>BSBN01000164.1:5000000-10000000 GCA_027924645.1 Cunninghamia lanceolata | reverse complement strand
CAAAGAAGGTTCATGTAGGTGGCAAGATATAGTTCAAAATGAAAATCTATCATGAATTTAAACATCCTAATTCAAATAATCAAGTAATCCCTCTTAAGTGTCTCAGAAAGCATTAAAATAGCAATGTCACCAACCATGGCTTACCAACACGTGGGGACCTAACAAAATTTTATGCAACAAAAGTAATAAAACCAAAAGTTTCATATGGATTTGATATCTTAATCATGAGTTGATTTCATCCATTTAATTCTTTCTAGGTTGGGTCACTATCCAAAATTGCACAGGAAAAAATGTTGCTAATACGATCACCAAAACAAGGAAAAGTTCTCGAGGTAGTAGGGATGGAAGAAGTACACGTGAATATGGAACTAAAGTTTCAAAAGGAAAACTATTGTGAATAATACCAAAAGTTCTGCACATGCACCATGCTTTAACCTCCTAATATTTTCAACTCTAAGAGAAGAAACTGCTTTCTTTCACCCCTTAACTTTACTCTTGCATTTACTAGTATGTAGGATCTATAAGTTATTATCCACTTGATGGATCATATCTGGAGATATTTGGGTCTCATTTTGTGCTCTTTTTGTAAGAAGGCATATTACATAATTAACTCCTAGTTGTCTTCTAACAAAGTATTCAATTTCAGTAGGGGACGGGGATGAGGACCCTTGGTAGAGGTTTCACTAGCTTTTTCTTGTTTTGTTTGAGAAGAGTATCAGTAATTTAGATTTTCAAAGCGTTGCCTCTATAACTCTCCTTGCCTCAAAAAGCTTAAACCTCCTAAAAGAGGATTAATGGGGGCCTAATTTTCAAACAATTGAACTCCCACTAGCAAGTCGCTTAGTGTAAGCTAGTCTATCAATTAGGCAAACTCTGGCCTCCCTAACTTTAATCAATACAAAAATAAAGGTGTAGTATCATCCCTTATTAACATGGTTATCAGGTTCAAAAAATATTCATTTAAGAGGTTAAAAATAAATAAAACTTTATAATTTGTAATCAAAATATCTAGATCAAAGTCAACAATTGAGACTCATTTCACCATCCATTGTTGTCCTTGTACCTGCAATGTCATGGATCATAGGTTAAAACAGTTTTAATTGCTCTAAGTTTTTCTTTCTTAGGCTAATGATAGTTTTTCTAATGAATGAAATACATGTAAAACAAGGGCTGCATTGCAGCTGCAGTCCTTGCCTAATGCTGCAAGCTTGGAGCAAAACCTTTATAAAAAACAAACTTGTATACAGGAACATTTGAAGGATGAAAATATTTTATCCAAGTGTGGCAGTAAGACACCATAACTAGTCTTTCAACAGTAGAAACTATTTGTAACTTGCAAACACAACCAAAATCCCATTCCACAGAAGCACAAGGACTAATGTAAGGGCTAACATATAGTCCTTTATGCTGGACGAAGTTTGCCAACTTCACGTGATCAAATCTTGCCTCGAACCAGAGGTATTTATAGGAATTAGAATTAACAGAATAGATCAACTCTTGTACAATGCATGGCAAGTATAACAAATTCAAATGCAATATAAGCACTCGTGTAAAACTAAGCATTTCATATATGTATTAGCAGACAAACATATACAAGAGAAAACTCAGATTGTTGCAACAATAGCTTTGATCTTATTTATAAAAGTCTGATACACACAATCATCATGCCCTTCCAAGTTCAAGAAGTTGGTTCTGTATAAAATGGCCACAGCAGTTGGAACAGAATATATAGCAGCCAACACAGAATTTTCTCCTACACAGTATCACTTACTCTCCTTCCATCCCCCAAGAAACAAGACAACAAACTTGAAGGATATGACATAGCCAGCCAAAAAAGGAAGATGAACATTATTGAAGTTTTAATATGCACGATGAAAAAGCTTAGTTTTACATGAGTTCTCTTCATTTTAAATCCAACAATAGAATCAAGCTAATCAAATGGACTTAGCAATTAGCAATCAAAGTTAGTAATGGAAGCAATCCACAAATCTTGGAACATGAATTCCAAAAGTTCCCTTGCTTTTTAGATTGGGCTTTAGGGAATGACAAGCTTGTATTGTTACTCAACAAATTTTTTTGGTAGTAGTCAAGACAGTTCAGAAATTTGTGATATTGAGACTAGAATTAAGGAAAATTCTTCCATGTAGTTAGAAAGAGTGCTATTGCATTGTCCAAACTCCCAGCAGTGCAACAGTACTAAATTTTCCCTATCAACTATTGACCTAAAATGCCAAAACATTATGCTACTGTAAAACTAGCATGGATACAACCATGTCTAAGAGGAAGCACATTGTAGACAACTTGTATAATCAATTAAACTTCATACCAAGGATAACTAGTAGCTTTGATTAGAGAGTGGCTTGTTCACAAGTTTAATAATTTGCGAAACATTTTTTGGATCAGATAGCATAGGTTGTTAAGTCTAGAAGAATAGCTTGGAGAAGCTATGCAGTCTAATTGAAAAGAATTTTACAGACTAGTATCATACTTTTTTGAACTTAAATATATTTTTATTACCAATTGGACAAACCCTATCAAAATGTATTGCATCAAGACCGAATTAGATAAATTCTAATAGAGACTCATAAGCAATGGTGACTATACAGACTCCTGACAAGGGGGATCCCTAGATGAGATGGTCAAGAGCCTATAATTTTTGGATCAATTCTTTGATCAAGAGGTGTTTGACCTATGAGGTTTGGGATCTTTGAAGAACCCCAAAGTATTGGAGTCCCTCTCCCAAATAATTCTATTACAATTGTTGGGAAGGCCATAATCTGAGACATAAATAAGCCCTCGAGAAAGGAGGTGCCATTGAAGATTGGGAGGGGGATGAGAGAGTGGTGGCTGCCCTCCTAGCTATCTTCTGAAAACTTGATAAGTGTAGCATTGTCAATATTCCAAATAAAATTATCCAACAGATAACACTATACACAATGCAAGTAAAATCTAGTTGAGGAGGCAAATTTGATACTCCCTAATGCTGCTAGTTTCAAGTTTCATTGAGCATAGACACAATGCTGATTCTGAATGGCAAAGAATTCTTGAGTATAACTCTACTTGCTACGAAAACAAACACAGTAGCTACTTTTCCAAGTTATTAGTGAGGATTTTGTCTAAGTTGTTCTGTAGTTTGAATTGAAAGACTGCTTTATAGACATCAAACAAACATATAACATTTACACAAATAATTTACATTCTATTACAATGATGTTTGCCTATTTAATACATCATTTTATTTTATTTTGATGTCTATTGAGTGGATTTAACATGAAAGAGAAAATTCCTTTTTGATGTCTATTGAGTGGATTTGATATGAAAGAGAAAATTCCTTTTCTACATTGTTTATTAAATTTCTATTTGTCAGACATTTTCCAAAGCATCTTCTAAGCAGTTGCAATTTATAAGCACTTTATGCAAGGACCCACATAAAATAGATTTTGGTGCCTTAAGTACATAAAAATAAAGAGAAGTTCAGCAAAACAACCCTCTAGTAAACAAAACCAATAAGCAGGAAACATCTTTTGTTCAGTCAGCACATTCAAAAAATAATGGGAAAATTTTAAAAGCCAAAATACTTATTTCACTTCATTGTTGGACTGTTTGAAGTCAATTCTGTGTCTAAGTTGACAATTGTGTGAAAAAATAACTATTGGTTTGAATTGGAACTTTTTGCGGCTTTCAAAGAAATTTCAAATTTTTTGAGTGATGTCAGAAAATGGACACACACATCAAGATGACAAGGTTAGACTTACGTAAAACTGTAAGTATTTGCATCTTAACTGGCAAGAAATCAATTAGTTTAGACAAATAGTGATCTCTCTATGATTATTGTAATGTAAGTTTACAGCTGAATATAGTTAATATTTCTTATTTTCAGTATGCTTGCCCACTCGTTAGTATGCAATTCAAGGACATCCCTATTCAATTTCACCCACACTCCATGGCAATCTCAATCTCAATTTCAGTCCAAATCTTAGAAAATTTTGTGAAGAGGGTTTCAGGGTGGGGCATTGTGGATCCTGTTTATTACACACAAGCTTGCAGTACACCTTGTGCATTGTTGTTCATTGAACACCTGCATTGCCCTTAAATACACTTAAAAGGCTAAATAAATCCAATCTCACATCAATGGTAGGGAATTTACATTTTTTTCCAGCACAGTCTTACAAAATAAACTTATCAACATGTATGACAAGTGCCGAATTTTGTTGGATGCATGCAAAGTTTTCAATTACATAACAAAACTAGACATGTTCTCATGGATTATGATAATTGCAACTTACAGAAGGCAATGCTAATATTGTTCAAGCAGCTCATTCTGGAGAGACTTGGAAACTCCTCAAGCTCCATACATTCACTAATATATAACTTTGTAGGCTTTGTAAGAGTGCCCATATTCCTGCCACCATTTGCAATTCTCTATACTGCTGCACTATGAGTTTGATGAGTGTCCTTGGCAGTGTTGTGCAGCTTCTTATAAGATTCAATGTTAATCCTCTCCAAGAAGTTCAGTTGGGCAAGACTTGGCCACTCCTCAAGCTTCAGACACTCATCAATGTACAACTCTTTAAGCTTTGCAAGATTTCCCATTCATGCCATTGTTTGTACTGGTGCACTGCGAGTTTGATGAGTGTGTTGAGCAATGTTATATTGTGCATCTTCTTACAAGATTCAGAGTTAATCCTCTCCAAGGGGCTCACTTTGGCAAGACTTGGTAACTCCTCAGGCTCCAAACACTCACTAATGAACAACTATTTAAGCTTTGTAAGATTGTCAATTCATGCCACCATTTGTAATTCTCTGCACTGGTACACTACAAGTTCAATGAGTGTTGTTGGTAGTGTTATGTTGTATATTTTACATTCAATAATGCTAATCATGTTCAACCCTAGAGGATGCAACTCAAGATGAAGTTCAGGGCATTTTTAAAGATTTAGCACCAAGTAGCATCCAATTCATGAAGAAAAGTAAGACAAGCTGGCAATCCACACAACAGAGCAATAAGCATTCAAGAGCACAAAGTTACAAATATTCGTTGTCCTACTTGAGGAAGTATGTTGGTCATTTTTTGGTTTGAAAATCGTTTCATGGTACTCATTAAGCAAGAGAGGTTTTTTTTTAGTGTTGGTGAATTATCGTGTTTGGCTAGGTCTAATTCATGCATATTAGTTGTTAGAGTAGACTTTTAGATTTGTGAATGAGTTGGAATAGCAACAGCAGTGTGTATATTATTTTTGGGAATAAATGCTTGTAGAATGGATAATGTGACAACATCTTGGTAATGAAGTAATGTTGTCAAAGGTCTTCATCTGTAGCTAGTTTCATGTTATGTGTATATGGTTGAGGATATGTGTGTTTTCAGCAAGTTGCAAGCATTTTTTTAACTTTTGTCATTTTTGGAAAACAAGGAGTTATTTTAGTTTACAATTTTGGGGGTAACAAGTGACAGTTTTTGAGTTACGTGTTTCAATGGTTTTTGACCCCATTTAATTCCATTGCCCTATGGATGCTTCTTTTAGTTGTGTTCATTTGTTTCCATGAGAGGGAAAGTCCATGTGAGTCGCTAAGAATGTTGTGAAAAAAATGCACAACATTAAAAACTTTCAGCCCGTTGCGAATATTTGAATGTTGGAGTAGAGTTACCTCAACCCATAGCTAGGGTTGTAGCTATGGTCATCCTAAGGATTTGAGACTTATAAAGAATCTAGATTACATGGAGCAGAATAGAGAATAGAAACGCTAATACAATATGGCAAAGAGGTGGCCTATGAAGAATCAAGGTCTAAGGCCTTAGTGTGATGCTAGTCCAGCATGATAGCAGCCCACAATTAATTTTGGGACCCGTGAGATGATTTTTGAGGCCTATGTAGGTATTTATGGGTGGTGTCTAGTAGAGAAATTGAGCTAGGTGTAGGTGAAAAATAAGGGGAGAAATGCACAAGATATCTAGGCATGTGTAGTATGAGACGATTGGTGTAACCATTGCATCAAAGTTGCCACCCATTTTAAGGTATACACTAGACATTTGAATCCACTCCTTATTAAAACAACATAATGCCAATTGGCTAATAATTTTGAAAGGAATGGAAAATGCAAGTTGAAGGCTTCATGTTTGAAAGAACTAGCACACTTATGTCTTAAGGTATAGCACTACCATAATTGACATTTCATGCAGTACTTGATAATGTAGTGCATACATAGTTAAGGGTTGCATTGTGATTTATAATGCTTAAGAGATAGAATACAACCATGGAAGCAACTAGCATTCCCTTGGGTAGCATCCAACATGGAGTAATGCCTACATGACATCAAAGAGAGAACAAAACCAATGACACTACATATGCAAGCTTTGCATAAGTGCTCTAGGTGCAGTGAAAGCCTCATGGGGCATGGCAAATATAAAAGAATACCAACATTAGAACATGGTAAATAGTAGAACAATGGCACTAACAATTTAATATAGACTAATGGTCGAATTGAGCATATCAAATATAGTGTGGATGTTTTAAAAAGGATGTATACATCTTCAAAAAGCAGTCAATTTGAAGTAGACGATAGGGTGCAACATAATGAGAATGTATTGCATAGGTGTATATAGTTTATGGCATGTTTGGGGATGGGTCTCCAACTTTCTTGGAATGGGTAACTTTGATGCCCATGAGGAGTTGAGGGATATTATTTTATTATTATTATCCTCTAGATTATGTTAAATATTTTTGTAATGTCATTGAATAAGGGAGGTTACAAAAGGTGGTTAAAATTGGGAGTTATGGAGCATCTTTTCAAAATAGGCAATGACAAGCTATGATCTGATATTTTATTTCAGGGTTCAACTGCGTAGTTTTTGAGTCAGACACATGACCCATATTTCATGAGTAGTGTTCACATGAACCCATCTCTCATGTGAATGAATGGTCCACTTAGCACTCATTGCATCTAGGTGATGCTCACAGGGGTGAAGCATCATAACTTCCCAAATCTCAGGTCACCCATCACAATACTACTTCGACTCAAGCGTGTTGTAATAAAATACCTCATACTTATCAAGCTATGATGTGTCAATGTGTAAGAGTAGTTATTTTCTATTTTGGAGGCCACTCTCATGTAGTGGGCGATGAGAATTTTTACCATGGTTTTATGAGACCATGTTTGGGCCCATGGTATTTTTTTATAGTGATTTTATGAGCTTCCTTAATTCTTTATATTGAGGATTTGATATGGAGGAGCTATGGTTATATGAGCTTACTTAATTCTTTATATGGGTAATGACAAACTATGATGTGTTTAGGTACTCTTATGCTATTGGAATGTTGTCAAAATAAAGAAGATTATATGAGTTATATTAATGTACTTATTTCTACTTGATAATTACAAGCTCAATATTTCTTTAGCAGTGGAGTTTTCTGAAAGCATTTCTCCATGCATATTTGGTGGCATTTGATTTTGTTGATTTCTTATTGTTGTTATACATGCTTTTCCATATTCTATTTCAATTTTAATTTTAATGTTTAATCATATGCACCTCTAATCGAATTAATCAATTTTTTACACTTACAGGTTTATATTTTCATTATTATTGTTCACTAGTTTTCTCAACTTTTGTGGATGATAGAGGCACTATTCTCAAGGAAGGCTCCATTCTTCAGATGTAGGTATACAATTTGGTGATCCCACAATAGTGTGTCTTAGTTGTGGGACAAGGCAAAAAATGAGTCAAAGGTGCCAAAAATTACAAAATGGCTTCAAATGAACATATACTTTCAAATGAAGGACCTTTCATCAAAGGCAATGTCATCATGACCTTCAAATGAATCAGGGTTTGAATTAAGGTGGGTACCGTTGGATGAAGGCCTTTTTTAAAATTTTAAATGTTCCATTTTCAAAATAATTTATTTGAGGGACCTTCAAATGAGGCAACACCTTCGAATGAAGGTATCATCATTTGAAGGTCTTTTTGATGCATCCTGCTATTGCTCACAAAGTTTTCAAAAGAAATTTATGTTTTTAAGCAAGGGTTGGATCATCAAATAGAGTCACCATGACTAAGATTTTGGAGGATCATAACCCTTTGAGTAAGCTTTTTGAAAAGTATAGTTTCTAATATATTTTATTTAATTACTATATATATATATATATTTTTAGGTTTTCTTACCAAACATAAAGCTCTTTGCTCAATGCACATAGAAAAACAAAAAAAGTAGAAAAAATATGAAAAATGGGCAAAATGGGAAACCTGCCTGCGCAGTCTAATTTCAATCTAAAATTATTCTGTTCTATTCATCATTTGACGAATATTGTAGCCAAATTTTGCTAGAAACATTGTTGGAATAGGCACGGTCGGCAGCTGGCAATAATCAAAACCCCTTCAATCCGATTTGGTAGTTCTATATAAAATGTTAAAGTTTTGTTTCATTAATAAATCTACCGAGCGTGTTCAATTGAAGGGAGGTGAAGCAAAGCAACAACTAGAAATCCATGAGCATGGAGTGTAAACAGGCAGAGTTGGAAAATGAAGTGGATATTGTGAGGATACAGAGATTGCCTGTAAGCAAGGTAGGTTTTGTCATTTATTTTCAATTTAGAGATTATGTTGGGGAACAACTATATTCATTCGGAAAGGACGAGGACTTCCTATGGGCCATTGAAGGAGAGTAGCTGCCAAGGGCAATGCCATTGATGATCGAAGAGGTAGTTCTGGGAAAGAAAATTGTAGAGTGCAATGGAAGCAATGGCCTCCTTCTTTGCTACAATGAAAATGATTAAAATTATTTAAGCTTGTGGAATCCTTGTTGCAAGGTGTGCACCCTTGGTCTCCTTGTGTTGTGCAGCGCAACGCTTGGGTTTGTGACAAGGCTTAACCGCCTCCTGTGGATTCATTAACTTTGGCAGTTGTATCGGGCATTAATAGGTCGATCGCTTGGTGCAACGACAACTGTCTTTCCAACAATTGGTATCAAAGCCACGGGTTCGAACCCCTCGCTTGTGTTGGGGGGGGATTGTTGCAAGGTGTGCGCCCTTGGTCTCCTTGTGTTGTGCAACGCAATGCTTGGGTTCGTGACAAGGCTTAACCGCCTCCCGTGGATTCATTAACTCTTGCGGTTGTATCAGGCATTAATAGGTCGATCTTTTGGTGCAACGACAACCGTCTTTCCAACAATCTTGCCACGTGAACTCTCAACTGCCACCTTCCTCACTATATCTATGCAGAGATATTCCCTATGTTTGAGGGATTCGGCTTTGATCCTCACCCCACTAGGCCGAGTTATGTAATTGTCCAAGGCTATGTCTATTACTCTAACGATTCCTATCTCAAGAACCGTCCTTATGAGCTCTATCTGCATGTCTATCGCTTTCAATCCCACAAGCCAAAACCCAAATGGGTGGAGATTGTCATCCGTCAGAGTCCACACTACTTCGTTACCCCAGACAGTTCTGCCACTTTTTCCAATGGAATTTTCTACTGGTTGTGTGACCGACACGCCTTCGCATTCAAGCCAACCTATAATAAAAACAACTGGGAGATTATAGAGGATCCTCGACACAGATATCCTTGAGCTTTGGATGATGGCAAATCATCCTTAACAGGATGCGATGGGCATGTAGTGATTGTATACTAGAGCAAGCACACATTTCAGATCTGGCAGCTGACCGATGAAGACCAGTGGCACGCATTATGTGAATTGGAGCGCACTCACTTTGGAGAACCAGGGGAACACTATGATTTGTTGCAGGTTACAGTACGGCACACCGGTGACTTTTTGGTGATCTCGATGTCCAAGAGGAAAATGTGGCTCTGCAACTCATTTGGAACATTAATGTGGGTCATCGATTTTACAGGGAAACTGCCCAGTCAGAAGCCTTTCAGTGTTTATGCCTTTGACTTTGAAACAACAGCCACTGCTGTGAGTAAGTTGTAGAGATGTCAGTTTATGTATAGATGTAATCTTTGGTTTGTTTAAGCAACTATCATATTGGTGAGGCTATGGCAAGTTGGAATTCCTATGCATTAGGAGAATGATTCTGTATTTAGTTAATTAAATGTTCTATTGTTATATACATGATACTGCTGATTACAAAATTGTGGGATTGACTGTTTGTACATGCTATAACCATTTGTACCATGCAACACTACAATTTTTAAGCAAGAAGTGTTCATTTTGCTATAACATTGTCTTTCATTTAACCCTCTCTCTCTCTCTCTCACACACACACACACATTGTAATGTTAACTAGTTTTAAAAATGTTTGTGTTTGCAATATGTAAGATTGGCTCTCTTCTCTCTCTCTCTCTCTCTCTCTCTCTCTCACACACACACACACACACATTGTAATGTTAACTAGTTCTTTTGCTTTTGAAACACAATGAGCACATTTTTCTGGCACTAATTTAACTAAATCTATCTGTGATTGAAATTTCCTACTAACACCGCCCCTTTTGTCTTGACTGTGCAAAATGGCTTTAGTGTCCCCCCAGAATTATGAAGTCATTTGCGTGTGCCGCCATGAATTGTTCAAGTTCCAACCAAGGTTCCTTCTTCCTGGTGCATGGAATCGGTCCTGTTGATGTTTGTTTTTGGACAAGTCAACAATTAGAGCGAAATACAAAGTATCTGACTCCCTCTTGAGCAAAGCCTCTCGAATGCTAAACGAAGTGATCAAACAAGATGACTCCAAGGTTCCTTTCTAATGATTATGTAAGAGACAGCTCAGTGACTAAGTATGATTTTGCTGTTAACACACAAAGGGACTTACGCAATTGTTCAAGTAAAGTTGTTGTTTCAATGATCACGGAAGTGGATACTAGAGGATCTAAGTACTATAGCTGATAGCGTATGATTTAGCAATTAATATTCTTGGTCCTAATTCTAGAAACATTTACGAAACTGTTTCAATCGAAATCTATCCTTAATCACACATCAGAGATATAGTGTCTTGATCCACTTTATGATTCCTTTCCCTTTTAAGCTCGTTTTTGCCTAGTTTATGATTGAGGATGGTGATTTAATGTTCTTTGAGTGGGTTTTGAATCCTTGTTTTCGAAATGTTCAGAAACATTCCTCTAGTGGAGTCGCCAGATGTTGTGACCAAATCACACATCACCCCATCGGACTGGGGGCCCCCACTTTTGAGCTCAGATGCTTTGCACAGGAAGTTGTTATGTGTCATTTTGGCTAAGGTATTCCGGGGCAGTGAAGACGTTAGGAAGGAGATGATCGTTTGGATGGTTTTGAATGCTTTATCTCTCCTTGTTTAACTAGGCATCACGTCAATCAGTGTTTCAAAGGCAATTGTAGTATAGGAAGATGACCGCCTTTGAGTAGGTCCTCCAGTGGGTGCCTTGAAGTGTTGTTTGCGTCTGAGATAAGTGATCCTATGATTAAAGCCACCTCAAGAGATCATCTTAATATACAAGGAGTTCCTAGAAGAGTCAAGTCATGGTTGTTGAGACAAAATAATGCTCCAAGCGCCTTAAACTAGTATAAGCGCTTGATGGTGAAAGAAGACTCTGGCGCCTTTTGGAAGTCAAATGCGCCCTGTGGTAAGGTGAGTAAGGTTGAATGCCCTAAGGAAGGAGATTGGTGATTAAAGCTTCCATTTTTTAAGCGCCTTAGATGGCAGAGAGCATGAATAGCGCCTAAAGGGATTTGAAGTCCATTTTTGCACCCTGAGTCTCCTTGATACTTTGAAGGAGGATAATGAAGTATAAAGTTGAATGAGTCTAGAAGAGTCTAGCGCCTTGAAAGGTTGAATTGCAAGTATAAGCGCTTGGATGGTGAAAGAAGACTCTGGCGCCTTGTGTTGCTCTAGGAGATTGCAGATAAGGATTTGAGCGCCTAGACTTACAAGGATGAAGATCTAGTGGACTTGCGCTTTGGAGTTAGGTAGAACACTTCAAATGGTTTCAAGAGATTAGAGGGTAAACACAAGTGATTTGAGCGCCCTAGTATGGTTTGAGCCCCTTGTTTTGGAGAGTTGCCTTGAATTTTGCGCCCTTGGTGAATTACAAAGTTAAATGAGTTACAAGTATCATACATCCACCTCCTAGGGCGCAAACATTTTAAGTAATTTCAAGAGGACCATTTTCCTTAGGGTAGTTCACTCCTTGGAGGTGGATGTATGATACTTGTAACTCATTTAACTTTGTAATTCACCAAGGGCGCAAAATTCAAGGCAACTCTCCAAAACAAGGGGCTCAAACCATACTAGGGTGCTCAAATCACTTGTGTTTACCCTCTAATCTCTTGAAACCATTTGAAGTGTTCTACCTAACTCCAAAGCGCAAGTCCACTAGATCTTCATTCTTGTAAGTCTAGGCACTCAAATCCTTATCTACAATCTCCTAGAGCAACACAAGGCACCAGAGTTTTCTTTCACCATCCAAGCGCTTATACTTGCAATTCAACCTTTCAAGGCGCTAGACTCTTCTAGACTCATTCAACTTTATACTTCATTATCCTCCTTCAAAGTATCAAGGAGACTCAGGGCGCAAAAATGGACTTCAAATCCCTTTAGGCGCTATTCATGCTCTTTGCCATCTAAGGCGCTTAAAAAATGGAAGCTTTAATCACCAATCTCCTTCCTTAGGGCGTTCAACCTTACTCACCTTACCACAGGGCGCATTTGACTTCCAAAAGGCGCCAGAGTCTTCTTTCACCATCAAGCGCTTATACTAGTTTAAGGCGCTTGGAGCATCATTTTGTCTCAACAACCATGACTTGACTCTTCTAGGAACTCCTTGTATATTAAGATGATCTCTTGAGGTGGCTTTAATCACAGGATCACTTATCTCAGACGCAAACAACACTTCAAGGCACCCACTGGAGGACCTACTCAAAGGCGGTCATCTTCCTATACTACAATTGCCTCTGAAACACTGATTGACGTGATGCCTAGTTAAACAAGGAGAGATAAAGCATTCAAAACCATCCAAACGATCATCTCCTTCCTAACGTCTTCACTGCCCCGGAATACCTTAGCCAAAATGACACATAACAACTTCCTGTGCAAAGCATCTGAGCTCAAAAGAGGGGGTCCCCAGTCCGATGGGATGATGTGTGATTTGGTCACAACAGGTCCATAGATATTAATTTGAACAAACTGGAGGTTGGAGGCTACACTTTTGACCTTGCATCCCAGCCAATGCTTTTGCTTTGCCATTGCTTCAACAATTGTGGTTTGAGGGCGCCAAAAGGTAGTTAGCCCTTTTGAAGCGCCTTCAGCCCCAAACATTACAACATTCCAAAACTTTACTTTTTTCCTAAATTGTTCCACTTCTACGCCGGTCAACTTTGTTTCTTGAAGCATGAATATGTCAGCCATAGTCAAATTCACTTGTCACTTGATCATATGCTTTTTGTTAGGGGCATTTAAGCCCCTAACATTCCACATAAGAAGCTTCATGTCTCCTTGGGAAGGGTGCTGCCCTTCCCCGATCTCAGCAATCTGGTTATCTTGATCTGGCCCTCAGCATCCTCGCCTATGCTTCTTTTCTCTTAAAAAGATTTCCTGTCTTTGCCCTTGCTTTTGCCACAATCCGGAGTGATCTTAGACTGTGCTGCCTGTCTGATTCCCAATTTTCTTGTTTGGATCAAAGAGTTACCCTTATCAGCAGGGTGAGGGGGACTGTCTACAAGGGGACTACCCTCCTGTTCTTCCATTTCTCCTTCCAAGGCCATGACAGGCCCTACTTGGAGGGAGTCTTGAGGATCCATTGAAAGTTGCTGAGTGGGGGAGGGGGGGGGGCTACAAGATCTAGCCTTTGCTAATTGGTTATACCATACATTTCATTGCCAATATCCTTTGCTGTATCGAAGACTTCGAATTTATGAATCTTATTTGTTCCTGTGGGGAATCCTTAGGGCGGTTGGCTGAATTGTCCCAAAGGGCCTCCAAGCAGCATTCTCCATTCACCTCAATCCCCGGGGCCTGTCTATCGCCAAAGCGTCAGCTATTTCGGCTTGACTTGCTGCTCGAGGGGCCTGCTTATTTTGAGTGACAACTTTTGTGCATTCAGATTTGGAATGCCCTCTACTTTTGCAAAGACTGCAAGTGGCAGGTGATGTGTCAATTTCAATCCTCTGCTTCCATCTCCTTCCTGCTGAGATGATCTCCAGCTCCTCCCATCTTGTGCCATTCAGATCCATCGCCACACACATCTTAACATAAACCCCAAAGTTCCCTTCTAGGAAATTTTTGTCTGTGCAAATGTATTCTCCAATTTCGTCCCCGATCAATTTGAAAATCTCTTCACTCCAAAACTGCGAGGGGAGATTATAGAGTTTGATCCACATCGGAGTCTTACCCATTTTTTGTGCTAAGGGATCAAAATTCTGTTCCCATTCCTTTATAAAGAAACCTGCACCATTCATCATTAATGGTCGCTCTGCTAATATGGATCTCTTCAAATCCCCTGAGTTGCACTCAACTAGGAAGAAGTCATTGGGGAGAGACTTAACCCTAATACCAGAGCCCCATCTTTCTGTCCACCTGTTATCAACGAGATTGCACCCTCTTGTTGAATGTGATCCAATCAGACCTCGTGATACAATGGGAATAGCTTCTAGGTGTGGGAGCTTGCAAAACTTAAAGCTAGACCTCCAGATGAAGGGTTGGTTCCCTCGATTTTATCACCTAAACTAGACTACCTACTGCTGTTCTCAGAGGAAAAGGGCAGGAAATGTCATAAACTAAACATACTATAGATGGAGGTGATTCACGAAAAGTCTAAGACTTAAACATGTTGCTGTTCTGACACACAAAACTCAAGAAAACTAGTTGCTCTACACAAACTCGGGTCATTTCATGTTTGCATATTAGTGTTCCATTAGGAGGTTTGATGTTTGGCAGTTTTAGGAGGAAAAGATTGAAATTTTCACAGCTAAGATTGTTTTACAACATTACACAACTTATGATCTACACAAAACATGCATTTTCTGATTTAAAGGTATCAAATGAGACATATGTTTAAGGACATACATTCAATATCACAGAAACATTCATCAATCATTCATTTATACACAGTAGAACAGAAGTTTGAGAAGGTAAATACTAAATCTTTATTGAGAAAAGGTGTTCTTACAACTGAATAAGTATGAAAACTGACTTGATATGCTTTGAAAAAAACCGAATATCTGTTTTTCTGAGTTACAGTACTATTTTCTTGCTGATACAATGCAAAAAAACAAGAGAGAATTAGTGAAAAAACTAAGTCTAAGCCTTCCCTATACTCAACCCAACATGGGGAGACCAAGAGAGTGAAAAAAGGAAGAAAATTGATGACCAAAACTAGGTCAAACCTCCTTTAGGCACCCATGGAGTTTCCTGGTCTGATTTGACTTCATGCATGAGTTGGTTGACCCCTTCAAGCTCCTAGGAATGTGCTCTAGCTGTTGGGGAAGGTCCTATATCCTTGGAGAGTGTTGGAACTGCCCCTAGATGCCCTCAAACTGCCCACGAATTGCTCCAGCTGCTGTCCTTGTCACCCATCCTCATGAAAGACATCAAACTAGAAGGCAGATTTAACCCTGAAAAAGACAGAGGCTTCTTGTTATTAGCTGAAAAACTGAGTTTGTAGCTCTCATACTGTGATAGTTATGCACTTGGACAGTCATCTCTACACCTTGGTTTGCTTTGTTCATCATGATTATAGTCCTTCTAGGTTTCATATCTTATGACAGAGGCTTCTTGTTATTGTAGGCTGTCCTTACTTTGCACTTGACTGTTCTTGTAATGACTGTTCTTCTGAGTGTATTGCTGTTTGATATGACTGTTCCACCTTACTTAAATGCTAATGACTGCTCTTTATAGTCTGCTGCTCATAAAACTTCATGACTGTCTTCATTCTATAGCTTGACAGACCCCTAAGACTGACACAGATCTTAGGAAAATATGTGCAGGTCTTAGAACATACCTATGGACTGTTCCTTGTTTGACATGGACTGCTCTTTTATGCTGTTGATGCATCTTGACTGCTCTTTGTCATTGCAACTGATCTCTGCTGTAATTGTTGACAGACCTTCCTCGAACTCTGATATGAGCTAAATCTCTTCTTAAAAGCGCGTTAACAGATGGATTATACACTTCTTAGCTATATGCACATTGACAATAGATATTTGATGGTTTCCACCATCAGTACTAGCTTCTTTCCCTTGAAAGTCAGTTCCTTCAAGTGATATAGTCTTTCTTGTTGTTCAACAGACTTTGGGGATTCCTTTTCATGTCACAATAGTTCTTTCATACTGTCATACAACTTTACACTGTCCTAACTCAAAAAATATATGCAGATTTTAGGGCTTTATGCATGCTTCTCAATGCTTGTGTATTTGTACGACATTTGAAGTCATCAATATCCCCACTTCTTCCTATTTTCTAATCTCAAGGACTTAACACCACTCCAAACTATTCTCAGACTATTTAAACACAATGAGGTTTGTATTTGATAACAAATCCAGTGATGTTATATCTGCAACAACCTCAAATACAACTCAGACATGGTTCAAATTGAAGTGATAGGCTTTTAGAGTTTAGCAGGGTATTTAGGAGAATATATAGAGTTTTAGATTGGACACAAGGTTTCTTATGACTATGTAGGTCTTACTCTTCAAAGGATTTACAAGTTGAATGCCTTATAAGAAACCCTACATAGAGTTTTAACAATACCCTAGAATGTTATTCATCTTTTTAAGACCAACAAGCTTCTAAACTGTCAATATGGTTTCAAAAAGGTCATACTGAACTCCTTCATAGACTTAAGATGACTTCATAAACCTAAGGTGTTATGTACATTCACAAGTGTGAGAGGACTTTTCATAGTACTTCACAGGTCCCTGTACTACTTGAGGTAGTGAGGACAACCTCATGCTGATCTTTGTGGCTCTTTAGTCTCTTGACTATGCTAACAGTGACTATTCAACATGGCTATCGCCAATTTTATGGTTTAGAGACCCCTTTCAGATGACTGTTCTGATATTTTTGACAGTTATTTAGAGGACTGTTCTCTTCTTTGTCATGACAGTCCTTTGTAATAGTCATTTGATGACTGTTTATACTTGTATCTTCTTCCTTTCATGTTGCATGCTGCTGCTCCTTTGTGGTTTTGCTGATGATCTTTGTTATTTTGTTGCTGCTCCTCCTTTGTGGTCTGCTGCTCCCTATGACTGTGTTAAGGCCTAAGGTAGGACTGCTGTTCATGCTAGTATAACTATTCCTTAACACTGTTATAACAGTGATATCCTTGACTGTTCTACACTTGTATGACTGCTGTTCCTAACTCAACATTTCTGCCTTTTTATTAGTCATTTTGATGACTGTTTTCATCCTTAAATAACAGTCTTTTTTATGACTGTTTTCTGCCTTAAATAACAGTCTTTTTATGGCTGTTTTCTGCCTTAAAAAACAGTCTTTTATGACTGTTTTCTTCCTTAAAAAGAAAACAGTCTTTTATGACTGTTTTCTTCCTTAAAAAATAGTCTTTTTATGACTTAAGACCACTGTCGTGCACACAGTCTTGTATGACTGTCATGCATTCCTAAAATCATGGAGATAAAGAGTGTTATGGAGATGAAAAGACCTTTCCTTACCTCTTCCTTCCTGCTCAGTACACTGGTCTTTCAAACTTATATAGGCTTGTGATGATCATTTAAACATTGTGAACATCCCTTTGCATCTATCTGCTTCAGTAGCCCTCAATGGTCATGCAGAGCTCTCTGTGACCTGATAAACCTAGTCCTCTTCATGCAAACTCCAAAATACTGCCACAAAACCCTTGACAAACCTCTGACCATGCATAAGAATACTTAAGTATCTCCATTGTTTTGTCAGTAGCTTGAACTGCTCGCAGAGTTTACAACTCACAGAGGTTTATAACTGCTCCTGTGTTGATTTCATTGCCAACCTTTCTGCAACCATTAGTCTCTCCTTTGACCTCTGCTTATATGAATGTATCTCTGTTTTCACACTGCTGCTCTATTGTTCCTGCACATAGCAACTTACAAAACTTCATCCTCTTCTAAACTCACTGAAACAGCCACTGTCATGACTGTTCCTTAATGCATGTGGTTCTTTGCTATGTTATTACAATCATTCTTATATACTTGCTATGAAGGCTTATCCTCTTTTGAGAGTGGATTTAAAACTTTATAAACAAGGAAAACTTTTGTATGATGCATGGATACTACGAAAAGATCTAAGACCTTCATCACTGTCACCATGTTTTTCTCACAGGCATCATGCATCTTTGTTTGCTGTCTTGGATAGATTTATACCTCTGCCAACTGCTGATGAACATCTAAAACTCTGTATTTACCTTGACACTGCTCTGACCATCTGTTTATATGAATCTAAACTCCTGATATACACTAAGATTTCCTCCTCAACACCTCAGGCGCAACATTTAACATGAATGTTCATGCATGAAAGTAGAGAAAACTCTCAGGGACTCTACTTATGACAGATACCACACATGCTCGGATCAGTTTGAAGTCATTCTTTGTGTAAAACACCTCCACCATTGCTAGATCCTGCAACAAACATCAGCAAAGACCTAACAGAGGGCATGAACAATGGAGAGAAGAAACTAGAACCAAAAGACCTAACCCTAACTGACTCAGAAAACCTAAAACTTAACCTCACAAATGATCCAGTTTAACATCTGACCCACAGTAAAGGGATGTACGTGATTTTCTTCAAATGAAACTTCCCTCCATTGCCAAAACGTGGTTCTTTTGATATAAGTAAAGCTTTCTTTGAATAAAATTCTTTTGTTTGACCCTTGACTTAATAAAAGATCACATGTAATGTGTAAAGGAACCTTTGAACGTGGAATAAAAAGATTACCTTGACACAAGAGATTTAACACAACTTTTAAAGCCCCTTTTAAACCTCCTATTGATATTTGAATGCATTATAGACCTGGATTTTACATCATCATAAGGGTAATCAAAACTTAAAGACTTCATGCACTAAGACAATAATCAAATGATGGATCATGACCTTGCAAACAAGCATAAAAGCCTTCTAAAACATGACCTGGACCTATTTACGCCTTTGAGATACTTTGTGTTAACTATTTGAGCCAAGGAGGTATGAGTAGGCTAACACCACCATCTAAGGATTTTATTTCTGGATGGATGTGTCCCAGCCCATTTAGCAAAGAAGGCATCCTCCTTTAAATGTTGGCTAGTTTGTTGTGTTGCCTTGGTGGGGATTGTCATTGCCTTGCTGTTCAAAGGTTTCCATATCCTTCTGTGCCCATTGTCTCCTCCAAAGGGATGCTGCATTGTTTTCCATACTCGCTTCCTGTCCCAACCTTCGCGATACATAGGGTTTCTATTATGACGAAGGGGCCGGGGCTCACGACTTTTATGACCTAAGGGAATGGTGTTTGCCCTGATTGCAAAGTGTTGTTGATTGTTTTTCGACAAGTCAACAATAGAGTAAAATACAGAGTATCCAACTCTCTCTTGAGCAAAGCCCCTTGAATGCTAAACAAAGTGATCAAACAAGATAACTCCAAGGTTCCTTTTCTTATGATTTCGTAATGGATAGCTCAATGACTTAGTATGATTCTGCTTGTAAACACAAAGGGACTTACACAATTGTTCGACAACTCGTTGTTTCAATGAAAGAAAAGGTAAACATTCAGAGTATCTAAGTACTACAACTTATGACATAAGATAATGCAATGAAGTACTTGATCCTAAATTCTAACCAGATTGATTAAAAAAAGACAAAAGATGAAAGGTTCAATAAAAACTAATCTAATCCTAGATGCAAGGTATGATTACTGCTTAGGTGAAATCAAACTAACCCTTGCTTCACCAGATCAAACAACTACACAAGGTTGATGCTATCTTCTAAGGTTATACAAGATGTTTAAATCACTTATGCTCATGAAGAACTCAACAAACATAAAGATCAAAGTTAAGCTTAATTCATTCAGACCAACCATACACTGCAATTTGCAAGCCACAAACTACAAATGGTGTGAACATAAAGATTTCACCACAAACAATAATAAAGCCTTTCACCAACTAACATATACTTAAAGAAAACTTAATCTAATCTTAATATTTGCTTGAAGAGATGTAAACCATGCAACACTTAAAAACATATATAGAATCACCAAACAATGAATCTTATATTATTTCAGAGAGCTCTTGCAACAATTTTCAGAGTCTTCAATCGTACAAATGAGAGCAAAAGGAGCCCTTATATAGACCCCAAGAATACATGAAGGCTCAGGATCGATTGACAAAGCCAATGGACTAGGTCATGCCACCTCACAGGTAGTTACAACAAACTCCTATTTTTAGTATATGAAAGAGGGAACAAATGCACGTTTCCCAAGAAGATAAGGATGACAAATCAATAGCCTATGAGGAGTCTCCACGTGAATAACCATCACTAGTATTTTGGGATTCAATGAATCTGGACACTATTTGCTTGATGTCATCAAAAGGTACACTTGGCATGTTCTTAGTGGTTCCTTCAGCTTCAATTATATCATCTGAATAGAGGCCAAGTGTCTTCTCCCAATCAATCATCCTAGCTTTGTTGGTGCCAAGGTGAACAACAAGTGAGAATATACTATCAAACTTCTCATCAGAAACATCATCCTCTTGGAAGTAGAAAGCTTGAACGTGTTCTTTCATATTATCAAGAGTCATTTCTCCAAATGGATTGCATATTTTCATCAAGGATGCATGTATTCCATCTTGAATTCTTTGAAGTACACTCCTTACTCTTGACATATATGTTTCTACCTTATCAAGTAATTGTCCTTTATTGCGAAAGCAATAATACCAAGAGGAGAAGTCATATGTCATGCCTTCATCAATCACTTCAGCATGTATTAACTCATCAACTGAAGTCTCCATCAAGCTCTTCAAATGTGGCATGTATTGTTCCTTGTTATCCTTGAACTCAGCACAAACTGTCAACAATGCAAGTACCCTTTCCTTGAGATCAACAATCTTATCATACACCTGCATGATACCTTCCAGGTGTTTATATGTGGCTTCCTTTGACCTTTTCATCCAATCTTTCAATCTATGAGATGAAGACTTCAACCCCTCAAAATGTACAACTATTTTTTGAGGAAGAAGAGATGGAGGTGTAGAAACTCTCTCTTGTTGATGGATAGGATGAACTAAGTGTTGAATATATTGCTCCAAGGCTTGACACCTTTGCTCAGCCTTAATCCTGCCTTCTATTTCCTGCCTTATGATAGCTCAAGCATTATCAATTGAATCCTGAAGTTCTTCTATTTGTGCTCCAGTCAATGGACCCAAGTTGATTGTATTGATGTCATAATCTTCAGGTGTTATATCTTCGACATTCTTTTCAAGCCTTGGAACAGCTACATGTACTTTCCTTACACCGGCTTCATCTTTGGTTATCTTTGAAAGAGTAGTTGCTTTCTTCTTTGGTTTTTTAGTAGACATATCCAGGAGCAAATCTTCAACTGGAATAGGAGGATATTTTTCAACTTCACAGCTTTCCTTAATTCTATTCTGCAGCCACTCCGGCAATGATGAAAGATCCCTTAATTGTTGTACTTGCTTCCCTTGTACAGGCAATGATTCTTCTTCAGATTCATCCTTGTCTTCAGTGTTAGCTTCATCAATGATCTCAGTATCATGTGGACTTGAAGGCACTTCTTCAAATGGAGTATCTGGAACTGTATCCTCAACATGTACAACTATATCTTGATTCATTGGAGTATCACCTGGTTGTCTAGATGAAGCAGTTTCAATATTTATTCTTTTCTTTTTCTTGCTTGATTCTCCTTGTGTAGATTCAAGTTGTTTTCTTTTCTTTGCTTGACTTGAATCTCTCTCATTATCTTTACTTCGCGAACTCCTACCAGGTGCACTATGTTGTTCTTGCTGTTCAACTTCTCCCATTTTGGTGAAAGTGAGTTTCTTTCCCTCATCTATCAATGCTTGTACTTGCTTTTTTTACATGTTCCTCAGTGATAGCAATGATAGGTTCTATCAATTCTTCATCATAAACTCTTTCTCTATCAGACCAGTCAATGTCGTAAGGCAGGTTCTGGATCTTATTGTATTCATCACCTGAAAGAGTTCTATCATCATCTAACTGATCAGGAATCCTTAATACCTTTGTAGCTCTCACTAGATCCCATTTCAACCTTGAACACTTTTGCATCCTTATATCATCATCATCAATGGCATTTGCCCAATGATCTTCAAGCTGCTCAACGTGCTGATAGGAAGAATATGATTGCTTAACAGTTCCATGTGGATCGAAGTTCTCCCTCCTTGAATCATGAAGATGCAAATGATATGCTTGAAGCTCTATCTCTGAATGTTCGGCTACTTGAAGTGATGGACAAGAGTAATATCTGCCAAGTTTGAGAGGAAACTGTACCCCGACCTTCTTCCTTGCCCTTTGCATCTTATGGAACTCCAACAACTATCTTGAAACTTCTAGCAACACCATCCTATTGGTAGGATACCTCGGCAATTTGTATGGAAAGGATGTGAAACCCTGAATTCTGATATAAGTAAACTTGTCATATTGAATGTAATACCTTCCATATTGCTCAATGAAGTTCCTAGCAGCACCTGTTAGTCTCCTATGTAGTTCTCTCAACTTTCTTGCTATGTACATGGCGAAGGCATCATTAAACCTCTTGTAATGATTGATGTTCTTCAAATGGAGCCGAGGATAACACTGATGTGATAGAATCTGTCCAGACTTCACACCTACTTCTCCTTTAGATGTTAATCCTTTATAAACCACATTTCTTGCTAGGATGTAAACAAGGTAGGAAGTCATGAAGAAAGATTTTATTTCATCAAACCTTTCAAACTACTCATCAAGGCAATGGCTTATAAGACCAGCCCAGTCAACCATTTTATTCTTTGTAAACACATGATCAAAGTAGGTATACATCCATCCTTCAAAAGTAGATGATTGAGGCCTACCTGTTACTCGATTTAAGAACATGATGAAGTAACTTATCTCTTGTTTGAAGTCTGCCTTGTGAAACTTTGGATCTTCAGAGTTGTATATCTTGATTGATGAATCTATCATCCACTTCTTCCTCACTTCTTGCATGTAGTGCTTGGGGTTGCCTTCAAAAATACATTGGGCAGTTGTAGGACAGATGAACACTGCTTTTCGATTCGGGAGGTTGAAGATCTCTTGAATGACTTCTCTTTGCAGGTAGGCGAGGGCAGTTTCGTCTTTAGCTACAATTTGTCTCTTCTCCTTGTCATAGTGTTGAATGCATTCCAACACTAACTCAGTGCTAGGTAAGGTAGGTGGGAAGCATGCCGCTTGAACAATTCCACTCTTTGCAATAGCCTTGATATCTTCATTCCTCGTGATGGCGAGCAAGAAATCCTTCATCTCCTTTGAGTTGACGTGTCCCATGTTGGTATCTCCCACATTCTTCCAATGAGTCTCGAGCTTGGAGTCGGGTATGGTGGACTTGGCATCCATCTTGATCACCACTTGCCTCTCCTTCGCCATCATGCCCATCTATCTACAAAACAAGACTTGAATAAGTAACTTGAAATGATAGATTTGACTTCACAAACCTGATTTTTAGATGATAAAACTATGAAATTTAGCAAAATCAAGTAAAAAGAAGACAATTTCATGAATTAAACATGACTGAAACATACCTTGTGCCAATTTTCTAACCTAGAAAATGCAGATTTCTGTATAAAATGATGAAAATCAGTATTGAAATATCAAAAATCAGATATGAAATGTCAAAAATCAGTCTTCAACATGCAGGTCTGCCTTTAAAATCTGCTCCTCCTCCTTGAAAAATTCGCTCCTTGGTGAAATTGCAATGTGATTTAAGACAAAATGAAGAAGGGCGGCCTTGTTATATAGTGACTTTACTTGCATTTAATGCTGGTCGGCCAACTAAGGGGTCGGCCTAATTAGGCATTTAATATAATTTTCAAAATTCAAAACCCTTTTGGGCGCCAAACTTGATGAGAAAGGCAATGAAGTGCGCCTTGACTAGGATCTCCTTAGTAGTCTCTTATGAATGAAAGATGACCTCGTTGAATTCTTCAAGTTGATTCTTTTCTGACTCCAAACTAGGCGCATAGTAATGATGATTTAAATGTGAATTGGTGCCTAGCTTTGTTTAGCTATTTTCTTGACATTTTGAGGCTCTCAACCCATGAAACATGCCTTAGAAGGCTTCACTCTCTCAAGCGTCCACTCTTAGATGTAATTTCTCCCTTAGTTGCTTATAAAGGTCTATATGGAGGTGAAAGAGTGCCCTAGATATCCAATACTAATCAATGCTCCTTAATACTTGATGATGTTCATTGATGAAACAAGGACTTCATGATGAACTCTTACTCTTTACACTTGAGGCATTCACTTTTCAACATAGATTTAAGCGGCCTTCCCTAGGGCGCCCATTTAGGATGGTTTAGAAGTGAAAGGGCGCCTTGTTTCACAGGGCTTTACACTTGGCGTTTTTCATGCTTTAGACACTTGTGAAAGTCTTAGGATGACCTTCCCCTTTTAGGCGCCCTCTCAAAGATGTAATTCATGTATCTTTTCCCAAGCGCTCATAATGATGAAATGAGTGGCAATAAGCGCCTTAACTCCATTGATATACTTGAAAATTCCATCTAACATTCCATCTAGGCACCCATAAAGAACATTCTAAGAGTGAAATGGCGCCTTCTTCCTTAGTTGCTTCCACACCTTATAACATCCTTCCTTTAACTCAAGGCGCACTTGGTAAGTTGTTTTGTATAAAATGGGCGCCCAAACATCACAATGACCCAAAAAACATTCTTAATCACTTAGACTTGCTCTCAGAAGATTCCACTCTTACTTACCTAAGCGCTCCATGATATCTTATTGTTCACCTCCATGCTCCTTATATCAAGGCGCCAAAATATGATGATTTGGGTACACATATGCGCCTAGATTTAACTAATGATATTGATCTCTTAAAGGCGCTCTTGGAGGTATAAAATGACAAGCAAAGGTGCCAAAATATGATGATTTGCTAAAGACTTGTCCACTTAAAAACTTTGTATACAAGGCTCTCAAACTTGTAGGTGAGTTTGACAATCATGCCCAAACTCCTCCTCATATTCCACCTTGGGCGCTCTGACTTCCAATGTTCCATACCTTATAACACTCCAAGGCGCCAAAACTTCTCAAAAATCCATATAAGGGCACCCAAAAAGTGAGTGAAGGCATAAGGTGTTCATGATGATGAAACTTGGAGTTTTCCCTTTCCTAGGCGCTCATCTGAGATGGTTTGAATAGCAAGGAGTGCCTAGACCTCATCTTGAGTTTTAGCCATTTAAAGGCCTCTTATCATTAGGCGCTATCCTCTGGGAGTTTTGACTTCATGTTCTATCTTGGCATGCATTCATGGATGAAGGCTTTCTAAGGTGGGCGCCCAAAATAGACTAAACAAATGAAATTGGCGCCTCACTCCACTTTGTTTACCCTTTGATACTTTAAGGTTCTTGACATTTTGAATGAGTCCTTTTGTTGTTATCAACTTCAGAACACTCTAAGGTGCTCACCCACATAAGACTTGGAGTTTATCCTTTGCTAGGCACCATTACAGATGGTCTAAGTGAGGAAATGCGCCCAAACTCATAAAAACCTCCAAGAACTCATTTGAGGGTGATATTCTACCTAGGTGCTCAACAGGGGTGGAATAAGAAGCAAAGTGCGCCTTTGGGGCTTCCTCAACTCAATATCTTCAATATACTTACCCCTAGGTGCTCATTTAGGTATAAAGTGACAAGTAAGGCGCTTATGATGATGATCTAGAGAAACCCTCCAATTTTGACCTTTAAGGAGTGTCTATGTTGCATTTACAAAGCTTGATCAGATAACTGACTCTGAGGTGATAAAACAACTAACCTAGAAAGAAATTGGGGGTCCCCATCATGATGGGGTGATGTGTGATTTGGTCACACACAAAGGAAGGTATCAGAGTTTCTCCCTCTGATCGATCCCAACTATTTTCTGCCGTAGGAGCCTTGCCGCGGCTGTCTGCCTCCTATCTGCCCTGCTCTTCAGGGCGACACTTCTCTGCAATATTTCGGCTGTGATCCATTCATTGTAGTATCATCCCTTATTAACATGGTTATCAAGTTCAAAAAAATATTCATTTAAGAGGTTAAAATTAAATTAGACTGTATAATTTTCAATAAAAATTGGTAAATTTTTTATAGTAATCAAAATATCTAGATGAAAATCAATAATTGAGACTCATTTCCCCATCCATTGTTGTCCTTGTACCTGCAATGTCATGGAACATAGGTTAAAACAGTTTTAATTGCTCTAAGTTTTTCTTTCTTAGGCTAATGATAGTTTTTCTAATGACTGAAATACATGTAAAATAAATAGCTTGGAAATATGGGCTTGATTATCATTTACAACTACTATGCTCCTCTTTTTATATAGAGATCAAAAATATTAAGAAAATCTTTTGGCAAATCGAGGGGAGCTAAGAGAATCTTACATTGCCCAATCTTCATTTGTAACTTTTCACATTGGTTTTTGTGGAACCAATCCTTCTACAAATACACCATTAGTAGATCACAAAAAAATGTCTCCACTCTTATTTTCCTCTTATTATCTTTCTCCTTGTAGCTTTCAATATTCATTTTCATGGTTTTTAATAAATCTTTCATTACTGCAACAGCTAAGACGTGACTTCTCTAGGAGAGTGACCATTCTTGCTTCTCACCATGGACTGCCTCTCAAAGAATTTCCATGAATAAAACCTTGCATTCTTCGCAATGGCATCAATGTCACCCACACTCCATGTCAATCTCAATCTCAATTTCAGTCCAAATCTTAGGAAATTGGGTCAAGAGGGTTTCAGGGAGGGGCATTGTGAATCCTGTTTATTACACACAAACTTGCAGTACACCTTGTGCATTGTTGTTCATTGAACACCTGCATTGCCCTTAAATACACTTAAAAGGATAAATAAATCCAATCTCACATCAATGGTAGGGAATTTACATTAATCCCCAACATAGTCTTACAAAATAAACTTATCAACATGTATGACAAGTACCGAATTTTGTTGGATGCATGCAAAATTGTCAATCACATAACTAAATTAGACATGTTCTCATGGATTATGATAATTGCAACTTACAGAAGGCAATGCTAATATTGTTCAAGCAGCTCAGTCTGGAGAGACTTGGAAACTTCTCAAGCTTCATATATTCACTAATATATCACTTTGTAAGCTTTGTAAGAGTGCCCATGAACCTGCCACCATTTGCAATTATCCATACTGCTGCACTATGAGTTTGATGAGTGTCCTCGGCAGTGTTGTGCAGTTCTTATAAGAGGCAATGTTAATCCTCTCTAAGAAGTTCAGTTGGGCAAGACTTGGTCACTCCTCAAGCTTCATACACTCATCAATCTACAACTCTTTAAGCTTTGCAAAATTTCCCATTCATGCCATTGTTTGCACTGATGCACTGTGAGTTTGATGAGTGTGTTGAGCAATGTTATATTGTGCATCTTCTTACAAGATTCAGTGTTAAACCTCTCCAAGGGGTTCATTTTGGCAAGACTTGGCAACTCCTCAATCACTCGCTAATGTACAACTATTTAAGCTTTGTAAGATTGTTTATTCCTGCCACCGTTTGTAATTCTCTGCACTAGTACACTACAAGTTCAATGAGTGTGGTTGGTAGTGTTATGTTGTATATTTTACATTCAATAATGCTAATCATGTTCAACCCTGGAGGATGCAACTCAATATGAAGTTCAGGGCATTTTTAAAGGTTTAGCACCAAGTAGCATTCAAATCATGAAGAAAAGTAAGACAAGCTGGCAATCCACACGACAGAGCATTCAAGAGAAAAAAGTTACAAATTTTCATTGTCTTACTTTAGGAAGTATGTTGGTCATTTTTTGGTTGGAAAATTGTTTCATGGTACTCATTAATCAAGAGAGGTTATTTTTTTTAGTGCTGGTGGTGAATGATCGTGTTTGGCTAGGTCTAATTCATGCATATTAGTTGTTAGAGTAGACTTTTAGATTTGTGAATGAGTTGCAATAGCAACGGCAGTGTGTATATTATTTTTGGGAATAAATGCTTGCATAACGGATAATGTGACAACATCTTGGTAATGAAGTAATGTTGTCAAAGGTCTTCATTTGTAGCTAGTTTCATGCTATGGGTATATGGTTGAGGATATGTGCGTTTCCAGCAAGTTGCAAGCATTTTTAAATTTTTTTGTCATTTTTGGACAACAAGCAGTTATTTTAGTTTAAAATTTTGGGGTAACAAGTGACAATTTTTGAGTTATGTGTTTCAATGGTTTTTGACCCCACCTAATTCCATTGCCCTATGGATGCTTCTTTTAGTTGTGTTCATTTGTTTCCATGAGAGGTAAAGTCCATGTGAGTCGCTATGAATGTTGTGAAAAAATTGCACAACATTAAAAATTTCTCCACTCTTATTTTCCTCTTATTATCTTTCTCCTTGTAGCTGTCAATATTCATTTTCATGGTTTTTAATAAATCCTTCATTACTGCAACAGCTAAGACGTGACTTCTCTAGTAGAGTGACCATTCTTGCTTCTCACCATGGACTGCTTCTCAAAGAATTTCCATGAATAAAACCTTGCATTATTTTGCAATGGCATCAATGTCACCCACACTCCATTTCAATCTCAATCTCAATTTCAGTCCAAATCTTAGAAAATTTTGTAAAGAGGGTTTCAGGGAGGGCATTGTGAATCCTGTTTATTACACACAAGCTTACAGTACACCTTGTGTATTGTTGTTCATTGAACACCTGCATTGCCCTTAAATACACTTAAAAGGATAAATAAATCCAATCTCACATCAATGGTAGGTAATTTACATTTATCCCCAGAACAGTCTTACAAAATAAACTTATCAACATGTATGACAAGTACCGAATTATGTTGCATGCATGAAAATTTTTTAATCACATAACTAAACTAGACATGTTCTCATGGATTATGATAATTGCAACTTACAGAAAGCAATGGTAATATTGTTCAAGCAGCTCAGTCTGAAGAGACTTGGAAACTCCTCAAGCTCCATACATTCACTAATATATCACTTTGTAAGCTTTGTAAGAGTGCCCATTCCTGCCACCATTTGCAATTCTCTATACTGCTGCACCATGAGTTTGATGAGTGTCCTTGGCAGTGTTTTGCAGCTTCTTATAAGAGTCAATGTTAATCCTCTCCAAGAAGTTCAGTTGGGCAAGACTTGGCCACTCAAGCTTCAGACACTCATAAATGTACAACTCTTTAAGCTTTGCAAAATTTCCCATTCATGCCATTGTTTGCACTGGTGCACTGAGTTTGATGAGTGTGTTGAGCAATGTTATATTGTGCATCTTCTTACAAGATTCAGTGTTAATCCTCTCCAAGGGGCTCACTTTGGCAAGACTTAGCAACTCCTCAAGCTCCAAACACTCGCTAATGTACAACTATTTAAGCTTTGTAAGATTGTCGATTCCTGCCACCACTTGTAATTCTCTGCACTGGTACACTACAAGTTCAATGAGTGTTGTTGGTAGTGTTATGTTGTATATTTTACATTCAATAATATTCAACCCTGGAGGATGCAACTCAAGATGAAGTTCAAGGCATTTTTAAAGATTTAGCACCAAGTAGCATTCAAATCATGAAGAGAAGTAAGACAAGCTGGCAATCCACATGACAGAGCATTCAAGAGCAAAAAGTTATAAATTTTCGTTGTCTTACTTCAGGAAGTATGTTGGTCATTTTTTGGTTTTAATTGTTTCATGGTACCCATTAATCAAGAGAGGTTACTTTTTAGTGTTGCTGAATGATCGTGTTTGGCTAGGTCTAATTCATGCATATTAGTTGTTAGAGTACACTTTTAGATTTGTGAATGAGTTGTAATAGCAACAGCAGTGTGTATATTTTTTTGGGAACAAATGCTTGCAGAATCGATAATGTGACAACATCTTTGTGATGAAGTAATGTTGTCAAAGGTCTTCATTTGTAGCTAGTTTCATGCTCTGCATATATGGTTGAGGATATGTGTTTTCAGCAGGTTGCAAGCATTTTTTTTTTAATTTTTGTTATTTTTGGACAACAAGCAGTTATTTTAGTTTACAATTTTGGGGTAACAAGTGACAATTTTTGAGTTGTGTTTCAATGGTTTTTGACCCCACCTAATTCCATTTCCCTATGGATGTTTCTTTTAGTTGTGTTCATTTGTTTCCATGAGAGGGTAAGTCCATGAGAGTCGCTAAGAATGTTGTGAAAAAACTGCACAACATTAAAAACTTTCAGCCCGTTGTGAATATTTGAATGCTGGAGTAGAGGTGCCTCAACCCATAGCCAAGGCTGTAGCTATGGTCATCCTAAGGAGTTGAGACTTATAAAGAATCTAGATTACATGGAGCAGAAATAGAGAATTGATAAGCTAATACATTATGGTAAAGAGGTGGCCTATGAAGAATCAGGGTCTAAGGCCATAGTGTGATGCTAGTCCCGCATGATAGCAGCCCACAACCAATTTTGGGACCCGTGAGATGGTTTTTGAGGCCTTTGCAGGTATTTGTGGGTGGTGTCTAGTAGAGAAATTGAGCTAGGCGTAGGTGAAGAATAAAGGGAGCAATGCACAAGATATCTAGGCATGTGTAGTATGAGATGGTTGGTGTAGCCATTGCATCAAAGTTGCCACCCCTTTTAAGGTATACACTAGACATTTGAAGGGTTCACTACTTATTAAAACAACATAATGCCAATTGGCTAATGGTTTTGAAAGGAATGGAAAATGCAAGTTGAAGGCTTCATGTTTGAAAGAACTAGCACAATTATGTCTTAAGGTATAGCACTACCATAATTGACATGTTATGCAGTACTTGATAATGTAGTGCAGACATAGTTAAGGGTTGCATTGTGATTTAAAATGCTTAAGAGATAGAATACAACCATGGAAGCAACTAGCATTGCCTTGGGTAGCATCCAACATGGAGTAATGCCTACATGACATCTAAGAGAGAACAAAACCAATGACACTGCATATGCAAGCTTGGCGTAAGTGCTATAGGTGCAGTGGAAGCCTCATGGGGCATGGCAAATAGAAAAGAATACCAACATTAGAACCTTCTAAGTTGCATGGAATATGAAGACATAGTAGAACAATGGCACTAACAATTTAATATAGACTAGTGGTCGAATTGAGCATATCAAATATAGTGTGGATGTTTTAACAAGGATATATACATCTTCAACAAGCAGACAATTTGAAGTCTACATAGACAATAGTGTGCAACATAATGAGAATGTATTGCATAGGCATATATAGTTTATGACATTGTTTAGGGATGTTGGGTCTCCAACTTTCTATCCTCTAGATTATGTTAAATATTGTTGTAATGTCATTGAATAAGGGAGGTTACAAAAGGTGGTTAAAAATTGCGAGTTATGGAGCATCTTTTCAAAATAGGCAATGACAAGCTATGATGTGATAGTTTATTTCAGGGTTCAACTGCATAGTTTTTAAGTCAAACACATGACCCATATTTCATGAGTATTGGTTCAGATGAACCCATCTCTCATGAGAATGAATGGTGCACTTAGCACTCATTGCATCTAGGTGATGTTCATAGGGGTGAAGCATCAAAACTTCTTTAGAGATCACCCATCCCAGTACTACTCCGACTCAAGCAAGCTGTAAGAAAATACCTCATACTTATCAAGCTATGATGTGTTAATGTGTAAGAGTAGTTATTTTCTATTTTGGAGGCCACTCTCATGTAGTGGGTGATGAGTACTTTTACCATGGTATTTTGAGACCATGTTTGGGCCCATGGTATTGTTTTGTAGTGGTTTTCTGAGCTTCCTTAATTCTTTATATTGAGGGTTTGGTATGGAGGAGCTATGGTTATATAAGCTTCCTTAATTCTTTATATGGGTAATGACAAGCTATAATGTGTTTAGGTAATCTCATGCTATTGGAATGTCATCAAAATAAAGCCGATTATATAAGTTATATTAATGTACTTATTTCTACTTGATAATTACAAGCTCAATATTTCTTTAGTGGTGGAGTTTTTTGAAAGCATTTCCCCATGTATATTTGGTGGCATATGATTTTGTTGATTTATTATTGTTGTTGTTAACATATTTCATGTTTTAGGGGCTGAATATGTTATCTGAAGGTGGTTTGAAGGGTCAAGGGTCTTGAGTCTTACTCTTTGGTCTTCTAAAATGCCTTAAAGCTCTACAATGTCACTCATATGCCAGAATAAAACACATTTTTTCTTTGCTGTTGTGATTATAAGGTTCTCAAACATAAAAACTTTCCTTGTTTACAAGGAATATGCATGAAATAGCGGAGTCGAGGGTAAAAATTTAGTGCTTCCATGTTAAAAAATTACCTTAATCACTCCAAAAGCCCATACCAACTGATGGAGAGAGAGCTTTCTCTTAGAATATGGTCTTTTTCAAGGCTTAAACTATACCATCGATGGGTTAGGTTTGTGTTAGACTGCTCGGTTAGGTTAGGTTATCCTTGTCTCTTGTCTTTAGGTTTTTACGTTTGATCCAGGTTGTAGCTATGGAAGAAGGCGAAATACATATTTCAAGGAGTTCTTACAAAGTCTGGTACGTGGAAGATCTGCGTTCCAAGAATGTAACACCTTGCTGAGGACGCGAGAAGATTGGTGAAAGCCAAGGTTTGTAGGCAGAGGCCATGGTAAAAGCATGAAGAAGAAGAAACAATGAGGTTTTAGACTCTGACAGAGATTTATGTTTTCAAAGGATCTAAATGTTTTTGTTGGTGACAGAGGCAATAGATACATTGTAAAGTGTGACAGCAAGATTGGCAGTGTTCATAAACCTGCACAACCATAAAGAGGATACTAACTCAAGGAATATAGAGGTTGTATGCCTTGTAGAAACCCTATCACAACCATGTGAAGCCATGCACATGATAATACTCACAGTGAGACAGTTGAGTGAGATCTACATGCAAATGCAGGGAATAATCTACAAGGAGGTGCCAACAAGACCATGCGGAGTATTCAGAATAGAATCCTCAAATACTTGGTCATGCCAAAATGAAATAGTTGAATGATGAAAGACATGGAGAGACTATAATCTGCCAGAGAACTGAAACCAATGGGCTCAAACAAATGTCACACTGCAGGTCTCAGGATGTATTGAATCATGCGCCATGGTCATACAGAGGAATGAGATAGATTATAGAGATTTGACAGTAAGAATACATGGTGAAGACCTATTACCAAGACTGTTGGACAAGGCATGAAAGGAGCAGCACAAAAAAGCAGTCGTCAAAGGACTCCAAGGAGCATTGTGAAGCATGTGCAGTAAAGAACTTGATAGTGATAAAAGGCAGAGATTTAAAGGTACTAAACCCTAAACCTTTCATAGTTTTGCATAACACATACAGGCTAATACGAACAAGAGCAGCCATCTGTGTTGTGGGCAGTCCTCTGTGTTTGTGAGCAGTTCTATATGGACTATGATTGTAAACAGTCAATGAAGACAAAGGAAAGTAAAAAAAAAAGGAAACAGTCGTCATATGACTGTAACAACATGAAAGAAACAGTCATGAGGTTTAAAAGGACAGTGGACAGAGAACATCAAAGATCATTATGGACAGTGACAGTTGAGGATGTACGGTAAGCAGTGATATATTCATTGTAAAATCCTTAAGATTGTTGCTCTTGCAGTGAGGGTTTTTTGTTAGGTATCCTAAGATTGAAACTGAAGTGGATATTGTGAGGATACAGAGATTGCCTGTAAGCAAGGTAGGTTTTGTCATTTATTTTCAATTCAGAGATTATGTTGGGGAATGGCTATATTCATTCGGAAAGGGCGAGGACTTCCTATGGGCCATTGAAGGAGAGCAGCTGCTAAGGGCAACGCCATTGAAGATCGAAGAGGTAGCTCTGGGAAAGAAAATTGTAGAGTTCAATGGAAGCAATGGCCTCCTAATTTGCTACAATGAAAATGATTGCAACTATTTAAGCTTGTGGAATCCTGCCACGGGGACACTCGGCTGCTGCCTTCCTCGTTGTATCTATGCAGAGTGTTAGGGTTAGCCGGCAGAAGATATCAATTAAATGCAAATAAAGATTAAATAGAGGAATGGAAATACACAGAAATAATAACGAGAGACAAGTTATAACATGGTTCACCCAAACCCGGGCTACATCCACCAAACAGAGAGTCCAATATTATTATCCAGTAAATCAAACCGATTACAATTAGCAATCCCTGCAACTCAATACCGCTGCAAATGCTACAATACAATATGTCAAAACCCTAACCCTTAGCTACTTTTATTAAGCCTTTTTGTCGGTTACAAAAATTAGGATTTTCTTATGTCGGTCATAAAAAAATAGGATTTTTTATGTTGGCCCGAACCCCGGCAAGGATACATGGCTAGTGTACAGTACTTTCCTGATCAGTCGCCACCTACCAACACAGAGATATTCTCTGTGTTTGAGGGATTCGGCTTTGATCCTCACCCCACTGGGCCGAGTTATGTAATTGTCCGAGGCTATGTCTACTACTCTAACATGTCTTATCTCAAGAACCGTCCTTATGAGCTCTATCTGCATGTCTATCGCTTTCAATCCTGCAAGCCAAAACCCAAATGGGTGGAGATTGTCATCCGTGAGAGTCCACACTACTTCGTTACTCCAGATGGTTCTGCCACTTTTTCCAATGGAATTTTCTTCTGGTTGTGTGACCGGCACATCTTCGCATTCAAGCCACCCTATAATAAAAATAGCTGGGAGATTATAGAGGATCCTCTACCTCCATGTAGATATTCTCAAGCTTTGAATGATGGCAAATCGTCCTTAACAAGATGCGATGGTTGTGTAGTGATTGTATACCAGAGTAAGCACACATTTCAGATGTGGCAGCTGACCAATGAATACCAGTGGCATACATTATGTGAATTGGAGTGCATTCACTTTGGAGAACCAGGGGAAAGCTATGATCTGTTGCAGGTTGCAATACGGCACACCGGTGACTTTTTGGTGATCTTGATGTCCAAGAGGAAAATGTGGCTCTGCAACTCAGTTGGAACATTAATGTGGGTCATCAATTTTATAGGGAAACTGCCCAGTCAGAAGCCTTTCAGTGTTTATGCCTTCGACTTTGAAACAACAGCCACTGTTGTGAGTAAGTTGTAGAGATGTCAGTTTATGTATAGATGTAGAATGGGGCTGCATGTGTAGCCCCATGGAATCTTTGGTTTGTTTAAGCAACTATCATATTGGTGAGGCTATGGCAAGTTGGAATTCCTATGCATTAGGAGAATGATTTTGTATTTAGTTAATTAAATGTTCTACTGTTATATACATGATACTGCTGATTACAAAATTGTGGGATTGATTGTTCGTACATGCTATAACCATTTGTACCATGCAAGACTACAATTTTTAAACAAGAAGTGTTCATTTTGCTATAACATTGTCTTTCATTTACCCACCCTCTCTCTCTCTCTCACACATTGTAATGTTAACTAGTTTTAAAAATGTCTGTGTTTGCAATTTGTAATATTGGCTCTCTCTCACACACATTGTAATGTTAACTAGTTCTTTTGCTTTTGAAACACAGCGAGCACATTTTTCTGGCACTAATTTTTTATTCTCATTGTAATGTTAACCAGATTGTTTATTCTCTCTAATTTTGGCACTAATTTGTTACATGAGCTATGCTAAAGAGAGTCTCTCTTTCTACCCCTCCTCCCTCCCTCTGTTCCCCTATCCCCCTCCCCCCTGTTCCCCTACACCCCTCCTCCATCTCTCCCCCTCTCCCTCTCCCCCTCCTCCTCTCCCCATCCCCAAACAAGAAATGCCTATTTTGTTATAACATTGTCCGATGACACATTTCAAACTCATCTCTTCTATTTACCCATTCCCTGTTCCTTGTTTTCAACCCTTTTATATACCTAGCACTAATATTTTATTCTCGTTGTAATGTTAACTAGATTTTTTCTTTTGAAATATGCTTAGCCCATTTTACTGTATTCAACAAATCAAAATCTCTCTCAACTTTCATATTTATGGCCACATTGAGGGAAGGTAAGAAATTAGACAATGTTAAAAAGGAGAAATATGATGGCACATTAAGAGGAGTGTAATCAATATGCTCAACTTTGAAATACAATCATGTATTGCTTCCAATGCATGCAACTCTTAAATACCTACCATGTTCTCCAACTTCTCACAAGAGTCAATGGTAATAATGTTCAAGCAACTCAGTTTGGAGAGACTTGGAAACTCCTCAAGCTCCATAAATTCACTAATGTACAATTGTGTAAGCTTTATAAGAGTGCCCATTCCTACCACCATTTGCAATTCTCTATACTTCTGCACCATCAGTTTGATGAGCATCCTTGGCAATATTATACAACTTCTTGTGAGAGTCAATGTTAATCCTCTCCAAGAAGTTTAGTTGGGCAAGACTTGGTAATACAACTTCTTGTGAGAGTCAATGTTAATCCTCAAGCTTCAAACACTCATTAATGTACAGCTCTTTAAGCTTCGCAAGATTGCCCTTTCATGCCATTGTTTGCACTAGTGCACTATAAGTTTGACAAGTGTGTTGAGGAATGTTATATTGTGCATCTTATTACAAGATTTAGTCTTAATCCTCTCCAAGCAACTCACTCTAGCAAGACATGGTAACTCTTCAAGCTCTAGACAATTGCTAATGTACAACTGTTTAAGTTTTGTAAGATTGTTGATTCCTACCACCGTTTGTAATTCTCCGCACTAGTACACTTCAAGTTCAATGAGTATTGTTGGCAATATTGTGTTGTACATTTTACATTCAATAATTGTAATCATGTTCAATCCGGGAGGATGCAACTCAAGTTGAAGCTTAGGGCATTTTTTAGATTCAACTCTACATGTTTTGTAAGACCAAATATTCCTACCATTGTTTGTAATTCTATACAATCTTTAAGACTAAGTTTCATTTTTTGTGGGTGGGATGATGAAGATGATTCCATTGATTTTAGCTTAAACCCTTGGCACACTTAAAAATGGATTTATGTGGAAGAGGAAGAGCAATGTGAATTTTACATGACTGTAGTTAACATGGGTATAAATATGGCAGGTGATACAAGTGGTTCATTCCTTCCTCAAAACAATGAAGAAAAACATTTAGAAAATAGAGGATGTGCCAATTTGTACAAACTGAGATCATGGAAATCTAACGTGAAGGAAAATGATAACAAATGCAAAACAAACAATGCAATACCTTCACATTGATCCACAGTCCATCGATAAGGTGGAGAGTGCCGCACCCGAAGCATTCTAGCTTTACCCAAATAGATTAATGTTGATTGCTTGATTCTGCAGCATAACAGTAAGATAGATGATTGATAGATGGAAGATTGAATGATGCAAGAGGGATATATGATAGATAGATGATGGATGATTGAGAGGAAAATTCGATAGCATGAGGATACTAGAAGAAGATTCGTTACAAATGGCTCAAGAGAGGCTACCTTTATAGAAAAGGCAAAATCGAATGGATGGATGAGATTGAAAGTTATGTTGGAGGATATGAACGGTTGGGATCAATTAGGGTCGATTAGGGTTTCCCACTCAAAGAGGGATTGTAGTCATGTGACAAGTGTGCGAAGGAGAATGAAAGGAATCTAATTCACATATTTTATTTGAATTAGCTTGCACATGTGACTTGTACTAAATGCAAGATGTACTACCCCACATGAGACAAAAGGAAAGTGGACAAGTGTTTGATTGTGATAAAAGGAATCTAATTTAAATAAAAGATTATTTAAATTAGTTTGACATGTGAAGGAGTTAAGTGGAAGATGTAGCATGTGACATTTGTTGCAATGTGGTGAGAGGTGAGAGAATAATTCAAATCATGTGACAAGGGAATTAATTAAATAAATAGATTTATTTAATTAATTAGGAATGTGATTAAGTTGGAACTATGAGTGGGAAGACCTAGGACCTAGGGCAAAACATTACAAGGTCGTGTCAACTAGGTGATGGACAAATTTATGTGTCTACACACAAAAATTGGATTTGATTATATTTTTAAAGCATAAATGAATAGACAGTGTTGGTTTATATGTCTTACTTTGCCCACCAAAGAATAGTTACAAAGAACAGTGTTATGAAGACCAAAAAAAATAGTTACAAAGAACAACATTACAAAGAAGAAAATAAAAATTACAAAGAAGGTTCATGTAGGTGGCAAGATATATTTCATTTTGAGTTAAAATTCAAAAATTGGAGAATTTTGTATTATGAAAATTTTAATAGTTATTAAGAAAGTTCAATATATAATGGCTTATCGGACAAATGAAAATATATCATGAGTTTAAACATCCTCATTCAAATAATCAAAGTCCTCCCCCTTAAGTGTCTCAGAAAGCATTAAAATAACAATGTCACCAACCATGTCTTACCAACATGTGGGGACCTAACAAAATTTTATGCAATAAAAGTAATAAAACCAAAAGTTTCATATGGATTTGATATCTTAATCATGAGTTGATTTAATCCATTTAATGCTTTCTAGGTTGGGCCACTATCCAAAATTGCAGAGGAAAAAAATGTTGCTAATACCATCACTAAAACAAGGAAAAATTCTAAAGGTAGTAGAGATGGAAGAAGTACACGTGAATATGGAACTAAAGTTTCAAAAGGAAAACTATAGTGAATAATACCAAAAGTCGTGCACATGCACCATGCTTTAACCTCCTAGTATTTTCTAACTCTAAGAGAAGAAAGTGCTTTCTTTCACCCCTTAACTTTACTCTTGCATTTACTAGTATGTAGGATCTATAAGTTATTATCCACTTGATGGATTACATCTCGAGATATTTGGGTCTCATTGTAAGAAGGCATATTACATAATTAACTCTTAGTTATGTTCTAAAAAAGTGTTCAATTTTAATAGGGGACGAGGATGAGGACCCTTGGTAGAGGTTTCACTAGCTTTTTCCTATTTTGTTTGAGAAGAGTATCAGTAATTAGGATTTCAAAGCGTTGCCTCTATAACTCTCCTTGCTTCAAAAAACTTAAACCTCCTAAAAGAAGATTAATGGGGGCCTAAGTTTCAAACAATTGAACTCCCACTACTACTAGCAAGTCACTTAGTGTAAGCTAGTCTATTAATTAGGCAAACTCTGCCTCCCTAACTTTAATCAATACAAAAATAAAGGTTTTTTGATAAATAAGGGCAACCAAGGTTGCTAGAAATATATTGATATCAAAAGAAGATACATCATTTATCTTACATCGATGCAGCAACAACAGTCTCACTATATGACCACAGTTCAGGCCCATCACAAATCTTCAGGTTTAGAATATTTGACAAAGAAAAAGCAAACAACTTTGAATCTTTGCAGTGTTCATATCAAAAAGGAAGTCTCCTACTACACCGAGCCAACGCTGAAAAGAGCCCCCAAAAGAAATCTTCCATCCATCTGAAACCCTAACAGCACCATGCAGCACGATCTCTACGATTTCCACCAAGAATTCTAGGCGAAAGGGAAGTCCTGCAAGGAGGTGAAAAAACGTGATTCTATGTCAATGGATACCAAAAGCCCTTCGTTGAGAAACAACTTAATGTCTACCAAGGAGAACCCCGCAAGCCAACATGAAAACTGAGCAGACCCGCTTGATCCAAGAAGAAGTCGAGGTAATCCATTTGAGGCTAAGTGCAGGTGTACCTGATCGAGTTCACCATGATTGCTAGATTGTGACAATGAGACTTCAGTCTGCCATTAAAAAGAGGCCCTGACTTAAAACTACTGCTCAACATAAACACTGCATTAACTTTGAAGAGAGTGAGTGTTGCAAAGACAATGCCCCAAGTTGCTCGTCGCTTTAAAACACACATACTACTTTAAAGAGTCAAAGATGATGCACTAACATCCCAACTTAATTAGGCTCCCCATGACGGTTCAGTAAACCTTAGAGATACCCCATCCACAACTGAGTTGGCAAGGTTGTCTACATCTTTGTTTGCCTCCCTATAGACATGATTAGCCATGAACATAGGGAAGGCTTGAGTTACTTCCAGTGCCATTTCCAACAGGGCATGCAATCTCCAGCAATGGGTGTTCCTTGTTCTGAGGGCATTGATTGCATTTGTGGAGTCTGTTAGAATTAGGGCAGACAACTGAGAGGGGGGGTGAATCAGTTGTCAAAACTTTCTTGCAATTTAATCACTTAAATCCTTTTCTTAATTCAATAGCATAATAATAAATCAATCATAGAAACATAATGCAACAATTCAAGAGCAAAAATACATTAACACATATGACACATATGAGCAGAAATGCAACATGACTAATTACAAAAAAGACTTCACGCGGATCAACACACTATCGCCCACGCAGATCTGAGACTCCAATATTCCTTTAGAAACACGCCATTCTTCACAGAACATCTTCAAGATCATCCGCAAGATGTGTAACTCATCTGGTCGGCCAGACTTAGGAAGAACATCATCATCCGGAAGTAATTCTTCAATTATGAGCTCAATCTTTAAAGCGGACCACCAACACGAACTGGACATAATCCAAAGATCTCCACAAGCTTACCTGAATCACCAAGAACATCCACACTATTTCTGCTTACTGAAATCATTCTCTCCTTCATCCGGAACCTCAAGAACACAATCTGTCATCACTGTCATATTGGAATGGATGCTTGCGGACCTCCAGACCACAAACCAATTGAGTTGAAACTTCACATTTACTTCCTAAACATTCCACCAAATCCGCAGAACAGGATATTGCATTTCTGAATCTCACCGGACCTATCTGTATCACTCTGTCACCTCTGAATATCTGCCAGAACCAGTTTTACTTAAGTGGCCATAACTTCTTCAAATCTTCATGCGGACCTCTGAAATCTTTACTGGTTCATCTTAAGACACATATCTACAAACCCTTTTAAGCGCATCCTGTGATCTTCATCTTAGCTAGGATCTTTACCTCACTGTCTTCATTGTTCTTCTCTGTTCTTGATTAGGACTAATTTTCTCAATATCCTCAGCACATAGCTCATCCAATCCTTATCATTAATGCAACAGGAGTATGTTGACATCAATGACAACACCGGTTAGGCCCATACTTGCAACAATCTCCCCCTTTGTTATTGATGGCAACATATGATGTGAAAAACTATTTTAACCATCAAAACAAGAACTTCTCCTTACTGTCACAACTTCCCTTATCAGCAACAACCATTCACATGTCTTCTCTTCCTTTCCTACTCCCCCTTTGATCAGCAACCACTTGTTTTTCACATGTCTTCTCTCCCCCTTTGACATCAATGGCAAAGGGCACTAACTTGCATTACTTCAGAATCATGCCAACTGCTCCCCCCTGAGTGGCAACTTCCCAAATATCAATCTGGATCACAAGATATGATAGTGAGATCCACCTGACTGATGCACATCAGTGCACCTTAATTCAGAACCAAAGGGGTAATGACCCCTAACTTCTCCCTGAGATACTCAAAAGAGTCCTTAGGTAGAGGTTTAGTAAAAATATCTGCAATCTGATCTTTGGAAGGCACAAACTCTAATCTGACTTCATTCTTGTTCACTTGCTCTCTCAAAAAGTGAAACTTGATAGATATATGTTTAGTCTTTGAGTGCAACACCAGATTCTTAGATACATTTATTGCATTTGAATTATCACAGAAGATTGTGATAGGTTCCTCATACTCCACTCTAATGTCTCTTAGCATTTGCTTCATCCACAAAACTTGAGTGCAACTACCTGCTGCTGCAATATATTCTACTTCAGGTGTGCAAGTTATGTCTCTGTTAATCCCATACCACTCACGTCCTTCTAGGCCCATTCCAAAATTCCTTCTCTAAGGACTGGAACAAGGTAATCAACAACTTTGGAAACCCAAGCCAATTTTAAATGTTGTTTGATATTGGAGAATTCATTATCCTTTTCAATAGCAAGGAACCCATTCCATGAATCCTCCCATAAGTTAATTGATTTGTCATTTCTAATTTCCCATGTGATGTGACTTGTGATGATATGCTTGCAAGTGAGTAGAAAGTTCCAAATGTTCTATCCTTTTCGAGGATTGGAGACTATCATGATTCTTGAAGGGCACAAGGAATCCAAATATTTGTTTTAAAAGATTCTAACCCATTTCAATTGTGGTTTTGAGATAATATTTAATATCATTTTAGCTCTCGGGGCTTTATTTTGTGATGCCTAATTTCTAAGGCTTGTTCCACCAAATTTGGATTTGCAAATATTTTCCCAGACTATCAAGGGAATTTTCTTATCTTCCAAGGCCCTTTGACAGAAAAAGGAATGCATGCTTTGATCTAGTTTATTTTTTAATTTTGGATGGCAGTCTAAGGCATGATATTAGGTATATTGGGATGGTTAAAATAACAACTTTCAACATTAATATTCTTTCCACCCATATAACCATTTCCCATTCCAAGAAGCCATTATTTTAGTGCATATATCCATTAGAGGCTTCCATGGCTCTGCAACAACATCGTGCATTGAATAGAGGAATACCCAAATATTTTCTTAGAAGGATACTAATTTAAAAACCCAAGATATCCACGATCCTTTGTTACATTTGAGGTTTAGTGAAGAAGAAAAAAGATATCTGATTTGAAGAGATTTATTTCTTAACAAGAGGCCATTGAGTAATTATTCAAGGTGGTTTTAATTGTTCATGCTTCATTTCTTCCAACCAAACCAAAGAGAAACTTATCATCCACAAATTATGCGTGAGAGATAGGGCTAACATTCTTAGTGACTCTTATTCCTTCCCAATTAATTTTGGCACATACTACTTGAATAAATCTCCCCAATGCATCAACAATAATTATGAATAAAAAGGGGAATAATAGATCCCCCTACTATAGACCCTTGGAGGAACTAAAAAATACTAGTGGGCTCCCATTAACAAAATGGAGTATAGTGGGATTGAAATACAATTGAAGACTCAATTTAATTGTTGTTTGCTAAAACCAATTTTTTCCATGACCTTGATCAAGAATCTCTTGTCCACTCTACCATATGCTTTTTTGATATCCAATTTGAGTAACATATGATGCCTTCTTGTAGAATTGATTGAGTGAATTGCCTCTTGTGCCACTATCACTCCATCAAGAACGGATCTACTTGGCACAAAACCACTTTGTTCCTTAGTTATGATCTCAAGAATTTTTTTTTTTAATTTGTTGGCCATTGCTTTTGAGAAGATTTACTAAACAATGCTGCAAAGGGATATTGGGTGGTAATCTTCAAATGTTTCAACCACTTCATTATTCATATCTTTTAATAGAGTGCCTTTCTTCTTTAAGCCTTAAGTAAAGATGATGATATTCTAAAACAAAAAACTTTGGAAGAGAAACAAATTCACCTGCAATACACAATTTATCATTTAAGATGCCTCCAAAAAAAATGTCATTGCAAAAGATTTAAATAGATGGTTTGAACTTAGATTATAAAGATACAAACTTAAACATAGATTCACTATAGTAGAAAGGCAACCATTTCATTATAGAATCTTATAAAAATATTAAATAATTATAAAAATAAAAATAAAAATAAACCTATTTCTTAAAAAAGTTAAATATTATATTTTAAAATATTAAATAATTATAAAATGATGGCCCATATTATTAATTATTATTATATATATATACATAGATGAAAATGCGTTTATATCTATATTAATTAAAGATAATTAATACACCTTCATAAAAAATGGTTGGGTGGTATAAAGGCACACCCCAACAAAGCATGGTCAGGGTCCAGAAATAAACTACAACAAACAAACATTATAAGCTTCCTTCCACATTAGAGAAGGAAGCATACAAAATTTTAGTCACAAAATAAAAATGCAGCTGCAAACAGGCATTGCCGCCGCAGTTGCAACAGGCATTGCCGCCGCAGTTGCATCAGGCAAGGCCTCCAGAATTTCTGCTGCCGCCATCAAAGGCATTGCAACAACAAACAAAAAACCAAAAATAGGAAACAAAAGGCACCGACAATCAGAGCAAAAAATTTTCTATTCTCAACTCATGACCGTCCCACTAAAACCCCACAAACCCACCGACTTGCCTTTGGCTAAACCACGAAAGTCATCGGCGTGAAGAGACGACTGGTGCACAGACATAACCGCATCCTTCTGCAAAGAAACCACGTCACTGCTCCAGACGGAAACTCCACCATGACTGCAACCCTTTGCCCAAGAGGTGCCCCATTTTAATTAAAATATGACCCATGTTCTTGAGACGTCTAAGCGATTCCCTGACCATTTTTACGAACTCATGCTCAAATATGTAAATTTTATTTTATTCCCTGACTTCAACTTGCATAGTTAATATTCACACGTTTTTATATGGGTTAAAATATTCACACAACGAAACTGCCTAAAATATGGGTCTTAGTTAACAACAATTATTAACCCAAAAAAAACTATTAATGAGTTTACATAGAAAAATAACAAAAACTAAAACATAACTTATATATAATTTTTTTTTTAATGAAAATGCGATATATTTCTTATTTTTGGCATTTATAAATTACTCAAGTTAGAATATTTGCATTTTGGTTTAAAATAGCAAAAACATCTTTAGAATGGTGTCATGGTTAGTGGTGTATTTATTGTGGCATTTCATCATCTTTGACAGATTGTGGCGTATTTATTGTGCATATCCACTACTATTGTAGCTAGAATTTTTACAGTTTGGTTTAAAATAACAAAAGCATCTTTGTTTATTTTATTTATTTATTTGATTTTTTTATTTTCAGCCCTTGCTGTCACTGTAGAATATACTAATAATAAATAATAATAATAATTATTTATTCCCCACGAAATTTACGCCAATATTAGGCTGCCGCTGTCACTTGAAGAGACCCTTTAATTTACTAAGGGCAGAGTTAATCAAATATTAAATAATAAAAAACACTCCAACCGTCGGCCATTCTTTCCATCCAGTTTAGGAGCTCTATATAATAACATTGCAGTTTCATTTTGGTTTTAAACGTTTGCCGTAGAATTCGAATAGCGAAAATTGCCGTTTCATTTCATTTGTGAGTTTAGCAAAGCAAAGCAGGCAAGTGCAGCAGCAACAACTGGAAATCCATGAATATGGAGAGTGAAATGGCAGACATGGAGACTGACAAGGCAGAGGTGGATGTTGTGAGGTTGAACAGGTTGCCTGTAAGCCAGGCGGGTTTTGTCATATACTTTCAATTCAGATCTGGTTTTGGGACGAAAAAATATTCATTTGAGAAGGGCGAGGACTTTCTGTGGGCTATACAAGGAGAGCAGCAGCCAATGAAAATCGCAGAGGTGGTTCCAGGAAACAAAATCGTAGGGTTTAATGGAAGCAACGGCGTCTTACTTTGCTACAGCGAAATAGATCGCCGTTGTTTAAAGCTGTGGAATCCTGCCACGGGGACTCAAGGCCCCGAACTCCATCCCTCTATCAAAGGAGACTCTTTCCCCAATTTTTGTGGATTCGGCTTTGATCCTCACTCTCACCCCACTAGCCCCACTTATGTAGTTGTCCTGGGCTACAATGATTGCTCTAGAGAATCCTATATCAAGAACATTCCTTATAACCAGTATCTACATGTCTATCACTTCCGATCCTCATCCAAGCGGAAACCCATGTGGAAGGAGGTCGTCATCCGCCAGAGTCCAGGCCAGGTGTATATCCTAAGAGGTTCTGCCACTTTTTCCAATGGAATTTTCTACTGGTTGTGCCTCGGGGGCATCTTAGCATTCAAGCCACCTTATAATAGAAATAGCTGGGAGGTGATAGAGAATCCTCTACCTTCACTCAGATATCCTCAATCTCTTAGAAGAGGTGAAAAATGGTCCTTAACAGGATGCGATGGGCATGTAGTGGTGGTGTACCAGAACAGGCACACATTTCGTATGTGGCAGATGACTGAAGACTACAAGTTGCATCCTTTATGTCAATTGGAGCGCACTCGATTCGGAGAAGCAGGAGGATGCTATGACCTGTTGCAGGTTGCAGTTCGACACACGCTTGACTTTTTGGTGATTTCAAAGACCCAGAGGAAAATGTGGCTCTGCAACTCAGCCGGAACATTAATACGGGTCATTGATTTTACTGGGAAGCTGCCCAGTGAGTGGCCTTGGAATGTTCATGCCTTCGATTTTGAGACAACAGCCACTGATGTCAGTAATTTGTAGAGCCTGATTTCCACAGAAAGCATGATGCTTAAGTAGGTTTCTCTTTAAGGCTAGTATTAGTATGACATCACTTCACTTATTGGAAAAGATATGCTATGGTTCCAAACCTGGAATTTGATAGCCCGTGGTCTGTTTTTGTAAATTTAAGGCCAGAGTTACAATTTAAAAATTTGGTGGATCATATAATGTCATATGCTCTATTTTTTTAACAGAACTAAACTTGATCATTTATGTAAATGAGATAAATACATTCTCAACTTGCTAAGTGGTTTTGTTTGTAAATTTGCTTCTTCTTTTTACTTTGAGAACTATTCCTGTATTAAATATCTTTTGCTCTTTACATATGATATTCTCCCGTATCTTATAGTGTGATTCTCCTATAATGTTTAAAAACTTCTTTCTAAAAAAGTAATGCACTGAACAGACAGAATATTTTGACAATTTATTTTTCCGAAGGCAAGCATGTTCTTGATTATCTGTCATGGTAAGCTACTGGTACGTGTTCTCCTACAATTCATACTCATAGCAATCGTCCTTGTAATGCTACCATGAACTACTTTTATCAGCCAATCTGGTTCATACAATCTAGGAGTTGAAACATATGCCAAACAATGGAATAGGATATTCATCTGATCCCATCTATTGATAAATATCCTTTTAACTGATTTAAAGATATACTCAGTAAATGGTCCTAATTTAGAAACCAATCACATCATGATAATAAAAGCTTGTTTTATATATATATATATAATTTCGGTGTGTCTCCGGTTCGGCGACCACAACCCTGTTGTCAAGTTAGTCTATATATATATTTGTTATCTCGGTGTGTCTCTGGTTTGGCGACCACGATCCTGTTGCACGATTTCTCAGCAGCGGACCCACACTCCGTGCGGCTGGGTTAGTCGGGGTTCGAACCATCTATATATATATATAACAAGCTTTTATTAACATGATGTGATTGGTTTCTAAATTAGGACCAATTACTTGTGGCTTCATGCTTTTATTTTCATCTCTTCATAGTTTGATATCCATCAAGGCATCCTTAGTGTCTTCATCTTGTATCAACAACAATTTAGGAGCTTGGAAATGTTATAATAGCAACAATCATGTCTTCATATCAATAATTTTTCCTTGATCAACCATCTTGCATGTTATCACCCTCTCTTGCATCATGATCTCCTTTTGTTGGATTTCTTTCTCTTTAACTCTTTGAGGACCCATTCCATCTTCTTGACAATCTCTTTCTTTGGTGTTTGTAGGTACAACAATAAGGTATGAACATAGAGCTTCAGGAGCATGATGTTTCCATGGTGTGTATGAGCGGTAAACTGGTCTTCATGACAACCATCTCCACTCTAAGATCAACAATGATGTTTGACTTGCACTTGCTTTTGCAATCAAAAGATAACACAATATCAAAATTCATCATCCTAAATTACAAACACAAACATTATTTAGATCTGAAAGTCATTGATACCTAAGTCATGAGTGCATAAATCTATTTGCCATATCCATTCTTAGACTCTTATCACCCCTTTTAGTCAAATTGGGTATTGCCAAAGGTAATCCCACTCAATTTGACCATTGATATCTTGACCAAGTACCTAAAGTCACTCATGCTCATATGAACCCTTCTTGTTTATAATAATTTATGGTGTTTATGACTCTCCTATACATAAACTACCCTATAGTATGAGTACAATATTTGGTTACGCATTGTTGGTACTTGCAAAATTTCAAGATTTTATGTCCCTGCTCTGAGGAGTAGTCTTTTCCCGCCTTAATGTCTTCCAATTTTAAGATTTTAAAATTCTTTGAGCCTTGGCGTTCTATTTCCTTTTTGACCTACTTGTCGAATTAAATCATTTAAGTTACCTGCTGAGAAGTCTTGCCTTTCATTGTGTAACTAGCACCTTTTATCACCTTAAGCTATCATGTGTGGTCCCGCTTGTGGCTAAAATATATAATATTGCCAGTGCAAGCATATTGGCTTACATGTAACCTCATTACTGACTAATTTCTTAGGAGTTGCGTTGATGCACTATCCCACCACATGTCTGACATATATTCCCAAATGCCCAATGAACTTGTCTCTAAGTTGTGCATTTCTCCTATTGGATGGTCCTAACCAGTCATTTCATGTCACTTGGCAAGAGTTTCTTCCTAGCGTTGAGCTTTGGTCCCAACACAACCTTTTTCCAATGCTTCTTTCTTGAAGTTGCGCTACCATGTTGAGTAGACACATGTCTGATGCTAGACCCCGAGACAAGGTGGGCCTTGATGAAGATCAATCCTCTATTGCTACTTGGTGGCACCTTATTCGTCCTAGTTCACTGAAGGACTTTCCATGGAATACCACTTTGATGTGCGCCATGTTGCAACATCTTATCCACAATGCTGGCCCATGCCCTAGCACAGCTTGGTCCTTTCACTTTAAATCTAAGGTAGCACTGAAGTGCTATGTTAACAAAAGTCCTCCTAAATGAATGAGATAGATGGTAGAGTTTTAATCTAAATGATAGGTGGTTATCCAATAGCTTAGCACACTTGTTCTCTACAATGTGACTTGAGCAAAGATGCTTCTAATGAAACTTGCATTAAAGACCCTAGCTTGCGTTGTCTGTCAATTTGAAACTATGATAGATCAATGGCCAATATTCAAAGGAACTAACCATTCATAGCATGCTAGTGTAGTCTTCACCTCACATGAACAATTAATTACAGGTTGAGATGAATTGAGTGGTGGTTTTGACTGCATTTGAAGAATGTGTAAAGTCTCAAGTGGCATGAGTGCAAGGTAAGGTGTAGTCATGAGAATTTAACAAAGATTAAAGACAGAGCCCAAGGTAGTTTGGCTCAAAATTTGGCTATATAAGAGGATTGCTCACTCATGAAGTATTCATCCAGTTTACTATTTTTCCAGGGTAATATTTATGTCCTTCTTGAGTATTCAATATGTCTCCCATCCTTACAGAGAGTTTGCCATTGTTCTCTTGGTTTCAATTATGTTGTTTTAGAGATAAAGAGATAGAGGATCTTCTTTTTGGAATGGACATGACTAAAAATTGGTCTTTTTAATTCTTCTCTCCATGCTGGATTTGGTGGGGAAGGTTCTACCATAACAGAAAAGATATATCAATTGTTAGGGCAGCCTGCTCCATCCTTCAACCCAACCTCCTGTGGCTAGAACCTGACACAATATGGGCTTCACTGTTGGACTTGTACAACTGCTTGCATCTAAATTCCTTGAGGTTAAGGAAGTTGTTAGTTTCCACTGGCCAACACTTATTGACAAAGTCAAGGAAGTTAGGCGAGCAACACCTTTCAGCCTCCTCATCTCCACTGTGGTAGCCAGCAATGATCAACATATTAGCTTTGGTGGATGAAGAACCACTTTTGGAGGGGCCCACATGTTGATCAACCATCCCACTCCACCACATTGGTGTGTAGTTGGTAGAAATTGCCCCCTTGGTGAATCTTTGTGCTTTGTTGTTATTCTGTTACATGGGTTTGTAGGTGACTTTGATGGTGACATGTTTCACTCATCCATTTGATTGTAAGAATCTCCCTTGTTCTATAAAAGGGATGCACTCCATTTGAAAAAGGGTTGTTGGAAAATGAATGGGATGCTTTTAGATTTGTAATTGTTATAGGAATAGAATTCTCTATATTTGTCGATGTCTCTGAACTGTTTTCCTCACAAATTATCTAGATCATGTATTCTCTGGTTTGAATCTATATGAGAAACATGCAAATTCATATGCCAATTGTCTCCATTTTAAGCTGTAAGAAAACATTTGAAATTAATAATCAAGGATTATTATTTCTTCACTTAAATTTACTATCATGAATTGTTTCTTTGTGTTAGTTTCCTTTCAAGTAATGGAGTAAATCTTTCTTGAAAATAATAGTGTTGTTGCAGAACTTAATTGGATTACTAAGTATGAGATCATATGAATGAGGCTTTTAGTGAGTTGATATTGTTGTTAAGGTAACAATATTTGACAAAATTTGCTGCAACCACCAGATGTAGGTAGTGCTAAGATAGAAGATTACAATATCAAACTCTTTATTCCCATATAGGCACTGGTCTCAAATTATCCCACTTACCAACCAAATACACACTTTAAAATGACAATCTCACATGCTTTGTAAATAATTTATAATTATTTGAAGTTTTCACATCAAGATTTAAGGGTTACAAGAGATCATCCTGGTAACTGTGTCGAACCTGTAACCTTTTGTCAATTTGTGTGAAAATGATTTTCTACTTGGCACTATGATTAACTATGAACTCTCATTCCAAATTAGTGTCTAATGAGGGGAACCCACCTAGGCTTTGTAGAGCTTGAAGTGTAGAGGATATCATTTCCTCAAATTTCTCATGTTCGTTGGCCAATTGGTCACTGTGTCTTGATTATAAGCTATAAACCTATAGAGATCTATGACAATCAGTTGGAGAACCAACAAATTGGTGACTTTTCTTGAGAGAGTTAGGATTAAGCCTTATCATGAGTCATTTACACAACATTCTATCACCATTATTGTAAGTGTGAAGTCTTTGAGCATTTATTGTATTTTAATCCAAATCTTTGACATATTTCCTCAAATATTGAAAATCCTTATTATATATGAGTCTTGTGTTGTATTCTAAAAGTAATCATGTCCATCCCTTCAAAGGGTGGTGACTCTACATTTTAAGCAAGCCTCAATTTACTCACAATGGATGGGAGAAGATCCTTATACATAAGTGATCCAGGAAAGAAGCTGGAAGGAGAAATGGAACCTGGGTAAGTCTACTAGCCTTAATGGTGAACCTTCTAAAGTTGATGCACTTGTAAAAGAACATTTGATAAGATATGATAGTGATGTATCTACTTCAAAGATTAATAAATCTAGAGAAGAAGAAATGTGGTAGGCTAAGAGATAGAGTGAAATACAAAATTTAGAAAAGGAGAGGAAAAAACTTAATGCAACCATTCTAGCCAGAATCACACCCTCTAGACCTGATGTAATAAATAGAGCCACACCTAGGGGTCACAATTTACCCTCCAATTAAGACCAATAAAACGTTAATAACTAATTGTATATTTTAATATTGAACAATGAATATTTATCATGACATTTGAGTTTGACAAACTAATATCGAATTAGTATACTGAAATTTTTAATTTGTAATATTTATGATAGTTTTGTTTAGCATATGCATCATAACTGGTATTCTGAACTTAATTCTTGTTTTTAGGTTTAAATATATATGTATTTATGATTTTATTTGTTTTTGTATGGATGTCCTAGAATGTACCTAGTCCCTAATTTTTTTTGTTGTACCAACATATTATACCCACATACTAATACCCATGCCTAATTTTGATTTAACAACTTAGAAAATAACTCAACCTTGCTCCATTTATTCTTGCAATTTTTCCTTGGACCAAGTATATAGCATGCCACAATTATTCATTTCTTTATTTATTTTTAATTTCGATATAATAACATCATATAAGGGTATAAATTACTTCATTTATGAAGGACCAATTTGATTTTGAGACATTAATGATTTAAAAAATGTTTTGGAGGGACCTTAACCTTACTCCTTATCTCAACCATAACCTGTCCATAGTAGAGGTACTTAGGTAAGCACATTGAACATGTAACAAGCCATCTCACATGATCCAAATAATAACCCCAATTAACCATCTTAACTAGAGTAAGAATACATCATGATTAACATATTTATAGTTAAGCAAAAGTGAATTGAAATCATCATGATAATTGAGCATGTTATTCATTTCCAGAACATAAGAAAACTTAAATTTCAATATCCAAGGATAGTTCATTAGTGAATAACCTTCACTATACATGTACAAAGCTATGCTCAAAGCATCAATATAGAAATATACATAATAACTAACTATCAAGTCATAAAAAGAAAAGCACTATATTTGGAACTTTGACATTTGTCTTCATAAGCTTCGGCTTGTCTTCTGCTTTGGAAGGAAAGCATCATTTGAGTGCTTTTCCTCCAACCACAGACTGACGGTTCCCCACACAACTTCCTACCTGGAAGCAGTCCTACCCTTCACAGAGGGTATAGATAAAAGGAACCATTAGGTTTTCCATCTGAGTATCTCGTGTTGTGTCCTTCATAATGTTTCACAGTCATACAACTATAGATCCACTCTAACTATGTATGACACTACAAGAAACATTATGCCATCTAGAACACTATGGACCGACTAATGCATGCACAGACAGATGCATTACTTTGGCCAAATATTTACATACATATACATTTCACAATGAACGTAGTCGTATGTCCACCACCTCGACTCAACTTAGAAGCTGTCTCATCCTATAGTATTCATAACTTGACCCTCATTTAGGTCTAGGATTGAGAAGTTTAGTTCATTCTTAATTCAAATCTTGGACAAACAACTCTTATCATGGGAGTACATTCAATTATACTATGTTTCCTTTGCAACAGGGAATCTATGGCTCCACATCACTCTATTCCATCTTTTCACAATGGCAATAGCCAAACAAGTTTTCCAACATATAACCTTCTAGGTTCACAGTTTCATGTTGACCTATCCCAAGGTCTACATTCAAGTTCATATCATCAAAGAATTATATCATATTAGTCTAATAAGATGACTTAATAAAAAGATCTTACTCACATACCCATATGAGTTTTGATATTTTATACTCCATTCTAGGTGTACAATATTTCAAAAAGAAATGGCTTCCATATAGATATATAAAAATAAAAAAGTTTCTTGCTAACCTTAGCATTCAATCTCACAAGAATAATTATCAAGGAGAGCAATCTCTCCAATAAAACTGGCATGCATTTAGTGCTACCTTGACAATAATACCATTTATCACTTATCAACCTCTTTCTTCATTAAAGAGTCGATACATATATTCTTTTAAATTCAATAATTGCACCATGGTTATCATAATAACCATCTATAACATTCAAACACTGTGAGTGCAATAATCTAGAGTGGTTGCTAAGTGCCTCATGCACAGTCAAGAGTTTAGAGATTCAAGGTAAATATTTTCATGATTCAAAGAAAGGGTTCTTGGTCTACTCCCAGCCAAATTTTCAAACACATACTCAGTCATGATAGTTTAAAATGCTTTCACTATTGAGCACCGTTGGCTCAAGTTTAATAATGAGGACTTCAGGAATAATAATAAGTTAAAAGCCTTGCCATATTGGCAAACATGATTACTTGCATGTTGTAGTTAATCACAAGCTTGGCCTTGTGGCCTCGAGCAGCTGGTTATCAACAGTGGCTTATAAGCTTCACATTATAAATGCTTATGCAGCCTTGAGGGCCTTCAACAAATACACCAAAGTGTATGAGATAACATAGTTTTTCAAAACAAGGTTTATGGCTTCGAGGGTCTCAAACAATAGTCACAGAATGCTTCAACCTTGAAGGCCATAAAACTATATAGACAACAAAGCTTTGGCCTTGAAGGCCATAAAACAATATACACAGTAAAGCTTCGACACTATATGTCGACATGATAATAATACTTATTTGCGATGCTAAATGATAAAAGTCTTTCAAAGACTATAATTCATACCTGAAAGGTATATGTATAATGTAGTGGAGTTGGTTGGTCGAAGGACACTCAGCTTGGTGATGATCTTATACCCACCACTATCGTACTTTCCCATTCGCTATTATAGTAGTAGTTTCTTTTTGCACAAAGGAACCTGTTTCACAAACTTCTTTCCTCTTGCTCTCCTCAAGCACACACCAAGATACCAAAAACAAGAGGTATTTTCCTTACTTTTGCATGCCTTGCATGCAAGGTGCTTCGTCACCTTTTTGGACTCCATGATAGGATAAAATCAGTTATCCACTCTGCCACCCCATAGCCTTTTGGGATTTAACAGTCTGTTAACTGCCCACCTGGAGTGGTCATCGAGGGTGGGGAGACAATGATGTGTTTGAATTGGCCTCCACTCATACCACTCACCGCGGTTGGTGGGAGGCCTGCTAACAAATGACATATATTTTATTGATAGCAAGGTGCCCAATCACAAGGCTAACATGCTTATATCACATTAAGTTTTCCCTTACATCAACATGACACTTAAGGATAAGCATAATAATCCATGATGTCATCAAATGGCATCGTCATTACTAAGGTGGTATAAACAAAATGCAATTTAGGTGACAAGTACCACTCCTCCTTCTTCGCTATTAACCATACATAATATATATAAAAGAGATAATAGACTCAAAACCCTGATATAGAAATAAATAAAGAAAAAAAGGAGTACTCGACTACCTGGTGAGGTTATCTCTCGACTTACATTGACTTAGTCAAAATGACATAGACGACATCAAGATAATCCAAACTGTCATGACAACACAAGAAGGCAACGACTAATAAGGAAAAGACGTAAACACATTCTTACCTAGCAAAGTTTCACAAGGACTTAACTTGATACTCAAATGGCAATCTGACCCTTTCCCAATCTATCTCCTCCTCTTGGATGATACTCTCCTTTTGTTCTTGGCAGAGGGTTCTTGCTTGTTTACACTCAAAACCATATAACCATGATCAATGTATCTTCACTTAATTCACAAATCAATATAATTAAATATTCATATCAACATGTAATCTCATGTCTAACTAACAATAATCAATATTCATCTAATCAATGATTCTATTTGATATTCTCCATATCATCAAATCATTAAACCTTAATTATTTATCCTGATTACCACACAAAAGTAGGATTAAACTAAAACATAAATTGGGGATGTAACATATCTCCCCCCATAAGAATCATCATCCCTGATGATTAAATGTTTTCAAATGTCAACTAACATAATAAGAAAAGTGTTGTGTGAGCATAATACAATGTTTTTCAAAAGAGATGAGGAAATCTCACATATATATCCTCATAGTTTTCCTAGGTGGCATTTTCCTCTGCATAATGGTCCCACTAGACCTTGCATTGTGTTATTTCTTTATTATGTAAGCGTATCTTACGCGTTTCGAACACCTTGATGGGCTCGATCACCACCACCCCTAGGTCCTTCACCTTATAGCATTCCAGTCAAGAATATGAAACACGAAGAACATTATGCATCATGGCAAGAGCTGGTGGTAGAGCAATTCTGTATGCAATTGGGATGACTTCTTCGATAACTTTGAAGGGACACACGTGTATCTAGGTGCCAATTTGGATGTCTTCCCAAATTTAATGGAGCTCTTTTGAGGTTTTACCCTTAGAAGGACTTTTTGTCCCACTGAGAAATGCCTTTCGATGTGTTTAGCATCTGCATAACTTTTGTGCCTTTCATTGACTTCTGCTAGCCTGTTCTTAAACAAATGGACTTGCTCTTCCATTTCTGATAGCATTTCTAGACCAAGGCTAACCCTATCTTCTAGCTTGTCCCAGCTTATAGGGGTTCAACACTTTCTTCCATATAATGCTTCAAATGGATCCATCTTAATTGTAGAATGATAGGAATTATTATAGGCAAATTCCACTAGAGGAAGATAATCTTCCCATTTGTATTGTTGTTCCATGCAATACATCCTCAAAAAATCCTCCAACATTTGGTTTACCCTTTAAGTTTGACCATCTGTCTTAGGATGATAAGCAAATCTTATGTTCAACTCGGTTCCAAGTGAAGAAAATAAGGTTTTCCAAAGCCTTGATGTCATTCGAGTATCCCTATCTGAGATAATCTTCTTAGGAATACCATGTAATCTAAAAATTTCTTTAACAAATTTGCGGGCTATGATGGGTGCCCCATCTATCAAGTTCCCAGGTATAAAATGTGCGGCTTTGGTGAGTCTATCCACCACCACCAAAATAGCATTGTGCATGTTCCTTGACATAGGAAGTCCTTGCACAAAGTCTATGCTTATGATTTTCTATTTCCATTCTAGAATTTCATGAGGGTATAAAAGTCTTGTCAGGTGATAGTGTTCTTCCTTCATCCCTTGGATTTCTATACATGTAGCTACAAAACTTGCAGCATCCCTCTTCATTCCTTTCCAGAAATATAAGGGTTTCACATCGGCCAGTAACTTTGTTACTCCAAGATGTCCCAAATATGGTGCGAAATGTACCTCCTTCCACACCATATTCCTTAACTCCATGGAATTGGGTACATATATCCTTCCTTTATAACTTAATAACCCATCTAGCTCAAGGTTAAATCCATCATATTTCAGATTTTGGGGGTTCTCCAAAAGGGTCTGTTTTACCTGCTTGTAAAACTCATCTCCATTAGACTTTTATAGTGCCTGATTCTTAAAATTAGAATGTATAAAGATCATTGGGGAGTTATATCTTCTCCTACTTAGGGCATCTGCCACTTAGTTTTCTTTACCTTGAATATATTTAATCTTGAAATCATAATCCGAGATGAACTCCAACCATCTTCTTTGGTGAGCATTTAGATGTGGTTGAGTGAACAGATATTTGAGCCCTTGATGGTTTGTTTTCATCTCAAAGGGTTTTCTGAGCAAATAGTGTCTCCACATTTGTAGTGCATGAATGACTTTTGCCAGTTCCAAATCATGAGGGGAATAGTTTTCTTCATAAGTTTTCAATTTTTGAGATTCATATGCAATGGCTTGTCTATCCTAGACTAGTACACCACCTAAGCCTTCCCTTGAGGCATTAGTAATGACTATAAATTGACCTTTTGGGTCAGGTACTTTCAAGATTGGTGCTGAAGTCAAATTTTCCTTTAGTTAGTCAAATGCCTCCTGACACTTATCTGACCATCAAACCTCTTGCAAAGAAGTTATAGGATAAGAAATTTTTGAAAATTTCTTTACAAATTTCCTGTAGTATCTTGCAAGGCCCATGAAACTTTAGACCTTATGTACATTCCTTGGTAAAGCCTTAATTTTAGCTGGGTCCACAGCTATTCCCCTAGCTGAAATTATGTGGCCCAAATACTGTACTTCCCTTCGAAAGAAAGTACACTTAGAGAGCTTACCATATAGTTTATGCTCCCTCAACCTCTGGAGAACAATCCTTAAATGCTGAAGGTGTTCTTCCTCATTCTTAGAGTAGATTAGGATGTCATCAAGAAAAACTAGGACAAACTTGTCCAAACAATCCTTGAACACATTGTTCATTAGGTTCATAAATGTTGTAGGTGCATTTGTTAATCCAAAAGGCAGGAGAATGAACTCATAATGCCCATACCTTGTTCTGAAGGCTATTTTATGGATGTCTTCATCCTTCAACCTCAATTGATGATACCGAGAGCGATCTTGGAAAACATAGTTGATCCTCTCATTTGATCAAATAGATCATCAATGTAGGGCAATGAATATTTATTACAATTAAATTTATGACTATTACATTTAGCATTCAAGCCACCTTATAATAGAAATAGCTAGAAGGTGATGGAGAATCCTCTACCTTCACTTAGATATCCTCATGGAAAATAGTCCTTAACAGGATGCAATGGGCATGTAGTGGTGGTCTACCAGAGTAGGCACACATTTCGAATGTGGCAGATGAATGAAGACTACAAGTTGCATCCTTTATGTGAATTGGAGTGCACTTGATTTGGAGAATTAAGAGAATACTATGACCTATTGCAGGTTGCAGTTCGGCACACCTGTGACTTTTTGGTGATTTCAATGACCTACAAGAAAATGTGGTTCTCCAACTCAACCAGAACATTAATATGGGTCATTGATTTTACTGGAAAGTTGCCCAGTGAGTGGCCTTGGAATGTTCATGCTTTCTATTTTGAGACAACAACCACTAATGTCATTAAGTTGTAGAGCTGATTTCCACAAAAAGCATGATGCTTAAGTAGGTTTGTCTTTAAGGCTAGTATTAGTATGACATCACTTCACTTATTGGAAAAGATATGTTATGGTTCCAAACCTAGAATTTGATACCCAGTGGCCTATTTTTGTAAATTTAAAGCCAGAGTTACAATTTAAAAATTTGGTGGATCATATAATGTGATATGCTCTATTTTTTTAACAAATCTAAACTTGTAGTTGGATGCTTCTGGATTAAACTGTGTGATAATATTTTCGCTCAACATTTCAGATCACACTACATGATCCATCATCAGGAGCACAGAAAGCAAGAGAGAAGTAGAATGAATAGTTTGCAGACCAAGCAGGTTAAATAGGAAGGGGTAAGAGAAGTGGCATGGGGGCCAAGAGACCAACTTGGAAATACAAACAAATAAGAACTCAATCTCATGCACAAGGAAATACAAGGGGTTGGTCAATCCAATCAAGTAATCAAATTTAATGTAACTAAATAGAAACAGTAAAAACAACAACTACCTTCAAACAAACAAATTTGAAAAGGGAGTATGTATGTATATGTATAATATATATATTCAACATACTAAAACAATAATTGAATATATATATATATATGAAACGAAAAGGAAAACAATAAGTAAATAAAGGAGAAAGTACATGGCTTCTAGAAAATAACAAACTATTGAGAATATGTAAAATAAAGGGACAATAAAAAGTGACCAAAAAATAAACCAAAGAACACCTAACTAGAAGAATAAAAAGTCACAACAAAGAAGAAAGAATGAGCCCTAAAAGTAGAACAAATTCAAACACAAAGACCTAAAGAAATAGAAGTGGAAAGACATCACAAGCAACAAAATGGGAATAGAAATTAGACCAAGGAATGAAAGGCCAGAGGGAACAAAAAGGAGAAAAGAGTGAGAAGACAACAAAAATTACATGCATAAATATAAAGGTAAATATGTAAAGGTGTAAGAAAATAACCAAGGTCAAAAGTAGACTGCCTATCTACAAAACCTATAAATAAACAAGAAGAGTATAAATGCCAATGCATATACTCTAATGTGTGTAAAGTAACTAGCCAACGAAGCACATGAGCTCAAAAAATCTAAAAAACAATGAAGGAGAGCTAGAGAAAAGTACGTGTGAAAAAGTTCACAAAAGAGAACTAGAAAATTTTTATAAATACCGAAAAGGAGGAGGGGACATGAAGGCAGGGGGTTCCAAGCTATAATGTGAGAAGCCAAGTTCAAGAAGAGACAAGAAGGCAAAAAAGGAAGACAGGAGAACCAAACCGACCCGAAACGAGCGAGGAAGAGAAAGGGAGGGAGGAGGGGAAAAAGAACAATAGAAGGAGATGAGAAAAGGAATGAGGGGAGAATGCTAAGAGGAGGAACAAAGGAGAAGAGAAAGAGGTTAAGGAGGGGGGAGGGAAAGGTTCATTAATGTAAATGTAAATGAGATAAAGACATTCTCAACTTGCTAAGTGATTTGGTTTGTAAATTTGCTTCTTCTTTTTACTTTGAGAACTATTCCTGTATTAAATATCTTTTGCTCTTTACATAACAATATTCTTCCATATCTTATAGTGTGATTCTCCTATAATTGGTGTTCCTTTTAACATTATTCAAATACTACCAATGTCTAAAAACTTCTTTCTAAAAAAACATAATGCACTGAACAGACATAATATTTTGACAATTTATTTTTCCAAAGGCAAGCATGTTCTTGATTATCTATCATGGTAAGCTATTGGTACGTGTCCTACAATTCATACTCATAGCAATTATCCTTGTAATGCTACCATGAACTACTTTTATTAGCCAATCTGGTTCATACTATCTAGGAGTTGAAACATATGCCAAACAATGGAACAGGATATTCATCTGATCCCATCTATTGATCAGTATCCTTTTAACTAATTTAAATATATACTCCTTCTCCCATGTAATGTCCCCTTCTAACAAGCCAAAATTTTTGCAACCTTGCATTACAATTTCAACTTGAGAAAGAGCACTTTCATATTCAATTCCCTTTAATACTTGACCATAATCATATGTAACTACTTCAACTAATCATAATTATACAAGTCCATTTTCCATATTTCATGATCTACCTTGTGAGAGATAGTCCTAGGCCTACTGTTAAACAAACCTTCCACCTAATGAGAGAAGATTCGTTAGGAGGCAGTGTCATACCAACTATCATGGGTCCCATTTATTTCTTTCCTTTGACTGTTGAGTCAAAGGCCCATCAGTATTCCTTTGATTCTTAAATCAAAGGCCCATCATTATTCCTTTGATCCTTAAATCAAAGGCCCATCATTATTCCTTCGATACTCAGATCAAAGGCCCATTATTAATTTCTCCTTTGACTCGGAGGTGATAACTCACCATCTCAAGTCAAAGGCCTATTCACTTGTCTTAGAGGATGATTTCTCACCACCTCGAGCCATACCCACTATTTGGTCCATTGCTATCCTAACTATCCATCTCACTTCCATAGTGTTGGGTGGATTAACAATGAGGCTACTTTCTCATCCCTAGGATTTCATGATCATGCCCATCTATAGAGACCCATTCCATTATCCTATCCATAATAATATCAAGTTGACATCCATGCCATAATACCATATCTCAACATAAGATCCTTTAATCATCATGAATTTTATATATTTCAAACTTAATGCAAGTATTTGAGATATATGATATTCAATTCCTTACTTAGATGCATAGTAGAACATTTACATTATCCTACTTATATTCCATTACTGACATAACTACTTAATTTTCATTAGACTTTTATCATTATTTCATATTTCATTCATATTTTAGTCTCATTTAACAATAAACAATGAAATATGATTATGCAACATCTTTATACCTTTAATTGTCTATATTTGATTATGTTATTCTATCATTTTACTACTAAAATTAAGATGATAGCACATACCTTGAAGTCTAATGCTGGGCCGGTATATTGTTTTTGCTGATAAAATATCTTTGTTGTTCTTCAATGGTTGCTTGCCCCATATATATATATATTTGATCCAATTTATATGTTTGGATGACTAGATGACTGAGTAGAGGAATCACTGATATGTAGTGATAATATTTTGAAACCTGCTTCTGTTCTTACGTATATCTTTTAATGTTTGTGCTTCATATTTGAAAGCTTCCTTTATATTTCCTTTTATGTTTATGCAGGCCTGTAGTGACAAGATGTGTATTGCTTTCTAGGAATCGCTACCTTTTGATATTTTCTAACTTCCATAATGGATGACTCATATTCATTGCTTATATCCTATGATTCCCCCTTGAATGGTAATTATCCCTTCATTTGTATATGTTTATTATGTGAAAGGGTACTTTGACCCATCGGTCACCACCCTATGACAACGAATACTTTTTAAAGGTAATCATTTGTTTATTGTTTGTTAATCGTTGGACTTGCTCATTACTATACAAATAATTATTGATTTCTTGATGCTCATCGCATCTCCTTCCCAAGGTAGTCGCTGCCTTGTGCCTTTAATGATGATCGCTGACCATAGGCAACACTTTAGATTTTAATATATGTAATATTTTTTATTAGTAATAGTATCTTATATAATATCCTATATAATATATATATATATATATATATATATATATATATATATATATATATATATATATATATATATATATATATATATATATAATAACACCTTTACTAATATCTTTATTCATAAATCTTCATAATAAAATAGTAACCATATATTATTATAATAACATTTATTATTACTATATGTATATTATTATAGTAACATTTATTATTACTATATGGTAATTATAATAAAATCCAATTTGTTGACATTTATATTTTATATTTGTATTTATATTTATTATTCTTAAATATAATAAATATATTATATTTTAATTATATAAAATATATAATATATATAAATAATATTAATAATATTATTATCAATAATATTATTATATACGTGATTACCATCCAAAGTGGCTTCTTCATCTCATTATGATGTTTAAATCTTTAATTTAAACAATGCCTTAATATTGGGACATGACATCCCAACATACACCTCCACAGCCTTTGGGAATGTTTATTGTCAAAGCAAGTGCTCATACTATAATATTTAAATACTTCCTTTGAGGAACACAAGGAAGATGGAAAAACTGTATACAACTCCATTTTGATTTTACAATACTTTTTTATGAGTCCGAAATATAAAATTGTTAACCAAATATTGCTTTGACTAAGTTTATGATCAAATCCTTGAATAAAATCATTTTATATTTTGATGCATACATTGACAAATCTTTGAATTAAATTTTCATGTAATATACATTATGCAATGTTTGTACACATTCTTCACAGTACCAATTACTTTGGATTTTTGACAGTGTCAAAATATAAAAAAAGGTAATAGGAATTTTTTTTGGTTATGCTAAAAGATATATTTTTTTGATATCAAGGTTTGTTCCTAACTGTAACATATTGGAAAATTAATCAATAACATAAAGATTGGTACATAATGTTGTATAAGGGTTAGAGATTCTAATGTCCTGGGCCACATTGAGGGATAGCCCTCAATGTGAGGTAAGACATCAGACAATGTTGAAAGGAGAAATATGATGGCATGTTAAAGGAGTGTAATCAACTTGGAAATACAATCATGTATTGCTTCCAATGCTTGCAACTCTTCAATACCTGTAATATTCTCCAACTTATCACAAGATTCCATGCTAATAATGTTCAAGCAGCTCAGTCTGGAAAGACTTGGCAACTCCTCAATCTAGGCCAAAATTGTCTTTGTAGGTGTGCATAAAGGTAGGCCATACTATAATTGTCAATTAGCTAACTTGTTACAAACATTTTTTTGTTGCCTTTGTCAAAATATATTTCTTGTTTGGGTTTTTTTAACACAGACCTGAGAAAATGTGTCAGGTACAACATTTAGAGAAATACTATGACCATACTTATGAATATAGATCTTATTCATAGATTTTAATGCTTTTGTGTACATCATATTTGGGCATGTTGCACTCTTGATTGATGTTGCAAAACTTCTTCCAAAGAATTTCCTTTTGTCTGAGGTAGCCCACTAATGTTTTGCTTGTTTCTGTTTTGTGTGCTCTTTTGGTTGTGTTTGGTATGCTCCTTTTTCTGTTTGAGGGGTGTATATTGTTTTGCTTTGGCAAGTGTACATGCAGGCAGGCTAGGGCTTTGCATGTTGCTAGGTTGTGTTTTATTTACTCTTTTAGTAGTGTGCTTCGTTGTTTGAGATGGATGCTTGATTATGCTTTTCTATTGCTCATAACAAAGAAACTACAAACAACCCAGCTGAAGCACCTTTATTCTTGCGGTTTTGCCATGGACCAGGTACATGTTCTCGCACAATTGTTCATTTCTTTCTTTTATTTTAAATTTAAATTTAATAATAGCATATAAGAATATAAGTTACTTGATGTTTTATGCAGGATCAATTTGATTGAGACATTAAGTGTTTAAATTATGTATAAAAGGGACCTAACCTTACTACTTATTTCAACCATAACTTTTGCATAGTAGAATCGAGACATTCATCTTCAATTTTTATGCATAAAGTATCACTTACATTTTATTTTTTCTTAGACTTAATTTTTTAGTGATGATTTCCACGTGATGTATTTCATTGATGATAAAACATGCAGTTCGTAGGATGAATGTTTATATGCCTAGAAATTGTCACTAAGGTTATGCGAAAAATTGTAAATTCATTATATACTCAGGCTCATTAAGGGTACTCTCCTTTATAAAATATTTTGCAAATGATAAATAATCATTGTTAGGATACAATTAATGTAAACCTTAAAGAAGTTTAGATTGTGTTTTGGTCAACAGAAATTTATTTTTATTTAAAGTGTTTTGAAAAATTCATTCTTAGACTAATTGGAGAATAAAACTATTGTGTAAATTATTCTCTTTTATTCAACAAAGAGATTACAACTTTATAATAGGAGAGGATCTCAACAACTCCTTACAAACTAGGGACCTAATATGACACCAAACTTAAGCTATGACACCTCTACAACTCTTTGTAACAACTCTACAACTCTAGTCGATACATCTACAACAATTGTAAGCACTCACACACAATTATTCATTATTCTCTAACACTCCCCCTTAATGAAGAAAAGAAAATATTTCCAACTTTCACTTGAGCACACCACTGCTCCTTTGAAATCTCATGTACCTCTCCTCCTCCAACACCACAAATGGAGGCATGTGGAGGAACCCATATTTCCTTTGACAACCTTTTTTTAAATTGTGCTTTGATGATTCCCAGAAAACATAGGAGCTTCCTTTGTAGCCACCTCAGTACCACTCTGCTTTTCGTTATCTTCCTGAGCCTTTCTCCTCTCTATTTGGACAGGTTCACCCAAGCCTGATATTGCCTCCCTCAACAAGTCATTGACTAAATGTCAACAAAGAAGGATATGTACTAATAATCTATAGTCAGAAGGCTAGTATGCATGTACAGTCAAAAGTCAAGGCTGAAGCAGAATGCATCAACTATGATTTAATAGTGAAGTAATAGGGACATGCATCATTTTGTGATTGGCCGCCATGTTTTAGTTGGGGTTTTTTATTTGTAGGAAGGGGCCAAGGTATTCTACGCAATCAAAATTTGGTCGCAAAAAAATTTCATGCCATTTTTAATGTTCTGCATGGTTGGGGACGTGCTTGTGGTCTAAATGGTTTATTGAAAGGTAAGTGTTGATGGTCGAGGGTTTGTTATAGGACGGGTGTGGATACACCTGTCTCTGACTAGGGTTCATCTAGAACATGTTGGGGTTTATGCGGCTACATGTTAGTCACCTGTTTGTATATTGTAATTTGCAGTTTTGTTGTAGTCCTATTTTTTAAATAATCTTGTCCAAGTGTTGTTTTTAGCTAGTTGTGGGTGGCAAAAGGAGTTTAATTCAACTATGTTGGTGTAATTGCAGTGTAATTCCATTACTAATTTATTGCTTTTATTAGCTTTTTATAATATTTTCAATCTTTTCTATGGGTTCCTCATTTCAATTTTGGCTCTTACCCTTCGGGGTTACATAGAGGGATGTTACACCTATATAATTTAGACAAGGACAACAAGAAGAAAAGCAACAAAGAGAGAAAAGCTAGTAGCAGAGCTCGCTAGAGTGGAGGTAGAGTTAGAACCAGTGAATGTGCCCATTTCCTCATCACTATCTTGCCCATAATCCATCCCTGACTTTGTACCATCACCAACAGTGGATACAACAATGAAAGGAGCGAAACTAGTCGATTGAACACCCTGTAGCCACACCCTAGACCCTTCCCAATCGTACGCTCATCCAATGCTCAGGAACCTACCCAACCTACCTAACTAGCTTATCATAAACTCACACCTGTCCATCCAACCTATTAGCCAATTGTACTATGCCTATTTCCTGGGTACTATTCCTGTTCTATTGACGGATCAATGGGTCATGGATAAGGAACTGAATGAAGGGGGTACTGTAGGCTATCAAACTATAAAATATGTTGGGCAAGATACTTTCTCTCCTGCTACTGGTGCTATAACTAAATCAATTGGTCTACACCTATATGGGTATGATCCTTAAGCCTTGGAAACATGCTGTATAGGGAGGGATAATATAGATAGGGTCTTTTCTCAGGCTCTATAGGAAAGGAGTGAAGCCAAAAGGCCCAGCCTATCACTTTATTTGCCGCTTAAACCACCTATGCTTCTAGTGCTTCTTCAATGAATGAAACCCCCACCTGTGCTCTACCCGCCTCTTCTCCGGTTAGTGCTATCTTTGGCCCTGGAACAAGCTATAAAACTGTAAGCTATGCACTTGCCTCCTTTGCGTTCTGTACCTATACTGCTCCCACCTTTGCTCCTTCCTTTTCCTCTGCATTGACCTTTGCCTTTGTAGGAGGTGAACCTATTCATCTAGATCTCGATCTTTCATTGGGTAACGAATTGCAATCTCTCTAGCCGCCTTTGCCTTTGTAACTGGAAGGGGTGATACGGGCACAAGATAATAATTTTTTTTTGAGTAGAGAGTGCTAACATACACATGATGTAGTTGTCGATTTGATAAATTAACATCATTAATGGCCAAGTATGGCCGAATGCGCAACTCGAAGGAGAGGTCTAAATCACTCTCTAGAGAAAACAGTGTTAAACTATGTTCATTTTAAACACCAATTTAAATGTTCCTATATCCCATATCTAATTATAAACATGAATCTATAATCAACATAGTACAAGCAGATCTAATACCCACACCGAAATTTGTAAACCATATAGGAAACAACTCATTTCTTCTCATTAACTTGCATGATTCATCTTCTCTCTTAAGAGAGTACAATTACATAAATGCATATACAATTACAATGATATATTCCAAAATATGATACAAGTACAATAACATAGTCCTGAATATGATACAAGGACTGAATGGGTATAATAACTGAATGAAGTAACAGAGAGAGAGAGAACATCTCCAATATGGTGCTCTAATAACTTGTTCACCGGTCCCCAATGGTGGTGGCAATGCCTCCCAACCATGTGGACTCATAAGAGGCAACCCCACCGTGCTTGAAGATAGTCACAAGGCCCAAATGGAAGAACAACAATAAGGGGATACAAGATGACCAACACTCACATCAGACACAAAGCAAACATGGAAAACAATGCATACAACCAAAGTCCTAACATAGGAGTACTCATCCAAGTCATAGGTCGAGTACTACTCACAATTGCTAAGGTACTAGATACTAGAGTGTAATCAAATGGAGTGTCATCATGTGTGCTCAAAGGGATGGAACCACATGGAACCAAGTACTCCTCTCATGCAGACGAGGAGACTCAATCATGCCCGAATCCATGCTCCGCAGACGGATGACTCGACACCCCACAGATGAAAAGGCCTTCTCATTGTATCCTTAGCCTTTATAAGCACTCAAGGCCATGCATGAGGTCTAGTTATCTTATTATTGCTTTTTACCCCAAGGTTTTAATTTAGTTATCACTTGTTACTATAACTCTACTACTAGTTCCTCTGGTAGCCACTTACGGGCCCTGGGCCCGTAGAGAGCCACTCTAGATGACCACTCTAATGCCTAGACCTAGTTCAACTCATGTAACCAACGAGAAATCCAAAATGACTAAAAACATTGAGTTATAATTTAAACTAGTAAAGATGAAAAATATGGTCTACAAGACCCAAATTCTCGTGGACAGTGTAATTTGTTGAAAACAACCTTTTGCCAGTTAGCTCAGTTGTGTAATAACTCTAGTGACCCCAATTTGATCATGATTCAGAAGGTATTCATAGATAATAGAAAAAGCATGGCAAGAGGCATTGCAAGTCTTCTCACAGCCTATTTTACATATTGTCTACCACTTTTAACATAACAAAAACATGAATGTTTAAGATAATAATAAAATAAAATATTCAAAAGGCTCACAGAAAGGAAATCTTAATTTTTTTCCCTTATAGTAGTTCCCTTAGATCTTTGGGTTGCAGATTTTTCCCAAATAGGGTTTATGTGACCAATTTTAATACACAACACAGGTAGATGTTGTAGCTGCAAGTGCCTGGTATACATGTGTGCAAAGAGTTGAAGCATAGACAAGGCACGATCTGTTTGGCAGTATGCCTCAAGAATGCGGTCACATGGACTGTAGAAATTGCAGGATATGTACATAATGGATTTGTTGAAAAGTCTATGGAAACTTTGAAGCAAATGCTATTGGTAGGCTTAAATCCTAATTCCTATCCTTTGCCAGCACCCACACTGCCTGTGCCAAGATGGGGCAGCAGAGACAAAGCACGTGAGTTGTTTGACAAATGACTCAAGAAATGTGGTCTCAGGCAATTCCACGGTTGCAGGACATGCACAAAATGGATTTGTAGAAAAGGCTTTAGAAACCTTCAAGCAAAGCAACTTGCAGTTGTAAAGCCAGACTCCACGACCTTAGCCAGCATCCTCACTACTCATGCCAAAGTGGAAGCGATGGAACAGGGTATGGATATCCATTAAGGCATCATGGAAGGGATATTTTTGACAGAGGTTGTAACTGCAAGTTACAAAGTATCCAGAGAGAGAGACAACGCAGACATCTTGCATTTAAATACATTTTGGCATATTTTCAAAAATGCAGTGGTGGGATTTCAGTCTATCTTCGGTGGTAAAAGTAAATGCCTTGCAATGAAATAGTTTTGGCATATTTCTCTTTTAAAACAAACACAACTATGGGTTTTAGTTTGTCTGTGGTTAATAGAAATTGCAACTAACATATTTTAGTTTCTTGCAGACAGTAATGGGATTTCAGTCTTTCTGTGCCTAATGAAATCACTGCAACATATTCTAGTTTAGTGCTGGAAAAACAAAGAACTGATGAAAAATACCTTGACCAAATCACTCCCCCTTCAGCCCACGTCCAATCTGCAAACTGATATGTTCACCTAAGATATTTTTCCCTCTCCTTCCTACACTACCCTCCTCTTTTCTTCCCTTCCCCTCTTTAGTGCACCTCCCATCTGCAATTTGATATGCTCCCTTTTTTTTTTCAAATCCTCTCATGTTCTCTATCTTTCATTGTTTTTAAGTGCCTCTCTGATAAGGATTGACCCCCTCTCTCTCTTATCCTCTCCCGTCCTCTAGACATGGTGTCAGTGCAGAAAAGGGCGACCTCTCCCCCAAAACATAAATTCTTTCACCTACGCCGAAGATATTTCTTTCCGCATTAACCTTCTTCACCACCTCACCATGCCACAAAGATATTTTCTTAGTTACATTAAACTCATACACCCACTTCTCTTGTCCTCCCGCATCCTCTCAAGAGCCAACATGGAGGGTTGTTACAATAGGACTTGCGAATATAACTTCCTCTCTGGTAGAATTATATAATGTATTTTGAATTTTCACAATGCTGGTTATATATTTTTAACATTACATCATGGTATGTCTGAAATGGGATTAGTTTTAATCAATGGCATAGGCACATATCTCTTTGTAACATTAGATCATGGCATGACTAAAATGGGATTAGTTTTAATCAATGGCATAAACAAGTGGATGCAACAGCTAATGTGAATCCAATTTTTGCATAGATAACGAGCTTCCTTCCCAAATCCAGGTTTTATGGGTTTTTTATGGTGTGAATGGTTTAGGTTGAAGGGATATTTGTGTTGCCATTGCTCCACTATTGATTTATTGAAAATACTATGGGTTGGCCTACAATGGATGCCCTGGAGAAGCCCCCTGTGATGTCGTGTATGCCTACTGCAAAACCCATGATTCATGTGTTCAAGCACAAAATGGTAAGAAATACAAAATACCTCAAAGCTTGGATATTAAGGTTGAAAGTAAACAACCCTCACATTATTCTTTAGGCGGGGTCTTCTTCTTACACCTAAATAATGAGCAATGTGCTTATTGTTTAATCTCTTCTTTTTTATATATGTACAAACATAGCAATATGACTTGCCCTTTTGGCATTATCTTGTGTTAGTGAGCAAAGTTCTCATAGTCCATGAATTCAAATGTAAGAAATTATGAAAAAATTGTTTGTTAAATTTTTTACATCAACTTTTTGGATCACATACCATTATCTATTCTTAGGATGAACACAAATGGAAAATGATGATGTCTAGATTTTTCCATTTATTTCTCATCTTGATGTTCTTATAATAAATACTGACCATGGTCATTTATTTCTCGAAAAAGTTGATGCAAAAATTTAATGTACAATTTTTTTCACAAACTCTTATTATTGGGTTATCTTAAACTGTTTTCATTCTTGTCTTTGTCTCCAACATCTCATTTTTGCATCCTTGTTGTTTTATGGGTGTTACTGAATGTTATATTTCATATTTTCTTACTGATAAAAATATGAAATTTTGTGGCATTGAGGGGATTATCTAAGCCCGAGTTGAAACCAGGTCTTATTAACCTGTATAGATTCACTGAAGGCATCTGGAGCCCTTTCCTGTCAAGGAAGCAATTTTGACATGGAACAGGTTACTTCGCTTGTGTACGATGTTATAGAATTAGCTATAGTGGCAGGAAGGGCTCTCCACCAGCCTTGAATCAATTCGAAGATAGAGAATAAGCTTGGCTCACTAGGCTTGGACCAACTCTCTTTGATTTCCAAGTCATTTCATTAATAAAAAAAGAGTGTTGATTATGCAGATGATTAATCTTGTTGCTCTAGTCCATCATTTGGCATATTACTTCTTAGCATGATATTGTTCGATTCTAAAGATGGCTATTTAGTAATTTACATGGTGAATGTAGTATCTAAGGTTCACATTTTTTTCAGGCACTTGTTGGCTTTGAAATCATTTTGCATGTATTTCATGCCAAAATAAGTGATCGAAGCAATTATGTAAAATTACATATCTTTCTTTTGCATGTTTTTGTCTATTATTTCACATAATGAAATAGACTGACTTATTTATGAATATCTAATTTTAGCATACCATATTCTGTATCATGTTTGCAGGCTTTTATGGTTCCAAGTCTCTTGAGTGTGGCTCAGTAAAACAAATGTATTTTTACAGGTAAATTCAAAAGTGAAATCTTGTTCTAGAATTGACCAGATATACTTTAACACTCTTTGTAATAGAGCCAAGGACAGTTAAATATGTATTGATATAAACAAATTAAATATCTATTTTTTTAATTCTAAATACATTTTTTCCATTTTGGGATAAGATATATAATATTTGTAACCTATATAACCGCATGTTTTATAGGTTATGTTAACTATAGTTCTCTTCTCATATTTCTTTTATGCTTCACTTACTTACCCATACAATGGACAATGCTTCTTCACATATTGGTGATCTTCAACTTTTCCTTTTTTACTTTGATATATGTATATTGCTTGAATTTTGCTGTGTGCTAATGTTATACATCATTATTACAGGAAAATATAAACAATATACAAATTTTATTTTATAGGATGCTTTTGTATATGACTTGAGTTTGGTTGTGTAGTACTCTTATTTTGTACAATGGCAGGAAATAACCTTGAAAATATGAACAATATATAGATTTTGTTTCCTAGTATGCTAATATCTATGGCTTGAGTTTGGTTGTGTAGTGTGCATTTTTTTTTGCTTCAATTTGTTTGTGTAGTGCTTTTGTATCTCCTCCTAACCCTAAAAATGAGAACAATACGGGTGGATATACGTAGACTGGAAATATTTGCAAAACTTTTCTTAAAATCGGCCACAGTGGTTGTGTCTTTCGATAATGCAATGAATGTGACCTAAACTTGTAGAATTGTATTACATGTTATTGCATTTTTCCTTGAATTTGGTTGTGTGTGACTTCTCTTCCTCATAATAACATGAAAAATGTGAAAAAGCAAACTGAACAGTTTTTTCTTTTTCCTTTTTGACTGCAATTTTGTAGACTGTAATTTTAATATAAAAAAGGGAGACACTACAATACATGCATCATGAATCTATCCTTGCTTTCAACAATGTATGCATGCTTTTCTAGTTCAAGCAAGTGTGATACTTGCTTTTTTCCATATATGCCAGGTTAATCATGCTTTTTCTTACCATATGCTTGCCTCCCTACCATTTAACATTTTGAATAAAAAATAAAGATGATCCAAGAGACTATAGATATAGATTTGAAACACTTTTAAATCAAATCTAAACATGCCCATGATTCATTTTCTAAACCCTGGCAGAGAAGAGGTATAAACAAAATTCATTTCACATATGTTAATACAACCGATTGGAATGGTAGCCCAGTTAACTCTATCAGTCTTGATAGTAGTAGTTGGAGCAATGACTAGGACTAGCTATGCTATAGTTGTGATTCCTACAAGGTTGGCGTGCTTGCCAACTTGAAGAATGATTGGTGCAAGATTACAATTCTCAACATTATCATGCTCATCTTTTTTATTATTGTCTAAATAGTTGTGTGATGTGCATTCAAAAATAACAGGAGGGACAATAGTGTCCTTGGCTATAAGGCTGTGTCTAGGGTTCGTTGTTTCAATTTTATAGGAAGAAAGATTTGTGGATTCATTTTCCCTAGATTGTTTGTGTTTGTTACTGGTACTGTACAACCTAGGGCTTACTAATAATTCTTTTTTTCAAAAGTTTAACCTTTTATACGGAGGTTCAAAACTTATCTTTTGTATGAGACATATATTAACTTATAAAAGTTTTACGTTTCCTTGTAAAAGATTATCACTCCAACATTGAAAAGTGGCTTCACTTTAATTTTAGAGGAATCTAGATATTTTAAAAAATTTTCTTTCTTTTTATATCATAAACTTGAAAAAATAGGAGTTATAAATCAACATTTTTAAAGGGGTGTGCCATGTTGATGATATGATGAATTCATATTTCTTGGTTTTTTCTTTCTGGCCCTTTAAAATTTTTGTCTCAATACCATCATCTCGACATTATTAGTTTTTGAAGTACTAGTCATCTTAAAATTTAGTGGATAATGTCAATGGGCCCTTGGTCTACTGGTGAAGTTGAATGGCTCCAAATGAGCCTACCAGGGATCAAGTCTTGCTGAGTGCAAGGCCCCGACATCATAAGGGATGAGGCCGGGATCATGCCTCAGGCAAATTTGGCAGAATGGATACCCCTCAGTCCTTGGCTCTTAGTTGAAGAGGTGTGCTCGCGAGCTTCGTGCCCCTGTTGGACCCCTCCATCAAAAAATTTAGTGGATAATAACCAGAATGATTCCAATCACTTAAGTTGACCCAATCCATGGAAATAAGTTTATTTCTTTTAGTAATACTTATTTTCCATTTATCTTCTTAGCTTTTTCCAATTCTTTATGCCTTCGCTAATACTTTTTTTCTTTCTATCTTCTATTAAGCTTCTTCAAAATTCTTTCTGTCTTTATTGTAAATGATGAAAAACTGGTGGCATGTGTTTTTGTTGTTACATTTTAGAATATATGCACAAAATATTATTGAATGAGATTAATACAATGATAGAGTGGAGCTCTATTTATAAAGAGTTTATAGAAGTTTCTAAAAGAGAACGAAAGTTTCACAAAGGAAACTATAGATAGACAAAACAGAAAAGATAGAAAGCAGACTCCTTCTTCTCAGAGTGCTCGGCAACATGGATTGATGGTGGTGAATCTTCAGGCTTGGATTGGGCAGCAGCCAAGCATTTTTGGCAATCCTTTTTCATATGGCCAAACTTATGGTAGTAATTGCATTGGATGTTTTTCTTCTTAGATGAGCCCTGTGATTGACCCTCACTGGATGGCTGAGAGGGCTGATTGATGCCCTTATTCTGTTGAAAGGACTTGGCAGTAAATGCCTGCTCTAAGGAGGAGGAACTAACACTACTACCGAACTACTGTCTCCAATGATCCTACTGCAAAATCTTGTTGCACAGTTCTGGAAAATTCAAGTCAACATTAGTTGAGGTAATGTTGAATGTCTCAATAAAGTGCTTATAAGATTGTGGTATACTTTTCAGGGTGATGACTACCATATCTTCCTCGTTCATGTCCTGACCAATTACCTTCAACTGATCACATATGTCCTTGATTTTAGTGAGATGCTCCTACAGAGACATATATTCATCCATCATGATCAAGAAAAGCATGTTCTTTAGAAAAAATGCATGACTCTTGTCGGATGTTTCATGAAGATCCTTCAATGAATCCCAGATTTCTTTCGTTGATTTCCCAAACAACCTGAGGCAACTGATCATTGGTGACTGATAACTTGACAAGCATAACTGCTTCCCAATTCTGCTCATCGAATTTATCCTGATCTTTACTTGCCACTTGAGGGTGTGTAGATTTGCCCAGTACTAACTGGTTAAGGCACCGATACTCAAAGATTGTCATCATTCGCTACTTCCTTTGAACTTCTGACTGCCTTTGACCCAATCCATGGAAATAAGTTTATTTCTTTTAGTAATACTTCTTTTCCATTTATATTCTTATCCTTTTCCAGTTCTTTATGCCTTCGCTAATACTTTTTTTCCTTCTATCTTCTATTATGCTTCTTCAAAATTCTTTATGTCTTTATTGTAAATGATGAAAAACTAGGACGCCATCTTTCACATTTTTTGAGGCACAAAAAATGGAAACTATGGCACATAAAACAGGGCAGTAGACGACACATATTTGAGATAACAAAATCCTAGCACGGGTTACAGAATATACAGACTCAATAATTTGAACATGAATTTAGAGGGATGGATCTTGAGATAGAAAAGATAGGCTCAAAACTCTAAACATGAAATTTGAGGCATAGAGCTCAAGATTACAGAAAACATGATCTCAAAAAATTTGAACACGGATTTTGAGATAAAAATATCTCTGCATGTCTGCTGGGTGTTGGATTTGAGACAAAAAAAGAAGTGTGATTTAAGCACATATCAAAAGAACTCCTGCGGGATGAGGTAGCGGTTGCTTCAAAGGACCACACACAGAGATCGAGTGCTTAACATGCTGATTGCCTCAGCGCTGAGATTTTATTACCAAAATGACTTGCCAACTGAAAACAACGACCTTAAATATGATAAATCTGCCACATCACCAGAGGAGAACATATTTGAAAGAGAATATCAACCAAAATGTGGACCCCACGTGAGCTAAAAATGGCAATCATATATAGATTTAATAACCACTAGAGCAAGTCACCGCCGTGTATAAGAAAAAAACTCCGAATTAGGGAGTTTGGTGCTCAAAATAGGGCTTTCACAAAAAAAGCAAGAGAAAATACCCAGAAAAAATCACGTCTTTTATAAACCTCTTAGATAGAGTTGCAGACAAAAGCAGAGATTGAGAGTCTTTAAACCCAAATCTGCTGAGTGAAAGAAACACAAAATCCCACCAAGAAACCACGTGCACTAACAATCGCAAGTTTTACAAATGCCAATCATAAAAGGAACAAAACACGTTGCTAGAAATCATGATGAGGAAGGAACAAATGACGCCACCAGGAAAAAATGTGATTTCAAAGGCAAACAAAATCGTGATTTCATCGATGCCCACAAAACTAGAGGGAATGCAGAGAAACCTTGCAGAAATCGTGAATATGCAAATCGCGAGCCCAAAAATGCTAAACAAAGTCGTGAATTTATCATGCGACCAATAGAAGAAACAGAAGAATCTCACTCCACACAGGAATCATGACCCTTAACAGATGCAAATCACGACTTCCTTCAACACGCCATTAAACGAAGCTCGACCCGAAAAAATGGTGATCATACAAAAGTACGGATAGGCGCAAGGGAAAGAACGGATATGATACCATGTTGTTGCATTTCAGAATATATGCAACAATATATTATTGAATGAGATTGATACAATGATAGAGTGGAGCTCTATTTATAAAGAGTTTACAGAAGTTTCACAAAGGAAACTACAGATAGACAAAATAGAAAAGATAGAAACAAACTTGACTAAGAACATAAATAGAAACTACCGAATAAAAACTAATTTGACCATTAGAAACTATCTATTAATTTAATAGTTTTTACATTCAATTTTTCTAAAAATTTGGAGCATGATGCTCTACAATCTATCTTTTCAAAAAAAGAAACATGGATAATAATTGGAATGTTGTGAATCTAGGTATCATGGTCAATGTCTATCTTTAATAAGAAAGTATTGAAACAGTTCAATTAAGTTGATCCAATCCATGGCAAGGAGTTTGTTGCTTTTACTGATACTTATTTTCCATTTGTCTTCTAAACTTTTACCATTTCTTTGTCTTTGTCAATACTTTTTTTCCTTTTATCTTCTATTATATTCAAAATGCTTTGCATCTTTATTGCAAATAATGAAAACTAGTGGTATTTATTTTTACATTCAAAATTTGTAAAAGTTTGGAGCATAATGCTCTACAATCTATCTTTGAAAAGAAAAAAACATGCATGTCTAACTATTAGCTAGTTTTAATAAACAAATGTTTGGCTAGATTAAACTAATTCAAGGATATCCTTTACACCCAAGTTTGTCATATCCTCTCATCATTCTTGAATGCACAACAACCAATAGAATGGACAACAAGAAGTGCAATGAGCACCACAACATTGACAAGAGCAATGATTTTCTAGTCATCCTTCACACTTGCAATCATGCTTGCCCTATAGGAGTTGCAATCATAGCACAACTTGGTATCATCATGGCTCCATATCTTAGAGTCATTATCCTTAGAGGCATTTATTGCTTTGCATTGATTCCAATGTGTGACATTGTCAGGGTGGAAGCCATAGGTGGTTGGAGGTTTGCAAGAACCAGACTGTATAGTTTAAATTGAAAGCCATTAAATACATATAACCACAATGAATTTTGTAGGGTTGCCTTGAATTTTGTCATTGTTGCAAATTTTAACTTCTATGTTTGATTTATGTTGAAAATAACCAATGTTTTTCCCTACTCGCCTTATTTTTTGATGCAACATCTCACTTGGCACTGTAAAAGGAAATTTAGCTCCACATTGTGCATTCCCAATAAGAGGCTCTAACAAAGTGTAACAATGTATGAGGATATGGTGAATGAGCTATTAGCACAATGAAATCATATTTTGTTGCTACCAATGACCTATACATCCCTATAGTATGCTTCATGTCAGTCAGTTTATTTAGTGGCAACAAAAATCCCTTATATGTATTCTACTACCAATGAGCTATACATCCCTGTGGTATGCTTCATGTCAATCATTTTATTTAATGGCTATTAAAATCCCTTATATGTAGGGGGTGATGGTTGATTTTTTTTCTTGAATTTGGCTGCTCTATGTTTGAGATGATTGCCCATCAATCTTGAAGTAACCCACTCCCCTTATGTGTTTTCTGGGTTTAGTTGTCACCTAGTGCATTTAGGGTTTTTACATTTGACATACACACACATACATATATTTTGAAAACACAATAAAATGAAGATACCTAGATGCTTTATTTCATTGCAAATATATCACCAAGCACAAATAGGCAATACCCACAAGATAGAAAACCAAAATATGGAGTTTCTTTACATACCCATTTTGATCTCCATGTAAAATACAAGTTTGGTATGAAGGTATAGCAATATGAACAATGGATATTCCTTGGAATGAATGCAGGCTCAGTAGTTTCTCATCAATGTAGAAAATACAAAATGATAAACAAGTACAATGCCTCAAAGAAGACTATACAAGTCCCAAAACCAAAGCAAACTGCCCCTCAGACTGACCCACGACCCCTATAGCAACTGGAACAGCATGCTAAAGGAATGAACAACAACATACAATGGGAAAATATGTGTGTAATCTCTGTACAGACCCTTAGACTTGTCTGCAGTCCCTCAATGCTGACATAGAACAAGATCTCACTCCAAACTTTAATTACAAACTCACAGCTGTGTTGGGAGATGGTAAGGCTGGCCTTGGTCTAGTACGACCTTGGTTGGAGTGTAACAACAACAAATATTACTGTAATCTACCTTCTATATGTTGATATCAGACTATTACCAACAACAGACCCTATACGCCCTTTTTCCCCAAGTCAGCAACCAATGAAAGGTCACCAAAGTACAAGGAAAACCTCACTGTGGTACTGCTAGGTACATGTAGGTACAACCCAGCTATGGCTTGTGCAATATCATCAAATCTGCCCCAAAATTAGAGATATAACTTGTGAATTGATCTTCAATGTCTACCATTAATTATCATGTCGAAAACATATGTGATTTGTCAAGTAAAACCCTCCGTGACAATGCTGGTTCATTCCAATAAGTTCTAAAAATAATGATCAATATATTTGCATTATTCAGATATTTCATTCAAACCCTTGAATATGAAACTCTCCTACAGATTCATTGAAGCATAAGCACAATCCTTGCAATGGAATTGTCTGCAAGCTGGCTTGGGAGGTCTTTCACTCCTACGCCGAGCTATTCTTCCTAGGGATTCCATCCTCAAAAAGCTATGGCTTTCAATCAGCAAACCCTTGCTAGAGATTTTCACCAAATTTCTCCAAAACAAGGATAATAATCCATGAATGAATAAAATGAGCTTCAAATGCCCTTTTATAATTCTTAACTTCACCTCAAATTCATGTTTAAATTTCATTTCATTCAATTTACTTTTAATTTCGGTGCACAACTTTATAATATAAAGTATACTTTAAAAGTCACTTATATCTCCCCTTTTAAAATGACACTTTAACTTATATTATGAAGTATACTTTAAAATCACTTATATCCCCTTTATAATAAAGTCCCTTTTAAATATATTTTAAGAAAGTATAAAGTTAAATTATTTAATTTAACTTTATTATTTGACGTTATTAATATTAAATGCATAGGACCAATATTAACCAATTTAACTCCAGGATATAATTATGCCACCATGCTAGATATAGAAACTATGCTAGTTGACCATACCAACGACTTACTATAAATAGTAAGTATGAGCAAAGGGTCCAAAAAATGCTTTGGAAAGCGTCATCATGGATTCCAAATAATATTAAGCTTAATGCAACACCTAGAAAGGCCTTGAGATGGCCGAACTGCCATGTCACTAAAATAGTGTCCAGACTACACTTACTACAAATAGCAATGTTCTCCAAGGACCAAAGTGGTGCAGGGGCACCTAACACAATGTGGCCTTCGTGAGGCATTTAAGTTTATGTTTTGTTTAGGAAATCATGTTTAAGTTGTAATAAGGTCTTTTTGACCAATGCATTTTCATTTCAGTTTGTATCTAGGTTGGTTGTAAGTCCCAAGTGACTTAGGGGACTTTTGTCAAATTGTAACCGCATAATGCCAAAAATAGGCAGTAGGGCAGTTGGAGGCTATTTAAAACGGTTGTCTCCCAGCTGCTTGGATTGATTTCCCAGCCGCTTGGAGTCAGTTTTGGTACTCCTCAGGGTGAGTTTATAAACCCAGAGGATGGAACCAAATGTGAATATCATTATCATTGTAATCAGATTGAAGCAAGAGAAGGATTGAATGTAATCGCGCATTTTGTTAAGGAGAAATCAAACTATTTTTTGTGTTGTCAATTTGTTTTTCATTCTCTCTAATTACCAATTGCATAGCTGTAGATTTCCTTTCCTTTTTGTATTTGCATTATTATAGAATGTCGATGTGAAGCATTCCACTGGTGAGATTTTTGTCGAAATCAGTGAAATGGCTTCAATGTACCATATCCGTCTGTTTCCTATTTTGTTTTCCTGTTCGATAGTGCAGATGTTCTGGATTGAGGGTTGCACATAGTAGATCGCTTAGTATCTCCATGTGCTAGGGTTTGGAAGGAAGTAAACTGTGCGACGACGTTTTTGGCAAATCGGCCAAAGGTTACAAGTGTTCATCGATGGAACGAGTCTCACCAAAGGCAAATGCCATTGGGGCATTGGCAGAAAGATGAGAGACTTAGCCGACGGAGTTGAATTGGTGGCTCTTTTGTTAGTTTGTCGACTGTGAGAAATTAGGGCATCTGTCTGTGGTATCTGCCGTGCGCTCCCCATCACAAAGAGAACAAACCCCAAAAAACCTAGAAATAAATTGTCGCCATGCAAGCACTTACTATAAATAGTAAGTACAGGTAAGTTGTCTAAATTCCCTCCAGAAAGTGTCATATGGCTCCACTGGAACACCTGAGCACACTGGTGACATAAAAAAACTCCTCTAATCAGCTATCACAAACCTAGAAGGTCAACTCCAATTGCACTGCAAGAGGACCTGGAAAAGGGGACATTGCAAATCTGCATCACTGACATACTTGTGTCAAGATTATATGAAATTTTATCCAACAAAGCATAATGGATAGAGAACTTTTGCAGACAAACCTGTTGTATCCAATTCATTTTCTAAATAAACAATAACATTGATATTTATATATAACCTCCAAGCTTTTCTATCCTTGTTGTTGTCACCAGTCATTGTATTTTCCAATGTTGGAACAACTCCACATATTCCTTATGAATTAAAGTTAATGTCATTACTAGCCATTGTATTTATGCTGAAGTTGGAAGCCTTGCTATTCGTACAAGCCCTAGGCAGGGACTCCTGCTATAACATAACTCTTGTCTTGAAATGTTCTCAGTCCACATTTAGGTTTCCATCTCAATTGCTTCCATACTCTTATGGCAGTTTACCAAACTTGTAACAATAACTAGACTATTACAAAACTTATTTGGAATATCCATCTTTATCATTAGAGCACCGAACTATTTTAGGTGATCAATATAATCTAAACAATTATAAATCTCTAAGAACTTCTTTTATTTATACAAGTTGGGATATAGGTTGACCCCTCCTATGTTCTTTGAAAATTGAGAGATCTTTGAGGAGTTTCATTTTAAGTTAAACTACTTACGAATGAGGCTTCCTTTACATCAAATGAAAAATAGGCTTGAACGTACACTCCCTTTTCTATGTGGTGTAGTGCATAGGGCTCGACCTCATAAAAATACAAATAGGTCTCATAGTACTTTATAACATGAGAACTTAGCTCCACCTAACTCCAACGGTACTCTGCATATCTTTTAAAGAAGATAGCAATGGGACTGTAGCATGGCAGATGTTGGTCTCAATAGTAGAAAGAAAAGAATCTCTTCTAAATCAAGGAAAGCTAGCATTCTCAACTCCTTAAGGGAATCGTAAAGCTAGAAAGCTAAAGTTTGTTTGATAATGGGGCCTCTATGATTGATGGAGACATCAAACAATCTTTTTGATTTGGAAACCTTACTCCTTTTGCCCAGAGTTTCAATTCATGAGAAATCATGATGTTTCACTTTTTGTGGGTGGGATGAAGAAGATGATGCCATTGATATCAAACCCTTAGCATGCCTAGAACATGGATTTATGTGGAAGAGGGGGAGCAAAGTGAACTGTACATGATTGGAGTTAGTATGGGTATAAAATCATAGGTGATGTAGATGGTGCATTCCTTCCTCAAAACAATGGGAAAGAAAAACATTTAGGAAATAGAGAAAGCACCAATTTGTACAAACATAAATGGATTTGATTTAGGAAATAGAGAAAGCACCAATTTGTACAAATAGAAATTAATTTGATTTAGTTTTTTAAGTAGAAATGAATGGATAGTGTCAATTTGAATATCTCTTGTCAACCAAAGGATGATTACCAAGATCAATGTTATAAAGAAGAAAAAAAGAAGTTACAAAGAACAACATTACAAAAGGAAAGGATTACAAAGAAGGTTCCTATAGGTGGCAAGTGTGATAAATTTTTTTTGATAAAATGAAAAGGATAAAACGATACAATGCATTACCTAATCCAAATCTTCAATACCTTAGATATATGCATGCACGATTGATTGGTGTGAGTTATTTGATATGTTGATTGCTCAATTCAGCAGCATAACATTAAGATGAAGATGATAGATAGAAGACAGATGATAATAGATGAGAAGATTGAAGAATGATTTTGACACTGGCATAACGATACTTGAAATGTGGATGATCAAATGGTGTGTGAGGGGGTTGATTTATAGGCGAGGGCTGATTTGAATCGATGGTTGAGATTGAAAGGCTAATTAAACAATGTGGATGACTAGGATTGATTAGTTATTCCCACTTCTTTAAGGGAGTTGTAGTCATATGACAAGTCTAGGAAGGAAGATAAGGCTCATGTGTGATTGTGTACACAAAAACCTTTATTTACTAAGTTTATGTATGATCGTGTACACAAAAACATTTATTAGTTGTGCATGTGAAAGATATTAAATGAAATTTGTACTACCACACATGACTCAATTGAGAGGTGGACAAGTGTTGGAATGTGATTAAAGGTGAGGACCTAATTCAAATATTTTATTTGAATTAGTTGGTATATGTGAGGGAAATTAATTAAATAAATGGGATTTATTTAATTAATTGGCTAGGTGATTAGGATGCGATGGGAAATTAATTAAATAAATAAGATTTATTTAATTAATTGGAAAGGGGGATAAGGAGTGGGATTAGGATGTGAAATTAATTAAATAAATAAGAATTATTTTAATTAATTGGCTTATGGATTAAGTGGAATTAGGACAAAGTTCTACATTATGTCTAAATGATGTATTTGACTAGGTGTTGCAAGAAATGGATAAATTTAGGACAAATTTGGGTGTCTACATTTTTCCCCTCTTTGAGATAATGTTTGAGATGATAAGATTTATGTCAAGTAACATCATTTCAAAGAAGTTAAGATATGGATAGAGGAAAATGATGATGATGAAAAGATAGGATAAGGATGAAATGATAGGATGGTGATGATGAAAAGGATAGGATGATGATGTCCCCTCGAGAGGATAGGCGGGTTGGACAAACATGGGTAGGCTCTCGAAATGAAAGGGATTGGTCAAGAAGAAAGATAAGGGAATGCATAGAAGAAATGAATGATGCATTATGCTGCAATGAAGGTGAGCAATTGATGTTTGATATAGCACTAGATGTTATGCACCAAGGTATAAAGACCAAGGTGATGATGTGTCTTGTGCCCTAACGTACAATACAACCTTGTCTAACATATGAGGTTAAGATGTTGATCCAACATACACAAGATATGAATATTAGCTGATCCGAGATAGATTTTGACTCTGCAAGCAACAGTTTGAACTTATTTTCCACTAGACATAACTAAACCTTGTTGGTTATATGTATGGAAAATAGTCTTAGCATAGAATAGTCTTAATGCATAAGAGACTGTTTAGCTTCTCAGATAAAAAAGATATTGATATACAAGATGATAATCCCAACACATACAAGATACCATATGCATAGTAGGAGAATAAGAACATCCCACAAACATAGCATACAAAAGCAAATGACCATGTCCTAGTCCATACTTCATTGCGACATACCAAGATATGATGAATCAAGGCAACCTTGCCTAGGTATTAGAAAGGGGCAAAAGATAAATCAAAAGAAAAAGAAGACACAACCATCATGTTCTCTTGCTAATAAAGGGTGCTCTTGGATGGATTGGATAGCACCTTGTTGTGAGGAAAGATATATCCTATTGAAGGCTGAGATGTTGGATTTGATACAACGAGTGTTGGCTAAAGGCATGCAGACAAGTGACTTTTATTTACCCTTGATTTGATACGTGCTTGAGCTATCGTGACTTGCATGGTTTGGTTCTGCTTGAGTTAGTCAAAGAGAAGAAGATGGAATGTAGAAGAGGTGAAATGGAGATGGAAGAAAGAATCATCTGTGCTTGCATACTAGATACTTCATTTGTATTCCAGACTGCCTACATACCCTGTATCCACATGATCAAAGCACAATATGATGATGATGAGACATGATAATATGTAGTTCTAAGTTTTTATTGATGATGTGGGAGATAGATGATAGAAGAAAGTGAGGTGGATGTAGATGCCGATTGATTGAGATTAGAAGAATGATGGAAGATGGAAATGGGATATTGCCTATGCCTGAATCTAGGTACTTCCTTCGTATCCTATATTGCCTACATACCTTGTGTTGGGATAAGGTGTCATTAACCTTGTAAATCCTAATATTGTATTTATTCCATTTATTATATGTAATTTGTAATTATCCATGAGGAGATGTACTAGTTTCACTAGCAGGGGTAATTTCAGAGTCACCGAAAGTTATTACGGAGTGAATTTTACTATTGGAGAATGTAAAAACTCATGGTAAATGAGGATAGGTGTGCTCCCTTGAGGAATATACTATTTTTGGTATGTATTACAACTGTCATAATGTTTGGTGAGTGAATCTATGACAGCTGCAAGTTGTCATAAGATTCTGTGATTCTATGATGCATATGACGGATATGTTAGTTGTATATTTTCTATATTTAGCCCAAGGTTCATATCTTGGAAAGATACTCTTTTGCTAGAATCTATGATGGTTATGACATGTCATAAGATGCTGTAAGAGGCCAAATTTAGTCTTGGTCACCCAACCTTTGTATGGTTTTTTTTAGACAAGTGGAAGGTGCTTGTAAGATGACATTTAATATTTGTATGTTGGGGAATCTCATGAGAGAGTAGGTGAATGCCTAAGATGAGTTAGAAAATGTTTCTATAAGTATTTGCCATGTATTAGTTGTTGCAATATAGATTTTAGGTACTCAGGTGTTGCTGGAATGTTGTCGGATTGAAGAATGGTGGAGAGAGTTGAAGTGTTGTATTGTAAATCATTTTTAGATTAATACAAATATTGGGCCTCTTTCCTGTGTGGAGTTTTTTACCTAAAAGGGTTTTCTCCATGTTAAACTTGTGTTATGTGTTCATATTTCTAATTTTGCATTCTGTGAAGCATAATTTTGTTTCTGTGTTACAATCTTCATTAATAACACACAGTTAAAGATTGCAGAAATTTATATTGAATCAAATTTCCATTGAAGTAGTGTTGCTTTCATTTCTAACATTTAGTATAAGAGCCTGGCCAGCTTTGACTCTTAGGTGGTAGTGTGGAAGCTGTAGCTGCAGTGGAAGATTTGGTTGTGTTTGTTTTGCAGATCTTGTGTTGTTATTATGGTTGCATCCACCATAGCATCAACCTCTCGTTTGGACATTGAAAAGTTCAACGGAATGGGGTATGAGTTGTGGAAGCTAAAAATGGAAGATTTGTTGGAAGAAAGAAACCAATGGTTGGCTGTCCAAAAAGAGAAGAAACCTGACGATGTCTCTCAAGATGAGTGGGATAGACTGGATAAGAAGGCACGGGGAACCATCTGGTTGTGTCTTTCAGACTCTATCCTGTTAAATGTCACAAAGGAGGAGACCGCATACAAATTGTGGAATCAGTTGGGTGAGATCTACCAAGCCAAGAGTATGGTAAACAAACTTTATTTATAAAGGAAGTTGTTTTCTTTGAAAATAAAAGAGGGTGAGTCGGTTGCAGAGCATTTAAATTCTTTTAATTTGTTGGTGAGTCAGCTTGATTCAGTAGACGTTGAAGTTAGTGAGGAAGCTAAATGTATCTTACTTCTTTGTTCTTTACATGAGTCTTGGGAGAATGTTATCCTTGCTATCACTGCTAACCTTGCGGATCCAAAGTTGGATTCTCTTGTTTCAGTGCTACTATTATAGGAATTGAGGAAGAAGAGTTCATATAGTTCAGGGGATGCTCTTAGTGTTAGGGGAAGGTCTAAGGAAAGGGGACCAAAAGGAGATTAGAAAGGGGCTAAGGACAAGTCCAAGGGCTGGTCTAAGACTCCTAGTAAAAAGAATAGAGTTAAGTGTTGAAACTGCAATAAAAGGGGACATGTGAAGGAGTGTAGAAACCCAAATAAACAGTGGTAGAGTGCTTCGGATAAGTCCTCGAATGTTGGTGAAGAAGTTTTACTTTCTACATGTAATCTTGTTTCTAATGATCACTAGTTGGTTGACTCAGGGTGCTTGTTTCATATGACCCCGCATAAAGAATGGTTCTCCACATATGAAGAATATGATGGAGATAATATCTACCTTGGTGACAACTCTACATATTCGATTGTTGGTAAAGGAAAGATTGGTGAGAGGGAACTTGGTGGTAGCGAATGGGAAGAGATTGGGAAACCTGTTCAAGCTTGAAGCCGCTACAGTTTGTAATGCCTCCTATGTATCTAAGGCTACTACTGAAAATACATGTATGTTGTGGCACCGTAGATTGGACCACACAAGCAATAATGTACTGAAAACTATTAAGAATAAAAATTTGTTGGATGGTTTTCCTATTCTGATGAGCACTTCAATTTCTATGAGCATTGTGTGTTTGGTAAACAAAACAGAAAATCATTTCCTTCAGGAAGTAATAGGGCAAAAGAGAAATTAGAAATTATTCATACAGATGTGTTTGGACCTGTGGATAATGAATCTATTGGAAAATCTCATTATTTTGTCACCTTCATTGATGATGTATCCATATTTACATGGATTTATTTTATGAAACATAAATTTGAAGTTTTCACTAAGTTTAAGGAATTCAAAGTCTTAGTAGAGAACCAATCAAGTTTAAAGATAAAAATATTAAGATCTGACAATGGAGGGGAATATTTCTCTAAGGAATTTGATGAGTTTTGCAAGCATGCAGGTATAATCAGACAAAAGACAACTCCGTATACATCCAGCAGAATGGTGTTGCAGAAAGGATGAACCAAACAATTATGGAAAGGGCCAGAAGTATGCTTAGTGATGCACAGTTGGATAAATGCTTTTGGGCAGAGGCTATGTCTACTACTTGCTACTTGATAAATAGATCTCCTTGTAAGGCTCTTGATTCGACACCTTATGAAGTGTGGACAGGTAAGAAACCTTCTATTTCACATTTAAGGGTTTTTGGCTATGAGGCTTTTGTTCATGTGCCTAAGGAAAAGCAATCTAAGTTGGATCCAAAGGCTAAAAAATGTACATTCATTGGATATGGTGATAATGTAAAAGGTTATAAGCTTTGGAATCCACTAACCCGCAAGATTATCTTTTCTAGAGATGTAATTTTTAGGGAACTTAGAGCTATTTATAAACCTGAGCAGCTAAAAGAAAAAAATGAAAAGGTAAGAGAGTGCACTTTGAGTTAGAGAAGCAAGATGCACCTCAAGAAGAACAAAATGATGGATTGGGGGGTGAAGAAGAAGAAGACGATTCGAGTAGTTCTGATGAAGATGAGTCTATAGTTACAGAAGAAGTTGTTGTAGATGATCATGCAGAAGAATGAGTAGAGTCTCTTACTCCACCCTTGAGGAGATCCACAAGACAACAAAATCTAGTTGATAGGTATAGCCCACCAGATTTCTGTTGTGTATATGCTTTATTGAGTACTAACGATGAACCTAGATCCTATAGGGAAGCTACTTCTGTAGATGATAGTGAGTCTTGGCAGCTAACCATGCAGGAGGAGATGATGACTTTAGACTCTTGTAATACCTGGGATCTTGTTCGTTTGCCCAAAGGAAGAAAGGCCATAGGTTGTAAGTGGGTCTTCAAGAAGAAATTTGGAGGAGATGGGTCATTAGAGAAGTACAAGGCTAGACTGGTAGCCAAGGGCTACTCCTAGAGAGAGGGAGTTGATTTTGTGAGATATTCTCTCCTGTTGCTAAATTGACTTCTATTAGATTATTCTTGTCCATTGCTGTAGCTTATGATTAGAGATTGAACAAATGGATGTTAAGACTGCATTCTTGCATGGAGATCTTGAAGAAAAAATTTATATGCAACAACCTATAGGTTTTGAGGTAAAAGGAAAAGAACATTAGGTTTGCAAGTTAAAGAGGTCTCTTTATGGTCTTAAATAGTCCCCTAGAATGTGGTATCAAAAGTTTGACTCATTTGTTTTGAAATTGGGTTTTATTAGAAGTGAGGAGGATCACTGTGTTTACATTTATTGTGTTGATGATTTTATACTGATTATTGCTTTGTATGTTGATGACATGTTTTTTAGCAATACTAAGGGTATGATTAGTGAGCTTAAAGCCCAACTTTCAGGTGCATTTGAAATGAAGGATCTTGGTGCTGTAAGGTATATTTTGGGAATGGAGATCAGGAGGGACAGAGTTAATAGAAAGCTTTGGTTGTCACAAAGTAAGTATGTGAATACTATTTTATAGAGGTTTAGTTTGCAGGACTGTAACCCAGTTAGAGTTCCTTTACCCATTGGTACTAAGATTTCATTAGATATGTGTCCAAAGACTGAGGATGATCTTGAGGATATGTCTAATGTGCCATATGCTAGTGCTATAGGGAGTTTGATGTATGCAATGGTTTGCACTAGACCAGATATTGCCCAAGTAGTGGGAGTTTTGAGCAGATTTATGTCTAACCCCAGTAGACAGCATTGGAACTATGTGAAGATGGTGTTTAAATGTCTTGCAGGTACTCCTGATCATTGTTTGGTTTATTCTGGTATTGATAGTGCTGATAAATCTTTGGACATATAGGGTTTTGTTGATGTAGATTGGGCAGGTGACTTGGATAGTCGAAGATCCACTAGTGACTATGTGTTTACTCTGTTTGGAGGTGCAGTGAGTTGGATGAGTAAGACGCAGCCCACAGTTGCTTTGTCCACTATAGAAGAAGAGTATATGGCCACTACTCATGTCTCTAAGGAGGTAGTTTGGTTGAGGAGACTGTGTACAAGTATTGGTTTTGATTGCAGGATCATTCAGATTGGTTGTGATAGCCAAAGTGCTATCTATTTGGCAAAGAATCCCATGTATCATGCTCAGACTAAACATGTTGATATTTAGTATCACTTTATTTGAGAGTTGGTTTCAAATGGAGAGATTCAGTTAAAGAAGATAGACACTTAGGAGAATGTTGTAGATTCATTGACTAAGCCTGTGAGCACATAGAAGTTTGTGTGGTGCAGAGAGGCCATGGGCCTTGTTTCTAGTGCTTAATTATTTTTATTTGATTTCCTATGGGTTGATTTACAATGTATAATGTCAATGGGAGAATGTTGGAATAAGGTGCCATTAACCTTGTAAATCCCAATATTGTATTTATTCTATTTATTATATGTAATTTGTAATTATCCATGAGGAGATGTACTAGTTTCACTAGCAGGGGTAATTTTGGAGTCATCAGAAGTTATTACGGAGTGACTTTTACTATTGGTAAATGTAAAAAAATCATGGTAAATGAGGATAGGCATGCTCGCTTGAGGAATATACTATTTTTGGCATGTATGACAACTATCATAATGTTTGGTGAGTGAATTTATGACAACTGCAAGTTGTCATAAGATTCTGTGATTCTATGACGCATATGACAGATATGTTAGTTGTATATTTTCTATATTTAGCCCAAGGTTCCTATCTTGGAAAGATACTTTTTTTCTAGAATCTATGACAGTTATGACACATCATAAGATGCTGTAAGAGGCCAGATTTAGTCTTGGGCACCCAACCTTTGCATGGTTGTTTTTGGACAAGTGGAAGGTGCTTGTAAGATGGTATTTAATATTTGTATGTTGGGGAATCTCATGAGAGAGTAGGTGAATGCCTAAGATGAGTTAGAAAATATTTCTATAAGTATTTTCGGTACTCAAGTGCTGCTAGAATGTTGTCGAATTGAAGACTGATGGAGAGAGTTGACGTGTTGTTGTATTGTAAATCATTTTTAGATTAATACAAACATTGGACCTCTTTCCTGTGTGGATTTTTTTACCAAAAGGGTTTTCTCCATGTTAAACATTCTGTTATGTGTTCATATTTCTGATTTTGCATTTCTGTGAAGCATAGTTTTGTTTCTGTGTTACAATCTCCATTAATAACACACAGTTAAAGATTGCAGAAATTTATATTGAATCAGATTTCCATTGAAGTAGTGTTGCTTTCATTTCTAACACCTTGTATCCACGAGATCAAGGCATTTAACGATAGAGATGAGATGTATTTTTGATTTGTGTTTTATTGATGGGATGATGATGAAAGTGGATGGATTGGTTGGGTTATGGATTGATGTGATTGATTAGTTATTTGATGATATGAGATGTTGAGGAGATGTGATTCAAATGCAAGATAAAATGTTAACACACACAAGCAAGCAAGTGAGCCTGCACAAATGATTAAAAAACAAACAAGGTATTGCCCCTATCAAGTTGTAAACCAATGATTGATTGATAATTGATAATAATAGATAGTGTTATCATTGTGGGGAATGATATATCCCATTGTTGATGATGATGATGATTGATTGATTTAGTTTATGACAAGATTAGGATCAAGACCATTGATGTGATTGGATAATTTGACAGATTGATTGACTTGATTAGTATGGATTAAGGACGACTTGGATTTGGATCATTGGATTGGAATGATTGATGATTGTGATGATTGGAAAAATTAATTAAAGAATTGATGAATTGATGATTGGATTGTTGATGATTGATCTTATTGCTTGGATTTTTTTGTATTTTTGGGGAATATTTAATTTTTTGGGTTTTTGGGAATATTTGATTTTTTTGTATTTTGAAATGTTTTGATTTTTTTAGATTTTTGAAATGTTTTGAAATGTCAATGGATTTACAATTTGGATAGCCTTTGTGCTAGATACCAATGACAAGGGGAAACCAAGTCTAGGTGCAAGGATGGAGGTAGGATGAGTGGATAAAAGGATGGGTGATAGTAAATGGGATGGAAGGCTCATGATAGATGGATGGAATGGAAGACTAATGATAGATGGGCAGATAAGAGGATAGGCCATGGAACAGAAAGCTCATGATAAATGGATAGATACGAGGATAGGCTATAGTAGATGGAAGTATGCCTCATAATGGAGCCAGGATGTGATCTCCAAGGACTATGTCGCATAATAATAACATGCCCCATTCTTGGTGGTAGACTTAGGATTTTTCATGACAAGGCTTATGACAATAAGATAACATGATGGATTTTACATGACAAGGCCTATGACAATAGGATAACATGATGGATTTTACATGACAAGGCTTATGACAATAGGTGGATAATGATAGGATTGTTTGGCTAGTTTGGATGGGTATGACAAGAGATATCCAAAGCATATTTCAAAATTTTGCCCCTATATCTTTATCAAGATCAAAAGGAGGAAGGGAGGATGGATAGACTCAATATGATAGGTATATGGGTGTAATGGCTAAGGATGGTAGGATAGGATATGGCAAGATAGGACATGATAGGATGGAAAATGATAGGTGGGAAATGATAAGATGGATGAGACAATGTGCCCCCAAGTGTGAGTGACATGGAAGATCAACCTACACATGATGCCTGTTTGCCAGGTTTTTATCATGGTACTTATCCAAGGTGCCTATTTACCAGAATTTCACTATTGGACGGAGGGATTTCTCTTTACTTTTTTGATTTGGATGAAGTTTTATGATGAATAAGACCTAAGGTGTGCTATAATGTTAAGCCCTGCCTAAAATAGGGAGGGAGGACTTGGGCGACCGTGCCCTAGTCCTGCCCTATTTTAGGTCGGGACCTAAATCTAAGTGTCGGTTATGTGACCGTTATTAGGTCCTATGCCGACACCTTAAGTTTGAATTGTAAAATTTTAAGTGGGAATGAATGTAGAAGCATATATAAGCATGTTTAGGGATTCATTTGTAAACTAGAAGATGATTATGAACTTTGGGTATCCTTATGATTTTAGAGCATTCAAGATATTCATTGTTGCAGAGCAGTATTATTTTTGTTATTGTGTTTGTTTATGTAGATTTGGCTTCATCTTCTCATGATGTGAAGGATCTTCATGTTCATGTGAGCTACACCTCTAAGGTGATATCCATTTGTGCTTTCAATCATTAATCATTTGGATTTTGCCTCTATCCCGCAGGGATACGCACTGTTTATCTGACAACAGTGTTTGAAAGACTTAAATGTTTCTCTGGGGCTTGACTGAGGCAAGCCTCTAAACACCACAATCCCAACCCCCTTTTCTATGATTGTAGTTTACAGGCTTTGGAAGCGGAAGAAGTGGAGTTGCAGGGAAGCATTACAGACTGTCAGAAGTGTAGAGCAAAGAAGAAAACAGGGACTTGGACTCGAGCACCCGCTCATTAGTCCTCTGGATCCTGCAACTATAAAAACTCTCAAACAATAGGAACAAGTTGCAGACAAGATTCCCAGATCATGAAGAAAACTGAGGCACTAGACTAGGGCGCTTGCTCATTAGTCCCTGACTTTTCTGCAAACCAAACTTTGAAATCATGTACGCATTTGATTGTCATTTGATATCTTTGTGTGCGATCATTTTCCATAATTTGTTTGTTTGTTTATGATTTCATGAAATTAGGGTTTTGAGCATAATTGGGCTTAATTAAACAACAAAACCATACAATTCCAAATTTCCACTGTTCCAAGTGACATAAAATCTATAGTAGATTCTTCTACTCGGTTGAATGTCCTTGAATGTACATGTAATGAAAGTAGGATTTAACCACACCTTACATTGAATTGAAAATCCCACTTTTTCTACATAACATTTTGGTGCACCTTGCTAAGTGTTGTGTGATAGATTTGCATTCATTCATCTTATTGCATTCGAAAAACTACAAAAAAATTGAAAAAAATTTGCATTCTAGGGTTTGAATTTTGACATAGTTTACATTAATTTAATTGCATTTAATTAAATTTCTGATTTTTGCATCAGATCTAAAATTTATTTTTATTTAATTCATAATTTTCATATTGCATTTGAAAATTTACAAAAAAATCAAAAAAAAAAAAATTTGAAAAAATTTGTTTTTTTAGCTTGCATTTTGAAATAATTTTAATTAATTTTCATTTAATTTCTGAATTTTTCATTAGATTTGAAATTTATTTTCATTTAATTCATAATTTTCATATTGCATTTGAAAACTTACAAAAAAAAAAAAAAATTGAAAAATTTAAAAAAATTAGCATTTTAGCTTGCATTTTGACATAATTTGAATTAATTTTCATTTAATTTCTGATTTTTAAATTAGATCTTACCCAAATTACAAAAATTCATTTTTATCATTTTCATATCGCATTTGAAAATTTTAAAAAAATTGGAAAATTTAAAAACAAAATTGACATTTTTGGCTTGACTTTTAAATAATTTGAATTAATTTCCATTTAATTTAATTTAATTTTTGATTTTGAAATTAGATGTGATTTAAATTACATAAATTCATCAATAATTAATTTCTTACATTGCATTTTCATCATAAAATTGCTAGGGTTTGCTTGAAATTTTGAATTTTTCATATAACCTAGTAATTCCAAAAGCTAGGGTTTGTAGGTAAAATCTTATTTTTAGATTTTTTTCTACTTATCTTAGGCACTCATTTAAATCTAATTTTGCATGTAGTGTTTCATATTAGTGTGTTTTTGCATTTACAGTCACATATTTGCATTTACACATTTTCAATTTCAACAAAACTAGCAATTTTCTCTAAATTTTGCCTTATTTTGCATATAGGATTGCATTATAGGTGTGTTGTGAAGGATTTTGTGGCTTTACTGGACTGATTTCATACTTATTATTTTCTTCGCCTCATAAATTTTCTTACAACACCCTTTCTTTCACGGCTATTCTTAAATATCATCCACTTTAATAGTCAAAGGTCAATTTTGACCAATAAAAATAAGACAAATATTTACCACTTTTTGTTGTGAATGAGGTGTAAAATTACTATTGATTCTTTGACCATTGAAGTGGATGATATTTAAGTAGAGTGTTCTTTCACACATTTGCATCAAAAATTGATAAGAAAATGCGTATTTTAGTGTATTTTCACTTGGGTTTGACTTGTCAACTCCTTAGATTTGCATTACAAGCATGTTGTGGAGGACTTTTTTGCACTAATTGACTGATATTTCTATTATAATTTTCCTTCCATCATAATTTTCCTCACAACACCCCTTCTACTAGGCATTTGCATTGAAAATTTGTGAAAATTCGCATATTTTAGCATATTTTCACTATGTTTTGGCTTATCGACTCTTTTAATTTGCATTGCAAGTGTGTTGTGGATGATAATTTTTCATCATTAGACTGTTATTAGTCACATCCTTTTCTGTCCCTCTTGAAATTCTTCACAACACCTTTGCTTTCATTTATTTGCATTGGAAAAAGTTGCAAAATCAAACATTTTAGCTCATTTTCACATATAATTTCACACTTGTTCCTTGCATAACTTGTGAAAAACTTTTAAAATCTGATTTTACATTTTGATACAATACATTTAATAATGGCATCTTCATATTATTCATCTTTGAAATTGTTGCATGAGTATATCCTAACTTTTGAAACTTTCTCTAATTTCACTAATGAGAACCCTCATGTTCTAGAGCACATAGCTTCTGTAAGTAGTATTGATGCTTCTATATGTTCTACATATGAGCTACAATTACTTTATTATACACATAATTTGCCTAGCTTCACATTACTCATAGGAGCATATCCTTTGATATTAGAAGATTTAACTAAATTCATCTCTAGGAATACTCAAGATTAAGATGAGAGTGAAAATTCTTTTTCCGCTATTACTTTGAAATTAATAGCTAAAGAATATGATGATGATAATTCCATAGGTTATCCTACTTCTCCTATAGTTGAATGTTCAAGAACCTTAGATGAGAAGACTATGGATAGCTCTATTAATGTTACAACACATAACCTTCCTAACAACAATGTACCTTCCTCTCATTCCAATGCGTTCCCTGGCCAAGATGTAACATTAGTGGATGAGAAAAGGTCTCTCACATTAAATCCTTTAGGGATAGATGTTGAGTGTAATCAAGAGGAAAACAATGTTAATTCAATCTTCACTAATAGACTTTATAGCAATGTTCCTAAGATGATTGTGCGAGGGGCACCTAGTGCATCTCCTTGCTTAAAATCGGTGATTATGGTTCAAGGTGCTCAACAACCACCTCCTAAACCAATGCTCACTATTAGAGGTTTTCCGTATTCTTCTTGACCTCCTGATTACATCTATAATGTTGCTGAATAAATAACACATCAACATTCACAACAACCTAGTCATGATGTGGGTGCTCATGTATATAACACTCAAAATAATAATAAACAAAACAAACAACAACTGAGCATTCTGATATCTTTACCAGCTTCTCAACCTATGCTCCCTCCGTCACCTCGTCTTACTCATAAAAGTGGTCAAGGATATGATCTTGTCGAGCAACTTTGCGTTACTCCGGCTAAGATCTCTCTTTGGGATTTAATACAAACATCACCTACATACCATGGAATGCTCCAAGAAGCTTTACAAAAGGTGATTGTGCCACCTGTTGTTAAGCTAAATGATGTAGCAGCTCTATTAGATTGTATACATGTGAAAAAAAATGGATATTCTCTTTCAACCACATGAATTACCATCAATTAAAGTTTAAAACCAATATGATCCTCTTATAATATATGTCCAAGTAGAAAGGAACTTGATCAAGTGTGCTATGATTGATAATCTAGATCAGCTCTGAATGTTTGTGGTATGGATTTGTTACATAAGATTAAGGCCAACACATCTTTAATCAAACCAGATAGCATTAGCATTTGTGGCTTTGATAATGTTGGTAGATAATCAATGGGTACTATAACTTTACCTATAAAGGTTGGACCTGTGACTTTGTCTACTCTTTTTCATGTCATGCCTAGTTCACTTTCATATAATATGATTCTCGGTAGACCGTGGATTCATGCCATGGGGGCAGCTCCGTCTACCTTTCATAGATAAATAAAGTTTATCTATCAAGACAAGCTCTACACCATGAAAGCTGATCTTAAACCAGATAATTGTTTACATATTGAAAAGAAAAAACAATTTAACAATCACACCAATCTAAATAGCTTACGAGTTTATTCATCAATACCTCTTGCCACAGATAATGTAGTGCAAGACTCTAAACCATTGAATGCATTTTTTTGTGATGATTGGGGTTCATTAGATTTTACTTCTTCTAGATCGGGGGAATATAAACTTAATAACTCTAACACATCAAAAGTAACATCGATCTCATCTAAGCAATCTTTTGAAGCACCTGAGAGACCTAAAGTCTCCTTGGTAGAAAATAAAGACAATGCTCTCACTTATACTACAAATTATGAGACTTATGAGGCTTCACCATCTTCTAAGGAACTGACATCCCTCTATGGTCGAGGATTTAAAATCCTTTATAACAATTGTGACTATGTAGGTAATGGATGTGGTGTACAAATCAACAAGGGATTCAAGTACCTATAGAATCCACTTCAAGACATTATTCAAGTGGCATTGGATATTGTTTTTGAATTTTTAAATCATAGTAAAAACTACTAAATATCTAATAACTTCAATGAAATTGATGCGAATACAATAAACAAATATATTACCTTCGTAGACCGATTCACCTTGTAGCTTCTATTGTTGCCTATCTCATATTGAACTTATGAATGAGTTGAGCTCTCAGAAGTGTGTACTTCCTTGTTGTTGAAGATGACAATAGGAGAATGGTTGTAGATGGATAATGCAATGAAGACTAAACTAACAATGCAACTCTAATAGACGGATAATGGAGATATGGAGACATGGTTGGATGATTGTGATGATAATGAGATTATGCAAATGCAATAAGGATACTTTGTCAAAGGCACACTGGTAGGATTCCTACAGAGTAAGATTGCTAAAACTTGAGTGTATGCAAAATAGGTGTGAGGACCTTACTTTTATAGGGTTAAGATGGGCCAAGTCCAAGTGTCAATAGATCCATGATTGGAGGGATTACCTGTGACATGTACGGTTGAGAAAGATTGAGAGAATGTGCACAAATCAGAAGAGGACAAGTGTCTGAGCTTCCTTCATGAGTTATGGGAGTTAACATAATAGATTGAGGAGTTAACAGATTAGATTGATCAGATGACTAGGTTGATTGGAGAGTTGACTGAATTGATTGACCAGTGAACTCAATTGATTGATCAAATAACTGATTTGATTGGAGGATAAATAGGACATGTGGATGATGGAATATTAGTTAATTAAATATTAAAATATTTAATTATGTGTGCAACATGGTGAGGTGGAAAGGTGATGTGGATTTATGGAATTTAGGACTTTGGAATAGAGGAATTTGAGATTAATTAAATAATTTAGGATTATTTAATTAGATGAGACATCAGAGGAATTAGGATATTTTATTTAATAAAAATGATTTTTATTTAATTTTGGGATAATGAACCAATCAAATAAATTAGAATATTTATTTAATTGATAGAAGAATAAGAATTAAAATAAATATTTAAAATATTTATTTAGTTCGACATGAGCCAATTTTAGGTGTATATAGATATAATCCTTTTAAAGAAAAGAAAGCCTCTCGTCGTCCTAGACGTAATATTAATGCAATATCAACAAGACCAAAACAACATGAGAGATATCCTAGATGTGTAGTCTCTTAACATTGGGTTGAATCAGGTAAGTATTTCTAACCCTTTACCTCTGTGATGTGTTTCCCCCATGATGTGTTAAATGTTGTTTAGCCCTCCTAGGATGACCCTTGATACTCTTGTAAGGTCAAGGATACTGGGAGATTGCCTCTGTTGTGACCCTTCTTCTATTTGTATAATCATTCTTCTATATTGTCTCTCCTCTATTTTCATTGTTGTGTGTAGTGTCTTATGGACATAGCGTTGCGGTTGGTGACCTGGGGGCACCCTCCTACGTGAATATCTCTAAGGCATTTGTTTCTCCTCTCTTGATTTATTGTTTACCTTCCTCTAGTGGCTCTATCTAGTTAGCAGATGATGAAAAACAAATAATAATGATACGGACCATGTGTCCCTTCAGCAAGTAAGCAAAAATGGACCTAGTCCATACATGACGATGGGGTTGATATATATATCTGACACTTAGCTAGTAGAATCACTCCATGTGATATTTTGATGTTGTCTTATCTCTCTAACAAATCATAACAATACATATGCTCCATACACTTTTATTAGTTTGAATGTCTCGCCTTGTTGTTACACTCAATTCTGAGGCACTTGAAGTATAGCCCAATGATTATACTCGGTTATGAACTTGTATTATAGCCTTGGCCTTTGATGTGATTGTTTTTATGCATAACTTAATCTTGTTGTTATCTTAGCATAATGTGTTTTTGTGGGAACATTCAGCGATCATAAAGTACATATCACCTCCGGGGGCATGGGCTTTGTGAGAGCTCTTGTTCCCTTGTGTGTTTTATGCCTACCTTAACGTGCTTGATATCGGTACACGATATCAACCATCTTAAGGTGGGGGTATATAAAGATAAGTTGTCTGATGATTTTGGTACTAACGAAGCATGTTTGTAAGCCCTCTGTGGAGGCAGGATGTTGTATCTCTGCGCAAGTGCACATCTTTTGCAATCAATAAGGCCCTCTGTGGAGGCAGGATGTCGTGCATATACTTTTATTTTAAGCCCTTCTACAGAAGGCAGGGATGGTGTATTTCTTGAGGAGATTGCACATCCTATCATTTTCAAAAAGTCCTCTAAGGAGGCAGGGTGGATCTGAGACTATCCTAACCCTTAAGCGTGTCTTCGGTGATTGTTGTGGTGAAGCACAATCGTCGGTGTGCGCCTATAATGTGCTTGAGATGGTGAGGGCTTAGCAATAAGTTGCTTCTATCACCTTGTTTGCCATGTTTTCTCCGTGTCTTCCGTGTGTTTTTCCCCTTGTGTGGCTAACCCCCACTTGGGCTTTATATGGCATGCTTTCCCCTCTCATGTATGTGTAGCGACATGCTCCACTTACACTTGAGGTTTTGAATGGCACGTTTTCCCTTTGGGGTTGTATGTTGCATTGTTACTTTCCATGTATTTGCATTCATATATATATGAGAAAATGAAAAAGAAATAACCAGTGCATTCACTATATTCACTGTGTCTTCAATGTTGTCTTCTCTGTGTTTTGCGTGACTGTAACTATCTTCTTCGTGTTTTGCATGCCTGTTATTGTACTCAATGTGTTTGGCACATCTTCACCATGCTTGGCATGTTTGTTGTGTTTGTTGACTGTACTTTAATGCATGTATTGGCCTTGCGTTTATGCATACATTAAAGTGGGGACTAAATGTTATGTCAAAAAATGTCACCTTGGGAACTTTTCCCTCTTAAGGTTTAGCTCCCGGGTCCTTAGGATGCATTATAAGCATATTGCATGTTAATTTTAATTCCCTGTGAGAAAACCCTAAAGTTTTATGATGAATAGGACCTAGGGTGTGCTATAATGTTAAGCCCTGCCTAAAATAGGGAGTGAGGACTTGGGCACCTGTGCCCTAGTCCTGCCCTATTTTAGGTTAGGACCTAAATCTAAGTGTTGGTTATGTGACCATTATTAGGTCCTATGCTAACACCTTAAGTTTGAATTACAAAATTTTAAGTGGGAATGAATGTAGAAGCATATATAAGCATGTTTAGGGATTCATTTGTAAACTAGAAGATGATTATGAACTTTGGACTTCCTTACGATTTTAGAGCATTCAAGATATTCATTGTTGCAGAGCAGTATTGTTTTTGTTAGTGTTTGTTTATGCAGATTTGGCTTCATCTTCTCATGATGTGAAGGATCTTCATGTTCATGCGAGCTACACCTCTAAGGTGATATCTATTTGTGCTTTCAATCATATATCATTTGGATTTTGCCTCTATCATGCAGGGATACACACTCTTTATCTGACAACGGTGTTCGGAAGACTTGAATGTCTCTCTAAGGCTTGACTAAGGCAAGCCTCTAAACACCACAACCCCCAACCCCCTTTTCTGTGATTGCAGGTTACAAGTTTCGGAAGCGGAAGAAGTGGAGTTGTAGGGAAGCATTATAGACTGTCGGAAGTGCAAAGAAAACAAGAAAACAGGGACCTGGACTCAGGCGCCTGCTCACTAGTCCTTTGGATCCTGCAACTATAAAATCTCTGGAACAATAGGAACAGGTTACAAACAAGATTCTCAGATCCTGAAGAAAGCTGAGGCACTAGACTAGGGTGCCCGCTCATTAGTCCCTGACTTTTTCGCACATCGAACTTCAAAATCTAGTATGTATTTGATTGTCATTTGATATCTCTTTGTGCAATCATTTTCCGTAATTTGTCTATTTGTTTACGATTTCATGAAATTAGGGTTTTGAGCATAATTGGGCTTAATTGAACAATAAAATCATACAATTCTAAATTTCCACTGTTCCAAGTGACAGGAAATCTGTAGTAGATTCTTCTACTCAGTTGAATGTCCTTGAATGTATGTAGTGAAAGTAGGATTTAACCACACCTTACATTGAATTGAAAATCCCATTTTTCTACATAACATGACTATGATGAGGATTATGTATGGAAGGATAGTGGATTATGATGTGGATTATGTAGGATTTATGCAAAAGTGGATGAAAAGTTTATGCAAAAGCATGAACCATAGGAATAAAAGGGGGAGGATATGTAGGATGGACATGATATATGAAGGGATTGGATTGGTATGCGGAAGCATGATGGAATGAAAGGGAACCATGACCAACGATTGCACACACCGTGATAAACATTGAAGCTTTTGATGGGAAGGTGGTGTAGGAAGCAATGGCAATGTTTGCTTAGGGGATGGATGATTGAGTGATTTAGGTACCCACATAGACTTAGTATTTTTATGATTTTTTCTTTGCTTGTGGGATTTTTGGAATTTTGTAATGAATTGGGAATTTTGGATGGAAGGGGATGGTTGGGATTTTTGAGATGTGGATGCCTCATTTGACTTAATTGCTTTTTGCTTAGGGACCCAAACCATTTTGCTTTTGGACTTTTCTTTGAGAGGTATGGGCTTCGGTAGCTTTTTAGATGGATTTTTCTTTGACTTTTTGCATTGATGTCCTAAGGCATGAGGATTCTTAGGATTTTTGACTTTATGGGTATAGGCATCCAATTTTTTATTTTGAATCCCATGGGTTTGGTGGAATAGGTGGAACAATATGTGCATTTGTTGGTCATGATTAGGAATGCAAGGGAATTTATGGATGATAGGGGGATAATTAGGTGTTGGGAGCAATGGTGGTAGAGTAGATGGAGGGATATTAGGGGTTGGAAGGAGTGGAGGTAAATTGGATGGTGGAAGGTGTATGGTCACATGCTTTTGACATTTGTAGGATGATGGAGGTGGAATGGCAACATAAGTTTTGGGTATATGATAGGATGTGCAATGGAAGGTGGACTTAGGATGCATGGAGGAAATACCAACATCTTTAAATTGTTTACCTTGACAATTCATGTTTTGGCAGATGCGATGGACTATGGGACTTGGTGTTGTTTGGGAACTAGACTTGAGTTCTTTATTGGATGGAGAAGGTGAGGTGAAGGACAAATGTTGTTGTTGTCCTAAGGAAGAACATTCATAGATGAAGGTGGATAGACCAATAGGACATGATGGTAGATTTGAAATGGGGTTGATAGTGGATGTGGATGGGTCATTATGAGCTTGATTATTTGCATTTGGATTCAAGCTATTGGTTTGATCTTCTATGCTTGCTCGGGAGGCATGTGTCTCATCAAGAGAAGTGGATGTTTGCTCATTATGGATATGGCTAGATGGAGGATGGATAGGAGCAATTTGAATATCTTGCTCATGGATAGTTATGAGATTAGGGATAAGATCAAGGTGCTCATGGATAGCTTCTTCGTAGGTAATATCATCTTGATCATGGAAAATATATGCATTATGGATGGGTTGAATGAAAGTGATTTGATCTTGATTAGAACAAGGGTGTAATGTTTCCAAATGCTTAGGATTATGTTCTCGACATACCTCTTGACTTTCTTGAATGGAAGTGGAAGGCTCTTGGATAGGCTTGACATGCTCTTGAGGGTTATCGACATGAGGGCATGATGGGGCTTGACTTGGACTCATAGGGGGAGAATCTTTAATAGGCTCGATGGGCTGTGGACTACATGACGGATTTGGAGGGTTAAACATGACATTTGGAGATTCTTTGGTAGGCTCAAGGATAGGACTTTGATGACATGGAGATGTTCTATTTCGTGCGAGTAGCCATTGGATCACATCCTTTGCAAGTGCATGGGTGGAAGTACAATATAGGGGATGAACAATAATGGCAGATATTATAGGCTTATGATTAGGATTTGGATTGGATGGAGGGATGATGGAAGTGGATGGATTAGGATTAGGATTGGGATCAATCTTACCACAATTTATGAGGTCTTTGATCAATCCCTTAATTTTGGCACATTTGAGTGTCGTATGGCCCTTAACTCTATGGGATGCACAATAACCATTTCCATTATACCAATGGGGTTTATGTAGATTTCTTCAAAGGGTTTTATCGGTTGCAACTCAATCAAATTTTCTTGGACCAATTGTTGTACGGTTATCTCCAACGGATCCTTTGGTGGAGGATTGAAGGAGCATGATGATGAAGGGAATGATGGGCTTGATAGATTAGAAGGTTGGTGGATCAATAAACTAGGAGCAAGATCACATGGTGGTGTTGGTATAGGACTAATAGGCTCATGGATTGGCATTTGGTTGGATGATGATGGCTTAGGATATTCAAAGGATGCATGATCTAGATTGGTATTTCCCTTGTCAAAGGATATTAGGTCTTGTTGCAAAGGCATTTGATCTTGTTGCAAAGGCATTTGATCTTGTTGTAAAGGTGGACTTAGGTCTATCAACGGTACTTGATGGTCTTGGTGATTAGGTGAAATGGTGGGATAGGTAGATAAAAGGTCTTGGGGTATGGATTGATATGGATGCTAGTTGATATTAGAAGAAGTGGGGTATGGTGATGTAGAATTGATATGATAGGTGGATGGGTGAGATTGGTATGAAGTGGGATAAGTTGATGTGGAATGAACTTGATAGGTTGGTGGATTAGGTTGGTATGAAATGGATGGGTGTGATGTGGGGTTAATTTGATATGTGGATGGATCAGATTGGTATAAAGTGGAAGGTGATGACATGTAAGGTTGAGGTGGTATTGGTTGATAGTGAATGGCTAGAGGATGATGTGCTTGTTGGGTTTAACAAGTGGCTATAAAGTGTTGGGCTTGTGCTAGGAGTTGTTGCATGTGAGTTGATTGGCTTGTTTGAAGTTGAGGTCATTGGAAGAGGTCTTGTAGTTGTTGAATGAATCGATGGTCTAGGGGCTGTGGTGCTTGGTAAAGCTTTTGGAGAAGGTCTTGGAGTTGGGGTGCTAGATCTTCTAATGTTGGCATGTTTTACTATTGAAATTAGGGCAGACAACTGAGAGGGGGGGTGAATCAGTTGTCACAAATCTTTAACTTTTGCTGCATTTAATCTTATTTACCACTTATAAACAAATTAAAGATATAACCATGAAAGCATGAATCAACAAAACATGACCAGAATCACAATCAATACACATAACACCATGATTTTTATGTGGAAACCCAGTTAAGGGAAAAACCACAGTGGGGGTTAACCCACAAGATTTATTCTCAGTTAAAAGAATAGAAAAATGGGAAGGCACCTGCCTTCGGGCGTACTACCCAGAGCTCACTACTCAAAGGAGGCTCACTGCCTATAGAAACATTCACATGGTTAACATTGAAAGGTTGAACTAAGAAACAACATCTTCTCCATGCCAAGGTTTAGTTCCATTGAAGCTCACAACACCTCTGCTCTACCCTCAAACACTTCCTCGCTACCTGCACATCTATGCTCACATCCACACATTTACATGACTTCATTACACTTATTTATACATGACATCGACTTTGGAATGAACATCAAAGTCAGCCTTACAATCATCTATCTGGAACATTCTCCAAGATAGGCATTACAAGCAATTACAATTACAAGACTTGACTTAATACAAAATACTACATGCAGACCACTACACTGTCGGCCAAACATAGCTATGACTCAAATCTTCCTTGAACAACACGCCATGCTCCATAGAACTTCTCTTAGATCATCCACACACCAAGCATCTGGTCAGACAAGACTGGAAAGAACAACAACACCCAAGGAGAAATCTTCAACTATGAGCTCAATCCTCAATGCAGACCACCAACACAATAGGCACACGATCCAGAGACCTCCACAAGCACAATGAAATCAACAAGAACAACTGCACCACCTCATCTTCATACCGAAACTTAAGAACACTACTTGTCATGACCGTCACACTAGAAAGACTGCTTGCAGACCTCCAAACCATGAACCACTTGAGTTGAGGATACACATCAACATGCCAAACATACCTGTAGAACTACAGACCATGATATTCCAATGCAGAGCAATCCGGACAACATTCCTATCACTTTGTTACCTCTGAACAACTGCAAAACCCGGTTCTACTCAGATGGCCATAACTTCACCAATCCTCCATGCGGACCTCTCAAATCTTAACTAGAGCAACTTCAAACAATTCTCTACACAACCCTTAAGTCCACATACTCTGATCTTCCTCTCACTGGGAATGCAGAGCAATCTACTTTATTGCACTACACTGTCTCCATTATCTCTGACAAAGAGATATGTTGACATCAATGACAACACATCATAGGCACATATTTGCAACATTTACAACTTAGGACCCTACTGACAAGTGCTTGAGTAATATTTGGATGATGATGTTCACGATTTGGCTCTAAAATATGATTTTGAACTAGATAAAATGAAGACAGTCTATCAGTAACCAGAGGTGAGGCTGAATGCAACAAAGGTGACGGGAAATAGCTCAGAGGGGACTAGGAATAAGCTAAAGGTGAGTGTCTGATGATCAAAGGCGAGTTTGTACGGCTCAATGGCGACTTGCTTTGATCCAAAGGTGATTTTAGATAACTCAGAGGTGACTATAAGATATTCAGAGGTAAGTCAACCAAAGGTGATTTGTTGTTGATCAAATGCTACTGACCGTAGTTCAAAAGTGACTGGTTGTTGTTCAAAGGCAATTTTCTGGGATAGTGAATTGTGTTTGGTAGTTTTTTTTTGGCAATTTTGTTGGCAAGAAAACAAGATAACATACACTCACACACAAGACACTGACAAACATGTACAACCCAGGCTTGGCAAGGACAATATTTGTTGGATTCCCACTACGGATAAATCTGAGCCACACTTATTTAGAGCGAATAGCTTAGAAGTTTGGTGGCACTGGCTCCCCCTTACATGGCACATACTTCTCGAGTGCACCAAACTTTGAATTCCCAAAGACCTGAAGATCTCAAGGAATTTGCTATCTCTACTTTGAACTATGAGAACGTGGGATGACTTCAGAGGTCTGACCTCCTACACCAACAAATAGAAGGATTTTAGCCACTAAACAAAGGTTTCTAGTGAATATTTGGGAGATTGACACCTTACGAGTATCCAACAAGCCACTTAAAGCTCTAACTAGCTCTACTAGGAGTTTTAATATACGCTAGGTACACCTCCTTTCGAACTAGCACCGTATGGTAAGCGCTTATACCGATTTGGACTTGGCTTTCACCTTATCCTAATTTATATAGAAAACTAGATGAAAGTACCGCTTGGGGTCACAAATGAGTTCTCCTTGCAGATGTGTCTCAAGAGTAGGCCCACTTTAAAGATAATAACAAGTTCTCTTGCACCCAAGATCCATTTAATAGGCAAGGGGAGAGGATACTGTTGTTATTAGCTTATGGTTACACACATGCATAACAAGCAAACAAGAAAGATAAACCAAGCACGAAGCAAACAAGGTTCTTTTTAAGCACCAAAACTAAATGTTCCTAGATTAGTGCAAAATATGATGAGTCTTTGATCAATCAATCCTGCAACAGATATGTCAGTAGTTTTAGATTTGTTGGGTCTTTCTCTCTGAATCAGCAGAGGGTTTGCCAGTTCCACTGCATAGGTAGATTCGACCAACAAATACAGGACGTTGTGTGAGCTACCTCCCCTTCACTTCTGGTTCTGCCGCACCAAGGGGGGTATCCCTATAGCTAAACATTTAACCTTGATTCACCCTATGACAAAAATATTTAGCTTTACAACAACAGGCATAATACTCTCATGTTTGGACCAAGATTTGCATGATAAATCACAAGTTTGGCAATGTTCTTGGACATATCTAATTGGTTAGGAATGAGAGTATGCAGGGGTCTTATTTCTACTCCTACAAACTAATAGGTTTGAAGTTTTGAAATGATTTATATTTATGTTTTGGATGCAAGACAGGGGGTTTTGGATCATAACTACTACACAAGGGCAGACCGGTGCCTATCTCGGGGCAAGGAGTCAACTAGACGTATACAGATGAATGATTTGCACAAACTCAACAGAGATTCAAGTTTCAAGGGGTTAGATTGGTGCTTGCCTTACAAACACCACCCAAGAATGAGTATTTAGCTATCTCTACTTACAAATATCCTTGTTACCATACAATCTTCTTCATACTTAACCTAAAACCATTTAATCCACTCCTTGAATGGAGGTCAAAAGTTAAGCATGCAATATAGAAATCTATATCCTAGAATCTAAGTAACCCTTAGCAACCAGATTCAAAAGAAGGGATGCATACAACAAATGGAGACAAACAGCTAAACACATGCAAAGAAACATTTTTCATATAAACACAACATGAAACTGAATAGATATGCAACGTGCATTCAAATGCAACTCATAAACTCACAAAAGAGATAGAACAACCTAGAAAAGCTCTATTTTTCATTGTTTCCTCCAAAAATTTGCCCAAGTCTTCCACCCCCCAAAAATGAGTGACACGGTTTTGATATACCTAGAACGTGTACTCAGCAATTAATTACATGGGTCAACTCAAAATACTGCCAGATACATCGCACCATCAAAATGGCACCCAAAACATTCAATGCAGCTGAGGGAAGAAGAGGAAAGAGTAGGTGAGATTGGGGAATGTGCCGCCGTGTAGAGATTTTTCATTAAAAATGGTAGCTGGCCCGTCAATCCATCGACCCATACCTGTGCAACTTTGCCATTAATGGCCAACCTACCCGCAACTTCGGGATGCAACAATGGTTCACGTGTCTCTAAAGTTTCTTCCCGCTTGAAATGATGCAGTGAACACACAGAAATTCCCCACTTTGAAGATTTGAAACAGGCCCTCGATTCCATCCTTCCGTCGAGATCTACGGCTTCAAATCATGCTGACTGGATCTGAGAATCCCAATCACCTACGCTGAAAAGTCATTGGCCAATGAAAATGTGCCATGCAGGTGTCTTTTCCTTTTTGACTTTTCGCAGCATGAGCATACATTTTACCTTTTTCGCCCATGCATATTCAAACTTTTCTGTATATGCAACCACATATACATACAACTGCAAACATACAAGGGCAGACCCCAAATCCTTTGTAAAACAAATTGAAATCGCATTCGGGTCCGGCTTGCATCTTACTTCCTTTGTATATCGCCTTGTATATTGCATTATACAAATGCAATATACAACCCACCGCAGACCCCAAAACATTATGAAACATATCACAATCGCTATCGGGTCCGAGCGTTGTACATTCCCTTTGTATATTTCCTTGTATATTGCACATACAATGCGCAATATACAACCCATGGATTCCAACCACATATCCGCCACAACAAACTTTCCTTTTGCATCCAGGTTGTATCTGCGTCTTTGTACATTGCATTGTATATCGCATAAACATACAACCCACGGAACATACAACCGCGCGGGCCCCACCATGCTTTTGAAACTTTGACTTTGACCATACCCGCTTTGCATATTTCTTTGCATCTTCACTTGTTTGCACATTGCCTTGTATGTGCGCTTTGTATGTTTGATATACATTCACCTTTGCGTCTGCATCGGCCGTCGGGGAGACCTCAAATTGAGTCGCTGATAGATGCTGTCACACCTAAAAAACCTTTGTATGTCCCCCTTGTATGTTGGTCTTGTATGTTACTTTGTATATGCATCGGGCCTTTGTATCTTTCACCTTGTATGTTACCGCTAATTGATCTTTCCTTGCATGTGGCAAATGTATAAAACCCTTGCATCTTTTCCTTTGCATGTGTGCTTGTATATTACTTTGTATATGCATCGTATGTATGAAACAACATACAACGCAAGATACAAAGGAAACTCATTGACTTTCAATTTTGCCTTTTGTATGTACCCGCCAGGCTCGATTTGATAATATTTGAAATCTGGCATTGTATGTTTTGCCTTGTATATCCTTTTGTATAAGTCACATACATACAACCCGCCTGCTGAAAACCTGTGGGCTCGACCACCATTTTAACCTGATTGGAACCTTTTTGAGATCTGCCACTTGTATATACCCATTGTATATCGAATATACAACACAATATACATGCAAAGCTTCACATACAAGCACAGAATATTCCAAGAATCTGCGATATACAACCACTTTTGCACGCCCGGAATCGCACCCGAATATCACATACAAGCCTGATATGCATACAACTAATTTTTTCACTTTTCAAATGCCGAATGAAATTTCCTCTCGGGTCCACCAATGTATAATTATGCTTGCGGATTCAAATGTACATACAAACAGCGATGCATATACAAAGATACATGCATACAACTGGAGGCCGAGGGACTTAGAAATTTTATGGGTTTGAAATGAAAAGACCAATAGATTTTCAAGCTTGAAACCCTAACCCTAGGTGCAAGCACCAACAAGGTCCTCCTTTCTTTGACAGATGATAAGAAGCTACACAAATAGATGTTAGATGCCAAAGAAAATCAAGTTGCAGATGTATAAACCAGATGCTAATGAACATGGATCAAAGGCAATCGCCTGCAAATCAAATGCGACCAAAATGTTACCAGATGCGACTGCCTGCCATTCAAAGGCAATTCTATACTGTGCAAAAGCAATTGACAATCATGCAAATGCAATTCACTATTCACCAAAGGTGCTCGGGTGTCTAAAACCCACAAAAACCCTAATCAACCAAAGGCGAAGAGATGTAGACCAAACGTGAGTTTTTGCAGACCAAATGCGAGCTTATGCGGACCAAATGTGAGTTTTTGCAGACCAAAGGCAAACCTCTACAGACCAAAGGTGAGTTTCTACATACTAAAGGCGAGTTTCTTCACCAAATGCGAGTTTCTACGGACCAAATGCTATTTTCTTCACCAAATGCGTTTTCTTCATGAAACCTAGGCAAGTTAATAGTCAAAATTCATGGAAATGGCCTTCCAGACGCAATGGTGAGGTCAGATTTGAGCTAGGAGATCACCTGCAAAAATTCTCTTGTAAAACTTGACAAACTAGGGTTAGAAAAATGCAAATTTTTGCAACAAAAACCTGCAAAAACTAATGAATAGATCCAATAGGGCATGTTCATGTCGGGTTCACCAGAAATGTGATCAAAAAATTTGGATAAAATAAAAATGATAAAACAATACAATGCATTACCTAATCCAAATCTTCAATACCTTAGATAGATGCATGCATGATTGATTGGTGTGAGTTATTTGATATGTTGATTGCTCATTCAACAGCATAAAATTAAGATGAAGATGATAGATAGAAGATAGATGATAATAGATGAGAAGATTTAAGAATGATTTTGATGCTGGCATAAGGATACTTGAAATGTGGATGATCAAATGGCTTGTGAGGGGGTTGATTTATAGGCGAGGGTTGACTTGAATGGATGGTTGAGATTGAAAGGTTAATCGAACAATGTGGATGACTAGGATTGATTAGTTGTTCCCACTTCTACAAGGGAGTTGTAGTCATATGACAAGTGTAGGAAGGAAGATAAGGCTCATGTGTGATCGTGTACACAAAAATATTTATTTAATAAGTTTATGTGTGATCGTGTAGACAAAAACATTTATTAGTTGTGCATGTGAAAGATATTAAATGAAAGTTGTACTACCACACATGACTCAATTGAGAGGTGAATAAGTGTTGGAATGTGATTAAAGGTGAGGACCTAATTCAAATATTTTATTTGAATTAGTTGGGATATGTGAGGGAAATTAATTAAATAAATGGGATTTATTTAATTAAATGGCTAGGTGATTAGGATGGGATGGGATTATGATGGGAAATTAATTAAATAAATAAGATTTATTTAATTAATTGGAAAGTGGGATAATGAGTGGGATTAGGACAAAATGCTACATGATGTCTAAATGATGTATTTGACTAGGTGTTGCAAGACATGGACAAATTTGGGTGTCTACAGCCAGTTATAGTTTTTTTGAGTTAAAATACGAAAATTGGAGAATTTTATATTAGGAACTTTTTTTTTATAGTTACCAAAAAAAATTCAGTATATAATGGTCTATTGGCCAAATAAAATTCCTCCCCTTAAGAGACTTAAAAATACTCAGTACTTAATATGAAGAGTTCAGTTTGAAGTACTTATCTAATAACCAACAAAAAATGGTGCTCTTGTCCTCCTCCCATAGTGCTTTTGAAACCCTTGTTTCCTCTACATCGGCTAGAGGAAATCATGGCACTATCAATGATGGTGGCTCTTTTATGGGGAACAAATTGATTGTGGTATGTGTGGTTTCAACTAGTGCTCGCCCTTTTTCTAGGATTTCCTATGAAGCTACTGTTAGCAAAAAAGTCATCATCCCCCTTCGGGATTCGTGACATGGCTTAATCGCCTTCGGCTGGTCCTTAACTGGGATGGTAGTGGTTTCCTGATAGGTGCGCCTTTTGGGAGAAATGGCTAGCTCAACTCCCTACAAGTGGTATCAGAGTTGGATCATGGGTTCGAATCCCCTCAGGTAACGCTAAGGGGGGATTGTTAGCAAAAAAGTCATCATCCCCCTTCGGGATTCGTGACATGGCTTAACTGCCTCCCGCTGGTCCTTAATTGGGATGGTAGCGATTTCTTGATAGGTGCACCTTTTGGGAGAAATGGCCAGCTCAACTCCCCATAGCTACAATATCTACAATGGATGCCATGTCAACTATTGAGCGCTTACCCAAGCATTTGATGGGTGCTAGCTTGAATGGATTGAAAGCGTATGCAAAAGTTTCTATGATTTATATCAATTCCAACTCATATGTGGTTTGCGGTTCATATGAAGATCTTCCTAGAAAAAAAACCCCTATGAATACTTTAGAGATTAGGGTAGAGAAAGGTTTGAGGGGGTTGTATTCAAAAGGCCCCTTTAACTACACTAAGAACTCTCCTTTGTTGGAGTTTGGTGAGGAATTTCTTGAAGGAGAGAATGTTTTTGCTACACATGGCTTGATTGGTTACTTCTATCACCTCTAGCCAAACCTTCAATATTTAAACAAGTTGATGTTTGACAACTAGCAACTGCTCATGGAAGCTAGCTTGGAAATTTGTCCTTTTGTCGAGGGGTTTCTTGTTGCAACATTAGAACCCATAAAAAAATCGGACTCTATTCTTTTCAATCATTTATAATTCTAGGGTCAGCACACTCTCATGCTAAAGCCATTGGCTTTCACTCCCTCCACATAATCTTTCAGTTTCATGTCAATCTAGGTTTGCCTTCCAAATCTACCCCTTCAATTTTAGTTGTACTCTTGCTTCGAAGCAATCGATAACTTGTTAGGTAAATTTTTGACTATAGATAAGGTTACTTCAACATTTACTCACACAACTTATGCTTCAATTCTAGTTAATCTAGGTATTTCCAATGATTTTCTTTTAGACGTCACCTTGAAAGTTGTAGGACACTCTTTGGTTCAACTCCTAGACTATGAAGGGCCTACATTCTATTTCCATAGATGTTATGATACAAGTCATGTTGTTGCGAATTATCCTATTAGAAAACACAAATTGGTATGCCATGCCACATGGTGGAAAGATGATCTTTCACATTATCTCTTTGTTAAAGCAACAAATGTAGAACTGTGTCCTATGGATTCATCACATGGTCAAAAAGATAAAATGTCTACCACGATCCCTCAGGAGCCAAGATCCTCTTTGAGTAAATCTCCCATGCAGAAGGAAGCTCAAGGAAGTTGGAATTACAAGGTAATAGATGCTTCCCAACCATCAATCAATGATACAAGGGATGATGAGGAAATTTGGACTCCTATGTAAAAACACAAGAAAGCACACAATAGATAGGAATTAGGTTCACATTATATGCTTCTCCACTCGCATGATGTTTTGGTTGTGAGGGAATCAAGCATAATGTAGTTCATTAGGTTCTTATGACTAGTTCTATTTGACACTTTTTCTCTTATGTCATATGTCTCCTTTGTTTGTCATGTTAGTTTTTATCATATCTCTCTGAGAAATCGTTCTCTTTGCCCATTTTGGGGGCTTTAATCTTTTTTAAATCATATTTTTGTAATAAAAAGGGAGATGACCCTTACCCCTCACTTTATCTATAAAAAAACATACACCAAAAATAATAATTAGATCAATCATGAATTTGAACATCCTCATTCAAAAAATCAAAGTCCTCCCTCTTAAGTATTCAAAAATCACAAAATTAGCAATGTCACCAACCCTAGCTTGCCAACATGGGGCATCTCACTATTAGAGGACTTTTTCCCGTGAGAGATAAAAGTTACTTAGAAAAATAAAAGATCAAGAGATTATTAAAGAGAGTTCAGGTGGTTGTAATTAAAATTAAATATATTATTTGTTATAAACGGGTGTAACAGTTTGAAACCACCTTTGGGTTATTCTTTAAACTCGAAAAAATAATGTAATAGGGGACGATATATATTTTTATTATTATTGCTGGAAAGAGGAGGAGAAGATTGTAGTTAGTAGGCTGTGAGCATTGGAGAGAACCCCGGTACAACATACAAGCCGAGATGGTCCTAGCCAGGGCTTGGTTCACATTTGTGTTGAGTATTGTTTTTGTAGAACCAGCACGTTGTTTCCTCCTAGATTGCTCACGAGCAGAAAGAGGCTGAATCTCTAATTAGCTCCAAAGTAATTGTTGGGCACATCTGAAATTTTTATAAGTATAGAGTTATATCATTATTTTGAGATTGGAATAAAGTATATTATTATTTTATATAGTTGAATTTTAGAAGTTTTAATAAATCATTGTAATTTATTCATTCTTGGTTTAATTTGTAAATATAAAAATGCACTCTTAAAAAAAAATATTACACTAATTTATTTTAAAAACAAAATGAGCAGGAGTTTTGAAACGATGCATTACAGGGATGAAATAAGACTAGTATATTTAAATTTTTTTAATTCATTCAAAGGATGCATTACAGGGATGAAATAAGACTAGTATATTTATATTTAAAAAAAATATATCTACAATATGCCCATAGATATTTTGCGTTTTTTTGATTTTCTCCAACCTTTTTTCCTTCAACTATATCCAATTTCTTTTTTGATTTTGATTTTTGATTTTTTGTATTTTTTTGTTTTTATTTCTTATTCAACCATATCCAATTTCTTTTTTGATTTTGATTTTTTCTATTTTTTTTTGTTTTTATCTCTTATTTTTTTACCCCTGGGTGTGTCATGCTTTTCCACCTTCTTTCACTTTTTTTCCTTCAACTGTTTCCAAATTTTTTTGATTTTTTTTCCAATTTTTAATTTTTGATTTTTTTCTATATATCTACAAAGCTCTCCCAACTGGGCATACTTATTTATATGGATCCATAATTTATTCCTGAAGATTTCTGAAGATTTGTGATGTTTACATGAATATTTATCTATGCAGTTTAAAAAAAAATAATTATTACTTAAAAATTTATCTCGATGCACTTTATTATATTAAAGGAATTAATAATTATTTATGGTAATGGTGTGCAGAATGTTGGATAGGCATTGTTGATACGGTGGTCGCCGACTTCCTCATACAAAGAGCCACACCTGTTAAATCATATAATTAACCATTAAATGAACTGCCATCTATACTACTTTCGAAATTTTTAATCATAAAAGGCAAAATAATATTAGTTTAAATTAAAGAGTTTCCTCAAATATTTACCAAAATTAACTCATGCAGCTACAGCTGTTCCTTAACTTCCAGAGAACAGGACAGCTGGAAATCTGCATTTATTAATAAACAATTCCTAAATTTACTCCTAAACCGCCAACTCCTAAATAACCTCCTACTCAGCCTACTTAGCAAACTTCACGGGAAGTAATGGCATGAAATCCGCTAATTATTTTTTATTGGATAATAATAATAAATTTCGTTTAGGCTGCCGCTCTCACTTAAAAAGACCCTTTAATTTTTAAGGGCAGAATTAGTCAAACGTTAAATAAAAAAAAAACACAGCTCAAACCGTCGGCCATACTTTCCCTCCAGTTTAGGAGCTCTATATAATAACATTGCTGTTTCATTTTGTTTTAAAAAGTTTGCTGGAGAATTCGAATAGCGAAAATTGCTGTTTCATTTCATTTGTAAGTTTAGCAAAGCAAAGCAGGCAAGTGCAGCAGCAGCAACTAGAAATCCATGAATATGGAGATTGAAATGGCAGAGATGGAGACTGAGAAGACAGAGGTGGATGTGCCACGGGGGCATCTTAGCATTCAAGCCACCTTATAATAGAAACAGCTGGGAGGTGATAGAGAATCCTCTACCTTCACTCAGATATTCTCAATCTCTTAGAAGAGGTGAAAAATGGTCCTTAACAGGATGCGATGGGCATGTAGTGGTGGTGTACCAGAACAGGCACACATTTCGGATGTGGCAGATGACTGAAGACTACAAGTTCCATCCTTTATATCAATTGGAGCGCGCTCGATTCGGAGAATCAGGAGAATTGCAGGTTGCAGTGCGGCACACCCTTGACTTTTTGGTGATTTCAATGACCCAAAGGAAAATGTGGCTCTGCAACTCAGCCGGAACATTAATACGGGTCATTGATTTTACTGGAAAGCTGCCCAGTCAGTGGCCTCTGAATGTTCATGCCTTTGATTTTGAGACAACAGCCACTGATGTCAGTAAGTTGTAGAGCTGATTTCCACAAAAAGCATGATGCTAGGTTTCTTTTAGGCTAGTGTTTGTATGACATCACTTTCACTTATTGGAATACTGAGCCTTTGGGAATGTTTATTGTCAAAGCAAGTGCTCATACTATAATATTTAAATACTTACTCCATTTTTTTTTATTTTTACAATACTTCTTTTATGAGTCTGAAATATAAATTGTTAACCAAATATATTGCTCTGACTAAGGTTATGATATCCTTGAATAAAATCATTTTATATTTTGATGGATACATTGACAAATCTTTGAATTAATTTTTTTATGTAATATACATTATGCAATGTCTGTACACATTCTTCACAGTACCAATTATTTTGGATTTTTGACAGTGTCAAAATATAAAAGAAGGTAACAGGGAATTTGTTTTGGTTATGCTAAAAGATATATTTTGTTGATATCAAGGTTTGTTCCTAACTGTAACATATTGGAAAATTAATCAATAAGTAACAGAAAGGTCGGTACATAATGTTGTATAAGGGTTAGAGATTCTAATGTCCTGGGCCACATTGAGGGATAACCCTCAATGTGAGGTAAGACATCAGACAATGTTGCAAGGAGAAATACGTTGGCATGTTAAAAGGAGTGTAATCAACTTGGAAATACAATCATGTATTGCTTCCAATGCCTACAACTCTTCAATACCTGTAATATTCTCCAGCTTCTCACAAGATTCCATGCTAATAATGTTCAAGCAGCTCAGTCTGGAAAGACTTGGCAACTCCTTAAGCCAGGCCAAAATCGTCTTTGCAGGTGTGCATAAAGGCAGGCCATGCTATAATTGTCAATTAGCTAACTTGTTACAAACATTTTTTTGTTGCCTCTCTCAAAATATATTTCTTGTTTGGATTCTTTTAACACAGACCTGAGAAAATGCCTCAGGTACAGCATTCAGACAAATACTATGACCATACTTATGAATATAGATCTTATTCAGGGCTTTTAATGCTTTTGTGCACATCATATGTGGGCATGTTGCACTCTTCACTGATGTTGCAAAACTTCTTCCAAAGAATTTCCTTTTGTCTGTGGTAGCCCACTATTGTTTTGCTTGTTTGTGTTTTGTATGCTCTTTTGGCTGTGTTTGGTATGCTCCTTTTTCTGTCTGAGGGGTGTATATTGTGTTGCTTTGGCAAGTGTGCATGCAGGCAGGCCAGGGCTTTGCGTGTTGCAAGGTTGTCTTTTGTTTAGTCTTTTAGTAGTGTGCTTCGTTGTTTGAGATGGATGCTTGATTTTGCTTTTCTATTGCTGATAACAAAGAAACTACAAACAACCCAACTGAAGCACGTTTATTCTTGCGGTTTGCCATGGACCACGTACATGTTCTCCCACAATTATTCATTTCTGTAATGTCCTCTTCTAGATTTGCCCTAGATTAAGCTGTTGGGAAAATGACTTATAGGTATGTAATATATGTGTCCCTGCAGCTCTGAGAATGAATCTCTCCCACAATTAATACCTTTCATATTTCTGATGTTTTTTTTCCACTCTCCTTCCTTCTATCGATTGGCTTCTTATATTCCTTCAACAGTTGCTTTTTGGGAATGGTGGCATCTCTTCATATCATTGCGTCCCTTCAACACTCTACGCGCTGCCTTGTAACTTGCGTCCTTTAATACCGTCGGTGATTATTATCGCTTGCTTGGTGACTAGTCAATAAGGATCATCTCTTAATCCCGATCGGGATGAAAACAACTGTATTATTATTTACTTCTTAATGCCATGAATAAACTGATCCAATGTTTATAGAATAAGGGACAATTTGGGGATCGGAGTATGACAATTTCTTCTTTTATTTTAAATTTCAATTTAATAACAGCATATAAGTTACTTGATGTTTTATGCAAGATCAATTTGATTGAGAAATTAAGTGTTTAAAATATGTTTCAAAGGGACCTAACCTTACTAGGTATTTCAACCATAACTTCTGCATAGCAGAATCAAGACATTCATCTTTAATTTTGATTCATAAAGTATCTTACATTTTATTTTTTCTTAGACTTAATTTCTTAGTGATGAGTTCCACGTGATGTATTTCATTGATGATAAAACATGCAGTTCGTAGGATGAATGTTTATATGCCTAGAAATTGTCATTAAGATTTTGTGAAAATTGTAAATTCATTATATAGTAGACACGATATTTCCACAGTCCATAATATTCTCATCTTTTTCCTGATGAAGGATCATGGAGTGTGATCCGAAGCATCGATCAAAATAAGCTACACACAGTTTTTTCCAAAAGCTTCATTCTATAATTCATTATATACTCAGGCTCATTAAAGGTACTCTAGTCTACAAAATATTTTACAAACGATATAATCATTGATAGGATGCAATTAACGTAAACCTTAAAGAAGTTTAGATTGTGTTTTGGTCAACAGAAATTTAAATTCATTTGCTTTTTGCTTGAAGTGTTTTGAAAAATTCATTCTTAGACTAATTGGAGAATAAAATTGCTGTGTAAATTATTCTCATTTTAATTTTATTCAACAAAGAGATTACAACTTTATAATAGGAGAGGAGTTCAACAACTCCTTACAAACTAGGAACTTAATATGACACCTAATTCAAGCTGTGACACCTCTACAACTCTTCATAATAGCTCTACAACTTTAGTTGATACATCTACAACAATTGCCAGCACTCACACACAGTTATTCATTATTCTCTAACACTCCCCCTTAATGAAGAAATGAAAATATTTCCAACTCTCACTTGAGCACACCAGTATTCCTTTGAAATCTCATGTATCTCTCCTCCTCCAATACCACAAATGGAGGCATGTGGAGGAACCCATATTTCCTTTGACAACCTTTTTTAAAATTGTGCTTTGATGATCCCCTCAACATCTAAGAGTCATATTAACAAGTAGTTGAATAAATTCATCTTCCTCTTCATACAGTCATTACCATCCACATCAATGATCACCACCTAATAAGCAATAAACAATGCTCCGACATGATAGCCTGGAAACACACAGTTTGAGCTCAACATGGTAGCCATTAATCCTGCGTTCAACAAAGAGCCCAACCAGTAAACGACTCCTATGCCACCACAGATTTGAATCTCCTCTGCCACAAACTTAAAATTAAATGGTTTCTCTACATAAGTGGCCAAGCTACAGAGGGCTAAATATAACATTTTCAATATGACAATATAAATAGAAGACTCTGCCTGCACGTCCAGCCACTGCATACACTTTTATTTTGCTTTAAATTCCAGCCCGTTGTGAACAAACAAATAGCACACCCCCTTGTGGAGATGGTACTAAACACTCTTTACTGACTAGAACTGCATCACAAAAATCCTCTCATCGGGCAGTGGGGATTGTGAGCCCGTGACAGGGCTTGCAGCTCATTCAGAGCGTCCACCATCAAGTGCAGCCTTAGCACAGAAAAAATAGGAGCTGCCTTTGCAGCCACCTCAGGACCACTGCTTTTTGTTATCTTCCTGAGCCTTTCTCCTCTTTATCTGGACAAGTTCACCCAAGCCTGATATTGCCTCCCTCAACAAGTCATTGACTAAATGTCAACAAAGAAGGATATGTACTAATAATCCACGGTCAGAAGGCCAGATGCATGTACAGTCAAAAGTCAAGGTTGAAGAACTCTGATTTAATAGTGAAGCAATAGAGATAGGCATCATTTCGTGATTGGCCGCCACGCCATGTTTTAGTTGGGGTTTTTAATTTATAGGAAGGGGCCAAGGTATTCTACACAATCAGAATTCCGTCAGAAAAAAATTTCATGCCATTTCTAATGTTCTGCATGGTTGTTGATGTGACATGCTTGTGGTCTCAAGGGTTTATTGAAGGGTAAGTGTTGATGGTCTAGGGTTTGTTGTAGGACAGGTGTGGGTACACCTGTCTCTGACTATGGTTCGTCTAGAACATGTTGGGTTTTATGCGGTCGCGTGTTAGTCCCCTACTTGTATATTGTATTGTGTGGTTTTGTTGTGGTCCTATTTTTTTAAATATTCTTGTTGTTTTATGTTTGAAACTGTGATAAATCTTGTCCAAGTGCTGCTTTTAGCTAGTTGTGGGTGGCAAAAGGAGTTTAATTCAGCTATGTTGGCGTAATTGTAGTGTAATTCCACTACTAATTTATTGCTTTCATTAGTTTTTTACAATCTTTTCAATCTCTTCTATGGGTTCCTCATTTCAATTTTGGTGGCAAAATATCAGGGAAAACTCTAAATTATATAGGACCTGTGACTATAACTTCCTCTCTAGTAAAATTATATTATGTATTTTGAATTTTCACAATCCTTGTAATATATTTTTAACATTACATCATGGTATGTCTAAAACGGGATTAGTCTTAATCAATGGTATATGCAAATACCTTTTTGTAACATTAGATCATGGCATGGCTGAAATGGGATTAGTTTTAATTAATGGCACAAATGAGTGGGTGCAATAGCCAATGCGAATCTAATTTTTGCATAAGTAACGAGCTTCCTTCTCAAATCCAAGTTTTATGGGTTTTTTATGGTGTGAATGGGTTAGGTTGAAGGGATATTTTGTGTTAAAATTGCTCCACTGTTGATTTATGGAAAATACTAAGCGTTGGCCTACAGTGGATGCCCTTGAGAAGCCCCCTGTGATGTCCTATGTAATACTATGGGTTGGCCTATAGTGGATGCCCTTGAGAAGCCCACTGTGATGTCCTGGATGCCTACTACAAAACCCATGATTCATGTATTCAAGCACTAAACGGTAAGAAATACAAAATATACCTCAAAGCTTGGGTATTAAGGTTGAAAGTAAACAACCCTCACATTGTTCTTTAGGTGGGGTCTTCTTATGACACCTAAATAATGAGCAATGTGCTTATTGTTTAATCTCTTCTTTTTTATATATGTACAAACATAGCAATATGACTTGCCCTTTTGGCATTATCTTGTGTTAGTGAGCAAAGTTCTCATAGTCCATGAATTCAAATGTAAGAACTTATGAAAAAAATGTTTGTTAAATTTTTTACATCAACTTTTTGGATCACATACTATTATCTATTCTTAGGATGAACACAAATGGAAAATGATGATGTCTAGATTTTTCCCTATATTTCTCATCCCGTTTGTTAAATTTTTTACATCAACTTTTTGGATCACATACCATTATCTATTCTTAGGATGAACACAAATGGAAAATGATGATGTCTAGATTTTTCCATTTATTTCTCATCTTGATGTTCTTATAATAAATACTGACCATGGTCATTTATTTCTCTAAAAAGTTGATGCAAAAATTTAATGTGCAATTTTTTCATAAACTCTTATTATTGGGTTATCTTAAACTGTTTTCATTCTTGTCTTTGTCTCCAACATCTCATTTTTGTGTCCTTGTTGTTTTATGGGTGTTACTAAATGTTATATTTCATATTTTCTTAGTGATAAAAATATGAAATTTTGTGGCATTGAGGGGATTATCTAAGCCCGAGTTGCAACTGGGTCTTATTAAACTGTAAAGATTCAGTGAAGACATCTGGAGCCCCTTCCTTTCAAGGAAGCAATTTTGACATGGAATAGGTTACTTCACTTGTGTATGATGTTATAGAATTAGCTATAGTAGTAGGAAGGGCTCTCCACCATCTTTGAATCAATTCAAAGATAGAGAATAAGCTTGGCTCACTAGGCTTGGACCAACTCTCTTTGATTTCCAAGTCATTTCATTAATATAAAATGAGTGTTGATTATGTACATGGTTAATCTTGTTGCTCTGGTCCATCATTGGGCATATTACTTCTTAGCATGATATTGTTTGATTCTAAAGATGACTATTTAGTAATTTACATGGTGAATGTAGTGTCTAAGGTTCACATTTTTTTTTAGGCACTTGTTGGCTTTGAAATTATTTTGCATGTATTTCATGCCAAAATAAGTGAACAAAGCAATTATGTACAATTACACATCTTCCTTTTGCATGTTTTTGTCTTTATTATTTCACATAATGAAATAGAATGACTTATTTATGAATATCTCATTTTAGCATACCATATTTTGTATCCTATTTGCAAGCTTTTATGGTTCCAAGTCTCTTGAGTGTGGCTCAGTAAAACAAATGTATTTTTATAGGTAAACTGAAAAGTGAACTCTTGTTCTGGAATTGACTAGATATTCTTTCACAGTCTTTGTAATAGAGCCAAGGACAGTTAAGTATGTATTGATATAAAAAACCTAGATTTTTATTGATTCTAAATACATTTTTTTCATTTTGGGATAAGATATATAATATTTGTAACCTATATAACCACATGTTTTATAGGTTATGTTAACTATAGTTCTCTTCTCATATTGCTTGATTTTTGCTCTATGCTAGAATTTTGCTGTGTGTTAATGTTATACATCATTATTAGAGGAAAATATAAACAATATACAAATTTTATTTTGTAGTATGCTTATGTATATGGCTTGAGGGAGACACTACAATACATGCATCATGAATCTATCCTTGCTTTCAACAATGTATGCATGCTTTTCTAGTTCAAGAAAGTGTGATACTTTCTTTTTGCCATATATGCTAGGTCAATCATGCTTTTTCTTACCATATGTTTACCTCCATACCATTTAACATTTTGAATAAATAATAAAGATGATCCAAGAGACTATAGATGTATATATGAAACACTTTTAAATCAAATTTAAACATGCCCATGATTCATTTTCTAAACCTTGGCAGAGAAGAGGTATAAACAAAATTCATTTCACATATGTTAATACAACCTATTGGAATGGTAGCCTAGTTAACACTATCAATCTTGATAGTAGTAGTTGGAGCAATGACTAGGACTATCTATGCTATAGTTGCAATTCCTACAAGGTTAGCGTGCTTGCCAGCTTGAAGAATGATTGGTGCAAGATTACAATTCTCAACATTATCATGCTCATCTTTTTATTATTGTCTACACAGTTGTGTGATGTGCATTCAAAAACAACAGGAGGGACAATAGTGTCCCTGGCTATAAGGTTGGTGTTTAGGGTTTCATTGTTTCAATTTTATAGGAAGAAAGATTTGGGGATTCATTTTCCCTAGATTGTTTGTGTTTGTTATTGGTACTATACAACCTAGTGCATACTAATAATTCTTTTTTTCACAAGTTCAACCTCTTATACAGAGGTTCAAGACTTACCTTTTGTACATGAGACATATATTGAATTATAAAATTTTTACCTTTCCTTGTAGAAGATTATCTCTCTAACATTAAAAAGTGGCATCACTTTACTTTTAGAGGAATCCATATATTTTAAAATTTTTTATTTCTTTTTATATCACAGACTTGAAAAAACATGAGTTATAAATCAACATTTTTAAAGGGGTGTACCATGTTGATGATATGATGAATTCATATTTCTTGGTTTTTTCTTCTATCCCTTTAAAGTACATTTCATCTCAATACCATCATCTTGACATTATTAGTTTTCAAGTACTAGTCATCTTAAAATTTAGCGGATAATAATTGGAATGATGCCAATCTATGAATCATGGTCAATGTCTATCTTAATAAGAAAGTGTTGCTCCATTCACTTAAGTTGACCCAATCCATGGAAATAAGTTTATTTCTTTTATTAATACATCTTTTCCATTTATCTTCTTATCTTTTTCCAATTCTTTTTGCCTTTGCTAATACTTCTTTTCCTTCTATCTTCTATTATGCTTCTTCAAAATTCTTTGTCTTTATTATAAATGATGAAAAACCAGTGGCATGTGTTTTTACATTCAATTTTTCTAAAAATTTGGATCATGATGCTCTACAATCTATCTTTTAAAACAAAGAAACATGGATAATAATTGGAATGTTGTGAATCCAGGTATCATGGTCAATGCCTAACTTTAATAAGAAAGTATTGAAACAGTTCAATTAAGTTGATCCAATCCATGGCAAGGAGTTTGTTGCTTTGACTGATACTTATTTTCCATTTGTCTTCTAAACTTTTACCATTTCTTTATCTTTGTCGATACTTTTCTTCCTTTTATCTTCTATTATATTCAAAATGCTTTGCATCTTTATTGAAAATAATGAAAAAACGATGGTATTTGTTTTTACATTCAAAATTTGTAAAAGTTTGGAGCATGATGCTCTACAATCTATCTTTGAAAAGAAAGAAACATGCATGTCTAACTATTAGCTAGTTTTAATACACAAATGTTTGGCTAGATTAAACTAGTTCAAGGATATCCCTTACACCCAAGTTTGTCATATCATCTCGTCATTCTTGAATGCACAACAACCAATAGAATGGACAACAAGAAGTGCAATGAACACCACAATAGAATAGACAACAAGAAGTGCAATAAGCACCACAACATTGACAAGACCAATGATTTTCTAGTCATCCTTCACACTTGCAACCATGCTTTCTCTGTAGGAGTTTGGTGCAGGAGTCAAAAATCTAAAGATTCCTTACATTTTATGTTATATCCAAAAATGTTATGTTTGTAAAGGCCTTCGAGCCATATTGAAAGATGGTATACGTGTCAAGAAGGATTAAAAGAATGTAACTGAACTATTTGGTATTGTAATCGGTGGTTGTTGGTGGTTCTTGGTGGTTCACCTTCCACCACGTGTGTAACTGTCTAGATAGGTGTCTTTAAAATAGCTAAACTTTGTATTTATAAGAGGAGTAGACAGTCAGATTTAAAACAGAGTCGAAAGAAACTGTATGTATATTCTGAAATAGAAGGAATAGAAAGATTTTTAGTTTCTGGTCTAACTACGGGGATATCGTTAGGAGTCATTCCACTGGTGGATTTCTTTGAAACCAGTGGAATGACCTCCGTGTTATTAGTTTGTTTTCTAATCTGTAGGAATTAATTGCGTCTGTGTGTTGTTCGGTTACAACGGTTGCAGAGGAGGAATTGTGCATTTTGTGTATATACTACATTAGCATATCAAAGAGGTATCAGTGTAGGAAGAGTCATCGGGTGGACGAAATTGTGTTGAGCCGACAGTATAAAAATCTCACCGATTGAATTCTATCAGGGTGACAACTGAAGGTGTCACCGATGGATAGTTCATCAGCACATAGGCGGAGGGAGATTCACTATGGCTGATTGTGAATGTCTCACTGATAGAGGGAGTTTGAGGATTGAGTGGTCGGGAAGAGATGAACCATCAGAGAGTGTGTAGAAGGTTTCATCGATAGAGGCAGTCTTGTCGACGAAGAGTATATCGGCATGAGATATGCCATCGGTGGAGAAGTTAAGGGTGTCGCCGATAGCCATAGTCTGGCCGACGGTGGAACCCAGCATTGGTAGTATCGGGGAGACAATAGAGATTGGTATGAGATGCCCATCGGCGTAAGGAGGTGTATCGGCGAAGTGGCTTAAAGTTGGACCGACGGTGGAGGTTTGGCCGACGAAGGAGTTGGCGTAAAGGGTTTCGGAGTGACAAGTGACATCGGCAGAGGGAATGAAGTCTTCACCGATAGTTATATGTCTTGGCGATAAGGAGTTTGGCGTCAGCGTGAAGTGGAGCGTTGGGGAGACCTTCCGCGGCTAGACCGACATTGTAAGTGTTGCCGATAAGCAACTTAGTCGATACAAAGGTGTCGGCGAGAGTTGGTGTAAGTCTGAGCGATGGGTTCTATTTATCGGAGAGAGTTTTACATATCGGCGAAAGAATTTCTGAAGTGGCCGATAAGATAGGTCAGCCCGATAAGGAAGGAGAGGATTATTTCGGTAAGAAAAGAGAGATATCTTGTCAATATAAACAGTAATAGCTTTTTGTGGGTTGATGGGTATTTTATACTCTGTCATGTAAGCATCCGCTCCATGCTTTGCATTAGAGTTGTAGTCATAGCACAACTTGGTATCATCATGGCTCCATATCTTGCAGTCACTATCCTTAGAGGCATTTATTGGTTTGCATTGATTCCAATGTGTGACATTGTCAGGGTGGAAGCCATAGGTGGTTGGAGGTTTGCAAGAACTAGACAACACAGTTTAAATTGAAAGCCATCAAATACATATGACCACAATGATTTTTGTAGGGTTGCCTTGAATTTTGTCATTGTTGCAAATTTTAACTTCTATGTTTGATTTATGTTGAAAATAACCAATGTTTTTCCCTACTTGCCTTATTTTTTAATGCAACATCTCACTTGGCACTGTAAAAGGAAATTTAGCTCCACATTGTGCATTCCCAATAAGAGGCTTTAATAGAGTATATAACAATGTACAAGGACATGGTGAATGAGCTATTGGCACAACGAAATCATATTTTGTTGCTACCAATGACCTATACATCCCTGTAGTATGCTTCATGTAAGTCATTTTATTCAGTGGCAATAAAAATCCATTATATTTATTCTACTACAAATGAGCTATACATCCTTGTGGTATGCTTCATGTCAGTCATTTTATTTTAGTGGCTATTAAAATCACTTATATGTAGGGGGCGATGGTTGATTTTTTTGCTTGAATTTGGTTGCTCTATGTTTGAGATGATTGCCCATCAATTTGCATCACTGACATACTTGTGTCAAGATTATATGAAATTTTATCCAATAAAGCATAATGGACAGGGAACTTTTACAAACAAACCCATTGTATGCAATTCATTTTCTAAATACACAATAACATTGATATTTATATATAACCTTCAAGCTTTTCTATCCTTATTGTTGTTGTTACCAGTCATTGTATTTTCCAATGTTGGAGCAACTCCTCGTATTCCTTATGACTTAAATTTAATGTCATTAATAGCCATTGTATTTATACTTAAGTTGGAAGCCTTGTTATTCGTACACACCCTTGGCAGGGACTCCTACTACAACATAACTCTTGTCTTGTAATGTTCTCAATCCACATTTAGGTTTCCATCTCAATTGCTTCCATACTCTTATTTGGAATATCCATCTTTATCATTAGAGTACCTAACTATTTTAGGTGATCAATATCATCTAAACAATTATAAATCTTTAAGAACTACTTTTATTTATACAATTTGGGATATAGGTTGATCCCTCCTATGTTCTCTAAAAATTGAGAGATCTTTGAGGAGTTTCATTTGTAAGGTAAACTGCTTATGGATGAGGCTTCCTTTAAATCAAATGAAAAATTGGCTTGAACGTACACTCTCTTTTCTATGTGTTGTAGTGCACAGGGCTCCACCTCATAAAAATAGAATTAGTTCTCGTAGTAGTTTATAACATGAGAACTTAGCTCCACCCAACTCCAAGGGTACTCTCCATATCTTTTAAAGAAGATGGCAATGGGACTATAGCATGGCAGATGTTGGTCTCAATAGTAGAAATAAAATAATCTCTTCTAAATCAAGGAAAGATAGCATTCCTAGCTCCTTAGGAGAATCATAAAGCTAGCAAGCCAAAGTTTGTTTCATAATGGGGCCTCTATGATTGATGAAAACATCAAACAATCTTTTTGATTTGGAAACCTTACTCCTGTTGCCCAGAGTTTCAATTCATAAGAAAGCATGATGTTTCACTTTTTGTGGGTGGGATGATGAAGATGATACCATTGATATCAAATCCTTAGCATGCCTAGAACATGGATTTATGTGGAAGAGGGGGAGCAAAGTGAACTGTACATGATTGGAGTTAGTATCGGTATAAAAATCACAGGTGATGTAGATGGTTCATTCCTTCCTCAAAACAATGGGAAAGAAAAACATTTAGGAAATAGAGAAAGCACCAATTTGTACAAACAAAAAATGAAATTGGTTTAGTTTTTTAAGTGGAAATGAATGGATAGTGTCGGTTTGAATATCTCTTATCAACCAAAGGATGATTACCAAGAACAATGTTATAAAGAAGAAAAAAAGTAGTTACAAATAACAACATTACAAAAGAAAAGGATTACAAAGAAGGTTCGTATATGTGGCTAAGTTATAGTTTTTTTGAGTTAAAATAAGAAAATTGGAGAATTTAATATTAGGAACTTTTTTTTAGTTACCAAAAAAATTCAGTATATAATGGTTTGTTGGCCAAATAAAATTCCCCCCCTTAAGAGATTTAAAAATACTCAGTACTTAATATGAAGAGTTTAATTTGAAGTACTTATCAAATAACCAATAAAAAATGGCACTCTCATCCTCCTCCGATAGTGATTCTAAAACCGTTGTTTCCTCTAGATCGGCTAGACAAAATTGTGGCACTATCAATGATGGTGGCTCTTTTATGGGGAAGAAATTGCTTGTGGTAGGTGTGGTTTCAACTAGTGCTCACCCTCTTTCTAGGATTTCCTATGAAGATAAAATAACTACAATGTATGCCATGTCAACTATTGAGCCCTCATCCAAGCATTTGATGGGTGCTAGATTGAATGGCTCGAAAGCATATGCAAAAGTACCTATGATTTATATCAATGCCAACTCATTTATGGTTTGTGGTTCATATGAAGATCTTCCTAGAAAAAAACCCTCTATGAGTACTTTAGAGATTAGGGTAGAGCAAGATCTGAAGGGGTTGTATTCAAAAGGTCCCTTTAACTACACTAAGCACTCTCCTTTGTTGGAGTTTGGTGAGGAATTTATTGAAGGGGAGATTTTTTTTGCTACACATGGCTTGATTGCCTGCTTCAATCGGCTCTAGCCAAACCTTCCATATTTGAACAAGTGGATGCTTGACAATTAGCAACTGCTCATGGAAGATAACTTTGAAATTTATCCTTGTGCTCAAAGGTTTCTTTTTGCAGCATTATAGTCCATAAAAAATTGGGACTCTATTCTTTTCAATCATTTCTAATTTTGGGGTTAGCACACTCTCATGCTAAAGCCATTGGCTTTCATTCCCTCCACATAATCTTTTAGTTTCATGTCAATCTGGGATTGCCTTCCAAATCTACTGCTTCAATTTTTGTTGTACTATTGCTTCGAAGCAATTGATAACTTGTTCTAGGTAGATTTTTGACTACAGATAAGGTTACTTCAACATTTACTCACACAACTTATGCTTAGATTCAAGTTGATCTAGATATTTCCAAGGATGTTCTTGTAGACATCACTTTGAAAGTTGTTGGACACTCTTGGGTTCAATTCCTGGACTATGAAGCAATTACATTCTATTTCCATAGATGTTATGATACAAGTCATCTTGTTGCAAATTATTCTATTAGAAAACACAAATTGGTATGCCATGCCACATGGTGGAAAGATGATCTTCCACATCATCTCTTTGTTAAAGCAACAAATGTAGAATTGTGTCCTATGGATTCATCACAATGTCAAAAATATAAAATGTCTACCATGATCCCTCAGGAGGCAACATCCTCTTCAAGTAAATCTCTGATACAAAAGGAAGCTCAAGGAAGTTGGACTCACTAGGTAATAGATGCTTCCCAACCATCAATCAATAATACAAGGGATGATGAGGAAATTTGGACTCCTATGCAAAAACACAAGAAAGCACACAATAGATAGGAATCAAGTGTTGTTATATGGAGCCTAATCAGACTCGGAGGTTAAATTTACCCCACTTTTATCAGCATGGTTTCCCCCCAAATTCCTACGGGGACAAGGGGCAGCACCCCTTGCGGGGGTTTGGGGGTAGCACCCTTGGCGCACTCCCTGTCACGATATAGGGAAAGGTTGAGGGGCAGGAACCTCGCGGGGACTCGGGGGCAGCGCCCCCGAAATCTCACACAGTTTTTTATTATTTTATAAAGGCATCGAGAGTTATTTTTTCTATTGACCGACATAAAAAAACCCTATTTTGTAACGACATAAGGCTTGATAAAAGAGGCTAAGCGTTAGGGTTTCTTATGATGTATTGTAGCATTTTGTAGCAATATTGAGTTGCAGGGATTGCTAGTTGTAATCAGTTTAATTTACTGGATAATAATATTAGACTCTCTATTTGTGGATGTAGCCCGAGTTTGGGTGAGCCACATTAAAACTTGTCTCTCGCTATTATTATTTCTATGTATTTTCATTCCTCTGTTTAATCTTTATTTGCATTTAATTGATATCTTTTGCTAGCTAACCCTAACATCAAGTTCACATTATATGCTTTTCCACTCACATGATGTTTTGGTTGGGAAGGAATCAAGCATAATGTACAGTTCATTATGTCCTCATGACTAGTTCTATTTGGCACTTTTTCTCTTATGTCCTCTATCTTCTTTGTTTATCATGTAAATTTTTGTCATCTCTATGATAAATTGTTCTCTTTGCCCATTTCAGGGGCTTTAATCTTTTTTAAATCATATTTTTCTAATAAAAAGGGAGAGGACCCTTACCCCTTGCTTTATCTATTAAAAAACATACACAAAAAATAGAAATTAGATCAAACATGAATTTGAACATCTTCATTCAAAAAATTAAAGTCCTCCCTCTTAAGTGTTCAAAAATCACAAAATTAGTAATGCCACCAACCCTAGCTTGCCAACATGGGGGATCTCACAAAATTTGATGCAACAAAATTAGTAATACCAAAAGTTAAATATGGATTTGATAGCATAATCATGACTTGATTTCATCCCTCTAATGCTTTCAAAGCCGAGTCACTTATCCAAAATTACTTAGGAAGCAAAAAAGTTATTAATATCATCATCGCAAGGAAAGGCTCTAAAGGTATAGGGATGGAAGAAGGATGTGACTATGGAACAAAAGTTTCAAAAGGAAAACTATTATGAATAATACCAAAAGGCATGTGCACATGCACCATAGTTGGACCTTCTAATATTTTCAACTACAAAAGAAGAGTGTTATTTCACTCCTTTAATGTTACTCTTCAATTTATTGGCATGTAGGATCTATGAGTTATTGTCCACTTAATGGATTACACTTGGAGATATTTGGGTTTCATGGTGTGCTCTTTTTGTAAGAAGATATATTAGATGACTAACTCCTAGTTGTGTTTTGAAAAATTATTCAATTCCCTTAGGAGATAGGGATAAGGTCCCTTGATAGAGACCTCCTTAGCTTTTCTTTGCTTTGTTTGAGAAGAAAGTTGGCAACTTTGATTTTCAAAGGGTTGCCTCTATAACTCCTCCTAAGTCCTACCTCAAAAAAACTTAAACCTCCTCAAGGAGGATATATGGGGGCCCAAATTTAGAATAATTAACCTCCCTTTGGCATGTGAGTAAGTGCAAGAAGATGGGGGGCCAAAAAGGGGTCTCAAGTGGCCAATTTTATTTATTTATTTATTTATGAAATCAGGCAATGCTGGCTTTGGATGAGAAATTGAGCATAGTTACACTCAAAATTTAGAGATGCAGCCAAAACAATGTTCATAGTGCTCTGAGTCTAATTTCTAAACTACTAATTTTTTTTGAAAATGGTATAGATTAAGGGGTTCAAAAGAGGGAGCCACATAAATTGGTGTTGTTTCTGTCAAAAAAACATAACATAGCATGTTTTGTGGCTCCCTCAAAAGGTTAACTTTTTTTTGGTATTTTTAAAATCGCTTTGGTGAGAAATTAGCTAACATCATGTAGTTTATGCTCATTTTTTCTAATAATTTTTTAATGAATATTTGATTTTTAACTAATTTTCAAAGTGGACACATCCTGAAAAATAGAATTTTGGCCATGCTACCCCTATAAATTTTGAAAACTAATTGAAAATCATTTTTTTTAATATGTGTAGAATGGAGTCTAGTTGCTAAAAATGTTATTTTTTTAAAATTTCAATGAATGGTTAATTTACAATGTAAAAAAGACCAAACACTGGTTTTGCCCAAAAACAGACACACAAACAAAAGAAATTAAAGATGAAAGGCTTAACATTGTCAAAATATGAAAAAAATTACATCATTAAATAACTAAGAGAAATCCTAACATTACCTAGGTGTTTAATTTGTTCAACCTTGAAACATGTGCAAATCTGAGGGTTAGCACGAATGAAATCATGTGAAATCCTATAGAATATGCAAAAACACGTCTCTAGATGTTGGGAAGGCACTCCAAGCCTTTTGGTTGGAAATCCAAAGCAAATCCCAAGCCTAAGGCTTGGGATTCCCAAAACAAAATATAACGCGCTCGCGTTATGTTCTGTTTTGCATTTTTTCCTTTTTTGTGAATATTTGCTCAATGTTTGTCATGTTTGAGATAACGCGAGTGTGTTATAACCCACTCGCGTTATGTCCCCTTGGATTGTTTTATGTTCAAGGTTATTAAGTATGTATGTATGTATGTATGGGTAAGTGCAAAAAGATGGGGGGCCAAAAAATGGCCACATTGTTTAAAAAAAAAATACATAATGCAAGCGTGTTATTACTTCCTATAAATAAAAAAAAGAGCAAAGCACTTCATTTCATTTCTTTTTCCTCCTATATATCCGTGGCCTGCAAACCCTATGAAGCGCGCTCGCATTTTGGAGATATCAATTCAACACAAAAATCTTTGCAATTCGTTGCCAAAATGCCTCCATGACGTCGAGCACGCCAAAGGAGTGAGTTTTATTTGTTTATTTGTTTGAATTTGTTTCTAAATAGGTAGGTTTGAGTTGATTTTTGATGTAAATTTCGTTAATTGTCAGGAAACGTTAATCCACCACCACCTCCTCCTCCTCCTCCACAAAATCCTGCAGAACAACCTCCTCCATCCATTCCTCGACATGCCCCCAGAACACAAGAAAATATAATGGGGCAAATTGAAAACAACAAAAAAGAAACTGAAGATATAATTGCAAGGTTGAAAGATCCTTCCACTTCAACCTTGCATAGGTCCACGCTTGCTGAATCTCTTAAATCTATGTTATCAAATGTAGATTCAATTAGCAAGCAAATAACTAGTTGGACGGATAAGAGGAGAGAGTTTAGAGATTATTATGCTGACAAGCTGTCATACCAAGATGTGAAAAAATTACAAATCACAAAATTAGACTTGTGTTCAATTTTTACAAACCCACAAACAAATCAACCTCCACCCATTACATGCAAGAGGTTCCCTATCCATTGGTGCAACAACCAAGTGATAAGGGACAATTTTGGGCAGAGGTGGTGGATGGTTTTTGACCATCCTCCATGCAATAATAATGAGGTCCCACAATACTTTTTGAGGAAACTCTATTGTTAGTTTGTCCTCAATAAAGTGCCAAACTATTTTGATATGCGGGACTTCCAAGGTAGAGGTGGGGGGTCAGCACAAGATAGACCAGGGGGACATCTTGACCCACAACAGGTAGTGAGATGAGTAGTCAGCAGACCAGCCCACGAGCATGTTTCTATCCCTTCCATTGTGAAGAAGAGTGTTGAGGTTGATACACTTCAGTCCATTAGTGCCTTGACCTAGAGCATCATAGAGCATGCCGGTCCTGCAGCACAGAGTGGGTTGGGAGATAGTGCCAGGAGAAGGGTCCCACCCCATACTTGTCAGACTTGCGGGTCAGCCTGTGGTTATGACCCCATGGATAGTCAAGATGCAGGTGCACATGCTACATTTGTAGCTGAGCAGATGGTGATGACAGATACCCTCCTGAGTGAGACTTTCGGCCTTGATACTCAGGTAAATATTAGCAAGTTTATTGAATTTAATTTATTAAATTTCATTTTTAAAATGCAAGATTAACTAATTTAAATTGATGATTTTAATGAAATTTCAGGGTCATAGCGTCGATGCAGTTTTCAGTGGTTCTCCACCTGCATTTTACACTAGATCATCTACTGTCGGGGTATGTAACTAGTAAACAATTATAAATATTACATGTGAATAGCATCGTTATATGAATGGTATTCTAATATCTAATTTTGGATGTTGAATAGGTTAATATTGTAGATTTCATGGCAACACCTGCCAGCGGTGGTGGACTTCAAAGCTTTTACGGAGGTAATAAAATAAATAGTTTAATGAATGAATTGTACTTACTAGATTTTTGTATGTGACTTGTGTGCTTTATTGTGTGTACTTCCATGTTTAGATGAACATGTGTGTATGTTAGGAGCCATGATTTGCATCACTATTATAGTTTTCATAATTGAATAATGTTGTTTTATTTTCAGATGATGTAGGCTGTGGAGACACCTCCCCATGTTCATAGGGCAATGGAGCAGGGTGTGGCCTCTGTGATTCATAGCTCCATGGCATTGACAGGGGTATGAGGCAGATTAGTAAATTTCAATTTACATTCATTGTTATAGTTGTCTATTTTTGAAAAATCAAAAGATTATTGATTTGAAGTTTAATTTCTATCTGGATGGTTTCTATAGGACATGACATCACCAGGGCCTATTCCTGCTACTGAGGCAAGTGAGGAGACAGATCATATGTTAGCGGTAAGTGATTATTTTGTTAAATGTTTCATTTTTTATAACATGTAATTTCTATATATTAATGTCTATACTTTTTATTGTAACAACTAAAGATGCAGGAAGAACTAAATAGGAGGAGTAGCCCTCAGGTTTGTAGTAGACCACCCACAAGTGCGTCTCCATCCCTTAGAAGATCAAAGGCTACCCATGATCTATTCTCTTCACTAGCCAGAGGGGAATGACTTTTTATTGTGTTCCTTTGTTGTATGCCTATATGGCATTTGTGGACATATATTTTGTATTGTATATAGTTGACCTTGTATGCCTATATGGCATTCTTGTAAGCCTATATGGCTATTTTGTATATATGTTATACTTATATCGATAGATATTGATGTATGCCTATATGGATATTTGGTTAATACAAATCTTTTTTATTGATGGCATCCATACTTGCATTATAAATCCACGTTTGAATAGATATTTGTCGATGGCTACTTCAAATATTTAAAGTCCAATTGTATTACATAGGATGTTTGTTGATCCAATAAGCTAACTATTGTTATTCAAGTATCACCTAAACCTCATTTTGGAACTAAAAGATAAAAGTTGTATTTAAAAAAAAATGAATCATCATGTTGAACAGAAAATATTAATATTCTTTATGAGTAGCATAGAATGTCAACTATATGCAATACAAAAAAATGAATCATCATGTTATTCTTTATGTTTGAGATCCTTAAAATGACTAAGTCTAGTAGCCTGATATCCTGAAACACTAGGATGAATATCCAAGTCATTAGGATGATTGTGCCTTGAGAAAAATTCATTAAGATGAGTGCCTAAAGGAGACTTTCTTAAACATTCAAACATTGAGCAACAAGCATGAAGGGTTAAGGCACAATTTGCAACTCATAAAGCCTCAAAAGGGCACCTAACTTAGAGAGAGCATTCATTTAAGACAAGGCGCCCATTGACACCTGTTCCACCATAAAAGTGCACCTAAGGTGGAAGGAGAACAAGCCTCTAGTAAGTGAAGTGCACCTATTGTCTAAACCACTTCATTATGGCACCCTAGCATGAGGAGGAGTATATAAGTCAATAGGAAATGGTGCCTAGAATGAAAATGAAGGACTAAGTGGCATTTTCAATAAGCATCAATTCACCTTGAGCTTTCAATAAATACATCAAATTGAGCCCCATAAGCCTAGGCACCCTTTGCCTTCAAAAGAACCTTGTATCGACATCAAGAGTTAGTCGTATCGGCGTATCGACAGACCTTGGTTAGGCTTTGTTGATAGTGGTCTGTCTTGCCGACGAGTGTGGTTTGAAGTCGAAGACATCGGTGTATCAGAAGATAATCCCATCGGCACATCGGAAGAGCAATTGAGAGCCTCGCCGATGAAGGGGGTCACACCGACAGTCGATATCCATCGGTGTATCGGCCCAACGAGATTAAAGTTCACCGATGTTTGGAGTCTCACCGACGGGTGTGGTCCGAAGGTTGTCATTGGTGAGATCAGTGTGTTGTAACTTATTGAACCACTATGATTTTGAATATTTAGATTTAGAGGGCATTAGACACCAAAACTTCTTGACCTTTAACAACCCAACCTAGAATCAATAGATTTTTGTCCATCCCAACTATTCTAGTCAAGACAAAGCATGTTGATTCTCATTTAATCCAAAGTTCATTAATAGGATTATCTTATCATAATATTTAGGGAAATGACCACCTAGATGGACAATGATGTGAGCTATCTATAAAGAAACTTGCAAGAAGTATAGGAGGCATGAGAATCCCTCCATGTTGTTTATCAAGTTGAATGATCTATGACACATCATGTATCATTAGAAAATATTATTGAAGAGAAAGCAAGTGAAAATACTCAAAACAACCCATAACAAGGTGTAGAAGTTTAAAGGATGGAGGTTACAACACTTTCCAACCTCATAGCCACACTAGTCCAATGGATCAGGATGCTAAAGGCTAGAGGTGTTGAGAAACCTCTAAAGGACAAAACTATAGAAAGACCAAAAGTTCAAACAAATCCATTCAACACTAGGGTTGAGAAAAACTAGGGGGCAACTCAATCTTCCCTATCTAATTTTTTTTTTTCAAAAAACTAGTAATGACACTTTCCCACATCTTCAACAACCTAGTGGAGCTTATGCACCACAAAATCATGTGACTCCCATAGTGTATCATCCCATCACTGTCCAACCAATGTATCTAGAATATCAAACAAATGTGTAAATGAAAAATCAACTTAGTACACAAGCCCCATCCATGGGTCTCATGTTCATAAGAACTCCAACTATTACCTTCCAAAGGTCTCTATACATTTCTTCATACAACCCATTGGTGATTTTGTGATACCTTTCAATATGAACAAATTGGTCAAGGCAAGAATTTGAGAGTTCCTAAGTATGAATTTGAGAGTAGATAATCTTATCAAAAGTCACAGAGAAATTTGTAAGGACCATAGTGTTATCCCTATGACTTGACACATACTGCTTGTTTCATAAAGCAAAGGGACATGATATAAATATTGTTGTTATATGGAGCCTAATCAGACTCGGAGGTTAAATTTATCCAACTTTTATCAGCATGGTTTCCCCCCAAATATTTTCCTACTAGTTTTGGTGCCTTGAAGTCTAAGTGCATGAAAATCATTCTGAGTTGGCAACCTAATCCAATGACTTGACACGGATCCCAAAACCACCTATTGGACCAATAGGATCCTAGGCGCTCACTTCATGCATTATGATTTCTAGGCGCTAGTTTGATGCTCCATCACAAGGAAAGTGCGCCCACACTTACAAGTGTTTTTCTTTATGATCTAGGTGCCAGTTGAAGGTTGTAGTTGCCAAGAAGAGCGCCTAGCAAGAGGAAGTCTTTTGGAGTCTCCAAAACACATCAAACACTTGACTAACAACAAGATAACTTTTTCCCAAGTTAGGCACTTCAAGAGGGAAGTTAAAACATGAATAAGCGCCAACTTCTCTAGTCGCAAACTCAAGCTTGTTGAGGATACACATGGTGCCCAACATTCCTTGGTGATTTCACGAACTTCAAACACTCAGAACTGTTCAAGGAATGCCCAATGCCCCTTCTTGATGATAGGCACCAAAGTGAGGGTGGAATTGCGCCTTGATGGCATTAGGTGCTATCTAGAGTATGCTACTCCATGGAAATTCACCTTCTTGCTTAGAGTAATTCAAACACTCCAAGGTCTTCAGTGATCAATTCCCCAACTTATGAAATGTCCTCCATTTTAAAACACATTGTAATGCTCTAGAGAGATGACTATACTTCGGTGTCAATCTAGGTTAGACATGCCTCCAAAGTGCGCCTTCTCTTTCAGAATGCAAAACAAGGTCCAAAGGTGCTAATAAAGTGAAGCGCTTCTTTGGAAAAGTCCCAGAGGTTAAGATGCGCCTTGTCTTAATGAGGTGCAACTCTTGGGTAAGAAAGCTTGTAAAGTGCGCCTAACTTAGTGAAGATGTTGATAACTTCTAAACCCTTCCTGGAACTTACATTGCTTCAACTGAAGATCATCTTGCATCAATACATCACCAAACTTTCAATCACAAGATCAATTCAAACTTAGGTGCTCATTACGAGTCTTTCCAATGTTGGCGCATCTGAGAGATTGAACTGGCAAGAGATGGTACCTACCTTCCTAGACCTTGTTTCAATATGTTTGAGTTCCAAAGTTGACTCAATGGTATCAAGATGGCACCATAGAGTCTTTGGACTAGTTCCTTAGAGTTTCAAAAACATTTTGGCTCCTTGAAAATTCCTCCTACATGCTTGGGCACCATTTCAAGGTCCTGGAACCATGATGTAGCACCTTATTGCTCTAGGCACCCATTCATGATTGTGCAACTTGAGATTGGCACCTAGAGTGAATAGGCTTTCATCCTGACTTAATACACTGCCTCCTTTTGATGATTTTTGGGGCAGCAGAAAACCTTTCACCACGGGCAAATGTCTCAGAGATATAAAAAATTGAGAGAGGTTATTGTAGAGGCACTCTACGTGATCGCTTTGCCTTAGACAGAATGTTTCTAAGTGACACGATTTTGGAGTAACATCTCGTCAAAGATTGCTACCTTTTTGCACTTTGGACTCTTCAGGGATATCGTCGGTACAATGTAGCTCAGACTGTTTCGACATGTTTGGGTGAAAAATAGGACCATGCCTAGCCTAAATGTACCCATCTGGACGCGTTGGAACAGTCATTTTGGTCGCATCAGGAGCAGGATGAAAGTTACACCCCTTTGCAACTTTACACTGCCTCCTTCTAACGATTTTTGGGGCAGCAGAAAACCTTTCACCACGGGAAAATTCCTCAGAGATATAAAAAATTGAGAGAGGTTATTGTAGAGGCACTCTACGTGATCGCTTTGCCTTAGACAAAATGTTTCTAAGTGACACAGTTTTCTAGTAACATCTCATCAAAGATTGCTGCCTTTTTGCACTTTGGACTCTTCAGGGTTATCGTCGGTACAATGTAGCTCGGACTGTTTCGACATGTTTGAGTGAAAAACAGGACCATGCCTAGCCTAAATGTACCCATCCAGATGCGTTGGAATAGTCAGTTTGGTCGCATCAGGAGTAGGACGAAAGTTACACCCCTTTGCAACTTTACACTGCCTCCTTTTGATGATTTTTGGGGCAGCAGAAAACCTTTCACCACGGGCAAATGCCTCAGAGATATAAAAATCTAAGAGAGGTTATTGTAGAGGCACTCTATGTAATCGCTTTGCCTTAGACAGAATGTTTCGAAGTGATATAGTTTTTGAGTAATATCTCGTCAAAGATTGCTGCCTTTTTGCACTTTGGACTCTTCAGGGATATCATCAGTACAATGTAGCTCGGACTGTTTCGACATGTTTGGGTGAAAAAAAGGACCATGCCTAGCCTAAATGTACCCATCCGGATGCGTTGGAACAGTCATTTTGGTCGCATCAGGAGTAGGACGAAAGTTACACCCCTTTGCAACTTTACACTGCCTCCTTCTGACGATTTTTGGGGTAGCAGAAAACCTTTCACCACGGGCAAATGTCTCAGAGATATAAAAAACTGAGAGAGGTTATTGTAGAGGCACTCTACATGATCGCTTTTCCTTAGACAGAATGTTTCTAAGTGACACAGTTTTTGAGTAACATCTCGTCAAAGATTACTACCTTTTTGCACTTTGGACTCTTCAGGGATATTGTTGGTACAATGTAGCTCGGACTGTTTTGACATGTTTGGGTGAAAAACAAGACCATGCCTAGCCTAAATATACCTGTCTGGATGCGTTGGAATAGTCAGTTTGGTCGCATCAAGAGCAGGACAAAAGTTACACCCCTTTGCAACTTTACACTGCCTCCTTCTGACGATTTTTGGGGCAACAGACAACCTTTCACCACGGGCAAATGCCTTAGAGATATAAAAAACTGAGAGAGGTTATTGTAGAGGCACTCTATGTGATTGTGTTGCCTCAGACATAATGTTTCTAAGTGACACAGTTTTTGAGTAACATTTCATCAAAGATTGCTACCTTTTTGCACTTTGAACTCTTCAGGGAAATCGTCGGTACAATGTAGCTCGGACTGTTTCGACATGTTTGGGTGAAAAATAGGACCATGCATAGCCTAAATGTACCCATCCGGACACGTTGGAACAGTCAGTTTGGTCGCATCAGGAGTAGGACACCAAAAATGCAAAAGTTGCTTTGTGCAACTTGACAACATTGACACTTTTTTGCAACATGACTCAAAGACTCAAACTGACCCCAAATGACTCAAAGTGACTTAAAACTCCTTGATTTTGGTGCCTAATGTACATTATAGAGGTCGAGGCACTCCTTATCATTCAAACATCTTAGATGAGCACCTAGGAAAGGAAAAAGCTCTAAGTTTCATCATCATGAGTGCCTAATATCAAGAGACTTTAATGGCTCAAACCTTAGCATGGAGTCATAAGGCACATTTCATGTCTCCTTTCATCCATTTTGGCACCTTTATGTAGATTTTTCAACTTGATTTGGCGCCCTGTATGTGAAGGAAGATCTAAAGACATGAAAGTGGATGTCGTTTTGCAAGAGTTTGGATCATCAAAATTGAAAGAAATAAGTCTATTAAGCTTGGGCACCCTTGGTCTTCTTTTCGTTCATTATGAGCGCCTTGGGAGAATGGTATATAGGTCATCATCATGATTGGGCGCCCTGGATCTAGAGTGTTGGAGAGATCATCAAATGGTGTCTAGAGGAAGTAGGGTGAGTTATGAGTTTGGTCGCATCAGGAGCAGGACACCAAAAATGCATAACATGATGATGTAAAAATGTGTATATGTGTAAAAATGCAGGAGGAAATAGAAAAAAGACAAACCTTACAAATTAATGTGCGTACTTACAACTCAATGTAACATGACTTTACAAAATCTATGTGACTACTTACAAATTAATCCAATGAACCATCCGGGTCTGCTCTACTCTTTATTGTGTCAAGTATTGCTTCATGGTCAGACTCACGCACCTTCCACAAGATTTTGTTCAAAGGTCTACCCCGATACTTTATCAAATGAACATTGGATGCCACGACAAGGTTTGAGTAATGAAGAATCTTCTGATGCGTGTCAAAGTCCTGAAACAACCAAACATTAACACTCTTATGTGGGTACCTTCTAAGCCATGTTCCAGTAATAACCACTGAGCCTATAGGGTATTCGATGTTTTCTCCATCTATAACAGGGGCCTCCAATTTCTTTTTGGCCTCAACACAACGACATAAGTAATAATCTGTTCCTTCTTCATTATCTTCATCTGCAATAACTGCATATACGTGCCCTACATTGATATGTGTAGCAAATTAGATGAAATTAGTCAACATTACAAAAACACTACAAAGTAAGATGACATTACCTGGTTGAACTAGATGAAATTAGATGCATATACGTGCCCTATATTACCTGGTTGAACTAAATCTGATATGTAGTCAAAGTCAATTGATGATTCCATCTGTGTTAGTTCTAGTGCCGTCGGGGGTCGATACGTGTCAAGTGGGCTAAGATAACTTAACTGCCATTCGTCAACCCACTCCTTTGACTTGCACTCATCCCAGACTTGAATTGTATAGGAAGAACAAAAGCATGACATCTTTCGTGTATGGATACTCCATGAACCTGCAATTGAGCTTTTGAAAGAGTGCATATCATTTGATCCTATCAGTGTACAACAGTCCTCATATGGTGCAATGTTAGTATCATCTATCAACCAAAAAAATCTACGAACTGAAGACTTACCTTCATTACCTGGACCCATGGAAGCATTACACCACTTGACAATTGATTTTGCATCTATCAACTTTGCATTGTCTTTATACTTTAACTCTTCTCGTGCTATGGCTCTTTTGATACATGCTCCTGCACCATCATGCTCCCCCTTTCCATGCCTGGCCTCACAAAAGTTCCACATATGCTGAATACCTGTAAACTTATGCCTCCTACTTAGCCAATAGAAATTCTGTGAGTTCTTGAATTGTGACGCATAGTTATCCACCATATGATATGCTGACTGAACGATATGCCCCTTCTAGCCAAATCATTGTAGAACACCTAAAAGCAACCTTGCACGAACTCCGTAGAATGCGTGCGATCATCACTAATATAGAAATTATACTCCCTTATGATCTTCCTGTCATCCTCTGTACTATCATTCGCATGAATGAATGTGATGTGCACAAATATAGAAACCTGTGTGGAGTTGTAATATTGTGATTGCACCTCATGCTGTGGCTGTAGACTGTAGTTCTCTACAAAGTCAACGACTGAAACAATGCTACCAACTAGAAATGTGTCCTTGCATAACTTGAATTGCAAGTCCAACCATCGAGCTCTATGGGCATGTCTTGCATACTCATACACTATGTTGTCATGAAATATAGACATAAACTGATACACTAGAATCTTTTCAATAACCAATTCACACCTCTTTGCTTCTTTACCATCTTTTGTATTGTATGCCACTATTTTATACTTGCCAAACTCTACTAGTTCGTTTCCAACCGCATGTGTTCTTTCCATATGTTCACATATTGGCAAATGTTGCAAGCCACCGCAACGATGACATGTGCCTTCCAAGCATAATTTCTTGTAGAATATTTGACCTTCCTCTCTTTCACATAAAATTCTTGATATGAAGTCTCTTGAAGATGTTGGTGGGGCACATATGGCACAACCCTGCAAATCATTGTTAGTATGCATATATAAACATATAGACCTATAAGCATCAAAATGGTTAGAAAATTCAATATGTAATCTACAACAACAAGTAGTGCGTGTGTGATTTATCTTAACATAGAAAGGTTTTAGCATTTCAAAATATCTTTGACAAATTTTAATTTGAGGATACTTCTCTAGAAATTTACCATAAAACTATGTTTGAGTCTCATCCAAAAAATGCTTTGGATGTGGCTCGCGGTTCTGACTACCGATTCTCCTTCTTACCACATCCTTTTGATTTGGAGGTACCCTTGTGTAATTCTTCCAAAAGTCTTCAATTAGTGATCTCAATGCTTCAATAATTCGTTTATCTTTTCATGGTAGTCTCCCCGAGAACGCCCATAATTCATTGGCATTAGTGTCCTCAATTCTTTTGCGTCTTCCAATGGCTCTTGATAAAGTTTTCCTATTAATTCTCAATTGTTGACTCGTCTTTCTAATGAGACAAGCTTTCCTCGTTTGACTACTTACTATAGTTGATGTAATCACACGCCGTGTTGCATTACTATCTTTTGTGTGTGAGGTGTTACCCACACTCTCATATGCACTCATTAGATTCTTGACAATAGATTTTTCACTTGAAGCCTCTGATGTTCTCAACCCAAGAATCTTCATGATAGACCTATACTTTATTCTTCATGCATCATTTCAACAAATAGTTGACATCTTGCAATCTCATTTAACTTTTCAAAGAACAATCTCCAAATCTTATTAGCATATCTTCTACAAGTGTGTTTTGGAATCTTACCTTCCATTGGCTACCAAATATTCTCATCAATATCAATCAAATATTTTGGCTTTCTATGCAAAATTCTAGGAGGTGTTAAGTTAGGTAAATTCATCTCAACATTAGGAATTTCATCAATATTTAAATGAGATGGTTTAGATGGCATACCTTTGATCGAAGATGGAATAGATGACATACCTTGAGGTTGAGGTGGGAATGATGGCGTACCTCCTTCATCACATGTGAGTGATGATGTACTCTCAACTTGAGATGTGGTAGATGGTGTCCCTACATGTTGACTTGCGGTAGAGGACGTGTCTCCAACTATGGTATTCAAATCTCTCGTACCACGAAGTTTTTGCATTCGTTCTCTTTGTGCCACCAATACCATATCTCTTTGTGATGGTTGTGGTTCCTCTTCAATTGGTATTCTTCATTTATCGTGTCCAATTTTCTCTTCTCACGAAGTTCCCTCATAGCCACTACTTTCTTTGCATTCTTAGCTTCTATCTCTTCTTGTGTTGGTTTAATTCTTGATCGTTTCCTCAGCATGACGGAGAATTTGTCTGTAGCATGATAAAGAGACCAATATTAGTTCCTAAGAAATGAATACAAGATAATAGTGGGATTGTATTTTTATTATGTTGTAAGGATTTATTCTTGTATAGTTTGACATCATGGTATGTTAAGGTCTGTTTATTACACATAATTATTGAAGAGCCCAAGTGTAGAAAATATACATGGCATCATGTGAGATTGTAGGCTACTTTCTTGATTGGGAATGTGTCTATTTTAAACATGTATGATAAAGCATGATAAAGTAATTCAATCCAAAATAAGAAAAATGTAAAGAACATGCATGTAAAGACTTGAGATACCTAAAAAATAAAGATTCGAATGGAGAGAGTACCCAATTATGTAGTGTTTTTTTCTTCTTACATCAAACTCCTCAACAATTTGAGTTTTTCACCACTTGCTTCCTTTTCAATGTTAAATTGAATAACACTCAAATATAATTACTAACAACAATACTATTAACCAATCTATAATGTTAAATTCCTAAAATTGAATCACAATTAACATTGCAACACTACAAAAATTAAAACTTGAATAGATATACATCAAACTTGGTGTGAAAACTATGTTATTTCCTCCTTCTCAAGTTGGCAAAGCAGAAAAGGTGGTGGAAAGATCATGCGAAGGTGGTACAATGTGTCAAATGTGCATGTGAACTTCCCAACAACATTAAAGCACTTCTTTTTTGTCAGAGCATGCGCAGAATCAGTAAGAAAACAGAGCATGTGGGCCTAGATCACGGGGGTCAACACTTTTTTACCGTTTCAATAGCAAGACAAAACGCGAGCACGTTATAACGCACTCACGTTATAACGCGCTCACATTTTTGCCTGCTATAAATTGATCACATCCTTTGCATTGATCACATCTCTTTCCAAACCTTCCGCTTCAGACTTGAATGACCACAAGGTTTTTGAGGGAGAACTTTTCCTATTTCCTGCAAGAGCTTGCTAGATGCTCCGCCATATGATAGGCATAACAATGAAGGGGCAAGCCCTCATAATCAAGTTCTTGATAGAAAATGCCCATCAAGGAAGAAAGACAGATCTTCTTTGGAAGCAAAAGTTCTAGTTTGTGACAAATCCTTATCCAAGCATAAATAGCAGGGGTTCTGTCAAGTGATTTCCAATCCACTTCCACAAAGTCTCTTGAAGACTTCCTAATTGATTCCAAAACATCCACACCCCAAAACTGGAGAGGAAATCAATATAATCGAACTCGTAAATCTACATTTGATGAAAGAAACCCTCAACACTATACCTTAAACCCTAATCCCTCAGCCCTCAACCCTAAACCTTATCCCTAAACCCTAATCCCTCAACCCTAATCCATCATCCCTCAACTCTAATCCCTCATCCCTAAACCCTAAATGCTATCCCTATTCCTAAACCCTCAACAGACTCGATACTATACCCTAAACCCTAATCCCTTATCCCTAAACCCTCCAACCCTATCCGTAATCCTTACACCCTCCACACTATACTTTAACCCTAATCCCTCGACCCTCAACCCTATCCATAAACCCTTGACCCTCGAACCTCAACCCTCAACCCTCAACGTCAAACCCTTATCCCTCCACCCTTAACTCTAATCCCTCGACCCTCAACCCTATCCCTAAACCCTAAACCCTAATTCATCAACCCTAAACCCTAATCCCTCAACTCTAATCCCTCATCCCTAAACCCTAAACGCTATCCCTATTCCTAGACCCTCAATGGGCTTGATACTATACCTTAAACCCTAATCCCTTATCCCTAAACCCTCCAACCCTATGCCTTAACCCTAATCCCTCGACCCTCAACCCTATCCTGAAACCCTTAACCCTCGAACCTCAATGTACTCAACCCTCAACGTCAAACCCTAATCCCTCAACCCTTAAATCTGATCCCTCGACCCTTAACACTTAAAACTTGAACCCTAAAACCTATCCCTACACGCTTGACACTCGACACTATATCTTAAACCTTAATCCCTTAACCCTCATCCCTAAAGCCTCAACCCTAAATCATTAAACCTTCAACTGTAAACCCTATCCCTAATCCCTCTACCCTCGACACTCTTATTTAACTCTAATCCCTTGACCATTAACCCTATCCCTGAACCTCAACCCTCAACCCTCAACTCTCAACATTAAACCCTAATTCATCAACCCTAAACCCTAATCCCTCAAACCTAAACCCTATCCCTAAACCATCAACCCTCAACACTATACCTTAAACCCTAATCCCTATCCCTCAACCCTTAACCCTTAAAACTTAAACCCTATCCCTACACCCTCAACACTTGACACTATATCTTAAGCCTTAAACCCTCATCCCTAAAGCCTCAACCCTAAATCCTTAAACCTTCAACCCTAAACCCTATCCCTAATCCCTCTACCCTCGACACTCTAACCCTAACCTTGACATTAAATGCTAATCCGTCAACCCTAAACCCTCAACCCTCAACACTATACCTTAAACCCTAATCCCTCAACCCTCAACCCTAAACCTTATCCCTAAACCCTAAACCCTCAACCCTCAACCCTAATCCATCATCCCTCAACTCTAATCCCTAATCCCTCAACCCTAAATGTTATCCCTATTCCTAAACCCTCAACAAACTTGATACTATACCTTAAACCCTAATCCCTTATCCCTAAACTCTCCAACCCTATCCCTAATCCTTACACCCTCCACATTCTACTTTAACCCTAATCCCTTGACCCTCAACCCTATCCCTAAACCCTTGACCCTCAAACCTCAACCCTCAACCCTCAACGTCAAACCCTAATCCCTCAACCCTTAACTCTGATCCCTCAACCCTCAACCCTATCCCTAAACCCTAAACCCTTAACGTCAAATCCTAATCCCTCAACCCTTCACTCTAATCCCTCAACCCTAAACCCTATCCCTAAACCCTCAACACTATACCTTAAACCCTAATCCCTCAACCCTAATCCGTCATCCGTCATCCCTCAACTCTAATCCCTCATCCCTAAACCCTAAACGCTATCCCTATTCCTAGACCCTCAACGGGCTCGATACTATACCTTAAACCCTAATCCCTTATCCCTAAACCCTCCAACCCTATCCCTTAACCCTAATCCCTTGACCATTAACCCTATCCCTCAACCTCAAGCCTCAAGCCTCAAGCCTCAAGCCTCAACTCTCAACATTAAACCCTAATTCATCAATCCTAAACCCTAATCCCTCAAACCTAAACCCTATCCCTAAACCATCAACCCTCAACACTATACCTTAAACCCTAATCCCTATCCCTCAACCCTAAACCCTTAAAACTTAAACCCTATCCCTACACCCTCAACACTTGACACTATATCTTAAGCCTTAAACCCTCATCCCTAAAGACTCAACCCTAAATCCTTAAACCTTCAACCCTAAACCCTATCCCTAATCCCTCTACCCTTGACACTCTAACCCTAACCTCGACATTAAATGCTAATCCGTCAACCCTAAACCCTATCCCTAAACCCTCAACCCTCAACACTATACCTTAAACCCTAATCCCTCAACCCTCAACCCTAAAACCTTATCCCTAAACCCTAATCCCTCAACCTCAACCCTAATCCATCATCCCTGAACTCTAATCCCTAATCCCTCAACCCTAAATGCTATCCCTATTCCTAAATCCTCAACAGAATCGATACTATACCTTAAACCCTAATCCCTTATCCCTAGATCCTCCAACCCTATCCCTAATCCTTACACCCTCCACACTCTACTTTAACCCTAATCCCTCGACCCTCAACCCTATCCCTAAACCCTTGACCCTCAAACCTCAACTCTCAACCCTCAACGTCAAACCCTAATCCCTCAACCCTTAACTCTGATCCCTCGACCCTCAACCCTATCCCTAAACCCTAAACCCTAAACCCTCAACCCTCAACATCAAATCCTAATCCCTCAACCCTTCACTCTAATCCCTCAACCCTAAACCCTATCCCTAAACCCTCAACACTATACCTTAAACCCTAATCCCTCAACCCTAATCCTAAACCTTATCCCTAAACCCTAATCCCTCAACCCTAATCTGTCATCCGTCATCCCTCAACTCTAATCCCTCATCCCTAAACCCTAAATGCTATCCCTATTCCTAGACCCTCAACATGCTCAATACTATACCTTAAACCCTAATCCCTTATCCCTAAACCCTCCAACCCTATCCCTTAACCCTAATCCCTCGACCCTCAACCCTATCTTGAAACCCTTAACCCTCAAACCTCAATGTACTCAACCCTCAACGTCAAACCCTAATTCCTCAACCCTTAACTCTGATCCCTCGACCCTTAACCCTTAAAACTTGAACCCTAAAACCTATCCCTACACGCTCGACACTCGACACTATATCATAAACCCTAATCCCTTAACCCTCATCCCTAAAGCCTTAACCCTAAATCATTAAACCTTCAACCGTAAACCCAATCCCTAATCTCTCTACCCTTGACACTCTTATTTAACCCTAATCCCTTGACCATTAACCCTATCCCTCAACCTCAACCCTTGACACTCTTATTTAACCCTAATCCCTTGACCATTAACCCTATCCCTCAACCTCAACCCTCAACCCTCAACCCTCAACTCTCAACATTAAACCCTAATTCATCAACCCTAAACCCTAATCCCTCAAACCTAAACCCTATCCCTAAACCATCAACCCTCAATACTATACCTTAAACCCTAATCCCTATCCCTCAACCCTTAACCCTTAAAACTTAAACCCTATCCCTACACTCTCAACACTTGACACTATATCTTAAGCCTTAAAGCCTCATCCCTAAAGCCTCAACCCTCAATCCTTAAACCTTTAACCCTAAACCCTATCCCTAATCCCTCTACCCTCGACACTCTAACCCTAACCTCGACATTAAATGCTAATCCGTCAACCCTAAACCCTAATCCGTCAACCCTAAACCCTATCCCTAAACCCTGAACCCTCAACACTATACCTTAAACCCTAATCCGTCAACCCTAAAACCTAATCCCTCAACCCTCAACCCTAAACACTATCAATAAACCCTCAACCCTCGACACTATACCTTAAACCCTATGAGAAAAGCTTTGTGTATGGTACATCCACAGTGAGTAAACTACTAAACTATACCTTAAACCCTAATCCCTCAACCCTAAACTTTCAACCCTAAACCCTATCCCTAATCCCTCTACCCTCAACACTCTACCTTAAACCTAATCCCTTGACCCTTAACCCTAAATGCTATCCCTAAAGCCTCAACCCTAAACCCTAATCCCTCAAGGTCCTAAACTCTAATCCCTTCTCCCTAAACTCTAAATCCTATCCCTAAATGCTAAACCCTCAACCTTAAACCTTAATCACTCAATCCTTATCCGCCCCTCTCCTCCCCTATCTGGCTCACTCCCATCTCTACCCTCCTCGGCCCTCGACACTATACATACATACATATAGGCATACATATATACATACATACATACATATAGGCATACATAGATACATAGATACATACATACATATAGGGATACATACGTACATACATGATTAATAGCCTTAAACATAAAAAAAGATAAGGGGAACATAACGCGAGCGCGTTATAACGCGCTCGTGTTATGTCAAACATGACAAACGACAGACTTGCAAGAAAGGAAAATGCAAAGCAAAATATAACGTGAGTGCGTTATAACGCGCCCACGTTATCTCTTGCTTTGGGAATCCCAAGCCTCGGGCTTGGGATTTGCTTTGGATTTCCAACCCAAAGGCTTGGAGTGCCTTTTGAACAGTCATAGACGTGTTTTTCCATATTCTTCAAGATTTCACATAATTTCGTTCATGCTAACCCTCAGATTTGCACATGTTTCAAGGTCGAACAAATCAAACACCTGGGTAATGTTAAGCTTTCTCTTAGCTATTTGACGATGTGATTTTTTTCACATTTTAACAATGTTAAGCCTTTCATCTTTAATTTCTTTTGTTTGTGTGTTCGTTTTGGGGCAAAAACCACTGTTTGGTCTTTTTTTCATTGTAAATTAACTATTCATTGAAATTTCAAAAAAATTACATATTTAGAAACTAGACTCCATTCTACAAATATTAAAAAAAGAAAAAAATGATTTTCAATTAGTTTTCAAAATTTATAGGGGTAGCACGGCCAAAATTCTATTTTTTTAGGATGTGTCCACTTTGAAAATTAGTAAAGAATCAAATATTCATCAAAAAATTATCAGAAAAATCAGGCATAAACTACATGCTATTAGCTAATTTCTCACCAAAGCAATTTTAAAAATACCAAAAAAAAAGTTGACCTTTTGAGGGAGCCACAAAACATGCTATGCTATGTTTTTTGACATAAACAACACCAATTTCTGTGGCTCCCTCTTTTGAACCCCTTAATCTATGCCATTTTAAAAAAAAATAGTAGTTTAGAAAGTAGACTCGGAGCACTACGAACATTGTTTTGGTTGCATCTCCAAATTTTGAGTGTAACTATGCTCAATTTCTCATCCAAGACCAGTATTTCCTGATTTTAGAAAAAAAGTGGCCACTTAAGACCCCTTTTTGGCCCCCATCTTCTTGCATTTACCTGTATGTATGTATACTTATACGTATGTATGTATGTATTTATAGTGTCGAGGGTAGAGGAGGGTAGAGATGGGGGTGAGGCAAATAGGGGAGGAGCGGGGTGGATAAGGGTTGAGGGTTTAAGGTCAAGAGGGATTAGGGTTTAGTGTTGAGGGATTAGGGTTGAGGGATTAAGGTTTAAGGATGAGGGTTGAGGGTTTAGGGATAGGATTTAGAGTTTAGCGATAATGGATTAGGGTTTAGGACCTTGAGGGATTAGGGTTTAGGGTTGAGGCTTTAGGGATAGCGTTTAGGGTTGAGGGTTGAGGGATTAGGGTTAAGGTAGAGTGTTGAGGGTAGAGGGATTATGGATAGGGTTTAGGGTTGAGGGATTAGGGTTTAAGGTATTGTGTTGAGGGTTGAGGGTTTAGGGATAGGGTTTAGGATGTAAGGTTTAAGTGTTGAGGGTTGAGGATTTAGGGATAGGGTTTATGGTTTAGGGACAAGGGATTAGGGTTTAGGGTTTAGGGATTAGGGTACCATAAATTATAATTAGGGATTAGGGTTTATGGTTTAGGGATTAGGGATTAGGGTTTAGGGTTAAGGGATTAGGGTTTAGGGTTTAGGGATGTACAATTAAGGGGTACCATAAATAAATTGAAATTTAGGCAGGGTTGGGAAAATTTTGTGAATCATCATGCACTGGAGATTGGAGATTTTGCTGTGTTCAAGTACATATCCAAGTCATATTTTAAGGTTAAGATATTTCAAAGAACAGGGTGTGTGAAAAACATCAATGCTCTTCAGCTTATGAATACCAACATTGATACAGATAAAAGATGCCCTTCTTCTAACAGAGTATACAGTTCAAGTCAACCAATGGGTAGCAAGTTGTTGAATGAATTGATTTAATGGGCATGCCTCCTTCAAATTTATGCTTGGAGACTTTACACAAAAATTGTTAACTCTATACATTATTTTTCATTCTTTTATTTCCTGTACACTATTAAGAACTTGTAAAATCTAATTGTGTAATGTGTTTATGGTAGTACATTCCTCCTGTATTTGTTTCATAGTTTATAGACAACACATACAAACATATGGTGTTGCAAGGCCCAGGTGGGCAGGAGTGGGATGTGCAATTAGGGGGTACCATAAATAAACTAGAATTTAGGCAGGGTTGGAAAAATTTTGTGAATCATCATGGGCTGGAGATTGGAGATTTTGTTGTGTTCAAGTACATATCCAAGTCATAATTTAAGGTTAAAATATTTCAAAGAATAGGGTGTGAAAAATATCAATGCTCTTCAGCTTATGAATACCAACATTGATACAGATAAAAGACACCCTTGTTCTAACAGAGTATGTAGTTCAAGTCAACCAATGGGTAGGAAGTTGTTGAATGAATTGGTTTAATGGGCGTGCCTCCTTCTTCAAAGTTATGCTTGGAGACTTTACACAAAAACTGGTAAATCTATACATTATTTTTCATTCTTTTTATTTCCTGTACACTATTAAGAACTTGTAAAATCTAATTGTGTAATGTGTTTATGGAAGCTCATTCCTCCTGCATTTGTTTCATAGTTTATAGACAACACAGACGAACATATGGTGTTGCAAGGCCTAGGTGGGTAGGAGTGGGATGTGCAATTAGGGGGTACCATAATAAACTAGAATTTAGGCAGGGTTGGGAAAATTTTGTGAATCATCATGGGCTAGAGATTGGAGATTTTGTTGTGTTCAAGTACATATCCATGTCATATTTTAAGGTTAAGATATTTCAAAGAACAGGGTGTGTGAAAAATATCAATGCTCTTCAGCTTATGAATACCAACATTGATACAGATAAAAGATGCCCTTCTTCTAACAGAGTATGTAGTTCAAGTCAACCAATGGACAGCAAGTTGCTGAATGAATTGGTTTAATGGGTGTGCCTCCTTAAAAATTATGCTTGGATACTTTACACAAAAATTGGTAACTCTATAAATTATTTTTCATTCTTTTATTTCCTGTACATTGTTAAGAACTTGTAAAATCTAATTGTGTAATGTGTTTATGGCAGCGCATTCCTCCTGCATTTATTTCATAGTTTATAGACAACACAGACGAACATATGGTGTTGCAAGGCCCAGGTGGGTAGGAGTGGGATGTACAAGTAGGGGGTACCATAAATAAACTGGAATTTAGGCAGGGTTGGGAAAATTTTGTGAATCATCATGGGCTAGAGACTGGAGATTTTGCTGTGTTCAAGTACATATCCAAGTCATATTTTAAGGTTAAGATATTTCAAAGAACAGGTGTGTGAAAAATATCAATGCTCTTCAGCTTATGAATACCAACATTGATACAGATAAAAGATCCCCTTCTTCTAACAGAGTATGTAGTTCAAGTCAACCAATGGGCAACAAGTTGTTGAATGGATTGGTTTAATGGGCATGCCTCCTTCTTCAAAGTTATGCTTGGAGACTTTACACAAAAACTGGTAACTCTACATTAATTTTTATTCTTTTTATTTCCTGTACACTATTAAGAACTTGTAAAATCTAATTGTGTAATGTGTTTATGGTAGCGCATTCCTCCTACATTTGTTTCACAGTTTATACACAACACAGACGAACATATGGTGTTGCAAGGCCCAGGTGGATAGGAGTGGGATGTGCAATTAGGGGGTACCATAAATAAACTAGAATTTAGGCAGTGTTGGGAAAATTTTGTGAATCATCATGGGCTAGAGATTGGAGATTTTGTTGTGTTCTTGAGTACATATTCAAGTCATATTTTAAGGTTAAGATATTTCAAAGAACAGGGTGTGTGAAAAATATCAATGCTCTTCAGCTTATGAATACCAACATTGATACAGATAAAAAATACCCTTCTTCTAACAGAGGATGTAGTTCAAGTCAACCAATGGGCATCAAGTTGCTAATTGAATTGGTTTCTGATGAAGAAAAAAATGATGTTGTTGAAGCAATGGAAGAAAATCAAAATTGTAAGTCTAATTTAATTTATTTCAACTTTCAAAGCAAACATTTGAATTGTAGCTTTACCAGGAGGATTGTTATAACAAAAACTTAATTATGTTATAGGCCTTTCTTTGAAGAACCCTGGACATTATGAACCCTATCATCTAGAAAAGCACATGACAGTGAACTCTGCCCCACCTTTCAAATCAGATAAACCTTTTTATTCAATGAAAATGAAGTCACAGAATGTAAACCGACCATGCATACTAGTAAGATCAAATTCTCTACCTTCTATCCTTATTACTCTTACTTTATTAAGAGAAGAGTGTCAAAAAGAATGGGTTTAATTGTAAGCTAACATAAGGCAAAGTAGTTTTGTTATTACATTTTTCTGAGGGATCTCTAGAATAGTATAATATAATGCAGTCTTCTATAATATGAACATCTGCATTTGTGTGAATGCTAAGCTTTAATAATAGAGTATTAAATCAATGCAATCGATTATTTATTGGGTTAAAATAAATTAGTTTTTGTAATGGTTTGGGAATGTAGGATTTGCCAAAAATAGGTGAATGTCCTCTACAATTACCAAGAGAAAAAAATTTAGTAGTTCTTGTGGATAGAGCCAGTAAATAATGGAAGATTATTTGCCTATTTCATAACAATATACCTGCCCTAAGTGCGGGGTGGGCATATTTTGTACGTCATAATAATATCAAGGAAGGAGACGTTTGCATCTTTGAGCAGGTGGATAGCAAGAAACATAGATTTATGTTTAGAGTTCATATAGATCGAAAGATAAAATAGGGATCCTTCTAAAAGAACTTCTAGGAGGGAAAAGATAGGCCAAAGATAAAAGGAGAAAATTATACAAGAAAAGATCTTCATGAGGATTGTAATATTTTGTCTAAAACAAACAAAAATTAGTTAATTAAAAATAGAAAATCAAGAAAGAAATGGTACTAAAATGTATAGTTACTGATATCTAAAATGTATAGTTACCAATATCTATTTTTAAAAGACCGATTGATTTTTATGGCCAAAGTTGTTTATTTTACCTAGTTGATGGTTTTAATTACACCCAGGTTATACATTGGAAGCATATGTGTGCACATTTTTATGGCCCTGATTTAAATTCCAGCCAATAGGTGGAGAGAGTATGCTGATCTTTTAAAAAAATGTTCACTTAATGTTGACCAGGGGTTCTGATTTCAACCATTCATTGCCCATTGTGGATGTACCCCAATGCAAATCTTTTCTCATAATGATCATTCTTCTAATTTCAACTGTTAATTACTCACTGTGGATGTACCAGACGCAAATTGTTTCTCATAGTATGTAAACCTATTGGCATAATGAACCCCAGATGGGCTAGAAAAACATACCATATAATTTGAATATTCACTTCAGCTAGAAAGTTTTACTGATGGAGCTAGAAACTCAAAGAATTGATAGGGCACAATATGGCCCAAGATGTGAGATGCAATCAAGGACAAAGTTCATGAATCTAAAGAGTTAAGGTGCACTTCAAGGACCTTTCCTAATTTCAATGGATGACATTTGTTCTTGCTAGTTGATGGTAAATACTGCAGTTTTCCAGACTTTATTTTCATTATCCAAGAGAGAAGCATTTACCATAGCACCAGTCTTGGAGAGTATACTTGGTGTTCATGCCATCTTTTTTTTTCAAGACAAATAGGTTCCCATGTGCCAGGGATAGAATTCATTGTAAATTTTTTTTAATAGCATTGCATAAAATCTGCCATTGTGTTCTTTGTAGTCAATCAAGTCCTCTTGCTAACCTTCTTTACTAAGACATTACAGGAAACTTAAATTAGGATTTACTGTAGACATGCATAATTAAAAAGGGCATTAAGAAAAATACTTTGAAACTAATTTCTAAAATTACCAAAAAAGTTCATAGCCATTTTTCTGACATATTCTTACAACTCAGATATCTTTAAGAGAAGAGTGTCAAAAATAATGGGTTGAACAACCTAACATAGGGCAAAGTAGTTTTGTTGGGTTTAGGGATAGGGTTTAGGGTTTAGGGTTGAGGGATTAGGGTTTAGGGTTGAGGGATTATGGTTTAAGGTATAGTGTTGAGGGTTGAGGGTTTAGGGATAGGGTTTAGGGTTGAGGGATTAGAGTTTAGGGTTGATAGATTAGGGTTTAATGTTGAGAGTTGAGGGTTTAGGAATAGGGATAGCATTTAAGGTTTAGGGATGAGGGATTAGGGTTGAGGGTTGAGGGATTAGAGTTTAGGGATTATGGTTTAATGTATAGGGTTGAGGGTTTAGGGTTTAATGCCTAATATGCAAACCCTAACTATCAATAAGAAAGACTTAAACATTCTAACTTTCTTCAAGAGATATCTAGGACATTTCAGAGACCTCAGGGACATCAGAAGAAAGACATTAGAGTATGACACTTATCATAGGCTTAGGGTTCTAAGACATGAACAACTTCACATTCGGATCAAACTCATGACTCCCCTTGATAAATATAACTCTCCTTGATGATGACATTGAAGTATGATTACGAAATCTTGTGTCTTCTCTAACTTCTTATTGCATGAACAAAACCACATCCACCATGAACATGAACCTTGCATCATATCAACCTTCCAAGATAGACCTTATCATGAAAACCATATTCACAACAAAACCTTGCATGAACAAAACCACATCCACCATGAACATGAACCTTGCATCATATGAACCATGTTTGTCTTGTGCAACATCAACAAGAAAAATGCTCATTTTTTTATATAGTTAAACATAACGTGCTTGTGTTATAACGCGAACGTGTTATGGCTTGGTTTTGCTGAGCTTTAGGCTCATCATCACCAAACCATAATGCGAGCGCGTTCTTAAATTTTTTTGAAAAAAAGTTGGCCACTTTTTCACCCCCCAACTTTTTGCACTTACCCATGTCACTAAGTGTAAGCTAGTTTATCAATTGGCTAGACCTTAGACTCCCCAGCTTTGATCAATACAAAATTAAGTGCACGACATCATCCCTTATTAACATAGTAGTTAGCTTCAAAAAAATTGATTCATTCAAAAGGTCAAATCAATTGGAATTTTGGAATTTTCAATAAAAATTATTAATTTTTTTATATTAATCAAAATATCTAGATCAAAATCAATAAATGAAACTCATCTCCCCATCCACTATTGTCCTTGTCCTTGTCCTTGTAAGGAATATTTAAATATAGTTTGCAATTCAAAATTGGAATGGGGTGTTGGAATTTGGGCCATGAGGTTTGGGCGCCATACCTCTTGCATGTTGGCTTAGGGTTTTCCAAAACCATTGAATGGTTTCTTGTTTGCTTCTCTTTATTTATTGGGGTTCTTGGATGGGGTTTTCATAGTGTGTTGTAGGGATATCATTATGTTTTTGAAATCACTCCAGGATTTAGTGTTGGTGATACTCTTGTAAGGGCATTTGTTTGAAATTGTATGTAACTCTTACTTTATTCTAATACAATTAGTTTCTCACTTTGTAGTGTGGGGCTCTCCTCTTAAAGGGTAACTTTCCCCATATACCTCTGCATGTTTATTGCATGTCTTTGCATGTCAGTTGCATGTGATTACGTCATTATAAATCATTAGACCTAAGCTTATATGCATTTCCTCTCCTCATAGATTAGCATAGGAAGCATATCCTCACCTTAGATTCCTTTCTTAATAGACCTTACATCAAGTTATTTTTGAAACCCTTGCTTTATCAAATCAACAAAGAAGCTAAAATTTTGTAAGTGCTAGGTTTTTTATGTCTAGATGCAACTTCCCACCACTAATTGTATCTAGGGCTATCCTTCAATAATTCTCATTTCTATAATGGACATGGCTTTCATGAACTTGAAGTAATAGAGGTAATCCTCAATGTACAGGTTGAAAGCCTTCAACAAGATCCTTATAACTATTAGTTAGATGGGGTTGGTTAGAAACATGCCAACCAAAGAGCTCATTGGCATAATATTTGTCCATTCTTTTCAAATGATAGATAACCAACATGATTTTTGGTTATAAGTACCCCTATATTACAAGTTGTAACAATTACAAGATTATTATCAAACTAATTTGGCATATCCATCTTTATCATTAGAACATCTAACTATTTCAACTTCTAGGTGGTCAATATCATCTAAAACAATTATGAAGCTCAGAGAACTAGTAATATTTATATAATCTAGGATATATATTGATCCTTCCTCTATACTTTAAAAATTGATCCCATCTTCATTGAAGAGATCTTTGAGGAGTTTCATTTGCAAATAAGGTAAAACTGCTTCAGATTGAGGTTTCTCACACATAAAATAAATAACAGGTTCAAGCATATTGTTGATGATTTCAATTGAAAAACTCTTTGGAAAGAGTTGTTTTCCCTAACCCACCCATTTAAAAAATGACAACTTTCTTATCCTTCCCTTCCCCTTCTTCATTCATTCTACATTGTATTTCAAAACCTTGTACAAGCTTGTCAAGTGTGGCAATATATTTGGCAACATGCAAAGATTTTATCCTTTGAAATTCCTTTTGTATTCTTGATACTATGATCTTGTAGTCATTACCACTCTACAAAAAAAGAGAATTTGATTAGAAAGAAAATTTTCTTACTAAAAGAAACCAATTTTAATTTACAAAGGCATAAAATCAAAGTAGAATGGAAATACATAAATCTTACTTCAATTTATTGATTTCGTAACATATGGTAAATGAAATGGATTGGTCGGCCTCATTCTACTCCCCAAGCTTCTTTAGGTACTTGTATTTCTTTTTGAATTTCAATGAATCCATTAGTGTATACTTCCTTTTGATGTATGAGCATCCTTGGCCTTAATCAATCTTGCATGACCAAAAATATTTTCTTTTAATGTTTGTTTGTTTTGCAAGTACAACACATGTTTTTCAAAGTGTTTTTAATAAATTTTGGTTGATTGCTAGCACCACATTGATATCTCAAATTCTAGTCATATTGGTGGTGAAATATCAAACAATTTCTTACATGCTCAATGCTTCCTACTTTACTTTTATTCATTGCTAGAATGTTGGGTTATTCATAACCTCAAAATTGTCTATTTAGCACTATAACTATCCTCCTAATTGAACCAAAACAACATACGTATCAACTACAATCACAAACAATATGACATTCAACTATTTTTAAATCAGTTCTTCTAATCTACCTAAATCATCTAATGTTGATGGTGATGTTGGTATCAATGAAGACCCATAGGATGTTGATAACTAATTGTATATTTTAATATTGAACAATGAATATTTATCATGACATTCGAGTTTGAAAAACTAATATTGAATTAGTATATTGTATTTTTAATTTGTAATATTTACGGTGGTTTTGTTTAGCATATGCATCATAAGTGGTATTTTGAACTTAATTCTTGTTTTTAGGCTATAAATATGTATATATTTATGATTTTATATGTTTTTGTATGGAGGTCCTAGAATGTACCCAACCCCTATTTTTTTTGTTGTACTAGCATATTGTACCCACATACTAATACCCCTGCCTAATTCTGATTTGACAACATAGCAAATAACTTAACCTTGTTCCCTTTATTCTTGTTGTTTTGCCCTGGACCAAGTACTAGCCTACCACAATTATTCATTTCTTTATTTATTTAAAACTTCAATTTAATAACAACATATAAGGGTATAAGTTACTTGATTTATGAAGGATCAGACTAATTTTGAGACATTAATGGTTTAAAAAATGTTTCAAAGGGACCTTAACCTTACTACTTATATCAACCATAACTTGTCCATAGTAGAGGTAAGCACATTTCATCTTTCAATTTTTATGCCTAAGTATCAATTACATTTTATTCTTTCCTAGAATTAATTTATTAGCGACAAGTTCCACACAATGTTGATAGTAAGCGCAATTTGTAGGAGGATTATTTATATGCCTAGAAATTGTCACTAATGTTTTGTGAAAATTGTAAATTTATCATACACCCAGGGTCATTAAGGATACTGTCCTTTGTAGAACATTTTACTTTTGATACATGATCATTGTTAGGATGCAATTAACATAAGTCATGTACAAAAGTTTAGATTACTTTTTTGCCTATAGTGTTTTGTGTAGCAATATGTTTGTTATTGTAGCAAATGTACATGAGAATTGTATTTATTATGTTTTGATAGCTTGGCTTGAACTCCAAAGTAAATAGTCTTTATGTAATAATTACAAAGTCTTTAATGAGCATTGAAGAAACTATTTTCTTGGTTGTAGTTTGAACAACCAAAATTGTTGTATGCCTCCGAAAAAATATTTTATTACTATGTATTCTTTTGAAGATATTTATCCAAGGAGAATCTGAGTTCACTTTCGACTTTCCTTAGGCAAGGGAAGTGTTCATTAACAAGTCAAGAAGTCGTAACATATAATATTCATATTCAAAATATATTTAGTCAAGGAGGTAAACAATGATATATATATTTGGCCATTTGGCTTCTTTACTAAGATATGTGCAAGTCTATTCGAAGGAAAATACATAGCTAAACAAGTTGGGAATTTGAATGATGATGGTGGATCTTTGGTAGTCAAGGTACAAGTGATAGATGAGTGATGATTGTAGCCTCAAGCCATTGATAATTGTAGTTTCAAGTCATTGGAAAGATTGCCTATAATCATATGTGTTGACATTTTTGTGCTGGACCCATCTACATAAAGCTTTGAAATGTTTGATTCAAGTGTTCTCAAATTAGCTCATATATTTAAATGGTCATTATGTTCTCCATAGGAATCATGACTAAATTTACATACATATATTCTTGTTTGTTTTGTTTGGGCATGTATGGATGAGTCCATTATGGTAGCTGTAATGGATACCATGATGGTTGGTTTTAGGGTTTTTGTAATCATTGCATTTTGTCTTTTTTTTGCTAATTGTATACATTTGGTTATAGAAATGGTTTGTCATGTCATAACAGATACACCTTGTACATAAGATAATATATTCACTAATGATATATTTACTTTATATTACTTATTAAAGTAAATATACATGAATAAGTTTCGTACTAACCTGGATTAATCCCTATCTTTGAATTGTGTGAGGAACATTATTTGTTTTGTAGGTATCAGTGTGTAAGGTGATGTGGATTTTGTGGCTCTGTTGAGAAGGAAAGGTCCCAATGCTGATTTAGTGTTAAAACAATTTGATTGTACGTCATGTCTTAACCATAGGTTCATCTAGAGTAAGTATTTGGTATGCATTTATAGTACTTAGTGTGGTTTCATTTGTTGATCAATTGAGTTTGTAGGTCTTACTTGAATGCATATACTTAGCACTAAGGACACATTTACATATTTTACTTTGAATGCACTTTCGCTAATGAATGTCCCTATTTCATGCTGACAATAATAACCCAATCCTAATGTCCTCCATTAACCATAGGTAATAATTAATATTAAATGCAATAAATAGAATATAGTCAAAAATATATTTATAAATATATCTATATAAAAATAAATGTAATCACGAATAAAATAAATAAATAAAGTTATCACCATCAATTAATAGTCTTTCGCCGACAACTTGAGAAGATTTGCTAAACAATGTTGCAAAGGGATATTGGGTGCTAATCTTCAAATGTTTCAACTACCTCATTCTTTGGGATCAAAGTTATAAAAGTATTATTCAAGACTTCCACATGAATAATACTTTTATAAACAATGCCTTCTTTGCCCCTTGCCCACCACCTAAATTCTCTTTGGAGGTGTAACTACAGCTGGGCTAAATGGAATAATTTGAGCCTTCAAATTTGGAAATCCAAAACAAATTCTCAATCCCAACTCACTGCCTGGAAGCTTTTGCATGCTAAACTCCCGGTCGGCACTTACCTCAAATTCCTCTTTCCACCATCTTCCTGTCCCTTTTGTGGCAAGGCCGAGTCTATCAAACACTGCTTCTGGTTTCGCCTGCATGCTAGAAAGCTATGGGTTGCCTTGATGTCCACTATTCTAGCTCTGTTCCACTTCCCATGGTCATGGAAATCAGCTCTGCTTGGCTCATCTGCTGCTCACAACTCGATCTCCAGCACGTGCCACCTAGTCATTATCAAATGCATTTGGAAAATTTGATGCTTGGCTGTCTTTTCTCATTCGTTCCTTCCTTTGGAGATTGAAATGATGATGATTTGTTTTTCTCTTTCTATTCAAGTGGCTAGTTTGCTCATCTCCCTAAAGAATCAGCTCACTCTGAACGAGGAGATTGCTCTTTACTTCGAATGTCTTCACTCTCAACTTCAAAAAATGGAGACACAAGGGACACATGTTCATCTCCCTTGAGGTGGCTTCCTGATGATCTTCTGTGCATGTGACAGTTAGCTCTTTTTCCTATTTTCTGGCTTCCAAATGCCAGGCCTGGAGGAGTTCGAATGGTACTGGCTTTTTGACAGCAACTGTTTTGACATTGGTACAGATGAGGAGGTTGTGGTAACTCAGCACTTTGCTCTATAGGCTGACGAACAAGGCTGTTATGCAGGACTATTCTTATTTCCCGCAGCCTGGGTTCTTGTTCCTCATTCTTTCCAGCAAGTTTGTTCTCTTCTTCTTGTTGTGATCTGCATTTTTGCTGTTTATGTTCAAGGACTGTTTGTTTCTTTGTTTAGCTGCTCATAATTTGACTATACATTAGTCTTATTCCTAATGTTGTTCTGTGGACAACAATTCTATTTTATTGTAATTTTCTATTTTTTTCAATAAAAAAGTATTATTCATATCTTTTAATAGAGTGCCTTGCTTCTTTGGGCCCTAACAAAGATGATGATGTTCTAAAACAAAAATTTTTGGAAGAGAAACCTATCAATAGACAATTTATCATTTAAGATACCTCCAAAAAAAAAAAAAGTCATTGCAAAAAGATTTAAATAGATGGTTTGGGCTAAATTATAAAGATAAAAAATTAAGTATCCATTTATATAGAATCTTAGAACTAGTATAGATATCTTAAATACATCTATCTAGAAAAAGCTTAGAGATATTAATTTGATAATTAAGATTCAAACTGTATAAAATTTTGGTTGAAATTATTTCTAACATTACACAAAAAAAATTATAGTCCTTTTCTTTCATTTAATATATATAAAATAATGTTCTATTTTCCAATATATTTTTTAGAAAATTACTGCCCTTTTCTTTCATTTAACATATACAAAGTAATGTTTCATTTTATATTTTTTTAATTTTTATTTTCTTCCATGATAGAGGCCATAGGCTTTATAAAATTGTAGAAAAAAAGATATATCCAAATATGATGGAAAAGTGAATGGTGTTATGTCTATGGACATTTTTTTCTTCATCAACCCTATGTCTATCAATTTCTCAACTATAATTAACAAATTAAAAAAACATTTCAAGAAATCAAAATATTTTCATTTTTAAAAATTGATTTCATTTAACAATATTTGATTTTCCAACATATTTCTTGAGTTTTATTTTAGTTTCTTGTTACACTTTGAAAATGGGAACATATCTTTTTTTATAGGTTACTTATTTTGGATTTATATTATATTTATTATTAATATTAATAATTTGACATGTAATTGGTTATCAATTTTAAAATAAAAAGTAAATATATTTTTTAACACACTCATGCCCTTTGATGCTATTGTAGAATACCTCTAGACATTAAAAATATTATGCTTTAAAAGTATTAGATAATTATAAAATAATAATAATAATATTAAATGTATTTCTAAAAAAAAAAAATATTATATTTTAAAATATTATATAATTATAATACAAAAGTCATTAAAAATATTATATTTTAAAAGTATTAGATAATTATAAAATAATAATAATAATATTAAATCTAGTTATAAAAAAATTAAATATTATATTTTAAAATATTAAATAATTATAAAACAAAAATCATTAGAAAAGATAACCCATATTACATTCTAATTATAGTATTTATTTCTGAAAAATTATATATATTAAAAAAATACTTTAACAAATATCAAATAATAATTATAAAATAAAAATCATCCCAAGAGGTGCTTGTGTTAATTAGCGATAAGCTTTTATATGTGAGCATTATAGTGCTCGGAATTGTCTCACGCCATAAAAACAATTCACGCCAGGAAATTTTCTAAACTCGTTGGTTTTTTTTATCGGCATATTCCTTGAACCTCCTATGGGTGCAACCTGTGCAAATACTAGTTAGATAAAATATGACCCATGTTCTTGGAAGGGGTTAAAAATATGGGTCTTGGACATAATTATATCGGCTATAATAATATAACCACCCCAAAAATATCCCCTCTAATAATTACTAGCAATCACACAAAAATGTGGAATGGGCACGCCGATAGACATTTCCAAGTAATGTTGTTTCTTAGAAGGAGAAAACTATTAACAGAAAAGCGATTTTGCTCTGTACTACAATTTATAAAACAAACAATTGTTGGGAAAGCATGCACACCAAAATTAACATGAGGGTGCAATTTTAGGGGTGAGAATAACACAATATACATGATTTGGAATGGAGCACTATCAAGCGCATAGATAGACTAGACTACTAAAACCAAGGCTTCAAGAGCCTTGAGACATGCCTCATCCCTTTTCAAGATGCAATGTGTATTCCAATTTGAGATTTTTTTGGGTTAATTTAGTTGAAAAATTGATGGGCACAAATATAAACCATAAATTATTAAATAATTAACCAAACTATAAATATAGAAGAACAAAAACGAATTCAAAAACAAATGATTGCTAGGAAAGCAGTCATGTGAAAATTTACATAGGGTGAAATTTTTGGGGTGAGAAACACAATACAAAACATACATTATCTAGTGGGGCATTAACAAGCACATGAATAGGCATGACTACTATGGAACCAAGTATTCAAGAGCGTTGAGATAGGCCTCCTCCCTTTGCCTGAGAGAAACATAGGGCATTGTCCTATATGCATAAAGATGAATCCAAGCGAGCTGCGTATGTCTTTTGTAGACACTAAGCATGAAAGATAATAGTGAAGAGTAAACCCTGACGTTCTGTAGGACCAATGTCTATCATGATCCTGTCAAGTGTAAGCCCCTGAGATTTATATATGGTCAATGCCGACGCCATTCTGAAGGATTGTTGTCGCTGAGAAGCACGTGTCACTAGAGCAACTGTCACGAGGCGTGCATCACGTGAATCCCAAGGAAGCCTTGCATAGCTGTCAAGCCATTTTGTAGGTGCCTTACATTTTGTAATATCCATTTTTAAATTCAATACTTACTTACCTTACATTTTGTTTTGTAGGTGCCTTCCATTCTAATTTCATTATTTTGTAGTAGCTAGGAAAAACAACAAAGTTGTTCTATGTTATATCATATCCTTAACTTGGGAATTTTGTTCTGACTGGATTTGATACCAGTCTTTATTTTTTCTTATACTCGAATTATACCAAGGGCACAAAATTTATGTTAAAATTTTAACCTCTGATGGAGGCACTAAACTCAAGTATGCAAATATAAGATAACTAAAACAATTAGGTGTCGGCTAAACGGTTTCTAAACATTTATAAGGAATTCTACAATTTATGCTAGTGCTTAATACTGGGAAACTTATTACAAGTAGTTCAAGAACAACTACAAGCAATTGCTACCATAGCCATATTTTGCCAAGTTTAGAGATAGACTTTGAGATACTAGAAGGCCTATCTTAGGTAAAATTTTAGAGATAGTGGAATCTCTTTTTGAACAAATCTGAGGTAGGTTGTCTTAAGGACAAGAAAATGATTTAGGTAACAGGAGAATGTTTGCAAGCATGGAACCGGAAGCAAAATAGGACAAACCATAGTTACCATAGGACTCAAAAAGTACATTGTGGTAGCATCCAACAATATACATGTGCCACCTCTTGATGATTGAGAAGGTACAAAGATGGAAAGAGGGACACACCGCTACATCTTTATAAGCTATATTAGAATCTAGCTATACAACAAAGAGAAAGGAAGAAAAGAAAAATGAAATACAGAGATTAGTGAACGTATTGTAGAGATAAAAGATATATTACCCAAGCATATATGATATATCTATGCTTGTTGTATGTATGTACGTTGTATATAAGAAGTATATGATATGAATCTATGAACGGAGCATTCTTATAATGTGTACACATGCATAATCTTTCTTTTTGTGAATATATTATTGTACTGCAACTATTTTGGTTTCCTTATTATATCACCTTGGGGTCAACTTTTTGACATAATTTATCCAAACCTTGGGCTTGTATTTATTGTCAACAAAAAATTGTGCAATATGAGATCATCCAAACAACAACAATGCATACCACCAAGGTTCACATCATCTACTAAGAGTGGCTAAGGCAAGATCATATACATATTAGGCAAAGTGGTACATCAGTTTACATGTCTAATTGGACACATTGGGGACCATTACTTCTCAAGAAAGGGCAAATGATCAATACACAACCATAGAAGTCTCAAGAAACCTTGTGTGCACCTAGCCACTTTTCTACACTCCCACACACTCATCCACATCACATGAGCCTTACACAAAAAGGCACTGTCATTATGCACCATTGTACATGACATCGTAGAAGTCATTGTTCCATCATGTACTATCGCACAACTCAATGTAGCTTTTCATGTCACCTAACATATTTATTTATTACACATGATGTCTCCAGCATACTTCTTAAGCCATGGAATGGATATTGGATTGCTAGCTATTAGGAATCTCAACTACTAAGGAGAGAGTTTCATCTTCCTCTCTTGGAGAGAGTTTGGGCTCCTACTTGTTGTAAGTCGTTGTGAGTTCATTTTCCATGACCATGTAGTGAAAGATGGGTTTTGGATTTGTTGATATGGAATGCAACTATTAGGAGCTAGTGTGATTCATCCTCAAGCTCTATATATAAACCCTATTGTGGGCCTTGTATCACTTATAAAAGAAATTTAAATATAGAGCCATGAGGAGCTTTTCACACTCTTACTATATGTTTTAATTTTGTCATGCCCTATTGCATCTTTCTTATCCTTTTTTATGAATGTTGGAAATATAATTGAATTAGAAACATTATAGGTCTAATTGATGATAGCGGCAAAATATAGTGATTGAAAGTTTTTAGTAGAGTGATTTTTTTGTTAGTGAACACAAAAGAATATCCTCCCTCTCCTATTTCTCTCTCCCTCTTTAGTTCCAAATTTTCTTGTACTTTTTAGTTTACTATATATAGTCATATGTATTTATTTGTTATATATAAATATTTTCATTGTAAAAAATATATAGTGTTTATAGCAAAATGAAACATTTTTGTTATGAGAAACATCAATTATGAAGGCGAGTGGAATAATATAAAAATAGATTAAGAGCAAGCAAGTGTTAATTTACCATTGTGCTACTTAAAGCAAGCATTAATTCAAAAATAACTTACCCAATTCAAAAGAAATCAAATAACGGGAAAAAAAAATTTAGTTCTAATTTTTAAAAAAATACAACGATGCAACACCAATTCTGAAAAATCCAAATATCACAAATGATCACCATCTACAGGTGTTCAAGTAGCCAAATTACAGTTGCAATATTGTAGTCTCTTTGCTAGATTATTGTTAGCCACGCTCGCTTCATGTTAAAACCCCCCTATGACCCTCCCTAATTCATGTTATATATACAATAACATATTGGTTGATAGAGTAGGTCTCCATAGTTTCTTTGTATTGCGTTCATGACAAACAAGAAAAGGGCTTTCTTGTCTAGTCTAGAAGAAGCTCGTTTCCGATAATGTTAGCCGGTTCTATCCTAGCTGCACGGTTATATTTGGAAGATGAATATTTCCTGTGAACACATGTGAGCTTCCCCTGCCCTGCCTTGCGATGGTAATCCACAATCATCTTGGCACGTTCCCTGGACAAATTATTAAGATGTTTTTGTAAGGATTGAGAGAACAAAGAAAGAGGATTATTACATTTACAAAACCAGGATGAAGTTGCCCTTCTGAGTAGCCAGCATGACATTCAATAGTCCTGTTCCAACAAGGAACTCTGTTTAGTGTACATTGTGCTGTGTACACTGCTGCAGCTGCTACCATTGATGGTGGGTATCTCAACATTTCGTAGTCCACTAGACAGAGCTTGATGAGGAAAAAATTCTCCAACTGGAAAGACATGGAGAACAAACCATGAGTCGATTAAAAACTAAAAAACTTGGTCACAATTATATGAAAATACATACCTCTTTATCAAATTCAGCTGCCTTGAGAAATCTCCTGATGAAAACATAAGGGGTTGGTACAGTCATATCGAATTGCAGTGCAAAAAGAATTGATTTTTCCTGCAACCAGGAGAAGGTTTATTGGTTAGTGGAATGACATCTGCCATGCAAACAGATGGAAAGGCTTGGCCGGGCTGGCATCACTCTACTTAAAAATCATCCACTTCAATGGTCAAACAGTCAATAACAATTTTACACTTCATTAACAACAAAAAGTGGTAAATATTTGTCCTATTTTTATTGGCCAAAATTGACCTTTGACTATTAAAGTGGATGATATTTAAAAAAATCCCTGCTGCACCCATGCATTAGAACCATTCATAACTTAGCTTTTTTGTAAGAGATGGAAGGCTTCTGACCATTTGTAAAACTTCTTCTCTACTGTAAGCTTTGTCTGAAATTTGGACAAAATCATCAACTATAGGAACAGAGACCTCCTCATACATGCAGGACAAAAGCATAGCAGTAGCCCCAACAAGCGGTAAATGCTTTCTTATCACCCTTACTCTTGAGAGGTATCTATCAATGATGTTGACTGTCACGAACAATGTTTCCTCCATGAGTTCAAACTTCACATGTACGTGTACAAGAAGGGACAAAAATTATTAGCATTTCAAATTGTTTTTTTGGGGAGACAGAGGAATGTGCAAAAATTGGACTTAGTATTAAGTATCCAAATTCTACCTCAATGAGCCAATCAATCAGAATACCCCTCATTCTCTCATTTATATCTGTTTGTTCCCACATATAATCTCGGGGAACACAACTAAGGTTCTGCAACAAACAAACACTTCATGTTGATATAAAAAGCTCTAACATAAGAACTCTAGTTTTCATCTGTCTGAAAAAAGTGCAGGAACCTGGGAAAATAAATAATATCCAGCCTTACCTCCCTTTCTCTATACATAGTACAAATGTCTTGTACATATTCTGTAACGCCCAATGTGTTTTCTTGATCATGCTCATCAATATTTGACATTACCATTAGATCAACGGGATCTTCCATTTTCATTTCACAGCATTCCTGCAAACACCCCACCATGATATGATTTCCATGTGGTAAAACATACATATAACACTATACTTAAATATCATCTATTTCAGTGGTCAAACAATCAGTAGCAATTTTACACCTCATCCATAATAAAAAATGATAAATATTTGTCCTACTTTTATTTGCTAAAATGGACTTTTGACTGTTGAAATGAATTATGTTTAAGAATAGCCCACATATAAAGATGGCTTCAATGTTAAAAACTTTCAAAAAAAATTCCTATTCTTACAAGCTTCTTAAAAATGTTTTTTTAAAAAAATTTTCATTCCTACAATCTTAAAAAATGACTCTCTTTTAAAGAAAATCCCATTCCAACAACCTTCTTAAATTTTTTTTTTAAAATCCCATTCCAACCAACTTCTTAAAAAATATCTTTCCCCTTAAATCATATGTTTATATATATTTATATATATACAGGCATCCACTGCAAGTAAAATACATTTTAACTAAGAATTTCGAAGAAAGAAAGAAAATTCCTATTATAAAATCCTCATCCATCCAACTAACCTCGGGGTGAAGTGCAGAAGATTCAACCAAATCTTCCAAATCAACAACCAAAAACACTTCATCTTCATTTATAATAAAGCCATGATTATTTGCTGTAGATGACACTGCTTGGGTCCTTAGTTGTTAGGAGCATATTCTTATCGTGTTGAGTATCCTGGTAAACAAAGCAACGATCAATGCATTAACTCAAGACCCTCTGGGGGAAATCACCGAGCTTTGGGGCATTTAAGACATATACCTGTACCAAATGTTGATTGTTTGCCAATGTAGCAATATAATTCCTGGACCAACCAAGCAGATGAGGGATCAATTCCTACACTAATAGACATCAAGGAAGATTGAGTAAAAAAATCAGAACAAATCTTCACAATCTTCACCTGGTCACAGGGTGATCAATTGGAACAAATTTCTTGGCACCAACTGCTTGAGGATTTCTTTAAGGCCATCATACATATAGATAAACATTAACAAACGGTAGACATAAGAGGACAACACAATGACCAATCAAGAACTAAGAAGAAGAGATTTATCATGCCTAAAATGGGTCCTTCAAATCTAAATCAATAGAGAAAACAAATTATATAGGGATAACCCACCTTCCAACAACATTTCCAATATCAGAAAGGGCCCTTCGCCGATTGCCTTCCATTTAAAGACCTGTCAAAACACAAAATCAATTCATTGCTCGAATGCTCCATAACAAAGGCAACACCCAGGAAGCATATTGAAGACAAACCCTGTAACCATTGGATTTTCCTCATCTTACAGGAATTATACACACTTCAAATACAACCATCCTAAAGCAACACATATAAAAAACCATAAATTTACACATAAACCACAAAATATAGTTCCAAAAAATAGAGGGCACACCACACCTCACCTTTGTTGTAAGTGGCCTTGCCGGCATCAATCCTATTCTCAACATACCCTCCCATTTCCTGCTACAATTTTGATTGAGAGAGATTAAGAACAACATACATCCAACAAAATCTTACAAATCTAATGTCGGCTATTTTGCTGGGAACTTTCTCACTGACCGAGTGAAGTGTTTGCGATTTTGCAGGGAACTTTCTCGAGTTTTGATTCAGTCTCACTTTTCAAGCCATGGATTGTTGCTCGCGTTTCCCAGCCAGATTATGTAATAGCCAGATCTCCGAGCAAGCATTAACACCCTTTGCTTGCCGTGGAAGAAAACTAATGTTCAGTTTCAGATGGCTGTCAGACAACGAACAGCGAAGATTTATCCTTGACTGTTACAACTGTTGGATATGAAACCCAACGGTCACCTCTTGTCCTCTCTCGGTGACTCTTCATTGTCTTGGCTCTTTATATCTTATCTATATTGTATTTTATATAAGCATATGTAGATGCTGCTGTAAACATATCTGAGAACACATAATAATAGAGTTTTCCTCTGTTTTGAGGACGTAGCCATACATATGGTGAACCACGTTAAACTGAGTTGTGTTGTGTGATTGTTTACTGTTCTACTATTCTTTTACTTTCACTGTTCCATTATTCTAACAATAACTTATTCTTGCCGCCCGATCTCCACCGACCTGCACGGAAGATCGCCAGGGAAAATTCCTTCGCCATTCAATACCTCCAATCCAGCATTCAATATACCTGCAATCTAATCCGTTGAAGAACACGTGGATGGTAGGGATTAACCCAATGGTCGTCCTGTACCTTTCCAGCAACTGAGTCCGTTGATTCTGAACTATTAAGCGTACGGGAGCCTATCGGCGTAATTATTTATTGAAATGAAATTTGCGCCAATTTTAGGCTGCCGCTGTCAGTTAAAAAGATCCTTTCATTTAATAAGGGCAGAGTTAAATCAAATATTAAATAATAATAATAAAAAACACTCAAACCGTGGGCCACTCTTTCCATCCACTTTAGGAGCTCTATATAATAACATTGCAGTTTCATTTTGTTTTTAAAAGTTTGCTGGAGAATTCGAATAGCCAAAATTGCCGTTTCATTTCATTTGTGAGTTTAGCAAAGCAAAGCAGGCAAGTGTAGCAACTGGAAATCCACGAATATGGAGAGCGAAATGGCAGACATGGAGAGTGAGAAGGCAGAGGTGGATGTTGTGAGGTTGAAGAGGTTGCCTGTAAGCCAGGCGGGTTTTGTCATATACTTTCAATTCAGAAGTGGTTTTGGGACGAAAACATATTCATTTGGCAAGGGCGAGGACTTTCTGTGGGCTATACAAGGAGAGCAGCAGCCAATGAAAATCGCAGAGGTGGTTCCAGGAAACAAAATCCTGGGGTTTAATGGAAGCAACGGGCTCTTACTTTGCTACAGCGAAAGAGATCGCCGCTATTTAAACCTGTGGAATCCTGCCACGGGGGAACATGGCCCCCACCTCCAGCCCTTTATCAAAGAAGAGTATTTCCCCCATTTTTATGGATTCGGCTTTGATCCTCACTCTCACCCCACTAGCCCAAGTTATGTAGTTGTCCTGGGCTACAGTTTATGTAGTTGTCGAGAATCCAATGTCAAGAACATTCCTTATGACCAGTATCTGCATGTCTATCACTTCCGATCGTCATCCAAGCGGAAACCCATGTGGAAGGAGGTCGTCATCCGCCAGAGTCCAGGCCACGCGTATATCCTAAGAGGTTCTGCCACTTTTTCCAACGGAATTTTCTACTGGTTGTGCCACAGGGGCATCTTAGCATTCAAGCCACCTTATAATAAAAACAGCTGGGAGATGATAGAGAATCCTCTACCTTCACTCAGATATCCTCAATCTCTTAGAACAGATGAAAAATGGTCCTTAACAGGATGCGATGGGCATGTAGTGGTGGTGTACCAGAGCAGACACACATTTCGGATGTGGCAGATGAGTGAAGACTATAAGTTCCATCCTTTATGTCAATTAGAGCGCACTCGATTCGGAGAACCAGAAGGTTGCTATGACCTGTTGCAGGTTGCAGTTCGGCACACCCTTGACTTTTTGGTGATTTCAATGACCCACAGGAAATTGTGGCTCTGCAACTCAGCCGGAACATTAATACGGGTCATTGATTTTACTGGAAAGTTGCCTAGTGAGTGGCCTCGGAATGTTCATGCCTTCGATTTTGAGACAACAGCCACTGATGTCAGTAAGTTGTAGAGCTGATTTCCACAAAAAGCATGATGCTTAAGTAGGTTTCTCTTTAAGGCTAGTATTAGTATGACATTACTTCACTTATTGGAAAATATATGCTATGGTTCCAAACCTGGAATTTGATAGCTCGTGGCCTGTTTTTGTAAATTTAAAGCCAGAGTGACAATTTAAAAATTTGGTGGATCATATAATATGACAAGCTCTATCTTTTTAACAGAACTAAACTTGATCATTTATGTAAATGAGATAAAGACGTTCTCAACTTGCTAAGTGGTTTGGTTTGTAAATTTGCTGCTTCTTTTTTCTTTGAGAACTATTCCTGTATTAAAAATCTTTTGCTCTTTACATAACGATATTCTCCCATATCTTATAGTGTGATTCTCCTATAATGTCTAAAAACTTCTTTCTAAAAAAACAATGCACTGAACAGACAGAATATTTTGTCAATTTATTTTTCCAAAGGCAAGCATGTTCTTGATTATCTGTCATGGTAAGCTACCGGTACGTGTTCTCCTACAATTCATACTCATAGCAATCATTCTTGTAATGCTACCATGAACTACTTTTATCAGCCAATCTGGTTCATACAATCTAGGAGTTGAAACATATGCCAAACAATGGAATAGGATATTCATCTGATCCCATCTATTGATAAGTATCCTTTTAACTGATTTAAAGATATACTCAGTAAATGGTCCTAATTTAGAAACCAATCACATCATGATAATAAAAGCTTGTTATATATATATTATTTCGGTGTGTCTCAGGTTCGGCGACCACGACCTTGTTGTCAAGTTAGTCTATATATATATTTGTTATCTCAGTGTGTCTCAAGTTCGGCAACCACGACCCTGTTGCATGATTTCCCAGCAGTGGACCCACACTCCGTGCGGCTGGGTTAGTTATATATATATATAACAAGATTTTATTATCATGATGTGATTGGTTTCTAAATTAGGACCATTTACTTGCGGCTTCATGTTTTTATTTTCATCTCTTCATAGTTTGATAGTCATCAAGGCATCCTTAGTGTCTTCATCTTGTATCAACAACAATTTAGGAGCTTGGAAATGTTATGATAGCAACAATCATGTCTTCATATCAATAATTTTTCCTTGATCAACCATCTTGCATGTTATCATCCTCTCTTGCATCATGATCTCCTTTTGTTGGATTTCTTTCTCTCTTTACCTCTTTTAGGACCCATTCCATCTTCTTGACAATCTCTTTCTTTGGTGTTTGTAGGTACAACAACAAGGTATGAACATAGAGCTTCAGAAGCATGATGTTTCCATGGTGTGTATGAGTGGTAAACTGGTCTTCAGGACAACCATCTCCACTCTAAGATCAACAACAATCAAAAGATAACACAATATCAAAATTCATCATCCTAAATCACAAACACAAACATTATTTAGATTTGAAAGTCATTTATACCTAAGTCATGCATGCATAAATCTATTTGTCATATCCATTCTTAGACTCTTATCTCCCCTTTTAGTCAAATTGGGTATTGCCAAAGGTAACCCCACTCAATTTGATCGTTGATATCTTGACCAAGTACCTAAAGTCACTCATGCTCATATGAACCCTTCTTGTTTATAATAATTTATGGTGTTTATGACTCTCCTATACATAAACTACCCTATAGTATGAGTACAATATTTGGTTACACATTGTTGGTACTTGCAAAATCTCAAGATTTTATGTCCCTGCTCTGAGGAGTAGTCTTTTCCCGCCTTAATGTCTTCCAATTTTAAGATTTTAAAATTCTTTGAGCCTTGGTGTTCTATTTCCTTTTTTACTTGCTTGCCGAATTAAATCATTTAAGTTACCTACTAAGAAGTCTTGCCTTTCATTGTGTAACTGGTACCTTTTATCACCTTAAGCTATCATGTATGGTCCCACTTGTGGCTAAAATATATAATATTGCCAGTGCAAGCATATTGGCTTACATGTAGCCTCACTACTGACTAATTTCTTAAGAGTTGCGCTGATGCACTATCCCACCACATGTCTGACATTTATTCCCAAATGCCCAATGAACTTGCCTCTAAGTTGTGCATTTCTCCTATTGGATGGTCCTAACCAGTCATTTCATGTCACTTGGCAAGAGTTCCTTCCTAGTGTCGAGCTTTGGTCCCAACACAACCATTTTCCAATGCTTCTTTCTTGAAGTTGAGCTACCATGCTGAGTAGACATGTGTCTGATGCTAGACCCCAAGATAAGGTGGGCCTTGATGAAGATCAATCCTCTATTGCCACCTGGTGGCACCTTATTCATCTTAGTTCATTGAAGTACTTTCCATGGAATACCACTTTGATGTGCGCCATGTTGCAGCATCTTATCCACAATGCTGGCCTATGCCCTAGCACAACTTGGTCCTTTCACTTTAAATCTAAGGTAGCACTGAAGCACTATGGTGACAAAAGTCCTCCTAAATGAACGAGATCGATGGCAGAGTTTTAATCTAAATGATAGGTGGTTATCCAACAGCTTAGCACACTTGTTCTTTACAGTGTGACTTGAGCAAAGCTAATTCTAATGAAGGTTGCACTAAAGACCCTGGCTTGCATTGCTTGTCAATTTGAAACTATGATAGATCAATGGCCAATATTCAAAGGAACTAACCATTCACAGCATGCCGGTGTAGTCTTCAGCTCACCCAAGCAATTAATGATGGGTTGAGATGAATTGAGTGGTGGTTTTGACTGCATTTGAAGAATGTGTAAAGTCTCAAGTGGCACGAGTGCAAGGTAAGGTATAGTCATGAGAATTTAACAGAGATTGAAGATAGAGCCCAAGGCAGTTTGGCTCAAAATTTGGCTATATAAGGGGATTGCTGGGTAAGTGCAAGAAGATGGGGGGCCAAAAAGGGGTCTTAAGTGGCCACTTTTTTTTCTGAAATTAGGAAATATTGGCCTTTGATGAGAAATTGAGCATAGTTACACTCAAAATTTGGAGATGCAACCAAAACAATGTTCATAGTGCTCCGTGTCTACTTTCTAAACTACTATTTTTTTTTGAAAATGGCATAGATTAAGGGGTTCAAAAGAGGGAGCCACATAAATTGGTGTTGTTTTTGTCAAAAAAACATAACATAGCATGTTTTGTGGCTCCCTCAAAAGGTCAATTTTTTTTGGTATTTTTAAAAAATCTTCAGTGAGAAATTAGTTAATAGCATGTAGTTTATGCCTAATTTTTCTGATAATTTTTTGATGAATATTTAATTTTTCACTAATTTTCAAAGTGGACACATCCTAAAAAATAGAATTTTGGCCGTGCTACCCCTATAAATTTTGAAAACTAATTGAAAATCATTTTTTTTTTTTAATATTTGTAGAATGGAGTCTAGTTTCTAAAAATGTAATTTTTTTGAAATTTCAATGAATAGTTAATTTACAATAAAAAAGATGAAACAGTGGTTTTTTCCCAAAAACGGACACACAAACAAAAGAAATTAAAGATCAAAGGCTTAAAATGTGAAAAAAATCACATCGTCAAATAGCTAAGAGAAAGCCTAACATTACCTAGGTGTTTTATTTGTTTGACCTTGCAACACGTGCAAATCTGAGGGTTAACACGGACGAAATTATGTGAAATCTTGAAGAAAATGGAAAAACACGTCTGTGACTGTTCAAAAGGCACTCCAAGCCTTTGGGTTGGAAATCCAAAGCAAATCCCAAGCCCAAGGCTTGGGATTCCCAAAGCAAGACATAACGTGCTCGTGTTATAACACGCTCACATTATAACACGCTTGCGTTATGTTTTGCTTTGCATTTTTCCTTTTCCGCAAGTTTGTTGTTTGTCATGTTTGACATAACGCGAGCGCATTATAATGCGCTCGTGTTATGTTCCCCTTAAATTTTTTTCTGTTCAAGTCTATTAATAATGTATGTATGTATGTATGCCTATATGTATGTATGTATGTATCTATGTATGCCTATATGTATGTATGTATGTATATATCTATGTATCTATGTATGCCTATATGTATGTATGTATCTATGTATGCCTATATTTATGTATGTATAGTGTCGAGGGTAGAGGAGGGTAGAGATGGGAGTGAGCCAGATAGGGGAGGAGAGGGGTGGATAAGGATTGAGTGATTAAGGTTTAAGGTTGAGGGTTGAGCATTTAGGGATAGGATTTAGAGTTTAGGGATAAGCGATTAGAGTTTAGGACCTTGATGGATTAGGGTTTAGGGTTGAGGCTCTAGGGATAGCGTTTAGGGTTAAGGGTCGAGGGATTAGGTTTAAGGTAGAGTGTTGACGGTAGAGGGATTAGGGATAGGGTTTAGGGTTGAAAGTTTAGGGTTGAGGGATTAGGGTTTAAGGTATAGTTTAGTAGTTCTTGTGGATAGAGCCAGTAAACAATGGGAGATTATTTGCCTATTTCATAACAATATACCTTCCCTAAGTGTGGGGTGGACAACAAGAAACATAGATGTACCCCAATGCAAATCTTTTCTCATAATGATCATCCTTTTGATTTCAACTATTAATTACTCACTGTGGATGTACCATACATAAAGCTTTTCTCATAGGGTTTAAGGTATAGTGTCGAGGGTTGAGGGTTTAGTGATAGTGTTTAGGGTTGAGGGTTGAGGGATTAGGTTTTAGGGTTGATGGATTAGGGTTTAAGGTATAGTGTTGAGGGTTGAGGGTTTAGGGATAGGGTTTAGGGTTGACGGATTAGGGTTTAGGGTTGACGAATTAGCATTTAATGTCGAGGTTAGGGTTAGAGTGTCGAGGGTAGAGGGATTAGGTATAGGGTTTAGGGTTGAAGGTTTAAGGATTGAGGGTTGAGGCTTTAGGGATGAGGGTTTAAGGCTTAAGATATAGTGTCAAGTGTTGAGGGTGTAGGGATAGGGTTTAAGTTTTAAGGGTTAAGGGTTGAGGGATAGGGATTAGGGTTTAAGGTATAGTGTTGAGGTTTGATGGTTTAGGGATAGGGTTTAGGTTTGAGGGATTAGGGTTTAGGGTTGATGAATTAGAGTTTAATGTTGAGAGTTGAGGGTTGAGGGTTGAGGGTTGAGGTTGAGGGATAGGGTTAATGTTCAAGGGATTAGGGTTAAATAAGAGTGTCAAGGGTAGAGGGATTAGGGATAGGGTTTAGGGTTGAAGGTTTAATGATTTAGGGTTAAGGCTTTAGGGATGAGGGTTAAGGGATTAGGGTTTAATATATAGTGTCGAGTGTCGAGCATGTAGGGATAGGTTTTAGGGTTCAAGTTTTAAGGGTTAAGGGTCGAGGGATTAGAGTTAAGGGTTGAGGGATTAGGGTTTGACGTTGAGGGTTGAGTACATTGAGGTTCGAGGGTTAAGGGTTTCAGGATAGGGTTGAGGGTCGAGGGATTAGGGTTAAGGGATAGGGTTGGAGGGCTTAGGGATAAGGGATTAGGGTTTAAGGTATAGTATCGAGCCCGTTGAGGGTCTAAGAATAGGGATAGCATTTAGGGTTTAGGAATAGGGATAGCATTTAGGGCTTAGGGATGAGGGATTAGAGTTGAGGGATGACAGATTAGGGTTGAGGGTTGAGGGATTAGGGTTTAGGGATAAGGTTTAGGGTTAAGGGTTGAGGGATTAGGGTTTAAGGTATAGTGTTGAGGGTTTAGGGATAGGGTTTAGGGTTGAGGGATTAGAGTGAAGGGTTGAGGGATTAAGATTTGACGTTGAGGGTTGAGGCTTTAGGGTTTAGGGTTTAGGGATAGGGTTGAGGGTCGAGGGATCAGAGTTAAGGGTTGAGGGATTAGGGTTTGATGTTGAGGGTTGAGGGTTGAGGTTCGAGGGTCAAGGGTTTAGGGATAGGGTTGAGGGTCGAGGGATTAGGGTTAAAGTAGAGTGTGGAGGGTATAAGGATTAGAGATAGGGTTGGATGGTTTAGGGATAAGGGATTAGGGTTTAAGGTATAGTATCGAGTCTATTGAGGGTTTAGGAATAGGGATAGCATTTAGGGTTTAGGGATGAGGGATTAGAGTTGAGGGATGACAGATTAGGGTTGGGGGTTGAGGGATTAGGGTTTAGGGTTAAGGGTTAAGGGATTAGGGTTTAAGGTATAGTGTTGAGGGTTTAGGGATAGGGTTTAGGGTTGAGGGATTAGAGTGAAGGGTTGACAGATTAGGATTTGACGTTGAGGGTTGAGGCTTGAGGCTATAGGGTGTAGGGTTTAGGGATAGGGTTGAGGGTCAAGGGATCAGAGTTAAGGGCTGAGGGATTAGGGTTTGACATTGAGGGTTGAGGGTTGAGGTTCGAGGCTCAAGGGTTTAGGGATAGGGTTGAGGGTTGAGGGATTAGGGTTAATGTAGAGTGTGGAGGGTATAAGGATTAGGGATAGGGTTGGAGGGTTTAGAGATAAGGGATTAGGGTTTAAGGTATAGTATCAAGTCAGTTGAGGGTTTAGGAATAGGGATAGCATTTAGGGTTTAGGGATGAGGGATTAGAGTTGAGGGATGACGGATTAGGGTTGAGGGTTGAGGGATTAGGGTTTAGGGATAAGGTTTAGGGTTGAGGGTTGAGGGATTAGGGTTTAAGGTATAGTGTTGAGGGTTTAGGGATAGGGTTTAGGGTTGAGGGATTAGAGTGAAGGGTTGACGGATTAGGATTTGATGTTGAGGGTTGAGGTTTTAGTGTTTAGGGTTTAGGGATAGGGTTGAGGGTCGAGGGATCAGAGTTAAGGGTTGAGGGATTAGGGTTTGACATTGAGGGTTGAGGGTTGAGGTTCGAGGGTTGAGGTTTGAGGGTCAAGGGTTTAGGGATAGGGTTGAGGGTCAAGGGATTAGGGTTAAAGTAGAGTGTGGAGGGTATAAGAATTAGGGATAGGGTTGGAGGGTTGAGGGATTAGGGTTTAAGGTATAGTGTTGAGGGTTTCTGTATTCAAATGTAGATTTATGGGTTTGATTATATTGATTACCTCTCTAGTTTTGGGGTGTGGATGTTTTGGAATCAATTAGGAAGTCTTCAAGAGACTTTGTGGAAGTGGATTGGCAATCACTTGACAGAACCCTTGCTATTTATGCTTGGATAAGGATTTGTCACAAACTAGAACTTCTGCTTCCAAAGAAGATCTATCTTTCTTCCTCGATGGGCATTTTCTATCAAGAACTTGATTATGAGGGCTTGCCCCTTCATTGTTATGCCTATCATATGGTGGAGCATCTGGCAAGCTCTTGCAGGAGACATGAAAAGTTCTTCCTCAAAAACCTTGTGGTCATTCAAGTCTAAAGGGGAAGGTTTGGAAAGAGAAATGCGCAAGATGTGATCAATCTATAGCAGGACAAAATGCGAGCGTGTTATAACGCGCTCGCATTTTGTCTTGCTATAGAAACAGTAAAAAAAGTGTTTATCCCCGTGATCCAGGCCCACATGCTCTGTTTTCATACTGATTCTGCGGGTGTTCCAACAAAAAAGAAGTACTTTCATGCTGTTGGGAAGTTCACATGCACATTTGACACATTGTACCACATTTGCATGATCTTTCCACCACCTTTTCTGCTTTGCCAACTTGAGAAGGAGGAAATAACATATTTTTCACACCAAGTTTGATATATATCTATTCAAGTTTCAATTTTTGTAGTGTTGCAATGTTAATTATGATTCAATTTTAGGAATTTAACATTATAGATTGGTTAATAGTATTGTTGTTAGTAATTATATTTGAGTGTTATTCAATTTAACATTGAAAAGGCAGCAAGTGGTGAAAAACTCAAATTGTTGAGGAGTTTGATGCAAGAAGAAAAAAACACTACATAATTGGCTACTCTCTCCATTCGAAACATTCCATCTAAGGCAACATAATCACATAGAGTGCTTCTACAATAACCTCTCTCAGTTTTTTATATCTTTGAGGCATTTGCCCGTGGTGAAAAGTTTTTTGCTGCCCCAAAAATTGTCAGAAGGAGGCAGTGTAAAGTTGTAAAGGGGTGTAACTTTCGTCTTGCTCCTAATGTGACCAAAATGACTGTTCCAACACGTCTAGATGGGTACATTTATGCTAGGCATGGTCCTGTTTTTCACCCAAACATGTCGAAACAGTCCGAGCTACATTGCACCAATGATATCCTTGAAGAGTCCAAAGTACAAAAAGGCAACATCTTTGACGAGATTTTACTCAAAAACTATGTCACTTAGAAATATTCCATCTGAGGTAACACGATCACGTAGAGTGCCTCTACAATAAGCTCTCTCAGTTTTTTATATCTCTGAGGCATTTGCCTGTGGTGAAAAGTTTTCTGTTGCCCCAAAAATCATCAAAAGGAGGCAGTATAAAGTTGCAAAGGGGTGTAACTTTCATCTTGCTCCTGATGTGACTAGACTGACTGTTTCAACACATCTGGATGGGTACATTTACATTAGGCATGGTCCTGTTTTTCACCCAAACATGTCGAAACAGTCCGAGCTACATTGTATCGATGATATCCCTGAAGAGTCTAAAGTGTAAAAAGGTAGCAATCTTTGACGAGATGTTACTCAAAAACCATGCAACTTAGAAACATTCCATCTAAGGCAACATGATCACGTAGAGTGCTTCTACAATAACCTCTCTCAATTTTTTATATCTCTGAGGCATTTGCCCGTGGTGAAAGGTTTTTTGCTACCCCAAAAATCGTCAGAAGGAGGTAGTGTAAAGTTGCAAAGGGGTGTAACTTTCATCCTGCTCCTGATGTGACCAAACTGACTATTCCAACATGTCTGGATGGGTACATTTACACTAGGCATGGTCCTATTTTTCACCCAAACATGTCGAAATAGTCTGAGCTACATTATACCGACGATATCCCTGAAGAGTCCAAAGTGCAAAAAGGTAGCAATCTTTGATGAGATGTTACTCAAAAAATGTGTCACTTAGAAACATTCCATCTAAGGCAAAGCGATCACGTAGAGTACTTCTACAATAACCTCTCTCAGTTTTTTATATCTTTGAGGTATTTGCTCGTGGTGAAAAGTTTTCTGCTGCCCCAAAAAATCTCAAAAGGAGGCAGTGTAAAGTTGCAAAGGTCTATAACTTTCATCCTACTCCTGATGTGACCACACTGACTATTCCAACGCATCTAGATGGGTACATTTACGCTAGGCATGGTCCTGTTTTTCACCCAAACATATCGAAACAGTCCGAGCTACATTGTACCGACGATATCCCTGAAGAGTCCAAAGTGTAAAAAGGTAGCAATCTTTGATGAGATGTTACTCAAAAACTGTGTCACTTAGAAACATTCTGTCTGAGGCAACACGATCACGTAGAGTACCTCTACAATAACCTCTCTCAATTTTTTATATCTCTGAGACATTTGCCCGTGGTGAAAGATTTTCTGCTGCCCCAAAAATTGTCAGAAGGAGGTAGTGTAAAGTTGCAACTTCTTCTTAGGCGCAAATGTAAGGGTACACAAGGGGAAAATGGTGCCTAGATGACTTAGTGCATTTCTATGACTTCATTCACATGTTTAAATGTTTGAGAAACTCTCCTTTACTAAGCGCTTGTCCTCATGTCAACGTTAAGCTTTATACCTCCTAGGCGCTCAATTAGGTGATGTCATTAGATACAACTTACCCTGTCATGTCCCTGTTTCTGGCTTGATCATCAAGTGAAGAATGGATTAGCCTATTGCTCATTCCTAGAGGCTAATTCAGAATGATGAGGGAATGAATTGGTTTTTGACTAACTCAATCTCATTATTTTGTAGGAACAAAGTCAGAAACTCAAAATTTGGCTAAGTCTGGAAAGCAGAAAGTTGACTCTTGGAGTCTAGGTGCCAATTTCACATCAAATTGTCTAAATGAGCATCCAAGGATGTGGAGTCTTCAATCAGGGTTTGGAAGTGCAAGATGTTAAGAGCAACATCATTCAAGCATGCTCCACACCTAATAAAGGAATTTGAAGTCTTGAAGTCACCCAAGATAGGTTAGGCAGACTTTCTCTCTCCTCCAGCCTCAAAGTGGTGCCTAGCATAGAAGTATCATGTTAAGAAGCACATCAAACAAGGTGCTTTGGCAGGAAAAGTTGTTTGGCCTTCAAGATGAGGTTGCCTTAGTGAATTAAGTCAGGATGAAAGCCTATTCACTCTAAGTGCCAATATCAAGTTGCACAATCATGAATGGGTGCCTAGAGCAATAAGGCGCTACATCATGGTTCTAGGACCTTGAAATGGCACCCACGCATGTAGGAGGAATTTTTAAGGAGCCAGAATGTTTTTGAAACTCTAAGGAACTAGTCCAAAGACTCTATGGTGCCATCTTGATACCATTGAGTCAACTTTGGAACTCAAACATATTGAAACAAGGTCTAGGAAGCTAGGTGCCATCTCTTGCCAATTCAACCTCTCAGATGCGCCAACATTGGAAAGACTCTTAATGAGCGCCTAAGTTTGAATTGATCTTGTGATTGAAAGTTTGGTGATGTATTGGTGCAAGATGATCTTCAGTTGAAGAAATCTAAGTTCCAGGAAGGGTTTAGAAGTTATCAACCTCTTCACTAAGTTAGGTGCACTTTACAAGCTTTCTTACCCAAGAGTTGCACCTTATTAAGATAAGGCACATCTTAACCTCCAGGACTTTTCCAAAGAAGCACTTCAATTTATTAGCACCTTTGGACCTTGTTTTGCATTCTGAAAGAGAAGGTGCACTTTGGAGGCATTTCTAACCTAGATTGATGCCTAGGTATAGTCACCTCTCTGGAGCATTACAATGTGTTTTAAAATGAAGGAGGACATTTCATAAGTTGGGGAATTGATCACTGAAGACCTTGGAGTGTTTGAATTACTCTAAGCAAGAAGGCACATTTCCATGGAGTAGCATACTCTAGATAGCACCTAATGCCATGAAGGCGCAATTCCACCCTCACTTTGGTGCCTATCATCAAGAAGGGGCATTGGGCCTAGACAAGTTGGCACTTATTCATGTTTTAACTTCCCTCTTGAAGCCCCAACTTGGGAAAAAGTTATCTTGTTGTTAGCCAAGTGTTTGATGTGTTTTGGAGACTCCAAAAGACTTCCTCTTGCTAGGCACTCTTCTTGGCAACTACAACCTTCAACTGGCGCCTAGATCTTGAAGAAAAACACTTGCAAGTGTGGGCGCACTTTCCTTGTGATGGAGCATCAAACTAGCGCCTAGAAATCATAATGCATGAAGTGAGCACCTAGGATCCTATTAGTCCAATAGGTGGTTTTGGGATCCATGTCAAGTCATTGGATTAGGTTGCCAACTCAGAATGATTTTCATGCACTTAGACTTCAAGGTGCCAAAACTAGTGGGAAAATATTTGGGGGGAAACCACGTTGATAAAAGTTGGGTAAATTTAACCTCCGAGTCTGATTAGGCTCCATATAACAACAATATTTATATCATGTCCCTTTGCTTTATGAAATAAGTAGTATGTGTCAAGTCATAGGGATAACACTATGGTCCTTAGAAATTTCTCTGTGACTTTTGATAAGATTATCTACTATTATGTGGATGCTTGATAGTATTAAAATTATTGGGCATTAAGTTGAGGTGACCATTCTTGTTATGATCATCACTTTTCACAAGGGGTATGTCAGTTATCCCATATATCATTACATTATGATTATTTTTCAATACCCTGATGGTGGAAGGATTGTTTTCACTATTATCTCTAGCTTGGGAAGTCATCAACCATCCATTTATTATGTAAACCTTTTACCCACTACTAATTGTGGCTTGATCAATTCTTAATGCGCTTTCTAAAGATTCCTCATAAGACTTATAAGGTAACTTCTAAACCTCCTCCCTTGTATCCCTATTTACAAAATGCAAAAAGAGGTTATAGATTTCTCTATGGGCCATATTTAGGGCACTAGTTGACAAATAAAGGACTTGCCTCTGACTTCTAAAAATGTACCAATAACTAAACATTTTATTTCATACTTAGGAACTCTCAAATTCTTGCCTTGACCAATTTGTTCATATTGAAAGGTACAAAATCACCAATGGGTTGTATGAAGAAATGTATAGAGACCTTTGGAAGGTAATAGTACCAATTTAACATGATTCCTTCAAGGGTCTTGGGAAATATCCTAGCCACAACTATGTCCCAAGGGAAGATCTCTCTTACAGTCATCATATATGCCTTGATGTGGGAATTGGGATTCCCTTCCCCTTTGAATTTTGGTACATCTGGGAGGGGATGTAATAATAACATATTACAAATTTTTAAGTCAAGAGGTTCTTTTAAATAGTCTAAGTAGGTTCCTAAAAAGGAATCTTTAGAAGTTGTAGTTCTTATGAACATGAGACCCATGGATGGGGCTTGTGTACTAAGTTGATTTTTCATTTACACATTTGTTTGATATCCTAGATACATTGGTTGGACAGTGATGGGATGATACACTATGGGAGTCACATGATTTTGTGGTGCATAAGCTCCACTAGGTTGTTGAAGATGTGGGAAAGTGTCATTACTAGTTTTTTGAAAAAAAAAATTTAGATAGGGAAGATTGAGTTGCCCCTAGTTTTTCTCAACCCTAGTGTTGAATGGATTCGTTTAAACTTTTGGTCTTTCTATAGTTTTGTCCTTTAGAAGTTTCTCAACACCTCTAGCCTTTAGCATCCTGATCCATTGGACTAGTGTGGCTATGAGGTTGGAAAGTGTTGCAACCTCCATCCTTTAAACTTCTCCACCTTGTTATGGGTTGTTTTGAGTATTTTCACTTGCTTTCTCTTCGAGAATATTTTCTAATGATACATGATGTGTCATAGATCATTCAACTTGATAAACAACATGGAGGGATTCTCATGCCTCCTATACTTCTTGCAATTTTCTTTATAGATAGCTCACATCATTGTCCATCTAGGTGGTCATTTCCCTAAATATTATGATAAGATAATCCTGTTAATGAACTTTGGATTGAATGAGAATCAACATGCTTTGTCTTGACTAGAATAATTGGGATGGACAAAAATCTATTGATTCTAGGTTGGGTTGTTAAAGGTCAAGAAGTTTTGGTGTCTAATGCCCTCTAAATCTAAATATTCAAAATCATAGTGGTTCAATAAGTTACAACAAATAGTCAGGTAGACAATAGACTATAAGGAACAAGGACTACATATGAATCCAAAACAACACCAGTTAATAAGGACATCACAAGTAACTCAACATTACTTCTAGAGGTGTTCACAAAAACAAAGGGGAGAACACAACTAGAGAATGCTAGACTGTAGTAGGGATGAGTGTCTGAGGCAGAGCACATAGTGGAAGCATAGAATTATCAACTTTTGAACCTTCAAACTCACTATTGGTGAGACAACATACCATCGGTGAGCTTAAAATTTCATCAGCCAATAGGCCGATGCCACCATGACTCCATTTGATTTCACTTCTGAAAAACATCCCATCATTGACTCTTATCAGTCAGACAGACCGCTATCAGTGACTTTATATCCTTTCACACTGATGTCTTTGTCACTCTGATACGAGACTCTAAGTCCCTCGCCTATCGGTAGGACTTAATACCATCGGCACACTCAAAAACTCTTCTGCCAACACACCGATCTCACCAATGACAACCTTCGGACCACACCCGTCGGTGAGACTCCAAACATCGGTGAACTCTAATCTCGTTGGGCTGATACACCAATGGATTTCGACTATCGGTGTGATCCCCTTCATTGGCAAAGCTCTCAACTGCTCTTCTGATGCGCCAATGGGATTATCTTCCGATACACCGATGTCTTTGACTTCGAACCACACTCGTTGGCAAGACAGACCACTATCGACGAAGCCTAACCAAGGTCTGCCGATACGCCGATACGACCAACTCTTGACGTCGATACAAGGTTCTTTTGAAGGCAAAGGGCGCCTAGGCTTATGGGGCTCAATTTGATGTATTTATTGAAATCTCAAGGTGAATTGATGCTTATTGAAAATGCCACTTAGTCCTTCATTTGCATTCTAGGCACCATTTCCTATTGACTTATATGCTCCTCCTCATGCTAGGGTGCCATAATGAAGTGGTTTAGACAATAGGTGCACTTCACTTACTAGAGGCTTGTTCTCCTTCCACCTTAGGCAAACTTTTATGGTGGAAGAGGTGTTAATGGGCACCTTGTCTTAAATGAATGCTCTCTCTAAGTTGGGTGCCCTTTTGAGGCTTTATGAGTTGCAAATTGCGTCTTAACCCTTCATGCTTGTTGCTCAATGTTTGAATGTTTAAGAAAGTCTCCTTTAGGTGCTCATCTTAATGACTTTTTCTCAAGGCGCAATCATCCTAATGACTTGGATATTCATCCTAGTGTTTCAAGATATCAGGCTACTAGATTTAGTCATTTTCAGGATCTCAAACATAAAGAATAACATGATTCATTTTTTTGTATTGCATATAGTTGACACTCTATGCTACTCATAAAGAATATTAATATTTTCTGTTCAACATGATGATTCATTTTTTTTTTAAATACAACTTTTATCTTTTAGTTTCAAAATGAGGTTTAGGTGATACTTGAATAACAATAGCTAGCTTATTGGATCAACAAACATCCTATGTAATACAATTGGACTTTAAATATTTAAAGTAGCCATTTACAAATATCTATTCAAACATGGATTTATAATGCAAGTATGGATGCCATCAATAAAAAAGATTTGTATTAACCAAATATCCATATAGGCATACATCAATATCTGTCGATATAAGTATAACATATATACAAAATAGCCATATAGGCATACAAGAATGCCATATAGGCATACAATGTCAATTATATACAATACAAAATATATGTCCACAAATGCCATATAGGCATACAACAAAGGAACACAATAAAAAGTCATTCCCCTCTGGCTGGTGAAGAGAATAGATCACGAGTAGCCTTTGATCTTCTAGGGGATGGAGATGTGCATGTGGGTGGTCTACTATGAACCCGAGGGCTACTCCTCCTATTTAGTTCTTCTTGCATCTTTAGCTGTTACAATAAAAAGTATAGACATTAATATATAGAAATTACATGTTATAAAAAATGAAACATTTAACAAAATAATCACTTACCGCTAACATATAATCTGTCTCCTCACTTGCCTCAGTAGCAGGAATAGGCCTTGGTGATGTCATGTCCTATAGAAACCATCCAGATAGAAATTAAACTACAAATCAATAATCTTTTGATTTTTCAAAAATAGACAACTATAACAATGAATGTAAATTGAAATTTACTAATCTACCTCATACCCCTGTCAATGCCATGGAGCTATGAATCGCAAAGGCTACACCATACTCCATTGCCCTCTGAACATGGGGAGGTGTCTCCGTAGCCTGCATCATCTAGAAATAAAACAACATTATTCAATTACAAAAACTATAATAGTGATGCAAATCATGGCTCCTAACATATACACACGTTCATCTAAACATGGAAGTACACACAATAAAGCACACAAGTCACATACAAAAATCTAGTAAGTACAATTCATTCATTAAACTATTTATTTTATTACCTTCATAAAGCTTTGAAGTCCACCACCGTTGGCAGGTGTTTCTGTGAAATCTACAATATTAACCTATTCAACATCCAAAATTAGATATTAGAATACCATTCATATAACGATGCTAGTCACATGTAATATTTATAATTGTTTACTAGTTACATACCCTAACAATAGATGATCTAGTGTAAAATGTAGGTGGCGAACCATTGAAAACTGCATTGACGCTATGACCCTGAAATTTCATTAAAATCATCAATTTAAATTAGTTAATCTTGCATTTCAAAAATGAAATTTAATAAATTAAATTCAATAAACTTGCTAATATTTACCTGAGTATCAAGGCTAAAAGTCTCACTCAGGAGGGTATCTGTCATCACCATCTGCTCAGCTGCAGATGTAGCCTATGCACCTGCGTCCTGACTATCCATGGGGTCATAACCATAGGCTGACCCGCAAGTCTGACAAGTATGGGGTGGGACCCTACTCCTCGCACTATCTCCCAACCTACTTTGTGCTGTAGGACCGGCATGCTCTATGATGTTCTGGGTCAAGGCACTAATGGACTGAAGTGTATCGACCTCAACACTCTCCTTCACAATGGAAGGGATAGAAACATGCTCGTGGGCTGGTCTGCTAATTACTCATCTCACTACCCACTGTGGGTCAAGACGTGCCCCTAGTCTATCTTGTACTGACCACCCACCTCTACCCTAGAAGTCCCACATATCAAAATAATTTGGCACATTATTGAGGACAAACTCGCAGTAGAGTTTCCTCAAAAAGTATTGCGGGACCTCATTATTATTGCATGGAGGATGGTCAAAAACCATCCACCACCTCTACCCAAAATTCTCCCTTATCACTTGGTTGTTGCACCAATGGATAGGGAACCTCTTGCATGTAATGGGTGGAGGTTGATTTGTTTGTGGGTTTGTAAAAATTAAACACAAGTCTAATTTTGTGATTTGTAATTTTTTCACATCTTGGTATGACAGCTTGTCTGCATAATAATCTCTAAACTCTCTCCTCTTATCTGTCCAACTAGTTATTTGCTTGTTAATTGAATCTACATTTGATAACATAGATTCAAGAGATTCAGCAAGCATGGACCTATGCAAGGTTGAAGTGGAAGGATCTTTCAACCTTGCAATTATATCTTCAATTTCTTTTTTGTTGTTTTCAATTTGCCCCATTATATTTTCTTGTGTTCCAGGGGCATGTCGAGGAATGGATGGAGGAGGTTGTTGTTCTGCAGGTATTTCCTTAGGATTTTGTGGATTTTGAGGAGGAGGAGGAGGAGGTGCATTAAAATTTCCTAACAATTAACAAAATATACATCAAAAATCAACTCAACCCTACCTATTTAGAAACAAATTCAAACAAAAAAATATATAACTCACTCCTTTGGTGTGCTCGATGTCGTGGTGGCATTTTGGTGATGAATCGATAAGGTTTTTGTGTTGAATTAAGTTTTGCAAAACGCGAGCGCGCTTTCTAGGGTTTGCAGGCCGTGGGCATAGAGGAGAAGAAAGAAATGAAATGAGATAGAAACCTTTTTTTTTATTTATAGAAAGTCAAAACACGCTCGCGTTTTGTATTATTTTTTTTTGAAAATAATTTGGCCACTTTTTGCCCCCCCATCTTTTTGCACTTGCCCTGCTCACTCATGAAGTATTCATTCATTTTACTATTTTTCTAGGTAATATTTATATCCTTCTTGAGTATTCAATATATCTCCAATCCTTAAATAGAGTTTACCATTGTTCTCTTGGTTTCAATTATGTTGTTTTAGAGATAAAGAGATAGATGATCTTATTTTTAGAATGGACATGACTGGAAATTGGTCTTTTTAATTCTTCTCTCCATGCCGGGTTTGGTGGGGAAGGTTCAACCATAACAGAAAAGGTATATTAGTTTTTAGGGCAACCTGCTCCATCCTTCAACCCCACCTCCTGTGGTTGGAACCTGATTTAGCATGGGCTTCGTTGTTGGACCTATACAACTACTTGCATCTAATTTCCTTGAGGTTAAGGAAGATGTTAATTTCCACTGGCCAACACTTATTGACAAAGTCAAGGAATTTAGGTGAGCAACACCTTTCAGCCTCCACATCTCCACTGTGGCAACCAACAGTGATCAACATATCAGCTTTGGTGGATGAAGAAACACTTTTGGAGGGGCCCACATGTTGATCAACCACCCCACTCCACCCCCATGGTGAATCTTTGTGCTTTGTTGTTATTCGGTTACATGGGTTTGTAGGTGACTTTGATGGTTACATGTGTCACTCATCGATTTGATTGTAAGAATCTCCCTTGTTCTATAAAAGGGATGCACTCCATTTGCAAAAGGGTGTTGGAAAATGAATGGGATGCTTTTATATTTGTAGTTGTTATAGGAATAGAATTCTCTATATTTGTCAATGTCTCTATCTAGATCATGTATTCTTTGGTTTGAATCTATATGAGAAACATGCAAATTCATATGCCAGTTGTCTCCATTTTAAGCTATAAGAAAACATTTGAAATTAATAATCAAGGATTATTATTTCTTCACTTAAATTTTCTATCATGAATTGTTTCTTTGTGTTAGTTTCCTTTCAAGTAATGGAGTAAATATTTCTTGAAAATAATAATGTTGTTGCAGAACTTAATTGGATTACTAAGTATGAGATCATATAAATGAGGCTTTTAGTGGGTTGATATTGTTGTCAAGGTAAGAATATTTTGCAAAATTTACTGCAACCACCAGATGCAGGTAGTGCTAAGACAAAAGATTACAATATCAAACTCTTTATTCCCAGATAGGCACTGGTCCCAAATTATCCCACTTCCCAAGAAAATACACACTTTAAAATGACAAACTCACATGCTTTGTAAATAGATTATAATTATTTGTAGTTTTCACATCAAGATTTAAGGGTTACAAGAGATCATCCTGGTAACTGTGTCAAACTTGCAACCTTTTGTCAATTTGTGTGAAAATGCTTTTCTACTTGGCACTATGATTAAATATGAACTCTCATTCCAAATTGGTGTCGAATGAGGGGAACCCACCTAGGCTTTGTAGAGCTTGAAGTGTAGAGGATATCATTTCCTCAAATTTCTCATGTTCGTTGGCCAATTGGTCATTGTGGCTTGATTATAAGATATAAACCTATAGAGATCTATGACAATTAGTTGGTGAACCAACAAATTGGAGACTTTTCTCGAGAGAGTTAGGATTAAGCCTTATCATGAGTCATTTACACAACATTCTATCACCATTATTGCAAGTGTGAAGTCTTTGAGCATTTACTGTATTTTAATCCAAATCTTTGACATATTTCCTCAAATATTGAAAATCCTTATTAGATATGAGTCTTGTGTTGTATTCTAAAAGTAATAATGTCCATCCCTTCAAAGGGTGGTGACTCTACATTTTAAGTGAGCCTCAATTTACTCACAATGAATGGGAGAAGATCCTTATACATAAGTGATCCAGGAAAGAAGCTGGAAGGAGAAATGGAATCAAAGGAGCATGCAACTTGGAAAGTGAAGAACCTGGGTAAGTTTACTAGCCTTAATGGTGAACCTTCTAAACTTGATGCACATCAAGTTGTAAAAGAACATTTGATAAGATATGATAGTGATGTATCTGCTTCAAAGATTAATAAATCTAGAGAAGAAGAAATGTGGCAGGCTAAGAGATAGAGTGAAATACAAAATTTAGAAAAGGAGAGGAAAGAACTTAACGCAACCATTCTAGCCAGAGTCACACCCTCTAGACCTAATGTAATAAATAGAGCCACACCTAGGGTTCACAATTGCACTCCAATTAAGACCCATACAACGTTAATAACTAATTGTATATTTTAATATTGAATAATGAATATTTATCATGACATTTGAGTTTGACAAACTAATATCGAATTAGTATACTAAAATTTTTAATTTTTAATATTTATGGTAGTTTTGTTTAGCATATGCATCATAAGTGGTATTCTAAACTTAATTCTTGTTTTTAGGTTGTAAATATGTATGTATTTATGATTTTATTTGTTTTTGTATGGAGGTCCTAGAATGTACCTAGTCCCTAATTTTTTTTGTTGTACCAACATATTGTACCCACATACTAATACCCATGCCTAATTTTGATTTAACAACTTAGAAAATAACTCAACCTTGCTCCATTTATTCTTGCAATTTTTCCTTGGACCAAGTACATAGCCTGCCACAATTATTCATTTCTTTATTTATTTTTTAATTTTGATTTAATAACATCATATAAGGGTATAAATTACTTCATTTATGAAGTATCAATTTGATTTTGAGACATTAATGATTTAAAAAATGTTTTGGAGGGACCTTAACCTTACTCCTTATCTCAACCATAACTTGTCCATAGTAGAGGTACTCAGGTAAGCACATTGAACATGTAACAAGCCATGTCACATAATCTAAATAATAATCCCAATTAACCATCTTAACTAGAGTAAGAATACATCATGATTAACATATTCATAGTTAAGCAAAAGAGAATTGAAATCATCATGATAATTGAGCATGTTATTCATTTCCAGAACATAACAAAACTTAAATTTCAATATCCAAGGATAATTCATTAGTGAATAACCTTCACTATACATGTACAAAGGTATGCTCAAAGCATCAATATAGAAATACACATAATAACTAACTATCAAGTCATAAAAAGAAAAGCACTGTATTTGGAACTTTGACATTTGTCTTCATAAGCTTTGGCTTGTCTTCTGCTTTGGAAGGAGAGCATCATCCGAGTGCTTTTCCTCCAACCACAGACCGACGGTCCCCCACACAACTTCCTACCTAGAAGCAGCCCTACCCTTCACAGAGGGTATAGATAAAATGAACCATTAGGTTTTCCATTTGAGTATCTCGTGTTGTGTCCTTCATAATGTTTCACGGTCATACAACTATAGATCCACTCTAACTATGTATGACACTACTGGAAACATTATGCCATCTGGAACACTGTGGACTGACTAATGCACGCACAGACGGATGCATTACTTTGGCCAAAGATTTACATATATATATACGATTTGCAATGAACGTAGTTGTATGTCCACCACCTTGACTCAACTTAGAAATTGTCTCATCCTATAGTATCCATAACTCGACCCTCATTTACATCTAGGATTGATAAGTTTAGTTCATTCTTAATCCAAATCTTGGACAAACAACTCCTATCATGGGAGTACATTCAATTATACTATGTTTCCTTCACAACAGGGAATCTATGGCTCGACATCATTCTATTCCATCTTTTCACAATGGCAATAGCCAAACAAGTTTTCCAACATATAACCTTCTAGGTTCATAGTTTCATGTTGACCTATCCCAAGGTTTACATTCAAGTTCATATCATCAAAGAATTATATCATATTAGTCTAATAAGATGACTTATTAAAAAGATCTTACTCACATACCCATATGAGTTTTGATACTTTATACTCCATTCTAGGAGTACAACATTTCAAAAAGAAATGGCTTCCATATAGATATATAAAAATACAAAAGTTTCTTGCTAACCTTAGCATTCAATCTCACAAGAATAATTATCAAGGAGAGCAATCTCTCCAATAAAACTAGCATGCATTTAGTGTTGCCTTGACAATAATACCATTTATCATTTATCAACCTCTTTCTTCATTAAAGAGTCAATACATATATTCTTTTAAATTCAAGAATTGCACCATGGTTATCATAATAACCATCTATAACATTCAAACACTGTGAGTGCAGTCATCTAGAGTGGTTGCTAAGTGCCTTATGGACAGTCAAGAGTTTAGACATTCAAGGTAAATATTTTCATGATTCAAAGAAAGGGTTCTTGGCCTACTCCCAGCCAAATTTTCAAACACATACTTAGTCATGATAGTTTAAAATCCTTTCACTATTGAGTACCGTTGGCTCAAGCTTAATAATGAGGACTTCAAGAATACTAATAAGTTAAAAGCCTTGCCATATTGGCAAACATGATTACTTGCATGTTGTAGTTAATCACAAGCTCAGCCTCATGGCCTCGAGCAACTGGTTATCAACAGTAGCTTATAAGATTCACATTATAAATGCTTATGCAACCTTGAAGGCCTTCAACGAATACACCAAAGTGTATGAGATAACACAATTTTTCAAAACAAGGCCTATGGATTCGAGGGTCTCAAACAATAGTCATAGAATGCTTCAGCCTTGAAGGCCATAAAACTATATACACAACAAAGCTTTGGCCTTGAAGGCCATAAAACAATATACATAGCAAAGCTTTGACACTATATGTCGACATTATAATAATACTTATCATGATAATAATACTTACTTGCGATGCTAAACGATAAAAGTCTTTCAAAGACTATAATTCATACCTGAAAGGTATATGTATAATGTAATGGAGTTGGTCGTTCGAAGGATACTCAGCCTGGTGATGATCTTATACCCAACGCTATTATACTTTCCCATTCGCTATTATAGTAGTAGTTTCTTTTTGCACAAAGGAACCTATTTCACAAACTTCTTTCCTATTGCTCTCCCTGAGCACACACCAAGATACCAAAAACAAGAGGTGTTTTCCTTAATTTTGCATGCCTTGCATGCAAGGTGCTTCGCCACCTTTTTGGGCTCCATGATAGGATAAAATTAGTTATCCATTCTGCCACCCCACAGCCTTTTGGGCTTTAACAGTCTGTTAACTACCTACCTGGAGTGGTCATCAAGGGTGGGGAGATAATGATGTGTTTGAATTGGCCTCCACTCATCCCACTCACCGCGGTTGGTGGGAGGCCTGCTAACAAATGACATATATTTTATTGATAGTAAGGTGCCCGATCACAAGGCTAACATGCTTATATCACATTAAGTTTTCCCTTGCATCAACATGACACTTAAGGATAAGCATAATAATCCATGATGTCATCAAACGACATCATCATTACTAAGGTGGTATAAACAAAATGCAATTTAGGGGTTGAGTACCACTCCCCCTTCTTCGCTATTAACCATACGTAATATATATAAAGTAGATAATAGACTTGAAACCTTGATATAGAAATAAATAAAGAAATAAGGGAGTACTCGACTACTTGACGAGGTTATCTCTCGACTTACGTTGACTTAGTCAAAACAATGTAGATGATGTCAAGATAATCCAAATTGTCATGACAACACAAGAAGGCAACGACTAACAAGGAAAAGATGTAAACTCATTCTTACCTAGCAAAGTTTCACAAGGACTTAACTTGATACTCAAATGACAATTTGACCCTTTTCCCAATCTATTTCCTCCTCTCGAATGATACTATCCTTTTGTTCTTGGTAGAGGGTTCTTTCTTGTTTACACTCAAAACCATATAACCATGATCTGTGTATCTTCACTTGATTTGCAAATCAATATAATTAAATATTCATATCAACATGTAATCTCATGTCTAACATTAATCAGTATTCATCTAATCAATGATTCTATTTGATATTCTCCATATCATCAAATCATTAAACCTTAATTATTTATCCTGATTACCACACAAAAGTAGGATTAAACTAAAACATAAATTGGGGATATAACATATCTCCCCCCATAAGAATCATTGTCCCTAATGATTAAATGTTTTCAAACGTCAACCAACATAATAAGAAAAGTGTTGTGTGAGAATAATAAAAAGTTTTTCAAAAGAGATGAGGAAATCTCGCATATATATCCTCATAGTTTTCCTAGGTGGCATTTTCCTCTGCATACTGGTCCCACTAGACCTTGCATTGTGTTATTTCTTTATTATGTAAGTGTATCTTACGTGTTTTGAATACCTTGATGGGCTCAATCACCACCACCCCTGGGTCCTTCACCTTATAGCATTCCAATCAAGAATATGAAACATGAAGAACATTATGCATCATGGCAAGAGCTGGCGGTAGAGAAATTTTGTATGCAACTGGGATGATGTCTTCAATAACTTCGAAGGGACCCATGTGTATCTAGGTGCCAATTTGGATGTCTTCCCAAATTTAATGGAGCTCTTTTGAGGTTTTACCCTTAGAAGAACTTTTTGTCCCACTCAGAAATGCCTTTCAATGTGTTTAGCATCTTCATAACTTTTATGCCTATCATTAGCTTTTGCTAGCCTTTTCTTAATCAAATGGACTTGCTCTTCCATTTCTGACAGCATTTCTAGACCAAGGCTAACCCTATCTTCTAGCTTGTCCCAACTTATAGGGGTTTGGCACTTTCTTCCATATAATTCTTCAAATGGATCCATCTTAATTGTAGAATGATAGGAATTATTATAGGCAAATTCCACTAGAGGAAGATAATCTTCCCATTTGTATTGTTGTTCCCTGCAATACATCCTCAATAAATCCTCCAACATTTGGTTTACCCTTTAAGTTTGACCATCTGTCTTAGGATGATAAGAAAATCTTATGTTCAACTTGGTTCCAAGTGAAGAAAATAAGGTTTTCCAAAGCCTCGATGTCATTCAAGCATCCCTATCTGAGATAATCTTCTTAGGAATACCATGTAATCTAAAAATTTCTTGAGCAAATTTGTGGGCTATGACGGGTGCCCCATCTGTCAAGTTCCCAGGTATAAAATGTGCGGCTTTGGTAAGTCTATCCACCACGACCAAAATAGCATTGTGCATGTTCCTTGACATAGAAAGTCCTTGCACAAAGTCTATGCTTATGATTTGCCATTTCCATTATAGAATTTCATGAGGGTATAAAAGTCTTGTCAGGTGATGGTGTTCTTCCTTTGTCCTCCTCTGGCATTCTATACATGTAGCTACAAAACTTGTAGCATCCCTCTTCATTCCTTTCCAGAAATATAAGGGTTTCACATCAGCAAGTAACTTTGTTACTCTAGCATGTCCCAAATATGGTGCAGAATGTACCTCCTTCCACACATTATTCCTTAACTCCACAGAGTTGGGTACATATATCCTTCCTTTATAACTTAATAACCCATCTGGCTCAAGGTTAAATCCATTATATTTCAAATTTTGGGGGTTCTCCAAAAGGGTCTGTTTTACTTGCTTGTAAAACTCATCTCCTTTAGACTTTTATAGTACTTGATTCTTAAAATTAGAATGTATAAAGATCATTGAGGAGATATGTCTTCTCCTACTTAGGGCATCTGTCACTCAGTTTTCTTTACCTTGAATATATTTAATCTTGAAATCATAATCCGAGATGAACTCCAACCATCTTCTTTGGTGAGCATTTAGATGTGGTTGAGTGAACATATATTTGAGCCCTTGATGGTTTGTTTTCATCTCAAAGGGTTTTCTGAGCAAATAGTGTCTCCACATTTGTAGTGCATGAATGACTTCTGTCAGTTCCAAATCATGAGGGGCATAGTTTTGTTCATAAGTTTTCAATTTTTGAGATTCATATGCAATGACTTGTCCATCCTAGACTAGTATACCACCTAAGCCTTCCCTTGAGACATCAGTAATGACTATAAATTGACCTTTTGGGTCAGCTACTTTCAAGATTGGTGTTGAAGTCAAATTTTCCTTTAGTTGGTCAAATGCCTCCTGACACTTATGTGACCACTCAAACCTCTTACCTTTTCTTCGCAAAGAAGTTATAGGATAAGAAATTTTTGAAAAGTTCTTCACAAATTTCCTGTAGTATCTTGCAAGGCCCATGAAACTTCAGACCTTATGTACATTCCTTGGTACCGACGATTCCAAAATAGGCTTAATTTTAGCTGGTCCACAGCTATTCCCCTAGCTGAAATTATGTGGCCTAAATATTGTACTTCCCTTCAAAAGAAAGTACACTTGGAGAGCTTACCATACAGTTTATACTCCCTCAACCTCTGGAGAATAATCCTTAAATGCTGAAGGTGTTCTTCCTCATTCTTAGAGTAGATTAGGATGTCATCAAGAAAAACTAGGACAAACTTGTCCAAACAATCCCTGAACACATTGTTCATTAGGTTCATAAATGTTGTAGGTGCATTTGTTAATCCAAAAGGTAGGACAGTGAACTCATAATGCCCATATCTTGTTTTGAAGGCTATTTTATGGATGTCCTCATCCTTCAACCTCAATTGATGATACCCAGACCAAAGATCAATCTTGGAAAACACAGTTGATCCTCTAATTTAATTGAATAGATCATTAATGCAGGGCAACGAATATTTATTACTATTACATTTATGACTTTTACAGTTAGCATTCAAGCCACCTTATAATAGAAATAGCTGGAAGATGATGGAGAATCCTCTACCTTCACTCAGATATCCTCAATCTCTTAGAATATATGAAAAATGGTCCTTAACAGGATGCAATGGGCATGTAGTGGTGGTCTACTAGAGCAAGCACACATTTCAGATGTGGCAGATGAGTGAAGACTACAAGTCGCATCCTTTATGTGAATTGGAGCACGATTGATTAGAGAATCAGGAGAATACTATGACCTATTGCAAATTGCAGTTTGGCACACCCATGACTTTTTGGTGATTTCAATGACCCACAGGAAAATGTGGCTTTGTAACTCAGCCAGAACATTAATATGGGTCATTGATTTTACTGGAAAGTTGCCCAGTGAGTGGCCTTGGAATGTTCATGCTTTTGATTTTGAGACAATAGCCACTGATGTCATTAAGTTGTAGAGATGATTTCCACAAAAAACATGATGCTTAAATAGGTTTCTCTTTAAGGCTAGTATTAGTATGACATCACTTCACTTATTGGAAAAGATATGCTATGGTTCCAAACCTAGAATTTGATAGCCCGTGGCCTATTTTTGTAAATTTAAAGCTAGAGTTACAATTTAAAAATTTGGTGGATCATATAATGTGATATACTCTATTTTTTTAACATAACTAAACTTGTAGTTGGATGCTTCTGGATTAAACTGTGTGATAATATTTTTGCTCAATGTTTCAGATCACACTACATGATCCATCATCAGGAGTACAAAAAGCAAGAGAGGAGAAGTAGAATAAATAGTTTGCAAACCAAGCAAGTTAAATAGGAAGGGGTAAGAGAAGTGGCACAGGGGCTAAGAGACCAACTTGGAAACACAAACAAATAAGAACTCAATCTCATGCACTAGGAAATACAAGGGGATGGTCAATCCAATCAAGTAATCAAATTTAATGTAACTAAATAGAAAAAATAAAAACAACTACCTTCAAACAAACAAATTTGAAAAGGGAGTATGTATGTATGTATAATATATATATTCAACATACTAAAACAATAATTGAATATATATATAATTAAAAGGAAAATAATAACAAACTATTGAGAATATGTAAAATAAAGGGACAATAAAAAGTGACCAAAAAATAAACCAAAGAACACCTAACTAGAAGAATAAAAAGTCACAACAAAGAAGAAAGAATGAGCCCTGAAAGTAGAACAAATTCAAACACAAAGACCTAAAGAAATCACAAGCAACAAAATGAGAATAGAAATTAGACCAAGGAATGAGAGGCCAAAGGGAACAAAAAAGGAGAAAAGAGTGAGAAGACAACAAAAATTACATGCATAAATATAAAGGTAAATATGTAAAGTGTAAGAAAATAGCCAAGGTCAAAAGTAGACTACCTATCTACAAAACCTATAAATAAACAAGAAGAGTATAAATGCCAATGCATATACTCTAATGTGTGCAAAGTGACTATGTATGCCAACGAAGCACAGGAGCTCAAAAAATCTAAAAAACAACGAAGGAGAGTTGGAGAAAAGTATGTGTGAAAAAGTACACAAAAGAGAACTAGAAATTTTTTATAAATACCAAAAAGGAGGAGGGGACAAGAAGGAAGGGGGTTCCAAGCTATTAGGTGAGAAGCCAAGTTCAAGAAGAGACAAGAAGGGAAAAAAGGAAGACTGTATGCCAACGAAGCACAGGAGCTCAAAAAATCTAAAAAACAACGAAGGAGAGCTGGAGAAAAGTATGTGTGAAAAGGTACACAAAAGAGAACTAGAAATTTTTTATAAATACCGAAAAGGAGGAGGGGACAAGAAGGCAGGGGGTTCCAAGCTATTAGGTGAGAAGCCAAGTTCAAGAAGAGACAAGAAGGGAACAAAGGAAGACGGGAGAACCAAACTGACCTGAACGGAGTGAGGAAGAGAAAGGGAGGGAGGAGGGGAAAAAGAACAATAGAAGGAGATGAGAAAAGGAAGGAGGGGAGAATGCTAAGAGGAGGAACAAAGGAGAAGAGAAAGAGGTTAAGGAGGGGGGAGGGAAAGGTTCATTAATGTAAATGTAAATGAGATAAAGACATTCTCAACTTGCTAAGTGGTTTGGTTTGTAAATTTGCTTCTTCTTTTTACTTTGAGAACTATTCATGTATTAAATATCTTTTGCTCTTTACATAATGATATTCTCCCATATCTTATAGTGTGATTCTCCTATAATTGGTGCTCCTTTTAACATTATTCGAACACTACCAATATCTAAAAACTTCTTTCTAAAAAAACATAATGCACTGAACAGATAGAATATTTTGACAATTTATTTTTCCAAAGGCAAGCATGTTCTTGATTATCTGTCATGGTAAGTTATTGGTATGTATCCTCCTACAATTCATACTCATAGCAATCATCCTTGTAATGCTACCATGAACTACTTTTATCAGCCAATCTGGTCCATACAATCTAGGAGTTGAAACATATGCCAAACAATGGAATATGATATTCATCTGATCCCATCTATTGATTAGTATCCTTTTAACTAATTTAAAGATATCTCCTTGTCCCATGTAATGTCCCCTTCTAACAAGCCAAAATTTTCGCAACCTTGCAAACAATTTCAACTTGAGAAAGAGCGCATTAGTATTCAATTCCCTTTAATACTTGACCATAATCATATGTAACTACTTCAACTAATCATAATTATACAAGTCCATTTTCCATATTTCATGATCTACCTTGGGAGAGATAGTCTTAGGCCTACTATTAATCAAACCTTCCACCTTATGAGAGAAGATTCATTAGGAGGTAGTGTCATACCAACTATCATAGGTCCCATTTCTTTCTTTCCTTTGACTCTTGAGTCAAAGGCCCATCATTATTCCTTTGATTCTTAAATCAAAGGCCCATCATTATTCCTTTGATCCTTAAATCAAAGGCCCATCATTATTCTATTGATACTGAGATCAAAGACACATTATTAATTTCTCCTTTGACTTGGAGGTGATAACTCACCATCTCAAGTCAAAGGCCTATTCACTTGTCTCAGAGGGTGATTTCTCACCACCTCGAGCCATACCCACTATTTAGTCCATTGCTATCCTAACTATCCATGTCACTTCCATAGTGTTGGGTGTATTAACAATGAGGCCGCTTTCTCATCCCTAGGATTTCATGATCATGCCCATAATCCATCTATAGAGACCCATTCCATTATCCTATCCATAATAATATCAAGTTGATATACATGCCATAATCCCATATCTCAACATAAGATCCTTTAATCATCATGAATTTTATATATTTCAAACTTAATGCAAGTATTTGAGATATATGATATTCAATTCCTTACTTAGATGCATAGTAGAACATTTACATTATCCTACTTATATTCCATTACTAACATAACTACTGAATTTTCATTAGACTTTTATCATTATTTCATATTCCATTCATATTTCAATCTCATTTAAGAATAAATAATGAAATATGATTATGCAACATCTTTATACCTTTAATTTTCTATATTTGATTATGTTATTCTATCATTTTACTACTAAAATTAAGATGATAGCACATACATGTTTGAAATCTAATGCTGGGTAGGTATAGTGTTTTTGTTCTAAAATATCTATGTTGTTCTTCTATATATGATCCAATTTATATGTTTGGATGATTAGATGGCTGAGTAGAGGAATTGCTGATATGCAGTGATAATATTTTGAAACATGTTTCTATTCTTACATATATCTTTTAATATTTGTGCTTCATATTTGAAAGCTTCCTTTATATTTCCTTTTATATTTATGCAACCCTGTAGTGACAAGATGTGTATTGCTTTCTAGGAATCGCTACCTTTTTATATTTTCTAACTTCCATAATGGATGACTCATATTCCCTGCTTATATCCTATGATTCCCCCTTGAATGGTAATCATCCCTGCATATGTATATGTTTATTATGTGAAAGGGTACCTTGACCCATCGGTCACCATCCTATGATAGCGAATACCTTTTAAAGGTAATCATTTGTTTATTGTTTGCTAATCGTTGGACTTGCTTATTACTATACAAATAATTATTGATGTCTTGATGCTTATCGCATCTCCTTCCCAAGGTAGTCACTGCCTTGTGCCTTTAATGATGATCGCTCACCATAGGCAGCGCTTCAGATTTTAATATATGTAATATTTTTTATTAGTAATAATATCTTATATAATATCCTATATAATATAATAATATATATAATAACACCTTTACTAATATCTTTATTAATAAATCTTCATAATAAAATAGTAGCCATATATAATTATAATATTATTATTATATGGTAATTAAATAAAATCCAATTTGTTGACATTTATATTTTATGTTTGTATTTATATTTATTATTCTTAAATATAATAAATATATTATATTTTAATTATATAAAATATATAAATAATATTATTAATATTATTATCAATAATATTATTATATACGTGATTACCATCCAAAGTGGCTTCTCCATCTCATTATGATGTTTAAATCTTTAATTTAAACAATGCCTTAATATCGGGACATGACATCCCAACATACACCTCCATAGCCTTTGGGAATGTTTATTGTTAAAGCAAGTGCTCATACTATAATATTTAAATACTTCCTTTGAGGAACACAAGGAAGACGGAAAGACTGTATACAACTCCATTTTGATTTTACTATACTTTTTTATGAGTCTAAAATATAAAATTGTTAACCAAATATTGCTTTGACTAAGTTTATGATCAAATCCTTGAATAAAATCATTTTATATTTTGATGGATACATTGACAAATCTTTGAATTAAATTTTCATGTAATATACATTATGCAATGTTTGTACACATTCTTCATAGTACTAATTACTTTGGATTTTTGACAATGTCAAAATAGAAAAGAAGGTAATAGGAAAAAAAATTGGTTATGCTAAAAGATATATTTTGTTGATATCAAGGTTTGTTCCTAACTATAACATATTGGAAAATTAATCAATAACAGAAAGGTCGATACATAATGTTGTATAAGGGTTAAAGATTCTAATGTCTTGGGCCACATTGAGGGATAGCCCTCAATGTGAGGTAAGACATTAGACAATGTTGAAAGGAGAAATATGATGGCATGTTAAAAGGAGTGTAATCAACTTGGAAATACAATCATGTATGCTTCCAATGCCTGCAACTCTTCAATACTTGTAATATTCTCCAGCTTCTCACAAGATTCCATGCTAATAATGTTCAAGTAGCTCAGTCTGGAAAGACTTGGCAACTCCTCAAGCCAGGCCAAAATTGTCTTTGTAGGTGTGTATAAAGGCAGGCCATGCTATAATCGTCAATTAGCTAACTTGTTACAAACATTTTTGTGTTGCCTTTGTCAAAATATATTTCTTCTTTAGGTTTTTTTAACACAGACTTGAGAAAATGCCTCAGGTACAACATTCAGAGAAATACTATGACCATACTTATGAATATAGATCTTATTCAGGGCTTTTAATGCTTTTGTGTACATCATATGTGGGCATGTTGCACTCTTGATTGATGCTGTAAAACTTCTTCCAAAGAATTTCCTTTTGTCTGAGGTAGCCCACTATTGTTTTGCTTGTTTGTGTTTTGTGTGCTCTTTTGGCTGTGTTTGGTATGCTCCTTTTTCTGTCCGAGGGGTGTATATTATGTTTCTTTGGCAAGTGTACATGCAGGCAGGCTAGGGCTTTGCATGTTTCTAGGTTGTGTTTTGTTTACTCTTTTAGTAGTGTGCTTCATTGTTTGAAATGGATGCTTGATTATGCTTTTCTATTGCTCATAACAAAGAAACTACAAACAACCCAACTGAAGCACCTTTATTCTTGCGGTTTTGCCATGGACTAGGTACATGTTCTCCCACAATTGTTCATTTCTTTCTTTTATTTTAAATTTCAATTTAATAACAGCATATAAGAATATAAGTTACTTGATGTTTAATGCAAGATCAATTTGATTGAGACATTAAGTGTTTAAAATATGTATAAAAGGGACCTAACCTTACTACTTATTTCAACCATAACTTTTGCTTAGCAGAATCGAGACATTCATCTTCAATTTTTATGCATAAAGTATCACTTACATTTTATTTTTTATTAGACTTAATTTTTTAGTGATGAGTTCCATGTGATGTATTTCATTGATGATAAAACATGCAATTCGTAGGATGAATGTTTATATGCCCAGAAATTGTCACTAAGGTTCTGTGAAAATTGTAAATTCATTATATACTCAAGCTCATTAAGGGTACTCTCCTTTATAAAATATTTTGCAAATGATATATAATCATTGTTAGGATGCAATTAACATAAACCTTAAAGAAGTTTAGATTGTGTTTTGGTCAACATAAATTTATTTTTATTTAAAGTGTTTTTAAAAATTCATTCTTAGACTAATTAGAGAATAAAACTGCTATGTAAATTACTCTCTTTTACTCAACAAAGAGATTACAAATTTATAATAGGAGAGGAGCTCAACAACTCCTTACAAACCAGGGACCTAATATGACACCTAACTTAAGCTATGACACATCTACAACTCTAGTCGATACATCTACAACAATTGTAAGCACTCACACACAATTATTCATTATTCTCTAACACTCCCCCTTAATGAAGAAATGAAAATATTTCCAACTCTCACTTGAGCACACCATTGTTCCTTTGAAATCTCATGTACCTCTCCTCCTCCAACACCACAAATGGAGGCATGTGGAGGAACCCATATTTCCTTTGACAACCTTTTTTTTAAATTGTGCTATGATGATTCCCAAAAAACATAGGAGTTGCCTTTGTAGCTAGCTCAGTACCACTCTACTTTCTGTTATCTTCCTGAGCCTTTCTCCTCTCTATCCGGACAGGTTCACCCAAGCCTGATATTGCCTCCCTCAACAAGTCATTGACTAAATGTCAACAAAGAAGGATATGTACTAATAATCTACGGTCAGAAGGCCAATATGCATGTACAGTCAAAAGTCAAGGCTGAAGTAGAATGCATCAACTATGATTTAATAGTGAAGTAATAGGGACATACATTATTTCATGATTGACCGCCATGTTTTAGTTGGGGTTTTTTATTTGTAGGAAGCGGCCAAGGTATTCTACGCAATCAAAATTTGGTCGTAAAAAAATTTCATGCCATCTTTAATGTTCTGCATGGTTGGGGATGTGCTTGTGGTCTAAATGGTTTATTGAAAGGTAAGTGTTGATGGTTGAGGGTTTGTTATAGGACAGGTGTGGATACACCTGTCTCTGACTAGGGTTCTGTTGTGATGCTCACAACACACCCCATTTTACTCCTTAGCAAAATGAGGACCCCTGCTATGGCTTTGCTTTTTAGCTTTTGTGTGTGGGTCTGTTGGGTGGTAAAAGGGAAAAGAGGGAGTGAAAGTACAAACCTTGTTGGAAATAGAGAAAAAATTGTATTTTAAGAACCAGACCAAAATATGGGTAGATTCCTTGTCAAAAATGAGTGAGGGTTGCTCTTTGAACCATGTAAAAATTCTTAGTATTTTGCAAGTTATGAGTGTTTTGATAAAAGGTACAATGGGAGGGTTTTGTATGTTGCATATACAAAGTCTTTTGTATATCGAGTTGCATATACAAGGTCAAAACATACAAGGTCGCTCATATACAAAGTCCTTTGTATATCGGGTCCTTGTGTTAGTCGTAAAATGGGTTGTTAGGTTTTTGATGCATTGTTTACTTGTATGCATTTTGGCTAACACTTTACTTTTATGCATTTTGGCTAACACTTTACTTTTTACATACATATCGCAGACCTGACGCAGCTCAGAGTTGAAATGCATAGTCGGTCAAGTTCGTTGAATGCATTTTAGGCTTGTATGTTTGGCAAAGAGGAAACATACAAAGAAGATATACAATGGTATATGCAAGTCGCAGACCCAATAGAATTTAGAGGAGAAATCAATAAATGTTGAAGTCCACCGCATGTATATTGGGCTTTGCATATTTGAGATGCAAGGGTAAACATGCAAAGTAGATGTACAAGGCCATGTACATGTCATGGAACCAGAAGTTTATTAAGTGTAGTTTTATGGTTGTATGTTTTAGGCTTTGTATGTTTCAGGACATACAAAGAAAAATATACAAGGGAAACATACATACAGATGGGACAAACAATGAAACATACAAAGGGTTATGCATCACAGAGATACAAGGGAAAAGGTAAGGTGGACCCCACCCTTTGCACATCGGGCTTGTATAATAACAATGTATATCTGTGATATACAAGCCAGGATACAAGTAAAAGATACAACACGGATGTGAAGAGAAATTAAATATAGAATATTCTTTGTATGCATATGCATTTGTATGTTGCGATATACAAGCCGATATGCAAAACAAAATGTACAAGCCGGATTTCAAAGGGAAGTTCAAAATAGAAAAATCCTTGAATGTTTTAATGCTTGTATGTTTATAACATACATTGCCCAATATACAAAAGAAAGAAAGGTTGCATCTGCCATAAAAGTACGATCGGTGGGAAAATTTTGGACCACACTGACGATAAAGAGTTACGCCGACAACGAAGAGAACCTAGCCGATAGGGCTACATTGGCCAAAAGAATGTGATTGGAATGAGATTTTTGGACCAACCCAACTTAGAGAGTTATGTTGATAAGAAGCATACAGAGCACGATAACAAAACAGAGGGAATACGAACAAAATGGTATATATCCAGATTTGGACTGACTGTAAAAAGGAGGTTTAAAGGCACATTAGTTGCTGTAGTTGGTGCCCCATCTAACATTCTGACCAGGTATGAATTGACAAAGCGACGTGAAGCATTTTTTTAATCCATTTTTTGTGTCTATTTGCAGGGTTGAAGTAATAGAAGGTGAAACTTAATGGTGATGACATCATAGAGAGCGGATTAGATCAAAAAAGAGGCGAGAGGAGTAAAGGCCTTCAATGAGAGGAAAAATGTAGTTGGAGGGAAACATTATTAAAAGGAGCAACAAAGGATATTTTGAGGTGTTAGGCTTTCCAAAGGGCATCTTTATGCTCAATATGGAGTATGCTGCTCAGAGATTTTTTGCGGGATTTGTTTTCCTCCGACTGATGCTGCACTTGAGATACAAACTATTGATTGACTAGGGTTTTGGAACCATATTGGGGATAATCAGAGCTATATATTGAGCCCCTTTACTCTATAATAGGTTACACAAGGATTTGTAGAAACAGAGCTGGAAGTTGTAATTTATCTTAGCATCTTCAAGTAGAAGAACAACTTAGTTTAGAGTAGAAGGAGGTCACCTGTGTTTGCAATAAGGAATGCGTGGAACATCTAGTTTCCTTGCTGTATCTGTAAAGCTTTGTAAGTTTTTGTAAGTTGATTAATGAAGCTAAGAGTCATTCATACATTGTAAATCATATATGACTGTGTGTTTTGAATACAAATGAATCTGGAATTCTGCATCTATATTCAGAGTGTTTTCTGGCTCTTCTTTGCATTTGAAATAATATCTCTTAAAGCTTACAATCTTGAATGTGTGTTCATGAAAATATTCAGGGCTTACATTTAAAGGTTTAGTTTGTGGATTTAATCAAGTTTGTTGTACTTCTTATAACGTGCATAATAGAGCATTTAGATCCTATAGTAGAATGAAGTTTAGTTTAGATTTCTCTAACTTTTCCCAAACCATTTGAAATACTTAGCTTAAACATAGAAATTCAAAGGAGATTGTCTGATATTTGAAAGAAACCTAAACAACTGAGTTGATATTTGACAATTTTCATAATTAGAGTCTAGTAAATCATCAAAAAACTTTAAATCAAGTAAGGCCCCTTGGATATTACAGCTTCACATCAACCTATTGAATTGTCCAACAGGTCAAGACCTGACCATACAAAAACTTGGGATTAAGTAATCTTCATTGATTTCTTCATATCTTTCAAGACAGTTAGGTTCATTTTGTGAATTTTAACTTTCGTTATGAATGTGTAAAAACAATCATCAACAGTTTTTGGCGTTAGAAGGAGGGCCTGATTGGAGTTAGGGTTTGTTTTAAGTAGAGCTGGCTCATAACAGTAACAAAGTGACTAGGTCTAGATCTAGTTCAGAGGCTATATTTGTGCAATTACCTGATAAAAGGCAAAGTAAGAGTCCTTTGATTTGGAATCCTAAAATATCACACGTAGGAGGTTCATCTGGAATGCCTCCTAGATCACCTTTTAGCATCCATAATATTCTAAGTCCTGATAGTTTTTCATTTAGATCTTCAAATCTTGGTCCCAATCCTCCCAGAAATCCTATTCCTCCAAGAAATCCCAATCCTCCAAGAAATCTAGGTATTCCTACAGGTCCAGGTCAAGCACAAGTACCTGCAATGGATTATTTTAATGCCAACTCTCCCATACAGTTCAATGATTATCATGAGATGCCCAAAAATCCTGAAAAGATATGTCCTAAATATCAATTACATCAGGATCCAGAAGATCACATTAGAATATTCGAAGAGGCATGCTTTAGGGCCAGGTTAGAATATGAGGATGTTGTGTGTAGGTTGTTTCCTTACACCTTTAATGAGCAGGCTTCTAACTAGTATGTTAACTTGCCCAATGGTTATATTTCTTCTTGAGCACTTATGAAAGAAACATTTTTGTCTAGATTTAGAGGACCAATAGATCCTTCCACCTTATATCATAAATTGGCTACAATTAAGAGAAGTGAAGGAGAGCTGATTGATAATTTTAATGATAGATTTCAAAAGGCTTATTCTAGGTTAGTAGCTCCTTACACAATAAATGTAGATACATTGTTAGCCATGTATTACGTTGCCTTAGATCCATTAATTGCCATGTTTGTCAAAAGAAAGTCTAACATAGATACAATATCTAAAGCCTATAAGGAGGCAACCTCTGTAAACCAGGAGATGAGGCAGACAACTAATAATGCATTTCTCAACGGAGGAAATCTTGGGGTTTAAAATCAAACACAACCATGGAATGGAGCCCCTACACATAATACTCCATTTTTGAATCTAGTTCCTACATACACACCTGTATATAATCCTACCCCAATCCAAGCCATAGCCCCTTATACTAGTAACATTGCCAATAACAATCAAAGTAATGGTCAATCTTTCTTTCAACCTCCTCAGGATACACTTGTGGCAAAGGCACAAGAGGGAAGAGAAGAAATCAAAGAAATAACTACACACTTGAGAAGATTGACTACTGAAATGACACAATTGAGAAATAAAAATTTCTATGGTAGAAACAACCAAGAATACAATCAAAACCATAACCAAAGAAATGGTCAGAACTACAACCCAAATTATAACCAGAATCACAATCAAAATTATAACCAGGGTCAAAGTTCAAATCAAAATCAGAATTATGGTCAAAATCAAAATCATAATCAAGGACGAGCAGTGCAAAATAGAGGACCTACTATAGATAACAGAGCCTAGAGTAATACCAACAGAAATCAAACTCAGCCAAGGCCACCTAAGACATGGAACACAGGGCCAAATAATGGCACTCTAGCTTCTCCATTTGAGAATTTAGACAATCAGGATACAAAACAAACAGCTAAAATTCAAATGGCTAATACAACATTGAAGAATTGGTGTAGATTTCATAATACCAGTACCCATGGTGAACTAGATTTTCCTCAATTATATTTAGTAGCCAGTATTCTCAATGTAGATGTATAGGCTCCCACTTCTGAGTTTCTCATTCCCAAAGGTAATGAAGTAGTGTCCTCAGGATATGAGGCTACTTTAGTCTTAGAGACTTCTATCCTTCCAACTGGAGAAGAAGAGGATCAATTGTTAGAGGATGAACCTTATTTTTGTGAAAACCTATATCTTCAATCAACCTATGTACTAAATGCATCTTAGTTTCCCTTTGAAACTGAAAATGAAGTGTTACATGAAACATAAGAGGTACAGGCTTTTTAGCAGTCAAACAAAAATCACACTTACAATTTGAGAAGTAACACTAGGCCAGGAGGTCCTTTCACTACTTCCACTCCTCCTAACAATCTCAATACTCCCCCAGATCAAAATGCTAGTAATAATCCTGCTATACTGAAGGCTAATCATCATGCAAATAATGAAATAGTAGCACAAAAGGTCCAAACATGTTCATCTAGAACATGTTGGGCTTTATGCGGCCACGTGTTAGTCACCTGTTTGTATATTGTAATTCACAGTTTTGTTGCGGTCCTATTTTTTAAATTTTCTTGTTGTTTTAAGTTTGAAAGTATGATAAATCCTGTCCAAGTGCTATTTTTAGCTAGTCATGGGTGGCAAAAGGAGTTTAATTCAACTATGTTGGTGTAATTGTAGTTTAATTCCACTACTAATTTATTGCTATTATTAGCTTTTTATAATCTTGTCAATCTCTTCTATGGGTTCCTCATTTCAATTTTGGTGGCAAAATATCAGGGGCTAAAGCTCTAAATTATATAGGTGTAACATCCTGCTATGTAACCCTGAAGGGTAAGAGCCAAAAGAGGGCAAGGTAATAATTTTTTTTTTGAGTAGAGAGTGCTAACATACACATGATGTAGTTGCCGATTCGATAAATTGACAACATTCATGGCCAAGTATGGCCGAATGCAGAACTTGAAGGAGAGGTCTAAATCACTCTCCAGAGGAAACATTGTTAAACTATGTTCATTTTAAACACCAATTTAAATGTTCCTATATCCCATATCTAATTATAAACATGAATCCATAATCAACATAGTACAAGCAGATCTGATACCCACACCAAAATCTGTAAACCATATAGGAAACAACTCATTTCTTCTCATTAACTTGCATGATTACATCTTCTCTCTTAAGAGAGTACAATTACATAAATGCATATACAATTACAATGATATATTCCAGAATATGATACAAGTACAATAACATAGTCCTAAATAACCTGTTCATAAGTCCCCAATAGTGGTGCTAATGCCTCCCAACCATGTGGACTCATAAGAGGCCACCCCATCGTGCTCGGAGATAGTCACAAGGCCCAAATAAAAGAACAACAACAAGGGGAGACAAGATAGCCAACACTCACATCAGACATGGAAAACAATGCATATAGCCAAAGTCGTAACACAAGAGTACTCATCCAAGTCATAGGTCAAGTACTACTCACAACTACTAAGGTACTAGATACTAGAGTGTAATTAGATGGAGTGTCATCAAGCGTGCTTGAAGAGATGACATCACACAGAACCAAGTACTCCTCTCATGCAGACGAGGAGACTCAATCGTTCCCGAATCCAAGCCCTATAGATGGATGACTCGATGCCCCATAGATGGATAGGCCTTCTCGTTGCATCCTTAGCCTTTACAAGCACTCAAGGCCATGCACGAGGTCTAGTTATCTTATTAGTGTTTTTTACCCCAATGTTTTAATTTAGTTATCACTTGTTACTATAACTCTACTACTAGTTCCTTTGGCAGCCACTTACGGGCTCTGAGCCCATAGAGAACCACTCCAAATGACCACTCTAATGCCTAGACCTAGTTCACCTCGTGTAACCAACAAGAAATCCAAAATGACTAAAAACACTAAGTTATAATTTAAACTAGTAAAGATGGAAAATATGGTCTACAAGACCCAAATTCTTGTGGATAGTGTAATTTGTTGAAAACAACCATTTGCCAGTTAGATCAGTTGTGTAATAACTCCAGTGACCCCAATTTGGTCATGATTCACAAGGTATGCATAGATAATAGAAAAATCATGACAAGAGGCATTGTAAGTCTTCTCACAACCTATTTTGCATATTGTCTACCACTTTTAACATAATGAAAACAAGAATGTTTAAGATAATAACAAAATAAAATATTGAAAAGGCTCACAGAAAGGAAATCTTAATTTTTTCCCCTTACAATAGTTCCGTTAGATCATTGGGTTGTAGATTTTTCCCAAATAGGGTTTATGTGACCAATTTTAATACACAACACAGGTAGATGTTGTAGCTGCAAGTGCCCAGTATACATGTGTGCAAAGAGTTGAAGCATAGACAAGGCATGATCTGTTTGGTAGTATGCCTCAAGAATGCAGTCACATGGACTGCAGAAATTGTAGTATATGTACATAATGGATTTGTTGAAAAATCTATGGAAACTTTGAAACAAATGCTATTGGTAGGCTTAAAGCCCAATTCCTAACCTTTGCCAGTACCCACGTTGCCTGCACCAAGATGGGGCAACAGAGACAAAGCATGTGAGCTGTTTGACAAATGACTCAAGAAATGTGGTCTCAGGCAATTCCACGGTTGTAGGACGTGAATAAAATGGATTTGTAGAAAAGGCTTTAGAAACCTTCAAGCAAAGCAACTAGCAGCTATAAAGCCAGACTCCACGACCTTAGCCAGCATCCTCACTACTCATGCCAAAGTGGGAGCGATGGAACAGGGTATGGATATCCATTAAAGCATCATGGAAGGGATATTTTTGACAGAGGTTGTAGCTACAAGTTACAAAGTATCTAGAGAGAGACAACGTATACATCTTGCATTTAAATACATTTTGGCATATTTTCAAAAATGCAGTGATGGGATTTCAATCTATCTTTGGTGGTAAAAGTAAATGCCTTGCAATGAAATTTTTTTGGCATATTTCTCTTTTAAAACAAACACAACTATGGGTTTCAGTTTATCTATGGTTAATAGAAATTGTAGGTAACATAGTTTAGTTTCTTGTAGACAATAATGGGGTTTTGGTCTTTCTATGCCTAATGAAATCGCTGCAACATATTCTAGTTTAGTGTTGGAAAAACAAAGAACTGACAAAAAATACCTTGACTCGATCACTCCCCCTTCAACCCACGTCCAATCTGTAAACTGATATGTTCACTTGAGATATTTTTCCCTCTCCTTCCTACGCTACCTTCCTCTTTTCTTCCTATCCCCTCTTTAGCGCACCTCCCATCTACAATTTGATATGCTCCCTTTTTTTTTCAAATCCTCCCTTGTTCTTCGTCTTTCATTATTTTTAAGCACCTCTTTGATAAGTGTTGAACCCCTCTCTCATATCCTCTCCTATCCTCTAGACATGGTGTCAGCAGAAAAGGGTGACCTCTCCCCCAAAACATAAATTATTTCACCTACACAAAAGATATTTCTCTCCGCATTAACCTTCTCTACCACCTCACCATGCCACAAAGATATTTTCTTGGTTGCATTAAACTCATACACCCACTTCTCTTATCCTCCCACATCCTCTTAAGAGCCAACATGGAGGGTTGTTACATCCTAACCCCCTAGGACTAGGCTTATTCCTGGAAGCCTGCAAATGCTAAGATGTAGCCAAAGCACACACTAGTCCATGAACTTGATACAATTAATGGAAACCAAGGAGAAAAGGCTCAACCATCACACTAGCAAACTACACATGACCATAAGGTAATCTAGACGGTAAGACCACATCACAGTAACACTGCACTAACTAGGTGCATTGGGCTAGGGTAGGGTATAGGGAACAAGGCTTGTGACTATCTATAGTAACCACCATTAGAGATGATAAGAGTATGCTTAGGCTTGTGAATCCAGATAGAGTCGATACTCAATACCTGTAACACTCCAAGCACACGTTAAGGTACCTGTGCATATACATACATCATATAGCTAAAGCAACATCAATCATGTAAGCATGAAATCCATCATAAGTAATAATAATGTCCACATCATAATAGTATTGAGATTGCACATCACCGGTGCCAATACAAAATAATAACAAGATGCATAATCCAAAACAAAGTATACAATCATCCAAGTCCATCAAGATAAGTAAAAAACATAATACAAACACAGGGTTCATTACATCCCCTAGAAGTCTACAAAAAGATATGGAGAAAGGTCTCTCATCCTTGCCGCATCTTCCCAAGATGCTGAGGACTCACCATCGGGATCCCATTGGACCCTTACCTGCTCTATGTCTCGACCCCTGAAGGACAACCTTTGATGCTAAAGGATGCGTACAGGCTCCAAAGAAAGCTGCCCGTCTGCCTCAACTTGAATACTCAACCATGGTACCCTAATGCTCAGCCTGACGGTTATCAACCGCTGCAAAAACTCTATGTGATATGCCAGCATCACATACTATAGGCTCTAAAGTAGCCTATCTCTGACTACCTCCATCCATTGATCTCTGAGGACAATAAGCAATGATATGACCATGCTGCCCACAAGCATAACAACCACACCTACCAAAACCTCAGCCTAAAAATGGTGCACGTGACTGCTGGGATCCACCACCCCTAGAACTCTGCTATCCATTCCAAAAACTCCGTGTCAGACCACTTTGCTAAGATTGAGCAGACCTATGCCTCTATCGTTGACTAGATTTAGAAGGTGTAGACTGAGATCTAGACGGTCGAGCTCTTTGAGACTGGGTACCCCGAGCAACTAATCTTGAATGAGGGGCACTACCAATCTGAACACTTGCCTGACCACCAAAGCCTCTAGTCAAATTCTCCTCTATCAACCTCGCCTTTTCCACGATGATCTCTCAGGTCTTTGGCTCAAACACATGAACAACACCACTGATACGGGCATTCAAGCCTATGATGAAATGCTACACTAACATCAGGTTGTCATCAGAAATGCTAGCATATTGCTTAAGCTCAAAGAAGTGGTGCTCATACTAATCTACCATCATAGTCAATTGACGAAGTTCATGGAACTCATCAGTACATCTCTTCCGGTAGTAGTCTAAAAGAAATCATGCATAGAACCTCTCTAAGAATAGTCCCCATGACACAAAAGCAATATCTAGGTGAAGCTTCTATTCCTCTACTCTCCACCATGTAGATGTTAAACTTCTAAGATGCATAATGGCACATCAAGATCTAGTATTGCTACTATAAGGATGCATAGCAAAGCATCGATCGATATTGATCAACTAAGTCTCTGCCTCAGTACCTATACTAGAACCATCAAAAGTAGGGGGATGAGCTCTAAGAAGATCCCTCATGTGACCTGCAACAACACTATCTCCATCCACCCTATCCCTCACAACAACTACTCTCCAATGATCCAAACTACGAGAACGCTCATGCTCAGCTCCAACATCTTGACCATCCCGACCATCCTGATGAGAAGGGTGTGACTTTGCCTCATGAGATACCTCCTGACGAGGTCCTAATCGGTCCATAATTTGTTGTAAAAGAGCTAAAACTTGAGCACCCCCAAGCCCTTCGGCTAGATTCTTATCATGCAGTTCCTCCTGATGCTCACCTCGATTACCTTGATTATCCTGATTACCTTGATTGCCCTGATTGCCATGATTGGCATTATGATGGGTGCTACATCAAAGAACTATGGCTATACCTCTAATTCTGCCTCTGGCTCTACCCCTAGAAAGCATCCTAAAGGAACAAAGAACACATCAAAATAGATCATCACAAGGATGACCTATGCACCATACTAAGGAATGAAAGCATAACAACAAGACTATGAAACAATATAACAAGCTCATGCCACACACAGCAAACATAGCAAAACATAGAATGCTCAAGTATACCAGAGCTCCCAGTGTGTGAACATGGGCTTTGATACCAGATGTAACATCCCACTATGTAACCTTGAAGGGTAAGAGCCAAAAGAGGGTAAGATAATAATTTTTTTTTGAGTAGAGAGTGCTAACATACACATGATGTAGTTGTCGATTCAATAAATTGACAGCATTCATGGCCAAGTATGGTCGAAAGTGCAACTCGAAGGAGAGGTCTAAATCACTCTCCAGAGGAAACATTGTTAAACTATGTTCATTTTAAACACCAATTTAAATGTTCCTATATCCCATATCTAATTATAAACATGAATCCATAATCAACATAGTACAAGCAGATCTGATATCCACACTAGAATCCGTAAACCATATAGGAAACAACTCATTTCTTCTCATTAACTTGCATGATTACATCTTCTCTCTTAAGAGAGTACAATTACATAAATGCATATACAATTACAATGATATATTCTAGAATATGATACAAGTACAATAACATAGTCCTGAATATGATACAAGGATTGAACGGGTACAATAACTGAATGAAGTAACGGAGAGAGAGAACATCTCCAATCTAGTGCTTCAATAACCTATTCACCAGTCCCCAATGGTGCTGGCAATGGCCCCCAACCATGTGGACTCATAAGAGGCCACCCCACCATGCTCGAAGATAGTCACAAGGACCAAATAGAAGAACAACAAGGGGATACAAGATGGCCAACACTCACATCAGACATGGACCAGACACAGAAAATAATGCATACAGCCAAAGTCCTAACACAGGAGTACTCATCCAAGTCATAGGTAGGGTACTACTCACAACTGCTAAGGTACTAGATACTAGAGTGTAATCAGATGGAGCGTCATCATGTGTGCTTGAAGGGATGGCACCACATGGAACCAAGTACCCCTCTCATGTAGACAAGGAGACTCAATCGTGCCTAAATCCATGCCCCGCAGACGGATGACTCGATGCCCCGTAGATGGATAGGCCTTCTCGTTGCATCCTTAGCCTTTACAAGCACTCAAGGCCATGCACGAGGTCTAGTTATCTTATTAGTGTTTTTACCCCAATGTTTTAATTTAGTTATCACTTGTTACTATAACTCTACTACTAGTTCCCCTAGCAGCCACTTACGGGCCCCGGGCCCGTAGAGAACCACTCTAGATGACCACTCTAATGCCTAGACCTAGTTCACCTCATGTAACCAACGAGAAATCCAATTTTTCTAAAAACACTAAGTTATAATTTAAACTAGTAAAGATGAAAAATATGGTCTACAAGACCCAAATTCTCATGGACAGTGTAATTTGTTGAAAACAACCTTTTGCTAGTTAGATCAATTGTGTAATAACTCCAATGACCCCAATTTGATCACAATTCACAAGGTATGCACAGATAATAGAAAAAGCATGGAAAGAGGCATTGCAAGTCTTCTCACAACCTATTTTGCATATTGTCTACCACTTTTAACATAACTAAAATAGGAATGTTTAAGATAATAACAAAATAAAATATTGAAAAGGCTTATAGAAAGGAAATCTTAATTTTTTTCCCTTACAGAAGTTCCCTTAGATCCTTGGGTTGCAGATTTTTCCCAAATAGGGTTTATGTGACCAATTTTAATACACAACACAGGTAGATGTTGTAGCTACAAGTGCCCGGTGTACATGTGTGCAAAGAGTTGAAGCATAGACAAGGCATGATTTGTTTGGCAGTATGCCTCAAGAATGTGGTCACATGGACTACAGAAATTGCAAGATATGTACATAATGGATTTTTTGAAAAGCCTATGGAAAATTTGAAGCAAATGTTATTGGTAGGCTTAAAGCCCAATTCCTAACCTTTACCAGCACCCACGCTGCCTGTGCCAAGATGGGGCAGCAAAGACAAAGCACGTGAGCTATTTGACAAATGACTTAAGAAATGTGGTCTCAGGCAATTCCATGGTTGTAGGACATGCACAAAATGGATTTTTAGAAAAGACTTTAGAAACCTTCAAGCAAAGCAACTGGCAGCTATAAAGCTAGACTCCACGACCTTAGCCAGCATCGTCACTGCTCGTGCCAAAGTGGGAGTGATGGAACAGGGTATGGATATCCATTAAGGCATCATGGAAGGGATATTTTTGACAGAGGTTGTAGCTGCAAGTTACAAAGCATCTAGAGAGAGAGACAACGTAGACATCTTGCATTTAAATACATTTTGGCATATTTTCAAAAATGCAGTGATGGGATTTCAGTCTATCTTTTGTGGTAAAAGTAAATGCCTTGCAATGAAATAGTTTTGGCATATTTCTCTTTTAAAACAAATGCAACTTTGGGTTTCAGTTGATCTATGGTTAATAGAAATTACAACTAACATATTTTAGTTTCTTGCAGACAGTAATGGGGTTTCGGTCTTTGTGTACCTAATGAAATCACTGCAATATATTCTAGTTTAGTGCTGGAAAAATAATGAACTGATGAAAATACCTTGACCAAATCACTCCCCCTTCAGCCCATGTCTAATCTGCAAACTGATATGTTTGCCTAAGATATTTTTCCCTCTCCTTCCTATGCTACCCTCCTCTTTTCTTCCCATCCCCTCTTTAGCACACCTCCCATCTGCAATTTGATATGCTCCCTTTTTTTTTCAAATCCTCCCTTGTTCTCTGTCTTTCATTATTTTTAAGCGCCTCTCTGATAAGCGTTGACCCCCCCTCTCTCTTATCCTCTCCCATCCTCTAGACATGGTGTCGGTAGAAAAGGGCGACCTCTCCCCCAAAACATAAATTATTTTACCTACGCTGAAGATATTTCTCTCTGCATTAACCTTCTCCGTCACCTCACTATGCCACAAAGATATTTTCTTGGTTGCATTAAACTCATACACCCACCTCTCTTATCCTCCTGCATCCTTTCAAGAGCCAACATGGAGGGTTGTTACAATAGGACTTGTGAATATAACTTCCTCTCTAGTAGAATTATATTATGTAAATTTTGAATTTTCACAATGCTGGTAATATATTTTTAACATTACATCATGGTATGTCTGAAACGGGATTAGTTTTAATCAATGGCATAGGCACATATCTCTTTGTAACATTAGATCATGGCATGACTAAAATGGGATTAGTTTTAATCAATGGCACAAACCAAATTGAAGCAAAAAAAATGCACACTACACAACCAAACTCAAGCCATATATATTAGCATACTAGAAAACAAAATCTATATATTGTTCATATTTTCAAGGTTATTTCTTGCCATTGTACAAAATGAGAGTACTACACAACCAAACTCAAGCCATATACATAAGCATCCTACAAAATAAAATTTGTATATTAATAATGATGTATACCATTAGCACACAGCAAAATTCTAGCACAGAGCAGAAGGGATGGCCTAAAAGGCATAGAAAGTAGACTCCTTCTGCTCAGAGTGCTCGATAACATGGGCTGATGGTGGCGATTCTTCAGGCTTGGATTGGACAATAGCCAAGCATTTTTAGCAATCCTTTTTCATATGGCCAAACTTATGGTAGTAATTGTACTGGATGTTTTTCTTCTTAGATGGGTCCTGTGATTGACCCTCACTGGATGGCTGAGAGGGTTGATTGATGCCCTTATTTTGTTGAAAGGACTTGGCAATAAATTCTTGCTCTGAGGAGGAGGAACTAACACTACTACCAAATTGCTATCTCCAATGATTTTTCATCCCACAATAATGGGTTACACTTTTTGGCCAAACTTGACATTGAAATCAATATTATGAACTAAATCTTCATGTTCTAACACCTATAGCCACTAAACCATTAGGAATTTGAAGATGATGCAAACTAGTGATTTTTGGGATTTTGTTTGTAGATTCTAAATATATTTTTTAAAAAAAATTTGGAGTTCAATTGTAAATTTTTTTTGCATCTCCTTTGATAACTTTTTTTTTTGTGCCTAGTAAACTTTTTTTCACATGACCGGTGACGTTGGCATAACACGCCCTCTAGTACCATGAGGATGGGGTGAGGATGGGGGGAGACTGGACCTCATGACCATCTTTACCGCAATGGAATTACTTAGCCAATCGAGCCAGGGCCCCCGCCCTGCATCTCCTTTGATAACAGGTTTTTAATAGTAAACAACATTTTTTAAAGTGATGAGTATTCCGTAGCACATAACTTTTTATCTTCAAAGGATAAAATTCTGATTCTTTTTAATTTAGATTGGTAACACTGATATATAGTGTATGCATTTGGTTTCATAATGTTTTTTTGAATATATATTTTTTAATTAATTTTTGAAGTCAAACCAATTATAATTTAGACATAGGCGTATTCCGTAAAACATAACTTTTTCTATATGTATCGAAATTCAATTTTTTTTTCTTTTGTTGAAACAAGGACATCAATACCTAGTGCATAGATATTTTTTAGAATTTTATTTCAATAATTTACTAATTTTCCATGTGTGTAGAATAGAGAACTTGATGTTCGGTGAAAAACATACATTCACAAGAAATAAAAAATAAATATAATAATCAAATTAAATATATTTAAAATTATATTTTTTGGGAAGCTTATAATAAGGAATACATAATTACAAAGCATAAATTTTAAATGAATTCATTTGATCCCTCAAAAGATAAATCAAAATTGGTTTTTATCAGCATTTTGATAGGTGTAGAGGAGACTCCATTATAGGTATGGTTTAAAACTAGTGGAGTTCTATCCAAGGGCGTTTGAATCTAAGGGGCTTTGATCAAACTCTCTTCAATTAAAATCCTCTAAATGGAACCTTTCAAGGCTTAAATCTTTATATTTTCTAAAAATATGTGATTTCAGCAAAAATCAGGATGTCCCAGAAAGTGTAACCCATTATTGTGGCAGCACCGCGTCAATCTTGTTGCAAAAGCTTGTTGCACAGTTCTAGAAACTTTAAGTCAAACATTATTTGAGGCAATGTTGAGTGTCTCAATAAAGTGCTTATAAGATTGTGGTAGACTTTTTAGGGTGATGACTACCATATTTTCCTCATTCATGTCCTGACCAATTATTGTCAACTGATCACGGATGTCCTTGATTTTGGTGAGATGCTCCTGCAGAGAGATATGTTCATCCATCATGATCGAGAAAAGCATGTTCTTTAGAAAGAATGCATGACTCTTATTAGACATTTCATGAAGATCCTTCAACAAATCCCAAATTTCTTTCGCTGATTTCCCAGACGGAACCTGAGGCAACTGATCATTGATGACTGATAACCGGATAAGCATAATCGCTTCTTGATTTTGCTCATCAAATCTATCCTGATCTTTACCCGCCACTTGAGAACGTGTAGATTTGCCTAGTACTAACTAGTCAAGGCACCAATATTCGAAGATTGTCATCATTCGCTGCTTCCTTTGAACTTTTGACTGCCATTGAACTTCTGACTGCCTTTGACCCAATCCATGGAAATAAGTTTATTTATTTTAGTAATACTTCTTTTCCATTTATATTCTTAGTTTTTTCCAATTCTTTATGCCTTCACTAATACTTTTTTTCCTTCTATCTTCTATTATGCTTCTTCAAAATTCTTTCTGTCTTTATTGTAAATGATGAAAAATTAGGACACTATCTTTCACATTTTTTTAGGCACGAAAAAATGGATTATAAACTATGGCATAGAAAATAGGACAGTAGACGGCACAGATTCTGAGATAACAGAATCCTAGCATGAGTTATAGAATAGACAGACTCAAAAATTTGAATATGAATTTCGAGGGACAGATCTTGAGATAGAAAAGACAAGCTCAAAACTTTGAACACAGAATTCGAGGCATAGAGCTCAAGATTACGAAAAACATGATCTCAAAAAATCCAAACACAGATTTTGAGATAAAAATATCTCTGCATGTCTGGTAGGTGTTGGATCTGAGACAAAAAATAAGTGTGATTTGAGCACATATCAAAAGAACTCCTGCGGGATGAGGTAGCGGTTGCTTCAAAGGACCACACACAGAGATTGAGCACTTAATACGCTGAGTGCCTCAGTGCTAAGATTTTATCACCAAAATGACTTGCCAACTGAAAATAGAGACCTTAAATCTGATAAATTCACCACATCACCAAAGGAGAACAAATTTGAAGGAGAATATCGACCAAAATGTGGACCCCACATGAGCCAAAAATGGCAATCATATATAGATTTAATAACCCCCAGAGCAAGTCACTGTCGTGTATAAAAAAAATTCTGAATCAAGAAGTTTGGTGCTCAAAACATAGCTTTCACAAAAAAAAGTGAGAGAAAATACCCAGAAAAAATTGTGACTTTTATAAACCTCTAAGATAGAATTGCAGACAAAAGTAGAGATTGTGAGTCTTTAAACCCAAATCTGTCAACCAAGAGAAACGTGAAATCCCACCAAGAAATCATGTGCACAAACAATCACAAGTTTTACAGATGCCAATCATAAAAGGAACAAAACACATCACTAGAAATCATGATGAAGAAGGAACAAACGACGCCGCTAGGAAAAAATGTGATTTCAAAGGCAAACAAAATCGTGATTTCACCGATGCCCACAAAACTAGAGGGAATGCAAAGAAACCTTGTAGAAATCGTGAATCTGTAAATTATGAGCCCAAAAATGCCAAACAAAGTCATGAATTTATCACACGACCAATAGAAGAAACAAAAGAATCTCACTCCACATAGGAATCATGACCCTTAACAGAAGCAAATCACGACTTTCTTCAACACGCCATTAAATGAAGCTCGACCTAGAAAAATGGCGATCATACAGAAGTACGGATAGGCACAAGGGAAAGAACAAATCTAATACCATGTTGTTACATTTTAGAATATATGCACAAATATTATTGAATGAGATTGATACAATGATAGAGTGGAGCTCTATTTATAAAGAGTTTACAGAAGTTTCACAAAGGAAACTACATATAGACAAAATAGAAAAGATAGAAACAAACTTGACTAAGAACATAAATAGAAACTACCGAATAGAAACTAATTTGACCATTAGAAACTATCTATTACTTTAATAGTTTTAACATTCAATTTTTCTAAAAATTTGGAGCATGATGCTCTACAATCTATCTTTTAAAACAAAGAAACATGGATAATAATTGGAATGTTGTGAATCTAGGTATCATGGTCAATGCCTATCTTTAATAAGAAAGTATTGAAAAAGCTCAATTAAGTTGATCCAATCCATGGCAAGGAGTTTGTTGCTTTTACTAATACTTATTTTCCATTTGTCTTCTAAATTTTTACCATTTCTTTGTCTTTATCGATACTTTTTTTCCTTTTATCTTCTATTATATTCAAAATGTTTTTCATCTTTATTTCAAATAATGAAAACTAGTGGTATTTATTTTTACATTCAAAATTTGTAAAAGTTTGGAGAATGATGCTCTACAATCTATCTTTGAAAAGAAAGAAACATGCATGTCTAACTATTAGCTAGTTTTAATACACAAATGTTTGGCTAGATTAAACTAATTCAAGGATATCCTTTACACCCAAGTTTGTCATATCCTCTCATCATTCTTGAATGCACAACAACCAATATAATGGACAACAAGAAGTGCAATGAGTACCACAATGGAATAGACAACAAGAAGTGCAATGAGCACCGCAACATTGACAAGAGCAATGATTTTCTAGTCATCCTTCACACTTGCAACCATGCTTGCCCTGTAGGAGTTGCAATCATAGCACAACTTGGTATCATCATGGCTCCATATCTTACAGTCACTATCCTTAGAGGCATTTATTGCTTTGTGTTGATTCCAATGTGTGACATTATCAGGGTGGAAGCCATAGGTGGTTGGAGTTTTGCAAGAACTAGACTATATAGTTTAAATTGAAAGCCATTAAATACATATAACGATAATGAATTTTGTAGGGTTGCCTTGAATTTTGTCATTGTTGCAAATTTTAACTTCTATGCTTGGTTTATGTTGAAAATAACCAATGTTTTTCCCTACTCACCTTATTTTTTGATGCAACATCTCACTTGGCACTGTAAAAGGAAATTTAGCTCCACATTGTGCATTCCCAAGAAGAGGCTCTAACAGAGTGTAACAATGTACGAGGATATGGTGAATGAGCTATTGGCACAACGAAATCATATTTTGTTGCTACCAATGACCTATACATCCCTATAGTATGCTTCATGTCAATCATTTTATTCAGTGGCAACAAAAATCCCTTATATGTATTCTACTACCAATGAGCTATACATCCCTGTGGTATTCTTTATGTCAATCATTTTATTTAATGTCTATTAAAATACCTTATATGTAGGGGATGATGGTTGATTTTTTAACTTGAATTTGGCTGCTTTATGTTTGAGATGATTGCCCATCAATCTTGAAGTAACCCACCCCCCCTTTGTGTTTTCTAGGTTTAGTTGTCACCTAGTGTGTTTAGGGTTTTTGCATTTGACATACACACATACATACATATATTTTTGAAAACACAATAAAATGAAGATACCTAGATGCTTTATTTTATTGCAAATATATCACCAAGCACAAATAGGCAATACCCACAAGATAGAAAACCAAAATATGGAATTTCTTTACATACCCATTTCGATGTCCATGTAAAATACAAGTCTGGCATGAAGTTATAGCAATATGAACAATGGATATTCCTTGGAATGAATGCAAGCTCAGTAGTTTCTCATCAACATAGAAAATACAAAATGATAAACAAGTACAATGCCTCAAAGAAGACTATACAAGTCCCAAAACCAAAGCAAACTGCCCCTTAGACTGACCCACGACCCCTGTAGCAACTGGAACAACTTGCTAAAGGCATGAACAACAAATTACAATGGGAAAATATGTGTGCAATCTTTGTACAGACCCTCAGACTTGTCTGCAGTCCCTCAATGCTGACACAAAACAAGATCTCACTCTAAACTTTAATTACAAACTCACAACTGTGTTGGGAGATGGTAAGACTGGCCTTGGTCTGGTACGACCTTGGCTAGAGTGTAACAACAACAAATATTACTGTAATCTACCTTTTATATGTTGATATCAAACTATTACCAACAACAAACCCTATACGCCCTTTTTAGCCAAGTCATCAACCAATGAAAGGTCACCAAAGTACAAGGAAAACCTCATTGTGGTATGACCCGGTATAGGTAGGTATGACCCAGCTATGGCTCATGCAATATCATCAAATCTGCCCCAAACTCAGAGATATAACTTGTGAACTGATCTTCAATGTCTGCCATTAATGATCATGTCAAAAACATATGTGATTTGTCAAGTAAAACCCTTCGTGACAATGCTGGTTCGTTCCAATAAGTTCTAAAAATAATGATCAATATATTTGCATTATTCAGATATTTCATTCAAACCCTTGAATATGAAACTCTCCTACAGATTTGTTGAAGCACAAGCATAATCCTTGCAATGGAATTATCTGCAAGCTGGCTTGGGAGGTCTTTCACTCCTATGCCGAGCTATTCTTCCTAGGGATTCCGTCCTCAAAAAGCTATGGCTTTGAACCAACAAACCCTTGATGGAGCTTTTCACCAAATTTCTCCAAAACAAGAATAATAATCCATGAATGAATAAAATGAGCTTCAAATGCCCTTTTATAATTCTCAACTTCACCTCAAATTCATGTTTAAATTTCATTTCAATCAATTTACTTTTAATTTCGGTGCACAACTTTATTATATAAAGTATACTTTAAAAGACACTTATATCTCCCCTTTTAAAATGACACTTTAACTTATATTATGAAGTATACTTTAAAATCACTTATATCCCCTTTATAATAAAGTCCCTTTTAAATATATTTTAATAACGCATAAAGTTAAATTATTTAATTTAACTTTATTATTTGACGTTATTAATATTAAATGCATAGGACCAATATTAACCAATTTAACTCCAGGATATAATTATGCCACCATGCCAGATATAGAAACTATGCCAGCTGACCATACCAATGACTTACTATAAATAGGACGTATGAGCAAAGGGTCCAAAAAATGCTTTGGAAAGCATCATCACAGATTCCATATAATACTGAGCTTAATGCAACATGTAGAAAGGACCTGAGATGGCTGAACTGCCATGTCACCAAAATAGTGTCCAGACTACACTTACTACAAATAGCAGTGTTCTCCAAGGACAAAAGAGAACAAACCCAGAAAAAAACCAGAAATAAATTGTTGCCATGTAAGCATTTACTATAAATAGTAAGTACAAGTAAGTTGTTTGAAATCCCTCCAGAAAGTGTCATATGGCTCCACTGGAACACCTGATCACACTAGTGACATCAAAAAACTCCTCTGATTAGGCTGCCACAAACCCAGAAGGTCAACTCCAACTGCGCTGCAAGAGGACCCAGAAAAGGGGACATTGCAAATCTGTATCACTAACATACTTGTGTCAAGATTATATGAAATTTTATCCAACAAAGCATAATGGATAGGGAACTTTTGTAGACAAACTTGTTGTATCCAATTCATTTTCTAAATAAACAATAATATTGATATTTATATATAACCTCCAAGATTTTCTATCCTTGTTGTTGTTACCAGTCATTGTATTTTCCAATGTTGGAGCAACTCCACATATTCCTTATGAATTAAAGTTAATGTCATTACCATCCATTGTATTTATGCTGAAGTTGGAAGCCTTGCTATCTGTACATGTCCTTGGCAGGGACTCCTACTATAACATAACTCTTTTCTTGATTTGTTCTCAGTCCACATTCAGGTTTCCATCTCAATTACTTCCATACTCTTATGGCAGTTTACCAAACTTGTAACAATAACTAGACTATTACAAAGCTTATTTGGAATATCCATCTTTATCATTAGACCACCAAACTATTCTAGGTGATCAATATCATCTAAACAATTATAAAGCTCTAAGAACTGCTTTTATTTATACAATGTGGGATATAGGTTGACCCCTCCTATGTTCTTTGAAAATTAAGAGATCTTTGAGGAGTTTCATTTGTAAGGTAAAGTACTTACAAATGAGGCTTCCTTTACATCAAATAAAAAATAGGCTTGAACATACACTCCCTTTTCTATGTGGTGTAGTGCATAGGGCTCCACCTCATAAAAATACAAATAGGTCTCTTAGTACATTATAACATGAGAACTTAGCTCCACCCAACTCCAAGGGTACTCTGCATATCTTTTAAAGAAGATAGCAATGGGACTGTAGCATGGCAAATGTTGGTCTCAATGGTAGAAAGAAAAGAATCTTTTCTAAATCAAGGAAAGCTAGCATTCTCATCTCCTTAAGGGAATCGTAAAGCTAGCAATCCAAAGTTTGTTTGATAATGGGGCCTCTATGATTGATGAAGACATCAAACAATCTTTTTGATTTGGAAACCTTACTCCTTTTGCCCAGAGTTTCAATTCATGAGAAATTGTGATGTTTCAACTTTTGTGGGTGGGATGAAGAAGATGATGCCATTGATATTAAACCCTTAGCATGCCTAGAACATGGATTTATGTGGAAGAAGGGGAGCAAAGTGAACTGTACATGATTGGAGTTAGTATGGGTATAAAAATCACAGGTTATGTAGATGGTGCATTCCTTCCTCAAAACAATGGGAAAGAAAAACATTTAGGAAATAGAGAAAGCACCAATTTGTACAAACATAAATGGATTTGATTTAGGAAATAGAGAAAGCACCAATTTGTACAAATTGAAATTAATTTGATTTAGTTTTTTAAGTAGAAATGAATGGATAGTGTCAATTTGAATATCTCTTGTCAACCAAAGGACGATTACCAAGATCAATGTTATAAAGAAGAAAAAAATAAGTTACAAAGAACAACATTAGAAAAGGAAAGGATTACAAAGAAGGTTCCTATAGGTGGCAAGTGTGATCAAAAAATTTGGATAAAATGAAAAGGATAAAACAATACAATGCATTACCTAATCCAAATATTCAATACCTTAGATATATGAATGCATGATTGATTGGTGTGAATTATTTGATATGTTGATTGCTCAATTCAGCAACATAACATTAAGATGAAGATGATAGATGATAATAGATGAGAAGATTGAAGAAAGATTTTGACGCTGGCATAAGAATACTTGAAATGTGGATGATCAAATGGCTTGTGAGGGGGTCAATTTATAGGCAAGGGCTGATTTGAATCGATGGTTGAGATTGAAAGGCTAATTGAACAATGTGGACAACTAAGATTGATTAGTTATTCCCACTTCTTCAAGGGAGTTGTAGTCATATGACAAGTCTAGGAAGGAAGATAAGGCTCATGTGTGATCATGTACACAGAAACCTTTATTTAATAAGTTTATGTATGATCATGTACACAAAAACATTTATTAGTTGTGCATGTGAAAGATATTAAATGAAATTTGTACTACCACACATGACTCAATTGAGAGGTGGACATGTGTTGGAATGTGATTAAAGGTGAGGACCTAATTCAAATATTTTATTTGAATAAGTTGGGATATGTGAGGGAAATTAATTAAATAAATGGGATTTATTTAATTAATTGGCTAGGTGATTAGGATGCGAGGGATTATGATAGGAAATTAATTAAATAAATAAGATTTATTTAATTAATTGGAAAATGGGATAAGGATGTGAAATTAATTAAATAAATAAGAATTATTTTAATTAATTAGCTTATGGATTAAGTGGAATTAGGAGTGGGATTAGGACAAAGTGCTACATTATGTCTAAGTGCTACATTATGTCTAAATGATGTATTTGACTAGGTGTTGCAAGACATAAAAAAAATTCAAGACAAATTTGGGTGTCTACATTTTGCCCCTCTTTGAGATGATGTTCGAGATGATAAGATTTATGTTGAGTAACATCATTTCAAAGAAGTTAAGATATGGATAGAGGAAAATGATGATGATGGAAAGATAGGACGAGGATGAAATGATAGGATAATGATGATGAAAAGGATAGGATGATGATGCCCCCTCGAGAAGATAGGCGGGTTAGACAAACACGGGTAGGATCTCAAAATGAAAGGGATTGGTCAAGAAAAAAGATAAGGGAATGGATAGAAGAAATGAATGATGCATTATGCTGCAATGAAGGTGAGCAATCATGATGTTTGATATAGCACTAGATGTTATGCACCAACGTATAAAGACCAAGGTAAAGATGTGTCTTGTGCCCTAGCTACAATACAACCTTGTCTAATGTATGAGGTCAAGATGTTGATCCAGTATACACAAGATATGAATATTAGCTTATTCGAGATGGACTTTGACTCTGCAAGTAACGGTTTGAACTTATTTTCTACTAGACATAATGAAACCTTGTTGGTAATATGTATGGAAAATAGTCTTAGCATAGAATAGTCTTAATGCATAAGAGATTGTTTAACTTCTCATATACAAAAGATATTGATATGCAAGATGCTAATCCCAACACATACAAGATACCATATGCATAGTAGGAGAATAAGAACATCTCACAAACATAGCATACAAAAGAAATGACAATATCCTAGTCCATACTTCATCGCAACATACCAAGATATGATGAATCAAGGCAGCCTTGACTAGGTATTAGAAAGGGGCAAAAGATAAATCAAAAGAAAACAAAAGACACAACCATCATGTTCTCTTGCCAATAAAGGGTGCTCTTGGATGGATTGGATAGCGCCTTGTTGTGAGGAAAGATAGATCCTGTTGAAGGCCGAGATGTTGGATTTGATATAGCAAGTGTTGGCTAAAGGCATGTGGATAAGTGACTTTTGTTTACCCTTGATTTGATATGTGCTTGAGCTATCGTGACTTGCATGGTTTAGTTTTGCTTGAGTTAGTCAAAGAGAAGAAGACAAAAGATAGAAGAGGTGAAATGGAGACAGAAGAAAGAATCATCTGTGCTTGCATACTGGATACTTCCTTCATATTCCACACTGCCTACATACCCTATATCCATGTGATCAAATCACAGTACGATGATGATGAGACATGATAATATGTAGTTCTAAGTTTTTATTAATGATGTGGGAGATAGATGATAGAAGAAAGTGAGGTGGATGTAGATGTTGATTGATTGAGATTAGAAGAAGGTTGGAAGATGGAAATGGGATATTACCTATGCCTAGATCTGGGTACTTCTTCCGTATCCCAAATTGCCTACATACCTTGTATCCACGAGATCAAGGAATTTAATGATAGAGATGAGATGCAGTTTTGATTTGTGTTTTATTGATGGGATGATGATGAAAGTGGATGGATTGATCAGGTTATGGATTGATGTGATTGATTAGTTGTTTGATCAATTGAGATGTTAGAGATGTGATTCAAATGCAAGATAAAATGATAACACATGCAAGCAAGCAAGCGAGCCTACACAAATGATTCAAAAACAAACAAGGTATTGCCCTTTTCAAGCTATAAACCAATGATTGATTGATAATTGATGATAATAGATAGTGTTGTCATTGTGGGGAATGATATATCCCATTGATGATGATGATGATGATGATGATTGATTGATTTGGTTTATGACAATATTAGGATCAAGACCATTGATGTGATTGGATAATTTGACAAGATTGATTAACTTGATTGGTATGGATTAAGGACGACTTGGATTTCGATCATTGGATTAGAATGATTGGTGATTGTGATGATTGAAAGAAGTAATTGAAGAATTGATGAATTGATGATTGGATTGATGATGATTGATCTTATTGCTTGGATTGTTTTGTTGGATATTTGATTTGTTTTGTATTTTTGGGGAATTTTTTTTTTTTTTGGGTTTTTGGGAATATTTGATTTTTTTGTATTTTGAAATGTTTTGATTTTTTTTTAGATTTTTGAAATGTTTTGAAATGTCAATGGATTTACAATTTGGGTAGCCTTTGTGCTAGATACCAATGACAAGGGGAAACCAAGTCTAGGTGCAAGGATGGAGGTAGGATGAGTGGATAAAAGGATGGGTGATAGTAAATGGGATGGAAGGCTCATGATAGATGGATGGAATGGAAGACTCATGATAGATGGGCAGATAATAGGATAGGCCATGGAACAGAAAGCTCATGATAAATGGATAGATACGAGGATAGGCTATAGTAGATAGAAGTATGCCTCATAAGGGAGATAGGATGTGATCTCCAAAGACTATGTCGCATAAGAATAACATGCCCCATTCTTGGTGGTAGACTTAGGATTTTTCATGACAAGGCTTATGACAATAAGATAACATGATGGATTTTACATGACAAGGCCTATGACAATATGATAACATGATGGATTTTACATGACAAGGCTTATGACAATAGGTGGATAATGATAGGATTGTTTGGTTAGTTTGGATGGGTATGACAAGAGATATCCAAAGCATATTTCAACATTTTGCCCTTATATCTTTATCAAGATCAAAAAGAGGAAGGGGGGATGGATAGACTCAATATGATAGGTATATGGGTGTAATGGCTAAGGATGGTAGGATAGGATATGGCAAGATAGGACATGATAGGATGGAAAATGATAGGTGGGAAATGATAAGATGGAGAGACAATGTGCCCCCAAGTGTAAGTGACATGGAAGATCAACCTACACATGATGCCTATTTGCCAGGTTTTCATCATGGTACTTATCCAAGGTACATGTTTACCAAGATTTCACCATTGGTTGAAGGGATTTCTCTTTACTTTTTTGATTTGGACGAATTTTTATGATGAATAGGTCCTAGGATGTACTATAATGTTAAGCACTACCTAAAATAGGGAGGGAGGACTTGAGCGCCCGTGCCCTAGTCTTGCCCTATTTTAGGCCAGGACCTAAATCTAAGTGTCAGTTATGTGACCGTTATTAGGTCCTATGTCGACACCTTAAGATTAAATTATGAAATTTTAAGTTGGAATGAATGTAGAAGCATATATAAGCATGTTTAGGGATTCATTTGTAAACTAGAAGATGATTATGAACTTTGGGCATTTTTATGATTTTAGAGCATTCAAGATATTCATTGTTGCAGAGCAGTATTGTTTTTGTTATTGTGTTTGTTTATGCATATTTGGCTTCATCTTCTCATGATGTGAAGGACATTCATGTTCATGTGAGCTACACCTCTAAGGTGATATTCACTTGTGCTTTCAATTATTTATCATTTGGATTTTACCTCTATCACATAGGGATATGCACTCTTTATCTGACAATAGTGTTTGAAAGACTTGAATGTCTCTCCGGGGCAAGCCTCTAAACACCACAACCCCAACCCCCTTTTCTGTAATTGTAGGTTATAGGCTTCAGAAGCAGAAGAAGTGGAGTTGTAGGGAAGCATTACAGACTATCAGAAGTGTAGAGCAAAGAACAAAATAGGGACCTAGCCTCGGGCGCCCGCACATTAGTCCTCTAGATCCCGCAACTATAAAATCTCTGAAACAATAGGAACATGTTGCAGACAAGATTCCCAAATCCTAAAGAAAACTAAGGCACTGGACTAGGGTGCCTACTCATTAGTCCCTGACTTTTCTGCACATCAAACTTTGAAATCAAGTCTGCATTTGATTGTCATTTGATATCTTTGTGTGTGATCATTTTCCATAATTTGTCTGTTTGTTGAGGATTTCATGAAATTAGGGTTTTGAGCATAATTGGGCTTAACTGAACAATAAAATCATACAATTCCAAATTTCCATTGTTCCAAGTGATAGAAAATTTGTAGTAGATTCTTCTACTCGGTTGAATGTCCTTGAATGTATGTATTGAAAGTAGGATTTAACCACACCTTACATTGAATTGAATATCCCACTTTTTCTACATAAAATTTTGGTGAACTTGTGTTTTTGGACTTTTTGGTACTTTGATGAGTGTTGTGTGATAGATTTGCATTCATTCATCTTATTGCATTCGAAAAACTACAAAAAAATTGAAAAAAATTTAAAATTTTTTAAAAATTTGCATTCTAGGGTTTGAATTTTGACATAGTTTACATTAATTTAATTACATTTAATTAAATTTCTAATTTTTGCGTCAGATCTTAAAAAAATTTATTTAATTCATAATTTTCATATTGCATTTGAAAATTTACAAAAAAATAAAAAAATTTGAAAATTTTGAAAAAATTGGTATTTTTAGCTTTCATTTTGAAATAATTTTAATTAATTTTCATTTAATTTCTAATTTTTGCATTAGATCTAAAATTTATTTTCATTTAATTCATAATTTTTATATTGCATTTGAAAACTTACAAAAAAATCAAAAAAATTGAAAATTTTGAAAAAATTAGCATTTTAGCTTTGTATTTTGACATAATTTGAATTAATTTTCATTTAATTTATGATTTTTAAATTAGATCTGACCTAAATTACAAAAAATCATTTTTATCATTTTCATATCGCATTTGAAAATTTTCAAAAAATTTGGAAAATTTAAAAACAAAATTGACATTTTTGGCTTGACTTTTAAATAATTTGAATTAATTTCCATTTAATTTAATTTAATTTCTGATTTTTAAATTAGATGTGATTTAAATTACATAAATTCATCATTAATTAATTTCTTGCATTGCATTTTCATCATAAAATTGCTAGGGTTTGCTTGAAATTTTGAATTTTTCATATAACCTAGTAATTCCAAAAGCTAGTGTTTGTAGGTAAAATCTTATTTTCAGATTTTTTTCTACTTATCTTAGGCACTCATTTAAATCTGATTTTGCATATAGTGTTGCATTTTAGTGTGTTTTTGCATTTGCAGTCACATATTTGCATGTACACATTTTCAGTTTCAACAAAACTAGCAATTTTCACTAAATTTTGCCTTATTTTGCATATAGGTGTGTTGTGAAGGATTTTGTGGGTTTATTGGATTGAATTCATACTTATTATTTTCTTCCCCTCATAAATTTCCTTACAACACCCTTTCTTTCACGCATTTGCATTGAAAATTGATAAAAAATTGCATATTTTAGTGTATTTTCACTAGGGTTTGACTTGTCAACTCCTTAGATTTGAATTCCAAGCATGTTGTGGAGGACTTTGTTGCACTAATTGACTGATATTTCTGTTATAATCTTCTTTCCATCATAATTTTCCTCACAACACCCCTTCTACTAGGCATTTGCATTGAAAATTTGTGAAAATTCGCATATTTTAGCATATTTTCACTAGGTTTTGGCTTATTGACTCTTTTAATTTGCATTGCAAGCATGTTGTGGATGATAATTTTGCATCATTGGACTGTTATTAGTCATATTCATTTCTGTCCCTCTTGAAATTCTTCACAACACCTTTTCTTTCATTTATTTGCATTGGAAAAAGTTGCAAAATCAAACATTTTAGCTCATTTTTACATATAATTTTGCACTTGTTCCTTGCATAACTTGTGAATTTTTTTTAAAATCTAATTTTACATTTCTGATATAATACATTTAATAATGGCATCTTCATATTATTCATCTTTGAAATCTTTGCATGAGTATATCCTAGATTTTGAAACTTTCTCTAATTTCACTAATGAGAATCCTCATGTTCTAGAGCACATAGCTTCTGTAAGTAGTATTGATGCTTCTAAATGTTCTACATATGAGCTACAATTACTTTGTTATACACATGATTTTACTAGCTTCACGTTACTCATAGGAGCATATCCTTTGATATTAGAAGATTTAACTAAATTCATCTCTAGGAATACTCATGAGAAAGATGAGAGTGAAAATTCTTTTTCTGCTATTACTTTGAAATCAATAGCTAAAGAATATGATGATGATGACTCCATAGGTTATCCTACTTCTCCTATAGTTGAATGTTCAAGAACCTTAGATGAGAAGACTTTGGATAGCTCTATTAATGTTACAACACTAACCTTCCTAGAACAACAATGTACCTTCCTCTCATTCCAATGCTCTCCCTGGCCAAGATGTAGCATTAGTGGATGAGAAAAGGTCTCTCACATTAAATCTTTTAGGGATGGATGTTGAGTGTAATCAAGAGGAAAATAATGTTAATTCAATCTTCACTAATAGACTTTGTAGCAATGTTCCTAAGATGATTGTGCGAGGGGCACCTAGTGCATCTCCTTGCTTAAAACCGGTGATTAGGGTTCAAGGTGCTCAACAACCACCTCCTAAACTAGTGCTCACTATTAGGGTTTTCCATATTCTTCTCGATCTCATGATTACATCTATAACATTGCTGAACAAATAACACATCAATATTCACAACCTAGTCATGATGTGGGTGCTCATGCATATAACACTTGAAATAATAATAAACAAAACAAACAACAACCAAGCATTCTAATATCTTTACCATCTTCTCAACCTATGCTCCCTCTGCGACCTCATCTTACTCATAAAAGTGGTCAAGAATATGATCTTGTCGAGCTGCTTCGCATTACTTCGGCTAAGATCTCTCTTTGGGATTTAATACAAACATCGCCTACATACCATGGAATGCTCCAAGAAGCTTTACAAAAGGTGATTGTGCCACCTGCTATTAAGCTAAATGATGTAGCAGCTCTATTAGATTGTATGCATGCAACAAAAATGGATATTCTCTTTCAACCACATGAATTACCATCAATTGAAGTTCAAAACCAATATGATCCTCTTATAATATATGTCTAAGTAGAAAGGAACTTGATCAAGCGTGTTATGATTGATAATCCAGATCAGCTCTGAATGTTTGTGGTATGGATTTGTTACATAAGATTAAGGCTGACACATCTTTAATCAAACCAGATAGCATTAGCATTAGTGGCTTTGATAATGTTCGTAGACAATCAGTGGGTACTATAACTTTACCTATAAAGGTTGGACCTGTGACTTTGTTTAGTCTTTTTCATGTCATGCCCAGTTCACTTTCAAATAATATGATTCTCGGTAGACTGTGGATTCATGCCATGGAGGCAGCTCTGTCTACCTTTCATAGATCAATAAAGTTTATCTATCAAGACAAGCTCTACACCATGAAAGCTGATCCTGAACCGAATAATTGTTTACATATTGAAAAGAAAAAACAATTTAACAATTACACCAATCTAAATAGCTTATGAGTAGAGTCATCAATACCTCTTGCCACAGATAATATAGTGCAAGACTCTAAACCATCGAATGCACTTTTTTGTGATGATTGGGGTTCATTAGATTTTACTCCTTCCAGACCGGGGGAATATAAACTTAATAACTCTGACATATCAAAAGTAGCATTGATCTCATCTAAGCAATCTTTTGAAGCACCTGAGAGACCTAAAGTCTCCTTGGTAGAAAATAAAGACAATGCTCTCACTTATACTACAAATTATGAGACCTATGAGGCTTCACTATCTTCTAAGGAACTGACATCCCTCTATGGTCGAGGATTTTAAATCCTTTATAACAATTGTGACTATGTAGGTAATGGATGTGGTGTAAATCAACAAGGGATTCAAGTACCTATAGAATCCACTTCAAGACATTATTCAAGTGGCATTGGATATTGTTGTTAAATTTCTAAATCATAGTAAAAACTACTAAATATCCAATAACTTCAATGAAATTGATGCGAATACAATAAACAAAGATATTACCTTCGTAGATCAATTCACCTCATGGCTTCCATTGTTGCCTATCTCGTATTGATCTTATGAATGAATTGAGCTCTCAGAAGTGTGTACTTCCTTGCTATTGAAGATGACAATAGGAGAATGGTTGTAGATGGATAATGCAATGAAGACTAAACTAACAATGCAACTCTAATAGGTGTATAATGGAGATATGGAGACATGGTTGGATGATTGTGATGATAATGAGATTATACAAATGCAATGAGGATACTTTGCCAAAGGAACACTGGTAGGATTCATGCAGAGTAAGATTGCTAAAGCTTGAGTGTATACAAAATGGGTGTGAGGACTTTACTTTTATAGGCTTAAGATGGGCCAAGTCTAAGTGTCAATAGATCCATGACTGGAGGGATTACTTGTGACATGTATGGTTGAGAAAGCTTGAGAGAATATGCAAGTGTCCAAGCTTCTTTCATGAGTTATGGGAGTTAACAGAATAGATTGATCAGAAGACTAGGTTGATTGGAGAGTTGACTGAATTGATTGACCAGTGAACTCAATTGATTGATCAGATAACTAGTTTGATTGGAGGATAAATAGGACATGTGGGTGAGGGAATATTAGCTAATTAAATATTAAAATATTTAATTATGTGTGCAACATGGTGAGGTGGAAGATGAGGTGGAAAGGTGATGTGGATTTATGGAATTTAGGACTTTGGAATAGAGGAATTTGAGATTAATTAAATAATTTAGGATTATTTAATTAGATGAGACATTAGAGGAATTAGGATATTTAATTAAATAAAAATAATTTTTATTTAATTTTGGGATAATGAACCAATCAAATAAATTAGAATATTTATTTAATTGATAGAAGAATAAGAATTAAATTAAATATTTAAAATATTTATTTAGTTCGACACTAGCCAATTTTAGGTGTATATAGATATAATCCTTTTAAAGAAAAGAAAGCCTCTCGTCGTCCTAAACTTAATGTTAATGCAATATCAACAAGACCAAAACAACATGAGAGATATCTTAGATATGTAGTCTCTTAACATTGGGTTGAATCAGGTAAGTATTTCTAACCCTTTACCTCCATGATGTATTTCCCCCATGATGTGTTATATGTTGTTTAGGCCTCCTAGGATGACCCTTGATACTCTTGTAAGGTCAAGGATACTGGGAGACTACCTCTGTTGTGACCCTTCTTCTATTTGTATCATCATTCTTCTATATTGTCTCTCCTCTATTTTCATTGTTTTGTGTAGTGTCTTATGGACATAGCGTTGTGGTTGGTGACCTAGGGGCACCCTCCTATGTGAATATCTCTAAGGCACTCATTTCTCCTCTCTTGATTTATTGTTTACCTTCCTCTAGTGGCTCTATCTAGCTGGCGGATGACAAAAAATAAATAATACCCATACGGACCATGTGTCCCTTCAGCAAGTAAGAAAAAATGGACCTAGTCCATACATGACTATGGGGTTGATATATATATCTGACACTTGGCTAGTAGAATCACTCCGTGTGATATTTTGATGTTGTCTTATCTCTCTAACAAATCATAACAATACATCTGCTCCATGCACTTTTATTATTTTGAATGTCTCACCTTGTTCTTACACTCAGTTCTGAGGCACTTGAAGTATAGCCCAATGATTATACTTGTTTCCGAACCTGTAGTATAGCCTTGGCCTTTGATTTGATTGTTTTCATGCATAACTTAATCTTGTTGTTATCTTAGCATAATGTGTGTTTGTGGGAACATTCGGCTATCATAAAGTACATATCACCTTCGGGGGCATGGGATTTGTGAGAGCTCTTGTTCCCTTGTGTGTTTATGCCTACCTTAATGTGCTCGATATCGGTACAAAATATCAACCATCTTAAGGTGGGGGCATATAAAGATAAGTTCTCTGATGATTTTGGTACTAAGAAGTGTGTTTGTAAGCCCTCTGTGGAGGAGGGATGTTGTATCTCCATGCGAGTGTACATCTTTCTTTCTATATTGCAATCAATAAAGCCCTCTGTGGAGGCAAGATGTCGTGCATATCCTTTTTATTTTAAGCCCTTCTGCAGAAGGCAAGGATGGTGTATTTCTCAAGGAGATTGCACATCTTGTCATTTTCAAAAAGTCCTCTGAGGAGGTGGGGCAGATCTGAGACTATCCTAACCCTTAAGCATGTCTTCAGTGATTGTTGTGGTGAAGCCCAATCATCAGTGTGTGCCTATAATGTGTCTGAGATGGTGGGGGCTTAGCAATAAGTTCCTTCTATCATCTTGTTTGCCATGTTTTCTCCATGTATTCCGTGTGTTTTTCCCCTTGTGTGGCTAACCCCCACTTGGGCTTTGTATGGCGTGCTTTCCCCTCTCATGTATGTGTAGCGATGTGCTCCACTTACATTTGAGGTTTTGAATGGCGTATTTTCCCTTTGGGGTTGTATGTTGCATTGTTACTTTCCATGTATTTGCATTCATATATATATATGAGAAAATGAAAAACAAATAACCACTGCATTCACTGTGTCTTCAATGTTGTCTTCTCTATGTTTTGCATGACTGTAACTATCTTCTTCATGTTTTGCGTGCATGTTAATGTACTCAATGTGTTTGGCATGTTTGTTGTGTTTGTTGACCGTACTTTAATGCATGTATTGGCCTTGTATTTATGCATACATTAAAGTGGGGGCTAAATGTTATGTTGAAAAATGTCCCCTTGGGGCCTTTTCGCTCTTAAGGTTTAGCTCCTGGGTCCTTAGGATGCATTATAAGCATATTGCATGTTAATTTTAATTCCCGGTGAGAAAACCCCAAAGTTTTATGATGAATAGGACCTAGGGTGTGCTATAATGTTAAGCCCTGCCTAAAATAGGGAGGGAGGACTTGGGCACCTGTGCCCTAGTCCTGCCCTATTTTAGGTCAGGACCTAAATCTAAGTGTTGGTTATGTGACCATTATTAGGTCCTATGTCAACACCTTAAGTTTGAATTACGAAATTTTAAGTGGGAATGAATGTAGAAACATATATAAGCATGTTTAGGGATTTATTTGTAAACTAGAAGATGATTATGAACTTTGGGCTTACTTATGATTTTAGAGGATCAATATATTCATTGTTGTAGAGAAGTGTTGTTTTTGTTAGTGTTTGTTTATGTAGATTTGGCTTCATCTTCTCATGATATGAAGGATCTTCATGTTCATGCGAGCTACACCTCTAAGGTGATATCTATTTGTGCTTTCAATCATTTATCATTTGGATTTTGCCTCTATCCTGTAGGGATACACAATCTTTATCTGACAATAGTGTTCGAAAGACTTGAATGTCTCTCCGAGGCTTGACTAAGGTAAGCCTCTAAACACCACAACCCCCAACCCCATTTTCCATGATTGCAGGTTACAAGTTTCGGAAGTGGAAGAAGTGGAGTTGTAGGGAAGCATTACATACTGTCAGAAGTAAAAAGCAAAGAAGAAAACATGGACCTAGACTTAGGTGCCTGCTCATTAGTCCTCCAGATCCCACAACTATAAAATCTCTGGAACAATAGGAACAAGTTGCAGACAAGATTCCCAAATCCTAAAGAAAACTGAGGCACTGGACTAGGGCGCCAGCTCATTAGTCCCTGACTTTTCCGCACACTGAACTTTGAAATCTGGTACGCATTTGATATCTTTGTGTACGATCATTTTTCGTAATTTGTCTATTTGTTTACAATTTCATGAAATTAGGGTTTTGAGCATAATTGGGCTTAATTGAACAACAAAATCATACAATTCCAAATTTTCACTGTTCCAAGTGACAGGAAATCTGTAGTAGATTCTTCTACTTGGTTGAATGTCCTTGAATGTATATAGTGAAAGTAGGATTTAACCACACCTTACATTGAATTGAAAATCCCACTTTTTCTACATAACATGTCTATGACAGGGATTATGTATGGAAGGATAGTGGATTATGATGTGGATTATGTAGGATTTATGCAAAAGTGGATGAAAATTTTATGTAAAAGCATGAACCATAGGAATAAAAGGGGGAGGATATGTAGGATGGACATGATATATGAAGGGATTAGATTGGTTTGCGGAAGCGTGATGGAATGAAAGGGAACCATGACCAATGATTGCACGCACCATGATAAACATTGAAGCTTTTGATGGGAAGGTGATGTAGGAAGTAATGACAATGTTTTCTTAGGGGATGGATGATTGAGTGATTTAGGTACCCACATAGACTTAGTATTTTTAAGATTTTTTCTTTGCTTGTGGGATTTTTGGAATTTTTTAATGAATTGGGAATTTTGGATGGAAGGAGATGGTTGGGATTTTTGAGATGTGGATGCCTCATTTGACTCGATTGCTTTTTGCTTAGGGACCCAAACCATTTTGCTTTTGGACTTTTCTTTGAGAGGTATGGGCTTCGGTATCTTTTTAGATGGATTTTGCTTTGACTTTTTGCATTGATGTCTTAAGGCATGAAGATTCCTAGGATTTTTGACTTTATGGGTATATGCATCCAATTTTTTATTTTTGAATCCCATGGGTTTGGTGGAATAGGTGGAAGCTTCATGTTTAGACAATATGTGCATTTGTTGGTCATGATTAGGAATGCAAGGGAATTTATGGATGATAGGTGGATAATTAAGTGTTGGGAGCAATGGTGGTAGAGTAGATGGAGGGATATTAGGGGTTGGAAGGATTGGAGGTAAATTGGATGGTGGAAGGTGTATGGTCACATGCTTTTGACATTTGTAGGATGATGGAGGTGGAATGGCAACATAAGTTTTGGGTATATGATAGGATGTGCAATGGAAGCTGGACTTAGGATGCATGGAGGAAGTACCAACATCTTTAAATTGTTTACCTTGACAATTCATGTTTTGGCGGATGTGATGGACTATGGGACTTGGTGTCGTTTGGGAACTAGACTTGAGTTCTTTATTGGATGGAGAAGGTGAGCTGAAGGATAAAGGTTGTTGTTGTCCTAAGGAAGAACATTCATGGATGAAGGTGGATAGACCCATAGGACATGATGGTAGATTTGAAATGGGGTTGATAGTGGATGTGGATGGGTCATTCTGAGCTTGATTATGTGTATTTGGATTCAAGCTATTGGTTTGATCTTCTATGCTTGCTTAGGAGGCATGTGTCTCATCAAGAGAAGTGGATGTTTGCTCATTATGGATATGGCTAGATGGAGGATGGATAGGAGCAATTCGTATATCTTGCTTATGGATAGTTATGAGATTAGGGATAAGATCAAGGTACACATGGATAGATTCTTCGTAGGTAATATCATCTTGATCATGGAAAATATATGCGTTATGGATGGGTTGAATGAAAGTGATTTGATCTTGATTAGAACAACGGTGTGATGTTTCCAAATGCTTAGGATTATGTTCTTGACATACCTCTTGACTTTCTTGAATGGAAGTGGAAGGCTCTTGGATAGGCTTGACATGCTCTTGAGGGTTATTGACATGAGGGCATGATGGGGCTTGACTTGGACTCATGGGGGAGAATATTTAATAGGCTCAATAGGTTGTGGACTACATGATGGATTTGGAGGGTTAAACATGACATTTGGAGATTCTTTGGTAGGCTCAAGGATAGGACTTTGATGACATGGAGATGTTCTATTCCATGCGAGTAGCCATTAGATCACATCCTTTGCAAGTGCATGGGTGGAAGTACAATATAGGGGATGAACAATAATGGTGGATATTATAGGCTTATGATTAGGATTTGGATTGGATGGTGGGATGATGGAAGTGGATGGATTAGGATTAGGATTGGGATTAATCTTACCATAATTTATGAGGTCTTTGATCAATCCCTTAATTTTGGCACATTTGAGTGTTGTATGGCCCTTAACTCTATGGTATGCACAATAACCATTTCCATTATACCAATGGGGTTTAATGTAGATTTCTTCAAAGGCTATTATCAGTGGCAACTCAATATCAAATTTCCTTGGACCAATTGTTGTACAGTTATCTCCAAGAGATCCTTTGGTGGAGGATTGAAGGAGCATGGTGATGAAGGAAATGATGGTCTTGATGGATTAGAAGGTTGGTGGATCAATTGACTAGGAGCAGGATCACATGGTGGTGTTGGTATAGGACTAGTAGGTTCATGGATTGGCATTTTGGATGATGATGGCTAAGGATATTCATAGGATGCATGATCTAGATTGGTATTTCCCTCATCAAAGGATACTAGGTCTTGTTGCAAAGGCATTTGATCTTGTTGCAAAGGTGGACTTAGGTCTGTCAACAGTGCTTGATGGTCTTGGTGATTAGGTGAAATGGCGAGATAGGTAGATAAAAGGTCTTGGGGTATGGATTGATATGGATGCTGGTTGATATTAGAAGAAGTGGGGTATGGTGATGTAGAATTGATATGATAGGTGGATGGATGAGATTGGTATGAAGTGGGATAAGTTGATGTGGAATGAACTTGATAGGTTAGTGGATTATGTTGGTATGAAATGGATGGGTGTGATGTGGGGTTAATTTGATATGTGGATGGATTAGATTGGTATAAAGTGGAAGGTGATGACATGTAAGGTTGAGGTGGCATTGGTTGATAGTGAATGGCTAGAGGATGATGTGCTTGTTGGGTTTGACAAGTGGCTATAAAGTGTTGGGCTTGTGCTAGGAGTTATTGCATGTGAGGTGATTGGCTTGTTTGAAGTTGAGTTCGTTGGAAGAGGTCTTGTAGTTGTTGAATGAATCGATGGTCTAGGGGTTGTGGTGCTTGGTAAAGCTTTTGGAGAAGGTCTTGGAGTTGGGGTGCTAGGTCTTCTAATGTTGGCATGTTTTACTATTGAAATTAGGGCAGACAACTGAGAGGGGGGAGGATGAATTAGTTGTCACAAATCTTTAACTTTTGCTGCATTTAATCTTCTTTACCACTTATAAATAGATTAAAGATATAACCATGAAAGCATGAATCAACAACACATGACCAGAATCACAATCAATACACATAACACTAGGATTTTTACGTGGAAACCCGGTTAAGGGAAAAACCACGGTGGGGATTAACCCACAATATTTATTCTCAGTTAATAGAATAGAAAAATAGGAAGGCACCTGCCTTCAGGTGTAATGCCCAGAGCTCACTGCTCAAAGGAGGCTCACTATGTACAGAAACAATCACATGGTTAACACTAAAAGGTTGAACTAAGAAACAACATCTTCTCCATGCCAAGGTTCAGTTCCATTGAAGCTCACAACACCTCTACTCTGCCCTCAAATACTTCCTCAGTAACTCTGCATCTTCGCTCAAATCCACACGTTTACACTTCATTACACTTATTTATACATGACATTAACTTTGGAATTGTTATCTCTGAAAGTTGCACCCTACCAATTTGTAGAAAATTGGTACTCTAGAGGAACATGGAAACACTTCTATGGTTGTGGGTCACTTAGAAACTGGAGTGAATCTCCAGAGAAGGCCGGCTTCCTAAACTTTGTATCACCTAAGACTAACTACTCTATGGTCTTGACAAGGAAAAGAGTGAGAAGGATATGCACTAAAACTAAAATTAAACTCTAATTGGTGATACGCCTAACTTAATGAGGAACATGAAAATATCAAATTTAAACACTTGTTACAATGACTGAAAAGATTCTTGCACAACCTATCAATTCTACTTCTGCATAAATATTTCACAAGCAGGTTTATGTATGCAGAATTCTTAAGAGGAAAAGATGATTTCACACTTAAAGATAAAACACAACTTGCAACCTGCATTAGTATTTTCTACATAAAAGGCTCTAAATCCTGAGACAAAAGCTAAGAGGAAATAAACTTACTTCATGGATAACTCTATCAAATCAGTTGATAAGCACAAAGATGCATAAGACAAGTAGGCACAATCTCCAATCAATGGCATTCAAGGTCTTCACTATATTCCATATCAAGTAAACTGGTAAAATGAGTTACAAATTGTCAAAATTTGAGCAAGGATTGCAAAATCACAAGTCTCCAAAAATTGCATAATTAGAACTAGTTACAAATGAGTCAAAAGATTGACTATATCCATCAGCTCCCTCCTAAAATTCAACAAAAGAGGAACTGAAAATAGTTGGGGTCAGATACAACAGAAAAGCCCCAAATCTAGCACCCAAATCTGCTCCAAAAGAGGTCACAATGAGTGAAAAAGTCTAACATGACTTGGTCCAACATGATGGCACATAAAGCTGTCCACAAAAGGCTCCTAATTGCCCTCCAAAGTCTCCTAAATCTCCTGCAAATGTTAGGCAACTCAAACAACTGCCTCCTATAAGTTTGGTATGTGTCTATCCACCTTCTCCATTCTCCTATATACTTGGCATATTCCAAGGCATGAGAGGATCACTTAACTTCACAGGTGCTTTATAACCTCTTTTGCATTTAAGGATAACAACAAACTCAAAATGATTTATAATACCATCATTTGAATTTAAATGTTTTACATTTTCAATCTATGTAAAGGTAATAAACAACACCAAACACCTATGTGCTGGTCCTAGGGCATAAGGAAAAAGCATTAACAAATGATTGGCATGAGATACTCCAAGTGTTTACCACGAGCTAAAAGGAAAAGTAACAAAAACAAAAAAAAGTGATCAAAAAGCCCATCGGGCTCTTAGGGTTGAAACCCTAAAAGAAAAAAATGACAACATTTCACCCCTCATTTGCACTTTTGCATTTTTGTAACTTTGTTGTATGCGTCGCCATAGAGGTCTTCTTCCAGAGCACTCTGTAGATCTTCTGATGAATTTTGAAGGCATTTCTCACTAGGTTTTCTGATCAAAAGGCTTCAATAGCCACGGGTAAGTTCATCAAACTGGTTTTCTTGAAACAAAATCTGCAAATCTTTATCATTTCTGCTATTAATACTACTTAGTATATGCTAAATGTTTCATTTTCTTTCATGGTTGTGGCCAAATACTATACTTCATGTTAAAACAAGCTATATTTTTAGGCGAAAAGCTATAGAAAATAGCAAAGTTTATCATTTCTATATCAAAATGCTCCTCTATGCATGACATTTTCCTGTCTCTAGCTTTTGCTGTTGAAAACACTGAGAAACAAGGGTACATCTCACTAGGGTTTGTTTTATAAAACCCTTAGTCCATTTTGTGAATGGCCATGAAATATTACAATAGTTAATGCTTCTAAAAAGATTTACAGATACTTAGCAATTTTTCTCTTTCTCTTGGCAATGAAGAAACAAGGTTGCTTCTGATTTCATCCTAGGGTTTTAAGGAAACAAACCCTCAGTCTTTCTTTTATTTCCTCTGTATCTTTTCTGAAAGGCTCCTGTAGCTTCATCTCTGTATATTTGTATTATTTTGACCATCTACACCTGAGCTGGTTCATTACTACTTTAAAACTTCATGGGTTTTTTCTAGTTTGGACAAACTATGTATATTTGAAGTCACCAGCATGGCATAAAGAAGATACATATACTTGCAAGCTTTTTAGACCTTGTAGAAAAATCTTTTTTCCACTATAGCTCTTATCAATTTCAACTGAAAACCCTAACTAGGGTTTGTAACTTGTATACGTTTTGACAGTCTTTATGTTGCGTTTGACTGTTACAAACTTGTGATACCTTTGACAAAGCTTTATGAACCCTTGGTTGTTTATCTTGGACGACTGTCAAACTGCATTTCTCTGTCAGGGACTGCCCCTACAGTCATTGTTATTGACTGTTCTTGAAACTTCTCATGGTCCATTGTAAACTAACATTTGCAAAACCTGAAAGCTTGAGCTTCTGATAAAAATAAAAATGATTTGGTTTAGGTCTCTGATGTTCTCGTGATTGTCATCACAATCTTCACATGACTTCTCCTTAAACTAGTTCTGTAAGACCCTAATGATGATTTGACCTATTGCTCCACCTCTCTGTAGCTTGTGATCTGATTGCGTTCCCAAAGGTCCATTCTCTTCACCATTTATCACATGATCTTCTTGCATATTTACTCACTATCCTAGCAGTGTTCTTTAATGACTGTCATAGTCTTCTTTATCTCTGTCCTGGCAGTCTTTTGATAACAGTCTCCTTTTGTGAAGATCTTTGATAGAACATTGGCTCTAAATGAACTTCTAGACTCTTGACAAAATCTCTTCATTATCTCCTTTCTGCCATCTCAGACCTTTGTACTATAAAGACCTGTGCATGCTTTTCTTTTATACTACAGTCTTATGTAGGAATCTTCTCCTTTCCTAGTGTTTGTCCTAGAACTATAAATCCTCCACCATAAACCTTAATTGCTCCCTTAAACTACTACTTCCTTCTTCATGAGTATGACGACTGCTGGGTAAATGTAAGAAATTGTGTCCACTTAAGGTGGAAGTTTCAGAGTTAGAAAAAAATCCGAAATCGGGTAACTAAAAATGGGATCCCGTTTCTATAAAAATGGATCCCGTTTCTATAAAACGGGATCCCGTTTTGGGTTGGGATCCTGAGCGTAAAATCCAAAACGGGATCCTGTTCCTTAATGCGATCCCGAACCTAGAACCAAAAAATGGGATCCCGTTTCATAAAACGTGATCTCGTTCAAAATAGGATCCCATTTTGAAAAAGTATTAAATTTTTTTAAAAGTGGCAGAGACCCCATTTTTCCTAGCGACAGGCAACAGCTGAGAATGGGATCCCGAGTTGAGTCACCATCAAAATAGCAGGTAAGTGGATTTTTCCACTTCTACAATTTAGCAATGAATCTTTTGAAGTTTCCCTTGTTTGTTTTGGTGTAAAATACAATCAAAATTTAAATTATAAATTGTTATTTAGGGTTTCTGTTTATGAATCAATAGCTATTTTTTGACAGTTTAGTTGTAAAATGCAATTGAAATTTTGAAAGACTATACCATATAAAAGGATAGAATTTGAACAAACTGTCAAAATTTTGTTTAAATTTGAGAATTGAATAGTTGTATTTAGACATTTTAGCTATAAAATACAATTGAAAATTTGAAAATATTCTATCATATGAAACGAGAGATTTTGAACAAACTGTCAAAATTTGATTTCAATTTGAGTGTTGAATAGCTATATTTAGACATTTTAGCTGTAAAATACAATTGAAATTTTGAAACGACTGTATCATATGAAAGGAGAGATTTTGAACAAACTGTCAAAAATTATATAGCATTGGGATGATATATATATTTGGTTTTTATAAAATTTACTTATATCAATGTATGTCATTGTACTTTAAAGGCATTATTGAATAGGTAACTGTCATGTAAAAAAATTACAACAAACCATAATAAAACCTTTATCATGTCCTTCATAATCAAACCTTTAGAGACAACCAACTAATCAAGAATTGAGAAAATTTTACAGTTTTTGTGATAGCCAACTAATCAAGAATGAAATCAAGCCAACAAATGTAACTTTAGAGACACTTGTAGCTGTCCTCACTAGCTAGGTTATGCATGTTGGATTTAGGGTAGATAACTAAGAGGGGGCGCGGGGTGAATCAGTTGTCCAAAACTTTCTTCCAATTAAACACTTAATTCCACTTTGTAATTCAACAGCATCAAAATAAATCAATCATGAAACAAAATGCATTAAATCAAGAGCAGAAACATATTAACACATGAGACACCAAGATTTTGACGTGGAAAACTTGATTAAGGGAAAAACCACGGGGTGACTAACCCAAGAATGTATTCTCTGTTAGAAGAATAGAAAGAGCAAAATGTCACATGCCAATTAGGGCTCACTGCCCGAACACACTACTCACAAGAGGCTCACTACCTACAAGAGACACACTGTCTACAAAATAATAAGTATCACATACATGAACTAGAGAATAGCATCTTCACCATGCTTGATTCAGTTCCATTTAAGCCCAATACTTCTTCTCTGCCTTTCACTCTCCTCCTTGCTACCACACACTCATCTCGCCAAGTCACACTTTGAAATGACTTCACAATTCCTTATTTATACAAGACATTGACTTAGGAATAATCATCTAAGTCGGCAAACATCTACAAGAACATCCACAGGATGAGTAACTCATCCGGTTGACCAGTCTAAGGAAGAACACCTTCATTCGGAAGTATTTCTTCAAATGCGAGCTTAAACTCCAATGCAGACCATCAACACGAACTGGACACGATCCAAAGACCTTCACAAGCTTGCCTGAATCACCAAGAACATCCACACTTCATCCGCTTACTGAAATCTTTCTCTCCTTTATCCGGAACCTCAAGAACACAGTCTGTCATCACTATCACAAAGGAATAGGTGCTTGCGGACCTTTAAACCATGAACCAATCGAGTTGACACTTCACAAAGACTTCCTCAACACTCCCTCAAATCCGCAGAATAGGATAATGCATTTCCAGATCTCACCAGACTTGTCTATGTCACTTTGTCACCTCTAAACACCTGTCGGAACTGGTTTTACTTGAACGGCTACAACTTCTTCAGATCTTCATGTGGACCTCTGAAATCTTTACTAGATGACCTTAAGACACATATATACAAACCCTTTAATCCGCATTCTCTGATCCTCATCTTATCTTGGACTTTTACCTAGCTGTCTTCACTGTTCCTGATTAGGACTAATTTTCTCAATATCCTTAGCACTCAGCTCATCTAATCCTTTTCATCAATGCAACAGGAGTATGTTGACAATAATGACAACACCGATTAGGCCCATACTTGCAATAATCTCCCCCTTTGTCATTGATGGCAACATATGATGTGAAAAACTATTTTGACCATCAAGACAAGAACTTTTCTTTACTAACACCACTCCCCCTATCACCAACAACCATTCACTTGTCTTCCCTTTCTTTACTGCTCCCCCTTTGATCAGCCATCACTTGTTTTTCACATGTCTTCTGGGCAATAACCCCTAACTTCTCCCTGAGATACTCAAAAGAGTCCTTAGGTAGAGGTTTAGTAAAGATGTCTGCAATCTGATCCTTGGAAGGCACAAACTCCAATCTGACTTCATTCTTGTTTACTTTCTCTCTCAAAAAGTGAAACTTGATGGATATATGTTTAGTCTTTGAATGCAACACTGGATTCTTAGATATATTTATTGCACTTGAATTATCACAGAAGATTGTGATAGGCTCCTCATACTCAACTCTTATGTCTCTTAGCATTTGCTTCATCCACAAAATTTGAGTGCAACTGCTTGCTGCTGCAATATATTCTGCTTCTGTAGTGGACAGAGATATTGCCTCTTGTTTCTTACTTATCCAAGAAACCAATCTCTTCCCCAAAAAGAATGCCCCACCACTGGTACTCTTCCGGTCATCCACATCTCCTGCCCAATCAGCATCTGTATAGGCATGAAGAGAGAAATCATGATCTCTAGGGTACCATAGACCATACTCAACTGTCCCTTTTAGATATCTAAAAATCCTTTTGACTACCATGACATGAGATTCTCTAGGATCAGCTTGGAATTTAGCAACAAGACCAACAACATTCATAATGTCAGGTCTAGTTTGAGTGAGATACAACAGCCCTCCAATCATTGACCTATACTTTTTCTGATCAGCCTTGGGAGAGTCATCATCTTTGCTCAACTTACATCTGGTTGCTATGGGAGTATTTATTGGCTTTGAGTCTTCCATCCCAAATTTCTTCAACAATTCTTTCACATATTTGGTTTGAGAAATGAAGATTCCTTTCTTTCTTTGAGTAATTTGTAGACCCAAGAAGAAATTCATTTCCCCAAGCATGGACATCTCAAATTCACTTTTCATTTGATTTGCAAAGATTTTACACATACCATCTCTTCCTCCAAATATGTGAAAGAATTGTTGAAGAAATTTGATGGAAGACTCAAAGCCAATGAATACTCCCATGGCAACCAGATGTAAGTTGAGCAAAGATGGTATGTGTAAAATCTTTGCAAATCAAATGAAAAGTGAATTTGAGATGTCCATGCTTGGGGAAATAAATTTCTTCTTGGGTCTACAAATCACTCAAACAAAGAAAAGAATCTTCATTTCTCAGACCAAATTTCTTCAACAATTCTTTCACATATTTGGTCTGAGAAATGAAGATTCCTTTCTTTGTTTGAGTGATTTGTAGACCCAAGAAGAAATTCATTTCCCCAAGCATGGACATCTCAAATTCACTTTTCATTTGATTTGCAAAGATTTTACACATACCATCTCTTCCTCCAAAAATGATATCATCAACAAATACTTCAACAATCAAGATATTTTCATAATCAATTTTGAAATATAAATTACTGTCAGCAGTACCTTTGTTGAAACCAATTTTCAAAAGATGCTTGTCCAATCTTTCATACCAAGCTCTTGGGGCTTGCTTCAGTCCATACAGTGCTTTCTTCAACTTGCAGACCATATCACTATGATCAGACAATTGAAATCCATCCGGTTGGTCAATATATACTTCTTCTTCCAAGTCACCATTCAGGAAGGCAGACTTGACATCCATCTGATATACTTTGAAATCCTTGAAAGAAGCAAAAGCAAGAAATAGTCTGACTGCTTCAATTCTTGCCACCGGAGCAAAAGTTTCTTCAAAATCAACTCCTTCTATTTGAGAATAGCCCTTGCAGACCAATCTAGCTTTGTTTTGTATTACTTCACCAACTTCATTTAGTTTGTTCCGAAAGACCCATTTTGTTCCAATCACATTCTTGTTTCTAGGTTTGGGAACAAGATCCCAAGTGTGATTTTTCTCAATTTGCATTAGCTCTTCCTCCATGGCTTTAGTCCAATTTTTATCATTGCAAGCTTCATTCATAGTCTTAGGTTCAATCTTTGAAATCAGAGAATACTTATCTAAATCTTGAGCAATCCTTCATCTTGTTTGTACACCTTTGCTTTTATCACCTATGATTTGATCTTCAGAGTGGTTCAGTCTTACATACTTGGGAACTTTAGGAGTTTCTTGCACTTCTAATTCTTGATCAGGCTCATTGAAACTCATCTCTTCTTCCTGATTTATTGGATCAATTTGAATCTAAATTTCAGAAGGGACTTGGGCTCCTTGAATTAGAGCACCATTCTGATCATCTTCATCATATTCATAAAACATTGAGGGTTTTTCAATTCCTTCATCAACATTCACATTTATACTTTCTACAATCTTTCTCAGTCTCTTGTTATAACACTGATATGCTTTGCTTTGAGTAGAGTATCCCAAGAATATTCCTTCATCACTTCTAGAATCAAACTTGCCTAGATCTTCATCTCTTTTAATGTAACACTTGCTACCAAAGACTCTAAAATACATTACAGTAGGGGTGATGCCAAACCAAAGTTCATAAGGAGTCTTACCGGTATTTCTTTTGATTTGAACTCAATTGAGAGTATAGACTGCAGTGCTGACAGCTTCTCTCCAATAGATCTGAGGGATATTTGCTTCCATCATCATGGTCCTAGATGCTTCCTAGATGGTCCGGTTCTTTCTCTCAACAACTTCATTCTGCTGTGGAGTCCTAGGAGTAGACAACTATCTCTTTATTCCATGTTTCTCACAAAAATCTATGAACTCACCAGATGTGAATTCTCCACCTCTATCAGACCTCAGATATTTTAATTTTAATCCGGTTTCATTCTCTACCATAACCTTGAATATTTTGAATTTCTCAAGAGCTTCTGATTTCTCTTTTAGAAAAGTTACCCACATCATTCGGGAATAGTCATCAATTAGCAACATGAAGTATCTATCACCTTGCACACTCCTGATTCTTGTCAGACCACAAAGATCAGTATGAACTAAGTCCAATAATCCAGTAGAAGATTGTTCCTTTCTTTTAAATGAGACTTTGCTTTGTTTTCCCAACTGACAGTCTTTGCACAAACAATTTGTAGGTTTGACCAGTTTTGGAAGATCTCTTACAACATGAGTATTGCTTATCTTGATGATATTATCAAAATTCACATGACACATTCTCCTATGCCACAACCAACTCTGATCAACTTGAACAAATAAGCAACTTTTACCAGTACCAACCAAGTGGAAGATATTACCTTTAGTTTGAGTACCGGATGCAATCTCTATTCTAGAACTTTCAAAGATCTTGCATTTTCCATTCTTGAATTGGAGATCATAGCCTTTGTCCACCAACTATCCAACACTAAGAAGATTGTGCTTCAATCCTTCAACATACAATACATTACCGGTTTTGTTCCTTCCATCAAAAGAAATAGTTCCTCTACCTCTGATTCTACTAGCAGAATTATCACCAAATTTTACCACTCCTCCTTCATACCTTTCCAAATCTATGAACTTCTTTTTATCACCTGTCATATGGTGAGAGCATCCACTGTCAATGACCCAGTCATCCTTTTCTTCAACTTGGGTAGCCAGAGCACTTTCTACAACTTTATGATTGACAGATTCAAAGGGCATTGGATCTTCTTCCTTAATAGCAATGAACACCCAGTCACTTCCAGATTTGTCTCCTGTCTCTAATTCATCATCTCTTACTCCTTCATCATCTCCGTCATGAACATAGTAACAATTCTTTTGGAACCTTGATCTGTTAGGATTTGCCCTTGAAAATATTTTCGGACATCTTGAGGCAAAATGAGCAATCTTATTGCAGTTAAAACACTTAAAAGGCAATTTTCCTTCATACTTATCGGATCCTCTTGGTAGCCTTTTTGCAATAAGAGCTTCAAGTTGAGTAGTTTCTGCTTCTTCTTCTAGGTCTTTTCTTGTTTTTTCATATCATGATAGTTTCCTTGAAGAGTTCTCTCCCAGATCAAACCTTTGTTTACCTTTTACAGAGGCATTGGCTTTGAATGTTGATTCAGTCTTTGGGGGGGAATCTCCAAACTCGGTCATTTCAAATGCAACCAGTTTACCAACCAATTGATCTCTTGTGACAGTTGTATGGGCTCTGAATTCTTCAATGGCAACAGCTTTGATCTTATAAGAAGCAGGAAGGGATCTGAGAAATTTTCCAACAATGTCATCTTCATCCAAGACTCCACCAGTACATCTAATGCCACAAACAATCTCATTTACTCTTTGCATAAAAGTAGAGATATTTTCATCATCTCTCATCTTCAGATTTTCAAATTTCCCTTTCAGGCTCTATAACCTTGCGCATTTAACATACTTATCTCCTTCATGCAGAAGTTCCAGCTTTTGCCAAATCTCAAAAGTAGTTGGTAGATCAACAACATTTGAAAGCTCTGAATCAGATAATGCACTTAGAAGGGCCTCTATAGTTCGTAGATTGTTTTTAGCATTTGTGATTTCATTTTGGGTTTTTGGGCCACCTTGTGGAGGAGTATACTTTGTTGAAGCCATGTTCTAGTACTACATTCCCATACATTACAAGTGACATTTCATGCAACTTTTCCAAAGATTAAACTTTGGGCTATCCTTCTTGTAAGACAACATCTTAGATCTCCTCAAGCGGTTAAGTTCCTTTTAGAGGAACTTGGCTCTGATACCAATTGTTGGATTTAGGGCAGAAAACTGAGAGGGGGGGTGAATCAGTTGTCCAAAACTTTCTTCCAATTAAACACTTAATTCCACTTTGTAATTTAGTAGCATCAGAATAAATCAATCATGAAAACAAAATGCATTAAATCAAGAGCAGAAACATATTAACACATGAGACACCAAGATTTTGATGTGGAAAACCCGGTTAAAGGAAAAACCATGGGGTGAGTAACCCAAGAATGTATTCTCTATTAGAAGAATAGAAAGAATAAAATGGCACATGCCAATTAGGGCTCACTGCCTGAACACACTACTCACAAGAGGCTCACTGTCTACAAAATAATAAGTATCACATACATGAACTGGAGAATAGCATCTTCACCATGCTTGATTCAATTCTATTTAAGCCCAATACTTCTTCTCTGCCTTTGGCTCTCCTCCTCGCTACCACACACTCATCTCACCAAGTCACACTTTGAAATGACTTCACAATTCCTTATTTATACAAGACATCGACTTAGGAATAATCATCTAAGTTGGCAAACATTTACAAGAACATCCATAGGATGAGTAACTCATCTGGTCTGCTAGTCTAAGGAAGAATACCTTCATCCAAAAGTATTTCTTCAAATGCGAGCTTAAACTCCAATGCGGACCATTAACACAAACTAGACATGATCCAAAGACCTTCACAAGCTTGCCTGAATCACCAAGAACATCCACACTTCATCTGCTTACTGAAATCTTTCTCTCCTTTATCTGGAACCTCAAGAACACAGTCTGTCATCACTGTCACAAAGGAATAGGTGCTTGCGGACCTTCAAACCACAAACTAATCGAGTTGACACTTCACAAAGACTTTCTCAACACTCCCTCAAATCTGTAGAATAGGATAATGCATTTCTGGATCTCACCAGACCTGTCTGTGTCACTTTGTCACCTCTAAACACCTGCCGAAACCAGTTTTACTTGAATGGCTACAACTTCTTCAGATCTTCATGCGGACCTCTAAAATCTTTACTGGATAACCTTAAGACACATATATACAAACCCCTTAATCCACATCCTCTGATCCTCATCTTATCTTAGACTTTTACCTAGCTGTCTTCACTGTTCTTCTCTATTCCTGATTAGGACTAATTTTCTCAATATCCTCAGCACTCAGCTCATCTAATCCTTTTCATCAATGCAACAAGAGTATGTTGACATCAATGACAACATCGGTTAGGCCCATACTTGCAACAATGCCCTGGGATGAACATCGTGATGTTAATTGTGATACGAGCCTAACCTCATTGGTAATGCTTCTCCTAATCTTAATGACATTGATGTAGGCCCCACTCATGATCCTTATGAAGATCTTGCCACCACTAACTTCTTTCATGATAGGTCACTATCCTCACCATCTCCTTAGACCTATAATACCCTAAGCTTATCGATTGGGACCAACACGACCATTTATGATTTGATGTTTTCCAAAATGATGAAGCCATCATGAAACTTATGAAGTGTCAAGACCACATCCCCATTGTAATCATAAGAAAGACTTTTCCACCATACTTAACACCTATGCTTATTTTGGAGAGAAAGAAGAACCCTTTAATCCTAAGGCACCCTAGTAGGCAGAATAGCAACAAGATATAAGAAGAAACTTGTGATCGATTAAAATGATACAATAAAAATGGACACTTCCCAAGAGCTCCTCAACGACAAACTTCACCTTCCATTAGATACCACACAGATACAATATGACTCCCCTCTCCTTGTTGAGGATGCTATAGACATCAACCTGTGAATAGAAGAGGACCCTAAACTCTCTAAGATAGTAGCTCCACTGGACCTTGACATCAAAGAAGGCATAACCATCACCCTTAAAGATTACGCTAATATCTTCATGTGGTCTTCTGGTGATATGCCTTAAGACTTCGTCTTTAAAGTCATGCATCATCTTGTGGTTCACCTCAATGCCAAACCTATTCAATAAAAGCTACGCAAAATGCACCCCCAAGTAGCCCTCTTGGTTAAAGAAGAATTGTATAAAATCTTGGATGTGGGGTTCATTCAGACTATTACTTATCCTAAATGGGTCTCTAATGTGGTCTTAGTTAGCAAGAAAACTAAGGGAATTCATGTTTGCACTAACTTTTGAGACATCAAAAAAGGATACCCTAAAGATAACTTTTCTCTACCAAACATTGATATGATCATGGATCTCATAGCCATATATATAAAATGTTATCATTAATCTAGATATAATATCCCTTGAAACATTTGAGTTAGACATGGAGACACCTAGATTATGGAGAGGTCTATGTAAGAAAACACCTCCTGTAGACTCAACACAAACTTATCCCTCAACCCTCTAAAATGTGACTTACATCATTTGATTACCCTGGAACACACTATAGACAACTACAAATTTGGCAAAAGATATTTTCTCCTAACAAAAACTTGTATATGTAGAAGCATCTACTACTACATTAGATTTGATATACTTCTTAAAAGGAAAGAGTTGGGACTAAAAACTAAATAGAAAACAATAATTTTGCAAATAGGAAATAGGAAACAAAATCGAGCTAGAACCATCTTGACTAATTTATCTTTTTCTAGCTAGATTGAATCCCTACAATCACAAGTTAAAAACAAAGCATCAAATTCTTCATTAAATTTAAATCACAAATCATTAGAATATATTCATCTTCATACTCAGATTAGTCAAGTAGGCAACTAGTAACTTCAATCCTATCTCCATTATCAAATTTGGTTGCCATAGGCAACTTCACCAAATTTAGGTTTTCAAATCATGTGGCATGCACAAGATATCCACCTCAAGGTAGTTCTCCAAGTCTAGTTATAGTCTTGTAGATGTTCATTATGATTCTATCTAGGTGGTATGATAGTCCATTAGTTTCTAGATGACATCATTCAATAGCATAGATGCATCTGAACATTCACCCTTCATTGATATATATTGATAGTAAAATAGAGTTTTAAATTGTTCTTAAGGTTTGGGACAATCATAGTGTTAAGATAGTGCAAATTTTAAGACTATTTAGACTAATTAAATGGGCTTAGTCTCAAGCTAAATAACACACATAAGAGTTGGGACTAACAACTAAATAGAAAACAAGAATTTTGCAAATACGTATGAATAGGAAACAAAATCAAGCTAGAACCATCAACTAATATCTTTTTCTAGCTAGATTGAATCCCTACAATCACAAGTTAATCAAAGCATCAAATTCTTCATTAAATTTAAATCACAAATCATCATAATATATTCATCTTCATACTCAGATTAGTCCTAGGCAACTAGTAGTCAATCCTAGATCTCCATTATCAAATTTGGTTGCCATAGCCTGCCACTTCACCAAATTTAGGTTTTTAGATCATGTGGCATGCACAAGATATCCACCTCAAGGTAGTTTTCCAAGTCTAGTTATAGTCTCAAGCAGATGTTCATTATGATTCTACCTAGGTGGTATGATAGTCCACTGGTTTCTATGACATCATTCAATAGCATAGATGCATCTATTCTAATTCATTTCTTTTGTCCAAAATGGTTGTGACAATAAAAAAGAAGCTTATTGAACTCATAATCAATAGGAAACCCCCAGTCATAATAGGAGGTCTTGAATTTGGTACCAATGATTGTGAGTTCCTTGTAGAATATGATGAACCTTTTGAACAAGAGAACCTTGTAGACCATGATGCATATCTTGATTTAAACTTGAACATTATCATCATGTGACTGCTTTTAGCCATCCTACAACCTCCTATCACCCTTCATACTCTTATAGGGATATGACACACAACCTCTCCAAGTTGACCATGCCAAACCCAAAGTCACAATCCTAAGAGGTCCCTAATTTCCTCCCAATGACCATGAGAACCTTGTAGATCATGATGCATATATTTTGAACAAGACTATCAAGTTCCTTCACAACAAGAACGTGCAAGTCCAAGTTACCCTTTTCACCAAGATCAAGTGTCTTTAAGTCCTTATGTTACCTTTGACAAGGGGAACACCACTCTAGATTATGCATCTTATGGGTATCCTTCATCATCATCCAATTGAATGCCTATCCAAGAGCCTACTAGTCCTATCCCAACACCACCATGTAATCCCAATCCTAATTCATTGGTCAATCCACCTTCTAATCCATCAATCCCTTCATTACCCTCACCACCATCTAATCCTCCAACTTCACATCCTAAATTTAAATCACCTCTCTTAAATGACCTCTATAGATGTACTATGAACTATATTACAAAGACAAACCTATATGCCATCTCTCTATCTTAAGTTTGATCACTCCCAATCCTAATCCATTTCCTCCTATTATCCATCCACCTAATCCTAGAAATTCACCCTTCATTGATATATATTGATAGTAAAATAGAGTTTTAAATTGTTCTTAAGGTTTGGGACAATCATCTAGTGTTAAGATCTAGTGCAAATTAAGACTATTTAGACTTTAAATTAAATGGGCTTAGTTTGAAGCTAAATAACACACATAAGAGTCAAGTGACTAACAACTAAATAGAAAACAACAATTGCAAATAGGAAATAGGAAACAAAATCAAGCTCTAGTTCACCATCAACTAATATCTTTTTCTAGCTAGATCATCCCTACAATCACAAGTTAAACAAAGCATCCTAACCTTCTTACCTCATCATCTATCTTAAAAGTGGAAGATTTAATCATTACCACATGTATGGTTGTATGTCTCTTTGATTATCTAGATAATGCAATTGAATCTCTAGACGAGTCTTACATCTTAACAACAATTTCATTATCCCTTTGTAGTTCATTGTCCCTCATGACAAGTCTGTTATTGGTTTAAGGTTATCTTAAAGGTCCATATAACAATCTAGGAATTTAATAACAATTAATTTGTTCAGTCCTTAATAGTCATGACAACATTATACAAGATACTAAAGTTCACATTCAATGATTTCCTTTTTCCTATCAAATGGTAAGGATTCACTCAAATTTTCACATACTCTTGAACACATATATCCAATTTGTGAATTCATGATTGATCCAATGCTCAAACCAATGCAAGCATGACTATTGTTTGTTGACCAAGCTTATTAGTCATATTTAGTTAGAGAAATTCATCCAAAACCATTACAAACTATTTGTAGCTTTGCCATAGGAAATGTTGGATCTCCTAGAATGAGTACTTAACATCAAACCAATAGCCAACTCCATAGAAAAATTAACAAAATTGAAACCTTGGACCTAACATATGATAACAAACCTTGAGAACAAATTCATTATGGTAGTCCTAATAGCCCTACTATTAAATTGATCTGTATAGTATTAAATTGATCTTTCTTGTCTCCCTCACTATAAGAATCAAAATTTAGCTCTCGAATGAAAATCCCTTGATTTCAATTTGAAAATTACATCTACTTCAAGTTATATAATAGCTCTCTTACATTTTGAAATTTGTACATGCATGTATACATTATTTGTTTAATTTAAATTTATTTCAAGTGTAATTTCTTAAAACACACACACACACACACACACACACACACACACACACACACATATATATTCTTGATTTAATTTTAAATTTGTATGCAAGTTTGTATGTTTATATGTATATATGCAGGTTCATATCTGTTTTTATATATATATCATGAATTTGGATGATATTCACTTTGATGTTGAGGACTTCCTTAATGCACAAGATGATCTAGCCCCACCCCCACCCCTAGTGCTAGATGCCCCACCTCCAGATGCCCCAGCTCTAGATGCCCCATCTCTAGATGACCCACCTACACCCCCACCTCGACCCCCACCTGGAACTGACCAGGCTCACTTGCGAGCCATAATTAATGAAAATGTGGATTCCATACAAGAAAAATTGAAGTCCATTCACAAAGAACAATTCATGCCACCTTACGTGGTACGTTTTGCAGCTTTGATGCAAAACATTGTAGATTATGTGAGGTCTATTGACTCAGACTTTGATGGATTCCAGACATGGAGAGAGGAGAGGCACCAATTTTATGTTGATGGACTCTCTGATAAGAGTATTTTGGATCTTAAAATCACAAAATCTCATTTAGTGCAATATTTTAGACATCCCATTACAAATGAACCTATTCCTGCAAATAAGAAAAGAATATCAATCAGGTGGTGTAGGCATGAAGGAATTTCTACCAATTTTTGGGACAGATAGTGGATGGTGTTTGATTATCCACCTCATGTTAATTGTGAAGTTCCTTTATATTTTTGAGAAAATTATATGCAGAGTTTGTTCTGAATAAAAAACCCAACTACTTTGACTTTAGATCATTCCAGGGTATTGGTGGTGGCATGCCACAACAGAGGTTGGGGGCACGGGTTGATCCCCAAAGACCCGTGCCTATTCAACCTCTTATTGACCCTTCTGTTGTTGTCATTCCTTCGCCCTTCCAACATCGTGCAGTGGTATCCACACTAGGCACATTGAGTGCACTCTCAGGTAGCCTACATGAGCAGACTTCTATGATGGTAGCTCGGGTTAGAGAGCATGGAGGAGTTGATGATGGAAGTGGTCCTAGTACCACTCCACTGTCGATGCCTCATACATGTACGAGTTGCAATCAGTTGTGTTATGGACCTTATCAGGTAGCTGCACCCACTTCAGCTACACATGCATCATCTGATAATGTGGGCACTGAATCATTTGTTGATTATCTATTTGCTGAGGATCATCCCAATGATCATTCGACACAGGTATATATAGGTTATGTACACATGTTGAATTTATAACAATTTTTTAAGCACGTGTTTTTAATCAACATATAGATTAATTGAATTGTAATATTTTAACAATCGAATTGTTTGGTGTAGAAGATGGCAATAGGGACCATTGATCGAATTAATTTTTCATCGACACCTGTTCATCTTGGGCACCCATTTGGGGTACATTTTCAATGATTTATATTTTAAATATTAATTTTATTTACTTGATTTTAATTTGTAATTTAGTCTTGAATGTGTGTACCATTAAATATTTATGAACTTATTTATGAACTGGTTCAGGGTTCTTCCACATTGAATCCTCGATCTCAGGGTGTCTTGAGCACTCCTCCATCATTGGGCATCTCACATAAAACTCTTACAGTATGTATATTGTTTTAAAAAACTATATATACTTAGATTTTTCTATTTTGATATCACTGTATCTGAAAATGTGCACATGTACTATTTAATATATATTAAAAATATGTCTATGCAGGTTGACACAACAATGAGCATGGGCATTGCAGCACACTTGGATAATCCAATTTTATATCAGGAGTTGACTACATTTCAGGTTGTTCAAAAACGTATAACATGTACACAAGTCAATTATATATATATGTTTTAAAACCTAATTTGTACACACATGTGCTAACTTATAAATGACCTTGTAGGAGCTTGTTAGTGACACCTTTCATCAACACACAACACATGCAGAGCAAGAGGACAGAGGAGATGGGCAGCCTGATACAGTATAATTTAAAATTTAGATTATATTTAAATTCAATTAAAATATACATTGTGAACTTAAAGTAAATTTCTTAATAGATATATATGTTGACATGTGTTCAAAATTCTTTTTCTTTTATAGCTTGAGACATGTCATGTAGCTAAGCCTGTAGAGACAGGTCCTGGAATAGAGGATGCACAACAAGTTCCTCTTACGGTATAATAATTTAAATATGATAACTTATAAATTAAATTGAATTACATCATTTTTAAAAATCGTCTTACATCTAATTTCAACTTGAACTTTCTCTTATATTAAATAGATTGATTCAGAGCATGTAGAGATAGGTCCAGGTGCACCAGAGCATGCCTCTTAGCCTCACACGGTAATTTAATTTTATGATAAATTATAAATTTAAAAATTGTCATTAAATCATTTTTAATCATCTTACATCTGATTTCATCTAAATCTTTCTCTTCTACAGATTGATTCAGGTCATATGAGTAGTTCGCATGGTGTGAAGAGGACTCTTGATGATAGAGATAGTATGTGATAGGTTATTGAACATGGGCTATATAATTTGACTATTTCATGGACTATGTTATATATTGTTTGTCATGGACTTTATATATATATATATATATATATATATATATATATATATATATATATATATATATATATATATATATATATATTATTGAACATGGACTTTAAATATATTTTTTGAACATGGACATGGAGTTTATACAAACTGACCTTCCTCTATTTGTTCTTGTGTGGGTTATTTGAGCAAAGTAGGCATTGTTTTATTCTTGTGGATATTGTTGTTTTATTTATAGTTTATAATTATGGATTTTATAAGGTTATATATTTGTAATCATACCAAAATTGTTTTGATCACCTTTTTTGTTGCTACTTGATCCCCCAATTTTTGCATTATGAAAGCTTAATGAGTTGTCTTATGTAGTCAACCTACAATCCCTTAAGTTAAAAGCCTTATAAAGAGAAACCACACTATCAATATCATATACATGTCACACAATAAATGCAATCCTGCCATAACAAAATCATACACATGTCAAAGTAATAATCATGTAAAACCATCATGTTATTTTAGGTGCATCCATACATATACATTATCCATGCATACATACAATGCATATACATCATAAACTATAAAAGCATAACATCACATACATACATATACAAGCATCCCTAAATAATCATAAATCAAACTCTAATCTAATCATGTGCATGAAGGAAAAGAAATGTAAATGAGATCAACCATAATAAGATATAGATTGACATCAATAGAAATAATCGATTGTCATATATATAAATTTGACAATAACTGAGTACATAGGCTCCATAATGGGAGGTACATGATCAAAATAAGTATACATGAGTGCAAAGTCTCCCCATGCAAGGGACAAGGCAAAAATCTCTACAAGTGTCAGAGTGTTGATCTATCAAAGGAGCCTCAAATCAATTATGAGCTCTTGATCCTCCAATGATCATACTATACTATCTCCTCCTACTATCTACCATATTTGACCATGGAGGAGTCTTGTCTCTATGATAGTACCTATGATGGGATAAGTGTTTGAGCCTGTTGGTTTTCCTTCCGAATCAGCAGAGGGTTTGCCAGCTCTAATGCACAGGTAGATTCGGCCAACAGATATGGGAGGTTGCGTGAGCTACCTCCCCTTCACTTCTGGTTCTGCCACACCAAGGGGGGTATCCCTATAGATAAAGATGTAACATTGACTCACCCAATGATGAAAAGATTTAGCTTTACAATGACAGGCAAAATACTCTCACGTGTGGACCAAGATTTGAATGATAGATCACAAGTTTGGCAACTTTCTTGGACATATCTAGCTAGTTATGGATGAGAGTATGCAGGGGTCCTAATCCTACTCCTACAACTAACAGATTGGAAATATGAAAGGATTGGTTTGATGGTTTGGATGCAAGACAGGGGGTTTTGGATCATATCTACTTCACAAGGGTAGACCGGTGCCTATCCCAAGGCAAGGAATCAACTAGACGTATACATAAGAATGGATTGCATTTTGGATTCAAGTTTCAAGGGGTTAGATTGATGCTTGCCTCACAAACATCACCCAAGAATGGGTATTTAACTGTCTCTACTTACAAACATCCCAGCTGACATACAACCTTCTCCATACTTAACCTAAGACAATTTAATCCACTCCTTGAATGGAAGTCACAGATTAAACATGCAATACAGAAACTTGTATCCTAGAATCTATGAAACCCTTAGAAACTAGATTTAGAAGAAGGAAGGCATGCAACAAAGGAGACAGATAGGTAAACACATGCACAATGCATTTTTCATATGAAACAACAATGAAACTGAGAATATCTGCAATGTACATTTAGATGCAACTCATAAACTCCAAAGAGATGCAACAGCCAGGAAAATGCTCTATTTTTCTTTATTTACACAAAAATGCCCAAGTCTTCAACCCCCCTAATGAGTAACATAGCTTGCATTTTATAGCAAGACCGTGCACTCAGCAAAAATTATAAGGCATTTCAAAATTTGCCAAATATAGTGCACCATGGAATGGCGCTCAAAAATATTAAATGTGGCATGAGAAATAGAGGAAGAGAGTAGGTAGAATGGGGATGTGTGCAATTGCCTGAGGATTTTCCATTAAAATCAGGTGGTTGGCCAGTCAATCATCGGTCCATACCTCTGCATTTTGCCATTAATGGCGCAGCTACCCACAGCTCCTCTTGGAATTTATAGCAGTGCATCCATGGAGTTTTCCCACCCAAGATGTAGCTAGAGATACAAAGAAATCCAACGCTGCTGCCAGTTTGAAAGATAGTCGTCGATCTTCCTCCCTCAGTTGAGATCCGCGGCTCAAAATCCTACTGAAAAGACAATAACCAATGAAAATGTGCCATGTAGGCACCCTGTGCAGCCATTGCTGACCTTTCTTTTCTCATTTTACCTTTTTCGCCATGTATATGCATACTTTGAATTCTTTGTATATGCAAAACCACATGCATATACAACTGTCCCTTTTTGCTTTTCAAAATCCTTCATATATGCAAGAGCATATACATACAACCGTTTAATATACAAGGTGGACCCCAAAGTATTATAGAACAAATTGAAAACACCTTCGAGTCCCACCTTGTATCTACTTTTAGCATCTATCGCTTTGTATGTTTGCATATACAAACACAATATACATACAGGCTACAGATTTCAAATCATTATGAATCAGAATGTACCTCCTTTTGAAATTTGGCTTGTATCTTTTTCATTCCACATCGGCTTGTATATCAGCGCTTTATACAACCCACAGACCTCAAATTTCATTCATTGCATTAGACTCTTCCTTCGCGTTCGGGTTGTATGTCATTCCTTTGTATATTTGCTTGCACATTCAATTGTATATTTGGAATATACAATCCCAAATATACAACGCGAACATACAACCGGTGGGCCCCATAACTGATGTTGACCGCCACTAACCTGCTTGTACACTTTACCTTGTATATTTCCTTTGTATGCCAAATACATAAACACAAACATACAAACCCCTTTACATACAAGCAGGGAATATTTTTTGGAATGTGCGATATACACTCTCGCTTATATGCCTGAAAATACATATTTTCCTTTGTATGTCACGCATGTATGTGCGAACATACAACACAATATACATGCAACCCGATATACAAGCAGGGAATATTCTTAGAATCTGCGATAGATTCTTCAATGTACACGGACCTTTTTTAAGCTCAATATGCATTAGGAAATGCATATAACTAATTTTTCACTTTTTCAACAGCTGATTGAGATTTCTGACCTGCCAATGCACATTTGACCAGCATTTATATACAAACAACCTTGTATAGACAAAGACACTTGCAAAAACTATTTTTTGCACCTTTCAACTGCAAAGGCTGAAAGACTTATAATTTTTGGGGTTTGAAAGAAAATGCATGCAGATGAATAATTGAAACCCAAAATCTAGGTGGGCACCACCAGTGGCTCTGTCTGGGGATGCATGCCTCTTACAGGCATGATGAGAACTATAGATCTGTAGGATGCAGACCAGTCTTTATCCATTGGGCTATTGAGTCAAACACTGCACCAACCTACATCACAAATCATATATTTTCAAATATTATTTTGGCGGCCCTGGGCAGCCAAAAATGAAAAACCATAACTTTTTCCTGTGAAATGCCTAATTTTGGTCTGAATAATCCCAACCACAACTGAAAACATCAACACAATTTGCCCACATGCTGATCTTGTCAATTACATACTTCACCATTTTTGAAAATTTGCCACTTGCAGTATTGCCTCTATCACTCTGAATTTCAAAATTAGACATATAACCATACACATTATAATATTCTTCAGCATTAGGTAACATATGTATGTTATATTCTTCAAACAGTACATCATATTGCTCTTGGCACTCCTCATCATCTACCTGGCTGTTGCACATTACCAGACACTCATCCAGGTGATCCATAAACTGAAAACATTCAAAATATATGAGACCCTCACTATCATTTATATCACTTATGGCTAATGAAAACAAAACTTGATCCACACACACATTATTGCATATGTCAGAACCAACTAATGATGAACATTCATTATCCACAGTTTGCAAATCCATATTATCTTCACAAGAGCTGAAGATATCTGATTTTGACTCATATGTCCCCTCTTCACAAATTGATGTACCACATATGCCAGTTGTCTCCTCATATTCATCATCATCCTCAAAAAGAGGGTTAGTTCTGCACCAATGGAGGTCAGGATTCATAGTGTTCAATGCATCTACAGGCTCATCATAAAGGGGATTCGTACTCATTGCAAAGGTCTCTATTTTTTCTTCATGACAATCCACCTCTTTTTCATCATTAACAAATCCATAGTCATAAGAAGAACAAACCTAATCCATGAACTGATCATGGATATCATTACTATCATCTGATTGCCCACATACAAGATTTCTGTTGCTTCAATGTACTCTGAAGTTGAACTATCTATATCATTTTCCAGCCCTTTAATGCTTCCTGATGAAACTAATATTGACTGTTGATCCACATGATCACAACCATGCACAACTAGATCATTTAAACATGAATGCTCTTTGCTGAGAACTAGCATGTAAATTTTACTTGAAAAATCATCACAATCAGCTTCATTTGCTGGGCAAATCAGGGCATCCTCCTTCATGGCAGAGTCATCATTAACTTGGAATGATGCATAAATAGGGATAATAGGGGTGTGAGTGCTTTGACATTTATTTTCAACACTTGAATTATATCTTTCATCAACATTGGTGGCTATAGGGCAGCAAAATTTTCAGAGAAATAACCCTTTTGAATTCTGCACCTCCAATTGTTTTCAATATCTATTACAAACTGATGTGCCTGATGTAATGTGGTGGGCTCCTTATCTCTCAATCTATAACTCATCTTCTTATCAAATGCTCCCAAATAAACCATTAGGCACAATGCATCATTAGGTCTCATACATCCTGGTATTCTATTCAATGCCTTCATAAATCTGAGGTTAAAGGCTAGGATCAACTCATCTTCTTCAATATTGATATACATAAAATCACTAATGACTGCATATTCAGAAATTCTTTCACCATATTGTTCTAGAAATGCAGACCTGAATTCTTGCCAAGAGGTGACAGAGTAAACTGGAAGGTAGGAGAACCAGTCCCTTGCATCTTCATATAGAGATTGAACAAATAATCTCATAACTACATCTTCATGGTCAACCTCAAAATCATCTATCACATTTAAAAACTGCTGCAAGTGTCTCTTTGCTAATTCATCCTTTACACCATTGAATTTGGGCAAATACTTTCTGATTTTGGATGGAAAGGCATTTAGATAACCACAAATGCCATTAAAATTTATGGGCCTATATCTGTCCATGCTGAAACTCTTTTTATTACATGGCTAGGACTGACTACTATACATTATTGCATTTGACACCTCAGAAGGGTGCATGGGCTGATAATACATCTTTATGTGTTTTTACAACCCTCTTCTCAACTCAGATTTTCAATCAACAATGACTTTAGGCCTTTAAAAAATATAAACTTCTATTTCAGCTTTCCTAAAGTCCTCTAAATGAGTCTTTTAACAATATTGTTTACTCCTTTTCAAATACAAATTAGGTTCTTACAAAAGCATGAAATCTTTCACTAACATTTCCCTCTTAACCATTGTTGTTTCACCAAATAGGGAGTCTTTCAAAACTTATACAAATACCTAGATATGTTGCAACCTTTGACAGGTTCATTCAATAGAGTCACCACCTCCTTGGTAGAGGAATGAGCTTCGAACAGGCTGAAGCTGAAAATTGATTTCTTTTCTTTCTGGGTTGTCCAACAGTAGAGCCACACATACAACTTCTTCTTTTGCTACAACAAAGCACTTCCAGGTTTGATTCTTCAATCTCTTAGATTCATACTTCCATGGATGTGACACTACGTCTCCCCAGCGGAGTCACCATTTTTGTTGGTTTTCCTTCTGAATCGGTAGAGGGTTTGCCAGCTCCAATGCATAGGCAGATTTGGCCAACAGATACGGGAGGTTGCGTGAGCCGCCTCCCCTTCACTTCTAGTTCTACCGCACCAAGGGGGTATCTCTATAGCTAAAGATGTAACATTGACTCGCCCAATGATGAAAAGATTTAGCTTTACAATGACAGGCAGAATACTCTCACGTGTCGACCAAGATTTGAATGATAGATCACAAGTTTGGCAACTTTCTTGGACATATTTGGCTAGTTATGGATGAGAGTACATAGGGTTCCTAATCCTACTCCTACAACTAACAGATTGGAAATATGAAAGGATTGGTTTGATGGTTTGGATGCAAGATAGGGGGTTTTGGATCATATCTACTTCACAAGGGCAGATCAGTGCTATCCCAAGGTAAGGAGTCAACTAGACATATACATAAGAATGGATTACATTTTGGATTCAAGTTTCAAGGGGTTAGATTGATGCTTGCCTTACAAACATCACCCAAGAATGGGTATTTAATTGTCTCTACTTACAAACATCCCAGCTGACATACAACCTTCTCCATACTTAACCTAAGATAATTTAATCCACTCCTTGAATGGAAGTCACAGATTAAACATGCAATACAGAAACCTGTATCCTAGAATCTATGAAACCCTTAGCAACCAGATTCAGAAGAAGGAAGGCATGCAACAAAGGAGACAGATAGGTAAACACATGCACAATGCATTTTTCATATGAAACAACAATGAAACTGAGAATATCTGCAATGTACATTCAGATGCAACTCATAAACTCCAAAGAGATGCAACAACTAGGAAAATGCTCTGTTTTTTGTTATTTACACAAAAATGCCCAAGTCTTCAACCCCCCTAATGAGTAAGACAACTTGCATTTTATAGCAAGACTATGCACTCAGCAAAAATTACAAGGCATTACAAAATACACCAGATACAGCACACCATAGAATGGCACTCAAAAATATTGAATGCGGCATGAGAAACAGAGGAAGAGAGTAGGTAGAATGGAGATGTGTGCAACCGCGTAAGGATTTTCCATTAAAGTCAAGTGGTTGGCCAGTCAATCATCAGGCCATACCTCTGCATTTCGCCATTAATGGCCCAGCTACCCGTAGCTCCTCTTGGAATTTGCAGTAGCGCGTCCATGGAGTTTTCTGGCCCAAGATGCGGCCAGAGATACAAAGAAATCCAACGCTGCTGCTAGTTTGAAAGATAGTCGTCGATCTTCCTCCCTTAGCTGAGATCCGCGGTTCAAAATCCTACTGAAAAGACAATAACCAATGCAAATGTGCCACGTAGGCACGTTGTGCAGCCATCGCTGTCCTTTCTTTTCTCATTTTACCTTTTTCACCATGTATATGCATACTTTGAATTCTTTGTGTATGCAAAACCACATGCATATACAATTGTCCCTTTTTGCTTTTCAAAATCCTTCGTATATGCAAGAGCATATACATACAACCATTTAATACACAAGGTTGATGCAGAGGTAGGAGGACCAAAACTATCCTCAATAACATTAACAAATCAAAGAACTAATCCAATTTCTTTGGTCAGGTTGAAGAGAACATTAATATAGACTTTTCATCCAATTTTCATGAAGATCCAATGGTAGGAGAGAAAGTTATGACTCTTTGCCCAAAATTACAAACCCTAGGCAGCATTCAGACCAAATGCTGCAACATGACTGTTATAGGAGAATTCTAGAAATTGCAGTCACTAAAACGGTCATAACTTCCTCAATATTGCATCAAATTCGATGAGACAAAAAGGAAAGGGAGGGTGATTGAATATACTTTCATTTGAAATCAAAAATAAATGTCCTCCTACACTTACTAGGCCGTACCATGCAAGAAAACAACAAATTTCTGAAGTATAATACAAAAAACATTGTTTTTTACCATTCCATTCTCAATCTTCAATCACCTCCAAGTTTTCAAAGGTATACAAGGCCTTTTTAAAGGTATTACAAATGACCTTTCAGTTTCCAACTACTTGGAATGAACCAAGAGCCAAATGACTCTTCACCTTCCCTCATTCTTCATCTTTTTTCCAACTTTACATTGACAACCTTTACATGGTTTGCAATATTTTGCATATTTGAACTTCCTAGTGACCTCTAATACATAACAATGACTTGATTAACCTTATACAATGATGAATCATTACAATATTGGATCATTTTAATCAAACTTCTATGGAAGTCAAGGTGCTTCTGCACCAAAGGTGGACACCAAATTATTATAGAACAAATTGAAAACACTTTCGAGTCCCGCCTTGTATCTACTTTTTGCATCTATCGCTTTGTATGTTTGCATATACAAACACAATATACATACAGGCCTCAGATTTCAAATAATTATGAATCAGAATATACCTCCTTTTGAAATTTGGCTTGTATCTTTTTCATTGCACATCGGCTTGTATATCGGCATATACAAACGCTTTATACAACCCACGGACCTCAAATTTCATTCACTGCATTAGACTCTTCCTTCACGTCTGGGCTGTATGTCATTCCTTTGTATATTTGCTTGCAAATTTGATTGTATATTTGGAATATACAATCCCAAACAGACAATGCAAACATACAACTGGTGGGCCCCATAACTGATGTTGACCATCGCTGACCTACTTGCATGCTTTACCTTGTATATTTCCTTTGTATGCCAAATACACAAACACGAACATACAAACCCCTTTACATACAAGCAGGGAATATTTTCTGGAATGTATGGTATACACTCTCGCTTATATGCTCAGAAATACATATTTTCCTTTGTATGTCGTGCATGTATGTGTGAATATACAACACAATATACATGCAACCTGATATACAAGCAGGGAATATTCCCAGAATCTGCAATAGATTCTTCAATGTACACGGACCCTTTTTAAGCTCGATATGCATTACGAAATGCATATAACTGATTTTTTCACTTTTTCAACGGTCGATTGAGATTTCTAACCCGCTAATGCACATTTGACCAGCATGTATATACAAACAACCTTGTATATACAAAGACACTTGCAAAAACTATTTTTTGCACCTTTCAACTGTAAAGGCCGAAAGACTTATAATTTTTTGGGTTTGAAATAAAATGCATGTAGATGAATAATTGAAACCCAAAATCTAGGTGGGCACCACTAGAGCCCATGACTGAGCATAGGTTGGTATCCTAGGTTGGGAATGAGAAGGTAGTTGTTGGCTAATTCCTACCCCAACTATCTCTCGTAGTAAAGAAAATAGGGTCTCCAATGTGTCAATTGTAACCCTCAAAGATGTAATATGTTAGTTTGCATGGTAAGTGGGAGAAAAAAATTATGTTTTAGCCTACAAAATTACAATTATCCTTTCATCCATTAAGAGTTCCTCTCTCTCCCTCTCCCCTCATGGTGGGGACAAGAATATGTAGTGATGAGGTCCTAAAAAAAGTTCCTCCATTCATTCACGGTATGCATATTTAGGTCCTGGTCAAATTTTAAGCAATAAAATGCTAAGCAAATCAAAACAAAGAATTAAAAAGTGAGATACTCATGAGGATCTCTTACCTACTAGGAGGGATCAATCTCTCACTTCTTCTCATCTAGATCAATTAAGTTAGAGGAATCACAACTATAAACTAGGAGCAACCTCAAATGATGCATTCTCATCCTCCTCCACCTTAGGATAGTAATCATCATTAGACCCCTCATCCTCTCTATCATCCTGATCACTCTCTAGATAAAAAATTAAATGATCCTAGCATGGTTATACTTATATTTATCCTTTCCTTGGTGCTAGTTCTTGTATTGACCATGTAATAGGAGTCCCTGGAGTAAGAGTCCATGGGAGTGTCCCTTGACCAACCTCTACTACATCTTAAGTAGATTTGTAGCATGGGAGTGTACTAGGGTAAATCCTTTAGAAAGTCCTCCCTAAGCTATTGGAGCACTTGTGTGACTATCTAATGAATCTCCACTAAACCATGTTTGTCACCCCTTTTCAATAATATCTAGTCATGTCATCTCCTACCCATCTCCTCTCTATCTCTATGTAGGGGTTTGTAATCATGTCTGTGTTAGTCAAAGTCACCATTGTTTGTGTAATCATGTGTCATAGTAACCCAATCAACACTACTTGATACCTCAAGGAAGTGAAAGATCTGGTGTGGGCATGGGCCATTGATAGGGTCTAATATGATCCAATATCCATACCATAACTAGAGAAGGATGACTAAATCCTAGTGCCTTATGGTGCACAATCTAATAAAGGTCATGGTAGACCTTGAAGGTAGGATGTCAATCCCCCATGCATAAACTTTACCTAACTCCACTTGCTCAATGATAGGAGCCCACAACCATATGGGAAAGTGAACATTTTTAGTCCTTCACAAGTGCTAAGCTATTAAGCCAATCATGACCTTCCATAGAGGAAAAATGTCAGGTGTTTGAACTAAAGTTAGATAAACTCCCTTCCTATTTCTTGGTCTCTTAACTCCCAAGAAAGTGGCCCAGGCTAGTCTCTCATCCTTTAATGCCCACTATGCCTATGTCAAGTTGTCTCTAGATAGGGACACCCAAAATCTAGTAGATGTCATACAGTGTAATCATCCAACCTCTAGAAATGCTAGGAAAATATAAAATTTTACCCTTTACATCTAAATAGGTTAGTATGTCATAATAAATGTGTGATAAGGATAACACAATAGGAACCTACACCATTCTATCCATCCAACCTTGTCGTAGGGCAACTTGATTTGTTGTAGAGAGCTCCTACACGCTACTCACCAATGAATCTTGCTCCTTAGTCACGTTCCACTGAATATGTGTGTCTTGTCAACATAAGCACACACTCATCACTTTGAAAATTAGAAAACTTAAAAAATTGTAAAAATGTAAAAGCCAAAAATTTGAAAAAGTTAAAAACATAAAAAAATTAGAAAAACATGAAAAACCCAAGTCTAAATAGTCAAAACACCTAAAAATGCACATTTTTAAATCACTCTTGGCAAAAGATGCAACTTGACAATTTTTGCTAAGCAACCTTGCAAGTTGCCCAAACATCCTAAGGGACACTCAGGTGATTTTCCTTACCAAAACAAGTGACCAAGTATGGTAAAAGGGTGACCTAGGCCACACCCCACCAAACTCTAGATCACTCAAAAATTGAAAAATAAACATGAAAATTGAAAAAATGAAAATGTGATTACATTCCCTACCTAAACACCTATCATTTGCAATTGATGGCCCTAAATTTGATAGCCATTTTAATTAACCTACAACTTGATGCTAACTTTTTGGATGTCTTAAGGGGTTCTAATTTACGATGTCTTAAGGGGACGTCTTAAGTTCTCAAAATTTGGTGAAGTTGCCCAAGGCAACCAAATTTAACAATATAATAAAATCAAATTTAAAGTAAATTCAAAGTAGAAAAACATGCACATTTAACAAATAAAATATATAGAATAATAATTTTGATAAATTTAATAGTGTAGAGTATAAAATTGTGTACATACACATGTATACAAATTTGTGTACAAAATGTGTAATAATGTAATTGTGTATGTACATATATGCCAACTCAAAATAATGTTTACAAAATGTGGTTATGCCATCTCAAGAAAATCCAAAACTTGTGGGGAATGTAGCAGGTCTTCACGCCACCTGGTATAAAAATAATACAAGCAATTTATCAATATATCTGAATCAAAACATGTATTTTAATTTATATAAAACTATCTAGATATACACAATTTGTACCTGTATTTACAAGTGCCTCTCAAGTCTTTGTTTCAAAGTATGTGATGAATTTGTGATGATGGCTTAAGGATATAAAAGGACAATTTAAATCAATTTCAACTAATAACGCACAAGAAATATCAAAACATGTATTTAATGTATTTAAAAGAACAATATAAATCTATTTATCTATATTTACCTGTATTTACTTATTCCATTGTACCATCTCCATCCTCTCTTTTTTCCAATGCATTGATGATTGTCTCATGGTCTTCCATAGAAATTATCCATAGCTTTTTATTTGTGGGTTTTCCACAATACCTCTCCAGTTTTATATTTTTTGCCAACACCAAATGTGAGTAGTGTATAATTTTCCTATGTGTTTTATAATCTTCGAATGCAGGCAAACCATTCTTCCTTATTAGGTATTTCTGTGGCCAAGTGCCAACAACCACCACCGAACCTATTGGATAATGATAGCCATCATCAAAGAAATTCTTAAAATTTGCTTAAGGGGATCAAAGAAGTTCTTAAAATTTGCTTAAGGGGATCAAAGACTTGTTATCAAAATTTGCTTAAGGGGATGTCTTAAGGGGATCACCAAACCTGTTGGATAAGGCAAGCCATCATCATCTTCTTGAGGTGCTGTTAACTTATGTTTAGTCTCCACACAACGAATCAACCAATATTCAGTTTCCTCTTCATTATTCTTTGGTACAACAATAGCATACACATGTCCTGCAAACAAATTTTGATTCAATAACTTACACATGTCCATAAAATTTGACTAATCAACATACATGCATTCATATGTACACATAAATAAATAAAAGCACTACAAATTAGTAATGAAGTGAAATAAAATGAAATAATTTGAATTAAATTACCTTCTTATAGAAGGTCTGAAACACAGTCATAATCGTCTGATGCATACAGTTGATCATTGTCTTCAATTATTGTTTCACTTTGATCATGTGCTTGTGCAAGTGTCAATGGTCTTTTCTTCCACTCTTCAACCCATTCTGTATTCTCACATGCTTCCCAATCTCCTGAAATACAAAACTGACAAAAACATGCAAGCTCCCTTGTCCAGATAGTCCATGTACTTGCATTCAAACTTCTAAATAAATGCCATTTAGTAGATCCACTGATTGTCTAGCAATCAAGTCTAGGTAGAATGTCTTCTTCTTCAACCAACCAAAAGAATTGACAAACTATAGAGTACTTGCTTGATCCAGGTGTACATAATCTTGTATTGCACCAATCTACAATCCCACATGCATCTTTAAATTTTATTGCATCTTCAAATTTCAATTGTTGTCTAGCAAGAATTCTTTTAACACATGCACCAACTCCATCATGTTCTCCTTTACCATGTCCATCTTCAAAAAAATTCCACATATGTTGGACATTATTCTCCTTGTGAACCCTACTTAACCAATAGAACATTCAAGCATTCTTGAACTGCCCCGTACAATTATCTGACCATATAAGATGTTCAGTAATCTGGATTCCTCTTTCTCTTAAATTTGTATAAAATATATTGAAACAATATTAAACAAACTCTGATGAGTGTAACCGGTTTTCACTCAAATAGAAATGATATTCCCTCAAAACTTTTCTATCATTTTTTGTGCTATCATCTCCATGTCTATAAACAATATGAACAAACATAGCAACCTGCACTGAATTGTAATATTGTGATTGAATTTCGTCTTGCGGAGCTAAAGTATAGTTTTCTACAAAATCAACCACTGATAGTATGGTACCAACTGGAAATGTGTTTCTACATTCACGAAATTGTCCATCAAGCCATCAAGCTTGTTGAGAGTGCTTGACATATTTTGGTACAATTTTACTCTTAAATTATGATATGAATGCATTCACACTAACCTTTTCTGTAATTAAATCACAACGCTTTCTAAATTTTCCATCTTTTAAAGAATATTCAACATTCTTAAATCTTTTAACATCCACTAATTGTTGTCCAAAATCATTTTGAATTTTGAACACTTTCATGCATACAAACTCTTAACAAAGAAAGATTGCCACAAGTAGTACATTGTCTGGAAATACATGAACTTAAATAAAATAATTTTTCATTAGATCTTTCACATAACAAACTTGATATAAACTCTTTTATTGCTTCAGTTGGCATATTAATATCACATTCCTATATAATCATGTTACGATGTAAAGTACAACATATATATTGAAACACATCATAATAATAACGAAATTGAACATGCGTTTTCAACAACAAGATATCCATTTCTTATTAATCTTTACATACCATGGTTTGCATTTTTCAAAAGATCTTTGACTTATTTTAATATTACTAGGTAACACAAATTCATCACAAAATTTTTTATAAAATTCAGTTTGCATTGTATCTAATAGGTGTTTTGGATGAGGATCACAAACTTTGGACCCCACTCTTAATTTTAAAACATTTCTAGCATTAGATGATACCTTAGTATTATCATGCCAATATTTTTCGATCAAAGATCTGATTTCAACATTCAGTTTCATGTTAGATATTGGGAGTCGACCACTAAAACTCCAACATTGGTTAATTGGATCATTTTCTATACTTTCTCTTCTTTTTACTACTCTTACCAATGTTTTAGGATGTATTTTTAGAATTCCACTAATATTGCTTACCATTCTTCTATTCAAAGTTGTTTTATTCACTATAGTAGTTGTTATAGCTCATCTTGCTGCATTCTTATCTTTGGATCGACTATTACTTCCAATAGACTCAATGGCACTAGCAATAATAGACATAGCATGTTTTAGTGATTGATCTTTTCTTCTTGGTTTAACAAAAATACTTAACATTTTCATTACTTTTCTCATTTTCCACATTCTCATTAATTGCATCATTAGTTGACATTGAAATGATAGTTTTTTACGATAAAAAAATTCCTTGTATAATCTATTGGCATGTGTTCTTATTTGTCTCCAAGAAATTTTACCAGGAAGATTATCCAAAACATCTCTTTTAATTTTGAAAAAAAATTCTCATTTTCAACATCACATCCTAGATTTTTATTTTCATTTGCAACTTCAAAATGATTTTCATTTTCAACAACAAAACTGTTTTTATTTTCATTTTCAACAAAAGGATTTTCGTTTTCATTTTCAACAACAAAATGGTTTTCATTTTCATTTTCAACAAAAAGATTTTCGTTTTCATTTTCAACAACAAAACGGTTTTCATTTTCATTTTCAACAAAAGGATTTTCGTTTCATTTTCAACAACAAAATGGTTTTCATTTTCATTTTCAACAATAAAACGGTTTTCATTTTCATTTTCAACAAAATAATTTTTATTTTTATTTTCAACCACAATTTGTTTCAAATTTTGATCTCTACGAATATTATCAATCTCAACATTGTTATATCTAGCTTGTTTTAAAACTCCTATCAACACTATTTCTATTTCATTCAAAGGTGGATTTGAAGAAGTACCTAGATTTGTGCCTATTGAAACATTCTCTATAGCATTGATAGAGGGATTTGAAGACATACTAGGAGTAGTTTGTATAATCGTATTAGTTTCCACATTCACCTCTTGCAAATTTGCATCGTCTACATCCATGGTCTCCTCAATGTTTTTATCTTCAATAGTTGTGGAATTGGATGCTTCAACATTATTCATTGATTGAATCTTTATTCTTCTATCTTTTTGTCTTTTTACCTCCTCTCTCTTTGCTTCAATTTCTTCAGGGATTAATAGCTTCCTATCTTTCCTCTTATTACGACTTTGTGATCCCATGATTAAAAAATTTATGAAGCATGTACAAATGAATGTCAAAAACTTGAAAGCCTTTCATCTTTGTTTAAGTCCTTCAAACAAGTACCAATTTAACAAAATTTCACTCAAACAGTGTCTCAATGATGGCTTCTATCAAAATTCAAACAATATTCCAAGTTGATGAACCTACAAAAGAAAAAAAGATGGTAGAGAATGCTGCAAGTGTTGCTGTCGGCCGTACTATAGAGCAAGTTACAGAGCTGACAGTCTTAGTACAGTCTTATTAAAAAAAATGGGCAAATAATAAACAGGATCCCGTTTAAGAAACGGGATCCCGTTTAATATGAGATCCTGTTTAATAAATGGGATCCCGTTTTATTTTGCACTGATGAAGTAAGAAACAAGATCCCGTTTACTAAACGGGATAGCATTATTGAAAATTTAAATTTGAAGCTCAGGTTTTGCTTTGTAACCTAGTTCAGGAAATGCTTTGGGGACTTAACCCTGACCTCTAGACCTGGTTTGACCTGCAACTTGAAGGTCCTGTCAATGTCACAACAAAATAGTGACTTTGGGCATATATCTGAAGGTCTATTTTATAGAATATTTTGACGAAATTAAAACCCATTATAGATAAGATAGTGTAGATTCTAAATATGTAATTTTTTTTACAATTAGATTAATTTTTCTATTTTTTAATCAATTTCTGATGAAATAGGTCCATAAACTTGAATTATCAGAGTTTTTAGTATTTTAATAACTTTTTATTAAAAAAATTTTTGTAAAAAAAATTGTAGGAAAACGTACTTTAGACAATTCTTTTCAATTTAAAAAATAAAAAATTTCAAAAAATGTTAAGTTTAGGTCATCCTATGCACGACGTACACGATGATTTTTTAAAAGACCAAAAATGGCCAATAAAAAATTAATAAAAACAAATATTCAATAAAAAATTACAAAAAAATTATGGAAAACATGCTTTAGTGAGTTACAAATCTTTCCCCAAAAGTATTTTAAAAAACATGATTATTTAGGTCAAAATATGGATGATGTACACGTACATGGTATAGTAAAAAAAAGTGACTTTTAAATAGTGGTTTTTAGAAATGCCTATTCAAAATCAATTTCTATCATCTGGGTATTGAAAAAAATTACATATTTGGAAACTAGACTCCGAGTACTACATTTCATATTTAGTGACTTTTTTCAAGATTCCACATTTAAGTGCTTCAAATTTTTAGGTCAAATGTGACAAATTCTAAAAATCAGGGAAAACACTTCCACTTTTTGGTCAATAAGTGGACACAACTTTTTGCACACACCCTGCTCTTAAAACTCTTCAACATATTCATATGCACCTTTATCAAACTTCTACTATTCTTGTGACTGACCTCTTTTCACACAAAGTCAATGACTTTGAAGAGTTGTTCTTATCAGATCTTCTGTAGGTCATGTTTGTCATGAACAGGTACAGGATAACTTTTGCACTCATTTTCTGCAATTGTACCTCTTTCTTTTATATTGTTTGAAAGCATTAACGGCTCTCAATTAGACATGCTAGGCTCAACCCTTATGGGAGCCACATTTTCTCCACATGCTAAAAATGAAATGAGTGTTAAATGATACCTATATCTGCACAAGAAATAAACATGTTAGGAAAAACATGGGCACGTGATTGATATTCTAGATTATCTTGTTGCTTTCTCAAAGGTCCACGTGATATTAACTAGTTTACTGCATCTGGAAGTCAAACTGTATATTTGTAGATGTATATCATATGATGTATGATGCCCCATCATTGCTCTAATATCACTTTTCAAAATTTTATGCAGAGAACTAGGGGCATCAAAGAGATAGCAGCTGAGTGCATGACAAGTGGACAACACAGGATGACACAAAGCACGACAAATAGGATCAAGACCAGTCATTCAAGCAATGACGAGTAACCCTATTTCATATGCATATTTATCTCTTTAGTTTTCTATAAATGTATAGTTTCTCTTTCTTTTTGCAGTCAAACAGTTAGTTTCATGGCTTGTGTGAGACCTTATACATTTATGTTTCAATAAAGATTACTATTCCTTTTAAAAGATCAGTACAATCTCTTAAATCTAAAAAACATCTATAATGCACATTGCACTGTAATCTTAATTTGTATAATATATGTACATGGATATAATATAGCAGAAATAAAAATGTACCTTTCTTTTCTTCAAAAACTGAAAAGCTCTACCTGATTGAGCTAGTAGTGAAATTAGGTAACATTTTTGGTGACATCTACTATATGTTTGCCTGCTAAACATCAGACTAGTTGCCTAGACCTTATCCATTGGGCATGGGGTCAGTCAGAGACTTCTAAAACACTTGGATAAATAGATTTCTGACTTTTACAACTCAGCAGTACAAAGTGAAAGACACCTGAAAACCTAAACAAAAGCAAAATGCAAAAAAACAACTATCTAATTGTGCTAGATAGCACTTAGGGAAAACACAAAGCATCTAGACTATGGTGCAACATCACTTATTGAAAGAAAGAAACCTAACCTACTATTCACAAAGGCAAATCATCCCTCAAAACACCTTTTCAGGTGTATCCCATTAATTGGGATAGGCAAGTTTTCTCTATGCATGTTTTATAACTGGAATGCATTATGCTCCTTACATTCAGTGATGATAAATGGGCCACTCCACATGCTGTCAAACTTAGAGTATTTGCATGGGGTCAGTCAGAGACTTCTAAAACACTTGAATAAACAGATTTCTAACTTCTACAACTCAGTAACACAAAGTGAAAGACACTTGAAAACCTAAACAAAAGAAAAATGCAGAAAAGCAACTATCTAATTGTGATGGACAACACTTAGGGAAAACACAAAGCATCTAGACTATGGTGCAGCAACAATTACTGAAAGCAAGAAACCTAACCTACTATTCACAAAGGTAGATCATCCCTCAAAACACCTTTTCAGGTGTATCCCATTAATTGTTATAGGCAAGTTTTCTCCATCCATGTTTGATAACTGGAATGCATTATGCTCCTTACATTCAGTGATGATAAATGGGCCACTCCACATGCTGTCAAAGTTAGAGTGTTTGTCTAGCCTACTTTTCAGTTCATCCCATTTAAGCACAATATCACCCTCTCTAAAAATTCTGGGAGTGGCTTTCTTATCAAATACCCTTTTTGTTTGAAGCTGATGATTTTCCATAGCTTTCATTGCCTTATCTCTTACTTCTTCTAATTCCATGAGCTGAGCATATCTAACAGCCATTAGATCTTCCTCTTCAAACATTTCCAGTTGATTCATGATGTCAAGAGTTGGCAGCTCAACAAATAGAGGTAGCCTTGCCTCTTTGCCATAAATTAGCATATATGGAGAGTTCCCAATAGACCTTTTGGGAGTTATTCTATCTTCCCATAAAGTAGATTTCAGCTTGGTGTGCCAGGTCCTCTGGTTATCTTCTATAATTCTTTTGATAATCCTTATCAGGTTCTTGTTTGTCGATTCTACCAAACCATTACCCTGAGGGTAATAATTTGATGATGAATTTAAATAAATGCCATTCTTCAGAGCCTAGTCACTTACTCTTAATCCAACAAAGGCTAAAGCATTATCTAAAATGATTAATTCAGGAACTCCAAATCTGGTTACTAAATCATAATAAAAGTTTAAGACATCACTTTCATTGGCTTCTTTCAAAGCCACTGCTTTAGTCCACCTCATGAAATAATCTATTGCTGTGAGTACCCACCTATGACTTACACTGGATGGTGGGTTAATGGTACCTATAAAATCAATGCCCCATCTCATAAAGGGTTGTTCCACTTGAATTGGCTATAGAGGTAAAGCTAGTAGCCTCTCTTTGCCTACAAAAATGGCACATTTTACACATTTTTTGGCCCATGCATGGGCATCTCTGAATAAGCTAGGCCAATAATATCCATCTCTCATTATCTTCCAGGTAGTTGTTCTTGGAGCAAAATGACCCCCAGCTATTCCATCATGGAACTCATAAAGCATTTTGTCAACTTGGTCATTATCAATGCAACTTAAAAGTACACCATTCAGATCCTTTCTAAAAAGAACATTATTGACCAAAACATAAGGAATAGACTGTAGTCTAAAATACCTCCTTTTGGCTCTGTCTAAACCCATTGGGCATTCACCAGTTTGCAGAAAGTGAGTCATATCCTTAACCCAACTTGTTCCAACTGTTGTTGTATCATTTTGAGGCTCATCCACATTGACCAGTACTACTTCTTCCTTTTCTATTTCATCTTCAGGCCTAGTAGCAAGTTGTTCACCGAGTCCTCTTCCCCTAACAAGCTTAGTTATTTTGATATCCATGTCATACTCCATGACTTTAGTAATCCAACCAGCCCTCTTTTCATTTAGATCCTTGCTCAACATAAAATCTTTCACACCAGGGTGAGCAACCATTAAATGCACTCTGTTGTTAGAAACAAGATGTCTAAACTTCTTTAAACTCTTAACAACTACAAGGACATGCTTTTTAATAAAACTGTATCTCTGTTCATAATCTTGTAAGCCTTAACTAAAGAAAGCAATGTGTTGTTCAAAACCTTCATTCTGTTGTTGTACCCGAATTGCAGAAATGGTGTCTATACTACCATAAACATACAAAATGAAATCTTTTGAAAAATTAGGATTTACCAAAGTTGGTGTTGTTGATAAGGCTTCATTTATGAATTCAAAACTGATCTTAGCTTCTTTTTGTCCAGCTGAAAACTGCATTTTCTTTAACATAGAAGTCAGTGGCTTCAACAAGTTTGCAATATCAGGTATAAATCTTCACAGAAAATTAATTCTGCCTATAAAAATTTGCAGTCCTTTCTTGTGGCTGGGTAAAGGTAGCTCCAAAATAGCATTCACTCTTTCTGTATCAGTGGTAACCCCCTATTTTGACACATGTCCTAAAAGCTTACCTTCATGGACAACAAAACTACATTTTTTGGGATTGAGGGATATACCAAAATCTCTACATCTCTCAAACACTTCTCTTAAATGTGACAAATGCTCATCTGCATTCTTGGAGAATACTGTGATGTCATCAAGGTAAACAAGTACCAGCTTATAAAGCAGACCCTTAAAGGCCATAGCCACAGCCCTCTGAAAAGTGGAACCAGCATTAGATAAACTAAAAGGCATTCTTTTATATGCCATGGTACCCCACTTTGTAGTGAAAGAGGTCTTATGTTGGTCATCTTCTTTGACCAAAACTTGATTATAGCCTGAATAACCATAAAGCAATGAAAATCTCTCTGAACCAGCTACTACTTGCAGGATTTGCTCCATTGAGGGCAATGGATAATGGTCTTTCAGGGATGCTCTATTGAGGTCTCTAAAATCCACATAGAGTCTAATTTCTCCATTCTTCTTCCTCACAGGAACAAGATTGGAGACCCAGGATGTGTGCTTGATTGGAAAAATGATATTTCGCTCAATCAGCTTGGTTAACTCTTTAATCATTAGAGGCTCAAGTTTTGGGTTTAAAGGCCTCTGCTTCTGCCTAACAGGTTTTGCATTTGACTCTAATTCTACAATATGCTGGGCAATGTGAGGATCAAACCATTTCAAATATGAATATTCCCAAGCAAAGACATCTTGAAATTCTTGACAAAGAGCAATAAAATATTTCTTATCTTTAGGTGAATAAATTTTACCAATTTTAAAGAGCTTACCTTTAAAAATTTCTAGCTTCTCATAATGTTCCTTTTTGACCTGCATGTTGGTTTTGCTCTTTTTACATTGATCATCAGTGTTGAAGATAGATTCCAAGGTGACTAATCCCTTGGGCAGTTTGTTAGTCTTCAAATGAACAATCTTCTCATCATAATGTTTTTGAATCTTGTCTTGATTCATCACTGAAAACTCATCCTCCTCTAGTAAAAATCTCAGCACCTGTTCATCACTCTCAAACACTTGTCAGTGAATGTTGTTATCAGGAATAGAAGGTCTAATAACCACCTTAACATAATTCTGAGCCTTTTCTTTCTTTATATCATTAGGAATATCAAATTGAGCTCCTATTGCAGCTAACCTATCTGCATGCTTATTTTGACTTCTTGGAATAGAAACTAGATTAAAGGCATCAAACTCCTCAATCATGTCCCACACCCTGTGTTTGTAGGATTTCAAAACATCATTTTTTGTAACATGCAGCCCTCCCACCTGATTTACAATAAGCTCATTGTCACCATATACCTGCAAGCAGCCAATCTTCCTCTTTCTTGCCCATTGCAAACCTTGAATCAAACCTTCATATTCAGCAGTATTGTTAGTGCATGAGAAAACAAAATGGAAAGCAGAATAATATCTCTCACCTTGTGGGGACATAAGCATTGCACCCCCACCAGCTCCATTTCTACTCCGAGAGCTGTCAAAGTACATTTTCCATAACTCATCTTGTTGTCCTATCTGCTACTTAGTACTTTTTACAAGGTTTGGTATTGTTGTTTCAGGTTCATGCAGCATGTAAACACCCATACTTGTTTCCTAAAAATGATCTTCAGGATTATCTACAATGTTTTCTACTGCCCACTCATTTAAAAGCACTTCTGGCACACTTTCAGCCTACAGTTCATGAGCAGTAGCAAGCTCACTATCATAAAAAATAGTGCAATTGGCATTAACTGCACTTGGCACATATGGCTCAATGTGATCTTTGGAAAGAAACTCAGATTTTATAGTCTCTTTTGTTCCATATCGATTCCTAAAAAACATGTGGGACCAATCTGAGGACAAATATCCTCCTATTTTGGCAGTGAACTCTCTTAACAAACACATGGCAAAGTAGGGGGTAAATCAATGATAAACACCTCCCGAGAGATTGGAACATTTGGACAAGCATGCAATGTGAGACCTAAATCTTTAATCACACCTAGAGTGTTGACAGATGTCCCATCTAACTGGAGTACTCCCTTTTCAAAAGGCTAGTATTTCAGTCCTAATTGATCTACAATTTGTTTTGGCATGACTGAACTACTTGCCCCACTATCCACCATGTAGCTATGTACTTATTTGTCTCCTATTATCAATGAGACATAAAATGGAAGAGGTTTAACACCTTTACTTGGTTGTTTATTACTGTCTTAAGGTGAATTTGTAAGGACAGTCCTAGCTAGGCCAACCGATGCATCACTAGACACTTTCAAATTAGCCAAAGCAGATTGTAACATGTCTTTTTGGCCTGGGATGGCTAAGGAATCCCACATGGACATTGTCATATTCATTTTCTTCATATTTTCAATGATGTTGAAAGGTGAAGTAACACTTACCTTTTGATGAGACTTTGCAGCAGCAGGATTTGCCTGAATATGAGGTTGTTCCTTGGCAGCACCTTGGACATTTCTCTATAAGATGTGTGGAATTTGAGATGTGGTTGGTCCAACAAATTCTTTTCCTTTGTTTGCTGATTGTTCCATCTCAAACCCTCTCTTCTTAGCTATTGTATTTTCTACAATCAGAGAATCATCTATGTTTACTCCACAAAACTCTTCACCCTACTAATTTAGGAATGTAGTATCATTTGGAGGTTGCTCTTGCTATTGCAAAGGCCCATCATTATGTGTGTTATGCTGAGGTACTACAACATTTTGTACCATTAATGCTTGATTGATAACTCCATTTGAACAAGTAGTCTGACTGTGTGGCTGGTTGCAAGGAAAACACCATTCATACTCTATTGCAAGGTTATTCTGAACAGGAATAAGGTCTCTAACTACATTAATTGGTGTAGGATTATAAAGCTGAAAAGGCCTTAGGTTTAAATTTTGCCTTGTACCCTGATAATTTCCTTGGTAAGGTGGCCTATTTGCTTGGTATGGCTGGTTTTGTCCTTAATTTTGCAGTTGATATGGCTGTCTATTCTAGGACTGTTGTTTCTTAAATATGTTCACTAGTTCATTTCCAAAAGTCTGAAGTATATTTTCAATCTTTTGTTGGCTGTTTTTAATCTCTCTTAGCTCTTGTGATGAGCTAGAAGCAGTAGCCTCATGGTTGATAGTAGCTGGTAATGCTGCAACAACAAGTAAAGGGGCAAAAGATGGAATTTGTAACAGCATAGAAGGCTAGATTTCAAGAAAAATAGGCATTGGTGGCCTCGGTGCTATCTTACTAGCCTGAATCAGGCTATTTTCTACTCTAATTGCTATTTCATATGCATCTGGTAAACTAGTACCTCCCATTGATTGTATCATAACTAAAATATCACTGTTAAGAGCTTTCAAATAGTACAAAAAGGCTTATTCTGATGAGGGTCTTACCGTGACCAGAATTATGTCCTGTGTTTTCTGAAAACAAAAGTTGAAGTCCATCATTTGCTCCTGAGGAACTCTTTTTATTGTGGTCAGTTGTTCAACCAACGATAAGTTATCAGACTTATTTTGAAATTGTTTGTTCAGTTTGGCACCTAAGTCATCCCAAATTCCAATGGTTTGTACTAGCAAACTCCTGAACCACTATAGGGCTTTTCCTTTCAGTGAGGCAGTTAGCAGCCTGTGAAAGGAAGCTAGGTGTGCATAAATTGCTTCCTACACTAATCTAACGAGGAGAGGGCTATGCAAATTCAATTTAATCTTTACAATTACAGAAACATGAAACATATAACAAAGATATTGCAACAATACACATAGAACCAAAAAGAAGACAGAAGAAGAGAGACAAGATATATCATTGGGAAAACCCTTATCGGGTGAAAAACCCCACACTCAGAAACCTGTACAATGTATTATCAAAACTAAATATGGTTTACAATACACTTGCAATGCAAGCTTCAATAGTCTTCAAAACTCATGTCTGGAGTCAATTCGGTAGCATAACAGTACCTATCAATCACATACATACATCTCCTCCTCCAAGTCCCTATTTTTATAGAAAATACAAGGCAAAATTTCCTTTATCTTGGAATGGGCGTCCAACTTGGCCTCATGGCCCAAAACCCACACCTATGGACACTTAGCCAACATTGTAAGATGCTTCTAACATTTGTCCATAGCCCCCATCCCAAAGAGGTCACCTATTTCCAAAATGGGCTATGACAGATGCTCTTACGACTCTTACGACAATCATAGAATCTGTTATAGCAGTTATAACTTACAGCTGTAAGAGAATCTATCATACACAGGCTATAAATAGCATATTCTCTTACAACATGTCATAGTTCACCTTGGGGTGCCCAAAGATGCCTTTTTCAAAGATGCTCTTCGACACATGTCTTCACCTGTCTTACAAGCTTATATTTCTGACTCTTACATGTCATAGCTTCATTATAGGAATCCGTCATAACTGTTTCAGTCAACATTCCCTTACACAACATCCAATATGCCGACACATGGAAAAATATTCCTACCACAAAGTGGGATGCCTATCTCCTCATGTGAGGACAAAATTACAAGTTGTCATCTTCCATGTAGGATGACACATCACCGTGCCACATCCCACAAAATGACAATATGGAATTTACAATTAATTTACATCATAGGCAATGAATAAATAAATACAATCAAAATAATGGAAGAAATTATCAAGGTTGAGACACCTTAATTCTGAACATTCTCCCACTTGTCAAACACCATGTAAGAGCCAATAGAATAATAGGATTTAACTGCTATAGGCCGAGAGGCCCATAGACTCTGAACACCATCTAAACTTCTCTGTGCTAACTAGTTTCGTTAATGCATTTGCAACATTCTTCAAAGTATCTACCTTCTCCAAATTTACCCTCTTACCATGTATCACACGAAGTGAAACTGTGCATCAATATGCTTTGTTCTGGCATGGAAAGTTGGATTCTTTGTAAGGCAAATCACACTTTGACTGTCACAACTGATTGTAATCTGACCTGCATCAACACCAATATCTGAACATAATCTCTTAAGTCAAATGGCTTCCTTACAAGCATGAGTTGCTACCATATACTCAGGTTCTGTCGTGGACAAAGCAACCATAGGTTGTCACTTACTCATCAACCTAATAGCACCACCAAACAGTGTAAACACATAAGCACTGGTGGATCTCCTGCTGTCAATGTCATCTACCCAATCTGAATCCACAAATCCATGAATATCAACAGAATGTGGAGGTCCTGTAACATTACCATGATAGCATATGGAATACTCAGAGGTACCCCTCAAATATCTAAACACTCACTTAACTGCATCCCAATGTACCCGTCCAGGATTAGCCATAAATCAACTAAGGACTCCCATTGCTTGGACAATGTCTAGTCTTGTGCAGACCATAGCATACATCAAACTTCCAACAGCAGTAGCATAAAGTACTCTACTCATGTCCTCCACCTCACTAGGAGATTTTGGACAATCACTAACAAGCAACTTTGTCCCCAAAGAAATAGGAACACATAATGGTTTACAATCTGCCATGCAGAACCTATCCAACACGATCTTCACATACTTACTCTGGTTTAACCAAAGTTTTCTGTTAGTTCTCTCTTCTGATTTCCATTCCTAGAATGTACCTAGATGCCCCTAAATATTTCATTTCAAACTATTCTGACAACTGAGATTTAAAATTAGAAATCATATTCTTACCCTTCCCAAAGAGCAACATATCATTAACATATATTGCAACAATGAGAATACAATCACCATCAAACTTATAATACACACAGTGATACGATTTTGATCTCACAAATCCAATTGACAACACAAGGGCATCAAACTTCAAGTACCACCTCCTAGGAGACTGCTTCAAACCATACAAAGACTTATTTAACTTGCAAACCAAATTTTCTTTACCTTTCACCATGTAATGCTCTAGTTGTGACATGTAGATTTTTTCCTCCAAATCACCATGAAGGAAATCTGTCTTCACATCCATCTATTCTACCTCTAAGTCATAAGCTACTACAAGAGATAACAGGAATTGAATGGATGTCAGCTTTGCAATAGGAGAGAAGATCTCACCATAATCTATACCCTTCACTTGTGAATACCCCTTCGCAACCAATCTAGACTTATACTTCTCAACACTGCCATTTGCACCAAATTTCTTCTTGAACGTCCATTTGCATCCAACGGGTTTCCATCCAGGAGGCAAAGGCACCAAGTCCCAAGTTTGATTCTTTTCCAAAGAAGCCATCTCATCCTCCATGGCCTCCTTCCAGGAACCTACATCTTTCATATCCATAGCCTCTAATACAGTTCTAGGTTCATCACTGTTAGTAAGAAAAGCAAAGGCACAACTAGAATCAAGTAATGTATAAACAAACCTCTCAGGTTGCTTTCTTATTCATGTAGACCTCCTCAAGAGCTGAGGTTGAGGTTCAGCTTCTTCATCTAAGCTTTCAGAGTTGCTAGAGCTCTCCTCATCATCAAGTCCAACATTGTCTTTCTATTTAGTCTTCTCAGGGGTAGTAGGAAACTGAACAACATCCTCTTTCTTTTCTTTTTCTTCTGGCTGTAAAATAGTGGAAGGTGTTAGCTCTCTTAAGATGACACTTCTTCTATACAAAAATTTTTCAGCCACAGGATCCCAAAGCTTGTATCCTTTCACACCGATACCATAGCCAATGAAGATACACTTAACAGCCTTGTTCTCCAATTTTGACCACTTCTCCCTAGGCACATGTGCATATGCCTCACAACCAAAAACATGAAGATGCCTTATTAAAGTCTTTCTACTAGACCACACCTCCATGGGTGTCTTACCAACAAGAGCTAATGTAGGAGATATGTTTACCAGATAGAAACTAGTGGCAACAGCTTCAACCGAAAACTTTTGTTCTAGGTTAGCTACACTAAGCATACTCCTAGCCTTCTCCATCAGTGTCCTGTTCATCCTCTCTACAACTCCATTTTGCTACAGGGTATATGGAGTTGTCTTATGTCTTTCAATCCCACATTCCTTGCAATATTTATCAAATTCTATAGAACAGAACTCACCAGTGTTGTCAGTTCTTAAACATTTAATCTTTTTACTAGTCTGATTTTTAGCGAAGGCCTTAAACTCCTTAAACTTACTATAGACTTTAGATTTGCTTGTGAGAAAATAAATCCATGTCCTTCTACTATAGTCATCTATGAAAGATACAAAATATACAGATTTTGATAATGAAGGAATATTAACAGGACCAAATACATCAGAATGAACAAGTTCCAACACACCAGAAGACTTATGAGAACTCGAATAAAATTGAACACAATTTTGTTTTCCATATATGCAATGTTCGCAAAAGTCAAACTCAATAATACAATCATCTAACCCCTTAACGAGGTTTTTATTTTTTAGGGTTCTAAGACCCTTCTCACCAATGTGGACAAATCTCTTATGCCATAACATTGTCTTTTCAGCAGGAAGCTTAACTTCCAAGGCATGAATACAACCATCGAGACTAGACACAACAGATTTATTCACTGCTCATTCAGATGGTGGGGATGAAGTGACTTCTGCCCTCTTCCTTGAGTCAGAAGAACTATTGCATTGTGAAATGCATGCCTCTAGCTAAAATAGAGTACCTCTCCTAGTACCCTTAGCAAGTACCATAGCTCCTCTAGTAATCTTGCATCCTTCTTTCGAAAAGACAACCTGCATCATTCAACATACTTACAGAAAGTAGGTTCTGTGCTAAGCATGCAATGTGCATAACCCCAGAGATCCCCTTCACTCATCCATTAGGGAATCGGATAGAGACTCTTCCATGACCAACAATCTTCAGATGAGAGTCGTCACCCAAGTACACTCTTCCACCATCGAACTCCTCATACTTAGTAAACCAATCTCGATGTGAGGTCATGTGGAATGATGCACCAGAATCAATCAGCCACACATCATCAGATGCATGGGTTGCCAGGGCTGCAATGAAAGAATCACCATCTTGTGACTTGTTAGAATCTGATTCTAGGTTCTTCTTCTTCTTTTTCTTTTCCTCTTTGCATTCCTTTTGGAAATTCTCAAATTTACCACAGTTCCAACAGAGAGCCTTGGACTTTCTAGGAGATTTGGATATCCCATGGGATTTGGATCAACCCTTCTCAGCTTTCTTTTCCTTCTTTTTCCCTTTCTCCTTGGGTCTTCCATGAACTATAAGAGCCTCTTTGGCTGCCTCAGAAGACTTTCTCTGCATCTCTTTAGACAATAGTGAAGAAACCACTTCATCCATTTTGAATGTGGATGTGGTGCTTCCAATAGCCATGATGAGATGATCCCACGAGTCTGGCAAAGAACAAAGCAAGGTCATACATCGATCCTCCTCTTTCATCTTCATACTAACGGATGTCAATTGTACAACTAGCATGTTGAAAGCATTCATATGTTCTGCAATAGATCCTCCATCCTCCATTCGAAGAGAATACAACTTCTTTCTTAGAAAAAGTTTGTTAACTAGGGATTTGGCTTGATACACATCTCCCAACTTCTTCCAAAGCAAGTTTGCAGTAGCCTCCTCATGGACATTTAACAGGACAGAATCAACAAGACTAAGTCTTATGAGACCCTTAGCCTTCCAATCCTTTAGATCCCAATTAGCTTGTGACATTGCAGCTGGTTTTGTTCCACTAATAGTTTCCCAGAGGTCTCGATCAACAAGCATGTCTTCCATCTTGAGCTTCCACAGCTCGAAATTAGTGCCATTGAATTTCTCCACCTCTATCCTTCTAGATGTGCTTGCCATCTCCTTGCTGTAATAAGATTTAGAATACTCTACATAGACTCCCACTCAACTTAAGATCAGTTCAAAAAACTCCTACCCAACAACTAGGACCAAAGGTGATCAAGCTCTGATACCAACTGAAAGGAAGCTAGGTGTACGGAAATCACTTCCTACACTAATCTAATGAGGAGAGGGATATGCAAATTCAATTTAATCTTTACAATTACAGCAACATGTAACATATAACTGAGATATTGCAGCAATACACATAGAACCAAAAAGAAGACAGAATAAGAGAGACAAGATATATCATGGGGAAACCCTTATCGGGTGAAAAACCCCACACTCAAAAACCTACACAATGTATTATCAAAACTGAATATGGTTTACAATACACTTGCAATGCAAGCTTCAATAGTCTTCAAAACTCATGTCTGGAGTCAATCTGACAGCATAACATTACATGTCAATCACATACATGCATCTCCTCCTCCAAGCACCTATTTTTATAGAAAATACAAGGCAAAATTGCCTTTATCTTGGAATGGGCATCCAACTTGGCCTCATGGCCCAAACCCACACCTATGGACACTTGGCCAACATTGTAAGATGTTTTTGACACTTATCCATAGCCCCCATCCCAAAGAGGTCACCTATTTCCAAAATGGGCTATGACAGATGCTCTTATGACTCTTACGACCATCATATAATCTGTCATAGCAGTTACAACTTACAACTGTAAGAGAATCTATCATACACAGGATATAATAGCATATTCTCTTACAACATGTCATAGTCCACCTTGGGGTGCCCAAAGATGCCTTTTTCAAAGATGCTCTTTGACACATGTTTTCACCTGTCTTACAACCTTCTATTTCTGACTCTTACATGTCATAGCTTTGTCATAGGAATCTGTCATAACTGTTTTGGTCAACATTCCCTTACACAACATCCAAGATGCTGACACATGGAAAAATATTCCTACCACAAAGTGGGATGCCTATCTCCTCATGTGAGGACAAAATTACAAGTTGTCATCTTCCATGTAGGATGACACATCACCGTGCCACATCCCACAAAATGACAATATGAAATTTACAATTAATTTACATCATAGGCAATGAATAAATAAATACAATCAAAATAATGCAAGAAATTACCAAGGTTGAGACACCTTAATTCCCAACAGCTTGATGGCTACATTTTCTTGGGTTACATGATGAACTCCACATAGAGAAGCCACATTTCTAATGTGCTCAATTGGGGTAGTTTGATCCTCCCCTGTGAAAAAAGGTAGACTCTTCAAGGCTGCCATGGGTATATCATCATATTGTGTTAAATTTAATGGGCTGCCCCTATCAAATGCCACAAATGGCTGATTCCTTGCCATTGGAATAGCTAGAGATGGATTTACTTGGACTGGTATAGGAGATACAGGTATTGCTGGTCTGAAACTTGGTGGAGTTGAATGAACTCTCTTTGAAACTAGGGTTCTTTTCACAGTTTTGCTTTGTCTTCTAGGTGGAGACAACTATAAATACTCAAAAGAACTCAAACTTCGAGTTTGTATCCTTTTCACAAAAGTAAAACAACATTGGTTTACTTGTTCTATTCTTAGTGAGAGTTGCTTGATATGCAAGAAAACACCTCTTAAAGGCTAAAAAATGCTGGCTGCATATCAAAACCAACAATGAACATGAAATGTAAGTATTGTTTAGATTCAAACAGTCCCACTGGGCATGCCAAAAATTGTTATCTCTGAAAGTTGCACCCTACCAATTTGCAGAAAATTGGTACTCTAGAGGAACATGGAAACACTCCTATGGTTGTGGGTCACCTAGAAACTAGAGTGAATCTCTGAAGAAGGCTAGCTTCCTAAACTTTGTATCACCTAAGACTGACTACTCTATGGTCTTGACAAGGAAAAGAGTGAGAAGGATATGCACTAAAAATGAAATTAAACTCTAATTGGTGATACACCTAACTTAATGAGGAACATGAAAATATTAGATTTAAACACTTGTTACAATGACTGAAAAGATTCTTGCACAACCTATCACTTCTACTTCTGCATAAATATTTCACAAGCAGGTTTATGTACGTAGAATTCTTAAGAGGAAAAGATGATTTCACACTTAAAGATAAAACACACTTAAAACACAACTTGCAACCTGCATTAGTATTTTCTGCATAAAAGGCTCTAAATCCTGAGACAAAAGCTAAGAGGAAATAAACTTACTTCACAGATAACTCTATCAAATCAGTTGATAAGCACAAAGATGCATAAGACAAGTAGGCACAATCTCTAATCAGTGGCATTCAAGGTCTCCACTGTATTCCATATCAAGTAAACTGGTAAAATGAGTTACAAATTGTCAAAATTTGAGCAAGGATTGCAAAATCAAGAGTCTCCAAAAATTGCATAATTAGAACTAGTTACAAATGAGTCAAAAGATTGACTATATCGATCATCTCCCTCCAAAAATCCAACAAAAGAGGAACTAAAAATAGTTGGGGTTAGATACAACAGAAAAGCTAGAAATCTAGCACCTAAATCTGCTCCAAAAGAGGTCACAATGAGTGAAAAAGTATAACATGACTTGGTCCAACATGATGGCACATAAAGCTATCCATAAAAGGCTCCTAATTGCCCTCCAAAGTCTCCTAAATCTCCTGCAAATGTTGGGCAACTCAAACAACTACCTCCTATAAGTTTGGCATGTGTCTATCCACCTTCTCCATTCTCCTATATACTTGGCATATTTCAAGGCATGAGAAGATCACTTAACTTCATGAGTGCTTTATAACCTCTTTTGCATTTAAGGATAACAACAAACTCAAAATGATTTATAATACCATAATTTGAATTTAAATGTTTTACATTTTCAATCTATGCAAAGGTAATAAACAACACCAAACACCTACATGCTAGTCCTAGGGCATAAGGAAAAAGCATTAACAAATGCTTGGCATGAGATACTCCAAGTGTTTACCAGGGGCTAAAAGGAAAAGTAATAGAAACAAAAAAAGGTGATCAAAAAGCCCATCGGGCTCTTAGGGTTGAAACCCTAAAAGAACAAAATGACAACATTTCGCCCCTCATTTGCACTTTTGCATTTTTGTAACTTTGTCGTATGCGCCGCCATGGAGGTTTTCTTCTAGAGCACTTTGTAGATCTTCTGATGAATTTTGAAGGCATTTCTCACTAGGTTTTCTGATCAAAAGGCTTCAATAGCCATGGGTAAGTTCAGCAAACTGGTTTTCTTGAAACAAAATCTACAAATCTCTTTCATTTCTGCTATTAATACTACTCAGTATATGCTAAATGTTTCATTTTCTTTCATGGCTGTGGCCAAATACTATACTTCATGTTAAAACAAGCTATATTTTTAGGCAGAAAGCTACAGAAAATAGCAAATTTTATCATTTCTATATCAAAATGCTCCTCTATGCATGACATTTTCCTATCTCTAGCTTTTGTTGTTGAAAACATTGAGAAACAAGGGTACATCTCACTAGGGTTTGGTTTATAAAACCCTCAGTCCATTTTGTGAATGGCCATGAAATATTATAGCTATTAATGCTTCTAAAAAGATTTACATATACTTAGCAAATTTTCTCTTTCTCTTGGCAATGAAGAAACAAGGTTGCTTCTGATTTCATCCTAGGGTTTTAAGGAAACAAACCCTTAGTCTTTCTTTTATTTCCTCTATATCTTTTATGAAAGGCTCCTGTAGCTTCATCTCTATATATTTGTATTATTTTGAGCATCTACACCTGAGCTGGTTCATTACTACTTTAAAACTTCATGGGTTTTTTCTAGTTTGGACAAACTGTGTATATTTGAAGTCACTAGCACAGCATAAAGAAGATACATATTCTTGTAAGCTTTTTAGATCCTGTAGTAAAATCTTTTTTCCATTGTAGGTCTTATCAATTTCAACTGAAAACCCTAACTAGGGTTTGTAACTTGTATACATTTTGACAGTCTTTATGCTACTTTTGACTGTTACAGACTTGTGATACCTTTGATAGAGCTTTATTAACCCTTGGTTGTTTGTCTTGGATGACTGTCAAACTGCATTTCTCTATTAGGGACTGCTCCTACAATCATTGTTATCGACTATTCTTGAAACTTCTCATGGTCCATTGTAAACTAACATTTGCAAAACCTGAAAGCTTGAGCTTCTGATAAAAGTAAAAATGAATTGGTGCAGGTCTCTAATGTTCTCATGACTGTCATCACAATCTTCACATGATTTCTCATTAAACTGGTTCTGTAAGACCCTAATGATGATTTGACCTGCTGCTCCACCTCTCTGTAGCTTGTGATCTGATTGCATTCCCAAAGGTCCATTATATTCACCATCTATCACATGACCTTCTTGAATATTTACTCACTATCCTAGTAGTGTTCTTTAATGACTGCCAGTCTTCTTTATCTCTGTCCTGGCAGTCTTTTGATAACAGTCTCCTTTTGTGAAGATCTTTGATACAACACTGGCTCTAAATGAACTTCTAGACTCTTGACTGAATCTCTTCATTATCTCCTTTCTGCCATCTTAGACCTTTGTACTGTAAAGACATGTGCATGCTTTTCTTTTATACTACAGTCTTATGTAGGAATCTTCCCCTTTCCCAGTGTTTGTCCCAGAACTATAAATCCTCCACCATAAACCTTAACTGCTCCCTTAAACTACTGCTTCCTTCTGCATGAGTAGGATGACTGCTCTTAAAACTATTCAACATATTCATATGCACCTTTATCAGACTTCTACTATTCTTGTGATTGACCTCTTTTCACACAAAGTTAATGACTTTGAAGAGTTGTTCTTATCAGATCTTCTGTAGGTCATGTTTGTCATGAACAGGTACATGATAACTTTTGCACTCATTTTTTGCAATTGTACCTCTTTCTTTTATACTATTTGAAAACATTAATGGCTCTCAATTAGACATGCTAGGCTCAACCCTTGGGGGAGTCACATTTTCTCCACATGCTAAAAATGAAATGAGTGTTAAATGATACATGTATCTGCACATGAAACAATCATGTTAGGAAAAACATGGGCATGTGATTGATATTCTAGATTATCTTGTTGCTTTCTCGAAGGTCCATGTGATATTGATTGGTTTACTGCATCTGGAAGTCAAACTGTATATTTGTAGATGTATATCATATGATGTATGATGCCCTGTCATTCCTCTTATATCACTTTCAAAATTTTATGCAGATAACTAGGGGTAGCAAAGAGACAGCAGTTGAGTGCATGACAAGTGGACAACACAGGACGACACAAAGTAGGACAAACAGGACCAAGACTCGTCATTTAGGCAATGACAAGTCACCCTATCTCATATGCATATTTATCTCTTTAGTTTTCTATAAATGTATAGTTTCTCTTTCCTTTTGCAGTCAAACAGTTAGTCTCACAGCTTGTGTGAGATTTTATACATTTATTGTTTCAATAAAGATTACTATTCCTTTTAAGATCAGCACAATCTCTTAAATCTAAAAATCATCTATAATGCACATTACACTATAATCTTAATTTGTATAATATATGCACATGGATATAATACAACAAAAATAAAAATGTACCTTTCTCTTCTTCAAAAATTGAAAAGCTCTACCTAATTTTTCTAGTAGTGAAATTAGGTAATATGAATGAACATCAAGGTCAGCCTTACAATCATCTATCTGGAACATTCTCCAAGATAGGCATCACAATCAATTACAATTATAAGACTTGACTTAATACAAAATACTACATGCAAACCACTACACTGTCAGCCAAACATAGCTAGGACTCAAATCTTCCTCGAACAACATGCCACGCTCCATAGAACTTCTCTTAGATCATCTGCAACATGCACCAAGCATTCAGTTGGCCAAGACTGAAAAGAACAACAACACCCAAGGAGAAATCTTCAACTACGAGCTCAATCCTCAATGCGGACCCACCAACACAATAGGGACACGATCTAGAGACCTCCACAAGCACAATGAAATCAACAAGAACAACCGCACCACCTCAAATCACCAGAATCACTTACATCTTCATACCGGAACTTAAGAATACTAACTGTCATGACTGTCACACTAGAAAGATTACTTACGGACCTCCAAACCATGAACCACTTGAGTTGAGAATACACATCAACATCCCAAACATACCTCTAGAACCGCAGACCATGATATTCCAATGCAGAGCAATCTGGACCAGATTCCTATCACTCTGTTACCTCTGAACAAATACAAAACCTGGTTCTACTCAGATGGCCATAACTTCACCAATCCTCCATGTAAACCTCTCAAATCTTAACTAGAGCAACTTGAAATAATCCTCTACAAAACCCTTAAGTCCATAGACTTTGATCTTTGTCTCACTAGGAATGCGGAGCAATCTACTTTACTACACTGCACTGTCTCCATTTTCTCTGACAAAGAGATATGTTGATATCAATGACAACACGTCATAGGCACATATTTGCAACAATCTCCCCCTTTTTCATTGATGGCAACATATGATGTGAAAAATTGATTCAACTGTCAAGACAAGGACTTCTCCTTCTTTCTCTTATAACACCTGGAACCACTTTCTTCACTACTTCGCCTTTGACCAGCAACTACTTACTTCTGAGTTTTTCACATGACTTCTCTCCCCCTTTGACATCAATGGCAAAGGGCACATTTTTGCAATCATCTCTACCCCTTTTTGTTTCCACACTAAACTCAGAATTAACATACTAACTACTCCCCCTGAGTAGCATCTCCTTAACACCAATTTGGATCTCAAGATATGACTACGAGTTCCACCGAACTGATGCACACTAGTGCACCTTAGTACTGAATAGGAGGGGTAATAACCCCTAGCTTCACTCTGAGATACTCAAAATTATTCTTACGTAGAGGCTTAGTGAAGATATCCACAATCTGATCCTTTGAAGAAACAAACTCCAATCTGACTTCATTCTCATTTACCTTCTCTCTCAAGAAGTCAAACTTGATGGATATGTGCTTTGTCTTTGAATGCAACACCAGATTTTTTGAGATGTTTATTGCACTTGAATTAGCACAAAAGATTGTAACAAGCTCTTAAAACACAACTCTAATATCCTTCAACATTTGCTTCATCCACAAAATTTGAGTACAATTACTTGCTGCTGCTATATACTCTGCCTTTACAGTAGACAGAGATATTGCCTCCCGCTTTTTGCTCAACCAAGAAACCAATCTCTTTCCCAAGAAAAATGCACCACCATTAGTACTCTTCCTATCATCCACATCTCCTACCCAATCAGCATTTGTATATGCATGAAGAGTGAAATCATCATCCTTAGGTTACCATAAGCCATAATCAGATGTTCCTTTTAGATATCTAAAAATTCTTTTGACTGCTACAACATGAGATTCTCTAGGATCAACTTGAAATCTAGCAACAAGGCCAACTGCATTCATAATATTAGGTCTAGTATGAGTCAGATAAAGCAGTCCTCCAATCATTGATCTATACCTTTTCTGATCTGCCTTAGGGGAATCATCATCTTTTCTCAACTTGCATCCGGTTATCATAGGAGTACTCACAACTTCTCTCCAATAGACATGTGGAACATTAGCCTCCATCATCATGGTTCTAGCAACCTCTTGAATAGTCTAGTTCTTCCTTTCCACAACTCCATTCTGCTAAGGAGTCCTAGGAGTAGATAATTGTCTTCTTATTCCATGCTTTTCACAAAATGCATTAAACTCACCGAAGGTAAATTCTCCACCTCTGTTAGATCTCAGACACTTTATCTTCACACCAATCTCATTCTCCACCCTAGCCTTGAACACTTTGAATCTGTCAAGAGCCTCTGATTTCTCTCTCAAGAAAGTGACCCACATCATCTGGGAGTAATCATCAATCAACAACATAAAGTATTTGTCTCCTTGCAAACTCCTAACTCTGGCAAGACTACACAAGTCAGTGTGCACAAGTTCCAACAATCCATTTGAAAATTGTTCTTTACTTTTGAATGTAGTTTTGTTCTATTTGCCCAACTAACATTCCTTACACATGCTATTAGTAGGTTTCACAAGCTTTGGAAGATCTCTCATAGCCTGAGTAGTACTTATCTTGACAATGTTATCAAAGTTTACATGACACATTCTCCTATGCCATAACCAACTCTAATCAATCTGAGCAATCAAACAACTTTTACTAGTACCATTTAAATGAAAGATGTTACCTCTAGTCTGTGTACTAGATGCAATCTCAGTTCTGAAGCTTTCCAAAATTTTGCATTTTCCATCCTTGAATCGGAGAACATAATCTTTGTCAACCAACTGTCCAACACTAAGAAGATTATGCTTCAACCCTTATACATACAAAACATCATTAGTGTTATTCTTACCATCAAGAGAGATGGATCCTCTGCCACAGATTCTACCAGCTGAATTGTCTCCAAACATCACAATTCCACCTTCATATCTTTCCAATCTTACAAACTTACTTTTATCACTAGTCATATGATGAGAGAATCCACTGTCAATCACCCATTCACCCTTTTCTTCAACCTAAGCAACCAAGGCACTTTCCACATTCACACAGTTAGCAGATTCGGTAGGTGGGTAAGTGCAAGAAGATGGGGGGCCAAAAAGGGGTCTTAAGTGGCCACTTTTTTTCTGAAATCAGGAAATACTGGCCTCGATGAGAAATTGAGCATAGTTACACTCAAAATTTGGAGATGCAACCAAAACAATGTTCATAGTGCTTCAAGTCTACTTTCTAAACTACAATTTTTTTTTGAAAATGGCATAGATTAAGGGGTTCAAAAGAGGGAGCCACAGAAATTGGTGTTGTTTCTGTCAAAAAAACACAACATAGCATGTTTTGTGGCTCCCTCAAAAGGTTAACTTTTTTTTGGTATTTTTAAAATCGCTTCAGTGAGAAATTAACTAATAGCATGTAGTTTATGCATGATTTTTCTGATAATTTTTGATGAATATTTAATTTTTTACTAATTTTCAAAGTGGACACATCCTAAAAAATAGAATTTTGGTCGTGCTACCCCTATAAATTTTGAAAACTAATTGAAAATCTTTTTTTTTCTTTTTTTTTTTAATATTTGTAGAATGGAGTCTAGTTTCTAAATATGTAACTTTTTTGAAATTTCAATGAATAGTTAATTTACAATGAAAAAAAGACCAAACAATGGTTTTTGCCCAAAAACGGACACACAAACAAAAGAAATTAAAGATGAAAGGCTTAACATTGTTAAAATGTGAAAAAAATCACATCGTCAAATAGCTAAGAGAAAGCCTAACATTACCTAGGTGTTCGATTTGTTTGACCTTGAAACACATGCAAATCTGAGGGTTAGCACGAACGAAATTATGTGAAATTTTAAAGAATATGGAAAAACACGTCTGTGACTGTTCAAAAGGCACTCCAAGCCTTTGGGTTGGATAACGCGCTCGCGTTATGTTTTTCTTTGCATTTTTCCTTTTCCGCAAGTCTGTTGTTTGTCATGTTTGACATAACGCGAGCGCGTTATAACGTGCTCGCGTTATGTTCCCCTTAAATTTTTTTCTGTTCAAGTCTATTAATCATGTATGTATCTATGTATGCCTATATGTATGTATGTATGTATGTATATATCTAGGTATCTATGTATGCCTATATGTATGTATGTATCTATGTATGCCTATATTTATGTATGTATAGTGTCGAGGGTAGAGGAGGGTAGAGATGGGAGTGAGCCAGATAGGGGAGGAAAGGGGTGGATAAGGATTGAGTGATTAAGGTTTAAGGTTGAGGGTTGAGCGTTTAGGGATAGGATTTAGAGTTTAGGGATAAGCGATTAGAGTTTAGGACCTTGAGGGATTAGGGTTTAGGGTTGAGGCTTTAGGGATAGCGTTTAGGGTCAATGGTCGAGGGATTAGGTTTAAGGTAGAGTGTTGAGGGTAGAGGGATTAGGGTTTAAGGTATAGTTTAGTAGTTCTTGTGGATAGAGCCAGTAAACAATGGGAGATTATTTGCTTGTTTCATAACAATATACCTTCCCTAAGTGCAGGGTGGACAGCAAGAAACATAGATGTACCCCAATGCAAATCTTTTCTCATAATGATCATTCTTCTGATTTCAACTGCTAATTACTCACTGTGGATGTACCATACACAAAGCTTTTCTCATAGGGTTTAAGGTATAGTGTCGAGCGTTGAGGGTTTATTGATAGTGTTTAGGGTTGAGGGTTGAGGGATTAGGTTTTAGGGTTGATGGATTAGGGTTTAAGGTATAGTGTTGAGGGTCGAGAGTTTAGGGATAGGGTTTAGGGTTGACAGATTAGGGTTTAGGGTTGACAGATTAGCATTTAATGTCGAGGTTAGGGTTAGAGTGTCCAGGGTAGAGGGATTAGGTATAGGGTTTAGGGTTGAAGGTTTAAGGATTGAGGGTTGAGGCTTTAGGGATGAGGGTTTAAGGCTTAAGATATAGTGTCAAGTGTTGAGGGTGTAGGGATAGGGTTTAAGTTTTAAGGGTTAAGGGTTGAGGGATAGAGATTAGGGTTTAAGGTATAGTGTTGAGGTTTGATGGTTTAGGGATAGGGTTTAGGTTTGAGGGATTAGGGTTTAGGGTTGATGAATTAGGGTTTAATGTTGAGAGTTGAGGGTTGAGGTTGAGAGATAGGGTTAATGGTCAAGGGATTAGGGTTAAATAAGAGTGTCGAGGGTAGAGGGATTAGGGATAGGGTTTAGGGTTGAAGGTTTAATGATTTAGGGTTGAGGCTTTAGGGATGAGGGTTAAGGGATTAGGGTTTAAGATATAGTGTCGAGTGTCAAGCATGTAGGGATAGGTTTTAGGGTTCAAGTTTTAAGGGTTAAGGGTCGAGGGATCAGAGTTAAGGGTTGAGGGATTAGGGTTTGACGTTGAGGGTTGAGTACATTGAGGTTCGAGGGTTAAGGGTTTCGGGATAGGGTTGAGGGTCGAGGCATTAGGGTTAAGGGATAGGGTTGGAGGGTTTAGGGATAAGGGATTAGGGTTTAAGGCATAGTATCAAGCCCGTTGAGGGTCTAGGAATAGGGATAGCGTTTAGGGTTTAGGAATAGGGATAGCATTTAGGGTTTAGGGATGAGGGATTAGAGTTGAGGGATGATAGATTAGGGTTGAGGGTTGAGGGATTAGGGTTTAGGGATAAGGTTTAGGGTTGAGGGTTGAGGGATTAGGGTTTAAGGTATAGTGTTGAGGGTTTAGGGATAGGGTTTAGGGTTGAGGGATTAGAGTGAAGGGTTGAGGGATTAGGATTTGACGTTGAGGGTTGAGGCTTTAGGGTTTAGAGTTTAGGGATAGGGTTGAGGGTTGAGGGATTAGAGTTAAGGGTTGAGGGTTGAGGTTCGAGGGTCAAGGGTTTAGAGATAGGGTTGAGGGTCGAGGGATTAGGGTTAAAGTAGAGTGTGGAGAGTATAAGGATTAGGGATAGGGTTGGAGGGTTTAGGGATAAGGGATTAGGGTTTAAGGTATAGTATCGAGTTGGTTGAGGGTTTAGGAATAGGGATAGCATTTAGGGTTTAGGGATGAGGGATTAGAGTTGAGGGATGAGGGATTAGAGTTGAGGGATGACGGATTAGGGTTGAGGGTTGAGGGATTAGGGTTTAAGGATAAGGTTTAGGGTTGAGGGTTGAGGGATTAGGATTTGACGTTGAGGGTTGAGGCTTTAGGGTTTAGGGTTTAGGGATAGGGTTGAGGGTCGAGGGATCAGAGTTAAGGGTTGATGGATTAGGGTTTGACATTGAGGGTTGAGGGTTGAGGTTCAAGGGTCAAGGGTTTAGGGATAGGGTTGAGGGTCGAGGGATTAGGGTTAAAGTAGAGTGTGGAGGGTATAAGGATTAGGGATAGGGTTAGAGGGTGTAGGGATAAGGGATTAGGGTTTAAGGTATAGTATCGAGTTGGTTGAGGGTTTAGGAATAGGGATAGCATTTAGGGTTTAGGGATGAGGGATTAGAGTTGAGGGATGACAGATTAGGGTTGAGGGTTGAGGGATAAGGTTTAGGGTTGAGGGTTGAGGGATTAGCGTTTAAGGTATAGTGTTGAGGGTTTAGGGATAGGGTTTAGGGTTGAGGGATTAGAGTGAAGGGTTAAGGGATTAGGATTTGACGTTGAGGGTTGAGGCTTTAGGGATTAGGGTTTAGGGATAGGGTTGAGGGTCGAGGGATCAGAGTTAAGGGTTGAGGGATTAGGGTTTGACATTGAGGGTTGAGGGTTGAGGTTCGAGGGTCAAGGGTTTAGGGATAGGGTTGAGGGTCAAGGGATTAGGGTTAAAGTAGAGTGTGGAGGGTATAAGGATTAGGGATAGGGTTGGAGGGTTTAGGGATAAGGGATTAGGGTTTAAGGTATAGTATTGAGTCGGTTGAAGGTTTAGGAATAGGGATAGCATTTAGGGTTTAGGGATGAGGGATTAGAGTTGAGGGATGAGGGATTAGGGTTGAGGGTTGAGGGATTAGGGTTTAGGGATAAGGTTTACGGTTGGGGATTGAGGGATTGGGGTTTAAGGTATAGTGTTGAGGGTTTAGGGATAGGGTTTAGGGTTGAGGGATTAGAGTGAAGGGTGAGGGATTAGGATTTGACGTTGAGGGTTGAGGATTTAGGGTTTAGGGATAGGGTTGAGGGTCGAGGGATCAGAGTTAAGGGTTGAGGGATTAGGGTTTGACGTTGAGGGTTGAGGGTTGAGGTTCGAGGGTCAAGGGTTTAGGGATAGGGTTGAGGGTCAAGGGATTAGGGTTAAAATAAAGTGTGGAGGGTATAAAGATTAGGGATAGGGTTGGAGGGTTTAGGGATAAGGGATTAGGGTTTAAGGTATAGTATCGAGTCAGTTGAGGGTTTAGGAATAGGGATAGCATTTAGGGTTTAGGGATGAGGGATTAGAGTTGAGAGATGACGGATTAGGGTTGAGGGTTAAGGGATTAAGGTTTAGGGATAAGGTTTAGGGTTGAGGGTTGAGGGATTAGGGTTTAAGGTATAGTGTTGAGGGTTTAGGGATAGGGTTTACAGTTGAGGGATTAGAGTGAAGGGTTGAGGGATTAGGATTTGACATTGAGGGTTGAGGCTTTAGGGTTTAGGGTTTAAGGATAGGGTTGAGGGTCAAGGGATTAGAGTTAAGGGTTGAGGGATTAGTGTTTGACATTGAGGGTTGAGGGTTGAGGTTCAAGGGTCAAGTGTTTAGGGATATGGTTGAGGGTCAAGGGATTAGGGTTAAAGTAGAGTATGGAGGGTATAACGATTAGGGATAGGGTTGGAGGGTTTAGGGATAAGGGATTAGGGTTTAAGGTATAGTTTCATGTCAGTTGAGGGTTTAGGAATAGGGATAGCATTTAGGGTTTAGGGATGAGGGATTAGAGTTGAGGGATGACGGATTAGGGTTGAGGGTTGAGGGATTAAGGTTTAGGGATAAGGTTTAGGGTTGAGGGTTGAGGGATTAGGGTTTAAGGTATAGTGTTGAGGGTTTAGGGATAGGGTTTAGGGTTGAGGGATTATAATGAAGGGTTGAGGGATTAGGATTTGACGTTGAGGGTTGAGGCTTTAGGGTTTAGGGTTTAGGGATAGGGTTGAGGGTTGAGGGATCAGAGTTAAGGGTTGAGGGATTAGGGTTTGACGTTGAGGGTTGAGGGTTGAGGTTTGAGGGTCAAGGGTTTAGGGATAGGGTTGAGGGTTGAGGGATTAGGGTTAAAGTAGAGTGTGGAGGGTATAAGGATTAGGGATAGGGTTGGAGGGTTTAGGGATAAGGGATTAGGGTTTAAGGTATAATATCGAGTCTATTAAGGGATTAGGAGTAGGGATAGCATTTAGGGTTTAGAGAAGAGGGATTAGAGTTGAGGGATGACAGATTAGGGTTGAGGGTTGAGGGATTAGGGTTTAGGGATAAGGTTTAGGGTTGATGGTTGAGGGATTAGGGTTTAAGGTATAGTGTTAAGGGTTTAGGGATAGGGTTTAGGGTTGAGGGATTAGAGTGAAGGGTTGAGGGATTAGGATTTGACGTTGAGGATTGAGGCTTGAGGCTTTAGGGTTTAATGTTTAGGGATAGGGTTGAGGGTTGAGGGATCAAAGTTAAGGGTTGAGGGATTAGAAACCTTTTTTTTATTTATAGAAAGTCAAAACATGCTCACATTATAACGCGCTCGCATTATGGCTTGGTTTTGATGAGCCTTAGGCTCGTCATTACCAAGCCATAATGTGAGCGCGTTATAATGTGCTCGCATTTTGTATTATTTTTTTTTGAAAATAATTTGGCCACTTTTTGGCCCCCCATCTTTTTGCAGTTACCCAGGCACCAGATCTTCTTCTTTGATAGCAATGAACACTCATTCATTTCCAGAGGTACTTCCCTTATCAGATTCATCATCTATGACTCCTTCATCAACAACTTCTTGGAGATAGTAGCATTTCTTCTGAACCCTAGGTCTGTTAGGGTTTGGCTTTGAAACCCTCTCCAGACATCTTGAAGAAAAATGACCAATCTTATTGCAAGAAAAACATTTGAAAGGCAACTTTCCTTCATACTTACCAGATCCTCTTGGTAATCTTTTGGCAATAAGGGCTTCACGTTCTTCAAGCTTAGTTTCATCTTCTTCAAGTTCCTTCCTTGCCTTCTGATATATGGTTAGTCTTCTTGAAGAGATTTCACCTGGATCAAATCTTTGTTTTTCAAAAATACTAGCTTTAAATGCAAATTTTGATTTAGGAAGAGAATCACCAAACTCACTCATTTCAAATGCTGAAAGCTTTCCAACCAACTGATCCCTTGTAACATCTGTCACAGTCATGATCTCCTCAATAGTAGCAACTCTATGCTTGTATGAAGCATGTAAGGATCTGAGTACCTTGGCAACAATCTCTGATTCTTCTAGTTTTCCACCAGCACACAAGATACTATACACAAGTTCATTCACCTTCTGCATGTAGGAAGTGATGTTTTCATCTTTACTCATCATGCTAGATTCAGGCACCCACTTACTGGCAGGGGTTTTATGATTTTCTTTACTGTTCCCCTTGAGCCAGAACCTCTAGCTCAATTTCTGAAGGAGGTATCAGCATCGGATGCTGGTGCGGATCCTTCCTTTGACTCAGAATCATCCTTTTTAATCCATATCTTGCTCATCTCCTTCTGTGTTTTCACCTAATCTACCTTTTTCTTGCCTTTGTCCATCTTCTGCTCTTTTCTTCCTTTACCTGCCTATGAATTCTCTTTTCCCTTTTTGCTTCTGCAAAATTTAGCAATATGTCCAGATTTGTTGTAATTGAAACACACAATCTTATTCCTCTGGCAATTACATGTTGGAGCAGGTTTAGATCTGCATTGTATTGCAATATGCCCAAACTTGTTGCAAGTAAAACATCTTCCATTGAAAACTTGTTTGTTCTTAGGAGGATTCCTTGATCCACTTTTGCAATCTTTAGCCTTACGACCTATCTTTTTGCAATTAAAGCATTGACCGGAGAAAGATAATGCATTTTGATTCACTTTACTTCTACATTGATTAGCTCTATGACCATACTCATTGCATTTGAAACAATTGCCATTGAAAGATGGATACCTTTGAGCATTAGCTTGTCTTATCAGAGGCCTTATAGGATTCCTTCTTTAATTTCTTGCTTCAGGATTTCTTTGACTGGATCCAGAGCTTTCACCTTTCTCATATCCCAGACCATGCTTATCATCTATCTTCTTCTAACTATCAAGAAGCACCTAAAGTTTAGTTGAGCTTATCTTGAACTTCTCTTTGTATTCATTTGCAACTTCTAGGTCATGTTTGAGAATGACAATTTTCCTTTCAAGTTATTCCTCATTATACTTGGTTTCTTGTAGATCAGACTCTAGATGGTCAATTATTCTATCCAATCTGCAGTACTCTTCTGTTCTTTCTTTCAGAGACTAATTTAGGTTTTCTTCAGTCTTCTTTCTTTCCTCGATTTCCTTGGTTAGCCTCATCACCTTGAATTCCATTTCATGTTTTAGAACAACAACTTCTTTTGCTAGATTCTCACAATCCTTTGTCTTTTCCTTCATAGCCTCATTCATGCCATTGTCTTTCTTTTGATTTGGTAACTACTAAAGTAGCTCCTTCCTCTTTTCCATAGATGTGCTCAGTTACCCTTTTAAGGTTTGAATGAAATCATCAACATCTTTAAGGTTCTCTTGCAGTTCTTTGAATTTTGCTCTGGAATGATCAAGATCTTCTAAAGCAACTTGAAGTTGTTCATTGATGGCATCAGAATACTTGAATGAACCCATTGAAACACTTTCCCAGATTTTCCTCAAGCTGTTAAACTTCTTCCAAGGAACCTTGCTCTGATACCAATTGTTGAAATTAGGGCAGACAACTGAGAGGGGGGGTGAATCAGTTGTCACAAATCTTTAACTTTTGTTGCATTTAATCTTCTTTACCACTTATAAACAGATTAAAGATATAACCATGAAAGCATGAATCAACAACACGAGCAAAATCACAATCAATACTCATAACACCAGGATTTTTACGTGGAAACCCAGTTAAGGGAAAAACCAAGGTGGGGACTAACCTACAAGATTTATTCTTAGTTAAAAGAATAGAAAAATGGGAAGGCACCTGCCTTCAGGTGTATTACCCAAAGCTCATTGCTCAAAGGAGGCTCATTGCCTATAGAAACATTCACATGGTTAACATTGAAAGGTTGAACTGAGAAACAACATCTTCTCCATGCCAAGGTTCAGTTCCATTGAAGCTCACAACACCTCTGCTCTGCCCTCAAACACTTCCTCGCTACCTCCACATCTTCGCTCACATCCACACATTTACACAACTTCATTACACTTATTTATACATGACATCGACTTTGGAATGAACATCAAAGTTAGCCTTATAATCATCTATCTGGAACATTCTCCAAGATAGGCATTACAAGCAATTACAATTACAAGACTTGACTTAATACAAAATACTACATGCGGACCACTACAATGTCAGCCAAACATAGCTGGGACTCAAATCTTCCTCGAACAACATGCCATGCTCCATAGAACTTCTCTTAGACCATCCGCAACATGCACTAAGCATCTGGTTGGCCAAGACTAGAAAGAACAACAACACCCAAGGAGAAATCTTCAACTACAAGCTCAATCCTCAATGCGGACCACCAACACAACAGGCACACGATCCAGAGACCTCCACAAGCACAATGAAATCAACAAGAACAACTGCACCTTCTCAAATCACCAAAATCACTTGCATCTTCATATCGGAACTTAAGAACACTAACTGTCATGACTATCACACTAGAAAGATTGCTTGTGGACCTCCAAACCATGAACCACTTGAGTTGAGGATACACATCAACATCCCAAACATACCTCTAGAATCACAGAGCATGATATTCCAATGCAGAGCAATCTAGACCACATTCCTATCACTCTGTTACCTTTGAACAACTACAAAACCTGGTTCTACTTAGATGGCCATAACTTCACCAATCCTCCATGCGGACCTCTCAAATCTTAATTGGAGCAACTTCAAACAATCCTTTACATAACCCTTAAGTCTGTAGACTCTGATCTTTGTCTCACTAGGAATGCAGAGCAATCTACTTTACTACACTACACTGTCTCATTGTCTCTGACAAAGAGATATGTTGACATCAATGACAACACATCATAGGCACATATTTGAAACATTTACAACTTAGGACCCTATTGACAAGTGCTTGACTAAGATTTGGATGATGATGTTCAAGATTTGGCTGGAAAATGTGATTTTGAACTATATAACATGAAGACAGTCTGTCAATAACCAGAGGTGAGGCTGAATGCAACTAAGGTGATGGGAAATAGCTCAGAGGTAACTAGGAATAAGCCAATGGTGAGTGTCTGATGATCAAAGGCGAGTTTGTACGGCTCAATGGCGACTTGCTATGATCCAAAGGAAATTTTAGATAACTCAGAGGTGACTGTAAGATATTCAGAGGTAAGTCAACCAAAAGTAATTTCCTATTGATCAAAGGCGACTGACTGCAGTTCAAAAGTGACTGGTTGTTGTTCAAATGCAATTTTTTGGGATAGTGAACAGTGTTTGGTAGTTTTTTTTGGCAATTTTGTTGGTAAGAAAACAAGATAACATACACTCACACACAAGACACTTACAAACATGTACAACCTAGGCTTGGCAAGGACAATATTTGTTGGATTCCCACTACGGATAAATCTGAGCCGCACTTATTCAGAGCAGATAGCATAGAAGTTTGGTGGCACTGGCTCCCCCTTACACGGCACACACTTCTTGGGCGCACCAAACTTTGAATTCCCAAAGACCCGAAGATCTCAAGGAATTTTCTATCTCTACTTTGAACTACGAGAATGTGGGACGGCTTCAGAGGTCTGACCTGCTGCACCAGGAAATAGAAGGATTTTGGCCACTAAACAAAGGTTTTTAGTGAATATTTGGGAGAATGGCACCTTATGAGTGTCCAACAAGCCACTTAAAGCTCTAACTAGCTTTACTAGGAGTTTTAATATATGCTAGGTACACCTCCTTTCGAACTAGCACCATACGGTAAGCGCTTATACCGATTTGCTGATTTGGACTTGGCTTTCACCTTATCCTAATTTATATAGCGAACTGGATGAGAGTATCACTTGGGGTCACAAATGAGTTCTCCTTGCGAATGTGTCTCAAGAGCATGCCCATTCTAAAGATAATAACAAGTGCTTTTGCACCCAAGATCCATTCAATAGGCAAGGGGAGAGGATACTGTTGTTGTTAGCTTATGGTTACACACATGCACAGCAAGAAAACAAGAAAGATAAAACAAGCACGAAGCAAACAAGGTTTTTTTAAGCACCAAAACCAAATGTTCCTAGATTAGTGCAAAATATAATGAATCTTTGATCAATTGATCCTACAACAGATATGTCAGTAGTTTTAGATCCTCCTTTCTTTTATAGACAATAAGAAGCTACACAAATAGATGTTAGATGCCAAAGAAAATCAAGTTATAGATGTATAAACCAGATGGGAATGAATAGGGATCAAAGGCGATCGCCTGCAAATCAAATGTGACCAATACCATATGAGATTGTTTGCCATTCAAAGGCAATTTTGTACTATGCAAAAGTGATTGACGATCATGCAAATGCAATTCACTATTCACCAAAGGCACTCAGGTGTCTAAAACCCACAAAACCCTAATCAACCAAAGGCAAAGAGATGTAGACCAAAGGTGAGTCTTTGTGGACCAAATGCGAGTTTCTGCAGACCAAATGCGAGTTTTTGCAGACCAAAGGCAAGCCTCTACAGACCAAAGGCGAGTTTATTCACCAAATGCGAGTTTCTAGGGACCAAATGCTATTTTCTTCACCAAATGCGCTTTCTTCATGAAACCTAGGCAAGTTTATAGTCAAAATTCATGGAAATGGCCTTCCGGACGCAATGGTGAGGTTAGATTTGAGCTAGGAGATCACCTGCAAAAATTCTCTTGTAAAACTTGACAAACTAGGGTTAGAAAAATTTAAATTTTTGCAGCAAAAACCTGCAAAAACTAATGATTAGATCCAATAGGGCATGTTCACGTTGGGTTCACCAGAAATGTGATCAAAAAATTTGGATAAAATGAAAATGATAAAACAATACAATGCATTACCTAATCCAAATCTTCAATACCTCAGATAGATGCATGCATGATTGATTGGTGTGAGTTATTTGATATGTTGATTGCTCAATTCAGTAGAATAACATTAAGATGAAGATGATAGATAGAAGATAGATGATAATAGATTAGAAGATTGAAGAATGATTTTGATGCTGGCATAAGGATACTTGAAATGTGGATGATCAAATGACTTGTGAGGGGGTTGATTTATAGGTGAGGGCTGATTTGAATGGATGGTTGAGATTGAAAGGCTAATTGAACAATGTGGACGACTAAGATTGATTAGTTATTCCCACTTCTTCAAGGATGGTGTAGTCATATGACAAGTGTAGGAAGGAAGATAAGGCTCATGTGTGATCGTGTACACAAAAACCTTTATTTAATAAGTTTGTGTGTAATCGTGTACACAAAAACATTTATTAGTTGTGCATGCGAAAGATATTAAATGAAAGTTGTACTACAACACATGACTCAATTGAGAGGTGAACAAGTGTTGGAATGTGATTAAAGGTGAGGACCTAATTCAAATATTTTATTTGAATTACTTGGGATATGTGAGGGAAATTGGCTAGGTGATTAGGATGGGATGGGATTATGATGGGAAATTAATTAAATAAATAAGATTTATTTAATCAATTGAAAAGTGGGATAAGGAGTGGGATTAGGACAAAATGCTATATGATGTCTAAATGAAGTATTTGACTAGATGTTGCAAGACATGGACAAATTTGGGTGTCTACAGCAAGTTATAGTTTTTTTGAGTTAAAATAAGAAAATTGGAGAATTTTATATTAGGAACTTTTTTTATAGTTACCAAAAAAATTCAGATTATAATGGTTTGTTGGCCAAATAAAATTCCTCCCCTTAAGAGACTTAAAAATACTCAATGATTAATATAAAGAGTTCAGTTTGAAGTACTTATCTAATAACCAACAAAATATGGTGCTCTTGTCCTCCTCCCATAGTGCTTTTGAAACCCTTGTTTCCTTTACATCAGCTAGAGGAAATCGTGGCACTATCAATGATGGTGACTCTTTTATGGGGAACAAATTGCTTGTGGTAGGTGTGGTTTGAACTAGTGCTCACCCTTGTTCTAGGATTTCGTATGAAGCTACAATATCTACAATGGATGCCATGTCAACTATTGAGAGCTTACCCAAACATTTGATGGGTGCTAACTTGAATGGCTCAAAAGCGTATGCAAAAGTTTCTATGATTTATATCAATTCCAACTCATATGTGGTTTGCGGTTCATATGAAGATCTTCCTAGGAAAAAACCCTCTATGAATACTTTAGAGATTAGGGTAGAGCAAGGTTTGAAGGGGTTGTATTCAAAAGGCCCCTTTAACTACACTAAGAACTCTCCTTTGTTGGAGTTTGGTGAGGAATTTCTTGAAGGTGAGAATTTTTTTGCTACACATGGTTTGATTGGTTACTTCTATCGCCTCTAGCCAAACCTTCAATATTTGAACAAGTGGATGTTTGACAACTAGCAACTGCTCATGGAAGATATCTTGGAAATTTATCCTTTTGCCAAGGGGTTTCTTGTTGCAGCATTAGAATCCATAAAAAAATGGGACTCTATCCTTTTCAATCATTTATAATTCTAGGGTCAGCACACTCTCATGCTAAAACCATTGGCTTTCACTCCCTCCACATAATCTTTTAGTTTCATGTCAATCTGGGTTTGCCTTCCAAATCGATCCCTTCAATTTTAGTTGTACTCTTGCTTCGAAGCAATCAATAACTTGTTAGGTAAATTTATTACTACAAATATGGTTATTTCAACATTTACTCACACAACTTATGCTTCAATTCTAGTTGATCTAGGTATTTCCAAGGATGTTCTTGTAGACGTCACCTTGAAAGTTGTAGGACACTCTTGGGTTCAACTCCTGGACTATGAAGGGCCTACATTCTATTTCCATAGATGTTATGATACAAGTCATGTTGTTACGAATTATCCTATTAGAAAACACAAATTGGTATGCTATGCCACACGGTGGAAGGATGATCTTCCACATCATCTCTTTGTTAAAGCAACAAATGTAGAACTGTGTCCTATGGATTCATCACATGGTCAAAAAGATAAAATGTCTACCACGATCCTTAGGAGCCAAGATCCTCTTCGAGTAAATCTCCCATGCAGAAGGAAGCTCAAGGAAGTTGGAATTAGTAGGTAATAGATTCTTCCCAACCATCAATCAATGATACAAGGGATGATGAGGGAATTTGGACTCCTATGTAAAAACACAAGAAAGCACACAATATATAGGAATTAGGTTCGCATTATATGCTTCTCCACTAGCATGATGTTTTGGTTGGGAGGGAATCAAGCATAATGTAGTTCATTAGGTTCTCATGACTAGTTCTATTTGACACTTTTTCTCTTATGTCATATGTCTCCTTTGTTTGTCCTGTCAATTTTTGTCACATCTCTCTGAGAAATCGTTCTCTTTGCCCATTTTGGGGGCTTTAATCTTTTTTAAGTTGTATTTTTCTAATAAAAAGGGAGATGACCCTTACCCCTCACTTTATCTATAAAAAAAACATACACCAAAAATAGCAATTAGATCAATCATGAATTTGAACATCCTCATTCAAAAAATCAAAGTCCTCCCTCTTAAGTGTTCAAAAATCACAAAATTAGCAATGTCACCAACCCTAGCTTGCCAACATGGGGTATCTCACTATTACAGGACTTTTTCCCCATGAGAGATAAAAGTTACTTAGAAAAATAAAAGATCAAGAGATTATTAAAGAGAGTTCACATGTGGTTGTAATTAAAATTAAATATATTATTTGTTATAAACAGGTGTGACCATTTGAAACCACCTTTGGGTTATTATTTAAACCTGAAAAAATAATGTAATAGGGGATGATATATATTTTTATTATTATTGCTGGAAAGATTGCTGAGGAGGAGAAGATTGTGGTTAGTAGGCTGTGAGCATTGGAGAGAACCCGGGGTACAACGTATAACCCAGGACAGTCCTAGCCACGGCTTGGTTCACACTTGTGTTGAGCATTGTTTTTCTAGAACCGGCACTTGTGTAAGAGCGTGATAGCACGTTGTTTCCTCCTAAATTGCTCACGAGCTTGAAGAGGTTGAATCTCTAATCCGCTCCAAAGTAATTGTTGGGCACATCTAAGATTTTTATAAGATAAGTATACACTTTAGAGTTATATCATTTTTTGAGATTGGAATAAAGTATATTATTATTTTATATAGTTGAATTTCAGAAGTTTTAATAAATCATTGTAATTTATTCATTCTTGGTTTAATTTGTAAATATAAAAATGCACTCTTAAAAATATTATTAGGCTAATTTATTTTTAAAAACAAAATGGGGGGGGGGTTTAGTCTTTATATATTTAATTCATGCAATATTTATATTTAAAAAATATATCTACAATATGGGAGAGATATCTTAAACACCTATTTTTAATGGATTTCTGTGTTAAATCTTGTGTTATCTCCATGTTTTTTGCTTTTTCCATAGTTTTTGTATTTTCTCCAACTTTTTTTCCTTTAACCATATTTAATTTCTTTTTTGATTTTTTCCAATTTTTTGTTTTTATTTCTTATTTTTTATTCTGTCTTGCTTTTTGCATTTTCCATAGTTTTTGTGATTTTCTTCACCTTGTTTTTCCTTCAACTGTTTCCAATATTTTTTTTAATTTTTAATTTATTTTTTATTCCAATTTCATTTTTTTGTTTTTATTTGAAAATGAGTGCTCTCATCTCCACCCCGCTGTAACTGTAGAATGCCTCTCCACATTATTATTTATATAGACCCATAATCTATTCCTATGATGTTTACATCAAAATTTATTGATGCAGTTTTTAAAAAAAAATTTATTACTTAAAAATTTATCTGGATGCACTTGTATTATATTAAAGGAATTAATAATTATTTATGGTAATAGTGCTAGCAGAATATTGGATGGGCATTGTTGATACGGTGGTCGCCGACTTCCTCATACAAAGAGCCACACCTGTTAAATCATATAATTAACCATTAAATGAACTGCCATCTACACTACTTTCGAAATTTTTAATCATAAAAGGCAAAGTAATATTAGGTTAAATTAAAGAGTTTCCTCAAAGACTTAAAATTAACTCATGCAGCTCCAGCTGTTCCCTTAACTCCCAGAGAACAGGGCAGTTGGAAATCTACATTTATTTTTATTTTTTATTTTTAAACAGAAAAAGGTGACGGAGCACCATATAATTAAAAGAGTTTTTACAAGAGATAACAGTCAAAAGACTGAGAATAAACTGAGAAATACAAAACAAGGCCCTGTCGAGACCAGATAGACAGAGAAAGGAATAAGAACGCAGCAAAACATAGAAATCTACATTTATTAATAAACAACTCCTACTCAGCCTACTTAGCAAACTTCACGGGAAGTCAAATATTAAATAATAAAAAAACACTCAAACCGTCGGCCATACTTTCCATCCACTTTAGGAGCTCTATATAATAACATTGCAGTTTCATTTCGTTTTTAAAAGTTTGGTGGAGAATTCGAATAGCTAAAATTGCAGTTTCATTTCATTTCGAAGTTTAGCAAAGCAAAGCAGGCAAGTGCAGCAGCAGCAACTGGAAATCCATGAATATGGAGAGTGAAATGGCAGACATGGAGACTGACAAGGCAGAGGTGGATGTTGTGAGGTTGAAGAGCTTGCCTGTAAGCCAGGCGGGTTTTGTCATATACTTTCAATTCAGAAATGGTTTTGGGACGGAAAAATACTCATTTCGCAAGGGTGAGGACTTTCTGTGGGCTATACAAGGAGAGCAGCAGCCAATGAAAATGTGGCACACCCTTGACTTTTTGGTGATTTCAATGACCCAGAGGAAAATGTGGCTCTGCAACTCAGCCCGAACATTAATGCGGGTGATTGATTTTACTGGGAACCTGCCCAGTCAGCGGCCTTGGAATGTTCATGCCTTCAATTTTGAGACAATAACCACTGATGTGAGTAAGTTGTAGAGTTGATTTCCACAAAAAGCATGATGCTAGGTTTCTTTTAGGCTAGTCTTTGTATGATATCACTTTCACTTATTGGAATATTGAGACTTTGGAAATGTTTATTGTCAAAGCAAGTGCTCATACTATAATATTTAAATACTTCTTTTGAGCAACATAAGGAAGACGTAGAGACTGTATACAACTCCATTTTAATTTTACAATAATTTTTTTATGAGTCTGAAATATAAAATTGTTAACCAAATATTGCTCTGACTAAGTTTATGATCAAATCCTTGAATAAAATCATCTTTATATTTTGATGGGTACATTGACAAATCATTTTTATATTTTGATGGGTACATTGACAAATAATTGAATTAAATTTTCATGAAATATACATTATGCAATTTCTGTACACATTCTTTACAGTACCACTTACTTTGGATTTTTGACAGTGTCAAAACATAAAAGAAGGTAACAGGAAGGTTTTTTTGGTTATGCTAAAAGATATAGTTTGTTGATATCAAGGTTTGTTCTTAACTGTAACATATTGGAAAATTAATCAATAAGTAACAGAAAGGTCGGTACATAATGTTGTATAAGGGTTAGAGATTCTAATGTCCTGGGCCACATTGAGGGATAGCCCTCAATATGAGGTAAGACATCAGACATTGTTGAAAGGAGAAATATGATGGAATGTTAAAAGGAGTGTAATCAACTTGGAAATACTATCATGTATTGCTTCCAATGCCTGCAACTCTTCAATACCTGTAATATTCTCCAGCTTCTCACAAGATTCCATGCTAATAATGTTCAAGCAGCTCAGTGTGGAAAGACTTGGCAACTCCTCAAGCCAGGCCAAAATTGTCTCTGCAGGTGTGCATAAAGGCAGGCCATGCTATAGTTGTCAATTAGCTAACTTGTCACAAACATTTTTTTGTTGCCTTTGTCAAAATATATTTCTTGTTTGGGTTTTTTTTAACACAGACCTGAGAAAATACCTCAGGTACAACATTCAGAGAAATACTATGACCAGACTTATGGCTATGGGTCTTATTCAAGGATTTTAATGCTTTTGTGTACAACATATGTGGGCGTGTTGCATTCTTGCCTGATGTTGCAAAACTTCTTCCAAAGAATTTCCTTTTGTCTGAGGTAGCCCACTACTGTTTTGTGTGCTCTTTTGGCTGTGTTTGGTATGCTCCTTTTTCTGTCTGAGGGGTGTATATTGTGTTGCCTTGCCAAGTGTGCTTGCAGGCAGGCTAGGGCTTTGCGTGTTGCTAGTCTGTGTTTTTTTTACTCTTTTAGCAGTGTGCTTCCTTGTTTGAGATGGATGCTTGATTATGCTTTTCTATTGCTGATAGCAAAGAAACTACAAACAACCCAACTGAAACACCTTCATTCTTGTCGTTTTGCCATGGACCAGGTACATGTTCTGCCACAATTATTCATTTCTTTCTTTTATTTAAATTTCAATTTAATAACAGCATATAAGGATATACGTTACTTGATGTTTTATGAAGGATCAATCTAAAATCGAGACATTTCATCTTCAATTTTTATGCATAAAATATCACTTACATTTTTTTTTTCTTAGACTTAATTTCTTAATGATGAGTTCCACCTGATGTATTTTATTGATGATAATACATGCCGTTCATAGGATGAATGTTTATATGCCCAGAAATTGTCACTAAGGTTCTGTGAAAATTGTAAATTCATTATATACTCAGGCTCATTTTAAGGATACTCTCCTTCATAGAATATTTTAGAAATGATATATAATCATTGTTAAGATGCAATTAACGTAAACTTTACAGAAGTTTAGATTGTGTTTTGATCAACAGAAATTTAATTTCAGTTGCTTTTTGCTTAAAATGTGTTCAGTAGCAATTTGGTTGTTAGTGTAAAAAAATGTACAAGAAAATTCTATTTATCATGTAGCATTTGTATGGATTGAAGGCTATAAATTTGTTGACACTATTTGATTTTGATTGGAATTTTACATCCACATGTTCTGATAGAACTTGTCAATAGTCTCAATGTAATAATTACAAGTCTTTAATGAACATTCAAGAAACTGTTTGCTTGGCTTCTGATGCAGATTAAACTCTGTAAGGAAGCGGCTCCATGGGAGGGGGCTTCCTAAATTATCTCAGGGGTGGTGCTGAGATTTTTTAGGAGCATTATATAGTGGGTGGTCCCATGAATTTTGTATTTGCATGTATGCTTAACATTTTAAGCTCTGAATTTTATGGAAGCCGGTGGTCCCATGAAGTTTTTTAAACAATAGTTTATGTTAAATAATCTAGCAGAGATTTTTTAGGAAGCTAGGGAAATAAAAAGGAAAATTCCCTTCAAATCCTCCCCTAAATTAAATGGCGGGAATTAGAAAACTATTAGTTAACTCCCTAAGCTGGTGGGGGAAAGTTTCAGCCCCACCCCATTTGCACCACCTGAAAAATAACTCCCTAAACAATAGCTGCTCCTATTTTGGAGGAGAAGATTCTGATTTAAGCATTAGCAGACTTTTTTTTGAGTTCCATAGGATCCTTTGCTCCACAAAAATAGATCCTCTAGCAGCTCCATGGGACCGCTCTCTAAGCCTACAAAATAAAACACAAATATACTCCATTTCTGCCTTGCCTGTGTAGATAAGACTATTTCATTAACAGAGGTTTATGATGATAGAAGTGAACTCACTTAGTATAACAACAGCGATGTATATCCAGTAATTCTCATTCCATATTCAAAGAAATAGATTTACAAACAGTTGAGCTTTCAAAACAACAGTAGAAGATTTAACTGTTAACACTTAAGGTCCCCTGTTCCCGAGTTTTTTTCCAAACTCACAGACTTCTATCTTTTTGAGTTTCCCCAGCTGATCTTCTAAACTCCCGAACTCTACTTCAAAACAAACTCATCTAAAAAAAATCCAATAAATGTTATTTTCCTGACAGCTGTTAAGAAAAAATAGCTCCCTCTTAACTGCAGAACAACCCTAAGAAAAAGTAAACTGACATCCTAAAATAACCGAACTGCTCCTCAATCAACTGAATGTGGGAGAAAGCCGTTAATGCTCCGCATCAGCTGCAGTTTGAATGCCAAATTGTTGTAATGCTATTTGTGCATGGCTACAAAATAAATATTTTCCCATGTGTTCTTCTGAGGACCTTTGTCCAATGAGAATTTGCTTTCAACTTGGCTTTCCTTGGGCAAGGGAATTTTTCATTAATGAATTGGGAAGTGGCGGCATATAATATTCAAATGAAATATATTTAGTTGACAATGGCATTCATTCATATATATACATAAGAGCTTTTATTATCATGATGTGATTGGTTTGTTATATATATATATAAGAGCTTTTATTATCATGATGTGATTGGTTTCTGAATTAGGATCATTTCCTTGCGGCTTGATGTTTTTATTTTCTTTGTCTCATTCATAGCTTGATATCCATTATAAAAAATAAAAAATATCAAAAACAATTTGTTTCTTGCATTTTCGTATCATTTTGTTTATCTTGCATTACTGTTAGTGACTTACTCTTGTGCTATTGTCCTTTTAGTAAGGAGTCTAATGTTGTCTAAATATATGTTATTCTTTCAAGACCTAGAGATTCCCAATGATTCTAATCAAAATGTAGCTCTTAGCTTTACACTGATCCCAGTCTTAATGAGTCAAAATATTAGGTCTAAACAAAGTCAGTATTCAAACCTACAGTGTTCAAAGGAAGCTTGCAAGTAGACCTTCCCAATTCTTCCCTAGTAGTAGAGAAGTCCAACCAGATTACAAAAACTTTAGGTGGCACTCAGCCCCTTATCTTTCTTGGCCAAAAACATAAGGAAGATCAAAACTCTGAAGGAAGCAATCTAAAATTCGAGTGAATAAAAAAATGAGTGATCAAAATAAGAGTGTCAAAAGTGAGAATTGAGAGATCAAATTAGTGTATAGCAAAAGTTCCAAAAGCATTCATTTATTGAAAAGTTAAAAATCCAAAAAAATGAGAAAAATCAAGTGAGGAAAATATAAAAAAAGTGAAAAGCAAAAAAAAAAGAGAGATACAAAAAAAGAGTGAAAAAGAGAAAATTGTTGAATGCCTGTACTCTTGGGTGGAGATCAATCTAAGCTTGAAGCCTCAAGGGTGACATTTTAATAGAAAAAGAGAGGTACAAAGCACACACACGCACTAGCTGAGCAAAACTGAAGAGTCTAGTAGTCTCTAGGATCATTTTCTATCTAGGGACCTTTGTTCTTTCCTATTATCCTTTACCCCGGGTCTACTTTTCTTTCCATCTATGATATAAGTCTAGTGAACACCAACAAAATTTGCTTCTCGTCTAAGTTGAAAGCTTGTCACCTTGTCTTATCTAGATAAGGATCAATGTTTAGCCTTTAACGAAGTCTAGAAATTAGAAATGCTCCCTATTCATTTCCATTCCCCACTTGAGTTTCCCTGAATCATATCTCACAACCTTGGATAGATTTCTTATGTTAGGACAACTCACAACCCCTTGAATCAAAAATTGTATTTAAGAGCAGTCACATTGTTTGTTCCACATTACATCCATGCCAAAAATTAAAAAAATGAGTCTCAAAGCAATAAAGTCAAAATATTGTATCTCATGACATTCAGTAGAACTAAAAGTTTCATTTCATCTTTTCTTGTGTTCTTGCATTATCATATTGTAAACTGCATTTCATATAAATGCCAAAAAAAATTACAAAAACATGTCATCATTATCATACTTGTATTAGTAAAGAGTTGAAAAGGTCAAACATAATCAAAAAGTTTCCAAAAAACCTCCAAACATGCACAAGAGATGAGTACTAATCCGATGGAGAAAACCATAAAAAGGATAAGCGTTTACAAGATGCATCCAAAGTTCATACATAAGAGTATCAAAGAGCTAAGACAAAATACTCTCAAGAAATGTGGAGGCTCCCCATGCAAGGGGCATGAGTTCAAGAAAGGAAGTCAAGGGTGGTTTCCTCCAACAGAACCCTCAGGACTTCAGCTCCTCCATCTATGAGTACCACTTGTCACTCCATGAGACCTATGAGAGTGAGGTGCTCTGCTGTGAGCATGTGACTGTGAGGGCCCCGCCATGCTAGCATCACACTGTCCAACATTAAGGTGAGCCATCTCTTGGAGTACTTGGTTCTCACCCTTAAGCATGTCAACCTGGGTCTTCAACTCTGTAGTTATCTGGCACCCATGGTAGATAAGAGCAAAAATGTCAGTTTGTCACCCTGCAGCTTGGGGCACACTAGGATCATCCAAAAGATGATCACGAGTCATCCTAGTGAAGGGAGAAGCTAATCCAACATTGACCTCATGAACAAAGTCCCTCCACTCTCTAACGTTGCCTAAAATAGCAAATAAAAAACAAGACCAAGTCAGTTCCACACAAAAAGAGAAATGACAAGAGCACAAAAAGTGAATAGGCGAAACTTACATGGATCACTAGGTTGCCAATCAGGGTCAAGCTGAGCATCACCTCATCTGAATGAGGAGTTTGAGGAACAATAGGAGGACCCTCGGGGATATCAGGAACATCATCTGAATCATCAATATTGTCAAAATCCTCATCCTCAGGAGTGGCCTCATTTGACGAATCATTACTATCTAGAACATAGTCCTCGTCAGTGGATTCTGAATCAATAGTCACAATCAGAGATCAGGAAGGAGTCCCTCTCCCCCCCTCTGTCCTCCTCTAGAGACCCTAGTAATGAAGATGCCTGGAGTCAAAGGAGTCCAAAAGACATTTCTTTGTCTAATCTCACCCATCTCCTGAATGGTCCTATAACAAGTAGACACTGGGGGCAAGTCCTCGGGGACATCCCTGCCAAACTACTGTAAGACACAAGCAACTCGATGAGCCTCAACCAGACCATGTCATCATCAGTAATAGTAGCAATAGTGGGTAAAGTAGCATCAAAATTACCAACATGCGTCCACCTCGCTGCTCTTGGTAACCGTCTATCTAGAAGAGAAATAAGCTTCTGATAAGGCCTCATGTGCTCAAATATCCATGCCATAATCAAAGAAGAGTGGCTAAAGGCTAGAGCCCCTCGCTGTAAAATCTGATAGAAATCTTTGTAAACTATGGCCAAAATGTCAGGACCCCAAGAATAAACTGTGCCCTCCTCAATCTCATGAATGATGGGTGCCCAACACCATCTCAGATGAGCCGAGGCCTTATCTCTCGAGAGCATCAAAGCAATTAATCCAATTAGAAACCTCCTCAAGAGTGGGATGCGAAGTCGTGGAATGGAAGTAAGATGAACTCCTGTCTGGTCCCCAGGGTGATTGACCCCCATAAATGCAGCCCAGGAGGCCTCGTCCCCATAAGACTCGCTAACTGGAAGAGACAAAGGTTGTCCTCTCACAGGAACCCCAAGTATGTGATACACATCATATAGAGTGATAGTCCACTCTCCAGAAATCTGTGGGAACCTAAATGTGTTTCTGTTTGCATCCTTGTAAGTCAAAATGTCATAGCATATGTGAGATACATGATGAATCACTGGTACATGACAAACTCTAGCAAGCCCTACCCTCTTCAGATAGCACGATCCTTAGTACTCAATGAACCAAACATCCTTGAGAGCTATCCCTGCTCTTGGCAAGCATTCCATCGGATATGCATGTCCTGCAAAATCAGAAGAGAACTTTAGATTAGATCTCGTAAAACTCATAAAAATCCCTAAAAATCATAAAACTGTAGAAAACCTTACACAAAAAAAATATAAACCTTCAAAATTGCAATAAACAGGTAAATACAGTGACCAAATCATGTCAGATCAGAGTGAAATGAGCATTAAACAACATCAAATGTAGTAAAAAATTAGTCCAACAGGGTTGCCCTTGGGTGACCCAGGTGTTTTTCAGGATCTCCCCTGGGAGACCCTGCTACTTTTCAGGATCTCCCCTAGGTGACCCTACCTGGCAAAAGGGGTGACCCTAAAAGAGGATCCGTCGACTAAAAACTACCCTAAAAACCTCATTTTTTGATTGATTTTAGAAAATGAAAAACCAATCTTGCTCTAAACAACGAGACGAACACAATGCAACAGAGAAAATCACCAAAAACAAACAATTTTAAGAGATTTTTCACAAAAAGCAAGCTAGGGTTTAAAGAAGAGTTTTTCACTAATTACATACCTAATTCATCGTGGCTGAAGAAGAGGTGGCCATCTTCGCGATCTCCTCGACGATATCTTTCTAACGACTACTCACACAAACGATTCCATCGTCGTTTCGCTCTGATCTCACAATTTGCCTTACTTTGTTTGCCCTTAGCTTAGTTCATTTATGTATTTTTAGATTAGTTCTTTTCTTTTATGCATCCATTTTGTGCATTGTTTTGTGTGCTCTTATCCCTACAGGTCCAAACTGACAAAGGCAAGCAACTAGTCAAACTCAAGCAATCTATGGTAAGTTTGTCATTTCAGTTTTCATTATTTACTTTGATATATTTAAATTCCAGACTAATACTAGTTATTACAGGTACAAATTGCAGGAAAATTGACAATAGGTATGGCCTAGTTCGGGAATGGTACCTACCTTTCATGTAGACTACCGTCCCTGAGGGGGCAAATATGTAAGCACAAAAATCACGCACAGCCTCCATGAGGATCCTTATGATGATTCAAATCCATGTCACATACATGTAAGCGTGAAATAATGTCCTTTAAGTAGCAAGCCTCTTGATGACGTGTTCTCTTTCTTGTCTTGTGTTGTTTCTTCCTTGTCGACTTTCCTCTCTCCCCGTTCATGATGCTTTTCGACACTTGTTGACTTGCATTTTTTGAGCTTTCAACCTTGCACCTAAGCCCTCTGAGTGTCTTCTAGGTGAGTTTTCACCTCTCCCCTATGTTTTAAAACTAGTACACCTCCTAGAAGCCTTCTAGATGTTAGGGTTAGCTGGCAGAATATATCAATTAAATGCAAATAAAGATTAAACAGAGGAATGAAAAATACATAGAAATAATAGCAGCAAAAGATAATTTTAACATGGTTCACCAAAACTTGGGCTACATCCACCAACAGAGAGTCTAATATCATTTCCAGTAAATCAAACCGATTACATCCAAAAATTCTTGCAACTCAATACTGCTGTAAAATGCTATAATACATCAACAGAAACTAACCTTTAGCCGCTTTTATCAAGACTTATGTCAGTTACAAAAAATAGGGTATTTTTATGTCAACCAATAGAAAAATAACTCCCGCTACCCCTCGACCTTGTCTTGGGGGCATTGCCCCGAAACCCCTGCAAGGGGCACTACCCCTTGATCCCATTAAATAATTTGGGGGGAAACCACGCTGATAAAAGTGGGGTAAATTTAACCTCCGAGTCTGATTAGGCTCCATATAACACCAATCTACCACTTGGAGTTTGATCAGACTCCACACCATATCATCTCCCACTTGGAGACTGATCATAACACCGCTGACCCTGTAGCTCCCACTGGAAATAAGCACCCTAGACTCTCCTGTTCTAATTTTTTATTTTTAGTCTTGAAGACCAACTGAAGCTGAAGAGGAGCTCAGATTCTCCCTTGTCACTGCCTTCGTAAACATATCCATTGGAATTTCATCTATATGGATCTTTTCTAGCCTTAACTTTCCATCATCCAACACCGACCGAATGAAGTGATACCTCAACTGTATGTGTTTGGTCTTTGAATGCGAGGTATAATTCTTTGCAAGATGTATGGCACTTTGGCTGTCCATAAACAAAGAAATGTTAGCCTATTGTTTGCCCAATTCTTCTATGAAAGATTGCAACCATATCATCTCCTTGCTTGCCTTTGTTGCAGCTATAAACTCTGCCTCCGTGGTGGATAAAGCAACCACCTTTTACAACTTAGAGATCCAACTCACGTTGTTCGACCTATAGTAAAGACATAACCTATAGTACTCCACCTGGTATCAATATCCCCTACCAAATTTGAGTCCACATAGCCTGTTAAATCAGTATTAGAGCCCCCAAAACATAAGTGTTTATTAGATGTACATTTCAAATATCTGAGAATCTATTTTACCACATTCCAATGCTCCAATCCGGGATGACTCATATACTTGCTTATGACTCCTACAACATGTGCAATATTTGGTCTCATGCATACCATGGCGTAGATTAAACTTCCTACAACTGAAGCATATAGTAGTGTAGACACCTAAAAATGTCTTTTACCATCCAACTGACTCTCGACATCCCTAAACATACCAATTTCCCTTCTAATCAATTAATTAAATTTTTATTTAATTAATTATCCATTCATCACCTAATTTTACACCATTTTATTCCCAAAATTCAATTAATTTTATTAATTCAATAGTCCAAACCTTAGCCAATTGATTTAATAAATATGTAATATTTATTTAATCAATTTTTCCCTTTTCACTAAATCTAATTAATTAGCTAAACCATGTTTAACTAATTTATTCAGCCTATTAATTGACCTATCCCTACCCTAGACAATTAAATAGCTATTATTTAATTGCCTACCCTGGCCTACCTCATCCTAGCCCTAGGATTAATTAAATAAAACCTATGTTTAATTAATCCTAACCTCTCATTTGGGTGGTCAAACCTAGTTAACACCCTTCCCCACATCCTCCAAATAAAAAATTGAAATAAATCCACCTAAGTCAATTTTTTATTTAAAAACATCCCACATCACAATTAATTTTTCTTACAAACCCCTTACCTCACCCATACTCATTTATTTCCACTTATCCGCAAATGAATTTTTAATTTATTTTACATTCGCCATATGAATCTTTAATTCAAAAATAATCCTTCACACTCATGCTCATTTAATTCCTCCTTTCCCCAAAATGAATAAAAGATTTTCTTTTATTCCTAGCCCTCCATTCCTCTAAGATCAAATCTAGGCCCTCCACATCACTTTTATCCTCCACCATTGATTTTCCCAATCAATCTCCACCCTTGGATCAAAATCCCTCCAAAATCTCTATAAATATAACATCTCTCAACCCATTTTGGGATCCAATTTTCAAGTAATGTTACCATGTCCAAATGTCTATTGAGCTAGAATTGTGAGTTGCATAATTACGATAGCATTTCACATTTGAATCATTATCCAGGGATTATCATGTCTTAGGAACTCTTGGGTGCAAGTTTCCTTTTCCCTTGATGAGATTGGGTCTTCTTGTGTTTTATGCATTTTAATTTGTGTTTCTAACTTGATTTGATTTCCTAATCTACATTGGCACGCCCGGTGGGACCCACAAGGTCTGAATCTAATTTGTTTTTGGGAGTTTTTGTGTTGAGGATGTGATTTTGTAGGTGCAGTGCTATATACCCTACGTAGTAGCATTACCTTAGACACGGTTTGGCACTATTTACTGTTTTAGTGCCATTTTGCAGAAGCATTCTCCTTTCTAACTCTCACTCACAAGAATCCCTTCATTTTTTCTAGGTTCTTTCTGCTATTTTTCCTATCGAGATTTGCTCTTTGTTTCTGCAAAACTCTTGAAAAAGGGAGGGACAAGTTATGCTAAATTTTTCATAAAATCTAAACATGCATGTTAGCTTCTATTTTGTCTTTTTTTTCATTTGTTAATGACTAACAATGCTAATGGGACCTCTTATATGTGCAGCCTAACCCTCTGTTTTGGTGAGAAGATCTCCATTTTGCAGGACGAACGATTTCAGACACGTATTAGCACTATCTATACCTAGAGCGGCGCTATCTTCAAACTGTGACCAGACCATTTGACAACGCACAGTGGCACCTTATTACACCTATATTAGCGCTATTTCATATTTTGGCGCCTTCTATATATCATTGTAGCGCTATATTATGTTTTAGCGCCTTCTATAAAGCATTATAGTGCCATATTATGTTCTGGCGCCTTTTGTATTATGTTTTAGTGCTATCTGATACATTGGTGCTATCTGTCTAGGGTCAGGTTCTTTTTGATAGTTTTCTATGAGCAGTGCCATTGGGTCTCTGTATTAGTGCTATTTTATGAGACTAACTTTGTTATCTGTGCAGGGACTGACAGCTTGTGTGCAAGTCATCACTATTATTTTGCGGACACTAACAAGTTTTTACAGGATGTTTTTGTCTCTAGTTTAGCAAACATTTCAATTGGAACTTAAAACGAACCCTTGCATGCTAGTTTACACAACATTTCGATTTGGTGTTATAAAAAGTGATCAACAAACAAACAAATCTTTGCATGTGTGTGTGTGTGTGTTAAACATTTGAATTTGGTGTTCTAAAATTCATAAATTGTGTGCCAACAACTATCAAAACATTTTGAATTTGGGCTTTAAAAAGAACCACCAATTGCATCAATCAAATCATTAGATTAAAAAGAACAACAATCTGCATTCTTCACTCATATAATCAAGATAACCAATTTAAATTGTGTGAAGTGTTTTCGTGGTTGTGTTTGTAGTGTGAAAAGTGTATGCTCTTCCCTCACACCATTTTGGTGATCTTGGGAATCAAAAGCTTCTCACAACACTTGCATTAATCACCCCAACATAATCCAAAGAACTAAAATGAACCATGTTTAGTGTGATGCAAGCATAAAGAATACATATGCTCTCCCCTCGCATCTTTGTATGAACTTGGGGATCAAAAGTATTTTTGTGGTTGTATTGCTTTTGTTAATCCTTAGAGGGCCTGCCACCCCGCTTCGAAAAGTGGGAACGGCCCAAGCAACAACAAGCTAAAGCCAAGCTCTTTCAAGCTGCTATATTAAATAAGGTGTTTGGGATGAAAGTCACAAGCAACAGGTGTTGTTGTGTTATACCGACAACTAACCTCCCCCAAAACCCTCTAAGGCGTAACCCTTGGAGGCTGGGAGACTCCATAACAGAGAGTAGCGCTGCCACACATATAACCACTTGAATGAAAGCACTTACTACGAACCTTTGTTTAGCTAGCCAAAATCTTTTTATTTGTTGACGCAAAAGGGAAACCTTTGAAGTGGCCCCGATTCATGCGGTTCTTAGCCGGGGTAGTTAGGACAATCCAAAGGTTTGGTGAGGGACAAGCCTTATAGGAAACCCAGATCTTGGTATGCGTGAGAAGTGTGCAATTGTAAGGAGGAGCCGGTGCTACTAAGATCCTGGAGCTACCTGCTTTGAATAGGCGCAACTAGGGGATTCAACAAATACTGTCATATCTTCACCTTAGGTTGTGCAAAATACTTGTTTAACAAAATCACATGTCATTTCACAAACAAAAATCTTGGTTATTGTGTGTTCATGTGCTTAATTGTGTGTTAATGTACTTAAATTATTTTCAAACAACTTGCCAAGAGACATTGAAAACCATTTGATCAAATCCCAATCAAAACAAATCCAAATTTGCCATCAAAATCTATCTTTTTCAGGACCTCGACCAACATTGCCCTGTATTAGCGCCATCTCTGTCTAATTTTGGCGCTATTTCACTTGTGGATTGGTGCTATTTTTAGATTGACTTTCTTGAGACTAAGACCCATTCAGTTGTGATCTTCACCATCTGCTCTATCATAATCCATATTCACCTTCCAAAAATTTGACAGCATCCCATCCATTTTCTCCTCAAAATTTTCCAAATCATACCTTCACTTTGACCTTAGAGGATTAATCGCTATCATTGTTGGACCCTCTACTATATCAAACCTACCTCATTTCATATCCACTCATCTTCATTGATCTTTGCATACCTTTTTAGACCATAACAAAAAATCCTTGTCACAAGAAATCATTCCAAAAATCCCAAAAATACATCCAAAATCTTCCAAAATCAAAACACTCATAAAAAAATCACCAAATCAAAAAACTCGTCATCCCTTTGAGCTAAAGCTAGATCTAGATTTCTTCCTACACATCATATCTCGCTTGGAGAGTCAATAGTCTACCTTCCAAGTGAAATAATCATCCTTCTTTGCATAAGGTCATTAGTCTACCCCAAACAAAGAGAAACATCCATTTGTGCGACACAAATCTAGATCTTACCTAAGCTCAATTTGTTGACCATCAAATCCTTTTGAAAAAACATCATCCTAATCTCTCATATCAAATATCAAAATCAAACATCAACAATCTCTTCAAAACAAACATCATCCATCACCTACCTTTTGGTCCAAAAATTGTGTAAAAAATTAATATCGTCCACTCATACCACCCTTGATTAAAACCTTTAGAAAGATATATCGATCTTCCACCACATCCTCTCTTCTACTCCATTTCACTACCACATTCATCTTTGGGTCCAACAAATTTATCCAAATTCTCTAAGGTCTCCATCCCCATTTCACCCCATCTCACTCTACCTCAAAATCAAATCCATACACTTGCATGCCCATAACTAGATCACAACACAAGAAAAACCAAGAAATGGCAGAATCTGGGCAATATGGCGGCATAGGAATGCCTAACACCAACAACAACAACATACCCATAAATCAAACATACAACCCACTTATGTACTTTCACATCCCCCCATATAGTCCCAATGAAAATCCCTTCCATTTCTTACAACAACAACAACCACCACCACCACCACCACCACAAAACATCCCCACCATATCCCAAGATGATCTAGATGTCTTGACCTTCACACAAGATGCTGATAACATGGACATGCTTAACAAAGTCCTAAGGTCAGATCCAAATAGATTTCTAGATTATCTCCTCAAAATTGGTGCCCAACCACCCCATAACACGATCTCATCACAACCATCCACTTCTAACACCATTCCTACCACATCAAACACCCAAACATCTACATCAAACACCCAACCCATCATCTCTCAAACGTCAACACCCACCGTATCTACCACATCCACAACCTCTACCGCTACCACATCTACCATTTCCACAAATACCTCCAATCCTACCACCTCCCAACCCATTACCACATCCACTATCACAACCACCATAAACCCTTCTATTCCACAAATCACCTTAGGCATACAAGGGAACATCACGCATGCAAGTACCTTCACGAGTGTGCCTCCACCCAACCCTCAAACCATCGCTTACCTAAGACAATTATTCTCACAACCACCTTACAATGCATCAAACCCATCCAACATCCACCTATCCAATGTCAATCCGTCCAATGTCACCTATCCACATAACCCCATAACTTCATCAACACAACATCAAACCAATCCCCAAATACCACCACATATACTCCAACAACTCCACACATATCAACAACATCAGACACAAATCAACCAAAACACCAACCCACAATACCAAAACCTCAACCAAATAAACCTCCAACATCAAATCCCACCTCATCTCCAACATCTCACCAATCAACAGGCCTACACACTCCAACCACAACCACCACAAGATCTCACAAACATTGTACAGGCCTTGATCCAAAAGTTAGACGATATGTAAACTGGGGGCAAGCGCAAGCACTATTCCTTTGAGGGCATTTGCCCCTATTCATTTGATTGCACATTGTACATGCCCCCTTTCCCCAAGAACTTTGAGACGCCTAAATTTGACAAATACAAAGGAAAGGGAGACCCTAGGGATCATCTTAGGGAGTTTTACCTCGCTTGCTTAGAAGTCTCAAATAACGATACATATCTTATGAGACTCTTTCCAAGAAGCCTCAATGGTCAAGCCACTGAATGGTTTGCACATCTACCCCTGGGCATCAGGTCTTTTCCTGAGCTCGCGGATAAATTTGTTAATCATTTCTCCTACAACTTCGAACATGAGATATCTATGACTGACTTTTGCAACACAAAATAGAAAAGCAGAGAATCCTTCGCTTCCTTCTTGCAGAGGTGGAGAAGCTTAGCAAGCAAACTCCCATGGCCAATTCCTGAAAAACAACTCGTCACCATGTTTGTGACCAACCTTAATCAGGAAATAGGGTTTCATTTACAAATCCTTTGTGCGTCTACCTTTGAAGAGGTCATCGACAAAGGTACCACCATCGAACGGGCCCTCATCACCAAGGGTTCCATCAAATTGTATGACTACAAATCCAACAACAACAACAACAATAACAACAACAAATCCCATATCAACACCCCCAATACAAACAACAATGCCAAAACGTAATCAAATGACAAGTCACGCTATTGAGGGAAGAACAAGAACACTTTGAACGACGGTGCCACGGATGTGAAAGCCATCCAACATGTACAGAATCAGACATGTGCACATACCTATGCGACCAATGTAAATAACCAAAGGGGGAAAACTAAACCACACAAACCTCGAAGACAATTTACACCCTTAGGGGAACCCATTGAGGACATCCTCGACAGATTTCTCAAGAAAGGTTTGATCACACTCCCACCTATTAGACCCCGTCAAGAGAATGAGCTCAAATTTGCATGGTACAATGAAAATGACTATTGTGAATACCACCGCATTGCGGGTCATAAAACCGCTGACTGCATGCAACTAAAACATTGCATCCAAGACCTTATAGACCAAAATCAAGTTAGCCTTGATCAAAGCACCCAACCATCGCCAAACGCCAACCTTAGAGCTTACAAGGATCCACTGCCCAACCATAATAAAGCCTCCTCATCAAATCAAGCATACAACATCACCCCACCACCTGCATCATATGACTCTATCATAGGGCAGATAGAACCATCATCTCACCATGTTAACACAATCACCATTCGAGCACAACCACCCGATTGCATTGTCACAACTCGTCGTGGCCATGTATCCATTCGTACAACCCCTACCACTGAACAAACGCCTGCATCCACATCTGATCCCCTACCCCCTCATCCAACCACATGTCCATCACCTATCGACCAGTATAACCTCCTAGAGCATCTAGGAAAGACCCCATTCACAAATATCCATACTTGAGTTGCTCTGCACGTCCCCCCTTCACAAAGACGTCCTTGACAAAGCACTCTTGGAAATTCACATTCCGGCCAACTTGAATGTAACCCAATTCCAAGCCATGGTAGGACATATTGCCGCACCTCGCCATCTCACATTTTTAGATAAGGACCTTCCCGCTTCTGAACACCTACACAACGATGCCTTACACATCGAAGTCCGTATCCACAAACACATAATCAAAAGAGTCTTAATAGATGGCTCTGGCCTAAACATATGCACTCTTAAACTATTAAAACACTTGGGGTACTCTGATGTGGTTGTAGACACCAGCGAGTGCATCACAATCAAAGGCTATGATGACACCGAATGGCTATCTGAAGGCACCATCAAGCTTCCTATTCAAGTAGGATAGAAAATACTAGAAACAAAATGTCAGGTCCTTGATCTTGACCTCCCCTACAACATTCTTCTTGGCCGACCATGGATCCATGCCATGCAAGTCGTCCCATCCACATTCCATCAATGCCTCAAGTTCCCTCACAATGGCACGGAAGTAACTGTCTATGCCAATCCTCACCCCTTCTAATACTGCAGTTTCTTGGAAGGCCACAACCACACCTTCTGCCCATACAACAAAGCCACCACCAAAACCAATCCTATAGCTTCCACCTCATACATCAACCCCACAAACATTGCCACCACTTCATCCCAAACACCACCACCGCCCGAGGTCAAGATCAAGCTCAGCAACATGGGATGTGGGGAATACGACCTGCACGGTACCTTTTGTGTAGGCACATTACCCAATCCTAAAACGTTTGGCATCCCAAAGACAGAGGCAACCAACACGGTAGTCATCAAGTGTAAACCATCACCCATCTTTGAAAAGAAACATCTCCTCGATCAGGACATGCTTGAAGATATCTCATCATGGCTATATAAGGATGAAGAGCCTGAGCAAGAAGCTCCCACCATCCCAACAGAAATCTATGGTAAAGGGCTTGAAATTGTCAAAAGCACGGGTTACAAAGGACAAGGCTGTATCAGCCTTCATGAACAAGGGATCATGGAACTAGTCCAAGCGACAAGAAACCCCTACACTCAAGGATTAGGATACAGTCAACGACAATGTATCCTCACTACCGATGAATGTATCTTAGCAGAGGTCGCTACGATCTCCCTTAAAGATGACAATGTCAACAGAATAGACCATCAGGACTCCTTTAGTGACTTTGCTGACTTCTTTGACTCATCCATATGCACCATCCACATAGTTACCACCCTAGCCTTGTCATCCAATGACTTACCACTTGTATACCCTAACCTCATAGACTGGGACCAATCGGGACCTCCTGTCTTTGACATAGCACCTAACGGTGAGGCCATCGCTGAAATGATGGGGGTTAGAGATCACTTCCCCTTGGGAGATCACATAGCAGGATACATCATGAAACTAGATACACATGCTTATTTTAGGGAGACAAGCCCTGCTTCCAGTCATAAAAACATAAAAATAAAAAATGGATATGATGGTGAAAACCATTCTACGGCAATGTCAGATCCCAAAAAAGTAAAAACAAAAAATGTATCTCCTGGTGAAAACCTCCACGAGGCACTAGGAGATGGAAGCATGAGCCTTTCCGAGATAGACAAAGTTTATCCCGACAAATCACTTGTTTTAGTCAAGCCCGTCCAAGAGATGAATCTTGGGACAGAAGAAGAATTGAAAATCACTTTCAGAGTAGAATCTCTCAGTACACAAGAATAGGAAAACTTTTTGGCATTCTCCAAATGTTGAAATCACAATTTTGCATGGACCTATGCAGACATGCCAGGGCTAGATCTCGCCTTGGTCGTTTATCATCTTGTAGTACGCCCTGATGCGAAACCAGTAAAGCAGAAACTCAGAAAAATGAATCCTCAGGTGGCCCTCCTTGCCAAAGCAGAGCTAAAGAAACTACTGGATGTTGGGTTCATTCACCCAATAGATTATCCTAAATGGGTTTCCAATCTAGTACCAATAGCCAAACCCAATGGCTAAATCCGTTGCTGCACCAACTTCAGAGATCTTAACAAAGATTGCCCAAAGGATGACTTCCCACTACCAAACATTGACATGATAGTGTACCTTACGGCAGGACATGAGATGTTATCCCTCATGGATGGTTTCTCTGGATATAACCAAATCAAAATTGCTGAAGAGGATCAGCATAAGACAGCCTTCATATGCCCATGGGGAACATACTACTGGGTCGTAATGCCATTTGGCCTGAAGAATGCTGGAGCTACATATCAAAGAGCTATGACTGTCATCTTCCATGACCTTTTCCACCACATCATGGAAGACTATGTAGATGACTTGCTAGGGAAATCGAAGACAAGAGAGGAACACCTCGATGTATTGGAAAAAATCTTTGATCGCTTAGAGCAATACAATGTTCGCCTCAATCCAAAGAAATGTGTCTTCAGTGTCACCTTAGGAAACCTTTTGGGATACATAGTCTCCAGAAGAGGAATTGAGGTAGATCCCACAAAGGTTAAGGCCATCACTGAAATGCCTCCTCCGAAGACCCTGAAATAGTTGAGAAGTTTGCAAGGAAAACTCTAGTCTATTTGTCAGTTCATTGCCCAACTTACTGATAAATGCCAACCATTCCAGCATCTACTTTGAAAAGGTATAGCTTTTATCTGGAACACTCAGTGTCAAGATGCCTTTGACCAACTAAAACAATACCTGGCTAATCCTCCTGTTCTAACTCCACCAAGGCAAGGAGAACCCCGCCTGCTATACATCTCCATAATAGAGACAGCTATTGGAGCCTTACTAGCATAGCATGATGAGCATGGAAAGGAAAGAGCCATCTATTACATCAGTCGTACTCTAATATTCTATGAGCTCAACTATACACAAATTGAACGAGCATGTCTAGCCCTAGTCTTCACTTCACAAAAATTAAGACACTACATGCGCAATCATAAAACCAAGCTCATTCCTAAGATCGATCCATTGAAATACCTCCTAAACAGAGCTGCTCTTACTGGGAGAATGGAAAAATGGGTCATGATTCTCATTGAATTTGACATTGAATACACTAAGAGAAAGACCATCAAAGGACAGGTTATCGCTGATTAGTTGGCTGAAGCGCCTATTCTTGTAGAACATCCTACATTGGCAGAGTTTCCTGACAAAGCTATCTTGACAATCACACCAGCCAGAGAAACATGGAAGATGTACTTCGATGGATCGTACACACACAGAGGCTCGTGGGCAGGCGTCTTGTTTGTTACCCCTTAGGGCAACACCACCCCTAAGTCCTTCAAAATCACATTCCCATGTACCAACAATGTGGCAGAATATGAGGCCCTCATCACAAGTCTCTGCATGGCAATAAAATGGAAAATTGAGAACATGACTGTGTATGGAGATTCTCAACTAGTCATCCGACAGGTAAATAATGAGTATAAGACCAAAGATGATAAGCTCTTGCCCTACAAAAAGATGGTCGATGACTTTAAAGACTACTTCAATGACATCCACTTTGAGCAAATCCCAAGGCTCAACAACAAAGCTGCAGACGCCATGGATACCATTGGATCTCTGGTTGACATGAAAAAAGACAACAAGAAATGTGAGTTCCTGATAGAAGAACTCCCCATCCCAGCATATGATGTTCCTCAATCAGAACTAGTGTGCAAAGTCATTGGTCCCCTATCTCCGTGGTATTAAGAAACCTACCTATACCTCCATGATAATATCATCCCCCCTAACTTATCCACTTCACAAAGAAAATCATTCATCCTCTGAGCCTCTCGCTTCATTCTTGTAGGTGACACCCTATACAAAAGGAGTCTTGATGGCACGCTTCTATGATGTTTAGACTCTAGGGAAGTTGAGGTGGCCTTGGAAGAGGTACACGCAGGCATCTATGGGGCACATTCAAGTGGACCCACTCTTTCTAAAAAGATCATGAGGACCAGATATTATTGGCCAATTATGGACTGAGACACCTACAGGTTTATCAAAAAATGCCTACCATGTCAACAGCATGGTGATCTCATTCATGCACCAGTACAGGAGTTGCAACCCATCACGACACCATGGCCTTTCTCACAATGGGGACTCGACCTTGTAGAGAAAATACATCCCCCATCCTCCAATGACCATAAGTTCATAATCACTGCTATCGAGTACTTCACGAAGTGGGTGGAAGCAATACCACTCACCTCCACCACTGTCACCCAAATCTCCAAGTTTATCCTCCATTACATCATCTGCCGCTATGGTATCCCTCATTCCATTGTCACCAAAAATGGAAAGCCATTCAAGAACCAAGAAGTTTGCACCTTGTGTGAAAAATTTGAAATCAAACACCATTTCTCCACACCATATTACCCTCAAGGAAATGGTCAAGCAGAGGCTTCTAATAAAACCATCCTCTGCATTCTCAAAAAGACAGTCAATGAAGCTGGCCGCGACTGGCACCTCCAACTCAACCCTACCCTATGGGCCTACCACACAAGCATCCATAACCCCACTGGAGCCACTCCATTTTCCCTAGTATTCGGATCTAAAGCCATTTTACCTATCGAGGTCGAGCTCCCATCCCTACAAGTATCCCTGCAAAACATAATCACTGATGAGGAATATCGAGTCGCAAGGTTGCATCAACTAGAAATTCTAGATGAGAAATGCCTGAATGCACTGAACCACCTATAGGCATATCAAAATCGTCACCAGAGAAGCTACAACAAGAGGATTAGAAACCAAAAATTTGAAGTAGGTGACCTTGTCCTTATGGAAAATCAGAAGAACTTGCAGGAGCACCCTAAGCAAGGAAAGTTCAAACCCAATTGGCTAGGACCTTATGTCGTCACAGCTAACTATGGATCAGGAGAATATTAGCTTGCAACACCTGAGGGACAGCCTCTGGATGAGCCTATGAACATCCTACATCTAAAGAAATTTTATGCATAACCCATCTAGTACCCCAAGTCAAAAAATAAAAAAAATAAAAAAATAAAAAAAAAACCAAAAAATCAAAAAAATTAAGAAAAACCTGAGTGCAATAAAAACTTCTAATGGTGAAAATCACTTCGGTGATGCCTTGGATAAGTACCATGGTGAAAACCTATTTCAGGCGCCATGCATAGTGGCCGGTTTTACCATCTAATAAGTCCTCTTTCCGTCACACCACTCCATATCGCACACATCCCATGGCTTGGAATTGAGAAACATCGAGTCCTATCGCCCAACCCACATTATCCCATCCCAAGGCTAACTCATGGATCAAAAAATCCAAAAATAATAGGAAAACACAGAAAACCTAAAAATGACACAATTCACCGCAAATCACCCCATATATTGATCCCGCTGCAAATCGCAATCATCAAACATACATCAATCCTCACCATCGCTAGATCATACCCACATCATCAAGTCTTACCAGAACTACATATTCATTTCGCCCGCATCTTGAAGGTACCTTGATCCCATGGACATAGGGTATGTAGGCAGTTTGGAATACGAAGGATGTTTCCAGTACTCAGGTATTGAAGATGCACCCATCCACCCTGTTTGGATGGTCTCCATACACTAAGCTTTTTGGACCTGATAAATGGTACACACACTAAGTATACACTTGAAGCCTGTCCCCTCACGCAAAAATCATCAATCAACATACCAACCACAATCTTACACATAGCCTGATTGTTCTTTTGCCCACCCTTCAAAATTCCCCAATTAAATCCAAGTAATCTGCGTCCCAGGATATATCTTTCCCACAATGGACAAAAATCTGTCATCCTATCAACACGTCTCTTGGCAAGAGCACACAAAGGCTATTTGTCTCTTTTTGTTGGTCTTTTTGATTATTGATTTTTATCTTTTATCTCACTCTAAGTCATCTCCAAAGCTACCTTGATCCCATTATATCATGGTACGTAGCGAACAACACCTGGAGTAGACATGGTCATTGTTTTTGTATGTTATGCTTGTGGGTTGGTATCATTACTCCAAGAATAGTATTCATATCTTGAAGCCTAGGTCGGTTCTAGCATGATGTGTCCTATTTACATATATAGGCATCAAAACCTTATATGTACTATTTGCACTCACCGCTATGAGTCCCCTTCCTAGGGCAGGCAAGGTTATACTACCTTGGGCACGCATGAAATCAACCTATTGTTTGCTAGTCTAGTCCATGCAATTGTGGGATATATATCATCACCTAGGTCATTTCATACCTTTGTGAATTGTATCCTACATTGGTATAGTAAACTAAGAAATGCTCTCAATTAATCCTATGCAACTACTGTTACTAGCTCAAAATCAACATCCTAATCACTCATTCAACTATACCATCTGGGCCTAGATTCCGTAATCACCTAACCTATCTCTCCCCCATCTAAAATCCCCTCACTAATCCAACTCCCCCATCCTACTCCCACTTAACACACCCTGAACCAAAGTAAATCCCCCCTCAATGACGTGGTGTCCCATGACCTAACAATTCTCTCATATACCCACCCCCATCCTCTAGACACTCCCAATCCTATCCATACCCATACACCCCTATCCGCTCCCCACCTTGGTCCCCTTTCTCACAGCCCCACCACTTAGGGTCAAACAAAGAACATCATGTGTATCAGGATTTGATTATCTCACATATCACCAACTTTGCATCTCACTTATCATATAGTTTGCATCTTCGATACCATCTCAGTTTAAGTTGCATAATCATTAGGTTCATTTTAGAATCTGTTAATTTGCATATCATTTCATTTAGGTTCATTTTAGAACTGTTAATCATTTCATTAGGTTCATTTTAGAATCTGTTAATTTGCATATCATTTCATTAGGTTCATTTTAGAATCTGTTAATTTGCATATCATTTCATTAGGTTCATTTTAGAAGCTGTTAATTTGCATAGTCATTTAGGTTCATTTTAGAATCATTTAGTTGCACATTATATATCATTTAAAACATTGCAAATCATATCATACTCATTTAAGTTTGTCATCACATAGGTGCATGTTAAAAAATTAGTATCATCACATTGCATTCCATATATCATCTCATAAACATTTAGTTACATTACATCATCACAATCATAATCATTTAAACTGCCTTTAGCGATCATCTAGTTGCATATACATATTTTCTACACATAACATGTGTTTATTAAGATAAACATATATTTCCATTACATTGTGCATCCATAATAAATGTTTATTAATCTGAACATTTATTTGCATTATACATAATATAGTCCATAGATCACAAAACCATGCATGTTATTACTTCCATCATAGGTGCATTCATAACATCAAAAACATAATTGCATAAACACAACACATCCATAGCATATAAATCCATAAAGCATACTGCATCCATCAACATAGGCATCATCATAATCATAAATAGAGCATCATAAACAAACACATAAAACCATCAAAAAATATCATATCATATATCATCACCGTAAAAAATGTACATCACTCTTATATACATAAAAAAATGCAATGTCTTGATACAATGCCTCCGAGGGCTAAAAAGATATAACTGTCACATAGAGGATCCTCTATCTGATCGAGTGGGGGATCCTGACCCTGGTGGTGGCTATGGTCCTGCCTGTGACTGTGGCTGTGGCTGTGCCTATGCCTGTACTTGTACTTATGGAACCTGCAGAGACACATATGATGGCAGACCCATCACCTGCTAGATGCTCTGAACAGATCTAGACCTGTGAGACCTGGAGGCCCCCAATCTACTGACCTGGCTATAGCTCGGGGCATGCCACTTTGCTGGCACAACCGTGTAATAAAGGCCCCGATAATACTCCACTCATGCTCTGGCCTCTGTCAACTCCCCTTGTACCTAAGTCAGCTACCCCTGTACCTAACTCAACTATCCCTGTAGCTGATATGACTATCTGTGCCTGTGACAATTGAGTTTGCATCACTATCAACACAGGGGCCAGCCCACCACCTGAAGCCTGCAAGCTGCCCACTGTAGTCTCAGCCTGTTGTGCCCTGGCAAGCGCTGCATCTCGCTCTCTGATCAAAACTGTTGTCACCCTGGGCCTCTGCCTGCTATGCCCTGGCGAGCACCACATCCCGCTGGCGAGCACCGTATCTCACTCCTCTGTTAAAGTGACTATGTCACCCTGAGCCTGGGCTAGCTGTGCCTGTAGCACAACCACTTGTCCATCTTACCCATCCAAAAAAGCCAATGCTCCCCGTAACTAAACCAACTCTGCCTCCCGGCTCTCCAATGCCTCCTGTAGGCTGGCTACCTATGCTCTCAGGGTCTCCATCTCCTCCTCCTCACCCCGAGGCTACCAACGAGGTGTGAGCCTCTCAACCTTTGCCTCTCCAGCAGTTCCTAAGGGGCTGCCTCCCCCTACTACTGCTGCGCTACTTGTGGTGGGGGTAGACCACCCCTATCCACCCTCGACTACCCCCCATGCCACCGAGGTCCTCTATGCTGTCATCCCACTCTAATTTGCACCTGCTCAATAGGCACCCGCTGTATAGGTACCTGCTACCCCACCTACCCCTATCTTGCTGCCACTGCCGCCAGCACATCTATCAGCTGACCATCCCTACCAACCACCCTCTCCTCTCCATCCCCTCCAACCTCCACGAGGTCGTCTCTAATGATCTCCTCCCCCTCCTCCCGGAAATCATCTCCATCAGATTCATCATCCCCACTGTCATCTGAATCATCATCATCTGACCTCGATGCTTCCTCTACAAGAACTTCCTCTGCTGGGTCCGTAAACTGCGTCAGCTACCACATCTGCCACCATATGTCATATGCAGGAGTAGTGCCTACATAAATAACCGTGCTCCCCCAATCCCACCGCACTGGCCGTAAGGCTGTAAAATCATCTAGAGTGACCTGTGGCTGTATGGCTGTAGGCTAGTAGGGCGCATCCCGATGGGTCCACGCAAAGATGGCCATCTACTGTGGTGTATCCTGCTGCAATCCAAACTGTCGCATGACCTGCGAGGGTAGATACATATCTATGGTGTGGTCTCCTCGACCCATCAGGTATCATTGCTGAAATGTAAAAGGCATGTGAACATCATCATCAGGCCATGGCTCCACTCTGATATACGATCGCTAGGTAACCTGAATAACGTCATCTAACATTCGCCTCCAGTATCAGACCTGTCTAACGTAAGTTTACTTTGCATCCTAATATAGAAAAACAAAGGCCTCAAACAGACGGTGGTAGTACCCACATCTCGGTCACGTGACTGTGATGTGCTCCCAAATCCACACATGCAACAGAGTAACCCCAGCTAATAACACCGAATCATGAAGATAGGCAACTGTATGCATCTCATGATATAGCTGCCCTAGCATCGCTGGCCCCCAAGCATACACAGTCTCAGCCCTAACCATCCCCTCAATCATCTCCCCCCAGCCAACTATGAATCCCCTGCCCCGCATATTTGGCATCACCACACCACCAATCAATGCGCATAGGAATAAAGCAAATGGATCTGCACCCACAGCCAATGTCCCCTCGTAGCTCATCTCTCGACCATCTGCTGATAGAACAATGTGGTCCTCACCAAACACTCTGATCAGGGCCCTCTATCCCCTCCTCGTGTCATAACTCACACGCCAGTCGTGAATATGTAGCTTGAGGATGTGATAAACATCCTCAAGTGTGATAGTGATCTCCCCGGTCAGCAACAAAAATGTGCATGTCTCTGAACGGTATCGCTCCATGACCGCTGTCATTAGAGCTCTATGAGCTCATAGCACTGGCATCGACGCCACTGTCAGAAGCCCCAACCTAGCCAGTCGGGCCCGTGCAGCATCATCAAACTGGTCAAACAATGCCATCACAGATGGCACGCGTCGCTCACTCGAGTACACTATAAATGGGCATGTATCCTGCATCCACAACTTTAGGGTCAAAAATCTACTTGTCTTCTTCCAAAACCCCACCTTTTTTCTTCTTCTAAAATTGAACGCCAAACTCATTTGGCACCAAAAAACTCCATACTTAGTGCCGTTTTACACATAGCGCTATTACTTCTTCTAAATGGTGCTATTATATATAATAGCACCACTGCGCAATACACCTTGCGCCAAATATAAAAATAGCACTACTGCACACAATCCTTAGCGCCATTTCACAAAATGGTGCCACTCTGCCACTTGGCGCTATTCTAAGGAATAGCGCCAATTCTCCCAAAAAGTGCATTTATCGTACATTGTGCTAATACTTCACATTGCGCTAAAACAAAACATAGTGCTACTCTAACAAATAGCGCTAGTTTAGCACATAGCACTATCGTAAAACCCATTTGGCTCTAAAATGCTAAACCCTAACCTTTGTGCGCACATTATGCCAATGCAGACGATGGCACCAAAACACTATGCATTTGGCACTAATCGACCCCTATTCTACCCTGACGGATAGTGCCAATCCAAAGGATGACACTAATCCGCTTTACTTTTGGTGCTACGTGTCACCGTGATAGCACCACCATTCTAAAAACCTAATTCCCAAACCCCAAAAATGCACACAAATCAAAAAATTGCAAAGCTAGGATTAGGCCCTACTTGGGGTCCACCTGCCAGTGTCCGGCTAAACGATCGAAACCACTCAAAGATGTGTCGAAGTCACAAGAACTGGGGGTTACGATCTGCCATCTCTCCTCTGCTTCTTCTTTTCACTAAGTCAATGTGTGCAAATGTGGCACTCTTAGGGCCCACTTCTTCTAATATAGCATGCCATGTCATCCCCCACCCACTCTTTTTCCCCTCCAGGGTGTAGATCCCAACCTTTTTCCTCCATTTCTCTTCCTATCATCTTCTTTTTCCATCGCCTATCCAACTTTCACTCCCGTCGCGTCCTTTCGAGAACTCGCCCAGAAAATTTCTATTTTCCTGCCGACCTCTCGAGGGGGCATCCCTTATCCATCTTACTCCTTCCCGGCAGCTAGGGCATATTTTTCTTTGACCTAATGCCACTTCCCTCCTAGGTCCTAACGCCATGTCAAAGAGGGGCAAATGTAGATACCTAAAAATATCTTTTACCATCCAACTGACTCCCGACATCCCTAAACATACCAATTTTCCTTCTAATCAATTAATTAATTTTTTATTTAATTAATTATCCATTCATCACCTAATTTTACACCATTTTATTCCCAAAATTAAATTAATTTTATTAATTCAATAGTCCAAACCTTAGCCAATTGATTTAATAAGTATGCAATATTTATTTAATCAATTTTCCCCTTTTCACTAAATTCAATTAATTAGCTAAACCATGTTTAACTAATTTATTCAGCCTATTAATTGACCTATCCCTACCCTAGACAATTAAATAGCTATTATTTAATTGCCTACCCTAGCCTACCTCATCCTAGCCCTATGATTAATTAAATAAAACCTATGTTTAATTAATCCTAACCTCTCATTTGGGTGGTCAAACCAAGTTTAACACCCTTCCCCACATCCTCCAAATAAAAAATTGAAATAAATCCACCTAAGTCAATTTTTTATTTAAAAACATCCCACATCACAATTAATTCATCTTACAAACCCCTTACCTCACCCATACTCATTTATTTCCACTTATCCCCAAATGAATTTTTAATTCATTTTACATTCCCCATATGAATCTTTAATTCAAAAATAATCCTTCACACCCCTGCTCATTTAATTCCTCCTTTCCCCAAAATGAATAAAGATTTACTTTTATTCCTAGCCCTCCATTCCTCCAAGATCAAATCTAGGCCCTCCACATCACTTTTACTCTCCACCATTGATCTTCCAAATCAATCTCCACCCTTGGATCAAAATCTCTCCAAAATCTCTATAAATATAACATCTCTCAACCCATTTTGGGATCCAATCTTCAAGTAATGTTACTATGTCCAAATGTCTATTGAGCTAGAATTGTGAGTTGCATAATTAGGATAGCATTTCACATTTGAATTATTATCTAGGGATTATCATGTTTTAAGAACTCTTGGGTGCAAGTTTCCTCTTCCCTTGATGAGATTGGGTCTTCTTGTTGAGGTATAGCTTTCTTGTGTTTTATGCATTTTAGTTTGTGTTTCTAATTCGATTTGATTTCCTAATCTACAAGTACCTTGGACATTTTGTCTTCCTCCTCTTATGTCTTAGGACACATCTCCTTAGTCAATTTTAAATGATTAGGCAAAGGTGTGCTACAGCTTTTGCATTCTCCATATGGAATCTCTACAACACCTTTTCAACATAATCAGCCTGAGATAGAGTCAATTTTCTGTTCTTCCTATCTCTACACATTTTCATACCAAAGATTTGTTTTGTTGACACCAAATCCTTCATAGCAAATGATTGTGCTAATTGTTGTTTTAACTCTCTTATGTGATCCATGTTAGACCCTGCTACAAGTATGTCATCAACATATAAACATAAAATAATGTAGCTGTCATTATCCAACCTCTTAAAATAAACATAATGGTCAGAATTACACCAGTTGTAGCCTTGCTCAGCCATAAAACTATCAAATTTCAAATACCATTGCCGAGGTGCTTGTTTCAAGCCATACAAACTCTTCTTCAATTTGTACATTAGTTTTTCCTTACCTTTGACCTCAAATCCTTATGGTTGTTCCATATAGATCTCCTCCTCCAAATCATCATCATTTAGCACCACATAATTTTTTTCTTTCTTCTCATGCTGCTGCAACTGATCTTTATACAACACCTTCTCATTGAATACAACATCCCTGCTTCTCACAATTTTTTGATTTTTAAAATCCTAAAGTCTATAACCAAATTCATCAATGCCATATCTAACAAAGATACATTTTTTTAATTTTGCATCTAGCTTGGTTCTATTTTCAGAATCTACATGTGTAAATGCTTCACATCTGAAGGTTTTGAGAAAAGAATAACTCACCTTCTTACCTGTCCATTCTTCCTCTGGAATACCACAACCCAAAGTAACTGAATGACCTCTATTAATTAAATATATAGTGGTATTGATAGCCTTTGGTCACATGTTTAAAGGTAGCCTAGCATGCAATCTCATGGTCCTTGCACACTCCATTATTGTCTTATTCATGCATTCAACCACTCCATTCTCCTATGGAGTCCCTAGAACTATTTTTTACCTACGAATTCCATTAAAGGAACAATAATCCTCAAATTCTTTGCTGCAATACTCACCATCATTATCAGATCTCAGACATTTTAATCTTTTACCTGTCTCATTCTCAACCAAGCTTCTCTATTTCTTAAATGTTTCAAATACATCAGATTTTTGCTTTAGGAAATAAATCTAAACCTTCCTAGTTGCATCATATATGAATGTAACATAATACCGAGAGCCATCGAGAGAAGATACCTGAGCCGGTCCCCATACATCTTTCTTTTGCTTCCCATCCTTGAGAAAACTGGCTCTCTTTTGTTTGCCATACACAAAACTTTCACATAAATCTATATTAATACATTTTAGACCTGGTAAAACTTTCTTAGAATGAAGTACCTTCATACCTTTTTCACTCATATGCCCAAGTCTGTTATGCCACAGTGTTGTCTCAGAACTTGCAGTAACTGTTTCAGTCTCTTCCCGCGAACCTACAGCAACTGTTCCTAAACTTGTTTGGCTTTTCTCTACAATAACTAAAGTAGAAGGAATAGTAACCTTTTGCTACAATAAAGTACAAAGATATAAGGTGCCTACTTTCACACCTTTTGCTACTATTAAGGCACCTCTTGTAACCTTCCAATTTTTATCAGTAAATGTAACAATGCAACCTTCATCAGTTAGCTACCCTGTTGAAATTAAATTCCTACTCAGCCTTGGAACGTGCCTTACCTCTTGTAGTAGCCAATGATTCCCATTCTACAACTTAATCTTGATTCTTCCCTTTCCAACAGTATGACAAGGTTTGTTATCTCCCAGATAAACCAACCCAAAATCCCCTTGGACATAATCAATAAAATAACTTCTATGGGGCGTAGCATGAAATGAGGCCCCTGAATCTAAAATGTAATATCCAAATTTATAACAACTCTAAAATCAAGTAATTACCATGAAGTAAAATCAAAGAGGTAAAAGGTGATAAAATTTTTCTCAAATTTAAGTTTATCAATAACATAATTAAGAAACATGATTGCATCATATTACATAATTTATCTAACCATTTCCAAATGTTTGACATGTTAAACTTTACAAAAATAAAATTACATAAATTAACTCACCAAAGGGTTACTGCATCTCGATTGTCGACCTCCATATCACAAGCCTCGACATGCCTCTAGTTGAAGAGAGAGAAAGTATCTTCGGAGAGCTTTACCTCCATCCACAGACTAACGGTCTCTCGCACACCTTCCTATCTGGAAGTGGCCCTACCCTGCATGAAGAGTATAGACCTAGGACGACCCATGGTATTTGTCATCAAAGTACTGGGGGTGTATCCTACATAACACTATTGATCATACAACCCTAGATACCCTCTAGCTAGGTATGATCATCCCAATAGGTTATGTCACCTCAATGAACTATGTTCATATCTATAGTTTATCAATTCTAAAGTATTGTTTCCGTCTTCAACAAGTTTCCAAATATTGTCTGGGTTCTATAATACTCACAAATTAATTTTCCAAACAAGGAATCTTATTGCATCATTGCAATACCTGAGATCCAAGACTTATCGACACTTAATGGGGTTTAAGTCGACTCAATACATCTAAAATGGTTACCTTACCCAGGTTAAGCATCATAGTCAAGTCAATTATCTCTTTTCACAAATAAGATCATATAAACATAACTAGGGTCTTTACCCCTTCATTTAGTTACACTAGATACAAACTTGTCTAAACAGTAAATCCATTCCAGTCAATCTGACTCAGATCAATCCTTAATCTAGAATATATTTGCAATATGAGTCCATGAAATTCATATAATTTCATTATAACACTCAGTGCCATCATTCTTGGAGCCTTATAAACAACCTTCTAGGTTTCCCCAGAACAAGATGTCATCCTATCATTTTAACATCCTACCATTTTTAGGTCGATATCCTAAGAAAATCATAGAGTATATTGTTACATCCCTCTTTTTGGAATCAATAACTCTATTTACTTTTCTTGCAAATTTCAGTTATGTAATATGTTGTTGACGTCATGGAAACTGCTGATGTAGATAGACAAAGTTAGTTCTATGAAATTTTGGAATCTATTGATTATGATCAATGTGATATTATAAACTAAAATGTCATTTTGTTAGGAGAATATGATGATTGGATATATTATGCTTTGATTTGGAATATAGGTGCTTTGACCACAAAAATTGTATGTGAGACTGTCGTTGCAGGAACAGGTGGACCATGTTTGACAGGAAGAGAAAGTATCTTTGAGAAAGAGGATAGACTCTGGAAATTAACCATGGGTGTTTGTTACTGAAAACGCCAATCAGGTAGATAAACCCTGAAGCCTTGAATTTAGTCATGTTTGCGGCTAAGATAATTTAAGACAAGATGTCAACGTTTGAAGTTAAGGTTTAGTACCTTTCATAAGTCGCCATATAGAATTTTGGAAATCGATGTTGTTGTCGCAAGTCTGCTTAATCAAGTCGTCTTATAGAGGACTAATATTCTGATTATAGGTAAATAATTAAACTTATTTGTGGCTGATTTGTGAGTCGCTTCTCGATGTCGAATGATGCGAGAAGTCGTAATTGTGCGTTAAACGATCTAGAAAACTTCTTTTGCGTTACGCCCAATCCGTCGTGATTGTCGTAAAAATGCTTTGAACATGTGTTGTGAATTCATTCCTTTTTGGAAATCGACGGATGTCAAATTTGAAGCCGAGGTGAGCTATAACCTGTTTTGGTCATTATTTGGGAAGAATATGCCAAAATTGCCTTAGTTATATTTTGGTAAACGTGAGGTATTTCCTTTAGTTTGATTGATGTCGGTATTCTTGACGAAGCTTGAGTAGGGACACACTCAAGTTCTGTTTGTTTTTGACGTCTTCCATTTCGAATGCGTCTTCTTCCTTCGAGCTTAAGACTTTGAGTTATCATTAATCTAACATTTATTTTCTTTTTTTAAGTTGGCCTTTATTCATTCTCTTATTTGACCTTAGAGACACTTTATGCATTTATTACCTACCACCTTGCAAGAGCTTAACCCCACAATTTAGGGTAGTTGCAAATTTTGGGGTTGTTATGTCCACCAGCTGCCACGTCGCCAAAGGAACCTCCATTATGTAATGTGGTCGCTGAAGGTTAGGAGATCAGGTAGTGTGCAAAAAACTGATTTCCATTTGTTTAGGCATGGATGGCAGAGGAAAATGCCATTATTCCCTCGTCGTGTAGAGTGTTGGGGGGAGATATTTTTGGAGAGAGGATACAAATGGGGGTAGAAAAGAATGCTGTGGTTATACTCTGAGGGAAAACAAGGAAGGATGCCATCGATAGGTCAGTAGGTTGTGCTTGCAGGACAAAAATCCTCAGAACAATGACAGATTTCCATTTTTCCTTTCTGCGCAGATTCTATTCGCTGTTTGTAACTTATTACAGGCTGTGTTTGTGTTGTATCTTTCAACGTAGAGGATAATGATTCAAATAATGTCATTTCCTTAGCAAGCTTAAACCTAGATATAATCCATGGAAGAATACGTTATCTTTTTACATCATGAATGATACCCTTGCAATAGTAGAACACAAGTTCAAATATGTATACACCATGGTAGATAAATGTATGATGCAAGTTGTGAACGATAATCAGATCGTGAAGGATAACTCTGTAGTATTAGAGTACAAGCTTTAAACTATATACCTACCATAGAAGATATCCTTGTATGCATATCATTGTGATGGTCGTAGTGCAAACCATAATCTGCTATTGAAATGCACTACATTCATGTACCTCTTGGAAGCATTATACTAGGAGTTGGCGATGACGTATGCATTGAATTGTTACATGACATGACTGTGATACCAACTTGAACTGTCCTTTGTACACTTTGAAATGTTAGTTTCTTAGTGAAGAGCCAGCCTGCACCATGTACTTACTGTGAAAGAGTTTAAACCTCATATTTAATGCATGTTTTCGACGTAGTTTTAGATTGTTTAGACAGCTAGAGGTGTAATATTAACTGGCTGTGGTGTTGGGAGATAAAACCAGTGTAGGAGAAGGTTACAAAACATCTCTCTGTCCAAGCAGATTAGAATCCCAAAAACATGATTAGGCAGAATGGTTACTCACTGTGTTTTTGTGTTTGTTTATGTCATGACAGTGTGAGTACGTGGTGCACTTTTGTCAGTTAATGATTAGTCGAAGTTCTAACTAAAATTTGGTTCCAAAACTCTCCAAGGTTCAACTTCGACGACTTATATGACGTAAGATATAAACTTAAGTTGGCTTGATTTTTATTTCAAATAACCTATCCCATAAAGTTTAGAGGTGTGACAAACCTTGGCAGATAAGAAATTTTAGATAGGATTGAATGCCGACAAATGTATTTAACTAGTATCTCATCTGGTATTAGATCTTAAGTTGGAGGTCGATAAATGAGAATGATCATCTCTAGATTCTTAAGATAGATTTCAAGTCTTTTAGTATCTTTAGAATATAACTCTTACTGCATAGGACCATTTAAAACTGTTTGTTTTGGAAGGAGGGTGTAGAATTTTGATGTATAAGTAATTATCTTTGGTAAAAAACCGTTATGCTTATAAAGTGAAAAGATAAGGGTGGGGAACCCACATATTGTGTTTTAGTTAATTAAATTGCATGCAATGTTCCTTGTGTCGCTATTACCTAGTACATTGAAGACCTTTATGTGTCTAAAACTTAAAACTCTGGGCTTTCGGGTAATCGTATTTTATAATTGGGTAATTTGTATAAACTTTTGAAAATCGTATAGCCAAGTTAGAGACCACTTAGGAGTGGATAATTTTAAACAATTATTTAGACTGTTAAGGGATTATTATCGCATTACAAATGTTATTCGTATAAACAATGAAATAGAAAACCCTTTATACATTGTGAAAACGGAGATGATTCCATAAGCTCAGGAATAGAGTAAACCTATGCGCCAAGTGCAATTGCATGAAGAAATTCTAATACCTTGAGGTCATCGAGGTTAACATATATATATATATATATATATATATAAACCTTACTAATAGGAAAACTGTAGGATTGCAATTGATGCAAGTCGAGTAGGGTGGGTGAACTTAATCTATGCATTGATGCAACGTTAAAATAAAATTTAAATCCTTTGGCCAAGGTGATGCATGATCCTCAGGTGCATTGAATGTTTACTGTCACTAGATGGCATAGCTTGTGGAAAAGTCATGCAAGACTAGAGGGAATCTAGGGGGATTGCATGATAACAAGTCTTGTAGGTCACAACACCAGAGCTCCGATGGCAAACACCGATGGTCATCCTAAGTCTATCCTCTTGAGTAGGGTAGGGCCACTTCCAGTTAGGAAGGAGTGTGGGAGACTGACGGTCTGTGGTTGGAGGTTAAGCTCCTTGAAGATACCTTCTCTTCCAAATATTGAGGATTGCCGAGTCTTGAATGTGAGTAGTTCACAATCGAGATGTGGTGATAGTGGTATGTTTTTAATATTGAATTTGCTTTAAGAATTTTCAAATTAGTAAGAAAACTAAATGTTTATGGTTTATCATTTCTTTTAGCTTTGTGAAAAAAATGAAATCATGTTTATTGTTAAATCAAAGAATGTTATACTTGTTAATAGTGAAACCTTTTATGTTTGAACACAGAAAAAAAATACTTATGGTAAAACCTAGTTTTCAAGTTAAATCAGATATGGATGTTACATATGGTATCAGAGCTAACCAGGTTCAGCACTAGGGCTGATAAGTCCACTAACCTGATTAGGAAATCAACATTAAGCGGTTAGCTAATGATTTGATTTACTAGGCTAGGATTGTACGCATCAAGAAAACTGCAAGAAAATCCTTCGCGGGTAAGGAACATTATCTGCAAGCTAAGCAGAAATGGCTTGCGATGATCAGGACCATTGAGAAAAATAATGATGAAAATGACATTTGGCTTGATGATGTGGAAACCTTTGCCAATGCTTTGTCACGACTTAAATGAATGAAAAGAGAACTCCTAGAGGTAGCAACGATGGCGGCTCGAATCATGGTCAATTGCTACCCTATTATTGTACCTAATAGTGTACCTGTTAGTGTACCTATTAGTATACCTATGAGTGTACCTATTAGTGTACCAATGATCACTAGGGATCCCCGTATAGCACCTGGAGCTGAAATTATTGTACTGTCATTTGATAACGAGTCTGAGGGGTATACACCTCGTGATTATGTATCAGACAATGAATCCGAAGGTTACACCCCACTTGTTAATACTGAGTAAAAACATGAGATATGTCTATCTCTATTGAATGTAGGAACAATTTTGCAAATTGAATAAAGACAAATTTTTGGTTTGAAAACAGTTATGAATATGATCAATTGCTATTTTTTTTTGTGATATATAAAATGATAAGCATAAAACTGATTAGTATATGTTTAATCAGGTGAGAAACTAAACTATCATGGATCAATCAGAGTTTAACAATGGGGAAGATCGGGAAGGTCATAACTCTTGGGAAAACTCCACTGACAAGTTGGATAGGATTCTTAATATGCTTACTGAAACCAAGGAAAGGTTGAACAAACTAGAAAAGAAAATGGATGAAACTAGGAACACAGAGGGTGAAAATGAGAATTCTCATAATGCAAGCAAAAGTAAACATTGGGATCATGGCACATCAAGTGAAAACCCAGACGATAGTGAAGTTCAAAGAAAAACCAAAGATAAACTTACACTAGAATTATCTAAGGATATGAAAAAGGTTAACCCCCCTAAGTTTGATGGAACGAAAACCAGAGATTCAGTAGAAGCATGGTTAACAGAGATGGAGAAATACTTTAAGATTAGAAATTACTCTGAGGTTACTAAAGTAGTGTGGGGAGCATATCAGCTATCTGGGGAGCATCCACTTGGTGGATGAATAAGAAAATGGAGCTGGAATTAAGTCCCTTGAAGGTGACATGGAATGAGTTCGTGGAACTTTTCCGAAAGAGGTGGTTACCTCAGTTATATTTTGATCAAAAGTTAACAGATTTCCAAAACCTCAGGTAAGGTGAACTATCTATGGTTGAGTATGCAGAAAAATTTACTAGACTACTGAAGTATGTTCCTCAATATCAAAAGGATGAAAGATTTAGGATCAGAAAATTTATTATGGGACTCAATCCTCATATTGGAGGCGAAGTGGAGGTGCATGGTCCAAGCACAATGGACCAAGTGTATGAGAAAGCAATTAAGCAGGAACAGAAGATCAAATCTATCACTACTTACCGTGAAAAGAAATGTAAGAAGTATGATAAGAACTACAACGATCAGTCATATAAAAGGAAGAATGAGAAGGGATATGGAAACAGGAGGTTTGATAAAGGAAATCGAAAGAACAAAGGGGGATTTGGTAATGAGCGAAGATGTGAAGATTATAAGAGAAATGTTAATTTTAAGAAGAATGATGATTCTATGAGTAGGCCATCTGAGAAGCGAGGACCTATAGGGGGGTGTTTTTCTTGTGGAGGAGATCATTATGCTAACCGTTGCCCTAATAAGAAGTAGAATGGGAAGCCTAGGAATACAGAACTTCCTTCGTAGTAGGAACCTTTTCAACAATAGATTCATGCCGCTCTTGACAATCGACAAGCGGAGTATCAGATCACCCCTATTCAGATGACAGGTACCTTATTTGGAGCTCCTGTTTCTATTTTATTTGATACTAGTGCAACAGAAAATTTTGTGTCACCTAGAGTCTTAAGTAAATTTTCAAGAAAAGCTGGTTTTATGTCAAAACCGTGGATAGTTGAGTATGCAAATAACTCAAAGGCTCAGGTAGAGCAATGTTTGTTCGAAGCTAAGATTGATATTTCTAACTTCACCACTGAGACAAATTTATACGTAGCACCTTTAGGGTCCTATGATGTCATCTTAGGAATGAATTGGTTGTGGAAACATTGGGCCAAGGTAGATTGTTTTCATTAAACAATTGAGTGTCTGGATGAGAAGGGTAATTCAGTAAATATTCAAGGAATTCAAAGGGAAATAAGGATTAGATCCATTTCTTCAAAACAATTAAAATGGGCTAGGCGAAAGGGATGTCAACTTTTTGCGGTCAAAATGGACCTAGTAGAGGAAACCTTGGAGAAACAAACATTTGAGGAAAAATATCCATATCTTTGCAATTTCAGTGATGTATTTCCCAAGGAGCTACCAGGCTTGCCTCCAAAAAGAACATTTGATTTTGGCATAGATATTAAACCAAGATCGGAGCCAGTCTCTAAAGCTCCATATCGTATGACCACCACTGAACTTATGGAATTAAAAGCTCAATTATAGGAGCTATTGTCTAAGAATCTAATCAGGCCAAGTGTATCACCATGGGGAGCCCCGGTTATATTTGTCAAGAAGAAAGATGGAACTCTTAGGCTGTGTATAGATTATAGGATGCTTAATAAGGTGATAATAAAGAATAAGTATCCATTGCCATGTATTGATGATCTATTTGACCAAATGCGTGGTGCATCAGTCTTTTATAAGATAGATTTGAGATCTGGATACCATAAGTTAAGGTTGAAAGATGAAGATATTCCCAAGATGACATTTAGAACAAGATATGGTCATTATGAGTTTACGGTGTTAACATTTGGATTGACCAATGCACCTACTGCTTTCATGAATCTCATGAATAGTGTTTTCAGAGATTGTTTGGATAAATTTGTCCTAGTTTTTATTGATGATATTTTGATTTATTCCAAAAATGAAGAGGAGCATAGAAAACATCTTCAAATAGTCTTGCAACGATTAAGAGAACACAAATTGTATGTGAAACTCTCAAAGTGCACCTTCTTTCAGAAAGAAGTGCAGTATTTGGGCCATATAATATCAGCTGATGGGATATCAATTGATCCAGCTAAAATAAAGGCTATTATGGAATGGCCTGAACCTTCCAATGTTTTAGAGGTACGAAGTTTTATGGGGTTGGCAGGATATTACAGAAAATTTGTTTTGAATTTCTCAAGCATTGCTAGCCCAATTACCTCCTTGCAAAGAAAGGGAAAAATGTTTGTTTGGACGGAAGAATGTCAAAAGGCTTTTGATTTGTTAAAAGAAAAATTAATGACTGCTCCAATCTTGAAAGTTCCTGATCTTAAGGGATATTTTGAGGTTATTACTGATGCCTCAAGAGAAGGGTTAGGAGGTGTGCTTATGCAAGATGGCCGGGTAGTAGCTTATGAATCAAGAAAATTGAAAAACTATGAGCAGAACTATGCTCCTCATGACTTGGAACTAGCAGCAGTGATTCACGCCCTTCAGATGTGGTGACATTATTTGTTGGGAAATCTTGACTTTTATACTAAAATCAGATCATCAAAGTCTTCGCTACATATTTACACAACCTAATCTCAATGCAAGGCAGAGGAGATGGTTGGAATTAATATCAGATTATGACTTTGAGATTTCTTATATCAAAGGCAAGGAAAACTGAGTAGCTGATGCCTTAAGCAGAAGAAGACATATAGCTTCTATAATCTCCATTCATGCTAACTTTAAAGATTTAGTAATGCAAAGTTTGTCTGGAGATGAGTATTATGAGCAAGTGAAATAGGATCTGCACTTAAACCCTAAGGACCCAAGATATGATGGATTCAGTTTTGAATCAGATGGCTTGATGAGATTCAAGGGAAGAATCTACGTTCTTGATTCAGTGGAACTTAGAAACCTTGTTTGGAAGGAAGTTCATTGTGCACCATACTCTAGACACCCTGGTGTAACAAAACTTTTAGCTGATGTCAAGTGCTATATTTCTGGAAGGGAATGAAAAGTGATGCTGCAAGGTTTGTAGCTAGTTGTTTGGAGTGTCAGAGAGTTAAGGAAGAACACCAACATCCTGCTAGATTGTTATACCCACATGATATTCTAGAATGGAAATGGCAGGTTGTTAGTATGGATTTTGTCCAGGGGTTACCAATGTCTAAGAATAGGCATGATGCAATGTTGGTTGTTGTTGATAAACTAACCAAGGTAGCACATTTCATACAGGGAAATTTGACAAATGGAGCGCATCTTTTGGCTTAGAAATTTGTGCAGGAAATTTTTAAATTGCATGGTGTACCTGAAAAGATTATATCTGATAGAGATGCTTGCATAACTTCTCAATTTTGGTAAACCTTATTTTTTGCATTAGGGACTAAACTTAATGTGAGTACTGCTTATCACCCTAAAACTGATGGACAAACAGAAAGAGTGAATCAAGTATTAGAAGACCTTTTAAGAATGTATTGCATGGATTAGCAATACAGATGGGAGGAATATTTACCTCTTGTCAAATTTGCCTATAACAACTCCTATCATTCTGCCATTAAGATGGCGCCATTTGAAGCATTATATGGAAGGAAATGCAGAACTCCTATAAGCTGGGATAAGCTGGAAGATAGGATAAGCATTAGACCTGAAATGCTTGCAGATATGGAAGAAAAAGTGAAAATGATTAGGAAGAGGTTGGCAGAAGCTAATGATAGGCAAAAAAGTTTTGCAGATCACAAATGAGTACCTAGACATTTCTCTGTTGGTGAGAAAGTGCTTTTGCGAGTGAAACCCCATAAGAGTTCAATAAAATTTGGTAAATCATCGAAATTGGCTCCTTGTTATGTCGAACCTTTTGAAGTTCTTGAGATTATCAATCTAGTTGCCTACAAAGTTGCTCTACCTCCAGCCTTGTCCAAAATGCATAATGTTTTTCATGTTTCATATCTAAAGAAATATTTTGTAGGTAATGACCACATCCTTAACTAGAATTCCTTACAGATGCAAGAACCTGGGGTGGCTGTGATCGAGCCACTCAAGGCGCTCGAATGCGTAAACTTCGTTTACGTAATCAAGAAGTTTTGTAATGCAAAATTCAGTGGGACCAATATGGTGAGGATAGCGCCACTTGGGAAGACTATAAAGACATTTACCAAAGATTTACTAAACTTTTCAAAGACATTAATGTTGAACTATAAAAAGTTTGTTTTAAGTTTAATTTTTGCTTGATAAACTCAATCATCAGGGACGATGATTTTTAAGGGGAAGGATATGTTACATCCCTCTTTTTGGAATCAATAACGCTATTTACTTTTCTTGCAAATTTTAGTTATGTAATATGTTGTTGACATCATGGAAACTAGTGATGTAGATAGACAAAGTTATTCTATGAAATTTTGGAATCTATTGATTATGATCAATGTGATATTATAAACTAAAATGTCATTTTGTTAGGAGAATATGATGATTGGATATATTATGCTTTGATTTGGAATATAGGTGCTTTGACCACAAAAATTGTATGTGAGACTGTCATTGTAGGAACAGGTGGACCATGTTCGACAGGAAGAGAAAGTATCTTTGAGAAAGAGGATAGACTCTGGAAATTAACCATGGGTGTTTGTTACTGAAAATGCCAATCAGGTAGATAAACCTTGAAGCCTTGAATTTAGTCATGCTTGCGGCTAAGATAATTTAAGACAAGATCTCGATGTCTGAAGTTAAGGTTTAGCACCTTTTGTAAGTCGTCATATAGAATTTTGGAAATTGACGTTGTTGTCGCAAGTTTGCTTAATCAAGTCGTCTTATAGAGGACTAATATTCCGATTATAGGTAAATAATTAAACTTATTTGTGGCTGATTTGTGTGTAGCTTCTCGATGTCGAATGACGTGAGAAGTCATAATTGTGTGTTAAATGATCTAGAAAACTTGTTTTGCGTTACACCCAATCCATCGTGATTGTCGTAAAAACACTTTGAACATGTGTTGTGAATTCATTCCTTTTTGGAAATCGACGGATGTCAAATTTGAAGCCGAGGTGAGCTATAACTTGTTTTGGTCATTATTAGGGAAGAATATGCCAAAATTGCCTTAGTTATATTTTGGTAAACATGAGGTATTTCCTTTAGTTTGATTGATGTCGGTATTCTTGTCGAAGCTTGAGTAGGGACACGCTCAAGTTCTATTTGTTTTTGACGTCTTCCATTTCAGATGCATCTTCTTCCTTTGAGCTTAAGACTTTGAGTTATCATTAATCTAACCTTTATTTTCTTTTTTTAAGTTGGCCTTTATTCATTCTCTTATTCGACCTTAGAGATACTTTATGCATTTATTACCTACCACCTTGCAAGAGCTTAACTCCACAATTTGGAGTAGTTGCAAATTTTGACGTTAAGAAGCCTTTAGGTTCAAGTAAGTGGACGGGGTTGTTATGTCCACCAGCTAGCACATCACCAAAGGAACCTCCATTATGTAATGTGGTCACCGAAGGTTAGAAGATCAGGTAGCATGCAGAAAACTGATTTCCATTTGTTTAGGCATGGATGGTAGAGGAAAATGCCATTATTCCCTCGCCGTGCAGAGTGTTGTGGGGAGATATTTTTGGAGAGAGGATATGAATGGGTGTAGAAAAGAATGTTGTGGTTAGACTCTGAGGGAAAACAAGGAAGGACACCATTGATAGGTCAGTAGGTCATGCTTGCTGGAGAAAAATCCTTAGAACAATGACAGGTTTCCATTTTTCCTTTCTGCACAGATTCTATTCGCTGTTTGTAACTTATTGCAGGCTGTGTTTGTGTTGTATCTTTCAACGTAGAGGATAATGAAAATAATGTCATTTTCTTAGCAAGCTTAAACCTGGATATAATCCATGGAAGAATACGTTATCTTTTTACATCATGAACGATACCCTTGCAATAGTAGAACACAAGTTTAAATATGTATACACCATGGTAGATAAATGTATGATGCAAGTTGTGAACAATAATTAGATCGTGAAGGATAACTTTGTAGTATTAGAGTGAAAGCTTTAAACTATATACCTACCATAGAAGATATCCTTGTATGCATAACAATATGATGGTCGTAGTGCAAACCACAATCTGCTATTGAAATGTACTACATTCATGTACCTCTTGGAAGCATTATACTGGGAGTTGGCGATGACGTATGCATTGAATTATTACATTACATGACTGTGATACCAACTCGAACTATCTTTTGTACACTTTGAAATGTTAGTTTCTTAGTGAAGAGCCACCCTGCACCACGTACTTACTGTGAAGGAGTTTAAACCTCATATTTAATGCATGTTTTCGACGTAGTTTTAGATTGTTTAGATAGCTGGAGGTCTAATATTAATTGGCTGTGGTGTCGGGAGATAAAACTAGTGTAGGAGAAGGTTACAAAACGCCTCTTTGTTCAAGCAGATTAGAATCCCAAAAACATGATTAGGCAGAATGGTTACTCACTGTGTTTTTGTGTTTGTTTATGTCTGGACAGTGTGAGTACGTGGTGCACTTTTGTCAGTTAATGATTAGTCGAAGTTCTAACTAAAATTTGGTTCCAAAACCCTCCAAGGTTCAACTTCGACGACTTATATGATGTAAGATATAAACTTAAGTTGGCTTGATGTTTATTTCAAATAACCTGTCCCATAAAGTTTAGAGGGGCAGATAAGAAATTTTAGATAGGATTAAATGCTGACAAATGTATTTAACTAGTATCTCATCGGGTATTAGATCTTAAGTTGGAGGTCGATTAATGAGAATGATCATCTATAGATTCTTAAGATAGATTTCAAGTCTTTTAGTATCTTTAGAATATAACTCTTACCGCATAGAACCATTTAAAACTATTTGTTTTGGAAGGAGGGTGTAGAATTTTGATGTATAAGTAATTATCTTTGGTCAAAAACTGTCATCCTTATAAAGTGAAAAGATAAGGGTGGGGAACCCACATATTGTGTTTTAGTTAATTAAATTGCATGCAATGTTCCTTGTGTCGCTATTACCTAGTACATTGAAGACCTTTATGAGTCTAAAACTTAAAACTCCAAGCTTTCGGGTAATCGTATTTTATACTTGGGTAATTTGTATAACTTTTGAAAACCATATAGCCAAGTTAGAGACCACTTAGGAGTGGATAATTTTAAACAATGATTTAGATTGTTAAGGGATTATTATTGCATTACAAATGTTATCCGTATAAACAATGAAATAGAAAACCCTTTATACATCATGAAAACGAAGATGATTCCATAAGCTCAGGAATAGAGTAAACCTATGCGCCAAGCACTATTGCATGAAGAAATTCTAATACCTTGAGGTCATCGAGGTTAACATATATATAAGTAATATATATATATATATATATATATATATATATATATATATATATATATATATATATATATATATATATATATATATATAAACCTTACTAATAGGAAAACTGTAGGATTGCGATTGATTCAAGTCGAGTAGGGTGGGTGAACTTAATCTATGCGTTGATGCAATGTTAAAATAAAATTTAAATCTTTTGGCCAAGGTGATGCATGATCCTCAAGTGCATTAAATGTTCAGTGTGACTAGATGGCGTAGCTTGTGGAAAAGTCATGCAAGACTAGAGGGAATCTAGGGGGATTGCATGATAACAAGTCTCATAGGTCACAACACCAGAGCTCAGATGGCAAACACCGATGGTTATCCTAAGTCTATCCTCTTGAGTAGGGTAGGGCAACTTCCGGTTAGGAAGGAGTGCGGGATACGGACGGTCTGTGGTTGGAAGTTAAGCTCCTTGAAGATACTTTCTCTTCCAAATATTGAGGATTGCCGAGTCTTGAATGTGAGTAGTCGACAATCGAGATGCGATGATAATGGTATGTTTTTAATATGTAATTTGCTTTAAGAATTTTCAAATTAGTAAGAGAACTAAATGAAAAAAATGAAATCATGTTTATTGTTAAATCGAAGAATGTTATACTTGTTAATAGTGAAACCTTTTATGTTTGAACACAAAGAAAAAAAAATACTTATGGTAAAACCTAGTTTTCATGTTAAATCAGATATGGATGTTACATATATACTCCAATAGTTTGGGGAGGTAAAATCATCCACGAAGTGGTCTTTAGTTTCCAAAAGGGTTGTTTGATATTTGATTGACTAATGTCGATGTTGGTACTTAAACATGACATAGTTATGCAATTGTTAAATATAGTAGGGTAGCATGACACCAATGGTATGTTAGAGTAATAGGTTAATTACTTAATTAATTTAATCATATTGATTAATTAATTAAGTCACCTTTACTTTATTTTTCACTTAAGCTAAACTTAGGCTCATTAATAATTAATTAATAATTAATTATTAATTATTCATCCTAGGGTTTTCACTTTTAGGGTTTTGATCTCCTTTCTTAAGGATTGATCTCTTTGTAATTATTATTCTAGTTAATGCATTTTTGCTTCAAGGTTGTAGAGCACCATTTTTGTGCCTCTTGATCTCCTTTATGTGACAGGTTATTTGCTTGCAGGTGTTCATTGGGATCTGTGAGGTTGGTTTATCAACTTTAATATGGTATCAGAGCTCCAGATTTGCAGCTTCTTATTCATTTTTTTGAGGGATCTTTCCTTAAAGAAACATTTTAGTGCATCTTGAGTCAATTTGGACCTCACCATTGCGTCCAGAAGGTTCAAAATAGTCAAGATTGACCTTCGTTTCATCAATTTTGGTTATACAGTGCCCGATCTATGAAGGTTTGAAGTTTGAGAGGGTTTCCAGATCCAGAGGGTACTTGCAATTTTTGGAGCATTTTCAGCCCAAACGGACCTTACCATCGCGTTCAGAGCACCCCAAAACCCCAAAATTGACTGTCAAATCATCAAAATCATTCACAGTGACTCCGGGAGGTTTTTTTTTCATTTCTGGGTCGTACGGCCTGGTACGGCACGAAATCCAAGAAAAAAATTAAAAACAGTATGCACAGGTGCTGCAGTTAGTTAACCGCTAGCGGTTAACTGCTAATGGTTAATGCTAACGGTTAATGCTAGCGGCTAGCTAACCGCCAGGCTTTCCCCAAAGCCCTTTTGGAGCAGTTTTGGTATTTTGGCCATAACTTTTGCATACGAACTTAGATTTTTGAAAACGAAATATCACCGGAAAGCTAGTTCTGAGCCTGATCCAGTGGTATAGGTATTTTTTCCTAGTTTTTCTGCTTTTCTGCATTTATTTCCAGTCAAAGTCAAACCTTATTTTCGTGCTTCCGGGGGCATAACTCTTGCATACGGACTTCGTTTTTTGCAAACAAATAGGCGTTGGAAATGTTTTACAGTGCTCTTTCTAGATATTAGATTATTTCATCAGAAAATTCACTAGGTACACAGAGAATAGTCTAAAGTGATTTTTGCTTTTTTATGCTTTCCAGCTTTCAAATTTGTACTGGGGTTTAGTTTCTTGTGTTGTGGGGGGTGTTTTTTTCTTGCTTTCTATATATACACATCAGAAATCAGAAACCTCTATCATTAAACACATTTCAAAAACTCAAACATCATGGCAGACACCTCATCAGTTGAACATCTTTCCCCACACAATTATCATACCTAGAAAGCACATATGACCAGACTCCTCATGTCTAAGGGGTTATGGTCCTATTTGGATGAGATTCATCCTCAGTTGCAATGTCAGTTTGAGATTCTGCAGCATAGGAACAAAATGGATGAGGCCATGGGTTTGATATCATTGCATGTTTCAGACAGTCTTTTATTTCACCTTGAGAGTTGGACAACTCCTCGGGAAATGTGGACAAAATTCAATGATCTATTTGGCACCATCAATGAGTTCAGAGCACGTCAGATTGAGGCAGGATTGACTTCCCTGGTACCTGATTCTTTTCCATCTATTGAAGATTTCTTGATGAAATTCAAATCACTCAGATCTTTATTACAGGGTTGTGGCAAGACCAAAACTGACACTGAGAGTATTTACTTGATTCTATCTAAGCTCTAAGGTTCATTTTAGATATTCTCTTCTACATTCTACTCCACCATGGATGCTTTGGGTCCATGATTTACCATGCCTACATTTGAGGTATTTTGTGATCGATTGTCTCGTGAGCAGTCCAAGTTATCACAGTTGGATGCTTTTCCAGGATTACAGAACCATGCATTGGTAGCTCAGTCATCTCAGGGGAAGCAAAAGCAGAAGCAGAAACAGAAACCAAAGACCACAAAGCATGGGAAGGATTTCAGTTCACAGAACACTTCTGATTCTCATTCTCCTAAGGGGGAATCATTGAAGAAAGAAAGACCTAAGTGTACTTATTGTAATAAGTCAGGACATGATGAGTCTAAATGCTATGAGAAGAAGATAGATGGATATGCACAACAGGTTTCAGATTTGACAGCTCTTCTTATGAAGAACAATATTCATCCCTCTTCTTCATCTACATCAAGTGGGTCTTCTTCTTCACCATCATTCCAAATAGATGGACAGACTCCACACAAGGGTCATGCATTATGTGTAACCACCAGTTCACATTCATCTAGATGGCTGTTGGATTCAGGTGCTTCACACCATATGGCATCTTCTCAGGACATGTTCTCATCTTTTGAGGCTGCATCCTCACCACACATATTGATGGGTAATAACACTTATATGAGTGTATGTGGGAAAGGTTCTATCAACATTGATGACGGTACATTCAATGATGTACTATGTGTACCATCTTTGTCCACCAACCTTCTCTCCATTTATCAGATTGTTCACAGTGGGACAGGGAAGACAGTTGAGTTCACACCGGATTTAGTGCACATCAGAGACATTCAGACTGGCAACATTGTTGCAATAGGGATAGTTGATCATTCTTCCCAATTGTATGCATTCACACACTTTGGTCCACCATCTCCACTGTTTGGGTATCACTCTCTTTCTCCAAGAGAGCATGTTGTATCTGAGGAGAAGTTTAGTCACTTGAACTTATGTGTTCTTCCATCTATTCATGAGACCAGTGTTAAGACTTCTACACCTCCACCTCCTGTTGAGACCACATTTGTTTAGCAAGATCCCTCTTCAGGTTTGACTGACATTGTAGCTCCACTCATCGAGCCATCTTGTGGAGTTGTTGAGGCCATATCAGAGGATATTCATTTCCTCACAGATGACAGATTCAACACATCTATTATCCCATCTTCATTGGAGATTCCATTTCAGGATCATCTTGAGTTGTTTGATGTTGATACATTTGATTCAACATCCTGTCATTTAGACACTCATGCTTCACTTCTGTTCTCCAATGAGCATCATCTAGGACTTCCATTTTCACCTCACATCTAGGGCTTTCCTCATCATCGATCGTTGGATTGGTTTCTTCCTCAGGGGAGTCACATTGGTTTGATCATCGGCACAGGGGTTCTCTCATTCTGGGGGGGCTTTGGAGTCTCCACTCTCTCTCATGGGGGGGTATCTGATTGTATATCTGCATATGTTCTTGAGAGCATCTCTTGAGACATTTCATTTGTACTTTCTTTCAGCATCTCTTTTAGGAGAGGAGTTTTTTCCCATTGGGTTTTCTCCTTTTTCTCCACTTTATAGAGATTTTATTGTACTTGGGTACCTCATCAGGCCTAGTTGCCGGGACTGATCTTTGCTTTCATGCATTTTGTCCTTAGTTTTTTAGCTTCTCCCTAAATTCATCTTAAGGGGGGTGTTAGAGTAATAGGTTAATTACTTAATTAATTTAATCATATTGATTAATTAATTAAGTCACCTTTACTTTATTTTTCACTTAAGCTAAACTTAGGCTCATTAATAATTAATTAATAATTAATTATTAATTATTCATCCTAGGGTTTTCACTTTTAGGGTTTTGATCTCCTTTCTTAAGGATTGATCTCTTCATAATTATTATTCTGGTTAATGCATTTTTGCTTCAAGGTTGTAGAGCACCATTTTTGTGCCTCTTGATCTCCTCTATGTGAGAGGTTATTTGCTTGCAGGTGTTCATTGGGATCTGTGAGGTTGGTTTATCAACTTTAATATGGTAAACACCCATTTTGAAACCAACACAAAATATACAAGAATGGCTGTACCATTACTATTCAAAATTAACAACAATCCTCAACCGATCATAAGATAATCAAATAATAGTGGTCATGATAACCTTTCATGTGATTGGTTTATATAATAAACCAATATCAATGTATAGATAATCAATGAGTAGATTAATTCCACATATAGGGATACATATAGGGATCCATCATAGTCTTCAAATAATAATTCATCACCAGATCTATAATGTCATCATGTTATAAAGAATAAGGAAATTGATCAACAAAAGTAATATTTAACATATGTATGATATCATTTTCGAATTCAAAACTGCCTTTAAGGCAAATTGAGTTTTCCGAGTTTCTCAACTTTTCAAAAGATTATTAGTTCTTAGATGGTTCTAGTCAACTCACGAGTATTTTGTCTTTGAAGATATACATTGGCCCATGCAAGTTTATCATCGGTATCCTAAGGAACGAGTTGAGATATCTTTAGTTTCAATAGTCTTTAATGGAATAAATTCTTATGACATCACTCCTTTTACATTGTTCTAGACAGGTTGGAAATATCCCTTCCTCATTTCGACCTTTACTGGTCTATTCAAAAGATAAACTTGTTTCATCATCACAAAAGATGTTATTGAGTCCAGACTGTGGGGAGGACATCTAAGTTTATGCCTAAACATACTCTTGTTAGAATAACTATGATTGTAATCAAGATTCATTTACGTTTTTCACATTCGAGAAGTAAGTCTTGCTTGGCAATTTGATATAACACGAAAGAACATCTTGGTCAAAAGGTTTGATTATCATCATCTTTATGGTTGGCCTCAAAGATCTTCAAGGATAAAACTAATTTTATTCGTTATAAGGTTCCAGATTAAAGGTTTAAACAAGTTTTTGAGATCATGTAATGTAATTGAAAATATTTGTACTTAACTCTCCTTCTAATGGGTTAAACAAAGAATCATTTTGAGCTCTCTCTGTCCTATCAATAGAAAAATATTATTCCTACAGAAATAACAGCTTACGTCCATTCTCAAGGTATGGTCTATTCTTGGCTGAGTTAACTAACATGGTATGTATTCCTATTTATATCGAGCTTTCTCCAAACATTGTAATTGAATGATGGCAAAGAACTCACAGATAAGCCTTTATACGATAATACTATAGTCATATTTTCTATTCTAAAATGCCGCTTAATAGTCTAAGTTATCTGGTTTTTACATGAAGGTAAGCTAGAAGCCTGTCGGCATATCAATTCATATATAACACAGATTAGAAGCATAACAAGATTTGGAGTCTTTGTTAGTACATACGGCTCCCATCAGAATATATCTGCTACGCTCGATAGCTTGATTCGGTTATAGGTATTACGGCCTTTTGGCCTTGAATGGACATTACAGAATTGAAGACTATGACATTTCCGTCATTATTATAAGTCTTTAAACCTTAACACTATCGTGCAAGATGATCATCAGATATAATTTGAATGCATGGGGGTAAGTATTTCGTTTACACTCAGGTAATCATTATTCACACCGTTTTAATCACTAACTCAAGCACTCAGTTAGCTTTAATCAACAACAATGTATTCACTTAATAACAGATTCAATGTAAACTAGAATGAGAACCTATTGAAATGTCTTCTACTTGCAGCCTCCCACTTGCCCTCATGTCCTCGCGAGCTTCCCAATCGTGTCTTCTTTTAAGCTTCTGTTGTGCACTCTCGAACTTGTCTTGCTCTCCATCCCCAAGACTTTCGAATGTCCACTCTTCTGCTATCGAATTCACCTAGAAACTTCTTACTACTGTGCTTTTTCGAGAGATACCTCCCACTTGTTTTCTTTTTTTTTCCTTCTTAATGAGCTCTCGCATGGTAAGAAATAACCGTTTCTTATACCCATAACTACTTCTTGTCCTCATCACCAATTCGATAGTTATCATCTTCCTTTGTTTTTGATAGGCATTTCAGTCTAAAGATAAGATGTTGTTGTGGCCCGTAGTCTTGGCAGTTATGCTATTGAGACAAAAAGCAACATGTGTCGCCAACTTCAAGAAACTTTGTCATCAATAAGACATAGAATTAGTATTCCATATTCGCAATCTAACACATATATTATGGTAAGTAATTATTATGCTTTCCTCAAAATATAAAGGAGTTGATTATAACCCAGGGTTAATAAACCATATTAGCTTAATATCAATTATTATAAGCATAAAACAACTTCATCCTGAATTATTATTATTATTCTATTTGTACATCTCTTGCCCAATTCTAAAGTTATGGTGACGATATTTATCCATCAACTTATTGACGTTGAACCAAAAGAGTTTAACAACACAATGGTTGACCAATGCAACCGCAACAACGAAGTTGACGGTTAACGTATCAGGGTTGAGTTTTATCTCCCCCTACAAAATAATTTCAATGTTTTACGTCAAAAAGACTTAACAAGGAGGTGCCATACGATACATACATAATATCTAATTGTCATCCACATTCGACAACGTGAACTCAAAAGATCACGACACAGGCATCGAATGACAACATTCGTTGCGACAACGGCATTCAGTCAACGACGTTGTTCCTTCACAATGACATGAAGAAGAAATGACTTATTCCTGAAGTCATCGATGACCCCATTGAAGTAATTTGAAGTGACCAAAAAAAATAAAGCTTACCTCAAGGCAACTAGAGTCCTCGATCCAATATCCGTACATAGTGGCAAATACCCTTTAGTGATCTAAAGTCTATACTCCCCTTCTCCCAAGATACTTTCTCTTCCTTTTGCTTCACGGAGAGTCTAATCCACCTGTTTCTATCAAATCATTCACATATAAATTGTGGTCAATGTACCGGTATCCTGGTCAAAGCATAATACAATCATAACATTGTTTTGCATGAACTTAAAACATATTCACATGTCTATTATATCCATGAAACAAGTAAAAGTAAATAGTAAAATTGAATCCAAAAAGGGGATGTAACATAAAACCCATGAATCATCAGCATTATATAGGGAAAGAATCAAAGCATCATCTTCAAATTTATTACTTACCACATTTGCCTCCTTATTGCCTTCTTGTTTGTCTCCTTCTTTATTCTTCCAAGACCAACAATCTTTCTTCAGATGACCTGGATTCCCACAGTATCAGCAATCCTTCTGTCCTCTGGATTGGGACCTCTTGTCCTTTGATTTTCCTCATGACTTCCCATGACCTCCAGAACCGTTTCCTCTCTCCTTTGATCTGCCCCTGCTTTCTGCATTCAAAACACTACCTGATGTGGGCCCTCCTGAGCTTTTCCGTTGCATTTCCTCACTAAGGATGACACCAACATCATCAAATTTCAAAGTATTTGAACTAGAGACATAGTTACTTACAGCCATTACCAAGCTATTACAACTTTCTAGCAAAGAACATAATATCAAGAGAGCCCTCATCTTTTCATCAAATTTCACTTTTATAGAAGTTAACTGACTAGTAATCGTATTAAACTCATTTAAATGATCTATCATAGATCCACCTTCAATAATTTTTAGATTAAACAAACGCTTCATGAGAAATACCTTATTTGAGGCTGAGGATTTTTCATGCAATTTAGCCAAAGCTTTCATCAGTTCACTTGTTGTCGTCACTTCTATTATATTGAACACCACAGATGGTGCCGGGCACAACCTAATGGTTCTCAGTGCCTTTCTGTCCAGAAGATTCCAATCCTCATCAGTCATTGTTTCCAGTGTCTTGGCTATTCCTTCCAATTGCCTCCATAAATCCTTCTAATAGAGATAATCCTCCATCTACATCTTCCATAATTGATAGTTCTGCCCATTGAATTTGTCTACCTTCAATTTACCTTCATCTGCCATTGCTCCCACTCAATCATGAGACCTTCCTCCTCCATCTGCATCTTCCATAACATAATATCTATGCAACTAACTCACAACAAAAGTAAATCAAACCTCACTCAAAATGATGACGTTACATATACTCAGCCAATTTTTGAGCTATGGTCAAAAAATGGTATCACTTAGCTCTGAACGGAGATGGCTTGGACATCAACTTTTGAAGGAATCACTAAAAGTGGTGTTGACAATAGTTGTTGCTTGCAGAAACTGCAAAAAATGTCATGATCTCACAGTTAGGGGAAAAATTGGCATTTTGGGAAAACTACATAATGTTGATCATATTCACAGGGATGAGCTTGAAAGGGCTAGAGCGCATGCAAGTCGAGAAATCAGATAAAAGTGGGCTAAAGGCATCATTTTCAAGAATTTCCTAGTGTTAGAAAATTTTTAGGAAGTCATGCATAGGCGGTCAAAATGACCACTCCTACATGTAGGTAGGTCAAGCAAATTTTTGGGGCATGTATGAGCGGTGGTTTCAACCGCTTTTGCATGTTGATAGAGCTTAATAAATTTTTCATGTATGGGTGGTCAAAATGACCGCTCCTGCATGTAAAACTGATATGCAAGGTTTGTTATCCAGGTGGCAAATAGACTCGCTAATGCATGAGAGATCCCTTCTTGAGTTTGATGTAGGGCGGTGAAAATCATTGCCCATACATAGGGTATTATGATCACAAAATGGTAAGGGCGGCAAAAACCTCCGCCCATGCACATCCTATAATAAAAATATAGAACATGTATGAGTTGAAAAAGAAAGAATATGTTGGGGCAGCGAAAATCACTGCCCAAACATACTGGGTATTGGAAATAAAAAGAGACACGGGCGACGGATTTCACCACCCCTTTATACTTCCCAAAACAGAGACATACATCGACAGATTTCTTCCGCCCAAGCATTTTAGGGTAAACACTTAAAATTCAACACAAGAACCTATAAGAAAAATGAAAACCGCTGACTATAACAGACACAAACATGGCAAACCACACCTGAAAAAATGATGAATGATTTCGTAGATATAAAACAAGATAAAACATTATAAAAAGAAGAGATCATAGATCTTTTAAAAATAGAAAATAAAATGTAGAATAAAACTTACAAAACCCTAAACCTCTTAGTAAACAAAAGAAATAAGCGAGGATTAAAAACCCTACCTGAAAAATAACGGCGATGGCTGCAGAAATAAAACACAAGCAATGAACCTCGATCTTCCAGGAAAACAATCACACTTGTTTGCGTGAGAATTTGGAAGCAAACAAGAGACTTCAGTGAGGGAGCAACAAATTAAAATGATCACAAATGAAGTTTTAAAACAATCTTAAAACAAAGAAAAGGGTTTTAAAAACCAAACTCGTGGTGCATTAATTGCACACTAGTTAGGCATTGAAGTCACCCAAAAGTGCAGTGGTGGCACTTTTCACCACTTTCGCATGAACGATAATCCATGTTGTAAAAGATAAACATGCATAAGCGGCCATAATTATCGACTTTGCATGCCAAAAGAAAATGGACATGTCTGAGTGGCAAAAATCACCACTTAAGCATGTCAGAAAACAAGTCATATGCATTGTCGGGGGTTTTGGCTGACTTTGCATGTGACTTACTAAAATCTTTCTAACACACACAAAAGCTTAAAAAATGATATTTTGACAAGCTTAAAATTTAGTCAAATTTCACGAATTTCAAGGAACCAACCTAGGGAAGTGTTTCAAAGATTCTTAGGTGTTAGAAGACTACGCATGAGGGCAAGAAGATTTGCCTCGATTTGCACACTTAGAGTGTAGGCTACGGAATGGACAAATTTCATAGGGGTTGTCCTACAAAATGAGTGCAGCTATTTTTGAGGACAACAACTATCTACCATTTTAAAGATACCTAAGAAACGAATGCAAATAAGTGCTCTACTTGTGTCCAGTAATTGTCTAGATTTGAAAAGGAGGAGCCAATCCATGGTACAATATTACAATACATGTGTGCATAATATTGCCTCTCAATTTCGCTAGGATATATAGAACAAGATTATCTTTACAAAAGAAAATTAAACATAATATTAGGTTGCAGAAATACCATAGCCATAGAAATCAGTAAATGCTAAACACAAACTAATGTTTTAAATTATTGTCCTTGAATGTAAGAATAGAGATAGATATGTCATTAGAAGGATGCATCCATATTGTCAGATAATCTCTTACAACACCAAGATTGTTCGATTCATATGAAGAGGAGGTAAATTTAAATGACATATAGAGGTAGCTTGAGTTAGATGTATGGAGCTGATTGTGGAATTTCAAATCTAATCTTATGGCCTGATTTGATAACTAATCAAGTTGCTATTTCCTACATCGTGTGAGCCAAGAAATCTCTCTATCATTTCCATACCAAATTCCATGTTGAAATTAGCATTAAGTGACATTCGACAGAGGAGAATGAACTAAAACATCTCTCAAAATCTTACAATTGACTTGATTTCATGCCCTTCCATTCATAAATTTCATACAATCAACATCCTTAAAAAAAAACATTTTGGCTATATCTAGGTCTCATAAAAAGTTCCAAGGGATTATGTAATAAAAAGGTCAGGACTGTTTTTAAGACTCTAGCATAAATGTGTTTGATAGTCATCTGCAGGTGAGGAGAAGGGGCACAAATCAGGTCACTCTTTACTATAATAGATTTTGTTGGTGGCTAATCATTAGACCCCAGTCCACATATTTAGTAGAACCTCCTCTGTAAATGAAATTAATCACTTATAAGAAGCTTATGTAGTTTATTTTTTTTAAACTTTATGTTTTTACAAGGTAGAAGTAACAAGCAGACTAAAACCTGTGTATCTCTATCTAATTATTGTTATTAAGTTTACTTTGTGTTTTTTAACATATGATAAGAATGTCTCTGATATCAAGATTGAAACTTTAAAACATTGATGGATGACCTTATTTCAAAAGTTAAACACTCAATTTACTCCAGACTTTTAATCTTCATAAGATCTGCTGCAATGTTCAGGAGGGACTTGTTGACTGGATCCTAAAAATCGCCAGTTTTAACTTATGGAGTTTTTGATCTATTCAAATTGTGTAAAATACAAGGGGAGATAACACTAAATTGACAATCTTTGTAGCCATCATTTTCTAAAGTGAGCAACATGATAATTGTATCAGTAGAGAGAGAATGAACGAATTTATCTCTCATTTTTTTGTTTTTCCTCTTCTAACAAATATAGTATCTCCAACAGCTTGCTAATTCGCTAGGAGCTGTACCAGTTATAGTTTGTAGTCTTTAATGGATTCAGGAAGAGACTATTTGAAATCAAATTAGATAAGTTTAAATATTTATGTTCACAAAATGTTAAAATTAGGTAATGGTATTGTAAAAGTAGAATTAAAAATAAGAACAGTGATGTTCACAAAATGTTAAATTTAGGTAATGGTATTGTAAAAGCAAAACTAAAAATAAGAACAAGAAATGCAAACCATCTAACTTTGAAAAAAATAAAAATGAAACAATGTACACTGCAATTAAAATATACCAAAACAAATCATGTAATCCTTACAACTAGAGAATGCTGCTTCTGAATAGTATAACGAATCGGGAAGAAAACAACAATCAAATGACCTATTCTAAAGAAAAAGCATTTACTTTGTACAACAAGAGAGTGTTGCCTCTAAATTGTACATAGAAAGTCTGAATATTTGCCAAGAAGAAGAGAGATAGGTAATGCAGGATAGTTGAGGTCATCTGGTTATGGTAGTCATACAAAACCAGCTAAGCTCTGCATGGAACAAGTCACTAACTAATTTGAATATTTAAAGGACTGTAGCCTTAATATTGTTATGGAAAGCCAATCGATTATGATCACCATTGGTGGGAAGTGGAAACAAATTCACTCAACATATTTTCACAAAAACAAATGCTTTAAAATCTTCATGCCAATTCACAGTGTTGTAGACATTACAGCGTATAATGATTTCATAATGAAAGCTCATGATGCTACAAGATCCAATTCGGTAACATTGCAATTACACAAATCTTGAAATTCCCCATGACGATATTGTAGTTTAGTTAAAGTCAATACTTGACAATTTAACTAAGAAACTCGTAGTATTGTTTGGCCATTAAGATCAGAAATATATTAAATTGAAATAAACGTAACATTGAATATTAAAAAAAAAACAGTTAGATAAAACAATTGAAATTGCCCAAGATACCATGCACATGCCACTTCTTGTGCTGCTCCTTTCATTCCAAGAAGCTGATTGATGTTAGATGATCTTGCATTTGTGGCAGCTGCCTTATCTGGGCTTCTAGATGTGATTAATAAAGCAACAAAAGAAAAGCTTAGATTCTTAGAACAATATTTAAGACAATGTGACCTAACCATAGATTCTTTTTTTTCCCCTTGAAAACAGAGGCTAGAAATATATTCTAGAAACTAAACATTTTAAGTACCACAAATATGCTATTTATATATCACAGTGAAGAGTCAAGGTCAGAAGCATGTACTTAATGCTATGGAAGAGGAGGAAATAGGGAAACGTTGGCGACTATAAAAGTTATTAAGAACCTTAGAGTATGTGTTGATTTCCACACTGCAGTGAAACTTATATCCAAGGTTGTTGCAAGTGAAATTGATGTGAAAGATGTGAACCATTTCCATCATTTTAAACAGGGACGATTTTCCAGTGGAGATTATTGGTGATGCTGAATGCAGAAATACGAAAAATAGGCTTGCACACCGTGTCAGGTCTCCAGTAATTGAATGAAGGGAAATCCGTCACAGCATAACAGAAGGGGAATTTTTGTCAGATATCGAAGTTGCAAGTGCGCTGGTAGAGGTGCGCGTAATGTGGAAGCATAAAAAGGGAAAGAACCATTTTACAGAATGCCCAAGTACTGTGGTCTCATGGACAACAATGATCACAGGGTAATCATAAAATGGATTTATTGAAAAGGCTTAGAAACTTTCAAGTAAATGTGACTGACAGGTGTGAAGTCAATTCCCACAAGCTTTGCCACCGCTCTCCCTCTAAAATGGAAGCTTTGGTACAAGGTATAGACATACATCAAAAATGAATGAGGAAATATTATCAAATGTTGCAGTTGATACAATTTATGGTGCCAATAGTGAATCAAAATGGATTTTATGGTAGCAAACTGAAATCTACAACAACAAAAGAAGGATGTCCTTGTTGGTGCTCCTTCCAGAAAAACCAACCACACCTAAAACAATTTTTCTTTTTTTCAAAAAGAAGAAACCGAACCTCAAACAAGCTGAAGCATGCAGAAAGTGAAATCCTAGACAAGACACGTGAATGGTTTTGCAAAAAGCCACGCACCCAACTGCCGGCCCACGTGCTTTCTCAAATTCCCAATATAAAGCAACTTTGCATCTTATTCAACCCAAAAGAAAATTAAATTCCGTTTAAGAGAGATTTACGCCATGATAAAAAATATTTACCAATGGGCTAAAAATCAAGGGGCCAATAAAAAAATCAATTTTAGGTAATATCTTTGTTTCAAAATTCAACAAAATAAAAACATCATAGACAAAAGATTGATTTTTGCCTTTGCACACATTTCAATGTCAAACTAATGTGAACAAGCGAAAACAAGAGTTACCCTGCCTATGACAGGGACTAATAATAACGTTTAAGCAAGGAGATTCTTATGTCTGAGCCTAGACAAAAAATCTATCGCATTCCTAAACTTGTGAGAGCCTTAGAAATATTGTGGATTTGCTCTCTTGATTGTAACTCTGATGACACCATTGATTTCTCCTCTGTAAACTTTTATGAACCCTTCTACCCAAGAAGTGAGTCATCAATGTTGTTGGTTGCATCTTGAATCTATAAAAAACTAAAGTACCTGCAACATATAAATCAAAAAAAGATATCTATGAATCGGTGAGACACATCACTATTTGTTCCATGATCCAAACATAAGGTTTTGTGCTTGTTTAAGCTCCAATAGCCTGTGAATGCAGTAGATTCGGTGTTATTGGCTGAAGTACGAGTAAAACAGAAATTGCAGTGGAGAACTTTTATAAAACAAAAAATAACAATGATGAACATTGTTAGATCTGTTGGTGTTGGAAATAAGCCACACCCGGACCGATGATGGACTGGTCCAAGAGGGGCCAATAGCTTAGTGGTAGAGCACTCCAGCAGCGAATGGAAGGTCCTAGGTTCGAGTCCTAGCTGGTCCATGTCTCAGCATGGTATCAGAGCCAAGCCCAGGCTAGGAGCCCTAAGCACACGAGAGGTGTGGCTTAAGGGGGGGTGACACCCAGACCGACGATGCACTGGTCCAAAAGGGGGTAGAACACTCTAGCAGCGAATGGAAGGTCCTAGGTTCAAGTCCTAACTGGTCCATGTCTCAACAAGATGCAATTATATAGACTTTTTTGTCACCCACCCCATCGTAACAGACACCAAATCTCTTGAGAATTAGTAATTCTATTAATAGTTATGTAAGTTTCCAATGTGGACAAAATAAAGGACTATTCTTGAGCGTTAGTAATTCCATTAATAGTTGTGCATGTTTCCACTGTTTATTGTGGTCAAAATAAAATACTATTTATTATAATTTTGTAACGACCAAAACCAAAATGAAGGGATATGATTCAAAGAGACAAGATAAAGGCGGTAGGTAATAAATCCTCATATTATATTTTTAAAATTTTTATTTGGGTTTAATTTGCTTGAAGTTTCTAGTTTCTAGTTTGTGCACTTTAGAAGATAATGCCAGTTGCACCACCCACTCTTATTCAATGGGAGATTGACCAAGGTTAATAGTTTATCCTTTCAAATTTAAAATAACTTGAGTAGGTTGAGGCCATTTATACTGGTGTGCATACAATTTAAGCAAGAAGGAATACCTATTTGTTTCCTTGCATAATATATGCCTGAAATTCATATTCTGTGAAGATTATAATCCTAAATCTATTGCTAAAGGAGCATGTGCATTGTCTAAAAAATGTTTGGAGTATTTGCTTCAAAGTATTGCTTCAACCCATCATGTAGTTTTCAAGGATGTCAAAATATTTTGTGGTCTAGCATATAATTCTATCAAATTTAAAATGAATTGATTCAGTGCGAATTGATTTAGTGCTATTTGTGCAGTTGATCTTTGAGACATTTGTGTTAGGAAATAAGGTTGACATATAATATATTAATTATTAGGTAGTTAGTTGGGTGGAATGTTATTTTCGTAGGTAATTTGTAAATGGGAAAAATAATACTTTATAAACCAATGTATTGAATGTAAAAACACGTGAATGATTATAATGAAATTCCTCTTTATTTTTGTTATTATTTGCAATGTAAACCTTTACTATTACTCTTCAGTTTTTACCAAGATTTTGCAGTAATGAAGTAAGCTTGTAGTATTTTGACAACTATTGTCTCTAATAAATGAAGTCGACGTTGTTTGGTGTCGCAGTTGAAATATGCGCATTGCGTTATAGATAGGTAGTACATAGCTTTAGGATTTTGTTCCCAGGTTGCAGCATTCATTTTTCTTGTTACAGAGGACTGAATAGGTACTCCCATAAATGCAGAAGTAAATAAGCTTACTAAACTAGAATTCAAACGTGGATTGCAATTCACTACACAGCTAAAAACTATATCTACTAAGGGAAGGACTGGAAAGTTCTGCATAGATCGATAGTTATCATTACTGGGCACATAGAGCTCTCCATGTGCCTCCAATCTTCCTTTCTGGAACACAAAGGGCCTTCTTATTATCATTTTGGTTCATGTTGGACCAGCTGAATTCGTATATTACTGGGCACATAGAGCTCTCCATCATCACTTCCTGTATAATCTTTACCATTCACATCATCACTCCTCTTTCGTCACAGAACCCATCACATGTAAGAAAAATTTCTTTTGAATCGATTTATTTATATAGAAATTGCACTGTTCATGAGTATTGAATACTGAAATTGTGAATCTTGTTTCTATTCAGCTGTAGTGCATCCGTTTGCAGAACATTTGATGTATGCCCGAATGTTCTTAGTTACTCCATTGGCCACTGTTGCAAACAAAAAAGTTTCTATTGGTGTAGTATTTGGCTACTTAATATGGTTTGATTTCATGAACAATATGGGGCACTCTAACTTTGAATTTGTTCCCGATTGGGCATTTAAGATCTTCCCTCCTCTCAAATTCCTCATGTACACGCCCTCGCAAGTTTTCTTACATAAGTCCGAAAGTTCCAATTTCCAGAAAAAATCCATTGCGAATTAATTTGATCAGACATACCTAATATTCCACAGGTTTCCCTTTCTTCCCCATTCTCAAGTTCATACCAACTTCTGTCTGTTCGTGCCCCTCTATGATTACCTTTATGGAACGGCCGATAAGTCGTCCGATACTCTCTACGATACTGCATGGAAAGGTCAGCAGCAAAAAATAATTTGATTGATAGGAATATTGTTCAATTCATTGATTTGAAATGGGTAGTATTTGAGGACTTGTATCAAGATGCAATTATGTTCAATATTTGCAGTTTACTCTTTTAAGATAATGTTAGACAAATAAAAATGGATAGGGGAAAGGGGCCAGTTGTCGCCCACATCCTAATAACCGCTATGTTATTGTGCACTTGACCCCCCAATACATTTAAAATACCAACTTAATAAATTAACACAAATGCACATGTTCACAACTCCATGTATGGGGCGACATGTTGAAATGACACTTTTTCGACCCATGTGCACATAACGCGTCCTAGAGTGAAATGTATAAGTGCCCACAAGCTGAAAGAATAGCTTTAAGCTTTTTGGTTGCATACGGAGAAACCCAAAAAAAATTGTCAAACTCTAATATGTCTAGTTATGAGCTTGACAAATGCGAGTGGTTACCGACACATCATTGCGCATGTATGGGGCGGCATGTTAAAATGACACTTTTTCGACCCATGTGCACATAACGTGTCCTAAAGTGAAACATATAAGTGCCCACAAGCTGAAAGAATAGCCTTAAGCTCTTTGGTCATATACGAAGAAACCCAAAAAAATTCATCGAAATCTAATATATCTAGCTATGATCTTGACATGTGTGAAGTTAGGGTGGGTGGCTACTGGCCCCTTTCCCCTATATGGATTGGAAGGTGTTGAGTATTTGTCATGTTCTGTTAGGTGACCTCATTTATTACTGCTAATCTGAGGTGAACTAGGGGTTACATTGACAACTTGTAAGGACCCGCTCAATCCAAACTCGAATTTTCAAAAAAATTACCTTATTAACAAGTTCTTATGAGAGATATCAAGACTTCCATTGAGTACTCAGGAAAAACTTCAGCCAAAACGGGCCATATGTTCAAAACGGAACATTCTTAAGCCAACCCGAGCTCTTCTATCCTTTGGGCAAATAGGTTCATATAGAACCAGGTCAAACGGACCTTATCGCTACCTGATTCGGGTAGAACAAACAGTGGCCAAAAGGCCTAGTGGGTCAAACAGACCAACACTCTATCCAATCCGGGATACATAAACATAATAGCCTAACGGGCTAAAGAGGACAGGAATCATTATGCTCTGGCCAGAGACTTCTGACTCCTTCGGAACCAATATAGGTTCATGAGTCACTTCCTGGGGACCACAGTCTGCCCAGACACTGTACTAAGGATGTCGACTAGGGAACACATAACATCAAATTGTATTCACCTCAGTTTACGGGAACACCGGGTACAAGTAATCCACCCCGGGGATTCTTCTGAGTACTAGGAAAGTTTTCTTAAGTTACCTAGTTAACCTTTAAACTAAAGATCGAGTTTATGAAGTTGATTATTAAAGAGTTACCCTATATCCGAGGGACCTGAGTACTGGGTGCATCCTTCGCCATCCAGACTACCTACATACCCTGTATCCACGGGATCAAGGCCCTCTATGGATGCAATCTACACGACGAATGCGAACATCTAGTTCTGTCTTGCACTATGTTTATGTAACTGTGGTTGGTACACAGTTCTTCGCCGACTGACTACTCACTCAAGTGATACAGAAATGAAATTCCAAAGAAACTAGTATTGCAAACACACCTCCCGGGAGTGTTTGGCGTTTAAGTTTTCAAGTGTGAATAATTTACCTATCACACATATTTCCTCGATGAGGTCTTCCCGTTGATCGTCCTACAGCAATTTTTGATAGTCTCACTTTTTTCTTTTTCTAAATCTTTTTAGTCAGGTATCCGAGGAGATTTTCCCTTCCTGCGGATTTAACTTGGACATGTTCCTTATTACTCCCCCAATGATTTAGAGGGACAGTGCTCAGACGTCGTTGTTGCAACTATGTTAGGCGTGAGGTACTTGGTTCAACACGACAGCATTACCCATAAACGTGACCCAGAGGTACCGTAAATACCGAACACTGCGATTTGTCTGAGTTTGGACGTTTCTTTACAAGGTTTACCTATCTAATGACAAATGAAAAACTTGCATAATAACAGTTGATAAAGGGAAATACTATTGTAATCACAATGCAGATAAAAGATGCTCTATCATCATGAATAGAACTAGAAAATAAACTTAATTAATTTTCATAAACATATGAGTTGAAAGATACTTACATCAACTCATAAATAGATAAAATTTGATCTAGGTCAAATAAAAATAATCTTTGATAACTAATTCAACTACTAAATTAACATATATAATTTCAATAAACCCTTTTTAATTTATCACAATTCCAAGCATTTGTATCCAGTCATTCTAAAGCCAACAATACCCCTGTTTGATCATTTAGAAATTCACATAATCTAAGATATGATATGAAATTTAATTCACCATATACTTAATTCAATCACTTTTGATGAAACTCATATTATAAAAGATATACATATCTATCTACCATACCCTATGTGCGTGATAATGCATATATAAGTAGTATCAATTGAGATACAATATCTTGACCCTGCCAAGGTTTAAACATGATACCTAATCTTAATCATAGTAAGAAAACCCATTTGATTATTAAAGCGTACCAAGTAGCTTAGTTTGAATAATAATCCACCACTATCGTCAAGGTAACCACTCTTTAATTATGTAAAAATTCCATCATATAAATCCCTATCTCTCTGTCATATGTAAGTATAATCTCATGTTAATAGATGTATTCGTTATGGATTTGACTTGTATAGTTGTCTCTCAAAATTATTTGTATATATAAGTCATTATCAATTTATTTGTTTTATCATATAATATTTTTAACTTCATAATTCTTTTTAACATCTTACTTCTTTATATCATCCTATACACTTTTACCCCTTCTTCACTCTTCACCATTCCTTTACTCTTCTTTTATTTTATCAATACTCTCTTTTCTTGTTTATTTGTTTCTTTATTCTCTCTCATGTTTTCTATCATACTCATAATGCATTTTTTTTAATTTGCATTCTATGCTCTACTAACTCTCTTATCATCACATTTACATTCATACTTATCTAATTTTTACATACTACAACATATATCAATATTATTCATATCTACAACATCAATTTCTTCTTATTTTACACTATCTCACTTCATATAATCATTTTATATTAACATTTATCAATTTCTCTATTTCACTTACTTTTCTATCTTTAATCCATTTTTCAATCTTCATATATCATTTTCTTACTTTGTTAACTCAATTTCTTCCGTATATCTCCTTACTACTACTCTAATGCAACTGGTGAGTGCAAATCCAGACTCCTCAACCTTTGTCAACATCCTCCGTAGCTATGGAGTTTTGGAATAGGGTATGGACATACATCAGAGCATAAAGGAATTACAAATTTCACCAAATATTGTAGTTGCAATTGCCTCGATACTCCTGTATACAGATTTTAGAAGCATGCGCAACGCACAGGAATTGTTTGACAAAATGGCTATCAAGAAAATGTAATTGTCAACTGTAAATCTAAATTCCACAACCTCTGCCAGCGTCCTCTTTGCCAGTGCCAGCGTGGGAGCTTTGGAACAGGGTACAAACATTCATCAAACCAAAATCCCTCAAAGAAATGTTGCCTCATGAGCTGCAACAACTGCAGGATGTGCACAGAATGGATTTGATGAAAAGGCTTTAAAATCAACACTTTCAAGTAAATGAAATTGGCAGGTGTAAAACCAAACTCTGAAACTTTTGCCAGCATCCTCCCATTTGACAGAATGCCTCAAATGGATGTCATCTCATGGAATGCATGATCGTAAAATTTCACAAAATGGAGTCATTGAAAGGGCTTTAGAAACTTTCATGCATTTGCAGTGGGCAGGCATAAAGCCTAATTCTACAATCTTTAGCAGCTTCCTCCTGACTGCACTAAAATGGGTGCTCAGGAACAGGGTATGGACTTATGTCAAAACATAATGGTAAGGGGGTTTTTGTCAGATATTATATTTACAAATGCAATGGTAAATATATATGTGAAATGGGGAAGCCCAGACCAGGGATGTCGACTGTTTGACAAAATGCCTCAATGAACAGTCATCTCATGGAGTAGATTGATTTTAGGTTTTCACAAATGGATTTGGTGAAAAGTCTTTAAAAACTTTCAAGCAAAAGCAATTGCCAATTGTAAAACCAGACGTAGTAGCCTTTGCCAACACCTTCCAGTTTTGTGTGGAGCGCTGGAACATGGAGTAGACAAGGCATAATGGAAGGTGGAATTTTTGTCAGAGTTTATAGTTGGAAATCCTTTGATAGGCGTGTATGCAGGATGTGGAACAGGTTATGAACATCCATCAACATAGATATGTGTGTGTATCCAAGTAAATTCAATTGGCAGATGTAAATCTACATTCTAAAACCATTGCTGATGTCCTCCCTGTCTGTGCTTGTGTGGGCTAGACACAGGGTATGGAACAAGGCATAGACATACATCAAGCATAAAGAAAAGATAAATTCCATCAGACATTGTAATTGCAAATGCCCAGTTTACATGTATACAGAAGGTAGAAACATACACAATGCACATGAACTGTTTGTCAGATCCCATGATCGCAGGACATGCAGAAAATAGATTTGATGAAAAGGCTTTAGAACATAACGAACAGGGGGGTTTATATCAATATATTTATTACAAATGCTACTTCCATTTACCAAAACCTTCATAGAAACATATACACAATTTCTCTCGTGATTGATTGCAATTATCCTAAGACATATTATCAAATGAATTCAAAACTAAAATAAATTTAACAAAATTTCAAGAATCAAACAGAGCAATGAGGAAGGGGAGAATACTTACAGATTTCTCCAGCACTCCCAAACCAGAGATCAGTCCCCTTCTTCCTCACAATTCTAGGCAATTTATAGAAAAATCCATTCCCCATCTCTATTTTTTTAATGCTAATGCATCCTCCACTCTTTTATTTTAATGATAATGCATCCTCCACTTTTTTATTTTAATGATAATGCATCCTCCACTCGTCTTTTAATGATAATGCATCCTCCACCTTTTAGTGGATTTACAAATCTTATCTTCAATTTTTTTTAAGTGTAATCGATTGTTAAATTGTTTATTATTTGTATTTTTAAATGAATATATATTTTATGTTTAGTTTTCAAATTTAGAATTCAAAAATTGAGTTGTGACATCCTTCTCCCCTAAATTTATGCATCGTCCTGATGCATGTTAGAAATAAGATCAAAACATATACATATAAATCCATATAAGAATATCTACTTTTAAAGTCTATATTTCAAAAATAGTTTAACATAGATAAAGATAACAAGGTGTATTATTTGAGCATAACTATCTATATCATCATCATTGTCTTTAAGCAAGGTTTGAAGTTTGTCGAGTTAATAAAAAAATTAGAGTTTATTCAAAATAAATACAGATAGCGCTGTTGCATTTCCACTGTGTCTTCCCATGTAGCATTCTCAGGTGAGTACTGGTCCCACTGGACTTTAGATTGGTCCACTGTCCTGTTGCGGAGCTGGAACTAGCACCTCTTGATGATTCTGCATGGCTCTATTGTTATTGTACCGGGTTCTTCCACCTATAGGGCATTCCAATTAAGAATATGCTTAGGGTCAGGTATATACTTTTTTAACAAGGATACATGGAACACGTCATGAATGCGGCTCAGTGCTGGAGATAAGGCCAAGCGGTAAGCTACAGGATTGATTTCCTCAAGTACTTCAAAAGGTCTGACATAGCGAGAGGCTAGCTTTGACTTCCTTCCAAAAGAGATGGAACTTTTATGAGGACAAACTCTTAGGAACACCTTTTCACCAACTTAAAATCTTCTGGGTGTCCTATTCTTATCTGCATAACTTTTCTGGCGATTTGAGGCTTCCTTCAACCTATGTCGAATAAGTTGCACTTGGTTGTCCATATCTTTCAACATTTCAGGGCCAACCAGTATCCTATCTTCCAATTTATCCCAACTTAATGGTGTTCGACAAGGTCTCCCATAAAGAGCTTCAAAGGGTGCCATACCTATTGCTGCTTGGAAAGAATTGTTATAGGCGAACTCAACTAATGGAAAATATTCCTCCCATTTAGTCTGTTGATCCATACAATACATACGAAGAAGGTCTTCCAGAATTTGGTTGGTTCTTTTTGTTTGTCCACCTGTCTTAGGATGATAAGCTGTGCTAAAATTCAACTGTGTTCCTAAGGCAGACTGCAATGTGGTGCAACATCTAGAAGTGAACTTCGCATCTCTATCAGAGATGATTTTCTCAGGAATTCCATGCAACCTAAAAATTTCCTTTATGAACCTTTTTGCTACTACAGGTGCATCATCTGTTAGGTTTCTTGGTATGAAGTGGGCAACCTTAGTGAGTTTATCCACTACCACCAAAATGCAATTGTGCCTATGAGGTGTCATTGGTAGCCCTTGGACAAAATCCATACTTATGACTTGCCATTTATAGAAAGGTACATCATGTGGATAAAGAAATCCTGCTGGGTGCACATGTTCTGCCTTAACCCTTTGACATTCTAGGCATCTGGCAACTATGTCTACCACATCCTTCTTCATTCCTGGCCAAAAATATATTCTTTTGAGGTCTGCATACATCTTATTCACTCCTAGATGTCTTGAATAGGGAGCCTTATGTGTCTCTGTCAAGATCATACCCCTTAGTTCCGCATTATCAGGAATGCAGATTCTTCCCTGGTACCTCATTAGTCCATCATAATCAAAAGTATAGTCCAAATACTTAGGTTCAACAAAGGTGTTAGATAGAGATGTCTTAACCTGACTGTACCATGGGTTATGTTTTTTCTTAGAGAGTATCTGTTGCTTTAGGTCTATGTGCAAGTTGGATATGGCCATTATATGCCTCCTCCTACTGAGAGCATCGGCCACCCTATTTTCTTTCCCCTTGATATATTGAATATCAAAATCATACTCACTTAGAAACTCTAACCACCTTCTCTATCTTGCATTCAAATGAGGTTGAGTGAAGATATATTTTAGTCCTTGATGGTCTGTTTTAAGCTCAAATGGTTTTCCCAACAAGAAATGTCTCCATTTTTGCAAGGCATGAACTATGGCTGCAAGTTCAAGGTCATGGGGGGCATAATTGACTTCATGGATTTTCAGTTTCCATGATTCATAAGCCACTACTCCTTCCCCTTGGAAAAGAACTCCTCCTAGTCCTTCTATGGATACATCTGTTACTACTGTGAAGTTACCATTAGGGTCAGGCACTTTTAGAATTGGAGGTGATGTTAGCCTTTCCTTCAATACTTGAAAAGCCTTATCACACTGCTCAGTCCAAATGAACTTTTTATTCTTCTTTTGCAAGGATGTGATTGGATTGGCTATCCTTGAAAAGTCTTTCACAAACCTTCTGTAGTACCCTGCCAATCCCATAAAACTTCTTACTTCGGTTACATTTGTAGGGATAGGCCATTCAGTGATGGCTTTTACTTTATCAAGATCTACCACTATACCCTCAGCTAAAATGATATGCCCTAAATAGTGAACCCTCCTTTCAAAGAAGGAGCATTTGGATAACTTCCCAAACAACTTATGCTTTTGCAACCTTTGTAAGACTGCCTGGAGATGGGTTAAGTGTTCCTCTTCATCCTTGGAATATATTAAAATGTCATCCAGAAACACAATCACAAACTTATCCAGAAAATTGTGGAACACACTATTCATTAGATTCATAAAGGCACCTAGAGCATTTCTTAGCCCAAATGGAACTACAGTGAATTCATAGTGTCCATACCCAGTCCTAAATGCTGTCTTTGGGATGTCTTCATCTTTTATCCTTAATTAGTGATAGCCCGAGCGGAGGTCAATTTTGGAGAACACTGAGGCTCCCCTCATTTGATCAAATAGATTATCAATACGAGGCAAGGGATATCTATTCTTCACCATGGTCTTATTCAACATTCTGTAGTCAATGCACAACATTAGTGTCCCATCCTTCTTCTTTACAAATATGACTAGTGCTCCCCAAGGTGATACACTAGGCCTTATCAACCATTTCTTTAGCAATTCTTGCAACTGTATTTTCAATTCTTGGAGTTTTGTGGTGTTCATCCTATATGGGGCTTTAGATATAGGTGCCGTTCCATGAAGTATATCGATTGAAAAATTGAATTCCCTTTTAGGAGGTAATCCAGGTAGCTCTTCAGGAAACACATCCTTGTAGTCCCAAAGGAACGAACTATTTTCAAAAGTAGGGGCTTCTTTCTCTTCTCCCTTCTCATCTAAAGATACTAAGAATATCTGATTTCCTCGTTTTCGTCTTGCCTTCTTTAGTTGCATAGCAGAAATGGTCCCCACTAATATAGGTTTGTAAATTCTTTGGATCCTAACTCTACACCCCTTATCATCTACACACTCCACCACTTTGTTATAGCAATCTATGTTAGCCTTATGACTCATTAGCCAACTTATTCCGATTATGACATCATAGGCTCCTAGGGGTGCAACATATAAGTCAGCTTTGGTTTCTAATTTAGAAAACTTAATGAGGGCTCCTCTTATGTACTTGTTCACTTTCCGTATAGCCTTGTCCCCATACTAAACCGTCCATGATGATTCCATATTCTTAGTTTGCAAAGACATTTTTCTTACCAATTTTGGGGAAATAAAATTCTCGGAGGAACCAGTATCTATCAAAATAGTTATGGGTTTACCAAAAAGCATACCTCTTGTCTCCATAGGTACATTTTGATGATGAGTTTGTTGATATCTGATGGCAACATGTATTTGTTGTTGGCGAGGTTGCTGTGGTTGATTGTACCCATTCCTTTTTGAACAATCCCTTGCATAATGATTGCCTCCACACATAAAGCATCCACCAGGGGGTCCATTAGAAATTTGGGGTGGTACATTCCCATCATTCCTCCTGACATTACTATTGTAATTGTTCTTGTGATCCTGATTACCATCAGATTCTATTCTACCCCAGTCTCTCCTCTTGTTCTTCTGAGCTCCTCTTTTGTCCTTATTGTCTAGTTTCCTTTTGAAGACAAATTGTTTGTCCCGAAAGTTTTGCTTTGCCATCGATAGTGCCTGTAATTTCTTTTCCTATTTGAGTGCCTTCTCCAAGACTTGATTCATGTTGTCAGGGGCAAACATATCCACTTCTGCCCCAATATCAGTATTCAACCCCAAAAGAAACTTCCTTGCCTAAGACCTTTCATCCTTTTGATTGATAGGAACATATTTCAGTATTTTCGCAAATCTATCCCAATATTGTTGGACTGTGAGATTTCCTTGTCTAAGATTCAGAAACTCAGTCATCTTCTCATCATAAAATAGTTGTGGAATCCATCTCTCACGAAAGTGGCTCACAAACTACCTTCAAGTCAGGTTTTCTTTTGAATAACAATATTGTTCTTTTATGTTTATCCACCAACTAACAGCTTCTCCTTCTAACTGATAGGCTCCCCAGGTCGCCTTGATGTTTTCTGAGTAGTTTCTTAGTTTAAAATATTTTTCCATTTCGATTAGCCATCCTTCTGCAGAATCCACCACATGTTTACCATCAAATTTAGGAGTTATCTTTTTGAGGTCTTGTGAGATATCTAGAGTGGTAGTATCCCGCCGAGCCCTAGGAGCCTCTAGCTCATTAGTTGTTTGAGCTATGTGTACTTCTGCACCTTGATGTTCATTTTCTGGTTCCAAAATGTTTTCTATAGTCCCCTATCTAGTCTTCAGGTCCTATACGGTTTTCTCAAGGTTTTCCAACTTTTCTTTCTGTTCTGTCAACAACTAAATAATTGCTTCAATACCAGCATTTGGGTTCTCAGGTGGGTTTTCAACTGGTTCTTGGTTTACAACTAGTTCTTGGTTGACTGGTTCCTTTCCATGCAAATTTCACAATTTTCAGGTCCTCGCCATTTAATTCTGAAACAAGGAGAGAGGTGATTTACCACTTGCTAAAATTTTTGGTTTACAATATGCAAATTGACTATAATTAAATCTATCACAATTCTTATTTTGAATACTAATTATTATCAATTTTGAGTTTGTAGGCCTCCAGACCAAGTGTTTGAACCACGCTTTGATACCACATGTAAGGACCCGCTTGATCCAAACTTGAATTTTCAAAAAATTTACTTTATTAACAAGTTCTTATGAGAGAAATCAAGACTTCCATTGAGTACTCAGGAAAAACTTTGGCCAAAACGGGCCATATGTTCAAAATGGAACATTCTTAAGCCAACCTGGGCTCTTCTATCCTTTGGGCAAATAGGTTCATATGGAACCAGGTCAAACGGACCTTATCGCTACCTGATCCGGGTAGAACAAACAGTGGCCAAAAGGCCTAGTGGGTCAAACAGACCAACACTCTATCCAATCTGGGATATATAAACATAACAGCCTAAAGGGATAAAGAGGACAGGAATCATTATGCTCTGGCTAGAGACTTTTGACTCCTTTAGAACCAATATAGGTTCATGAGTCACTTCCTGGGGACCACAGTCTGCCCAGACATTGTACTAAGGATGTCAACCAGGGAACACATAACATCAACTTGTACTCACCTCAGTTTACGGTAATGCCAGGTACAAGTAATCCACCCTGGGGATTCTTCTGAGTACTAGGAAAGTTTTCTTAAGTTACATAGTTAACCTTTAAACTAAAGATCAAGTTTATGAAGTTGATTATTAAAGAGTTACCCTATATCCGAGGGACCTGAGTACTGGGGGCATCCTTCACCATCCAGACTACCTACATACCCTATATCCACGGGATCAAGGCCCTCTACGGATGTGATCTACACGACGAATGCGAACATGTAGTTCTATCTTGCACTATGTTTATGTAACTATGGTTGGTACACAGTTCTTTGCTGACTGACCACTCACTCAAGTGATACAGAAATGGAATTCCAAAGAAACTAGTATCGCAAACACACCTCCTGGGAGTGTTTGGTGTTTAAGTTTTCAAGTGTGAATAATTTACCTATCATGCATATTTCCCTGATGAGGTCTTCCCGTTGATCGTCCTACAACAATTTTTGATAGTCTCACTTTTTTCTGTTTCTTAATCTTTTTAGTCAGGTATCCGAGGAGATTTTCCCTTCCTGCAGATTTAACTTAGACATGTTCCTTATTACTCCCCGATGATTTAGAGGGACGGTGTCCAGACGTCGTTGTTGTAGCTATGTTATGCGCAAGGTACTTGGTTCAACGTGACGGTATTACCCGTAAACGTGACCCAGAGGTACTGTAAATACTGAACACTACGATTTGTTTGAGTTTGGAGGTTTCTTTACAAGGCTTACCTATCTAATGACAAAGGAAAACCTTACATAATAACAATTGATAAAGGGAAATACTATTGTAATCACAATGCAGATAAAAGATGCTCTATCATCATGAATAGAACTAGAAAATAAACTTAATTAATTTTCATAAACATATGAGTAGAAAGATACGTATATCAACTCATAAATAGATAAAATTTGATCTAGGTCAAATAAAAATAATCTTTGATAACTAATTCAACTACTAAATTAACATATACAATTTTAATAAACCCTTTTTAATTTATCACAATTCCAAGCATTTGTATCCAGTCATTCTAAAGCCAACAATACCCCTGTTTGATCATTTAGAAATTCACATAATCTAAGATATGATATGAAATTTAATTCACCATATACTTAATTCAATCACTTTTGATGAAACTCATATTATGAAAGATATACATATCTATCTACTGTACCCTATGTGCGTGATAATGCATATATAAGTAGTAACAATTGAGATACAATATCTTGACCCTGCCAAGGTTTAAACATGATACCTAATCTTAATCATAGTAAGAAAACCCATTTGATTATTAAAGCGTACCAAGTAGCTTAGTTTGAATAATAATCCACCACTATAGTCAAGGTAACCACTCCTTAATTATGTAAAAATTCCATCATATAAATCCCTATATCTCTGTCATATGTAAGTATAATCTCACGTTAATAGATGTATTCATTATGGATTTGTCTTGTATAGTTGTCTCTCAAAATTCTTTATATATATAAGTCATTATCAATTTATTTGTTTTATCATATAATATTTTTAACTTCATAATTCTTTTTAACATCTTACTTCTTTATATCATCCTAAACACTTTTACCCCTTCTTCACTCTTCACCATTCCTTTACTCTTCTTTTATTTTATCAATACTCTCTCTTCTTGTTTATTTCTTTCTTGATTCTCTCTCATGTTTTCTATCATCCTCATAATGCATTTTTTTTTTTTGCATTCTATGCTCTACTAACTCTCTTATCATCACATTTACATTCATACTTATCTAATTTTTACATACTACAACATATATCAATATTATTCATATCTACAACATCAATTTCTTCTTATTTTACACTATCTCACTTCATATAATCATTTTATATTAACATTTATCAATTTCACTATTTCACTTACTTTTCTATCTTTAATCCATTTTTCAATCTTCATATATCATTTTTTACTTTGTTAACTCAATTTCTTCCGTATATCTCCTTACTACTACTCTAATGCAACTGGCGAGTGCAAATCCAGACTCCTCAACCTTTGTCAACATCCTCCGTAGCTATGGAGTTTTGGAACAGGGTATGGACATACATCAAAGCATAAAGGAATTACAAATTTCACCAGATATTGTAGTTGCAATTGCCTCAATACTCCTGTATACAGATTTTAGAACCATGCGCAAGGCACAGGAATTGTTTGACAAAATGGTTATCAAGCAAATGCAATTGTCAGCTATAAATCTAAATTCCACAACCTCTACCAGTGTCCTCTCTGCCAGTGCCAGCATGGGAGCTTTGGAATAGGGTACAAACATTCATCAAACCAAAATCCCTCAAAGAAATGTTGCCTCATGAGCTGCAACGACTGTAGGATGTGCACAGAAAGAATTTGATGAAAAGGCTTTAAAATCAACACTTTCAAGTAAATGAAATTGGCAGGTGTAAAACTAAACTCTGCAACTTTCGCCAACATCCTCCTATTTGACAGAATGCCTCAAATGGATGTCATCTCATGGAATGCATGATCACAGAATTGCACAAAATGGAGTTGTTGAAAGGGCTTTAGAAACTTTTAGGCATTTGTAGTGGGCAGGCGTAAAGCCTAATTCTACAATCTTTAGCAGCGTCCTCTTGACTGCACTAAAATGGTTGCTCAAGAATAGGGTATGGACTTATGTCAAAACAGAATGGTAAGGGGGTTTTTGTTAGATATTATATTTACAAATGCACTGGTAAATATATATGTGAAATGAGGAAGCCCTGACCAGACATGTCGACTATTTGACAAAATGCCTCAATGAACAGTCGTCTCATGGAGTAGATTGATTTTAGGTTTTCACAAATGGATTTGGTGAAAAGTCTTTAAAAACTTTCAAGCAAAAGCAATTGGCAAGTGTAAAACCAAACGCAGTAGCCTTTGCCAACACCTTCCAGGTTTGTGTGGAGCGTTGGAACAGGGAGTAGACAAGGCATAATGGAAGGTGGAATTCTTGTCAGAGTTTATAGTTGGAAATCCTTTGATAGGCATGTATGTAGGACATGGAACAGGTTATGAACATCCATCAACACAGATCTGTGTGTGTATCCAAGTAAATTCAATTGGCAGATGTAAATCTACATTCTAAAACCATTGCTGACGTCCTCCCTGTCTGTGCTTGCGTGGGCTAGACATAGGGTATGGAACAAGGCATAGACATACATCAAGCATAAAGAAAAGATAAATTCCATCAAACGTTGTAATTGCAAATGCCCAGTATACATGTATACAGAAGGCAGAAACATACACAATGCACATGAACTGTTTGTCGGACCCCATGATCGCAAGATATGCAGAAAATGGATTTGATGAAAAGGATTTAGAACATAACGAACAGGGGGGTTTATATAAATATATTTATTACAAATGCTACTTCCATTACCAAAACCTTCACAGAAACATATACACAATTTCTCTCGTGATTGATTGCAATTATCTTAAGACATATTATCAAATGAATTCAAAACTAAAATAAATTTAACAAAATTTCAAGAATCAAACAGAGCAATGAGGAAGGGGAGAATACTTACAAATTTCTCCAGCACTCCCAAACTAGAGATCAGTCCCCTTCTTCCTCACAATTCTAGGCAATTTATAGAAAAATCCATTCCCCATCTTTTTTTTTTAATGATAGTGCATCCTCCACTCTTTTATTTTAATGATAATGCATCCTCCACTCTTTTATTTTAATGATAATGCATCTTCCACTCTTGTTTTTTAATGATAATGCATCCTCCACTTTTTAGTGGATTTGCAAATCTTATCTTCATTTTTTTAAAAGTGTAATCCATTGTTAAATTGTTTATTATTTGTATTTTTAAATGAATATACATTTTATGTTTAGTTTTCAAATTTAGAATTCAAAAATTGAGTTGTGACACAACTGATGCAGAGCCTCAATCGGCAAGACTCTTTTCATCGGGGAATGCCTACAAACTTAGGCCGATGTGCCGATGGACACCCTCCAATAATTCGGCGTAACTTCCCTCATTGGCGAGCTCCTTGCTTGTGCTCTCGATACGCCGATGGATCGACTTGTATGTGCTTTAGCTGACTTGCGATTACTAGTTTCCTTTACCGCTGCTACCAGTCACCTCTTGTATCCGTCACAATGTATATGCGCAATGTACATTCCAAAGATGCATTCTCAACATGCATTCAGGATATACATTCAGTGGGACTGACCATTGACTTTCTTGGTATACCGATACACTATCAGCTAGACTTCCAAGATCAGAAGCTTTCATACTTCTCTCTCTGACACCTCCAGTCCTCCTGATGCATAACTTAACCGTTCTCAATCGGTCATCCAAAGTATGATCAGGCGTATCACCGGTGATCAGAGGTAAACCAATGTATCTAAACACGGTTTCCTTATCAAAGGCTTAACTGTCGATCCTCCTCTGATGGTCTCAACCCCTGTAACTTTGCAACTACATAGATCTTCTACTTTGCCAACCTAGCACATGACGATGCTAGGATCTCTTAGCACCATTGTATGTGATCCTGCAAACACAACACCCAAACGAACAAAACAAAAAAATTGAAAGAACTATACAACCATTCCACTGATTTCAAAGAAATCTAATTGGTGGAATGGACTAAGAATCCATCTCGACCACAAAATAGAAATTTGATTTATACAGAGAAAACCTAACGAATTCAGAATGACAGAAAGATACATTGAACATGACTTTATTTATTTTTTAGAAATGTGCATACACAGATACCCTATTTCACAATTGCATATCACACTCCTCTTCGATCTGATCTGATTACATTCGATCTGCTCTGGGCATTTATCTACTCGCCTTGAGTAGTACCAACCCGACTCCAAGCAGCTGGGAGACAACCGTCTAACAACCTCCAACTACCCTATTTTGGCATTATGTGATTACAAATTGACAAGTGTCCTTGGGACTTACAAAATGAACCTAGATACAAACTGAAATGACATGCATTGGTCAAATAGACCTTATTACATGAATGGTCTTCTAGGACCTTATTGGAAACAACAAAAATGAACATCAGACACATCATGAAGTTAAATGCCTCATGGAGGCCACTGTGGATTAGGTGCTCCTGCACCAACAACCCTATTTAAATGGGTAATATTTCAAGAATTTGTATCTACATGCCTCTGTGTTCGAATATATGTAGTTCAGACAAAAAAAAGGGATATATGGATTGAAGGGTGACATTTTCTCCTAAATCTTGTGACCTCATCTATTACTATTAACCTAAGGTGGATTAGGGGTTATAGTGACAATGCTCTTCAAATGGGTAACATTTGATTACTTGGTATCAAGATGCTATTGTGTTTAATATATGTAGTTTAGAAAAAAAAAATGGGGGTATATGGATTGGAGGGTGTTGAGGGTCTGTCATTTTCTCCTAAATCTTGTCACCTCATCTATTACCCTTAACCTAAGGTGGATTAAGGGTTATAGTGAAAGCCCCTTCAAATAGGTAGTATTTCATGACTTGTGTCAAGATGCAACCTTGTTCAATATTTGTAGTTTACTCTTGATGGGGGATATATGGATTGGAGGGTGTTGAGCCTTAGTCATTTTCTCATATATCTTGCCACCTCATCTATTACTCTTCAAATGCGTAGTATTTCATGACTTGTGTCAAGATGCAACCTTGTTCAATATTTGTAGTTTACTCTTGATGGGGGATATATGGATTTGAAGGTGTTGAGCCTTTGTCATTTTCTCATATATCTTGCCACCTCATCTATTACTCTTAACCTAAAGTGGGTCACGGGTTATAGTGACAACCCCCTTCAACATTAAGATATATAATTGCAAAATCTCTTCCTATATTATAATTTTTGTATAAAAAGTTCTTTAAATATTCTTAATAAACTATCTCTCTTATCTTATAAATGTTAATTTTAGTTTTATGTATTCTTTATATTGTGACCTATTAAAATAACAATTTTACCTTTATTATGATAAATATCACTTATAATTAGGAGAAAGTTGTTCTACTAAGGTTAATTTTCTACCAAGCTATCATTTTCAATATAGTATTTTTTAATTCTAATAATGTTAATCTATATGGTTTATCTTGTATTAGTAATTTATTAGTTTTATGCATCCTTTTATGTTATGATCCTTTTAAATAACAATTTTACCTTTATTATTATTATAAATATCACTTATAATTAGGAGAATGTTGGTCTATTAAATTCAATTTTCTACCAGACTATTATTTTCAATATATTATTTTTTTAGTTAAAATAAAATATTATTATATCTACTTTTATTTTGTATTAGTAATTTATTAGTTTTATGTATATTTTTATGTTATGATCTATTTAAGTAACAACTTTACTTTTATTATTATAAATATCATTTATAATTAGGAGAAAGTCATTCTATTAAAGTCAATTTTCTACTAAACTATCATTTCCAATATATTACATTTTTTAATTCTAATAATATTAGTTTATCTGATTTATCTTCTATTAGTAAATTATTAGGCGACCATTTTTCACTCACATTATAAATATTTTTGAACTCTTCAAGAAAAGAATGCAAAACAGACACCAACTCCTCTATCTTGTCTTAGTATTTGTTAGGGGAAAGTTTTGCCAAAATTTGATGGTGTACAAGTGTATGCAACTATTTTATCATGAAATACAATAAACTTTTAGAAAATTTGGACAGACTGTGAATATATACCTATAGATATGTATAGGCATATATATTTCAAAATAAAATATTTGTAGTATTTGAATGGCAAGCTTCAAACAAACAATGGTAACAAAAAGATATACCTATAGATATGTATATGCATAGATATGTATAGGTCCTGATGGGTAGTACTGTTATGTGATCAGGACAGAAGGAAAAGGTTGATTTAGTGCACCTGACTCATGCAACCAGCTTGCTCTCATTTTTCCATTTAAAATTTGGGTTTGCTTCATTTGCTGCTAAGCCATACTCTACCAAATGGTACATGTGGATTTTATGGCCAGTTAACAACGCCATCATGATCTTTCTATGGCTCTTTGGACGAACTGTTATAGCTGAGAAAAACCGATTAAATGATTTGCATATGCAGACATGGGTTATTCCACGCTATACATTCCAGGTGCTCATGCCATCCGCTTCTTCCTCCATTTCCATTAATATTTTTTTATCGAGTTTTCAATATTGCAGTTGTGGATGTGGATGCAGTATTTTATGCCTTCTGAGCCGGCAAGGATAAACAAACTTATCGAGGATTCCATTTTGGAGGCGGAGAAGGAGGAAGTCAAAGTGATCAGTTTAGGCCTCCTCAACCAGGTATATTTTACAAACCCTAAACTGAACTACACCCAGTAATTTGTTTTAAAAGGTGATGGGTTATTAATAAGGTAGATCAATAATTTGGTAAAAAAATAAATTTAACATGGCAGAGTGAGGATCTTAATGGAGGAGGAGAGCTGTTTTTGAGAAGACACAAGAACTTAAAAGTCCGTATGGTAGATGGGAGCACTCTTGTAGCCGCTCTAGTATTGAATTCGATCCCATTGGAGACAAGGGAAGTGTTCATTTGTGGGGGTACGTCCAAGATTGGAAGTGCTATTGTTTGCCTGCTATCTCAACGGGGAGTCAGTATTCAGGTACTACTTTAGGAATAGGCTCTATTCATATTCTTTAAGTTTGTTTTACCCCATAGTATTTAGGGTTTACATTATCCTGAATGACAGCTTCTTACGGAATCAAGAGAACAGTTGGATCAAATGAAATTAACCGTCCCGTCCCAATTCCAGCAGAACATCATCCCTGTAAACAGCTATCAGGCGGGCAAGAACTGCAAGGTTAAAGCTGCTGTATCAATGAATCTGTGTTTTCATAGTCGTTTTGCTGCTTGATTGGATTGAACAAAATAAGAATAAAGAAAGGCTTATATTTTATCTTGACAATGATATGATGCAGATATGGATTGTGGGGAGACGGGTAAGTGGGGAAGATCAGAGGAAGGCACCCAAGGGAGCCCAGTTTATTCCATTTCTGCCATTTCCAATACCCAGGACTCGTTATAAGGACTGCACTTACCATAGCACGCCTGCAATGCGAGTGCCTGACAGTCTAGAAAATGTACATAGCTGTGAGGTAATGAGCTTTAATTTGCATTTGCTGTGTCAGAGAATGAATGCCATTTCGTGACAAGTACCTAGCATAAGGTCTTAAAATTTGGGAAACTTATAATGAGAAGAGCTTAAACGCTGTACGTTGGGGTTGTTGTGTCTTAAGTGGGGGGATTCCATATAAATATTCATATTGCATTTATTTTGATTGTTTAACCTTTTATACAATGCAATTTTTTTTTGTTTTAGGGCTCAATAAACACTCTTTCTTCAACTTATATGGCCAGTCCTATCCTAAACCTTTTGGAGACATTAGTAATAATTTCAATTTCAATGTGGTGGGAATTCAGAACTGGCTGCCAAGGAGAGTAATGAGCGCATGGAGAGTGGGAGGAATAGTGCATGCATTGCAAGGGTGGAATAACCACAAGTGTGGACAAACTATCAATCCTGCGGACATCAACAAAGTGTGGGAAGCTGCACTTAAACATGGCTTTCTTCCCTTCAACCCCTCGCCTGCTCAACTGAAGCTCGCCTTCTAAATCTTCAGCTCAATCTATCTATGAATACATATTTTGGAATAAGCAAAGAGATGCATAAACTATGTAGTACATAGTGGGGATTACAGGGTTTTATTAAACCGATAGGCGTTTCACTTTCAACGTCCGTACAGTGGCAGGGCGCTCATCAACGGTCTGTGTGCCAGCACGGGTACAGGGACGACCATCCAATCCATCTCTGCCGTTCGCATCAAATTGGTGTTATTCGGTTTGTTTTAGTGACATTTTACCAACCGAATAACACCTTTATAAGAGGACGCGACCCTTAAGAATCGCTTGGTCGAATAATGAGGAGGGAACAAAAAAACAGGTCGACATTTCCCTTAATCACAAAAATACATGACTTAGAAGCGTAGAATAGGAGCATGAAATGATTCGAGAATATTGGACGATGAATTGGGAAGAAAAAAAATAGAAGGGAAGGAATATGTTCCAAAATTTTATTTATCAAGTATTCAAAATCATCAACATATAGAAGAATTGAAATATTTAAATATATTTATAGGTTTCTTTTTTCTAAATTGTTTTGCATTTCAAATAAAAATATATGTATCAAAATTTGGTTATTTGTTTAGAATTTATTTATTTTTATTATAAATTGGTAAAAATGTTAGCAATTTATTTAATACTTACAAGTTATAAGGAGGAAGGTAAATAATTAGAAAAATTGGTCATAATCCTGCATATAATTGAGGGCAAGATGCCAACAAGGCGATCTCATACCATAAGTCACAAAGGAACATTCTCGTAAGCACAAGATTGTTTAGGCTCATACAGTCTTATCGGAAGATGAATATGCATACACAAATATGATCCATGATTTTCAATAATGCAAATGAAGAACCAAAGATTAGTATATGGACAGAGGTTATAGGTTATAACTTGTAAGATTGGGTTTGATGTCTTAGAGGTTACGGTGAATGTATAATGTTGGATATACATAAGGAGTATATTGTAGGTTGGTCAATATGAAATTTGAAAGCATATAGCACACTTTAGATAGAAAGGTCTTATCAGGATCTGATACCAAATGTAACGCTACTTTCCCCCTATGTATTTCATTAATTGCAACAGATTTGTTATGGTTAATATTTAGAGTTAAGATAAAATAATATATATATTCAATGATGTTAAAATAGATGTAATAACAAATGTAAATTACAACATGTGATAATTTAATAAGAATTCTTAAGCAAATCATTAACAAAACAAATTAGATAACATAATCACATAATCATATTAACATCAAAACCCATCAATATATTTTATTAACAATAAGTTCATTACTTCATTAATTTCCATCATAGAAAGGAATAAATACGTATCTTTTGGATCCTGGAAGTTTCTTTCAAATGTTACTCTAGAGAATGGATTATAGATTCAACTCCCTTTCAGCAAGTGAGCACTTCCAGGAGGATTTTGGTTCTTATTCAGAACCAACCATGTGTTTCCCAAGCATTCAGCTCTTTTTCAGAAAACACACACACACACACTAGTGCTCCAGAGCCATGTTCAAAAAAACATGCTCAACACAAGTGCACACACAAGCCTTGGCCAGGACAATCCCGGGTGTACTCTGTACTCTGAGTTGGACACACTTTGTGTGCCCCTTCTCCAATGCTCACCGCCTGTCAAATCTATAATCCTTCTTCTTCGTGATTTCTTACCTTTCTTTCCTTGTCTTCCTTGAGTGTTCTCCATGCCCTTTCCAAGTCTTACACAAATGCCTTGTATAACCCTTTAAGGGGTGATTTCTAAACCATCACACCCTTTCACAAAGGTTGTCATTAATAATGGTTTAATAAACATAATAACTCCTCCCTTTTTAAAGGGGTTTTCATAATTATTCTTTATTTATCTCTATTTTAACCAAATGGATCATAATATCCTTTATTTTCCATCTCCCTTTTAATTACAAAGAGTAAATAAACTTAAATAAATTTTAGAGGGTTATTCATAAATAGCTTTCTTTTTCCATTTTGGGTAAAAAGTCACAACTGATTAATGAAGCCTAATGCAGAAGCTTGGTCTATGCATTCTGATACTTTTAGATTGTATTTGATGCTTGGTTAGTGCATTCTACAACAAGAAACATTTAATCCATAGTTGGTTATGGAGGTATCTGGTACCCACCATAATAAGAAGAAACAAATTTTTGTTTCTTGTCCTCCTACAAATTGGTATGTTTGGCAGACGCGAGAGAAGTAGATACTGTAAGCATTCTATTCTACATAAAGCTTACTTTAAATGTTAGTTTTGTAAGAAAAAGAAGTTGGATAAATTAGTACAATAGAAGTAGTTGTTAGGAAATACGATTTTCATTTAATAAATTAATTATTAGGTAGTTAGTTGGGTGGGAAGTTATTCCCATAGGCAGTTTGTAAATGGGAAAAATAAGGCTTTATAAACCAATTGTATGGAATGTAAAGCAACAACGAAATATTATAATGAAATTCCTTTTTATTTTTGTTATCACTTGCAATGTAAATCTTTAATATTAATTTTTAGTTTTACTGCTCTACGAAAATCAACATTGGTATCAGAGCATATGGCAATCTCTAGGGTTGTGTGAAATTTTTGAACTGGCAGCACATGGAGAAGAAGGTTGCATGTGGAGATTTTGACATTCTTATATGTTGTGCCAAGTTTGTTTTGGACACATCATTGTTTACTACATGAGGATGAGCGTGTAAAGGAGTATTAAATCTACTAAGCGTGCTAAGAAGTTTATACCCATGCCATTGGGAGAATCAACATTCATAACATTCCTTCGGTACGATAATTATTTTTCATATTTTTAGTGGATGGAGTTTTTGGAGCATGTATAAAAATATATAAGTTTGGAAGATGTAATGGGTTGGACTATATTTATGCATTGGAGAATACAATACTTTTGAACACTTGCATTTGTAAATGAGTGTTTCATTTCAATTCTTTTCTCATGTTCTCTTTTCTCTTGATGATGGATCATGGAGTATGATCCAAAACGTTGAGGAAAAAATACTGACATAGTTTAATCCAGAAGCACTCATTTACATTATCATGTACTTGCATTTGCTGCATAAAGACCATATTTTATGCATATTCTAATCTAAATTTGTTCGAAGGACATTATTATTTGTGCCTAGCATATAGGAAATCTGAGTGCAAAAATAGCCGTCATATTCTTCTAAAAAAGGGGGAGTAGTTATTTAGTTTATGCCTCTCCATGTCTATTTTCGTTCATCTCGCCTTCAATGTAAGATGATATTGCTGTTGATCCATTGATATTACGGACATCAAATTTTCTATGGTTTATGTCTTTCAGACGCCATATAAGGTTGTTTGCTATAGAAAAATTTCCTTAAAGGTAATAGTTGAATTGTATTGAGCTGATTTGATTTTAGCAAGGTTAAGAGACCAAATCCCACTATGTTTACAGTGGCTCCCATTGTAGTTGGTGACAAAATCCTAGATGGAACCCTTAGCTACTTTGATGCAGAAGACAAGTTTCAGCAAGTATATCTTCACTCTCTCGCTGCAGGCAAAAAGGTTATTCTCTTCGATTTGCTTGGCACCTTCACTCTTACCTGCAGTCTAGAACATGTTCCAAAGTTTATTGAGTAGGTAAAAGAGTTGAAGACAAAAGGAATATATGAAGTTATATGCATAAGTGTGAATGATGCATTTGTGATGAAAGAATGGGTAAAGATATTCCCTAGAAACAAACATGTCAAGTTTCTTGCAGATGGCTTTGCCAAGTATACTTATACATTGGGATGCTTAGAGTGATATGACAGATCAGAGGTTGGTGGCAATGGAGGTAGGAGGTCTTTTGTCATCTTGAGCTAGCTTCTTGCTCAGGGGTGATTCATTGTGTGAGAATCACATCTTTGTCCCTTCAAGGAGAAAGGGGGGCTTGGCTTTTGTTGACATTTCTTGTGGATGTAGTTGGTTTATTCACTTTTGGTTGTGGTTGTTTTGTACAACAGAGAAGGGATTGTTTCCATAGAATTGGAGGAGGGATATTAACACACTCAGAGGAGATGTGGACTCTCGGAGGAGAGTTGTTCTCTCATGTGCAGCACTAGAGGAGGCATTTTGACACACTCAGAGGAGATGTGGACTTTTAGAGGAAAGTTGTCTCATTGTGCAAGGAGGTTGGGGACACTTTATGTTCTCTCATGTTCATGCAGAGTTGGACATTTTCCTAGATAGTAGAGTTTGGACTGATGTAGAGTAGGACATTTGCCTAGACAGTAGAGTTTGGGCTGATGCAGAGTTGGTTAATCAGACATATACCTAGACAAAATGAGTTTAGGTTGATGTTGATACAATATTTCTTTTGTTTCTCTTTTGTAATGTAAACCTTAAAGGGGGGTTGTTAGGAAATAAGGTTTAGATTTTTAAAAAAATTATTAAGTAGTTAGTTGGGTGGGAAGTTATTACCATAGACAGTTTATAAATGGGAAAAATAAGGCTTTATAAGCCAATTGTATGAAATGTAAAACAACTAAAAAAGATTATAATGAAATTCCTCTTTATTTCTTTTTATCACTTGCAATGTAAATCTTTAATATTGATTTTCAGTTTTACTGCTCTACCAAAATCAATAGTAGTGACAATTTGAGCCTAAATTTAATAGTCGACCCTACTTATCAAGTCTCTTTTTTTTATAGTTATCCATTTGAGTTACCTTTCAAATGGAAAAATATATTTTATTTTAAAAATGTATATCATAGATCCTATCTATATTTTACTATGATCTTGTATAATTTTTTACTGTCTATACAAAATTTCCCTTTCATGTAATATGGTCTTGCCAAGATTTTAATTGTATTTTACAATAAAAACTGTTAAATATGATCATACAACCATCAAATTTAGACCCTATAGCTTATATAGAATTTGAAATAATAACATAATGAAAAAACACATTATATATATATATATATATATATATATATATATATATATATATATATAATTTAAAACTTAACACATTAACCTTCTTTATTATTACATAAAAACTCAAGCAATTCACAATACAATAATAAAATTCTTACTCAACCTTTATGCACCATTCACAATACAATAATAAAGGTCCTACTCAACCCTTAGACATGCAGATATTAATAAGAACATCTAGTTTTATAATTTACTTGAATACTTTAAATCCATGAATAGAAATAAAAAACACATACAAACATAAAAAAAACTTGTAGAAAAATAATAAAATTTTGTGATAAAAATACTTCATATTTTTTCAATCACTAATCTCTATAACCTTAACCAGTTATAAAACATAAAAAATATACAAATAGTTTTTAACGATTTTCTCCCATAACCATCTGTATAAGTAGCCTCAACTTAGATGCCATTCTCTTCACCTTAGATTTTAGTTTAGAAGAACTCAATTAAACTCGTGAGTGCAATCTTCCTATCTATAAAAACCCTTGACAAAAGCTAAGGACTCTTACACAAAAAGAGCGAAATTATTTTAGTTTTCTATCTTATCAGGGGCTATCCCATAAATGATAGTTGGGGGTCTTCCCCTTTCGAATGCTAGAATTCTTTCTGTGAAAACTGAAGTAAGGAAGCGATTCCATGGAGGGGGGCCTCCTAAATTATCTCAGTAGTGTTATCCCATGAACTTTGTAGTTCTAGGTAGTGTTAAAACTTTATAGAAGGTGGTGGTCTCATGAGGCTTTTAGTTGAATGCAAATGGATTTAGCAGAGATTTTTTAGGACCTACAAATAACAAGATTAAAAATTCATCAAATAAAAAAATTTCCCTCCAAAATATTTCCTAAATTAAATGGAAGGAATCTAAAAACTCGTAGATGGAGGAAAGTTTCAGCCCCACCTCAAATGCACCCCTTCAAAATTAACCACCTAAAAAATAGCTGCTCCTATTTTAAAGGAATAGATTCTAATTTATGACTTGGCAGTTTTGGGGGGTTTTCATACAACCTGTTGGTACCCAGAAATCACAACTCCCAAGATGCTTCTTTTTTTCCCAATAAACCCACAAAAATTCATTAAAAGTTTCCATTTTGCCTTTATGCCCAAATCCCTCATATATAACCAATTAGAGAGATCTTTTGTAAGTATTTTTAGTTAAAAATTTGACTAAGTGTCTATCCCCCATGTTTCCCCTTTTTTTCCCTTAGAAAAATTTGTCATTTTTGCCTTCAATCGACAAATCGACAAATTTTCAAACTGGCAAACTAGTTTGGAAGTTCACCAATTCCTTGAATAGCCAATATGGCGGCAGGAAGGCCCACAAAGCTAGAAAATATGAAGGCTGCAACAAGGGCAAGTCTTTAGTCAGCGAAGTGCTTGGTTAGAAAATATGAAGATTCACCGACTAAAGTGGTTCGACAAATGGATTATTTTATAATAGAGAAGAAGGAAGGGATTGGGCTCAGTTTGCAAACTGGAAGAATCACCGATAAGGTGAATAATGAAAGACAAGTGTGAAGTTTGGGCTGGGGCATTTTTACCAATAGGGAAAGGTTGGCCGACAGGGCCAAAAGGGGAAATGATGAAGGAAAGGACAGATAGTTCGATAGTTTAGATGTTTTCCAACGATGACAAAGGGTTTGGTTCGGTAATGGGCTGAATTACCAACAAAGAAGAAAATTTGGCAAGGTTGCGAAAGTTCAGGATTTGGTAAATTTGCCAATAAAGGGCCCTGGTGTGCAGAAAAAAGAGAGTTCAACAAATGACATATTTGCTGATAAAGGCAATGTGCAAAGATGACTAAGGCAAGGGGGAGCTTCATTGGCAAACCAGAGAAAGTTGAAACTTGGTGGATAGTTTGAGTTTTTTGAGATTCGTCAATAAGACAATTGGCAACAAGGAAAAAGTTCTAAAAGGGACAAACTTGCTGATAAGGCAAGAAAGAAACAGTGCGGCTCCCAAAGGCAAGGTTCACAAAAGTGCATTTTTATTGATAAGGAAAAATACAAAGAATTGACTAAGGCAAAAGCGGTAGTCCCGAACTCTATAAAGTTTGACTTTTTCATAATTTATTGATAGGGGGCCAAATATGCAAAAAAGGGTAAGGTTTGGAAAAGATGACTTTTTCTGACCAAGCAAAGATGGGGCAAAATCATAGAGGAAAAGATTGAAATGCTAGCTAGTTTGAGAAAAGTGAAAGTAGATAAGTAGGAGTAAAGAAGGATGGTTCATGATATCAAACTTTTGCCAACTGAAGAGATAGTAAAGGATCGACAAATTAAAGATTTGTTGATAAAGGTAGAAAATGGACAAATGTGGTCAAAGTTCAAGAAAAGTTGTAATCGTCGATAAGGCGAAAAAGGAGCTAGAGTAAAGTGGTTAGGTAATTTGAGTTTTCGTCGAGGTAAGTGCACAAAGATGAGGGACCAAAAGGGGGTCTTAAGATGCCACTTTTTTTGTGAAATCAGGAAAGATTGATGTTCGATGAGAAATTGAAGATAGTTACACTCAAAATTTGAAGATACAACAAAAACAAGAGTCATAGTACTCTAAATCTAGTTTCTAAACTACTAATTTTATTCAAAAATGGTTGAGATTAAGGGGTTCAAAAAGGGAGAGCACACAAATTGGTCTTGTTTTTTCAAAAAAAATAACATAGCGTCTGGTGTGCTCCCCCTAAAATGTTAACTTTTTTTTAGTATTTCAAAAATCGCTTTAGTGAGAAATTAGCTAACACTAGGTAGTTTATCCCTGATTTTTCTAATAATTTTTTCAAGAATAATTAATTTTTACTAATTTTAAAAGTGGACACATCCTGAAAAATAGAAAATTGAGCATGCTCCCCCCCTAAAATTTTTAAAAAGTAATCAAAAATCAATTTTTTTTGAATACGTGTAGAATGGAGTCTAGTTTCTAAAAATGTAACTTATTTGAAATTTTGATGAATGGTTAAAAAAAAAGTCAAAAATACTAGACACTAGTTTTTGAAAAAAAATAAATACACTAACAAAAGAAATTAAAGATGAAACCCTTAATGTAATCAAAATGTGAAAAAAATTATATGGTTAGATAGCTAACAGAGAGATTAAGATTATGGTGGTATTTTTTCAATTTTTCATTGAAAAAAATGCAATCTTGATGGGGAGCACGCTTTAGATTATCTGAATTTTGTTAGAGTTTGGAAAAACATGTCCTTGGACAACTTAAACATAGTCCAAGACTTTGGGTTGAAAGCCCAAGGCAAATCCAAGCCTTAGGCTTGGTAATTTCCAAGCCTAAGCATAATGCAAGCACATTATAACGTGCTCGCGTTATGATCATGTGCATTCACATAACATGATCATGTTATAATGTAAGTCGCATTCACCTTATAACATGATCATGTTATAACGTAAGGTGCATTCGCATTATAACACGTTCACATAATGCGAGCACGTTATAACGTAAGTCGCATTCGCGTTATAACACGATCATGTTATAACGTAAGTCGCATTCGCATTATAACACGATCACGTTATGGTGAACTAAAACATCTCTCCCTCCCTCTCCCTCTCTCTCTCTACCTTCCTCTCCCTCCCCTCTTTACCTACTACCCTATCTCTTTCACCTATCTACCTCCTAGTTTTCCTTTTCCTTTCCAATTTCCCTTTAGATCCCACAATTTTTTTTCCTATTTTACTATTTTCCACCTCTCCTCTCATCATTCTTCCCATCCAATCAACTTTCATTTTATCTTGTTTCCATTTCATCCTCGCAATTTATATCTGTTGACCTATTTTCCTCTGTCTAGAATTAAATAGTTCACCTTGTATATTCCTTGAATATCCTTTAGAAAGTGACCCTACAAGGCTTAAATTCTTCAAATACTCATGCTATGCCTTGCCAAAAATCTCAAACTCATGCCTGAGGATTCTTTGCACAAAACCCAGAAAAACCCAAAATGTTGCTTTATGCTAGATAATGCAGAGGCTAATGATGCTGATGTACTTGAGGAGCTTCCATGCTTTATTGAAAATAATGAGGAGACTGAACATGGACAAGAGCAAATTGTAGATTTGTTCTTTATTATCCAGTAGGGATATCAGCTTCTTGGTGGGGAGGTCTTCTCTTTTGAGCATGTGCACGACTCATTTTTTTTATCCTAAGTTAGAAAATCATGAGCATCTTGTTCATGAGGTGGAGGCAACCATATCTCTAGTTGAGATACAAGAGCTGGAGTTTTCAGAAGAGCAAGAAGAGAAAAAATCAGAGCAAAGACATGGGATCAAACATGTTGATTTACATGTCACTTCAAGGGGATGCCCAATCAGGCATCTAGCCCAGCTGGAGACACATCAAGAAGAGTCACCACTTGTCATGCTTACCTCTAAGTATGAAGTTGAGCATCAAAACGAGTAGGATCAGCCCATTTATTCACCACAGGTTAGCAACATCAGCAATCAGTCCAGGTGGATAGGTGAGTTTATCTCCATTATATGGGGGGTGTTTTATCAATTTGTCATATGCCCATTCCCCCCTCATCTCTTCTTAACTGCCCACATGCATGCGAAACATTGTAAATTGTTAAGGAAGGGCAGTTACTTTCAAGAACCAGTTAATGGCTTTGTTTAAGGTCACCTCTGACTGGTTAGTTGAGGATTAGAATATATTTTTATTTCAGTTTTAGGTTTCCTTTCAATAAATGTCCTTGCACTTTGCTGTATTCTCATTAAGAGATACATGCTTGCTTGTTGTTTTTGTTTTGGCTTGGTAGCTTGCTCAATGTTCCAGCTACTTTATTCTTGTTCCAGTCTCTTATGACTCCATGCCCAACGGATGCACAAGGTCATTGATCTAATGTTTAGCAGGCAAACATCCCGTAGGAGTCACCAAATTGTTGACCTATTTTCCTCTGTCTAGAGTTAAATAGTTCACCTTGTATATTCCTTGAATATCCTTTAGAAAGTGACCCTACAAGGATTAAATTATTCAAAAACTCATGCTATGCCTTGCCAAAAATCTCAAAATCATGCCTGAGGATTCCCTGCAGAAAACCCAGAAAAACCCAGAAACCTTTTGTCTTCAAGTGCTTTCTATCGCAAATTTTTCTCAGTTTTATACTTAGTCTTTTTGCATGCATATGCAATTGTATGTTTCTTTGTATGTATGTTTGCATTGTATGTTCATATATACAATCGCACGTACAAAGGAAAAGATATAAGGGGAAGATGCAAAGAAAATATGCAAAAGGCGAGATACAAGGGTGAATGTACATCGGCAAGATACAAAAGGCAGCATACAAGGGGCAGAATATACAAAGGAAATGTACATTGCCAAGATGCAAAGATAGAATGTACATTGGAAAGATACATGATGAAGCATACAAGTCACAGATGTAAAGATGAATGTATACAAGTTGTATTGTATATGCGATATACAAGGCAATGCGCAAAGAAGAAATATACAAAGCGCACATGCAAGGAAACATACAAGGAGGAGATGCAAAGGATGGGGCCCACCAATTGCATGTATATGTGATTGTATCTTTGAACATACAATCTGCATATACATTGCAATATACATTCCTGATATGCAAGCCCCAGACCCGAGAGGAATATGCATTCTGGTCGATAATGGTACAAATGATTGTATGCATCTTTTTGTTTGTATGTTCGCATTTGTATGTTTAAATATACAAAGGCAATATGCAAGGTCATATACAAAGGGCAGATACAAGTTCAAATGCATGTTTGTATGCAGTTTTCCTTTGTATATTTTGCATTGTATATGCAATATACAAATGTTAGATACAAAGGCAATGTACAAAGCGGACTCGACTGGAAAATGTAAATTGGAAAACTTAAAGGTGGGGTCCGTAGTTTGTATGTTAAGTGCATTGTATATGCCGATATGCAAGGGGAAGAGATACAAGCCGGACCTATTGCAAGGTTCCAATATAGTTGATAGTCTCCTTTGAGTTCTGCATTGTATGCATGGTCGATTGTATCTCAGATACAAGCATATACAAATGCACATGCAAGGGGACATTTCGGTGTGACAATGACCATCATTGGCTCAACTCAAAGTTTCTCTGATGGCCGATAAGGAGGCATGCAAGTGTCAGTGATGGGTCTCAAAGCTCATCTCAGTGGAAAATCAGATGATGACATGTGGCAGGTGCATGTATACAAAGGGAGATTCAAATGCATATACAAATAAATATACAAAGGTGATTTCAAGGGGTCGTTTAAGTACCGATGCAAAAGAAAATGCAATGAACATTTCGGTGAGACAATGTGTATCGGCAACTCAGTTTAAAGTTGCCCCGACAACCCTATACATACAAAGCAGTTTGCATATGCAAAGGTAGATTCAAAGGGTCATTCAGATGGTGATTCAGGTCGCATGTGCAAAGCGATATACAGATGCAGTTGACCATAACTTTGACTGCCAATATCTCCTCCATTCTGGTGAATTTCAACATGCTTCAAAAAGGAAAAAGTGCTTATTTTTGCCTCCTCTTTCATTTGGCAGGCTTTTGAGGAAGATATTTTCACTTTCAAAATTTGGATCTAGATTTGCATGCTTTGTCGACTGGACGTTTCAACAACTAATTTGACATATACAGATGCAGATATTTGTGGCATTTATGAGTGCAGGTTGATGATTCAGTAGCTCACATTAAAGATTCAAAATATCTTCCATCTGCCCCTATTCCAGATATTTTATGTCATGAATTTTTGCAGGTAGACGCCCTTCTAGCAATGGCATTTTCTGACAGAGCCCATGGGCGAATTGATTGTAACCGATTAAAAAATATAAAATGCTATATATACATGGAAAACAGATGTATTGTTGTTGGTTGTTCTTCTGGGCTATTTTGTAATGGCTACTTGGCCTCTATAATCAATATAAACTAATATTTTGCCTCTCTTTTATGATTTTAGCACTGTGTCTGATCTTTTGGATTATTCTGTCCTGACCTCTGTTAGAATCAATATGAGTTTGCGTAAGTCTTTCTAGCTGTGAGATTATTACTGTGTCGATTCAGTTGCAGCCAAACACATTTAAATCTGGTGTATCACTTATTTCATTTCTGTTTCCTTCTAACCCTTTTCCCAGCAAGCATTAGCACTAGGTTTAGATGCATTTCTCTAAGCATTAGGCTTAGAAAGAGGAAGCCGACCTTCTTCGGAGGTCTAATCTCAATTTGCAAGGTCTCACACTTCAAGATCATTCCCATGTTTCTCCAGATTGGTAAAGCTTTACAACTACTGCAAAGGGTACAAATCTGAGTGACAACAGTTTCTGGCACGTCCAGTGGGACCAGTTCGATGAACTTCTCATCAAAGTACTAAGAGATTTGGTGTTTCTCCTAGTATTACCAACCTTTGGAGACAATACAAACAACACCATGGCGACTCTATTAAATAAATCTACTGGTGAAAGCAGCCAAAGCACCTAAAATTTCATCAAAGATCAGGATTTCGGTGGTTTTCCTAGTCTATTCAGCTTCTAGAAGCATCTCAATCACCTGGCAACTCCCTCTCTGGTAAGTATCCTATTTCTCTCTAGTTACAGACCTATTTCACTCTAATTCTGACATTTTTATGATTATCCAGCATTTAGATGCTACAAAATTTTAGAATTTTATGGGAATCATGGCTTTTCCCCTACCCCTAATCTAGATATAGGCTATTGGCCCCCATATCGGCAATACCAGGCCCCAAATGCCTCTGATTTTATGCCATACATCATTGCCACTGCAAAATATCAGCATCCACATGATGCTTACCTCCCTAATCCAACAGTTTTTATTGCCCCTAAGAATGTTAATGCATTCAATGAGCTCATGAGTAGTTTCCTGAAGCTTGACAGACTTTTGGAAAATGAAAAAAGAGAAGCAGGGTACAGTCAGCCTCAGTAGTTTTATGACCTCAGCATCATAAGCTTATATGGTCTCGAGAAGTACTTAAATCTAAATAAGGAGGCTGATGAATTTATTGAAATGCTAAAACGTGACCAGCAGCGAGAGGCACAAGAGGGGTTTTTTTATGAAAACCTTACTATAGGGACGACACCTTAGGTGCAAAGTAGTCGAGCTTACTCAGATTATCAATGCCAAAAAGGGTGTGAAATCCAAGCAATCCCCTCCATTCCCAGTTTCAAACATCCTCGCCCTTTCACATCTGTTCAGCCTGCTGCAGAAGAGGCCCCAAGATTTAAGATTCCAAGCTTCCGGTAGGATAATCCATCTGTGCCTCCAAAACTGCTTCTCAGTTTTAAAATCTCAAGTTTTAGAGGCCCTCAGCCTTCACAGGAGCTTGTTCCTAGCTTTAAGCAAGTCCATCCTTCAAACCAAAGTGAATATATGAAAGTGGCTCAAACTTCCCCATCATGGCAGCCTTCTTGGACCAAACATCCTGGTTACATAGTACCAAATCTTGTAAAGGCCAATCCTCTCATACCAATTCAAAATCCAAGCCTGCCATAATCCCAAGTTTTAGGAGTGTTTTTTCGACCCAACAACCAATTCATAATGAAGAGTAACCTAGACTCCACAAATTTCTAGGCTTCAAAGCCTATATCCCTCCACAAGCCCCTATTCTTGTGCAAACTCAAATTATCACTCCCTAGGAACAAATTTGCCCAGAACCCTCTCCTCTCCAAGAAATTCAAGAAGATATTCAGGCCTCTTTCCCTGATGCTATTTCAACCCTCAAGGGTGGACCTGTTGTCTACCAAGATAATTAGAAAGATGAGCCAAAACAGGAGGTGGAAGATGGTGCAGGAGCACCTAGAAAATCATGTTTTCTTTTATAATAAGGTCTATTGACCAATGCATTTTTATTTTAGTTTGTATCTAGATTCATTTTGTAAGTCCCAAGTGACTTAGGAGACATTTGTCAAATTGTAATCGCATAATGCCAAAAATAGGTAGTAGTGTCTCCTAGCTACTTGGAGTTAGTTCGGTACTACTCAGGGCGAGTTGATAAATGCCCAGAGGAATGGCCAAATGATCATCGAATGTAATCAGATCGAAGTAGTGTGATCGAATGTGGTTGTATTGTGCTCAGGAGAAATAAAGCAATTATGTTCTATCCATTTGATTTCTATTTCTTATAACTGTAAATCGTGTAACTGTAGATTTCCATTCATTTTGCATTTTCCATTGTTGCCATATGTCGTCGTGAAGCATTCCACTGGTGAGATATCTGTCAAAATTAGTGGAATGGCTTCGTTGTATGAATATTGTTTTGCTCTTTGTTTTTTTTTCCTGTTCGGCGGTGTAGAGGATCTTGACAGGGTGTTTCGTGCAGTAGGACAACCTAGCATCTCCATGTGCTAGGGTTCACAGGAAGTAAATTGTGTGACGGCATATCAGCACAACAAACCCTGAGGTGGCTGATGGTAATTGTCTGACCAACAAACGAAGATCGAAGGTGCTATCGGGGTTGCTGGTTCATCGGCGTGTCGACAGAAAGAATAAAGTCGTGACCGATGGGAATAAGTCTCGCCGAAGTTAACGCTGGTTGTCGGTGAGAGCTTAAGCAACGGTAAGACCTAAGGAAGTCATTCTGATGAAGATTGTCTGGTCGATGGAAATGTATAGGCAGTTCATTTGTTAAGTCTTAATCACCGCTGTGTGCTCCCCATCATATTGGTATCAGAGCCAAGTTAAAGATTTGGGCAGCAAGTCGAATTGGGGATTTCTAGGAGTATTGGTGTTGGGTGCTGTCTGTGAATGTTTATGTCAGACAAAGAAAGCGAGACAGAGGCAGAGAGAATGCCTCCTAAAAGTATGTTGTAGGATGCCGTTAAGAAGTTGATTGAGGAGATGCGTGCATCCAAGTTGGGAGAGTTCAAGTAGTCCAAATGCAAAGATAGGGAAGATGAAAGTGACAACGATAAAGGTGATACATAAATTGGGGAAACTAGTAAAAAGATAGAGGAGATACCAGCAGACCAGAGGGCATTTTTAAATGCATTGAAGTCAGTCAATAGGGACACCATAGATGGGTTACCTATGTATAGTGGAAGTATGGAAGCTGAAGAGGTGATTGACTAGATTGAGACATTGAACAATCATTTTGAATATAAAGAAGTCCCTAATGATAAGAGGGTTAAGTTGGCAAAGGCAAGATTGAAGGGATCTGCTCTTGCATGGTGGAATTATGAGCAAGGGGAGAGAGTCAAGTAGGGGAAGAACATGATAACTTCCTGGGGAAGGATGAAGACCAAACTCAAGGCACAATTCTTACCCCTGGACTATGATGTGCAAATGTATAAGAAATTGTAGAACCTCAGATAGAGAGACCTTGATGTGAATGCATACACACAAGAGTTTCATAAACTCAGTCTCAGATCAAAGAGACAAGAAGAAGAGTCAGAGAAGGTGGCCAGGTACTTGAATGGCCTAAGGATGAACATCCAAGATGAGATCAACATTTTAGCACCAGAAACAGTGAACAAGTGTTTCCAAATGGCCTTAAGGGCTGAAGAGAAGATAAAGAGGAAGAGTGAACAGAACAATAGAGGTAGAGGTGGAAGGAATTTCAGAGGCAGAGGCAGTTTTGGAGGAAGAAGTCCTAACCAGAGGCCTAGTGGTGAGTCTAGCCAAGAAGAGCAAGTTGGGGACTCTAGTAGCAGAGAAGGCTACCGAGGAAGAAGGCCTAATGGAAGAGGTGGGACAAATGGATCAGGTAGAGGATCCAAGTTCTCCAATATGAGATGTTATAACTGCAATCAGATAGGGCACCCGACATACAAGTGTCCAGAGAAGGCCTCAACTTCTCATGGTGGTTAGAAGAGAACCACTTTGATTCAAGAAGATGCAAGGAGTGTGACATCTCCTGAAGTGAATCTAGCATTAGAAATGGAAGAAAGTCTGATACTCAAGAGGATGCTACTCAAGGAACTAGTGCAGATTGAACCATCTCAAAGAAGGGCTTTGTTTAGAATCAATTGCAAGATCCAAGGTAAGGTTTGTAAAGTCATTATTGACTCTGGTTCTACTGATAACATTATATCTTTGGAAGCAGTGCATAAGTTGAAGTTAGAAAAGAAACCCCATAGCAGTCCATATAAAGTTAGTTGGTTGAACAAGGGGTAGCACGTACTCATCAATGAACAAGCATGGGTAGAATTTAGTAGTGGGGGGTATAGAGACAAGATTTTGTGTGACATTCTTCCAATGGATGCTTGCCATCTTTTGTTAGGCAGACCATGGCAGTTTGACAGAAAGGCTCATCATGATGGAGAAAAGAATGCTTACTCATTCCAAAAGGATGGTATGACTTATGGGATACAGTCATTGGTAGAAGAGGATCCACAACATGTAGGGTCTAGTGTAATGCTAGTAGGAGAAAAAGAATTCATGGACACATTAAAGGAAGGTGATGGAGTAGGTTTTGCTTTGATTGTGAAGCCTAAGGGGGAAAAGAAGGAAAGTGTGAGAGAAGTAGGGCCTAAAGAGGTCAGAGATTTGCTTGAAAGTTACAAAGGAGTGATTGCAAAGGATATACCTGATTCCCTACCACCAATCAAAGACATTAGCCATCAGATAGATCTCATACCAGGAGCAGTACTTCCTAATAAGGCAGCATATAAAATGACCCCATAGCAGAATGAAGAGATAGTAAATCGGATTCAAGAATTCCTAAACAAAGGGCTGATAAGGAAGAGCCTTAGCCCATGTGCAGTACCTATTGTTTTAGCCCCAAAGAAGGATGGGGAATGGAGGCTTTGTACCAATTCTAGGGCCATAAATAGGATAACCATCAGATACAGGTTTCCTATTCCTAGAATAGAAGATCTAATGGATTGTTTGGGAGGGGCTACTTATTTCTCCAAAACCAATGAAGGGTTGTATGAGTGGAAGACAACTTTCAAAACCAATGAAGGGTTGTATGAGTGGCTTGTGATGCCGTTTGGTCTTTCAAATGCCCCTAGCACCTTTATGAGATTAATGAATGAGGTGTTGCAGGAATTCATAGGAAAATTTGTGGTAGTCTACCTTGATAATATCTTGGTGTTCAATAAGAGCAAGGAAGAGCACTTGAAACATTTGGCGATAGTCTTGAAGAGGCTGCAAGATTAGAAGTTACTGATAAACTTCGAAAAGTGTGACTTCATGAAACAAGAATTGGTGTATCTAAGTTTTGTCATCTCTAAGGGTGATTTGAAAATGGATCCTTCCAAGGTAGAAGCTATTTTGAATTGGCCTACACCCAGGACAATAGGAGAGGTCAGAAGTTTCCATGGTTTGGCCACATTTTACAGGAAATTCATTAAGAACTACAGTGACATCTATGCACCTATGTTGGAGACCATCAAGGGTGGAGGTAAGATGAAGTTTGTGTGGACAAGAGAAGCAGATAGGAGCTTTGAGAGTCTGAAACAAAAAGTTGCTAAATTCCCTGTTTTAGTGTTACCTAATTTTAATAAGGTTTTTACCATTGAATGTGATGCAAGTGGACTGGCCATAGGAGTAGTATTGAGCCAAGAAGGTAGACCAGTAGCCTTCTTCAGTGAAAAGTTAAATGAAGCCAAGAGGAAATACTCCTCTTATGATTTTGATTTGTATGCTATGGTACAAGCTCTAAAAAAATGGAGGCACTATTTGCTTCCTAAAGAATTTATTGTATACACTGACAATCATGCTCTCAATTTTTGGAATGGACAGGAAAAGCTCAGTCATCGACACATGAAATGGGTGGAAAGCCTTCAAGCATATACCTTCATCATCAAAAATAAGAAGGGAATAACCAATAAGGTTGCTGATGCTCTAAGCAGAAGGGTGTTGACAATGCAAGAAGTGCAGCTACAAAGTATGGGTGTTGAGTCACTCAAAGGATTGTATGAAGAGGACCACAATTTTAAGGAGATTTACAGGGTATGCAGTGCGTTTGCCAATGTTTTCCACAGTGACTTTTCAGATTATACATTGTAGGATGGACTTTTTTTTAAAGGTAGTCAACTATGTATCCCTAAGTGTTCAATGAGGGATAATATTGTGAAGGAAAAACATAGTGGTGGTTTAGGAGGACATTTTGGGCTTAATAAGACCTTAAATCTTGTCAGAAGGTTTTACTTTTGGCCAAGGATGCAATCTGATATCAGAAGGTTTGTTGAGAGTTGTATGATTTTCCAGAGAGCAAAGGGAGTCTCAACCAATGCAGGACTGTACCAACCTTTACCCATACCAAACAGACCTTGGGAAAGTTTGAGCATGGATTTTGTGATGGGATTGCCCAAAACAAGGACAGGTTATGACAGTGTGTTTGTTGTGGTCAATAGATTCAACAAAATGGCACACTTTATTCCTTGTAAGACCACCAATGATGCTAGTTACATTGTAGGTTTGTTCTTTAAGAAAATCATCAGGATTCATGGATTACCTTTGAGTATTGTATCTGACAGAGACAGTCAATTTGTGGGACATTTCTGGAGAACCTTGTGGAAAAGATTGGGTACAAATTTGTCTTTTAGTTTAGCCTATCATCCTCAGACTGATGGCCAAACTAAGGTTGTGAATAGGTCATTAGGCAATCTGCTGAGATGTTTGACAAGAGAACATGGTAGTAGTTGGGATATGGTACTCCCACAAGCAAAGTATGCCTATAATGATTCTACAAATAGAAGTACAGGTCTAAGTCCTTTTGAAGTTATCTATGGTAGTCATCCTAGAGGTATTTTTGAATTAAGAGATGTTCAAGGGTTGGACAAAAGGAGTGGACATGCTGATACATTTGCAGAAGCTATGAAAGAGATCCGTCAACAAGTCAGAGATACGCCACACCAGAACAGTCAGAAGATCAAGGCTCGAGTGGATCAAAGAAGAAGGGATGTGCAGTACCAAATAGGAGATATGGTCATGGTTCATCTCAACAAGAACAAACTACCCACATGAAAACACAGCAAGTTGATGATGAGAAAAATTGGACCTTGTCAGATTCTGGAGAAATATTGTTCTAATGCTTACAAAATTGAGCTCCCTGATTATATTGCTATTTCACCTATATTCAATGTTGCTGATCTAACATTATATAGGAGTCCTGATATAGGAGAAGGTGCAGACGATTCTATCCAAGACAATACAGAGTGGGTGCAGTCTTTACCACCTAAGGAACCACCAAAGATGGAGTGTATCTTGGATAGCAGGACAACCAAGAAGACCAGAAATCAGACATATTTTGAGCACTTAATCAAATGGCAAGGACTTCCAAACTCAGAGGTCACATGGATGCTGGAAGCAGACATCAAAAAGCAGGGTGGTGATTTATAGCAGTTAGTCTCTAAGAGGACTTGAGACAACTTTCACCCGGGGAGTATGGTGCAGGAGCACCTAGAAAATCATGTTTTCTTTTGTAATAAGGTCTATTGACCAATGCATTTTCATTTTAGTTTGTATCTAGGTTCATTTTGTAAGTCCCAAGTGACTTAGGGGACATTTGTCAAATTGTAATCGCATAATGCCAAAAAAAATAGCAATAATGCCAAAAATAGGCAGTAGTGTCTCCTTACTGCTTGGATTGGTCTCCCAGCCGCTTGGAGTCAGTTCAGTACTACTCAGGGCGAGTTGATAAATGCCCAGAGGAATGGCCAAATGATCATTGAATATAATCAAATCGAAGTAGTGTGATTGAATGTGGTTGTATTGTGCTCAGGAGAAATAAAGCAATTCTATTCTGTCCATTTGATTTATGTTTCTTATAACTATAAATCGTGTAACTGTAGATTTCCATTCATTTTGCATTTTCCGTTGTTACTGTATGTCGTCGTGAAGCATTCCACTGGTGAGATTTCTATTGAAATCAGTGGAATGGCTTTATTGTATGAATATTTGTTTTGCTCTTTGTTTTGTTTTTCCTGTTCGGCAGTGCAGAGGATCCTGACAGGGCATTTCGCGCAGTAGGACGACCTAGCATCTCCATGTGCTAGGGTTCACAGGAAGTAAACTATGTGATGGCATATCAGTGTAGAAAACCCTGAGGCAGCCGATGGTAATTGTCTAGCTGATGAACGAAGATCAAAGGTGCTATCAGGGTTGCTGGCTCATCAGCGTGTCAGCAGAGGGAAGAAAGTCGCAACCGATGGGAATAAGTCTCGCCAAAGTTAACGCTGGTTGTCAGTAAGAGTTTGAGCAACAGTAAGACCTAAGGAAGTTGTTTCGATGAAGATTGTCTGGCCGATGGAAATGTATTGACAGTTCATTTGCTAAGTCTTAATTGCCACTGTGTGCTCCCCATCAGAAGAAGATAAAACTAATGAGGAGTAGTTTGTTCCTACACTCATAGAAATAGAATTGTTTGAACCTATTGCACCTATGAGTACTGTTAATCCAAATAAGGGATTGAGTACTCTAGACTTTAATTCTTTTGAAGCCTTTTCTCATGCATCCGATCAAGAAAACAAGGTTGAAATGTAAAGAGTGCATGGGGAAAACCTTCAGCTGCAGAGGCAACTTAAACACAATCCAGAAGAGTTGCAGTCAAAGGATGGAGGCTTAAGAGGAAAAGTTGTTATGGTCACTGTAGAGGTGGATGATGTTGCCTTGCTTCATGAGCTACTTGGTTATGATGAAGATGAGGAGGATGAATAGTTGGTTGTGGATTTGTAGCAATAGGAGGTTTGTGAAAATGATGGCGGATTGTTGCAGGTTGAGGTAGAGCATGACAGTGAGGTTCCAAACCATAAAGAAGGGCAAGTATGTTGCTCTATTCTAGATAATGCAGAGGCTGATGATGCTGATGTGCTAGAGGAGCTTCCATGCTTTATTGAAAATAATGAGGAGACTGAACATGGACAAGAGCAAATTGCAGATTTGTTCTTTATTACCCAGCAGGGATAACAACTTCTTGGTGGGGAGGTCTTCTCTTTTGAGCATGTGCATGACTCATTTTCTGAGCCTAAGTTAGAAAATCATGAGCATCTTGTTCATGAGGTGGAGGCAACCATATCTCTAGTTGAGATACAAAAGCTGGAGTTTTCAGAAGAGCAAGAAGAGAAAAAATCAGAGCAAAGACATGGGATCAAACATGTTGATTTACATGTCACTTCAAGGGGATGCCCAAGCAGGCATCTAGCCCAGCTGGAGACACATCAAGAAGAGTCACCACTTGTCATGCTTACTTCTAAACATGAAGTTGAGCATCAAAATGAGTGGGATCAGCCCATTTATTCACCACAGGTTAGAAACATCAGCAATCAGTCTAGGTGGATAGGTGAGTTTATCTCCATTATATGGGGGGTGTTCTATCAATTTGTCATATGCCCATTCCCCCCTCATGTCTTTTTAACTACCCACATGCATGAGAAACATTGTAAATTGTTAAGGAAGGGTAGTTACTTTCAAGAACCAGTTAATGACTTTGTTTAAGGTCAACTCTGACTAGTTAATTTAGGATTAGAATAGATTTTTATTTCAGTTTTAGGTTTCCTTTCAATAAGTGTCCTTGCACTTTGCTGTATTCTCATTAGGAGATACATGCTTGCTTGTTGTTTTTGTTTTGGCTTGGTAGCTTGCTCAATGTTCCAGCTGCTCTATTCTTGTTGCAGTCTCTTATGACTCCATGCCCAACGGATGCACAAGGCCACTGATCTAATGTTTAGTAGGCAAACATCCCGTAGGAGTCACCAAATTGTTGACCTATTTTCCTCTGTCCAGAGTTAAATAGTTCACCTTGTATATTCCTTGAATATCCTTTAGAAAGTGACCCTACAAGGCTTAAATTCTTCAAATACTCATGCTATTCCTTGCCAATAATCCCAAACTCATGCCTGATGATTCCTTGTAGAAAACCCAAAAAAACCCAGAAACCTTTTGTCTTCAAGTGCTTTCCATCGCAGATTTTTCTTGGTTTTATAGTTAGTCTTTTTGTATGCATATGCAATTGTATGTTTCTTTGTATGTATGTTCGCATTGTATGTTCATATATACAATCGTACGTACAAAGGAAAAGATATAAGGGGAAGATGCAAAGAAAATATGCAAAAGGTGAGATACAAGGGTGAATGTACATTGGCAAGATAAAAAAGGCAGTATACAAGGGGCAGAATATACAAAGGAAATGTACATCGCCAAGATGCAAAGAAAGAATGTACATTGGAAAGATACATGATGAAGCATACAAGTCACAGATGCAAAGATGAATGTATACAAGTCGCATTGTATATGTGATATACAAGACAATGCACAAAGAAGAAATATACAAAGCGCGCATGCAAGGAAACATACAAGGAGGAGATGCAAAGGATGGGGCCCACCAATTGCATGTATATGTGATTGTATCTTTGAACATACAATCTGCATATACATTGCAATATACATTCCTGATATGCAAGCCCCAGATCCGAGAGGAATATGCATTCTGGTCGATAATGGTACAAACGATTGTATGCATCTTTTTGTTTGTATGTTCGCATTTGTATGTTTAAATATACAAAGGCAATATGCAAGGTCATATACAAAGGGTAGGTACAAGTTCAAATGCATGTTTGTATGCAAGTGTTTGCATGCAATTTTCCTTTGTATATTTCGCATTGTATATGCGACATACAAATGTTAGATACAAAGGCAATGTACAAAGAGAACCCGACTGGAAAATGTAAATTGGAAAACTCAAAGGTGGGGTCCGCAATTTGTATGTTAAGTGCATTGTATATGCCAATATGCAAGGGGAAGAGATACAAGCCGGACCTGTTGCAAGGTTCCAATATAGTTGATAGTCTCCTTTGAGTTCTGCATTGTATGCATGGTCGATTGTATCTCAGATACAAGCATATACAAATGCACATGCAAGGGGACATTTTGGCATGACAATGACCATCGACAGCTCAACTCAAAGTTTCTCTGATGGCTGATAAGGAGGCATGCAAGTGTCAGCGATGGTTCTCAAAGCTCAGCTTAGTGGCAAATTAGATGATGGCACGTGACAGGTGCATGTATACAAAGGGAGATTCAAATGCATATACAAAGGCGATTTCAAAGGGCCGTTTAAGTGTCGATGCAAAAGCAAATGCAATGAACATTTTAGCGAGACAATGTGTATCAGTGACTCAGTTTAAAGTTGCCCCGACAGCCCTATATATACAAAGCAGTTTGCATATGCAAAGGTAGATTCAAAGGGTCATTCAGATGGCGATTCAGGTTGCATGTGCAAAGTGATATACTTATGCAGTTGACCATAACTTTGACTGCTCATATCTCCTCCATTCTGGTGAATTTTAACATGCTTCAAAAGGCAAAAGTGCTTATTTTTGCCTCCTCTTTCATTTGGCAGGCTTTTGAGGAAGATATTTTCACTTTCAAAATTTGGATCTGGATTTGCATGCTTCGTCGACTGGATGTTTCAACGACCAATTTGACATATATAGATGCAGATATTTGTGGCATGATTGAGTGCAGGTTGATGATTCAATAGCTCACATTGAAGATTCAAAATATCTTCCATCTACCCCTATTCCAGATTTTTTTGTCATGAATTTTTGTAGGTAGACATCGCTTCTAGCAATGACATTTTCTGATAGAGCCCATGGGCAAATTGATCGTAACCAACTAAAAAATGTAAAATGTTATATATACATGGAAAATAGATGTATTGTTGTTGGTTGTTCTTCTGTACTATTTTGTAATGGCTACTTGTCCTCTATAATCAATATAAACTGGTATTTTGCCTCTTTTTTATGATTTTAGCACTGTGTCTAATCTTTTGGATTATTCTATCCTGACCTCTGTTAGAATCAATATGAGTCTATGTAAGTCTTTCCAGCTGTGAGATTATTACTGTGTCGATTCAGTTGCAGCCAAACACTTTTAAATCCGGTGTATCACTTATTTCATTTTAGTTTCCTTCTGACCCTTTTCCCAACAAGCATTAGCACTAGGTTTAGATGCATTTCTCTAAGCATTAGGCTTAGAAAGAGGAAGCCAGCCTTCTCCAGAGGTCTGATCTCAATTCATAAGGTCTTACAGTTTGAGATCATTCCCATTTTTCTCCAAATTGCTAAAGCTTTACAACTGCAGCAAAGGGTGCAAATCTGAGAGACAACAATATCCTCATCCCTCTTTGGATGTCCTAGTTTTCTTATTTCCATTTGCTTTGTTGATAAGGGAGAGGGAGATGGAAGGGAGAGAGAGAGAGGGGAGAGATAGGGAGTTAGAGAGAGAGAGAGATTCCTAGTCTTCTTGTTTCCATTTCCTTCATCAATAAGGGAGAGGGAGAGATAAAGGGGATAGATAGAGAGATAGAGGAATGAAAGGGAAGTGAGAGGCAAGAGATAGGGAGAGATAGATAGGTAGAGAGAGACGAGATAGATAGGGAGAGATAAAGGAGACCAAGCGGATAAATAGGGAGATAGAAAGTGAGCAAGATGTACAAAGAGCTTGAGAGGTAGAGGGATGATAGAGAGAGGGAGATAAGGGAGAGATAGGGAGATAGAGGTTTAGGGTTGCTCAGGTTTATGGTTTAGTGTTTTTGAGAGATAGAGAGAGTGTGTGCTTTTGACATGCAACCCTATACCCCTAAACCCTAAATAATGCCCCTAAACCCTGACCCCTAACCCCTAACCCCTAACCCCTAAACCCTAAAACTAAGAAACCATAAACCTCTATCTCCCTATCTCTATCGTCCCTCAACCTCTGAATCTTTCTCCCTATCTCTTTGGACCTCTCACTTAATCTCTATCTCCCTATCTCTCCCTATATGCCTCCTCTCTCTCTACCTATTTCTTGTCTCTCTCTCCCCTATCATTCCTCTATCTCCCTATCTCTCCCCTCTATCTCTCCCTCTCCCTTATCGATGAAGGAAATGTAAATAAGAAAACTAGAGGGGAGAGGGAGAGATAGGGAGATAGAGGAATGGCAGGGGAGAGAGAGGCAAGAGATAGGGAGATGTAGATAGGTAGAGATAGAGAGAGGAGATAGATTGGGAGAGATAGAGGACATAGAGAGGAGAGATAGGGATATAGAGAGTGAGTGAGATGTCTAGAGAGATAAAGAGAGAGATTGAGAGATAGAGGGACGATAGAGAGAGGGAGATAAGGGAGAGATAGGGAGATAAAGATTTAGGGGTTACAGGTTAGGGATTAGGGGCATTATTTAGGGTTTGGGGGTTTAGAGATAGAGATTGATTTTGACACATGTAACCCTAAACCCTAACCCTAACCCCTAAACCATAATTCCTAAACCCTAAATAATGCCCATAAGCCCTAAGCTCTAATCCCTAAACACTAAACCCCAAACCCCTAAACCCTAAACACTAAACCTGAGCAACCCTAAATAATAACCCTAAACCCTAACACCTAACCCCTAAACCATAAACCCTAAACCCTAAACTCCAAACCCCTAAACCTTAAACACTAAACCCAAGCAACCCTAAACCTCTATCTCCCTATCTCTATCATCCCTTTACCTCTCAATCTCTCTCCCCATGTCTCTAGCCATGACCCTCACTCTCTATATCCCTATATCTCCCCTAGGTGTCCTTTATATCTCCCTATCAGTTCTCTCTCTATAAACCCTAAACCTCTAAACCTTAACCCCTAACCTCTAAACCCTAAACCCTAAACCCTAAACCCTGAACTTGAGCAACCCTAGGAGAGAGAGAGAGACGAGATGAGGTAAAGAGGGGAGGGAGAGAGATAAAGATAGAGAGATTGTTTTTGACATGCAACCCTAAACCCAAGCAACCCTAAACTCATAAACCCTAAATAATTCCCCTAAACCCTGACCCCTAACCCCTAAACTCTAAACCTCTCTCTCTACCCTTAAACTCTAAACCTCTCTCTCTACCCTTAAACTCTAAACCTCTCTCTCTCTACCCCTAAACCCCTAAACCCTAAATAATGCCTCTAAACCCTAACCCCTAAACCCTAAACCTCTATCTCCCTAATCTCCCTATCTCTATCATCCCTCTACCTCTCAATCTCTCTCCCTATGTCTCTGGCCATGTCCCTCACTTTCTATCTCTATAACTCTTCCCTTGGTCTCTCTCTCTCTCTCTCTCTCTCTCTCTCTCTCTCTCTCTCTCTCTCCTACACCCTAAACCTCTAAAACTTAACACCTAACCCCTAAACCATAAACCCTAAATAATGCCCCTAAACCCTAAACCCCTAAACCCCCGAACCCCTAAACTCTAAACCCAACACTAGTAGAATTTTGGTAAATAAATGACTACATGACTAAAACTTTTAGTCATGACAACTAAAAATGACTAAATTCTACTAATTTTTTGCAACACAACTATAAATGACTAATTTGATCGTCACACAAATAAATTTAGTCACACAAATAAATGACTAAATAAATTAAATTTAGTCACACAAATACAAATGACTAAATAATTAGTCGTAATATGATATTAAAGTGGGTAAGTTTTGATTTTTGAGACATTTTTCGTGGAGGGTAAATGGACAAAACGTAAGGTTTTGATTTCCCTTGCATTTTTTATGGAGGGAATATGGGCAAAAACCTAAATTCCTATTATGTTGTTTTTTACAGATAGGAATGTATGTTTTGCATGTTGGGATACATATGTGGTGAACATTTCTCTTCATGGATGTATCAGAATAGGGTGAAACGACTACCAAGACAAAGAAGAGGGTGTAACTAACTTATTTTTAAATGGAATTGACATTCTTTCCTGCAGATCCCAGTCTATCCAAGCACCGTGCCAGGGATTTGAATAGGTAATGGTTTAAAATATTATTTTGTCAGTGCGTGTGCCCTTTATTCGTCGTTGTATTTTTCGTTGTACATTCTACATTTTATGTTTTGTTGTTTGCTAGGGCACTTCCAATGTGTGCAAAGAACTAAACATGGTTTGCGTTGATAGGTTCCTATGTGGCTTGTCGATTCACAACCATTATGACGATGATTTCTCTAATAATTTGCTTGTTGATTCACAGAGAAAAGTTATGTTCACACACTCCTGGACCCGTGTTACCCAGAGCATGAAGTTATTTGGACTTTTCTTTTTTCTCTATTGGGGGATCACTTTTCATAAATGGAAATGCCTAAAAGATTTGAGAAGGAAGGGGTTTTGATTCCATTCATTCGTTTTGCTCTATTTTTCTCTCTTCTTCTTCTTGTGAATATGAATACTTTCATGGGAGGATTAGATGGTGATAACAGGGGTAGGTAGCTGGGTATCCATGTTGAAGGAATCATGAGGAATGACTGGAGACTCAGGTAAGTGAATTTAATCTAAATTTCTTGGTATTGTATAATTTTTAGATGGTAATGTTTCCAATGGTTCTTTGGATACATGTCATATCTCTCGTTAAGAATTTATTTACGATATTATTTTGGGAGCTACTTTGCATAGAATCAAATCTCTCTGCCATCCACTCATTAATTTGCCTCTACATGACAATGGCTTCAAATCTGTACTTTTAATTCATCTGCATGTCAATGGTATTATACCATAATATTTTTACACCTGATGGGTGTGGATCTTCTTTGTATGTTCTTAATATTTCATTCCATAACTTTAAAATCTCTTAAAATTACAAAATTACTAAGTTAAAATCTTTTATAATTATAGAATGTTAGTTTATAAGATTTTAACTTAGAAAATTTATAATGGTTCTTTAAGTAGATAAACATCATCACACTCTTGGACCCTTGTTACCTAGAGCATGAAGTTGTTTTAGGTATCCCGTTGCGTGGCTCATCACACCATTTCACAGTCCTTAAGGAGGGTACCAAGGTTATACTAAGTCATTTCATAGTCCACATCAAATGACATTATGAGCATTTTCAATGATATTGAGCCAGGGACAATCATATAACAGTCACTGAGTCTTTTAAACCATTTTTCAAGAGTCTTTGTTATCATTTGGTGCCATGAAGTATGATAGAACTCATAAAAGTATAGAGTGCTCATGGAATAAAGGGACAATCCACATGCAAAGGAAGCCATGTTATGACTGTCAAAAGAATGATAGTCCTTCAAAGAAATGAAAGATTAGATAACAATAAGTGGAAGGGTAAGAGAGTAGTATAATAGTTGGGCAGTTAGTAGAATGGAAGAGGGTTCGGAAATGCATGGCAGTAGTTCTCAAGACAATAATATGTTGCCTATAGAAAGTCCACGTATTGACACATGCAAGTTGAGGTCATGAGCTTCATTTGTGTATTAATTTTGTAAAATTAATAAGATTATATTGTCTACAACATATCCTATGAACAAAAGATTGATTCACTTATGCTATTGTCAAGTATAACCTACATGGTGCTTGGAGCTTTTGAATTTTCACATCTTTCTTTGTGCAGTTAAGACAATCATCTTTAGATCAGCAAAAAAAAATTATCATTATTTAATTACTTTAATTACTGGACACAACAATTGTGTAAATACCTTGGTGAGTATGATCACAGTTTTAATATAGTATCTTTTCAATTCATTAGTTACTCCTAGAGATTAATATTCTTATTTGATAAGTGAAATATTTCTTTGGAATCACAATTTATTCTTGTCATTTGAGCTCTAAGTTTGCATGGAATTTGATTTGCAGGCTTGTCCAATGCTGATAGAAATGTTCAAAGAGAGAGAGGAAAATGTTCAAGTATTAATATTTTGCTTATATTTAAGTTTTAGATGAATGATGCCATTTTCTTGTATTTTATTATTTCAACTTCTTGTTAATTCTACTACAAATGGATGTGTTTAATGCCTTTATTGAGTTGTTAGGTGCCATACTGCGAATGTGACTAAAGGATCAGGGGATGCTTGACATTCAAAGCAAGTGTTTAATGAAATATGAAGAGTTGATATTACTTGTAATTCTGTAATTTTTTCTCAGAATAGTATCTATTATAGGTTTGTTGGCTACCTTGTGCATGGTTGTTTGACTTCCAAGTGTGTTATTTTAAAGACAAACATACTTTTTACTAAGTCTGTTGGTTTTGTTTCCAATTTTTTGTTGTTAGTTATTGAGGCCTTTGTAATTTGTTGATGAGTACTTTAGACGAAATGACCAATAATAAATGAAATCATTTATCTTTGTGAAATCTAGATGAAGTTGCATTCATGTCTACTAGAGCATTTCCAACTATAATATCTAAAAAAAATCCCCCTTCTATTATGTTTTGATGGATGTCCATCCCTATTCCAAAGCTCCCATTTTGACACAGGCAGGGAGGATGCTGGCAAAGGTTGTGGAATTTGGCTTTACACCATCCAATTGCATTTGCTTTAAAATTTCTAAAACCTTTTCAACAAATCCATTTTGTTCATATCCTGCAATCATTGCAGTCTATGAGACTACATTTCTTTGAGGCATTTTGTCAAATAGTTCACGTGCCTTGTCTATGCTTCCACATTTTGCATACATGTCTAATAGGGCAGTTGCAACTACAACATCTGACAAAATTCCTCTATCCTTTATGTTTTGTTGGGTGTCCATACCCTATTCCAAAGCTCCCATTTTGACATAGGTAGGGAGGATGCTGGCAAAGGTTGTGGAATTTGCTTTACACCAGCCAATTGCATTTGCTTTCAAATTTCTAAAGCCTTTTCAACAAATCCATTTTGTGCATATCCTGCAATCATTGCATTCCAAGAGATGACATCTCTTTGAGCCATTCCATCAAATAGTTCACATGCCTTATCTATACTTCCACATTTTACATACATGTCTACTAGAGCATTTCTAACTATAATATCTGACAAAAATCCCCCTTCCATTATGCTATGATGGATGTCCATAACATGTTCCAAAGATGCCATTTTGGCACAGGCACGGAGGATGCTGGCAAAGGTTGTCCAATTTGGATTTACACTTGCTAATTGCATTTGCTTGAAAGTTTCTAAAGCCTTTTCAAAAAATCCATTTTGTACATATCCCACAATCATTGAATTCCATGAGATGACATCTCTTTGAGGCATTCTGCCAAACAGTTCACATGCCTTGTCAATGCTTCCACATTTTGCATACATGTCTACGAGGGTAGTTGAAACTACAAAATTTGACAAAATTGCTCTATCCATTACTATTTTATGGATGCCCATACCTTGTTCCAATGCTCCCATTTTGGCGCAGGCAGGAAGGATGGGGGCAAAGGATGTGGAATTTAGCTTTACACCAGCCAATTGCATTTGCTTTAAAACTTATAAAGCCTTTTCAACAAATCCATTTTGTGCATATCCTGCAATCATTCCATTCCATGAGATGACATTTCTTTGAGGCATTTTGTCAAACAGTTCTTGTGCCTTGTCTATGCTTCCACATTTTGCATTCATGTCTACCAGAGTATTTCCAACTATAATATCTGAAAAAAATCCCCCTTCCATTATGTTTTGATAGATGTCCATACCCTATTCCAAATCTCCCATTTTGACACAGGCAAGGAGGATGCTGGCAAAGGTTGTGGAATTTGGCTTTACACCAGCCAATTGCATTTACTTTAAAATTTCTAAAGCCTTTTCAACAAATCAATTTTGTGCATATCCTGCAATCATTACATTCCAAGAGATGACATCTCTTTGAGACATTCCATCAAACAGTTCACGTGCCTTATCTATACTTCCACATTTTGCATACATGTCTACCAAAGCATTTCCAACTATAATATTTGACAAAAATCCCCCTTCCATTATGTTATAATGGATGTCCATACCCTGTTCCAAAGCTCCCATTTTGGCATAAGCAGGGAGTATGCTGGAAAAGGTTGTCGAATTTGGCCTTACACCTACTAATTGCATTTGCTTGAAAGTTTGTAAAGCCTTTTCAACAAATCCATTTTGTGCATATCCCACAACCATTGCATTCCATGAGATGACATCTCTTTGAGGCATTCTGCCAAATAGTTCACATGCCTTGTCAATGCTTTGACATTTTGCATACATGTCTACCAAGACAGTTGCAACTATAACAAATGACAAAATTCCTCTATCCTTCATGCTTTGATGGATGTCCATACTCTATTCTAAAGCCTCCCATTTTGGCACAGACAGAGAGTATGTTGGTAAAGATTGTCGAATTTGGCTTTACACCTAATTGCATTTGATGAAAGTTTCTAAAGCCTTTTCAACAAATCCATTTTGTGCATATCCTGCAACCATTACATTCCATGAGATGACATCTCTTTGAGGCATTCTGCCAAATAGTTCACATGCCTTGTCAATGCTTCCACATTTTGCATACATGTCTACCAGGGCAGTTGCAACTACAACAAATGACAAAATTCCTCTATCCTTCATGCTTTGATGGATGTCCATACCCTGTTCCAAAGCCTCCCATTTTGGCACAGGTAGGGAGGACGCCGGAAAAGGTTGTCGAATTTGGCTTTACACCTACTAATTGCATTTGCTTGAAAGTTTCTAAAGCCTTTTCAACAAATCCATTTTTTGCATAGCCCGCAACCATTGCATTCCATGAGATGACATCTCTTTGAGGCATTCTGCCAAACAGTTCACATGCCTTGTCAATGCTTCTAGGATTTCACCAAACTTCTAAAAAGAGCATGCATACTTTCATTTTGCAGCCAACCCAATTTAATTAGGATATTGATCTCAAAATTAAAAAACAATTGAGTTGTAACAACACAAGTAAAAATCCTACATGCCCCCATTTCAGGAAACAGGTAAAAAATATGCATAAAACCCAAACACAACCATAGAATTTCCAGAGAAACCATAACTCAATCTAGAAATTTTACTCCATACATAAAAAGCGAACGAGTACCCAAGTCTAAAGGTAAAAGCCATAAAATCATATGTTGATGCGTGGTATGTTTTTATGTTGATGTTATAACAATGGTTCCTAATTATCATGCCCATTGCTACATACTTCATAGTGGATCAAGGTATGGTTATAACAGTCTCAAATTCCATCTAATTTATCATAAATATGGTAAATTATGTGACCGGTTATGGATAAAGGAAAAGGAAGGTATGAAGGAGAAGATAATCCATATGTATATGGCAAAGACAACTTCAGGACCGTTACAAGCTCTGGAGCTAGAGAAATCAAAGCTATGCCTAACTTCAGGCAACAATCTGAGATGTTAAGAAGGCTGGAAAGGTATAGAATCACTTGCATTGAAATGAAGCCCAACTCTTTGATGAAACCTCACTTCATTGATGCAGATTGGGTTCTCATTGTTGTTGAAGGTAAGTAACTTAATTCTTTCGATTTAAGGTTGTCCTGTTTGTAGTCTAAAAATGTGTTAGATTCTGTTTGATTCAAAGATGGTATATTCTACTTAAATATCATCCATTTCAATGGGTAAATAGTCAGTAGCAATTTTACATTCAATCCACAACAAAAAGTGGTAAATATTTATCTTATTTTATTGGTTAAAATTGATATTTCTATTAAAGTGGATGATGTTTAAGAATAGTGGATGATACTTAAGAATAGTGGATGATATGTCTATTGAAGTGGATGATGTTTAAGAATAGTCATTTGAAAGTGGGTACTTTGGTTGTTCTAAAATTTGATGCATTGAATTAATGATGTTTAGGAATAGCCATTTGAAAGTGGGTTCATTAGTTGTTCTAAAATTTGATGCATTGAATCAATGATGTTTAAGAATAGCCGTTTGAAAGTGGGTACCTTGGTTTGTTCTGAAATTTGGTGCACTAAAATTTGGTGCATTGAATCAATGATGTTTAAGAATAGCTGTTTGAAAGTGGGTACCTTGGTTTGTTCTAAGATTTGGTGCATTGAATCAATAATCTTTAAGAATAAGAATAGTCATTTGAAAGTGGGTACCTTGGTTTATTCTAAAAATTTCATATGCATAGAAACTAATAGAGGTAGATAGTCTAATCCAAATATCAAATAATTATCTTTGACAAACTAGAACTTTGTTGTAAATTTTGATTCTACACCTCTACACTTAACATATTCCATTGTATCAATCGAACCTAATAACAGAACCTGGACAAAGGAGGCATGAATATGATGTAAAAGAAAAAGCCCCCTCCCTCCCTTATTCCTATATACATCGTAAGATTTAAATGTTTATGTGCAATTAATTCATATAATACCCTAATGGTATATCAGCCTGCCCATTTTGCATACATGTCTACTAGGGCAGTTGTAACTACAAAAAATGACAAAATTCCTCAATCCTTCATGCTTTGATGGATGTCCATACCCTATTCCAAAGCCTCCCATTTTGGCATAGGCAGGGAGTACGCTAGCAAAGGTTGTCTGAATTTGGATTTACACCTACTAATTGCATTTGCCTGAAAGTTTCTAAAGCCTTTTCAATAAGTCCATTTTGTGCATATCCTGCAACCATTGCATTCCATGAGATGACATCTCTTTGAGGCATTATGTAAATCCCCCTTCTCGCTCTCTCACACGGTCCTTGGTTGGTCTTTGTGGGAATGCGGGGAGAAAAGTAAGTCCATCGCTCTCCCACACCACATTTAGGGTTTTCTTGCGGGGATGCGGTGCTCACTCAGGTTGCCTCCCTCAAGCCCGCAGATAAACTTGAGAGTCACTGTGGTGATGCGGGAAAGGACAATATCAATCCAGAAGAAGCCGTGGCTTATGGGGTGGCTCTTCAAGCCGTGGTCTTAAACCAACAAAATTATTTTACAGGTTTTTGACTGGATTTCAGCACACTTTCTCCAAAGTATTTCCTCCACATAAAATTATGTGTCAACGATGATTTCAACAATTGCCACACTTTATGGTATCATCACCCCAGGAGATGTATAAGGGCCGAAACAAATAATGTTTATTAATAAAAATATGCAATCATATAATGTCTTACAAGTTTCTATGAGCAAACACATGGATTTCAGTTTTTAAGCATAAATGGTTATTTTAAAGTTACAACTTATAATGACAACACGGTTAACCAAAATCAAGATACATTTCACCTTACTTAATAGCCATGTAAAAATGAATTGACTTTGATTTTTTTAAAGGAACATATCCCAATGCATCCAAAAAAGAGCCCAACATGCTTATCCTTCGTAACCTGTGCATGAATAGAATTTTTTGTTATATTACATTTGCAGAGAGGTGTGACTAAAGTGCCTTAGCATTGCCTAAACTTGGCTCAAACAATCTGTATTTGGAAAGAATCTATACTGTCATGGAGCTGCTTAGTTTAAGAAATTTTGTGAATGCCAATCATGTTATGTCTGCTACCAAGTGCCTTTGGATAAGTTGATTCCTATGAATCTTTCAAGGGAGTTTCATAGCTTTTAAAAAGCTACATTTTAAAGCTTTTAATCAACATGAAAAGAGAATTAAGCAACAAGAGTTATATAAAGTTAGTGGTCTTTATTATCACTTTTGCAACTTTATTTTTTGTCTGGTAAATTTTGGCCTTTCATCAACAAGCTTTTATTTAGTAAGAGTACTATAACAACAGTTTTTTTTGGATCGTTTGTTTAATATGGTGGTTATTTTTAAAATAGGTATAATTTTGATAATTTTTTAATATTAAATATAATTCTATTTTTCAAAATAAACTCTAAATTTTTTATATAATAACATATATTTATAATTCTATTAAAAAATATATATTAAAAAGTAATATAAAGTATAATTATTGAAATGGATCATATTTAAATAAAATGCTTTCAAACAGATCATGTTATGAAATTGAATATGAATTGTTCTTTTATCTTGGAGCTGTGTTAAAATCTAACCATTTTAAATATTGTATATATTATTTATTAGTTCTTGCCTCTATAAAATGCTCACTTATATTTTCATCTAATCATTTTCTTATTAGTGTGTTTTGAAATCTATGTCAAAACCAATTAAAATCAGGTGCTGTAGGGAAATTAAACCTTTAGTAATTCTTGATTTTCCTTTATTTTTCTGCACTGAATATGAAAAGTTTCTAATTTTTGTTATTGGTTAAGGCTGTTTTTTCCTGGTGGAATGAATTATAAAAAAATTAGAATTTGCACATGAGCTACACAATGAGCAGGTTTGTTTGTATATTATCCTTTTTGAGAAAATCTTAGGGCTTCTAGTATACTTTACTATGCATGCATTGATGACTTATCTGCTTCTAGTATTCTTTTTGTTTGTTACAATGGATATTTATGCATCTCTTGTTTTCTTTTACAGCATGCTATCCTGGTCTCTTGTTAGCCCATTGGGTGTTGAAGTAGTTGGAGATGGATGATGAATATGTTGGCAATGAGGAGGTGATGCATGATTTATTCGATGCATTTTCTTGTCTTCTATGGAACAATTATCAGTTAGGCAGAGGGTTTAAGGAATTCTTAAGATTATCTTCCTCTTGACAGTAATCACCATGCTACAGTCTAGATTTTTGGACTCTCAAGAAGCTTATAACAGATGCATGTCAAACTATTCAGGGGCCTTTTCCACATTGGTAACCACAAGTATATGCATTCACTATCATTGGATCTCTAATGCTGAGAATTAATACAACAGATCCAAACCTATCCCCTATTTCAGTTTCCAAATTCTAACAATATCCTAATTGCCTTATGGTAACAGTGGCCTAACAAGGCTAAAATAGTAGCTATCAGAGATAAGGATAGTTTATTGTTACAAGTAACAATTCATAGTGGCAGCTTATGAACTAGAGAAAGTTGGGTGCATGAGACATGATCTCTATAGAGATCACAGTGTGATCTTGAATTAGAACAATGAGCTTCATGGGATAGTCATGGATTTCTGAAGAAGACATCTATGAATGTCTTTGTGCTTCTATACTCAGTGATACTCAGAAAATTAGTTTCTTGCTCATTCTTTGAGCTATGTATTGTAACCATGAAGGTGTTTTTAGCAAAGTGAAAGAATTGTAACTTATTTTCCGATCTGTATGCTGTTTGTAAGCATTTTTTTATCAATAAAACAAGTTTTTTTTACCTTCTGAAAGTTGTTTCATTGTGCAGGCTTCAAATTATACTACTAAATATACTAATGACAAATGCAAGCTTCAAAATGACTAAATATACTACTAATTGACGTTAATTAATAATTAAATTGACTAAATATACTACCAATTGACAGAAATTAGTGAACAGTGAATAAATATGACTAAATTTATGACCAGTGTTAAATCAGTGAATAAAAATGACTAAATATACTACCAAATTGATCAAAATGATGATTAAAATTAATAATTAAATGCACTACCAATGGACATAAATCAATGAATAAAAATGACTAAATATATCAGTGAATAAAAAATGACTAAATAAGTGACCAGATTATAGCAATCAATGACTAAATATACTACAAATCGATAAAAAACAACCAATAAATGACTAAAAAATGGCTTAGTCATCAATTTGGTTGTGTTATAAATGACTGGCAATAAACTACTAATCATCACGTGACCATGTTTGGTCATTTATAAGTAGTTTTTAGTAGTTTTTTTAGTAATATATTGCTCTTTTTGTACTAGTGCAAGAAACCCTAAACCTCTATCTCCATATCTCTCCCCTATCTTCCTATCTCTATCGTCCCTTTACCTCTCAATCTCTCCCTATGTCTCTAGACATGTCCCTCACTCTCTATCTCCCTATCTCTCCCATATGTCTCCTCTATCTCTTTCTAAACCCTAAACCCTAACCCCTAACCCCTAACCCCTAAACACTAAATTTGAGAAACCCTAAACCCCTAAACCCTAAACCCTAAACCTAAGCAACCCTAAACCCCTAAACCCTAAATAATTCCCCTAAACCCTAAACTTGAGCAACCCTAAACTCATAAATCCTAAATAATGCCCCTAAACCCTAACCCCTAACCCCTAACCCTCCTCTCTCTCTAACCTATCTACCTCCTAGTTTTCCTTTTCCTTTCTAATTTCCCTTTAGATCCCACCAATTTCCCTTATTTTACTATTTTGCACCTATTGTCTCATCATTCTTCCCAACTAATCAACTTTCATTTTACCTTGTTTCCATTTCATCCTCCAAATCTATATCCTCATCCCTCTCTCTCTCTCTCACCTATCTACCTCCTAGTTTTCCTTTTCCTTTTCCTTTCCAACTTCCCTTTAGATAGGCAGCTAGAGATAGGTAGTTAGAGAGAGAGAGAGAGAGATTCCTAGTTTTCTTGCTTCCATTTCCTTCATTGATAAGGGAGAGGGAGAGATAAAGGGGAGAGACAAAGAGATAGAGGAATTAGAGGGGAGAGAGAGGCAAGAGATAGGGAGATAGGGAGAGATAGATAGGTAGAGAGAGAGGAGACAGATAGGGAGAGATAAAGGAGATAGAGGGGAGAAATAGGGAGATAGAAAATGAGCAAGATGTCCAGAGAGATATAGAGAGAGATTGGGAGGTAGAGGGATGATAAAGAGAGGGAGATAAGGGAGAGATAGGGAGATAGAGGTTTAGGGTTGCTCAGGTTTAGGGTTTATGGGTTACGTGTTAGGGGTTAGGGATTAGGGGCATTATTTAGGGTTTAGGGATTTTGAGAGATTGAGAGATAGTGTACTTTTGACATGCAACCCTAAACCCCTAAACCCTAAATAATGCCCGTAAACCCTAAACTTGAGAAACCTTAAATAATGCCCCTAAACCCTAACCCCTAACCCCTAAACCCTAAAACCAAGAAACCCTAAACCTCTATCTCCCTATCTCTATCCTCCCTCAACCTCTAAATCTTTCTCCCTATCTCTTTGGACATATCACTCACTCTCTATCTCCCTATCTCTCCCCTTTGTCTCCTCGATCTCTCCCTATATGTCTCCTCTCTCTCTAACTATATGTCTCTCCCTATCTCTTGTCTCTCTCTCTCTCTCCCCTATCATTCCTCTATCTCCCAATCTCTCCCCTCTATCTCTCCCTCTCCCTTATCAATGAAGGAAATGGAAACAAGAAAACTAGAGTGGAGAGGGAGAGATAATGGGGAGAGATAGGGAGATAGAGGAATGATAAGGGAGAGACAGGAAAGAGATAGGGAGAGGTAGATAGATAGAGATAGAGAGAGATGAGACAAATTGGGAGAGATAGAGGAGACAGAGAGGAGAAATATGGAGATAGAGAGTGAGTGAGATGTCCAAAGAGATAGGAAGAGAGACTGAGAGGTAGAGGGATGATAGAGAGAGGGAGATAAGGGAGAAATAGGGAGATAGAGGTTTCGGGGTTACATGTTAGGTATTAGGGGCATTATTTAGGATTTAGGGGTTCAAAGAGAGATTTATTTTGACTTGCAACCCTAAACCCTAACCCTAACCTTTAAACCATAAACCTTAAACCCTAAATAATGCCCCTAAGTCCTAAACCCTAATCCCTAAACCCCAAACCCCTAAACCCTAAACACTAAACCTGAGCAACCCTAAATAATGCCCCTAAACCCTAACCCCTAAACCCTAAACCCTAAACCCTAAACCCCAAACCCCTAAACCCCAAACCCCTAAACCCAAGCAACCCTAAACCTCTATATCCCTATCTCTATCATCCCTTTACCTCTAAATCTCTCTCCATGTGTCTCTAGCCATGTCCCTCACACTCTATATCTCTATCTCTCCCCTAGGTCTCCTCTATATCTCTATATTGGTCCTCTCTCTAAACCCTAAACCCTAAACCTCTAAACCTTAACCCCTAACCTCTAAACCATAAACCCTAAACCCTAGCCCCTAACCCCTAAACCCTAATCCCTAAACTTGAGCAACCCTAGGAGAGAGAGAGGAGACGAGGTATAACGAGGGGAGGGAGAGAGATAAAGATTGAGAGATCATTTTTGACATGGAACCCTAAACCTGAGCAACCCTAAACCCTAGAAATAATTCCCTTAAACCCCAACCCCTAACCTATAAAACCTAAACCCTAAACTTGAGAAACCATAAACTCATAAACCCTAAATAATTCCACTAAACCCTGACCCTAACCCCTAAACCGTAAACCTCTCTCTCTACCCCTAAACCCCTAAACCCTAAATAATGCCTCTAAACCCTAAACCTCTATCTCCCTATCTCTTCCTATCTCTATCATCCCTCTACCTATCAATCTCTCTTCCTATGTATCTGGCCATGTCTCTTACTCTCTATCTCTACATCTCTCACCTTGGTCTCCTCTATATCTCCATATCGATCCTCTCTCTCTCTATCCCCTAAAACCTAAACCTCTAAACCTTAACATCTAACCTCTAACCCATAAACCCTAACTCTAAACCCTAAACCCATAAACCCCTAAACCCTAAACCCAAGAAACCCTAAACCTCTATCTCCATATCTCTCCCCTATCTTCCTATCTCTATCGTCCCTCTACCTCCCAGTCTCTCTCCCTATGTCTCTAGACATGCCCCTCACTCTCTATTTCCCTATCTCTTCCCTCTGTCTCCTCTATCTCTCCCAATCTCTACAGGTCCCCTCTCTCCATCTCTTCCTAAACCCTAACACCTAACCTCTAAACCCTAAACCCAAGAAACCCTAAACCCCTAAACCCTAACTTGTAAACCCTAAGCCCTAAACTTGAACAACCAGGTAAGTGCAAGAAGATGAGTTCACTTTTTGGCCAAAAAGTGGAAGTGTTTTTCCTATTTTTCAAATTTTGTCGTACTTAGAGTGACAATTTGAAGCACTTGCACATAAAATATTAAGATAATGTAAAAATAAGAAATGTTGGATTTTTTTTCTGGTTTTCAAATATGTAATTTTTTCTAATACCCAGATGATGCAAGTTGGTTTTTTTTTGGATGTACAAAAAGTGGCTTTTTAAAAGTCCCCTTTTTTTGAAAAAGCATGCATGTGTACGACCAACATAATTTGACCTAAATTAATGTATTTTTCTAATTTCTTTTGTGGAAAGATTCTCAAGATGTTGAATTTTGGTCAGGAATTTTTTTTGTAATTTTTTGATAAATATTTTTTTATTAATTTTTTAATGGGCCTAATTAGTGTTTTTAAAACCCCTGATGTACGGCCAACATAGTTTGAGCTAAACTAATCAATTCACTATTTTTTTTTTTCATCATGTAGAGAATGATGTCTATTTTGGTCAGCCATAATTTTTTTTTCAAGAAACTCTCAAAATCAAAAGTTATTAAAAAAATAGTAACCTATGTTATTTCAATTTTATGAGTTAGTTTGTTTGGAAAATAAATAATAAATAGAAAATTATGTTCAATAGAAAAAAAAATTATATATTTGAAAACTAGTCTTTGAGATTTATAATGGGTTTTAATTTCATTAAAATATTCAAAAAAAAGTCGTCAACCATAGTGGTGAAACTAGTTTTTTCTCTTCTTGTTTTCATGGTCTCCTAGTTGTAGGTCCAAAGATAAGGCTTGGGTTTCCAAGCCTAAAAGCAATGCAAATTGGTGGGTTTGAAATTTCACAATTTTAGAAACGGGTACTCGTTTTAAAAATAATAGGTACCCGTTTCTAAAAAATAAAAAAATTAGCAATAGGCATGTTAAAAAAAAAATTGAAAACAGATATCGGTTTTCAAAAAGTTTTTTTTTTGTTTTTATATGCATATGGCTATTTTATTTTTTTTTGAAAATGGGTACCCGTTATAAAGCGGGTACCCATTTTTCTTCGAGTGCCCGATCCTAAATGGGTACCTGTTCCAAGCGACATTTTTCATCCGTAGGAGACTTCCACGAAATGTATACTCATCTTTGTGCTTTCACTGAACCCTAAACCCTAAACTTGAGCAACCCTAAACTCATAAACCCTAAATAATGCCCCTAAACCCTAACCCCTAACCCCTAAACCCTAAACTCTCTCTCAGAAATGACATGGGTGATTCAAACTCCAATGCGCGAGAGAGAGAGGGAGAGGGAGAGGGAGTTTTTCTTTTGTAAAACACACTCACACTATAATGTGCTAGTGTTATAGGCTCGGTAATATTGAGCCATAACGCTCTTGCATTATAATGTGGTCATGTTATAGGCTCGGTAATACCAAGCCATAATGCGCTCGAGTTATGACTTGTATGGGACCAAAAAGTCATGTGGCGACTTTTTGGTCCCTCATCTTTGTGCATATACCCGTTGACCAAAAGGGAAAGATTCAAGTTTGAAAAAATGGAAGATTTTTGATAAAGGGCAAAGTGGCTTAGTTTAGAAATGTCCAATTTCGCCAACTAGAGGAGGAAAAAAGGGGAAAAGGCAAGTTGTAAGAAGAGGGAGAAATTTGCTGATGGAAGTCCCAGAAATGTAAAGGGGTGAGTTTGTGTTGGGAGAATTTTGCTGATAAGGCAAAATTAGAATGAAAAGTCAAATGTAAAGCATGGATTTGTAAAGTGTAACAGCTTTAAAAAATTTAAAGTGTTGTAAAAGCTTTACATACACCTTGGGTGGGCTCTTATTTTTAAATACCTTTCTACTCCCTGACCACCATGAATGCAGAATTGTTGATGTTAGGATAATGGATGGAATAGTGTATGCTCTCAATGTACAAGTACAAAATTTAATGGTAGGATGTAGTGTTATAGTGATCATGTTTTCTGCAGGTCCTTCTAAGGATGCAAAATCAACATGTAGGGCATGGGCGCCCAAAAGTTCATCGATCTTCCAACAGAGGTCAAGCGCCGCATTCAAGGTTGCATGATTACTTTTTGACTAGTTTTCCAACACCCAGGGGCTGCATAATATGAAATGAATTGCTATATATACATGTTTGAGAGATATTTTCAATCTTGATCGCTGAGCCAATTGTCTATTTTGCAGTGCCTGAGGATAGTTTCAGGACTTCAAATCAAGCTAGTCAGGTCATTGAATGGAGGAATTGTAATGCATATTTTATGCAGTAGCATGTCTCCATGTCTATTTGTAATGATTCAGGGGAGTGCATAGTTGCAATTTTGTATTCATCCTTCACCACATTTGTTGGTGCGATTGTAATAGAGATTTGATAATGTGTGACAACATTTAAGATGCTATGTTTTGAGTCATATCTTTATTGAAAATGGGTCATTATAATTTGGTTTTGGATAATTAAGTATGTCCAATGTATGAAATGTAATATGAGAAATATACGTCAATATATTTTAGTCCTTTGTTGATACTAGTTCAATCCATTTCCTTCCTCTTTAGTGCTTTTGACACAGTTGCTCAATGGAATAGGCACCGGTCCATATTGGAGAGGGATCAATCACTCTTTTAATCAAACAAATCATTCACTTGTGGCTCAGGGGAGAAAACCACCTTTCCTACGCATGTACATTCGCATAGTTGAATTAGCTATAGAGGGGTTTTATGGCAACTTGTCGTTCTTGACTTAGTGACAGTTTTGGGGTCAAGATGATGAGTTGAGTTTGGTTATCCATTTATTTTTAGTTGTTCATCTGGTTTTGATACTAATACCTACTTAGGTATACCCCTTGGAATATCCCTCTAGAGTTTAAGCTAAGTTTAAAGTGCGGAGGAATCTACCCACTCTTTTTAGTTTGCCAAAATCTCCTTTAACTTGTTAATAAACCTCTTCCTATGACCTTGACGACAGTCCCTAGCCTAGGTGATTTAGGAATGTTTTAAAGTTTTGTGTTGTATCAACTTTGGGAACCAACATTCTGGCGTTGTTGCCAATGAGGATTTGAAAGGATGAAGAGTTTGAAGACCCTTGTAACAGTCATTTCCAGGTGCAATTTGTTGTTGTGTGTAAGTTGGAAGCCCGCCAACTTACGTGAATATTTTGTCTTTGTTGCCAGGGATGGTACTACTGGGTTGAAATCTATCAAAGACTCTGGTGGTAAGTTGAACCTAGAATCAGTTTGTGGCCTTGAAAATCAGTCACACTTCAAGGTATTCCTCTTTGAAAGAGGTGGTGACTCTTTTGTCAAAGATAAAGAACAAAAATTTGTTAGTACTGTAACCTAGTTGTTGTTAATGATTTAAGTGCCCCAAGTTTATGAGCAGCAACTGGAATATAAAGGTACATGGTTTTCTTCCCATTTTTGAAATTTGTTATTCTTGTCATTGTTACCATTTTTTATCATAGCTAAAAATTGGTAGAACTGATTTGTTTTAGTTTGTTTTAAGGACAAGAGATTCATAATGCTATACTAGTTTGCATGTTTTGAAGTCATTTAAGTGGAAGGTTCAGATTATTAGTTTATCACTTGATTATTGATTGTAAAGAGTCAGAAAATGTTGTATGTCAGTTAACATTCATTGTGTTGCAAAAAGTTGTCTCATTTCATACTACAATGTTTCATTCATTTGATCAAATGAGATAGACAGAATATTACAATGTCTCATGCATTGAATGAAGAACAAAAGAGAAATTAATTCTCCCACACAAGCCGTGGGAGTAGCTGGATCTAAATATCTAAGACAATATGTTATGCAACTGAAAAAGAACTGACAAAGAATATGAAGGAGAGGGTGCCAATCATTGCCTGAATTCAGAGTCAGTCGATCATATGGTAGCTGCTCCATTTGTTTCCAAGCTCTGAAACCATCATAACTTGCATTAGAGGAGAGAAAGGGGGGTTTAGCACTCATGACATCATCTCATCCATACACTATATCAATACGAACAGAATACATAATATATTGTATGAGATAGTCAAGATCAGAAAGTACAATGGACGTCATTTACATGCAAAAGATCAAGAAGGAAATAATCATGGAGCATCATTATTTTATTCTAACATGTTTGTTTCATGTGCAGGTATAGGAGAAATCAAGTTGCAAATTTGAAGATCAAGCATGTGGTGCAAAATGGGCTCCCACAAGGGTCGAGCTCAGTATGCTCTCCCTGCGTCTTTAAGAGAGGGCAGTTAGTCAGTTAGCACCAATTTCTTCTCTCTTGCAGAGTTGTATACAGGTAGTTGGCTCACACATTTTATTTTTCATGCATTGTACTCCTTTCAGTTTTAATAGAAAATCATCTTGTCTCAAATATTTTGCAGTCTTGATCTGATGTTATATTGTGACTATTTCAGTCCTTTATTTTGTCTCAATACTGTTAAATTTAGTTTTTCCTAGTTGCAGTTTGTGTTTGTCCCAAACCTTGTTGTAAATTGCTTAAGGAATAAACTATCAATGAAATTATGAGGATTTAGGTTAGAGGATCTGTTTGTGAGTGATAAAATTTCATCGAGTTTAGATTTTAGAATTAGTTTGCATTTCAATTACATCCTTCTATCCCTTTTCCTTTCAAGTCAGTAGTTTAGAAATTACAAGAGAACCAACTCACTCTAGAGATTCCTTCTCGTGAAGGGAGACCCACATCTGAGAATGATTCCATGTTTTAGCAAGTAGTTAAGTTTTTGCAAAGCTTAACAAGGGTGCATACTTGAATTGACAATAGTTTTTGACACGCCCGATGGGACAAAGCTAAGAAGTTTGGTGCTGTTCTGAGCCTATTGCAGTCTCAAAAATATCTTTTAAGCACCTAGTAAATTAGCCACCTTGGTGCCAATAGTTTTTGGCATGCCCAGTGGGACTCTAGAAGCAATTTCAGTGAGATTTGTACCCTTATAGCTGTTGTTCTGGTATATGCAGCAGTTTTACTAGCCTTTGGAGCCAAGCAACTAGCATACTTGGCGACTCTACATGTTATTCTTCTGGTTTCAAGATGATTAGTTCATATCATACACCATATCGTGATGGTGTTACCAATCAGTCATCTTATCAGCTATATCAGAGCAACCATACAGCTAGGTTTTTCTGAGTAGCCATGCAGCAATAGCATACCAGCATGCACAACATTTTTACCACCCACCCACCCCTGCTCAATCTTCCAATCAACCAACACTAAGGGAGGATGCAAGCATAAAAGATACTTTGGCATTTATCATGGAGCAGATAGACAAGATCCACAGGCTGTGAGAGTACAACATGCACTAGGATGAAATAGCCTATCAGGCATATCTTCATGAGCAGGAGTTAGAGGCACAAAGAGTACATTTTGAACAAGAAATAGCTACTAAAGAACAACAAATGAGGCTTTTGCTTCATCAAATGTATGGACAGTGAATTCAAGCTTCCCCTGTCAGTCAAAATTAGCCTTTTCAAGATGAGGTATGTGGGTATAATTTTGTAAATTTTAATCAAGGTGAACCTATTATTCCTGCCAAAGTCACGATTCCTAGTTTCAGGAACCCTATACCCTTGCAAGAACCTAGGTTGGTATAGCTTGAATATATTATGCTTCAAAATCACCCACCTAAAGAATTTTTTCCCCAAGAGATTGGTTTTGAATGCAAACATATTCCGAAGAAAATCAAAATACCAAGATCTGATTTTACTCAGGAGCCTGTTTGTGTGCAAGATCAACCAGTGAATCTTCAGGTTTCCCAGACAGATGAATGTGACTGTCCTTTCACCATTTGCCTTCATAAGGATGGACCTATTGCCTTTCAAAATAACTCACTCACCATGAAAGAAGCTAGGAATGTGAATTTATTGCATATGGATATGGAGCAGTATAGATCAGAGAAAAAAAGAATTGAGCAAGCAATGATTTCTCCTGATGAATCTTTTAGTGTTTTCACTAATGCCCCCCCTTGTTATGTGAAAGATGACCAACCATATAAATCAAAAGAGAAGCAGGAGGTTGCTGCCATTAGTGTTGTTTTTACAGCTGATGTTAATCATTATACATCTAAAAAGGTTGTTGTTTCAGACCGGGTACCAAACCCTCTAGATTTGGTTTCATTTGAAAAATTTTCTAACGCTATTCAAAAGCTACATGAAGGTAGGAGACAATAAATTTAGCAAGGAGTGGGGGAGTCAGTTTCTTTATTCAATCAGTTACCCGGTGTTGTAGAATTGGAAGAGGAATCAATTCTCATGTCAGAGGCAACAATTCCAGAACAGAAGGAGGGACCTATTTTGGAGCCTAATAGGCTTAATGAAAGCTATTATGAGGTAACTAATAACCCCTTTTCATCAGAAAATTAGAAAAGTTGCTTGCGGTTCCTGTTATGAGTTCGGAAAATGTGCAACTAAACAGTGTTGACCCTTAGTTTTCAGCTAACTTATTTGTTGAGCTTCCTCAGTACATGCATGAAAGTGGGAGTGGCATGGCTATACCGAGTTCTGATCACCACGGTAATGAGGATTTCTCAGACAAGGAGGTGTTGACCCAAAGATAGGCTTGTAAAAATAGTCTTGATTTAGCTAATTAAGAACTTGAAGATGATTTATTTCAGGTAGAAATTGAGCTTTTTTACTCACATTTGGATGATATGACTGCATTGATTGAGGACGGTTACCCTAAACAACAAAAAGAGGAGGTGACTGTACTCCCAGATGAGCCACTGGTTATGGAGTAGACCGATAAATAGCATACTCTTGACTTGGAGAGACTACCTTTCTATGGCATAGCTGAATTACAAGTATAGATTGATAAAGAGGTTAGTTCATCATTGCCTTCAGTGACTGAAAAGGCTTTTGTCTCAGATTGTATCTCCTTGTGTTCTGATGAAATTTTTGAATCTAGTATAGCTCTTGTTAAGGATCTCCCAAGTTTTGATGGTTTAGAAGAGCTATTAGCTACTTTGACTGAGGAGAGTGGCCCGTTGACTATGGAGGAAGAACTTACATGGCAGACCATCATGCAGAATGAAGATGATAATGCTGCCCCTAACCATGCAAAATGTTTTCTATCTAATCCAACACCTTCAAGGGGGTGTCCTATCAGATATCTGGCTGGGTTGGCTGCTGACAAGAGAGTACATCCTCGTAATGATGCTGATCCACATCAGCAAGAAGGGTATCAAGTTGAGCCTTATTAGTTTCCTTGTTCTTTTGATCAATTTACCGAACAGGTGAAATGGGTAAGTACCTTCATGTTCCTATTCAGACAAGTGTTATAGCTGTCTGTTGCCTGTTTGTTCTTATTTCACCTCTTTGGGTCTAGTGACAAGCTGATGAAGTATTACAGATTGTGGAGGAAGGGAAGTTATTTTATCGAACCAGTAAATGGTTTTGTTTGATCAGCTTTCTCAACTGGTTAGAGTAGGTTAGTTTAGGTTGCAGTCAATAAGTGCTCATACACATTTGTTTTCAACTTTTTGTCTTGGCCATCAGGATCTGTTAGATTGCTTTCAGTTAGTTTGTTTTCAGTTTTTGTATTACTGTTTGAATTGGTTGAAGTGCAGAGTTTTAGTTTTTTTTGAGTTTGGAATGAGTAGATTTGACTCTATGCCCAACGGATTTTCAAGGCAATTGGTCAAATGCTTAGCAGACAAGCATATAGTAGAAGTCGCCAAAAATGTTACCATTTTTTTATCACAGCTAAAAATTGGTAGAACTGATTTGTTTCAGTTTGTTTTAAGGACGAGAGATTCATAATGCTATACCAGTTTGGATGTTTTGAAGTCATTTAAGTGGAAGGTTTAGTTTATCAATTTATCACTTGATTATTGATTGTAAAGAGACTAAAAATATTGTATGTCAGTTAACATTCATTGTGTTGCAGAAAGTTGTCTCATTTCATACTACAATGTTTCATTCATTTGATCAAATGAGATATACATAATATTACAATGTTTCATGCATTGAATGAAGAACAAAAGAGAAATTAATTCTCCCACACAAGCCGTGGGAGTAGTTGGATCTGAATATCTAATATAATATGTCATGCAACTGAAAAGGAACTGACAAAGCATATGAAGGAGAGAGTGCCGATCATTTCCTGAATTTGGAGTCAGTTGATCATATGGTAGCTGCTCTATTCATTGCCGAGATCTGAAACCATCATAACCTGCATTAGTTGAGAGAAAGGGGGGTTTAGTGCTCATGACATCATCTCATCCATACACTATATCAGTACGAACAGAATACATAACAGATTGTATGAGATAGTCAGGATCAGAAAGTACAATGGACGTCATTTACATGCAAAAGATCAAGAAGGAAACAATCATGGAGCATCATTATTTTATTCTAACATGTTTGTTTCATGTGCAAGTATAGGAGAAATCAAGTTGTAGATTTGAAGATCAAGCATGTGGTGTAAAATGGGCTCCCACAAGGGTAGAGCTCAGCATGCTCTCCCTGCGTCTTTAAGAGAGGGCAGTCAGTCAGTTAGCATCAATTTCTTCTCTCTTGTAGAGTTGTATACAAGCAGTTGGCTCACACATTTTATTTTTCATGCATTGTACTCCTTTCAGTTCTAATAGAAAATCATCTTTTTTCACATATTTTGTATTCTTGATCTGATGTTATATTGTGAATATTTCAATCCTTTATTTTGTCTCAATACTGTTAAATTTAGTTTTTCATGGTTGCAGTTTGTGTTTGACCCAAACCTTGTTGCAAATTACTTAAGAAATAAACTATTAGTGAAATTGTGAGGATTTAGGTTAGAGGATCTGTTTGTGAGTGATAAAATTTCATCCAGTTTAGATTTTAGAATTAGTTTACATTTCAGTTACATCCTTCTATTCCTTTTCCCCTCAAGTCAGTAGTTTAGAAATTACAACAGAACTAGCTCACTCTGGAAATTCATTCTCATGAAAGGAGACCCACATTCAAGAATGATTCCATGTTTCAGCAAGTAGTTAAGTTTTCACAAAGCTTAACAAGGGTGCATACTTGAATTGACAACAATCATGTTGAAGGAACAAATTTGTATGCCTCAGTTTTTTTCCCTACTTTATAGGATGTTTTAGTCATGGCCAATTGGTATGATCTTGGATGCCCTATGAATGATCTATCATCTGAGTCTTCATATATATCAGACCCTAGGAATACATTGGGGTGGATTCCCATGACCATCCTAGAAATGCATATTCCAGTAATGGCTCTACTTGTTATACAAATCAAAACCTATATGTACCCATGCAATATCATAGTGACTTAGTAGTTTATCGATATGAAATTGATAAAACCAAACAACTATTAGAGTCATTATTGCAGCAAGAAGAAGAAATGGAAAATCAAATTAGGCTGCTAGAATCTAATTTGCGGTCCAGTCCCCCTCGTGTTGTTCCCAGTTGCTCTTTTCCTTGGCTTCCTCTTATTGCAAATGAAAATACATACAAGCAGCTGGACCTCTCATGGGTCAATTATGAGAAACAATCCATGCCTAAAAAAATTTACTATCAGATGCCAATATTTGATGGGTGTGAGGTTTATGATGGGAAGGCACATGTTGAGGCATTTTCAGACTTCATGAATAGATCCCAGTTTGAAGATGAAGATATTTGGATGAGATTTTTTGTTAGATCTCTATATGGACTAGCACGGAAATGGTTGGTTAGTTTCCTTGACCAGCATTTTACTTCCTAGGATCAATTAGTGTCTGCATTTGAGGATTTTGCAAATAGTCTAGACCCTGTGTTTCTTGTCCAAGAACTAGAAGATATTAGAAGGTAGGAAGGAGAGTCTAGCATGGAGCTCAACCACATATTTGCGGTTGCTCTATCTCACATCCCAGATAATTTCAGACTTGATCTTCCTATTTGTATTGACATGTATTTGAGTGGTTATAATGATACCTTAAGCCCAATTTCTATACGGGAAGAGTTTAGTCTAATGAGTATGCAATAGGCATACTTGTTCATTGATTGTGTTGACAAAGTTAAGAGGGATATGAGTGTAAAATCTCTATCCTCAGATGTAAAGATGGTTGGTAATAAATAGGCTATTGTAGATAGTAGGGATGTGGATGCTTCATGTGATCCAAACACAATGTTTGGCGATGATTGTGTGTAGGAGGGTAGAAGTGGAAGGTGGTACACCACATGGCAATGAGACAGATGATGAAAGTAGTACTTGCACCTACCATTGGCTGAATAGTTTATCAAGTGAAAGAAAAAATGATGAAAACAATGGTGACTTCCAACCTAGTGCTGAGGTATGTGGCTCAGTGAACAATGAGGATGCTGTGTGCATAAGTGAGAAGCAAGTTGAATCAACTTGTAAAGTTGATTATGAAGATTGTACACAAGTAAATGAAATGGACAGTGAGCAAGGAACTTGTTTATTATTTGATGTTTTTCCTTCCTTTATTCATGTATGTGATGAGGTAGTCAGTGTTTGTTTGCATGAAGATGATGTAGAGGTGGTTGCGCTTGATGATACCTGATCAGAGACAAATGTTGGTGCAACCATGGAGTTTCAGTATGAAGAGCTTGTCCTATATTGTGAGGAGGGTGATCATGTGGACACATATGAGAACTTATTTTTGTGGTGCAAGGTATGTTGTCTTCCTCATGCAGAGTGTGCTTCATCTCAGCCACAAGGAAATAAAATAATAATGAATGTGGAAGAAGAAGTGTGCCATCAGTCTATTCGTAGCAGTGAATATAACACATCAAGTTGCTCATGTGAAAGTGAAATAGAGAGATAATTGGAAGAACATGGTTCTTCATTTGAGGTGTCTCATGATATTGATTAATGTGTTGATGTTTTGAATTGTAGCCTGAGTCATGCTTATGATTCAGAGGTTGAAATTTGTAGCAGCGTATATAAAAATTTTGTTCAAGAGCTTGATGGAGTTACAAATGAATATGAATGCTTCCACTTTGATGTGGAAAATTTGTTAGCTCTTGAATGTGTTGGTGTTGCAGTAGAGGTTGAGTCCTTTGTATGAGACATTGATGTGAATGAGCAACGAGGCATGTTTATGCCTGAATTTCAACATGTTGCAGCCCAACTTGAGGATATGATAGAGCTAGAATCTTTCCAGTTTTCTCTACAAGGTGAAGTGCCTTCTCTTGTGGATTAGCAATGCATTCAGGCACAGTTTGCTTTTCCATGTGAATTGGAGGTATTTTCTTTTTCCCCCGAATTGCATGAAGAGGTTAGCAGGTATGATATCTTGGCACATGATAATGGAGGTTTGCCTTCATTTGTTTCTTTTGTTGTTGACCTAAATTTTAGATTAGCACCCCTTGCTACTTGGAACAAGCATGATATGGATATGAATAGGTCAAGTACCTATTATTTATGGTTGCCATGCAGCAATGATTTCATTAATAAAGCTGACCTTGGCCCCACAAGCATATGCTACAGAATATCACATGCTAGGGGTAGTTTTTAGTTGTTACAGCTGGGTGAAAATTGCAAATTTGGTGTGAGGGAGAACAACTCCTTCATTCAACTTATCTTTGACAGAGACAAGTAGTTGCAACAATTTTGTGCAGGTTTGGCATGCAGTGATCTTAAATTTTGCTTTTAGTCATTTTTCCTTTATGACTAAATGTTCTCCTATATATATGCTCTTGTTGTAAATACGTTTCTATTGTTTCCCTTGTTCATTTTTGTTTTTGGTCTGCCTAGAGATGTTCTAAGGTTCTCACTGTGACAAAGTTTGTTACCTAGAAAAACCAACTCCCAAGATGCTTCTTTTTTCCCCAAAAAACCCACAAAAATCCATTAAAACTTTCCATTTTGCCTTTATGCCCAAATCCCTCATATATAACTAATCAAAGAGATCTTTTATAGGGAGTTTTAGTTAAAAAATTGATTAAGTGTCTATCCCCCATGTTTTCCCTTTTTTCCCTTAGAAAAATTTGTCATTTTTGCCTTCAGTCGGTGAATCAACAAATTTACGAACTAGCAAACTAGTTTGGAAGTTCGCCAATTCCTTGACTAGTCGATATGGTGGCAAGAAGGTCCACAGAGTTAGAAAAGATAAAGGCTGCAAGAAGGGGGAGTCTTTAGTTGGTGAAGTGCTTGGTTAAAAAATCTAAATATTCACCGACCAAAGTGGTTTAGCAAATGGATTATTTTTTGATAGAGAAGAAGGAAGGGCTTAGGCTCAATTCGCAAAATGGAAGAATTGCCGATAAGGCGAATAATGAAAGACAAGTGTGAAGTTTGGCCTAGGGCATTTTTTCGATAGGGAAAGGTTGGCTGACAGGGCCAAAAGGGGAAATGATGAAGGAAAGGAGAGAGAGTTCAACAGTTTGGAGTTTTGCCAATGATGGCAAAGGGTTTGGTTCGCCAATGGGCCGAATTGTTGACAAAGAAGAAAATTTGGCAAGGTTGGGAAAGTTTAGAATTTGACAACTTTGCCAATAAAGCCCACTTGGTGTGGAGGAAAAAGAGAGTTTAACAAATGACATATTTAAAGTAGAGTGCTTCTGGATTAAACTGTGTATGTTTTTGCATCAATGTTTCAGATCATGCTCAATGATCCATCATTAGGAAGAGGACAGTGTATAGATTGGATAGTAGACTGGACCTTATAAAGGAAAGAGAGAGGAAGATGAGACAAGGAACGCATAACGAGAGACAAGAGGGGGTGGGTGAGCAAGAGAATAGTTTGACAATACAAATAAGTAAATACTCAAATAAAATAAAACCACACAAGCACAAGAATGAGCATACAATATTAATAGATATGAACATATAGATGCATAGGAGCACCCATACTAACTAAGACAAAGCCTATATAATACCAAGAAAATATAAAGCTAATACAAAATATATAGTTGCTTGCTTATTTACGTCCTAGGGTGTTTCTTTCAATATTGTATCTTTACTATTTTGTTATTTTTATTAGCTTTATATTTTCTTGGTATTATATAGCTTTTTAGGGTATTATATAGGCTTTGTCTTAGTTAGTATGGGTGCTCCTATGCATCTATATGTTCATATCTGTTATTATTGTATGCTCATTCTTGTGCTTGTGTGGTTTTATTTTATTTGAGTATTTACTTATTTGTATTTTCAAACTATTCTCTTGCTCACCCACCCCCTCTTGTCTCTCGTTATGCTTTCCTTGTCTCATCTTCCTCTCTCTTTCCTTTATAAGGTCTAGTCTACTATCCAATCTATACATTGTCCTCTTCTTGATGATGGATCATTGAGCATGATCCAAAATGTTGATGCAAAAACATACACAGTTTAATCCAGAAGCACTCTACTTTAATTCATGGACTGTGGAAAACTCATGCCTACCAAACGACATATTTGTTGATAAAGGCAATGTGCAAAGATGACTAAGGCAAGGGGGAGCTTCATTGGCAAACCAGAGAAAGTTGAAACTTGGTGGATAGTTCGAGTTTTTTGAGATTCACCGATAAGGAGAATGACAAAAAGGAAAAAGTTCTAAAAGGGACAAACTTGTTGATAAGATAGGAAAGAAATAGTGCGGCTCCTAAAGGCAAGGTTCACAAAAGTGCATTTTTATCGATAAGGAAAAAAACAGAGAATTGACTAAGGCAAAAACGGTAGTCCCGAACTTTATAAAGTTTGACTTTTTCATAATTTATTGACAAGGGAGCAAATATGCCAAAAGGGGTAAGGTTTGGAAAAGCTGACTTTTTCTGACCAAGAAAAGATGGGGCAAAATGACAGAGGAAAAGATTGAAATGCCAACTAGTTTGAGAAAAGTGAAAGTACCCGACAAAGGACAAAAGGAAGATGGTTCAAGATATCAAACTTTTGCCAACTGACGAGATAGTAGAGGATCCAAAAATTAAAGATTTGCTGCTAAAGGTAGAAAATGGACAAGTGTGGTCAAAGTCCAAGAAAAGTTAAAATCGCCAATAAGGCAAAAAAAGAGTCAGAGTAAAGTGGTCCAATAAATTGATTTTTTGTCGACCAAAAGGGAAAGAGGTCGAGTTTGAAAAAATGAAAGATTGTCGAATAAGGGCAAAGTGGCTTAGTTCAGAAATGTTCAATTTTGCTAACTAGAAGAGGAAAAAAGGAGAAAAGGCAAGTGACAAGAAGAGGGAGAAATTTGCCGATGGAAGTCCCAAAAATGCAAAGGGTGTTAGTGTAGGTTTTTATTTCCTAGTGGGTTATTTATTTTTTCCCTATATTCCTAGGTTTCTATTAATCTCGCTTAGGTTAATACAGCATGTCTTATTAAGTGAGTGGTTGCCAGGTGTCACCTTTCTACATGTGAGCATTCGTTAGCTATTTTGAGAAGATACTTTGCTATCTTTAGTCCGATAGATGGTTGCTCCTAATTGGTCGGTGTTACCACCTCCTCCCTCTCCCTAGTCTATCTAAGCATGTTACCTGGCTTGTATTTTGTCTCTTGCTTTTGTATCCTCTTAATACTATTTTGCTTCTAGCATTTGCATTAATCTCTTGGAGACTAATTCTATTTTGCTATTGTGATTTCGTATCATTTGCATTCGTAGTTTAGATATCTATTCTTTGCACTAGTTTTCTGGGTTAATAATCTTTTCAGATTCTAACATGGTATCAGAGCTTTTCTATGTGCAAGAATAGATTTTAGTTTCCATATTTGAGAGATTCAGGGGGGACTAATAAATGTTATTACATTTTTTTGAAAAATCCAGTATGCTCTTCTCTTGCATCTTCGGATGATCTTGAGAATCAGAAAAGTTTGACGGAAACTTTTTTAATCTCTAAGGTTTGCACATGTGTTTTATGAAATCTGGGTGATTGTAGCATTTTTGGTTATACTGGAAGCATTTCTGGTTGTTCCAATGGATCTAGGAGGCTTAAGAAAGTCAGATTTGGCTTTCGTTTCACCGAAATCAGAGATCGTCATACACAGTTGCAGAACTAAGGTTTCAAACTCAAATCTGACAACCAGCTTGCATATTTGGTGTTTTCAATTAATATTGCAGGTTCCAGCATGCCTTTTCTTGTCTTAGGTAGCTGATTCAGCCTTTGCATGCCATTTTTTGGTTGTTGGGGTCATTTTTTTATAGCTAAAGGCATTTTGTTTACATTGGATCAACATCTTCTGTACATCAGTAAGAAAAATGCCTTCTGGGTTTTGTTTGCAGCACATAAACACTATCTGGGTATCTTTCCATTTTTGCATGCAGTCTATATACTTTACAGAAACATGCTTAGAAAGCTACAATGAGACCCCTCTCTATTGGCAGTTGCAGTTTTGAAGGCAATTTTCAAATGCTTCATTCTTGCTCATAAAGACTCCTTTTCCCACAATTTTTTTTTTTGCTATTTTTTCATGATCTATGCACTAGTGTAGATGTTTTTTGATTTTGATGCCGAGATTTTTCAGAAATTGCAGATTCTCAGTCGTGACATTGCACAGTTCTCATTTTGGGAACTTCGGAGGATCATAACTTTCACATACGACCTCGTATCAAGGTAATTCTTTTTTTGAAAGTGCATGACTTTTCAAGTAGATCGTAGTGGTGCTGTTTATTTCTCTGAGTTTGTGCTAAAGTTGTATTTTTAGCATATGCTCTTCATGAGGGTTTTGTAATGCATTGAAATCAGGACCACTTAGTATTTCTTGCTAGTGGTAGTTGTAAACACACTAATATAATGTTCCAAATCATATTTTCTTAGGGGGGGTTGTCTTGGTTGTGTTCTCTTCTTTTCAACATTTTTTCTCTGCATTTCTTCATCATGGATCAAACAAATCTGCCCATCCTAACTCCATACAATTACTTTGAGTGGAAATCACGCATGGCAATTCATTTAAGGAAAGTTGGATTAAATAGGATAACTAGGGGACTTGAAACTAAACTTGCTAAAGATGAAGATAAGCCTAAGTGGTTTAACAAATGTGATGAGGCATATGGAACATTGTGTTTGTTTGTTTCTCCTGATTTGCTCTTTCACATTGAGTCTTTGAGTACACCAAATGAAATTTGGACAAAGCTAGAAACACTATTTGGCACACAATATTCAATGAGGGGTCATATGTTGGAAAATCAACTAATTAGTTTAAGTCCAGGCAATTTCAACACAATCCAGGATTTCTTCACTAAATTGAAATCACTAAGGCTATAGTTAAAATAATGTGGAATTGTAAAGAAAGATGAACAACTGATTCTTAGTATTCTCTCTAAGCTAAGTTCAGAATATTCTATGTTTTTTTCTACTCTCTATGCTACTAAGGGTGCACTTGGTACTCAATTCACCATGCCATCTTTAGATGATTTTGCTGTCAATCTCACTCAGGAACAAGACAAGCTAATCCTGATGGGCACTCTTAAGTCCTCTAAGTCACATGCCTTGGCTGCCAACCAAGGCAAAAAAAAATAAAAAGGACAAAGTAGTAACAACAATAGTAAGGATAAGAAACAAAAGAATAGCAAGGAGAAGAAGGATCAGATACCGGTTGCTTAAAAAGCAATTAATGAGACCCAATCTTCCAAGGGCGACAAGTCTAAGAAAGAGAGGGTCCAATGTGCCTATTGTAAAAGACCCAGTCGTGATAAACATAAATGTCTGAAGAAACAAATTGATCACTTGACACACATTCTTGAGAAGAATAATATCAGTGTACCTGATTCTATCAAATAGAGTTCTAATGAGGGGTCTAACAAGGCAAAAGAAAACAGCAAGGGGAAAGGAAAGGGCAAGGCCCTTGTTGCAGTTGCTTCTTCACCATCCACTTGGGTTCTTGATTTGGGTGCTTCGCACCACATGGCTTCATCTAAGGAAAAACTTGCATCTTTGGAGCCATGTACTATGCCTTCTATTTTGATGGGTGATGACACTCCTGTTGAGGTGTGTGGGAGAGGGTCTGTTGATGTGGGGGATGGCACATTCCATGATGTTCTTTGTGTGCCCTCATTATCAACTAATCTCCTATCGGTATACCAGATCAGTCACACAGGTTCAGTGGTGCAGGAGCACCTACCTTACAGTGGCCTCCATGAGGTAGTTAGTTAGTTTTAAGTCTTGTTGATGTTTTCAATAAGGTCTTATAAGACCAATGCAATGTAATAAGGTCAGCTTGGACCAATGCATGTTTTGTTAGTTGTATTTAGGATCAAGTTGTAAGTTCCAAGATCATTTGCTGATCTGTAGTTTGTTAGGACAACTAAGTTTGTTGGATCGAGGGAGGTAGTTAGCTCTCCCAGCCACTTGGAGATAAGTCTGTACTACTCCTTGAAAGTAGATAAATACCCCCAGATCGGGTCATTTTAAAGGGATAGACATACTGAGAAGTTGTATTGTGCTGTTGGAAAAAATAGAGTACTGTAATTGCATTTCTGAAATCCAATAAAGATTCTGTGTGTTTTGTTCATTTGATTCTACTGTGTAGTCAATCCATTATTTTGGGGTCGGATGGATTTTCCATTCCATTCCACCAGTTGATTCTCTAAATCGGTGGAATGGCCGTGTACAGTGGATTAGGGTTTGTTTGCGTATTTTCTGTTCCTGTTCATATGCATTGGTGCAGAGTCACAGGTCGGGAGTTTTGAAGACCCTAGCATTGTATGTGCTAGGCTGTGTAGGTTGAATCAGGTCGAAGAAACCACCTAGGAAGTGGATCAGGCCATCGTTGGAGAATCGGCAATAGGAAGCCAAGTAGTGTAAATGCAAAGTTGTGGTTGCATCGGCATGAAATATGCTATCGGTGGAGAAGTTAAATGTTCCGCCGACAGTGTTAGTCACACTGACAAATGAGGTCCGAAGGCCCATTGAGGTGACCATAGGTATTGGTATAAGGGTGTTCAGCGTAGCTGATGGTGTATGTCACAGCGACAAGTGAGTCCATCGGGGAGATAGTGGACGTTGACAGAGACAGTCATGCCGACAGTTCAGTGGTCATCAGAGTAAGTTGTAACATTAGCGGGGTGGTTTAAAGCTGGGCCGACAGTAGGAGGTCTGGCTGACGAAGGAGTTTGGCATCAAAGATAGGAGAAGTCGTCGAGGGTTAATAGTATCGGCGAGATGGCACGTGTCGGGGAGACAAATCTCTCGAGGGTCGATGGTTTGAGTGTTGCCGATAGGCAACCAAAAGTGATAACATCGATATCGGTGAAAGAAAGGCTTCGGGGAGACATTCTGTGGAGAGGCCAATGAACTAAGTGTTGCCGATAGGCAATTTAGCTGGTCAAAGGGTATCGGTGGGAGTTAGGCGATTGGGGTAGCTGTTGAACACTCGACTGATAGTGTTTGGTCTTGCCGATAGGCAAATAAATGAAGCCACTCATCGGAGGGAGATAGCATATCGGCGAAAGAAGTCATGAAGTAGCCGATAAAAGAAGTTAGGCTGATAAGGAAGGAGAGGTCCATTTCAGTGAGACATTAGAGGTATCTTGCCGATAACAAAGTAAATGCATATTTTGACATTGTATGGCCTTTAAGAAAAGGTGATTAAGTTACACCCTCGGTATGTTAGGGTTTGAATGGCAGATGCCTCTGCATCATAGTGGTATCAAAGGTCAACAAAAGGTCTGGGCTGTTGTGTGTTGATTCTGTCACTGAGAATATAGAGGTAGAAGAGTGAGAGGTTGACAAAATGCCTCCGAAAGGTAATGGTATTGCAAGGGAGTTGCAGGAGATAAAGGAAAAACATGCCAGAGAGATGAGGAAGATGAAGGAGCTTGCTGAAGCACTTCAAACAAGGCTTGCAGCCTTGGAGATGAACAAGAAAAGAGAAGTGGAAGACAGTGAATCTAAGAAAGAAGATGATACTAAAGAGTATGAAGAGGTAGATGAAGATTTGAATGCTGAAGATCAGAGGTTTGCAAAACTATTAAGGGCAGTTCAGAGTGACACACCTAAAGTAAAGATTGATGTTCCTAGGTACACAGGAAGTTTGAATGAAGAAGAGGTACTGGATTAGATTGCTGCATTGGATAATCACTTTGAATGTGAAGATGTTGCTGAGGATCAGAAGGTAAAGATTGCAAAGACCAAGTTAGGAGGTCATGCTTTGGTATGGTGGGATTATGTACAATCCGAGAGAAGGAAACAAGGAAAGTCAAAGATCACTTCATGGGATAAAATGGTAGCAAGGATCAAAGGTAAGTTTCTGCCCAAGGATTATGAAATTTAGATGTTTAAGAAGCTGCAATTTTTAAGGCAAAAGGAAATGGATGTGAAGGCGTACACCAAGGTGTTTTATAAATTGAGTATGAGGTCTGGTCATCATGAGAATGAGATAGAAAAGGTTACTAGGTACTTGGCTGGTTTGAGATTGAACATCCAAGATGAGTTAGTTTTACTTAACCCAAGGAGTGTAGAGGATTGTTATCAAATGGCAATCAGGATTGAAGAAAAGATGAATAGAAGACAAGTCCATGGGAGGAAGAGGCAGCAATATGAGGGGAAGAGGATTAGCCCCTACAATGAGGCAAACCAATGAGGATCAAGAAGACACTAGTAAAGGACAAGAGCAGTCTGATTTCAGAGGTGGATGGAAAGGTACCAGAGGCAGATTTGGAGGTGGTAGAGGTTCTACTACATTTTCTGGTAAGTGTTACACTTGTGGTGAATATGGGCATCATTTTTCAAATGTCCAACAAAAGCAACAAATTCAGGAGGAGAAAAGAGGACAAATCTGATCCAAGAAACTGATCAGCACAGTGCAAGCAACTCAAACACTCAGCAAAGTGTGAAGGAGACTCCTGATAATTATGGGTATCCAGAGGAGGGAGAAGCATTGATGTTAAGAAGGACAGTCTTGAAGACACCAAAGGATATGATGCAAAGAAGAGCTCTTTTCAAGACCACATGTAAGAGCAAAGGTAAAGTATGTAAGGTTGTGATTGATTCTGGCTCAACAGATAACATGGTATCTTAGGAAATGGTGGATAAACTGAAACTGGAAAGGATTCCACATCAACACCCTTACAAGGCATCTTGGGTGAGTGATAGTCAATCACTTTTTGTATATGAACAGGCATATGTTGATTTTCAGATTAGAGAATATCATGATAGAGTTTTGTGTGACATTTTGCCCATGGAATGTTGTCACCTACTATTGGGTAGGCCATGGCAATTTGATAGGAGGGTACTTTATGATGGGTATGCAAATACCTACACCATCAAGAAAGATGGTAAAACTATTGTGTTGATAACATTACAGGAAGAAGCTACAGCACAGAAGGTAGCAAAAATCATTTTAGTGGGAAAGAAGGAATTTGTGAAAATGCCTACAGTCCAAGGCATAACAGCAGTTGATGATATCTCAAGGAAAGGAAATCAAAGTGTGAAGAAGATTTCAGTTCTGACTGACAGAGATCAGGTGGATCAGCAGCCGACCGAACAACAAGTTTATGAGCAGCCACAAATTGATTGGCAAGACAAGGATGTGATTGTGGTAGGGACTATTGTTTGTCCTCTAAAAGTTGAAAGGAAGACAGATTTGAACATTGCAGAAGTTCAAGAAGCAATTACTAAGGTTATTGAACTAGGTATTCTGACAGAGGTGCTGGTAAGATAGACTGGCAAACACAGGGTATGTATGAACAGAGCCTACATTGATAGGCATGAGGGTTTACTTGCAAGACAGCAAGTTGCAGTTTAGAAATCTTGGAGAAGCCAAGAGATAGCAGAGTATAAAGCTGGAACAGGTCAGAACACTGAGATGGCAAAGAGTAAAGGTGGAATTTTTCCACAACATAACTCATGGGACATGAGTTCTTTTTCTGTTGGGGAGTATGGTGCAGGAGCACCTACCTTACAGTGGCCTCGATGAGGCAGTTAGTTAGTTTTAAGTCTTGTTGATGTTTTCAATAAGGTCTTATAAGACCAATGCAATGTAATAAGGTTAGCTTGGACCAATGCATGTTCTGTTAGTTGTATTTAGGATCAAGTTGTAAGTTCCAAGATCATTTGCTGATCTGTAGTTTGTTAGGACAGCTAAGTTTGTTGGATCAAGGGAGGTAGTTAGCTCTCCCAGCCGCTTAAAGATAAGTCTGTACTACTCCTTGAGAGTAGATAAATACCCCCAGATCGGGTCATTTTAGAGGGACAGACATACTGAGAAGTTGTATTGTGTTGTTGGAAAAAATAGAGTACTGTAATTGCATTTCTGAAATCCAATAAAGATTCTGTGTGTGTTTTGTTCATTTGATTCTACTGTGTAGTCGATCCATTGTTTTGGGGTCAGATGGATTTTCCATTCCATTCCACCGGTTGATTCTCTGAATCAGTGGAATGGCCGTGTACAGTAGATTAGGGTTTGTTTGCATATTTTCTATTCCTGTTCATATGTATTGGTGCAGAGTCGCAGGTCGGGAGTGTTGAAGACCCTAGCATTGTATGTGCTAGGCTGTGTAGGTTGAATCAGGTCGAAGAAACCACCCAGGAAGTGGATTAGGCCATCACTGGAGAACCAACAATAGGAAGCCAAGTAGTGTAAATGCGAAGTTGTGGTTGCATTGGCATGAAATATGCTATTGTGGAGAAGTAAAATGTTCTACCGACGGTGTTAGTCACATCGACGAATGAGGTCCGAAGGCCCATCGGGGTGACCATAGGTATCGGTATAAGAGTGTTCAGCATAGCCGATGGTGTATGTCACAGTGACAAGTGAGTCCATCGGGGAGATAGTGGATATCGACAGAGATAGTCATGCCGACGGTTCAGTGGTCATCGGAGTAAGTTGTAACATCGACGGAGTGGTTTAAAGCTGGGCTGACAGTAGGAGGTCTGGCCGACAAAGGAGTTTGGTGTCGGAGATAGGAGAAGTCATCGGGGGTCAACGGTATTGGCAAGACGACGTGTGTTGGGGAGACAAATCTCTCGAGGGCTGATGGTTTGAGTGTTGCCGATAGGCAACCAAAAGTGATAACATCAATATCGGCAAAAGAAAGGCTTCAGGGAGACATTTTGCAGAGAGGCCGATGAACTAAGTGTTGCCGATAGGCAATTTAGCCGGTCAAAGGGTATCGGTGGGAGTTAGGTGATCGGGGTAACTGTTGGACACTTGAACGATAGTGTTTGGTCTTGCTGATAGGCAAATAAATGAAGCCGCTCATCAGAGGGAGATGGCATATCGGCAAAAGAAGTTATGAAGTAGTCGATAAGAGAAGTCAGGCTGATAAGGAAGGATAGGTCCATTTCGGTGAGACATTAGAGGTATCTTGCTGATAACAAAGTAAATGCATATTTCGACATTGTATGGCCTTTAAGAAAAGGTGATTAAGTTACACCCTCGGTATGTTAGGGTTTGAATGGCAGATGCCTCTGCATCATTCAAGTAAGCAGGTTGAGCTTACTCCTGATTTAGTGGAGATTCATGAGTTGCATAGTGGTTCTACAGTTGCAGTTGGGAGAGCAGATCATCAGTCACGGCTCTATTTGTTTTCTCACTTTGTTCCTAATCCTCCTTCAACTATTTTGCTCACTCATTCTAATGATGTGAGCAGATTATGGCATGAGCGGTTTGGCCATCTTAACTTTCGCTACTTGCAGCAGCTCAACCAATAGAGCATGGTCACAGGGTTGCCTTTAGTTCAGTTTTCAAGTGGTGTTTGCCAAGGTTACATTCTTGGTAAGCATCCTAAGGAAAAGTTTGATAAAGGTAAGGCATGGAGAGCTTCACAAATACTAGAGTTAGTTCACAGTGATTTGGCTGGTCCATTTCAACATCCTTCTTTTAGCAAGGCTCGATATGACTTTTCTCGATATACTTGGGTGTACTTTCTCAAATAGAAGTTAGAGGTATTTGATCATTTTTAGGACTTCAAAACTTTTGTAGAGAAGCAATCTGGGAAAGCTATCAAAGTTTTGCACATTGACAATAGTGGTGAGTATGTCAACCATTAGTTTGAGAGGTTTTGTACTTCAGAGGGGATTGATTTGTAGCATTCAGTTCCATACAATCCTCAGCAGAACAGTGTTGCAGAAGGGAAGAATAGGTCCTTGAAGGAAATGGTGAACTACATGATTCACTCCAGATCTCTTGCACCATAGTATTGGGCAGAGGCCATTAACTATGCTTGTTATATCCAGAACCGTGTTCCTCACTGACTCTTAAAGGGGGTCACTCCTTTTTAAGCTTGGAGCGGTCATAAACCATCAGTTAAGCACTTTTGAGTTTTTGATTCTCCTGCATGGGCCCACATTCCTACAGAGAAATGCAAGGCCTTGGATCCACAGAGTAGACCTTGCATATTTGTAGGTTATCTTGATGGTGTGAAGGGTTATCGGTTGCTCCACCCTACTACACATGAGTTGTTCATTGAGAGGAGTGTTTAGTTTGAGGAGGGCTCTTCGAGCTCACTTTCTATCACTTCTCCATCTCCTTCTACATTGACATTGGAGTCACTTGGGATACATGACAAATCTTCTGATGAGTCAGATTCACCTGAGCCATCTTCTACCTCCACTTCTGATGCAGAGAGTGATTCAGAGGACTCACCTCCTTCCTCTCCTAGTCATGATTTAGAGGTTGATGATTCTCCTCCAGATTCTCCATCTTCTAATCCACTTTGGGCTAGATAGACCTTGTAGTCTATAGGTGATTGGGTTGGGGATCCATTAGACACCAGGCGGACTCGTTCACAATTCTAGGATGCTCCACATGTCTTCATTGCTACTGCCTTAGATCCACTGTCTTTTCATGAGGCTTCTGGTATTCCTGAGTGGGATATAGCTATGCAGGAGGAGTATAGTTCCTTGATGAGGAACCACACTTGGGATCTTGTCCCTCTTCCTAAGGGAAGAAAACTTGTTTGATGTAAGTGGATCTATTAGACAAAATTTGTAGCAGATGGGTCAGTTGACAAGCATAAGGCTCACTTGGTCGCCAAAGGATTCTCCCAGGTTCTTGGGATTGACTACTCTGAGACTTTTGCACCAGTTGCTCAAATGAATTCCATCCAACTTGTTCTTGCCATTGCTGTAGCTAATCATTGGGAAGTACACCAGATGGATGTGAAGAGTGCTTTTCTTCACGGTGACCTTCAGGAGGAGATCTACATGGAACAACCACAAGGGATCCTTTAGGATTCTTCACTTGTGTGCCATCTTTGGAAGTCTCTCTATGGCCTCAAATAGGATCCTCGGGCCTAGTATGCCAAGATGGACTCCTTCCTTCTATCAGTTGGGTTCACTCGATGCCATTCTGATCCCAATGTCTACATTCTGCAACAGGATGATTCACTCCTATTTTTTGTTCTGTATGTTGATGACTTGTTGATCACATGGAGTTCTTCATGCACCATTGGGGCTATCAAAACTGCCCTTCATGATAGGTTTTTGATGATTGACTTGGGCTTGTTGTATTACTTTCTCGGGATTGAGATCTACCAGTCTGCTTCTGGGATCACCATCAACCAGTCCAAGTATGCTCTAGATTTGCTCTCAATGTTTCATATGGCTGACTGCAAGCCTGCTCTGACTCCCTTTCTTTCTGGAGTCAAACTTGAGGCTCAGTGTTCTTCTCCACTTGTTGATGGCACTTTGTACTGATAGCTTGTTGGGAGTCTCATTTATCTGACTCATACGAGACCTGACATTTCATATGCTGTAGACATGGTCTCTTGATTCATGTAGGAGCCTCATGAGCTACACTGGAAAGCAACCAAGCGGATCCTTCACTACATTCAAGGTACTCAAAGTTTTGGGATTCACTATGCAACAGGCATTGAGCTTGACTTGGTGGGCTACACAGATTTAGATTGGGCAGGCGATTCTCAGGATTGCAAGTCTACTTCAGGTTACAGCTTCTCACTTGGTTCAGGTCCTGTTTGTTGGTTGAGTAAGAAGAAGTCTGCTATTGCTCTATCTTCTACTAAGGCTGAGTATCGGGGGCCTGTGAATGTTGCCACTAAGGCCATTTGGCTTCAAAATCTTCTCACTAAGTTTGGCATCCAGATCAGATGGCCATCAATCATATTTTGTGACAACTAGAGTACCATTCAAATCTCATGGAATCTGGTCCATCATCAGCGCACCAAACACATCGAGGTCCACATGCACTACATCCGGCAGCTCATCCATGGCCACATCATCGACCTTCGCTATTGTCTGACTTCCGAGCAGGTTGCTGATATCTTTACCAAACCCTTCACTAAGAGCAAGTTCCTGACTCTCTCTACTTTGGGGGGGTCTCTTCTCTCTCTATTTTAGGGGGGGCTTTTCTCTCTCTTTGGGGGGGAATTTTATGTACATGGGTACCTCATTAGGCTTGATTTGCCAGGACCCATTTCTACATCCACCTATGCTTCACTTATGGGGGGGTGTTAGTGTAGGTTTTTATTTCCTAGTGGGTTATTTATTTTTTCCCTATATTCCTAGGTTTCTATTAATCTCACTTAGGTTAATAAAGTATGTCTTATTAGGTGAGTGGTTGCGAGTGTCACCTTCCTACATGTGACCATCTATTAGCTATCTTGGGAAGATACTTTGCTATTTTTAGTCCGATAGATGGTTGCTCCTGATTGGTCGGTGTTGCCACCTCCTCCCTCTCCCTAGTCTATATAAGCATGTTGCCTGGCTTGTATTTTGTATCTCTTGCTTTTGCATCCTCTTAATGCTATTTTGCTTCTAGCATTTGTATTAATCTCTTGGAGACTAACTCTATGTTGCTATTTTGATTTCGTATCATTTGCATTCATAGTCTAGATATCTATTCTTTGCACTAGTTTTCTGGGTTAATAATCTTTTCAGATTCTAACAAAGGGGTGAGTTTGTGCTGGAAGAATTTTTTTGATAAGGCAAAATTAGAATGAAAATTCAAATGTAAAGAATGAATTTATAAAGTGTAACAACTTTAAAATATTTAAAGTGTTGTAAAATCTTTACATACACCTTAGGCAAGCTCTTATTTTTAAACACCTTTCTGCTCCTTGACCACGATGAATGTAGAATTGTTGATGTCAGGATAATGGCTGGAATAGTGTATGCTATCAATGCGCAAGTACAAAATTTAATGGTAGGATGCAGTGTTTCAATGATCATATTTTTTGCAGGTCCTTTTGAGGATGCAAAATCAACATGCAGGGCATGGGCACCTAAAAGTTCACTAATCTTCTGACAGAGGTCATGCACCCCATTGAAGGCTACACGATTACTTATTGACTAGTTTTCCAACACCTAGGGGCTGCATAGTATGAACTAAATTACTATATATACATGTTTGGGAGATGATTTCAGGGTTGGTCACTGAGCCAATTGTCTGGTCTACAGTGCCTTAGGATAGTTTCAGGGCTTAAAATCAAGTCATTTAGGGTATTGAATGGAGGAATGTGTTTGATGCAATGTAGGAATGAATTGTAATGTATATTTTATGTAGTGGTATGCCTCCATGGCTATTTGTAATGATTCAAGGGAGTGCATAGTCGCAGTTTTATATTTTTCCTTCACCACATTTGTTGGTGTGATTGTAATAGAGATTTGATAATGTGTGACAACAATTAAGTCAATACATGCTATGTTTTGAGTCATCTCTTTATTGCAAATGGGTCACTATAGTTTGGTTCTAGATAATTAAGTATGTCTAATATATGAAATGTAATATGAGAAATATACATATCAGTATATTTTAGTCTTCTGTTGATACTGGTTCGATCCATTTCCTTCCTCTTTAGTGCTTTTGACATAGCTGCCCAATAGAGTAGGCATTGGTCCATATTGAAGAGGAATCAATCACTCTTTTAATCAAACAAATCATTCACATGTGGTTTAGGGGAAAAATCCATCTTTCCTGCGCATGTACATTCACACAGTTGAATCAGCTATATAGGGGTTTTATGGCAACCAATCATTCTTGACTTAGTGACAATTTTGGGGTCAAGAAGATGAGTTGGGTTTGGTTGTCTAGTTAATTTTAGTTGTTCATCTAGTTTTGATATTAATACCTACTTACGTATACCACTTGGAATATCCCTCAAGAGTTTAACTTGAGATTGAAGTGCAGAGGAGTCTACCCACTCTTGTCAGTTTGCCAAAATCTCCCTTAACTTGTTGATAAACCTCTTCTTATCACCCTGATGACAATCACTAGCCTAGGTGATTTAAGAATTTTTTAGAGTTTTGTGTTACAACAATTTTGGGCACCAACAGGACCCTTTTCTCCACAAAAATAGATCCTCTAGCAGCCCCATGGGACCCCTTCCTAAATTATTATTTTAGTTTTCTATAACTATTGATCTTTTTACAATTATGATGTTCTTTCATTAGTATATATAGAGGTTCTTAGCTGTGAATGAATGGCAACCCAACTTTAGTTTTCTAAGCTTTCTAACTTCTACTTTTATGGCAAACCCTACTCATTTCTAGCCAAACGTCCAAAAAATTAATGATCAGCGATCCCCATATTAATGGGGAACTTGGCCTTCATTTGAGTGTATAGAATGGAGGATGAGTGAAGCTTTTAGCTTCCACATAATAGTGTTAAGCTTCACCTTTAATCCTACATTTTGTATGCTCCAATGAAGGCCAAGCTCCTTTCAACATAGTTCATTGAAGCACTTCTACTATTTCATACAATTTTAATTAGCCTGATATTTCTAGTAGGTAGTCGGTATTCTTTTCCAAGATTTTGTAGTGATAAAATAAGGTTGTAGTGTTTTGATAACGTTTGTTTTTATTAAATGAAGTCAATATTGTTTGGTTTTGCATTAAAATATGTGCATTGCCTAACTAGATATGGCTTTGGGATTTTTTTTTGTTTTTGGTGCTTGGCGAGAAATGAATACAACCTCCCATAAAAGCAGAAGTAAATAAGCTTAGTAAACGAGAGTTCAAATATGGATTGTAATTCACTTCGTAGCTAAGAACTTCTATTGGAAGGGGGAAAACCCCAACTATTTTGTATGGGATAGCCCTAGTAACAAGCAACGGCTATTATTCCAAAACAATTGCATGTTCTAATACATCCAAGGCATCATAACACCATCTCCCCATGTCCCATATGTCACCATAATGATGGAGGATGAGACAGAGTGTTAATGATGGGAAACATGACAACTTGTATTTCTAGTTTGATGGGACCCACCTCCCGTACATCAAAAATTCAAAAAGTTACGAGCTCATAAACCCATTTTCCCCTCTTTCGTGGCATGTATTTATTTAGCAAGGGAGCTAAAATGATAGCTATTCCAGTGGAAGTTGTAGAGACTGCAAGCCCAGTGATGTCATGCCCAAACTAACATACTAAAGCATTTAAAACATATACACACAACTTTCTAGCATTGATTAATCAATTCACAAAATCGAGTCTCGAGATTCAAGTACTTTGATAGAACTGGACAATAGTACACCATACATTTATTTATTCATCTTATAAAAATAGTTAGGTAAGGTAGTTCTTTCATTATAACATAGCTGATCTTTAATTTTTAGTGCATAGATTTGACAAAGAGATCACCTTTTTGAAAATAGCTAAACTTACCTATGCATGTTAAAACCCTATTATTTCATTGTCATAACACCTATCAAGAATATATTTACTTTAACAAAAGAAAAAGAAATTAAGTTATTTGAATGAACTTCCAAGAAGTTTCGATACCAAAACGTATTACATTAACTTGTTGCATCAACATACCCTACATAATATTATGTATAAATCTAGGATAACATTGTAACTCAGGTGGAACATATCATTGGTCACTATAAGACTAGAAAAATTAAATGTATAAATTCATCACATCCAAATAGAAGATAACCTCTAAGAAATTTCTACCAACTTAAAACAACAAGTTAGGTGAAAATCACCCATCCATACCATAGTTCTTTTCCTTTTTACCTTGTTTCATCATTAATGATCCTAGATGGTTCCAATAACTGTAACTACATGATATTTGCAAAACTAGATAAAGGATTAGTCCCTCCATCAAAATGAAATTATCATAATTAAGGACTTCAGAAATATAGAAGTTGAAAGGACCTAAGGGCTAGACCTAATGTCTCGGGTCTCATCCATGATGGCCTTTCCTACGTATGTGCAGCGCAGAGGCTTTGTAGTTTGACGATAGACTACCAACTTGTTTGAAATGCCTTGATGCATTTGATTTCAATGGATACAATAATAATTTAATGCCATCACCAAAATTATACATGGAGAGGTTACCAACTACCAACAATTGCTTTATAATTTATTCATGACAAAACTTAATCTATTAAGAGAATTAACACAATACAAGCTCAATACATAATGTTCAAGACATAGACTCACATATACTATTACTCTTTCATACTACTAATCCATAACATAAATTCTATTATTTACTCACGAAAAGGATGTTTATTTAAATCATGTTAGTATAGAAGCATAATGCAACTTGATAATATACCTATTCTTGATTCACCCCTTAATACTCATATTGAATATAACATGCCATCCACTAAGCAAGGACCACATTCTCCTCAACTAATAATAAAATAAAAAGAAAAAATGCAAGATAAACCCTAGAAAAGTCTACAAGATGATATCCAGATGTCTCATGCTTGTTTTTGAAAGTTTGTCTATACATCTTGTTTTCTAAATCATTCATCATTCAGAGGAACCTAACACTGGTTGAGGAAGATAAGGAAAAAGGATAGGAAAAGATCAAGTTATGGAGTTGGCACATTAACAGGGTGGCTTATCCAGAACAAAACCACACTCAAATGATGACAAAAGGAAAAGATGACTTAAACTTACTCTAATAAAGTACAGATATTCAGGTTACTATAAAATTCTAAGACATAACTTTAACACATTTAACTATGAAAAGGTCCTACCACCATATAAAACTAATTTCCTTTAATACAATACACAAACCTCATAATACAATATATTCCATATCCCAAATGAAAGGAATTATGCAGGGATATTTGTTCAAGAATCATCATTAACAGGCAAACACCCTTAAATTATCATAAAACTTCCTAAGTGTTGATGATTTCATAAGAGCATAGGCTCAAAGCAGATATATAGAGGCTTAACTAATCATTGATTTAGAAATAAGTAGAAAAACAAAAACATATTTTGTGCCACATTGACTTGCATGGGTTCGCTTTGGTGGAACCATTATCCTTCTTTATATTTTAGATGCTCTTGTTAGTAAATGGCGAAGTTTGCAACTATAATGTAAATCCTTATGATTAATGAAATAAAAAAAGAAAATACATAGTCTATCTTCCCATGCTCCTTGACACAACATGTTGGCCTAGAGTTCATCATGTTTATATGCTAACATGCAATGTTTGTAAGCCTTTCATACTCAGCCTTGATATGAGTTTGCTTTAATACACAACCATATGCAGTAATCAAACTATTATATATATTCAAATTCATTCTATGTCTCTTAATGTATTTTGTTTATACCATTCAAGTTGGAGAATCTATCTAGTTTAGAAGCTAGATTTTGGATGGGTTAAATTTAGTTTGGACTATTTGTATGCTTCAATGTGAATGTGAGGCAAAGGGATGTATATACAAAGGTCACATTTTCAATTCTTTTCCAAATATGTTAATCAAATACTCAAGATCATTTCAACAATAGACGAAGTAGGAAATATCCTTTTAGCAGATATCAATCTACTATTCCTTGAGTCCCTTCTAGATATCTCATAAATGTTAAATTTCATAGTATATGAATGTTCGTACGCTACGTACAAGAGTAAAGATTCATACAATATTCAAGGTTGTAGTGGAGTATACATGATTCATAAAAAGCAATTTCTATTTAGTAGACACAACTTGAAATAGAACAAAGGAGAAAGAAACCCAAATTGTGGCTTATGGCAGTGCCCTCCCTATCCGCCAAGATGCCTCCACCGATGAAGCCAATTTGAATATGATTTTCTAGGAACCACAGAAGATAAATCTAATTCCTTAACTTTCATAAACTTAATCTAGTCGACATGCATACCCCAAAAACCAAAAAGAAAAGTGGATACGCCCTTTTTATGCATTCCTAAAACTTATTCAAGCTAAAATATATCAAATTTGCTCAATGATGTGATGGAATACAATGGATCACTGAGAGGGTGGGGTGAATCAATGATCTAATAAAACTTGTTCATTCATCAATCTTGTAAAACAATCACTAACATCAACATGCCAAAGACATCATAGAGTTTAGAATCATACAGATGAAACCATAACACAAGATGTAAAATGGAAAACCATAAACAAGGAAAAACCACTATCCAACCTCACCAAAATCTTATTAGGTCTCACTGATCAAAATCTCACTGATTACAATTGTGCCTCACTAGCAAATGATCTCACTGATAATAGGATCTCACTGATCACATGTTGATAGAAATCAACTCCATTTTCAAAACAAGATTACATACATAGAGTTCAATGGTTATAGATGAGTTCTATAACTCTTCTACTCAATCACTATTTCTCTCCTAGATTGGCATGCATACATTAATAACAATGTTTTCAAAGAACGATTCTTCTAGAGTCCAACATCCACCTGATACAAAATATATTATTCTGTTTATAGAAACATTATAGCCTGTACTCAAGACATATCTGCATCTTCTTGGATTCAAAACATCCATATTAATCAATTACACAATGAAAGCATCAACTCCAATGGTGAAGAAAACAAATGATCAAAGTACTACTCTGCCTATGAAGACATCAGAAACCCAAATACAACTTCTGCAAACATACTTATTATGCCTTCTTATACATATCATATCCCTTATTACATAAAGTGTTTATCACACCTTTTATAACAAATGATTAACATTCATTTACCTTCACATACCTCTGCCATTATTGCTCTATAAGAAAACACTCCTCTGCCATCACTGCTCTGCAAGAAAACACTTTTATATTCACTGCCTTATCATCCTATATGTAGTATATCATATCACTTCTTATTTTCTACCACACAAAGAATAATCCTTCATCTTCCCTTTTTAATTCATTATCAACTGCTTAATCATTCCTCTTTGCACAAGAAATAGAACATTTTTCTGCTTGCACAATCCTTTACAAAACACAAAGAGAAAATGTAATTAGTGTTTAGTCATCTATCTAAATCAAAATAAATTCACCCCAATCTCATCCTACAATACAAAAAAAACCTTAACTCCATCGGCTCACACTTAAAACTCCTTAAAACTACATGCAGTTACAAAATGCGGGCTAGTGCCCATCAAACTCCATACGCAAAAGGTGCTAGTTGTCATTTAAAATAACTTTAAAAATATCCTCCATCGATATGTTTGTTCACGTCTTCGAGAGAGCCATAGATTTAGAGTTCCAGCTCGAATGCATACTAGGCCCCAGAGTCATTGGTTTAGACAATGTAAAGGGGCCGATAGACCCATTTAACAAGTGACTTAAGATGTCACTTAAGTTCCTGGTGACCAGAAATTGCAAGTCAATGAGCAAATATAATAAAAAGAAGCCCATCAAATGACAACCGTTTTAACACTTATGATTTAATGAACACTTAGGGTTTAGAACTTGTATTTAAGGTTTTAAATGTAAAACTTTTTAGGCTAGGTCTTTGAAACTTTCACAAACCCTAACAGGCCACTGAAAAGACATTCATACTGACCCCATGACTTTGAGACATTTAGTGATACAAAGACTACACAAATGCTATCAAATATTTCAGAGATTTTTAGGTATCAACAACCTTCAACTTTGTCATAAGGATGAAAAGAGGACATCAAGAGATCATTGTAAAAGGCAACTGTGCAAAAAAATTACTACAGAGAAATATAGATTTGTATCAACCATCAATGTGCCTTTGGAGGTTTGCATCAACAATGTGCCTTTGAAGAACCTCAACCATCAACATTGTGTCTTTTGAGGTTTGCATCATTACATCAATGTAGAGGTTTACATCATTGCATCTAAACCACCTATGAAAGGTATCATCATTGTATCCAAGCCACCTATGAAAGGTATTAATACACACACCACTGCAAGAACATTAACAAGCCACCAAAGCAACTCTTTGCATTAACACCTCTTGGATCTTGGACTTGCATTAACACCTCTTAGATATTGGACATAAATGACCAATAGTTTACATTTCTTTGACATCAATAACAAACTTCATTACTAACATGAATGACCTTTTGGTGCTGACCTTTTGATGCACTTGATACATACCAACTTAAACTGAGATCTCGTGATAACAAACTGCATAGTTGGCACTAACATCTATTGGTACTAACATCTATCATAGAGAAACTGACATGGAACACCATGTACTAACATCTATCATAGAGAAACTGACATGGAACACCATGTACTAACATCTATCATAGAGAAACTGACATGGAACACCATACTGATGATTGCCATTTCGAACCAAAGATGAGTATCAACTAGACATCAACTGAAACAACAACTTCTAACTTTTGACATGAATAGAAAACATCAACAAACTCCTCCTTTGTCATTGATGGTAGAATCTCTCCATTGTCTCTCTCCCCCTTTGACATTAAGGAGAAAGGATTATACATCTTGTATGTTGCTATCAATGAAACTCCCCCTATGATGTAGCACTATCTTATCTGAGATGCACACTCATTTCACAGTATTACAGTCATTTGACAGAGATAGGAGATATAATGCTACCTTACCCTGCATCATACCTTGCAGACCTTGCATACTATCTTGATTACTTTATCTCTATATCCATTTGACACAATCAACCTTCTTGTATTTTCTACACAGTATCCCTGCACAATATGCTTGCACGTTTGGCAATCTCTATGCCTGCACTGTGTATACTTATTATGACTACTCAATACTGCTGTCACATTGTTCTCTTCTTGTCATATCAGTATGTCTGACAAAACATATAACAGTTTGATCAAAACATATTACTATCAAACCTTGACTAAGATCTGCAAATTCACATATAACATCGACTATGAATGTATACAATATCTCATTTCATTTTCAATTATGGAAATATAGTCATCGGTTGCATTTTCTTACAAGTTTCTATGGCCTTATTAACAAACCCATGTTGAACATATCATGAAAACATGACAGTCGATTAGACCACATTTCTTTAAAGTTTATGTGCCTTGTCTGTTCTTCTACATTTTGCATACAGATCTATCAGGATACTTACAACTACAACATTTGATAATAAACCCTTCCTTTAAACTTTGATGGATGCCATACCCTATTCCAAAGTTCTTCTCTCTATTGTACAGAACCAGAATGCTAACAAAGGTTGCATAGTCTGATCTTACACCTACCAACTGCATCTTCTTGAAGATTCCTAAGTCTTTTCAACAAAACTATCTTGTGTATCCTACAGACATTACATAAGGCACTAATGCCTCCTTACTCTTATTGTATTTCTAATGTTAATCAACCTCACTGTCATCATATCAAAAAGTACAAAACAAAAGATCACTATCTGTATGTCTACACTGTCAACTATCAAGGATTATTATTTGTGTCCAGAGTACATGGAAATTGTTTGATGGTTTTATGTCCTTATGGATGTCTTCAATAGTTTTCTTCCTAGCAGAGTCACACCTTTTTGCATGATAGGAGTAGACCACTATCACAAAGGTCTCTGTAAGGTGTTACCACTATCACAAGGACCTCTGCAAGGTGTCTATGTTATTTAATAGTCTTCCTATAACTTTTAATGTCAAGCTCTTCATTCACTATATTTGAATTTCAATACTCCTTTGATAGTCTTGAATCCTCTAACTGCTAACTATTTTTGCATTTCCTTGTATGACTCTCGCATGCACTTTCTCAGACCTATTGATTGTCTTGTGAAAGTATTGTCATCATGATATCATTTTCAAACTTGATATCTGTCTCTTGGAGGAGTTCTTTGACATCTTGAATAAGACTTGATATAGCAATATTCTTCTTGATTTGTAATAATAGAACTCATTACCTTTACATTAGACTGACCCTTCATTTTAAGGACTCTTTAAACAAAAGTGAGTAAGGGAAAGTAATCTTCTACCACACATTGATATTGATCTCTTCTTTAAACATCATTATACTCACCCAACCAGGGATTTTCTATTGACTAATCCAAACAAAAATCCAAGACTTATGTAACTACTGTCATAGCAATTAGATGCAATCATAATTTTGATAGTATTTACAATAGACATGATAGAGTTGTTCATACTTGTAACACATTTGAATGATGTAGACCATACCTTGTTGTCTTATGTAATTTTCTCACTATGATGACATATCTCCATTTGCTCCTTGACTGCTACAACCTCTTGATACATACTAATCATTCTAACTCCAGCTATCATACTTTTCTTGTTTTCTCCTTGGGGCTAAATGATTGGACAATGATCATCTCCCCCTATCTTCATGCTGCTTCTTATGCTATTGGTGATATGCACAAGTTTAGAGTCTTCCTTGTCCTGGTCTTGTTTCTTCTCCGAACCCTTACAACACCTTTCTTTTGCTTGGTCACAATATCTATTTTTTTCTATCTCTAGATGATTCCACCAACCTACTTCTATAGGACCTTGCTATATTACCAAGATTGTTGCATTTATAACAAGTGATCTTGTAACCAACTAGAGGAACAAAACAGTTATATCTTCTATTTGACAACTCATAAGAATTGTTATTCCAATTAACTTTTCTTGCATGCATCCAAAAATCTATTGCTTTATGACAAAATTCATGACAAGAATAGCAATAACCATGAAAATAAGAAGTGAAACTAGTTTATTTTGTTGATGATATTCTCTTCAGTCCTTGTTTGAGGTTATAAACTCTTTTGTATCCTTCTTCATTCTAATCTGCAAGCCTTTGGAAGCAGTGCTTGATTCTCCTTGTTCATATATTGCACCTTTCAATAAGTTTGGTAACTTCACTTGTGCTTTTCCATCACTCTTCTTGAACACTGCAACATCTTTGTATCTCTTTTCTCCTTCATACCCTATCCCAGATTTGTTTGACAATGACCTTTGACTTAAAATTATTTTCTCAAACAACTCAGTGCTCTGCTCATTTTGAAGACTTCTATTCAACTCCTGATTTACCTTCTCTAGTTGCTTTCTTAGAGACACAATTTCTAACTCATACCTATCACAATCCATCTCCTTGACCTTTAACTGATTTGTTATTTCTCCTTCTTTTGTCTTGACCTCTTCACCCTGTATCTTTAGATCCACAATTAGTTTTCTTGCCTCTTTAAGATCTGAAAATGCTTTAGACTTGATGTTCATTTCTTCTTGAAGTTGTAATCTTAATTTTGTATTCTCCTTTTTGAGTTTCTTGATTTCATTTAGGGCAGAAATAAGTTCCCCTTCAAAATCAATTTCAAACTCATCTTCATCATACTCTTGCTCATATTCACTCACAATGTGGTCTCCTTCTTTGTCAACATTCTCAACTACAAAATAATCTTCAATCACCAAGCTATCTTCTCTTTCAAATATATCACATGATTTGTTTGAGGTTGGTTGATCAACTTTTTTCTTGACATTTTTCCTTCCCTTATTTCTCTTACTCTTTCCCATACTATTCCACCTCCAGGATCAACCTGAGTCTATTAGACTTCTCTAAGGAACCTACAACTCTGATACCAATTGTTGGAATACAATGGATCACTGAGAGGGGGGGCTGAATCAATGATCTAATAAAACTTGTTCATTCATCAATCTTGTAAAACAATCACTAACATCAACATGCCAAAGACATCATAGAGTTTAGAATCATATAGATGAAACCATAACACAAGATGTAAAGTGGAAAACCCTAAACAGGGAAAAACCACTATCCAACCTCACCAAAATTTTATTAGATCTCACTGATCACAAGATCTCACTGATCACATGTAAATAGAAGTCAACTCCACTTTCAAAACAAGATTATATACACATCGCACTACTCTGTTTACATTGATATCAATGGTTATAGATGAGTTCTATAACTCTTCTACTCAATCACCTTTTCTCTCCTAGATTGGCATGCATACATCAATAACAAAGTTTTCAAAGAATGATTCTTCTAGAGTCTAACATCCACCTGAAACAAAATATATTATTCTATTTATAAAAACATTATAGCTTGTACTCAAGACATATCTGCATCTTCTTGAATTCAAGACATCCATATTAATCCATTACACAATAAGATCATCAACTCCAATGATGAAGAAAATATATGATTAGAGTACTACTCTATCTGTGAAGACATCAGGAACCAAAATAGAACTTCTACAAACATACTTATTATGCCTTCTAGATACATATCATATCCCTTCTTACACAAAGTGTTTATCATGCCTTTCATAACAAATGATTAACATTCATTTACCTTCACATACCTTTGCCATTACTGCTTTGCAAGAAAACACTTCTCTGCCATCACTGCTCTGCAAGAAAACACTTCTCTATTCACTGCCTTGTCATCCTATATGTAGTATATCATATTACTTCTTATTTTTTGCCACACAAAAAACAATCCTTCATCATCCATTTTTAATTCATTATAACATTCATATTCATCAAGACATCCCTGCAAACATGACAATTTTCTCAGTGCATGGATTCCCTTATTCACATTGCTTAATCATTCCTCTTTGCACAAGAAATAGAAAAATTTTCTACTTGCACAGTCCTTTACAAAACATAGAGAAAATGTAGTTAGTGTTTAGTCATCTATCTACATCAAAAGAAATTCACCCAAATCTCATCCTATAATACAAAAAAAAAGTGTTAACTCCATCGGCTCACAAAAATAGTTAGGAGAACTACTTAAATCTCCTTAAATCTACATGCAATTACAAAATGTTAGAATCTGAAAAGATTGTTAACCCAGAAAACTAGTGCAAACGAATAGATATCTAAACTATGAATGCAAATGATACGAAATCAAAATAGCAACATAGAGTCAGTCTCCAAGAGAGTAATGCAAATGCTAGAAGCAAAATAGCATTAAGAGGATGCAAAAGAAAAAGATACAAAATACAAGCCAGGTAGCATGCTTATATAGACTAGGAAGAGAGAGGAGGTGGCAACACCGACCAATCAAGAGCAACCATCTATCAGACTAAAGATAGAAAAGTATCTTCCTAAGATAGCTAATGGATGCTCACATGTAGGAAGGTGACACCTTGCAACCACTTACCTAATAAGACATGCTTTATTAACCTAAGTGAGATTAATAGAAGAGTAGGAAAAACCTAGGAATATAGGGAAAAAATAAATAACCCACTAGGAAATAAAAACCTACACTAACACCCCCTATAAGCGAAGCTTAGGTGGATGTAGAAATGGGTCCTAACAAATCAAGCCTGATGAGGTACACATGTACATAAAATTCTCCCCCAAAAATAGAGAGAGAAGAGACCCCCCCAAAGTAGAGAGAGTTAAGACTCCGAGTGAGAGGAAGAAGCCCCCTAGAAGATGAAGCATCCCACACCCCCAGCAAAGCTCTCAAATGAAGGAACTTGCTCTCAGTGAAGGGTTTGGTGAAGATATCAGCAACCTGCTCAGAAGTTGAACAATAGCGAAGGTCAATGATGTGGCTATGGATGAGTTCCCGGATGTAGTGCATGTGGACCTCTATGTGTTTGGTCAGCTGATGATGGACCAGATTTTGTGAGATCTGAATGGCACTTTGGTTGTCACAAAATATGACTGATGGTTGTCTGATTTGGATACCAAACTTAGTGAGAAGATTTTGAAGCCAAATGGCCTTAGTGGTGGCATTCACAGCCCCCTGATACTCAGCCTCAATAGAAGATAGAGCAATAGTAGGCTGCTTCTTGCTCGACCAACAAACAGGACCTGAACCAAGTGAGAAGCTGTAACCTAAAGTAGACTTGTGATTCTGAGAATTTCCCGCCCAATCTGAATCTGTGTAGCCCACCAAGTCAAGCTCAATGCCCACTGCATAGTGAATCCTAAAACTTTGAGTACCCTGAATGTAGTGAAGGATCCACTTGGCTTCTTTCCAGTGCAGCTCATGAGGCTCATGCATGAATCGAGAGACCATGCCTACATCATATGAAATGTTGGGTCTCATATGAGTTAGATAAATGAGACTCCCAACAAGCTGTCAGTACAAAGTGCCATCAACAAGTGGAGAAGAACACTGAGCCTCAAGTTTGACTCTAGAAAGAAAGGGAGTCAGAGCAGGCTTGCAGTCAGCCATATGAAACCTCGAGAACAAATCTAGAGCATACTTGGATTGGTTGATGGTGATCCCAGAAGCAGATTGGTAGATCTCAATCCTGAGAAAGTAATGCAACAAGCCCAAGTCAGTCATCAAAAACTTGTCATGAAGGGCAGTTTTGATAGCCCCAATGGTGGATGAAGAACTCCTTGTGATCAGCAAGTCATCAACATACAGGACCTTAAATAGGAGTGAATCATTCTACTGCAGAATGTAGACATTGGGATCAGAATGGCACCGAGTGAACCCAACTGATAGAAGGAAGGAGTCTATCTTGGCATACCAGGCCTAAGGAGCCTGTTTGAGGCCATAGAGAGACTTCTGAAGATGACACACAAGTGAGGAATCCTGAATTAACCCCTATGGCTGCTCCATGTAGATCTCCTCCTGAAGGTCACCATGAAGAAAAGCACTCTTCACATCCATCTGGTGTACTTCCCAACAATTAGTTGCAACAATGGCAAAAACAAGTCGGATGGAATTCATTCAGACAACTAGTGCAAAAGTCTCAGAGTAATCAATCCCAGGAACCTAGGAGAATCCTTTAGTGACCAAGTGAGCCTTATGCTTGTCAACTGACCCATCTACTACAAATTTTGTCTGATAGATCCACTTACATCAAACAAGTTTTCTTCCCTTAGGAGGAGGGACAAGATCCCAAGTGTGGTTCCTCATCAAGGAACTATACTCCTGCATAGTTGTATCCCACTCAAGAATACCAGAAGCCTCATGAAAATACTGTGAATCTGAGGCAGTAGCAATGAAGACATGTGGAGCATCCTAGAACTGTGAACGAGTCCGCCTGGTGTCTAATGGATCCCCAACCTAATCGCCTACTAACTACAAGGTCTGTCTAGCCCAAAGTGGACCGGAAGATGGAGAATCTGGAGGAGAATCATCAACCTCTGAATGACGACTAGGAGAGGAAGGAGGCGAGTCCTCTAAATCACTCTCTACATCAGAAGTGGAGGTAGAAGACTGCTCAGGTGAATCTAACTCATCAAAAGATCTGTCATGTATCCCAAGTGACTCCAATGTCAATGTAGAAGGAGATGGAGAAGTGATAGAAAGTGAGCTCGAAGAGCCCTCCTCAAACTGAACACTCCTCTCAATGAACAACTCATGTGTAGTAGGGTGGAGCAACTGATAACCCTTCACACCATCAGGATAACCTACAAATATGCAAGGTATGCTCTGTGGATCCAAGGCCTTGCATTTCTCTGTAAGAATGTGAGCCCATGCAGGAGAACCAAAAACTTGAAAGTGCTTAACTGATGGTTTCCAACTACTCCAAGCTTCAAAAGGAGTGACTCCCTTTAAGGCTCGATGAGGAACACGGTTTTGGATATAACAAGCACAATTAATGGCCTCTACCTAATATTATGGTGTAAGAGATCTGGAGTGAATCATGCAGTTCACCATTTCGTTCAAGGACCTATTCTTCCGTTCTGTAACACCGTTCTGCTAAGGATTGTACGGAACTGAATGCTGCAAATCAATCCCCTCTGAAGTGCAAAATCTCTCAAACTAATGGTTGACATACTCACCACTATTGTCAGTGTGTAAAATTTTGATGGATTTCCTAGATTGCTTCTCTACAAAAGTTTTGAAGTCCTGAAAATAATCAAATACCTTTGACTTCTATTTGAGAAAGTACACCCAAGTATATCAAGAAAAGTCATCAATGAATGTGAGGACCTGCTGAAAGAAGGATGTTGAAATGGACCAGCCAAATCACTGTGAACTATCTCCAGTATTTGTGAAGCTCTCCATGCCTTACCTTTGTCAAATGTTTCCTTAGAATGCTTACCAAGAATGCAACCTTGGCAAACACCACCTAAAAACTGAACTGAAGGCAACCCTATGACCATGCTCTATTGGTTAAGCTGCTGTAAGTAGCGGAAGTTAAGATGTGCAAACCGCTCATACCATAATCTACTCACATCATTAGAATGAGTGAGAAAAATAGTTGAAGATGATCAGAAACAAAGTGAGAAAATAGATAGAGCCATGATTGATGATCTTCTCTCCCAACTGCAACTGTAGAACTAATGTGCAACTCACGAATCTCCACTGAATCAGGAGTGAACTCAACCCGCTTGTCTGAACCTATGTGAGTGATTTGGTATACTGATAGGAGATTAGTTGATAATGAGGGCACACAAAGAACATCATGGAATGTGCCATCCCCCACATCAACAAACCCTCTCCCACACACCTCAACAGGAGTGTCATCACCCATCAAAATAGAAGGTATAGTACACGGCTCCAAAGATGCAAGTTCTTCCTTAAATGAAGCGATGTGGTGTGAAGCACCCGAATCAAGAACCCAAGTGGATGGTGAAGAAGCAACTGCAACAAGGGCCTTGCCCTTTTCTTTCCCCTTGATGTTTTCTTTTTCCTTGTGAGACCCCTCATTAGAACTTTGTTTGATAGACTCAGGAACACTGATATTATTCTTCTCAAGAATGTGTGTCAAGTGATCAATTTGGTTTTTTAGACATTTATGTTCATCATGACTAGGTCTTTTACAATAGGCACATTGGACCCTCTCTTTCTTAGGCTTGTCTCCCTTGGAAGATTGGGTCTCATTAGTTTCTTTTGAAGCAATCGGTATCTGATCCTTTTTCTCCTTGCTATTCTTATGTTTCTTATCCTTACTATTGTTGTTACTACTTTGTCCTTTCTGTTCTTTTGTGCCTTGGTTGGCAGCCAAGGCATGTGACTTAGAGGACTTAAGAGTGCTCATCTGGATTAGCTTGTCTTGTTCCCGAGTGAGATTGGCAGCAAAATCATCTAAAGATGGCATGGTGAATTGAGTACCAAGTGTACCCTTAGTAGCATAGAAGGTAAAAACAAACACAGAATATTCTGAACTTAGCTTAGAGAGAATACTAAAAATCAGTTGTTCATCTTTCTTTTCAATTCCACATTGTTTTAACTGCAGCCTTAGTGATTTCAATTTAGTGAAGAAATCCTGGATTGTGTTGAAATTGCTTGGACTTAAACTAATTAGTTCATTTTCCAACATATGACCCTTCATTGAATCTTGTGTGCCAAATAATGTTTCTAGCTTTGTCCAGATTTCATTTGGTGTATTCAAAGAGTCAATGTGAAAGAGCAAATCAGGAGAAACATACAAACATAATGTTCCATATGACTCATCACATTTGTTAAACTACTTAGGCTTATCTTCATCTTTAGCAAGTTCAGTTTCAAGTCCCATAGTTATCCTATTTAATCCAACTTTCCTTAAGTGAATTGTCATGCGTGATTTCCACTCAAAGTAATTGTATGGAGTTAGGATGGGCACATTTGTTTGATCCATGATGAAGAAAATGCAGAGAAGAAATGCTAAAAAGAAGAGAACCGAACCAAGATAATCCCCCCCTTTTCACTCAATCAAAGAACCCCCCAAGAAAATATGATTTGACACTTTATATTAGTGTGTTTACAACTGCCACTGGAAAGAAATACTAAATAGTTTTGATTTCAATGTATTACAAAACCCTCACGAAGAGCATATGCTGAAAATACAACTTTGGCACAATAACTAGAGAAATAAACAACACCACTACGATCTACTCAAAAAATCATGCACTTTCAAAAAAAGAATCATCTCGATATGAGGTCGTATGTGAAAGTTACGATTATTTGAAGTTCCCAAAATGAGAATTGTGCAGTGTCACGACTAAGAATCTGCAATTTCTGAAGAATCTCTACATCAAAATAAAAAAAAGGTCTTCACTAGTGCATATAGCACAGAAAATTAGCCAAAATCAAAAAATAATTCGTGGGAAACAGAGTCCGTATGAGCAAGAACGGAGCATTTGAAAACTACCTTCAAAACTACAACTGCCAATGGAGAGGGGTCCTGCTGTAGCTTTTAGAGTGTGTTTCTGCAAAATATATAGAATACATGCAAAAACTAAAACATACCCAGATGGTTTTTCTATACTGCAAACAAAACCCAGAAGGCATTTTTCTTACTAATGTACAAAAGATGTTGATCCAATGTAAATAAAATGCCTTTAGCAACAAAAAATGACCCCAACAACCAAAAAATGACATATAAAGGCTAAATTAGCTACCTAAATCTATAATATTGATTGAAAACACTAAATATGCAAGCTAGTTGTCAGATTTGAGCTTGAAACCCTGGTTCCACGACTGTGTCTGATGATCTCTGAATTCGGTGAAGCGAAAGATAAATCTAACTTTCTCAAGCCCCCTAGACGTGTTGGAACAGTTAGAAATGCTACTAGTATAACTAGAAATGTTGCAATCACCCAGATTTCATAAAACACATGTGTAAACCTCAGAGATTAAAATGTTTCTGTCAAACTTTTCTGATTCTCCAGATCATCCGAAGATGCAAGAGAAGAGCATATTGTGTTTTTTAGAAAACTACAATAAGCTTAATTAGCCCCCCCTAAATCTCTCAAATAAGGAAACTAAAATCTACTCTTGCACATAGCAAGGCTCTGATACCATGTTAGAATCTGAAAATATTGTTAACCCAGAAAACTAATGCAAACGAATAGATATCTAAACTATGAATACAAATGGTACGAAATCAAAATAGCAACATAGAGTTAGTCTCCAAGAGAGTAATGCAAATACTAGAAGCAAAATAGCATTAAGAGGATGCAAAAGTAAAAGATACAAAATACAAGCCAGGTAGCATGATTATATAGACTAGGAAGAGAGAGGAGGTGGCAACACCGACCAATCAAGAGCAACCATCTATCGGACTAAAGCTAACAAAGTATCTTCCCAAGATAGCCAATGGATTCTCACATGTAGGAAGGTGACACCTAGCAACCACTCACCTAATAAGACATGCTTTATTAACCTAAGCGAGATTAATAGAAGTGTAGGAAAAACCTAGGAATATAGGGAAAAAATAAATAACCCACTAGGAAATAAAAACCTACACTAACATGGTAACACCGACCAATCAAGAGCAACCATCTATCGGACTAAAGCTAACAAAGTATCTTCCCAAGATAGCCAATGGATTCTCACATGTAGGAAGGTGACACCTAGCAACCACTCACCTAATAAGACATGCTTTATTAACCTAAGCGAGATTAATAGAAGTGTAGGAAAAACCTAGGAATATAGGGAAAAAATAAATAACCCACTAGGAAATAAAAACCTACACTAACACAAAATACGGGCCAGTGCCCATCAAACTCCACACTCAAAAGGTGCCCGTTGTCATTTAAAATAACTTTAAATATCCTCTGTCGATCTATTTGTTCACACCTTTGAGAGAGCCATAGATTTAGAGTTCCCGCTCGAATACATGTTGGGCACCGGAGTCATTGGTTTAGGCTAGGTAAAGGGGTCGGTAGACACATGTGACAAGTGACTTAAGATGTCACTTAAGTTTCTGGTGACCGAAAATTGCAATTCTCCAAGAAAATATAATAAAAAGAATCCCATCGAATGACAACCCTTTTAACACTTATGATTTAATGAACACTTAGGGTTTAGAACTTGTATTTAGGGTTTTAAATGTAAAACTTTTTAGGCTAGGTCTTTGAAACTTTCACAAACCCTAATAGGCCACTAAAAAGACATTCATACTGACCCCATGACTTTGAGACATTTAGTGATACATAGACTACACAAATGCTATCAAAGATTTCAGAGACTTTTAGGTATCAACAACCTTCAACTTTGCCATAACAACAACCTTCAACTTTGCAATAACAACAACCTTCAACTTTGTCATAAGGATGAAAGGAGGACATCAAGAGATCACTATAAAAGGCAAAGTTATGCAAAAACATTACTACAGAGAAATATAGATTTGTATCAACCATCAATGTGCCTTTGGAGGTTTGCATCAACAATGTGCCTTTGAAGAACATCAACCATCAACATTGTACCTTTTGAGGTTTGTAGCATTGCATCAATGCAGAGGTTTGCAGCATTGCATCCAAGCCACCTGTAAAAGGTATCAACATTGCATCCAAGCCACCAGTGAAAGATGTCACTACACACACAACTGCAAGAACATTAACAAGCCACCTTGAAGCAACTCTTTGCATTAACACCTCTTAGATATTGGACATTGATGACTAGTACTTTATATTTCTTTGACATCAATAACAAACTTCATTACTAACATGAATGACCTTCTGATGCACTTGATACATACTAACTTAAATTGAGATCTCCTAATAATAAACTCCATTGTTGGTACTGACATCTGTTGGTACTAACATCTGTCATAGAGAAACTAGCATGGAACACCATGTACTAACATCTATTGGTACTAACATTTGTCATAGAGAAACTGACATGGAACACCATACTAATGATTGACATTTCAAACCAAAGATGAGTATCAACTAGACATCAACTCAAACAAGAACTTCCAACTTTTGACATCAATGACAAATATCAACATGTTTATTGTCTCTTTTTTTTTCTTTTGTTTCCTTTAGAAATTGGCATCTCATCTATTGAAACTCTGCATCGTTTTCTTTTACACCTAACAAAATCTCCTTGACCAGATCTTTGTAAAACAATCTACCCCCTATAGAGGCATGGGTGCAAAGAAATAAAAGTTTTCCCCATTAGAAACTATCTTTTCTAAATGAAAAAGGTAGCTTAGTCATAGGCGCCCTAATTGGTCATTGAATGAGTTTAGATCTACCCTATTTGTGGTGAATATAAACTACTATGGTGACTTCTTTTGAATTACTATTTTGCAATATTAGTTGTGACTCATTTCTTACCTTGCATTCTCACCCAATCACCGCATGCAGATTTCCTTCCCTCTATATTAAAAAGGGATTCTCTTAAAAATTTAAATCCATTCCTTTTAAAGGATTTTACATCTCATCTTACTTTAAAAAAAAACAAATCCTTTCCACCTATGTAGGATAAGGATTATAAAGAAAAATTTATCCTCATAAAAAAAAGTTAATTCTTTATTATTATAATTATTATTAAACTTTTGGGGGTGGTTGGGTGGGAGCCTTGCCACCTCATCATAGGTGGAAAGGCTGGGGCTTTTAATCTGAGTGAGGAAGATCTCGACAACTTCTTAATGATGGTGGGCAAGCTGGCGGAGCTGGCAGGTAATCATGAATTGGCAGTAAAGGACTGCACTTCGGGAAACTTCCCCTCTTTTTGTGTCCTTAAGAAGGCTTGCTTTCTAAAGCTGGGCAGCATTATCTTAAGCCAGTTTCAATGCCTTCTAGGTTCGTAGTCATCTTCTTTGAAGATACTATTTGCTGCGGATGAATGGAAATGGATGTTAGGTTAGTTAGCTCTAAAAGACAAATGGCTTTTCTTGGCCAAGTAACCAATCTGAGGTTGTAAAGGATGCTCCGCCATCTGGATGAGTTGATGACAGGAGCAGTCAGAATGATCCATGGGAGACATTTTATGCAGAACGATGAGCGATATTGAGTAGATACAGATATCTCCTCGAGGGTGTTCGCTATGCTATTAGAGTTGGTAATTCCAAAGGTAGAAGCTTCGGCGATTATAAAAGATCTTTTCTTCCCTGAGCATTTGGGCAACATGGATTCCATTCTCCAAGAAGCGTGTTTGGGAGTGGGAGCACCAAGACCGAAAGGTTTGGCTCTCCTTAGGGATCTGGAGGAGATGGTGAAGCTGTATCCATTCATTCTGGATATCAAGGGTTTTGAATGTCTGGTCGCCAAGGAGTAGGCTCAATGTGCTATCGACTTCATCAAAAAGGTCCTGGGGATGGTGCTAGTGGAAGGGTTCGAGTGGGTGGCAACTTTCAATTTGCAGCTGTTAGACGATGACAAGGCGTGAGTGGTGCTTCAGTCCCCTGTTATCCTTTCTTCTATGTTTTGGCTCTCTGCTTTTGGCTTTATTTTTGGCTATGGAAGCCCTAACTGACATAGGTGTTATTTGTATAGTTTCAATTTCATAGTTATAGTTAGATCCTACGTGGTTCTATGTAGGTAGCAAGATGACCCTGCGCGGTCAAGTTTTGATTTTCCTAGGCAGTCTATTAGCTTATAGGCAGTATTAGTCTAGAACAGATAGCCAAGCCATGGCTTTCCATATTGTAATTTTCTCTCCAGTTTAATATAAATCTATCATTACGAATAAAAAAAATTATTATTAAACTTTTTATTTATTTATTTATTTTCTTAATTTTTTTTCTTTAATGAATAAAACAATTTCATTCCTTTACTATTATTGAAATATATATAAAAATATAAACTATATAATTTAAATTATATTTTAATTTAATTCTAATATATAAATTTATAAATAAATATGAAATAGTCTTTATCAAACAGCAATTATCATTTCATCATTGAGGATTTTAAGCTAGTAGAAATTATAGTGTAAATGGGCAAGAATAATATCAAATCCTTACCTGTAATGCCCAAATATGATATCTTACCTTCCATGAGGTGGCCAAGGTCCTTACAACATGTAACCATCACGCTTCTTGTGGCCACAATTAGCGTAATAATAACTAATAGTTATAAAGACAATATATGAGAATCACACAATTTCTAAATAAAGCTATCTATTTATGACTACATTATTATACTATTTTAAAGAATGGTTTTGTCTACATAACTAAAATATTCACATGATAATCTAATCTAGGTAGCATTACCTTAACCAAGAATAGCTTTAAGCCACAACATCAAAGTGAAGAGTTTACCTTAGTGTTATGCTTATTCACCTATCCTGGAAGTCAATCGCTTCTATTTGTTCTTAACAACATAGTTTCTATGGCTCTCATTAAATCAACCAATACAAGGAGTATAGGTGAGTGTAGATTCAATAATTATCAAGTAAAAATAACAATATAGAATTCTAATGTAAAGATGTTGAGGCGTCAAATAAAAATGCTCATAAGTCTATCATTTAAATTACTAGATAATGTTGAGGCATCCTTACACTCTTCCCCACTAAGAATGGACTTCCTCCTAGAAGTCCTCAAGAGGAGATAATATTTGCTATCTTCAATATATCAAACAAAAGTTAGATACCACTGAGATACATTTATATATAATGTCCAAAACAAAAGTAACAAGATGCCAACACTTTATTTCAAAATCCAGGCATAATACAAAATACAACAAAAACTTAGAATTCATTATATCATTATTTTTCAATAAGCATATTCTACAGTTACTAATTAATGACTCCAATTAATTATTTAATAGATAGCACAAGTACTAAAGTTTCATTACTTATTGTGAAAGAAACAACTTTAAACCACTCTTATTATTACAAATTTCAAGCATATCATATTGCACACCAAAATTTCATCTCTTCCACTACATTATTATTTAAAATGGAAAATAATGAAGAAGAGCCCAAGGCTCAACCACATCAACAACAATCAATTATTCATATTCAACACTTCAATTGATTACATTCTATGGCTTTATAAAGCCATTCAACTTACTAACTACCCAAACTACTAACTACCAACTAACAGATAACTAATAACTAACTAAAAACTAACATATAATAAATTAACATTAACATGTTAATTTATTATTTATTACATTATTCTATGCCATGCATTGATAATTCCTAACACCCCCCTTTAGTGTTGACATAGGAACTATATTTTGATGTTCCAGTATCAATAATTAACATGTCTCATATTTTCCACCTTCAATGAAAAATTTTCTTTGGATGTCAGTTTCTACTGATAATGCTTCTAATTACAAAATCCATTACATCCTTATGGCTCCAAAACCCTTATTTCTCCATTTACATAATGTTGAAAATTTATTATAATTTTACCTCTAACTTATGCATCGAACTACTCAAGAAATATTAACTGCATTCTCAAATGATTTCTAGGTTTTATTCTCCTCTTTAGCAGCTTTCCAGAACATTTTAAATTTCTAAATTTTGTTACAAAATGAGAAATATATCGTTGTTTTATTAAGACTAGTTTAAAACAAATTTCTGCAACACCAAAGATTTCTCCAACTTTGAATGTATAAATTTTTAAATTTTTTTGATCTTGACTATGAGAATGAACAAAATGGAGGCAAATAGTATGAAAAGAATGTACACAATGGAAGACAAAGGCAATGCACACAAATGGTGAATGTCAACAGGTTCACTGTGAGGTCCATGGTATCCGCTAGTATCGCTGATAAATATGCAAGAAAAGTGGATGCTACAAACTCCATATTTCACGCGAGGTCTGTGGTATCCGCTAGTCCTTTGTTTGCATTATTTTGGAGGAAATACAAATGAATGGAAGGCAAACAGAGAGGTCTCATAGGACACCTGCTCTGATACCATATTGAAAATGGAACACAATGAAGAAGAGCCCAAGGCTCAACCACATCAACAAGAATCAATCATTCATCTTCAACACTTCAATTGATTACATTATATGGCTTTATAAAGCCATTCAACTTACTAACTACCCAAACTACTAACTACCAACTAACACATACCTAATAACTAACTAAAAACTATCATATAATAAATTAATGTTAACATGTTAACTTATTATTTATTACATTATTCTATGTCATGCACTAATAATTCTTAAAAATTATCACTTACCATAAAAGCATGTTTACATCATTTCTAATACTAACTAAGAATTTTATCATTTGTTATATTTCATTATAGTTGCATTACTTCATAACAACACTTAACAATTAAACATCACAGATATCAACTCCATACATAACACATTACATATACAACCAATGGGATGAGGAGGATCAGTGCAAAGTAGAACCATAGTACTGTAAAGGAAATATGGTCTCAGGGCCTTCCCAAGGGACTCCTCCATACATTTTTTGCTACCTTCCTCTTGTTTGTGTAAGGGGGTTAGCCTCCAAGAGGAAAGACACAAAATATATCTAGGGGAGAATGGATTACACCTATCCCATACTAGTCCCATTTGTAGCCCCCATCCTCACAATAAGCAATCCCCAAGCCATCTACTCTCCTATACAACCTACCAGGGATTCCTCCTAGATATAACAGTTTGCACATTTCACATTACACCACATAAGCTAGTAGCAACAAACTCTAACAACGCCTCAAAATACCAAAGTTATCAATGAGTAAAATTTTAAACAATATTGACTAATAAAATTTCATATAAATACAAATCAAATAGTAGAAGCCAAAACAATAATTCAAATTTTGAAACCAAAAATATTAATAAAAATAGTCCTTGAGGCAATGAGGACAATTGCACAAAATCAATCAACCAAAATCTTGAAAGAATTTCAAAACTGTTGGCCCACAAATAAGAAAAATGTCGCAAAATTCAAATTAAAGTTTTCAACAATTTTCATCAAATATTACATCACAATCACCATGTGACTTCAAACAAGCCACCTGAGGGGAGGAGGGGAATGGTGGTCTCAAACCACATAGAGCTCAATATGTAATACACATGTCCCACACAACCTAGGACAATTGTATCAAAAATCTATGGATTCCATAAGTAATATCCAACTTATAATCACATGTTCATCTATTAGAAACTACAACTGGTTTTCATTTCAAATGAGGTACAATAACTGAATCATCGTGGAAAGATAATCTCCTAAACCACAGGCACTCTCCAATCCATCCTCAACCCATAAGTACTCAACAACACACATGAATCGCTAATGGATACATAATGAGGGGGAGCAGAGGGGATTCCTATTCCAATGCGACAATGAGGGGGTTGTCTCCCCACCTCACCCCATAATAGGTTACATCCCAAAGGAGGATCTGCACCTCATTCAACCCCATATAAGGGAGGCTCTAAGCCCCATTGAGGAAGATCCACTCGCAACAATACAATAACAAGACAAATGAATCACTGGTCTGACCCATAAAGAAGGATGAAAGAGGGGATAATAATCCTTCTCAGGGTAGAATCAAAACAAGACCCTAAGAGAGGCTCCACATCTCTCTCAAACCCCATTACGTAAGAGGCTCTCACCCCTCAAGGGAGATTAGCTCTCAAACATAAAAATTCCCTTCCCAACACAATACAAATATTTTAACACAACACTCAACAAGAAAGCACAACTACAAATATAACACACACATTGTTCACCATAGCATTCAATTATCACGAGAGGCATACATGTGTGAATTATTACTAACATCCACAATACCCTTCTCTTAGGTTGGATACCTTGTATCCCACAAGAGACACAACATGCACAAGCTAACTAATATCATCACAGAGTATGACACACATTACACATGATTGACAGAGATCAACTCTTACCATCAAAGAACTTATAGTTAACATGAGTCACCGATGAACATTTATATGTCTAAAGTGATCTACTAAGTTTTTATTCTAGACAATAATCAATCATGAATTATTTTTGTTTACTATAGTAAGACCCAAAAGGCTCCAGAGTTTCATAAACTTGGCTCTGATACCAAATGAACATGGTAAAAATATAACATGTTGTAAGATAAATAATCATGTAATGTACAACCAAAGGGAAATAAGATATCACCAATATTGCACCAATCTCGTTCACTTGGATAATGAAAAATCCATAGAATAGCCCAATTGATATGTAAGGACATGTAGAAATAGATAAATATAATATAAAATATTTAAGCATGTGTAGGTAAAAGAACATGTAGATTTAAAACTCAATAATATTTAAGGTAAATAAGGTTTAGGGTTTAGAAGTCTAGCGTATACAAGAAACTCTCACAAGTCTTTATTTTGTAACTATAATTTATTTTTAACACCACAACTTTAATTACTTAATTATTATTTATTTATGTTGTATACAATACATTCTAAATTCCTAATTTATGTGTAGATTTAACTCAAATTATAATATTTAAGGAACTTAGGGGTTAGGGTTTAGGGTTTAAGACTTAGGCTTTAGGACTAGGTATGTTTTGAGGATAGTCAAATTACACATGTCTCCATTGGGGTAGGGTCCTAGATACGACCTAGGGTTTATCATAGATTCACTTGGCAAGTAAGGTACAAAAATATAGTAGAAAGGAATTTGATTAGTTAATTTAGTCAAAGAGAATTTAGTTAAAACATCTAATCATATATTTAGCTCAATAATTTATAGGGTTTAGGATTTAGGGTTTCTAGGGTAAATAGGGTTTAGGGTTTAGTTAAGTAGACTTAGGGAACATAATGGTTTTAGTAGAGGACTTAGGAATGGTAATGGGACCCACAATATTTAAATTTAAATGAATATATTTAAAACATACTTTTAACGAAAAAATTACTTCAATTGAAAACAATTTGATCTTATTGATCCTAATCTTATCTAGAAGATTATTTAATTGAAAAAATTCATAATTTATATAAAATATACATACCTTCTCTTTAAGAATAATATCTTTGTATCCTTTCTTCATGCAATTTTTGTTCCCTTTCTACTAAATGATATTGTGTAGCCTTATTTTGTCTTGTCCTTTTATTTCCCATCTTATTCAAGTATTTTGTTTTTATAAAAAGAGGGTAAAAACTTTATTAATCAAAGATAACAGTACAAAGCAAAGGAGCACCAGGAGACCCCTAAAGGCCAAAAACACCAATCAAGAAATCAAAGACTGTTCATACAACATCGTATATCCTCAGCAACCAACTCCTCCAATTCCTGGGCAAGATCCCCAGGTAATCTGACCCAATCATCCACCATCCAGGTCTCATTTTTCTCAGAAGCCCATTTGGCCAAACCATCCGCCACCTTATTCCATTCCCGAGGGATATGAGAAAAGGTAATATAATCAAGGATCTCTCCCAGACTGATGATCTACCTAACCATCACTGCAAGCTGCCAACTCACATCATCAAACTGCTGCCTATTTATTAAGTCAATCACCACTTGAGAATCTGAAGCCCTTTTCAAAGCCAAAAGGATAGCCAGACCCTCCATAAGGTTAGTGGATTTCTTCCCCTTGTATTCAGAAAAGAAGAAGACCACCACCCCAAAACTATCTCTGCCCACCCCCCAACACCAGCATGCCCAGGATTGCCTTTGGTAGACCCATCTGTGTTGATTTTCAAAACTCCGTTGGGAGGAGGCAGCCAATGTCCCTCCTTATTGATCTTCCCTATAGAACACCTCCCACACCCATTCTTAGGCCTTCCACTACCACCAATAGAAATTCCCAAATTGCAGATCACCCTTGCATCTCCAGGATCCACTAGGATCGATAAATCACTCTTGACATATAAAGTCTCTTGTACCGCCCCAAGAATATGGGCCCAAATTTGACCCTCCAACAGTCTCCTATCTAGAAAGATCTTGCGATTGTGCTCCAACCTGATGTGCCAAATAATCAGGCTAGGACTAATAAGCCAAGCTGTATGCAAAAAAGTAGTCTTCACTAGACATGGCCTAATACTCTGCCAAAACTCAACAAGAGAGGAGGGATGCTAGCACTGCACATTCCAAAGCCCCCACCACAGATGCCAAATAGTCCTAGCAAATGAGAACTGGAAGAAGAGGTGAGAAACAGTCTTAGCCTTCTTCAGATATAAGAAGCATATTAAGGGACCTTGGAACCCTTGCTTACAGAGGTTATCCCAGGTCAAGCACCTGCCATATACCACAAGCCAAGAAAATAAATTGCATTTGGGCCAAGATAATTTGTTCCAAATGCTTTTCCACCAAGGGACTTCAGAGCTACCCAAGGCCTGTCAGTCCAATGCATGATACCCTGAAGCAATAGAGTACTTCCCTTTTGTATCCAGACCACAGGCTAGCACATCCCATCCTAGAAGAGAACACTAGATCCTATCAGCCAAAATGGAGGCCAACTCCTTTTCCTCCCAAGACCCACCCGAAGGCCATTCCTGCATATCCCTCCACTTGTACACAATAGTCTGTCCCAAAACCTGTGGAGTTTTGAAGTCCATCACTCTGCTCCAGCCAGCCTGAACAAAGATCCTACATAAATCCCCCAAGTGCGGATGCGAGGAGAGGATAGGCAGGAAACCATCCCAAGAGTCATACCAAAAATGAGCATTAGAACCACTATGGCAAATCCAAAAAAAGCCATGTTTAACCAATTGGGCCCCCCTCTTGTGAGTGTCCCAAATCATAGAACCTTTTCCTGTTAGGCTAAAACGAGGAACCTCCGCACCATCCACATCCACTAGGTACTTAGCGGTAAGGATCCTGGCCCAATGCTGATGCTGATGAGAGCACCATCTCCAATACAACTTGGCAGCCAAATCCTACCCATTCCAATCAGCCCTACGAAGTCCCAAACCACCATCCTTTTTTGGACAACAAACCACTTCCCACTTAATCAAGCTCCACTTCCTCGAAAGGAGATTACGAGACCAAAGAAACTATCTACAGAGGCCTTAAAACTCACTAATTAAGCATGAAGGAGTAGTCAACACAAAGCACCTGTATACTGGAAGGGCCTACACCACCGACTTCAATAGAGTAACTATGCCTGCCATAGTTAACCACCTATAGGTCTAGTGGCTAACTAGAACACAAAATTTATCAATCACATCCTGCTAAAAGCACTTGGGAATTGGTCACACATCTAGAGGGATACCAAGATAAAAGAAGGGAAACTTCCCCACTTGGAACCTGAAGATCTTGGCAATGCACTACTGAATAAGCACAGGGGTATTAAAAATAAATACAAGACTTACTTTCATTAATGTGTTTCCCAGAGGTAGCTGAGTAGCCATCCAATGTCTATTGAAAAGCAACTGCTTCCGCCATCTTGGCAACTCCCATCAAAGCTGAGTCATCCACAAACTGAAGATGAGTTTGTGCAGGAAAATTGTTGCTCCATTTCCATCCTTGAATGAGCCCTACCATAGCGCAGGACTTAATGAACCTCCCCAAGCCTTCAACCATCAAAATAAATAAATAAGGAGATAAGGGATCCCCTTGCTGAAGACCACGGAGAAGCACCAAACAGAGCAGAAGACTCCCCATTGATGAGAATAGAAAAGGAGGAAGTCATCACACAACTCTTGACCCAATCAATCCACTCTATACAGAATCCAATGACTCTAAAAATTTTGAACAAAAATCCCCACTTAACCCTGTCATAAGCTTTAACCATGTCCAACTTTATAAACATAGCCTTATCCTTAAAGAAGGCCATGGAATGTATAGTCTTCGCAGCAATAACCACTCCATCCAGAATCTATCTCCCTGCGATGAAGCCCCCTTGATCCTCTGAAATCAACATATTTAGCTAAGGCTTTAGGTGTTATGCAATTAACTTTGTGATAATTTTATACACCACATTGCACAATGCAATTGGTCTAAAAATATCTAGAGAATCAGCACCCTCTCATTTTGGGATAAGGGCCAGAAATGTGGCATTCATAGCACACAACATTAAATTGTTCTTTAGAGACTCTTGAACAACCTCCAACAGATCCTGGTTGATCACCTCCCAAAATTCTTGAAAGAACTCAGCTGGAAACCCATCTAGACCAAGGGCCTTCCCCTTTTTCAATTGAAACACCACGTCCTCCAATTCCTTCAACGAAATAGGCTTAATAAAAGAAGCATTCATCTTTGTAGTCATCAGAGGAGGGATACAATCCAAAATAGCAGCGTCATCCTCACTAGCAGGAAGGGTGTCTTCAGAAATAAGAGTTGAGAAGAAACTACCTGGCTCACTTATAATCTCAGGAGAGGAAGAAAGAATAGAACCCTCTGGGGATCAAAGAGAGGTAATGATATTACTCTATCTTTGCACCTTCACCAAGTTATGAAAGAAGGTGGTATTCCTCTCCTTCTTGAAGCCAATCCACATGAGCCTTTTGTTTCCAAAAAATTTCCTTGCGGAATTCCCATTCTTCAAGGTCTTTAACCACACTTTCCTCCATCCTGCGTAGCCTTGCATCAAGACCGTGATCACGAATTTGTCTGGTAATAGAGTCCAAGCATTCCTGGGCAATCCTCTTCCTCTGAAACACATTACCAAACTGATACTTATTCTACTATTTCAACTTATATTTAACATATTGGAGCCTCTTCACAAAGGAGTACATAGCCGTACCAAATATTGGTCGACCTTCAGTCCACCATCTAGAGACCAAATCAGTAAGGCTCTCCTCCCTGAGCCACATAAGCTGAAATCTAAAAGTTTGCTTCTTGGAACCACTAGCCATACAAGCAAAAAATTTAATCAGCCAATGATCTGATCCTCACCAATCAAGAATTTCTAAACTTGACAGCCACTTGTCACCAACCCAAAAACTAGAAATGAAAAACCTATCCATCCTTTTTGAAATGGCTTCATCCATAGGCCTCCTATTATTCTAAGTAAACATACCACTTAGGTGTTTAATGTCCACCAAGTGAAGTCGAGCAAAATTACCCCTTACAAGATTTGAAGAGAGGTCTAAGCGAGACACACCTCCCCTTTTCTCCTCAAGAGAGGCCATTGCATTGAAATCACCTGCCAAAATCCAAGGAAGGAGAGGCTCCAACGATCTAAGACAATTAATGTGAGACCACAAGAAAGTCTTACCAAGGATATCCATCGGAGCATAAATGTTGGAAAGAAGAAGTCTTTCCCCCATCTCCAAGCTAATCCCAACAAGGGAAATATAGGATCTACTAGAGAACCACCCGATCAGTGAAATCCATCGAGGATCCCAGAAGTAGGCAAGGCCTCCTAAGCTACCCTATGCACCCACATACTAGCATAAACCATGACTCCAAATCTTAGAAGAACATTGCATCATACTGTTGACAGATAACTTCGTCTCCTGGAAAAAGACCAAATTTGGGGAATGCATATGAATCAAATCACGAATAGCTTTTTGTCTAGGGATGATATTCATGCCCCTTACATTCCATTACAACACAATCATTTTGAAGGGTGAGAGAAATGAGTATCCAATGTCTTCACCGACCTAGATTCAACCAATGTCTCACCAGCCAACTTAACTTTCTCCTGATCTTTCTTCCTACCCACCTTGAAGGACTTTTCTGGAGCATTCTTTTTTAGGGGCTTTTGCTGCAAGCCCATGGTTGGAGAAGAGGCAGAAGGTCTAACCTTCACAAAAAATCTAGACCTCAAACCTCTAGTTGGGCAGGCACCAACAGTAGCATGGACCAGAGAAGAACCAGAGAAGACTATGCCAACACACAAGAGTCTCCAAGCCCAATCGCAGGAGCCCCCACATGGCCAGTAACCAAAGATGTGACAACCATAGCCTCCGAAGTTTGATTAGCATATGGAGGAGCATCAACCTACATGTCAGTGGATACTCCCTCCTCCTAGATTAAATCATCTAGAGCCTCAAACCTGTTACAAGTCTCCTCCTTTTGGTAGTCCTTTAGAGTCCTCTTCTGGCCTCGACTTTTGTTTCTTGCCTTGACAGGCACAAATCCATCTTTATTCGGGACAACCCCTGCATAGGCACTTTACCCTTGTCCTGCCTATGGTTTGATGAGACCATTCCATTACTTGGAATCTTTGCACCAGAAGCACGAGGGTACCTCCTCTAAAGGTGTCCATACTCACGACATAATTGGCATCTGAATGACAAAGTTTCATAATCTAAGGGTTGGGTCTAGGAATTAGAACCCACTATCAAATCCACCGAATCTGGAAGTGGTTGGCTCAGATCTATCTCCACACAAACTTGAGCATAAGCAAAAATACTCTTCTCAAAAGTTTCCTGAGAGGGGCCAATCGGTTTTCCTAATGACAGCAATTGATTGCAGGATATCTCTTCTCCAATATTCAAGTGGCAGTCGAGAAAAGTGAACCCAAACTAGGACCTTGGACGACAACTCTTCTACCGAATTAAAACCAACATGCCATGGTTTAATAAACATTCCAACCTGATTATAAAAGTATGGGCCACCCTTAAAGGCTTTATTGCGATCTGAGATGCATGAGAAATCCACCAGAAAAAAATTATTCTCTACTAATAATACCTCGAAGTCACTCTTCTAAATCCAAGAGTCTAGGCAAGAAAGAGAAACCTGCATCCCCATAAACTTGCATATTAGCACATGCTTAGTGTAATATTCAAGATCCTCAGTGACATCCTCCGTTTGGATCACCACCATCGAGCGGATCTGAGCACATTCCAAGAGCCCATTAATCTTGTGTAGCTTAAGAGCACCAGAATGAGACATCTCCACCCTAGGAGGAGTCGAGACGGGGTCCTCATGGCCAATATGACCCATAGAAACATCTCCCGCCATTGCATCCAAAATCTCACCTTTTTCCATTACGAAAGCCTGCAACCCCAGAAACCCCCCAAGGTGCACCTCACCCCAACCAGGAGGATCCCACATCATGCCTTCATCTACATGAAGCTAGCACCCTGGCACCCCACTCTACGCATCCCACCACCCACGTAGAGACACCAACTTGCTAAAACTGGAGGAAATAGCCAACGAATGAACGAAAGCCACCAAAGGATCCGTTGTTGCAATCACCTCCAAAGGCATCACTACCCTCCACACTACGATCCCAAGCCAAAACGACCAACATAGGAAATACAGAGAGGAAAATGGCACAAAAGTTTAAACTAACGAAGGAAAACACACCCTGAATGCAAAAAAAAACCCCCCACACAAACAACCACCACACAAAGCCAAAAAACCTGACAGAGGTTCACATGCAGAGAGAAAATGCAGCATACAACCCAGGCCTAGAAGCCCGGGCTTGCCATGTGTGAGAACTTGAGTAGACGTGCCATCCTCAAAATATTGTATGTTTGAAGAATAAAATAAAAAAATGTCTCATCTTCTTCAAGTATTTGCAAAATATGATCTTGATAATTTCTTTGCCAATTCCACATTCCATATTTGTGAAGCACTTGCAAAAAAATGACCTTTCAAATAGACCTAGCGAATTTTACTTTATTGTTTGATATTAATATCACAAAATACGACCTTGTATATATACATGTAATTCAAATTGACACGTTTTTTAAAATGTCAGCTAAAATTGGCCTTTGTTCGAAGGTTGGCTACTAAAATTCCATGGATATTTTCTTATTCAGTGACCTTCATTTGAAGGTACTTAAATATTAATTTTTTTTGGCCTTTTTGGAAGGTACCTTCAAACATAGGTACCTAAGAATGAAGGTAATATCTTCGATCCAAGATACCTTTGAATTGAGGTCCTTTGAACGAAGGTTCTTAGCTAGGCACTTTCTGTGTCTGCTTCAAATTTTCCTCATAAAATCTAGTTTCAAGCCTTAGGTTGGACCTTTAAATGTAATTAAATTGACAAGATAATTTGCAAGATCGTAGTCCTCGAAACAAGCCTTCCAACAAGTATAATTTTGATATATTTTCATTTTATTATGTATTCAATTTTTAGTTTTTTACTGAACATAGGTTTTTCACTCAACATCAAGTTCTTCATTATACATAGGTGGAAAACTAATGAAACATTGAAATTTTTTTCCAAAAAATACCTTTGCACTAAGGATTGATGTCCTTGTTTTACCAAAATAAATTAAATTTTGATATATACACAAGTTATGCTTGACGACATACGCCTATGTCCAAATTATAGTTACCCTGACTTCAAAAATTAATTTAATAAAAATATGTAACAAAAAATTATGAAAAATATCCATGCACTAGATATTGATGTTAAAAATCTATATTTTAAAAATTAGAATTTTATCCTTTCTAGAAAAAAAGTCATGCTGAATGACATAAACGATACTTTCTAAAAATGTTGTTTACTATTAAAAACTAGTTATTAAAAGAGATGTTGAAAGATTCATGATTTATTTAAAAAAAAATTAAAAAAACTATATTTAGAATCTACACACAAATGGCCACAATTCACTAGTTTGTATCATCTTCAAATTCTTAATGGTTTAGCTACTATAGGTCTCAGAAGGTGAAGATTTAGTTAAAAATGTTGATATCAATGTCCATCTTGGCCAAAAAGTGGGACTCATTATTGTGGGATCACCCATATGTTTGCCAGGGCTATAAAATGAAAATGTATGTATACAATCTTCCTGCAAGATCCATTCCATTCTTTTGTTTCCGCTCTATGTTCTTGGTTTATGTACCAAGTTTGTGTGATTGGTGATAGTGTCTAGTAGAACATTTGTACATATAACCAATATACACATTTAAATGTTCTTGCGGTGTAATATGTCCCTGATATTTTGGTATAATTGTATATTCTCCCTCTTGTGGTAGGTATCTAGTTTTTATCAAAATTTTGAAATTTGGCCAGTGCTAGATTTTATGTTTATGTGTGTTCCACTAGCTTGTGGCAGTACAGATCAATGTGTGTGGTAGTGATTCTAGCTAGCCTTAGTTGTTCCTCTATAAAAGTTTTCTCCATTTCTAGTAGATAGGTATCCAGGTTTCCTACTCTTGAGAATTTTGGAAGTTTTATGTGTGAAATTCCTCTCAATATGTTAAAAACTCCTTGTGATTTTGGTGTTGTATTATCTTGTTGGTGTTTTGAGTTACTGCGTGTGGAGTACAGTGTTTTTTCATCAAATGTGGTGATCTGTGGTAAGGACTCCTCTATGATTTTAACTAAAAATACTCTATGGAATCTTGCTAGTCTCTAGGTTGTGAGTTCCAATTCATTTTGTAGTCAAGCGTCTAGTACATCTTCGCTATATGTAATATAGTTGTCACTTTCTATTTGTAGTTCTCCCTCAGAATTTGGCTCTTCTAATGACTCATGTTTAGGTAATTTAGATATAGAGTATAGGAGTTTTGAATCTTCATCTGTGTAATCATCTTGGTTAGCTTCCTCTATGTAGGCTTCATCTATTTTCCTACCTAATGGTATATGTATGATTCTATTATCATCAACCAAGGATATTTCTTCTTTTCTTGAATCCACTGTTCCATTTGCATTGACAAACCATTGGAGACCAAATAATGCATTAAAGGAATCAAATGGTTCCTTCATGGCTACTATAAAAAAATATACCAACTGTTTTACTCCCATGCTATTTACTTCTATCCTTCTTCAGGTTCCTAATTTAGCCATTGTTGTTCCATCTACTAGGTTAATATTGTAGAGTGTTTCTTCTAGTTTTAGTCTACCTAGTTGTTCCCACACTCATTTTGGTATCATGTTAATGTTTGTACAAAGATCTACCATAACTTGTTTAATCTTAATATGGTTTATATGGGCATTTATCATTAGTGGTCTTGTCTTCCATGTTGTCTATCAGTTTTTTCTATTTTTCTGATTTGCAGTTTGTGACCTTGTTCTTTATTCCAGTACTTGTAGAATTGTTTCAATTTATCTACAAGGTTCTGTTGTTGTGTTAGTTTCATTATTTGTTTAAGTGCCCTTACTTCTTCTTCTGAAAAGAAGTGTTTTTGTTGTTGTTGATTATGTTGTTCTTTGGCTATTAACTATTTTGATTGTTTAATAATTATATAATGTTGGTTTCTATTAGGGAAGAAACTGTTTTCTTCCTCATCTTCTTCTTCTATCTTAGTATCATTGTTTTCTATTCTTGCAGTATTTGTACCTTGTCTAGTAACTATCACAACTTTGTTTTTATTATTATTATTTTTGTTTATGTTTGTTTGTTTATAATTTAACTTATTGGTGTAATGTTCCTCCTTTGATGTTTCCTCCTTTGTATTATCATAGTCATATTTATTTTCCCCATGGCACCTTTTGGTTGCTTCTATCATTTTCTTAGGTGTTCTTCTAATAATGGGAACTCCCTTTTTTGAATTGAATCCTTGTAGCTCATCGCTTTTAGATTGAGGAGGTGCATTTCTAAAATATTGTTGGGCTTTATCACAAGAAAACATATCATGATCTGAGCTACCACAAAATGTGCATTGTTTCTTCCTATGTCCCCAACATTCATTAGCAAAATTGCCTAATTTTTTGCATTTATAACAGGTTGCATCATCTCTCCTTCTTCTTCCTCTACCACAGCTTCTACCTCCTCTATATCCATTGTATTGACCCCTTTCCTTATTATTGTAATTCTTCACGTATGGTACTGAGTTAGGGTTTGTGTGTTGTAGTGTATTAACATTTCTTTGATTAGCACAACTAGGAGCTTTATATCCATGATGCTGGATGTATAACCGTCTCTATGCCAATCCTTTTACATATGCCATGTTATGATTATCTTCTCTATTATTGTGGTGTTCATTGCACCATGCGTCATGGTCATCATCATCTTCCCTTAGCTTGAAAAGTTGTGATGGGCAATCCTCTATTTCGTGACCATCCCAATCACCACAAATACCACAATATATTGTGTTCTTCCTATTCGGTATTGTCTTAATATCTACTTTCATTGCAGTGGCCTTCCTTTCACATTTTATCACATGTTAGGCATTTGTTCCACAAATGTCCTTCTTTTGTACAATAAGATCACCATATGTTTAGTCTCTATTTTTGTGGACTTTCCTCTTTTCGTGCTAGGATTTCTTGTTTCAATTTGAGTTGTTCCAATTCTATCCTAAGATTTTCTATTTCCATATTTTCCTTGGTTTTATCATTTTGCACCAGGTTTGTGCCTCAATGCAGCATGCTAGAGTGATTTCTTCTGAGTATGATTCAAAGATTTTCCCATCTAGGGATGTTCTAATGTCAGGGCTTAGTCCTGAAATAAACCATTTGATCCTTTGTTTTTATGTCAATGGTTCTTCTAGCTTGCGGGAGATCTCATTGAATCTTTTATCAAAATGCTCTATAGATTCACCCTCTTTATGGACTAGGTCACACATTTTGCTTACTCCTTCAGTAGGTATTTCTAGTGATTCAAAATTGTTAAGGAATTCTTTCTTAATTTTGTCCCATGTTTTATCATGGTTAGGATACTTCTTCCTATACCAATTTAAAGACTCATTCCATAAGGTTCCAACAAAGTCAAATAGTCTAATTTGGTATCGTGTGACATTCTTCCTTTTTGATATTGATTCTAACACAAATACATACTTTGTTGCTTCAATGGTATCTTTTCTGAACACTGATACCTTAATTGGTGAGTCCATATTTGGTTGTTTATGTGTTTTATCCTCCTTACAGTGTATTTGTTATGTTTTCTTTTATTGTTTCTTAATTTTCCTTTGTGGTAATGGTTTTCCTTCTCTGCCCTTATCTCTCTCTAATCTAATCTCAAAGTAATCCTTCCCTAGTATCTCACAATTCTGCACTATATGTTCTTCCTGTTGCTTCTTCTTATCTACTTCCTTCTCGTTGTCTTGTCTTGATATTCTTCTTGTCTTATAGGGCACATGGGGTGACTCCTGGTCAGGGGGTTGTACCTTCTCAAAAAAAATTATTTCATTATGGGGGATAACCTCTTATTTGTTAGTGACATATCGTTACTTCTTGGTGTAAGTTCCCTTATCAAATTGGTGTTATCAGATACCTCATATCCTTCTTTCTCTCTTATTCTCATCACACTCCTATTAAATAGGTGATCCGGTACTCCTCATAAAAATTTAAAGGCTTGAGATTTTTCAAGGGATTTAATACTTGTTCCCATTATTCATCAATCCTGATTTGGACATTAGTGAAATTAGGTTGAACATATGGTGATTTACCCATTTGTGGTAGGGTTAGAGTTTTGTTATAGTCTTCTTCCCATGTCCTCCTTGAGTTCTCATAAGCATTTATGCTTCCTTCTAGACTCTTGAGGATCTTTGTGGCCTTATTAATATGTATTACCTATTATCCTAGATTGTTTGTATTATTCTATCATATTTTTGACAGCCCTTATGGTGTGCTATTCTTCTACCCCTTGATTTACTACCTCCTTATGTATGGCTTCATCCACAGTGGTGCGCTCAGAAGCACCCTCCTTGGTGTGCTTAATTTATACTCCCTTTTCTTCCACAGTCTTCCTGGTGTGTTCCTTCCCTGACTCTTCTACATTATCCATTCTTCTACAGTGTCTTTCTTGTCTTTCTTGAGTTTGCTTGCTTCTTTTCTCTTTTATATTCATATCCATCCCATTTTGTATAGTTTCATTATTTTTTCTTAATTTCTTGTTATCCCATTTTACCATGGGTGTTTTAGATATGGTATTCCATTAATCCATATGTACATCCGATTGTCGAATTACCTTGAAAGGTTACATTTTTCATAGATCTTTTCAGATCTATACCCCTTTCCATCTATCCTCTCCTTAGGTGCCTACCCCCCTCTCACAAGGGTAGGTCCTAAGAGAATTCAGCACAAATCATAAAAAAAATATTGTCTCTACTTTTTTTTCTTTCCAAATTTTTTTCCACACTTTCCTTTTACTTGTTCATCTTGTTTGCTCTTCACTATTTGTCTAGGGTCCCAACAATGGAACCAAATGTTGGCAAGAAATGGCAAGATATAGTCTCAAGATCTGAGCCTGAGTCAAGTCTCTAAATTTATTTATGCCCTGGACGTGATTGTGATAGAATAATATACGGTCGCGGTAGGAAACAACATAGTGTGATTAGATTAGATTAACTACAAAGTCATTTATATTCATAAACACATCATGAAGTAGCTGTAAACCTTATATCTCCATATATATATAATAACTTTATATACAAAGGCAAGTCTAAGTCTCTTCTCTATATAGTATACTCATATTTGTCCTCTCTCCTACTTCTTACTTACATCATCATACCCTTTCATATCTTTATACATTGCTATGTAATAGGGATGTGTCCCTTACAAAACATCCTAAATACTATCATATATGCCAGCCTTGTACTCCGTACTTCACTTGCGGTGGGTTGTGGTAGGTTCTAATGACTGCTCTATCTCCTACCAATACACAACATGCATTCCTAGATGCCATAGTTATTTTCTTCACACACAACATCTTGAGTCTTGTTTTACTTATATAATTCATGGGTAATTAAGTTTATAAAATAACTCAAGAGATGGGATAAATAGCTTCTCTGTCATGTGAATTACCCTACTAATGAGTGAAATAAAAGGATAATCATTATTTTTTATGAGATATTCCATGGATATGTTAATAATTGCATTACCTAGTTAAATCTCCTTATGAGTTCATATAATACTTAGTTTAAAATCCTTGAATAAATTCATGTTACTACATTATGATTTCTTCCAAACATTTAACAATCCATTTTGAGTTTGAATAACATGTACTATACTATGAGTAATGTTATAAGATAAGGTAAAAGGATGCAATATCATCAAGGATGAAAGATGAGCATTTAGACAAAGCATTTAACCAACTCATTCATAGAACATATAACATCATCCTTGTGACCAGTAACAAGATGCAATATCATCAAGGATGAAGGTATAAGATCAAATAAAGAATCCAAACACATTATATGGGTGGTAGAGGTCGAACTTGTAGAGATTGTGTTAGAGTTTTAATAAACCAACTTAGACATACCACCAAATGACCAACTAATTAGGTAAAGCCAAGAATTTGCATGAATAAAAATACTACATAAGTTATACTTATACTATTGCATTGACTATGACTATGAATCTTACAACCCCTAAAGCTTAAGGTTATATTTAATTTATGGGAGCTAGCAACAGATGACCACAAGTTCCCTTGAAAGGAGGAGAATGATCTTCATATTGTTATTAGAGATTAATGATATACACATCAAAAAATAATGGATCGAACATGCCAAACACATAGTAATCTAAAACATGCCAAATACAATTGCGTAAATGAAATTGAAACATGTTACATATAGACATCTATGTCAAACTCAAGTTTGTTGTTATGTCATCCTAGACATAACTGTGCACATACAGTATGGATTAGTTCTTGCAATCCCATCCATAATACCTACAATATAATTCACCTTTACTAAATATCTAAATGGGGAATGTGGTGTTGTGGAACACCTTTATGAGTCTATCATGAGAAGTTGATTGATTTGGTTTAAATCTTGTTTGGCCTAAAGTCTTAAATTTTTGTCCTCTTGTTTGGTCTAAAATTGAAATTGAATTGTGTGGATCGATTCATGTGAGATGAAGGGTTCAATTTGATGGATATTAAAAAATTAGAATTTGGTAATAAGTTTGACAATTGATTGATATATGTTCTATTATTTTGATTGCTTTATTGGTGAGTATTGTTGGAAAGAGACACTATATGGATTCATGAATGTTGTCATTGATGGCAACAAAGGTCAACCCACACATCCCCAGGACATGATGAGTCTCTATCGGAAGACAGATTGCAGAGTGTTGTGATCCAGTAAGCAAGAATAGAGCATGTGGCAAGGTCCAACAAGTCAGGTCTAGATCTCTCAGAGAAAGTATCTTGGTGAAGTGCGGATTTGGGGAAGTCAAGAGGACTACCTTGAGTGATAGATTCCAAGGATTTATCCTCCGGTGATAGATGAAGAAAAAGATATGAATACTTGAGTGTCGGGTTTCTGATTGGCAGTGTGGACAGAGGAAGAACTGACTGGCAGAACATCAGACATTATTCTGGATGTGTTACTGATGATGGTAAAGGTTCTTAAGGCATAAGTTATGATTGGTCGACATGAATGATGACTTCTACAAGTATATCCTTGATCCGCATTACTTGGTAAGCAAGAATTCAGCTGACAAATCAGAGTTTATGGAAAATATTGACTATTCCAGATGTCGACTAGAAAGGTGATCGAATCACTTGTGCAGATATATATACAAGATGGATTTAGTTGTGAGAAGTGTTGTTGTGAAAAAGTGTATGCGAATAAAAGCAGAAGAGTAGTGTGAAAGCAGTAAGGAAGGTCCGGTATGTGAAAGGAGAGTAGTACAGAAGAAGAGGAAAGATGAAGTGCAGTAGATCAGTATACTGAGCTTAACCAGAACTGAACTCCAGCATATGTAGATGCTCCTTATTGGTTCAAGTATTGTATTACACTCTTTATAAATTGTAGACAATGAGTCTCTTGTAGGCAGTGGGCCTCTTGTGAGCAATGTGCTCAGGTAGTGAGCCCTAATTGGCAAGTGCCATTTTGTATTTCTATTCTTCTAACAGAGAATACAATCTTGGGTTAATCACCCCATGGTTTTCTCCCTTAATAGGGTTTCCATGTCAAAAATACTGTGTCATGTGTATTTCCATTTTATGGTTATGTTTGCTTATTTGAGTTAATGCTGCATTAATTATTAAGAAAGCTCAGAAAGCTAAAATTATTAGAATAACTGATTCACCCCCCCCCCCCCCCCTTCTTAGTTATCAACAATTGGTATTAGAGACAAGTTCCTCCTAACAGAGCCTAACAGCTTGAGGAAGATCTGGGAATTCAAATGGATGTATATGGTATAAGGGAGCAACTCAAGATTGCCCTTGATGATCTTGAGCAGTGAAATTCTGAAGTCAATGAATTGAAGGAAAGACTCAAACAGGCTGATGATTTCATAAATGAACTAAAAGGGAAACTGAGTCTCTCTATGAAAAAGAGAAAAGAGCATCTTCAGCAATTGGCAAGTCAAGGTGAAGCCAATGATACAAATGGAGATCTGAAGGAGAAAACCAAGTTGTGTGAAAAGTTATCAAAAGAGATCATCATGGTAAGACATGAGATGGAATCATGAGTTATGAAGTTTACTCAAGAAATTGAAGAGAAGAAAAACTGAAGATGATCTAAGACAATCTCTCAAGGAGAAATCAGAAGACTGCCACAAGATGGATAGAATAATCAGACACCTTGAATCTGATCTTGAAGATGCTAAAGATAATGAAGAAAAACTTGAGGATCAAATTGTCTCTCTTAAAAGGGATCTTCAAACAACAAATGAATATAAAGAAAAATTCAAGATAAGTTCTGCTCAACTTGAAGTTCTTCTTGAAAGTCAAAAGAGGGTAGATGACAAGTGTGGTTTGGGATATGAGAAAGGAGAAAGCTCCGGATCTGGTCAGAAGATTTTTTTAGAAAATCCAAGGAACCAGCCTAGAAGACCTCCGGTAAGGCAGCCTAATGCTCAAAGATATCCATCCTTCAATGGATACTGCCACAACTGCAATAACTTTGGTCATAAAGCTAATTAGTGCAGAAAGAGAATGAATCAGACTAATTCATCCTTCTCCGGACAGTGTTTCAACTGCAAAAGGTATGGTCACAAATCTCATGAATGCAAAAATATGCAAATGAACAAATCATTCAATGGTAGATGCTTTGCATGAAATAGAATAGGTCATATGGCTAATCAATGCAAATCAAGAGGATATCAATCAAATATGCAAAGTAATGTTGTTTGCCAAATTTACAATAGATCCGGTCATATTGCAAAATTCTGTAGAAGCAAGAATCAGGACAAAGGAGGTCCGGTACATCATAATTAGAATCAAGATAAGGGAAAATGAAAAGTGAATGCGGATGAAGTTCAAAGGGAGATGAACAAGATTTGGGTGAAGAAAAGTACAGAGAATGTAGGGGATGGGTCCGCACCAAACTCTGGTGCTGATATTCCTTTTGGAAATTAAAAAGTGAGCTCTGGCTCAGGGGGAGACATAAAGAAAACCTTGTTCCTCCAGCCAGTCAATTGGTGCCAGAACTAGCACAAGAAGAGTTGCGGATTAAAGGGTTCATAAGAGAAACATACAAATAAACTATGGTTAAGATTTGGAAGATCCGCAAGATGTTTAAGATCAAGATTGATCCGGTTCTTCAAGTCATCCGAATAAGGCAAACCAGAATGACTTAGGTCGAGCATTTATTGCAACTTAACATTAGGGTTTGCGGAGCAATATAAGGGTTTTCTCATTAAGCATTTGTTCATTCTGCATTCAAGAAGAAACGAAAAGAGGAGCTCTGCAACAAATTACTTCAAACTTCTCAAAGACCAACCATTGGAGTTGAGTCAATCAGTGAATCATTCAAATTCATTCTGTGAACTCTACAAGCGCAAAAGGTATTCTCCGTTATCAAATATCTCTCTGTAAATCCTTGAATGATGGATACTCCAAATATTGTGAAGATCTCTAATAGGCCTCGTCCCAAATTCAGGAACATCCATACAAATCCTTGGAAGTAGATCCCCTAGGCACTTTTTCAAGCATTCCGCATGGGGTCTTGCATGTAGAAGATGTTAGGGTTTACATTCATGCAAGCATTGAAGAATTTGGGGAATCAAAGTTAATGGATATCTATCACAAGCAGTTAATAGATGATTCTTTTGAGATCAAACCTCAGTATAAAGCCATCAGGGATAAGCATTTTGCACAGTGCATTCATTTCCCCTATTTTGAAGAGGATGAATGGGTCTGGTATGTGTTGAGCAGAGTGCATGACAATTTCTTATGGTTGAATAGACCATTTAAGATCACCAAAGATGCAATTAGGGCAGTAACCGGTCTGCACTCATCTGGAGGGATACCTGTTCTCAAATCTGTCAAGAATCAGACAGTAAGTGATGCAACTAGATCAAAATTTGACAAGAGAGCTATGACAATTGAAGATATCACTGATCCGGATGTCAAATTTGCATCCATGATAATTGGTTACAAGATTTATCACTCTAGTAGGGAAAATTCAGTACCGGGAACTACAGTTTATACAGCCTATCAAATGCTAAAAGAAAATGTTGACTATGATCTGTGTGAGCTGCTTCTAAGCCAACTTTTGGAAAATTTGCAAAAGATCAAGAAGGAGACGAAGAACTCCTTCAAGTATGGTGGCCTGATACTCTGCCTATTCTTTTATTACATGAATGAGCTTATCGGATCTAGTGGTTGGGTATGGCAAAATGATAGACTAGTAGCTATTCAAATAAGAGATTATATACATGGGCTTGGTGATGCCAAGGCACATAATACAGCTCTCTGGGGCTATTTCAAGAATTTTCAGAGCATGATGCAAGCAAGAGAGAGAATCCCCAAATCTTTACTTGAAAAATATAAAGATACAATATGCTTCATGGTAAACTGATCAGTGCCTAATGGAGGTAGTGGAGCCAAGAACAGTGTGGATCATGCCAATGGGGTATGAAGTGGATGAGAAAATTGTTGAGCTACATATTCAACATATGCTTAGTCAGCCAAAGGATCCTAAGGCAGAAAGGTTTGGAACCTTTAAAGAACTAAGTGTGAAAATCCATGTAGAGCTAAGGTAGCCAGAGATCAAGAAAAATGTAAGAAAAGAAGTAGAAAACATTGCCAAAAGCTTTGGCATCTCAAAAGAGGCACTTGATGCCAATAGGGAGAAGATGGAAAGAGCAGAGAAAGAGAAGGAAGGTGTTGAAAAGGAAAGTGGTCCGGTAGAAGCCCCCACCTAGACAAGATCCTCTAAGAGGTCTGCTCCTACCACTGACAAGAGCTCAAAAACATCAAAACTAGAAGCAAAATCATCCGGTAAAGCAGAGAAGAGAACAACGAAAAAGATAACGAGGTCCTATGCAAGCCAAAAGGATGAAGAAACTGAATCAGATGAGGAGATAAAGAAAATGAAGAAGTAGAAGAAGGAAGGATCCGGTGAACCCTCTATCGGTAAAGACAAGGAAGAGATAGCAGAAGAATTCATTGAAAGGCCTACTCTATCTTTAAATGATGTCATCAAATCAATCACTGTGGATGGAAATCTCTAACCAATGGCTGAATTCTATGATGATTATTATGAAGTTGACCAGAAGATCTTGTAGGAAGCTGCAGTTAAGTATCTAAATATATATAATAAGGCTTTTATTGAAATCATATCTCTCATTCCCAAAAGCTTAGAGAAGGAATTAGAGATAAGAAAGAATAATGCTAGGGCAAAAGATCTTGAAATCCAGGAATAGATAGCCATTCAGCTATATCCTTCAATTGATTCAAAGCAAATGAATATGATCTTCAAAGACTGTAAGGATGAATTCCAGAGCAAAGCTAGAATGAATCAACTCATGCTTGGTGAGATTGACAAGGTAGCCAAGGAAACAGAAGAGATCCTCCAGAGTGCCTTTAAAAAATGCAATATTCCTGTCATAAAGGACTTGGGTGCTGATCCCTTGGCCATAAGTGTTGGAGAAGAATCGACTGAGAAAATGGCAGAAGAAGTCATGGACACCGGTGCAGAAAAGGGCAAGGACCTGGAATCCTCTGTTCCGGATGAGGAAGTTCATAAAAAAACAAGCATCTCGCCTCCGGTTTCCCCTATAGTCTCTAGATCTAAAGGAGAAGAAAGAATAGAGGAGAAAGAAGAAGAAGCGAAAGGAAGAGAAGAAAGTCAAGCTGAGAAGAACATAAGTGACTATGCAAAAGAGAAGAAATCTCTGTCTCTGGCAAGAGACACTGTAGAAACTGTTAAGAACTTCTTGACAAAAGAAATGTTGGAGATTGATGAACCGGAGTTACTTCAAGGTCCATTTAACTTTAACTCTCTCTCCCTGGTTCAAACAATGAAGATAGCTTTATTTGCCAATGCAAAGGCAAAAGAAAAACTCCTGAAGTCTCACATGGAAGATTGTGAGCTAATAAAAGCTGCATCTGGTGTTTTAGAAAAGATCATGCCATCTTTTCAGAAGGATCACTCAGCCTCCTCATCAGGTAATCTTAAAGCTCTTGTTAGTTCAGTCAGCACTCATTTTGAGTCCTTAGAGAAATCAGCTGAGGAAAAGGTCTGAAAAGAGTTTTTGGATAAAAGATTCTCTGAAGTACTAAGTCTAATATCAAATGATAGAAGGAATATGGATAAAGGGATAAAGAGCTTAGAAAATGCTCTTAAATATGGTGGGGAAATATATAAATTTTGTCTATCATGGTCCAAAGCAACAATGGAGATTGAGAAGAAAATGAAAGAATAGGAGACCCAACTAACAAAACTTTCTCAAAATTTTGATCCATTTACCTCATCCATAGTAAATCAAGAATGTCAAACCATTGCAGTCTTGGATGAAATTAAGAAGCTAGAGAAAGAAAAGAAAAGTAGAATAAGCAGGTTAAGTGAACTCAGAGGGATAATTATCCCCAAGTTAGAGGCCATGCATGAGGCCATAAAAGAAGCTCAGATTACAGCCCGGACCAGTGATCCGACAAATCTAAAAAGGGTAGATGCGTTTGCATTCCTGTTGAGCAGTCATATATCAATTTTGGATAGAATGAAGCAAATTTGGGCAGCAGAATTCGTCCAATTGAAGACAACTTTTGCAGACATTCTTCAGTATATGTGAGTATGTTATATGCAGCTAAGTATAGTTAAAATTTGTTTGAAAATTTTGGTGTGCGGACCCCACCCTTTTCCATTGATGTCAAAGGGGGAGTGAGGAGCAGTGAAAAATGAGGAATCCAACTAAGGGGGAGCTCCGAAAAATGTGTATAAAAATAGAGCATCAGCCAAGGGGGAGCATAGTGTAAACACTTAGTCATTTTTCACTAAGTGTTGCCATCAATGCCAAAGGGGGAGATTGTTGTCAATAGACACTATATGGATTCATGAATGTTGTCATTGATGGAAACAAAGGTCAACCCACACATCTACAGGACATGATGAGTCTCTACCGGAAGGCAGATTGCAGAGTGTTGTGATCTGGTAAGCAAGAACAGAGCATGTGGTAAGGTCCGACAAGTCAATTCCAGATCTCTCAGAGAAAGTATCTTGGTGAAGTGCGGATTTGGGGAACTCAAGAGGACTACCTTGAGTGATAGATTCCAAGGATTTAGCCTCCGGTGATAGATGAAGAAAAAGATATGAATACTTGAGTGTCGGGTTTCTGATTGGTAGTGTGGACAGAGGAAGAACTGACTGGCAGAACATCAGACATTATTCCGGATGTGTTACTGATGATGGTAAAGGTTCTTAAGGCATAAGTTATGATTGGCTGACATGATTGATGACTTCTACAAGTATATCCTTGATCCACATTACTTGGTAAGCAAGAATTCAGCCGACAGATCAGAGTTTATGGAAAATATTGACTATTCTGGATGCCGACTAGAAAGGTGATGGAATCACTTGTGCGGATATATATACAAGATGGATTTAGTTGTGAGAAGTGTTGTTGTGAAAAAGTGTATGCGAAGAAAAGTAGAAGAGCAATGTGAAAGCAGTAAGGAAGGTCTGGTATGTGAAAGGAGAGTAGCACAGAAGAAGAGGAAAGATGAAGTGTAGCAGATCAGTATACTGAGCTTAATCGAAACTGAACTCCAGCATATGTAGATGCTCCTTATCGGTTCAAGTATTGTATTACACTCTTTATAAATTGTAGACAGTGAGTCTCTTGTAGGCAATGGGCCTCTTGTGAGTAGTGTGCTCGGGCAGTGAGCCCTAATTGGCAAGTGCCATTTTGTATTTCTATTCTTCTAACAGAGAATACATTCTTGGGTTAATCACCCCATGGTTTTCTCCCTTAACAGGGTTTCCACGTCAAAAATATTGTGTCATGTGTATTTCTATTTTATGGTTATGTTTTCTTATTTGAGTTAATGCTGCATTAATTATTAAGAAAGTTCAGAAAGCTAAAATTATTAGGATAACTGATTCACCCCCCCCCTCTCAGTTATCAATAAGTCTTACACCTTTGAGTGTGCTACTAGCAAGTATTCATGGAGGAATTGACCAATAGTAGGGAAAATATCACTTGAGTAAATAAAGTTGATGAGATATGTGACATATCTATTTTTTGATGGTACACTTGGCCATGCATTTTGGTTATAAAGGAGTTTATATTTGAAAAATAGTATCTTATTATGGGTGGTCGCTTCATATGTAGTTGGGACAATTATAGTGTATCTTTTGAATATATATATATACACTTAATCCTAGTTTAAGCTTGGGGATTGATATTTCTCATGGCCATCGAATTGTTAACCCTGAGAGTAGGTGAGTTTAAGTAAAATCTAATTTTCCCCACAATTTTAATAATCCATTTGGAGTTTGAATTTTATATTTATTATAAAATTAGACTATTATTATATGTTCATGTGCACAAGAGTAGGTGACTGCAACTTAGGTAGAGGTTTTAGATAGGAAACTTGAGTGTGTCCATGCCTCTAAGAATCAAGCCTAACATCTAGGTTAATGTCTAATTATTATATAGTGAGCCAAACAAGCTTGTTACATGTAAGAAATCTCATATGGAAACCCCGAATATTAAAATTCCAAGCTTACACTGACATAAATTGTAAACCCCCTTGATGGTCAAACTGTAAACCTTAGGTGAAATCAAGGGTAGATGGCCATGAGAGATATCAATTCCAAGGTTTACACTGTATGTGCATGAGACATATCAAATTTCATATCAATATCACATGTAAACCCCAAATGGTAAAATTATAAACCTTGGATCAATTGTAGGACATATTGGATGGGTAAAAGATAAAATATGAAAAGCAGCATCAAACCCTAGTAAATTGATGCATAAATGGATATGAAATGTTAAAGGATACATCATATATGAAATAAATATAAAATCATGAATAAATTCAATTCTAAAAAAACTAATTAGGGTTTACGTAGTAGATAAACATTATTAGGCACAAGATATCCAAAGTAGGTAATGCCAACTTTACAATATTTTTGGCAACCAATAAAACTTTTGATTACCCATTTCCACAAATTGTGTTAGTCTAAATTTAACAATTGAAAGAATTGTAAATTAAAATTTATAAATTAAATTGGAGAGGGCATAGTGATGCTCGAACATAAGATTTGAATTTCCATAACTAATAAATGTGTTACAAAACATAGATGAATTTGAATTTCCATAACTAATAAATGTATTACAAAACACAGATGACATCCATACAATTGTGTTGATAAACACTAATCAATTGAAGCATAAATTGTTCCAAAAAACACCCTTGAACAACATTTTTTGAAATTTAGAATCTTTAAAATCTTTTCATTATAAAGTTAAAGAAACAAGAATCTCTAAGCATTCAACTAGACATTCCACCAACCCTTATTGTGCCTTTGATGATTTTTAGAATCATTAAAAAAAACCCAAAAGACCAGTTGAGTCACTTCATTAGTGAGGTATAAGGATGTCACCTTCCATTTACAACCACAAAGAGGAGTGAAATGAAGAAATCCCATCTCAAATAGTAAAGAATAAAAAATAGATAGAAAACCAATAGTTCACAGATCAGAAACAAGAAACAATACCTGGTAGAAGGACTTTTGAAGGTTAAATACTAGGGTGCACCAATATCTGAACCTTTAAATCCCATAACCATGTGATAAATAATGAAATAAACAAAACACAATAGAGAAGATATGAGAAAAAGCATATAGTTGTAGTGGGTGATTTGCCTTAGTGAGGTATGCCGAACTATGCTTCCATTGAAAACCTGATGGAGCAGTAAAATGAAGAGAACCCTCATGAATAAACAAGAATGAAAAATAATAAAACAAATTGGGTATGACAACCTCAACCTCCATTCACAATGAGACATTGGAGTGAAACTAAGAAATGTATTATCAATCAATAAACCAATAAGTAGTGATGGGAACCGCAGAAAGAACACATGAACCAAGCAGTTAAGTAACATGTACTGAAGAAATATAGCTAAGTGAAGTGCAAAAATACCTCAAGAGAAGAAAGGAACACAACAAACACCTCAAAAATGTGGACTTTTCTATTTCATTGCCTTAGTGAGATATGGACTCCTCACCTGGTTCACTGACATGGAAATGACGGCCTAGAAGATGAGTAATGAGCAGACGACCAACATTTGCAACCATTCCTTTCACAAAAGCCATTGCCAATAAAGAGAAAAAGTGAACATGTTTTGGTGCAAAAGGCAACAAACTTTTGAGAAGAGGAGGTCTAGTAGTGGAGTGTTAGTGAGACATAAATGTGAGGTATTGAAGCATTGAAGGCTCCATCACATAGAAATTTGGTGCCATCCCATACATCGAAATGTGGAAGCAAATGGAGTTAATGTGGCGAGTCGAGAAAGAAATAGGAGATGGCAAGTGATTAATATTAGCATGTTTTAAATGAACATGGCATTGTATCCACTCACCACACGATATGGTTAACACATACTAATAAAATCTTAGACTAGGACTAGGGGTCTTCTTGATCAACTGTCGGTCAACCTTGAAAATGGCTTGAAAAATAGATACATCCTCTCCTCATCCTCCACATGGCAGATGGGTGACACACTCCTCAAAACAAAATTTTTGACTTCTACACATCACTGCACGTGTGGCTATAAGATTTTATTAATCTTTGACTGACATGACGCTCCAAGTAGACCCCAAAAGTTAGGGTGACCCACTATGGGCCCTCTCCCCTGGTGGTTAACATATTCTTAAAAAAAATCCTCTAGAAATATTTTAGAAGTTAAAAAAAAATTGATCAAAATATATCATATTTTTTGTTCTATGCCCTTCTTAAAAATACATTAACGAAAAAATACACTCTAACATCTCTTTACAAATAGTTTTTTAACATTTCAATCATAAGTTGCTCATGCACATCTGTACAATCTTTTTTTTTTAATATTGAATGAAGCAAAACAAATACAATCTTGACTTCCCATAAATTTGTACAATCTTGACTTCCCACCTGAGACTGATCATGTCCTTACATATTGCAAGTACCTTAAGACTTTATGAGGCGCCTATAGGAGAGGACCGAGTAGTGGTGCACCCTAACTTCATGCCTCTCAAAATCATACGTGGCAATTTCAAATCACTCCAAAAATTTTATAGTAGCTTACTTGGCAATGCCCCTGCTTATAACTAAGGTTTCAGGACCACATCATCAAATATGATGCCACATCAGCATGCTTTTTGTCGAGGTGTCAAATAGTTCCCCCCAAAAAAGGGTGGACCAATAGGTTTGCATTAAGTCATGTTTTGTTGGTGGGCTGATGTGGCATCACATGATTGGTTACTTTTTAAATTTAAAGGGCGCATTTCATTCAATTATTAGTACTTATAGTAACACTAGAACAACCTTAAAGTCACAACTACTAGTATTAAACTTTAAAAATATTGGGCCTCAAATGCACATATACTGGTACTAAACATAAAAAATATTAGGCCTTAAATGCACATATACTTTCTCAGCCCTTAGAACTATCTCACCTATTGGGTATTTTCCCTTATATTAGTTGTTAATGGAATTTATATATATTTAACAAAATATGACGTTTAATCTTTGACAAGTAAACAAAATCATGTAATCCCCACTATGTACTACATAGTTTATGCATCTCTTTGCTTATTCCAAAATATGTATATATAGATAGATTGAGCTGGTTTATGCATCTCTTTGCTTATTTCAAAATATGTATTCATAGATAGATTGAGCTGAAGATTTAGAAGGCGAGCTTCAGTTGAGCAGGCGAGGGGTTGAAGGGAAGAAAGCCATGTTTAAGTGCAGCTTCCCACACTTTGTTGATGTCCGCAGGATTGATAGTTTCTCCACACTCGTGGTGATTCCACCCTTGCAATGAATGCACTATTCCTCCAACTCTCCATGCGCTCATTACTCTCCTTGGCAGCCAGTTCTGAATTCCCACCACATTGAAATTGAAATTGAAATTATTACTGATGTCTCCAAAAGGTTTAGGACTGGACATATAAATTGAAGAAAGCGTTATTGAGCCCTTAAACAACAACAACAAACCCAAAAATAAAAAATAAAAAATAAAAAATAAAAAAATAAAAATTGTATCGTATAAAAGGTTGAACTATCAAAATTACTGCAACATGAATATTTATATGGAATCCCCCCACTTAAGACACAACCACCCCAACGTACAGCGTTTAAGATCTTCCTATTACATGTTTTCCGAATTTTAAGACCTTATGCTACTTGTCACCAAATGGCATTCATTCTCTGACACAGCAAATGCAAATTCAAGCTCATTACCTCACAGCTATGTACATTTTCTAGACTGTCAGGCACTCGCATTGCAGGCGTGCTGTGGTAAGTGCAGTCCTTACGAGTCCTGGGTATTGGAAATGGTAGAAATGGAATAAACTGGGCTCCCTTGGGTGCTTTCATCTGATCTTCCCCACTTACCCATCTCCCCACAATCCATATCTGCATCATATCATTGTCAATATCAGATATGAATCTTTTTTCATTCTTATTTTGTTAAATCCAATCAAGCAGCAAAACGACTATGAAAACACTGAGTCTTTGATACAGCAGCTTTAACCTTGCAATTCTTGCCCGCCTGATAGCTGTTGACAGGGATGATGTTTTGCTGGAATTGGGATGGGACGGTTAATTTCATTTGATCCAACTGTTCTCTTGATTCCGTAAGAAGCTGTCATTCAGGATAATGTAAACACTAAATACCATGGGGTAAAACAAACTTAAAGAATATGAATAGAGTCTATTCCTAAAGTAGTACCTGAATACTGACTCCCTGTTGAGATAGCAGGCAAACAATAGCACTTCCAATCTTGGACGTACCCTCACACATGAACACTTCCCTTGTTTCCAATGGGATCGAATTCAATACTAGAGCGGCTGCAAGAGTGCTCCCATCTACCATACGGACTTTTAAGTTCTTGTGTCTTTTCAAAAACAGCTCTCCTCCTCCATTAAGATCCTCACTCTGCCATGTTAATTTTATGTTTTTACCAAATTATTGATCTACCTTATTAATAACCCATTACCTTTTAAACCAAATTACTGGGTGCAGTTCAGTTTAGGGTTTGTGAAAGATACCTGGTTGAGGAGGCCTAAACTGATCACTTTGACTTCCTCCTTTTCCGCCTCCAAAATGGAATCTTCGATAAGTTTGTTTATCCTTGCCCGCTCAGAAGGCATAAAATACTGCATCCACATCCATAACTACAATATTGAAAACTTGGTAAAAAATATTAATGGAAATGGAGGAAGAAGCGGATAGCCTGAGCACCTGGAATGTGTAGCGTGGAATAACCCATGTCTGCATATGCAAATCATGTAATCGGTTTTTCTCAGCTATAAAAGTTCGTCCAAAGAGCCAGAGAAAGATCATCATGGCGTTGTTAATTGGCCATAAAATCCACATGTACCATTTGGTAGAGTATGGCTTAGCAGCAAATGAAGCAAACCCAAATCTTAAATGGAAAAATGAGAGCAAGCTGGTTGCATGAGTCAGGTGCACCAAATCAACCTTTTCCTTCCGTCCTGATCATATAACAATACTACCCAAATCAAGCAACTTTTTTGTTAATGTTATTTGTTTGTTTAAGTTGCCATTCAAATACTACAAATATTTTATTTTGAAATATATATGCCTATACATATCTATAGGTATATATTCACAGTTTGTCCAAATTATCTAAAAGTTTGATTGTATTTCATGATAAAACAACCATCAAATTTTGGCCTACTATCTATCTATAATATAATGATTGTATAAAATGTTCACCTAACAAATACTAAGACAAGAGAGGAGTTAATATGAAGAAGTTGGTGTTTTGTTTTGCATTGTTTTCTTTCAAGAGTTTAAAGATATTTATAAGCATATTTATATTTTTAAAAATATATCTAAAGTATGCTAACAATATCAAATATAAAATTCACTCATCACTTTTTATTTTATCTTTTATAATAAAATATATTGTTTTAAGAAAAAAATTGAAATTAGTATAATAGAAACATGTAATAGAATTTAAAATAATAAAAAAATAAAACAATTTATAGAAATTGAATTTTTTAAATTTTTTTGAATTTAATTTACATGTTTACAGACTTTCATCCCCTTCCTACAACTATAGGATGCCTATCGGCATAACAATGTGAATGAAAAATGTTCACCTAATAAATTATTAATAGAAGATAAATAAGGTAAATTAATATTATTGAAATTAAAAAATATTATATAATGAAAGTGATAGTTTAGTAGAAAATTGACTTTACTAGAATGACTTTCTACTAATTATAAATGATATTTATAATAATAAAAGTAAAGTTGTTACTTACATAGATCATAACATAAAAAGATACATAAAACTTATAATTACTAATAACAGATAAAGTACATATAATAATATTTTATTAAAACTAAAGATACAATATATTGAAAATAAAAGTTTGGTAGACAATTGAATTTAATAGAATAACTTTCTCATAATTATAAATGATATTTATAATAATAAAAGTAAAATTGTTATTTCAAAGTATCATAACATAAAAAGACACATAAAACTAATAAATTTCTAATACAAGATAAGCCATATAAATTAATATTATTAGAATTAAAAAATACTAAATATTGAAAATGATAGTTTGGTAGAAAATCAATCTTAGTACACCAACTTTCTCCTAATTATAAGTGATATTTATAATAATAAAAGTAAATTTGTTATTTTAATAGATCACACCATAAAAGAATACATAAAACTAACATTAAAATATGTAAGATAAGAGAGATAGTTTATTAAGAATATTTGAAGATCCTTTTATACAAAAATTATAATATAGTAAGGGAATTTGCACTTATCTATCTTAATGTTGAAGGGGGTTGTCAATATAACCCCTAACCCACTTTAGTTTTAGAGTAATAGATGAGGTGGCAAGATATATGAGAAAACGACAAAGGCTCAACACCCTCCAATCCATATACCCCCTTTTTGTCTAACAGTATCCCTCAAGAATAAACTACAAATATTGAACAAGGTTGCATCTTGATACATGTCATGAAATACTACCTATTTGAAGAGGCTTTGGCTATAACCCTTAATCCACCTTAGGTTAAGGGTAATAGATGAGGTCACAAGATTTAGGAGAAAATGGCAAACCCTCAACACCCCCCAATCCATATACCACCTAATTTATTTTTTTTCGTCTAAACTGCATATATTAAACACAATTGCATCTACCTATTTGAAGGGGGCTGTCACTATAACCCCTAATCCACATTAGGTTAACAGTAATACATGAGGTCACGAGATTTAGGAGAAAATGACACCCTCCAATCCATATATCCCTATTTTTTTAAAAATCTAAACTGCATATATTCAAACATAGAAACATGTTGATACAAATTCTTTAAATATTACCCATTTAAAGAGGGCTGTCAGTATAACTCCTAATCCACCTCAAATTAACAGTAATAGATGAGGTCACAAGGTGTAAGAGAAAATAACAAATGCTCAACACCTTCCAATTCATATATCCTTTTATTTGTCTAACATTATCCCCAAAGAGTAAACTGCAAATATTGAAAATTGATACAAGTCCTCAAATACTACCCATTTCAAATCAATGAATTGAACAATATTCCTATCAATCAAATTATTTTTGCTGCTGACCTTTCCATGCAGTCTCGTAGAGAGTATCGGACGACTTATCGGCCGTTCCATATAGGTAATCATAGAGGGGCACGAACAGAGAGAAGTTGGTATGAACTTGAGAATGGTGAAGAGAGTGAAACCTGTGGAATATTAGGTATGTCTGATCAAATTAATTCGCAATGGTTTTTTTTTCTGGAAATTGGAACTTTCGGACTTATGTAAGAAAACTTACGAGGGCGTGTACATGAGGAATTTGAGAGGAGGGAAGAGCTTAAATGCCCAATCGGGAACAAATTCAAAGTTACAGTGCCCCATATTGTTCATGAAATCAAACCATATTAAGTAGCCAAATACTACACCAATAGAAGCGGTTTTGGTGGCAACAGTAGCCAATGGAGGAAGTAAGAAAATTGCGGCATACATCAAATGTTCTGCAAACGGATGCACTACCGCTGAATAGAAACAAGATTCACAATTTCAGTATTCAATACTCATGAACAGTGCAATTTCTATATAAATAAATCGATTCAAAAGAAAATTTTCTTACATGTGATGGGTTCTGTGACAAAAGAGGAGTGATGATGCGAATGGTAAAGATTATACAGGAAGTGATGATGGAGAGCTCTATGTGCCCAGTAATATACGAATTCAGCTGGTCCAACATGAACCAAAATGATAATAAGAAGGCCCTTTGTGTTCCAGAAAGGAAGATTGGAGGCTCCTGGAATGAATGCATGAACTGTGCTACCTATTAAGGTGTACAGCAGAATATTGTCGTCCCTGCACCACATTGTAGAAAGTAAACAATTATTATCTTCAAACTATATGCTTTTCACGCAAGATTTTACATTATCGCCAATCTCTACAACTTTCTTGGCCATGAAACAGCCGGCACTTTAAATTTACAAACCCACCACTTTACTGACTTATCTGTAGATGCGCAGACAAAATATTTTGAAAGAAGGAGCTTACCAGGTTCCCTCTCTATCCACTTGCTCAAAGTGGATACTTTTAGATTGTATTTGACGCTTGCTCCGTGCATTCTGATAGCGAGAAACACTTATCCACAGCTGGTTATGAAGGTATCTGATTCCCGCCAGAATAAGCAGTAGCAGACTAAAGTTGTCTGCTTCTTGTCCTCCCAGAAAATTGGTATGTACGGCTTTGATCACCAGAGGGGAGAGCAGCAGATACTAGATGCATAACAATATCCTTTCTAATCAGTAACTACTCTATCTTCATATTCGTTTATTCAGAATTCATTTATCTCTTCATTTAATTTCTAATGATAGACTATTAGATTTTGGAGTCTGATCCTAAACAAAAAAATTACAGTTTTTTTTCCACAAGCATTCTACTCTACAAAAGCTTACCTTGAAGTTACCAAGTTTCTCCCATGGCCATCGTGTAAGTGGCCCCGGCTTAGATGCCATTCTCTTCACCTTAGGTTTTAGTTTAGAAAAGCTCAATAAGACCCGTGAGCGCAATCTTCCTGACTTTTAAGAAAAACTCTGGACAGAGGCTAAGAACTCTTATTGCACAAGAACAGAGACATTAATTTTGGATTGCTAGAACTATTGATCTATGCAGAACCCTGCAGTCCTTCCCTTAGTATATATAGTTCTTAGCTGTGAAGTCAATTGCAATCCACGTTTGAACTTTAGTTTGGTAAGCTTATTTACTTCTGCATTTATGGGAGCACCTACAGTCCTCTGTAACAACAAAAATGAATACTGCAACCTGGGAACAAAATCCTAAAGCTACTACTTATCTATAAAGCAATGCGCATATTTTAACTGCACCGAACAACGTCGACTTCATTTATTAAAAACAAAAGCTGTCAAAATACTATGACCATACTTTATTACTGCAAAATCTTGGAAAATAATACCGGGTAACCGACTGCAAATATCATGCTAAAGAAATTAAAAATTTAGCAGATATCAGAAGTGTTGAAACAAAGCTTGGCCTCCATTTGCTCGTTCAAAATGGAGGATGAGTGGAAGTTCCATCTACCACAAATGTTTTCAAATGGGTGGATCGCTGAACTTTAATATGCTACTATGTTGCGATATTGTAAAAAATTATACAATGATATTTGGAAAGAGTTGAGGCCACCCTCTATCAAATAATCAATAAGGGCTATTACGCGGATCAATTGATTTCCAGGGCTTCTTTATGAAGCACTTCTTTATCACCGAAAGTGGTATCAAATAGTCTATACGTCCAAATATTTTTAGGTCTATGGTTAATTTTCCCAATTACATGGTACAGTAGTTGGTGGACAAGGTTGTAAATACTAGTAATTGCACTTTAGTGTGCAATAGGTAGGCCGAAATAGTATGTAGGTAAAATTAATTAGTTGTTTCTTGAGAAGAAAGCACACACTTTCATTATTGGTGAATGGTTGTTGTCCATCCATCATTTGAACATTGAAAGAATGTAGTGGTATGTGTTGTTCCCCTGCACTAGGAGTAAATTAAATATGTTGACATGCATGAACATAGAGTTGTTTTTGAATAATAGTGGGTAAAAGTAGGTATACAAGTATATTTATTTATTTGTTTCGGTCAATTATTTGCAAGTGATAGTGCCCTGTACCTCATCTTCTTGTTTCCCAAGAATGTTGATCACATCTAATTGAAATGGTAGGCCTAGGTACAGACTTGACAAGACTTGTCATTCATCAAAACTTTCTTCTTGCAGTATTGCATGTCTGCAGTTTGAAGGAGTTTCATCATCAATTTCTATCAATAGATTTGGAGATGTGTGGTGCAAATTCTATGGATGGTAGTTGTTTGAAATTCTTTCCCAATGCGTTGTAATATATTGCTCTAATGAACCAATATCATTGTGAATGTTTTTGAATGGCTAGTATAGTAGTAGTTTACTCCAATAGAATGCCTATAAATATTGATCATCTACTACTGGGATGGTGGTGAAATGGGGGGAGACTCAAACAATAGCCAGTGTGAAGTGTACTTTCCATTTGTTGGGCTTTCAAGATGTTGCAAATGTCTATTTTTGAGCCACTTTAATAAGAGACATTGTTTCTAATTGCATTGGTTGTGCCATGTATGAATCAATGAAGCTTGGAGATGGGATGTCTTAAAGTGAATGATGATTGTCTTGTATCCCTATGGCACATGTAATTTTTTGTTGTCTCGAGTGTCATGAATTAATTTGCATAATCTTAATGCATTTCAAGATCCTTATGTTTAGATGTCGATCTTGAAAGACTGAGTCTTAGACTCACATCACAAACATAATTGTCTTGAGTCCTAGACCATTTTGTGTTATGGGCATCTTGGCCCCTGTTCAAATGTTAAGCATATCCTAATAAATTTTTGATTATGTTCTTTGATAAAAATGCATATATATGACCAACAAATAAATGAAATTAGAAAAAATGGTACATAAAAACAAATTAAAAATAGATTTATTTTACATTTTTAATTTTTAAACATTATACCTAAAACTCCACTAAAATTATTATCTTAAACATCAATATTAAATTTTAAATTGACAAATTCAAAACATAAACATTTAAAATTATATAACATATTTACTAAAGATAAATAAATAAAATTGTATATTTAAATTGAACATATTATATATTTAATATTTATATTTATGTATATCTTAATTATAATTATTTTATATATAATATACATATATTCATAGTTGTTTGTGAAGAGGAGGTCATCTTGCTTTTACAGAACATGAAGAAAGAAGCATTCAAGAAGACCAAGCCCAAATTGAATGGACGAGACACTGAAGCAACCCCATGAAATCAATATCGAATGTAATATAACTAGACCCACAGACCCATAAATGGGCATTGAGATTGATGGTCATGTTTTTGTGAATGTGACGCGATTGTTCTAGAAGTTTCAAGGCAATCAGACTATATTTGTATGTGGTGTTCATGTTCAAGTTTTTTGGGATGTCCATGATTGGTTGTTCAATCCTAGTGTAGGCATATATATTGTTGATCTTCAAGTTCATCTCTTCTGCTTCTAAGAAATCAAATTTTATCTTATAGGGTTCAAGCAACAACACATTAATGAATTTGGATAATTTTTCCTATGTAGAAGACAAGAATCTAAGTTCTTCAAATTATTACCTAATGCTCTATGCTTGGAAATTAGTTTAACAAAACTAGAATGGCAGGAACCCCTGGTTCTACTATGGTGGTAGCAAGTTTGATGTGAAGATGGTTCTTTTGTCATTTATTTTCCACATCTTGATGTTATTCATATGCCTTGGTATATGATTAGTCATTATCGGATTCATGATTACACTCTTCCACTCGTCAATTGTTCTCACATCAGGAAAAAATGTGTCAGAAAGTCTCACATTATTTAAATGTCCCCATGAGATACTTTGGGATTTCTATGTCCAATGTCCAATTATAAAGGAACCACTAATTACTTTTATCTACATGTTATCTGAGTGTACCCATTGCACACTAAGGTTCCCACTACATGGCAACTTAGTCCAATTCATATAAATTCAAAGTTACCTACAAAGAGAGGAAAAAAGCAAAAGTTCATTTTGTTTATGAAAATTTTGTTGAAGAGTCTTGGATCAAAATAAAATTGGTCAATATGGACAACAAGATTCACAACATTCACATAGACGACCAAGAAACTAGAAGTTAAAAACATGTCCAACTAAGATTACCTTGATCATCTCGTATCATTCTATGATAATGTCAATTGTTGATAGTGAAAGTGCTCTCTCTCTCTCTTCCTCTCTTTTAAAATGCCAACATCAAACACCTAATATTCAAAAGAGACATAAAGGTAAATGCATAAGGAGAGACAACATCTCTTCAAAAGAAAGGTGGCTTGTATTTCTTACTTTTTTATCAATAATTTGTAATATATGAAGATCATGTATATCCTAAACAAATAATACTTCTTCCAATACAATTTGTCAAGACACCAATAAACTAAAATTAAGCATGCTAAAAACTATGAACATTTCATCTTTGTACAGAACGTCTCAATTATACCATCACAAAATCATATTAGTATCAATCTCAAACATACATTGTTTGTCCTGTAGGACAGAGACCTAGCATATTTTTTATATATTATAGTAGCTCACATATCCATAACTTTTGCACACATAATTCTTGTAGAGCAACAATAATATCCAGTTTTGAAATTTTTGGTTTGTGGAGTTAACTATTGAAATTTGGTAAAGTGAATTAAATTTGATCATATATCATATAATATTCCATTTAGTATATTACCAAGAGAGATAAAGAGAAATGGACAGATAGAGAGAGATAGAAAGAAATGAATATATATATATATATATATATATATATATATATATATATATATATATATATATATATATATATATATATATATATATATATAAGAGAGAGAGAGAGAGAGAGAGAGAGAGACAAAGTTCGACATATATAGAGGGGGAGGGAGATTGATAGAGGAATAGAGAAAGAGATATAAGTTAGGAGAGAAAGAGATAAATGATATAGAGGGAAAGAGAGATAGTGAAAAGAGAGAAAGAGACATATAGAGAGGGATATCTCTCTCTCCCTCTATATCAATCTCCCTCTCTTAATATATCTCTATCTTTCTATCTCTCTTCCTCTTTTTCTCTTTCTCCTCTTCTCCATCTGAGCTCTCTATCTCTATCTTTTTATCTCTCTTCCTCTCTTCCTCTCTTCCCCCCCCTCTCTCTCTCCCTATATATATATATATCTTTCTCTATTCCTCTATCAATCTACCTCCCCATCTCTCTTGCCTCTCTCTCCCCCTCCCCATCCCTCATTGTCTCTTTATATATCTCTATGTTTCTCTATCTTCCTATTTCTCTCTTTCTCCTCTCCATTTGAGCTCTCTCTCTCTCTCTATTAATCTCTCTTCCTCTATCACTTTATCTTTCTCCCTCCCTCTCTTTCTCCCTCTCTTTCTCTCTCACCATATCTCTCTATCCCTCTCCATCTCTCTACCTCTATCTATATCTCAACCTCTCCCTTGTTGGATTCCAGATAGACAACTGAGAGGGGGGTGAATCAGTTGTCCAAAACTTGCTTCTAATTTAAACACTTAAATCCTCTTTGTTATGTAGTAGTATATCAATTAATCATTCATGAAAGAATGAATCATAAACACCAGAGCATATACACATCAACACATGAGACACTAAGATTTTTGACGTGGAAAACCTGATCAAGGGAAAAACCACGGGGTGATTAACCCAAGGATTATTCTCTGTTAGAAGAATAAGAAAAATAGATGGCACATGCCAATTAGGGCTCACTGCCTGAGCACACTGCTCACAAGAGGCACACTACCTACAAGAGACACACTATCTACAAAGTAACAAGTATTACAAACTTGAACTAGAGATTGACATCTTTATCATGCCTAGATCAGTTCCATTTAAGCCCAAAAACTCCTGCTCTGCCTTTCGCACTTCTCTTCGCAATTCCCCACTTCTCTGTTCACAGACCCACTTCAAAACGAATTCACGATCCCTTATTTATACAAGGCATCAACTTAGGAACAATCATCTAAGTCGGCAAACACCTATAAGATCATTCGCAAGATGTGTAACACATCCGGTCAGCCAGTCTCAAGAAGAACACCAATACCTGGTGGTAATTCTTCAAATGCAAACTCCAACTTCAATGCGGACCGCCAATAAGAATTGTACATGATCCAAAGATCACCAAAACCTTTCCTAAGTCACCAAGAACCTCTACACTTTATCAACTTACTGGAATTCTTCTCTTCTTCATCAGGAACTTCAAGAACATAGTCTGTCACCACTGTCATAATAAAAAAAAGGTACTTTCAGACCTCCAAACCATGAACCAATCTAGTTGTCACTTCAAACTGACTTCTTCAACACTCCCTCCAATCCACAAAATGAGATAATGCAATTTCGGAGCTCACCGGACCAATCTATGACACTCTGTCACCACTGCACATCTGCCAGAACTAGTTCTACTTGAGCGACCATAACTTCTTCATATCTTCATGCGGACCTCTGAAATTTTGACTGGAGCATCTCAAGAATCATATCTAAAAACCCTTTAAACCACATCCTTTGTTCTACATCTTATCTTGGACTTTTACCTTAATGTCATCACTGTTCTTCACTATTCCTGATTGAGGCTAATTTTCTCAATATCCTCAGCACACAGCTCATTCAATCCTTCTCATTAGTGCAATATGAGTATGTTGACATCAATGACAACACTGGTTATCCTCATACTTGCAACAATCTCCCCCTTTGTCATTGATGGAAACATATGATGTGAAAAACCATCAAGACAAGAACTTCTCCTTTCTGTCACAGCTCCCCCTATCAGCAACAACTTTTCACATGTCTTCTCTTTCTTTACTGCTCCCCCTTTGATCAACAACCACTTTTTTTTCACCTATCTTCTCTCCCCCTTTGACATCAATGGCATAGGGCTCATACTTGCAATTTTAACATATTAGAATCATATCAACTACTCCTCTTGAGTAGCAGCTCCCCATCACCAATCTAGATCACAAGATATGACTGTGATATCCACCAGACTGATGCACATCAGTGCATCCTAGTTCATCACTGGAGGGGCAATGACCCCTAACTTCTCCCTAAGATACTCAAAAGAGTCCTTGGGAAGAGGTTTAGTAAAAATATCTGCAATCTAATCCTTGGAGGGCACATACTCCAATCTGATTTCATCCTTGTTCACTTGCTTTCTCAAAAAGTGAATCTTGATAGATATGTGCTTGGTCTTAGAATGCAACACTGGATTCTTAGAAATATTTATTGCACTTGAATTATCACAGAAAATTGTGATAGGCTCCTCATATTCTACTTTAATGTCTCTTAGTAATTGCTTCATCCACAAGATTTGAGTGCAGCTACCTGCTGCTGCAATGTATTATGCTTCAGTTGTAGATAGAGATATTGCCTCTTGTTTCTTGCTAAGCCAAGAAAACAATCTTTTTCCCAAAAAGAAAGCTCCACCACTAGTGCTCTTCCGGTCATCCACATCTCCTGCTCAATCTGCATCTGTATATGCATGAAAAGAGAAATCATGATCTCTAGGGTACCATAGACCATACTCAACTATCCCCTTTAGATGTCTAAAAATCTTCTTGATTGCCATAACATGAGATTCTCTAGGATCAGCTTAGAATTTAGCAACAAGACCAACAACTTGCATAATATCTAGTCTAGTTTGAGTGATATACAACAGTCCTCCAATCATTGACCTATATTTTGTCTGATCCACCTTGGGAGAGTCATCATCTTTGCTCAACTTGCATCTAGTTGCCATGGGAGTATTCATTGGTTTTGAATCTTCCATCTCAAATTTCCTCAACAATTCTTTCACATATTTGGTCTAAGAAATGAAGATCCCTTTCTTTGTTTGAGTAAATTGTAGACCCAAGAAGAAATTTATTTCACCAAGCATGGACATCTCAAACTCACTTTTCATTTGATTTGAAAAAGTTTTGCACATGCTATCTTTTCCTCCAAAGATGATATCATCAACAAATACTTCAACAATCAAGATGTTTTCATGATCAATTTTAAAATATAAGTTAGTGTCAACAGTACCTTTGTTGAAACCAATCTGCACAAGATGCTTATCCAACCTTTCATACCAAGCCCTTGGGGCTTGCTTCAATCCATACAGTGCTTTCTTCAACTTGCAGACCATATCACTATGATCAGATAATTGAAATCCATCCGGTTGCTCAATGTATACTTCTTCTTCCAAATCACCATTTAGGAAGGCAGACTTGACATCCATCTGATATACCTTGAAGTCTTTGAAGGCAACAAATGCAAGAAATAATCTGACTGCTTCAATTCTTGCCACCAGAACAAAGGTTTCTTCAAAATCAATTCCTTCTATTTGAGAGTAGCCTTTGCAGACCAATCTGGCTTTGTTTCTGATTACTTCACCAACTTCATTTAGTTTGTTCCGGAAGACCCATTTGGTTCCAATCACATTCTTGTTTCTAGGTCTGGGAACAAGATCCCAAGTGTGATTTTTCTCAATTTGTATCAACTCTTCCTCCATTGCTTTGGTCCAGTTTTCATCATTGCAGGCTTCATTTATTGGCTTAGGTTCAATCTTTGAAATCAGACAACATTTATCTAAATTTTGAGCAATTCTCCTCCTTGTTTGTACCCCTTTGCTTTTGTCACCTTCAGAGTGGTTTAGAGTTACATACCTTAGAACTTTGGGAGTTTCTTGCACTACTATTTCTTGATCAGGCTCATTTAGACAAACCTCTTTTTCCTAATTTACTAGATCTATCTGAATTTGACTTTCAGAGGAGGATTGAGCTCCTTGAACCAAAGAACCATTCTGATCATCTTCATCATATTCATAAAACCTTGAGGGCTTCTCAATTCCTTCATCAACCTTCACATTTGTACTTTCTATTATCTTTCTTAGTCTCTTATTGTAACACCGGTATGCTTTGCTTTGAGTGGAGTAACCCAAGAAAATTCCTTCATCACTTCTAGCATCAAACTTTCCTAGATCTTCATCTCTTTTAATGTAACATTTGCTACCAAATACTCTGAAATATCTCATAGTAGGAGTGATACCAAACCAAAGTTCATAAGGAGTCTTATCGGTATTGCGTTTGATTTGAACTCGATTGAGAGTGTAGAATGCAGTGCTGACAACTTCTCTCCAAAACATCTAGGGAACATTTGCTTCCATTATCATTGTCCTGGATGCTTCCTGGATGGTCCAGTTCTTTCTCACTACTACTCCAATTTGTTGTGGAGTCCTAGGAGCAGATAACTGTCTCTTTATACCATGCATCTCACAAAAATATATGAATTCACCGGATGTGAATTCACCACCTCTATTAGACCTCAGACATTTCAATTTCAGTCTAGTTTGATTTTCTACCATAGCCTTGAAAATTTTGAACTTCCCAAAAGCTTCTGATTTCTCTTTTAGAAAGGTAACCCACATCATCCGGGAATGGTCATCAATTAGTAACATGAAATATCTATCACCTTGCATACTCTTGATTCTTATCAGACCACAGAGATCAGTATGAATTAATTCCAGTAATCCAGTAGAGGACTGATCCTTGCTTTTGAATGAGACTCTGCTCTATTTACCCAGCTAACATTCTTTGCACAAGTTATTTGTAGGTTTAACCAATTTTGGAAGATATCTTACAGCCTGAGTATTGCTTATCTTGATGTTATCAAAATTTACATGACACATCCTTCTATGCCATAGCCAACTCTGATCAACTTGAACAAAAAAATAACTTTTATTAGAACCAACTAGATGGAAGATATTACCTTTTGTTTGAGTACCAGATGCAATCTCAGTTCCGGAGCTTTCAAAGATCCTGCATCTTCCATTTTTGAACCGAAGATCATAACCTTTGTCTACCAATTGTCCAACACTGAGAAGATTGTGTGTCAATCATTCAACATATAGTACATTACCAGTTTTGCTCTTTCCATCAAAAGAAATAGTTCCCCTACCTCTGATTCTACCAGAAGAATTATCACCAAACTTTACCATTCCTCCTTCATACCTTTCCAAGTCTAGGAACTTGTTTTTGTCACCAATCATATGGTGAGAGCATCCACTGTCAATAACCCAATCATCCTTTTCTTGAACTTGGGCAGCCAAAGCTCTTTCTACAACCTTATGATTGATAGATTCAGAGGATATTGGATCTTCTTCCTTGATGGAAATAAACACCCATTCATTCCTAGATTTGTTTCTTATTTCTGATTCATCATCTATTACTCCTTCATTATCATCTTCTTCATGAACATAATAACAATTCTTTTGGAACCTTTGTCTGTTAGAATTTGACCTTGCAGATCTTTCCGGACATCTTGAAACAAAATGACCAATCTTATTGTAGTTGAAGCACTTAAAGGGTAATTTTCCTTCATACTTACCGGATCCACTTGGCAGTCTCTTTGCAATGAGGGCTTCAAGTTGAGCTGTTTCTACGTCTTCCTCTTCCAAGTCTCTTCTTGCTTGATCATAACATGACAGCTTCCTTGAAGAGTTTTCTCCCACATCAAATCTTTGTTTACCTTTCACAAAGGCACTGGCTTTGAATGCAGATTCAGTTTTGGGGGGATCATCTCCAAACTTGGTCATTTCAAATGTAGCCAGTTTGCCAGCCAATTGGTCTCTTGTGATAGTTGTATGGGCTCTGAATTCATCAATGGCAGCAACCTTGATTTTGTAGACAACAGGAAGGGATCTGAGAATTTTGCCAACAATCTCATTTTCATCTAAAACACCACCAGCATTCCTAATTCCACACACTAGCTCATTTACTCTTGGCATAAAGGTAGTAATATTTTCATCTTCTCTCATCTTGAGTCTTTCAAATTTCCCATTGAGACTCTGCAACCTTGCACTCTTAACATACTCATCTCCTTCATGCAGAAGTTCCAGTTTAATCCATATCTCATAGGCGGTTGGTAGGTCAATAACATTTGAGAGTTCTGAGTCAGTTAATGCGCTTAGAAGAGCCTCTTTGGTCCGCTGTTTGTTTTCAACATCTATGATTTCATTTAGAGTTGTCGGACCACCCTGTGGAGGTACATATGCTTTTGTGACCATGGACAAGTACGTTTTTCCCATACACTCCAAGTGACATTTTATGCGACCTTTCCAAAGAGAGAAGTTGGTTCCATCAAACTTCAGACTATCCTTCTTGTATGACAACATCCTGGATCACCTCAAGCGGTTAAGCTCCTTCAGAGGAACTTGGTTCTGATACCAATTATTGGATTCCAGATAGACAACTGAGAGGGGGGGTGAATTAGTTGTCCAAAACTTGCTTCTAATTTAAACACTTAAATCCTCTTTGTTATGTAATAGTATATCAATTAATCATTCATGAAAGCATGAAGCATAAACACCAGAGCAGATACACATCAACACATGAGACACTAGGATTTTTGACTTGGAAAACCCGGTCAAGGGAAAAACCATGGGGTGATTAACCCAAGGATTATTCTCTGTTAGAAGAATAAGAAAAATAGATGGCACATGCCAATTAGGGCTCACTGCCCGAGCACACTGCTCACAAGAGGCACACTGCCTACAAGAGACATGCTGTCTACAAAGTAACAAGTATTACAAACTTGAACTAGAGATTGACATCTTTACCATGCCTGGATTAGTTCCATTTAAGCCCAAAAACTCCTGCTCTACGTTTTGCACTTCTCTTCGCAATTCCCCACTTCTCTGCTCACAGACCCACTTCAAAATGAATTCACGATCCCTTATTTATACAAGGCATCAACTTAGGAATAATCATCTAAGTTAGCAAACACCTATAAGATCATTTGCAAGATGTGTAACACATCTGGTCGGCCAGTCTCAAGAAGAACACCAATATCCGGTGGTAATTCTTCAAATGCAAACTCCAACTTCAATGCGGACCACCAATAAGAATTGTACATGATCCAAAGATCACCAAAACCTTTCCTGAGTCACCAAGAACCTCTGCACTTTATCATCTTACTGGAATTCTTCTCTTCTTCATACAGAACTTTAAGAACACAGTCTGTCGCCACTGTCATAATAAAAAAAAGGTACTTTCGGACCTCCAAACCATGAACCAATCTAGTTGTCACTTCACACTGACTTCTTCAACACTCCCTCCAATCTGTAGAATGAGATAATGCAATTCCGGAGCTCACTGGACCAATCTGTGACACTGTCGCCACTGCACATTTACCAGAACTAGTTCTACTAGAGCAACCATAACTTCTTCATATCTTCATGCGGACCTCTGAAATCTTGACTGGAGCATCTCAAGACTCATATCTAAAAACCCTTTAAACCGTATCCTCTGATCTTCATCTTATCTTGGACTTTTACCTTAATGTCATCACTGTTCTTCACTGTTCCTGATTGAGGCTAATTTTCTCAATATCCTCAGCACACAGCTCATCCAATCCTTCTCATTAGTGCAATATGAGTATGTTGACATCAATGACAATGCTGGTTATCCTCATACTTGCAACATCCCTCCCTCTCTATTTCTCTTTATCTCTCTCTATCTCCCCTTCTCTCTCTCTCTCTCTCTCTCTCTCTCTCTCTCTCTCTCTCTCTCTCTCTCTTTCTATGTTTCTCTCTTTTGATGGATTTCATAGTAATACCTAATGTAATTCCTCAATTTCCTGGAATACTTTCTAATTATTAAAATAGGTAGATATATTGCAGATTAATTAACATTCAATTATGCACTAAATAGAATAAAATGTTTTACAACTAAACAATCAACATGCATTTATCAAATCAAATTATTAAATGCAGAGCGGAAGTTATAAATAAATAATTTAACAAATAATTATATTAAATCAATCTATTAAAGCAATGAATATATTAAGCCATGCAAATAAATATACAAAACCAGTTTCAAAAATTGATAGAACTGAGCAGATAATATTTATCTTATGAGTATAGTAAAAATCCAAAGATTGCTAGAATGGACCCTGGTTCAGCCTCTTCCGTCTATGAACAATCTAGGAGAAATAAGCGTACTTTGCCGCTCTACACGAGTGCTGGTTCCTCTGGAACAATGCCCAACACTCATGCAATAACCAAGCCGTAGCCAGGACAGTCCTGAGTGCAATTTTGTACCCCAGGTTGGACACACACATAAGACGTGCCCCCTTCTCCCTCTTGCTCATAGCCTACTAACCAGGAATCCTATTCCTGCAATGTAAGTGCTTTCATTCTTCCTCTTTTCTTCCTCTTCTTCCATTTAGTTTTTCACGAGTTTTTATACAATGCAAAAAGGGTAGTTCCAACCAACACACCCTTTTTAAAAATAATTACATTACAATGTCCCGTGAAAACTCTAATAATTATTTATTACATTTTATTTTTTTATTTTATTTTTTGAACTATTATATTAATTCTCTTTTATTTTTTTCCATGGGGAAAAAGTCTCATAACATTTTACATCTAAGTGTTTTCTTTTATCAAATTTGATTTTTTGAACATCCTCTATCATTTCATTCAATCCTTTTAAAAGGAAACCATGGTTAGCATGACTAATCAAACTAATAACCCTAGGATTGTAGTTGGAAACATACAAGCCTAAAATTAGTCCCATGTTGATTGTACAAATAAATTTGCTCCATACTTGGAATTAGTCCCATGTTGATTGTACAAACAAATTTGCCACATATAATGAAAATTTCAAAATTTAGAGGGGTAGTTTTTAATAAACTTCCTATTATTATATTTTAAATGAAATTTAATTTTTAAATTTATATTTTAGAATATAAAATATAGTTTAGTGAAATATTTTTAATATAATAATAATCTTCCTATTATTTTTAATATAATAATAAATAAGGTAAGCCTGGAGGATAGTCCCTCGTCTTCTTCATATGTTTGGTTCCTTGAAATATGTAAATCATAATTGAATATAGGTGTAAATTGTACAACAATGACCATTTGAAATGAAATTGAACTTTTAAAAGTTTTTTAATGTTCATCAATTTTCAAATTATCTATGGTTAAATTCCTAATCACATTGTAAAATAAAAGAATGGTTAAATGGCAACAATGTAAAAAAAAATGGTTAAATCATTTCTATTGTCTTGAATTATTAGGATTGTTGGCCTGAAATGGTTGACCAAAACTCTTTCTTAGGGCTTAAATTTGACAGTCTACCTTACTTGTCAAGCAATATTTTTTAATGATAGTTATCTATTCAATAGTACCCTTCAAATACTATGACATGGATTAGTATAAATAAAAATTTGGATTGAATTTTAAAGCAAAAATACCTAAATTTAGAGCTATACAACTGTCAAATTTAAGCCCTGATCTCTCTCCTTCACTCTATCTTTCTCTTTATAATATAATATTCAATTTTATATTATAATATTATACTAAAAATAAGTAATAAGTAAGTGTAATATGTTTTATATTATATGTAATTTTATTTTATAATATTATATTAAGAAATTTTGGCCAAAGTATATTTTATTCAAAGTCAATTCAAAAACTTATTGCATATAAGAGGGGTCCCCCTTCACATTGAAAGAGAGACATACTATTTGCATTGAAGCTCAAATCTCATTCATTATCCAATGCCAAAATGTAGTATATGTATGTATTTTAGTAATATAATTATTATTTAGTTATATATGATTAAATTATTTCACTAATAATACTATATTATAAAATTGTATATTTACATTAATTATAATTATATTAAATATTTAAATATTTTATATAATATAAAATCTATATTAAATTAAATAACATATATATATATATATATATATATATATATATATATATATATATATATATATATATATATATATATAATTAACTTTAATATTGTATATTAAAATGTATATAAATATGAAATATTAAATAAATAAATATGAAAAAAAAATTATATATCTTTAATTAACTATAATATCAAATTTATAATATTGTATTTTAAATAGTATATAGAATATACTATATAATAATGAATATTATAGTTTGTGGTTTTAAAAAACAATGAGAGGCTGGCAACACATTCCAGGGAAAAGAACATTAGCCAAATATGAAATTTAATAACATTAAAATTGTAACTTAAAAAATAACTGGATGGAATGAATATAGTAATAATGTCATACATGACAAACAAGATAAGATTAAAACAATGATATATTTGGCTTGGGAATGAAAAGAACAAACGTACCCCATTTTACATTAGTACAAGCTTAATATCTATCCAGTCCAAGTAATCATCTCCCAAAAGTATTTAAATAGGATGGATGTCTAGAAAAGCATTTGATGGATAACAAAATAGAGTGCTCTATTAAATGTCCTATAAGAGAAGCAATCAGGATTGCATAGGGAATTAAAAAGAGAATCTATTTTCACGAGATCATCTCTAGTGCAAAAACACACACAATTGAATCCAAAAGCTCTTCACTTAAAATAAGATCATCTCTGTTGGCCAATGGATCCAGAACTTTCACCTTTGTCATAAGCATCACCACCTACATACAACACAAGGCATCTCTATAATGTCTCATTGTGTATGATTCAAAATGTCGATGCAAAAACACACACAGTTGAATCCAGAAGCTCTTGACTTAAAATAAGATCATCTATGTCAGCCAATGGATCCACAACCTTCACCTTTATCATAAGCATCACCACCTGCATACAACACAAGGCATCACTATAGTAAACTATTAGTTGTTGATCTCTCAAAATAGCTCATTGCATCTTGCATGAAATGCCCAGTTGAAAGTCACTCTCTCTTTTCTATATTATTTGATTGTTCACATGAAAAGTGTCATTTCATGAGGCTCTAGTGGAGCTAGATAATCTAGACCAACCCATACCAAGGTCCATGATCTTTAATGTAGTACTAACCTCTAATTTAAAATGCTCATTACATGTTTCATATTTTGATTGTTTGGATGAAATGATTGATTAAAAGGTAGTCTATCTCTCTATTCCTCTCTCTATCAATCTCCCTCTTTCTATATATATTTATGTGTACCTCTCTAATTTTCTCTCCATCTATATGTCTCTCTATATTTCTTCTCTCGAGTCATCTCTCTATCTCCCTATCTCTTTCTGTATCTCTCCATTTCTATATCTTTATCTCTCCCCTTCCCTCACTATCTCTCTATCTTTCCCTCTCAATCTCTCCATGTCTCTCTCCCCTTATCTATCTATCTATCTATCAATTTATCTAACTCTGTAACCCTCCCTCTCTTTATCTCTATCTCTATGTCTGTCTTTTTATTCTACCTCTCTCGATCTCTCTCTCTCTCTCCCCCTCTCCTACCTTCCTCTTCACGTTCAAATCTAATTTACCTAAATGTGAGCCAAAGACTTGACACTAATGCATTAAAAAATAGAAACTGACATGTGGAAGATGGGTAGATGGGCCATCGAAAATATATCTCTTTCTCTATTCCTTTGTCTCTATCAATATTCCTCTCTCTCTCTCTCTCTCTCTCTCTCTCTCTCTCTCTCTCTCTCTCTCTCTCTCTCTCTCTCTCTCTCTTTCTATCTCTCTCTCCTACTCTATATCTCTTTAAGGAATTATATCTACCAACACGGACAACCCAACACTCTATGCCCTTGCACTCCTCCAACAACATTTCCTCTACCTCTTTCTACTTTTCCAATTTTTTACCTTTTCCTCTATAGATGTAGCTACTTGGGGTAGTCAAGTTGAAAATATTGCCGAAGTCATGGAAACTCTTTCTTGGAAAAATCAATTCTCTTATCTAGATATCTAAACAAACATCTCATTTTCTTGAATTTATAATTCTTAGTGTTGCCTTCAACCCACCACCCCTAAAATAGAAAAATAAACCCATTTTATAGATTACATACTCATTAAACCACCCACCTCATTCCATTCTAATACTTCTCCCATGTCTTTATATTTTCCAAATGTTATTTGACAAGACATGAGCAAACTTTACTCCTTGAGCTAAATGGCCAACTACCCTAATAATTTGCCAAGTGGGTTGTAAGAATTTTAGGTCTTTGACATAATTCATTAAATGTAGAAGATACATGAATAAAATAGGAGAGATACTGGTCTTCATAGTTGACCTTCATTCTTGCATTGGTTCTTGTAGCTATTCTTGCAAAGCAGAAAAGCCTTACTTTTATCTACATGTTATCTCAGAGTTGTGGAAGTTTAATTGCAATGGGTACGTCGAAGAGTTGTGGAAGTTTAATTGCCATGTCTTTAAGTGAATGATGATTGTCTTGTATCCCTATGACCCATGTCATTGTGTAGCATTGGAAGAGAGTATCTCATATGTTAAGAGGGTTGTGGTATTTAATAAATTCCATGAACCATATCTCATGATTGTCCACAGTTAGCACTTGAATATATTTTTTTCCCGGATCATCTCTATTGTCCAACGGATCCACAACCTTAATTGTTTCCACAGGCATCACCACCTACATAAAAAATATGTGACCAACCTCTACCACATAAAAAAAATTGTGGACTTCTACTACTCAATCCTAGCATTTCATTTGATACACATAGGCATTGAATGCTTTCGACCATGTAGGTGCTTCTAAAAAGTTGTCCTTGCTTTCCACTTGTACAAATGAAGGTATAGAGTAGCATGAGTGGGCATGATTATTTGAATCATTTTGCATTGATTTAGTAAAGATCATGTCATATTGGGATTGTTGGCATGGAGTGACCAATTGAAAGTCACTCTCTTTTTTCTTTATCATTGGATCATTGGCATGACAAGTACCATTTCATGAGGCTCTAGTGGAGCTAGTGTATATGGACCAACCCATATCAAGCTCCATTTTTTTACAATGTACAAGTACCATACCTTGATATTTAATGTAGGGTTTTCCATTAGAATGCTTGACTATAGTCCCAAGTCTATCACACAATAAAATAGTTTTTACCACTATGTTTATGCAAGTAAGCTTAGTTTTGTAATGACTTTGTGTTTTAGGAAATGTCTCTTCAATTGTCATGGGTGGTAAAGGTAATATTTGTAAATAATTATTCATAGGAAGGTTATGCATGTAGCCATGTTCTCTAGTTGAAACTAAAAGGTACATTGAATCCACAAATTTTAGTTCAACATCATACAAAAATAAGGGTATGGTTTGTCCATACACCCTTTGGTATACTATACATGTAGTAAAAGTAAAAGTATGGTGGGCCTTGCTAAAATTCTTTAAGATTCCACTACCAATGAGCACAAGGTGATTTGGAACTCCAAATCCAACCAATACAATTAATTTTCAATACTTGTTTTTGGTAGTCTCTTCAATTTGGGTGGAAACTTGGCTATGAGAAATAAGGAATTTATAATCTATTGAAGTCCATCTGTCAAGTTACACTTAAATGCATTGCATGCCTTGCATAATTCATAATCCATGGAAATTCATATAAAATATAGGTGGAGTCAATAGCTTTAACTTTTGTCTACCAAAGGTGGTCTCCAATTGCTGAGTTCTCTTGGTGTACATGGACTGGTAAAACCATCAACCATTATAACCTTGCATCCATCAAAATTTTTTGTTTGCAATCCTTTCCTAGCAACCAACCCTTCATCTATGAAGTTATGTGTTGCTCCACTATCAGTTAGAGCTATAACTTTATGCCCCTACAAAACTCCTCGTACTTTGAAAGGATGATATTTAGGAGCACCTGAGTGCAACCCCTAGATGCTCACCTTTCTCTTTTATTTCTAATTCAGGTTCACATTCTTCAATTTTTGATTTTGGTTCTTTGAATCCTCATAAAGAATTACTTCTATGTAATGTATTTGACCTTTTCCCAAACAATGGTGTGCAAGTTCTCATGGTTTTCTACAAGAAAAATATAATTTGTTTTAGTGGCACTCATTTTTGGTTACTTCATCAAAATTGTTCTTTGGTGGTAGTCTTTTTGTTGAGAGAAATGTTTTTGAAAAGGTTTCATATTTGACTCTATAGGAGGGGTTTTATCAAACAACTTATTCTTGGCCATTGATGTTTCTAAATTCAAGGCTCTCTAAATAGCCACTTGAAGGATCAATGGATCAAATTCCTTAATCAAACCCCCAAGGGGTTCAATTACCCCTTCAATAAATAGGACAATTGATCTTTCCATGACATCAAACACCATTACAACTAATCTTTGGAATTCTTCTACATATTTCTCCATTGTTCCTTCATGTTTTAACTTAGCTAACTCTCTAAAACTTTTGCATCCACACACAGGCAGTACATTTATTAGATCCATCCATAGATAATGTTACTTACCCAAAGCTTGTTGATGATCATTCTATCTTGGTTAGGGTCTAGGTTCAATTCTCAATCTATTTCTGCCTCTCTTCATATTCATGTAAATCATGAGAAAGATTGTTTCTTGAAACACTATAAGAAGATTTCTATATTCTTCATAAAAGGCAATGATATCATTTTATATTAAATATTGGAGAATTTATCTGTAGATAATGTTACTTACCCAAAGCTTACTAATGATCATTCTATCTTGGTTAGGGTCTAGGTTCAATTCTCAATCTATTTCTGCCTCTCTTCATATTCATGTAAATTGTGAGACACATTGCTTCTTGAAACCCTATAAGGAGATTTGTATATTCTTCATAAAAGGCAATGATATCATTTTGTATTGAATTTTGGAGAATTCATCTATAGATAATGTTACTTACCCTAAGCTTTTTGATGATCATTCTATCTTGGTTAGGGTCTAGGTTCAATTCTCAATCTATTTCTACCTCTCTTCATATTCATGTAAATCGTGAGACACATTGCTTCTTGAAACCCTATAAGGAGATTTCTATATTCTTCATAAAAGGCAATGATATCATTTTGTATTAAATTTTGGAGAATTCATCCATAGATAATGTTACTTACCCAAAGCTTGCTGATGATCATTCTATCTTGGTTAGGGTCTAGGTTCAATTCTCAATCTATTTTTGCCTCTCTTCATATTCATGTAAATCGTGAGACACATTGCTTCTTGAAACCCTATAAGGAGATTTCTATATTCTTCATAAAAGGTAATGATATCATTTTGTATTGAATTTTGGAGAATTTTGTGCTTCTCCAATAGAAACTTCTCCTTTTGAATGAAAGTATATCCATCAAATGTAGATAATGTTACTTACCCAAAGCTTCCTGATGATCATTATATCTTGGTTCAAGTCTAAATTCATTTATTAATCTATTTCTGCCTCTCTTCATATTCATGTAAATCGTGAGAGACATTGCTTCTTAAAACCCTATAGGGAGATTTCTATATTCTTCATAGAAGGCAATGATATCATTTTGTATTGATTTTTTTGCTTCTCCAATAGAAACTTCTAATTTTGAATGAAAGTAAGACGAAGAGGTCTATCAACAACCCCACCTTTGTTCTTTGCTCTTTAAATGTGACTTTTTGGCCTATTATTGTTACTATTAGAAGTTTCCTCACTATTTTGATTATTGAAATTATTTGCATTACTCATTCTATGTAACATTTGCCTCATCAAATATAACATAAGGTCAAATCTTTTACCAAATTCATTTGCATATTCCGAAGGAGTTTCTATCACTTTGTCCTTAGAAAATTGATGTTTATTTTTTAAAGTTCTCTTTGATAATTTTTGTTTACTCTATCACTAAATTGAATAAGAGGAAAAACTCGCAAGCTAACAAGATCCAACTCTAATACCATTTGTAATGTCCCCTTCAAAATTTTCCTATTTTTCCTTAAATGTAATAAAATCTAACTCAGGATTACAACATAATTGATTATAAATATGGTTTCATCTTTAGAAATTGCATGAGTTGTAGATAGTGGTACAAAGTGTGGAGAGGCATGAGGTATCACCAGTAAACATAGTAATAGAAGGTCTACCATCACTAGAAGGAAGAGGAATATATAGCTTGGTAGTAGGATAATATCCTTGATTTCTATTTTTGAAAGTATGTTGTCAAACAAAAATTACAAAAAAAATGTAATTGTTGTTGGAGCATTTCTTTTTCTATTATTTGTGCTTAAACTACGAACAAATTCTTGCATACTTTGCTGCAAATTTCTCATCTTCATGCAATAATCATCACTAATTTTCTTGTCAAACATATGAAGAAAAATCTGAGATAAAGCTTACTAGTTTAAAACCTCATCTTTAAGACTGTCTTGAACATCCAAATCTTGATGGCACACAATGTGCATGAACGTCATAGTTCAGCCTGAAATTTTCATCATTAGCCATGTAAACTCCCCACCATCTTCTAATTGGATCTTCATTATATATATTGTTTCCTTTCTGGTATTCCTCTAGCTAGGAGGAGAGCGTGATTCAGGAATACCAGCAAACCCTTTGCATTCTTGTCTAGTATGGTGACCATGTAAGATCCCAACCATATGACAATCAATGACAGGAAGGGGATCTTCTATGACTCCTCATTTTGTAAGAGAAACTGCATGGAGAACAAGGAAAACTTTGAAAGTATAGAGTTATATGTAAAAGTTTAAAAAATAGAGACCTTTGAAGGTAATAAGATTAAACTGTTTTAAACTTACTAGAACACCCCAGATCTGAGGTGAGACAAAACTCTGTTATCATTTCTCATTACCTTGTAGCCATGGAGTGATAGCAGATTATTTATTATAGATTAACCAAATCTAGGGAAAACACAAACCATAACAATTTAATGGATGTGCAAGAAATAACATACTTGCTTTGAGTAAAATTTACCAAGTCCTCTTCTAAATATGTTAACTAGACACCTCAGTGCTCAAGCTTCTGACCATACAAAGCCTTCTTGAAAGGAGCTCTCATAATAAGGCAAGATAAATTGTAGCAACTCAATCAATTGATGTGACAGTTCTCAGAGAATGATATACCAAGGAAAATTTAGGCAAACACACAACCATTAATGCTAAACCAAAATTAATATACAATTCCATGAACGAATCCCCACTAATTTGTGGGAAGTTTTTCTCAATGACAAATCTAAAACATCCGGTATATTATTTTTTAATTCCAAGATATTTGTCACTCTAAATATCAATATAGTGGTATAAAAAAATTTTGGGTTCCCGACCTACATTATTCTACAGCGATCACTAAAGGAGCTTGAATAACTGGACGTGTAAGGTGCAGATATATTCCAGAGAGCTTGGGGTGCATGTATAGATCATATTGTAAGCCTGAGATAAAAATTTAGCCCTGTCCAAATACTATACGGGAGATGTATTTGTGTTTGTTTCTACATGTAAGGGCCATTTTATTGGACACATATTGTTTAAAAATAAAAACAAACCGTAACTTCAATCTAACATCATGTACTGGAATGTATCTTTCGCAAGTGTGGCACACAATGAATGGTTTATATGGAGCTCCATAACAGAGAATCCAATGATGTCATTAATAAAATGAAACTGCCAGGTGAAAAACAATGAGCGAAGGTGACCGAGGAAAAAGCAGTGTACCCATTGCACAAGCGTCATGGAATTTACTCTATAAAATGACCTAAAATTTTAGAGAGTATCAGTCTATTCTATTTTATTCCCTATTTTCTATTCTCTGGGTTAATGTACAACTCACCTTTTCCCAAAAAAATTTACAAGTGAGGCTATGACAGAAGGCATTTAACTTTAGCAACTGTCAGTTAGAAGGGTGAAAGTTTTTTTTTATAAATTCTTTCCATTTTTTAATGATTGCCTAAATATGTATTCTTGACTTTTGAGGATAATGAATTTTTGTGGAGATTGTTTAGTATGTGGATTTAATATTACACTAAATTAATTTTGCCTCACCATTATACATGGGTAATCCTTCCCTGGGAAGAGTTACTTTTACTTATAGATATTTATTTAAGATTATTAAATATAATTCAGTGAAATTATATATGCCAAAGGAAGTATAAGCATCTCTATGCCAATTCTTTTACATATGCCATGTTATGATTATCTTCTCTATTATTGTGGTGTTCATTGCACCATGGTTCATGGTCATCATCATCTTCCCTTAGCCTGAAAAGTTGTGATGGGCAATCCTCTATTTTGTGACCATCCCAATCACCGCAAATACCACAATATATTGTGTTCTTCCTATTCGGTATTGTCTTAATATCTACTTTCATTGCAGTGGCCTTCCTTTCACATTTTATCATGTTAGGCATTTGTTCCACCAATGCTCTTCTTTTGTAGAATAAGATCACTATATGTTTGGTCTCTATTTTTGTGGACTTTCCTCTTTTCGTGCTAGGATTTCTTGTTTCAATTTGAGTTGTTCTAATTCTATTCCAAGATTTTCTATTTCCATATTTTCCTTGGTTTTATCATTTTTGCACTAGGTTTGTGCCTCAATGTAGCATGCTAGAGTGATTTCTTCTAAGTAAGATTCAAAGATTTTCCCATCTAGGGATGTTCTAATGTCAGGGCTTAGTCCTGAAATAAACCATTTGATCCTTTGTTTTTATGTCAATGGTTCTTCTAGCTTGCCGGAGATCTCGTTGAATCTTTTATCAAAATCCTCTATAGATTCACCCTCTTTTTGGACTAGGTCATGCATTTTGCTTACTCCTTCAATAGGTATTTCTAGTGATTTGAAATTGTTAAGGAATTCTTTCTTAATTTTGTCCCATTTTTATCATGGTTAGGATACTTCTTCCTGTACCAATTTAAAGACTCATTCCATAAGGTTCCAACAAAGTCAAATAATCTAATTTGGTATCATGTGACATTCTTCCTTTGCCATATTGATTCTAACACAAATACATACTCTATTTCTTCTATGGTATCTTTTCTGAACATTGATAGCTTAATTAGTGAGTCCATATTTGGTTGTTTGTGTGTTTTATCCTCCTTGTGGTGTATTTGTTCTATTTTCTTTTATTGTTTCTTAATTTTCCTTTGTGGTAATGGTTTTACTTCTCTACCCTTATCTCTCTCTAATCTAATCTCAAAGTAATCCTTCCCTAGTATCTCACAATTCTGCACTATATGTTCTTCGTGTTGCTTCTTCTTATCTACTTCCTTCTCATTGTCTTATCTTGATATTCTTCTTGTCTTATAGGGCACATGGGGTGACTCCTAGTCAAGGGGTTGTACCTTTTCCAAAAAATTCATTTCATTATGGGGGATAACCTTGTATTTGTTAGTGACATATCGTTACTTCTTAGTGTCACTTCCCTTATCAAATTTGTGTTGTTAGATACCTCATATCCTTCTTTCTCTCTTATTCTTATCACACTCCTATTAAATAGGTGATCTAGGTACTCCTCATCAAAATTTAAAGGCTCGAGATTTTTCATGGGATTTAATACTTGTTCCCATTATTCATCAATCCTGATTTGGACATTAGTGAAATCAGGTTGAATATTTGGTGATTTACCCATTTGCAGTAGGGTTAGAGTTTTGTTATAGTCTTCTTCCCATGTCCTCCTTGAGTTATCATAAGCATTTATGCTTCCTTCTAGACTCTTGAGGATCTTTGTGGCCTTATTAATATGTATTATTAATGATCCTAGATTGTTGGTATTATTCTTTGTCATATTTGTGAAAGCCCTTATGGTGTTCTCTTCTTCTACCCCCTGATTTACTACCTCCTTATGTCTGGCTTCATCCACAGTGGTGCACTTAGAAGCACCCTCCTTGGTGTGCTTAATTTATACTCCCTTTTCTTCCACAGTCTTCTTGGTGTGTTCCTTCCCTCACTCTTCTGCATTATCCATTCTTCTACAATATCTTTCTTGTCTTTCTTGAGTTTGCTTACTTAGATTTTCTCTTTTATATTCATATCCATCCAAGTTTGTATAGTTTCATTATTTTTTCTTAATTTCTTGTTATCCCATTTTACCATGGGTGTTTTAGATATGGTATTCCATTAATCCTTATGTGCATCCGATGGTTGAATTACCTTGAGATGTTACATTTTTCATAGATCTTTTTAGATCTATACCCCTTTCCATCTATCCTCTCCTTAGGTGCCTACCCCCCTCTCACAAGGGTAGGTCCTAAGAGAATTCAGCACAAATCATAAAAAAATATTGTCACTCTTCTTTTTTTTTCTTTCCAACTTTTTTTTCTACACTTTCCTTTTACTTGTTCATCTTATTTTCTCTTCACTGTTTGTCTAGGGTCCCAACAATGGAACCAAATGTTGGCAAGAAATGGCAAGATACAGTCTAAATATCTGAGCCCGAATCAAGTCTCTAAATCTATTTATGCCCTGGACATGACAGTGATAGAATAATATACGGTCATGGTAGGAAACAACATAGTGTGATTAGATTAGATTAACTATACAAGTCATTTATATTCATAAACACATCATGAAGTAGCTGTAAACCTGATATCTCCATATATATATAACTTTATATACAAAGGCAAGTCTAAGTCTCTTCTCTATATAGTATACTCATATTTGTCCTCTCTCCTACTTATTACTTACATCATCATACCCTTTCATATCTTTATACATTGCTATGTAATAGGGATGTGTCCCTTAAAAAGAATCCTAAATACTATCATATATGCAAGACTTGTCCTCCGCACTTCACTTGTAGTGGGTTGCGGTAGGTTCTGATGACTACTCTATCTCCTGCCAACACACAACATGCATTCCTAGATGCCATAGTTATTTTCTTCACACACAACATCGTGAGTCTTGTTTTACTTATATAATTCATGGGTAATTAAGTTTATAAAACAACTCAAGAGATGTGATAAATAGCTTCTCTACCATGTGAATTACCCTACTAATGAGTGAAATAAAAGGATAATCATTATTTTTTATGAGATATTCCATGGATATGTTAATAATTGCATTACCTAGTTAAATCTCCTTATGAGTTCATATAATACTTAGTTTAAAATCCTTGAATAAATTCATTTTACTACATTATGCTTTCTCCCAAACATTTAAAAATACATTTTGAGTTTGAATAACATGTACTATACTATGAGTAATGTTATAAGATGAGGTAAAAGGATACAATATCATCAAGGATGAAAGATGACCATTTAGACAAAGCATTTAACCAACTCATTCATAGAACATATAACATCATCCATGTGACCAATAACAAGATGCAATATCATCAAGGATGAAGGTATAAGGTCAAATAAAGAATCCAAACACATTATCTGGGTCGTAGAGGTAGAACCTGTAGAGAGTGTGTTAGAGTTTTAATAAACCAACTTAGACATACTACCAAATGAACAACTAATTAGGTAAAGCCAAGAATTTGCATGAATAAAAATACTACATAAGTTGTATTTATACTATTGCATTGACTATGACTATGAATCTTACAACCCCTAAAGCTTAAGGTTATATTTAATTTATGGGAGCTTGCAGCAGATGACGACAAGTTCCCTTGAAAGGAGGAGAACGATCTTCATATTGTTATTAGAGATTAATGATATACACATCAAAAAATAATGGATCGAACATGCCAAACACATAGTAATCTAAAACATGCCAAATACAATTGCGTAAATGAAATTGAAACATGTTACATATAGACATCTATGTCAAACTCAAGTTTGTTGTTATGTCATCCTAGACATAACTGTGCACATATAGTATGGATTAGTTCTTGCAATGCCATCCATAATACCTACAATATAATTCAACTTTACTAAATATCTAAATGGGGAATGTGGTTTTGCGAAACACCTTTATGAGTATATCAAGAGAGGTTGATTGATTTGGTTGAATCCTTGTTTGGCCTAAAGTCTTAAATTTTTGTCCTCTTGTTTTGTCTAAAATTGAAATTGAATTGTGTGGATCAATTCATGTGAGATGAAAGGTTCGATTTGATGGATGTTAAAAAATTAGAATTTGGTTTAATAAGTTTGACAATTGATTGATATATGTTCTATTATTTTGATTACTTTATTGGTGAGTCTTACACCTTTGAGTGTGCTACTAGTAAGTATTCATGGAGGAATTGACCAATAGTAGGGAAAATATCACTTGAGTAAATAAAGTTGATGAGATATGTGACATATCTATTTTTCGATGGTACACTTGGCCACGCATTTTGGTTATAAAGGAATTTATATTTGAAAAATAGTATCTTATTATGGGTGGTCACTTCATATGTAGTTGGGACAATTATAGTGTATCTTTTGAATATATATCTACTTAATGCCAGTGTAAGCTTGGGGATTGATATTTCTCATTGCCATAGAATTGTTAACCTTGAGAGTAGGTGAGTTTAACTAAAATCTAATTTCCCCCACAATTTTAATAATCCATTTGGAGTTTGAATTTTATATTTATTATAAAATTAGACTATTATCATATGTTCATGTGCACAAGAGTAGGTGACTGCAACTTAGGTAGAGGTTTTAGATAGGAAACTTGAGTATTTCCATGCCTCTAAGAATCAAACCTAACATCTAGGTTAATGTCTTAATTATTATATAGTGATCCAAACAAGCTTGTGACATGTAACAAATCTCATATGGAAACCCCGAATGTTAAAATTCCAAGCTTACATTGACATAAATTGCAAATGCCCTTGATTGTAAAATTGTAAACCTTAGGTGAAATCAAGGGTAGATGGCCATGAGAGATATCAATTCCAAGGTTTACAATTGTATGGGCATGAGACATATCAAATTTCATATCAATATCACATGTAAACCCCAAATGGTAAAATTATAAACCTTGGATCAATTGTAGGACAGATTGGATGGGTAAAAGATAAAATATGAAAAGCAGCACCAAACCCTAGTAAATTGATGTATAAATGGATATGAAAGGTTAAAGGATACATCATATATGAAATAAATATAAAATCATGAATAAATTCAATTCTAAAAAAACTAATTAGGGTTTACATAGTAGATAAACATTATTAGGCACAAGATATTCAAAGTAGGTAATGCCAACTTTACAATATTTTTGGCAACCAATAAAACTTTTGATTACCCCTTTCCACAAATTGTGTTAGTCTAAATTTACCAATTGAAAGAATTGTAAATTAAAATTTATAAATTAAATTGGAGAGGGCAAGTGATGCTCGAACATAAGATTTGAATTTCCATAAATAATAAATGTGTTACAAAACATAGATGAATTTGAATTTCCATAACTAATAAATGTGTTACAAAACACAGATGACATCCATACAATTGTTTTGATAAACACTAATCAATTGAACATAAATTGTTCCAAAAAACACCCTTGAACAACATTTTTTGAAATTTAGAATCTTTTCATTATAAAGTTAAAGAAACAAGAATCTCTAAGCATTCAACTAGACATTCCACCAACCCTTATTGTGCCTTTGATGATTTTCAGATTCATTAAAAAAAAACCCAAAAGACCAATTGAGTCACTTCAATAGTGAGGTATAAGGATGTCACCTTCCATTTACAACCACAAAGAGGAGTGAAATGAAGAAATCTCATCTCAAACAGTAAAGAATAAAAAATAGATAGAAAACCAATAGTTCACAGATCAGAAACAAGAAATGGTGCCCGGTAGAAGGACTTTTGAAGGTTGAATGTTAGGGTGCACCAGTATTTGAACCCTTAAATCCCATAAACATGTGATAAACAATTAAATAAACAAAACACAATAGAGAAGATATGAGAAAAAACATATAGTTGTAGTGGGTGATTTTCCTTAGTGAGGTATGCTGAACTATGCTTCCATTGAAAACCTGATGGAGCAGTAAAATGAAGAGAATCCTCATGAATAAACAAGAATGAAAAACAATAAAACAAATTGGGTATGACAACCTCAACCTCCATTCACAACGAGACATTGGAGTGAAACTAAGAAATGTATTATCAATCAATAAACCAATAAGTAGTGATGGGAACCATGGAAAGAACACATGAACCAAGCAGTTAAGTAACGTGTACTAAAGAAATATAGCTAAGTGAAGTGCAAAAATACCTCAAGAGAAGAAAGGAACACAACAAACACCTCAAAAATGAAGACTTTTCTATTTCATTGCCTTAGTGAGATATGGACTCCTCACCTGGTTCATTGACATGCAAATGACGGCCTAGAAGATGAGTAACGAGTAGACGACCAACATTTGCAACCATTCCTTTCACAAAAGCTATTGCCAATAAAGAGCAAAAGTGAACATGTTTTGGTACAAAAGGCAACAAACTTTTGAGAAGAGGAGGTCCAGTAGTGGAGTGTCAGTGAGACATAAATGCGAGGTATTGAAGCATTGAAGGCTCCATCACATAGAAATTTGGTGCCATCCCATACATCAAAATGTGGAAGCAAATGGAGTTAATGTGGCGAGTCGAGAAAGAAATAGGAGATGGCAAGTGATTAATATTAGCATGTTTTAAATGAGCATGGCATTGCATCCACTCACCACATGATATGGTTAACACGTACTTATAAAATCATAGACTAGGATCAAGGGTCCTCTTGATCAACTGTTGGTCAACCTTGAAAACGGCTTGAAAAATAGATACATCCACCTCTCCTCGTCCTCCACATGGAGGATGGGTGACACACCCCTCAAAACAAAATTTTTGACTTCTACACATCACTGCATGTGTGGCTATTAACTTTTATTAATCTTTGACTGACATGATGCTCCAAGTAGATCCCAAAAGTTATGGTGACCCACTATGGGCCCTCTCCCCTAGTGGTTAACATATTCTTAAAAAAAATCCGCTAGAAATATTTTAGAAGTTAAAAAAAAATTGATCAAAATGTATCATTTTTTTTCTTCTATGCCCTTCTTAAAAATACATTAACAAAAAAATACACTCTAACATCTCTTTACAAATAGTTTTTTAACATTTCAATCATAACTTGCTCCTGCACATCTGTACAATCTTTTTTTTTTTTAATATTGAATGAAGCAAAACAAATACAATATTGACTTCCCATAAATTTGTACAATCTTGACTTCCCACCCGAGACTGATCATGTCCTTACATACTGCAAGTACCTTAAAACTTTATGAGGCGCCTATAGGAGAGGACCCAGTAGTGGTGCACCCTAACTTCACGCCTCTCATAATCATACGTGGCAATTTCAAATCACTCCAAAATTTTTATAGTAGCTTACTTGGCAATTCCCCTGCTTATAACTAAGGTTTCAGGGCCACATCATCAAATATGATGCCACATCAGCATGCTTTTTGCCGAGGTGTCAAATAGTTCCCCCCCAAAAAAGGTGGACCAATAGGTGTGCATTAAGTCATGTTTTGTTGTTGGGCTGATGTGGCATCACATGATTGGTTGCTTTTTAAATTTAAAGGGCACATTTCATTCAATTATTAGTACTTATAGTAACACTAGAACAACCTTAAAGTCACAACTACTAGTATTAAACTTTAAAAATATTAGGACTCAAATACACATATACTGGTACTAAACATAAAAAATATTGGGCCTTAAATGCACATATACTTTCTCACCCATTGGAACTATCTCACCTATTAAGTATTTTCCCTTATATTAGTTGTTAATGGAATTTATATATATTTAACAAAATATGACGTTTAATCTTTGACAAGTAAACAAAATCCTGTAATCCCCACTATGTACTACATAGTTTATGCATCTCTTTGCTTATTCCAAAATATGTATATATAGATAGATTGAGCTGGTTTATGCATCTGTTTGCTTATTCCAAAATATGTATTCATAGATAGATTGAGCTGAAGATTTAGAAGGCGAGCTTCAGTTGAGCAGGCGAGGGGTTGAAGGGAAGAAAGACATGTTTAAGTGCAGCTTCCCACACTTTGTTGATGTCCGCAAGATTGATAGTTTGTCCACACTCGTGGTGATTCCACCCTTGCAATGCATGCACCATTCCTCCCACTCTCCGTGCGCTTATTACTCTCCTTGGCAGCCAGTTCTGAATTCCCACCACATTGAAATTGAAATTATTACTAATGTCTCCAAAAGGTTTAGGACTGGACGTATAAATTGAAGAAAGCGTGTTTATTGAGCCCTTAAACAACAACAAAACCCCCCCCCTCGAAAAAAAAAAAAAAAAAAAAATTGTATCGTATAAAAGGTTAAACTATACATGAATATTTATATGGAATCCCCCCACTTACGACACAACCACCCCAACGACCTTATTCTACTAGTCACCAAATGGCATTCATTCTCTGACACAGCAAATGCAAATTCAAGCTCATTACCTCACAGCTATGTACATTTTCTAGACTGGCAGGCACTCGCATTGCAGGCGTGCTGTGGTAAGTGCAGTCCTTACGAGTCCTGGGTATTGGAAATGGTAGAAATGGAATAAACTGGGCTCCCTTGGGTGCTTTCATCTGATCTTCCCCACTTACCCATCTCCCCACAATCCATATCTGCATCATATCATTGTCAATATCAGATATGAATTTTTTTTCATTTTTATTTTGTTAAATCCAATAAAGCAGCAAAACGACTATGAAAACACTGAGTCTTTGATACAGCAGCTTTAACCTTGCAATTCTTGCCCGCCTGATAGCTGTTGACAGGGATGACGTTTTGCTGGAATTGGGATGGGACGGTTAATTTCATTTGATCCAACTGTTCTCTTGATTCCGTAAGAAGCTGTCATTCAGGATAATGTAAACACTAAATACCATGGGGTAAAACAAACTTAAAGAATATGAATAGAGCCTATTCCTAAAGTAGTACCTGAATACTGACTCCCTGTTGAGATAGCAGGCAAACAATAGCACTTCCAATCTTGGACGTACCCTCACACATGAACACTTCCCTTGTTTCCAATGGGATCGAATTCAATACCAGAGTGGCTGCAAGAGTGCTCCCATCTACCATACGGACTTTTAAGTTCTTGTGTCTTTTCAAAAACAGCTCTCCTCCTCCATTAAGATCCTCACTCTGCCATGTTAATTTTATGTTTTTACCAAATTATTGATTTACCTTATTAATAACCCATTACCTTTTAAACCAAATTACTGGGTGCAGTTCAGTTTAGGGTTTGTGAAAGATACCTGGTTGAGGAGGCCTAAACTGATCACTTTGACTTCCTCCTTTCCCGCCTCCAAAATGGAATCTTCGATAAGTTTGTTTATCCTTACCCGCTCAGAAGGCATAAAATACTGCATCCACATCCATAACTACAATATTGAAAACTTGGTAAAAAATATTAATGGAAATGGAGGAAGAAGCGGATAGCCTGAGCACCTGGAATGTGTAGCGTGGAATAACCCATGTCTGCATATGCAAATCATTTAATCGGTTTTTCTCAGCTATAAAAGTTCATCCAAAGAGCCAGAGAAAGATCATCATGGCGTTGTTAATTGGCCATAAAATCCACGTGTACCATTTGGTAGAGTATGGCTTAGCAGCAAATGAAGCAAACCCAAATCTTAAATGGAAAAATGAGAGCAAGCTGGTTGCATGAGTCAGGTGCACCAAATCAACCTTTTCCTTCCGTCCTGATCACATAACAATACTACCCAAATCAAGCAATTTTTTTGTTAATGTTATTTCTTTGTTTTAGTTGCCATTCAAATACTACAAATATTTTTTTTTGAAATATATATATGCCTATACATATCTATAGGTATATATTCACAGTTTGTCCAAATTTTCTAAAAGTTTGATTGTATTTCATGATAAAACAACCATCAAATTTTGGCCTACTATCTATCTATAATATAATGATTGTATAAAATGTTCACCTAACAAATACTAAGACAAGAGAGGAGTTAATATGAAGAAGTTGGTGTTTTGTTTTGCATTGTTTTCTTTCAAGAGTTTAAAGATATTTATAAGCATATTTATATTTTTAAAAATATATCTAAAGTATGCTAACATATATCAAATATAAAATTCACTCATCACTTTTTACTTTATCTTTTATAATAAAATATATTATTTTAAGAAAAAAATTGAAATTAGTAGAATAGAAACATGTAATAGAATTTAAAAAAATAAAAAAATAAAACAATTTATAGAATTTGAATTTTTTAAATTTTTTTGAATTTAATTTACATGTTTACAGACTTTCATCCCCTTCCTACAACTATAGGATGCCTATCGGCATAACAATGTGAGTGAAAAATGTTCACCTAATAAATTATTAATACAAGATAAATAAGGTAAATTAATATTATTAAAATTAAAAAATATTATATAATGAAAGTGATAGTTTGGTAGAAAATTGACTTTACTAGAATGACTTTCTCCTAATTATAAATGATATTTATAATAATAAAAGTAAAGTTGTTACTTACATAGATCATAACATAAAAAGATACATAAAACTTATAATTACTAATAACAGATAAAGTAGATATAATAATATTTTATTAAAACTAAAGATACAATATATTGAAAATAAAAGTTTGGTAGAAAATTGAATTTAATAGAATAACTTTCTCATAATTATAAATGATATTTATAATAATAAAAGTAAAATTGTTATTTAAAAGTATCATAACATAAAAAGACACATAAAACTAATAAATTTCTACTACAAGATAAGCCATATAAATTAATATTATTAGAATTAAAAAATACTAAATATTGAAAATGATAGTTTGGTAGAAAATCAATCTTAGTACACCAACTTTCTCCTAATTATAAGTGATATCTATAATAATAAAAGTAAATTTGTTATTTTAATATATCACACCATAAAAGAATACATAAAACTAACATTAAAATATGTAAGATAAGAGAGATAGTTTATTAAGAATATTTGAAGATCCTTTTATACAAAAATTATAATATAGTAAGTGAATTTGCACTTATCTATCTTAATGTTGAAGGGGGTTGTCAATATAACCCCTAACCCACTTTAGTTTTAGAGTAATAGATGAGGTGGCAAGATATATGAGAAAACGACAAAGGCTCAACACCCTCCAATCCATATACCCCCTTTTTGTCTAATAGTATCCCTCAAGAATAAACTACAAATATTGAACAAGGTTGCATCTTGATACATGTCATGAAATACTACCTATTTGAAGAGGCTTTGGCTATAACCCTTAATCCACCTTAGGTTAAGGGTAATAGATGAGGTCACAAGATTTAGGAGAAAATGGCAAACCCTCAACACCCCCCAATCCATATACCACCTAATTTATTTATTTTCGTCTAAACTGCATATATTAAACACAATTGCATCTACCTATTTGAAGGGGGCTGTCACTATAACCCCTAATCCACATTAGGTTAACAGTAATACATGAGGTCACGAGATTTAGGAGAAAATGACACCCTCCAATCCATATATCCCTATTTTTTTAAAAATCTAAACTGCATATATTCAAACATAGAGACATGTTGATACAAATTCTTTAAATATTACCCATTTAAAGAGGGCTGTCAGTATAACTCCTAATCCACCTCAAATTAACAGTAATAGATGAGGTCACAAGGTGTAAGAGAAAATAACAAATGCTCAACACCTTCCAATTCATATATCCTTTTATTTGTCTAACATTATCCCCAAAGAGTAAACTGCAAATATTGAAAATTGATACAAGTCCTCAAATACTACCCATTTCAAATCAATGAATTGAACTATCAATCAAATTATTTTTGCTGCTGACCTTTCCATGCAGTCTCGTAGAGAGTATCGGACGACTTATCGGCCGTTCCATATAGGTAATCATAGAGGGGCACGAACAGAGAGAAGTTGGTATGAACTTGAGAATGGCGAAGAGAGTGAAACCTGTGGAATATTAGGTATGTCTGATCAAATTAATTCGCAATGGTTTTTTTTCTGGAAATTGGAACTTTCGGACTTATGTAAGAAAACTTACGAGGGCGTGTACATGAGGAATTTGAGAGGAGGGAAGAGCTTAAATGCCCAATCGGGAACAAATTCAAAGTTACAGTGCCCCATATTGTTCATGAAATCAAACCATATTAAGTAGCCAAATACTACACCAATAGAAGCGGTTTTGGTGGCAACAGTAGCCAATGGAGGAAGTAAGAAAATTGCGGCATACATCAAATGTTCTGCAAACGGATGCACTACCGCTGAATAGAAACAAGATTCACAATTTCAGTATTCAATACTCATGAACAGTGCAATTTCTATATAAATAAATCGATTCAAAAGAAAATTTTCTTACATGTGATGGGTTCTGTGACAAAAGAGGAGTGATGATGCGAATGGTAAAGATTATACAGGAAGTGATGATGGAGAGCTCTATGTGCCCAGTAATATACGAATTCAGCTGGTCCAACATGAACCAAAATGATAATAAGAAGGCCCTTTGTGTTCCAGAAAGGAAGATTGGAGGCTCCTGGAATGAATGCATGAACTGTGCTACCTATTAAGGTGTACAGCAGAATATTGTCGTCCCTGCACCACATTGTAGAAAGTAAACAATTATTATCTTCAAACTATATGCTTTTCACACAAGATTTTACATTATCGCCAATCTCTACAACTTTCTTGGCCATGAAACAGCCGGCACTTTAAATTTACAAACCCACCACTTTACTGACTTATCTGTAGATGCGCAGACAAAATATTTTGAAAGAAGGAGCTTACCAGGTTCCCTCTCTATCCACTTGCTCAAAGTGGATACTTTTAGATTGTATTTGACGCTTGCTCTGTGCATTCTGATAGCGAGAAACACTTATCCACAGCTGGTTATGAAGGTATCTGATTCCCGCCAGAATAAGCAGTAGCAGACTAAAGTTGTCTGCTTCTTGTCCTCCCAGAAAATTGGTATGTACGGCTTTGATCACCAGAGGGGAGAGCAGCAGATACTAGATGCATAACAATATCCTTTTTAATCAGTAACTACTCTATCTTCATATTCGTTTATTCAGAATTCATTTATCTCTTCATTTAATTTCTAATGATAGACTATTAGATTTTGGAGTCTGATCCTAAACAAAAAAATTACAGTTTTTTTTCCACAAGCATTCTACTCTACAAAAGCTTACCTTGAAGTTACCAAGTTTCTCCCATGGCCATCGTGTAAGTAGCCCCGGCTTAGATGCCATTCTCTTCACCTTAGGTTTTAGTTTAGAAAAGCTCAATAAGACCCGTGAGCGCAATCTTCCTGACTTTTAAGAAAAACTCTGGACAGAGGCTAAGAACTCTTATTGCACAAGAACAGAGACATTAATTTTGGATTGCTAGAACTATTGATCTATGCAGAACCCTGCAGTCCTTCCCTTAGTATATATAGTTCTTAGCTGTGAAGTCAATTGCAATCCACGTTTGAATTTTAGTTTGGTAAGCTTATTTACTTCTGCATTTATGGGAGCACCTACAGTCCTCTGTAACAACAAAAATGAATACTGCAACCTGGGAACAAAATCCTAAAGCTACTACTTATCTATAAAGCAATGCGCATATTTTAACTGCACCGAACAACGTCGACTTCATTTATTAAAAACAAAAGCTGTCAAAATACTATGACCATACTTTATTACTGCAAAATCTTGGAAAATAATACCGGGTAACCGACTGCAAATATCATGCTAAAGAAATTAAAAATTTAGCAGATATCAGAAGTGTTGAAACAAAGCTTGGCCTCCATTTGCTCGTTCAAAATGGAGGATGAGTGGAAGTTCCATTTACCACAAATGTTTTCAAATGGGTGGATCGCTGAACTTTAATATGCTACTATGTTGCGATATTGTAAAAAATTATACAATGATATTTGGAAAGAGTTGAAGCCACCTTCTATCAAATAATCAATAAGGGCTATTACGCGGATCAATTGATTTCCAGGGCTTCGAAAGTGGTATCAAATAGTCTATACGTCCAAATATTTTTAGGTCTATGGTTAATTTTCCCAATTACATGGTACAGTGGTTGGTGGACAAGGTTGTAAATACTAGTAATTGCACTTTAGTGTGCAATAGGTAAGCCGAAATAGTATGTAGGTAAAATTAATTAGTTGTTTCTTGAGAAGAGAGCACACACTTTCATTATTGGTGAATGGTTGTTGTCCATCCATCATTTGAACATTGAAAGAATGTAGTGGTATGTGTTGTTCCCCTGCACTAGGAGTAAATTAAATATGTTGACATGCATGAACATAGAGTTGTTTTTGAATAATAGTGGGTAAAAGTAGGTATACAAGTATATTTATTTATTTGTTTTGGTCAATTATTTGCAAGTGATAGTGCCCTGTACCTCATCTTCTTGTTTCCCAAGAATGTTGATCACATCTAATTGAAATGGTAGGCCTAGGTACAGACTTGACAAGACTTGTCATTCATCAAGACTTTCTTCTTGCAGTATTGCATGTCTGCAGTTTGAAGGAGTTTCATCATCAATTTCTATCAATAGATTTGGAGATGTGTGGTGCAAATTCTATGGATGGTAGTTGTTTGAAATTCTTTCCCAATGGGTTGTAATATATTGCTCTGAACCAATATCATTGTGAATGTTTTTGAATGGCTAGTATAGTAGTAGTTTACTCCAATAGAATGCCTATAAATATTGATCATCTACTACTGGGATGGTGGTGAAATGGGGGGAGACTCAAACAATAGCCAGTGTGAAGTGTTCTTTCCATTTGTTGGGCTTTCAAGATGTTGCAAATGTCTATTTTTGAGCAACTTTAATAAGAGACATTGTTTCTAATTGCATTGGTTGTGCCATGTATGAATCAATGAAGCTTGGAGATGGGATGTCTTAAAGTGAATGATGATTGTCTTGTATCCCTATGGCACATGTAATTTTTTGTTTCTCGAGTGTCATGAATTAATTTGCATAATCTTAATGCATTTCAAGATCCTTATGTTTAGATGTCGATCTTGAAAGACTGAGTCTTAGACTCACATCACAAACATAATTGTCTTGAGTCCTAGACCATTTTCTGTTATGGGCATCTTGGCCCCTGTTCAAATGTTAAGCATATCCTAATAAATTTTTGATTATGTTCTTTGATAAAAATGCATATATATGACCAAGAAATAAATGAAATTAGAAAAAATGGTACATAAAAACAAATTAAAAATAGATTTATTTTACATTTTTAATTTTTAAACATTATACCTAAAACTCCACTAAAATTATTATCTTAAACATCAATATTAAATTTTAAATTAACAAATTCAAAACATAAACATTTAAGATTATAAAACATATTTACTAAAGATAAATAAATAAAATTGTATATTTAAATTGAACAAATTATATATTTAATATTTATATTTATGTATATCTTAATTATAATTATTTTATATATAATATACATATATTCATAGTTGTTTGTGAAGAGGAGGTCATCTTGCTTTTACAGAACATGAAGAAAGAAGCATTCAAGAAGACCAAGCTCAAATTGAATGGACGAGACACTGAAGCAACCCCATGAAATCAATATCGAATGTAATATAACTAGACCCACAGACCCATAAATGGGCATTGAGATTGATGGTCATGTTTTTGTGAATGTGATGCGATTGTTCTAGAAGTTTCAAGGCAATCAGACTATATTTGTATGTGGTGTTCATGTTCAAGTTTTTTGGGATGTCCATGATTGGTTGTTCAATCCTAGTGTAGGCATATATATTGATGATCTTCAAGTTCATCTCTTATGCTTCTAAGAAATCAAATTTTATCTTATAGGGTTCAAGCAACAACACATTAATGAATTTGGATAATTTTTCCTATGTAGAAGACAAGAATCTAAGTTCTTCAAATTATTACCTAATGCTCTATGCTTGGAAATTAGTTTAACAAAACTAGAATTGCAGGAACCCTTGGTTCTACTATGGTGGTAGCAAGTTTGATGTGAAGATGGTTTTTTTGTCATTTATTTTCCACATCTTGATGTTATTCATATGCCTTGGTATATGATTAGTCGTTATCGGATTCATGATTATGTTGGCATAATAGTATATAGTATTACATTGTTAGTTTATGCATATTAAATAAATGTTAGTTTATAAGTTAGGTTTTGGGAAGTTATGAGAAGTTACTTTCCCGTAAGAAGTTATATACGGGAATAACTAAGGCTTTAAAAAGCCAATGTATTGCAATGTAAAATCATCCTGAAGACAATACTATATTATTTTATTATGGTTTAATTTTGTGTATGTTTTCTCACCATTTCTCAATATGGTATCAGAGCTCGTTGTGCCTGTGCGTTAGAATCTAGGGGAAGCATAGAGATGGTTCGATAATGGCCTGCGTGATAAAGGATCTAAAACTACCATTATTGTTGATTTATTGGTGCACTGGATAAAGGAGATGTTTAATATATATAAAGAAAAATTTTGGAGCACATTATAGAAGGTATACGAATCTGTTTCTAAATGCAGCCTCCAAGCATCCAACGATTAGAGAAGGTGGCCGATCAATATGGGGATATTAATTAGGGTTTAAGAAAGGTGCGGTTTAGATGGTTAATTTACATACACAGTAGCAACTGTGGATGCCTATTTCACATTTTTGAATCAGGGAGTTGGTGTGTTTGAAGAAGGTTGATAAAGACAACTATGAAGTGAAGACCATGGATGATGAATTTATAATTGCTGGCAGCGCAAACTTGTGAAAGGAAAATATTTTCTCTGTTGCGTTGAATGTAAGTGAAAGAGGCAATTCATATGGTGAGATTAAAACTGACTAAAATTTCTTAATGATACATGAGGGAAAATGTTTTATGAGTTTATAGCAAACATTGAAAAGTTTTCACTTATTACCTAGAGTAATACAATTTCCTTTTGGATAAAGTTAAAAAGTTTCTAAGAGGAAATATTAAGGAGAGTAAAATGTGTGGCATTTTTTAGGTTTTGATTTGAATGCGCAGCAGTAAGTTCACATTTAAAAACATTAATGCTATTTTCATTTGGAAAATTATGGTTCATAGCTATTTTTGGAACCAAAATTTTGGAAGGGAATAAAATTTAAAAAAAAAAAGATTTAAATGAAGGTTGGAGGAATTAATAGTTGGTATGAGGTGGTTATGAGTTCAAAATTTGGGAGGTATAAATTTTAAATATTATTTTGTCATTGGAGATATAAGGTTTTATTTTGGAGTAATAAGGTGGAAAACATTGGAGTTATAAGGATATAATTGTGTTTACACTATATTGTAAAAGGTGCACTTTTGGTGGAATCTGACACCTTGTTTTATCATGGCTACATCAATTGCTCTCAGATCCATTTATACTACACTTGATGAGGCCTCGAAAGACTCATCCAAGACATCAGCTGGTTAAAGTGTAATAGGGTCATATTGGAGGCAGGTGGCATCGGAGGATGGCGGATTTTCCATCATCTCAAGTTAGCTTCTCGCTTTGAGATGATGCTTTGCATGAGAAGCATTTTTGGTTTTGGTTGTTTTGTTTTTCTTTATTGATGCTGACGGAGCTGACAGATTTGAAGAATGTATGTTTTGTGAAGATTTTGTTTTGGAGACAGGTTTGGGGTTTGGTGTTGAGCTCAATATGGATTGTTGTCCAGCGAGCTTCAAAGAGTATATGATCTTGAATTATACCCTTTCGCGGTCACTAGACAACATGGCAGAGATCTTTCGTATCTCTTAGGGGCCATTGTCGAATAATTCAAGACTCTGTGATTTGAGAGCTTGGGACTAAAGAGCTCAAGAACACAGCTCGAAGCGACGCCTTTCCAAGGGTAGACGAGACAGCATGATGGAGCCTCGCTTGGTTTAGGATTTGTTCTTTGGGGGAAGATCTTCTATAAAATATGTATTCATATTATGTAATCAGCTTTGTTGAGTATTTTAGCATTAAGAGGGGGTACCTGGTACTTTTACAAGAACAATGTAATAAGGGGGGAATGTTGGCATAATAGTATATAGTATTACATTGTTAGTTTATGCATATTAAATAAATGTTAGTTTATAAGTTAGGTTTTGGGAAGTTACGAGAAGTTACTTTCCCGTAAGAAGTTATATACGGGAATAACTAAGGCTTTAAAAAGCCAATGTATTGCATTGCAAAATCATCCTGAAGATAATACTATATTATTTTATTATGGTTTAATTTTGTGTATGTTTTCTCACCATTTCTCAATAGATTACACTCTTCCACTCGTCAATTGTTCTCACATCAGGAAAAAATGTGTCAGAAAGTCTCACATTATTTAAATGTCCCCACGAAATACTTTGGGATTTCTATGTCCAATGTCCAATTATAAAGGAACCACTAATTACTTTTATCTACATGTTATCTCAGTGTACCCATTGCACACTAAGGTTCCCACTACATGGCAACTTAGTCCAATTCATATAAATTCAAAGTTACCTACAAAGAGAGGAAAAAAGCAAAAGTTCATTTTGTTTATGAAAATTTTGTTGAAGAGTCTTGGATCAAAATAAAATTGGTCAATATGGACAACAAGATTCACAACATTCACATAGACGACCAAGAAACTAGAAGTTAAAAACATGTCCAACTAAGATTGCCTTGATCATCTCGTATCATTCTATGATAATGTCAATTGTTGATAGTGAAAGTGCTCTCTCTCTCTCTTTTCCTCTCTTTTAAAATACCAACATCAAACACCTAATATTCAAAAGAGACATAAAGGTAAATGCATAAGGAGAGACAACATCTCTTCAAAAGAAAGGTGGCTTGTATTTCTTACTTTTTTATCAATAATTTGTAATATATGAAGATCATGTATATCCTAAACAATTAATACTTCTTCCAATACAATTTGTCAAGACACCAATAAACTAAAATTAAGCATGCTAAAAACTATGAACATTTCATCTTTGTACAGAACGTCTCAATTATACCATCACAAAATCATATTAGTATCAATCTCAAACATACATTGTTTGTCCTATAGGACCGAGACCTAGCATATTTTTTATATATTATAGTAGCTCACATATCCATAACTTTTGCACACATAATTCTTGTAGAGCAACAATAATATCCAGTTTTGAAATTTTTGGTTTGTGGAGTTAACTATTGAAATTTGGTAAAGTGAATTAAATTTGATCATATATCATATAATATTCCATTCAGTATATTACCGAGAGAGATAAAGAGAAATGGACAGATAGAGAGAGATAGAAAGAAATGAATATATATATATATATATATATATGAGAGAGAGAGAGAGAGAGAGAGAGAGGCAAAGCTCGACATATATAGAGGGGGAGGGAGATTAATAGAGGAATAGAGAAAGAGATATAAGTTAGGAGAGAAAGAGATAAATGATATAGAGGGAAAGAGAGATAGTGAAAAGAGAGAAAGAGACATATAGAGAGGGATATCTCTCTCTCCCTCTATATCAATCTCCCTCTCTTAATATATCTCTATCTTTCTATCTCTCTTCCTCTTTTTCTCTTTCTCCTCTTCTCCATCTGAGCTCTCTATCTCTATCTTTTTATCTCTCTTCCTCTCTTCCTCTCTTCCCCCCCCTCTCTCTCTCCCTATATATATATATATATATATATATATATATATATATATATATATATATATCTTTCTCTATTCGTCTATCAATCTACCTCCCCATCTCTCTTCCCTCTCTCTCCCCCTCCCCATCCCTCATTGTCTCTTTATATATCTCTATGTTTCTCTATCTTCCTATTTCTCTCTTTCTCCTCTCCATTTCAGCTCTCTCTCTCTCTCTCTATTAATCTCTCTTCCTCTATCACTTTATCTTTCTCCCTCCCTCTCTTTTTCCCTCTCTTTCTCTCTCTCACCATATCTCTCTATCCCTCTCCATCTCTCTACCTCTATCTATATCTCAACCTCTCCCTTGTTGGATTCCGGATAGACAACTGAGAGGGGGGGTAAATCAGTTGTCCAAAACTTGCTTCTAATTTAAACACTTAAATCCTCTTTGTTATGTAATAGTATATCAATTAATCATTCATGAAAGCATGAATCATAAACACTAGAGCAGATACACATCAACACATGAGACACTAAGATTTTTGATGTGGAAAACTCGGTCAAGGGAAAAACCATGGGGTGATTAACCCAAGGATTATTCTCTATTAGAAGAATAAGAAAAATAGATGGCACATGCCAATTAGGGCTCACTGCCCGAGCACACTGCTCACAAGAGGCACACTGCCTACAAGAGACACACTATCTACAAAGTAACAAGTATTACAAACTTGAACTAGAGATTGACATCTTTACCATGCCTAGATCAGTTCCATTTAAGCCCAAAAACTCTTGCTCTGCCTTTCGCACTTCTCTTCGCAATCCCCCACTTCTCTGTTCACAGACCCACTTCAAAACGAATTCACAATCCCTTATTTATACAAGGCATCAACTTAGGAACAATCATCTAAGTCGGCAAACACCTATAAGATCATTCGCAAGACGTGTAACACATCCAGTCAGCCAGTCTCAAGAAGAACACCAATACCTGGTGGTAATTCTTCAAATGCAAACTCCAACTTCAATGCGGACCGCCAATAAGAATTGTACATGATCCAAAGATCACCAAAACCTTTCCTAAGTCACCAGGAACCTCTACACTTTATCAACTTACTGAAATTCTTCTCTTCTTCATCAGGAACTTCAAGAACATAGTCTGTCGCCACTGTCATAATAAAAAAAGGTACTTTCAGACCTCCAAACCATGAACCAATCTAGTTGTCACTTCAAACTGACTTCTTCAACACTCCCTCCAATCCACAAAATGAGATAATGCAATTCCGGAGCTCACCGGACCAATCTATGACACTCTGTCACCACTGCACATCTGCCAGAACCGGTTCTACTTGAGCGACCATAACTTCTTCATATCTTCATGTGGACCTCTGAAATCTTGACTGGACCATCCCAAGACTCATATCTAAAAACCCTTTAAACCGCATCCTTTGATCTTCATCTTATCTTGGACTTTTACCTTAATGTCACCACTGTTCTTCACTATTCCTGATTGAGGCTAATTTTCTCAATATCCTCAGCACACAACTCATCCAATCCTTCTCATTAGTGCAATATGAGTATGTTGACATCAATGACAACACTGGTTATCCTCATACTTGCAACAATCTCCCCCTTTGTTATTGATGGAAACATATGACATGAAAAACCATCAAGACAAGAACTTCTCCTTTCTGTCACAGCTCCCCCTATCAGCAACAACTTTTCACATGTCTTCTCTTTCTTTACTGCTCCCCCTTTGATCAACAACCACTGTTTTTCACATGTCTTCTCTCCCTCTTTGACATCAATGGCATAGGGCTCATACTTGCAATTTTAACATATTAGAATCATATCAGCTACTCCTCTTGAGTAGCAGCTCCCCATCACCAATCCGGATCACAAGATATGACTGTGATATCCACCAGACTGATGCACATCAGTGCATCCTAGTTCATCACTGGAGGGGCAATGACCCCTAACTTCTCCCTGAGATACTCAAAAGAGTCCCTGGGAAGAGGTTTAGTAAAAATATTTGCAATCTGATCCTTGGAGGGCACATACTCCAATCTGACTTCATCCTTGTTCACTTGCTTTCTCAAAAAGTGAAACTTGATAGATATGTGCTTGGTCTTAGAATGCAACACCGGATTCTTAGAAATATTTATTGCACTTGAATTATCACAGAAAATTGTGATAGGCTCCTCATATTCTACTTTAATGTCTCTTAGCAACTGCTTCATCCACAAGATTTGAGTGCAACTACCTGCTGCTGCAATGTATTCTGCTTCAGTTGTAGACAGAGATATTGCCTCTTGTTTCTTGCTAAGCCAAGAAACTAATCTTTTTCCCAAAAAGAAAGCTCCACCACTGGTGCTGTTCCGGTCATCCACATCTCCTGCTCAATCTGCATCTGTATATGCATGAAAAGAGAAATCATGATCTCTAGGGTACCATAGACCATACTCAACTGTCCCCTTTAGATGTCTAAAATCCTCTTGATTGCCATAACATGAGATTCTCTAGGATCAGCTTGGAATTTAGCAACAAGACCAACAGCTTGCATAATATCTAGTCTAGTTTGAGTGAGATACAACAGTCCTCCAATCATTGACCTATATTTTGTCTGATCCACCTTGGGAGAGTCATCATCTTTGCTCAACTTGCATCCAGTTGCCATGGGAGTATTCATTGGTTTTGAATCTTCCATCTCAAATTTCCTCAACAATTCTTTCACATATTTGGTCTAAGAAATGAAGATCCCTTTCTTTGTTTGAGTAATTTGTAGACCCAAGAAGAAATTCATTTCACCAAGCATGGACATCTCAAACTCACTTTTCATTTGATTTGAAAAAGTTTTGCACATGCTATCTTTTCCTCCAAAGATGATATCATCAACAAATACTTCAACAATCAAGATGTTTTCATGATCAATTTTAAAATATAAGTTATTGTCAACAGTACCTTTGTTGAAACCATTCTGCACAAGATGCTTATCCAACCTTTCATACCAAGCCCTTGGGGCTTGCTTCAATCCATACAGTGCTTTCTTCAACTTGCAGACCATATCACTATGATTAGATAATTGAAATCCATCCGGTTGCTCAATGTATACTTCTTCTTCCAAATCACCATTTAGGAAGGCAGACTTGACATCCATCTGATATACCTTGAAGTCTTTGAAGGCAACAAATGCAAGAAATAATCTGACTACTTCAATTCTTGCCACCAGAACAAAGGTTTCTTCAAAATCAATTCCTTCTATTTGAGAGTAGCCTTTGCAGACCAATCTGGCTTTGTTTCTGATTACTTCACCAACTTCATTTAGTTTGTTCCGGAAGACCCATTTGGTTCCAATCACATTCTTGTTTCTAGGTTTGGGAACAAGATCCCAAGTGTGATTTTTCTCAATTTGTATCAACTCTTCCTCCATTGCTTTGGTCCAGTTTTCATCATTACAAGCTTCATTTATTGACTTAGGTTCAATCTTTGAAATCATACAACATTCATCTGAATTTTGAGCAATTCTCCTTCTTGTTTGTACCCCTTTGCTTTTGTCACCTTCAGAGTGGTTTAGAGTTACATACCTTGGAACTTTGGGAGTTTCTTGCACTACTATTTCTTGATCAGTGTCATTTAGAAAAACCTCTTCTTCCTGATTTACCAGATCTGTCTGAATTTGACTTTCAGAGGAGGATTGAGCTCCTTGAACCATAGAACCATTCTGATCATCTTCATCATATTCATAAAACCTTGAGGGCTTCTCAATTCCTTCATCAACCTGCACATTTGTACTTTCTATTATCTTTCTCAGTCTCTTATTGTAACACCGGTATGCTTTGCTTTGAGTGGAGTAACCTAAGAAAATTCCTTCATCACTTCTAGCATCAAACTTTCCTAGATCTTCATCTCTTTTAATGTAACATTTGCTACCAAATACTCTGAAATATCTCACAGTAGGAGTGATACCAAACCAAAGTTCATAAGGAGTCTTATCGGTATTGCGTTTGATTTGAACTCGATTGAGAGTGTAGACTGCAGTGCTGACAACTTCTCTCCAAAACATCTAGGGAACATTTGCTTCCATCATCATTGTCCTAGATGCTTCCTGGATGGTCCAGTTCTTTCTCTCTACTATTCCAATCTGTTGTGGAGTCCTAGGAGCAGATAACTGTCTCTTTATACCATGCTTCTCACAAAAATATATGAATTCACCGGATGTGAATTCACCACCTCTATCAGACCTCAGACATTTCAATTTCAGTCTAGTTTGATTTTCTACCATAGCCTTTAAGATTTTGAACTTCTCAAAAGCTTTTGATTTCTCTTTTAGAAAGGTAACCCACATCATTCGGGAATGGTCATCAATTAGTAACATGAAATATCTATCACCTTGCATACTCTTGATTCTTGTCAGACCACATAGATTAGTATGAATTAATTCCAGTAATCTGGTAGAGGATTGATCCTTGCTTTTGAATGAGACTCTGCTCTGTTTACCCAGCTGACATTCTCTACACAAGTTATTTGTAGGTTTCACCAATTTTGGAAGATATCTTACAGCCTGAGTATTGCTTATCTTGATGTTATCAAAATTTACATGACACATCCTTCTATGCCATAGCCAACTCTGATCAACTTGAACAAACAAATAACTTTTATTAGAACCAGCTAGATGGAAGATATTACCTTTTGTTTGAGTACCTGATGCAATCTCAGTTCTGGAGCTTTCAAAGATCCTGCATCTTCCATTTTTGAACCGGAGAGCATAACCTTTGTCTACCAACTATCCAACACTGAGAAGATTGTGCATCAATCCTTCAACATATAGTACATTACCAGTTTTGCTCTTTCCATCAAAAGAAATAGTTCCCCTACCTCTGATTCTACTAGAAGAATTATCACCAAACTTTACCATTCCTCCTTCATACCTTTCCAAGTCTAGGAACTTGTTTTTGTCACCAATCATATGGTGAGAGCATCCACTGTCAATAACCCAATCATCCTTTTCTTCAACTTGGGCAGCCAAAGCTCTTTCTACAACCTTATGATTGACAGATTCAGAGGATATTGGATCTTCTTCCTTGATGGAAATAAACACCCATTCATTTCTAGATTTGTTTCTTATTTCTGATTCATCATCTGTTACTCCTTCATTATCATCTTCTTCATGAACATAATAACAATTCTTTTGGAACCTTTGTCTGTTAGAATTTGACCTTGAAGACTTTCTGGACATCTTGAAGCAAAATGACCAATCTTATTGCAGTTGAAGCACTTAAAGGGTAATTTTCCTTCATACTTATCGGATCCACTTGGCAGTCTCTTTGCAATGAGGGCTTCAAGTTGAGCTGTTTCTACTTCTTCCTCTTCCAAGTCTCTTCTTGCTTGAACATACCATGACAGCTTCCTTGAAGAGTTTTCTCCCAGATCAAATCTTTGTTTACCTTTCACAAAGGCACTGGCTTTGAATGCAGATTCAGTTTTGGGGGGATCATCTCCAAACATGGTCATTTCAAATGTAGCCAGTTTGCCAACCAATTGGTCTCTTGTGATAGTTGTATGGGCTCTGAATTCCTCAATGGCAGCAACCTTGATTTTGTAGACAACAGGAAGGGATCTGAGAATTTTGCCAACAATCTCATTTTCATCCAAAACACCACCAGCATTCCTAATTCCACACACTAGCTCATTTACTCTTGGCATAAAGGTAGTAATATTTTCATCTTCTCTCATCTTGAGTCTTTCAAATTTCCCGTTGAGACTCTGTAACCTTGCACTCTTAACATACTCATCTCCTTCATGCAGAAGTTTCAGTTTAATCCATATCTCATAGGCAGTTGGTAGGTCAATAACATTTGAGAGTTCTGAGTCAGTCAATGTGCTTAAAAGAGCCTCTTTGGTCTGCAGATTGTTTTCAACATCTGTGATTTCATTTAGAGTTGTCGGACCACCCTGTGGAGGTACATATGCTTTTGTGACCATGGACAAGTACGCTTTTCCCATACACTCCAAGTGACATTTTATGCGACCTTTCCAAAGAGAGAAGTTGGTTCCATCAAACTTCAGACTATCCTTCTTGTATGACAACATCTTGGATCACCTCAAGCGGTTAAGCTCCTTCAGAGGAACTTGGCTCTGATACCAATTGTTGGATTCCAGATAGACAACTAAGAGGGGGGGTGAATCAGTTGTCCAAAACTTGATTCTAATTTAAACACTTAAATCGTCTTTGTTACGTAATAGTATATCAGTTAATCATTCATGAAAGCATGAAGCATAAACACCAGAGCAGATACACATCAACACATGAGACACTAGGATTTTTGACTTGGAAAACCCGGTCAAGGGAAAAACCACAGGGTGATTAACCCAAGGATTATTCTCTATTAGAAGAATAAGAAAAATAGATGGCACATGCCAATTAGGGCTCACTGCCCGAGCACACTGCTCACAAGAGGCACACTACCTACAAGAGACACACTGTCTACAAAGTAACAAGTATTACAAACTTGAACTAGAGATTGACATCTTTACCATGCCTGGATTAGTTCCATTTAAGCCCAAAAACTCCCGCTCTGCCTTTCGCACTTCTCTTCGCAATTCCCCGCTTCTCTGCTCACAGACCCACTTCAAAATGAATTCACGATCCCTTATTTATACAAGGCATCGACTTAGGAATAATCATCTAAGTTAGCAAACACCTATAAGATCATTTGCAAGACGTGTAACACATTTGATCGGCCAGTCTCAAGAAGAACACCAATACCCGATGGTAATTCTTCAAATGCAAACTCCAACTTCAATGCGGACAACCAATAAGAATTGTACATGATCCAAAGATCACCAAAACCTTTCCTGAGACACCAAGAACCTCTGCACTTTATCAGCTTACTGGAATTCTTCTCTTCTTCATACAGAACTTTAAGAACACAGTCTGTCGCCACTGTCATAATAAAATAAGGTACTTTTGGACCTCCAAACCATGAACCAATCTAGTTGTCACTTCACACTGACTTCTTCAACACTCCCTCCAATCCGCAGAATGAGATAATGCAATTCTAGAGTTCACCGGACCAATCTGTGACACTCTGTCGCCACTGCACATCTGCCAGAACTAGTTCTACTAAAGCAACCATAACTTCTTCATATCTTCATGCAGACCTCTGAAATCTTGACTGGAGCATCTCAAGACTCATATCTAAAAACCCTTTAAACCGTATCCTCTGATCTTCATCTTATCTTGGAATTTTACCTTAATGTCATCACTGTTCTTCACTGTTCCTGATTGAGGCTAATTTTCTCAATATCCTCAGCACACAGCTCATCCAATCCTTCTCATTAGTGCAATATGAGTATGTTGACATCAATGACAATGTTGGTTATCCTCATACTTGCAACATCCCTCCCTCTCTATTTCTCTTTATCTCTCTCTATCTCCCCTTCTCTCTCTCTCTCTCTTTCTATGTTTCTCTCTTTTGATGGATTTCATAGTAATATCTAATGTAATTCCTCAATTTCCCGGAATACTTTCTAATTATTAAAATAGGTAGATATATTGCAGATTAATTAACATTCAATTATGCACTAAATAGAATAAAATGTTTTACAACTAAACAATCAACATACATTTATCAAATCAAATTATTAAATGCAGAGCGGAAGTTATAAAGAAATAATTTAACAAATAATTATATTAAATCAATCTATTAAAGTAATGAATATATTAAGCCATGCAAATAAATATACAAAACCAGTTTCAAAAATTGATAGAACTGAGTAGATAATACTTATCTTATGAGTATAGTAAAAATCCAAAGATTGCTAGAATGGACCCTGGTTCAGCCTCTTCCGTCTATAAACAATCTAGGAGAAATAAGCATACTTTGCCGCTCTACACAAGTGCTGGTTCCTCTGGAACAATGCCCAACACTCATGCAATAACCAAGCCCTAGCCAGGACAGTCCTGAGTGCAATTTTGTACCCCAGGTTGGACACACACATAAGATGTGCCCCCTTCTCCCTCTTGCTCATAGCCTACTAACCAGGAATCCTATTCCTACAATGTAAGTGCTTTCATTCTTCCTCTTTTCTTCCTATTCTTCCATTTAGTTTTTCACAAGTTTTTATACAATGCAAAAAGGGTAGTTCCAACCAACACACCCTTTTTAAAAATAATTACATTACAACCTCCCGTGAAAACTCTAATAATTATTTATTACATTTTATTTTTTTATTTTATTTTTTGAACTATTATATTAATTCTCTTTTATTTTTTTCCATGGGGAAAAAGTCTCATAACATTTTACATCTAAGTGTTTTCTTTTATCAAATTTGATTTTTTGAACATCCTCTATCATTTCATTCAATCCTTTTAAAAGGAAACCATGGTTAGCATGACTAATCAAACTAATAACCCTAGGATTGTAGTTGGAAACATACAAGCCTAAAATTAGTCCCATGTTGATTGTACAAATAAATTTGCTCCATACTTGGAATTAGTCCCATGTTGATTGTACAAACAAATTTGCCACATATAATGAAAATTTCAAAATTTAGAGGGGTAGTTTTTAATAATCTTCCTATTATTATATTTTAAATGAAATTTAATTTTTAAATTTATATTTTAGATTATAAAATATAGTTTAGTGAAATATTTTTAATATAATAATAATCTTCCTATTATTTTTAATATAATAATAAATAAGGTAGGTCTGGAGGATAGTCCCTCGGCTTCTTCATATGTTTGGTTCCTTGAAATATGTAAATCATAATTGAATATAGGTGTAAATTGTACAACAATGACCATTTGAAATGAAATTTAACTTTTAAAAGTTTTTTAATGTTCATCAATTTTCAAATTATCTATGGTTAAATTCCTAATCACATTGTAAAATAAAAAGAATGGTTAAATGGCAACAATGTAAAAAAAAAAATGGTTAAATCATTTCTATTGTCTTGAATTATTAGGATTGTTGGCCTGAAATGGTTGACCAAAACTCTTTCTTAGGGCTTAAATTTGACAGTCTACCTTACTTGTCAAGCAATTTTTTTTAATGATAGTTATCTATTCAATAGTACCCTTCAAATACTATGACATGGCTTAGTATAAATAAAAATTTGGATTGAATTTTAAAGCAAAAATACCTAAATTTAGAGCTATACAACTGTCAAATTTAAGCCCTGATCTCTCTCCTTCCCTCTATCTTTCTCTTTATAATATAATATTCAATTTTATATTATAATATTATACTAAAAATAAGTAATAAGTAAGTGTAATATGTTTTATATTATATGCAATTTTATTTTATAATAGTATATTAAGAAATTTTGGCTAAAGTATATTTTATTCAAAGTCAATTCAAAAACTTATTGCATATAAGAGGGGTCCCCCTTCACATTGAAAGAGAGACATACTATTTGTATTGAAGCTCAAATCTCATTCATTATCCATTGTCAAAATGTAGTATATGTATGTATTTTAGTAATATAATTATTATTTAGTTATATATGATTAAATTATTTCACTAATAATACTATATTATAAAATTGTATATTTACATTTAATTATAATTATATTAAATATTTAAATATTTTATATAATATAAAATCTATATTAAATTAAATTATATATATATATATATATATATATATATATATATATATATGATTAACTTTAATATTGTATATTAAAATGTATATAAATATGAAATATTAAATAAATAAATATGAAAAAAAAATTATATATCTTTAATTAACTATAATATCAAATTTATAATATTGTATTTTAAATAGTATATAGAATATACTATATAATAATGAATATTGTAGTTTGTGTGTTTAAAAAACAATGAGAGGCTGGCAACACATTCCAGGGAAAAGAACATTAGCCAAAAATGAAATTTAATAACATTAAAATTGTAACTTAAAAAATAACTGGATGGAATGAATATAGTAATAATGTCATACATGACAAACAAGATAAGCTTAAAACAATGATATATTTGGCTTGGGAATGAAAAGAACAAACGTACCCCATTTTACATTAGTACAAGCTTAATATCTATCCAGTCCAAGTAATCATCTCCCAAAAGTATTTAAGTAGGATGGATGTCTAGAAAAGCATTTGATGGATAACAAAATGGAGTGCTCTATTAAATGTCCTATAAGAGAAGCAATCAGTATTGCACAGGGAATTAAAAAGAGAATCTATTTTCACGAGATCATCTCTAGTGCAAAAACACACACAATTGAATCCAAAAGCTCTTCACTTAAAATAAGATCATCTCTGTTGGCCAATGGATCCAGAACTTTCACCTTTGTCATAAGCATCACCACCTACATACAACACAAGGCATCTCTATAATGTCTCATTATGTATGATTCAAAATGTCGATGCAAAAACACACACAGTTGAATCCAGAAGCTCTTGACTTAAAATAAGATCTATGTCGGCCAATGGATCCACAACCTTCACCTTTATCATAAGCATCACCACCTGCATACAACACAAGGCATCACTATAGTAAACTATCAGTTGTTGATCTCTCAAAATAGCTCATTGCATCTTGCATGAAATGCCCGGTTGAAAGTCACTCTCTCTTTTCTATATTATTTGATTGTTCACATGAAAAGTGTCATTTCATGAGGCTCTAGTGGAGCTAGATAATCTAGACCAACCCATACCAAGGTCCATGATCTTTAATGTAGTACTAACCTCTAATTTAAAATGCTCATTACATGTTTCATATTTTGATTGTTTACATGAAATGATTGATTAAAAGGTAGTCTATCTCTCTATTCCTCTCTCTATCAATCTTCCTCTTTCTATATATCTTTATGTGTCCCTCTCTAATTTTCTCTCCATCTATATGTCTCTCTATATTTCTTCTCTTGAGTCATCTCTCTATCTCCCTATCTCTTTCTGTATCTCTCCCTTTCTATATCTTTATCTCTCCCGTTCCCTCACTATCTCTCTATCTTTCCCTCTCTATCTCTCCATGTCTCTCTCCCATTATCTATCTATCTATCTATCTATCAATTTATCTAACTCTGTAACCCTCCCTCTCTTTATCTCTATCTCTATGTCTGTCTTTTTATTCTACCTCTCTCGATCTCTCTCTCTCTCCCCCTCTCCTACCTTCCTCTTCACGTTCAAATCTAATTTACCTAAATGTGAGCCAAAGACTTGACACTAATGCATTAAAAAATAGAAACTGACATGTGGAAGATGGGTAGATGGGCCATCGAAAATATATCTCTTTCTCTATTCCTTTGTCTCTATCAATATTCCTCTCTCTCTCTCTCTCTTCTACTCTATATCTCTTTAAGGAATTATATCTACCAACACGGACAACCCAACACTCTATGCCCCTGCACTCCTCCAACAACATTTCCTCTACCTCTTTCTTCTTTTCCAATTTTTTTACCTTTTCGTCTATAGATGTAGCTACCAGGGGCAGTCAAGTTGAAAATATTGCCGAAGTCATGGAAACTCTTTCTTGGAAAAATCAATTCTCTTATCTAGATATCTAAACAAACATCTCATTTTCTTGAATTTATAATTCTTAGTGTTGCCTTCAACCCACCACCCCTAAAATAGAAAAATAAACCCATTTTATAGATTACATACTCATTAAACCACCCACCTCATTGCATTCTAATACTTCTCCCATGTCTTTATATTTTCCACATGTTATTTGACAAGACATGAGCAAACTTTACTCCTTGAGCTAAATGGCCAACTACCCTAATAATTTGCCAAGTGGGTTGTAAGAATTTTAGGTCTATGACATAATTCATTAAATGTAGAAGATACATGAATAAAATAGGAGAGATACTGGTCTTCATAGTTGACCTTCATTCTTGCATTGGTTCTTGTAGCTATTCTTGCAAAGCAGAAAACCCTTACTTTTATCTACATGTTATCTCAGAGTTGTGGAAGTTTAATTGCCATGTCTTTAAGTGAATGATGATTGTCTTGTATCCCTATGACCCATGTCATTGTGTAGCATTGGAAGAGAGTATCTCATATGTTAAGAGGGTTGTGGTATTTAATAAATTCCATGAACCATATCTCATGATTGTCCACAGTTAGCACTTGAATATATTTTTTTCCAGGATCATCTCTATTGTCCAACGGAACCACAACCTTAATTGTTTCCACAGGCATCACCACCTACATACAAAATATGTGACCAACCTCTACCATATAAAAAAAATTGTGGACTTCTACTACTCAATCCTGGCATTTCATTTGATACACATAGGCATTGAATGCTTTCGACCATGTAGGTGCTTTTCATTCTAAGGCACCAATAGTTGGAAAATGTCATAATTTAAAAAGTTGTCCTTGCTTTCCACTTGTACAAATGAAGGTATAGAGTAGCATGAGTGGGCATGATTATTTGAATCATTTTGCATTGACTTAGTAAAGATCATGTCATATTGGGATTGTTGGCATGGAGTGACCAATTAAAAGTCACTCTCTTTTTTCTTTATCATTGGATCATTGGCATGACAAGTACCATTTCATGAGGCTCTAGTGGAGCTAGTGTATATGGACCAACCCATATCAAGCTCCATTTTTTTACAATGTAAAAGTACCATACCTTGATATTTAATGTAGGGTTTTCCATTAGAATGCTTGACTATAGTCCCAAGTCTATCACACAATAAAATAGTTTTTACCACTATGTTTATGCAATTAAGCTTAGTTTTGTAATGACTTTGTGTTTTAGGAAATGTCTCTTCAATTGTCATGGGTGGTAAAGGTAATATTTGTAAATAATTATTCATAGGAAGGTTATGCATGTAGCCATGTTCTCTAGTTGAAACTGAAAGGTACATTGAATCCACAAATTTTAGTTCAACATCATACAAAAATAAGGGTATGGTTTGTCCATACACCCTTTGGTATACTATACATGTAGTAAAGGTAAAAGTATGGTGGGCCTTGCTGAAATTCTTTAAGATTCCACTACCAATGAGCACAAGGTGATTTGGAACTCCAAATCCAACCAATACAATTAATTTTCAATACTTGTTTTTGGTAGTCTCTTCAATTTGGGTGGAAACTTGGCTATGAGAAATAAGGAATTTATAATCTATTGAAGTCCATCTGTCAAGTTACGCTTGAATGCATTGCATGCCTTGCAGAATTCATAATCCATGGAAATTCATATAAAATAGAGGTGGAGTCAATAGCTTTAACTTTTGTCTACCAAAGGTGGTCTCCAATTGCTGAGTTCTCTTGGTACATGGACTGGTAAAACCATCAACCATTATAACCTTGCATCCATCAAAATTTTTTGTTTGCAATCCTTTCCTAGCAACCAACCCTTCATCTATGAAGTTATGTGTTGCTCCACTATCAATTAGAGCTATAACTTTATGCCCCTACAAAACTCCTCATACTTTGAAAGGATGATATTTAGGAGCACCTGAGTGCAACCCCTAGATGCTCACCTTTCTCTTTAATTTCTAATTCAGGTTCACATTCTTCAATTTTTGATTTTGGTTCTTTGAATCCTCATAAAGAATTACTTCTATGTAATGTATTTGACCTTTTCCCAAACAATGGTGTGCAAGTTCTCATGGTTTTCTACAAGAAAAATATAATTTGTTTTAGTGGCACTCATTTTTGGTTACTTCATCAAAATTGTTCTTTGGTGGTAGTCTTTTTGTTGAGAGAAATGTTTTTGAAAAGGTTTCATATTTGACTCTATAGGAGGGGTTTTATCAAACAACTTATTCTTGGCCATTGATGTTTCTAAATTCAAGGCTCTCTAAATAGCCACTTGAAGGATCAATGGATCAAATTCCTTAATCAAACCCCCAAGGGGTTCAATTACCCCTTCAATAAATATGACAATTGATCTTTCCATGACATCCAACACCATTACAACTAATCTTTGGAATTCTTCTACATATTTCTCCATTGTTCCTTCATATTTTAACTTAGCTAACTCTCTAAAACTTTTGCATCCACACACAGGCAGTACATTTATTAGATCCATCCATAGATAATGTTACTTACCCAAAGCTTGTTGATGATCATTCTATCTTGGTTAGGGTCTAGGTTCAATTCTCAATCTATTTCTGCCTCTCTTCATATTCATGTAAATCATGAGATAGATTGTTTCTTGAAACACTATAAGAAGATTTCTATATTCTTCATAAAAGGCAATGATATCATTTTATATTAAATATTGGAGGATTTATCTGTAGATAATGTTACTTACCCAAAGCTTGCTGATGATCATTCTATCTTGGTTAGGGTCTAGGTTCAATTCTCAATCTATTTCTGCCTCTCTTCATATTCATGTAAATTGTGAGACACATTGCTTCTTGAAACCCTATAAGGAGATTTGTATATTCTTCATAAAAGGCAATGATATCATTTTGTATTGAATTTTGGAGAATTAATCTGTAGATAATGTTACTTACCCTAAGCTTTTTGATGATCATTCTATCTTGGTTAGGGTCTAGGTTCAATTCTCAATCTATTTCTACCTCTCTTCATATTCATGTAAATCGTGAGACACATTGCTTCTTGAAACCCTATAAGGAGATTTCTATATTCTTCATAAAAGGCAATGATATCATTTTGTATTAAATTTTGGAGAATTCATCCATAGATAATGTTACTTACCCAAAGCTTGCTGATGATCATTCTATCTTGGTTAGGGTCTAGGTTCAATTCTCAATCTATTTTTGCCTCTCTTCATATTCATGTAAATCGTGAGACACATTGCTTCTTGAAACCCTATAAGGAGATTTCTATATTCTTCATAAAAGGTAATGATATCATTTTGTATTGAATTTTGGAGAATTTTGTGCTTCTCCAATAGAAACTTCTCCTTTTGAATGAAAGTATATCCATCAAATGTAGATAATGTTACTTACCCAAAGCTTCTTGATGATCATTCTATCTTGGTTCAAGTCTAGATTCAATTATTAATCTATTTCTGCCTCTCTTCATATTCATTTAAATCATGAGAGACATTGCTTCTTGAAACCCTATAGGGAGATTTCTATATTCTTCATAGAAGGCAATGATATCATTTTGTATTGATTTTTTTGCTTCTCCAATAGAAACTTCTAATTTTGAATGGAAGTAAGATGAAGAGGTCTATCAACAACCCCACCTTTGTTCTTTGCTCTTTAAATGTGACTTTTTGGCCTATTATTGTTACTATTAGAAGTTTCCTCACTATTTTGATTATTGAAATTATTTACATTACTCTTTCTATGTAACATTGGCCTCATCAAATATAACATAAGGTCAAATCTTTTACCAAATTCATTTGCATATTCCGAAGGAGTTTCTATCACTTTGTCCTTAGAAAATTGATGTTGATTTTTTAAAGTTCTCTTTGATAATTTTTGTTTACTCTATCACTAAATTGAATAAGAGGAAAAACTCGCAAGCTAACAAGATCCAACTCTAATACCATTTGTAATGTCCCCTTCAAAATTTTCCTATTTTTCCTTAAATGTAATAAAATCTAACTCAGGATTACAACATAATTGATTATAAATATGGTTTCAACTTTAGAAATTGCATGAGTTGTACATAGTGGTACAAAGTGTGGAGAGGCATGAGGTATCACCAGTAAACATAGTAATAGAAGGCCTACCATCACCAAAAGGAAGAGGAATATATAGCTTGGTAGTAGGCTAATATCCTCGATTTCTATTTTTGAAAGTATGTTGTCAAACAAAAATTACAAAAAAAATGTAATTGTTGTTGGAGCATTTCTTTTTCTATTAGTTGTGCTTAAACTACCAACAAATTCTTGCATACTTTGCTGCAAATTTCTCATCTTCATGTAATAATCATCACTGATTTTCTTGTCAAACATATCAAGAAAAATCTGAGATAAAGCTTACTAGTTTAAAACCTCATCTTTAAGACTATCTTGAACATCCAAATCTTGATGGCACACAATGTGCATGAACGTCATAGTTCAACCTGAAATTTTCATCATTAGCCATGTAAACTCCCCACCATCTTCTAATTGGATCTTCATTATATATATTGCTTCCTTTCTTGTATTCCTCTAGCTAGGAGGAGAGCGTGATTCAGGAATACCAGCAAACCCTTTGCATTCTTGTCTAGTATGGTGACCATGTAAGATCCCAACCATATGACAATCAATGACAGGAAGGGGATCTTCTATGACTCCTCATTTTGTAGGAGAAACTGCATGGAGAACAAGGAAAACTTTGAAAGTATAGAGTTATATGTAAAAGCTTAAAAAAATAGAGAACTTTGAAGGTAATAAGATTAAACTATTTTAAACTTACTAGAACACCCCAGATCTGAGGTGAGACGAAACTCTGTTATCATTTCTCATTACCTTGTAGGCATGGAGTGATAGCAGATTATTTATTATAGATTAACCAAATCTAGGGAAAACACAAACCATAACAATTTAATGGATGTGCAAGAAATAACATACTTGCTTTGAGTAAAATTTACCAAGTCCTCTTCTAAATATGTTAACTAGACACCTCGGTGCTCAAGCTTCTGACCATACAAAGCCTTCTTGAAAGGAGCTCTCATAATAAGGCAGGATAAATTGTAGCAACTCAATCAATTGATGTGACAGTTCTCAGAGAATGATATACCAAGGAAAATTTAGGCAAACACACAACCATTAATGCTAAACCAAAATTAATATACAATGCCATGAACGAATCCCCACTAATTTGTGGGAAGTTTTTCTCAACGACAACTCTAAAACATCCGGTATATTATTTTTTTAATTCCAAGATATTTGTCACTCTAAATATCAATATAGTGGTATAAAAAAAATTTGGGTTCCCAACCTACATTATTCTACAGCGATCACTAAAGGAGCTTGAATAACTGGACGTGTAAGGTGCAGATATATTCCAGAGAGCTTGGGGTACATGTATAGAGTCATATTGTAAGCCTGAGATAAAATTTTAGCCCTGTCCAAATACTATACGGGAGATGTATTTGTGTTTGTTTCTACATGTAAGGGCCATTTTATTGGACACATATTGTTTAGAAATAAAAACAAACCGCAACTTCAATCTAACATTATGTACTAGAATGTATCGTTCGCAAGTGTGGCACATAATGAATGGTTTATATGGAGCTCCATAACAAAGAATCCAATGACATCATTAATAAAATGAAACTACCAGGTGAAAAACAATGAGCGAAGGTGACCGAGGAAAAAGTAGAGTACCCATTGCACAAGCGTCATGGAATTTACTCTATAAAATGACCTAAAATTTTAGAGAGTATCAGTCTATTCTATTTTATTCCCTATTTTCTATTCTCTGGGTTAATGTACAACTCACCTTTTCCCAAAAAAATTTACAAGTGAGGCTATGACAGAAGGCATTTAACTTTAGCAACTGTCAGTTAGAAGGGTGAAAAGTTTTTTTTTATAAATTCTTTCCATTTTTTAATGATTGCCTAAATATGTATTCTTGACTTTTGAGGATAATGAATTTTTGTGGAGATTGTTTAGTATGTGGATTTAATATTACACTAAATTACTTTTGCCTCACCATTATACATGGGTAATCCTTCCCTGGGAAGAGTTACTTTTACTTATAGATATTTATTTAAGATTATTAAATATAATTCAGTGAAATTATATATGCTAAAGGAAGTATAAGCATCTCTATGCCAATTCTTTTACATATGCCATGTTATGATTATCTTCTCTATTATTGTGGTGTTCATTGCACCATGGTTCATGGTCATCATCATCTTCCCTTAGCCTGAAAAGTTGTGATGGGCAATCCTCTATTTTGTGACCATCCCAATCACCGCAAATACCACAATATATTGTGTTCTTCCTATTCGGTATTGTCTTAATATCTACTTTCATTGCAGTGGCCTTCCTTTCACATTTTATCATGTCAGGCATTTGTTCCACCAATGCTCTTCTTTTGTAGAATAAGATCACTATATGTTTGGTCTCTATTTTTGTGGAATTTCCTCTTTTCGTGCTATGATTTCTTGTTTCAATTTGAGTTGTTCCAATTCTATTCCAAGATTTTCTATTTCCATATTTTCCTTGGTTTTATCATTTTTGCACCAGGTTTGTGCCTCAATGCAGCATGCTAGAGTGATTTCTTCTGAGTAAGATTCAAAGATTTTCCCATCTAGGGGTGTTCTAATGTCAGGGCTTAGTCCTAAAATAAACCATTTGATCCTTTGTTTTTATGTCAATGGTTCTTCTAGCTTGCTGGAGATCTCATTGAATCTTTTATCAAAATCCTCTATAGATTCACCCTCTTTTTGGACTAGGTCATGCATTTTGCTTACTCCTTCAATAGGTATTTCTAGTGATTCGAAATTGTTAAGGAATTCTTTCTTAATTTTGTCCCATTTTTATCATGGTTAGGATACTTCTTCCTGTACCAATTTAAAGACTCATTCCATAAGGTTCCAACAAAGTCAAATAATCTAATTTGGTATCATGTGACATTCTTCCTTTGCCATATTGATTCTAACACAAATACATACTCTATTTCTTCTATGGTATCTTTTCTGAACATTGATAGCCTAATTGGTGAGTCCATATTTGGTTGTTTGTGTGTTTTATCCTCCTTGTGGTGTATTTGTTCTATTTTCTTTTATTGTTTCTTAATTTTCCTTTGTGGTAATGGTTTTCCTTCTCTACCCTTATCTCTCTCTAATCTAATCTCAAAGTAATCCTTCCCTAGTATCTCACAATTCTGCACTATATGTTCTTCCTGTTGCTTCTTCTTATCTACTTCCTTCTCGTTGTCTTATCTTGATATTCTTCTTGTCTTATAGGGCACATGGGGTGACTCCTAGTCAAGGGGTTGTACCTTTTCAAAAAAAATCATTTCATTATGGGGGATAACCTTGTATTTGTTAGTGACATATCGTTACTTCTTAGTGTCACTTCCCTTATCAAATTTGTGTTATTAGATACCTCATATCCTTCTTTCTCTCTTATTCTTATCACACTCCTATTAAATAGGTGATCCAGTTACTCCTCATCAAAATTTAAAGGCTGGAGATTTTTCATGGGATTTAATACTTGTTCCCATTATTCATCAATCCTGATTTGGACATTAGTGAAATCAGGTTGAACATATGGTGATTTACCCATTTGCAGTAGGGTTAGAGTTTTGTTATAGTCTTCTTCCCATGTCCTCCTTGAGTTATCATAATCATTTATGCTTCCTTCTAGACTCTTGAGGATCTTTGTGGCCTTATTAATATGTATTATTAATGATCCTAGATTGTTGGTATTATTCTTTGTCATATTTGTGACAGCCCTTATGGTGTTCTCTTCTTCTACCCCCTGATTTACTACCTCCTTATGTCTGGCTTCATCCATAGTGGTGTGCTTAGAAGCACCCTCCTTGGTGTGCTTAATTTATACTCCCTTTTCTTCCACAGTCTTCTTGGTGTGTTCCTTCCCTCACTCTTCTGCATTATCCATTCTTCTACAATATCTTTCTTGTCTTTCTTGAGTTTGCTTGCTTAGATTTTCTCTTTTATATTCATATCCATCCCAATTTGTATAGTTTCATTATTTTTTCTTAATTTCTTGTTATCCCATTTTACCATGGGTGTTTTAGATATGGTATTCCATTAATCCTTATGTGCATCCGATGGTTGAATTACCTTGAGAGGTTACATTTTTCATAGATCTTTTTAGATCTATACCCCTTTCCATCTATCCTCTCCTTAGGTGCCTACCCCCCTCTCACAAGGGTAGGTCCTAAGAGAATTCAGCACAAATTATAAAAAAATATTGTCACTCTTCTTTTTTTTCTTTCCAACTTTTTTTTGCACACTTTCCTTTTACTTGTTCATCTTATTTTCTCTTCACTGTTTGTCTAGGGTCCCAACAATGGAACCAAATGTTGGCAAGAAATGGCAAGATACAGTCTAAATATCTGAGCCCGAGTCAAGTCTCTAAATCTATTTATGCCCTGGACATGACATTGATAGAATAATATACAGTCATGGTAGGAAACAACATAGTGTGATTAGATTAGATTAACTATACAAGTCATTTATATTCATAAACACATCATGAAGTAGCTGTAAACCTGATATCTCCATATATATATATATATATATATATATATATATATATATATATATATATATATATATATATATATATATATATATATATAACTTTATATACAAAGGCAAGTCTAAGTCTCTTCTCTATATAGTATACTCATATTTGTCCTCTCTCCTACTTATTACTTACATCATCATACCCTTTCATATCTTTATACATTGCTATGTAATAGGGATGTGTTGCTTAAAAAGCATCCTAAATACTTTCATATATGCAAGCCTTGTCCTCTGCACTTCACTTGTAGTGGGTTGCGGTAGGTTCTGATTACTACTCTATCTCCTACCAACACACAACATGCATTCCTAGATGCCATAGTTATTTTCTTCACACACAACATCGTGAGTCTTGTTTTACTTATATAATTCATGGGTAATTAATTTTATAAAACAACTCAAGAGATGTGATAAATAGCTTCTCTACCATGTGAATTACCCTACTAATGAGTGAAATAAAAGGATAATCATTATTTTTTATGAGATATTCCACAGATATGTTAATAATTGCATTACCTAGTTAAATCTCCTTATGAGTTCATATAATACTTAGTTTAAAATCCTTGAATAAATTCATTTTACTACATTATGATTTCTCCCAAACATTTAACAATCCATTTTGAGTTTGAATAACATGTACTATACTATGAGTAATGTTATAAGATGAGGTAAAAGGATACAATATCATCAAGGATGAAAGATGACCATTTAGACAAAGCATTTAACCAACTCATTCATAGAACATATAACATCATCCATGTGACCAATAACAAGATCCAATATCATCAAGGATGAAGGTATAAGATCAAATAAAGAATCCAAACACATTATCTGGGTGGTAGAGGTAGAACCTGTAGAGAGTGTGTTAGAGTTTTAATAAACCAACTTAGACATACTACCAAATGAACAACTAATTAGGTAAAGCTAAGAATTTGCATGAATAAAAATACTACATAAGTTGTATTTATACTATTGCATTGACTTTGACTATGAATCTTACAACCCCTAAAGCTTAAGGTTATATTTAATTTATGGGAGCTTGCAGCAGATGACGACAAGTTCCCTTGAAAGGAGGAGAACGATCTTCATATTGTTATTAGAGATTAATGATATACACATCAAAAAATAATGGATCGAACATGCCAAACACATAGTAATCTAAAACATACCAAATACAATTGCGTAAATGAAATTGAAACATGTTACATATAGACATCTATGTCAAACTCAAGTTTGTTGTTATGTCATCCTAGACATAACTGTGCACATATAGTATGGATTAGTTCTTGTAATGCCATCCATAATACCTACAATATAATTCACCTTTACTAAATATCTAAATGGGGGATGTGGTTTTGCGAAACACCTTTATGAGTATATCAAGAGAGGTTGATTGATTTGGTTGAATCCTTGTTTGGCCTAAAGTCTTAAATTTTTGTCCTCTTGTTTGGTCTAAAATTGAAATTGAATTGTGTGGATCGATTCATGTGAGATGAAAGGTTCGATTTGATGGATGTTAAAAAATTAGAATTTGGTTTAATAAGTTTGACAATTGATTGATATATGTTCTATTATTTTGATTACTTTATTGGTGAGTCTTACACCTTTGAGTGTGCTACTAGCAAGTATTCATGGAGGAATTGACCAATAGTAGGGAAAATATCACTTGAGTAAATAAAGTTGATGAGATATGTGACATATCTATTTTTTGATGGTACACTTGGCCACGCATTTTGGTTATAAAGGAATTTATATTTGAAAAATAGTATCTTATTATGGGTGGTCACTTCATATGTAGTTGGGACAATTATAGTGTATCTTTTGAATATATATCTACTTAATGCCAGTTTAAGCTTGGGGATTGATATTTCTCATTGCCATAGAATTGTTAACCTTGAGAGTAGGTGAGTTTAACTAAAATCTAATTTCCCCCACAATTTTAATAATCCATTTGGAGTTTGAATTTTATATTTATTATAAAATTAGACTATTATCATATGTTCATGTGCACAAGAGTAGGTGACTGCAACTTAGGTAGAGGTTTTAGATAGGAAACTTGAGTATTTCCATGCCTCTAAGAATCAAACCTAACATCTAGGTTAATGTCTTAATTATTATATAGTGATCCAAACAAGCTTGTTACATGTAACAAATCTCATATGGAAACCTCGAATGTTAAAATTCCAAGCTTACACTGACATAAATTACAAACGCCCTTGATGGTAAAATTGTAAACCTTAGGTGAAATCAAGGGTAGATGGCCATGAGAGATATCAATTCCAAGGTTTACAATTGTATGGGCATGAGACATATCAAATTTCATATCAATATCACATGTAAACCCCAAATGGTAAAATTATAAACCTTGGATCAATTGTAGGACAGATTGGATGGGTAAAAGATAAAATATGAAAAGCAGCACCAAACCCTAGTAAATTGATGTATAAATGGATATGAAAGGTTAAAGGATACATCACATATGAAATAAATATAAAATCATGAATAAATTCAATTCTAAAAAAACTAATTAGGGTTTACATAGTAGATAAACATTATTAGGCACAAGATATTCAAAGTAGGTAATGCCAACTTTACAATATTTTTGGCAACCAATAAAACTTTTGATTACCCATTTCCACAAATTGTGTTAGTCTAAATTTACCAATTGAAAGAATTGTAAATTAAAATTTATAAATTAAATTGGAGAGGGCAAGTGATGCTCAAACATAAGATTTGAATTTCCATAAATAATAAATGTGTTACAAAACATAGATGAATTTGAATTTCCATAACTAATAAATGTGTTACAAAACACAGATGACATCCATACAATTGTTTTGATAAACACTAATCAATTGAACATAAATTGTTCCAAAAAACACCCTTGAACAACATTTTTTGAAATTTAGAATCTTTTCATTATAAAGTTAAACAAACAAGAATCTCTAAGCATTCAACTAGACATTCCACCAACCCTTATTGTGCCTTTGATGATTTTTAGATTCATTAAAAAAAAACCCAAAAGACCAGTTGAGTCACTTCAATAGTGAGGTATAAGGATGTCACCTTCCATTTACAACCACAAAGAGGAGTGAAATGAAGAAATCCCATCTCAAACAGTAAAGAATAAAAAATAGATAGAAAACCAGTAGTTCACAGATCAGAAACAAGAAATGGTGCCCGGTAGAAGGACTTTTGAAGGTTGAATGTTAGGGTGCACCAGTATTTGAACCCTTAAATCCCATAACCATGTGATAAACAATTAAATAAACAAAACACAATAGAGAAGATATGAGAAAAAACATATAGTTGTAGTGGGTGATTTTCCTTAGTGAGGTATGCTGAACTATGCTTCCATTGAAAACCTGATGGAGTAGTAAAATGAAGAGAATCCTCATGAATAAAAAAGAATGAAAAACAATAAAACAAATTGGGTATGACAACCTCAACCTCCATTCACAATGAGACATTGGATTGAAACTAAGAAATGTATTATCAATCAATAAACCAAGTAGTGATGGGAACCATGGAAAGAACACATGAACCAAGCAGTTAAGTAACGTGTACTAAAGAAATATAGCTAAGTGAAGTGCAAAAATACCTCAAGAGGAGAAAGGAACACAATAAACACCTCAAAAATGAAGACTTTTCTATTTCATTGCCTTAGTGAGATATGGACTCCTCACCTGGTTCATTGACATGCAAATGACGGCCTAAAAGATGAGTAACGAGTAGACGACCAACATTTGCAACCATTCCTTTCACAAAAGCTATTGCCAATAAAGAGCAAAAGTGAACATGTTTTGGTACAAAAGGAAAAAAACTTTTGAGAAGAGGAGGTCCAGTAGTGGAGTGTCAGTGAGACATAAATGCGAGGTATTGAAGCATTGAAGGCTCCATCACATAGAAATTTGATGCCATCCCATACATCGAAATGTGGAAGCAAATGGAGTTAATGTGGTGAGTCGAGAAAGAAATAGGAGATGGCAAGTGATTAATATTAGCATGTTTTAAATGAGCATGGCATTGCATCCACTCACCACATGATATGGTTAACACGTACTTATAAAATCATAGACTAGGATCAAGGGTCCTCTTGATCAACTGTTGGTCAACCTTGAAAACGGCTTGAAAAATAGATACATCCACCTCTCCTCGTCCTCCACATGGTGGATGGGTGACACACCCCTCAAAACAAAATTTTTGACTTCTACACGTCACTGCATGCGTGGCTATTAACTTTTATTAATCTTTGACTACATGACGCTCCAAGTAGATCCCAAAAGTTATGGTGACCCACTATGGGCCCTCTCCCCTAGTGGTTAACATATTCTTTAAAAAAATCCTCTAGAAATATTTTAGAAGTTAAAAAAAAATTGATCAAAATGTATCATTTTTTTTCTTCTATGCCCTTCTTAAAAATACATTAATGAAAAAATACACTCTAACATCTCTTTACAAATAGTTCTTTAACATTTCAATCATAACTTGCTCCTGCACATCTGTACAATCTTTGTTTTTTTTAATATTGAATGAAGCAAAACAAATACAATATTGACTTCCCATAATTTTGTACAATCTTGACTTCCCACCCAAGACTGATCATGTCCTTACATACTGCAAGTACCTTAAAACTTTATGAGGCGCCTATAGGAGAGGACCCAGTGTGGTGCACCCTAACTTCACGCCTCTCATAATCATACGTGGCAATTTCAAATCACTCCAAAATTTTTATAGTAGCTTACTTGGCAATTCCCCTGCTTATAACTAAGGTTTTAGGGCCACATCATCAAATATGATGCCACATCAGCATGCTTTTTGTCGAGGTGTCAAATAGTTCCCCCCCAAAAAAGGTGGACCAATAGGTGTGCATTAAGTCATGTTTTGTTGTTGGGCTGATGTGGCATCACATGATTGGTTGCTTTTTAAATTTAAAGGGCACATTTCATTCAATTATTAGTACTTATAGTAACACTAGAACAACCTTAAAGTCACAACTACTAGTATTAAACTTTAAAAATATTAGGCCTCAAATGCACATATACTGGTACTAAACATAAAAAATATTAGGCCTTAAATGCACATATACTTTCTCACCCATTGGAACTATCTCACCTATTAAGTATTTTCCCTTATATTAGTTATTAATGGAATTTATATATATTTAACAAAATTTGACGTTTAATCTTTGACAAGTAAACAAAATCCTGTAATCCCCACTATGTACTACATAGTTTATGCATCTCTTTGCTTATTCCAAAATATGTATATATAGATAGATTGAGCTGGTTTATGCATCTCTTTGCTTATTCCAAAATATGTATTCATAGATAGATTGAGCTGAAGATTTAGAAGGCGAGCTTCAGTTGAGCAGGCGAGGGGTTGAAGGGAAGAAAGCCATGTTTAAGTGCAGCTTCCCACACTTTGTTGATGTCCGCAAGATTGATAGTTTGTCCACACTCGTGGTGATTCCACCCTTGCAATGCATGCACCATTCCTCCCACTCTCCATGCGCTTATTACTCTCCTTGGCAGCCAGTTCTGAATTCCCACCACATTGAAATTGAAATTATTACTAATGTCTCCAAAAGGTTTAGGACTGGACGTATAAATTGAAGAAAGCGTGTTTATTGAGCCCTTAAACAACAACAACAAACCCCAAAAAAAAATAAAAAAATAAAAATTGTATCGTATAAAAGGATAAACTATACATGAATATTTATATGGAATCCCCCCACTTACGACACAACCACCCCAACGACCTTTTTCTACTAGTCACCAAATGGCATTCATTCTCTGACACAGCAAATGCAAATTCAAGCTCATTACCTCACAGCTATGTACATTTTCTAGACTGGCAGGCACTCGCATTGCAGGCGTGCTGTGGTAAGTGCAGTCCTTACGAGTCCTGGGTATTGGAAATGGTAGAAATGGAATAAACTGGGCTCCCTTGGGTGCTTTCATCTGATCTTCCCCACTTACCCATCTCCCCACAATCCATATCTGCATCATATCATTGTCAATATCAGATATGAATCTTTTTTCATTTTTATTTTGTTAAATCCAATCAAGCAGCAAAACGACTATGAAAACACTGAGTCTTTGATACAGCAGCTTTAACCTTGCAATTCTTGCCCGCCTGATAGCTGTTGACAGGGATGATGTTTTGCTGGAATTGGGATGGGACGGTTAATTTCATTTGATCCAACTGTTCTCTTGATTCCGTAAGAAGCTGTCATTCAGGATAATGTAAACACTAAATACCATGGGGTAAAACAAACTTAAAGAAAATGAATAGAGTCTATTCCTAAAGTAGTACCTGAATACTGACTCCCTGTTGAGATAGCAGGCAAACAATAGCACTTCCAATCTTGGACGTACCCTCACACATGAACACTTCCCTTGTTTCCAATGGGATCGAATTCAATACCAGAGCGGCTGCAAGAGTGCTCCCATCTACCATACGGACATTTAAGTTCTTGTGTCTTTTCAAAAACAGCTCTCCTCCTCCATTAAGATCCTCACTCTGCCATGTTAATTTTATGTTTTTACCAAATTATTGATTTACCTTATTAATAACCCATTACCTTTTAAACCAAATTACTGGGTGCAGTTCAGTTTAGGGTTTGTGAAAGATACCTGGTTGAGGAGGCCTAAACTGATCACTTTGACTTCCTCCTTTCCGCCTCCAAAATGGAATCTTCGATAAGTTTGTTTATCCTTACCCGCTCAGAAGGCATAAAATACTGCATCCACATCCATAACTACAATATTGAAAACTTGGTAAAAAATATTAATGGAAATGGAGGAAGAAGCGGATAGCCTGAGCACCTGGAATGTGTAGCGTGGAATAACCCATGTCTGCATATGCAAATCATTTAATCGGTTTTCCTCAGCTATAAAAGTTCATCCAAAGAGCCAGAGAAAGATCATCATGGCGTTGTTAATTGGCCATAAAATCCACATGTACCATTTGGTAGAGTATGGCTTAGCAGCAAATGAAGCAAACCCAAATCTTAAATGGAAAAATGAGAGCAAGCTGGTTGCATGAGTCAGGTGCACCAAATCAACCTTTTCCTTCCGTCCTGATCACATAACAATACTACCCAAATCAAGCAATTTTTTTGTTAATGTTATTTCTTTGTTTTAGTTGCCATTCAAATACTACAAATATTTTTTTTTGAAATATATATATGCCTATACATATCTATAGGTATATATTCACAGTTTGTCCAAATTTTCTAAAAGTTTGATTGTATTTCATGATAAAACAACCATCAAATTTTGGTCTAGTATCTATCTATAATATAATGATTGTATAAAATGTTCACTTAACAAATATATTGTTTTAAGAAATAAATTGAAATTAGTATAATAGAAACAATGTAATAGAATTTTAAAAAATAAAAAAATAAAATAATTTATAGAAATTGAATTTTTTAATTTTTTAAAATTTAATTTACATGTTTACAGACTTTCATCCCCTTCCTACAACTGTAGGACGTCTATCGGCCTAACAATGTGAGTGAAAAATGTTCACTTAATAAATTATTAATACAAGATAAATAAAGTAAATTAATATTATCAAAATATTATATAATGAAAGTGATAGTTTGGTAGAAAATTGACTTTAGTAGAATGACTTTCTCCTAATTATAAATGATATTTATAATAATAAAAGTAAAGTTGTTACTTACATAGATCATAACATAAAAAGATACATAAAACTAATAAATTACTAATAATAGATAAAGTAGATATAATAATATTTTATTAAAACTAAAGATACAATATATTGAAAATAAAAGTTTGGTAGAAAATTGAATTTAATAGAACAACTTTCTCATAATTATAAATGATATTTATAATAATAAAAGTAAAATTGTTATTTAAAAGTATCATAACATAAAAAGACACATAAAACTAATAAATTTCTAATACAAGATAAGCCACATAAATTAATATTATTAGAATTAAAAAATACTAAATATTGAAAATGATAGTTTGGTAGAAAATCAATCTTAGTACACCAACTTTCTCCTAATTATAAGTGATATTTATAATAATAAAAGTAAATTTGTTGTTTTAATAGATCACACCATAAAAGAATGCATAAAACTAACATTAAAATATGTAAGATAAGAGAGATAGTTTATTAAGAATATTTGAAGATCCTTTTATAGAAAAATTATAATATAGTAAGGGAATTTGCAATTATCTATCTTAATGTTGAAGGGGGTTGTCAATATAACCCCTAACCCACTTTACATTAAGACTAATAGATGAGATGGCAAGATATATGAGAAAACGACAAAGGCTCAACACTCTCCCATCCATATACCCCCTTTTTGTCTAACAGTATCCCTCAAGAATAGACTACAAATATTGAACAAAGTTGCATCTTGATACATGTCATGAAATACTACCTATTTGAAGAGGCTTTTGCTATAACCCTTAATCCACCTTAGGTTAAGGGTAATAGATGAGGTCACAAGATTTAGGAGAAAATGACAAACCCTCAACACCTCCCATTCCATATGCCCCCTATTTTTTTTTCCGTCTAAACTGCATATATTAAACACAATACATCTACCCATTTGAAGGGGGTTGTCACTATAACCCCTAATCGACATTAGGTTAATAGTAATAGATGAGGTCACAAGATTTAGGAGAAAACGACACCCTCCAATTCATATATCCCTATTTTTTTTAAAATCTAAACTGCATATATTCAAACATAGAGACATGTTGATGCAAATTCTTGAAATATTACCCATTTAAACAGGGCTGTCAGTATAACTCCTAATCCACCTCAAATTAACAGTAATAGATGAGGTCACAAGGTGTAAGAGAAAATAACAAATGCTCAACACCTTCCAATTCATATATCCTTTTATTTGTCTAACATTATCCCCAAATAGTAAACTGCAAATATTGAAAATTGATACAAGTCCTCAAATACTGTTGTACCAGGACCACTGAGAGGGGGGGTGAATCAGTGGTCTATAATCCTTTTAACCTTTTTACAACTTTTAAACTACTTGATTGCCAAGAGAGAGATAAACAAGATTCTTCAATCAATTTAACTTTTACTTGAACCACAAAGAGACAAGATTAAAAATTTAATCATGCAAGCCAATTGGATCCAAACAAGAGGCACCATAACACAATAATTTATGAGTGGAAAACCCTCACTGGGTAGAAAAACCACTCTAGAAATTTTGCCTCACTGGCTTAACTGAATCTCTTAATTACAGAGCCTTATTGGCATACAAAGCCTCATCGGCATACAAAGCCTCACTGACATACTCTCAAGCCTCACTGGTAATCAAGATCTCACTGATTACAGGCCTCATTGGCAATCTCATTAACTCCAATCTGAATACAAAAAGATAGACACAGAGTACTACTTTGTTTACAATGAAAACCAAAGCTTATATATGTACTCTATAATTCTTATACATACACCTTATCTCTCCTGATTTGAGTACACAAGAACAACTCTTCAAGATCTCTATACACCTCAATACAAAGAGACAATATCTTGACAATGACATAACTATCAGGACCTCCACACATACAGGACTACATTACTTTGTTACAGTGACCCAAATAATTCTCTTCTATGCAAACAACCTTCTTCATAAGAGTACAAAGTGTTCTTAGTCAAGAGAAACAAAAACTCTCATATATAGATCAACATAATACATCATTTTTTTGTTATATTAACCCTTCTTTCAAAAGTCAATCCACTCAAAACTATATAAAGATAGTCATACATCAAACATTAAAAATCAAAAGTTTATAAAGCCTTTATCATACCATCATACTGCTGCAATCATTGCAATCTCCTTGTCAAGTATTTTGTTCCACTATCCTCTGTTTTGCCTATCTTTCTCTGACAAAAAAAACAAATTTCTGTCTCTTCACAATAGCCTCTCTGCAAGTGATATCAACAATCTCCTTATACTCTCTGCAACCATTAAGATATCAACTCTAACTTCATACTTTCACACATACTGCATATGCACTGTCATACAAAACTTGTTATCCTCTCTATCTCTATCAGTTTAATGGATGCATAATATCATGACTTTCACCATGCACAGTGTATACATGATTCACATAACATTCACCATTCATTATCATTACATTTTGTTTAGATTTGACTTTGTAGAAATAATACAAAAACTCATACTTCTACTTGGTTCTCTAACACTGCATTCATACTTTATCAATAGTCTTATGTCATCTCCATTAAAACAGTATGTCCCTTATCTCATTATTCATTCGTATTCCAAATACACAATCTCAAAAAACCACACGCTCTTTCAACCTCTAAGAATCAATACTTTCAAGTAGATCACACCCTTATGCAAATCACACTTCATGAACACAGTGATATAATGGTTTTATATAACACTGTCATTCATTTTTCCTTCACTGTGCATTATTTTTGACATTAAACCAACTTGCACATACTTGACCATTAATCCTCTTTGAAAGCAAACACAAGGTCTCCGTTTCAGACATTTATGATTCTAATCAGATCATACCAAACAAAAAATTTTTTTCATGAATACAGTCATATAGAGCCATGGATATGACTCTATCATTCAAATCAATCCCATTGTATGTTATCTTCTCAACTCCATTGTACCATTTTCCTCTTCAAATATTTTACAGAGCCCAAACAACCATGAAACTCTTCACAATGCATTGGCAACATTCAGTGATAATGTGCAGATCACACTGAATGAATATAGACATATAGAAGTATTATTTAATACCGACTAAAAACTTCCTCTATGTGTTAACCTTTTAAAAAATGACGGAATCATAGCATTCAACACATTTTTCACTTTTTACAGACCATAGGCCAAGAGAAATTTATATACACTTGCTGAGGTCTTCATACTTTACGCTATCTTAAAAATAGTTATGAAACTGTGAGTAACCAACTTGCTCAAAAGCGGTGACACTCATACTCTCATATACCTGTCATTGTGCAGACCACATAAAATAACCATTCACTCTTTAAATGTGAACTTTTGATTTTCGAAGCCCGCCGATCCCATATTTAAATGAGAACCATGGATCTTATATTGAACATTCAAACATAAGCCTTTAACTTGCTTCCCCGGTTAAGGCTAAGAGTAAGAGCCGGTTACTTGATGTAAACAATGCCTTGAGTATCAATATCAAAACAAGTACCTTACAAAGCTTGAAAACCTTGAATGTCACTTAAAGTTTAATGTTGTGAATGAATACACCTGATCTATCAACACTTGAAACAACCATGAAGTACCTTGAAGCAAAATGCATGAACAAACACTGAAGCAAACTGCCATACCTTTGACACCTTTGACATCAATGACAAACACTGTCACTGCCAACAAATACTACCCATTTCAAATCAATGAATTGAACAATATTCCTATCAATCAAATTATTTTTGCTGCTGACCTTTCCATGTAGTCTCGTAGAGTGTAATGCCCGCCTTGTACACCTCAAAGAATTACACATATATGCTACATGAAACAGGAACATTTTTTTTTTTTTTAAATGTTTAAAAACAATAAATAATGTTAACATAACTAACTACAACATAATCTCTAAGGATACAAGGCTGCATTACTTTACAAACCAACTAACATAATTTAACATTCATCAGTAACTGATCTAAATCCAATGCATAATTGAATAACTGATTCATATTCATTACATACCGTCAGATAATACAATCTACAAGATCAAAACATAACTGAAATGCTTTTATTACACATAAGTACATCATGACATCATTACATTGCCATTTTCAGACTACATCAGAATCACATACATTATGATTGATCTGTTACACAAATCTGGTACAAGATTATACACATGCATCTTCATCAACTGGGACAAGTACAACTGGAACAAATCCTTTTCTGCATATGAACTTGACAAGGAATAACCAATGGATAAAATAGCTCTTCCACCCGACCATGTGGAACCCTAAGGTCCACCCCCCGAGCTAGGAGTTAACATGAGGTCCCAAACACTGACAATCAGGTAGACGAAAGCCAAACAAGAACAAAGGACGACCATACGCCAATACTACCCATGGCAATAACAATACAACACAACATAACTTAACTTTACTTTAACTTCCAGAGGCGACACAAAACAAATGAGGAGAGACTGAACAAGGAATGCTAGGTTGTAGTAGGGAGAGTGTCATCGCACGGTCCTAGCATGGGTTATCCTGACAGCCTCTCACTAGGCGCCGGCCCCCATCTATGGTTATCTTGACAGCCTCTCACTAGGCGCCGGCCCCATAGGGTGACACATGCGGAATCGACCTTCCTTTCATGAGGACAAGGAAGTCAATCATGCCGACCAGGCCTTCTCTACCCATCCTTAGTCTAAACGAGCACTACAGGCCATGGGAGAGGAATCCATTAATCTTATTAATGTGAAATCTACCCTTAACCCCCTAGTTAATTTTAGGTTATCACTTGATTAATCTACTTTCAACGGGTTATCCTGACTGCCACTTTGGGCGCCGGCCCCACGTTGAAAGCCACTCTCCTTCCTAACACCTAGTAAACCTTAACCATAATACAAGGCATTATAACATTCCTCATACATATTCATCGCAAGGCATAAACCCTCTTGCATTACAAACAGGATCATAACACCAATTGTTATCCATCGCCTATAGCATTACAATACTTTATCCTTTTACAGATTTCAGGTCTCTCCATATGACAAAACGGTACAATAAGAGCACAAGAGGTTTGATATTTCATCCTGAGATTATTACTTTACAAGACACATCATTCACCCTTGACAGTACCTCATTATACTTCATACCATGTTTGATACACATAAACGCTATTACATCGTAAATACAAAAACAACAATACACAAGTTGCAAATACTCAACATTGACAACCTAGCCTCTGGAATTCGAGTTTGAACAACCTCAAATCGACTCATTGCAACACTCAATCAATTCAATTCAGACTCAGGAGAAGAAATACTACAATTTATTCTCAGTTTAACGCAAACAACTTCTGAATTAAAAACAACCTTATATTATAACACTTGCAACTAACTCTCTAACTAATCTTTATTTTGCTTCAAAAGATAAATAAGTTGATTAACTAAATCATTACAATAATTGATATAAGAACCACTTAATTCCAGATACGATCTTATAAACTTTCCTTCAATCTTATCCGATTAGCTTTATTCTATTAAGGATAATAACGCTAGGAGAGATATCTTACGACTGAACGGCAATCACACAAGGCAAATTCAATCACGAAATGTTTGTTATCCTTCATACGGTCTTGCAAACATTCTAGCGAACTCAACCAAAAGGATTCTTTTATGATGATTGGAAGATGTTTCTGAAGTTGATCTTATCCGAGGTGATATAATTTCTCAAGGAGAACGATCGTAAATGCGCCCTTTGCGAACAGCTTGGGATATTTTACTACTGAGATGTAAAATTGCTATTGATTGTTTTACCACTGACATGAATAATGTTTGATTGTATCACCAACTTCTAGCAGCGTCCGACAACTTGGAATTCTAATAAATTGATGGCACAACTTAAGGGTTTTCTTTCTCTAACAAAAAGGCAAGGACTGCAGAAAAACAATGACACACAGAAATGACGAACTGGAGTTGTCGAAAAGATTACTTACGGCCTCTAACAGCGTTCTTCATCTACTCAACGCCATACGCCTTCTTACCATTATGCAGATTTCCAATTACAACAAAGTGTGGATACAGTGTTACATACTGAAGAAAATTTATCTCAGATGGAAGGTCGCAGATTACAAATCCTCTGTGGATTTTGACTGCTGTTTACTGTGTGAAGGCAGAACCATCTTCCTTGGCAGTGCATGCCTTTCTATGTGCTAACATAGTTATTGATATATCTGTTAACTCTGCACTGTTTGCACGAATCGTTTTCAAGAAAACAGTTGAGTAAGGGTAAAGGTGAAACTTGAGCGCTCAGCTGAGTACAACTCTCCAAATAGATGGAATGATTGCAGGACAAAACAATACTGGATTTGTTGCATAAACTTTACAAACTCGCCATAGAGCGATCTGTGGTTATAAAACTGGATTCTACAAAAAAAATTTCTTTTGGGATGCAATCATATGGTAATCCTATTGTTGTGCAAGATCGCTGGTATACACAGAATGGTTTTGCTGACAAGGTATTAGATTTTTTTTAACAAGGTGGGCTTTAAGTTTCTGACTTGCAACCCTACGACAGCTAGGAATAGTGATTACTGAGTTCGGAGGTATTAATAACCGCTGACCCGCGCCATGTAACTACCATTTTGATCTTTCACTAGCTAAAATGACAACTCAGCCATCACGTTTCCTTCTAGTTCTTCCCATGTGTTGGGTCATTCTTAATGGTGAAACATTTGCATCAAAACATATCACAAGATCAACTTCCATTATATCCAAACCCTCTTCCCCAATAGATGGTGCAACAATGGTGTTGTAACCACCTGCACGAAATTTCTGCAAAACATGTTGTTGAACTTTCTGAGTTTGGCCCTCGGAGATGCAAGAAAGAAAGATGGAGTTCAATGACTGAGTGAGGATAGCAATGTTCTCATACTATGCAACTGTTTCTGCACCCAATTACATTTGCTTGAAATTTTCTAAAGCCTTTTCAATGCTCATCCTGTATCATTGTATTTACTAGGGCCGACATTACTTCGAAGCACTTTGTCAAACAGTTCACTTGTCTTGTCTATACATCCACATTTCACATACATGCTTATCAGAGTATTTGAATACCCAGCAGGAACTTCTGGTTTCACTATGTTTTGGTGAATATCATCAATGATTCTGAGGCTCCTCTATTGACGCTAAAGGGAAAACATTATCAATGACATCATTACCACGCTTCGTATACACTTCAACATCCATTTATGAAACATGGACTGGGCAATATGTTACATGCGCTGATATTGTTCATGTTCAAACTTGACTGTCACAGCACAAGAATATCCATATCCTCTGGTGACCTCACCACACCATTACTCGTAATAGTATAATGGCCTCTGGCAACGAGCCTATCAAACAATTCCCCTTTCTCGCAGAGCTTCCTGATCAAATGCACGACATTGTCATCCTCATGGATAGCCTTAAGCCGCACAATGTTGGGATGCTGATAAAGGTAGCGGAGTCTGGTTTACACACGCCAATTGCATTTGCTTGAGAGTTTCTAAAGCCTCTTCAACAAAACTATTACGTGCAATTTCTGCAATCTTTGAAGCATTATGTCAAACAGTTCACTATTTTATTTATGCTTCCACATCACACCCATGAAATGGGCATCCCCATGCCCCATATCCTTTAGTAGAACCACACAATGAGAATTCACAAGGCAAAAGAGGATTTGGGCCAAAGACTGAGCCATCTTCCAGTTCCCCATTTGATTGGGGTCCGAGATCATCAACCAGGGGTCCCAATATATGTTTTCCTGTCTATTCACCATACCAGATCTGGATTGTAAAACTGTACTGGCGATGGCACGGGCTGTGAAGTGGAGCCTTTGTTACAACTGCACTACTAGGATAAAACCAAATCGAAGCACACTTCTCATCTTGCAAATTTACTGTATTTACCTAGGATTTTTCACAGCCTGTTACAATCTTTTCCTGAAGCAAGATTCCGCAATACCCGAGGACATACATCTACAAACCCTACCAATATTTCGCCAGTCTGAGAGTGCATACGGAATGATTCGGCAAATAGTGGAAGGAAAACAATTGACTTACGGAATCTTTGAGCAGAAACGAAGTATTTAAACCCTAAGAAAAGATGCTGTTTAAACACAGAGAGGACAGTCTACAGAACTATTTGGAATCAAATAAACTACAACAACATTTGCAGATTCGAAATGAAAATTCAGAGATAAGGCATTCGACGGAACCTGGCTACGCAACCCACTCGACAAATCTGCTTCGATCGCTGCAGTACCAAGCTGCTTCTTTCCTTTCACCTGTGATGATCTCCTTGATGCACCTACCGCTCTTTTATAACTCAGCCTCTCTCCTCTCCAAGGCCTGGCACGTGATTCTGTGCATAACTCCTTTAAAGAATATGTATTTTTTTTATTTAATTTAAAGATCCCAATTATAAGATACTTTATTTTATTATTATTTTTCTTTATAGCTGACCCAAAATATTGTTATAAATAGAATAGTACTATTTCGACAATCTATAATTTTCTACTATACTTTAATTTATCTTATTAATCAAGTTGTGAATCACAATTTACAAGCATGATTACCACTATTTATTTATTTAAATATTTATTATAATTAATATTATATCGAATAATACAAACTTCTTACAACTTTATTTATCAACAACACTTCTATTAAAATAATAATTTATTTATAGCTAAAATCGACAACTAACGACATTATGCCCATTTAACAACACTTATACTCTTCCGTAGAATAATTCTAATTAAAGCACAACATTACCACACATACTTAGACACCTGCAGAACTCATTAGACTCCAAGATACGGTATTACCTGACAGCAAGACATGAGCGAACGACAACCAATAACCACAAGGGTAAACTGACGACGAAGGAACACTGACTAGGGACCTCACATTAACTCCAACCAACTAATCCATTGGCGAAGGCACGTTCAGACCTGTAATCAGGTGGAGTCGATGCCTAGTACCTGCATCCTGCAGCAACGCACAGTTAACCATAACAAGATATACATATACATCACATGCAGTCCTATCGTAAATGGAAATCACAGTGAGGTAGGGTACTCAAGAATGAGTAATACAACACTGTTCCATTCATGTTTATGTATAAACAATTAACTACGTTGAACAAGGTATCTGATATTAATCAACAACATAAAACATTCAATCCAATATCGCAATTAACATTGAAACATCTGTAACATCTAGTTCATTTATCAAATTCTAAAGCATAAAATGACATAATCCAACATCAACATCTGTTATCATAACAACTAGATTCACAATGAAGTAACAAGATAACAAGAGATCCATCATCTACGGTCTAGGACACTATAAAGTTTAAGCAAACATCAATCTGATGGACGACGAGATGAGGGGCACTACATCCTCCCCCTAGGATCAGGCTTACTCCTGGAAGCCTACGAACAAATATGGGTGAAATGTATTGAGTTTGGGCAGTTTTCACAACACTGTGCAAACATGGGAGCACACACTGTGCATGAGATCTATTAACAGAAAAGTCTTGATATACTGACTTTACACCTTTAGCAGCATGGACCATAATTTATCATTTTATAAGCACTATATTCATGATTTAACACACATACATGAATTCAAATTACCATGAATCACATCTCAAGGCTGCACAAGGATCCATCTGGACACTGGTAACTGACCTACTAAGGCATGTCACAAAATCTATGAGCCAAAAGCCAATATCTATCCCGCACAATCCATACCACACACTCTGAGACTTGATGGTGCTAGGGCACACACACATGGTTAGATCATCCAAACAAGACAACAATGACCTAACTCCTACAACAAAAATTAATTAGCCTCCAAGAAATAGTCCTAGCCTCGGATATCCCCATCCTCAAGGTTCCCTGTGTCTGCTTCCTCGTATACGCTCACCAAGTCTGCCTCATACATCCTTGGAGAGGAATCACAATACGATACATGGCCGGCATCGAAAACAATAAAGAGAAAATAGTTCAGCCACCAAAGTCATAAACAAATATCAAATAAGGGTTAAATTTCTTCAACGAAACAAGAAATGCACGCAATTCGACACTAAATCAAATGTAACTATGAGGATTACACAAAAATGAAGATCACAAGGTGTGGCTAAACCATCGCAACCAAATATAAACAAAGTGCCGACCTTTTAATTAATAGAAAATCATCAAAAATTATAAGGAAAATACACAATCTTTGAAATTGCACTGTACAACACTGCGTGACTAGTTGCTAGCCACCGAACGAGGAAGGAGGAACAACATCAGGTTAACCTCACTACTTTATTCTATACCATAAGGACTCTACATAAGCACCGTAAAATCCCAGAATTCCTACTCCGCAAGAGGGCACACAAACATCAAGTCCTCTAATCGACAACTCCTTTAACTACAACCGAAGCTCCTTACGGATGGGATGATCATCAGGGAATACTTCTCCCCTAAACTCCCAAATGTTAACCATCACAACAAACAACTGACAATCTTGCCGCATACCTTTCTTCAACTGCATGGCAGAAATCAAGGGGATGGATCTCTACATGCCAACTACCTCTACCTTGACCTCTAGGCACCTACCTACATACACACTGCCAAGGGACACCCTCGCGTTGTTAGGCAAGGATGACAAAAGTAAAGAAGAAAATCTTTAGAGTTTAAACAACTAGGACAACATAATGGGACTATGCACACCCAGAGTACCCAGTGTTTAAACTTGGCTCTGATACCAGATGTAACGCCCGCCTTGTACACCTCAAAGAATTACACATATATGCTACATGAAACAGGAACATTTTTTTTTTTTTAAATGTTTAAAAACAATAAATAATGTTAACATAACTAACTACGACATAATCTCTAAGGATACAAGGCTGCATTACTTTACAAACCAACTAACATAATTTAACATTCATCAGTAACTGATCTAAATCCAATGCATAATTGAATAACTGATTCATATTCATTACATACCGTCAGATAATACAATCTACAAGATCAAAACATAACTGAAATGCTTTTATTACACATAAGTACATCATGACATCATTACATTGCCATTTTCAGATTACATCAGAATACATACATTATGATTGATCTGTTACACTAATCTGGTACAAGATTATACACATGCATCTTCATCAACTGGGACAAGTACAACTGGAACAAATCCTTTTCTGCATATGAACTTGACAAGGAATAACCAATGGATAAAATAGCTCTTCCACCCGACCATGTGGAACCCTAAGGTCCACCCCCCGAGCTAGGAGTTAACATGAGGTCCCAAACACTGACAGTCAGGTAGACGAAAGCCAAACAAGAACAAAGGATGACCATACGCCAATACTACCCATGGCAATAACAATACAACACAACATAACTTAACTTTACTTTAACTTCCAGAGGCGACACAAAACAAATGAGGAGAGACCGAACAAGGAATGCTAGGTTGTAGTAGGGAGAGTGTCATCGCACGGTCCTAGCATGGGTTATCCTGACAGCCTCTCACTAGGCGCCGGCCCCATCTATGGTTATCCTGATAGCCTCTCACTAGGCACCGGCCCCATAGGGTGACACATGCGGAATCGACCTTCCTTTCATGAGGACAAGGAAGTCAATCATGCCGACCAGGCCTTCTCTACCCATCCTTAGTCTAAACGAGCACTACAGGCCATGGGAGAGGAATCCATTAATCTTATTAATGTGAAATCTACCCTTAACCCCCTAGTTAATTTTAGGTTATCACTTGATTAATCTACTTTCAACGGGTTATCATGACTGCCACTTTGGGCGCCGGCCCCACGTTGAAAGCCACTCTCCTTCCTAACACCTAGTAAACCTTAACCATAATACAAGGCATTATAACATTCCTCATACATATTCATCGCAAGGCATAAACCCTCTTGCATTACAAACAGGATCATAACACCAATTGTTATCCATCGCCTATAGCATTACAATACTTTATCCTTTTACAGATTTCAGGTCTCTCCGTACGACAAAACGGTACAATAAGAGCACAAGAGGTTTGATATTTCATCCTGAGATTATTACTTTACAAGACACATCATTCACCCTTGACAGTACCTCATTATACTTCATACCATGTTTGATACACATAAATGCTATTACATCGTAAATACAAAAACAACAATACACAAGTTGCAAATACTCAACATTGACAACCTAGCCTCTGGAATTCGGGTTTGAACAACCTCAAATCGACTCATTACAACACTCAATCAATTCAATTCAGACTCAGGAGAAGAAATACTACAATTCATTCTCAGTTTAACACAAACAACTTCTGAATTAAAAACAACCTTATATTATAACACTTGCAACTAACTCTCTAACTAATCTTTATTTTGCTTCAAAAGATAAATAAGCTGATTAACTAAATCATTACAATAATTGATATAAGAACCACTTAATTCCAGATACGATCTTATAAACTTTCCTTCAATCTTATCCGATTAGCTTTATTCTATTAAGGATAATAACGCTAGGAGAGATATCTTACGACTGAATGGCAATCACACGAGGCAAATTCAATCACGAAATGTTTGTTATCCTTCATACGATCTTGCAAACATTCTAGCGAACTCAACCAAAAGGATTCTTTTATGATGATTGGAAGATGTTTCTGAAGTTGATCTTATCCGAGGTGATATAATTTCTCAAGGAGAACGATCGTAAATGCGCCCTTTGCGAACAGCTTGGGATATTTTACTACTGAGATGTAAAATTGCTATTGATTGTTTTACCACTGACGTGAATAATATTTGATTGTATCACCAACTTCTGGCAGCGTCCGACAACTTAGAATTCTAATAAATTGATGGCACAACTTAAGGGTTTTCTTTCTCTAACAAAAAGGCAAGGACTGCAGAAAAACAATGACATACAAAAATGACGAACTGGAGTTGTCGAAAAGATTACTTACGGCCTCTAACAGCATTCTTCATCTACTCAACGCCATACGCCTTCTTACCATTATGCAGATTTCCAATTACAACAAAGTGTGGATAGAGTGTTACATACTGAAGAAAATTTATCTCAGATGGAAGGTCGCAGATTACAAATCCTCTGTGGATTTTGATTGTTGTTTACTGTGTGAAGGCAGAACCATCTTCCTTGGCAGTGCATGCCTTTCTATGTGCTAACATAGTTATTGATATATCTGTTAACTCTGCACTGTTTGCACGAATCATTTTCAAGAAAACAGTTGAGTAAGGGTAAAGGTGAAACTTGAGCGCTCAGCTGAGTACAACTCTCCAAATAGATGGAATGATTGCAGGACAAAACAATACTGGATTTGCTGCATAAACTTTACAAACTCACCATAGAGCGATCTGTGGTTATAAAACTGGATTCTACAGAAAAATTTTCTTTTGGGATGCAATCATATGGTAATCCTATTGTTGTGCAAGATCGCTGGTATACACAGAATGGTTTTGCTGACAAGGTATTAGATTTTTTTTTTAACAAGGTGGGCTTTAAGTTTCTGACTTGCAACCCTACGACAGCTAGGAATAGTGATTACTGAGTTCGGAGGTATTAATAACCATTGACCCGCGCCATGTAACTACCATTTTGATCTTTCACTAGCTAAAATGACAACTCGGCCATCACTTTTCCTTCTAGTTCTTCCCATGTGTTGGGTCATTCTTAATTGTGAAACATTTGCATCAAAAGATATCACAAGATCAACTTCCATTATATCCAAACCCTCTTCCCCAATAGATGGTGCAACAATGGTGTTGTAACCACCTGCACGAAATTTCTGCAAAACATGTTGTTGAACTTTCTGAGTTTGGCCCTCGGAGATGCAAGAAAGAAAGATGGAGTTCAATGACTGAGTGAGGATAGCAATGTTCTTAGACTGTGCAACTGTTTCCGCACCCAATTACATTTGCTTGAAATTTTCTAAAGCCTTTTCAATGCTCATCCTGTATCATTGTATTTACTAGGGCCGACATTACTTCGAAGCACTTTGTCAAACAGTTCACTTGTCTTGTCTATACATCCACATTTCGCATACATGCTTATCAGAGTATTTGAATACCCAGCAGGAACTTCTGGTTTCACTATGTTTTGGTGAATATCATCAATGATTCTGAGGCTCCTCTATTGACGCTAAAGGGAAAACATTATCAATGACATCATTACCACGCTTCGTATACACTTCAACATCCATTTATGAAACATGGACTGGGCAATATGTTACATGCGCTGATATTGTTCATGTTCAAACTTGACTATCATAGCACAAGAATATCCATATCCTCTGGTGACCTCACCACACCATTACTCATAATAGTATAATGGCCTCTGGCAATGAGCCTATCAAACAATTCCCCTTTCTCGCATAGCTTCCTGAACAAATGCACAACATTGTCATCCTCATGGATAGCCTTAAGCCACACAATGTTGGGATGCTGATAAAGGTAGCGGAGTCTACTTTACACACGCCAATTGCATTTGCTTGAGAGTTTCTAAAGCCTCTTCAACAAAACTGTTACGTGCAATTTCTGCAATCTTTGAAGCATTATGTCAAACAGTTCACTCTTTTATTTATGCTTCCACATCGCACCCATGAAATGGGCATCCCCATGCCCCATATCCTTTAGTAGAACCACACAATGAGAATTCACAAGGCAAAAGAGGATTTGGGCCAAAGACTGAGCCATCTTCCAGTTCCCCATTTGATTGGGGTCTGAGATCATCAACCAAGGGTCCCAATATATGTTTTCCTGTCTATTCACCATACCAGATCTGGATTGTAAAACTGTACTAGCGATGGCACGGGCTGTGAAGTGGAGCCTTTGTTACAACTGCACTACTAGGATAAAACCAAATCAAAGCACACTTCTCATCTTGCAAATTTACTGTATTTACCTAGGATTTTTCACAGCCTGTTACTGTCTTTTTCCTGAAGCAAGATTCTGCAATACCCGAGGACATACATCTACAAACCCTACCAATATTTTTCCGGTCTGAGAGTGCATACGGAATGATTCGGCAAATAGTGGAAGGAAAACAATTGACTTACAGAATCTTTGAGCAGAAACGAAGTATTTAAACCCTAAGAAAAGATGCTGTTTAAACACAGAGAGGACAGTCTATAGAACTATTTAGAATCAAATAAACTACAACAACATTTGCAGATTCGAAATGAAAATTCAGAGATAAGGCATTCGAAGGAACCTGGCTACGCAACCCACTCGACGAATCTGCTTCGATCGCTGCAGTACCAAGCTGCTTCTTTCCTTTCACCTGTGATGATCTCCTTGATGCACCTACCGCTCTTTTATAACTCAGCCTCTCTCCTCTCCAAGGCTTGGCACGTGATTCCGTGCATAACTCCTTTAAAGAATATGTATTTTTTTTTATTTAATTTAAAGATCCCAATTATAAGATACTTTATTTTATTATTATTTTTCTTTATAGCCGACCCAAAATATTGTTATAAATAGAATAGTACTATTTCGACAATCTATAATTTTGTACTATACTTTAATTTATCTTATTAATCAAGTTGTGAATCACAATTTACAAGCATGATTACCACTATTTATTTATTTAAATATTTATTATAATTAATATTATATCGAATAATACAAACTTCTTACAACTTTATTTATCAACAACACTTCTATTAAAATAATAATTTATTTATAGCTAAAATCAACAACTAACGACATTATGCCCATTTAACAACACTTATACTCTTCCGTAGAATAATTTTAATTAAAGCACAACATTACCACACATACTTAGACACCTGCAGAACTCATTAGACTCCAAGATACGGTATTACCTGACAGCAAGACATGAGCGAACGACAACCAATAACCACAAGGGTAAACTGACGACAAAGGAACACTGACTAGGGACCTCACGTTAACTCCAACCAACTAATCCATTGGCGAAGGCATGCTCAGACCTGTAATCAGGTGGAGTCGATGCCTAGTACCTGCATCCTGCAGCAACGCACAGTTAACCATAACAAGATATACATATACATCACATGTAGTCCTATCGTAAATGGAAATCGCAGTGAGGTAGGGTACTCGAGAATGAGTAATACAACACTGTTCCATTCACGTTTATGTATAAACAATTAACTACGTTGAACAAGGTATCTGATATTAATCAACAACATAAAACATTCAATCCAATATCGCAATTAACATCGAAACATCTGTAACATCTAGTTCATTTATGAAATTCTAAAGCATAAAATGACATAATCCAACATCAACATCTGTTATCATAACAACCAGATTCACAATGAAGTAACAAGATAACAAGAGATCCATCATCTACGGTCTAGGACACTATAAAGTTTAAGCAAACATCAATCTGATGGACGACGAGATGAGGGGCACTACATAGAGAGTATCGGACGACTTATCGGCCGTTCTATATAGGTAATCATAGAGGGGCACGAATAGAGAGAAGTTGGTATGAACTTGAGAATGGGGAAGAGAGTGAAACCTGTGGAATATTAGGTATGTCTGATCAAATTAATTCGCAATGGATTTTTTTCTGGAAATTGGAACTTTCGGACTTATGTAAGAAAACTTACGAGGGCGTGTACATGAGGAATTTGAGAGGAGGGAAGATCTTAAATGCCCAATCGGGAACAAATTCAAAGTTACAGTGCCCCATATTGTTCATGAAATCAAACCGTATTAAGTAGCCAAATACTACACCAATAGAAGCGGTTTTGGTGGCAACGGTAGCCAATGGAGGAAGTAAGAAAATTGTGGCATACATCAAATGTTCTGCAAACGGATGCACTACAGCTGAATAGAAACAAGATTCACAATTTCAGTATTCAATACTCATGAACAGTGCAATTTCTATATAAATAAATCGATTCAAAAGAAAATTTTCTTACATGTGATGGGTTCTGTGACGAAAGAGGAGTGATGATGCGAATGGTAAAGATTATACAGGAAGTGATGATGGAGAGCTCTATGTGCCCAGTAATATACAAATTCAGCTGGTCCAACATGAACCAAAATGATAATAAGAAGGCCCTTTGTGTTCCAGAAATTAGGAAAATTGGAGGCGCCTGGAATGAATGCATGAACTGTGCTACCTATTAAGGTGTACATCAGAATATTGTCGTCCCTGCACCACATTGTAGAAAGTAAACAATTATTATCTTCAAACTATATGCTTTTCACACAAGATTTTACATTATCGCCAATCTCTACAACTTTCTTGGCCATGAAACAGTCGGCACTTTAAATTTACAAACCCACCACTTTACTGACTTATCTGTAGATGCACATACAAAATATTTTGAAAGGAGGAGATTAGCAGGTTCCCTCTCTATCCACTTGCTCAAAGTGGATACTTTTAGATTGTATTTGACGCTTGCTCCGTGCATTCTGATAGCGAGAAACACTTATCCACAGCTGGTTATGAAGGTATCTGATTCCCGCCAGAATAAGCAGTAGCAGACTAAAGTTGTTTGCTTCTTGTCCTCCCAGAAAATTGGTATGTACCGCTTTGATCACCAGAGGGGAGAGCAGCAGATACTAGATGTATAACAATATCCTTTCTAATCAGTAACTACTCTATCTTCATATTCGTTTATTCAGAATTCATTTTTCTCTTCATTTAATTTCTAATGATAGACTACTAGATTTTGGAGTCTGATCCTAAACAACAAAAATACAGTTTTTTTTTCCACAAGCATTCTGTTGGGACAGGGGGAAGCAGGGGAGTGGCAGAATGCTGTCCAGAAAAAACAATGCTACAGCAATAATGAACAGCATAAAAACAAATACACAGAGGAGCAATATATTGGCCAGTGATACAAACACTCATACAGAGAAGACAAAGCACAAAGGACAGCAATATATATTATATACTTTCTTTTTTCTAAAATACATTCAAACTTGATACAATTTTCAATGACAAAGTTGCTGCTCTATTTTCCTTAGATGCCTCAATCACTGGAGCTGCAAACTGTTTCTCTGGAGCTGCCTGTAGGATCTCCATAGCTATCTATGGATTACCCTGTGCTGCTGCACATCAAACCTTCTATTCTCTGTTGTATTCTCCTTCTGTTGTTCTGTGTTGTTCTCTTTTGGAACATTTCCTTCACATTCCTTCTGCTGCTGCAGGTTAACTCACTTGCATTCTATATTCTGTCAACTCTCTTTCCCTCTCTTTTGTCTCATACTTTTCTTGCCAGACAACTGGTGCTCAACCCATTTTAAATTCAAATTCACCTACTAGAATGAATGTTGGTAGGCCAATAGTGTTGGGGTGCAGATTTTGGAGATCCCCAGTCTGATGTGGGGGTAGGGAGAAATAAATGCACTGACGGAAGATTAAATTCTTCCAACACTCCCCCTTAATCTGGAGTCAGATGTCATTCAACAATTTTCTTTCCGGAGTTGATCTCTTGAATTGTACCTATGCATTTGTCTTTCCGGAGCAGATCTCCAGAACTGTTTCTACCATTTTGGATCACCTCCGGAGCTCTTCTCTGCATCTCGGGAGCACCATGTCTGCATCTCCAGAGCTGACTTCCTATTTCTGCATCTCCGGAGCTGACTTCCTGTTTCTGCATCTCTGGAGTTCTATTTTTTCATCTTCGGAGCACCTCCGGAGCTGCACATACCTTCCAGAGTTGAACCTCTGGAGCTCTGCTGTTGTCCTATCAGATTTGAACCTCTAGAGCTATCCTCTTTGTAGAACTACACACCTCCGGAGCTGTCCACAATGCCAAGCCTGTTTCTTAGGTGTTCAAAAGAATCTTTTGGCAATGCCTTTGTAACTCAATATTGTAACTCACTCTCTCCCCATTCTACCAACTCGCTTATGAAGTGATAATGGATCTTAATGTGCTTCCTCTGTCCGTGGAAGATTGGATTCTTTGTCAAGGCTATTGAAGAAACATTGTCACAATGAATGGTTGTACCATCATCTTACTGCTCATTCAAGTCTGTAAGGATCCTTCTCAACCAAATAGCATGACATGCTACTGCATTTGCTGCAATATACTCAGCTTCTGTTGTAGAGAGAGAGACAATGGGCTATGTCTTGGAAGCCCATGATATCACACTTAAACCCATGTGAAACACATAGCCGAATGTGCTCTTCTGGTCATCTACATTACCTGCCCAATCACTATCCGTGAAACCAGCCAACTTAAACTCATTAGAAACATTATACAAGATGCCATAACCTATTGTGCCATTCACGTACCTCAGGATCCTCTTTCCTGCTTGCCAATGTGTGTCCTTAGGCTTCTCCATGAACCTAGAAATTAGGCTTACAACATATATCGAATCAGGCCTAGTGGCTATCAAGTACATGAAGCTTCCAACCATGTTCTTGTAGAGGGTTGGGTTTACTTCCCTGCTGTTGTCCTCTTTACTCAATTTTAGATCTGTAGCTGTTGGTGTAGGGGCAGGTTTACTATTCTCCATTTTAAATCTCTTCACAATCTGTTTGGCATAGTTAGTTTGCGAAATAAATATGACACGCTCTATTTGCTTGACCTCAATGCCAAGGAAATACTTTAGCAGACCTAGGTCTGTCATCTCAAACTCATTCTTTATTGCCACTTTGAAATCAGCAATGAAAAGATCACTATTGCCAATAAAAATCAGATCATCTACATACAAAACAATAATCAAAATGTTACCTTCAACTGCTTTGATGTAAAGAGTGGGCTCGCTGCTGCTTTTGCTAAAGCCATTGCTCAACAAATATGAGTCAATTCTGTTGTACCATGCCCTAGGTGGTTGTTTTAGCCCATAGAGGGCTTTCTAGAGCCTAAATACTTTATCCTCTTGCCCTGAGACTTCATAGCCAGGTGGCTGCTCCACATACACTTCCTCTTTCAGTACTCCATTCAAGAAGACTGACTTTACATCTATTTGAAACACCTTCCACTTGTGTTGGGTTGATATTGCTATGACTGCCCGAACTATTTCTAGCCTTGCAAATGGTGCATATGTCTCATCATAATTTCTTCCAGGCTGTTGTTTGTACCCTTTAACAACTAGCCTTGCCTTATGTCTTTGAATCTTTCCTTCAACAATAGACTTGGTCTTATAGACCCACTTAACTCCAATCACTTGTTTACCCTTGGGTAAAATAGTTAGGTACCATGTGTCATTCCTCTCTATGGCATCCAATTCTTCATCCATGGGCTTACACCATTTCTCTTCTTTCACAGCTTCTTCAAAGTAGATTAGATCACTACAAGAAAGTAATGTAAAATCTAAATTCTCATGCTCATCAGCATACCTTGTGCTGTCATAAATGTCCTTCACACTCCTTGTCCTCCGTGGAATCATTGATGCAAGTGTGGGGTCTGAGTTACCTCCGGAGCTGCTACTGTTGTGACCTCTAGAGCTACTATTCAGCCCTTCGGAGCTACTATTCTGCTGACCTCTGGAGTTGTTGTTCAGACGACCTCTGAATTTGCTACACTGCTGAACTCTGGAGCTGCAGATCTCTGGAGTTGCAGACCTCCGAAGCTACTGATCTCTGGAGCTACAGTGCTGCTGTCCACCTCCGGAGCTGCTTTGCTGAACACCTCCAATGCTCTACGTTAGTTTCTCCCTGAGCTGCTGCTCTCCGTAGTTCCTCCAGAGTTGCTATCCTCTAGAGCTTCTTCATCTTCAAGGGGTATTGTGACTAAAATACCCATGGTGCTATCCACAGTTCCATTTCATGCTTCATTCTCAATGAACTCAACATCCTTGCTGATCACAAGCTTTTTGGTGATGGGATTATATAGTCTATAGGCTTTTGACTCTTCACTATAGCCTATGAAGATACATTTCTCACCTCTATCATCAAATTTCTACCTCTTCTCTTTAAGCATGAATGCATATGCCACACACCCAAAGATTCTTAGGTGTTCAACACTCCATTTGTTGTTTGTCCATGCCTCTTGTGGAATCCTATCACGAATGGCCTTTGTAGGACACCTATTCAATAAGTAAACTGTTGTTGCTACAACCTCACCCCAATAATCATTTGACAGTCCCTTTGCCTTCCGCATGCTTGCTGTCATCTCTGTGATGGTTCTATTTTTCCTTTCAATAACTCCATTTTGCTGTGGAGTATACCTTGTTGTGAACTGTTTATGATTGCCTTCATTCCTGCAGAAATTCAGAAATTGTTTGGAGATATACTCTCCCCCTCTATCTGTTCTTAGGGCCTTGATATAGCGGCCACTTTGCTTTTTAGCTGATGCCCTAAACCACTTAAATTTCTCGAAGGCTTATGATTTGTTCTTCAAGAAATAAACCCAAATTTTTCTACTGTAATCATCTATGAAGGTCATGAAATATACATTCCCACCTAGTGTGGAGGTCTTCATAGGGCCACATAAATCTGAATGCACCAACTCTAATGGTGCTCTTGCCCTTCTAGAATACCCTGATTGAAAGGGTTGTCTATGCTGGTTTCCTAAAATGTAGGCTTCACATTTTCCATCAGGCTCTACAATGTTTGGTAGTCCTCTAACCATGCCTTTCTTGGACAATAAACTCAAACTAGAAAAACTTAAGTGCCCATACCTCAAATGCCACAATTTGGATGGGTCTTTGACGACTGTCCTAAAGGATGATTGTTGTCCCACTGTTGTAAGCATTGAAGATAGTGTTAGAAACTGCGCCAGAGACTCTATGTGTATCCTAAGAGGAAACATTATATTCCTCGTCATCTGTACTGCTGCAATAACTTTCTTACTGCCTCCTTTGTCAAATATTGTGCACTCTCCATTTTCTATAAGAATTCTATAACTATTTTGGACCATCTGTCCAATGCTCAATAGGTTATGTTTTATGCCTGGGGCATAATAGACATTATGGATCTGCATTTTCTCACCTTGCTTGCTAAGGACTGTGATGATGCCTCTTCCTATGACAGGAACCTTTTGACTGTTGCCCATCATGATCTCAAACTTGACATCTTTGTCAATGGAGGCAAACAAATTTGCATTACCACTCATGTGGTTGCCACACCCGCTGTCCAAATACTAGACTTCAGGGCTGCCCTTCTCAGCGAGGTTGCACATAATAAACACTTTAGACTAATTTTTATTTTCAGCCTTGTTCTCATTTGCTACATTAGCATTTTGGCCTTCATGATCATAATGTTTCTTTCTACACTCACTAGCAAAATGAACAAACTTATGATAGTAATAGCATTGAACATTGCTTTTGTCATACCTCTGATTAGAACTGTTGTTCTTCTTCTTTTCTTGATAGCTTGGCTGTGAGTTGCTTGCCTCTTCTTGGTTATTTGAAACTCCCCTTCCAGAGTTGTTTCTTCCTCTACCTCTTTGACCTTTACTTCTGTCGTTTCTTCCTCTTCCCCTACCTCTTGCATTGGTTTGAGCCTTGAAAGCTTGCTCAAGGGAAGAAGCGGATCTATTCAACCGCTGCTCATGGCTTTGTAGAGAGCCCATCAATTCATCCACTATCATCTTGGACAGATCCTTTGTCTTTTCAATGGTTATGACAATAGGGTCAAATCTAGAAGGTAGACTCCTTAAGATTTTTTCAACAATCCTTTGTTCATCCATGGTTTCTCCATTTATCCTCAACTGATTTAACATAGTAGAAACTCTAGTGTGAAAGTCTGAAATAGACTCACTCCCCTTCATCTGAAGGGTCTCAAAATACCTTCTAAACAACTGGAGCTTGACTGATCTTACCTTGTCAGTTCTCTTATAGCTGTTCTGCAATATTTTCCATGCCTGTTTTGAGTAGTTTGCTGTTGCAATGCGGGGGAAAATAGCCTCTGTCAAGGCTACCTCTATAAGACTGAAGGCTTTTGCATCCTTCATTCTTGTTTCCTTCAACTAGTTTCTTTGAGCATTAGTTAAGGCTACATAGGCTGCTAGGTCTGTGGTGTCTGTGAACCCATTTGTGACCAAATCCCATAGGTCATTTGCAACCAGACTAGTCTTCATCTTCTTAGGCCAAATATCATAGTTCTATCCATCCAAATTTGGTGGCTGCTGCCATCCTTTGCTATCCCCACCTGCCATGCTTCTCAAATTCGAGAAGGTTGATAATGCCTAGACAAACTAGGGCTTATATAGAACACCCACAAAAATCTAACTACCCAGAAAAATAGGGCTCTGATACGAAATTGTTGGGACAGGGGGAAGCAGGGGAGTGGCAGAATGTTGTCCAGAAAAAATAATGCTATAGCAATAATGAACAACATAAAAACAAATACACAGAGAAGCAATATATTGGACAGTAATACAAACACTCACATAGAGAAGACAAAGCACAAAGGACATCAATATATATTATATACTTTCCTCTTTCTAAAATACATTCAAACTTGATACAAACTTCAATGACAGAGCTGCTGCTCTGTTTTCCTTAGATGCCCCAATCACTGGAGCTGCGGACTGTTTCTCTAGAGCTGCATGTAAGAACTCCGTAGCTGTCTATGGATTACCCTATTCTACTACACATCAAACCTTCTATTCTCTGTTGTATTCTCCTTCTGTTGTTCTGTGTTGTTCTCTTTTGGAACATTCCCTTCACATTCCTTCTGCTACTACAGGTTAACTCACTTGCATTCTATATTCTGTCAACTCTCTTTCCCTCTCTTTTGTCTCATACTTTTCTTGCCAAAAAACTAGCACTCAACCAATTTCAAATTCAAATTCACCTACCAGAATGAATGTTGGCAGGCCAACGGTGCTGGGGTGCAGATTTTGGAGATCCCTGACGTGGGGGCAGGGAGAAATAAATGCACTGATGGAAGATTAAATTCTTCCAACACATTCTACTCTACACAAAGCTTACCTTGAAGTTACCAAGTTTCTCCCATGGGCATCGTGTAAGTGGACCCGGCTTAGATGCCATTCTCTTCACCTTAGGTTTTAGTTTAGAAAAGCTCAATAAGATCCGTGAGCGCAATCTTCCTGATTTTTAAGAAAAACTCTGGACAGAGCCTAAGAACTCTTCTTGCACAAGAACAATGACATTAATTTTGGATTGCTAGAACTATTGATCTATGCAGAACCCTGCAGTCCTTCCCTTAGTATATATAGTTCTTAGCTGTGAAGTGAATTGCAATCCACGTTTGAATTCTAGTTTGGTAAGCTTATTTACTTCTGCATTTATGGGAGCACCTACAGTCCTCTGTAACAACAAAAATGAATACTGCACCCTGGGAACAAAATCCTAAAGCTACTACTTATCTATAAAGCAATGCGCATATTTTAACTGCACCGAACAACGTCGACTTCATTTATTAAAAACAAAAGCTGTCAAAATACTATGAGCATACTTTATTACTGCAAAATCTTGGAAAATAATACCGGGTAACCGACTGCAAATATCATGCTAAAGAAATTAAAAATTTAGCAAATATTAGAAGTGTTGAAACAAAGCTTGGCCTCCATTTGATCGTTCAAAATGGAGGATGAGTGGAAGTTCCATCTACCACAAATGTTTTCAAATGGGTGGATCGCTGAACTTTAATATGCGACTATGTTGTGATATTGTAAAAAATTATACAATGATATTTGGAAAGAGTTGAGGCCACCCTCTATCAAATAATCAATAAGGGCTATTACGCGGATCAATTGATTTCCAGGGCTTCTTTATGAAACACTTCTTTATCACCAAAAGTGGTATCAAATAGTCTATACGTACAAATATTTTTAGGTCTATGGTTAATTTTCCCAATTACATGTTACAGTAGTTGGTGGACAAGGTTGTAAATATAATAAGAAATTCAATTTTTTTAAATAAAAACAATGTAATGATATGAAATGAATGGCCACATCAACTAAATCATAGTGTCACACTTTTATTTTATAAAGGAAATTATGATTTAACTTTTTAACTTGAATACATATATATTTTGAATTTTAAAATAATGTACACTTTTTATTGTATTTTATGTTTGTATTTTTTTAAATTAAAAAATTATTTAAATGTAGTATTTTATAAATTTGACAATATAATTTAATTGTTATAAAATGCTCAAAAATAAGGTTGAATGCGATGTAAATATCATTTATTTTCCACATATATATATATATATATATATATATATATATATATATATATATATATATATATATATATATATATATATATATATATATATATATATATATATATCTTGGAAGTATTGTATAATGAAAACAAACTATTTCCTTGTTTTAACTATTTATCAAAAATAGGAAAAAAATTATATATCTTTTAACATCATATTTTTTTCAAAATTTTTTTTGAAACTTTTAGTTAGAATGAATCCAAATAAAACATACATTGGAAATATTTAAATTCATTTATGTTGATAAGTTGGCATATCTACTGGTGCCCCAAAGTCATCCACTAAATAAATTCTAAACAATCATGACATTAGGTCAACCATAGTACATAAATAATGTTGGTGTACTTTTTTTTTTTTTTTTGAAAAAGTTATTATATTTAATACTTGTTCAAGAAATCTATAAATATATGTTTGTTTTGGGAATGATGCATAACTTAAAATAAGATTATAAATTTATGCAATACTAATTAAATAACTTATAAACCAAATTATAATTAAATTTAAATAAAATTAAACTAAATTAAACTAAAAAAATTATTTTAATAGAACTAAATTCTAAATTAAAATACAATTGAATGATTCATATCTAAATATTAAACAAATTTAAATTAAAAATAACAACAATAATATATTTTTATTATAATCTTTAATTAAAAATTTAACTTTAAATTTAAATTCAAAATTTTATAAAATCTAAATTGGAATATTTTTTAAAAGAAAGGTGACAGAGCATTTATACTGTATTAGATAAGTAAGATTACAAAAAACTAAAAATCAGACTATCAAAAACAAGGGATACATTGCCTGGTCTATATAATTGTATGGGCAGAAACTGCCTACAATCAGTAGTGATGACTAGAAAACATAAAAAAGAAACATTGAAATAGATGACATGCCGAATATATAAACACAGTCAAACTACTTAGTCTAAGTTGGAACCGTGGTGTTCCTCTAGAGGTGGCATAGAAAAGGAGAGGGTGAAGACTGGTGTGCCTAGTGCTCGTGGAGACCTGGGGATGCATCTGGTATGTGATGTTGTAGGAAACACACCGCATTAAATACCTCCTTTGCTTTGTCTGCTATCCCTTCTAAGAGCTAGAAATGATGGGCATTGAGGGCCTTGGTAAGCATGTTGACGCAATCCACCTAGAGTCGTCCCCTTTGCAGTGCATTGTACACACAAGCCGCATGGTGAGATGTCTGCAAGATATGTGTATCAAAAATCCCACCGATAGGAGCCAACCCTTCTTGATAATCATAGACCACCAATGCAATTCACCACCTTTTTGAGTTGAAAGGAAGAATGCACCAACCCAAATCTAATCACCTGCGTATTTTCATGGGCCTACAAAATGTCAAAGATGTTGGAGATGAAAGTAGAGGCAATCTCAAATCATTTCACTTGCCTGGACCCTTAGGCTAAAATAGATGGTAGCCCAAAACACTCTAAACTGCAAACTCAACATTATCACAATCTATTTTGAAAATCTCCGTCATATGCATTGTATTCATCACACCATGGTAAGTGGGCTCCCCTACCAGAGGGGGAAGAAAGACACAAAGATTTATTTCCTAAGTCACCATTTAAGCTTGACACACTACTTTAGGAGTTAATGAGAGAGCCAGCGACTTGAGAGGAATAAATCATAAGAAGACCTTGGAGGTATTAAAAAGACTAGGGATTAAAAAGCTATGGCATCACCATGTCATAGGAGTTAAGAATGAGGCATGTAGAGAAGTACATATCTTATGGCAATGTGGTGATGTTGATGTGCCCCTTCCTACATACGCTCTGATGGCAATATAAAGGCTGATATGTCTCCTGCAATGGATAAGACCATAGTAATAAGAACGCATGGTTGAAGCCACCTGGGATCTCCAAGTAGTGTCCTTGCCTATAAAAATAGGTGAGGCCATAGGATGTTTAGAAGATGCAATCTTAATGGATGTTGCATTTCCCAAAGAGGTATTAATGTTTGTCTATGTCCCCTTAATTCCCCCAAGCAAAATTTATTCCAACAGCCCTCTTGACATGACAGTTTGGGGAGTCGTTAACCTTACTCATTCATGTCTAACAGGGAATTAAGGATTGGTAATCTCCTCATTAAGAAGTCCTGGCTAAGGAGCTAGGTGTATCTTTCACCAATAAATGCACCAAGTGAGCTAGCCTTCCATCTTGACGAGGTGAAAAATTTGTGCATGTAACCCCTTGATCAATTGTCATGTTGGCAATAAGGTCCTCCACCTGATTTTTTTCCCTATAGCATTGACTAATCTGGAAACTATCAAGAAACCATAGAAGATCAATAGCCTAATGTAAAATGTAGTCTAGCATCCAATTGAGGGCTTCCCTTCTTTTGAGAGCGTTTATAATAATCAAAGAATTGTCTTCAATCAAAATATTTTTTACCTCATGTGTTATTGTCATTCTAATTTCATAGAGGAGGGCGAGTGCTTCTGCCTAATTATTAGTTCTTAGAGGGATTTTGATTGCCTACACTACCACAAATTTTCCTTCAGAATCCTTGATGATACAGCTAATGTCTGATGAACTCTGGTTGCCTCTACAGGCGCCATTAAAATTTAATTTTAGAAATGGCATTGTAGGAGGCGACCATTTTACTAATGCTTTTATGAGCTTAGTGGGCATAGCTATATGTTTGGCTTGTTGGCCTAGAAGATTTAACTAACTCCATTCCTTGAGAATTAAACTGTCCCAATTGATGAATTTAGTGTTAGAGGAGACCGTGTTGTCTCTAACTCTTACATTTACAATCTTTGAAATTGATGTGGACACATCTTCTATCACCTTTTCTAGAGGACATCTTCCCTTTCTAAAAATCTTGAAGTTCCTCTCCTTCCAAATACCCCAGATGAGGAATGAAGAACAAACCTCCCATAGACATGCGAATGTGGACTCTTGGTGTATTAATGGTCAGCTCTTGAGTAGATCCAATAGGGAATTAGGTAGGGGAGTACTCCAATTAAGTTTCCTCATACACCAGTTCCAACATGAGATGCTAAAATGACAATGGAACAATAAGTGATTTACATCCTCCTCATGCTCACCACATAGTACACATATGAAATTAGGATTGATGCTAGGTTTAAGTAATTTGTCACCAATTAGAATTTGTAGAAGTTGTGAAACCAACCTCATAGGACCTAGTGAACACCTGCAAAACCTAAGATTAACCTTCCACAAGAGAAAAAAGTAAAGAGAGCAATTTGCACAAAAAATGATGCAATTAATGAAATGGATCAACGAATTACATGAGAGAACTTGCTTTTATATTTGCAAGTTAGAAAACCCTAATGTGAAATTCCTAAGTTTAGCTTAAGTGAAATAAAGTAAAGGTGACTTCATTAATTAATCAATATGATTAAATGAATTAAGTAAAGAACCTATTACTCTAACACCCCCCCTTAAGATGAACTTAGGGAGAAGATGAAAAACTAAGGACAAATGCATGAAAGCAAAGATGGGTCCCAACAACTACCCCTGATGAGGTACCCATGTACAAAAGAGTCTCTCACGAATAGAGAAAAGGCGAAAACCACATGGGAAAAACTCCTCCCCAAAAGAGAGAACAAACCTCCCTACAAGAAAGAAAGAAGGAGTGAAGGACAAAGAAGTCTCCACAAAAGATGTCCCAAAAAAATAGGAACATGAAGATGAACATGAAGAACTCCACTGAAGCATGAAGACGATGCAAACATTGTCGAAGACTGACTACTATAGTGCCGAAAGAAAAACCTCCTCTGAAACAAGACAAAGATTAGGATCAAGAAGACAAGAATCTGCATGAGTGCCCTCAATGACATTACTCGAATAAGATGGAAAACAAAGGAAAAACATATGGAACTTGAAGATACAAATGGCATAGGTACAAAAAGTATAAAAAACAGATCAAGTGAAAATAGAAGGTCACCTCCACAAAAGGAATGCAAGAGTGTCCATATGTTAAATGCTCCATCTCAGCAAAATGCATGGGTAACCAGCCACTGCTGTACATTGCATCCACCTAGTAAATAGGAACAAATACCAGATACATAACTCACTCCAACGTGAAACCAAGGAAGCATTAACACCAATAGTAGAATCACCCCATAGAGCAGACAAGGGAGAGCCATGATAGGTGTTGCTTAACAAATTTGTCACTTCAATTTTATACTCCCTCACCCACACCAATGCCAAATGAACCAACAGTTGGGTCACTTGCAATTGTATTTGCAAGTGCTCTCTACTTATTTTACAAGGAGCAGCTACCTTTGAATAATGTGCAATGAATGAAAACATAGGGTATGATTTTCACCAAAAAGAAGAAAAGGAAAATTAACACCTACCCATAACCATGAAAATAAATGTGATGGATTAATTTAGAATGATATGAATGCGAACAAATAACACAAAGTCCATTTATTCCACACCCATGAATGATAACCAAGAAAAGAATGAGTAGCAAATCTTCATAGTAGATGAATTAGTTTGAATTCAAAGATTCAGAAATAAACATCCACACAATTTGATATAACAGATAATTTCATGAGAAAATGATTACAGAGACACATAGGGCACTTGCAATCTAAAGAAAATATCAATAAATTCACAAATTTAGAAACATCTCCCTTATTTCCCCAATACAAAAATGGGTTCACGGACTCTCTTTCCTATACAACAACTACCCCTGCTTCCCCTATTCCTCAACAACTGAAAAGATGAAAAAGATCCCTTTAATGTCTACGAATTACATATTTATAATATTCCCTCTAGGAACCATCTCGATTTCCATAACTGCTTCTTGGAAAGTAATGAAAATTCTCTTAATTCTTTCTCATAACTGAATCTTGAAATGACTCTTCATTATCTATAACTCCACCTTGAGAAAAGTAACTTTTGGAATTTATCCAATAATTCGAAACTAAAATTTTTCGAATGGCAAAAAGAAGGTGTTGCCCCTGCTAAAGATTTTATAGGCATGTGAAGCTCCGAATGATAGTGAAAGCCCCTTGGATGTTTTATGGAAGTGTAGACAAGTAATTTCACTTAGACTTGCTGAATTGATGCCTTGCAACATGCAGATAAATTTTTAGGTACAATTTTAGCATAATCTGGTGCACAAATCCTATGGTTCTAGTTGTTGAAGCTTTAACAAACTGATTATCTTAACACTTCAGGTCATGTGTGCATTTTATTAGCAAGCAACTTGACAACTTCTATTTAATGAATAAGTTAAAATAGTTGGAAAAATAGAGTGGTAGACTTTATTGATAGAATTGTGGGATTTGTACCATTGAACTAACATCTTCTTGAGCATTAGAGACAACTACCCCATTAACTCCTTCAACAACGAATAATTCCATGTCATTACCTGAGTCTCCACATACCAGGACATATAACTTTGTTCATCTGGATACTCAGCAAATTGCTACAGAATCATTTGACCATGAAATACAACATACCTTTTTGCAATCTCCAAGTTAGGTGAGGTAAAACATGGCTCAGTTTTATCTTTACTTGCCAGCTTCCTAATCACATCAGAGAAAGAGTTTTGAACATGGCTCTGCTCCTTCAACATTATGATCATTTTGATGGCAAGCTTAACATTTCTTAGTACATATTTATACTATGGTGAATACTGCCTAGAAGGCTCCCAAGCCTATATCAAACACCATCAGTGCGGGTTGGTATAAAGAAAACATTTACTCCAAATTCTATCATTCATTCCTTGACAACACTTAAATATATGTGAGTTCCCTATGGTTTGGCCTTTAAAAGTTTTACTCCCTCCAAAATCAACATCCAAACAATAGCCACCACCATCATGACATTAGAGCCAAATGCTGTAGTATTTGCCTTAGTAACACCAAGCATTGGAAGAAGCTCCAGTGGAACGAGCCTTGAGACTTTTGACCTAGTTTTGTAGCCTCCAAATCATTCTTTTCTTACATCAATTTTTTAAGCTTCTCATTCTCATCATAAATAGATGAAACACGAGTAGCGGTGTTTAAAGCATTCGACCTAGAAGCATATGAATTGTGAAAGCTACAAAGACTCTTTCAAAAAATACCTATTGTATATATATTCTGTGATCATTGACCCTCATGAGACCATATTCCTCTGAAACATTTTATGTCATGTCCCTTTTCTAAAATAATTAATTAATGGTCAATATTAACCCATCTTATTCTTCCATGGGTTAATTGGGCAAGCATAGGAAGAATTAATATTTAATATTGTCTAACTAATATCTATTTCAAGAGGACAATTAAATATTAAATTAAATATTTTGAGACTCAAAAAGGGGCATTGGGTTTGGTGAGGTGTCCATTTGCATGAAGATTTCAAAAATCTTGGTAAATCACAAGTGGCGGGGGAATTTATGACAATGTATGACAACTTATGACAACTATCATACACCAAAATAGCAAGGAATCAAAGAAAAACATGGGAATCTTAGATTGCCTTCTCTCCCATGAAATAATGATACAAAATATGTAATTTTGGTCATTTGGGGGTATTGTTGATTTGATATTTTCTCTCAAACTTGTAGATTTGCATATTTTAGTTTCGATGGATGAAAAACCATGAGTTTCAGGTGGCTAAAGGATGAAAACCCTTTGATCACAAGGAGTAGCTTTATCCAGAGGTTGCACAGAGCTTCAAAGATTTAGTAGTTTCTGGCAGTTTCCATTGTTTGTGTGTGCATGGCTTCATGTGTCACAGCAGTGGCTCTAAGAGTGTTCGAATATACTGTTGTTGTTAAGTTAATTTTTTTCAATGTTGTAGCTGTATATTTTCATTTCATAGTGCCAAAGATCAGCTCTGGGAGTTCTGAGTTGTGTTGTGTAGTTTTTTGGCTTGTGGCTTTGAATACACAGTGTGTATTTCAGCTTGTGGTGAAGATTTGGTTGTGTAGTTTGTGGCTGAGTGCTGTAGGTGTTTTCTACAGATATTTTAATCATATCAGACTATATTTCATGTATTTTCTTTCTGATAATCAAACAATATCATGTTATGGTGTTTGGGGTGCATCTGGGTGTTTGTCATTTTTGTGGGTTTTGCCCAGATTTTGGCTATTTGAAGTTGTAATGTTACTGCTACTATAGATCAGTATTACAAACTTGATAATATGTCATTTCCATCTAAAAATTAATAAAAATAATCTTCGTGAAGTTTCAGCATATTGGGTGTTAATTCCTTGGAAGACTAGCTAGCTAGTTACATCAATTTCAGTGTAGTTTTGGGTGGATTTGTTGAAACTCTATTTTCAAATCTAATATGTTATATTAAATTTGAGTTTGGCTCATTATGGTGGTATCAGAGCATGATCTTGCCAACCTATAGGTTACTCAAATGATTTATGATATCGAGTGACAGATAAATTAGATATTTGAGGAGAGAGCAAAAGAAATTGTAATTGGAGGAAACAATGGCAGATAGAAGAGATGCAGAAGAAGATGATGCTTCAAGGAAATTTACTCAAATTATTGAGGAACAAACTAGACTTGCTGAAATGTTTGGGCAAATGATGCAATGGATCCAAAACAACAAAAACAACAACAACAAAAATAATGGTGGTAGTACTTCGGGTGCAAACAACAGTAACAATGGAAAAGGGAAGGAAATTGAGACTCAAAATTTAGGGGCTATAAATCAACCCTTATTCCTACATCAAGAAGAACCTAAACAAGTTGAGTTAGCAGCTACTAGTTTTTTCAATGCAGAAACCCTTAACAAATGGTGTGGAGAATACAATTCATTAGCAAAGGAGATCAAGAATGATATGTCTTGGGGAGAATATGTAGAGTTCTGGAGAAGAGGTGAATCCCATAAGAAGGGAAATGGGAAAAATAAAGAACTAAAACACAAGTTGAGAAAGCTAACCGCAGCCTTCTTTGATGGTAGTGAGAAGATTTTAGCTAGAGCTTGGCTGTAAAAGATAGAAACATACTTTGTGCTCAACCCCATGGAAGAGAAGGATGCAGTTCAGTTTGCCACCTTGCATTTGGAAGGAGAAGCATATGAATGGTGCTATCATGGTCACACTACTTTGGGACATGATCAGGTACAAACCTTTGGTGAATTCAAATAGAGGATTCTTGAGAGGTATGAGTTGAAAGAAGAAAAATATTTCAGCCAACTATCAGAAATCAAGCAAAAGAACTCAGTAAGTGAGTATATAGCAGACTTCTAAAATATTGTAGTAATGGTACCTAAAATACCAAAGAAAAGGAGAATACATCTATTCATTACTAGACTCAATGAACCTCTTAGGGGGTTTTTCATATCTTTCGCACCTCTCTCTTTGTAGGGAGCTATCAAGAGGGCTCTAACCCTTGATCCATCAATTCCAAAGAATGTTTTGTCCCACTCCTCCAAACTAAATACATGGCATCATAAGGGAGGATAAAGAAGAAACCATTTCATGCACCTACACCTGTATAGAAGAATACAACTCCTAATGTTTCAAAGAAGATGGATGAAGAAACAAGGAATGAGCTGAGGAGGAAGAAACTGTGGTTTTCTTGCAGAGAGCCTTGGGTCCCTAGACATAGGTGTTTGGGAATTTAGGACAAGTCCATTACATAGAGGTTTTTTTAGCTAAGGAATCAGACTCAGATGATAATGAGGAGTTTCATGACATAGAGGAGTCAGAACTTGAGGTTGAAGAGGAGACTATAAAAGAAGGTTCGTTAGCTGTACTTTCAGGAGCACCCAGACATTATCCTTTTAGGGTTTTTGGAGTGCTAGTAGGGTAGCGAATAACCATTTTGATTGATAGTGGGGCAACACACAATTTTATTGATGAAGGATTGGTTATGAAAAGATGCTTGAAGACTAAAGAATTTGAAGATTTTAATGTCACTGTTGCAGATAGATTCACTATGACATGCACCAAAGTGGTCAAACAATTAAGCATCACTATGGGAGACTACAAGGTTTGTGATGATTTTTATGTTGTTGGTATTGGTGAAACTGATGTTGTATTGGGTGTTCAATGGTTGCATTCTATTGGAGGACACTATCAAAACTACCAAACTATGGAATTCAAGTTTCAGTATGAAGGCAAGGAGATTATACTCAGAGGGGTTTTGAATGGAGCTCCAAGAGTGGTGATAGAAAAGAAGATGGAGAGGACTTTTAGAAGAGGTCAAGTTGCTTGGGCAAACACTTGCTTAATCTATCCTTCAAGCTCTCCAAATGGAAAAGGTAAATTTCATTTTGAAATTCAAGAAATTTTAGATAAGCATAGCATTGTTTTCAGTGATAAACCCCCAGGATTACCTCCAGATAGGGGATTTCAGCATGTTATGGAGTTAGAAGAAGATGCCAAACTTGTTATAACCACTCCATACAAACATCCAAGGGGTTACAAGGAAGAGCTAGAGAAGACTATCAGAGAGCTCTTAGACATGGGATTCATTAGACTGAGTTCTAGTCCCTTTGCATCATCTGTAGTTCTTGTGAAGAAGAAGGATGGCACTCTAAGGATGTGCATCAACTATAGATCTTTGAATAAGAAAACCATTAAGAATAGATATCCCATACTAGGATAGATGAACTTATTGATGAGTTGTATGGAGTTGTTTACTTTTCTAAGATTAATTTGAGGTCAGGATACCACTAGATTCAGATGAGAGACAAAGATGTGGAAAAGACAACTTTTCGGTGTCACTATGGGCATTTTGAGTCCTGGTCATGCCATTTGGCCTCACTAATGCACCAGCAACTTTCCAATCATGCATGAACAAGATATTTAGTAAGCAACTCATGAAGTTTGTCTTGGTTTTCTTTGATGATATATTGATTTATAGTAAAACTTGGAAGGAACACTTGGAACATTTAGATATAGTTTTGGGTATTTTGGAGCAGCAATATTTCTATGCTAAGTTGTCCAAATGTGGTTTTGGATTAACCTAAATTATTTACTTGGGATATGTCATAAGTTCTAAGGGTGTTCAAGTAGATCAATAGAAGATTCAAGCAATACTAGATTGGCCTCCACCTACAGATCTTACACAGTTGAAAGGATTCTTTGGGCTATGTTGCTATTATAGGATATTTGTGAAAGGTTTTTCTTAGATTGCTATTCCATTCACTAATTTGACTAAGAAAGGAGCCTTTGCATGGTCTGAAGAAGCTCAGAAAACTTTTGACAAGTTTAAGGAGGTAATGAGTTCATGCCCTGTGCTTGTTATTCCTAATTTTTTATTGCCTTTTGTAGTTGAATGTGATGCTTCGGGTGAAGGTGTTGGGGCTGTCCTAACTCAAAGGGGACATCCAATTGATTTTTAGAGTAGGAAGCTAAACAATCTAGAAAAAACTATCACATTTATGACAAGGAAATGTTGGCAATTATGCAAGCACTAGAGAAGTTCAGACAATATCTTGTGTGTGGGAAGTTTGTTATGAAAACTGATCATAATAGTTTGAAGAATTTCCTTGATCAAGAAGATTTGAATGATCACCAACAAAGGTGGGTAAGCAAGATGCAAGCATATGATTTTGAAATAGAATATATGAAGGGTAAAAGAAATGTGGTAGCGGATGCACTTTCTAGGAAGCCAACTTTGTGTTCATTATCTTCTATTTCTGTAGACTGGAAAGATTCTATAATTGCTGAATATGCCAAAAATACTTTTGCATCTAATGTACTAGATGATTTAGTAGAATATGATAGGTATACAGTGAATGATGGGCTGATTTATTACAAGAACTAAATTTTCCTTGTTCCTAAATCAAAAATCAAGGAAAAGATTTTAAGAGCTTTCCATGACACTCCCTTGGCTGGTCATCAAGGTTACTTCAAAACATACAAGTAGATTCGTGAGAGATTTTCTTGGAAAGGTCTAAAAGAGGATGTCCACAAGAATATCAAAGAGTGTATGACTTGCCAAAGGAACAAAGGTGAACAGATTTTTCCTATAGGTCTCCTACAATCGCTTCTAATTCCTGAACAGAAATGGGAGAGCATTTCCATGGACTTATCATAGGACTTTCCAAGGTACAAGGTAAGGATTGTATATATGTGGTGGTGGATAGATTAATAAAGCATGCTCATTTCTTTCCCATCACTTTAGAGTTTAAGGCTCCTCAAGTAGCAGAGTTATTTTTCAAAGAGATATTTAAGTTGCATGGTTTGCCAAAGAACATTGCTAGTGATAGAAATAGTAGGTTCCTTAGTTCTTTTTGGAAGGAACTATTTCACTTGATAGGAATAGAGTTCACACCAAACACAAGTTACCATACACAAATAGATGGACAAACATAAATTGTTAACAAGTGGATACAGGGGTATTTGAGGAATTATGTTTCAGACCAACAAACTACTTGGGTCAAATGGTTGCACTTGGGAGTGTATTGTTACAATACATGACATCATATGTCAATTGGTATGCCTCCATTTCGAGCTCTTTATGGTTATGATGAACTTTCTTTTTCTAATTTGATATTTACAGATAGTAGAGTACCTGTAGCTAGTGATCTTATCAATCCTAGTCAAGAGATCATAAGGTCACTAAAAGATAACTTGAGTCAAGCACATAACCAACAAAAGATATATACAGATAGGAAGAGAATAGAAAGATTTTTTGAGGTGAGAGACTTGGTATTTCTTAGATTGCAGCCATATAAACAAATCTCTTTGAAGAAGAGTGGGGCTGAAAAACTTAAGCCTAAGTTCTTTGGACCTTACAGGATCATCAGGAAAATTGGTGAGGTAGCTTATAAGTTGGAGCTTCCTCCAAATAGCTGGATACATAATGTATTTCATGTTTCTTGTTTGAAGAAGGTCCTTGGATAGAAAATTGTGCCTTCATCTAATTTACCACCTTTGGATGATGAAGGGAAGTTGATTTTGATACCTGAAAAGATTTTGGAAACGAGGGATAAAAGATTCTAAAATGGAAGAATTTGACAGTGGAAGATGCAACATGGGAAGGACTAGAAATTCTTGACCATCCAAACTTGCATTGCTTGAGGACAAGTAATTTCTAGGAGGGAGGACTTGTCATGTCCCCTTTCTAAAATAATTAATTAATGGTCAATATTAACCCATCTTATTCTTCCATGGGTTAATTGGGCAAGCACAGGAAGAATTAATATTTAATATTTAATATTGTCCAACTAATATTTATTTCAAGAGGATAATTAAATATTAAATTGAATATTTTGAGACTCGAAAAGGGGCATTGGGTTTGGTGAGGTGTCCATTTGCATGAAGATTTTGAAAATCTTGGTAAATCACAAGTGGCGGGGGAATTTATGAGAATGTATGACAGCTTATGACAACTGTCATACCCCAAAATAGCAAGGAATCAAAGAAAAATGTGGGAATATTGGATTTTCTTATCTCCCATGAAATATTGATACAAAATATGTAATTTTGGCCATTTGGGGGTATTGTTGATTTGATATTTTCTCTCAAACTTGCAGATTTGCAGATTTTGGCTTCGATGGACGAAAACCAATTGGAGTAAAGAGACTTGTGGATGAAAACCCATGAGTTTTAGGTGGCTAGAGGATGAAAACCCTTTGATCACAAGGAGTAGCTTCATCCAGAGGTTGCACAGAGCTTCAAAGATTCAATAGTTTCTGGCAGTTTCCATTGTTTGTGTGTGTAGGGCTTCATGTGTCACAGCAATGGCTCTAAGAGTGTTCGAATATGCTGTTGTTGTTAAGTTAATTTTTTTTCATTGTTTTAGCTGTATATTTTCATTTCATAGTGCCAAAGATCAACTCCGGGAGTTTTGGGTTGTGTTGTGTAGTTTTTTGGCTTGTGGGTTTGAATACACAATGTGTATTTCAACTTGTGGTGAAGATTTGGTTGTGTAGTTTGTGGCTGAGTGTTGTAGGTGTTTTTTGTAGATATTTTAATCATATAAAACTATATTTCATGTATTTTCTTGCTGATAATCAAACAATATCATTTTATGGTGTTTGGAGTACGTCTGGGTGTTCACCGGTGTCAGTAGTTTTTGTGGGTTTTGCCCATATTTTGGTTATTTGACATTGTAATGTTGCTGCTGATATAGATCAGTATTATAGACCTGATAACATGTCATTTCCATCTAAAAATTAATAAAATTAATTTTGGTGAAGTTTCAACATATTGGGTGTTAATTCCTTGCAAGACTAGCAAGCTAGTTACATCAGTTTCAGTGTAGTTTTGGGTGGATTTGTTGAAACTATATTTTCAGATCTAATATTTTATATTAAATTTAAGTTTGGCTCATTACATTTTATCAAATGGTTCATGGCCTTTTCCTTTCACAACTTTTATACATGTCCACCAAAGCTTTTTTAACTATGATTGTGTTAATCACATTTGTTTGAAAGTTTTTAGAGTATTTTCAACAAATCCATTTTATGCATATCCTATAGTCATGGTAGTCCTTGATACTATATTTCTCTTCAAAACATTGTGCAACAGTTCACATGCCTTATCTATATGTCCACTTTGTACAATGGTCACGGAATTTGATTTCACACCTTGCCAGTTACATTTGTTTCTAAGTTCATACAACTTTTTCAACAAAAACACCTCCCTCACATCCTACAATCTTTACATTTCTTTTGAAATAGCTCACGTGCCTTATTCGCCCTTTGATACTTCACATATCTATCTACTAGAGAATTTTGTTTAACCACAATGGTACTTGTAACTGCAACATCTAATAAAAATACATTCCATCATTGCCATCAACATTTGTTTTACCAACAGCCAACATTCCTGGATCTTGGGAATTTGGATGTATTGAATGTGTGAAATAACCAAAAGACCATGTATGCTGATAAGGATGATAGCTGTATCTAGGTGTGTAGTATATAACAAATCTATTTTTAGAATGAACTCTAGAATATTGCACTTCCATACCGTCAATTCCTGGACAGAGTAGCACTTCATCCCATTCTTTTTTGGGTGCTTCATGACTTCAAGTTCCTTCTATATGACTTGATGCTACTGGTTTTGAAATTATTTTCTACATAATCTGCAATAGTTATATTCCATGAGATAAGACTTCTCTGAGGTAGACTATCACACAATTAATGCGCCATGTCCGTGCTTTCACATTGTGCCAAAAGAATTTGCCATGGCACCTACAAAGGTTGTGGAGTGGCCTTTCAATAGCCAAATGCATATACTTGAATGATTCTAAAGCTTTTTCAACAAATCCATTTTGAACCAATCCAGCTATCATAGCAGTCCATGAGATCACATCTCATTGAGGTGGCATTCATTACCAAAGCTCCCATTTGGTGCAGAGCATAGAATTCCTTTGGCAAACATTGTGGAGTGTCAGCTGAAAAAGGAGTTTAGGAACTTGTGGAATCCCCGACAGCAAAGGAGTTAGGAAGTCAGAGGTTTTATGAACTTTAGAACCTTCTTTTAGGAGTTCAAGAGTTCTAAAAACTCCCGACTCATGGAATTCTTAAGAGCTTTTGATTGTTTAGTATGATTGGGCAAATATAGGGTTCTAGAACTAATTTGACCTCCAACAACAAAGGGTAGCATATAAACATTTGACTTTTATAAAGTCATTAACTTTTTAAACATTAGACTTTATACTGATCCCCGTGAAGGGTAAATAAAATTGTCCTCAATAATGATGCTTATATTTACTTTGCTAACTCTCGAGAAAAATATTTTATGATCTGTAATGCTTCATGAACATTCAATTTAACTCCGCAAATAAACTCAAAACCTTGAGATGAAAAACTCCATATCTCCCACATAATAACTCTGTTTTGCATGAAATTTGGACTATAAGGTGATTAGACTCCTCCAAACAAAACCCAAAAATCCTTTAAGCTCCAACAATCCATAAATTGAAATTTGGATTTATTTACAAATTACGAGTGAGAAAAAGCAAGGTTCAAAATCTTTTAATCAGGAAGATATTTTGACATGCAGACTAGTCAAATGAGGCAAAATAATGTCAAGGTCAAGCGCATAAGAGGATTTTGCACTAGCTTTCACATATTTTCAAAATCAATTGTTCTCATGATTTGGTAGGTTCAAAGGTTTGGGATACTCTAGAACTTAAAAATTGGCCAAGTTTGAAATCTAGGTAATAACAAGCTCTAATTGGGGCTAAGGACTGCAAAGGACAAAGCAAGGAATCCAGAATCTCAAGTGTAGACCAGTGCTTAAATCCATTGGGCAGTAGAGTCAGAGAGCATGGAGGACCAAGGGAGCAGAGCAAGTCAAAACAAGACAAAATAGGAAAGGAAACTAACTACCAACACAACAAAATCTCCTAATATGTACATGGTAGGAAGACCCTACCTCAAATGACTCTAGGATGATCATGCAAATCCATTAACAGGCTAGGAGAAATAAATGTCTAAGTGGAAAAGATAAATGCACCAATGAAACACCTGTAAACTCAAAAGCCATCCCCTGATTTGAAACAAAAATTTGGAATTTATGAACCAAGAAGACTCCCTGAATGAAGTGTCAAAACTGAACAACCACTTTACATTATAAACCTCTAGAATTTATCCAACATATTCCTGCACATAATCAATTGTTACCCCATGCGTTTTGATAGATAGATTGATATCCCATACTTGAAAATAACTATTTAAATAATTGGAACACCAATCATCAGCCGTATATGTCTCATACAAAATTGGAGGTGGATTAAGCTGAAAATCTACATTGCAAACAATATGTTTATGTGACTAAAAATCACCCCCAAATGGAACAATTTCCTCTTTCTCTGTGAGATTTGTCTCAACAATTTCATGATACACTCCTTCATCTCTATCCATATCCTATAGATTAGACATCACAACCTCTTCTCCACATAGAAATTCATCCTCGGATGCATTAAGACACTAGTTCAGAATATAAACAATATGGGACTCAACATATTCATCTATTTGATCACTTTCATGGAAGCTATCATGACTACTTATAACACCATCTTCCAATTTTTGTTTAAAAATTTTGGCATCCAAATTTTCAAAATGAAAGGATTCCAGGATAAAATCATTTCTAACCTCTTCTTGCAGCCATACCTTCATATTATCTTGCTCATGGAATGTAAAGGTTTCATATTCAAATTCCATGCACTCTGGAGAAAAGATATTCAATACCTCATCTTTATGTTTTGTGTCCTTATATTGTTCTTCATCACTGGTAAAAGTGAATGATTCCATTTCTGCAGTAGATAAGGATGACAAAACAACACCATTTGCATTACCCTCATTACAACTTATATCATGGAAGGATTGTTTATCTTCCTTTCCACTTGAGGGACTTCTAGATTCATCATTATCTTCTTCATAGTGCATATAATAAGATTCAAATCTTCTATCCACATGAGGTTTAATTCCTACATTGCTTACCTCATTTCTACAAAAGTGTTTGGGATCAAAAACAGTGAGATTAAAACTATTAGTAGAAGGAGGTTGTGTAGTTTGAAATCCTACAAGATAAAAACTTAGTTTGTGCATGATATACTTCCTCATAGATTCACAAATCAAATTATCTACAACCTGATTTTCTTTCCAAAGACCACTTAATATCAAGTCATCTTCTATTTTTACAGCCTCTTGTTGAGCAGCTTTCAGGTCATTTACATTACTCCATTTCAAGAAAAACTTAACATCTGTGTGCAATGAAGAAATAAAAGTGAAAAGCTAAAGTTGCTTACTTGGTTGAATGGAGGTAGGAATCTTTCTAAGCAGCCGGTTGAACCTATCCACAAAATCCCTGACGGGTTCACCTTCATTCTTTTGTATATGGAAGAATTGACACAACAGAGCAGCTTCATCAATAGGACCTTTATATCTTGCCAAAAACTTATTCTTCAATGAGTCCCAATCAGTAATACATTTATCTTCCAAATAATGAAACCAATCTGTTGCAGGCCCAATAAGATATTCAATAAACAACTGAACAAAAACATTTTCTTCACTTACTCCCAAAACACCGCATGCAACCATGAATGCCAGAATGTGATTTTTTGCATCTTGATGATTATCTCCACTAAACTTCGGAAAGTTCTTTCTTGATCCTTTAGGTAGAGGTGAATACTAAGACAAAGAGAGAGGTCCAAAGTGATTTCCTCGTGGTTGGGAAGAAATCAATGCCATAATGCAAGTTTGAAAAATAAATTGGCAAGGGTCTTTGCTAGAATAAACTGCTTTTGAGTACTTTCCACTTCATAGAGCCGCTAGCCTCCATCCTTAGGAAGGCACTTTTAAATTTCTAGGGAAAACATCTTTATTGATAGAATTGTCAGATTTGTACCATTGAACTAACATCTTCTTGAGCATTAGAGACAGCTACCCCATTAACTCCTTCAACAATGAATAATTCCATGTCATTACCTGAGTCTCAACATACTAGGACATATAGATGTTTATCTGGATACTCAGCAAATTGCTACAGAATAATTTGATTGTGAACCACAACATACCTTTCTGCAGTCTCTAAGTCAGGTAAGGTAAAAGATGGCTCAGTTTTATCTTTACCTACTAGCTTCCTAATCACATCTGAGAAAGAAAGTTTTGAACATGGCTCTGCTCCTTCAACATTATGATCATTTTGATAGCAAGCTTAACAGTTTTTAGTATAGATTTATACTATGGTGAATACTACCTAGAAGGCTCACAAGCCTTTATTAAACACCATTAGTGCTAATTGGTATAAAGAACACATTTACTCCAAATTCTATCATTCATTCCTTGACAACACTTAAATATATGTGAATTCCCTATGGTTCGACCTTTAGAAGTTTTACTCCCTCCAAAATCAACATCCAAACAATAGCCACTACATCATGACATTAGAGCCAAATACTATAGTATTTGCCTCAGTAACACTAAGCACTGGAAGAAGCTCCAGTGGAATGAGCCTTGAGACTTTTGACCAGGTTTGTAGCCTCCAAATCTTTCTTTTCTTACATCAATTTTGTAAGCTTATCATCCTCATCATAAATAGATGAAACATGAGTAGCATTGTTTAAAGCATTCAACCTAGAAGCATATGAACTATGAAAGCTAGAAAGGCTCTTTCAATAAATACCTATTGTATGTATATATCCTATGATCATTGATCCTCATGAGACCATATTCCTTTGAAACATTTTGTCAAACGGTTCATGGCCTTTGCCTTCCACAACTTGTATACATGTCCACTAGAGCATTTTTAACTATGATTGTGTTAATCACATTTGTTTGAAAGTTCTTCGAGTCTTTTCAACAAATCCATTTTATGTATATCCTGCTATCGTGGTACTCCTTGATACTGTATTTCTCTTCAAAACATTGTGCAACAGTTCACATGCCTTATCTATGTGTCCACTTTGTACAATGGTCACAGAGATAGTTACATTTTCACACCTTGCCAGTTACATTTGTTTCTAAGTTCATACAACTTTTTCAATAAAAACACCTCACTCACATCTTGCAATCTTTACATTTCTTTTGAAACAGTTCATGTGCCTTATTCTCCCTTCAATGCTTCGCATATCTATCTACCAGAGCATTTCATTTAACCACAAGAGTACTTGTAATTGCAACATCTAATAAAAATCCATTCCATCATTGCCATCGGCATTTGTTTGACTAGCAACCTATGTTCCTAGATCTTGGGAATTTGGATGTATTGAATGTGTGAAATAACCAGAAGACCCTGCATGCTAATATGGAGGATAGCTGTATCCAGGTGTGTAGTATACAACAAATCTATTTTCATAATGAACTCTAGAATATTGCACTTCGAGACCATCCATTCGTGGATAGAGTAGTACTTCATCCCATTCTTTTCTAGGTGCTTCATGACTTCAAGTTCCTTCTCTATGACTTGTTGTTACTGGTTCCAAAGTTATTTTGTGCACAATCTACAATAGTTATATTCCATGAGATAAGATTTCTTCAAGGCAGACTGTCACATAGTTAATGCGCCATGTCCATGTTTTCACATTGTGCCAAAAGAATCTTCCAAGGCACCTATAAACGTTGTGGAATGGCCTTTCAATAGCCGAATGCATATACTTGAATGATTCTAAAGTTTTTTCAACAAATCCATTTTGAGCCTATTCGGATATCATAGTAATCCATGAGATCATGTCTCATTGAGGTGGCATCATTACCAAAGCTCCCATTTGGTGTAGAGCATAGAAGGCCCCTGGCAAACATTGTGGAGTGTCAGCTGAAAAAGGAGTTCAAGAACTTGTGGAATCCCTAACAACAAAGGAGTCAGGAAGTCAGAGGTTTTATAAACTTTAGAACCTTCTTTTGGGAGTTCAAGAGTTCTAAAAACTCCTGACTCAATGACTTCTTAAGAGCTTTTGATTGTTTAGTATTGTTGGACAAATGTAGGGTTCCAGAACTAATTTGACCTCTGACAGCAAAGGGCATCATATAAACATTTGACTTTTATAAAGTCATTAACTTTTTAAACATTAGACTTTACAATGATCCCCGTGAAGGGTAAATAAAATTGTCCTCAATAATGATGCTTATATTTACTTTGCTAACTCTGGAGAAAAATATTTTATGCTTCGTAATGCTTCGTGAACATTCAATTTAACTCCATGAATAAACTCAGAACCTTGAGACGAAAAACTCCATATCTCCCACATAATAACTCTGTTTTATATGAAATTTGGACTGTAAGGTGATTAGACTCCTCTAAACAAAACCCAAAAATCCTTTGAGCTCCAGCAATCCAGAAATTCAAATTTGGATTTATTTACAAATTACTGATGGGAAAAAGTAAGGTTTAAAATCTTTTAATCAGTAAGATATTTTGACATGCAGACTGGTCAAATGAGGCAAAAAAGGTCGAGCCTATAAGAGGATTCTTCACCAGCTTTCATAGATTTTAAAAATCAATTGTTCTCGTGATTTGATAGGTTTAAAGGTTTGGGATACTCTGGAACTTAAAAATTGGCCAAGTTTGAAATCTGGGTAACAATAGGTACACTGAAACTGCATGAAACCAAGAAGTGCATGTAGAAGAAACAAGAACATGCAAACATGAAAGTACCAGCAAATAAAAGGGTGTGCAAACCAAGGCACACGTGCGCATGAGGCAAGAATAAATGTGATTCGCTACTATCGTGGAAGGGACACTCACTTGGCAAAGGTTTGATGGCAATACAAAAGACAAACATCAACCCCCCCATGGCACTTTATATCATAGTACAAGTACAATAAGGCACAAAATAATGTGAAAGATCTCAAGAATAAATGTACAATGTTGAGGTACTTTATTTCAGTGTGTTTACATATGAGAAGTGCTTACAATGGAAGGTCACAATGTTTAAAAAAGACCACATGCTAAAAATACAATTCTCTGATAGAAATAGAGGAAATTGATAGCACCATGATGAAGTACATAGAAAAATATGCACTTTCAAAAAAATGGGACCTAAAACAGAGTCTGAATGCAGAAGATATGGCCTGTCAAAGTCTTCAAAATGAGAACTACATAACAACAACACTGAGAAAACTGTTTCCAAGAAAAAAACTAGAAGTCAAAACTGGAAACCACCTACACCACTGCGAAGAGCACAAAATTCTAAAGCTTTTCAAAAAAAAATTGCACTAAAAAATACCACTATATGACCAAGATATGGCGTCTGGAAGATCAGGTGCAAAATAGAAACTACCAATTGAGAGGAGTGGATTTGGTAAAAACAAACCTCTGCCAAATATAGAGCTGCCGCTAAATGTAGAGACCTCCATCCAAATCTGGAGTCATAGATAAATCTGGTAAAGTGCCAAAACCTCCACTAAAAATGGTGAGCTGCCAAATATAGAGCCACTAATAAAAAATTCTCCAAGGGTGGGCATGCATGTCGAGACAAGTACAGGAGGAATTATGCATTTTTTTTTAATTTAAAAAAACACAAAAAAATATCACAAATTGTTTTTTTTTTTTTAAATAGTTAAAAAAAAATTATAGAATACATGTATGTTTTTTTATTGAAAAAAAACATTTATTAAAAAACATTGAATTTTTTTATTTAAAAAAAAGTTAAAAAATATATATATGTGGGGGTGGAGGGGTCAAACCCCCACCCCCCTTGCATCGCCACCCACACAGCCCTAGTAAGGGGTTTCTATGGCCCCAAAAGGGGTTCGCGGGCCCCTTAGGGGATTGCAACCCCAAGAAAGTGGTGCAGGGCCTAAGGGCCCTGCCTATAGTACCAGGCAAGTACAAGGGCCTGCGCAACAGGTACCCTATACCTTGCAATTTTTACTTTTTTTTAACTTTGTTTTTCAAAAAAAAAAAAAACCTGCTTTCTTTTTTTTAATATAATTTTTTTTTCAATATAGTTTTTTTGAAAACAAACTTTACATGCGGCGAAAAAATATTTTTTTTACAGTCACCTCGATATACATGTTGGGGAGGTCATACGGATTTCGATGATTTGACAATCAATCTTAAGGTTTTTGGTCCTTCTGAGCACAATGGCGAGGTCTGTTTGGGCCCAAAACACTCTAAAAATAGCTTTCCTCCGCATCCCAAAAAAAACACCCTCTGAAACCCTTGCAAATCTGGCCTATGAAGCTCAAATCAAGCTCAAATCTAACCTTACTACCATCATGAACAATCCATGATAGATGAAAACCTATTAAATCTTGACTGCTAGTGATGAAGTTCCACATAGTTGATCCTTTTAGGGGATCTTTTATAGTGAAACTTCTCTCCCTTTCCCTATTATCTAGATGCTTAACTTGCATTAACCTAAGCCATCTTGCTTTCGGTTTAGCATACATACTCCAGGCTAGTTTGGCTCCTAGTGCCTGCTTCTGGAGTCTTAGATTGAGGATGAATTCCTTGCCTTTACTCTTTGGTTGGTAGATCTTCTGCCATGCCATAAGATGTATTTTTCTTTTTTCAGTCATCCCTTGCCATAAAAATTGACTAGATTACTTCTCCATGCTCTTGTTTACACCTTTAGGCACTTTGAGTGCTAAGCACATATAAATTGGTATGCCTACAAGCACTTCTTTTAGCATGGTTATTCTTCCTTCTAATGAAATCCATTTTCTTTTCCACAAACCAATCTTATTCTGAATATTCTGTAGCATTTGATACCATAATTGCAATTTGTTCATTCCTTTGAACATTAGGACTCCTAAATAATTGCTAGGTAATGTGTCGATTTTGAAGTTAAGAATATTGACAATGCATTTTTGTACCTCTAGATCTATGTGGAAAAGGAAGACCTTTGATTTGGAGGAATTAATTTCTTGCCCCAATGTAACAGAATACAAGTTGATGGTGTCTTTGATAGATATAGCTTCGCCGACTGTGGCAACCCCAAACAACATGGTGTCATCTACAAAAAGAGCATGTGTATATGAATCTTCCATTTATCCAATTTGAATACCTTTACATAATCGCTTGGTATTAGCTTCCTTAATTGCCCATGTGAGGGCTTCTACCATGAGGATAAAAAGGTATGGTGAAATTGGATATCATCGCTTCAAAAAACCCTACTTGAGCCCCATTGACCAGGATCGTGAAGGACATCCCTAAAATACAAGCCAACACCCGTTTACACCACTAATGGGAGAAGCCAAGCTTGGCGAGGATGTCAAAGAGGAAACCCCAATCAACTTTGTCATAATCTTTTTCCATATCTAGTTCCACCACCATTGAAGACATCCTTTTAGAATGAATTGAATAGATTAGTTCGTGTGTCACAATGGCTCCCTCTATTGTGTCTCTACCAAGAATGAATACACCTTGTTCTTCTAAAATGATACTTGGGATAGTTGACACCAGCCTCATTGCCATGGCTTTTATGATTATTTTATAGACCATATTACAAAGAGATATAGGCCTATATTTGTCAAAGGAAGAGGGTATTTCACTTTTGGAATTAGAATGATATCTATTCTTTTAAATTTCTTTAAGATGTTTTCATTTATGTGGGCCTCCTCCATAGCAAGAAACACCTCCTTTCCAATTATTTCCCTACAGTTTTGGAAGAAGGAACCTGTGAAGTTGTCTAACCCTAGGGTTTTCTCCCGTGACATGGTGAATACAATAGCCTTGACCTCAAGCCATTGTGAAGGATTTTAATAATAATTTGTTATGCTTGTCCATGACTAATTTAGGAATATTAAAATCATCTGCTATGCTCCTCATACCACCCGACTTGAAATTTGCTATTAAAAGTTTTCTGAAGAAAGATGAGGCTTCCTCTTGTATTTCTTTTAGATCTGAGGTGAATTCCTGATTATCTTTTCTAATAGTTTTGATGTGATTATGCTCCCTCCTGACCTTTGTGGATATGTGGAAAAATCAAGTGTGTTTTTATCCCCATCTTTTAGCCAAGTTTCCCTCGACTTTGGATGCTAGAAGATCTCCTCCCTCTTAAGAATTCCCTCTAACTTGTCTTTAAGCATCTTCTCTTTAAAAATGACTCATTATTCATGCCTTGGAGAATGATGTGCCGAGTAAGAACCTCTAGATCTCTTCTGATTAATGTCTTTTCATGAAATATGTTCTTAAAAGATGTCTTATTCCATTTGATAATTTGAGATTTGAGGTACTTCAATCTTTAAGCTAATTAATACATTCTTGAGCCTTGTGTAGAGGGGGTTGCCTACCGTCATTCCTTAACCTGAGAGATGAAGGAATCTTCTTTGAACCACATGTCTTGGAATTTGAAGTATTTTTTTTGCTCCAATGTTTCTCCCATGGATAGAATAATTGAGAAGTGGTCAAATCTAGTCCATGGTAGAATGGTTGAGATCATATCTTTGGGGCATTCCAGACACTTACTAGAGATCAGGAATCTGTCTAGTCTTTCAAAAATTTGGTGAACGTTATTTCTTCTATGAGTCCATGTATATCTACCATTCTTAGGAAGGTATTCCACAAGATCATTATCTAAGATAAAGTCTTTAAAATCATCAATAGACTTGGTGGGATGGGAAATACCCCTGATTTCTCATCTTCTCCCAACACTGTGTTGAAATCCCCACCTAGAATAATTCTTCCCTTCCTTAATTTTCTTAGGAGTTGGCTTAATTCAAATTACAATATACTCTTTTGAGTCGTTCCGTAGGGACTGTAGATGCAAAAGATCCATATATCTTTCCCATTAAGGGACTTCAAAAATTTTCCTAGTATCCAATTGCTTTTCTTGGCTACAAGTTCCATCTTATTGATTTTTTTCCTCCATAGGATGACCAATCCACCTAATGCACCATTGGCAGGGGCCAGTTCTATGTCCCACTTCCACCATTGTTGAGGTATCTTTTGACCTTGTTCCTCCAAAAACTTAGTTTCTTGTAGAAGTACAATGTCCACATCTACCCCATCAAGATAATTCTTAACGAGGCATCTTTTGTTAGGGGCATTTAATCCCCTAACATTCCATGTGAGGATTGTCTATAGTAGTCTAGATGCCTACTATAATTTCCACTTTAGTTTTATTATTTTTGCCTCTTCTTTCTTTATTAACTGATTTAGGTGTGACGGTCTCCCCAATTCTATCTTCCATCCTTGACTGGTAGATACCTAAAATTAGTCTATCCTCTTGATTTGAGTTTTCCTGTAGCACTTCCTCTGCAATATCATCACAAATATTGTTACTAACTTTGAGTAAAACCTCATTTAATACTGCCTCTAAGTCAAAATCCTCCAACTCTTGGTATCCAAGTTGTTCTAGAGAGATTTGGACTACTTCACTTCCTTGGCCATTTGAAGCCTCCTAAACAAGTTCATTATCTTCTCTTTTGAGCCGATGTTTAATTCATCCTGCTCAATTTCTGGTTCCAACAACTTCTAGGTAAGCTATGTATTGGCTGGATTAGGAAGAAACTCACTATTGAGGTTGAAACTCCTCCATTCACCTCATCTTCCATTGGTTCTTGCCCCCAAGGAACTCTCTCCCAAACTTTCTCCTACAATTTGAAGATTGTCGAATGTTTCCCTTATGTTCTCCCTTGTAAGAGGCTAGCCTTGTTGCATTCCCTATTTAGCCTTCCTTACCCAAAGGAAGTCACTATTCCTATCCTTATCTGAATCTTTCTGAGATACCTTTCTATTGAATCCCTTACTTCCCAGAGGCATGACTTCTTCTTCTAGTCTGGATATCATCTTCTTGGAAGTGGTGGCTTCCCTTGAGGGACTTCTAAAACTCCTCCTCCCATCTACTGGGCTTTCATAAATTTTTTTGATCCCAAGTACCTTCTTTTATTTTTAGCTTCATTAATGTTGGGTTATCCTTATCATATTTCATGATAATAAACAATTCAGTTGTTCCTAGCCAATAGTGTGACTAGGGAATCTCTATTTTCTAGCATGAACCTAAGGAGTTCCAAATTAATCTTAAAATATTTGGGCCTCTATATTCTAAAGGAAGGTTTAAAATATGTACCCAAGAAGGATAACCTACCAGATCTTCTTTCTCTGGGTTGAAATTTGGTTTCCATGGATGAAAACAAAACCCCACTCCCTTGAAAGAACCACTCACTACATTGTAAGACTTCATCACAATCCTCCTTACCTAAGAAGGAAGCTGCAAAGACCCCCTCCTAGATCAACTAATTCTACAGGGGGAGGCCAGTTAACAGACACCCAATCCTAAAAATCAAGCATAGAAATTTTTTTATCATTTCTAGAAAAGCATGAACTTTTCTTTTTTACCTCTGGTTGCTTCCTATCAAATTTATAAATCATAGCTTTACTATTTATATCCCTTGCCTTGAAGTTTTGGCTCTTGTGATTAACTATTTATTTTCCAACTTGGGGACCTCTTTACTGGTCTAGTTGTGGATTGATCTCGAAGTGACTCTGAAAGAGCTCTCCTTGAGAAGGTAAAGTTCTTAAAGCTTACCATCTACTCCTCCAAAGTTTCTCCTTGGCATTCGCTCAACCTCTATAATCTGTATTACGAGGAAGTTTGAAATATGCATTTTCATGAGAAGCTCGAAAGAAATTAGCATACATGAATGGGTGTTTGGCCCTGTGTATTTCTTGCGTCAACCCTCCAAGGTTCTTTGCAAAAGAATGGCAAAATCCAAACATAGTTGTAGAGCTCTTATGCTGGAAAACCTTTGTTAATCTAAATTAGAAATTAAATTTAGTTTACTCTAAACTAAAATTAAAATTAAATTGAAACTAAAATTATAATAAATTTATACTAAATTAAAAAATTAAATATAACAAAATAATCTACTAAAGAAGTTTAATATAAATAAATTTTAAATTAAAATTAACAAAAAAGTGTTTACCTCTGATTTTTATTGTGGCACTCTCCAAAAGAATTTCAAAATCCTCTTGCACTAAAATTGAAATTAAATAATTAGAAAAATAACAAAATAAACTAAAATTTAAAATAAAATGAAATAAATTTAATATAACTTAAATTAAATAAAACTAAATCACTTTTCTAAACTTTTTTTAAAAAAATGCACCTGGTAAACTTTTTAATGTGACCGGTGACGCTAGTGCGACACGCCCTCTGGCTCCACGTGAAGGTGTAAAGCCTGTGAGCTCATTGGCCCAGTGGGGGTTTGAACTCTGGTGGCCACCACTACAATCGAGCGACTTAGCCACTGAACCACACCCTTATCGGCAAGTCACTTTTCTAAATTAAATATAAATATAAATGTAAATTAAATTATAATTAAATTTAAATGAAATCTAAAATTTAACTTTAAGTTACAAAATAAAATGCTATATATATTAAACTTAGAAATTGACTTCAATTTTTTTCTCTTTGCTTGATTGCCTTCTTTAAAACTTGGTCCATAGTGGTAGGACCATGTATATCCACTTCTCCACTAATCTGGAAATTCATACGCATGACAAATTTCCTGATCCTGAACCTTTCATCTTTATGATATTGTAGCACATACTTTAGGAAACAGGTAAACTTTTCCCAATATTCAATCACTGACATATCCCCTTGTCACAGATTCTAAAAATTTGTTAACTTTTGGTCAAAGAAAAGTTGCGGTAACCATCTTTGGGAAATTAGGACCACAAATTGATCCTAGGTTAAGCTCAAAGAACTTAACCCCAATTCCAACTTCATATTCATCCACCACATGGATGCTTCTCCTACCAATTGAAAGGCGCCCCAAATTGCCTTGTTTATCTTAGAGTAATTTTGAATCTCAAAATATTTTTCCATCTTTATCAACCAAGATTCCACAACATCACTACTTTCTTCTCCATCAAACTTAGGTGGTATGACTTTCTTCATATCTCTAGATAACTTAGAGGCAAGTCTACTTTTGTTCTCTTCTTGGAACTTAATCTTATAGACATTCTCCCTTTGCTCAATATGAATACTAGATTCATGGACATATTCATCATCTCTTTGGTGTGGATCCTCATGTCCTACTTTGAATCTACCTTGACCCCTAACCTCATGTTCCAAGTTTCCAAGCCTATCCTTGGTTTCATTCAACATGGAAAATATCTGATCTAGCTTAGCCATAGGAATTTTAGATGGATTTGACTCTCCTTGACTATCTTCGAGAGTTGTTCAAATTTAAACTATGACGATACTTTTTATCACACCTGATATTCGTATCAATTATAGATTAGAATTTAGAATAATGCATCTCATTAATTCAAAATTTGTCAGTAAAATCCATTCACAAAAACTCAAATGGAAAACAATCTCATCTTTATTATAGTTTATTCTGGGTATAATTATAGATCCTTAATTAGATAATCAACTTGACAAGACTAAATGTCACTATCGGTTAAAGGGTATTCCTCAGGTTCCTCTTCCCCATTGGAATCTAGTAAAACAAAATTAGAGGGTGGGTGTACACTAGGTACCCCTCCAACATCTCTTTTCCTAAAATAGGAGCATCACAACCACACTCAAATGGTATGCCATGTTTAGCAAAAGGTTTACTTGGTTTAACTACACAAGTAGGAACAATTAGTTTTTTGGCTAATTTGATACGTTGTTTCCTTTCTGACCATATACGCTTAAGAGCATTAGCCAAAGTCGTAGAATCCTCCAACCATGCACCCTCAGCATAATTAATATGCTCCTTGAGTTCAACCTCCTCAGTAAGTTCTTTCTTAACTACTAATTTGAGCAAATGCTAGGGAACATACATTTAGGCAGTTTTCTTGGTTCTTCTACACGCCATTCTAGCATAAAACCAATTCAGACATTAGTAGATCTGCTAAATGTTATTAATTTTTTCTTGTATTGAGCACCTAGATCCATGTGTTGAACCCGGTTTTCTCTGATACCATACGTAACATGCTAAATCATATTACTCGAAATTACATACATTTTACTAAAAAGTAAATGAACATGGTAAACTTGGAAGAAAAATTTCTTTTGTTTACATTTTCTTAGTTAGAAAGAGATAATAGCATATCTATTTTGAATATTTTTCAACCTTGAAATACAATATATTCAAAGATAAATCATAGTTGAGTCCACTTTTTGGCCAAAAAGTTGAAGTGTTTTCCCTAATTTCTAGAATTTGTCACATCTAACCTAAATATTTGAAGCACTTAAAGGTTGAACCTTAAAAAAAGTTAGTAATATGAAATGTAGTACTCAGAGTTTAGTCTCCAAATATGTACTTTAATTTATACCTAGATGATACAAATTGATTTTCTATAGGCATGTCTAAAAATCACTGTTTAAAAGTCACTTTTTTTACCATACCATTCATGTGTATGTCAACCATATTTTGACCTAAATAATTGTATTTTTCTAAATCCTTTTGGGAAAAGATCTGTAACACATTGAAGATTTTTTAATAAAAGGGGTAAAAATTTTATTGAATCAGAACAGCATTAAAAAGAAGAAAGAAGCCCAGCCAATAGGGGCACAACCAAAACCAAGAATTAAGTAACACCCAAAAGGCTCCTCATATCCTCCATAACCCAATCTTCAAGAATAAGGGCCAAATCACCAGGAAGGTTGCCCCAATCATCCACACTCCAAGTGCCCATCTGCTTAGTTGCCCACCTTGCCAAACCATCTGCCACCTTATTTCACTCTCATGGCACATGACAAAAATAATAGAATCTAAAGCATTGCTCGGAGAAACAATTTGTTTGGCCACCACTGCAAGTTGCTAGTTCACCTCCTCAAAATGTCTTTATTCAACATATCAATGACCACCTAAGAATCAGATTCACAAACAATTTGCTTCCAGACAAGGGCGCATACATGCTCTAAATGCAAAAGAATAGTTATAGCCTCCATGAGATTATTTGTCTTCTGACCTTTGTATATAGAGAAGAAAAAAATTACAACCCCTGAACTATCCCTGCCAATGCCACCAACTCCAGCATGTCCAGGATTACCTCTGGATGATCCATTAGTATTGATTTTTAGCTCCCCCAGAGTAGGAGGACACCAGTGACCAATACAAGAAACCCTCACTCTCCCACGCCCATGATGGACCATCCTCAAATTTTTATGACCACCCCCAAAGAGACCCAAGGCTTCAACAACATCATAGTCACCAGAAACAACAGGGACATACAAATCACACTTAGCAGCCAAAGTTTCCTACAGACCCCCCAAGATCCTCAACCAAAGTTGACCAACAAGCAGCTTCTTGTCCAAATAAATTCTACAGTTATGCTCTAACCAAATATGCCAAATTATCAAATTGGGGCCAATGGTCCAAGCTATGAGAAGAAAAGAGCTCTTTACAGGGGCAGACACTAGGCTCCTCCAAAAGTCCTCTAAATAGGAAGCATCTGTACATGGTATATGCAAGAGATTCCACCAAAAATGCTAAATAAATTTTGCGAAGGAACACTGAAAGAAGAGATGGGAAATGCACTCCTCATGCCCACCACATAGAACACACATAGAGAGCCCCTGAAACCCACATTTCCAGAGGTTCTTCCAGGTAAGGAACCTTCCTTGCACTACTAGCCAGGAGAAGAAGTTACACTTAGGCAAAGAAAACTTATTTAAAACCTATTTCCACCATGAGACCTCTGAGCCCCCAAACATCTGCTTATCAAGAACTTGATAACCTGAGGCAATAGAAAATTTACCTTTCAGAGTAGGACCCCAAGCCAACACATCTCTCCTAGGAATAGAATTAGTACAAACATACCCCAACAGAATCCTAGTAAGCTCTTGATAATCCCCAGCCACCTCACCAGGAGGCCACTTCTATGGATCCTTCCATCTATACACACTAACTTGTCCCAAATTCTAAAGAGTTTTAAAGTCAGCAACACGACACCACCCAACATCAACAAAATGCCTATTCAAATTCTACAGGTGGGGGTGAGTAGACAAAATGGGAGGATAGCCATTCCAAGAATCATGCCAGAAGAGAGCATCTTGCTCCCCATTGCAAATCTAAAATAGCCCTTGCTTGACCAACTTGACACCCCTTTTGAGGGTACTCCAAATCATAGAACCCTTCCCCTCCAAACTGAAGTAGGCAACATCCACACTCTTAACCACACCTAGATACTTTAAAGTAAGAATTTTTGCCCACAACTGATGCTGCTGTGAACACCACCACCAATATAGCTTAGCTACTAAAGCTCGTCCATTCAAATTAGTCCTTCACAGACCTAGAGCACCAACCTGCTTCGCCCTACAAATAGCTTCCCACTTAACCAAGCTCCACTTCCTATGAGGGAGATTGCCAGACCAAAGGAACTGTCGAGACAAACTTTCAAAGTCTTTGATAAAACTAGAGAGTGTAGAGAGAAAAAAACATCTGTATAGAGAAAAAGCCTACACCACCAACTTTAGAAGAGTTACCCTACCCACAGAAGAGAGCCACCTATATGTCCAATCACTAACTAGATTTCTGAACTTATCAATAATCTCCTGCCAAAACAATTTGGGAAGCAAGTGAACATTAAATGGAATACCAAGATACACAAAAGGGAGAGTGTTATCAATCAGATATACACCCTATGGTAAGTTATTCAACATAACTATCTGTTGAAACATGGGAGCACTCCTAGGTCTGTGGGTTGCCTAAGCTTGGAGTGAATCTCTAGAGTGAGCTAATTCTCCTAATGATTTTACTAATCTAAATGATTTGTAGAGGGAAAAAGTGAGAAGGTGAACTGAAATGAAACAAATAACTGAAATTAACTCCTAAGGTGATGCACCATTACTTAAACTCCTATAGAGTCTTACTCACAATCAGTTCAAAGAACTATAACTCTCACAACCCTTTGATTATACTTAATTCATTAATATTTCACATGAAGGTTCATCTAAACACAACATGCAACCTGAATCAAATAAAATACTTGCATAACCATCACAAAATTAAGATAAAATAGAGGACCAATATCAAATTAACTTTGCAAATGAGTAGACAAATGGGAAGGAAAACTACTGCTCTATAGATTGAAAGGAATAATGAGTACAGAAACTGAAGTACAACTCTCTCAGTATGAGAGGAAGACTCTAAAAATCCATCTACTCTAATCTCTGACCCTCTAAAAGAACTAGCTATCTCCAATATAAAGATCTCCAAGAGGAAAAGATGGAAAAGCTCCTAAAAAATAGTTATTCTGATCCATTTTCGTGCTCCTAGAAAAAGCCAAAAAATGAGCCTCCAAAATGCCTCCAAGCTATGTATAAAAGCTACCAAAATCTTCTGTCAAGGTGGTCCCACCAAAAAATGAACTTTGTCTGCCCAAAAAAACTCTATCTTTGTCCATATCTGACCCAAAAGAAAGCAAACATTAAAAAAAGATATTGTTTGCTTTATTTGGTTTTTAACTTCTCAGATAATGAATATTTAAAAGCAATTTCTAAATATACTGCTTTAAAATATTATATTACAAGGATTGCATTTTTGTCTTTTCCTAATCTGCCTAGATTTGATTTGTCTTTTGCAAAAGAATACAAGGCTTGATAATTTTTCCAAGTATAGGCATATACAATCATATGATTTTCTATAAAAATCATAAAAAATACATAAAGGCATAGATATGATAGCACAAAAAAGAAGCCAATAAGGCTTACCCTCCAAATAGCTCTGCAAAAACTTCTAAGGCACATGACTTATTCTTCTAGGGTTTCAATGAGTTTTTGAAGCACAATGTTTTGGCATTAAATATTCAAAGGAGATCTAAGGCATTAAATATCCTAAGGCATGTGGACATAGGGTCTTACCTTTCAAGCTTGACCAAAAGGTTTTAAGGCAAAAGGCTTAGAAACTATAAGATGCGCATAATACCCTGGGGTATTAGTTGAAGCAAATGTTTTTAAAACAATGTGATAAAAATATCACATTTAATTTAGGGCACAAAGGAAACCCTATTCGAGCCCTATCTTTTCGCATCAATTCGCACTTTGCATTTTTGAGGTGAGAGAGTTCTGCACACCGTGGCCATGACTAGGGTTTTGGATCATTTTCCTCCACCTATCTACTACTCCTTGGGTGATTTCTTGAGGATATTGGAAGGCATATGGAAATGTAATATTGTTCCGTACAGATTAGATCCATTTTCCCTCATTTTGGATGCAAAAATATTGGCCTTTCAGCCACGAGTGTGGCTTCTTTCTATGCATCTCCTTAATCTTTGTTTCTTTATTTGATGTGTGTCTTGACTAAGGGCACCATGGAAAGGTTCTGGTCTTAGCTCCTTTGAGGGAAAAAGAATGGGCAAAAACCCTTGGCTTTGTATGTCAATCAAGGTGAGTTATAATTCTAGCCTCTCTTTATTCTGCAAAGATTAATAGAAAACTTCTACAAGTCGTGGCCTCGTTCTCTTTCATTTCTGAGTATTTCTTTGGCGTATACAGATTTATAACTTCTCCATTATATTTTATGTATCTGAGACTCTCCTTTAGGGTATATGAACTCATACTTCTTTTCATCTATGATAAAACTTGAAACCCCAAATGAGCTCTTCTTGCTATGAGAAACACTCATAGTCTGGCCGCGGATTATACTGCAACTGTTGTTTTCAAAACCCATGTGGTTTAAGCTCTTGTGAAGAAAAGATGTTCTCTCAAGCTGCGAACTTTGAGATCACACTAGCTTTCTGCTCATGTTTGTATATTTGATAATGCCATTATACTGTTCCTCTATTTATGAAATGCAAAACATGAGTTTCTCAATTTTAGAGCACTTTTCCTTTTGTTCATGTTGGGTTTGAAGCTTTCCATTTCTTTCTCTGTATCTGTGTGCTATCATCTCTGTAGCTTCACATGGACATTGGATTTCCACTTTTCTATTGGGTTAAGCTATCTCTTGATATGTTATGCTTATCAATTACACATTCAAGTATTCTCCATTTGATGACCAAGGTTTGGCATAAGCATATATGGAAACTTTGACATAACATCTTCTTTGTGACTGCATTTAAACATTGGCTACTAGAATAACACTTCATGTAGCTTACGATTTTCTTTTTATTAGAAAATTATCATAACCTTTACTATATTGTAGCTGATGGGATATTGCACTGTTAGGACATGACTGATCCTGGATCATTTATGGCTGATTAAATGAGTTCGATAACACTTTTGCATAATAATAGGTGGTAAATACCTAATTTAACTGTTGGTCTATGATGTTGTCCCCTCTTCACTACTCCTTCATAGTGAACTGACATTGCTTATTGTTATGATACAGTTGGCTACTTCCATTTTGGTGTCCTGTCTTGGATGGTATAGACTATCATTTATTTGCCCTTCTCTATGTAAACTGATGACTATTAGAAGCTTGATTAAAACTCAAAGCATTGACAGATGAACTTTCCTATGAAGAAGGCACCTCCTTCTAACTCTTATGCAAGCACTATGTTTACAACACATCCTTTATGTTGGCATGGAATGTTATTTCTCGCTCTACTGTTGGGTCACAAAACCCTCACCGCTAAATGTATCTATCCTCCACTATATGTAACACTTTGTTGAGCTGTGGTCTTTAATGATATTCTCCTTTATTTATGATTCTGGGTGTATCATATTGCATCTTGACATTAGCCCATTTCTTCACTCACTAATGCTCTAAGAGCCACTCTGATCTCCAAAATGAATGTGGACATCTTCAACACCAAAACAGTTAAACTATAAACAATGTATCATGATCAAGACTACATGTTTTTGAGTTTCTATTGTAGCAATAATGACAGTTGTTCTCATGCATTGAATGTTGTCCTCTATGAGTTTAGTTCACTTTAATGCTTTCATTTCATCATTACTTGAACTATAAGCATTAGATTGATTTTCTACTCCTTCAATCAACCAGTTTCAGTTGAGCATTATGAATATAATTTGCATTCCATTCCCTCTGAGGGCCACGGGGCAGCATGCTGGGCTCAACCCTTGTGGGAGCCCACTTTACACCACGTGCTGATATGTCTCAAATAGCTACATGACTTATCCTATACCCACACATGAAATAAACACATTAGTTTAAAAACATTGATACTTGGTGATGTTTCATTTTCTCTCTCTTCTGAATAAGGATGTTGTACTTTTTTTGATCTTGCATATCATAGATAGTCTATTATGCATTCTGTCTCATCTGATGTAGCATATGAATAAGACCATGTCATGAGTTCTAACCCCTCTCTCTCTCTCTTCTAATGTAGGTTTAGGTATATTCAGAGCTCGGCAAGAAAGAGACAGCTACAGCAAGATCATCCCAGCTCCGAATACCTTAGGCAATGATTGATATGTTCTCATTTATATGCTCTGTCAGTTTCATTTTCTTTATAGTTGCATAGTAGGTTGTCTTTGATATTCTGGTCCAGTTATTCCCACGGCTTGTATGGGGCAAACAATTTATCTCCCTTGTTTTTCATTCAATGTAATTTGATTCAATTTTATGTATCTCATTTGATAAAATGAATAAAGCATGACAATGTATTATGAGACATCTTTCAACTGTTGATAAACATTGTATAAAGAAATGAATGATAACTGATTTGTACTCCTTTCTACATAACTAATAAAACTGAGCCAATCTTTTATGATAACTTGAAACTATGCAACTGATGTGACCAGATAATGTTATGAATCTTTCATCTTAAAACAATGAACTGAAAATGAACTAGCTCTGCCAATTTGAGTTGTAAGTGAAAAATTGGTAACATTTCTAGCGATTTCTGCTAAATGCTTGCCTACTAAGCATTAGACCAGTTGCCTTGAATATCCATTGGGCATGGAGTCTAGATTTGCTCATTTTAAACTCAAAAAATTGAAAAAATTGTACTCAAAACCACTCCAAACAATAGTAGCAAACAAAAGCAAACCAAACAGAAAGCAAACTATAAGGTCCTGGTGGCTAGAAAACATGTGTAGAAGCACTTAGGGAAACAAAAATACTGAAAGTAATGTGCATACAACACTTATTGACTGAAAACACTAGCTCTATCCTACTCTAACCAGCCAAAGAAGTTAGTCAAACAAATCCATTCACTGATTGGGTGGAATAGCTACCTTTTCTACAGAATATTCGATGTTTCACATAATTTTGGACAACTACATGAAAAAGAACAATGGTTGAAAGAAAGTGAACCAGCTACACCACATCTTGAAGAAAATATACAAGATCACTATGTTGATAACTGAGAGGGGGGGGTGAATCAGTTATCCTAATTATTTCCCTTATTAAACTTTCCTTTTAATTGAAGCAGCATAAAATCAAACACAAAACATAAACCATGAAATAAGAAACACATGACACAGTATTTTTGACGTGGAAACCCTGTTAAGGGAGAAAACCACGGGGTGATTAACCCAAGAATTATTCTCTGTTAGAAGAATAGGAAATTACAAAAATGGCACTTGCCAATTAGGGCTCACTGCCCGAGCACACTGCTCACAAGAGGCTCACTGCCTACAAGAAGACACACTGTCTTACAAAGTGATTAGAATCACAGTCTTGAACTGATTGGAAGCATCTGCATATGCTGGAGTTCAGTTCCGGTTAGGTTCAGTATACTGATCTGCTGCACTTCATCTTTCCTCTGTTCTTTAGTCTGCTGTCCTTTCACATACCGGATCTTTCTTGTTACTTCTGCTCTACTCTGGACTTGTTCGCATATCCTCACACACATTCGCACCCTTTACCACTAAATCCATCCTCTATATATATCCGCACAAGTAATTTCATCATCTTTCTAGTCGGCATCCGGAACAGTCTAGTTTCTTACAAACTTAGTTCTGTCGGCTGAATCCTTGCTCACCAAGCAATGCGGATCAAGCATATACTTGTAGATATCATCAATTATGTCGGCCAAACATGATTCATGCCTCCGCAACCTTTATCATCATCTGTAACACATCCGGAAAGTAGTTTGATACTCAGTCAGTCAGTTCTTCCTCTGTTTTCACTGTCTCTCAGGAATCCGGTACTCAACTATTCATATCTTTTTCCTTGTCCATCTCCGGAGGCTAAATCCTTGGAATATACTACTCAAGATAGTCCTCTTGACTTCCCCAGATCCGCACTGTGCCAAGACACTTCCTCTGAGAGATCCGGACCAATCTGTCGGACCTTGCCACATGCTCTGTTCTTGTTCACCGGACCACAACAATCTTCAATCTGACTTCCGGTAGAGATATATCATAACTTGCGGATATGTGGAATGACCTTTGTTGCCATCAATGACAACAACCATGAATCCATATAGTGTCTCTTGCCAACAATCTCCCCCTTTGGCATTGATGGCAACACTTAGTGAAAAATGACTAAGTGTTTACACTATGCTCCCCCTTTGCTGATGCTCTGTCTTTATATACAATTTCCGGAACTCCCCCTGAGTTGGATTCCTCATTTTTCATTGCTCCTCACTCCCCCTTTGACATCAATGGCAAAGGGTAGGGTCCGCACACCAAAATTTTCAAAAATTTTCTATATATAGCCGCATATTTACATACTCACATATACTGCAGAATGTCTGCAAAGGATGTCTGCAGTTGAACCATTTCAGTAGCCCAACTAAGCTTCATTCTGTCCAGGATTGAAATGTGACCACTCAACAAAAATGCAAAAGCTTCTGCCCGCCTGAGATCTGTCGGATCTTTTGTATGGGCGGTGGTCTGGGCATCACTGATGGCCTCATGCATCGTTTCCAACTTAGGGACTATAATCCTTCTAAGTTCTCCCATCCGGTTGGTAATGTTCTTCCTCTCCTTCTCAAGATTATTTATTTCATTCAAGACTGCAATAGTCTGACATTCTTGATTTATTATAGAGGAAGAGAGAGGATCAAAACTTTGAGATAAGCTTTGAAGCTTGTCCTGTTCTTCTTTTATTTTCTTGTCAATTGCTGTTGTTGCCTTTGACCAAGATATACAAAATTTGTAGATGTCACCGCCATCCTTAAGAGCATTTTCTAAGCTCTTTATTCCAATGCTTACAATCTTCCTATCCTTAGAGATTAATTCTAATATTTCAGAAAATCTCTTATCCAAAAATTCCTTCCGGACCTTGTCTTCAGCTGATTTTTCTAGAGAATTAAAATGTGTATCAATACTGCTGACTAAGGTTTTTAGATTACCGGAAGTGGAGGCAGTCGGATCTATTTGGATTGATGGCATGATCTTTACAAGTACTCCGGAAGCAGCCTCTATCAACTCACAGTCTTCCATATGAGACTTCAGGAGCTTTTCATTTGCCTTGGCATTTGCAAATGAAGCTATCTTCATTGTTTGTACCGGAGAGAGAGAGTCAAAATCAAATGGACCTTTTAGAAGCTCCGGTTCATCAATCTCTAGAGTTTCTTTGCTCAAAAATTGTTGAACAGTTTGTGCAGTGTCTCTTGCCGGAGACAGATGTTTCTTTTCTTCTGCAGTCTTAGAACTGTCAACCTCTTTGTCTGTCACCACTGCTTCCTTCTCCTGCAATTGCTCTTCTTCTTTGGATCCGGAGACTGTAGGGGAAACCGGAGGAGAGATGCTTGCTTGTTCATGGGTCACTTCTTCTGGAGCAGAGGGTCCCAAGTCCTCACTTGTCTGTTCAGGGCTCACTTCTTCCGGAACAGAAGATTCCAAGTCAGCAGCTGTTTCTGCACCTAAGTCCTCTACAACAGGAAGATTGAACCTTTTGAAGGCCTTCCGGAGGATCTCTTCTGTCTCTTGTGCCACTTTGTCAGTCTCACCAAGCATGAGCTGATTCATCCTGGCTTTACTTCTGAACTCATCTTTGCAGTCCTTGAAGATCATGTTCATTGTCTTGGGATCAATTTGAGGATATAGCTGAATAGCTATCTGCTCCCGGATCTCAAGATCTTTAGCATGAGCATTATTTTTCCTCACTTCCATTTCCTTTTCTAGGCTTTTAGGAATAAGAGATATTATTTCAATGAAAGCCTTATTATATATGTTGAGATATTTCACTGTGGCCTCCTGCAGAGTCTTTTGGTCTGCCTCACTGAAGTCATCATAGGATTCAGTCATTGGTTGAAGGTTTCCATCCACCGTGACCGACTTGATTATGCTCTCTAGTGACAGAGTGGGCTTTTCAACAGTTACCTCTGCCATTTCATCCTTGTCTTGGCCTGTGGAGGGCTTACCGGATCCTTTCTTCTTCTGTTTCTTTACTTCTCTTACTTCCTTATCTGATTCTGTTTCCTCTTCATCCTTTTGGCTTTCATAAGCCCTTGATGCTTTTGTCTTGGATCTTTTACCGGATGCCTGGACTTCCGGTTTTGAGCTTTTGGTTGTGGAAGGTGCAGATCTCTTTGATGATCTGGTCCGGGTGGGGGTTTCAACCGGAGCACTTTCTGTGCTTTTCTCTTCTTCCTCAGCCTTTCTCCTCTTTTCCCGGCTGGCATCAAGTGCCTCTTTTGAGATGCCTAGGCCTTGAGCAATGTGCTCTACTTCTTTTCTCACTTTTCTCTTAATCTCAGGTTCCCTGAGTTCTACATGTAATTTCACGCTCAGCTCCTCAAAGGTTCCAAACCTTTCTGCCTTAGGATCTTTGGGCTGACTTAGCATGTGTTGAACATGCAGCTCTACTATCTGTTCATCAACTTCATACCCCATGGGCATGATCCAGACAGTCCTTGGCTCCACTGCCTCCATTAGGCACTGATCAGTGTCAACCATAAAACATACTGAGTCCTTGTATTTCTCAATGAGAGACTGGGGAATTCTCTCTCTTGCTTGCATCATGCTCTGAAAGTTTTTGAAGTATCCCCATAGAGCTGTATTTCTCGCTTTTGCATCCCCAAGTCCATGCAAATAGTCTCTTATCTGGACTGCAACAGGTTTGTCATTCTGCCATATCCATCCACTTGTTCCGGGTAGCTCATTCATGAAGTAAAAGAATAGACATACAATGAGAGTACCATACTTAAAGGAGTTCTTCTTGTCTTTCTTGATTTTCTGTACATTTTCCATCAATTGGCTTAGTAGTAGTTCACAAAGATCATAATCTGCATTCTTTCTTAGCATTTCATATGCTGTGTATATTGCAGTTCCGGATACAGAATTCTCCCTGCTGGAGTGATAGATCTTGTATCCTATTATCATTGATGCATATTTGATATCCGGATCCGAAATATCTTCAATGGTCATTGCCCTCTTATCATATTTTGATCCGGTGGCCTCAGTTACAACGTTGTTCTTGACAGATTTGAGGATAGGTACCCCCCCGGAAGAGTATAGACCAGTTACTGCTCTAATTGCTTCTTTTGTGATCTTACAGGGTCTATCTAGCCAAAGGAAGTTGTCATGCATCCTGCTCAGTACATACCGGACCCATTCATCTTCTTCAAAGCTAGGGAAATGAATGAATTGCTCAAATTGTTTCTTCTGGATACCCTTATACTCTGGTTTGAGCTCAAAAGCATTGTCTATCAGTTGCTTGTGATAGAGGTCTCTTAATTTGAATTCCCCAAATTCCTCAATGTTTGCGTGTATGTAAACCCTAATATCTTCAGTATGTAAGACTCCGTGGGGAACACTAGAGAAGGCTCCTAGTGGATCTACCTCCAATGATTTGTAGGGATGTTTCTTGAATGAGGGGCGAGGTCTATCAGAGATCTTAACTATGTTTGGAGTAGCCATTCTTCAAGGATTTGCAGTGAGGCAATGAAAAACGAAGAATACCTTATGCGCCTTCGGTTTGCACGGAGTGGTTGGATTGATTTCTTTATGCAATAGCTTCGGCAGGAGATCCTTGGTGTGCTTGATGAACCTTGTTGCAGAGCTCCACTATTCGCTTCTTCTCAAGTGTAGAATGAGCAGATAACTTTTGAGAAATCCCTTATATTGCTCCGCAAACCCTAATATCTGTCTGCAATAAATGCTTCACCTGCATTATTCCGGTTTACCATGTCTGGACAGCTTGGAGTATCCCGGATTAGTCCTGATCACTGAATATCATCCGGATCTTTAAATCATGAATAAATCTAGGTAACATATTACAAGAACATCCCAAATACTCTGTCCAATCCGCAAGACAAGATCGTGCACTTCCGGATCTCTCCGGACCTTTTGTAATCCTTTATCATACCGGAGCACTTCCCTGAACAGGTCTAACTTAATCGAACACAGCTTCTTCATAACTCCATGCGGACCTCTGAAAACTTGACTGAAGCATCTCAGGAGTTATATCTACAAACCCTTTAATCCGCATCTTGTGCCACATCCGGCACAACTTGTTTGGCTGGGGGAACAGAATCTTCTTTGAGTCTCCCCCTGAGCCTGAGCTCACCTTTTAATTTCCGGAAGAAATATCAGCACCAGAATCTGGTGCAGATCCAACCTCTACATTCTCTGAGTTTTTCTTCACCCAAATCTTGCTCATCTGATTCCTAACTTCATCCGCATTCATCTTTTGTTTACCCTTGTCTTGATTCTGATTATACACCGGACCTCTTTTGTCCTGATTCTTGTTTCTGCAGACTTTAGCATTATGACCGGACCTATTGCAGATTTGGCAAATAACATTTCTTTGCATATTTAACTGATATCCCCTTGATCTGCATTGATTAGCCATATGACCTACTCTATTGCATGTAAAGCATCTACCTTTGAATGATTTGTTTACTTGCATAATTCTGCATTCATGGGATTTGTGTCCATACCTTTTGCAGTTGAAGCACTGTCCGGAGAAGGATGAATTAATCTGATTCATTCTCATTCTGCACTGATTAGCTTTGTGACCAAAATGGTTGCAGCTGTGGCAGTATCCATTGAAGGATGGATATTTTTGAGCATTTGGCTGTCTTACCGGAGGTCTTCTAGGCCTGCTCCTTGGATTTTTTGATCCAAGATTCTTCTGACCGGATCCGGAGCTTTCTCCTTTCTCATATCCCAAGCCATACTTGTCATCTGTCCTCTTTTGACTTCCAAGAAGAACTTCAAGTTGAGCAGAACTTATCTTGAATTTCTCTTTATATTCATTTGCTGTTTGAAGGTCTCTTTTGAGAGAGGCAATTTGATCCTCAAGTTTTCCTTCATTATCTTTGGAATCTTCAAGATCAGATTCAAGGTGTCTGATAATCCTGTCCATCTGGTGGCATTCTTCTGATTTTTCTTTAAGAGATTGTCTTAGATTGTCTTCAGCCTTTCTTTTTTCTTCAATCTCTTGAGTAAACTTTATAGTTCCTGATTCCATTTCATGTCTTAACATAATGACTTCTTTTGATAACTTTTCACATAACTTGGTTTGCTCAGTCAATTCCTCACTTGTATTGCTTTCTTCACTTTGTCTTGCCAACTGTTGAAGCAGCTCCTTTCTCTTTTTCATAGAGAGACTTAATTTGTCTTTTAATTCTCTCATGAATTCATCAGCCTGTTTGAGTCTTTCCTTTAATTCACTGACTTCAGAATTTGACTGTTCAAGATCCTCAAGGGCAGTCTTGAGTTGCTCCCTTAAACCATATGCATCCATTTGAAATCCCAGATCTTCCTCAAGCTGTTAGGCTCTATTGGGAGGAACTTGGCTCTGATACCAATTGTTGATAACTGAGAGGGGGGGGTGAATCAGTTATCCTAATTATTTCCCTTATTAAACTTTCCTTTTAATTGAAGCAGCATAAAATCAAACACAAAACATAAACCATGAAATAAGAAACACATGACACAGTATTTTTGACGTGGAAACCCTGTTAAGGGAGAAAACCACGGGGTGATTAACCCAAGAATTATTCTCTGTTAGAAGAATAGGAAATTACAAAAATGGCACTTGCCAATTAGGGCTCACTGCCCGAGCACACTGCTCACAAGAGGCTCACTGCCTACAAGAAGACACACTGTCTTACAAAGTGATTAGAATCACAGTCTTGAACTGATTGGAAGCATCTGCATATGCTGGAGTTCAGTTCCGGTTAGGTTCAGTATACTGATCTGCTGCACTTCATCTTTCCTCTGTTCTTTAGTCTGCTGTCCTTTCACATACCGGATCTTTCTTGTTACTTCTGCTCTACTCTGGACTTGTTCGCATATCCTCACACACATTCGCACCCTTTACCACTAAATCCATCCTCTATATATATCCGCACAAGTAATTTCATCATCTTTCTAGTCGGCATCCGGAACAGTCTAGTTTCTTACAAACTTAGTTCTGTCGGCTGAATCCTTGCTCACCAAGCAATGCGGATCAAGCATATACTTGTAGATATCATCAATTATGTCGGCCAAACATGATTCATGCCTCCGCAACCTTTATCATCATCTGTAACACATCCGGAAAGTAGTTTGATACTCAGTCAGTCAGTTCTTCCTCTGTTTTCACTGTCTCTCAGGAATCCGGTACTCAACTATTCATATCTTTTTCCTTGTCCATCTCCGGAGGCTAAATCCTTGGAATATACTACTCAAGATAGTCCTCTTGACTTCCCCAGATCCGCACTGTGCCAAGACACTTCCTCTGAGAGATCCGGACCAATCTGTCGGACCTTGCCACATGCTCTGTTCTTGTTCACCGGACCACAACAATCTTCAATCTGACTTCCGGTAGAGATATATCATAACTTGCGGATATGTGGAATGACCTTTGTTGCCATCAATGACAACAACCATGAATCCATATAGTGTCTCTTGCCAACACACTAACCTCTTCAATTGGAATAGAAAAACTACTACTCTAAGGTGGAAGAATCACATGAGTTTGTTCTTCTTCAACTGCACTCTCATTCTTAGGCTCCATCCTGGAAAGATGCCTGATTGGGCATCCTTTTGAGATGATAAAATAAAAACTCTTTTTGTTGGTTTCTCCTAGAATTGTTTCTTTCCCCACAACCTCCTTGATCACTTGATCATATTGATCACCAACCTTCATCTTAAAAAGTGCTAAGCTATCAAGAGTGTTAGAGCAAAAAATTTCAATGATAGTTGAGAATAAATCCTCTTGATGAACTATTTCATCATGCAATGTATGCTCTAACTTATCCTCATAATGGCTTTTAAAACTCATACCTTCAACATCAGCCTCTTGATCCTCCAAGTCATGACTGTCCTCACTTGATTCTTCCTGAATCTACACTTTGCCTAACTGATTCTCTTCATCCTGCTTATTGTTCTCATCATCTACTAGATTGGGCTATTGATTGCTACAAGAAATCAGTAGAATGGCAAGCTCTCTACAAGTTGAATGACAATGAAGCATAAAGTTGTCTTTGAAAGGTTGGTCATCTCTAGTTGGTCCACTTGATTACTCATCAAGGTGAACTACTTTAGTCTCATTCATGTTAGCCTCCTTGTTGCAGTACAGTGGGAGCTCTAAGAACAAAGTAGATGCTTCATCATCATGGAGAATCTGATCTAATTTAACTTTGTGTTTAGCCTGGTAGTCTAGATCCTTATGCGAGACAAGCATGCTAGATTCAAAAACTAATCTATCTCTTTGCTCTTCAAACTAATTTGAGGCCTCAGTCTCATCATTGCCTTTACAAAACAAAAGTACATCATTTTTTGCAATATCTTTTGGTTGTCCCAAATCAGCTGGTGAGTCGGATACCTGCATGTTGTTTTTATCAACACCAACAAAAGCAGGAAGCTAATCAAACAAGAAAACTAAATCATCTCCCTTTTCTAGTCTATTCTCCATTTGAACCTGAGGAATGTGTCTTTGCAATTGAAGTCTTTCACCTTCCAATCTTTGTATCCTTCTTTGGTTCATTTATAAAAAGCATCAGAAAAGTCGTCAAAGGAATCAAAATGCAAAGGATTCAGGGTCAAGTTTGAATCAACTTTCGCTACATATGCATTATGTTCATATTTAGTTGGGAGAGCAGCACAAATAGCAGTGACCTTTCCATGTGAATCAACCTCTTGCTTCATATCTGGTTGCGCTGGTTGATCTTCTAGAAAATTTTCACCATCTTCCACAAAACAAGGAAGCTCTTTAGTGCAAACATTGATAGATTCATCAAGAGGAGTCTTTTCTTGTTCAATCTTCTTTTGCTCTAACTGATATTGCTCCATGGTTGTATGCAATAATTTACCTTTCTATCTTCTTTCATGATGAATGAGTCATTTTGTAAGACAATAGGTCCATCCTTATAAAGGCAAATAGTGATAGGACAATCAGATTTATCTAGTTGGGAAACTTGGAGAACTTATTGAGTTTCTTGTAGGGAAAAATGTTGCTCAAGGCGCTGATCTGCAACTATACTAGGTTGAATATGATTAATGGATTGGTCTTGAGTGCAAATAGGCTCCTGAGCAAAATCAAAACTTCTGAACCTTGGGATTTTGATTTTCTGGGGAGTCTATATGCATTCAAAACTAATCTCTTACCAGGAAAAGGATTCTTGAAGTGGCTGGTTTGAGGGATCAAGGACTTTATTTTGACCAAAACTTGGGATTTCAACTTTAGGGGCATTAAGAGGATCATTTTGTCTAAAACGTGGAAATTTATACTTACGAACCTCTTCTTGAATCAGTTGTTCTAGAAGTGAAGGGGCTGCTTGGGCTTGAGCAAGAAATTTTTTTTCTTGTGTAACTATGTCCCTCTCAAGGTTCTCTTCAAACTGTCTCCTTCATGTCTCCAACTCCTGATCAGAACCAAAGGTCTCACAGGGTGGCTGCTCTGGTTTTAGAAGGTAAGCTTGGTGATCTAACTCTTGTAGCTACAAATTAGACTGTTCATACTACCTTCATTAAAATTCTCCTTCTTTTTGGTATTGATAACCTGAGCGAGCCCATTCTTCCTATTGTAAATTATACTGGTGTTGCTCCTTAATCTCGTCTACTTGCTTTATGAAGTCATGCATGATATCAAACAAAATACTCTTTATGCTTGCAATCTCCTCCTATTGTTGATTATACTCTCGATGCCTTTTAATATCCTCCATCTACTTATTTAAGTCTAATAGAATATCTCTATGTTCCTTATTTTTAGAGCTTTGAAGTTGATTGAAAGATTGGGCAAGAATGGGTATGTGGTAAGCATCCTGAGTATTTGGACTAAAACCAATATCATGGCCACTTGTGTATGGTTAGTAAGGACGTTGAGCAGGGGTGGGTCGGTGGCAATTATATTGTGCATTCTAGTTTTGAAAAGCCATGGAATTAGAAACAACATAATTGGCCTGATATAGCTGACATGGAGATGGATAAGTGGCGTTTTCATAGTATGGGGGTGGGTATACTTGTTGGCTATGAAAAGTTGACATTTTTTACTCATATGAAAGATGGGAAATGGAATGAATAAATGACTTTTATAACATACTAGCACTTGATCATACCCGAACCTGTAGATCTTGATTCAGAGTCGTTAGATGTGTTTGATTTTCTGCCTCCAAAGGCTGAGATTATTGGCATACACACCAAATATCAGTGATGTATGAACATGCTATTGGACTAAGTCAATCCAATCTATCCCACTGGGCGTGCCAAAAACTGTTATCAATTAGATGTGCACCCTATGCTAAGTTCTTCAACTTAACTATCTATTGACACATGGGAGTACTCCTAGGCCTATGGGTTGCCTAAGCTCGGAGTGAACCTCCAGAGTGAGCTAGTTCTCTTGATGATTTTACTAATCTGAATGATTTGCAGAGGAAAAAAGTGAGAAGGTGAACTTTAATGAAACTAATAATTGAAATTAACTCCTAAGGTGATGCACCATTACTTAAACTCCTACTAGATCTTACTCACAATCAGTTCACATAACTATGACTCTCACAACCCTTTGATTATACTTAATTCATTAATATTTCACATGAAGGTTCATCTGAACACAACATGCAACCTGAATCAAGTACAATACTTGCATAACCATCACAAAATTAAGATAAAACAGAGGACAAATTACTATCACAATGCAATATCAAATTAAATTTGCAAATGAGAAGACAAATGGGAAGGAAAACTTCTGCTCTATAGACTGAAAGGAATAATGTGTATAGAAACTGAAGTACAACTCTCTCATTATGAGAGGAAGACTCCAAAAATCCCTCTACTCTGATCTCTGACCCTCTAAAAGAACTAGCTATCTCCAATATAAAGATCTCCAAGAGGAAAAGTTGGAAAAGCTCCTAAAAAATAGTTATTCTGATCCATTTTTATGCTCCTAGAAAAAGCCAAAAAATGAGCATCCAAAATGCCTTCAAGCTATGTATAAAAGCTACCAAAATCTTCTGTCAAGGTGGTCCCACCAAAAAACCAACTTTGTCTGCCCAAAAAAACTCTATCTTTGTCCATATCTGCCCCAAAAGAAAGTAAACTTAAAAAAAAGATCTTGTTTCCTTTATTTTATTTTTAACTACTTAGATAATGAATCTTGAAAAGCAATTTATAAATATACTGCTTTAAAATATCATTTTACAAGGATTATAGTTTTGTATTTTACTAATTTGCCTAGATTTAATTTTTCTTTTGCAAAAGAATACAATGCTTGATAATTTTTCCAAGTATAAGCATATACAAGCATATGATTTTCTATAAAAATCATAAAAAATACATAAAGGCATAGATATGATAGCACAAAAAAGAAGCCAATAAGGCCTAGCCACCAAATAAACGTTTAAGGCACATGACTTATTCTTCTAAGGGTTCAAGGAGTTTTTAAAGCATGATGTTTGGCATTAAATATTCAAAGGAGACCTAAGGCATTAAATATCCTAAGGCATGTGGACACAGGGTCTTACCTTTCAAGGTTGACCAAAAGGTTCTAAGGCAAAAGTCTTAGGTGCTGCAAGATGGCCATAATACCCCAGGGTATTAGTTAAAGCAAATGTTTTTAAAACAATGTGATAAAAATATCACATTTGATTTAGGGCACAAAGGAAACCCTATTCAAGCCTTATCTTTTTGCATCACTTTGCACTTGGCATTTTTGAGGTGAGAGAGCTCTACACACTGCGGCCATGACTAAGGTTTTGGATCACTTTTCTCCACCTCTCTGCTACTCCTTGGGTGATTTCTTGAGGGTATTCAAAGGCAAATGGAAAGGTAATATTGTTCTATACAGATTTGATCTATTTTATCTCATTATGGATGCACAAATATTGGCCTTTCAACCATGGGTGTGGCTACTTCCTATGCATCTCCTTAATCTTTGTTTCTTTGTCCAATGCGTGGCTTGACTGAGGGTACCATGGAAAGGTTCTGGTCTAAGCTCCTCTGAGGGAAAAAGAATGGGAAAAAACCCTTGGCTTTGAATGTCAATCAAGGTGAGTTATATTTCTAGCTTCTATTTATTCTACAAAGATTATAAGAAAACTTCTACAGGTCGCGGCCTCATTCTCTTTCATTTCTGAGTATTTCTTTGGCGTATACAAATTTGTAACTTCTCCATTATATTTTTTGTATTTGAGACTCTCCTTTAGGGTATATGAACTCGAACTTCTTTTCATTTATGATAAAACTTGAAACCCCAAATGAGTTCTTCCTACTCTGAGAAATAGTCATACTCTAGCCGTGGATTATACTGCAACTATTGTTTTCAAAACCCATGTGGTCTAAGCTCTTGTGAAGAAAAGATGTTCTCTTAGGCTGTGAACTTTGAGATCACACTGGCTTTTTGCTCATGTCTATATATTTGATAATGCCATTATATTGTTCCTCTATTTATGAAATACAAAACATGAGTTTCTCCATTTCTAAGCAGTTTTCATTTTGTTCATGTTGAGTTTGAATCTTTTCATTTCTTTCTCTATATCCATGTGCTGTCATCTCTGTAGCTTTACATGGACATTGGATTTCCACTTTTCTGTCAAGTTAAGGTATCTCTTGATATGTTATGCTTATCAATTACACATTTAGGTATTCTCCATTTGATGACCAAGGTTTGGCATAAGAATGTATGGAAACTTTGACAGAACAACTTCTTTATGACTACATTTAAACATTGCCTACTGGAATAACACTTCTTCTAGCTTATGATTTTATTTTTCTCAAAAAATTATCATAACCTTTACTATACTGTAGTTGATGGGATATTACAATGTTAGGACATGACTGATCTAGGATCTTTTATGGTTGTTTAAATGAGTTCAATAACACTTTTGCATAACAATAGATTGTAAATACTTGATTTAACTACTGGTCTATGATGTTGTCCCCTCTTAACTATTCCTTCATAGTGAAGTGATATTGCTTATTGTTATGATACAGTTGGCTACTTCCATTTTGGTATCCTACCTTGGATGGTACATGACTAATTTATTTGCCCTTCTCTATGTAAATTGATGATTATCAGAAGCTTGATTGAAACTCAAAGCATTGATAGATGAACTTTCCTATGAAGAAGGCACCTCCTTCTATCTCTTGTATGCAAGAACTATGTTTACAACACATTGTTTATGTTGGCATTGAATGTTATTTCTCTCTCTACTATTGGGTCACAAAACCCTCACTACTAAATGTATCTATCCTCCACTATATGTATACACTTTGTTGAGCTGTGGTCTTTAATGATATTCTCCTTCATTTATGATTCTGGGTGTATCATATTGCAGCTTGACATTAACCCATTTCTTCACTCACTAATGCTCTAAGAGCCACTATGATCTCTAAAATGAATATGGACATCTTCAACACCAAAATAGTTAAACTAAAAACAATGTATCATGGTTAGGACTACATGTTTCTGAGTTGCTATTGTAGCAATAATGATAGCTTTTCCCATGCATTGAATGTTGTCCTATATGAGTTCAAGTCACTTTAATGCTTTCATTTCCATTACTTGAACTATAAGCATTAGATTGATATTGTACTCCTTCAGTTAACCAGTTTCAATTGAGCATTATGAATATAATTTGCATTCCATTCCCTTTGAGGACCAGGGGGTAGTATGTTGGGATCAACCCTTGTGGGAGCCCACTTTACACCACATGCTAATATGTCTTCAAATAGCTACATGACTTATCCTATACCTGCACATGAAACAAACACATTAGTTTAAAAACATTGATACTCAGTGATCTTTCATTTTCTCTCTCTTTTGAATAAGGATGTTGTACTTTTTTTGATCTTGCATATCATAGGCAGTCTATTATGTATTTTGTCTCATCTAATGCAGCATATGAATAAGACCATGTCATGATCTCTAACCCCTCTCTCTCTTCTAATGCAAGTTTAGGTATATTCAGATCTTGGCAAGAAAGAGGCAACTACAACAAGATCAACCCAACTCTAAATATCTTAGGCAATGATTGATATGTTCTCATTTATATGCTTTGTCAGTTTCCTTTTCTTTACAGTTGCATAGTAGGTTGTCTTTGATATTCTGGTCCAGCTATTCCCATAGCTTGTGTGGGGCAAACAATTTATCTCCCTTGTTCTTTATTCAATGTAACCTGATTCAATTTTATGTATCTCATTTGATAAAGTGAATAAATCACTGCAATGTATTATGAGACATCTTTCAACTGTTGATAAGATTGTATAAAGCAATGAATGATAATTGATTTGTACTCCTTTCTACATAACAATTGATAAAACTAAACCAATCTCTTATGATAACTTGAAACTATGTAACTGATGTGACCAGATAATGTTATGAATCTTTCATCTTAAAATAACAAACTAAAAATGAACCAACTCAGCCAATTTGAGTTGTAGGTGAAAAATTGGTAACAGGGAGTGTCAATCTGGAAATGAAGGATACCAACAATTCTTCTCTGAATAGCTCGTGAAGTATGAAAGAAGTAGATAGAAGACTTCCCCTCATTAATTTTCTGACCTGACACAGCCAAATAACAATCTAGAATCCTGCGCCAGCTAGAAGCCTTCTCAACCCTAGCTTTGCCTATCAGAGTCATGTCATCAACAAACTGTAGATGTGACTGAGGGGGAATATTGTTTCTAAAACTCCATCCCTAAATCAAACTTGTCTCCACTCAGGATCTAATAAACCTCCCCAAGCCCTCTGCTAGTAAGATGAACAGATAGGGGAATAAAGGGTCCCCTTGTCTGAGCCCCCTAGAAGCACCAAACAACTCCGTTGGCTCACCATTAATCAACACTGAAAAGGAAGGAGAAGTAACACAACTCTTGACCCACTCAATCCATTCATCAACAAAACCAAATGCTCCTAGAATCTTAAATAAGAAGGCCCATTTAACCCGATCATAAGCTTTAGCCATGTCCAACTTAATAAACATAGCTTTCTCCTTAGAATGATTCATAGAATGAATCATCTTAGCTGCAATGATGACACCATTCATAATCTACCTACCAGCCACAAAACCCCCTTTCTCTTTAGAAATTAACCTATTTAGCCAGGATTTCAATTGCTCAACAATCAACTTAGTAATAATCTTGTAAACCACATTACATAAGGCAATGGGCCTAAAAAGGTCTAGAGAATTAGCCCTATCCTTCTTTGGAATGAGAGCAAGAATGGTAGCATTCATGGATTTCAGCATTTGTTTGTTCATAAAAAATTCCTGAATCACTTCCCAAAACTCCCAGAACTTCCCAGAAATTCTAATAAATCCAACTTAATCACTTCCCAGAACTCCTGGTAGAACTCAACCAAGAAACCATTAGGCCCTAGAGCTTTCCCCTTTTTCATCTAGAACACTACCATTTCAAGCTTTGACAAAGAAATAGGATTAAGCAAAGAAGCATTCATTTCACTGGTGACTAAGCGTAGAATACTATTCAAAATAATAGCTTCATCCTCCTCCGTAGGAAGGGAATCCTTAGATAGCATAATAGAAAAGAAGCGAATAGCCTTAGTAGAAATAGAAGCAAAGGAGGAAAGAATCTCCCCATTCGAAGACCTAAGAGAAGAAATGACATTACCTTGTCTCCTATCTTTAACAGAATTGTGGAAGAAAGAAGTATTCCTATCTCCCGCCTAAAGCCACTTAATTCAAGACTTTTTATCCAAAAGATTTCCTCACGTAATTCCCATTCCTCAAATTCCTTCATATCAGTAGTTCTAGCAAACCTAGATCCTTAGTGAGGCCCTGATCACAAATCTACCTAGTGATTGTGATAAAGGGGGTAAATCACCAAACACACAACAAAAGAAATTAAACACAGAAAATAGAACTTTCTTTTATTTATTTGGACAACTTATTACATTACAGAAGCTTAATTACAATAAGAGGAATCAACCCTCCACATGCTGCAACACATTACAGCTTCCTCTCGCAAGACTTTGGAATCATCTGCCTTCTGTAACCCCAAATTAGCTAGGGTTTCTATTTTCCCCCTATTCTTAACTCTACACTTCACCCCTTAACTCTCCTACTACCCAGGGTTCCCAAAAATGGTTATTAATAGCCTTTTTGGCAGCCAACAACCTAATTTCAAAATTTGCATCTCCCTCCAAAAATAGGTCAACTTCTGGGAGCCATAACTTTTGATCTGGGTGTTTGATTGACGAACCATTTTATGTGTCAGAAAGCTCATGGAGTGCTCTATGCGCTAAGAACCAGCTCTGCTAGTTCTAGCCATTTTTGGGCCCATATGGGGCCGTTTAGTGCCTCAAACCTGAGTTTGAATAATTTTCAGGCATTTTTTAGGAAACAGAAACTTTAATATCTTTCATCTCACAATTGATTTTTGCGTGATTCCTTTGCCAAAGGTCTTATATTTCTATTATGTAACTTCCTATAAATTTTCACTTCAATCCATGCCCAAATGCAAACTTTATAAAAATAGCAGGTTACTATTTTTAGCAGTTTGGAAAAATTGAAAGTCCTACATCATTATTCAAGCGATTATGGAACCAGAACCACAAATTTTGAAAATAAATGGAAAAAATATCAACAATTTTGAAACACATCTTTTTTTAGGTGATGCAAGATTACCCTTACACCACTGGATGCTCCTACATCAGACACCCAGGGTAATTTGAGAAGTGACCCTGTCACATCTCAGGTGTTTATGTGAGGAAAACCCAAATGGTCAACCTCTGCCTTAGACAACCAAGAAAAATCTTCAACAGGTCTTCCTTTCCATTTCACCAAATATTCTTCATATTGCATGTTCTGAGTATTTCTTCCCACACGGCTATCCAAGATCTCTTCTATCTCCTCCGTTGAAGTAGATGTCAAAATATTCCACTGCTCTTCTGTTGTTCCATCCTCTGTGCCACCCTCATAATATTCTGTTAAATTAGTAATGTTGAACATAGGGGAAATATTAATCCCACTTGGCAATGCTACCTCATATGCATTTCCTGAATCATGTTTCTTCAGGATTCTGCATGGTCCAAATTTCTTCATTTTCAACCTATTGTATGTTCCAATTGGGAACCTTTCTTTTCTCAAGTGAACCATGACTTCATCTCCTACCTGGAACTCCTTATACCTCCTCTTTTGATCTGCCTTAGCCTTGTACTGAATATTCATCTTATTAATATGTTTTCTCACCTCTTCATGCAAATTCTTCAGATGATCTGCAAATTCTTCAGCCTCGGCACTTGTCTTTTCTCCTTTGTCCAGATTCCTTAACTCTAAAGCATTTCTTGGACTATTTCCATATACAATCTAGAATGGTGATTTACCAGTACTCCTATTGATAGAATTGTTGTAAGAAAATTCTACCTGTGGTAAAATCAAATTCCATCCCTTGGGCTTATCTCCTACTAAGAATCGTAGTAGGTTACCCAAACTCATATTCACCACTTCTGTCTATCCATCAGTCTATGGATGGTGTACAGAACTAAACTTCAAATCTATCTTCAACTTCTTCCACTGTGTCCTCCAGAAATAACCAACAAACTTGGTATCTTGATCTGAAACTATGCTCTTTGGTAGGAAGTGTAATCTCACCACCTCTCTAAAAAATAATTCAACAATATGAACAGCATCATTAGTCTTCCTACAAGGAATAAAATGTGCCATCTTCAAGAATCTATCCACCACCACAAAAATGGAATCATGTCCTCTCTATGTCCTTGGTAAACCAAGAACAAAACCCATACTGATATCATCCCATGGCTTCTCTAGTACAAGTAATGGCCGATATAGACCTATGTTCTGACTTGCTCCTTTTGCCATCTGACATACTCTGCAACTCTACACAAATTTCCTCACATCCTGCTGCAACTGTGGCCAATAATAATTTTCACCAACAATAGCAATGGTCTTATCTCGACCAAAGTGTCTGGTCAATCCTCCACTATGCTTCTCCTTAATCAAGTTCTCTCTCATGGAACTCCTTGGAATGCACAACTGGATTCCTCTAAACAACATGCCATCTTAGATTATGAAATCCAACCATTTTATCCTGTCCAACGTAACATGTTCCAAACAAGCTTTCCAGGCCTCTGCAATATCTAGATCCTCAGGCTACAAACTTTTGAGATCATTGAACCCAACAACCTCTATCTTCATTTCTGTCAACAACTTTTGCCTTCTGCTCAAGGCATCTGCAACTCTGTTGGACTTCCCACTCCTGTGCTTCAAAATAAAAGTATAGCTCTACAAAAACTCAACCCATTTTAAGTGCCTTTGGTTCAACTTCCCTTGACTATTAAGATACTACAAAGCCTAATGATTAGTATATAAAACAAACTCTTTTGGTAACAAATAATGTCTCCATTTCTTCAAAGCCTGAACTATTGCATAAAATTCTTGATCATAAATAGAATACTCTTTCTTAGCATGATTCAGCTTCTCATTAAAATAGGCAATGGGCTTACCTTCTTGGCTCAAAACAGCTCCTATACCACTACCACTAGCATCACAATCTACCTGAAATACTTTATTGAAATCTGGAAGTGCCAAAATAGGTTGTTCTACGACTTTTTGCTTCAATGTATCAAAGCTCTTGTCTACTCCTTTAGTCCATTTAAACTCTTTTCTATCCCCTCTCATTGTCTTAGTTAGGGGTAGACAAATGCTACTAAAATTCCTAATAAACTTTCTGTAAAAACTTACCAAACCACAAAAAGATCTTACCTCCGTTGCACTCCTTGGCGTAGGCCATTCAATGATAGCCCTTACTTTTTCTGGGTCCATCTTAAGACCTTCCTCTAAGACAAAAAATCCTAGGTATACCAACTCCTTCTTTGTAAAACTACATTTTTTCAGATTAATCAGCAACTTCTCCTCCCTTAGCTTCTCTAAAACTCTTCTGATATGCATCAGATGCTAATCCCTAGTCTTACTAAAAATTAAAATATCATCCAAATAAACAATAACAAAACTTCCCAAAAATTCTTTCAGTACCTCGTTCATGAGCCACATGAATGTGCTCGGTGCATTGGTTAGCCCAAATGGCACGACTAACCACTCATACAAACCTTCCTTTGTCTTGAAGGCTGTCTTCCATTCATCTCCTTCTCTGATACGGATCTAGTGATACCCACTCTTTAGGTCAATTTTTGTGAAGTACTTGGCTCCACTCAAACAATCCATGATGTCATCCATTCTTGGTAATGGAAAGCTATACTTGATCGTTATCTTATTGATGGATCGAGAGTCTGTACACATCCTCCATTCTCCATCCTTCTTTGGTGCTAGTACTGCAGGTACTACACATGGACTTAGGCTCTCCGTTATCAGTCCCTTCCTCAACAACTCCTAAACTTGTCTGTTCAGCTCTTCATTCTTTGTAGGGGTCATTCTGTGGGCTGCCTTGTTTGGCAAACTGGCTCCTAGTATCAAATCCATTTGATGACTTATCTTCCTTACTAGTGGTAAACCTTCTGGTACATTATCAGAGATAATGTCCTGGAACTCTTCCAACATATTTAAAACTTCTACTGGTACATCTTCATAGTTCTCTTGACTAATCTTAGGAATCAATGCAAAGCAATGACGCTCATGCTTCATACCCTCCAAAAATTTCCTATCATCTACCAAGCAAATTCTAGTAGTACTACATACCTTTTCTTCCACCTCCTTCAAGGGCTTCAACTTATGACGAACTCCATCCTTTGTTAGGGAATATGTGTTTGCACGGCCATCATGGACAACGCTCCTATCATACTGCCATGGCCTCCCCAATAGCATATGATAGGCATCCATCGGTATGATATCACACAGCACCTCATCATGGTAGTCACTAATCTTGAACTTCACTAAACATTGCTCATTGACCAAAGCTCTATGGTCCATCTGCAACCATGCAATCTAATATGGATGTGGATGCTTTATTCTTGTCAACTTCAACTTGTCAACCATCTCCTCTGAAAAAATATTATTAGTGCTTCCACTATCAATAATAATATCATGACACTTACCTTCACATTTGCACCTTGTGCAGAATAAACTCTTCCTCTGATTGGGTTCTTTTTCCTTATTTAGCAAGGTTCTTCTAACAACTAGGGTTTATCCCCTTTCAACATCTTCAGAATGCTTAGAATGTGCATCTTCATCTACATGTGCAACTCGTGTATTGCCTTCAGGTCTTCTATTTGTCCTTCCTTGATGTTGCGGACACTCGTATGCTCGATGCCCTTCTTCTCCACATTGGAAATAGGTTCCTCTGAAACCTTCTCTTACAGGTCCTTGCCCAGGTCTGCCTCTTCCTCTTCCTCTTTGCTCACCATTGTTCTGGTCACGAGGGCGGTAGGTATTATCTCCTCTCTGATTTCGACTGGTGCCGGCTTCTTCACTTTGCTTTGAATCTTCATTTCGGTCCCCATAGGGTCTTCCACCAGTCCTTCCACCTTGACCTCTTCCCCTTTGCTTGCTGTCAAATCTTTTATTTAGCTTCTCTTCCACCTTTAGGGAAAACTGGTATGCATCTTCTATGGTGGTCATTTTGACTAGGCTCAACTCCTCTTGAATACTTGGCCTCAACCTATTAATGTAACAAGCTACCTTCTCCTTGTTGGGCTCTGCATGGCCTATCTTGATAGTAATTTTATAAAACTCTTCTGTATACTCTTAACAGACTTATTACCTTGCTTTAGTCCTTGTAGCTTCTTTAGCAACTCCATCTCATAGTCCACAGGAATGAACTACTTCTTTAGTTTCTCCACCATCCGATCCCATCTGGTGATCTTTCCTTTTCCTCTTCTATTCCTCTCTAACTAGACCTCCTTCCACCAAATATTGGCATGGGACTTCAATTTTGTGTTTGCAAACTTGACCCAATCTAGGTCTTCTACATCTTCATACTCAAAATATTCCTCCATGTCATTGATCCAATCAATAAGCTATTCTGGATTCAAATCTCTAGAATATGAAGAAACTTCAATCCTGGGCCTCTTTCTAATCTTCTAAATGGCCCTCAACAACCTAACTTCTGCAAGATCTCCTGCAGCTTCTTGTTCATCCTCAGATAGCTCTTATTCAACTTCATCTTCACTTTCTTCTCTTGTTCTCAGCTCAAACCCTATTCGCAGCTCCTCTTGTAATGCATCAATTTGCCTTTGTAGGGCTCTAAAACCCTCTTCTATCAAAGCATTCCTCCCAATACAGTTTCTTTGCGGAGGCATCTTGATCTACGCAGCAAACCCACAACCTCAAGTCCTGGTACAAACTACCTCACGGTTGGCGATCTATCTAAACACTCAGGAACCCTCGCTCTGATACCACTTGATAAAGGGGGTAAATTACCAAACACACAACAACAGAAATTGAACAAAGAAAATAGAGCTTTCTTTTATTGATTTGGACAAGTTATTACATTACAGAAGCTTAATTATAATCAGAGGAATCAACCCTCCACATGCTGCAACACATTACAGCTTCCTCTCGCAAGACTCTGGAATCATCCACCTTCTGTAACCCCAAATTAGCTAGGGTTTATGTTTTCCCCCAATTCTTCACTATACGCTTCCCCCCTTAACTCTCCTACTACCCAGGGTTCCCAAAAATGGTTATTAATAGCCTTTTTGGCAGCCAACAACCTAATTTCAAAATTTGCATCTCCCTCCAAAAATAGGTCAACTTCTGGGAGCCATAACTTTTGATCCGAGTGTTCGATTGATGAACCATTTTATGCGTCAGAAAGCTCGCAAAGTGCTCTAGGCACTAAAAACCCACTCTGCCAGTTTTAGCATTTTCGGGCCCATACAGGACCGTTTAGTGCCTCAAACCTAAGTTTGAATAATTTTCAAGGGTTTTTCAGGAAACGGAAACTTTAATATCTTTCAACTCACAAATGATTTTTCCACGATTCCTTCGCCAAAGGTCTTATATTTCTATTATGTAACTTCCTGTAAATTTTCACTTCAATCTGTGCCCAAATGCATGTTAATAACTAAGAGGGGGGGTGAATCAGTTATCTTAATTATTTCAGCTTTCTGATCTTCCTTAACAATTAATGCAGCATCAAATCAAATAAGCAAACATAACCATGAAATGAGAATAACATCAATACACATGACACACTGATTTTGACGTGGAAAACCCTGTTAAGGGAAAAACCACGGGGTGACTAACCCAAGCTTGTATTCTCTATTAGAAGAATAAGATGGTACAAAATGGCACTTGCCAATTAGGGCTCACTGCCTAAGCACACTGCTCACAAGAGGCTCACTTCCTACAATACTTTATACAAGAATACTAGATACTTGAACTGATAAGAAGCATCCACACATGCTGAGATTCAGTTCCAGTTAGGCTCAATATACTGATCTACTACACTTCATTCTTTCTCTTCTTTGGTGCTGCTGTCTTGTCACATGTCGGAGCTGTATTCCCACTATTATTCTACTCCTCTACTTTTCTTCGCACAACACAACACACAACTCCCACATTCACATCTAAAACCATCTGATATATATATCTACACAAGTGATTTCAATACTTTTCTAGTTGGCATCCGATAGTCAATATTTTCCCAAACTCTGATATGTTGGCTGAATCCTTGCATACTAAGTGATGCGGATCAAGAAGATGCTTATAGAAGTCATCAATCATGTTGGCCAATCATGAATGATACCTCAAGAAACTTAATCACCATCAATGTCTCATCTGGATTTAGGTATGATGCTCTACCGGTCAGTTCTTCCTCTGTCTACTCTATCAAACAGGAACCCAACACTCAACTACTCATATCTTTTCACTCTTCTATCACCGAATGCTAAATCCTTGGAATCTATCACTCAAGGTACTCCTCTTGACTTCCCCAAATCTGCACTTTATTGAGAGACCTCCTCTGAGAGATCGGGACCTGACTGTCTGACCTTGTTGCCTACTCTGTTCTTGCTTACCGGACCACAACACTTCTTCAATCTAACTTCCGGTATGGACTTTGTTGCCATCAATGATAGCATTCATGAAGCCACCCAGTGTCTCTTGCCAACAATCTCCCCTTTGGCATTGATGGCAACACTTAGTGAAAAATAACTAAGTGTCATACTATACTCCCCCTTGGCTGATGCTCTATCCTTATGTACATTTTTTGGAGCTCACCCTTAGTTGGATTCATCATTTTTCACTACTCCTCACTCCCCCTTTGACATCAATGGAAAAGGGTGGGGTCCGCACACCAAAATTTGCAAAAATTAATCTGCACTTAGCCGCATAATTGTATAAATAGGTTATACTTACATATACTTAAGTATATCGGCAAAAGTGCTTTTTAATTGTACAAGTTTTGTTGCCCAACTTAGCTTCATCCTGTCCAAAATTGAGATGTGACCACTCAATAGGAATACAAAAGCTTCTGCCTTCTTGAGATTTGTCAGATCACTGGTCTGGGCTGTGGCCTGAGCATCAGTTAGGGCTTCATGCATGGCCTCTAACTTAGGGATAATGATCCCTTTGAGTTCACCCATCCGGCTTATTATGTTCTTCCTTTCCTTCTCAAGTTTCTTTATTGCAATTATCACTACAATGGTCTAACACTCTTGATTTACTATGGAAGAGGAGAGAGGATCAAAATTTTGAGACAAACTTATCAGTTTATCCTCTTGCTCTTTTATTTTCTTCTCAATATCCTTGGTTACTGTAGACCAAGATAAAAAAAATTTATATATATCTCTACCATCTTTGAGAGCATTTTCTAGGCTCTTTATCCCAATATCCATAACTCTCCTATTGGTTATTAGCCCTTGTACTTCTGATAATCTTTTTAGCAAAAACTCTTTCTGGACCTTCACCTCAACAGATTTCTCTAAAGATTTAAAATGAGTGCTGACAGAACTAACAAGAGACTTGAGATTACCAGATGAAGAAGCTAAGGAATCCTTCTGAAAGGATGGCATGATCTTTTCAAGCACACCGGATGAGGCTTCTATAAGCTCACAGTCTTCCATGTGAGACTTCAAGAGTTCTTCTTTGGCCTTTGCTTGAGTGAAGGATGCTAGCTTCATGGTCTGAACTAGGGAGAGGGAATCAAAATTGAATGGACCTTGAAGAAGTTCCAGTTCATCAAATTCCATCATCTCTTTGGTCAAGAAATCTTTTACTGCTTCTGCTATGTCTCTTGCCAGAGACATAGTTTTCTCTCCTTTTGCAGCCTTGCCACTGTTATCTTCTTTTTCTTTCTCCTCTGTTCCTTGATTGATCTTCTCTTCTGCTCTTTCTTCTTCTTTGGATCTAGAGTCTGCAGGGGAAATCAGAGGAGTGATGTTTGCTTGTTCATGGGCCTCCTCTTCCAGAGTAGAGGATTCTACGTCCTTATCTTTTTCTTCACCTATCTCCTTTACCTCTTCTGTTGCAGTCTCAGCGGATTCTTCTTTGTTATCCATTCCTGAGGGATCATCACCTAAATCCTCTATAACAGGAATATTGAATCTTTTATAGGCATTTCAGAGGATTCATTTTGTTTCTTTTGCCACTTTATCAGTTTCTCCAAGCATGAGTTGATTCATTCTAGCCTTACTCCAGAACTCATCCTTGCAATAGATCATATCCATTTGTTTTGGAGTAATTGAAGGATAGAGTTGAATAGCTATCTATTCTCTAATCTCTAAGTCCTTAGCCTTGGCATTTTCTTTTCTCATTTCAAGTTCCTTCTCTAAACTTTTAGGAATTAGAGAAATTATTTCAATAAATGCTTTATTGTATATGTTTAGGTATTTAACTATGGCTTCCTCCAAGATCTTTCTATCTGCATCATTATATGCATCATAGAATTCTGTTATTGGTTGCAGGTTCCCATCCATAGTAACTTATTTGACTACATTATCTAAAGACAGAGTGGGCTTTTCAACAAATTCTTCTGCCATTTCTTCCTTGTCTTGACCTGTGGAAGATTCACCAGATCCTTTCTTCTTCTTCTTCATTTTCTTTATCTCCTCATCTGACTCAGTTTCTTCATCATCCTTCTGACTGATGTAAGACCTTGTGGCTTTTGTTTTAGTTCTTTTCTCTACTTTACCAGATGATTTTATTTCCAGTTTGGATGCCTTTGAGCTTTTAGCAATTGTAGGTACAGAGCTCTTAGAAGATCTGGTCCGGGAGGGGCTTTTTACTGGAGCACTTTCTTTTTCTGCTTCTTCCTTTTCTTTTTATATTCTTTTCGTCTTTTCTCTATGGGCATAAAGTGTCTCTTTTGAGATTACATGCCTCTTGGCAACCTCTTCAACTTCCCTTCTCACTTTCCTCTTGATTTCAGGTTGTCTAAGTTCCACATGAACTTTTACACTCAGCTCTTGAAAGGTTCCAAACCTTTCTGCCTTAGGGTCTTTGGGCTAGCTCAGCAGATGTTGGATATGGAGCTCTACAATATTCTCATCTACTTCATACTCCATTAGCATGATCTAGACTATTCTTGGCTCCACTGCCTCCATTAGGCATTGATCAGTGTCTACCATGAAACACACTGTATCTTTATACTTCTCAACCAATGATTGAGGAATTCTTTCTCTGGTTTGCATCATATTTTGAAAATTTTTGAAGTAACCCCACAGAGCTATATTTCTTGCCTTAGCATCCCCAGGCCCATGCAAGTAATCTCTGATTTGAATTGCAACAGGTCTGTTATTCTGCCATACCCATCCACTAGATCTGGGTAGCTCATTCATAAAGTAGAAAAATAAACACAATATTAGTGCACCATATTTAAAAGAATTATTTTTGTCCCTTTTTATCTTCTGTAAGTTTTCCATTAGTTGGCTCATAAGGAGTTCACAAAGATCATAATCTGCATTCTTTCTCAGCATCTCATAAGCAGTATACACAATAGTTCTAGATACTAAATTCTCCCTGCTGGAGTGATATATCTTATAGCCAATTATCATAGATGCAAATTTGATATCTAGATCAGTGATATCTTCTATGGTAATTACTCTCTTATCAAATTTTGATCCAGTGGCTTCAGTCATAGTTTAGTTTTTGATAGGTTTGAGAACAGGTAACCCTCCAGAAGGTGTAAACTGGTTACTACCCTAATTGGTTCCTTGGTGATCTTGAATGGTCTATTCAACCATAAGAAGTTATCATGCACTCTGCTCAACACATACCGGACCCACTCATCTTCTTCAAAATAGGGGAAATGGATGTACTGATCGAAATGTTAATCTCAGATGGTCTTATATTGAGGTTTTAGTTCAAATGAATCATCTATCAGTTTCTTGTGGTAGATGTCCATCAGCTTGGATTCACCAAAGTCTTCAATGTTTGCATGAATGTAAACCCTAACATCTTCTACATGCAAAACCCCATGCAGAATGCTGGAAATGCCCCTAAGGGATCCACTTCTAGAGATTTGTAGGGATGTTTCTTAAATTTGGGGCAAGGCTTATTAGAGATCTTTACAACATTCAGAGTATTCATCTTAAAGATTCAGAGAAAGTTTAATCAAGAGTGAAAAATACCTTTTTACACTTCTAGGTTTTATGGGATGAGTTGGATCGGGTTGCTGGAAGAATTGTCTTCTGTGTTTGATCTTTAGGAGACTTGAGACAATTTGTTTACAGAGCTCTTTTTCTCTTCCTATCGAGTGCGAATGTGTAAATGACGATCAACTAAGCCCTTTTATCTATGAGCAAACCCTAATTCCACATTGTAATAAATGCGTAACTTAAGTTATTTTGGTTGCTCTATTCTCCTAGTTCAGAGAGGGAGAAACTTATCTGGATCATTGTGATGCACTTAGGATTGATGTTAGAGATGAATCATAATGACCACCTTTTCCTCAGATCGTCCCATTTGTCTGCAGATCAAGATGCTTCAATTTAGAATCACACCAGACCAAATTATGAAAAACATGTCTTTACCGAAAGACTATTAAACCGGATCAATCTGGAAGGATTATACTCTTCAAATCTTCTTGCAGATCTCCCAAATCTTAATCAAGCCTTCTTTTGATGTTCCTCTAAGAACTCTTTAATCCGCAACCTTTCGTGTGCCAAATTTAGGCACCAATTGACTGGCTGGGGGAATTTTTTTCTTAGTGACTCCCCCTGAGCCAGAGCTCATCTATTCAATTTCTGGAAGGATTATCAGCACCAGATTCTGGTGCGGATCCATCCCCAATATTTTTTGAGCTTCTCTTCACCCAAATCTTATTCATCTCCCTTTGAATTTCATCCGCGTTCACTTTTCCTTTTCCTTTGTCTTGGTTATGATTATGCTGTTCCGGACCCCTTTTATCTTGATTCCTATTTCTACAGAATTTGGCAATATGACCGGATCTATTGCAATTGTAGCAAACAACATTTCTTTGCATATTTGACTGATAGCCTCTTGATCTACACTGATTAGCAATATGTCCAACTCTATTGCATGCAAAGCATCTACCATTAAATGAGTTGTTCATTTGCATATTTCTACACTCATGGGATTTGTGACCATACCTTTTGCAATTGAAGCACTGTCTAAAAAAGGATGTATTAGTCTGATTCATTCTTTTTCTGCACTGATTTGCTTTATGACCAAAGTTGTTGTAGTTGTGGTAGTACCCATTGAAGGATGGATATCTCTGAGCATTTGGTTGCCTTATCAGAGGTCTTCTAGGCCTGTTTCTTGGATTTTCTGATCTGGAGTTCTTTTGACCAGATCCAAAGCTTTCACCTTTTTCATACCCTAGGCCTTGCTTGTCATCTACCCTCTTTTGGCTTTGAAGAAGAACTTCAAGTTGAGCAGAGCTTATCTTGAATTTCTCTTTGTATTCATTTGTTGTTTGAAGATCCCTTTTAAGAGTGTCAATTTGATTCTCAAATTATTTTTCATTTTCTCTAGCTTCTTCAAGATTAGATTCCAGATGCCTAATTATTCTATCCATTTTGTGGCAGTCTTCTGACTCCTCCTTAAGAGATTGTCTTAGATCATCTTCAATTTTTCTTTTCTCTTCAATTTCTTGGGTGAATTTCATAACTCCTGATTCCATTTCATGTCTTACCATAATGACCTCTTTTGATAACTTTTCACATAACTTAGTTTTCTCCTTTAGGTCTTCATTTGTATCATTTGATTCACCTTGACTTGCCAATTGCTGAAGTAGATCCTTTCTCTTTTTCATAGAGATACTCAGTTTCCCTTTTAGTTCCTTTATGAAGTCATCAGCCTGTTTAAGTCTTTCCTTCAATTCATTGACTTCAGAGTTAGATTACTCAAGATCATCTAGGGCAGACTGAAGTTGTTCCTTCATACCATACACATCCATTTGAATTCCCAGATCTTCCTCAAGCTATTAGGCTCTGTTTGGAGGAACTTGGCTCTGATACCAAATGTTGATAACTGAGAGGGGGGGTGAATCAGTTATCTTAATTATTTCAGCTTTCTGATCTTCCTTAACAATTAATGCAGCATCAAATCAAATAAGTAAACATAACCATGAAATGAGAATAACATCAATACACATGACACACTGATTTTGACATGGAAAACCCTGTTAAGGGAAAAACCATGAGGTGACTAACCCAAGATTGTATTCTCTGTTAGAAGAATAAGATGGTACAAAATGGTACTTGCCAATTAGGGCTCACTGCCCGAGCACACTGCTCACAAGAGGCTCATTGCCTACAATACTTTATACAAGAATACTAGATACTTGAACTGATGAGAAGCATCCACACATGCTAAGATTCAGTTCCGGTTAGGCTCAATATACTAATCTACTACACTTCATTCTTTCTCTTCTTTGGTGTTGCTGTCCTGTCACATGCTGGACCTGTATTCATGCTGTTATTCTACTCCTCTACTTTTCTTCACACAACACAACACACAACTCCCACATTCACATCTAAAACCATCTGGTATATAAATCCAAACAAGTGATTTCAACACTTTTCTAGTTGGCATCTGGAATAGTCAATATTTTCCCAAACTCTGATCTGTCGGTTGAATCCTTGCATACCAAGTGATGCGGATCAAGAAGATGATTATAGAAGTCATCGATCATGTCTGCCAATCATGAATGATACCTCAAGAAACTTAATCACCATCAATGTCTCATCCAAATGTAGGTCTGATGCTCTGTTGGTCAATTCTTCCTCTGTCTACTCTATCAAATAGGAACCCAACACTCAACTGCTCATATCTTTTCACTCTTCTATCACCGGAGGATAAATCATTGGAATCTATCACTCAAGGTACTCCTCTTGACTTCTCCAAATCTACACTTTACTAAGATACCTCCTCTGAGAGATCCGGACCTGACTGTCTGACCTTGCTACCTGCTCTGTTCATGTTTACCGGACCACTACACTTTTTCAATCTGACTTCCAGTAAAGACACACCATGTCCTATAGATGTGTGAGATGGACTTTGTTGCCATCAATGACAACATTCATGAAGCCACCTAGTGTCTCTTGCCAACAATGCAAACTTTCTAAAAGTAGCATGTTACTATTTTTAGCAGTTTGGAAAAATTGAAAGTCTTACATCATTATTCAAGTGATTATGGAACCAGAACCACAAATTTTGAAAAGAAATGGAAAGAACATTAACAATTTTGAAACACATCTTTTTTTGGGTGATGCAAGATTACCCTTACACCACTAGATGCTCCTGCATCAGATTGAGTCCAAATGAGCTTGAGAAGACTACTTTTCTTGAAAAACATTACCAAAGTGTTGCCTATTCCATCATTTCAACCTATATTTCACATATTGGAGCCTCTTGGTGAAGGAATACATAGCAGTCCCATGTGACAGCTTCCCCAGATTCCACCAACCAGGAAGAATATCATGGAGAGAATCATCTCTTAGCCACATGAGTTGAAACTTAAAATACTGCTTTGCACAACATCAGGGTAGCTCAGCAATGAGTTTGATCAGCTAATGATCAAAACCGTACCCATCCAAAATCTCAGAGCTAGTCAGCCACATGTGCCCCAATCAGAAACTAGATACCAAGAATCTATCCAGTCATTTACAAATAGTAGCTTCCCCACATCTCCTATTATTCCAATTAAAGACCCTAATAACAGGCTTGATTTTAACCAAATTCAAGAGAGCCACATTATCCTGTAAGAGTTCAGAAGAAGGCTCCAAGCAAGAAATGCCTCCCGTCTTCTCTTCCAAAGAAGCAACGACATTCAAATCCCTGACTAAAATCCATAGGAGATAAGGATCCAAAGCCCTCACATATTTGACAGAACCCCACAACATTACCTTGCCATGAAAGTCAATCGGAGCATAGATGTTAGAAAAGAGTACTTTCTCTCTAGACTCAAGATGAGAAGCGACACAAGAAATCAAACCTCTGCAAGAGTACCACCAAATTGGCGTAACTCTCTAAGCCCCACCAGAGATACCAAGTGCACCAACACATTGACACTGACCGCAACTCTAAATCTTTAAAGACACATTCATCATCCTATCAACAAATAACTTAGTTTCCTAAAGAAAAACCATGGCAAGAGAATGAAAATGAACCAAATCCCAAATAGCCTTTTGTCTAGGGATGTTATTCATACCCCTCACATTCCAAAAGAGCATGATCATCGTGTGGATTGGGAGAAGTGAGTATCAATAGTCCTCACCGAACTTGACTCAACCAATGTCTCACCAGCTAGCTTTACCTTTCCTTGGTCCTTTTTTATACCAACCTTAAGAGGTTTCTCAAGAGCCCCCTTTTTAAGGGTTTTTTGTTGCAAACCCAAGGCTGGGAAAGGAGCCTTACTTTTTCCTAAGTCTGAAGCACCCTACACTTCAGATAGAACACCACTAGCACTAAGAGAGCCACATGAAGCCTCTAGCACCAAATCTAACTCACCCTAAATAGGAGCCAGAGGAGCCAAATTAGTGTCCATTTGAGTACCCTACTCCCCAAGCTGAACTGAACTAGGAATCATAATAGGCTGATCTCCAAGAACAAAGGATCCAATAATTGACTGCAAGTCCACCTGAAACCCTTCCTCCTAGACCAAATCCTCCAACATCTCAAATTAGTTTAAGGTTTCCTTCTCCTACCTATCCTTGAGGGATCTCTTCTGGCCTCAACCATGATTATGAGACTTAACTGGAATAAAACCTTCTTTATCAACCCCCCTCCCTACACGGGAGCTTTACCCTTGTCTGCTTTCAAATGAGGCTAAGTAGGAGAAATACTTGAACTGGCTTCCCTAGAAGCTCGAGGACACCTCCGCTGAAGATGACCATATTCATGACATAGCCAACACCTAAAAGGTAACATCTTGTAATCTAATGGCTGAGTCCAAGAGCAAGACCGAATAGTCATATCAATAGAATTTAGAAGTGGTTGGCTCAAATCAATTTTAACACAAACCCTAGCATAAGAAAAAATTCTCTTATTTAGGGTTTACTGAGAAGGACCAATAGGTTTTCCCATCAACAGTGCAATCAACTGCAATATGTCACTTCTCCAACATTCAAGCAGCAATCAAGGAAGACGAACCCAGATTGGGATTCTAGAAGGTAACTCCTCTGCTGAGTTAAAGCCAACATGCCATGGTTTGATGAAGAGACCCACCTGATTATAAAAATATGGACCCACTTCAAAGGCCCTATTCCGATTAGAGACACACAAGAAATCCACCATAAAGAAGTTATTTGCACCCATCAAAATATCAAAATCTCCTTCTGGGTTCCATGTCTTGTGAATCCATGTATCAAGAAATGGGGGAGAAACCCTCATCCTCATGAACATACAAATCAAAACATGATTGCAATAGTAATTAATTACATCAGCTACCGACTTTGATTGTATTACTAAAACCGGCTGCTCATGGGCCCACTCCAAGCATCCATTCACCTTTTACAATTTAAGGGAACCATTTCAGACCACATCCAATCTAGAAGAAGACTGAATGGGTATGTTGGAATTAGTCCAGACAACTAAGAGGGGGGGTGAATCAATTGTCCCACAATAATTAATCTTTTCTACTTTTAATATTCTTTAACAACTTTCAATTAGATAAACATTAAAGCATGAATCAATAACACAAGAGTAGAAATAAATTAAGCACACATAACACCAAAATTTTTACGTGGAAACCCGGTTAAGGGAAAATCACGGTGAGGGTTAACCCACAAGATTCGTACCCTGTTAAAAGTACTTAGAAGAAAAGAGAAGCCACATGCCTTTGGGCTCAATGCCCAGAGCTCACTGCTCAAGAGAGGCTCACTACCTACAAAATTTATGTTTAATACAACAAGAATGAATTGTGAAATAACATCTTTTTTATGCCTGGTTCAGTTCCTTTGAAAGCTCACAAAACTTCTGCTCTACCCTAAATACTTCTTCTCTAGCTCTCCATCTAAACAGCTCTTGTTCTTCTGCTTCTCCTCTGCTCTACTCTACCTCTAATCCTTTCTTTGGATTTTGTTATTTTCGCACAAGGATAATTTCCACTACTCATCAACAAGTATTTATACACTTCATCAACCTTGAAATGAACATCAAGGTTGGCACTACAAACATTTGACTTAATTCAAATCACTAAGTTGTTAGCCAAACATAACTGGGACTCAAATCTTCCTCAATCAACACCCCATGCTCCATAGAAATGCTCTTAGATCATCTGCAAAATGCTTGAATCATCTGATCAGCCAAGACTGGGAAGAACAGCAACACCAAGAAGGAAATCTTCATTGACAAGCTTAAACTTCAATGCGGACCTCCAACATAGCAGTCACACGATCCAAAGACTTCCACAAGCACATTGAATTCAATAAATACATCCACACTTCTCCAAATCATCAAAATCACTTGCATCTTCCTATAGAACCTCAAGAACATTGTCCGCCATGATTGTCACATTAGAAATATTGCTTACGGACCTCCAAACCATGAACCACTTGAATGGATGATACACACTGACTTCCCAAACATGCCTCTAGATCTGCAGACCATCATTTGACATATCCAGAACAAATCAGACCTCTTTCCTGTCACTCTGTCTCTTCTGAACACTGCAAAATTGGTTCTACTCAGATGACCATAGCTTCTTCAAATCTTCATGTGAACCCTTCAAAACTAAACTGGAGCTTCTTCAGACAATCCTCTACTTAGCCATATGGTCTGCATACATTGATCCTCATTAATTTTCTCAATATCCTCAACAATCTAGTCTTCTATATAGGCAGAAAAATAGGATACAGTTGACACCAATGGCAACAAGGATATGTTGACATCAATGACAACACCGCTTAGGCACATATTTACAACAATATCCCCTTTGTCATTGATGGCAACATATGATGTGAAAAACTAATTTGACCATCAAGACAAGACCATCTCTCCCTTTCCAATATCACTTCTACAATCACTTTCTTCACTGCTCCCCCTTTCATCAGCAACTAGTTTTTTACATGAACTTCTCTCCCCCTTTGACATCAATGGCAAAGGGCACATATTTGTAGTCTTTTCTCCTTATTTTTGTTTTAGACCAAACTCAAAAATTACATGCAGACTACTCCCCCTGAGTAGTACCTCCTTGACATCAATCCGGATCACAAGATGTGAATCTGAATTCCACTGGACTGATGCACTCTAGTGCATCTTAATTCTGATCAGGAGGGGTAATAACCCCCAACTTCTCTTTGAGATACTCAAAAGTATCCTTGGGAAGAGGCTTAGTGAAAATATCTACAATCTGATCCTTTGAAGACACAAACTCCAACTTGACTTCATTCTCATTTACCTCCTCTCTCAAAAAATAAAACTTGATGGATATGTGCTTTGTCTTTGAATGCAACACTGGATTCTTTGAGATGTTTGTTGCTCTTGAATTATCACAAAAGATTGTAATAGGCTCCTCAAACACAATTCTAATGTCCTTCAACATTTGTTTCATCCATATAACTTGAGTGCAATTGTTTGTTGCTGCTATATACTCTACCTTTGTTGTAGATAGGGATATTGCCTCCTACTTTTTGCTCAGCCAAGAAACCAATCTACTTCCCAAGAAGAATGCACCACCACTAGTGCTTTTCCTATCATCCACATCTCCTACCCAATCAGCATCTGTATATGCATGAAGAGTAAAGTCATTGTCTTTTGGATACCACAAGCCATAATCAAGTATTCCTTTCAAACATCTGAAGATTCTTTTGACTGCTACAACATGAGATTCTTTAGGATTAGCTTGGAATCTAGCAACCAGCCCAACTACATTCATGATATTAGGTCTGGTCTGAGTCAGATAGAGTAGTCCTCTAATCATTGATCTATACCTTTCCTAATTTGCCTTAGGGGAGTCATCATCTTTACTCAACTTACATCTGGTTACCATAGGCGTACCTACTGGCTTTGAATCTTCCATTCCAAACTTCTTCAACAATTCTTTCACATACTTCAACTGAGATATAAAGATACCTTTATCTGACTAAGTGATTTGCAGACCTAAGAAGAAATTCATCTCACCAAACATGGACATCTCAAATTCACTTTGTATTTGATCACCAAATTTTTTGCACATGCTCTCATTTCCACCAAAAATGATATCATCAACAAATACCTAAACAATTAGAATATTCTAATGATCAATCTTGAAGTAAAGATTATTGTCAGCAGTGCCTTTGTTATATCCTAGCTTTAGTAGATACTTATCTAATCTTGCATACCAAGCTCTTGGTGCTTGTTTGAGTCTATATAATGCTTTCCTCAATCTGCAGACTATGTCTTTCTAATCAGACAACTGAAATCCTTCTGGTTGCTCAATGTAGACTTCTTCTAACTCTCCATTTAGAAATGCTGACTTGATATCCATCTGATAGATGTTGAAATCTTTATAAGCAACAAAAGTAAGAAATAATCTAACTGCCTCTAGTCTTGCCACTGGGGCAAAAGTTTCTTCAAAATCAATTCCTTCCACTTTAGAATATCCTTTGTATACCAACCTTACTTTATTTATTACAACCTCACCATCTTCATTTAGTTTATTCTGGAAGACCCATTTAGTTCCAATCACATTTTTGTCCTCAGGTCTAGAAACAAGATCCCAAGTGTGATTCTTTTCAATTTTCATTAGTTCTTCCTCCATTGATTTTACCCAGTTTTCATCATTGCAGGCTTCACTTATTGATTTTGGTTCAATCTTTGAAATCAAACAAATCTCTTCTTGATCTTCAACAATTCTTCTCCTAGTTCAAACACCTTTATTTCTATCTTCTATTATCTAATTTTTAGGATGATTCATCCTTACATACCTAGGAGTTTTGGGATTTTCTTGAACTTCTATTTCTTGAAATTGTTCCTCAACTTCTGCATTATCCTCTTGAGTCACTGGATTTTCTGGATCAATCTAGATCTGAATCTGAGTTTGCACTTGCCTTTCTTTACTTGGATTTTCATCTTGATCATCTTAATCATATCCGCAAGACCTGGAATGTCCTTCTTTTCTCTCATCAACTTTGACATTAGCACTTTCAACAATCTTTTTCAACCCCTTGTTAAAGCACTGGTATGATTTTCTTTGAGTAGAGTAACCTAGAAAAATTCCTTCATCACTTCTTGCTTCAAACTTGCCTAGATCTTCATCTCTTTTGATATAGCATTTACTACCAAAAAATTTGAAATATCTTACAGTAGGAAGATGACCAAACTAGAGTTCATAAGGAGTCTTACCAGAATTGCCTTTGATTTGCACCTGGTTAAGAGTGTAAATAGCAGTACTCGCAGTTTCTCTCCAATAAACTTGTGGAACATTTCTTTCCATCATCATGGTCTTGGTAGCTTCTTGAATGGCCCAGTTCTTTCTTTCAACAAATCCATTTTGCTGAGGAGTCCTAGGAGTAGATAACTATCTTTTTATTCCATACTTTTCACAGAATGTATCAAACTCACCGGAGGTAAACTCTCCACCTCTATCAGATCTTAGACACTTTATCTTCACACCAATCTCATTTTCCACCATAACTTTGAACACTTTGAATTTGTCAAGAGCTTCTAATTTTTCTTTTAAGAAAGTTACCCACATCATCCGAGAGTAATCATCAATCAACAACATAAAATATCTATCTCCTTGCACACTCCTAATTCTAGCAGGACCACATAGATCAGTATGCACAAGTTCCAATCGCCCACTTGAAAATTGTTTTTTATTTTTGAATGATGTTTTGTTCTATTTACCCAATTGACATTCTCTACACATGCTATCAGGTTTCACAAGTCTTGGAAGATCTCTTACAGCCCGAGTAGAACTTATCTTGACAATGTTATCAAAATTCACATAACACATTCTCCTATGCCACAACCAACTTTGATTTGTCTGTGTAATCAAACAAATTTTACCATAACTACTTAATTGAAAGATGTTACCTCTAGTTTGTGTACTAGATGTAATTCACTTTTAGAGCTTTCCAAGATTCTGCATTACCATCCTTGAATCAGAGATCATAACCTTTGTCAACCAACTGTCCAACACTAAGAACATTATGTTTCAGCCCTTCCACATATAGAACATCATTTGTGTTATTCTTACCATCAAAAGAGATGGATCCTCTGCCACAGATTCTACCAGTTGAGTTGTCTCTAAATTTCACAATTCCACCTTCATATTTTTCAAAGTTTATAAACTTACTTTTATCACCAGTCATATGATGAGAACATCTACTATCAATCACCCATTCATCCTTTTCAACAACCTAAGCAGCTAAGGGACTTTCCACATTTGCACAGCTAGCAAATTCAGTAGACACTAGATCTTCCTCTTTGATAGCAATGAACACCCAATCATCTTCAGTGGCACCTCCATGATCAGATTCATCATCTGTGACTTCTTCTCCAACTTCTTGGACATAGTAACATTTCTTCTGACCTTTATATCTGTTAGGGTTTGGATTTGAAAATTTCTCTGGACATCTTGATTAAAAATGACCAATCTTATTACAACTAAAACATTTGAATAGCACCTTTCCTTCATACTTACCAAATCCTCTTGGCATTCTTTGGGCAATAAGGGCTTCAAGTTATGTAGACTCAATTTCATCATCTTCAAGATCCTTCCTTGCCTTAGTAAATCTATTTGATCTTGCAGAAGAGCTTTCACTCAAATCATATCTTTGTTTTCCATATACACTGGCCTTAAAAGTAGATTCAAACTTAGGAAGAGAATCACCAAACTCACTTAATTCAAAAGCTGAAATTTTGCCAATGAGCTGATCTCTTGTAACTTTTGAGACAATCCTGATTTCTTATATAGCAGTAACCTTATGTTTGTATGAATCAGGTAAAGATCTGAGCACTTTTGTCACAATCTCTAATTCTTCCAAAGTTCCACCAGCACACCTGATACCACACACAAGTTCAATTATCTTTTGCATGTAGATTGTGATGTTTTCATCTTCACTCATCCTCAGATTTTTAAATTTTCCTCTTAGACTTTGTAGCTTGGCACATTTGACATATTCATCACCTTCATAAAGATTCTCTAACTTCTTCTAGATTCCATGAGCAAGTTTTAATCCAAAGACATTTGTCATTTCTGAATCAATTAGGGCACTCAACAAGGCTTCTCTAGCTCAAAGGTTATTTTCATCATATTTGATTTGATCTAGAGTTGAAGGACCTTTCTCCGGAGATGTATAGTCATCACTAGTTATCGTCCAATAAGCATCACCCATACATTGCAAATGGCACTCCACGTAACTCTTCCAAACAGATTAATTTGTTCCATCAAATCTCAGACTATCCTTTTTGTAAGTCGATATCCTAGATCTCCTCAGGCGGTTAAGCTTCTTTTGGAGGAACCTTGCTCTGATACCAATTGTTGGAATTAGTCCAAACAACTAAGAGGGGGGGTGAATCAGTTGTCCCACAATAATTAATCTTTGCTACTTTTAATCTTCCTTAACAACTTTCAATTAGATAAACATTAAAGCATGAATCAATAACACAAGAGCATAAATAAATTGAGCACACATAACACTAGAATTTTTACATGGAAACTCAATTAAGGGAAAACCACGGTGGGGTTTAACCCACAAGATTCATACCCTATTAAAAGTACTAAGAAAAAAAGAGAAGGCACATGCCTTCGAGCTCACTGCTCAAGAGAGGCTCACTGCCTATAGAATTTATGTTTAATACAAAAAGAATGAACTATGAAATAGCATCCTTTTTATGTTTGGTTTAGTTCCTTTGAAAGCTCACAAAACTTCTTCTCTGGCCCAAATACTTCTTCTCTAGCTCTCTAGATCTAAACAGCTCTTGTTCTTCTACTTCTCTGATCTGCTCTGCCTCTGATCCTTTCTTTGGATTTTGTTATTTTCACACAAGAATAATTTTCCACAACCCATCAACAAGTATTTATATGCTTCATCAACCTTGGAATGAACATCAAGGTTAGCACTACAAAGATTTAACTTAATGTGAATCACTAAGCTGTTAGCCAAACATAACTGGGACTCAAATCTTCCTCAATCAACATATCATGCTCCATAGAAATGCTCTTAGATCATCTACAACATGCTTGAATCAATCGGTTGGCCAAGACTGGGAAGAACAACAACACCAAGAAGGAAATCTTCATTGACAAGCTCAAACTTCAATGTAGACCTCCAACATAGTAGTCACATGATCCAGAGACTTCCGCAAGCACATTGAATTCAACAAAAACAATTGTACTCCTCCAAATCATCAGAATCACTTACATCTTCCTCTAGAACCTCAAGAACATTGTCTGCCATGACTTTCACATTAGAAAGATTTCTTGCGGACCTCGAACCCATGAACCACTTGAATGGATGATACACACTGACTTCCAAACATGCCTCTAGAACTACATATCATCATTTGACATATCCAGAACAATCCAGACCTCTTTCTTATCACTCTATTTCTTCTAAACACTACAAAATTTGTTCTACTCAGATGGCCATAGCTTCTTCAAATCTTCATGTGAACCCTTCAAAACTTAACTAGAGCTTCTTTAGACAATCCTCTACTCAACCATATGGTCCACATACATTGTGTTGGCAAGAGACACTGCATAGCATTGATAGGTGTTGTCATTGATGGCAACCAACATTGTTCCACACATCCACAGTGCAGTATCTAATCATAATGGAAATCAGAATGATAATCTAAGTCTGGGAGCCTAGAATAGAGCATATAGAAGAGTCCAGTATTTTGTTCAGTGGATCTCTCCAGTTAATCATTATGTTTTGCATATTTGAAGGAGTATAAAGGGACATCAGGAAAATCTAAATCCAAGTTTTCAGCTTCTGGTGATAAAGGAATCAAAAGTTATGAGCATCTGAATACTGGGTCCTATTATGACATAACAGTTCAGTGAAGAATAGGCAAACTTATGTAAATCCTTGTACGGACCCAATAGAAGTGTTTTGATGAACTATGTATGAGATAGGATGTTAGTGGCTGACATGTATGGTGATCTACATGTGTTATTTTTGGTATGCATCAATATTGGTGTATGGATCTAGCTGACATAGTAGAGCTCTTAAAAAGTTCTAAGTGTTGTTTGTTGTTGCTGACTGGTAAGTGATTCCAATTCAAGATAAGTATATATAGCTGATCATTATGGATATTTTGGGTGTGCATTTGTGTGGTCATGGAGAAAATGTGAAAAGAGTAGAAATCTAATATCTGAATGAAGGCAGAATAAAGAGAAGGGCAACATAAAGATGAAGTGTACAAAGTCAGTATTTGCACTTAACCAAAGCTAATCTCTAGCATTGGCAGATGCATCTTATCAGTTCAAAATCTCTGTAAATCTCTTCTAAACTTTTCTATAGGCAATGAGCTCAAGACAGTGAGCCCGAATGCATGTGCATTCCCATTTGTAAAATACTTTTAATAGGGTATTACTTTTTGTGGGTTAACCCCCCACCGTGGTTTTTCCCTTAACTAGGTTTCCATGTCAAAATCTGGTGTCAAATGTGTCATTCATGTTTTCTGCTCATATGCCATTGTCTAATGCTGGAATGTTTATATCATTGATTTAATTTTAAGTTGTAAAAGGGAATAACAGTAGAAAAAGATTGAATAGAGCAACAACTAATTCACCCCCCCTCTCAGTTGTCTGGACCTATTCCAACAATTAGTATTAGAGCTAAGTTCCTTTGAAAAAGCTTAATAGCTTAAGGAAGATCTAAGAAGACAACAAAATGGATGAATATGACCTTCAAGGGCAACTTAATCTCGCTCTAGATGATCTTAAGCAGTCCAAGGCAGAAGTTCAAGAGCTTCAAGACAACCTCAAAAAGGCTAAAGACTTCATTAAAGTTTTAAAAGAAAAATTAAGCAAATCTAATGCAAAAGGAAAGGAGCAACCTCTTCAACTGGGAAAACCTTATGAAGTCAAGGCCCTGGATGAGAAGACAATGGAATGCAAAAAGTTAACTAAAGAAGTTACTATTATAAAACATGAGATGGAAATTGGAGTGATGAGACTAACCAAGGAAATTGAAGATAACAAAAAAGTTAAAGAAGAATTAAATCAAAATCTGAAAAAGAGTTCTGAAGAATGCTCCAAATTGGATGTGATAGCTGGCCTTCTAGAACTAATCTACAGGAAAGTAGAGACAATGAAAGAGAAATTGAGAGACAGATTATCACACTCAGACATGACCTAGAAATTACAAATGAGTATAATGAGAAGTTCAAGATAAGCTCATCTAAACTTGAACCACTCATTGAAGGGCAGAAAAAGGATGTTGATAAGCATGAGAAAGGTGAAAGCTCCAGATCTAGATAGAGAAACTTTCAACCTAGGAATGGAAGAAACAGATCTAGAAAATCTCCAGTAAGACAACCAAATGCTTAAAGATATCCATCATTCAATGGAAATTGTTTCAACTGCAACAAATTTGGTCATAGAGCTACTTAGTGCATAAGAAGAGTAAATCAAAATGGTCTATCCTTCTCCGGTCAATGCTTAAAATGTAACAGGTATGGTCATAGATCAAATGAATGTAGAAGTATGATAATGAATAATCCCAATATTAGAAGAATTAGAAATTCTTTCAATGGTTATTACTTTGTTTGCAATGGGTTTGGACATATGGCTAATCAGTGCAGATCAAGAGAAAATTAGTTTTATAAGGAAATGTTGTATGCTATAACTACAATAAATTTTGTCATATTGTAAGATTCTACAGAAGTAAAGACAATGGAAGAAAAGGTCTGGTAAACAAAAAACTGGATGAGCAGAAACAAGACATAGGCAAAAGGAAAATTGATGTGGATGAGATACAGAGTGAAATAAACAAGATTTGGATAAAGAAAGATACAATAAACAATGATAATGAGTCTGCACCAGAATCCAGTGCTGACAATTCCTCCAGGAATTAAGTCAAAAAACTCTAGCTTAGGAGGAGCTGCATAGAACATCAAATTCACCTGGTCAGTAAGTGGGTGCCTGAATCTGGCACATTAACAAAAGACACTCTAAATCAATCCAGAATCTATGGAAGGATTTTTGGAAGAAAAGATGTTGATATATGAGGAACTATCTAAACACTGTAACTGGATACAATTAGGGAAACACATTTATTGCAAAGGCAAATTAGGTAATTCAGAGATTTAAAAGGTCACTTGATCATTCATTTGAATCACCTTACATTTGAAGTAAACAAAAAGAAGAGAACTTGAGCTACAAAGTCCAGAGACTGAGGCAAACAATGAATTCAATCAGCAAGTGATCAACCCTAACACCGCGAAAGAAAAAGGTACCTCTCTGTAAATCTTTGAATCTAAAATATGTTGAAATGGCTACCCCTCATTTTATTGACATTACCGAAAGGCCTTGACCTAATTTCAAGAAGCATCCTCACAAATTAATTCAAGTCAATTTGTTAGGTGCTTTTTCAAGTGTTCTGAATGGGGTGCTACACATAGAAGACATTAGGGTTTACATTCATGCAAATATAGATGAGTTTGGAGATTCAAGGTATGTAGATTTATTTGAAAAATAACTCATGGATGAAAATAAAGAACTTAAACCTAAATATAAGCTCTACAGGATAAACACTTTGTCCAAGTCATGGGGTTTCCAACATTTGATGAGGATGAGTGGGTCCGATACGTCTTAAGTCGAATACATGATGAATTCATTTGGTTGTTAAAACTGTTCAAGATTACCAGGGATGCTATCAGAAATGTAATTGGTTTAAACTCAACCAGAGGATTGTCCATGCTGAAAGCTGTGAAAAACTAGACAGTAACTGATGCTACCAGAGCTAAGTTTGACAGAAGAGCAATGACCATAAATGATATTATAGAGCTGGATGTCAAATTTGCCTCCATGATGATTCGATACAAGATTTACCACTCAAGCAGAGAAAATTCTATTTCTGGAACAGCCATTTATGCTTCTTACAAGATACTAAAAGAATATTATGACTTGTGTGAACTATTGCAGAATCAATTGATTGAAATTTTGAACAAGATCAAAAGGGATAAGAAGAACACCTTCAAGTATGGTACATTGATTTTATGTCTATTATTTTACTTTATGAATGAGGTACCTGGGGTAAAAGGTGTACACTAGACTAAGGATGAGCCAGTTGACATTCAAATTAGAAATCATCTTCGCAGCTTTGGTGATTTTAATGCTCAGAAAATGACAATATGGGGTTACTTTAAAAAAATTTAGAATATGATGCACTCAAGGGGAAGAATTCCCAATTCAATTGTTGACAAATACAAAGATGTGTTGGATCTAGGGCATACAACTGAGAGGGGGGGTGAATCAGTTGTATAAAAACTTGCTCTCACTTCTAACACTTGATTCTTCTTTGTTAGTTAACATCATATCAATTAACCATCCATGAAAGCATAATGCATAAACACAAGAGCAGATAAACATCAACACATTGAACACCAAGATTTTGACGTGGAAAACCCGGTTAAGGGAAAAACCACAGGGTGATTAACCCAAGGATTATTCTCTGTTAGAAGAATAAGAAAAATGAATGGCACATGCCAATTAGGGCTCACTTCCTGAGCACACTGCTCACAAAGAGGCACACTGCCTACAAGGAGACACACTGTCTACAAAGTGATAAGAATCACAATCTTGAGCTGGAGAATGACATCTCTACCATGTCTGGATCAGTTCCATTTAAGCCCAAAAACCCTTGCTCTACCTTTAGCACTTCTCTTCGCTATACCACACTCATCTCCACAATCCACACTTCAAAATGAATTCCCAAACACTTATTTATACAAGACATCGACTTAGGAACAATCATCTAAGTCGGCAAACATCACAATAACATATGTAAGGCATGTAGAACATCCGGTCGGCCTGTTACAGGAAGAACACCAACAACTGGTAGCCATAACATCAAATCCAACTCTAACTTCAATGCGGACCGCCAACATGAACTAGATATGATCCAATGATCATCATAACCTTCCCTAAATCATCAAAAACATCCGCACTTCATCAGCTTACTGGAATTCTTCTCTTCATCATCCGGTACTTCAAGAACATAGTTTGTCGCCACTGTCACAATGCAAAAGGTACTTCCGGACCTCAAAATCATACACAACTCAAGATGACACATCACAAGGACATCCCAAACACTCCTTCCAATCCACAGATTAGGATAATACAATTCCAGACCTCACCAGACCTTTCTGTGATCCTCTGTCACTTCTGAACACTTGCCAGAACTGGTTCCACATAGACAGCCATAACATCTTTAGATCTTTATGCGGACCTCTGAAATCTTAGTTGAAGCATCTCAAGACTCATATCTACAAACCCTTTAATCCACAACCTCTGGTTCTCAACCTATACAGTACATTTGCCTTCTTCTCATTACTGTTCTTCATTGTTCTTCACTGTTCCGGATAGAGACTGATTTCCTCAATAACAACAGCACACAACTCATCCAAACCTTCTTACCAATGCAATATGAGTATGTTGACATCAATGACAACACTGGTTCACCTCATACTTGCAACAAGATGAAGTATGCTTCATGGCTTATACTGATAAGTGTTTAATGGAAGCAGTGGAACCCAGAACTGTTTGGATCATGCCCATGGGGTATGAAGTACATGAAAGGATCTTGGATATGTATGCTCAACATCTGCTAAGGAAGCCCAAAGACACAATGGTTGAAAGATTTGGAACTTATGAGGAGCTGAGTTTAAAGTTGCATATTGAGCTCAGAGAACATGAAACCAATAGGAGAGTAAGAAAAGAAGTTGAGCAGCTAGCTGTAAATCTTGGCCTAACAAAGGAAGCTGTGAATAAATTCAGAGAAAGAATAGAAAAGGATGAGAAAGAAAAACAAGAAAAGAGACAAACAAGTGATCTGGTGGAACCTTCTTCCACTTCAAGAACTACTAGTTTCTACTACTACCTCTACTCCTTCCAAATCTACAAAACTGAAAGTAGAATCATCTAGAAAATGTGAGAAAAGGAAGAAAATAAAAGCTTCCTCGACCTATGAAAGGATAGGAGAAGATGAAGTAGATATAGAGTCTGACATTGAAATCAAGGAACCAAAAGTTACTGGAACAAAAGATGCAAAGTTAACCAAAGAAAAGTCCTACGGAAGCAAAAGGACTAGCAAAAAGCAAAACACTGAAGAATATGTTGAGAAACCCACACTCTCGCTAGAAGATGTGATAAATTCAGTCACTGTGGATGGTAATCTAAAACCCATGATTGAATTCTATGATGAATACAATGATATGGATAAAAGGGTGTTGGAGGAAGCAATGGTCAGATATCTCAATATCTATAAGGAACTAATTGAGATAACTTTTGAGTTACCACAAAGTCTAGCAAATATCTTGGAATTGAGAAAAGAAAATGCCAAGTGCAAGGATGTGGAAATTAGAGAATATGAGCTAATAAATCTATGTCCTCAAATTTCTCCTGAACAAATAGATATGATACTTAAGGAAGTCCAAGATGATTTTAAAAGCAAAAGGAAAATGAACAAGATCATGCTTGGGGAAACAAGTGAAATAGTTGAAGAAACTCAAGACATTCTTTTGAAAGCATTAAAGAAGTATAATTTTCATATAGTCACAAAAGAAGTGCGGGATGGTGAAGAAGAGAACATTATTAAGCAACAATCTGAGCTGGGTGGAGCCTCTATTCTGGAAGTAGAACAAGCAATTCAGGAGGATACAAAAATGTTGGATAAAATATTTGATGCAGAAGATACTCTCAATCCATCTGATACAACAGGGAAAGAGGATAATGTTACTGTTTCACAGAGTCCTCCTAATTAGATAGCAAGTGATGAACAAACAAGAAAAAGTCCCTCTGCAGAGAACACAGAAAATGATAAAGCAGAGATAGAAGAAGAAAGAGAAAAGAAAGATAAAATACAAGAAGATGGTGCAAATGTTGAAGCACCTAAAGCAGAGACTAAGAAATCAAGAGATCAAAAGGTTGATTTTGAAATGGCTGCAAGAGACACTGCAGATGCAGTAAAAGGTCTTCCTAGAAAAGAAGTGATTGAACTTGATGAACTGGAACTAATCCAAGGTCTAGCCAATCCAGATGCTCTCTCTCCAATTTGATTGATAAAGATAGCATCATTCACCCAAGTAAAGGCTAGATAAAAGATGTTAAAGTTCTACATGGAGGAGAATGAGCTCTTGGGACTTGCAACCAGAGTTTTGGAGAAATTAATACCAGCCTATCAAAAGAATCAAAATGATTCCCCCTCAAGATAACTAAAGAATCTGGTAAGTTTAGTAAATTCACATTTTGAGTCCTTTGAGAAGTCTGCAGAGGTAAAAGTTTAGAAAGAAATCTTAGATAAGAAATTTTGTGAAATAAAGAACCTGATAGGAAATGATAGAAGAATACTTGGTATTGGCATAAAGAGTATTCAAAATGCTCTAAATGATGGAAGTGATATGTACAAATTCTGTATATCATGGCCCAAAGTTAATAAGGATATTGAGAACAAGATAAAGGAGGAAGAACAAAATTTGTCAAATCTCTCTCAAAATTTTGATCCCCTAACAATTTCGTCCATAAGTCAATAATGTCAAGTAATTAACTTGACTGAGGAAATAAAGAAACTTGTTAAGGAGAAAAGCAACATTATGAAAAGAATGTGTGAGCTCCGGGGATTAATTGCCCCTAAGTTAGAGACAATGTATAATGCCTTATATGAAGCTCAGACTGTAGTTTAGACTAGTGTTCCATCAGATCTATCAAAGGCAGAAGCATACTCATTTGTGTTAAATGGGCACATTTCAATTTTGGATGGAATGAAGAGTACTTGGGCCTCCGAACTTGTGCAAATAAAAGATAGTTTTACAGACATCCTCAAGTTCATGTGAATGGAACTTAACGGTTACTAATACATATGCGGCAATATATATAGAAATTTTGGAGAATTTTGATTTGTGGATCCCACCCTTTACCATTGATGTCAAAGGGGGAGTGAAGGGCAGTGAAAAATGAAGTATTCAGCAAAGGGGGAGTATCAAAATAAGTGAAGTGCACAAATGTACAGAAAAAGGGGGAGTTGTACAAAGACACTTAGTCCTTTTTCACTAAGTGTTGCCATCAATGCCAAAGGGGGAGATTGTTGGCAAGAGACACTGTATAGCATTGATAGGTGTTGTCATTGATGGCAACCAAGATTGTTCCACACATCCATAGTGCAGTATCTGATCATACCGGAAGTTAGAATGATAATCTCTCTAAGTCTGGGAGCCTGAAATAGAGCATATAGCAGAGTCCAGTATTTTGGTCAACGGATCTCTCCAGTTAATCATTATATGTTACAGATCTGAAGGAATATAAAGGGACATCATGAAAATCTAAATCCAAGTTTTTAGCCTCCAGTGATAAAGGAATCAAAAGTTATGAGCATCCGAATACCGGGTCTTATTATAACATAACAGTTCATTGAAGAACATGCAGACTTATGTAAATCCTTGTGCGGACCCAATAGAAGTGTTTTGATGAACTATGTATGAGATCAAATGTTAGTGACTGACATGTATGGTGATATACATGTGTTATTGTTGGTACGCATCAATATTGGTGTATGGATCTAGCTGACAGAGCAAATCTCTTAAAAAGTTCTAAGTGTTGTTTATTGTTGCTGACTGGCAAGTGATTGCAATTCAAGATAAGTATATATAGCCGATGATTGTGGATATTTTCGGTGTGTATTTGTACAGTCATGGAGAAAATGTGAAAAGAGCAGAAATCTAATATATGAATGAAGGTAGAATAGAGAGAAGAGAAGAATAAAGATGAAGTGTACAAAGTCAGTATTTGCACTTAACCGAAACTGATCTCTAGCATTGGCAGATGCATCTTACCAGTTCAAAATCTCTATAAATCTCTTGTAATTTTTTTTGTAGGCAGTGAGCCTCCACTTGAGCAGTGAGCTTGGGGCAGTGAGCCCAAATGCATGTGCATTTCCATTTGTAAAATACTTTTAACAGGGTATTAGTTTTTGTGGGTTAACCCCCACCTTGGTTTTTCCCTTAACTAGGTTTCCACGTCAAAATCTTGGTGTCAAATGTGTCATTCATGTTTTCTGCTCATATGTCATTGTCTAATGCTAGAATGTTTATATCATTCATTTAATTTTAAGTTGTGAAAAGGAATAACAGTAGAAAAAGATTGAATAGAGCAACAACTGATTCATCCCCCCTCTCAGTTGTCAAGACCTATTCCAACACATTGATCCTCATTAATTTATCAATATCCTCAACAATCCAGTCTTCTATACAGGAAGCAAAATAGGATACAGTTGACACTAATGGCAACAAGGATATGTTGACATCAATGACAACACCGCTTAGGCACATATTTACAACAAGGTATTCCAGCATCCTCCCTAGCCATAGAAGAAGTATGACCCACCATATCCAAAGGCACATTCGAAGCCATTTATACCAAATGAGTGAGGGCCTAAAAACTCCCCCACACCACACTGAATCCAAAGCAAGGGCTCAAAACAAGCTCACCGCTACAAGAGACAGCACCTCAAAGGAAGAAAAACCCCCTAGAGTACAACAAACATGAACTAGAGGGCACACAATAAAAAGAAAACATAGCGTTGGAAACCCTTGAGCCTACACACCATTGCCTACACCAAATGACGCCTCACAACCAACAAAAAATAGAAAACAAGAAGAAATAGAGAAGTAGACCCAGTCCCCTTGACCCCCTACTGGCATGCAAATGCCCTGCACATAGAGAAAACTCAAACCCGCAAGCTAGGGCTCAGGTACCCTAGCTTACTCTCCCATGCACTCCATTGCCATCTTCCCTGTAACACATTGAAGATTGCTTACAATATTTTTTGTAATTTTTTTGAATAATTTATTATTATTTTTTTATTAGTCGTGGTTGTTGTTTTGAAAATCCCTCGTGTACATCACACATAAGATGACCTAAACTTGCCCATAAGGGTGTGGTTCGGTGGTTAAGTTGCTCAGTTGTAGTGGCGGCCACCAAAGTTAAAACCCTCACTGGGCCAATGAGCTCGCAGGCGTTACGCCTTTGCTGGGCCAATAAGCTCGCGAGTTTGAAGTGTTCTTTCTTGGGGATGAGGTCCCCCATGTTGTGGCCTCACCAGTTCATAGCTCTGGGCAAAAGCGTTGCATGGAGCTAGAGGGCATGTCGTACCAGCATCACCAGTCACATTAAAAAGTTTACCAGGCACATTTTTAAAAAAAAGATGACCTAAACATATCATTTTTTGATTTTTATTAAATTGAAAAGAATTGTTTGAAGATTGCCCACATATAATTTTTTTGTCAAAAAAATATTTTAATAAAAAGTTATTAAAATAATAAGAAAACCTAATATTTCAAATTTATGAACCAGTTTCATCAAAAATTATTTGAAAAATAGAAAAATAGTCAAATTGTAAAAACAATTTATATATTTGGAATCTACACAATCTCTACTATAATGGGTTTTAATTTCATTAAAAAATTCTAAAAAAATTGTCTTCAGACATATGTCCAAAGTCACTCTTTTCTAGTGACACTAACATGACCTTCAAGTTGTAGGTCAAAGTAGGTCCAAAGTTAAGGGTTGGGTCCCCAAGCCTTTTCCTGACCTAAAACCCATAGCAAAAACCAGACCTAGAATTCAAAATTTAAGAAATGGGATCTTGCTTTAGAAATGGGACCCCCTTTCCTAAACAAGATCCCGTTTGCATTTTTTATTATTTCAATGGGTGGAAAATAAAATGGGACCCCGTTTCATTTGTTACCACTTTTTTAATTTTTACTAATAAAAAATTAATGTCTTCTACAACTTGACATCTTACATGACTGCGTATGGCCAACTGACTAATTCTGCAATTTTTTAATCAAATCTTGTCTTCTACATGCTCTTGAACTTGTAATTTCATTTGAATTTTGGAAGGAGGCAACATTGGGACAATTTTGGAGTCAAATTGCGTTCATTTTATATTCATTTGAAGGAGGAATAAAAAGGAAAGACTTTTACTATTGAAATTCATTTGTACTTCCAAATTTTGTAATCATGGGATTACAATGTCATCAAAAGAGGAAAGATAGGAAGGAATTGACCCTTGAAGAAATTCAAGCAAAGAGAGAGAAGGAGGAAAAATGAGAAAGAGATAGAAGAATGAGGATTTGAGAAACGAATAATGCTGAAGCACCCAGTTCCATGACTATTAAAGATAAAAAACATTAAAGAGACCATGGATGTAGGTGATGCAAATTTGCAAGAGGTGAATGTTGAAGATAATTCGATTATAGAAAATAATCCTGGTATGTCTTCAAATCCACCTTTCAATGCTATGGAGAATATGACAATAGGCATGAATCCAGGTATGTCTTCAAATCCACCTTTGATTGATATGGAAAATGTGATTCTATATGATATTCGTATTGATGATTTAGAAGAAGTTGGATATAACAATGTTGAGATCAATTTTATTCGTAGACAAGTTGTAGAAATGAATATTGAAAATGAAATCCCTTTTGTTGGTCAAAATAAAAATCCTTTTGTTGTTGAAAATGAAAATCCTTGTGTAGGTGAAAATGAAAATCCTTTTTGTTGTTAAAAATAAAAATCCTTGTGTTGGTGAAAATGAAAATCCTTTTGTTGTTGAAAATGAAAATCCTTGTGTTGTTGAAAATGAAAATATTTTTTTAAAAATTAAAAGTACTATTTTGGATAATCTTCCTAGTAAGATTTCTTATATAGGTAAGTATATATAGTTTTATATAAATTTAAATACATGTTTGTATGATAAATTGATATTGCTTATATACACAGTTAAAATTGCTTTTTTGTCATTTTGATATCAGGTGGCATAAAGAGGCTACATTTCGATGATCTGCCACAAGTTTTGGATTTTCTTGAGATGGCATTGCCACATTTTGTAAATATTATTTTGAGTTGGCATATATGCCAAATTTGTATATATACATACACAATTACTCTACACTTTTATATATAAAAATTGATATTGAATATATTTTGTTTGTTATGTGCATGTTTTCCTACTTTGAAACTTAAAATTTGAATGTATAATCACATTGTCATGTATATTACTATTAAATTTGGTTGCCTTGGGCAACTTCACCAAATTTGATCCCCTTAAGCCATCATTTTTCCTACATGACCTTAATTCATAGATCCCCTTAAGCCATAATTTTTCCTAGGACCCCTTAATTCATATATATTCTAATTAATTATATCAATTGTGATTGAACATGAGATATAATTTGAATTATTTGATCCCCTTAAGAAAATTTTGAATTCTTTGATCCCCTTAAGACATCCTATTAGCACCCCTTAATCCATCCTATGAGGACCCCTTAAGACATCATTTCTCCTATGACCTCTTAATTCATATATATCCTAATTGATTATATCAATTGTGATTGAACATGAGATGTACTTTGAATTTTTTGATCCCCTTAAGCAAATTTTGAATTCTTTGATCCCCTTAAGACATCCTATTAGGACCCCTTAAGCCATCCTATGAGGACCACTTAAGCCATAATTTCTCCTAGGACCCCTTAATTCATATATATCCTAATTAATTATATCAATTGTGATTGAACATAATACATACTTTCAATTCTTTGATCCCCTTTGTTGATGTATAAAATTGCGCGAGTTCCAGCACCAACATGGGAAACTTCAAGAACGTTTGATTGATCCCTGAAGTAACCTCCAGATTTTAAAGAAGTTGGCTCTACCTTTTAATGGGGGTTTTGGAAAGGGAAGAAAAAACAAGATTGCATAATATATGCCTAATCCTATGGCTATGTGCCAGATTTAAAACCTAACTTGAATCAACACAATGATTAAACCCTACATGATTCACTGGAAAACCAAAGAGCAAATAGCATAATTAATTAAGCAACATAAAAAATAGATTTATCAAAGGCCCATAAATAGAAAGAAAGAAAAATAGAGCAGAAAATAGGCTCAAAGCTACACAAAGCATCACTTCTTTTCATTATTTGGACGAGAACAAATTACAAAGGCAAAGTTGCACAAAATAAAATGTTGCAACCCTCATTTGAGGCATCTATTGAGGCAAAAAATATATCTCTATTTGTTGCTCAAATCTCTCAGCTATCTGTGTTTAGAACTATAGAGCTACCTTTCTCTGATGCGGATCTCTATATATATAATCTAGAAAATAAAGAATCTTTGAAAATCTTTGCAACTGCTCACAAAAAATCTACAATTGAAAACCCATAAAATCCACCCAAAATATGTATCCGGTAACTACTTCCCCAGTTAACTAGGCCTTCTAGTTTACCTCCATGGATGTAGATTCCAGCTGCATATACCTACATGAGAAAAGAAAAAACCTCCCGCTCTTCTCTCTTTCTATTGATGTACGAGCCATTAATGTGATCTTTATCACACAGTGCCTAAGTGTTTCTTTGTATGCATGGAAACTAGGGTTTTTGTGTCTTTAGTTCAGTGCCATTGTTCATGGCTATGATGAGTACCTTCATATCACAAGCCTGAAGTTAGCGCACTTTAATTAAAAAGACCACTAGTCATTTCTTAATCATAAGTTGGGTGCCATCACACTAGGCGTGTGTCTTTCCTTTTACTATTGCAGCTCTGTGCTTTAAAACTTTAAGGTTCCACTTGATAAAATTTATGCCATATTGAAGATAGTTGTGTTGAATGCACATAGGCTGATGTCTTCATGAGCTGATCCTTCCTTTGAACTAGCTGTGGCTGTATATCCATTACATGCCTTTGAATCTAATGTTGCGACTCCTTTATATGTAGCACCATTTTAAATGGCCAAGACCCTATGCTTTGTATCATTCCTTGGCATGCTTCTTAGAAACTCTACATTTTGCTTTCTATATGTTGGCATTGAAGATTAAGATGCTTGTGCCATAATAGAGGCTTTATTCCATCATTTAGAAAACATGCCTTTATTCTTTTGTGCCATCTTCTTGTCTTTAATAAATGGACCGGTGCTTTGAATCTTTAGCTTGCACCCTATCTTCTGTAAGGCTACCTTAGTTTGACATGCTAATACTTAGATTCTATGTAACACTTTCTTATAGACTGATACTTACAATAGGCAGTGCCTTTCTATACTTGTTTCCTTATGAGTCTGCACACTATCTACATTGTGCCTTATTCTTATATGCTCCTGATCTTATGCTTAGAGGTTGCTCCTTGAAACAAAACCAATGTCATCTATTTGAATATGAAATGATTTTCTTTATAATGGCTTATGCCTTCACCACAATGCAGTGCCATTATATGGCTTTGTACTCTTGTTTCGGATGCCTTCCTCTTGAAAGGCTAAGTCTCTTTGAACCTAGTGCTACACCTTTCCTTTTAAAACAATTGTGTTATGTTTCTAAAGGCTACTCCTTAATCTATGATTTGTTGCTTGAGATAGCTAGCACCATTTCAACATATGGCTGACCTTTGTTCACCCATGACGCTGGAATTCACACCATTTTTCTTGCCTTGAGTACTCTGTCAGTAATGCTATTATATTATGTAATTCTATGGCTTGGAAGCTTTGTCAATGTGAGACACCTTTTAGAGGAGATACCTTACTACAATGGTTTGAGCCTTTGGTTTGTTAACCTATGCATCATTATATAAGTTGAATATTTATTCATATGGTGTGCATAATTTTATTCATTCTATGGAGTGGCTTCTACTTGAATAGCACGATGATCTCCATAATTTTTGCACCTTCAATTTTAAAATATAGCCATTCATTGTTAGAGAAATGCCCTCTTTTCATAGGCTACATACCTCTATTTGAAACTACTGCATTATACTTCACCTGACCGTACCTTTGGTTTTAATATCATGTGTCTTTGTTTTTTAGTGCTATGGCTTTGATATCAACAGAGATTCATTTAGGTATGTAGTGGTGCCACAAATAAAGACTATACTTCATTATAAGGATGATTCCCTAAATATAGTCGTGTCTTGGCTGTAACTTGGAGATTAGCATTGGAGACTAAACCAACATTATGACCTATACAAGAGAAACTGTATCCTCAAAACCAGTTGAGTCATTTCTCTATATGAACATACTTTTAACTCTGACTGGCCTTAGTGCCTTTAATTTATAGGTTGCACTATGAATCTTCTCAATATTGAAAATTTTGATATGGTGTGCAAAATTTGCATAACAGTTCTTGGCGACTTGCTGGGAAAGTGAGCCTGCTCACTGAGAACTCTAGAATCTTTGGTTTCGCAGACCATCCTTATCCATTGGGCATAGAGTCAATTAGGCTGAAACTAAAACATCCATAAGACTAACCAACATTTGTGGCACCAAGTTGATACCATCAACCCAAAAAAATGCATTGAAGCTGAAGTTGTAACACTATTGAACCAAACACACCCACAACTGAAACCATAACTGATAACCAGTGAAACTGACCATGGATAACTCATAGAAACTAACCCTTCATTTTGTATTATAGCTGAGACTTATTGAAAACAAAACAACTGAATTTGAAAACTAATGCTACTATTGTAGCTTATTCTAAACATTGAAACTAATTTACTTTCCAATTAAACTAATGGGGATATACCCATTTATCAGGACAGCAAAATAACTGTCAGATCTGATGATATTGCTTCAGTGAATCCACATCAAACTAAGAATGGACCAAACAAACTATACAAAGAAATAAAGCAATAACTTGTACTTTTTTTCTTTTATACATTATGTAGAGTCTTTCTTGGCATCAAAATACCTTATAGATTGATTTGCATGATGCTCTTGCTTTAGCAGAGGATGGGAAGGGAAAAACAAGTATTGAATCTCATTCCTCTGCTTACATTTGAAGGCTTCTATCAACATAACTTCCTGAGTGATCTCTTTTGCAGACTCTTCCATAGGTTCATGACTCAAGATAGCATTGAAAATAGGTTTGCAAGTGATGGAGCTATTCATCACAACCTTGAATCTGATTGGGATTCCTTCTTGCAAGAAGAAAGGGTGTATAATGTGTCTCAGTGTGTGATTCTTCACTTTTGTAAATGTCTCTTTAGACCTCATCATCTTGTATCTATGAATCTTCATCAGGAAGAAGACAATACCCCTTTTCAAGATTGGATAACATATCAGCTTTTGCACAAGTTCCCTCTTCACAATCTTCTTTATGATCTTCTATGAGAGGTTTTGTAAAACAACCATCCACTTGCTCAATAATAAGATCCTCTCCATCTAGTAGCTGATACCCTTGCTGAAAATTTGAGAATAAATCCTCATCATATTGCTGCCCCTCATGCATCTCTGTGCTATCTGTTTCAAGGTGTGAAAACTCATTACTTAAATAAAAACATTCTGTATTTATAGATTTAGAAATTTCCTTTGCAACTTCTTCCTCAAGATGAGGTACAAATGATGTTTTATCATTCTCCTAGTACTTTTTAGCTTCAAAGCCCCTCTTGAAGTACTTTTCAGCTTCTAGAAGAGTCAATTCATCATCATTATCTGAATCTTCTTCATTTCTTGACTGGAATTTTGAATCACACCTTGCCACATGTGTCTGATGCTTAGAATCAAAAGAACATACATAATAGATAGGAACTACATCTCTTCTAGTAATCCAATCTTTGAGACTTGATTCCTCTTTGATGTCAAAATGGCAAAGAACCTGATCTGTGATTCCTATGGTCTGGTTTGTAGACATGTAGGATTTCAAAGAATAATTCTCAAGATAAGGTGGTCTCTTTTGTGTCTATGGGAGGGTTTCTTCTACAAACTGACCGCATTGGTATTGTTGTTCATATGGATTTTGAGGCATGATAATTGGATCAACATGGTACATGGCTTGATCTTTTAGCTCATTTAGCTCATGGGTAAATGATTTTAGGAGTTCTTTTATCTCTAGTATTTCCTTATGATTTGACGAATTAGTAGGGAGGGTGGGTGGACTAGAATCTATATGCATTTGGCTATAAGAAAGAGCCTGAGATGAGATATTTGCATGAGGCATTAATGGTTTTAAGGGAAGAGGAGGCAGTTCACCAACCTCTATGAGGTTGTTTTCAGCCCTAATGGAAAGATTATATGATTGGAGTAGGGTTTCACCTCCTAAGGCTTGAATCATAATAGAGATCTTAGGGTGTAAAGCCTTTAAATAATACAAGAATGAAAAAACTGGAGATGGCCTCATATCAATAGAGAATTTCTTCCATACCTTATCAAATCTTGAATTGAAGTCACACATGCTCTCTACAGAACATCTCTTGATGGTGATGAGATTTTGGGTTAGTGAGCTAACATCTGTCCTCTCTTTAAACTGATTGTAGATGAGTCCTCCTAGCTGATCCCATCCAGTGATTGAATCGAGTTGCAATTCTCTATACTATTCTTTTGCTTTTCCCTTGAGGGAAGATGCCAACAATAGAAGGGCATGATTCTCAACTGTGACATTGTGAATGGTACACTAATTTGCAACATCCTGAATATGATCTATAGGACAAATAGAGCCATCTCCAAGAAAGTAAGGCAATGCCTTCCATGGTGTCTCAAGAACCCAATCTTGCTACTACAGATGAAGAGGGCTTGAATCCCAAGCCACAAAAGGCAAGTTTCTCGTAGGAATGTTTAGATGCACATAAATGTGTGTGGCTACCATGGTCTACAAGAGAAAAAGAAAGAGTCTCTAGTAGAGTCACCATGTAGAAGATTTATGCTCCCATGAGTAGATATTTTTATGATTTACCACCAAAACCACAAAATATAGGGCAAAGATTCAGTAAAAACAAAGACTCGAGTCTTTGATTCCAGTCCCATTGGGCATGCCAAAAACTATTGATGTATAAAATTGCACGAGTTCCAACACCAAAACAAGAAACTTCAAGAATGTGGGATTGATCCCTAAAGTAACCTCTAGATTTTAAAGAAGTTGTCTCTTCCTTTTAATGGGGGTTTTAGAAAGGGAAGAAAAAACAAGATTGTAAAATAAATGCCTAATCCTATGGCGATGCACTAGATTTAAAACCTAACTCGAATCAACACAATGATTAAACCCTCAATGATTAACTAGAAAACCAAAAAGCAAATAGCATGATTAATTACCCAACATAAAAATTAGATTTATCAGAGGCCTAGAAATAGAAAGAAAGAAAAATAGAGCATACAATAGACTCAGAGATGCACAAAGCATCACTTCTTTTCATTATTTGGACGGGAACAAATTACAGAGGTAAAGTTGCACAAAATAAAATGTTACAACCCTCATTTGAGGTGTCTACTGAGGAAAAAAATATATCTCTATCTGCTGCTCAAATCTCTCATCTATCTATGTGTAGAACTGTAGAGCTGCCTTTCTCTGATGCAGATCTCTGTATATATAATCCATAAAATAAAGAATCTTCGAAAATCTTTGCAACTACTCACAGAACATCTACAAATGAAAACCCATAAAATCCACCCAAAATCTAGATCTGGTAAATACTTCCCCAGTTAACTATGCCTTCTAGTTTACCTCCATGGCCGTAGATTCTAGCTGCATATACCTGCATGAGAAAAGAAAAAACCTCCCTCTCTTCTCTCTTTCCGTTGATGTACGAGCCGTTGATGTGATCTTTATCACACGGTGCTTGAATGTTTCTTTGTATGCATGGAAACTAGGGTTTATGTGTCTTTAGTTCAGTGCCATTGTTCATGTCTATGCTAAGTGCCTTCATATCATGAGCTTGAAGTTGGCGCACTTCAATTAAAAAGACCACAGGCCATATCTTAATCATAGGTTGGGCGTCATCACACTATGCACGTGCCTTTCCTTTTAATATCACAGCTCTATGCTTTGAAACTTTAGGGTTCAGCCTGATAAAATTTAAGCCATATTGAAGATGGTTGTGTTGAATGCACATAGGTTGATATCTTCATGAGCTGATCCTTCCTTTGAACTAGTTGTGGCTGCACATCCATTACGTGCCTTTGAATTTGATGTCGCGACTCCTTTATATGCAGTGCTATTTTAAATGGCCGAGACCCTATGCTTTGTATCATTCCTTGGCGTGCTTTTTAGAAACTTTGCATTTTGATTTCTATATGTTGGTGTTGAAGATTATGATGCTTGCGCCATCATAATTTGCTTTGCTCTTGTTTTTGCTTTCCCTTAGATAGGTTGATGTTTTGCATCAAAACTTCTACTTTGAAGCAGGCTTTGTTGCGCTTGCACTTGGTGAAAGGTATCACAATCCTTATTGGTGTCCTTGGTGAACAAAGTGGCACTATAGAATCCAACTCCTTAACTAGGTCGAGGACCTACCCCCAATCAAGTAGAGGTATCTGGATTATTATGGATGAACTAACAATGGATACAAAGAAACAGACCCTAAAGGACTGACCTAGTGCCTCAGGAGTGCATTGCTAAATGGCCTTGCCTACATGATGACGTAGAGGCAACGTAGTTTGGGGACTTGGACCATGTGGATGGACTAGAGGATCAACGACAAGATGTGGGATGGAAGGGAAGCAGAGCCTAGGGAGTGCATTGATAATGGTCTTGCCTACATGACGACGCAGAGGCAACATAGTTCAGGAGGATAAGACACTAACGATAGACGCTGACGATTTTGATGCTCCTAGGATTTTTTGGATAGTCTTAGTGATAGATATTGATGGAAAGGGAACCTCATGGATAGGTAGATGGATGGGTGATAGGGTATGAAATGAGTAGATATGAGGATGGACAATAGTGGATAGAAGGAATGCACGCGGAAAAAGGGAAGGATGTGATTGCCAAGGACTAAGTCGCATAGGAATATGCCCCATTGTAGGTAGGATACTTAGGATTCTTTCATGACAAAGTTTATGACAAAGAATGATGAGAGGATAGGATTATTTTGAAAAAGACAAGGTATATCAAGAGTTTTTTCAAAGCATGTTTTGACATTTTGCCCCCATATCTTTATCAAGATCAAAAGAGGAATGGAGGACGAAAGGACTCAATATGATAGGTTTATGCAAGATATGGATGATAAGCAAGTGTAGTAAGATAGGATGGATGGATTTGAAAGGATAGTTACATAACGAATAGAGGGTAACAGGATAGGATAGGCAATGGTATGGAAGGAAATGATAGGAGAAAAATGATATGTCAATGAGTGCCAAAAATGTTATCAAAAAATTGGAATGATTATCAATAATATCAAAGTAATCCAATAAACTCAATGAAATAAGAAACAAAGAAGATTTAAACAAACAAAGAACTCAAACCTTGCAAACCTCTTTACTTCATGGCTTCCATGATCGCCTATCTCAAATGATCTTGTATATGAATATGGCCCTTAGAAGGTGCACTTCCTTTCTATTTCCAAGATGTCAAGTGGGAATGGCTATGATAGGTTTGCAATGAAGATGAACTTCACAACAATTGCAATGATAAAAGGGTGATCGCAAGCTATGGAGATGGATTTGGGTGCCAAAGGTGCATTGTGAATTCTGCAGAGTAAGTTTACTAAAAGCTTGGATCATAGAAATGGAAGAATAGGGTTGTATTTATAGACTTGTGAGAGAGAAGATCGATGGTATAGAAAGAATAAGAAGATCAACAGTTGAGAAACCTTGAGAGGATGTGCACAAATAGAAAGAAGACAAGTGTCACACAAAAGGTTGTTTTGTTTGAGTTAACTGCTTTCTTTTATAAAGATAAGATTTGATTTCATAAATTAGAAATCTTTTTTCTAATTTAAGAGTTATTGATAAAAACAAGATAGAATAAATCAATTAACTCAACTTGTGATTTGTTTTTTGCATGATTTGAGAGAAAATAAATAATAAATTATTTAATTTTGTGTGTATGAAGAAGAAGACTTATTTTTAGAAGATTTGAAATATTTTTGAGGAATTTGAAGATAAGAAAGCAAATTGAATAAATAAATTTATTTAATTGTTTGTGCAAGATAGAAGAATAAATAAAATATTTGATTATATTTTATTTTTAGAGATTGAGATAATTTAAATAAATTTGATTGATTTATTTAAATTTGGAGGAATAAATGATTTAATTAAATAATGAAAATTATTTAATTGTTTGGAAGAATAAAGTTGACTTGATGAAATTAATTAAATAAAGGTAATTTATTTAATTAATGGGAGGAATATGAACCAAATAAATAAATTGATTTATTTATTTGTTGATAGAAAAAGTAAATGGAATAAATATTAAGAATATTTATTTAGATAGAGTCGTGTCATTTTTAGGTGTATACATGTTCCATTTCTTTGAGTGTTTCCACTGTGTTTACTCTTGTTGCACGGTCCGGACAGTTTATTTTGTGAACCCTCCTACCGTGACTGCATCAAGTGGTATCAGAGTGAAAGTTTGAATCTTTGGGGAGAATTGAGAGAAGTTGGCAAGGGATTTCCATAAGACCTTGATGTGGACAGATCATTGAATTGAGGCAGGTTACTTGTGTCGCAACCAATCACTGATTGAGAGGTAGTTGTCACCTTGTAGCCCGATCACTGACCTTGAGGTAGTTTGCACTTGATCCTAGGAAGAATGTTGCTGAGGAGAGTTGCTTCTATTAGAACAATGGCTGGTAGAATGGATGAGATGATGGAGATGATGAAAACAATGCAAATTCTTTTGGATGTTGTTGAAGAAGATAGGCAAAGAGGATTGACACTGAAACCTAATGTTGAAAGCAATGATGAAGAGGAATTTCAATCTATTGAACAAACTGGTGAAACCCTAGGAGGTGATGAAGAAGAAGAATCAGATCTAGTAAAGATGTTGGAACATCAGAAAATGTCCCCTTAGGGGCTTTTCCCTAATAAGGTTTAGCTCCTGGATCTTTTGCATGCATTTAGGACATCTTCATAATTTGGCATACTGATGGAATGAGCCCTAGGTAACATGACAAATGGGACCTAGGAGGACCCCTTGAGCTTGACCCTATCTAAAATAGGGGAGGAGGACTTGGGCGCTTGCACCCTAGTCCTACCCTATTTTGGGGCAGTCCCAATTTTTGGGTGTCAGCTTGTGACCGTTATTTGGGTCCTATGCTGACACAGTAAGTTTGAATTTACAAAATCTTGGCAGGAGTGTTTGTACTTGCATATAAAAGCATGTTTAGGAATACATTTGTAAACTAGAGCATTACTAGATGATTACTAGCAAACTATTGTGTTCTCAAGGTGATTCAAGGCTTTCATTATGTTGCAAGGGTAGAATTGTGTGGTTTATGTGTTTGTGTTTGTAGATTTGAGCATCTATTTCATCATGGAATGAAGGGCATCTTCCTCCCATGAGATCTTCACTACAAGGTGACATTATATTGTGTTTTCATCACCATTTGCTTTGGTTTTTGCCTCCACCTCATAAGGGCATGCACTCTATCTGACAACAGTGTTCAAAGACTTAAGTATCCTCTAGGGCTTGACTAAGGCAAGCCTCTAAACACCACAAGCCCCTCCCAAAGTTTTCATGGTTGTAGTTTATAGGTTACAGAGCTGGACAAAGTGAAGTTGCAGGAAGGCATCTTGAAGTGTCAAAATTACAAAATAGAAGGAAAAATAGCACTCGAGACTTAGGCAATTGCTCATTAGTCTTCCAACTTCTGTGACAGGAAAATCTCCAGAATAGTAGGGAAGAGTTACAGACTGAGTTTCCAGATCTAGACAAAAAGTAGGGAATTGGACTTGTGTGCCCACTCTTTTGTCCCCAACTTTTCTGCCTCAGAATCCTGAAAATAGGTACTCTGTGATTTGATATTTTGCTTCCCTCTACAAGAGCTTTTTCTGTTATTCTTCCATTTACAGTTGTATTTACATACTTAGGGTTTTAATGGTTAATTGAGCATAGAACGAAAATTGATAATTAAACACCCTAATCCAAGTTTCTCTACATCTCACAGTGACCTAGGGTATGATAGTACATTGCCACTCGACCCTAGATCCTTGAATGTTAAGAGTGAAAGGAGGATTCAAACATAAACACTAAAGATAGAACAATCCCAATTTCACCTAAAACAGCTGCGAGCTATTTCAAAGATTGGAAAGAGACCTAGACTTGATGTGCCGAACTATATTGGTAATTTGAACCTTGAAGAATTGATTGACTGGATAAATGACATGGAAGAATACTTTGAATATGAAGAAGTTGAAGATCTGGAGAAGGCAAAATTTGCAAAGACAAAGTTGAAAGGACATGATGCTATATGGTAGAAAGAAGTTCAGTTGGAAAGAAATAGAAGAGGAAAAGAAAAGATTACAAAATGGGATAGGATGGTGACAAAGTTGAAGAATTAATTTATACCTACTAACTATGAGTTGGAATTGTTGAAGAGATTGCAAAACTTGAGACAAAAGGAGAAATTTGTGAAGTACACTGAAGAATTCCATAAAATGATCATAGGGACAGGACATAGTGAAGCAAGCAAGGAGAAAGTGGCTAGATATATCAATGGACTGAGATTGAACATTCAAGAGGAACTAAGCTTGGTAACGATGACATCTTTGGAGGAAGCATATCAGTTTGCCCTGAAAGTTGAAGAGAAGATGAATAAAAGACATGATCAGAGATAGAGAAGTAGAGGAGATAAATTTCAGAGAGGTAGAACATTTTTTGGAGGAGACAAATCATACCCGGAGTAGAACAAGTTTGACAACCCATTTAAGAAGGAGGACAGAGGTAACAATGCTTACCGGAGAGATGACATAAATTTTTACTGGAGAGGAAACCCTAGTGCATACCGGAATGAAGGATATAGATGAGAAGGAAGAGGATTTGATAAGAGAACATTCAGAGGTACTTGTTTCAAGTGTGGAGGTGAAGGACATAGAGCATTTGAGTGTAATCAGGGTAGTACAAGTAAGAGGACAAAAAATAGTGGAAGAGCAAATTATGTTGCAAAAGAACCTATTGGATCACCTAGTTTAGTTGGCAAACTTGAGAAAGGAGAATCACTGGTCATGAGGAGAGAACTATTTCAAGCAAAGACAAATCAAGAGGTAAGTGTTGTAAAGTTGTAATTGATAGTGGTAGTTCAGATAACCTAGTTTCAAAGGAGATGGTGACTAAGATGAAGTTGGAAAGATTGGAACACCCTAAGACCTATCAGACAGCATGGATTCAAGATGATCATAAGGTACTAGTGAGTGAACAATGTCTGGTGAAATTTCATATTGAATCTTATCATGATGAAGTCTTGTGTGATATTATGCCTATGGGTGTTTGTCATATCTTGTTGGGTAGACCTTGGCAGTATGATAAAACAACTATACATGATGGGAGAAAGAATACATATACTATAATAGCAAATGGAAACAGAATTAATTTGATTCCTTTGGAGGATGACCCTAAGAATGAAGTATGTGGGAATGCTAGAATCTTTTTGGTAGATGGAAGAAAAATTTTGGATGGTCTGAGACATGAGAATATGTGTTATATTTCTAAGAATCCTAAAACATTGAAGAAGGAGACTGAAGAGACACAACTGAAGGAGATAAGAGAACTACTGACAGAATATGAAGACATCATATCAGATAATGTACCTGAAGGATTACCATCTATTAGGAGTATCAGTCATCACATGGATCTTATATCGGGAGCAAAGTTTGCCTAACAAAGTAGCACATAGAATGACATCAGTAAAGAATGAAGAATTGAATAGACAAATACAAGAGTTATTGAGGAAAGGCTTGATTAGAGAGAGTTTGAGTCCTTGTGCAATACCTACAGTGTTAGCACCAAAGAAGGATGGAGAATGGGGAATGTGTACTGACTCTAGATCAATAAACAAGATTACAGTTAAGTATAGATTTCCTTTACCTAGGATGGATGATATCATGTATTGTTTGAGTGGAGCAAGATATTTCACAAAGATAGACTTGAAGAGTGGATACCATCATATCAGAATCAGAGAAGGAGATGAATGGAAGACTACTTTTAAGACAAATGAAGGATTCTATGAGTGGTTAGGGATGCCCTTTGGATTGACAAATGTACCAAGTACTTTCATGAGATTGATGAATGAAGTCTTGAAGAAATTCTTGGGTAAGTTTGTGATTGTATACTTAGATGACATTCTGATTTTCAGTAAGACAAAAGAGGAACATTTGTGGCATATTAGACAAGTTTTGCAAAGGTTGAGAGAAGAGAAATTGTTGATAGACATCAAGAAGTGTAGTTTCATGAAAGAAGAGTTGATATATTTGGGATTTGTGATTTTTGCAGAAGGATTGAAGATGGACCCTGAGAAAGTGAAAGCAATTGTTGAATGGCCTACATGAGAGAGCATTGGAGAGGTTGGATCATTTCATGGATTGGCTAGTTTCTACTGGAAGTTCATCATAAATTTCACTTTAGTTTGTAACCCTATGATAAAGACAATGAGAGGTGACAAAAAGAATTTCAAGTGGACATCTGGAGCAGATAAAAGTTTTGAGTTGTTAAAGCAGAAAGTGATAGAGCAACCTGTTTTGGCATTACCGGATTTCACTAAGGTATTTCAAGTTGATTGTGATGCTAGTGGGAATGCAATTGGAGCAGTGTTAAGTCAAGAAGGAAGACCAGTAGCATATTTCAGTGAGAAGTTGAATGATGTAAGGAGGAGATATTCAGTTTATGATCAAGAGTTTTATGCCATACTTCAAGCCTTGAAGAAGTGGAGACATTATATGTTGCCTAAGGATTTTGTGTTGTATACAGATCATCAAGCTTTACAATATTTGAATAGTCAAGGTAAGTTGAATCAGAGACATATGAGATGGGTAGAGTTCATGCAGAGTTATACTTTTGTGTTAAAGCATAGGAGTGGGAAATCAAACAAAGTTGCTGATGTGTTGAGTAGAAGAAGAAACTTGTTAGCAGAAATGAGAGTTGAAGTGTTGGGTTTTGATAAATTGAAGAGCATGTGTGAGGGAGACACTAATTTTTTAGAACCTTGGAAAGCATGTAAGGACCCTGTTGTGATATATAGGAGTAAGTGGTTGGACTATTTCATTCAAGAAGATATGTTGTTCAAAGGAAATCAGTTGTGCATAACTAGAAGTTCAATGAGAGATAATTTGATTAAGGAGAAGCATAGTGGTGAATTGGCAAGACATTTTGGCATTGATAAGACAGTGGCTTTGGTGAGTGAAAACTACTTTTGACCTCAAATACATAAGGATGTTAGGAGATTTGTGTAGAATTGTAGAGTTTGTCAAGTTGCAAAAGGGAGTAGTCAGATTATTGGATTGTATAAACCTTTGACAGTACCAGAGAGACCTTGGGAGGACATAAGCATGTATTTTGTAATGGGATTTCCAAAGACATAGAGAGGACATGATTCAATATTTGTAGTGGTTGACAGATTTTCAAAGATGGCTCATTTCATACCTTGTAAGAAGACAACTGATGCAGTGTATGTAGCTGACCTATTTTTTAAGGAGATTGTGAGATTGTATGGATTACCTAAGAGTATAGTTTCAGATAGAGATACAAAGTTTGTTGGATACTTTTGGAAGACACTTTGGAAGAAGATGAAGATAGACCTGAAGTTCAGTTCAACTTTTCATCCATAGACTGATGGACAGATAGAGGTTGTAAATAGGAGTTTGGAAAACTTGTTGAGATGTTTGGTTGGAGAGAAAGCCAGAAGTTGGGATTTGATTCTTTCACAAGCTGAGTTTGCATACAATAATTCAGTAAATAGGAGTACCGGAAGAACACCTTTTGAGATTGTGACTAGAGTGAATCCTAGAGGAGTAACAAAATTAAGAGACATCAGCATGGATGAAAAGAGGACTGCAGAAGCAGAAGAATTTGTAGATCATATGAAGATAGTGCATAATCAGGTGAGGAAGCATTTGGAGAATATGATTAGTAAGTATAAGGAAAAGGCAAATGAGAAGATGAGACATAAGGAATTTGAAGTGGGAGATGAAGTGATGGTGTACTTAAGAAAAGAGAGATTTCCAGTTGGGACATAAAACAAGTTGAAGATGGAGAAGTTTGGACCTTGGAAGATACTCAAAAAATTTGATTTAGGAAATGCATATGAAGAGGAGTTACTGGAGTCATTGGGTATATCACCTATTTTCAACATTGCAGACTTATATCAGTATCATGAAGCAGAGTTCATTGATAGCATGGAAGAAGATTTAAAGAAGCAGTTGCCACACAAAGCACCAGAGTAGATTGAAGGCATCTTGGACAGTAGAGTCAGATGTAGTACTAGAGGAAGATAATACAAAGAATATCTTGTGAAGTGGAAAGGTAGACCAGAAGAAGATTAATCATGGATTTCTCACACTGAGGTGGACCATCTTGGTTCTCCCCTAGCCCCATCAAAGTGAGGGACTCACTTTTTTAATAACCCCAGATGTCTGATGCAAGAGCATCCCTGGTTCAAGAGCAATCTTGCATAAACCAAAAACATTTGTATTTCAATTTGTTTCTTTTCATTTTCTAGTTTAGTCAGAAGCAATTTCTACATTTTACCATAGTAGCATTTTAGACCTTGCAGAGCTAGACTTAGCTCCTACATTCATTTATCTACATCATATCTAGAATTAAGAGATCCACACATCATTACCAGAAAGATATCGCTATCAGAAGATTGACTATTTTCTCATGACAAAGCATCCTAACAGTCTCTAATAATCAGCTAAAGGAGAAGACTTGCAGAGCATTCCTTGACTTGTGGAGCTTAATGACACATCATTCAATGATCTTTAGTTTGTGACTAACATTCCCCAAAGATCTGCATGTTATTCCATTCATTTAAGGAAGTGTTCTATGCATTTAGGTCTGACCTATCCGTGTTCACATGTTACAACTCTTCATGGGAGTTTGTGACCTTCCTTGGCCAATGCCGAGGAATCTATTGTTCTGGAGATGATATATATTTATGTAATAGATCCTTAGGAAAATAGTTATCAAGTTGTAAGCATATGCATAAGTTTATAGTTTAGATTTTGTGTGAAGGAGCTTCAAAGCTTTATCTTGCACATGTATGTAATCGGGACTGTGAGCCCTAATTGTAAGCATGCATGTTGAAGATCGGTCTCTATTTGAATTCTATGATATACTAAATGACTGAATCTACAGTTTTTCCATTTCTTTGAGTGTTCCATTGTGTTTACTCTTGTTGCACGGTCCAGAACGTTCATTTTGTGAAACCTCCTATCATGACTACATCAAGGGCAGCCATTAATTGCATAAACCCTTGGTTGCTTGTATAAACTACAAAATGAGTCAGTCAGGTCAAGCTTCAACCTCAAAACGTAGCTTGGATGAAGAAATCATGATTTAGTGTCCTAGATCATCTAAGAGACCTCTGATAAATTTAGGAGAGGTTGGAAGAAATGATAAAATATATGATCTTTGTGTAGATTGTCGAGATGTTAGGATCCCTATGTCTGCTTGGAGTCTGTTTGAACATTGGCACAATCAAAGTGATTATAGAGCCCCAACCTACCATGCCTTGACCCTTGACCTATCTAAATTAATATGCCCTGATGTCTTCATAAACACAGACTTGATGAGAGCTATAGGAACTAGGTATGACCCTAAGACCATGTCTATCTTGTCTGGAAATGGCAATGTTATCATTAGATTCACTAAGGCCTATATTTCTATTGTCTTCAATCTTGAACCTACTATCGGTATACCTATAGACTTGAATGCCTTTAAGGAAAATACAAAACTCCTAGGTATGCATATAGCTCTCATAAATTGGCCAAGCATAGATTAAAGGGGGTTGATGGAGCTTTGATCAAAATCCCTGACTCAGAAGAGGAGCCTCTCTGATGCAACCTATTCATGGAATATTTTGTTAAAACCTATCATAGCTTGTGTCATGTTCTTGGAAGAGACGTATCAGATAGAATGTCGGTGTCTCTAATGATGATGGAAACATATATCCAAGATTATGGAGCCGAGAAGCCATATGATTATGCAAGTTACTTATCAAAAAAGATGCATGAACATATGATGGCCATTAAGAACAAAATGTACACTCCAGGTCCCCATGTAAAATTCACTTGGTATTCGTTAATGTACCACATGATCCTATTTTCTTTGTCTGGCCATTGGGGCAAAGAATTACATTTGAGGATGACTAATGTAGAAGGAAATGCTATGCTAGTTCAGATGTGGACATGCATGCTAGACATGCATTTCAAATATGCTAGCTATGTCACTTTTGAGGAGCATTTTGTGAGGAAAGTATTGGGATTCCTGGAGCTAGCAGCAGAAAGGATACCAAAGGAGATTAAGGATTTTCTGAGACCAATGGAGAGGAGCCCCCATCTGAAGATCAATCACAATTGGGGAGATTATTTTTACATGAAAATACAACTTGTATTAGAGTCTATGGGTGTGAGGCTCCACCCTATTCCTTACCATAATTTGTGCCCAGAAGAATAGGATTTATGGAGATCATCAGACATCTAAATGAAGCAGACAAGGAGAATTTCAGAAAGCATAAGAAGGGGTCTTTTATCCCAACATCTCTGAAGCTACATGATTTTATTACAATTGATAAGAGTGTCTTGGACCAAATTGGTCTCATGTTGCAAAGATATAGGATGAGTATGGAGAAAATAAGGCTCTTTGATCCTGAAGGTTTTATTCGTGACACAAGGCATAAAGTCGACATGCCTGCATACCAACACCATGTCTTGCTTGATGAGGATACTGTCAGAAATTGTGAATCGATGCAACAAGTGTTTTTCTTGAGAAATAAGTGGAAATTGATAATGGATGCAGAGAAAAGGAAAAAGAATGATAACTCTGCATATCAAGGGGCTTTCATTGAGATTCAAAATCCCATTGAAAGAATCAAAATGTTCTTTTCTAAAGGAGATGAATTGATTACTGAGGCATCTACTAGAGAAGAGAGGCCCACATATCAGCCAAGCAGTTCAAGGGGTAAGTAGATTAGAAAAAGTTCCTCTGACTCCCCTAACGCCCCTACCCCAAAGAGAGCAAAAATAATTAATCTTGAAATAGAAGAAGAAATAGAAGTTGTGAATCTAGAGGAGGAGGTAATAGAGGAACAAGATCCACAACCCTCACATCAATTGCATTCTCCCCTGAGGATAGCACCATATGCCTCCCCAAAAAATAGGTTGACAAGATCCACAGTCAATAATGAGGTGGACACCGAAGATGTGAGTGAGGTGGCATGCAATCAATTTATCTTTGATGATGCATTCATTGCTACTCTAGAATTCAAATCCTTTGTGTTGATAATGAGGAATGAATAATTTTAGAAAAAGATAGAAGAAGCAAAAAGTGGTGCAAACCCTTCAGAGTATGATGCTATCACAAGGGGGGTTTTGAGTGAAGTGAACAAGGACATCAGTGCCATGACTCTTGAGGAAGGGAGAGCACTTATAAAGAGAAGAAAAATCCTACTATTACCACACTAGACACCATCATATTCTATTGCATTTGATACCATTACCAGGGATGATGCAGATGTAAGTGAAGACCAAGCCAGGAGGGCATTGCAAGGTGCTATCTTTGACCCTAAGTTTGATACCTTGGCTATCTATGCATTGGCCTCAAATGATAAGAAACCAAAGGTAGGTTTGGAAGAATTGATTGGTAATGTGATCATCAAGAGGGTGTCAAACACCCCTACTCCTCAGGGAGCCAAGTTGAATGTACAGAGAACACATTTTACAGAGGCAGCAACACTCAAATTGCAGAAAGATTACAATGAATTATTGGGGAAATATACACAGGCAATGGCCAGACTTAATGTTTATGAGAGTCAACCTCAATTGGAAGCTAGTCCATCTCAAACACCTCCAATTATACAAACTACAGAGTCATTACCAGTGGATACACAACCCCTGCTTCAAGAAATAAAGGAGCTAAAAGAGGAAAATAAGAAGTTGAAAGGAGAAGTAAAAGGAAAAGTGGAAGGTGTAACCACAAATTTAATCACATATAGAATCAACAGGATATTGGCCAGGTTAGAGGAGGCCCATAGGTCTTACTCTCTGTTAAGGATGGCATGTGAAAAATATGAATCAGAAAAATAGAAGCTATCAACTATGAAGACCAGATGGTTACTAAGGATTGGAAAAATTAGAGAGTTTCTCAGGTGTTCTAGATATGATCCAAATGCTCCTCCTGAGTTTTAGTTGGTAGTAGGAATGTTGGAAAAATTTAAGGAGGTGGCTACTTATCAATTAAAATTGGATACAATACTAAGGGATAAACTGCAAGCAGTTGAGAAGCATGACACAAAATGGTTACCTCACATTTTAGAAGTTAATGGGACAACAAAGGACATGAATAAGTGGAATAAGGAAATCATTGATAATGGTAATTAGTTAATTCCATCTTGTTGCAATAAGGGTGATCCATCTCTGCATGTGTTAAGTTGGACACTTGAAAGGCTGCATATGGTGGACATCACATTTGAATTATTTGGTAAAAATGTCAAAAATATCCTAGATGGACAATATGTCAACCACAATAGTAAGATAGTAGAAGTCATCTCATTTCCTTGGTAGGCTGAGAGTACATATGGTATGTGCCAGGATTGATATGGATCTAAAGAATGAGAACTTGTCTACTATCTTCCAACCACAACAATGCAGATCCCTAGGCAACTCCTCATGTTTCTCAAGGCCAATCACTCCTTTTCTTTTTCCTTCAATGCAATTAATGTTTCCTTAGTGCCTTCGGGTGCTTCTATGTATTCATTGAATTTGAAAGACAATGTATTAATTGTTGAGGGTACACGTTCCTGTTATATAATGGAACTGTATCACTCATTTTAATGTTGTTGAAGACTTGGAAAATTTTGGAGAAGTAATGAAAATACAAGCTCTCTGGGTTGCTCTATTTTGTGTTGTAAGTTTATGAGTTATATGTTGGATGCCTTATGCATAAAATTTATCAATTTCATGTTGTTTTTAAATGAGTAATGCTTCATTGCAGGTGCTTGGTTATCTGTCTCCAAGTTGTGTATATTTTTCTTCTAAATCTAAGTAACTAAGGGTTACTCAAGGTTCTGGAACATGGGTTTTCTATCATAAGATTTGGCATATCTTTAGGGTTTTATAATTTGCAAATTTAAGTACCAACAAAACCAATATTAGCATTAAAGTGATGTACAAAAGCATTAGCCAAATCATTGAAGGAATGAATAGAACTATGAGGAAGAGAATAAAGCCATTCAATTGCATAATGCTTTTAGTTTCTAGGGAAGAGCTTTGTAAAAAGTTTATCATCATAAACATAATCAAAACAAACTCCCAATTGTGTCATAAGGTCCCCTTTACCACTATACATTACAAAACTAGGGGCAACCGAACAAACTAGAAATGGATAAGAAATAACTAAAATGAAAGTGGATTATGCTCAATTTCTCCTATGATATCCTTTGATTACTAGGGGTAATGCATAATCTTTACTTTGCATCTCATCAATTATTTTAAGGATGACATCTATGTTGGAAGGATGAACATTAGGAATTATGATTAAAATAGGAGTGGAAGTGGCAACATGAGATAATACGTGGAGTGTAGGTTGATTGGGGGACAAAGAATAAAGTTGGAATGACAACACTAGAAGTGGGAACATGAGTAGTGGATGAGAAGTAAACACAATCAAGGGATGAGTGGAAGGTACAATATGAGAAGTAGGTACAATGAGAGGATCAATGATATGAGCTATGAAAAATTTATAAGCAATACAAAGAAGAGAAGAAATATGTGGCTTGGGTAATGCAGGAGAAGATGTGGAAGGAGGCACACTAGACAAAGAGGCTTGTGAAGGAAGGGGAGGAGACACACTATTTAAGGAACTTGATGAGCTCATCCTTTGACCTATATCACTTAATACTTCCATCACATAAGGATTATCTATTAAAAAGTTATGAAGAACATCAATCAAATTTGAATAATTAACATTATTGCTCAAATCCATAAAGCTCTGATATAAGTATTTGTGTAGTAAGATTCATGTCTTGCCTATCCATATGTGCAACATGTGCATCATGATGAAAAACATCTTCCCCATTAAATAATGTAGTAGTCATCAAATCCTCAATCATAACTTCCTTGCAATGAATTGAGGCCATTGTAGAGTTAAGTCTAAGGTTTCTTCTTAGTGCAAAATGAGGATTAGGTTTAGACCTTGACATTCAAGAAAAATATAAAGCAATGAAAAGGAAATTGCATCCAAGTAATCCTTTTTTTTTTTGCCGACACTTCATACCAAAGATTGAACAATTTAAGGATATTGCAATAGGTAATTTGTATCGACACAAATAATATTGCTGAAGCATTTCAAAGTTTAGGCCATAAGAATCATCCCTTTTTAAATATGGATTGTAAATAATTCTAAAAATTTAGAAGTCTTGGTCATTAACATTATTGTCTGCTACAATGTCATCTAGCGTATCATTGTCAATGTTCATATGTTCTTTCAAGTATTTAATAATATCATCATCCTCATCTTGACCTGCATCATCTTCATCATCATTGAAATTTGACTGTAGACCATCTATATTGTTACTAGATATATTTGGATCATCATTTTCTATACCATCCATATTGTTGTCTTCCATGACATCATCTAACTCTAGATTGTTGTCTTCTTGTGCCTGAACATAACCACCTTCAACATCATCATGGATGTCAATTTCTTTGATGTTCTCTAGTCCCTCTCTCTTATTTTGTTGGCCATCATTGTTTTGCTTAGTAGCCACTAATGCATCGTCAAATACATGCCTTAATCTTGGATCATAATGTATGACAAATATCCATTTCAAGTCCAAAATATCTTCATAGAAAAATACCTACACACGAACGACATACATATATTAGACGTATGGTATAACAATTTTATTGATTAATAAACACATGTATATATTCGCAATAAACTACGAATTAATAGATTAATGATCACTACTGCTCCTTGTTTGAGTTAAAGAAATACCCGCTCACAATGAATTGGTAGAACATAAGGCTCCTTATCCTCCAGTAGGAAACACGAGGAATCTATAGAAAATAATCCACTATGGGTATCATGTCTTCGTGTCCTCTCAAATGCTTCATACCATCTACACTTAAAAATACAACATTTAAAAGAGTGGTAATCCAACTCAATAATTTCTTGTATTTTCCCAACATATTGTAGATTCCCTTCAATTATATTCTTATCTTTTGAGTTTGATCGACTGGATTGCTTGAAGTCAACCATGATACCACAATTGAAGGATCGTCTCTTTACATCTACACTTTCTACATGATAATGTTGACCATATGCCCACATTGTTGGATGTTTCCTCGCCTGTGAAAGACCATTTATTTCAGTGAAAACAAATATAATGAAGAATATTAAAATAATTAATAGTGTCAAAATTGTAAGGAAACAACATTTTGTAAAATTCCAACTGTACCTTTCTTTCACATCCTCTAGACATGTTGATTTCATCTTCTATTATGTTTGAATCTATACTGCATCTTCTATTTGATTTTGAATTTATTTAGTAACCCATTCTAGTGTGCAATCTTTACCCCATTCCCCAAGAAGATCAGTGAGAATTGGAGTATTCCTTGGGTTCAATCTCTTAAACTGTCTCCTTGCTTCTAACACTTCTTCTCTATTTTTATCATACAGATCAATCCATTTGTTCATAAAGTCCATGTGGTACATAAGGAACTTATCAAGTATAGCACTTTCATCTACACCTATTACATTTCAACAAGCTTATTTCAAACTCCAAATGTCATGTTGTTAATTTGACAAATAAATTACAGAGTAATTTAATGATTGCAAGAAAATAACCACACTGATCATGAATTTACTTACTAATTTCTACTTGAACACCATTAGATTGTGGTTTTTCTCCATCAATAATATCTGATGCTTGTTCTTCATCCTAGAAGCATGGCCCATTTTCAAAATCCTTACTAAGGAATTCACACAAGAAGAAAAATGCTTCATTCAATACATACCATTCAGCCATGCAACCCTCTGGATGTGCCTTTTGTCAAACATATCTTTTTAGAGTTTTCATATACCTCTCAAAGAAAAACATCCACCTCGATGATACGACACCTGCCAATTCAATTTTATTGACTGGGTGTATAAGTAAATGGACTTGTAGGTCCATGAAACTTGTAGGGAGCTCCTTCTCAAATACACATACAATTTCTGCAATTTCCTTCTTCCATTTTGGCACTTCACATTCGTGGATCTCCTTGGAGGTCACCCACCTAATATAAGAATAGTAAATTAGTATGAACCTTTAGTAAAAAATTAAAATGCAATATAATATCTCTATGTCTCTCACACATGAACATTTCATATAACCACATACCTTGTAAATGCTGACAATCAACTTATGGCATTCCTTAAGTCAAGTGTAAGACATTAATCCCCCCTAACTTTCAATGGCATGATATGTTATCAAACACATTTATGAAAAGGTCATTAGTAATTTTTTCTCACACATCAAAATATCAAAATATATTTAGTACTTAATCAATGTTACCAGAAAATGTTAAATGATGATATATAATACCTTCATAAAATAATGAAAATCATGTATTTTAAATCATGTGATATGTCCATCAACTGTAAAAGCTTTAGCCAATGATGACCCATAGCCAGTAGGTGTCTTTAGTGAATGGATGACAATTTTTAGTTGGTCTAGCTTCCATTTGTCAAAATCCATGGAGCTTCTGCATATGATTCATTTTCCCTATTTGGCCGCAAATGTTTTCTATCAATTTTTGTACGCGAAAGAGAAATATCTCTCCTCAAAGATAAGGTGTCCTTCTCTTTGCCTGATATATGTTGAAATATAGAATTTGTGACATTTTTGAAGATGTGCATAGGATCTAATAGGTGAGATATTAATAGATCCTTCCAGTAAGGGAGCTCATAAAATATGGATTTCCTTTTCATTCCTTCTGGCATATTAACTACAACTTGTTTTAATTCTTCAATTGAATCACCCCGATCAAAAAAATCCTCCCAAGCTTTCAATTCAGCATCTTCATACTTCTTAAGACAATCACCTAGACCCAGAATCATGAGAGGGCCTCTATTTTCAACTTTTCCATCAAATTGATTCTTCAGGAGATTTCTAAACTTATGATCTAGTGGTAGAAAAACCTTGTTGTTTGTGTAAATAAATTTATGTAGATCTTTAGAATATCACCCTTGAAATTGTTCTGCACATCTTGGACATGCAAATATCCCCTTTGTTTGATTCAATGAGTAATGTTAATAACATCAAAAAAATAGTATAAAACTAAATATGAAAGTTGGGATGAAAATAAATTATGAGTGTAAATACGTAAATATTTTATCTTACCAGAACAAACACCAAGTCCTGGGAAATCATGAATAGTCCAACATAGCACACCATACAACATGAAGGACCTATTTGATAGGGGATGTGATATGTCATACATTCTTATGCCTTTCCATAGAAGTTGCATCTCATCAATAAAAGGTGCAAGATAAACATCCATGTTTTTAACTTGATGTTTTCCTGGAATAATGAGAGTCAACATAAGGTGCTCCTTTCTAACACTCATCCATGGGGGAATATTTTATACTATCAATCCAACTAGACAAACACTATAATTTGAGCTCAAGAAAGAGAATGGGCACACTCCATCAATTGCAAGACCAAACCCGATACTACGGGGTTCATCTTTGAATTTTCTTGGCCATTTTCCCTCTATGTGTTTAATTGCTTTGGAGTCAGTTGGAACTCGCATGAATCCATCTTTACTCATGTTCTTTGCATGCTACTCCATCAATTGTGCAAGTGACTTGCAATGAAACATTCGTTGAAGTCTAGGTATAATTGGCATGTGACATAAAACCTTCTTTGGAACTATAGGACCTTGTACATCTGTACGTTATCTCTTCTCTTTGCATACAGGGTATTCTACCTTGTTTTGATATTCATCTTTGTATACAATGCAATCATTTTGACATGATTGAATTTTCTTATATTCAATTCCCAACTCAACCAACAATAGATGCGCCTCTCTGCAAGTTGATGGCAACACATTCTGTTCAGGGAATATTTTAGTTTTTAGTGCCTTGTAAGATTACGAGAGATTAAATCAATTAAATGTTTGACTTATGATGAACATGATTGATATGTCAATCTATACTAGGACTATTTATATACAATATATGGTTTTAAAATTGTTGGTGAAAATCATATTTTCACTTTTATATAAGTTAATTAGGGAGATTCTTTTTCTATTTTAGTGTAATCTTCCTTTCTTGCAATAATCTATTTTTGGTCTCTCTTGCACTGTTTGTAGCATAATGAGGATGTCAAACTATTTGTACTTGTGCTTATGCTTCCTTGGTTTTACCCTGGAGGCAACCTTCATAGTTTGTTTAGTATTTTTGAGATCATTGGTACCTTATGTTACCAACCTCTTTGATCCTAATCTTCAGTGGGGTTTTCCAGTACAACACAGTTCTTCAACAGTCATGTGCATTAGTTAATTTTTAATCCTTCTATCACCTATTGCTACATTAGAGTTTAGTGTTGCATCATCATTGGCTTCTAGTGATTCTATGCAACAAGTCATCTTCTATCCTCTATTGCTTCATCAAAGTTTAGTGATGCTTCGTCATGACCTTCTAGTAATTGAGAGTCACTTCTTCATGAGCTTCCAGTAATTTAGAGTTGCTTCTTCAATGCTTCTAGTAATTCTTGCAATAGAAATAATCATTGTATATGGGTACCTAACATGGCTTCATTTGTTGGGACCCCTCTTCACATCCTCCTAAGTTGCGCTTAAGGGGGGTGTTAGTGTAGGTTTTTTATTCCTTATTATAAGGTTTTTTCTACAAATCTTTTTTAAGCTTGCTTAGGTAGTTTAGTAATGTGAGCTATTTAATAGGCCTTTTATGTTAGTGGGTGCATGTGTGTGTGGTGTCAATCCATTCATGAAAGTTACTCCACCTCCCCCTATTTTTGGAGATGCTGGAGTTACATTTCCTATTGGTCAATATTGACACCTCACCCCACTCACCATGCCTATAAATACTCACTCCTTTGCATGTATTTTACATGGGTTATTCAATGACTTTCTCTAATATTTTACATCAATATTCTCTTGACTTTTTTCATAACTCTCCTGTAGATGAATGCTTGCAGCTGATCTTGACTCTAACATGGTATCAGAGCTCTAGGCTTACAAGTTTCTTCTCGAATCTGTGAGGGTTTTAGCCTTGAGAGTCTAAAAGGTGCATCTTGGAGAAAAACTAACCCTGCCATTGCACTCAGAAGGTGTCAAAACCCCTATTTTCATATAAGGCACTCTCCATTTTGCTGAAAAACATTTTGGACATTTTTTGGGGTTTGGTTTTTATGTGTAGGAAAATTTGGACGACTGCCTCAATTTTCATGCCAAATTTTCTATACAGCTACCTCAATTTATGTGCCAGATTGTTTATACGACTGCCTCGATCTTCGTGCCAGATTTTAGTATAGATGTCTCAATTTTTGTTCCAAATTTTTCTGATCATATTTTGATTTTTGAGTTATCTCGATTTGCATGTCAAAAATTTTCAAATTTACCTCAATTTCTGTGTCATTTGATTTCTTTCTACCTCAATTTTTGTGTCGCCTTAATATCTAAATCTACCTCAATTTTCATGTCGCGCTCATGTGCAGGCCTAAAAAGGCAATTTTCTTGGAGAGGCCATAACTTGAGCATACGAACTCAAAAATTGGCAAACGAAAAGGCATTGGAAAGTTGGTTCTGAGCACTATCCAATAATGTTGTTCTTTTTCATAGATTTTTCTATTTGAAACCTTTTTTCTATTTCAAGTCAAGGCATCATTTCTGGCTTCTGAGCTCCATTCTTACACCCAGAGTCTTTGTTTTTCAAAAATGAATAGGCGTTGGAAAGGTATCAGAGAGCTCTGCACAACCATCTATGTAATTTTTTCAGATTCAATCCTAGGTATCTTTTATTTAGTTTGTCAATTTTATGGCTTCTGTTGGATATCCTGGACATACTGCCTCCTGGAAAGGTTCTGTTTGCTTTGATAGGCTTCTGTTATCAACATAAATCTATTTGCATGTTTTGGTCTCTATCATTTTGAGGAGGTATCATGGGATTTTGCCACTCATCCTTCTATGGTCAATCTGACTAAGGACAATTATGATTCCTGGCAAAGAGGTATCCTGACACATCTCAGGTGGCTGCATCTTTTGCCTCATCTTTATGGGCTCATACCTGAACCAGAGACACCTATGAAGAAATTTGTTTGGGGTAACAATCAAGATCATGTTGTAGGTTTAATTTGTACCATTATTGATTATGATATTGCATGTGATCTTCCCATCTATGAGAGCCCACACACACTTTGGACAAAAATTTGGGAGTTGTATGGAGACCCTCATGTCTCACCATTTCCAAATGATCCTACAACAGATTGCCTCATTCCACTTGATGATGCAGATAATATACCTTATGACGATGATGCTTTAGAGGAGCTTGAGTATATGGCATGTCTTGAATGTTCAGAGATAGAGACCTCTCTTTCTCCCTCTTCTCCTCCTATTGAGATCACATTTTCTTCATCACCTATTGCTACTTCAGAATTTAGTGTTGCATCATCATTGGCTTCTAGTAATTCTGTGCACCAGGTCAATATTAGTCTTTCAGATCCACCTCATTGGGACTTTTATCTTGCAGACATATCATCCTTGTTTATGAAGTCTCACATTACTAGTTTGGAGGACACATTTGAGGGTTTATCTCTCTTGTTTGATGCTATCTCAGTTGGCTTTGCATCACCACCTTCATCTACTGTGTTTCCTGATATAGTTCGAATCATATGCTCTCCTAGTTCTTCTTCTATGATTGGGCAGACAATTTCTATTTTGGAGAAGACATATTCTCCTAGTATGAGGTCACTTGAGTTGCATTTAGAGGCACACATTTTGATATAGATTCCCTATTCATCCAAGATGTGGGAATGGCTTCTACATTCACCTGTGGATCTGTTTCTTCCGAAAGGGAGAAATGTTGTTTGCAGGTAGTGGATTGGATTCTATCTTCAAGATCTCTTCATTGGGTCTAGAGCTTCTTCTTGGAGGGGATTCATATTCTCTATTTTCTCTCTCTTATGGGGGGGCACTCATGATTGTACTCTTGTGATGGATTCATTCCATGGGGGGACTTAGTGTCCTTCTTCCATCACATGTTCTTGTACTTTCTTTTTGTTTTTTCTCTCTTTTGGAGAGGAGTTTTCTCCGACTAGGTTTTTCTCCTTTTCTCCACCTTATGAGAGATTCTTGTTGTCTATGGGTACCTAACATGGCCTTTTTTGCTGGGATCCATCTTTCTTTCTTTTTAGCTTGTGTAATCTTCCTAAGTTGCGCTTATGGGGGGTGTTGGTGAAAAATTATATTTTCACTTTTACATAATTTAATTAGGGAGATTCTTTTTCTATTTTGAGCCTTATGACATGTGTCATAGGCTTTCTTTTCTATTGAGAGTATTGTGACATGTGTCACATGCTTTCTTTTCTGACTTTGTCTATTCTTAGACAGTGGTTGTGTATATCCTTTGTATTTATTTTTGAATAAGGTAATGGGAATGTGAAGCACTAATTCACACATGCATTTGGCTTTTGCAATATTTTCTTGCAGCTCTCTCTTGTAGAAGATTTCTAGTAGATGATCTTGGCTCCTGTGAGTCCTTGTATGACTCTAACAAAAATCCCCTTAAAGAAATATAAACAAAATTGATGAATGTTTACGAACTATGTACACCAATTGACAATGCAAAGTAAGAAATAGATTTCAACTCACTTCAGTAGGGTAGTGAAACCTTTGTCTAACCAACCAAATAGTGACTTGATTTCTAATAATATTAATGTGCATGCTAGTTTTGAGGTTCTACTTGCACCTGATTTGAACACGAGTGTCTTTGTTGCTTGCTTGATGGAGTCTTTCAAGTTATTATCATCGACATTATGTTGGTGGTAATTAGCCTTGCTATCATTGTTACTGTCAACCATATGATCATTATTGTCATCATTGTTTCCATCCCCAAAGAAACCTGTAAGTATTTCATTCAATCCTTCTTCATGCACTGCATTTTCACTAGGTGGCATGTCATCAATGTATGTGGATCTCATTAGCTCTTCAAATTTCTCAGCTGGTAGTATTCTCTTCAATGTTGATCTTTTCACCCTGGTATGGTTTAAAGGATGGTTTGGATCATCTTGTCTAGATCTTAATAACCCAGTTGGATCTTGGGTATTAGTATGTGTTTCATCAACATCTTCTACCTATCAACAAATGCAATCATTATTTAATGTTTGGCAACAATTGGATAAATCATAAATGTATCAATTTCAAAGAAATATAATCAAATATGGCTTAAAAAATGAAAATATAAATTGTATGAACATATATACATAAATTGAATAATGGAACATTATTTTATAGACTACCTTTTTATACAATAATTTAAATAAAACACAATTTTGACAACATAGTTTATAAAACATTAGCCCACACTCATTTATTATTCTTTGGTTTTCTACCCTTACAAACATCCTTAGGGAGACCTTGTTCTTCCCTCTTCTTTCACACAGGAGTGCGTTTTAAGAAGGGGTAATCAATCAATAACTCATCCCCAATGGTAAGTTCCATAATAGCCTCAACCATTATCAATCTATCAACCTCTCTTTTCATATCTCCATCTTTATCAATTATAACCTCAACAAATTGACAATTCAGTCTTATAGTAGGGTCCCTTCCCTTACTACTATATATAAATCTTGCAATATTTTTGTGTGTGTATGCATGTCCATATATATACATAAGATGACCTCTATTCATTTCTTTTCCACTTTCCAATTGGAGATGATGTGTTTACATATTCAAATTTCTGCTACCCTTCTCCATTCACCACTGTAATATGATGGACCATAATATGGCATTAATCTCCTAGTGGTTTGTTCTGAATTATTTCTATGTTTAGATCCCACATGTACATTTTGGATAGTAAGGAGGCCTAGATTTGCTCCATGAATATTGGAGGGTCATATCATGTAGATGTATCCCCAAAATTGAAATACCTCGTACACTCTAGGTAGTTGTTGATCACTAGGCCAAGCGCAATATAGTCGACAATCAAATCTCTCTTTGTAAATTGATCTCAAACTTAGGGGAAAGTCATCATCTCCATCACATTCATTCTCATAGGGTATGTAGTCCACCTTCCCCTTGTCTTTAAGAAAATTATGCATCTTTAAACTGGTTCTTGTTCTATTGCTTGTTTTCATCAATTCCTCATCTTTCGATCTGGTATATTGGTACATTTTTTTGTTGTATGTATCATCTGATAAATGATCATTTCCCTCTAGGATGAAAGTCAGTGATCCAGGAAACTTTAAACCAAGAACTTTATCCTGCAAATATCCATTAAGTAAAATTAGTTATTTAAATAATATAAAACAATGTTTAAATGAAGTATACATGTTATTTATATCAAATTGAAAAATTCCTTACCACAATTCCTATTGGATTTGAATCAATTGTAGGAGGCATACTACCGACTGGAAGCTCATCATATATGTAATGTCTTTGTACAATCGCTCATTTGAATTGTTTCTTTCCATGACATACAAAACATCCACAAACAACAATTTTCTCAAAGTATTCATCCCATGTACTATAGTCCTGACCAACCTCTTGTTTAGTGCAATCATTTGTTGTGTCTATAGGATCCATTGTCATATCCTCTTCCACCCACTATCCTCTATGTGATTTAACAATTTTAGGTCCACATCCACATACATATCTTTTGCTTTTGCTAGTTGAACGCTCAAGCTCTGCATTTGCTCCAATCTCCATCTAAAATAATCAACAACATGCATTAATTTATGTCAAGATTGGATAACACATTATAAATTTCAATGATACTGTGAAAAAAGATGGACTTATCACAAAATGCCATCAGATCATTTTTTCCTAAGTTAAGTAAAAATTTGAGTACCTGATGTCCCGCTTCATCTGTTGTGTCCTCATTTGATATGACACGATATGTTGCCATGGCCTCATCTGGCCCCTATAATACACAACATAATAAATAATGTTTAGTACACCAATTATATCATTTCAATGAGTATGCTATCCAACATAGAACCTCACTTTAGTCATATATTTGACATATTGATATCATGTTTTGGCCATCCTAATTTTCAAACTTTTCCCTTTATCATAGAATCACATTTAATCACCATTCCCGTGCATTTTCAACCAATAAGTTTGACCTTAAAGGCCTCATGGATAGAAAAATGACTTTATCTCCTCTATGTTGTAGCATTTGTGAATTCATAAACACCTTCCTCCTTTGGTTGAGGTTACTTTCTCTTCCTACCTCTATTGTATCTACAGATTCCGTTGTCATATCTATTTCCACTCACTTTCCTCTCTATGATTTAGTAGTTCTACGTCATCCACGTCCTCTCTCCATGGCCTCCTCTAGATCCTATAATACACAACAATGACAATAGTCACATAACAACTGTGTACCAAGAGAATATTGTTGAAATTATCTTGTTAATACACTCGCTTTTCATTAAGACGCACTATGAAAAATAAAATAGGACATTGCAATATTTTGCTCTTCACAAAAAGTTTACACGCGAAATCTTGACAACTAGAGCTCAAATCTTATGATTACAAGATGACTACAAATTCACATCAAAAAGACATTTATTTCATAGTTGACTCTCCTTTTTTCTTTTATGGGTTATTTTAAGGCTATCTATATCTCTCCAAGTGGCCATAAAACCCTCAAAACTATCATAGAACCTCAAAGATTCTTTAGCACCAAAATTTTAAGTTCTTGATGGAGGGAAGGATGATTTGGATGTTAATTTTAAAATCACGTCGTTAGATCTTTGTTAGGTTAATCAGATACCTAAAGCCTCTTAAACCTCGCCTCAATATTATAGTGAAGTCACATAATATGAAAAAAGATTGTCATGACTTAGTGAAAATGTTGTCAATCTCCTATCACATATCTTAAGGTTGTCCTTAATCCCAAATCCAACTCTAAAATCTTAGATGGAAGGTCATGGCTCCAACAAAAATAATTGGTGTCAAAATGATAAGTCAGAGGACCATCATAGTGTTGATCTACTATTGTAGTGGGATCTTGAGGATTCAAAGGTTGTCATATCATTGTTATCATCCAAATACCACCTAATGTTGTACTAACAATGATTTAGAATCTTTATTAGCAAGTCAATGGACTGATATGGGAATAAAGGGCAGCCACCATATGATATCACCTACCCACTATCATTACAGGGGGATGATATCAAGGACCATCATTATGCCTTGTTATAGCTGATAGACAATCGTCCTAAGTATTGTTACAACCCAAAAGGTCTATCACAACCCTAAAGGACTATCACAAATGTTATTAGGTCATCCAAACCATAGCTCCAATATTCACCATCATATGAATATCATAATTAACATTGTAGAGGTTGTCATACCATGAGGCATAGGTAACAACCATAGGAGGTTTAAAAGCAACACTAGAAACATTAAATTATTGTCATAGTACACCTAGGATAGCTAGGTATGCATCCATAGAGTTATTACTATAAAATTGTCTCATTAATCTTGTGACCAGGTTAAGTCACTATCATAGTAACAATGTAGTTAGTCATCAATCAACATGTCTTTGTATTCTAATGAGATCAGTTCTTGAAAAATGACAATCTAGAGGTTAAAGAGACAATTTGATACCTTACCCAAGTTGTCATGTTCTTGAAACCTTGTCACTATAAAAAGGAGATATCTAGAGAGTAATGTCACAAGGACATAACCAATGCATGCACTATCATGAGCCATGGGGACAACTTACTACACCATCCAAAACTCCATTTGAACTAGCTACTATCAATAATTCACATTATTGGGGACTGTCATAGTCAAAGTGGAGAGGATTGTCTAGTCATTTTATGACTATCATAATAGCTAGTGGGTTAGTTACTATGCTTCAACCTAAAATAGGTTAATGAGAACATAGAAATAAAAATCACAATACCATAAGCATTACCATAATCTACCAATATAATCCCAATATCATGTCATGATAGTAAGAGAAGAGTTATTTGGTTTTTCCAAAGCCATATCACTTGCATAAGGATTGTCACCAACCATCTGTGTAAGGTCGTGAAAGAGTGAGTCATTATTGAGCTAATCATAAGAGAAGCATGAAGTCAAAATGCTATCATGGAAACAAGATATAATTACTTATTATAAGGATAATCCAAATTTGGTGAGGTTAATACAACTAGCCAAATTTGGCATTCCATTAGATAGTGATGTCAACTTCCAAGAAAAATACATCATTTTGCACTGACAGGTGCTAAATTAGGTGCACTTTGTACCACCTTTGGTACCCCAAAAAGATTACATTTAGGCCTAAAAGTTGGCACTGAAGTCATCGCTAACTACTCCGACTATAGCATCGCCTAATGGATAAAAAAAATTTAAAAAATTCCCGTTGTACATACCCCAAAACAAAAAACAAAACAAAACAAAACTTTATTTATTTTTGGTGTTCATTTTGTGTTTGGAAATCAAGCATTTGGGTTTTTTGTGTTCACCCTTATTTTGGGAAATCCTTGGGAATGGCGGGACCTGTATTCCAACCCCATTTTCCTTTCCATACCTAAAGTGCATACTCACTTTCTTACATTTCAAAAGTCTCAGGTTCAAGCCATGACAACCTTTGCTTCTAGATACTTAGCCTTTCAATTCGTGCTGCTCTTCTTCTATTCGTGCCAAGTAAGGGCATCACCTCTCTTTCATCTACTCTTTTTTTCCCATCAGATGTCAGATTCATTTGGACAAATGCAGGTCTTGTAATATTCATAGGGCATCTGTTGACTTGATAATTCTAAGCAAGGCTTTTCATAATAGATGACAACATGAAGATTACCCAAGAAATAGAACTAGTCAATTCTTAGAAGATTACCTAAGAAATCCAATATAATATAGGTCAAAGCTCATCTCTCACTTTTATTCTCCATGGCATCCACTTCTGCACCCCCTCACCCATATAAAAGATTGTCTTAGGAAGTGCCTTAGAATTGTTGTATTGTAGCTTGGATCAACATTATAGGAGTTGACAATAAATTGACATGTAGATTATTCGAGACTCATAAAAGAAAGGATAGAGTGGAAGTCATTATGGTTGGGATTCCCATATGGTGGCCAAAGGTAAAGCCCATTGAGATTTCCTTTATGTTCCATAGGAAGAAGTTGGTTGTCACCAAAGATAGTGTTGGTAATGATCTCCAATTCCCAAATTGAATCTTACGTGAAACTAATGATAGAATCAACTTTGTTTCCTTCATTAATATTTCTTTCCATTCTTAAAGCATATATATATATATATATATATATATATATATATATTGTCAGTTATACAATAGGATGTTATCTTTGATTTTTCTTTTGGTTTATCCCTTGAACCTCTTTGGGTGCGAGTGTTAGTTATGTATGTATTACCCATTTGTTCATATAGCTTAAGGAAAGGCATTCGAGTAGTTATAACCATTGCATAAATATACATTTGATAGATATGCATTTATATTCAATTATCAATGAAAGATAAGTGTGAGAGTATTTGATAAATATATTTATGGTATCTGAGTATATTTTAGTACATTTGTTCTAATTCAAATAAATGAAAATCGATGTGTATATAGTTAAATGATGATGAATTTTATTTAAATTGTTATTGATTTCATTACAACTTCTTTATAACGATTTGTTGAGTTGGAATCAATTTCTTTTAATCTCTTAGTAAATTAGATAGTCTTAAATTGAACTATTGGTTTTGGATTCTAGATTAGTAATTAAATTCTTTTTTTTTAGATTTTTTGTTGAAATGACTTAATTTGTTTATTAGCCATAGTTGTGAATAGTATCATAATTGTAGGTTCATTGATATTGCATGATAAGTTTTAATACTTGTGAGTTGTTTTGATGTTAGCCTTGATGAACGATAGAATGTGTAATGAATATATACATTATTTTTGCCTCACTTTTAATGAAGAAGTTATAAGAATGAATGCCTGTAGTTGTGACATTTAAATGCATTTGTCCTAGTATGGTATAGGGTAGAATGTATCATGATAACTTCTGTAAATGATTTATTAACCTAGGAAAAGATAGATTTTATTATTTAGTAAAGATCTTTAATGAATGATTTATCATGGATTGTTATTTTAGTAAGGTAAATATTTAATCTATCAAAAGATTATGTTTATCTTCAAATTATAAATATCTTATCTTAGAATGGAAATGTGTCCCGTATAGGTTTGCATATTATGGAAAAGTAGTAAACCCTTATTTGCATTCTGAACTTGGGTAGAGATGAATATAGAATTGTGTAATTGCCAACTTATAAGAAAGGAAAGCCTCGGTGTTACTTTAATTAAGAGTTTTGTTTTCTTTTATATGTAAAAAATGTAGAGTTATGCAACAAAAATGCTATCTTCAATTTTATGTGAAAGGTAGTATAGATGGATTTAGAGTCCATACAAAAATATACTTAATGATATTATGATGTTTTCTAGTTTAAATAGGGTATAGATCATTGGACTATTCTTCGATGAAGCATTTTGATTTATGATAAGATGTTAATAATGTCCATAAGTGAAGGGGTTTATAGTAGTAGTGTAATAAAATGCTAATATGTAGAATGCATTTTGATTGTTGTTTGAGAAACATAGATAAGGAAGAATTGTATATGAATGCTAACCTTTATAGTAGATATAAGATGGTGTCCCTATATAGTTTTGTTTTGAAGATTGATTATATCATATATTGTATTTGTTGTGTTGTAATTGAATTATAGTTATGTGATGAGGTATCTTAGTTATGATTGCATTGAGAGTGAATGTGAGGTGAAACCATTGTGTTTTAATAGTGTCAAATGTTGTGACATTTGGTGATATTAGTGGTTTCCAGAGGCCTAGGAGGGTGTGAATGTGAGTTGAATAAAATGCACTCTTGTAATATGGACTCATGTTCCATGTGTAAGATGGATAATGCCTTGCTCAGTGTATCTATACAGGTGGTTATGATGACAATGCAAGATGGGTATGCCTTGCTCTGTGTGATGTGAAAGGATGTATTTATTTTTAGAATAGTGTTAGTTCATGCTTGGTGTATGTTTTGGGCTTTGAGAATCTAGATGCAGGGAAGGGGGAGTGGCTTTCAATGTGGGGCCAGTGCCCAAAGTGGCTGTCAGGGTAACCCATTGGAAGTTATTAATCCAGTGATAACTTATTAATAAATTTAGAGGGTTGGGTAGTTTACACACTAATTAAGATAATTAGATGCCTCACCCATGCCTGTATTACTCGTTCAAGCTAAGGATGGGATGAGAAGGCCTAGTTGGTTCCACATGTGTCATCCTATGGGGCCGGCGTCTAGTGAGAGATTGTTAGGGTAACATAGATGGGGGCCAGCGTCTGGTGAGAGATTGTCAAGGTAACCCATGTCAGGGCCATGTGATGACACTCTTCCCTACTGCAAACCAGCATTCTCTAATTGTTTTCTCCCCATTTGTTGTGTTTACAGGTGGTCGGGCTAAGGAGCATGAAGATGAAGGTAAAATACTTAGGGTGTGTATGATGACCTTAGTTAAGTATTTAATTTAGTATGAATTAGGATATTTTAAGTAGTGTGCATAGAGTTAGTCTATGAATTTAATTTATGTTTGTTATATGTCTAGATATCTTTGATATATTTTGGTGGAAGATAACATTTAGTTTAGATTTAGTAAGACTTGTCAAGTATATATATATATATATATATATATATATATATTGCTTTCTCTTCACCTTAAGAAACTTTGTAGTCATATAATGGAGTCTAATCTTATTTATGACTTATATTAAAGATTGTGCTTAGTTATGAAATTGGGTGAGTAATTGGAGGTTAGGTTTGATAAGATATAAAATGTTTAGCATTTAACTCATATACTTTCTAAAGATTTAAATGGATGATCGGTTTTAATCTACCTTATGATCCTTTATGCTATTATTGTTTTGCATTGTTAGGATAGAGTTATCTTATGTTGTTAGATGATTGATCATGCTTGGAATAAAGTTACATTCCTTAAGACCATTATTAGTTCATCAGATCATATGTTACATTAGTGGTTTTGTTATTGAATTATTGATCTTGGTTTAGGATGTGCCTTGGAAAGTGAATGTGATGTGTGATCATTATGATGTCAGGTGTTGTAAAAGTTGTTTCCAGAGGCCTAGGAGAGAGTGATTGTGTGGGGGTTAGCAATGTGTGTATCTTGTGAGTGGAATGGAATGCATTCTTGAAATATGGTTTCTTATTCATGTTGGAATAATACATGTGCAAGATGGTTTATGCCTTGCTCAGTGTACCTATACATGTGATTATATTGACTATGCAAGAAGGTAAATGCCTTGCATTGTATTTGAGCACTTGTTGTTAAGATGGTAATGTTTTTCTTGATGGATTAGGGTTTTCTAGATGCAGGTAGGGGAGTGGCTTTGAATGTGGGGCCAGGGCCCAAAGTGGCTAGCCACGATAACCCATTGCAAGTTGGTAATCAAGTGATAACCTAATTAATGAATTAAGGGGTTGGGTAGTTAATCACATTAAGAAAGATAATGTATGCCTCACTCATGGCTCAAGTGATCGTTTAGGCTTGAGATGAGATCAGAAGGCCTGGAATGGCAAATCAACTGCCTTGTCCTCATGAATGGTATGTTAGTTATGCATGAGTTTGTATGGGGGCCGGTGGTCAAGAGAGGCTACTAAGATAACCCAGGATGGGGGTCGGCACCTAGGAAGACCTGCCAGGATAACCCATGATAAGCTATGTGATGACACTCCTCCTTATTGCAGTCTAGTACTCCCTAGTTGTATTTCCTCCTTCAGTTGTGTGGGTGCCTCTAGAATTTAAATTGTGTAAGTGTTGATTTGAGTTACTTGTGTTGTTCTTATTGATCTGTGTTCTATTAGAGTCATGTGTAGTCCTTGCATCTATTAGAATATTATCTTCCTGACTATTGTCTTTGTGGGACCTCATTGTTATCTCCTAGCACGTGGGGTGGACCTCAGGGTACCACATGGTCAGGTGGATGTGCATTATTCCATTGGTTTTTCTGGTGCCGTGGTTCGTGGATGTATCTCTCGTAGTGGATTCCACTTTGCACCTATGTTTGAAGATAGTTATTGCATCTAGATCTTTGTATCAGTGGAATTCATTATGTAATTTGATGTATTTAGAAAAAGAGCTTTTGTAACAATGAAACTATGTAATTCCTCTTGTAAGATAAACTATTTGTACTTGTAATCTTAGTGCAAACTTCTTGATGTATTTGGATGTCATAATGAAAGATGCTAGTTGGTGTATTTGATTAAACTATGTATGTTTTTGGTTGTTGTTATATCTCAATAATGCAGCTATGTAATCCCAAGAGATGTTAGTTTAACTTGTTGCTATTAGACCATGTTATGTTTTGTTATTACCACTTCTAAAGAAAAAAAGTATTTCGCCCTTTTTATTGCTTAGTTAAACTTATATTTAGGGTTGCATGGCAGGGCATTACACTTTATTTCAATTGATGTATAAGCTTACTTTATTGCAGAAAATGTACAGAGGAAAATAACTTCATGATTTGCTCTACAAAATAAAGGTCAAAAACCTTGAGGAATACAGAAAAATTGGACAAAAACTTTCATACCTGGCAGTGTGTACTTTGTTTGCCTCCACAGACTAGACAAAAATAATTTTCCCTAGGTTGCCTCAAAATGTCAAGCAATAGAGGGAAGACAGAAAATTGAGCAGACTCTGGCCACAATGAGGTAATTCATTGTCAATTTATAGATTTGTAAATGTTTCCATTGTTTCTTTAATATTTAGTTTTTAGTTTTTTATTTCTAAATTTAAAAGAAGAAATTTATATATATAGGGACATGAGAGTGACAAAGATAAAGAGGCATTGGCTTCCATATTGGGGGTAGAGGTAGTGAACAAATTGGATGGTGTGGACTTGATAATGCTTGCCAGATACATAGAAAAATGATCTAGTAAAGCCCCTGAAACATTGCAACCAAATTAATAGTGTCAAAGGGAATCAATTGATTCCCCAACCAGTCATGGATTGGGCAAAAGATCTAGGAGGAAATCAATAACAGTAACCTCTCAGAATGTGGAATAGGGAGTAGAGGCTTCCAATGTCCCAGCCACTCCTAGGACGTGCAGACTTCTTCAACCACCACGCCATGTTTTGCATCTTGCATTAGTAGCTACGATAACAAGATAGAATATGATGTGGTTTTAGGGGAAGTCAGAATGATAGATCTTCGAAAAACATTTGTGAATAGGTTGAAGGAATCATGCCTTCAATGGTTCAAAGACCATCTACATTTTCCATTCTCGAAGATACCCATGCACCTGCAAAAAATAGTTATCCAGGACATGGAGACTGAATTTGGCACAAGTTGGTTTGTAAAGAAGATAAAGCTATGAATGTCTCAAAACTACAAGAGATTTCAGTGCAACCAAACAAAGAAGATAAAAAAAACTCCCTCCCAAGCTAAGGCTCAAAAAAAGGCCAATTGATGTAAGTTTGAAAGTATGGAAAGAGCTTATAAAAACATATGAGAAGTCTGATGCATGGAGGAATTCTAGTGAGGAGAGTACACGGGTATTTGAATTTGCTCATAAGATTATATCAAATTTATTAAATGATTATTAAATTTTATTTTTGCATAGTTAAATTGAATTAGTATATATCTCAAGACAAGGCCTCCAAAGCTAGGATTGACAAACTTCGTGCCATGCATCACAGTGGCTAGAAAGGTTTGCAAGCCTTGATCTATATATTTGTAAGTATATTTAATAAGTTAACTGATATTTTTTTTAATTTCCTAGGAAAAAGTAAATGATTGCATATTAATTAGTTTAACTAGTCCATATGCCATGTTTTGACATGAGGATAAATATGGCCGACATCCAAGCCAATTTGGAAAGGAAATGTTACAAAGCAAAAAGGGGACTGATTTTGTAATCTGGATGGAGAATGAGGTATCAATAGTTGACTTTCAATAACTTAGTTGGATATTGTTGCGTTAATATGTCAATTTGCATTTCTTGTGTTAAGTTGTTTATTGATGCATAGGATGAGTTCTAAAGTGCTTCTCTATTGGCCCTAGATCCCACTCAATTGTCCCATTATTTGCAGTCTTGGACATGTGCACATGTCCTTCTAGTTACCTTATTGCAGTGTTGAGATTTGAACTTCAATCACTCTCATTATGAATGTACCTTTTTACCTTTACAGAATAATCCTTGGACATTTTTCACAATAATTTTAATCCACAAAGCTCGACAACTATAAGGGCAATCACTTATATACAAACGTGAGTTATGTGAACAGGCCACTGAATCATCCACACATTTGTTTATATTGAATTAATGTATAGACAATAGATCCTTTATTGAATCATTAGGTGGTGATAGAACTTATGAAAATGATAAGTCCCCTATCAAAGGCACATCATTGAATATTCCAACAGTTGCAACAATGTAGGGCAATCCTCTATTTTGTGATCAACATCATAATAAGTATACATTGGAAACTTTGTGTAACTACGTGAGGTATGTCCAGGTTCTCCACACTAGTAGAAATAGATTCCTCTATTGCATACTCTATAATGGCCTCCTTAATTTCCTCCATTCTCCATATATTATGGCTCCTAATAGCACAACACCATCTATTGTGGTTGTGACTGGGGTTGTGTGGTTGTGTTTAATTTTGTTTTCCTCTCGCCTTGTGGAGGACTTGTACTACTTTATAGGTGATAATGTCATGGGTGGATGTGTGACAAACCTTGCACTAGTAATTGATAGGAACATCCTTTCACTTTTGCAGTAGTGGACAATTTCATGAGTCTCATGACATATGGTGCAATTAGGTATGTGTTGAGAAAGAGGGAACTATGTGGCATTAATAGCTTGAGCTCCCACCACTAGATAGTTTGTAGTTGTATGGTTAGCTGTTAGACTCTTCTTTAATATCTAGTTGATTCTTTCAAGTTACTGTGTTTTCCTGAAAGGATTTAATTCTATTTGAAGGAAACCCACCAATATGATTTATTTTAAAGGATTTAACTCAAAATAGAGACCAGTAAATATTAAACTACTCAGAAGGAATTAAATCAGCTTCTAACAGAAACCAATCAAAAAGCATCCACACAATGACAACAAATGTGCATTGATAAATATAGGGATTTAAATAACTAGAAGTAGCCAAGATGGAGACAGTCAAACAACTGATAAACTTTAATATCAACAGAATATCATAACACCATAGATATATCCACAATTTTGATCATCCTTGCCCATTAAAATATTAAAATATCATGGTAATGTCTTGAACATGAATTATGATTGTAAATATATAAGTATGAATTATCTTGCAGAGAATAGATTGAATGATGATGATTCCTAAGGCCTTGGTTTCCCTCATATATATATGGGAAGCGAACAAAATTTGGGCCTAAATAGATGCAACTATTCATATTTTGTATCTTTTCATAATTAAACATAATTAGGAAAAAGCAATTATAGGCATTAACAAACTTGATTAAGATCTGAATCCATTAGTCTTCATAGAATACCCATGACCACAAGCCTGGCAAGGTATTCCTCTTTATATTGTAGTTTCTATTGAATATGTTGTGCATGTTACCATTGCTGAAAGCAATACATCGCTTTTATAAATCACCAAAACTTTCAAAACTCAATTCTTGTTTCTATGTTTTCCTCATACTGTTCTGGCAATAAACAGGTTTACCTTGGCTATGTGATCAATGTACTCCTGAGGTACACAAGTGTCTGTGGAAATTATATCCATCATGACAAATTCTAGCTTGAAGATTTTATCCAATTGTTTATGTGTATTCTCTATCACCCTATCTTCATCGTTGACCTTCTCTAGAGCTATGGGTAATAACTAAGCCAATTCTTCTTTCTTGTCCTATATATTTCCTTCATTATTGAAGAAATTAGGAAATGACATGTCCCCTTGCAGGTGAAAATCACTAATATCTCATGTTAACAATGTATTAAATCTTTCATGTTCAGTGATCAGTTCATTACATTCCCTAAGTGTTTGCTCATTGATTTTTGCCTTAGTTTTTAGCTCTTCTTTCTTCTCAAGCATTCTGATATGCAATCTTTTATGTTCCTGATGAACATTATGGGTCATTTTATGTAAATCCCATATCTGATCATTGTGTTTCATCATCATTTCAAATCTTTTTTTATCAACTTAGAAGCCATTTGGTACTTAACAACCTTTATATTATTTTCTAATTTGTTACTTTTCTTTTGGAATTTCTCAACCTTTATTTTCCAATAATTTGCATCATCTATGGCTTCCATCATTCTTTTCTTTGGTTCTTGAAAAGGTAAATGACTACTAGATGATGTCAGTTTATCTTTATACATAGAAATTTCTTTTTTCAATTTTGTATTCTCTACTACATAAACATTGTTATTTTTGACCAGTTTTTCTGTCTGAGCCTTTGTTAGTTTGGCAACATTTACATTCAATTCAGTAGTATCAAGTGGGCCAGTATCTTCAACTCTCTGTATTATAAGATGACCAAATGCTTTGTTTGGATCATCAATGATTTGAGGCCTTTGGTGTGGAGGGTAGAGTGCCCATATCAACAAAGCTTCTTTATCAAGATAATACCCAGAACCTGTCTTAACCTTGTCCACAACTTCACTGCTTAACTACACTTTCTTATCTTGATTTCTTTTGAAAGTCTCAAAAACAATAACAAATGTCATATCCCAGCCAGATACTAACTTAACCCTTGCCTCCTCTAAGAGTTCTCTTCTCTTTTCTGGGGTCATGTTATCCATGACTTTGTCAATTCCTTTATGGAGTTCATGCAACACTTCACTTTGTACCTCAAGGGAAATATCCTTCATCTTTTCCCTAGCCTTTTTGCCTTTGAATTCATAGAGAAATGTTTTAAACTCAGGGGTTTTTATAAAATCATTATCTAAGACAAATTTTTGGTTGGCCATATGTCTCATATCCTCTAATAGTTCATCTAGTGATTCTGTATTGACTACTTCTCTATGCATAGGAGAGTCATATTTATCAATCATGGGTTTAAAACTTTGCACAGTCTCATCCTCACCTTCTAATCCCTCATCTTCTGCAAAGCTAGTATCCATAGAAAAATAGATATCAGGCGTATGTTGATGAGATAGGTGACTCAAAGGAGTCTCATATATATCTTGTGTTTCTCTAAATTTTTTGCCTTTACTTTTAAAAACCTCAGGTGAGACATCTACAATCAATTCTTGTGCTTTTGAAACTAGCATACTCAATCTGTCAATTGGATCATCTATTTCTAGAAAGGCTCCTTTATAATTGGGGTTTTGGGCTACCCTCCAAGCCTCATCTATCATGACCTTGTGATACAACTGTCTCCTTTCAACTATAGAAGCTTCATCAATATTTCTGATTAGATCATCATCTACAAATAGAGCATGCTGATACTTCTTTAACTTTTGATTCATGTTGAGATGATTTATAAAGTGCTCAAGGTCAAACTTCTCCCTGGCATTTCTTGTAGGTAGCCCAAAATAATCTAATCTCTTTTTAATTTCTTCATACCCTTTCTTAGAAAAGGTAGTAAAATCCCCAAAACATAGGGTACCTGGCATGCAAGATTGCTTATTGTGTTTCCTCAAGTGCATGAAATCATAACAGGCCAATTGCCTAACAATCTCTAAATATGCCAGTCTATCAGGACAAGTTTTTGGGAGCAAAAATGGTGCTCCTTCATATCCAAAAACTTTGATCTTTATACAATCCCTATATACATACCAATCACCCCAATTATGATTGATTTTCTTACTCTTATCCATATCCTTAGGCCTAAGAAATCTTTGTATATCAGGCGACAAATTATAACTGCATGGGTGACCAAATAGAGCATATAAAGGCTTTACAAAATATTCCTCAAAGTATAGATAATGTGATCAATCACATCTGCTATCCCATACAGTTGTCCACATTTGTACTGGATCGATATCTCCCTTTCTCTCTAGATCTCTAATCCTAAGAGATTCATCCCATAAACTCAAATTTTGCCCTTCATATAACACTAGATGCATAAATAGAGAATAATGCATAAACCTAAAACCCCTCTTGCTCTCCTTTATAGCTTTTAAATCATTATGAATATCATTAGAGAGATATTCAGTATAGTCTGATGTTCTGGCATCTAGGCTTTGTATATCAACAACTAAAACCATTGGAGCTATATCCATCTATGCAGGGGCATCCACACCCAATACTTGACAGACAAAATAATAGGTATATCTGAAATATGGTTCAAATAGTTCAACTGAATAAGGGGGATCCTCCACTCCTGAAAACACTCTGAGATGATTACTTTCATCTTGAGGCCTGTGAAATGGTAATCTCCATCTTTTATAGGTATTACTTAGATTATGGTATTCATTTAATAAGTCCTTGATCCTGAATACCATATCAAAGCTCGTGTTAATTGTAAAACCATTGAGATATAATCCCAGGTGATAGGAATAAACCCTGACCCATCCTTTAGCTCAATCATACATGTTTGGGGTTTATAGTTATCTACAAACATTTTGAGCAATTCTACATTTACAAACACATTTGGCACTACTAACTTCCCCAAGTTCATCCTCCATGGATTAGAGACTGGGCTGTGTCTATGCATTTTCTTGTAGTGGTATATAAATAGGTCATACCCTCTTATGGAGGTCCATGAATCTCCTACATGTCTATTACTATCTTCAAGTTTTTGAGCATGTGGATTCAATTGGGCATTTCTTCCAGACCTCTGCCCAGACCCTGGGCATTGTTATCAAGTCTTGGTTTAGATGTCCGTCTTCTATTTTCTATCTCTTCTTAGGGTTTTCATTCCTAATTTTCCATGGTTTCATGTGTTTATGAATTCACAATTGAAGTCTACTCTGTAATCTTAAAGTTAGGTCTGCAGTACATACTTGGACGAGCTTTCCTTGTTCTACAACTTGCCCTTTTCTATCTTTCGTCTCCTCAATTTTCCCTGCCTGTTAGAAATATTTTAGAGATTATTCCTTTTGGCTCTGGTTCATTGATGCATATATGTGTCAAATGCAATATTGATTCAAGAGAAATTAATTCATTTGAATTGGAGGCCATTTGATAGACATCTAATAGTCATATCACCAATTTATCAGGATGGTCACCCTTTTCCTTCCTCGATATTATTTCACCATTCATCGAGGTATCAGAGTGACCTCTGATAATGTCATATCGATACCATTATGTCCTATTGATATCCTTTTATATGTTATAGAACCCTTTTTATTTCCTTTGAAAATGCCCTTTATCGTTGTATTAGCAGGACCAGAGATTATGTCCCTTCGATATCCTCAAGTCCCCTCGAAATGCTTTTACACTTGGATATCGTTGTATCGCAGGACACATTTAAGTGTCACGCTGATATGTATCAGTCCCTTCAATGTGCTTGATGTTATCAAGGTATCAAAGAGACATATGATATAGTCTTCCCGATATCCTTTAGTCTCTTCAATATATTTTATCTCCTTGATTTTCTGATGTCAATGATTTATACAAATTGACTTTATCACATCAAGCTATTGGGGAGATGTTAAAGTGAGTCCTCTTGACATGGTATTCTCCTAGCGATATTTTTCTTTATGACTTCTAAAGGATCCTTAAGTTAAATTAAATAATTTTATTCTTTTTGGAGGGTAATAGTGGGGATGTTGTGGGATTATTAAGGTTAGGGAATCAATTGAGCGGATTTATTATTTTGCATTTTGTAATACAAGTATGAGAAGATGGTGGGAATAGGTTATTTTGATTTAGATTAATAGTGAAAAAGGACATACATGGACCAAGCAATTTGTGGCACTTAAGGTTATGTAATAGAATTTACAGTTGATAGTTAAATTGTATAACAAATTTTTTTATGATCTTTACTAACATTTATTAGAATTGTTACATGTTTTACATCATTGGAATGTCATATTAGCTATAACTTTTTTGAAATTTTATTATGGTATGTGCACTTTGATATGATGTAATATGATTATGGTTTTGTATCATATGTTGTAATATTAGATATATAACAAAAAAATAAATTATTGCATGAAATAAATAATAACATTTCATTTTAAATGTTTTTTTTGTAGAACATAGGTCTTCCAGAAGATCAAGATGATCCTCATGATATAGACACAGATTATATTCATTCTAGTACAGATCACATGGCAGAGGATGATGATGACACAAATATAGAAGACACCAAGGATGATGATGATGATGATGATGATGATGATGATGATGACGATGATGATCATGATGATGATGATCACAATGGTGAGGATGATGATGAGGCAATTGTTGGTAGTAGCCAGTGATATTCATGATCATATAGATTGTATCATGGATCATTGCTGATATATCATTATGATGCCTCTTTTCATGGTTACTATCATATGTATCATTTTCACAGCCTGCAGTACCATATCAATGAGTTGTATCATAAATTTATGTATCATTCTGACTTATATCATTTATACATGTATCATCTCAACTTGTATCATTTTGAGTTACATAATTTATCTTTTTTACTTATATCATTTGTACATGTATCATTTTGACTTATGTCAACTGTTGGATATGTATCATTTTGACATGTTATTGATCTACTAGCATATTTGACTTTCACTTGTTTCATTTATATATGATGATGATCTTATTAGTATTGACTTGTCAATTTATATATATTGAAAGTGATCGATGATTTTTGGATGGATATTTATTACGTTGATGATTTTAATTTACTGCTCAGGATGGATGTTCTCAAATTCAATTAAATTATAGATATTTGACTCACTTGTTTTAATTATAGATGATGATCATGTTTAAATTATTATCTTGTTATTCTACATAAACATTAATTCTCCCATGCGAATTAATTATCATGATTCCGCCTTGTGCGATCGATGCCAATTCCTTTGGGACAAAACATTCATCCAATACTTCATTCATTGATACATTGTAGTCAAAATTTTATAAATTTCACTCACCTTATGAAATTGCAATTCATATTTTTAGAATGGAGACTCCTATTCATCTCACTAGCAATAATAGACAGGTTGCTTTTTTGGGCCAAATTTTTGATGCTCAGTTTTTTGGAATTTGCAAATTTTGTTCAAAGTTGTTGATTGAAGCTGTGAAGATGGTACTGGGGCTCCATTTCCTTTCATTTGTGGATCAATATAGATTTAATACAGATATCACCTCCTAGTTTCTTGCGTCATTGTTGGACAAATGCAGAAAGTGGATGCATTGGTGTGTTTGAGGGTGACTTTCAAGGACCATCTCCTTGGTGATGATGTTGAAATTTGTGTTTTTGTAGATCTTATTAATGGAATTCTGAAAGCAGGGGATTTGCCAAAACTTCTAGAACCTATTGCAATGGTCGGATGCCTCCCCTTCCTCACAGATCTAGCTAGTCAACAGTTGATCACACATCGCATTTGGGCCTCTAGGGGGAGGGATTTTATTTAGAGAGGAATAGGCATGATTCAGGAGGATTATCTACTGTGGATCCAATTGTTTGAAATTTTTGTGGCATCAGATGAATTCTATCAATAAGAGTAATTTTGAAGTTCTTCTTTTTGGTGTCCACCATTCAGGTTTTTTTTATGGCACATCTAGTTGATATGTAGAAATGTAATTTTTTGTATAAGTTTTGTATAAGCTTGAATCTGTGCGGTATATCCAAAGAATGGATAGTTTTATATATAAACCTTTTTACATAATATTAATATATGTGGGCACTATAATGCATTTTACCGACCCAAAAAAATAATTATTATTTTATTGAATCATTGCTCTTGCAAGGTGTTCGACAAGTGGGAGATTTGTTGGGAAAATGTGTCTCAACCTTGCAATTATATAAGGCTTATTATTGATATGGTATATATATTTATATATATTTCATAGTTACACTGATAGGTTTAATATACAATGGGAGCATGGGGTGGAGTGGGATGCATGTTAACATTTTTTTGTTAACAAAAATTGTTAAATGGATGACATACATTAAATTAATGATATATTGTAAATCTGGACCATTCATTATTAGGTTTTAGATCTGATTGTAAATATTTTGTTGGCTTGTCTTGCCCTATAAGGTAACCCTATTTTATTAGGGTGTTGTATTATGGTTGCGATAGTGTGATGTATTCTGGGAGTCTGATAGTTGTCTTGTTGTCTCTAGATCTCTGGTGGTGAAACTCCTGTGAGAAGCTTTCTCTGCAAGTATATTGTAATCTTTGTGATTTCTGAATAATATATTGGGTGGATTTTGGAGGGTGGGGTTTTTCTCCCAAAAGGGTTTTCCCCATGTAAATCACTGTGTTGTGGTATGCATGATATATATGTTTATTTTTGTTTAAGTTTCCATAACTGTTAAAGATCTATAAAGTTTTGCATTATCCTCCTCTCAAGATTAGTGTAGGAGGTTATTTCGCTACCTTATCTTCCTTACACCTACATGTTTCATCTTGCATTGGAGTTTGAGACCTCTTAAGGCCGACACGGAGGATTCTATGAGCTGGAGAATGATATATATACATCTCCTAGATGCATTAGGAAGTCAGTTAGTAGTTAGAGTTAGTTGATATCATAAGATAGATAGTTAGATTCTTTCTAGAAGGCACCTCAATGCCATCTCTTTCATGTATGTTGTAATCTGAAGAGCAGGCATATGAGCACTATGATTATAGCCCGCATGTTGCTGGCATATGAGCATTGTAATTGATTGATATATTGAGCATTTGAATCTTCCATTGCATTATGGTATTATGATGTTTCTATTGTGTTTACTCTAGTTGCATGGTTGGACAGTTCCTTCTCAAGACCCTATTGGTTTTTATTTAAATCCCAACCTTATCTCATGAAATAGCCTATGATTTAGTCACTTTCAATATTCAGCTACCATGTGGGGTTGGCCAACAGATAGGTGAAAGTTACAATAACTTTCCCTCTGCACTTTAGGCTCTGCAAAACCTAGGAGGGGAATCCCTGGCAATATTTAATAATCTCCTGTGCCAATTTATTACAAATACTAAAGTAGTATATATGTTCTATGCAGACTTGCTTGAGGATTATGTAGAAATATGAAGACCTAGCTTAAATCATTCAAGCTTTTAACATCCCTCAAACCACATAACAAAGTAGAATATTGATTTAACAAACACTTGCAATTAATATGAAGATTCAAAAGTATTTGGGTTAGTCTAATTTCATGGAACTGAAGACAACACACAGAAAGAATTGTCAGGTGCCTTAACCTAGGGGCATAGAGTCAAAGCCAAATATAACTGGAAAGTTGGTAACAATATTCAATCTTGAACATCAATGAGATTTATAACATTGCATTACAATATTATACTCAGAATTCCTGACTAGTTGTACTTATGATAACCTTGTATTCATTTACACAAGTTTATCTTCTCATCAAGGCAAATTTAACTTATTCTTTGAAAAAGAGCCTAAATCAGAATGATACATCCATAAGAAATTTTATAGACACAAAAGTGAATAATCTTTGATTCATTCATTTCATACTTGTATAAACCATACATCAGGTGACAATAAGCATCAGAAATTTGTTATATTGATTCAATAAATGTCAATACTATCAAACAAACTTACAAAAATATACAGTTCAAATCTAGAAAACCCAGGGAAGAGTAAAAACTTATATATTCTATGTTTCTCTACACAATTCTCCACAAGATCAACAACCACTCTTGAATTCCTTTTTATAACCCAAAGGAGCAACAAGTTTCAGGCCACTCACACACATCCTACTCCATAATGATATTTAAAAATAATTGCAATGGAAAGGACCACACTAACCCATAAGATAGGCATACCATATGAGACAAAAAAAAGTTACCACATGATGGAGAAGACACCATGCTTTCCAAAAAAGTACGCCGCTAGAGGAAGCTATTGCCTAACAAACAAATATTCCATCCATCACAATACCCATATTCCAATAACTTGGGACTCAGCACTAGAAAATAAGAAAGGATAAACACATCCCACTACGTCAAGAAGTACAACCAAATCTCAAAGTGGAGAGGACATCTATAGACCATATTGCACACAAAGCTTAATTAGTAAGATTCTCAAGCCACACACCATATTCTTCCTCTGATGGCCACCTAACCTCATATAACTTTTGCACCTTTGAGTTGTGCAAGTTAAACTAAGCATCCATAATAGCTCTAACTTCTTTTACAAACAAATCCAAAGTTGCCTCCATTTTGAACAATTTATGAATAGAATTATTTAATTCTGCCAACTCAGGGTCTCCATCTTTAAAAATGAAAGAAGACATCTTAGGAACAATGCCACCAAACTTAGCCTTCCAACTATTGAAGTCTTTTAGTTCCTATGCCTTATTCAAAATGCTAGTCACTCCATCCTTTTCAATATCCCTAAAAATCTTTATCTTGTTAGTAAATTGTAAGTCTAGCTTGCTTCGAAAAGGAAAAATGTCATTTAACAAGCCAATAGCCTTAATCATCAGAGACAAATTATTTGATTCCTTAGAATTACTTCCCATACATTTTAATATTTCTATGAGAGCTCTAACTCTCACACTCCACTTATTCCATAAATTTTGGAAGTTAGCCTAAATGGTAGTATGCTTCTTGAACGCCTCATGGATGTCCTTGTAAATTTTCCAGACATTATCTAACCTGTGAAGGATACAAGATATCCTATGGCCTAGGACATCATCAATAATATTAGTTACTACCTTTTTCACTTCATCCTTTTCTTTTTTTCATTATCTTTGGCTAATTTCAATTCCTCGTTTAATCCTTTAATTCTTAGAGATAGAGTATATCTATCTTGGGCAGACAAGTCACCTGTGGAAGTAGTGGATGGAACAACTTCTATTGCAGGGAACACAGTTTTATCCTAAGGGATAGAAGCCTTCAATTTAAGATATTTTCCCTGCAACAAGTTAAATTTATCCAACAACTAATCATACTTATCCTACATTAGCTCTACAGTAGCAACACTGAGCATTGTAGACTGTATAGTGAATTTAGTTGCATGTGTAGGGGTGACTTTTGATTCTCTTCTTACAATAACCTCCCCTATAATATCTCCCACCGACTTGACCACCCTTTGTTTGCCCATGTTAGGAGCCATAGACCAAATGGTCATTGCATGTAATCCTAGACTATATGCTGATTCAAACACCCTTTTGTCAAACTGCTCCTCAGAAGCAAGAGCCTTTTCATCATTTTTATAGCATCAAAAGCAATGGCAGACAAAAGATCCCAACTAGGTAACAAAAGAATATTACTCTTTTTAAACAACAACCTATCCCTGGTAGGTCTAATCAATGTAATTTCATTTTGTATCTTCTCCTCCTCCTACCTCACAACCTCTTCATGCAATGAGGGGTCAACTCCCTCCTTTACCTTTTCAAGTCGCTCATATATTTCCTTATCCCTGACTTCAACAACAAGTTCCCTAAACTCCTTTCTCTACACAAAGGATTCATCATTTAGCAAACCATCATCCTAACATCATCATCAGACTCATCGACTTCCTCATTATACATGGTGGAAACAATCCTATCAACAAGGATAAAAGAATCAATAGTATCATTAAGATGAGGAGAGGGGAAATTTTGTTGTATATGTTCATCTTCTAGGATATGCTTAGCAAATTGCTCCTCTATAGTAACCCCAATTTCAATATCAACAAAGTAATCCACAAAGAGGCTCAGTAAATTCCTCTCCCTCAATATCCATTTGATGACTGGAAGGATCTGGCACAAATGACCCAGCAGGCTTATCTCTAGTTGCAACCACATGCTCACTCTTCTTCACCCTTGCTGCCTCCCTAGCCTTATTGATTTTACACATGAATATGCTCTGTTCGTGATCCTCTAACATCTTCATGGCCCTTTGAAAGAGATTAGGAATATGGGAATAATGGCTAATATACCTTGGATTCCTCTTGGTTATGTTTCCTTCAACCTCAATCACATGGTGCCAAGCATTCTTCCTATTCTTAATTTCTACACATGATTTTAGATTTCTGATTAATCTTCTGAATATAAGAACTAATGTGAAAAACTAGACCTACCCACATGCCTTCTTGCTTCATTAATAAATCTATCAGGGTCACACCTTCTCACCTTTTCCATCTCCATCTTATAGCCCCTTAGCATCTCTACAAAGTTATCTATGTCTTTCTTAGATGTAATCTTAAAATGGAAAAATGCAAGCTGCCTTGGGATGAATGTGTTGGTAAGAGACACTGTGTGGCTTCATAAGTGTTTTCATTAATGGCAACAAAGTCTATCCCACACATCTGCAGTACATAATATGCCTTTACTGGAAGTCAGATTGAAGAATGTTTTGATCCTATGAACGAGAACAGAGCATGTAACAAGGTCTGACAATCAGGTCCAGATATCTTAGATGGTGTAACTCAGTAAGTTGTGGACTTGGACAAGTCAAGAGAGGTATCATGACTACTATATTCCAAAGATTTATGCTCCGGTGATAAAGCAAGAAAAAGATATGAGCATCTAAGCGTTGGGTTCCAGTCAGGCAGAGCAAACAGAGGAAGAACTGATCGGCAAAGTATCAAACTTCAATCCGAATGAGTAAAAGGTGTTGATCAAGCAATTTGTGGGATTATACATTGTTGGGTCACATGATTACTGACTTCTATGCCTATATTTTTGATACGCATCACAAATCAAGCATGGATTCAGCCAACAAATTAATTACTTGCAGTGTTCTTGTTGCCGACTAGAAAGTTGATAAAGATCTTTGATGCAGATATATATACCAAATAGATTTTAGCATGTAAGAGTGTGTGGTGAACAAGTGATGAAATAAAGTGTGAAGAAAGGTAGAGATAAGTGTGAGAGCTGCATTTCAAGTCCGGTATGTGATAGAGCAACAACATTAAATAGAGGAAGAATGAAGTGCATCATATCAGTGTATTGTGCCTAATCAGAACTGAACTCTTGCATTTACAGATGCTTCTCATTAGTTCAAACACTTTATTATCTTTTGTAAGTTCTGTATATAGTGAGTCTCTTGTAGGCAGTGTACCTCTTGTGAGTAGTGTGCTCAGGCAGTGAGCCCTAATTGGCAAGTGCCATTTTGTACTCCTTTATTCTTTTAATAGAGAATACAATCTTGGGTTAGTCACCCCGTGGTTTTTCCCTTAACAGGGTTTCCACGTAAAAATCCTTGTGTTATGTGTGTTGATTTTATTTCTATTCTCATGATTACATATTTTTTCATATTTTGATGCAACACTGAATATTAAGATAACAAAAGAGAAGAAAGTTAAGGAAAGTTTGAGATAACTGATTCATCCCCCCTCTCAGTTATCTGCCTTGTTTCCAACAATTGGTATCAGAGCCAAATTCCTCTGAACAAAGCCTAATAGCTTGAGGAAGATCTAGGATGCATATGGTATGAAGGAACAACTTCAGTCTGCCCTAGATGATCTTGAACAATCCCACTCTGAAGTCAATAATTTGAGAGAAAGACTCAAACAAGCTGATGAATTCATAAATGAACTAAAATAAAAACTTAGCATTTCTATGAAAAAGAGAAAGGAACTACTTCAAAAATTAGCCAATCAGAGCGAAGTCAATGATACTAATGAAGATCTGGATGAGAAAAATAAGCTATGTGAAAAGCTGTCAAAAGAAGTCATTATGGTGAGGCGTGAAATGGAATCAGGGGTTATGAGATTCACCCAAGATATTGAAGAAAAAAGAAAGATTGAAGATAATCTAAAATAATCCCTCAAGGAGAAAACAAAGGACTGCCACAAAATGGACAAAATAATTAGACATCTTGAATCTAATCTTGAAGAAGCTAGAGACAATGAAGAACAACTTGAGAATCAGTTAGACACTCTTAAACAAGATCTTCAAGCAGCAAATGAATACAAAGAGAAATTCAAGATAAGCTCAACCCAACTTGAAGTTCTTCTTGAAAGCCAAAAAGAGGGTAGATGATAAGTGTGGCTTGGGATATGAGAAAGGTGAAAGTTTCAGATCCAAGAAAAAGAACTTTGGATCAGGAAACAGGCCTAGAAGACCTCCAGTAAGGCAACCAAATGCCCAAAGATATCCATCCTTCAATGGATACTGCTACAATTGCAACAATTTCAGTCATAGAGAAACTCAATGCAGGAGGAGAATGAATCAGAATAATCCATCCTTCTCTGGACAATGCTTCAATTGTAAAAGGTATGGTCACAAATCTCATGAATGTAGAAATATGCAAATAAACAATTCATTCAATGGTAGATGCTTTGCATGCAATAGAATGGGACATATGGATAATCAATATAGATCAAGAGGATATCAATCAAATAAGCAAAGAAATGTTGTATGTTACAATTGCAATAGATCCGATCATATTGCCAGATTCCACAGAAGCAGAAATCAGGATAGAAAAGGTCCGGTGGAACATAATCAGAAAAAAGATAAGGGAAAAGGTAAAGTAAATGTGGATGAAGTTTAAAAGGAGCTGAACAAGATTTGAGTAAAGAAGAGTACAGAAAATATTGGAGATCGATCTGCACTAGAATCTGGTGTTGATATTCCTTCTAGAAACTAAAAAGGTGAGCTCTGGCTCAGGGGGAGTCATAGAGAAAAACAATTTCCCCCAACCAGTCAGCTAGTGCCTAAATTTGACACATTGAGTAAACATCTATCATTGTATATTAAAGGGTTCTCAAAAAAACATCCATATTACCTTCAGTTAAAATGCGAAAGATCCACAAGAAGTGTTGCAAGATTTCCAACCACTCAAGTTAATCTAGTTCCGACAGCTATCTAGTTAAGAAAAATTTCACAGATAGATCCGGTATGATTCAAAATTGAAATGCTTTGATCTACAGACCCATGGCATGATTGAAGAAAAGAATATACATTGTCAATCCTCACTGACAATGATTCTAAGTTTAGTGCAGTGATTCAAGAAGATCTCCCTCAAAATAGGGAAACTAGATAACTTAAGTTGTGCATTTATTACAAAAGGAAATTAGGGTTTGCGTAAGGATACAAGGGTTCTTTCACTCATTATTTGCACACTTGCACTCATGAAGAAGAAAAGAAGACCTCAGCAACAAAGGTTCTACAATTCACTCAAGATCAATTGGAAAATTGAATTCAACCAGCGATTTGTTCTAGCTCCTATTTCAAACCCTAAAGCATGAAAAGGTACTTCCATTCTAAAAATCTCTCTCTGAATCTCTTGCAAAATGGCTACTCCAATGGTTGTCAAGATCACTGATAGGCCACGTCCTAAATTCAAGAAACACCCTTATAAATCTCTAGAAGTTGATTCTTTAGGTGCATTTTCTAGTATTCTGCATAGGGTATTGCATGTAGAAGATGTTAGGGTCTATATCCATGCCAACATTGAGGAATTTGGAGACTCAAAATTGATGGAAATCTATCACAAGTAGCTAATAGATGAGAATTTTGAGCTCAAACCTGAATTCAAGACTCTTTGGGATAAACACTTCAGACATTACATACATTTTCCATGTTTTACAGAAGATGATTGGGTCTGGTATGTTCTGAGCAAGATGCATGATAATTTCATGGCTAATGAGGCCCTTCAAGATAACTAAAGATGCCATCAGGGTAGTGACCGCACTGCATGCATCTGGTGGGTTACCTACACTTAAATCTGTGAAGAACCAAACAGTAATTGAATCCACAAGATCTAATTTTGACAAAAGAGAAATGACCATAGATGACATCATAGATCCAAATGTCAAGTTTGTCTCAATGATGAGTAGGTACAAGATCTATCATTTGAGCAGGGAGAATTCTGTGTCTGGCATTGTAATCTATGCAGCATATCAGATGTTGAGGGAAAATGCAGATTATGACCTGTGTGAACTTCTCCTAAATCAATTGTTAGAAAATCTATAGAAGATCAAAAAGGATAAGAATTCCTTTAAATATGGTTGTCTAGTACTGTGTCTATTCTTCTATTATATGAAGGAGCTACCTAGATCAAGTGTTTGGGTTTGGCAAAATGATAAACCAGTTGCAATCTAGATCAGAGGTTACATGTATGGACTTGGTGATGCTCAAGCCCAAAACACAGCCCTCTAGGGTTACTTTAAGAACTTTCAAAGCATGATGCAAGCCAGAGAGAGAATACCTAAATCCATAGTTGAGAAATACAAGGACACAGTGTGCTTCATGGTTGACACTGATCAATGCCTATTGGAGGCAGTTGAGCCAAGAACTGTGTGGATAATGCCTATGGGATACGAGGTCGATGAAAAAATCTTGGAGCTACATATTCAACACTTGTTGAGCCAACCTAAGGACACTAAAGCAGAAAGGTTTGGAACATTTCAAGAGCTAAGTGTAAAAATACATGTTGAGTTAAGACAGCCGGAGATAAAGAGGAAAGTAAGAAGGGAAGTTGAAGAAATTGCCAAAAGATTTGGTCTATCAAAGGAGATTGTCGATGCAAATAGAGAGAAAATGGAGAACGCTGAGAAAGAGAAACAAGAAGCAAAGAAATGACACATTCTGGTACAAGCCTCCTCCCAGACTAGATCTTCCAAGAGCTCTACACCTGCCACTCCTAAAAGGTCAAAGGCTACCAAACTAGAATTAAGACATCTAGAAAAGGAGAAAAGAGGATGAAGACCAAATCCACAAGGTCATATACAAGCCTTAAAGATGATGAAGAAATAAAATTTGATGAGGAAATCAAGAAAATGAAGAAGAAGAAAACATCTAGGAAATTCTCTGCTAGTAAAAATGAGGAAGAAAAGGCAAAAGACTTTGTTGAAAAGCCCACTCTTTCCATTGATGACATCATCAAGGCAATTACTGTAGATGGGAACCTATAGCTAGTAACAAAGTTCTATGATGAATACAGTGATGTTGACAAGAGAATTTTGGAAGAAGCTACTGTCAAGTACTTGAACATTTACAATAAAGCTTTCATTGAAATTATATCATTAATTCCTAAGAGTCTAGAAAAAGTACTTGAGTTGAGAAAAGAAAATGCAAAGGCAAAAGACTTAGAGATTTGGGAGCAAATAATGATTCATCTTTATCCTTCTATCACTCCAAAACAAATGGACATGATTTTCAAGGACTGTAAAGATGAGTTGCAGAGTAAGGCAAGAATGAATAAACTTATGCTTGGAGAAACTACCAAGTAGCTAGTGAAACAAAAGATGTCCTCTTGAATGCTTTGAAAAGATTCAATCTTCCTATTATAGAGGAAACAGATGAAGAACCTTCTACCATGGATGTTGAAGGATTAAATATAATCAATGAAGAATCTTCTGACAAGGTTGAAGAAGGATCAAAGAAAATAGATGAAGAGAAGTCTGAGGACTTGGATTCCTTTATTTTGGAAGAAGAAGTTCATAAAGCAGTAAACACAGGTGACATCTCTCCTCTGGATCCCACTGCAACTATGACAAATATTCCAGACTTTGAAGCTAAAGGAGAAGATAGAGGAGAGGAGAAGAAGATTCAAGAAGAAGAGATCAAGGGAAAAGTAGAAGAACAAGCAGAAAAGACTAATGAAGACTCTTCTGATATTTCATACAAGTCTCAATCTCCAGCAAGAGACACTACAGAGACAGTAAAGAACTTCTTAAACAAAGAAATGATGGAGATAGATGAACCTGAGCTATTTCAAGGAACACTAAATTTTGACTCTCTCTCTCCACTTCAGACAATGAAAATAACATCTTTTGTTGAAGCCAAAGCAAAAAAAAAACTCTTGAAATCTCACATGGAGGACTATAAACTATTGGAGATTGCATCTGAGATGATGGAGAAGATCATGCCATCCTACCAAAAGGATCCTTCAGCCTCACCATCCGGTAACTTGAAAACTTTGGTAAATTCTGTCAACACTCATTTTGAATCTCTAGAGAAATCAACAAAAGCAAAGGTCTGGAAGGAGTTTCTAGGAAAGAGATTCACTGAAGTGCAAGGACTTATTGCTAATTATAGGAGGACCCTTGACATTGGAATAAAGAGCCTTGAAAATGCTCTTAAAGATGGTGGGGACATATACAAATTATGTTTATCTTGGCCCAAAGTGATAGAGGACATTGAGAAGAAAGTGAAAGAACAAGAAGGAAAACTATCAAGTTTATCTCAGAATTTTGATCCCCTTACTACCTCTCTAATGAATCAAGAATGCCAGGCTATTGTTATCGAAAATGAAATAAAGAGACTAGACAAAGAAAAGAAGAACATAATGAACATAATGAGTGAACTTAGAGGGATAATTATCCCTAAGCTAGAGGCAATGCATGAGGCCTTGACAGATGCCCAAAACACAGCCCAGATCAGTGATCTAGTAGATTTAAGAAGGGTAGAAGCATATGCATTTTTGTTGAGTGGTCACATCTCCATCTTGGATAGGATGAAGTAGAGCTGGGCCATAGAGTTTGTACAGTTGAAGACTACTTTTGTAGATATACTTATGTTTCAAGTATGGGCCTAACTGATATTGTCATTGATGTCAACATACTTCTATTGCATTAATGATAAGGATTGATGAGTTATATGTTGAGGATACTGAGAAAATTAGTCTCAATCAGGAACAATGAAGAGCAGTAATGACAGCAAGGTAAAAGCTCAAGACAGGTTAAGGACCAGAGGATGCAGATTAAAGGGTTTGTAGATATGAGTCTTAAGATGTTCCAGTAGAGATTTCAGAGGTTCGCATGAAGATATGAAGAAGTTGTGATCGCCCAAGTAGAACCGGTTCTAGTAGATGTTCAGAGGTGACAGAGTGTTACAGAAAGGTCCGGTGAGATCCAGAAATGAATTTTCCTATTTTGTAGATTTGAAGGAGTGTTGGGAAAGTTCTTATGATGTGTAATCTTGAGTTGTTCCTAGTTTGAAGATCCGGAAGCATCTATTCCTTTGTGACAGTAATGATAGACTATATTCTTGAGGTTCTAGATGAAGGAGAGAAGGATTTTGGTAAGTAAAGGAAGTGCGGGTGTTCTTGGTGATTCAGGCAAGCTTGTGGAGGTCCTTGGATCATGTTTAGTTCATGTTGATGGTCCGCATTAGAGTTGGGACCCAGAAATGAAGAATAACTTCTAGATAATGGTGTTCTTTCTATGACTAGCCGACTGGATGAACTATACATCTTGCGGATGTTCTTATGAGAGTTAGCTGACTTAGATGATCATTCCTAAGTTGATGTAGCATATAAATAAGGGATTACAAGGTCATTTCAAGTGTGGGTGTGGAAGATGAGTGTGTGGTAGCAAGGAGAAGAGCGAAAGGTAGAGTAGAAGGTTTGGGCTTAAATGGAACTGACTCAAGCATGGTGAAGATGCTATTTACGAGTTCAAGTATGTAATACTTATTCTTTTGTAGATAGTGTGTCTCTTGTAGGCAGTGAGCCTCTTGTGAGGAGTGTGCTCAGACAGTGACCCCTAATTGGCATGTGCCATTTGTTCTTTCTATTCTTCTAACAAAGAATATTATCTTGGGTTAATCACCCTGTGGTTTTTCCCTTAACCGGGTTTTCCACGTCAAAAATCTTGGTGTTATGTGTGTTAATGTGTATCTGCTCTTAACTTGTTGCATTATGATTTCATGATTGATTTACTATTATGCTTGTGTGGAGTTAAGTATTTGATTTGGAAGAAAGTTTTGGACAATTGATTCACCCCCCCTCTCAGTTGTTTACCCTAAGTCTAACAATTGGTATCAGAGCTAAGTTCCTCTAAAAGGAGCTTAACCGCTTGAGGAGATCTAGGATGTTGTCCTATAAGAAGGATAGTCTGAAGTTTGATGGAACTAACTTTGCTCTTTGGAAAGGTCACATGAAATGTCACTTGCAGTGTATGGGAATGGCATACTAGTCCATGGTTACAAAACAGTATGTACCTCCACAGGGTGGTCCGACAACCCTAAATGAAATCACAGATGCTGAAAATAATCTGCAGACCAAAGAGGCTATTCTAAGTGCATTATCTGACTCAGAGCTCTCAAATGTTATTGATTTACCAACTGCCTTTGAGATTTGGAATAAACTAGAACTTTTGCATGAAGGAGACCAGTATGTTAAATGTGCAAGATTACAGAGTCTAAAAGGGAAATTTGAAAAATTGAAGATGAGATATGATGAAAATATTTCCTCTTTTATGCCAAGAGTGAATGAGCTAGTTTATGGAATTAGAAATGCAGGTGGAACCCTAAATGGAGAAGAGATCGTTGGCAAAGTTCTCAGATCCCTTCCTGCTTCTTATAAAATCAAGGCTTTTGCAATCGAACAATTCAGAGCTCACACAACAGTCACAAGAGATCAATTGGTTGGTAAGTTGGCTACTTTTGAAATGGCCGAGTTTGGAGATTATCCTCCAAAGATTGAATCTGCATTCAAATCCAGTGCCTCTATAAAAGGGAAACAAAGGTTTGATCTGGGAGAAAACTCTTCAAGGAACCTATCATGGTATGAAAAAGCGAAAAGACTTGGAAGAAGAAGAAGCTGAAACTGCTCATCTTGAAGCTCTTATTGCAAAAAGACTGCCAGGATCCAATAAGTATGAAGGGAAATTACCTTTTAAGTGTTTTAACTACAACAAAATTGGTCATTTTGCCTCAAGATGTCTAGAAATATTTTCAAGACCAAATCCTAACAGACCAAGGTTTCAAAAGAATTGTTACTATGTTCATGAAGAAGATGATAATGAAGGAGTAACAGATGATGAATCAGAGACAGGAATCAAATCTGGTAATGAATGGGTGTTTATTGCCATCAAAGAAGAGGAACCAATATCCTCTGTATCTATCAATCATAAAGTTGAAGAAAGAGATTTGGCTGCCCAAGTTGAAGCAAAGGATGATTGGGTCATTGACAGTGGATGCTCTCACCATATGACAGGTGACAAGAATAAGTTCTTAAATTTGGAAAAGTATGAAGGAGGAATTGTAAAGTTTGGAGATAATTCTGCTGGCAGAATCAGAGGTAGAGGAACTATTTCTCTTGATGGAAAGAGAAAAATTGGTAATGTACTGTATGTTGAAGGATTAAAGCACAATCTTCTTAGTGTTGGACAGCTGGTGGACAAAGGCTATGATCTCAAATTCAGGAATAGAAAATGCAAGATCTTTGAAAGTTTCAGAACAAAGACTGCATCCGGTACTCAAACTAAAGGTAATATCTTCCACTTGGTTGGTACTAGTAAAAGTTGCTTATTTGCTCAAATTGATCAGAGTTGGTTATGGCATAGGAGGATGTGTCATGTGAATTTTGATAATATCATTAAGATAGCAATACTCAGGCTGTAAGAGATCTTCCAAAATTAGTGAAACCTACTAATAGCTTGTGCAAAGAATGTCAGTTGGGCAAACTAAGCAGAGTCACATTCAAAAGTAAGAAATTGTCTTCTACTGGACTATTGGACTTAGTTCATACTGATCTTTGTGGTTCAGCAAGAGTTAGGAGTATCCAAGGTGATAGATACTTCATGTTGCTAATTGATGACTATTCCCAGATGATGTGGGTAACCTTTCTGAAAGAAAAATTAGAAGCACTTGAGAAATTCAAAATATTCAAGGCCATGGTGGAGAATGAAACTGGATTAAAATTGAAATGTCTGAGGTCTGATAGAGGTGGATAATTCACATCCGGTGAGTTCATAGACTTCTGTGAGAAACATGGAATAAAGAGACAGTTGTCTGCCCCTAGAACTCCATAGCAGAATGGAGTAGTTGAGAGAAAGAACTAGACCATCCAGGAAGCTTCCAAGACCATGATGATGGAAGCAAATGTTCCTTAGATCTATTGGAGAGAAGTTGTTAGCACTGCAGTCTACACTCTCAATCGAGTTCAAATTAGAAACAATACCGGTAAGACTCCTTATGAACTTTGGTTTGGCATTACTCCCACTGTGAGATATTTCAAAGTTTTTGGTAGCAAATGTTACATTAAAAGGGATGAAGATCTAGGAAAGTTTGATGCTAGAAGCGATGAAGGAATATTCTTGGGTTACTCTACTCAAAGCAAAGCATATCGGTGTTACAACAAGAGACTGAGAAAGATTGTAGAAAGTGTAAATGTGAAGGTTGATGAAGAAATTGAAAGACCCACAAGAATTCATGAGTATGATGAAGATGATCAGAGTGGTGTTCAAATTCAAAGTATCCAAGCCTCTTCTGAGAAACAAAGTCAAGTTGATCTAGTAAGTCAGGAAGAAGAGATAAGTCTCAATGAGACTGATCAAGAGTTAGAGGTGCAAGAAACTCCCAAAATTCCAAGGTATGTAACTCTAAACCACTCTAAAGATTAGATCATAGGTGACAAAAGCAAAGGAGTGCAAACAAGGAGGAGAATTGCTCAAAATTTAGATGAGTATTGTCTAATTTCAAAGATTGAACCTAAGACAGTGAATGAAGCTTGCAATGATGAAAATTGATCAAAATAAATGGAGGAAGAACTAATGCAAATTGAGAAAAATCACACTTGGGATCTTGTTCCCAGACCTAGAAACAAGAATGTGATTGGAACCAAATGGGTCTTCCAGAACAAACTGAATGAAGCTGGTGAAGTAATAAGAAATAAAGCTAGATTGGTCTGCAAGGGTTACTCTCAGATTGAAGGAGTTGATTTTGAAGAGACTTTTGCTCCGGTGGCAAGAATTGAAGCAGTCAGATTATTTCTTGCATTTGCTGCCATTAAGGATTTCAAGGTGTATTAGATGGATGTCAAATCTGCCTTCCTAAATGGTAATTTGGAAGAAGAAGTGTATATTGAGCAACCGGATGGATTTCAATTGTCTGATCATGGTGACATGGTCTGTAAATTGAAAAAGGCACTGTATGGACTGAAGGTATGAAAGATTGGATAAGCATCTCTTGAAGATTGGTTTCAACAAAGGTACTACTGACAGTAATTTGTATTTCAAAATTGATCATGAAAATATCTTAATTGTTGTAGTATTTGTTGATGATATCATTTTTGGAGGAAGAGATAGTGTGTGTAAAACTTTTGCAAGTCAAATGAAAAGTGAGTTTGAGATGTCCATGCTTGGAGAAATGAATTTCTTTTTAGGTCTATGAATTACTCAAACAAAGAAAGGAATCTTCATTTCTTAATCAAAATATGTGAAAGATTTGTTGAGGAAATTTGGGATGGAAGACTCAAAGCCAATGAACACTCCAATGGCCACCAGATGCAAGTTGAGCAAAGATGATGACTCTCCCAAGGTTGATCAGACAAAATATAGGTCAATGATTGGAGGACTATTGTATCTCACTCAAACTAGACCAGATATTATGCAAGTTGTTGGTCTTGTTGCTAGATTCCAAGCTAATCCTAGAGAATCTCATGTTATGGCAATCAAGAGGATTTTTAGATATCTAAAGGGGACAATTGAGTATGGGTTGTGGTATCATAGAAATCATGATTTCTCTTTTCATGCATATACATATGCTAATTGGGTAGGAGATGTGGATGACCGGAAGAGTACCAGTGGTGGAGCATTCTTTTTGGGGAAGAGATTGGTTTCTTGGTTAAGCAAGAAACAAGAAGCAATATCTCTGTCCACTGCAGAAGCAAAATATATTGCTGCAGCAGGTAGTTGTACTCATGTTTTGTGGATGAAACAGATGTTAAGAGACATCAGAGTAGAGTATGAGGAGCCCATCACAATTTTCTGTGATAATTCAAGTGCAATAAACATATCCAAGAATCTAGTGTTGCATTCAAAGACTAAACATATATCCATCAAATTTCACTTTTTGAGAGAGCAAGTCAACAAGAATGAAGTCAGATTGGAGTTTGTGCCTTCAAAGGATCAGATTGCAGACATATTTACAAAACCTCTGCCTAAGGACTCTTTTGATTATCTAAGGAAGAAGTTAGGGGTTATTGCCCCTCCGGTGATGAACTAAGATGCACTAAGGTGCATCAGTCCGGTGCATATCATAGTCACATCTTGTGGTCTGGACTGATGATGGGGAGCTGCTACTCAGGGGGAGTAGCAGATATGATTCTGAAGTGGTAGAGTTGCAAGTATGAGCCCTTTTCCATTGATGTCAAAGGGGGAGAGAAGACATGTGAAAAATAAGTGGTTGCTAATCAAAGGGGGAGCAGTAATGGGAGAGAAGAAATGTGAATGATGGTTGCTGATAGGGGGAGTTGTGACAGTAAAAAAGAGTTCTTGTCTTGATGGTCAAATCAATTTTTCACATCATATGTTGCCATCAATGACAAAGGGGGAGATTGTTGTAAGTATGGGCCTAACTAGTATTGTCATTGATGTCAACATACTTCTGTTGCATTAATGATAAGGATTGATGAGTTATATGTTGAGGATACTGAGAAAATTAGTCTCAATCAGGAACAGTGAAGAGCAGTGATGACAACAAGGTAAAATCTCAAGACAGGTTAAGGACCAGAGGATGTAGATTAAAGGGTTTGTAGATATGAGTCTTAAGATGTTCCAGTAGAGATTTTAGAGGTCCGTATGAGGATATGAAGAAGTTGTGATCGCTCAAGTAGAACTAGTTCCGGTAGATGATCAGAGGTGACAAAGTGTTACAGAAAGGTCCGGTGAGATCCAGAAATGAATTTTCCTATTTTAAGGATTTGAAGGAGTGTTGGGAAAGTTCTTATGATGTGTAATCTTGATTTGTTCCTAGTTTGAAGATTTGAAAGCATCTATTCCTTTCTGATAGTAATGACAGACTATGTTCTTGAGGTTCCAGATGAAGGAGAGAAGGATTTCGGTAAGTAAAGGAAGTGCAAATGTTCTTGGTGATTCAGGCAAGCTTGTGGAGGTCCTTGGATCATGTTCAGTTTGTGTTGATGGTCCGCATTAGATTTGGGACCCAAAAATGAAGAATAACTTTTGGATAATGGTGTTCCTTCTATGACTGGCCGACCGGATGAACTATACATCTTGCGGATGTTCTTATGAGTGTTAGCTGACTTAGATGATCATTCCTAAGTTGATGTAGCATATAAATAAGGGATTGTAAGGTCATTTCAAGTGTGGGTGTGGAAGATGAGTGTGTGGTAGCGAGGAGAAGAGCGAAAGGCAGAGCAGAAGGTTTGGGCTTAAATGGAACTGACTCAAGCATGGTGAAGATGCTATTTACCAGTTCAAGTATGTAATACTTATTCTTTTGTAGATAGTGTGTCTCTTGTAGGTAGTAAGCCTCTTGTGAGCAGTGTGCTCAGGTAGTGAGCCCTAATTGGCATGTGACATTTGTTCTTTCTATTCTTCTAATAGAGAATATTATCTTAGGTTAATCATCCCATGGTTTTTCCCTTAACCAGGTTTTCCACGTCAAAAATCTTGGTGTTATGTGTGTTAATGTGTATCTGCTCTTAACTTGTTGCATTATGCTTTCATGATTGATTTACTATTATGCTTGTGTGGAGTTAAGTATTTGATTTGGAAGAAAGTTTTGGACAACTGATTCACCCCCCTCTCAGTTGTCTACCCTAAGTCTAACAACTTAAGTATATGTAAGTATAACATATGATTTATATATACTTATGGGGCCATGTATAGGACACTTTTTGCAAAAATTTTGGTATGCAGATTCTGCCCTTTGCCATTGATGTCAAATGGGGAGTGAGGAGTAGTGAAAAATGTGGAATCTAGCTAAGGGGAAGCTCTAGTAAAATAGTGTAAAAGACAGAGCATCAACCAAGGGGGAGTTACTGCGACACTTAGCCATTTTTCACTAAGTGTTGCCATCAATGGCAAAGGGGGAGATTATTGGCAAGAGACATTGTGTGGCTTCATAAGTGTTGTCATTGATGGCAACAAATTCTATCCCACACATCCGCAGTACATAATATGCCTTTACCAAAAGTCAGATTGAAGAATGTTTTGATCTAGTGAACAAGAACAGAGCATGTAACAAGGTCTGAAAATCAGGTCTGGATCTCTCAGATGGTGTAACTCAGTAAGTTGCGGACTTGGACAAGTCAAGAGGGGTATCATGACTACTGTATTCCAAAGATTTAGCCTCCAGTGATAAAGAAAGAAAAAGATACGAGCATCTAAGTGTTGGGTTCTAGTCAGGTAGAGCAGACAGAGGAAGAACTGACCGACAGAGTATCAGACTTCAATTCGGATGAGTAAAAGGTGTTGATCAAGCAATTTGTGGGATTATACATTGTTGGCCAACATGATTAATGATTTCTATGCCTATGTTTTTGATACACATCACAAATCAAGCATGGATTCAGTCGATAGATTAATTACTTGCAGTGTTCTTGTTACCGACTAGAAAGTTGATAAAGATCTTTGATGTGGATATATATACCAGATAGATTCCAGCATGTAAGAGTGTGTGGTGAACAAGTGATGAAATAAAGTGTGAAGAAAGGTAGAGATAAGTGTGAGTTACATTTCAAGTCCAGTATGTCACAGAGCAATAGCATTAAATAGAGGAAGAATGAAGTGTATCAAATCAGTGTATTGTGCCTAACCGGAACTCAACTCTTGCATTTGTAGATGCTTCTCATTAGTTCAAACACTTGATTATCTTCTATAAGTTCTATAGATAGTGAGTCTCTTGTAAGCAGTGTACCTCTTGTGAGTAGTGTGCTCAGGCAGTGAGCCCTAATTGGCAAGTGTCATTTTGTACTCCGTTATTCTTTTAACAGAGAATACAATCTTGGGTTAGTTGCCCTGTGGTTTTTCCCTTAACAAGGTTTCCACTTAAAATTCCTTGTGTTATGTGTGTTGATTTTATTTCTATTCTTATGATTACATATGCTTTCATGTTTTGATGCAACACTGAATATTAAGATAACAAAAGAGAAGAAAGTTAAGGAAATTTTGAGATAACTGATTCACCCCCCCTCTTAGTTATCTACCTTGTTTCCAAAAGAATGATCCCCTCTTAGCATTCCTAAAATGCTCCTTATCCATGGAATCTAGTTGCCATATGATCTTCATAAAGGCAAGCCTATCAGACATAAAAATAGGAAGACTGTGAGGTGGCACCATGGCACCATATACTCTAAAGATTGTGCATGTGTTGAAGAAGTACCAGTCTCCACAATTATGATCAATTATAGTATCAGGCCTAAAATTCTTAGGCCTCAAGATTCCCATCACATTTCTAGAAATCCTCTCCATAGCCCTCACTCCCAAGTTATCCAAGATAGAAAAGACTAATTGGTTGTTAAAAGTGGGATAATTTGACTCAGGGTAATGTTGGTCCCACAAGTGTGTCCATGTTTGCACTAGAAAATCATTGCCCTCATTGTATTTTGTAGAAAGGTCCTAAAACTTAGACCAAATCTTCATTTGAATCCATAGTAACATGTACATTAACAAAGAATAGTACTTGAAAACCAAAGGAGCATTGGGGAGCTCTCAAATCAGTCAATTCCTTATGAATTTTACTAGAAACAAAGGAAGCATAGTCAAAACCTTTGTTTGCATCTTTGTCTTGGATATCAACTACCCTTACCATCAAGGGAATGGGCATATTCAAATCAAACTTTCTACCAAAAACCTAACACAATACATAATAAGTATTCTTAAAATAATTCTCAAATTCATCGTAACTCAAAGGTTCGGACTCCTACGCAACAAACTTCTACCTCTTTTTTGCCCAAATCTCTCCTTCTATGCCTAGGGATCTTGTGAATCCTCTATGCATTTTTGTTCTTATCATATTCCTTGTTTAAAGCATTGTAGTGAATAGCAACAGTGGTAGAGGGGTCCAATCCAAAAGTCATTATAACTTGAGTTCTATTAATCTCCATTCTGCGAGCACCATCTACACTCTTTATGACCTTATCCATTAGGTCATAGCATTTGGCAATTTCCTTTAATAAGTTGACATCCACAAACACATTGGGCACAATGAGCTTTCCCAAACCAGTTCTCCATAGGTTTTTAATAGGTTTGGGAAAATTAGACCTTCTGTAGGCATATTTGAATAAATCCCACCCACTTTGAGGTACAATAATGTCTCCAATTTCTTGGGCAAAATCTTGTAGATGGTTAGACACGACACCCTTCCTAGTATCTCTTTTCCCAATAGTCTTAGCTCCAGGGGATAGTTTTATAAGGTCATCTTCCATGAATCTAGTAAAATCATGTTTTGTCCCTCTTATTTTCAACTTTTCGTCTTCAATTTTAGGTTTTACCTCATCAGCTTTTGGTATTTCTTTTCTAGCCCTAGGTTTTCTTGTTGATGCTTTACTATCTTGGCTCATTCTCACTGACCTAAATGAAACTAGAGCTTGAAATTAAATTAAAATATCATACTTTATCTTATAATTTGGCAATATTCTACCTGAAAATACCAAATTTGACTGATTCTTATCTTGCAAACTCAACAAAGAACTATTCTCTTCAAACTAGGGTTTCTCAATTTATCACAAGAATACAAATCTCCTTTCAATTATCCAATCAAGACTGTTCACAAAAAAAAAGGATTGAAATCCTACTTACTTGGCTCAGGTTGTTCTTGCTCCAAATTTTCTTGCTTTGACTCCCATGGGCTCGAGCACTTGAATGATGTGCATATAGAATGATGAGGATACAATTTGGTAATCAATTATATGGCCTTGAACACACTAGAACACCATTAATGGCAGAGTGATGGCTCGTGCGAGTGAGATGGAAATACTGGCAATAGTCATTTCTATTGGCAAGAGACATTGCTATGCATGATAGGTGTTATCATTGATGGCAACTAAGTCTATCTTACACATATGCATTACATAATTTGTTCATACTGGAAGTCAGAGTGAAGATTTGTCTAAGTATGGGTAGTCAGAAATAGAGCATGTGACAGGCTCCAGTATCTTGGTCTGAATCTCTCCAGTGGTAAATCACAGTGTGTTGCAGATCTGAGGGAGTAATAAGGATTGTAAGGACTATCTAAATCTAGGAATTTAGCCTCCGATGATGAAGGATTCAAAAGTTATAAGCATCTAAGTATCAGGTTCCAGTTAGTCATTACAGTTAGAAGAATAACAAGCTGACCTAGTATTTGATCTTGGTTCGAATGAATAAAAATTGTTGGTTAAGTAATTTGTGATAACTAGTGGTATTGGCTAACATGATTGATGATTTAAGAACACAAGTTTTTGGTCTGCGTTGTTGTTTGTGCATGGATTCAGCTAATAGAGCAAAGTTCTTAATAAATGTTCTAAGTTTTCTTGAAACTGACTACAGTCAATTGAATCTCTTGATCCATATATATATATATATATATATATATATATATATATATATATATATATATATATATATATATATATATATATATATATCTGATGGATTCAAGTGCCTTGGTGAGAGATTGTGATGTGATGATGGATTAAGTGTGAAAAAGGCAAAAAGAAGTGCGAAGGTGAAGATCTAAGCCTGAATTATGGCTGAAGAGTGAAATAGGACAGAGTAAGGATGAAGTGTGTAAGATCAGTATTCTATGCTTAACTGAAACTAAACTTTTGCATTGGTAGATGCTATTCATTAGTTCAAACATTTTGTAATCTTCTTGTAATCATCTCTGTAGGCAATGAGCCTCTTGGAGCAGTGAGCTCTGGGCAGTGTGTCCTTAAGGCATGTGCCTTCCCCATTTGTAATACTTTTTACAGAGTATAATTTCTTATGGGTTAACCCCCACTATGGTTTTTCCCTTAACCAAGTTTCCACGTAAAATTCTTGGTGTTATGTGTGTTGATTATGTTTTTGCTCATGTGTTGATTTATGCTTTCATGGTTATATCATCAATTTGTTAATTAGTGATAAAGAAGGTAAAATTATGCAAGTGTTAAAGTTTGTGACAACTAATTCACCTCCCCTCTCAGTTGTCTACCCTTATTTCAACAATTGGTATCAGAGCAAGGTTCCTTGGAAGAAATTTAACATCTTGAGGAAGATCTGGGAAGGTATTTCAATGGGTTCACTCAGAGAACAACTTCAATTAGCTTTAGAAGATCTTGATCAATCCAAAGCAGAAGTAAATGAATTGAAAGCAAACCTTAAAGATGTTGATGATTGCATTGAGATGTAAAAAGAAAAACTAAAAAAATCTATGGAAAAGAGGAAGGAGCTACTTCAGCAGCTAGCTAATTCTACTAAAGAAAATAGCATGAATGAGGCTTTGGAAGAAAAGACAAAGGAATGTGAGAAACTGACAAAAGAAGTTTATGTTCTAAAACATGAGATGGAATCTGGGGTGATGAAGCTAACCAAAGAAATTGAGCAAAGGAAGGAGACTGAAGAAAACTTGAATCAAACTCTGAAGGAAAGAATAGAAAAATGCTACAAAATGGACAGAACAATTGGTCACCTAAAATCTGATCTACAAGAATGCAGATATAATGAGGAGGAACTTGAAAGGCAAATTGTCATTCTCAGACATGACCTAGAAGTTGCAAATGAATACAAGGAGAAGTTCAAAATAATCTCATCTAAACTTGAAGTGTTGCTTGAGAGTCAAAAGAAGGCTTATAATAAGCAAGGTCTTGGGTATGATAAAGGTGAAATCTCTAGATCCGAACAAAGAAATTCTCAATCAAGGAATGGGAGAAACAGACCTAGAAGACCTCCTGTAAGACAACCTAATGCTCAAAGGTATCCATCTTTCAATGGAAATTGTTTCAATTGCAATACATTTGGTCATAAAGTTACTCAGTGCAGAAGTAGAGTAAATCAAAGTGGTCCATCCTTCTTTGGTCAATGTTTCAAGTGTAATAGGTATGGTCATAGATCCAATGAATGCAAAAGTATGATAATGAATAACTCTAACAATAGAGGAAATGGCAATTCTTTCAATGGCAAATGTTTTGCATGCAATAGACTTGGACATATGGCTAACCAGTGTAGATCAAGAGGAAATAAATCAAATGGGTAGAGAAATGTTGTGTGCTTCAATTGTAACTGATCTAGTCATATTGCAAGATTTTACAGAAGCAGGAATAATGAAAGAAGAGGTCTGATAAATAGAAAATTGGATGAGCAGAGACAAGACAAAGGCAAGGGCAAAGTTAATGCAAATGAGATCCAGAATGAAATGAACAAGACATGGGTGAAGAAAAGTACAAGTAATGATGGTAATGGGTCCACACTAGAATCTGGTGCCGAGAATTCTCAAGAAACTAAAATGGGAGCTCTGGGTCAGGGGGAGTTGCATTGAAAATCAATTTCCCCTAGCCAGTAAGTGGGTGCCTGAATCTGGCATGATGAGAGAAGATAATTTGGGTTATTGTAGATCATTTGAAATAATTTCTAGAAGAAAAGAAGTGGATATGGTGATTTGTAAAGTGTTTCATGAGAAACTGCATCAATAAATAGAGTAACCGGATGAAGTTAGGGCAACGCATTTATTACAATGGAGAATTAGGTTTTGCATAACATAAAAGGTCATCTTTTCATCATTTGGATCACTTTGCATTCAAAGAGAGCAAGCAAAAGAGCACCTAAGCTAAGTTTTCAAGGATTTGAAGTGCGACTGGTGAATTCATTAACTAACCCTAATTCCATAGAAGAAAAAGGTATTTTCTACGAAGCTTTGAACTTCTAATCTTTTGAGATGGCTACTCCTCTTGTTGTTGACATCATTGAAAGGCCGCAATCCAAATTCAAGAAGCATCCACACAAATTAGTAGAAGTCAACCCATTAGGTGCCTTTTCAAATGTTTCATATGGTGTATTACATGTTGAAGATATTAGGGCATATATTCATGTGAGCATAGATGAATTGGGGGACTCAAGGTTTGTAGATTTGTTCAAGAATCATCTAAGGGATGAAATTCATTGTCTTAAACCTGAGTATAAGGCACTGCACGATAAACACTTGATTCAGATTATAGGGTTTCCATCCTTTGATGAAGATGAATGGGTCTATTATGTGCTAAGCTGAATGCATGATGAGTTTATATGGCTATTGAAACCATTCAAGATTTCAAAGGATGATATCAGGGTTGTAACTGGGTTAAATTCAACCGGTAGTTTACCCATGCTGAAATCTATAAAGAACTAGAGCATAACTGATGCAATTGGTGCTAAGTTTGACAAAAGGACAATGATTATCAATGACATTATTGATAAGGATGTCAAATTTGCTTCAATGGTGAATGGATACAAGATTTATTACTCTGGCAGGGAGAACTCTATTTCTGGATTAACCATATATGTTATATATCAAATGTTCAAGAAAAATGCAAATTATGACTTGTGTGAGTTGCTACATAACTAGCTAATGAAAAATTTGAATAAGGTTAAGAAGGATAAAAAGAACACCTTCAAATATAGTACACTGGTCTTGTGTTTATTCTTCTATTTCATGAATGAGTTTCTCGACAAGAAAAGCATGTGTTGGACAAATGATAAACCTGTTGGTATACAGATAAGAGAGCACTTGAACAACATTGGTAACTCTAAAGCACAAAAAACTACAATCTGGGGTTACTGGTGCAGGAGCACCCACACATGATCAGGATATAGGTCCGCATGATCAGGATATAGGTCCGCATGATGACATACATGATCAGGATGTAGGATAGTTATCATCATGCTGACGGGATAATCTATTTTTAGTATGTTTGACTTATCATGTAATAAGGTCCACTGTGACCGATGCTATGTAATAGTTCAGCATAGGAGTATGTGTAGGCAGTTAGAGGCAGTTAGGGATCGGGATAAGAGAGTCTGAGCTGTCCTCTCTCCCAGCCGCTTGGAAGCTCCCAGCCGCTGGGAAGTGATGTTAGTAGTACTCGAAGGATTTGTTATATATACCTTCGATCTATAGGGTTTAGAGATAGTTGTGATATAGCTTTTGATTTGATGTACTGGTGTTGAGTTGAGATTCAGGAAGAGCAGGTCAGACATTGTGAAGCTGTATTCAGGACATTGAATTGCAATTGAATAAGATCTCGTCTTTTGCATCATCTGTTTGCATCTGTGTTGATTTCGTTTCCATTTTGCAAGCTAATGACTAATTTCAACCCTTCCACCGGTTGATCCTGCAAATCGGTGGAATGGTCCTGTATCATAGCCTAGATTGCATTTGTGTTTTCTGTTTATGCATTGTATTGTTCAGGAGATCAGTTAGGAGCATGCTGTAAGTCAGCCTAGCATCCTCATGTGCTAGGTCTAGAAGATAGACTGTTAGATTTTGGTTTGGAGGTGATCCGGCCCGGTCGTCACATGATCTTTGTGAAATTATGCGGTCGTGAGTTTTTTCATGCAGTGGAAGGATACCCGGAGTCTACATGTGCGTTTCTAGTCGGAACGAGCCGCAACATCATCTGCGAATCCATCGCCATCAGGATCGGGTCATGAAGTTGGTGAAATTTGCATGTTGCAGGTGCATCATGATGTTTTGAGTTGGATATATACTCAGTGTATATATCGCAGTCAGGATCATCTCTCGGGGAAGATCATCATCCGCATATCGCTAACGGATGCGGGTGTGAAAGTTGAGTTTTGGCTAAGTGTTGAAGAGTTCATCAGGATGAAGTGTGACGTCATCGTCATCATGATATGACGTCATCGTCATCAGGATATTCAGAAATCCCTTTATGCGGGTTTATCCTGTTGTCGCTAAGTGGAAAGGTATCGGCGTAGGCAGGAAGTTGTATTAGCATCATCAGGAGGTTTCGAAGAACCGGATGTTTAATATCATGATGCTGTTGCTTGTATCGTCGGGCAGTGAAGCATCGAAGGCAAGTTGTTGAAGTAGAACGTCATCAGGATATTTGGACAACCGGATATTTGGATATCCTGCTGACGAAGGTGATATCGAATATCATGATGATGCCGTTTGTATTTGGCACCCGATGAACAGTGCAACCGGAGGATATTTGCGCCGCTGATTATCATGATCATGATGATAGGCGACAGTTGAAGGAGGTGAATAGTAGTCGTCAGGAGGATATTTGCGGTCATCAGGAATATGATGATGATGTTAAAATATGATGATGCAGTTGGTGTTATTGGGAAATATGATGATGAGGTTCAGCCGTTAGAGAAGAATATCATGCTGTTTGTTTTGTTGGCAGCTCCTTCCTGTTAGGTTGCCTCCGTTGCGTTCCACTCTGCATCATAGTGGTATCAGAGCAAAGGTTTAGGATCTTTTGGAAAACATAAGCAGGATGTCAGACGAAGAAGGAACATCTGAGTTCCCAACAAAGATGACCAACGCTGAGTTGGCAGTTCTGGTGAAGAAGCAGATTGCAGAAAGCAGGGCCGTGAAGGCTCAGAATCAGGAGTTGAAAGATGAATTAGCAAAGTTGAGGAGCAAAGTAGGTTCTGGTAGAGACGATGATAGGGAAGAAGAGGATGTCCCTAATTGGAACGAGGAGGTCGTTCCTGCAGACCAGAGACCGCTGTTGAACGCCCTCAAGGCCATGGAGAGGAGAACCATGGATGTGAAGCTGGACTTGCCAGTGTTTACAGGTAAGATGGACCCTGATTCGGTAATGGAATGGATAGACTGTCTGAACAATTTCTTTGTGACAGAGGAGATACCAGAACAGCAGAGAGTGAAGATAGCACAGTCAAAGATGAAAGAAGCTGCCTTGACATGGTGGAACTTTGTTCAGGATGATAGAGTGCAGGAGGGCAAACGTAGAGTTGCCACATGGAAGAAGATGATGGAATTGGTAAAGGAGGCTTATATTCCTTTGGATTACAGTATCCAGTTACACAAGAGGAAACAGAACCTGAAGCAGAAGGAGCTAGATGTCAGCTCATATACAGAAGAGTTCATGAAACTCTGTATGAAGACCAAGGTGAAAGAAAGTGAAGAAGAAAAGGTAGCCAGATACCTTAATGGACTGAGGTTTAATATTCAGGAAGATCTGAGTCTGCATAACCCAGATACAGTGCAGAAAAGTTTTCAGTTGGCACTGAAGGTGGAAGAAAAGCTGAAGAGAAAGCAAGATCAGAACAACAGAGGAAGAGGAAGACAACAAAGAGGTGGAAGAAGTCCTTTCAGAGGCAGAGGACAAGGACAGGGATATCAAGGAGAGTCTAGTCAAGACAATAGCAAGGGCAACAATAGTCAGAGTCAGAGAGAGAATTTCAGTCAGCAAGGAAACTTCAGAGGTAGAAGACCTTACAGAGGAAGATCCCAGGGCAGAGGATCCATCAGGTGTTACAACTGTAACAAAGAAGGCCATATAGCCAGCAGATGTCCAGACAAAGCCACAAGCTCAGCAGGAGAAAGGAGGACAAATCTGGTCAATGAACCTGATAATCAGAGTAGGACAAGTTTTAATGATTTTCAGAGTGTAAATGGTCCTGAGAATTATGGATATCCAGAAAGTGGAGAGTCCCTGATGATGAGGAGAACAGTAACTACCATGAAGGTACCTGATAAAGAAGCCCCTCAGAGGAAGTCCCTTTTCAGAACCACTTGCAAAGCAGGAGGTAAGGCTTGTAAGGTTTTGATTGATTCTGGTTCTACTGAGAACTTTGTGTCTGAAGAAATGGTGGTGAAGCTGAAGCTTAGGAGATTGCCTCATCCATCTCCATATAAGGTCTCATGGCTTACTCAAGGTCAGCAGACAACTGTAGAAGAGCAGGCTTGGGTAGAGTTTCAGATTGGTGGATATAAAGATAAGTTGTTGTTTGATATCACCAAGATGGATGCTTGCAACCTTTTGTTTGGTAGACCATGGCAATATGATCTGAAGGCACAGCATGATGGTGTCAAAAACACCTATAAGATCACTAAAGATGGTAAAGATGTAATACTACTCCCATTGAAGGAGAAAGAGGAGAAGTCTAAAGGCAAAGAAGTGAAGGTCATGCTGATGGAAGGCAAACAGTTTATGAAAGAAGTAGCAGCCGAAGATGCAGTTGCATATGCCCTGATCCCCTGTATGAGTGTGAATAAGGAACAACAGCAGGTAGGTAAGACAGAGAAGAAGCCCAGATTGATAGACCCAGCTGTCCAAGAGTTATTGGATAAGTACAAAGGTGTTATCTCAGAGGGAATGCCAAGATCCCTACCACCTATCAGAGATATCAGTCATTGCATAGACTTGATTCCAGGGTCTATACTTCCAAATAAAGCAGCTTATAAGCTTACCCCAGAGCAGAATGCAGAAGTAGCCAGGCAGATTAAAGAATTGATGAATTCAGGTCTGATTGGAAAGAGTTTGAGCCCATGTGCAGTACCAGCTGTACTAGCACCTAAGAAGGAAGGCACTTGGAGACTTTGCACTGATTCCAGAGCCATCAACAGGATCACAATCAGGTATAGGTTTCCAATCCCCAGAATTGAGGATTTACTTGATTGTTTGGGAAATGCCAAGTATTTCACTAAAATAGATTTGAAGAGTGGGTACCATCAGATCAGGATTAGACCAGGTGATGAGTGGAAGACAGCATTCAAAACAAATGAAGGTTTGTATGAATGGAAGGTTATGCCATTTGGTTTGTCTAATGCCCCTAGTACTTTCATGAGGCTGATGAATGAGGTTCTAAAGGAATTCATTGGTAAGTTTGTCATAGTCTATTTAGATGACATTCTGATTTTCAGTAACACCAGAGAAGAACATCTCAGGCATATAGAGCTGGTTCTCAAGAGGCTACATGAAGAAAAGCTGATGATAAACTTGGACAAGTGTTTGTTCATGAAACAGGAGATCACCTATTTAGGTTTTGTCATCTCACAAGGCAAGCTGCAGATGGATAAGGAGAAGGTGAGTGCCATTTTGAATTGGCCAACTCCACAGACCATGAATGAAGTCAGAAGTTTCCATGGGTTAGCAACCTTCTACAGAAAGTTCATCAGAGGGTTCAGTCATGTTTGTGCACCCATGTTGGATACCATCAAAGGAGGACAAAAGTGCAGGTTTGTTTGGACTCAAGGAGCAGATGATTCCTTTGAGGCATTGAAGAGGAAGGTGGCACAGCAACCAGTCCTTGCACTTCCAGATTTCAATAAGATCTTTCAGGTAGAGTGTGATGCCAGTCACATGGCCATTGGAGCAGTACTCAGTCAAGAGGGTAGACCAATTGCATTCTTCAGTGAAAAGCTCAATGATGCTAAGAAAAGGTATTCATCATATGATCTGGAAATGTATGCTTTAGTTCAATCCCTAAAGAAATGGAGGCATTACCTGATGCCAAAGGAGTTCATAGTCTTCACAGATAATCAAGCTTTGAGTTTCATCAACAGTCAGGAGAAGCTGAACCACAGACATATGAAGTGGGTAGAAACACTACAGGCTTTCACTTTTACCTTGAAGCACAAGAAAGGGGTTAGGAACAAAGTTGCTGATGCTTTGAGCAGGAGAGTTCTCACAGTAAATCAGATTCAGCTAGAGAGTGTTGGCATTGACTCACTCCAGACCATGTATGAATCTGATGAAGATTTTGGAGAAATATATCAGGTCTGTACTTCTTTTGGGGAGAAATACCATGCTGAGTTCTCTGAATACCTGATCCAAGATGGATTGCTGTTCAAAGGTGGACAGTTGTGTATTCCCAGATGTTCTATGAGGTTGAATATAATCAAGGAGAAACATTGTGGAGCAATGGCAGGTCATTTTGGTCTAGACAAGACTCTTGATCTGGTCAGGAGGCATTATTTCTGGCCTAAGTTGCAGTCAGATGTCAGGAAATTTGTAGAAACCTGTGTAATTTGTCAGAAGGCTAAAGGCAGGTCAACTAATGCAGGGTTATATCAGCCCTTACCCATACCTTCCAGACCATGGGAGAGTATCAGTATGGATTTTGTTTTAGGTTTACCAAGGACCAGGAGAGGCTGTGACAGTGTCTTTGTTGTAGTGGCCAGGTTCAGCAAGATGGCACATTTCTTGCCATGCAAAACCACTGCAGATGCCTCATCTATTGCAGATTTATTCTTCAGGGAAGTTGTCAGAATTCATGGGTTGCCTTTGAGCATAGTTTCAGACAGAGATGTGAAGTTTGTAGGTCATTTCTGGAGAACCCTCTGGAGGAAGCTGGGAACCAATTTATCATTTTCCTCTGCATATCATCCTCAAACGGATGGACAAACTGAGGTTGTGAACCGTTCCTTAGGGAATCTACTTAGATGCTTGACAAAACAGCATGGAGAGAAGTGGGACAATATTCTGTCTCAAGCTGAGTTTTCATATAATGATACTGTCAACAGGAGCACAGGAAAATCGCCTTTTCAGGTAGTATATGGAATGCATCCCAGAGGTATTTTAGAGTTGCGAGAACTACCTACAGCAGATCCTGTTAGTGCAGATGGAGAAGCTTTTGCTGAAGCAATCAAAGAAGTTCATGATCAGGTTAAGACCCAACTCCAGCAAACAACCTTAAAGTATAAGGAGTATGCTGACAAGAAGAAGAAGGATGTTCAATTTGCTGTTGGAGATTTGGTTTGGGTTCACTTGAAGAAAGACCGGCTCCCTAAGGGGAAGTATACTAAGCTCATGCAAAAGAAAGTTGGACCATGTCAGATTTTGCAAAAACATGGACAAAATGCTTATAAGCTCCAACTACCACCTGATCTTGGTTTATCTCCTATCTTCAATGTATGTGACTTGACTCCATACAAGGCTAATCCAGATGATGATCAGGCTATCCTACAGGATACAGTTGCTGAAGACATTCCTCCACATGATCCTCCACAGATACAGCAGATTTTGGACACTAGGGTGATCAAACAGACCAGAAACAAGAAGTACTTGGAGTACCTCGTCTCTTGGAAGGGACAGCCGACTTCGGAAGCAGTATGGATGACTGCGGAACAGCTACAGAAACATGGTGCCGACCTTGATACTCTCATCTCAAGTGGACTTGAGATTTCTTCTTTTGGGGAGTATGGTGCAGGAGCACCCACACATGATCAGGATATAGGTCCGCATGATCAGGATATAGGTCTGCATGATGACATACATGATCAGGATGTAGGATAGTTATCATCATGCTGACGGGATAATCTATTTTTAGTATGTTTGACTTATCATGTAATAAGGTCCACTGTGACCGATGCTATGTAATAGTTCAGCATAGGAGTATGTGTAGGCAGTTAGAGGCAGTTAGGGATCGGGATAAGAGAGTCTGAGCTGTCCTCTCTCCCAGCCGCTTGGAAGCTCCCAGCCGCTGGGAAGTGATGTTAGTAGTACTCGAAGGATTTGTTATATATACCTTAGATCTGTAGGGTTTAGAGATAGTTGTGATATAGCTTTTGATTTGATGTACTGGTGTTGAGTTGAGATTCAGGAAGAGCAGGTCAGACATTGTGAAGCTGTATTCAGGACATTGAATTGCAATTGAATAAGATCTCGTCTTTTGCATCATCTGTTTGCATCTGTGTTGATTTCGTTTCCGTTTTGCAAGCTAATGACTAATTTCAACCCTTCCACCGGTTGATCCTACAAATCGGTGGAATGGTCCTGTATCATAGCCTAGATTGCATTTGTGTTTTCTGTTTATGCATTGTATTGTTCAGGAGATCAGTTAGGAGCATGCTGTAAGTCAGCCTAGCATCCTCATGTGCTAGGTCTAGAAGATAGACTGTTAGATTTTGGTTTGGAGGTGATCCGGCCCGGTCGTCACATGATCTTTGTGAAATTATGCGGTCGTGAGTTTTTTCATGCAGTGGAAGGATACCCGGAGTCTACATGTGCGTTTCTAGTCGGAACGAGCCGCAACATCATCTGCGAATCCATCGCCATCAGGATCGGGTCATGAAGTTGGTGAAATTTGCATGTTGCAGGTGCATCATGATGTTTTGAGTTGGATATATACTCAGTGTATATATCGCAGTCAGGATCATCTCTCGGGGAAGATCATCATCCGCATATCGCTAACGGATGCGGGTGTGAAAGTTGAGTTTTGGCTAAGTGTTGAAGAGTTCATCAGGATGAAGTGTGACGTCATCGTCATCATGATATGACGTCATCGTCATCAGGATATTCAGAAATCCCTTTATGCGGGTTTATCCTGTTGTCGCTAAGTGGAAAGGTATCGGCGTAGGCAGGAAGTTGTATTAGCATCATCAGGAGGTTTCGAAGAACCGGATGTTTAATATCATGATGCTGTTGCTTGTATCGTCGGGCAGTGAAGCATCGAAGGCAAGTTGTTGAAGTAGAACGTCATCAGGATATTTGGACAACCGGATATTTGGATATCCTGCTGACGAAGGTGATATCGAATATCATGATGATGCCGTTTGTATTTGGCACCCGATGAACAGTGCAACCGGAGGATATTTGCGCCGCTGATTATCATGATCATGATGATAGGCGACAGTTGAAGGAGGTGAATAGTAGTCGTCAGGAGGATATTTGCGGTCATCAGGAATATGATGATGATGTTAAAATATGATGATGCAGTTGGTGTTATTGGGAAATATGATGATGAGGTTCAGCCGTTAGAGAAGAATATCATGCTGTTTGTTTTGTTGGCAGCTCCTTCCTGTTAGGTTGCCTCCGTTGCGTTCCACTCTGCATCAGTTACTTCAAGAACTTTTAGGGTATGATTCATTCTAGGGAAAGAATTCCTAAATCGGTTGTTGAGAAATACAAGAATGAGATCTGCTTCATGGTGGACACTGATCAGTGCTTAATGGAAGCAGTAGAACCCAAAACTATTTGGATCATGCCCATGGGGTATGAGGTAGATGAGAAAATTTTGGATATGTATGCTCAACATCTCTTGAGCAAACCCAAGGATGATTCTATGGAGAGATTTGGGACATATGAGGAACTCAGTTTGAAATTGCATGTTGAGCTCAGAAAACCTGAAATCAAGAGGAAAGTTCAAAAGCAAGTAGAAATGTATGCTGAAAGCATTGATACTGTTACTAATTTTTTGTTCACACTAAAATTAGTTTGACCTAAGTGTAGTTGTTCAAAAGGATAAAAGAAAATTTTGAAGTTATGCATTTAATGAACAGTTGATATCTTGACAGAGCAGAAATGGACTTCAGTTGACAGGACAACCCATCAATCTAATCAAGACTGATGAGTCATCATGACAAAAGAATAAGGTTGCCAAGGTATCAATGTTTCAATAAATATAGTTGTTTTTACATAATGTTATCTTTTAGAAGTTATAAGTTAAATTGGTTATTTACTTAATCACATTTTGAGGAAAGAAGGAAAGATATTTGTTTAAACTATTATTTCATGTCATGTTTTGAACATACATTCAATATCTGTTACTTTATTCTATGCATTGATTGAAAAGGAAATACACATACATCAAGTGCATAAGATAAATTAATTGATTATGTTTAAAAGAGGTGTTCAAATGAGTCCCACACAAGTTGTGGGAGTAACTAGACTGAGAAATTGTAGACATGCAATCTATACATCTAAATGATAAAAGAAATAATGCAAACACATGATAAAAATAAACATCCATCATTGCTTGAGCAAGAAGGTTGTTTTCTTGAAGCCGGTCTTCAGTCTTTATCTTCAGCTCCTATCATCAGTTAAACCTGCAAAAAATTTGGGGACAGCCCTATTAGTGCTCCGGATGTTTAAAGTTATCATATGCTTTTATCAAGTAGATACATCAACTTGTCACATCATGCAATTCATATGAAGAATTAGATCAGACATGTGCTACAAGATAGATATCATAAAGAAGATCAATCAATACCATTAGGTATGTTTTTTATGCTAACTTGTTCGTTCACTATGCAAGTATAGGAAAAGTAATGTTGCTAATTTGAAGACATTTAAAGCATGTGGAGAAAATGTGGCTCCCACAAGGGTCAAGCCCAACATGCTCAAGTGATACCATTACATGTTATGCTATATCCAATAGCTCATCATCAATGAGAAAATTCCAAATGATATGCACGAAACACAAGGTATTGTCCTACTTTCTTTATCATTAATGAGGTGTGTTCTTTTATAACAGTCCTATATCAATGCAAGGTGTACAAGTGCATAGATTATTTTGTAGCTGAGGCCTGTCTCAATAAGAAGACTACATTCCAAAGATTGTCTAAATTTGGGACAGTTAATGTCATGAATATAAAGATGAAAGAGGAGTAGTTAAACAACAAGGATGACAGTCCATAAGATACAACAAGGGCTTCTAGTAGAGAACAAAGCCAATAAACAACCCTGCAAATTTAAGGAGGAGCAATATTATTAGATGCAACAAAATCAGGGCTATTATGGATAGAGTGAGGACTGCCAAGTTGGATGGACTATCTCACAACAGTCATGAGAAAGTAGCCAAAGATAACTAGTGGACATTTCATAGACAAAGAGTAGTATACAAGAGACAAGGATTCTTAAATTAGGAGCATCAATGAAAGCATTCATGCTAGGGTAGTTACTCTATTGAAAGTAATGCAGTCAATCTAAATCCCATGTAGCTTCCCGAACATACAAAAATTGCTTATCAATAAACTAAAAAGAAGAAGTCCCTTAAGTGGAGTGAGGAACTAGTCCAGTTGTAGAAAATACTAGCTGTATCAGCAAGACTTCAAAGACTACCCTAGTAGTGTTCTAGAAGAATCAAAGTGACAGTCACATGTATCCTCATGATGAAATAAGTCTTTAATCATATTGTACAAAGCTACAATGCACTAAAGACTATGTGTTACTTGGTGGAATGTGTCAGGCACATGATGAAGATAGTGGTCATAAGCATCCAAAGGCAGTTTGATCTTTGTGGCGATATCATCATCAAGAGTGGATAGTCAGAATCTATAAAGGAACTATGTAACAGTCATAAAGTAGAACAACATCATGCAAAGAATATAGCAGAGTGACATCATTTTTTATGATATCATATCTACTTTGGCCCTGAGACAGTAAAAGAAACTGTAGGATAGTGATGAAGGTTTCTAGGACAGTCTTGGAGTTAGCCCATAAGAGATAAAAACACTAATAATGCTTTCCTAGCAATCATCCAAGGACTGGAAAATAACAAGGAAGGTGTTGGATAGTCATTTTGCAAGTCTCAGCCATGACAAAGAATCAACAAAGGGTCAGCCAGGTAGCAGACTATCAAAGAAGTCTTAACAAATTTAAGATAAATCTAAAGATCATGTGCCAACAAGGAACAGAGGAGTAGTTTAAAATGACTGTCAAACATTGAAGAAGAGTTCAAGTAACAGAGACATGGAACATAGATAGTGCATGATAAAGTTGTGATAGCAAATCTTATAAAGGAACAACGAAAATTCACTCCAACAGCCATGTTTGGTTTGGTAAATAAAAATAGGACAAATATTTACCACTTTTGTTGTGAATAAGGTGTAAAATTAATGTTTACAGTCATTTGAAATGGCTGGTAAAAATAAATCTAAATAGCTGCAACAACAATCTCATTGACTATAAGTAGCAAGTCATAAGAATATAGTAGAGGTACAGCAAAAGAGGGCATATTGTTTATCTTTCCAAGAACTTCAAAGCATACATGGAGCAATTCTTATCTCAGAGCTAACTACAATGGTAGAGAAGAAGTTCCTGTGCAATTTTTTTTAAAAACCTCATTTTCTAATCAAAACCATTGTCTCATTTTTAGTTATATAGTGCAAAGAACAGGTTCAGAAATGTGTTTCCAAGCATGGCCGTTCCCTAGAAAGGAAATTTCTGTATGAAGAAAACTAAAATGCAATATCCTTGTTTATAAATTTTGAGACCCTTATACTTTCTACAGCTGCAGGCTCAAAAATGTTGATAGTCAAGCAGAAAAATTCCTTAAACTTTCCAAGGCAAGATTGTCAAAATCTGGGGCATGACAATGATGAGCTCATATGTTATCACTGCTCTAGTAAATCAATGATGAATGAGAGAATATTTAGTTCATGTGTAGAGTTATTTCAAACATTGCATCAATGATGGAGGAAACTGCAAAATATACTTGGTTTCCAGATTCAATGTTCATATCGAACTAGATGGAAAGAGTGTATGAAAAGCATGGTAGAAGAACCAGAAATAAATGCAGAATGCTATATGTATATGCATTTAAAAAGGTCGTAGCCACTGTGCAGGAGAGGCCTTTGTCCTAAAAAATAAGAATACCCTCATTGCAGTTTTTTCAAACCCTCATAAGGATTCTTGTCTACAATGGAACTGATAGAAGGAAAGGAAATTTACAGCCATGGCCATGGCATAGAACAGTTTTTCATCAGAATGCAAAGATACCCTCATTTGGTTTTTGAAACCCTTTGCATTTTTCAAGTTGCAGTCGAAGAAGGGATCAGTTATATAGAGTAGAATAGATAAAACGATGGTTTTCTTTTCTTTGTGTATGGAGAAATCATCTAGAAAACAATTTTCCCTGTATTTGTGCATGAAGGAACTTGCACTATTTTTTATCAAAGAAACAACAATTTGTATGAAAAGAAGAACTTACCAATGTAATGAATAGCAAGTTTGTCAGAGAAAATCATTCCAAGGAGCTATCAGATGCAGACCCAAACTCTCCATGGCAGCATCCTCAGAGACCCAACAACAGAGAAAAAGATAAGACAAAATGAGCTCATTTTAGGGTTTCAAAACCCTTTTTGACTAAATAGGAGAAACCCTAATTTTAATTCAAGTAGCAACCAAGGGTCTAGGTTTTCTTTCTTCCTCATAAAAAAATCTTGGAAATTATATCATGGGCGCGTGGGCAAAGTAGGTCTCTTCTTTTTTATTTGATTTTCCTTAAGTCAAGGGTCGAAATCATTAAAAAATAAGTCTTTAGTGCCTTTTTTTCTTCATGGAGGTCGACAAGTCAAAAGTCGATGTGCCTTAGTCATATGCAAACAAAGTCAAAAGATGGATATTCTTTATGACTTATAGAGACCAAGTTAAAAGTCAAATCTTTTCATGCCTTATACATTTTGTTTGCATCAAAGAACAAATAAACATCATATAAAGACAAGATAATGCATGCATGGTGGTGATTATATGATGAGAAAATAAATGACAAGGTATATAAGTAATGCATATGAAATGCAAGGTGGCAAAAGATGGACAATACATATAATGACAAAATGCATTATTTGCATTATTTTGTAAGGATATGGTAGAGTTGCAGATAGGGTTATCTTTTGGCATGATGGTCTTAATTGGAATGAAGACAAGTGGTATTTTTGCATGGTGATTGGAGTTATAAGGCATAGAAGAGTATTTATTTTCTTTTGATATAAATATGGAGTTATAAGGGTTTATATGAAATGCCTTAGTTTTTATGCATTTTGATAATGTATTTGGAGAAGTAAAGGTACATTTTTTCCCTAAGGCATATTGGCATGCAAGTGGATGTATTTGCTCACAATGAGCTATAAGGAGATTGCATTTTTCTCTAAGTCCTATTTTTTGCTCAAATCATGCAAATTAGGCATGTGTATTTGGAGTGATAAGGAGTTTATATTCTTCATGCACGATTTTACAAATAAATCTATTGTAAACAAATAGTAAAGTAATATTTTCCAAATTACTTTATTATTTTCCACAAATTATAAAGTCAAAAATAAGTACAAGTTGTAACCAATAATAGAGTAATTATTTAATTACTTTATTATTTACTCACAATCAATTTTGCAAAAAAGAAAAATCATGCAAATTGATGAGTTGAGTTAACTAGGCCACCTAGGAGATTTTTGCAAGATTTAAGGAGTATTTTAGGGTTCTTGGTCAACTTTTTGGTCAAGCATATGGAGAGGTCCAAATTGTAGCTATTTTTTCTCAATTTGTGATAGTTTAAGCCCTTATTTTTAGGGATTTTTGAGGTTGCTCATGGATCACCTTGGAGAGATTATTTTTAGAGGTAGTTAGTTGTAGTTCATATTTTGCATGCCTCTTAGTGAGAGCAAATCTATATATTGTAAAGCAAAACTTCATTTTCCTAGTTCTTGCCTTTTTGCTCTTATACACTTTGAGAGAGGAGAAGGTTTTGTAGCTCACCATTTTTTATAGTTTTATAGAGATTAGCAGGTCACATGTTCCATTTTTGTCTCTTTTGCAATATTTCCTTTATTCTTTGGAATCAAGTATTTACCTTTCCATTTAATGCTAATTGTTTGAAGTGATTTGATAAAGTTTTATTGTGTTTAATTATTAAACTTTTAAAATTATTGCCTCACTTTTGCTTGCAGTATTAAGCATAGTGTTATTGCAGGTCTTAGGTTATGTTAATGAAAATAATCCTTTTGTGTTGTAAGAAATCCTTTTCCTTCATAGAAAGCCTATTTTCAAAGCCTTCCTTAGAAATACTTGTGTGATATTTGTGCCAAGATTGGATTGTGTGAGTCAGATTTCTAAGTTGTATTGTGAACCAAATTGCATATTTTTACCCATATTAGGTGCATCACCAAATTTCATAGTTTTCATTTCCTTATAGTTTCATTCTTTCCCTCTTCCAAAATAGAAAAACATACATTCAAATAGAATATTTTAAGAGAACCAACCACAATCTAGAGGTCTAATTTCATTATAGGGCACCCACAACCTGAAATTAGTCCCATGTTACATGGAATTGCAGAGCTTTTCTAGCCTTGCGTATGGGTGCAATTCCCAGTGATAACAGGTATAACTAAGGAAGTTGTGAAGGACAATAGAGAAAGGATAGAAAAAGTTGAGAAGGAGATGTAGGATAAGAAAAAAGGAAGTGCTCCGGAAGTCTCCACTAGCTAGCCTAGAAAAACAAGAAGCTCTGCTGCTGCCTCTGATCACACAAAACCTATCAGAACAAAGAAATCATAAGACAAATCATCCAGTAAAGATAGTAAAAGAATGAAGACTAAAGCATCCAAAACATATGTGAGCATTAAAGATGATGAGGAAACATAATCAGATGAAGCAGTAAAGGAAATAAAGACAAAGAAAGTAGAAGCTTCAAAGGCTCCAAAAGATAAGCCTTCCAGAAGTATGAGGGTAAGCAAAAGACAAAAGACTAAAACCCAAGCTAGAAAATCCACTTTTTTGTAGAAGAAATTGAGAATATTGTAACAATTCATGGGAATTTGAAACCCATAATAAAATACTATGACAATTTTGATGATACAAACAAAAGAATTTTGTAGGATGCCACTGTAAAATACTTGAATACATTCAATAGAGCTCTTGTGGAAATTTTATCTAAAATTCCTAAGAGTCTGAGTAACATTTTGGAAATGAGGAAAGAGGCTTCTAAAGCTAAAGATTTGGAGATGAGGGAACATGTGTTATCTAGTTTGTGTCCGGTGATCTCCAACAAAGAAGCAGATAAATTTTTTAAAGAGGTCAAGAATGATTTTAGAAGAAAAACAAGGATGAATAAGCTGATGATTAGAGATATTGATGAAGTTGTTAAAGAAACAAAAAAGATTCTGAAGAAAGAACTAGACAAGAACCAGTTGATATTGAGGATGCATCAATTCTGAATGATGAAGAGTAGTAGAGAGATGAGTAGGAAACTAAGATATATGACTCCTTTGTTCTAGAAGAGAAAGCAATGAACAAAGAAGATGAAAAGATGACAGATAAAAATGATGATGCAGGAGGTATTCAAACTCCTCTGGATCAATCTGGAAAATAATATATAGAGATGAATGTTGAAACAGGTGAAGATGATCCATTGAAAAATAAAGAGCATGAAATAGAAGAAGCTAAGGACCAAGAAGCAGAAAAGGCCAAGGACAAAAATGAAAAGGAAGAAGAGATTGCAAAGGTTGAGGAAGAGCCCAAGCAAGACAATGTAGTTGACAGTATTGGTAAGGATCAAATAGATACATCAACATCTTAGGCAAGAGGCACTGTAGAAGCAGTTAAATAAATTTTGGAAAATGATAAACTAGATGCAGAAGAGTTGAAAGGTCCAATAAATTTGGATAGTCTTTCACCAGTTCAAAAGATAAAGTGGGCCTCTCTCGCACAAGCTAAGGCCAGAGAAGATATTCTGAAATGAGCTACTTGGTTTGGCATTAGGAATCTTGGAGAAGATAATGCCCACCTTTTAGAAGGATTCTTTAGCATATCCCTCTAGCCAATTGAAAAGTCTAATTAACTCGGTAAGTTCTCATTTTGAATCTCTAAATAAGTCTACAGAGGCCAAGGTTCAAAATAAATTCAATGATAAAATATTTGATGCTCTAAAAGGGATGATTGGAGTAGATAGAATTGTACTGGATACCAATGTAAAGAGTATTCAAAATGCTCTTACAGAAGGAGGAAATGTATATAAATGTTTCTTATCTTGTCCTAAAGTTATAGAGGATATTGAAGATAAAATAAAGGAGTCTAAGAAAAAACTATCAAGTGTATCCAAATCTTTTGATCCTGTGACAGCATTTGTGGCAAGCAAGGAGTGTTAGGCAATCAACTTGATTAAAGAAATAAATAAATTGACAAAAGAGAAGGAGAGCATTGAGGCAAGGATGAGTGAGCTCCGGGGACTAATTTCCCCCAAATTGGAAGCAATGTTCAATGCTTTGACCAAAGCCCAAGCTGCTGCTATGTCAAGTGATCCTACTGACTTGTGGAAAGTAGAGTCTCAAGCATTCTTATTCAGTGGTCACATCTCAGTTTTGAACAACATGAAGAAAAGTTGGGACAATGAGTTGGCGTTGTTAAGGAATGTCTTTGGTGATATGTTCAAACTTATGTAAATAAGTCATAGGGTTGTTTGTATATGTGCCCATGTACATAATTTTTTTTGAATTTTGGTATGCAAATTTTGTTGACTTTGATGCTCAATTACAAATATTAGAACTACTAGACCATAAGGCAATATTCACTCCTGGCTATAAAGTTGTATTGCATATAAACTCCATTATGGAGGAATGTGAGATTATGGAATTGTTACATCCAAAAGGTCCAACCTTTGCCATTGATGTCAAAGGGGGAGTGAAGAGCAGTGAAAAATGAGGAATCTAGCAAAGGGGGAGCCTAGAGAATAGTGAAAAGCATAAGTGTACATAGTAAGGGGGAGTTGGTCCAACACTTAGTCATTTTTCACTAAGTGTTTCCATCAATGCCAACGGGGGAGATTGTTGGAAAGAGACACTGCTATGCATGACAGGTGTTATCATTGATGGCAACTAAGTCTATCTTACATATCTGCATTACATAATTTGTTCATACTGGAATTTAGAGTGATAATTTGTCTAAGTCCGGATAGTCAGAAATAGAGCATGTGACAGGGTCCGGTATCTTGGTCCAGATCTCTCTGATGGTAAATCATAGTATGCTATAGATCTAAGGGAGTAATAAGGATTCTCAAGACTATCTAAATCTGGGAATTTAGCCTCTGGTGATGAAAGATTCAAAAGTTATAAGCATCCGAGTATCAGGTTCCAGTTAGTCAGTATAGTCAGAAGAAGAATAGGCCAATCTAGTATTTGATCTTGGTCTAGATGGATAAAAATTGTTGGTTAAGCAATTTGTTATAACCAGTGGTATTGGTTGACATGATTGATGATTTGAGAACACAAGTTTTTGGTCCGTGTTGTTGTTTGTGCATGGATTCAGTTGAGAGAGCAAAGTTCTTAATAAATGTTCTAAGTTTTCTTGAAGTTGACTATAGTCAATCAAATCTCTTGATATAGATATATATAGCCAATGGATTCGAGTGTCTTGGTGAGAGATTGTGATGTGATGATGAAGTAAGTGTGAAAAAGGTAGAAAGAAGTGCGAAGGTGAAGATCTAAGCTAGGATTATGGCCGAAGAGTGAAATAGGGCAGAGTAAGGATGAAGTGTGTAAGATTAGTATTTTGTGCTTAACTAGAACTAAATTTTTACATTAGTAGATGCTATTCATTAGTTCAAACATTCTGTAATCTTCTTGTAATCATCTTTGTAGGTAGTGAGCTCTGGGCAGTGCACCCTGAAGGCATGTGCCTTCCCCATTTGTAATAGTTTTAACAGAGTATAGTTTCTTGTGGGTTAACCCCCACCATGGTTTTTCCCTTAACCAGGTTTCCACATAAAAATCCTAGTGTTATGCGTGTTTATTATGTTTCTACTCATGTGTTGATTTATGCTTTCTTGATTATATCATTAATTTGTTAATTAGTGATAAAGAAGGTAAATTGCTGCAAGTGTTAAAGTTTGTGACAACGAATTCACCCCCCCTCTCAGTTGTCTACCCTTATTTCAATAGTTTTTGGTTCAAAACATATTCGTAGATGAGAATACCTTAAGATACAAATGATAGTTGTTGCAACATTTGTATACATCACCCTTTACTCAAACTTTATAGCACCAAATGCGATGTGAGAAAGCTTGGTGATGAGCAAAGGAGATGCCGCATAACTCACCCCTTTTGATGTCCCTTTATCACCAACCTAATGGAATAGCCATCACATGTCACATTTCATCATACTTCTCATTCAAGTAACTTGAGATGTGAAGACATGTTGTGACGAGAAGAGATGGAGACACATGGCACCAACTTGGACTCTCATTGCAAATCACCAGTTCCCTTCTTCTTCACTAAATACAAACTGTGATGTGAAATCCTGATGCGATGAGCCACATAACAAACACCTATCCCAAGAAATACACCATCACACATCACATTTGGGAATGAAATGTTAGATAAGCATGTTAGTAATCATTTTGGTCAGGGGTTTGAGCTTGGATATTTGCAGATTTTTCATTCAAACCCTAAATTTTCTTGTCCATCGGCATGAGTTTGCATGTGTCTTGGCGATCATGTTGGTAGCGGTGGTGTGTTTTCTTCCATTGCCAAGACTTTGTCTATCAGTGGCCGGGGTTGGTGTCTTTCCGGCAGTTTGGGTCTCACCGATGGGGGATCGTCAAGTTTTTTCTATCATTAGGTGTTCGTCGGTGTGATATGGTTTATCGGCGAAGGAAATTTTGCTTCCTTCGATGTGTTCAGTCTGGCCGATGGAGTTGCCATCGGCGTGGCTTGGTGTATCAGCAGAAGTGTTTTGTGGTCTACCGATGTTGGGTGTCTGGTTGATGACAGATAGAGTGTGATTTGTGGTGGTCATCGGCATGATGAAAGGTATCAGGTAGACAGACAAGTTGCTTGCCGACGGCGTGGGTCTTACCGACGAGGGTAGTTTGGAGGGCACCATCGGAGTGACTTGGTGCATTGGATGGAGTGTGGAGAGTTGGGCCGATAGGGTTTCTCTGCTCGATGGGTTTTATGCCGTGTGGTCATCGGTGTGACACTACGTATCGAAGGAAGTGGGTGAAGTGTTCGTTGATGTAGTTGGTCTCGCTGACAGTGTATAGCTTACGAAGTGCCATCGGGATGACTGAGGGTGTCGGTGGGAGAGTTTTCAGGTTTGCCGATGTAGTTGGTCTCGCCAACAGAGTGTGATTTGTGGTGGTCATCGGGGTGACATTGTGTATTGGCCCAGCTGGCGAGAGGTTGATGATGGTTGGTGTCTGGCCGACAGGGGATTGCGGAGGCTTCGTCGATGAGATTGATGTGATCGGTGGGAGAATTTTTGGGCGAGCCGATGGAGGCGGTCTCGTCAAAGGAAGTGGGCTATCGATAGGAGTTAGGCCGATAAGCTATTGGTGGAAGGTTCGTGGGTCGAGCGGGGCAAAACGCTCGACACTTATTATGCTCATGACCATGCTTATAAAGTGTTGGAATGGTATCTACAGGACCAATGTGGGATATTAAATCATGTAGACATGGAGGTCTTCTCGATAGTCTTGGTCACGCCGATGGCATGATATGCAGGGCAGAATATGCATTTTCAGGGTGCCTACGTGGCACATTCTCACAGGACAGTGACTTTTCAACATGAATTTGGTGCCATCGATTTTCAAGCGATGGAAGGATTGACGGCCGTGTTTTAAAGTTGGAGTTTGGTTTTCTTTGTGTCCTCAGGTGTGTTTTGAGTGGGAGATTTCCATATGAGTGCTGTGACAGTTTCCAGGAGAAGATGCGGCTGGTTGGAACCTTTAATGGCAAGATTGTGCAGAGGCATGGGCTGGCGATTGACAACCATGTACCTGATTTATGGCAAGAAAATTCTCCAACGGTGGTACAAGGCTCGAGTTCATCTGCTTCTCATCCTTCTTTTGCTTCTCCATGTTTTATCCCCTACTGCATTAAATCTTTAAGGCCATTTTCCTCAAAATGAATGTATCTAGCGAATTTTGAAATCTACCATGTAATTAATGCTGAGGACCTTCCTTGCTGTATTTAGCAGGTTGTGTTTCTCATTCTGTGGTTGTTGAAAAACTAGACATTTTGACTCTATAATAAGACACAACTAGTTATGGTTGCTCTATATAGGAGGTCTTGTGAGTTTATGTATCTCTTGTTGTATGTCTCATGCATGAATCTACTGATTTCATGATTGGTTTTATATGAGTAATGCTATATTTGCATGTGTTTTGTTAATTCTGTCTCCAGTATTGAATGTGTTCTTCTTCTGAATCTAGATATCTAAGGGGTGTCTGGTATTCTAGAATATAGAATTCCTGTATTGAATGCTTGATCTTTCAACTTCTGCTAAAGTGTTTTCAGATTGAGTATTGGGAAGGGTATACTGCAATAGGGATGCCATAAGTAGAGATAACTTAACACTCTGTATTGGGAGGTATCTGTAAGGCAGATATCACACAAATCCCTTTGAAATCCAATTTTATTGTGTTCATGCTGATCACTCACAGGTGTATGTCTACCAACTCCAAACCCTGGATAGGCACCAATCTAGCTCTGTGTTGAGGTTATACACCAGGTCCAGGTTTGCATCCAAACATCAAATCAAACCATTTCATCCTTTCACCTGTTAGTTGTAGGAGTAGGAGTAGGAAACCCTTGCATGCTCTCATCCCTAACCAGACACATATGTCCAAGAATGTTGCCAACCTTGTGATTTGTTACACAAATCTTGGTCCATACATGAGAGTATTCTGCCTGTTGCTGTCAAGTTAAATCCTTATGTCATTGAGCTAGTCAAGGTCATATCTTTATCAAATAGGGACACCCCCCTTGGTGCGACAGAACCTGAAGTGAAGGGGAGGAGCTCACACAACCTCCTATATTTAGTTGGCTGAATCTACCTGTACATTAGAACTGGCAAACCCTAATGTTGATTCAGAAGAAAAACCAACAAAGCAAACACAATGCAAAGGGCTTGTGCGATGAAGAACTTAAGTTATAGTATATGTGCACATGCGCAAAAGGTTTTTCTAGAAGAGGGTCATGCTAGGTATCATGACAAAGAGGAGAGGTTTGAAAACATGCCCACCACTAGACTTAGGATAAAATTAATTAACTCATTGAATCAACCCTTTGATAAAAATTTCAAGGCGCGGGCTACAAGTGGTGACGCTAGGTAAAAGGGGCCAGTTAAAAACATGAGTGAGTAGGCATAAGTTGTCACTGACCAACCAGGAAACATGCTCATCTGGTCAACAAGGTAAAAGGAAGGAATACCCAATGACCAAAGACCAGGGTTTTGATATGGCTCACAAGATCTAATAAACCCTAAACATTGTTTCACAAGACCCCTCACCCATATAGACCAAACAAAGACCCACAAATGGGAATTTCACATAGAAGACCACAACATTTTACAAGTACTACCAAACCCTCCATCCATGATTGCACCGCTTAATCACCACAGGATATTGCCAAAGAAGAAATGCTCTCATAAATATGCACGAAGATTGTGAGATTAATTCAAAACTAGCTAAGTCCTTAGAGATTAACTCACTTCTAGCTTTGAGAACATATATTAAAAATCCTACATTAATGAAAAAAATAAACTAAATGATTCAAATGATTTATCTTTTAATATTTTGGTTCTAGGTTTTGGGCAAGATGAACTTTATATCGGTGCCTATCTAGTTTACAAAGTCAAACTATTACATGCAAGTGTCTCTTTCTGACATATAACTTCAAACGCAAAGGATAAACTATATCATTGCCTTACAATGGCACAACCAAGGAAGGGTATCGCCCACAATTCTTCTTATTGATCCTTAATTCAATACATAACTCCCCATATCTCATTCAAAGCATTTTAATCCATTACTTGAATAGAAGCATAAAAAAGATACACAATACAACAAATGTGAATAGATAAACTCTGAAACCCTTGATTCCTTTATTAATAAGAGAAATGCATGCATTCAAGGAGACAAATGTGAATGATACATGCTAGAAGCATTTTTCATATGATTCATTCTGAATTGAAAAATGTCATACAGAGATTTCCACAAGCAAGATTTATATCTACAACCCAAAACTACTCTTCTTTCAAAGTATATATTGCCCAAAAAATGATATTCCAAAATCATTTTACAATGAAAAAACAAGTTCTTATATAGAAGATAAGAATCTTGTTAGCCTAAGACCAAATTCAACATGTTTGGTTACAATTTTGTATTTTACATTTAATGAATGGGGCAAAAGAACTTTCTCCCACTTTACAATAAAATATTTTAACTAAAAGAAAAATATTGAAGTAATTGCAACAGTTGAAGGAGACCAATCTTGATGTTGATGAAGACCCTAAAGCTGACTTTACTAAAATTAGACCTCATGATATCTTGAACTCCAATTACCCATGTTGTTACATCCCCTTTTTGGATTCAATATTACTATTTACTTTTTCTTAAAAAGTATAGTTATGTGGATATGTTTTTAACATCATAGGAACTGAGGATATATATAGAGAAGGTTAATTTTATGAAATTATGGAATCTATTTGATTATGATTAACATGATGTTATGTATTAGAATGTCTTTTCGATACGAAAATGAAATGATTTGATATAAATATGTTTTGATTAGAACATTGGTACTCTGACCACAAATTGTTTCTGAGATTGTCAAAGACAGGAATAGATGGAACATATTTGCCAGAAAGAAAGAAGAAGAGAACGTATCTTTGAGAAAGAGAGAATAGACTCTGGAATAACCATGGGTGTTTGCCACTGAAAACACATATCAAGTAGACAAACCTAGATGCTTTGAGTTTGGGCTAAGTCATTTTTAGACGAGAGTCGAGGTTTCCTAGAATAGGTCTTTTTCCTTTAGTAAGTCATCGTATTGAGTATGGGAAATTGACATCAGTGTCGTAATACTCTGATTTGTGTCATCAAATATGAATGGCTCATATACTGTTTATATGTTCATATGTATATACTTGTGATTGAATTGTAAGTCTTATCTTGTTTTTGGTTCAGTGCAAAAGTCAAAATTGTGCGTAAGTCCATCCCAAACCTTGTTTTGGCATTTGTGCTCAATTCATCATTATCGTCGTAAAGTGCTACGAGCATATGACGTAAATGTCTCCTTGTGAAATTCGACGGATGTTGAATTGTTCATTATTGGGCTATTATCGAATACTAAAGGGTTTAAAATAATGTTTTAAATCTAGAGACCATGGTGTGTAGTACCCTTGGTTGTATGATATTGGAACATGTAATATTTTGTTAGTGTTGTTTTGAGATAAATTCCTTTATTCTATAATGATGTCGATAATTGGGCAGAAGCTCGAGAGGAACACACTTAAGCTCTTATTAAGAGGTCTTTTATTTCAAATAGTCTTTTGCTTTCATGCTTTAAAACCTTAAGATAGTCGTCGCCCTAGCCTTTAATATTATGTTTGCTTTTGTTTTAAACTATTAACTATTTTGAGTAGTGGGACGGATTGTTGAGTCTGGTAACTGCCACCTCACCTACGTGGAGCTCCATCTTGGAGAATGATTGCAATTTGTGTGGAGTGGCCAAACCAATTTCTGGTTGAGGTCGCATAAGGTTGGAAAACCTTTTGCATGCCGGAAGATACCCTTATCGATAGGCATGGTTGAGGAGTGGAGAGACAGTTAATCCTTCACAGTAAGTGAGGTAGATATAGAGTAGTTAGAGTTAGTTTTGGAGATAGTGAACATAGAGGAGAAGCAAACTGAGTCTGAGTAAGGAGCTTCAAGGGGAATGACTGAGAGAATAGCAAGTGTCGTGGACCAGTTTGTAAGTGAACTCAAGAGACTAATGACAGGTTCTCCTTCTCTCTTCACTGTGCAGTCATAGTTTCTTTGTCATGAGTAATGTTTTCACAAGAATTTGTGATGGAACATAGATTGTGCTTGAAGATTCATAGTGTTATTTGTTAATAACTGTAGCCTATGTGAGTTTGTCATCATTAAAATGAGAGCATTATTTATATCTTCTACACTGCACTACACAGCACCAAAGATGTAAAAACCACAGTTTATTGTATTGTCTGACGAAGGTCGAGAATAATTATGAAGCCAATGGTTTTACTTTAGAAGGTTTATAGTTGTGTAGGGTGCAAATCTAAGTATGAGTTGGACGTAAAACATCTCACAACCAATACAAACCGCAGTGGCAAAACATTGGTTGACAGAGAATAAGAACTCTTTGGATAGTCGAATACAATACCTTGGCTCTGTCAAGTTTAAAGTTCAGTTAATATTAGAGTAAAAGACTTGTTTGTGTCCACCATCGATGAAGGATTATTATTAAGTGAAGAGGTGCAGGTCGCAACATGGAAGACTTCACTATTATCCTCTTTTTTTGAGTTGTAAACTAGTCGGTCGACCATGGTGAAATTGTTAATCTAGCTACGAATTATAACAAGCTTTAAACTATTTTCTTTTGAAGGTGATTCATATGCTATTGAAGTATTTAAACTATTGTTTTTCTGAGAGAAGACCTTATTGTTATACCCATTTATTATTATGAAGTTTTTACAAACAATGTAATGAGTCTTTTCTCAAGTCTCAAGCTTAGACTTACAATCAATCTAAATTGTTAGAAGAAACGATATGACAGGGTTCTCTAATGTATAGATCGACAAGATTAAGCTATGTGGAAGATTTTGACATGTCGAAGTAGTACATTGTGAGTGTTAAATTTTAACATAGGGTTTTCGAACATTGTATTCTTTAAATTGGCTTTTAGTGAAACCCTTCCAAAACAACAGAGTTGAGTTTAGTGTCCACTCAAGAGTGGATAATTTAAACATTGGGTTAACTTAGAGATCGTTGTGACAACGCATAGCATTATCCAAATAATCAATATGCTAGGAAACCAATCTTTTATCATGAAGACGAAGAGGTTTCCATGAGCTTGTAGAGAGAGAGTAAACCTCAATGCCATGCATTAATGCATGATGAATTTCAAACACCTTGAGGTTATCAAGGTTATTATACATAACTTATAAATAGGTAACTGTAGGATTGTGATTAATTCGAGTTGAGTGGGGTGGGTGAACTTATTGTAGGAGTTCAGACAACATCGAGAGGGGGGGGTGAATCAATGTTGTGTAGATTTTTGCAACTTATTATAACTTTTGATTTACAAGACTCAGAAAGAGAAAGTCATCAATAAACTATGTACAAGTTTGATAGTGAAAATTATGAGTAGTACCACATAGAGATAAATCTTAACATAGAAGCAAGAACACACATAGAAGCATATCATTAACACAAGAATTACTGGAGTGGAAAACCCTCTCTGGGTAGAAAAACCACTCATGAAGTGCCTCACTGGCTTAACTTTGAAAACATCTTACAAAGCCTCACTGGCTGAATATTATGTCTCACTGACTATTGAGGTCTCACTGACCTACAAGCCTCACTGGCATACTGTTTAGAAGCACCAGCTTCAAGGAGCACCAACCCCTATTACAGAACAAACTGAAAACACAAATTCAGAGGGTTTCTCTATTTCAATACAGAATATTTATTCTCTCTCATGTGTCTGTCAAATGGCCATTCTATTCAAAAATCAATCCTTCATCTAGATATGCTCAACAACACTACTTTTCTCTATATGTTTCATCTCTGCCTTACCAGTCATACAATCAATGCACCTGATTATCATTGCAATTGCATATTGTCTTTCTGATCACCTTGTCAATCTCTGTATCTGTATTTGATCCCTGTCAGTTCATCATAGATCTGCACAACATCACTCACCTCATCTTGTTAATCCACACAACTCTATAATCAAAGCATCTGTAATGTCATTAAATAAAATCTGAATATACTTTCACAACACATCACAATGCACTTTCAAAATCCTTCATATACTCTTCTCTATTTTGATAAACAAAATATCTTCCCTTAAAAAAATATATGTCAATTCTATGCATTAATTTTTGATCTTCCTCTTCTCTGTACATGATCCTTCATATTCTTTGACATTTCAATTTGGACAATTTCTGTATTCAAAATTATCCCTGCATAAAACATTTAGCAAAAAAATATCTCCAAAAACAACTTCAATTAAATTCAATCATTTTGCCTCTGTCAAAAATAAAACAATAACTCTTCAAATTCCTTTGTGCATTCACTTTCATCTTCATTGCATGATCCTTCATATCCATTAAAAAATCACTGGATTGCTTCAATTTTTCCATGTCAAAAATGAAGAGCCTTCACAAATTGATTCACCTACAAAAGATTTTCATATTTCTCTGTATAAATATTTTCACCTTCTCAAACAAAATCATCTTTGTCTTCAAAAAACTATTCAAATTCTTCCCACACAGAAAAATAAATCTTCATTAAAAATCTCCAATCCTCCATAAATATTTTCCTTCAAAAAACTCCTCAAATTCTTCTTTGCAAACAACCTCTGTATTTTCTCAAAAAAATTGTATGCAAAATGATTTATCAAAAATCAATCTTCTCACATAAAAAAATCACTAAATTCTTCAATGGCTTTTTCCAAAAATATTGCTTTTAAAAAATCAGCCATCTCCTATAAAGGCTCCTTGAAAAACTCATGCATTCTATAATGAATCTCATGCCTTTTAAAAAAAAAACATTTAATAAAATAGAAATTAAAAATTTCTAAACTTTAAATGCATTCTATAAAATATTTGAAGATCTCCATTTTATATCTTCCATCGGCCTTTATAGCATAAAGCAACTTCATAAAAAAACGGGCTCATGGATATAAAGCATTCCCCTTCCATAAAAAAACAAACTCTCCTTTATGAAATATATTCAAACAATTCCATGCCTTTTTCCTTCGAATGGAGACTTTAACTATATTCCACTTATGACGAGCTCCTCAAAAAAAGGCAATTTTAATGTCTTTCATAAATAAAATGGTGATCTTCAATTTTCGGGCTCCCTCATATATTATGCTCCATAAAGCATGCTTTCCTTTCGAATATCTCTATGTTATTTTCCTTAAAAAAACATTTGATGCTTTTTTTTAAAAAACTTATAAAGCCTTCAAGGAAATGGGGCTCCTTGATTTTTTTTTAGTTAAACTTATAAAGAATGTTCGAGGGATTTTTCTTAAACCATTCCTTGATTTCTTTTTCTTCTTAAACCATACAATGCCTTTTTTTTTATTAAAGAATAAATCTCTTCAAATATAATATCATTCACGCCCACCATATTTTTAAATGTGACTATCACACATGAAATTGGTGCTCAACATTTATATGTTTAATTTTTCTTTTTGGTGCTCCAACACTCATTGTAATTTTTGAACTAAGCCATTGATGGCTTTTTGGCACCCCGCACATATGGAGGAGACCAGTGTCAACGGTAAACCAAGATGAAGTAGAAGCATTGACACTATATCATGCAATGTTGAGTATGAGAGAACAATCATCCTCTATCTGAATGTCACAAAACTTTTAACATCATATGTTAGATAGATATCAAACCTTTACTAACATAACAAGCATGATGACCCTGATTGAACCTTGAACTTTGTACTTTTTCATACTCTGCCAAAACACTGCAACTCTTGAAGTGAAGTAAATGAACATTATACCATGAACATCAATCATTAAGAAGAACATCATGAGCATCAGATAAGTGAAACAATATAACCCAACTCTTTACTTTCCCAACACCATCATAACACCAACACCATGATATCTTGAAAGCATGATGAACAAGAATGAAGCATAAACAATATGACATCAAACCTGAGAACACAACACCTTTTGGCATCAATGACAATCAGTCATCATCACTTATTTCATGCATTGATACAATGCTAATTATATTCAAATCCTTTGGCCAAGGTAGTGCATGATCCTTAAGTGCATTGATTGTTCGTTGTGACTGGATGGTGTAGCTTGTGGAGTTGTCATGCTTGACTAGATAATATCTAGGTGATTGCATGATAACAAGTCACGTAGGTCACAACACCAGAACTCAGATGGAAAAAACCATTGTTTATCCTAAGTCTATCCTTTTGAGTAGGGTAGGGATACTTCCGGTTAGGAAGGAGTACGGGAGACCGACAGTCTATGGTTGGAGGTTAAGCTCCTTGAAGATACTTTCTCTTTTTAATTCTTGAGGATTACCTGATGCAAGAGCATCTAGGGTGTAAGAGTAATCTTGCATCCACCAAAAAAAAAATGTTGTTTCTTTTCAATAAGGGCTAAATTTGGCAGGGTTACTATTTTTAGTAAGTTTGCATTGCATTTGTGCACGGTTGGATACAAAATCTTACACAGACCTCTAGAATGGTGAATTGAAGCTAATGGTGAAGAAATCACTTCAATATCATTTGTCATTTGTGAGATATTAAAATTTCAAATTCCAAAAATCCTATTGAAATATTCAAAGTCAAATTTGAGGCACTTAGAGGCTCCGGATGGGCCTGAAATTTGGTGGGAAACCCCATCATCTTTTTGAGAGCTTTCCGAAAAGGTATTATAATTGAAAATCCAACAGTCAAATCGAAAGTTATGGCCCCGCGAAATTGACCTATTTTTGGAGGGAGATGTAAATTTCAAAATTAAGTTGGTGGTCGCCAAAAAGGGCTATATATAACCATTTTGGGAACCCTTAGGGTAGTAGAGTTAAGGGGGAAGGTGTAGAGTCAAGAAAGGTGGGAAATTAGAAACCCTAGTTGATTTGGGGATTACAGAAGGCTGAAGATTCTAGAGTTTTGGGAGAGGGAGCTGTAATGTGTCGCAGCCTGTAGGGGATTCATCCTCTGATTGTATTTGAGCTTCTGTACTGTAATGTTTTCTCCCATATTAATAAAATATCATTCTATTTTCTGTGGGCAATTTCTGTTATTGTGTGTTTTATGATTTACCCCCTTCATCATTATCGAGACTTGAATTTGGATGGTTGACAATTGAGATGCAGAGACATTGGTAATTTCCTATTTTGGAATTGTTCTAAGTAAATTTTTGACAACATATTGTTAAATGATGTAGATGATTATATCCTTTTGTATGAGCTATAATTTCATGATTATTGTTAGTCGATGGATGAATTACTTGTTTATAGTAATTAGAAAACAAATTACTTTTCTGTTTTATTCTTTTTAAAAAAAAATTATTACCTTTTCTTAAAAACTTAGTTTTTAGGGTGAAATCAGAACTGGGTGCTACATATAGTATCAAAGCTAACTAGTTTCAGCACTAGGGCTGATGAGTCCACTAACCTGATTAGGAATCAACATTAAGCAGGTAGCTAATGATTTGATTTACTATGCTAGGATGGTACGTATCAAGAAAATCGCAAGGAAGTCCTTCACTGGTAAGAAACATTATCTGCAAGCTAAGCAGAAACGACTTGCGATGATCAAGACTATTGAGAAAACAAATGATGAAAATGACATTTGGCTAGATGATGTGGAAACTTTTGCCAATGATCTATCACGACTTAAATGAATGAAAAAAGAACTCCTAGAGACAGCTAGGACGGCAGCTTGAATCATGGTCAATTACTGCCCTATTAGTGTACCTATTAGTGTACCTATGATCACTAGGGATCCCCATATACCACCTAGCGCTGAAATCATTGTACTATCATCTGATAGCGAGTCTGAGGGTTATACACCTCGTGAATATGTGTCAGACAATGAATTTGAAGGTTACACCCCTCTTGTAAATACTGAGTGAAACACGAGATATGTCTATATTTAAAGAATGTATATACAATTTTGCAAAGTATAATAAAGACAAATTTTGGTTTGAGAATAATTATGGTTATGAGCAATTTGTATGCTTTGATAATATACAAAATGATAAATCATAGAACTGATTAGTACTTGCTTAAGCAGGTGAGAAAATAAACAATCATGGATCAATCAGAGTTTAATGAGGGGTAAGATCAGGAAGGTCACAACTCTCAAGAAAACTCCACCGATAAATTGGATAGAATTCTTAATATGCTCACTAAAACTAAGGAAAGGTTGGGCAAATTGGAAAAGAAAGTGAATGAAACTAGGAATATGGAGGGTGAAAATGAGTATTCTAATAATGTAAGTAAAAGCAAACAACATGATCATGGCACGTCAAGTGAAAACCAAGATGATAGTGAAACCCAGAAAAAGACAAAAGACAAACTTACACTGGAACTATCTAAGGATATAAAAAAGGTTATCCCTCCCAAATTTGATGGAACGAAAACCGGTCATGCAGTAGAAGCATGGTTAACATAAATGGAGAAGTACTTTGAAATCAGAAATTACTCTGAGATTACAAAGGCAGTATGGGGAGCATATCAGTTATCTGGAGAAGCATCCACTTGGTGGATGAACAAGAAAATGGAACTGGAATTAAGTCCCTTGAAGGTGACATGGAATGAGTTTGTGGAACTTTTTTGAAAGAGGTGATTACCACAACTATATTTTGATCAAAAGTTAACAGATTTCCAAAACCTCAGGCAAGGTGATCTATTTGTGGTTGAATATGCAAAAAAATTTACTAGATTGTTGAAGTATGTTCCTCAATATCAAAAGGATGAAAGATTTTGGATAAGAAAATTTATCATGGGACTCAATCCTTAGATTGGCGGTGAGGTGGAGGTGCATGGTCCAAACACAATGGACCAAGTTTATGAGAAAGCAATTAAGCAGGAACAGAAGATCAAATCCATTTCTGCTTACCATGAAAAGAAACGTAAGAGATTTGATAAGAACTTCAATGATCAGACGTATAAAAGGAAGAATGATAAAGGATATGGAAACAAGAGGTTCGATAAAGGAAATCAAAAAAACAAAGGGGGATTTGGTAATGAACATAGAAATGAAGACTATAAGAAAAATGACAATTTTAAGAAGAATGATGATGCTATGAGTAGACCATCCGAGAAGAGAGGACCAATTGGAGGATGTTTTTCTTGTGGTGGTGAACATTATGCTAACCATTGTCCTAATAAAAAGAAGAATGGGCAGCCTAGGAATACGGTACTTCCTTCGCAGCAGGAAGCATTTCAACAAAGGATTCATGCCGCCCTTGACAATCAACAAGATGAGTATTAGATTACTCCCATTGAGATGACAGGTACATTATTTGGAGTTCCTGTTTCTATTCTGTTTGATACTGGTGCAATAGAAAATTTTGTGTCATCTAGAGTCGTAAATTTCCTAGAAGAGATAGTTTTATGTCAAAACCGTGGACAGTTGAGTATGCAAATCACTCAAAGGCTCAGGTAGAGCAATGTTTGTTCGAAGCTAAGATTGATATTTCAAACTTCTCCACTGAGGTAAATTTATACGTAACACCTATAGGGTCCTATGATGTTATCTTAGGAATGAACTGGTTGTGGAGACATAGGGCCAAGGTAGACTATTTTCATAAAACTATTGAGTGTCTAGATGATAAAGGAAATACAGTAAATTTTCAAGGTATTCAAAGGGAAATAAGGATCAGATCTATTTCTTCAAAACAATTAAAGCAAGCTAGGCATAAGGGACGTCAACTTTTTGCAGTCAAAATGGACCTAGTAGACGAAGCCTTAGAGAAGCAAACATTTGAGTAAAAATATCCACATCTTTGCAATTTCAGTGATGTATTTCCTGAGGAACTGCCAAGCTTGCCTCCAAAAAGAACCTTTGATTTTGCCATAGAAATTAAACCAGGATCTGAGCCAGTGTCTAAAGCTCCATATCGAATGACCACTACTAAACTTATGGAATTGAAGGCTCAATTGTAGGAGCTATTGTCTAAAGATCTAATTAGGCCATGTGTATCACCATGGGGAGCTCCGGTTATTTTCGTCAAGAAGAAGGAAGGAACCCTTAGATTGTGTATAGATTATTAGATGCTAACTAAGGCAACAATAAAGAATAAGTATCCACTACCACGTATTGATGATTTATTTGACCAAATGCATGGTGCATCAGTATTTTCTAAGATAAATTTAAGATCTGGATACTGTTGGTCATGATGTTAGTCATTCACAAACATAGAATAAAAGTTACACAACAACCTTTACTCATCTTGAAAGATACGATGAATTCAGAGAATTCATGATCCCAAGTCTCCGTTGATTAGGTCTTAATCTACTGACGTTACTCAGTGGTTGATGTGTGTTGCTGTTTTCCATTCAGGGGCCTTACGTGTTTCTGCAAAGTTCATCATCATTATCCTCAAATATCCTGCTCTGGATGTTTGCTCTATAAATCTCCAACAATTCTACCTCTGCACTGTAAATTTAGTCAAATAATGTGCCTACAGGCTGATATTTGCATGATTTCTATCATTATTTTTGATTCTTTGCATGATATTTTCAATACTACACGCATTTAACTCGAATATGCTAATGATTTTCAGTTACCTACGGGATTTCAGCATATTTCTCTGTTCTACTTGTTATTTATCATGATTTGCAGTTATGGTGATGAATTTATGAAATTAAAAAAAGGAAAAGGGTTAAAGAATAAGATTCCCAAAACTACTTGACTTAGATCACTGATCCACATACAAGCTCCCATACATGCAATGAAAAGAAGGAAACTAGAATCATACTTCACCAGGACATTCCACAAATCCGCATGATCTAATGCAAATCTTCAAAGGAAAAGTTGATAACAACATGTAATGAAATGAAAGCGCTTCTAGTTGAACACAGCATTCACCAGTACATATCCAGAAATCAACAGGAAGATTACGTAAAATTTATAATCAGGATGTAATCTGAAGCTTCATATCCATTCAGTATGCTCAAGAACAGGTACATTTACAGTGATCTGAAGAAAGAACCTTGACATTTCAACAATTCTATCCTGATTAGTCTCAGTAATCCGATCTCCTAATTGATTCTACAGTAATTAACCTTAATGCGCCAAATGCGTCTGTGTATTTTCAATGTATCTATCCCCCATGCGAATGTTCAGGATCTAGCCTTTATATAGAGCAAATGCCAGAAAACGGTTACAATGGTCCAAGGATCAGGATCCTCTCATAATAATCAATGGTCCAGATGAAAAGCACATGCTTCGTCAGTTGGCAAATGTACAGCTGGCACAGAATATTCTAGCATCTTTGATTTGATTCGGTCTCCAGCTGGCGAACAGCATATTTGACAATATCCTCCTCACTTCTGGTTCATGTTGCCTCCATGTGCGACCATACAATGCTCAGCTTCAGCAGCAGCTCTAACAGCATCATGACTTCAATGCTCAGCTTCAGCAGCATCATCATGACTTCCTGCAAGTAAACAGACAAACATTAAGTTCATCATCATGCGGATAAACAACAGGAAGTAAAACATTTTATTAAACAAGCCCCCAAAAATGTGCAGCTATAGGCAATCGGGCTCCAAATCAGTGGAAAATTACGCACTAAATGCGTAAACATCTTCAAAACACTCGGGTCAACCATCGTTGACTGGGAAATCAGCAATCGGGTCTTCAAATTTCCATCGCTTCATGTTCCCGCCCATTTTCTTGTATATCGGGTTCAAAATATGATCATGATGATCTCAAAATATACAAGGAAATAACCGCCCTTTAACCATCCTTCGAATCCGGCTTTGCATGCTCTGTTTGTATGTTTCAGGTCATCATCATCATATTCACATCAGTGTGACCACATATGATCAGGGTGACAATATTAGACTTGGCCGATGCCAATAGTTATACCGACGCCAAAAATCATGATGATGTCCAACTCTATGTCTTCTATCTAGCTGCAGGATATCATGAAATATGATGCTCCTCCCTTCCGAATGCTCTGATGAAAAGCACATCAGGATGTTTCGTTTCTGCATATTGGGGAAAGAAAGACATCATCATCATCATCATGTCGAAGGAGAATAGGAGGATTTGGAATATGATCCTGCTGCTGAGGAAAGGAATATCATGGTGACATCATCGTCATATTCGGTCTTCATTAAAATGCAAAAGATGACGTCACCGTCATGTTTCGTTAGATCAGGGGATAAATGTAATATCGGGTCACCTAAGGAAGATGATCAGGATGATGAATGCAATATGACCCCTTTGTGGCCAAGGTAACCCTCTCGAAAGATCAAGATGATGATGATCATCATCATCATATCCGCACTAGGTGATTTAAAATATGATCCTGCTGAATGTCCAGATGACGTCATCAGGATATCCGGGGCCTTTGTTAATCTTAGAACATGACGTCATCGTCATATTGGCGAACAGGATCATGTCTTGGAAAATATCCTGCCGAAGGAGAAATGTGATGATGATGTCATCCTGATATTTGCTTCTTCGTTTATCAGGTCGGGATGACGTCATCAGGATATTTGCAAAAGGTTATATTTCTCGGCAGGAGGACATTACGAAATGTCGGGTAGACAAACAAGATCATGATGATCTTGACAACATGACTTAGGAATGGAATATCACCCTCCGCTTTGAAAGATAAGGTGATCATCATGATCACGCAAAAGGAGATCAGGAGGATATTACGAAATGTGATCCTGCCTTGAAAGATCAAGATGATGATGATCACCAGGACTTTGACGTGCGCATGCAAATTATGCAGATGGTGGGTTTCTTAAGTAGGGTGATATTATAATATCAGCATGATATTATAATATCGGGTGATGTTTAAATATCATGATACTCGCGATGTGCCCAAGGTCATTTGACGGGTAAAACACACTATCACTTAAGATTGACGTCCGGATATTGGGACTGCATGATTTTTATCGGGTGATAGACCAAGATCATGATGATGACCTTTCGCGATACAAAAGACCTCTCGACGGGGACAACTTACTACGACTTAAAGTTGACGTCTGGATATTTCGACCTCAGGATATTATCGGGGGGTGTTTCAAATATGATGATGATGATCTTCATGCATCAAAACTGAGTTTATAAAACATGACCCTCTTCATGCGAATATCAGGTTTGACCAAAACTTTGACTGTGCATAACTCCCTCATACGGACGAATTTTTGGGTGATGTAAAAGGCAAACCTGCATGGAATTTCAAGCTCTTTCTAACTATGAGGTCATAGAAACAAAATATGAACTTTGACAAACTGACCTCATGATGATGACCAACCTCATCCTGACCTTCATGATGATGATGCACCTGACTTATTTTTACCAAACCGCCAGAAAGCAGACAACACAAGCCAAGCCAAAAGTTGGGTCCCTGTTTTGATAAGTTAAAATGGGGCATGTTGTGTAACCACACAACAGATACCATTAGTTGAGGTTGAAAGATGAAGATATTCACAAGACTACATTTAGAACAAGATATAGTCATTATGAGTTTACTGTGTTTCCATTTGGATTAACCAATGCACTTGCCGCTTTCATGAATCTCATGAATAGTGTTTTCAGAGATTGCCTTGATAAATTTGTCCTAGTTTTCATTGATGATATTCTAATATATTCCAAAAATGAGGAGGAGCATAGACAACACCTTCAAATTGTTTTGCAATGATTAAGAGAACACAAATTGTATGCGAAACTCTCGAAATGCACTTTCTTTCAAAAAGAAGTGCAGTATTTGGGACATACAATATCAGCTGAAGGGATATCAGTTGACCCAGCTAAAATTAAGGCTATTATGGAATGGTCTGTACCTTCCAATGTTTCAGAGGTACGAAGTTTTATGGGATTGGCCAGATATTACAGAAAATTTGTTTTGAATTTCTCAAGTATTTCTAGTCCAATTACTTCTTTGCAGAGAAAAGGAAAATAGTTTGTTTGGACTAAAGAATGTCAAAAGGCATTTGATTTGTTAAAAGAAAAGTTAAAAACAACACCAATCTTGAAAGTCCCTAATCTTCAAGGACAATTTGAGGTTAATATTGATGCCTCGAGAGAAGGGTTAGGAGGTGTGCTTATGCAAGATGGGCGTGTAATAGCCTATGAATCAAGAAAGTTGAAAAACTATGACCAGAATTACATTCCTCATGACTTAGAACCGGCAGTAGTGATTCACGCCCTTCAGATGTGGCGACATTATTTGTTGGGAAAGACTTTTATACTAAAATCAGATCATCAAAGTCTTCGTTACATATTTACACAACCTCATCTCAATGCAAGACAAAGGAGATGGTTAGAATTAATATCAGATTATGACTTTGAGATTTATTATATCAAAGGTAAAGAAAATTGAGTAGCTGATGCTTTAAGCAGAAGAAGACACATAGCTTCTATAATCTCTATTCATGCTAATTTTAAAGATTTAGTATTGCAAAGTTTATCTGGAGATGAATATTATGAGTAGGTGAAACAAGCTCTGCAATTAAACCCTAAGGATCCAAGATATGACAGATTTTATTTTGAGTCAGATGGATTGATAAGTAAGGGAAGAATCTACATTCTGAATTCTGTAGAACTTAGAAACCTTGTTTGGAAGGAAGTTCATTGTGCACCTTATTCCAGACACCTAGGAGTAACAAAACTTTAGTTGATGTCAAACTGCTATATTTCTGGAAAGGAATGAAAAGTGACACTGCAAGGTTTGTGGCAAGTTGTTTGGAGTGTTAGAGAGTGAAGATAGAACACCAACATCCTGCTGGACTGTTATACCTGCATGATATTCCATAATGGAAATGGCAGGTTGTTAGTATGGATTTTGTTCAAGAGTTACCAATGTCTAAGAATAGGCGTGATGCAATATTGGTTGTTGTAGATAAACTAACCAAGGTAGTACATTTTATAGCAAGAAATTTGACAGATGGAGCTCATATTTTGGCTTAGAAATTTGTGCAAGAAATATTCAGATTGCATGGGGTACCTGAAAAGATTATACCCGATAGAGATGCTCGAATAACCTCTCGGTTTTGGCAAACTTTATTTTCAGCATTAGGGACTAAGTCAATGTGAGCACCACTTACCATCCTAAAACTGATGGACAAACAGAAAGGGTTAATCAGGTCTTAGAGGATCTTTTAAGAATGTATTGCATGGATCAACAATACAGATAGGAGGAATATTTACCCCTTGTTGAATTTGCCTATAACAATTCCTATCATTTTGCCATTAAGATGGCACCATTTGAAGCATTATACAGAAGGAAATGTAGAAATCCTATAAGCTAGGATAAGCTAGAAAATAGGATAAGCATTGGACTTGAAATGCTTACGAATATGGAAGAAAAAGTGAAAATGATTAGGAAGAGGTTGGCAGAAGCCAACGACAGGCAAAAAAGTTATGCAGATCGCAAATGGGTGCCTAGACATTTCTCTGTTGGTGAGAAAGTTCTTTTGCGAGTGAAAGCGCATAAAATCTCAATCAAATTTGGCAAATCATCAAAGTTAGCTCCTTGATATGGCATACCTTTTGAAGTTCTTGAGATTATCAATCTAGTGGCCTAGAAAGTTTCTCTACCTCCAGTCTTGTCCAAAACACATAATGTTTTTCATGTTTCATACCTAAAGAAATATTTTGTAGGTAATGACCACATTCTTAAATGGAATTCTTTACAGATACAAGAGCCAAGAATGGTTGTGATCGAGCCACTCAAGGTGCTCGAAATGTATAAACTTCATTTACGTAATTGAGAGGTTTTGCAATGCAAAATTCAGTGGGACCAATATGGCGAGGATAGCGCCACTTGGGAAGACTCTAATGACATCTACCAAAGATTTCCTTATCTATTCAAAAACATTAATGTTAAACTATAATAGTTTGTTTTATGTTAAAATTTTGCTTGGTAAACTCAATCATTGGGGATGATGATTCTTTAGGGGAAAGATATGTTACATCCCCTTTTTGGATTCAATATTACTATTTACTTTTTCTTAAAAAGTATAGTTATGTGGATATGTTTTTAACATCATAGGAACTAAGGATATAAATAGAGAAGGTTAATTTTATGAAATTATGGAATCTATTTGATTATGATCAATATGATGTATTAGAATGTCTTTTCGATATGAAAATGAAATGATTTGATATAAATATGTTTTGATTAGAACATTGTTACTCTCACCACAAATTGTTTGTGAGATTGTCAAAGATAGGAATAGATGGAACATATTCACCAGGAAGAAAGAAGAAGTATCTTTGAGAAAGAGAGAATAGACTCTGGAATAACCATGGGTATTTTCCACTGAAAACACATATCAGGTAGACAAACCTCGATTCTTTGAGTTTGGGCTAAGTCATTTTTAGATGAGAGTCATGGTTTGCTAGAATAGGTCTTTCTCCTTTCGTAAGTCATCGTATTAAGTATGGGAAATCGACATCAGTGTCGTAATACTCTGATTTGTGTCATCAAACATGAATGACTGATATATTGTTTATATGTTCATATGTATATACTTGTGATCGAATTGTAAGTCTTATCTTGTTTTTGGTTTGGTGCAAAAGTCAAAATTGTGCGTAAGTCGATCCCAAACCTTGTTTTGGCATTTGCGCTCAATTCGTCGTTATCGTCATAAAGCGCTACGAGTGTATGATGTAAAAATCTCATTGCAAAATTTGATGAATGTTGAATTGTTCATTATTGGGCTATTATCAAATACTAAAGGGTTTAAAATAATGTTTTAAATCTAGAGACCATGGTGTGTAGTACCCTTGGTCATATGATATTAGAACATGTAATATTTTGTTAGTGTCATTTTGAGATAAATTCCTTTATTCTCTAATGATGTCGATAATCAGGCAGAAGCTTGAGAGGAACACACTTAAGCTCTTATTAAGAGGTCTTTTATTTCAAAAAGTCTTTTGCTTTCATGCTTTAAAACCTTAAGATAGTCACCAGCCTAGCCTTTAATATTATGTTTGCTTTTGTTTTAAACTGTTAACTGTTTTGAGTAGTGGGATGGACTGTTGAGTCTGGTAACCGCCACCTTGTCTACGTGGAGCTCCATCTTGGAGAATGATCGCAATTTGTGTGGAGTGGCCAAACCAATTTCTGGTTGAGGTTGCATAAGGTGGGAAAACATTTTGCATGCTGGAAGATACCCTTATCAATAGGCATGGTCGGGGAGTGGAGAGACAGTTAATCCTTCGCAGTAAGTGGGGAAGATATAGAGTAGTTAGAGTCAGTTTTGGAGATAGTGAACATGGAGGAGAAGAAAAATGAGTCTGAGTAAGGAGCTTCAAGAGGAACGGCTGAGAGAATAACAAGTGTTGTGGACCAGTTTGTAAGCGAACTTGAGACTAATGACAGGTTCTCCTTCTCTCTTCACTGCGCAGTCATAGTTTCTTTGTTATGAGTAATGTTTTCACAAGAATTTATGATGGAACATAGATTGTTCTTTAAGATACATAGTGTTATTTGTTAATAACTGTAGCCTGTGTGAGTTTTTCATCATTAAAACGAGAAAATTGTTTATATCTTCTACACTACACTACAGCACACCAAAGATGTAAAAACCACAGTTTATTGTATTGTCTGATGAAGGTCGAGAATAATTGTGAAGCCAATGGTTTTACTTTAGAAGGTTTATAGGTTTGTAGGGTGCAAATCTGAGTATGAGTTGGACATAAAATATCTCACAGCCAATACAAACCGCAGTGGAAAAATATTGGTCGATAGAGAATAAGAACTCTTTGGATAATCGAATACAATACATTGGTTCTGCCAAGTTTAAAGGTTAGTTAGTATTAGAGTAATAGACTTGTTTGTGTCCACCATCAATGAAGGATTATTATTAAGTGAAGAGGTGCAAGTAGCAACATGCAAGACTTCACTATTATCCTCTTTTTCTGAGTTGTAAACTAGTCGGTTGACCATGGTGAAATTGTTAATCTAGCTACAAATTATAACAAGCTTTAAACTATTTTCTTTTGAAGCTGATTCATATGCTATTGAAGTATTTAAACTATTGTTTTTTCTGAGAGAAGACCTTATTGTTATACCCATTTATTATTATGAAGTTTTTACAAACAATGTAATGAGTCTTTTGTCAAGTCTCAAGCTTAGACTTAAAGCAATCTAAATTGTTAGAAGAAATGATATGACAAGGTTCTCTAATGTATAGATCAACAAGATTAAGCTATGTCAAAGATTTTGACACATCGAAGTAGTACATTATGAGTGTTAAATTTTAACGTAGGGTTTTCAAACATTGTATTCTTTAAATTGACTTTTAGTGAAACCCTTCCAAAACAACAGAGTTGAGTTTAGTGTCCACTCAAGAGTGGATAATTTAAACATTGGGTTAACTTATAGATCATTGTGACAACACGTACCATTATCCAAATAATTAATATGCTAGGAAACCAATCTTTTATCATAAAGATAGAGGTTTCCATGAGCTTGTAGAGAGAGAGTAAACCTCAATGCCATGCGTTAATGCATGATGAATTTCAAACACCTTGAGGTTATCAAGGTTATTATACAGAACTTATAAATAGGTAACTGTAGGATTGTGATTAATTTGAGTCAAGTGGGGTGGGTGAACTTATTTCATGCATTGATACAATGCTAATGATATTCAAATCCTTTGGCCAAGGTAGTGCATGATCCTCAAGTGCATTGATTGTTCACTATGACTGGATGGCGTAGCTTGTGGAGTGGTCATGCTTGACTAGAGGGTATCTAGAGGATTGCATGATAACGAGTCACATAGGTCACAACACCAAAACTCAGATGGCAAACACCATTGGTTATCCTAAGTCTATCCTCTTGAGTAGGGTAGGGCCACTTCCGGTTAGGAAGGAGTGCGGGAGACCGACGGTCTGTGGTTGGAGGTTAAGCTCCTTGAAGATACTTTCTCTTCTTAATTCTTGAGGATTGCCGAGACTTGAATTTGGATGGTCAACAATCGAGATGCAGAGACATTGGTAAGTTCCTATTTTGGAATTGTTCTAAGTAAATTTTTGACAACATATTGTTAAATGATGTAGGTGATTATATCCTTTTGTATGAGCTATAATTTCATGATTATTGTTAGTCGATGGATGAATTACTTGTTTATAGTAATTAGAAAACAAATTACTTTTCTGTTTTATTCTTTCAAAAAAAAAATTTATTACCTTTGGTTAAAAACTTAGTTTTTAGGGTGACATCAGAACTAGGTGCTACACTTGCTTTAATCATTATATTTTTCAATCCATGCAACACACATCTAGCTTCCTCACATGATGGTTTTGCCTCCTTAGATCCATGTTCTATGCCTACCATACTAATGGGTGATGACACTCTTGTAGAGGTGCATGGGAGAGGGTCCATTGACGTGGGTGAAGGAACATTTTAGGATGCTCTCTATATTCCATCATTGTCAACTAATATCCTATCTATCTATCAGATTACTCACAAGGCTCTAGCAAGCGGGTTGAGTTCACACTAGATACAATAAAAATCAGTGAGTTACACAATGGGTCTACAATCACTATGGGAAAAGTAGATCATCAGTTAGACTATATCAGTTTTCTGATTTTGTTCTTCACTCCCCTTCGATAGTATTACTTACTGACTTAGATAAAGTGAGTCATTTGTGGCATCAGTGGTTTGGCCACTTGAATTACCTCTACTTGCAACAACTTAGTCAAAAAGACATGGGCTCAGGGTCACCTTCTATTTGATTTTTTGATGGAGTTTTCTAGGGATGCATTCTTGGTAAGCATCTTGAGGAGAAACATGACAAAGGAAAAATATGGAGTGCCACATAGGGTGATCCCACAATACCGAGTCCCAAACTTGGGACATCCTAATTTTTATTCGAAATAACATATTTTTTAGAAAAATTAATGATTTAATCCTTGAGGGGTTCCATCTAAAGGGGTTTAATTGAAGGAAGTTAGATAAAACCCCCTTAGATCAAACCCCCTTGGAAATAACCCCGCTAGTCTTAAATCAAAACCTCAATAGAGTCTCCTCCGGACCTATCAATATGCTAAAAAAACCAATTTGACTTCACCATTTGGAGGATCAAATCAATTCATTTAAAACTTCTATTTTGTAAGTGTGTAGCCCATAGTATTATCTTTCCAAAAAGTATGATTTTGAATATATTTCATTTGATTATTATATTTATTTTCTATTTTCTAGTGAACATATTTTTTTCACCAAACATCAAGGTCTTTATTCCACACACAAAAAAATAAAAAAATAGAGAAAAATATTATGAAAAATATCTGTACACTAGGTATTGATGCCCTCATTTCAACAAAAATAAAATAAAATTTAGATACATACAGAAAAAAGTTATGTTGTATGGTATAAACCTATGTTTGAATTATAATAATCTCACTACAAAATTAATATATATATATATATGTAACAAAAAATTATGAAAAAATATCTGTGCACTAGATATTAATGTTATAAATCTATGTTTAAAATTTTATAATTTGATTCTTTCTATAAAAAAGTTATGATGTATGGTATAAACATCACTTTAAAAAAAATGCTAACTATAAAAAATAAGTTATTAAAATTACATTAAAAAATTCACAACTTATTTCTTAATTTTTTTAAAAATACATTTAGAATCTACACACAAAATCTCAAAAATAACTAGTTCATATCATCTTCAAATTCTTAACAGTTTAGTTGCTATATGCGTCAGAAAGTGAAAATTTGATAAAAAATACTAATTTCAATGTCCTACTTTGGCCAAAAAGTGGGACACAGTATTGTGCGATCACCCCATAGTTTCTAAAATTAGTACATAGTGATTTGACAGGACCATTTCTACATCTAACATCCAACATAGCTAGATATGTCTTGTTATTCATTAGTGATATTTCTAGGTACACGAGTTTATTTTCTAAAGCAAAATTTTGAGGTCTTTTAGTCCTTTCAAGACTTCAAATCTTTTGTAGAGAAGCAATCAGGGAAGGCCATCGAGATTTTTTGCATAGATAATGGGGGTTTGTGCTTTAGAAGGTATTGACTTGCAACACATAGTTCCATACAATCCTCAGTAGAATGGTGTTATAGAATGCAAGAATAGGTCCTTGAAAGAGATGACCAATTGTATTGTACACATTCTATATCATTGGCACCTTAGTACTAGGTGAAGGCCACTAACTGTGTGTGTTATATCTAGAATCAAGTTCCTCACTAAGATGTGAAGGGGGTAACTCCTTTCCAAGCTTAGATTGATTGGAATCCCATAGTTAAGAACTTTGAAGTGTTTGGTTCTCCTGCATGGGCCCACATTCCAGCAGAAAAATGCAAGGTTATAGATTTCCAGAGTAAGCCTTGCATATTTTTTGTACCTAGATAGTGTCAAAGCTTATAGGCTTCTCCACCCCACTACTCATGAGTTGTTCATCAAGAGGAGTGTTCGTTTTGAGGAGGACTCTTCCAGTTCTTCTCTTATTACTTCTCCCTCCACCATTACATTGGAGACATTGCAACATGATGATAGTTCTTCAAGGATCTTAATCCTCCTTATCATGATGAGGAATCTTCTTCCTCCACTTCAAATGGTGATAGCATGGATGAGGATCCACCTTCCTCTCCTAGTCATCATTTAGAGGTTGATTCTCCTATAAACTCACCTACCACTAGGCCTTTTTGGGATTGTCAAACATTGCAGTCAATAGGTGATTGTAGGGTTAGTGATCCTTTAGAAACAAGAAGAATAAGGTCACAATTTCAAAAGGCTCCACATCTCTTCATACTTTTAGCTTTTGATCCATAGTCTTTTTGGGAAACTTTTGGTGTCCCTGAGTGGGATGCTGCTATGTAAGAAGAGTTCATGTCCTTGGAAATGAATCATACATGGGATTTAGTTCCCCTTCCTAAGGGAAGAAAACTTGTTGGATGCAAGTGTCCATCTATCGAACAAAATTTACAACAAATGGGTCAATTGACAAGCATAAGGCTTGCTTGGTCACCAAAGGATTCTCCCAGGTGCATGAGATTGACTACTCTAAGACTATTACACCAGTCACCAAAATGAATTCCATCTAACTTGTCCTTGCTATAGTTGCAGCCCATCATTGGGAAGTTCATTAGATGGATGTGAAGAGTGCTTTTGTTTATGTGACCTTCAGGAGGAAATCTACATGGAGCAACCACAGGGATTTGTTCAGGATCCTTTACTAGTTTTCCAACTTTAGAAGTCTCTATATGAGCCTCAAACAAGATCTTTAGGCCTGGTATGCCAAGATGAACTCCTCCCTTCTATCAGTTGGGTTTACTTGATGCCATTCTGATCCAAACATATACATTCTATAGTAGGATGATACTCTCACACTTCTACTTCTCTAAGTTGATGAATTGTTGATCATAGGGAGTCACTCATGCACCATCAAGGCAGTGAAAACTACTCTTCATGATCAATTTCTAATGTCAGACTTAGGTTTTCTGCACTACTTCTTAGGGATTGAGATTACTCAATCATCTTCAGTTAGCTTCATTGCATAACCCAAGTATGATATAATCTCCAAATTGTGCATGGTTAACTATAATCCTGCATCGACTCTATTTATGTCAAGGGTCAAACTTGAGGCTAAGTGTTCTTCACCCTTTGTTGATGACACTTTATACCATCATCTTATTGGGAGTCTCATCTATCTGACTCACATGGGGCCTGACATTTGATATGCCATGGGATGGTCTCTTATGGGGTGGTCTCTTAGTTCATGTAGGAGCCTCATAAGTTGCATTAGAAAGTAGCTAAGTGGATACTCCACTATTATTGGGGCACTCACAGCTATGAGATTTAGTATGAAGTGGGCATGGATATTGACTTGGTGAGACTCACAAATTCAAATTAGGCATTCTTAGGATCACAAGTCTACTTTAAGGTATTGTTTCTCACTTGGTTTCAGTCTAGTTTGTTGGTCAAGCAAGAAGCAGTCTACAATTTCTCTTTCATCTACAGAGGCTGAGTATCAAGGTGTAGTTAATGCTACCACTAAGGCCATCTAGCTTTAGAATATTTTCATTGTGTTTGGCATTCTATTCAGAAAGTCCACATTCATCTTTTGTGATTATTAGAGTGCAATACAAATCTCAAAGAATCCAGTCCATTACCAGTGGACCAAACACATTGAGATACATATGCACTACATTCAGGATGATTCATGGAAACATCATTGATCTCAGGTACTATCAAACATTAGAGAAAATTACATGCATCTTCACCAAACCATTCACTAAAAGCAAGTTCCTTCATTTATGAGGTTTGATGGGGGTTGTAATGTCCCCTTTTCCTAGGCAGTGTTAGTCTATACCTGGTTCCCATAAACTAATCAATGTGGTTAGGGAACTCTTGGAGTGTCATCAGATGGTTTCAAACATTTTGGCTAGAACTTACTATTTTTAGTGAGTTAGGGTTTTAATCGTTTGGGGAAATTCAAGATTGGAGGTGGAGTGTTTCAGAGAGACCTTTCCAACAGTCTATAGCTCATTGGATTCTGAGTTCATTTGTCCATTCATTTTAAAGTCTGTAAGTTAATATTGTATATTTAATATTTGGACTTTATAATGCTAAAGTTAGTGACTAAGGAAAAAATATAAATTGTAAATAAAAGTCACATGTTGGGACTTGGACACCTATGAGGGAAAAATAAAGTGAATTTATAATGTTTATTTCTCCTTATGTGGTTGACCCTCTTGAAGGGAAATATAAGAGCCAAAAAAGAAGAAAAAGGATTCATTCACGACAATCACATTTTTATGATATTTTTATCTGCAAAAAAAGAACAAGGGTTTGAGAAATTGTCCATTGCTTTTGAAGATGAAATCCTCCATTAGTTACAACATTTAATGGTTGCATTTGTGCTTCCTTTTTATTTAGTTTGGAGTTTGGAGATCAATCGCGCAGAGTTTTCTTGTAGATCTTTCACAATTTCTTGTCACTATAATTCAAAATGGACACCAAGCAACATATTCCAGGTTTTGGCATATAGATTTGAGTAGATTTGGGGCATTTTGGAAGACCATAAATAGGATGTACTACTACAACCCTAGCCGTACTAGCTACTAACATTTTGGAGTTTGTTTGAGGCATTCCCTTCATTGTTTTTATCAATGGCTAGGACATTGGAGTTTCCAAGGGAAGGAGACCAAGTATGATGTAGTTTTGAGTTTTTTTGAGGCTATCATCACTCTATTTGACAACACATTAGGATCATACCAGCAAGTGTGAGCCCTGGGTCTCCCAGCAGTGTGCCTTCTTGTTTGAAAACATTTTCTTGAGGTTTGGTGGAGCTGCAGGACCTCTTTAAGGCAAAGGCAATCTTTATTTGTGGTATACACTAATTTTTATTGAATACCAAAGAAGACATGAATATCAAGCTGCTGTAGCATTTCTATTAGACCTATATTTTTATGACAGCAAACTGGGTATGTAAAAACTTCATATTTTGGCCATTTTGTTACATGGGTATTACTACTATATGAATTGTAATGCATTTCCAATTATATGCAAAGATATATGTATATGTATATGTTTCAATACATGTATATGCATGTGTTTCAACGTCAAATGCAAACACACAAAAATGCAAGTAGGTTACAACCTGTAATGTCAGAAAATGTCCCCTTAGGGGCTTTTCCCTCTTTAGGTTTAGCTCCTAGGTCTTTTGCATGCATTTAGGACATCTTACTTCATAATTTAGCATCCCGATCGAATGAGCCCTAGGTAACATGACAAATGGGACCTAGGAGGACCCCTTGAGCTAGACCCTACCCAAAATAGGGGGGAGGACTTGGGCACCCATGCCCTAGTCCTACCCTATTTTAGGGTAGTCCCAATTTTTGGGTGTCTACTTGTGACCGTTATTTGGGTCCTATGCTGACACGGTAAGTTTGAATTTACGAAATCTTGGTAGGAGTGTTTGTAGTTGCATATCAAAGCATGTTTAGGCATTCATTTGTAAACTAGATGGCAATTGTGAACTTTAGGCATTCTCAAGGTGATTCAAGGCTTTCATTGTTGCAAGAGTAGGTTTGTGTGTTCTATGTGTTTGTGTTTGCAAAGTTGAGCATCCATTTTATCATGGAATGAAGAGCATCTTCCTCCCATTGGATCTTCACTACAAGGTGACATTATATTGTGTTTATGATCATTATTTCATTTGGTTTTTGCTTCTGTCTCCCTAGGCATGTACTCTCTATCTAACAAAGGTATTCAAAGACTTAAGTGTCCTCTAGGGCTTGACTGAGGCAAGCCTCTAAACACCACAACCCCCTCCCAAAGTTTTCATGGTTGCAGGTTACAAGTTGCAGAGATGGACAAAGTAAAGTTGCAAGAAGACACCTTGTAGTGTCAGAATTATAGAACAGGAAGAAAATCTACCCCCTAGACTTTGGCACCTGCTCATTAGTCCTCCAAATTTCATGACGGGAAAATCTTCATAACAACAGGAAAGAGTTGCAGACTGAGTTCTCAGATCCAAACAAAAAGTAGAGCATTGAACTTGGGAACCCACTCTTTTGTCCCTAAGTTTTCTGCCGTGGAACCTTGAAAATAGGTACTTTGTGATTTGATATTTTACATCTCTCTGCAAGAGCTTTTTCTTTTATTCATCAGTTTATTGTTGTATTTGCATAATTAAGGTTTTAATGGTCAATTAAGCATAAGAGAAGGAAAATTGATAATTAAACACCCTAATCCAAGTTTCCCTACATCTCACAGTGACCCAGGGTATGATAGTGCATTTCCACTCGATTGTATGTCCTTGAATGTTAAGGGTGAAAGGAGGATTCAAACATCTAACAACTAAAACATTAAACAATCCAAATTTTACCCTAAACATTTTGGTGAACCCATGTTTTTGGACATAAATTGCAACTTGTTGAGTGTTTGTCTTCAAATTTGGATTGATTTCATTCATCCATATAGTCATTCATTTTATTGCATTGAGAAAAATTCAAAAAAATTGAAAATTTTGAAAAATTCAAAAAATTTGCATTGTTAGGCTTACTAATTTGTATCAATTCTTTCTAAATTTCCCTAATTGATGATTTTTGCATTAGATCTGATATAAACTACAGAAAAATACAAAAAATTCACATATTTACATTGCATTTTCATCATTTAATTGCTAAGGTTTTGTAGAAATTTTGACAATTTTCATTAAACCTAGTAATTCCAAAATCTAGGGTTAGTAGGAAAAATCTTCTTTCATATTTTTCTACTGATTTTTGATGCTCATTAAAATTATAATGTTTCTGTAGTCTTGCATTTTGGTGTAAATTTGCATTTAGATTTAAAATATTTGTATTTTTGCATAGAAAATTTCAATAAAAACTAGCAATTTTCATGCATTTTCCTTAGATTTGCATTGGCATTTTGCATGTTCAAGATTTGAAATCATTTTCAGATCTGAAAGTATTTTATTTTCATCATAAATCAGACCTCAAAGAATTCATATAACATTTTGTGTCAAAATCTCCAACCTAGGGCTTGAAAAACATCAATTTTCATTAGATTTGGCCTTATCGACTCTCTAAACATGCACCATAGGCATGTTTTGAAGGGTATTTTTGCACTAATTGGCTGTTATAAGGGTAATTATTTTCTTCCCCTTCTAAAAATATTCACAACACCTTTTTTATCGGGCTCTTGTATTGAAAATTTGGTGAAAAACTACACATTTTTGCTATTTTTGCCTTAGGCTTTGGCCTAGTTTGCACTCCAAGTGTGTTGTGACAAATTTTATGTATTGAGGTGACTGATATAATTTATTTTATTTTATTTACCTCCTTAAATTCATTACAACACCCCTTTTTCTAGGTATTGGAGTTGAAAAACTGTGAAAAATAGCCTATTTTAGCTATATTTTTCACTAGGGTTTGACCTTAAGTGGCACTAAAAGTGTGTTGTGATAGATATCTTATCACTAAGTGGCTATTATTACTGATATACTTTGCTTTCCACCATCATTTTCCTCACAACACCCTTTGTCATGCTCTTTTGCATCAAGATTTGGTGAAAAAAGTGCCTATTTTGACATATTTTCACTATATTTTGCTTGACATTATCTTAGATTTGTATCAAGAGTGTGTTGTGAAGGATCTTATTGCTTTTTTGGACTGATATCAGATATATAATTTTCTACCCCTGATCACAATCCTTACAACATCCTTTGTTTCACTTACTTGCATTGAAAAAAAAATGTACAAAAATCAAACATTTTTAGGCCATTTTTGCATATAGTTTCGCACTTGCCTTTGATATACTTTTGGAAAAACTTTCAAATCTGATTTGAACATATAAAAATGGCCTCTAATCTCAATAACAAAAATAGGTTCCCTCCTAGACCTTACATGAAAAGAAAGGCCCCTGAACCTGAAATTGTGTTTACACCTCATGATAGAACAATTGGAGACTTTGATGGACCTCTCTACATCATTGTGAAAATAATGGGAAATCCTATGGATGGAACTGTTATTGATCCTAATTGCATGACTAATGTTGCCACTAAATAATTCCTCTTTTCACATCAATTAATGCAAGGTTCTTATGACCCCTCAAACATGACGATTAAGACACATGAGAACCTTTGAAAAAACTTTGGGTAAAATATCATTATTGGTAACTGTATTTGAGAAACATGTTGAACAATGGTTTGATGTTACCCCCTCTTCCGATCCTTTGAAATCAAAATTGGAGTCTGTTGGTTAAAGGTTATGAAAGCTATCCCTTCAACTATCTATAAATGTGTAAAATTTCCTTTAAACGAACATGTGCATGTCATTCCTTGAAATACATACAAGCCTTTAAGTACACAATAACACTTTACATTGGATTACTTTTGGAACAAAACCAACAACAAACTAGAGTTACAAATAGACTTTACCTTTTTGAGCTATAGAAACTACAAAGCAAAACTTTTACACCCAATACCTAGTCCTTCTATACAAGAAATGACAAAAGATAAACAACCCACATGTGAAGAGAATCTTAGACCAAAAGGACAAGGTCCTTATGTTGAGGTTCCTCCCCCAAAATACTTACAAGGATTGGGAGGTCATTGTCGATAGCAAAATATTCCACTGCAGAAAATGAGGTTTGATCCCGATGCTTCATCTTCTAAATTGTACAAACCTATGAAAGAGAAAAGCCCTATCTTACAAAAGATAAGCGGTAAAACAAAATGAAATAGAAATGAAAGAGAAGAAGAAGAAGACAAGAATATGCCATAAACCAAGTGCCTCTCAACAAGAAAACATTGATCCTAACATTGAACCAAACAAACATGATCCTAACAATGAACAACACGATGAGCAAGACATGAATTTGGCTATGGTACCTTATGTCCCACTTACCTCTAAAATTGGGGAGTGGGAGGATGACGATGATTTACTTGATGATGAGACTTAGCATGAAGACCCTTTAGGTAAGTATCTCTAACCCTTTATCTCTCTTGTGATGTGTTTCCCCCATGATGTGTTATGTGTTGTTTAGGCCTCCTGGGATGACCTCAGATTCTCCCGTAAGGTCCGGGATACCAGGAGACCGCCTCTATTGTGACCTTCTATTTGTATCATCAATCTTCTATATTGTCTCTCTCTCTAATTTCATCATTGTGTGTTGTGTCTTACGAACATAGCATTGTGGTTGGTGACTTGGGGGAACCCTCCTATGTGATTGTCCCTAAGACACTTGTTTTTCCTCTCTGATTTATTGTTTCCCTTCCTCTAGTGTTTCTGTCTAGCGGGAAGATGATGAAAACCATTTATATTGATGCAGACCTAGTGTCCCTTTCGAGAGAAATAAAAAAAATGGACTTAGTTGCTAATATGATGATGCAGTTGTATATCTTATCTGACGCTTGGCTAGTGGATGTTGGAACTAGACAACTAAGAGGGGGGGTGAATCAGTTGTCCTACAAAAAATCTTCTACCTTTAACTTCTTTATTATCTTACTATCAAATTAGTGATGTAAACATTAAAGCATTAATCAACAGCATAAGAGCAGAAACATAATGAACACACTTGACACCAAGATTTTGACGTGGAAACCTGGTTAAGGGAAAAACCACAGTGGGGGTTAACCCACAAAATGTGTACCCTGTTAAGAGTACTTAGTAAAATAGAAGGCACATGCCTTCGGGTGCACTACCCAGAGCTCACTACTCAAAAGAGAGGCTCACTGCCTACAAAATTTATTTAGAAAGAATTAACTGAGAAATAGCATCTACTTCATGCCTGATTAGGTTTCAATGAATGCTTAAGAACTTTTGCTTTGCCTCAAACTCTTCTTCACATTCTACACTGCTCTTGCTCCTTTTCTTCTCTACTCTGCTCCTAATCCTTTCTTCAAATTTTATTTTTTTTGCACAAGGATGATTTCAATACCTCTTCAACAAGTATTTATATACTTCATCAACCTTGGAATGATCAACAAGGTCAGCTAAACTTGATGCGGATCATCACACTATCAACCAAACACAAATGAGACTTGAATCTGCTTCTACAACCACTCCACACTTCATAAAAATGTTTTTTAGGCATCCACAACAGGCTAGGAACATCCGATTGGCAAAGACTAGGAAGAACATAAACATTAAGAAGAAATCTTCAATCAACAAGATCAAACTTCAATGCGGACCTATAACATAGTAGCCATACAATCCAGATACCTCCATAAGCACATTGAATTTGCCAATAAAATCCATTCTAAACCAAATTATCAGAAACATTTGAATTTTCCTCCAGAACCTTAAGAACACTCTCTTCCATGACTGTTAGGATGGAAGGATAGCTTACAGACCTCCAATCCACGAACCATTGATGTTAATTATACACATTGACTTCCCAAACATGCCTTCAAATCTGTAGATCATAAGTTTATATTTCCAGAGCAATCTGAACCTCTTTCCTGTCACTTTATCTTTCTTGAGTATTGCAGGAACCAATTATACTCAGATGGCCATAACTCCTTCAAATCTTCATGTGGACTTCTCAAATCTTAACTGGAGCAATCTCTAACAATCCTCTACACAGCCACATGATCTGCATGCATTGATTATCATTAATTTTCTCAATATCCTCAACAGTTCAGTCTTCTATGCAGATAACAAAATAGGATACAATTGACACCAATGGTAACAAGGATATGTTGACATCAATGACAACCCACTTAGGCACATATTTGCAATAATCCCCCCTTTTTCATTGATGTCAACATATGATGTGAAAAACTGAATCTAACCATCAAGAAAAAAAATTCTCCCCCTTTCTCTTCTCACTGCTACAACTACTTTCTTTACTACTCCCCCTTACATCAACAACTAGTTTTTCAAATGACTTCTCTCCCCCTTTGACATCAATGGCAAAGGGCACATATTTTCTATCTTTTCTCCCTTTTTTTCTTCAGATTGATCCCAAAATTTGCATATTGACTACTCCTTTTGAGTAGTACCTCCTTAACATCAATCTAGATCACAAGATATGAATGTGAATTCCACCAGATTAATGCACCTTAGTGCATCTTAGTTCTACTCAGGAGGGGTAATAACTCCTAACTTCTCTCTGAGATACTCAAAAGTATCCTTGGGAAGAGGCTTAGTGAAGATGTCTATAATTTGATCTTTGGAAGGCACAAACTCCAACTTGACTTCATTCTCATTTACTTTCTCTCTCAATAAATGAAACTTGATAGATATATGCTTTGTCTTTGAATGCAATACCAAATTCTTTGCGATGCTTATTGCACTAGAATTATCATAGAAAATTGTGACTAGCTCCTCAAACACAATTCTGATGTCCTTCAACATTTGCTTCATCGACAAACCCTGAGTGTAATTATTTGATGCTGCTATGTACTCTACTTCTACCTTAGATAAATATATTGCCTCTTGCTTTTTGCTTATCCAAGAGACCAACCTTCTCCCCAAGAAGAATGCACCACCACTAGTACTTTTTTTGTCATCCACATCTCCTACCCAATCAACATCTGTATATGCATGAAGAGTGAAGTTATTTTCCTTTGGATACCACAGTCCATAATTAATTGTCCCCTTGAGATATTTGAAAATTATTTTGATTGCCATAACATGGGATTCTTTTAGATCAACTTGAAATCTGGCAACAAGTCCAATTGCATTCATGATGTTAGGTCTGGTTTGGGTTAAATAAAGAAATCCCCCAATCATTGATCTATATCTTTTCTAATTTGCCTTGGGAGAGTCATCATCTTTGCTTAGCTTGCATCCAGTTACCATAGGTGTACCTACTAGCTTTGAGTCTTCCATTCCAAATTTATTTAGCAATTCTTTTACATACTTGGACTGAAATATGAAGATACCTTTATCTGATTGAACCATTTGCAGACCTAGGAATAAATTCATCTCATCAAACATTGACATCTCAAACTCACTTTTCATCTGATCAACAAATGCTTTACACATGCATTCATTTCCACCAAAAATGATATCATCAACAACACTTCAACAATTAGAATGTCTTCATGATCAATTTTGAAGTAGAGATTACTATCAGCAGTACCTTTGCTAAATCCTAGCTTAAGCAAATGCTTATCCAATCTAGCATACCAGGCTCTTGGAGCTTGTTTGAGTCCACACAAGGCTTTTCTCAATCTACAAACCATATCTCCCTGATCAGACAATTGAAATCCTTCTGGTTGCCAAATCTCCATTCAAAAATACTTATTTTATATCCATTTGATATACTTTAAAATCTTTGAAAGCAACAAATGCAAGAAATAATCTAACTACCTCTATCCTTGCCACCGAAGCAAAAGTTTCTTCAAAATCAATTCCTTCTACTTGAGAGTAGCCTTTACATACCAACCTTTCCTTGTTCATTACCACCTCGCTATCTTCATTCAGTTTATTCTGGAAGACCCATTTGGTTCTAATCACATTTTTGTTCTTAGGTCTAGGAACTAGATCCCATGTGTGATTCTTTTCAATTTGCATCAATTCCTCTTCCATTGCTTTGACCTAATTTTCATCATTGCAAGCTTCACTTACTGATTTAGGTTCAATCCTTGAAATCAAACAAATCTCTTCTTGATCTTCATACATTTTTCTCCTAGTTTGAACACCTTTACTCTTATCTCCTATGATTTGATCTTCAGGATGATTTAACCTTACATACCTGGGAGTTTTGGAGATTGTTTGAGCTTCTGTTTCTTGAACTTGTTCCTCATCATCTATGTTAACCTCTGGAGTCACCAGTTCAAACTAAATCTGGGTCTGAAATTGAACTTGCCTTCCTTGATTTTGACTTTCATCTTGATCATTTGAATCATATCCGGAGTACCTGGAATGTCCTTCCTTGCTTTTATCAAATTTAACATTCATACTTTCAACAATCTTCTTCAATCTTTTATTGAAGCACTGGTAGGCCTTACTTTGAGTTGAGTATCCCAAAAATATTCCTTCATCACTTCTTGCCTCAAACTTACTTAAGTCCTCATCTCTTTTGATATAACATTTACTACCAAAGACTCTAAAGTATCTCACAGTAGGAGGATGACCAAACCAAAGCTCATATGGAGTCTTACCAGAATTTCCTTTGATCTGCACCCGGTTAAGAGTGTAGACAACTGTACTCACGGATTCTCTCCAATAAACTCAAAGAACATTTGTTTCCATCACAATGGTTTTGGTAGATTCTTGAATGGTCCAGTTCTTTCTTTCCACAACTCCATTTTGCTAAGGAGTCCTAGGAGCAGATAACTGTCTTTTTATTCCATGCTTTTCACAGAAAGCATCAAACTCACCGGAGCTAAATTCTCCACCTTTGTCAGATCTTAGACACTTTAATTTCCCACCAATCGCATTTTCAACCATCATCTTGAACACCTTAAACTTGTCAAGGGCTTCTAATTTTTCTCTCAGAAAAGTTACCCACATCATCCGGGAGTAATCATCAATTAGTAGCATGAAATATCTCTCCTTGCACACTCCTAATTCTAGCAGGACCACAAAGATCCGTATGTACCAGTTCCAATCTCTCACTTGAACCTATTCCTTACTCTTGAATGAAATTTTGTTCTGTTTGCTCAATTGACATTCTCTACATATGTTATTAGGTTTCACAAGTCTTGGAAGATCTCTTACAGGTTGAGTGGAACTTATTTTGACAATGTTGTCAAAATTCACATGACACATCCTCCTATGCCATAGCCAACTTTGATCTGTCTGAGTAACCAAAAAACTTTTCCCAAAACTACTTAAGTGAAAGATGTTACCTTTTGTTTGAGTACCGGTTACAATTTCATTTCCGGAGCTTTCCAAGATTCTGCATTTTCCATTCTTGAACCGAAGATCATAACCCTTTTCAACCAACTGTCCAACATTGAGAAGATTATGTTTCAGTCCTTCCACATATAGAACATCATTGTTGCTATTCTTGCCACCAAAAGAGATGGATCCTCTACCACGGATTCTACCAGCTGAGTTGTCTCCAAATTTCACAAGTCCTCCTTCATAGTTTTCAAAGTTCACAAACTTACTCTTGTCACCAGTCATGTGATGAGAACATCCACTATCAATCACCCATTCATCCTTTTCAATAACCTGAGCAGCCAAGGCACTTTCCACATTTTCACAGCTAGCATATTTAGTAGACACTAGATCTTCATCTTTGATAGAAATAAACACCTAATCATTTTCATGGGAGCCTCCATGATCAAATTCATCTGTTGCCCCTTCTCCATTTTCTTGGACATAGTAACATTTCTTCTGACCTTTATACCTGTTAGGGTTTGGTTTTGAAAACCTTTCCAGACATCTTAAGGCAAAAAGACCAATCTTATTACAAGTAAAGAATTTGAGTGGTAATTTTCCTTCATATTTACCTGATCCTCTTGGCATTCTTCTGGCAATAAGAGATTCAAGATCTGATGTTTCTATTTCAATATCTTCAAGATCCTTTCTAGTCTTAACAAATCTATTTGATCTTGTAGAAGAGATTTCACCCAGATCATATCTTTGTTTTCCATACACACTGGCCTTGAATGCAGATTCAGACTTGGGAAGAGAATCACCAGACTTACTTAATTTGAAAGCTGAAATTTTGCCAACCAAATGATCTCTTGTAACCTCTGAGACTATCCTGATCTCTTCTATAGCTACAAACTTATGTTGTATGAATCTGGTAAAGATCTGAGTACTTTTGAAACAATTTCTGATTCTTCCAAAGTTCCACCAGCACACCTAATGCCACACACAAGTTCATTTATCTTTTACATGTAGATTGTGATTTTTTCATCTTTGCTCATCCTCATAGTTTCAAATTTTCCTCTTAGACTTTACAGCTTTGCACATTTGACATATTTATCACCTTCATACAGATACTCCAACTTTTTCTAGATTTGATAAGAAGTTTTTAGACCAAAGACATTTGTCATTTCTGAATCAGTCAGGGCACTCAACAAGGCTTCTTTAGCTTGAAGATTATTTTCAGCATCTTTGACTTGGTCAGGAGTTGAAGGACCTTTCTCTAGAGGTTTATACTCAACATTAGTTAGTGCCCAATAGGCATTGCCCATGCCTTGCAAATGGCACTTCATGCAATTTTTCCAAATAGAATAATTTGTTCCATCAAATCTTGGACTATCCTTCTTATAGGTCGGCATCATGGATCTCCTCAAGTGGTTAGTCTTTTATGAGAGGATTTGGATCTGATACCAATTGTTGGAACTAGAAAATTGAGAGGGGGGGATGAATCAGTTGTCCTACAAAAAAATTTCTACCTTTAACCTTCTTTATTATCTTACTATCAGATTAGTGATGTAAACATTAAACCATTAATCAATAGCATAAGAGTAGAAACATAATCAACACACTTGACACCAAGATTTTGACATGAAAACCTGGTTAAGGGAAAAACCATGATGGGGGTTACCCCCCCAAAATGTGTACCCTATTAAAAGTACTTAGTAAAATAGAAGGCACATGCCTTTGGGTACACTGCCCAGAGCACACTGCTCAAAAGAGAGGCTCACTACCTACATAATTTATTTAGAAAGAATTAACTGAGAAATAGCATCCACTTCATGTTTGATTCAATTTCAATGAATGCTCAAGAACTTTTTCTTTGCCTCAAACTCTTCTTCACATTCTACACTTCTCTCGCTCCTTTTCTTCTCTGCTATGCTCCTGATCCTTTCTTTGGATTTTATCTATTTTCCACAAGGATGATTTCAATACATCTTCAACAAGTATTTATATACTTCATCAACCTTGGAATGATCAAAAAGGTTGGCTAAACTTGACGTGGATCATTACACTATTGGCCAAGCACAACTGAGACTTGAATATGCTTCTACAACCACTCCACGCTTCATAAAAATATTTTTAAGGCATCCACAACCAGCTAGGAACACCCAATTGGCCAAGACTAGGAAGAACATCAATCTCAAGAAGAAATATTCAATCAACAAGCTCAAACTTCAATGTAGACCTCTAACATAGTAGCCATACAATCCAGAGACCTCCATAAGCACATTGAATTTGCCAATAACATCCATTCTAAACCAAATTATCAAAAACATTTGAATCTTCCTCTGGAACCTCAAGAACACTCTTTACCATGACTGTCAAACTAGATGGATAGCTTGTGGACCTCTAATCCATGAACTACTAATGTTGATTTGATACACATTGACTTCCCAAACATGCCTTCAGATCCGCAGATCATAAGTTTATATTTTTAGAGCAATCCAGACCTCTTTCCTGTTACTCTGTCTTTCCTCAGTATTGCAGGAACCAGTTATACTCAGATGGCCATAACTCCTTGAAATCTTCATGCGGACTTCTCAAATCTTAACTGGAGCAATCTCTGACAATCCTCTACATAGCCACATGATCCGCATGCATTGATTATCATTAATTTTCTCAATATCCTCAACAGTCTGGTCTTCTATGCAGACAACAAAATAGGATACAGTTGACACCAATGGCAACAAGGATATGTTGACATCAATGACAACTCACTTAGGCACATATTTGCAATAGTGGAAGCACTTGTGCTTTCCATGTAGTAAATTTGATGATGTTTTAATCGCATTTATAAACCTTAACAATACTGCTGCTCTGTGCACCTTTGTTTGTCTTTGAATCTAGCCTTGGCGCTACTTGATTTAGAGAGCTTCATGATATAGCCCCACGGTTATCCTCAAACTCTAGATTCGTTGTATAACCTTAGCTCTTTGAGTGGCAAATCATATACATTGATGTTGTTGTTTATCATGATTTTGTAGACACTAACATGTTTCTTGCAGGGATGTGTTTGTGGGAACATTTGGTGATTGTAAAGTACATGTCACCTCTGGGGGGCATGGGCTTTGCAAGAGTTTGTGTTCCCTTGTGTTTTTTCTTCCTACCTTAATGTGCTTGATATCGATACCTAATATCAACCACCTTAAGGTGGGGGCCTATATAAGGTAAGCTGTCTGTTGTAGATGTTAGCACTGTGCTTGACCTCAGGTGCAGTTTGTGTGATGAATACATCCTGCACTCTAAGTTTGTTTGCAGCCAATCAATCAATCAATCATGTAAGCCCTCTGCAGAGGTGGGATATCACATATATCCTTTTTAGCTTAAGCCCTCTATAGAGGGGGGGATGGTGTATTTCTCGGAGTAGATTGTATCATCCTGTTATTTTCAAAAGTCCTCTGCTGAGACAGGGAGTGGTTCTATGACTAAATCAACCCCTAAGAGTGTTTTCAACGATTATTGTGGTGAATTATAATTGTCAGTGTGTGCCTGCAATGTGCTTGAGATGGTGTTGGACCTAGAAATAGGTACACTCCATCACCTGTCTACCGTGTTTTCTCTGTGTCTTCAAAGTGTGTGTGTTTGGTGTGCTTGCTTTGTGTGCCATGTTTGTTGCCCCATATGCAGTGCAATGAGTGCATCCTATATTTTGGGAGGTTTTGTGTGTCTTGCATGTGTGTTGCCCAATATATATAGTATAAAGACTTGCACGATGAGTGCATCCTATATTATGGGAGGTTTGTTTATTTTCTAGTACTTGCATCTACATTTCATATATATGAGAAAAAGAAAAGAAATCATACCTATCTTCCATGCATTAATGTGTCTTCTTAGGTGTTTACTATCTTCTTCGTGTTTTGCATGCCTATTACTGTCTTCTATGTGATTGGCATGTCTTCTCCATGCTTGGAGTGTTTGCTGTGTTTGTTGACTATACTTTAATGCATGTATTGGCCTCACATTTATACATACATTAAAGTGGGGGCTAAATGTAACGTTAGAAAATGTCCCCTTGGGGGCTTTTCCCTCTTTAGGTTTAGCTCCTGGGTCTTTTGCATGCATTTAGGACATCTTACTTCATAATTTAGCATCCCAATGGAATGAGCCCTAGGTAACATGACAAATGAGACCTAGGAGGACCCCTTGAGCTAGACCCTACCCAAAATAAGGTGGAGGACTTGGATGCCCATGCCCTAGTCCTCCCTATTTTAGGGTAGTCCTAATTTTTGGGTGTCAGCTTGTGACCGTTATTTGGGTCCTATGCCGACACAATAAGTTTGAATTTATGAAATCTTGGCGGGAGTGTTTGTAGTTGCATATAAACACATGTTTAGGCATTCATTTATAAACCAGATGGCAATTATGAACTTTAGGCATTCTTAATGATTCAATGCTTTCATTGTGTTGCAAGAGCAGATTTGTGCGGTCTATGTGTTTGTGTTTGCAGATTTGAAGAACATCTTCCTCCCACGGGATCTTCACTACAAGGTGACATTATATTGTGTTTATGATCATTATTTAATTTAGTTTTTTCCTCTGCCTCCCTAGGCATGCACTCTCTATCTGACAAAGGTGTTCGAAGACTTAAGTGTCCTCTGGGGCTTGACTAAGGCAAGCCTCTAAACACCACAACCCCCTCCCAAAGTTTTCATGGTTGCAGGTTCCAGGTTGCAGAGTTGGACAAAGTAAAGTTGCAGGAAGAAATCTTGGAGTGTCAGAATTGCAAAACAAGAAGAAAATCTGCCCCCTGGACTTGGGCACCCGCTCATTAGTCCTCCAAGTTCCATGACGGGAAAATCTTTGGAATAGTAGGAAAGAGTTGCAGACTGAGTTCTCAGATCTGGACAAAAAGTAGGGCATTGGACTTGGGTGCTCTCTCTTTTGTCCCTAACTTTTTTGCCTCAGAACCATGAAAACATGTACTCTGTGATTTGATATTTTACATCTCTCTTCAAGAGCTTTTTCCGTTATTCGTCAGTTTATTGCGTATTTGCATAATTAGGGTTTTAATGGTCAATTAAGCATAAGAGAAGGAAAATTGATAATTAAACACACTAATCCAAGTTTTACTACATCTCACAGTGACCTAGGGTATGATAGTGCATTACCACTCGACCCTAGGTCCTTGAATGTTAAGGGTGAAAGAAGGATTTAAACATCTAACAACTAAAACATTAAACAATCCAAATTTTACCCTAAACACAACCAGACCACAAAAAACTCTAAATAGTGAAAAAAATCAAACCTAGATTAGGAAAAAATAAAATACAGAATGGGGTGGGTCATTTTACGGGTGCAACCATTGTCTACTTTGGGAGGGGCTTCTCAGTCCTTCAATTTCACTCTATCTACTTTGGGGGGTAGGTACTGCCAAAATAATGGGTTACACTTTCTGGGACATCCTAATTTTTGTTGAAATCACATATTTTTAGAAATTATAATGATTTAAGCCATGAAAGGTTCCATTTAAAGGATTTCAATTGAGGAGGGTTTGATCAAACCCCCTTGGATAAAACCCCGCTAGTTTTAAACCATACCTATAAGGAGTCTCCTCTACACCTATCAAAATGCTGATAAAAAACCACTTTTGATTTACCTTTTGGGGGATCAAATAAATTCATTTAAAATTTATGTTTTGTAAGTATGTAGTCCTTATTATAAGCTTCCCAAAAAGTATAATCTTCAATATATTTAATTTGATTATTATATTCATTTTTTATTTCTTGTGAATGTAGGTTTTTCAATGAATATCAAGGTCTTTGTTTCATACATAAAGAATAGATGTCCTTATTCCAACAAAAAAAATTGAATTCTGATACATACAAAGAAAGTTATGCTCTTTATAGTACACCTATGTCTAACTTGTAATTGGTTTGACTTCAAAACTTAATTTAAAAAAACTATTTAATAAAACATTATGAAACCAAATGCATCCTCTAGATATTGTAGTTACAAATCTAAATTTGAAAAAAATAGAATTTTATCCTTCATAGAAAAAAAAAAATTATGTGGTTTATAGTACACATCACTCTTTAAAAATGGCGTTTAATGTTAAAAACTAGTTTTTGAAGGAGATGGAAAAAGAAATGCAATTTGATTCTAAAATTTTAAAAATATATATATTTAGAATCTACAGACAAAATGTCACAAACCACTAGTTTGCATCATCTTCAAATTCATCATGATTTAGCAGCTATAGGTGTTTGAAAGTGAAGATTTAGTTCAAAATGTTCATTTAAATGTCAAGTTTGGCCAAAAAGTGTAACCCAATATTTTCTCTCTATTTATTTTTTTTTTTTAATTTTTTTTTTGGGGGGGGCAGAATTCTTTATACATGGGTACCTCATTAGAATTCATTTGTCAAGACCCATATCTTTTCACCCACCTAAGCTATGCTTAAGGGGGTGTTAGTGTAGGTTTTTTTATTTTTCCTTATGTTAGGGGATATTTCTTTTTCCCACACATATTATTAAGCTTGCTTAGGTTAATTAAGCATGGTTAATATGAGACCACACTGCATAATCCATCAATTATATGTATCGCTCTCACCCACACTTGGCTAGTTGAGTTTCACACCCTCCTTTGGGTTTATGTGTCACCTCCCATAACCATTTATTTGTCTTTATTTGAGTAGGTGCAACCATGTAATCTGGCATTTACCAATTAGGTAAAACTTTTGCCTATTTTAGGTACATGAAGTTATTACACCTCTTGTCCATGTATATGCCCATATTTTTCTATATAAACAACACTCATCTCTCACCTCTCCTAGTCAGTGAGAGTGATGTGAGCATTCTCTAAATTCTCTTACAATTTGTCTCTTGAGTTATCTCTTTCAGGACAATCTTTCCATTTTGCTATTTTGATATTCAATCATATGTCGACTAGAGTACATGTGATCTATCACTGACAATAGGTCTTGGTTTCGATTCTCACTTCTTGTAGAATCTAATAGACCAATCCAAACAAGGTACAAAGGTGATACAAGAATTTTTGAAAATTTTGAGCAAAATTTTTTCAAGGAAATAGCTAGCTCTAAATAGGGACAAGGACTGCAAAGGATGAAGTATGAATCCAAAATTTCAAGAAAAGGGATTGGTGCCTTGTCCATTGTGCTATAGAATCAAAAAGAAAGAACAACATGCTAGTCAAATAGGAAAATGATAATAGAGGAAAAATAAAACACAACAAACCTAAGGAAGATAAGACAAAATAAGTGAAACATGGAAACAAAGAAAGAGAGGGAAACTAAAATAAAATATGAGGGACAATTGTTCTTATATTCTACATAACTTCAAATCTTTCCCATTATAAGGAAGGGGCAAGGGCATACCATCAAGATAAGACAAGAGAAATGCATTGTTGCCATAGACTTGCCTGATTTGGAAGGGGCCCTTCCAAAGTGAATTAAATTTTTTATGAAATCCTTGTGGTTCTCTTCTCTTGTCCCATGATAAGAAATAGTCTCCAAGTGAAAAATTCCTTGATTTAACTTTTTTTTATCAAAAATATATTTAACTCTAGTATGTTCGATGATTCTATCCACTACATCCTCTCTTTGCTCTTTGATTTGAGTCAAGCACATGATCCTCTTTTTTATTTAACTTTTTTTTATCAAAAATATATTTAACTCTAGTATGTTCGATGATTCTATCCACTACATCCTCTCTTTGCTCTTTGATTTGAGTCAAGCACATGATCCTCTTTTCTAAAGCATTCTAGAATTTCTCATCCTCTATAATATTCTAAATCTTTAGAGCTGAAATCTCCAAAGGAATAGGCAATGTGCTACTGATTCCATATACCAACTAAAAAGGTGACATGCCTATGGCCATTTTTGGCAGATCTAATTATCCAATAGAGCATCATATAGCTTCTTGTGTCAGTTCTTCTAATTTTCATCAACGAACTTGTAGAAAATAATAGTGAGATTCTTGTTGCTCAATTTAGGTTGTCCATTTACTTGTGGATAATAATCTCATGAGTGTGACGAAGTAATTCCATGCTCATAGTGAAAAAGAGATCTCAACAAAAGAAAAGTTCATTGCATTGTCTATGACTATCTTTTGTGGCACTCTGTCATGTCCCCTTTCTAATAAATTTATTCTGGTGAGATTATTAGCCAATTCCTAATTTCCCATGGACTAATGTAAATCAAAAGGGAAATATTTTATTTAATATTATAATTGTAATCTCATAAATTAAGGATTTATTATTTCTAGAAGCATTTAAATGTTAAATAACATAAATTAAGGATTTATTATTTCTAGAAGCATTTAAATGTTAAATAATATTATTTTATTGCACAAGTGGGGGGCATGGGGTTTAATGAGGTGTAATTGTAACTCCCAAGAGTGAATTTAGGAGATCTTATGATGGTTATGATAGATTCTATGACAATGTCCTAAAAATAGATTGCTTATTTTTAGTCAGAAATCTTGTAGCGGTTATGACAAGTGAGAAACATTTGACAAAATTTATTGGAAATAAAACCGTTTTAAATTATTTTCCAATAGAGGGACATTTGGAATTGATGGAATCTATTTATATGCATGGATTTTCATATAGAAAGAACATTTTGATCATTTTACAACTCAACTTTTTTGTATGGACACTGGTTCTTTTATAATTCCTTCTGTGGATGAAAATCCATTGAAGGTAGAGATCAATGGATGAAAACCCATTAATTTATAGATGAAATATTACTTAGAGGTTGCATTGGAGCTTCAAGGATTTGTAGAATTTTGTAGGTTGTTCCAGTTGTGCAATGTGTGTGTGTGTGTTGTTTGTAAGTTTCCAGCATAAAGTTGTGTGAAGATTTGTGGGTGTTGTGTATTTTGGAGTGCGCTAATATTGTAGATAAATTGATGCTATTGTATATAAGTTTTTATTATTATTTTCTCCATTTAAATCAGCTTCAGAAGTTGTGGTTTTAATATTTCAAATTGGAGCAAAATAGTGATGACGGTGTTGTGAAATTTGTAGTTTTTGGTGTAATTTTTAAGAGTAATAGTTACATATTTATTGTTGTTGTAGATTCTAATATTTTCATTGTTATAATATTTTATAACAATGTAAAAAATCATATTTCATTGATTGAAAGAGATTCCAAGAGTTTCTATGATTAAATTGCCAAAAGCTAAGTTGACTATTTGGGCAAAATTTGTTGTGATTGTTTGGTGAAATTTAATGCTTGTTTTTTAGTTTCTTGATGCTGTTGTTTGTAATTGTATTGTCTATAGTAACATCATGTACCAGTGCAAAATGAGGAATTTATCAATGGAGAAAGTTTTATTTGTTTCTAGGTGAAATTGTGTTAATTTATGTTGCATAGTTTGTGGAAATTTGTGTAGCTTTGCAAGATTTTATTTATAAATAAAAATATGAAAATTATTTACAAAAATATTTGTTGAGGATATTATAGTGGTATCAAAACTAAGATCTTTCTACCCTATAAGGGGTTTATTGATTTATGCTTGCTAGTGATAGGGAAATTAGATATTCAATTAGGAGCAAAGAAAACTATATATTATGGAATCTAACACAAAAGAAGAAGTTATGGTCAATGAAGAAAGAAGAATTATTTCATGAGACTCTAATAAAAATAAGTCAAGGACAAGAAAAATTGGCAACTATCATAAAAAAAATAATGATTCAATAGAACAAGAAAAATCTAGTAAGCACTCTAGGAGAAGGAAGCACATCTTTAAGAAATAAAACCATGGGTAGTTCAATCCCAAATCCATCAAAGCATATGTTCTTTCCAAGGAATGAGATGGAGGTTGAAGAAGTGGAAGAGATAGTCCAAGATGATATTGAATAGAATATTTCCTAATGACCACAAAGGAGAATAAAAGAAAGCATTAGAAAAAAGTTTGCAAAGATGAGTATTCCAACCTTTGATGGTAGTGATAAACTCTCTACAAGTGCATGGTTGCAGAAAATATAGACTTTCCTCACTCTTAGCCCAATGGAGGAGGAAGAAGCAATACAATTTGCTACATTAAATTTGGAAGGAAATTCTTATGATTGGTTGCATCATGGGCTATTCACTTAGGGACATAATATTTTGTAAACATTTTATGAATTCATTCAATGGATTTTCAAGGATAGATTTGAAAGAAAAGATGAAGATGAATATTTTAGACAACTTGCAAGAATCAAGAAACATGATTTAGTCGAATCCTATGTAGCATAATTTTAGTGTGTGGAAATAATGGTAACTAATATATTTGAAAAGGGGGTTGTTTCTCTCTTTTTTGAAGGGTTGATTGAACCTTTAAGAGGTATTGTGAAGGCTTTTGCACCTACATTATTACAAGAAGCCATAAAGAGGGTCTTAACTCTAGAGACATCTATACAAAAAAATACTTTTTCTCATCAATCTAAAGAATCCACCTCTTGGCATCAAAAGGAGGGTTTCAAAAGAAGTAATTTCAAGCACCACCTCAGAAGATCACACATCCAGTCATGACAAAGAAGATGGATGAAGAGACAAAGAATAAGCTTAGGAGGAAGAAGCTATGTTTTTCTTATAGAGAGCCATGGAATCCTTGCCATAGTTGCCTTCATAAGGGTCAAGTACATTAAATTGAGGTTGTATCAGATAAAGACCTAGATTCAAATGAACCTAAAGAATTTCTATACTCAAAAGAATATATACAAGAGGAGAAGAGAAAAAGGAAAATGTTGGTAGTACTCTTGCAGCTCTTTTAGGAGCATCTACATACCATCCCTTCAAATTTTGTGGAGAGCTTTTTGGACAAAGAATCATTGTACTAATTGATAGTGGGGCTACCCACAATTTCATTGATGAAGGATTGGTAAAAAGAAGAAGACTAAAAGTAGAAGATTTTGAAGTCTTCAATGTCATTGTAGCTGATGGATATAATATTTCATGTTCAAAGAAGATTCAAAAGCTTGAAATAGCCTTTAGAGATCATAAGGGTTGTGATTATTTTTATGTTATTGGTTTAGGTGATATTGACATGGTTTTAGGTGTGCAATGATACATTCTTTAAGAGAGTATTCATAGAATTGTCAAACAATGGAACTTAAGTTTAAATCTGATGGGAAAGATGTAGTTCTAAAAGGAATTACAAATGGAGCACCTCAAGTGGTAACACCATGAAGGATGGAGATAATTTTTTGAAGAATCCAAGTTACATGCGCTACTAGTTGTTTTGTAATATCAAAAGAACCTTCAAAAGGTAAGAATGGTCCATTTCATGTTGACATTCAAAAGATTTTGGATAAGTATAGTGTGGTTTTTAATGACTTGCCTCCAGGATTACCACCAAAAAGAGGACATCGCATAGCTTTCAAAAGTAGAAAGCTAAAATATTTTGAAAGAGGACTCTCCATTTATGATAAATAGATGTTGGCTATAATGAATGCTTAGACAAAATTTCATATGTGGAAGATTTATTGTTAAAAAAAATCATAATAGCTTTAAGTTCTTTCTTGGCCAAAAAGATTTGAATGATATACAACAAAAGTGGGTAAATAAGCTACAAGCATATAATTTTGATATAGAATATGTTAAAGGTAAGAAGAATATAGTAGCTAATGCTCTATCTAGAATGCCCACTCTATGCAATATTTCTACTATGTCTACATATTGGAAAGTTTCTATTATGGTAGAGTATGCTAAGAATCCATTTGTTGTTAATATTCTTGATGAAGTGGAGAAGGATGACAAGTACACATTACTAGATGGGTTGATTTTATTCAATAATAGAGTGTTCATTGTTCCTAAGTCTAAAATGAAGAAAAGAATTTTGGAATCTTTTCATGATGCACCTTTAGTACGACATCCAGGATTCTTCAAAACTTATAAACAAATCAAGGAGAGATTCTTAGGAAATGGTCTCAAGAAGTATGTTCTTAAGTACATAAGGGGATGTGCAACTTTCTAAAAACATGAAGAACATTTGTTTCCTATAGGTCTGCTACTACCTCTTCCCATTCTTGAACAAAAATAAGAAAGCATATCTATGGATTTCATTAATAGGCTACCTAAAAATTACATGGGAAAATTTACTTTTTTCTTGTAGTGGATAGATTGACTAAATATGCACATTTATTTGCTATCTCTATAGATTTCAAAGACCCTCAAATTGTTGATTTATTTTTCAAGGAAGTGTTCATATTCCACGGGTTGCCCAATAGTATTATTAGTGATAGAGATAGTAGATTTCTTAGTTCATTTTTGTAGAAATTATTTCACTTGGCAAGTACCAAGCTCACTCCAAGTACAAGTTACCATCCTCAAATAGATGGTCAAATAGAGATTATGAACAAGTGGGTTGAGGGATATTTGAGAAAATATGTCTCAAGGCAACAACCAACTTGGATCAAATGACTATATCTGGGAGTATATTTCTACAACAAATCTTACCACATGTCTATTAGTATGTATCCATTCAAAGCATTATATGGATATGATGCATTGAATTTTGTTGATCTTATATTTATAGGTAGCAAAGTTCCTATAGCAAGTGATTTGGTTAACCAAAGACAAAATATATTGAGATTACTGAAAGATAATTTACAGAAAGAATAGAATCAATGGAAGATTTATGTAGACAAGAAGCACATAGAGAGAACTTTTGAAGCGGGTAAAGTAGAATATGAGTGAGAACATTCTAAGAATTATAAATTTCATAATTTTTTTCATGTTTCTTGTTTGAAGAAAGAAGTTGGTTAACATGTTGTTCCTTCCTTTGATTTGTCACCTTTAGATGACAAGGGAAGACTAATTTTGATTCTTGAAGTTTTTATTGATACCCGAGTGAAGAACTTGAGGAAAAGAAGTATAATAGAATATCTTATTCATTGGAAAAATCTCCCTGTAGAGGATGCCACTTGGGAAAGTCCTAAAATTTTAGAGCATCCAAATTTGAAGTGCTTGTGGACATGCAATTTTGGGAAGGGTGGACTTGTCATGTCCCTTTTCTAATAAATTTACTTTGGTAAGATTATTATCCCATTCCTATTTCCCCATGGGCTAATGTAATCAAAAGAGAAAATATTTTATTTAATATTTTAATTATAATCCTGTAAATTAAGGATTTATTATTTTAGGAGCAATTAAATATTAAATATTATTATTTTATTACACAAGTGGAGGCATGGGGTTTAATTATGTGTAATTTTAATGATTGAATTTAGGAGATATTATGATGATTATTATAGATTCTATGACAAGGTCCTAAAAAATAGTTGATTTTATGATAACTTGTAAGAAGGGAGTTATTACTTATTTTTAGTCAGGAATACATAGAGGTTATGACAAGTGAGCACTATTTGAGGGAATTTATTGTAAATAAAATTATTTTAATTTATTTTCCAATATAGGGGTGTTTGGAACTAATGAACCTATTTATATGTAGGGATTTGCATATAGAAAGATCTTTTTGATCATTTTACAACTCAACTTTTCTGTATGAGCACTTGTGATTTTACAATTCCTTCTATGGATGAAAACACATTGAAGGTAAATATTAGTGGATGAAAACCCATTGATTTATAGAGGAAATATTACTTAGAGGTTGCATTGGAGCTTCAAGGATTTGCAATATTTTGTAGGTTGTTCCAATTGTGCAATGTGTGTGTGTTGCTTGCAGGTTTCCAGTGAATTTGTGTGAAGATTTGTGGGTGTTGTGTATTGTGGAGTGTACTTCTATTGTAGATTAGTTTGATGCTATTTTATATTAGTTTTTTAATGTTCCTTTCTCCATTAATATCAGCTTCATAAGTTGTATGTTTAATCTTTCACTAGATTGGAGCAAAATAGTGTTGACGATGTTGTGAAATTTGTAGTTTTTGGTGTGATTTTGAGGAGTGATAGTTCTTGATTTTATTATTTATTTAGATGATATTTTTTTTATTATTATAAATGTACATATCAGTGTAAAAATCATATTTCATGAATTGAAGGAGATTCCAAGAGTTTCTAGTATTAAATTGCTAAAATCTGAGTTGACTAGTTGGGCAAAATTTGTTATGATTGTTTGGAGAAATTTAATGTTTGTTTTCTAGTGTCTCGCTACTATTTTTTTCTATTGTGTTGTTTGTAGTAACATCATATACCAGTGCAAAATCAGGAATTTATTAATGAAGAAATTTTTAGGAGTTTCTAGGTGAAATTGTGTTAATTTGTGTTGCATAGTTTGAAGAAATTTGTGTAGTTTTGTAAGATTTTGTTTATGCATACAAATATGAAAATGATTTAAAAATATATTTGTTAAGGATATTACACACTCTGAACCTAACCAAAATATTTTCTTTAAAAAAATTGCAAACCACTTTAGATGTAGTTTGTCTCACTAAAATTACTTCCAACAACTTAGTGAAATAATTTGTAACTATTAAAATGTGGGTGTGGATTGCAATGGAGTGTGGATTGATAGGTCCAATAAATTCAAGCCCTAATTATTGAAATGGTTATTCTATTACTACTATCCTAAAGAGCTACTAATTAGGGTTTGCTAGAAAACTACCTACACTTTTTATGCTTTGCCACCCAATCATATGCATCCTTAAACATACCTGGCTATTAATAACATCACCTGAGGATCTTGAAAGATTTCCCTAAGGAATATAAGTACCCTCTACATGCTTCGTTATGGAAGAGCTCTAGAAGCCTTTTTGATTGTTCCTTATCAACACATCTAAGGAATGTCCCATTGATTCCTTTCTTGTATAAAGTATCCCCAGATGACATATTTGGTAGATTTGAGCTTAATATTCCTCTCTTATTATTGAAAGGTGGTCTATAAATTATACATATGTGAGGAAGTATGAAATATTAGAGAATCAATCATCTATTAACCTTACAACGAGTGTGAGTCGAAGATCGTGCTTGATTGTCCAACTTCATTTTCTATGATTAGCTTGTAAACTCCTCGACCTTTCACCAGTTTGGTAGGCTTGATATCAATATCATAATCTTGGAATTTTGCAATCCAAACCCATTTTTCATTGCATCCTATCTATTTTTAAGTTAGTATAGTTTTGACCATTAGATTAGGTACATAAAAGATTATGTGAGTGAAAGATATAAAAGATAAATTGTTTAACAACTTTAACAACAACAACTTAGGCATGTTTCTCCATTGGTGAGTACTTCAATTTGTGATTCTTTAAAGGAATTATCATGAAAGAAATGGGAGACTCCACTCCATGATCATTCTTTTGTAGTAAAACGGTTGACAATGTATGTTCAAATGCATAGCTATAAATAATAAAGTCTTTATGGAAGTCAAGCTACATAAGAATAGGTGCATTAGCTATGGAAACTTTAATATATTTAAAGGCCTTCCTACCAACATCATTCTACTTGAAGCCTTGTTTCTCCTTCATCATCTCAACAATATGTCTGGTCACTTTAGAAAAGTCAAGACCAAACCTTCACAAGAAATTGCTTTGCCCAAAAAATGACCTTACACTAGTTCTACTTAAGGGAAGGATGACTTTTTGAATGACTTTGACTCTATCAAGTTCAATCCTTATTCCTTATTTAGACATGATATGCCCCAATAATTTTCCTTTAATGACACCAAAAACTAATTTCTTAGGATTCAAGAGTATACAGTGTTGTCTACATTGTTGTAACATAAGTTCTAGTTCATAAAAATGTTCTTCTCTTATCTTTCAGAATATTGTCAAGTCATTGAAATAAATAAATATGATTTTATTCTTGAGATCACCAAATAATAATTCCATAAATCTTTAAAAGGTAGCCCCTGTATTGATGAGGCTAAAAGGTGTATGATTGTAGGCAAAAGAACCCCAAGGTGTAGTAAAGGTTGTCTTGTGTTGATCTTCTTGTGCCATGCTAATCTATTATACCCTAAAAGTTTTTCAAGCATATACATCATTTCTAATCCAAATATAGTTTGCAACATATAATCCATCATGGGAAAGGGATAATTATCTTTTAAATAAGATAGATTAAGATTTCTAAAATCAACACAAATTCTAATTTCACCACTCCTTTTACATATCAACACAATGTTGGCCACCTAGGTAGAATAATGGATAGGATATATAATCCTTTCTTTAAGCATCTTGTCAATTTTTTAGAAGATCACATTAGCAATCTTAATATTATATGGATGTTGTTTTTGTCTGAAAGGAGTAATCTCAGGCTTAAGAGGAATGTGGTGTTGCATCTTTCCATCCAATTTTTTTGAATCATCAAAGCACCAAGCAAAGACATCTTTATACTTAACCAAAAGTTCTATGAGGTGTGCTCTCTCTTTAGGTGTGCAATACTTACCAATGCAGACTATCTTGGAGTCTTTTGGTGTGCTAATATTTATCTTTTCATAGTCAACAAAAGAATTCCTTGACTTATATTTTTGTTTTATATACTTGTCATGTTTATTGAATAAATCTTCAAGTGAGACTAAAAATTTGGGAAATTTATCTCCCTTTAGATATATTACCTCTTCTTTAATAGTGTTTATAGAATCATTTTCCCTAGAGGCAAACCCAGTACATTTAGATGAAGTTCCTTCAAAATACAAGTTGGTAAAAGTTTCAGCCTTTTCAAGGAAGGATATACTTTTCTTATGATTTTTGAACACTTGCAAATGGTTGTCATTATAAAAAACACTGGTATAGTAGATGAGTTCAACCCTATAGGAATTTTCCTTGAAGTTAATATGTGGAAGAAGGAGAGACGTAGAAACAACCAATGAATCAGCTTGTGAATTTTTCTCTCTCAAGATAACCTTTATGGAGAATGCATAAAAAAATCAATGTTGTCCTAGACCCTAATTTTGTAATGTTTGAGCCTATCATTTCTTATCATAAAAATCTCCCTAAATTTCTTAACAATAATCTCAACATATATAATTTCCTTTAACTTCTTGACCCCCATTTCTTTAGTAATAGTGATCCCTAACCATAGGGCCTCATATTTAGTTGTGTTGTTAGTATTATCAAACTCCAATTTATAAGAAAATGAGAATTTATCATCATTAGATGAAATCATAACAACACCTACCCCAAAACTAGAAGATGAGCAACTACCATCAAATTATAAAGTCCAAAGATAAAAATATACATCTAAACAAGTAACTTCTAGGCTTTCTTCACTTGAAGTAGAACAAATCATTTTTTTTTTATCCTTATTTATTCATATAATATTTTAGATTTGGGGTCACCTAATTTGAGGACTATAAACTTGGCCTTAGGTTCAGGATTAAGGTGAACCTTCTTTTCATTAAGAGGGATATATGCATGGGACTAATCTATCCAAATATCACCACCTAAGTCTTTGTAGGTAGCTATGGCTATTTGGTCATCTTTAATTTGTCCAATTAGAGGAACCTCATATTAGACTCCATGAAATAACACTTTCCAAAAGATTTTGTAAGGGAAGGTCCTAGGGCTTGAGCAACCTTTACTGATATCACATTATTTAAGTCTCTAAAGTCTATAATGCAATTACTCAACCTATAGCCAATAATTTACAAAGAGATATAAAATGGATTTATCTTTTCATCTAGTCTAAGAGGAGTATGGTCTTTAGTATTCAAGGATAAATTTAAGGGAAAATCTTCACATTTTCAATTTCATTAACTTGATTGGAAGAATGAGCATTAATAAGAGGAGCAGTGGAAGAAGAAGGGTATTTTTTACATACTTTACAAGGCTATCTAGCTCACTAGGGTTTATTTTTAAATACTTAGCTTGGGTTATATGAACCTTAATGTTCTTACAATACTCTACAATGTCAAAAGAATTAGAGGATTTATTTATAGTTGAAGAAATTGGGCTAAGAGAAGATATGTGTGATCCTGATGATTTAGATACAAAATTCAATGATGCAACAACAAGATATTTTGAAGAGGAAGAAGAGTTTTTGGATAAAATGTACTTGGGAGTGTGTGTAATTCGGTCACTTTTCTAATTCTACTAATTTATGGTCTCTTTTACTTCTTGTTCAAGTTTATTTCTAATAAAAAATGTACATGACTAACTACTTAATTCAATAAAAATATCATCTTCTATTTTAGAATCAAACTCATACTCGAAGAAGATATTGTTGGAGCATCCAAGATCACTTGCAAGAAGCCAAGAACTTCCACAAAGTTGAATTGCACAGATAACAAGCCAAATAACTATCACATATTGATCAAAATGTGGAGCATTCAAAAGTACAATACATACCTTGCATATAAAGGCACAGATGAGGAGGTGAGATGGTAGGATTGAAAGTCTGACTACCCTTGAAAAGATGTGACACATGTGGACTAACTTGAGACAAGTTTGAGGACACATGTGTTGATGATTGTTTTTACACATTCATAACAAAAGTTAAAATTCACAAAATGAACCTAAACTGTCTTGAAAGATATGAAGAATCAACTAAGAATTCTTAATCCCAAGTTTATGTATGGTCGGGACTTGACCTTGTGGACAATTCAGTAGGTTAATGTGAAACTGTAATTCTCAAGGGGCCTTACTTGATTTAAATAATCAGTGACTTACTGGACTCAAATTATGCAAACTATTGCAAATATTGACAAATTATTCATTCCTTTGCATAAACTTACTATTGTATCATAAAACTTTGTATGATTTATAGAAAAACAAACTTTGCCTTTCAGATTGATATGAAAATTTCCAAATATCAATATAATTCCTCATGCTTCATACAAATGCAAGATAATTTCCTTAAGATTTCTGTGTTTAATCTAATTATTTCAAATGTTTGGAGAGAAGTTAGAGAAATCACGTTGAATACCACTTCACTACAGGATCTAAATGTTCTGTTACTCACATCTTTAAGAAATACAACAAATTTGATCAAATCAACATATTAAAATCTTCAAATGTAAAGTCCTGAGTATTTTCACAAACATACATCAAAGATTGCAAGCTTTCAAAGGATAGTACTTCAAATTGATAATGTAAGAGAAACTCTTTTAAGCAACAATGACAAGTACAAGGAGAAAGCCAATGAGAGAAGGAGAGATGTACAATACAAGGTTGGAGATTTGGTCATGGTACATTTGAAGAAGGAGAGACTTCCAAAGGGGCAACCAACCAAACTCCTCATGAAGAAGATAGGACCATGCCGAATTGTGCACAAATTTGGGCCCAATGCCTATGAGATTGAACTTCCTCAAGGCTTGGCCATATCTCCTATCTTTAATGTTTCAGACTTGTTTCCTTTCAAAGGTGATCATAATGTAGATTCAAAGGTAGATATGACAGTAGCAGGAGATGAAGAATGGGTTAAGGGTCTTCCACCCACTCAACCCTTAAAGCTGGAATGTATCTTGGACACCAAGGTCTTGAAGAAGACTAGAAAGAAGACATACAAATAGTTTCTTGTCAAATGGAGTGGCTTACCCATTGAAGATGCCACTTGGATGAGTGAAGAAGACATCTTGAAGCATGGTGTCCCAGTTGCTGATCTACTTCCTCAAGAGACTTGAGTTCTCTGTCCACCCGGGGAGTATGGTGCAAGAGCACCAAGGAGACTAAAGGACTTATGTCTTGTTTTTGATGTTCATTTTTTTCTTGTTGATTTCATAAGGTCTTGGAGACCATTATCATGTTGTAATAAGGACTATGATGCCATGTTTAGACAATCATACAATCACACATTGTATAGGAGGCAGTCTTAAAAGTCCTAAGGGACAGTCATACAAAACTCCATGTTGTAAGCCTTGTTTAGGCATATAGGATAGAGTCAAAGAGTCTAGTGCCTAATCCAAGGCCTAATTATATTTTAAAGGTGTTTGAAGACTCAAAATCACCGATGCCTATGCAAAAAAAACTGGTAATTAGTTGAAGTTTCAAACTGCACAAGGAAGTTTGATGGTGGAAGAAGTGGTTATGGATCTTCCCATCAACCCATCTGCCTCCAAGGAGTTTGTCAAGGTGTGTGCAAGTTTAAAACACCTTGAACAAGATCATTGTGTGTGGTACAAGAAGTTTCAAAGCAATAAAATACCAATTCTCTATTGTTTGTGCCTTTTTCTACATTTTTTTTGAAGAAACAATTCATACCATTCTCCTGTATGGAACTGTCATGACTCCTAGGTTATTGGGATGTGAAGTATGGTGAAATAACTCTCATTTAGGACTAGTTTGAGGCTATGACATTGAATAGGAGGAAACTTATAAGCATTTTATCTTGGACTGTCTATTGAAATCTTAGTTTTCCTGAAGAATTACGCTGCCACAGGCTGTACTGTGTGAAGGTACATAGTTTCTTCACTTACTCATGTTTTGATTGGTTAGTATAGGGAGCTATATTTCATTTGAAGGCAGTTTGGTGTCTTGACATTCTTATTGTAGGGAGATATAAGGATTTCTTTTAAAAATAGTCCTAACAAAACCTAAACTAGGGTTTGCTTCAAGCGATGGGAAATTGACCATCCCACTATCTTTCAAGGCCATCAGACTAGTGGGATGGGTGTGTTCATTTACATTTCAAGTGTTTTGGATGATTTCAGGAGAGAGAGAGAGAGAGAGAGAGAGAGAGAGAGAGAGAGAGAGAGAGAGAGAGAGAGAGAGAGAGAGAGAGTTGGTAGTTGCAAGATTTGCTAGAGGAGGCTTAATATGACCATGTATTAAGCCAATTTAGGGAACCATAGAGGCATTTTGGGAAACAACTGATTGTAGTAGGAAAAAACCCACAAATCCATAGTTTTTACATGTATTCTAAATGTTCAAATCATTGGTTAAGTTCTGTACATGAATTTTAGGGGGGTCTCTTTGTATTTTAGGCCTAATTGGGGCTCTAGGTCATTGAGAGGAGTTATAGGTTGGGGTATACCATCCAAAACAACCTATACCCAATTTTGGATATGTCATAGGGAGTCCAAATGGGTATCTCCTAATTGTCCAAGATCTATATTTGAAGGTCTACAACAAAAGTTATTGATGATTGTTCTCTTTTCTAGGGCTACAAGCAGTTTCTTGGGTTTGTGAAGGAAGTACTAGTTCTGAGTTTGACTTGCCTTTACCAATGATTGGAATGGGTCCCAATGCATGTCTAATCAACCTTTCCATGAAGAATTCAGAGTCCCTAACTTTTGTTCCCACTTTTACAAACTGATCTTTGTTTTTGGGTGTAGTGAAAACCTTGTCAACTTGTTCTAACCTCTTCTATCCAAGTGCCTCTACATCACTTGGTGACTTCCAACTTGGAGAAAGGTGACTCTTGGGATTCTTTTATTGCTTTATTTTATGACTTGGGTGCTTGAAAAATTTTCATTGTCCAATCTTTGTCTCCTAGCATGTAGGTGACTAGGATTTTTCTCCTTATGCAACTTGCCTTGTCTTTTACTTAGAGTGTTAGAAAATTAAAATATTTGTTTTATTTCTCCAAATTTTATGTATGATGTTGATTAACATGTGCATGAGGGTGCCCCTGCACCATACTCCCCAGGAAAAAATAAATTTGAGCTCCACCTCAAATATGGATCTTCTTTCTTGTCTTCCAATTCCTTTGCATGCATGCATTGTTTTCATTTTGTTGGATCTCAAGTACATTTGTATCTACTGGTGCACTTGCACTTTTTGGTCCAACAACATGCTTCTTGAGTCAAGGCCAACTTGGTACAATGTAGTCATGTGATTTTGTTTGTTTTCTTGTTCTAATTTGACCTTGGACTGCAATTGTAAATTTATTTTCTCTTTCATCCACTTTGTCTTCTTTACCTGCACAGGAAACAAACATATTAAAGAAATAATATTCTTCTTCTTGATACTTCACTTCTTCATCCACCTCATGTTGTTTTCCACACATTCTTTTCTCTTCATTATTCTCCAAATTCTTTGGTTGTACCTCAACTATACTTAGCCATTCATTTTTATTTTTGAATTGCTCATCCATTCTTCCATTCTCCTTGACATCAACATTCTCAACTCTTGGTTCTTCTCCTGAGAACCATGCTATCTCCTTATCCTCCATAACTATCTTCTCTCTTTGGACTATCCTTGAGTCCTCTACAGCTTCTTTTGTTATCTCGTCTTCTTCTTCTTCTTCTTCCTGAACATCACCCACTTCAATATCAATGTCACTATTACTTTCATAAGTTTGAGCAAATTCAAAAGAAAACTCTTCCATTTCTTGTTCAACTAATTTTTCAAACAACATGTTGTTTTCAAAATTTGTTACCTCAACCATTACCTCATTTGTCTTTGCTTCATATTGTTGTCTACTTGTCTTCTCACTTAACAATAAGCTTTCAATTCCTATGCACTCATCCTTCAAAGCTGTTAATGTAAATTTCATCCCATCTTTGTCCATAATGTATATGTGTTGTTTTTTTATGTTATACTTTGCTGCCCTACTATAATGCCACAACCTTCCAAACACAAGGTGACATACATCCAAATGCATAATATCATGAACTATTTCATCCTTATAACTGCCTATGTGAAACTCAACTTTGCATTGCTCATTTACAATTACCTGATTACTAGTTTGAAGCCAACTCACAAAATAGGGTGTGGGGTCTGGTATTCTTTCCAAACCCAATTTATCTACCATGTATTCAGAAACAATATTATTCATGTAGATATCTAAAACCACAACTTGACAACATTTACCTTTGGACTTGCAGGTAGTTTGGAATAAGCTTTCCTTTTCCATCTTTCTTGCTTTCTTGGCTGCCATTTCTTCCTCCTGTATCTTCTTTGCCATTTCTTCCTCATGTAGCCTCTCTGCCACTCTTAACAATCTATCTAGAAATGATGATGCCCTTGTTCCATCTTTCTTCTTATTAGGAGCCATCCTTCAACATCAAATCTCACTAAACCACATTAGCCAAAAGAATAAATCATTCCCAAAGATCTTCTAGCTCTAATACCAATTTGATGTAGACAAGACAAGAGAATCTAATGAAGGATTGTCCCATCATGCAGCCCAATCAACTTCTATTACATACATTAAAATAACAACAATATTCATGACTTCAAATTGTTATAATTATGTGCTCAAAAACTTTGAAGATTGAAACAAATTGTATATGCCAACATAACCTTGTTAAATTTCAACCTTAAAATTGTCGTTTGCCAAGATTACTCCTCTTCTCTTAGATGAAAATTAACTTTGATAATTTCTAGCCAATAAAGATTTTTGTTTATCCCTTTGATTCCTTTAGTTGTAGAAAATAAATGTATATTAATCTCTTAAACTTGCAGCCCTTAAGTTCAAATAAATTCTGAATGTTGTAGCAACAATTTAAGCTATGAAGTAACACCATATCTTGATAATTTCAAAAAAATGAACATCAGCAAATACTTACAACCCAAATGTTTTTATGCAGCCAATTAGGATGGTAACACACATACATAACCTCAACAAATCCAACTATGAAATATCTCCAACAAACTTTCCAACTATCCACCTCCACAAGCTTACAAATTTAGAAATTTTTTCATCAAACAAATCACCATGGATGTTCACCTTCTTTGACTCATCAAAATGGATGTATTTCCCTTAGAGAATCATCTTCAACATCACCCATGGACGTCCTCTTGATGACCTGCAAAAATAAAAAATAAATTTGGGCTCTTCTCTTCTTTTTCAATGCCTCCCTGGAGCCAAACTTCAATCTTTTTATAAGATCTCCTTTGCATAGTTTCATCTTCCTCATTTTGGGCTCCAATGACTCTTGGTGTTCCTCTTTTTGCTTGGTGACATCCAACTTGGAGAAAGGTGACGCTTGGGATTCTTTTATTCCTTTCTTTTATGACTTGGGTGCTTGAAAACTTTTTATTGTCCAATCTTTGTCTTCTAGCATGTAGGTGACTAAGATTTTTGTCCATATGCAACTTGCCTTGTCTTTTACTTGGAGTGTTGGAGAATTAAAATATTTGTTTTATTTCCCCAAGTTTTGTGTATGATGTTGATTAACATGTGCATGAGGGTGCCCCTGCACCATCCACCCTCTCAATATCCTGGTGTGTTCAACAAATCACCCTCTAGACATCATACCCTAGTGAGGTAAGATAGGCTTCCATCTTTACACTCTAGAAGTCATAGTTATTTCCATCAAACATAGGAGGCTTAGAAGAGGACTCCTTCTGATCCATGTGTTTTATTCCAAGATCTACCTTCAGCTATTAGGTTGTACCAAGGAACCTTGCTCTGATACCAATTGTTATAACACAAGGATATACTGAGAGAGGGGTGAATCGGTATATCTCTAAACTTATTTCAATTTAACATCAATAAATAAAGCTTCTAACTGCTTTAATCAAAAGATCACCAAATTAAACTAATTAAAGAACAACACATAAGTACACAACCACAACACTAGATTTACATGGAAAACCTAAGGAGGGAAAACCACGATGAGCAAGTTGCTTGGATCTATTATCCAAATCCAGCCTCACAAATAAGGATAGAACAAGATTACAATATTATTTATGGGGTACAACCCAAAGGAAGCTACAAATCCCTGAAATATACTACAATGACACTTATAGAATGATACTAGAACCTCTGGATATTATATTCAATAGATCTTACTAAACAAATCACCTTTACATTATTCACACACTTCACTTTTTCACAAAACTTCACTTTCTTTGCTTAGGGAACACTGCTACTTCCAACACACCTTCACAAACATTTTGACATCTTCTCACACATCTTCACACACTCTCACACCCTCATTCCTTCCTCAACAAACAAGATCTTTCATTTATAGCTTCCGCAAATTCTAAATTCCTTCTCCCATGTTGACCAAGATGAAATGTGTAATCATGAAACGTGAAAGACCACTCCAAGTTGGCATCCAAAAGATGTAGAAAATTAATACGATTCAATCCAAGTGATAACCAAGACCTATTATTCGTTAACACATCTTCCAAAGTAGGCGCACATTTCAAATCATTTGGCAAGATCATCAAAGCACATGAAGTTGGCCCATCAAACACTCATCCTTTCACATAATAGCTCCAGACCAAAAGTGATACCAGAGAGAACAATTAACATCATACAAAACATTACACAAGCAACATAAGACTTTTACAAACCTTCTCAACCAATCCTTCCACTGAAATATATGTTTTCTTTCTAGCACAAACAAACAAAAACTAAGCCTAGTATCACAAACAAATACTGAACACATAGTCTTGAGATATAGTATTAAAAAACCAACTTGTGGTGCACTTTAGCACCTAAAACCTGAATTGAATCATCTAATTGAATATCTAAACTCATCTTCCAAACATCAAAGCAAAAAGATAAACTGCGTTGAAATGCGGTGGCTTCTGCTATCTTCTCCAGACAACCCTAGTCAGTAGCAAGATGTATCTTTCTTCTGTTGACACCGAAGAACCTCTACGATACACCTTAGTAGCTAAAACTTGAATATTATCATCTTATCATCTATATGTGATGCCTCGTCATGCAACCCTAGAGAGTTACGCTAACATGTTCTAAAATTATAGAATTTTTTTTTGAAGCAAGTAAATGCATTGACACTAGATAGAATTAACACTATTTTAAGCATTAAATCAAGATGATCAACTAACACCTCTAGGGAGACATAACGGCATCAAATAACCATAATTTATAACAACACAAGTAAGAAAACTTATGATACAAAAGAAGAAGATTACATTACCCATTTACAGATATGAACAGTTACAAAAGTTTAAAAACAAGATTACATGATTACAAGATTCATGACCGATTACATCAGATTACAATATACAACAAGAATATACAATTCTGGAAGTATAGCATAGCTCTAAGGATGTAATACAATCTAGAACTGGAACACTTCTGTAGTGATCACGAATCAGGATGATCAAGGAAAACCAATGGATTAAGCTCTTCCACCCGACCTTGTGGAACCCTGAGGTCCACCCCCCAAGCTAGGAGATAACAATGAGGTTCCCTGACACAAGCAAGGATAGGAGGACTAACATAAGATAGAAATACCATAGGTTTCACATGTGAACAACACTGAACACAACAATCAACATCTAGAGGAAATAGAATAGGGTAACCTAGAGTGCAGTAGGAAGAAGTGTCATCGCATGGCTCTACATGGGTTACCCTAACTGTCTCTCTCTAGATGCTGGCCCCCATCTATGGTTACCCTTACAACCTCTCTACAGGCGCCGGCCCCATAGGTCACACATGCGGCCTTCCTTATTTTGATTAATGTGAAGTCTACCCTTTCCCTCTAGTCAATTATTAGATTTTCACTTGTTAAACACTTCCAATGGGTTACCCAGACAGCCACTTTGGGCGCTGGCTCCACATCAAAAGCGACTCCCCTTCTTGCACTCAGTTGACCCAACCCAAACAAGTACTATACAAGGACACACATGACATACCTCCAACACTTATAACAAACTAAAATAACCTGAGGCATGCAAAAGTCCAAATTTAATGAAACAAAAACTAGCTTTCTCTCTAGAATGCAAGTACTCAAAGCCATTGAAAGTTCAAGGTAGACAAGCCTTTAGAGTCGGATAAATTGAAACACAATACCACTATTATTACATCCATCTCTTGATATGGAAAAAAAATGAGGATTAAAATGACTATTACATTCCATTAGAACAATATGACTCAGAACCAAAGAATAATATAATAAATCAATTACATCATTACTACTTGACGCTAATAACTAACAATGGAATTTAAAGCAAGACCATATTTAAAATTAACTCAACATATCACCATTGAACAATTTTAAACTAGAAAGCACTAAAATAAACCACTAAGAAAGGAACATACTAATATGATCAGTTAACATATGCAAGAACAGATACTATATCAGAAAGAATATAGATATAGAATGTTTTGATAATGATAAAAGACTTCGAAAAGGAAATGCTCTAGTAGACATGTATGCAAAAGTGAGAGCTTAGACAAAGTGCATTAACTATTCAGCAAATTGCCTCAAAGAGATGTCAAATTATGGAATGCGATGATTAAAGGATATGCATAGAATGGATTTGTAGATTTATTAACAACAATCAAGATAGCATAGGAATGTCTGTCACTAATTGATACATATCTCTAAATTGACAAACTGGGTAATGCTAACTCTTTTGAATATAGTTTTCTTAGGTAAGATTTGAATCTTACATAAAAATTTCAGAGAAATTCAATTTGAAAATATATAGTTATTGGTGACGCATCTAATTGTTTTAACAGAGATGAAATGGGTGAAAGGTAGATAGTCACAAAATATGTATATCTCCAAACAAACAAACTGGGTATGGATAATTTTTGGATATGATTTAGAAAACTAGGTTTTACACCATACATAAAAAACGTAGAGGAACCCAGTTCATAAAACTAAAGTTATGGCTAATGTAATAGACTACTAAAATAGAGACAAAATGTCTGAGAGGTAGACAGTCACAAAACATTTATATCTCTAAATCGACAAACTGGGTATGGACAATTTTTGGATATAATTTAGATACCTAGGTCGTGTACCATATATCACGAATTTAGAGGAACCCCGTTTTTGAAACTAAAGTTATCACTAACAGAACATACTGCTAAAACGGAGATGAAATGGCTAAGAGATAGACAGTCACATCAATCAGTGATTCCCAGAAATGCAATGATACAGACATGCACAAATGGATCTAATAACAAGGCTTCTAACCTCTCAAGAAAATTACCATCAACATGAAAAATTATAAATCAAACATTTTCTTCAATAGAAAAATGAGACAGAAATTAGAACCAAAGGAACCTAATTTCACTTGCTTGACTGGGCTGAAGATTCGATGCCAGGTTCAACTATTGTAGCCACAAACCAGTCTCCCTCCAAAAGTTCCATCTACTGAAGATCCTTATGAGAGAGAATTCTCCCCCCTAAATACAACCCAAAAACTCCCTATTTTTAGTGAAAGAAATTCCCTAAAATCTTCTAGAAGATTCCCCCCACAAGAGGCAATAACTCTTGCATGAACAATATCTTACAGTTTGCTATTTTAAACATTTTACAACTAGACCAAGATAAATATATTTTATGGTAACACATAAATATTATTTATTTATTTTTCTCTAGTTGCAATTACATTTATTAATATTATTATTATTTATTAACTTAACTTCTAGAATAATATATTTTTCATAAACTAAATTTACATAAGGACATTTATATATTTATTTATTTAACAAAAATGCTTCATAACTAATTATTTTATTTTAAGGCAACAATAACCAAAACAATACCAACAAAATAACCCAACTGTCAAACCATACCTGACTATTATGCAAGATTGGAAAACAAGACCTCCACAACAATGACTAACTATCATGACCAAACCAACAACACTGACAGGGGACACAACCGGATACTCATCCTCTTCAAGGATGATGGCTAGGCTAGGGGACCATATGTTATCTCCATTCAACAACTTCCATTGGTATGAAGGCACGCTCAGACCTGCCAATTCAGGTGGATTCGATGCCTAGTACCTACAACCTACAGCAAACAAAAGTGTCGAATACATACATATAATCATTCAAGCAGGTACATAGTGACAGGGAATCGCAGCGTAGTAGGGTACTCATTATGAGTAATACTACACTATCCCTTCACAAAACACATCACAAGTATCCACATTAAACAAATTCATTAGTAAATAAACAACCAAATAACACAGACAAATAATCACATTAATCACGTAGTAAAACTAATCTACATAATTAATTAACCTATAACTAATCACAACATAAGCATAATGTACTAATCATAAAGTATCAACAGTGTCATCATAATAAACATCAATGAGTGTCATCATCTACATCATAACAGTAAGCCTACCATCAACATGTCTATCATACCCTAAGTATTCTGAGTAGTTTACCTTCTTCTTCATGCTCCTTAGCTCGACCACCTTCTCATCCAAAGTGAGAATGGAGGGGTACTACACTATAAATGATCAACCTTCAAACCATAGAACCTCAACTTCAATAGTGGAGAAATCTGAAGCATTTCCTAGACACATCTTGACTACAATAACTCTAAATAATTATCTTCACTTTGCAAGCTCTAGAAACTTTTGCATTGATTTCTATGCTATGAAATCAGGAATATACAACCTTCACATATGTCCTTGACAAAATCCCAAACTGCAAGGCCATACTACCAGGTGCAAAGGAATGCGGAGCATTCTTCCAAGCTTATTCTGTGCAAACTCCAGTGCCTTGATAACTTGAATCTTTCTTTCGAAACTAAAGCAATGGATTTACTCAGGAAACAATGAATACAATATTTTTCATATTAGAGACTTCATTCTCAACTTCATACAACAACAACAAACTCTTTTCTCAAAGCAAGAATATTCATGTTAGCACACCTTTTGTCTAGATACAACTTCAAGAGATATTGATGACATTCATTACCTTGCCCTTCTCATCACAACTTCTTTGATCTATCTTCTTTTGTATCCTTTAATTACATTTCCACAAACTTTCTTTATCATTGCCTCTTATCTCACACTGTTGACATCAATGACAACACAAGTGCAACAGTACCATGTTGGTTTTCTTCATCTTAGTATGTTTTTTGTGATCAATTTCTCTCCATGGTTGACCTCTGTGAAGTTGTCTTCACCATAGCCAATGATAAAGCTCTAGGATGTGATGGATTTTCTTGTTAATTTTACAAGGCACTTTGGGAATTAGTGGGAGAAGATCTTCATAAAGTTTATCTTAAAACTTTTCATTCTAATTCTTTAGTAAAAATTATTAACAAAGGAAAAATCAAGCTTATATAGTCTAAGTTCAGTGATCCTAATGATATTTAAAATTGGTGGTTGATCACTCTTCTTAATGTCTTTTATAAGATCATTGTAGAGGCCCTTTCTTTGAAATTGAAACATATTCTTTTGCTTTGATCATTCGACCTGAGAAAACTAGTTTTATCAAATCAAGATTTATTCTGGATAATATTATTGTTATTTAGGAAGGCATAGAATGGGCTTGTCATTCTCTACAACAAACTATTTTTATCAAAATTGATTTTTCTAAAGCCCATGATCATATAGAATGGCCCTTCATCATTGTTGTACACTTCAAGATTTAGATTTTAGTCCCTATTTTGTTCAATCTATGTGTATGGTTTTTTTGAGTACCTCAACTTGTATCACTATCAATGGTCATCAATCTTCGACCTTTGGCCTTTTTAGATCTATATGTCAAGGTTGTCAATTGACTCCTACTCTTTATGTTCTTGTTGTTGAAGAATTTGGTTATCTTTTATCTCATGTTGTTTCCCATTAGCTTGTCAAAGGTATTTCTCTTCTGTTACATCCCTCTTTTTGGAATCGATTATGCTATTTACTTTCTTGCAAATTTCAGTAATATAATATGTTGTGGACGACATGGAAACTAATGATTTATTATACAAAGTTAGTTCTATGAAATTTTAGAATCTATTGATTATGATCAATGTGATATTGTAGACTAAATGTCCTTTTTGTTAAGTGAAATGATGTTTTGGATATATTATGCTGTGATTTGGAACATAGGTGCTTTGACCACAAAATTGTATGTGAGACTGTCATTGCAGGAACAGGTGGATCATGTTCGATAGGAAGAGAAAGTATCTTTGAGAGAGAGTATAGACTCTGGAAATTAACCATGGGTGTTTGTTACTGAGAACGCCAAACAGGTAGATAAACCTTGAAGCCATCAATTTAGTCTTGTTTTTCGACTGGGATAGTTTAAGACTAGATGTCGACGTCTGAAGATAAGGTGTAACATCCTTTTCGTAAGTCGTCATATAGAATCTTGGAATCGATGATGTTGTCGTAAGTCCACCAAAGCGAGTCGACTTTTATAGACAATTATTATTTCATTTATAGGTAATTTAATGAACCTATTTGTGGCAGATTGTGGATCACGTCTCGTAGTCAAAAGATGCGAGAAGTCAGCTTTGTACATCTAACGATGTAGGAAACTTGTTTTGCGTTACGGTCAATCCGTCGTGATTGCCGTAAAATGTGTCGAACTTGTGTTGCGAATTTATTCTTTTTGGCAATCGACGAATGTCGATTTTGAAGCCATAGTGTGTAATAATTTGTTTTGGTCATTGTTTGGAATGAGTCTTTTTCTTCTAGCTTTGACCGCGAGATATTATCGATCTAACCTTGAGTTTCCTTATTAAGTTGGTCTTTATCTCTTTTTCTTTTTCGACCAAAAAGATGCTTTAGACATTTCTTAACCACTGCCTTGTCGAGCTTAACCCCACAATTTAGCTTTTAGTTGCTCTTGGAGAATTAGATGCCTTAGTGTTCAAGTGAGGGTGGGGTTATTATGTCCACTAACAAGCCACGTCGCCAAAGGAGCCTCCATCTTTTTAATGGTCGTGATAAGTGGGAAGTCAGGTAAAAAGACAGTTATGTCGACCCTTGTGTTTAGGCTTGTGACGGCCGTGAATTCAATGCAGAGATTCTACTTCACCGTGGCATGAGAGGGAGGAGGTTATGCGGTTGTGATAAGGTGTAACCGTAAAATGATTGCAGATGCTCCATCTTCATTGAGGGTGCAAAGGCATTGGGTGGCTGTTGTAAAGAAACGAAAGGAAACCGCAATTATGGGAGCCTTTTGCTGCGCTGTGCTAGGTAGGAGTTATGTGGTGTGGAGAAGAGAGTGGAACAGCAGTTGAATGTTGTTTACTCCTTCATCGTGAGAGAGAGGCAGGAGTTAGAAGTTGTAGTGGGCGAGTAAATGGAGATACTCCATCGTGGAGGAGAATATAGTGAGTTCGGGAGCCGTTGTTAGAGAAAGAAACTAAAACCGCAGAGAATGCCGTCATCTTCAGGGGTGGAGTAGGAATAGGAGATTATTCGGTTGAGCATTAAGTGCAACTAGAGAGAGAGGAGATTGAGGGCATCTTAGTGGGTGCGGAAGGTAGTGTGGAGAGTCGTTGTTTAGAAATAGGAAGCAGGAGATTACGTGAGGATTCGACAGGAGCTACATCAGGTTCTTGTTTCCTTTTTAAGACTGTAATTAGTAATGGTATAGTATCAAAACAATGTCTAATCCTTTTGTCACTTGGTTATTTGAATGATAATCATTTATATGATGAAAACTTATAACCGGCTTGATGCACATTCCATACTATCATCTGCTTAAAACAATTTTTGGTTATTTGTGTCTGAAAATGATGATGGAGTTTTATAGTCCTGTTCCCTTATATGCTTAGGCTATTAGAAGGCCGTTTATCTTGAAAAGATGGGAACCTTGTTTTGAGCTAGGAGTCTTTAGTTTCCAGTGATCTTTCTTGAGGATTGATGCCCTGTGGCTCTAATGCAGTTAGTCATTCCAGCCTGATGTGGTATTCCCCACGAGTAAATGGAAAGGTAGCTTGTCCAAATGTTATTATTAAGACTTTAAACTACTACATAGGATTCCATTGACTGTGCTAAAGATATAAACCTTCTTTTAATTGAGAGATGTCAATGTTAGTATAAATAAGGGTTCGAAATGAATAAACTAATCTTGCTCTATATAGGTTATTGGATTTAAATCTTCTTGAGGATTGTGATTTGAATATTACAGCCATCTATGGAGTCATAGGAGTTAAAAATCTCAAATTATAACGATATTAACCGTGTCTCGTATAGAACCAAGAGTCTTTTATTCATTAGGTAACAATGATATTACATTGATTTAAGAAGTCCATTATGTTTAAGTTTCTAGTTTCCTTTAAGACTGTGTTATCAACTTAAAACTGCCTTTGGTGCACTTGAAACAATAGCTCCATAGTGAGAAAACACATTGCTCCATGTGCATGTTGTGTAGGAGTTTAAAAACCTCAGATTTAAAGCATGTTTTGACGTAAACTTTAGTGTGTTTGACAGCTAAAGATGTAGTTGTAACCAACTAGTGTCTTATTCATTTTATATCTTTAGTTAGAGGTCGACCATGTGTTTGGTCATCTCTAATGTCGTAAGGAAGATTCCAACTCCTTTATTATTTTATTTTACGATTCTTACCTCAATGACCCATGTGGAAGTATTTGACATGGAGAGGGGAGTAGGGAGTTAAAGTATTAGTGTTGGTCAAAAACCGTCATGGTTTTGTAATGAACAAGTAGGGTGAGAAAACCCGCATTTTGAGTCTAGATTACGTTGCATGTGATGGTTCAAGTATCGTTCTATTTTGTAGACCTTTATGAGTCTAAAACCTTTAAATTCTGGGATAACAGGAAATTGTTTTAGATACTTGAGTATGTTGTACAAACATGGGAATCGAGTAACCAAGTTTGAAACCACTTAGGAGTGGGTGTTATTAAATAATGTTTTATATGAATATGGGTTTATGAAACTATAAACTCGGGAATAGAGTAAATGTTGCGCCATGTGCTATTGCAGGAGAGAATCCTAAAACCTTGAGGTCATCGAGGTCAACATTTGTTTAAACCTTACAAATAGGAAACTGTAGGATTTCGATTAGTTCAAGTCGAGTAGGGTGGGTGAACTAAGTTCATGCGTTCTTAGAATGCTATTTAAAAACAAATCCTTTGGTGAAGGTGGTGCACGATCCTCAAGTGCATCGAATTTTCACTGTGAGTAGATGGCATTTCTTGTGGAGAGTCATGCATGATTAGAGGGTATCTAGGGATCTGCACGATAACAAGACACGTAAGTTACAACACCAGAGCTCAGATGGCAAACACCGATGGTTATCCTAAGTCTATCCTCTTGAGTAGGGTAGGGTAGGGCCACTTCCGGTTAGGAAGGAGTACGGGAGACCGACGGTCTGTGGTTGGAGGTTAAGCTCCTTGAAGATACTTTCTCTTCCAAATACTGAGGATTGCCGAGTCTTGAATGTGATGGGTCGACAATCGAGATGCATGTTAATGGTATGTTTCCAATATATTATTTGTTTCAAGAAAATTTCAAATTGTTAGAAAACAAAATGTTTATTTTATATCATTTCTTTCAGTTTTATGAAAATGAGATCATGTTTATATTAAAGTGAAAAATGTTATAATTGGTAATAGATAAGTTTCTTTTGTATTTGATTACCTAGTAAAAAAAAAATTTACCTTTGTGAAAACCTAGTTTTTCTTGCCATTTCGGATATGGATGTTACATCTTCCCAACTCCATTGCTCAGTTGGTGAATGGGAGTTTTGCTGATGATTCCTTCATCACTCTATTGGAAGAGGAGAATAATATTAAGAAAGCTCTTTTTTGTCTAGACAGTTTTTTGTAAAGATTCGAGATCAAGTATGTAGTGGCAAAAAACTCAATGTTACCATCAATCCTTTCTCCTAAGCCTCCTTAGCTTGACTCCTGTGGGTGGAAGTAGATTAAACATGGGGAAAATTTTGATTTCTATACATTCCTTTTTTTCTCAATCTTCTCCAGTTGTGCATTGGCAAGCAATTATTTCTAAAATTGAAAATAAAATTGCTTATTGGATCACTAAGCCCTTTCCTCTTGTAGGGAAATTCTAGATTTTCTCTAAAATTCTTCCAGCTACTCATGTTTAAATTATTCCTCTTGATGGGTCCCTTCTAAAGCTTCCTATAAAAAACTTAGAAAGCTTCTTAGTGACTTTCTTTGGGCCTCTTCTAGGAATCACAAATGATTTCATAGAGTTTCCTAGGTATTGTTGCCTCCCACGTGATTCTAGAGGCTTGGATTTACTTTCAATTCAACACTAAGGTATGTTTCTTTTTTCTAAATGGATCATTCAATCCCTTGAAGTTAATGAGGCTTAGAAAATTCTTGTTCATCATTGCATTTCCATATGTCTCCCTCTTGGGAAACAAGCCTGGAAGGGGATTGATCTATTGTAAGTATGTACAGTTAGTGTTGTCATTGATGTCAACAAGCTTGTGTTGTCATTGGTGTCAACTGTATGAGCAAGAGGGTGTTGAGTGGATGTTATCTCTGATGATGGGGAAGTGCTAAGGATGTTGATGATATGTTTTTGGTGCTTGGTTTCCAAGTCCTTTTGAGAAAATTTGAATAAAAAAAGAAAACAGTGTGTGGCAGTGGTATTCTGTGTTGTAGAGTAGTGTTCTGGTTTTGCTCCACACTTATTTTATATTGAAGATCTATTTATATAGTTTGGACATTTTGATTAGAGGTGTTCAGAGGTTCTACATTCAGAATTTAGCATGTTGGATTGATGTGTAGAGGAAGGTGTGTTCACTAGTGTATGAACTATGATTTACAAAGGTGTCTGGGAGAAAAGTTTTTGCTCTGCATTTCTCCGCAAAGTGGTTTCAGGTCTTGTGGTTTTGGAAGTGTGTTTATAATGTTCATATCTATCTTCAATTGAAGTTGTTCATGGTTTGGTGCTTCACAAGTTGATTTCTTGAGTTACATTGCATGACAGAGATGGTTGAGTATGCTGGGTAAACATGATAAGGTTGTTTGACAGGTGAAAGTTGTTGTAGAGGAATTTGTTGGTTTTCAGGGTATTTTTGAAATACTCTAGATTGTGTTCAAGAATGGTGTGTGGTCTACGAGTCATCTTTGGGTTTGAGGAAGCATGTACATAATTATTTATGGTGTTAACACTAGTTTAGCTGACCTTGGGTGTTTACACTAATTGTGGAGCTTCTTTGATGATTGTCGAAGCATGGTGTAACATGTATGAGTGAATTTAGGTCTAAGGTGTGTTGTGGTTCACCTTCATTCCTTTCTACTGCGGGAATTTTTTAGTGCCAAACTAATTTGAATTTGCATGATTAAGGTGCTTTGCTAACCTTGGAGAATGTTTTCAAGATTGAAGATGGTATAAATAAGTGTTGAGTTGTTGAAGGATGAAAATATAGAAGAGTATGGGGTGTGAGATGTGAATTACAGAGTTATAGAGTGTGAATTTGTGCAGTGTAGTGTGATCTTTCATGTGTTAGATTATTGGATGCAGTGAGCAGAAGGTGTCTATAATTCCTTAGTGAGACTGCAGAGGTAATGATGGTGATGTGGTCGACTTCTTTATTGCATTGAGATATTTTTCTCCTTGTAACAATCTTCTCTATCTTCTTTTCTATTCTGGCAGTGAGCCTTTCTTTCTTTTGGGCAGTGAGCCCTCTGGTAGTGAGCCTTTTAGTAGTGAGCCTTTTGGTAGTGAGCCCTCCAGTAGTGAGCCTTTTGGTAGGGAGCCCTCTGACAATGAGCCCTATCATATTTCGATGTTGATATTACTTTATACTATGAGCTAATCCTCACCGTAATTTTTCCCTTCTTGGGTTTTCCATGTAAATCTAGTGTTCTCTTGTGTTTGATGTTGATTTAATTTAGTTTCTATTATTTGCTTTCATGGTTTTGATCATCTTAATAGTTTAAGGGATTAATTGAAGTAATGTGGATCTGAATGTGTGTGAAGGTTCTAAAGTTTTAAGTTACAACTAATTCATCCCCCCCTCTCAGTTGTCTTATGCATTCAACAATTGGTATTAGAGCCAAGTTCCTTGGAAGAAAGCTTAACCGCTTGAGGTAGATCTGGGATGGTGCACAAGAAGGATGTTCCCCTATTTGACGGATTAGCCTATGTATTCTAGAAAATAAGGATGGAAGGTTATCTGATTTCCCTTGGATATGAAATCTAGAAGTCTGTTGTGACTGCATATAGAATGGACCAAGTACTGCTAATGAGATCAAGGCCTATGAAACCAATGGTAAAGCAACATATGCTCTTTTAAGTGGTCTTACTAATTCTGAATTGGTAAAAGTTATGAATCTAAAAACTGCTAGTGAAATTTGGGAAAAGTTAAAAAGCATTTACGAAGATGATAAGGTCAAACAAGCTAAGATGTAAAATTTAAAGATCATATAAATGAGACCATGTGAATGTTTGAAGATGAAAACATTATAAGCTACTTACAGAAAGTTGATGAAGTTGTCAATAGCATTAGAGGACTTGGTGGAGAATTGGAAGAAAAAGAATTTGTATTGAAGGTACTCAGAACTCTTCCCAAAGCTTACAGTCATTAATTTTCTGCTATTGAAGAATTACAAAATCTGGATCAATTTACCAAAGATCAATTGCTTGGTACCTTAATTGCTTTTGAAATGAGATAATTTGGTACAAGTAGTGCAAAGGTTGAGACTGCCTTCAAGGCTGGTAAATCAAAGAAGATTGTGGAGTTAGATCAAGAGGATTCTAATGATATGGAAGCTAACTTTGTGAGAAGAATGGAAAATGGTACTGGTAAGTACAGTGGTAAGTTGCCTTTCAAGTGTTTTAGTTGTGGCAAGATAGGTAATTATGCTTCAAGATGTCTAGAAAGAATTTTGAGAAGAAAAAATAGGGAGAACAAATGTAAGGTGTTTAAAAAAAGCTATTATGTTAGAGAAGATGCAAGTATATCTGATGATGAATCTGATTATGAAAATGATGAGGATAGTTAATGTTTGTTCATAAGTGTAAAAGATGATATTGTTTATGATAACTCTAAGGAATGTGTGAAGCTAAGGGCTATGGAAGTAAGTACTAATGTTGAAGGCACTTTGATGTCTGCTTTTCATACTAGATAGGAAAATAACTACCGGGTCATTAACAATGGATGCTCAAATCATACATGACCGATGATAAGAGCAAGTTTGTTAAACTTGAGAAATATGATGGAGCACTAGTTAGATTTAGTGATGATACATCTACTAAGATATGTGGAAGAGGTTCAATCAGTTTTGATGGCAAACATAATACTGGTGATGTTCTTTATGTTAAGGGTTTAAAACATACCCTCTTGATAGTTGGACAAATATGTAGCAAAGGTTACAATCTTGTATTTCAGGATGGTGGTTGTGAGATCAGAAAAGATTCTAGAACTATGATAGCTACTAGAAAGAGGACAGATGGAAATGTCTATCAGCTCAAAGGTGGTGATGGTTATTGTTTTATGACTCAGATCAGTGAGAGTTAGCTATGGCGTAGAAGATTGTGTCACATCAATTTTGATAGCCTAGTAAGAATAAGTTTAGTTCAAGCTATGAGAGATCTGCCAAAGATTACAAAGCCTATCAATACTATCTATAAGGAATGTCAAGTTGGAAAGAAAGCAAGAAGTTTCAAAGTCAAAGATCAATCTTCTACCAGAATGTTGGAATTGGTGCATACAAATCTTTGTGGTCCTACTAGAGTAAGGAGTTTTCAAGGTGACAGGTATTTCATGCTACTAATTGATGATTATTCTAGAATGACATGGGTTACTTTTCTTAAAGAAAAATCAAAAGCCCTAGATAAGTTTAAAGCATACAAAGCAATGGTTGAGAATGAAATGGATATGAAAATCAAATTCTTAAGGTCTGATAGAGGTGGAGAGTTCACCTCCAATGAGTTTAACATGTTTTTTGAGAATCATGGAATAAAGAGACATTTATTTTCCCCTAGGACTCCTCAACAGAATGAAGTGATTGAAAGGAAGAATAGGATTATTCAAGAAGTTGCAAGAAAAATGATAAAAGAAGCAAATCTCTACTAGAGAGAAGCAATTCATACTTCTGTTTATATACTGAACAAAGTGCAAGCAAGGGCTAACATTGCAAAGACTCCTTATGAGCTATGGTATGGAAGGATTCCTACTGTCAAATATTTCAGAGTGTTTGGAAGCAAATGCTATATCAGAAGGGATGAAGAAAACTTAGTAAAATTTAATGCAAAGTCTGATGAAGGTATCTTCCTTGGGTATTCTACTAAAAACAAAGCTTACCGGTGCTACAACAAAAGGCTAAGAAAGATTGTTGAGGGTGCAAATGTCAAAGTTGATGAAGATCTATAGAAGAATTCAGAAGTAAATGGATATGAATCAGATGATTTTTCTTGCAAAGAAGAAGAAAAAGATAAAGAAAAAGAAGTACAAATTGAAGAGGAAGAAGCTCTGGAAAAGACTCCTAAAACTCCCAAGTATGTGCAGAAGCATCATTTTGAAGAAGAAATCATTGCTGATAAGAGAAAAGGTGTGCTAACAAGAAAGAAAGTTGCTAAGGAATAGGTAAATATATGTTTACTTTCTAAATTTGAACCTAAAACAATGATTGAAGCATGCAAGGATGAGTATTGGATCAAGGCTATGGAAGAATCTAACTAATGCAGATTGAAAAGAATCAAACTTGGGAACTTGGCCCAAGGCTAGAAAACAAAAATGTGATTGGAACTAAGTGGGTATTCTGGAACAAACTGAATGAGATTGGAGAAGTGGTAAGAAACAAGGAAAGGCTTGTTTGTAAAGGCTACTCACAAGTAGAAGGAAGAGTCAATGAGGAAACATATGCTCTAATGGCAAGAATGGAGGCCATCAAGATGTTTTTGGATTTTGCAGCACATAAGGATTTCAAGTATATCAAATGGATGTGAAGTCTGCTTTCTTGAATGGTGAATTGGAAGAAGTATACATAGAACAACCAAATGGATTTCAGTTATTAGATAAACTGGATATGGTTTGTAGATTGAAGAAGGCACTATATGGATTGAAGCAATCCCCCAGAGCATGGTATGCAATGTTAGACAGATACTTATTACAACAAGGATTCAATAAAGGTACTGCAAATATCAATATGTACATCAAAGTAGAAGAAGATCAAATTTTGATTGTGGAACTATATGTGGATGATATAATCTTTGGTGGAAATGAAGGTATGTGTAAGGATTTTGCAGATGAAATGCAACAAGAATTTTAAATGTTATTGTGTGGTGAAATGAACTTCTTCCTTGGGTTACAGACCAATCAAATAGATAAAGGTATTTTTATTTCACAATCAAAGTATGTCAAGGAAATGTTAAATAAGTTTGGAATGGAAGATTCTAAACCAGTTTGTACCCCTATGGTGACTGGTTGCAATATGAGAAAAGAATGATGAAACTCCTAAGGCTGATAAGAGAGGTATAGATCAATGATTGGAGGATTTTTATATCTAAATTCTACTAGACTGGATATTATGCATGCAATTTATCTTATGGTTATATTTCAAGAAGATCCTAGAGAGTCACATGTTGTAGCAATGAAGAGGATATTCAAATATTTAAAGGGCACTCCAAATCATGGCTTGTGGTATCCAAAGGATACTGAATTTACTTTAAGTGCTTATACAAAAGTAGATTGGACTGGTTGTGTGGATGATAGGAAAAGTACAACTGGTGGTGCATTCTTTCTTGGATGCAAATTAGTGTCATGGCTAAGTAAGAAGCAAAATTTAGTGTATTATCTATAGTAGATGCATAATACATTGCAACAACATATTGTTGCACTCAGGTGTTATGGATGAGACAAACCTTGAAGGATATCAGAGTTGCATATGACGAACCAATTCCTATCTTCCGTGATAATACAAGTGCTATTAATATTTCAAAGAATCAGGTGATGCACTCAAGGACAAAACATATATCAATCCAGTAACACTTTTTGAGGGAGAAGGTTGGAGAGAATGAAGTGAAGATTGAGTATATGCCTACAAAGGATCAGATTGCTTACATAGTCACTAAGGATCTTCCTAAGAATACTTTTGAGTATCTATAGGAGAGGTTAGGGGTTATTGCCCCTCCTTCTTTGAACTAGATGCATAAGGAGATGCATCAGTCTAGTGGATTTCAAGATTCATTCTATGTTTTGGACTAATGTTGGAGGCTACCTCTCAGAGGGAGTAGGTAGTACCATTTTTTATTGTTGTAGTCAAAGGGAGCAAGTGCTGGTGAGAAGGTACAAGTATGAGTAACATCTAAAGAGGAGAATGAGAGAGAGTTGTGGTGCCCTTTGCTATTGATGTCAAAGGGGGAGAGTGATCAATGTGAAAAAGGAAAGAGTTAGTTGACAAAATGAGAGTAGTATGCTAAGGGGGAGAGAAAGAAAAAGGAAAGTAGTTGGTATGAAGCATAGTATCGAGGGTGTTGTTGTATTGAAGGTTTTTCATGTCATGTGTTGCCATCAATGATAAAGGCTGAGATTGTTGCAAGTATGTGCAATTAGAGTTGTCATTGATGTCAACAAGCTTGTGTTGTCATTGGTGTCAACTATATGAGCAAGAGGGTGTTGAATGGATGTTGTCTCTAATGATGGGGAAGTGTTGAAGATGTTGATGATATGTTTCAGGTGCTTGGTTTCCAAGTGCTTTTGATAAAACTTAAATAAAATAAGAAAACAATGTGTGGCACTAGTATTCTATGTTGTAGAGTAGTGTTCTGGTTTTGCTTCGTATTCCTTTTATATTGAATATTTGTTTATGTGGTTTGGACATGTTGATTAGAGGTGTTTAGAGGTGCTACATTCAGAATTTAGCATGCTAGATTGATATGCAAAGGAAGGTGCATTCACCAATGTATGGACTATGATTTTCCAAAGGTGTCTAGGAGAAAAGTTTTTGCTCCACATTTTTCCGTAGAGTGGTTTCAGGTCTTGTAATTCTAGAAGTGTGTTTGTAAGGTTCATATCTATCTTCAGTTGAAGTTGTTTGTGGTTTGGTGCTCCACAAGTTGATTTCTTGAGTTACAATGCATGACAGAGATGGTTTCAAGTATGTTGGGTAAATAGGATAAGTTTGTTTGACAGGTGAAAGTTGTTGCGGAGGAATTTGTTGGTTTTTAGGGTATTTTTGGAATACTTTAGATTGTGTTCAAGAATGGTGTGTGGTTTGCAATTCATCTTTGGGTTTGAGGAAGCATGTACATAATTGTTTATGGTGTTAACACTAGTTTGGCTGACCTTAGGTATTTACACTAATTGTGTCTAGTTGCTTTGATGATTGTGGAAGTGTGGTGTAACATGTATGAGTGGATTTAGGTCCAAGATAAGATGTGTTGTGGTCCACCTTCATTCCTTTCCACCATGGGAATGTTTTGGTGCCGACCTAATTTGAATTTGCATGATTAAGATGCTTTGTCAACCTTAGAGAATGTTTTCAAGATTGAAGATGGTATAAATAAGTGTTGAGTTGTTGAAGGATGAAAATATAGAAGAGTATGGGGTGTGAGATGCGAATTACAGAGTTATAAAGTGTGAATTTGTGTAGTGCAATGCAAGCTTTCATGTGTTAGATTACTGGATGCAGTGAGCAGAAGGTGTCTACAATTCCTTAGTGAGACTGTGAAGATGATGATGGCATTGTGGTGGACTTCTCTGTTACAAATTGAGATATTTTTCTCCTTGTAACAATCTTTTCTATCTTCTTTTCTATTCTGGGAGTGAGCCTTTCTTTCTTTTGTGCAATGAGCCCTCTGGCAATGAGCCTTTTGGCAATGAGCCCTCTAGTAGTGAGCCTTTTGGTAGTGAGCCCTATTATATTTTGATGTTGATATTACTTTATATTGTGAGTTGATCCTCACTATGGTTTTGAGCCCTTCTTGGGTTTTCCACATAAATTTGGTGTTCTCTTGTGCTTGATATTGATTTGATTCAATTTTTGTTATTTTCTTTCATGCTTAATCACGTTAATAGTTTAAGGGATTCATTGAAGTAATGTGGATCAAAATGTGTGTGAGGGTTCTAAAGTTTTAAGTTACAACTGATTCAACCCCCCTCTCAGTTGTCTTGTGCATTCAACATGATCTTTATAGCATTCTAATTATAATTTAAGACCTTGTTCGAATCCAAGGGACTTTTGTTATCAAAAGTATTTGGAAAGCTTGGGAAATCATGAAGCCTTGGGTTCTTTGGAATGGAATTAGATTTCACAAGGGTCTATTCATAAATCAATGGTCTATTTGGTGGTCTCCAATCATTACTTATCAAGACCACTCTCTAGCTAGGACCCCTTGGGTCCATGCTTTGAGGTTTTTCAAGAAAGGAATTAAGACCCTTCTAGATTTATTTTCCAGAACAACCAAGAAGTGTTTATCTTGGCTTGAAGTCAAAGATAAATTTCATTTTTCTAATCATGATCATGAAACTCTCCATGTGATTATTGATTTTGTGTCACTAGACACAACTCATAAAACTGAGGTATGTTGCTTTAAACCATGGTGGAAAGATTGGAAATGGTATCTAGACACACCAAATTTTGTAGCTATGAACCTTGTAATGTTTATTTGTGGCTATCACCTCATTTTCCTATGGTTCCTACATTGAATCAAAGATGGTTGCTTCAGTCCCCTTTGGTAGTTTGGTAGTGCATATTTTGCACTATTTGGCCAACTAGTCTTGAGCTTAAGCTTACTCACTTTGCTTGGTGTATTCTTTTCCATGGTCTTCTCGTTGGTTCAGCTTAACCCATATTGGAATTAAGGATCTTAAATGTCCTTTTTGTGGCTACCAAAAAACACTTAAGCATCTCTTCTAGTTCTATCCTATGACTCAGGCAACCTAGACTTGAATTCATGATTTTCAAGCCTTTCCGGCCTGAACCTTTTTTTTGGCATATGGTTTTATTAAGGGATTGGCCTAGAATCCCTTTCATATTTAATCAAATCTAGCATTCTTTCAGGGTGTAAATTCTTTTCAGCATATGGAAGAACATAATTATGATTTATTTTCTAGAAATGTAGTTGATTCTAGTTTTTGCTTTATTCTAAAGATATGATTTGTTCCAATGTTCTCATGCAGATACAGGTGCAAGCTAACAAAGTTGCACTAGAGGTTGCACATTTGCAAGTGCTTTTGGACCGCTAGGGCAATTCCCCTTGCATTATTGTTAAAGTCTCCTCGACTCTTGCTTCTAGCAAAGGCTGGTCTCCACCTTATGGGTGTCATAGGGGACATAGTTGTTTTACTCATAGAGATTGATATGATCATTCCCAAGCCTCTTAGCCTCTTGGATGAAGAGACCATGCTTAATAGGGGTGACCTCAATCTTCTCATCACCGCTTTGCTTCTCCCTAGGGCTTTGTTCATGGGTCTGTAGATTGGCCTAGCTTTGGCAAGGTCCCCAAGTTGGCTCTTGCCATGTTTCTCCTATTCATGACAATCATCCTGAGGAAGATAAAAAATGAAGATGTTAATGACAAGTATGATGGTTTAGAGCCTCCTATGGACACCCTAGACCTCACTGATGTATGGGGCAAATCGGATGACTGGGACCCTCCTCCTTCCCTTAGTGATATAGCTATTTCCATGTAATGGCTTCTTGTTGTCTTTATTTTTTGAGCTTTTGCCTCGAGGTGTGACTTTAAATTTCATCCACCTTTTTTGGTGAATATGTGTAATATTTTTTTATATTTGTAAATGATATTGACACTTATTCATAAAAAAATTTAGTCTCAAATTAGAAAATTATTAATAAATATTAAAAGAGAAATGGAAATCCTAAGGGGGTGTAAGAATAGAGGATTTTTCCAAAATGAAAAAAGGTTAAAAATTAACTCCTTTTCATAAATTTAGGGTAATAAACAATAACACAAATATTAAAAATTTATCCTAGATAAAAGAATATTAAAGAATTTTGATAAAATAATATTGTTGAGAAATAATAAATAGAACAAGATTAGGTGATTGGAAATTAAATTAATAAAATAATAGGTGTAATAGATGTTATGATGTAATTCGTTTAGGTATAAAACATTTAGGAAATCTCACACAAATGCTTTAGAGTTAGTAAAGTTTACGTTTATCACTTCAAGGGATTTTTGCAACTGCAAGATTAATCATGCACCTACAAATCTAAATTACATAACTGCAGATTTAATTAAGATGTGCAAATCTAATCTTTGTAAATTTAAATGCATCCAAATGAACTAGGGTCACCCCTTTAAATACAACTCCTAGGGTTGAAAATGAAACATTTTGTACATCAAGTTGGTACATGATGATCAAACTAAGTTGGTGCATCAGGGCCTAAAATTGAATTAGACTTTTAAAAATCTAGAAGTCATTTTTACAATCATATATCTAACTTAAATCATTTTCACATTTATAAATTTAACTTAGGACAGAAAATGAATAAATCTAAGGACCAAGATAAGCCCCTTAAAAAAAGTACAAATAAAAATAAATAAGGATTCAAATTATATACCAACTATCAACTTTAAAAAATAATTCTATTTATACAACTAGCACTTGCACCCCATAAGAAGTTCAAGGAATATGCCATAGGAACAACCGACGAGTTTAGAAAATTGTCCAACGTATTTTTTTTTTTTTTTAAATGACGTGCGACAATTCCAATCACTATAATGCTCACCTATGAACTAATTATCCTTCCTTACAATAATCTAGCTAAAATAACTAAACTAGAAAAATGCAACGTAAGTAATTTTCACCATTAATAATCTACAACTAAAATTTTTGACAATGTATCGAGGCTGGTGTTTTGTACTAAAATACTTACCGACTCTCATATGCAATTTTGGGGTATTGTCTAACCAGCATGAATGCTGGATAGAGATTGCCCAAGTTTGGTAATATAGCTCTCAAACCAATACGACACGTAGCTGGCGGCCCTACATAAGACCTGGAGCGTTTCCATTGAAGTAGCACTCAGCTTCAATAAGATTTTTAATTTTTTTTTTTTGATTCGTTGCTTAACATGAATACTTTTAATTATAGCCCTTACTTTTAATTATAGCCCTTATTGATTACTTGATAGAGAAGTCCTCGAAATGAATTGATCCGCGTGGACGATTAAATAACATCTCTATATTTGCTGAAAAGATTGGTAGAGGGTCGCCTCAACTCTTCCCATTTATAGACACAACGTTTAATTTGTTTCCAATTGAAGAAGCATAATGCAGGTGTTTCTTATACCAACATGGTAGCATATTAAAGTTGAGCGACCCACCCATTTGAAAACATTTGTGGTAGATAGAACTTCCACTTATCCTCCATTTTGTCCGCTCAAATGGACGCCAAGCTTTGTTTCAACACTTCTGCTATTTTGTACATTTTTAATTTCTTTAACCTGATGTTTTTATTAGGTTTACAGTAATAAAATAAGCTTGTAGTATTTTGACAGCTTTTTCTTTGAATAAATGAAGTCGATGTTGTTTGGTGTCGTAGTTAAAATATGCGCATTGCGTAATAGATAGGTAGTAGCTTTACGATTTTGTTCTCAGGTTGCAGCATTAAATTTTCTTGTTACAGAGGACTGAATAGGTACTCCCATAAATGCAAAAGTAAATAAGCTTAGCAAACTAGAGTTGAAACGTGGATTGCAATTCACTTCACAGCTAAGATCTTCTATATATACTAAGGGAAGGACTGCAGAGTTCTGCACAGTCGATAGTTATAGCAATCCAAAATTAATGTCGCTGTTCATGTGCAAGAAGAGATCTTAGCCTCTGTCCAGAGTTTCTTTTTTTAAACTCAGGAAGATTGCGCTCACTGGTCTTATTGAGTTTTTCTAAACTAAAACCTAAGGTGAAAAGAATGGCATCTAAGCCCGGGCCACTTACACGATGGCCATGGGAGAAACTTGGTAACTTGAAGGTAAGCTTTGTGTAGAGTAGAATGCTTGTGGAAAAAAAATACTGTAATTTTTTTTGTAACTAATAGTCTAACATATTCCAAAATGTAACTATAGTCTACCATTAGAATTTAAATGAAGAGATAAATAAATTCTGAATAAACGAATGTGAAGATACAGTAGTTACTGATTAGAAAGGATATTGTTATGCATCTAGTATCTGCTGCTCTCTCCTCTGGTGATCAAAGCAATACATACCAATTTTCTGGGAGGACAAGAAGCAGACAACATTAGTTTGCTGCTGCTTATTCTGGCGGGAACCAGATACCTTCATAACCAGCTCTGGATAAGTGTTTCTCGCTATCAGAATGCACGGAGCAAGCGTCAAATACAATCTAAAAGTATCCACTTTGAGCAAGTGGATAGAGAGAGAACCTGGTAAGCTCCTTCTCTCAAAATATTTTATATGCAGTTCCGTGGCCAAGAAATTCTAGAGATTGGCGATTATATAAAGCTTGTGTGAAAAACATATAGTTTGAAGATAATAAGTGTTTAGTTTCTATAATGTGGTGCAGGGACGACTATATTCTGATGTACACCTTAATGTTTATCCCAGTTCATGCATTCATCCCAGGCGCCTCCAATCTTCCTGTCTGGAACACAAAGGGCCTTCTTATTATCATTTTGGCTCATGTTGGACCATCTGAATTCGTATATTACTGGGCACATAGAACTCTCCATCATCACTTCTTGTATAACCTTTACCATTCACATCATCACTCTTCTTTCGTCACAGAACCCATCACATGTAAGAAAGTTTTCCTTTGAGTCGTTTTTTTTATATGGAAATTGTACTGTTCATGAGTATTGAATACTGAAATTGTGAATCTTGTTTCTATTCAGCTGTAGTGCATCCGTTTGCAGAACACTTGATGTATGCCGGAATGTTCTCAATTGCTCCATTGGCTACTGTGGTCACCAAAACCGCTTCTATTGGTGTAGTATTTTGCTACTTAATATGGTTTGATTTCATGAACAATATGGGTCACTGCAACTTTGAATTTGTTCCCGATTGGGCATTTAAGATCTTCCCTCCTCTCAAATTCCTCATGTACACGCCCTCGTAAGTTTTCTTACAGAAGTTCGAAAGTTTCAATTTCCTGAAAAAATCCATTGCGAATTAATTTGATCAGACATACCTAATATTCCACAGGTTTCACTCTCTTCACCATTCGCAAGTTCATACCAACTTCTGTCTGTACATGCCCCTCTATGATTACCTCTATGGAACGGCCGATAAGTCGTCCGATACTCTCTACGAGACTGCATGGAAAGGTCAGTAGCAAAAATAATTTGATTCATAGGGATAGTGTTCAATTCATTGATTTGAAATGGGTAGTATTTCAAGACTTTATGAAGATGCAACTGTGTTCGGGAAGTGTTAGACAAATAAAAGGGGATATATGGATTGGAGGGTGTTTGAGGGTTTGTCATTTTCTCTTATATTTTGTGACCTCATCTATAACTGTCAACTTGAGGTGGAATAAGGGTTACAGTGACAGCTCTTTTAAATGGGTAATATTTCATGGTATTGTACAAAGATGCAACTGTGTTTGAATATATGCAGTTTCGGCAAAAAATTGGGGATATATGGATTGAAGGGTGTCATTTTCTCCTAAATATTGTGACCTCATCTGTTACTGTTAACTTAAGGTGGATTAGGGGTTATAGTGAAAGTCCCCATAAAATGGGTAATATTTGATGACTTTGTCTAATATGCAACTATGTTCAATATATGCAGTTTAGACAAAAAATGGGGGTATATGGATTGGAGGGTGTGGAGGGTTTGTCATCTTCTCCTAAATCTTGTGACCTCATCTATTACCCTTACCTAAGATGGATTAAGGGTTATAGTGAAAGCCCCTTCAAATAGATAGTATTTCTTGACTTGTATCAAGATGCAACCTTGTTCCATATTTGCAGTTTACTCTTGAAGGATACTGTGAGACAGAAAATGGGGGATGTATGGATTGGAGGGTATTGAGCCTTGTCATTTTCTCATATATTTTTCCACCTCATCTATTACTCTTAACCTAAGTTGGGTTAAGGGTTATAGTGACAACCCCCTTCAACAACATTAAGATAGATAATTGCTTACAAATTCTCTTACTATATTATAATTCTCTTATAAAAAGTTCTTCAAATATTACTAATAAACTATTCTCTCTTATATTACATATTTTACCGTTAGTTTTATGTATTATTTTATGGTATGATCTATCTAAATAATAATTTTATCTTTATTTATAATATTTATAATTAAGAGAAAGTTGTTCTACTAAAGTTAATTTTCTACCAAACTATCGTTTTCAATATATAATATTTTTTAATTCTAATAATATTAATCTATATGGTTTTAATTCAAACAAATAACTGATGGGTAGTATTGTTATGTGGACAGGACGGAAGGAAAAGGTTGATTTGGTGCACCTGACTCATCCAACCAGCTTGCTCTCATTTTTCCATTTAAGATTTGGGTTTGCTTCATTTGCTGCTAAGCCATACTCTACCAAATGGTACATGTGGATTTTATGGCCAATTAGCAACGCCATCATGATCTTTCTCTGGCTCTTTGGACGAACTTTTATAGCTGAGAAAAACCGATTAAATGATTTGCATATGCAGACATGGGTTATTCCACGCTACACATTCCAGGTGCTCATGCCATCCGCTTCTTCCTCCGTTTCCATCAATATTTTTTATCTAGTTTTCAATATTGTAGTTATGGATGTGGATGCAGTATTTTATGCCTTCTGAGCGGGCAAGGATAAACAAGCTTATCGAGGATTCCATTTTGGAGGCGGAGAAGAAGGAAGTCAAAGTGATCAGTTTAGGCCTCCTCAACCAGGTATACCCTGAACTGCACCCAATCATTTGTTTCAAAAGGTGATGAGTTATTAATAAGGTAGATCAATAATTTTTTTTTTAAATTAACATGGCAGAGTGAGGATCTTAATGGAGGAGGAGAGCTGTTTTTGAAGAGACACAAGAACTTAAAAGTCAGTATGGTAGATGGGAGCACTCTTGCAGCTGCTGTAGTATTGAATTCGATCCCATTGGAGACAAGGGAAGTGTTCATTTGTGGGGGTATGTCCAAGATTGGACATGCTATTGTTTGCCTGCTATCTCAACGGGGAGTCAGTATTCAGGTACTCCTTTAGGAATAGGCTCCATTCATATTCTTTAACATCCATAATATCCATAGTAGGAGATCCCACATCAATAAGAGATCAAAAAGCGTTTGAAGATAATTTAGGGCTGTGGTTCCCGCATCAAAAAGAGACATCAAGAGTTCGAAGATAGCTTAGGGCTGCGGTTGTTCGAAGATGGCTTAGGGCTGCGGTTCTTGGTCCCTAGAAATTAAAAATTCATTAATTTTGTTTTATCCCATAGCATTTAATGTTTTCATTATCCTGAATGACAGCTTCTTACGGAATCAAGAGAACAATTGGATCAAATGAAATTAACCGTCCCATCTCAATTCCAGCAAAACATCATCCCTGTCAACAGCTATCAGGCGGGCAAGAACTGCAAGGTTAAAGCTGTTGTATCAATGAATCTGTGTTTTCCTAGTCGTTTTGCTGCTTGATTGGATTGAACAAAATAAGAATGACAAAAGACTTATATTTTATCTTGACAATGATATGATGCAGATATGGATTGTGGGGAGACGGGTAAGTGGGGAAGATCAGATGAAGGCACCCAAGGGAGCCCAGTTTATTCCATTTCTGCCATTTCCAATACCCAGGACTCGTAAGGACTGCACTTACCACAGCACGCCTGCAATGCGAGTGCCTGCCAGTCTAGAAAATGTACATAGCTGTGAGGTAATGAACTTGAATTCGCCTTTGCTGTGTCAGAGAATGAATGCCATTGGGTGACAAGTGGGGATTCCATATAAATATTCATATTGCAGTAATTTTGATTGTTTAAGCTTTTAAACAATACATATTTTTTTGTTTAAGGGCGCAATAAACACTCTCTTTTCAACTTATATGTTCAGTCCTAAACCTTTTGGAGACAGTAGTAATAATTTCAATTTTAATATGGTGGGAATTCAGAACTGGTTGCCAAGGAGAGTAATGAGCGCATGGAGAGTGGGAGGAATGGTGCATGCATTACAAGGGTGGGATCACCACGAGTGTGGACAAACTATCAATCCTGCGGACATCAACAAAGTGTGGGGAGCTGCACTTAAACATGGCTTTCTTCCCTTCAACCCCTCGCCTGCTCAACTGCAACTAGCCTTCTAAATCTTCAGCTCAATCTATCTATGAATAAATATTTTGGAATAAGCAAAGAGGTGCATAAACTATGCAGTACATAGTGGGGATTACAGGATTTTATTTACTTGTCAAAGTATGAACGTCATATTTTGTTAAATATATATAAATTCCAGTAACAACCAACATAGGTGCCTCATAAAGTTATAAGGTGCTTACTTGTATGTAAGGACATGATCAGTCTGAGGTGGGAAGTAAATATTGTAAAGATTTATATGGAGGAACAAGTTATAATTGAAATGTTAGGAACTATTTGTATAAAGATGTTAGAGTGTATTTTTTCTGTTAATGTATGAGAAAAAAATATGACACATTGATCATTCTTTTTAACTTCTAAAATATTTGTAGAGGAAGTTTTTTTAAGAATATTTTAACCATTATAAGAATATTTTAACCATTAGATGAGATATTTGTTGATTAAAGTGTATTTTTCATTTTGTTTAAAATTTTATATGGGTTTCTACAATCTAGATTTATAATTTTTTTTATTAGTAAATTCTATTCTCTTTCTTATATTCTTGATATGTCATATAAAGTGTTTTCATTATTATTATAGAAGAATAAAATACTCATACATAAAATATTTAGGTTAATAAATGTAATAAAGCAATCAACAAACAATTAACTTTGATAAATTGGTTAAGTTTAGGTGTATGCATGGATTTGAAATGAAATAATTCAAATTAATGTATGTCTCAAGATGTCGGAAAGGAAATTTGATTTGATTGTGATAAAGATCTAATACCTAGAATATGAAATTGGATATAGAATGGATAGATTGTGATGAATGTGCTCTATGAAATATGAAATTGTGTAAAAACTTGGATCAAGGCAGCAAGTGTAGCCCCTAACCCTCCTTAAGGTAGCCTTAAACCTTTTGTACAAACCTAACCTTTGACAAGCTAGGGTTTTAGTGTTTGTAGAAGTATTTTTGCATGTGTTTGCACCTAAACATAAGAAAAATGGTAATACTAAGAAGTATCATTAGAACTTGATATGGCAATGGAGAATCCTTGAGACTTGTTTGATTGTAGTCAAGCTTCATTGATCAATTTAACTATGTTTTGATAAGTTGGAAGATACATCAAGCAATGTATGCAATTGATGTGTAAGTAGCCAACAATGATAGTGAGAACTTGAGACTAGATGCAATAGATAAAGTGCAATGACAACCTAAGTAGTAGAGTGAGTGCAAGAGCTAATATAATTGAAATGACTAATGCAAAATGAAGCTATGATAGAGATGTGATTGCTCAATAATCCCTTGTTGGAGTGACTGTGGTTTTGATTATTTGGAGTATAGATTAAAAACTGAAGTGTGATTGAAAGAGCCTAGGGTGATGTCTTCTTATATAAGTCCTATGTGCATAATTTAAACATTTTGGTGTATGAATTGGTAAGTAATAATAACATTAGACTAAGTTGGCATGGCACCATAATTGAATTTTGAATTTTGACATAAATAGTCAAGGATACATGTACTTGGTCAAGGTCACCCATACAATCCTAACCTAGAGAAATAAAACACTGATTTGAAAACTTAAACTAATCTAAGCAAAGGTAAAATGATATTTATCAATGTAAGATTAAATCTAGGGTCAATTAGTAGGACAAGTTTAGAAAAGTGGGGGTCAAAAAGTGGCTAAATCTTCTTTTAATAGGTAATGTGCTTCTTTATTAAAAATTATGCTCCACTATTAAAAATATTGATTACACTACTTAAAAAGTGCATGCTTGAGACATAACATGTTTGCGTTATTTAAAAACTCATTTTGACATGCATAATGCATCACACAGTAGTGCAAGATGCCATGAAAATATAACACGATAATTTGACCAAGTAACAATGTACAATCACATTTTCTATATTTAAATGTGTAAGTACCACCCCTTAAGCTTGGAAATGGCTCAAATTTCCAAGCCTAAAGATCGGATATACTAAATGGCCTACAAAATCTATGTTTTAAAAAAATATAGAAATGTTTAGTTTTATTACAATTGACACTATGTATCATAAGATTTTGTAAAAATGCCACTATGACATTAAGTTAGTTCTTATCTTTCTAACCATATAAGTTTTTTTTAATTTGAATAAATTAAGGTTTTTATTTTTTCTTTTTACAAATGTGTTAATATGCTTAAAAAATATCTATTATATTGCATTACCTTTTGATCCATTCATTAAAATTTGACAAAAAAAATATATTTTCATTTTCTACACTTCATTCAATACACATTGCAAAAAAAATGATTTTTTTAATTAGAGGGAGCACGCTCAATGTTATGTTTTCAGATATGTCAACTTTGATAATTAATAATTAATATGTATTTATTAAAAAATTATTAAAAATATGTCACCTACTACATGATCTTAACTAACTTTTTTGTCAAAGGGTTTTAAAAAATACTTAACAAAACTAAAAAATGGGGAGGAGCATACTTGACACTCTATTGTATGTTAGTGAACATGAGCACCTTGTTATGCTCTTACTATTTGACATACTTAAACTTCACCATTTAAAAAAAAATAGTAGTTTAGAAACTATATTCAAAGAGCCCAAGGAGCCCAAGGGTAGAGTTCGTCATCAAACTAGTGTAACATGGTTGTTTTAGATATTTTCCAAATTGTTTCATGTGTATGGAAGTTTTGGAATGGTGTGGGGCATCTTAAAATCTTTGTCAGTTGATGAGATAACTTATGTGATTGATTCGACTCATTTAGGGCCTCATAAATGCAATCATGTTGCAAGGGAAAAAATGAATTGATAGATGGAATGAAAAGTACAAGGTTCAGTGCAAAAAGTTGGGTCCACTTTTTGGCTCAAAAGTGGAAGTGTTTTATCTGAAAATTAAAATTTATCCCAGTTGGAGTAAAAAATTGAAGCACTTACACATAAAATCTTAAGAAAGTCTAGTAATATGAAATGTAGTATTTTGAATCTAGTTTTCAAATATATAATTTATTCTAATATCCAGATGATACAAATTAATTTTTCATAGGCTTGAACAAAAATCACTTTTTAAAAGTCATTTTTTTAGGACCATACCATGCACATGTACGACAAACATAATTTGACCTAAATAAAAGTATTTTTCTAAATCCTTTTGGGAAAAGATGTGTAGTATAGTGAAGCTTGATGAGGATTTTTTTTAATAATTTTTTTCCAAATATTTTGTTTAATTAACTTTTTATTGGCCCTAATTGTTGTTTTTGAAAACCTATCATGTACGACCAACATAATTTGAGTAAAACTAATCATAAAATGAAAACTTATTTTTCATTGTGTAAAGAATGATGTGTAGATTGATGACATATAATTTTAAAAAAACAACTTTAAAAATTAAAAGTTATTAAAAAAATTTAAACATCTATCATTTCAAGATTTTGGACTAGCTTGCTCATAAATTAATTAATAAATAGAAAAACAAGTCGAATAAAAAAATACATATTTGAAAACTACATATCGTCATCTATAATGGGTTTTAATTTTATAAAAAAATTTAGAAAAAAATGTCATCAGCCATATAGGTAAAGTTAGTCTTTCCTCTTGCTCTGAACATAGACTGTACTTGTAGGTCCAAGGCTAGAGATCGGCTACCCATGCCTTTCCCAAGCCTAAGCTTTTAGGAACGGGTACCCATTTTAAAAATGGGTACTCGTTCCTTTTCTGTGGGAAAAATAAGCGCATGGTGATTTTTTAAAATTTAAACACATGTTTAGAAATGGGTACCCATTCCTAAGCGGGTAATCGTTTAGGTTCAGGTGCCTACTCCTATTAGGATTTTTTATTTACCTGTGACTTCCCCTATATGTTGACCTAATTTCTTGTGGGAACCCACAAGTATTTGATTGCATATTTAGATAGCCCTTAAAAATAGTGTAATTTGAAAAAAAAACTACACATAATTTTGAATCTATAAGAAAAAGTTATGGCCTTCAAAAAATGTAGGGGAAAATGATCAAATTAAGAGTTCGCCCTTCCAAACTAGTATTTGAAAGGAAGCAACTTGTATTCAAAATAACTTCCTACACTGAACTAATGACGAGAGAGTTATGCAAATTTTTAATCCTTACAATAACAGAAAAGAAGATATGTATCATAAAACATAAATCAACAGCATAACATAAACCATAACATAGATATACATGGGGAAAACACTTTCAAGTAAAAAACCCCACTCCAAAGCACATCCTAATGTATTATTCAGTAAACAATATGTGGCTACAATACACTTGTAGAGCTATACTCTTGCACGAGTTCACAACACTCTATTTCTGGAGCAATTCTGGCAACATAACAATACTTGCACATCAACATACAAAACTAGCTCCAAGTAGCACCTTATATAGACTTTACAAGCCATGAGAGGAAGCTTCTAGGAGGTGGGACATCCAGATCCACATGGCACACTTTCCCACACCTTCCTTCTATTTGTGACACTTGTTCAACACTTTCTAACTACCACCGACACTTGTCCAATCATGTCATAGGAATCTCCTCTTCATAGGTGCCCCAAATTTACTATTTATGGCTTATGACAAATGCTCTAACACATCTTACAGCTGTCATGGAATTTGTCATCTATGACAACACTTACAGTTGTAAGAGAATCTATCATAACTAACTATTTTTGGAACATTCTCTTATCATAGGCCAACTTGGGTGCTCCAAAATGGCTAAGTCAAAGATGCCTCTTCTAGTGTCATACATGCAAATGACATTTGTCTTCATCCCTTCTATTTCTAGCTCTTACACTATCATAGAATCTATCATATCTTACGCATCATAGAATTTGTCATACCTCCTGACACATGACCTCTAGTTGTCGACACATGGCAAAACTATGGCGACACATGGGACATCTACCCCCTCATATGAGGACAAAATACATCTATTCACCTTCCATGTAGGGTGACACATCACCATGCCAACTCTCACAAAGTGACGAAATAAGATTTACATGGAAATTTACAATAGTACGCAAAAATCACATAAATAAATAAGTACAAACATTAGTAATTTACGTAAAGATTGAGACACCTTAATTCCAATATTCTCCCACTTGTTGAACACCTTTCAAGAGCCAATAGATAATGGGAAATCAACTGCTAGGGGCCAAGAGACCCATGGACTTCGAACACCATCTAAACTTCTTCGTGCTCACAGGTTTTTTCAAGGAATCTGTAACATTTGTCAAAGTGTCAACTTTCTCCAAATTCACATTCCCATCCTCTACCATGTCATGAAAAAAATGGTACTAGACATCAATATGCTTTGTCCTCACATGGAAAGTAGGATTCTTCGCTAAACATATGGCACTCTAACTATCACAGCAAATGGTAATCTTCCCTACATCAAACCCAACATCAAAACATAATCTCTTAATCTAAATTTATTCTTTACAAGCATGAGTTTCTGCCATGTACTCTGCTTCTATAGTGAACAAAGCAATGACATCTTGTCACTTACTCATCTAGCTAATTGCACCACCAAACATAGTAAAAACATAACCTCTAGTGGATCTTCTACTGTTAATATCTCCAGCCCAATCTGAATCCACAAATCCATGAATACTCATAGAATGTCGAGGTCCTATAGGATAACCATGATAACATAGGGAATATTCAGAAGTACCCCACAAATATTTGAATACTTGTTTTTTCTACATCCCAATTTACCCATCCAGGATTAGCCATAAATCGCTTGATTTTGATTTTTTTTTTAAAGAAATTATGTCTAAACAATCTAGACATCATTCTCTACATGATGAAAAAAAATCATGTTACAATTATTTTAGCTCAAATTATGTTGGCTATACATGAGGGGTTTAAAAAAACATAAATTAGAGCAAGTAAAAAACAAATAAAAAGAAATATTAATTAAAAAATTACAAAAAAAATATCCTGACCAAACTTCAACATCGTATGCATCTTTCCACAAAAGGAATTAGAAAAATACTTCCGTTTAGGTCAAATTATGTTGGTCGTACATGTGCATGTTTTGGCCTAAAACATAGGACATTAAAAAAATCACTTTTTGTACATCCTATACAAAACCAACTTTTATCATCTGGGTATTAAAATAAATTGCATATTTAAAAACTAAAAATAAAATCCTAGATTTTATATGTTTACACCATGTTAATATTCTGTGTAAGTGCTTCAAATTTGTACTCCAAATATGACAAACTTTAATTTTCAGGAAAAAGACTTCCACTTTTTGGCCAAAAAGTGGACCCAACTTCTTGCACTTACCCATCCCTCTGAAATAATTAATGTTAAATCTAGTAATGAAAGTGAAGAGAAACTCTTGGATACCAATGTAGACTATTCATACAAACCTTCTTTGAGTGAAACCACGAAAGAAACATATTCATCAAGGGTAGCCATAGCCTAAAAAATGTGTTATCAAGGTGGTGGTTTGGGGCCCTCGAGACAAGGAAGCCCTTGGCTGGTAATATAAGTAGACCCTAGAAAACCTCATGATGTGCTAGGCATTGGAGTTGATAAGGAATCCCAAGGGAATGAAAGTATAGGTAGTACAATTCAATTTGTTCCAACTTCAAATCTTTAGTGTGAGATATAATCACAACCAGTACCACAAGAGTCTTTAAATCTTCAAGATTTAATTCATAAAGGAGATGGTGGAGAATTTAGTGCTACTAGTGGCAATGGTACATTTAGTAGTAGTGGTCAAAAAGTGCTATAACAAGAGAATATTTAGAAGAGGTCAATAGAAATAGATACTATAGAGTATTGCCACAAACAAGGCCATGAGAAGAGGTAAAAGACTATGATAGTTCCAACTATCTCCACATCAAAGGAATTATTTCTAGCAGGCACCCCTCCTGTTGTTAGTGTGGCTAGGACAAGAATGGCTAATACTCAGCATCAAATACTTAACAATGCTCCCAACACTATAACTACTCCTTCGTCATTCAAGCATTTGATTGCGTCAACAATCCCACATTTTGATTACAAAATTGAGTTTAACAAGAAAGTAGAAAGATCTAAAAGAAATAAGAAGTGTTAGAGAATATTGTTATTGTAACTTTAGAGCCTACAAATTCAGGTATTGCCTACATATGACCTATATATAGATATCATTGAGTGTACATGTTTGTTGTGCCCAAATTTTAAAAGAAAATAGAGGATCAAATACATCACTCTAGGTATTCAAAGTAAGCACTATATCATTGTATTTTACTGGAATGAAAAGTTGTGACAAAATTAATGTATCAAAAAGAACAATGATGTGGTATACACATCATTGCTAAAGGTAGATAGAGAAAGAAATAGGTTGCAAAATAAAATAGAAAGAAAATACCACAAGACAAACTAAGGGAAAATAAAGAAAATACGTTAGAGCTGGTGGGTATACTGCTACATAGGAAGCCAATGGATGTGCCAAAGGTTGAATTGGACACATTGAAATGTGAGTGGATGAGCCAAAAGCAAAGTGCACATGCCAATCCATAGACCTCCAACCAAAAAAAGATAAAAAATGCTCACAAAAGAGGATGATTAGAAAGGGACGTGAGTCCCACTGAGCATGCCAAAATTTATATGATGAAACATAGACCATACACTAATATAAAATAAATTCACACACACACACATATATAATAAAAGGGAATGCAAATCTAATGAAAAACTAAGTTTCTCACCAACACAAACTCTTGTTGCACCAATGGTTGTTGTGCTCAAAGTATTTGGTGTGGATGAGAGTATGTGGTTTCTCTATTGGGCAACATGACCATGCATTCCAAGGAGACTTGATAATGGCTTGGGTGGAGGCCAATTTATAGATTTTGGATAAGGAGGATCAATGGCTAGGATTGATTCTTAAGATCAATGGATGAGAATGATTGAGAGGAGAGGATGGATGAGAGGCCTCCAAGTGGCACCTTGTGATTGGTGCACATGGAGAGGCCCATGATTTAAAGGATTTGAAAGGCTAAGATTTTCTAGATTAAATGGATGGACAAGATTTGATGAGAGGATTTTATGGACACGTGTGCATGCCTTGAGCCATTTACAATCCTTGACTTGGATAATGATGCTTAGGCATGTGCAAGTGAATACTTAGTTAAATAATCATGATTTGTTTATTTAACTGATGAAGAGGAGGAAAAATAGATGAATTAAATACATATTACTTATTTATTTAATTTATGGAGGAATAGACATAAGAATTGATGATTTAATTAAATAAATGTTGAGTTATTTAATTAAATGCTAGAGCATTAGAAAAAGTGATGAAATGATTAATTAATTAATTAAATGATGCAATTTATTTAATTAATGCTAGGAAGATGATTGGATGGGTTAACTAAATAAGTATTAATTTATTTAATTAACATTAGAAGAAGAAAGATGATGGATAAATCTAGTGATGTTGGGATGTGGTCAAATTTAGGTGTCTATAATATTCTCTCTTGAAGTCATCACTTTTCTTAACCTGCATGTTCTATATTTATCATTTTCATGTACCAATGTAAGAGGAGAAGACTTCTATTAGATGTAGACAAAGCCTTTGACATCCTTGGATGTAATACTACCAACTAATAGCGCACATACAACCTCCAAGAGTCCAAATACCTAAAGAAGCATCAAACTAGCCCTTTGATGTTTTCACTGAACCAAAGAGATCACATGTCCAATAGTTTTATCTATAAATTCACGTGTAAGAAAAATACCCTAAAAATAAAAATATGGCATGGATTTTCAATTGCATAGACATAAAAAAAGGCCTTACACACCACCCTTAGTGTGTGCATCTATCAACCCATACTTAGTGTGTTATCATATTGTGGATCAAACTTTGCACTGCATGTTCACCCTAGTTGTCTATACTACCAATGGGATGTTCATGTGATCATCTATGCTCTAACTAATATAGTGCATCAAATTAATTAGGAATGTATGATTGTAACCAATCATTTATTTTCTCTTCTATGTGACCATAATCAATCATTTTTAGATTTATCACCCTATAGCCTAGATTTGGAATCAAAACAATAGGAAACTAACACAAATCTAAGTTCCAAACCTAAGAATACCTTAGATAGAACATAAGGAAGGAATGTAAAGATAGAATAAATGCTCAATACAAATGGAACATTATACCTTCCTTGTTGTAGGGATATGCTCTTTGATGTTTGATTGTGTAGTTGCTCCAAGGTTATGCAAGATTTCTACAACATGTACCTATAAATTATTCTTGATCCTCCTTTTTCTTGGTTGAGGATGAGGGTTGATTTATAGATGTTTAGATGATAGGATGGAGGATTGAGATTTGATTGTAATGGATGGCTAGGATTAGATGAGACAAATTAGGGCAAGGTTAGAAGGTTCTAGGGTATTTTATAAGAATGGATGGTTGAGATTGAGTGAGAAGAATTAGGGAAAGGATGGAAGCTTCTAGGGCTTATCCTTATGTGAATGGCTAGGATTAAAAGATGTAGTATGTGAATGGATGGTGGAGATATAAATTTAGTTTGACTTTTGTGAGAGTATCTAGGTTCAATGAATCTAGACAACCTTTAGTTAGTCGTGTGACTAGTTAAATTTTTAATTCATTTAGTTGTGGATAATGGATGAGAATGGGATTTAATCAGGATAAATGGGAGATTAGACTAGGATTTAGGAATTTAGATTAATTAATCACAATAAAATTATTTAATTAATTAGTGGAGAGGGATGCATGATAAATTAGGTTAATTAAAAAAATATAATTTATTTATTTAATTTGATAATGGCTAATGCAAATATGGTTAGGATGGCTTGAAATGGTGTACAAAGTGGAATTAGATGTGTTTATAGGATGTGGTCAATTTTAGGTGTCTACATTTTACCCATCTTTGAACTGGGGTTAAGATAAGAGAAGCAATGTCGTTTCAAAGAAAGTAAATATAAACACTTGGTGGGATGACATTGGTAATAATATGCCCCAGCCATTGGGATGTTAATTTAAAGATCGATTGATGATTTGGATTTGATTGATTGATTGAAATTGATTCATTAGATTGATTGAAGTTGATTCATTAGATTGGATGATTAAGATTGATTTTGATACTTCAACACTCGGAGGGATTTTTGGATTCAAAATGTTAATTCTTGATTTTGGATGATTAGGTGGAGGGATGCCCCTTGAGAGGACTAGAAGGTTTGAAGAACATGAACATGCTCTCAAAATGGAAGAAATAGATAGTTTTTTTTAAAGAAAAGATGGCACACACTATAAAGATATATAGTTAGTAAATATAGTAAAGATGCTAGGGATGAATAAAAAGGTGGATGTTAAGAGGGTTAGTTGCAAGTGATGGAGCGGGGGATTAGTGATGATGAAAAGAGATAGTTAGTAGTAGGGGAATGAAAATTAAAGGTATGTGAATTAGTAGATGAAGGGAGAAAATGGATGATGAATGTTTATGATAAAGAGATGAATATGATAAAGGGATAGGTGGAATAGATATGATGGTGGGTGAATGGTTGGGATTGTTGAGGTACATGATATGAATCTTGTACAAGATGCTAACTATTATGAGAAACCATAATATTTTCTATAGCAGATGATAGCATGCACGATGATATGGAAATCCCATGATGACATGATTGTCATATACTATGGGACTTACTCAAAAGAAAAAGTCACAAGAAGACATATGAGATATGACACCATGAAATGAGAGACCGTGATGGTATTTCCATGAAATCCCCCAAGGACTATATAGATGCAATAAAAATGATAACACACACAAGAAAGCAAGCACAAACAATGTAAAGACAAAAAAGGTTGTTGCCCCTATTAAGCTGAAAATGGATGATTAATTTATTGATAATGAGGATATAGTATTGTTGATATGGGAATGATATGTCCTGAGAACAATGCAAGTATTGGGAATGATATATCTCGATAATGATGATAAGGTAATGATTTAAACAAGGCTTGTATCAAGATGAGGAATAAAGGCTATGAATGCTTGTTGATGAGTGCTAGATTTGGTTAGATTTTTGTTTTGCTTTGTTGCTACATTTGGATTGCAGTGCTAGGATTTTTACATCCCCTTCTTCTGAACAATGAAACGTTGGTTATGTTGTTAGTTGTGTATAACTGCTTTCATGTGAATATGAAATTTATTCATTGGATAATGTGTATAATTATGTAAGAATGATTTTCTTTTATATACGAATATTTTTCACTTATATGTGAGAATGCATGTATACATGGATATAATATATATATATTAATGTTCATATCAAGGAAATGATTTAACCTCCATTAATTGTTGAAGTGTTTGCAGGATAAATCAATTGACAAGGAAAAAGGGATATCAATAGGGAGAGGTGTGGTTATGAGAATCAAAAAACAACAATATTGCCTAAGTCTAAGTCTAGACAACTATATCATCGTAGCCTTGGCCAAGGCACATACATATACGTATATATTTAAAGTTGGTAAGAATTATTTTCCTTATGTATATTAAATAAAATATATTTCACTCACCTCATGAGGAGAGCTTGGTGGTGTGTGAGCTGGAGTCTTGATGTGTAACTCCTCCACTCTGCCCACACGCAAGAAGGAAATGTTCCTTCTTGCATGCAAACGGGGGAAGGAGGGGGCATGCCTATATTTGTTGGCATTCATCCTTTTCATCATCATTCTTTACTCAATATTTTGAAACAACATTCTCACCCTCTTTCCAAAAGCATTCGCAGGATTAGTAAGCTAATCTATCAACATTGATTTGCATTCTTTTGAGTGTCCTCGTCACTGCAGCTCAGAAATCTAAACCATCTAATTCTTGTGCATGAGCTACATTTCTTTTCTTACTCTGTCGCAAGTAAGAATCAATATCATAGGAGCGGATGTAAGAACCAGTCCATCAATCAAGTTTGTCTTTGCAGTCACATATTCCTCTGCCTCGACTTGTAAAATCTTTTTTAGGTAAGATAATAGTTCCTTTCATTATACTATAGTTCATCATGCAATGGATAGAAATACATTATTTTGGATAGCCCTAGCTGACCAAGATTACCAATTAATTTTGTCATTCTATATTTTCTATTCTATGATTCATGAATGGCCTCTTGAATCTGTATGTGTCTTTCAAATACCAAATATTTTGAATCTGCAAAAGTATTTTTCTTTATACCTATATATACATATATATATAGTCTCATTGAGAAATTTGACTTTGGTCACTGAGTTAAAGGATACCTTTTTGTCTAAATGTTCTTATGTTGTATCTGTTATGAATCTGTAAGTATGTCAAGTGGATTATACATGATTTTCATCCAAACCTGTAACCAAAAAGAAACATATGAAATAATGTCAATGCCGAGCAAGGATGAGAATGCTGACGACACAGTAGTGTCAGATAATTATTAGAAATCCTTGGCCAGGATTACGATGCAGTATAGGCATCTGTTAGCTATCAAGTATTAGATATACCATTGGTTAGAGTGATCTTTTTAGTTAGGAGGTACCTTTAGGGAAAAGATCGATCAAGAGATATATGTTCTTAACACTGGTCTCAGAGGCATATTGTTGTTATTAGATTCCTTGCTAATCACCCTCATGAAGGGTCAGGTTTCTTTAGTTGAAGAACCATGAGAGACCAGTTGGTCTTGGTTGGGTGGATAAAGCCCTTGTTGATATTCCTTTTTCTAGAATCCAGAGGAGGATCTTACAAACAAATCAGCAGGAAACTATTCAAGTTGTACTTTTCTTAATCTCTCTTTCTATCTTAATATTCAAATTTTATTGGAGAAAGATAGTTAATCAAAAGTTAGTTAGTTTATTCTTGGTTATATGTATTCTATTAGAAAAGATTATTTCAGCTGAAAATGAAAGTTGAAATTTGAATTCTATTGCATTCGATACTATTTTCATAATAGTTAGTTAATCTTTCCACTGAAATTCTATTGTTAGATGTAAGTTTATAATTTTGTTAGATTAGAGTGGGTGTTACATATGGTATCAGAGCTACCAGGTTCCACACTGAACCTTGGGGCTCATCATGCTTAGAACATTGAAAACAGTTATTAATGTTTTCTTCAGGATGTTATTGATAAGAAAAACACCTCGAAAGGATGAAAACCACACTAGTAAAAGTTCCCTCTAAGAACCAGCAAAGACAGCAGTAATGGAAGCCTCTACCACCTCAACAGATAGTTTTCCAGTAAAGAATTCATGCAGCAGTTAACAATAGACAAGCAGAGTACCAGGTTGCTCCCATAGAAACTCCAGGTATGCTTTATAGAAACCCAATAACTATTTTAATAGACACTGGAGCCACTAAATGTTTTATATCACCTAAGTTACTGGGAAGGTTCCCTAAAAGAATTGCATATATGGCCAAATCGTGGATGGTTGAATATGCTAATCAGATGAGAGCTCGAGTAGAGTAATGTCTGTTTGAAGCCAAGATTGAATTTCCAGACTTCACTACAGAGGTTAACCTTTATGTAGCACCTCTAGGTTCCTATGATGTGATCATTGGAATGAATTGGTGAAAAGATCATAGGGCTAAGGTTGACTGTTATGCTAAGATAGTAGAATGTATAGATGATTCAAGGAACTTGGTGAGGATTCAAGGGAAACAATGAGAAGTTAAGGTGTGACAAATTTTGGCTATGCAGCTGAAAAGAAATAGAAGGAAAGGATGTAAATTGTTTGTGGTCAAGATGGAAACAGTCAAAGAAGGGACAGAGCATTCTTAGAATAGGAAGAGGAAAATGGGAATTAAAGATAAGGAAGAGACCTTCACTAAAAAATACCCTTATTTTCAGGAATATCAAGATGTATTTCCCGAGGAACTACCTAGGTTACCACATAGAAGAATATTTGATTTTGCCATTGATCTAGTACCAGGGGTTGAACCTATTTCAAAAGTACCTTACCATATGACCACCTTAGAGTTGGTGGAGCTAAAGGCACAATTACAGGAATTACTGGATAAGGGTTTGATACGACCGAGTGTTTCACCATGGGGTGCCCCACTAATTTTTGTTAAAAAAATGATGGGACTCTTCATTTATGTATAGATTACCGAATGCTAAATAAGCTCACCATCAAGAACAAATATTCCTTACCTCGAATAGATGATCTTTTTGATCAAATGAAAGGGGCTACAGTATTCTCAAAAATAGATTTGAGGTCAGGATATCATTAGCTTAGGTTAAAAGAGGAAGACATTCATAAGGCGGCATTCAGAACTAGATATGGACACTATGAGTTCACAGTTCTACCATTTGGACTCACCAATGCCCTAGTCACGTTCATGAATTTAATGAACAATGTTTTCAGAGATTGCCTGGATAAGTTTGTATTGGTATTCTTAGATGACATTCTTATCTACTCTAAAAATGAGGAAGAGCACCTTCAACACCTTCAAATAGTTCTTCAATGGTTAAGGGAACATAAAGTATATGAAAAATTGTCAAAATGTACCTTCTTCTAGAAAGAGATACAATATTTGGGGCATATAATATCGGCTAAAGGAATTGCAGTGGATCATGCTAAGATAAAAGCTATAGTGGATTGGCCAGTACCGAAAAATGTTCCTGAGGTTAGAAGTTTCATGGGATTAGCTAGGTATTACAGAAGGTTTGTTAGAGATTTTTTTAGAATTGGTCATCCCATTACCTCTCTTCAAAGAAAATGAAAAAGATTCGAATGGACTGAAAAATGTCAAGAGGCGTTTAACCTATTAAAGGAAAAATTAACAACCTCCCCAATATTGATAGTACCAAATCCTAATGGTCATGTTGTAGTTATAACAGATGCATCGAGAGATGGATTAGGTGGAGTGTTAATGCAAGAAGGAAAGGTAGCAGCTTATGAATCTCAAAAATTGAAACAATATGAGCAAAATTATGCACCCCACGATTTAGAGTTAGCAACTATCGTTCATGTCCTGCAAATGTGGCAACATTATTTATTAGGAAAAACTTTTGAACTTAAGTCAAATCATCAAGGTTTGAAGTATATATTCACACAACCCAATCTAAATGCTCACTAGAGAAGATGGATGGATTTAATCTCAAATTATGATTTTGAGATCAGTTACATTAAGGGCAAGGAAAATAGAGTAGTCGATGCATTGAGTCGACGGAAGCATATAACGGCCCAATGGTGTTAATCAACACTAATTTTAGAACATGGATGATTCATAAATTAAATGAAGATGAATATTATTTGCAAGTTCAAGAAGCTCTTCAGTCAAATCCACAAGAGCCTAAATATGAAGGTTTTCACATTAAAGCTGATGGGCTTTTGAGATTTAAAGGTAGGATGTATATTCCAAAATCTTCTGAGTTAAGGAAAATAATATGGAAAGAAGTACACACCGCACCATATTAAGGACAACCAAGAGTAACCAAGATGATGGTCGATGTCAAACCGTTACATTTTTGGAAGGGAATGAAAAAGGACGCAGCAAGATTTGTGGCAAGATGTTTCGAATGTCAGAAGGTCAAGGTAGAGCATCAACATCCAGCAGGATTACTTCAGCCTCATAGCATACCTGATTGGAAATGGCAAATTATTAGTATGGATTTTGTACAAGGTTTACCTATGACTAGGAACATGCATAATGCTATATTGGTGGTAGTGGACAAACTCACCAAAGTGGCACATTTCATACCACGGAATTTGATAGATGGGGCACCAGTGATCGTATGAAAATTTGTACAGGATATTTTTTGTCTCCCTGGAATACCAAAAAAGATCATATTAGATAGAGATGCTAGGATGACATCTAGATTTTGGCAGACCTTATTTTCAGCCTTGGGGACTCAGTAAAATATTAGTACAGCTTATCATCCTAAAATAGATTGTCAGACGGAAAGGGTAAATCAAATTTTAGAAGATCCACTTAGAATGTACTATATGGATCAACAATACAGGTGGGAGGAATATTTACCCTTGGTAGAATTTGCTTATAACAACTCATATCAGTCAGCAATAAAAATGGCACCTTTTGAAGCACTGTATGGTAGGAAATGTAGAACCCCTATAAGTTGGAACAGGTGGGAAGACAGGATCATTCTAGGACCTAAAATGCTTCAAGAAATGGAAGAGCGGGTAAGAATAATTAGGCAGAGACTGAAAGAGGCCAATGACTGACAAAAGAGTTATGCTGATGCAAAACGTATTCCTAGACAGTTTGTAGTGGGAGAAAAATTTCTTTTGCGGTAAAACCACAAAAAAGCTCTATAAAATTTGGGAAAGCCTCTAAGTTAGCCTCAAGATACATGGGACCTTTTGAAGTTCTAGAAATTATCAATCTTGTGGCATATAGAATTGCTCTACCCCCCACTCTCACTAGAATTCACAATGTATTTCATGTTTCTTATCTCAAGAAATATTATGTAGACTCTAAACATATGATTGATTGGAAATTAATGCAGGTACGACACCCTAGGATGATCACAATAGAGCCACTCTGAGTACTTGAGATACGTAAGCTGAACTTATGTAATCGCAAGTTGGTACAATGTAAGGTCCAGTGGGACCAGTATTTAGAAGAGAATGCCACCTGGGAAGATTATGATGAGATTCATCCAAAGTTTCCTTATTTATTCCCAAACAATTAAGACTTATATGAGACTATGTTGTTAAATTTTGATTAAATATTGATAAATAATCATCAAGGATGATGATTCTTAAGGGGAAGAATATGTTACATCCCCTTCTTCTGAACAATGAAATGTTGGTTATGTTGTTAGTTGTGTATAACTTCTTTCATGTGAATATGAAATTTATTCGTTGGATAATGTGTATAATTATGTGAGAATGATTTTCTTTTATATATGAATATTTTTCACTTATATGTGAGAATGAATGTATGCATGGATATAATATATATATTAATTTTTGTATCAAGGAAATGATTTAACCTTCATTAATTGTTCAAGTGTTTGTAGGATAAATCAATTGACAAGGAAAAAGGGATATCAACAGGGAAAGGTGTGGTTACGAGAATAAAAAACAACAATATTGCCTAAGTCTAAGTCTAGACAACTATATCATCGTAGCCTTGGCCAAGGCACATACATATACGTATATATTTCAAGTTGGTAAGAATTATTTTCATTATGTATATTAAATAAAATATATTTCTCTCACCTCATGAGGAGAGATTGGTGGTGTGTGAGCTAGAGTCTTGATGTGTAACTCCTCCACTCTACCTGCATGCAAGAAGGAAACATTCCTTCTTGCATACGGACAGGGGAAGGAGGGGACATGCCTATATTTGTTGGCATTCATCCTTTTCATCATCATTCTTTACTCAATCTTTTGAAGCAGCATTCTCACCCTCTTTCCAAAAGCATCCGCAGGATTAGTAAGCTAATCTATGAACATTGATTTGCATTCTTTTGAGTGTCCTTGTCACCACAACTTAGAAATTTGAACCATCTAATTCTTGTGTGTGAGCTACATTTCTTTTCTTACTCTGTCAAAAGTAAGAATCAATATCATAGGAGCAGCTGTAAGAACTAGTCCATCAATCAAGATTTGTCTTTGCAATCGTATATTCCTTTGCCTCGACTTGTAAAATCTTTTTCAGGCAAGATAATAGTTCCTTTCATTATACTATAGTTCATCATGCAATGGATAGAAATACATTATTTTGGATAGCCGTAGCTGACCAAGATTACCAATTAATTCTATCATTCTATATTTTCTATTCTGTGATTCATGAACGACCTCTTGAATCCATATGTGTCTTTCAAATACCAAATCTTTTGAATCTGCAGAAGTATTTTATATATATATATATATATATATATATATATATATTTATAGTCTCATTGAGAAATTTGACTTTGGTCATTGAGTTGAAGGATACCTTTCTGTCTAAATGTTCTTATGCTAGATATCTCTTATGAATGTGTAAGTATGTCAAGTGGATTATACATGATTTTCATCTAAACCTGTAACCAAAAAGAAATATATGAAATAATGTCAATGCCAAGCAAGGGTGAGAATGCTGACGACACAATAGTGTCAGATAATTATTAGAAATCCTTTACCAATGTTATGATGCAGTATAGGCATCTGTCAACTATCAAGTACTAGATATACCACTGGTTAGAGTGATCTTTCTAGTTAGGAGGTACCTTTAGGGAAAAGATCGATTAGGAGGTATAGGTTCTTGACACCAGGCTCAGAGGCATATTGTTGTTATTAGATTCCTCACTAATCACCCTCGTGAAGGGTCAAGTTTCTTCAGTTGAAGAAGCACGGGAGACCAGTTGTTCTTAGTTGGGTGGATAAAGCCCTTGTTGATATTCCTTTTTCCAAAATCTAGAGGAGGATCTTACAAACAAATCGACAGGAAACTATTCAAGTTGTACTTTTCTTAATCTCTCTTCCTATCTTTATATTTGAATTTTATTGGAGAAAGATAGTTAATCAAAAGTTAGTTAGTTTATTCTTGGTTATATGTATTCTGTTAGAAAAGATTATTTCAGCTGAAAATGAAAGTTAGTTGAAATTTGAATTCTATTGCATTCGATACTATTTTCATAATAGTTAGTTAATCTTTCCACTAAAATTCTATTGTTAGATGTAAGTTTATAATTTTCTTAGATTAGAGTGGGTGTTACAAGGATAGTTATGCTAGATTATGATATGGATTTGGATTGCTTGCACGTGGTTGGATTGCTTGTGTTTGGATGGATTGATTTTGGGTAGTCTATTAAATTTTGTTGTGATATGATATTGATGTCTTAATGTTGGAACTAATGTCAAGGGAAAACCAAGTCTAGGGACAAGGATAAGGGGAGAATTGGAAGGATCAAGGGATTGATATTTATTATGGGAAAGATGGGGGATGGATGGATGTAGGGATTGAGGATGTGATATCCAAGGACTATGCCACATAGGAATAACATGCCCCCACTAGATGTATAGCATTCATGATGGTGTGTTGTAATGCAGACTGAAGGAGGTGTTGATATGTTGTAGTACATTTGATATGTAAGATTTAAGAAGTGTCTAAAGCATGCTTTCAATATTTTTCCCCTGTCTTTATCAAGGTCAAAAGTGGGAAGGAATGATAGGATGCGTATGAGGAAATGGTTATGTAGATATGATGGATGAGTATGATGGGATGGTAGGATATGATGGAAGAGATAAGTAAGATGGAGGATGGATGGGATGAGTTAAGGGAAGAAGGTTGCCCCCAAGTGCAAGGTTCACATAGACAGTTGATTTACACATGATGCCCATGAATCTAAACAATAGAAAACTAATGCAAATCTAAGATCCCTATTACAAACCTTTAAGAATACCTTAGATAGAGAATAACAAAGGAATGCAAACATAGAACAAATGATCAATACAAATGGAACATTATACATTCCTTGTTGTATGGATGTGCTCTTTGATATTTGATTGATGTAGTTGCTCCAAGGTTGTGTAAGATTTATGTAGCATGTACCTGTAAATTCTTATTGATCCTCCTTTTTCTTGGTTGAGGACGAGGGTTGATTTATAAATGTTTAGATGATAGGATGGAAGGAAAATATTTGATTAGAATGGATGGCTACCATTGGATGAGACAAATCAGGGCAAATTTAGAAGCTTCTAGGGCATTCTACAAGGATGGATGGTTGAGATTAAGTGAGGAGAATTAGGGCAAGGATGAAATATTCTAGGGTTTATCCTTATGTGAATGGCTAGGATTAAAAGATGTGGTATGTGAATGGATGGTGGAGATATAAAGTTAGTTTGACTTTTGTTAGAGTGTCTAGGTTCAATGAATCTAGACAACCTTTAGTTGGTCATGTGATTAGTGGAATTTTTAATTCATTTATTTGTGGATAATGGATAAGAATAGGATTTAATTAGGATAAATGGGAGACTAGACTAGGATTTAGGAATTTAGACTAATTAATCAAATAATGAAATTATCTAATTAATTAGTGGAGAGGGATGTGGGATATTAGGTTAATTAAATAAATATAATTTATTTAATTAATTTGATGATGGATGATACAAATGTGGTTAAGATGGCTTGAGATGGTATCAAAAATGGAATTAAATGTGTCATTAGGATGTGGTCAATTTTAGGTGTCTACAGTTTCACTATGATCATATACATGGATTTTTCCTTTCAAGTTTACATGGTTCTATGCTACTTTATCACAATTTCACAAGTAAATCTAATTGACTACTCTATGTACTACTCTATATCACAAGATTGAACTTGTTTACAAGGCCTAATAAATCTACAATTTGTAATAAATTAATTACTTGATAAAAATTACACTAATACATGCACATTTAGCAAAAATAAAAGCTACCATTTATCATATTTAATCTAATTAAAACTTCTAGGTCAAGTGCAATTTTTTGGCATACTATATAGCAGTTTCAAGACTAATTGTCGCTAATAGAAAAAAACAAATTTTGATGGTTGACCCATCATCTAGATGAAAACATAATATTTATAATCAAATTTCAAATACATGTAGCAAAATGTTTACCATTAAATCTATTTTTTGAGAAATATAAAATAAATAAAATGTGGCATACCTACACATAACATTTAGGTCTAGTGCTCTCTAAGAGATCCAACAAGTCTAATGTATCATTCTTTCTTGCAACTTGTGAAGTGGATGGGTGAGGACATAACAATATTCATTACAATGTCCACACATATAGGGAAATTTTTGTGGTTCTATGGATGTGGTTGTGGTTTTGGATGGGTTAGCAACATCTCTTCCACTATGGTCTCTAATGACATGAGAAAACTGAGTTGTTTTCTTTATCAAATTCTTTGAAAACTTGCTCAAAGAACTAAGCATTGCAATCATTCCCTCCTAGTGAATGGAGGCAAGAACAGCAAGTGTGAAAGGAGGGACCAAAAGGTCTAATGAGCCATGGTTGATTTGGTACAATACATGCACTAACTCTAGATTATGACATGCCACCACCAACACCTTGGGACAATCTCATATCAAAATAATTGAGTTTCAAAACCATCTCAAACTCTACCCAATTTTTTTGCTAGAAATAAAGAGGCACCTCAAGATTGCCATCTGGTTTGTGGCCAAATACCATCCATCAATGGTCCCAGAAATTAGTTGAAATTACCTCATGCATGCACCATTCGATTGAGATTTTACATTCCATTGGAAGAATGTTTTGATTGATTGTGGGATCAATTAAATAATGTGTCAACATTTGTTTTTTTATATGCACCTGTCATTTATTTCTTTTTTCAACAATCCATGATTCCCATAACATTGCCTCTTTTCTTCCCTCCATTTATGAAATCTATCAAGATTACAATCAATGTTTTTCACAAAATCTAGAACCACTTTCTTTGAATCGAAAAGCCTATGCAGATGTAGAGGAACATGAGGATGACTATTAAATGTATCTACTTGATTTTATCATGTGGTTACATTCCTGCAATCTCATATCTCAATCTTTGTTCATCAATTTGAGGTGGAGGTGGTTTTTAGATTTTCTTTAAAGTTCACTTACAAATTCATTTTGAAATTTATGATTTTTAGGTTAGTCAAACATGAATTCATATACATTACTATCCATTTAAACTATAATTACAATAAAAATAAATATATTTACTTGTTAAAAGAAACCTATTTATTTACCCTAAACCCTACCTATTTGAAGTTTACAAAGCCCTTTAAGTGTTGTTTTACAAATCATAAAAAAACCATAATATTTGTAGATAATGTTTGTGTTATCTAAAAATATAGTATTTTAGTCTTCTATTATATAGGTAAGATTTATGGTTTGACATTTTATGGTCTGAAATCAAAATGAAATCCAAATTTACCCTAAACCTTATTTATTTTGGAAAAAAAATTAAAAATAAATAAATAAACAATGGAAAATTTTGAAAATACCTAGAGTATAACTTTTGGCTAGGTGTGGGAGGAGGTAGGGTCAAAACATAGGTGTCTATCATTTTCTATGTTTAGATATTTGTGTTAATTATAGTAAAATAAAATGAAATGGTTGTAGTTATGGGAAAAAATGAGGAGATATATTCCTAAGAAATGAATATCTATTCACTTGAAAATGGATATTCATTTCTATATAAGGAAAATTTTGGCTTATGTTTTTGACCATTTTTTGACTCTCAACTTTTTGCTTTCACTCAAAAATGGCCTAGACAATAGTTAAAAGATTTTACTTTCCCACATATGTATCATGATCAAAATCAAATTGTTTATTATGATTAGTCTTAATGGGAGTTTTCTATTAGCAAAAATGAAAATCCATATGAAGATTAAAGTGAGTGCTTCTTCTCAAGGTAGATTAGGGTTTTGATAAGCTCATGGCATAAGCAAATCCAAGAAAGATAATTGATATCAATAGATTGAGGGTAGCCATGAATATGAATCTTAAAACTATAATCCATCTTAGAATAGCAAATTAAAGTAAAAATTAAAACATAAAAACTTATATACCCCTAAGTGAGTGTAATAGTGGAGGAGTTGGAAAAAATAAAAAGGTTAAAAATAAACTTATTTTTCATAAATTTGGGGTAAAAAAATGATAACACATATTCATAATTTATCTTAGATAATATAATATTGCTAAAAATGATAAATATAATAAAATTAGGTGGTTGAAAATTAAATTAATAAAATAATGATACTTAGCTAGAATTTTGATGTAAATAAGATGTGACAAATGAGGAAGCGATTCCTCCATGTGTAGAAAACTTGGTAAAGCTCACAAGCATGCTTTGGAGTTAGTAAATATCATATTTGACACATGGGCCGTTTCTGGGATTTTTGGATCTATCACACCTAAAAATCCAACCTAAGAAAGTGTAGATTTGATTTATTTAAGTCTAAATACCTTTAAATGAACTAGGGTCGCCCATTTAAATACAACTCCAAAGGTTGCAAATGAAATGTTTTGTGTGTTAAGTTAGCACACAATGTCTAAATGGGAAGGGTAAGGTCAGCCCTAAATTAGAATTTGAATTTTAAAATTATAGGGATCCTGCATCTAACCCAAATCATCCGTATAATTACAAACCTAACCTAACCTAGGACTCTTTCATTAATATTATTTAACACACACCAAATAGATGTAAGCATTTCCACTGGAGTAGCTCTTAACTTAAATACGACTTTAATTAGTAATTTCAGAGCTCGATAAGAGTGGACCTCCCATGTGCAGAAACATCGAAATCAGTTGGAGGAGAAAGATGATGGTATTGAATTATATTTGTATTTGTTACAGCTTTCTCCTTATGGATGGTTACTGTAACAGTTGTGTACAGCATTTGTGTTACGTGTTGTATATATTTCATTTGTGTATTTGTTTTTGTGGACATGAACTTTATGTGTATATGTCTCTGCTTGGTTGGATTGTTGGCTTGTGAACTCTTATCTGTTTTTTTAAGTCCTATTACTACACTCAGCTTTGTTTTAATTTTTTAAAAAAAAAAAATCAGCCCTGGTAAGTCCTTAAAATCAATTGATCCACGTAGGTGATCAAATAACATTTCTATATTTTCAGATTGGTAGAGGGTCGCTTCAACTCTTTCCATCCATAGACAGAACATTTACGTTTTTTCTATATGAAGAAGCCTAATGCAGAAGCTTGCTCCGCCCATTCTACAGCGAGAAACATGTTATCCACGGTTATGAAGGTATCTGGTACCCACTAGAATAAGAAGCAGTAAACTTTTGTTTCTTGTCCTCCTACAATATTGGTATGTACGGCAGAGGCGAGAGAAGCAGATGCTGTAAGCATTCTATTCTACATAAAGCAAGCTTTAAATGTCAGTTTTGTAGAAAAAAGAAGCTGGATAGATTAGCACAATAAAAGTAGTGACGATCCGGATTTAAATTTGATGGTTGATCTTGTCTATCTAATAAAAAAAAAATTATTATCCATTCTAGTTACTTTCAAATGGGAAAATATATTTTGTTTTAAAAAATATATCATAGATCAGATCTATATTTTACTATGATCTTGTATAATTTTTTATGATCTGTTTAAAATTTTCCTTTCATGTAATACAGTCTTGCCAAAACTTTAATTGTATTTTACAACAAAAATTGTTAAATACGGTCATACAGCTATCAAATTTACAAATTTAGGCCCTGAATAGTGTATGTAGAATTTGAAACAATAAAGAATGAAAAAACACACTTAATATATATAGTATTTTATTTTCGAAATTTTTTGGATTAAAAACTCAACACATTAACCTTCTTCACTATTACATAAAAACTCAACAATTCACAATACAATAATAAAATTCATATCCAACCTTTATGTACTATTTACAATACAATAATAAAGCTCCTATTCAATGCTTATGCACATGCAGATATTAATAAGCAGATCTAAAATACTTCTATAATTTACTTGAATACTTTATAAGTATGAATAGAAATAAAAAAACACATACCTACATTTAAAAAAAAAAAATTAGAAAAATAATAAAATCTTAGAATAAAAATGCTTAACATTTTTCCAATTACCATTCTCCATAACCTTAACCAATCATAAAATATAAAAAATATACAAATACTTTCCACAAATTTTTTAAACATCATCCACTTCAATAATTAAATGTCAATTTTAACCAATAAAAATAAGACAAATATTTACCAATTTTTAATGCAGACTAAGTGTTAAATTACTATGAACTGTTTCACCATTGAACTAACAATATTTATGTAAACTACTATATAAATAACCTCACCTTACATGCCCTTCTCTCCCACCTAAAATTTAGTTTAGAAGAGCTCAATTAAACTCGTGAGCGCAATCTTCCTATCTATAAAAACCCTGGACAGAAGCTGAGGACTCTTACACAAAAGGAGCGACATTATTTTAGTTTACTATCTTACCAGGGGCTGGGGTTTTACCCTTTCCAATGCTAGAATTCTTTCTGCACAAACTGAACTAGGTCATTATTTTAGGTTGCTATAACTACTGATCTTTGCACGACCATGCGGTCCTTTCGTTAGTATATATAGAAGTTCTTAGCTGTGAAGCGAATGGCAATCCACGTCTGAACTTTAGTTCTGCTTTTATGGCAGTACCTTCTCATTTCTCGCCAAGCGCCGAAAAAAATTAATGCTCAGCGATCCCCATATTAATGCTATGCTTGGCCTTCCACATAATTTTATGTGGAATTCATCTTCTACATAAAATTATGTGGAAGGCCAAGCACAGCATTGATATTTCAACACAACATTAATGCACTTGTACTATTTGTACAGCTTTAATTAGCCTGATGTTCTAGTAGGTAGCCAGTATTCTTTTACAGGATTGTGCAGTGATAAAATAAGCTTGTAGTGTTTTGACAACGTTTGTTTTCATTAAATGAAGTAGATGTTGTTTGGTTTTGCATTAAAATATGCGCAGACTTACAGTTGTCTCGTTTTTTCTTCAGTTGTTTGCTGCTCCATTTCTAAGCATTTTTTATGTTAGAGGTTACATAGCAAGTTTTCTAGTCTGATGAATGTAAATATTCTTATGTCTGGTAATCTGAAATGTTCATGCCCTCGCTGGAATTGGTTATGCTGAATATGGTTTTGGTCTTTAGTTCAGAACTGGTTATATCTGTTACTGTGCTGTTTTCTCTATCTGTTACTGTGCTGCTTTCTCTATTCTTTCCTGTATCCGTGTGCTACTCTTTGTAATTTTATTACTTTGTCTCAATTGGAAAAAAAAAAAAAAAGATGTGGCTTTAGGATTTTGTTCCAGCATTAATTTTTTCTTTTGTTGCCAGAAATGAATACGAACTCCCATAAAAGCAGAAGTAAATAAGCTTAGCAAACTAGAGTTCAAACGTGGATTGCAATTCACTTCACAGCCAAGAGCTTCTATTGGAAGGGGAAAACCCCTAAGCTATTTTGTATGGGATAGTGGTTAAGTAAGTGAAGGAGATAAAAGGATTTATTTGTCACCAAATAATGATTATAAAAATTGAGATAATAAATCAGACAGAGATACTTAAGAATTACTCCACGGGAAAAGCAGGGTATTCGTCTCTTATTATTAACAGTAAATACATGAAGTTTCATCAATCAATCAAATGTTTCAATCCCCAAATATATGCTGAACTCTTCACTGTAGATGAAGAGTCCAAAAAAATGTTTTTCTAGGCTTATTGTCATATGTTTACTAGACCAAGAGAAGCTCTGCAGAACTCTTGCTTCTCTTTTGAAACAACCTTAGTGAACGCATCTGCAGGATTGGGACTAATATGAATCTTCTCCAACTTTAGCTTACCATGTTCAAAGACACTTCGAATAAAATGATATCGAAGCTCTATGTGTTTTATTTGTGAATGAAAGGTTTGATTTTTTGCTAAATATATTGCACTTTTGCTATCACTCTACAACACAAAGTCTTGTTGTCTATTGCCCAATTCAGACAATAATCGCTGCAACCACATCTCCTTAGCTCCTTTAGTGATGGTAATATATTCTACTTCTGTAGTGGAGAGAGCCACCACCTTCTGCAATCTAGAAACCCAACTGATCAACATATCCTTGCAACTATGCATCTTCTCCTCTAAATCTCAAAACATGATGTGATGTGCCCTTCAAGTATCTTAGAATCCACTTTATTGTCTGCCAATGAATCTTACCTAGATTACTCATGTATACCTGTTGACCACTCACGCTGCATGAGCAATGTTGGGTCTTGTAAATTGTTTTTCTACCTGTGTCTTAGGACACATCTCGGAGGATAACTTGAAGTGATCAGCTAAAGGGGTGCTTATTGTCTTAGCACTCTTCATGCTAAACCTATCCAAAACCTTCTCAATATACTTTTCTTGTGACAATTTTATTTCCTTCTTCCTATCTCTAATAATTTTCATTCCAAGGATTTGCTTCACAGCGCCCAAATCTTTCATTGAAATTTTATTCACCAGTTGTTTTAATTGGCTAACTACAGCCATGCTAGTTCATGTGACTAGCATATCATCAATGTTACATCTCCAACATGTGATTAGCTTAATTTTATGTTTACATCTAGTAATCAAGAGGATTAGTTAGTAGTTGGATTATGACATTGTGGAAATGTCAAATTAAACATTGCTTCTAATTAATGTTAGGTAGTTAAGAGATTCTAGATTTAAATCATTATTTAATTATTATGATTTATTGATCATATTATGATACACTAATCATGATCTTTTGGTTGTGAGTTGGACCAAGAAAGTTATTATCTTTCAGAGACGGAAGGAGAGTATCATCCAAGAGGAAGGAATAGATATTGGGAAATGGGGGTCAACAGCCATCTGAGTGTTAGACATTTTGTTCTATCAAACCATGTAAGTTGGCGTAAACTATGTTTTGTCTTGACTAGTTGTTTTTCCTTTTGTGACGACTTGTCAAATTAGTCGTTTTCACAATGTTGCAATGACTTGACTAACGATGTTTTTGGAATGTCAAATCAAGTCGAGTGTTAGTCTTGTTTGGTCGGAGCATAATTTTATCGCTCACAATACTTTTGAACTAGAATTATAAATCCATTTTTGATCCATTAAGTCTTGGATCCTTAGTGATGAAGGGAGAGCAGTGCTTGATCCCTAAATCGCCTGATGAATCTATCTCCATAAAGGAAGTAATGTCGGTTAAATATGACTTAGTCATTAATGGTATTCTCTAATATCCAGTGGATGCATGTAATAATATTATATATAATTACATTAATTTGATATGTAATATCAAGCTATGTTATTGTGTTCATTTTTGTTTTAGTTGGCATTATATCTAATGGGAGCATGGAGCTCACCATAGCCTTGTAGGTGTTATGCTTGCACAGGCCTCTTAGAGGTAGTTGGTCGAGTGGAGAAGCCACTCCCACCACCTCAGTTAAGGGTGGTAGTTCTCCACGATAATAGGCATGTGTTTGGAGAGGAGGTAATACCCGAGAGTCTTCTAAGAAGATTATGTTTTTTGTTGTTTTCATTTTTCGGGGTTAGAGTTTTTATCTAGTTTTCTTGGGAGAAGAAAGGGAGAAGGAGAGCTATCGCTCTGCAATGGAAAGACTTATAGGGAAGGACAACGGAGTTCAAGCTAAGAATACTTCATTTGTAAAGGACTATACTCAGGTAAAGAAAGTTATTTTATGTGCATTAAGTGTAACAATTTTGTTATTATATCGAGCTCCCATACATGCATGTCATATGTAGCCATACTATTATGATTGTCACTATGGTATCTTACCATTGTTATATGCTTAGCAATAGCTTGAGGCCTTAGGACCGAGCTTGTAACTTTAAATGTATTTTCTCTATTTGAGGCTCGAGGTCCAAGGCTAAGCCGTGTTGCAATAGATATTCCTAACTATGTTGTACTCATGGCCAAGGCCAAACCATATTGCTATAGATATTTTTGACTATGTCTGTGCTCAAGGCCTATGGCTGAGCCAAATCGATATTAAATTCCTTCCTGTGACATAGTTCAAGGCCATGGAGGCCGAACGACCTTGTAATACAATCTTTATCATAGCCTGAGGCCATGCAGGCCAAGCGGCATTGCTTTATACTCCTTATTGCAATCTTTTTCACTGTTTGAGACCATATAGGTAGAGCGACATTAATCTATATCCTTTATTGATCCACTAGTTTGAGGCCATAGAGGCCGAACAACATTATATGACATTCTTTGTTATGCTACAGCTCGAGGCCAAGGTGGCTGAGCTTTTAATCTTTATACTTTTTAACTGTGCTAAGAGCTCACGGCTATGAAAGTTGAGTTATTTAACATTTGTTTTCCAAGTTATATTTATAGCTCGTGACCACGAGGGCCATGCTAAACACTTGAACACATACTGCATTGAGGCTCAAGGCCATCATGGCTAAGCCCTTGCATTATCTTCAACATGTATACGTTGATTAATGATGACTATGTTTATGGCCGGTATGGCCTTAGCAAGTCGATGAACATTAAAAACACTCAACCAAAAGATGGCTCAACTTGTATAAAGGCCGAATGTGATTTAATAAGGGTATAATTATTAAGACTATGGTTAAATTAAGTGGCAGCCTACATGCTAGCCAAGACACTAGAAATGAATTGATCTATTAATGATAACTACCCTCTATTTTATTAAGTGAGATTAGAGATACTACCTAAGCTCATAAGAGTAAAAAGAGTCATCATTCATAGAAAAATCACACTAATTAACTAAGGCAAGGAATGCCTAGTATAGTATGAATATGATTCTATCTTATATGATAATTTATTTGGATGTTGTGAACCATGATAGACCTAGAATGGTAAATGTGGTTTGATTTGTGTAATGACTAAGAGTGGAAGGAGGTGGTGAGGAGTCACAAGTTCCTCATTACAAAGGTAACCTAATTGGTCAAAACAAACCCTTGATGGGAGCTGATGGTCCTAGTATGGACTATGAATCGAATGGATCAAACTTACTTTAAACCTAGAGTAAAAGGTCAATTTAAACTTACTGTAGGACATGACAGCTTATAAGTTGAGTCAGGATGGTGGACATATGACAACGTTCATGATGTAACATCTATATATGTAAAACTTTGGCAAAAGTAATGCATATGTCTCTACATGCATTGTCGGTCCACAATGCTCTAGATGGCATAATGGTCTCCAGTAGCGTCATGCATAGTTAGAGGGAATTTATAGTTGCGTGACCATGAGACATTATGAAGGACACAACACCAAATACTCATATGGCTAACCTATCAATTCCTAATATCTAGTCCTTTGGTGAAGGGTCGGGCCACTTCTAGGTAGGAAGGTGTGCGGGGGACCACCGATTTGTGGTTGGTGGAAAAGTACCTGGATGATGCTCTCCTTCCCAAGCATGAGACAAGCCGAGGCTTATGAAGATGGATGTCATTTGTTCCATATATAGTGTCTTATTTTATGACTTGATAGTCAATTGTAATGTATAATTTTGATATGTATGGATTGATTTATGATGCCTTGGCCATGACTTGTTCATGAATAGTGATGGTTATTCACTAAAGATATGTAAATGATTATTGTCTTGTAAGCTTTGTTATATTCTGTTAAGAATTACATGCTTAATTGTTGAAATGATAATAAATCATTATTAGTTAAGTTTGATTTGTAAAATCAGATTGTTAACTAATCTCTTTATTAAGATGAATGTTTATGTTAAATTTTTGGCATTATGGATAGTGATGTTACATATGGTATTAGAGCAACCGAGTTCAATACATGGACCTATGAGCTCACTACTTGATGATTATTTGTATCCAACATTAAGTATGCTAATGTTTGGGTGTTCTATGCCAGAATGGTAGGAACTAGAACAACGTCCCGAAAGAAGGTAATGGATAGAGGGTGTTACCTTAATTTCTGTAAAGAAAAGATCATAAAAGCAAGAGCCTCAAGGATAAAGAAACCTAAGCAGACTGGCTGCCTGGTAGGAGCATGGTTAACTGATGAAGAAACCTTCGCTAATGCTATGAGACGCATCAAGTAGGAGTTAAGGAAAGAAGAAAGAATGGTTGCCCCTAACTCTACTGATACATCAGTAGGACCCTCTACCCCTAAAGCACCAGCTGAGGAAAACAAACCTGAGGATTATGATGTACCTAAGGACAGTGTGAAGGGATACCAATGTGTATCCACACCTCCTAAGACTGAAAAGAACCTACGAATGTGGGAAGTTATCCCAAATTGTAAATGACTTGTAGTAGCAAGGTGTAAATACAATTTTGTAATTTTGGTGGATTATATGTAATCCAATGAAAACTGTAATGCAATGACAAATTCTGACAATCATTCCTTTCTTGTTAAAGATTACTTGAATGTGAATAGATTTGTAAAATGAATTAAATAACACATGAAAAAACTAATCTGTGATTAACCTGTAAACTTCAAGAAGTAGATTCCAGCAGAGGTTTAGATTAGAACCAAAATGGGGGATAGCCAGGATGAAGGAGCACCTTTAGGGCAATCTGAGTCTAAGTTAGACCAGATCCTAATTTTGTTGAAAGAAACAAGGATGAGGATAGAAACTCTTGAATAGGAAGTAAGACGCTAGTGAGAAGCCAGGCGGGATGCTTATTAATGGGGTGATGACAAGGAACGCCATAATGACACAGTCACCCAAAGTGAGCACGGAGAAAATAACTCTGTGGCTAGATAGGAAGGAGATAAGAGGAACCTTATGGTTATGGAACTGTCTCATGACATGAAAAAGGTCATCCCTCCTAAATTTGACGGATTCGTAAGCGAAGATACCACAGAGGCATGGCTTATGGAAATGGAGAAGTATTTTGAAATCAAAAACTATAATGAGGTTACTAAAGCTGTGTGGGGAGCATTCCAATTGACAGGTGAAGCATCCACATGGTGGATGAATAAAAAGATGGAACTAGGCTTGAGGTCTACAAGCCTTACATGGGACAGGTTTGTAGAACTTTTTAGGCAAAGATGGTTGCCTCAACTGTTCTATGATCAGAAACAGGCTGATATGTCTATAAATGAATATTGGGAAAAATTCACCCGACTATTGAAGTATGTGCCGTAGTACCAACAGGATGAGAAATTTTGCATTTGGAAGTTTATAATAGGATTGAATGCCTAGATTGGGGGCAAGGTTGATGTTCACGGTCCTACTACTATGAACCATGTCTATGAGAAGGCCATCAAGCAAAAATAGAAACTAAAGGCTATGTTGGCTTATAGAGAAAGAAATTGAAAGAGATATAATTGGTCTCAATCTTCTCATCCTCTAAGAAAAAAAGGAAGAAACATGACTATACTGAGAAAAATGACAAAGGGGCCAAGAATAAACAAACTGAGTCGAGGGGAGGGGAAAAGGGGGGATAATCACTCTAGGAAGAATGGAGACAATTCTGGCAAACCTCAGGAGAGGTGAGGACTAGTAGGTGGATACTACACTTGTGGCAGAGATCACTACGTCAGTCAGCATCCCAACAAAATATGAGCACAACCAAGAGGAAACCCTCTACCTCCTCAACAATTGGCGTTCCAGCAACGCATCCATGTAGCCTTGGACAATCAGCAAGCTGAGTAACAAATAACTCTCGTTGAGACAACAAGTACTTTATTTGGAGTTCCAATTTCAATTTTGATTGATACTGGTGCTATGGAATACTTTGTTTTCCCTAAAATTGTAAATAAAATTCCTAGAAAGGCATGATTCATGGCAAACACTTGGTCTATAGAATATGCAAATCACACCAAGGCTCAGGTAGAGCAATGCATGTTTAAGGCTAGGTTTGAACTTTTGATCTTTTCTGCGAAAGTAAATCTTTATGTAGCCACACTAGGCTCGTATGATGTGATCCTAGGAATAAATTGCCTATGGAGAAATCAAGCCAAAGTGGATTGTTATGCCAAAAAAAATAGAGTGCCTGAATGATTTAGGAAACAAAGTTTTTCTTCAAGGGAAACCTAGGGAAGTTAAACTAAGGCAAATTTTTGCTTTGCAAATGAAAAGAGCTCAAAGGAAAGGATGTCATCTTTTTGCTGTCAAAATGGAAAAACTAAATGAGACTGAGGAAACTTACTTCCAAGATGACTTAATGTTTTATGAATCCTAGAAACTTAATGAAGTTGGGATGAAGGAGTCCATAGGTCAGGAAAGCTTAAATATGGATAGGTATCCTTTCCTTAGAGACTTTGAGGACACATTCTCGGATAAGCTACCAGGGTTACCTCCTAAAAAAGCTTTTGATTTCACCATTGATATTATTCCTGGGTCAGAACCTATTTCTAAAGCCCCCTATAGAATGACCACTACAGAACTAATGGAGTTAAAGGCTCAACTACAAGAATTGTTAGTTAAAGTGTTGATTAGATCCAGTGTGTCACCATGGGGAGTGCTAGTCATTTTTGTGAAAAAAAAAGATGGCACTTTGTGGTTGTGCATAGATTATCGCATGTTGAACAAAGCAACCATTAAGAACAAATACCCTTTACCTTGCATCGATGATCTTTTTGACCAGATGAGGGGTACAAGAGTATTTTCCAAGATCAATCTTCAGTCTGGATATCACCAATTGAGGTTGAAGGATGAGGACATCCATAAGACACCCTTTAGAACCAGGTATTGACATTATGAATTCACTGATCTACCTTTTGGATTAACAAATGCACCGGTGGCATTTATGAATCTTATGAATAGTGTGTTCAGAGACTGTCTAGACAAATTTGTCTTAGTATTTCTTATTGACATTTTGATCTATTCTAAGAATGAGGAAAAGCATAAGCAACATCTGAGAATTGTTCTTCAAAGGCTGAGAGAGCATTAGTTATATGGCAAGCTCTCTAAGTCTACTTTATTTTAGAAGGAAGTACAATATTTGGGTCACATAATTTTGGGTAAGGGAATAGCTATGGATCCAACTAAGATTAAGGATATTTTGTAATGGCTAGAACCAAAGAATGTTCATAAAGTCTGAAGTTTCATGGGCCTTGTTGGATATTACAAGAAATTCATGAAGAACTTCTTTAAAATTGCATATCCTATAACTTCCTTGTAGAGAAAGGGCAAGAAGTTTGAATGGTTAGAAAAGTGTCAGAAGGACTTTGACCTACTGAAGGAAAAATTGACTTCAACACCAATTTTGAAAGTGCCTGACCTAGAGGGTCAATTTGTAGTCATTACCAATGCCTCAAGAGAAGGCTTAGGTGGTGTACTAGTCCAGGATGGACATGTTATCATGTATGAATCGTGCAAACTAAAAAACTATGAACAAAATTATACCCCACGTGATTTAGAACTAGAAGCAGTCATTCATGATCTACAGATGTGGAGACACTATCTACTTGGGAAACCCTTTGAGTTAAAAATGGATCATCAGGGACTCAAATACCTATTCACTTAGTTGCATCTTAATGCTCAGCAAAGAAGATGGTTGGAATTCATCTCGGATTATGATTTTGAGATTAAATACCTACAAGGAAAAGAAAATCAAGTGGTATATGTTTTGAGTAGGAGAAGGCACATCTCCTCCATGATCTCCATACACTCTAATTTTAGGAATCAGGGGTTACAAAAATCTAAGGGAGATGAGTTTTATGAGCAAGTAAAATAGGCCCTTGAGGAAAATCCATAGAATCCTAGATATGAGGGATTTAACCTTGAACTAGATGGGTTATTAAGGTTTAAAGGAAGAATGTATGTACCTAACTCAGCAGAGTTAAAGAATATGGTATGGAAGGAGGTCCATTTTGCACCATATTCTAGACATCTTGGAGTAACGAAGTTACTTGCTGATGTGAAACTACTATATTTATGGAAGGGAATGAAGAGGGATGCTGTAAATTTTGTAGCTACATTCATTTAATTCCAAAGGGTGAAGGTGGAACACCATCACTTGACAGGATTATTATACCCTCATGAAATTCCTAAGTGGAAATGGTAAATTATAAGCATGGACTTTGTGCAAGGGCTTCCTATGTCAAGGAACAGGCACAATGCTATCTTGGTTGTGGTGGATAGACTCACCAAAGCTACTCATTTTATTCCTAGGAACTTGATGAATGGGACACCTGTCATTGCTTGAAAAATTGTTCAAGAGATTTTCATACTACATGGCATTCCTGAGAAGATCATCTCAGATAGAGATGCATGAATGACATCGAGGTTTTAGCAAACTTTATTCTCTTCACTTGGAACCTAGTTGAACTTAAGCTCTGCTTATTATCCTAAAATGGATGGCCAAACTGAAAGGGTGAACCAAGTGTTGGAGAATTTGTTGAGGATGTATTGCATGGATTAGCAATACAAGTGGGAGGATTATCTTCCTCTAGTGGAATTTGCCTACAATAACTCTTATCACTCAGCTATTAAGATGGCTCCATTTGAGGCATTAAATGGATGGAAGTGCCTAACCCCTATAAGCTGGGATAAGCTAGAAGATAGGGTTAGCCTTGGTCCAGAAATGCTATCAGAGATGGAAGAACAAGTCCATTTGATAAAAAGAAGGCTAGCGGAAGCCAATGACAGGAAAAAGAGTTATGTGGATGCAAAGCGTATTGAAAGGTATTTCACAGTTGGAGAGAAAGTTCTCTTAAGGGTTAAACCTCATAAAAGTTCTATTAAATTTGGAAAGATGTCTAAGTTGGCACATCAGTATGTGGGACCTTTTGAAGTGCTTGAAGAAGTCAATCTAGTGGCATACAGAATTGCTCTACCACCAGTCTTAGCCATGATGCATAATGTGTTTCATGTTTCATATTTGAAAAAGTTTAATTCTCCTGATAATCAAATTCCTATGCTTGATTGGAATGTTATTTAGGTGAAAGACCCAGAAGTGGTGGTGATTAAGCCCATCAAGGTGCTCGAAACGCGTAAGATACGCTTACATAACAAGGAAATCACACAATGCAAGGTCCAATGGGACCAATATTCGGTGGAAAAAGCCACCTTGGAAAACTATGATGACTTTTATGCTAGATTTTCTTATCTTTTCTGAAAAAAAAAAAAAAAAAAAAAAACTTATTTATTATGCTCATGAAACATTTTCTTATTATTTTAAACTGACTTTAAGACAGTAAATCATCAAGGATGATGATTCTTATGGGGGGAGATATGTTACATCCCCAACCTATGATTATCTTAATTTTATGTTTACATGGTAATCAGAAGGAATAGTTAGTAGTAGGATTATGACATTGTGGAAATGTCAAATTAAACATGCTTCTAATTAATGTTAGTTAATTAAGAGATTCTAGATTTAAATGATTGTTTAATTATTATGATTTATTGATCATATGGTTGTTATGTTTACCTATCCCATATTGGATAGAGTTTTGGTCTGTTTGACCAGTTTAGGCCCATTTGGCCATCATTTAATCTACCCCATATTGGGTAGTGATATGGTCCATAAGACCCTGTTCTGTATGAGCCAGTTTGCCCAAAGGATAGAAGAACCTGTTTGGCTTTATCTCAATATGTTTCGTTTTAGACATTTTAACCCGAATTGGCTAGTTGTGAGTTGGACTAGGAAAGTGATTATCTTCCAAAGATGGAAGGAGAGTATCATCCAGGAGGAAGGAATAGATGTTGGGAAATGGGGGTCAATAGCCATCTGAGTGTCAGACATTTTGTCCTATCAAACCATGTGAGTTGGCATAAACCATGTTTTATCTTGACTAGTTTTTCCTTTTGTGATGACTTGTCAAATTAGTCATTTCGACAATGTTGCAATGACTTGACTAACGATGTTTCTGGAACATCAAATCGAGTCGAGGGTTAGTCTTGTTTGGTCAGAGCATAATTTTATCACTCACAATACTTTCGAACTGGAATTTTAAATCCATTTTGATCTATTAAGTTTTGGATCCTTAGCGATGAAAGGGAGAGCTGTGCTTGATCCCTAAATCGCTTGATGAATCTATCTCCATAAAGGAAGTGATGTCGGTTAAATATGACTTAGTCCTCAATGGTATTCTCTAATATCTAGTGGATGCATGTAATAATATTATATATAATTACATTATATAGATATGTTATATCAAGCTATGTTAGTATGTTTATTTTTGTTTTAGTCGGCATTATATCTAATGGGAGCATGGAGCTCACCATAGCCTTACATAGGTGTCATGCTTGTGCGGGCCTCTTAGAGGTAGATGGCTGAGTGAAGAAGCCACTCCCACCACCTTAGTTAAGGGTGGTAGTTCTCCATGATAATAGGCATGCATTTGGAGAGGAGGTAGTACTTGAGAGTCTTCTAAGAAGATTATGTTTTTTGTTGTTTTCATTTTTTAGGGTTAGAGTTTTTATCTAGTTTTCTTGGGAGATGAAAGGGAGAAGGAGAGCTATTGCTCTGCACTGGAAAAACTTCTAGGGAAGGACAACAGAGTTTGAGCTGAGAATACTTCATTTGTAAAGGATTGTACTCAGGTAAAGAAAGTTATTTTATGTCCATTAAGGGTAACAATTTTGTTGTTATATCGAGCTCCCATACATTCATGTCATATGGAGCCATACTATTATGACTGTCACTATGGTATCTTACAACTATTATATTCTTAGTAATAGCTCAAGGCCTTACGACCGAGCTTGCAACTTTAAATGTATTTTCTCTATTTGAGGCTCGAGGCCTAAGGCCAAGCCATATTGCAATAGATATTCCTAACTGTGTTGTACACATGGCCAAGGCTGAACCATATTGCTATAGATATTTTTGATTGTGTCTATGCTCAAGGCCTATGGCTGAGCCAAATTGATATTAAATTCCTCCATGTGACATAGTTCGAGGCCATGGAGGTCGAGAGACCTTGTAATACAATCTTTAGCATAGCTCGAGGCCATCCAGGTCGAGCGACATTGCTTTATATTCCTTATTGAAATCTTTATCACCATCCGAGGCCATACAAGTAGAGAGGCATTAATCTATATCCTTTATTGCACCACTAGTTTGAGGCCATAAAGGTTGAACGACATTGTATAACATTCTTTGTTATGCTACATCTCAAGGCCAAGGTGGCCGAGATTTTAATCTTTATACTTTTTAACTGTGCTAAGAGCTCATGCAGCTATGAAAGCTAAGCTATTTAACATTTGTTTGCCAAGTTATATTTATAGCTCATGACCACAGGGGCCATGCTAAACACTTGAACACATACCACACTGAGGCTCGAGGCCATCATGGCTGAGCCCTTGCATTATCTTCAACATGTATACGTCAATTAATGATTACTGTGTTTATGACCGATATGGCCTTAGCAAGTCAATGTTTAAAACACTCAACCAAAAGATGGCTCAACTTGTATGAAGGCCAAATGTGGTTTAATAAGGGTATAATTATTAAGACTATGGTTATATTAAGTGGTAGCCTGCATGCTAGCCAGGAGACTAGAAATGAATTGATCTATTAATGATAACTACCCTCTATTTTATTAAGTGAGATTAGAGATACTACCTAAGCTCATAAGGGTAATAAGAGTCATCATTCATGGAAAAATCACACTAATTAACTAAGGCAAGGAATGCCTAGTATAGTATGAATATGATTCTATCTTATATGATAATTTATTTAGATGTTGTCAACGATGATAGACCCAGAGTGGTAAATGTGGTTCGATTTGTGTAATGACTAAGAGTGCAAGGAGGTGGCAAGGAGTCACAAGTTCCTAATTACAAAGGTAACCTAATTGGTCAAAACAAACCTGAGATGGGAGTTGATTGTCCTAGTATGGACTATGAATCGAATGGATTCCACTTACTTTAGACTAGAGTGATAGGTCAATTTAAACTTACTGTAGGACATGACAGCTTATAAGTCAAGTCAGGGTAGTGGACATATGACAACGTTCATGATGTAATGTCTATGTATGTAAAAATTTGGCCAAAGTAGTGCATCCATCTCGGAATGCATTGTCGGTCCACAGTGCTCCAAATAGCATAATTGTCTCCAGTAGCGTCATGCATAGTTAGAGGGAATCTATAGTCATGTGACCATGAGACATTATCTATGAAGGGCACAACACCGGATACTTAGATGGCTAACCTATTGGTTCCTAATATCTATTCCTTCTGTGAAGGGTTGAGCCACTTCTAGGTAGGAAGGTGGGTGGGGGACCATCGGTTTGTGGTTTGTGGAAAAGCACCTAGATGATGCTCTCCTTCCCAAGCATGAGATAAGTTGAGGCTTATAAAGATGGATGTCATTTGTTCCAGATAGAGTGTTTCTTATTTTATGACTTGATGGTCAATTTTCATGTATAATTTTGATATGTATGGATTGATTTATGATGCCTTGGGCATGACTTGTTCATGAATAGTGATGGTTATTCACTAAAGATATATGTAAATGATTATTGTCTTGTAAGCTTTGTTATATTCTAATAAGAATTACATTCTTAATTGTTGAAATGATAATGAATCATTATTATTTAAGTTTGATTTGTAAAATCAGATTGTTAACTAATATCTTGATTAAGATGAATGTTTATGTTAAATTTTGAGCATTATGGATAGTCATGTTACAATCAACATATAATAAAAACACAAACTCACCATTCTTCAAAACCTTATAATACACAAAAGGATCAGGTTCACACTTCGAGAAATCTTGCTTAGTCATAAAAGAATCAAATTTGAGATACCATTACCTTGGAACTTGTTTCAGACCATACAAACTTTGACTCAATCTATAGACTAAATCCTCTTTGCCTTCTTTCTTGAAGCCTTCAGTGTTGCTTCATGTACAATTGTTCTTCCAAATTACCATGTAGAAAAGTTGTCTTGACATCAAGCTACTCCAATTTAAGATCATCTATAGCTGCTAATCCTAGCACTGCCCTGATGGAAGTCATTTTCACTACTAGTAAAAATATTTTAGTGAAATCAATGCCTTTCTACTAATCATAACCTTTGACCACTAATCTAGCCTTGTATCTATTTTTCCCACCTTCTTCCAACCTACATACCCACATATTTTTCAATGCTTTCCAGTTAGATGGAAGAGAGACCAATCCCATGTGTGGTTTTCCATCAGAGATTCCATCTCATCTCTCATGGACTCCATCCATTGTTTACTATCTTTGTCTTGACATGCTTCTTCAAATGTAGTAGGTTCACCTCCATTTCAAAACAATAAATGTTGAATGAAGAAGTTATATTTTGTAGGAGACCTACGCTCCCTGGGGGATCTCCTCAGCTAAGGCATTAATTCTTGTGAAGTGCCCTGCACTTCATTATTGTTTTGGTTTGGTAGCAGATTCTAAGAATGGGGCGACATATTTATATTGGGTAGCTGCATAGAAATTTGATCACTATTCCCTGACACTAAGGTATGTGGTAAAGAGTTTATGTTAGGCCATAGGTTTGGAGTTTCATTAGGTGGCAGACTTTGTGAATTGGGTGACAAATTTAAATGTGGAACCTGCCACAAGGTTTGGTGTGTTCCTTGCGGCAATGTTGGGGATGAATTTAGTGGCAGACCTGTTTTGAGGTATATTTTACAGCCTACTCTGTGATATACCATGTGATGTATCTACTGGTTGTTGCACTCCTGGTGCTATGGATTAAGAACATCACTACCATTTGTGATGTCATCTAGTGACACATATTCTTTTGCTTGCGTCCCCTATTCTAGTAGACTTCCCATTACTTTTTCATTGAAGATTACAGTTTGGCTTCATGTGACCTATTTGGTAATTGGATCCCACAACTTGTAGCCATATTTTTCATCTTCGTATCTAACAAAAATACACTTTTTTGACTTCACATCCTTTTTCTTGTGGGATATGAATGAAAGCTTCATACCCAAACACCTGTAGGTGATGTTGAAATGCATAAGACAACTGAGAGGGAGGTAAATCAATTGTAACCAAAACTTAACTTCTTTCAAACATCAACACATCAACCACTTAATCATTGTTATTATGATTTAACCATGAAAGCATGAAATTAGAAAATTAAACACATTCAACACATGAGACACCAAATTTTTTAGGTGGAAAACCCAATGAGGGAAAAACCACAATGAGGATTAACTCACAATATAAATGATATATCAAAATTTACGACAAGGCTCACTACCTTAGGGCTCACTACCCAGAATGGTCATTGCAAAAGAAGCAGCTCACTGCCAAGAGAAGGGGCTCACTACCAGAAGTTGTTGAACTAAGATAGTAGCATCTACACTATGCCAAGGTTTAATTCCATTGAAGTGCAATAAACTTCCTATGCTCTTCTCTACTTCTTCACTTCACACTTATCTTTGCATCTTCGCATTATCATACTTTATTCATGACTTCATTACATGTATTTATACAACTCATCAACCTTTGAATGTACATCAAGGTTAGAATTATAATCATCAACCATTGGAACAATCTCCAAGGTCAGCATACACACATACATTAGAATAGGTGTGGACCTAAATAGATTTATGAAGGAAAAGAATGAATGTGGACCACACCATGTCTTAGATGGGACTCAAAGGCAATCTTCCACACTACAACACCCTATCACAAACTCCAAAGCATAATCGCAAGTAGTGAAAACAACCAAGTCAGCTAAAATTGGTGTTAACCCTAAGATGTTTAGGAACACACTTCATGCACGATCCAGATTACACTTTGTGGACCAATTAAAAGGTAGGAACATGATTGAGGGATATCCACAAGCACATTACAATCACCAAGAACTTCTGCACAACCTTGAAACACTCTATCCAAAAGATTCTTCAAACTGGAGCACTTAAACATTACTGTCAACCACTGTCATAAAGGAAAGATTGCTTGTGGAGCACCAAATCACAATTGAACTAAAGGAACATAACATCATTACAAACTTAATTCCAGAACCATAGACTGTAAAACTTAAATATAGATAAATGTGGATCAAAATACATTCTCCCTATCATCATTGAATACTCAGAAAAATAGTTTTTACTCTGGTGAACATAACTCACTCAAATATTCACACTAAAGGCTCAAACTTGAAACATAGCAACTACAGACATCCCTTAACATAACTTCCAAACTACAGACAAAGATATTCAATCTATAGGATATGAGGAGAAAAACACTACACTGTTCTTCTCAGACACTTTCTCAAACTCATTCAAATAATTTCCTTAGATGTTGACCTTAGGTGTTGACATCAATGACAACACTTACTGCTCATATTGCAACAGGTGATTAGAGGAAATTCTCTTTCCCAACCACTTCTCCTTGATAACTTCAAAATCTAACTGAGACGATGGACCTTGCTTAATCAAATACACTGCTATATTTATAGCCTCCACCCAAAATTGTTTTCCCAAACTAGCATTCAAGAGCATACTACGTGCTCTTTCGAAAATGGTCCTATTCAACCTTTCTACTACACCATTTTCTTATGGTGTGAGAGGAACAATTTTAATCCTCTGAATACCATTTGCTACACAAAACTAATCAAATTCTATTAAATAATGTTCACCCCCGTTGTCAATATTTAAACACTTAATCTTATTTTAAGTTTGGTTTTCTACAAGTGCTTTAAAATTTTCAAACATACCAAAGACTTCAAACTTCCTTTTCAATATATAAACCCAAACCTTCCTAGTGCAAACATCTAAAAAAGTGACAAAATAATTTGATCCACCAATTGATGTTACCTCTGTGGGGCCAAAGACATCCAAATTCCCTAATTCTAATGTTCATGACTTCTTCTCATGTTCCTTGGTAGAGAATTTGGTCCTCTTTTGTTTTTCATATATGTAATTCTCACACAACTCTAAATATACCGATTTTAGACCTAGAAGATGATTTTTCTTGTGCAAGATCTCAAAACCTTTCTTTCTCATGTGATCGAGCCTTTTATGCCAAAGCTTCATTCCATTGTCCACAACTGTCATTGCAGATCCCACTTTTGTCTGACCCTCTAGCACATACAAAGTGTCTGATTTGCTTCCTCTAGCAATCACCAAGGCTCCTTTTGTCAATTTCCATGCACTTGATTCAAAAGTGACACAACATCCATGAGCATCCAACTGACTGATTGAAATCATATTTGTTTTGAGTTGAGGGACATGTCTAACATCCCATAGTAGCCAGTTGTTACCATTTTTCAATTTTAATAAAATATCTCCCTTGCCAATGATATTGCAAGGCTCATCATCACCGAGGTACACTTTTCCAAAGTTACTGGCTTGATAATTTTTAAAATACTCCCTGCATGATCTAGCATGAAACGATGCTCTTGAGTCAAGCACCCAAACATCTATTGTATGTTCTATAAATAGAGAAAGAGCACCTGCATCTTCTTCATATGTTGCATTTGCCTCATTTTCTTTTGACTAACTTTCAACCTTCTTCAATGACCAATAGTTTCTCTTCATGTGGCCTTCCTTACCACAATACCAACAACTGATATTTCTACCTCTAGATTTTGATCTCTTGTTGGACTTTGATCTTCTTTTATGATTATTCATCTCTCATTATTGTGATCTCCCCTTATTGGCTACCAAAGCATCTCCCAATGAAGTACCTTGGTGTTTCCTTCTTACATACTCGCTGAGAAGAATCCCAACAACATCATCAAAATTCAACACGCTTCCCTTCTTACCAGATGCTAAGTTACTAATACCCATAGAAACTCCTTCCCAGCTATCGGTTAGAGAACGCAATAGAAAGATGGCCTTGATTTCATCTTCTAATTTGATGTTGACAGAAATTAATTGACTGATCAATGTGTTGAATCCATTCAAATGATTTGAGACATTACCACCTTCCTTCATTTTCAAATTGTACAATTTATTCATTAGGGATACCTTGTTTGATGCAGAGGCCATCTCATATATGTCTGAAAAATGATCCCATAATCCTTTCATTGTCTTATGTGTTGTGAAATTAAACAAAGCATTACTAGATAGGGAGAGAATAATAGTTGTCACTGCCTTCCTATCTAATTTGTCCGAATCTTCATCGGACATTACAAAAAGATTTTTTTTATTTTCCTTCTAGAGTGATTGAGAGATCTTTCTGAATTAATAGAGATTCTAATTGCAGCTTTCACATCCTAAAGTTTTGGCCTAAGAATTTTTCAATCCTCCACTTGTCTGCCTCCTCCATTTCTCCTCAATTCTCCTTAGCTCTGATACTAATTATTAAGTAAATGAAGCAGATAAAAGGATTTGTTTGTCACCAAATAGTAATTAGAAAAATAGAGATAATAAATCAAACACAACAAATATACACAAACATAGCTAATTTGATAGCATCTACTCCATGCCTAGGTTCAGTTCCATTGAAGCACAGTATAACTCGTCTACTCTGCTCTTCTTACACCTTCGCACTTATCTTCATATTTTTGCACAAGGATATCTTTTTCACAACTTCACTACATGTTTTTATACACTTCATCAACCTTGGAATGTACATCAAGGTCGGCATTACATTCATCAACCATTGGAACAATCTCCAAGGTTGGCATTACAAACATACATATAAATAGGTCTAGACTTGAACAAAATTAGCTAGGGGAAAGATGTATGGGGACCACATTATGCCTTAGTTGGGACTCAAATGTAATCTTCCACATCACAACACGCTTCCACAATCTTCAATGTATCTCCACAAGTAGTGAATTTACAACCAAGGCGGCCAAGACTAGTATTAACATTAAGTCTTCTAAGAACAATCTTCATCCATGATCTAAATTTCTCTTTACTGACCAATCCAAAGGTAGGAACATGATCAGGGGACATCCATAAGCACATTGTAATCACCAAGAACATCCACACAACCTCTAATCACTTTGTCATGAAAATTCTTCAAACTAGAGCACTTGAACATAACTGTTATCCACTGTCATAAAGAAAAGATCACTTGCGGACCACCAAATCATGAACCATTAGAGCTGAAGACACTTATCATCATTACAAACTTGATTCCAAAACCGCAGACTAAAATACTTAAATGTGGAGGAATGCGGAGCATAATACATTCTCCCTGTCACCACCAATATACAGAAAAAAGAAGTTTTCACTCTGGTGAACATAACTCACTCAAATCTTCATACTGGAAGCTCAAACTTGGAACATAGCATCTTCAGACATACATCTAAATAACTTCCAATCCGTAGACAAAGATATTCATTCTACAAGAAATGTGGAGCAAACTACTAGATTGTTCTATTGTATTAGGAATACTTATTATTTTCAACACTTAACTTATTACAAGCAAGCATCAAAACAAGAGCACAGTTGACACCAATGACAACACAGATATGTTGACATCAATGACAATGCCAATTAGGCACATACTTGCAACAATCTCCCCCTTTGTCATTGATGGTAACATATGATGTGAAAATTTGTAAAGACCATCAAGACAAGATTCTCCCCCTTTTTCTTTATACATATGCACTATTTTTCCCTCTGAGTTTTTCACATGATTTCTCTCCCCTTTTGACATCAATGGCAAAAGGCGCATACTTGCACTCTGCTGCTCTGATCAAATAATACTGTAACACTTACTGCTCTTGATTAGGAACACATATCAGGAACACTTGCTACTCCCCCTAGGAGGTAGCTCACAAAACATCAATCCAAATCAAAGAATAAGGCTCTAGGTTCGACTGGATTGATGCATTCCTATGCATCTTAGTTCAAAGCAGGAGGGGTTATAACCCATAACTTTTCTTTGAGATACTCAAACGTATCCTTAGGCAGAGGCTTAGTGAAAATATCTACAATCTAATCCTTTATGGACACATATTCCATCTTTACTTCATTCTCTGTCACCTTTTCTCTCAAAAAATTATACCTTATTGATATATGCTTTGTTTTTTAGTGCATCATTGGATTCTTTGAAATGTTTATAGCACTTGTATTGTCACAAAAGATTGCAATTGGATCTTTATACACAACTCTTATGTCCTTCAAAGTCTACTTCATCCATAACACTTGAGTGCAACATGTTGTTGCAATATACTCTGCTTCTACAGTAGACAAGGATTTTGAATCTTACTTTTTCCTCAGCCATGAAACCAATCTATTACCCAAGAAGAAAGCACCTCCACTTTTACTTTTTCTGTCATCAACATCTCTGGTGCAATCTACCTCTATATAAGCACTGAGAGTGAAGTCGTTATCCTTTGGATACCATAAGCCATGATCTGATGTGCCTTTCAAATACCTCAAGATTCTCTTGACTACCATCACATGTGACTCTCTAGGATCTTCTTGAAATCTTGGCATAAGACATACTGCATGTATTATATAAAGTCTAGTTTGAGTTAGATAAAGTAATCCTCCAATCATAGATTTGTACCTTTTCTGATCAGTCTTAGGTGATTCATCAGTTTTGCTCAACTTGCAACTAGTCACCATGGGAGTGCATACTGGTTTGGATTCCTCCATCCCAAACTTCTTCAACAACTCTTTCACATATTTAGACTGAGAAATGAAGATTTCTTTATCTGATTAAGTGATTTGCAAACCTAGAAAGAAATTCATTTCACCAAACATAGACATATCAAATTTATTTTGCATTTCTCCTGCAAACTTCATGTACATACCTTCATTTCCACCAAATATAATGTCATCAACAAAGACTACAACAATCAGAATTCAATTATCATTGATTTTGAAATAGAGATTGTTGTCAGCAGTGCCTTTACTAAACTCTAATTGCAACAAATACTTGTCTAACCTTGCATACCAAGCTCTGAGGGCTTGCTTTAGTCCATACAATGTCTTCTTCAATCTACACACCATATCACTTTGATTTGATAACTAAAATCCTTCCAGTTGCTCAATGTAAACTTCCTCTTCCAACTCACCATTCAAGAATGCAGACTTCACATCCATCTGATACACTTTGAAATCTTTGTGAGCTATAAATGCCAGAAATATTTTGATTGCTTCAGTCCTAGCCACTGGAGCAAAAGTCTCTTCAAAATCTATTCCTTCAATTTGAGAATATCCTTTGCACACAAGCCTTGCTTTGTTTCTTACAACTTCTCCATTTTCATTTAGCTTGTTCCTAAAAACCTATTTAGTTCCAATGACATTCTTACCAATAGGTCTAGGAACCAATTCCCAAGTTTGATTCTTCTCTATCTGCATCAGCTCTTCTTCAATGGATTTTACCCAATTTTTATCATTGCAAGCTTCATTTATAGTTTTTGGTTCAACCTTTGAAAGCAAACAATAATTCACTTGTTCTTCTATAGCTCTTTTCCTTGTCAGTACACCTTTGCTTTTGTTACCTATAATCTAATCTTTAGAATGATTAATCCTTACATACCTGGGAGTCTAAACAACACTTTTTGGAGCCTCTTCTTCATCTTGACTATCTTCTTGTTCAACTTTTTCTTCATTCACTATAGCCATAGGTACATCTGATTCATGGCCACTCAGATCTAATATTCTTTCCTTGTCTTCACCCACCTTCACAATAGCACTTTCAATGATATTTTTCAATCTCTTGTTGTAGCACCAGTAGGCCTTACTCTTGGTAGAGTAACCAAGAAAAATCCCTTCATCACATCTAGCATCAAACTTGCCTAGTTCTTCTTCTTTTCTAATATAACATTTGCTACCAAAAACTTTGAAATACTTCATTGTAGGAACTCTTCCATACCATAATTCAAAAGGAGTTTTAGAGTTGTTACCTTTTACTTGAACTTTTTTTAGGATGTACACAACAGTATGTATGGCTTCTCTCCAGTATACTTCCAGTAAGTCAGCTTCCTTTAACATAGTCCTAGCAGCCTCTTGAACTGTCCTATTTTTTCTTTCAACAACTCTATTCTACTGAGGAGTCCTAGGTGCAGACAACTGTCTCTTTATCCCTTATTCTTCATAGAAAATATTGAACTCGTTTGATGTGAACTGACCTCCTCTATTAGACCTTAAGCAATCAATCCTCAACTCTAACTCATTCTCAACCATTGCCTTGAAAACTTTGAACTTGTTTAGGGCTTCATATTTTTCTTTTAGAAAAGTGACCCAAGTCATTCTAGAATAATCATTAATAAGAAATATAAAATACTTGTCACCTTACAGACTTCTTGTTCTTGTGGGACCACACAAATCTGTATGTACTAAATCCAGTAATCCAACAGAGAATTATTCTTTCTTTTTGAAACTTGTTCTTGTTTGTTTCCCAAATTAACACTCTTTGCAAATGGTGTTGGTAGGATTCACAAGTTTAGGCAGATATCTTACAGCATGTGCAATACTTATCTTCACCAAATTGTCAAAATTGATTTGACACATCCTTCTATGCCACAACCAACTCTCATCTATTTGAGCTAATAAACAATAATCATTAGTTCCTCTTAATTGGTAAATGTTACCTTTGGTCTTCTTACCAGTAGCAATCACTGTTTCAAAGCTTTCCATGATCTTGTAACCATTATCTTTGAATCTCAGATCATAACCTTTGTCACACATCTGACCTGTTAGAACTGGAAATTTCCAGTCAATTTTTTTTAGAAAATGCTTACCTTATATGAACTTCAAAATTATTTTACCCAACTGAGTGCAAAATTTCTGAAATGCATGTGTAAGATTGCTGGTTCAGTTTCCAATGTAGAGGTAAATATTGTCAAGCGATGTGATGATACATGAAAGATCATTTTTGGTGTATACTTTCTTACTCAGTCGATGTGTGTCATACAACTCACGAAGTATATAATAACTGTATGCATTGTCATTTAAAAATCAAGTCTATGTCAAGGAAGGTATGTTGAGTTTGGGGCCTCCTTGTACTGAACAACTGTATAGAAACTACCTTTATGAGAACATCTGATTATTTGGCATTTATTGTGTCAAATTGCTATTACTATTGTCATTTTATATGTTATCGCAATTTGGTAGTGTAAAATCAATAGCAAACATTTTGGTGCCATTACCTTCATAAATTGGGTCATTAAAAGGTGATTGAAAGGATAGCTTTGTTGCTCCTGTTAAGGCAAAAGAGTTATGTGAATTGCAGGAACAGATTCTGAAAGATCTTTCAAGACCAGACTTTCTTGTGAAAAGTGTTGAGCATGGCAAGGCTTTGATGAAAGCTCATCTGGGATCCATTAAGGCACTCGTTATCTTGGATGACATTGATAATTTAATGCAATTAGAAGCCCTTAGTGTGGATTGGCTTGCACCTGGGAGTAGACTCCTCCTAATATTCCGAGACATTGAGTTACTTGCTTTTGCACATGCAGACAAAATTTATGAGATGAACCTACTAGAATTTGAGCAGAGTGTTGAGTTATTTAGCTGGCATGCATTTCTCAGAACATATCCTGATGATGGCTATGAAGACAGGTCTCAAAAGATTGCCGAAGCTTGCCAGGGAATTCCTCTTTTGCTTGAATTAGCTGGGGCATCCTTATATGGTAGGACGGAAACTAGATATTGGGATGAGTCTATCAAGCATTTAGAAAGCTCTATTCACCAGGACATCCACAGGCGCCTCTGTGTATGTACACAAGATCTTACGTATGATGAAATTGAAATATTTTTAGATATTGCCTTTTTTTTTTGTTGGGAAAGAGAACCCGGATATAGCATCGAGGTTCTGGGAAACTATGGGCCATCCTCCAAATAGAGCCTTAGAAGAACTAATTCAAAATTCACTTGTCATGATAAATGACAAAAATCAGTTTAGAATGCATGATCTTCTACAAGACATGGGAAGGGCAATGATTGCAGATAAGTCTCCAGACGTTGGAGAATGTAGTAGATTATGGAGACCAAATGATGCACTACAAGTAATAACAGAAGGCCTAGGAACTATGAGTGTTCAAGGTATCTCCATATCCAGAGCAGAGAGGAGCAATATAGTGTTGAAAGCAGAATCCTTTACACCCATGACAAATCTGCAATTGCTTTGGATTGCTGGAGAATATGTTAAGGGGGACTTCCTAAATTTATGTCCTGGTTTGAGATGGCTGCGTTGGAATTCATGTCCATTGAGATGTTTGCCATCTGAATGGTCTGTAAAACATCTAACTGTACTGGATTTGAGCTCTGATATAAGGGGTTCTCCTAGCAAGTTGAGAGAATTTTGGAGTGAGAGATCTCTTTACAAGGAATTCAAAAATCTCAATGTGCTTTGGCTAAGTTCTGCTCAATATCTAGAGAAGCTTCCAGATTTCTCAATCTTCCCAGCACTTATGGTGCTTGATCTACAAGATTGCGCTAACTTGAGGTATATACCAGATTCTATTGGTATCCTAGAAGGACTTAAGTGCTTAAATCTTTCCCGGTGCACAAACTTAGTAGAGCTTCCACGTGGTATCTCTAAACTCTCATCACTTGAAAAACTTTCGCTAAGCCATTGCTCTTCACTAAAGAAGTTGCCATGGGCCATGGAAGAATTAATTGCTCTAAAAGAACTAGATATAGGATTTTCAAGACATATTGAGAATCTGCCTTCTTTTGGCAAGCTCGTTAATTTAGAAAAAATTGATTTTAGCTGGCTGCTTGTCCATTAGATTTTTGTCGAATTCAATTGGAGAGCTCAATAACCTAAAAGAACTTGATATTCAGTTTTTAGGGCTTATTCAGGAGCTACCTTCTTTGGGAGAACTCTCGTGCTTGAAAAAGTTGATTTTAAGTGGCTGTGAAAGTTTAAGAAATATAACTACATCAATTGGAGAACAATTCTTGACCAAACCCCATAACAAAAAACAGAGGTTGAGTCGCTAAGCATAAGAATCAACTTTATCCATTACTATTCTTATTATCCCTATGAACAACATTAATAGAGGAGTAACTTCAAACACATTAATGCTTGGAAATTTGAATTCAAAAGAGTCAACAAATGTTATAACACACCATTTTTTCTTTGTCAGGTATGAAAATAAGTTTCAATGACCACTTAAAAGGCCGATGACTAAAGTAAGAGGAAGCTATTATAACTACCCAAGAAACTGAACGCCTCAAAGAAATGTGGTCTCATAGAACGTCATGATCAATGGTTTGGCACAAAATGGATTATTGAACCAGCCGTATAAACTTTAAAGCAAATTCAATAGGTAGGAGTAAAGCAGAACTTGACATTCCCCAGCATCCACCCCATCCATACTAGAACGGGAGCTTTAGAAGATCATATAAACATACTTCAGTGTAATGGAAGGAAGATTTGTGTTGGATGTTATAGTTTAAAATACTCTGGTAAACATTTATGCAAAATATGGGATGATAGACATAACGTGTGAACAGTTTGATCAAACACCTCAAAGATCTATTTCCTCATAGAATACAGTGGGTTTTCTAGTAAAAATCTATACAGATTGTGAGCCCTAGAATAGGCCACGCACTCACAACAAAAGCCTCAAGGAGCTGCAATTTCATGGAATTCGATGATTGCAGGATATACATACAATGGATTTGTTCAAATGGCTCAAGAAACCTTCAAGCAAATGCATTTTTTTGCAAGTATAAAACTAGGTTTCACAATCTCTTTTGTACCCTACATACGTGCTCGAAAATGGGAGTTTTGGTGTAGTGTAGGAATGACTTAAACATAAAGAATAGAATAATTTGGTTGAGAGCCACATTTGTTCGAGGCCAAATGGATTGGATGGGCTGGTGTGAATGTACCGGACAAGGCTGGGCAGGTTGCACTCACAAAGGCTCTAGCTGAAAAGCATTGCATACCAGTATTTCTTGAGGAGGAGATAGTTCACTAATACTACAATGGCTATTGCAACATCTTTTGGCCACTTTTTCCACTATCTTGGGATTCCTCAGGAGGATCAACTTGCCACCACTCATTGCCTGCTTCAAACTGGTCATACTCAATTTTCTTGTGAGTACCAAACCCATATTTTGATTGAATACATTTGATAAAATACCTTACTCTAGCTTTCAGACTTCCATCTATTTAGGGAGGAGTACTTCTGGAATTAAATTAAACTGTATTGCACTGGCAAAGAATTGAATGCGCAGCCTCAATTGCCTAATATTACGTGTCTCACCAATATGGGAAAACAAACCCACCAAGGCTCCAACCAATGATGTGAAAATTGAATACCATATCTGGGTATCCATAAAGTACACTAGAATCACTGGCGCCCACAGCACCACGACACAAAATTGGTTTGTATCCTTAATAATTCATGCCTCTTGTATGGAATGGTCTGAATCTTCAATATTACTTTCGTGGGATTTACCATGAGTTTTATTTGGATAAAGTAGCTGAAAAAGAATGTACATCACCCAAAGTCGATCAAAATTGCGGAAAATGTTCCAAAAAGAACAAATGCTCCACAAGAATATGATAAGCCTAACAGTGCATATATGCTTCTGTGTGAAAGAAGTAGATCTGAAGCCATTTTAGATTCTCTTGCAAGGAGCATTACTTCAGATGGTAAAAAGGTAAAAATCAGCTCACCCAGTTAAGCAAAAAGGTAAAAATCAAACACATTAATATATTATAAATTGCAAATAGAGAGTCCAAATCATTCTTTGGATTAATATTCTAACCATTGTATTTTGGAGGTGAATTATCTTTCGGAAGATTTAATCCGATACAACGAAAGACTTTTGATATTTTTAAGGAATTAATTCAAAAGGTAATTATTTTACCTATAAGATAATTTTGGAAGAACATACAAAGGCGGGTAAAATATTTTGCTAAGGAGGAGTAATAATTTTTGAAGTAATTTGGTCCAACTCAAGTGAAAGATATGAGGGTTAATACAAATGAACAATAATAATTAAGGGAAGGTAAATAGGAATAATAATTATTATTTTTATGACGGTTATTGTCAAACCCTAATTAAGGGTAATTATTTTCACAACAAATATGAAAAATATAACTAGCAAATGTGAAAATAAAAATTAATGGCCAAAGAAGAGATGAAATAATTATTTTATTTTCTTCTCGATGATATTATAATGAAAGTTAATATCGAATATTTCATTTTCTGCCAAAGGCATTCAACATTAAAAAAAAAAGTTAGGGATTTCTATGGAAAGCATAAAACCCTAAATACATGAGCGAATATACAAACGGAAGTAAGGAAACTATACCACAAGCCACAGGTCCTAAGGATTACCTCAATATAAGTTATGTATTTATATATGATTTGTCTAATAAATGATTTGATTTGTTTTTTGCAGGATTGTGATTAATATAATCAAGCGTTTCAAGCTGGAGATGAAAGAATGCAATTATGAAGATTAAACAGATGGTCGATTTATTTTCTTATTACTTAAAACCATCTATCTGTTATGTCAGTTATTGTAACGGGTCTGAGGCTTGTTGCATCTCTTTAAATAGAGATCCCAAGACCCGGAGAAGAGGATTAGAACAGGGTTTGAATAGGGTTAGAATTAAATTAGAAATAGAGATTCTTTACACAGAAAAATTGAAGCATTTTTTGGATATCTGATGCAAGTTTATATGCAATTTCATTCTGAGAAAGGCTATGGTGCATGATATGTTCTGAGGGAGCATTGGAGGATTCGAATTCGAGATATGTTGTGACAGTATCATCTGTTTATCATTTTAATTCAATCAATTTAATTATCTCCATATCATTCATTTTTCGATTATTCAATTTAAATGTGTTAAGGATATGTTTAAATTGTCTGATTACAGTTGATAATTCAGTATAATTGATTTGATTGGTTTCTCAGAGAATTAAATCCTTTCTCATCAATTATAGTAATCTTAAAATATTGAATGGATTATTAAGTACGATTAATTGATTAGGTTATTAATTTGTCTCCATAGTTGATCTAATTTGTTAATTTGCAAATCTAAATTGGTTCTTTCAGGAAAGATTAAAATCCTTTTAGTGTTTTGCATTTAATACAATTATGTCCTTTGGATTATTCAGAATGAATTAATAATTTCTTCCTTGCACGTTTGTACAAGTTGCAAACTATTGTATGTGCCAATCAGATTGAATTATTACCTAATACAAGTATTTGTTTTTGACATCCTGACTCCGTTGCCCAAACAGACAAAGCACCAATCAAACTGTTGAATCATTTTATATTTAAAATCTTTACTCTGTTGTAGATTCATTTCATGTTATTTGTTATTTATTTCTGTTAGAGTTTAGGTTAAATCATTTGCTTTCCTTATAAATAGTTTACAGTATTTCATCTAATTTACAAGTATGCCATTGTAATTAGATAAACTAGCAGCAAACCAACATAGATTTGATCATACAACCTGCTTTGATAATCAAAGGTTCACCCGCCTAGGTTGTAGCAGGACCTAAAGCGCAGGGAGAAGCTGATCGTTAAGGTCAAACTCCAGTCATTGGCTCAAAAACGTTGTAGATTTGACCATAGGGTTTGGCATCCCCTTAGAATCCACAACCTGCATTTTCGAGACCCAACATGACCAACACTCAAAAGATTATGCTTTAAATCCTTCACATGTATGACATTATCAATGTTGTGCTTTCCATCAAAAGAAATAGATCCTTTTCCACAAATCTTACTAGCCACATTATCTCCAAACCTAACCAGTCCTCCATCATACTTTTCCAAACTCACAAACTTACTTTTGTCACCAGTCATGTGATGTGAGCATCCACTTTCAATAATCCTTTCATCCTTATCTTTCTCAACTTGAATAGCTAAAGCACTCTCTTCCACTGGTTTCTCTTCCTTCACACAACTAGCAGGATTAGTAGACACGGGTTCTTCTTTAATTGCAATAAACAAGCATTCATTTACACTAGTACTAAAATCATCAGATTCATCATCTGTCACACCTTCATCATCAAGATCTCTAACATAGTAGCATTTCTTTGGAACCCTAGGTCTATTCTCAAATAGTTTTCTATTCCTTTCAATTCTCTCAGGACACCTAGAAGCATAGTGACCAACCTTACCACATGTAAAACATTTGAAAAGTAATTTGCCTTTGAACTTACCAAATCCTCTTTGCAGTTTGTCAACAAAGTTGGCTTCAATTTCATCAAGTTCATTATTAGGTTCTACCTTGCACTTCTTAGCTTTGGAGATCTTCTCTTAAGTACTAGCCTTGAAAGTATTTTCAACCTTCAACAAAGCATCACCAAACTCTCTCATCTCTAAGGCTGTAAGCTTTCCAAGCAACTGATCCTTATCGACTTCTTTTACAGTCATTACTTCTTCAATTGTAGCTACCTTGTGACTATAGGACTTAGGTAATGACCTAAGATTTTTCATCACAACTTCCTTCTCATCAATAGTTCCTCCCATACCTTTTATTCCATTGACAATTTCATCAACCTTTTGCATGTAGGCTATTATGTTTTCATCTTCGCTCATCTTTAAACCCTCGTATTTTGCTTTTAGGCCCTGCAATTTGGCTCTTTTTACAAATTCATCTCCTTCATACAGATTTTTTAGTTTTTCCTAGACTTCATTAGAAAAATCTAGATCCATGACCTTTACCAACTTAGTGTTAGACAAGGCACTTAACAGAGCATCTCTAGCTTTTATATTTAACTCATATTCTTTGATTTCATCTTCAATTGTTAAGCCATTTTGAGGCATGGTATACTTTGTCTTTATCACTTTCCATACTCTATAACCAAGACAGAGGAGATGGATTTTCATTCATACCTTCCATAAAGCATAATTTGTCCCATCGAACTAAGGAGATTCCTTCTTATAAGACATCCTGGATCGACCTCAAGCTATTAGGCTTATTTTTGAGGAATTGGCTTTGATACCAATTGTTGAAATGCACAAGACAACTGAGAGGGGGGGTGAATTAGTTGTCTCTTAAACTTTAACCACTTATGAATATCAACAAATCAAATTTTTAATTTATGAGGCCTATTTATTTCACTCCCTTATTTTGCTTATTTCATAGTTACAGTTGATGACATTTAGACATTTGGGGACTATTGATCCCTAGATGTAGATTCTCTAGATCATATTCCTTTACTTTGGTTAGCTATGTTTAGTGTGTTGTGATTTGACTATATCCTAATTTTGATCCACTGATGATGATTAGACATGTGATATGCACTTTGATGATATTAGAGATGTTAGTTGTGAAATCTTTATATGGATTTACTATTGGATTTTGATCTAGAGATAGTATGTATAAATGCAATTATGAATCTTAATTATGATGTGATTTTTATAATGTTTAAATGAATTATGCGATGGCGTGAGTGTATGCATTTCCTTTCTTCGGCTATAATATATATGTTGGATTAAGCTGTTTGTTCAAGTGCACAGGTGATTTTCCAGGCCACAAAAAATCATAGATTGATCACACATGTATGTGTTTCCCATGTTAGACCGATCCATTCCCAAGACAGACAAGGATCATGTGTGATTGTATGATGTTTTCATAAATGTCTGCATTTTATTATATGGCCTAGATTTCACCCTTTTATTTTATTTAATTGATGTGCTGTAAAATATGTGTTTTAATTTACACCACTTGGTGTCTTTTATTTTATGTGGCCATTTTATGTGAATTTATACCTTCTAAAGTGTTCACTATGGGCTAAAATTAACCCTAGGTGGTACCCCTAGGGTCTAAGGCCCATTTGAGCATGCCAAACCCTAGGGTTATCCCTATCTAGTCACCTTAATCTTAGGTTAAAGAAAAGTGGCGAAAATTCAAATTGGTTAAGTGTGGGAGATGAGTCATGCCTTGAAAGAAGACCCATCTCCCTTTCCAAGGCATGGAATTCCACCACCTTGAAGACTTGGGGAGTCTTCAAGACCCCCAAGTGTGTGGAACCTTCCTCCAATGCTCTCACACATGTGTGAGAGCATCTTGGAGTGAAGGGGCTCCCTTTGGAGAATAAGGTGATGACATGTGTCACCCCTTATCCTCTTGGAGCCCATGTGGACAGATGCCACCTATCCACCTTTGTTCTCACACATGTGTGAGAGCACATGTGGAGAGGGTGAGGTTTGAATGGATGGGAGGGTGACACATGTCACCCTCACATTCATTTTCCCTTGCAAGTGGGATGGGAAGAGGAAGGAGAAGGTGACATGTATCACCTTCTCATTCATCAAGGCCTTGGAATGAGGCCTATTTTAATTCCTCTTTGAGAGGGGAATGGGATTCTAGTTTTTACTTAATTTTTCTATCTTTGAGGGATTTTGGGGGAATTAGAGGGATTTTGGAGAATTGGAGGCTTGGAGAAAGATTATGGGCGCTTCTTCAACTTTCATCCATTGTTGGACTCTTAAGGTGAGCTCATGGCATTTCAGCCATTCCTTATGCTTTGTTAAATTTTGGTTGTGTGCTTGAAATGCTTTGGTTGTTTATTTCTTCTTGTTGTGGGGTTTTTGGGTGTTTTGGGATGAGACTACCAAGCTTGGTGTGTACATCTATGTGTGGGGTGGGGGAGGAGTGAACCTCCTCGAGGTCACCCTCCTAGTACTAGTATTTTTGTGGCCTTGAGGGCAAGATATTGGAGTATGGAGTGTTTTTGTTTGGCATGAGTGCCATAGTGAAATTCATATATTCATGGAGTTATCATTTTGGGCTTGAGGCCTTATTTTGTGTTGAGACTTTGGAATTTTCGTGGAGTGATCCTCTTGAGTCGAGTGATGTCCACTCCCCTACCCCCCTCAAATCCATTTGTTGTGGATTTTGTGATGTTCAAACCTATGGGTGTTCTTCTTGTTATTGTGTGATTGTTTATTGTTGTGTTGTGGTTTGAAACCCATGTGAAGATCGACCTCCCAGCTTGGGGGTGACCCACTTGCGGATCTATGGTAGGGAGGAGAGATTTTTTGGTGGCTTGGTTGTCCCTCCATTGTTTAATTTCTTGCAGGTTTATCTTGGTGATCCTTGGAGTTTGGGAGATGTCATATTTGTTTTTGATGTAATGTTATTTTGGCTACTTGAGAGCCATGGTCAAAGAAATGGCCTATTTTTTGTGAACAAAATGAAAAGAGAGAAAATACTCTCTAATATGTATTATTTAATTGGTTTTAATGTTGCACTCCATCTTGTTGTGGTTGTAAAAATGTAATAGATGTTTGCTGATTTGTTTTACTATGATGCTAGGAGAAAGTTTGCAAAATGGAATATATATCTATGTTACTATTTTAAGCTGCAAAGGAAAATGTATTATGTTGTTGTCTTTAGATTATTGTTGTACAAAAAAAAAGAATATAGTTGTTGGTTATTTAGAATAGAGTAAGGAATACATAGAAGCTGCAATATTTATCTCAAAAAGAAAATGGTTATATGTACTCTTAGTTTAGGAAAAAATAAAAAATAAGAAAAAAATGATTTAAATTTGTCTTTTTATTTCTTCATGGACAGCATGTGAAAAGGATTCGAAATAAATTTTGGTTATGTTGTTAGTAAAAAAAAAGATATACATGTCGAGATATTTATGTTTATGCATAAATCCAGAAATACATGCATGCTTAATCCTTATATATATATATATATATATATATATATATATATATATATATATATATATATATAACTGATCTTGGCAGATTTAGATGTTAATAAACAAAAGTAAGGAAAAGAAATAAATATATTTTATTTTCTATCCATCGGACTGCCTGCTGAAAACCCTAGTGGTGTCCCTGAGTTCTGTGTTCATCACAGAGGAGAGACGGGAGGGGGGGCAACGGCCCCCCCATAGACTATGTTTCTTTTTATTATGGATGCAGCGGATGGTGGGGGGGTTTGAACCCCCCACCATAACCTTTATTCATTGTTTTATCTACAATGTAGGTGCTGCCCTTAGCACCTCTATTAACCCCACACCCCCGTATACATTCAACCTGTGTTTAATACATGTTGTCGGTAGTGCTTACTTCTGACTGCCCACCCCTCTTTCCTACGTAGTCGGTCCTCGGGGCCGTGGCTACTACCGTGCCCTCTCAATGACTTTTTTTCCTATAGTTTGCTATATATATATACCACGCTGTAATGTATATCTCCCTTTTGTAACAAATTTCTCATTCTAGGTTGTGTGTATACCCACTTTTACATAAAAAAGGAAAATATATATGTATATATATATATATATATATATATATATATATATATATATATATATATATTTCCCACAAACACAAAGGAAACACAAATGGACATATACTTAATAAATATAGCTCTGTGGGTATGGCGGCCATGGCTGTCCATATGTGAAACCTACAACAAATGTGAAGGAAGAAATTAGAGAGGGAAGCCAAAACAAAATAGAAAAGAAGACAATGAGATAAGATAGGGTTAGATTAGGGTTTCATAAGGAAACTATTTTTTTTATTGTAAGAGTTTTTAGGGCTTGGGGGTAATTTTATATTAATTCCTTTGGGGTAGGAAGCCTTTACTCAATTTTAAAATTGGTGGACATGGGTGCACATGAGCCCATGTGCCCCTTTTATTCCCTTATCAATTTTTATTACTTAGCTTGCTTTGAATTTATCCCTTAATGTATAATATTTTCATGGGAATTCTTTCATTCATTTATTTTTCTTGTAAACTTTTAAGGGGTAATTATTTAATCTTTTCTTGAACCCTTTAGTTGTCTTGGGCAATTAATGTTAAGTTGGAGCTTTAAAGGGGAATTAATTAAATGTGGTGGGTACGTTAATTCATTTATTTTAATAGTATTAAGGGGTTACTTTTCTAAACCTTAGAATTTAATAAAAAAATTTATATGAGCCCCTTTTGGAGAATGTTATTGATTAATTTAATTTAACCTAGTTAACCAGTATAGAAAACCTTAATGCGGCTATTAGACCAGCCTAGTGTAATTTTATAATTTGATCAATTTTAATTAGGTTTTGGTAAACGCTTAGTAGGTGAGTTAATTTAAAAATATCCCCATGTACACCCTAGGGGCGTTATGCTGCCAGATTTTTCTGAGAATCTGGGTTGGTTAGTTAATTGATTTATATTATGCCTTGATTAGTAATTTAACGTTTCACAAAATTTTTATGGATTGATGAGCTTGTTAAGTAATCTTTTTATGCTCTAGAATTAGGGTTTGATTTCAATTTATGATGAAATTGCATCACTCATTTAGGTAGCTTGGGGTTCGGGTCCAATCGATCCTAACCCTAGTGGTGATGCTCATCGCGTCGCATAACCCCCTAGTCGGCTATCATCACGTAGGGGTTTATGCATGTAATCGCACTACCCTGAGATTTGATTGACATGTTTACGCCTTATGTGTATTGCTACTGAGCACACTGACATGTGCAAGGGGATTTCTAGGGATGCATGGAAATTTTTTTATATTTCGTGTCATGACTATCGAGCATGCTGACACGTGCGAGAGGGTTTCTAAGGATGTGTGGAAAAGTTTTTGATATTTCATGTCATGACCACATGAAAAATGTGGACATGACACATGTGTTGTGTGTCATGACCGCATGGAAAATGTGGGCATGACACAATTACTATTATTAAGATTTAACCATGAAAACATGAAACAAGAAGCTTAACTCAATAACACATTCAACACATGAGACACTAGATTTTTAACATGGAAAACCCTATAAGGGAAAAACCATGGTGGGTGTTAGCCCACAGAAATAAATAAGTTATAGCAATACCGAAAAACAAAGGCTCACTTCCCAAAATGCTTACTACAAATGTTGGGGCTCACTGCCAAGATTAGCTCACCGCCAAGGGGTGGCTCACTACCAAGGGTTGGTGAACTGATTTGATAGCATCTACTCCATGCTTGGGTTTAATTCCATTGAAGCATAGTATAACTCCTCTACTCTGCTCTTCTTACACCTTCGCACTTATCTTCACATTTTCACACAAGGACATCTTTTTCGCAACTTCATTACATGTTTTTATACACTTCATCAACCTTGGAATATACATCAAGGTCAGCATTACAAACATACATAGAAATAGGTTTGGACCTAAACAAAATTAGCTAAGGGGAAGATGTATGCAAATCATGTTATGCCTTAGCTGGGACTCAAATGCAGTCTTCCACGCCACGACACGCTTCCACAATCTTTGATGTATCTCTGCAAGTAGTGAAAACAACCAAGTCGGCCAAGACTAGTGTTAACATTAAGTCTTCTAAGAACAATCTTCATCCATGATCCAAATTTCTCTTTGCGGGCCAATCCAAAGGTAGGAACATGATCAGGAGACATCTACAAGCACATTGTAATCACCAAGAACATTCGCACAACCTCTAATCACTTTTTCATGAAGATTCTTCAATCTGGAGCACTTGAACATAACTATTATCCACTGTCATAAAGAAAAGATGCTTGTGGACCACCAAATCATGAACCATTGGAGTTGAAGAAATTTATAATCATTACAAACATGATTCCAGAACCATAGACTAAAATACTTAAATGTGGAGGAATGTGGAGCATAATACATTCTCCCTGTCACCACCAAATATACAGAAAAAGTAGTTTTCACTCTGGTGAACATAACTCACTCAAATCTTCATACCAGAGGCTCAAACTTGGAACATAGCATCTTCATACATGCACTAAATAACTTCCAATCTGAAGGCAAATATATTCATTCTACAAGAAATGCGGAGTAAACTACTGGATTGTTCTGATGTATCAAGAATGCTTATTATTTTCAACACTTAACTTATTACAAGCAAGCATCAAAACAAGAGCATAGTTGACACCAATGACAACACATATATGTTGACATCAATGACAACACCGATTAGGCACATACTTGCAACAAGAAATGACACATGTATTGTTGCAAGTATGGGTTTAACTGGTGTTGTCATTGATGTCAACATACTCATGTTGCATTAATAAGAAGGATTGGATGAGCTATGTGTTGAGGATATTGAGAATATTAGTCTCAATCAGGAACAGTGAAGAACAATGATGACAACAAGGTAAAAGTCCAAGATAGGTTGAGGATCAGAGGATGTGGTTAAAAAGGTTTGTAGATATAAGTCTTGAGATGCTCCAGTCAAGATTTCAGAGGTCCGCATGAAGATCTGAAGAATTTATGGTTGCTCAAGTAGAATCGGTTCCGGCAAGTGTTCAGAGGTGACAAAGTGCCACAGATAGGTCCGATGAGATCCGATATTTCATTATCCCATTCTGCGGATCTGAGGAAGTGTTGAGGACATCCTTGTGAAGTATCAAACAGATTGGTTTGTAGTTTGAAGGTCTGGAAGAGCCTATTCATTTGTGACAGTGATGACAGACTATGTTCTTGAAGCTCCGGATGAAGGAGAGAAGAATTCCAGTAGGATGATGAAGTGCGGATGTTCTTGGTGATTCATAAAAGGTTATGATGATTGTTGGATCATGTCCAGTTCATGTTAGTGGTCCGCATTGAATTTAGAGTTTGCATTTAAAGAAAAACCACGAATATTGGTGTTCTTCTTGAGACTGGCTGACCGGATGTATTACACATCTTGCGGATGTTCTTGTAGATGTTTTCCGACTTAGATGATTGTTCCTAAGTTGATGCCTTGTATAAATAAGGGTTTGTGAATTTATTTTGAAGGGTGTCTTGCGGTGATAAGTGTGTGGTAGCGAGGAGAAGTGCGAAAGGCAGAGCAGAAGTTTTTGGGCTTAAATGGAACTGATTCAAGCATGGTGAAGATGTTATTTTCTAGTTCATAAAGGTGATACTTATTTCTTTATAGACAGTGTGTCTCTTGTAGGCAGTGAGCCTCTTGTGAGCAGTGTGCTCGGGTAGTGAGCCCTAATTGGCATGTGTTATTTTGTTCTTTCTATTCTTCTAACAGAGAATACATTCTTGGGTTAATCACCCTGTGGTTTTTTCCTTAACCAGGTTTTCTACGTCAAAATCTTGGTGTCATATGTGTTGATATGCTTCTGCTTTTGATTTGAAAGCATTATGGTTCATGATTAATATTATGCTAATCACTTAAGAAGATTCAAGTGTTTAAAAAGAGAAAGTTTCACACAATTGATTCAACCCCCCTCTCAGTTGTATGCCCTAAGTCTAACAATTGGTATCAGAGCTAAGTTCCTCTAAAAGGAGCTTAACCGCTTGAGATCTAGGATGTCGTCATACAAGAAGGATAGTCCGAAGTTTGATGGAACCAACTTTTCTCTTTGGAAAGGTCGCATGAAATGTCACTTGCAGTGTATGGGAAAGGCATACTAGTCCATGGTCTCAAAAGTGTATGTACCTCCACAGGGTGATCCGACAACCCTAAATGAAATCACAGATGCTGAAAATAATCTGTGAACCAAAGAGGCTCTTCTAAGCACATTAACTGACTTAGAGCTCTCAAATGTTATTGACCTACCAACTGCCTATGAGATCTAGATTAAATTGGAACTTCTGCATGAAGGAGATGAGTATGTTAAATATGCAAGGTTACAGAGTCTAAAAGGGAAATTTGAAAAACTGAAGATGAGAGATGATGAAAATATTACCACTTTTATGCCAAGAGTGAATGAGCTAGTTTGTGGAATTAGAAATTCTGGTGGAGTCTTGGATGAAAATGAGATTGTTGGTAAGATTCTCAGATCCCTTCCTACCTCCTACAAAATCAAGGTTGCTACCATTGATGAATTCAGATCCCATGCAACTGTCACAAGAGACTAATTGGCTAGCAAACTGGCTGCTTTTGAAATGACCGAATTTGGAGATGATCCCCCCAAAACTGAATCTGCATTCAAAGCCAGTGCCTCTGTGAAAGGTAAACAAGGATTTGATCCAGGAGAGAACTCATCAAGGAATTTGTCATGGTATGGAAAAGCAAGAAAAGACATAGAAGAAGAAGAAGTAGAAACTGCTCAACTTGAAGCCCTCATTGCAAAGAGAATGCCAAGAGGATCCAGTAAGTATGAAGGAAAATTACCTTTTAAGTGTTTTAACTACAATAAGATTGGTCATTTTGCCTCAAGATGTCTGGAAAGATTTTCAAAACCAAATCCTAACAGATCAAGGTTCCAAAAGAATTGTTACTATGTTCATGAAGAAGATGATAATGAAGGAGTAACAGATGATGAATCAGAGATAGGAAACAGATCCGAAAGTGAATGGGTGTTTATTGCCATCAAGGAAGAAGAACCAATATCCTCTATATCTACCAATCATAAAGTTGTAGAAAGAGCTCTAGCTGCCCAAGTTGAAGAAAAGAATGATTGGGTCATTAACAGTGGTTGCTCTCACCACATGACAGGTGACAAACATAAGTTCATAGACTTGGAAAGGTATGAAGGAGGAGTGGTGAAGTTTGGTGATAATTCTGCTGGTAGAATTAGAGGAAGAGGAACTATTTCTTTTGATGGAAGAAACAAAACTGGTAATGTACTGTATGTTGAAGGTTTGAAGCACAATCTTCTCAGTGTTGGACAGTTGGTGGACAAAGGCTATGATCTCTGATTCAAGGATGGAAAATGCAAAATCTTTGAAAGGTCCGGAATAGAGATTGCATCCGGTGCTCAAACTAAAGGTAATATCTTCCACTTGGTTGGTACTGGTAAAAGCTAATTATTTGTTCAAGTTGATCAGAGTTGGTTATGGCATAGAAATATGTGTCATGTGAATTTTGATAATATCATCAAGATAAGCAATACTCAGGCTGTAAGAGATCTTCCAAAATTAGTGAAACCTACTAACAGCTTGTGCAAGGAATGTTAGTTGGGTAAGCTGAGCAGAGTCACATTCAAAAGCAAGGAACTATCTTCTACCGGACTATTGGACTTAGTTCACACTGATCTTTGTGGTCCGGCAAGAACCAGAAGTATTCAAGGTGATAGGTGCTTCATGCTGCTAATAGATGACTATTCCTAGATGATGTGGGTAACCTTTCTAAAGGGGAAATCAAAAGCTCTTGAGAAATTCAAAATATTCAAGGCTATGGTAGAGAATGAAATAGGAATAAAGTTGAAATGTCTGAGGTCTGATAGAGGTGGAGAATTCACATCTGGTGAGTTCATAGAATTTTGTGAGAAACATGGAATTAAGAGACAGTTGTCTGCTCCGAGGACTCCACAGCAGAATGGAGTAGTGGAGAGAAAGAACCGAACCATCCAGGAAGCATCTAGGACTATGATGATGGAAGCAAATGTTCCTCAGATCTATTGGAGAGAAGCTATCAGCACTGCAGTCTATACTCTTAATCGAGTTCAAATTAGAAGCAATACCGATAAGACCCCTTATGAACTCTGGTTTGGCATTACTCCTACTATAAGATATTTTAGAGTCTTTGGTAGTAAGTGTTACATCAAAAGAGATGAAGATTTAGGCAAGTTTGATGCTAGAAGTGATGAAGGAATATTCTTGGGTTACTCTACTCAAAGCAAAGCATACCGGTGTTATAACAAGAGACTAAGAAAGATGATAGAAAGTACAAATGTGAAGGTTGATGAGGGAATAGAGAAACCCTCAAGGTTTTATGAGTACGATGAAGATGATCAGAATGGTGTTCTGGTTCAAGGAGCTTAATCCTCTCCTGAAAGTCAGATTCAAACTGACCCGGTAAATCAGGAAGAAGGGATAGGTCTGAATGAGCCTGATCAAGAAGCAAAAGTGCAAGAAACTCCCAAAGTTCCAAGGTATGTAAGACTGAACCACTCTGAAGATTAGATCATAGGTGACAAAAGCGAAGGTGTGCAAACTAGAAGGAAAATTGCTCAAAATTCAGATGAATATTGTCTGATTTCAAAGATTAAACCTAAGACAATAAATGAAGCCTGCAATGATGAAAATTGGACCAAAGGAATGGAGGAAGAGTTGATGCAAATTGAGAAAAATCACACTTGGGATCTTGTTCCCAGACCTAGAAACAAGAATGTGATTAGAACGAAATGGGTCTTCCGGAACAAACTAAATGAAGTTGGTGAAATAATCAAAAATAAAGCCAGATTGGTCTGCAAAGGCTACTCTCAAATAGAAGGAATTGATTTTGAAGAAACCTTTGCTCCGGTTGCAAGAATTGAAGTAGTCAAACTATTTCTTACATTTGCTACCTTCAAGGATTTCAAGGTGTATCAGATGGATGTCAAGTCTGCTTTCCTAAATGGTGACTTAGAAGAAGAAGTGTACATTGAACAACCAAATGGATTTTAGTTATCTAAGCATGGTGCTATGGTCTGCAAATTAAAAAAGGCACTGTATGGTCTAAAGCAAGCACCAAGAGCATGGTATGAAAGACTGGACAACCATCTTTTGAAGATTGCTTTCAACAAAGGTACTGTTGATAGTAACCTATATTTCAAAATTGATCATGAAAACATCTTGATTGTTGAAGTATTTGTTGATGATATCATCTTTAGAGGAAGAGACAGTATGTGTAAAACCTTTGCAATTAAATGAAAAGTGAGTTTGAAATGTCAATGCTCGGTGAAATGAACTTCTTCTTGGGCCTGCAAATTACTCAGACAAAGAAAGGAATCTTTATTTCTCATACCAAATATGTGAAAGAATTGTTGAGGAAATTTGGAATGAAAGATTCAAAGCCAATGAACACTCCCATGGCAACTGGATGTAAGTTGAGCAAAGATGATGACTCTCATAAGACAGATCAGACAAAGTACAGATCAATGATTGGAGGATTATTGTATCTCATTCAAACTAGACCAGATATAATGTAGGTTGTTGGTCTTGTGGCGAGATTCCAAGTTGATCCCAGAGAATCTCATGTCATGGCAATCAAAAGAATTTTTAGGTACTTAAAAGGAACAGTTGAGTATGGTCTATGGTATCCTAGAGATCATAATTTTTCTCTTCATGCATATACAAATGCAGACTGGGTAGGAGATGTGGACGATAGGAAGAGTACAAGTGGAGGAGCATTCTTTTTGGGGAAAAGATTGATTTCTTGGCTAAACAAGAAATAAGAGGCATTATCTCTATCTACTACTGAAGCAGAATACATTGTAGCAGTAGGTAGTTGCACTCAAGTTATGTGGATGAAGTAGATGCTAAGAGATATTCCAGTAGAATATGAGGAGCCTATCACAATTTTCTATGATAATTCAAGTGCAATAAGTATTTCTAAGAATCCAATGTTGCATTCTAAGACTAAGCATATATCTATCAAGTTTCACTTTTTGAGAGAGCAAGTGAACAAGGATGAAGTCAGATTGGAGTATGTGCCCTCCAAGGATTAGATTGTAGATATCTTTACTAAACCTCTACCTAAGGAATCTTTTGAGTATCTCAGGGAGAAGTTAGGGGTTATTGCCCCTCTGGTGATGAACTAAGGTACACTGATGTGCATTAGTCTGGTGAGTATCACAGTCACATCTTGTGATCCAGATTGATGTTGGGGAGCTGCTACTTAGGGGGAGCAGCAAGTATGAGTCTGAGATGGTGAAATTGCAAGTATGAGCCCTTTGCCATTGATGTCAAAGGGGGAGAGAAGACATGTGAAAAACAAGTGGTTTCTGATCAAAGGGGGAGCAGTAAAGGGAGAGAAGACATGTGAATGGTTGCTGTTGACAGGGGGAGTTGTGACAATAAGGAGAAGTCCTTGTCTTGATGGTTTTTCACATCATATGTTGTCATCAATGATAAAGGGGGAGATTGTTGCAAGTATGGGTTTAACTGGTGTTGTCATTGATGTCAACATACTCATGTTGCATTAATAAGGATTGGATGAGCTGTGTGTTGAGGATATTGAGAAAATTAGTCTCAATCAGGAACAGTGATGACAAGAAGGTAAAAGTCCAAGATAGGTTGAGGATCAGAGGATGTAGTTTAAAGGATTTGTAGATATAAGTCTTGAGATGCTCCAGTCAAGATTTAAGAGGTTCGCAAGATCTGAAGAATTTATGGTCGCTCAAGTAGAACCGGTTCTGGTAGGTGTTTAGAGGTGACAGAGTGCCACAGATAGGTCCGGTGAGATCCGGTATTTCATTATCCCGTTCTGCAGATCTAAGGGAGTGTTGAGGACAGATTGGTTCATAGTTTGAAGGTCTGAAAGAACCTATTCATTTGTGACAGTGATGACAGACTATGTTCTTGAAGCTCTGGATGAAGGAGAGAAGAATTCTACTAGGATGATGAAGTGCGGATGTTCTTGGCGATTCAAAGAAGGTTATGATGATCGTTGCATCATGTCCAGTTCATGTTAGTGGTCCGCATTGAAGTTAGAGTTTGCATTTGAATAATAACCATGGATATTGGTGTTCTTCTTGAGACTAGCCGACTGGATGTATTACACGTCTTGTAGATGTTCTTGTAGATGTTTGCTGACTTAGATGATTGTTCCTAAGTTGATGCCTTGTATAAATAAGGGTTTGTGAATTCATTTTGAAGTGTGTCTTGCAGTGATAAGTGTGTGGTAGAAAGGAGAAAAGCAAAAGGCAGAGCAAAAATTTTTGGGCTTAAATGGAACTGAATCAAGCATGGTGAAGATGCTATTTTCCAGTTCATAAAGGTGATACTTATTTCTTTGTAGACAGTGTGTCTCTTGTAGGTAGTGAGCCTCTTGTGAGAAGTGTGCTCAGGCAGTGAACCCTAATTGGCATGTGCCATTTTGTTCTTTCTATTCTTCTAACAGAGAATACATTCTTGGGTTAATCACCCCATGGTTTTTCCCTTAACCAGGTTTTCCACGTCAAAATCTTGGTGTCATATGTGTTGATATGCTTCTGCTTTTGATTTGAATGCATTATGGTTCATGATTAATATTATGCTAATCACTAAAGAAGATTCAAGTGTTTAAAAAGAGAAAGTTTCACACAACTGATTCACCCCCCCTCTCAATTGTATGCCCTAAGTCTAACATGTATATCAATCCAATTCTAGCTACTCATTGAAGTTTAAATGTTGATATTTTAACAACCATGTTGGGCCAAAAGTTGTTTATTTTGATGCAAACAAGGGGTAATTTTTGAATACAAAGAAAAATCATATAAATTAGCATTAGAAAGTAAATTTTTGAAGAACTCTAGAGTTATTGTTAATGCAGGCCACCAAGCTATCTCTAAACTTTCAACTCCAAAAGCTACAACCTTCAACTTCAAACAACTCTGGAAAACACAACCACTAGTCACAAATGAAGAGCAAAGCCCTATCATGCAATTTTTTAGCCTAAAATTGTAGTGGATCCTCGACTTCACCTTCAGTTCATGAATTACAAGATAAACTACCAACATGCACTCACAAAAAAGGAAGTGCATTGATAAATGCAGCTTGGTATAAAAGATCACCCTCCACTTTCCATGGAATGACAAAAACATATTTTTTAGGAGATAATTATTTTCTTTAACATTCAATTACAACTAATAGTTTAGAGTCCTAGTAGAATAAAATCACTAGAATGAACACATTGCTAGATTAAAAGAGTAATAGAATAATGTAATAGAATAATTTTAGGAATCTTTTGAGGGAATTTACTTGTGTTATACTATTAAATGAGCTTATTGAATCCAGAAGAGGAGTTAGTCAAATTATTACATGCAAGTAGTGAATTCTAAGAAAGAAACTTTTGATGTTTATGTAATCTTTTAGCAAAAAAATACAATGGTGATTATGTAATCTTTGGTACTTTTTATGAGCATCTGAGTATTGAATGTTATTGTTGATAATGATCTCATTCCTTTGGAGGAGCAAGGGCTATTCACTTAGAGGAAGAAAGACAAAGCTAGTATTTTGTAGATAGCTTTCTTGTTTTCTTTTCATTTTAGTAGTCTCACTGTATGGATGTTATTTCATAGTGCATGTTATTTTTCTTAGTAGTTTTTTTATGCTCAACCTATAGGTAATTTAATTTATTTTCCTTCAAAAAGGTTTGTTTCCAATTCATTTTATTATTTGCAAAATATTGTTCAGGGAATAGTTTTAAAAAATGAAAAGTAATAGAAATTTATTTAATGTCATTAATTTAGTTTTGTTTTCTACAATCTTATTATCCTCAAATTCAGCTATGCTCAATTTGTAGGATGACCCCTACGGAACTTATCTGTTTCATAGCCTACAACTCTAAGCACGTGGAATGAGGCAATCACATTGTCTTCGTGCATGATCTCCTAGTCTCAGAACATCCTTTCGAGCGTTAACTTATGTTAATTTTTCAAAATTTGCGAAACAAATCCAATTGCAAATTTCACCTTTTTGGGGAGTTAGAAAATTTGATGTTAATGCGGGGTTGGTGTTTTTTTCCACCACTGCATGTTAAAGAGGTTCTATGATGCAAGGTCAGCAAATTTTACCAACCTTGCATTTCCTTTTATCCAAGTCACACAATTAGAAAAAAAGGCCGACTGTACAACTGTCAGTCCACACAATGTCATTAATGCTTCATTTTAATTATGATCTATGGGGCTTTTTAAATTGTTTTTGCTTGTTTATATTTTGTTTTTTTCTTGCAAATCCTCTCTCCACCCCTCTGCATGTTTGAATACCCCTGTGCTTGCTAGTGAGTGACCTCATGAGTCGATTTGACTAAGCATTCATCTAGGGTTTTAATCATTTTGTCTAGGTATGTATATCCTTTATTTTATTCCTCCTCTTTCTTACTTCCTCATTTTATCATTGAAAATGTTTCATGTTTGTATGTGTTTTGTTTATATGGTTTGTTGAAATGTAGGTTTTGTTTGTGTAAGCTTTTGTTAAAGGGTTTGTTTTACCACCATGCACGGGTGGCAAAATTCGCCAACCTTGCAAGAACTTGTCTATTTTATCCTCATGCATGGTCAGTGAATTTTGCTGCCCATGCAAGTACTTCGATGTCATTTACCTATAGGGTCGGTGAAATTTGCTGCCCATGCAATCACTTCTAAAGTTCCCTTAGTTATGTGAGGTCAATCTTTTTTGCCACTTTTACATATGAATCAATCAAAAATAAAGTTTGGTCAGGATTTTCCTCGATACTACATGAACTTTGGTTTTTCCTAACCTTGACCCAACCACCATGTATGGAAATGAGAATAGGAACTATGTACTTCAAGCCTTGTTCTTGAATGTGATGGGTCACCTTAAAATGGATGGAGTCAGTAATCCAAACTTTTCTAGGGAGAATGAAATGCACATGGAGATTGTTCATACACCTTTGCAGAAAATGAAGCACATGTCAAGCATTATTTTAGTCTATAATGATGATGTTTTAGGTGCTTCAAATGCTCCATTGTGTAGACATTCATAATGGAATACCAAAGAGCATGATGCTCTTTGATGCGGGTTGCTAATATTTAGGCTTGGGAGGTCTAAGAAAGTTAGGAGTGTTATGGAGAGCATGTTGAAACAAATGCGCCATGGTCTCAGGGATATTGCAAATTGTTATTGAGAGTTTGTTTAGATTTGTGGGCTAAATGCAGATGAAAAAGAGCGCTCTTATGCAGAAAAGTTGTATGAAAAGTCCAAGGATTTGGGCATTGAGGTTGGAGCAGAAATCAGTTCCTGTGTTGGTCTTTAGGACATAATTGAAAAATTAGCTTCAGTGTGACTTAGGAGGCTTATGCTTTTAGATAGCCTTGGAAATGTTCTTTGAGGTAGCATATAGTGTCATTGATAATTTAAAGGATGGAATTACTCCCTTTGAGTGGTGGGACAGAGAAGTAGACCTTGCTCTACTTTATGGAGTTTATAAACATGGGTTTGGTAACTATGAAGCTTTGCAAAAGGACCCACAATTTGCTAGTACTTTCAAGCTGTCTGTACTTGGAACTCAAATCTCTAATTCAAAGGACCGATTTCATGTAGACAATGATCCCAAAAATCTAGCCTTGAAAGAGGGAGATAAATTTGCTTGGCCTGAGGCCAATATTCTTACACAATGGCTAAGGCATCTAGTTGATCACATTAGTCACATTGAGAAGGATTCTGATACAATGGGAAAGAACATCAAAGAGAAATGAACTCATGGGTGGACTAAGCGAAAGAAACGAGAGCTAGTAAAAATTCTTATGATGTGGAGTTGTCCCTCGGCAATAAAAGATAGTGCAAATGTTCGCTAGCAATTTCTCAGGAACCAAGCAAGTATGGGTCCATTGAAGAATAGGGATAAGTCCAGTATTGAGAACTGCATAAAAAGTTTATGAAGAGAAATGCAATGGTTACTTGAATCCTCAAAGAATCTTTAAGACAAGGAACACAAAAATGCAACTGAAACTGCTTCTTCAGTGCTTATCAGGCATAAAGTTCTTTCTTACAAAACTGCGGGCATCATGATAGAGAATTGGTGAAGGGTGTACTAGCACATGGCTTTGGGAATTGGAAAATGATCTTTGGAAGCACCCATGAAGGAGCCATGTTCACATCCATATGGACCAAATCAGTTTACTCTTCCACCCGCACCAATGTTGATGGATGGGTGTATGATGGCCACCCCCAACCAGCAGGCTCTATCAATCCCAGAGTAGTATACCTCATCATTAATTACATACTTTTACATGTCTAACATACAAGTGCAAAGAATTTTGCCACATTTTCTTTTGTTCATTTTGTCCATTTGCAAATTTGTTTCTCATTGTAGAGTTGGCAAATTTTTCCAAGCTCGCAAAACTTAACAAGTCCTTCCCTTTTGAGACTCAGATTGTCTTTGCTAAAGAGATCAGAGAGCCATAGTGGTAGTGGAAGCTATTGTACAGAATAAGAATGAAGCTGGATATGATAACAATACTAGAAGTATTGGTGGAAATGAGAATGCAAGTAGTGGTTTGGATATCAGAGAAGGCAGTGACAATGGAAGTGGTACACAAGGACACTGAGTCATCAAACCTGGCAAGTTACTCTTGAATTTGGTCCATGGACCAATCACCGTGAAGATGCATGTGGATTTCAGGGAAAGGGATGGTGGAGAAATTTGATCATCCCTTAGTTTATTTTTCAATATTTTCATGCTTTATGTTATTAGTTTTGGACATATTTACATCTATTTTTCAAATATGTAATTACATGTAAAAATAGAGAAAGTCCTAAATCAATTTGGACTTCTATGTTGAATAAGTCAAATTAGTTTTACTTTTCCTAGATTAGCTCTCAACTCTCCTCTATAAATATGAGTGATTTATTTAAAGAACCTTTTAATCTTTGAAGTGAAGCTTTGCCAATTTTGTGAAGCATATTTGAAACTTTGTGTTGAAAGTCCAAATTAAGAACTTATCAATAAAAGAAGCGAATTTATCTCCAACCTTTATTTTGGGAATACATTTGTTATGTGAAAGAGTGTTCTTACGTCTCTCTTATCATATTATCTTGAAGTTGATTTGTGGGTAATCTAGTATTTCATTGTTGAGAAGAAATTAGATTTAATATTGGTAAACTTTGTGTTATCATATGATCTTTGGAGATATATGTTTTGTAAATGAGTGTGGTTGAGAGATTGCAAACTTTGTGCCACAAGTATCATCTATGTTCTTGTGATTTTGTGGTGTTGCAAGTTAATAGTCTTTGAGCAATAATTTGTTGCATGGATTATTTAAGTGAAATCATCGTAGAAAGTGGCAAAAGACTTTGTGCTCGTGTGGATTTTCTAGTTATTCTTATGTACTGGTATCTTTCATGCTATTCTTTCGTCTAATGGAATTTTATATTGGTTATTATTGCTACAATTGGTATTATTTAGCTCCTTAGCCACTATAATCATCAAGGTCTTTATTGTAATTCATTTCTCTTATTCTGAAGAAAGAGAATATGTTAATGAAAACACCCTCATGGATAATTGTAGTGTAAATAAGCATAGTTTAATCATTAGTTGGTTCAGATAGTAATAAGAAGGGAGCCTCCCCTTGCTGAGAGGAGAGACTTAATCTCATCATACTACAGTTGATATAACCATTTTGTCCTCAGTTAGTTGAGAATAAAATATTCACCCAAGAGTTTTTGGCGACTCTATTGGGGATCAAACGCGCAACCAAGAGCCTCTTGCTTTGGTTGAAGTATACCGGCCTCGTCTTTTGTAATATAGTTTTGTTATATCCACTCTATTGTTTGTTAAGAATTTTACCTATCACACTAGTTTAGAGGTCTATTATTCCTCCATTTTACCAAGGTAGAATGGTTGTTGAAGGACTATGGGGAAATGCCTTTGGGCCGTTGAATTTGGCTCATCCTCTACATGAACTACCTCGGGGTTCACGTAAGAACTTTCCCAAGTTCTACAAGGATGATAAACAACATCTAGATGAGCACATTGCAGCATTCTACATTGCATGCAATATTCTCAGAGTAGAGCATGAAGATGTTTTTGTGAGACTGTTTGTAGAAACACTCCAAGGTGTTGCAGCTGATTGGTTCTATCACCTTGCACTAGGAACTATCACTAGTTGGGCAACACTTCAAACCTAGTTCGAAGCTAGATTCAAGCCAACAAAAGATGCTTATGCCTTGTTGGCCCAACTTACTCAAATGAAAAAGGAACCACATGTGATCCCATGCATGAGTTCGTGGCAAAGTTCAATAAGCTAAAGAACAGGATCCCAATTGTTGCTCAACCCACAACTGAGAACCTAAAATTCTTCTTCATCAATTCACAATTGCCAAAAGTAAGTTATCTTTTACGAAGAGTAGCACCAACTGGTCTTGCAATTGCTCAAAGTTTGGCAGCTGAAGTGGAGGATGATTTGATCTTGGAAGGAAAGTTGAAGAAGGATTCTATTAGGCCTAGTGGGCAGCCCCCTTTGGCTTTACCTTCTACTAGTACCACGGATCTTATGGTGTAGAAGTTGGCTAATGAGATGTTAGCTCTTAAAAAGAAAATGTCTCAGAATATGTCTATTCCCTCCTACATAGACATACCAAGGAGAACATTTCCCAATGCTCCCAATTATCAAGGCAATACTGCAATAAATCAAGGTCAAAATAGGCTTCCTCCACCAAAAGGAAGGCTTTCTTTGGAAGCACCGCCAGTAAATGTAGCAATGGGTTACTATGAAATGGAGCAAGAGAATCTAACCCAATTGGATTTTGATCAGGAAGATGGTACTAATCTCTTCACGGAGGGTGAAGAAGAGTTGGCTAGCGACTCTAATGTTGGGTTCCTAAATTTTGAAGATGAGATGGAACAAGAAGAAGATGCATATGGTGAATCTTATATTGTTCTCACACAGTCACAAAATCAATCTAACCATCAACATGTGGCTGATAAAGTAAAGTCAAGGGAAGATCCTCATCCTGTAGTTACCATTGCTAAGAGGGGAACTCCTTTACCTTTTCAACCAAGAGATGTGGCTAGTGATAAACAAGTAAGTACATCAGATTCTCCTACTTCATCTTCAGCACCTAAGACCAGTACCCCTTATGTAAAACCTCAAAATGAGAATATTTCATCTTCTATAGCTAGTCCATATCAACTTTTTGATATTATAGATCATGCTAAAAAGACAAAGATTCAAATGTCTGAGGTCAAATACCTACAAGATAATCTTGACCAATTTGAAAGATTAGCAAGTTTGTTAAAAACAAAGCTACCCCTGTTGGGTAGGATTCTTCCAAAACTACTCTTGTTGCTCCTAAAGCAAGACCTACACAGAATAACCTAGTTGCCTCTCCTTCTACTGCCATGGGAAAAATTGAACCATTTTATATTTCCTTGCTAGTAAATGGCCACAAACTCAGTAACTGTGTCATAGATTTGAGAGCTTCTGATAATGTGATGCCCACCAAGGTAGCCAATGCCCTAGGGTTAACATTGATAAAAAAATTTGGTCATTGTTTCTCCATGGAGATGAAACAAGTTCCTCTCATAGGGTAGATCAAGGATGCATAGTTTGCATTTTCTACTTTTCTGGAAAAGAGGATAAAGATGACGGTCTTGGCGGTTGATGTTCTAGCTTCATATGGAATATTATTGGGGCAAAACTTCTGCAAGGATGTTGGTGGAGAAATTAACATGAATTGATCGGAGGCAAGAATACCTATCAAGGGTGTCATGCAGAAACTTCATCCTAAAAGGGATGCTAAGTACATAGTGACAAAATCTAAGGATCTAAAAGCTCAAATTCTCTTTGAGTCTTCCAATATGGGTACTTATTTCTTGAACACTAATGAAGATCCTGAGTCATTGGATAATGCTTGAAATGAAGGTCTAGAAATAGATGAACCATCCTCTTCAAGCAAAGAGATTTTGCAGCCGAAAGGAAATGAGATTTCCAAAGGATTGGTTTCTCTAAAGAAAATTTTTGATAAGCATGACCACTTTATCAAATGACACCGACATTTGGAACCAAATTCATCAGTAGAAGTTGGGCAATTCAATCTAGGTATAGAAGAAGATCCTAGAATGGCAAACACTGGGAAATGTTATTCAATAATAAAAAAATAGGATGGAACACCTTTTCTGCTGCCTCACAGTGGACAACATCTGAAGCTTTTCTCAACATAAAGCGACAGATAAGTTTGCAAATATTTGTATAGTTTTGAGTATGTCTTTTTGTTGTGTCGCTTGAATCTATAGTCTAATGGATGAATGAAGGCACTTAGAGACTGGAGCTCTTCTCCCATTTGATCATTTCAAAGGATGATTGAAGGAAGCTCCCCAGTTAGAGCCAACTGTTATCCTCAAATTTAGCTATGCTTAATTTGTAGGAAAACCCCTATGAAACTTGTCTATTTTGTAGCCTATGTAACTATAAGCATGTGGAATGAGGCAATCACATTTGTCTTCATGCATGATCTCCTAGTCTTGGAACATCCTTTCACGCATTAACTTATGTCAGTTTTTCAAAATTTGTGAAACAAGTCCAATTGCAAATTTCACCTTTTTGGGGAGTTAGAAAATTTTATGTTAATGCAGGATTGGTGTTTTTTGCCACCACTACATGTTAAAGAGGTTATGTGATGCAAGGTCAAAAAATTTTGCTGACCCTACATGTCCTTTTATCCAAGTCACACAGTCGGCAAAAAAGGTTGACTGTGCAATTGTCAGTCCACGTGATGTCATTAATGCTTCATTTTAATTATGATCTAGGGGGGATTTTTAAATTGTTTTTGTTTGTTTATATTTTGTATTCTTCTTGTGAATCCTCTCTTCACCCCTCTGCACATTTGAAGACCCCTATGCTTGCTAGTGAGTAACCTCGTGAGTTGATATGACTAAGCATTCATCTAGGGTTTTAATCATTTTGTCCAAGTATGTATATCCTTTATTTTATTCCTCCTCTTCTTACTTCCTCATTTTATCATTGAAAATTTTCTATGTTTGTATATGTTTTGTTTATAGGGTTTGTTGAAATGTGGGTTTTGTTTGTGTAAACTTTTGTGAAAAGGTTTGTTTTACCACCATGCACGGGCGGTGAAATTCACCGACCCTGCAAGAACTTGTCTATTTTATCCTCATGCATGGTTGGTAAATTTTACCACCCATGCAAGTACTTCGATGTCATTTACCTACAAGGTCAGCAAAATTTTCTGCCCATGCAATCACTTCTAAAGTTCCCTTAGTTATGCGAGGTCGGCCTTTTTTTGCTGCTTTTACATCTGAATCAATCAAAAATAAAGTATGGTTGGGGATTTTCCCTGATACTACATGAACTTTGGTTTTTCATAACCTTGACACAACCATGTATGGAAATGGGAATATGAACTATGTACTTCAAGCCTTTTCCTTAAATGTGATGGGTCACCTGAAATGCATGGAATCAGCAATCCAAAATTTGCTAGGGAGAATGAAATGTGCATGGAGATTGTTCATACACCTTTACTGAAAATGAAGCACATTTTAAGCATTGTTTTAGTCTCTAATGATGATGTTTTAGGTGCTTCAAATGCTCCATTGCATAGACATTTAGAATGGAATACCAAAGAGTGTGATGCTCTTCAACGTGGGTTACTAATGTTTGGGCTTGGGAGGTCTAAGAAAGTTAGGAGTGTTATGCAGAGCATGTTGAAACAAATGCACCATGGTCTCGAGGATATTACAGATTGTTGTTGGGAGTTTTTTTGGATTTGTGGACTGAATGTAGATGAAAAAGAACGCTCTTATGCAGAAAAGTTGTATGAAAAGTCCAAGGATTTGGGCATTGAGGTTGGAGTAGAAATCAGTTCTCGTGTTGGTCTTTGGGACAAAATTGAAAAATTAGCTTCAGTGAGGCTTAGGAGGCTTATGCTTTTAGATAGGCTTGGAAATGTTATTTGATTATGTGTATCTAAAGAAACTCAAGAGGCAGCATATAGCGCCATTGATAATTTAAAGGATGGAATTATTCCCTTTGAGTGGTGGGGTAGAGAAGAAAACCTTGCTATACTTTCTAGAGTTTATAAACACGGGTTTGGTAACTTTGAAGCTTTGCAGAAGGACCCACAATTTGCTAGTGCTTTCAAGCCGCCTGTACTTGGAACTCAAATCTCTAAGTCGAAGGACCGATTTCATGTAGAGAATGATCCTAGAAATTTAGCCTTGAGAGAGGGAGATAAATTTTCTTGGCCTAAGGCCAATATTCTTACATGACAACTAAGGCATCTAGTTGATCACATTAGTCGCATTGAGGAGTCTGATACAATGGGAAAGAACATCAAAGAGAAACCAACTCGTGGGTGGACTAAGCGAGAGAAACCAGAGCTAGTAAAAATTCTTATGATGTGGGGCTATCCTCTAGCAATGGAAGACAGTACAAATTTTTGCTAGCAATTTCTCAAAAACTAGGCAAGTATGGGTCCATTGAAGAATAGGGATGAGTCCAGTATTGAGAATTGCATAAAAATTTTACGAAGAGAAATACAGTGGTTACTTGAACCCTCAAATAGTCTTCAAGACAAGGAACACAAAAACGCAACTGAACCTGCTTCTTCAGCGCTTATCGTGCCTAAAGTTCTTTCTTATAAAACTACGGGCATCATGATAAAGAATTGGTGAAGGGTGTAATGGCGCATGGTTTTGGGAATTGGGAAATGATCTTTGGAAGCACCCATGAAGGAGCCATCTTTGCATCCATATGGACCAAATCAGTTTATTCTTCCACCTGCACCAATGTTGATGGATGGGTGTCTGATGGCCACCCCCAACCATCAAGATCTATCACTCCCTGAGTGGTATACCTCATCACTGATTACAAACTTTTACATGTCTAACATACAAGTGTGGAGAATTTTTCCACATTTTCTTTTGTTCACTTCATCCATTTGTAAATTTGTTTCTCCTTGCAGAGTTAGCAAATTTTGCCAACCTTGAAAAACTTAACAAGTCCTTCCCTTTTGAGGCTCAGATTGTCTTTGCTTTAAAGAGATCAGAGAGCCATAGTGGTAGTGGAAGCCAAAACCAAAATACTGCATAGAATAAGAATGAAGCTGGATATGATAACAATACTGGAAGTATTGGTGGAAGTGAGAATGTAAGTAGTGGTTTAGATATCAAAGAAGGCAGTGACAATGAAAGTGGCACACAAGGACGCTAAGTCATCAAACCTAGAAAGTTACTCTTGAATTTGGTTCATGGACCAATCACCATGGAGATGTATGCAGATTTCAGGGAAAGGGATGGTGGAGAAAGTTGATCTTCCTTAGTTTATTTTTCAATATTTTCATGCTTTATGTTATTAGTTTTGGACATATTTACATGTATTTTTCAAATATGTAATTACACGTAAAAACAAAGAAAGTCTTAAATCAATTTGCATTTCTATGTTGAATAAGTCAAATTAGTTTTACTTTTCCTAGATTAGCTCCCAACACTCCTCTATAAATATGAGGGAGTTCTTTTGTATAAAGAACCTTTTAATCTTTGAAGCGAAGCTCTGTCAATTTTGTGAAACATATTTGAAATTGTGTTGAAAGTGCAAATCAAGAACTTATCAATAAAAGAAGTGAATTTATCTCCAACCTTTGTTTTGGGAATACATTTGTTATGTGAAAGAGTGTTCTTACGTCTCTCTTATCATATTATCTTGAAGTTGATTTGTGGGTAATCTAGTATTTCATTGTTGAAAGGAAATCAGATTTAATACTGGTAAACTTTGTGTTATCGTATTATTGGAGATATATGTTTTGTATATGAGTGTGGTTGAGAGATTGCAGACTTTGTGCTGCAAGTATCATCTATATTCTTGTGAGTTTTTGGTGTTCTGAGTTAATAGTCTTTGAGCTATAATTTGTTGCACGGGGTCATCCCATAATAATGGGTTACACTTTTTGGCCAAACTTGACATTGTAATCAACATTTTGAACTAAATCTTCACTTTCTGACACCTATAGTTGTTTAACCATCAAGAATTTGAAGATGATGTGAACTAGTGATTTGTGAGATTTTGTCTATAAATTCTATATATATATATATATAAATTTGGAGTTAAATCGTAAAAAAATTTGTCTCCTTTGATAACTAGTTTTTAATAGTAAACAACATTTTTTTAAAGTGATGTGTATTCTATAGCACATAAATGTTTTTCTACAAAGGATAAAATTCTGATTCTTTTGAATTTAGATTGGTAACACCGATATATAGGGCATGCCTTTGGTTTTATAATGTTTTGTTGAATATTTTTTTTAATTAAGTTTTGAAGTCAAACCAATTATAATTTAGACATAGGCATATTCCATAAAACATAAACTTTTTTGTATGTATCAAAAATCAATTTTTCTTTTTTTGTTGAAATAAGGACATCAATACCTAGGGCATAGATATTTTTCAAAAAAAAATTCACTAATTTACTAATTTTCCATGTGTGTAGAACAAAGAACTTGATGTTTGGTGAAAAACCTACATTCACAAGAAATAAAAAATAAATATAATAATCAAATTAAATATATTTAAAATTATACTTTTTTGGAAGCTTATAATAAGGACTACATACTTACAAAACATAAATTTTAAATGAATTCATTTGATCCCCCAAAAGGTAAATCAAAAGTGGTTTTTTATCAACATTTTGATAGGTGTAGAGGAGACTCCATTATAGGTATGGTTTAAAACTAGAGGGGTTCTATCCAAGGGGATTTGAATCTAAGGGGGTTTAATCAAACCCTCTTCAATTAAAATCCTTTAAATGGAACCTTTCAAGGCTTAAATCATTATATTTTCTAAAAATATGTGATTTCAACAAAAATTAGAATGTGCCAGAAAGTGTAACCCATTATTGTGGCAGCACCCATGGATTATTTAAGTGAAATCATGGCAAAAAGTGGCAGAAGACTTTGTGCTCCTATGGATTTTCTAGTTATTCTTATGTGCTAGTATCTTTCCTATTATTCTTTCATCTAATGGAATTTTATATTGGTTATTATTGCTACAATTGGTATTATTTAGTTCCTTAGCCACTGTAATCATCAAGGTCTTTATTATAATTCATTTCTCTTATTCTGAAGAAAGAGAAACACCCTCATGGATAATTGTAGTATAAATAAGCATAGTTTAATCATTAGTTGATTTAGATAGCAATAAGAAGGGAGAGTCCCCTTTTTGAGAGGAGAGATTTAATCTCATCATACTACAGTTGATATAACTATTTTGTCCTTAGTTAGTTGAGAAAAAAATATTCACCCAACAAATCTCTTTTAGCATAAGAATTTAAATTCATAGAATAGTTTTCCTTCAATAATTTATATTCAAGCATAAGCATTTCTATTTCTAAACTAGCTTTAATTGAGCAATTTAAATTCAACAATTTCAATTTTATAAGTGCAATTTCATTTCTTAGATAGAAACACTTCTAGTTTAGGTTTCTAACCCCTATTACAAATAGCCTTAGGACACTACCTAAGTTTGACAAAGATATATCATCTATTAAAGTGGATGGTTCAACGACACCTTTTTAGGTGTAAGATTGTTGAGTGACTCCTTGGTCGATTAAAGGTCCTTGCCTTGAACAACCTAGAGGACTTACTCCAACATAGAATAAATGTTTCCCCAAAACCTAGCTTCACCAAAGTATGATCCATAAATGGATTAGTTTTAGGTGATCAAGTGGGTCAAATTGCAAGATACCTGTAGTGAGTTGTAGGTCATCCATAAAAAGGTAGAAAGATACATGTAGCAAGTGAATTGATACTTATAGATAGGCTATAAGTTTCCTATAACAACTTGCTAAAGATTTGTGGGGCTACACATTCACTTATAGAAAATACCACAAGCATTAAGATTGCTACTAAGTCACCCACAACAACATTAAGAGTGATAGTGTTGACTCTAGAGTCATCTTTTCTCCTGGTTATCAATAGGAACACACATAGAAACTTGATAATATTGTTGTAGTAATGGACAAGTGTGAACCGAGGCTTTATTGAATCCTACAAAAATTGCCATATATGTATGGTAGAAAGGTAAAGACATGTTTGATTAAGCATTTTTGGTACTATTAAAAAATTACAAGAGAATGGAGTGCCATATGTGAGTGTGTTGTAGGTGATAGAGGTTTGGAAGTAATATATGAAGTTGAAGAAAGTAGAGTTCTGGTGAGGGAAACCATGTGAGAAAGGTTTTGGGTGGCTAGTGGTAGAAGCAAGAGCCAAGCATGTTGGCTGGTAGAATACTAAATCTAAGAGAATGTTGGCTAGTAGAGTGCTAAAGCTAAGTGAATGTCAGTTTGCTAAAATAGACATTGACATCCCAGCTAATTACAGAGCTAAGACTAGTTGGTAGAGAGAGAGAGTGCCAATAATAGAGGAAAACACGCTACTATAGGTACAAGGTTGTTGCTACAAGCATTCTATTTTAGCAGAGGTTGTACATATTGAGCCACTCAGACTAATGTAATGATTTATATACTATTACATGTGGACAACAAAACCTATGTGTGGAGGTATAAGTCCTTCATTTTCTACAATTGTAAGAGGGCTTGTAGGTTATGTTAATTTTTAGAACAATCTACGATTTTTTATAAGACCCATTGGGCACTATCAAACATGTATGACTATGGATTAGTGGCATAAGGAGCATAACTCTCTCTTACTAGAGTTTTCTACCCATTTAAGGGTGTCTCTAGAGTTACTTATGTTGCATGTCTTGTGTGTGATGCAAGTTTATTCTCCATATTTGAAATGTTTTCTATTTAGTCATTTATTACATATTTCATGGTGATTAGAAACCATTATAGGTGGTTAAATGCATGTAAAGGTAGTTTGAGATTATCTCATTTTAGAATCCATATGTGATGTTCTAAAGTGTGGCATGGCTACCCAAAGTTTATGGATCAAGTGGTATCAAAACCTAACATTCATGTTGGGGAAGTACTATTAAAGCCTACCATTCATGTTGGAGAATTTGTATTAGAACCAATCTTTCCTTTTGAGAAGTGGTATCAAAGCCATTCCTTCTTTGAGATTGGAGGGAAGTGGTACCAAGAAGGTCCTTGTGTTGTGCTTGATTTGCTAACATCTAATGGTATGCAAATATTTTGTAATCAGTTGCAAAGTGTAGGACAAAGAGCAAGAGAAGAATACTATTGGTTCAAAGTGCCAGAGCCAAAATCAAAAAGTTAAAGCAAGCTAGGAGCCAAAACTGATGTCATTTGAGCAAGATTTAGAGATAGATGGCAAAGCCAAAGCAATTACTAGAGTTAAACCTTAAAGAGGTGTAAAAGCATTAGGAGTTTGTTGGGTCATGTAAGTTGAGTTGTCCATGCAAAAGAGACAAAATTTAGTTTTAGGGAGAGATGTATATTGAGTCAATAGGCTAATGCAACAAAAGCCCTTCCATCTTCATTCCAAAAGGAGTTGAGTTTTCATCATCTATGCTAAGTATGCTGTTGCCAATTGATATAATGAAGAAGTAGATGATATGTCTTCCCTAAGGTGGTTTTCAATCTATCAGAGAGTTGTAGCATGTGGAGTTGTAGTTGTTTCTTCACAAAGAGAGATGTCACAAGTGTAGCAATAGTCACTATCCATTCAAGTAGGGCTCATAGTCATTTTTGTCATAAGGGCTATAATTAACCTTGATAAGACACTCTTAGTTTGGATTGATGGATGTGAGAGTTAACCTCAAATTTCAATTTTGGTCTTGAAGCTTTTGGGGACCAAAATCTTTCTAGTCTTAGAGGTGTGATCCATAAATGGATTAATTTTAGGTGAAAAAGTGGGATCAAGCTATAAGACATTTGCAGTAGGTGTAGATCACTCATAGCAAGGTGAAAAGATTCTTGTAGAAAGTTAATTGATACCCATAGCAAGGCTACGAGTCAACTGTATCAACTTTCCAAATATTTGTGGGGATACATATTCACTTATAGCATATGCCACAAGTGTTAAGATTGTTACCAAGTCATCGACAATGTCATTAGAAGTCATATGATTCACTCTAGAGTTGTCTTTGATTTTGATTATTGATGGGAATGCATGTAGCAACTTAATCATATTATTGTAGAAATGTTATAAGTGTTGTTGAAGGATTTATTAGAGCCTTTAGAAAGTGCTACAAGTATGGTAGAAAGGAAATAGTATGTTTGATTGGGTAGTTTTGGTATTGTCCAGAAGTTGCAAGAGGATGGAGTGTCATGTGTTAGTGTGTGGTTGGTGATAGAGGTTTGGGAGTGATAGAGGAATTTAAAGAAGGTAGAGTTATAGGTGGTGTTCAATTTTGTGGCAATTGTATGAAATATGGGACCTTTGATGTTTGGTAGTTAGATTTTCAATGGCAAACCTTCTCTATTATGACATGTTTTTCTTTGGGTGCATGGTTGTCATGTGTGTTAACAACAATAATTTTCTAGCTAGGTAGTACAACTATTAGTTTTCCTTGGCTAGCAATTCAATTTTTGGTAACCATTCATTTGCATTCCTCATGCATGCATCTTTTGGTAGTTGAATGCATTTTTTGAGGGTTTTTGATCTTTTACAAGCATTTATTTACCTTCCCTACATGCAACAATTTCTATTCTCAATTAGACATGTGTTTCACATCTTCTACAAACAACTATTGCAAATGGCACATGTTTCAACTACTTAGATGAACATTTTCATTAATGGAGGCTATTCCATCTACCCTAACCCACAATGGTTACTTCTACTAGATGACATCATGTATTTCTTTCTACCAACAACTATAGTAGAATTGACAATGGTGGTTAGAGAAGGCAACATGGCTATCCAAGTGGATAGGGTAGCATGAGAATCTGAAGTAGGAGTGAAAGAGATAGATGGGAAGATGAATCAATTGGGAGAATAAGAACCTAACTGTTATAAGGTGATGATAGATATATGAGCAAAGATTCAACTAGTTGGTAGTATAAATGAGAGCCAATCATGTTGGCTAGTATAGTGTTAAATTCGATGCTATCTAACTAAGATAGCCATGCTCATCCTAACTAACTAGAGATCTAATACTAGTTGGTAGAGGGAGAGAGAGTGTTGAGAGAAGATAAGAGTATGGAACTACATGTAGTAGGATAAGTATATGGAACCATGTGATAACCAAAGCCACTTGATGCTGAAAGATTCATATCACCATGCAAACACTATTAGAGAGAAAAGTGAAATGCTACATAAATAGTTTATACAATCCATGAATGAAGGGTAAGAAGCATGATACATATCAAACCATAATAAATATTCATCACTTTAAGTTTCTCTAAATGTTTACATCAAAAACTTCCAATCATCAACTTGTGCATACTATATGAAGAAAAAACTTTTAATATATCACTTCTATGATATCCATTTATGTCACCACTAAATGCATTAATAAATATTTTGAATCTAGATGTTATTTCTTTGATTAGGAATAATAAAATATGTTGTAAATATTATCTTAGTGACCAATATAAATAAAAAATAAAAGAGTTATTACAATAAAAATTAAGTTATTAAACAACAACAATAAGAACACCACAAAGAGATTGACACAATATGTAACTTGGGAAACCCTTTTGAGAAAAGACCCAACACCAAAGATAGATCCAATAATGCATTATTCCAACAATAGATTTACAAAAATAATCAACTGATCTAAACCTCTTATGTAGGAAAAACATCTTTCTTATTGAATCATACAAGTAGCCCAACACTCTCCCTCAACCTATGATAGCAAACCAAGCTGTCAATTTATAGAATTTGGGCTTGACTAAAACCACAAATGGTATTCAAAACCATGAAAGGGACCAAGAGAGACATGTCTCAATTCACAACATGTGTGAGGGTGTTACATGTAAGAGGCATCCGCCTCACCGAGGGTGCCATGCTTTCAAAGATTCTTTGTGGCCTTTCACCTTTCCAAATCAAGTGTTATTTTCCAAGTGGACTAGTCAAATTTGTAAATACTCTTTCAATGCTATTAAACTTAATTCCAAGTGTTTATTAAAATCTTATGGGTCCTTAATGTGACTATTTACAATTACAAAATTATAGTATTGCAATATTAATCTTGGATCTTGAGATTATAACCTAGAAACCTAATATTACAATAATATCCCAACATTGTAAGTAGGAATTACAAAGTGTAGTACACACTTAGTCTTAACATTATCTTACTTATTGTATACATTGAAAAAGCATAAGAGAAAAATAAAGAGACTAAGTGCCAAGGGAGAGAACCCCATAACTTTTGTACACCAAACAAAATTTTCAATGCTCACTAACTTAGTGAGTGAATCTACGGTATTCACCAAAGTGTCAAGCTTCTATATCATGACCCCCATGTCTTCAACCATATCCCAAATAAAGTGATATTAAACATTAATATGCTTTTTGCAAGCATTGAAAGTGGGAATCTTGCCTAAATTAATGGTACTTTGACTATTAGAACTGACCTTCACTCTCCTATTTAGAAAACCAATATTTAAGCACAATCTTTGTAACCACATTACTTATTTACAATCATGTGTAGCAGCCATATATTCTATATTCGTAGTGGAAAGAGAAACAACTTTTGTCCTCTTTCTCATCCAACTAACAACTATCCTGAATAGTAATACGTGGCCATTAGTAGACCTCATATTATCAAGTCTCCATCCCAATCTACATCAACAAAACCCTATTTGCACAATAACTTGGCCATGTTACTAATTGCATGATAACAAATAGAATAATCAATAGTTCCATGTAGATACTTGAATACTTTTTGAACAAAGCTCCAATCCTACCAAAGTTAGACATGAATCTAGTCCAAACTCTCATTGCTTGGGTAATATCTAGTCTAGTGCAAACCATTACATACATGAGACTTCTTATAACACTAACATAAGGAAAATTATACATGTCTTAAAAATGTTCATTTAACTTAGGAAAATTTTCCAAAGATAGTATGTGACAAATGGAAGGGGTACATCTAGTGGTTTTTTGTCATGCATATTAAATCTTTACAAATTTTTTTCAACATACTTCCTTTGGTTCAACTAAATTTTCCTATTAGGATAATTCACTTTTTGATACCCTAGGGGTATCAATAGCCTAGCGACTCAAATATAGGCTTATTAATCCCATTTTATCTCTCAAAAAATGCATAATATATGCCATTAATTCCTTGGGGTGGTATGAGTCGAACCCCTTTCCCATCACACTATGGGTAAAGAAAGCTTGAACCCATTCTCTCCTTATCTTCTAGGGACCTCTTAAGCAATGTCTTCTATTCCAGGATAGATAATACATCCCATAAGGAGATGTTGGCTCCAGTGCTTTATTTAGTTGCTCTACCACATCCAATGGTCTGGTTATGTGAGCTTTAGGGATGTGCTCAAATATTTTGGCTTCTCAGCTTCAATATTCAACATTCTAGGATTTTATGTGGGTGTTACGCAATTCTGTACTGGTATCTTGTAACTAATCTCTTGAATAGTTCTAGAGTGGTTGAAATCTTTTGAGGTATTATTTTGGGGTGAATTGTTGGCTTAGGGGTCTCTACCATCCTCCTCTTTGAATGAGTGAAGTAATTAGAATACACTTGTAGAGTATTGGAAGGAGATGGATCGTTCACAAACACCATTTCTTCTTCTACCAAGGAAAATAATGCATGCTCTAGAGCAATCTCTTCTTCCTACTATATGAACATCCCTTGCATCTGAGATATTAAAACAACATTTTGTATCCTAGGTGATTGATACAAAGATTGTCTAGTTGAGGCCTCTACATGGGAACTTTGTTTCCTTTGTTTCATTATCCTTTTTTGTAAGTTTCCCCATGGACAAGCTCTAAATGGATGAGCTTCATTACAGGGAAAATACCATGCATCCGAGTCATCCACAATGTTGTTCTACCACAGGACCATGTCTCAAGCTAGGTTAGGAGGAATCTATTGTAATGGGGTAGGATCTGACACCAATTGTTGTTGTAAAGGGCTCAACCCTTAGGAATTCTAATATTTATTTAGCTAATACTGAGGCTTAGAATTTTGATATTCTGGTAAGGGAATCTTGGATATGCAGCTTATTTCTTTCTGAGGTTAACAATCTCATTCAAAAATCTCTACAAGATGCTTTGCATAGCATCTATCTCTGAGGCCACTTGGGGGACTTAAGCGACATCTATTGGCAATTTGGGAGAGGGGTATACATACATGGAGGGGGAATCCTAGTTTGCATTGGGTGTGAAATGTTCAACCCTTTATGGTTCCTCCTACAATGATACTTCAGGAAATACTCGCATAGGAGGTCTAAGGGAATCTTTCTCATGCCTATGAGATTATTTTCAGCCCTCACTGCCAGCTCATAGGCTGTTGGGAGAGTTTGTCTCCTAAAGATTAAATCATAATAGTTATGTCTGAGTTAAAAGATTTGAGATAAAAATACAATAGCCATACTAGGAGGGGATGCATCATCACTAGAATCCTTTTCTAGGTCTTGTGGAACCTAGTATTGAAGTCGATGAATGCTTCTTGAGGAACTCACTTGATGGTTATCAGTTGCTGATGACCTATCTCCCTTCTCACATAATCTTTTAAAGAATAAATGTCCTAGATAGTCCTATGTGCCTATTGAGTTAAACTAGAGAGACAACTAAAATTTCATCAACAATACTGCTAGCATCAAATAGAAACACTAAAGGTCTAAAGTTTTGAAGGAAACATTTAATCTTCTTTTACCTCTCTACAAGGGTCATGAAGTTCACTTTTACTTTATGTATTATTTGCTCATTACACTTTTTTAAAATTGTAACATGTTGAATTTTTATGACTTAAAAGTGAACTTTAAAAATGAAAATAGGAAGTAGTTATAAGTTAGTTAGGAAAAGAGGAAAACTATATATACAAGCGGATTCCAATTGTAAATGGGTTCTCCTTTGGTTACAACTTCTTGCCTCTCAACACAACCATTGAACAAAAATTGTAAGGATACTTTGTGCTCCAAATTTCAAAGATATTTGAAGAAAACTTCTCAAGTGTGCATCATTGTGTTCTTTATTAGTTATATGTTATTCGTAGGTTTAACTTGTAATAAATTTCATGTTTTTCTTGTATGTTTAGCTGCACAAGAATTATAACATAGACTTTCTGCTTTGATTTGAAGGAATGAGAAGGATATTTCAGAACTTTATGTCTGTATATTCTTTGTTTATTGAAGATTATTTATATGTCTTTAATGTGTAATTGATTCCTTGCATTTTCCTTGTATATTAAAGGGGTAAATTGTTAAACATTCTTTCTTTTGCCAAAGTCACATGCACAAGTCAAAGGATTTTATGTCTTCAGTGTTTGATGCACATTGTTTCTTCTTTTTCCCTTCGTTCTTCCCACTTTTGTCAAAGGAATCTTATGTAGCATCTTGTACGAGCCTATCTAGGGTTTCTCAATGTTTCTTTCTTTTTCCTAATTTTGTGTTCCTTTTGCACTTTTTAGTTAAAAGTACCCAAACATCCCTATTATATGAGGTAGTTTCCCCTCTCAAATGTAGAGGAAAATCACCAAGCCAATGTAAATTTATCCAATTGTTGCAAATGTTTGTCGCTACCCATTAGGCAAGTCACGTCGATTCTAGTAAAACACCACAATGATAAATATGTTTACTAAAAAATATTTGGTGACTCTACTAGGAAATAAAGTACTGGTGCATTTGATTTCTCAAACATTTGAAGGTACCTCCCCTAGAATGGAGGTTGGCAACTCTTTACAAGTGGAACCTACTCAAATGATTGATTTTGTGGAATAACTCACATTTATTTCACCTAAACTACGGGGAAGGAATTTTCCCCCTCTAGTGTTGACTCAATATATAGCTTTTCCTTCAAGTTTGAGGAAACATTTCCTAAAGTTTACTAGAGAAGGTTCACAAGATGCAAAAACCAACATTTAGGCATTTATGATAGTTTGCAAAATTTTGGGAGTCAACAAAGAAAATGTATTTATATGGTTATTTCTTTAAACCCTCATTAGACCTACTAAAAAATGGTTTTAAAACCTAAAAGATGATGCATTACAAATTAGGATAGCCTAAAAAATACACTTTTTAAGAGATTTAAATCAACACTTGATGTGTGTATTATTATCTTAGTTTTATAGAATCTAGTAGAAAAAGGAGTCACTCAAGGGATTTGTGGAACGATTCAATAGGTCTTTAAATCAAATCCCTCACATTGATTAGCCAAGAAAAGTGTTACATCCCTCTTTTTGGAAACAATTATGTTATTTACTTTCATGCAAATTTCAGTAATTTAATATGTTGTGAACAACATGGAAACTGACGATTTATTTTACTAAGTTGTTATATGAAATTGTGGAATCTAATGATTACGATCAAGGTGATATTGTAGACTAAATGTCTTTATAATAAATGCAAGGATGTTTGGATATATTATATTTGGATCATAGGTGCTTTGACCACAAAATTGTGTGTGAGTCTGTCGATGCAGGAACAGGTGGACATGTTCAATGGGAAGAGAAAGTATCTTCGAGAGAGAGTATAGACTCTGGAAATTAACCATGGGTGTTTGTTACTGAGATCGCCAAACAGGTAGATAAAACTTGGAACCATCAAGTTAGTCTTGTTTGTCGGTTGGGTTAGTTAACTAGATGTCAACGTCAGAGGATAAAGTATAACATCCTAGTTGAAAGTCGTCATATAGAATCTTGGAGTCGTCGATGTCGTCGTAAGTCCATCATAGCAAGTTGATTTATTTAGACGTTTATTATTTTCGTTTATAGGTATTTAATGAACAATCTTGTGGTGGAACTGTAAATCTTGTCTCGTAGTCGAAAGATGCGAGAAGTTGGCTTTGTGCGTCTAACGTTGTGAGGAACTCGTTTGCGTTACGAACAATTCGTCGAGATTATCATAAAACGCATCGAAACTTGTGTTGTGAAGTTATTCTTTTCATGTAGATCGACGAATGTCGATTTGTAGCCATAGTGTGAAATAATTTGTTATGGTCATTGTTAGCTTGAGTCTTTTCTTTTAGTTTTGACTGCGAGTTGTTGCCAATCTGACCTTGAGTTTTCTTAACAAGATGGTCTTTATCTCTTTTTTGATTTCGACCAAAATGATGCTCTAATTATTTCCTAACCATCGCCGTGTCAAGCTTTAACTCCTCAATTCAATCTTTAAGTTGGTCTTGGAAGGTTGATGCTTTTTTTTGTTCTAGTAAGTATCGAAGTCAGTTTAACTTCTTGTGGTCGTGTTATGTGAAGTCAGGTAAAGATTGTAATGTCGACTCAAGTATTTATGAGTGTGACGGCTGTGAGTTTGTAGAAAGATTCCTTTTCATCGTAAAGGTATGTGATGTGTTGGTGGTTAAGTTAGGTGTAACTGTAATATATTGGGAATGCCCATCATCAAGATAGTGAAGGCATCGGTTTTGTGATGGTGGGGAAACATTAACTAAACCGCAAAAAGATCGAAAGTTTTCCTGCTCGGGATGATAGTATGCGAAGTGGTAGTTCTTTTGAGAAGGAAACTTTAATGTAAGATTCTTTTCGCGAGGTGGAGAGAGGGGAGTTCTAGTTAGAGGCCGTGGTGGCTTTGTGAAAAAGGGAGATATCGATGGAGGGACGGCAGAAAGAAAATGGTGAAGTGGAAGAGATTGGCAGATAGTTTGGGAAGCTGCGAAGTAAGGGAGAGATGAGTGAGTAAAGGCGGAGTCGGAGGTAGTTAGAAAAGTGTGGGAGCATAACGCTATAGGGGGCATAACGGTGGAGAGGAGAAGGAAGGGATTGCGGTGTATAGAATTAAAAAAAATGGCAGTAGTTAGGGATCGAGGTCTGGATCAGACGGGGAGTTTAGGAGGGAGGTGAGAAGAGAAATGGGAGGTGGAGTCGCTGTGTGAAGGATAGATAGGGAGAGTCTGTCGTAGTGTCGGGAGAAAAGGAAGAACTACAGAGTTTAGTATTAGTAGGTGAGTTAACTAAGGAGAAATGGAGAGAGGGCTACGGGAGAAGCTTCTGTGTCGTCATCAAACAGTGAGAGAATGATGGAAGCTTCGGTGTAGTGATTGGTAAAGTAGATAACTGTGAAGCCTGCCTTTGTCTGGAGTAGTGTCTGACAGAGAGGAGGATAGATTGAAGTGGTCGGTCATTGTGTTAGAAGGAGATAGGGAGAGCTTTGTAAACCTGAGGAGGACGACCAGCCAAAGGAGAAGTGAAGCTTGCCGCAGTAATCTCTCTCTCTGTCAACAGGTTCTTTCCATTCTCACTTCTGTTTCACGGTATAGACCAGAAAATGTGTCTCATTTGTGCAAGAATAATTATGTTACAATGAATGAAATGTGAAGACAAAGTCTTCTACTGCGAATCTGTGTGAGGTTAATTGTTATAAACGCTTCATTGCTGTCTTATGGTAATAGAAACCTCAGAAACAATAAATGTTGTTGTTTGTTAGTGTCCAAGAACTTAGAATATAGATCCTTACCCCTCTTGGTTGACGATGTATTATGATAAAACTTAGTTCTCGATGTGCAATCACATAAGAATGATCACTGCATGATGCAAATGTGAGCTGCAAACTTCAAACCGTCGATAAAGACGTAAAATATTAAGAGTTTCCTTTAAGACTGAGATATCAACGTAAAACTACTCTAGAGTACTTAAAACAATAGTTGCATTGTGAGAAATCACGTTGCTCCACGTGCATGTTGTGTGGGCGATTAAATCCACAGATTTAAAACTTATTTGATGTAAACTTTAATGTGTTTGATAGCCGAAGTTATAGTTGCAACCAGCTTGAGACGTTTTCGTCTATTATCTTTAGTTAAAGGTCAACCATGCGTTGGTCATCTCTATTGACATAAGATAGATTCCAAAACCATTTATATTTTATTTACGACTCTCATCTTGATGAATCATGTGAAACTAATGACATGGAAAGAGGAGTAGGAAGTTAAAGTATTAGTAATGATTAGGAAACCGTCATGGTTTTGTAATGAACAATTAGAGTTAAAAACCTGCATGTGAGTTGAGATTACGTTGCATGCGATGGTACTAGTATCATTTTGCCTTGTAGACCGTATGAGTCTAGAATCCTCAAATTTCAGGATAACGGGAAATGGTTTTAGATATTTGAGTTTGTTGTGCAATTTTGGAAACTGTGTAAACAAATATGAAACCACTTAGGAGTGGACGTTTATAAACAATGGTTTAACATGAAAATGGGTTTTGAAACTATGAACTCAGGATTAGAGTAAATGTTGCGCTATGCGCTATTTCAGGAGGAAATCCTAAACCATTGAGGTCATTAAGGTCGTCAATTATTTCAAATTATACAAATAGGAAACTGTAGGATTTCGATCAGTTCAAGTCAAGTAGGGTGGGTGAACCAAGTTCATGCATTCTTAGAACGCTAATTTAAAAATAAATCCTTTGGCCAAGGTGGTGTACTATCCTCAAGTGCATCGAATGTTCGCCGTAACTGGATGGCGTTTCTTGTGGAGTGTCGTGCATGACTAGAGGGTATCTAGGGATCTGCGTGATAACAAGACACGTAGGTTACAACACCAGAGCTCAGATGGCAAACACCGATGGTTATCCTAAGTCTATCCTCTTGAGTAGGGTAGGTCCACTTCCAGTTAGGAAGGAGTGCAGGAGACCGACGGTCTGTGGTTGGAGGTTAAGCTCCTTGAAGATACTTTCTCTTCCAAATACTGAGGAATGCCGAGTCTTGAATGTGATGGGTCAACAATCGAGATGCATGATTATGGTATGTTTCCAATATTTGTTGTTTCAAGAAAATTTCATTTGTTTTAAAACAAGTGTTTAATGTATATCATTTCTTTCAGTTTTATGAAAATGAGATCATGTTCATGATAAAATGAAAAATGTTGTATTGGATTATAGATGAGTTACTTTTGTTTTTGATTACCTAGTTAAAAAAAAAATTACCGTTGTGAAAACTTAGTTACTTCTTGTCATTCTGGATTGGGATGTTACAAAAAGACAACCAATAATATATCTTCATCACCGCACTTCATCTTGAAGTTAGATTCATCTTGAAATAGAATAAGGTATGTGATCTTGAAATTGCACAAAGAGAGGTGATTAAAATCAAAGATAGTTTGCCCCTATCTAAGATCTTGGATGAAGATCAAATTAAAGGATACACTCCAAGTATTTAAAGGTATGAGCTAGTAAAGAGACCTATGATACATCATCAAAAATGTCATCTTGATGGCCCTAATTATGTACAACAGATTTTTCATATGAAAAAGGTAAAATTGGTACCCTCTTTGAATGACTATTTCAACTTTACAGTTTTGGGTAAAGATGAATTGTTGAGTAACGACTTGGTTGATTCATTGAATGAACTTTATGGAGGAGAACAAACTAAAGTATATCATTTCTAATGTAAGGACAACAATGACAAATAAAAAAGTTCTTCAAGTGATGAAGAAAATTACACCCCTTCATTGTGGTCTACTTCAACGATGATAGCCATTGGACAATGTTTCAGTGACATAACCTACGAAGAGGAAAATAAGGATACTTCTTCACTTATATTCCCTTCTTATCTTAAAATGGAAGTATTCACTTTTGAAACCATTGAAAAACACTCCATGGGCACCATGGCTAAAAGATAGATTAAAAAAACATTTTGAAGACAAAGAGCATGAAGACAAACTAAAAAGAATTCTTCTTTCAAAACATATTCAATTCGAATATGAATCATTTCAGGTTCTTGATAAGGATAAAGAAGGAAAAAATCTAGAAAAAAAGTTAGGAATGACTTTATATTTTTTAATATTTTTTTAGTTCCTACCAAAGCAGGATACTATTGCATCCATTGGATTCAATTTTTCAATTAATTCAACCAATCATGGCAAAGAATTAATATTTTTGCACAAAAGTTCCATAGTTTAAATTTAATTTTTATTTAACTGATTATAAAAATGCTATTTTTCTTTCTTCCTATTGGTTTATATTAGAAACAATAAAAAGGAAAATCATTTTTTTTAAAAATGATGTCAAAAATATTTAATTCCTCCTCTATAATAAATGGTACTTTGATGTAGGAGCATCCAGTGGTGTAAGGGCAATCTTGCATCACCCAAAAAAAGATGTGTTTCAAAATTGTTGATGTTCTTTCCATTTCTTTTCAAAATTTGTGGTTCTGGTTCCATAATCGCTTGAATAATGATGTAGGACTTTTAGTTTTTCCAAACTGCTAAAAATAGTAACCTGCTATTTTTAGAAAGTTTGCATTTGGGCACGGATTGAAGTGAAAATTTACAGGAAGTTACATAACAGAAATATAAGACCTTTGGTGAAAGAATCATGCAAAAATCATTTGTGAGCTGAAAGATATTAAAGTTTTCGTTTCCCAAAAAATGCCTGAAAATTATTCAAACTCAGGTTTGAGGCACTAAACGGCCCCGTATGAGCCCAAAAATGGCCAGAACCGGCAAAACAAGTTCTTAGCACGTAGAGCACTTCGCGAGCTTTCTGACGCATAAAACGGTTCATCAATCGGACACCCGGATCAAAAGTTATGGCTCCTGAAAGTTGACCTATTTTTGGAGGGAGATGCAAATTTTAAAATTAGGTTGTTGGCCGCCAAAAAAAGGCTATTAATAACCATTTTTGGGAACCCTGGGTGGTAGTAGAGTTAAGGGGGGAAGCGTAGAGTCAATAATAGGTGGGAAAATAGAAACCCTAGCAATTTGGGGTTACAAAAGGTGGATGATTCTAGAGTCTTGCGAGAGGAAGCTGTAATGTGTTACAGCATGTGGAGGGCTGATTCCTCTGATTGTAATTGAGCTTCTATAATGTAATAAGTTGTCCAAATCAGTAAAAGAAAGTTCTATTTTCTGTGTTCAGTTTCTGTTGTTGTGTATTTTGTGATTTACCACCTTCATCAAGTGGTATCAAAGCAAGGGTTCCTGAGTGTGTAGACAGATCGTCGACTGTGAGGCAGTTTGCACTAGGACCTGAGGTTGTGGGTTTGCTACAGAGATCAAGATACCTCCATGAGGAAATCATGTTGGGAGGAATGCTTTGATAGAAGAGGGTTTTAGATCCCTACAAAGGTAAATCGATGCATTGTAAGAGGAGCTACGAAGAGGGTTTGATCCGAGAACAAGAGAAGAAAGTGAAGATGAAGCTGAAGAGGAGCTATCTGAGGAAGAACAAGAAGTTGTAGGAGATCCTGCAGAAGTTAGGTTATTGAGGGCCATTTTGAAGATCATAAGGAGGCCCAGAATCAAAGTTTCTACATATTTTGGAGATTTGAATCTGGAACAGCTTATTGATTGGATCAATGACATGGAGGATTATTTTGAGTATGAAGATGTGGAGGACCCAGATCGGGTCAAGTTTGCAAAAACAAAGTTGAAGGGTCACACCAGTATTTGGTGGAAGGAGGTCCAATTAGAGAGGAATAGAAGAGGAAAAGGAAAGATCACCAGATGGGATCGAATGGTGGAGAAACTGAAGAAGCCATTCATTCCTGTGGACTATGAGATGGAGTTGTTGAAGAAGCTGCAAGGACTAAAGCAAGGTAACAAGTCTGTCAAGGAGTATACAGAAGAGTTTTATAAGATTACTATCAAGACAGGTCATGCAGAGCCCAACAAGGAGAAGGTAGCCCATTACATTAATGGGTTGAGGTCGAGTATTCAAGAGGAGCTAAGCCTGGTCAGAATGACCACTATAGAAGATGCATACCAGTTTTCCTTGAAGGTGGAAGAGAAGCTGAATAAAAGATTTGACAGCAAGCAAAGGGGAAGAGGTCAAGGCAGAAGGACTGGTGGAAGACCCTATGGGGGCCGAAATGAAGATGCAAAGAAAAGTGAAGAAGCTGGCACCGGTCGAAATCAAAGAGGAGATAATACCTACCGCCTTCGTGACCAGAACAATGGTGAGCAAAGAGGAAGAGGAAGAGGTAGACCTGGAAGAGGAGGTTTTAGAGGAACATGTTTCCAATGTGGAGAAGAAGGGCATCGAGCATACGAGTGTCCGCAACATCAAGGAAGGACAAATAGAAGACCTAAAGGCAATGCACGAGTTGCACATGTAGATGAAGATGCACATTCTAAGCATTCTGAAGATGCTAAAAGGGGAGAAACCCTAGTTGTCAGAAGAACCTTGCTGAATGAGGAGAAAGAACCCAATCAGAGGAAGAGTTTATTCCACACAAGGTGCAAATGTGAAGGTAAGTGTTGTGGTATTATTATTGATAGTGGAAGCACTGATAATCTTGTTTCAGAGGAGATGTTTGACAAGTTGAAGTTGACAAGAGAAAAGCATCCGCATCCATATCGGATTGCATGGTTGTAGAAGGACCATAGAGCTTTGGTCAATGAGCAGTGTTTAGTGAAGTTCAAGATTGGGGACTACCATGATGAGGTACTATGTGACATCATACCGATGGATGCATGCCATATGTTATTGGGGAGGCCATGGTAGTATGATAGGAGCGTTGTCCATGATGGCCATGCAAACACATATTCCCTAACAAAGGATGGAGTCCATCATAAATTGAAGCCCTTAAAAGAGGTGGAAGAAAAGGTATGTAGTAATGCCAAAATTTTCTTGGTAGATGGTAGAAAATTTTTGGAGGGTATGAAGCATGAGCGTCATTATTTTGTATTAATTCCTAAGATTAGTAAAGAGAAATGTGAAGATGTACCATTAGAAGTTTCCAATATGTTAAAAGAATTTTAGGACATTATCTCTGATAATGTACCAGAAGGTTTACCACCAGTAAGGAAGATAAATCATCAAATGAATTTGATACTAGGAGCCAGTTTGCCAAACAAGGCAGCCCACGGAATGACCCTTGCAGAGAATAAAGAGCTAAACAGACAAGTTCAGGAGTTGTTGAGGAAGGGACTGATAAGGGAGAGCCTAAATCCATGTGTGGTACCTACAGTACTAGCACCAAAGAAGGATGGAGAATGGAGGATGTGTACAGACTCTTGAGCCATCAATAAGATAATGATCAAGTATAGATTTTCATTGCCAAGAATGGATGACATCATGGATTGTTTGAGTGGAGCCAAGTACTTCACAAAAATTGACCTAAAGAGTGGATATCACTAGATCTGTATCAGAGAAGGAGATGAATGGAAGACAACCTTTAAGACAAAGGAAGGTTTGTATGATTGGTCATTCATGCCATTTGGGCTAACCAATGCACCGAGCACATTCAGGTGGCTCATGAACGAGGTACTGAAAGAATTTTTGGAAAGTTTTGTTATTATTTATTTGGATGATATTTTGATTTTCAGTAAGACTTGGGATGAGCATTTGATGCATATCAGAAGAGTTCTAGAGAAGTTGAGGGAGGAGAAGTTGTTGATTAATCTGAAGAAATGTAATTTTGCAAAGAAGGAGTTGGTATACCTGGGATTTGTTGTCTCAGAGGAAGGTCTTAAGATCGACCCAAAAAAAGTAAGGGCTATCATTGAATGGCCTACGCCAAGGAGTGCAAAAGAGGTAAGATCTTTTCATGGTTTGGTAAGTTTTTACAGAAAGTTTATCAAGAATTTTAGTAGCATTTGTGTACCCCTAACTGAGACAATGAGAGGGGATAGAAAAGAGTTTAGATGGACTAAAGGAGCAGACAAACACTTTGGTGCATTGAAGCAGAAAGTCATAGAACAACCTATTTTGGCACTTCCAGATTTCAATAAGGTATTTCAGGTAGATTGTGATGCTAGTGGTAGTGGTAGAGGAGTTGTTTTGAGCCAAGAAGGTAAGCCCATTGCCTATTTTAGTGAGAAGCTTAATGATGCCAAGAAAAAGTATTATGTTTATGATCGGGAGTTTTATGCAATAGTTTAGGCTTTGAAGAAATGGAGGCATTATTTGTTGCCAAAGGAGTTTGTTTTATATACTGATCATCAGGCTTTGCAGTATCTTAATAGTCAAGAAAAGTTGAATCAAAGGCACTTAAAATGGGTTGAGTTTTTGTAGATCTATACTTTTGTTTTGAAGCACAGGAGTGGGAAGTCCAATAGAGTTGCAGATGCCTTGAGCAAAAGGCAAAATTTGTTGACAGAAATGAAGATAGAGGTTGTTGGGTTCGATGAGCTCAAAATTTTGTATCCTGAGGATCCAAATTTTACAGAGGCTTGGAAAGCTTGTTTGGAACCTGTTACTTTGGACAGGACAAAATGGTTGGATTTCATAATCTAAGATGGCATGTTGTTTAGAGGAAGCTAGTTGTGCATTCCAAGGAGTTCCATGAGAGAGAACCTGATTAAGGAGAATCATAGTGGAGGATTGGCTGGACACTTTGGTCAAGATAAGACCATTGCTATTGTTGGTAAAAATTATTATTGGCCACAGTTGCAGCAGGATGTGAGGAGATTTGTGTAGAGTTGCAGAGTATGTCAGATGGAAAAAGGAGCAAGTTAGAACATAAGTCTATATCAGTCATTACTTGTACCAAAGAAGCCATGGGATGATATCAGTATGGATTTTGTTCTTGGTTTACCAAGGACATAGAGAGGACATGATTCCATTTTTGTGGTGGTGGATAGAATCTCGAAGATGGCACATTTCATTCCTTGTAAGAAGACCAATGATGTTGTTCATATTGTTGAATTATTTTTCAGGGAGGTGGTGAGATTACATGGTCTACCAAAGAGCATAGTTTCAGATCGAGATACCAAGTTTGATGGTTATTTCTGGAGGACATTGTGGAAGAAGTTGAAGATAGATTTGAAGTTCAATTCTGCACACCATCCACAGACTGATGGACAAACTGAAGTGGTGAATAGGAGTTTGGGTAACCTGCTATGATGCTTAGTAGGAGATAAGCCCAAGGGATGGGATTTGATTCTACCACAGGCAGAATTTGCTTACAACAATTCTGTCAATAGGAGTACTAGTAAATCACCATTCCATATTGTATATGGAAATAGTCCAAGAAATGCTTCAGAGTTAAGGAATTTGGACAAAGGAGAAAAGATAAGTGCTAAGGCTAAAGACTTTGTAGAACATCTGAAGAATTTGCATGAAGAGGTGAGAAAGCACATTAATAAGATGAATATTCAGTACAAGGCTAAGGCATATCAGAAGAGGAGGTATAAGGAGTTCCAGGTAGGAGATGAAGTCATGGTTCACTTGAGAAAAGAAAGGTTCCCAATTGGAACATACAATAAGTTGAAAATGAAGAAATTTAGACCGTGCAGAATCCTGAAGAAGCATGATTCAGGAAATACATATGAGGTAGAGTTTCTAAGGCAGAGGTTGACCATTTGGGTTTTCCTCACACAAACACCTGAGACGTGACAAGGTCACTTCTCAAATTACCCTAGGTGTTTGATGCAGGAGCATCCAATGGTGTAAGGACAATCTTGCATCACCCAAAAAAAGATGTGTTTCAAAATTGTTGATGTTCTTTCCATTTCTTTTCAAAAAATTTGGTTCTGGTTCATAATCGCTTGAATAATGATGTAGGACTTTCAATTTTTCCAAACTACTAAAAATAGTAACCCGTGATTTTTAGAAAGTTTGCATTTGGGCACGGATTGAAGTGAAAATTTATAGGAAGTTACATAACAGAAATATAAGACCTTTGGTGAAGGAATCATGCAAAAATCATTTGCGAGCTGAAAGATATTAAAGTTTATGTTTCCCGAAAAATGCCTGAAAATTATTCAAACTCAGGTTTGAGGCACTAAATGGCCCCGTACGGGCCCAAAAATTGCCAAAACCAACAAGGCTGGTTCTTAACGCGTAGAGCACTCCACGAGCTTTCTGACGCATAAAATGGTTCATCAATCGAACACCCGGATCAAAAGTTATGGCTCCCGGAAGTTGACCTATTTTTGGAGGGAGATGCAAATTTTGAAATTAGGTTGTTGGCTGCCAAAAAATGCTATTAATAACCATTTTTGGGAACCCTGGGTGGTAGTAGAGTTAAGGGGGGAAGCGTAGAGTCAAGAATAGGCGAGAAAATAGAAACCCTAGCAATTTGGGGTTATAGAAGGCAGATGATTCCAGAGTCTTGCGAGAGGAAGCTGTAATGTGTTGCAGCATGTGGAGGGTTGATTCCTCTTATTGTAATTGAGCTTCTGTAATGTAATAAGTTGTCCAAAACAATAAAAGAAAGTTCTATTTTATGTGTTCAATTTTTGTTGTTGTGTATTTTGTGATTTACCCCCTTCATCATACCTTTTCCCCGAGATATGGCGCAATAGCTATGAAGTATTAATGATATTGATAGCAATACGAAATCGAAGATTAATTCATTCATTGTTATTACTTCAAAGTTAATATTAATGCATTACATAGTACTCTCACGGTGTGGGAGACCCCATTCCATCCATAATTGTCGTGTCAGTTCATCTCTTCTAAGTTATGTAAGAATTTAGATGCATTATTACTACTTGACTCCTCTCCCTTGAATCACACACAAGTTGTACAACCATACACAGAATGCTCATGATGCATGAGAGCCATTTCATAATGTTATTACATAAAAGTTGAGATTAATATCGATGTTGGAGGTGGAGACCAACTACATAGATTTGTGAGCATAACACAAAATAACTATGAAATTAGATTTCATTAATCGCCCGTTTACTCACTTTAAATTTTAAAAGTGTTCCAGTAGGGAATTTCGCATTATTCTTTTAGTAATTTTAAGAGGTACATTATTTCACAATATAATTAGTTTTCTGAGAACATTTTAATTATTCATATGTATTGATTTAATAAAATAGACTTATTTTTATATGACAACTTTATTTTTTAAATAACCAATATTCTATATTCTTAAAAATCCAAACAATTAAATGTGCTTTTATATTTAAATTATATGAAATAATTATTAAATATTATATATATATAATATAGTATGAAAAGTATTAATTAATAATTAATATTCTTTAATAATTATTAGATAATAGTTTAAATATAATAAATATTGTTTAAATAAAATATTATATATTAATGATAATTATTCAATGTATTATATATTTAATAATATAATATATTTAGTATTAATATTAAATATATTATATAACAAGGGTGCATTGCGTCACGTTCCTACCAATGGTGCAGTGACTTGCATTAGTTTAAAGATTTAGTAGCAAAAGCATTTATATTAACGAATTTGAAATTTTGACAATCAATTTTGTTAAAATAGATTACATGTTTGTTTACATATTTAGTTTATACAATTATGTTAATAAAGTTAAATGGTTTATGAATTAATTTTTTTCCACAAAGTTCATTTTTAACACTAAAACCTTGAAAATTAAATTTAATCCCTAAACCCTCAATGTTGAACCCTCCATCATAAACCTAAACTCTAAACCCTAAACACTATACACTAATAATAATATAATACTAATATAAATTATTTCTAAGATTGATTTTAATTTGTTGTTTTGTAACTAATTATAAATTAATATTATAACTATATTATTATGTTTAATCATAGATTATTTTAATATTATTTAATATTTAGTTAATTATAGTATATCCATATAATATTAATATGTAATATTAACCTAATACTTTGTTTAAATTCTTTTTTCATAATATACTAAAACAATCTATTGGCACCACTGTGTAAATGTAATATTGATATGCATGTCAGTAGTTTTGCAAAAGCATAATCTGGAGGCATCTTTTTTGCATTGACTTGTTCAGGTATTATAAGGATCAACAAATTAAAATCAATCTTTATATTAATCAATTACAATGTCATTCATTTTATTAAACATTACAATGGCAAGAACCTGACGCAATGCATCTCTTATTTTGAAGATGACTTTATGAAAACTCTAGTAGTTCCATTGCAACACTTTGTTTCATTAAGTGAAATACAAAATATCAAAAAAGAAAATTACAAACATGCTCTTGATAACACATTATTTTTTATTGACAGAACTAAAAAATTAGATAGACTAATGGTTGAACATGAACTAAACAATGACATTAAAAACCATTGTATGTAGAATAGTCATGGGAGTGAAAATCTAATTTGTGAGGAAGATACAACATAAACTGTAGATATTTCATGGATAAATGAGAAGTTAGTGGCTTTGTCTTTTCTTTCTCTCTTGCGTGAAACTTCCATGACCTATGGGAATGGAGAGATGGTTGCCCTATGTTCAAAATTTATAGTAAAGTTGCTAATGTTATTGATGGACAAACAACCTCATATATGAGCCATGAATTAGTTCATCTTGCCAAAATTATCTAGAGAGAATTTGAAGTGTTAAAAGTGTTGAAAATGCAACAAATAATGAGTGATCAAAGAAATGAGGTTCAAGAAGATTTGCAGTCCCATGAAGTATTTATTTTGAATTGGTGTCTCGAGGCATTGGATGACAAATTTATTTTTACAAAAGGTGTCATTCCTTCTCCTTCACTAGTCCTAGAGGAAGACATATTTGTTGATGAGTCTAGAAGTACAAATTTGTTGCCTCTCCCTCCTCTTTCACCGTCATTGGATAAAAAGTTTTTTTGGTGTATTGTAGTGAGAGGGATGAAACTTCTTTGGTTTGAGATGATCCAATGCTTATTGAAGTTTCTATTGATGAAATGAATCTATAGCCTATACTAGTAGAAGTTTCCTCACCTGAAGGTGTTCATGTGATATAGAATAACAGGCAAAGGAAGCAAGAAAATATAGGGGGGAGTTTTCTGCATTCGGGGTGGGTTTTGCTTTTCTTTTTCTCTATTTTGCTCTTGCTGCGGATTTTGCCAGAGGGATTGGCGTTGGGTGAAAGTGGGTTTTGGTGTCAAGGTTGTGTGTAGGGTTTGGTGTTGGGTGTGGAGGAATGGCAGGGGTTTCAAAAAGCTTGGTGTCTGCTAGTGTGAAGCTATCTCAGGGTTTGCCTAAGGATTCCTCTTTTGTGGGTGAGAGCTCTAAGCTTAAGAAAGTGAATGGCTATTTGCCACAGAGCCTTGATCGTCTGGTACTGGTTATCTCTCATGAATCGGTACAAGAGGACATATCTTACTAGAGCCAACATATTCTGATTTCTAAGTTCCTGGGTATTCATATCCCTCTCTCGGCCTTGGAGGCCTGGATTCGCTGGTCCTGGCAGGTTGAGGGTGATTTTGATATTCTGGTGGCTGCGAATGGTTATTTCATGTTTGATTTTTCTTGCATTTCTGATCGAAATCATGTTTTCGAGGGAGGGCCGTATTTTTACAATCATGTTGGTTTGTTCATGAAGCCCTGGCATGGAGGTTTTAACGTGGCAGAGGATATGCCTTCACGGGTTCCTGTGTGGGTTCGTTTGCCATGGCTACCGTTGGAGTTTTGGAAGGAGGATATTCTGCTCCAGATTGCAGCTCTGCTGGGGAAGCCGGATGCCATCGCTCAGAATACTCTAGATAAAAAGGTGTTTTCCTTTGCTTGTATTTGTGTTGAAATTGACCTAAATAATCCATTGTCAGATTCTTTGGAAATTTGTCTTGGCTCTGCTTCGTGGATTCAATGGTTAGATTATGAATCCCTTCCTTTTCGATGTCACTTCTATCATGAGTATGGACACCTTCAGCACCAATGTCCTCAGGCACCCAAAGCTACAGGGGTTTCTTCTCCTCCTTCTTTAGGGCCTTCGGTGGAGAAGGGGGATAAAGGCAAGTCGTCTGTGGCTGAGGGTGGGACTGATAAGGATGGCTTCATTCCTATTAAGCCGAGGGCTAAAGGAAGGGGACAGAAGCGGGCCTACAAAGATAGACAAAGTGATCAAGTTTCCAATCATTTTGAGGTCTTGGAGAATCAGGCCTTAGAGGAGGGGATTCCTATTGAGTTCCCTTTTGGGGCCACTAGTATGGATACAGGGCTAGAATAGGCAATTGTTGTTAAGGATATTTCTCCGGCTTTGGAACAGGAGAATTCTGGGCTTCTTAGTGCCTCTGCAGATCTGTAGGATGACATTGTATTAGCTGATTTAGCTAAGGAGGTGTTGCCTGCTAGTAAGAGGCAGGGATCATCTCATGTTCTGGGGGTGTTACAACGCCCTCTTAAGAGGGGTCATCTTGAGAATTCTTCTAAAGCTAGCCGTAAAAAGGATGTGGACAAGATTAAATCCACTGGGGATTTGTTGGTGGAATTTGGGTCAGTTTAGACCATTGATGCCCTTTTCTCTCCACCTTCCTCATGATTATTCTTTCATGGAATGCAAGGGGGTTGAATAGCACCCCCCGTCAAAAGGCTATTTAGGATTTGATTGTGGTTCATTCTCTAGATATCTTTTGCGTGACTAATCTTTAGTTGGACTTCATGCTTCAATATGCTCCTCGTATTTGGTCTTCTGGTCAATGTCAGTGTATTGGTTCTAAGGGAAACTCTAGAGGTCTGGCTCTTTTCTAGGATCCATGTAAGGTTGTTCCTCGCTAGTGGATTTCTAGCCATTCCTCTATTTCTGTGGTGGCTTCAGTTTTGGAGTCTGGTGAGACTATTTTGGTCAGTAATATTTATGCTCCAATTGACATCCGTGGTAAAATCCAGCTTTAGGCCCACATCAAGTTTGTTAGGTCTTGTGCGCCTTTTCTTCCTTGGATCTTAGCTGGTGATTTCAATTTTGTGTTGTGTTTGGAGGAGAAAAGAGGGGGGCCACCTAGGCTTGGTCCTATTTCAGATCTTTTTGGGGAAAATGTGGATTCTCTTACTCTTGTTGATGTTAAACCCTCTAATGGAATTTTCACTTGGAATAATAGATGGAGTGGTCCAGAAGCGATTTCTGAGCGGCTGGACAAATTTCTTGTTTGTAGTTTTTGGATGGGCGGTCGCATGGTCACTTGCTCTAAGATTCTTGATTGGTGTGGCTCTGATCATTTGCCAATTAAGTTTTCTACTTCTTCTTTTCCTTCTCCAAAGAATCCTCCTTTCAAATTTTAGCTTATGTGGCTTCGTGATCCATCCTTGTATGACCTGGTTGCCCAGTGGTGGCGGGATGGGGCCCCTATGTATGGTACAACTATGTATTGTCTTATTAAGAAGGTGCAATTTATTAAGTATCATCTTAAGTGATGGAATAGGTCATGTTTTGGCAACCTTCGGGCCAAGAAAAGGGAAGCGCAGGATCATCTTGCTATTATTACTCGTCAAATTCAATATTTGGGATTTTCAGAGGATCTGGGACATGCTGAGTCCCAGGCTCTGAAATTGGTGGAGGAGTGGGAGCTTCATGAGGAGATTTTCTAGAAACAAAAGGTAAGGATTGATTGGCTTCAAGAGGGTGACAGGAATACTGCTTTCTTCCATCATTTTGTGCAAGCTCGTCAGAATAAGTGTTATATCTCTTCTCTTGTTAACTCTAAGGGTCTTTCAATTTCCTCGCAACAGGCGTTGTCTAGAGAGGCTTGTCAGTTTTATTCTGCTCTATTTACTGAAGACTCACCTCCTACTGAGGCTGATGAGAATATGATCCTTTCTTGCATTCCTTCTTTGATCTCTAATGATTTGAATGCTTCTCTTACTCATCCAATTTCCTTGTCTGAAGTGGAGGAGGTTGTGTTTGGGATGAATAAGGGGAAAGCTCCTGGCCCTGATGGATTTCCAATTGAATTTTTCCAAGAGTTTTGGGATATTGTGAAGCTAGATTTGTTGGAGGTTGTTTGGGAGTCTCTCCATAGTAAGCAGATGCTACGGGCCCTGAATGCTACTTTTTCTGGTTCTCATTCCTAAAAAGGAAGGTGCTAATAGGCTTGAATTCTTTAGACCTATTGCACTCTATAATGTGGTGTACAAGATTTCTACAAAATTGATTGATGAGAGGCTTAAACAATGCTTGCCCGTTGTCATTTCTGAGGAGCAAGGAGGCTTTATGGCAGGCCGGCAAATTCTAGATGGGGTGGTTGTAGCCTCTGAGGTCATTCATTCCATGGTGACTTCTTCAAAACGGTCTATGTTCATCAAGTTGGATATGGCCAAAGCTTATGATAGAGTTAAATGGAGTTTTCTTCAAAAGATTATGTTGGCCTTTGGTTTTTCTTCAGATTGGGTGAGTTGGACTTTGAGTTGTGTGACTTCCTCCTCTTTTTTAGTTATTGTGAATGGTGAACCTTTAGAGCCTTTTGGTGCTACTAGGGACCTTCGTCAGGGGGACCCGCTCTCTCCTTATCTGTTTATCATTATTGCAGAGGGGCTAAGTCAGTTTCTGAAATGTAGGGTTTCCCAAGGCTTGATTCATGGTTGGCAATGGGGCTTCGGTCTGCCAACGATTTCCCATCTCCAGTTTGTGGATGATACTTCTCTTATGGGGTTGGCTTGTATTTGAGAAGCTGAATCTTTTAGGAAAGCTTTGGATATCTACCTTGCTGCTTCGAGTCAGAAAGTCAATGAGCAAAAGTCTTCTATTTTCTTTTTTACTACGCCTCAGGCTATCCAATGGCAGATTGTAGCTATTTTGCAGTTTCAAATTGGGTCTCTTCCCTTTGTCTATTTGGGTATTCCTCTGGCTGTTGGGCATCAGCCTAGGTCCTCCTGGCAGATGTTGCTTGACAAGTTGAGGTGGAAGGTAACTCATTGGACTCATCGATGGTTATCTACAACTGCTAGAGTGACTCTTCTCAAGTCAGTTATCCAGGCCCTCCCTATCTACAGATGCTTTGTTCATGTATCCCCTATGTATTTCCTTAGGGAATTTGATGCCCTCTCTCGTCAATTTCTTTGGAGTGGTAACTTACTATCTACTAAGTGGAGCCTTGTTAAGTGGGATTCTGTCTATAGACCAAAGCAGGAGGGTGGTCTTGGTTTACGCTCTTCTATTTTGAACGGGCAAGTTCTTGTTGCTAAGCTTTACTAGCGTTGGTGTACCAATCAGCATTAGTTATGGGCCTGTATTCTCACACATAAATATCTTAGAGGTGTTGCTTCTTATGAAGTCCCTCGCTATCCTCTAGAGGGGAGTGATTCTATGATTTGGCATACTTTGAAAGTTGGGGCTCAGTTGATTAAGCGTGCACTTTTTTGGATTTGTCATTCAGGGTCACAGGCTCTTTTTTGGTTAGATTCTTGGGATGGCCAACAACCTATTCTCTCTTCTCTTCCTCACCTCCAGTCACTTTCTGAGGTTTTTACTGCGGTTGGCTAGGATACCGTTGAGCATTATAAGTTTGCACAACATTGTGGATCAGCTGTAAGCTTTCGTTGGAAGCTTCCCTCTGAGTGGCCTCCTGGGGGGTCTGAGGAGGATAGGTGTGAGCTTGCTCAGCTTTTGGCTTCCCATGCTTGTAATTCTTTGAAGGGACCTAATGTCTTGGCTTGGGATGGTCTTGATTTATCTGGGCAGTACTTTGTGTCTGCTGGTTATAAGCAGCTTGGTAGGCAGTTGTTTGGGGCTATCGAGGTCCCTTGGTGGAAGCATGTCTAGCACAAGTTGTCGTAGCCCAAGTGCAATTTTTTCTTGTGGTTAGTTGCTCAAAACCGGTGTCTTACTTGGGATAATTTGTGTAAGCATGGTTTCCAAGGCCCTTCTATGTGTGTTTTGTGTCATAGATATGAGGAGAGTGTCTCTCATCTCTTCTTCCAATGTTCCTATGCTAGGGAGATTTGGCATTTTTGGTGGAGGGTGTGGAATATGCCCTGTTGGCATGTCTCCTCTCTGGCTAAGTTTGTGGATCAGTGAGGCAAGGCCCCTGTTTCTACTTCCTTTCTTCAGGTTGCTTGGGCTATTGGCCCTTCCTTTATTATCTCGAACCTTTGGTTGGAGCGGAATCATCAGATTTTTCAGGAGGTGATGTTGGTGGCCCCTCGCTTGTGGTGGAAAATTTTGCATTCGTTGGGAGAAACTATTGCGGCTAACTGTGATCTTATGGCATCAGTGGACCCTTATGATGTTGGTTGTTGTCATCGTCTTCATTTTTCGCCTCCGTAACGTCAGTTCATGCACAATAGATGTAGACATCCTACCCCAAAGGTGAATAGGGAGGGGAGATGGTCTCCTCCACCTCAGGGTACCCTAAAAATCAACACGGATGGCTCTTCTCAAGGAAACCCTGGTCATGCTGGAATTGGTGGTGTTGGTCGGGATAGCTCTGGAGATGTTCAGTTTATATTCTCTGTTTATAAGGGTCTTCATACTAATAATCTAATGGAGGCTCAGGCTATTTTAATGGCTGTGAAGCGTCGAAGTCAATTGGGGTGGCAAAGGATCATATGTGAGTCTGATTCCCAGGTTGTGGTGAACTTGTTGAATAGGAGGCATTTAGATGATGTTAGTTGGCATTTGGCTTTGATTGTTGGTCAGATTCTTAACCTCTGTGCTTCTTTGGAGTATGTTACTTTTACTCATATTCCTAAAGAATGGAATAGTGTTGCTAATTGTTTGGCTAAATGGGCTTCTGAACATATTCATGATTGGAATTTGATGGACCGAGGTCGTTTACCCCTGAATCTGTCTCAACATTTTGCTCACTTAGTGGAGCTTGATAGGGCTTTGTAATTTTCTTGTTTTGTACTTCTTCTCGTTTTAATAAATTTTTACCCCTCCTTTATGTTAAATACAGAGACTAGATTCTAAAACATAAACATTAACCTCTGCAACCAAAGAAATTGCAAATTTGTATTCTCATATCCCGAGGAGTAAAATACAAATATATAAGCATAGTATATATGCCAAAATTAAAGATTTTGGAATATCATCCAAATATTAACATGAAGTAAAGACCAAAAACAAATTAACAATAAAAATAACAATTTTCTAAGTTATGCTAACCTCCTAAAAACTTAGGAAACTAACCTTTAACTTTTGAATTTTATATTTTACGTAGGATAAAAACTAATAAAATATTAAAATAACTCCTAAACTATAATGCCCTATGAATCCTTATCATTATGATGTTTATTTGGCACAAGACTTACTCTTCTAATATTCAAATGATCAGAAATGCAATACAAATGTCAGACATTGGTATATTTGATGCAATACAAGAAAATATGATTGATAGTATATAGGATGATATTAAAATGATACAATATGCTTCCGAGATCTACAATAAAGCATGGTTGTTTGGATATGATGCATTATTTGGAAAACCTATGTATTTCAAAAAATTTATACCTCTCACTATGAATGGAAAATAGAAACTGGGTTCACATGCACTCAATGGGTTACATTCACTCTTTCGTGTGGGCACTTACTTCTCTGAACCTGTCAATGGGTTCACACAATCTTCATGAAGTAGTCAAGGTGGGTTGTACCCTACCATGTATATAAGTTACTTCAGAATTTTTGTTGTGTCTATTTTAATCTTTGTGTGTCTTTTCATTGATCACTTCATTTTTGGGTTTGTGTTAGAGTCTCTTTGTATTTCCTTTTGTGTTGTGTTAAAATTTTAACTCTATTGTCCCAATGGATAAGGCATTGGTCTTCGCTTGAGATTTTAGGTTCCTACTGCATCTACAAGGTCCTTGTCCCTAGTTAGAGCTAGTTGTTTTCCACATATTTGAACTTGGCAAAATTTAAACTTTTTCTCACCCATTAAGTGACGTGTGTCATCGAGTTGATTTGTTGAAAGTCATGTTGGGCTTCCAATTCACATGTGAGGTTTATCTATCGCTTCAGCTTGGTCAAATTGAAAATGTTGATATCTACATTATCAAGTCTCATTCATGAATGTTCTTAATTGTTTCATAGTGTTGACTCGATTATCAAATCATAGTCATTAGTTGTGATCATAGTTGCAAATTCTCTGCAATTGAATCTATTCTCCTTAAAGTGTTGTAAGTATATTACCAATTTTAAATTTATTAAATTTTGACAAAATTTTGATCACGAGATTAATTTGGCTTTGGAGCTAGCATTTTATTTGAACTAAGTGCTTCTTTTTGTTCCATTTATGCTCTTAAATCTAGATGGTATCTAGATTAGGGAGAAATTGATTGAGATGATATGAAGAAGATTTGGCATCACACATTTTATAATGAGCCATGAGTTGCTCCAGGAGAACACCCTATTCTCTTTAGAGGAATGATGCAAATTGTTGACTAGAGTTATTATGTAGCACCACATGAAGAAGATGCTAATGGTATAACTTTTGAAATAGCAAAGCCCTGCCTGTATGGGTTGATAGATATTTCTTGTGCTGCTAAATCTGTGGCTTCAAGCACATCACTGGTTAGTCATATCTATTCAGTATTTTTCCAAAGTATACTATCATATTTAACATCATGATCTGATGGCAAGGGGGTCTACTCATGAAATTGAAAAGTTGCAAGGGTCTAATGAATGCTACTCTAATATAAAATAGAAATTAATTCAAGGAAATGATCATCTTGGGGAGAAAATATCAAACATTATTTCTTTGATTCTTTTTAGGATTTTCTTTTACTATCCAGAAACAATGCTAGTAGCATGTTTTGAACCACTAGAGTCAAAGGACATGGAGAAATGCAAAGAGGGGCATTACCTTTTTTTTAAAGGAAAATTATGTGTGGAAATAGTGCAAAAGATATTAATACTTGATCACTAAAGCAATCTTAGGTGCTACCTCAGTCCTCAAATTCTATCGAAGATGGATCGAATTTAATGAAAAATGTCAAAAAAAAAAAAGCAAGTTTTTTTTTTTTTAAAATCATAAAGGTGGTAGGCCATCGGACTTATATTAATATCAAATATTGTTTATACAAACAAGCCCTAAATAAAATGGGCCAAGGAAATAAGCTGTGTAAGGCTCCATACCAAAAGCCAACAGAGATTAACAGTGAGAGGGCATTAACAGCCCCCATATAGAAGGACATAAAACACTATATTGTTTATACAATCGAGCCCTAAATAAAATGGGCCAAAGAAATTAGCTTTGTAAGGGCTCGATACCAAAAGTCAACAGAGATTAACAGTGAGTGGGCATAAACAGCCCCCAAACAGAAGCAGACTAAAACATAAAGACATAAAACACTATATTACATATCCGCACCATCATGCTATGCAAAACAAACATCACAAAAAACCAACCACCATCAACCCTCAACCCTGGATTCCACAGATCCAACGACAAGCTACCAACTGTTAAGCCTTCTATAAGACCTGATGATACTCTACCTTTATGTGGAAACTACGGTGACAATTACAGGCCTCGCATCTCATTTCAATCTTGGCTGGCCTTGAACTCTCCACATCCATCTGCATTATGAAAGGGAAGCTGAAGGGTGTGATTCTTCTGACATTCCATGTACTTCACCCTACTACTAGACTCATTAATAGTTGACCCAAGAACAACTATGGCTTTTGAGGTTACATTCCTTGGCTCTGAAAGTGGCTCTTATTATTTTGTATATGGGCTTCTGAGGGATTTCATTCAAATCAACTGTATCCTTCTCTATACTCTCAAGTTTTAGATAATATCTTTGAATGCGATAGTCTTGCAAAAAGCACAAGTGTTGTTTCAGGATTGAGTTTGATTATAAAGGTCATACATAAAATCCTCATTTAAAAGTTTGGTTGGCATCTAGGTTCAATAGGTTTTGTAAATTTGTATATCCAGAAGCTGTATTTGAGGCCTTACCAAGACTAAACGATCTCCTTGAGTCTTTTCCAATAATTATAAATAGGAATACATAAGAAGATAGTGAGGGAGGTGAGCCTGGTGAGGAAACAAGACAAAACAAGACATAACATGTGTCTATTGGCTTTAATGGGCTGAGTGATTCCTTTGGAATATCTAGTTGGTGTAATGCTAAAGTTATAAATGTTGGAAAAAGCATCGTGCACATGGATAGCTAGGCATCTGATGGAGATAGAGAATCTATGAGTAGAGATATGGAGAAGAATGCAAAGATAAGCCACTTAGTTAGCTCTCAAGTGACTGATTGTAAAGTCATGAAGGATAACTCGTCTCATCAAATACAATAATTGCAGATTTAGAAACTTTTGAGTATATGCAGTTGACATGTGTAAAAATGAATTCCACAATCTCTGCAAACATGCTTCTACCCTATGCAATCAATGATAGCTTTAGAACAAGTTTTTGGACGTCCATCAAAACATAATTTAAAATGATATTTGTTCAATGTTGTAGCTACAACCGCTCTAGTAGACATGTATGCAAATTGTACAAGAATCAACAAGGTACATGTTGTGACCTCTCACAACACATTGTTAAATTTTCCTAAAATTTGGGGACCCTTCCTTTGTCAATTTTTGTTGAGTTGTATTTCTGGCACCCATCCCATCCTTGGTCATATTGAGTTTAAACTTGAAAACATTAAAATTTAATATTTTAAATTTTAAATTATGGGTTATGTCAAACATTTGTGATTAAATATTAATTTTTTAATATTATATAAATTAAAATCTTCTGAATTGAAATTAGATTAAAATTCAATATCTAAATTTAAATTAAAATATACTAATGTTTGGATTGTTGTACATGGTAGGTGGAAAGCCAAATTCTAATAGTGCATTTACGAAATGAATCATGCACTCTGAAGTGCAACTAGTTGCAAGTTGTCTCTGGACATTGAACTCCGAAATTGCAAAATGTCTTCTAATTATTGAACTTCAGACCGTTGTGTAGTTACAAATTGCAAATAATCTCTAGATCCCAAAAATGCAATTGCAAAGTGAACCTTGATTCCTAGAGTGCAAAGTGTGAATGATCTCTTGAATCTCAAAATACACCTTGTAGTGCAAATTACAAATTCAAACTCCAACACTGAATTGCACAAACGCACTTGCAAAGTGCTTTCCTAATCCTGAACCCTAGAACAAAAGCAATAAAGTGCTTCAAAAGAAGTTCAAATGCCATGGGTTGTGAAAAAGTTTTGGAGATTGGTGGCAAGTGAAAGATGAATTTCAAAACTTCTACCTTTGATCCTCTAGATTACTTGATATTTATGTTAACAACTGAGAATGCACCTTGGAAGCTTGAAGTAGAGTCTTAGCTATAACATTGAGTTATCCTTTAGTGTGGGACCTACAAGATAGAGATAACTCTCCAGAGAGGGCTAGTTCCCTTTGAAACTAGGCATAATTCACTCTCAAGGACCTAATCCTACTGCTAAGTTGTTGATTAAGATGAAAAGAGGAAAATAAATGTTTGAGAATGAAATGATGATGATGCACCAATATGTATAATACTCTCCAACTTGCCTTAAAAGCATAAGACAATCTTTGGAGTTGATGATGGATCACACAACCTCCATTAGAACATTGTTAAGAGGTAAAATATGAAGAGAGTACGACTACAAGAAGTGTAAGATGTCTACAATCAACTTGAAATAGGCTAAAAGAGACTGAAACCCACAAAATACAACTCAAACTCATAAAATACATAGTATAAAAACCATGGAAGGAGGAACAATATCAATCCTTTTATTGATTGCAAGGGTTGAACAAGAAATTACAACTTCAGAATGAGTAAAAAAACATGATATCAAGTTTTTCAAAATATGAAGTTAAAATGGAGGCTAAAAAAATGTCTTTGTCAATAGTATATATCAGAAATCTTTGAACAAATTGATGAGAAAGAGAAGGAATATTGTCTTTTTTAGAAGGAACGAGAGTGTTTAAGGAATTGATGCCTCATAAAAAACTCACTCCCCTCACTCAAACTGAAAACCAACTCTAGAAAGGCATAGAAGGAAGAGGATGAGTTGGTTTTGACTTTGTCTTGAATGTTGACTTGTTAGATCATGAGTTGGAAGGAGTCTCCCTATCTTCATGGGAATTGGATGCTTGATGTCTTCTTTGAGTGACCTAAATGCCTTCAACAACTTACACATTTATAGTAACATGTTTCCAAGAACTCTTTAGCCGGTTGACACTTCAACTTGTCCTCCTTGGTGTGGGGGTGATGTCTTCAACTGCCTCAACCATTTTACAAATTGAAAGGGCATTCTTTCAATTGTTTAGAGGACACCTCCTATATTCTCTCATGATCAAACATCCTCTTTCTTTTTTTTGTGGCGTAGAGGAGTCCTCTTCATCTCACCCTGGGGCGCATCTTCAGTCTTCTTATTCTAGGTAATGTCTTCCATCTTCTCAATATAATTGATAACTTTGGCATTCTTATCCGTCCACTTCACAACTTTGGAGCCTAGTTTTAATGTTGTTGGATTCTTCTTCCCCGAGTGCCAAATTAGTTTCAAACCATCCCGAAAAGGACCAATTTGGAAAATGAATGCCAAGATTATCTCTATTGTTGCAGTGTCGAAATAGAGGAGCTGGTGAGAATTTGGATCAGTTGTATTATACTCTCTAGATCGTTGGCCTATCCATAAAATCAAGCATGATATCAACATAAAGCACCAATCCAAGATACCATTCCTAGAGATGCAAGAATCCCCAAATTGTAAACATCATTCTACTCTACATAGGCATAATACAGATCCACAAACAACTAATCACCCACAATGACCACCTGAAAGGTGACATATTTATTTGCAGCGCTAATGTTGTTTTTTATGATTCCAGACACTCTCTACTGAGCAAGATCTTCATGAATCCACTGAAAAATGTAGGGAAAGAATGAGTTGTATTGTGAAGCAGCTCATTCTTATTCATATATGAGCAGATGAACCTCAAGAGTGAAGCATGGGTCGGGTAGGAGCACTAGAAAATCTACGAAGCTCGTGTATACTTGCCATCTGATTGAAATGTTTTGGTTGGAAATGAGTGTGATGGAGTGGGCTTTAGATTGTCTCTAGGTATTCTAATCATTTTAGATATAGTTCTAGCCGTCATACTCACCCAAACCTCACGATGCAACTAAAAGTCAACATTTTGGTGACCTCCATGGGCTGCTTGCCTACTAACCAAGGATCCAGTAGCCTTATGCAAGTCCATTGGGCATAGAGTCACCATGAGCCTTCTTACTTAGAAAACAAACGAGTCTCTCACATTTTGAAAAACTATAAACAACCAAGAACCCAGACAAGATCAAGGAACATGTGCAAAAGGCACTTATTGAAAATAAAAGTACAACACTACAACTCTATATGCAACTATGGCTACACATGTAGTCTTATTGAAAGCACAAAACTACTATATACAAGATTGAAAATGATCTCAGAAGTAAGGTTGAGATGTATCCCATTAACTGGGATAGGTGGCTCTTTTTTAACTCCATTTATCCTTGAGAGTTGGAAAGCATTAGCTTGCTTGCAGCTAGACATATGTTCCACTCTAAATGGCACCAAATGTTGTATGTTTCCAATCCTTTGCTCTATCTTCATCCCACTTTAAGACCAAATTTCCTTCCTTGAAGGTCCTATCAACGCTTTCTTATCAAATTTTCTCTTGACTTGTGCTTGATGAGCTTCAAGGGTATTCATGGCTTTGTTCCTTGTCTCCTCTAAATCCATTAGCTCAACCAACCTAATTGTCATTGCATCATTTTATAGCATTTCCACTTGTTGTGCAAGCTCTAAAGAAGGTAACTCTAATGATAGAGGGAGTCTTTCTTTTCTCCCATAGACAAGCAGGAAAGGAGAGTTGCCAGTGGATCTATTTGGTATAATCCTATCAGCTGAAAAGGTTGTCTTCATATTTGTGTGCCAAGACCTCTAATTTTCCTCCATTGTCCTCTTGATTATTTGATGCAAGAGCATCCCTAGTTCAAGAGAAATCTTGCATCAACCAAAAATATTTGCAATCATTTTGTTTTCTTTCATTTTCCCAATTTAGTACAATCAATAGAATTTTCTATATTTTGGTCTGTATTATGCTGCAGAATCATTTCAGACCTTGCGGAGCTGGTCTTAGCATCTAGACATCTTCATTCACATCATAACCAAAATTCAGATCATTTGGATCGGTTTTTGAAAAGATGTCGCTATCAAAAGATCAATTGTTTTCTTAGAGTAGAGCATTGAGAGTCTCGTACAAACAGCTAAAGGAGAAGACTTGCGGAGCACTTCCACGACTTGCAGAGCTAAATGAACATCATTCAAGTTAGTTTGGAACATGGCTGACCTTCCCTGAGATTCACACATTGTTTCATGCAATTACAGAGGATTTCCATATGTTTTGGGCAGACCTATCCATGTACACATGTTACATCTCTTTCATCGAAGTTTACAATTTGTTTGGCCAACGCGGAGGAATCTTGTGATCTGGAGATGATATATAATCATGTAATAGATGCATAGGAAAGTAGTGAATCGTAATATGAAGTTTTAGTCTTAGGATTTTGTTCTGTAAGGTGCTTCAAATCTATATTTTGTGCATTTGTTGTAACTAGAGAATCAAGCCTGTGAGCCCTAATCTATAAGCCCACATGTTGCCGTCATGTTTGTATTTTGAATCTATGATATACTAAATGACTAAATCTATATTTACATTCTATAATTGAGTTGCTTCCATTCTATTTACTCTTGCTGCATGGTCTGGACTATTCACTTTGTGGACCCTCCTAACCATGACTGCACCAAGTGGTGTCAAAGCGAAGTTTGAATCCTTTGGGAGCAAAGTAAGCAAAGTTTGTGAAGGCATTCCATAAGATCTTTCTATGAACAAATCATTGAATCTGAGGTAGACTACCTGTGTTGTCAATCGATCACTGATTGTAAGGTAATTGTCACCTTGTATCCCGATCACCAAATTTGAGGCAGTTACACTTGATCCTAAGAAGAGATGTCGCTGAGGAGAATACCTGCTGTTAGTACTATGGCTAGAAGAATGGATGAGATGATAGAGATGATGAAAATGATGTGAGTTCGCTTGGATGCTGTGAAGAAGATTGAAGAAGAGGATTGCCACCTTGACCTAATGTCAAAAGTGATGATGATGAAGAATTTCAATCCACTGATCAAAATTAAGAAACCCTAGGAGAAGAAGAAAAATCAAATCAAGTCAAGATGTTGAGAGCTATTTCAAAGATTGGGAAAAGGCCTAGAGTGGATGTACTAAACTATACTGGCAATTTGAATCTAGAGGAGCTGATTGATTGGATAAATGACCTAGAAGAATACTTTGAGTATGAAGAAATTGAAGATCTAAAGAAGGTGAGATTTGCAAAGACTAAGTTGAAAGGACATGCTACTATTTGGTGGAAAGAAGTATAGTTGGATAGAAACAAAAGAGGAAAAGAAAATATCATAAAATGGGATAGGATGGTGACAAAGTTGAAGAATCAGTTTATATCTGCTGACTACGAGTTGGAACTGTTGAAGAGATTGCAAAACTTGAGACAAAAGGAGAAATATGTGAAGGAGTATACTGAAGAATTTCATAAGATGATTATAAGGACAAGACATAGTGAATCAAGCAAGGAGAAAGTGGCAAGATCATCAATGGATTGAGATTGAACATTCAAGAAGAACAACATTTGGTAAGGATGACAACATTAGAAGAAGCATATCAGTTTGCCCTAAAAGTTGAAGAAAAGTTGAACAAGAAACATGAGCAGAGATAGAGAGGTAGAGTAGGTAAATTTTAGAGAGATAGAACATTTTCTAGAGGAGAAAGATCATTTGCAAAGTAGAACAAACAAGATAGCACATTCAAGGAGGATAGAGATAGCAGTTCATACCGGAGAGATGACAAAACTTTCTACCGTAGAGGAAACCCTAATTCATATGCGAGTGAAGGATACAGAAGAGAGGGAAGAAGATTTGATAAGAGAACATTTAGAGGAATCTATTTTAAGTGTGGTGGTAAAGGACATACAACATTTGAATGTCATCAAGGAAGTACAAGCAAGAAGACAAAGAATAGTGGAAGAACAACTTATGTAAAAGAGGAACTTGTTGGATCACCCAATTTAGTTGGTAAACCTAAGAAAGGAGAATCACTTGTCATGAAGAGAGAACTATTTCAAGCAAAGACAAATGAAGAACCACCACAGAGGAAAAATTTGTTCTGGACTAGATGCAAATCAGGAGGTAAATGTTGTAAGGTTGTAATTGATAGTGGTAGTTCTGATAATTTAGTTTTAGAGGAGATGGTGACTAAGCTAAAGTTGGAAAGATTGAAACACCCTAAGCCATATCAGATAGCATGGATTTAAGATGATCATAAGGTACTGGTGAGTGAACAATGTTTGGTAAAATTTCATAGTGGATCTTATCATGATGAAGTGTTATGTGATATTATGCCTATGGATGTATGTCATATATTATTGGGTAGACCATGGCAGTATGATAGAAAAGATATACATGATGGGAGAAAGAACACTTACACTATAACATCAAATGGAAAGAGAATTACTTTGATTCCTTTGGAAATTGATCCTAAAAGTGAAGTATGTGGGAATGCTAGAATTTGGTTGGTTGATGGAAGGAAATTTCTAGATGGTTTGAGACATGAGAATATGTATTATGCTTTGATTCATAAGAAACCTAAAGCCCTAAATATAGAGACTGAAGAATCACAACTGGAGGAGATAACTGAATTGTTGATAGAGTATGAAGACATCATATCAAATAATGTACTTAAAGAATTGCCACCAATCAGGAGTATTAGTCATCACATGGATCTTATACCTAGAGCCGGTTTGCCTAATAAAGTAGCACACAGAATGACACCAACAAAGAATGAAGAATTGAATAGACAAATACAAGAATTGTTGAGGAAAGGTTTGATCAGAGAAAACTTAAGCCCTTGTGTAGTACTTGCAGTGTTAGCACCAAAGAAGGATAGAGAATGGAGAATATGTACAGACTCTAGAGCAATTAACAAGATCATAGTTAAGTATATATTTCCATTTCCACATTATGGATTTTTTGAGTGGAGAAAAATATTTTACAAAGATAGAGTTGAAGAGTGGATGCCATTAGATCAGAATCAGAGAAGGAGATGAATGGAAGACTGCTTTTAAGACAAATGAAGGATACTGTGAATGGTTAGTGATGTCTTTTGGATTGACAAATGCACCGAGTACTTTCATGAGGTTGATGAATGGAGTTCTAAAGAAATTCTTGGGCAAGTTTGTTATTGTATATTTGGATGATATTCTAATTTTTAGCAAAACAAAAGAAGAACATTTGTGGCACCTGAGACAAGTATTGAAAAGGTTGAGAGAAGAGAAATTATTGATAAACATCAAGAAGTGTAGTGTCATGAAGGAAGAGTTGGTATACTTAGGATTTGTGATTTCTACAGAAGGATTGAATTTGGACCTTGAGAAATTTAGAGCAATTGTTGAATGGCCTACACCTAAGAGCATTGGAGAAGTCAGATCATTTCATGGATTAGCTAGTTTCTACCAGAAGTTCATCAAAACTTTTAGTTCAGTGTGTAAACCTATGACAGAGACAATGAGAGGAGACAGAAAGGACTTTAAGTGGACATTAGGAGTAGATCAAAGTTTTGAATTGTTGAAGCAGAAAGTGACAAAGCAATCTATATTAGCATTATCAGATTTCAATAAGGTATTTCAAGTAGACTGTGATGCAAGTAGAAATGCAATAGGAGTAGTGTTAAGTCAAGAAGGCAAACCTGTAGCATATTTCAGTGAGAAGTTGAATGATGCAAGAAGAAGATATTTAGTTTATGATTAGAATTTCTATGCCATAATTCAAGTCCTAAAGAAGTGGAGACATTATTTGTTGCCTAAGGAATTTGTGTTGTATACAAATCATCAAGCTTTGCAATATTTGAACAGTTGAGTAAAGTTGAATCAAAGAAATATGAGATGGGTAGAGTTCATGTAGAGTTACACTTTTGTATTGAAGCATAGGAGTGGAAAATCAAACAAAGTTGCAAATGCACTAAGTAGAAGAAGGAACTTGCAGGCAGAGATGAGAGTTGAAGTGTTAGGTTTTGAAGAGTTGATGCATATGTATGAAGAAGACCTTATTTTTAAGAACCATGGAAACCATGTAAGGAACCTGTTGTGATAGATACGAGTAAGTGGTGTTGGCAAGAGACACTATATGGATTCATGATTGTTGTCATTGATGGAAACAAAGTTCATCCCACACATCTGCAGGACATGGTATGTCTATACCGGAAGTCAGAGTGAAGAATGTTGTGGTCCGGTAAACAAGAACAGAGCATGTGGCGAGGTCTGACAGACAGGTTCAGATCTCTCAGAGGAAGTACCTTGGTGAAGTGCAGATTTGGGCAAGTCAAGAGGACTACCTTGAGTGATAGATTCCAAGGAGTCAGCCTCCAGTGATAGATGAGGAAAAAGATATGAATACTTGAGTATCGGGTTCCTGATTGGCAGTGTGGACAGAGGAAGAACTGACTGGTAGAACATCAGACTTTATTTTGGATGCGTTACTGATGATGGTAAATATTCTTAAGGCATAAGTTATGATTGGCCGACATGATTGATGACTTCTACAAGTATATCCTTGATCCGCATCATGGTAAGCAAGGATTCAGCTGATAGATCAGAGTTTGTGGAAAATATTGACTATTCCGGATGCTGACTAGAAAGGTGATGAAATCACTTGTGCGCATATATATACAAGATGTATTTAGTTGTAAGAGGTGTCGTGGTTTTTGGTGATGTGCGAATAAAAGTACTAGAGCCGAATAAAAGCAGAAAGGAAGGTCCAGTATGTGAAAGGAGAGCAGCACAAAAGAAGAGGAAAGATGAAATGCAGCAGATCAGTGTACAGAGCCTAACCGGAACTGAACTCCATTATATGTTGATGCTCCTTATTAGTTCAAGTATTGTATCACAATCTTTATAAATTGTAGATAGTGTGTCTCTTGTAGGTAGTGTGCCTCTTGTGAGCAGTGTGCTCGGGCAGTGAGCCCTAATTGGCAAGTGCCATTTTGTAATCCTATTCTTCTAACAGAGAATACAATCTTGGGTTAATCACCCCGTGGTTTTCTCCCTTAACAGGGTTTCCACGTCAAAAATATTGTGTCATGTGTATTTCCATTTCATGATTATGTTTGCTTGTTTGAATTGATGATGCACTAATTATTAAGAAAGCTCAGAAATGTGAAATAATTAATATAATTGATTCACCCCCCCTTTCAGTTATCAACAATTGGTATCAGAGCCAATTTCCTCTTAACAGAGTCTAACAGCTTGAGGAAGATCTAGGAATTCAAATGGATGCATATGGTTTAAGGGAGCAACTCAAGACTGCCCTTGATGATCTTGAACAGTCAAACTCTGAAGTCAATGAGTTAAAGGAAAGACTCAAACAGGCTGATGATTTCATGAGAGAACTAAAAGACAAATTAAGTCTCTCTATGAAAAAGAGAAAGGAGCTACTTTAGCAATTGGCAATTCAAGGTGAGGCAAATGATGCAAATGAAGAGCTGAAGGAGAAAACCAAGTTATGTGAAAAGTTATCAAAAGAAATCATTATGGTAAGACATGAAATGGAATCAGGAGTTATGAAGTTTACCCAAGAAGTTGAAGAGAAAAGAAAAACTGAAGATAATCTAAGACAATCTCTCAAGGAGAAATTAGAAGATTGCCACAAGATGGATAGAATTATCAGACATCTTGAATCTGATCTTGAAGATGCTAAAGATAATGAAGAAAAACTTGAGGATCAAATTGTCTCTCTCAAAAGGGATCTTCAAACAGCAAATGAATATAAAGAGAAATTCAAGATAAGTTCTGCTCAACTTGAAGTTCTTCTTGGAAGTCAAAAGAGGGTAGATGACAAGTGTGGTTTGGGATATGAGAAAGGAGAAAGCTCTAGATCTGGTTAGAAGAATTTTGGATTAGAAAATCCAAGGAACAGGCCTAGAAGACCTCCAGTAAGGCAGCCTAATGCTCAAAGATATCCATCCTTCAATGGATACTGCCACAACTGCAATAACTTTGGTCATAAAGCTAATCAGTACAGAAAGAGAATGAATCAGACTAATTCATCCTTCTTTGGACAGTGTTTTAACTGCAAAAGATATGGTCACAAATCTCATGAATGCAGAAATATGCAAATGAACAAATCATTCAATGGTAGATGCTTTGCATGCAATACAATAGGACATATGGCTAATCAATGCAGATCAAGAGGATATCAATCAAATATGCAAAGAAATGTTGTTTTCCAAATTTGCAATAGATCCGATCATATTGCAAAATTCTATAGAAGCAAGAATCAGGACAAAAGAGGTCTGGTATATCATAACCAAAATCAAGATAAGGGAAAACAAAAGGTGAATGCGGATGAAGTTCAAAGTGAGATGAACAAGATTTGGGTGAAGAAAAGTACAGAGAATGTAGAGGATGGATCTGCACTAGACTCTGGTGCTGATATTCCTTCCAGAAATTAAAAAGTGAGCTTTGGCTCAGGGGGAGACACAAAGAAAACCTTGTTCCCCCAGCCAGTCAATTGGTGCCGAAACTGGCACAAGACGAGTTGCAGATCAAAGGATTCTTAAGATAAATATCTAAATAAACTATGGTTAAGATTTGGATGATCCGCAAGATGTTAAAGATCATGATTGATCCAGTTCTTCAAGTCATTTGAATAAGGCAAACTAGAATGACTTAGGTCGAGCATTTATTGCAACTTGACATTAGGGTTTGTGGAGCAATATAAGGGTTTCCTCATTAAGCATTTGTTCATTCTGCATTCAAGAAGAAATGAAAAGTGAAGCTCTGCAACAAAATCCTCAAGCTCATCAAAGATCATTTGTAGAAGTCAATTCATCCAAAAATCGATCCGGCTAACTTCGTGAAACTGAAAAGTGCAAAAGGTATTCTCCGTTATCAAATATCTCTTTATAAATCCTTGAATGATGGGTACTCCAAATATTGTGAAGATCTCTGATAGGCTTCGCCCCAAATTCAAGAAACATCCATACAAATCTTTGGAAGTAGATCCCCTAGGAGCTTTTTCCAGTGTTCTGCATGGTGTGTTGCATACAGAAGACATCAGGGTTTACATACACGCGAATATTGAAGAATTTGGGTAATCAAAGTTAGTGGATATTTATCACAAACAGTTAATAGATGATTCTTTTGAGATTAAATCTCAATATAAAGCCATCCAGGATAAGCATTTTGCACAGTGCATTCATTTCCCCTATTTTGAAGAAGATGAATGGGTTCAGTATGTGTTGAGTAGAGTGCATGACAATTTCTTATGGTTGAATAAACCATTTAAGATCACCAAAGATGCAATTAGGGCAGTATCTAGTCTACACTCATCCGGTGGAATACCTATTCTCAAATCTGTCAAGAATCAGACGGTAAGTGATGCAACTGGATCAAAATTTGACAAGAGAGCTATGACAATTGAAGACATCACTAAACCGGATGTTAAATTTGCATCCATGATAATTGGTTACAAGATTTATCACTCCAGTAGGGAAAATTTAGTACTAGGAACTGTAGTTTACATAGCCTATCAAATGCCAAAAGAAAATGATGACTATGATCTGTGTGAACTTCTTCTAAGCCAACTTTTGGAAAATCTGCAAAAGATTAAGAAGGATAAGAACTCCTTCAAGTATGGTGGCTTGATACTCTGCCTATTCTTTTATTACATGAATGAGCTTCCCAGATCCAATGGCTGGGTATGGCTGAATGACAGACCGGTTGCCATCCAAATCAGAGACTATTTGCATGGGCTTGGGGATGCTAAAGCAAGAAATACAGCCCTATGGGTATATTTCAAGAATTTTCAGAACATAATGCAAGCAAGAGAGAGAATTCCCCAGTCTCTTGTTGAGAAATACAAAGACACAGTATGTTTTATGGTAGAGACTGATCAGTGCCTAATGGAGGTAGTAGAACCTAGAACTGTATGGATCATGCCTATGGGGTATGAAGTTGATGAACAAATTGTGGAGCTACATGTTCAACACATGCTAAGTCAGCCAAAGGATCCAAAGGCAGAAAGGTTTGGAACATTTGAAGAGCTAAGTGTAAAAGTTCATGTGGAGCTTAGACAACCAGAGATCAAGAGGAAGGTAAGAAAAGAAGTTGAAGATGTTGCAAAAGGCTATGGCATATCAAAGGAGGCACTTGATGCCAACAGGGAAAAGATGGAAAGGGTTGAGGAAGAGAAGAAAAAGGCAGAAAAGAAAAGTGAGGAAAGTGTTCCGGTATTAATCTTCCACCCGGACCAGATCATCAAAGAGATCAGCACCTGTCACTGCTAAAAGCTCAAGGACATCAAAAATAGAAGTCCAAGCATCCGGAAAAGGAGAAAAGAGAACAAAGAAAAAGGCAACAAGGTCCTATGTTAGCCTAAAGGATGATGAGGAAACCGAATTAGATGAGGAAATAAAGAAACTGAAGAAGAAGAAGAAATCATTCGGTGAACACTCTACTGATCAAGGAGAAGAAGAGAAGGAAGAGGAATTTGTTGAAAAACCCACTCTATCCTTAGATGTTGTAGTGAAAGCAGTCACTGTGGATGGGAACCTGCAACCCTTAACAGAATTCTATGGTGCATATAATGAAGCAGATAAAAAGATTCTGGAGGAAGCCACAGTTAAGTTTTTAAACATTACAATAAAGCTTTTATTGAAATTATCTCGCTAATTCCCAAAAGCTTAGAGAAAAGGCTTGAAATGAGGAAGAACAATGCTCGAGCAAAAGATCTAGAAATCTGGGAACAGATAGCAATTCAGCTATACCCTTCAATCACTCCACATCAAATGAACATGAGCTTCAAAGATTGCAAGGATGAGTTCCAAAGCAAAGCCAGGATGAATCAGCTCATGCTTGGTGAAACTGACAAAGTGGCAAGAGAGACTGAAGAGATCCTCTGAAATGCTTTTAAAAAATTCAATATTCCAATTATAGAGGACTTGGGTACTGACCCCTCGACCACAAGTGTTGAAAAAGAATCACCTGAGCAAGTCATGGACACCGGTGTAGAAAAGGATAAGGACTTGGAATCTTCTACTCTGGAAGAGGTGGCTCATGAACAAACAAATATCTCTCCTTTGGTTTCCCCTATAGTCTCCGGATCTAAAGGAGAAGAAAGAATACAAGAGAAAGGAGCAGAGGTGAAGGAAAAAGAAGATGACAGTACCAAGGTTGCAGAAGGAGAGAAGACTTCAATAGAGAAGACCACAACTACTAGTGGTAAGAATGTAGAAGGAGAGAAAGCTCCAAGAGATAGCTCTAAGAATGCAGAAGAGAAGAAAAATCTATCTTCAGCAAGAGACACTGCAAAAACTGTCCAAGAATTCTTGAACAAAGAAACAATGGAGATTGATGAACCGGAGCTTCTACAAGGACCATTTAATTTTGATTCTCTTTCTCTGGTACAAATAATGAAGATAGCTTCATTTTCTACTGCAAATGTTAAAGAGAAACTTCTGAAGTCTCACATGAAAGACTGTGAGTTAATAGAAGCTGCTTCCAGAGTGCTAGAAAAGATTATGCCATCGTTTCAGAAGGATCCCACAGCCTCCTCATCCAGTAATCTCAAATCTCTAATCAATAGTATTACTACACATTTCAATTCTCTAGAGAAATCAGCTGAGGAGAAGGTCAGGAAAGAGTTTTTGGATAAGAGATTCTCAGAGCTGCAAGGGTTAATATCAAATGACAGAAGAGTTATGAGTATGGGATAAAAAGTTTGGAAAATGCCCTTAAGGATGGAGGTAATGTATACAAATTTTGTATATCCTGGTCTAAAACAACAGTGGAGATTGAGAAGAAAATGAAAGAACAAGAGGATAAACTGATAAAACTTTCTCAAAATTTTGATCCACTTACTACATCCATAATAAATCAAGAATGTCAAATGATTGCAGTTTTGAATGAAATTAAGAAGCTTGAAAAAGAAAAGAAAAATAGAATCAGCAGGTTGAGTGAGCTCAGAGGGATAATTATCCCTAAGTTAGAGGCCATGCATGAGGCCATAAAAGAAGCCCAAATCACAACCCAGACCAGTGATCCAACAGATCTAAAAAGGGCAGATGCATTTGCATTCCTGTTAAGAGGTCATATATCAATTTTGGACAGAATGAAGTAAAGTTGGGCAACAAAATTTGTCCAATTGAAGACAACTTTTGCAGACATTCTTCAGTATATGTAAGTATGCCATATGTATATACTTATGTGGCCAAGTATAGTTGTAATTTTGAAAATTTTGGTGTGCCGACCCAACCCTTTGCCATTGATGTCAAAGGGGGAGTGAGGAGCAGTGAAAAATGAGGAATCCAACTAAGGGGGAGCTCTGGAAAATGTATATAAAAATAGAGCATCATTCAAGGGGGAGCATAGTGTAAACACTTAGTCATTTTTCACTAAGTGTTGCCATCAATGCCAAAGGGGGAGATTGTTGGCAAGAGACACTATATGGATTCATGATTGTTGTCAATGATGGCAACAAAGTTTATCCCACACATCCGTAGGACATGGTATGTCTATACCGGAAGTCAGAGTGAAGAATATTGTGGTCCGGTAAACAAGAACAGAGCATGTGGCGAGGTCTGACAGATAGGTCCAGATCTCTCAAAGGAAGTACCTTGGTGAAGTGCAGATTTGGGCAAGTCAAGAGGACTACCTTGAGTGATAGATTTCAAGGATTCAGCCTCCGGTGATAGATGAGGAAAAAGATATGAATACTTGAGTATCGGGTTCCTGATTGGCAGTGTGGATAGAGGAAGAACTGACTGGCAGAACATTAGACTTTATTCCGGATGTGTTACTGATGATGGTAAAGATTCTTAAGGCATAAGTTATGATTGGCTGACATGATTGATGACTTCTACAAGTATATCCTTGATCCGCATCATGGTAAGCAAGGATTCAGCTGACAGATCAGAGTTTGTGGAAAATATTGACTATTCCAGATGCCGACTAGAAAGGTGATGAAATCACTTGTGCGCATATATATACAAGATGTATTTAGTTGTAAGAGGTGTCATGGTTTTTGTGATGTGCAAATAAAAGTAGTAGAGCTGAATAAAAGCAGAAAGGAAGGTCCAGTATGTGAAAGGAGAGCAGCACAAAAGAAGAGGAAAGATGAAATGCAGCAGATCAGTGTACAAAGCCTAACCAGAACTGAACTCCAGCATATGTTGATGCTCCTTATTAGTTCAAGTATTGTATCACAATCTTTATAAATTGTGGACAGTGTGTCTCTTGTAGGTAGTGTGCCTCTTGTGAGCAGTGTGCTCGGGCAATGAGCCCTAATTGGCAAGTGCCATTTTGTAATCCTATTCTTCTAACAGAGAATACAATCTTGGGTTAATCACCCCGTGGTTTTCTCCCTTAACAGGGTTTCCACGTCAAAAATATTGTGTCATGTGTATTTCCATTTCATGATTATGTTTGCTTGTTTGAATTGATGCTGCACTAATTATTAAGAAAGCTTAGAAAGCTGAAATAATTAAGATAACTGATTCACCCCCCCTCTCAGTTATCAACAAGTGGTTGGATTATTTCATTTAGGAAGATATGTTGTTCAAAGGAAATCATTTATGCATACCTAGAAGTTCAATGAGAGACAATTTGATCAAAGAGAAGCACAATGGTGGATTGGTAGGACATTTTGGCACTAATAAGATAGTGGCTTTGGTAAGTGAAAATTACTTTTGGCCTCAGATATATAAGGATGTAAGGAAGTTTGTGCAGAGTTGTAGAGTTTTTCAAGTAGCAAAAAGGAGTAGTCAGAATGTTTGATTGTACAATTCATTGACAGTACCAGAGAGACCTTGGGAAGACATAAGCATGGATTTAATATTAGGATTGCCAAAGACACAAAGAGGACATGATTCAATATTTGTAGTGGTGGATAGATTTTCAAACATGGCACATTTCATACCTTGTAAGAAGACAATTGATGCATTTCATGTGGCTGACCTATTTTTCAAGGATATTGTGAGATTGCATGGATTACCTAAGAGCATAATTTCATATAGAGATACAAGATTCATTGGATATTTTTGGAGGACACTTTGGAAGAAGATGAAGATAGAATTGAAGTTTAGTTCAACATTTCACCCATAGACTGATGGACAGACAGAGGTAGTGAATAGGAGTTTGGGTAACTTGTTGAGATGTTTGGTTGGAGAGAAGGCAAGAAATTGGGACTTGAAGAAGAATTTGTAGGACACATGGAGACAGTGCATAATCAGGTTAAGAAACATTTGGAGGAGATGAACAACAAATATAAGGAGCAAGAAGATGATAAGAGAAGACACAAAGAGTTTGCAGTTGGAGATGAAGTGATGGTATGTCTAAGAAAAGAAAGATTTCTAGTTGGAACATATAATAAGTTGAAGATGAAGATGTTTGGACCATGTAGGATACTCAGGAAGTTCAATTCATGAAATGCATATGAAGTGGAGCTACCAGAGACATTGGGTATATCACCTATTTTCAACATTGCAGACCTATATTAGTATCATGAAGGGGAGTTCAGTGACATCATTGAAGAAGACTTGAAGAAACGGTTACCACAACAAGCACTGGAGCATATTGAAGGCATCTTGGATAGTAGAGTTGGATGCAACACCAGAGGCAAGCAATACAAGGAATATCTTGTCAAGTGGAAAGGCAGACTAGAAGAAGACTCATCTTGGATTTCTCAGGCTAAGGTGGACCGCCTTAGTTTGCCTCTAGCCCCAACAAAGTGAGGGAATCACTTTTCAACAACCCTGGGTGTCTAATGTAGGAGCATCACTGGTTCAATAGCAATCCTGCATCAACCAAAATTATTTGCATTCATTTTGTTTTCTTTCATTTTCCCAATTTAGTACGGTTAGTTTAGTTAGTAGTAGTTTCTATATTTTGGTCCACATTGTACTACAACATCACTTCAAACCTTACGAAGTTGGAATTAACATCTAGACATCTTCATTCACATCATATCCAAAATTTAGATCATTTGGTTCAGTTTCTAGAAAGATATCGCTATCAAAAGATTGACTATTTTCTTAGAGTAGAGCATTCAGAGAGTCTCAAACAGACAAATAAAGGAGAAGACTTGCAAAGCTAAATGACACATCATTCAAGTTAGTTTGGAACCTGGCCAACCTTCCTTGAGATCTACACATTGTTTCATGCACTTGTGGAGGATTTCCATATGTTTTAGGCTGACCTATCCATGTACACACGTTACATCTCTTTCATCAGAGTTTGTAATCTGTTTGGTTGATGCAGAGGAATCTTGTGATTCAAATATTATATATAATCATGTAATAAATGCATATGAAAGTAGTGAATCATAATATGAAGTTTTAGTCTTAGGATTTTGTTTTGTAAGGCACTTCAAAGCTATATCTTGTGCATGTGTTGTAACTGGAGAATCAGGCTTGTGAGCCCTAATCTGTAAGCCCATGTGTTGCCGACATGTTTGTATTTTGAATCTATGATACTAAATGACTAAATCTGCATTTGCATTCTATAATTGTTTTGCTTTCGTTGTGTTTACTCTTGTTGGATGATCTAGACTATTCACTTTGTGGACCCTCCTAACCGTGACTACACCATTATTCTAATCAAGTTCTTATTGGTTGACTCAACCGAGCCATTACCTTGAGGGTAACAATTTGATGAAGTCTTCAAGTAGCTGTTATAATTTATAGCCCATGCACTAATTTGATTACCAACAAAAGCTTTTGCATTATCTGAAATGATAGTAGAAGGAACACCAAACCTTGTCACAATACCTTCTAAGAAGTCCAAAATTGAAGCCTTAGTAGCTTCCTTGAGTGTAATTGCTTATGTCCACCTCGTGAAGTAATATGTGTCTATCAAAACCCATTTATGTCTAGCATTAGATGATGGATTAATCATGCCAATAAAGTCTAAACCCCATTGAACAAAGGGCTGATCAATTTGAATAGGATGGAGAGGAAGGGTAGCTAACCTTTTATTTCCTATAAAGTAAGCACATTTTTACAACCTCACACTTATGAGCATCCTTGAACAATTCAGGGCAATAATAGCCTACTCTCATGATTTTGTTGCTATAGTTCTTGGTGAAAAGTGTCCTCCTGAAGGACCATCATGTAACTCTTCAACCACTTTGTTAACTTTCCCTGGTTCAATACTGTATACGCCTAAAAATGACACGATTCAACTAAATAAATATTCTAAATATTTATTCCATTCTTCTACCAATTAAATAAATATTCCAAATTTATTTAATTGATTCACTATTCCTTAATTAAATAAATTCAATTTATTTAATTAAAATTACTAAATTCTTCTAATGTCCTACACAATTAAATAATCCTAAATGATTTAATTAATCATAAATTCCTCTATCCTAAGTCCTAATTCCACAAATCCACCTCACACTTACACCTCACTTTTCCACCTCACCTTGTCCACCTCATCGGGTTGCACATGTAATTAAATATATTAAATATTTAATTACCTATTTTCCCCCTCACCCACATGTCCTATTTCTTCTCAAATCAAAAGTTAGTTAACTAATCAATCAGAAATGTTAACTAACCAATCAATTGAGTTAATCCCTTAATCAATTCAGTCAATTCCATAATTCATTCTTCCAACTGACTAATCAAGTTTGTTAACTATTCAGTTAAAAGTGTTAACTCTCCAATCAATGTTGTCAAATCCCCTCTTTCATGATGGAGATGAGACACTTGTCATATTTCTATTGGTTGCACATTCCTCAACCATCCCCAGCCGTTGATCATCACACTTCTTCTCAACCGTTGATTCTCATTCTTCTGAGTCTATAAAAGAAGCTTCATCCTCCCATTCTATTCATCCAAGTTATTTGTATTGTTACTCTGTAGAATTCTACCCGCGCGCCTTTGGTACCCCCAATACAATCTACTTGAGATCACCATTTGCTTTGAAGTTCTACTTCACTGCATTATCTATCAACACAGCCATTTGCTACCGACATCCTACAACACAACTAAAAGAGTGCACTCACTGAGGGCCTACTTCATCAGGAAAAGGACGGTTGTAATAGGTGAACAACAGAAGCTTTGGAAAGGGAAGGTTTGCATTGTATTGTTCATTGCCTCATTTCATTCAATCTTTCTTGTTTTCATTATTCTGTTGATGTTTGGGTTTGATATTGTTCAATTGATTAAACTACATTTTAACCTAACATTTTTGGCGCCCACCATGGGGCCTTTGCCCTTTTATCTCATCAAAATCTGAGCTTTTTTGAAGACAGGTTCCGTACAGGTCACGCAAGGTCACGCACAGACTACTTCGGCGCATTTGAACATTTCTGCGGTGCATATACCCACTGTTACAACGCTTCTATTATTTTTGTGCATCTGTGCTTTTTAGCGGCGCTTTTGCTCACTGTTACGGTGCATCCATCATTTCTACACTTCTGTGTATTCCTACAGTGCTTTTACACACTATTACTACACATTCATCATTTCTGCGCATCTGTTCATTATTCCTGTGCATTTGCAGACTATTACGGTGCATCTGTCATTTCTGTGCTTATGTGTATTTCTGCTGCGCTTTTACGCACTGTTGCAGCGCATTCATTATTGCTGTGCTTCTGTTGATTATCTCTGCGCACTTAATCACTGAAGCTGCGCATTTGTAATAAGTAATGGTTTTAGTGCTTTTCTAGGAAAGTTTGCTAATGCTAACCTTTTCGCAGGTGTTCTCTAGAGCTATTTTGCAGGATAGGCTTGGGTTTAGTTCCATGTAGTTGCATCTAAATAGTTCACACTTCACTTTCTAAGGGATAGTAAAACTAATGTTCATTCAAATCCTCACCTAGCTCTAATTAGGAAAGAAGTAGTTAGATCATTTGTTTCTTGCATTGCAACACTTTCCAAGTTATTGCAATCTAGAATTAAAACTGAACTCACCATTGATTTTGGGGTTAAAATTGAACTACTGCTATCTCGTTGGACCAAAACTTCAAAGTTAGCTATTTCATGCTACAAGGATTAAAACTGAACTCATCATTGATTTCTAGGTTAAAATTGAACTACTGCTATCTCGTTGAACCAAAACTTCAAAGTTAACTATTTCGTGCTACGAGGATTAAAATTGAACTCACCATTGATTTCTGGGGTTAAAACTGAACCAATGCTATCTTTCTAAAATCACTTCAAAGTCCTATGCTTGCCCAAGTAGATTAGCCCATTTAGTTTTTCTACTTTTAACTAGGTTGGATTAATAAGTGTCTTTTGTGCTTGACGAATGACAATAGGCTTATGCTCTCCCCTTTACTAGGTGATCAGAGTGCTAGACTTGTCATTCTATCTGTTTAACCTTTAAGAGGGGCCTACCCTTGGATGCACGCTTGTCCAAGTGGGAATGACCCTAAGTGGTAATAGGCTAAAGCCAAGCCCTACCAAGCCACTTAAAATAAATTGTGCTTGAGGTGAAAACTTCCTGCAACAAGTGCTGCTATGTTACACCGACAACCAACCTCCCCAAAAACCCTCTAAGGCGCAACCCTTTGAGGCAAGGAGACTCCACAATGGAGAGTAGTTCCGCCGCATGTGTAACCACTTGAACGGTTGCCTGCATTAAATACCTCTTGTTCTAGTGGCCAAAATCCCTTATAATCCATTTCTAGCCTAGGATCTTTGTGCTTGCTTTTGTTCAGTTTAGTCCAAAATAGAGTCAGAAAAAAACCACAAAAACAATGAAAAACTATAAAATATTCTTTGTGCTTGCTATGTTTTCTTGCTGTTAATTCATAAAATCAGATCAAGAAGACCTTTTCTAGCCAAAAATACCAAAAACACCAGAAAAAATCCAAAAATTTTGCCCAAAAAATAGAGCTGCACATATACTTATTTCTGCTGCGCATTTGTATCGACTTGCTGCACATACGTGTAGACTTGCTACGCATACACAAACTATTGCTACACATTTATTTTCCACCAGTGTGGTGCATATACTGTGACTTACGATGCATATATTCATTTCTGCTGCGCATTTGTTTCTACACATCCACAACAGTGAGCATTTGCACTATTTTTGAGGAGATATTTCTACCTGTTTGGAGCACCCATTTCAGCCTAGCTTCACCTTCTGAGATCAGATTCAGCCTTGCAATCAGTCTTCATCCATTTCACCCAAAGTGTCTCTCTACCGTCAATCACCCATTCACCTCCTATCAAAGCAAAGTCAATTTATTCCATACCGGTTCGACATAGATCCCTTTCTCGTATCATTAGTGAATTCACGTAAGCCTAGTAGGTCACAGTACCTTTACTAGTAGTCTTATTGAAACGACTAGTCCATACACAGTAAGACAGGTACTGGCTACCCTTACTAGTGGCTACCGTCATGTGTCAACCATCTTACTTGAAGTCATTGAGCGAGAAAATCCTTTGTCCAAATCCTGCCCTAGGTATCCCATTCACAACAGTCTCAGTTGGCACCTTGCCATAATTTCTAATCCTAGTCCACTCCATCCCACATCACCTTGCATGGTCCTTACTCGATCCCAGTACAAAAAGCAAATAGAAATGGCTGGCTCGTCCAATCACATCTTTCCACCTCAGGATGGTGACGAAGAAATTTCTCATGAAGAATATGAAGCACACATCCAAGATAGAAAATTCCAATGCCTAATAGAGAAGGTGCTCCAAGAAGACCCTCATAAGTATTTCCATCATCTTGCTAGCCTTGGAATCAAACTCCCCGCAGACTTTGATATCAATACAATCATGGAAAATGTAGACAATGATCATGAGAGGGGTACAAATGACACAGTCCTGCATGCAAATGATAGAGGAAAGAGACCCCTAGATCAAAATGCTCCTATGGAAGAAATGCAAAAACAACTCGAGAACCTCACGTAACAAATATCCGACCTTAAGACTGGTACAAGTACCAAGAACTACTCCTTGGAAGATATAGCACCATATCCCTTTGACAAAAGTCTAGACATGAGACCATTCCCCTATAGGTTTGAAGTGCCCAAGTTTGACAAATACAAAGGAAAAGGGGACCCTAGAGATCATATCCAGGAATTCAATGCAGCATGTTTAGAAGTAGCTCACAATGAGACCTACTTGATGAGACTATTCCCAAGATCTTTAGGTGGTCAAGCTATGGAGTGGTTCTCGCGTCTCCCACCAGGAATCAGAACTTTTGATGAACTTGTCAATAAATTTATAACACACTTCTCTTACAACATCGAACACAAGGTATCTATGCTAGACCTATGCAACACCAAACAAAAGAGTGGTGAATCATTCGCCACCTTCTTACAACGATGGAGACAACTAGCTAGTAAGTGTTCCTATGATATGCCTGAGAAGCAGCTATTGGAGATGTTTGTCCACTACCTAAATCCTGATCTTAGCTATCAAATACAGATACAATGCCCTACATCATTCACAAAAGTCATTGAAATGGGCTTATTCATCGAAAAGGCTATGATCACTAAAGGAGCTATCAAGCTATACAAGGACACACCTACTTCCAATTACACAACAGATAAATCAAAGTTTTGGACCTTGAACAAGAATGTGGTCAATGATGGGGTAGTGGATGCCAAGGCGGCAGCTCCCAAGCAACAACCCATATTCACTCTCAAGGGAGAAACAAACAATGGTACGCTCAACAAACCACCCTCTCGGGAGCCCAGACCTTGGTTTAGTTCAAATCCAAGGAGAAAATTCACACCATTGGGGAAGTCCCAAGAGTCTGCACTAAGGAAGTTGTTGGCTAACAACGAAATTTCTCTACCGCCAACAAGTGATTACGAGCCTATAGTCAAACCTCCTTACTGGAAGGACACAGACTATTGTGAATATCATCGAGGAAGGGGGCATACAACTAACAACTGCATCCACCTCAAAAATGTCATACAAGATGTACTAGATCAGAATTAGGGAGGGACACAATAGCATACCTCCAATGAATCTCATGTGGCCTACAGGGATCCACTTCTGAATCACAACAGGCCGTATAACAACAATAACAACAACAGCCACAACAACAACAATAACCACACTGGCAACAACTACAATGGCAATAACAATAACGACAACAATCGCAACAGGCCAAATCAAAACAATGAGACTAGTAATGCCAACTATGCAAGCATGTCATTTGACTACACCATAAACTGCATTTCCGAGCAAATCCCATAGGTCAATGTCATCTCACCCAACCAACAACCAGGACCTAACAGAACTGGTTGTAGTATAATTACCTGGAGTGGTAAAGTCACACTCAATACCGCCCCTCCATGGTCGTCACCGTCCCCATCCAACTTCCGTCAGTACAATGTCATCGACCAGTTATAGAAAACTCCGGCTCACATTTCTATATTGGAACTATTGCATCTATCTCCTTCTCATAAGGAGATTCTTGAGAAAGCCTTAGTGGAAACAACTGTCCCCACTAACTTGGCCCAAGAGAAGTTCCAAACCATGGTAGGCAATCTGACATCCTCCAACTCCATATCATTTACTGAGCAAGATGACCTCTCTGTATCCCAACCTCATAACACCCCTTTGCACATTGTTGCCTTCATACACAAGCACTGCATCAAGAGGGTTCTCATTGATGGAGGTGTTGGTTTAAATATTTGCACACTAAAGCTAGTCCTTGCACTGGGGTTCTCTGAACAGGCAGTTGATCCAAGGAGGAAAATTACCATCAAAGCATATGACGAGGAAGAACGAACCACAAAGGGAACAGTTGTCCTACCCATTCAAGTGGGACCAGTAATAAAAGATGTGGTGTGTCAAGTTCTTGATCGGGAGCTTGCTTATAATATCCTACTCAGGAGACCATGGATTCACGCCATGAAGGCTATCCCCTCAACCTATCATCAATGCATTAAATTCCTGCACAATGGCAAGCAAGTCACCATTCAAGGCAACCCTGACCCCTACCAACACTACAATTCTTTCCGTGCAAAACCCAAGTGTGTCATACCCAACAACAAAGCATACATTTCCTCTACCCCACAACAGGACCATACCACTGAAGCTTCCTCCTCAAGACCCAAAGCGTAGAAAGTTACCATAAAAGAAACTGAAGTGGGAGAGTACTCAATTGAGCACAGTCTCAATCTTGCCAAATTGCCCTTATCCCCTAGATCTTTTAGCCAACCCAAACATTTTCCAAAGCCATCTACTCCTGTAGTTCTCGCAACTCCCTTTGTAAAATGGGGGACCTTATCTGATGAGACAGAGGAGACCTCCTGCAATGGCTTTATGCTGAAGAAGAAAACACACCCCAAGATCCACCTAGACTCCCAACAAAACTCTATGGGCGAGGTGAGACTATTCTGCACAGGATGGGGTATGAAGGACAAGGCCCCGTCGGCCTCAAAAAAGAAGGAATCATTGAACCTATTCAACCTTCTTCAACCTCCTCAGCTAGAAACACAAGTGGCCTAGGATACAAAGGCAGGGGCAAAGCTAAGGAAAATGCTTGCCTTGTAGAAACAATTCAAACACTCCAAGTAGACAGCGACACAGATTCAAATGAGTATGAGTGGGACGAGCTAACAAAGCACTCCTACAACGACAAAGAGGTCAACACTATCCAAACTCTTAGCCCCTACTGTGAGGGACAAACGTAACGAAATAGACCACTGGAGTCTGATTTGCCCATCCCTGAGATTATGGCTTTCGAGGAAAGTTTAAATTCCATTGCAATAAACAACTTGGAGGAAAGTACCACCTTGAACACTACCCCCGCCAATGCTCCTAACATTTCCATTCACACCATCAATGAATCAGGTCTGTCATCCGACTCCCTTCCCCTCTTACACCCTGAGCTTATTGACTGGGATCTGCAAGGAACTCCCCAACTCAATATGTTCCAAAACGACGATGCCTACATTGATTATATGGAACTTAGGGACCACTTACCCAGGGGGGATCATAAAGCTGGTTTTGCTATTGAACTGAATACCGTGGCTTACTTCAGGGAGGGTACCAAGCCTTCCAGTCACAAAAATATCAAGATCAAAAATAGATCTGACAGTGAAAACTAACTTGCGGCAGTGTCAGATCACAAAACAATAAAAAGAAAGGACGTATCCAAAGGTGAAAACCCAACTGTGGCACCTGACGATGGAATGCTTGACACTCTCCCTAGTGATATGTACCAGGAAAGGTCACAGATTGTTGTGGAACCAACAGAGCCCGTGAACATTGGAACAGAAGAATAGCCCAAGATTATCCACTTTGCCAAATCTCTCACACCACCAGAGAAAACCAGGTTTGTACCATTCTTTAAGAAGAAGAGAGGCAGCTTTGCTTGGTCGTATGCAAACATGCCGGGTCTAGACCCAAACTTAATTCTACATCATCTGCCATTGGATCCGGGAGTAAAGCCAGTAAAGCAGAAGCTGAGAAAAATGCATCCTCACATAGCACTTTTGGTCAAAGAAGAACTCAAGAAATTGCTAGATGTGGGGTTCATCAGAGCCATAGATTACCTGGAATGGATATCCAACATTGTGCCAGTGTCTAAACTGGATGGCTGAGTTCGACTATGAAATGATTTTCGAGACTTAAACAAAGCATGCCTCAAGGATGACTTTCCATTGCCAAACATCGATATCATAGTCGACCTAACTGCAAGACATACAATGCTATCACTCATGGATGGATTCTTAGGGTATAATCAAATCAAAATAGCACCAAAGGACCAACACAAGATAGCTTTTACTTGCCCATGGGGTACCTTTTGCTGGAATGTCATGCCATTTGGGCTGAAAAATGCAGGTGCTACATATCAGTGAGCTATGACAACTATATTTCATGACATGATGCATGTAACTATGGAAGACTATGTCGACGACATCCTAGCAAAATCTCTCACAAGGGACTCACACCTGGATGTATTAGAAAAAGTCTTTCAAAGATTGGACCAATTCCAAGTCAAACTGAACCCTAAGAAATGTGTGTTTGGGGTAACGTTAGGCAAGCTGCTAGGATTCATCATGTCGGCAAACAGAATAGAGGTAGACCCTGCCAAGGTCAAAGCTATAATGGACATGCCACCACCCAAGACTCTAACTTAGTTGAGATCCCTACAGGGCAAGCTACAGGCCATCCGCAGGTTCATATCACAGCTGGCAGACAAGTGCCAACCTTTCAGCCATCTCCTGCATAAGAACATTCCATTTAGGTGGGATGAGCAGTGTGAAGAAGCATTCAACAAGCTAAAGGAGTACCTTATGAATCCACCCATTCTCATGCCTCCGATCCAAGGAAAACCTCTAATTCTCTACATATCTGCTACACCTACTGCTCTTGGAGCTCTTCTAGCACAGCAAGATTATGAGAACAAGGAAAGAGCTGTATACTACATCAGTCGAACCTTAGTGGGATACGAGTTGCAATACTCACAAGTAGAAAGATCATGTCTCGCGGTAGTTTTTGCTTCACAAAAACCCGACATTACATGCTCGCACATCCAGTTAAACTCATTGCAAAAATTGATCCACTAAAGTACCTCCTCAGCAAAGTAGCTCTCACAGGTCGCCTAGCAAAGTGGGTAATGCTTCTCAGTGAGTATGACATTGAATATGTGGACAGAAAAGCCATCAAGGGACAAATCATAGCAGACCAACTAGTAGATGCACCGTTACAAGACAGCAGGCCCATGCAGTTTGAATTTCCAGATGAATCCTTACTTAATGTGTCAACATCTTTCTAGAAATTCTACTTTGACGGGTCTTACACACACTATGGATCGGGGGCAGGTATCCTATTTATAACTCCTCAAAGTGACACAATTCGAAAGTCCTACCATTTGTTATTTCCATGCACCAATAACATAGCAGAGTATGAAGCCTTGGTAATTGGTCTCAAAATGGTGATTGAGTGGAAAATCCAAGAACTACATGTCTACCATGATTCTCAGCTTATAATCAATCAGGTCAACGATGAGTATCAAACCAAAGATGAAAAGCTCATCCCATACAAACGGATGGTCGATGACTTCAAAGAGCACTTTGGGACCATCTCCTTCGAGCAAATACCTAGGATTAAGAATAAGGCGGCAGATGCAATGGCTACCATAGCCTCTCTTCTAGAAATACCTAAAAATGAGTCACGGTATGAGTTCTTAGTGGAAACTATCCGACAACCAGCTTATGATCTTCTTGAGACCCATTCCATCTGCCTTCTAGTCGGATCTGATTCACCTTGGTACGCTAAGACTTACTCTTACCTCAAGGACAACATTCTCCCACCTGACCTCTCTTCCAACCAAAAGTGAACTTTCATACGACAAACCTCCCGCTACACTATCATAGCTGATACCCTATACCGACATGGTCTCGATGGTACTTTGCTCTGTTGTTTAGAACAAAAAGAATCCATAACTGCCTTGATGGACGTACACGAAGGGATTTGCGGAACACACTCCAGTGGTCCTTCCTTAGCCAAGAAACTCATGCGTTTGGATTATTACTGGCCAAACATGGAAATGGATTCATATCAGTTCGTCAAAAAGTGCAAACAGTGCCAAATACACGGGAACCTGATCCATGCACCTGCTCAAGAGTTGAGACCTTTAACGACACCCTGGCCCTTTTGCCAGTGGGGACTTGACCTTGTGGGAAAGATTCATCCACCCTCTTCCAACGACCACAAATTCATCATAACCACCATTGAGTATTTCACAAAGTGGATTGAAGCCGTTCCCCTCACCACCATCACAGGCAAGCAAATTTCCTCTTTCATCCTGAATTACATTATCTGCAGATATGGCATTCCTTCATCCATTATCATAGATAATGGAAGACCCTTCAAAAATTAGGATGTCCCGGAACTCTGTGAGCGTTTCAAAATCCAACATCACTTCTCCACTCCATACTACCCCCAAGGTAACGGTCAAGTTGAGGCATCGAATAAAACCATTCTGAAAATCCTAAAGAAGACTGTCAACGATGCTGGCCGTGATTGGCATGTCCAACTCAATCCTGCTCTATGGGCCTACAGAACCAGTATATACATTCCCATAGGTGCTACACCCTACGCCCTCATCTATGGTTCAGAAGCCATCCTCCCCATTGAGGTTGAACTACCATCTCTTAGGGTGTCGTTGAAAGGTCTCATATCAGATGAAGAATACAGAGTCTCCAGGTTACAAGAACTAGAGCTGCTAGAAGAAAGGCACCAGAAAGCCTTTGATCATCTCAAAGAATATCAACAGATGATGTCAAGAAGTTATAACCACAAGGTTTGCCCAAGATGCTTTAAGGTTGGGGACCTCGTTCTCAAAGAGAATCCTCGCAATCAACAAGATAGAGAAAAGAAAGGCAAGTTCGAACCTAACTGGCTTGGGCCCTATGTGATTGTAGCTACTTACGGATCGGGGGCATATCAGTTGGCAACATCAGAGGGTGAGTTGTTTGATGATCCAATCAACAGCATGTACCTTCGCCGGTTCTATACCTAGGAGAACCCCAATGCAAGGGGGCACAAAAATACAAAAAAAATCAAAAATGGAAAAACAACAAAAAAATAAAAAAAATAGAAAGCATACAAAAAAAATCGTCCTTTGGTGAAAACTTGGCAAAAAGGTGCCTTGGATAGGTAGCATGATGAAAACCTGGCAAATAGGCATCATGTTTACTTTCTAGCTTCTTGTGCAAATAAAAGCAAGTGATGAAAACCTGGTAAACAGGCATTACTTGTGATAAACCACCTTCTCCATCTTTGGGAATCCAATCACCTTGAGTCCATTCTTCCTTCACTCATTTTCCATTCGACCCATATCTATCCCATAATAAACACCTGGCAGTTACCTATCATGGCTTGATAACTCTCCCTCTTTGTGGCCTTGTCAACCAAGGTTTTGTCCCATATCGTCTCTTCAGTATGATCCTAGCATAGTGTCTCTTGTCAGTTTCCATGGTCCAAGTCTATGAACTATGTTTCCTTTGTGCCGTCATGTAGGCAAGGCCATTATTCTAATGCGCCCCTGAGGCTTCCGTTTGTCCCATCCGTTCCATATCTTGTCATTTTATCAATCTGAGTCTGTCTCCACTTTCTCTCACCTAGGTCTTAGGTCCATTAGGGTTTACCCCAAACTACATTGCCTCTGCGTCGTCACGTAGGCAAGGCCATTTAGTAATGCACCCCCGAGGCACTAGGTCAGTCCCTTAGGGTCCGTTTCCCCAATAAGGATTGTGCAATCTTCTCACCAAACATGCAAATGCAAGCAGAACCCGCACTTCAAGCAGAAATCTTGACTATGAACATCTTAACCTATCTAAAGCAAAGCAACTACCCAAGGTCTTCTAACTGATTCTATCTAAATTACAGCAAGGAAATCACATCTAAATGCAAGAATGTTTTGCAGATTGAAATCATGGTTATGTTACTGAGTCTTGATTTTTGTTATCATGTCTTTCTATGCTACTCAAGGATGCCAAAAGCTAGAGATGCTATGATGGGGGCATGATCATTTTCTTTGTTTGCTATCTATGGATTCCGCTTTAGTAATGTGACACCTTGTCTAAGGACATGATCGGCAAAAAGATCATTGAGGACATCAAAGGTCTCACATAAATGGGGGGCAATCCTTGTTTGTTGACACACAAGAGGTACTCAAGTCATCTAGATTCAATTTTGACTAGATGCTTGTATTTACTCGCCAAATCAAATTCCATGTAAGCAGTACTCAGGTCATCTCGGTTCAATTATACCTAGATGCTTGTATTCACTTACAACATTTCAGAAAATCTACCAAAAATAAATTGCCCAATGATGAAATAAAGCACTCTAAAAGCAAAACATTCATCCTATACCCATATACACATCCATACATCCATATCCAGTACAACGAACAATACCCAAACTATGCAGAATAACAATATCAAATGAAGTTTCTAAGCCTGTCAAAACCATTCTTCTATCTATCATCCTATCATTTTTGTGTCGATAGAGTACATTTGGACATCACAAAAAAAGCAAAGCATATAGGTGCATATCATATCACATTTGGAGTTAGGCATGAACATGATTCAATCAGTTGCATACATAACACAAAGCATTAGGTCATCCATACATCATCATCATATCACATCACTAAAGAAAAGAAAATCAAAAACATAGCCAAGTGCATCATATACGAAGCTGCATAATCATATAGAAATCATGTTACATTTGCATACATTCCAGACATATTAGATCAAACACTTATATCACATAACATTAGAACATATTACATCATATAGACATCACATAGCATCATATCAAAAGCATCTCATATAGCATCAGAAAGAACATCTAAGTCTACACATACATCGCATCATACAATAGAAGTAAATCATCATCTCATAACATATGCAATAGATCATAAGGCTGCATCCTCATATGTACAATCGTAAAAAGAAGTCCAAATGTACAATATCATCATCTCTCTCTGAATCAAAGTGTCATAATACAATATACATCCAAAAGGATGGTGATACATGTCCCAAAATGTACAAGATCTGGTGCAAGTCTACCCCTGCTGCTGTGGGCCACCACTGCCAGCCCCTGACTGCTGGGGACCCATCACAGAAGCCCCTAACCATGATGGACCTACTCTCTGAGTAGCCCTAGACTGACTCCTGAAACTTGAAGCCCTCTGACTCGCTGGCACTGCCCCATGATACAAGCCCCAGTAATACTGCACCTGTGACTGTACCCTGGCAAGCTCTGCCTGTGCCTATGCCAACTGTGCCTACAGCTGGCCTACCTGTGCCTGTGCCTGCTACACCTGCCCAACCAAAAAGGAGCTGGCTGCGTCTGTCCCCATAGCTACCACTGCAGTGTCTCGCTTCACACGGATAACACATACCTGTGCATCTGCCATGTCCCTCTCATGAGTCAGCCCTGCGATCACTGCGGCATCAGTCTCTCGCCAGCCGTCAGCCCTCCTAAGCTATGCCTACAGCTCTCTCACCTGTCCCCTCAGGCTACCTATGTCCCTCTCATGCACCTCTGCCTATCCTGGCCCCTGTGGTTGGGGCACCTATTGCTGTGGTACCTGCTAGGGTGGCGGCATCTGTGCCTGCTGTAGTATCTGCTACTGTGCAACCTATCCTGGCACTGCTTGCTTAGCCTGAGTTACCCTCCGCTACTGTCTCAGCCTCTCTCCATCATCACCACCCCATCCTCCTCATCCCCATCCTCTACCTCTCCCTTGGCCAACCTAATCCTCCTCCTCTGAATCTGCCTCATCGATACGAGGCACCAACATACCAGGTCCTGAGTATCTTAGAAAGGGATGTGTCGTAATCCAATCCTCATACTCCTGGGTGATCCCTGCATCGGCTATCTCTGTCCTCATGTCCCATGCCACGTAAGGAGTCTACCGAAACTCTGCCAGGGCCTCCTCATACAAAGCCATCGACTCCCATCAGACCCTCTCTGCATGTGTCCGTGCGAGCAATGCCTATCCCTGTGGCATACCCTACCTCCTGCCAAACTGTCTCAGCACTCGGCCCACCATCTGTCTCTCCAATATGTGCCATGTCTGGCCTATCAACCACCACATCTGAAAGCAGTAGGGCAGCTCGTCTCCCTCATCATCCCAAGGCTCACAATCCAGATATGATCGCCAGACGACCACATCTACACCATCCAAAGTATGCCTCCAGTACTCCAACTTCCCTAGCCTGTGCTGGGAAATAACTCCTACATATCCATAACTGTATGGCTCTCCTCGCTGCCTAGCAAACACACATATCAGCCTCGTCACCGCTATGTGCTCCCACAACCAAAACTGTAGTAGTAGTACCCCCGCTGATAGACTCGTGCTGCAGCGATACCCCACCTGGTGCATGTCATGGTATAGGTGGGCCAGTACACAAACTCCCCATGCGTATCAGGTGCCCTCAGTCAGCATCCACTCCATAATCCGGCCCCATCCAATGGGGAACCCATGCGATCTTCTGTCGGGGCATACAACGCCTCTGATCAACCCAGCCACGATCCCAGGGAAATAGTCATAACATTCATGTATGTCATGCCAAGGGATGACCTGTCCAACTAGCCCAGGGTCATCAAACACTCGCTGGCACTCAGCGAGTCCTGCATCCCACTGCACGTTGTACTCCACCAACTCACTAAAAACGGGTAAGTGCAGTATCCTGTAGACGTCCTCTAGAGTCACAGTCACCTCTCCAGTCAAAAAATAGAAAGTCCCATCCTCATTGTGGAATCTCTCCATGGCAGCTGTCAATAGTCCACGGTTCACCCGCACCTCGGGCATGAAGCAAACATAATCCAAACCCATGGCACCAAGTGCCTCTCTATCGATCTCTGTCAGCATATATCTCTGTAATCGGGGCATAGGGAACATCTCCCTCGACTGCAGTGTATCACGTATCTCCTCCTACAAGCACACAAACCAAGGCGTCAGTCTAAAGCCGCATATACCATCCTCAACATATCTACTAAACGATATCAACTAAACTTAGCATTTCAAATTGATCAAAACAACACACTACATCTCTTGACTAGATTCCTGCAATCTCAAAGATAGCTCATCGATTGTCGTGTCAAACAGGATGCTAATCGAATCAATTTGGCTAAGTAATTTGCTATCCAAAGCAAATGTGCCGCTACATGTGGTACAAGCGTTGTTTCTTTACATATGCGCAGCTTCTGGTATATGCGCCGCTAAAATCAACATATGCGCCGCCAAATAACCTATGCGCCATTACATTGCATATATGCGCAAGATCAACATATGTGCCGCTAGATTCAACATATACGCCGCCTAACTACAAAAGCACCGCCAAAATGCACATATGCGCAGTTTTCACTGATGCACCACCAAAATAGACATATGCGCTACAAAACTACAAATGTGCTGTTTCGCGTGACATATGCGGCATTCTGCACTTCAGCGCATCTGTTTGAACTATTTTCTATTGGCATTTATGACACCCTAACTCGACTCTAGGGAATATCTTTCGAAGCACATATCGGGGGTCCTGCCTCTACTGGCCGCCCGAATCGTCGGACTCGCTCGAATCGGTGCTCCTCATGTGGAATGTTTGCTGCTCTGGCTGCCATGCTGCTCCAAGTTTCTCTAAGCTCTCTGTATCCAATCCAAATCAAACAAGTATACAAATGAATAATCTTATGGACCCAGCTCCTATTTATAGCCTCCAAACCCTAATTCTAGCTAGGTGATGACTGTGACTATTTCCCGCACCCGTTTTCCCTCCCGTTTTCTTCCTGTTTCCTCGAAACACGTCCTTTTTCGTCCAACCTAACCTAACCCCTTCTTCATCGTGAGATTGTCCGTCTCACACCTTCTGCCTTCTCCCCGTCCAATCTCCCGAGGGGGCATCCTATTGTCAAACTTGTACTAGAGGTAAACTGGGGCATGTATCACTGTCAAACTATCGATTTCTTTGAAACAACATTGTAAACAGCATTGCATCAAAGAGGGGCAAAATGTATATGCCTAAAAATGACACGATTCAACTAAATAAATATTCTAAATATTTATTCCATTCTTCTACCAATTAAATAAATATTTCAAATTTATTTAATCGATTCAGTATTCCTTAATTAAATAAATTCAATTTATTTAATTAAAATTCCTTAATTCTTCTAATGTCCTACATAATTAAATAATCCTAAATTATTTAATTAATCATAAATTCCTCTATCCTAAGTCCTAATTCCACAGATCCACCTCACACTTACACCTCACTTTTCCACCTCATCTTGTCCACCTCATCGGGTTGCACATGTAATTAAATATATTAAATATTTAATTACCTATTTTCCCCCTCACCCACATGTCCTATTTCTTCTCAAATTAGAAGTTAGTTAACTAATCAATCAGAAATGTTAACTAACCAGTCAATTGAGTTAATCCCTCAATCAATTCAGTCAATTCCATAATTCATTCTTCCAACTGACTAATCAAGTTTGTTAACTATTCAGTTAAAAGAGTTAACTCTCCAATCAATGTTGTCAAATCCCCTCTTTCATGATGGAGATGAGACACTTGTCATATTTCTACTAGTTACACATTCCTCAACCATCCTCAGCCATTGATCATCACACTTCTTCTCAACTGTTGATTCTCATTCTTCTAAGTCTATAAAAGAAGCTTCATCCTCCCATTCTATTCATCCAGGTTATTTGTATTGTTACTCTGCAGAATTCTACCCGCGCGCCTTTGGCACCCCCAATACAATCTACTTGAGATCACCATTTGCTTTGAAGTTCTACTTCACTGCATTATCTATCAACACAGCCATTTTCTACCTACATCCTACAACACAGCTAAAAGAGTGCACTCACTGAGGGCCTGCTTCATCAACAAAAGGATGGTTGTAATAGGTGAACAACAGAAGCTTTGGAAAGGGGAGGTTTGCACTGTATTGTTCATTGCCTCATTTCATTCAATCTTTCTTGTTTTCATTATTCGGTTGATGTTTGGGTTTGATATTGTTCAATTGATTAAACCGCATTTTACCCTAACAAATACATCTTAAGAAGACTCCATCCAAGTCTTTTCTAAACAATACTCCATAAAATAAGACAATTATTGCAACCTAAAATACCTCCTTTTCATCTTGTCAAAACCTCTTGGATACTCACCAATTTGAAGGAAAGCTGAGATGTCTTGTGTCCAACTATTGGGAGCATGTAACCTTGCTAGTTGATATTGTTGTAGCACAAAATCAACACTCTTATCAACTTCTTCTTCTACTGTAAGTTGCTCACACATCCCGTTACCTCTCTATTGATGGTGTTTTTAGCATGCAACAATGTAGGTGAAATAAGGAATATCCCACCTCTCTTGAAAAAGGTATCCTATCCTAGATAGGACTGCCTCAAGGTTTATATAGCTAGGTCTTAACTTGCATGGAATAACTTCAGTGGAATGTATCAGCTGTACCAACAAGGGGACTTACATTTGTAGGGTTTATAAAATATGAAAGCAGTATGTATGCAGAAACCCTATGATTCTTTCAATAGATTTGTAATGTAGATGATACTTAAACCCTAAATCTACCAAATTTTATGTAAAGAAAATGTAAAAGGAAAGGGGGAGAAAGAAGGGATAAGAGATCCTATAGACAATTACAGAAATGATCAATAACCAGATAGATAGATTCCCAACAATAAACGAATCCTGCTTAATGCCATAGAGATTGTGCAATCTTCTAAGGAAATGTAATGATTTTAAAATTATAGAGGGTTCATCAAACACCCAGTCCCTGGCACAGCTCAATGAAATTATACAATCAAATATATCTCATAAAATATGCCTAGACTAACCATGCACAATGACATACAATCAGCAAGCCATCAATGGTATGGACAGGAAATCCATCAAATATCTAAATGATTAATCACAAATGCAACTGAATATCAACTAATTTCAGATTGACGTGAACCATGAAATCCAAAATGAGACAACATAGAAACACAAATTCCTAGCAACCTGCAAAATTGGCTTTGTATTGACTAAATATTGCTAGAGTCTCAGCAATTCACTGTCAAATCTTACTTCTTACATTGAGAGGAAAGGATGGCCCTTTTATTGACAAGGGACCATACCGAGTTTTTTAATTGATGGTGGAGATTTACTCAACACCAATGGTCCAGATTACATGGCATTTAATGTGATACATCAGTTAGTTACATTTTTGGATTTGCCTTTATCTTGATAGAAAAAGACAAAATACATCTTGCAAATACATTGAACTTGGAAAAAATGGATACTCATTTGGATATACATGCCGAAGAGCCACTTTCCAAGATAAAATATTGTCAAAATAAAGTCATATGATCCTTGAAAATATGAGCTGATGTGGAATGACGGGATTGCTCATGTTGGCTGGATCATTCCATTACTTGTCAACTTTGACTTGTCTAATAAGACAAATGAATTTTCCAATGTGTTGATAAGTCAAGAGGAGTATGTGGCACTCTTTTGAAGAAGATATGTCCAACTGGATGCTTGCTTGATAAACTCTTGATAACTGGACTGCTGGAACAAGTGAGGACAACTGTGAACATGTCCTGTGCATTGAGCTGAATCTATAGGAACAACAGTGGTGTAGGTCCAATCTTCTATGTATTCAAGTTCTTGGGACTCATCTCCATCATCTTGGACATCACACCGACTTCCTCTTGTATGTGTAATAGCAATTTAGTTGATAAAATGAAGATTTTACATATTTAGGGTCAGCACTGCATCTCTGTGTGATCATCCTCCATGATAGCTTCAGCTATCTCCTTCGTATGCTCAAACCTACAATTGACAATGTCAAGCATCAATTTCATCATAAACAATCATTTTCCATCAATATAGGTCAAGATACATTCATTTGCAGCCTTGGATTCATTTGGAACAACTTAATGTCAATGTCACTTTCTTGTGTTCATCTCCACAAATCTAGTGGTTTTCACATGATTTTCTACGTTTTTTACCAATTTCAATTACCCATTTGGCCTATATAATGATTTGGGAAGTTTTTGTGGCCCTTAGGATCCATTCGAAGGCTTTTATTTTGTATTTTTATAACCTTTTCTATAAAAAGTGAGATTTTTGGGGGTACTGCACATTCAGGTGCAGTAGCATTAATTGATACCAAACACGCTTAAAATCCTCACAAACATGCTAAAAGTGTTCATCATGATATGATAAATAGATATGCAATTCAAATTCACCAAGAAAATCCAGTTTGTACCTTGAAAAAATTAGTTTATTAGCCTAGATTGGCAAAAAGTGCTGATTTTGGGTCCTACTACACTTAGCACTGATTTTGAGGTCTACCAACTTAAGGCAATGAAGGTGATTTTTAGCACAAGGCGGTAAGGAAGTTTCTAACACTAGTGTTGATTTGATGTCCTACTAACCTAGTGTTGATTTTGGGTCCTACCAACCAAAGGTAGTAGAAGTGATTTTTAGCACTAGGCGATAGGCGACATTTTTAGTGCTAGGTAGTGGGATGCATTTTTAGCGCTAGGTGCAGTAGAGGGTAATTTTAGCGCCAGTTTTTAAACTTCCCAGGGGCAAGGTATATTTTAAAATATATTTAAGTATAAGTCAGTGATATTACTTTAAATATTTTTAAATATACTGGCAGGATGTTTGAGATAGGTTCCAGATCCATAGGATTTAATATGCATATTATAGATTTTTGAGGTTCCACCAGATTTCAAACTTAACCATTTTTTAGGGTTTTCAGGGTTTCAGACTTAAACAAATTAGGGTGCTAGGGCTATGCATCAGGATGAAAGTATATGGACCCCTTAGTGAAACCTTGTGGAATTTGACGTGATTTTGTAACTCTAAGACCTGGAAACTAGGAATTTCAACATGACACATCCTACATAAGTAGTTTCAAGGATAATATCCAATGACATAGGATTTTACAACAAAATGCAATGACACCCAATTTTAGTGTAAAAGGCAACAAAGGTCTATTTCTAAAGCACAAACCTAATCAAGACACCTCCAAATCAATCCCAAAAGGCATCAAATATCTCCAAACATGCCAAATACTAAAATTTGGAACAAATCCTACATTCTAAGCACAAATTCACCTTCTCATTGTCATAAGGCAGAAAGGTTGAGACTCTAACCCAAAGTAAAGAAAGGGGGTCTCCATTTGATAAAATGGGGTGTGTGTGCAAGGCACAACACTCTCACCAACTTGGTAATTTTGATATGAACATCATATTCCATGACCTCGCTGATCCAACTAGCCCTCTTTCCACTAATTTCTTTGCTTAAGAGGAACTCTTTGACACTTGCATGGGGTACCATCAACCAAATTTTATTATTAGAGAGCATATGTCTAAATTTTTTTAGTGCTCTAACAACAACAAAGACTTGTATCTCTACATAACCATACCTCAATTCATAGTCTTTGAGCCCTTCACTGAAAAAGCTATTGGCTATTCCAATTTGTCATTATTTTGTTGTACCAAGATGGATGATATGATTGAATCTCCTCCAAATGTGTAAAGGATGAAGTCATTTTCATAGTTTAGATTAACAAGTGTTGGAGCTTCAGTAATTGTTTTCTTGTGTTACCAAATTGTGCTTTGCAACCCAATTAGTTTGGGTTTTAACAATAGTTGTTTTTCTACTTTGAAGAAGCAGAGAGGTTCAAAGGAAGGGGTAAGAAAAAACTCAAGTTCATAAGCTAGCCTAGACTATCTACTATCCTGATGGAGGACTATTTCAATGATCATACATTACCAAGATCATGTAGTAGCTCAATTAGAGCTACTACATGAGCCAGATAAGATTAAGAGTGCTCCAACAAGGCAGGAGGTACCTAATGATTGACAGGTGAAGTTAAAGCTAAACTAGTCATTGCAGATCATGTTTCAGTTGTGTTCATTGCAGTGCATTCATTACAGTTTGATACAGTTTAGAAAAGTACATATAACAAATTGTCAAGTTTATACATGATTATAAACACCTATTGCATGCAATAATGTTCATTTTACGTTTATGCAATTGATTTACAAGAAAGAGATATTATGCACAAGTTATTGCATGAAATAACTGATTATATTCAAAGGAGAAGTGTTTATATGATCCCACACAAGCCATGGAAGTAACTATATATGATACAATGCACAAATAACAAGTACATTTGAACTAAAGGAAAGCATATAAAAGAAGGGTGGGACCCATCATTGCCTATATGAATGACGAATCTTATTGATGAGCTCCACCATCTTTAGCTTGTCCTGATGATAGCTCTAGAGAAGACTTGCAAAAGAGGAGGAACATAATTGTTAGAGCTCAAGGTTTCCATCTCTACTTCTATATGCAACAATTTAAAGTGTACTTGCTATCTTGCATCTGATCCATAAAATGAAGGAGATAAATAGATATCAGATGTAGATATCTGATGCAGGAGCATCCAGAGGTGTAAGGGCAATCTTTCATCACCCAAAAAGAAGTTAATTCAAAACCATTGTAGTTGTTCTCATTTCTTCCCATAATTAGTGTTTTTGGTTCCATAATACCCAGAATAATAATGTAGGACTTTCAGTTTTTCCAAACTACTAAAAATAGCGACCTGCCTATTTAGGAAAGTGCACCTGCTATTTTTAGAAAGTTTGCATTTGGGCACATAATGAAGCAAAAACTTCCAAAAAGTTACATAACAAAAATATAAGACCTTTGGCAAAGGAATCAGGATAAGTTCATTTGTGAGCTGAAAGATATTAAAGTTTTTATTTTCTGAAAAGCCCCTAAAAATTTCTGGAACGAGATATGAGGCACTAAAACTTCCCATAACATCCTAAAAAGTTGATGGAAATCTATTTACAAATTTCTAGCATGATAGTTCACATCGCGAGCTTTTCGGCGCTTAAAACGATTCGTCAATCGGACACCCAGATCAAAAGTTATGCTTCCCGGAAGTTGACCTACTTTTGGAGGGAGTTGCAAATTTTGAAATTTGGCTGGAGGCCGCCAAAAAGTGCTATTTATGACTATTTTAGGAACCCTGGGCAGTAGTAGAGTTAAGGGGGCCAATGTAGAGTCAAGAATAGGTGGGAAAATAGAAAACCTAGCTAATTTGGGGTTACAGAAGGCTGAAGATTCTAGAGTCTTGAGGTTGGGAAAGCTGTAATGTGTTGCAGCCAATAGAGGCTTCATCCTCTGATTATAATTGAGCTTCTATAATGTAATGAGTTGCCCAGTTCAATAAAAGAAAGTTCTATTTGCTGTGTTCAATATCTGCTATTGTGTGTTTTGTGAGTTACCCCCTTCATCAAGTGGTATCAGAGCGAGGGTTCCTGAGTGTGTAGACAGATCGCCGACTGTGAGGCAGTTTGCACCAGGACCTGAGGTTGTGGGTTTGCTGCGGAGACCAAGATGCCTCCACAAAGAAATCATGTTGGGAGGAATGCTTTGATGGAAGAGGGTTTTAGAGCCCTACAAAGGCAAATCGATGCATTGCAAGAGGAGCTACGAAGAGGGTTTGAGCCGAGGACAAGAGAAGAAAGTCAAGATGAAGTTGAAGAAGAGCTATCTGAGGAAGAACAAGAAGCTGCCGAAGATGCTGCAGAAGTAAGGTTGTTGAGGGTCATTTCAAAGATCAGAAAGAGGCCCAGGATTGAAGTTTCTACATATTCTGGAGATTTGAATCCAGAACAGCTTATTGATTGGATCAATGACATGGAGGAGTATTTTGAGTATGAAGATGTGGAGGACCCAGATCGGGTTAAGTTTGCAAAAACAAAGTTGAAAGGCCACGCCAATATTTGGTGGAAGGAGGTCCAATTAGAGATGAATAGAAGAGGAAAAGCAAAGATTACCAGATGGGATCGGATGGTGGAGAAACTGAAGAAGCAGTTCATTCATGTGGACTATGAGATGGAGTTGCTGAAGAAGCTGCAAGGACTAAAGCAAGGTAGCAAGTCTGTTAAGGAGTATACAGAAGAGTTTTATAAAATTACTATCAGGATAGGCCATGTAGAGCCCAACAAGGAGAAGGTAGCCCATAACATTAATGGGTTGAGGCCGAGTATTCAAGAGGAGTTGAGCCTAGTCAGAATGACCACCATAGAAGATGCGTACCAGTTTTTTCTGAAGGTGGAAGAGAAGCTGAACAAAAGATTTGATAGCAAGCAAAGGGGAAGAGGTCAAGGTGGAAGGACTGGTGGAAGACCCTATGGAGGCCGTAATGAAGATCAAAAGAAAAGTGAAGAAGTAGGCACCAATTGAAATCAAAGAGGGGATAATACCTACCGCCCTCGTGACCAAAAAAATGGTGAGCAAAGAGGAAGAGGAAGAGGTAGACCTGGGCAAGGACCTAGAAGAAGAGGTTTCAGAGGAACCTGTTTCCAATGTGGATAAGGGCATCGAGCATATGAGTGTCCGCAACATCAAGGAAGGACAAATAGAAGACCTGAAGGTAATGCACGAGTTGCACATGTAGATGAAGATGCACATTATGAGCATTCTGAAGATGCTGAAAGGGGAGAAACCCTAGTTGTCAGAAGAACCTTGCTGAATAAGGAGAAAGAACCCAATCAGAGGAAGAGTTTATTTTGCACAAGGTGCAAATGTGAGGGTAAGTGTTGTGATATTATTACTGACAGTGGAAGCACTGATAATCTTGTTTCAGAGGAGATGGTTGACAAGTTGAAGTTGACAAGAAGAAAGCATCCACATCCATATCGGATTGCATGGTTGTAAAAGGACCATAGAGCTTTGGTCAATTAATAGTGTTTAGTGAAGTTCAAGATTGGTGACTACCATGATGAGGTGTTGTGTGATATCATACCAATGGATGCATGTCATATGCTGTTGGGGAGGCCGTGGTAGTATGATAGGAGCGCTGTCCATGATGGCCGTGCAAACAAATATTCCCTAACAAAGGATGGAGTTCGTCATAAGTTGAAGCCCTTGAAGGAGGTGGAAGAAAAGGTATGTAGTACTGCCAGAATTTGTTTGGTAGATGGTAGGAAATTTTTGGAGGGTATGAAGCATGAGTGTCATTGCTTTGCATTGATTCCTAAGATTAGTCTAGAGAAATGTGAAGATGTACCTATAGAAGTTTCAGATATGTTGGAAGAGTTCCAGGACATTATCTCTGATAATGTACCAAAAGGTTTACCACTAGTAAGGAAGATAAGTCATCAAATGGATTTGATACTAGGAGCCAGTTTGCCAAACAAGGCAGCCCATAGAATGACCCCTACAGAGAATGAAGAGATAAATAGACAAGTTCAGGAGTTGTTGAGGAAGGGATTGATAAGGGAGAGCCTAAGTCCATGTACGGTACCTGCAGTATTAGCACCAAAGAAGGATGGAGAATGGAGGATGTGTACAGACTCTCGAGCCATCAATAAGATAACGATCAAGTATAGATTTCTATTGCCAAGAATGGATGACATCATGGATTGTTTGAGTGGAGCAAAGTACTTCATGAAAATTGACCTGAAGAGTGGGTATCACCAAATCCGTATCAGAGAAGGGGATGAATGGAAGATAGCCTTCAAGACAAAGGAAGGTTTGTATGAGTGGTTAGTCATGTCATTTGGGCTAACCAATGCACCGAGCACATTCATGTGGCTCATGAACGAGGTACTGAAAGAATTTTTGGGAAGTTTTGTTATTGTTTATTTGGATGATATTTTGATTTTTAGTAAGACTTGGGATGAGCATTTGATGCATATCAGAAGAGTTCTAGAGAAGCTGAGGGAGGAGAAGTTGCTGATTAATCTGAAGAAATGCAGTTTTGCAAAGAAGGAGTTGGTATACCCGGGATTTGTTGTCTCAGAGGAAGGTCTTAAGATGGACCCAGAAAAAGTAAGGGCTATCATTGAATGGCCTACACCAAGGAGTGCAACGGAGGTAAGATCTTTTCATGGTTTGGCAAGTTTTTACAGAAAGTTTATCAAGAATTTCAGTAGCATTTGTGCACCCCTAACTGAAACAATGAGAGGGGATAGAAAAGAGTTTAGATGGACTAAAGGAGCCGACAAGAGCTTTGATACATTGAAGCAAAAAGTTGTAGAACAACCTATTTTGGCACTTCCAGATTTCAATAAGGTATTTTAGGTAGATTGTGATGCTAGTGGTAGTGGTATAGGAGCTGTTTTGAGCCAAGAAGGTAAACCCATTGCCTATTTTAGTAAGAAGTTTAATGATGCCAAGAAAAAGTATTCTGTTTATGATCAAGAATTTTATGCAATAGTTCAGGCTTTGAAGAAATGGAGACATTATTTGTTGCCAAAAGAGTTTATTTTATATACTGATCATCAGGCTTTGCAGTATATTAATAGTCAAGGGAAGTTGAACCAAAGGCACTTAAAATGGGTTGAGTTTTTGCAGAGTTATACCTTTGTTTTGAAGCACAGGAGTGGGAAGTCCAACAGAGTTGCAGATGCCTTGAGCAGAAGGCAAAATTTGTTGACAGAAATGAAGATAGAGGTTGTTGGGTTCAATGAGCTCAAAAGTTTGTACCCTGAAGATCCAAATTTTGTAGAGGCTTGGAAAGCTTGTCTGGAGCCTGTTACTTTGGATAGGACAAAATGGTTGGATTTCATAATCCAAGACAACATGTTGTTTAGAGGAAGCCAGTTGTGCATTCCGAGGAGTTCCATGAGAGAGAACCTGATTAAAGAGAAGCATAGTGGAGGACTGGCTGGACACTTTGGTGGAGATAAGACCATTTCTATTGTTGGTGAAAATTATTATTGGCCACAGCTACAGCAGGATGTGAGGAAGTTTGTGTAGAGTTGCAGAGTATGTCAGATGGCAAAAGGAACAAGTCAAAATACAGGATTGTATCAACCATTACCTGTACCAGAGAAGCCATGGGATGATATTAGTATGGATTTTGTTCTTGGTTTACCAAGGACACAGAGAGGGCATGATTCTTTTTTTGTGGTGGTGGACAAATTCTCAAAGATGGCACATTTTATTCCTTGTAAGAAGACTAATGATGCTATTCATATTGCAGAGTTATTTTTCAAGGAAGTGGTGAGACTACATGGTCTACCAAAGAGCATAGTTTCAGATCGAGATACCAAGTTTGTTGGTTATTTCTAGAGGACATTGTGGAAGAAGTTGAAGATAGATTTGAAGTTTAGTTCTACACACCATCCACAGACTGATGGACAAACTGAAGTGGTGAATAGGAGTTTGGGTAACCTGCTACGATGCTTAGTAGGAGATAAGCCCAAGGGATGGGATTTGATTTTACCACAGGTAGAATTTGCTTACAACAATTCTGTCAATAGGAGTACTAGTAAATCACCATTCCAAATTATATATGGCAATAGCCCAAGAAATGCTTCTAAGTTAAGGAAGCTGGACAACGGAGAAAAGGCAAGTGCTGAAGCTGAAGACTTTGTAGAACATCTAAAGAATTTGCATGAAGAGGTGAGAAAGCACATTAATAAAATGAATATTCAGTACAAGGCTAAGGCAGATCAGAAGAGGAGATATAAGGAATTCTAGGTAGGAGATGAAGTCATGGTTCACTTGAGAAAAGAAAGGTTCCCAATTGGAACATACAATAAGTTGAAATTGAAGAAATTTGGACCATGCAAAATTTTGAAGAAACATGATTCAGGAAATGCATATGAGGTAGAGCTGCCGAGTGGGATCAATATTTCCCCTTATTTCAACATTGCTGATTTATCAGAATATCATGATGGTGGAACAGAGGATGGACCAATAGAAGAACAGTGGAGTATTCCGGCATCTACTTCAACAGAGGAGATAGAAGCGATCTTGGATAGCTGTGTGGGAAGAAGTACTCGGAACAAGCAATATGAAGAATATCTAGTAAAATGGAAAGGAAGGCCTGTTGAAGATTCTTCTTGGTTGTCTAAGGCAGAGGTTGACCATTTGAGTTTTCCTCACACAAACACATGAGACGTGACAGGGTCACTTCTCAAATTACCCTGGTTGTCTGATGCAAGAGCATCCAGAGGTGTAAGGGCAATCTTTTATCACCCAAAAAGAAGTTAATTCAAAACCATTGTAGTTGTTCTCATTTCTTCCCATAATTAGTGTTTTTGGTTCCATAATATCGAGAATAATAATGTAGGACTTTCAGTTTTTCCAAACTGCTAAAAATAGTGACCTGCCTATTTAGGAAAGTGTACCTGCTATTTTTAGAAAGTTTGCATTTGGGAACGTAATGAAGCAAATACTTCCAGAAAGTTACATAATGGAAATATAAGACCTTTGGCAAAGGAATCAGGATAAGATCATTTGTGAGCTGAAAGATATTAAAGTTTTTATTTTCTGAAAAGCCCCTAAAAATTTTTGGAACGAGATATGAGGCACTAAAACTTCCCATAACATCCCAAAAAGTTGATAGAAATCTATTTACAAATTTTTGGTGTGATAGTTCACATCGCGAGCTTTTCGGCGCTTAAAACGGTTCGTCAATCGGACACCCGGATCAAAAGTTATGCTTCCCAAAAGTTGACCTACTTTTGGAGGGAGTTGCAAATTTCAAAACTTGGCTGGAGGCCACCAAAAAGTGCTATTTATGACTATTTTGGAACCCTGGGCAGTAGTAGAGTTAAGGGGGCCAATGTAGAGTCAAGAATAGGTGGGAAAATAGAAACCCTAGCTGATTTGGGGTTACAAAAGGCTAAAAATTCTAGAGTCTTGAGGTTGGGAAAGCTGTAATGTGTTGCAGCCAATAGAGGCTTCATCCTCTAATTGTAATTGAGCTTCTATAATGTAATGAGTTGCCCAGTTCAATAAAAGAAAGTTCTATTTGCTGTGTTCAATATCTGCTATTGTGTGTTTTGTGATTTACCCCCTTCATCAATATCTAATCATGAGAGGAGGTAGAAAAGAGAAAGTAAAATCAAATAGTCAAAAGAGAGGCTTCAGCCTCATGGTTAATCTAACTAGTTTGTTCACTATGTAGGTACAAGTACATGAAGACCATTCATCAAATGACTTTTGTTTGCAATATAATATCAGGTGACATCTAAGGACATCATTTGCATGAATAAAAAGGACAAACAACACAAAAATGTATCAATGTTCACAGAAGACAGCTAGCAAGCTCATTAAGGAGAACTCATCTTCACAACCATAAAAGGTATAGTCAATAGAGACCATGTGAGCCTTTCACCTCATTGAGATATTACTTCAAGTATATAGATCAAGGAAAAGGTCTTAGGTGATTTTAAAGAAATAGTCCTATCTAAAGCATCACCAAGTTATCATAAGACACAAGGATTCATTATCTTCAAACATACAATCCAAAAGAGATGGAGATAGTCATGAAGAGGACGATTACTCTAAGAGTGTCATGTTGTAGAAGAGATCAAAACATGATGTATGGTCATGAGGACAATCCCAATTTACTATCATAAGGCCTAAAAAGATGCAAGGAGCAGAGGGGCTACCATATATAGTGTTTAAGAGACAATATAGCTCTATATATATGATGATATAGAAAGGCAAAATGATTCATGAAAAGATCAATAGAGGCAAACTCTTTAAGACATAGGTAGTAGTCATACTAGCAAGAACAACATCATGGTCCTGATTGGTCATCATTGTCACCCAAAGAACCCAATAGAGGATTTGTTTTATGTTTTGTCATGGAGTAACAGTCCACATGAAGTAACAATCATCATGCTTCAAAGGGACAACAAAACTGAAAGATACCATGACATTTGATACAACATAAAGAAGCATAGTGCAGTCATTAAAAGATATAATAACATCAACAGATGCAAAGGAATGAAGTGAATCTAAGTTTTCATGAGGTAGTATAAAAATGTAATGATCAGTCATACAAATAACCTTATGAGATAGTCAAGCCAAATTTATACTGTGCTAGTCAAAACAAAGGTAGAAAAGACCTGAAAGAGTTACAGATAAGATGTATCAAGAGCACATAGCCTTCAGGAGATAAATGAAACAAACTTCTATAAAGTTTTTTTTAGAAGCAATGTAGAGATAAAAAACAACTTTTCCTCTATATTATCAATAAGTTTTCTCAAGAGTTCTCATAGTGCCTCAAGGGAAAACAAACCAAGGTCAATTCAAGACAATCTACACAAGGACAACATTTCAAGACAAAAGATATGACTACCAAGAAGGTGTAGTCCAAGTGGGAAAGGGGACAATCACATAGTCTTCAAAGTGCAGTAAGTTAAAGTGACAAAAGAGAAAATTACAAAGAGGTATGCTTAAATATCATCCATTCCAGTAGTTAGGAGCTTATATGGGCAAATAAAAAAATAGGACAAATATTTACCAATTTTTGTTGTGAATAAGGCATAATGTTGCTAGTAAGTGTTTGACCATCGATACAAATGATATTCAAGTAGAGGCCACCTTCTGTCAAAGAGCAATGTCACTACATGAAGGGAAATATTGTAATAAGAATGGTTTAGAAGGATCATGACTGTCATAAAAATAGGAAATCATGCATAACTGGAACAACTGCAGGATATGCTACATCAACAGTCATCATTACCATCTATATGTAGAGTAAAAAGAGAAAGAAAATGAGATACAAAGTCATGTAACATCCTAACAAGGGATTCAAGGCCCTGTATAAAGCCTCCAAATGATAAAGACAATTTTATAGGACCGAAGATATATCAATAGTGCTCATACACGAGAAAGTAGCATCATAACAAGATAATGAGAAACACTTGAGATGGCTAACAAGTATTAATGGTACAGGAAGGGGATATAACAATATCATACCAAAGAGAGTACATGCATTGAAAGATATCTAATATATTGAAATCCTCACATCTTACCTTCACAAGGTAATATACAAAACAAAAGCAACAGTCAGGTAATGAATATGACTGCACATACAGTGTAATTGTGATTGTCATAAGATTAAATGAGGTGATAGTCACAGGAATGTTGATAAACAGAGATCATTATCATAGGTGGACTTAGCCAGAACCTCATTTATTTGATACCAGTGGACACAGGATCAAAATCATATAAGGTGCACTGATTAGGAATGACTGAGTATTGGTTTAGCCTAGCAATTTTCAAAAGCTTACAAAAATCATGCTATAGATTTATCACAAGGTTTCTAGTCATCCAATCCTAATAAAATGTAAGGGTTGTGTGCAATTGGCTAGTACAGTAAAAATGAGTTAGAAACCTATAAATGAAAGCATACAGAGCCTTTTACACCATTTTTTTTCATAAATGTCAAATGATAAAAGAAGCCTACAGGAACTGTAAGCAAAAAAATCACACACTGCCTCCATGAGGACCCCTATGATGATTCAAATCCTTGTCACATATATGTAAGCATGAAATAATGTCCTTTAAGTAGCAGGCCTCTTGATGGCATGTCCTCTCTTCTTGTCTTGTGTCATGTCTTCCTTGTTGATTTCTCTCTCTCCCCAGTTGCGACACTTTTTGACACTTATTGTGACACTTGTCAACTTGCATTTTCTAGCTTTGGACCTTGATCCTAAGCCTTGTGAGAGTCTTGTAGGTGAGTTTTCACCTCTCCCATTTGTTTTTCCTCTAGTGCACCTCCTAGAAGCCTTCTAGAGGTCTTCTTATCCATCTCCCGCTTTGAGTTTTTAGTTTCATCGAACCAATACAAATCTCCCACTATTATTTCCATATCTCCCCTGGGAGATCTTGCTGACGCAAGTGGAGATTTGGATTCTTCCACATGACTGACCTGTTTCTTGATACAAAACATTTCCTTTTCCTCTCTCCTACCATCTCCCAGCCTATTTTTCTACATCTAACCCTGTCCAACTCGGATCTCCCCCGGGCGACCCTACTGGCAAAAGAGGTGACCCTACCATTTTTGCAGCCACAGAAAATCTTGAGTTTCTCTCTTGTTTTTGCTCCATTTTTGCCTATTTTTCTCTATGTTTGCATGGTTTTTGATCCCTAATATAGAGTTAACTATTTCATGCACCCACACATGCATAATTAGCTCTATTTGATCTCAAATTAACTCTTCAATCAATCTCATGCATTCCCTCACCTCCATTTTCTCTCCAGTGATAAGCAATCATTTCTTCATCACTCTCTAATCAGTTGAGTTCACTAGGTAATCAACCTTGTTAACTCTAGGAAATCTACTCTTGTTAACTCATCAATCAAATTAGTTAACTCTCCAATCAATTCTTTCTTCTAAACCTATAAATACCCCCCTCCCTCAAGCACAAAGGGAGGCAAATTCATTGTGCACACAACTCTTGCCAAATTTTACTCTCTAACTTAGCATTCAAATGTTCTTACAAGACAAAGGTGCCTTTTGATTTATTTGTTCAACCAAGTAGCATCACACTGCTTCATTCTATGCCATTGTGCTCAACCCAAGCTCTCATCGAGCTCATACGAGCTTCATCAAAGATTATTTTTTCTTCTTTGGGTCATTTTGTTGTCAAGAGGATCACCTGCTACCATAAAAAGGATTTGAGGTTGCCTATTACAAGCATTGTTGAGGGTAGTGGAGTCAACAAATCTTCATTTCTCTCGGGTTCCTTCATTGTTTTCATTTCAATTCATAGTAATTAGAGAATCAAATTTGCTCTTGGGAACAGTAAATAGATCTAGTTTATTAGAAGAAGCATTTTCCCTTTTCTTAGATAAAATTGCATTCAAAACTTTAAAAACACAAAAAACATAGGTTGACATTGCATTGGAAAAGTCATATAGAATTGCATACATATTTCCTTTCATAGATTAGAAGCACTTTCATTTCCAAAATACTCTAAAAAATACCAAAAGATTGTTTTTCATATCATTTAGTTTGCATGCATATAGAAACAATAGAATAGACAACACTGCAAACCCTCAATTCCAACACAAGGTAAAAATAAAGTCAAAACACAAGTCAAACCCTAGGTCAACAAAACCCTAGGTCAAAACCCTAAGTTGGGTTAAGGTTAGTAATCACACATTTACCTCCATCCTAATTCACAAATGTGCTTAGGAGTGAGAGGAGAGTGGGTGAGGGCTATCCGTGACAAGATCCAAGAGATTCATCCAAGGCCTCAACAACAAACATTTGTCTTACCACAAGGAGACCCATTTGTCCTTTTGTTGTTAGAAGAAACTAGACAATGATAGATACAACAAGACCTCTTACAATGCATACAAAGACAAGAGGACATCAACAAGAACAATTGCTTACCCACACAGAGGTGGAATCTTAGAAATCCAAACAAAAGAAGAGAAACTAGTGACCTTTCAGGTCATAGGATTATCTCAACTACAAAAACAATCAAATGAAACATACAACAAAGCACACAACAACAAAGGTCACAGTACTTGCTGACCCCTCTCTACAAAGTCCATCTCTCCAACGAGCCAGACCCCGTTCGTGTCTCGCCTCCTCTCGACTAGCTAATTCCACGTGAGTGAGAGGGATGTGGCAGATCATCCTGTGGTAAGGAGGGAAAGGGTCCTTGTGCATGCCAAAATTTGACCCGACAGCCGCAGGCAACCGGAGTCATAATTTTGAGCGTACATATTTTGGTGAACCCGATGTGAACCTGTAAATCCTTCTAGGATGAGTAATTTTGCGTTCCAATTTCAAACATCTCGAAATTGATAACAAAAACTTTGCAACATTTTTATACCATTCTTCATAGTTGCTTTTGCCGCTTCAACTCCTATCATCTACGCCATCAGCCATTCCATTTATTTCATGATGTCTATGGCACCCCCAAATATGACGAAACCTGACTTAAACCAAGGGAACCAAAAACTCCCTCATTTGATAGGAATGTGCCACCACATCCTGACACACCAGTCACCAACTGTTATGATTACAAGGATTCTGACTATGAGCAAGATCAAAGAGAATCTAGGCGCTCTCTATCGTTCAACAACCCATCTTGGGAGAACAATCCAACCATACCAAATCCATCGCATAAAGCAACAAGGGTGAGGTTGAAAATACATCGACCCGAACAACCTTCCACAAGTACATTGAATACCCACCTTGATGAAGAGGTCAGAAGGTTGGAAAAATGTCTACAAGAAACCAAAGATGCTCAAGAGGCATTGAGGATTGCCTTACAAGAAGAACAAAAAGAAAATGTTGCACGTGAGGAAGCTCTTCACTATGAAAATATTCAAAGAGAACATCCTAGAAATGAAGAAACCCCTAGAGCTACTACTGCTGACTTGATCACAACACTAGTACAAAGAATCAGAATCTTAGAGGCAGAACAAGATGCTCTAGAAAGAAGACTCAAGTCCCATGAACAAGACCAGGGGGCATCTCAAAATCCCCCCTACCTAAATTATTATTAATGACATGCTATTAATGACACCTGTCTGAATGGGAACCCCCCTGTTCAGAACAATCTAACAAATCTGACAACAAGTTATCAAAACCCACCCATAGGGTTATTACTAACAACCCCGCAATCTCAAAGTGCCTTTCTAGGAACATATCTTGAATATTTGTAAGAGCCTCTAGACCAAAACATAAGGAATGTGCAACTACCTTGACCACTACCAGATCTCCCAAAGTTCAAAGGAGAAGGAGATCCAAATTCACACATTAAAGCCTACACCACGGCCATAAGAGAACTCCTCCCTTGGGATGGGGTTGTAGCAAAGATCTTATTGAAAAAACTTGAAGGAGTCACTCTGGATTGGTATTATCGTCTCCTAGAAGCTTCGATCCATTTGTTTAGACAACTCATTGGAGAGTTTGTCATGGCATTCGACATGAATAAACTCTTCAAAATAGGGATTAGAGAATTCCTCACAATGAAACAAGAGCCAAATGAATCTGTAGCACATTTCATCACTTGGTGGAGGCAAGTCCTCTATTCTTCAACCAGTGCTCCGAACATGGATCATCAAGAACTGTGCGACCTCTTCTTGCATGCCCTTAACAAAGACATGAGAGAAGATGTCCAAAAACTGCCATATAAGTCCTATGAAGAGGCATTGGAAAGTGCTTTAAGAATTGACCAAGCTGCCATCGATAGTGGCGAAAAGACTTATGATACCAATGGAAAGCTTTGAACATCCAGAGGAGTAGAAAAGACTACAGCTAATGTGCCTTAGGAAAAAAAAGTCAATATCATAAAAAATAATCCAAGTAATGACAAATGGAGATAGAAAGGGAATCAAGGATCAAACCAACCTTCATATGATCCCAATACTTATTGTTGGTTCCATGGAACAAAGGGTCATGAAACAAAGACTTGTTATAGTTACAATAAAGCCATCTCTAAACTTACACCAGAGCAACAAAAGAACTTCCTTAAACTTCTCTAATCCCAGAGAAAGGAGAAAGAACCTCAAATTGAGAAAGGAAAGGCTAACCAAAACCATGCCAATAACATAGAACTAGACCAAGAAGTGTTCATGATCCATGAAGAGGAACAGATAGACTGAATGGAGAACATCTTCAAACAAGTGATAAACCTGCTAAGAGTATCTTGAATGCATCACAAGACATTCCTAGAAGTATTGGATGTAGGATGTTCCTCACAGGAGGAATCATATCCTCTTACATTTGATGTTTCTAAACTACCCCAAAGCAAAGGAAGTAAGAAAAAGGATTCACCCCTATACATACAAATTCAAGTCAAAGAGGTCACTATAAAAAGGGTGGTGGTGGATGAAGGGTCGACAGTCAATCTCTTGCCAATGTCCTTTCTACGAAGGATGGGATACAGCAAAACAGGGATCAAGCAACAAACTGCCACATTGAGAATTTATGATAATCATGACATCCAAACAGTTGGAAAAATCAGCCTACCTCTCAATCTGATGGGAAAGACTATCTCTACTGATTTCTATGTTATTAACCGAGAGACCAATTACAACATGATCCTTGGGAGACCCTGGATTCATGCCATGAAATCCAATTCATCTACTTTATTCCAAGTAATACATTTCCATCATTTGGGAAAGGTAATCATAGTCAAAGAAGACCTTGATCCTTTTAGTGTTTATAGAAAGGAACAGGAAGAAAAAGACAAGAAATTGAAAATGCAAGATAATCAAAAAGAGGAAACTCAAGACGTTCAAACAAGTGCAAGTGCTCATAATATATCCTACCAAAGAATGGATGATCTTAGGGAATTCCCTTTTGATCCACATACCACTGAATCCCATGCACCATTCGGATCAGCAGCCATCCCATGTGTCAATGAATGGGATATCAAAAACCTCTTGGTTGGAATAATTGAGATCATTGAAGGAGACGAAAAAGAAGAAAAATGAACTTTCACTTATGAATTTGGAGAAACATCTCATTCGCAAAATCATGAAAGCTTATGGACCCTACATTTGGACGGAGCCAGTTACAAAATAGGGGCAGGAATGGGGATAATCTTAACATCTCCTAAAGGAAAAGTCCTCCCCTTCACCTTCAGACTAGACTTCTTTTGCACCAACAACATCGCTGAGTATGAATCCATGTCCCTAGGAATCATGCTAGCCATGAGAATGGGAGTCAAGAAAATCTCTTCCTTTGGAGATTCTTCATTGATAATCAATCAAGTTGGGGAAAATTATGAAACGAAATTAGAATAGTTGTGACCTTATAAAGAGACCATCATGAAGTTAGTTTAATTCTTCAATTTCTTCTCTATCAAAGCCATACCTAGAGAAGAAAATCAAGTGGCCGACTCAATGGCCATGTCAGCCGCATTATTTTTGCCACATGCTCAGTTGCAAAATTTAGAATATATTGTCTCAGTACACGGAGAGCCATTATTGGAAAGCAAAGAATTACCGAACATCCTAAATTATGCCATGGGTCAAGGAGAAAGACCAACCCGAGATTACGCCAAGAATGACAAAGCCATCTTGGAATATCTACCTGCTTATGATGAACTTCCAAGAGTGCACCACAAAAAAGGATACATGCTCCTCCCTCATCTAGAGGACTATTTTGGGAGTGAGAAAGAAATCCTTCATATTGAATTGAACTTAGATTTACCATCTACACCTCAAAAGTTTGAGGAAGGACATCCATCCCTAACCGAAGATACCATTGATGTCAATGTTGGGACACCTGAAAATCCTAGGATGTTAAAACTAGGAGGAGAACTAAATGATGAGGAATTAGAGGAGCATAGAGATTTCCTCATTGAGTATTCAGACATATTTGCATGGGCATATTCAAACATGTCAGGATTAGATCCCAAGGTTGTGGTGCATAACTTAGTGACAAAACCAGATGCAAAACCCGTGAAACAAAAACCAAGGCCTATAAAACCACAAGTAGCTAAAATGGTGAAGGAAGAACTAAAAAAATTGTTAAATGTTGGTTTCATCAAACCAATGGATTATTCAAATTAGGTGTCAAACATTGTCCCAGTTCTAAAGAAAAATGGAAAAATTTGGATATGTCTCGACTTTAGAGACATCAATCAAGCTTGCCCAAAAGATGATTTTCCTTTACCATCCATCGATCAAATTGGAAATTCAACAGCGGGATACGAGGCCCTTTCCCTCATGGATGGATTTTCAGGATATAACTAGATCAAAATTACAGAAGTGGATCAAAACAAAACAACATTTACTATCCTCTGGGGAACTTTATGCTACGTAGTCATGCCATTTAGGTTGAAGAACATAGGAGCCACCTATCAAAGGGCAATGACACATATCTTTCATGATTACATCCACAAGATAGTCAAAACTTACATTGATGACCTCCTGGCTAAATCAAAACAAAGATCAAAACATTCGAGGAGCTCCGCAAAATCTTCAATAGGCTTCCTGAATATAAAATAAGGTTAAACCCCAAAAAGTGTGTCTTCGGAGTCACGGCAAGAAAATTGTTGGGATTCATTGTCTCATGAAGAGACATAGATGTTGACCTAGCCAAGGTCAAAGTAGTTTTGAACGCAACCCTGCCAATAAGTGAAAGAGCAGTAAGATCTTTCTTAGGACAGTTGGGTGCGATCAGACAGTTCATACCATACATGACTTTCAAAATTCATCCAATCAATCAGTTGTTAAAAAAACAAGTTGGCATAACGCAGACTATGGACTGTCAAAATGCATTTGAGCAAGTAAAGAAATTCCTATTAACTACACCCACATTAATGCCACCTAAACATGAAAAACCCTTCATCTTATACTTTAAAGCAACCAATATCTCTGAAGCATGCATGCTAGCTCAAGAGGATGAGGGTGAAAGAGAAAGAACCATCTATTTCATAAGTCAAACCTTGTTGGAATATGAGAAGAACTATACCCAAGCTAAGAAAGAATATCTTGCCATAGTCTTCACCATCCAAAGACTACCACCCTACATGTTGAATCAACAAACTAAAGTGATGATACGATCCAAGCAACTGAGGACTTTCTTAAATCAACCCATGCTCTCCAAGAGAGCCAGCCGATTCATAACCTTGTTGAGTGAGTTTGAGCTAATCTATGTCAACCAAAAAGTAGTCAAGGGACAAATAATAGAGGATTGGTTAGCAAATAACCTAGTTCCCCAAGAGGAACCCGTAAATGAAGATTTCCCTGATGAAGAGATTTGTGTGGTCAATCTCGAGAAGTATGTAGCTTCATATTGGTACAGAGATATTGTGAACTATCTCGCAAACAAAACTTACCCAAAGAACATAACCACTTTAGGAAAAAGATGATTACGAGTCCTCACTGCAAGATATGTTTAAATAGACGGTGTGCTTTATCAAAGGGCACTAGACAGAATGTTGCTTTGATGTGTTGACAAGGAAGAAGCACACACAATATTAGAAGAGTGTCACAATGGAATTTGTGGAGGACATTTCAGTGGCCATGCCATGGAAATAAAAATACATAGGATGGGATACTTTTGTCCCTATTTACAAGGGGATGCAATTAAGTTCATAAAGAGGTGTCGAAAATGTTAAGCTTATGCTCACATTCACCATACACCAACAAGAGACCTACAACCGATCGTTACCCCTTAGCCCTTTTCCACATGGGGATAGATCTAGTGCAGAAGATATCTCCCCCATCAACAGATGGACATCTTTTCATCATTACCATGATAGAATATTTCACAAAATGGGTAGAGGCCATGCCTCTTACCACAGTGTCAGGTGTTGTAATCGCTAAATTCATATTGAACCAAATCATTTGTCAGTTCGGAATCCCTCAAGTGATAGTGATAGATAATGCCTCATCCTTCAAAAATCCACAAGTAAGGGAGCTATATGAAAGATTTCACATCAATCACAACTCTCCCTTAGTCTATTATCCTCAAGGAAACGGATAAGAAGAGGCTACCAACAAGACTTTGAAGTCAATATTGGTCAAAATTGTAAAAGATTCTAAGAGAGATTGGCATTTACAACTATATCCAGCTCTATGGGCATACAGAACAAGCATTAAGACTCCAATTGGAACCACCCCTTACACCCTCACTTTTGGGTCAGAAGCGGTATTACCATTGGAAGTGGAACTGCCAAACCTAAGAGTGTTGTTACAAGGATTATTAGACAACGAAAAGTATAGAGCAGTAAGGTTAGCCGAATTAGAAATGATGGATGAAACATGCTTGAGAGCTATTCAAAGACACGATTCCTATCTAGCAAGAATGAAAAAGAAATATAACAAAAAGATTATCCCAAGACCCTTTCAAGTGGGAGACCTAGTGCTTAGGATAGATAATCTAATTGACAAAAGAGTTGGTGAAGGATGAAAATTCATACCTAATTAGATAGGTCCTTACATGGTTAAGGAAGACATCAGAAATGGTGCCTATCTCTTGTACACAATGGAGGGAGAGGAGTTTGGTGAAATAGTCAATGCCTTCACCTCAAGAAATATTATGTCTAAAAAACCCAAAAAATCATAAAACATAAAAAAAAAATCAAAAATGGCAAAAACAAGTTTGTTTCTTGCATTTCTACATCATTATGTTCATCTTGCATAAAAGTTTGTGACTTGCTCTTGTACTATTTTCCCTTTAGTAAGGATTCTAATGTTGTCTAGATATACGTTATCTTTTCAAGACCTAGAGATCCCTATTTTTCACAATCGTCATTATCTCCCTTCATTCCCAATGATTCTAATCGAAACCTAGCTCTTAGCTTTACACTAATCCCAATCTTAATAAGTCAAGATGTTAGGTCTAAACAAAGTCAGTATTCAAACCTATAGTGTTCAAAGAAAGCTTGCAAGTAGACCTTCACAATTCTTCCCTAGTAGTAGAGAAGTCGAACTAGATTATAAAAACTTTAGGTGGCACTCAGCCCCTTATCTTTCTTGGCCAAAAATGTTAGGAAGATCAAAAATCTGAAGGAAGCAATCTAAGAATCGAGTGAATAAAAAAATGAGTGATCAAAATAAGAGTGACAAAAAGTGAGAATTGAGAGATCAAAGCATTGCATAGAAAAAGTCCCAAAAGCGTTCATTTCTTGAAAAGTCAAAAATGAGAAAAATCAAGTGAGGAAAATTAAAAAAAAGTGAAAAGAAAAAAAAAGAGATCCAAAAAAAGAGTGAAAGAGTGAAGATTATTGAATGTCCATACTCTTGGGTGGAGAACAGTCTAAGCTCAAAGCTTTAAGGGTGACATTCTAACAAAGAAAGAGAGGTACTAAGCACACACAGGCACTAGCTGAGCAAAACCAAAGAGTCTAGTAGTCTCTAGGATCATCTTCTATCTAGGGACCCTTGTTCTTTCCTAGATATCCTTTACCCCAGGTCTACTTTTCTTGCCATCTATGATCTAAGTCTAGTGAACACCAATAAAATTTGTTGCTTGTCTAAGTTGAAATCTTGACAATTTTTCTTATCTAGATAAGGATCAGTGTTTAGCCTGTAGCGAAGTCTAGAAATCACAAACGCTCCATTTTCACTCCCACTCCCCACTTGAGTTTCCCTAAATCCTATCTCACAACCTTGAATAGGTCTCTTACATCAAGACAATCGACAATCCCCTAAATTGAAAATCATGTTTAAGAGCAGTCACATTGTTCGTTCCACATTGCATTCATGCCAAAAATTAGAAAAAGAGTCTCAAAGCAATAAAGTCAAATGTCATATCTCATGGCATTCAGTAGAAGTAATAGTCTCATTTACAGCATTTCTTGTGTTCCTGCATTATCATATCATAAACTGCATGTCATATATATGTCGTAAAAAACTACAAAAATATGTCATCGTTACAATACTTGCATTTGCAAAAAGAGTTGAAAAGGTCAAACATAATCAAAAAGTTCCTTAAAGCTTCCAAACATGCACAAGAGATGAGTATAGATTTTGATAAGAGAAACCATAAAAAGATAGACTTCCATAGATATATCCGAAGTTCATACACAAAGGCATCAAAGAGCTAAGACAAAATGCTCTCGAGAAAGTAGAGGCTCCCCATGCAAGGGGGCAAAAATTTCAAAGAAAAGAAAGTCAGGGGTGGTTCTCTCCAATAGAACGCTCAGGACTTCAGCTCCTCCATCTACGAGTACCACTAGTCACTCCTTGAGACCAAGGAGAATGAGGTGCTCTACTATGAGCATGCGACTGTGAAGGCCTCACCATGCTAGTATCACACTATCCAAAATTAAGGCGGGCCATCTCTCGGAGTACCTGATTCTCACCCTTGAGCATGTCAACCTGGGTCTTCAACTCTGTAGTTATTTGGCACCCATGGTAACAGGAGCAAAAATGTCAGTGTGTCACCCTACAACTAGGGGCACACCAGGATCATCCAAAAGAGGATCAAGAGTCATCCTATTGAAGGGAGAAGCTAATCCAACATTGACCTCATGAATGAAGTCCCTCCACTCTCTGACATTGTCTGAAATAGCGAATCAAAACAAGACCAAGTCAGATCCATATAAAAAGAGAAAGGACAAAGAGTATGAAAAGCAAGTAAACGAAAAACTTACATGGATCGCTAGGTTGCCAATCAGGGTCAAATTGGTACATCACCTCATCTAAATGAGGAGGTCAAGGAACAATAGGATGACCCTTGGGGATGTCAGGAACATCATCTAAATCATCAATATCATCAAAATCCTCATCCTCGGGAATGACCTCATCTAACGAATCATTACTATCTGGAACATAGTCCTTGTCAGTGGACTCTAAATCAACGGTCACAATCAGAGATCAAGAAGGAGTCCCTCTTCCTCCCCTCCATCCTCCTCTAGGGACCCTAGTAATGAAGATGCCTAGAGTTAAAGGAGTTCAAATGACATTTCTAAGTTCACCCATTTCCTGAACAGTCCTGTAACACGTGGACACTGGGAGCAAGTCCTCAAGGACATCCTCGCCAAACTACTGCAAAACATGATCAACCCGATGAGCCTCAACTAGACCATCGTGGTCTATAATCTCTGAAACCTCGTGACAGTGCTCTCTAATCTCACCATCTCAGGCCCAAGCCCCCTCCATGTTGTGATAAGGATCGAAAATCATATCCTCATCAGTAAGAGTAGCAATAGTGGGTAAAGAAGCATCAAAGTGACCGACATGCACCCACCTCGCTGCTCTCAGTAGCCATCTATCTGGAAGAGGAATAAGCTTTTGGTAAGGCTTCATGTGCTCAAATATCCATGCCATGATCAAGAAAGAGTGGCTAAAGGCTAAAGCCCCTCGCCATGAAATCTGATAGAAATATTTGTAAATCATAGCCAAGATGTCTTGTCTCCAAGAAAAAACTATGCCCTCCTCAATCTCATGAATGATGGGTGCCCAACATGAGAGGAACCTCCTACAACAATATAATGAAAAATGCACAACATAACATAAACATATAAATAGCAGAAACACAGAAGGAATTTATTGATCGCAGGTCACTTCGAGGGGGCAACCTCCTTTGAGCAAGCTCAATACAATAAATTTGTGGATGCCTTCATTGGCCTCAACACGTACTTGTATACTAAGTCTAATCTAAACAACAATTACTTTCCATGAATGTGGGATAATACAATATATTCACAGGATGACTTACGAAGCATATGCGTCCAATGGCAATATACTAACAAATTAAAGAGAAGGGTTAAACACGGGTTCCTAACATCCCCTCCCTCTTAGAAAAGCTTTGTCCTCAAAGATTAAGATGTGGAAATTATTGCTAAATCTGAAGGAGTGGTTCCCATGTAGCATCCTCTGGTTGCATTCCATGCTACTGACTTAATACCTCTATGATGGCTCGAGAGCGAAGCTGACGAGTGTGCCTGTCAAGGATTGCCTCCGGCTCTAAAATGATGGATCCTTCATTATCTAATTCTGGTAAAATAGTTTGTGCTCTAATGTTGGTGCCAAGAACTTTCTTTAGACAAGAGACATGAAATACTGGATGAACGTAGGAAGAAGGAGGAAGCTCCAATTTATAAGCAATGGAACCAATCTTTTGAAGAACCTTATATGGCCCATAGAACTTTGGAACCATCTTACCTTCGCAGGTATCATTTCACCCTATGAGCAAGCACAACGTAACAAGGGTGAAGGAGTGTCATTTCACCCTTGTTACGTTGGCAGGTATCACATTCAACCACCATCTATTGAATTGCCCTTTTCATTACCTTCCAAAAGAAGTTACGTTGTGCCCGCTCATAAGTTTTGAGGAACCCAGAGTACCTTGTCGATGGAGAAGCATGGAGTTCATAGAAGACAACCTGTTGAAGATTTGTGCTCTGGGGAAACACCATCCTAAGAGTAATGCTATACAACAAAAGGGTTATTGGCCAGCTGTTGGATGATTTGAGATAATGAAGAGTCATTGACATAGCCCTGCTGGACAGATTCTAACCAATTTGGAATAGGCATAGAAATAGTTGAAAGAGAAGCTTGGTCATCAAATGTGCGAGAAAGAGCATCCGCCACAATATTGTCCTTACCCTTCTTGTAAGTGATCTCATAGTCATAACCCATGAGTTTTCTAACCTATTTATGTTGTGCTGGGGAGCAGACCCGTTGTTCTAGGAAATATTTTAGACTCTAGTGATCAGTCTTGATGCAGAAATGATTCCCTAGTAGGTATGGCTACCACTTCTATACTGCATGCAAAATAGCCATCATTTCCTTCTCATATGTAGAGAGTAATAAATTCTTACCAGAAAGGGCTTTGCTAGTGAACGTAATGGGATATTCATCTTGAAGGAGAATAGCACCAAGTCCATTGCCACAAGAATCACTCTCAATAATGAAGGTCTTGGAAAAATTTGGCATGGCTAGAACAGGTGTAGTACACATAGCTTGTTTCAATTTTTCAAATGCACACTCAGCAGCATGTGTCCATGTAAAAGCATCCTTTTTCAACATAACTATTAATGGAGCTACAATCTTCCCGTAATCCTTGACAAACTTGCGATAGTAGCCAGTCAGTCCCAAAAATCCACGGAGGCTCTTGAGTGTCTGAGGATGCGGCCAATTTTTCATGGCATCTATTTTTGCAGGATCCATTCGAACCCCTTGGGCTGAAACAATATGCCCGGGATACTCCACTTCTTCCTAGCCAAAAACACATTTAGACTATTTTGCACAAAGATGATCATTAGAGAGAAGTTGTAGTATGAGATCCATATGTTGGAGATGCTTAGCCCATGTTTTACGATAGATGAGGATATCATCGAAGAAGACCAGAATGAATTTCCGCAGGTAGGGCCAGAATATTTTATTCATCAATGCCTGGAATGTTGAAGGAGCATTAGTGAGGCCAAAGGGCATGACCAAAAACTCATAGTGGCCATCATGTGTGTGGAAAGCCATTTTAGGGATATCATCCTCATGAACCCGAATTTGGTGATACCCAGAATGAAGATCTAACTTGGAGAAAAAATGAGCGCCATGAAGCTCATCAAGAAGCTCATCAACAACAGGAATCAAAAACTTATCCTTGATTGTGATGTGATTAAGTGCTCGGATGTCAATGCAAAGGCACCATGACCCATCTTTTTTCTGGACAAGAAGAAATAGTGAAGAAAACGAACTGGTACTAAGGTGAATAATACCTTGCTTTAGTAAGTCTCAAACGAGCATCTCAATCTCTATCTTTTGGTGAAATGGGTAGCGGTAGGGCCTGATGTTGGAAGGAATGCTTCCAAGAAGGAGCTGAATACGGTGGTCCTCTAGTTGTGAAGGTGACAATCCCACTAGTTTGGTAAAGACACATGCATACCTATCCAAAATTTGTTGTAGATCCGAAGGAGTAGTGGAGACCACTGATGGTTGCATCTGAATGGAATGGAGCTGAGTGATGACACCATGTGAATTCTTCTTAAGAAATGTTTCCATGTGATATGAACTTATGATGCTGAGATATCCTGGTTGTAAGCCCTTCAATGTGTGTTTTTGCCCATTGTCTGAAAATTGCATCCAAAGTTTAGTAAAATCCCATAAGTTGGGTCCAAGTGTGTGTAACCATTGAGCATCCAAAACCACATCACATCCGCCTAAGGGCAAGGAAAACATGTCAAAGTGCAGGTTATAATCTCCAATAGAGATACACGCATTGTGACACTTCCCTTTGCAAGGTAATATGCCCCCATTGGCAATCATGACTTCAAAGTTGGAGCAAGGATGGACAAAACAATCAGCCTATTTGGCGATCCGAGGGTCAATGAAGTTATGAGTGCTACTAGAATCAATGAGTATTGTAAGAGGGAGCTTCTTGAAGTAACCCTTGACACACATGGTTTGTGGGGTGGTGACTCTTGCTAAAGCATGGAGAGAGATCTTTGGGTGGTCATCCTGAGAAGTAGGGTCAATAGGCGACTGCTAAGTTTTGACCTGATCGTCTACTATATCCTAAGCATCTTCATAAACTTCAGTTGTAGGCAGAGAATCCACATCCAAGAGATAGATCTTTTGCTCAACACATCTATGCCCCCAAGTTAATTTATCATCACAATTATAACAAAGCCCTTTTTCTCTGCGTGCCTGCATCTCTTCTTCAGTCAAATGCTTGATAGGAGTTGTTCTAGGAGGTGGCGTGATTGGAGGTCTTTGGGAAACCATATTTTTGAATGGAACAAAATTGGATTTGGAGCATTGTTGAGCTGTGATCTTGTCCTCCACAAACTTAGCCAACCCTAGGGCTTCCATCATTGTGCTAGGACAGAACATTTTAACCTCAGATCAGATTGCATCCTTCAGACCACTGACAAAACAACTCTTGAAGAATTCATCAAACAATCCCTTTGTGTGATTGGCCAATTTTTCAAATTCTGTCTGATATTCTCTCACAGTGCCTGTTTGGCAAAGTTTAGTGAGTGCTCCTATGTGATCTTGTCCTCCACAAACTTAGCCAACCCTAGGGCTTCCATCATTGTGCTGGGACAGAACATTTTAACCTCAAATCAGATTGCATCCTTCAGACCACTGACAAAACAACTCTTGAAGAATTCATCAGACAATCCCTTTGTGTGATTAGCCAGTTCTTCAAATTCTATCTGATATTCTCTCATAGTGCCTGTTTGGCAAAGTTTAGTGAGTGCTCCTATGAAGTCATCAAAAGCACTAGGGCCAAATCGTTCCAAAATGATTTTGCAAAAATCTATCCATTTTGGCTCTTCATGAGCCTTGATGTACCAATGGAACCATTGAAGGGCTTCATGTTCCAAATGAAAGGATGCAAGTGGGACTTTGTTGACATCAAAAATATTATGCAAACTAAAATATTGTTCTACCTGGTATATCCATCCAGTTGGATCATCACCATTGAAGCGAGAAAAATCAAGCTTTGACCCCATGAAAATTGTTGGAAGAAGAGAACCCAATGTCTGCAGAAGACTTTGGTTGTCATCTATTGTTCATGGCTGAACGCTGAACATTGAGGCTAAGAATTTTTTCATCCAGATCTTGGAGTTTGGTCTTGAGGGCTCCAAGTTCATCCTCCATGTTTTTTTCTCCTGTACGGGTGACAACCATAGCTAGGAGAATTTTTTCTTTTTTGGAATGGATAGAAAACCAAATTAGAAAATTTTTAGTAAAGAAAATTTTGGATTTGGGAAAAACTCTTATGGGTAATTGGGGTTTGACTAGGTTTTGGACACTTTCTGAGGGATAGGGAAGTAGAAAATGGGGATTTCAGAAGCGGGATGAAAGAATGGGAAAATTTGTCCAAGAGGGACAAAGGAGTAGAAATAGGAAATGAATACTATGGTAAAATTTGAAGGCTATTGGGTGAGAATCGAAGAAGTTATGGCAAACCCTAAAAATAAACAAATGTGGGATTTCTAGCTTTGATAAGTGGAATTTGGGATAGGGTCTTAAGGAAGGAAATATGAAGAATGAAATTCCAAGGGTTCTAGTGAATTTTGAGAGGAAACGAAGCTAAAGCAAGGAAGATATGGCAAAAAAAGGAAAATTTTTTACTCTTTTTTTCTAGAAACGATCTGCAAATGGCTCTGGACAAATTCAATCTGTGATTTTCCAGCTGTCAATGGATATGAGCCCCAGGTATGTTCGGCTGCCTAAAGGTTTAGGGGAGTCACTCGGCCACCAATGTTGTCTAATGGCTTGTGTATTGGGGTAGTAGCCCTCACTCCATGGCTCAGGTAAAACTGATAACCGCTTTGCACAAATGACAGCTCTTGGTTTACCTCACGGATGAGAACTAGTCAATCAGGTAGGGGCCATTGCCCTTTTTACTGGTAGGTCCTCTTAATGGGCTAGCTACGTCAGGTTTCCTATGGTACTCCTCACAATGGGTTTTAGGGCTATATGCCCAGGTACTTCCCATAGTTAAGCAGATAGGGATATTCCCTAATTCAAACCTGCAATTGAAATGAACAATAATCACAATGCCTGGAGGCCACTGTGGAAAAAAAATTGGTAGAAATTCCACCTAGCAAGCCCAAGAAAGCACTCTGATACCAAATGAGAGGAACCTCATGCAATAATATAATGAAAAATGAACGAAATAACAAAAATATATAAATAGAAAAAACACAGAAGGAATTTATTGATCGCAGGCCACTTCGACGGGGCAACCTCCTTTGAGTAAGGTCAATACAATAAATTCATGGATGCCTTCAATGGCCTCAACATGTACTTATATACTAAGTCTAATCTAAACAACTATTACTTCCCATGAATGTGGGATAATACAATATACTCACGAGATGAATTTCAAAGCATATGCGTCCAACAACAATATACTAACAAAGTAAAGAGAAGGGTTAAACACGGGTTCCTAACACAACACCATCTCAGACAAGCCGAGGTCTTGTCTCCTGACAACCTCAAGGAAATCAAACCAATCAGGAACCTCCTCAAGAGTGGAATGTGAAGTCATGGCACAGATGTAAGTTGAACTCATGTCTGGTCCCCAAGGTGATTAAACCCCATGAATGCAGCCCAAGAAGCCTTGTCCTCATAGGACTCGCTGATAAGAAGAGATTGTTGATAACTGAGAGGGGGGGTGAATCAGTTATCCTAATCTTGCTTTCAATTCAAACACTTGAATCCACTTTGTTATTCAATAGCATAGCAATTAATCATTCATGAAAGCATAAAGAATAAACACAAGAGCAGATAAACATCAACACATGAGACACCAAGGTTTTGACGTGGAAAACCCGGTTAAGGGAAAAACCACGGGGTGATTAACCCAAGGATTATTCTCTATTAGAAGAATAAGAAAAAGATGGCACATGCCAATTAGGGCTCACTGCTCGAGCACACTGCTCACAAGAGGCACACTGCCTACAAGAGACACACTATCTACAAAGTGATAAGAATCACAAACTTGAACTAGAGATTGACATCTTTACCATGCCTGGATCAGTTCCATTTAAGCCCAAAAACTCCTGCTCTGCCTTTCACACTTCTCTTTGCTATATCACTCTCATCACCATAAGACACACTTAAAAATGAATTCACAATCCCTTATTTATACAAGGCATCGACATAGGAACAATCATCTAAGTCGGCAAACACCTATAAGATCATTCGCAAGACGTGTAATACATCCGGTCGGCCTGATTTAGGAAGAACACCAATATCCATGGTTATTCTTCAAATGCAAACTCAAACTTTAATGCGGACTGCCAATAAGAATTGTACACGATCCAAAGATCACCAAAACCTTTCCTAAGTCATCAAGAACATCCGCACTTTATCAGCTTACTGGAATTCTTCTCTTCTTCATCCGAAACTTCAAGAACACAGTCTGTCATCACTGTCATAATGAGAAAGGTGCTTCCAAACCTCCAAACCATGAACAAATCTAGTTGTCACTTTACACAGACTTCTTCAACACTCTCTCCAATCCGCAGAATGAGATAATGCAATTATGGAGCTCACCGAACCTTTCTGTTACCCTCTGTCACCTATGAACACCTATCAGAGCCGGTTCTACTGGAGTGACCATAACTTCTTTAGATCTTCATGCGGACCTCTGAAATCTTGACTGGAACATCTCAAGACTCATATCTACAAACCCTTTAAACCGCATCCTCTGATCCTCAACCTATTGAGTACTTTTGCCTTCTTCTCATCACTATTCTTCACTGTTCTTGATGGAGACTAATTTCCTCAATAACCTCAGCACACAGCTCATCCAATCCTTCTTATCAATGCAATATGAGTATGTTGACATCAATGACAACACTGGTTAACCTCATACTTGCAACAGAGATAAGGGATGTCCCCTCACAGGTACTCCAAGAATATGATATACATCATATAGAGTGATAGTCCACTCTCTAAAAATCTGTGGGAACCTAAATGTGTTCCTGTCTGCATCCTAGTAACTCAAGATGTCACAACATATGTGGGATACAGGATAAATCACAAGTACATGGCAAACTCTAGCAAGACCTACCCTCCTCAATATAGCACAATCCTTAGTACTCAATGAAGCAAACATCCCTGAGATCCACCCCTGCTCTTGGCAGGCATTCCATCAGATACACATGTCCTACAAAATCATAAGAGAACTTTAGATTAGATATCATAAACTCATAAAATCCCTAAAAATTGTAAAACTGCAAAAAAACCTTACACAAAAAAATCACATAAACCTTCAAAAATTGCAATAAACAAGTAGATTCAGTGACCAAATCATGTTAGATTGAAGCGAAATGAGCGTTAAACAACATCAAATGTAGTCAAAAATCAGTCCAACCGGGTCTCCCCCAGGTGACCCAGGTGTTATTCAGGATCTCCCCCGGGTGACCCAGGTGTACTTCAGAATCTCCCCTGGGTGACCCTGCTATCAAACAAGATCTCCCCTGGGTGACCCTTCCTTACAAAAGGGTGACCCTAGGAGCGAATCCCTCAAGCAAAAATCACTCTAAAAACCTCATTTGTTGACTAATTTCAGAAAATGAAAGATCAATCTTGCTCTAAATGATGAGATGAACATAATACAACAAAGAAAATCACCAAAAAAGACAATTGTAAGAGATTTTTCACAAAATTCCAGCTAGGGTTTAGAGAAGAGTTCTTCACTGATTGCATACCCGATTCATCATGGTTGAAGAAGAGGTGGCCATCTCTATGATCTCCTTGATGATACCTCTCTATCGACTACTCACATGAACAATTTCGTCGCCGTTTTGCTCTGATCTCACAATTTGGCTTACTTTGTTTGCCTTTAGCTTAGTTTATTTATGCATTTTAGATTAGTTCTTTACTTTTATGCATTTGTTTCATGCATTGTTTTGCATGCTCTCATCCCTATATGTCCAAACTGACAAAAGCAAGCAACTAGTCGAACTCAAGCGATCTATGGTAAGATTTGTCATTTCAGTTTTCATTATTTACTTTGATTTATTTAAATGTCAGATTAACACTAGTTATTGTAGGTACAAATTGCAAGAAAATTGACAACAGGTAAGGCCTGTTTTGGGAATGGTACCTACCTTTCATGTAGACTACTGTTCCCGAAGGGGCAAATATGTAAGCACAAAAATCACACACTACCTCCACGAGGACCCCTATGATGATTCAAGTCCTTGTCACGTATATGTAAGCATGAAATAATGTCCTTTAAGCAGCAAGCTTCTTAATGATGTGTCCTCTCTTCTTGTCTTGTGTTGTTTCTTCCTTGTTGATTTCTCTCTCTCCTCGTTTGTGATGCTTTTTGACACTTGTCGACTTATGTTTTTTGGCTTTCGACCTTGATCCTAAGCCTTGTAAGAGTCTTGTAGGTGATTTTTCACCTCTCCCCTTTGTTTTTCCTCTAGTGCTCCTCCTAGAATCCTTCTAGAGGTCTCCTTATCCATCTCCTACTTTCAGTTTTTAGTTTCATCAAACCAATCCAAATCTCCCCCAAGAGATCCTGCTGATGCAAATGGAGATTTGGATTCTTCTACATGACTGACCTATTTCTTGATGTAGAACCTTTTCCTTTTCCTCTCTCCTACCATCTCCCAGCCTATTTTTCTACATCTGACCCTGTCTAGCCCGGATCTCCCCTGGGTGACCCATGGTCGCCCAGGGGTGACCCATGGTCGCCCAGGGGTGACCCATGGTCGCCCAGGGGTGACCCATGGTCGCCCAGGGGTGACCCATGGTCGCCCAGGGGTGACCCTACTGGCAAAAGGGGTGAACCTATCATTTTTGTAGCTGCAGAAAAACTAGAGTTTCTATATCGTTTTTGCTCTGTTTTCACCCATTTTTCTCTTTGTTTGCATGGTTTTTGATCCCTAGTATAGAGTTAACTATTTCATGCACCCACACATGCATAATTGACTCTATTTGATCTTAAATTAACTCTTCAATCAATCTCATGCATTCCCTCACCTACATTTTCTCTCTAGTGATAAGCTATCGTTGCTTCATCACTCTCTAATTAGTTGAGTTCACTGGGTAATCAACCTTGTTAACTCCCCTATCTATTCTTGTTAACTCATAAATCAAATGAGTTAACTCTCCAATCAATTCCTTTTTCTAAACCTATAAATACCTCCCTCCCTCAAGCACAAAGGGAGGCAAATTCATTGTGCACACAGCTCTTGCCAAATTTTTCTCTCTAACTTAGCATTCAAATGCTCTTACAAGATAAGGTGCCTTTTTCTTTATTTGTTCAACCAAGTAGTGTCATGCTGCTTCATTCTATACCATTGTGCTCAACCAAGCTCTCATCGATCTCATACAAGCTTCATCAAAGCTTCTTTTTGCTTCTTTGGGTCATTTTGTTGTCAAGAGGATCACCTGCTACCACAAAAAGGATTCGAGGTTGCCTATTAAAAGGATTGCTAAGGGTAGAGGAGTTAACAAATCTTCATTTCTCTCAGGTTCCTTCATTGTTTTCATTTCAATTCATAGTAATTAGATAATCAAATTTGCTCTTGGGAACAGTAAAACATTATTTTTTCCTTGATAGTTAGATCTTGCATGTTAGATTAAACGCTTTCATATTTCTAGATCTAGTTTATTAGAAGAAGCATTTTCCCTTTTCTTAGATTAAATTGCATTCAAAACTTCAAAAACACAAAAAAACATAGGTTAACATTGCATTGGAAAAGTCATATAGAATTGCATACATATTTCCCTTTCATAGATTAGAAGCACTTTCATTTCCAAAATACTCGAAAAAATACCAAAAGAATATTTTGCATATCATTTAGTTTGTATGCATATAGAAACAATAGAATAGACAACATTGCAAACCCTCAATTCCATCACGAGGTAAAAACAAAGTCAAAACACAAGTCAAACCCTAGGTCAGCAAAACCTTAGATCAGGTTAAGGTTAGTAATCACACATTTACCTCCATCCTGATTCACAAATGTGCTTAGGAGTGAGAGGAGAGTGGGTGAGGGCTATCAGTGACGAGATCCAAGAGATTCATCCAAGGTCTCAACAACAAACATTTGTCTTACCACAAGGAGACCCATTTGTCCTTTTGTTGTTAGAAGAAACTAGACAATGACAGATACAACAAGACCTCTTACAATGCATACAAAGACAAGAGGACATCAACAAGAACAATCACTTACCCACACAGAAATGGAAACTTAGAAATCCAAACAGAAGAAGAGAAACTAGTGACCCTTCAGGTCATAGTGTTATCTCAACTACAACAACAATCGAATGAAACATACAATAAAGCACACAACAAGAAAGGCCATAGTACTTGCCGACCCCTCTCCGTGAAGTCCAACTCTCCAACGAGCCAAACCCCCATCATGTCTCACCTCCTCTTAACTGGCTAATTCCACATGAGCGAGAGTGACGTGGTGGATCACCCCATGGCAAGGAGGGAAAGGGTCCATGTGCATGCCAAAATCTGACCCAACAGCCCTAGGCAACTAAAGTCACAATTTTGAGCATACAGGAATGTCAAAGACATGTTATCACACTTAAGTTACCTAAACATAGTAAGCAAACCCTAGCTAGGCTTTGTCAAAACAAACACAGAAAAGGAAACTCTCAAGCATTTTCTGCAAAAGTTCAATGAAGAGTGGCATATTTCATCAAAGGAGGTGCAACATAGGTGTATGTTATACGAGGAGCATACACAGAAAAACCAGATGCATTTTTTTGAGAAGAGAAACCTAGTAGAGGTCACCAGATATCAGAGGACAACACTCTTCTTTCAAACTCTATTGTCATATAAACCCATTAAAAGGAAGATAGAGTCTTAGGTTTTCTTGATAAAGTAGCATGAAGTGAAAAAGGGCTTCATAATGCTTTCAATGTTTTCATCATGAGAGGTAGTTTCCTAAAGAATATAGACATATATTCCAAACAATCAAAGAGCCAAAGGAAGATAAGACAGAAAATTCCAGAGATTCCTCATTTTCTTTCACCTTTTTTCAAAAGAAATACATCAAAGTGATAGAAATCACTTTAATAGCAAAGAACATGCCAGGAAGTAGCAAAAATAACATAAACAAGGGACTTTTTCCACCATTTCTTTGAGAAAGTTACAGTAGAGTGCAGAAAATAAAAAGGAAACTCACCTTCAGAACGAAGTCTAGTAGCAATGAAAAGGCATTTGTAGCAAAGAAACAACAAGAAATCCTTCAGGAAACCCTTAAACAGCCTTCAAGCCATAGTTACAACAAACCCTCAAGGTTATTGATGGCAGCACAACACAGCGATAGGAGAAATGAAAGGATGAAATGAACATGTTTTAGGGTTTCAAACTTGTTTTGTCCAACACCAAGTTGCCCTAGGCTTGTGCCTTAGTATCTTTTTGACTTTTGATTCGAAGTAATCATCATAAAACCAAAAGAAGGCCATTGTCAAACACTTATAACCTATAATGCCTAGTGAAATATGAGGAGGCCATGGGAGTCATAAGGAGTATAATGATGTTTTTTTTTTTTTTGGATAATGTTTTAAACCTTAGAGTCTACAAAGAATGATTATGGCTAAGGAATGATTATGAATAAGGTTGATTGAGGCAATGGAATGTCTTTTTGACTTTTGTGGACTTAGGGCATATATGAGAAGATAAAGATCTTTTGATGAATATGGGCAACAAAGTATTTTTATTTTAATTTTTGCATAGAGAAGAAGATAAGTCAAATTGTAAACATATAAACCCCTTTTCCTTGCATGAATAGAATGCAAATAATTGTGTATTTGAACAAATATTAAAGGTAATATCCTACAAATTACCTTAATATTTGTTCTACAAGACCAAGAAGATAATTGTAAAACACTTTTTAAAGTAAATCATATTGATAATCTTTAATATTTATTCAAATAGTTTATTTATGTCCTCAAATCATGCAAAGAAGAGAGATTGGAGTTGAACTGAGGTTGGAAAATCATGCAATAGGAGATTGTGGTTCTATTTTTGCCTTGGTGTCAAACTTGGTTAATTTTGGCATTCTTTTTGGTCAACTATCTTTTGAGGAGGAGTTCTAAGCTATTTTTGCTCATCTTGGAGCAGTTTTGGGGCCTAATTTTAGGCTTTTCTCTTGTGCTCACCCAACAACTTGGAGTTGCTTTTTCAGACTCATTCATGCATATTTTGGAGTCCAATTGATCTGGAGTTGATTTCCCTTTAACTGTTTCAGACAGATTTTGTATTATAGGGAAAAAAGCTTATGCTTTTTCTCAGTTCTTGCTTTTTCCCTTGCCTTTGCATATTGTAGAGAGAGAGTCAAACTTGTAACTCGGCCATTTTTTACAGTTTTATGTAGTAGCAACAATTTATTTCAGCAATTCATTGTTATTTTGCAGAGATTCCTTCTATTATCAATATAATCAAGTGTTCCTCTATTTAGATTCAGGTGTCTTGTCTCATTTTGAGTGATTTGATAGGAATTTACTGTGTTTTAGTTTAAAACCTTTGATTTTTTTGTCTCCTTTATTAAATGCAAGTACACACATTACAAGTTTATTATAGGTTACAATTTGTGCAAGTCTTTTCATGCCTTCCTGTGAAACATTTATGTGATAAATTTGATTAGTTTGAGTTGTAAGAGAAAATGTATTGAAAAGTAATTGTGAATCAGATTGTAGATTAGAGTTAAAACATTGGTGCATCACCCCCTTTCAGATAGATTTCAGTTCATATTCAATTTTATTTTAGTATTTTTCTATCTCTTTTTCTCTCAAGCTTTTTCAGATCAAAAGGGCCATTTAAAGGGAGCCGTCTCTTCCAGAGGCCCATTCTCATAATAGACAAACCCACAATCTGAGAATGTTCCCATGTTGCATGAGATTCCCATGCTTGTAAAGGCTTAGCATTCAGGGTGTAATCCTTTGTGACAACAATTTTTGGCACACTTGGTGGGACACTGAATAGAGTTTCAGGCCACTTAAAAACATTTTTCTTTTCTTTTTGGTATGCACAATAGAGTTTCATCCTTTTAGAGGTAAAAACAACATATTTGGTGACTCAAAATTCTAATTTTTTGTAGATCTAGTGAATATAGCACATGAGAAAGATGTAAATGAGGGGAAATTCAACTCTGTTTGAGTATCTATAGCTGTCACCTCCAAGAAGAAGAGGTAGAACAACAATAAGAACACGTAGTCTAGTAGGGAGAACTCAATCTACTCCTCCAAGTCTCAGGATTGTAGAGTTTGATCAAAAAATTGGTGATAAATCTTCAAATACAAACTCCACAAGCCCCTCAACCTCCACTAATGGAAAGAATATATCATTTTGTGCAATTCAATGATGGAAGCCCATTGCTGCTTGCAACACATGATGACATTCCAGTGGAAGCCCTAAGAGGCTTACCATTCTTCACTGGTGAAGATCAAACTACTCTAATCAAACATATCAAAGATATGGCTAGGTTATGTTCAATCCATCACATAACGCAGGAGAATGTTGTAGTGAGACTGTTGGCTACATCTCTGAAGGGTAAGGCCCTTCAGTATTTTAGAGGATTGGTTGTAGGTTCAATTACGTCACAGGATCTATTAGGGGATGCTTTGAACAAGCAATTTGAAGACAAGTCAGACAATCTGTCATTGGTTGAATAACTTAGCACAATAAAGAGAGCTCCACAGGAGCACATGGCTGATATCAACTTCCATTTTCAGTGAAATTAGGATAGAATACCCATAGTGGTAAGGCCTACTACTAAACATGCATTTTTGTACTTTCTTAGAGATGTAAATAGTGATATTGCAGTAATGGTCCAATCAATGGGTGGTACAACATTGCCAGGTGCTTATGAGGTTGCCATAAGAGTTGAAAATAGCCTGATTCAGGCTGGTAAAATATCCCCAAGGCTGTCAATGAATATTTTTCTAGAGATACAGCCATCAATCCCATTGCAAATTCTACCTCTTGTTGTTGTACCTATTGTACTAGCTCTAAATTATCAAATTACAACCCAAACAAATGTTGCCCCAACCCCATCTCAAGAGTCAAAAAAGCAAACAAAGTTTTTACAAAAGCAAACAAAGTTGTTACAAGGACAAGCAGAGATGTTACAAACTATTGGCAAGGAATTGGTAAGCATAAAAAAGTAGCCAAATCAAATTTATAGACCTTATCAAGCCCGTTATCAGAACCAACAAAAAAATAACTAGAATAACTGGCAAAGTAACCAGCAGAATAGACCTTCATATCATCCTAAAAACCAAGGCCAAAGAAGGAATTTCAACACAAGGCCTTATCAACCTTACAACTAGCATGTTGCCAACTCATCTAGAGAGTTAATACCAGTGCAAAACAATATGGCACAAGAGTACGATTGGTGTTATCCCTGTAACCAACTACACAACCGCATAACCTGCTCAAATGACATGATTAATCAGGCATTAATGGTACAAACCAATGTTGTTGTCCAGCAAAGTACTATACAAGAAGTTTCAAAACAACAAGTTTATAATCCTGAACAAGAGCAACCTGATGCAACATTCGTGAATTGGTAGGGTGAGGAGTTTTGTGGGGTTAATCGTACATAGGGGCAAAATCAATCTTCCCAGTCCATAGCAACTAACACAAGAGCTAAAAAAAGAGCTATTGATACAGGACAACAAGCTAGAAGAAGCTAAAATTAGGCTCAATTAAGTCAATAATGTGTTGTTGGTCCATCACAGCAGTCAAATGTTCACGTTTTACCAAGAGGACAACCTATCCCAAATCAAAATCAACCAAGAGGGCAGCCACAACAAGTACAACAACAAGTAGATCCTACTGCTTCAAGGGGACAACCAAAGGTTAGTTCATGTTCTTTTAATATCATAGATTATATGAAAAAGGCAAATGTAAGCATGTCTTTATGGGACTCATTGTCTTTCATAGGCCAAAAAGATTTATTACAAAAGGCCTTATCTAATACTTTTGTGAACAATGAGACCAATCAAGACCACCCAAGAGACCAACCTAGGGTAATGCTTGCAAATGACCCACCAATTCAGAAAGAATAGCAAGCCAAAGATGTCAAACCTACACCATTTTATCTGTCACTGATAATTGGTAAAAACCTTGTGCATAATTGTATGATTGATTCAGGTGTTAGTATGTCAATGATGCCAAAACAAATAGTGGATAAGTTAGGACTGACTTATGAACCAATGTCCAAACCTATGGTACAGCTAGATGGTTCATCCATCAATACCCTTGGAGTGATAAAAAATTTGGATCTTACCTTGCATGCTTGCCCAAATTTTGCAATCCCACAAGATATATATGTCATAGATTTGCCCCCATACTTTGCCTTGTGCCTTTCCAGGGACTTCACAACAAAGTTAGGAGGTTAACTGTCAACTGATTGGTCACATATGTGCTTCAGGACAACGTATGGTACAAGAGTGACTGTGAAGTCTAAAACTATTGCCAAAGACCACATTGAATCTTATGTACCTAGTGTTGTTAATGCTAATTTGACCTATCATGATGAGGAACAACCTACTGTTCATGAAAGTAGCACCCCAATTGAGACTATAGAAGACTTGTTTTAGATGAATGGGCATGTGAAAACCATGAAGATGACCCTTACAAGCAATTGGAGGAAGTTGGATTAGGCATTTACATGATCCATGAACAGAACCACCCTGTTCCTAATCTTATGAAAGGAAAAAATGAGCAAAAACAACAAAAGGGGCAGCAAAATAATGATTTATGGTAGCTATACTTTGATGGGGCAAGAAGCAAAGTTGGTACTAGTGGTGGAGCTATGCTCATTTCACATGAAAATGAGAAGTACTATGCAACATTCATAATTACATTTAGCTATACTAACAATACAACTGAATATGAGGTACTCATTCATGGCTTGGAATGGACCAAGAAAAAGAATATCAAGTGTTTACAGATATTTGATGATAGTGAGTTAGTTGCAAATCAGGTAAGGAACATTAATGTCACCAAAAATGACTTATTAAAGTCATATAAGCACCAAGTATGGAACTTAATTGAAGATTTGGATGCATTTAACCTGTTGTTCATGCCTAGGACCAAAATAAACAGGCTGATAAGCTTGCAGCCATGGGGGCTAAATTTGATATACCAAAAGAAATTAGAAATACTAAGCAACAACAATATGTGAAGGTAGTCGTGAGACCATCAATCCCTGATAACAACATGCATTGGCATGTATTTGAAAGTGGTGACCAAATAGCAAATTTTGTCATTGAAGAAGCTGAGTTTTTAGCTAGTAATCAACAGAAATTATAGCAACAGTTTGAAAACCAGACTGTACAACTCCAAACAAATAAACTACCCAAAGGTCTTGTGACTTTAGAATCAATTTTCAATTCAGATGACTAGCTGAGAAAAGAAAAAGCCAACATACTGATCAAGGAGGAGCACTATGAATCAATTGAAATTTTTCAAGTCTAAGCTTCTCAAGTTAGGCAAGGTATGTACAACTAAAGATAGGCATGCATTTGTGTTGTTATGTAAGAAATTTGATGATATTTTTTCCTAGGAGTACAAAGACCTCAAAGGTTTTAACCCTGAGCTAGCTTAGCATACAATAGAGCTAGAACTAGGTATAAAACTAGTGAGGCAAAAGCAAAGGCCTCTTAACCCCAAGATGGAAATTTTTATGAAAATTGAACTTAACAAGTTGATTCAAAGCAACATCATCTTTCCAATCAAACACACTTCCTAGGTGTCCAATTTAGTGCCAGTTAAAAAGAAAAATGGTGAAATCAAGCTATGTGTTGATTTTAGAGACCTGAACAAGGCATCATTGAAAGATCACTATCCACTGCCCTCAATGTAGCAGATTCTGCAAGTGGTTTCAAGTTCTAAAAGATTTTCTTTGCTAGATGGCTTTTCAAGGTATAACCAGATTTTGGTTAAGGAAGAAGACCAGTATAAAACAACATTTACAACCAAATGGGGAACTATGGCTTATTAGAAGATGCCATTTGGGTTGTCAAATGTTGGAGCAACCTTTCAGAGAGCCATGGATATGGCATTTCAAGGCATCATGAACAAGCTTTTATTGGTTTATCTAGATGATATAACTATTTTCTATAGGGATGCAAAAGATCACTTTTCTCATCTTAAACGGGTCTTTGAAAGATGTAGAGAATATGGAGTTTCACTGAACCCCAAAAAGTGTATCTTCACTGTTCATGAGGGTAAGTTATTGGGGCATATTGTTTCCAAGCATGGGATAACAATTGATCTAGAAAGAGTAAGTGTTATTTCAGCCTTACCCTTGCCTGGCCATAATAAGGGACTACAAAGTTTCCTGGGAAGAATCAATTTGTTAGATGGTTTATTCCAAATATTGCAAATTTATTGAAGCCTCTAACAGCCATGTTGAAAAAGAATATTGGTTTCAGCTGGACTAAAGAAGGAAAGGATAAATTTGAAGACATCAAAGAAGATATAGCATCAGCTCCAACATTAATAAACCCAGACTTTTCAAAAGAGTTCATTTTGTATGCCTATGGAGGAGTTGACACTATCTCTACTATGCTGACTCAGCGAAACAAGAAAGGCCAGGAGAAACCAATAGCCTTTTTTCAGTCAAGGATTAGAGGGATATGAGCAAAGGTACACATTTGTTGAAATGCATGTACTTGGTGTAATAAGAAGTCTTTAAAAATTTAGGCACATGTTATCAAACAATAAAATTCAGTTGATGGTTGCCCATCCAAGTGTGAAAGAATTCTTGTTGAGCAAGGATCTAGGAGATAAAAGAGCTAGCTGGGTTACCAAAGTAATGGAGTATGATGTTGACATCAAAGTTACTAAGTTGATTAGGGGTAAAGGACTATGTCAATAGCTAGCTGAAGCAACAAAAAATGATGTAAAACTGCAAGAAGAAGTGGTTTTAATGGCTGATAATGTTGTTGTACCTATTGTTCTAGCCAATAACACAAGCTGGACACGAGAGATGATTCACTATTTGTAGACCGGGGAGTGCCCAACAAGGCTAAGTGCAACAAAAAGAAGGTATTATAGGATGCATGCCATTCCATATGTTATTTCCAATGATATCTTATTTAGAAAAGACTACAATGGAGTGATCTTAAGATGCATTGAAACAAATCAAATCGACAAAGTTTTGCATGAGTTCCATGATGGACCAGTTGGTGGTCACTTTGTAGCCCTCACAACAGCCTTAAAAATCATGAAGGATGGATAATATTGGCCATCTCTTTTCAAAGATGTGCATGCCTAGGTAAGAAAGTGTGTGAAATGTGTTGTATTTGTAGGCAAGTAGAAGTTGGCAGCCTTGCCACTACAACCCATTTCAGTGGATCAACCCCTTACCAAGTGGGGCCTTGATTTCATTGGAGCAATTAAACCACCTTCAAGTTCTGGTCACAAGTGGATATTAAAAACCACATATTATTTTACTAAGTGGACAAAAGTGGTAGCTTTGAAAGAGGCTAATGAGAGTGTTTTGAACTTCTATGAAGATTTACTAACCAAGTTTGGCGTACCAAATTCAATTATTGTAGATAATGCCTTGACTTTCGTTGGCATGAAAATAACTGACTAGGCCATCAAACATGGTGTATACTTAAGCACCTCATCAAATTACTACCCTTAGGGGAATAGGTAGGCTGAGTCCACTAATAAAAACCTTATCAGGATCATCAAACAGACAATAGAAGATAATCAAAGAACATGGCATTCAAAGTTGAAATCAGCCTTATGGGTTGATAGAGTGACTCCTAAAAGGTCAACAGGTCAATCTCCATTTGTACTTGTTTATGGTAGGGAAGCTAAGCTACCTATTTCAACTGAGCTACCATCTCTAAGCCTCATGAAAGAGCTTGAATTCATGAAGGATGGTCTTATGGAAGTGTGACTGGCTGAGCTATTGGAGCTGGAAGAGACAAGGAAACAAATAGCACAACAGTAGAAGATGTACCAAATGCAAATGAAGAGGACATTTGACAGGAGAGCAACCTTCAGAGTTTTCAAAGAAGGAGATATTATTCTTAAGTGGGATGAGTTAAAAAGTAGACCTGGTAAGCACAATAAGTTTGATGCTATGTGGACAGGCACATTCATGATTGCTAAATGCAAACAACATAATGCCTTTCAGCTAGCCACTATGGAAGGAGGGGTCTTATCTATCCTAGTCAATGTGATTCACCTCAAACACTATTTCTGATAAGTAAAAGTTGCAATTATATCATAGTAGAGTAGGTTTTTCAGTCAATAAGTGTTGGATGCACAGTAGTTCATTTCAGTTTTGTTTTTTCCAAGAAGTACAGATGCACAGATGGTTGGTCCTATTTGAAGCCAGCATTGTTTTGTTTTTAGTTTTGTTTCTGTTGCTGTTGCTTTTCTAGCAGCTGAGTTTCAGACAGTTTTCTGAGTTGTAAAGGCTAAGGAAGGACTCTATTGCCCAATGGATATACTAGGCAACTGGCCTTGAGAGTTTTAGCAGGAAAAACTAGCGTAGAGGTCACCAAAAATGTTACCAAATTGTGCTTTGAAACCCAATTAGGTTGGGCTATAACAATAGTTGTTTTACTACTTTGAAGAAGGAGAGAGGTTCAAAGGAAGGGGTAAGAAAAAACTTAAGTTCATAAGACAGCCTAGACTATCTACTATCTTGATGGAGGACTATTTCAATGATCATGTTACCAATATCATGTAGCAGCTCAATTAGAGCTGCTACATGAGCTAGATAAGATGAAGAGTTCTCCAACAAGGCAGGAGGTACCCAATGACTGACATGTGAAGTTAAAGCTAAACTAGTCATTGCAGATCATACTTCACATGTGTTCATTGCAGTGCATTCATTACAGTTTGATACAGTTTAGAAAAGTACATTTAATATTGTCAAGTTTATACATGATTATAAAGACCTATTGCATGCAATAATGTTTAGTTTATGTTTATGCAATTGATTTACAAGAAAGAAAAATTATGCACAAGTCATTGCATGAAATAACTATTTATATTCAAAGGAGAAGTGTTTATATGATCCCACACAAGCCGTGGGAGTAACTGTATATGATACAATACACAAATAACTAGTACATCTAAACTAAAGGAAAGCGTATAAAAGCAGGGTGGGACCTATCATTGCCTGAATGAATGATGAATCCTGTTGATGAGCTCCACCATCTTCAGCTTGTCCTGATGATAGCTCCAGAGAAGACCTACAAGAGAGGAGGAACACAGTTAGAGCTCAGGGTTTCCATCTCTACTTCTATATGCAACAATTCAAAGTGTACTTTCTATCTTGCATCTAATCCATAAAATGAAGGAGATAAATAGATATCAGATGTAGATATCTAATCATGAGAGGAGGCAGAAAAGAGAAAGTCATATCAAACAATCAAAAGAGAGGCTTCAGCCTCATGTTTTATCTAACTAGTTTGTTTATTGTGTAGGTATAGGTACACGAAGACCATTCATCAAATGACTTTTGTTTGCAATACAATATCAGGTGACATCTAAGGACAACATTTGCATGAATAAAAAGGACAAACAACACATAAGTGTATCGATGTTCATAGAAGATAGGTAGCAGGCTCATTAAGGAGAATTCATCTTCACAACCATAAAAGGTATAGTCAACAGAGACCATGTAAGCCTTTCACCTCATTGAGAGATTACTTCAAGTATACAGATCAAGGAAAAGGTCTTAGGTGATTTTAAAGAAATAGTCCTATCTAGAGCATCACCAAGTTATCAGAAAACACAAGGATTCAAAGATGTAGTCCAAAAGAGATGGAGACAGTCATGAAGAGGACGTCACTCTAAGAGTGTCGTGCTATAGAAGAGATCAAAACATGATGTATAGTCATGAGGACAGTCCCAGGTTACTGCCATAAGGCCTAAAAAGATGCAAGGAGCAGAGGGGCTACCATATACAGTGTTTAAGAGATAATAAAGCTCTTAATATGTGATGATATAGAAAGGGAATGATTCATGAAAAGATCAACAGAGGTAGACTCTTTAAGACAGAGGTAGTAGTCATACTTGAAAGAACAACATCATGGTCCTAATTGATCATCATTGTCACCCAAAGAACCTAATAGAGGATTTGTTTTATGTTTTGTCATGGAGTAACAGTCCACATGAAGTAACAGTTATCATGCTTCAAAGGGATAACAAAACTGAAAGATACCATGACATTTGATACAAGATAAAGAAGCATAGTGCAGTCACTAAAAGATATAATGACATCAACAGATGCAAAGGAATGAAGTGAATGTAAGTTTTCATGAGGTTGTATAAAACTGTAACGATAAGTCATAGAAATAACCTTATGAGACAGTCAAGCCACATTTATACTGTGCCAGTCAAAACAAAGGTAGAAAAGATTTGACAGAGTTACAGATAAGATGTATAAAGGGGACAGAGCCTTTAGGAGATAAATGAAACAGACTTCCATAAAGTTTTTCTCAAAAGCAATGTAGAGATAAAATAACTTTTCCTCTTTATTATCAATATTTTTTCTTAGGAGTTCTCATAGTGCCTCAAGGGACAGCATGCCAAGGTCAATTCAAGACAGTCTACACAAGGACAACATTTCAATACAAAAGGTATGACTATCAAGAAGGTGCAGTCCAAGTGGGAAAGGGGACAATCACATAGTCTCCAAAGTGCAGTAAGTTAAAGTGACAAAAGAGAAAATTACAAAGAGGTATGCTTAAATATCATCCATTCTAGCAATCAGGAGCTTATATGGGCAAATAAAAAAATAGGACAAATATTTACCACTTTTTGTTGTGAATAAGGCGTAATGTTGCTGGTAAGTATTTGGCCATCGATACAAATGATATTCAAGTAGAGGCCACCTTTTGTCAAAGAGAAATGTCACTGCATGAAGGGAAATATTGTAATAAGAATGCTTTGGAAGGATCATGACTATCATAAAAATAAGAAATCATGCATAACTGGAACAGTTGCAGAATATGCTACATCAACAATCATCATTACCATATGTATGCAAAGTAAAAAGAGAGAAAAGGAGATACTATAAAGTCATGTAACATCCTAACAAGGGTTTCAAGGCCCTGTATAAAGCCTCCAAATGATAAAGATAGTTTTGTAGGACTGAAGATATATCAATAGTGCTCATACACGAGAAAGTAGCATCATAACAAGATAATGAGAAACACTTAAGATGGCTAACAAGTATTAATGGTACAGGAAGGGGATATAACAATATCATGCCAAAGAGAGTACAGGAATTGAAAGAGCTCTGATATATTGAAATCCCCACATCTTACCTTCACAAGGCAATATACAAAACAAAAGCAATAGTCAGGTAAAGATTATGACTACACATACAGTGCAAATGTGACTGTCATAAGATGAAATGAGGTGATAATCATAGGAATGTTGATAAACAGAGATCATTATCATAGGTGGACTTAGCCAAAACCTCATTTATTTGATACCAATGGACACGGGATCAAAAGCATATAAGGGGCCCTAATTAGGAATGACTGAGTATTGGTTTAGCCTGATAGTTTTCAAAAGCTTACAAAAATCATGCTACATATTTATCATAAGGTTTCTAGTCACCCAACCCTAATAAAATGTAAGGGTTGTGTGCAGTTGGCTAGTACAGTAAAAATGAGTTAGAAACCTATAAATGATAGCATACAAATCCTTTTAGACCATTTTGTTTAATAAATGTCAAATGATAAAAGAAGCCTGCAGGAACCTCAAAGACATGTTAGCACACTCAAGTTACCTAAACATAGTAAGCAAACCCTAGCTAGGATTTGTCAAAAGAAACATAGAAAAGGAAACTCTTAAGAATTTTCTGTAAAAGTTCAATAAAGAGAAACATATTCCATTCAAGGAGGTGCAGCATAGGGGTATGTTATATGAGGAGCACACACAGAAAAACTAGATGCATTTTTTTTAGAAGAAAAACATAGTAGAGGTCACCAGATATCAGAGGACAACACTCTTCTTTCAAACTCTATTGTCATATAAACCCATCAAAAGGAAGATATAGTCTTAGGTTTTCTTGATAAAGTAATATGAAGTGAAAAAGGGCTTCATAATGCTTTCAACATTTTCATCGTGAGAGGTAGTTTCCTGAAGAACAGAGACATATATTCCAAGCAATCAAAGAACCAAAGGAAGATAAGACAGAAATTTCTAGAGATTCCTCATTTTATTTCACCATTTTTAAAAATAAATACATCAAAGTGATAGAAATTACTGTAATAGAAAAGAACATGCTAGGAAGCAGCAGAAATAACGTAAACAAGGAACTTTTTCCCCCATTTCTTTGAGAAAGTTACAGTAGAGTGCAGAAAAAAAAGGAAACTCACCTTCAGAACAATGTCTAGCAACAATGAAAAGGCATTTGTAGTAGAGAAAAACAAGAAATCATTCAGGAAACCCTCAAATGGCCTTCAAACCACAGCTACAACAAACCCTCAAGGTTCTTAATGGCGGCGCAATAGAGCAATAGGAGAAGTGAAAGGATAAAATGAACATGTTTTAGGGTTTCAAACTTGTTTTGTCCAACACCAAGTTTCCCTAGGCTCGTGCCTTAGTATCTTTTTAACTTTTGATTCAAAGTAATCATCATAAAAGCAAAAGAAGGCCATGGTCAAACACGTATAACTTGTAATGCCTAGTGAAATATGAGGAGGTCCTAGGAGTCATAAGGAGTATAATGATATTTTTGTGATTTTTGATAATGTTTTAAACCTTAGGGTCTACAAAGAATGATTATGGTTAAGAAATGATTATGACTAAGGTTGATCAAGAGGCAATGGGATGTCTTTTTGACTTTTGTGGACTTAGGGCATATATGAGAAGATAGAGATCTTTTGATGACTATGGGAAACAAAGGCTTTTTTATTTTTTTTGCATAGAGAAGAAGATAAGTCAAATTGTAAACATATAAACCCCTTTTCCTTGCATGAATAGAAGGCAAAGAATTATGTATTTAAACAAATATTAAAGGTAATATCCTACAAATTACCTTAATATTTGTTCTACAAGACCAAGAAGATAATTGTAAAACACTTATTAAAGTAAATCATATTGATAATCTTTAATATTTGTTCAAATAGTTTATTTCTATCCTCAAATCATGCAAAGAAGCGAGATTGTCTAGAGTTGAATTGAGGTTGGAAAATCATGCAATAGGAGATTGTGGTTCTATTTTTGCCTTGGGGTCAAAATTGGCTAATTTTGGCATTCTTTTTGGTCAATTATCTTTCGAGGAGGAGTTCTAAGCTATTTTTGCTCATCTTGGAGCAGTTTTGGGGTCTAATTTTTAGGCTTTTCTCTTGTGCTCGCCCAACAACTTGGAGTTGCTTTTTCAGACTTATTCATGCACATTTTGGAGTCCAGTTGAGCTGGAGTTGACTTCTCTTTAACTTTTTGGGACAGATTTTGTATTATGGGAAAAAAGATCATGCTTTTTTTCAGTTATTTCTTTTTCCCTTGCCTTTGCATATTGCAGAGAGAGTCAGTCTTATAACTCAGCCATTTTTAATAGTTTTATGCAGTAGTAGCAGTTTATTTCAGCAGTTCATTATTATTTTGTAGAGATTCCTTCTATTATCAATACAATCATCTATTCAGATTCAGGTGTCTTGTCTCATTTGGAGTGATTTGATAGGAATTTACTGTGTTTTGCTTTAAAATCTTTGAATTTTTTGTCTCCTTTATTGAATGCAAGTACACAAATTACAAGTTTATTACAAGTTACAATTTGTGCAAGTCTTTTCATGCCTTCCTGTTGTTGGTAATCATTTATGTTTAGGGTTTTAGGCTCGAGCTACTGGTGGTGTCTGCTTAATCATTCAGGTTTTAGGGTCATCAAGGTCTGGGGGTCATTTTTTCTAGCACTAGGTCATCTTATGAAGACCCCCTGATATTGAGAATGTGACGATGATGTCACCAGGATGTACATCAAGGTGACTTCTCGCATCAGCGAGGCTAGGAGATCTTCTTCCAACACCTTGTGTTTGGCCGATGAGAACCTTCATCGGAGTGACATTGCTTATCGGGCGAGCTGGCGGGAGGTCCACCGACGTGAGGTGTCTGTCCGATGGATTGTGGTTTGAGGCTTTTCAAGGATTTAGCTGTCAGCGAGAGTGGTGTGGTTGCCAAAGGATCTTTTTGTCGCTCTGATGGTTGATGTCTGGCCGATGGAGGTGTTCGTCGGTGAAACGATGCGTATCAGTAGGAGGATTTTTGAGTTTGCTGATGGTTTACGGTCTCGCCGAAGACTTGGCAATGGGTGTAGCGGTCGGTGTGACATGAGATGTCGGCAAGAGGACTTTCATTTGTTCTGATAGTGTGGGTCACACCGACGAAGGTGGGAGTTACACCGATAGACCGCCAGCAGTTGGCTCGCGGGTCACGCAGGGTCAAATGCACGACAATGTGTTTACATGTAGCGTGGTATATAAAGTGCTAAAAGGGTCTCCACAGGATGCATATGGGATAAATGGTTCCTGCGTAATTTAAAATATCAAGGTGATGTATTTTGGTGAGAAAGTTTCAAAGTCACGCCACTGAGGATCTGCGGGTAGTTGAGCAATAATGGTGACATCTGCAGGATTTGGGTCGACGGTGGACAGGTCAACCATCATTTTTAAGAGGAAAGTCCCTAAGCGGTGGCCCAAATCCTAATTTTACCTGCTTCTTCTCCCTGTTTCTCCTACAGCATTAACTACTTTTGAGCGCCATCTTCTAATGCATGTATCTGGCAGATATTTTGATGTGCCATTGTACTGAAAGGTTGAGTGCACCTTCCTACTGTATAAGTAGGGTTGTGTGGCTCAGTTGTTGGTGGTTGAAGACTTGGGCAATTTTGGGGGAAAGATAATGAAATACAGAGCATTTCCTTGCTGTTCTATCTAATTTTAGAGTTTATGTATTGCATTTGTGATGTATCTTGCACATATGTTTAGTTTCAGTGTTAATGTTATATGAAAAATGCCTTTGTTGCATGTATTTATCTGTTTGTCTCCATGTGTTGCATGTTGTTTCTTCTTTTGAATTTGGTTGCTAAGGGTTTCATAGATTCAGGGATATAGGCTTCTATATTGCATGTTTGATCTTTTGACTTCCATTCAAGGAGTGGATTAAATTTGTCTTAAGTTAAATCTGAAGAAGAACGTATGTCAACTGGGATGCTTGTAAGTATGAACAACTAAATACCTATCCTTGGGTGATGTTTGTAAGGCAAGCATCAGTCCTAACCCCTTGAAACCTGAATGCTAGTTGCAAGCCATTCTTATGTATATGTCTATTTGACTCCTTGCCTTGAGATAGGCACTGGTCTGATCTTGTGAAGTAGTTATGATCCAAAACCCCTGTCTTGCATCCAAATCATCAAATTCAAACCATTCCATTATCCCAACCCATTAGTTGTAGGAGTAGGATTAGGAACCCCTGCATACTCTCATCCTTAACCAGACACATATGTCCAAGAAGATTGCCAACCTTGTGATGTATCATCCACATCTTGGTCCACACATGAGAATATTCTGCCTATTGCTGTCAAGCTAAATCTTCCTATCATTGAGCTAGTCAATGTTACATCTTTAGTAATAGGGATACCCCCCTTGGTGCAGCAAAACCAGAAGTGAAGGGGAGGAGCTCACGCAACCTCCTGTATTTAGTTGGCTGAATCTACCCGTGCATTAGAACTAGCAAACCCTAATGCTGATTCAGAAGAAAAACTAACAAATTGGTGACTCTGCTGGGGAGATCAATGTCATATCCATGAAAGTCTGAGTCTAAAGGATTGAAGAATTGGACCTGCAAGTTCTTTGTTGCAGCAAACAAGAAAGTTATATATGTGGCTCTGCTGGTGGGTGACCCAGAAAGAAAGAAATCAATTTTCAGCTTCAGCCTGTTTGAAGCTTATCCCTCTTCAAGGAGGTGGCGACTCTGTTGAATGAACCTATCAGCAGCTGCAGCATATCTAGGTATTTGCACAAGTTTTAAAAGATTCCCTATGTGGTGAAACAACACTGGTTAAAAGGAAATGTTAGTGAAAGATTGCATGCTATTGTAAGAACTTAGTTTGTATTTCCAAAGAGTATGCAATATTGTTTGAAAGATTCATTTGGAGGACTTTAGGAAAGTTGAAACAATAGTCTGAATTTTAAGTGCCTAAAGTCATTGTTTATAGAAAATCTGAGTTGAAAAGAGGGTTGCAGAAACGCATAATAATGTATAATTATCAGCCCATGCACCCTTGTGAGGTGTCAAATGCAATAAGGCATAATAATCAGTCCCAACCATGTAATAAAAGAAGTTTCAACATTGACAAATATAAGCCCATAAACTTTGATGGCATCTGTGGCTATCCAAATGCTTTTCCATCTAAAATCATAAAATATTTGCCCAAATTTAATGGTGCAAAGGATGAATCAGCTGAGAAACACTTGCAACAGTTTATAAATGTTGTAGATGATTTTGAGATTGACCATGAAGATGTAGTTATGAGATTATTTGTTCAATCTCTAGATGATGATGCAAGGGACTGGTTCTCCTATCTTCCAACTTACTCTGTCAGCTCTTGGCATGATTTTAAATCTGCATTCCTAGATCAATATGGTGAAAGAATTTCTGATTATGCAGTTATTAGTGATTTTATGTATATCCATATTGAAGAGGATGAGTTAATTCCAGCCTTTAACCTCAGGTTTATGAGGGATTTGAATAGAATTCCAGAATGCATGAGACCTAATGATGCACTGTGCCTAGTTGTCTATTTGGGAGCCTTTGATAGGAAAATGAGCTATAGATTGAGAGATAAAGAGCCCACCACATTGCATCAGGCGCGACAGTTTGCAATAGACATTGAAAATAATTGGAGGTATGGAATTCAAAAGGGTTATTTCTCTGAAAATTTTTGCTGCCCTAGGGCCACCAATGTTGATGAGGGATATAATCTAAAAGTTGAAAATGAATGTCAAAGTACTCACACCCCTGCTGTCTCAGTTTTTGCATCATCCCGAGTTGATGATGTTTCTATTATAGAGGAGGATGTCCTGATTTGCCCGGCAAATGAAGTTGATAATAATAATTTTTCAAATAATATTTGCATTCCAGTCCTAAACAAAGAGCATTCATGTTTAAATGATCCAATTGTGCAAAGTTGTGATCATATGGATCAAGAGTCAATATCAGTTTCATCAGGAAGCATTAGAGGACTGGAAAATGACGTAGATAGTTCAACTTTAGAGTGCATTGAAGTAGCAAAAATTTTGTATGTGGGGCAATCAGATGTTAAAGATGATAAAGATGATATCCATGACCAGTTCATGGATCAGGTTTGTTCTTCTTATGACTCTAGGTCTGATAATGATAAAAAAGAAATGGATTGTCATGAAGAAGAAATAGAGACCTTTGCAATGAGCATGAATCCCCTTTATGATGAGCCTACGGATGCATTTGACATTGTGAGTCCTGACATTCATTGGTGCAGAATTAACACCCTATTTGAAAATGATGATACTGATTTGCAAGCTATGGATGATAAATGCTTAGCATCAGTTACTTCAAACATGTGCAATGATGGCTATGTGGATCAGGATTTATTTTCAATGTCAATGAAGTAAATGATATGGAAGGTCTCATATATTCTATGTGTTTTCAATTTTTGGATCAGCTGGATATGTGTTTAGTTATATGCAACAGCCAAGTAGATAATGAATATTGCCAAATGCAATATGAGGATATACTGCTTGAGGATCATAACATACATATGTTACCTAATGTTGAAGAATATTATAATGTGTATGGTTATATCTCTAATTGTAAGATGCAGAGTGACAGAGGCTACACTGACAGGGGCAGGTTTTCAAAAGTGGTGAAGCATGTAATTCATAAGATCAGCATGTGGGCAGATTGTTTTAATTTTTTCAGCCATGGTTGGGATTATTCAGTTTGGAATCAAGCATTTGACAGGATTAAATTGTGGTTCTTTATTTTTGGTTGCCCGAGGCCACCAAAATAATGTGTAAAAAATTTTAGTTTGTGATGCGGGTTGGTGTAGGTTTGACTATGTAGCCAAATGGACAAGGCCCAATCTACGAAACCAGAGATCTAAGGTCCTCACCATGCCTATAAGAGGTATGCATCACCAGATAGAGCCTATGTTGGTAATCATTTATGTTTAGGGTTTTAGGCTTGAGCTACTGGTGGTGCCTGCTTAATCATTCAGGTTTCAGGGTCATCAAGGTCCGGGGGGTCATTTTTTCTAACACTAGGTCATCTTATGAAGACCCCCTGATATTGAGAATGTGATGATGATGTCACCAGGATGTTCATCGGGGTGACTTCTCACATCGGCGAGGCTGGGAGATCTTCTTCCGATGCCTTGTGTTTGGCTGATGAGAACCTTCATCGGAGTGACATTGCTTATCGGGCGAGCTGGCGAGAGGTCCACTGACGTGAGGTGTCTGGCTGATGGATTGTGGTTTGAGGCTTTTCAAGGATTTAGCTCTTCGTGAGAGTGGTGTGGTCAGCAAAGGAGCTTTTTGCCGCTCTGATGGTTGATGTATGGCCGACGGAGGTGTTCGTCGGTGAAATGATGCATATCGGTAGGAGGATTTTTGAGTTTGCCGATGGTTTACGGTCTCGCTGAAGACTTGGCAATGGGTGTAGCGGTCGGTGTGACATGAGATGTCGGCAAGAGGACTTTCATTTGTTTCGATAGTGTGGGTCACACCAACGGAGGCAGGAGTTACACCGATAGACCGCCAGCGATTGGCTCGCGGGTCACGCAGGGTAAAATGCGCGACAGTGTGTTTACATGCAGTGTGGTATATAAAGTGCTAAAAGGGTCTTTGCAAGGTGCATGTGGGGTAAATGGTTCCTGCGTAATTTAAAATATCAGGGTGATGTATTTTGGTGAGAAAGTTTCAAAGGCACGCCACTGAGGATCTACAGGTAGCTGAGCAATAATGGTGACATCTGCAAGATTTGGGTCGACGGTGGATAGATCAACCATCATTTTTAAGAGGAAAGTCCCTGAGCAGCGGCCCAAATTCTGATTTTACTTGCTTCTTCTCCCTGTTTCTCCTGCAACATTAACTACTTTTGAGTGCCATCTTCTAATGCATGTATCTGGTAGATATTTTGATGTGCCATTGTACTGAAAGGTTGAGTGCACCTTCCTGCTGTATAAGTAGGGCTGTGTGGCTCAGTTGTTGGTGGTTGAAGACTTGGGCAATTTTGGGGGAAAGATAATGAAATACAGAGCATTTCCTTGCTATTCTATCTCATTTTGGAGTTTATGTATTGCATTTGTGATGTATCTCTCACATATGTTCAGTTTCAGTGTTAATGTTATATGAAAAATGCCTTTGTTGCATGTATTTATCTATTTGTCTCCATGTGTTGCATGTTGTTTCTTCTTTTGAATCTGGTTGCTAAGGGTTTCATAGATTCAGGGATACAGGCTTCTATATTGCATGTTTGATCTTTTGACTTCCATTCAAGGAGTGGATTAAATTTGTCTTAAGTTAAATCTGAAGAAGAACGTATGTCAACTGGGATGCTTGTAAATATGAACAACTAAATACCTATCCTTGGGTGATGTTTGTAAGGCAAGCATTAGTCCTAACCCCTTAAAATTTGAATGTTAGTTGCAAGCCATTCTTATGTATATGTCTATTTGACTCCTTGCCCTGAGATAGGCACTGGTCCAATCTTGTGAAGTAGTTATGATCCAAAACCCCTGTCTTGCATCCAAATCATCAAATTCAAACCATTCCATTATCCCAACCCATTAGTTGTAGGAGTAGGATTAGGAACCCCTACATACTCTAATCCTTAACTAGACACATATATCCAAGAAGATTGCCAACATTGTGATGTATCATCCACGTCTTGGTCCACACATGAGAGTATTCTGCCTGTTGCTGTCAAGCTAAATCTTCCTATCATTGAGCTAGTCAATGTTACATCTTTAGTAATAGGGATACCCCCCTTGGTGCGACAGAACCAGACGTGAAGGGGAGGAGCTCACGCAACCTCCTGTATTTAGTTGGCTAAATCTGCCTGTGCATTAGAACTGGCAAACCCTAATGCTGATTCAAAAGAAAAACTAACACCTGTGAAACATTTATGTGATAAATTTGATTAGTTTGAGCTGTAAGAATAGATGTATTGAAAATTAATTGTGAATCAGATTGTAGATTAGAGTTAAAAAATTGGAGCATCACCCCCTTTAGGATAGATTTTAGTACATATTCAATTTTATTTCAGCATTCTTCTTCTCTTTTCCTCAAGTTTTTCAGATCCAAAGGGGCATTTAAAAGGAGCTATCTCTTTTGGAGGTCCATTCTTGTAATAGACAAACCCACAGTCTAAGAATATTCCCATGTTTCATAAGATTTCGAAGCTTGTAAAGGCTTAGAATTCAGGGCACAATCCTTCGTGACAACAGCTTGATAGCTTCAAAACTTTCTTTCCCTTCCTTTATCTAGCTAAAAACAACATTTTCCTTTAACATAGAAGTGGGTGGTTTAACTAATTAAGAAAGATTAGGAATGAACCTCCTCATAAAATTGATTCTTTCAAAGAAACTATATAAACCCTTCTTATGACTAGGAAGAGGAAGAGACAAGATGGCACTTAGTCTTTCCGGATCAATGGCAAGACCTTCTTTTGAGACCACATGGCCTAAGAGTTTACCTTGGTTGGCAGAAAATACTCACTTTTTGGGATTTAGGGACACACCATACTCTCTACATCTCATGAAGATTTGATTGAGATGATTCAAATGATCATCTACATGCTTATAAAAATAGTGATATCATCAAGATAAACCAACACTATGTCATTTAGAAGACCCTTGAAAGCCATGCCCATTGCTCTCTAAAAAGTTGCACTAGCATTAGTAAGTCCAAAAGGCATCTTCCTATATGAAAATGTACCCCATTTAGTGGTAAATGTAGTCTTGTATTGGTTTGATTCTTGGACAAAAATCTGAATATAACCTAAATACCCGTCTAGGAATGAAAATATTTTTGAACCACCTACCATTTGAAGAATTTGTTCCATGGAGGTGAGAAGATAATGGTCCTTAAGAGAGAATCTATTGAGGTCCATAAGGTCCATGCATAATCTGATCTCTCCATTCTTCTTTTTTATTGGAACTAGGTTTTCCACCCAAGAGGAATACTTAATAGGAAAGATTATATTGACTTCTATGAGTTTGGTCAATTCTTTCTTCATCAGTGGCTCAATCTTGAGGTTAATAGGCCTTTGTTTTTTCTTGGTTGTCTTGGCATTAGGGTTTAAATCAATGGTCTATTGGGCAAGATTTGGGTCAAACCCATTGAGATCCTCATAATTCCATGCAAACACATCATCATAAGATTGAAAAATCTCAATGAAAGCTTGTTGTTCAAATTTGGAGCATACCTTTCCCAATTTCAAAAAAAATATCTTTTTCTATAGCCACTTGTTCATAGTCCACTTCCTTGACAACCAAGTTCATCTTCTTGCCTTTCAGCTGATCATTGAAATTAAAAATGATTTCCAATGTGATTAGACCTTTTGGCAATTTGTTAGTACTTAGCTGTATGATCTGATCACCATATGTTTCTTGCAATCTAGACTAATTTTTAGAAGAGAATTTTAGCTCTTCTTGCAACAAATAGATTATTTGTTGATCACTATCAAATACTTGCCAACTTACTTGATTATCTAGGATAGAAGGCCTTACCACAAGCTTCACATGTTCTTGGGATTCCATTATGTCTATGGGTATGTCAAACTGTGCTGCAATTGTTGCAAGTTTGACTGCCTCTTTGTTTTGCTCTCTAGGAACAACTTGGATGCCAAATGCCTCAAAGTATTCAATCAAGTCCCATACCCTATGTTTCTAATACTTGATAAGATTGTTCTTTGATGTACTTTGAGCTCTAATTTGATTCATAACTAGCTTACTATCTCCAAATATCTATGGCAATTTGACTCCTTTATTTTGTGCTAGTAACAATCCTTAAATCAAGGCCTCATACTCAACCACATTGTTAGTACAAGAGAGATAAATTCTGAAAGAAAAACAATACTTTTCATTGTTGGGAGAAACCAACATTACACCTACACCAGTACCATTCTTGCTCCTTAAACCATCAAAGTACATTTGCCACATACCTTCAACATCTTCTTGAGGTTTCAAAAGATTGGGAATGAGTGAATTCTCTTCATGATCCCATATCAATTGAGGAGCATTTGAATGGCCTCTTCACAGGTAAAAATGGAAAATATCAAAAATCTAATTTTTTGATATTTTCTACATCTCTGTAATTTGCATTTTTCGAAGGCTTTCAAAGTGAAATTTGGGCTCAAGATTTTGATTAGTTGCTTTGGGCAGTAGCTACAAGCAAGGCTCAATGCAACTCAAACTAGCTCTCCAGGAGATCTTTCCATTAGTTCAGGAAAGTCCAAATTTTGATCTAGTGGCTAGAAGTTATGACCTTGCCAAGTAGGGTTCCAAAAAAATCATAGTTTTTTTTTTTAAATCCAAATTTTGTAGTTATATTTGTCACCTTTCAATTGTCCATTTTAAATTCCAAGGATATGGTGACCTTTCATATTCTATGCTTTGTATAAAAACTCAAATTAAAATCAAATAAAGGAGTTTTGGAAGGCATACATCTCTTTACGAGTTTACCATATTGCTCAAAACTATTTTTTGTTTAATTCTACAATACCATAGGGTAAAAGTACAAAGCTATGTCACACTTTTATAAAGGAAATGACCAACACTGATCCAACTTTTAAACTTGAATCACTAAAAACTGACATATATGTTTTGAATTTTGAAATGATGTAAAATAATAAAATATTTATTTTTTAGTATATTTTATGTTTGTACTTTTTTGAAAAAATTAAAAAATTATCTGAATATAGTTTTTAATAAATTGACACTATAATTTAGTTGCTAATAAAATTATGAAAAATGAAGTTACATGAGACATCAATATTTATATAGTAATTTTTTTTCTTCAATTTTTTTGTGTGTATTTATAACTTGAAACTTTAGTGCATGGATATATTTTTTCCAATTTTGATAAATATATATATTTTTAAATAAATATTAAAATGTGTGAAATAAAACGTAGTTGTTTCCATTCGATGTCAACTTTCATATTAACTATTTATCTAAAATAGAAAAAAATTATACCATCTTGATATAGATTCTTTTATCTAGTGCATCATATTTTTTTCAAATTTTTAAAATAAAATTTACTATTTTTCCTTGACATGATAATCAACCTAATGTTTTGTGTTGATAACCTAATTTTAGTAAAATAAAATGGAAAATATAAATAATAATTAAAGTCTTAAAATATATATTTTTGAAAACTAAATTTATAGATCTACAAAAGGGTATTTTTTATATTTTTAAAAAAATGTTATTTACATGAGTAAAAGTTGTTGAAATATCAAGTTTTTCAAATAATTTTATTTTTTTGGTAAATTGGCCTAATTGTGGTTCTACATATGCATTTAGCCAACAATTTTAGTTGGAAAAGTTGTGGACATATCTAACTTAGCTAGAATGAATCTTACAAGATCATATGTTTGACCAAAATTGATTTTTAGTTAAAAATAATTAAATTCACTTGTGCTGATAAGTTGGCTGAAAGTGTGACACAACTTTGTGCTTTTACCCCACAAGTCCCTTGCTAGGTATTGTCCTCTAACCCAATTTCAAATCAGTATCCTTTTCCCTACCATAGTGAGACCTTCTCTGATACAGTCCACAGATATCCTACATATGACAAGGAGCTATATGAAATTATCGAAGCTTGCAAACAATGGAAGCACTATACCTTGGGGAAGGAGATTGTCATACACATAGATCACAAACCTCTTCAATTTTAGCAGACACAAGGTAAGTTGAAAAATGATAGGAATCAAAGATTGTGTGCCTATCTACAACAATTTCACCTTAACATCTACCACAAGAAGGGAAGCAGTAACAAAGTTGCAGATTGCTTGAGTAGACCCCTAATTGCTGCCCTAACAGTGATAATAGATTCTCGTGGTCACAACATAGTAAACCAGCCCCAATTATATGGTACTCATCCCAATTTTGTTGAAACCTACAATAGGCTTCTAGAAGGTAAGAATGTTTTTGACTTCTACCTGCAAGATGGAATTCCTTGTCACATGGGTCACATATGTGTTCCACATGAGGAAAGACAAAAGCTGATATGGGAAGCACAATATAGTTGTGTTGCAGGATACTTTGGGATAGGTAAGACTATTGTTGTACTTCAGAGGTATTTTTATTGGCCAAAGATGCATCATGATGTCATTTCCCATATTCAATCTTGTTTAGCCTGTGCTATTGCAAAGCCTGCAAATTGAAAAAAAAGGCTTGTATACGCCTCTTCCTATCCCTCATAAGCCATGGCACTCAGTTTAAATGGATTTCATGTTTGGTCTCCCAACTACCAAACATGGCCATGACTATGTGTATGTGGTGGTAGATAGATTTTTGAAAATGTCCATCATGGTAGCTTGTAAGAAGGGGATCCCCATACAAGAAACTACCAAAATGTTATTTGAAAATGTGTGGGTTCACTTTGGTTTGCCACAAAGTATCATCTCTGATAGGGATAGTAGATTCCTTAGAAAATTTTGGTCATCACTTTGGGCCATGATGGACACCAAGTTGACAAAATCCATTGCGTTCCATCCATAAACTGATGGATAAACTAAAGTAGTGAATCAAATAATCATCTATATTTTACATATGTATCATTCAAGACATCCCCAAACATGGGATGAGAGCCTACCCTATGCACAACATAGTTACAACCTGTTAGTGTAGGTTTCTATTTCCTAGTTGGGTTATTTATTTTTCCCTGTATTCCTAGGTTTTTCCTACACTTCTATTAATCTCGCTTAGGTTAATAAAGCATGTCTTATTAGGTGAGTGGTTGCGAGGTGTCACCTTCCTACATGTGAGCATCCATTAGCTATCTTGGGAAGATACTTTGCTATCTTTAGTCTGATAGATGGTTGCTCCTGATTGGTCGGTGTTGCCACCTCCTCCCTCTTCCTAGTCTATATAAGCATGCTACCTAGCTTGTATTTGGTATCTTTTGCTTTTGCATCCTCTTAATGCTATTTTGCTTCTAGCATTTGCATTACTCTCTTGGAGACTAACTCTATGTTACTATTTTGATTCCGTATCATTTGCATTCATAGTTTAGATATCTATTCTTTTCACTAGTTTTCTAGGTTAATAATCTTTTCAAATTCTAACATGGTATCAGAGCTATTCTATGTGCAAGAGTAGATTTTAGTTTCCATATTTGAGAGATTCGGGGGGGTGTTGGCATAGCGACTATATCGACGATGAGACCCCTCTCCACCACAAGTACGTGCTTTTGGTGTGATGGCAAAAGTCCACATGGTATCAGAGCTAGATATTTCATCATTCTTCTTTCAGTAGGGCTAGATATGTCCTCACATTCATTGTTGACTTTTCTCGATATACTTGGGTATACTTTCTCAAACAGAAGTCTGAGGTATTTGATCACTTTCAGGACTTCAAGACTTTTGTAGAAAAGCAATCTGGGAAAGCCATCAAAGTTTTGTGCATTGACAATGGTGGTGAGTATGTCAACCATCGGTTTGATAGGTTTTGCACTTCAAAGGGGATTGATTTGCAGCATTCAATTCCATACAATCCTCAGCAGAATGGTGTTGCAAAACGGAAGAATAGGTCCTTGAAGGAAATGGTGAACTGCATGATTCACTCTAGATCTCTTGCACCACAGTATTGGGCAGAGGCCGTTAACTGTGCTTGTTATATCTAGAACTGTGTTCCTCACCGACCCTTGAAGGGAGTCACTCCTTTTGAAGCTTGGAGAGGTCAGAAACCATCAGTTAAGCACTTTTGAGTTTTTGGTTCTCCTGCATGGGCCCACATTCCTGCAGAGAAACACAAGGCCTTGAATCCGCAGAGCAGACCTTGCATATTTGTAGGTTATCCTAATGGTGTGAAGGGTTATCAATTGCTCCACCCTACTACACATGAGTTATTCATTGAGAGGAGTGTTCAGTTTGAGGAGGGCTCTTCGAGCTCACTTTCTATCACTTCTCCAACTCCTTCTACTTTGACATTAGAGTCACTTGGGATACATGACAGATCTTCTGATGAGTCAGATTCACCTGAGCAGTCTTCTACCTCCACTTCTGATGCAGAGAGTGATTTAGAGGACTCATCTCCTTCCTCTCCTAGTCATCATTCAGAGGTTGATGATTCTCCTCCAAATTCTCCATCTTCTGGTCCACTTTGGGCTAGACAGACCTTGCAGTCTGCAGGTGATTGGGTTGGGGATCCATCAGACACCGGGCGGACTCGTTCACAGTTCCAGGATGCTCCACATGTCTTCATTGCTACTGCCTCAGATCCGTAGTCTTTTCATGAGGCTTCTGGTATTCCTGAGTGGGATCAAGCTATGCAGGAGGAGTATAGTTCCTTGATGAGGAACCACACTTGGGATCTTGTCCCTCTTCCTAAGGGAAGAAAACTTGTTCGATGTAAGTGGATCTATTAGACAAAATTTGCAGTAGATGGGTCGGTTGACAAGCATAAGGCTCGCTTGGTCGCCAAAGGATTCTCCCAGGTTCCTGGGATTGACTACTCTGAGACTTTTGCGCCAGTTGACTGAATGAATTCCATCCGACTTGTTCTTGCCATTGCTGCAGCTAATCGTTGGGAAGTACACTAGATGGATGTGAAGAGTGCTTTTCTTCACGGTGACCTTCAGGAGGAGATATACATGGAGCAGCCATAAGGGTTCCTTCAGGATTCTTCACTTGTGTGCCGTCTTCGGAAGTCTCTCTATGGCCTCAAACAGGCTCCTCAAGCCTGGTATGCCAAGATGGACTCCTTCCTTCTATCAGTTGGGTTCACTCGGTGCCATTCTGATCCCAATGTCTACATTCTGCAGTAGGATGATTCACTCCTATTTCTAGTTCTGTATGTTGATGACTTGCTGATCACAGGGAGTTCTTCATCCACCATTGGGGCTATCAAAATTGCCCTTCATGACAGGTTTTTGATGACTGACTTGGGCTTGTTGCATTACTTTCTCAGGATTGAGATCTTTCAGTCTTCTTCTGGGATCACAATCACACAGTCCAAGTATGCTCTAGATTTGCTCTCGAGGTTTCATATGGCTGACTGTAAGCCTGCTCTGACTCCCTTTCTTTCTGGAGTCAAACTTGAGGCTCAGTTTTCTTCTCCACTTGTTGACGGTACTTTGTACCGACAGCTTATTGGGAGTCTCATTTATCTGACTCATACGAGACCTGACATTTCATATGTTGTAGGCATGGTCTCTCGATTCATGCAGGAGCCTCATGATCTGCACTAGAAAGCAGCCAATCAGATCCTTCACTACATTTAGGGTACTCATAGTTTTTGGATTCACAACGCAGCAGGTATTGAGCTTGACTTGGTGGGCTACACAGATTCAGATTGGGCAGGTGATTCTCAGGATCGCAAGTCTACTTCAGGTTACAGCTTCTCACTTGGTTCAGGTCCTGTTTGTTGGTCGAGCAAGAAGTAGTCTACTATTGCTCTATCTTCTACTGAGGCTAAGTATCAGGGAGCTGTGAATGCCACCACTGAGGCCATTTGGCTTCAAAATCTTCTCACTGAGTTTGGTATCCAGATCAGACGGACATCAGTCATATTTTGTGACAACCAGAGTGCCATTCAGATCTCACAGAATCTGGTCCATCATCAGCGGACCAAACACATAGAGGTCCACATGCACTACATCCAGGAGCTCATCCATGGCCATGTTATCGACCTTCGCTACTGTCTGACTTCTGAGCAGGTTGTTGATATCTTCACCAAACCCTTCACTGAGAGCAAGTTCCTTCATTTGCGAGCTTTTTTGGGGGTGTGGGATGCTTCATCTTCTGGGGGGCTTCTTCCTCTCACTTAGAGTCTTGACTCTCTCTACTTTGGAGGGATCTCTTCTCTCTGTCTTTGGGGGGGAATTTTATGTACATGGGTACCTCATCAAGCTTGATTTGTCGGGACCCATTTCTACATCCACCTAAGCTTCGCTTATGGGGGGTGTTAGTGTAGGTTTTTATTTCCTAGTTGGGTTATTTATTTTTCCCTATATTCTTAGGTTTTTCCTATACTTCTATTAATCTCACTTAGGTTAATAAAGCATGTCTTATTAGGTGAGTGGTTGCGAGGTGTCACCTTCCTACATGTGATCATCCATTAGCTATCTTGGGAAGATACTTTGCTATCTTTAGTCCGATAGATGGTTGCTCCTGATTGGTCGGTGTTGCCACCTCCTCCCTCTTCCTAGTCTATATAAGCATGCTACCTGGCTTGTATTTGGTATCTTTTGCTTTTGCATCCTCTTAATGCTATTTTGCTTCTAGCATTTGCATTACTCTCTTGAAGACTAACTCTGTGTTGCTATTTTGATTCCATATCATTTGCATTCATAGTTTAGATATCTATTCTCTGCACTAGTTTTCTGGGTTAATAATCTTTTCAGACTCTAACACAACCATTATCTACATGGTTCTACACAGCCTTTGGCCCCATGGACATAGCATTACTAGTCATGTTTCTTGATGTGTCAACACATGCCGAGAAGGAGGTGGATAAAGCATCAAATTTCATTGAAAGAATTCATCATATCTGACAATAGGTTCATGAGATATTGCAACATACCACTCAGAAATATAAAGATAGACATGATCAACATCATACACCTCATCAGTTTCAGGTCGTAGATAAGGTGTGGCTTCATCTACAGAAAGAGAGGCTTTAAGGAACACATAGAAAACTTCATCCTCTTCATTATGAGCCATACACCATCATCAAATAGATTGGTGAGAATTTTTTTTGAGCTCAATCATCCACCATTTATGGGGTTGCATCTTGTTTTCAATGCTGAATTGTTCTCCCTATTTTTCACTTTTGTTGAACACCTTTGAAGTTGTTGAGCATATTCATTAAACAGAGTTGAACCCAGAAATAACTATTCCATTAGAAGATGATCAGGTCACTGATGTTATTGTGAAGACATTGAAGAACCAACAGCTTCCTCTCTACCATGTGGTATAGGTTGGACAATTTTCTCACCAAGGATCAACTTGCATCAAGGTTTCCTCATCTTCTTCAGAGCATAGGTGCAATGGGGCCCATTGCTTCTCAAGGGGGATCAATGATCTCATATCAATCTAGGAGCATTTGAGTGGCATCTTCATAGGTAAAAATGGAAAATATCAAAAATCTAATTTTTTTATATTTTCTACATCTGCGTAATTTACATTTTTAGAGGCCTTCATAGTGGAATTTGGGCTCAATACTTTCATTGGTTTCTTTAGGTGGTAGTTGCAGGCAAGGCCTGATGCAACTCAAACTAGTTCTCGAGGAGATCTTTCCATCAATTTAGGAAAGTCCAAATTTTGACCTAGTGGCTAGAAGTTATGACCCTGCCAAGTAGGGTTCTAAAAAAATCATAGTTCTTTTTGAAAAATCTAGTTTTTGTAGTTATTTTCATTACCTTCCAACTATCCATTTTGAATTCCAAGGACATGGTGACCTTTCATATTCTATGTTTTGTATAAAAACTCAAATTCAAATCAAATAAAGGAGTTTTAAAAGGCATACATCTCTTTGTGAGTTTGCCATATTTCTCAAAACTATTTGTTGTTTAATTCTACAATATCGCAAGTCCCTCACCAAGTATTTTCCTCTGAACTAGTTTTAGATCACTGTGTGAATGTAATATGTGCCTAATCTTGTTTCAACTAGGTCATAAAGGTCAAACTAAAAATTATTACCACATTCATCAAGACAAACATCTAGAATCTCTTCGATAAGTGTAGTAGGATCAAGACCCAATTTATTTTCTTCTAGATCATGCATAGTGCAATTCTAATTGGTTGGAGTTGGACTAGGTGCATAAGGCTCAACATGGCTTTTAGAAATTGGATCATCCTTGATAGTCAATCTTGTGGTATATCTGGTCCTAAAAAACATATGAGACCAATCTACAGATAAATATCTTCCTATCTTGGTTGTAAATTCTCTAGAAAAGCATTTAGCAAAGTATGGAGGAAGGTCTATAACTGAAATATATTGCAAAATAGAGAAACTTGGGCATGCATGCAAGGTAAGTTTCAGATCTTTGATGACTCCTACTATCTTAATAGTAGTACCATCCAATTATATGACCCCTTTAGACACTAGTTCATACCTTATACCAAGCAAATCAACCACTTTCTTTAGCACGATAGAACTACTTGTTGCACATTTGTTACCTAAGGTTGTCACTGATATGGTTGTGTGGTTGACATTCAATTTGGGATTTTTTATGTCAACACTTAGTTTGGACTGTCATTGATGCTTATGTTGATGGTGTGCTAACAATGATGTTGTTGATGTTCATGGTTGGATGTCATGCATTATTAAGCTGTAGTGAGTATGATTGGTGTCAGCAGAGATGATATCATGATGATATATTAAGATGGGAATTAGAAGCATTAATATGAAGAATTATATATTAAGATGGGAATTAGAAGCATCAAGATGAAGACTGATATATTAAGATGGGAATTAGAAGCATTAATGTTGATACTGTAAAGATGTTGTTGATAGCCTGTAGCTTGTTGTATTCTCCTTCTTGATGATCCTAATGAAGTATGTGTTGCTACAAGAAGGTTCTAATCTCTGGATGTTAGTGAAGGTTACTATTACAGGAAGCTACCTGGAAGACTACCACATTTTACGTATGTATCATTCAAGACATCCCCAGACATGGGATGAGAACCTACCCTATGCACAACATAGTTACAACCATGATCTACATGGTTCTACACAACCTTTGGCCCCATGGACATAGCATTCCCAATCATGTTTCTTGATGTGTAAACACATGATGATAAGGAGGTGGATAAAGCATCAAATTTTGTTGAAATTATTCATCATATTCGACAATAGGTTCATGAGATATTGCAACATACCACTCAAAAATACAAAGATAGACATGATCAACATCATACACCTCATCAGTTTCAAGTCAAAGATAAGGTGTGGCTTCATCTACAGAAAGAGAGGCTTGTCATGAGCATGACATCCTCCACATTTGAAGATAAGATCATGCAGTTTAGAAGTTGACTTTAGTATGTTGTGAAGGTGTTATATCCAAGAATTCAAATCATTATACCTTTAGTAGTGAAAGTTACAAGTGATAGAGTTCCATTCTATGCTCTGGTAGAATGAGTTGATGATGAAGGCTTGTTGGAATGCTTCACATTCCTCTAGAAGTGAAAGCTTATCCATGTGATTTTGTGGACATGTTCAAGGAAGTGCAATTCATGCTTCTTTGCAATATCAAGTGTTTTGGTGGTCCACAAGTTTAGTTTTTTAAGTGATAGTGAGCTACAAATAGTTTAGATGCTTGGTTGTTCCCAAAACAAATGATTAAAGGTGTGTGGAACAAAATTGTTGCTATGTAGAGTTCAAGGAGTGTTTGGAGATGTTGTGTGGTTCATGCCGACTCATCTAGAAGAAGAATAAGTAATGTTTAATCATTCATGAGTACCGCTAAGATTGTAAAGACCAATGTGCTACAAGATTCATGTTTTCTTTTTTAAGGGAGACCTAATTCAATTGTGTGAAGCATGCAGATGTTGTTCCTTGAAGGATGATATTGTGAAGGATGTTTAGGACCGGGTTAAGCATGTGTTGGGATCCACAAGGTGTGTTTCTCTTCCTAGTGTTGTGTGTAGTTCATGTTAAGGCTTGTCCTCTACATGTTTCATGTTGTGTGATCTCTGGCTGACTTATAATTTGTAATATTCCTACTATATTGGTTGACTTGTAATATAATCAATGTAAAATCATGTATATATTGGAAACCTAGCTGATCTAGATGAGGCATGATTGCGAATATGAGTGTATGAGGAGCAGAATATGAATATGATATGCATTATGATGTGCGATTGAAGGAAAAAGAGTGGAAGCAATAAGGCATGTCTTGATTCATTTTGAAGACATTTTTTAGACATGAGGGAAGTGAAGAGTATACCTAATTGATCCAATCATCAAAGGTGTGAGCTTCATTGTCAGTTTTAGATAGTAGAAGGACTGTCATGCTGTAATCTTTTTAGAGTTTGTTCTCAGTTTAGGGAGCAATTGCTTCCTTGGTTTGTAGCCCTAAAACAAAATCAGCAGGGAGTTGTAGCTTCCTTGGGAGTGACCCTAAAACAAAGTATACAGGGATTTGTAGCTTTCTTGGGAGTGAACCTAAAACAAATTCAACAGGGAGTAGTATCTTTCTTAGGTTGTAGCCCTAAAACAAAGTTAGCAGGGAGTAACAGCTTGCTTGGGTTGTAGCCCTAAAAATAGTTGTAATTTTTGAGCTTCATATATTGTGAGTTAATCATCACCATGGTTTTCCCCTTTTGGGGTTTTCCATGTATATCTGGTGTTATGTGTTATGCATTGTGTTGATCTTTTATGTTTCTACTAATGGTGTAATGTTTAAGTTTTAATCCACTCTAGAGGATTTGAAGTTTGATTGCATACTGATTCACCCCCCTCTCAATATCTGGGTGTGTTCAATAATAGGTATCAGAGCCAAGTTACTCAGAAGAAGCTTAACTAATTGAGGAAGGTCCGGGATGGATCATAGTGGATCTCACAAGGCACCTTTGTTTGATGGAACAAATTATTCCTTTTAGAAGCTAAGGATGGAAAATTATCTATCTTCTCTAGCGTTTGGTATTTGGCAATCTGTTAAGAAGGGCTACACTGCTCCTACTAGTGAACCTACAAATGCAGATGAGATTGAGTTGTATAAGAACGATGCCAAGGCAAAGAGTGCTATCATGAGTGGGCTAGCTGATTCATAACTTGTGAAGCTAATGGGTTGCAAATCTACTCGGGATGTCTAGAATAAACTTACCAGCATTTATGAAGGAGATAGTAAAGTGAAGCAGGCCAAGATACAAATCTTCAAGAGCAAATTTGAGACCCTAAGGATGTCAAAAGAAGAAAACATTGCTAGTTATATGTTCTGGGTAGATGAAATAGTTAATGGCATCAGAGGACTTGATGGAGAAGTGAAAGAAGACAAGATTATGAAGAAGGTTCTAAGATATCTCCCTAAATCATATAGTTATAAGGTTTCTTCTATTGAGGAAACTTAGGATTTGGATAAATATACAGTCGATCAATTGTTTGGCTCTCTCACTGCCTTTGAAATGAGAGAATTTGACAAAAGTGCTCCAAAGAAGGAAGCAATATTCAAAGCAAGTAAGAAGATAGAAGATGAAGCGTTTGATTAAGATGATGACCTTGATGAGGTAGACACAAACTTTGTAAGAAGATAGAAGATGAGGATCATGATGATTCAAATGATGAAACACTTTTCATGGCCTTGAATGTTGGTGACAAAAAGGATGATATTGAAAAATGTGAAAAATTTGATACCTTGCAAGCTGACCAAGATAATGAAAAATCAATGGTAGTATGGATTGCCTTTCATCCAAAAGAAGAAGCCAAGGCTTGGGTAATTGATAGTGGTTTCTCTAACCACATGACTAGTGACAAGGAGAAGTTTATCAGCCTTAAGAAGTGGAATTATGGAGCTGTTAAGTTTGGTGGTGATGAGTCAACACAAATATATGGAAAGGGTGCTATAACTATTGATGGGAAGAATGGGACTGAGGATGTCCTCTATGTCAAAGGGCTAAACCACAATTTTCTCAGTGTTAGTTAGATGTGTAGTAAAGGATACAATCTTACCTTTCATGCCAAAGGTTGTGAAATCAGGAAGGCAGGGTCTAGAAAATTAGTTGCAAAAGGTATCAAGACATATGGAGATATCTATTATCTAAAGGAGGTAAATAGAAGAACCTACTTATTGGCTCAATCCAGTGAGTGTTGGCTATGGCACAAACTAATGGGACACGTCAACTTTGACAATATGGTAAAGATCAACTCTATTCATGTGGTGAGAGATATGCTTAAGATAACCAAGCCTGCAAACACATTATGCAAGGAATGCTAAATGAGAAAGCAAACAAAGACAAATTTCAAGAGCAAGGAATATTTTTCTTCAATGCCATTGGAGTTGATTCACACTCACCTATGTGGCCCTACAAGAACAAAGAGTCAACAAGGTGAAAGGTATTTCATGTTCCTTATTGATGATTACTCTAGAATGACTTGGCTTACTTTCTTAAGAGAAAAATTAGAAGCCTTTGATAAGTTTAAGATTTTCAAAGCAATAGTTGAGAATGAAATGGATGCTAAGATCAAATGCTTAAGGTCTGATAGAGGAGGTGAGTTTACTTCAAATGAATTTGAAAATTTTTGTGAACATCATGGTATTAGGAGACATTTGTCTGCTCCTAGGACCACTCAATAGAATGGGGTAGTGGAGAGGAAGAATATGACCATGCAAGAGATGGCTAGGGCAATGTTGAAAGATGTAGATCTGCCTAACATGTATTGAAAGGAAGTAGTTCACACTATTGTCTATCTACTTAACATAGTACAACTGAGGGTTAATAGTAGTAAGAACCCTTATGAGCTATGGTATGGAAGACCTCCCACTATCACATACTTCAAGATCTTTGGTAGGAAATGCTACATCAGGAGAGAAGAAGAAGACCTTGAAAAGTTTGATGCAAGGTGTGATGAAGGAATATTTCTTGGTTACTCAACCAAAAGCAAGGCCTATAGATGCTACAACAAGAGATTGGGAAAGATGATTAAAATCACAAATGTCAAGGTAGATGAAGACTTGTATCAGATCTCAAGAGCTGGAGGACTCTGGATTTGATATACCTCCCTAAATTGAAGAAGAAGAAGAGAAAGAAGATGAGGAATAAGAATTAGAGTAGATACCTAAGACTCCAACAAAGTATGTTTAGAGGAATGGTTTAGCATATCAAATCATTGGGGACAAGAATGAAGGAGTGCAGACTAGGAGGAGGTTTACAAAAACAAGTGAGAAAGTGGATTTGTGTTTACTATCAAAGGTAGAGCCCAAAACCTTTGCCAATGCTAGCAAAGATGATGGATGGTTGAAGGCAATGGAAAAATAATTGAATTAGATAGAGAAGAATCAGACATGGGAATTGGTTCCTAGACTAGCCAATAAGAATGTCATAGAAACAAAGTGGGTGTTCCAGAATAAGCTGAATAAAGATGGTGAAGTTGTGAGAAATAAAGAAATATTGGTATGTAAGGGTTATTCACAAGTTGAAGGTATTGACTTTGAGGAGACTTTTTCTCTGATAGCCAGGATGGAGGCAATCAGAATGTTTCTTGCCCTTACTACTCACAAGAACTTCAAGGTTTATCAAATGGATGTTAAGTCATGAATGGTGATCTAGAGGAAGAGGTCTACATTGAGTAACCGGATGGTTTTCAGTTATCAGAAGATCCAGACATGGTGTTCAAACTCAAGAAAGCCTTGTATGGACTTAAGTAAGCTCCTAGAGCTTGGTATACTAGGTTGGATAAGGGCATACTTCAGTAAGGTTTCAAGAAAGGTACCGGAAATAGTAATATTTACATTAAGGAAGAGGGAGACATGATATTGATAGTTGCAGTGTATGTTGATGACATCATCTTTGGTGGAGATGATGATATGTGTAAGAGGTTTGCAGAGGAGATGCAAAAAGAGTTTGAGATGTCTTTATTCCTTGGGATTCAAATCGTTCAGCTAGATGATGATATCTTTGTCTCTCAGGCTAAATATGTTAGAGAGATGTTGAAGAAATTTGGTATGGAGGAGTCTGAACTAGTAAGTACTCCTATGGTTACTAGTTGTCATTTGAGAAAGGTTGATGAGTCACCAGAGGTTGATCAGACTCTTTATAGATCCATGATTGGAGGATTATTGTACTTGACTGCTTCTAGACCTGATATTATGCATGCAGTATGTTTGGTTACCAGATTTCAAGCTAATCCTAAGCAAACTCATGAGAAGGTAGTAAAAACAATATTCAGATATTTGAAGGGAACTCTAGATTATGGCTTATGGTATCCAAGAGGTAATCACTTTGATCTGAGTGCTTACACTGATGTTGATTGGGCTGGTTGTGTTAATGATAGAAGAAGTATAAGTGGTGGTGCTTTCTTCTTAGGAAGCAAATTAGTTTCATGGCACAATAAGAAACAAGATTCAATATCCTTATCAACTATAGAGGCAGAGTATATTGTAGTTGTATTCTTCTATGCACAAGTTTTGTGGATGAAGCAAACATTGAAATATATCAAGGTATAGTATAATGAGCCTATTCCTATTTTGTGTGATAGTACTATGCTATCAATATTTCCAAGAATCCAGTAATGTATTCTAGAACCAAGCATATATTAATTAGGTATCACTTTTTGAGAGAAAAGATTATAGAGAATGAAGTAAAATTGGAATATGTTCCAACAAAGGATCAAATTGTAGATATTTTCACATAGGCTCTTGTAAAGGACACATTTGATTATCTCTAGTAGAGGTTAGGGGTAATTGCCCCTCCTTCTTTCTAGATGCATAGTTGGTGCCTCTGTCCAAGGGAAGTAATTCATGCTACATCTTTTTCCTGGATTAATGATGGCTACCTCTTAGGGGGGGCAGGTAGTAGTTGTTGCTGACATGGGAAACAGGTTGAAAAGGAGAGTTTGTGCCTTGAGGAGGAGAATTTGTTGCCCTTTGTCCTTGAGGTCAAAGGGGGACAATGAGCTGGTGTGTTTCCATCAATGCCAAAGGGGGAAAGTTTTGCACATATGTTACCTAAGGTTGTCACTAATGTGGTTGTGTGGTTCTCATTGATGTCAACACTTAGTTTGGACTGTCATTGATGCTTATGTTGATGGTGTGCTAACAGTGATGTTGCTAATGTTCATAGTTGGATGTCATGCATTATTAAGCTATAGTGAGTATGATTGGTGTTAGCAGAGATGATATCATGATGATATATGAAGATGGGAATTAGAAGCATCAAGATGAAGAATGATATATTAATATGGGAATTAGAAGCATCAATATGAAGAATGATATATTAAGATGAGAATTAGAAGCATTAATGTTGACACTGTGAAGATGTTGCTGATATCTTGTAACTTGTATGCTCCTTCCTGATGATCCTAAGGAAGAATGTATTTCTACAAGAAGGTTATGCTATCCAAATGTCAGTAAAGGTTAATGTTATAGGAAGCTTCGTGGAAGACTGCCTGGTAAAATGCTTTGCATTCCTCCGCATTTGAGAATAAGATCATGTGGTTCAGAAGTTGACTTTAGTATGTTGTGAAGGTGTTATATCCAAGAATTCAAATCATTATACCTTTAACAGTGAAAGTTACAAGTGACAGAGTTCCAGTCTGTGCTCTGGCGGAATAAGGTGATGATGAAGACTTGTTGGAATGCTTCACATTCCTCTAGAAGTGAAAGCTTATCCATGTGGTTTTGTGGACATGTTCATGAAAGTGAAAGTCATGCTTCTTTGCAGTATCAAGTGTTTTGGTGGTCCACAAGTTCAGTTTTTGAAGTGACAGTGAGCTACAAATAGTTCCAGATGCCTGGTTGTTCCCAGAAAAATGATTGAAGGTGTGTGACACAAAGTTGTTGCTGTGTGGAGTTCAAAGAGTGTTTGGAGATGTTGTGTTGGTTGTGCCAACTCATCTAAAAGAAGAACAAGTAATGTTTAATCATTCATGAGTATTGCCAAGATTGTAAAGACCGATGTGCTACAAGATTCATGTTTTCTTGCTTAAGGGAGACCTAATTCAATTGTGTGAACTGTGAAGATGTTGTTCCTTGAAGGATGATGCTATGAAGGATGTTTAGGACTGGGTTAAGCATGTGTTAGGATCCACAAGGCATTTTTCTCTTCCTAGTGTTGCATGTAGTTCATGTTAGGGCTTGCCCTCTACATGTTTCATGTTGTGTGATCTCTGGTTGACTTGTAAATTGTAATATTCCTATTGTATTGGATGACTTGAAATGTAATCAATGTAATATAATGTATATATTGTAAACCTAGTTGATCTAGGTGAGGCATGATTGTGAATATGAGTGTATGGGGATCAGAATATGAATATGATATGCATTATGATGTGTAACTGAAGGAAAAAGAGCAGAAGCAATAAGGCCTGTTTTGATTCATCTTGAAGACATTTTTCAAATAGGAGGGAAGTGAAGAGTGTGCCTAATTGATCCAATCATCAAAAGAGGAGTGAAGAGGTAGAATTGCAATCATCAAATATTTGAGCTTCATTATTAGTTTCAAACACTAGAAGGATTGTCATGCTATAATCATTTCTGAGTTTGTTCTTAGTTCAGGGAGTAGTTGCTTCCTTGGGTTATAGCCCTAAAACAAAGTCTGCAAGGAGTTGTATCTTCCTTGGGAGTGACCCTAAAATAAAGTTTGTAGGAAGTTGTAACTTCCTTGGGAGTGACCCTAAAACAAAGTCCACAGGGAGTAGTAGCTTCCTTGGGTTGTAGCCCTAAAACAAAGTCATCATGGAGTAGTAGCTTCATTGGGTTTTAGCCCTAAAACAAAGTTGTAATTTTTAAGCTTCATATTTTGTGAGTTAATCCTCACCATGGTTTTTCCCCTTTTGGGGTTTTTCATGTATATCTGGTGTTATGTGTTATTCATTGTGTTGATCTTTTATGTTTCTGCTAATGCTATAATGTTTAAGTTTTAATCCGTTCTAGAGGATTTGAAGTTTGATTGCACACTAATTCACCCCCTCTTAGTATCTGAGTGTGTTCAACACTACTAGCCCCAAAATTAATCATACAATTATGAACAAGGTGATTACTAATGATCAAATACATGTAAAAAGGAGGTGGCTTTCTAATTTTTCTTGTCTTTTCTTCCTCTTTTGGTTGACATAGACTGATTGGAACTGCTATATCTTTGGCTAAAGAATTATTTGACTGATTGAAGCTCCTCAATGCCTCTTGAAGCAAACCCCTTTGAGTTGGAATAGACAAATCCTCCTACATAGTGACATTAAGGTTAGTCTTCTTCACTTGATCAACAATGTTAAATGCAATATGACCAACCTTTGAAGGAAATTTTGTAACAGTAGTGTCTCCTTTTGTTTGTTAACTAATTTGAGATTGGTTTTGGGGTTGATTGTATTTACTAGCAGCCTAATTTTATTGTAGTTTAGAATTTTTTATAGTTATACCTTTTTTTACATCCCCTTTGGCTGACTGAAAAGTGGATGCTTGACCAACCATAGAAGGTGACTCACACTCCATTGCTCTTTTCTTAGATCTTGGGGTAGAAGTTGTTGGCAAGAGACACTACTCAGGTATAGATCTGTATGTTGTCATTGATGGCGACAAGGCTTAGAAGTTTCATCAGTGTGAAAAGAAGACATTTCTCCAAAAGGACATATTGGATTTCAGGTCTGGTTGACAGAAAATGGCTAAGTATGGGTTTATACAGAGTAGAGGATAGTAAGTGGGTCAGTATGCTTCCACAGATGATGATCTAGTAATATGGTTTGGGTATGATGTTAGTAATTGTTTGGTGGTGTCATGCTCCAGAGATTACATCTTGAGTTCCTCTGGAAGTCATTTGGAAGAAATAACTAAGTCTGGGTGAACAAAAGTATAGCAGAGACAATGAACAGGGCACATTGTAATGGTCCACATTCCTCCATAGTTTAGTAATTTGTTATGTGGTTTTAAGGTGTTGTAAACACTTGTATGAAGTGTCTAATTCTAGATTTGTGAGATCTGAAGTCCACCAGAAAGATAGTTACACGTTGCTTAGTATCGGTACAGTGTTTGACAGAGTTTGACAGAGACAAAGTTTGAGTTGTAATGGTCCGCATTTCTCCACAAGATGATACCATGCCTTACGGTTCTGAGGGTAAGATTAGGAATGTGTAAAGAGTCCTTGATATGATTTTGGAAGTGTTTTGTGATCCACAGTAAAAATTGTAAGTCTACAAATGAACCTGTTAAGCATGCTCGTAAGGAACAGGCCGACTAATATGATAAATCATTGTGCAGAGAAGAGATAGTATGTGAAAGATCTATTTAAGTGATTGAATGATTAGAGATGACCTATTTGAACATGTTTGGGTAAATATTTGGGTTTGCATAACATATAGTGCATTCGATTGAGCTGACAAGCTACGCCTTTCTATGTACATGTTTCACTTCTTGGATGCTGACCTAGTTATGGATCAAATCATCATGCGGATATATAAGAGCGATGAATTTTGGTTGAGATAAAGTGTGGATGTGTGTGGATGGATGTGAATATGTGAATAACAAAGCAGTGACACATATTAGTGATAACAAAGACTTGGGATTCAAAATTCAGTGGCTAAAAGACTTCACCCTGGCATAGTGACAGATGCTTATGTTGAATTCAGTTTTCATGTACAATTTGCTTTGTACTTGGAAGTGAGCCTTCTTCATCAAGGAAGTGAACCTAGTAGTGAGACTCCATTAGGGTTTAACATCCCTTATTGTAATCTTGCTAGGTTTAGGGTTGAGGTAGTGAGCCTGCTAGACCTAGTTGTACTTCATGGCAGTGAGCCAACATGTTCCATGCCTGTGGAGTGACCAAGCATGAACATCATTATTTGTAAAGATTGCAATATATATTTGAGAGCTAATCCTCTCCATGGTTTTTCGTAAAACATTTTGGTGTCCATGTGTCATGTTTTTATGGTTGTTGTTCATATGCATGTTGTGCCTTTGTTTAATTAATTTTGGAAAATGGTTAAAACTTAAAGTGCATCAAAAGATTTTTAGAACACTAATTTACCCCCCCCCTCTCAGTGTTCCTGACATTCAACAATTGGTATCAGAGCAAGGTTCCTTTGAAAAAGTCTAACAACTTAAGGAAGATCTGGGATAGTGTGATCATGGCAGCAAGAAGATTTGGAAATTATGAAAGCAACAAGGAACTAGAAGCATCTCTTATGGATCTTGAAAAAACTGAAGTAGAAGTTAGGGATCTAAAAGAAAACTTGCAACAAGCTGATGAATGCATCTCAAAGCTAAAAGAGCAAGTCAAGAAATTCGAAGACAAATACAAAGAAGTTAATGACCAATTGATATCAGCAAATGAAGCCCTGAATCATTTGGAAGCAGAAGTTATAGAAAGAACAAAGGCAGAAGATTATCTGAATTTAATTATGAAGAGCAGATCAAAAGGTTGTGCCAAACTTGAAAAAGAAATTTTAAATCTAAAAATAGACTTGGAAAAGGCCAAAAGCTTTGAAGAAAAATTCAAGATAAGTACTGCAAAGCTTGATGAAATGATTGCTAGCCAGAAGAATGTTGATGACAAGCAGGGTTTGGGATTTGAGATAGGAGAAAGTTTAAAATCTAGTCAAATAAACACTTAGTCAAGGCAAAACAAAGGATACCAGTTTAGAAATCAAAGAAGAAGACCTAGAAGACCTCTAACTAGATAGCCAAATGCTCAGAGGTATCCATCCTTCAATGGTCACTGTTATAAATGCAATAAGTATGGTCATAGGGCTACTCAGTGTAGAAGTAGAATGAATCGAAATATTTTATCCTTCTCTAGTAAATGTTTCAATTACAAGAAGATTGGTCATAAAGCAAATGAGTGCAGGAGTATGTCAAGAAATATGCCAAGCTATCCTAGGAATGGTCAATTCTTCAATGGCAAGTGTTTCACATGTAATAGATTTGGACATATGGCTAATCAATGCAGATCAAGGATGAATTCATTCAGAGGAAGAAATCAAGGACAAGGAAACATTGTATGTTTCAATTGCAACAAATTTGGGCATGTTGTAAGATTCTGCAGAAGCAAGAATATGAAGAGAAATTACTATGCTAAAGAAAGGAAAACAGAGCAAAGGAATGATAAGGGAAAAGAAAAGGTTGATCCAATGAGAACCAAGAATGAGATGAGTATGATCTGGATTAAAAAGGATGTAAATGAGGTTAAGGATGGATCTGCACTAGCATCTGGTGTAGACACTTCCTCCGAGAAGTAAATTGAGAGCTCTGGCTCGGGGGGTACAGTGATGAAAATCCAAATCCCCCAGCCAGAAAGTGGGTGCCAGAATCTAACACAAAGGTGTATGATGAAATCTAATGCAACATATCTCTCAAAAGAAAAACTAGAATAAAATGAGTTAGTGCGGCATATTGTGGAGCAATCCTAATCGACTATATTCTACCGTAAAGGGTTTTAACATCTTTTTGGGAATAAGCATTTATGACAACTTAGGTTAAGTCTTGCGAAGGATAAAAGGGAGCTTTTTTTATCTCAAAATCACTTTGCACTTGAAGCTATCAAGTATTTAGAGAGATTGGAGCAGACCTTGAGTAACAACAACCAATATTTGAAGCGCTTGGAGAAATTAAGAGAAAGGAAACCCTAATTTGGTAGAACAAGGTACTTTCATTCAAAACCTACTTGTGAATCTATTAAAATTCTGAAATGGCATTGCTACAAGTTGTTGATATTACTGAGCAAGCTTAACCAAAATTCAAGAAACACCCATTCAAATCAACTGAAGTTGATTAGTTGGGTGCATTCTCAAATGTTCCTCATAAAGTCATGCATGTAGAGGATGTTAGGGCGTATATTCATGTTTCCCTAGAGGAATTTGGTGATAGCAAGTTTACTAATCTCTACATTAAACACTTGAGTAATGAGAATCTCAATTTGAAGAATGAACATCAAGCATTGGAAGGAAAGAAATTTATGTAGTACTTGGATTTCCCAACATTTATGGAGGATGAATGGGTTTGGTATGTGTTAAGCAAGGTTCATGATGAATTCATATGGGTTGAGAGACCTTTCAAGATTACAAAAGATTCTATTACGACAGTCAGTGGATTATGCTCTACCGGATCAGTACCACTATTGAAAGTTGTAAAGAATGATACAGTAATTGTGGTTACCAGAGAAAAATTTGATAAGAGAGCCTTGACAATAAATGATATTGAGGATCATGCTATGAGATTTACCTCAATGGTGTTGGGATACAAAGTTTATTTCACCAACCGAGAAAACTTTCTTTTAGGCATGGCCATTTACATAGTCTATCAAATGATTAAGGAAAATGTTGATTATGACATCTATGAATTGCTCCGACAACAAGTAATGGATAACCCAAAGAAGACAAAAGAAGGTAAATACCCCTTTAAAGTTGGCACACTGATCATGTGTTTATTTTTCTATTTTATACAAGAGTTTCCTGGTATGAAGAACCTATTCTGGACCAATGATAAACCTATTGTAGTCCAAATTAGAAATTTGTTGAGTAACATAGGCACCATTGATGCATAGAATACAACCCTATGGGTTTATTTCAAGAACTTCCAAAGATCAATGCAAGCCAGAGAAAGAATCCCCAAAATAGTTGTTGAAAAAAGCAAGGATACAATCTGCTTCATTGTGACAAAAGATCAGTGTTTGATGGAGGCTGTTGAGCCCAGAACGGTCAAGGTTATGCCTATGGGATATGAGGTAGATGGAGCTATACTAGAAAACTATGTCGAATATATGCTAAGTAAACCCAAAGATCCCAAGGAAGAAAGATTTGGGACTTATGAGGAATTGCATGCTAAAATTCATGTTGAGGTAAGAAAACCTGAAATCTCTAAGAAAATGAGGAAAGTGGCAGAAGAAATTTCCATAAAACATGGATTCACAAAAGAAGAAGTGGCAAAGGCAAGGGAAAAGGAACAAGATTTTAAGGAAGTAGAAGAAAAGAGAAAAGATGAATCATCTAGAGATCCGAAAGAACCCAAAGGTGAGCTAGAAAGGCCAAAGAAGTCAAAAAGAAAAACCAAAGCCTCCACCTCTGCAAAAGCCACATCCACTCCCTCTAATTCCACACCATCTACAAATGTGGAAACACCTACCACCAGTTCCAAAAGAAAGAAGACTAAGGCCAAGAGAATGCATGTAAGTATAGTTGTTGATGATGAAGCAACAGAATCAGATGAGGAAGTAAAGAAGATGAAGACTGAGGCCACAAAAGCCTCAGGAACTAGCAAAAAGAAACTCTCTGGTAAGAGTAGATTTGGGAAAAGGTTAAAGCAAGATGAGCCTTAGATAGAGGAAGCAACCATAAGCCTTGAAGATGTTCTCAAAGCCATAACAGTGGATGGCAATCTAAAACCCATTGCTTAGTTGTATGATGAATACAACGATCCAAATAAGAGGATCATTGAGGCTGCTGTTGTAGAATATCTAAACATCTACAATAAGGCTCTGATTGAAATTATTACTGATCTACCCCATAGCCTAGGCAACATAATGAGTACAAGAAAAGAAATAGCTATGGCAAAAGATGTTGACCTGAGAGAACACTCATTGATACGATTATGTCCAGGAATCACTCTCGAGGAGAAGGCCAAAATCTCAAAAGAAATCAAAGATGCTCTCAGGACCAAGAGAAGAATGAAGTCATTGATGTTGGGAGAAATTGATAAAGTGGTCAAAGAAATAGAGGAGATCACTTTGGCTGCATTGAAGAAAAACAATATTCCTACCATCTATAACAATGAAGAAACAAATGTTGGAAATGACACATCTATTCCGAAAGTCAACATGGATCAAGGCTTGGAGCAGACTAATATAAATGCTCCAATAAAAGATAGAGTAAGAGAAGAGAAAAAGGAATAATCTGATCAACCCCTGCTACTAATGATCAAGAAATAACCAAAAAGGATAAAACTGAAACAAGTCTTCTTCCAGGACAACAGATTGATGATCTAGAAAACAAGGAGAAAATTGATGAGCAGATCAAAGTTGATAATCAAGAACTTGAAAGCCCTACACCAGAGTAAAATATTGGTCAACAAGAGAATATGGACATGGAACCTCTGGGACCAAATGAAGAAGAAGAAGTGTCTGAAAAAGTGACAAGAGACACTGTTGCTGTCCCAGTTGATTCTACCAGGGAACCTTTGGAGAGAGAACAAGATTTGGATGAGTCTAAGCTTTTGCAAGGATGAATAAATTTGGCCTCAATGTCTCCCGTGCAAAAATTCAAACTAGTGTCAATTGTTCAAGAAAAGGCACAAGAAGAGATACTAAGGTCACACATATGGGACAATGAACTCATTGGTGAAGCATCTGACATTCTAGAAAAGATAATGCCTTCATATCAAAAGGACACATCTCTACCCCCAATGGATTAGCTCAAAGGTCTAATCAAATCTGTAAGTTCTCATTTTGTATCTTTTGAAAAATTTGTAGAAGCAAAAGTTAGAAAGGAGTTCGATGAAAGGAGATTGATTGAGTTAAAGGCTATGTTAGCAAAAGATAAAACTACATTAGAAAATGTGATAAAAGGCATACAAAGTGTCATTGAAGAATCTTGTAAAGTTTATAAATTTTTCCTATCTTGGCCAAAAGTTACAAAGGAATTAGAAGATAAAACCAAATATTTGGAGCTCAAACTGCTTAATATCCCTGAGACATATAATCTGGCAATTGAGTCAATAAATGTCAAAGAAGCTCAAGTTGCAAACAGCCATAGTGATTTAAGCACTCTGATGAAGAAAAGGGGAGAAATTAGAGATAGGTTGTGCCAGAAGGGGACTGATAAGTCCAAAAATTGACTCCATGACCAATCTGGTAGATGAAGCCATGAAGTCACTCACACTAGTTGATACACCATTAGATGTGTAGAGGGTAGAGAAGCTAGTTTTTCTAATGAATGGCCACATCCATATCCTAGAAAGTGCAAGAAATAGATGGAACGGAGAGATAGCCTTGATAAAGACCATCTATATTTATATTCTACCTTCAATGACAAATTAAGACAAAAATGTGTATCTGTATATATGCGGCAGAATATAACAGTTTTGAACATTTTGACAAGTTTTGGATTTGGATCACACCCTTTTCCATTGATGTCAAAGGGGGAGAAGAAGATCAGTGAAAAGTGGATAAACATCTCAGGGGGAGTAGCAAAATGAAGTGTATATATTAAGAGAAAGCGGTCAAGCATTTTTCACTAAGTGTTGCCATCAATGCCAAAGGGGGAGATTATTTCCAAGAGACACTGCTCAGGTATAGATTTGTATGTTGTCATTAATGGCAACAAGGAATAGAAGTTTCATTAGCATGAAAAGAAGACATTTCTCTAGGACATATTGGATTTCAGGTCCAGTTGACAGAAAATGGCTAAGTATGGGTTTATACAAAGTAGAGGACAGTAAGTGGGTCAATATGCCTCCGCAGATGATGATTTGGTGATGTCGTTTAGGTATGATGTTAGTAATTGTTTGGTGGTGTCATGCTCTAGAGATTAAGTCCTGACTTCCTCTGAAAGTCATTTGGAAGAAATAACTAAGTCCGGGTGAACAAAAGTATAGCAAAGATAGTGAACAGGGCACATTGTAATGGTCTGCATTCCTCTGCAGGTGAGTATTTTGTTATGTGGTTTTAAGTTGTTGTAAACACTTGTATGAAGTGTCTAATTCCAGAGTTGTGAGATCTAAAGTCCATCAAAAAGATAGTTACAAGTTGCTAAGTATCGGTATAGTGTTTAACAGAGTTTAACAGAGACAAAGTCTGAGTTGTAATGGTCTGCATTTCTCTGCAAGATGATATCATGCCTTAAGGTTCTAAGGGTAAGATTGGGAATGTGTAAAGAGTCCTTGATATGATTTTGGAAGTGTTTTGTGATCCGTAGTAAAAATTGTAAGTCTACAAATGAACCTGTTAAGCATGCTCATAAGGAACATGCCTACTAATATGATAAATCATTGTGCGGAGAAGAGATAGTCTGTGAAGGATCTATTTAAGTGATTGAATGATTAGAGCCAATCTATTTGAACATGTTTGGGCAAAGATTTGGGTCTACATAACATACAATGCATTGGATTGAGCCGACAAGCTACACCTTTCTATGTACATGTTTCACTTCTTGGATGTCGACCTGATTATGGATTAAATCATGATGTGGATATATAAGAGCGATGACTTTTGGTTGAGATAAAGTGTGGATGTGTGCGGATGGATGCGAATATGCGAATAACAGACAAGTAACATAGATTAGTGATAATGAAGACTTGGGATTCAAAATTTAGTGGCCAAATGACTGCACCCTGGCATAGTGATAGATGCTTATACAGTATTCAGTTTTCATGTGCAATTTGCTTTATACTTGGCAGTGAGCCTTCATCAAGGCAGTGAGCCTGGTAGTGAGACTCCATTAGGGTTTAATAGTCCTTAGAGTTTAACATCCCTTATTGTAATCTTGCTAGGTTTAGGGTTGAGGCAGTGAGCTTGCTAGACCTAGTTGTACTTCATGGCAGTGAGCCAAGATGTTCCAAGCCCATGGAGTGACCAAGCCTAAACATCATTATTTGTAAAGATTGCAATATATATTTGAGAGCTAATCCTCTCGATGGTTTTTCCCATTTTGGGTTTTCCACAAAAAAAGTTTGGTGTCCATGTGTCATGTTTTTATGGTTGTTCATATGCATGTTGTGCCTTTGTTTAATAAATTTTGGGAAATGGTTGAAAGTTAAAGTGCATCAAAATATTTTTAGAACACTAATTCAGCCCCCCCTCTCAGTGTTCCTAACATTCAATAGAAGTTCCCCATTTGGTTGGTACATCATTTTGATTTACACCACAAAAATCACTCTCTTGCCAGTTTAATAAAGTGGACTCACTTGTCACCTATTCCTACCTTTCTCCCCCTTTTTGACCCAATTCAACTTGTTGTTCTAGAAGTATTGATTTACTTTGAACCATTAGACCTTGACTAAGAACTCCATTTGGGCATGAATTTTGGTTATGAAGTTGATTACATGGGTAACACAATTCATGGTCTTGAACTAAGTTGTTTTGCACTAGAAAAATGGCTTTGGAAGATCTTTCAACAGTTGGGTTTAAGGTATTTAAAGGCCTAGCATAGCTTAATTGACCTTGTCCTTGGATCTATCTTCCCAGTTTGTATTAAGTAGTTTTCAGCTCTTATAGCTATATCATAAGCATCAATCAGGGTTATTCATCCCATTGACTATATCATAACAACCACATCATTGTTTAAAGCCCTCAAGTAGTACAAGAATACATTGTTTGGAGAAGGCTTGACCAAGGATGGAATTCTATCCCATGTTTTCTAGAACCTAAAGTTGAAATCTCCCATGAATTCATGAGGAGCTCTCTTGATAGTAGTTAGTTGTTAAATACTAGGGATACATGGCCACTCTTATCTTCAAATTATTTATAAAGATTATCGCCTAACTCATCCTAGTTATGTAATGAATTGGGTAACAAACCCCCAAACCATTGTAATGCTTTACCTTTTAGGGAAGTGGAAAGGAGTCTAACAATGAAATTGTCTTCTATAATATTATGGACTGAGAATATATTGGCAATGTATTGGATGTGTTCTATGGGAGTAGTTGCATTCTCACTAGTGAAATAAGGTATACTTTTCAGGGCTGTTACCGGAATGTCATTACGATTAGTAAGGACAAGAGGAATTTATCAAAAGTGACAAATATTTGATTCTGGTGCAGGAGCACCCCTACAAGACAGGATATAGGTTCATTGTCCGCATGACAGGACATTAGTCTATTTTTAGCATGTTTGACTTCATAATGTAATAAGGTCCATTGGACCAATGCATATGTATTAGATCAGCCTAAGAGAGTGTGCAGGCAGTTAGAGCTCGTGATCAGGTTGTCTGAGCTGTCTTCTCCCAGCCACTTGGAAGCTCCCAGCCGCTGGGAACCGAGTTGGTAGTACTCGTAGGATATTGCTATAAATAACTCAGATCAGTTAGGGTTTGAGATCATAGAGAGAAGAGAGTAGTAGTTATGTTATGTTGTACTAGTGATTGAGATCAGAGTAGTAGTTATGTTATGTTGTACTGGTGATTGAGTGAGATCCAGAGATCAGTCCAGACATTGTGAAACATTGTTGTTCGATAGTATTGTAGAAACAGGACATTTGTGTTTCATCTAAATAAGATCTCATCAATTGCATTATCTGGTTTATCAGCTGTTTATGTTTTTATTTCTGTTCTGATTACAGGTTAATGGATTCTTTCAACCCTTCCACCGGTTGATTCTGTGAATCGGTGGAATGGTCATGCATGTTAGTTTAGGTTGTATTTTAGTTTTCTGTTTGTGCATTTCATTGTGTGGGAGATCGATTGGTAGCATGCTGTGAATCAACCTAGCATCCTCATGTGCTAGGATTTAGGAAGATAAACTGTTAAGTTTTGATCTGAAGGTGATCCGGCCCGACCATCATGTTTTCTTTGTAAAATTGTGCGGTTCTGTGAGTTTGCATGCAGCTGACGGATATACAGGGATCTGCATGTGCTTTTCCAGATGGAGTGAATCGTATCGTCATCTACGAGTATATCGCTATCAGGATCAGGTTCTGAAGTTGGCAAAAATTGCATGTTTCAAGTGCATCAAGATGATATAAGTCGGATATATACTCAGTGTGTATATCATCGTCAGGATCATCTTTCGTGTGTACCCATCGTCCGCATATCGCTATCGCATGCAGGAGTGAAAGTTCACTTTTTGGCTAAGGACCAGAGAGGTCATCATCAGGATATTGAAAAGATCACCGGATATTCATTATCATGTTGCGGAGGATATAAGTGTCTTATATCCTGTTGACATCATCATCAGGTGCATTGACATCATCATCGGGTGCAAGTGACGTCATCGTCATCAGGATATTGCGAATATCACCCTATGCAAGTTTATCCTGCTGTCGCTAAGTGTTTTGGCATCGGCGTAAGTCATCGGTATAAAGTTTGGTTAACATCATCAGGATGTTTCAACATGACCTGATAAGTCATATCCTGATGCTGTTTGTTTAAAGAAGGTCGATATCAGGGTGACGTAAGCATCGAGGGAAAGGTGCTTGAAGTTGTCGTCATCAGGATATATGAGAGGAACCGGATATTTCATATCCTACCGATGAAGGGTAAAGATGATGCTGAACATCATGATGATGAAGATAGAGTTTGGCGGTAAGATGAACAGTGAACATCAGGAGGATGTTTGCGCTTGTCGAATGTGATGATGCTGCTGATAGTCGAGTATCATGATGCTGCTGATAGGCGAAAGGCAAAAGGCGATAAGGAAGTGAACAGTAGTTAGCAGGAGGATATTTCATGCCTCTTCGAAATATGATGATGCTGTCTGTGTTAGCAAGAAATATGATGATGATGATAAGCCGATAGGTGTTACATACTGCATGTACAGGATTTTAACATGCTGGTTGTGTTAATGACTCCTCCTTCCCATTTGTAAGCTTCTGTTGCGTTTCCTCTGCATCATAGTGGTATCAGAGCAAAGGAAGGATCTTCTGGAAAAGATCAGGATATAGCAGGATGTCAGATGAAGAAGGAACATCTGAGATTCCAGCAAGGATGACCAACATTGAGTTGGCAGTTCTGGTAAAGAAACAAATTGCAGAGAGCAAGGCAGTGAAGGCTCAAAATCAGGAATTGAAGGATGAGTTAGAGAAGTTGAGGAGCAGAGTAGGTTCTGGTAGAGAAGAAGATAGGGAAGAAGAAGAGATCCCTAGTTGGAACGAGGAGGTCGTTCCTGCAGACCAGAGACCACTGTTGAACGCCCTTAAGGCCATGGAGAGGAGAACCATGGATGTGAAATTGGATTTGCCAGTGTTTACAGGAAAGATGGAACTTGATTCAGTGATGGAGTGGATAGACTCCTTGAACAATTTCTTTAAAACGGAGGAGATACCAGAACAACAGAGGGTGAAAATAGCCCAGTCAAAAATGAAAGAAGCTGCCTTGACATGGTGGAATTTCATCCAAGATGATAGAGTACAGGAAGGAAAGCGTAGAGTCACTACATGGAAGAAAATGATGGCATTAGTAAAGGAAGCTTATGTCCCATTGGATTACAGTATCCAATTACACAAGAGGAAGCAAAACCTGAAGCAGAAGGAGCTAGATGTCAGCTCATATACAGAAGAATTCATGAAACTTTGTATGAAAACAAAGGTAAAGGAAAGTGAAGAAGAGAAGGTAGCCAGATACCTTAATGGATTGAGGTTCAACATTTAGGAAGATTTAAGTCTGCATAATCCAGATACAGTTCAGAAATGCTTTCAGTTGGCATTGAAAGTGGAAGAGAAGTTAAAGAGAAAACAAGAACCACACAATAGAGGAAGAGGAAGACAACAAAGGGGTGGAAGAGGTCCTTTTAGAGGTAGAGGACATGGACATGGATATCAAGGAGAATCCAGTCATGACAATAGTAAGGGAAACAATAGTCAGAACCAGGGGGAAAATTATAGTCAGCAAGGAAACTTCAGAGGTAGAAGACCTTTCAGAGGAAGATCCCAGGGCAGAGGATCCATCAGATGTTATAACTGTAACAAAGAAGGCCATATAGCCAGCAGATGTTCAGAAAAGGCCACAAGCTCAACAGGAGAAAGGAGAACAAATCTGATCCAAGAACCTGATAATCAAAGTATGACAGGCTCTAATTCTTTTCAGAGTGTGAATGCTTCTGATAATTATGGATACCCAGAAAGTGGAGAGTCTCTAATGATGAGAAGAACAGTGACTACCATGAAGGTACCTGACAAAGAATCCCCTCAAAGAAAGTCTCTTTTCAGGACTATTTGCAAAGCAGGAGGTAAGGCATGTAAAGTTTTGATTGATTCTGGTTCTATTGAAAATTTTGTGTCTGAAGAAATGGTGACAAAGCTTAAGCTTAGGAGATTGCCTCACCCATCCCCATATAAAGTCTCATGGCTTACCCAAGGTCAGCAGACAACTGTAGAAGAGCAGGCTTGGGTAGAATTTCAGATTGGAGCATATAAGGATAAGTTGTTGTTTGACATTACCACGATGGATGCTTGCAATCTTTTATTTGGTAGACCATGGCAGTATGATTTGAAGGCACAACATGATGGTGTTAGAAACACCTATACAATTACTAAAGATGGTAAGGTTATAAAGTTACTACCATTGACGGAGAAGGAGGAGAAATCTAAAGGAAAAGAGGTGAAGGTAATGCTGATGGAAGGTAAACAGTTCATGAAAGAAGTAGCAGCAGAAGGTTCAGTTGCATATGCCCTAATCCCATGTATGAGGGTGAATAAAGAACAGCAGCAAGAAGTCAAGGAAGAGAAGAAGCAAAGGTTCATAGACCCAGCTATCCAAGAGCTATTGGATAAGTACAAAGGTATCATCTCAGAAGGAATGCCAAGATCCCTACCACCTATCAGGGATATTAGTCACTGCATAGACTTAATTCCAGGGTCAACACTTCCAAACAAAGTAGCCTATAAGCTAACTCCAGAACAGAATGCAGAAGTAGCCAGACAAATTGAAGAATTATTGGATTCAGGTCTGATTGGGAAAAGTTTAAGTCCATGTGCAGTACCAGCTGTACTAGCACCAAAGAAGGAAGGTACTTGGAGGCTTTGCACAGATTCCAGAGCTATTAACAAGATCACAATTAGGTATAGGTTTCCAATCCCTAGGATAGAGGATTTACTTGACTGTTTGGGAGGTGCTAAGTATTTTACAAAAATAGATCTAAAGAGTAGATATCATCAGATCAGGATTAGGCTAGGAGATGAATGGAAAACAGCATTCAAAACTAATGAAGGGTTATATGAGTGGAAGGTTATGCCTTTTGGTTTATCTAATGCACCTAGTACTTTTATGAGGTTGCTGAATGAGGTTTTGAAAGAGTTCATTGGTAAGTTTGTCATAGTATATCTAGATGACATTCTGATTTTCAGCAACACAAAAGAAGAACATCTCAGACACATAGATTTGGTTCTTAAGAGGTTACATGAAGAGTAGCTGATGATAAATTTAGACAAGTGTTTGTTCATGCAAGAGGAGATCACATATTTGGGTTTTGTCATTTCACAAGGAAAGTTACAAATGGATAAGGAGAAGGAAGTGTCATATTGTCTTGGCCAACCCCAAAGACTATGAATGATGTCAGAAGTTTCCATGGGTTAGCAACCTTCTATAGGAAGTTTATAAGAGGGTTTAGTCATATTTGTGCACCCATGCTTGATACCATCAAAGGAGGACAGAAGTGCAGATTTGTTTGGACTCAAAGAGCAGATGATTCTTTTGAAACATTGAAGAAGAAGGTGGCACAGCAGCCAGTCCTTGCACTTCCAGACTTTAACAAAATCTTTCAGGTGGAATGTGATGCTAGTCACATGGCCATTGGAGCAGTACTCAGCCAAGAAGGTAGACCTATTGCATTTTTCAGTGAGAAGCTCAATGATGCTAAAAAGAGGTATTCCTCATATGATTTGGAAATGTATGCTTTAGTCCAGTCACTCAAGAAATGGAGGCATTACTTGATGCCAAAGGAATTCATAGTATTCACAGATAACTAGGCTCTGAGTTTCATAAACAGCCAGGAAAAGCTGAACCACAGACACATGAAATGGGTAGAAACCTTACAAGCGTTTACTTTTACATTGAAGCATAAGAAAGGAGTCAAGAATAAAGTTGCAAATGCTTTGAGCAGGAGAGTTCTAACAGTCAACCAGATTCACTTAGAAAGTGTTGGCATTGATTCACTAAAGACCATGTATGAGACTGATGAAGATTTTGGGAAGATATATCATGTATGTACTTCTTTTGGAGAGAAATATCATGCTGAATTCCCTGATAAAAAGAAGAAGGATGTATAGTTTGATGTTGGAGATTTGGTATGGGTTCATTTAAAGAAGGACAGACTTCCTAAGAGCAAATATACTAAACTCATGCAGAGAAAAGTTGGACCATGTCAGATCTTGCACAAGCATGGACAGAATGCTTATGAGATACAACTCCCCCCTGATCTTGGTTTGTCCCCTATATTCAATGTATGTGATTTAACTCCATACAAGTCTTATCCAGATGCAGATCAGGATCTCCTATAGGATACAGTCCATGATAACATTCCCAAGCATGATCCTCCACAGTTGTAGAAGGTTTTGGACACCAGAGTGGTCAAACAGACCCGGAACAAACAGTACTTGGAGTATCTAGTCTCTTGGAAGGGAAAACCTAATTCTGAAGCAGTCTGGATGACTGAAGAGCAGATCCAGAAACATGGTGCAGATCTTCATACTCTCATCTCAAGTGGACTTGAGATTTCTTCTTCTGGGGAGTATGGTGCAGGAGCACCCCTACAAGACAGGATATAGGTTCATTGTCCGCATGACAGGACATTAGTCTATTTTTAGCATGTTTGACTTCATAATGTAATAAGGTCCATTGGACCAATGCATCTGTATTAGATCAGCCTAGGAGAGTGTGCAGGTAGTTAGAGCTCATGATCAGGTTGTCTGAGCTGTCTTCTCCCAGCCGCTTGGAAGCTCCCAGCCACTGGGAACCGAGTTGGTAGTACTCGTAGGATATTGCTATAAATAACTCAGATCAGTTAGGGTTTGAGATCATAGAGAGAAGAGAGTAGTAGTTATGTTAAGTTGTACTAGTGATTGAGATCAGAGTAGTAGTTATGTTATGTTGTACTGGTGATTGAGTGAGATCCAGAGATCAGTCCAGACATTGTGAAACATTGTTGTTCGATAGTATTGTAGAAACAGGACATTTGTGTCTCATCTAAATAAGATCTCATCAATTGCATTATCTGGTTTATCAGCTGTTTATGTTTTGATTTCTGTTCTGATTACAGGTTAATGGATTCTTTCAACCCTTCCACCGGTTGATTCTGTGAATCGGTGGAATGGTTATGCATGTTAGTTTAGGTTGTATTTTAGTTTTCTGTTTGTGCATTTCATTGTGTGGGAGATCGATTGGTAGCATGTTGTGAATCAACCTAGCATCCTCATGTGCTAGGATTTAGGAAGATAAACTGTTAAGTTTTGATCTGAAGGTGATCCGGCCCGACCATCATGTTTTCTTTGTAAAATTGTGCGGTTCTGTGAGTTTGCATGCAGCTGACGGATATACAGGGATCTGCATGTGCTTTTCCAGACGAAGTGAATCGTATCGTCATCTACGAGTATATCGCTATCAGGATCAGGTTCTGAAGTTGGCAAAAATTGCATGTTTCAAGTGCATCAGGATGATATAAGTCAGATATATACTCAGTGTGTATATCATCGTCAGGATCATCTTTCGTGTGTACCCATCGTCCGCATATTGCTATCGCATGCAGGAGTGAAAGTTCACTTTTTGGCTAAGGACCGGAGAGGTCATCATCAGGATATTGAAAAGATCACCGGATATTCATTATCATGTTGTGGAGGATATAAGTGTCTTATATCCTGTTGACATCATCATCAGGTGCATTGACATCATCATCAGGTGCAAGTGACATCATCGTCATCAGGATATTGCGAATATCACCCTATGCAAGTTTATCCTGCTGTCGCTAAGTGTTTTGGCATCAGCGTAAGTCATCGGTATAAAGTTTGGTTAACATCATCAGGATGTTTCAACATGACCTGATAAGTCATATCCTGATGCTGTTTGTTTAAAGAAGGTCGATATCAGGGTGACGTAAGCATCGAGGGAAAGGTGCTTGAAGTTGTCGTCATCAAGATATATGAGAGGAACCGGATATTTCATATCCTACCGACGAAGGGTGAAGATGATGCTGAACATCATGATGATGAAGATAGAGTTTGGCGGTAAGATGAAGAATGAACATCAGGAGGATGTTTGCGCTTGCCGAATGTGATGATGCTGCTGATAGTCGAGTATCATGATGCTGCTGACAGGCGAAAGGCGAAAGGCGATAAGGAAGTGAACAGTAGTTAGCAGGAGGATATTTCATGCCTCTTTGAAATATGATGATGCGTCTATGTTAGCAAGAAATATGATGATGATGATAAGCCGATAGGTGTTACATACTGCATGTATAGGATTTTAACATGCTGGTTGTGTTAATGACTCCTCCTTCCCATTTGTAAGCTTCTGTTGCGTTTCCTCTGCATCAGATTCCTTTGAATAACCATAGAAGGTATATATAATAGTCTTGTGTTTCACTGGGAGAACCTACTAGAAGTAGGTATAGGTTGTACTATTGGTTGGACTCTTAAATATGGTGAGGGTTGCCTTGCATGTTTTTTCCTTTTTGATGAAGATAAAGACAATTCTAACAAACCAAAACTCTCACCTTTAGAAGATGATCTTGTTTGTATTGAGAACAAGGAATACTGAGAGGGGGGGTGAATTAGTATTCCACAAAACCACTTCTTAATAGATTTATTTATTCAATTTCCAAAGTTAATAACATGAAAGCAGAATAGACATAGAAATAGCAACCACAAAGACATAACACATGAACACCAAGATTTTTACGTGGAAACCCCAAAAAGGGAAAAACCACGGTGAGTGTTAGCTCACAATATATTAATATAGAACAATACCAGATTACAGAAAGGCTCACTACCTTAGGGCTCATTTCCCAAAGAAATGCTCACTACAAGAAAGGCTCACTGCCAAAATAGGCTTACTACCTAGAGAAAGGAAGAACAAAGAAGAATGACTCACTACCAAATTGAACTGCTCAGATTGCATCTACACATGCATAGTTACAGCTCCAATGAAGCACAAAAATATTGTCTCAAAACTCTTCATGTCTGATTGCTCTGTTTTCACTACTCTACTTTTACATGGGATAGGATTTCTCTTCTTCTGTTCTTTATTGCTTCCAAAAATTACCTTCCTCTATATGTCGCACATATATCTCTACATCACATTTGCATCACACTCACAAACACTGAATTTGATCCCATATATATATATCCACAACACTTAAGATCTTCATATTAGGTCGGCATACTCAGATGAAGTGTATAGTTAATAAACTTGTAGCTTGTCAACCAAATCCATTCATCAAAATACATGGTGGACCTAAATAACATTTGAAACACCTTCTCATATGCTAGCTCCAACTATAGAACCACTTAGGATAAAGTTCTAATCAATAGAACTTACCGCACATAAATCAAATTATCATGTCAGCCTCAAACACAGATTGTTAGTGACTCAGTCTAGCTGTCAGATCACAACTTTCACTGTAGACCACAATAGTTGCTCAAAATCATATCAAAGAATCCTTAGACATCACAGATCATACCTTTAGAACTTTTAAGAAAAATATCCTTTAGCGGCAAAATGCAGACCATCAGAACTCAGAATCTGTCACAGTTAAACTCTATCAAACAGTGTAGCGATACTCAATAGCTTGCAACTATCTTTCTGGTGGACTTTAGAACTTACAACTCTAGATTTAGACACTTCATATAAGTGTTTACAACACCTCAAAATCGTAGATCAAAACATACACTTGTGGAGAAATGCGGATCAATTTACTTTGCACTATACATTGTCGCTGTCTTACTTCTATTCATCCAGACATAGATATTTTCTTCAAATGACTTCTAGAGGAAGTCATGACCTAAACACTAGAATATATCAACATAAAGTAGCTATGAGTCATCATACCTAAATTGCAAACCTTGGTCTTCAACTCCGGACCAATGCCAATCCAAACACTATTCTTCTATCTCTGCCTCTGTACATTTCCAATACTTAATCAATATGACTAAGTCTTCTTTACCGGACCACAAACTTTGTTCCAACCTTGTTCCTTTTCTTGTTTCCATCAATGACAACACTTAATTATCCAACTTAGCAGTGTCTCTTGCCAACAATCTCCCCCTTTGGCATTGATGGCAACACTCAGTGAAAAATGCTTGTGTTACTCCCCCTTACTCTGTATACTCTATTTTTCTATTCTCCTTTAGACGTATGCTTATTTTTCACTGGTTTTCCTCTCCCCCTTTGACATCAATGGAAAAGGTGGGTGAGCAAGCAAAATTGTGTCAAATGTTTTTCAAAACTGTCATATTTTGCATGTGAGTTTTCATCAATTCTTCCTGAGCCTTTACTTGGGCAAATGATACTAAATCAAATTTCTATTCCAGAGACAAGGAATTTAGATTTATTGGTTCTTGAATAAACTTGGGTGGATCTAGGATTTGTGCACTTTGTTGCTTTTCCAAGGGTTTTGCAATAGTGTCTCTTGCCACCTTTTCTTCACAAAGTGAAACTTTCTTTCTCCTCTTTTCTTCAGTTGTGGATTTTGTAATGGATGAGGTCCTTATTCTTTTTCTGGGACAAGATGCTAGTTTCTCCTCTTCAGATCTCTTATTTTTCCTTTTAGGAGTACTTGATGTCCATTCTATCGAAGAACTTATGGACTTTGATCCTCTTGATTTGATTTTTGCGTCATTTAATTTTTCACCTAATGTTTTCTCTGACTGCTCAAGTTCCATCAACATTTTAGAAGATAATTCTGAGAATGTCCCATATCTGTCCTCTTTGGGATCAATAGGTTTACTTAGTAGTGCATCAACTAATTCAGTCAAGACATTTTCTTCAACTTCATAACCTAGTGCAGGGACCCATACAATTCTTGGTTCCACAGCTTCCATGAAGCATTTGTCTTTATCCACAATGAATACAATATCCTTTTCATACTTTATCACTACTTTTTCAGGTATCCAGAACCTTCTTAACATTTTCTTTTGAAAATATTTGAAATATTTCCATAGGATTTCGTTCTCCTTATCTACATTACCCAAACTATGTAAGTGATTTCTTATTTAAGCGGCTACATGTATGTGATCAAGCCAGACAATATTTCCTAAACCAGGTAGCTCTCTCAAGAAGTAAAAGAGTAAACATGTAATCAATGTTCCATATTTGAAAGGATGATTAGTTTCTTTTGTTCTTTTCAAGTTCTCCATTAGTTCACTCTGGAGAAATTCACAAAGGTCATAGTCCATATTGGTTTTGATCATGTCATATGATGTGTATATAGCTGATGTAGACACAAAATTTTCTTTGTTGGAGAAGTATACTTTGTATCTAACTATCATTGATGCAAATCTAATAGTCGGATCCTTGATATCATTTACTGTAAGGCCATTCTTCTCAAATTTGGCTCATGTTAGTTGCATTACCACATTGTTCTTCATTTTCTTTATGCCTAGAATCCTTCTAGAGGAGCTCATATCGGTTACAACTTTGATGGCTTCTTTAGTTATCAAATAGGGTTCATCAAGACAAGGATTCATCATGAATTCTACTTAGAATAAGCTTGACCCATGCATCAATCGGAATTGCAAGAAAATCCAACCAGGTGTCAAGTTTCTTTTCTCCTAGAACTTTATAATCATCTTTTAACACAATATCCATAGTAGTCAGTTCATCCAAATACAGTTTTCCTAACTTCATGTGATCATATTCTTCTAGACTCATATGAATGTATGCTCTGATATCTTCCATATGCATAACCCCAGGTGGAGTAAATAAGAATGCCCCTGACGGATCATTTTCTAGAAATTTGAAGAATTGTTTCTTAAACTTGGGTCGAGGCATTTTTCTTATCTCAATTACATGAGGAGTAAACATTTCTAGAGCAATTTAATTTTCACAGTAGGGTTTCAAGTTTTAAATACCTCTTTTGCCAGATTAGGGTTTCCCTGATCTTGATCTGAAATCCTTTGGAGAAAACTGTAGTCGATTTGAATCTTGTTTTGGTTCACCTTAGTCACTTGAGTGCATGGAATGTAGAATGATTTTTCCTTCAGATACAACTCCTCTTATCCTTCGCATGCCAAAACTTAAGTGTCATTAATGTCATCTTACAAAAAGTTGTTGAGCACCTTCCTGACAACCACAAACACCTTAGAGATCACTCCTCAAATCTTCACAATTGGTCATTTTCTTCTGGAACTTGCTTCAAAGGATTTGTCATGTGATTCCTTTTATCATATCTTCATGCTGGATTCCAGCACTAACTATCTGGCTAGAGGTTTTGGATTTTCAACACTACTCCCCCTTAGCCAGAGCTCCCAATTTACTTCCTGGAGGAAGTATCGACACCGTAAGATGGTGAGATTCATCCTTGGTTTCAATCACATCTTTCTTGATTCAAATCTTGCCCATTTCCTTCTTGGTTTCAACTAGATCAACCTTTTTCTTTTCCTTTATCATTCCTTTGCTCTGTTTTCTTATTTTCAGCATGGTAGTTTCTTTTTACATTTTTGCTTCTGCAGACTCTTGCAATATGTCCATACTTGTTGCAATTGTAGCATACTATATTCCTTTGTCTTTGATTCCTTCTATTGATTGAATTTGATCTGCATTGGTTAGCCATATGTCCAAATCTATTGCATGCAAAACACTTTCCATTGAATGATTGACTATTCCTTGCATTGTAGGAACCATTCCTTACCAAATTTCTACATTCATTTGATTTGTGACCAATTTTCTTGCAATTCAAACATTGACTAGAAAAGGATGGAACATTTTGATTCTAGTTTATTCTACTCCTACACTGGGTAGCTTTATGACCAAACTTATTGCAATTAAAACAATGGCCATTGAAAGAAAGATAACTTTGAGCATTTGGTTGTCTGACCGGAGGTCTTCTAGGTCTTCTTCTTTGATTTCTGAACTGGTTTCCTCTATTTTGTTTTAACTCAGTATTTGTTTGACCAAATGTTGAACTTTCTCCTTTCTCAAATCCCAAACCTTGCTTATCATTAGCACTCCTTTGACTAGTAATCACCTCATCAAGCTTTGCAGAACTTAGCTTGAACTTTTCTTCATAACTCTTAGCTACATCCAGATCAAATTTTAGAAGTAGCACTTCTTTGCCCAATTTTTCACATTCCTCTAATTTATCCTTAGCAACTTGATTCAGGTGCCTTTCAATTTCTTCCTTCTTTTCAACTTCCACTGTCAACCAATTTAGAAACTCATGTGCTTCATCTAATTGATCATTTATCTCCTTGCTTTTCTCTTTGAACTTCCTAACTTGCTCTCTTAGCTTTAGGATGCATTCATCAACTTCTTGAATATTATCTTTTAGATCCTTGATTTCTCCTTCATATTTTTCAAGCTCAATAAGGGTCGCTTCTAGTTCCTTGTTGCTTTCATAATTTCCAAATCTTCTTGCTGCCATGATTACACTACCCTAGATCTTCCTCAAGCTATTAGACTTCTTCCAAGGAACCTTTCTCTTATACCAATTGTTGAGAATAAGGAATACTGAGAGGGGGGTGAATCAGTATTCCACAAAACCACTTCTTAACATATTTATTTATCCAATTTCCAAAGTTAATAACATGAAAGAAGAATAGACATAGAAACAACAACCATAAAGACATAACACATGAACACCAAGATTTTTACGTGGAAACCCTAAAAAGGGAAAAACCATGGTGATTTTTAGCTCACAATATATTAATATAGCACAATACTAGATTATAGAAAGGCTCACTTCCTTACGGCTCACGTCCCAGAGAAATGCTCATTGCAAGAAAGGCCCACTGCCTAGAGAAAGGAAGAAGAAAGAAGAATGGCTCACTGCCAAATTGAACTACTCAAATTGCATCTACACATGCATAGTTGCAGCTCCAATGAAGCACAAAAATAATGTCTCAAAATTCTTCATGTCTAATTGCTCTGTTTTCACTACTCTGCTTTTACATGGGAATAAGATCTCTCTTCTTATGTTTTTTATTGCTTCCAAAAATCACCTTCCTCTGTATGATGCACATATATCTCTACATCACATTTGCATCACACTCATGAACACTAAATTCAATCACATATATATATATATATTTGCAACAATTAAGATCTTCATATTAGGTCAGCATACTCAGATGAAGCGTATAGTTAATAAACTTGTAGCTTCTCGGCCAAATCCATTCATCAAAATACATGGTGGACCTAAATAACATTTTAAACACCTTCTAATATGTCAGCTCCAACTATAGAACCACTTAGGATAAAGTTCTAATCAATAGAACTTAGCACACATAAATCAAATTATCATGTTGGTCTCAAACACAGACTGTTAGTGCCTCATTCTAACTGTCAGATCACAACTTTCATTGTATACCACAATACTTGCTCAAAATCATATCAAAGACTCCTTAGACATCACAGATCATACCTTTAGAACTGCAAAGTAAAATATCCTTTAGCAGCAAAATGCAGACCATCAAAACTCAGACTCTGTCATAGTCAAACTCTGTCAAACAATGTAGCGATACTTAGAAGCTTGTAACTATCTTTGCACTGTACATTATCCATGTATTACTTATGTTCATCTAGACTTAGATATTTTCTTCAAATGACTTCCAGAGGAAGTCATGACTTAAACACTAGAATATATCAACATCAAGTAGCTATGAGTCATCATACCTGAACTGTAAAACTTGGTCTTCAACTGTGGACCAATGCCAATCCAAACATTGTTCTTCTATCTTTGCCTTTGTACATTTCCAATACTTAGTCAATATGACTAAGTCTTCTTTATCAGACCACAAACTCTGTTCCAACCTTGTTCCTTTTCTTGTTTCCATCAATGACAACACTCAATTATCTAACTTAACAGTGTCTCTTGCCAACAGTTTGTACCTTTGGCATGAATAATCAACATTATCTTAAAACCAAGAAACTTTGGAGTCACCAGGTGCTTGTAGAATATGTCCAATAATTGAAACTTTCTAAGAATAGCACCAATCTTCTCAGCTGAATGATGTAAGGCTCATTAAACCTAGTCCCATTGGGCATGCTAGAAACTGTTAACACCTAAGAATACATCCTAGAAGCTTGAAGCTTAGTCTCACCTGCAACATTGAGTTATCCTTCAGTGTGGGACCTACAAGATAGAGATAACTCTCTAGAGAGAGTTGTTTCCCTTTGAAACTAGGCTTGATTCACTCTTAAGGACATAATCCTAATGTTAAGTTGTTGATTAAGATGAAAAGGGAAAAATAAATGTTTGAGAATGAAATGATGGCAATGCACCAATATGTATAATACTCTCCAACTTGCCTTAAAAATACTTGAGACAATCTTTAGAGCTAACAATGGATCACACAACCTCTATTAGAACATTGTTAAGAGGTAAAATATGAAGAGAATATAGCTACAAGAGGGGAAAGATGTTTACAATCAACTTGAAATAGGATAAAAGAGATTGAAACCCACAAAATACAACTCCAACTCAAAAAATACACAATATAACATCATGGAAAGAGGAAAATTATTAGTCCTTTTATTGATTGCAATACTTGAGCAAGAAATTATGACAAGAATGAGTAGATAATGATATCAATTTTTTTAAAATATGAAGTCAAAATAGAGGCTAAAAAATGTCTTTTACAATAGTATATATCATAAATCTTTGAACAACTTGATGAGCTTGACTTAGGAAAGCTCCTAAATGGCACCCAACCATTTTCCTTCTTGTGTGTGTGTAGGTCAGATCCAAAAGAATTGGCAAAAACCCAGTTATAGGAAGCAGGAGCACAAAAAGGTGAAGACACAAGACATCTGACATTCTATAAAACACTAATTATGGTCTAGGGTACCCAAGTGCCTTGGTCCTTTGGCCTTCTGACTCTGGATATAGGTTCTTCTCTATTCACTGGTCTCTGCTATGATTTTGGATTATTCATATATGTTTCTGATTGTCTGTTATGCTCTAATCTTGCTCAATTAGGGTTTCTTCTTTTTCCCTAGTTGGATTAGTTGGATTTGGTTTATTCTCCTCTATACAAAAAAGGGACAAATCCCCTATAGTTTGTCTCTCCTTCTTGGGTAGAAGCCAAGCTAGGCTTGTGTCCTAATGTTTGATAGAAGAGGGTTGACCTAGTTTGATCTATTGGGCTAGTTTCTCTTTTCTATCTAACATTTTGGAGATTAGTGAGTTGTTTTAGATCTTTGTGGAATGTTTAAATTGATTTCATTTTATATATAATGTGATCTTTGTGTTTAAAGAAAAGACACTCTTGCATTTTTGCATTGAAAAGTGAAAAATCAAGCATTTTAGGCTTAGAAAAAGGGCATATTTATGCATTGTTTTCATTTTACATCATCATAGAATGAATTAAAATTCTGATTTTTGCATCAGATATGATTGGTGTATCAGCATTTAATCATTTCATAGTGATACATCTTGCATTTAAAACTCTTATTTTCTAGGGTTTTGTCAAGAAAGTTGCATTTTTGGAAAACCTAGTCAAATTCAAAACCTAGGGTTTGTAATTAATATCTTGTTTCAGATTTTACTACTATCATTTACATTTCAAATATGATTTTACATTGCTATAGAATTTCATAAATTTCATTTGTGTCCAAAAATAATTATTTCATCAAAAAATTGTGGTTTAGGAAGCGAGCATTCAAAATCTAGGGTTTTGATAGCAAACCCTAGCTAGTCTTGCATTTAGTGCACCTTCATCAAAGAAAAGTTCAGTAAATATTTGTTGCATTTAAGTGGATCAATAATTTAGGGACTTATTTTGTACATACTACACATCCTACATTTACAAGACTTAGTTGTTGTGGTTACCAAGAATATCACATTTTTGGAAGACCCCGCTTCTCTTGCAATTGCAGGTATTTTATTACAATCTTATTTTCATATTCGTGGCTCTTGATTAATGAATAGTCTGATTTTACATTGCTGCTCCATATCATATTTTCATATAGTAGACAAGGCATTTTATTATGGCCTCTTCTTGTTATTCCTCTTCGGAATCTTTGCATGGATATATCATAAATTTTGAATTTTTTTCTAAATTCATTAATATGCATCCTCACATTTTAGATAACATAGCATCCATGTATGATATTGATGTGTATATATGTTTTATATATGATATTATTTGTTATAATCTGATTTTTCTAGTTTCATGACTCTCATGGGTATATATCCTTCGATATTAGAAGATCTTACTAAAATCATCTCCATGAATTGTCATGAGAAAGATGATGATGTTATATCTCCTTCTACTTCTACTACAACTCATGATAGTACCATTGACATCATCTCTAAGGTATGTGATGGTGACCTAGCTTTGTCTATTTCACCCTATGATTTGGATCCCTCTCACAAAATTGTTCCCACTTGTGAGGATATTTTGGCACAAGAGGATGAAATCATTGACACATTTGGTAACATTACTTTACCTTCTCTTCATTTGGATAATCTCTCTTATAGAGATGTAACATTAGAAGATGTTGAGCATACTACTTCTATTTCTACCATAGAACATGAGATTTCTATGGCTCATCCTATGGATCTTTTGCCTTTGGTTGAATGTTCAAGTAATGTGGATATCACTAAGGATGTGAAGACCCTTGATCTTCCTCCTTTGATTAAATGTTCAAATACCTTGGATATCACTAAGGATGTGAAGACCATTGGTATTCCTCCTTTTGTTGCATGTTCAATTGCCTTGGACATCACTAAAGATACAATCATCAACAATTTTCTTAACAAGACTTTACCCTCCCTTCATTCCATTGCTCTCCCTTAAAAAGATGAAGCATTAGTGGATGAAAAGTGGTCTCTCACATTAAATCCCTTGGGGTTGGATGTTGAGCTTACTGAAAAGGAAAATAATGTCAATTTAATCATCATTAATAAACTTATTCCACCCTCTAAGGGGATAGCGAATAATTGCATTAATGTTCCTAAAATCATTGTACATGAGGCACCTAATCCGTCTTCTTTCTCTAAACCTATGATTATGGTTCAAGGTGTTCCAAAACTATCTCGACCTCTAGGTTACTTTCTCAATATTGCAAGGCAAATTACACAAGGGAATCATGGTGTTCAAAATGTGTCACAACAATCTCATTATGATGCAGTTTCTCACACATACAACCCTCATAATAACAAAAAAAGGAAGCAAGCACCGTGTGTGCCCATTTATCTTCCACCTTCTCAACCTAGATCCTACCTCAAGCACATCATCTTCCTCAACATATTGGTAAAGAATATGATCTTGTTGAGCAGCTCTGTGCTACTTCAGTGAAGATCTCTCTATGGGATTTAATACAAACTGTGATTAATTATTTGAAACAACTGTAAGAACCTAATAAGATACCACAATTACTCTAAATTCCTACTCAAATTCAAATCACCAATGAAACTAGGAAAAATATAGAAAACATGAATTATACATTGCAAACTCTGATTTATCCTTCGTGTTCCATTGTCTCCTATCTTCTCAAGATCTTGCTATTATGATGGTGCTCTCAGAATTACACTTCTTTGTTTTTCAAGATTACTATGAGATGAATGGAATTGTGGATTCAAATGTAATGTAAACAATCCTACAATGCAAGAATAATGATAATGATGATGATTTTGATAAAAACTAATGCAATTTTATTAATAATGATTGATATGAGGATAATGATATGCAAATAAATGATTACTATGAAGCTAGATGATAATACAACAATGGAGATTATGATATTGATATGCAAATGGGGGCCAAAGGCATGCTTGTATGCTTGATAGAATTTCTACAACATGTAAGTATAATAGCTCTTGTGATGTAAAATGAAGGTGAGGAGCTTCCTTTTATAGGCCAAGGATGGCTCAAATCTAAGTGTCAAAAGATCCATTGTTGAAGAATAAGTCTTGTGACATGTATGGTCAAGATCAAATTGGTTGGATGAGAGGAGATAAAGATGGAAGATGTTCCTACTACGATGACAAGGTGGAAGAATATGAGGGACAAGGAGCCACATGGTGTGATTCTCACAAAGACCAATGAGATAAAGATGGAAGACCATGAGAGAAACATGGAGGAATTAATCTTTGTTTGTTGGAATGTGAGAGGAAATATAGGATTCATGAGACAAGTGTCCCATAGTCAACATTGACCATAGTGATGTGGAGAAACCAATTTCTACAAAGTAGGGATGGTTGAGAGGAAATAGGGCATGTCCTAAGAGGATAAATACTTAGTTAAATATTAATAATATTTAATTTATAGAGCAACATGGTGAGGTGTCCACTAACATGGAGGGTGACATGGATGAATGATGTGGATTTTAGACATAGGACTTTGTCTTAGAAGAATAATTAAATAATGATGTTTATTTAATTAGAGATGACTTTAGAGAAATCTAAGATATTTAATTGTTGGAAGAATATGATGAACATGAACCAAATAAATAAATTAGTATGTTTATTTATTGATAGAGGAATAAGAATAAAATAAATATAAAATATTTATTTAATTCATCTCGAGCCATTTTTAGGTGTATACACAAACATCACCTACATACCACGAGATACTCCAAGAGGCTCTACAAAAGGTATTTTTTCCACCTTCTGTTAGACCGAATGATGTAGCATCTATGTTTAGTTGTATGCATGTGACAACATCTAATATATCATTTCAATAATATGAATTACCTCCCATAGAAGTTCAAAACCAATATGAACCTCTTATGATATCCATCATGATTAGTAGAATGAGAGTAAGACACACTTTGATTGATGGTGGATCGGGTCTTAATGTTTGTGGCATAGACTTGTTACATAAAGTCAATGTTGATACATCTTTCATCAAACCAGATAAACTCAACATTCAGGGCTTTGATAATGTTGGTAAGCAATCACTAGGTACAATCACCTTAGATATTAAGGCTAGACCTATGACATTTCCTACCCTTATCCATGTCATGCCTAATTCTCTTTCATACAATCTTCTTCTTGGTAGATTATGGATCCATGACATGGGGGAAGTCCCATCTACCATTCATCATTCAATAAAATTCATCTTTAAAAACAAACTACAGACTATTAAAGCTAATTCAATTCCAGAAAATTGATTGCAAATGGAAGCGAGACATCAAATTCCTTTAAGTAGTTTGATCCCTTCTCTGACACTATCCTCTGCTGCTAATAATAGTATTGTTCAGGACAGTTACAATCCTTCGAATGCATTTTTCGGTGATGATTGGGGTTTGTTAGATTTTACACCCTCATTTGCATGTGAATATAAAGTCTCACCCTCACACCCAAAAATCTCATAGGTAAATGAAATTTCTTCAACACAATCTTCTAGTCATACAAAGTTTAAACTCAACATTAATAGTGAGGGAACTTTTCATATCGATGAAGATCCGCTTTCTTCTAAAGAAATGGCGGCCATTTGTGATAAAGTATCATCTCAATATAATAAATCATCTTCTTTTAAGGCATGACTTGGTAATTATGAGTTCCCTTTAGATTTCAACCCCCATGGGCTTGTTGAAACAAAGATGGACCCTCCTCACCATGATGAAAAGAATGATCCTTCTTCTTCAACACATGATGACAATTCTCATTTCAATAAAGCTAGCCATATGACCTCTCCTCTTCTTGCGAACTTGGAGATGCCTTATGGGTGTGGATTCAAAATCCTTTCTAAACAAGGATACAATGGAAATGGGTTAGGATGCAAAGAAAAAGGGATTAAGGAACCTGTAGAACCAACACTACACTTGTCTAAAGTAGGTTTAGGTTTCTAGCCTTCTCCTATGTTCTCTCTACCATGCTCACAATAAAAAGGATTGCTTCCCACTCCACCTATATCTTCACTTCTATATCAATAAGAGTGTATGTTGTTGAGTCTACTCAAAGACCACTTAATCACTCTTCCTCCTCCAACACACAAAAATATTCAACAAAATAATCATTCATCATCTCATTATTGTTTATATCATCGAGCACTTGGCCATTCCACTAAGGAATGCCGAGTCTTGGGTGACAAAATTGAACAACTTCGAATATGGTAAAGCTCTAGCACTCTTCACCACACTTGATGTAGTCCCTGGAGCATCTTGTCCTCCATTCATTTTATAAAGCAAGTTGGGGAACAATTATTTGTTATAGGTAGATTCACAAGCGTGGTCCCTCCTCATTTACGTTATGCTTGTATGTATTGTTATCCCCGTATTGTGATGTTTTGTTAATTATTATTTCTTCCTTGGCACCCTTGTTAGCACAAAGGTACAAGGAGAAATAACGTGTTGTGTCATTCCTCTATATGTATCTTCATTCTCCTATATATCATGTTGTGCAATCTCATTATTTTTCTTGGATGATTTAGCATCCTTTCATTTGTGTGTACTATACTTTCATGTGATCTTTCTTTTTGTCATCCTTAAATGTATGTGTCACCTTTTTGCAATGCTCAGTGTCATACCATGACTACACAAGCTATTGCGTATCATGCTTGTAAGCATTGCCTTAGTTTGCTCATCCTAGGGCAACCCCTTATCGTGATGTAGCTTTTGAAAACACATATCATTTGGGCATGTGCTTTTAGAAAGCTCTCGTGCCTATTTTGTATCTCTTCCTCACTCTACCTTAAAGAAAATTGCTCCTTGATGGAGTTAGCAATCACTTTAAGGTGGGGTCAGACATCGTGCTATGAGCCTTACTCACATATTTCTATCAAAACACTTGTTTATTATCATTATTACTCCACTCTCTTGGAAAGGATTATGGAAATCTTGGAAACAAGATATTGTGTCTATCTTGTTCTCCCAAGTTGAAGCTCCTGGCATGTTTGGGAGAAGGGTTGTGCCACCAACTAGAGTTTAGTAGTAAGGTTGCTTCACCTTCTTATTCTGCAAGGCTTCATATAATTCCTCTTGCGAGAGGTAGTTTGTGTATTCCCTTGAGTAGAAACACTTCTTTTAAGACAAATTATGTGTATGATGTGTTTTTACCCCTCTTATTCTTCTTGTTTCTAACTAACCCCTTAGCATTTCTCTTTATTACATCTTGGGGAATGATGCATGGTGATTGAGACAACATTTATATTGAGGTATCTTTTGTCATGCTAACTAAGGTCTTCTATTATGTGCTTCTTGTGATCAATGTGTAATGTGTGTATTCTCCTCATATATTCTTACTTCTCTATATATTCTTCATGCCTTGCGTGTGCTTCACATGTATCTTCTCTATGTGTTCCTTATGTATTCTCCTTGAGTTCTTCATGCGTATTCCATGTGTGTTTTGTGTATGCTATGTATACTTTGTGCTTTATGTGTATGCTTTGTGTCAAGCTTGTATACTTTGTGTATTGTGTGTATGCATTGTGATTTCTCAAGTGTATGCCTTGTTTTATCTCATGTTTTCTAACTACTTCATATATGAGTGAATTATGTCATGTGTCTTATTTGCATGAAAAACATCATAGACTCCTAGAATCCTAAACTTGGGGGCTTGATCACCCCTCAATTTTGGTGACATTCTATTTCTTCTATGTTTGTTGTGTTTGAAATTTGTCTTCTCCATCCCTAAGTGTGAGTTTGAATGTAAGTTTGTACACGTGCTAAAGTGGGGGCTAAATTTTACATCGTAAAATGTGTACACTATCATTTTACACTTAGTTGAGCACTTGGTTGGACCTAAAATGTTTACACTTGTTAATTGTTACCATTTTTTCACCACAGATCAAAAAATGGCAGAGCTGATGTGACAAGTTCATTTTTAGGGTGAGAGTTAAAATTCTTCTATTATAAGGTATTTGCATAGTTATGGTGTTTTAGTATTAATTACAGTTCAGTTGTCAAAAGAAGAAAAGGTTTTAGATCATTCATTGCATTACAAAACATTCAAGAAAGATAAGTATTTCCTTCACCACAATGACTATTCATTTACAAATTGAAATACCTAAAAGAATAAGCATTGCATTGTAAGAAATAATGACATATCAAATGTCCCAAACAAGCCATGGGTATAGCTAAACATATGTAGATATAAAGAAAATATTATGCATCTAATGACAAGAGAGAAGGTCATAGCCATCATTGCCTTTAAAGGTCTTCAGTCTCCAAGGTTGCCATCCTCTTCCTGCTCCTAATCTTCGACATGAACTTGCAAAAAATTATGGGAGGGTCCTGTTAGAGCTTCGGTTATGAGATCTATGTGTCCTATCAGAAGAGGCATAACACTTTTTTTATAATGCATTGATCAAATGAACATCATTCACATGCAAGGGGAACAAAAAAAAGAAACAATCATTATACTTTATTATTTTAACTAACATGTTTGTTTCATGTGCAGATATAGGATAAGTTATGTAGTTATTTGAGGACATATCAGCATGTGGTGTAAAGTGGGCTCCCACAAGGGTTGAGCCCAGCATGCGTTTCCCTCTAATTATGAAAGGGAGTGAAACAGATTTGTTAAAACATTCAGCTCACTTACTCATCTATGATCGATAATCTAATGAAAAGAGTATCCATCATATATCAGTAGGCAAGATTGTATGAACAAGTGAGTGTCAAAGCATTATTTTTCTCATTCTTATGAAATGGCAAAATCAGAATTAAGTTACATAGTAGCCTTTCAGATGAGGAAATATATCTAGTTATGCATCACATTTTGCTATTGATGAAGTTTTGTGCATTATGACAACTTGTATCACATGCTATAATCAATATGCTATTGAATGCATACCAACATGGCAGTATTACACCAAGAAAATCATGCAAGTATTTCTCAAAGATATAGAAATGAAATACAGAAGCAGTCTCAAGTACAGGAGAAAGCATGTGTACAGATGAGACACAACACACATCAAATGTTTTGCTATTTCAAGTAGAATTTTGTTGTTCCTGTCTCAGAAGTGATAGGAAGTGTGTCATGTTACCTATGTTCATCATAAATTTTGTAGACTGTATACAATGGACGTGCAGCCATAACAATATAATTGCAAGGTACACGGATGCATATTGTCCCAAGCCACATGAAGGAAAATATACATTATCGTTGAACATGATATGTATATGCAGTAGAAGGCATTAATATCCATGTTCATCTACAAAAGGACATCATATATGAACAAATATTAGAGGTTGAGCCATCAAGACTATTTGGAACAGGTATGCATGTTGTTACAGCTACAAATGGAATACTATGCCAATATTATAAAATGCAGATGGACCAGCAGCTCTATCATTAGAAGTCATTTATGAAAGATGAACTTTTCTTGTGCATATCCAGTCATGCATGAGAGGCATACAAATTTTTTTTGCTTCAGACCAAGTGTTTCATCAAGGAAATGGTAAAATGGAGCTCATCTTATGCTATATCAAACTGTGGCCAGCATAGTACCAAGTAGAGTGTGCCTTCTACATTTTTTCTTTGGAAGAAGCAACACAATTTTGTTATTTTTTGCATACAGGGAAAGCAATAAACAGAGCATTTGTTCAACACCCAATCACAGCCAAAGGGAGTTGTTCTCTCATAGTGAATATTAGGAGAAATATAAAGCCTTTGAACTCTTTTAGACAAAGCTACAAAATGCACAGAGTTACCATGGTGACCGCAACCTCCAAGTGTCACATTCTATAGAAATGTTGAGATAAAAAATGACTGGGGTTTGAGAATCAAAACTTACAAAGACCTGTATGCACGGAGAGCTGAGGACTTCTTTTCTCTCTTAATTTTATTTTTTCCTTTCAAATGATAGCTCATCATGGTCTCAGAGTCACAGAGATAAGAAGAGATGGCAGTGAGTAACAAACATAAATCCATTAGAAAAGCCATGGGGCCATGGCTTTAAAGCCAAAAGGGTTTGCATTTACAATGAAGAAATTGTTCAAAATCCATGGTAAAAGACTTCACCTCATTTTCCCTACTAGAATCATAAGGATCTCACTCAGAAGTGTGAGAGATCAAGGGGTTTTCAAGCTCAATTGATGAAATTTTATGGCGGCCAACACAAATAAATAGAGACTAAATGATCAAAAATATATAGAGTCAGCAGCTTGAAAGGCCACTTGCTGTTGGCAGTGAGCTACTGTAGTGCCCCTCACCTTGCCTTATGTCGGACGGATAGTTATCCTAGTAGGACTAGACATTATGACATTCTGTTTGATGATCGATTCTTTGTTATTATGCTAGTTGTTTATGGACATGTTATGATGACATCTGTGGAAGTTTTAACTATTGGTATTTTATGCTTTCACAGTTGTATGGACATACTAGATGTGGTGGATTAATTTAATTCAGAGCTTTATGTTTTATCTGATCTTTGTGATGATGTTACTATTGATGACTGCTTGTATAAGATCGTATGTAACTGATTGTCCCATCTTGATTGTTCAGTAGATAGTTGTTGTGCATAACGTAGTGACTTGTCGATGTGTTTATGTGAATAGAATAGTGTCGCATTACTCATGTTTGAGTACCCTGCCACACTGCGACTTCCATTCACTGTATGATGATATGTATATATTTTCATATTTGACTGTGTGGTTTGCTGCAGGATGCAGGTACCGGGCATCAACTCCACCTGAACTAGTAGGTCTGAGTGTGCTCTAGCCAATGGAATTGTTGATCAGAGTTAGCATAAGGTTCCCTACTTAGTCAACATCCTCGAAGAGGATGAGTATTTTGTATCTTGTCCAGTCGTCACTGTCAGTTAGACTATTTGTTTCCTTTGTTGTCGTCTTGTCTTGTGGCTTTGCTGGGTGGTCAGGTATCATTCTGTAGGTTAGATTATTCAATTAGAAATGTTTGATTATAGCTTTGGTTAGAGTTTCATTAAACAATGATAATCTCAAGCTAGAGTTAAATAAATATTTTTAAAGGGAAATAATGTGTCATTTACTAATTATAAACAATGTAATTGTTTATAATTAGCAAAATTAATATGAAAATAAATAAATTTGATTAATGATTAAATAAATAATAAATTATAAGTTGTAAATGAATAAAATACATGAATATATATGAATAAACAATTATAAATTTTGATAAAATAAATTTATATTTAACATTAAAATAATAAAAATAATATTTTAAGAATTAAAATTACGGTTGTCGCTTTGTATCATGTGTTCAGTTCCTAAAACGGTGGAGGAAGAAGGTTTTAGAGAATTTAGGGATCTCTTTTTAAAGAGAAAGGGGGAGAATGGATGGGAGAGTTTTTGGGGAGGCGAAGCTGCAAGTGGAGATCAAAGGGTTAGAGCATTGGGTTGAGGCTGTAGGAGTGATTCCACCATAAATTTTCAAGGCTGAGGATCCAAGTTCCTTTAATTTCTAATCTCTCTCTCTCTCTCTCCTGAAATTGATTAAATCCTTTTAACAAATCCATGTTAGAGCGATCCTGCAATCATTTTACTCCATATGAATTCTGTTGTGATTTAATTTACACCTGCCAATTGCATTTGCTTCTAAAGTCTCTTTTTAATCAATTCATATTGGGTATAACATGCTTCATCCTATTTCTCTTTGATTCTGATTTTCAACCCTTTTGATTTATCCTCACCATTGTGCATTCATATATGTGTCTTCTGATAAGTGCGATCATAAAATAGGGAAGTCACTTTTGCTGAAAGGATTTTATTTTATTTTATTTTATTTTGAACAAATCCATTTTGTGCATATTCTGCCATCTTTGCAATTCGTGCATATTCTGCCATCTTTGCAATTCTTGTGATGGCGATCTCTAAGGTATCGTCCAATTATACTAATGCATCGAACCTTACTTTACCTACCCATTCCTGTGTAGGCGTCTGATAGAAAGACTAGAGGCATGCAACATTTTTTTAGGATCCAAATCATTAAGCAGTGTCACCTAGTATATTTGTAAGCCTATTTTCTTATGTGATCTATAATCACCAAGAAGACACAAGTCAATCAGCACAGATTTATCATGTGTCTCAATGACAAAGTTTAGGGTGTCAATCATGCACATATAAGGATCTGTGTAGAAGTAATGCAATAGAGGTTTCAATTGTGATTGAAGTATTCACAGCTCTCATCCACTCATCCTCCTTGGCCGTGTGCCCTCACTGGACGGATGTGGCAAAGCCTGGCTTAAAACCAGCCAAGATAGCATTCCAATTAGGCGTCCTATTCTAGATAGGTTAAAGCACTTTAATACCTAAAAAAAATGATGCAGACAACTCTCTCCATTTATTAGATTTGCATTTCTTTTTTTTAAGAGTTAAAAATCTTAGCATGAGAATATAACGTTCAATAGGTTGAAATATAATATTAGGGTATATATTCAGCTATATAATGTAGATATTACCCAATTTGCATCGAATTCGTAGTAGTTGCTGTATATCAGACATTATAATGATATATATATATATATATAATTTTACACTATTAAATCATTATTAATATTTTCTATTTTAAAACACATATTTATATACTATTACTTGCTAATTGTAAACATATATCAGTATATTATTATATTGTATATTGTTATATGGATACTGTTTGGTATAGTTAAAGGATAAACAATCAATGAAAATATATATATATGGTGTTTTAGCTATTACATCAGTATACTTTGGACAGATATGAATTTTGGTATTTGCTGATCAATGAAAGTCAAATATAAATTCATCAATTTATCCTCTCATTATTCCTGCCATACGTTAATCATAATCTATATTCTCATTACATCTCATATTTATAATAAAAATTGAATTCCGTTAAGTTTATAATACATCCTTTAATTACGGGTAGAAGTAATTCTTATTATTATTTTGCAGTAAGAAATGAGTACAGTTTATCGTTGTGGCTATCTTTTTTATTTTCAAAAGAATAGCTTATATAAATGTGCATAATATATGTTTGTTAGGAAATTAATATTACTGACAGTTTTATAGCTGTAGTTAGAAATTTTCTATATTCTCATTACATCTCATATTTATAATGAAAATTGAATTCCGTTAAGTTTATAATACATCCTTTAATTACGGGTAGAAGTAATTCTTATTATTATTTTGCAGTAAGAAATGAGTACAGTTTATCGTTGTGGCTATCTTTTTTATTTTCAAAAGAATAGCTTATATAAATGTGCATAATATATGTTTGTTAGGAAATTAATATTACTGACAGTTTTATCGCTGTAGTTAGAAATTTTAGAAATTTTAGCTGTAAAATACAACTGAAATTTTAAAACATTTTGATCAAACTGTTAAAACTTATTTCAGATTATGATGTTATGTATAATAGGTTTTATATAAATTACTTATGTTGAAATAGGTTACAGTAATTTTAAAGGCATAATTGAATAGAAAACTGTCATGTAAAAAAATATATATACAATAATAAACTAGATTTATTTTCAATGATTGTGTATTTCTCTTTGGATGAAAATATTTACTATCCTATGATCCATGGTCTTTGTATTTAATATTGTTATTATTAATATCATTATAGTAGTTGATTTATTGAATCCTTAAATCATTTGAAACCTATAATAATGTTATTCGTAAAATCATTAGAAGTTAATAGGAAAATGAGTTATAAAATATTTATATGTATCTATATATATTGTATTGGATTATCAATAATAATAATAAAAAATTAGATATAGATTTAATATTTTAATTAAGTTATTTGAATTAATAAAGAAATATTAAATACAATAGTTTAATTAGAGTTGTTAGGTAATATGATTACTTAAACATTATTGAAAGTAATAGTAAAATTTTAAGTGGGTGGAAAATATTTTTATTAACCAAAGATTTAAGATTTAAGGTATAAGGTATTTTATTATTATTATTTTAACCATAGTAGTTGGTTAGTTTAATGCCTAAAATATTTAGAAAGGGAAAAATCATTAAGTTAGGTTGAGAAATTTGGGTTATTTTCTTAAAGCAAACATTAGCACTTATATTGTAAATTGTTACTAGCTGTTTGACCATAGAAAGAATGATGTTAATGTAGAGTAATTAGAGTTGTTTCTTTTTACTTCTAAGTTAAATATGTTATTAAGAGATTTTAGGGTTTCTTATATATAAACTCAATGGTTTAAATAATATTACTTAGGGTTTCTATTATATGAGAGTTAATTATGTGTTCCATTTTATAATAATAATAGTTTTCTTTGCAAATTAAATATAGAATGCTGTTATTCTTAATATTAGGGTTGGGATTTAAATTACAAGTAGATTTTTACCCAATTTACATTATAGGTATTATAGTTTTATAATTATACACTTTGATATGTAATTATATCCATATCCTAGTATTTTATTTAAATTTAAGACAATATTGAGGATCAAAGTCTATGCCTTGGAAATTAATTATTCTTTTATTATAAGAAGTATATTTATGTTGTGTTCTTTTAATGTAACTAAATATATATTTAGCCAAAAATCTTATCTAGTTATTTAAATGTAATTTGTTTATTTATTCTAAATTAAAAATGAATTGCAAGTTATGTTTGAATTTGATAATGTTAATTTATTTAAATGACATTATTAATTGTAATCTTATATAGTCAATTAGTGTTTAAATAAACATAAATTATTTATAAGATGGGTGGTTGTTGATGAGTACAGTTTTGCCTATATAATAAGGTTATGAAACTTGATTTGTGGAAAGTAAATTAGATATGTCGTCATGGTCCTTATGTTAGTACATCTACTGACTGGTTAGTTCCAGAGGCATAGGACGGTTATGTCTTGACTTCATGCATTGGGTTGATAAGTGTTTCGAAATAATGAAGTTATAAAAGTATGTTGCCTCTTGTTATGTATGAGAGTTTGGTAAGTGATAATGTGAATGATGCTTGATCTGAGTTGTGAATGTATCTTGAGAAGGTAATAACTCCCTTGTGGATGAGTTGTTGTCCATTTAATTGTATTTATTTTGTAATGAGTTTTGAGTTAGATTTTTTGAATGGGGAGACATCGGTAAATGCAAGAGAATATTGTGTATAGTTTTCTTCATAGGGAAGCTATGGGCAATGCTTTGTAAAATTTGTCCTTGTGATTAAATTGGTTTGCAAGATGGTTAATGCTTTGCATTTTTATGTATATTTGTTCTCATGATGATAGTTGTTATGCTTGATGGATAGGGTTTCTAGGTGCAGGTAGGGGAGTGGCTTTCAATGCGGGGTCGGCACCCAAAGTGGCTGTCAGGATAACCCATTGAAGGTTGTTAACTAAGTGAAAACCTAAAAATGAACTAGGGGAAAAGGGTAGATTACACATTAACAAGATAATTGGATTTCTTCTCCCATGCCTATAGTGCTCGTTTAGGCTAAGGATGGGTTGAAAAGGCCTGGTCGACATAATTGACTTCCTTGTCCTCACGAAAGGAAAGTTGATTCTGCATGTGTCACCCTATGGGGCCGGCGCCTAGTGAGAGGCTGTCAGGATAACCATAGATGGGGGCCGGCACCTAGTGAGAGGCTGTCAGGATAACCCATGTCAGGACCATGCGATGACACTCTTCCTACTGCAGCCTAGCATTCCCTAGTTGTACTCTCCCCATTCGTCGTGTGTTGCCTCAGGACATGATATTGAGTTGCTTGTGATGTTGTCATGTGTTGTGATGGAGTCATGTTGAGTCCTTGTTCCTATTAGGCAATTGTCTACCTAGCTGTTTGATGTTTTGGGACCTTATGTTAACTCCTAGCTCGGGGAGTGGACCTTAGGGTTCCACATGGTCGGGTGGAAGAGCTTTTATATCCATTGGTTTTCCCCTTGCCATTGTTCGTGTGCGAGGAGGATATATCTTATGTATCAAGCATTAGATCTTGTACCAATTATGAAGGAAGTGATTTATATTCATGTACTAGTCTTGTGTATCAGTTGATTCATAATGTATGTATTCAGATGTATTCAGAAGGTGATAATGTAATAATGTAATGTTGTACTCATATGTGAGGAGAAATTGTAACTGTGAACTAGATCCTGATGATTACTTATCTGATGTTGTGATATGGAGATGTAAATATTTATTGATTTAATGTAATAGGTTCAGAATGATCTACTGATGATTAGTTAATAATGTATGTTAAAGTATGTTAATTGATTTGTCAAGTAATGCAACCATGGAACCTTAGAGGACAAGTTGTTAGTTTAATGATGTGTATTGATTTGTTAAACATTACTTTGTTATCTTATACATAAAAAAAAAAATTTATTTTGCATTACATAGCATAGATGTGTTGTTCTCTAAGGTGTTCATTGCGGGCATTACAGCTGCCCCCTTTTCAGTGAACCGTTCAATGCTAACCTCAGGATTTGTGACATGGCAGTGAGCCTCCCATGGATCTGGGTTAAGTCTGGCATTTGTAGCGATCGTTGATAGCTTGAGCTTTTGGTACAATGGAAAATGATTACAACAATTGGTATCAGAGCCATGGGTCATGGGTTTGAATCCCTTGGGTTGCGTTGAGGGGGGATTGTTGGCAGTGAGCTACCCCCTTGTCAGTGAGGCATTCAATGCTAACCTTGGGATTCGTGACATGGCAATGAGCCTCCCATGGATATGGGTTAAGTCTGGTGTTTGTAGTGAGCGTTGATAGATCAAGCTTTTGGTGCAATAGCAAACAATTACACCACTTACATCATAGGAATTGAAAGGAAGGCAGAGTCTAAGCCACGGCCTCTAGTGATAGAGCAATATCGAGAATATAAGAGAAAGGATTACCTTCTTAGTAGAGGTGTGTGCAATGCTAAGGGTTATTTCTTCTATTCTTTTGTCTTCAGAGTCCATCCATTGGCGGCCTCGAATGGATCCATAGCTAGTAGCTTATGGTGGCGCCAATATTGAATGAAAGAATACTCCTCATACAGAAAAGCAAAGTGTAGAAATATGCATCAGAAAATGGATAATAATCATGGCTTATTAGTTGAAGCCACCTCCAAAACAAGAGGGAAAATAAGATTAGATGTATGAGTAATGATAGTTACCTTCATGAAGAATCCATTGATATAGCAGAGACACAGTGCAGAACTAAAAGATTTCTCAGACCAAACCCTCGAATGGCCATGACTGGAAGTAGAGCTCAAACCCTCAAAAATGCCAAAGTCAAATGATGCAAAAAGATAGGGAGAGAAAAGGTTTTGTTCTTAGGGTTTTCATCGAGCCCTAATTGAATGATGGCATTTTTGTCACATTCAATTCTTTTTTGTGGCATAAGATTAATACTTTGTGGTATTATGTGCTCCATGTTGCCTAAGTCTTATGACTTAGTGAGGTCAAGCTATAGCTTCCTCAAAATATTTTCACATGCCTTTAATCTACCTAAGTCCACTGGATATATCATATGCCAAGTCAGATGGAGATAATTTCATGCCTTAGTAATATATGCAAAGCTTCAATTTTGGTGTGAGACAAGTACATGTGCCTTAGAGACTACCATGTGGAGATAAACCATCAGGGCTTTTATTTTTGCAAAACTATATAGCATGCCCCTTTATTTTTATGATTTTTTATTGAAAAATCAAGTGTTGTAATGACAAAATGGTGAAATTATAAGCCATAAAGATTTGTTTTGCCTTTGTAAATCAAATCGAATAGAAGATAAAATCAAACTGCCAAAGCATTGTAAAGTTAGTTTTAAAGCTTGATCATTTATAAATTGCTTTTAAAACTTGACTATTTTAGGCAGTTGGAAGCTAATAAAACAAAAATAGATATTATTTTCGATTTTTTTTATTTAGATACAGATATGGACAATATTTGAAGATCTCATGGGTAGAAGAAAGTAGATTTGTGGTGGGGACACATCAAGGAGTCTTTTGGCATCATGATTTGACAGTTTGGACTTTTTTGGAGAGCTTTTATTTGTGCTTTTTTGAGTAGCTCAAAAATGGACTTAGAATCTATTTTTAGGAGCTTTTTCCATCTTTCAGGGAGAGATGGATTTCACAGCATATATCTCAGATATTCCTTTCTTTTCAGCAGTTCCAGTTAGAGTTTTCATAGCATAGAGTTTTGTAGAGATCAGAGTGTAGAGATACATGAGTCTTCCTCTCACATCGAGAGTGTTGTACTCATTTCATTGTACTTATTATTCCTTCAGTTATTGAGCAGTAGCTTTCCTTCACATTCTGTCCAGTCATTTGCAAGTTAATCTGATATTGCATTGTGATGAATATTTTATCCTTTATTTTGTCTTAGCTTGTGATGTTTTACAGAGTCTTTATTTAATTCAGGTTGCATGTTGTGTCTACCAGACCTTCATGTGAAATATTTGAGTTAAATGATCAGACTATTGTGAAGGCCAATGTTCAATAATTTGTTTGTGAGTAAGCTCTCTTAGGAGATTCAATCTTAAGGGTTAGACTAGAATTCATTTATTTTAGCACATCCTTCTATCATTTTCTCTTGCAAATTAATTAGACGAGAAAAAATCATAAGGAGAACTAGCTCACTCTGGAGATTCCCTCTCGAAATAGATCACCCACAGTCTGAGAGGGTTTCCATGCAGGATAGTCAAGTCTGACTTGACTAGTGGCGCAATCCTGATTGACAACATTAATCAAGACCTATTTTAACACCTTTTTGAACATTAAATGATTAATTCTCAATCCCAATGATAAAATCTAACAAATTAACTATGAGAGCAACCTAAGAACACCTTAAGTGACTTGTGCTAGGATTTTTGGGGCTAAAGGACAAGGGTACCCAAGTGCCTTGTTCCCTCATTTAGCCCTGACCTATTTTATAGGAATGTCAACTTAAGGCATCTTAAGTGGTTCCTCATGTCGACCTTATTTGGTTTTGTTCGTTGTTTGTGAGCGGGAATGCATATAAAAGAAAGTTAGTTTATTCATTTAAACACATCTAAGTGATCTCTAACTTCTTGAAGGATTCTAGCTCTCTTCTTCTCTCTCATGTTGTCTATTCTTATCTAAAGCTCTTTATGGTGGATTATTGTTGTTGCACTAACTTATTGCAGGCCTTGTGAAGATCTTTCTACTTTTTTGGGCTACATCAACTTCTTGAGTCAATTTGTTATGCCACATCAAGCATGCTAGGGTTTCCATGCTCATGGTGATTTCTTTCCTTCATGCTTTGTTCTAGCATTCCATTCTACTTTAGATTTGCCTCTGCCCTCCTAGGGCACATTCTCTTTATCTATAATCTTTTCTATTGTGGAGGTGAAAACACCATTCATGGATCTTGACTTAGGCAAGCTCCTAAATAGAACCCAACCATTTTCCTTCTTGTGTGTGTACAAGTTAGATCCAGAAGAATTGGCAAAAACCTAGTTACAGGAAACAGGAACACAGAAAGGTGAAGACACAGAACATTTGACATTATGTAAAACCCTAATTAGGGTCTAGGGCACCCAAGTTCCCTGGTCCTTTAGCCTCCTGACTCTAGATATAGGTTCTTCTCTATTCACTAGTCTCTACTATGCTTTCAGATTGTTTATATTTGTTTACAATTGTTTGTTATGCTCCAATCTTGCTGAATTAGGGTTTCTTGTTTTTCCCTAGTTTGATTGGTTAGATTTGGTTGATTATCCTCTATACAACAAAGGGACAAATTGTTGGAAACAAGGCAAATAACTAAGAGGGGGGTTGAATTAGTTATCTTAAATATTCAACTCTCTTTCTTCTTTAACAATTAGTGCAGCATCAAAACATATAACCATACATCACCATGAGAGAAAAAAAGAAATCAATACACATAACACAAGGATTTTTACATGGAAAACCCGGTTAAGGGAAAAACCACGGGGTGACTAACCCAAGATTGTATTCTCTAATAAAAGAATAGAAAGAACAAAATGGCACTTGTCAATTAGGGCTCACTGCCCGAGCACACTTCTCACAAGAGGCTCACTTCCTACAATAGTTTATAGAAAGAAACTAGGTACTTGAATTGATGAGAAGCATCCACATATGTTGAGGTTCAGTTCTAGTTAGGCTCAATATACTGATCTACTGCACTTCATTCTTCCTCTGTTCTAGTGTTGTTGTTCTGTCACATTCCAGACCTATATTGTTGCTTCCACACTACTCTTTGCTTTTTTTCGCACTTCACAACACACCACACACACCTTCACATCAAAATCCATCTGGCATATATATCCACACCAAGGATTTCAACATCTTTCTAGTCGGCATCCGGAATACTTCAATATTTTCCCAAACTCTGATCTGTCAGTTGAATCCTTGCTTACTAAGTGATGCGTATCAAAGAGATACTTATAGAAGTCATCAATCATGTCAGCCAACCATGAATGATCCCTCAAGAAACTTGATAACCATCAATATCTCATCTGGATTAAAGTCTGATGCTCTGCCGGTCAGTTCTTCCTTAGTCTACTCAGCCAAACAGGAACCCAATACTTAGGTGCTCATATCTTTTCACTCTTTCATCATTAGAGGCTCAATCTCTGGAATGTATCAATCATGGTACTCCTCTTGACTTCCCCAAGTCTGCACTTTGTTGAGATACTTCCTCTGAGAGATCCGGACCTGATTGTCAAACCTTGCTGCATGCTCTATTCTTGCTTACCAGACCAAAATACTCTTCAATCTGACTTCCGGTATAGACATATTATGTGTTGCGGATGTGTGGGATGGACTTTATTGCCATCAATGACAACACTCATGAAGCCACACTGTGTCTCTTGCCAACAATCTCCCCCTTTGGCATTGATGGCAACACTTAGTGAAAAATGACTAAGTGTCACACTACACTCCCCCTTGGCTGTTGCTCTGTTCTAATGTACACTTTTTCAGAGCTCCCCCTTAGCTAGATTCCACATTTTTCACTGCTCCTCACTCCCCCTTTGACATCAATGGCAAAGGGTGGAATCCGCACACCAAAATTTCCAAAAATCAACCTACACTTAGCTGCATAAGTATATATACATGTTATACTTACATATACTGAAGTATATCTACAAAGGTGGTCTTCAACTGTACCACTTCTGTTGCCCAACTCTTCTTCATCCTATCCAAAATTGAAATGTGACCACTTAGCAAAAATGCAAAATCTTCTGCCCTCTTTAGGTCTTTTGGATCACTAGTCTGGGTTGTGGTCTTGGCATCAGTTAGGGTCTCATGCATTGCCTCTAACTTGGGGATAATTATCCCTCTTAGTTCACTTAGCCTACTTATTCTATTTTTCTTCTCCTTCTCAAGCTTCTTTATTTCATTTATATCTGCAATAGTCTGACATTCTTGATTCATTATGGAAGAGGTGAGAGGATCAAAATTTTGAGATAAACCTAATAGTTTGCTCTCTTGTTCTTCCACCTTCTTGGTGATATATGCTATCACGGTGGACCAAGATAGACAAAATTTGTATAGATCTCTGCCATCTTTAAGAGCATTTTATAAGCTCTTTATCCCAATATCCAAATTTCTCCTATCATTTGTTATAATTCCTTGCACCTCAGAGAATCTCTTTCCCAAAAATTATTTCCGGACCTTTTCTTCTGTCGCCTTTTCTAGATAATCAAACTGAGTATTGACAGAGTTTATCAGAGATTTAAGATTATTAGATGGAGAGGTTGAAGGATCCTTTTGAAAGGATGGCATGATCTTCTCCAACATTCCAGAAGCAGTCTCTATCATCTCACAATCTTCCATGTGAGACTTCAGAAGTTTTTCTTTTGCCTTTGCTCGGGCAAAGGATGGTATCTTCATTGTCTAAACCAAGGAGAGGGAATCAAAATTGAATGGTCCTTGAAGCAGTTCTAGTTCATCAATCTCCAATATTTCCTTGGTCAAGAAATTCTTTACTGCTTCTGCAGTGTCTCTTTCTGGAGACTTCTTTCCTCTTGCAGCCTCAGAGGTGTCAACAGAGATCTTCTCTATTTGTTCTTCTCCTCTTCCCTTGATCTCTTCTTCTTGACTAATTTCCTCGTCTTCTCTTTCTTTTCCTTTAGTTCCAGAGTTAGTAGGGGGATCCGGATGAGAGATATTTACTTCTTCTTGGACTTCCTCTTCCGAAACAGAGGAATCTAGGTCCTTAGTCTTCTCCTCACCTATCTCCTTTGATTCTTCTACAATTTTCTCTGTAGGATCTTCCTTTGATGTACTTAGTCCTTCATCATCCATGATAGAAGGTTCATCACCTAAGTCCTCTATAATAGGAAGATTGAATCTTTTAAATGCATTCCGAAGGATATCTTCTATTTCTTTTGCCACTTGGTCAGTCTCTCCAAGCATAAGCTGGTTCATTCTTGCTTTGCTCTGGAACTCATCCTTGCAATCCTTGAAGATCATGTTCATTTGTTGAGGGGTAATGGAAGGATAGAGTTGGATAGCAATCTGCTCACAGATCTCCAAATCCTTTTCTCTGGCATTGTCCTTTCTGAATTCAAGTACTTTCTCTAAACTCTTGGGAATTAGAGAGATGATTTCAATGAATGCTTTATTATATAAGTTTAAGTACTTAACTGTAGCTTCTTCCAAGATCCTTTTATCTGTGTCACTATACCCATCATAGAAATTTGTCAGTGGTTGTAGATTTCCATCCACTGTGACAAATTACCTAAAATGGCAAAATCTGACAATTGTCGAAATCTGCCAAAAAAGGTAATTTTTTGTTTTTTTTTGTTTTCTTAGATATAAGAGAGTTTTCTCTCATTGTGGCAGCAGAGTTGAGGAATAGAAATTTTGTTATGTTTCAGCTTCCAAATTTTTGTCTCTCATGTTTAATGGCACAATTCTGTTGAGTGTATGTTGTGTGCTACATCATTTGGTATCAGAGCAGGAAGATGGCTGGGAGAGGAAGAGGAAGAGGCAGTCTTGCCCAGATGCATAGAGAAATGCAAAATCTGCAAAGGCAAATAGCAGAACTTACAACACGGATGGAAACCCAAAGACTGGGTAGAGGAGGAGACGAATCTGATGAAGAGATAGGTCAAGGAGGTGCAAATCAAGATACAGAACATGAAGAAGAAGAATTAGAAGGCATGAGTTTTGAAGAGAGGATGCTCAGGGCCTTAGAAGGGAAAAATGAAGGGATCAAGGTAGATGTTTCAGATTATGCAGGTAGTCTTAAACCAGAGGAGTTGATAGACTGGTTGAATGGCATGAGAAATTTTTTTGAATGGAAATCCATGACAGAGGAGAAGAAGGTAAAATTTGCATGCACCAAATTAAAGGGTCATGCAATGATTTGGTGGGATCATCTTCAAAAGGAACGAACAAGGAAAGGTAAGGATAAGATCAGGACATGGAATAAAATGGAGAAGAAGTTGAGAGAAAAATTTTTGCCCATAGATTATGCGCAAACCCTTTTTCGTAGGTTTTAAAATTTAAAGCAGAACCTCTCTTCTGTGCAAGATTATACAAATGAGTTTTATACACTGTCTATACGTATAGAGCATCAAGAAACTGATGCACAAATGGCTGCTAGATATGTGAATGGCCTGAAATTTTCTATTCAAGATGAATTGAGCATGCATCGACTCAACAATATGGAAGAGGCTTACCAATTGGCTCTAAAGGCTGAAGAAAAACAAAACAGACAGTATCATCAGAGGAATAGAGGAGGAAGAAGGGGTACATCAACCCGATTTCGAGGAGGTTCAAATTATGGCAGGGGAGAGTCATCCCATGGTGTGGAAAAACAAGTAGACACTCGGCAAGATCCTCCGAATCAAGAACGAGGAAGGGGATTTCAAAGAGGTAGAGGTTATGGTAGTGGTAGAGGATGGGAAAACCAGAGAAGGCCTTTCACTTGTTTCAGATGTGGAGAAGAAGGTCATAGGGCATTTGAATGCTCCAATTATAACATGCAAGAAAGAAATCAAGGAGGACAACCTAGGGTGAACATGATTCAAATGCAGCATGAAGTGGAAGGGACAGAACTGGAGGTTCCACCAGATGTGGGAGAAAGTCTCATGATGAGAAGAGCAATGGTGATTCCAGAGAAGGAGAAAACACAAGCCAAAAGCTCTGATGGTTCATGGCTTCGAACCAATATCTTCAGAACCAGATGCACTTCGGGTGGCAAGGTATGTCAAGTCATTGTTGATGGAGGTAGTTGTGAAAATATGGTTTCTAAAGAAATGGTAGACAAATTGAATTTACACTATGAAAAACATCCTCATCCGTATCGCATTGCATGGTTTAAAAAGGGAAATGAAGTCACTGTTGATAAAAGATGCCTAATTAAGTTTAGTATAGGGAAGATCTATCAGGATGAGATATGGTGTGATGTTGTCCCAATGGATGCCTGTCATGTGTTATTGGGAAGGCCATGGCAGTATGATAGAAAAGTTATGCATGATGGAGAGAAAAACACATACACCTTTTGGAAAGATGGCGCTAAGGTGATTTTATTGCCTCTCAAGGATGAAGGAAAAGGTGAGACCATGTTGTCTGAAAGAGATCTTGTTAAAGAAATGAAGGTGACAGGGTGTTGCTATGCATTGGTAGTGAAAAAAGGTGAAGAGGAAGAAATTTTAGTTCCCCCAGAAGTAGCCGAGCTGTTGAAAGAATTTGTTGATGTTTTACCTAATGAATTGCCTGATGGTCTACCGCCAAAGAGAGATATTCAGCATCATATTGATTTGATTCCAGGAGCAACTCTACCCAACCAAGAAGCTTATAGGATGAATCCAACACAACATGCAGAGATGAATAAGCAAGTAACAGAACTCCTAAGTAAAGGTGTGGTGAGAGAGAGCATGAGCCCATGTGCTGTACCTGCATTGTTAACCCCAAAAAAAGATGGAACATGGAGGATGTGCACTGATAGCAGAGCAATTAATAAGATTACCATCAAGTATCGGTTTCCTATACCTCGTATGGAGGACATGATGGATGTCCTTGCAGGGGCTAAATATTTCAGCAAGATCGACCTACGAAGTGGCTACCACCAAATCCGGATTCGAGAAGGGGATGAGTGGAAGACAGCCTTTAAGACTGGAGATGGATTATATGAGTGGATGGTTATGCCATTCGGGTTATCAAATGCACCTAGCACATTTATGAGATTGATGAACACTATACTACGCCCTTACATTGGTAAGTTTGTGGTAGTTTATTTTGATGATATTTTGGTATTTAGTAACAGCAGAGAAGAGCATCTACAACACTTGAGGATCATCTTTGGTGTGTTAAGGAAGGAGAAGCTCTATGCCAATTTGAAAAAGTGTAGGTTCATGCAGGACAGTTTGGTTTTTTTAGGCTTTGTCATTTCTAAAGATGGTGTCAGAATGGATCCAGAAAAGGTCAGGGCAATCCTAGAATGGCCTAGTCCAAGCAGCATCACAGCGGTAAAAAGTTTTCATGGCTTGGCCACTTTCTATCGAAAGTTCATTCGCAATTTCAGTAGTATTGTAGCTCCTATAACAGATTGCACCAAAGGGAGGGAGTTTGTATGGACCAAGGATGCTGAGGAGAGCTTTAAGTACTTGAAGAAAAAGGTAACAGAAGCACCTATACTTGCATTGCCAAATTTTGATAAAGTATTTGAAGTAGAATGCGATGCCTCCCATTTAGGAATAGGTGCTGTACTTAGCCAAGCTAGCAAACCTATAGCTTTCTTTAGTGAAAAGTTGAATGCAGTGAGAAAGAATTATTCTACTTATGATTTGGAATTTTATGCAATTGTCCAAGCATTGAGGCATTGGAGACATTATCTAGTTCCTTAGGAGTTTGTATTGTTTACAGATCATATTGCACTGAGGTACTTGAACACACAGAAAAAGTTGAATAGTAGGCATGCCAAGTGGGTCTCTTTCTTGCAGGGTTACAACTTTGTGTTGAAGCATAAGTCTGGAAAACAAAATCAGGTTGCAGATGCGTTAAGTAGGCGTGTTGCACTTTTGACCACAATGGAAGCTGAGGTGATTGGTTTTGATGCCATCAAAAATTTGTATGAGTCTGATGATGATTTTTGGGAGATTGTGGAACAATTGAAGGCACCAATATCTGGTAACTTGGATCACTTTAGGGGTGAATATTTTATGCAAGATGGGTATCTATTTAAAGGAAAACAACTATGCATACCGGCTGGCTCTATGAGGGACAACATTATCAGAGAATTTCACAGTAGTGGGTTGGCTGGACATTTTGGCAAGGACAAGACAATAGCCTTGATAGAAGATAAATATTACTGGCCAAAGATGAAAAGGGATATAACTAAGTATGTAACAAGGTGTAGAATCTGCCAAGTGGCTAAGGGACATTCACAGAATACAGGATTGTATATGCCCTTACCAGTACCCGCTGCACCATGGACAGATTTGAGCATGGACTTTGTGTTGGGACTTCCACATACTCAACGAGGTAATGATTCCATTTTTGTCGTTGTTGATAGGTTCTCCAAGATGGTTCATTTTATTGCCTGTAAGAAGACTAATGATGCAACGAGGGTAGCAGAGTTATTTTTCTCAGAAGTTGTTAGACTACATGGTGTTCCAAAGACTATTACCTCTGACAGGGATACCAAATTCCTCAGTCATTTCTGGAGGACTTTATGGAAGAAGATGGGGACCAAGTTACAGTTTAGTAGTGCCTATCATCCTCAAACAGATGGGCAAACAGAGGTAGTTAATCAGAGTCTGGGCAATTCGCTGAGGTGTATTGTTGGAGAAAAGCCAAAACAATGGGATTTGGCATTACCCCAGGCCGAATTTGCATATAATAGTTCTATTAACCGATCAACAGGAAAGTCCCCTTTCCAGATTGTGTATGGCAGGAATCCTCAGGGTGTTCTAGATTTGGTACAGCTACCAATGAAAGATCGGGTCAGTGATGATGGGGAAGCATTTGCAGAACACCTTCAACAGTTGCAGCAAGAAGTGAGACAGAAGTTGCAGGACAGTAATGAGAGGTATAAGAATTCAGTGGATCCTAGTCGGCGACATCAGACATTCAGTGAAGGTGACTTAGTGATGGTATATTTGAGAAAAGAGCGGTTTCCCACTGGAACATATCACAAGTTGAAGTACAAGAAAATTGGTCCTTGCAGAATTACAAAGAAGATCAATGATAATGCATATGAGGTCAATTTACCAGATGATCTCGCTATTTCTCCCGTGTTTAATTTTTCTGATTTATATGCATTCCATGGTGAGGATGATGCTGATGATAGTCAACCAGAGGTGTCATGGCACAACCACATTCCCCATAAGAAGAAGGAAAAGATTGCACAGATTCTTGATAAGAACACTATCTCCACTCGGCACGGGCGTTACAACAAGTATTTAGTACAGTGGGAAGGATTGCCACCAACAGATAGCACATGGATTATAGAGTGGGAAATGCAGAGGTTAGATCCCGTCCAATGGCAGCAGTTTGAAGACACTCACTTGCAGGAGCTGCGTTCTTTTCAACTAGAGGAGAATGATGCAGGGACTTCCGGAGGTCATAACTTTTGACTCGGATGTGGGTTTTCTACGAAATTTTACAGGTGCATGCGTTATGAGGTGGCCAGTGGTTTCCCAACCCGCCTTAGCGGGTTGGACCTCGTCTTGGCACTTTTTCGGGGCTTCAAACTTTCATCTTGGCCCTCAAAATGGCAAATTAGTGCTTTTTTCTAGTTTTTTAAAAATTGCTTTTTTTAATAACTCGAAACTCATGTTTCGAATTTAGGATGTTAGTTGGTTTTTCGTCCTACCTTAGCTTTATGAGCTTTTTGGGAAAAAACTGGATTCTCAAGATATGATTGTAAAATTACCTAAAATGGCAAAATTTGACAATTGTCGAAATCTGCCAAAAAAGGTAATTTTTTGTTTTTTTTTGTTTTCTTAGATATAAGAGAGTTTTCTCTCATTGTGGCAGCAGAGTTGAGGAATAGAAATTTTGTTATGTTTCAGCTTCCAAATTTTTGTCTCTCATGTTTAATGGCACAATTCTGTTGAGTGTATGTTGTGTGCTACATCAAATCTCTAATTTGAATGGCAACTGGTCTGTCATTTTGCCATACCTAACCACTGGATCCGAGTAGCTCATTCATAAAGTAAAAGAATAAACACAGTATTAGCCCACCATACTTGAATGAGTTCTTCTTGTCCTTTTTGATTTTATGTAAGTTCTCTAATAGTTGGTTCAGGAGAAGCTCACAAAGATCATAGTCAGCATTTTTCCTTAGCATTTCATATGCAGTATATATAGCAATTCCAGATACTGAGTTTTCCCTGCTAGAATGATAGATTTTGTAACCAATTATCATAGAGGCAAATTTGATATCCAGATCTATAATGTCTTCTATTGTCATTGCCCTCTTGTCAAATTTTGATCTAGTAGCCTCACTTACAGTTTGGTTTTTGACCGATTTGACAACACGCAACCCACTGGATGAGTGCAATTTAGTTACTGCCCTAATGGCATCTTTTGTGATCTTAAATGGCCTCATCAACCACATGAAGTTATCATGCATTCTGCTCAGAACATACCGGACTCATTCATCTTCTGCAAAACACGAGAAATGGATGCAATGTCCAAAATGCTTATCTCGGATGGCCTTGTACTGAGGTTTGAGTTTAAATGATTCATCTATTAACTACTTTTGATAGACATCCATCAGCTTGGATTCCCCAAATTCGTCAATATTTGCATGAATGTATGCCCTAACATCTTCTACATGCAAAACCCCATGCGGAATGTGAGAGAAGGCACCTAAAGGATCAACCTCTAGAGATTTGTAAGGGTGTTTCTTGAACTTAGGGCGTGGTCTATCAGTAATTTTGATGACATTCAGAGTGGCCATCTTTCAAAAGATTCAGAGAGAGATATTCAAGAGCGAAAATACCTTTTTACACCTCTAGGGTTCACGATATGAGCCGGACAAGATTGCTGGATGAATCAACTTCTGAGGTTGATCTTTGAGAGGTTTGAGGCAATTTGTTGCAGAGCTCCTTCTTTCTTCTTCTTGAATGCAAATGTGCAAATGATGAACAAGAGAACCCTTATATTTCTGTGCAAACCCTAATTCCACATTGCAATAAATGCACAACTTAAGTCATTCTGTTTTCCTTGTTCTCCTTGTTCTGAGAAAGATCTTTCTGGATCATTGAGATGCACTTAGAATAGTTCTTGGTGATAAATGACAATCTATCTCCCTTTTTCAATCATTCCATTTATCCATAGATCAAGATATTTGAAATTTAAATCATACCGGATTTAACTGTGTGAAACCTGCTTTTACCGGATGACTGTCAAGCTGGATCAATCTCGGATGCTTAACCTCTTCAAAACTTCTTGCAGATCTTCCATATCTTTACCGAGGCTTATTTAGATATTTCTCTGAGAACCCTTTAATCTGCAACTTTCCATGTGCCAATTTTAGGCACCAATTGAATAACTAGGGGGATTTGTTTTCCCTTTTGACTCCCCCTGAGCCAGAGCTCATCTATTTAGTTTTTAGAAGGAATATTAGCACCAGATTCTAGTGTGGATCCATCCCCAACATTTTCTATACTTCTCTTCACCCAAATCTTGTTCATTTCCCTTTGAATTTCATCTGCATTTATTTTTCCTTTTCCTTTGTCTTGATTTTGATTATGATGCATCAGACCCTTTGTGTCCTAATTTTTACTTCTACAGAATTTGACAATATGACCAAATCTGTTGCAATTGTAGCAAACAATATTTCTTTGCATATTTGACTGATAACCTCTAGATCTACATTGATTAGCCATATGACCCATTCTATTACATGCAAAGCATCTACCACTGAATGAATTATTCATTTGCATATTTCTACACTCATGAGATTTGTGACCATACCTTTTGCAGTGAAAACATTGTCCAGAGAAAGATGAATTTGTTTGATTCATTCTTCTTCTCCACTTATTTGCTTTACGACCAAAGTTATTGCAATTGTGGCAGTATCCATTGAAGGATGGATATCTTTGAGCATTTGGTTGCCTTATCGGAGGTCTTCTAGGCCTGTTCCTTGGATTTCTTGATCCAAAGTTTTTCTAACCAGATCCGGAGCTTTCACCTTTCTCATACCCCAAGCCTTGCTTGTCATCTACCCTCTTTTGGCTTTCAAGAAGAACTTCAAGTTAAGCAGAGCTTATCTTGAATTTCTCTTTGTATTCATTTGTTGTTTGAAGATCCCTTTTAAGAGTGTCAATCTGATTCTCAAGTTGTTCTTCACTATCTCTGGCTTCTTCAAGATCAGATTCCAGATGCCTGATTATTCTATCCATTTTGTGGCAGTCTTCTGACTTCTCCTTGAGAGATTGTTTTAGATTGTCTACAATTTTTCTTTTCTCTTCAATTTCTTGGGTGAATTTCATAGCCCCTGATTCTATTTCATGTCTTACCATAATTACCTCTTTTGATAGCTTCTCACATAACTTGTTCTTCTCATTCAGATCTTCATCAATATTATTGGCTTCACTTTGACTTGCTAATTGTTGAAGTAGTTCCTTTCTCTTTTTCATAGAGATACTCAGTTTCTCTTTTAGTTCATTTATGAAATCATTAGCTTGTTTGAGTCTTTCCTTCAAGTTATTGACTTCGGAGTGAGATTGCTCAAGATCATCTAAGGCAGACTAAAGTTGTTCCCTCATACCATACATATCCATTGAGATTCCCAAATCTTCCTCAAGCTGTTAGAAGGAACTTAGCTCTGATACCAATTGTTGGAAACAAGGCAAATAACTGAGATGGGGGGTGAATTAGTTATCTTAAATATTCAACTTTCTTTCTTCTTTAACAATTAGTGTAGCATCAAAACATATAACCATACATCACCATGAGAGCAGAAAATAAATCAATACACATAACACAAGGATTTTTACGTAGAAAACCTGGTTAAGGGAAAAACCATGGGGTGACTAACCCAAGATTATATTCTCTATTAAAAGAATAGAAAGAACAAAATGGCACTTGCCAATTAGGGCTCACTGCTCGAGCACACTACTCACAAGAGGCTCACTACCTACAATAGTTTATAGAAAGAAACCAGGTACTTGAACTGATGAGAAGTATCCACATATGCTGAGGTTTAGTTTCGGTTAGGCTCAATAAACTAATCTGCTGCACTTCATTCTTCCTTTGTTCTAGTGTTGTTGTTCTGTCACATTCTGGACCTGTATTGTTGCTTCCACACTACTCTCTACTTTTCTTCACACTTCACAACACACCACACACACCTTCACATCGAAATCCATCTGGTATATATATCCACACCAAGGATTTTAACATCTTTCTAGTTGGCATCCAGAATACTTTAATATTTTCCCAAACTCTGGTCTGTCGGCTGAATCCTTGCTTTCTAAGTGATGCGTATCAAAGAGGTACTTATAGAAGTCATCAATCATGTCAGCCAACCATGAATGATCCCTCAAGAAACTTGATCACCATCAATATCTCATCTGGATTAAAGTCTGATGCTCTGTCGGTCAATTCTTCCTTAGTCTACTCTGCCAAACAGGAACCCAATACTTAGGTGCTCATATCTTTTCACTCTTTCATCATCGGAGGCTCAATCTCTGGAATGTATCAGTCATGGTACTCTTCTTGACTTTCGCAAGTCTGCACTTTTCTAAGATACTTCCTCTGAGAGATCCAGACCTGATTGTTGGACCTTGTTGCATGCTCTATTCTTACTCACCGGACCAAAATACTCTTCAATCTGACTTCCGGTATAGACATATTATGTGTTGCGGATGTGTGGGATGGACTTTGTTGCCATCAATGACAACACTCATGAAGCCACATAGTGTCTCTTGCCAACACAAATGCCTTGTAGTTTGACTCTCCTTCTTAGGTAGAAGTCAAGCTTGACTTGTGTCGTAATGTTGGATAGAAGAGGGTTTGACCTAGTTTGATCTATTGAACTAGTCTCTCTTTTCTATCTAATAGGTTGAAAGATATTAAAGTTTTTGTTTCTTCAAAAAAACCCTAAAAAAGTTTTAAAGTCAAATATGAGGCACCCAGAGGCCCCCTACAAACTCAAAAATGGGTAGAATTGGAAAAGAAAATTCTAAGGGCATAGAGAACTTTAGGAGATTTATAACGCATCAAATGGTTCGTCAATCAGACACTCAGATCAAAAGTTATGGCTCCCAGAAGTTGACCTATTTTTTGAGGGAGTTATAAATTTCAAAATTTTGGCTAGAAGGTGCCAAAAATGGATATTTATGGTCATTTTTGGGAATCCTTTGGGCTGTACAAAAAGGGGGAAAGTGGTGAGTCAGGAAGAGGGAAAATAGAAACCCTAGCAGATTTGAAGCTACAGAAGGCAGAAGGTTCCAGAATCCAGAGGAAGGAAGTTGTAATGTATTGTAGACTTTTGAGGATTCATCCTGTAACTTGATTCCAATTTCTGTAATGTAATGTGTTGTTCAATTCAATAAAAGAACATTTCTATTTTCTATGTGCAATCTATGTTATTGTGTGTTATGAGATTAACCCCCTCATCATAATACCAAATGCTTATGAGATTAACCCCCTCATCATAATACCAAATGCTAGGGATTTTGACCCTATTGCAGATGATTGATAGAATAGGATGAAGAAACTTAAGATAAAGTATTTAGATAATAGTTAATAACACTTGCAAAATCTATCTAATAGCATGTATGAAAGTAAATGGAATAGTATGCATCCACAAGATTACACACAAGACTCAAAGATTTACATGAAAAACCCTTTCAAGACAAAACCCACCACCAAAAGACATTCACAATTATATTATTTAGAATAGAAAAGTATTAAATTTACAATAAGCTCTTTTGACTTTTTACAGAGTCTTAATCGACAACATAGTTCTTTTGCAATGGATCTAATTACACTAGACAATATTTAATATAACACTATCAATGTCTATTCTATCTATTAGACCTTCCAACCTTGGCACATTCACACGAGGTGATATGTAGATGTGTTCATGTGGGTACCAACTATCTAACTACCCAACCAACCTAAGGAACACCAAGAGTCATGCAACTATAATTTGACCATACATGATGTTAGCATACAACATAAATCACAAAGTATGACATCTCCACATGGATAACCACCTTGTATACTCTATCATTGTCACACACAATGAATCAATAGTTACAACCTTAACATTGCCACTTTACATACATGTTTCCAGTATAGCCACCACTATCAACTCCTCACTTGCAATAGTTCACATCAACATAACATTACTTCTAACTACATATGGTACTTATGTCATCTTCTAGAATATTATCCTACTCTTATATTATGCTGCATAAACTCCAATTCTACCGTAAGTGCCCATGCATCACTGTTCATGCTTCCAACAAACACTGAACTCATATGTGGTTGTGATTTCTTCTTCTAGATGATCTGTAGTTACTGTAACATCACCACTACATGTAGACAAACCATGTATGCTACACTACAACTCAATGTTATAGCATCACCACATGTTAGTCAACACAAATGTTATACTGTAACACTTGAAAACTCATTGCATATCATTTCAATGTATTCTACAAACAAACTCTTCCTACAAGGAGACACTATAGATGAATATCACCCAAGTCCCAATAAATATATAGCTTCATACATAGTTCTATTAAAATTTCTTCTTCTTATATTTGTTGCTCTATTTTCTTCTTCTATATTTAATACTAAAATGCATATAACATTGAGAAGGCCTATAGGTGATGATGAAGGAAAGCAAGGAGGACTAAGTAGTTTCCTTGTAAGAGGAGATTGGAAGAGAAAGCATACAAGCTATAGGGGTTAAATATGGAGATGTAGCAAATGCCCTATAGAGAAGAAAGAAGGTGAGAAGGAGAGGTGTTCAAGTTGTAGTATTGTCATAGGAGTAGGAGTTTTGTTGTAACTACAAGGGTATCCCCTATAGGTAGAGTGCTAGTTAATGTGATGACCCCACAAAATGAATTATATGGGATGTGGGTCTCATAAATAACCCCTCACAATTCTAGGGCAATGACTCTAATAATAACCCACGCTAATTAATCTCAAAAAATAAAATGCATATAACACAATATTTTTAATTCTAACAAGATTTGGAATTTATTATTTTAGAGTTTTAAAAAAAAAACTAAAAATCTAGACAATTTGTTTGCTTTTTTTATTAATAAAAAATAATCTAGATGATTTGATTTCATTCTATAAAACTCTAAATACAATATTATTGTTTAATAGTGAAAGAAAGAGAAGGAGATGAATGCATGCATGTGAGTACACTAGATCAAACGCTCCTTTCACTACAACATTCAAGAACGAAACTAAGCTTAAGTTACTACAATATGGAAGAGGACTCAGCTACAGATTTTGTGCTCTTGTTTATCAAGGAAAGATGAGATTCAACCAATCTTTTTACCAAACCCTAGGTTAAGTATGAATGAAACCCTAGTTATGAGATAATCAGCTTGAAACAGATGATCGACAACAACAATCCAGAAACTAAAAGTATAGAGATGATCAGTAAGATATCAAAACCTGTCTCCCAAAAGCATAGGTTTCAGAGGACACATTCGGAAACCACCCAAGTCTAGAAGTGAGATTCTATCAGAGGTCAAAACTGAGAAGATGCTACAAATGAAGCTTAGAAACTAGATCTAGAAATTGGAAGCCTTATAGACTAAGGGACCAACTACCCAAGTCTTTTCAGAGAGATAATTTGGAACTATTTTCGGATCCCAAAACCTTAATTCTTACACTACCTTCTTGTAACCTGCACACAAGATGAAAAGAGAGGGGTTTGAGGGTTGTGTTTAGGGATTTTCCTTAGTCAAATCCCAGGTTAGCATTCAATATTTCCCAACACAATTGTTAGAGAGAGAGATTGTGTTCTTGCAGGACATAGGCTAAAGGTAATCCAAATGATGAAATGAATCAAATAGCAATGATGTCACCTCAGAGGTGAAGTCCTTAGGATGATGAAAACTCTTCAACTCATAAGGAGATGGATGATGATGCCATTTCTGCAACAAACACACAAATACAAACACAAATCTACAACAATAACACAATTAATACCTTGATTTCTCTTAGCTCCATTATCATAAGTTCACAATATCCATCTAGGTTTAAAATGAAGTCATAAACTCACTTATATATGCTTTCCCACTAACATTTATGAATTTAAATTACAAAAGTTGACAAGGAGGAACATTTTGGAAGGGCCCAAGCTGACATGCCATTAACTAGCCCTGACCAATTAGGGGAGACTTAGGTGGTTGGCGCCCAAGTCCAGGAGATTAAATTAGGTCAGGGGTAAGTTAAAGAAGGTCCCAAGGGTCCAAAATTTCATGGGTGTTGGGCAATTTTCTTCAGGATGATCAATTAGAATGTATAATGAAACAAATAGGACCTAGGACCTAAACTAGGAGGTAAAAAGGCATGTGTCCACTTTTTACTCCATAACATTTAGGCCCCACTTTAATGTGTGTATGATCTTATGATCCATACATGCATTAAAGTATGGTCAAAGCACATCAAACACATCCTAAGTTTGAAGACTATCGCTAGCCCCCAAGCTTAGGCAAACATCAGAAAACAATTAAAAGTCACATAAAACACATTGAATACAATAAAGAAGCACGCAATACACGAAGAAGATAGTGAAGCACACAATACACAGATAAGACATAAACATAGTCACACAATTCATGAAGTATACATGAAGAGAAGACATGATTAAGCAATTACATATCTATATATATAAAATGATAAATAAGGTAAACAAAACACACATGTAAAGACACAAAAAACACATACAGCATGGGGAGGAACTCATTGCCACACAACTTTAGACCATGCCAAAAACACACAAGACATGTAAGGAGGACACATAAAACACATAGAATACACGAGCACTGCATAGTATGCCATCAACACACTATAAATATTATACACGACAAGCATGAGCGATAGGGAAGAGCTCATCACTACTCCACTATCTAAAACATGCCAAACACACATGATGGTTGAGCTACACTACCACAACCGCCAAATACATGCTTAAGGGTGAATGACTCAAGATCCAACCCTACCTCACGATGAGGATTTTGTATAAAAGGATGTGCACTAGCTCAAGAGATACACCATCCCACCTTGCGATGAGGGATTTGTATAAAAGGATATGCACTAGCTCAAGAGATACACCATCCTGCCTCGCGATGAGGGATTTTTCTTAAAAGGATGTGCACTATCTCAAGAGATACACCATCCTACCTCATGATGAGGACTTTTAAACATGCTTTGTCAGTGTAAAAGTAATCAAGTAGATACCATTATTTATGCCCCCACCTTAAGGTGGTTGATCTTGCTTTACGGTATCAAGCACATTAAAGTAGAGTGAAAACACGCAAGGGAATAAGAGCAATCACAAAGTCCATGCCCCCAAAGGTGACATGTGCCACAATCATCGAATGTTCCCACAAACACATTATTATGATTTGCAAAGATAATCAACAAGAGATAAACTTTGGTTAGAAAATCTTACTCTAAGATAATAACCAAATCAAATCATAGAAGCTATGTAGAAATCATATATTAGATCACATCAAAGACCAAGGCTACACTTGTGGGTTTGGAACTGAGTATAATCATTGGCCTATACTGCGAGTATCTCAGAACTGAGTGTAGCAACAAGGTGAGATGCAAAACAATCCAAAGTGCAATGGAGTAGATTGAGAGTATTGCAAAGATTTGTTACAAGAGATTTCACAACATGATACATCACATGGAGTGATTCTACTAACTTCAAGCATATATATAATATATATATGTATATATATATACATATACACACACACATATATATATACATATACACACATATATACATATACATCTATATATACATATATGTATATGTATATATACATATATGTATATGTATATATACATATATATATACATATACATGTATATATGTGTATATACATATACATATATATATATGTATATATATATATATGTATATATATATATATATCAACCCCATATTTATAGATGGACTAGGTCAATTTTTGCTTTTCTTGCTAAAGGGACACATGGTCCCTATTAGTATTTATTTGTTTTTGTCATCTGCCAATTAGTAGAGCCACTGAAGAATGTAAATGATAAAAATGAGAGAGGCAAGAGTGACTTGGGTTTACAACACAGGAAGATGCCCCTACGACATCATCCACAATGTTATTCCCCCAAGGCACAACATACAACAATAAAATAGAGGAGAGGAAAATAGAAGAATAAAGAAACAAATAGCAGAATGGTCGCAATAGAGGCAGTCTCCTTGTATCCTTGATCTTACAAGAGTATCAAGGGTCATCCAAGGAGACCTAAACAACACATAACACAATACGGGGGAACACTATACGACATATATATAAGTATATTAATCTAAGAGGAAGCCAAACTGGTGATCATTTTAGAGAGGTGCTCCATCAAGTGTGGTAAATTGTGTGAGAAATTCATACCTAATTGATTCTTGTTTCCAAGATGGCCATGTGGTGCTTGCTTCTCAAGACCCTGTATGTTTAAAATCTTTTGTTGCTTATGAGGAGGGGAATCATTGCTATTTCCCATTGATGGTAGTCACCTTGTTCTTTTTCTTCCTTTTTCTTTCTTATTCTAATTAATGTGCTAATCACGATAAAATGTAATGCTTCTCATCGTTGCCACTTTCTCTTGCTTCAAGTGATTACATATAGGCTATTCCAGCCCACTATGCCATCATAGTCAAGATAATCATCTTCAAGCTCTATTGTATTTTGTTCCACCATATTATTGGTGCTATGCTTAGGAAAAGGTCAGTGAAAATTTGTAGTTTTTGATTCAGAGGTGCTACCGACTTATTTCCATTGTCATTCACACCAGTAACTTGTATCGTATTAGAGTCGATGAGGTCTTGAATTTCATGTTTAAGATGCATACATCTTTCGATATCATGTCCCGGAAAGCAGTGATAGTGACAATAAGCATTAGCATTGAATGAAGGTCCTTGTGGCCTAGTACTATCTAAAGGATGAGTAGGAGGAAGATTCAAAAGATTGTTGTTCGTTGGTTGAGTCATTATTGAATGGAGAGAATCTGATAATGGAGTAAATTGTCTCTATTCCTATTTGAATGGAAATGGTGCCCGAGGAGGCTTTGTAATAGCAGACACTTGTTAGTGAAAGTTATTGGAATGTTGTCCATTTATCTTGATGAAATTCTTGTTGTTCTTCTTGAATGTATTTGAGATGAACCAGCTATGGATTGATCAACAGGAGCCGATGAGGTATGATTCTCATACTAACTAGCTGAAAGTTAGAAATCTCGGAGAGCTATACATAAGTGTTAAAAAGAACTATATGTCATCAACAATATCTTATCGCGTATGTTTGGTTGTAGATTCATAATGAATACCTTCTAAAGATCCTCATCTTTAATCAAATATTATATTTGTGAGATGAGACCTTAATATCGACTAATGAACTTTATCAATTTCTCTTTTGATCCTTATTTACAATGAACCAAATCAATTAAGGATATAGTGGGTCCAATGTTTGCTTGGAAGTGTTTCAAGAATTGATCAACTAGCTATGAGAAGGAATTGATTGAATTAGGAGGTAGAGAGCAAAACCACTCCAAAGCAGTATCTTTGAGAGATCAGGGAAATAGTTTTGCTAACAATTCCTCATTAAAGAAGAAATCACTACACACTACTATGAATGTTGCCACTAAGTATCAGGATCACCTTTACCACCATACTTTTCAAAGTGAGGGGTCTCAAATTTGTCAGGTATTGGAGTTCCTAGGATTGTATAAGATAAAGGACTACGAGCCTGATATGTTGGTAAAGTAGGTTTAGAAGAAGCATTTGTCAAGTTTGTCACCTTTTGTTGTAAGGAAGATATACTCTGCAAAAGATGATTTAGGAGGGTATCATTGGATGAAGAGGTGGCTTGTAGATTTGAGAGAGGTGTATGTGATGTTGCATTCATGAAATTATAGGGTGGTTGGTAATGAGTAGAGGTGATAGGTGGTTGAGAATAGGTATGCATTAGTATGGAGACATGAGGTGCAAAGTTTTGATAGTTAAATACAACAACCTTGTAATTATTTCTAGTAGAGGTTCCCATATTAGTGGTATAATTACTACAAGCATGTGGATTGGTGGTGAGAATTGATGATGTAAAAGCAGATATTCCAGTAGTCGGTATAGGTGCTGAAACTGGTGAAGTTATAAATACCAATGTTGATACATTTTCAATGAGATTTGCATGGATAGATGTTGGTATAATGTTATGTCCCACTATATGGGCTAATCCATGGAGCATATCAACACCTTCTTGACCTTCTTTTAATATCCCTCTTATTCCATCAACAATAGGTATCATTTCTTGAGCTAGTTGTGCCTGGCCTACTATTTGTTGGAATTTAGCCAGTTGTGTGTCTAAATTCTTAATATTTGCATCAGGGACATGTGAAAATACATCAATGACATCCTCAACATCATGAAATATTTGTTCTTCCATTGCATTAGTGTTTATGATATCTTGTAGAGATGTTGATTCACCCTTTTTAAAGTGATTGTATAATTGATTTTTCAATGTTTACACACTGTTGCTATCAATAGCAATAGAACCCATTAGTCTACAACTTCTCCTTACAAAGATGTTTTTAGTAGGGGAGTAATTTATACAACTCATGCAAAGTCCAATAACACTCAATGCACAAACTAATAGAACAACCAAAAGGAGTAATGTAGTTATGCTTGTTGAAATACACAATGTGTAATAGCAAAATTTGAAATTTCAATGCAAGAATGCACAATTAAGAAACACTACAACTCAAAATCAAATTTGAATGAGTGTTTGAAGGAGCAAAAAAATCTGAAATAAGACTTTGACCACTAACCCTAGCTTTTTCTAAAAAACTAGGTTATATGAAAAATGCCAATTTTTAACAAAACCCTTACAAATTAGATATGCAAATGCAAGGTGTGAGATCATGAAATGATTAATTGCTGTAATTTATCTCAGATCTGATGTAAAAATCAGACTTTTAAATGCTTCTAATGATATGTAAGGAAATAATGCAAAACTATGCCTTTATGCAAGCCTAGAATGCTTATTTTTTTTCAATCTTTTTCAAATGTATGCAATATTTTTCAATGAAGGATGATAGATATGATATGAATTAATGCAAAGACTGATTTCAACACTCAGCAAGATGCAAAATTTTGTTGCTAAAAGTTCACAAAAATATTTAATAGTGAAAGAGAGAGAAGGAGATGAATGCATGCATGTGAGTACACTAGACCAAACCCTCCTTTCACTACAACATTCAAGGACAAAACTGACCTTAAGTCACTACAAGATGGAAGAGGAATTAGCTACAGATTTTGTGCTCTTGTTTGTCAAGGAAAGATGAGATTCAACCAATCTTTTTATGAAACCATAGGTTAAGTATGAATGAAACCTTAGTTATGAGATAATCAACTTGAAATAGATGATCGACAACAGAAATCCAGAAACTAAAAGTATAGAGATGATTAGTAAGATGTCGGAACCTATCTCCCAAAAATAGAGGTGTGGGAGGACAAATTCAGCAATTGCCCAAGTCCATAAGTGAGATTCTACCAAAGGTCAAAACTAAGAAGATGCTACAAATGAAGCTCAAAAAGCAGATCCAGAAAATGAAAGCCCTATAGAGTAGGGTGCCAACTGCCCAAGTCTTTTTGGAGAGATAATTTTGAAATGTTTTTGGATCCTAAAACCTTTATTCCTGCACTGCCTTCTTGTAGCTCCACTTTTCTTGAAACCTGTACCTATAACCTGTACACAAGATGACAAGAGAGGGGATTGGGGTCGTGGTGTTTAGGGATTTGCCTCAGTCAAAATTTGGATTAGCATTTAAGCTTTCCCAACACCATTGTTAGAGAGAGTGTGTCCTTGTAGGACAAAGGCTAAATATAATCCAAATGATGAAATGATTCAAATAGCAATGATGCCACCTCAGAGGTGAAGTCCTTAGGAGGATGAAAGCTCTTCAACTCATAAGGAGATGGATGATGATGCCATATTTGCAACAAACACACAAATACAAATGCAAATCTACAAGAATAACACAATGAATACCTTGAATGCTCTTAGCTCCAATATCATAAGTCCACAATATCCATCTAGGTTTAAAATGAAGCCATAAACTCACTTATATATGCTTTCCTACTAACATTTACGAATTTAAATTACAAAAGACAAGAAGGAGGAATGTTTTGGAAGGGCCCAAGATGACATGCCATTAATTATCCCTGACCAATCAAGGGAGACTTGGGCGGTTGGTGCCCAAGTCCAAGGTTCCAAATTAGGTTAGGGGTAAGTTAAAGGAGGTCCCAATGGTCTAAAATGTCATGGGTGTCAAGAAATTTCCTTCGAGATGATCAATTAGAATGTATAATGAAGAAAATAGGACGTAGGAGCTAAACTAGGAGGTAAAAAGGCATGTTTCCACTTTTAACTCCATAACAATTATACTAAATTAGTTAACTACATATGTTTAAGGAATAGCTGTAGTCATAAATGTCTTGTATGAATTAGGTAGATCTGTCTATTAGGCAAGATTAGGTGAAGTCAAGCTTTTATTTCCAACACCTTCACATCCTAGAGAGGAAAATTGAAGGCACCTTGAATAAATGCATGAATTGGGACAAATGTTAAGGTGTACATGAGAATATAGTTATCTTTGCACCACATTGTGGAAAGTGAACACTTATAATCTTCAAACTATATGTTTTCCACACAAATTTTACATAATTTCCAATCTCAATAACTTTCTTGGCCATGAAACAACTAGCACTTTAAATTTACTTGCTCACCACTTTACTAACTTATTTATAGATGCACATACAAAATATTTTGACTACTGGTTGATTTTATTTCAACTAAAACTAAAATTACAATGTGCCAACTATTTAAGTTCTTCCCTTCTATAAGATATAATGAACTTTCCAGGTCATCTCTCTATCTACTTGCTTGATGTGAATACTTTTAGCTTGTATTTGATGCTTAGGGAAAGTCCCCATGTGACTGCTTAGTTTATTTTGGCTAGTAGCCATTGCTCAATTTTTTTAGGAGATATTTGTGGAACTAGTGACCCCATGATTATTTTATTTTCTACTTATTTTAAGTATTTATCTTAATATGTAGTTTTTACTATATAGAAAAAACAAAAATAAGTTATCAATAAAGAATTATTTATTTATATAGAAAATTTAAGGGATAAGATTTAGAAGAAAATAAAAAAGAGGAGGGAAGGAAATATATGCAGCCACATGGTATATTTTTCATTATGCAATTGGTACATAACTTTAGCCCCCTATTTTTCAAAGCTTATTTTCAATCCCTAAAATGTAGTTGCTTCACTATAATAGGGAAAGATTCCAAATTATCTTGTATGCATAATTTAAATTTTGCATGGGGCCACCTGTGCTGCTCAAAACTAAGAAGAAAATCCATTTATGCAGCCACATGGGGACATGGGGTTATTCCGTGCATTTTAATAGTGAGAACCGTTGGTTGATCTTAAACAATCTGTGTGTTGTAGTCAATGCATGTTGGTTGTTTATAGTGGGAGCAAGTCCCACACATATGCAATTGGTACATTGACTACAAAATATTGGTTGTTTATAGGAGGTAGAAACACTTATCCACAGTTGGTTATGAAGGTATCCAGGACCCACTAAAGTAAGAATTAGCAAACTAAAGTTCACTAATTTTTGTCCTCCTAAAAAATTGGAATGTACTATTTTGATCACAAAAGGGGGGAGAAGGAGATACAAGATGCATATGTTGAAATGCGTCAGACAACTGAGAGGGGGGGTGAAGCAGTTGTCCCAAAACTCAAACACTTCTACACTTAAACATTAATCACTTATCTGCATTTATTATGATTAAACAAAGAATGCATGAAATCAGAAGCTTAAACACAGATGCAACATTAAACACAAGACACCAGATTTTTACTCGAAAACCCCAAGGTGGGGAAAAACCACGAAGAGGATTAACTCTCAAAAATATATTGCAATCTTTGAAAAATGATGTTTAGGCTTGGTCACTCCACATACCCAGAACATATTGGCTCACTGCTATGAAGTATAGCTAGGTCTAGCAGGCTCACTACCTCAACCCTAAACCTAGAAAGATTACAATAAGGGTTGTTAAACCCTACTACTGACTCACTGCCAAAATCACCATCTTCTTCATGTCTGAGATTAATACATTGAAGTACAATTGTTCCTCTGCTCTGCCTTATCTCTTCGCCATTTTCCTTATCTTCCCATTTTCACACAAGGACATCTTTTCCATGACTCAATTACAAGTATTTATACACTTCATCAACCTTGGAATGATCATCAAGGTCAGCATTACAATCATCAACCATTAGAACAATCTCCAAGGTCAGCATTACAAACATTTACAAAATAGGTCTTGACCTAATACAAAAATATGCTAAGGAATTGTAGTATAGTTGTATGCGGATCATGACATGCCTTAGCTAGGACTCAAACACAATCTTCTACACCATAACACGCTTCCACAATCTTCAAGGGATCTCTGCAATTACTGGAATTAACCAAGTCGGCTAAGAGTGGTTGCACGCTATGTTATCTGGGAATAATCTTCAAACATGATCTCATTTCCTTAATGTGGACCAATGTAAAGGTAGGAACATGATCAGGAGGAACCCACAAGCACATTGAAATCATCAAGAGAAATCACACAAACACAAACCACTTTATTCATGAGATTCTTCACACCAGAGCACATGAACTTCACTATCTTCAACTATCATAAAAGAAAGATAGCTTGTGGACCACCAAAACATGAACCATTGTAATTGTAGGCACTTATCATCATCCCAGATTTCCCTTTAGAATCGCAGAGCAAAATACTTTAATGCGGAGCAAAATACTTTCTCCCTGTCACCAGAGAATAATCAAAGAAAGCATGTTTTACTCTGGTGAATGTAACTCTCTCAATTCTTCACATCGGAGGCTCAAACTCAAGATTTAGCATCTTCAGACATTCTTTTAAATAACTTCCAATCTGCAGACCAAGATCTTCAAGTAGTAAGAAATGCAGAGTAATCTATCGGGCTGTTCTTCAATATACAACTTACTGTCTATACTGCACTTCACTGTAACTCACTTGTTTCTTCCGGAGAGGCCAATTTTCTCAATATCTTCAACATACAAAGCTTCTAAACAAGTAATAGAATAGGACATAGTTGACACCAGTGACAACAAAGATATGTTGACATCAATGACAACACTGATTAGGCACATAGTTGCAACAATCTCCCCCTTTGTCATTGATGGCAACATATGATGTGAAAAATTGCAATAGACATCAAGACAAGATTCTCCCCCTATCTCTTTACACATCTGCACTCTTTCTTTTTGAGTTTTTCACATGACTTCTCTCCCCCTTTGACATCAATGGCAAAGGGCACATACTTGCAATCTATTGCTTCTGAACCAAGATCTCTTTTAAACTTTCTTTGCTTGACTGCCCCCCCTTACTTGATGAACTTCTCTTCTTCTTGGTTTGACAAGCCTCAACTTCGAATCTTGTTTCTATTTCACTATTTCCTCTGTTAGCAACACCACAACACTTTACTGCTCTTTATTAGATATTCATATCTTATGATCCTCTTGTCCTTAGCAACCAACTTGATTGCTACTTGCACTGCTACATCCCTTTCTTTTTGTTGTTCTGAATACTTCCTTTTGGAAGTGTACATTAGGATGTGCAAGAATTTTCCTTCTTCCTAGGGAACTTCATAGTTCATTATCAATCATCATGACACCACATGTAGCCAATAATTTCTATGGATCAACATTCTTCTGTCTGTAGCTTTTCTTCTACATCCTTGTCTCAATATCAATTGCACCTGTCAATTCCTTATTGGTAGCTAAGGCAGTATCTTTTTCACCTTGACCTATCAGCCTGTCCCTTTAATGCATGAGTTACCAATTTATCTGTCACATCATATCTCCTAGTGTAGATCATGTGAGACTCTAGAATTTATATCCAACATTCATCATTGACCTCTTAACATGTTTTCAGAACCGTAGAACAAAATATGCAGTAGTGAAGAAATACAGACCCTTGTATTCTGGTGATGTACACTATTTTGGGCTTAACTTCATCCATCTGGATTTGGACAACTCACAATGGCACTTCTCTACACACTTCTCATACTTAGTCATTTTAGGCTTCCAGACCAGAATCCTTTCAAGGGATATAACATATTTTTGTGACAAATCTCTGCACAGACTATCTGGCTGGGGGGATTTAGAATTTTCAATATGGCTCCCCTTGAGCCATAAACCACAATCTACTTCCCAGAGGAAGTAGCTACTTCAAAGCCTGGAGCAAACTCATCTCTTACTTCATTTATTCCCTTCCTAACCCAAATCTTGTTCATTTCTTCCTTGACTACTGTTGGATCAACTTTTTCAACTGATATCCTCGACTTTGATTGATCCTCCTTCTTCATGTTCTTAGTTCTACAGTATTTTGTAGTATGTCCAAGCTTGTTGAGGCAAACAATAGTTTTCTGATCATTGTTCCTTTCATTTATCCTTGACCTGCATAGGTTGGCCTTGTGCCCAAATTCATTGCAAGTATAACAATGGCCATTGAAGGATTCCATTATCCTATTTGTGCCATAGTTTTTTCTCCCTTGGCTCCTACACTTATTTGCCCTATGTCCCAATTTGTTGCATGTATAGCATCTAATAGAGTTTTGGCTTACTTTACTTCTGCATTTGGCAGCTTTATGACCAATTTTATTATATGTGAAGCACTGACTAGAGAATAGTGGAACATTTTGATTCATCCTATTTCTACACCAAGTAGCCTTGTGACCAAACTTGTTACATGAATTACAATAACCATTGAAGGAAGGGTACCTTTGAGCGTTTGGCTGCCTGATTGATGGTCTTCTAGGTCTATCTCTTGGATTTTGACTGCTTTTGTTCTCTTCTTGACTTGCTCTAAAATCTTTACCCTTTTTAAGTCTCATGCTTTCCTTCTCATCATCATTTTTCTGGCTTGCCATTAGTTTATCATATCTGGTAGCACTCACGTTGAATTGATCTCTTTAAGCTCGTACATGTTTCAGATCTACAACTTCTTCTTCAAGTTTCATGTAGTCTTTGGTCTTATTTTTCAAACATTCCTTAATTTTTGTCTTTTCATCATTGTCCTTCTTTAGTCTTTGCTGAAGCTGCCTGATTTGCTTTCTTAACTCTTTGATGTAATCATTTGCATCTATTATACTTTGTTTTAAATCCATGTTTTCTTCTACAGTTTTGGAATTGTTGTTGTCAATACTGGCAATCAAGCATATATTCATTTGATTCACAGTAGCTCTGTGATCTTCCACATCACATTTTTTTTGTCACTGATAGTCTAGGAACCTTCTTGTGCTTCAATTTACAGATACTCATTAGTTGGGTCTAAGTAGTCTTGAATGTTCTCATAAACTATAACATTCATACTTTCAACAATCCTTCCTCATCTATTGATGTAGCAGTGGTAGGCTTTGGTCCGAGATGAATATCCAAGAAAAAATCCCTCCTCATACTTGGCATTGTCCTTTTCCATTTTGATAAGGCATTTGCTTCCAAAGATTTTGAAGTATTTCACAGTGGGTGTTGTTCCATACCATAGTTCAAAGGGAGTCTTTTCATCTTTGATTTTTACCTAAACTCTATTTAATGTATAGACAGTGGTTTAAATTTCCTCCTTCCAAAATGTATCTAGCATTTTTTCTTCTTCCAATATTAGTTTTGCAATCGTAGGCATTAGTTTTGTAGTTTCTTGAATAGTCCTACTTGCTTCTTCCATTACCTTATTTTTTACAGAGAGTTGTTTTTCTATCCCATAGGTCTCACAGAATATATTGAAATTGTTAGAGGTGAGCTCTTCTTCTTTGCCAATTCTCAAACTCTTGATTTTCATGCTTAGCTCGTTTTCAACCATTTCTTTAAAAGCTTTGAGTTCATCTAGAATCTCTGATTTATCCTTTAAAAAGCTAACCCAAGTCATTCTAGAAAAATTATCAATAAAAAACATAAAGTACCTATCATCATGGAGGCTTGGTATTCTTGTAGGGCCACAAAGGCTTGTATGGATCAATTCCAGTCATTTAGTGGAGGATCTTTCTTTATCCTACAATATTTTTCTTGACAGTCTTTTATCTTGACATTTCCTACAAATGATGTTGTCCGAGTAATCAATTTCTGGTAGATCCTTTATTGGGCTTGTTTTTATTAAAACATCAAGATTTGCATGACACAGTCTTCTATGCCAGACCTAGCTTTCATTGGTCTGAGATGTGAACCCATGAAAGTCACTTTTTCTGAGATGATAGAGATTCTCTTCTATCCTTTTTCCAATCGCTATTGTAGCTCCAAATTTTTCTTTGATTTCAAGGGTATCATTTTCAAACACAAAACTAAAACCCTTTTTGCATAACTATCCAATGCTTAAGAGATTTTGCTTTAGATTTTTAACATAAAGAACATCTTGAAAAATTGTATGTTACCAAAATTGATTGATCCTATTTTGCATATTTTAGCAGTGCAGTCATCTCCAAATGTAACTAGACCTCCATCACATCTTTCCAGACTTGCAAATTTACTCTTATCACCAGTCATGTGGTTTGAACACCTACTATCAATAACCCAACATTTCTCATCTTGAAACATGGCTTTATTACTGGTGCATACTTCTGGATTAGAACTTCTTCGATGGTTAACACTCTTTTCTTCAAGAAATGCTTCCTTGGACAATTCTCCTTTGTTAAGTCTTGATGAGCATTCGGGTGCATCAGTGTGTAGTTGTTTTCCTTCTAACTCCATTTAGGATCTCCCTTAAGTAGTTAGTCTCTTTCCAAAGGATCCTGGCTCTGATACCAATTGTTGCACTATGTCGAACAACTGAGAGGGGGGGTGAATCAGTTGTCCCAAAACTCAAACACTTCTGCACTTAAACATTAATCACTTATCCACATTTATTATGATTAAACAAAGAATGCATGAAATTAGAAGCTTAAACACAGATGCAACATTAAACACAAGAGACACCTGATTTTTACGTGGAAAACCCCAAGGTGGGGAAAAACCACAGAGAGGATTAGCTCTAAAAAATATATTGCAATCTTTGAAAAATGATGTTCAGGCTTGGTCACTCCACGAGCCCAGAACATACTGGCTCACTACCATGAAGTATAGCTAGGTCTAGCAGGCTCACTGCCTCAACCCTAAACCTAGAAAGATTACAATAAGGGTTGTTAAACCCTACTGGCAGCTCACTTCCAGGTTCACTACCAAAATCACCATCTTCTTCATGTATGAGATTAATACATTGAAGTACAATTGTTCCTCTGCTCTACTTTGCCTTATCTCTTTGCCCTTTTCCTTATCTTCCCATTTTCACACAAGGACATCTTTTCCATGACTCAATTGCAAGTATTTATACACTTCATCAACCTTGGAATGATCATCAAGGTCGGCATTACAATCATCAACCATTGGAACAATCTCCAAGGTTGACATTACAAACATTTACAAAATAGGTCTTAACCTAATACAAAAATATGCTAAGGAATTATAGTATAGATGTATGCAAATCATGCCATGCCTTAGCTAGGACTCAAACATGATCTTCTATGCCATAACATGCTTCCACCAAGGGATCTCCGCAATTACTAGAATTAACCAAGTCGACTAAGACTGGTTGCACGCTACGTTATCTGGGAATAATATTCAAACACGATCTCATTTCCTTAACGTGGACCAATGTAAAGGTAGGAACATGGTCAGGAGGAATCCGCAAGCATGTTGAAATCATCAAGAGAAACCGCACAAACACAAACCACTTTATTCATGAGATTCTTCACACCGAAGCACATGAACTTCACTGTCTTCAACTGTCATAAAAGAAAGATAGCTTGCGGACCACCAAAACATGAACTATTACAATTGTAGGCACTTATCATCGTCCCAGTCTTCCCTTTAGAACTTTAGAGAAAAATACTTTAATGCAGAGGAATGCGGAGCAAAATACTTTCTCCCTGTCACCAGAGAATAATAAGAGAAAGAAGGTTTTACTCTGGTGAATGCAACTCTCTCAATTCTTCACACTGGAGGCTCAAACTTAGGATTTAGCATCTTCAGACATCCCTTTAAATAAATTCCAATCCACAGACCAAGATCTTCAAGCAGCAAGAAATGCGGAGTAATCTACCAGACTATTCTTTAGCATACAACTTACTGCCTATACTGCACTTCACTGTAACTCACTTGTTTCTTCCGGAGAGGCCAATTTTCTCAATATCCTCAACATACAAAGCTTCTAAACAAGTAATAGAATAGGACATAGTTGACACCAATGACAACAAAGATATGTTGACATCAATGACAACACCAATTAGGCACATACTTGTAACAACATAATAATATCCTTTCTAATCAATAACTACTCTATCTTCATTTTCATTTATTCAAAATCTATTTTTATCTCTTCATTCTAATAATAAATTAGGAAGTGTTGAGGTGATAAATAAAAATATAGATAAAACTTACTTTATTTCTATTTATCTTTTAAACTAATTTCCTTATTTATTTAATTTAATTAATAATTAAATTAATTTTATTGTTCATTATATTTTAAATGTTTTAATATTTTTAAAATTAATTATTATTTTTTAATTACCATTTAACCTTCTTGAAGAAGAAAATGATTTAATTTAATTAATTTATTAAAACTATATCATTCTTTAGTGAGTAATTGTAAGTTAGTGAATAAATGTTTTTTAAAATTGATTTTGTTTTAAGGTGGAAGTAGTAAATAATTATGTAATTTAGTAAATGTTGAACTATGACTACATTAAATTATGCATTTAGTTCAACATATTTAGGGTATATTTTCTTTAAACTATTATAAGTTAGATTAGTAATATAATTATATGGTTTTCCTTAAATAAGCCTAAGAGAAAAATATATATTTGTTCCTACTACAAATATTATAAAGTTTCATAATAAACTCTTAAAATTCATCTATATTGTTGTATCTAAACCAATTGTTTAGGTTCTTAAAGAAATTTGTATACAAGATGATTGTATTATATTTATAGAAAAATTATCATATTAAATTAACCAATATCAATTGAAGTGTTAGACAATTTAATTTTGTTAAAATTATCTATGGTATGAATAAATTGGGTATGGGTTGTATTTAAGTTCATTGCTAATTTAATTAAAATCATTTATATGTTTCTTAACTCTTGGTAATATTATTATGTTTTAAAAAAATTAGTTGCATGTGTGTGTGCCAAGTTGTATGTGATTATATGGGTGGGCATTATCTATATATATATATGTTGTATAAAACCTAGTTAGGGACCAGGGACCCATAAAAAATAGGTCTAAGGCCTTAAGTTTGAATAAGAATAATCTGTCTAAAAACATATACATATTGACAAGGAGTGGGCAAATTACACGGCCCCTCTCCCATACACCTATCTATAGACAAACAAAATCATACTACTTATCTGCCAACCCAGTCAAGTCTGCCACATCACCCTCCTCGTCACAGGCACAAGTAAAATCTGGCCAAACACGTTCCTCCACTGGTAGCCCCATCTTAACAACAATATGCTCCACAATCCGTCGGGTCTCCACAACTCCCAATAATACATCATGCATATGGCTAATGATTACCTCATGATTCTCCTCCGCAGCTCTGGAAAAGTCCACCATGTCTTCATGCATTAAAATAGAGATTAGACATCAATGTTGCTACAATTAGGGATTATGCTACACCAAAAATGTTCCAATGCCCACGCGTTGTTCCAGGATCAAGTAACAAAGAAGACATCACCTTCCGCACCTTCCTGCCATCTTGGCTATCCACTTCTTTAGCTAAGGACAACATCCTATAGAGCCACTCCTGCAATATATGATTCTTAACTTCAGCTTCAACCAAATTTATAAAGTTAGCCATGGCTTCCTCCCTAGACAGCTTCCTTAACCTCTTCCAAGGAGTGTATGCCCTCTTCATTCTACCAGCCACCGTGTTGCTAACAGTCTTCCTCCTAAGTTGACACCGCTGCCAGGAGGAGGCCACCACCTTGCCTTTGTTGTTACCTCTGCCATGGCCCCCAACACTGCCAACCATCCCTTCCAAGCCTACAGAACCCCCAACCTCCACCATTGCAAAGAAACTTACTAAAAATACATTCATAAAAAAAGGAAAAGACAATCATCAAATTGGGAAATACATTCCCTACTGCCACATGCCACCAGAGTTAATGATTGGCCAACCTAATTACCGTCGAATCACACACATCATCCTCGGGGGTGCTAATAAATCATTCTTATTTAATGATCTGTCCCATTATCAGGAGGGGGCATTATATATATATATATATGTATAAAATTGGCCATGGCTTAGATGTCATTCACTTTAGTAAACCTTAACTAATTGGAACATTGTAAAATCAACCATAGTCGAAATAAAATTGACCAAAAGTCAGTTATGTTTATATGTGCATAAATAACACAATGAGTTAGAACATTTCCATCAAAATGGAGAGGTTACAAGGTTTTTTTCTTTTAATATCCAACACAACAATGTGCCATCGATTTATGTGAGGTGATTCACCTTAAATTTTAGTAAAGAAAATCTCAATAAGACCCGTGAGTGCAATTTTCCTAACTATACAAAAACATTGGACATAAGCTAAGAACTCTTTCACAAAAGAGAGACATTATTCTAGGTTTCTATGTTACCAGGGGCTATTGTTCGGTTGTGTGAAGTCTAACAGTTACACAATCAACTAAACCTTTTGTCTCCCCTATTTTTTGGACTCTTCATCTACCCTGAAGAGTTCAACATATATTTGGGGATTCAACATTTGATTGATTGATGAAACTTAATGTGTTTGCTGCTATTAAAAATAAGAGATGAATACCCTACTTTTCCCATGGATGTAACCAATTTTGATGAACCACGGCAGTGAGCTGATCCTGGCAGTGAGCCCCAACATTTGTAGTGGAGTGCCCCCTCATCGTTGGCTTGTGATAGTGGTGGTTCTGCATTGCTCTCTGTCAAATTGGCGACAGTTGTTAGTCATTCATTACATTGATTCAATCTGAGACAATTGATTAGTAGGTCATGATTTATGTTTATTTTGATGAACTATGTTTGACTGATATAATTAGACAGGTATTATGAGTTTATGATGGCACTACTATTATTTCAGTTATGATGCGAATTAATATCATCATGTGTTATTTGAATTGTGGTGGTTGAATTCAGATAAAAGTTGTTATGATATTATTTCAAGAGCAGAGATGGTGTGGTACTACTCACTTCGAGTACCCTATTACGTCGCGATTCTCTGACTCTCTGTGTGTGTTGGCATATATGTGTTTGATTTTATACAACCAATTGCTCGGATGCAGGCTGCAAGTACTGAACCTCGACTCCACCTGATATAGCAGGTTCGAGCGGGTTCTTACACCAATGGGTATTAATGATGGGAGATAATGCGAGGTCTATTCCACTAGGTTGGTCCTTGTCTTCTGTTGTTGTCTCGAGTCGTGGTCTTGCCTTGTTATGTTGGGTATCTCATGTTGTGATGTATAGTCGAGTCGTGTTAATAATGTTTATTTGTGGTTGGAAAAATACTTTTATGATCTATTATTAACTAATAATGCTTCTATTATGATTATTACATAATATTTGGTTGGTTTAGAACTTGGATTGATTCCTTGGTTGGATTTTTAAAATAGACTAGAGTTGATTATCTACTGTTCAAGAGCATTTATGTCATTACTTTGGAATTATGGATTATCAATTTATATTGGCTCAGAATAATTTTGATATGGGAAATAAATGCCTTGAGTTGTCAAATATGAATTCTCTAAGTTGTGGAATGGAGATAACATGAGGTTCCCCAGTTGTTATCATTCTCAATAAGGATGAGTTCTCAGTCTTAGGTTCTGTCAATTTGGTCAGTGTGGAGCAGGTTGTGAGTCTCTGTTGTTCTGTAGAGTGTTGTCGTTGGAAATGTTTGGTATGTAATTTTGAGTTGCTTGTTGTTGGTTTAATTGTTTCATTTAATAGAGATTATTAATCTATTTTGTAAATAAATAATATTAATTTTGTGAAATATTAAATATTTGATAGAAATTTAATTAATAATTTTAATAGTAATAATAGATAAATTATAAATATTTAATATCATATTAAATGAGTAAATATTCTTTGTTAGATACTATTTTATATTGTATTTATAAGTTTAATTTTATTAATAGTGAGTTGTCCTATGAGTGGTTATAAATTATAAGATTGGAAGAATCTTTCTGGTGGTGGAAAATTTAATGTATTTAATTTTTGAGGAAGTGGATTCTAGTAACGGGAGAGTTATGGGATGGAATTTATGGTTTTGGCTATTTTTATGATAGTAGGAATATTTGAAGGGGGTTCATGGAAAATTTTAGGGGGAGAGTTTTTGCAAAAGAAGAATGGGGAAAGAAAGGAAATCAACGGGAAGGAAATTTTGAAGCTCAAGAATAAGATTCCAGGTATGCCTTTTGAATAATTGAATCAATGTTATTTGTGATTGTTGTGTCTCTAAGTGGGAATATCTCTCTCTTTCTCTTCTGTTGTTTTAATCATCTTTGCATGCTTGTTAGTTTGGGCATTGTTCCTCAACTCTGTCATTTCATGCCTAGTAGTTGTCCTATCGCCTACTGCATCCGAGGTCTTCTTGTAGTTCTTTATCCATGGCATTCTTCTAAACATATTAAATCCTCACCAAATCTGCCCTGGCAAACAGTAGTAGTATAATTTATAGGTTTCAAATTTCAAGAGAGGGCAGCAATACCATGTTTATACTCTAAGCCTTCTTCATCCATTTCTTTCAATTTGAAATCATAGTAGCTGGAAAACAATTCTATGGGGTGGAGATCTAATTTCCATCTCTCTGCAATCATTCATAAACAAGTTGGTTATTATCATGGTGTCCTGGAGTATCAACTTGGTCTTATATTGAACACCTGCTCGTGTCACTTGCTGATCAATCCATTTTGTGCACATCCTTCTGTTAAGATATTAGGTGCCTTCCCAATTGCATATGATTAAGCTCACATCTTGGTCCATCTAAATTTGAGAATCTTGAAGTGTCTTATTCAGGTCATCCATCAAGCATGTTTTGTGTATCCAAAATAATCCCAAATGCTAACCTATTTGCAATAAAATACAAATTGAATAAGCCCAACAAATCAAATTGAGATAAACAATTCAATCCACAATGAGCAAAATAAAATTAATGCTTAAATGCTTACTTACTCTAAGCAAGGTTGAAGAGATCACACACCCCTTACAAAGCTCTCTTATGGTATCAGATTGCAACTAAGGAAAAATGAGGATGCATTAGTTAAAAACTTAAAATATTGTTTTAAACTTGCTAAGCATTAAGATAGTATATTTAAATCATTTTCTTTCCCTTATAGAATTAGTTACTATCATTAGAAGTTAGAAAGTATTCTAAAAGGATAATGAATTAAGTTATAGTTTGTTACCAAAATGAAAGAAAATAATAGCAAAGTTATAATGTAAATGCGTATAAGTGTTTAATTCTTATAAGATATATGAGGGAAAAAGCCAAAGTTTTGTACAGATTGAAATAGTAATAATATTGGTAGTGAAATTAAAATTGAATTGTCTTTGGAATAGAAAGTAAGATATTAAAATTGTTATTTTATATGTTAGGGTATAAATTAGTATGTGTGGAGTTAGAAATAAGAATTCTGCATTAGTGTTTAACATGTATTTAATGTAAGTTTTAGTGGTTTAAGTAAGTTATTATAATTATAATGACTATAATAAAGATATGTAGCTTTCCTTAGAATGAAAAGTAGTTTCTTTTTAAAGAAAAGTAGTTTTCTTTTATTCTTTTAGAATCTTCTATTTACATTCTAAATTTCTCATTTGGAAGAGGAGTATTTTATTGATTAATAAATGGAAAGAGGAGTATATTTTTAATTATTAATGAAATTAATATTATAATGGAATGTTATTTATTAGATAGAATTCATTTAATAAATTGTTATTATATATAGTTTTATCTCCTGAGTATGACAAGATATTTATGAGTTTATATAGAATTTATCATATTTTGTTAAATTAGAAAGATCTTATGTAATGAGCATGTGAAATTACTATGATATCTTTAAAAGAATTTAATTTAGATAGGAAGGATAATTTTATCAATAACTTTTTTTTAAATTAAATTATGATCTTGTAGTAAGAGTATGTTTTTTCTTTTTTTTTTTTTTTTTTTTTTTTTTATATTGGAAAAATCAGAGATGTATATATTGTCAATCTTATAAGGAAATAAGCTACTAACTTAATTAGGATAAGTTGTCTTGAATTTATACTTATTCCATAGTATCAAGTTATTTCTTTTGTTAAATGAAAACACTTTTAACTTCATCATGAATTATTATTATTATCTTTAGCTATGTTTAAAATGGTTAGTCAAGATATGAATTTCATGGTGGATACCATCATTTATGTTATTTTACTTTCTTTTAGTGACTTGGAGCCAATTGTCGGGTTAAACCATTTATTGTTGTTAATGCCGTGAACTTGAATTTTCTTAAATCTCATAAGTTGTTCTCATGATTAAATTAGAAGTTCATTGAATATCTTTTGTCCGATTATCCTTCTGGTTGTACCTTTATGTTTGTATTGGAGTATTATATTACCTTCGAGTGGAGTTTGGTCTATGTTGGTTTGTTGTGAAGTAGAAATCTTGTGTGATGTTATGGCCACTTGTTGACAATGTGGAAGTGTTGACCTTGTCTGATTATGGTTTCTCTATCTTTGGTTGTACCTAAGTCCAGAGGTGAGGTGTCTTGATCTTTGGTCTAGATAGTGGCATGGCAATGTAATGGGATATTTGGATTTTCGTGCCCTGTAATGAATGGGGAATGGCCCTTGGATATGGTACTTGGTTTCTAAATGGTATTGCTTCAAATTTTGATGGAATTCTAAGGGCCCTTTTGTTGTGGCCTAGTGAATGGCGTAAGCTATGGGTCAGAACTGAGTTGTGACTTTTATATCTGTATGTTGTGGTATGTTTGTTGTTCAGAGAACGCTAAGGGAGTGGCTTTCCTGGTGGGGCCGGTGCCTAGTGAGAGGTCGCCTAGGTAACCCCATGGAAGTTGTAAGCATGTGGAAAAATTTTAATAACTTAATCAAGAGGGTTGGGGTATTAAAACACTTAACAAGATAAGTAAGAGACCTCACTCGTGCCTTGAGTGCTCTCACAGGCTAAGGATGGGATGAGAAGGCCTAGTTGGCAAGGCCGACCTCCTTGTCTCCATGAGAGGACCTGTCGGCTCTGCATGTGTCACCCTATGGGGCCGGTGCCTAAAGAGAGGCTGCCAGGGTAACCATAGATGGGAGCCAGCTTCTAGTGATAGATAGCCTGGGTAACCCATGTTAGGACCATGCGATGACACTCTCCTTACGCAGTTCTGTTGTTTCTTGGTAGTGCCTCTGGAGTGATGTCTTGTCTTGTGTAGCTTTGATGATATGGTCGGTTGTGTCAAGTCAGTTGTCGTTCTTTTATTTTTGGATGTTGTTTCTTGGCTTAGTGGAATCCTCATCATTATCTCCTAGCTCGGAGGGGTGGGCCTCAAGGTTCCACATGGTTGGGTGGCAAAGCTATCCATTGGTCTTTTTTGGAGATGCGGTTCGAGTTCTGCGCAGAGGTGTTCTAGTTCCAGTTTGCTTCCTACCTTCGGTGGTGTTGTATACTTTCTTATGCATTCTTTTGTAAACCGACGTGATCGGTCTTGTAATCTTGTATTGTAACTTTTTATATTAACTATCTTGCAAAGGTGGAAGTTGATCTTATCTGTAGCAGCAGTATAACGTATATCACTTGTGTGGTTTTGACTTTGTATTCACTGATGCAGTTATGTTTCCCTAGAGAAGTTGAATGTGTACTTTTCTTTATGTTGTGTATTATGATATCTTGGTTACTGTGATCGCATTTACTTGTTAAAAAATAAAATTTATTTTTGGAATTTTGCTCTTGTATGTCTAACTCTCTAGGGTTGCATAACGGGGCATTACATGCAATGAGCATTTTGGGCAGTGAGCCTCTATTTTTTGATATTGCTATAACATATTTATTTATGTGGGCTAACACCCACCATGATTTTTCCCTTATAGGGTTTTCCACGTAAAAAATTTGGTGTCTCATGTGTCTCATGTGTTATTGTGTTGAGCTTCTTGTTTCATGTTTTTGTGGTTAAATCTTAATAACAGTAATTGAGCATTTGATGTGTTGATATTCATAAGTGGTTAAAGTTTAAGAGACAATTGATTCACCCCCCCTGAGTTGTCTTGTGCATTTCAACATTTCTATCTTAAGTAAATAATAATTATTAAACTACTCCTAAATCCACATGAAAGGGCATGGGGAAAAGGGAAAAATAAGTTACTTTGTTATATCAAAATGACATGGTTATAGCCTTATCACTCCCCCACACCTAAGTTCCTATAGGTCCTCCTATAGATCTACCTCGTTGAGGATGGGAAGATTTTCCCTATCACCTTATTGTTGCTTCTTGTTCCTTTCTTCTATTCAACCCTTCCCAGATTGCACTACAATCATATTCCCTCAAGTAGGAGTCCCAATTTTCTTTGTTTGGGTTAGTATGCCCTTGTTGTTTTTCAACAACAACCCTCCATGATTCAAATTCTTTGTCCTACTATGGTTTTATAACATTTAAGGGTGTAATTGGAGTAAGAAGGAGAGGAGGTCAATATCTCATGCCAATCCACATGTTCTAATGTTTTTCATAATTTCTGCTATAGCTTTGGCCCTTTTGAGTGAGAACTATAAGTTTGTATGGGAGATGATTTCTCTTTTTTTAATACATTGGGCACCCCATCTTTATATGCATACTACAAAATCAAGCTAGAATTTATTCTGTATAGCACCCTAGAGTGCTTCACAAGTTTGTTTTAAATTCTCAACATATTTTCTTGCATGGTAGGGTAATAGGTAGTGTTTGAAAATATTTTTAAAAAACCCTTTGGCTTGGGGTTCTAGTGCCTCATGAGTAAACCCACCAATTTTCTTGTGCACTATATTTATTCATCCTTTCTTGTCATGCAACTTGGTTCTATAGAAGTGAGATGAATGACTGAATTTATACTTCCCCTACAAAAAGGTTTGCCTTGAAATCTATGACATGCCCAAGAATAAACATGTGATTGAAAAACTCACATAATAGGTTCTTATTCTTTGGGGAGCTCATCTTATAAGCTTGTAAAAATTGTTCATAATTAGTGAAATCATATGGTAGCCCACATGATATTCTCAATAACTTCCACCTCAAAATTTGTTCCCTAAGGAACATTCTATATATCCAAGAAGGTTTCCTATAGTTTAATAGAGCTTCCCCTATATTACAAGCTTCAAGGAAATTCTTTTTGAATTCCTTGTTTCTCATTTGTAAAATTGTCAATTGTGCCTTCAACCTTGTTTTTATGTCCTGCATGTTTCAAAAATGGCAATGAGCAATCCAGGTTTGCAAGACCTAGGGAATTTGAATATTAAAATATTTAAATTTATGTGGGTTAGTTTGAATTTCCTTATCTTGTTTAGCAAAGGGGGCCTACCATTCCCTTAATTCCTCCTCCAAATATGAGATTTTTTTATTAGCTATAATTAACTTAAATTACTCTTCCTAAATTTTTTCATGGAAGGCAATGAGAGCACTCATCAAATTTTTGGTGTGTCTTAATTTTATTATATCACATAGAGAGTGTTTCTTGGGGGTACTCTATTTCTAAATTTTCTTTGATTTATTTTCTATTTTTAACAAAATATCATATTATTTATTCTCTAAATTTTGTTGCAATAAAAAAATCGTGTTGTCCTTCTCAACAAGTAATTGCTTCAACCTATTTATTTCTTGTTGGTGTTGTGAAATTAAAAATTCATCCTTGGAAATTTCAAGTATTTGATGTAGCTCTTAACTTTTTGAAATAGACTCTGGCTCCTATACTTTCTCATGCATTTGTTGGGGTGCTTTCCCTCTCTCTGGGCTATGGTATAGAGGGCTCTCTATGGATTGGAGAGGAACCTCTTCGCTTTCAAGGCTAACTTGATGAGGAGATGGAATATGTTCAAAACATGAACTTCTTTGGAGCCTTTCTTAGGAGGTCTTGATTGTGCCAGACTCCAAATAGTTTTGACAACTACTTGTTCTTCTTTGAAGGAAACTTCTCTAAAGATAGCCTCTCTAGAGATAGCATAAGGTGGCACTTGAATTTGGTGTCTTCTACTTCTCTGGAGTGGAGGAGACTTATTCATGGTTGTTTTTTGCTAACTTGATTCCTCATCAAAGTTTGAAATAATAACCTCAACTTCACCTTCCTGAGTCATAGAGTGTGATTATCTCCTTGTTTCTTCTGATGGTTTCCCTATACATGTGTCCACATGAGGTGGATGCAATTGACTCCTTCCTATCCTTTGTTGGTGTTTCAGATGTTTTCCCCTCTAGAAGTGGTTTATCTGAGGTAGCACTCATGGTAGTTGTTGATGGCTTAGGGATTGTCTTTGAGTTCTTTTGTTTCCCACCTAAGAATTTGAGTCATTTCTCTTCTCCCTTTGGCCTTCATAAAAAGTAATTCTTGTAGATAAGTTGAATGAGGCCATGGTGATTGAGTGGCCCCACCCCCTATTGTATTTGTCAAATATCATTTTTAGGGAGGTCAGAAGGTACCTGAGCAAGTTTACTCTTAAATCTTCCCTTTCTACTCCATGCTAGAGGTGGATCAACATTTGCATGGTGGGACAAATAGTTCCATATTATCCTTAAAATGTGAAGAATTTCATAATCCACATAGTTGTTGTTCTCCATCGTTCTAGGAGACTATCCCTATTTATTCCCTTATCGTCTCCCCTCTTTGCTACTATCAGTTGGGGCATGGGTTCCCCTTCCTTGTGGAAGGCTCCAATTAAGTCATTATATGAAATGATTTTGGCATGAAAGATGTCTCGCCCCTCTATAGGTAGTTATGAAATAGAAGCAATGGTTGGAAGATGTACCTTGAATGCTTTCCACACACTGTGGAGTGAGTATCATTGAATTTCTACACAAACTCATCAACAATGTCATTGTATGGCCCTAAAATTTCTAAAGAAAATTCACTCAACCTATTGCTCTAATCAATTTTGATACTTCCTCATTTTAAAATAATTGTTAGGTTGAATCTAGCTCTGCTTGAACCTTTTCTTCCCCATTATTTGTTCTTGTATTGTGTATGGCAATGTGATGGATTAAAAATAATGTACAATGGGGAACTATCTGGATGAGAGTCTTTGCTTTGGATTAACAAGGGTTTTTAGTTGTATTTGTGCAAGAAAAATGGTGAGAGGATTGGTTGCAAGGTAGGGTGGCATGGGAATTTTTAGAGCATGGGAAGGAAATGACAAGGATGGTGCATCATTATTGTACATGTGACATGAAAGGTATGCAAGCATGACAATAAATGCTCAAGATTTAAATTTAATGGTTTTCTATCTCACTATCACTTTCCCATGTCTAGGCAAGTTAGGGTAATGATTAATTTTAGCATTTATAATTATTTACTCCCTTGTGTAGACACATGGAAAGTTAGGTATATCAAGACATCATGTGGATCTAATCACAATAAAAAGAAATTATTACTACTTAAAATAAGAAATAAAATATGTACTTGGCCATCTTCTCTATTGTTGAAGAGTTGTCATGTCAATACTAGCATTTCAAGGAAATTGTATGTCTCCAAAGGACTACTTGAACTTTGGTCAAGGTTGTACTCTGCTATGATAAGACTGGTAGAGATTTCTAGAGTAGAGAAGAGAAGCTCTAGAATTATTGTTGGCAAAGGATTTGTATTTATTGTTGATGACGAGTGGGATAGGATTTGGAGTGGATGTCAAAAAGAACTTGTAATGTCAAAAATTGCATACCCTTGCAATTGCACGCTATGTTTTTTACTCATTTTAGTGTCCACTCCCTTAGTATGTTTTAGGTGTATTTTTAGCCTTTAACTTGGCCTTTCCTACCCATAAAATGTTATGTTTTAGCTCTTGTGCTTATTTTTGCAAAATTTTGTTTAAGGGTTATGATCTTGAGGTTGCCTAAGGTGATTTAAAAGTTTAAGAGCTGATGTCACTTGGACACTCACACTACATGCAGACATCCATGCAACATGCTAGCATCCCATGTCCGTTTACCACCTAGTGACCATTTCTAAGCATTTCTTGCCACCTTGTGTGGCATGTAGGAATTTGTGTAATGGATCTACAACCCTCAAATGAGTTGTTTGGACCTATCTTCTCTTATCTCCCTCAAAGTTATCTTTTTGAAGGGACTCTTGCTAATTGTGTGAGACTCTTTGTGTAATGCCATTGTTCATTCCAAAATTCTACATCTTTGAGCATTCTTGGCAATCTTCATTGGTTTCCATTGCATACAATGATATTGTGTTGTGTTACTCAAGCTCATATGGTCAAATATTCAAGCTTTGACATTTCCATAGGGTTTGTGGAGCCACTATCCACTATTGGTTTCTTACTTGGGCCTCATTCTTAGTTAGGTAGATCTGATCTTCACTTTCAAGGTGATTGTGTTCCATTTACTCACCCTTTTTTATTCTTTTTATGTAATCCACTTGTGAATGTAATACATCTTGTGGGTTCTTCCATTTCTCTTCTCTCTCTCCATTGCACACTAGTTTGCTTTAGCTTGAGTATATTTATCTTTAGAATTCTTAGTTTTATCATTCTCACTACTGTTATTTTTATAGACACACTTATAGAGTAATAACACAAACTATATTTTTGATATTTCCATCATTGGTTGTCCCTAGAGGTTAGAAAAGCTATGCAAGGGTTTGACTTAAAGGCAAGCCCCCAAACAACCCCAAGATTTTCTTGTTTCTTTACAACTTACAAATTTTGGAGAGAAGATTTCAACTGCATGCTAGTTTTGTAAATTTTCTCCTTTTGTTTTTGCCATTTTATGTACTCCTTTTGGGCTTCTAGATACTATCTCTTCATTTTCTAGCTTCCTTTGTCACTTGGAGATCTCTTGGGTTTGACATTATTTATTCTTGTGTAGATTAAAGGTAATAGTCGAGAACAAAGTTTAAGACTTTGATTTTCTATGGTGTCTAGACTACTGCATGACATCTAGAAATTTGCACAACACTCTAACATCTAGGCCAGTGGGTTATTTACTTCTACTGGTTCTTCTGGACCTTTCATTAGCATTTTTGTTTATTTTTAGTTGAATTTTTGTGTACTATATTTTTTGTTAAAATTCAATATCTATCATTTAGCATAGTATTTTAACTTGATTAGAAAATGTAGTTTTATCAAGTGTAGAACACATAGGCACAACTAGTATAAAATATGATCTTCTAATAAGATAGGAGTGGATTGAAGTCATTTAGGTGAGCTAGTTGTTCCTAGTGTAGTCATTGAGATCATTGGGTAAGGTTTTTGTTGGGTTGAATTTCATACACTACAAAGAGCTATGAAAATATTACCAAAGGAAGACTTCAGAGATATAGTTGTGAATGTCAGGGTAAATTAGATAAACATGCTAAATTCAAACCACAGAAGCCCTAACTCATCAATAGAGTGCAAATAACCTATAAATCAAACAAGCAAGCAAACTAACTAAATTCCTAAGCTACACTTGGCTTCCCTCCATTGTTCTCATTGCTTTGCTCAGATTTGTTCTCAGACTTGCAGACCTGCAATGCTCATGAGAAGCTCAAATGGAAATGATTAGCAAAATCTAAGAGAGTCTCCTTGTGATCAGCTAGCTAGGAAGTGAGAAAATGAGGTTGGAGAGGTGTTTTTATAGAAAGCTAGGGTTGAATGAAGGGTGCAAATTGAGTGTTGACCTTTGAGTGAAATGAATGGTGAGGATTGAGTAGGGTTTCTCTCTCACAAGAGGACAAGAGGGAATTTTTTATTTTGAAAATATGTTGAGGTTTGAGAGATTAAATTAAATAAATTAGACAATTTATTTAATTAATTTGCAATGGGAGATGTGTAACTATCAAAACCCTTCTTGTCATTTTTTGTGTTTTTTCATAGATTTTAGGGCCCGAAAGAAGGGGACAAATGTGGTGCAAAATTTTGCACCACAATTGCATTCATAGGTGATGTAGGTGTGAAATCCTATGCCGCACTTGCAATCCTACACTGTAATTGATTTTTGGCAACGTAGATGCAAGCTTGTGTGATGCAATCATGTTAGGTGGCTCGCATCTGTAGGGTATGACATACCTGCGAGAATGTACGACGCAATTCCAAAATTGTGACACACATGAAGTTTCCTGTGACGCAATTGAGAAATTACGACACATATGAGTGTTCCTACGACACATTGTATTGACAGTGCGATGTATCTACATGTTTTGCAACTGATGTTTAGGGTTTTGACCTGATTTGACCCCGTTTACTTTTGATAGGCCCGTTTAGAGGTTTTAACTAATAAAATGCAGTACTTCATGAGTGCAAGTTAGATTTCTATCAATTTATACTGGCGAGAGTTGGCCGGCCTATTACATGTTATGGCATCATTTAAGCATAGAGGAGAGAGACACATTGCATGCCCTCAGATTGTACCATGATGCCTTCATGCCCATCATTAGGACTAACAGAGGGTTGTTGATTGTGCTTGCTGAGCAATGGCACTCTGAGACCAGCTCATTCCATTTTCCAACTAGCGAGGCTATGGTGACATTAGAGGATGTCTAGCAGATTCTATGGCTTCCCATCCATGGGGAGCGTGTCATCTATAGTGATGAGCGAGGATTGCCCACCCTCAAGTGACTTTTCGAGACAGAGAGCGATGTAAATCTTGGAGTAGAGGATTATGATATCGACTGGAACACCCTTGCAGATTGCTATGACAGATTGATTGTCATCTTATGTACTTGCATTGGTGGCATCGTGATCCCTAACTATCGTGGGCATAACTTTCCAATTGGATGGGGGGAGATGCTGTAGGGGATGATGGAGTGGGCCATAGTGTACACTTGGGGGGCCTACTTGTTAGCTATGCTATATTTTTAGCTGCATGGTGTATCTTTTAGAGGAGCATAGTCTATTAGCTATGGGATTACACTATTGATGATCTGGGCATGGGAGCGGATCCCAGTATTTAGGCCTCCTGTTACTAGGAGGATATTGGAGGAGATGCCCTATGTGTACATTTACTCAGGAGTAGTTATGCAGGTTCAGTCGGGCGATGTGGGTTTTTGGAGACACAGTTTGGATCACTTGGATGAGTTTGCTTGGAGGCCCTATAGGGATTGTCATGCATGGTTAGAGGACGGAGATCACTTTCCCTATTGTCAGCACATGAGGTGCCTGATTGGCTATACTATGCAGAGTCAACATATTATTGAGTGACACCGTCTAGAGCAGGTGTTGCAATAGTTTGGTGAGAGACAGGGTGTGTCAGTGGGTATAGCAAAGTTTACCCACTCGACTCATGAGACATCTGATTGGGGCCCCATGATTAGTGTTCAAACAACCATCTATGAGATTGCAAGGTTGTAGCTGATTCAGTGGGGAGCAATGACAGTTGTGGCGGATGCAGGCACCATGCCTAAGTATGACATTTGGTGGGTGCAACATAGGCATGTTCCCTATTTGCATCTAGATGAGTCTGCACCAGTTGAGCAACTAGGGAGAGGGCCTAGAGGCAGGTTTCGAGGATGAGGCTGAGGTCGGGATGGAGGTTGGGTAGGTGGTGATGATGGTTGTGATGGCAGAGGGAGAGGAGATAGAGGGAGAGGAGATAGGGGGAGAGGTAGAGATGGCAGTGACAGGGGTCCCTGACTTACACCTATTTGTGAGGAGGAAGAGGGGGTCGTTGGACAGTAGTTGTCATAAGGGAGGTTCAGGTTGGAAAGATGGAGGAGGATGTGGCGATGGAGGATGTCAAATGGGAGGGAGGTGATGACGAGATGGATGAGGAGGAGGAGAGAGTGCGTGAGGAGGCACTGTAGGATGTGCCTATTGTGGAGGTGGGGGAGGATGAGTTGGTAGAGGATGCAAGGTAGAGAGGAGGAGACTTGGCAAAGCAGATTGAGGCTTTGCAGACCTAGATGCAGGGATTGCAGGTGCAGTTGCAGAGTGTACAAGGTCAATTGACGCAATGTGCTGTAGAGTGTGACATGGCCATCATTAGGTCTCAAAGAGCAGAGAAGCGCAACATCGACTTCATAGCTACAGTTAGTGGATAGACATAGTACTATAGTGGTCTTTATGAGACTTTGGTGCTAGCTAATCAGAGGGCACTGAGCTACCAAAGCAGGAGTGCCAGCAAGTCACACTCACGACAGACACACAACAGTGTCGGCGTGTCACAGAGGAGAGCTTCACCATATGACAGGCCATCTGATTCTAGGGTTGATTCAGAGCATAGGGGTCCTCCTTCAGGGAAGGCACCATCTAGAGGTGAGAGTAGCACAAGCTAGGCCTATTTTTGGTAGATAGGACACATAGTTTTTATTGAGCCTGCGAGCTCTTGTTTTTGACTAAGCCTGCAAGCAACATTTTTTATAGTGATTCTAATTTTGTACTTGTGACACTTTATATATATATATATATGAGATATACTATTTTACAATGACCATATGTTATTTTATCATTTTATATGCATGGGATCATGATGATAGATTATGTGATGGTACTTATGCATGTTATGGATTAATGTTATGGACTAATTGATGTTTTATGTGTTATGCTCTATATGGTTCTATGAAGATGTGATGTACTTCTATTTGTCATGAATTATGGATATATGGTTTAATGATGTTTATGATGTTATGTATGCATATGGTTTATGGATGGTTATTTGATCTATGGATGATCATGATGGGATGGTTACTATATGTTTATGATATAACACTACATTACTTATGCAGGTTCTACATGTATGCAAAATTCTTATGTGATGTATGCAATTGATGATTCTACATATGATGTTGTAAACACCTAAAAATGTCCTTAGCTTGCAAACACCACTTTCATGTCAATTTTCTTCCAAATTCCATATTCAGCTATTAATTAAATAATTTTAATTATTTAATTAATTCAATTTTCTCCCTTCTGACCTATGATTAAATAAATTTTATTTATTTAAATCATTTGCTTATTTTCCCCTAATTTTCCTCTATGATTAAATAATTAATTTTAATTAATTAATTATTTAATTATTCACTTTCCAAATGTCCCCTTCACTCGTTTAATTAAAACAAATAAACATTTGTTCAAATATAGCCCTCACCTAATTAATTAAATCCTATTTAGTTAATTAGGGGATCACATGCATTCCCACTTCAAATTAATTAAATAAATTGAGAAAAAATATTTAATTCAAACTCCCTCACACCTCATCATATTTTTGAAATTAAAATTATCCCTTGTCTTGTAGTGGGAGGGAAACCCTTGTTGTTATATGGAGCCTAATCAGACTCGGAAGTTAAATTTTCCCCACTTTTATCGACGCAGTTTCCCCCCAAATTATTTAACAGGGGAGTGCAGGGGGGCAGAGCCCCTCCTGTGGGGCCCAGGGGGCTTATCCCCCTGGCGGGGGCCTAGGGGCGGAGCCCACGATGGGGGTCTGGGGGCTGCTGGGGGCAGCACCTCTGAAGCAAAAATTGCCTATTATTTTATTAAGGCATTGGGAGTTATTTTTCTATTAGCCGACATAAAAAAAACCCTATTTTTGTAACCGACATAAGGCTTGATAAAAGTAGCTAAGGGTTAGGGTTTTCATTGATATTGTATTGTAGCATTTGCAACGGTATTGAGTTGCAGGGATTGTTGGTTATAATCGGTTTGATTTATTGGATAATAATATTAGAATCTATGTTGGTGGATGTAGCCCAAGTTTGGGTGAACCACGTTAAAATTGTCTCTAGCAGTTATTATTTCTGTGTATTTTTCATTCCTCTGTTTAATATTTATTTGCATTTAATTGATATCTTCTGATGGCTAACCCTAACAACCCTAATCGATCTTCACCCTCTATTTTTCTCCAAAGTCAAGATTGAATCTAAACCCTCCATTCAAACATGTTCTTCTATAAAACAACTTCTATAGCCATTTTTCAGGGCTCTTAGCTTACAACTCTCTAATCTATTGTATTCCCTCTGATATTTTTCTACTTCACTCATTTGAGCTTGTCACGATTGTTGCAAATTTGCAAAATCTGAGAACACAATGGAAAAATTAAGGAGAACAATGGAGATAGGTCAAATGTTAGTTTAGAATATTAGTTTGTTTGTGTTTATTTGACTGATTTCCTAGCTTGTTTGCACTCCATTGGGAGTAAGGGTTTTCTATAGCTTGTTTTCTACATGTTTGAAAGCTTTTACCCTAACACAGATGCAATGGTATCTGTGTTTTTATATTTTCTCATGTAATATGGATGACCTAGTATGATAATGATGTTCAGTAGCCTTAGGCTATCATGCTAAGATGATGTTTTAACATGTGTATGTATGTAGGATTAGGGTGCCTAATGCATTTATTTTGGTGTGTCACTGTACGCCATCATGGTGACTACAGAGATGGATAGAAGAAATGGAGATTGCGAGAGAAAGGATGGTTGGCAAGAGATGAAGAATGATTGGATGTGTGAAACAAGATTTTGCTTTGATAAATTTTGAGATTTTTTCTTGCATTTTCTGCTTATCATCATATAACTTATTATGTCAAAGGACAACAAACACCACGACATGACATAGGTCGAGGTGTAAAGTGTGGTTCCTTGCGAAACATGCACATGATAGATAAGGAATTCCTAACTCAAACTAGTAACCCTGGCACCATGTCAAAATATGTGAGTAAATTACCATGAGGTATGTGAATCTGAATGCAAGGAAGTGTTCCTTCACATGCATTGGATGGTTTCCATCATACCTAATGGAATTCTGATCACACACAAGGAACCTAGTTGCCCCAGTCATTTTGCCAAGGCAAACCACAAACAACAATCAAAGAAAAAGGTCATGATCCATCATCACTTCTCTTCATCACTCATGGACTTCCTTGAGAAGCATAATAACAAGACCAAAGATCAATCCAGTAAAAGATATGACAGACTAGACTAGTAGAGTCAACAGCCATTTAGATCATTTGCCAAGTGTGTATGTTTGTTTGTTTGATCGTGATTAGATGAATAGTGCCTAGTTTTAGGATAGGAAAAATGTTATAGAAGATGTCAAGTCTGGTTTCAATAATACAACCACTTGTATAAGGTAGAAATAGGATTGAGATATGAGGATATTACAATGTGTATAGTGATTAGTGCATGATAATTGATAGTGTCTGGTTTCAGAAATGAGGTAAGCCGTATAAGGCATAGAGCCTAGTTTCGACACTGCCCCATTCCGTATAAGACAAGTGATAGTTGATAAGGGTAGTTGATAGTGATGCATGATTATCACTAGGCCATTGATCTGTAATGATTGGAATACTGATTGAATAGTTTGTTTGTTGGTTCAAGATTTGTTTAGTCATACGTTTCTTGTGAGAGATTAACTATTTTTTGGTCTGATCAAAGTGTCCATTGTAATAGAGGGTTAGCGTATTGTGAGACCAACTCAAAGGGTCATAAGGGATTGACCTAATGTCTCGGGGGCTCATCGATGATGGCCTTGCCTACATGAAAGTGCAGAGACAATGTAATTCAACCATGTGGACTATGTGTGTGACCTAGGACCTAGGGGCTCTATGCCTCGAGGGCTCATCGACGATGGCCTTGCCTATGTGAAGTCACATAGGCCTTGCCTTGCATCAATACCCTTCATCATCGACAAATTGTCATATCGATACTCTCAAAGAAGGTAACTTGACCTCAATGGGCAAGATGGCTTCAGAACCATTCCGTACTCCCTCGTCTATAGTTCTGAAGCCATCTTGCCCATTAAGGTGAAGTTATCCTCTTTGAGAGTATCGATGCGATAATTTGTCAATGATGAAGGGTATAGAGTATCTAGGTTACATGAGTTGGAGTTGCTAGATGAAAGAAGAAAAAATGCATTGGTTCATTTACAAGCATATCAGAATCATCTCCGTCACAGTTATAATAAGAAAGTCAAGGTCCAACAATTCAACATTGGAGATTTGGTTCTAAAAGAGAATCCCAAGAATCAAATGGATCGAGAGAAGCCAATAAAATTTGAGCCAAACTGGTTAGGTCCTTATGTCATCACTGATGTATATGGATCTAGAGCATATCAACTTGCCACTCCTAAAGGTGAGCCATTACCAGAGCTGATCAACAACATGCACCTTCACAAACACTATACCTAAAAATTTTAAAATTTTTTTAAGAAAAAACTAGAAAAAATCATAAAAAAGTCAAAAAAAAAAAGGCAAAAAAATAGTAAAAAGAAATAATTCATCTAATAGTGAAAACTACTCTGGTGGTGCTTTGGATAAGTACCATGGTGAAAACCTAGCAAACAAATGCCATGTGTAGTCAGTCTTTGCTCCACTGTCTACCATCATTCTATCTGGTCTTTCGCTTTACCCTTCACATAATCCACATCATAATCTGCAATAAAACTATGATGTCCTTCTCATGGCCCGAGAATAGTTGACATTTAGCATCCTTCGCTCTCCTCGTTCCATCCATCCTTTTCATAATAACCTTGCCCTATACATGACTGGGGGCAATTCCTAATCCAAAAATTTGGTATTGGAAGACACCTTCCAAAACAACTCAAAATCCAAAAACATCAAATACTCCCAAAATACAAAAACACACATGTTAAAACCCCAAAAAATTAAAACATGGCAAAAATCCAAAAGAAGCAAAAAAGCAAATATTCCCAAAAATAAAACAAAAACAAATAATCAACCAAAAATCCAAGCAATAAACATGTGTTAGTCCACCCTTGTCAAACTACGTTGCCTCTGTGACTTCACATACGTAAGGCCATCGTCGATGAGCCCCCGAGGCATAGATCCCCTAGGTCCTAGGTCACACACATAGTCCACATGGTCGAACTACATTGTCTCTGCGCTTTCATGTAGGCAAGGCCATCATCGATGAGCCCCTGAGACATTAGGTTAGTCCCTTACGACCCTTTAAGTTGGTCTCACAATACGCTGACCCTCTATTACAATGGACACTTTGATCAGACCAAAAAATAGTTAATCTCTCACAAGAAACATATGCCTAAACAAATCTTGAACCAACAAACAAACTATCCAATCAGTATTCCAATCATTACAGACCAATGGCCAGTGATGATCATTCATCACTATCAACTACCCTTATCAACTATCACTTGTCTTATACGGAATGGGGCAGTGTCAAAACTAGGCTCTATGCCTTATACAGCTTACCTCATTTCTGAAACCAGACACTATCAATTATCATGCATTAATCACTATACACATTGTAATATCCTCATATCTCAATCCTATTTCTACCTTATACAAGTGGTTGTATTATTGAAACCAGACTTGACATCTTCTATAACATGCTTCCTATCCTAAAACTAGGCACTATTCATCCAATCATGATCAAACAAACAAACATACACACTTGGCAAATGATCTAAATGGCTGTTGACTCTGCTAGTCTAGTCTGTCATATCTTTTACTAGATTGATCTTTGGTCTTGTTATTATGCTTCTCAAGGAAGTCCATGAGTGATGAAGAGAAGCGATGATGGATCATGACCTTTTTCTTTGATTGTTGTTTGTGGTTTGCATTGGCAAAATGATTTGGGCAACTAGGTTCCTTGTGTGTGATCAGAATTCCATTAGGTATGATGGAAACCATCCAATGCATGTGAAGGAACACTTCCTTGCATTCAAATTCACATACCTCATGGTAATTTACTCACATATTTTGACATGGTGCCAAGGTTACTAGTTTGAGTTAGGAATTCCTTATCTATCATGTGCATGTTTTGCAAGGAACCACACTTTACACCTCGACCTATGTCTTGTCGTGGTGTTTGTTGCCCTTTGACATAATAAGTTCTATAATGATAAGCATAAAATGCAAGAAAAAATATCAAAATTTATCAAAGCAAAATCTTGTTTCACACATCCAATCATTCTTCATCTCTTGCCAACTATCCTTTCTCTCGCAATCTCCATTTCTTCTATCCATCCCTGTAGTCACCATGATGGCGTATAGTGACACACCAAAAATAAATGCATTAGGCACCCTAATCCTACATACATACACATGTTAAAACATCATCTTAGCATGATAGCCTAAGGCTACTGAACATCATTATCATACTAGGTCATCCATATTACATGAGAAAATATAAAAACACAAATACCATTGCATCTGTGTTAGGGTAAAAGCTTTCAAACATGTAGAAAACAAGCTATAGAAAACCCTTACTCCCAATGGAGTGCAAACAAGCTAAGAAATCAGTCAAATAAACACAAACAATCTAATATTCTAAGCTAACATTTGACCTATCTCCATTATTCTCCTTAATTTTTCCATTGTGTTCTCAGATTTTGCAAATTTGCAACAATCGTGACAAGCTCAAATGAGTGAAGTAGAAAAATATCAGAGGGAATACAACAGATTAGAGAGTTGTAAGCTAAGAGCCTTGAAAAATAGCTATAGAAGTTGTTTTATAGAAGAATATGTTTGAATGGAGGGTTTAGATTCAATGTTGACTTTGGAGCAAAATAGAGGGTGAAGATCGATTAGGGTTGATAGGGTTAGCCGGCAGAAGATATCAATTAAATGCAAATAAAGATTAAACAGAGGAATGAAAAATACGCAGAAATAATAACTGCGAGAGACAATTTTAATGTGGCTCACCCAAACTTAGGCTACATCCACCAACAAAGATTCTAATATTATTATCCAATAAATCAAACCGATTACAACCAACAATCCCTGCAACTCAATACAATTGTAAATACTACAATACAATATCAACAAAAACCCTAACCCTTAGCCGCTTTTATCAAGCCTTATGTTAGTTACAAAAATAGGGTTTTTTTATGTCTGCTAATAGAAAAATAACTCCTGACGCCTTAATAAAATAATAGGCAATTTTTGCTTCGGGGGTGCTGCCCCCAGCAGCCCCCGTTGGGGGCATTGCCCCCAGACCCCCATCGTGGGTTCCACCCCTAGGCCCTCACCAGGGGGATAAGCCCCCTGGGCCCCACAGGAAGGGCTCTGCCCCCCTGCACTCCCTCATTAAATAATTTGGGGGGAAACTGCGTCGATAAAAGTGGGGAAAATTTAACCTCCGAGTCTAATTAGGCTCCATATAACAACAAGGGTTTCCCTCCCACTACAAGACAAGGGATAATTTTAATTTCAAAAATATGATGAGGTGTGAGGGAGTTTGATTAAATAAATTTTCTCAATTTATTTAATTAATTTGAAGTGGGAATGCATGCGATCCCCTAATTAACTAAATAGGATTTAATTAATTAGGTGAGGGCTATATTTGAACAAATGTTTATTTGTTTTAATTAAACGAGTGAAGGGGACATTTGGAAAGTGAATAATTAAATAATTAATTAATTAAAATTAATTATTTAATCATAGAGGAAAATTAGGGAAAAATAAGCAAATGATTTAAATAAATAAAATTTATTTAATCATAGGTCAGAAGGGAGAAAATTGAATTAATTAAATAATTAAAATTATTTAATTAATAGCTGAATATGGAATTTGGAAGAAAATTGACATGAAAGTGGCGTTTGCAAGCTAAGGACATTTTTAGGTGTCTACAACATCATATGTAGAATCATCAATTGCATACATCACATAAAATCTGCATACATCACATAAGAATTTTGCATACATGTAGAACCTGCATAAGTAATGTAGTGTCATATCATAAACATATAGTAACCATCCCATCATGATCATCCATAGATCAAATAACCATCCATAAACCATATGCATACATAACATCATAAACATCATTAAACCATATATCCATAATTCATGACAAATAGAAGTACATCACATCGTCATAGAACCATATAGAGCATAACACATAAAACATCAATTAGTCCATAACATTAATCCATAACATGCATAAGTACCATCACATAATCCATCATCATGATCCCATGCATATAAAATGATAACACAGCATATGGTCATCATAAAATAGTATATCTCATATATATATATATATATATATATATATATATATATATATATATAAAGTGTCAGAAGTACAAAATCAGAATCACTATAAAAAATGGGGCTCGCAGGCTCAGTCAAAAACAAGAGCTCGCAGGCTCAATAAAAAATATGTGTCCTATCTACCAAAAATAGGCCTAGCTTGTGCTACTCTCACCACCAGATGGTGCCTTCCCTGAAGGAGGACCCATATGCTCTGAATCAACCCTAGAATCAGATGGCCTATCATATGGTGAAGCTCTCCTCTGTGACATGCTGACACTATTGTGTGTCTACCGTGAGTGTGTCCTGCTAGCACTCCTGCTCTGGTAGCTCAATGCCCTCTGATCAGCTGGCACCAAAGCCTCATAAAGACCACTATAGTATTGTGCCTCATAAAGACCACTACAATAAGAAACTCCCTTTCAATTATCATATAATTTCTTTCAGTAGGCATCAAATTCTTGTTGATAAAGTAAATTGCATACATTCCTCCCTCTTTATCTTTATATCCTAAAATTACTCCTATGGAATCATTAGAAGCGTCTATGTCTATGTAGAAGGGTTGACTCTAGTTAGGACCTCTTAGGATTGGAGTAGAGTCAAATTTTTATTTGATCATGTCAAAGACTATTGATAGTTGTCAATCCATAATAACTCAACATCCTTCTAGAGAAGGGAGAACATAGGCATTGCAATCTTGCTAGAATTTTCTATAAATCACCTATAATAGCCTACATGACCAAGGAAACTCTTAACATCTCTTTGTGACTTGAGAGAAGACAATTGTGTTACAACCTCAATCTCCTTTAAATCCACCATGATACCTTTAGCAAAAATGTGGTGACCTAGGACATGCCTTAGTTAACCATTATTAGAGATTTTTTTGTGGATTAGTGACAATTGGTGTTTTTCATAATGCGTCAAGACTTTGTCTAGGCTATGGAGAGATTCATCAAAAGTATTTCCATGCATACTAAAATCATCCATATATGCTTCCTTGTAATCGTTCTCTAGTTCAATGAAATTGGTAAGCACAACCTGTTGGAAGGTGGTTGGTGCATTACAAATTCTAAAGAGAAGAACTCTATAAGTAAAGGTTCCCCAAGGGAAGGTGAATGTATTTTAATCCTGATCTTTTAGAGCTACTTGAATTTGGTTATACCCACTAAATCCATCTAGAAAAGAAAAGTATTTCTTCCTAGCCAGGTTATCCAAGACTTGGTCAATGAAGGGTAAGGGAAAATAGTCTATACAAGTTGCCTTGATAAGTTCCCTATAATCCACATAAATTTGTTGTTTACCACCCTTTTAGGGACAATAACAAGTAGTAACATACATTGACTATCTGAAATGGGATAGATGAATCCCACCTGCAAAAGTTTTTCTATTTTAGTTTTGACAACCTCTCTGAGTGCCAAATTGAGTCTACATTGTGGTTATCTCATTGGTCTCACATCTTTTGTGTAGATATGGTGAGTTCAGATGTTTGGGTGGATTCCTTTCATGTATTTGTATTCCCAAGTAAAATCTTTCATACGGGAAATTATAATGTCAAGAAATTCGAGTTCTTATTGATTTGATAACTAGTTGTTTATGTTTAAGGTTATCTTAGGAGAACCATTATTTATTTTGTCCTTGGATGGATTAAAGAGACTATTTTATTTTCACTCATCAACATGTTTAAAGGGCAATAAGGGAGCTACAACATGTGAAAGGTGGTTGTCTTCGGAAAATTTATTAGCCCTTGGGATAACATTGGCTAGGAGATAGTGAAATGCAATTAGGAAGTCCTTGTAGTTGTCTTGAGCAAAGTTAACAATGCTCTACTATATGAGTGATTGAATGTCCTCGTCTTCTTCCTGATCATACAAATCTAGATCATCATATGTATTTGGATCATTGTACGAATCCATATCATCCATAGGTTCTTCTATCTGATGTTTATGGTGACCATAGCTAGGGAAGCTATATTTTTTGTATTGCTATTCTTGTATGGTTCATTGACCCATAGGCAATTGTTAAGATCTATAAAAGGTTTTGTAGGTGGATGCAAGTATATATGTTTTTCGTTAATTCCATTTGAAATGGCCATATCTTTTGACCTACAATCTATAAAAGGAGTAACAGTCGCTAGCTAGGGCCTACCTAATATCAGGGGTAACTATGCTTGGGGGTATACGAATGAAGTATCAAAAATTCCATAGGATATTCCCTAGATTAAATTACAATAGGGGCATTTTCAATCACACCTTTGGAATAGTGATTGATTGGTTAGCCATTTGGAGGATGGTACTAACTTGGGTTGTAATCCCATGAGGGATAATATCTTCAACACCTCTACTAACATGACATTAATAGCCACTCCGAGATCAACCAACACATTTTGGATTTTCATTCCACCTATACCAATTGTGATCATAGGACTACTTGGATCAGCATATTTTGGTGGGAGATTTTTTCCTAAGAGAAGGTTAGCCAACTGACCCTCTATGTGAATAGTGTTGGGATATTTCTCTTTTCTTCTTAGGTTTTTATGCATAGCTATTTGATGAGTTGGTTGAGCTTTGGGATTTCCTTTATGGCTTGCAATAGAAGAACCTCAATATTTAATTATTTGAGCTCTTGGATGAGTTCTGACTCACTCAAAGACATTGACTTTGACTTCGGAGATAGTTTCAGAGCTAGCACTGTTCTTAACCTCTCTAAAAAAGGTGCATGCTCTAGAATATTTCTAGAATACAACATAAAAAAATGAGCTTTTGTGAAGCTCCTAAGTGTGGTTCTAGAGTAGCTTCAGAGTGGATTTGGAGTGTGGCTTTGAAGAAGGTCTAGAATGTAACTTCAGAGGATTTCTAGATGGGAAGTGTCATCTCCTCCTCATCTATAATCTCAACTATGGTTGGAGGAGAAGGTTTACGTAGGGTTTTTCCTAATCATAGATGGATGTTTTCATAGTGAATGGCATTAATCCTAGCTATATTATCTTGATCTATGTTATACAAAAGTGCAACCTGTCTATCAGTTTCAGGATTTGCTACCAGTTGAGAAGAAATGTGGTTGGGTGACCAACTAGTTTGAGGCTAATTTTGAGTGTTAGGTGGTGTAGGCAATAGATTATATTATTGGTTTTAAAATCATCGTGACCCTTGGTAAGGTTGGTTATACTACAATCTCCATTACGTTGGAGTATTTGGAGGGAACCATTGTTGTTGTGGTTGGTTAGGCCATTTGGGATTAGACCAGGGTTGGTTGGTCCATTCCTAGGGTCCCCAAGGATAAGGTCCCCATTTCTATGGCACTTGTTGGGTGGACCAGGGTGTGGGCCATGGATTAATGTTCCAATTCATAGGTGGATGTCAGGGGGGATGATTTAGAGTTTAGTTGTAAGAAAAATTACCACCTTGTCTTTGTCCCATGTAGTGAAGTTCCTCTTCTATTGGAGGAGTCTTCTTTTTATAACTTTTGATAACATCAAGCAATTCACACTGATCTATAGGGTGGTTTTGTTGCAAGTATGAGGATAACCGGTGTTGTCATTGATGTCAACATACTCATATTGCATTAATGAGGAGGATTGAATGAGCTGTGTGTTGAGGATATTGAGAGAATAAGTCTCAATCAGGAACAGTGAAGAATTGTGATGACAAGAAGGAAAAAGTCCTAAATAGGTTGAGGATCACGGGATGCAGTTTAAAGGGTTTGTAGATATGAGTCTTGAGATGTTCCAGTCAAGATTTTAGAGGTCCGCATGAAGATCTGAAGAATTTATGGTCGCTCCAGTAGAACTGGTTCCGGTAGGTGTTCAGAGGTGACAGAGGGTCACAGAAAGGTCCGGTGAGCTCCAGAATTGCATGATCTCACTCTGCGGATTGGATGGAGTGTTGAAGAAGTCTGTGTGAAGTGACAAATAGACTTATTCATGGTTTGGAGGTCTGGAAGCACCTTTCTCATTGTGACAGTGATGACAGACTGTGTTCTTGAAGTTCCAGATGAAGAAGAGAAGAATTCCAGTAAGCTAAGAAAATGCGGATGTTCTTGATGTCTCAGGAAAGGTTTTGGTGATCTTTGGATTGTATACAATTCTTATTGGCAGTCTGCATTAAAGTTTGAGTTTGCATTTGAAGAATAACCATGGATATTGGTGTTCTTCCTAAAACAGGCCGACCGGATGTATTACACGTCTTGCGAATGATCTTATAGGTGTTTGCCGACTTAGATGATTGTTCCTAAGTTGATGCATTATATAAATAAGGGATTGTGAATTCATTTTGAAGTGTGTCTTGGTGTGGATGAGGGTGGTATAGCGAAGAAGAGTGAAAGGCAAAGTAGGAGTTTTCGAGCGTAAATGGAACTGATCTAGACATGGTAAAGATGTCAATCTCCAGTTCAAGTTTGTAATACTTGTTACTTTGTAGACAGTGTGTCTCTTGTAGGCAGTGTGCCTCTTGTGAGCAGTGTGCTCGGGCAGTAAGCCCTAATTGGCATGTGCCATCTATTTTTCTTATTCTTCTAACAGAGAATAATCGTTGGGTTAATCACCCCATGGTTTTTCCCTTGACTGGGTTTTCCACATCAAAATCTTGGTGTTTCATGTGTTGATGTGTATCTGCTCTGGTGTTTATGCTTTATGCTTTCATGAGTGATTAATTGATATGCTATTAAATAACAAGAGGATTTAAGTGTTTGAATTCAAAGCAAGTTTTTGTACAACTGACTCACCCCCCCTCTCAGTTGTGTGTCCTAGATCTAACAATTGGTATCAGAGCTAGGTTCCTCTAAAAAGAGCTTAACCGCTTGAGGAGATCCAGGATGTCGTCATACAAAAGGGACAGTCTGAAGTTTGATGGAACCAACTTCACTCTTTGGAAAGGCCGCATGAAATGTCACTTGGAGTGTATGGGAAAGGCGTACTTGTCCATGGTCACAAAAGCATATACACCTCCACAGGGTGCTCCGACAACTCTAAATGAAATCACAGATGCTGAAAATAATCTACGGACCAAAGAGGCTCTTCTAAGTGTATTAACTGATTCAGAGCTTTCAAATGTTATTGACCTACCAACTGCCTAGATCTGGATTAAACTGGAACTTTTGCATGAAGGAGATGAGTATGTTAAGAGTGCAAGGTTGCAGAGTCTCAAAGGGAAATTTGAAAGACTGAAAATGAGAGATGATGAAAATATTACTACCTTTATGCCAAAAGTAAATGAGCTGGTGTGTGGAATCAGGAATGCTGGTGGAGTTTTGGATGAAAATGAGATTGTTGGCAAAATTCTTAGATCTCTTTCTGCTGTCTACAAAATCAAGGTTGCTACCATTCATGAATTCAGAGCCCATATAACTATCACCAGAGACCAATTGGCTGGCAAACTGGCTGCATTTGAAATGACCAAGTTTGGAGATGATCCCCCCAAGATTGAATCTGCATTCAAAGTCAGTGCCTCTGTGAAAGGTAAACAAAGATCTGATCCGGGAGAAAACTCTTCAAGGAAGCTGTCATGGTATGATCAAACAAGAAGAGACATGGAAGTGGAAGAAGCAGAAATAGCTCAACTTGAAGCTCTCTTTGCAAAGAGACTGCCAAGAGGATCTGGTTAGTATGAAGGAAAATTACCCTTTAAGTGCTTCAACTGCAATAAGATTGGTCATTTTGCCTCAAGATGTCTGGAAAGATCTGCAAGGTCAAACTCTAACAGACAAAGGTTCCAAAAGAATTGTTATTATGTTCATGAAGAAGATGATAATGAAGGAGTAACAGATGATGAATCAGATATAGGAAACAAATCCGAAAATGAATGGGTGTTTATTGCCATCAAGGAAGAAGTTTCAATATCCTCTGAATTTGTCAATCATAAGGTTGTAGAAAGAGCTTTGGCTGCCCAAGTTGAAGACAAGGATAATTAGGTTATTGATAGTGGATTCTCTCACCATATGACAGGTGACAAGAACAAGTTCTTAGATTTGGAAAGGTATGAAGGAGGTGTGGTAAAGTTTGGTGATAATTCTGTTGGTAGAATCAGAGGAAGAGGGACTATTTCTTTTAATGGAAGAAACAAAACTGGTAATGTACTATATGTTGAAGGCTTGAAGCACAATCTTCTCAGTGTTGGACAGTTGGTGGACAAAGGCTATGATCTCCAATTCAAGGATGAAAAATGCAAAATCCTTGAAAGATCCAGAACAGAGATTGCATCCGGTACTCAAACTAAAGGTAATATCTTCCACTTGGTTGGTTCTGATAAAAGTTGTCTATTTGTTTAAATTGATTAGAGTTGGTTATGGCATAGAAGGATGTGTCATGTAAATTTTGATAACATCATCAAGATAAGCAATACTCAGGCTGTAAGAGATCTTCCAAAATTGGTAAAACCTACAAATAGCTTGTGCAAAGAATGTCAGTTGGGTAAACAGAGCAGAGTCTCATTCAAAAGCAAGGATCAGTCCTCTACCAGATTATTGGAGTTAGTTCATACTGATCTATGTGGTCCGACAAGAATCAAGAGTATGCAAGGTGATAGATACTTTATGTTACTGATTGATGACCATTCCCGAATGATGTGGGTCACCTTTCTGAAAGAGAAATCAGAAGCGTTTGAGAAGTTCAAAATCTTCAAGGCTATGGTAGAGAATTAAACCAGATTAAAACTAAAATGTCTGAGGTCTGATAGAGGTGGTGAATTCACATCCAGTGAATTCATAGATTTTTGTGAGAAGCATGGTATAAAGAGATAGTTATCTGCTCCTAGGACTCCACAGCAGAATGGAGTAGTTGAGAGAAAGAACCGGACCATCCAGGAAGCATCCAGGACAATGATGATGGAAGCAAATGTTCCCCAGATGTTTTGGAAAGAAGCTGTCAGCACTGCAGTCTACACTCTCAATCGAGTTCAAATCAGAAGCAATATCGGTAAGACTCCTTATGAACTTTGGTTTGGCATCACTCCTACTATGAGATATTTCAAAGTATTTGGTAGCAAGTGTTACATTAAAAGAGATGAAGATCTAGGAAAGTTTGATGCTAGAAGTGATGAAGGAATTTTCTTCGGTTACTCCACTCAAAGCAAAGCATACCGGTGTTACAATAAGAGACTGAAAAAGATGATAGAAAGTACAAATGTGAAGGTTGATGAAGGTATTGAGAAGCCCTCAAGATTTTATGAGTATGATGAAGAAGATCAGAATGATGTTCTGGTTCAAGGAGCTCCATCCTCTCTTGAAAGTCAGATTCAGACTGATCCGATAAATCAGGAAGAAGAGACAGGTCTGAATGAGCATGATCAAGAAGCAGAAGTGCAAGAAACTCCCAAAGTTCCAAGGTATGTAAGATTGAACCACTCTAAAGATCAGATCATAGGTGACAAAAGCAAAGGTGTGCAAACTAGAAGGAATGTTGCTCAAAAATCAGATGAATTTTGTCTGATTTCAAAGATTGAACCTAAGATAATAAATGAAGCATGCAATGATGAAAATTGGACAAAAGCAATGGAAGAAGAATTAATGCAAATTGAGAAAAATCACACTTGGGATCTTGTTTCTAGACCTAGAAACAAGAATGTGATTGGAACCAAATGGGTCTTCCGGAACAAACTAAATGAAGTTGGTGAAGTAATCAGAAATAAGGCCAGATTAGTCTGCAAAGGCTACTCTCAAATAGAAGGGATTGATTTTGAGGAAACCTTTGCTCCAGTGGCAAGAATTGAAGCAGTTAGACTATTTCTTGCATTTGTTGCCTTCAAAGATTTCAAAGTGTATCAGATGGATGTCAAATCTGCTTTCCTGAATGGTGACTTAGAAGAAGAGGTGTACATTGAACAACCGGATGGATTTCAGTTATTTGAGCATGGTGATATGGTCTGCAAATTAAAGAAGGCATTGTATGGTCTAAAGCAAGCTCCAAGAGCATGGTATGAAAGGCTGGACAAACATCTTTTGAAGATTGGGTTCAACAAAGGTACTACTGATAGTAACTTATATTTCAAAATTGATCATGAAAACATCTTGATTGTTGAAGTATTTGTTGATGATATCATCTTTGGAGGAAAAGACAGTGTGTAAAACCTTTGCAAATCAAATGAAAAGTGAGTTTGAAATGTCAATGCTTAGTGAAATGAATTTCTTCTTGGGTCTGCAAATTACTCAGTCAAAGAAAGGAATCTTTATCTCTTAGACCAAATATGTGAAAGAATTATTGAGGAAATTTGGAATGGAAGATTCAAAGCCAATGAACACTCCCATGGCAACCGGATGTAAGTTGAGCAAAGATGATGACTCTCCTAAGACAAATCAGACCAAGTACAGATCAATGATTAGAGGATTATTGTATCTCACTCAAACTAGACTAGATATAATGCAGGTTGTTGGTATTGTGGCAAGATTCCAGGCTGATCCTAGGGAATCTCATGTCATGGCAATCAAAAGAATTTTTAGGTACTTAAAAGGAACAGTTGAGTATGGTCTATGGTATCCTAGAGATCATAATTTTTCTCTTCATGCATACACAGATGCAGATTGGGCAGGAGATGTGGATGATAGGAAGAGTACAAGTGGAGGAGCATTCTTTTTGGGAAAAAGGTTGGTTTCTTGGCTAAGCAAGAAATAAGATGCAATATCCCTATCTACAACTGAAGAAGAATACATTGCAGCAGCAAGTAGTTGCACTCAACTTTTGTGGATGAAGCAGATGCTAAGAGATATTCAAATAGAATATGAGGAGCCTATCACAATTTTCTGTGATAATTCAAGTGCAATAAATATTTCTAAGAATCCGGTGTTGCATTCTAAGACTAAGCATATATCTATCAAGTTTCACTTTCTAAGAGAGCAAGTGAACAAGGGTGAAGTCAAATTGGAGTATGTTCCCTCCAAGGATCAGCTTGCAGATATTTTTACTAAACCTCTTCGCAAGGACTCTTTTGAGTATCTCAGGGAAAAGTTAGGGGTCATGGCCCCTCCGGTGATGAACTAGGATGCACTAATGTGCATCAGTTCGGTGGATATCACAGTCATATCTTGTGATCTGGATTGATGATGGGGAGCTGCTACTAAGGGGGAGCAGTTGATATGATTCTGATTGCAAGTATGAGCCCTTTGCCATTGATGTCAAAGGGGGAGAGAAGACATGTGAAAAACAAGTGGTTGATGATCAAAGGGTGAGCAGTAAAGGAAGAGAAGACATGTGAAGAGTTGTTGCTTATAGGGGGAGCTATGACAGAAAGGAGAAGTTCTTGTCTTGATGGTTTTTCACATCATATGTTGCCATCAATGACAAAGGGGGAGATTGTTGCAAGTATGAGGATAACCGATGTTGTCTTTGATGTCAACATACTCATATTGCATTAATGAGGAGGATTGAATGAGCTGTGTGCTGAGGATATTGAGAGAATAAGTCTCAATCAGGAATAGTGAAGAACTGTGATGACAAGAAGGAAAAAGTCCTAAATAGGTTGAGGATCAGAGGATGTGGTTTAAAGGGTTTGTAGATATGAGTCTTGAGATGTTCCAGTCAAGATTTTAGAGGTCCGCATGAAGATCTGAAGAAGTTATGGTCACTCCAGTAGAACCAGTTTTAGTAGGTGTTCAGAGGTGACAGAGGGTCACAGAAAGGTCCGGTGAGCTCTGGAATTGCATGATCTCACTCTGCGGATTGGAGGGAGTGTTGAAAAGTCTATGTGAAGTGACAAATAGATTTGTTCATGGTTTGGAGGTCCGGAAGCACCTTTCTCATTGTGACAGTGATGACAGACTATGTTCTTGAAGTTCCGGATGAAGAAGAGAAGAATTCCAGTAAGCTGAGAAAGTGTGGATGTTCTTGATGTCTCAGGAAAGGTTTTGGTGATCTTTGGATCGTATACAATTCTTATTGGCGGTCCACATTAAAGTTTGAGTTTGCATTTGAAGAATAACCACAGATATTGGTGTTCTTCCTAAAACAGGCCAACTGGATGTATTACACGTCTTGTGAATGATCTTATAAGTGTTTGCCGACTTAGATGATTGTTCCTAAGTCGATGCCTTGTATAAATAAGGGATTGTGAGTTCATTTTGAAGTGTGTCTTGGTGTGGATGAGGGTGGTATAGCGAAGAAGAGTGAAAGGCAGAGCAGGAGTTTTCAAGCTTAAATGGAACTGATTCAGACATGGTAAAGATGTCAATCTCTAGTTCAAGTTTGTAATACTTGTTACTTTGTAGATAGTGTGTCTCTTGTAGGCAGTGTGCCTCTTGTGAGCAGTGTGCTCGGGTAGTGAGCCCTAATTGGCATGTGCCATCTATTTTTCTTATTCTTCTAACAGAGAATAATCCTTGGGTTAATCACCCTGTGGTTTTTCCCTTGACCAGGTTTTCTACGTCAAAATCTTGGTGTTTCATGTGTTGATGTGTATCTGCTCTGGTGTTTATGCTTTATGCTTTCATGAGTGATTAATTGATATGCTATTAAATAACAAGAGGATTTAAGTGTTTAAATTCAAAGCAAGTTTTTGTACAACTGATTCACCCCCCCTCTCAGTTGTGTGCCCTGGATCTAACAGGTTTGTCTCACAAATGTGATAAATGTCTACTTTATATATAGGACACTCCCTCAAGAGGTGTTTATTCTTACACCTAGGGTAATAGATGGACATGGGTTTTATATTTTTATTTTTGTCCTAAATTTTATCTAGAGCAGTATTCATTTGCACTAAAATGTCTTTTTAAGTTTGTTATTTTCTTAATTAGTTGCCCTATCTCACTACTACTCTTTACATGTTTAGATTTCTTGACTCCTCCGAGCCTTGTCCTATAATAGTTTTGACATAGTTTTGAGATGTCAAGGAGACTAAGTTTTGTTACATGACCCTTCCCTATAAGGTTAAGGGCTTGTCAAAAGTTTTCTTCCAGACCTCTTAGAAATATGGTCTTACCAAGTTTAGGACTCAAATCATCTCCACACTATTGTAAAACAAAGAGGAAATGGTCTAAATAATCCTCCATACTCTTGTCCTATCTTTACCTCATGCAAAAAAGCTCCTCCTTCCTATCCTTGACCTTATAATAGTCTTGATACTTATCTAGAAACGTAGTTTCCATTTCATTCCATGAGTTGATGGATCCTAAACTAAGTCCCATGAACCAACGCATGGCTAAGTCCTTTAGTGTTGATGCAAAAAATTTAAGTTTCTAGTTGTCTATTTTGTAGTCCTAGGTTTGGCATAAGACCTTAAATTTGAAAAGGAAATAGTTAGGGTCCTCAAAAGCCATTCCTCTAAAGGTGGGTAGTATGGAAGGGGAAATATTTTTCATGGGGGGCTCTTTGGTTGGGTTCAAGTTGATAGGGTAGGTGAATGTTCTCTCTACCCTTTCTTTTGCTTGTTCATTATGGTTCTCCATTATGTTTCTTGGGATGAAATCCGTAGGTTGCCAGAGTTCTTAGATTGTTTGAGAACTTCCTTCTTGATTTTATTTATTGATATAGTGTGGGTCCTCTTGGATAAAAAGATGTGGTTCCTACAAAATTTTGAGATGACCATTTCCCCCTAAGTTTGCTTCCCAATCAAATTCTTGACTAGTGTCTATGGTTGTGGGGTTGGGGGTTCTTTGCCGTAAATTGGCCTTGAGAGTCCCTTTTTCTGACCATGTAGAAGAAAGGACTACTTAGCAAAAAAAATCTACTTCCTAAAGAACTACTAGCTTAGATTTTCCCAATGATTCACCTAATAAAACATAAAAGTTCCCTGATAGCAATGCTAAAAAGTGACAAGGTGTCGTCGAACCCTCCACTTTAATAGATGATTTATCTTTGTCAAACTAGGGTGGTGTCCTAAGGCTATCTACAATAGGAGCTGAAAACCTAAACTAGAAGTGTTTCTATCCTAAGACATGAAACTACGCATACATAATTGAATTTGTTGAATTTAAATTGCTCAATTGAAGCTAGTCTAGGAATGTAAATGCTTGTGCTTGGATATAAATTATTGAAGGAAAACTATTCTACTGAATAAAATGCTTATGCTAAAAGAGATTGCAAAAAACAAAACTAAATTACCAAGATTAAAGCAATTTGTATTTTTTTAACTATTCCTTGAATAATATTTTATGAACAATAAAATGAATTGGTAAAGAACTTTTTTGAAGGAAAATCACTTAAACAATTAACACACATGTAGGTTGAACATAATAGATATACTACGACAAATAACAACATGCACTATGGAATAACATCCACATAGTGGGACTATTGAAATGAAAAGAACACAAGAAAACTATCTACAAAATACTAGCTCTATCTTTCTTCCTCTGGGTGAGTGACCCTTGCTCCTCTAGAGGAATGGGACCATTATCAACAATCACATTCAATACTCAGATGCTCATGAAAAATACCAAAGATTGCATAATCACCATTATATTCTGTTTGCTAAAAGACTACATAAACATCAAAAGTCAGCTACTCAGAATTCACTACTTGCACATAATAATTTTACTAACTCTTCTTTTGGATTCGACAAACTCATTTAGTTTAGTAGAACATCACCAAATTCCCTCAAAAGATTGCTAAAATTATTCCACTACTATAATCTAGCAACATGCCCATGCACATTCTGGTGCTTTTATTCTTCGAGGACTCTAAAACTATTAACTATAACTGAACATTAAAGTAAATAGTTAACTCATACTAAATATGTTATTGTTGTTCCATGGAAAATGGAGGGCAATCTTTAATTGTGGGTTGCATTTATCGGTGCACTTCCTTTTGCTGCAGGTGTATGTTGGTAATTGATCCTATAATTGATGAACTGAAGATGAAGCTAAGGATTTGCTATAATTTTGGGCTAGAAAATCACATAATAGGGCTCTATTCTTCATTCATGATTGGTGTCTATGTTCTCTGGAGTTGTCTGAAGTTTAATGCCATGGTTTCTAGAGCTGAAAGTCCAGAGCTAGCTTGGTACCTTGCCTTAATGAAAGCTCCAAAGTTTTTCAAAATGTTACTTTCTGGTACTAATTTATATGACTTTTCTTTGTATGCCAAAATTGCCCTTGTTTGTATCAAAATAAATAGTTTTTGGCCCAACATGATTGTCAGAATATCAACATTTAAACTTTAATGAGAAACTTGAATTAGATTGATATACATATCTCATTTATATCTTAAGTAAATGATAATTCTTAAACTACTCCTAAATTCACATGAAAGGGCATGGGGAAAAGGGGAAAAAAGGTTACTTTGTTATATCAAAATGAGGTAGTTATAGCCTCATCAACACCCATCTTTTTTACCTCTACATATTGATTATTGACATTGCTAAGTTGTTATTCATGTATATTTTATATTTTTATTAGATGCTAATCATGGAATTTTGTGCTTTGTAGGTTCTTAGACGGAACTATCATTACATGGAGCACATGTAGATTGTTGTCCATATCCATATACTTTTTATATGTTGTAATGTCCCCTTCTAGTAAGCCAATTTTTTTCTTGACCTTGCACAATTTCAACTTACAAAGAGAACATTAGAGTTCCGTTTCCATTTCATTTCATCATTCTAGCTTTCTAATCAATATCAAGTCATACTTATGTCCTTATGCTTATGACCTTATGTTCTTAACTATAATGCTTTCATCTTATCATTCACAAATATAAACATTTCATATTCTCATTCACACACTTCCCATGCACTACCTTGAGTGGGTCCTTGGTTGCCCTCTCATTAATCATTCTTACCTTCCACATAAGTATGGATGTATTAGGGCACAATCCATCCCTACAGAGGCCCAAAGGCTTCACACTACATGTAGTGTTCTTCACCATTTGGCTCGATGGAACTTCATGTCCACACAACATTCTTCATCCCATCGAGGGTCACCTCTCGTCAGACACATTTGTTATGAGCTCATAACTACCTTAGGCCCAAGGACTTCACTCCCACACAGAGTTCTTCATCACTTGGCTCAAGGGACTTCACAACCACACATTGTTCTTCATCCACTTGAGGGTCACCTAGGTCCAATATACATCCCTAATCCAAACCCTTACTTCGATGGATGGTAAGACGATTAATGATGAGGCTTGAACACCTCTCGGTTAGATCACGAGTCGTGTCCCATAGTTATCCAATGTTATCATCTTGTGATCCCCCTTGGATCACAAGATGCCATGATCTTTCTTATTCCATAATGGAACCTATCATTTCCTTGGCCTATGCCTTCATGCATATCCTTATGATCATTCATATAACTTTATTGTTCCATATATTTATATATATTAAGATTGTCTATTGTCCCTTTGCATATTGAATATAGATGACACTAATTTACATTGAAGCATTTCCATTATTTTTAAATGATGATCATATTCTACCTTTAGTCTATTTCAAATTACTACATATAATCATGTTATAAACTATATGTACTTTCTCATATTCTTTCATTTATGATCTTATCAAGATCATATTAATTCTATTCCTTCCTTGTATATTTATGTTCACATATCTAAGATCAATCTATTATTCTATGTATATTCTCTTATGGTTAACATCTATCATTAATCATAACACAATCATTTATCTTTGTAAGTCTATCTATGTTAGAATATGAAGACTTGGAAATGTAAACATTACTTCTAATGCATATATGAATTTATAATGCAGTCAACAAGATATATTTTCTTATCCTTATCAATACTCAGCATATGTTATTCATAAAGGTAAAGCATAACATAGATATCAGATTTGGCATTATATGGATAAAGAGCATTAATGCATACCTTTAGATGGCTGTCACAATTCGATGTGATCTATCTGCTGTGTTAACTTCAATTTGGTGGAAAAGATCAAAGTCCAATCTAAAATAAATATTATTCTTTGTGCTATGTGGGTGATATATGTGACTGCAGGTTAATGACGGATTGCTGCGATTGGAGGTCTTAGGAATGATATGGTATTGGCTGCTAAAGAACTTGTCTTAAATGTTGACGCTGAGATTATTCTTCATAAGATTCGATGATTCCTTCCTTTGATGCCCCGGATGATGGCTCAATAGTTTCTTTTTTATCCTCCGCCACCGAGGAGTCACAACTATTATGAATCGATGCCTCACTCAGCGCTCTATTTGTCCTTAGTAATAATTGTTATTTGTAACTTTGCCTCATTTGTTAATGATTGGTCCTTAATTAGCCGATAGGCTTTTAGTTGTGAGCATTATAGTGCTCGGAATTGTCTCACGCCGTAAAAGTGTCGCCGGCAAATTTTCAACGATCAAATGTGCATTGAGAATGTTAGATACTAGATAGATGTTGGCTATTGCCCACTTGTAGAACACCGTTTAAAAAATATCTAGAATATCTAAAAACAGCACACCGTTTGAATGGAACAGATGAAAATTCGACGAATCCATAGAGTCGGCTCTGGCATATAAGAAGATAACACTACAGTCATAGATTAGCTTCCACCGCCTCATTTTGATGGTTCGATTCTTTCAGAGGCATCAAAGCTCCCTTATAAATATCTACTATCTCCAACCCTATATTTCAAGCAATAATTTTACAGCTGAGTCATCTGGGTGTGCAGATATCGGTCTTTTCTACAATCTGGTAGTTGTATGGATGGCCATTTCTGCAATTTTTTCAGCGGGGCTCGCTTGCTTCTGATGCTCGGATGATTAATAGTTTAATAGATATTGATGGGCTGCATTTTGGAAAATAATTTTTTCGTTTTAACCTTTGGAAGACAATTGTAAGTGTAAGATGAGTCCCATCTCTCCCTCAACCTTTGTTTCTTTAATCCCCTATACAATTGGCTTGGCTGATTTGCAGCGATCATTTTAGTGCAGTGGTTTTTGTATGGAACCAAAATTAGTTAGTTTTGTTTTATGGGATTGAAGGGCTCCATCATGATTATTGATGAGAAGCAAGCTGAGTTGTAATTTTTTGGCGAGAAGCAAGTTGAGTTATAATTTTTTGGCGGATTGATACTAATTAACATAAAATCTGACTTCGTGGAAGGTAATTTCAAATATTTATTTTCCATGGCTTGATAGGGGATTTACAGAAAATAATACATTTTATTTTTTTAGTTGTTATGGCCTGAAGGGGCTTACGTCATTCTAAAGGCTTGAACAAGAACATTGATGGTGGTATGGAGTGAATCAGTTTTTATGCACATGTAAGTAACTTGCTGGCATAAGTTTTGTTGCTTTTTAATTAGTCCCTCCAATTGGATTGAGAAATGATTAAAATGGTACTCTGTGGTAGTAACGTAATTGCTCTGTGTGTAATCTATATGATGGATGTCAACTTCTTTACAGGCAGGGGTGTTTTTTAAATGACATTAAGAAGCTTTAGTAATGGAGAAATTTCTTGAAAGAGGTCTTTTTGAAACCATTATCTTTTGTATCATATCCACCTTTATATTGTTCCTATTTACTTTAAGCTAGGTTGTAGTCATTGTAGTCATTTTTTTACTCCAGGTCGTTCAGAACTGTGGAAATTAGAGGCTGGGGAATCCGAGGTGGCTTGAAAATAGTATCAGCGGACTTCATTAGTTCATTGAGATCAGCAATTATTATCAAGTAAATAAAAGTTGGGTTTATTTGAATATTGGAAAGTTTAGCAGATTAGAACAAGAAATTCATTTGTGTTAGAACAAGTGCCCGAGAAACAGCAATATAAATGGTGGTCTGATGTCGAACTGTATGGGTAAATGAGGAACCCATTCTACTCTAGAGGGGATATGGGTGTGAGTATTATAGTGCTTAGAATTGTCTCACGTCAAAAATTTTTTAAAGTCGGTTAATAGTGCTGCACATATAAAAACAATCATTATTGGGTTAATAATGTTGCAATATAAAACAATCATCATTTATTTAATTAATCAAATCAATAACATAATGATTTTTCAAATGTTCTTTTATCAACCCATCTGCTATGGATGGATATGTGATTGCCAAATATGAGATACAAGATGTCGTAAATATTAAATCCTAATTAAATATCAAAAACCCTAATTAGGGTTTCTTTTAATTAGGGGATAGGAAATTTTCTAAACTCGTCGGTTGTTCCTATCGGCGTATTCCTTGAACCTCCAATGGGTGCAAGTGCTAGTGGTTATTGTCTTGAGGAACTCCTTATGATCGGTGCCCACTTAGCAATCGATTATTGTTTTGTATATTTATGCCATCTTTGTCCTATATGCCAAGTCAGCTTTGTCTTATTCATATCTTGTCTTTCTCTCATGCTTCATACTAGTTTAACTCTTTGCATTTGATAATGGTGGGAATGATGTGGGTTGATCAAGACAACATGAAATTGGTCTTTCCAATCTTTAATTGGAAAGTGAGTATCGAGACATGACATATGTGCTTGCCATTTACTTTAATGCTAATTGCTTATTTACTTTGACATGCATAACTCATGGTAGTTCACATGGGTGAAAGTGTATCCTTAAGACTTTCCCACACTTGTTTGGAGTTACTTTGACCCTTTGTCCTTAGTGCAATAGTTTAGTGTTCTATTGTGCAATATTTGGTATCCAACTTGTACTTGATGTGATTTCAAGTTCATGTATGCCAATGGCTTGGACCTAATCCTCAAATATGTTATTTTCAATCTCAGTTCAAGATTGCAACTACAACCCTAAACATGGTTCAGGACCACATATGAGGCTTTAAACCCCTTCTCCAAATTTAAAATTAATTATGGGCCCAAGCTAACTTGTCTGCAATTAGCCATTTCTTGTCGACTCAAGCACAAAATATTCAGGTTTGAACACTAGGGTGTTGCATAAAATGACAAACCCTAAGATCATTTTGGATCATGGGATAACATTGTCATTTACTCATCATTCGATCACATTTGGAGCATTGTATCAACACTTATAGTCATAAGAACATATATAGGCATTTGCATAAATTCTACTTGGTGTGTCTACAAACATGTTCAAAATCATCGAATCAATTAAGGGGCTTGATTAAGGCACAAGGTGGGAAGTTAGTCATTTTCCCTTATCTAGTGTAGTAAGTTCTAATGGTACTTTTAAGAACCACCATTTCAAATAACATAGGCAAACAAGAATCTCAAGACCATAAATTCAAAGCAACACAATAGGTTCAAGGCTACAAAAATAGGTTCAAAGCCACATAAACAAGTTTAAGGTCATAGGTGCAAGATTGAACCTCAACAAAGGATAACAACCACAAATTTGATAGTAAAAGTTTGAGTTGGATCACAAAGTATACACTACAACATATCATTCACTTATCACACTAAAACTAAATACACTTATCCTTTTTGTCAATATTGTTTTTAAACTCTATTCTTTTATTTAAATTAGTTACTATATTAATTGTTTTATTTATTAATTAGTCTAAATAGTTTGAAAAAAAAATTATTTCTTTTCACTTCAAATTTTTTTTTACTAAAAGATGGAAAATGTAAACTTACAATAACCCTACAATACATTTAAAGTTTTCACTTTTTATTAAATTAATATTAATATGCACTCTCTTTAAATGAAAGTGGTATAATAAGAATTAAGAAATACAAAGCATTTATATAAATAAGTGAAATCCAAATTTTATTTTATATCCAAAAAAAAATCATTAGTTCTATTCTTATTAGATTCCATTACTTTTCCAATTCAAAAGTGTTTTTTTAATGGTTTAAGCCTTTGACATTCCTTTCTATTCTTCATATATATAAATAATAATAACCTATGTGACCTTTAATCCCATTTTTGTTTGGTTGTAAACGTTTGGCTTTAGGCCATGTTCCTGTTCCATTCTATCATTAAAGAATGTTTAAGATTGTGTTTTGTAAAAGAATCACTTCCCCTTGTTTTGGTCTCTAAGGCAGCTGCTCACAAAATTGATAAAAGCTACCGGAGGGATGTTCGGTATTTTTCCAAATACGTAAAATGACCTCTTAACGAAAACCCCACACCTTATCCATTCCATTCTATCTGTGTAGACACCATCTCCCCTTCTACAGGGTTGTTTTATTAAGCTGTTGCTGTTTAGAAGATGGCAGCGTCGTATTTGTCTGTACCAACAACCCATTTCAATCTCAACCACAATGCTCTTCCCTCTGCAAGCAGGGTTCCTTCCCTTTCATCATCCATGTCCATATCAACAATATCATTGCTACCACCCTATTACTCTCTTCAGCTCTCACACGTTATCTCTGCAATTGTTAGCTGCAAAAAGGTTTTTAGAGTCACTGCATTAGCTCAAGAAACAGAACAAGGTACAGAAAATGCCAATTCAGAAGAGGACACCCAAACAGAAAAAAGTCCAGAGGAAACAGTGGCAGAGCAAAATTCAGAAGGAAAAATAGCAGCGACACCCCCCGCAGGAGTGAAACTCTACGTGGGTAATCTCCCCAGGTCCTGTGACAGTGCACAGCTTACTCATATCTTTCGAGAATATGGAACCGTGGATTCTGTGGAGGTATTTCTTTTTTCTTTTTTACATACCTAATTAACATTAACAGCACACCCACGTTGTTCTTATTGGTAGAAGGCTCTTAATTATCTAGGAACAAGGATTCATTGAAAGCCAATTCCTCATCATATTGTGAAGGGGGTAAGAATTCAATAAAAATGAACTCTTAGTAGCAAGTATTCATTGAAAACCAACTCTAAGTTTATTTAGTTCATTGAAAGCCAATTCCTCTGCAATATACCCCTCCTTATACTCTCTTAAGAAGGGATTATCTGAAAGTCGACTCTTCTGCCACGTCCTCCTTGTCACATGGTCTGGGAGCAAGGACTTGAAAGTCAACTCTTAGCAATGCTTACTTGCAAACAAGGATTCAATGAAAGCCAACTCCTCTTTCATATTGTCATGGAGAAGGGTTTCATTGAAACCGAGCTCCTGGTTGTGCTCATTTGGAGCAAGGTATCACTGAAACCCAACTCCTTATCATACTAATTTGGAGCGGGGATTCATTGAAACCCAACTTCTTTGCAAAATCCACCACATCACATTGTCTTGGAGCAAGGATACACTGAAAGTGAACTCCTCTGCCTCATCTACAAAGATCTAAAAGGGAGTCGGTTTTGAACCTGGCTCATCATTGTGATAAGTAACCATCTTACAGCTAGACCACAACTTGACAAGCTAAACAGCATGGATAATTGTGCACACACAATTTATATGTTAATTTAAACACCAATTTTTAAGGCATGATTTGGTATCTCACAATCCTAGCATCCTCAGGTAATTTGTAATGAAGAAACTGGGATAAGCCGAGGATTTGCCTATGTAACAATGAGGAATGAGGAAGAGGCTCTTGAAGCAATTGATAAACTGCGAAACTATGTAAGTGGGATGAAAGAAATTTGAGATTGTTCATCTCTTTTCTTTTCTTTTTAGATTTATTGACATGGGTTCTATTGGCCTTGGCATAAATTTATTGCATATCCTTATTTTCAGCTGCTTGTATTTTGGTAATGTAGGATTTAGGTGGACGTGATATAATTGTAAACTTTCCAGGAAGAGTACAATCCACAGGAAGTGGATGCAAAGTATATGTAGGTAACCTTGCCTGGTCAGTAAAGAGAGAATCTATCAGAGTATTATTTGGTCAATACGGGAATGTATTAGGAGTAAGACTTAACTATGATCGTAAAGATGGAATACCTCGTGTCTATGGCTTTGTATTTTTATCTACAAGATCGGAAGTGGAAGCTGCTGTTGCTGCAGTGAATGGGAAGGTAATAACTCTTGGTGCTCCTATGATATTGGACTTTTGTTAATTATTAGAAGGAAATAATTTGAATTTAGTTTGACCTTGCCAAGGGTCATCTCTATACTAATTCTTGAATCGTTAAATAATTGGAAATCAATTCAACATTATGGAGGAAGTGAAAGGGTTTTCAATAACTGCATCACAACATTAATGACATGCCAAAGAATTATCAATATTCAGTCTTTTTGTGACCTAATGTTAATAGGATTATGTTATGCGGTGAACATTCAACTTTTTGTGGCATTTTATACCTGTACAAATTTTAATACTGTGATGCTTTTTCATTTACCTGTTTAATTGAATCAAGTTCGTTTTATGTGTATGGTTTAGGAATTTCATGGACGGAAACTGGTTGTAAGAGAAGCCAAACCATATAGTAAGGTACGATTGTGTATGCTGATTCTTGGAAATCATTTATTTTAAATCAGATAGAGCCTTTGTAAAGTTTCATATGTAACTAGGATTTATACAAGAAGGTACACACAATTGCTCTTTGGTCCATGTGATTGCAGTTCATGTTTTAGGGCTGTACAACTACTATCAAAGGAAGCTCTAGTGTGTATTCTCCTTCCTCTGTATTTACTGCTGCTACATTTTTCTCATGGTATCTATCTCGGTATGCTTTCACAGTCTGTTGTATTCCCCGAGTTCTAGTAAGTCCTTGCTACATAAAAACAGCCTTTACGTGTAAAACATAGTAACTGAATCTTTCTTTACTACCATTGCTTTTTATTAGTTGTCTATTAGGCCACATACCTTGACGACTCTTGTAGTCTAAGTACAAGGTTAATCTATGTTAATTTATTACATTAAATTGTCCAATGCACTGACCCTTGATTTTAGCTTTATAGTGTACCCTTGTAATTCATATTCCAGTGCATCATAATAAATATAATTAAATCGAGGACTTGTTTAAGAAGTTGATACTGCTCTGTTTAGAATACTGTTTGACTTTGGAACATAGCTAGTATTATGTAAATTTTTAATGATAAATATTTGGTGAGTGTAAAATGCACTTATCTAGGTAAGATGCCTTTATTTTATTTCATTTATAGCCTTACAATCATGTCTACTAAATGACATTTGTAAAAGTGTTTATTAGACTGATCAATGACTGGCTGGTTCTTCTAGTATTTAATAGTAATGTAGGCATACGCTATTGAAATATTTACGGGAAAGTTAATGGTAGAAAATTTGCTCAAGATATTTGGATTATGTATCCATTGATCTATTATTGAGATTAATTTTTTAAGAATATTCTTGTGGTATTTTCTATAGGTATTTTGTTTTGCACATTTAGTTTATCCCATCTTATATCTCAAAACACTTAGGTCAATTGAACATCCAAATGACTAGAATTTGATTCTTACAAGTTTCTTTATCTTTCAACAATTTTAGTTGTAACAAATTGTTCAAGATTGAAGTCTTTGTGGTGTGATGGATATGCCAAACTTTTTTATGACCACAAAGTTAACCTCTTTCTTTCTTTTGGGAAGTTTGCCAGTTAGTTTGTCTTCATTAGAAGTACAAGATATAAAACTTAGATATACTTAAAAAAGAATATTATTCTTAGCATATATTATGTACCTTACTTTTTTGGGATCTTGTACTGGTCATTTTAAAAGTAAGGCATTTAATTAATCATATGGTTATATATACTAGGTCCAAAAGGACAAAATGTTACTGGTATCCCACCAGTCAAAGTGTTTGATTCAAAATAAAGCACATCTTCAAAAGAATCATATGACAAAATGTAATGATAATTGTTGCACGGAGATAAAAAAGAATATGGATTAATGATTCTCAAAATGCCCCTTGGTGAAGTGGGCATGATATCTTAAGAACACACACTGACAAGGTTGATTTGGTTGTTTACTGAAGGCTGCTCCAATGTGTTTGGAAAAGAATTTGGAAATTGGAATTGTGATGGATAAAGTACAAAAAGCTAAAAACCGAAGAAACAAACAAAATGGCATTTTCTGGTCATCACTAAGTTATCCGTTATTGCTTAATACTGAAGGGTCATCTACAGAAGACAAAACATCACATGATGAATACAAAGTACTTCATCTTCTTGCATATTCACATACAACTTATACGGCAGTATATAAGAATAGGGCAGAGTGGGAATCCCACAGTCATACCTTTGGTAGAAATATCATCATACAGCTTGGAAACATAGCTTTGACATGGGCAAACCACTCACACGTTCAGGAAATCCTCTAATCACAGGAGACATGTCCCGAAGAACATGCCTTGCCATTATGGTTAAATATCATCTTAATGCTCATTTGAGACATCATTACACTAAGTTGCAATATATGTAATTGTTGACGGGCAAAAATGCACCACCAGCAATCAGGAATTGAAAGACTGATTCCTCTCTTGAAAGGAGGTTGAACAACCTTTCCAAGGTCTCTGGGGTACTGGGTCTCAGTATTGCAGAATAACCCAGAGGTGAAACATTTGCTGTTCAACAAGGGGCCTAGAAAGATTCATGTAGAAATGATTGCAGGTTATGGTGAAGCTCAGCTAAAGGAATAAAACTACAGCTAAAACTGAAATAAAACTAGCTTTGATCCTATATTAACCAGCTCAGGAAGAAAGTGCAAAAGATCTAAAGAGTAAGAGGAAGGGAAAGAAAATAAGAGGAAGCAAGAAAGAGAGAAAGTTTGCTATTTGCAAGAACAAACATTACCAAGTAGAAACATTCCCTGCAAACATAACATTTAACAGCTCATGCCATTGTCAGTTTTACCTCAACACATGACATAAACCGTGCAAGAGTCTAAGGAAAAACATAAATTTCATAATCATATCTGTAAATGAACATAATAAAGGAAACCATCAACACATTACATGCACAGATGATGACCATTGCATTCACAAACAAACATTCATTAAGCTCAAATTGGGTATGACTATGTATACAGAGAAAATTGATACAAAATACAGTCTTTGTGCTTACAGATAGTAGAACTCTGGCTTATGCTACAAGGTCCTCCGCACCATTTGCATGCGTAGAGGAAGAAATTGTCCCCCTCTCTGACTCCTTCCCGTACTGCCCCTTTTTTTTCTCACTTTTTACAAAAGATAGGTCCATTCCCTTATACCCCATGACTCAACAGAGGACAATTTTTGAATATTTTATTCAAGGTTTTTTCTAGAATTTTGACCCATTAAGACCTGACCTACGTGGACATTTTCTTCATTTAGTACAAAAGATTTTCAGCAAGAAGAGCCTTGGATCAATTATGCATTTAATGTGGTGACTCCCCTTTGGGAACTTGAGAGCTTTAGGACAAGGTTGGCTGCATTTTGCATTAAATTTCCCAGCTACTCTTATGCACTTGTGCCCACAAGCTCAGAATGATCTAAATTATTGTCCACAGTGGCTTGGGCCCATTGCTTCCTGAGATTTTAGCTACTGCAGGATCAACTTCTAATCCCATTTTGTCTTTAACATCCCAAACTTCTTGTCAGTAGAGAGATGTAACTAGATTTCGAAAACCATTGCTAAAGCAATTTTGAAATCAAAAGGCTTAAGAAATTCATATTTCATAATTTTCTATGTTAATTTTATGCGAGTTAGGCCTAAAATCTGATGTGGTGGGCATGACTAGGTGCATAGGAGACACATTGGCATTAATTGGGCTAAACTATGTGTAATAAGGGCTCTTAGAAGAGCTTCTATGTCATCAATAGGGAAACTGCATGCTAGATGGGTTCAAAAAGCACTTGGATGGGCATGATTGCCTTTGGCAATACCCACAAGTTACAACATTCACGCAATCGCCATTGTTGTGTAGATGAGATCGTCAAATTGTATAGCATGGAGGTCGCAACCATATGCCCTAAGGTTAAACGCCAAGCATGTGGGAGTTCATCACATGTTGGGCGCTTTTGGTTGATAGATCAAGCGGTGGAGAGGTTCAACGATCAAAGAAAGTTGTGCGGGTTTCAATTAGCTACTAGGGAGTTTGGGCTACTGCAGTCAAGTCTGACGGCTAGTGTTGACCGCAATGCTTGACACATGTTTTGAGTTGGCAAAAGGAGATTGACCATTGGCGGAGACATGCTATTGGTGGCTAAGATGGTAGTTATCACTAACGATAGTGCATGGCGGGCCATTAGTTTGGTGGTCAAGAAACTTTGGCCTCTAGTTATGTTTTTCACGCTAGTGTGTAATGTCCCCTTCCTAAGCCTAGTCAGCTTGGTGACAATTAGCCTATTCCTCGGGTTCCCATAGGCTAATGTCATGTCCCCATTTTCGGAGTGATCACCTAATGATGACTTAATGGGCCAATTTTCACACTTGGCTAATTTTCTAAGACAATTTGAGTGTGGGAGTTGATTTGTCATATTTTTGTGGTAGTTTTGATGTAATTACCATTGATGTAAAAAATTGCCCTAATGGAGAGCGAACTACTTGGAGAGTGGAGGATTGAGAAAATAAGGAAAATATGGATGATGCCTTGGAAGGAAAAATAAGAATAACTTATATTATTTTTCTCTAAGAAGGGCGACTTGAATTAAGGGCAAAATATGTTATGTCACATGTTGTAAGGATTTGCCCTTGGAGGATGGAAAGTCAGAAAATAATATAAAAATAAACAAGTGTTTTCCTAATGGTGTGGGTGCCCAAGAAGAGGAGAAGAAAAGAATAAAATAAAAGAAAGTATATCCTTTATGGGTCGGCCAAGATATGGAGAAATAAGACCAAGATCATAAGGTGAACGCCCAAGAAAGGAGGTCGGCCTAGGAAAAAGAAGTAAAAAACATGTTCTTCTTGAGGTCAGCCTAGTTTGAGAAGGTTAAGTGAAATAAAAGATGATTTTTGAGGGAGGTCGACCAGCTAGAAGAAATAAAATAAATCATGTATAAAAGCAAGTTGTTTGGAGGCATTTTGAACATATCATTCAATCCTAATTTCATTTGGAGTTTATCTCTCTTGGCTGCACTTTAGAGCAGCATATTCCAAGGACGAAAACCCTTGAGAATATAAAGTGAATTGGACGAAAACCTAATTCATCTAGTGAAGGTTTCATCACGGAAGCCTACTTGTACTTCATTGGAGATCCACGAAGATTTGGAGCAGACTTGCATAAATCAGATTGGAGAAAATTCTTCTTGTGGCACTTGCATCATTTGACACTAGGGTTTTAACTTTTAACCCTAGCCTTGGGCGCCAACCTTGGAGGATCATATCTGTGGCATGTTGAGGTGGATTCTTCATTGATTAGGGTTCTTGAATCCTAATTCATAGCAACGGATCTGAGCGCCACTTTGGAGCAGCAATTCTTGGTGGTTTTTGTCACATTGCATTAGGGTTTCATGCCCTAGAATTGGTGCCATTTCCTAGGAGGGCGATTCTACCACTTTGTTACTCATTTTGTCATGTTTTGGTATGTATAAACCTATCATTAGGTTTGGATTGTAATAGCAGAAATCTATGATAAGTTTGGGCATGTTGGCCTACATGTTTGGATGTAATTTGCATATTCAGAATTCTGATTTTTGTAGCAGCAGAGTTTCAGTTCAGAAAATCACACTTGCATTGCCCATTTGTTTGCCCTACATTGTGTAATTCATGGTGTAATTCATGCTTATGATGAATATCAATGTGTAGTATCATCTGCTATCATTTTTGCCACGATTGGATGTGTTTCATGTTCGCTGGAATCAATTGTTTAAGGGCAGAAAATCAGATCCGAATTTAGGGTTTCAGCAGAAAACAAAAAGGTTAAAAATTTAGGGCAGAATTCTAAAATTAAAAATCAGAATTTTAGGGCAGATCCTGTTTGAGAAACTACAGCTAGTGAGGTTGGTTAGGAAACTCCATAGTTCTTGGAGCACATGGCTATTTTTAGATAGTCACCGTTTCGGCACCGATTGTTTACCCGCGATACGGTGTTTCAAACAAAACTTGGAGTAAATGGAAATATATAGAAATAATTATAAGGCGTATGATTCATACCAGAATTGCACAAAATAAAGCATTGTTTCCATTCATTGAGTTTATCAGTATTACACTACAATGTCACAATGCCGCCTCTACATTGGAATGACGATACATATATAGGTTGTCTAACGGTTGCCAACCGTCACCGACACCGGTCGGGTAACTACTCGCCGATACCAACCATCATATTTACCGATACAACAACATAACAAATATAATTTGCGCCTAACACTGACATCATCTCTTGGCAACAATTACACCTTGGAACATTCAGTTCTGACATCCGATGTCTGTATGGTGCTTTCCGCAAGGCAAGAGGTTTATTTTAAATAAATGCTTAAGTTATAAAGTTTTAATTAAAAAGCAACTTAAGTGTTTTATTTAAAATAAAATGTTTTATGACTCTTCTTAAAAGTGGGCGCCCAAGTTAAAGAGATAAAATATATTAAAAGTAAATCTTTTAATTTCCCAAAAAGGGCGTTGGGTTTTGGGAAGCAAATAAAAGGGTCTTTTTGAGAGTTCATGGGTTATGCTGGGATTTTATGTTAATGTTATGTTGTTGGATTTTCTCCAAGAACTTGAGGACGAAAACCCTCACGAAGTATATCAGCGACGGTGGTGAAAGATCTTCCCTAGGTGGTTGTTGGTAGTTTCACTCAGAGGCTACACTTGTATTTCATTGCAGATTGGAGATTTATTGTTGGAGTTGAAAGGTTTATCTTTGCAGGTTTTGTATTTACTTCCGGGGGGTAACACATTTAATATTTTGTGAGATTTGCAAGCAAATACAAAATATTTTGGAGTTTTTTGAAGGGGTTCAACCCTCAATATTGGCGTTGAGTTTCAAAGTAATATTATTGGAGGCATGAGGTCTTGCGTTGCCTTTTTGGGGTGATTAGAAGAGATTAGAGGCAGCCGTGAGTTTGTTAAAGGAATCGCATTCCTTAAGGAATCGATTCAAAACAAAGAGAATCAAAACTGCTTTTTGGGGTGATGTGGAGTCACTAATCTGTGGAGCGCTGCCTATTGAAGAAGTTTATATTGTCTGCAGACCATTCTTGGTGATCGCAGCCTCTTGAAAGAAATTTTAAAAGGTTTGAAAAAGCATATGTGGGCATTTGGCAAGGAGTCTAAGTCAGATTTATGATATGTTGCTGGCCGCCCATCTTTGGGCTATGGAAATATGACTTGTGACCTTCAAAGTTGGTATGTAATGAGATATATTATGCATGCTATTAATTTCTGTATTTTTTATGACACATATTCAGCTTCTGGGTGGTGTTATTTTTTGCTATATTGTTGTTCATGTATGATGTTCAGACCTACAACTCATTGCAGCATATGGGTATGATAAAATATTGAATATTAAATGATTTATCCATCTGGGTATTGAGAAAACTATTCTACCATTGCTGTACTCATCTATTTAGCATTTTAAATATTTGTGTAGCTGGAATATTTTATTTTAAAATAAAAATTTGGGTGTGTTATTACAGTGGTATCAGAGCTCATAGCATCTTTCCAGCCTGTTGGGTATGAGTGATGCGACCTAGCACCCATCAATATTATTTGAGTTGAAACATATCTAATCCAAACCTTGAGGATCAACCAGCGATAGAACAGGTAGAAGAAATAGTTGCAGATTCAATGGGGTTAGAGATGGAAGAACTAGCAGAGATCCTTTTAATGAGGGTGAAAGGAGACCGAAAGCATCTAGTTTGGAGAATATGATGAGTGATCTCGCTAGGGGACAACAACGAATTGTATAGCAGATGGTCCAATCTCAACAACAATTAGCTCGAATGTTTGCTCAGATGATGTAGATGAATGTGTGTATCAATGACAATAATGGTGGCAATGACATAAATGTAGACAATAGGGGTGCCCGTCAATGGACCAACAGTGGGTTAGTTAATTCTAGGCCTCTTATGCCTAATTTCACTCCAAGAAATAACCCTCCAGAAGGGAATAACGAACAGGAGAACGAGCAAGAAATTTATAGGCAAGCAATAATGGATTGGAGAGCATTGGGAGCAGATTTTCAGGCTGAAATGTCATTTCTAGATTTTCTAGAATTTAAGCAAAGGCATAGACCTCGCAGAGGTGGAGGTGGAAGGCCACAAAATCAAGAGTTGAAGAAAAAAGTGGGTAAGTCTTTTATTCCTTATTTTAATGGATCTGACAAGACTACAACTAGAGCTTGGGTGCAAAAATTTGACTCTTATTTTAAGCTCAACACTATGGCTGAAGATGATGCAATTATATATGCAACTTTACATTTGGATGGAAGTGCACATGAATGGTGGCACCATGGGATGATTACTTTGGGCCGTGATAAGATTGATTCCTATTTCTAAGTTTACAAAGAGACTAATTGATATATTTGATAAAAAGATCCCGAACTGCATTTTAAAGAATTAGCACAGCTGAAGCAATGGAGTTCCGTAGACACCTATATTGATGATTTTCAAAGATTATCAGTGATGGTTACAGATATTTCAGAGAGAAGACTGTCTTGTTCATTGATGGGTTGTCCGAACCTTTGAGAGGATGGGTTAAGACCCTTAATCCACCAACTCTTCAAGAAGCAATTAAAAGGGCTTTTCAAAAATAATTTTTAGTCAAAGGGATTCCAACATAAAAAGGACAAGGACAAAAGATACTACTAAAAAGACTCAAATCAGTCCAAGAAAGTATCAACAAGATTGGATGAAGATCAACTTAATGACCTTAGAAGGAAAAAATTATGGTTCAGTTGTAAAGAACCATGGGATCCAACTCATAAGTGCTCTATTAAGGGTAAAGCTAAGCAAATAGAGTACCATTCAACTGATTAATCAGTTTCAGAAAAATCAGAACAACAATGTGATTTGGAGGAGAAAGAGGATGAAAGTGTTGATAACTGAGAGGGGGGGGGGTGAATCAGTTATCCTAATAATTCAACTTTCTTTGCTTTCTTAACAGTTAATGCAACATCAGATTCTATAAGCAAGCATAACTATGAGATGTAAATAACACCAATGCACATGACACAATGATTTTGACGTGGAAACTCTGTTAAGGGAAAAAACCACGGGGTGATTAACCCAAGATATTATTCTCTGTTAGAAGAATAGAAGATACAAAATGGCACTTGCCAATTAGGGCTCACTGCCCGAGCACAGTGCTCACAAGAGGCTCACTGCCTACAAGAGACTCACTGTCTACAGAAAAGGAAGGTAACTCAATGTTTGAACTGATGAGAAGCATCCACACATGTTGAGATTCAGTGCCAATCAAGCTCAATAAACTGATCTGCTGCACTTCATTCTTACTCTCTTTTGATGCAGCTGTACTGTCACATTCCGGATCTCTTCTACTATCTTCACTCTGCTCTTCTGCTTTTCTTCGCACCACACGACACACCACACACACATTCACATCTAAGTCAATCCTATATATATATATCCGCACAAGTGATTTTATCACCTTTCTAGTCGGCATCCGGAACACTCAATAATTTCCTCAACTCTGATCTGTCGGCTGAATCCTTGTACACCAAGTAATGCGGATCAAGCATATACTTGTAGAGGTCATCAATCATGTCGGCCAAACATAACTTATGCCTTGAAAACCTTTTCCATCATCAGTAACATATCCGGAATAATGTCTGATGTTCTGCCAGTCAGTTCTTCCTCTGTTCACACTGTCACTTGGGAACCCGACACTCAAGTATTCTTATCTCTTTATCCTTTCCACACCGGAGGCTCAAACCTTGGAATCTATCAGTCAAGATACTCCTCTTGACTTCCCCAAATCCGTACTTCACTGAGATATTTCTACTGAGAGATCCGGACCTGTCTGTCGGACCTTACTGACTGCTCTGTTCTTGCTTACCGAACCTTAACACTTCTTCAATCTGACTTCCGGTGAGGACCTATCATGTCTTGCGGATGTGTGGGATAACCTTTGTTGCCATCAATGACAACAATCATGAGTCCATATAGTGTCTCTTGCCAACAGAAAGCTCATCAGAAGAGTCGGAAAAGGAGCAACAAAACGGAGGCACACTTGCCCAACTCTCTAGTTTTCAAAAAGTTGGAGCATTTAGAGTTTGGGGAGTCTTATGTGGACAACGGATAGTCACTCCTATTGACACAGGTGCCACACATAATTTTATTGATGAGGGAGTTGTAGCCAGAAGGGGAATTAAAACATAAGATTTTGATGGCTTCAAGGTGATGGTAGTTGATGGATTCACCCTCACATGCACTAGGAAGATTCCTAACTTGAGCATTCAATTGGGTGATTATGAGATTAGAGATGACTTCTAAGTGGTGAGCATAGGAGACATAGATGTAGTCCTTGGTATGCAGTGGTTGTGATCTATTGGAGAGTTCTATATGAACTTGCAGACTATGGAAATGAAATTTGAAGTGGATAATAAAAAGGTAGTGCTTAGACGTGTGTCAAATGGTGGGCCACGTATAGTCTCTTTCAAAATAATGCAGAGACTTATCAGACATGACCAGGTAGAGTGGGCAACAAAGTGTATCATTATGCCTACCATTACAGAGCAACAAAAGAGGAGTTACGATCCAGAGGTTCAAGCTTTGTTGTCTAAGCACAACAAAATTTTTAGTAGCATACCTCCTGGGAGGCCTCTAGAGCAAGGCATTGAGCATGTCATAGAGTTGGAGGAGGGTGCAAAACCCATTATCACCGCCCCTTACAGGCATTCGAAGAGGCACAAAGATGAGATAGAGAAGGCCATCAAGGAGCTGCTTGACATGGGACACATTAGGCCTAGTAAGAGCCCCTTCGCATCTTCAATGGTGTTGGTGAAAAAAAAAGGATGGGAATATGCGAATGTGCATAGTCTACAGGGCACTAAATAAGATGACAACCAAAAATAGGTATCCCATTCCACGGATAGATGAGCTACATGGTGCATGCTACTTCTCCAAGATAGATTTGAGATCAGGCTATCATCAGATACAAGTCTGTGAGGAGGATGTGGAGAAGACTGCTTTTTGGTGTCACTTTGGACACACTGAGTTCCTGGTTATGCCCTTTGGCTTAACCAATGCTCCTACCACTTTCTAGTCTTGCATGAACAGGGTGTTCAACAATCAGCTCCATAAGTTGTTCTGATATTCTTTGATGATATTTTGATATTTAGAAAGAGATGGGAGAAGCATATGAGGCATTTAGATGAGGTACTAAGCATCCTTGAGAAAGAGTCTTTGTTTGCCAAGGAATCAAAATGTGAATTTGGTATGACATAACTTCTTTACCTTGATCACATAATCAGCTCCAAGGGTGTTAGTGTGGATCCAGAAAAGATCAAAGCAATTTTGGATTGGCATCCGCCTACTAATCTCTCATAGCTTAAGGGATTTTTTGGTATGTGTGGTTTTTACAGGAGATTTGTTGAGTTATTTTCACAGGTGGCTGCCCCACTTATTGATTTGACCAAAAAGGGGGCCTTTGTTTGGTCTAATTCAGCGCAGCGATGCTTTGATCATTATGAGCACATGCCCAGTTCTAGCTATTCCCAACTTTTCCAAGCCCTTTGAGCTTGAGTGTGATGCATCTGGAGAGGGAATAGGTGTTGTCTTGATGCAGAACAAGCATCCTATTGCATTCGAGAGCAGGAAGTTGAGGGGTGATGAGAGGAGTTGCTCTATCTACAATAAGGAGATGTTGGCCATTATGGATGCCTTAGCCAAGTCCAGACCATATCTTGTGGGAGGCAAGTTCATTGTCAAAGCCGACCACAACAACCTTAAGTATTTCCTGAAAGATTTAAATGATAGACAACATAAATGGGTAAGTAAGCTTCAATCTTAGGGCTTTGACATTGTAAGAGAAACATTGTGGCTGATGCTTTATCCAGGAGACCACATTTATGTTCTTTAGTGGAAATTACAACAGATTGGAAAGAGCTGATTTTAGCAGAGTATGCTAAGGACTCTTGGGCTACTAGCGTCATTGAGGGTACTATACAGGATGATAGGTATGATATAGTAAATGAGCTCGTCATTTACAAAGAAAGAATCTATTTGGTACTCAATTCAGAGCTTAAGGTAAAGGTTATGAGGACGTTTCATGATGCACCTATGGGTGGTCACCCGGGTTATTTCAAGACATACAGGCAGATCCGGGAAAGGTTTACATGGAAAGGGCTAAAGAATGAAATCCTTAAGTATGTTCGGGAGTCTCCCACATGTCAACAAAATAAGAATGAGCATACTTATCCTACTGGTTTGTTGCAGCCTCTACCTATTCCCAATCAGAAATGGGAAAGTATCACAATGGATTTCATCACAGGGCCACCTAAGGTGCAAGGTAAGGATTGCATCTATGTTGTTGTGGATAGATTGACCAAATTTGCTCATTTCTTTGCTATTTTAGCAGTATTTATAGTAGCACAGGTAGCAGATTTTTTCTTCAGAGAGATATTCAACTTGCATGGGATGCTCAAGAACATTGTCAGTGATAGGGACAACAAGTTCTTGAGCTTATTTTGGCAGGAATTATTCAAATAGAGTGGGACTGAGCTCACTCCTAGTACCAGTTATCACCCATAGACAAATGGTTAGACTGAAATTGTGAACAAGTGGGTAGAAGGGTATCTAAGTAATTACATTTCAGGGCAGTAGAAGGCATGGGTAAGATGGTTGCATTTAGGTGAGTATTGTTATAATTCCACCTATCACATGTCAATTAAGATGTCACCATTTATGGCTCTGTATGGATATGAAGCTCCTAGCTTCATTGACTTGTTGTTTGGAGATAGTAGGGTGCCAAAAGCCAAGGATTTATTATAGTAGAGTTAGGATATGATGAAATCCTTGAAAGAAAACTTGCAGCGAGCTCAAAATCAGTAGAAGTTGTACACTGATCAGCACTGTATTGAGCGTACATTTGAGGTTGGTGACATGGTTTACTTGAGGTAGCCCTACAGGCAGTTTGTTGTGACCTTTTCAAATCACCCCATTGCAAATAGGGTCCCCCTCTTTTTGGCCTGGTTCTAATTTTGCTTTGACCTTGCAGTTTCTTGCTCGGATCCATTTGACTAGGAAGGAGTTTCCACGCGTTTAGCTCATAGGGAGTATTGAGAGTGCTTGAAATAGTGAAGTAGAGTGATTTTCCTGAGGATAAATGAAACCCTAACTATCATTTCTCGATCAAATCTGGCCAATCCATAGTAGAAGTCCATCATTCCATAGGAAAATGTCTAAGTCCTTCACTTTGAGCATAAGAATCCATGATGAATAGGCTATCCTTCTCCAAAATCCAGAAGTCTCTGTCCAAAGTTCAATCCAGAATCCTGTTCCAAGGTTTTTCCAAAGTCCAATCCTGAGTCTAATCCAAAGTCTTGAATGTGACAAAACTTGTCATTCCTTGTCAAAACTTATCATTCCAAGTTGAAAATCCTGGATCCCTGACCCAAAAACATGGAAAATCCCAAGAACAACTCTAGGAATCCCTTTGCAAAATTTGAATATCCTTGTCAAAGCATGAAATCCTAACTCTGGAGTAGAAGTTCCTGATGAAATCCTATCAAAAGTTGAGTCCAAATCCATGGAATCAGGGGATATGCGCCTGAGGAAGGAAGAAATCCGTGGCTTCCTAAAATCCACGACCTAGCCACAAGTGTGCCTTGGACAAGAAAAAGAGTTCTGACATTGCAAAATCCTCAACATGGAAAATCCAAGACTTAGCTAAAAATGCACCAAGGATGAAAGAATTCCAGGATAGAGAGATCCATGAACTCATGAAATTCGCGTCAATAAGGGGAAGGAATTCCAACATAGGAAAATCCACAACATCAATGAATCCCTGACATCCCAAAATCCGCACTCCAGGACAGGAAAATCCACAACACAGAAGAATCCCCGCCACCGTAAAATCCATGCCAGGATGGAGGAACTCGAACTCCAATAGGGAAATTCCAAGGCACATTGAAATCCACACCAATATGGGAAGAGTGCCTAAGAGGAGGAATTCGTTCAAAATCCACGACTCAAGCAAGTAGAATCCACAGCACGCCAAAATCCGTGCCTTCCAATAGGGAAAATCCAAGACAGTATAATCCGCGCCCTTCCACAATCCACACCTTGGACAAGGAATTTAAAACATTAAAAAATTCCACAACCTCACAAAATCCCTGACATCCTAAAAGGTGCGCTCTTGGACAAGGAAAATCCAAGACGTTTCAAAATCCCCGACTTGAGGCAAAATGCGCCCCTGGATAAGGACAAAATCCAAAACACCTGGCGGTGGCCGACCCAAAAGGCACCATTTAGAATTTTCGCCCAAATGAAAATCCAAGTCAGCCAAAGAGGAGCTTGGAAACTTTAAAGTCAAGTCGGCCTAAGTTAGGGTGAGAATTCGCTTGCATATATATGAGGAGGCTCAAACTCATATTTCAAAACAAATTCAAAACCAATTCCAAAGCAGAATCCATCATTCAAGAGCAGAATTCGACCACCCAAAAGCAGATTTTCAGATAAAAAAGACAGATTTCCATAGAAAATGCAGATTTCCCCATTTATTTTCCTTCTCCAAAGGCAAATTAACACTGGGCAAACTGCATAAAAGAGTAGATTTCTTCAGAACAACAGCAAATTCATTAGGAAAAGGGCAGAGTTTTATACAAAAAGGGTCAGAAATTCATTAAATAAGATCAGAAATCCATTCAAAATAGAGCAGAACTTTTCATAAAAGGCAGAGTTTTCATTGAGGAAGATCATATTTGTTAGAAAAAAGCGAAATTCTGTAGGAAGAGGTGAATTTCACACAAGTAAAGAACAGATTTTTGGAGTAATTGCTTGAAAATGCTATTGTTTTCTAATCTTTCTTTTCAAGTATATCTGAAAATGCACTGAAATTCATAAAATTTAATCCCACGTGCATAAGTTGGCAAAAAATTCTTTACATTTGGAATAAATCTTCTTTACATGTGGGGTAAATTCTTATTATTTACCTCTTAGTTCTTACTTGGATTCATTTTTATTCTCCTAGGTAAATGGCAAGTGCGAGGGCTGGATCCACCTCACAACAAGCTCAAATGAGGGACATCCTCAAAGGAGTGCTTCCCAAATCCAGGATTGTTTCAAAGTGGAAGAATGTGGGCGACACCAATATCGGGCTTATCAACATGGAGGAGATCAAGAAGCGGATGTACGGGACCGAAGGACACCCTCCATCAAAGATCGCAACGAAGATGGTCCGCAATGGGATTGTGCAAGCCACATGCTTCCCTCTTGCCATACCTTGTTCCGAGTTGATTGTGGAATGCTCCAAGCATTACGATCCTGAGCAACGAAGGATTATTGCTCCCGATGACAAAGTGATGGCTTACCTCTCCAATGAAATGATTGCCGAAGCCTTCAACATTCCTACCTACAACCCCAATTTGCGACTGCACCTTGTGTAGCTAAGAACAACATTCATACACTTTTGCTTGGTCACCATATATTCATGGGAGAGCCCCTAAACTTGGACAATTAGATTGTAGTGCTCCACTAACTCTTTGGAAATTTTTGAAGATTGTTAAGGGACTTAACCCTGATCATTAAGGGACTTAACCCTGATCGTTATTGCACACCCCTTTCGGAGCTATGCTCAAGTTTTAGGGGTCAAAATAAATCTATTGATGGCATGCCAATGACTATAATCCACTGCAAACATGTTCTTATCTAGTCCAGGCTTCATGTGGCGATGGAGCTTAGTACTGCAAACGTGCTCTTATCTAGTCCAACCTTCATGTAGTGATGAAGCTTAGCAGGACTCATTTGCAGCTCAATATAAAAATAATGAAGCTAGAAATTGGTGCGCATATTTTCATATTCCTTAGATGTAATGGCAGAGGTTCTTGTACTGGCTATTTGCTTGATGTAGTTCCTCAAAAAGGAGGTAGTTCTAGAAATAAAAAATTCTACCACTAAATCTGAACTACAATCATCCTGGTTATACTAATGTGCATTTCTTTAATACAGATTCTTGTTTATTTATTTGCTGTTCCATTGCAACTTGTACTAAAACCAACATAAATAAGGCGAGGAATTGAAGTTTGTTATAGCTATGGGTGTCATCTACTTCTTTCACTTTGCAATGTGTACATGCTCAAATGCATGCCTACAATGCAACAATCTCACACCCCTTTATGCTACTATCAAATGTTTGATTCTTCCTTTCACAAATTCAATGGTGTATCAAACAAAATGTGCTTTTACTTTTATGTTACTTGTTGTGACCTAATCACACATCGCCCCATTGCAAATGGGGACCCCCTTTTTTTTGAGCTCGTGTGCTTTGCATTGAGTTTTAACTTTTGGATGATGTCTTTGGTTTGTTTCATGATGAAGTCAGTGGTTGTTCTTTAATCTAAGGGGAGTTCTCTGTCGAGTTTCTATTCAAGAGTCATCTGTTTCGTTCTAAGATGTTTCTGAGAGCCTAAAAATGACTAAGTCTGATATCCTAAAAATCCTGAAAATTGACTAAGTCTGAAATCTGGTGGATTCTCCAAATTCTAGAATCTGCATGTTAAATCTGGTGGATCCGAGACCTATCTCAAACATCCTGAAAGGTATATTGAAAAATATTTAAAGTATAAGAAATTCAATCTCCAAACTTATACTAAAGTATAATAAATTCTTATACTTTAGTATAAGTTTGGAGATTGAATTTCTTATACTTTAAATATTTTTCAATATACCTTACCCTAAGGAATACTGAAAAAATGGCTAAGTACTCAAGAAAGTTCAAAACATTGATCCAATGCGCCCTTATTTCGGGATAGCATTCGAGCAGGGATCAAAATGGCCATCTGCTGTGCCAAAAGGAAAGGTGTTGATTGAAGTCTAAATGCAACCTTTAATGAGAGATCAAAACCTTGAAGCAATGCATTCCATCCAAAACGCTTGAAGGAAGAGTTTAATTACAAATTTTAGAACATTTTCAAGAGGATTTCAAATGCTGATCTGCTGCGCCAAAGTATGAAGTGATTGCATCTCATTTTTTTTATGAAGACAAGAGAGGATTAAAACATGGATCTAAAGCACTGCCTTAGAATCAAGTAATTAAAATATGAAAGTGGCCAAGTTTCCAACAAGGTACAAAATACTAATCTGATGCGCTAGCTTTGAGTGAGGTTAAGTCTAGATTTTCCGAAAGGCTATCAAGGAGAGATCAAAATGCTGATCTTTTGCGCCTTAACCCATGCACCCTTGTTAAGATGATTTCAACCGGATGATGAAATGGCTAACCAATGCGCTTGAGAGAAGGGAGTTGAATTGTGAGTTTTAAGACATCATTAAATTGGAGCCCAAAACCTTGAAGCAATGCGCCCTTGTGAAGAGAAGATGCAATGATGATTTTAGAAAGCATTTCAACCAAGTAGCAAAATTCTGATCTGATGCGCCTTATCTATTGCGCCACTATTAGGGAGGTCTCTTTCAAGTTTTAAGTATGATCTCAACCGAAGCATAAAATCTTGATCCAATGCGCCAAGATAAGGAGGTCCATGTTGAATTTAAGCTTTGTGAAAAGGTTTCAAGGCAGGTCCAAAATGTTGATCTATTGCGCCCCTCACAAATGAGGATAAATTGCAAACATATGAAATTTTCCATGAAGCGACCGAAAGGTTTATCTAATGCACTTTTTTTTTTTTGACATCATGCAAATGAAGATCAAAATATTGATGTGATGCGCCACCTTGGTGTGAGGTCTGACTCAAGTTTCAAACCGCATTCAAATAAGGATCCGAAATGTTGATCTCATGTGCTTGATCCAATGCGCCGTCATTGAAGGAGGATAAATTTAAATTTAACAAAGACATTCAAGCGAAGGTTGAAATTGGCATCTAGTGCGCCACTCATGAGCATGGTTTAATTCAAGTTTCTTGACACACTTCAACGAAACATCAAAATTCTTAACCAATGCGCCTTATCCAATGCGCTAAGACATGAAGAAATGGCATCTCAGTTTTCATGAAGACATTGAAGAAAGGATCAAAATTTGGATCTAATGCGCTCCCTTGGAGTTAAGTGTTTGAGATTTGAAAAATCGTTGACTTTTAACCAGAGCATGAAATGTTGATCTGCTGCACCCATTTAAGACAAGGATCCAGATTTCTCATCTAATGCCCCACCACTTGGAATGTGATAACTTAAGTTTTGGATGCCAATTTTAAGCAAAGATCAAAACGTGGATGTAATGCGTCAATTATGAATGGATTTGGGTTGAAGTATTATGAAATTTTTCAAGGAACAACCAAAACATCCATCCAATGCGCTGCTGTGGGTAAAGTCAGTTTAAGTATTCAACCGGAAGCTGAAATCTTCAACCAATGCGCCATTCCCATATGAGGCTAAATTTCAGTTTTATGAAGGCTTTTAAGTGAGGATCAGATTTCTCATCCAGTGCGCCATTTAGTGTGTAGTTTAAATTTTATGAAGCCTTTCAACGGAGGATGAAATAGTGATCCAATGCGACACTCATATATGATGCTTAATTTCAATTTTATGATTGCATTTAGGAGATCAACTAATTTGGCATCCAATACGCCTAGGCTTGGAAGGGTTAGAAATTGATTTATAATGATTATTTTGTGTTGTAAGATCAAAGAATTGATATTGTTTCTTTCTCTGTGTTGCAGGAGCATTGATGGAGCTGAATGATCATCTAAAGAGCAAGAGCTTGGAGTCACCTTCATGCAAGAAGTGAAGTAAGGATTGAAGATCGCTGCTCCAAAGGACTACTTCACCATCATCATGCCGGAACACTTCATCATCCGCATTAAACAAGGACATTCATCCATTCCTTCAAGTTCTATCAATCTTCAAAGTATCAGAGAGGTCTCTTACTCCATGAAGCATCATCATCTACTCTACTTTCTATGAAGAAAGCATCATCATCTTTGCTACTTTTTTACAAAGAAGATCAACATGTATCCTGCCAAGAGAAGAAAGAATCATAGTGTTAAACAAATGAGCAACATACATCATACACATCCAGTTTACAAGGGAAGATGAACAAGGCAAGATGAACAAGGATACATCTCAAATGTTCAAGTTCAAAGCAATCACATCAAAGACATCATATAGATGATACAATTTGGGAATATGCTGAGGTGGCACCTACGTGGCATATACATATCATTTATCCTATCACAATTTGCCACATCATTCAACAAGCAAGAAGCCAAAGAAGACGTCCATGTGGAAGATACTCTTAAGATTCCATTTCATCCTTATCTTCTTGGAAAACGTGCCTTCATTGCCTCTCTCATGTACTAAAAATAGCAAGTTGTTGTAACTAATTGCTGAGATGGCATGATCTGAGCCCTTGGCTACTTGAATTGATCTGGGCCATTCATTGTAATTCTAGAACTCTATATAAAAGCCTTGTTGCCTCATTTGTAAAGGGTAGTTCAGTTGATAGAAATAGTTAGAGAAGTAGAGTAGAAGAGACTCTTGAAATTCTCTGAGAGTACTTGGAGATTGTTGTAAATATTTCTCAAGATTAATGCAAAGACATTGGAGCTTGTTTGGTGTTAAGTGTTGTTTTGTGGAATAATATGGTTTCTTGTATCTTGATGGAATGAGGAGATGTTTCAAAGTAGATTAAAACTAGATTAGTAGCTCATTGATGTGATGCATGTTGTATTGAATATTTGATCAACTCCTAGCTCATGCTTTTGACATTCATCGTTGGTGAAGTGTTGTGTAAAGCTAGTCTAAGTTTGATTGTGGATGCTTGTTTGAGCTGCACCGTTCAATGGTTGCGTATATAAGCCTTCATGATTTGAAAACCTTTCGCTATCCTTAGGAGATTGCACCAACTCCATGTAGTTGTAGGCATCCTTGGCGAAGTGGAGTTAGGTTGATTAAAGATTTTGTCTATTCTTGCATCATCATTGCTTCATTGACCTTAGATTAGTTCCTCTAAACCTTTATTTTTTTCCTTTTCTTTATCCTCGAAGCATTGTACATATGTCATCCACATAGAAAGGAGAAATAAGCTGAATGAAGCAAGAAGTCGTCTGCGTAAGTCCCTTTGTGATAATCAGCAATATCACATCAAGTCACTGAGTTAATCTCTGTGAATCATAAGAAAAGGAACCTTGAAGTTACTTCATTGGATCACATAGCTTAGCCTTTGAAGAACTTTATTCAAGAGAGAGTGGGATACTTAGTGTTTTACTCTATTGTTGACTTGTCTAAAAACAATCATCAACATTACTGATCATACTTTTTTACTTGCTGTTCTAAAATATGATTGAGAATAACTTATCATGGATTCATGGTATTTCCTCAAGTGGTGCAAATGAGAACAGCATGAAGGAATGAATAATTGAGCAAGTATGAAACACAAATAGCATCACACAAGAAGGGGAACACAAGATATATCTTGGACAAACCCATTATGCAAAACTCCATGTTGGAAATGGAGTTACGGCTACTTCAGTCACAAAAAATGCAACTTTGCAAGTTCACATGGCCCTTGGCATTTTCAGCAACCCATCTTCCTTGCTCTGCATCCAGTTAGATATTCTCTCTGATAAACCACCTTATACAACTGATGCTACTGAGAACTCAACTCATAATGATCCTCCAACTTCTCCTCGGGTCTCATTCTTAATCAAGAACATGCTGTGAAAATGACACAGAAGAATCCAAAACCTGAACCACCTCAACAATCAGGATGCAAACTGATCTAATTTCCATTCTGGGCAGTTGGTATGCCTTTCTTTCTTCTGCAGAACAGGTTTGTGCATGAAGGAACCCATTACTTATGAAGGAATCCTAATTCATCATTGATGCACAAGTGAGAGGTCTGGGCAGGATTATAGAGGCAAACATCCGAATGTCATAACTTTGTCATATTGGCTCCATTTTCCACCCTGTTTCAAGCATTGGGAAGCTATTGAAGACCTCTAGTTTTTGATGGAAGTTGCATCAGGTATTGATATGAATTTGTAACTGTGTAAGAGCATCAAACTTAATTCTTTATATGGAGTTTATTTTGCCATAGAAGGAATCAATTGAGTGTGTTCATGGTCACAGAAACCATAAGAGCTGATTCACAACTGAAGTCAATCATTTCATCTGATCCATTTTGTATTAAATCTAGCTAGAGCCCCATACATAGGGAGTAAGTTCTGAATCTGTTTGGTATTCTTGAGTATTTGGGGCTATGTGTAACAGAAATGTAAGCACCTTAATAGATTTGACACTATTATACTCAAAGCAAAATATGCCCCATCCTAACAACAGTTCTGATTGCTTTGATACTTCTCTCAGCACCTTAAGAAAAATTAAACAAGTATACCAAGGTTTAAGGGTGGTTCATTTTTCAGGGATAAGTCTATTTGCCTCCGAACAGAGGAATCCTGATATGACCTACTGTTCTTTACTTTACACTTTTGAACCTAATGTGCATTCATATAGTTTTTTACTTTACAAGATAATAATGCTCAAAATACTTTCACATAACAAAAATGGAAAAGCATTAGTCTTTCTCATAATAGAGTTGATGAATTCCATTCTGCATAGGCATATTGCTCATTGTCTCGCTTCTCAAACCTTTGTATAGCCAAGGTTACAATATTTATCTGACCTTCAGCTCCCAAGAATCAGTTATCCATGGGACTCAGTTATAAAAATGACTTTTGAAAATCTGGCGAGTGTTTAAATGATCTTAGCATAACTAACCTTGTTGCACTTACTACACCAAGTTTTAATACTTTTGGTGTTAAACCTTCTTTTATGCTAAAAAATCTCAAGTACTTATAATTTTTCCAAGCTTGATCATTTATGGATCGGATCTCTTCATTATTGGAGTTGTTGGTCCTGCTCAACTTTATTTCCGGTTAGGGTCTATATTCCTAATCAACTGCTCCTGCAAATGAGGGAAGTTTTACATCACTTGTAACTTTAGATATCACTGTGCAATGTTTGCAAACTCACCCTTTCAATCAGGCATAGTTCTATTTGACCTTGTTACTTAGCTCTAGTCTTTTGTTACTGGTATCTAGCCGTAAAATTTCTTGAGAGTCAACATGAGATCTTCTAGTGCCAGAAAAACTTGTGTTACTCTGTCTTTATATGTCTTCAAAAGTTCATCATCTAGCAATGAAGGTTAGAACAATTTCATGCTGTCTGCGTTTACCACTAAGTAGATACTCGCATAGAAAAAAATATTGTAAGAATAATTTTACAGTAAAAACATACTGCAAAACTCTAAAGATTTTTTTTTGCAGGGACTGGTGTGACGCTTGACATTCTAGAACATTGTTTTCGTAGTCAAGTAGGCAGAGATGAATCTAGGGTCACACTCTTGTTGCTATTCAGCTGGCCCAATAGCTCAAAAGCATCAGAGGTAGGACCTTGGTCTTATTGATGAAATTTGCTAAATGATTTGCCATTATTCTGATTGTTCCTGGCCAAGGTTGCCCATTGGTCTGCTTCCACAAGCGCAGAGGGCTTTGGGTTTCCTCGGCACTTAATTTTTTTTCTAAGCCTGAGAACAAACTGCATTGGCAGCAGGCAGTTCAGGAAACATAAGCTACTTTCTTTTTCCAGGTTGGCTACTTGTATGAGAATTTTTAACTATTTGAGTTGGATGATCTAAGGGCTTCAAGGGGGTTACAGGATGCTTTCTAGCAACTGTGGTCTAACATTCCTCATTGAAGTTAAAGTAGGAGGAAAAAAATGTCAATGAGAGGGGTTATGGGCTATCCTTCAACTGCAAAGAGCAATCCCTAATCATTTGATACAGATTTTACGTTAAAAGCAATGGTTTGGCAAATTAAAATATTGAACTTGTTAACTGAAACATGTGGTGTCCAAACTGAATGTTGATAGCTCCCATCAAGGACTCAACAAGATTGATGGAAGCATAGACCCTTTTATAGGTGTGGTAGAAAGGAGTGCATGATGTTCATGGCAAATAGCGTACGTATCATGGAATGAATCATATGTTCAAGATATGACCAGAGTTGAGCAGGAAGACTGGGGAACAAAAATCACACTGGTCACTGAAATTTTGTTGGATTTATAGCAAAAATATATTTATTCCAACAGCTGAAAACTACTGGAATATTCTACAGAATATTCTACAGATCCATGGGTCATGATGGAGTATAGGTGCTGTGCATTGGGTCTGTTGGGTTCCAAGACCACAGGTCCAAAATCCTAGAGCATGCTCATACCTTCAAGGCCAGGGGGTGTCATCAAGAAGGTAGAACGAGGGCTCATCCACAGATTGAGGATGGTTAAGGCCAACTGACGAGAGTGGGTATGCTTTCCTGCACTTTGGGCTCAGCTGGACCTAGAAGGGTATTCCTAGAGGTATCAGATGAAGCACAAGCAAACAACCACAACCATACACAATGTACACTTGACCACTATATTTGTCACTAGGCCAAGACAAACTAGATGTACAAAACCTCTAATTAAGCTGATCGCCGCACCTTGCACATGCACCCAAAGATGATAGCATTATGATATCCCCGTTAGATGAATTCACTTGACATTACATACACAATGGCAAGGTGCAGACATGTGTGACATGATTCACATATGATTTGAACACTTCATAGTCACTTAAGATTATTCCCTAGTTATAACAATGAATCATGAACGACATGTGAAACCCTAAACTACTCCTACAACTAACAGGACAGAAGGTTTGATTTATGAAAGGTTTTTGGTCCTTCACCAATGTGGACCGGTGCCTACTCCATTGGGCAACAAAGTCATAGAATGTAGGGAGGAGAGAGATACATCCAACAACCATCAACATAAAAGGAATTGCATTCACACACAAATCCAAAATACATTTCATACAATGGACATACTTAATAATTCATAACATAACTACAATAATCCATTTGCAACAAAGGAGAGACCAATACAAAGGTTTTGCATTGCATTAGATGTTGTCACACATACATCTGACCTCACTTACAATCGTGTCAGCAAATGTGGCAAAGGAAGATATATAAGTGCGATTACCTATCCCCCTGAATCACTACAAAATGCCATGGAGACATACCATTACATGAAATATGTGTTGAAGATCTTTCCTACGAGTTGCAGAACGAAATCCACTCCCATGCAGACTAGATGGGCTTTGTTTGATGCCCTAGAACCACAATGAGAAGATGCACATCCAAAAATTGGTTCAGTGACCAACCCCTGAAATGAGGTGAAAATTTGCATTTATAGCATGAGGACCCATACCCTATGTCGTTTTAGAAGTTTCCCGCCCAAAATGAGTTGTTACAAAGGTCAAATTGACCATTCATGGCGATCCTGGGAGTTGTTGGCATGTCCCGTTGTGTTTCGACATGTTTTCTGAACTTTGTTGGGGTTTCGGGTTTCCAGGGACCTACAGACTCTGGCACTTGGGGCAAGAACGAACGGAAGGCTGGGATCCATGGTTTGGGAGGGATCAGGGATTGGGGATCGGGGAATGACAGGGAGTGAGACCCGGGAGGGACATGAGACAAGGAAGGGGAATGGCAGAAGTCTAAGGTCTGAGAGAACTTGGGGATCTGCGGCGGATGGGGAAGGCTGAGATCCGGGGTTTAGGGTAGAATGGGAACAATGAACAAAAGGGGCGGAAACTAGGGAACTTGAGGGCATAATGAGAAGGTCCCAAGGTTCTCGAAAAACCCGAAAAGCAAAGGGAGAAGTGGGCAACACAGGTTTCCAGAGTTTGGGAGGACTTGAGGACTGAGGAACCAGGAGTGCGGAGAAGGTGAGGATCTGGAGTTCGGGAAGGATTGAGGACTAGGACGAGGAAAAGGAAGGAGTTGGGGAAACTGAGGAAGCCCGATACCAAAAGCGAAGCGTAGGAAACTGGGAAAGCGGGGAACCCAAGGACATGAGGATAAGGTTCCAAGGTCCCAAGGACCCTTGGGAACCCGAAAACCCGCAAAGGCAAGAAAAGCACGAAAAGGGCCCAACACTTTTTTGTTTTAAATCTCACATACTGACATCACCACCATGAACACAGGGACTATGAAGGAATGCACCGCTCGGTTTTGGGGTTCCGGAGGAACCAGGTACCAAAGGACCAAAAGGCCATGAGCGGGGAAAATTCTCGGGCTTGGAACATCCCACAGTCCATGCAAAACCTGGAAACCTAGGAGGGGCAAAAATGCAAAGGAAACCCCCTAGACTTGGATTTTTCTTGGATTTTTTTTATGATGTCAGCATATGAAGGGCATGTGGGGAGGCCAAAGAACAACACCAGGGTGAAAATATTACAAAGGTATAACCCATTGAAGGCTTCTCTGATTGGATATCAGTGATGGGCTATACATGACAACTACAATAGGGGGGGCACCAGACTCGGGATATTGCATTTTTGGGCACAACGAATTTGGGCACCAACAAGGTCCGAAAAATGAAACAAAAAGAAACTGTAGATATAATTTTAAAATCTGATCACCTAAGAGAAATAGATTCCAATTTTGCTGGATATATATTCAAATCACAGGCTTTAAAAGTTAAAAGGGATTCTGCAAATATCGTAATCAACCAAAGCACATTGAGTTAAGAATATGCTAGCTTTTTCATATTCATCAAGCTGGATAAGTAATCAGGTTCATGGATTTCAATTTTGTTAACTCATAAACTCTGCAGCAATCTTTTTTTTATACTTCCAAGGCCACAGGGACTCTCCACATCAGGACCAGAAACTAGCAGATTTTTTTTTGTATATGTGATATAATATAAGAAAACTGCACAGGCAGCAGGCTAAGGCTTATATTTGCAATATACATGTGATATTAGTTATTATTATATCTCTTGCAAGTAGCAGCATGAAGAGCAAAACAAAGGAAGCATCAATCCTCTCTGCAGTCTTCTAACACAATCTTTCATAAATATCAATACAGAAACTAGCATAAATTTTATGGATTCTTGTTCTGCATTTCTGAAAGTGGCAAGATAAATGATTCTAGTAAAGCAAGAAAGATTCTTCTAGAGTCTAGACAAAGTTCAGTGTTCATCTTGATGAGGCACAAGTGAGTCTTTAGGTTTTTTTCTTGTATGTGTGCATATGAATGAGAACTTGGAATATTAAAAATATCTCAAGATTGTTTGTCCTTATCCTGTATTTCCCTAAGGTTTGTGTATATTCCCTGAGATTATCTCGCACTCGGTTTGGTAGTTTTTGACCTCCACTGTTCTAAAAATAATCTTTTTTTGGGGGGGGGGCTGATGGCACAGTTAGCATTATTTGAAAATTCAATCATTCAGAGTAGCAGCATGAAGAGCAAAACAAAGGAAGCATTAACCCTCTCTGTATCCCTTTCACACAATATTGTATAAATATCAATGCAGAAACTAGTATAAATTTTATGCACTCTTGTTTTTCTGTTCTTTCTGTGGCAAGATAAATGATTCTAGTAAAGCAAGAAAGATTCTTTAGAGTCTAGACAAAGCTCAGTGTTTGTCTTGATGAGGCACAAGTGAATTTTTATATTTTCTTGGTTTGTTTGTGTGCATATGAATGGGAACTTGGAATTTAAAAAGATCTCAAGCTTGTTTGTCCCTATCTTGTATTCAGTATTTCCCTAATGTTTGTGCATATTCCCTGAGATTGTCTCACACTCGGTTTAGAAGTTTTTGACTTTCTCCATTTGTTCAGAAAAGGATTTTTTTTTGCTAAACGCATGGTTAACATTGTTTGAAATTCAATCATTCAGATGCCTGAAGGCTTTTGAAGTTTGGAAGCATGCTATAAAACTAGGGCGCGCTACAATTTTTCTAATGTTCTGGGATTCTCATGTATCCTTCTGATTTATTTTTGAAGTTCTGAATTGCAGAATTTCAGGGGAAGTGATGACAGCCAGAACATTCTAATAAAACCTGCATATGTGCAGGAAGCCAATATATCTGATACATCCAGGAAGTTACTTACAGAAACTCCATACCGAGTTTATGTGGGTAATCTTTCCAAGACAGCCAATGCTAAATCCCTCGAAGAATTGTTTGGTCAATGCGGGAATGTGCTGGATGCAAGGGTCCTTTTTGAACGCAAACCAGGAGGCTCTCATGTCTTTGGATTTGTTTCCTTTTCTTCACAATTTGAAGTTGAATCTGCAATTGCTGCTTTGCATGGGAAGGTAGTTTTTCATACCCTACTTTGGACATGTGGATAAGAAAGGAATAATTTTTTTTCTTAATTGGGAGAAAAAAATGTTCTTAGAATGGTGTTAAAGACATATTGAATTATATAACTTGCTGTTGTCCTCTGAGTTTGTTGGTTTTTGTTGCCTTAGGTTTCTATACTGTCCCCACGTTTTGCACTTTAATCTAGCTATTATAGCAATGCTGTCATTGGTTTTTCTTTTCCTAAAAGTTTATAATGTGTAAGTTGTGATAAAAATACAAACTTTTTACTTATATAAATTTCTTGTTCATGTATTCTAGGAATTTCTTGAGAGAACGTTGGTGGTGCAAGAAGCCAAAGTGAAGAATCAAGCGTGACCATCTGAACAGAATTGCAAGAACCAGAATGTCTAAACATAAACTTTATTGTAATAAGGAATGCACTAACCAGGATCTATACAAGATGGCCTCTATTTCAGTTGTCAGTTTTCAGTCCTTGTAACTGTCGTTCATGTTTCAGGACTGTATAAAGTATGACTATTGTGTGTCAAAAATCCTCTTTTGTTTACAATATAATTCCTCGGGAATTTCCATATCAAGGGTAAAATGCCTTATAAAATAAGGCGAGAAAAGCAAATCTTGGTGAATCCAGTGGTAAAAAAATATTTCCGGTAGCCCATCAGGTGAATCCACCAGAGTTCATGCAAGTTGGCTCTTCATAGTTCAACTTGTGCCATTTATAAATTTATATTCTTTTAAATTCTTGCTTTGGCCATGCAAATTTTATAAGCCATCCCAATTCAACTTTCCTGTGGGATTTAGTTTCTTGAACGTTCCCATTATGACACAATCAAGTTTTATAGCTCCTTTTTTACATGATTGTATTCCCTGGTTTGCAGTATAAGGTTACAAAAGCAAATCTTGGTGAGTGCAGTGGTAAAACTTTTCAGTAGCCTACTAGGGGGATCCAACAGAGTTCTTGCAAGTTGGCTGCTCTCCATTCAGCTTGTGCCATCTTTAAATTTGTTCTTGTTAATTCTTGCTTTGGCCATGTGAATTTGATTAGTTATCCTATTTCAACTTACTTTTGTGATTAAGTTTCATGAAGTTTCTCATTATCAAACAATCAAATCTTATATGACTCCTTTTTTCCATGATTGTGTCCCCCAGCCCCTGGTTTGGGCCATCGATTTTGCTTGATACTTACAGATTCTGTCAGCAATGCAAAAGAAGTGGTTACAATTTGCTTCTATCCTGGATTATTGTTGTTGTATATATAAATCATTTTTCTTTGAGACGCTAGTAAGATGTGCTGAGTACATGCTTTAGTTGAGGAAAAAAATTTGTGCCTTTTTCTTTTATTTGAAGGTAATATAGGTTTCTGTAGATGTCTGTATTAGAAATACTATTGCAGCATTTTTAACTTGTGCTCTATGGTCTATTACAAATTGAATACTCCGGTAACTGGCCATAAATTATCTGTCATTTTTGCAATAACATTAAGATCCTTAGAATGAATTTCAAGTGGGATGGGATTAAGTGGTAAATCGTTGGGGCTTTCATAGGGAATACCCATATTCAAATATGAAGGAGACATGTTACAGACTTAAATGTACAAATATTGAATTTTCAATTGAGTAAATTAAAACATATAATTTTGAGAGTAGTGTACCTTAACAGACAGGGTCAGGGGCAAGTCCTTGGTGAGTTTGATGGAAGAGATACCCCTTGGTTGTGGAATCTAAAGCCAAAAGACACCCTACAAGGAGAATTTGCCGACTGAAAAAATAAAGATCCATACAATGACTGGAAGGGAGATATCACCTCTATTTCAAAACCTTCTGTCCAATTTCATAACAAGTTAAACAAGTTTCTATTTGAAATCCTTTCGCTAAACTTTGAATTATGACAAGAAGATGTTATAAAACTAAGGTCTATTCACTAGCAGAAAAGGTTACACAAAGCATGGCTACTGGTGCTGCAAAGGGTCCCAAAAATATGATTTGGGGATTCGTTAACATTCATATATATGTATGTATATATAGAAAGAGTGGGGAGAGGGATGGACAGGGGAAGAGGGACGGACGGGGAGACCTAAACCACGCTTGACAATGAATTATCTATTACTCATATAAATTAGATTCATTATACATGAGAGAATGTTCTCGGCCCTTTAGTAAGTGGTAACTTACAAATAGGGCTGAGGCACTAAATCAAGCTAAATTCATGTTATGTATGGCAAATGTAGAATTAAATTATGAATTTGCAGTCAAAAGGTAAGATCTAATAGCATCAAATTTCTTCACTCACAATTGACAATGAGGTGTATTGTCATTAATTAATTTTTGGTTTTTTATGTTTAGATACGGGGTTTAATAGCTTGACCAATTATTTACGTACATTGTATACCCTGGCTTAATCTAAGAGGCTTGTTTCATTCATTAAATCTACTACATAGATTCAAGATAAATTTGGTATGAATTGCAATATTAATATCCATAATGCATAATAGACTAATGAATTTGAAATCATCAATTGTGACCTAATAGGATTGCAAAGAGGCTTATTTGTGGGTAACAATAAGGTACATTGGGATTTGATTTTGTTTTCATATTTTCAAACAAAGGGAGCTGTAAATATTTCAAAGACCTTACCGGAAAGAGCCTCAAAGTATTACACCTGATGATATGGAAGCGTTGCAGTTAAATTTAAGTTCAGTATATTATTTGCATCTTGATTTTTGTGAAGATTGCTTTTGGCAATAAATGCTTTCATGGAAAGTGACGAAATGGCATTTTGTTTTCGTTTAGAATGTGTGTTTATATTTTCTTTTCCTCTTCTTATGTAGAGAATTGGGTGCTTTTCTTCGACAAAACTTCTTGATCTTGTATATGGTTTGGGGGCGTGCTTCCTGCTGCCTGAAACACCCATAAACCATTAATGCTAAATTGAGTAATGCTAAGCTGAATATGGGAAATTGGAGTACTCGGGAAATCTTCAATTCCTCACACACAAGGCAAATCGATTGTGGGTATGGCATGAATATATGACGAGTCCAGCAATTATGACTAGCAAACACCGAGTGACTTTATTTAGTACATCCTTTTCCATGTAAAGAGCATATTAGAAACTTGTATTTGCTGAAATGTTTCTTTTCCATCATATTTCTCACTAGAAGGCTAAACTTTACATTCGCTCTACAACTATTTTTATTAAACAAAAATCAAAGATTAATATCAAAATCAGAAACAGTGACTTTGTCTATAGTTGATCCACCTGTGTAATGTCCCCTTCTAGTAAGCTCAAATTGTTCACAACCTTGCACAGTTTCAACTTTGATTGGGTAAGTGTTTGATCACCTTATGCAAACTGGTCGCTGCCTGTGGGTGATGTTCTTTGACAACCGTATGAGGTGCGGCCTTCCCTTAGTCAATTCGCTGATGAAATGAGGATAGACAGATGTTGGGGCTGACTATTGCATGTTGTCCACTACCTCTGCTAGGGTTCGTGTCTTTTTGATAGAGAAACTGATATGAGTTTAGAATCAGTGAAACCCTTTATATGCAAAGGTCCGATCTGCAATATCTAATAAAATCATTGCCGTTGAGATGCCTTTGGATGATTCTGCTGTGTGATTCATAAATGATACACTTTCAATTCTTCGATGATTGATTGTTGAATGGGATTCGAATTGTATTTTCTAACCTCCTTTTATTCTCTGTGTTATATGCTAATCACCATCTATCGTAATAATCTTTATCTTATAATTATTTTTTACTAGATTATGAATTCGTTTCATGAATTACTCATCTTCATTTTAAAATCGTTCTGGTGCTTTGAGTTAATATTATCTGATGATCATATGCCTTGCAGAGTCTAATGCTAGAACCTTGATTCCATTGATGATCTAACTGGTTCACGGGTATATCCGATGCTCTATGATTTGCATTATATTCCATGTTTGATTGCTTTATTCCTTCCCCAATCTCCTGTTCGCTGACTACCCCACTTCAATCACAAGCTGTATTTATATCATTACATCCTTCATCATTCTTCTCAATGGATACAACCTTTCACTTGACCGCACCCTTCTTATTCCAACTCCTCATAAAGTATTGCTGTTTATTATAAACAAATCGCAACACATTACTTATATCTTATATTAGCCACTCCATATGGTCGGCCACCTTTTGAAAATTACTTCTAATTATTATATTAATTGTTGTCCAATTGTGGATAGTACTTAACAAGGGTATCCATCGCATGTAGTCTATAAGCCTTTTGAAGATGATCCGACCCCTTGGTTTATTGCTACAGTCCATGGATACAGTCCATATAAAATCCAGCAACTTTACTCTTATACGAGTGCTTAGATTTCTGATCAAGCAAATTGTATTGTTCTCATCGCATTTCCAATGGTTTGTACGCCAATGATGAACATAGCTTTGTCGTATATTCTTTTATCCGTTGCTAACATAATTGTTCAAAACAATACTTTATATTTATTTTGATAGCCGATCTTTCTTCAAGAGTTATTAGTCATGTATTATGTTTGATTGTTCTTTTATATTAATTGCTGAGTATAATAAGACATTTTGTCTTATTTGGGACACTCCCTTGTGAGGGAATCGGTCTCTTTATTATTTATAATATGTAATAATAATATTTAGAATTATCATTTATATTTAATATTTGTTTAATCCTAATATAGTATATATATATCATGATAGACATCAAATTTCCACAGTCCATAATGAATGTAGCAATGTTTTAGGATTAAACTGTGTGTGAGTTTTTTTCCTCCACACAGTTTAATCCTAAAGCATTGCTATATATATATATATATATATATATATATATATATATATATATATCATGATAATTATTAATATTTATAACTATGTATTGCATTCTAATATTTATTATATTTATCCTCATATATTATTAATATTAATATTTATCATCGTCATTTATGACTCTTGTCAATTTGAATAGATATATTATATTTTAATTATAAAGAATATTAATAGAATATTATTTAATATTATTTATTGGATATTATATATCAATAATATATATTTACTTAAATATACGTAATTATCTCTATCATTTAAATTGACTAAATACTGTATTTTATGAAAGTAATTACACTAACTTTTATCATATTGTTTAAATCTTTAATTTAAACAATGTCTTAATATTGGGACATGACAACCTGGCAGCACATTACGCATTTAATTTTTCCTGCACATTCCTTGTGGAAAAAGCTCGATGCATCCAGTGAAGTCTTGAGTTGGCAATGGTATTAACGGCCATTAATGAGAAGAGATTCCAGGTGTAAATGTTGCCTAATATGCATTCAAGGAGAACCATGAGCTTCTTGAGGAAGCTACCCAGCATCAAGCATAGTTTTCTTTGTTACCTTCATTGTTTGATTCTTTGGCAGCAAAGCTCTGGCTAAATTTTGACTTTGGGTCTGCTTTTGGCAAATATTGAGGTATGTTCATGCTTCCTATGTTCCCTAGCGTCAAACCAACAACTTTAGATCATGCTAGCAAATATCTTCCCTGGGGCTTCTTGAAGATGACAAAGAAAAGAAGACTGGTTATATCTACTCATGGTTTTGAATTATTTTGTTGGTTATATGCATTTGTTTCTACGTTCTTGTTCTCGTGTTGGTCGTTTTGCAATTACGCCTTTGTCATTTGGTTTATGTTTCACCAGTTTCTCTCATCTTTTACTTATGTTGTTCTTCTTTTGTAATTTGTTTGTGTATGCCGATTCATGTTATTGTTTGTGTTCCTTCATTCTTTATTCTTTTTGTTCTAGTTATGTGGGGGTGTTTTGGTCTTGTTTGTTTCTTTATGTTCTCATTTCTTTTGCTCTTCTTTTTCATAATTTATCCTTTTATATATTTGCCTCCGGTTTCCGATCGCTTTGTTTATCCACCCTTATCTTTGTCCCTTCTAATCTTTGATACTCTTATTTTATCATTTTCTCATTTTGTTTCATTGTTCTTTTTCTTTTACTTTTATGTTTTTGAGTATGTTATGTTTTTGTCTTATTGTCTTATTGTGTTTTGTGTTTTGTTTTCTTTATTCATTGTAGTTCATTGGTTCCCGTGCACCTCCATCCTAGTTAGAGTCCCAGTATGCAAATTACCTTTCTATTTTTCTCTCTTCTCTTTCTCTTTCTCTTGATGATGGATCATAGAGTTTGATTCGAAACATTGAGGTATAAACTTACACAGTTAAATTCTTGAAGTATTTAACTACAATTATCATGGACTGTGGAAATCTGATGTCTCTTATGAATAATGGGATTTCACCACAACAATTTTAGAATGAAAGAAGGCGGCGAGTCCGTTGGTGGTGGCTGGGAATGAAGCAATCAGTTGTTTGAAGATGATGTGCTATGAACAATAGCCAACTGTCCGACTTCGATTTTAGACGGCCAAAGAGATGTCAGATGGCTTTTTAATCCTTTTCACTGTTTATTGTGATAGATTTGTAGGGTCTATATGTTGTTTGAGGGTTATTCTAGGGTTTAGGGGTTTGGTATTTAGCGTGTCTGAATTAGGGTTTCTAGGGATTAATTCATCTTAAGTAGTGATGGTTGGAAAGTTTTATAGAATCCCAAGATTTACAAATTGTCTACAAATAAATTGTACATGTTATCTCAAGATCAAGGTAATAAGTTTATATACTATTTTATTTCTTTGAACAATTAAATTCAACAAAATAAGTTTGTTGGAAAATAATTTTGATAATTTCATTTTTTCTAATCATAAGATTTGATAATTAATGTGTTGTAGGAAAATCTTTGAACAACTAATAAAAAGTAAATGTACTGGGTCATATCATTATTCTCCTAGGTGGGCAACTATCTAGAGTAGGGGGTGGGAGAACTATTAATGAGGTCCAGATGAGTGTCAACTAGACTATAGTTATAGACTAAATAGTATAGTGAGTGCCCACTCTAGTTTGTTGATAATGTCAATGTCGTCTCATCAATTGAGTCTAGGGAAACCAAGTGGTCGGTCGAGTCCCCCTCCTCCACCCTTTCTAACCCAAAGGAAGAGGGAGAAGGGAGATCGTGTTCGTGATCCATTGATAGATCCCTGATTGAGTGTACCATTTCTTGTTAGATTTGTCAGGTTATAAACTATGATTGGACATTTAAAAATTGTTTCAAACTAGTGTTTATGTTTTGATGTTTTCAAAGATTCATGTTTTTAGTAAAGTTGGATTCTACATTTATACATTACATTCCCTACTTCAAACCCAAACTTGTGCATTTAATGAACCATATAGTATTTAGGATTTATTGCAATTATATTCTTGGAATCAGGAGAATAAGAACAAAGTTAGTGGTTGGGTTTAGAGAATTTCTTGTCAATGGGTTGTGTGTATTAGATTTATGTTCCATTTTGTTACCATGAGTTGAAAATACTTTGCCTTTGGATAAGGCAATATTTTAGCTTCAATTTTTTTGATATTAAAAATGACATGAAGCTTACAACTATTTATTATTGAAGATATAAGAGTTTAATATGAATGCTTGAAGGTCGTGTTACATGACCGTGTAGTTAATTGAACCTATAGGCTATGCTTTCTTATATGGGTGGCTATGGCTTTGTTTGATATACATTCTCATCGTGACTGCATTTGCTTGATATACTTGGTTTCTAATCGAAGTGAGATTGCTTCAAAGAAGCAATGAAGTTTAAAGGTTCTTTGTAAAATACCTTGGCTTATTGGTATGAGTTTTTCTCAATAGGTGTTTAGAATAATAATGGGTGTGTTGAATGCTTCATAAGTTCATAGTGTGGTGTTGAAGACTTTGTTTTGCTTGAAACTTACCCATTTGTAGTAACGGCTTTGAGTTTCTGGTATTTCATACTTGGTATTTCTTGTAGCTCGAATGCAATGCATACCTTTTTTCTTATTCTTGTCAATGAAAGCTTATGGTCCTTGGATATTATAACATAGTTTTTTTCCATTTGAAGCAGTTTCTTCTATCTCAAGTGGTCTCCAAAGTATTGATAGCACAATTGAGTTTATTTGTCCTCTTAAAAGGTTACTTCTTAAAGTAATGCTATTTTTTTTGAGTTACCCTAGTTATGATTATATATTTCTGTTTTGGTTATTAAAGGTGAAAGAAATTATAATATGCTAACATTGTCACATAAAATGTTCTTTTATTTCTTAATTTTTGTTGTATTCTTTGAAAATTAAAATTAAAATTAAAATTAAAATTGTTGCCTGCCCATTGCACATTAAGTGCCATCTAGTAGATGTACTAAGAATATATAATCTATATTGAATTTAATTTTAGCCCAGCTGTTGTACAACGCATCAATGAGGAGCCAATAGTTGAATGGGGTCCAATAGTTGTTATAGTGCTTGTGAGTATAGGACCCAGTAGTTGAACACCCTATATACTATATATTGTAAATGATTATTCCAAATGTAAATAAAAAATGACCAAATGTTGAACATAAGTTCTTATAATTTAATAAAATTTCTAAAAAGTAACAAATCATGTGATGCCATATCGACACACCAACAAAACATGAGTTAATGCACAACTATTAGTCCAATATTTTTTTGGGTTTTTTTGGGCACCTCAACAAAAAGCATGCTGATGTGGACCTATTATAAGCAGGGGCCTTGCCAAGTAAGCTGTTGTAAAAATTTTGGAGTAATTTGAAATTGCCATGTATAATTTTGAAAGGCAGGAAGTTAGGGTGTTCAACTACTGACTCCTCTCCCCCAATTTATGCTCCCCTTGACTTTGTGTGAAGTACCTTTGGTGATAAGGTTGGAGCTGTGGATGATACTTACAGTTCGCATCCAGAGTCTCGACCACCCTTTCCTGCAAGCAGATTTTCTTCTACACTGTCATTCGCGGAGCTCTCAGGTGTGGGCTCTTATCTGGAGGCCCTAAATGTTAAATACATGGCTTCTGATGGCTAGTTAGGGTTGATGCACATAAATGTAAGGATAAGATTTCTAAAGAAGTCGTTCGTGAGATGGACATTGCAGGTAACAAGGTCTAGGGTTTCTACGAGAACCGTAAGATTGCTCAAGAAGTAGTTGGTGAGATGGATTTCGGAAGTAACAGGTCTAGGGTTTTTACAAGAACCTCATTGAAAGGTTGTGGATTCGGTTGGTGGAAGGCTGGCTCCTTTGTGAAAAAAGAACATCTATCAGAAGCCAATTTTGATTTAGATAATGAAGTGGATAACTGGGAAAATACACTCAAATGCCATGTTCTTATTGGCAATTTAACGGATTTTGGCCAACTCTTAAAGAGTTTGCACGCTCTGCAACATGGAAACCAATGGTTAAGGGAAGAGTTGATATTAGGCTTTTTCATCATCAAATGTGAAACAGAGGAAGACAGGTAAAGGATCCTTTGCTCTGGGCTGTGGATCTGGGATGCAAAAAGAAACTTACACTGTCTATTGCAAAATCAATTCATTAACATAAATGCAGGCGTTGGAGTGCAAGGCCACAGGTATGCACACATGTCTCTATTACACCACCAGCAGATTTCTATGGCCAGTCTCCTCCATCTATGCTTATATTAGAAATTCTAATATTTATAAAATTTCCTCTCCACTGTAGTCGCTCCCATTAGTTAGGAATCAACAAATGTCCAGGCAGTTACAACTGGTTTGAATTCTCCTAGTCATTACAAATTTAGCATTACTGGCTTTAACAATTTACCTTCAATACCATTACTGGGTGATAACAACTCAAGATTTCCACTGGTTACAAATAAACATCATCGACCACATAATTTGTTCAATAATTCTAGGTTTAGTTTTTAATGCCGTCAACTAAAAAATTAGGCTTTTATAATTTGCATTACACTTCAGGGTCCAAAGGGTGAACCCTAAATAGAAATTTATTTGTCCTTAAAGAATCTTGGAGAGTCCAACCTTAGAGGATAAAAGCTTTTACTTTTCCTTCACCACATCCACATCCTAGTGAACTTTGAGAAACAACATTTGATACCTTCTCTTAAATCGAGGGGATGATGACTCTGTGTAACTTGTTAGAATTGACTAAAAATACAAATGAAAATGAAAATGAAATGGAAAAAAAAATGTTTGAGAAGTACCTCTCTTGTTCAGATTTTAAAAAAAGAAAATTTGTAATAATAATATAAAATAGTATTATTACTTTTATTTATTGTACTTTAGGATTATATACATAATATTACACAAAGACAATTTTGGGAATCTATTATGCATGCTAATGCCACCATTGGAGTTATCTACAAAAAGGCAAACCTAACATCAGTGTTATGTAACAATCTGGTTGAAACAAATAACACTTTGATTCACTTCATAGTACTTAATTCAATTTGATAATGTCAAGAGATTTGAAATGAAAACCCATTTTAAAACTCCAAAATAGTAGACAAAAAATCCTTATAAAATAGGTTTAAAGAACTAAGGTTCCTAATAGTCCCTATGCAATAAGTAAATATTTAGTATTGGATTTATGAATGCAGATTCAAGTATTCTTAGAACATTGAGGAATGCCCATGAGTCTAGGTACACATATATCATGAAACCAATCCTCATATATGAGTGCAACAACCACCATAAAGGATGTATCATGAATAGTAGGTTATTTTAATCTATGTAAAACTATGAATTGAGGATAGTTGTCTTCCATGCTTATTAGGGAAACAAAGCTAGCCATAACATCAACATGTCAATTGTCTTTTTGTGGGATAGCATTAATGGTGTATGAATCTAAAGAATCTAGTAAATACAATGCTATCTCATGGTATTGTGTTGATTTTGCTTCTTTAACCTTCTATTATTTTTCTATCCACAAGTTGGGAATCTCCATGTATATTGATAGATTTGATTTTGATGGATATGGTAGCCCACAACCCAATGGTTAGTGCCTCATACTTGGCCACATTAGTGGTGCATGGAAAATCAAGCTGAAAGGATAATAGTATGAGGTCATTGAAAGGAGTGTTAAGATTCTCAAAACTATTCATGCATCTAGAATGTCATGTCCCCTTTTTCGAAATAGCAGCATGGAGAAGACTTTTAGCCTATCCCCTTTTCCTGTAGGCTAAAGGATTGAGCAAGGGAAAATAATTAATAATATTATTAAAATAAAAGGTATTTTTAAACACTAGTATTAAAATAAAAAGGTATTATTAAATACTTAGGAGTCATTTAAATCGAAGGGCCCATTTTGGAAAGGTATATGAAGGAGGCGCCTAGCTTCATTTCATCATTACGAATCCATTTAGCATTTTCACTTTGAAGTTTTGTGTTCAATTTTGACATCTAAAGATGAAAACTTCTGATTATTTTCTGAGGTCTAGGAGGACAAAAACCCTCTTGGCTCTCTATTTTGGGAGGTGAGGACGAGCCCTTGCTTATTGCTTTGGCAATTCGCTCAGGGGGCTGATTTTGAAGGTTTGTGCATATTTTAGGTTTGGAGATAAATACTTGTAAGCAAATCGATTGGAATTATTGGGATTCAGAGTTAATTGGTGTGGCCGTCTACCATTCTGCATTCCATACTTGAGCAACACCCATTGGAGACTATTCTATTGGCAGATTTCAGAGTTGTACGCCTTGTTTGATTGCTGTTGGCATTGGTTGCTGTTGTAGGTGCATAAATCGTTGGTCCATATAAAGTCTACACCCAGATCGCAGTTTGTGGATCGCTCTACATCATTGGCAAGGTGGTCGATTGAATACAGAAGGGATCCGTAGTAGTATGGTGTCCTCACACGACCTGTTTATAGCTCGCAACATCCTTAAGTTGCTGTAGGTCTGCCGCACCTAATATTCATGCCTTTTGGATGGACAAATTAGAAACCTAGGCTAGCGCTATAGATCTCAACCACTGTAGGCCTAGCGCGTATATTTATAAAATTATATGTGAAAGTGTAGGTTCAGATCGTGGATAAGGATTGCAGATTTATAATTGCGCAGTTTGTTATTACAGTTTGCAAATTGTGGGACATTGAAGCCACTTGAGTCTTACACAAGCAATAATATTTGTACTTGATTATATTGATTTAGAAAATCGATTCCTGCTACATTTTATAGAGTAATCAACACTAACAAAGTGGGGAGGAATTTACACATTAGCGTGTTAAAGAGGATATCATAGATTGTTACTAGGTGTAAGTGCAAGTTTTGTGTTTGTTGAGGAATGCATTTATATGTAATAAGAGTGATGTATGCATAGAGTATAGTCCACAATAAAATGTGAATATTATTTAAGTGGTAATGCGAACTGCATATTCCTGTTACAGAGCTGTTCATATATATCTGCTATAGATTTTCCAGTATAATTGGTTGTTTATCAACTTGATCTAAATGGTATCTAATGACAAAATATGTTAGCTGATTTCATGTTAAATTTCCAACTTTCAGTGTCATTTTGAGTGGAGTTATCAGCAATTGTTTAGCAGTAGCTGTTAGCATTTATTTTTAGTTTGAAACATAAAAAAAACAAAGAAAAAAATCAAAAATCACAAAAAATAATAATTGGGAACATTACATGGAAACATAAAAAAAATGGTCCAATGAAAGGAAGTGTCAACATGGAAGACGTGCTCATTGGGGAACAATACATTGATAAGTGCATGAGTTGGGCATGGTGAGATACAACTAATTGATCAACAATGACTTGTGGTTTAATAGAGTTTTAAGAGATGAATTTGAGGTCAAAGTTAGAAAGTAGCATCACCCAACGTGCAACACGATGACTCGTGGTTTAATAGATTTGAAGAGATGAATTTAAGGTCAAAGTTAGAAAGTAGCATCACCCAACGTACAACACGATCTGAAAGGTTGAATTTTGACAATATGTATTTTAAGGATCTTCTTTTATAATAACATGTTTTGGCATGATTCATGTAATGTCTAAGGTTTGAGATGAGAAGATGATGGAAAGACAATTTTACCATAGGTGTATACTATATCTTATAATTTGATAAGGTGTTTTGGCTAAAGTAATATACACATGTTCTTTACTGTTTTCATCATTTTGAGCTAATAGACCTCCAGTGTTAGACTCAATGGTTGAGATGTATAGAAGTAAAGGCCTGCCATGGATTATGCGTATGAGGATCAAAGGATTCAACAAGTATTGCTTCACGTCGTCAAATGCCTTTTAATAGTTTCATTACATTCGAATTTGACATCTTTCTTTAAGAGTTTTGTGAATGGCAATGCCATCTATAAATTGGGCGATGAAGCATCTTATAGCTTAGATTTTTCCTTGAATGCTAAGGATTTGAGATAAGTTCTTGGGAGGTAGCATGTTAACAATAACATCAATTTTCTTAGCATCCACCTCAAATGCCTTACCAAGATATGATGAATCCTAGCAAGCAACCAATATTGACACCAAAAACACATTTCTTTGAATTTAGTCATACCTAACATTTTCATAAGCGTTTAGACGTTATCCTCAAGTCTTGAAGGTGATTTATCCCTCACTTTAATTTTGCTAAGATATCGTCAACACAATCTTCTAATACCTTATGCATAAGATCATGGAATATCAATGTCATGGCACTTCGATAGGTAACTCTAATGTTTTCCAATCTAAAAGGCATGATAACATACAAAAATGTACCCCATGGTGTGATGAAAGCCATTTTGTGTTGATCTTCAGGATTTATCATGATTATATTGTATCCCAAAAAACCATCTATAAAAGACAACAAATTCATGCTCAATGCTTGAATCTACAATCATATCAATGTTAGGTAGAGGGAAATTGTCCTTAGGAGAAGCTTTGTTTAGATTTCTAAAGTTAGTGAAAATTCTAATGTGGTCATCAAGTTTAGCAATAGGAGCAATATTAGAGATCCAAGGCGAGTAATCTATTGGTCTTATGAATCTAGCCTTTAACATCTTTTCTAATTCCTCTTTAACCACTATGTAATTTTAGGATGCATCTTTTGAATCTTTTGGTTAACCAACTTAGCATTGGGATCTAAGACAAATGTTAGGCATGATGATATTCCTATCAATGCCAGACATGTCCTAATATGACCATACAAAAACAACTCCAAATTATTTTAGTAGTATGTTCATGTTACATTGCTTGTATTGGCCTAGTAGATAATCTCCTATTTTTAGGATTGTTCTTTCTCATTTTGATCCATTCCAATATCATATGTACCAACAACTATGAGGGTGTTGTGATCTTCGATGAAGGGTTGTCTAGGTAAGGTATCAAGAGGATCACCTAGCAAAGGAGCATCTTTTCCTCAAAATATGAATTTACCTCAAATACATGTGGGGATCCCCTATCATGATGTTATGTAGATCTAGGTCATCATATACTCCTAAGTATTAACTAATACTTCATCATTTGCAAAAGCATTTAAAGGAGGGAATGTGTCTGTTGGTAATCATTTATGTCTAAGGTTTTAAGCTTAAACGATTGCAGGGTTTTTCATTCAAACCCTATAAAATTTCTGGATCCATCGGTGTGAGTTGGTTTTTGTTTCAGCGATTATGTTGTCCACAGTGGTTTGTTCCTTTCATCGCTGTGACATGCTTCATCGGCGACAAAGTTAGGGGTTATTCCGATGGCCGATGAGATGGTTTATGGTCTATGGCGTGAGATTCTTTGTCGGCGTAAGGGGGAAATGTTGCTCCGACGGGTTGGTTACGCCGATGGAGGTATCTGTCGGGGTGACAATGCTTGTCGGGCAGGTAGGCTGGAGTTTGGCCGATGAGGTTGGTCTCCCCGATCAAGCAGGGTCGTCGGCGTAACTATTTGCATCGGCGGATGTTTCCTGGGTGTCCCCGATCTCTGATGGACAAGGTATATGCGGGGTGGCCATCGGAGTGACAATTGCATCGGCAGGTGAGTTTTCAGGCCCGCCGATGTGTTATGGTCTCGCCGATTGGGTCTTGGTATCGGTGGGAGTCAAAGTGATGGGTTGATGGCAAGCGGTTCAATGGTCATGCAGGGCAAAAGCGCACGACACTAGGTGTGGCTTGGTTTATATGATAGTCAAGCAAGCGTTGCAGGATGAATGTGGGATTATTGATCTTGCATTTTTGAAATGGTCAGCGATGGATGCACGGGGTGCCTACATGGCACGTTTTTATTTGTTCTTGACTTTTCAGACTATTTTTGCACCGCGGATCTCAGCGATAGGTAGGATTTCGACGGTCACAGTTCAAACTTTCATTAGTGTGGGATTTCCCGGGCTTGATGCATCTTTCTTGGCGCGAATCTTTAGATGCAAACCGTTGCTACGTCCTACGGGTTGGTGTGCCATTAATGGCACAAGAATTGCAGAGGTATGGCCTGATTGACTAGATAGCTACTCGATTGAAGAAGAAAATCCTCGGGTGGCGGCGCGGGGCTCGAGCTCAGCTGCTCTTCGTCCTTCTCTTGCTTGTCCATGTTTTGTCCCTTGCTGCATTTATTATTTTTGAGCGCCATTCCTCATGCATTAAATCTGGCGAAATTTTTGACCTTGTCTTGTAATTAGTTTTGTTGAGTACACAGCCCTGATATAAATGCCAAACTGTGTTACTCTTGTGTTGTTGGAAACTGGACAAAATTCTGGCTTTGTGATATAATACAACTTGATTGGTGGCTCTATCCTGATGTTCTGTGAGTTTATGAGTCTCATTTCATGTTGCTTTATATGAGAAATGCATTGATTGCATGTGTTTAATCATTTGTCTCCAAGTTGTGGCTATATTTTCTTTTGAGTCTAAATAACTGAGGGTTATTTATGATTAGGAATATGGGTTTTCTGTATTGAATGTTTAATCTCCTACTTTTGTTCAAGGGACAAATTAAAAGTTTTAGATTAATCATTGAGAAAATATGTCGCAGCGGGGATTCCCTTAAGCATGAATGACTAAACACTCTGTTTTGGGAGGTATCTGTAAAGCAGATATATTAAAATCCCCTTGATACCCAGTCTTTGGTATATGTTTATGCTAACCATCCACATGTGTATGTCCACTGACTCCAAGCCCTGGATAGGCACCAATCTAGCCTTGCAATGAGATTACACTCTAGGTCCTAGTTTTGCATCCAAATTCAAAATCAAACTCAAACTTCATAAACAAACCTTTTAGGACATTAGAAGTAGTTTTAGAATCCAAAATCCTCTGTCTACAACTGAATATAGGCCCAAAGCTAGCCCCTTTGCACTTATCTTACAGTTTTGGTCTGCTTAATAGAGGATTTATCTGCTTTGTGTCAACATCCCATCATATATTTAGATGCATTTTGTAGATGTTGAATAGGGAATCCCCCCTTGGTTCTGCATAGCCTAAAGAAGAAGAGGAGATATTTATAGAGTCTATCTCCTATACTGTTGGCCCCTGGCCTGGGAATCCTATTGATCAATGATGGCTATTTTGTAGGGATTACTGGGAACAAGCATCCAGTTTGGGAAAATAACCAACAGAAATTGGCGACTCTACTGGGGAGGTGAAGTGAAAGAACCCTGATTTTAAAAGAAAACAATTCCTAGTAATAGGTGGTGACTCCGAACCAATCTCCCAACCGGTAAAGTAAAAATTTGTATGCAAGGGTGAAGATCCCAACGTAACCCTTTGTTTGAAGAGTTACCCATAAAAATGATGTATAAGAAAAAATAGACTGTTCGAGCCAGTCAAGATGGTTCTCTTAGCCCCAGAAAAAATGAATTTATTCAGGACAATCCAGGATCCTTAGAGCAAACAATACCTTATTTTTCAAACACTGAGGCTGAAATCCAAAATGTATATGAGAGACAGCAAGGTACTAGTTTGAGAATAAGGTCAGAAGTCTTTCAAGAACGCCCTTTCTTGGATCCCAGTGATAGATTTGAAGAAGTTGAGTCTCCAAGGGATGAAGATAATGATGATCAGAATGGAATGGAACCATCCTCCTCTATGCCCAAAGAGGAACAGTTAGCTGAAGAAATCAAAAGTTTAAGAGCAGAATTAGAATATTTGCAAGTAGTAAAGATCAGAGATGATATGAGACAGAAAGTGCAAGCCCTGAAAGTTGCTCAGAATGATTCAGTTCCTACCCTTGGCAATGCAGATATACAGAGAAATCAACACAGGAATGAAATACAGGATCAACACAATGATCAAAGACAGAATGCAAATAATGTTAGAGTACCATTAAATAATGTAAGAAATCAGAATGCAAATAGAAATGCAAATGCTAATCAGTTTGGTACACAACCAATGCAGCTGGATAGGTTCAGGCAGCTTGTTTTTTATGGTATTCTTGGTTATCCTAACCCCATTGACAAGCATGTAAGGCTTCAAGTGCCAAAGTTTTCAGGAAATAATACTGTGTCAGGGGAGGATCATTTAAAAGCTTTTCAGAATCTTATGGACAACTTTGAGGTTGAGCATGAGGATGTTTTTATGAAGTCATTTATGCAGTCCTTAGTTGATGAAGCTAGAGAATGGTACAAAAATTTGCCTGACCGGAGTATCTCATCATGGGATGATTTTAAAAAAACTTTTAAGGAGCAGTATGGTGACAAAACTGATCCAAGCTTTTTTTGTAAATGAATTCACTAGTATCACCAAAGGGTCAAATGAGCAGGTTGCAGATTTCAATGCTAGATTTACCAAAGTGTTGAACAAATTGCCACATCACATGAGGCCAAATGAACCAATGTGCATAATATTGTATGTAAATGCTTTTGATGCTAAAACATCATATGGGCTAAGAGACAAGAGTCCAACTACTCTCAGGGATGCTTTTAGAATTGCAGTAAATATTGAGAATAACAGGAAAGCCTCAGGCAAGACAAACAGAAGGGATGATGTGAAGATTTTGCAAAATCTGAGTAAACCTCAGAATATTCAAGGTAATACATCTGCCCCTGAAGATAAGATAGATAAATTGACAAATGTTGTCAAGGACCTAAGCTATAGACTTACTAGAAATGAGAAGGGGATAGCTCCTGATAGGCAAGTTTATCACAGACAAGAAAAGAGACCATCACTGCATGATATGCCATATCATACAAATTGGCAAAATGGTAAACCAGTTCTTCCAAGTGGCAACTCCAACCAAAGGACTCAACATGTCAAGGAAACCCCTGACCCTTTGAAGAAGGCTGTTAATATTGTAAATGATACTCCATGGTGCATCATATGTCAGATGCCTCATGCCCAATCACAATGTATGATTGCTCAATCTCTGTATGATAATGCTGTTGCCTATGATGAGTGCAATGAACCACACTACATATAGGAGGATGATGTCAATATGCTGTCCACGAACAGTGGGCACCCTCCTCATGATGTTGATGAAAGTACAAATAATGAGATTCAGGTCTGTCAGCAGGTTTATTGTGATAAGGATGATGAAGATAGCTATGCATATGCTCAAGACTCACACATTTTTCTAAATAACCTAAGGAGACCTTCTGATGAAGAAATTAGAGCCCTCATAGCCGCACCAGTTGCTCAGGTTAAAAGCAGTTATAACCTCAGAGGTAGGGCTCAGGTAAGTGATCCGCGTCAACCGGAAAATACCTCTGTGAATCAGCCAGTGCATAATCATAAGGGGGCTGAACAGCAAAGGATGAAATGGAACAACGACAAGAAAAATTTCAGGCAAAAACCTGGTCAAGATTTCCAAAGGCCAAGAAATGAGATTCCCCAAAGTGAGGGTCGAGATAAAAATTCCCAAACCATAGGTGACGATCAGAAGATCACCCAGACTAAGGCTGGGTCACCTCAGGATAAGAACAAGACCATGGAGCATGCCACAAATGCTATACAAAATTATGCTCCTTTTGACATAGCCCAGGTATTGTCCCAGGTAAAGGTCTTTGTACCCTTGATGGAACTAATGAAAGTGGAAGAGTTCAAAGATAAGGTAGTGTCCTTAATTTCAGGAGTACCGTGTCAAGCCAGGCAAAATGTTGAGGTTCAAGGTAAGAAACAAGCCATGTGCGCTCACGAAGATGAAGTTCCTGAGGTGTATCTGGGGATGACCATGACAAAATGTCCTTCACAAGTGGAACTGTTTTATGTCTCCCTTGTCATAAATGGGAAAATAATTAAGAATTGTATGCTTGACTCAGGAGCGTCCACAAACATCATGCCTTTGGCCATCATGCAGCAAGCTGGGTTAAAAATAGATAAGGCACGCGGGAAGTGCTATGCAATGGATGCTAGGGAGGTACCTGTCATTGGAATCATGAAGGATGTTGATTTCAGACTGGCGGCTTATCCTGAGAGGACCTACAAAATGAACATAACAGTTGTTGATATCAAGCCACAGTATGGCATGTTGCTGTCAAGAAGGTGGGCAGCACTCATTGGAGGGAGTATGCAATTAGACCTATCATACGCCATGATCCCTATGAATGGTCGGGATGTTAAATTGGATAGAGAAGAAAGGTCATCAAAGACAGTCGAGGATCAAGAATCAGAGGAACAGATATATTTTGTGAACACAGAATGTGATAATTTCAGGGTTGTCTCAGATGATAAAGGAGATAAAGAAAAAGATATTTGCATCCGAGAATTGGATCAACAGGGTCTATGGACCATGTATTTTGATAGAGCTTGTTCAAAGGAAGGCTCTTGTGCTGGGATTATATTTTTGTCTCCAATTGGTAAGCTTCTAAAATTCTCTTTCTTGTTGAAGTTTGCCTGTACAAATAATATTGCAGAGTATGAGGCTCTGTTGTTAGGATTGAATGTCGCTTTGAGGCATGGAATTAAGATGCTCAAGGTATTTGGTGATTCAGAGCTTATTGTTTCCCAAGTTAGAGATAAGTATGCATCAAAAAACAAAAGGTTGAAGCAATATAAGTATGCTGTTTGGGATACGATAGAATTGTTTGATGCTTATTCAATAAATTGGATTGAAAGATCAAAGAATGTCAGGGCAGACTTTCTAGCCAATGTAGCTATAAGGCCAGATGATATAACTTTGTCAGATGTTACAAATGTTGAAATCAAACTCAGACCTACAGTGCCAGATAATGTATGCAGCTGGCAGGTTTTTAATGATGATAAGGATCTACTAAGATTTCTACATTGTATTGATGAATATGAGAACCAAGAAATAGATTTCCAGAATTTTGTAGAGGTCGTAGATGGAAAAGAAACTCTCTTAGGGAAAGAAGTAATTCAACTCAAGACAAACAAAATCCCTAGAGGGTTGGTAGCTTTAGAGAGAGCTTTTGACAATAGGGACCAACTTGTTACAAAGTCGTCTCCGACAAACAAGAATGATTTAGGAGAGATAAATTTGGGAACATCTCATGCCCCCAAGAAGGTATACATGGGCAAACAGCTAAAACCACACATCAGAGTTATGCTGATTACATTGCTAAGAAAGTACAAGCATGTCTTTGCCTGGTCTTATGAGGACCTCAAAGCTTATAGGGAGGATTTATTCCAGCATGAAATCCCTTTGAAGCCTGGAGCTAAACCATTTAGACAAAAATAGAGACCTATAAATCCAACTTTAGCTCCTAAAATGCAAGAAGAACTTATGAAACTTCGGGAGGCTGGAATAATCATGCCTATCAGACACTCGACTTGGGTGTCTAATCTGGTCGCAGTCAGAAAAAAGAATGGTGACATCAGGCTGTGTGTGGACTTTAGAAATCTAAATATGTCCTCTTTGAAGGACAATTATCCACTACCAAACATGGAGGCTATGTTGCAGAAGGTGACCGGTTGTGAACTTCTATCCATGATGGATGGATTTTCATGATACAATCATGTGAAGGTAAAGGAATTAGAGCAATTCAAGACTGCTTTCACTACTCCATGGGGAACATATGTATATGTTAGGATGCCATTTGGACTGACAAATGCAGGTGCTACATTTCAGAGGGCAATGGATGTTGCTTTTGTAGGATTGATTGATTCAATCTTGGCTGTATATGAGGATGACTTAACTGCTTATTCAAAAAAGGAAGAGCAGCACTGTATGCATTTAGAGAAAATTTTTATTAGAGCATTAGAGTATGGTATCTCACTCAACCCAAGGAAATGTGCCTTTGGGGTTGTGGAAGGAAAACTGCTTGGACATATTGTTTCCAAGGATGGGGTCAAGATTGATCCTGAGAGGGTGGTTGCAATTGACAAAATTCAGATCCCAAAAACAGTAAAAGGTATTCAGTCCTTCTTTGGACAAATTAATTTTGTTAGGAGATTTGTTCCGAACTTCGCAGAGACCACCAAGGATATCTCTAGGATGATGAAGAAGGGTGCAACTGTCAAATGGGAAGATGAAGCAACCAAATCGTTTTAGAACATAAAAGAAGCTATAAAGATGGCTCCTGTATTAAAATCTCTTGATTTTTCTAAGCCATTTCAGTTATTCTTATTTGCTTCTTTCCATACTATTGCTGCATGCTTATTGCAGAAGAATGAAGAAGGGTTTGAACAGCCTATAGCTTTCTTTAGTAGGTCGTTGCAGGCTGTTGAATTAAAGTATGATATAATGGAGAAGCAGGCATATGCACTGGTCAGAGCAGTTAAGAGCTTCAGACCATATTTGGTGGGCTCTCAAATAGTTGCATATGTGCCTCATGCAGTAGTCAAAGATATATTTACTCAACAGGAGGTAACTGGAAGGAGATGCAGATGGATAAACAAATTGTAGGAGTTCAACATAGAGATGCAGATCACGAAATTGGTAAGAGGACAAGGTTTAGCAAATCTAATGACAGTCAAATTTAGAGGCGTGCCAAGTCAATTCAGTACATGATGAAGTTATAAATATGTCAAGATCTGAGTGGTATAAGGACATAATACATTATCTGCAGAATTTGAACTATCCTTCCCATCTCAGTGACATCCAGAAGAGAACTTTGAAGCTACAGGCTATTAAATACATCATGGTTCAAGGAGAATTGTATTGGAGAAATCATGATGGTGTATTACTCAGATGTGTGAATGAGGATCAGGCTAAGGATATTCTCAATGACATGGACAATGGAGTATGTGGTGGACATTATGCCGCCCATACAACAGCCCACAAAATTCTCAGAGCTGGCTACTGGTGGCCAACACTTTTCTCAGACGCACATAGAATGATAAGGAAGTGTGATCCTTGCCAAAGGTTCTCAGGAAATCTAAAATATGGAGGTGCATTGCCCCTTAGGACTATAACTGTAGAAGCTCCATTTCAGCAATGGGGGATTGATTTCATAGGGGAAATCTCAGAAAAATCGAGTGGAGGGCACAGTTGGATTCTGGTCGCCACGGATTATTTCACCAAATGGATTGAGGCCATCCCAACTAAAAAAGCTACAAGCAAAGTGGTGATGGACTTTATTCTAGAGAATATTATCATTAGATTTGGAGTACCAACCAAGTTGGTCACAGACAATGCTATGTGCTTCAGGTCTGGTGAATTTGTTGATTTTTGCAATAAATATAGAGTGGATTTGTCTCATACATCACCATATCATCCACAGGGGAACGGTCAAGTAGAGTCAAGCAACAAAAGTCTCATAAAAATCATCAAAAGGACGGTAGATAAAAACAAGAGGTCTTGGGACTCAAAATTGAAGTTGGCGTTATGGGCTGACAGGGTGACAATGAAAAGAGCAACAGGTAGGTCACCCTATGAATTAGTATATGGTGCAGTAGCTAGGTTGCCTGTGAAGAACCTCCTACCAGTTTATAAATTCATTCAAGGGAACGGTGAGGAGATTGGGGACCCAATGACTGAGAGAATGAATCAGCTGGTCACACTTGATGAAATAAGAAGGGAGGCACAGAAAACAAACATCAAGACGCAGCAACAAGTGAAATATTTGTTTGACAGAAGGGCTATAGAGAGAAGGTTTCAGATAGTTGATTTGGTCCTTATGTGGAATGCTAGGAGTCAGGATAAGGGCAAACACGGTAAATTTGAACCCTTATGGACCGGCCCATATCAAATTAGCAACATCTTTGGAGATAATTCCTATTTTCTCCAAACCTTAAATGGTGAACCAATGGAATTGCCAGTGCACGGTAAATTCCTTAAAACCTTTTTCACATAAATGAGTACCTTCTGTGCACACTGTAGATTAGTTATAAATATTTTGTACATGCCTTGTATAGTCGGTCGCGTTTTGGGTTTTGAGTTTTGTCTGGACTGCCCCGGAGTAGTCTGGTCCTCGCTGCAGTCTTGCGCTCACACATCCCCAATCGGAGCCTGTGTTGGTAATCATTTATGTCTAAGGTTTTAAGCTTAAACGATTGCAGAGTTTTTCATTCAAACCCTATAAAATTTCTGGATCCATCGGTGTGAGTTGGTTTTTGTTTCAGCGATTATGTTGTCCACAGTGGTTTGTTCCTTTCATCGCTGTGACATGCTTCATCGGCGACAGAGTTAGGGGTTATTCCGATGGCCGATGAGACGGTTTATGGTCTTCGGCGTGACATTCTTTGTCGGCGTAAGGGGGAAATGTTGCTCCGACGGGTTGGTTACGCCGATGGAGGTATCTGTCGGGGTGACAATGCTTGTCGGGCAGGTAGGCTGGAGTTTGGCCGCTGAGGTTGGTCTCCCCGATCAAGCAGGGTCGTTGGCGTAACTATTTGCATCGGCGGATGTTTCCTGGGTGTTGCCGATCTCCGATGGACAAGGTATATGCGGGTGGTCATCGGAGTGACAATTGCATCGGCAGGTGAGTTTTCAGGCCCGCCGATGGGTTATGGTCTCGCCGATTGGGTCTTGGTATCGGTGGGAGTCAAAGCGATGGGTTGATGGCAAGCGGTTCAATGGTCATGCAGGGCAAAAGCGCACGACACTAGGTTTGCTCGTGGCTTGGTTTATATGATAGTCAAGCAAGCATTGCAGGATGAATGTGGGATTATTGATCTTGCATTTTTGAAATGGTCAGTGATGGATGCACGGGGTGCCTACATGGCACGTTTTTATTTGTTCTTGACTTTTCAGACTATTTTGGCACTGCGGATCTCAGCGATAGGTAGGATTTCGACGGTCACAGTTCAAACTTTCATTAGCATGGGATTTCCTGGGCTCGATGCATCTTTCTTGGCGGGAATCTTTAGACGCAGACCGTTGCTACGTCCTACGGGTTGGTGTGCCATTAATGGCACAGGAATTGCAGAGGTATGGCCTGATTGACTAGATAGCTACCCGACTGAAGAAGAAAATCCTCGGGTGGCGGCGTGGGGCTTGAGCTCAGCTGCTCCTCGTCCTTCTCTTGCTTATCCATGTTTTGTCCCCTACTGCATTTATTATTTTTGAGCGCCATTCCTCATGCATTAAATCTAGCGAAATTTTTGACCTTGTCTTGTAATTAGTTTTGCTGAGTACACAACCCTGGTATAAATGCCAAACTGTGATACTCTTGTGTTGTTGGAAACTGGACAAAATTCTGGCTTTGTGATATAATACGACTTGATTGGTGGCTCTATCCTGGATGTTCTGTGAGTTTATGAGTCTCATGTTGTATGTTTCATGCATAAATTAACTGGTTTCATGTTGCTTTATATGAAAAATGCACTGATTGCATGTGTTTAATCATTTGTCTCCAAGTTGTGGCTATATTTTCTTTTGAGTCTAAATAACTGAGGGTTATTTATGATTTAGGAATATGGGTTTTCTATATTGAATGTTTAATCTCCTACCTTTGTTCAAGGGACAAATTAAAAGTTTTAGATTAATCATTGAGAAAATATGTCGCAGCGGGGATTCCCTTAAGCATGAATGACTAAACACTCTGTTTTGGGAGGTATCTGTAAAGCAGATATATTAAAATCCCCTTGATACCCAGTCTTTGGTATATGTTTATGCTGACCATCCACATGTGTATGTCTACTGACTCCAAGCCCTGGATAGGCACCAATCTAGCCTTGCAATGAGATTACACTCTAGTTTCTAGTTTTGCATCCAAATTCAAAATCAAACTCAAACTTCATAAACAAACCTTTTAGGACATTAGAAGTAGTTTTAGGATCCAAAATCGTCTGTCTACAACTGAATATAGGCCCAAAGCTAGCCCCTTTGCACTTATCTTACAGTTTTGGTCTACTTAATAGAGGATTTATCTGCTTTGTGTCAACATCCCATCATATATTTAGATGCATTTTGTAGATGTTGAATAGGGAATCCCCCCTTGGTTCTGCAAAGCCTAAAGAAGAAGAGATATTTATAGTCTATCTCCTATACTGTTGGCCCTTGGCCTGGGAATCCTGTTGATCAATGATGGCTATTTTGTAGGGATTACTGGGAATAAGCATCCGGTCTGGGAAAATAACCAACAGTGTCCATACAACCATCATTTACTAAATTAAGATAAATGACTAGCCAACTTAGAAGAGGATAAATGCTGTTTATAATGATAACTAATTTTGGATCCATGATGTAAGAGTTGGTATAGAATACTCTAATACCATGCAATATTTGGCTATGGAGATATCCACCCAAGATCTAGGAGCTTCAATGAAATCACAAGAGAGACCCAAAATGAGAGAATAATTCTATTATATCAAAGGATGCAAATATACACCCTTATACCTCCTACACCCTTATATACACCCTTATATCTGATTTGCACCATTGTATACTCTGTGTTTCATCATACACCCTTATACCTCCTGTTTGATGTTCAAGTCAAGACTATACAAAATAATGCCTCTGCAAATAAGTTCCTGTAAGTTTACAACACTCTTATTTCTACAATTTTGATTTACCTGATGCACATTCAATTTTATATTGTCTTCATCCTTATTTGATTCATTCCTCTACATTTTTATTCACACATACATTCATCTGAATTTTCATAAAATTATCTTCATCGTGACATTTTGATCTGCACAACATCAACTCCATCAAGGCACCTATGATGACATTAAATAAAGAAATTAAATGTCCTCTCATGACTTTTCACATTCTTCATCTTCTTTGCTTTTTCAATTTCACTTTCATTTTCCTCTTTTCAAAAATATGTTCCACCTGCAAAATAAAAACATATATGTATTTCTTCTTGCATCCATGTAAGAGAAAATAAAAATCTTTCCATATTCCTTTTTTATTTTCTCTGTATATCTTTTCATATCTCTGTGTGAACTTTAAAAATCTCTTCAATCTTTTCATCTTCTCCTTAAAATTCTTCAGTTAATTTTGCCCTACATACAACATACAACAAAGAGATATATAACTAAAAAAAAATTCAATCAAAACATTAAATCAATTTCCTTGTCACCAAACACTCTTCAACCCTTGATCTTTCATTGTCCTCTCTTTGTCAAAAATCTCTTCCTCTGCTCTTGATAATAATCTTTATTTCCTCACATAAATTCTTTCATTTTATTTTCATAAATCTTGTGCAAAATTCCTTGATCCAATATTTTCCTGCAAGCTCTTTGAAAAGATCTTCTCACCTTCTTAAAAAAAATCTTCAGAAATTATTTTATTAGTTTGTAAAGAAGAAAAATCTTTCAATCATGTATTCGGATCTCAAAACTCCTAAGCTTCCTTCTCAAAAAGAAACTTTATTATTTTTTAAAAAAGAAATAAAAAGCTCCTTCAATATAGCTTTTAACACTTCGGGAGGCTCACTATGAAATCTTAAAAATAGAAAGAAATCTCTCAAAAATAACCACAAAAAAATATGCCATCAAACATACTAAGAATAACCTTTTCTAAAGCAGCTTATCTACAGATGACGACCATTCGAATGTCAAAATTAAAAAGGAGAGAGGAGGTCTTAGTTTGAACACCGACCATGGATCTTCTTATTCGCGCTCAGTATATATTTAAACATGACCATTGATATAGTATTGGCACTCAACTCATTTAAAAGCAAACTTGTGATATCAGTGGATGCCCTTAAGTGATGACCTGTAATAACAGGTCACTTTCAATTTATAACAAAAAGCAACATTAGTCTAATGACGGGCAGAGAAAGATGGTTTAAGGAAATTAAAGGCATTTAGGATTTACAACATTAGTGCCCTTATTAACAAATGATAACAATATAACACTCTCTGCCTTATCTCTGTCAAACTCTGCTCATACCTGCATTATTTTTGTCAAAGTCTGCCATATCTGCCTCATTTCTACCCTGTGAACCTAATTTGAATGATGTATGTTATAATGAGAATTATGAAAACATCCTCCCTGACATCATGCAACATGCATAACACTTCTTCAACCTTTGCCAATACTATCTGCAAAAACCTTTGATAATAAACCTTGCATCTTATAGAAAGATCTTGTTATGTCAACATTGATTATCCTGAGCACCCAATTATTCTTAATGGCAAACAAACTTTCTTGAACACATCAAGAACACACTATTAAGAATGCAAGAGTACTGCATGAAGATGAAGACTTACTGAGGTAAGATGATGAAGACTAACTGAAACAAGGCATTAAGCAACGTACCAACTTTAAGCACCCATATCAACTCTCTTTAGATCAAGAATCATGATAATCATAATATGAAGAATGGTGAGCATCATAACAACAATGGTAAGAATCATGACAACAACCAAACCCTCAATGTTGAACTTTGTCACACTGTGCAACTCCTGATTCAAAAGAAGATACATTGTGCTCTTATGTCCTTGAGAACACATTATCAACATGCAAAGATCTTGAGCATACTGAAGCAACACACATCCTATCATGAAGTATCAGACCCAAGAACCTAAAGCATGATGAACTATAAATAGGATCCCAATGTATCATATAACTTCCAACACCAACACTATCCACACAACATGAAGCCATCTGCAAAAGCCATCTAACATAAAACCATTCTTCATGACATAACATCTTGACAACAATATCGAGGCATCCTGACAACATTAAGATATCTAGTCAACAACTCATAACACCTTTTTTGACATCAATGACAACCTGTCTCCATCAGACCTATGCATATTCTGTCTTACCCTTTGGCCTGTGCAACGCTCCAACTACATTTCAAAGAATAGTCCTCAGTATTTTCTTTGATTTTGCCCATGAAAGCATGGAGATTTATATGGATGACTTCACCACATATGATGAATCTTTACACAACTTGGAGAAAGTTTTGAAGAGATGCACAGAGCACAACCTATCTCTAAGTAATGAAAAGTGTTTTCTGATGATGACACAAGGAATAGTTTTGGGACATTTTATCTCAAGTGCAGGCATACAAGTTGACCCAAAGAAGATTGAAATTATCTCTACCCTGCCTATTCCACAGAAATAGAAGGATGTAAGCAGCTTCCTGGGACATGCAGGTTATTACAGGAGGTTCATTTAGGACTTTAGCAAAATTGCTGCACCTCTGTTTACCCCGTTGACAAAGGACAGTGAATATGAATGGAAACTAGATTGTCAGACTTCCTTTGAAAAGATAAAAGCATCCTTGACATAGGCTCCAGTTCTCAGAGGTCCAAATTGGACACTACCTTTTCACATCCACATAGCTACATTAGACTTTGCCATTGGAGCAGTTCTAGGTCAGCAAGAAGAAACCGAGGAGTATGCAATATACTATGTAAGTAAAAATTTGCAGTGAGTTGAGTTAAACTACACTGTGACAGAAAAAGAGATGTTGGCAGTTGTTTATGCCATAAACAAATTCAGACACTACATCACTGGTTATAAAGTGTTCATACACACAGATCATGCAGCAATTAGATATTTGATGAATAAGCCAATAGTGGGTGGTAGGCTTGTCAGATGGTTGTTGTTACTACAAGAATTTGACATAACAATTGCTGACAAGCTAGGTAAGGCTAATGTAGTTGTTTATTTTCTATCTAGAATACCTACACAATCAATAGGAGTGGTTGATGACTCTTTTCCTGATGAGCATCTCTTTACTCTCAACATACACACTCCCTGGTATGCATATATAGCTAATTATTTGGTTTCAGGATAGATTCTAGGTTACTTTTCTCCAAGGGAGAAAAAGCATCTAGTTCACAAATATTTTCCTTATTGTTGGATTTCTAAATTCCTCTTCTATATTGGCCTAGATAATATTATGAGAAGATGTATCAGAGAGGATGAGGTGTTTGATAAATTGAAGGTCTGTCATGATGAACCTTGTGGGGGACATTTTGCAGCCAAGAGGACAACCTTCAAAATATTGACAACATGATATTACTGGCCCACACTTCATAAAGATGCTTTCAAGTATACTAGAAGCTGTGATAGATGTCAGAGAATGGGAAGACCTACAAGAAGTGATGAGATGCCTCTGCAGCCACAAATCTCATTGGCTCCTTTTGATAAGCGGGGGCTGGATTTTGTTGGTCCTATCTCTCCTACATCAAACAAGAAGGAATATATCCTGGTATGTATTGATTACTTAACTAAATGGGTAGAAGTTAAAGCCTTACAATTTGCCAGAGATGGCAATGTGGCCAAATTCTTATATGAGGACATCTTCACTAGATATGGTGTGTCAAGTGAGATAGTGATTGATCAAGGACCACAATTTACATATGATTTAATCACCAGACTGGTAGAGGAATATCAGATTAGACATAGGAAGTCCACTCCCTACCATCCTCAGGCTAATGGTCAGGTCGAAGTCACAAATAGAGAAATTGATAACATCTTGACAAAGACAGTACAACTTCACATAAGAGATTGGGTTTCTAGGCTACTAGAAGCTGTTTGGGCATATAGAACTACCTAGAAGACAACTACAGGGTTTACACCTTATGAGTTGGTTTATGGTAAAACAACAATCCTGCCTATAGAATTTGAATACAAAACCCTGAGGACAACAATGGAATTAGGGATGGATTTGACTGCAGCTCAACAAGACAAACTACAACATTTGAATACCCTGGATGAAATCCAATTAGAAGCCACCCATCACACATAGGTCATACAGAAACAAAGAGCCAAATGGCATGACAAGTACATCAAGACTAAAGAATTCACTGCTGGTGATTGGGCACTACTCTATGATTCAAGATACAAGGACTTCAAGGGCAAGCTTCAGTCTCGTTGGTTGGGACCCTATGAGATTAAACAAGTCTTTTCTAATGGTGTATTCCAATTATAGACTATTGATGAGGTTCAGTTTTCATTGCTAGTAAATGGACATAGGCTGATACTATATAAGAAGCCACTTCAGAAGGATGACTTTCTTGTTTTTCTAGCTACTCAGTATGGTACTCCTGGCACTCCTAATGAAGGTTCTGTTACACCAGCTGATACACCTTCAAATGATGATCCACCAATCTTGTCTAGTGATGCAGAGGTTGAGTTGCAATACTCAACCCCTACCGCTGAGACCTAATTTTTCATGCTTTATACATCACATGCACACATAGCACATTATCCACGATGACCATAGTCAACTTCAGAGAGACCTATTTTTCACTCTCAAAGGGACCTGTTTTTCACTCTCAGAGGAACTTGTTTTTTAACATGTAGTAGGGACTTGGTATAATGTTTCTGTACACATTCGGTCAGGACTTGTACTGCGGGTGCCCGTAGCAACAAGTGTTTGCAGAAATTTTCAACACTTTGGCAACATTCCATTCTTCTTCCCGCACATTTCATTCTTTCTACACGTGCTTCATCCATTTTCAATAAACCAACGGTTGTGGCATGCTTGTTCAAATCACATTCCTAGGCTGTTACATCAACTGTTGCGATCTGTCACATCGCATCAAGTCTGACGTACCCGCCACCCTCCCATCTACTCTAAACATATCACTCTGCTCGTGCCTAATAAATGCCAAGTACATGATCTCCAGTTCCAAGGCTCATTGCTCAATGCACGCACATAAGGTAACCTTTAATGATTAACTTAAAATTTCTATTTATATTCATTATTACTTTTGTTTATTTCATGCATGCGGCAATATATCACCCTTTCCATGTGATCATTACTTTTTCATCCCTGCAAATTCATTCGTGAAGTGTGGTCACTTCACCTTTTAGTTGGGGGGAGGGGTATATGGTTAGTCATTTTTTATTTTTTCCACCAAGTTTTTTTTGAAGCTGTCAAGGTTTTCATGTGCCATTTTCCACGATAGTCTACCTGCCCTAAAATTGTGAGCTTGTAGTTTCCCTATGAGTGAGCTGAAATTTTAAAATTTTTCATAACAAAGAGCTCTAAAAGCTATAGTTGAGGGGGGGAGAATTGAAAGGCAGTCTTCTGAAGGTGGTAAAATTGAAATTAGATAGAATTAAGAATTGATAAGAGTGTAGAATACAGGTGCAATGGGGGGTGATGTCATCAAAAGAGAGCCATCGGTGCATAAGGAGATATTAGAGGATGTATTGGTTCTACCACTCTTTACCAGAGTGGGGTGGTTAGACTATTTTATGAAATTAATGGAGTATGATAATGAAATGGCAAGGGATTTTGTAGCAACGTTGTAGTATGAGAAAGCCATAGTCAAGGGATTGGTCGTGGATGCCTCTGAAACAGCCATTGCCCAACTCACTAGCTTACCACGTACAAGGTTTGAGTATCCAGCTCGTGTTGATGCAACTATGGCGAGGGAAGAATTTTGTGAGCATGGTGAGAACCTGGACTCGACCACACAAGGTACAAAGAGATTATCCCTTCCATTCTTTTGGGGGAAGTGTGCTTCATATATTATCAAATATATTACCTGTGATGGTCGACATAATTTGTTGTATACTGCACACTTTAAGTTGTTGAATCACCTATGTCATGACAAACTAGTTAATGTTCCCAATTATCTTTATAATATGTTGAAAATAATGGCATTTGAGTATCAGAAAAGGAAAACAGAGACTACATTGTCTCATCATTGTTTGTTAGCTCTGCTGGTTAAAAGAAGTTTGAGAATTCAACATCCACAGGTTAATTGGGATGCTTTTAAACAATGCAAGGATATCTCAGAATTATTGGAGGAAAATGAACCTCAACAAGAACCTGATGTTGAACCTGAAGCTGAACCAGATGTTGAACCCGAAGTAGAACCTGAATTTGAACCTGAACAGGAAGAGCCACAGGAGGAAATTCTATCAGAAACTAGGCCGGTGACAGTAGAAGAACCCTCACCTCCTAACCCTAAACCTATGAGAGGATCTATGAGAAGTGATGGTTCTACTTCTAAGAAGAAGAAGAGTAAGACGAGTGTGAAGAAGCATAAGGGTGTTGAGAAAGAGAAGGGTGTAGGGGAGAGGAAGAAGAGGAAAAAGAGAAAAAGTGAAGAAAAGCCAGAAACTATCACACTTGGGCATTTAGGAAGGATGAAGAGGCAGGATGTGGGAAAAGGAGTTGATGAGGAACAAGGGGAAGCAGAAAAGGAAGAAGCACAACAACAACAAGATCCAACATTGTTGGACATGGCTTCAGAAAAGGAAGGAAATGCCCCTGAGAATGCTCCTACTGATGCTAGTATACCTGCTAAACAAAGAAGGTATGTTTCTTCATCCTCTAGTTTTGATTCAAAAGACATTTTCATTGCAAAGAAGATGGGAAAATGAGTTCCCGGTGGCCCTGCTCAAGAAATTTTTGATGTTACTGAAAATAAGGATGAAAGTTTTGATTGTGGAAAAGAAAAAGAGTTGTTGGAAGATAGAAATATAAGGCAAGAACTTCAAGAAGCCCTGGATAGGATAAAACAATTAGAAGAACAAGTGAAACAGTATGAGAAAAAGGATAGGGAAAAAGAGATAAGAATACAAGAGTTGGAGAAAACAATTCACACTTATGGTCATGGAACCAATATGGACCTATTAGCACAGGTGGTTGAGAGTAAAATGGAAAATGAGGGAAGAGAAGCACCAATTTTGCAGCCTCCTGTAATAAGAACTCCAACATGCCTCACTATTCTATCTTTGGGTTTTGAATTGGTGAAGTTCAATAATAAATTCAAGCAAGAAAAGGAAAATTGGGAGAAAGAGAAACAGATTCTTAATGCATCATTAGAAAGTAAAAATGTTGAATTGAAAAGGGTGGAAGGGAAGCTGACAGAGGTAATTGACAGAGCAATTCAAATAATTGAATGTAGACCCCCACTGAGAGTTTATGCACTGTTTCTTAAAGAAAAATTTCCGAGTTTTTAGTTTAATAGACTCATTAATGATCAATCTATTTCTATTTATTCAAGGCATCATTTTTTCCAGTTATTTCAAGAAGTCAATTTGGAGGAACAAGATTAGTTGTGTGAATATTGTTTGCACAATTACTTGATGGAAGAAGATACAGAGTGGAATCCCTTGATTTATGTTGGTGATCTTCAAGTTAGAGTACTATTATCTTACTTCAGGAATGAGTAGCTTAGAGGAGAACTGATGGATATGTATGAGGAGCAAGAAAAGAAAGTGCCACTACAGATTAGGAAAGAATCCTTAAATCCCAATGTGATCATGACCCAATGGTTAGCACTCCTCTCTCATAAGGGTCCAGGTAAAGCAATTATGGATTTGAGACTCAGGGATTAGAGAAGGATATAGCAGGTAGCAGTGTCTATTATTCAGAACTGCCAAAGGCATGTGCAGAGCAGATGGGATAGTCTGAGTCTGGAATTGCAGAAGAAAGAGCCTCACTCTCTCCACAATTTCATGAATATGTTTGAAAGATTATGCAGGTACATCCAGATCTCAGAGCAAAGAGGAGTGGCATGGCTACCCCTTATCACCCTCCTATTCTCCTTTATCCAGTTTCATACTAGGCAGGAGGAAGAAGTGATGAGTGTAGGAGTGCAGAGTCAATCAGGATGGATAGACTTTCATGCTATAATGGTTTTTATCTCAAGCAGGCACAAGGTGTTAGAGAAGATGCGGACCTTAGAAAAATTACTTTGCATTATAATCTTTTCCCCTAGGTGTTTACTTGAGTATTTTTGCTTGAGGTCAAGCAAAAGTCTAGTTGGGGGAAAATGATGGGTTCAAATATTGGCTTCTTTTATGTTATTTTTGTATGCTTTCAGACTTTATGCCTATGATATTCCAGATACTTTTCCAAGACATTACCATCATAATATGTTGTTTTCATATATTATGCAAACCTTGAACCTATTCTGTCAAATATGAAACATGGTGATAACATTTGTCAAATGAATGAGTTAGACATGAGTATGTATGCATATAGATGAAATTTTATAGTTTAATTATTAAGGTTATTTGCATGCATATGTTCTATGGATCAACCCCTGTGCAACAACGAGTATGTGCTATTGAGGAGAGGAGAATTTGCAACACATTGAAAAATAGGGCATTAAAACAAATCACAGTCAAACACCAACTGAAGCTGAACGTGATCATCATGGAAGAATAAATACAGAAGGAGAAGACTTGTTCTAGGATTCTAATCGCAACTCGTGTGTTTCATGTATGAGCAGTTGTATAGGAATTTCTGTTTGAATAGGACTATGCTTCCTCTGATTAGTTAGATTAATAAATTGATCTCAAACCTGTAGCCTGATATCTAGGGATGGATTGATGATCAAAGTTAGTTGGTAGTTACATAACACTCTCCCATTTTTGTATAAGTTAAGAGGGATGAGTTCGATGTCAAGTTAGTTCTTTCTAAGTTACTTCATTTTATATTTGCCCAGCTGTTACTCTGTTTTTCTATGTTGGAAGATCCAAGACATGTTTTATTGAATACAATATGAGAAGATCTTGTTTATGATATGAATTGAATACAACTATGTGTTATAAGAATGCGTGAGAATCTGAAGTAGATTTGATTTCCAGTTAAGTGAGATAATCCCCTGAGCTGGCCACTCAAGGTATTGGTCTTCACACTTCATCTATTTTCTTATTTATTTATGCATTTGTAGTTAAATTTATTTCTTTGATATTTCATAAACTGCATTGTGAGTTCAATAAAATATTTTGATTACTATTTCCAGTAGTTGTGATTCATGAATGAGTGCATGCTTGTTTACTGTGAGTTTTCCAGAGGTTAGTGTTAAGTTCTTTTATCATTCTGGATATTTTGAGTTAATTCTTGTTAGGAATTTGCAGGTCTAATTAAACCAATTCTACATAACCCAATAGGAGAAACAAGATGCAGAAACAACCATAATACAAAAGATCAATGAACAAGAAACAAGGAAACACAAGATATACCCTGGGAAAACCTTTTGCAGGGAAAAACCCAGCCTTCAAAAGCATCCATGCTCATATGTATTATTCATCAATGAAACATTACAATACAATATCTGAGTCTCCATGAATACCCCTGAACCATCAAGCACCTCCATTGCAACCTCCATGTGTACAAGCATGAATCCACACATCACCTGCCATCCTTCACAATCTGCACTTACAGGAGAGAGCTCAATACAATGATAGCCTCTCACAAAACCTCTGTTCACCTACAATAAATAATCTAGCCAACCTCAAATAATAACATTGTGCTTGATTTTATAATATAAGCTCACACATTACATTGAGAAAACCATGTGCCCCAAAACCATGGGTAACACAAAACCACTTGACCCCACATTTGACTATTGTTACTAACTTTTCCCAATTAATCAAATAATACAAATAATGTCCCAATGTTATAATACAACATAGAGTGGACCCAAATAATTGCATAGTGTGATTAACCAAATCTATTAGGTTTCTTCCTTGTTCGTGTAGACCTCCTCAATGGCTGAGGTTGAGGTTTTGCTTCTTCTTCTGAATTTTCAGAGCTACTAGAGCTCTCCTCATCGTCAAGTCTCACAGGGTCTGTCGGTTCAGTCTTCTCAGGGGTAGAAGTAAACTGAACCACATTCTCTCTCTTCTTCTATCTTGCATTCTCGTGTTGTGTATTGTTGCAATATCTCCATTGTTGTGTTAATAATTCTATAATTGTAAAGGTTAAAAAGAAATTGCACTAATATCTCCTCATTAGATTAGTGTAGGAAGCAATTTCTGCACACCTAGCTTCCTTTCAATTCTGTAATTACCTATTGAATACAGTTATCTACAACTTATGTTGTAGGTACTCGTAGCAACTAGGTTCTGTAGTTGTTTTTACTATTTTTGTATTTCTGAGAATTCCAGCCAAGTAGAATATTCTAGGTAGGTTTGAATAAGATAGTTTAGGATAGATATGAGTCTTGGAGGCACATACAGTGCAAGTGCCATCATAAGCTTACACTCCTTGGTTGATAATTTAATGTAGGAATGCAATGATAGAGTGGACTGTTCAGATAGGTTTACCTTTGAGTTATGCTAAGTCTACAACGCATTAGTTTTCCTCTACAAACATGGTCTTTTTGATGACCATACACTCCCCATTCCTTAAAAATAACATCTCTTGACACAACAATGCTTTTAGTAAGAGGATTATAAAGCCTATAAGCCTTAATTTGTTCACTGTACCCAACAAAAATACATGATTCACTTTTTGGACCTAACTTATGTCTCTTCTAATCAACTACATGAACATAGGCTAAACAACCAAAAACTTTGAAATGAGTAACACTAGAATTTTTTTTAATACCATGCTCCATAAGGAGTCACCTTGTCAAGTGCACTGGTGGGACTCTAATTGAGAATAAACACTACTTTAACAACTACATTAGCCCAAAAAGAGTTGCTCAGTCCTTTGGTTTGTAACATACTTCTTGCTATTTCAACCATTGTGCATTTTTTCCTTCTAGCTACACCATTTTGTTTAGGTGTATAGGTAGTTTGTGAGGTATCTTTTGATGTCATTTATAAAATAATAATCCATTAAAGCCCTCAATTAAAATTCTCCTCCATGATCAATCCTTAAGCACTTTATTTTACAACCACTTTCTTCTCCATGAGGGCTTTAAACCTCTTGAATATATCAAACGCTTTATCTTTGTTCTTCAAAAAATAAACCCAACACTTTCATGAGTAATCATCAATAAATGCAATAAAATATGATGGCTTACCCAAACTTTTTTTTTGCATAGGACCACACATATCAAAGTGAACTAGGTGAGGTGAATAATGGGCCCTCCATGCACTACCTTTTGGAAACTTTTCTCTTGCATGTTTACCTTCAACACATCCTTCATAAACTTCTTTGTGCTCTTCAACCTTGGGCAAACCATAAACTAATTCTTTTGATGTTGGTAGCTTCAAACTATGAAAATTCAAGTGTCCATACCTGAGATGCCACAAACAACTTTTGTCTTTATATGCCATATTTACAAGACTATTGCTATGTTCTCCCAATTTCAATAGAAACATCCTATTCTTTGAATGCACAACTATAACAACCCTATTTCCTTGATTCTTATCATAGATTGTATATTACTCATCATCAAACACCACTCTGTAATTCCTTCCACAGAGTTGTCCAACATTCAACAAACTATGTTTTAACTTTGAAGTCTAATAAATATCATTAATACTTTTCTTACCTTATCTAGTATGCACCTCCATAACTCCTTTTGCTGCAATCTCCAATGATTTGTCATCACCAAGCTTGTTCTTAGTCTTGAAACTTTCATCCATGGTAAAAAATAGCTCATTATTGCCTAAAATGTGATTATCTAACAACCTAAATCTAAATATCAAACGCCTTTAGGATTGTTTTTATCTTTTTAATATGATAAGAACAAATTACTTGGAGAAGTTTCCTCATCCTCATGAGCATAATTAACACTTTTGCTTTCATTACTCACTTTTAATCTACATTCCCTTTTAAAGTGGCCATACCTATTGTAGTGATAATATTGAATATTTCTCTTATCAAATGTGCCTTACCTCTTCCTCTTGTAGTTGTTAGCACTTCTTATCTTTGTTTTGTCCTTACTTTCTTTTACTACTAGTGCTAACACCTTTGTTCTTTGTGATATGCAACATTGAAGACAAAGCTTTCTCATCACTCTCTCTCTAAATATGTATCTCAGTCTTTCTTCATGAGACATAAGAGATCTAACTGCTGGAGCAACCAAGATTTGAATTTGATTACTTCTACAATGAATATGAGCACAACACAACCAAAATGTCTATCATAAAAAGTGAATGAAAAATTTACAATGAGCTCCTTGTATAAGTAGGACAACAAGGAAGTAGGAAGGTAGGTGTAAACCACTGACTAACCCTCCAAGGGTGTGACACATGCTAGAACACTTGGGACACGTGTGAGGACATGTATAAAGTCCCTATTGTTTTATAGGAAAAGAGGGAAGAGGGTAAATAGTTAGATCCTCCTTTTACTACAAACATTCAAGGAGATTCAACCAAATTGAATCACAAATCTTGCAAGAGGATTCACCTACATGTTGATGGTCACTTGTAATGATGTGGAAATTCAGAAATTGTCAATTAATGTATTAATTTAATGCTCAAGTATGCTCAAAACCTTAATTATGCAAAATCGTAAGCAAACAGGTAAATTACGACAAATACTCGTAGACCAAGATAGTAGACAAAGATTAGTTATTCACCATTTTTCAAAATTTGGGATGCGGAATAGTTGGGGGCTTTGTGACTAGCGCCCTAGCCTAATGCAGTGTTTTCTTTAGGGGGGTCCAGACTCCGTCTGACACTGATGATAATTGTTCTTTCTATTTCCGGCTCTGTAGATACGGAGGGCAGTGTGACTAGCGCCCTAGCCCAAGGCAAGATGTTCTTCAGGATGTCGGGACTTCTTCTGATGTTGAATATCATTGTCATGGAGATTTTTGCACCTGCAACCTCAGAGGGCTTTACGACTAGCACCCTAGCCCCGACAGTGCACCAAACTGCTTCTTTCCGCCAGATCCCAAATCCTTATCTTCTGCAACATTCCTCTACAACTCTACTTTGAGAAATCCAATACCTGTAACCTGCAATCACAAGGAGAGGGGTTGGGGTTGTGGTGTTTAGGAGCTTGCCTCAGTCAAGCCTTGGAATGGCATTCTGATGCAGAGGAAAAGATCAACTCAACTTCATACCAAATTTCAAAGCTTGTTTTCTAGATTGATCTCACAAAACCACATAAGGAACTCCATTGAACAAGTTTTAATGCATTGCAAAGATCCAGACTTTCACCAGGATACAAGAGACTTCCAAGAAGGTTAAATCCACTAACCAAACACATTCAAATTACTCCAAGAGTCAGGAGACTCCATCAATGCCCTTTTCACATATAGGCTATAGGCTGCTCCATTCCTAGTAGCCCTGTTTCTAGGACTGTCAGAGCATAACTCCTTCCACAGGATACTATTCAAGACTGTCAAGGCACTTTCAAATACCCATTATCCTTATCTTCAACATACCAAAAGATCAATATGTGTTGCTTTGGAAAAAAACTACTCAAAACAGGACTGTCGCTGAGCAAATTAGGCCTAATTGGCTTTGTATGCATAGGGTCTTATTGAAAGTAGGCACTCTACGACCTCCCACACCTTGCATGTGCATGGAACACATCATAAAAGGTCTACATGAGCTTACTAGTTCACCAAAAGTCCATTCCCATCATTGTCCTTAACAAATCCTACACCTATATCTCAAGACTGTCCTCTAAACTCTGTTTTCTGGACAGTATACAGAAAACAGTCATAAAACTTCACTCTCCCATACTTAAATCTTAGTTATTTGGTCGGAGACCACTAGAATAAGGAGGCACATACTCCCACAAGCATCTTCCACCAAGGATTAGCAACATGCAAGGACAGAACAAGGAAGAAACTCATTTATCTTGTTCACTGTTTACCCTAACAGAGGGTTTGGATTGTCAACACAAAAAATGCAATATCTTGTGCAAAACGAAACCAAAATGCATGCAACCAAAAGGGAAGGGAAGGTGATTAAAAGATCTTTCATGCAAAATCACCTAGAAATGACTCCCTGCCCGTACAGGGCCGTACAATGCAAGAAAACAACAATTTTCTGAAGAAAAACACAGAAAAGCGTTGCTTTTTTTCTATTTCATTTGAAATCTCCAATCACCTCCAAGTATTTGGATGTTACAAGGCCTTAATAAGGGCATTTCAACATGTCTCTCCAGTTTCCACTTCCTTCCAACGACCCAAGACACAAAATGTCCTTTCAAATTCCCAAAACTGTCTTTCTAGCAACTTGACTGTTTTTTCCAAATTTATATTGGCAATCTTTACATTCTTTCCAAACTTGACACAAAACATTAAATATTGTCCTCCTAATGACCTAGACACATGAACAATTAATCAATATAACCTTGATACAATGTTGAAGCATACAATTTAATCAAAATCAAAGGTTTGTCTAGGACAACTTTGATTTACCAAGGTGCTCCTGCACCACATTCAAGCCTTCCAACACCGTTGTTTGATAAAGAGTGTGTATCCCTGCGGGATAGAGGCAAAAACAAATTGATAAATGATTGATTCAACTCAAATAGATATCACGGAGGTTTAGCTCGCATGTAGATGAAAATCCTTCAACACATGATCGAAGATGAAGCTAATCTGTAATCACAAACACAACAACAATATTCTGCTCTGCAACAATGAATATCTTGAATTCTCTAAAATCATAAGTTTGCCAAAAGTTCATAATCATCTTCTAGTTTGCAAATGAATCCTTAAACATGCTTATATATGTATTCTTGCTTTAATTTCGTAATTCAAACTTAAAATGTTAGCATGGGACACCTTTAATGGTCACATAACCGACATTCAAATTTGGGACCTGCCTAAAATAGGGCAGGACTAGGGCGCGAGCGCCCAAACCCTCAGGTTCTATTTTAGGTCAGGTCTAAAGGTCACAATGTCCTTCAAGCCCCATTTGACATGGGTTTCAGGCCATTTTGTTCTAGGAGTTAAAATGAACATGCAAGATGCAAAACAAGGGACCCGTGAGCTAATCTTAGGAGGTAAAAGTCCTAGGGGGACATTTTACGACATAAAATTTAGCCCCCACTTTAATGTATGTATGATCTTACAACCCATACATGTATTAAAGTACGGTCAAAACACAACAAACATGGCAGGCACTTGAAGCTAATGCATACACAAAAATTGAGGAACTATTTCTAACCCCTAGTCTTAGGTAGACATTAGAGAAAACACATCGCAGACACACCAAACACAGTGAAGACAGTAACAGGCACACAAAACACGAAGAAGATAGTAATAGGCACGCAAGACATGGAGATGACAATATTGAAGACACGCAAAACATGATGAATACAATGATTATTTCTTTTTCATTTTCTCATATATATAAATGAATGTAGATACATGGAAAGTAAAAATACAACACACAAACCCAAAATTTAGGAGGGGCATTTCGCCACTCTCTTTGGACTACACTTGAGAACAAGCATGCCATACGAATCCCAAAGCATAGGAGGGGCATTTCGCCATGCTTTTTGGACTATACTTGGGAACAAACATGCCATACAAATCCCAAAGCATAGGAGGGGCATTTCGCCACGCTCTTCGGACTATACTTGGGAGCAAACATATGGAAGACACACGGAAAGCACAAGCACTGTATGGCATGCCAAATACCTACTATATGTCTTAAACACCACAAAAAAGGCAATGAAAGGAACTTATTGCTAATCCCCCACCATCTTAGGCACGCTACAGGCACACTTAACGGTTGGGATTATGCCACAACAACCGCCAAAGACACGCTTAAGGGAAGATACACCAACCCCACCTACTCGGAGGACTTTTGAAATAAAAGGATGTGCACTAGCTCAAGAGATACACCATCTTGCCTCGTGTAGAGGGCTTTTGAATAAAAGGATAAGCACTAGCTCGAGAGATATGATATCTCGCCTCTGCAGAGGGCTTTTTGATTGCAATATAGAATAAAGATGTACACTCATGCTGGAGATACAACATCCTGCCTCCGCAGAGGGCTTACAAACACGCTTCATTAGAATCAAAATTATCAGATAACTTACCTTTTATATGCCCCCACCTTAAGGTGGTTGATATCATGTACCGATATCAACCAATTTAAGGTAGAGATAAAATACACAAGGGAACAAGAGCTTTTGCAAAGCCCATGCCCCCAAAGGTGACATGTACTTTACGATCGCTGAATGTTCCCACAAGCACATAGTATGCTAAGATAATTATAATGCATAAAAAAAATCACATAAAGAGCCAAGGTTATACTACGGATTCAGAAACTGAGTATAATCGTGGGGCGATAATGCAGAGATATCAGAATTGAGTGTAACCAAGGTGATACCCAAGATAAACAAAGTGCACGGAGCAGCTATATTGTTATGGTTTGTTAGCAAATACAAGACATTATCAAAATATCACACAGAGTGATTCGACTAGCCAAGCGTCAGTAATATATATCAATTGTTGGGAAAAAGATGTTCACCTTGCATAACATTAATTAATTTAATTATATAAAATAAATATTCTTTTGTGGTGCATCTTAATTGATGTGTTTAGCCACATTAAATATTTATTTGGTATCACTTGTAAAAGTTGTATAAATTAACGTTGGGAGACATAAGGCAAATATTTATTATTTGTGCAAAATAATTAATTTTGGGGTCAATGGTTTTGTGCTCATGGTTTTGAGTCACATTGTTTGTATCCAATACCACAAGTTGTATTTGTGTGAGCTTGAGTCTATAAAAGCAAGCACAAGGTTAGTGGTTAGGGTTGGCTCTTATTTTACAGGTTGCGTGAGAGGCTATCATTTGATTGAGTTTTCTCTTGAGAGTGTACATTGTAAAGCATGGCATGGGATGTGTGGATTCATGCTTGGATACATGGAGGTTGTAGCAGAGGAGCTTGATGTTTCAGAGGTGTTCATGGAGACTCTGTAAGTGTATTGTAATTTCTTATTGTTGAATAATACATTGAGTATGGATGCTTTTGGAGGCTAGGTTTTTTCCTTCAATGAGGGTTTTTCTAGGGTATATCTTGTGTTATCTTGTTGATTGTCTATTGATCTTTGCATTATGGTAAATATGTAAGATTGTATGCATCATTATCTCCTTTGGGTTATGTGGAATTAGTTTGACCTACCTGTAAATTCCTAACAAGTGGTATTAGAGATTTAAGGTTTTTCCATGGCTTGCATATACTTGCATGCTGCTTGTATGTGCTTGCATGTAATGTACATCTATACATTTATGGTTCTGGGTGTTTTCATATATCCATGTTTTGGTATAACCCTTGTTTGTGTAGATCTGGTGCAAAGCTAAATCCATGACAATGCAAGAAAGTTTTTGGACAATACAGGATATGAGGATTTGTGCAGGTTGTTGTGTTGCAGATTTGGGGTTGTGGGTGTTTCAGATTTGTTGTGGTTATTGCAGATTTGAAGGTGAAAAATCTTGGCAAAGGGTTTCCTATTGTGTGCTTTAATATGAGGGTTTTTAGGAGGAATTTCTGTAGATGACCTCCTGTGAAAAAATGGACCTCGCCATTGAGTCCAAGAGGCCCGAGAGGTCAAGATTCATATAAAATTCAACCTATTTTGGTCACTGGAGCTTCAGGGAATTTTTTTTACCTTACCCTGGGTCGCTGGTACAGACGTATGACCATCAGGGACACTACAGATTTAAAATAAAATATTTCCTGCATGTTAATTTTTTCTATAGTTGAAAAAATTAAAAATCATAACTATAGGAATCGAAATTAAAAATCAATGCATGTTAATAATAAAAAAAACTTGCATATGAAAAAAAGCAAGAGTAAAAAAAATAAAAAAATAAAGTGAGTTTAGCAAGGGGGTACGCAAACCCCCCGTACCAGGCTTGCGCATAGCAGGCACAACAGGCACGACCTGTTGGCCTCCGACTAGCGCTGGCCGAGCCGGAAGGTTTTATGGCCTCCGGTCCCCGGCACCCCAGTCGGGGCTGACAGTGGTGCCGCCGGTCAGACAGAGTGGGGCCGGAGCCCCAGTAGGGAAGGCTTGGGCCTCCTGCCGGCGGTCTCCTCGTACCCCGGGTCGGCGAGCCATTAGGTGCCAAGGGAAGCCCCCCACAAGGTTTATTAAAAACAAAAAAAATATTTTTGCAACAGGCAACAAAAATATGGTTTATATGACAGAGGCTGTGAGAAATAAAGTTTTTATTGGCAGTGACATGAAATTTTTAAATGGGATTTTTAAATAATTTAAACCCGTTTTAAATGCTTTTGGGGTCTATGAAAGAACATACAGAATTTGAACTTTTTTGAAATATGTCGTCAAAGTCAGCGTCAACCATATGCCACGTCATCAGTATTACATCATGATGACGTCAATGATGATGTAATACTTACGTCAACATGTACGGACGAGTCCCCTAGGGCCCTTTTCTAGCCCTTAGAGGTCATTTTTCTTCCGGGAGGCATAACTTTTGCCCACAGTGTCAGATTTTTGACTTCTTATAGGCGTCAGAAAGGTCTCTCCAAGCACTACGCACTGATGTAGGTTTGGTGATAAGATTTTTCTGTTTGTGTCAAAATGTGGTGCCTTAAAGTCAGGCATTGTTTTGAGACAGTTTTATGCTCATAACTTTTGCATACGGAATCAGATTTTTGATTTCGGATAGGTGTTGGAGAGCTATTCCTGTGTACTACAGATTGGATCATGTAGTTGTTCAGTTTGGTGTGTAGAGAGAGTTTGGTACTTGTTTGATCACTTGTGGGAGCCTAATATTTAGGATGCGATTATGAGTGCATTCAGATGAATTTTTGGGCACAAACTTGTGGGAGTGTATGTTGCTATGTGACCACCAATATGGTATAGCAGGTTTTCATATTTGTGCTTCCAGTTACAGGTTTATAGGTGTTTTTAGAGTTTGAGCTTTGATAGAGACAGACACACAGGTTGTCTTCTGGTTTGAGGACATGATTGATACACGTGTGAGACTTGGAGTCTCATTTCAGTGGGAGTTGAGTATAGATACAGTGATGATGATGATTATTGTGTCATGTATATGTAGGTACACTTTTGCATTGACACAACATGATCATGTATGCGATTGATAGGTATGGGCTATGATGTTTGATTCATGATTACAAGTGGTGTTGTGGTGTAGTTTTAGGAGATTGTTCTTATCTCTTGGATGCTTTGTATTTCCTTGACTATGGTTACTTGTGTTGTGGACTTGTTTGGCAAATCGTATCTAGCATTGATTTGGTGTTTGAGTCTTGGAGTCTACAGGTTTTTTTCTTTGATATCTCAATTTGCATGTTACTAATGTGATGATGAGTTTGCATGTTACATGTGTTTTGGATCTTTGAGTTATGTATTTTTGTGGATTAACTACCCCTTGGCTACAGTGAGATGACTCGTATGTGGATTGTCTTTATGCACGAGATTGATTCAGTGTTTATGTAGACTTTGTTAGTTGGCCTTGTTTGTGGTCATTTGTACATTGGTATGTTTGCATTGATATGAGAGTATGGATGATTCGATTGCCTGGATAGTCAGTTATTGGGAATTACAGCATGTTTATCATGATGTCACGGATAGCTTGGATACATGGTTTTATGTGAGCTTTTGACAGTGATGGTTTTATCTTCTTAGCTTGGAGATCATGGTTTTACTTTACCTTTTGGGAGTTGTTGGTGTTATAGCATGATTCCTTGATTGTGTTGAGGCCATGGATGATCTTCATTTAGGAGATGGTTACTTTGTTTCCATGGATAGCTTGGTGTCACGATTTAGTGGGAGTTTTGGTAGTGATATGGATTCATCATTAGTGATGGATGATCTTCTTCAGTGGTTGTGGGTGTCTTGGAGAGTCTCTTAGACTATGATTCTTGTGTCAGTGAGAGTGCTTTGACATCCTAAGTTCTATTGTTAGTAGATGGTTATCTTCATATTGTTGGAGATTTTGACATCCTTGTTTACCATGGTGGACTCTTGGAGTCTTTGGTTGAGGTGTCGGTTTATGACTTGTCATTTTGACATGTTGATCCTTGATTTAGAGGTGTTGGTATTGTGTCTTGATGGACTCTTGATTCTGGATTAGAGTTTTGACATGATATAGGTTCTCTTGAGATAGAATGTGTGCATTGATGCATGTGATCTCCTAGAAGGAGATGGTTAGATCATGATGTCATGATGGGCTTCTTGATTATGCAGATGTGCAGTAGGAGCATTAACATTGATATTGTTGGATCTCTTGATATTGAGTACATTGATCATGTGCTTGGGAGCTTCATGATAGTGCAATGTTGCGTTTGGAGTTTGGCACGAATTGATCATGGGGGTGCTCATGGATACTTGGAGGCTTAGGTGAGGCTGGAGTTATCTTGTGATTAGAGACACTTGTTGAGATGGTTACTCATTGGAGGTTTCAGCGGATAGACTAAGGAGCCTACACCTAGATAAGGATGTGAGTTTATTTGGACCTAGAGGAGATTGTTCTTGGAGAGAGTCTTTGTGACTTATTGTATCATGCAGGGGCATTATCATTCCCCACTCTTGGTCTATTCGGCGGTTTATCATCTATAAGGTATTGCCCATCTTTTTAGATGGATTTTTTTTATGTTTTATCTTCTCATGGTTATGGATCTTGAGTGTTCATTTGAGGGACATTGGCATGGTTATCTCTTTGTTCATATGGTTTGATTTATGATTTCCATTATGAGGAGTTTAAGAGATGTGATTGGGCTTATTCCTGGTTATGGAATGGTTATGAGTTTGATCTACCTTGATTAGAGAGGCTTACATCTATGTTGATTACATGTTACATATGTTCATTTGATCTATGAGATTGAATGGTTGGGTGTTGTTGAGGCTTTTTTCATTTGGGGTTGTAAAGGAGATCATACTTGACACAACTTTGCACTTTGAGGTGTTGGTAGGACATTATGATTTACATGTTTTCTCTTTATCTTATGGCTACTTCCTAGAGGATCATGTTGATATGGTTTGACTTGGGATAGTTATGGTGACATGTTGTGAGAGACTATGCAGTGTTTTATCTTGCATGTGCGGATCATTGTGATTGTTCTTGATACTACATTAGCTTGTTGATGAGCCACACCTTGGATTGAGTTTTGATTGGTAGACTTGGCATACCTTGGATCTATTTTCAGATTTGACATTACCCATGCAGTGGGAGTTCTTGGATGTATGCGTTCTTCATTGACAAGTTTTATACATGGAGCTTATTATTCACTAGTAGAAATATGGCAAATAAATGACCAGGTGACTAAAACTTTTAGTCACGTGACCAAATTTTTTTGCAACACAGCTATAAATGACTAAATAAATGACTAATTTGGTCATCGGTTGAAATGACTAAATAAATGACCAAATAAATGACTAAATAAATGACTAATTTGGTCATCGGGTAAAAAACACAACTAAATAATTGTTCAGATAAATAAAAATAACTAAATAAATGACTATTACTCCTCTATTCTTTTTTCTTTCCAATTTGATCATAATCCATGAATTCAAAGACAATACAAGGCAAGGAAATAAAAGTCCGCTTAGACCAAAGGAATAAAGGGAGAGAAAGCTCAAGACATTTCCCACGAGCGGAGCTGGATTATCTTGGCTCTTCAATCTATCTTAGCGCACTAGCCACGACACAACATGCCCATTAATGATCTGCAGGCTCGGGGAAGTGACTGTCTAGCCCCGACTTGCCAAAAACATCATTACTTGCCACCTTGCCAACATTTACCGAGGCCTTCAATCGCACTTTCCAACTGTCGGAAAATAGAGCCAATCCGCATAAAATGTCTAGGGGCTATCTCTACCCCCTCCATGTGACCTGTCATGTCTGCCTAAAGATCTAGCCTTTTATCAGACGATTATATAATTTATATTATATTATATATTATATAATATTTATATTATAATATAATATTTATATTATATAAAAATATAATATAATATAATATTATAATATTATAATATAATATAATGTAATATTATATATTATATATTAATATTGTAATATTATATAATAATATAATATTTTAATAATATGGAGGCTTTTCTTTCTAACCTACAAAATGTTAAGTGTTAACAATGGGCGCCAAAAGTAAAATGGTTAAAATTTAATCAAAATATTGGCACCCATCTTGAAACCAAGGTAAACCCTAGATCGGCTATGATGGGTTTTCATCGATTCCTCTGTTCCTGGGTTCTCCGATCCAACGTCGAGGGTTCGAGCCTTCATGCAGGTTGTTTTGAACTACAACGATTCGCACCCTTGATCAAATTTGTTAGTACAGCTGCATGCTTCTAGGTCGATCTTCCCCATTTAGCCATCTTGGAAGACATTCAAGTTTTGTAAGATGTGACACAGGGTAATGATTTTCCTTTGCAATATTTTGTTTATTAAGAATAGATTTTCTTTGTTGTTTGTGTAATAGTGGCAGATTTGAAGTCGATGAATTTCTTTGAACTAAGATTTTTTTTATTCCTTTTCATGTAAAATATGATCTTTTGTTAGAAAAAGGAGACAAGGGCCTGCGACATGTATTATATATTCAGTTCCAGCTTCTTCTTAACCGTCTGCAGTTTGCAGTGCATTATGTGCATTTCATTCAAAAGAGAGTTGGAACTTTTGCGGCGAAGAGTACTCTCTTGGTATGGACTATTTAATTCTATTCAAAGATGATTGTTTGATTACGGAGAGAGCATAGTATACAATTAAATTTCTGCTAGGTATTTTTCTATTTCGGGAGTTGAACTTTTTTGTTAATTATTGGGTAGTCTTATGGTATAGAGGATTCTATCTAGTATGAGCACGAGAACATAGAAACTGCCCTTAAATTTTACTTCAGAAAGAAGGCACGAGATAGTTATTTTATGCCCTTCAATCCAACTGCATCTGGGGATTTTTTTAATTCCTCTATCTTTCATCAATCTCCTTACCTCACCACACCTGCCCACTTCTGGATAGATGTTTGAGAGAAGAACATAAGTTGAGCATCATTTTTAGGATCCAAATCAAAAAGCAGTGTTGCTGTAAATACTCCTAAGCCTATATTCATATGTGATCTACAGACACCAAGAAAACACATCCATACAACCAGCACACATTTTACAGAGCTTTACTTGCTAATGCAAGGTTTAGTGTCTGGTCCACCTCCTTTCCATGATATGCAATATGTTAAGCTATCAGTTTATCTATATCTGGAATTAATTAGATATTCCATTCAGCATCATGAAAAAGCTGGTGGATGCACATCTTAGTTATAATGAATATTTATTGGTTTATAATCATATGCTGCTATTTAATGATGCAACAATGTGATCAATGATCATGGAGTTGCATAATGAAGAAGCAACTATTTATATAGTTTTCAGAATCTGTCAAGCTGCCATATTTCTGTTTATTTGATCACACAAGAATCATGTATACATGTGAAATTTGCTAACTTGAATATTTCGAGAGTTAGCTTTGTTAAAGATTCAGAATGATTTCTGATTAAGGGTTACTTGTGATATGTAAATTTTTAAAAAAATGATGGATAATATACTCAGGTTCACGCAGTGGTTATGACACAAATTGATGCTAGACAAACTCTAACAAAGTCTTTAGAAACAAGGGCATTGTGTTGACAATAGCTTCAATGATAAAGTTTAGAGTGTCTTCAAGATAGCCAGCACGAGCAAGGAGGTCAACCATGCACACATAATGATCAACTGTAGGTGTAATGCAATAAGGGTTACAAATGTGATTGAAGTATGTATAGCTCTCATCCACTAAACTTGCATGGCTGCATGCACCTAGAATACAATCAAAGCTTACTGTAGACACTGAAAAATGTCCTCATGTCGCAAAGGTGACAGGACAACTCAATTTCATCCTTTTTGTCTACTTATCCATATTTCTTCTATAATTAAATAATTAATTATTTAATTATTCATAAGGTTCCCTTCACTTGATTTATTTAAATAAATAAATCAATCCCATCAAAAATCCCCATTCACATGTCCCTTTCCTCAAATGAATTAAATAAACTAATCAAGTTTATTTAATTTAAACATTTCCCACCTCACCATATTTGTGAATTTTAAATTCACTTTTGTCCTCTTGTGAGGAGAAAACCCTAACTCATCTCCATTGTTGATTTGCCTCCAAAGTCAACAATGAATCTGAGCCCTCCATTCAAATTTCCTCTTCTATAAAACACCTTTCTCCAGCTCATTTTGGGGATCTTAGTTCCATTTTTTCCCTCTTAGCTGTAAACCCTCCAAAATCTTGCTTAACACACCCATGAGCTTCTCAAGATGTTGCATAAACCTGCAAATTTGAGAACAAACAATGCAAGATGAGGAGGACAATAGAAGTTAGTCAATGTTAGCTTAGATTTTTAGCTATTTTTCATGTTTGTTTGATGATTTTCTAAGCTTGCTTGCATTCTATTGTAGTTAGGGTTTGATAGTTTGCTACTTTTGCATGTAAACCTAGTTTTTCCTTAGCACAAAATGGTGAACCCGATGTGAAAAGATCATTTTTTGTCAATTTCTTAAGGAAAAACTTTGCAGGTGACCTCCGGAGCTCAAACGGACCTCATCGTTGAGTCCCGGAGGCCCTTTCCGTGAAAAATAACATGAAATTTGATAGATTTTGGTCTCTGCAAAATTTTTGATTTAAAAAAAAAAAAATTTAGTACGGTTGTCTGTACTATACGGATCTGTACTGTACGGACATACCGTACCTTCCTGCGCAAAGGCCCTGGTCGAGAGTTTTTGGTTCATGGTTTATAATCTTGCTAGTGGACATCGTTTGTATTGCAAGTTCAAGATTTGTGGGTTATCATGTTGCAGGTTTCATATTGTGTTTTTCATTGTAGGTGTTAGGGTTTCTGGTTAATATTTGTTTGCAGGTTTCAAATAGACCAAACCCTAATCGCCACTATCACTGCCTGAGCTTTAAGCCTTGTCGACATCTATCTGCCACCTCTCTAAAAATGCCCGCCGCTCCTGGTAATACCCAACACTCCTGGTCGCCTCCTCTCACTCAGCTGTCACTGCCAACCTCCTTTGTTGGAAGTATTAAAACCCTAAGCATCGGCTCTCCTTCCTTTAACCACCACTATTGCTAATTGAATATCTCTAACTGACTTTCGCTTGGCCTCCCATTGGACTGCCTTAGACTTAGGTTGTTGCCTCTGATTAATCTTCGTCATCTCCCTTTTCCTTTACTATCATAGTCCTTGTCACCGCCGTTGGTGGCGACCAACTTGTCCCCGCTCAGCCTTGTTCACCAGTCACCATCGTTAAGCCCAGTCGCAGTTCTTTGTCAACTACCAGAACACTAAGCTCTACTGATCTTCCCCGCTATCGCCACTCCTTCAAAGGCATCACCACCTCTGCTACATCTGTCACCACCGCTTTAGGAGGCCGGTCGCCGCTTCCTAGACGACCCCTTCAAAACTTTCGCCGCTGTCGTTTCAACCAAGGAGCCACCACCCTGATGCCCAACCGTATTCCAACATAGCACTACCAAGTTTGACGCTATGAAAGTTTTTAGAATAGGTGTGTAAACAAGGCCTTCCCAGGATTCGACCTACCGACGTCCAACAGCCGGCGGTTTTCATAGCTTGAATTCGTAGCTTTGTTTGTGAGATTTGATGCTTCGACCGAGTGTGAATTTTTCATTCCCGAGAGACCTGCAACAATCTATAGAAAATGTCATGAAAATGTTACAAATAGTAAGCGATCAAGCCATCGAAGAACATGCTTGAAACATTTCATGGCGATATTTATAGAAAAATCATCAGGTAAAATGCTTTTTAAGCGTCCCAGCCCTACACCTAGGCTATTCTGGTCAAACCCATCGACCACTGTGTATGCTACAAAAACCACATATGCCCTCATTGCCACTTGGTTTTATATGCTCATCGTCGATGTTTTACTGCCACCTGCATACGCCCTAGTCTTAGTGTCACCTCTGAAATGCACAATCGCCACCTATTAGCAACTATTTCGCCGCTTCATGTTGTCCATCCAAAGTCCTCTGTCCACCCCCTACTAACCTCTTGTCGGCGTGTCCCACTTCCGATTTCCATTCTGCTAACCTCCCATCGAAAGACACCCAGAACCGCCATCTCCCAAAACTGCCACCATTCTTCTCTCGGTGGCGACTATCTGCAAAGTAGCTCCCGTCGAAAGAAACCCAAAGCCGTGGCTGTAGTTGTCTCTCGCGTGGCCTGTGGTCGTGGCTAAGGCAGGAGGGGGGGCTAAGATAGCCACCTGTCTTTGCTTCCTTTTTTATGATCTTTAAAACCCTAGACAAATGCACGTCAGGCAGTTTTCAATCCACACAGTCACCACCATGAATACCCAGTCACCGCCATTTGACTCCAGGTCGCCGCTAGATGAAACCCTAAACGCCACTAGCCGTGACTTCCCTATTAGCCATTCGCTGGAGTTTAAGCCCTTAATGCTGACTACCATGGTTTTAAAAACTTTGAGCAGCAGGTCACCTGGCCCAGTCCTGTGCAGGTTTAAGGCATTCGCTGGCCCCTTTTAGGGGCATGGTCCCATAGGCAACCAAGGGGGAGGTCCCATTGGGCCCCCTCTCCTTATTTCTTTTTCTTTTTAAATCAATTTTACGCCTGGTCATATGAATGACTAGGGGCTAATCAAACACTGACCGCCCAACCTGTAACCGCCAGTTTAAAATAGTTACATGTGACCACCCTTACCGAAACCTCTGGCGGTTATCTTCAAACAGCCATGTTTGACTTTGGACTTTACAAGCCCTAAAGAGGGCCTGTTTTTCTTTTCGACATAACTTTCTCATACGGAGGCAAAATTTCGCAAATTTGGTGGCATTTGAAAGAGGACTCTGTAAACTTCGCAATGGTGCCAATTTTGATAGGTAATGGTGCAGTTTTATCAGGTAAATTTCTGGTCAAAGTCAGACCTCATTTTAAACTTTGACCGAGCCTAACTTGAGCAGATTTTATCGGATTTGGATGAATTTTTTTTCAAATTGCTTAGAATTTCGTCAATTTTCTGATGGTTTTGTTTATTTTTCTATATCTAATCAAAATTTTCATATTTTTTGCAGATTCTCTTTTTTGACCTCTTTGACTTGTGGTTCACAAAACGATGCATCTATTCGTTATGTCATTTTTTTTTTTGCATTATCATGGGGATTTTTTTTACTACTAATGTCTGATTTGCAGCATGTGCCATTCACTAGTCAAAGAAAACAAACTGAAATTACTAACACATTTGATGTAGGGATTCAATTTCTTTCATATGCATGTGTGTTGGTTATCATAGGCACATTTGGATTTGGTGCACTAAAATGAACATAACTTGCTATTTTCACACATATCTTGGGGCTTAAAATGAACTAATGTTTTCTTTGTTTGGTGAATGTGTTGGTGTTTTGAGGTGCGTATTCTCTTCCCTCACACATCATGTGATCTTGGGAATCAAAAGCATCTCTCAACACTTTTGCTATCACACCACACATCTATTTTTTAAAGTCAATGAACATGTGCGAATGTGAGCAAGTTGCATATGTATGCTCTCCCCTTGCGACTTAGTGCAAGCCTGGAGACAAAAAACATGTTAACTTGTCTTGCTTTTGTTTGAGCCTTAGCGTGGGCCTGCTCTTGAGACACATCTGAAAGGAGAACTTACTTGCGACCCCAAGCGGGACTTTCGTCTGGCCCACTATATAAATTGAGGATAAGGTGAAAGCCAAGTCTAACCAGTATGAGTGCTCACCATACAGTGCTAGCTCAAAAGGAGGCATACCTTTGTGTATATTAAACTCCTAGTAGGGTTAGTTAGAGCCTTAAGTGGCTTGCTGGATGCTCGTGGGGTGCCGGTCCCCCTGATATTCACTAGAACCCTTTTGTATAGTGGCCAAAACCCTCTATTTATTGACGTAGAAGGGTAACCTTTGAAGCCGCCCCGATTCTTGCGGTTCTTAGTTGAGATAGCAGGGACAATCCTAAGGTTTGGTGGGGGGATGAGCCTTTGGAAACCTGGAACTTGGTATGCGTGAGAAGTGAGTGCCGTGGAAGGGAGTCGGTGCTACCAAGATCCTAGAGCTATCCACTTTGAATAAGCCAGCTAGGGGATTCAACAAATATAGTCCTTTCCTAGCCTAGGATTGTGCATGTCTACAAGTGTTTGCAAAACATCATGAGTCATCAAAAATAGCCAACTGATTGCCAAGTGTCTTCTTTGATTGATGTGTGTGCTTGCTTAATCATCACCCTCGACATTCTTTCCACACATTCATCCCAAGTCATCATACCTTGATCACATTCATACCATATCCTTATCATTCAACCTTCGCATCCTAGTCACCCCCCCTAAGCCAATCAATTTCATCCTAATCATTCCACTTCAACATAATCATTATCCTAATCATATACTCTAATCATCATCCTTGTCACCCCGCATATCCTTGTCACTATCCTAATCATTATCTTAATCCATCCAAATCACCTAACAATGTCGTTACACTTTATCATCCTCATTCCAAGTCACTTCCATTTCACCTTAATTCATCCTAGTCATTATCCTTTTCCTTCCTCAAACATTCTAATCATCCCATTCCTCATCATTCATCATCCTAATCGCATCCTTATCATAATCACATCTTATCATTCCTAATCATCATATTCTATCCATCCAAGTCATCATCCCTATCATTAGACATCATTATCCTCATCCAATCACACCACATCCTATTCATCATGTCTTCATCAACTCACCATATCCTAACCACATCCAATCCATCAATCCTAATCATTACACATCGACATCTTCATCCAACCAACATCATCCTAGTCATTGTCCTAATCATACCCTAACCATTTCCATATCATACCCTAATCATTTCCAAGTCATCATAATTCAAAGCTTAATCATCCCTTGTCATCTTCTTCCTAATCAATTTCATCTTATCATTCCACATCATATCCTCATCATCATAGTCATCACCCTAATCACTACACTTCCTCCTATTTATCATCCTAGTCGAAACCAACATCATCTTCCTTATAATCCAATCATCTTCATCCTAATCCATCCAAGTCATCTTTATCTCATCATCACCTTCATTCTAATCCAACCAATCACATCCCAATCATATCATAATTGTTCATTCATTATCCAATCCATGTCATCTTTCATCATTCCCCATCACAATACACCACAACCTTAGGGAAACCTTAGAGCATCTACTCTTCCTATCTAATCTAATTGCAACTGTGTCAAAGCCTTATAGACATGCATATTCCATTTCATTCACCCACTACATATCCAATTCCATTCACAACATTTCATTCGTATTCAGCTCTTGACATCTATAGAGGACCCTAAACATTAGTCTTCCTAAGGTCGAAACATAGGGAGAAACTGTCGAAGCTTGACTGTATCACAAGTACAAATCTAGACCAAGAGACCTTGACATATTTTTCACATCAATCACAACTTGGGCTTAATACTCCACGGCTAGTTTAAGTCCATCCTTACAAGTGAATTCTGAAACTCATGGGTTCACTCTAATCAATCATCTCTTCCATACATCAAGGTTTCGATAAATCCAATTTGTGCTTTGAAAGGTCATTAGTAGACGAGAGTACCCTCTTGTAGCTAGAATTTTCGAAGACTAGTATCATTAGCCTCTATCATAGTCTGGGCCTCATCACCTCGCATCGACATCCCCATAGCATCCCACAATTCACAAGTCTCATTTGGTTGACACGGTTGCAAAATGAAGAGACGAGGGAGTAGATCCTCCTAGTCATCCCTCATACATCATTCCAAACACATCAACATTCTTTCCAACATATCGTCCAATCATTTCACCTTATCATAATGACATCCTATTCATATATTCACCATTCAACCTTCACATCCTAATCACCCTTTCTCATCACATCACAACCCACAACCATAACCTAATCATGCCTAATCACCCATCTAATCATCCAATCACATACTCCATCACATTCCTAATCATTCCACATCATTCAACCTATCATTCAACATTCAAGCAAGCACTCACCAACACGGTCCTAATCACACAAGAAGACACAAAACGATATGAAGACGTGCATCATTACATGGCAATCCTAGAAAACAAGGTTCTAGCACCCCAAGCCTATCCACAACATTATCCAAGTCTACCTCTGCAGAAAGACAAAGTGCCTTCAAATTCCAATTCTACCTTTGGCAAGGGAAACATAAGTCTACCTCATCCACCCTATAAACACCTTCCACCATTTAATCCTACATCAACCTCATGTCCTAAAATCAAACATTCCAAAAGAAAGCCTAAGGGGTTGTCCATATCCACTTCATCCAATCCATTTGATCCTCCACCTAATCAAAATCGAAACCCTAAGCCAACACCTTCCACCCCTTACCAAGGATGTGATCCAAGGGTTACTAGCACAGAATAAACTATCTCCATGTCATCCAACACATATGCTTGAACATATAAAAGAGTCCCCAAACATCATGCCAAGTTCTTCAAACCAACCATGTCATCTGCAACCCATCGAACCTATCCAAGAGTCGTCTGCCTCCACTCAAAGTCAACGGTGTACTTCTAAGCATGAGGAAACATCACCCCCTCATCCACATCAAGATCAAACCCCTTCCATTGCACCCATCCATAACAGACTTGGTCCCATAAATGATCAAGCTCCCATTTATGATCATGATCCCACTTATGATCAAGAAGTCCATGATGATCCCCTTAGCCCACTTTATGCATTCCATGGTCTAGAGCTTGCTACTTCACCCATCCATGATCCAACCACATCCACTTGTCATGATGAGACTTGTGTCTCCAAAGAACACATACACATAGAAGATCAAAAACATAACTTGATCTACATGAACATAATAAAGATGATCATGATTCTCTCACATCCACCATCGATTCAATTTCAAATCTACCATCATATCCACTTGGTCTATCCGCTTTCAGCCATGAGTGTTCCTCCTTGGGACAATAGCAACCATTAGCCGCCACATCACCTTCTCCATCAAATAATGAGCTCATGTCTAGTGTCCAAATCACACATAGTCCTATTGTCCATCGCATGCTCCAAAACATGAATTATCAAGGAAAAGGCTTAGGCCTTCATGAACAAGGAATTTTGGAGCCTCTACATGTCAAAGTCCCACCTCCACGCTCATATGGCCTTGGCTACACACCCCAAGGTCAACAATCTAATGGTGTTGGTAATTCTTCATCCGCTCACCCTAAATCAACCACTTTCCATCGCACATCACATCATATTCCTAAAACATATGTCGCCATTCCACCTCCATCATCCTACAAATGTCAAAAGCATGTGACCATACACCTATTGCTCCATCCACTTTACCTCCATTGCTTCCAACACCTAAGATCCCTATCATCCATATTCGTAATCATGACCAACAAATGCATACATGGTGTAAACATAAAGCTTCCATTCATTCCACCCGCCACATGGGATTCAAAAATAAACATTCAAATGCCTCCTTTCATAAAGTGAAAAATCCTAAGGGTCCTAATGACTTAGGGTACAAATGCAAAGAATCAAAGTCAAATACATTCAAAAATCAATCCAAGCCCATACCTCCAAAAGCAAAGTCCAAAACCAAAAGGTATGGGTCCCTAAACAAAGATGCAAATCAAAAGAGGCATCCACCTCTCAAAAATCCCAACCATCCTCTTCCATCCATGCCATTCAAAAATATCAAATTCTTCCATCCCACATGAAAATAAAAAGTAAAAAAATTCTAAGTCTATGTGGGTACCGAAACTCTTACGTCATGCATCCACTAAGCAATCATCGCCATTGCTTCCTACACCCCCACCATCCACTCAAAAGCTTCCATGTTTAAAATGGTGTTTGCAACCATCGGTCATGATTCCTTTTCACACCTCCATCACCCCATCATTTAACCATTATTCTACATATCTACTTTATCACCTCCCTATGGTCCATGCTTTTGCATAAACAGTTCATGTATCCTTACATAAATCCCGCATAATCCACATCATAATCCACTTTCATTCCCTACATAATCCACATCATAATCCACTTTCGTTCCCTCCATAATCCACTATCTACCTTATCCATCTCACTTTCATGCCATCACTTACCAACATTGATGAGGATAACGATATTTGACATGGTCAATGCAACATACCTTTGGGACTATCACCTTCATGGCACTAGACACCTGAGTTCGTCTCGTCCATATCCCCCTATCTAATTCAAAAAATCAAAAAAGTCAATCTTCTATGCCACGTACACTTGGGGGCACATTGTCTCAACCTCCTATCGTTTTCCACCTTACCATCCCTATTCATATACCCACATGCCTATCATATCGCATCCATTCATCCTCCCTTCCTCTTTTGATCTTGATAAAGATTGGGGGCAAAATGTTGACAAATGTTTTGGATATCTCTTGACATACCTTATTCCTTCAAACCAAGAAAATCCTTCACAATCCTATTATCATCCCATCATCCTAAGCCTTGTCATGACCAATCTTAAGCGTTACACCTAGAATGGGGCATGTTATTCCTATGTGACATAGTCCTTGGTGATCACATCCTTGCCCTCTTACGCGTGTATTTCTTCCATCCACTATCACCCACCCTTTTATCCATTCATCCAATCACATCCTTTATCCTTGCACCTAGACTTGGTCTCCCCCTTGTCATTGGTATCTAGCATGAAGGCTACAAAAATTGCGATCCAATGCCATTCCCCAAAACAGTCCAAAAATACAAAAAATCAAATATTTTCAAAAATACCAAAAAAATCAAATATTTTCAAAAAACCAAAAATATCAAAACATCTCGAAAATCCCAAAAAATCACAACATTTTAAAAATCCACCAAAAAAAAATAGAAATATTGTCCAAAATTCCAAAAAAAATAAAAACATTTCCAAAAATTCAAAAAATTCAAATATTTTCAAAAACACAAAAAAATCAAAACATTCCACAAACCCCAAAAACATCCAAATATCTTCAAAATCCAAAAAAATCAAAATATTCCTCAAAAATCACAAAAAAATCAAATGTCCTACAAAAAATCCAAGCAATAAAATCAACTCATCATATCAATCGATTCATCAAACGAATTCCTCAATCCATCAAATCAATCAATTCATTTCAAGTTCAAATCACTTCTTCAAATCAACCAAATCAATCACATCATCGTATCTTTCGAATCCATTCTTCAATTCATCCATAGTCTGCATGGTCAAACTACGTTGCCTTTGAGCTTTCACATAGGCAAGGCCATCTTTGGTGTGCCCCCTAGGCATTAGGTCAGCCCCTTAGGGTCCATTGAGTCAACCATCATAATAAGTCGTCCCTTCACGCGATGGACACTTTGATCAGACCAAAGCAATCAATCTCACGCACTTGAAAACCAATCCCAATAATCAAACAAGACAAGCTATTCAAATCAGCTAAATCAATCGATTGCCATCAAACTATCCTTATCAACCATCGCATACCTTGCACAGAATGGGCATCGTCGAAACTAGGATTATGTTCCTTATACGACATGCGTCATTTATCAAACATCGTCAATTAAACCCTGGTGTTGCTCGTATGACCAACAACACTAGTGTCATCCAATCATATCACTTGTCTTAGACAGGTAGGGGCATTGTCGAAACCAAACCAGGCATCTTATACAACATGTTTCTTTCCTGAAACTAGGCTCCTTCTCCATTCTCAATCAATCACTTGCCTTAGATAGGTAGGGGCATTGTCGAAACCAGACCAAGCGTCTTATACATCATGCTTCTTTCTTGAAACCAGGCCTTCTTCATCAATCATAATCAATCAAACACATATCACTTGGCAAAAGTTCCAACTGGCTGTTGGTCTAGCCTATCTTATTTGATTGGATTGTTTTTTGCAGTCTTGTTCTTATACTTCTCGAGGTAGTCCTTAAGTGATGAAGAGAAGCGAGGATAGGGCGAGACCTTTTTCTTTGATTGCTTCTTGCGGTTTGTCTTGGCAAAATGACTAGGGCAACTTGGTGCCTTGCGTGTGATTGGGATTCCATTGGGTGTGAATCAAAGACATCCTATGCATGGGAAAGAATAAATGTTTCCATGCATTAGGACCTACACACCTCACGGTTATCTCATCGCATGTTCCGACAAGGTATCACAGTTCCTAGTCTGAGTCGAGCAATCCTTGTCTGTCATGTCCCTGTTTCACAAGGGACTGCACTTTCCACTTTGGCCTCTGTAATGCCACGATGATTGTCATCCTTTGACATAATAAGTTCTATGATAAGCAAAATAAAATTGCAAGTGAGAAGCTCAAAAATCTATCAAAGCAAGATATCATTCCCATTCTTCTGGCCAATCTTTTATTACTCCACCATCTCTCTCTCTCTCTCGCATCGTCATTCCTCCACCTTCGTTGTAGCCTAACATATCATTCATTTCTTCTATCCATTTCCTCATCTTTCTTCCCTCACCAATCCCTTTCATTTCAAGAGTCTACATGTGTTTGTCCAACCCGCCTATCCTCTCGAGGGGGCACCATCACCCTATCTTTCCATCACCGTCTTTTTCCTCTATCCTTAGCTTCTTTGAAATGATGTTACTCGATAAAAATCGCATCATCTCGAACATCATCTCAAAGAGGGGCAAAATGTAGACACTGAAAAATGTCCTCATGTCGCAAAAGTGACAGGACAACTCAATTTTATCCTTTCTGTCCACTTGTCCATATTTCTTCTATAATTAAATAATTAATCCTAATTGATAATTTAATTATTCATAAGGTTCCCTTCACTTGATTTATTTAAATAAATAAATCAATCCCATAAAAAATCCCCATTCACATGTCCCCTTCCTCAAATGAATTAAATAAACTAATCAAGTTTATTTAATTTAAACATTTCCCACCTCACCATATTTGTGAATTTTAAATTCACTTTTGTCCTCTTGTGAGGAGAAAACCCTAACTCATCTCCACCGTTGATTTGCCTGCAAAGTCAACAATGAATCCTAGCCCTCCATTCAAATTTCTTCTTCTATAAAACACCTTTCTCCAGCTCATTTTGGGGCTCTTAGTTCCATTTTTTCCCTCTCTCAGCTGTAAACCCTCTAAAATCTTGCTTAACACACCCATGAGCTTCTCAAGATGTTGTATAAACCTACAAATTTAAGAACAAACAATGCAAGATGAGGAGGACAATATAAGTTAGTCAATGTTAGCTTAGATTTTTAGCTGTTTTTCATGTTTGTTTGATGATTTTCTAAGCTTGCTTGCATTCTATTGTAGTTAGGGTTTGATAGTTTGTTGCTTCTGCATGTAAACCTAGTTTTTCCCTAGCACACACACAATGTTAGGATATGTTCCAGAGTGCTTAATTAATTCAAATATTTTGAGAGCGTCTTTGCAAAATCCATTTTGTGCATATCCTGCAATCATTGCATTCCATGAGATGACATCTCTTTGAGGAATTCTGTCAAACAGTTCACATTTTTTGTCTATGATTCCATATTTTGCATACATGTCTATGAGAGCATTTCAAACTATAATATCTCACAAGAATCCCCCTACTATTATGCTTTGAAGGATGCCCATACCCTGTTCCAAAGATCCCATTTGGGCACAGGCAGGGAGGACCCTGGCAAAGGTTGCAGAATTTGGATTTACAAATGACAATTGCATTTGCTTGAAAGTTTTTAAAGCCTATTCAACAAATCCATTTTGTGCAATCCTGCAATCATTGCATTCCATGAGATGACATCTCTTTGAGCCATTCTATCAAATAGTTTATGTGCCTTGTCTGTGCTTCCACATTTTTCATATATGTCTATCAGAGCATTTCCAACTATGATATCTGACAAAAATCTGTCTTCTATTATGCCTTGATGGATGTCCATACCCTGTTCCAAAGCTTACCATTTTGATACAAGCAGAGAGGATGCTGGCAAAGGTTGTGGAATCTGGCTTTACACCTGCCAATTTCATTTGCATGAAAGTTTCTAAAGCCTTTTCAACAAATCCATTTTGTGCATATCATGCAATCATTGCAGTCTATTAGACCACATTTCTTTCAGAGATTTTGTCAAATAGTTCACATGCCTTGTCTATGCTTCCACATACATCTCTCTCTCTGTATATGTATATTCAATTGCATTTGCTTGAAAGTTTTTAATGCCTTATCAACAAATCCATTTTGTGCATATCTTGCAATTGTTGCAGTCCATGAGACCACATTTCTTTGAGGGATTTTGTCAATCTGTATGGTTATTTTAAAAAGATGGCTCAATTAAATTGAATTTTGTTCTAGTTTAAGGTTCGTGTTAATTTACCTTTTTTCTAACCACTCTTACAAAATATTTGCAGGTAAATGAAGCAAAGAGTGTTCTGAAGCTTTGTGATTTTGGGAATGCAATGTTTGCTGCTAAAAATGAGATAACACCTTACCTTGTCAGTTGCTTCTATCGCGTCCCTGAAATAAGTAAGTTCTTGTCCTCCATTAATTTGTATATGCTCTTTTTTGCAAATAATAATTTGTGGGTACTGCTTTATGTGGTTGGCTTCATGCTGGTTATTGGTTCTTTTGTAATTCTTTCCTGTAAGGAAATGTAGGCATCGCATTAGTAGTTCAATATGGTGTGATTAGTTTGAAAATTTTAATAAGTTATTTGATGTCATTGCCTTGTCTATGCTTCCACATTTTGCATACATGTCTAACAAGGTAGTTGCAACTACAACATCTGACAAAATTCCTCTATCCTTTATGTTTTGATGGATGTCCATACCCTACTCCAAAGCTCCCATTTTGACATAGGCAGGGAGGATGCTAACAAAGGTTGTGGAATCTGGCTTTACACTAGCCAATTGCATTTGCTTTAAAATTTCTAAAGCCTTTTCAACAAATCTATTCTGTGCATATCCTGCAATGATTGCAGTCCATGAGACCACATTTCTTTGAGGCATTCTGTCAAACAGTTCACGTGCCTTGTCTATACCGAACCACATTTTGCATACATGTCTAACAGGGCAGTTGCAACTACAACATCCAACAAAATTCCTCTATTCTTTATGTTTTGATGGATGTCCATACCCTATTCCAAAGCTCCCATTTTGACATAGGCAGGGAGGATGCTGACAAAGGTTGTGGAATTTGGCTTTACACTAGCCAATTGCATTTGCTTTAAAATTTCTAAAGCCTTTTCAACAAATCTATTCTGTGCATATCCTGCAATGATTGCAGTCCATGAGACCACATTTCTTTGAGGCATTCTTTCAAACAGTTCACGTGCCTTGTCTATGCTTCCACATTTTGCATACATGTCTAACAGGGCAGTTGCAACTACAACATCTGACAAAATTCCTCTATCCTTTATGTTTTGATGGATGTCCATACCCTATTCCAAAGCTCCCATTTTGACATAGGCAGGGAGGATGTTGGCAAAGGTTGTGGAATTTGGCTTTACACCAACCAATTGCATTTGCTTTAAAATTTCTAAAGCCTTTTCAACAAATCCATTTTGTGCATATCCTGTAATCATTGCAGTCCATGAGACCACATTTCTTTGAGGCATTATGTCAAATAGTTCACGTGCCTTGTCTATGCTTCCACATTTTGCATACATGTCTAACAGGGTAGTTGTAACTACAACATCTGACAAAATTCCTCTATCCTTTATGTTTTGCTGGATGTCCATACCCTATTCCAAAGCTCCCATTTTGACACAGGCAGGGAGGATGCTGGCAAAGGTTGTGGAATTTGGCTTTACACCAGCCAATTGCATTTGCTTTAAAATTTCTAAATCCTTTTCAACAAATCCATTTTGTGCATATCCTGCAGTCATTGTATTCCAAGAGATGATATCTCTTTCAGCCATTCCATCAAACTATAATTTTTGCATACATGTCTACCAGAGCATTTCCAACTATAATTTTTGACCAAAATCCCCCTTCCATTATGCTTTGATAGATGTCCATACCTTGTTCCAAAGCTCCCATTTTGGCACAGGCAGGGAGGATGCTGGCAAAGGTTGTGGAATTTGGCTTTAGACTTGCCAATTGCATTTGCTTGAAAGTTTCTAAAGACTTTTCAAAAAATCCATTTTGTCCATATCCTGCAATCATGGCATTCCACGAGACCACATTTCTTTCAGGTATTTTTTCAAACAGTTCACGCGCCTTCTCTGTGCTTCCACATTTTGCATACATGTCTACCAAGGCAGTTGCAACTACAACAAATGACAAAATTCTTGTATCCTTCATGCTTTGATGGATGTCCATACCCTATTCCAAAGCTCCCATTTTGGCACAGGCAGGGAGTATGTTGGCAAAGGTCGTCAAATTTGGCTTTACACCTGCTAATTGGGCCCTTTTCCATTTAAACAGTCACAAAGTGTGTTTAAACTCTTCCACTTTAATTAATGAGGTTATTCATTTTTGCTAGTATTAATGAAGTAATGTTGTGTCATTTTCGTTTGTATTCAGAAAGAACTGCTGTGTCATTTTCACTTGTATTAATAAAATAACTAATGCAATAATCAATTAATATGTGGGTTACATGCTCTATATCCTAAGATTATAAATACTCTTGTGGGTGTCCTCATAGTGTCTCTAGTATATTGGAATGACTCTGTGTTTTGAAGACTTCCTCTGTGAACTCTCTGTGTTATCTTCTTAAAACTATCAGCCCCGTAAGCCATTACATTTTGTGGGGTTTTGGTAAGTGAACGGTCCTTCTAGTGATTGCATTGATTGAGCTCATAGTTCAAGGTGTTGTTATTCAAGCTATTATCTATTAGAGTTTGGTCATTTTTAAGTGCATGCAATATTATACCAGCTTTCTTTAGGTTATAAGTTTATTAAGTCCATAGCCATTTACAGAACATATAAATTGATATATAGGAGTAGCTACAACAAAGTGTCATGGTACAGTTTTGCATCCTAGGGTAAAAAGTTGTATAACTGTTTATAGAACATATAAATTAATTTATAAAATTTACTTGGAATCTGGAAGAATAGTGTTGTAGTATAGGGCACTCCCAATATGGTGAATGAGCAAGAACTTTTGTCAAGAGAGATTGTGCATAGAGGGACTGAGACCTCTGGCCCTAATAAAGGATCCCAAACATTCTCGATTAGAATTCACAGGAAACTACCTGGCTTCTTACATTCTGTCAATGTCAGGCATGTTAAGTTGGGGTACCTTTATTTGATTAGCAATGCTCTGTATTTATTAGCAATTCCTCTTCTGCTTGTGATGGAAGAATCCTCAAGGAAGATTGATTTATGGAAACTTTGGGAGCAACCTAGCCTTGATTTAGTAAGCTTGTTGTATGTATGTGGCTTGATTGGATTCGTTGCTTGTGTCTACTATGTGTATAGTCCAAGACCCATATATTTAGTAGACTTTGCATGCTACAAGCCATCTGATGAATTCAAAGAAACTAGAGAGTATTTCATGTCTCATTCTCGGGCAACAATTCCATTTTGTGCATATCCCGCAACTATTGCATTCCATGAGATGACGTCTCTTTGAGGCATTCTGCCAAACAGTTCACATACCTTGTCAATGCTTCCACATTTTGCATACATGTCTACCGCAATATATCAATACTGCTTTAAATTCAAACTTTCAGCTGTAATGCCAAGTTTAAAGTCAAACTTTGAGCTATAATCCCAAGTTTAAGGTTACCGAGTACTTGTATCCACAATCTTTCTTGATCTTTTCAAGTTGTGGATTGTTGTCATAGTGATCGGAATCAAACTCCCATATAAGGACTCCCAGCTCTGCACAACAATGGAAAACACTATATTCCGAATTTTGGAGCAACTTGAAAGAAAATTTAGGTTCACTGTTATTTTCACAGAATTTAGAGAGTTAATACCTTTGAGATGGTGAGGAGGAACGAGGCGGTTGGGATCATACTGATGTAGCAATTGGTTATCTTCTTCTGAGGGATTGTAATCGCAAGCAGACTGCATACATGTCTATCGCAAGGTGGTTGTTGGGCCTTTGTGGTGATGCGGGGAACTCCCCGCATCACCGCGAAGGCCCAACAACCACCTTGCGGTGTTGCGGTGACCAACTTCTTCACTGATTTTGCAACGCCTGATATTCTTCCACTAGAAGGATGACCCACTTGTTAACAATCTCATCAATAATTCCATGTCAGCTATTACAGTTCTGGGTATGGAGCAAATTGTGAGCTGCTACGACGGTTTGAAGGACGTGAAAACCTTGGTTGACATGGGTGGAGGAAAAGGAATGGCCTTGGCGCACATTGTGAAGGCTTATCCCCACATCCATGGAATTAACTTTGATCTTCCTCATGTTGTTCAGACTGCTCCATCAATTTTACGTAAATCCACTCTTTATTTCTTCCGTAATTCCCAAAAACTGTATATCCACTGTCATTTTTTCTAGGAGTTTTCTAATCAACGAATCCCATTTTCCGAAACCTTATCTCATAATCTTGTCAAAGCAATATTTATATAGGTATCGAGAACATGGGTGGCAGTATGTTTGATAACATACCCTTAGCAGACGCCATATTTTTTAAGGTAAAAATTAATACAAAAATTCCCTTGTCCACCATCTTACGCAGTTGTAATTTCCTGAAAGAGCTCTGGGTACATTATTTTAGCTTTTTAGTTATAACTGCATTTTTTGTCGGTGATGCAGAATGTATTAATAAACTGGGATGAGGAGAGTTCCAAATTGGACTGCATTTGACCTCATCCATTTCGACTTGGGGAAGAAGCCTTCACTTCCATTCCCACCGAATTGCTGAGGATCGCTATACATAACAACAACAATTGCACCAAATTTAGCAGCAGTTTATTAACAGCTCCTCTGTAGATATCGCCATATCTGGCAATCAAAATGGAGCCGCTAACATTTACTTTCATCTCTACAAGCAATCTATAATTGACATATACTCCTGGGCTGGCCATAGTTCCAGATGGGGAATAAGCATGAAATGGCCCTATCATTAATTTGTTGTGGCAGTTGTCTTCTAATAATAAAGGCTGCTGAATCCTGTTGTGGGCGAGGATAAGGAAAGAGATCTAGGGGAGAGGAGCCAGTAGTGGTGCACTGTAATAAATAACCCCAAATTTTTTTTTTTTGAAAATATAGAACAATGATAAACAGTGATAACACAATGTTAGCACAACTAAAATACCTTCACACTTCTGATCACCAAGATCCCAACTGGGCGAGGTGAGAGCATAATGTGCTTTGGTTTACACTCTTAACCATTGTGCAATAAAGTAACATTCATCTGCATGAGCAGGCATCCACTTGTGCAGTGGGAATACTCCACTTATTTAGTGGGTGATAAAAGAAAGATAAACAATGTATATTTCCTCCACACTGGCGGTGGTGCCATCCAGGGGTTAAAAAGTGTGCAATATCAATGGATTGTTTACAAATAACAAGCACTATGCAACACTATTTAAAATTGTGAAATTAGATCAACTATTTGGCATCAAGAAGCTTCAACCTGCAACATAAGAGCATTAAGGTTCAACTGAAAATTACTGTCTCAAACTGAAGAATGCATGGTTCACTGCTGATGGAGAAACACTCAGGAAAATCAGTCTAAATCCCTGTAGTACGGCTGTCTTGACAATCATAAAACCCACACAAAATTCAAGCACAAGAAGTTACAACTTCTCACAAGGTTCCCATACCAAAGAAAGTCTCATACAATACCAATGAAGGAATATCAGACCATCATAACAACCTTGAATAAGTCTTGGCTTCATAAGAATACCCTGCTCAAGAAAGATGATCAGGTTGCATAAATACATGAATCCCAGGCTGGAAATCTCTGCATAAGGTCAATAATGGTCAAATCTGGAAACACATCAGCCTTCTTACAACAGTATTATAACAGCCCTGCATACTGTCCAAGTACCCATGTATACATCCATGATTCACTCTGCCATCAACATTCCATCACATATCATACAACTGATGCTATAAATCAGATTCTAAACAGTCCCAAGACAAGGTTAAAATCTGTAGTTTCAAGGAAATCAGACCCCAACAGAACTGCATTCTACAGAGGCCATAATTCCTGTTGTACGGCACCATGAAACCAACCATAGAGTCACAAGAAGCACATATATAGTAGTCTCTTTGCAAACTCCCATAATCACAGTCACATCTCATAGCACTCCAATGAAAATCAAAGAAGACCCGATGATTAAAGATTTTATTTTGAAAAAATCACACATTCACCTGCAGGTTTGTACGGCCTTGCCTGGTACAGATTCCTCATAGAAAACTCAAACTGCATCAAAACCCATAGAAAATGGTCTGAAAAGAAGCGCTTAGAGAAGACCAATGCATTCCAAATAGACTTTGCAAATAAATCATCATTAGTAATTTCTTATCAAGATTTCTCCAAACTGCCTTGTACGGCACAGCATGCACAGGTATCCTAACAACATCATTAATACTTATAAAAAATCAATGCCAACACCCTCAATATGATTGCCCACACATGATAAACAATCTAAAATCAACAATATATGCCAAAGACTCAACAATAATTTCTGATTTCTTTCCATCCGCTCAGCCATGTACGGACATGAAATGCACAGATTCCTGATAGAAAAATCAGTATGCACTAGAACCCATCAATATCATCATGAAAATGATGCATAAAATCCCTACAATCTCATTTCTAATCCTTTGCATTCAATTATTTCAACTTCAATATTTTCTGAACAATCCGTACCATTATGAAATGTACGGCACTCTCAAGTACGGCACAACCAAACACACATAAGCATGAAATAAATATTAAATCTTTCACATCAAAATTCCTATATTAACATTACTACAATCATAATCTAGTAGTCACTACATAAACTCCATGATATTGCATCAAATCTTCTCAGCGCCAATCTCCAGCGTCAGCACAATGGTGATTTCTGTGTGAAACCACACTCCAACTCTAAAGGGTTTTCGTTCTCAAGAGAATATGGAAGAACTCACAGGTTCAATCCATCTGCAAACAAAATCAATATCAAAACACAGCATAACCCTTTCAAATGAGAGCTAATTCTCTTTATAAGGCACTGGAGGAGTTACAAAGGAAATGAATTATTTCTTGAAAATAATAGCATTTTCCTTCTAACTTAAATTATTTCTTTTTTCCTCCACTTAAGTGCTCACTTTTATGTGCTTACATAAAAGAATATGTTTTTCCCTTTCTAATGAGCTATAACACTTAATAATTTAATAATTATTTTCACCCCTAGGAACTTAAGTGAAAATAATAATTAAAATAGCTCATTAAATATTAAATTTTGCGGAAAATCCCAAACGGCCTCCGAATGCAAAATAAACTGAACCAATATGCTCTGTAAGGTTTGGGATATGCAACGATGCCTTCCGGGTGACTTTCCAAAAATAGAAAACTCCTCCAAGAATCTTGGAGAGCAAACCGGAAGCCCGATCAAACTTTAGAAACCATCACTGTTACTCGGAACATCAACTGAGCTCAAAATCATGACAAAATTATCCATTTACATAAGAAAAACCCAATTAACTGTTCTACAGACTGAACTAAGACCACTCCAAGAACATTGGAGTTCTTCCCAAATATGTTGGATAGCCTCCAAAATACTAGGAACAAGCACAAATGCCCATAATAATCAATATGCCAAAAATGGAACATTACATGCACTCTAACGTCACACCTCTCAAAATCATATGTGGCAATTTCAAATCACTCCAAAATTTTTACAGTAGCTTACTTGGCAATGCCCTTGCTTATAACTAAGGTTTAAGGGCCACATCATCAAATATGATGCCACATCAGCATGCTTTTTGTTGAGGTGTCAAATAGTTCCCCCCAAAAAAAGGGTGGACCAATAGGTGTGCATTAAGTCATGTTTTGTTGGTGGGCTGATGTGGCATCACATGATTGGTTGTTTTTCAAATTTAAAGGGCACATTTCATTCAATTATTAGTACTTATAGTAACACTAACAACCTTAAAGTCACAACTACTAGTACTAAACTTCAAAAATATTGGGCCTTAAATGCACTTATATTGGTACTAAACATAAAAAATATTGGGCCTTAAATGCACATATATTTTCTCAGTCATTGGAACTATCTCACCTATTGGGTCTTTTCCCCTAGAAACTGGGTAAGAAAGCAGCACCTTATAATCGACCGAGTGTGCATTTAGACCGTATTGTTGGAAATACTTGTGTACATACATAGCAGTTTACATGCCTTGCGGCGTCCTAGCAACATGTTGGCTTCATGTGAGCTCCCTGAGATGTGTGGCGATGGTGAAATTGCTTATTGCAAAGTCTTTCCCGGGGTGAGCACCTATAGGTTTGAAAGTATTTATTTGAATATTGTCATTTGTTGTTGTAGACAGATTAGTAATTACTGGTAAATTTCATATTGTTGTAGCATTATTTGTGTGAGTCAAACTTTAACATCACTCCTCAATGTTGTTTAGTTGAAATTGTATATGACTGGGGGTTACCTTTGCATAGATCATACTGTGTTTCAATCAAATATGAATAAATGAACTATGGAGTTTGACTATCAGACCTGTATATGCATTTCTTCTTGAATACTTTCATAATATATGCCTATATTACTGTAAAATTCTTTATCATCCCACTTTGTTTTTCATATTTCAAAGTTTCATAAATCTTTTAAAAATATTAACAAATTTTGAGTTTTTTTTATTGTGGACAGATACAAAGCAAGGAGAAAATTCAAAACTAGTGCCTTCGAGATGTATTTACAGCCCACCCCATGTGCAACAATGGCATCACTGAAGACATGCATTCACATCGATAGCTTTTTAGCTTTAGTTTTAGTTTTTTCAGTTTTAAAAGCATAACAAAACAACAGTTTGCATACTGCAGAATAATTCTATCTTGAAAACTCTATATATAGAGTTTTTTGTAACATTTTATATACAGTTTGAATATACAATGAATTATTTTCCAGCATTGTTGTTTCAATCCTTTGAACAGATTTGTTGATAAACGAGTTCTTTGTAACATATTTTATATACAGTTTGAATATACAGTGAATTATTTTCCAGCACTGTTGTTTCAATCCTTTGAGTAGATTTTTTTAAGTTTATCAACAAAAAATGATATAGTTGATGTTTATCATGTACTAGTTGTTTATATATGACCAGTTGATGGAAAAATAAAGATTAAAATGACCAAATATACTACCAATAGACGGAGATTAGTTAATACAAATGACTAAATATACTACCAATGGACGGAAATCAGTGACTAAATAAATGACTAAATATACTACCAAATATACTACCATATTGTTGACTAAATATACTACCAAATTAATGACTAAAATTTGTTTAGTCATAAATTTGGTCATGAGATAAATGACCGGCAATAAACTACCAATGGTCATGTGACAATATATACTACCAAATTGATGATTAAATATACTACCAAATTAATGACCAAATTTTACTACCAAATTAATGACTAAAATTTTTTTGTTCATAAATTTGGTCGCGAGATAAATGACCGGCAATAAACTACCAATGGTCACCTGACTAAACTATTGATCACATGACCAAATTTTGGTAGTTTTTTTAGTCATTTATTTATGATTTTCTACTACTGATTGCAGTATATGGGTTTGATATGTTGTTGGCATGAGTTTACTGATACCTATGAGGTATGGATGGTTGGATGTATTAGCATATGTTGTGGTGCTATTTCTAGTCATGTGGGTTTTTTAACTTTGATAGGTACTTGGAGTTTTTGTTATCACTTGGATTTGATGCTCGTGTTTTTTGGATTGGTGCATTTTCACCTTAACATGTTCCTTCTATAGGTGGCATGTTGGAGGATGAGAGGAGTTCTTGCTCAAGATGGTGGTTACTTTGATTTTATTGTAGGTATCTTGATGGAGCACGAGAGCATGTTGGAGATTCATGTGGTTTTCTGTTTGCGTATGATGATGTATTTCATTGATTGGCCCTTATGCAATATATACAAGTGGCAGAATGTTGGGAAAAATGTGTTGTTCATCTTGCATAACATTAATTAATTTAATTATGTAAAATAAATATTCTTTTGTGGTGCATCTTAATTTATGTGTTTAGCCACATTAAATATTTATTTGGTATCACTTGTAAAAGTTGTATTTAACATTGGGAGACATAAGACAAATATTTATTATTTGTGCAAAATAATTAATTTTGAGGTCAATGGTTTTGTGCTCATGGTTTTGAGTCACATTGTTAGTATCCAATACCACAAGTTGTATTTGTGTGAGCTTGAGTCTATAAAAACAAACACAAGGTTAGTGGTTAGGGTTGGCTCTTATTTTATAGGTTGTGTGAGAGACTATCATTGTATTGAGTTTTCTCTTGAGAGTGCACAGAGTTTTCTCTTGAGAGTGCACATTGTAAAGCATTGCATGGGATGTGTGGATTCATGCTTGGATACATGGAGGTTGTAGTAGAGAAGCTTGATGTTTTAGAGGTGTTCATGGAGACTGTGAGTGTATTGTAATTTTTTATTGCTGAATAATACATTGAGTATGGATGCTTTTGGACGCTGGGTTTTTCCCTCAATGAGGGTTTTCCCAAGGTATATCTTGTGTTATCTTGTTGATTTTCTATTGATCTTTACATTATGGTAAATTTGTAAGATTGTATGCATCATTATCTCCTTAGGGTTATGTGGAATTGGTTTGACCTACTTGTAAATTCCTAACATGAACCCCATCTTCATGTATGGACTAGGCCCATTTTGTTTACTCGTTGAAGGGACACATGGTCCATATCTGTATTTATTTGTTTTTCATCATCCACCAACTAGATAGAATCACTTAGAAGAAGGTAAACAATAAAATGAGAGGAGAACAAGTATCTTAGGAACAATCACGTAGGAGGAAGCCCCCAGGTCATCAACCGCAATGCTATGCCCCCAAGACACAACACACAACAATAAAAATAGAGGAGAAGAAAGATAGAAGAGTGATGATACAAATAGAAGAAGGGTCAAAACAGAGGTGGTCTCCCGGTATCCTTGACATTACAAGAGTATCAAGGGTCATCTTAGGAGGCCTAAACAACACATAACACAACATGTGAGGATCACAACACAGAGAGAAGGGTTATAAATACTTACCTGATACAATCCAATGTTAAGAACATACATATCTAGGAGGAGGCCACCCTTGAGAGCAACTATAATAGTTGCTACAATAAGTGTGACTTAAAGAGGGATAAATACTTACCTGCTTCAATGGGATATTTCTTAGCAGACAATTCTTGTCTATCAGCTCAGGATATCTCGCATGTTGATTTGGTCTTCTTGATATTGCATTAACATTAAGTTTAGGACGATGGGAAGCTTTAGTGGGTTTTAAAGAACGGTATCCAATACCGGCTGTGTAGTTAATTCATGCAACTTGTAAAGGTACTCTGATTCCTTGTTGATTTACACCACATCCATTACCTGCATAGTCACAATTTTTGTACAAAATCTGAAATCCACGACCATATAGAGAGTCCATTTCCTTAGAAGATGGTGAAGCTTCGTAGGTCTCATAATCTGTAGTATAAGTAAGGGTATTGTATTCATTTTCTACCAAGGAGACTTTAGGTTTCTTAGGTGTTTCAAAAGATTGCTTGGATGAGATCGATGCAACTTTTGATGTGTCAAAGTTATTGAGTTTATATTCCCCTGGCCCGGAAGGAGAAAAATCTAATGAATCCCAATCGTCACCCAAAAGTGCATTAGATGTTTTAGAGTCTTGCACAACATTATCTGTGGCAAGAGGTATTGTTGAATCTACTCGTAAGTTGTTTATATTTTGTTGATTGTTAACTTGTTTTTGCATTTCAATATGTAAACAACTATCTGGTTCAAGATCGACTTCCACGGGGTAGAGCTTGTCTTGATAAATAAACTTTATTGATTGATGACGGGTAGACGGAACTGTCCCCATGGCATGAATCCACGGTCTACCAATAAACAATTATATGAAAATGAACCAGGCATGACATGAAAAAGGGTAGATAATGTCATAGGTCCAACCTTTATAGGTAAAGTTATAGTACCCATAGATGTTCTTCCAATGTTATCAAAGCTACGAATGCTAATTCTCTTCGGTTTAATCAAGGAGGTTTCAATCTTAATCCTATCTAACAAATTAATGCTACAAACATTTAGAGCCCATCCATTATCAATCATAACTCGCTTTATCAACTTTTTATTTACGGTGACAAAGATTATAAGAGAAACATATTGGTTTTGAACTTCGATTGATGGTAATTCATGTGGTTGAAACAAAAAAATCCATTTTTGTTGCATGCATACAATCTAATAGAGCTACTACATCATTCAGTTTAACAGCAGGTGGTACAATCACCTTTTGTAAAACTTCTTGGAGTATTCCATGGTATGTAGGTGTTACCCAAAAATTTGAACTGAGGAAATTTTAAATTTTCAGTGCATCTCTGTATACGCCATTGAGCCTTTCAAGTCACGAAAACAATTAATTTTGAAAATTTATGCAAGCTAGTACAAATCCTTCTATGGGCCTAATACTAATTGCATTTTATCCAATGTGCCCATTTTTCATGCCCGAACACCTTGCCATTTGAAAGATTTTAAACTCCACATTTTCCTGTCGATAATTCACAAATACAACTAAATTTTGATTTTTTGGTTGTTGGAGCTAAAAAGTTTTCCGGGTTTTGTTCAGACGAGTCTAATCACCTCACAATCCAAATTTCACACAAATCAAAGCTATCATGCAGGAGATATGAGATTTTTTGTCTTTATCTCAAACCGTGGTCCCAGGGTTCCAAAGTTTTTAGATTTTCATGAAGAATTTTTTTCCAAGGTCAGAAATGGCGAGAAATATAAAGTTATGGGGTTTCCATAAAAGTTATAAATTCTAGTTATTCAAAAAGTGGGGATGACTTTATTTGCTTCCATGGCAAAAGTTTTAAAGTCCAATTATTTCACAAGATGAATGACTTTATTAAAGTCATACATTTCTAGTGGCTCCAAGTTTTTCTCATGTGAATTTTGGAAGACTTCATGAATGCGGGCTCTTTATTGTCGGTACTTTGAAAGGTTTTGAAACTACATACATACCCAACTCTTTGTTGTCGAGTGATTTATAAGTTATAGAACTCCAAAAATGCCCGACTCAAGTTCTAAAGTTTGTATAATCTCTGACTCCCCGACTTCCTTTGCCGATGCTTGAACTTGTCAGGAATTATGAAGGTTCGGAAACTCTTGTTTCCCCCAACAATGTATACAAAGGCAATGAATAATTGTTGGGAAGTTTCGCGCCTGGAGCCCCTATTGTGAACTATATGCAGAATGCCTTAGCCACAGACATACATTGAATGAATTGGTTGAAAAGGCTTTAGAAAATTTCAAACAAAATGCAGCTGTTGCAAAATCAAACTCCTCTACTATTGCTGGCATTCTCCAAGCCCATACAAAACTAGGAGCTTACAAGTAGGGTATGGACGCCCATCTAACCACAGCAAATGGCGTTTTTGGTCAGATATTATGTTTCTAAATGTTCTAGTAAGACATGTATGCAAGTGTGGAAGCATATTTTAAGCACATAAACTGTTTGACATAACGCCTCAATGAGATGCTATATCATGGAATGCAATAGCACATGAATTGTTTGACAAAATAACTCAAAGAAATGGTTGTCTCACGGACTACGATGGAAGCAAGACAAGGCACGTGAACTGTTTGCAGGAGGCCTCAAAGGATGTTGTTATCAAGAATGCTTGAAAGAAGTGCACAAAATAGATTTGTTGAATCTCCTTTTAAAGATTTCAAGCGAATGCAGCTGGTAGGCGTAAAAACCAGACTCCAAGACCTTTGCCAGCATCCTCTTCACATGTGCTGTCATAAGTGCAGGGTATTGACGCCCATCAAAGCATGATTGAATGTGAATTTTAACAAATATTGCAGTTACAAGTGCTCTCGTGGTCAAACGTTAGCACCCTGGTGGACATCACTGTAAAAGGTGGAAGCTCGGGCGACATCTCGATCTATTGATGGCAATGGCATCACCAGAGACTTAATAGGAAGAAGATTGAAATCAAATCGAAAGCAAGAGGATTATGAGGCGAATGAAGTCATGTATTGCTGTAAATAAAGGCTCTTAGACAACCACTGAAAATCTTCTTTTGAAAAACTACATACAACATCTTGGAGAACGAGGCTTGGATATTGTAAGAAAGATTTACTAGAATGGAGAACGTCAACTTCGTGGGACATGGAAAATTTATCAGGGAACGTGTGGTGTGGATTCACAAGGAACAACACTTTTTGGATCTTACGTGCTTCATTTCATGCGAAGTCCGGTTCATTATCTTACATTTGAGGTTCTTGAACCTAATTGGCATGTTATATATAACAAGCTACAGAACATAAAGAGCATAGACAATGCAAAGCATCAGGTTCTAGCAATTCATATGTGGAAATTAAAAGATGAAGGAAACATTCAAGGCTATTTTAGAAAATTTGAGAATGGGCTCACAATGGAGTAGAATGGTCTAATACTTTTCTTAAGCAAGTTGTTCATAGTCTTAGTCATACTTAGCTCATTTAGATCAAGAACTATAGGGCATTGAAAAAAATTGTGAAATTGTCTGTTGTTTACTTTAGGCGAATAATAGTCAACTCACTTAGATCTTGGGAAAGCCATAACATTTATGAAGAGGTATTTCAGTTTTCTTCAAATAGAGTACCTGCAGCATGATGAAGATTCTAAGTTTAAAGATGCAAAGTGTTCATCAGTAACTTCTGGGCAATGTGATGATCAAAGTATTACTATGAATGAATGCATGATTGGAAAAAATTCCAGTTGGACATTCAATGTAGAGAATGCACATCATATAACAATACAGTCATTAGCCACTACTTGGTTATGTTATGACAAAGCACTATAAACCTGGAAGTCACATTACAACAATTTACTGTTATAAGTTTTGCAGATCTTATGTTAAGAAAGAAAAGGTGTCCCATGTTCAACCGTTGTTGAATACTTTCCTCTAATAAATGCAATTTATGAGGCAACTGGTGGGGACCACATTAAAATCAAGAAATTGAAAGAACAAAGCCCCTACAGAAGATACAAAATGTTTTCAAAGAGGATTATGAAAAGCTATCAAGAAATAGTTATGTGGAAGAGGAAAGCGAAGTTTTTGAATTGTCCAATTTCAAGAAGCGGTTACAGAAATTGTAAAGTCTCATTAGGAAGACTTATAAATATGTAATTGGTAGACATATAGGGGATGTTTTTCAACTGTTCGGGAAAAGGAAGCAGGGGTAGTTAGTTTTCTTTTCAAACATAGTTTGCTATACAAGAAAGGGAGTTTGTGAAATGATTGTTGTATTGGGGAAATAAGAGAGATGTTTCTAAATCTATGAATTTATTGATATTTTCTTTAGATTGCAAGTGCCCTGTGTGTCTCTGTAATCACTTTCCAATGCAATTTTCTGTTATATCAAATTGTGTGGATGTTTATTTCTGAATCTATGAATTCAAATTAATCCATCTACTGCAAAGATCTGCTGCTCATTCTTTTCTTGGTTTTGATTCGCAGGTGTGTAATAAGTGGACTTTGCGTCATTTGTTCGCATTCACCTCATTCTAAATTAATCCATCACATCTGTGTCATGGTTATGCACAGTTGTTAGTCTTTCCTTTTCTGCTTTCTGGTTAAAAGCATACCCTGTTTTCATTCATTGTAAATCATTTGAAGGTAGCTGCACCTTGTAAAATAAGTAGAGAGCATTTGCAAATATCATTGCAAGTGACTCAACTGTTGGTTAGATTGTCATTGGTGTGGGCACATGAGTATAAAACTGAAGTGACAAATCTGTTAACCAACAAATTTTTGGTGACTTTACTGGGAATTTGAAATTGAACAATGGTGCTCTTGTTTTCCCAAAAATTTAAAGGTTCCTCCCCAAGGATGGAGGTTGGCGGCTCTATGAAGTGGAAATTACTTAGAAGCATTCCATTCTAGCAAAGACCTCTGCTAATTTATTTTTCAGACTTGCATTATGGCATTGATTTCTTCCTAGCCATGGGGAAATCACTTTGGACCTCTCTCTTTGCCGCAATAATCACCGTTGCCTGAAGGATCAAGAAAACACTTTCCAAAGTTCAGTGGAGAAAATCATCAAGATGCAGAAAACCATATTCTAGCATTCACGGTTGCATGCAGTGTTTTGGGGGTAAGTGAAGAGTGTCTTTGTACGATTATTTATTGAATCTCTTATTGGACCTGCAGCAGATTGGTTTCATTATTTGGAGGATAAATGTATTATTGATTGGGACTTATTGAAGAATAAGCTCTTGGGAAGATATAAGGGTCCTATTGATGAAGCAGCTTTATTATGTCAATTCTTCAACATACAAAAGAAAGAAGGTGAACCCATCAGGGATTTTGTGGATAGGTTTAATAGGCTATTTAGAAGGATTCCTGCCTCCATTCAACCAAGTAAGCGACTCCAACTTTGCATTTTTATTTCTTCATTGCATCCTAATGTTTAGTTTGATTTGAAATGGTGTAAAGTAAATGATATTCAAATTGCTTAGCAAGAGGCCATAAAAATTGAGGATGATCTGATTATAAGTGGTTTATGGATAGCAAATCAGATTATAAATAATCCTAGTAGTGAACCCATGAGAAAACCTATCATGCAGAAACTAATTTCTCATCTTGTAGACTTTCAAAATGTGTAGCCTCCTTCAGTTGAATGCTGTAATCTCACTATTTTTTATTTGAAAGAATTTTGTAGAGATGAGATAAGCAATGTAGGAATTAAACCCCATGTGGATAGAAGAATTGAAGCTTATTATTTACATTATGAAGAAGATATTAATGACTTTGGTAGCTCCTCAAGTGACAGAGAAGATGAACAATCCTTCCACGGTGTTAATGGTGAAAAGGGGAATGCAAATGATGTTGTTTTACCTTCTCTATCTATCGTAGAAATGGAAGCATTCACTTTCGACAGCAATGAAGAGCAACTTGAGGCTACACAGCTTAAAGATGAGGTATTGAATATCTTTTCTCCAAATAGCATGCAAGATGAATATGAAATCTTCACATTTCCTAAGCAAAATAATACAAAAGCATGGCTACAAAAAGAGGTCAAAATGATTTTACCTTTGAATCCTTTCATTTTGAAAATTTCCAGATGCCAAAATTTTTAAATAAAAATTGAAAGATGGTGTTATAAGTAGTCATGATAGCTTTGATGAAAGTGATCAAATAGATGAATGTGTTGAACCTCATACTATTGACATTCTAAATTGGTGTCTTAATGCATCCAAGGATGAATTTATGTGTGGAGAAGAGGTTGTCATGCCTGGGCTACAGGTTATAGACATGGATGATGAAGTGTATCATAAAATTGCTGAGCCAAATCTTACAGAGAAAAAGGAGATAATTCCAGTTGGGGGTGATTTTAATCCACATAAACATATTGTTTGCAATGCATATTTTTAGTGTGTTCCACTTCCAATTTTGCATGAGACACATATAGCTGATGATTGGTGTTCTAATGATTCAACTAGTTATTTTCATGCAGGGGATATCAATTTGTCTGTTATAGGGAATGATTATATGCAAGAACATGTTGGGGCAGTCAATTCCACATACAACACCAAAGAAGGGTTTTTATCTCCTAATTTCTATGTGGGTTGTCCAATTCGAGGGCTAGTTTCTCCTTGTTTGCAAAATCAAGTGCAATACAATATCACACTTGATATTATACAGATAGATGCTAGTAGTCATATGTAGGGCAATGCTGATATGAGTCATCCAAATGTAGAAGTATATACTGAAGAGTGGATTTTTGAGCATCAGATCATATCCAGAGAGTTTTTATATGATGCCATTCTTATCACTCTGATCATGGCGGTCACAAGTTGGCAACTGGCTGCTTGCGGGATCCTCATTCATCAAGCATTATTTCGCACATGCAGCTACTTCTCCTAGCCTGTTAATGGATTCGCATGATCAACTTGGAGTCATTGGAGGTAGGGTCTTCCTGCCATGTACATATTAGGAGTTTTTGTTGTGCTAGTCGTTAGTTTCTTTTCCTTCTCTGTCCCATTTTTGGCTTTCTCTTACCCCTTTCTCTCTGTCCTCTCTGACTCTATTGCCCCACAGATTTAAGGCACTGGTCCACGCTTGAGATTCTGGATTCCTTTCTTCATCCTTTGCAGTCCTTGTCCCCAATTAGAGTCTGTTGTTACCCAAAAATTTGAATCGAGGAAATTTTGAATTTTCAGTGCATCCAATTATACGCCATTGAGCCTGTCAAGTCACGAAAACAATTAATTTTGAAAATCTATGCAAGCTGGTATAAATCCTTCTATGGGCCTAATCCTAATTGAATTATCCAATGTGCTTAGTTTTCATGCCTGAACACCTTTCCATTTGAAAGATTCTAAACTCCACATTTTCCCGTCGGTAATTCACAAATACAACTAAATTTTGATTTTCTGGTTGCTGGAGCTGAAAATTTTTCTGGGTTTTATTCGGAGGAGTCTAATCACCTTACAATCCAAATTTCATGCAAATTGGAGCTATCATGTGGGAGATATGATATTTTTCGTATTTAGCTCAAACCGTGCTCCTAGGGTTCCAAAGTTTTTAAATTTTCATGAAGAAATATTTTTCCAAGATTAGAAATGGTGAGAAATATAAAGTTATGGGGTTTCCATAAAAGTTATAAATTCTGGTTATTCAAAAAGGGGGATGAATTTATTTTCTCCCATGGCAAAAGTTTCAAAGTCCAATTATTTCACAAGATGAATGACTATTAAAGTCATACATTTCTAGTGGCTCCAAGTTTTCTCATGTGAATTTTTGAAGACTTCATGAATGTGGGCTCTTTATTATTGGCACTTTGAAAGGTTTTGAAACTACATACATACCTGACTCTTTGCTGTCGGGTGATTTATAAGTTATAAAACTCCAAAAATGCCCAACTCAAGTTCTAAAGTTTGTATAATCCTCGACTCCCTGACTTCCTTTGCTGGCGCTTGAACTTGTTAGGAATTATGAAGGTTTGGAAACTCTTGTTTCCCTCGACAATGTATACAAAGGTAATGAATAACTGTTAGGAAGTTTCGTGCCCGGAACCCCTTGTTGTGAACTGTATGCAAAACGCCTTAGCTACAGACATGCATCGAATGAATTGGTTGAAAAGGCTTTAGAAAATTTCAAACAAAATGTAGTTGTTGCAAAATCAAACTCCTCCACCATTGGTGGCATTCTCCAAGCCCATATCAAACTAGGAGCTTCCAAGTAGGGTATGGATGCCCATCTAAGGACAACAAATGACATTTTTGGTCAGATATTATGTTTCTAAATGTTCTAGTAAGACATGTATGCAAGTGTGGAAGCATATTCAAAGCACATAAATTGTTTGACAAAACGCCTCAATGAGATGCTATCTCATGGAATGCAATAGCACATGAATTGTTTGACAAAATAACTCAAAGAAATGGTTGTCTCATGGACTACGATGGAAGCAAGACAAGGCACATGAACTATTTGCAGGAGGCCTCAAAGGATTGTTGTTACCGGGAATGCTTCAAAGAAGTGCACAAAATAGATTTGTTGAATCACCTTTTAAAGCTTTCAAGTGAATGCAGTTGGTAGGCGTAAAAACTAGACTCAAAGACCTTTGCCAGCATCCTCTTCACATGTGTTGTCATAAGTGTAGGGCATTGATGCCCATCAAAGCATGATTAAATGTGAATTTTAACAAATATTGCAGTTACAAGTGCTCTCGTGGTCAAACGTTAGCGCCCTGGTGGACATCATTGTAAAAGGTGGAATCTCAGGCCACATCTCGGTCTATTGATGGCAATGACATCGCCAAAGACTTAATAGGAAGAAGATTGAAATCAAATCAAAAGGAGGAGGATTATGAGGCGAACGAAGTCATGTATTGCTGTGAATAAAGGCTCTTAGACAACCACTAAAAATCTTCTTCTGAAAAACTACATACAACATCTTGGAGAACGAGGCTTGGATACTTTAAGAAAGCCTTACTAGAATGGAGAACGTCAACTTCATGGGACATGGCAAATTCATTAGGGAACGTGTGGTGTGGATTCACAAGGAACAACACTTTTTGGATCTTATGTGCTTCATTTCATGCAAAGTCCAGTTCATTATCTTACATTTGAGGTTCTTGAACCTAATTGGCATGTTATATATAACAAGCTATAGAACATAAAGAGCATAGACAATGCAACGCATTAGGTTCTGGCAATTCATATGTGGAAATTAAAAGATGAAGGAAACATTCAAGTCTATTCTTAGAAAATTTGAGAATGGGCTCACAATGGAGCAAAATGTCTAATACTTTTCTTAAGAAAGTTGTTCACTGTCTGAGTCATACTTAGCTCATTTAGCTCAAGAACTATAGGGCATTGAAAAGATTTGTGAAATTGTTTGTTATTTACTTCAAGCGAACAATAGTCAACTCACTTAGATCTTGGGAAAGGCGTAATTTTTATGAAGAGGTATTTCATCTTTCTTCAGATAGAGTACCTACAACATGATGAAGATTCTAAGTTTAAAGATGAGAAGTGTTCATCAGTAACTTCTGGGCAATGTGATGATCGAAATATTACTATGAATGAGTGCATGATTGGAGAAAACTCCAGTTGGACATTCGATGTAGAGAGCGCACATCAAAGAACAATACAGTCATTAGCCACTACTTAGTTATGTTATGACAAAGCACTATATACTTAGAAGTCACATTACAACAATTTACAGTTATAAGTTTTGCAAATCTTATGTTAAGAAAGAAAAGGTGTCCCATTTTCAACCGTTGGTGAATACTTTCCTCTAATAAATGTAATTTATGAGGCAACTGGTGGGGACCCCATTAAAATCAAGAAATTGAAAGCCAGAAGAAGAACAAAGCCCCTACAGAAGATACAAAATGTTTTCAAAAAGGAATACAAAAAGCTATCAAGAAATAGTTATGTGGAAGAGGAAAGCAAAGTTTTTGAATTGCCCAATTTCAAGAAGCGTTACAGAAATCGTAAAGTCTCATTAGGAAGACTTATAAATATGTAATTGGTAGACATATAGGGGATCTTTTTCAGTTGTTTGGGAAAAGGAAGAAAGGGCAGTTAGTTTTCTTTTCAAACACAGTTTGTTGTACAGGAAAGGGAGTATGTGAACTCATTGTTGTATTGGGGAAATAAGGGAGATGTTTCTAAATCTGTGAATTTATTGATATTTTCTTTAGATTGCAAGTATCCTGTGTGTCTCTATAATCACTTTCCAATGCAATTTTCTGTTATATCAAATTGTGTGCATGTTTATTTCTGAACATATGAATTCAAATTAATCCATCTACTGTGAAGATTTGTTGCTCATTCTTTTCTTGGTTCTGATTCACGGGTGTGTAATAAGTGGACTTTGTGTCATTTGTTTGCATTCACCTCATTCTAAATTAATCCATCACATCTGTGTCATGGTTACGCACAGTTGTTAGTCTTTCCTTTTCTGCTTTCTGGTTAAAAGCATACCCTGTTTTCATTCATTGTAAATCATTCGAAGGTAGCTGTGACTTTTAAAATAAGTAGAGAGCACTTGCAAATACCATTGCAAGTGACTCAACTGTTGCTCAGCTTGTAATTGGTGTGGGCACAAGAGTATAAAACTGAAGTGTCAAATTTGTTAACCAACAGTTAACAGTAGGTGATGTTTGTATTAAATCCCAAAGAGAGACCTTAGCTGGAGTAGCATGAAGTTGCTCGACAAGATCATATTTTTGACCACTTTTAGGAGTAAGATGAGGTGGTGGAGGGAGCATAGGTTGAGAATATGGAGGAGAGATGGGCAAATGAGGTGCTTTCTTACTTTGTTTGTTATTACAGATGTTATATGTGTGAGCAATCACATTATGATGTGGTTGTTGCAACACATTTTGAACACCTTGATTTCTTTGAACACCTTGAACACCTTGATGTAATCTAGGGTCGAGATAGTTTTCAATCTCTTCGAACTATTATAACCGGTTTTAAGCATGAAGGTGCATTAGGTGCCCCTTGTATAATCATCTTAGGAATATTACTACATTTATCAAGTAACCCCTTAGTGGGTGGAATAAGTCTATTATTAAAGATTGAATTAATATTATTTTCTTCTTGATTATACCCAACATCTGTCCCTAAAGGATTTAATGTTAGAGACCTTTTCTCATCCACTAATGCTTCATCTTGGCCAGGGATAGCATTAGAATGAAAGAAAGGTAAGGTGTAGTTAGGAAGGTTAGGTGTTGTATCATTAATAGAGCTATCCATAGTCTTCTCATCCAAGGTTCTTAGATGTTCAACTATAGTAGAAGTAGGATAACTTACGGAATCATCATCATCATCATCCTCATATATTTTAGCTATTAATTCCAAAGCATTAAGAGAACTTTCACACTCATCATTCTCAATGTGTTTTGTTAAATCTTCTACTACCAAAGGGTATGTATTCATGAGAGATATGAAGTCAAAATCAGATACATAGTCAAGGATTTCAAATTAAGAGCATTTAAATATATCCTTATGATACATAGCTTGTATATAAGTGAGAACATAAGGATTCATATTAAGAAATTTGTAGAAATTCTCAAAATTTTTGATATATGCATGCAAAGATATGAAAGAGCAATGAGATGAAGATGCCATAATGAAATGTCTTGTAACATCAATGTCCAATAAGATCTAGTAATACAAGACATGCAAAGTTTTGTTACTTGATACACCCTAGATATGTGACTATTTCACTCCTAAGCACTTGTTTGAGGGAAAGGGCTAAAAAGACACACAAAGTCCACAAAAAAACACAATGGATAGGAGGAAATAGTACAACACAACAAGGCCCAATTGATTATTTTTTGTATTTAGATTGAATGCAATGAAACAACACAAATTATGCTTGTTTATGCACCTAAAATGTTCACTTTTTTCAATGCAAATGACTAAAGGATGAAGTGTTGTAAGGAAATTGATTAGGGGTAGAAAATTATAACCTTAATATCAATCCCATAATGTAGCAATATCCTTCACAACACACCTATAATGCAAATCTAGATGAAAATTAATCAAAATCTAGTGAAAATGCAAGGATTTTAAGCCCTAATTGTGAAATTAAGACATGAAACCATGCAAAATGATATATGAATGTTTTGTAATCAGATTTATGATGTGAAATATCTCAGCTCAGATATGAAAATAATGCAAAAATCCTACAATGCTGAATGCAAGTGCAATTTTAAAGAGAGATGAATGAATATGCTAGTTTTTGTTGAAATTGACTATGTGAAAATGCAAAATTTTGAATGTAAATACAAAAAACACACAATAATGCAATACTACAAACGAAAATTAGATTCAAATGAGTGTTTTAAAAGAGTAGTAAAATCTGAAACAAGATTTTAACTACAAACCCTAGTTATTGCCAAGAATAGGTTATATGAAAAATACCCAATTTCAAGCAAATTTTAACAATTTAAGCCTAAAAATGCAATGCAAATGATTATTTAATGATGAATTTATGTAATTTATATCAAATGTAATGAAAATATCAAAAATTAAATGAAATGCAATGAAATTATGTCAAAATGTAAGCCTAAGATGCCAATTTTTTCAAAATTTTCAATTATTTTGTAAATTTTCAAATGCAATAAGATGAAAATTAAATAAATGAATGTAAATCTGAAGTAGAACACTCAGCAAGGTGCAAAATTGAATAAAAACATGGGTTCACCAAAATGTTTTATAGGAAAAGAGGGAAGAGGGTAAATAGTTAGATCATCCTTTGCTACAAACATTCAAGGACATTCAACCAAGTTGAATCATAACACTTGCAAGAGGATTCACCTACAGGTTGATGGTCACTTGTAATGATTTGAAAATTCAGAAATTGTCAATTAATGTATTAATTTAATGGTCAAGTATGTTAAAAACCCTAGTTATACAAAATCGTAAGCAAATAAATAAATTACGACAAATGCTCGTAGACCAAGACAGTAGACAAAGATTAGTTATTGACCATTTTCAAAGTTTGGGATGTGGAACAATTGGGGGCTTCGTGACTAGTGCACCCAATGCAGTGTTTTCTTCAGGAGGTTTTGGACTCCTTCCGACACTGATGATAATTGTTCTGTCTATTTTCGGCTCTGTAGATGCAGAGGGAAGTGTGACTAGCGGCCTAACCCAAGGCAAGATGTACTTTAGGATGTTGAGACTTCTTCTAATGTTGAATATCATTGTCACAGAGATTTCTACACCTGCAACCTCGGAGGGCTTTACGACTAGCGCCCTATCCCCAACAGTGCACTAAACTACTTCTTTCCACTGGATCCAAAATCCTTATCTTCTACAACCTTCCTCTGAAACTCCACTTTGTGAAATCTGATACTTGTAACCTGCAATCACAAGGAGAGGGGTTGGGGTTGTGGTGTTTAGGAGCTTGCCTCAGTCAAGCCCCGGAATGGCATTCAAGCCTTCTAACACTGTTGTTTGATAAAGAGTGTGTATCCTTATGGAATAGAGGCAAAAAAAATTGATAAATGATTGATTGAATTCAAATAAATATCACCTTGGAGGTGTAGCTCACTTGTAGATGAAAATCCTTCAACACATGATCTACGATGAAGCTAAATCTGCAATCACAAACACAGCAACAATGAATATCTTGAATGCTCTAAAATCATAAGTTTGCCAAAAGTTCATAATCATCTTCTAGTTTGCAAATAAATCCCTAAACGTGCTTATATATTCATTCCCACTATAATTTCGTAATTCAAACTTAAAATGTTGACATGGGACACCTTTAACGGTCACATAACTAACATTCAAATTTGGGACCTGCATAAAATAGGGCAAGAATAGGGCGCGAGTGCCCAAGCCCTTAGGTCCTATTTTAGGTTAGGTTTAAAGCTCACAATGTCCTTCAAGCCCCATTTGACATGGGTTTCAAGCCATTTTGTTCTGGGAGCTAAAATGAACATTCAAGATGCAAAACAAGGGACCCAGGAGTTAATCTTAGGAGGTAAAAGTCCTAGGGGGACATTTTACAACATAACACCTATGAAGTGAGACAAAAAGGTAAAAGTCCCTAAGTGTGGACTTAACTACTATGAATTTTCTAGATGAGTTAAAAGCTAATTAGTTATGTAATGTCTTTATTTACACTAACACTAACACTAGTGCAGAGACAACAATATATGATTGAAAAAACTACTAAAAACTGCTTATAAATGACCAAACACGGTCACGTGACCATTAGTAGTTTATTTCCAGTCATTTATAATGCGACCAAATTGATGACTAAACCATTTTGTCATTTATTGGTTGTTTTGATTGATCAATTTGGTTGTATATTTGGTTGTTGATTTAGTCATTGATTATTGTAATCTGGTCACTTATTTAGTCATTTTTTATTCACTGATATATTTAGTCATTAGTTTAGTCATTGATTGTTGTTAACTGGTTATTTAGTTATTTTTATTCACCGATTTCTGTCCATTGGTAGTGTATTTAGTCATTAATTTTAATCATCATTTTGATCAATTTGGTAGTATATTTAGTCATTTTTATTCACTAATTTAACACTGGTCATATATTTAGTCATATTTATTCACTGTTCACTTATTTCTTTCAATTGGTAGTATATTTAGTCACTTTAATTATTAATTGATGTCAATTAGTAGTATATTTAATCATTTTAATTGACTGATATTTGAGGATTTAAACATGAAACACAAAAATACACATCAATCATCAATTGCACACAATATAAAGACATCCATTGAGAAGGCAAAATCATTGAACTTTATTAAAATAAAGGTGTTCTTACAGCTTGCACAAGTCTGAAATATCTATCTTGCTTGAAACATGCTTAGAAATAGAGTATTACAATGTTTATTTTTAGTCACAAGACTCAAAATCTGAGTTACAATGCACATAAATGACAAGAAAGCTGAAACTTCTCTAAGTTTACAATGCTTTGCCAAAAAGTGAATTATCAGTAGCTGATTCTCAACTAGCCTAACTGCTACCACAGGTCATCTAATCTACCCCATCAGTCTAGCACTTGTCCTTCTTAACTACAACCAAGGGGTATGTTACTTGTGACCTTTAAAATATTTACATTTGCATCTCCTGTTCCTTTCAATTTGACTCCATGTAACATACCTCTCAGGACTGATTTCTGAAGCTTTCTTCTTTTGTTTTGTTGGCACTGTTCTTGTTATGGTAGATACTCTATCCACAAACTTTGTTTGGAATATAACATTGGTATTGTTAAACATGTCTTCCTTTAGAGAAACAACAATAAACTGTGCATTGCAACATCACAAGTGAGTATCTAGAAAAAAAGCCAATACAACAATTGAATATATAATCTTATCTTTTGCATTAACAAGAAAAAGCATATACCTGAGAATGAGGGAATGAGCCTTTATCATTCTTCCAATTTTTTGTGTGTGACTGAAGTCGGTAGCAGCATCAACTTGCAAAGATTCCCCCTACATTATTAAAAACATAGCTATTTAATGGATAACAAACTATTTAAATCACCATTCATCATCTTTGTAAAGTATTTTAAAATTTTCTAATTCCTAGCCAACCATGAGAATTTCAAGTTGCATCTATTGAGCAAAAACCAAGCCTAGGATATGAATAAATATTTTATATAGTTTCGGTCTAGAATTTCCTCCTGGTATGGAGCTTAATCACTGCATTGTCAATAAAAATATAGATTTTTTGCCCACACGCTTTTTGTATCCTCCCTATGCAATGAGGAGAGGAATATGATCAACACCGACAAGTACGAATGCACAACAACATTGAGTTGGAAACTCGCCAGTTGATAAAAGAAAACTTGAGAAGTATCATGTAGATACCAGATAAGCAAAACTTGGCATTTGTACAAAATATTTGTAGCATTATTGTCTACAAAACTTGGATAAGGTGCCTAGAATAACTGTCCACTACTACATCCTCTGCTACAATAAGAAGAGGCCTTTGTTTCTGTGATAAATGGAACAAGAAATTATGTTATTTGTTTGTAATCAAAACATTGACTAAACATAGATAGATATCCTAAGAATCATAAATCAATCCAAGACACCACAAGACCTCTGTCACATGAATATTGACAATTTCACTCAACATTCAAGTGTCAATGCTCTCAGTTAGAGCGTATTAGTGTCCAAAGAAAAACACACTCCAAGAACACAATAATATTTAAATTTAATGTTTCCTTACTAGATATATTTGTGAGCCTAAAAGGCATCATATTCCCCAAACAAAGAAGGAATAGGAACATACCCAGCACCAAATCTGGGTACTTCACCTACATCAATGATTGAATAAATATTTAGTGTAATGAATATGTCCCATAAAATAATCTACCAAAAAACATACTAAGGAGGAAAAGTAGGTTGGAGTTTATCACAATAACACAGTTTGTAAGATTCTGCTTTTAAGTAAACTCACCATAAAATTGAATGAAAGATGAAGGAATAAAAAAGGGCACCACCATCATGTTGATCCAAATGAGGCTCTTCAGGGGCCACCATCCTGAATGCCATGAATCATGAGGTTCGTATATTTTTGTAGATCCTACTATTGTGAGAAACATGGTGAAATAAAATATCTGAGCTGATGTTAAGGTGCACCATGGATATTTGTTGCAAGTTGCAACAACTGAAACACTACTTATGGAAATCTTTGGAATTTGAGTATTGTCATGGCTATCCATGTTTAATGGGCTATGGAAATTTCATGCATAACCTATACTTGTCACTGCTATATGAAACTAGGGCTGGGATTTCACTAGAATATTTAAATTAGAAATATTATAATCAATTGTTTTCACAAGCCAAAGATAATGGATACAAAGCATCTTAGGCTCACATGAAGTACACCTTCTGTACCCAAGCATGTTGGCAAGCGACACTGCTTCACATTGATAGGTGTTGTTATTGATGGCAACTAAGATCATCCCAATCATCCACATAACACAATTTGTTCACACCGGAAGTCAGAATCATAATTTATCTAAGTCCAGGCAGTTACGAACAAAGCAAGTGACAGGGTCTGGTATCTTGGTCCGGATCTCTCCGGTGGAAAGGCATGGTTTGCTGTGGATCTAAGGTAGTTGAAAGCATTGTCAAGACACTCTAAATCTAGAGTTTTGTCCTCCGGTGATGAAGGACTCAAAAGATATTAGCTTCTGAGTATCGGGTTTCAATTTGACAGAACAGACAGAAGAAGAACATGCCGACCTTGTGAATGATCTTAATTCTGGATGTATAGAAGTTGTGTATTGGGCAATTGGTGATTACCAGTGATGGTAACTGACATGATTGATAATTTGCGAGTGCAAGTTTTAGTCTGGATCTCATATTATATATGGATCTAGCCGATAGAGCAGAGTATTCAACAAAGTTCTAAATGTTCTTGAAGCCGACCGGTAAAATGATTGTAGATCATGTTGCGGATATATATAGCCGATGGTATTGGATGATTTTGTGTGTGTGGTGTGTGAATAAGGTGAAAATGTGAGAAAAACAAAAATCTAAGATGCGAATGAAGGAAGAGCATTAAGAAGAGCAGAGCAAAGATGAAATGTGTAAGATCAATTTTTGCACTTAACCGGAACTAAAATTCTTGCATGGGTAGATGCTATTTATCAGTTCAAAATTTGTGCTATTCTCTTGTAATCTTTATGTAGGCAGTGATCCTCCATTTGAGTAGTGAGCTCTGGGCAGTGAACTTGAATGCACGTGCATTCCCATTTGTAAAACACTTTTAATAATGTATTAATTTTTGTGGGTTAACCCCCATCGTGGTTTTTCCCTTAACCGGGTTTCTATGTCAAAAATCTTGGTGTCAAGTGTGTTTTTGTGTTTTTGCTCTTGCACTTATGATTGTTGTTTTCATGATTAAGTTATTGAAATGATATTAAGTGGTAAAAGCAAGAATTAACTACAGTAAGTTCCAAAGTTTTGAGACAACTAATTCACCCCTCCTCTTAGTTGTTTGTCCTATGTCCAACAATCGGTATTAGAGCAAGGTTCCTTTGAGAAGCCTAACAGCTTGAGGAAAGATCTTGGAAGAAGTTTCAATGGGTTCACTCAAAGATCAACTTCAGCTGGCCCTAGAAGAGCTTGTTTAGTCTAAAATAGAAACTACTAATCTGAGAGGTGAACTTAAAGATGCTAATGATACCATTGAAATGTTAAAAGATAAATTAAAGAAATCTATGCAAAGGAAAAAGGAGCTACTTTTGCAGCTATCCAGTTTACCTAAAGAAAATGGCATGAATAAAGCTTTGGAAGAAAAGACAAATGAATGTGAGAAGCTGTCAAAAGAAGTTGTTCTAAAAATTGAAATGGAATCTGGGTGATGAGGCAAACCAAACAAAGTGAAGATAGGAAGAAAATTGAAGAAGATCTGAATCAAAAACTAAAAGAAAAAACTGAAGAACGTTGCAAATTGGATAGAATAGCTAGCCATCTAGAGTCTGATCTACAAGAAAGTAGAGACAATGAGAGAGAACTTGAAAGGCAAATTGTCATTCTTAGACATGACCTAAAAGTTGCAAATGTATACAAGGAGAAGTTCAAGATAAGCTCAGCAAAACTTGAAGAACTGATCAAAGGACAGAAAAAGGCTGATGACAAGCATGGTCTTGGATATGAGAAAGGTGAAAGCTCCGGATCCGGACAGAGAAATTTTCAACCTAGGAATGGGAGAAATAGAACTAGAAAACCTCTGGTAAGACAACCTAATGCTCAAAGATATCCATCATTCAATGGAAATTGTTTCAATTGCAAGAAATTTGGTCATAGAGCTACTCAATGCAGAAGCATAGTAAATCAAAATGGTCCATCCTTCTTCGGTCAATATTTCAAGTGTAAGAGGTATGGTCATAGATCAAATGAATGCAGAAGTATGATAATGAATAATGCTAACAATAGAGGAATTGGCAATTCCTTTAATGGTTACTATTTTTCTTGCAATGAGTTTGGACACATGGCTAATCAGTGCAGATTAAGAGGAAATCAAGTTTATACGAAAGGAAATGTTGTGTGCTTTAATTGCAATAAATCTTGTCATATTGTAAGATTCTGCAGAAGTAGGAACAATGGAAGAAGAGGTCCGATAAACAGAAAACCAGATGAGCAGAGACAAGACAAAGGCAAAGAAAAAATTAATGTGAATGAGACTCAAAATTAAATAAACAAAACATGGGTCAAGAAAATAATTATAAATGACAGTATTGGATCTGCACCAGAATCCGGTGTTGTAAATTCCTCCAGGAATTAATTTGGGAGCCTTGGCTCAGGGGGAGTGACATTGTAAATCAAATTCCCCCAGCCAGTAAGTGCCTAAATTTGACACAGTGAGAAAAAGAGATCTTGAATTGTTTTAGATCATTTTGAAGGATTTCTAGAAGAAAAGAGGTGGATATGGCAAATTGTGGAGTAATTTATGAGAAACTATTCAACAAACAGAGTAACCAAATGTATTAGGGAAGAGCATTTATTACAAAGACAAATTAGGTGTTGCAAAGCATAAAAAGTTCATTCATTCCTCATTTAGATCACTTTGCATCAGAATAAAGCAAGAAGAGGAGAAGTGAACGAGTTCAGAGCTGAGAATTCTCAAGAATTAAAGCACGAAGAGGATCTCCAAGCAAAACCCTAATCTGCGGAACAACGTATTTCTATTTTCTACAAAACCTCTTGAATTCTCAATCTCTACAAATGGCTACACCTTTACTTGTTGATATCAATGAAAGGCCCCGTCCTAAATTTAAGAAGCATCCTTACAAATCTGTTGAAGTCAAGCCACTATGTGCCTTTTCGAGTGTTCCATATGGGTTTTTACATGTTGAAGACATTAGGGCATACATTCACTGCAATATAGAAGAATTTGGGAATCTGAAACTGCTGGAGTTGTTTAAGAGCCATCCAAAAGATGACAATTACCAACTGAAACCTGAATTTGAAGCCCTTGAAAGTAAACATTTTCTGCAAATGATTGAATTTCTATCTTTTGATGAAAGCAAATGAGTTCGGTATGTGTTGAGCCAGATGAACAATGAATTTATTTGGCTACTAAAACCATTTAAGATCACTAAATATGTTATCAGAATTATGACTGGGTTGAATGCAATTGGTGGATTACCTGCTTTGAAAGCTGTGAAGAATCAAACTGTTACTGATGCAACTAGACCGAAGTATGACAAAAGAGCAATGACAATAAATGACATCATTAAACTAGATGTCAAATTTGCTTCTATGATCATTGGCTATAAGATCTATCACTCCAACAGGGAGAATTTAGTTTTCGGGACTGCAATATATGCAGCTTATAAGATGTTAAAGGAGAATGTTGACTATGATTTGTGTGAATTACTACAGAATCAGCTGGTAGAGAATCTAAGCAAAATAAAAAAGGACAAGAAAAACTCTTTCAAATATGGTTCTTTGATCATGTGCCTATTTTTCTATTCCATGAATGAAATGCCTAGAGTGCAAGGTGTGCACTGGATAAATGACAGGCCAATGACAATCCAGGTAAGAGAGCATTTATATAGACTTGAAGATTCAGGTGCACAAAAGACTGCAATCTGGGGGTATTTTAAAAAATTTCAGAGTCTGATGCATGCAAGGGAAAGAATCCCTAATTCAGTTGTAGAAAAGTATGAGAATGAGATATGTTTTATGGTTGACACAGATCAATGTTTGATGGAAGGTGTAGAACCAAGAACAGTATGGATAATGCCAATGGGTTATGAGGTGGATGAGAGAGTTCCGAACATGTATGCTCAGCATCTTCTAAGAAAACCTAAAGACACCTCTATTGAAAGGTTTGGAACATACAAGGAACTAAGCTTAAAGTTGCATGTGGAACTTAGATAGCCAGAAACAAAAATAAAAATGCACAAGCAAGTGGAGATGTATGCAAAAAGCATTGGGATTACAAAAGAAGCAGTGAGAGAGAATAGAGAAAGGATTGAAAAGATAAAGAAAAGCACCGAGTAGAGCTCAAAAGAAAAAGTAGAAAGTGAGCCAGCAGTCACTCTGGAAGTCCCACCAAGCTCCTCAAGGAAGATAAGGAGTTCTATAACTCTTGTTGAGCAACCCAAGCCCACTTCCACCAAGAAACTGGAAGCCATTCCATCCGGTGAAGGAGGGAAAAGAAAGAAAACCAAGGCCACAAGAACCCACAAGAGCACAAAAGATGATGAGGAGATAGAAATAGATGAAGAAGTGAAAGAAATAAGATCCAAGAAAGCCAAAACTTCAAAGACTTTTGAAGACCAGCCTTCTAGAAGCAATAAAGCCAGTAAAAAGCAAGCAACTGGTAAGGTCGCTATGACTATTGATGAAATTGTAAAAATAATCACTATTCATGGAAATTTAAAGCCTATTAGAGTTTACTATGATAATTTTGATCAAGAAAACAAGAAAATTTTGGAAGATGCCATTATCATATATTTGAATAAATTCAATAGAGCCCTATTGGAAATTTTACAAGAACTTCCTAAAAGTCTAAGGAAAGTACTAGAAATGAGGAAAGAAGCAACCAAGGCTAAAGACCTAGAACTCAGAGAGTATGTCCTCTCCACTTTGTGTCCTGTAATGACTAGAAGAGAAGTAGATAAAATCCTCAGAGAAGTTAAAGAAAAGTTTAGAAGCAAGGTCCGGATGAACAAGCTTATGCTTGGTGAAACCAAGGAAATTACAAAAGAAACAGAAGAAATTTTGAGAAAGGATTTAGACAAAGATAAATATTATATTATTTCAGAGAAACAAGTAGAAGAAGTCAATCCTCTAGTTCCAGAACATGAAGCTCCAGAAGAATAGATTAACAAAAGAATTGATGACCAAGGTGTTAATTTAGATCCTCCGGAGTTAACCTATGAGGAGACTAATGTTGGATTTGATTCATCAAATCTAAATGTTGGAGAAGTTCAGGAAGAGGAACAAGTCAATCAGGAGGACATAGAAATGATAAACAAAATAGTCGATGCAGGAGTAACTCCTCCCCCTGATCATTCTAGAAAAAAAGAGGATATTACTACTACACAGAGCCCTCTGAATCAGGTAGCAAGTGGTGAACAAATAGGAAAGAGTCCCTCTGCAAAAAACACAAAGAAAAGTAAAGCTGAGAAAGAGGACGAAGAAGGAAAGAAAGATAAAGCAGAAGAAGATGGTGCAAATGTTGAAGCACCTAAAGTAGATACTGAGAAATTTGATGAACAAAAGGATGGTTCAGAAAATGTTGCAAGAGACACTGCAGATGCAGTAAAAAGTATTCTTGAAAAAGAAATGATTGAGCTTGATGAGCCTGAACTACTCCAAGGTCTAGCCAATCCAGATGCTCTCTCTCCAATTCAATTGATGAAAATAACATCATTCACCCACGTAAAGGCTAGAGAGAAGATGTTAAAATTTCACATGGACAATGAGCTACTAGGGCTTGCAACCAAAATTTTGGAAAAGTTAATGCCTTCCTACCAAAAGAGTCCATTTGATTCCCCCTTCGGACATCTGAAAAATCTTGTAAGTTCTATAAATACTCATTTTGAGTCCTTTGAGAAGTCAGCAAAGACAAACGTCAGAAATGAGTTTTTGGATAAGAGATTGAGTGAAATTGAGAGTCTAATAGGGTATGATAGGACTATACTTGCTATCAGTATAAAGAGTGTTCAAAATGCTCTAAGTGATGGAAGTGATATATATAAATTTTGTCTATCCTGGCCCAAAGTAAGTGAGGATATTAAGAAGAAGATAAAGGAACAAGAACTAAAATTGTCAAATCTATCCAATAATTTTGATCCTCTAACTATTTCACCCATAAGTCAGGAATGTCAAGTAATTAGCTTGACTAATGAGATTAAGACACTTGTTAAAGAGAAAGGAAACATTATGAAGAGAATGTGTGAGCTCTGGGGATTGATTGCCCCTAAGTTAGAGATAATGTATAATGCCCTATTTGAAGCTTAGACTGCAGTTCAGACTAATGATCCATCAGATCTATCAAAGGCAGATGCATATTCATTTTTGTTGAGTGGGCACATCTCAATTTTGGATGGAATGAAGAGTACTTGGGCCTTCGAACTAGTGCAAATAAAAACTAGCTTTGCAGACATTCTCAAGTTTATGTAAATAGAACTTAATGATTAGTTGTACATATGCAACAGTATATACAAAATTTTTGGAGAATTTTGGCTTAAGACCCCACCCTTTACCATTGATGTCAAAGGGGGAGTGAAGAGCAGTGGAAAATGAGGAATCTAGCAAAGGGGGATCTTTGAAACTAATAGAGAAGCACAAGTGTACAGAGTAAGGGGGAGCTACATTAGACACTTAGTCATTTTTCACTAAGTGTTGCCATCAATTCCAAAGGGGGAGATTGTTGGCAAGAGACACTGCTTCGCATTGATAGGTGTTGTCATTGATAGAAACTAAGATCATCCCAATCATCCGCATAACACAATTTGTTCACACCAGAAGTTAGAATCAGAATTTATCTAAGTCTGGGCAGTTACGAACAAAGCAGGTGACAGGGTCCAGTATCTTGGTCTAGATTTCTCCTGTGGAAAGGCATGGTTTACTACGGATCTAACATAGTTGAAAGCATTGTCAAGACACTCTAAATCTAGAGTTTTGTCCTTTGGTGATGAAGGACTCAAAAGATATTAGCTTATGAGTATCAGGTTTTAGTTTGACAAAACAGACAGAAGAAGAATAGGCCGACCTTGTGAATGATTTTAATTCTGGATGTATAGAAGTTATTTATTGGGCAATTGGTGATTATCAGTGATGGTAGCTGACATGATTGATAATTTGTGAGTGCAATTTTTGGTCCGGATCTCATATTATATATGGATCTAGCCGACAGAGTAGAGTACTCAACAAAGTTCTAAATGTTCTTGAAGCCAACCGGTAAAATGATTGTAGATCATGTTGCGGTTATATATAGCTGATGGTATTGGATGATTTTGTGTGTGTGGTGTGTGAATAAGGTGAAAACATGAGAAAAGTAGAAATCTAAGGTGGGAATGAAGGTAGAGCAGTAAGAAGAGTAGAGCAAAGATAAAATGTGTAAGATCAGTTTTTGCACTTAACCGAAACTGAAATTCTTGCATGGGTAGATGCTATTTATTAGTTTAAAATCTGTGCTATTCTCTTGTAATCTTTCTGTAGGTAGTGAGCCTCCATTGGAGCAGTGAGCTCTGGGCAGTGAGCTTGAATGCATGTGCATTCCCATTTGTAAAATACTTTTAACAGGGTATTAATTTTTGTGGGTTAACCCCCACCATGGTTTTTCCCTTAACCAGGTTTCCACGTCAAAAATCTTGGTGTTAAGTGTGTTTTTATGTTGCTGCTCTTGCACTTATGATTGTTGTTTTCATGGTTAAGTTATTGAATTGATATTAAGTGGTAAAAGAAAGAATTAACTGCAGTAAGTTCCAAAGTTTTGAGACAACTGATTCACCCCCCTCTCAGTTGTCTGTCCTATGTCCAACAAAGCAGTCATGAACACCTTGACATCCTTTCAAATCTACAAATACAAATATATAATAAGACTAAAATATTGCCAAATGAAACCATGGAAGATGATTTAAAATTTAACTTACAAGATTAGTGTCATCTCAAGCATTTCAATAAAATCCATAAAACGTGTAATTATAAGAGAAGAATGAACACCGTCCAAATTATGAAAGGCCATCAAGGACTAGCTTACTTGAACTAACTTTAGACCAGACAGTTACCTAAAATGTGGAAGCATAGACAAGGCAAGTGAACTACTTAAAAAATTCCTCAAAGAAATGTGATATTTCATTTTATAGTTTAACTGCGATACTGCACTGTTTTGAATTGATCCTTGTGGTGATGCAGGAAAAATATTTGATTTACTGGCATACCACATATTTATTGCTCGGCCTTCATGGTAATGCAGGATGTTATCACTACACTGCACTGTGTCTTCTTGGCTCTTGCGGTGATGCGGAAGGGTGCTCTATCATAATACCGCACTAGCTCCAGGGACCTCTTGCAGTGATGCGGTGAGAGGGCCAGTTGAAAGAGGTGCTGCACATTCTATTTAACACACACAACTCCCCTGAAGATTACTCTGTATATCTTCAATTATTGCAGACCTGCATTCTCAAGAATGCTCTTTCACCAAGGGAAAATGTCTTCTCTTCCATCGTTCACAGGTGATTTGCATTTGTAACACAATTCTTCACAATAAGCTTATTTACATGCATGTCAAGCACATAAGTTTGGTGAAAATGGAAGCTTGGAACAAGGTATGCACATCCATCAAGGCATAATGTACGAGGAATTTTTGTCAGATGCTATAGTTGAAAATATCCTGGCATACATGTATGAAGAACTCTAAGACATCTTTCCCTTGTCCTTGCAGAGCCAAAGTAAACTGTGTGTGGGATGACAGACTCTTCCTGCAGCCCCGTGAAGGAACCCTAAGACCCAGTGCGGTAGAGCGGGTGACTTCCCCACTTTCCCACAAGGATCAAAATATTTTGATGAGGGAGAGTCGTGGTGCCAAATAAAATAAAATGAAAGATAAAATATAGTGCGGTAAAATAAAATATGTGGTGGGGAAGGAATTTTATAAAGTATGGCAAGTATTTTTGGGGAAAATTTTTATTAAAATCATAATGTTGAAATATAATTTTTACCGTTCCCACATTCAATTAGCCCCTATAGACTGCCCTCTGCCTAGCCCTTCAATTGGCATAGTAATTGTAGCATCCATTAGTCTGAGTACCTAGGGTTATGACTATGATACCTTTCAAGTAGTGGCTTGAGTTGCCAAACACTTTGTCATAATCATCAGACTTTCTCCACATGACTGTCATGATTCCCTTGAATATTGTCTGCATGGGTTTACCTTCAAAGACTCTTTGTGAATACTTAGACATTAACTAGGGGTTAAAGAATTTTTTATATACATCATGAGAAAGACAATACTTGGTAGGCCCTAATATTTTAACTAGGAAATAAGGAATATTGAAGGTTTAATGGCATTTGGGAAATCTTCTTTGACATATATATCCAACTCAAATATAAAATGGTAAAAGTTCATGTGAAAAAGGGAGACTCTTATTGAACAAAAGTATTATGTAGGCATGTAATACATGAAACCCTCTAAACAAACCTTAAATTAAGCTAGAAGAGCATTTCCCCTTTTGTTTACAATAAGAATCAGGTCAATGAGACATGTATATGCTCTTTTAATCTATTAGATTGAGGATTGTATGTGATTGTTACAAAGGTTGATTGTCATAGTAAATAATGGTGTAAAGAGTTTAAAAGGTGGCAATCACCAATCACTCAGAGAGAAAAACAATCACTAGTCTGACGTAGCCTTCTTCTCACAAGATAGTCATCATTCACAAGTAGAGAGGACAGTGGGCTAGGTAGGAGGTCTTCATTTATTCAAGAGGGCAATTAGAAAAATAGTGAATGTGCAAGAAGATCAAACCCTAGGCAAGTTTATGCAATGCATATAGGATTACAATTCCTATAGTTCATTTGCAATATCAAAAGAGAGCTTATTTTATAGAAAAACCAACAACTCTACAAACTTTAAGCTAGTTTAAATTGTAAATCAAGAAGTAATAGAATACCATACCTGGTTGTGCACCCAGCTCAATCACGTGTAACTTTTAAGTGAGATGCCCTCCAGTGATTATTTTTTGAAGAAAAGGAAATAAGGATGGAAGGATTTTCATTGCCTACAACCTACAAAAAAATAAAATCAATGTTAGGAAACACTCCATAGATTTTAGAGACAAGATGAAAATGGAAGCAAAACAAGAAAGAAGCATATGATATGGCAGATAAAATAATCTCAAAGAGTGGAAGATAGTTTTACCTTAAATGATGCAAATGCGGCTACATGGGCTTCTAGAGCTTGACTTCGCTGCTGCTCTATAGAAAACAACTGCATGTTCCCCTTGACAAGTTGTGGCCTCTATCCATAGAATTTTCTTACTGTCAATAAAAATTGTAAACCCCATCAATTAAGGAATATAATAATATCACAGCCATTAGATAGTACACACCTCAAGTGTTCTTGGAGAAATTCCAATCAAAACAAGCCACTTTTCAGTAGGATCACATCGATAATTTATTATCTGGTTGCCTGTTAAACTAGTCATTCACTCAAACATTCAGACAGATTCAGAATCCTCTGTATGCCCCAATAATTTGATATGGTAAAAAAGAAAGAAAAAATAGAATAAATCACATCGGCAACAGAAAACAAGCTTTGCATGAGTACACAAAAATAGAATTTTAGTCAAATTTAATATTGCACCTTGATTTGCTTTAGGAATATTATAACATAAAGAGCATGTAATAGGCAAAAGTTTTTTTGAATTTTCCAGAGCTTTTAATTACCTTCCAATGACCAATGATACACTGAACTCTGTGTAATAAGTCCCAACATCTTTGGTGTGATCCACTTCCAAAACACAACCTATGAATTACAAGTTTGTAATATATGAGATATCATGAACTATCTTTGTGTGTTAATAAAACAACACTAGTAGATACAAACTGAGCTGAGAAATAATCCAAGTTGGTAAAATGTCAATACCTATTCAGGAATTTAATATGGTTGTACTTTCTCCTTCATCTCAATGTTAAATATTTGTAGATGATCCTGAGTGGTGCCAGGTATTTGTGTTGTCATTCATAACACATGAAATGTTAGATCCACAATTTCAACATTGTAATGAAATAAATTACACAATGGAAGAAGATGATATGAAATATTTTGCAAATACTTGATAATAACTGAGAATAACAGGCCACTTCGAGGGGGCAACCTCCAAATATCTCCAATGAGAACAAACTTCACAATATTATGATGAAATAAGACTCACATCCTCTTATATATACCTAATTATGCTTAGGATGAATAGACACATCCCTATATAACACCTAGTCTAACCTATCTAACTAAATAATAATATAATAATGATAGCACGACTTAATTAGGAGTTAAGATAGCGACAAGCTAACTATTCATAACCCTATGTACACCAATATTAAGGGCGTAGCATGACCCCCCCTTCAAAGAAGCATTGTCCTCAATGCTAAGCAAGTGTGGATTATTTTGAATGAACTCCTCTTCCTCCCATGTGGCCTCTTCAACTAGTAAATTCTTCCATTGGATGAGATACTTGGTGAGGGTTCTATTCCTTAGCTTCTTTGTGCGTGTTTGAAGAATGCACTCTGGTTCCAAAATGACTCTTCCTTCTTCATCAAGCTCTGGTAGTACTATTTGAGTAGGAATATTATGCCCAATTACCTTCTTCAAACAAGAAACATGAAAAACTAGATGTATCTTTGTTGTTGGTGGCAACTCTAGCTTGTAGGCAACACTACCAGTCTTTTGCATGATTTGTTATGGCCCATAATATCTTGGAGACAACTTATTATTCTTTTTTTGTTGCTTCACTGAGATTTTTTTATAAGGCTACAATCTTAGGAAGACCCAATCCCCAACTTCAAAATTTCTTTCACTGTAATGTTGGTCCGCCTGTTGTTTCATTCGATTTTGTGTCATACCTAAATTCTCCTTGAGTCCTAAAAGTACCTATTGTTGATGAAGCAAGTGGTCCTCTACTACCTGAACTCTTGGTGACACCTTTAATGATGATGTGATGGAAGGAGGATGATATCCATAAAGTGCCAAAGATGGAGACATTTTTGATGAGCTATGAAAAGAAGTGTTATACCACCATTCTGCAAGTGGTAGCCAATCTACCCAGTAAGACTGTTTCTCTGAAGTGAAATAACGTAGATATCCTTCCAAACACTTATTAACAACCTCAGTTTGCCCATCTGATTGAGGATGGTATGAAGAACTATGAGCCAATTGAGTACCCAAACATGAAAATAAATCTGTCCAGAAGTGACTAGTAAAGATAGGATCACGATCACTGATAATAACCTTAGGTGTACCATGTAGTTTTTGGATATTCTCCAAAAAAACTTTTGCCACTGCACTTGCTGTAAAAGGATGTGATAATGTAATGAAATGTGCATATTTAGTGAGGTGATCAACTACTACCATGATGACAATATGACCTTTAGATTTTGGAAGCCCTGTGATGAAGTCCATGGATACCTCTTCCCAACGCTAGCTAGGAATAGATAAGGGCTGCAAGAGACCTAGTGTCTTAATTATCTCCCCCTGATTTCTTTGACAAACTAAACATTCAACCACAAATTTTTGAACATCACCTTTTAGCCCTTCCCAAAAAAAATCTTGCTTAACTCGATGATATGTCTTCAAAAATCCTGAATGACCACCAACTAGGGACTCATGTAGCTCTATGAGAATCTTGTGTTTAAGAGTGGAATTCTTGCAGAGATACAAGCGCTCTTTATACCAAAGAATATCCCCCTTCAAACAAAACTTATCTGAACTACTAGGATCACTTTTTAATTGTTGGATGAGATTACTTGTTGCAACATCATTTTGCCACTCTGCGTTGGCTTCTTCCACCCAATTTGCTTGTAATATTGAAAGGGCACACAATAAGGCTTCATCTTTCTCATCCTTCCTAGAAAGTGCATTGGCCACAATATTTTCCTTCCCTTTCTTATATGCAATTTCAAAGTCATATCCCAACATCTTAGTGACCCATTTTTGTTGCTCTTCAGAGGATAATCTTTGTTCCAAAAAATATTTTAGGCTATCATGATCTGTGTTAACCTTGAAGTGTCAACCCATTAGATAAGGCCTCCATTGTTTAACTACGTGAAGGATTGCTAGCATTTCCTTCTCATAAATAGGTTTGAGCTGATTCTTACCCTTTAATTGATGACTCTCAAAAGCAAGTGGTTGACCTTCTTGCATGAGAACTGCTCCTATCCCATTTCTAGAAGCATCACATTCCACAATGAATGAGAGGAACCTCCTGCAACAAAATAATGAAAATGCACAAAATAACAGAAATAGCAGAACACAGAAGGAATTTATTGATCGCAAGCCACTTTGAGGGGGCAACCTCCTTTGAGAAAGCTCAATACAATAAACTCATGGATGCCTTCATTGACCTCAACACGTACTTATATACTAAGTCTAATCTAAACAACTATTACTCCCCATGAATGTGGGATAATACAATATACTCATGGGACGACTTACAAAGCATATGCATCCAACAATAATATACTAACAAAGTAAAGAGAAGGGTTAAACATGGGTTCCTAACATCCCTTCCCTCTTAGAAAATCTTTGTCCTCAAAGCTTAAGATGTGGAAATTGTTACTGAATCTGAAGGAGTGGTTCCCATGTAGCATCCTCTGGTTGCATTCTGTGCCACTAAATTAATACCTCTGTGATGGATCGAGAGTGAAGCTGATGAGTGCGCTTGTTGAGGATGGCCTCCGGCTCCAAAATGATGGATCCTTCGTTATCTAGTTCTGGTAAAATAGTTTGTGCTCTGATGTTGGTGTCAAGAACTTTCTTTAGACAAGAGACATGAAATACTGGATGAACGTGAGAAGGAGGAAGCTCCAATTTATAAGCAACTGACCCAATCTTCTGAATAACCTTATATGGCCCATAGAACTTTGGAGCCAGCTTATGACACCCTTTGAGTTTCAGGGAGGATTACTTGTATGGTTGTAGATGAAGAAAAACCATATCACCTACTTGAAAAGTGTGCTCAGAATGGTGCTGACTGGCTTGTTGTTTCATTCGATTGCTTGCCATGTGAAGATTGTCTTACAAAATGTGAAGAAATTGATCTCGGGTTCAGAGAACCGTGTCAACTACCTAAACTGGTGAACTGCTGGGGGTGTATGGAAGGAGCACTGGCAGTGCCTGACCATAGACTGCTTCATATGGAGTCATTTTAGATGTAGTGTGGTAGGAGGTATTGTACCACCATTCAGCGAGAGGGAGCCACTTTGCCCACTGATATTGTTCTTTTGAGGTGAAGCAACGAAGATAAGTTTCCAAACATTTGTTGATAACTTTAGTCTGACCATTTGTTTGTGGGTGAGACCCTGAACTCATATTCAGTTTGGTGCCAGTGTGGCAAAAGAGTTCTGTCCAAAAATGATTGGTGAAAGTTGCATCACGATCTGAGACAATGGAAGAAGGGATTCCATGAAGACAGAAGATTTGGTCCATGAAAATCTATGCGACTGAGGAGGTAGTATAGGGATGGTTGAGGGCACAAAAATGACTATATTTGGAGAGGCGATCAACCACAACCAAGATCACTGTCTTCCCTCCAGATTTAGGGAGCCCTTCAATGAAATCCATAGAAATATCTATCCAAATCCATGTAGGGAAGGGCAAGGGTTCGAGCAATCCAGGAAGGGGTGTCGTTTCACCCTTGTTGCGCTAGCAAGTATCACATTCAACCACCATCTGTTGAATTGCCCTTTTCATTCCCTTCCAAAAGAAGTTATGTCATGCCCACTCATAAGTTTTGAGGAACCCAGAGTGCCATGCCGATGGAGAAGCATGAAGTTCATAGAAGATAGCCTGTTGAAGATCTGTGCTCTGGGGAAGCACCAGAGGACCCTTGTATCTTAGAGAAGCACCATCCCAAGAGTAATGCGATACAGAAGAAGGGTTATTGGCCAACTGTTAGATGATTTGAGATGATGAGTCATTGACATAGCCCTGTTGAATAGATTCCAACCAATTTGGAACAGGCATAGAAATAGCTGAAAGAGAAGTTTAGTCATCAAATGTGCAATAAAGAGCATCTGCCACAATATTGTCCTTACCCTTCTTGTAAGTGATCTCATAGTCATAACCCATGAGTTTGCTAACCCATTTCTATTGTGTTGGGGAGGAGACCCGTTGTTCTAGGAAATATTTCAGACTCTGGTGATCAGTCTTGATGCATAAATGATTCCCTAATAGGTATGGCCGCCACTTCTGTACTGCATGCAAAATAGCCATCATTTCCTTCTCATATGTAGAGAGTACTAAATTCTTGCTTGAAAGGGCTTTGCTAGTGAATACAATGGGATGTTCATCTTGAAGGAGAACAACACCAAGTCCATTGTCGCAAGAATCACTCTCAATAGTGAAGATCTTGGAAAAATTTGTCATAGCTAGAACAGGTGTAGTATACATAGCTTGTTTCAGTTTTTCAAATGCACACTCTGCAACATGTGTCCATGTAGAAGCATCCTTTTTCAACAGAGCTATTAATGGAGCTGCAATCTTCCCATAATCCTTGACAAACTTGCGGTAGTAGCCAGTCAATCTCAAAAAACCATGGAGGCTCTTGAGTGTCTAAGGATGCGGCCAATTTTTCATGGCATCTATTTTGGCAGGATCCACGCGAACCCCTTGGGCTGAAACAATATGCCCGAGATACTCTACTTCCTCCTGCCCAAAAACACATTTAGACCGTTTTGCATAGAGATGATGATCAGAGAGAAGTTGTAGTACAAGATTCAGATGCTGGAGATGCTTAGCCCATGTTTTACTATAGATGAGGATATCATCAAAGAAGACCAGAATGAATTTCCACAAGTAGGGCCGGAATATTTTATTCATCAATGCTTGGAATGTGGAAGGAGCATTAGTGAGGCCAAAGGGCATGACCAAAAATTCATAGTGGCCATCATGCATGCGGAAAGCCATTTTAGGGATATCATCCTCATGAACCTAAATTTGGTGATACCCAGAATGAAGATCCAACTTGGAGAAAAAATGAGCACCATGAAGCTCATCAACAACAGGAATCAGAAACTTATCCTTGATTGTGATGTGATTAAGTGCTCGGAAGTCAATGTAGAGGCGCCATGACCCATCTTTTTTTTGGACAAAAAGAACCGGTGAAGAAAAGGAATAGGTACTAGGGCGAATAATACCTTGCTTCAGTAAGTCCCGAATGAGCATCTCAATCTCTGTCTATTGGTGAAATGGGTAGCGATAGGCCCTGATGTTGGGAGGAATGCTTCTAAGAAGGAACTAAATACGATGGTCCTCTAGTCGTGAAGGTGGTAATCCCACTGGTTCAGCAAAGACACATGCATATCTATCCAAAATTTGTTGTAGATCTGTAGGAGTAGTGGAGACCGCTGATGGTTGCATCTGAATGGAATGGAGCTAGCGATGACACCATGTGAATTCTTCTTAAGGAGATTTTCCATGCGATATGAACTGATGATGCTGAGAGACCCTGGTTGTAAGCCCTTCAATGTGTGTTTGTGCCCTTTGTCTGAAAACTGCATCCAAAGTTCAACAAAATCCCATAAGATGGGTCCAAGTGTGCGTAACCATTGAGCGCCCAAAACCACATCACATCTGCCTAAGGGCAAGGCAAACATGTCAGAGTGTAGGTTATAATCTCCAATAGAGATACGCACATTGCGACACTTCCCTTTGCAAGGTAAGGTGCCCCCACTGGCAATCATGACTTCAAAGCTGGAGCAAAGATGGACAAAACAATCAGCCTGTTTGGTGATCCGAGGGTCAATGAAGTTATGAGTGCTACCAGAATCAATGAGTATTGTAAGAGGGAGCTTCTTGAAGTAACCCTTGACCCGCATGGTTTGTGGGGTGGTGACTCCTGTTAAAGCATGGAGAGATATCTCGGGGTGGCCCTGAGAAGGAGGGTCAGCAAGCAGCTGCTGAATGTCAACCTGTTCATCTCCTATATCTTGAGCATCTTCATAAACTTTAGTTGCAGGCGGAGAATCCACATCCAAGAGATAGAGCTTTTGCTCAACATATCTATGTCCCCGAGTGAATTTCTCATCATAATTATAACAAAGCCCTTTTTCTCTACATGCTCGCATCTCTACTTCAGACAAATGCTTAATAGGAGTTGTTCTAGGAGCTGGTGTGATTGGAGGTCTTTGGAAAACCATATTTCTGAATAGAACAAAAGTGGATTTGGAGCACTGTTGAGCTATGATCTTGTCCTTTGCCAACTTAGCCAACCCTAGGGCTTCCATCATTGTATTGGGATGGAACATTTTAACCTCAGATCGGATTGCATCCTTCAAATCACTGACAAAACAACTCCTGAAGAATTCATCAGATAATCCCTCTGTGTGATTGACTAGTTTCTCAAATTCTGTCTGATATTCTCTCACAGTGCCAGTTTGGTGAAGTTTAGTGAGTGCTCTTGTGAAGTCATCAAAAGCACTAGGGCCAAATCGTTACAAAATGAGTTTACAAAAATCTATCCATTTTGGCTCTTCATGAGCCTTGATGTACCAATGGAACCATTGAAGGGCTTCATGTTCCAAATGAAAGGATGCAAGTGGGACTTTTTTGACATCAAAAGTATTATGCAGACTGAAATATTGTTTTGCCCAGTATATCCATCCAGTCGGATCATCACCATTGAAGCGAGGAAAATCAAGCTTCGGCCCACAAAAATTGTTGGAAGAAGAGAACCCGGTGTCTGCAGAAGACTCTGGCTGTCGTCTATTGTTCATGGCTGAATGCTGAAGATTGAGGCCAATAATTTTTTCATCCAGATCTTGGAGTTTGGTCTTGAGGGTTGTAAGTTCATCCTCCATATTTTTTACTCCTGCGCAGGTGACAACCATAACCAAATTTTTTTTTTTGGGGAATGGGTAGAAAAACAAAAATAGAAACTTTTTTAGTAAAGGAAAATTTGGATTTGGGAAAAACTCTGATGGGTAATTGGGGTTTGACTAGGTTTTGGACACTTTCTGAGAAACAGGGAAGTAGAAAATGGGGATTTCAGAAGCGAGGTGAAAGAATGGGAAAATTTGTCCAAGAGTGACAAAGGAGCAGAAATAGGAAATGAACACTATGGCAAAATTTGAAGGCAATTGGGTGAGAATCGAAGAAGTTATGCCAAACCCTAAAAATAGACAAATGTGGGATTTCTGGCTTCGATAAGTGGAATTTGGGATAGGGTCCTCAAGGAAGAAAATATGTAGAATGGAATTTCAGGGGTTCCAGTGAATTTTCAGGGGAAACGGAGCTAAAGCAAGGAAGATATGGCGAAAAAATAGAATTTTTTTTTTTTTTTTTTTCTGGAAATGATCTGCAATAGCTCTGGACAGATGCAATCTGTGATTTATCAGCTGATAATAGATATGGACCCCAGGTATGTTTGGCTTCCTAAAGGTTCAGGGGATTCACTCGGTTACCAATGTTGTCTAATGGCTTGCCTATTGAGGCAGTACCCCTCACTCCACGGCTCAGGTAAAACTGATAACCACTTTGCCACAAACAACAGCTCTTGGTTTACCTCACAGATGGGAACTAGTCAATCAGGTAGGGGCCGTTGCCCTTTTCGCTAGTAGGTCCTCTCAATGGGCTAGCTACTTCGAGGTTCCTATGGTACTCCTCACAATGAGTTTTAGGGCTATGCCCAGGCACTTCCCATAGTTAAGAGGATAGGGATTATTCCCTGATCTGAACCTATAATTGAAATTAACAATACAGATGCAAAGAAAAAGAACTACTGCAATAATCATAGTGCCTAGAGGCCACTGCAAAAAAAATTTGGTAGAAATTCCACGCAGTGAGCCCAAGAAAGCGCTCAGATACTAGATGAGAGGAACCTCCAACAAAATAATGAAAATGCATGAAATAACAAAAAAAGCAGAACACAAAAGGAATCTATTGATCGCAAGCCACTTCGAGGGGTAACCTCCTTTGAGCAAGCTCAATACAATAAACTCGTGGATGCCTTCATTGGCCTCAACACGTACTTATATAATAAGTCTAATCTTAACAACTATTACTCCCCATAAATGTGGGATAATACAATATACTCACGGGACGACTTACAAAGCATATGCGTCCAACAATAATATACTAACAAAGTAAAGAGAAGGGTTAAACACGGGTTCCTAACAATGAATTCCTTGGTGAAGTTCAGAGTGGCAAGCACTGGAGTTGTACACATAACATTCTTCAATTGCTCAAATGCTACATTAGTGGACTCATTCCAATTAAAAGAATCTTTCTTCAATAGAGTGGTGAGGGGTGCTTCTATACGACCATAATTCTTCACAAATCTTCTATAGTACCATTTCAATCCCAAGAAACTCCTCAGTTTCTTAATGGTTTTTGGAATAGGCCATTCCATGATAGCCTTAATTTTGTTAGGGTCCACCTTTACTCCTTCATGTGAAAATATGTGTCCCAAATACTCCACCTCCTTAAGACCAAAAGCACACTTGGATGGCTTAGCATAGAGTTGATGATCTTTGAGTAATTGTAATGCTTGATCTACATGCTGCAAATGTTCTTCCCAAGTCTTTTTATAAATCAATATATCATCAAAGAACACTAACACAAACTTTCTCAAGAACTTCTTAAAAATGGAATTCATCAAACTTTGGAATGTAGATGGTGCATTGGTAAGACTGAATGGCATCACCAAAAATTCATAATGACCCTCATGAGTTTGAAATGATGTCTTACAAATATCTTCCTCCTTAATCTAAATTTGGTGATAACCAGATCTAAGATCTAACTTGGTAAAATACATAGCTCCATTCAATTCATCGAGCAAATCATCAATGATTGGAATAGGAAACTTATCTTTAATATTGTACATGTTGAGCACTCTATAATCTGGACACATGCACCAAGTTTCATCCTTCTTACACACCATCACCATAGGCGAGGAGTAAGCACTTTGGCTATGCCTGATAATTCCTGCCTCTAGCATCTCCTCAACAATTTTTTCTCTCACTTTTTTGTATGTGTGGGTACCTATAAGGCCTGATGTTTGGTGGTTGGCTCCCTGGAACTAGTTGTATGGCATGATCATGATCCCTCTTAGGAGGAAATCCTTTAGACATATCTCCAAGAACCACTGAGTGATGATCAATTATTGCTTGTAAATCTAGATGAGTAGGAGCATTAGATTGAGAGGCTTCTAATGAACATAGTTGGGCCACAAATCCATTCGCTCCTTTCTTAAGCAACTTTTGCATTTGATGAGGGCTTACCATCTGTGGGGATTTTGCCTTCAACCCCCTTACCTCCACTACCTTTCCTTCTGATTGAAATCTCATGAATAGTTCTTGGAAGTTCATCTTAATTGTTCCCAATGTAGTAAGCCATTATACTCCCAAAACAATATCTGCTGCACCCATGGATATTGCATACATTGGGGTATCAAGTTGATAATCTCCCATGGATAATTTAATGCTATGAAACTTCCCTAAATAACTAATTGTACCACCATCTGCAATCAAAACCTAATACTCTAGGGCTAGATATATAAAACAATTTAGATGAGTTGCCAACTTTTTGTTGATGAAATTATGAGTACTGCCTGAGTCGATCAACACTGTTACTTTTTACTTCTTTAAGAAACCCACTACCTTGAGAGTTTGTGGTGCACTGAAACCTGAGAGTGCATGACAAGAAATGACTGGTTAAGAATCATGTGATTCCTCATTTGACTCCCTATCCTCCTCTAATATGGGTTCCTCCTCTTCTTCCTCACTTGGACCTTCAATATAGAACAATTTCTTTTCACTACATTTATGTCCTCAACTGTATTTGCTATCACAATTGAAACACAACCCTTTTGCTCTTTTCTCCTCAATTTGTTGTTGAGTCAACCTAGTAGGTTGAGGAAGAGAAGGTGTTGAATATCCTTTCTCTCTTGTCACATTAGCCCCTTTCTTCCTAGGAATCAAATACTTCTCTTCTACCCTGTGTGCCAAGATAAAAGACTCATTTATCGAGCTCAGACTAAATATGCATACCTCATGTTGAATGTGATCCTTGAGACCACCCAAGAATAAATCATTCAAGTTCTCTATATTGTATCCACTCTTAAGGATAGATTTTGGAATTTCTCAATATAATCCTTAACTGATCCTATTTGTTGAAGTTTAGCAAGCTGGCTGAAGTTGTCTGTCACACTATTGCTATATTGTGCTTGGAGTTCTGTAAAAATTGACCATGAGATGGTGAGACCCTTTTTCCTCTGATGAGTACAAAGCCAACAATACCAAATGAATTGATCTAGTTCTAGATATAGGGAAGCCATCGTGACCTTTTGTCCATATGGGATTTGATGTACTTCAAAAAACTTCTCCATTTGGTTTATCCATGTTAGAGAATCCTTACCATCGAACTTGCACATATCCACCTTTGGAAACAAATTCCTAGATACCATAGGAGTATTAAAATTTGTGTCAGTATTAGCTGACTTGAAGGTTTCACCTTGGTTGCTTGAGAACTCCTTTCTTGGTTCATTCATATAGGCGCTTAACATGCTTTGTATATCTGATATATCTCCTCTTAGGTCACACATATCCCTCTTAATTGAGGAAACCTCTTCTTTGACCTTACTTATTTCCTCATTGGGATTACTATCCTCTATTGTTTCCCCATCTTTATCAGAGGATTTCCCTGGTGTGACAACATTCTTTTTGCCTCTTGTTGCAGGCCCCATCATGATGGAAACCAATATTTTTGAAATAAATTAGACAAATGAAATGTAAATTATCTAAAATTTTCACTGTAACTTAGTAGGGCCAAGATACCACTTACCTAGAAAAAACTTCAAAAAATTAGCAGATTTGTAGCCTTGAGAGTGAATTTGTTGGAAACCCTATTTTTACAATAAATTGCTTATTTTTACTTCAATTTCTCCAATTTTTGGATTATAGACTCCTCTATTATGTCTTCAAAAACCCAATAAAAATTAGGCTCCAATTTGGCAAGATGTGAGAGATATGTAGATCACAAATAAATTGTGTAGAAATCGTAATTCTACAATAATTTACTCAATTCTGCTCCAATTCCTCTGAAATCTAGACTGTAGCTTCTTTAATATGGTCTTCAAAAACTCTTTAAAAATATTTTAAAAATTTGCCAAAATATGAAAGTTATGCTCTTCCCAAAATCGCCTCCAATATTGAGAAAAAACCTTGCCTCTACGGTGCCAAGATCATGCTCTGATACCACTTGTAATGAAATAACTTGCACAATGGAAGAAGATGATATGAAATATTCTACAAATATTTGATAATAACTAAGAATAATAGGCCACTTCAAGGGGGAAACCTCCAAATATCTCCAATGAGAACACACTTCACAATATGATGATGAAATAAGACTCACATCCTCCTGTATATACCTAATTATGCTTAGGATGAATAGACACACCCCTATATAACACCTAGTCTGACCTATCTAACTAAATAATAATATAATAGTGATAACATGACTTAATTAGGAGTTAAGATAGCAACAAGATGACTATTCATAACCCTATGTACACCAATATTTAGGGCATAGAAAACATTAAGCATGATCAAGCATTAGTAACTGGTAATTTGACTTTCCTGATTGTTTGTCTCCACTGCGCTCTATAATGTTGCAACATTTTGCATTAGTTACAATTACAAGCATAGTGTCTTTTGGAAAAAAGTTACAGTTCCCTTACTCTGATTTAAACTTTACAAAGATAAAGAGTAATGGAACTCAACCAAAGTCCTAGATATTTCTAGATATTTCCTTCTAGATATCAAGACAAGATATTTCAATTAATTTCTAAGAGAGCTAATTTCACTATCCAAACAACCATCAATCTATTTATTGTATATAATTTCCCAGAATTCAGAATTTGAATGTAATGAAGTTGTAGATTAGGAAATCGAATTGAAGTCAAAATACAAACTAAAATGCATAAACACACAAAAGCTATACCTCAACAAGAAAACCCAATCTCATCAAAGGAAGAGGAAACTTGTACCCAAGAGCTCCTAAGACATGATATTCCATAAATGATGAATAAAATGTGAAATGCTATTACTCTAATTGCAACTCACTAATTAGCTCAATGGATATTTGGGCATGGTAACTTTGCATAAAACTTGGATCCTAAAATGGGTTGAAGGAGATTTTATTTATAGACTTTTGGAAGGGATTTTGATCCAAGGGTGGAGATTGATTTGGAAGATCAATGGTGGAAGATAAAAGTGATGTGGAAGGCCTAGATTAGATCTTGGAGGAATGGAGGCTAGGAATAAAAGTAAATCTTTTATTCATTTTGGGAAAAGGGGTAATTAAATGAGTATGGGTGTGAAAGATTATTTTTGAATTAAAGATTCATATGGGGAATGCAAAATGAATTAAAAATTCATTTGGAGATAAGTGGAGATAAATGAGGTATGGGGATGTAAGAGGAATTAATTGTGATGTGGGATATTTTAAAATAAAAAATTGACTTATGTGGATTTATTTCAATTTTTTATTTGGACGATGTGGGGAAGGGTGTTAAACTAGGTTTGACCACCCAAATGAGAGGTTAGGATTAAGTAAACATAGGTTTTATTTAATTAATCATAGGGCTAGGATGAGGTAGGCTAGGGTAGGTAATTAAATAATAGCTATTTAATTGTCTAGGGTAGGGATAGGTCAATTAATAGGATGAATTCATTAGTTAAACATGATGCAGCTAATTAATTAGATTTAGTGAGGAGAGAGAAATTAAAATAATAAATATTGCATATTTATTAAATCAATTGGCTAAGGCTTGAACTATTGAATTAATAAAATTAATTCAATTGTTTGGGGACAAAATGATAAGAAATTGGGTGATGAAGGGATAATTAATTAAATACAAATTTAATTAATTGAATAGAGGGGAAATTGATGTGTTTAGGGATGTCGGGAGTCGATTTGGTGGTCGAGACATTTTTAGGTGTCTACATTTGCCCCTCTTTGACGTGGCGTCAGAACCTAGGAGGGAAGTGGCGTCAGGTCGAAGAAAAATATGCCCCAGCTACTGGGAAGGAATGAGATGGGTAAGGGATGCCTCATCGAGAGGTCCACAGGGAAATAAAAATTTTCTAGGTGAGTTCTTGAAGGACGTGACGGGAGTGAAAGTTGGACAGGGGATGGAAAAAGAAGATGACAGGTAGAAAAACGGAGGAAAAACGCTAAGATCTATACCGTGGAGGGAAAAAGAGGGGGTGGAAGGATGACATGGCCCACTATATTAGGAAAAGTGGGCCCTTAGAGTGCCACATTTGCACACTTTGACTTTGGAGAAGGAGGAGCGAAGGAGAGATGGCAAAGCGCAACCCCTAGTTCCCTCGACTTTGACACATCTCAGAGCAGTTCCGATCGTTTGGTCGGGCACCGGAGGCTTGACCCCAGGTAGGGTCTAACCCTAACTTTTCCATTTTTTTTCATTTTTGTCACTTTTTGGGTTCCGAGAATTAGGATTAGATCGCTTAGTGCTTAGGATAGGGCGGATTAGCGCAATCCTCTGGATTAGTGCTATCCGCCAGGGTAGAATTAGGGCGGTTTGTCGCCATTTACCTAGTATTTTAGCGCCATCCTTTGAAGTAGCACAATTTTTTAGAAGAATAGAGTTTTTGTGTTTTAGCACCAAATACATGTTATGGTAGTGCTATATTGTGAAATAGCGTCATTTAGTGTAGTAGCGCTATTTTTCATTTTAGCGCTATATAGGGGATTAGCGTAATATATGATATATGCGCTTTTGCTAGGATTGGCGCTATTTGTTGGATTAGCACTAAGTGACAAAGCAATGCCATTTTGTAAAATGATGCCAAGTATGCTGCGTAGTAGTGCCATGTTTTGGATTAGCACAAAGTGTATTACGCAGTGGCGCTATTTCCTGTAATAGCGCTATTTAGAAGAAGTAGTAGCACCATTTTTAAAATGGTGCAAAGCGTTGTCTATTTTAGCGCCAAATGATTTTGGCTTTTAGACATTAGAAGAAAGGGGTTGATTTAGAAAAAGATAGGTTGATATCTGACCAGAAAGTTGTGGATGTAGGATATGACGTCATTTAAAGTGTATTTGCGAAAGCAACGCGTCCCATCTGTGATGGCCCTGTTCGACCATTTTGATGATGCCACATGTGCCTGACTGGCTAGGTTGGGTCTTCTGACAGTGGTGTCGATGCTAGTTCTACGAGCTTGTAGAACTCTGATGACCGCAGTCGTGAAGCGGTACCGTTCAGAGACTTGTACCTTTTTGTTGCCGACCGGAGAGATCACCATCACACTTGAGGATGTTTATCGCATCCTCAAGTTACCTATTTGCGGCCGGCGAGTGAGGTACGACATGAGGGGATGGAGGGCCCTGATTAGAGTGTTTGGCAAGGACCACATTGTGCTATTAGCAGATGGTTGGGAGATGAGCTACAAGGGGACATTGGCTGTGGGTGCAGATCCCTTTGCCTTCTTCCTGTGTGCTTTGATTGGTGGTGTGGTGATGCCTGATAGGAGAGGTAGGGGTTTCCCAGTTGGCTGGGGAGAGATGATCGAGGGTATGGTCAGGGATGAGACCATCTACACCTGGGGACCAGCGATGCTGGGGCAGCTCTATCACGAGATGCACACAGTTGTTTATCTCCATGATTCAGTGTTGTCAGCTGGGGTGACTCTGCTGCATGTGTGGATTTGGGAGCACATCACAGTTACTCGGCTGACATGTGGGTACTATCGCTGACCATTTGAGGCGTTTGTGTTTTTATATTAGGATGTAGAGTATACTTACACTAGACGAGTTTGTTATTGGAGGTGGATGTTAGATGATGTTATCTGGATGACCTGGCGATCGTACATTGGGGTGGAGCCATGGCCCAACGATGATATCCACATGCCATTTACATTTCAGCAATGATACCTGATGGGTTGAGGAGACCACACCATAAATATGTACCTACCGTCAAAGGTGATGCGACAGTTCGGGTTGCGGCAAGATATTCCGCAGCAGATGGTCATCTTTGCACGGACCCCCCATGATGCGCACTTTTGGCTTGTAGCCATACAACCATAGGTTGCTCTAGAGGACTTTGCAGCTTTACGGCTGGTACAGTGGGATTGGAGGAGCACTGTCAGAGATGCAGGTTCTACCCTTGCATATGATATGTGGTGGCAGATGTGGCGGCTGACCCAGTTTACAAATCTGGCTGAGGCAGTACTCGCAGAGGAGGTAGCAGGCTCAAGGGATGATGATTCAGATGATGATGGAGATGACTTAGATGGGGATGACTTCTTGGAGGAGGGGGAGGAGATCATTGGAGATGACCTCGTGGAGGTTGGAGGGGATGGAGAGGAGAGGGTGGTTGGTAGGGATAGTCAGCTGATAGATGTGCTGGTGGTAGTGGCAGCAAGACAGGGGCAGGTGGGGCAGCAGGTACCTATTGAGCAGGTGTAGATTAGAGTGGGGTGACAGCATAGAGGACCTCAACGGCGTGGGGGACAGCTGAGGGTGGCTAGGGGTGATCTACCCCCACCACAGGTAGCGCAGCAGCAACAGGGGGAGGTAGGTCCCTCAGGGACAGCAGGAGAGGTAGAGGTTGAGAGGCTCACACCTCGTCGGTGGCCTCGAGGTGAGGAGGAGGAGATGGAGACCTTACAAGCATAGGTGGCCAGCCTGCAGGGGGCATTGGAGAGCCGGGAGGCTGAGTTGGTTTAGTTGCGGGGGGTATTAGCATTGTTAGATGGGTCAGATGGACAGGTGGCTACGTTGCAGGCACAATTAGCCCAGGCTTAGGGTGATATAGAGGTTTTGACCAAAGAGTGGGATGTGGTACTTATGAGAGCATAGCAGGTAGAGACTGTATTGTAGACTTTTGGTGTTAGTATGGCCCCAGTGTTGACAGTGATGCAGACTCAGTTGTCCCAAGCATATACACAATCATATTAGTTACAGGGATAGTTGACTCAGGTTCAGGGGGATTTGATAGAGGACAGAGTGCGGTTGGAGTATTATCGGGGCCTCTATTACGCGACAGTGCTAGCAGCGCAGCGTGCACCAAGCTTTAGTCAGGTCAGTGGATCAAGGGCATCCAGGTCTCATAGGTCTAGATCTGTTCAGTCTGTCCAGCAGACGATGCCTCCTCCCTTGCATGTGCCCCAGCAGGTTCCATAGGTATAGGTACAGTCGTAGCCACAGCTATCGCCACAAGCAGGACCATAGCCACAGACAGGGACACAACTACAGACAGGGTCTGGATCCCCCACCCGATCAGATAGAGGATCCTCTATGTGATAGTTTTTATCATGTTAGCCCTTGGAGGCGTTGTATCAGGACATTATATTTTTTGATGTATATATGAGCGATGTACATTTTTTACGATGATATATGATGTGATGGAGATTTTTGATGGCCTATGTGTTTGTTTATGATGCTCTATTATGATTATGATGATGCCTATGTTTATGGATGCAATGTGCTTTATAGATTTATGTGCTATGGATGTGTTGTGTTTATGCCATTATGTTTTTGATGTTATGGATGCACCTATGATGGATGCAATGAGAGTTTACTTATTTTGATATATGTATGGTTTGTGATCTATGGACTATATGATGTACAATGCAAATAAACATTTATTATGGATGTCAAAAATGTGATGCAAATGGAAATGTATGTTTATCTAACTAAACAACTGTTATGTATGGAAATATGGATATGCAGTTAAATGTTTGTTAAATGTAGTTAAATGATTATGATTGTGATGATGTAATGTAAGTAAATGTGTTATGAGATGATGCAATGTGATGATACAAATTTAAAATGCATCTATGTGATGACAAACTTAAATGAGTATGATATGATTTGGAATGTTTTTGTATAATGTGTAACTGAATGAAAAATGAACCTAATGAGATGATATGCAACTTAAGAAAATCTAAAATGAACCTAAATGAGATGATACAACTTAAAGGATTAAAATAAACCTAAATGATTATTCAACTTAAAGGATTAAAATGAACCTAAATGATTATGCAACTTAAAGGATTTAAAATGAACCTAAATGATTATGCAACTTAGAGGATTAAAATGAAGCTAAATGATTATGCAACTTAAAGGATTAAAATGAAGCTAAATGTTTATGCAACTTAAAGGATTAAAATGAAGCTAAATGATTATGCAACTTAGAGGATTAAAATGAACCTAAATGTTTATGCAACTTAGAGGATTAAAATGAACCTAAATGTTAATGCAACTTATATGTGATGATATGGGAGATGCTAGGTGAGATGCAAAGTGGGTGATATGTGAGATAATCAAGTCTTGATACACATGATGTTCTTTGTTTGACCCTGAGTGATGGGGCTGTGTGAAAGGGGACCAGGTGGAGAGAGGATAGGGGTGTATAGATGGATGTATGGATAGGATTGGGAGCGTCTAGAGGATGGGAGTGGGTATATGAGAGAATTGTTAGGTCGTATGACACCACGTCATTGAGGGGGGGTTTACTTTGGTTTAGGATGTGTTAAGTGGGAGTGAGATGGGGAAGTTGGATTAGTGAGGGGATTTAGATGGGGGGATAGGACAGGTGATCATGAAATCTAGGACCAGATGGTATAGTTGAATGAGTGATTAAGATGGTGATTTTGAGCTAGTAACAGTAGTTGCATAAGATTAATTGAGAGCATTTCTTAGTTTACTATAGCACTGTAGGATATAGTTCACAAAGGTATGAAATGACCTAGGTGATGATATATATCCCACGATTGCATGGACTAGACCTGCAAACAATAGGTTGACTTCATGCGTGCCCAAGGTAGCATAAGCTTACCTGCCCTGGGAAGGGGACTCATAGCGACGAGTGTCCATTGTGCATATAAGGCATTTGATCCCTATATATACAAATGAGGCTCGTCGTACTAGAATTGACCCGGGCTTCAAGATATGAATACTATTCTTGGAGTAATGAAACCAACCCACAAGCACAGCATACAGAAACAATGACCTTGTCTACTCTAGGTGTTGTCCTCTACTTACCATGATATAATGAGATCAAGGTATCTTTGGAGATGACCGAGAGAGACAAAAAAGATAAAAATCAATAATCAAGAAGACCAACCAAAAAGATACAAATAGTCTTTGTGTGCTCTTGCCAAGAGACGTGATGATAGAGTGACAGATTATTGTCCATTGTGGGAAAGATATATCCTAGGATGCAGATCAGTTGGATTTGATTGAAAAAATTTTGGAAGATGGGCAAAAGAACAGTTTGACCAGGTGTATGATTATAATTGGTATGCTGATTGATGATTTTTGTATTAGGGATGATGGTTCAAATGTATACTTAGCATATGTATCATATAATGGGTCTAGTAAGCTTAGTGAGTGGGGACCATCCAAATGGGTTAGATGGGTGTATCTTACATACCTGAGTACTGGAAACATCCTTCGTATTCCAGACTGCCTACATACCCTGTGTCCACGGGATCAAGGTACTTTCAAGATGCGAGCAAAATGAATATGTAGTTTTGGTATGACTTGATGATGTGGGAATGGTCTAGGATGGGTTTAGGATGGGTGTGATGTGATGAGGATTGATGGATTGGAGCGATCGATGTGTGAGGGTGATGTTGCATTTGTTTTTTGTATTTTTGATGATTTTGTATTATTTTTTGGATTTTTGATTTTGCGATGTTTTTGGATTTTTGATTTTGCGATGTTTTTGGATTTTTTATTTTGTGATGTTTTTGGATTTTTGATTTTGCAATGTTTTTGGATTTTTGATTTTGTGATGTTTTTGGATTTTTTGATTTTGAACTATACAAGGTGAAGCTTACAAAGATCCTCATTCCATGGATTGGGTTTTCGGTGAGATAGTGTGAAATGGGCGATAGGTCTTGATGTTTCAGAATTCCAAGCCATGGGATGTGTACGATATGGAGTGTTGCGACGAGAAGAGGACTTATTAGATGGTAGAATCGGCCACTATGCATGGCGCCTAAAATAGGTTTTCACCATGGTACTTATCCAAGGTGTCACCGAAGTGATTTTCACCATTGGAAGTTTTTATTGCACTCAAATTTTTCTTGATTTTTTGATTTTTTTGGTTTTTTGATTTTTCTATTTTTTTGGTTTTTTTGATTGGGATACTCGATGGGTTAGGTGTAGAATTTCTTTAGATGCAAAATGTTCATCAGCTCATCCAGAGGCTGCCCCTCAGGTGTTACAAGCTGGTAGGCTCCTGATCCATAGCTATCTATGATGACATATGGTCCTAACCAATTTGGTTTGAACTTACCTTTCTTAGTGCGCTCTTGCAAGTTCTTCTGATTTTCCATAAGGACAATATCACCTACTTCAAATTTTTGGGTTCTGATTCCTTTGTTATAGCTTCTCCTGAGGCAATTTTGATAGGCCTACAGGTGATTCAATGCATTCAGACATTTCTCATCCAGGAGTTCTAGCTGATGCAACCTTGCGACTCAGTATTCCTCATCAGTGATTATGTTTTGCAGGGACACTCTTAAGGATGGGAGCTTGACTTCAATAGGTAAAATGGCTTTTGATCCAAAGACTAGGGAAAATGGAGTGGCTCCTGTGGGGGTGCAGATACTTGTGTGATATGCCCATAAGGCAGGGTTGAGCTGGAGATGCCAGTCACGGCTAGCTTCATTGACTATTTTCTTTAGGATGCAAAGGATGGTTTTATTCGAAGCCTCTTCTTGACTGTTTCCTTGTGGGTAATATGGGGTGGAGAAATGGTGTTTGATGTCAATTTTTTTGCACAAGGTGTGAACTTCTTGGTTCTTGAATGGCTTTCCATTGTCAGTGACAATGGAATGAGGGATACCATAGTGCAAGATGATGTAATGGAGGATAAACTTGGAGATTGGGTGCCAGTGGTGAAGGTGAGTGGTATTGCTTCCACCCACTTGGTGATGTATTCGGTAGCAGTGATTATGAACTTATGGCCATTAGATGATGGTGGATGGATTTTCCCTATGAGGTCGAGTCCCCACTATGAGAAAGGCCACGACGTCGTGATCAGTTGCAGTTCTTGTGCTAGTGCGTGGATGAGATTGCCATGCTGTTGACATGGTAGACATTTTTTGATAAAATGGTAGGCGTCTCTTTCCATGGTTGGCCAGTAGTATCCGGTCCTCAGGATCTTTTTAGCAAGAGCGGGTCCACTTGAATGTGCCCCACAGATACCTGTGTGTACCTCTTGCAAGGCCACTTTAGCTTCCCTAGAGTCTAAACATCATAAAAGTGTGCCCTCAAGACTCCTTTTGTATAGGGTATCTCCTACAAGGATGAAGCAGGAAGCTCGGCGAATGAAAGATTTTCGTTGTGAGGTGGATAGATTGGGGGGATTATGTTATCGTGGAGGTATAGGTAGGTTTCTTGATACCAAGGGGATAGGGGACCAATGACTTCGCACACAAGCTCAGATTGAGGCACATCATATGTGGGGATAGGGAGATCTTCGATCAAGAATTCACACCTCTTGTTGTCTTTCTTCATGTCAACCAGGGATCCGATGGTAGCCGTGGCATCTGCAGCTTTGTTATTTAACCTTGGGATCTGCTCAAAGTGGATGTCATCAAAATAGTCTTTGAAATCATCGACCATCTTTTTGTAAGGCAAGAGTTTATCATCCTTGGTCTTGTACTCATTGTTTACCTGCCAGATGACCAGTTAAGAGTCTCCATACACTGTCAGTTTCTCAATTTTCCATTTGATTGCCATTCGGAGGCCTATGATAAGAGCCTCGTACTCTGCCACGTTGTTGGTACATGGGAATGTGATTTTGAATGACTTGGGGATTGTGTCAGTTTGAGGGGTAACAAACAGAACACTTGCCCTTAAGCCTCTCTGTGTGTATGATCCATCAAAGTACATCTTCCATGTTTTTGTGGCTAGTGTGATTGTCAAGATAGCTTCATCAGGAAACTCTACTAGTGTAGGATGTTCTGCAGGAATGGGTGCTTCAGCCAGCTGATCAACTATAACTTGTCCTTTAATGGCTTTTCTCTCAGTGTATAAAATGTCAAATTCAGTGAGAATCATGACCTATTTCGCCATTCTCCCAGTAAGAGCCGCTCTATTTAGCAGATATTTTAATGGATCAATCTTGGCAATGAGCTTGGTTTTATGATTAAGCATGTAGTGTCTTAATTTTTGTGAAATGAAGACTAGGGCTAGACATGCTTGTTTAATTTGCGTGTAGTTGAGCTCATAGGATATCAGAGTGTGACTGATGTAATAGATGGCTCTTTCCTTTCCATGCTCATCATGATGTGCTAGTAAGGCTCCGATAGCTGTCCCTGTTGCTGAAATGTACAATAGGAGAGGTTTGCCTTGTCTTGGTGGAGTTAGAATAGGGGGATTAACCAGGTATTCCTTCAACTGATCAAAGGCAGCTTGACACTGGGTGTTCCAGTCAAAAGTTATATTTTTTCAGAGTAGGTGTTGGAATGGTTGGCATTTATCAGCAAGTTGAGCAATGAACCGATGAATGGACTGGAGTTTTCCCTGCATACTTCTTAGTTGTTTCAGTGTTGTTGGAGGGGGCATTTCAATAATGGCCTTGACTTTTGCGGGATCTACCTCGATTCCTCTTCTAGAGACTATGTATCCTAAAAGTTTTTCGGAGGTGACCCCGAAGACACATTTCTTTGGATTGAGGCAGACATTGTATTGCTCCAAATGGTCAAAGATCGTTGCCAATACATTCAGATGTTCCTCTCTTGTCTTTGATTTTCCCAATAAGTCATCCACATAGTCTTCCATGATGTGGTGAAAAAGGTCATGGAAGATGATAGTCATGGCTCTTTGATACGTGGCTCTAGCATTCTTTAGACCGAATGGCATTACCACCCAACAATATGTCTCCCATGGACATATAAAGGATGTCTTATGTTGGTCTTCTTCTGCTATCTAGATTTGGTTGTATCCTGAAAAGCCATCCATGAGGGATAACATCTCATGTCCTACCGTGAGGTCCACTATCATGTCAATGTTAGACAATGGGAAGTTGTCCTTTAGGCAGGCCTTGTTGAGATCTCTGAAGTCGGTGCAGCAGTGGATTCGGCCATCGGGTTTGGCTACTGGTACTAAGTTAGAAACCCATTCAGGATAATCAATTGGGTGAATGAACCCAACATCCAGTAGTTTCTTTAGCTCTGTCTTGACTAGGAGGGCCACCTGGGGATTCATTTTTCTAAGTTTTTACTTTACTAGTTTTGCATCAAGGTGTACTGCAAGGTGATGAACAACCAAGGCGGGATCAAGCCCTGGCATGTCTGCATAGGTCCACGCAAAATTGTTGTTTCTGCGTTTGAAGAATTCTAGGAAGTTTTCTTGCTCGACTATGCTGAGAGATTCTACCTTGAAACTAATTTTTGGTTCTTTTTGTGTTCCAAGATTCATCTCTTGGGCTAGCTCTACTAAGACGGGTGACTTGTTTGGATACACCTTGTCTATCTCAAGAAGGCCCATGCTTCCATCTCCTAGTGCCTTGTTGAGGTTTTCACCAAGAGATACGTCTTTTGTTTTTACTTTTTTGGGATCTGACATTGCCGCAGAACAGTTTTCACCATCAGATCCTTGTTTGATTTTTATATTTTTATGACTGGAAGCAGGGGTTGTCTCCCCAAAATAGGCATGCGTATCAAGTTCCATGATGTATCCTTCTCTGTGATCTCCCAGGGGGAAGTGATCTCTAACTCCCATCATTTCAACGATGGCTTCATCGTTTGGTGCTATGTCAAAAGAGGAGGTCCCTGTTGGTCCCAATCAATGAGGTCGGGGTATAGTAGTGGTAAGTCATTGGATGATGAGGCAAGAGTGGTGATTGAGTAGATGGTGCAAATGGATGAGTCAAAAAAATCAGCAAAGTCACTAAAGGAGTCTTGAAGGCCCATTTCGTTGATGTTGTCAACTTCCAAGGAGATCATAGTGACCTCGGCTAAGATACATTCACCGGTAGTGAGGATATGTTGGGGTTGACTGTATCCTAACCCTTGAGTATAGGGATTTCTTGTCGCTTGCAGCGGTTCCACGATCCCCTGTTCATGAAGGCCGATACTGCCTTGTCCTTTATAACCCATGCTTTTGACAATTTCAGACCCTTTACCATAGATTTCTGTTGGGATGGTGGGGGCTTCTTTCTTAGGCTCTTTGCCCTTATATAGCCATGATGAGATATCTTCAAGGACATCCTAATCGAGGAGATGTTTCTTTTCAAAGATGAGTGATGGTTTGCACTTGATGATGACTGTGTTGGCTGCTTCTATCTTTGGGATGCCAAAGGTTTTAGGATTGGATAATGTGCCCACACAAATGTACCGTGTAGGTCATATTCCCCACATCCCATGTCATTGAGCTTGATCTTGACCTCGGGTGGTGGCTGTGCTTGGGATGAAGTGGTGGTAATATTTGCAGGATCGATATATGAGGTGGATGTTGTTGGATTGGATTTAGTGGTAGCTTTGTTATATGGGTAGAAGGTATGGTTATGGCCTTCCAAGAAACTACAGTATTGGAAGGGGCGGGGGTCGGCATAGACAGTGACTTCCGTGTTGTTGTGAGGGAATTTGAGGCATTGATGGAATGTGGATGGGACGGCTTGCATGGCATGAATCCATGGTCTGCAAAGAAGAATGTTGTAGGGTAGGTCAAGATCAAGAACCTGACATTTTGTTTCCAGTATTTTCTGTCCCACTTGAATAGGGAGCTTGATGGTGCCTTCAGATAGCCATTCAGTGTCATCATAGCCTTTGATTGTGATGCACTTGCTGGTGTCTACAACCACATTAGAGTATCCCAAGTGTTTTAATAGTTTAAGAGTGCATATGTTTAGGCCGGAGCCACCATCTATTAAGACTCTTTTAATGGTGTGTTTGTGGATACGGACTTCGATGTGTAGGGCATCGTTATGTAAGTGGTCAGAAGCGAGAAGATCCTTTTCTAAAATTGTGAGATGGTGAGGTGCGGCGATATGTCCTACCATGGCTTGGAATTGAGTCACATTCAAGTTGGCAGGAACTTGAGTATCCAAGAGGGCTTTATCAAGGATGTCTTTGTGAAGGGGCGATGTGCGGAGCAGCTCAAGTATGGATATTTGTGCAGGGGTCTTTCCTAGATGCTCTAGGAGGTTGTACTGATTGGTAGGTGATGGACATGTGTTTGGACAAGGGGGGAGGGGATCTGATGTGGATGCAGGTGTTTGTTCGGTGGTAGGGGCTATGCGGATAGATGCATGGCCATAGCGGGTTGCAACAACGCAATCAGGTGTTTGTGTCTAAATGGTGACTGTGCTAACATGGTGAGATGATGGCTCTATCCATCCTACAATAGAGTCATAGGTTGCGGGAGGTGGGGTGACGTTGTATGCTTGATTGGATGAGGATGCTTTATTATGGTTAGGAAGTGGATCCTTGTAAGCTCCAAGATTAGCATTTGGTGATGGTTGGGTAGTTTGATCAAGGCTGACTAGATTTTGATCTATAAGGTCTTGGATGCAATACTTGAGTTGCATGCAGTCTGTCATCTTATGACCCACAATGCGGTGGTATTTGCAGTAATCATTTTCATTGTACCATGCGGCCTTGAGCTCATTCTCTTGACAGGGTCTAATAGGTGGGAGTGTGATCAAACCTTTCTTGAGACATCTGTCAAGGATGTCCTCGATGGGTTCCCCTAAGGGTGTAAATTGCCTTTGAGGTTTGCATGGTTTAGTTTGTCCCCTTTGGTTATTTACATTGGTTGCATATGTATATGTAGGTGTTTGGTTCTGTACATGTTGGACGGCTTTCTCATCCGTGATGCCATCGTTCAAAGTGTTCTTGTTCTTCTCCCAATAGTGTGGCTTGTCATTTGATTGTGTGTTGGCATTGTTGTTTGTATTGGGGGTGTTATGGGGTTTGTTATTGTTGTTGTTGTTGGATTTGTAGTCATACAGTTTCATGGAGCCCTTGGCAATGAGGGCTCATTCGATAGTGGTACCTTTGTTGATGACCTCTTCAAAGGTAGATGCACAAAGGATTTGTAAATGAAACCCTAATTCCTGGTTGAGGTTGGTCACAAACATGGTGATGAGTTGTTTTTTAGGAATTGGCCATGGGAGTTTGCTTTCTAAGCTTCTCCACCTTTGCAAGAAAGAAGCGAAGGCTTCTCCATTCTTTTGTTTGGTGTTGCAAAGGTTTGTCATAGACATTTCGTGGGGGAAGATGTGCGAACCATTCAGCAGCTTGACTGCCAAGGCTTCTTGGAAATAGTCTCATTAGATAGGTGTCGTTATTTGAGACTTCTAAGCAAGCGATGTAGAACTCCCTAAGATGATCCCTAAGGTCTCCCCTTCCCTTGTATTTGTCAAATTTAGGCGTTTCAAAGTTCTTGGGGAAAGGGGGCATGTACAATGTGCGATCAAATGGATAGGGGCAAATATCCTCAAAGGAATAGTGCTTGCGCTTGCCCCCAGTTTGCATGTCATCTACCTTTTGGATCAAGGACTGTACAACGGTTGTGAGATCCTGTGGTGGTGGTGGTTGTGGTGTGTAGGCTTGCTGATTGGTGAGATGTTGGAGGTGGGGTGGGATTTGATGTTGGAGATTTGTTTGGTTGAGGTTTTGGTACTGTGGGTTAGTGTTTTGGTTGATTTGTGCTTGATGTTGTTGATATGCGTAGAGTTGTTGGAGAATATGTGGTGGTATTTGGGGGTTGGGATTATGTTGATTTGATGATGTGATGGGGTTTTGTAGATATGTGACATTGGATGGATTGACGTTAGATGAGTGGACTTTGGAGGGGTTGGTTGTATTGTAAGGTGGTTGTGAGAATAATTATCTTAGGTAGGCAATGGTTTGAGGATTGGGTGGAGGCACACTCATGGAGGTACTTGCATGCATGGTGTTCCCTTGTATGCCTAAGGTGATTTGTGGGACGGAAGTGGTTACGTTAGTTGTGATAGTGGATGTGGCGACAGGTTGGGATGTAGTAAGATTGGAGGTACTTGTGGGAATCGTGGATGTGGTAGCGGTAGCGCTTGTGGAGGTGGTAGATATGGTGGGTGTTGATGTTTGTGAGATGATAGGTTGGGTGTTTGATGTAGATGCTTGGGTGTTTGATGTGGTAGGAATGATTGTAGAGGTAGATGTTTGGGATGCTGTTGTGTTATGGGGTAGTTGAGCACCAATTTTCAGAAGATGATCAAGATATCTATTCGGGTCCTACCTTAGGATTTTGTCAAGTAGGTCCATGCTATCGGTGTCTTGTGTAATGCTCAAGACATCTAGATCATCTTGGGACATGGTGGGGATGTTTTGTGTTGGTGGTGGTGGTGGTGGTGGATGTGGTTGTTGTAATAAATGGAAGGGATTTTCTTTGGGATTGTATGTGGGGATGTGAAAGAGCATAGGTAGATTGTGTGTTTGGTTGATGGGTATGTTGTTGCTGTTGGTGTTAGGCATTCCTATGCCGCCATATTGCCCAGATTTTGCCATTTCTAGATTCTTTTTGTGTTGTGATCTCGTTATGGCCATGCACATGTATGGATTTGATTTCTAGAAGTAGGATGAGGTGGGGATGGAGACCTTAGAGAATCTGATTGATTGTGTTGGACCCAACGATGGATGTGGTAATGAGATGGAGTAGAGAAGAAGATGAAGGGGTGATTGTAGTGTGATTAAAGATTGAAAAGAAAAAGGTGTTAACTTAAGGGTGATATGAATGGACGGTATTGACTTTTGCACAAATTTGAACCAAAAGTAGATGATGGATGATGTTCATTTTGAGGGTGATTTTGATGGAAGGGGTTTTGACTTTGATGTTGATTTTGATTGATTAGGATGACATTTTTGGGAAGGGTTTGATGGTCAACAAGTTGAGCTTTAGGTAAGATCTAGATTTTGTGTTGGCACAAAGGGATGTTTCTCTTTGTTTAGGGTAGACTAATGACCTTACACAAAGAGGGATGATTGTTTTACTTGAAGAGTAGACTAATGACTTTTCAAGCAAAGTATGATGTGAATGATGAGATCTAGATCTAACTTTTAGCTCAAAAAGGATGATGAGTTTTGGTTGATGATTTGTTGATGGGTGTTTTAATTTGAAAGATTTTGGATTTTGATTTTGGAATGTTCTTGGGAGATTTTGAATATTTGTTTTTGTCCAAAAAGGAATGCAAAGATCAATGGGGGTGAATAGATATGGTCTTGAGCAGATTATGATATAGTAAAGGGTCCAATAATGATGACGGTGGATTCTTTAAGGTCGAAATGATGGTGTGTTTTGGAAAATTTTGAGGAGAAAATGGATGGGGTACGGACGGTTTTTTGGAATGTAAATATGGATTATGGCAGAGCAGATGGTGAAGATCACAACTAATTGGGTCTTAGTCTGAGGAAAGTCAATATGAAAATAGCGCCAATCCACAAGTGAAATGGTGCCAAAATCAGACAGAGATGGCGCTGATACAGGGCAGTGTTGGTCGAGGTCCTGAAAAAGATAGATTTTGATGGCAAATGGTTTTCAATGTCTCTTGGTAGGTTGTTTGAAAGTAATTTAAGCACATTAACACACAATTACGCACATGAACACACAATAATCAAGATTTTTGTTTGTGAAATAACATGTGATTTTGTTAAACAAGCACTTTGCACAACCTAAGGCGAAGATATGACAGTATTTGTTGAATCCCCTAGCTGTGCCTATTCAAAGTGGGTAGCTCCAAGAGCTTGGTAGCACCGGCTCCTCCTTACAATTGCACACACTTCTCACGCATACCAAGATCCAGGTTTCTTATAAGGCTTGTCCCTCACCAAACCTTTAGATTATCCCTACTACCTTGGCTAAGAACCACATGAATCGGGGCCGCTTCAAAGGTTTCCCTTCTGCGTCAACAAATAGAAGGATTTTGGCTTGCTAAACAATGGTTCTTAGTAAGTGCTTTCGTGCAGGTGGTTATACATGCGGCAGCGCTACTCTCCATTATGGAGTCTCCCAACCTCCAAGGGTTATGCCTTAGAGGGTTTTGGGGGAGGTTGGCTGTCAGTATAACACAACAACACCTGTTGCTTGTGGCTTTCATCCCAAACACCTTATTTTATATAGCAACTTGAAAGAGCTTGGCTTTAGCATGTTGCCGCTTGGGTCGTTCCCACCTTTCGAAGTGGGGTGGTAGGCCCTCTAAGGATTAACAAAAGCAATACAACCACAAAAATACTTTTGATCCCCAAGTTCATACAAAGATGCGAGGGGAGAGCATACGTATTCCTTGTGCTTGCATCACACTAAACATGGTTCATTTTAGTTCTTTTTAGATTATGTTGGGGGTGATTAATGTAAGTGTTGTGAGAAGATTTTGATTTCCAAGGTCACCAAATGGTGCAAGGGAAGAGCATACACTTTTTCACACTACAAACACAAACCACAAAAACACTTCACACAAATTAGATTAATTTTCTTGATTATATGAGTGAAGAATGCAAATTGTTGTTCTTTTTAATTCTAATGATTTGATTGATGCAATTTGTGGTTCTTTTTAAAGCCCAAAATCGAAGTGTTTTGATAGTTGTTGGCACACAATTTGTGAATTTTAGAACACCAAATTCAAATGTTTGACACACACACACAAGCAAAGATTTGTTTGTTTCGTTGATCAATTTTTATAGCACCAAATCAAAATGTTGTGTAAACTAGCATGCAAGGGTTCGTTTTAAATTTCTAATTGAAGTGTTTTAAACAAAAGATGAAAGAACCCTACAAAAAAACTTGTTAGTGTCTTTGAGATGATGTTGGTGACCTGCAAACAAATTCTCAGTCCCTACACAGGCCGCAAAGTTAGTTTCTAGAAATAGTGCTAATACAGAGACCTAATGGCGCCACTACGGACTACAAATGGCGCTACTGACAAAAAACTATCAGAGAACCTGACCCTAGACAGATAGCACCAATTTATTAGATAGCGCTAAAATAGAATACAAAAGGTGCCATAACAGAATATGGCGCCACAATGCTTTATAGAAGGCGCTAATCAATACGATAGCACTACAATGATATACAGAAGGTGTCAGAATATTAAATAGCACTAATATCAATGTAATAAGGTGCCACTGTGCGCGCTGTCAAGTGGTCTGGTCTCAGTTGTGGATAGCGCCAATCTGGGCGCCTATAGCATCGATACGAGTCTGAGTGTGCCCGTCTTGTAAAAAGAGGTCTTCCAAGTGGAGAAAGGAGGTTAGGCTACATATAGAAGAGGTCATGTTAGCATTGTTAGTCTTGACAAGTGAAAAAATAGGACAAAATAGAAGCCAAAATGCATGCTTAGATTTTATGAAAATTTTGGCATAACCTCCTCCTCCTTTTTGAAGATTTCTGTAGAAACAGAGAGCAACTAGACACAAAAAATAGCACGAAGATCATTAAAAAGAGACATGTGAGTGGAAGTTAGAATAGAAAATGCTCTGCAGAGATGGCGCTAAAACAGTAGATAGTGCTAAGACACACCAACGATAGCGTCACTACGTAGGGTAGATGGCGCTGCACTTGCAAAAACACGTCTAGAGCACAAAAACTCACAAAAACTGATTAGATTCAGACCTTTTGGGTCCCACCAGGCGTGCCAATGTAGATTAGGAAATCGAATTGAAGTCAAAATACAAACTAAAATGCATAAACACACAAAAGCTATACTTCAACAAAAAAACCCAATCTCATCAAGGGAAGAGGAAACTTGCACCCAAGAGCTCCTAAGACATGATATTCCATAAATGATGAATAAAATGTGAAATGCTATTACTCTAATTGCAACTCACTAATTAGCTCAATAGATATTTGGGCATGGTAACTTTGCATAAAACTTGGATCCTAAAATGGGTTGAAGGAGGTTCTATTTATAGACTTTTGGAAGGGATTTTGATCCAAGGGTAGAGATTGATTTGGAAGATCAATGGTGGAGGATAAAAGTGATGTGGAGGGCCTAGATTAGATCTTGGAGGAATGGAGGGCTAGGAATAAAAGTAAATCTTTTATTCATTTTGGGAAAAGGGGTAATTAAATGAATATGGGTGTGAAGCATTATTTTTGAATTAAAGATTCATATGGGGAATGTAAAATGAATTAAAAATTTATTTGGGGATAAGTGGAGATAAACAAGGTATGGGGATGTAAGAGGAATTAATTGTGATGTGGGATGTTTTAAAATAAAAAATTGACTTATGTGGATTTATTTCAATTTTTTATTTGGAGGATGTGGGGAAGGGTGTTAAACTAGGTTTGACCACCCAAATGAGAGGTTAGGATTAAGTAAACATAGGTTTTATTTAATTAATCCTAGGGCTAGGATGAGGTAGGCTAGGGTAGGCAATTAAATAATAGTTATTTAATTGTCTAGGGTAGGGATAGGTCAATTAATAGGCTGAATTAATTAGTTAAACATGATGTAGCTAATTAATTAGATTTAGTGAGGAGAGGGAAATTGAAATAATAAATATTGTATATTTATTAAATCAATTGACTAAGGCTTGAACTATTGAATTAATAAAATTAATTCAATTGTTTGGGGACAAAATGATAGGAAATTGGGTGATGAAGGGATAATTAATTAAATAAAAATTTAATTAATTGAATAGAGGGGAAATTGATGTGTTTAGGGATGTCGGGAGTCGATTTGGTGGTCGAAACATTTTTAGGTGTCTACAGAAGCTAACCATAATTACTAAAGATTTGACACCAAAATGTAGCACAAAATGAATTGTTTGACAGAATGCCTCAAAGAGATGTCATCTCATGGAATGAAATGATATGATTGTAGAATGTGCACAAAATGGATTTTGCAAGGAAACTCTCAAAATATTTGAATTAATAAAGCACTCTGGAACACCGACATTGTAAGCTTTGCTTGTGTTCTAGATGCATGCAGTCATGCAGGTTTAGTGGATGAGGGTTGCACATACTTCACATGTCAGTAACCCTTATTGCATTACATATATAGTTGATCATTAGGTGTGCATGGTTGACCTCCGTGCCCATGCTGGCTATCTTACATAAAGAGCTTCCACAAATCTACCAAGCTCAAAAATCCACAACTCAGTGTTCAGTATAAACAATATGTAAAGAGCTTGCTTTGGTAGTACATGCTCTCAAGATTGCAGTGCTAATGATAACTGTTTTATATGTAAATCAAGAAAGTATCCAACTCATGGTAAAAATCAAGATTACAAAGCATTAACAATAGCCATTTGTTATCACTATGAAAATTGGATCAAAGAAAAATCTTGAGCAAGCAATGATGATGATGATGCCAAGAAACATGTAGATAAACCTATCATAGAAATAGTTAAGGTTATCAGTACAAAAAGAAAAGAAAAATCTGGCTTACAATGACTTACTATTTTCAGTTTACTAGAAACTGACTTCTCAAGCCATCTAAAGTCCTACTTTGTTGTTCAGATACCTTGCTCATGATCATCATTTGCACTTTTATCAAATAGAAGCTAGCATGTTAGCTTTTTTCCTCTTTCCTAATAGAAATCTGCAAAGATATTTTTTATCACAATGTATGCAAGAAGCTTTACCACCTTCTCCATAATGTCTTCAATATTGTACTTTTTGAATAAGAAAAAGATAATAAAAACACAAAAGAACAAATGGAGCTAAAAAGTGGATGGAAGTTCAATTGCAAGAACTAACTCTAATTGTCTCTAGGCATATTATTTATCTATCCTAGCATGGGATAGAATATAGGTCATCAATTAAAGGTAATTAATGATTTTTTAGCTTGACTTGGTTGCTTGATCTCCACATAGGCACCTAAAAACTGCCTTTGCTTGATTGAGTTAAGAAACTTTGACTTGACCTTTCAATTTTCTTTGGAAACTATTAAAAAACTCCTATATGCTTTCCAACTACCCTCCAAGTCACCCAAACTGACCCCTATATCTTCTCAACTACTCATTATAACCTCCATCACTCCAAAACTACCAAAACCCCTTTACCATGTTCATAAGATATGTGTTAAAGCTTTGAAATGGTTAACAATCTCTTTGAGGCATAGGAGAGCTTCAAGGGCTTTTAGCTGCTAGCTCCCAATACACTGTGATACAATCCCTAATGCCATGGATTGTCCACTTAATAAGTCGACTGCACATTCTTTTCTCTCCAAAATTTTGATCACTATCAAAACTTGAAAAGGTTCAATCATTCTCATTAAATTCTAGACTATTTCCTAAGATTGTCACTTCTTGTAGTTTGTCACTTCCTATAGCTTGTCCCTTAATGTAGTAAGTGTGTATGATTGCCACTTCAAATATAAAACATGAAAATCCTTTTTACCAAAGTGACAATACCCTTGCAACCAATACATTGTTATTTCATGTGAATGGATATGATGTTCAATGTGCCTTCATGAATTCAAACATAGTTTTACTAAGATGGGTTTTAATCCTCCTTTCATAGTAGACAACCCATTATAGTTTTGACTATCCTACTCATCTATCTCTAATCTCTAAGGCTTACATGACTATCATGTCACAGACTATTACAATGTGAAAATGACTATCCATTTGAACTTTTTGTACACTTCCTTTGTGAGCTTACCTATCCTCATACTTTTATCACAATCATAGTAGTCGTTCAAGTAATTGCAACACTATCTTCTACCATGTCCTTTTTTATTTTCTCCTTCATTTGACAGTGACTGTGTTTATAAATGATTGTCCTCAGAGAAATGAATATGACTGTCATGATGTATCATCTATGGATAAGGATTGTCCACCTATCTACTGCCCTCATGATCGTGCATAGGCTTTTATAGACTGCCCTCAAAGTTCCACAACGGGAAAATCTCTAGTACAGTAGATACAGGTTGCAGACCTTGTTTCCAAATCTTGACAAAAAGCAGGGCCTTGGACTTGGACGCTCGCTCTTTAGTCCTTGACTTTTTTGCCTTCGAACCCCAAAAATAGGTGCACAGGTATTTGATATTTTACATCTTTTTGCAGAAGCATTTTCTGTTATTCATCTATTTACTGTTGTATTTGCATAATTAGGGTTTTAAGGTACAATTGAGCATAAGAGAAGGAAACTATCAATCTAATCATAAAAATCCAAGTTTCCCTACATCTCAATAATGACCTAGGGTATGATAGTACATTGCAACTCAACTCTAGGTCCTTGAATGTAAGGGTGAAAGGAGGATATACACCAAAACTAGTCAAACATCAACTATTTAAATTTTACTCTTTACAAGAGTGATCTTGCATGATAAAAATGGTCAATGCCTCATCATGGGCTCTACACTCCATGACTAGACATGGCATTAATGGTGGGCATACATGCATATACACATGTACTTGAATAAGAAAATCTTTTTCATGTGCTTGGCATGTTTTCTTGTGAGAATGCAAGAATTGTTAGTGTAATTAAATATTTAATTACACTTTAATAAGTTTACTTAGGGCTTATTTTTAGTCTTAGGTTAATATTAAGTCATATTAGGGTTTTATTTAACTTGCAAATATAAAAGAAAGTTGTCACATGTAATTCTAAATCCATTTCATTAATTCATCCTTATTGAGCAAATTATTCCTCTTTGCTTTTTTCTCTTGTGGAAGGTAAATCTTAGGTTTTGCAGGTGATCCTGGTGTTATGAGTTAATTATCAACTCCAACAAGGTATCAGAGCAGATTTGCAAGTCCCTTCTTAAATTTGGAGAAAAATTCAAGCAAGAGCCATTTGCTAGGTGTGTTTTTATGTAAAACAAAGTATTCCATTGGATTCAGAGTAGTTGGAAAAGGCAGATTTATTTTTCATTTGGCTGAATTTGGTCTCGGGAGGGCAGATCTGTAGGTTTCAGTGGGTTCTTTTTTTGGGATCCAGAGGGTACCTACAATTTTGGAGCGTTTTCAGCCCAAAAGGACCTCACCATTGCGTTCAGAGTGCCCAAAAACCTTAAGATCAATTGTCAAATTGTCGAAATCAGTCTCAGGTTCATTTGGGGCAAATTTTTTTTGCCAGGCAAGTCATACAGCCTGCCCAACACGCAATACGAGGTATTCTTAAAAAAAATTCCTTCTTTTAAAAAAAATTACAAGTTTTTTAATTGTAATTTTGTTGTGAAAACATATACGTTTCAACCAAAAAAATTGAAGTTGAAAAGTTTAAAAAAAGGCAAAAAAAAGAGGTGTTTTTGGTACTGGGGTACCTGCGTACGATACAACACAGGCCCCCATACCTATAGGTTTGCAGCCTGCAGTGCCTTTTGGGGCTGCGAACCCCTTTAAGGGGTGTGTGGGGGGCTTCTCCCCCACGCATATCTTTTTTTTAAAAAAAATTTAATAAAAAAATCAATCACAAAAAAAAGCCTTATAAATCTTTTTTTTTAAATTAAAACAAAATCATTTCCACAAATCTATGCATCAGCCCTGGTCAAAGCTCCATTCAGCCCTCTACACCCACTACCAGATCGCCATAGGACTAGGGGCCGATTTTTAAGGGGCCAGAATTTTGCCTGTTTGCCCTAAAGGAGCAGTTTTGGTAAATAGACCATATCTTGAGCAAACGGAGTCGTATTTTCACAAACAAATAGGCATCAGAAAGCTAGTTCCGAGAACAATCTAGTGGTGCAGTTATTTTTTCCATATTTTTTTTAGTGACAGTTATTTCTGTTTGAAGTCCAGACACCATTTTTGGCCTCCGAGCTTGTATCTTTTTGCCACGATCTCCAATTTTCACGATTCTTGCGGAATTGGAAAGGTATTGAGGAGCTCTATACAGCCATCCATGAAATTTTTCTAGATTCAGCGCTAGATATTCTTTATTCATTTTTTTAGTTTTATGGCTTCTCTTTGATATTCTAGACATTTTGGTACCTAGAGAAGTTCTGTTTGTTTTGTTGGGCTTCATTTATCAACATTAATACACATTCAAATTGTTGATCTCTGATCTAATTTATTTGAGGAGATATCATGGGTTTTGCTATTCACCCTTCTATGGTGACATTAGGTAAGGATAATTATGTTGGAAACAAGGTAGATAACTGAGAGGGGGGAGTGAATCAATTATCTCAAAATTTCCTTAATTTTCTGTTCTTTTGTTATCTTAATAATCAGTGCAGCATCAAATCATATAAGCATATGTGATCATAAGAACATAAATAAAATCAACACACATAACACAAGGATTTTTACGTGGAAAACCCTGTTAAGGAAAAAACTATGGGGTGACTAACCCAAGATTGTATTCTTTGTTAAAAGAACAAAGGAGTACAAGATAGTACTTGCCAATTAGGGCTCACTGCTTGAGCACACTGCTCACAAGAGGCACACTGCCTACAAGAACTTACAGAAGGTAATCAAATGTTTAAACTGATGAGAAGCATCTACAAATGCAAGAGTTTAGTTCTGGTTAGGCACAATACACTGATTTGATGCACTTCATTCTTCCTCTACTTTGATATTGTTGCTCTATCACATACTGGACTTGATCTGCTGCTTTCACACTTGTCCTTTCTTTTCTTCACACTTTATTCCTTCACTTGTATATTCCACCTTTCTACATACTAGAATCCATCTGGTATATATATCTGCATCAAGGATTTCATCAACTTTCTAGTCGGCAACATGAACACTCAAGATATTTACAAGTTACTGATCTATTGGTTGAATCCATGCTTGATTAGTGATGTGTATCAAAAGCAGAGACATAGAAGTCATTAATCATGTCGGCCAACAATGTATAATCCCCCAAATAGCTTGATCAACACCTTTTTAATCATCCAGATTTAAGTCTAATGCTCTGTCGGTCAGTTCTTTCTCCATCTACTCTGCCTGTCTGGAACCCAACACTCAGATGCTCATATCTTTTTCATGCTTTATCACCGGAGGCTAAATCTCTGGAATATAGTAGTCATGATACCCCTCTTGACTTATCCAAGTCTGGAACTTGATGAGTTACACCATCTGAGAGATCCAGACCTGATTGTCAGACCTTGTTGCATACTCTGTTCTTGTTCACCGGACCAAAACAACCTTCAATCTAACTTCCGGTATAGGCATACTATGTATTGCAGATGTGTGGTATAGACTTTGTTGCCATCAATGACAACACTCATGAAGCCACACAGTCTCTCTTGCCAACAATATATGCCCCCCTTGTTTCTGCTTGCTTAGTCTGTAAAGGAGAAACAAGGAGATATCCACGCACATCGATTTCGAGGGGAACTTGATGAGAAATGTGTTGTGAGGGTCATTTGAAGAAACAATGCTCAAACACAACACATTGGGTGAGATAGAGAGCGGAAATAAGATTCCAATGCAACAAACGACATGGAAATCTAAGTTTGACAGCTCAAGATAGAGGCTCCATAGTGAAATAGATCAATATTGCACTTGGTTAGGGATATGAATTCTCATCCACTTACTTTATGTAAAGGGAGTTTTCACTTATCACTTACTCATTCTTATTGCTTGTCTTTGCAGAAAAGTAGAGGAGAGAGAGAGAAGGAGAAGAGGAGGATAGCCATGCTGAGTCGACGCCTGTATTAGCCCCCATGACTGGAGATGCTCTTACCAAGTGGCAAAGAGGAATCTCAAAGTCAAGGTAGGTCCTTAATCTTATGCTTCTGTCATCTTTCTATTTTCTTTCAATTATTTTTATCGTTTACCGTGCTGAGGTAGGTTTCATGGATAGGGGCCCTGTTAGGGGCGCCCGGGTCCACCTAGGGAGCCAGAGTCTCACTGGGGTGCCCTAGTCCCTCAAGGGTGCCAGTGTACCTTTGGGGCACCTAGGTCTTCCTAGGACACCCGGGTCTATAGAGGACACGATCCCTAGGCACATGCACTTATTACTATATCAAATAGTATGTTGCTTGTTTGATGATGAAAAACTGATACCATTGCTTGTTTTTTAACCTGCAAGACGTCCCAGAGACACGAGAGCACACAGGAAGACGCTTGATGGCACTGCTTCGAGAGCATGCTAGTACCATGTTTAACATAGAGAGAGAAGCACTTGAACGCAGTGGGCTTATGGTGGGTGTTTGATATGCCTACAATCAGATTTCATTGCAACATGTTGATGGCCCTGATGGAGAGATGGAATGCAGATACATCCACATTCCACTTACTTACAGGTGAGATGACTATCACACTAGAGGATGTGTACAGGATCCTGCAACTACCTATTCGAGGAGAGACAATGAGGGTCATGGGACATTGCACAGTGGAGTATACTTGCGAGAGTTAGTTGTACTATCTAGGTTGCGTAGTTTCATAGGCAGAGTGAGGACATATTTAGCTTTGACTTCTAGAGTAGGGATGTGACATTCCCTTGGTTCAGAGGATCATGATAGTCACAGTCACACTAGCCATCACACTATACGAACAAGGCATTCACCTTCACGGGGGCCTCATTCACACTATTGGAGAGATGGAGGAGCATCAGACCATATACGCATGGGGGTGCAGTATGCTTGCGCACCTTTATGGTGACTTGGGATGATATGTCCATTACAAGATGCACAGTCTGATGATCTACACTTTACTATAGGTTTGGGCTTTTAAGCATATCAGGTGCCCACGGCCGATAGGATTTCCTATAGAGGCAACATTCACCCATCCACACATTCATGCTTATCCACTACTCAGATGTTGGAGACACGGCGATCTATTATACTAGAGAGTTATCTTTGATAGATTGTAGCCCAACGATATTATTTGGAGACCATATCATGGCTATATTGTATGGCCTAGCTAGCGGAGATGATTAGCGAGGATGCAAAGGGATCGGCTGATGGTTGGTTGCCTCAATCACATCATGGTTTGGTTCTACTTTGATAGGGTGGAATGATAGTTCGAACAGGTACAGGATGTTCCTATAGAGCATTCGAGCTATGTGCGTACCGTGCATAGCGTAGTTAGGGCAAACAGTGCTTGACAGCTAACAGTAGCAGATGTACCTCTTAGTGATGATGAGGGTCTAGAGGATGAAGCACCGGTTTTAGATGCAAACGATGTTGGTTGTACCTAAGCATATCATACCTAGTGGCATATGGCATGGCCTACTCCTATCTTTCCTCCCGGTCACCCTACAGGTGATGCTCGGCCTTAGGTCGGTCACGCTAGTGACACAAGGGTAGAGGATGACATGAGTGACTTTACAAGATATTATGATCTCGAGGAGAATGTGGAGGATGATGATGATGAGTCAGAGGAGGTTCTGTTGTAGTACGCCTTTAGAGCGAGACCATGATAGGACCAACAAGAGGCAGACACTGACAAGGAGACCGAGTCGAGACCGAGGTCCAGAGCTCGTGGTCCAGTTCTTGCAGGTGTTGAGAGACAGAGTCAAAATGAGAGGGGAGTGTAGTAGGTTCGTGCCCCTAGGTACAGATCAGACTATAGATCTCGTGACACCTTCAGCGATCTGAGCTCCATCCTGGTGAGATGGAGATCCAGGTTTAGCCTTATTTTACTAGTTTGATGTTTGTTATGTTTATTGCTTATGATGCTTTATGTGAGAGTCTAATATCTATCTTATTTTCTATTTTGTATTCAGGACTGACGCTTGGCGAGACTTTGTGAGTTGCGTCATAGCAGACATAGTACCTTCAGATGTATTAGAGCAGCGGGTGCAGGTAGGGTATTCGCCACAACCATCTGTTGGGTGACATGCGGAGATATTTATGCCTTTTGTTAGTACAGGATGGCTACAGAGGCTATTCTAGAGTAGTCTACATGGCAAAGAGAGGAGTTACTTCATAGAGTTGAGTGCATCAAGGCTGAGCTCCAGGTGCAGCAGGATCAGATGGTAACAGTACCTACCTCGAAGAGAGAACTAGTCGTCGATGAGTTCTTACTGCTTGAGGTCTGTCAGGCGAGAGCTGACAGAGACAGGGCTCAAGATGAGAGACCAATACCATCAGATTAGGAGTCATTTGTGATTCATAGCCACACATGGTTAGGCCTCTATCACACACACACCACGAGGGCCCAAGGGTATAGGTGACTGAGGTTTAGCTATATGATGTGTAAATATTTTGTACTATGACATCCCATTTTGTTATAATGGATAGTCAACTCGAATGTATATTTGAAACTGATGATATATATATAATGTTTACTTTTTCTCTCTATGTGCAATAGTTTTAATCTGTCACAAGTGATCTTATAAAATGCAACTAGTGATGACTTTTGAAGGCTAATATGGAAATATAATTAATGCTAATGTGACATACTAACAATTCTTTGTAGAATATATAGTAACAAACACAATCATTAACAATTTCACATACAATCCAAATTTCTATGCTACGCTTAGTTAATACAAGAGTGATCTTAACAAATAATATATAAGGAAGATACAACAATGATTAACTGAACAAATATGTAATGTTAAATGAATTAAGACAACATGCTAACATTTTGTCAAAATTGAAGCTAATCTATCTAATAGATTTGCTTTATAACATTTAACATTCAAGTCTTAAGCATGAAATTTCTTGAGGTGCACAGTGTTAATAGGTTCCTTAAGTGGTGTACCTTGTTCATTAGTTAGTCTATACACTCCCGATCCAAATGCTTTAGTTACTATGTATGGTCCGAGCCAATTAGGGTTGAACTTACCTTTTTCTCTAGGAGGTGCATTTATATTGCGTTGATTTTCATAAAGTACCAAGTCCTTAACGTCGAAAGAATGTTGTACAACATGTTCATTATATGATCATTGTATGCTTTTCTGATGAGCCTCGAGGTGCTCAAGAGCGTTTATTCATCTTTCGTCAAGCATCTCAAGTTATTGTAGTCTTTTCTCACGTTCAGTATCGTCATCAATAATGTCCCTTAGTGAGATCCTCAATGAAGAGATTTCTAACTCCAAGGGCATTCTTGCATTTGTGTCATAGACAAGGTTATACGGTGTATTGCCAATAACCGTACAAATACTTGTTCTAAAGGCCCATAATGCGTAGGACAATTGGATGTGCCAATCTTTTTGATGTTTGTTAACAGTCTTTAGTAGAATCTACCCAACAATTTTGTTTCAAGCTTCTGCTTGGCCATTTGATTGAGGATAATGTTGGATATGATATTTTTCAAGAATTTTCTCACATCCTTGTTCTTAAATGGTGTACCTTTGTCTGAAACGAGGGAGGAAGGTATTCCAAATTGAGAAATAATGTTATCTTGTATAAATCGATAAATTACATCAGCAGTCGTGGATCGTAAGGGGACAACTTCGACCCACTTTGTGAAGTAATCCATGGTAGTAATGATAAATGTATGCCCTTGAGAGGAGGGTGGAGAAATTTTACCAATTAGATCCAAGCCCAAAATATTAAATGGCCAAGGTGAAACTTGGACACGAAGTTCTTGAGTGGGAGCTCGAATTAGGTGTTTATGATGTTGACATTGCGGGCATCTCTTGACATAAGCAAAGGAATCTTGTTCCATATGCTGCCAATAATAACCCATTCATAACAATGTTTGTACCAATGATTTTCCCCCAAAATGCCCTCCAAAGGCACCAGAGTGAGCTTCCTCTAAAGCTATCAGAATCTCTGAATTACTTAAACATCAGAGTAAGATGATCTTATAGCTTTGTCTATACAACACATTTGACAAAATGATGTATCGCGCTGCTAGTTTATGTAGACGGATTCGGGCATTCTTAGATGTTGAATTAGGAATGGTCGCATCATGCAAATAATTGAATATATAGGAGAACCATTCGTTAGTATATGTATTACCACAGAGTTTCGAATTTGCAATTATACGATCTTCAATTGTCAGTGTTTTAAGATTATGAATGGTGAAGGTAAATTCCTTAGGAGAATTATCAGGGGATATAAGGGAAGTTGCGCTTACCATTGCATCCGCAGGTCGATTGTCTTTCCTATGAATAGTATTTATTGAAAACATCATGAATTGTTTTAAGAGGGATAGAGCCATCACATGATATTGAGATAATTTGTCATGCTTAGTTTGATATGATCCAGTTATTTGTCATACAATTAGATGTGAATCACCATATATTGTAATATTTTTGATATTAGGATCCAAGGCGGCATGAAGTCCTGCGATGAGAGCTTCATATTTAGCAATGTTGTTTGTGCATAAGAAGTCTAGGCAGTAAGACATAGGAATTGGCTTACCTATGGGGGTATTAATATAACACCAACACTGGAGCCAGTTTGGTATCTTGATCCATCGAAGTATAGTTCCCATTTATCATCCTCAGTAATTGTTAAAATTTGGACATTGGGAAATGTGTCCTGATGCTGTGTAGTAAAAGGTGAAGGAGCTTTAGTTGATTGATCAACTAATGCTTGCCCTTTTATTTCTTTCTGAGGAATGAAATTAAGATCAAACTCAGTTAACAACATAACCCATTTAGCAAGATGACCCAACAAATCTATTTTTTCAAAAAGGTGTTTTAAAGGGTTGAATTTTAGCATCACATGTATTTCAACATTCAAAAGATAATGTCTAAGCTTCTGTGTTGCAAACACTAAAGCTAAGAAATGCTTCTCAATAATAGTATACCGCACTTCATAATCTAGAAAGTTTGACTGGTATAGTAGACAACACATTCTTTGGCTTTAGCATTATGTTGTGCTAACAAAGCTGCCAGGGCATTATTAGATGCTGAGATATACAATATAAAGGGTTTTTCAGGGACGACAGGTTGTAGAATGGGAGGATTAACCAAATAGGCCTTTAAATATTCAAAAGATTTTTGACACTCCAAGTTCCATTGAAACTTTGAATCCTTCTTCAGTAATTACGTAAAAGGGTGAGTCATATTCGCGAGTTGTGAAACAAATCGGCGGATGGCCTGTATCTTCCCTTGGAAACTAAGAAGTTGGGATATGTTCTTGGGTGTTGGTATATTAATAATTGCATCTATTTTCTTTTTATCCACTTCAATACCATGATTTGAAACAATAAACCCTAACAATTTTCCATTGTCTACACCAAAAACACACTTACAAGGGTTTAATCGCATGTTATATTTTCTTATGCCCTCAAAGATTTGTCGAAGATTCATAGCATGATCTTGACAATGAATGGACTTCGCCAAGATATCATTGACATAATCTTCTAAAATACTGTGCATATAATCATGAAATATAAGGGTCATTGCGCGTTGGTAAGCAGGTCCTGCATTCTTAAGTCCAAATGGCATGACTAACCAAAAAAATGTACCCCAAGGTGTTATAAAAGTTGTTTTATACTAATCTTAGGGTTAATTAAGATTTGATTATATCTTGAAAAACCATCCATGAAAGAAATTAATTCATGGACAACTATGGAATCAACAATCATATCAATGTTAGGAAGTGGAAAATCATCTTTCAAAGATGCAAGGTTTAAATCTCAAAAGTCCATACACATTCTTATACGACCATCGAGTTTAGTGACGGTGACAATGTTTAAGATCCAAGGTGAATAGTCAATAGGGCGGATAAACCCATCTTGTAGAAGCTTTTCTATCTCCACTTTGACATGTAATGCGACCTTACGATTCATCTTACAAATCTTTTGTTTAAATGGCTTAGCATCTGGTTGCAAGACAATATTATGCATTACAATCTGAGGATCAATACCAGGCATGTCTAAATAGTTCCAAGCAAACAGTTCTGAAAATTCATGTAGTAACTTACTTAGTTCTTCCTTTTCTTCTACATGTAAACAATCACCAATAGGGATAACTTTTTTAGTGTTATCTTTATCCATGAAAACATCAACAGTCTTTCCATTGAGCAGAGTATTGTGGTCTAGGAGATCAGGTGATTGTGGTAGGTCTTCAAGTTTTTCATCAGACTTTAGAGTGGCATTTATTATGCTAGTAGTTTTCCCAAAATATGCACTAATGTTCAAATAATAAGGTAGGCCACGTTTATGATGGTAATGAGGAATATTGTCATAAGCACCTAAGAATTCCATTATTGCTTCATCGATTGAAAAGACATCCAAAGGAATCACTCCTGGAGGACAATTAGTGTTAGTCATCTCAGGAAATATCAAGTTAAGTGTTGATATTGTATTCACATTAAGAGTAGGACGTCTGCGGGCTTTAGATTCCTTGAAAGGATTATATCCAATGCCACTTGAATAATGTCGCGAAGCAGATTCTATAGGGACTTTGATTCCTTGTTGATTGATACCACAACCATTACCTACATAATCACAGTTCTTATAAAGGATCTGAAATCCTCAAACATAAAGAGAAGCCATTTCTTTAGGAGAAGGTGGAGCTTCATAAGTTTCATAATCTATAGTGTAAGTAAAAATATTATCTATGTTTGTTATCAAAGAAGCTTTATGGTTATCATTCAAAGCATGAGATGATATCACTTTCAAATTGTTTAGAATTTTAGGACAAATAACTTGTCTTTGTGATTCAATTTCCAAACAATTGTTAGGTTCAGGATCAATATGAATAGTATGCAGCTTATCATTGAATATGAATTTAGTTGAATGATGTAAAGTAGAAGGAACTGCCCCCAATGCATGGATCCAAGGTCTACCAAGAATCTTGTTGTAAGATAGAGAACAAGGCATGACATGAATCAGGGTAGGCACAATCACAGGTCCTACTTGTACAAGTAGAATTATAGTGCCCACGAATTGTCGTCCAACATTGTCAAAGCCACAGATACTTATCATTTATGGCTTAATCAAGGATGTATCAACTTTAATCTTATGCAGTAAGTTAATACCATAGACATTAAGAGCCAATCTATTATCAATCATAACTCTCTTAATCAGTGTTTTGTTTATCGTAATGAAGATTATCAAAGGAACATATTGATTCTAAACTTCAAGAGATGGCAACTCATGTTGCTGAAACAAAATGTCTATTTTTGTCGCATGCATACAATCTAATAGAGCTGCTACATCATTTAGCTTGATAGCGGGTGGAACAATCACCTTTTCTAAAGCTTCTTGGAGCATTCCATGGTAAGTAGGTGAAGTTTGTATAAGCTCCCAAAGAGATATCTTTGTAGGAGTAGCATAAAGCTATTGTACAAGATCATAGTCTTGACCAACCTTTTGTGTTAAATGTGGTGCTTGAGGAAGCATAGGTTGAGAAGCTGGTAAAGATATTTGAATGCGCTATTGTTGTTTGCTTTTTTTATTATTTCGAGTGTTATATGCATGAGCAACCATATTATGACTAGGTTGTTGTAAATTTTGATGTGCTATTTGTTTAGTGTAGTTGTAAATGTGATCAGGAGGTTGAGAAGAAGGTGGAAGACCTCTAATAGTGAGCACTGGTTTAGAAGGTGGTTTAACCACATCTGAACACAAGGTGACTACTATTTTTAGTTTCCCAAATTCTTCCTTAGTTTTAGGAACATAAATTGCATTTACAACCCTTTGAAATAACGATGGTTTAGGAGTCGTAGTGGACTGCAAAATTGAGATAAAGTCCTCAAGGGATTCATCTAACATATCGAATTCATCGCAACTAAATGGCTCATCATATACATGAAAATCTTGCAAAAAACAATCTGACATTTTAAAATGCTCTACTTAACCCAAGATTTAAATTAGAATGATGATTTATGAACTTTTATGAAAATGAAATACTATGAAAAACACCAAATGATAATGTCCAACTCTTTTAGTGAAAAGATAAAGAATATAATTCAAATTCAATGCATGCACTTTCACAAAAGAGGGTTTGCAATCTAAATGTGCTTTAGGACAGCAAACTATTTCATATCTAATGTTTGAAAGGATGCAAATTCTTTAGAGTGTGGGTTCACCAAAATGTTTAGGGTGAAAAAGTAGGTTTATCTTAAACAAGGTTAAGTCCTATTATTTCACCTAACTAAACATTGGGAGGACAAGGACCGAGCTCGGGATCAAGCTACTGATCACTTGTCTATTCCCTAATGCTAATTAGGCCCAATTCAAGTGTCTAACTAAGGTTTTATCAAGTCCCTTTATTCACTAATCAAATAAACCATAATTACACCTTGTAATAGAAATTGATTAAATTTAGAGATGAAGCGAGCAAAATAGATCAGAGGAATGCAGAGAATAAGGTTTAGAGATCATGCACCTAGAAATTGAGGGCCAATTGGACTAGGCACCCGCTCATTAGTCTCGCAAGTTTTCGTCAGTGAAAATCTTCCGCATCAGTTGTCTGATGACTTTAGATGGCTCCCAGATCTCAAAGAATCTCCTCAGTTGGACTAGGGTGCCCACTCATCAGTCTCACAAGTGTTAGGATTTGAAATTCTAAAATTTAGTGACAATTGTATTCATAATATCTACCTTTCTGTAGCTCCTTTCTGTTGTAACCTGCAAAACACGATCTGCACCTACAAAAGGAGGAGAAAGATGTTGTGGCTATATAGGAGCTTGCCTCAGTCAAGCCTTATTTTTGGTATTCCTACCTCAACAATAGCCAGAGATAAAGATTTGTAGAAGTGTGTGTAAACCTAATAAAGTGTATGCATAAATATCAAACCCTATATGTCTCAATCAAGGGAAGGTCAATCACTTGCTTTGATTCAATAAACATAAACAACTTCACCTCAAGGAGATTAAAACAAATGAAGACTTGCATGAACAAGAAGGTGAATCAACAATGTCTGGGGAGGATCTCTAAGCTCGATGTTAGAGGCTTCAACCCTTCTCCTAATCATACAAAAGTTGTACAAACCCTAGGAAGAGAAAGATAGTCTCAAGATCTTGATTCCTAATCTCTATCCATTGTCTCCATGATAGCAAATTCAAATAACTTTCAAGAGCTTCAACAAGTCACTGATCTTCAATGGCAATTTCAGTAGAGTTTTGGCATTAAGCTTGCATAAATATTGTGTGTGTTAAAATGATTTTCAAATGTCTTTTTATATCTAGCTTTAGGGAAATTCAAATTTTGAAATAACATCTTGACATCGTGCAAAAACCAAAAATTTGAAAATGGAATCCTGAGGTGCACGACAGGCGCTGACACCCCGCCAAGATTCAAAATCTTGAAAAATGGGGGCAGCACTAGGGCGCGGACGCCCAAGTCCAGGCCCCCATTTTCTAACCAAATCTATATCTAGGGGGTCGTAGGGACCCATAATTCAAATTCTCTTTTCAGGTTCCATCAATGGTTTTATCAGAAAATAAATATTTTGCAACTAAACACTAGCCAATCAGGGTTTTCAGAAAGCCAAAAACAAAGAGGTTAAGAGGTCACCAAAGGCGAGGAGCTAAATTGAGGGAAATTGTATCATTCAATATAGGAGGACAATTTCTAATGTAACACCAAGTTTTTGTGTAAATCTCCAGAAACTTATGCTTAGCCAAGTATAAACAATAGACTAAGATAAAGAAGCCCTAACAATAGTGGCTAGTGATAGTAATACTCAAGCTCAAAATTTCACTCACTTCATATAAAGCACACAAAATTTCTTTAATATTAAATAAAATACGCTTACCAGGATGCTCAGGTTGTACTTTTTCAATGAAAACAATTGTCTGAAGAATATAAGTATAAATTTTAAGCACATTTCGATAGGAGCTTATCTAATCCTACAGAGATGGGCTGTTAGAAGTAAAATGAGAGGAAAGCATTGTTATATTTAGAATCAGGATGCTAAAATTGGATTTGAGGCTTTTGATAAAGTATCCTTTGGCCGAGGGTTGGATAAATTGGAATCCCTTAACAAGAGAGTATATTTGATCAAATAGTTGTTGCTCCTCCACACAAAACAAATCCTTATCAGCCAGGTCAAATGCCACCCCTAGAAAATGCAGAGCACATTATATAAATCAAAACCTAACTGAAAAACCACTATACAGTGGCTAATAAACTAAAGATGATTACATGGTGCAACCAAAAAGAGCATTAAATAATGGTAGTTTATTTATCACCATCTGTATGTTTTCAAAGATCATCCAGCAAAGTGAATTTACAGATTAAAAATGTTGGAAAGAAGTAGGATTTGAATGCTTATTCAACAACCCTCATTTGCCAAGAGAAGAAGATAGATTTAGTTTTGGAAAACTTACATGTTCTTGATAGGGGAAGGGTAGCAGAAGTTGGGTAGCTAATTCAATGGTTGCATGGCATGTTACTTCACCTTAAAAAAATTATTGCATGTTACTAACTTATACACCCAAGGTAATAGTTTAAACGACCAGATTGTTGAACTACACAACACCGATTATCAACCAGTTTACCTCTGCTCATTTTCAACAAAATGGGCATTGTCGTTCCTGTTGCAAACTGCCAGATTGTTGAACTATACAACACCGATTATCAACCATTTTACCTCTACTCATTTTCAACAAAATGGGTGTTGCTGAAACTTGAAAATTTTCAAAAATTATTGGAGACAGTGAAAAAGTATAGGAATCCAACCCTTGACAAGCTCATCTATTTTTGAAGGCTACAGCGTATCCAATTCAACAATGTCTTGAGCGTAGAGGCAGTCTTCTTCATCCGGCACATCTTCCAAGTCTTTGAGAGTATCAAGAATTAGAAAGTGAGGAGCCATGACTTTTCTCTATCAATTCTTGATCAGTTTAGGATGATATAGGGGTTTCTTTTGTTTGAATTATTTTTCATCGAAAAAATTTCCCTCTCTACGGACTTCGAAATATTTCCCACTCCTGCCAATGAAATATTTTTTAGTTACCCACTTTAATATCATATTGTCTAATTTTTTTGTGTGACTAATTATTTAGTTGTGTTTTTTACCTGACGATCAAATTAGTCACTTATGATGATCAAATTAGTCATTTATAGTTGTGTTACAAAAAATGACTAGAATTTACTCATTTTTAATTGTCGTGACTAAAAGTTCTAGTCACGTAGCCATTTATTTGCCAAATTCTACTAGTGTAACTAGGTGATCAAACTCAAGAGTTGTTAAATCTTTGCTTTCTTCAATAATTATTACAACATGATTCAACCTTGGTGCTAAAGAACTTAAAACTTTTTTCACCACAACCTCTTTATTCAACAATTCTCTAAGAGTATCCATCTTATTGACCACATCCTTTACTGTACTTAGTAATCACTCACACTTTTAGCTTCTTGCATCTTCAACTTCTCAAATTCTATATTCAACATTTGTAGCTTGTTGCTTGACCACTTTAACTTGATCACTACCTTGGTAAGCTTCTTGTAGAGTCTTCCAGGCATCCATGACTATCTTTGCACTCGTAATTCTTAAAAATAATCTCTTATCTAGAGCTTTTTGAATATGAAATAAGGCTTGAGAGTTCTACTTCTTAGCCTCCTTCTTAGTTGCTCTATCATTAGCTACAAGAGTGGACCAATCAACTAGCTTTTGATAACCAATTTCTACAATCTTCCATAAGTATTTTCTCATCAAAAGAGTCACCATCTTGATGCTCTAATAATCATAAGTCATTTCCACTAAATTTTGGAATGGGAAGAGTTAACATTCAACATGATTAACTATTAGGATGATCTTGAAACAAAAAATCTACAACTCGGACAACCATTTGCTTTGATACCAAATGAAGATTTAAATTTAACCTCACTATTCCTTAAACCAATAGGAAATCAATTGTAGCAACATAAATAAAGATACTTATGCCATTTAAAATTTAGCAATGAAAACAACATACCACCATAAATTAAATCACCATAAATAACTCTTCAAAATTGAGTGATTAGCATAGGCAAAAAAAATTGTGTATTAATTCTAACATAACTATTTGGATTTGGAATTTACGTCCTCCAATAAATTGATTAAAACAACTTGGAACATCTAATATAGAGTCCTAAACTAAACCTAAAAATAGCAAAGGATAGCATTCTACTTTATTTCATAAAAAAAGAACTATAAATGCTTAGTTAAAAAATAAAACAATAAATAAATTGATAAAAGTTGTGCTAAAACAACTAAAATTATGCTAGGAAACTATAAAAAGACCCCTAAAAATAAATGTTACTACCAACAAATTGATTTCTATAGAATAAAAACTATGACAATCATAAATAAAATAATTATCTAAAATAAACTTTGACTACATGCTTGACATCACTTATCCAATAAAAAAGTAATCCCAACACTAGAATTCAATAGTGGACTTATCACTCACTCATACCCAAGCATGACTATCACGTGCAACACACCATGCCCATGTTTGATACGCACCAGAACAACCTTTTCCCATAACTTTATATCATTGAGCCATTGATATAACTTCTCTTTTAGAAAAGTGTGTAGAAGCCATTCCTTACATGTAAGAAAGATGCTCACCACCATCTCTAACTGCATATTCAATTTGTTCCCATTGATAATCACTTACATCTTCCAACCACAAATTATAATCTTTTCTATATGGAAAATTTCTCTTCTCAATAATCAACAAAGATGCATTGCAATTCCATTCAAAGAGGATATGTGAGCAATTTTAACTTGCAACAAAAGTTCATCATGACCTACCTTTGCATCTATAATAGTTGGAACAATTTCACTTGCATAGTTTTGAGACTTATCATAGTATTCAAGCTCTCTAATTTTATTACAAGATTCTCAATTACCACATCACATAGAAAGGTAATTTTCCACATGCCTTGTAGTGAAGAACACCTTGTTGAATGATTTCTATAGTAACCTTAATGTCACCAAACATACAGTGTCATGTTTGCTTTGATGGATTCCCAATAAACTTACCTATTAGCAGGACCTAGTCTTATCTCATAAGTCTCTCCAAATGGTGTGCATAAATCTACTATGTTGATCCACCTGAAATGCATTTGATTACTTTCTCTTACCCTTGGTCAACAAAACATAGTGTCATCATCAAGTAGTTCTTAGTGAACTCACTGAAGAAGCAAATTCAACCATTAAATCCCTAATACCATATGACCTCCTCCTAAATGAATCACATAAAAGTTGTATGTAATAGGATGCTCATCCAATACCACTTTTAATTGGTGGATGACCTACTTATAGGACAAGAAACATCCACTTACCATTACTATGTCGAAACATATAAACTCTTATGTCTTCAACTTGAATCGAGCTACCACACCTTGATCAATAAAATTATAGTTAGCTCCCTCGTCAATAAGAGTGACAATATGCTACCCTCCAATATATCCTTCCCCTTTCTCAGAAGGAATGAAACCTTGAAGACGCAAATAATGGTTCTATAGGGAACAGTTAATCTTCCCCTTTTGATGAAGGAAGCCCCTTCTTTATTCACCCCTCCATGCCCTATCTCATCCCTATCATCATCATGTGTCTCTATCAACTTCTTTAGCTAACCATCATCATCTAAATAGACCTTAATGAAGTGTACCTATCCTTTTCCAAAACACCTATTTGATGGATCCCATGGTTCTTTGCAATTTAAGTTTAGTTTCTTCCTCCTCATCTCATTATGAGTCATATCATCATGTTGTTTCCTAGTGGGTGCTTTCCCTATATCCTATTGAATTGTGGGTCTAGATGGAGAAACCCCCAATCTTTGTGGGAAAGGTCTATAAGGGGCCCTCTACTATTGTTTCAATGCTCCTATACTACTGCCTATAGTAGATATACCCTAAAAAACCCTACCTAGTGTAGTAGTCTCCAAAGGTAAGGTCATCCTAATGGTAGCCTATAGAGATTATGGCTCAAAAGTCTTAACCAGGTGCCTAAGTGGCTCTCTCAATCCCAAAATTAACAAATAAGTCAATCACCTCTTTGACACATTGAGAACCATTACTATAATCCTCTAAAAGTCACCACATAATCATCTATTGTACCATTGTTCCTCAACTGTGCCAACTCTCTAAAATGGGCCCCAAGACCATGCCTCTTGAATCTATCAATCAATATCCTACATAACTCCTCATAAGTAGTGACAAGGCTATGTCCCTGGGTAATCAAACTATAGTACCATCACTCATGAGCAACTCCTTCCAAGTGAGGGGTAGCAAATTTAATCACCTCCTCCTCATACAACAAATTCAAGAAAAAGTAGGTATTTATCTTATGAATCCACATGTTGGTAGGATAGAGCCACACATCACAAATAATAGGGTTAAAGGCACCTCAAGACACATGTGGCTCTTATGAATGACTTGCAACAACATCTAAGGGACATAACAAGGGAAAAGGACACAACCCTCTATGTAACATTGTATATATACATTGCAAGGTGAAAGATAAAAGGGGATACATGAGAGAAGAAGAGAGATAGAGATATGTATTTAATGTAAGATAGAGCAAATATGAGAGACTATATAATGTAAGATAGAAGGGGAAAGAAACAGACAATATATATGTATGAAGGATACTGTACTGATGTGAATATATCGCAAGCCTATACAGTGAATATATGATGGATTATACTATTCTTATATGAATGTGATGAATGGTAATATGTGTTATTTTAATTTATTTGCATTGTGTTCTAGCGCACTTCGCTATAATCCATTGCACAAATTCTAATATTTCTCTTACCCTTTTACACTTGGGTAAAAACTACACTTTGGAGAGCATAAGACCAAATCTTTGGTCTGTGCCCCCTCTCTTGCTAAAACTTTGGTTTTGTTTCTAAGACCCTAGTAAGAGGTAAGGAAAGGTTGGAACTTAGAAGAAAAATTTTATGGCAAGAAAAGAAATCTATAAGGGATTACAGACACAAAAGAAACATATTTGATGACTTACGACAAAATACACAAGTTCCTATCTTGTGAGAGGGGTTAGACACCTAGGGGGCAATGAGTGAGGGGGATCTTGAAAATGATCTTGAAGAGATGTGGCCACTGAAGGCGGGTCTTGATTAATCCATCAGGATGAATAAAATGATTAATGAAACTCCAAATTAAGAACACCTATGGCAAAAGGAGATAGCAAAAAGTTGAGAGAGATCTTTCAAGAGATTAAGATGTCTATAGTGATGAGCATGGAAGAAAGAGGTTGAAACAAATTTAGGAAAGACAAGAGATATATTGCTGAAGGATGGAAAAGGTAAGGGAAGCTAATGTGGAGTGTGTTAGGAGGGTTGCTGCTAAGAGTATTAAGGATGATGAGAGTTGTGAGAACCCATTAGCACAGAGACAATTAATTATAGTTGAGAGTGCCATGAGGGTTGCTAAAAATAATGAGAATATTATGAGTATAGAAGATAAGGATATTCTACAGATAGAGGGATAAATAATAATCATGCAGCTCAATAATAAAGACACGTCTGAGAAATTAAATGACCATCTTGAAAAAGTAATTGAAAATTTAAGTAGATTGGCAAAACAAATAGAGGAGTATGTTATGTTTAGGGATTCATTAGGAGGGATTGGGAGTTGTAGTGATCAACCAAGGTATGGAAGTAGGGATGCTCCAACATTTCAATTTTTGACTTGTACACCACATTCTATACCTGACTTGTCAAGCCTTAAAGTTAAAGTTAATGATGGATTTGAGGGTTTATTGACCTCTTGTACAAAATAAAAATATCTAGACTTCATCTTGGAGTACTTAGACAAAGTGGTAAGCAAGACCATGGGATTGCAGAAAGATAAGATGATGGAAAATTGGGAATTAAGAAAGGAAGAAAAGAATGCAGATAGAGAGGAGTTGAAAGACATGTTAAAAAACCTAGCCATCAATACAATCAAGATAATTGAAGGATGGGAAATTCTATATTAGTTAATAAAATGTCTTTAAATAATGAGAAATTATCTCTTGAATTGAAGAGGAAACATGAAGAAGTGTACCCCCTTGACCAAGACTCATCCTTCATTCCATTTAAGACAAAGATTTTCTAGTGAGGATATATCTAGTGAGTCATTGTGAATTGAAGAAGAAACAAAAAGAGAAGAATTTGTTAGTAAGTGCAAGGAAATAGTGGGAAGAGAATTCTTTGAGATAGAATTGACCACGGATAAAGGAAGGATGGGGAAATTAGTGAACCAAAAAGAAATTAATAAGTGCAATAGGAAAGACATTGATTTCAAGGACAAACAACTTAAAGATCTAAGAATAAATGACAAGGTAGAAAGTTAAATGAAGGAAAACCTAAGGGAACATAGACAAATCAGAGGAACCTATTAGCAAAAAAATGGGTCAAAATCATATTAAGCTACCTATCTTTGAAAAGGATACCAAATAAGCCTCTGAGCATATCTTTGTACTGGAATCAACATGGAAAAGGAACAAAGTAAGAGATAACCAGACCAAATTTATAATTTTCTGGGCACCTTAAGTTATGAGGCTCTTAAGTGGTACATAAAGGTTTGTCTTGAACATGATGAAGAATTGAAGGATATAAAGGAAATATTTTTAAACAATTTCAAATCCCCTACAATCCCTTTTGAAAGTGTAAGCAAGATGAGGGAGATGTAAAAAAAGGGAGAATCAATAAGAGAATTTGATCGATGGTTCAAAGGAGTTATGAGAAAATTGGAAGAACCTTTGTCCAAAAAGCACAAAGTAGAATGGTTTATATCTAGAGTGTTATTAGAAATTAAAGCTTCATTAGATGGGAAAGTGTCTGATACTTATGCACAATTAGTAGAATTATTGTCAAGAATTGTCATGGAGAAAGAAAAATGAAGAGAATATTGAAATAGAAAAGCTAAAATTAGAACTCGAATAGTTGAAAATTAAATAGGAGATCTTAGCAAAGGGAGAGAACAACTAGGATATAATGTCAAGTTAGAGAAAGACAATCTAGTGTTCTTATTGCTTTAACAAAGGAGATTTAAGGAATGAACTCCCAGTTCAAGAGGATAAAAGAAGGGTTGCAACAATAAAAGTAGATCTTGCAGATCATCTTAGAAGGTTGAAATTTTCCCTTTGTGGTCTTTACGGTGAATGAGATGACCATGAAAATGATGATTATCCATCCTTTCTATTCATATTAAGAGACGAAGAAGAACTTGAGCCTAGGTACAACCATAGATATGAATATGACGAACCTTATCAAAGGGGTATGGCTAAAGCCAAGGAATTGACAGAAGGAGCATTTTATAGACAACCTAAATGGAGAAACCAACACAATATCAACACATTTCAAAATGCAGTATTGCAAGCATTGGGAGAAAAGCCTTCTACTAGCTATGTGAATGATTATGGTGACAATAGGCCTTACTATAATGAATTCAGAGGAGAATGCAATAGAGGAAGAGGTCAAGGGAAAAGAAAGAGAGAAGATGTTACTTGCTACAAATGTAGTGAAATAGGTCATTATTCAAATGATTGTAGGGAGGAGAAGAAGACAACCTATGGATTTTGTGACAATTTTGATCATGATTTGTATGGTTGTCCCAGGGCTACATAATATTATATAAACAATCAAGCTACCACAAAGAGTGAGGAATTATCCAAACCAAATGCATCGAAAGGAGCTAAGGTTATAATGAAATACCTAAGGACAAACCCCTAAACACTCACAAATGTCAAAAAGTAGGGCCAACTAATGAAGGGCATAAAGAAGAAAATTACCTAACAAAGGAAGAACAACTAGAAAGAGATTACATGATGAAGAAGGAATTGTTGAGTCATTATAGAGGATAGGAAGAAAAATAAGGTTACAATAATAATAAGAGGTGGTAAAGATACGACAAAGGGAGGATTGGTAGCAAATGAATTAGATGGAGAAAGTATGGAAGAATTCCCCAATAAGAAAGGTCATGGTTCATTAGTAGAATGAGATAAAAAGGTCACCAAAGAGGAAAAAAGAGGAAGATTTTCAAAGGGTCTACTTTTCTGAAAAGGAAGTGTTTCTATTAAAGGAATTGGCCATTTTTGCAAAGGAAGAGGGTATATTGGAAAAATTCAAGAAATTCACCAAGTATTAGAATAAGTGTTGTGAGATTTATATAACATAATAAGTAAAAAGTGCATCAAAGATTAAACAAAGATGGCACAAACACCTTGTACTAATAGATGTAAAAATATATGGATGAGAAAAATATTGGTGGATCTAGGAGCTGATGTTATTATAATGCCTAGATAAGTTAGGGAAGATTTAGGAAAACTACTATTACATGGAACTCCATATAATATTGCATTGGTAGATGGTTCACCTATAGATATAATAGGAACTTACACAAATATGGAGGTGAGATTGATGACAATAAAGATGGAAGTAGATTTTGAGGTCATATAAATGAAAGAGCCCTTTAATACATTCAATGTCTTCCTAAACCTAGAGTGGTTTGTAAACTACGATGGAGTATTTGACTCCAGAAAAGAAGAATTGATTTTGGATGGGGAAGATAGATTATTTCAGATACCCCTATATATTGACATGAGTGACACATACATAAAAGAAGTGGCACAAGAGGAAGATGTGGAAGATGACGAAGATTACAAAGGCATGTACTCCTTGGGGAGAATCCCCGTGGTAGAAACAAATGAAAACCCAAACTTTAAGGGGGAAATTGAAATAGACAATATCCACTATAGTACTGACAACAATGATGCAGTATAATCTTGGCTTCTCAATGAGCTAGAAATTAGGGCTAGAAGAGTCTTAGGTGTTAGACTAGTGAATAGCCTTAGAAAAACTTATAAAATAGATAATAGTACCACAGAAGGAAGAATCACATTGTAACTTATAGAAAATAGTAAAAAATGGAAGCTATAACATAACAAACCCCTAAGATTCGTTGCATCTAATGAGGAATATCTCATATCAAGTTGCCTCACTATTCTATGGTAGGAGACTTGCTAGGGCACCAAGAAATTATGGAGAAAACATTTGAGAAGGAGGCCCTTAGGAGAGAAGCCTTAGATGATACACTAGAGTGTAGTACAACAAGATGGTGGCACACACATAAACCTAACATCCCCACATGGAAAGCACTAGAAATATTAATAAAAACTAGATTTTTGGAGGAAGAAGGGGAATGGGATTTGTATTAGATAATATGATGGAACAACTGACCCTTATGGACACATTCAACAGTGTGTTGAAATTTGGAATGAAAAGAGAGAGTTTGATGAAAGACAGACTACAACTATTTTATTGTCCACACTATCATTGATTATTAAGACATGGTATATCAACCAGGAGAAGAGAGTGTAAACAAGAAGTTGGATTATGGTTGAAGAAGATTTTTATAAGATGTTTTCATTCACAGACCCTAATAGGCAATTGCAGAATATCCTACTACAATGAATGAAACAAGTAAATACACTTCTGAAAGAAGTGAGGGAGAAGTTTGGAGAAAAGAAGAAAGAGAAAACTTTGTAGGAAGAACACAAGTTATGGATCCTAGAAAATGGATGGATGTGGAGACGGTATCTATCAAGAATTGTTGCAAAATAAAGAAAATAACAATTCTAGAAAATGAAGAGGACCCCAAAAATTTGGAGGTACATGTGGAGGAAGGAGAAAGGGAACTATCAGCATAAAACCTAGACAAATCCCAATACTTTTAGCAATCCTTAATGATAAGAGAGGAAGACTTTACAAGTGAGGGAACTACAAATTATGCAAAGATTGGTAACTATTGGAGGGAAGGAGAAGTCATGTAGTGGCAGAAGTGTTACAATATTATGAAGATCTCTTTCCTAGGACTTTTAAAGACCTAAAAGGTATAAAAGAAGTAGGCATAATTAAAATTGAAAGGAAGCAAGTTATGCAGAAAATGCTTTCTACACTGATCTACTAAGGAAAGATTTATGCAAATTTTAACTTTTACAGTTACAAATTAAGATGCACATTAACAAAAAGGTAACAACAACATCCAAATGCAAATACAAAACTCACAACACAAGATATACGTGGGGAAAACCCTTTTAGGTAAAAACCCCACACTCCAAAGCCGCCCAACATATTATTCAAGAATCAAGAAGATTACAATATACTTGCAGAGCAAGCTTTCATAGGAGTATAACAAACAAAAGATTTAGAAGGTAACTCAACATCTATAAGACTCTTACACACAACCTCCATCTCAAGCTCTTGATATATAGGAGATACAATACAGTAAACCGTCAACGGTAATTACAAAACTATGAGCCAAAACCACCCAAAAGTGGCGCCCAAATTATCTTCAATAAAGGATGCCTTATGATGTGCCAAATCACACACCAACATGTGTAACTCTCCCCTTTACAACTCTTTTGAGTGTCCAACACGTTTTCACATTTCTCAAAAATAGGAGGTCCAACTTCTGGAGGTCATAACTTTTGATCCAGGTGTTCAATTGAGGAACTGTTTAATGCCTCAGAAAGCTTGTGAAGAGATCTATCAAGCTATAACCTACTTTGTTGGTTACTACAACTTTCAGGGTGTTTAGGGCTCTAAGTGCCTCAAAATTGAGTTTGAAATTTTTTTCGGCAGTTTTAGAAAATAGAAACTTTAATATCTCGCAATCCAAATCTGATCTTGAGTTGAAACTCACGTGAGATGTTTACTTATCAGTTCTGCAACTTTTGGGAAAATTTTTGGGTCAATCAAAGGTCAAATGTAGAGTTACTAAAAATAGTAAGTCCCACCATTTTTAGCCCTTTTGTAAACTTTGAAAGTTCTAGACCATTCTTCAAGATAAAGGGTATTTGAAAAGACCAAAACTAGGAAGAATAGTAACCTTTCGTAGTTGCAAGGTTGAGACACTTTTCCTAACATTCTCCCCCTTGTTGAACACCTTGCAAGAGCAAAGGGAGTATTAACACCGTGATTTAATTGCTAGGGGTTGAGAGGCCCATAGACTCTGAACACCATATGAACTTCTCTGTGCTCACAGGTTTTGTCAAGGAATCTGCAACTTTCGTCAAAATGTCAACTTTTTCCAAGTTTACCTTCCATCCTCTACCATGTCATGAACAAAATGGTATTGGACATCAATATGCTTAGTCTTCATGTGGAAAGTAGGATTCTTCGCCAAACATATGGCACTCTGACTATCACAACAAATAGTAATCTTCCCTGCATTAAACCCAACATCAAAACACAATCTCTTAAGCCAAATGGCTTCTTTACAAGCATGAGTTGCTACCATGTACTCAACTTCAATAGTGGACAAAGACCACAGGTTGTTGCTTACTCATCCAAATAATAGTACCACCAAACATAGTGAACACATAAGCACTGGTGGATCTCCTACTGGCAATGTCACCTGCCTAATTTGAATCCATAAATCCTTGAATACAAATTGAATGCCAAGGTCCTATAGGATAACCATGACAACATAAGGAATACTTGAAAGTACCTTGCAAATATCTGAACACTCTCTTCACTACATCCCAATGTACCCATCCAGGATTAGCCATAAATCAACTAAGGACTCCTACTACTTGGGCAATGTCTGGTCCAGTACAGACCATCACATACATCAAACTCCCAACTGCACTACCATAAGGAACTCTTCTCATATCCTCCATCTCAGAAGGAGACTTTGGACAATCTGTAATAGATAACTTTGTCTCCATCATAATAGGAATAGTCAAAGGTCTACAATCTACCATGTTGAATCTCTCCAACACAGTGTTAACTACTTACTTTGGCCTAACCAAAGTTTTTTGTTTGCTCTATCTCTTCTGATCTCCATCCCCAGAATGTACCGAGCTGCCCCTAGATTTTTCATCTCAAATTGTGCTGACAACTGAGACTTTAAATCAGAAATCAAACTTTTATCATTCCTAATGAGTAACATATCATCGACATATAATGCAATAATGAGAATGTGATCATTGTCAAACTTGTAATAAACACAATGATCTGATTTTGATCTCTGAAATCTAATACTCAATGCAAAGGCATCAAATTTCTGGTACCACATCCTAGGAGACTGTTTCAAACCATACAAAGACTTTTTCAACTTGCAAACTATATTTTATTTACCTTTCACCATGTAGTGCTCTGGCTATGACATATAGATTTCCTCCTCTAAGTCGCCATGAAGGAATGTTGTCTTCACATCCATATGTTCCACTTCTAGATCATACGTTGTTGCAAGAGATAACATGAACCGAATAGATGTTAACTTTGCAATGGGAGAGAAAATTTCACCATAGTCAATTCCCTCCACCTGAGAATACCCCTTCGTAACCAATCTAGCCTTATATTTCTCAACACTGCCATCTACACCAAATTTCTTTTTGAACACCCATTTGCATCCAACAAGTTTTCATCCTTTAGGAAAAGGCACCAAGTCCCAAGTATTATTCTTTTCCAAAGAAGTCATCTCCTCTTCCTTGGCCTCCTTCTAGGAACCTGCATCTTTCATACCCATAGCCTCTTTCACAATTCTAGGCTCATTAGTGTTAGAAATCAAACCAATAATACAATTGGAATCATGCAATGAATAACCAAACTTATCAGGTTGTCGCCTTATCCACGTGGACCTCCTCAAAGATTGAGGTTGAGGTTCTTCATCTTCTTCTAAACTTTTAGAGCTACTAGAACTCTCCTCATTATTAGGTCCAATAGATGTTTTTGGTTCAACTTTCTTAGGGGTGGAAGGAAGCTAAATCACATCCTCTTTCTTCTCTTCTTTCTCTGGCTGCAAGACAACAGAAGAAGGATTGATCTCTCTAAAGATCACACTTCTTCTATATAAAACACTCTCATCCACTAGATCCCAAAGCTTGTACCCTTTCACACCGATGCCATAACCAATGAAGATACACTTCACAACCTTGTTCTCCAATTTAGACCTCTTCTTCGTAGGCACATGTGCATATTTCTCACGACCAAATACTTGAATGTGTCTCAATGAAGGATTTTTACCAGATCACACCTCCATAGGTATCTTATCAATGAGCCCTGATGTAGGAGACCTATTAACCAGGTAACAAGTGTTAGGAACAACTTCATCCCAAATATTTTGTTCAAGGCTAGCTCCACTTAACATACTCCTTGCCCTCTCCATTAATGTTCTATTCATCCTCTCTGCAACTCCATTCTGTTGAGGGGTATATGGAGTTGTCTTGTACCTCTCAATCCCATGTTCTTTATAGAACTTGTCAAAATTTGCTGAAAAAAACTTACCACCATTATCAGTCCTCAAGCACTTAATCTTTATATCCTTCTAATTCTCTACAAGAGCTTTGAACTCTTTGAATCTACTAAAGACTTCAGAGTTTATTCTAACCTTCTACTATAATCATCAATAAATGAAACAAAGTAAATAGATTTTAAAATCGAAGGAACATCAACAGGACCAAACACATCAGAATGAATCAAGTCCAACACCTTAGAAGATTTGTGAGAATGGGAATAAAAATGAACATAGTTTTGTTTTCCATAAATGCAATGTTCGTAGAAATTGAACTCAAGGTTATAGTCATTCATACCCTCAACAAGTTTTTTTATTTTTCAGGGTCCTCAAACCCTTTTCACCAATGTGACCAAGCCTTTGGTGCCATAACATTATCTTCTTAGCTGGAAGTTTCATCTCCATAGAATGAGCACCCTTAGGTACCCCGAAAGCACGACCATCGGAAGTAGATGCAACAGTCCTCTTTGCTGTTGGTTCCAATGGTGAGGATGAAGACTCTGAAGCTCTCTTCTTTGAAACATAGGTACTATTGCACTAAACCGCACATGCATCAAGCTAAAACAAAGTGTCGATCCTAACACCATTAGCCAACACCATAGATCCTCTAGTCATCTTGCATCCTCCATTCAAGAAAACAACTTGCACACCCACATCATTCAACTTGCTTATAGAAAGGAGGTTCCATGCCAAACTAGGGGTATGCAGAAAACCATTGATCCCCTTCACTCATTCATTAGGGAATTGAATCAAGACTCTTCCATAGCCAACAATCTTCAGGTGAGAATCATCACCCAAATACACCTTTCCACCATCGTATTCTTAATACTTCAAAAACCAACCCCAATGTGAGGTCATTGTAAAAGATACACTAGAGTCAATAAGCCACACATCCTTAGATGCATGCATTGCCAAGGCAGTGACAAATGCTTCTCCTTCATCCTGAGAGGAGTTGTCAGAAACTGAATCATAGTTCTTATTTTTCTTTTTCTCTTCCTTGCACTCCTTGTGGAAGTGACTAGGTTTGCCGCAGTTCCAACACAGGGCCTTGGACTTTCTGGGAGAATTAGATCTCCCACAGGATTTGGATATTCCTTTTTCTTCCTTCTTCTTATCCTTTTTTTTCCCTTTGTTTAGATCTACCATGAAATGTAAGAGCCTCCTTAGCCAATTCAGAAGACTTTCTCCACATTTCTTCAGACAACAACGAAGAAACCACTACATCCATCTTGAAGGTGGTAGTGGTACTCCCAATGGCCATAATTAGGTGATCCCACGAATCTGGTAAGGAACATAGTAATGTCATACATCGATCCTCCTCCTCCATCTTCACACCAACAAAGGTCAACTAGGCAACAAGCATATTGAATGTATTCAGGTGATCAGTGACAGATCCTCCATCTTCCATCCTTAGAGAATACAATTTCTTTTGTAGGAATAACTTGTTCACTAGGGATTTAGCCTGATAAACATCTCCAAGCTTCTTCCAAAGATCCTTTGCAGTCTTCTCTTCATGGATATTTAGGAGTACTGAATCAACCAAACAAAGTCTTATCAGACCCTTAGCCTTCTAATCCATCAGATCCCAACCATCTTGTTTCATGCTCGATGGCATGGTTCTGAATACTACGAGCCATAGATCTTTATCCACCAATAAGTCCTTCATCTTGAGTTTCCACAACTCAAAGTTGCTTCCATTGAACTTCTCTATATAAAACCTCCCAGATGTGCTCACCATCTCTTTCCCGCAACAAAGATTTCAAAATCCTCGGCACAATCTCCCATTCAAATGATGATCAACTCAGAAACCCCTCTACCCAAGAAATAGAACCAAAGGTGATCAGACTTTGATACCAACTAAAAGAAAGAAAGGTATGTAGAAAATACTTCCTACCTTATCTATTGAGGAAAGATTTATGAAAATTTTAACTTTTACAGTTACAAATTAAGATCCACATTAAAAGAAAGGTAATAACATCCAAATGCAAATACAAAACTCACAACACAAGATATACGTGGGGAAAACCCTTTTAGGTAAAAAACTCCACACTCCAAAGCTGCCCAATATATTATTCAGGAATCAAGAAGATTACAATATACTTGCAGAGCAAGATTTCACAGGAGTATAACAAACCAGAGATCCAGAAGGTAACTCAACATCTATAGACTCTTACACACAACCTCCATCTTAAGCTCCTGATATATAGGAAATACAATACAATAAATTGTCAACGGTAATTACAAAACCATGACCCAAAACCACCCAAAAGTGGCGCCCAAATTATATCCAATCAAGGATGCCTTATGATGTGCCAAATCACACACCAACATGTCTAACTCTCCCCTTTACAACTCTTTTGAGTGTCCAACACGTTTTCACATTTCCCAAAAATAGGAGGTCTAACTTCTGGAGGTCATAACGTTTGATCCAGGTGTCCAATTGATGAACCATTTAATGACTTGGAAAGCTCATGAAGAGATCTATCAAACTATAACCTACTTTTTTAGGACCTCTAAGTGCCTCAAAATTGAGTTTGAAACTTTTTTTGGTAGTTTCAAAAAATAGAAACTTTAATATCTCGCAATCCAGCTATGATCTTGAGTCAAAACTCACCTGAGATGTTTACTTATCAGTTCCGCACCTTTTGGAAAAAAATTTGGGTCAATCTGAGGTCAAATGTAGAGTTATTAAAAGTAGTAAGTCCCGCCATTTTTATCCCTTTTGGAAAATTTGAAAGTTCTAGACCATTCTTCAAGATAAAGGGTATTCGAAAAGACCAAAACTGGGAAGAATAGTAACATTTCGTAGTTGCAAGGTTGAGACACTTTTCCTAACAAAAATATAGTTGAAATAAGGAACAAAACCCATTAGGAAAAAACCCTACTGCCTTAACCAAAATTTGAAAATCAAGGTAAAACATGAATTAGATAAGATGTTGAGTGGACGAATTATTAAGTCTATATAGCACTTATATTGGGTAAGTCCGATTGTAATTTAAAATAATCTAAGATTGGTGAGATCCAAATTTGTGCTGATTTCAAGGAACTAAATAAAGCATGTATAAACATGATTTGTTTCCCACACTCATTATAGAATAAGTGTCAGAATTAGTGGTTGGTAGTGAGGTGTACTCTTTTATTGATGGATTTTGAAGTTACCATCAAGTGAAGATTCTATAGAAAGAACAACCTAAGATAACTTTTTCCATGGTATGAGGTTCGTTTATGTATACTATGATGCCATTTGGTTTGAAGAATGCCTCAATAGCATGCAATAGGATCATAGTTAATGCATTTAAGGATTTTGTACATGACTTCTTAGAAGTCTACTTGGATGACTGCATTGTTTATGGACTACTGAAAGATCATGTATAGTGTTCAGGTTGAAGTTAGAGAGGTGTAGGAGCCTCCAAATATCTTTGAATTTGAAGAAATGCTCATTTTTAGTACCTCTTAGTACCCCTATTAGGGTACATTATATGCAAAGAAGGGATGATAGTGGATTCTTTAAAAGTACTAATAGTATTGAACTTGCTACCACTTAAGACAACTTATAAAAATAAAAACATTCCAAGGATGTATAAGATACCATAATAAATTTATCAAGAATTACGCAACAATCTCCAACCCCATAGAAGAGCTACTAAAGAAGAAAAAAACAAAAAAATTAATGGATAGAGAAATGCTAGCAAACATTTGACAGATTAAAAACTAAAATAGTAGAGGCACCAATTCTAATATTTCTTGATTGGAAATCACCCTTCCATGTCCATGTAGATGACTCCAATACTGCAATAGGTGTAGTACTAGCCCAACCAAGAGGAAATAAAAATCATCAGATAGCATTTGCTAGTAGGAATTTATCAAAGGTTGATAAAAACTACACAACAATAGAGAGGGAAACCCTAGCCATGGTATACGCATTACATAAATTTAGGCATTATCTACTGCCTACTCTATTTGTATTCTTTACAGATCATGAACCAATGAAATACCTACTAAATAGGCTTGTAACTCAAGGAAGAATCTTCCACTAATTGCTATTATTTCAAGAACTTGAGCTTAAAATCATGGTGAAACCTAGATATGCTAACCAAGGGCTAGATTATCTATCTAGAATTGAGAATGGAGAAGACAGGCCTACTGAGAATGAAATGTTTGGTGCAAACTCGATCAGAGTGAATGCAATACCTCAAGAGCTCATTGAAGTAGTAAAATTATTGTCAATAGGGGAGTATCCTAAAGGGAGTATGAAAGAACAGAAAAAGAGATTATTGTGAAAATTCTTTCCTTACACTTTAATTGGAGGAGAATTATACATCATTGGAAAAGATGAGGTAATAAGAAGAGTGGTGCTGGAACATGAGAGGAATAATATATACTAAGAGAAGCACGTGATGGCATCTCAAGAGGACGCCACTCTAGATAAGGTATGACCAAGAAGGTAATGTTGGTAGGACTATGGTGGACTACCCTATTTAAAGATGAAAATGCTTATGTGAGAGGATGTGACATATGCTAGAGAGTAGGAATACCTACTACTAAAGATGAAATGCCTTTGAGACATTATGCCACGGGGTACCTTTGAAAAGTGGGCAATTGATTTTATTGGGTCTATCAAACCACCAACTCATAAAACACATGCAAGGTTTATCATAACATGGATAGAGTATTTGACTAAATGGGCAAAGGTAGAGGCTACCAGATATTGTATAATGAGAACTACTACTAAATGTATCTACAAAAATATTATAACAAGATTTGAGTGTCCAATAATATAACCAATGACCAAGAGAAGCACTTTGTCAATAAGACAATTGTGGATCTATTAGACAACTTCATCACACACAATAGAAGCAATCCATACCACCCACAAGAAAATGGGGCTAGTGAAGCCTTCAACAAAATATTGGGCACACCATTGAAAAAAAATTGTAATGGAAATGTGACATATTGGGACATCAAAATACCATCTATTATATGGGTTTACCAGACTACATACAAAAGATCAAACAAGTATTTCCCTTTCCAACTATTTTATGGATTTGATGAAAACCTTCCCATCCATTACATGGTACCAAACTTGAGACTAGAAAAATCACTAAAAGAAAGATTATTAGATCTAGAGAAATTAGATGAGAAAAGATTATTAGCCATCTACAATCAGGCTAGGAGAAAAGGAGACAAAAAGAATGGAATAATATAAACATAAAGACTGAAACATTCCACACTAATGACACTATCATGTTCTCTAGCCGTAAGTTCAAAAAACTCAAGAAATTGAAAAAGCAGTGGTTGGGACCCTATAAGATTGCATAAATAATGAATTCAGGAGCTGTGAGATTGAAGACATTACAAGATGACCTTCTAAATGGATATATAAATGGCACAAGATCAAAGCATTATTATGTGGCAGATTAAGTTCTAGAGTCAACAGAAGAATTGTATCAAGATGGGAACTTGTACAATTTATATTATAGTGTATTATAGTGCGATGACACAAAAATGGAGAATTGAAAAGAATAAACATAAAGAAGGATAATAGGGAAAGAATTGGAGTATAGATCTATGGAAAACAATTTTCTATAGAAAATAAGACATAAAAGAGGAATAAAACATAATGCCATTAAAAACTTGGTAAAAAAATTCAGGAGACAAATTATACTGCAAAAATCTTATGGTTGGTAAAAATAACCTCCAGTTACACTACAAAAGGTTTGCAACATGATCAAAGAAAATTTAAGCAAAAATTTAAAAAAATGTGCAACACTAAAGACCTATGCCACAATAGAAAAACCTAATGGGAAAAGGTGACAATCAGAATGGAAAGGGATCTATTGAATGTGAAAAGGTATGTTGATAAAGTGCCAAAAGAAGTGGAAAGATGCCCATTTAGCCAATGTAAAAAGTTAAATTTGGACTATAATGATTGGTAAAAATGTCTATCACAATTGGAAACCAATGGAAAACTTGGAGGGAAAAGAGGTAGGTGACATTAAATTCAAAAAGGGACTTTGGTGGCCTATATAAATTAAAAGAGAAACACAAAAGGCACACCAAAATTATTAAGTGCCAAAACCATTCCAAGTTGTAGTGAAATGAACAAAGAGATATGAAGTGTATCAAGAAATGAATTGGAGAATTAGGCTTGGAATTGAGTTGAAGAAAGATAGAAAAGACCGGTGAACTAGTGATTGTGAGGAAGGTCAAGTATCGTTTGTAAAAGAAGAAACTCTAAGAAGGAAAGTCCCATTCTCATTGATATAGAGAAAAATCCTTGACCCAAATACAATAAATACCCATGTAAGGTAATAGAAGTAGATGCAAATGGGGCCTTTTCAAATGTTCTAGCATATGAATTATATGTAGACAAAAGGAAGTACATGCATGCAAACCTATCTAAAACTTTTCATAAAAAAATTAAAGATACTTGACAACTCCTGTTGAAGGTGGATGAAACTACAGGAAGAACTAAATACTTGACCCAATACAAAAGCATGGAGGAGCTCAAGCTTGATACATAGGCAATTTTTTTAAACTTGTGTGAAGAATATGCATGGGTACAACTTATACTAAGATGGATGCACACCGAAGTCATTTATCTCGACCAACCCTATAGAATTATGAAGCAAGCTATAAAGGCAATGATTGGGTTGTACAACAAGGGAGAACTTAAAGATAAAGTGAAAACAAAGAAGGTGATGGAACTTACCAGTGCGACCCATGATGGAAGGAATTTGACAGTCATAGACATCACAAACCTTGTAGTACAGTATGCAACAATGGGCATAGCACAGAAGATCTACTACACTAATCAAGAGAATTTGACAATAGGGACTTCCATACTCACTACATATGAAATGATTATCAATAAAAATGAGTTTGATTTGCCAGAGGTGCTACGTGAACAATTGTTGGAAAACTTGGACATAAAAATCCCTGCATTACCAATTTAGGTATGTCTATTTAATCATATGTCTTGCTTTATATTTTGTGAAAAGATTACCATCATATAGAGGATGTGTTTGGACAGAGGACATCATGGTAGAATTGCAAATAAATAAACATGACAAACATTTCACACAAGCCACAACTTTTCGCAAGGTATATTGGGGATTCTTCAAAATTTTAGGTAGAAATGTAGAGCAAAGACCATGTATCCTTGGAGATAGTGCACTAGTACCAAAAAGACATCACATCTATACTAGACATAGATGTTATCTATATTGAAGTTGTTGAACCAAGTAAATAATGTGTACCAAGATTACCCTATGAGATATTTGATGAGCTAGTAGAAACAAACATCAAAAAGAACTATTGGTACTTTTGAAGGAACTTAAGGATGAAAGATTCATAACATATGATGAGTACATAGAGAGGAAGTTGAAGATGGAGTTGCAAGAGAAATTAGAAAAGGGAAAAGAGAAGCTACATAAAAATGGGGTTTTGAGAAGGATCCAAAACCACTAGTAGTAATAGAGATTTTTGACTCCCCACTGTTGACACAAAATTTTAAACTTTAAAAATTTTCATCCAAAATCCATTTCCCACCATCATGATGCCTTTATAACAATGTTTTTTCCATTTCAAAATAAATATTCTCATAATTGGCCTAAAAAAAAACTAAGCTCTGATAAATTACCTTCACCCTAAAACCAAAAGGCCACATTAAAAATACCCATGTCATTCAAAGCATATCACGGGAGTCTTAACCCTAAAATCAAAGTGTGTAGATAAAAGACTTGCGGCATATTGGAATGACTAGCCCAGAGGTCTCTTCGATATATCAAGAGATCGGTGTGACACCTAAATGTGTCACACTGATAAAGTGACAATATGATAAATAATGTATTAAGGAAAGATTTCCATGTCGAGGAGACTCATCATACAGTCTCTTCGAAAATCTGAAGACAAGCATTAAGGTGATGTTTTGGGCTAAAATTGAAAAGTCGAAGCGACAAAGATTTCAGACTATCTGGATGAGCCTTTGGAAGTCTCTTCGACATCCCGAATGAAAGAAGCATATCGGGGGGACTAAAAAATATCAGCTTGACATCCCACTGACAAAGTAGTAACATATAGTATAAAGAACTTTAGAATGTCGGTATGACCCAGATTCTAGTCCCGTCGAAAAGCCATTAGAAATGCCAAGTAAAGAAAAACATAAAAGGAGAGTTCAGGATATCGAAGGGAGGCAATATCTGGTCCCCCCGAAACAACGAACATAATAGATATCAAAAGGATAAATAGATGTCGAAGGGACTTGACAGAATGGGATTTCGATATGACAACCATTTAGGTCATAACGAAATCTCAATAGAAATAAAGGATCAAAAAACCCCTTAAGTATAATTGATTATTTCAAAAGATGACAAGACATGCTATGTTGCAAGAATTAAATGTCCTCTCGATGATATGAAAGCTACCATTAATGCTTAGATCTGAGTATATCAAAATTAATCTTAAGAAAATTTGATTCATTATGCAAGCATGGGAGCAAGGGCAGGCCTCTATAACAAATACAACTCAAGAAACCAAGTAAGTATTTTGAGCTTGAAATTTCTATCTGCTAGTTCAAATTACATTTGAAGAAGGTGGAATTCTCTTTCATTACGCTATGGAAAACATAGTTGAAAATCCTAGGGCCAAAAGACAAAAATTAGATGAAAGACATTTTAATCAAGATTTAATAGACCAATGCCCAAAGTCTGGAAAGAGGTCTAGAAGGAACACTCAGCTAAATCCTAGTGCAGAGAAACTTGAAGATACATACAAGCATGTAGGAGATATATGGACCCCTATGAGAGGGTATGACCTCTTCCTGTATCATTACAAAAAGATGTACATGCATACACTAGTCTCAAACCCATGGAGATTGAATTTAGGGCAGCTCATAGTACCATATGTACTTGTTAATGTCAAATTCTTAAAAGCAGTGGCCAAAAACTATAATTCACAAAATTGTATGGTTGAGTTAAAAGATGGAATTGGTTTCTTCCTTGTCACAAGAGATTATATATCGACGATTTTTTAGCTAGACACTAGCTTTGATGTAAAATTTAGAATCTGGGGCTTGCTCAATGAATATTACAATATGAGCAACAATTACAAAAGATGGAGGTTGCCTATACACAGACCTCGGGATGAAGGGAATAAGTTTAGAGTGTTTTCAGTAACAGAGTATCCCCCATACTCCATAGAGCAGTTTGAAGAATACTTTTAATATAGCTATTACTCTGTGTGCCAATTACTTGGTATTGAAGCTTCCATGTTTATGGAAATTGCTCCCATGGTTCTAACTGCTGATATACAAAGCCAGCAAGCCCAACACTTTGACTATGTTGAATTCTTGGCCAATGCCCTTCAGAATGAATTGGTCTCCATAAAAGGAGGGGGTAGTAAATTCAAACATTATTATTTGCTTATGCACCTTATCTTATATAAGGGACAAAATATGAGACTGTGGAATGAATGTTTAAGAGTAAGGGATTTGAACAAAAGGGGGGATATCAAACCTATTCCGATGTGGACTACTATATTAGATAGCATGTGAGAGAAGTCACACTACCTCTATTTTGAAGAGTATTTCATAAAGCCTGTATATAAACTGTTAGGCCACCCTTGATTACAATTTGTCACCAAAAATACAGAGCTTCTTAAGGCCTAACGATAAATATGAACATGGGAAATTTAGTCACAATTGGGGTGACTGGTATTCTTATAATGATTGCACAAAAATAAGAGTTTTTGGATTTGAAGGGCCCCCCTTTTTGTTGTCAAGGACTTGCCTGGACAGAATTGCTTATTTGGAAATTGTAAGACAACTTGCTTATTCTGATTTCTTGTATTTGAAGGGTCACAATAAGCAGTCTTTCATGCCTAGAACCTTGTGCTTTGGAGACTTTACAGTTATATCTGATAAGGGGTATCAGCTGATTGATAAAAGAATGGAACATTTTAAATTACCTTCAAGAAATGCCAGGGAAAATTTTGATCTAGAAAATTTTATGAACACAGTCAAAACAAATAAAAAAGTTGAAATATCATCATGTGTTGTTTGTTGATGATGACTTGGTTAGAAACTGTGATGAGCACACTGCAGTTGAAAGAAGAAGCCTATATCATAAGGTAATGTTTTCTGAAGCTTGGAGGGTAGCTCAAAATCCCAATCATACAGGTGCTTTCATGGATATTGATAATCCCATTGAAAGATTGGATGCACTAATTGCAAATGCAGTATATTTGATTGAGAATGTTCCTCCTTATATCTTTGAGAAGAAAGGAAGATTCATCAAAGAGACATAGGCTGGAGATGAGATTCCCATTGCTCATCTGTCTCCTCAACAGACTCCTAACATTTCCTTTGATGTTGACGAAGAAGAGGGGGAGAATAAAGACTTGCAAGCATCCACGCCTCTCATTGAGGAATATGAACCTCCAGAAGAAAGAGAAGAGGTTAAAATAGAAACTTCTGATGACTTGTCAGAAGATGTGAGATATTTAGATAGCCAGAAATTTGTTACATATACTGAGTTCATTAAGACCCTAGAATTCAAATCTTTTTGTATGAATATAAAGGAAAGCAAGATTGAGAAAAGATGAAAAATATCACCCCTGAGATACAAGATGAGGTTCTACAAGAACTTCAATCAGAGATTGATAAGGCTATGGAGAATATGACTCCAAAGAGAGGAAGAGAACTGCTTCAAGAAGCAGGGGTGATGTTGGTTCCTAGATGGGACATGACTATTTGATACTTTTAGGAAGAATCAGGATAAGAAGATGCAACTCAGTATTGAAGTTGTTGATAAAATAAAATCTAGATCAGGATATGACCCTGACAAGCGAATATTGTTGATATGGTCACTTTATCCCCCACATAAGAAACCCCAAGTCATAAGCAACCCAAGTGAAGCCTTTGGTCATCTCATGATTCAAAGGGTTGAATATACTGATCCCATTGAGACTACTGACTTGAATGTGAATGTTGCAAAATTCACAAAGGCACATATTGAGCAGTTGGTAAGAAATAATAATGCTTATATGGTAGAAAATGCATAGCTCAAGCAAGAGGTTGCCACTTATAAGGATAAATTACCTTTGCCAAGAAGTTATTCACCCTACCTGGAGGCTGACAAAAGGGTCATAGAAGCTAGACCAGAGACTAACTACTGGAAGCTCAAGGCAGAGAATTCTCAAAAGAAAAGTGAACAACTGGAAACTGAGATAAAAGTTGTTAAATACAACATGGCTTTTGAATTGATTCAGAAAATGTTCAACAAGATGATGGTGAAGAGTGATAAAGTCTAGGAATTGCACAAAAGGACTTATCAAGTCTATCAAGAACACAAAAGACTTCATCTCAGGATGTTAGAGAAAAAAGAGGAATTGAATGCTAAAACAGGTGTTGAAGGAAAGATATTCAAGGAGTATAATGACTTGATTGGTGAACACGAGAGATTCAACACAATATTGATAGAAGATCTAAATGATTTTGATCAACATATTGACATGGCATTTCCCAAAATTTTCAATGTTGAAGGTAATTTACAGGAAAAGGACACCTGGAAAGATGAACTGGATCAATTGTTGCCACCACTTCTTGAAAATGTTAATAATGAAGAGAGGGTGATAGAAAACACCCATGCATGTTTGGGGAAGATATTTGCCTTGGAATCAGCTGTGAATGATATAATTTCCAGAGATACATGTACCAGCCAAGATTACATAAATCATATTGGCAAGGTGAATTTATTCATAGCTAGGGCATAGTGAGCAATCAAAAGGAGCGGGTACAGAAAATTTTGTTATCAACAGGCAATGCAGTCGTGTCAATCTGAAACATGGAGAGGAGGACCTTGCCAGGCCAGTGGTCACGGGTCCCTCTACGATGATTAATGGAGCTCAGAACCTGATCGTTGCATTTGCCTCTGTTTATTTCTCTATTTCTTACTTATGCATTAGTTGTTTGAAAAGATACAATTATGAATAGTCACATCATTTCAGGCTTGAAGCTTGTTCGTATCCTATAAATATGGGATACCAAGGCCATTTTGAGAGGATCATCGATTGAAATATTTTTCATATACATACATCCAAGACAATATAGTTCTCATAAATTTCTATATATGTTAGTCTATATTTTTAAATATATTATGAACTTTCGAATTAATACAAAGGAGCAGAGTTATTTGGTGAATCAAAATTTTGGTGTTCAATTGTTGTGTTGATTTTCATTTTATGGGCTGCATGGTTGTCTCCAAAATGGTTTTCGAAATTGTTTAAATTAATACATCAAGGATATAATTAATTTATCAGTGCACATATGTTTTTTGTGTGTGGTCTATTTGATTGGTTTCTATGAGAAGTTGATTTAAGTCCTACTAAGTGGTCTATGTTTATTGGTCTCTGCCTAGGGTTAAAATCCTTTGAACAAGTCATCTTGGTTGGTTTCCTTTCCATTAGAATTAAAAATCCTTTCTTCTAGTCACAGTAATTTAGGGAAATATCATTGGGATTTGATAAGAAGAACCCTACAACTCAACATCCTTGCACATCTATACAAGGTATAGATTCATATAAGTGCCTAGCAATTCGATTTTAACCAAACATTAAGATCCATATACCATTAACTCTTTACCCTGTTGCCCAATAGATAAAGCAATGGTCCTAATCATTAGCAATTTTTACATCTTGAAACCTATTTACATATTTAAACCTACACATCAGGAATAGTCATCAAACCTTATATCTACTTCACACCCATTTGCCATTGTGAAGGTCAATCAAGTCTGCATTAATCATTCAGGTATACCCACCTAGGTCTGGCAGAGCCTGAAGTTAAGGGAGTTTTAACCATATTTGCCCCATGTCGTTAGCTAAAAACGTCAAGAGAGCTTGGCAACCTCTTAGGGTTAACAACCTGCATTTTTGTGAGCTAACAGAATTGGCGACTCTACTAGGGATACACAAAAGGAACCTAGTAGGAGACCATATTATTAGAGTCATAAAGTTAAAAGGCATAACTCTGCTGGTGAGGAAAAACCCAGAAGATTGATAAGTCCTCTCAAGAGAGGTGGCGAGTCTACACAAAGTTCAAATTAGTTTATGAGATAAAGTGTCATAATAGATGGTAGAAGATCCAAAACTGATGGTAAGAAATTAAAATCTTCCCCACCTGAAAGGGTACCTTCCAAGAAAATTGGGATGCCAAATCAGTCTGAATGTATTAATGACCGGAATACCAAAAAGAATACTTCAGAACAACCAATAATAACTCATAATAGCTTCACCCCCTGCGTGAATCAGACGAGCTCCAGTCTAAAAGTTATCATGCCCAGTCCAATGATATTCTAGCCCAATACAGGCCTAACCCTCAAAGGAAGCTTGAATATCAAGCTCAGATTGAAAGAGAAATAATGCAGAAGTAGACAAACTATGATTATCAAATGTCATTAAAATAGGGTGAAGAAACTCAATATGAGTCTATATATCAGATAACATCTACAGAAAACCATAGTACTCCACCAAAAGATAGAAGAAATAAGGATGAGATGCAACAGGATTTACTTAAATTACAAGAGGAACTTGAGGTAGTCAAACTAAGAGAAGAAGAAGAACAATTGAAACAAGAACTACAACAAGTAAGGTCTAGGACCACAGTAATTAGCTCAAAGTATATCCCCTCCATAAGCAAGGAGGGCATGCTCTAACAAGCAACCAACAGGGGTCACATCAAAATGCAAGTAGTTCACAAACTTCAAAGACACTGCATGGTGTCCATGTTCAACAAAATCCTCCACCACAAAATCCAAGACCACCCAATGCCCATAACCCATCTCAACATGTAGCTAATTCTTATCCACCACCTGGTCATCAACCTATTCCACCTCACCATCAAAATGTAAGCATGAACTTACACCATAATATACAACAACATCCTTATCATAATCAATACCAACCAAACCAACATTTACAAGGACCTCTTAACATAAATAGATACAGACAGCTAGATTTGTCTAGATATCAAGTATGTCTAGACCCTATTGATAATGATTTAAGAAATGCCATTCCAAAATTCACTGGAAACAATGCCATCTCAACAGAGGAACATATTAGAAATTTTGAGACAATCATGGATAATTATGAAGTGCAATATGAAGACATCTAGATGAAGTTATTTATGTTGTCTCTTATTGAAGATGCTAGAGACTGGTACAAGAATCTGCCCGATGCATCAATTTATTCTTTTGAGGATTTCAAGGATCAATTTAAAGAACAATATGGGAGCCAATTTGATCCAAATTTTGTTGTGCACAAGTTAACAAGTATCTAGAAAAATTATAATGAATCAGTTGTTGATTTCAATCAGAGGTTTTCAAAGATCTATCATAAGATCCCACCAGAGTTGAAGCCTCTAGATCATATGGCTCTGGCTTTGTATTTGAACGCCTTTGACCCTAAAAGTGGATATGATCTCAAAAACAAAGTTCCTATGACCTTGGTAGAAGCCCAAAAGGCAGCCATAAGTATTGAAAATAATAGGAGAATAGCTGGGAAGCTTGGGAAAAGAGATAATCCAAAAATCTCATCAAACTCAAATAATAATCAAGTAAAGCTTAAGAATTACTACAGAAATGAAAGGCCTAGACTGCATGATATGCCTTATAACACAATTGGAAGGATGGAAGGCCTGTGGATAATAGGTAGAAATAGAATTACAAAGAAACTCCTAACCCCCTAAAGAAACAGGGGACACATATAGTGAACAACAATCCATGGTGTTACATGCAACCTACCTCACTCACTAGAATATTGTTTGGTAGCCAAATCATTGCAAGAGAATGAAATACCTTATGATCACAATAGAGATGACCATACCCTAAATATGGTACGATTTAGACCCCACTCAATTGATGAAGAATATTCATCTGATGAAGATGGATTTGAATACGATGTGAATAATTAGAAATATAATATTAATATGGGTAGGCAAGAAGTTTTTTCTAACCAAGAAGATAATTATGAGGAAACCACTCCTATATCCAATGTGACCCCACACTTCCAGTTGAGAACACCCACTAAGGAGGAAAAGAAAGCCCTTACAATTGTTGCTGTGGCTCAGGCCAGAAATAATTACAACTTGAGGAATAGGACTATGAATGCAGACTAAGGAACCCCTAGAGGATTGTTTGTTAAAGAACCAGATCATAAAAAGGGAACTTTGGGTAACCATAATAAAGAAGAAAACTAGAAAGTTACACACAAGGAAGCATCCAAAATTGAACAAAATAAGGTGAAGGACAAAAATAAGCAACAATCTAAAGAAAAGGGTTCCAATAAAGAAAAGTTAAAATAGATTACTACTACTCCTTCATTTGATATGACACAAGCATTGTCCTAAATCAAAATATCAGTACCATTAATGGAAATGATGACACTAGATGAATACAGGGACAGTGCCCTCAAGTTGATTTGTAGCATACCAAATCAAAACAAAAACAAAGGTAGAACAAATGATAAGGTGAATAACCTTGTACAAGAAGTTATGATGTCCCTGAAATCTATCTTGGTAATGCCATAATGAAGAACCCTGCCTAGGTAGACCCATTTTACATAACACTATTAATAAATAACAAGATAGTGAGGAATTGTATGATTGATTCTGGGGCAATAGTAAATATTATGCCTATTTCTGTCATGAAAGAATTGGGTTTATGGGTGGACATAACATATGGAAAATGTTATGCAATGGATAATAGGTCTATCCCTGTTGTTGGAATCATGAAGGATGTAGAACTAAAATTGGCCTCATGTCCTGAAGCAACATACACAACTAATATCATTGTAATAGACACTCCACCTTACTATGGAATGTTATTATCTAGACAGTGGACTACTGTAGTAGGGGGAATGTCTAGCTATTTTTAGCATACACCACAATACCAGTAAATGGGAAAGAAGTTAAACTATACAGAGAGCCAAGATACGAAAATGTAATAGAACAATTGAATCCTGGCCAAATGAATTGTTTCTATGATATAGATCTTGGGAATTTTAGGGTTGAAAAATCACAACCTAAATTACAAAATACAGAGTCAAGAGAAAGAGAAGCTCAAAAAGATAAGTCAGAAGTCTGGAGGATGTACTTTGATGGTGCATGTAGCAAAGGTGGCAATGGAGTAGGGGTGATATTCATTTCACCAACTAGTAGAACTTTCAAATATTCATTCCTGTTAACATTTGAATGCACAAATAACATAGTAGAATATGAGGCATTGTTGATAGGCTTGAACATTGCTATAAAATATAAAATCAAGCTCCTTGTTGTGTATGGGGATTCAAAATTGATTGTCTCTCAAGTCAGGGAGAAATATTCATCAAAAAATAAGAGGTTGAAGCAGTATAGAAATGTTGTTTGGGACAATATTGAACTATGTGATGCATTCTCTATAAATTGGGTAGATAGATCCAAGAATATAATGGCAAACGTAGCCCTAAAAAAGGATGACATCACATTGGCAAGAATAATTGAGGTAGAATTCAAGACTAGACCAAAAATTCTGATAATATTTATAATTGGCAAGTATTCAACGATGACTAGGACCTCATTAAGTTCCTCCATTGAGTGGACCAATATGAATCACAAGAAATTAATTTTAATGCATTTGTTGAGGAGGAGGATGGCAAGGAGACTCTTTTTAGAAAAAAAGTGGTCCAACTCAAGACAAACAAAATTCGTAAAGGCCTTGTAGCTCTCTCTCAAGAGTTTGATGGACATCATAGGTTCAATATGAAAAATGTACCAGTTAAGCAAGGTGATGTTGAAGAGATAAATCTTGGAACACAAATGGCTCCTAAGAAAGTGTATATTGGAAAAAAGCTCAATCCTAAAATTAGAAGCATGCTCATTGCCTTGCTTAGAAAATAGAAACATGTATTTGCCTGGTCTTATGATGAGTTGAAAGCATATCAAGAAGACCTTTTTCAACATGAGATACCATTGAAACCGGATGCTAAGAAATTCATGCAAAGACAAAGACCCATGAACCCTACACTAGCCCCTAAAATGCAAGAGGAACTTACAAAACTTAGGGAAGGTGGTATCATCAAACCAATCAGACATTCCTCTTGGGTTTCAAACCTAGTACCTATGAGAAAGAAAAATGGGGATATATGCTATGTGTGGATTTTAGAAACTTGAATGTGTCCTCACTAAAAGATAACTATCCTCTTCCAAATATGGAAGCAATGTTGCGGAGAGTAACTGGATGTGAATTATTATCTATGATGGATGGTTTTTCAGGATACAACCAGGTAAAAGTTAAAGAGTCAAAACAGTTTAAAACTGCTTTTACCACACCATGGGGGACATATGTATATGTAAGAATGTCATTTGGACTCACAAATGTAGGAGAAACATTCCAAAGAGCCATGGATGTAGCCTTTTCTAATCTTATCAATGATATCACAGTAGTCTATCAAGATGATTTGATAGCATATTCAAAAAATCCTGAGGACCATTGTGCCCATTTGGAAAATATTTTCATCAGAGCTTTAGAATATGGCATCTCATTAAATCCAAAGAAATGTCATTTTGTTGTAACAGAGGGTAACTTACTTGGTCATATAGTTTCAAAGGATGGAGTAAGAATTGATCTTGAGAGAGTAGAAGCTATTGATAGAATCTTGATTCCAAGAAATATAAAATACATATAATCTTTCTTTGGTCAGATAAATTTTTTTAGGAGATTCATACCAAACTTTGCAGAAATAGTCAAGCCTATCTCCAAAATGTTAAAGAAAGGTGAAAAGGTAGACTAGATAGAATAGGTTGTTGATGCATTTGGAGCTATTAAAAAAGCAATTAAAGAAAATCCTGTGTTGAAATCTCTAGAATTTGACAAACCATTTCAAATATTTTCCTTTGCATCATTTCATACATTGGTCATAGTAATGTTGCAAAAGAATAGGGAAGGTTTTGAACAACCTATCTCATTTTTTAGAAAAACACTCCAAGGGGCAGAATTAAAATATGACATAATAGAAAAACAAGCTTATGCCCTGGTGAAAGCAGTTAAGGCATTCAGACCCTATTTGGTAGGGGCTCAAGTAATAGCCTATGTGCCAAATGCTGCAGTAAAGGATGTATTTGTCCAAAATGAAGTCATTGGGCGAAGATGTAGATGGATTAATAGAATCCAAGAATTCAACATTGACATTCAGATTACTAAACTTGTTAGAGGACAGGGTCTAGCCAAATTAATGACTGAATCCAATCTAGAGACAGCACAGATTTGTAACACGAAAGAAGAAAATAATGATATTGCAAGCATTGAACATACCTCTTGGTATACTAATGTAATGTATTATCTAAAAAACATGAGGTGCCCTCCAGGCCTAACTGACAATCAGAAGAGAACATTGAAACTCCATCCCTTGAAATATATTTTTATGGATAGGGACTTGTATTGGAAAAATAGATATGGTATCTTGTTACTATGCCTAGATAAGACATGGGCTGAGAGGATGCTGCAGGATATGCATAAAGGTGTATGTGGAGGACATTTCTCAGCCAGGACTACTTCCCATAAAATATTAAGAGTCAGGTATTATTGGCCTGAAGTTTTTAAAGATGCTCACAATTATGTAAGGAAATGTGAAGCCTGCCAAAGGTTTTCTAGTAAACTCAATTATCAAGGGGCCTTACCACTCAAACCAATGCAAGTGGAAGCTCCATTTCACCAATGGGGACTTGATTGTATAGGAGAAATTGCAGAAAAGACTAGTGGTGAACATAAATGGATTTTGGTAGCTATCGATTATTTCACAAAATGGATAGAAGCTATCCCAACAAGACAAGCTACTAGCAAGACTGTGGTAAACTTTCTTTTGGAAAACATTATCACTAGATTTGGAGAACTAGTGAAACTCATCATAGATAATGGCATGTGCTTTAGGTCAACAGAGTTTAAGTCATTTTGTGAGTCGTATGGCATAACAATCTCATATGCTTCACCATACCATCCCTGAGCCAATGGACATGCAGAATCTAGCAATAAAAGCATCATCAAGATAATATAAAGAATTCTGGAAAATAATAAGAATCCATGGGACTCAAAGTTAAAATTGGCTCTATGGGTAAATAGGATCACTATAAAAAGGCCATAGGAAAATTCCCATTTGAGTTGGTGTATGGTGCCCAAGCTAGACTACCCATGCATAATCGTATACCAATATATGAGTTTATTCTTCAAGAAGATTTGGATGTCCCTGAGCCCATGGAAGAGAGATTGGAACAATTAGCTGAACTTGATGAAATTAGAACATAAGATCATAAACAAAATGAAAAATTGTAGCTACAGATGAAATATCTCTTTGATAAAAGAACCAAGGAAAGAAAGTTCAATGTGGATGATATGGTCCTCATGTGGAATGCTAGAGGACAAGATAAAGGGAAGCATGGTAAGTTTGAAGCATTATGGATAGGCCCATTTGTCATCACCAGCAAGTGTGGTGAAGATTCTTATTACTTACAAAACATGAGTGGTGAACAACAAGAATTTCTAGTGCATGGACAATTCCTGAAACATTTTTTCCATGCACAATATATTAAAGAAGAACAGGAAATTGCCAGTGCATGGACAATACCTGAAATATCTTCTCTCTTTAAAGAAAATTTTCCATGCACTGTAGGTTAGGATTCCATTTCCCACCCCCCCACCTCCATTAGTCTACATCCCAGAGAGTGATTCTAGATCCTTGCAATGGCCTCACGGCCATTCATCCCCAGCCAGAGCCACTATTGACACAAAATTTTAAACTTTAAAATTTTTCATCCAAAATCCATTTCCCGCCATCATGATGCCTTTATAACAACATTTTTGCCATTTCAAAATAAATATTCTCATAATTGGCCTAAAAAAAAACTAAGCTCTGATACATTACCTTCATCCTAAAACTAAAAGGCCACATTAAAAATACCCATGTCATTTGAAAGCATATCACGGGAGTCTTAACCCTAAAATCAAAGCGTGTAGATAAAAGACCTATGCCATATCAGAATGACTAGCCCAAAGGTCTCTTTGATATATCAGGAGATTGGTGTGACACCTAAATGTGTCACACCAATAAAGTGACAATATGATACATAATGTATTGACGAAAGATCGCCAGGTCGAGGAGACTCATGATCATACAGTCTCTTCGAAAATTTGAAAACAAGCATTTAGGTGATGTTTTGGGCTAACATTGAAAAGTCGAAGGGAAAAAGATTTTGGAGTATCTAGATGAGCCTTTGGAAGTCTCTTTGACATCCTGAACGAAATAAGCATATTGGGGGGGACTAAAAAATATCAGCTTGACATCCCACCAACAAAGTAGTAGTTCATATAGTATAAAGAAGTTTGGAATGTCGGTATGACCCAGATTCCAGTCCTGTCGAAAAGCCGTTAGAAATGCCAAGTAAAGAAAAACATAAAAGGAGAGTTTAGGATATCAAAGGGAGGTAATATCTGGTCCCCCTGAAACGACGAACATAATAGATATCGAAAGGATAAATAGATGTCGAAGGAACTTGATGGAATGGGATTTCGGCATGAAAACCATTTAGGTCATAACCAAATCCTAATGGAAATAAAGGATCAAAAAAACCCTTAATTATAATTGATTATTTCAAAAGATGACAAGACATGCTATGTTGCAAGAATTAAATGTCCTCCCGATGATATGAAACTGCCATTAATGCTCAGAGCTGAGTATATCAAAAGCAATCTTAAGAAAATTTGATTCATTATGCAAGCATGGGAGCAAGGACAGGCCTCTGCAACAAATACAACTCAAGAAACCAAGTAAGTATTCTAAGCTCAAAATTTATATCTTATGGTTCGAATTGCATTTGAAGAAGGTTGAATTCTCTTGCATTACCCTATGGAAAACACAGCTAAAAACCCTAGGGCCAAAAGACAAAAATTAGATGAAAGACATTTGAATCAAGATTTAATACACCAATCCCCAAAGTCTGGACATAGGTCTAGAAGGAATGCTCAGCTAAATCCTAGTGCAGAGAAACTCGCAGATACATACAAGCATGTAGGAGATATATGGACCCCTATGAGAGGGTATGACCTCTTCTTGTATCATTACAAAAAGATGTACAAGCATACACCAGTCTCAAACCCATGGAGATTGAATTTAGGGAAGCTCATAGTACCATATGTATTTGTTAATGTCGAATTCTTAAAAGCAGTGGCCAAAAACTATAATTCACAAAATTGTATGGTTGAGTTAAAAGATGGAATTGGTTTCTTCCTTATCACAAGAGATTATATATCGATGGTTTTTCAGCTAGACTCTAGCTTTGATGTAAAATTTAGAATCCGAGACTTGCTCAATGAATATTACAATATGAACAACAATTACAAAAGATTGAGGTTGCCTATGTACAGACCCTAGGATGAACGGAATAAGTTTAGAGTGTTTTTAGTAACAGAGGATCCCCCATACTCCATAGAGCTATTCGAAGAATACTTTCAATATACCTATTACTCTATGTGCCAATTACTTGGTATTGAAGCTTCCATGTTTATGGAAATTGCTCCCATGGTTCTGACTGTTGATATACAAAGCTAGCAAGCCCAACACTTTGACTATGCTGAATTCTTGGTCAATGCCCTTCACAATGAATTGGTCTCCATAAAAGGAGGGGGTAGTAAATTCAAATATTATTCTTTGCTTATGCACCTTATCTTATATGAGGGACAAAATATGAGACTATGGAATGAATGTTTAAGAGTAAGGGATTTGGACAAAAGGGGAGTGTTTACAACAAAATATAGATCTTCTTAAAAAGATTTGAAATTAACACAAAACCCTAAAAATCTATATTCAGTGTAACAGAAAGATAATGATAAGACTATAAAAACCACACAAATATAAATGTTACCGAAGTATTGAAATGTGGTTGTTCAGATTACAACATAACTCCAATGTCAAATTTGTCCGGGGGTGGGAAATGAAAGATAAGGGTTCATTTTATAAAGTTTTGGGTAAAAGTGGTTTAGGCAGTTAAACAGTAATTTGGTTGAACAGTTGAACGGTGAGAGGTTGGTGTTTAACGGGTTTTGTGTTTTTTTTTTTTTTACGAATGATTTTTAGGGTAAGGTTCTAGGTGTGGATAAAATAATAAATTAAGTTGGTTTAATTTATTATTTACGATAGGTTTTAGTAAATAATAGATTAAGTTATTTAATTTATTATTTACAAAAGGGGAATAAAATAGAGATTTAACTAATTTAATTAAATTAATTAAATCTCATGGATGAGGGATAACTTAAGGGATAATTAGGTCAATTTTTTGATGTCTACAGGGAGATATCAAACTTGTTCAGATGTGGACTGCTATATTAGATAGAAGGTGTGAGAAGTCACACTACCTCTATTCTGAAGAGTATTTCGTAAATCCTGTATATAAACTATTAGGCCACCCTTGTGAGTACAATTTGTCACCAAAAATATAGAGGTTCTTAAGGCCTAAGGATAAAAATGAACATGGGAAATTTAGTCACAATTGGGGTGACTGATATTCTTATAATGATTGCACAAAAATAAGAATGTTTGGATTCGAAGGGCCCCCCTTTTTGTTGTCAAGGACTTGCCCGGACAGAATTGCTTATTTGGAAATTGTAAGACAACTTGCTTATTCCAATTTCTTGCATTTGAAGGGTCACAATAAGTAGTCTTTCATGCCTAGAACCTTGTGCTTTGGATACTTTACAGTTATCTCTGATAAGGGGTATCAACTAATTGATAAAAGAATGGAACATTTTAAATTACCTTACGGAAATGCTAGGGAAATTTTTGATCCAAAAATTTTCATAAACACAGCCAAAACAAATAAAAAGTTGAAGAAGTATCATCGTGTGTTGTTTGTTGATGATGACTTGGTTAGAAACTTTGATGAACACACTGCAATTGAAAGAAGAAGCCTGTATCATAAGGTAATGTTGGCTGAAGCTTGGAGGGTAGCTCAAAACCCCAATTATATAGGTGCTTTCATGGATATTGATAATCCCATTGAAAGATTGGATGCACTAATTGCAAATGTAGTAGATTTGATTGAGAATGTTCCTCCTTATATCTTTGAGAAGAAAGGAAGATTCATCAGAGAGACACAGGCTAGAGATGAGATTCCCATTGCTCATCTATCTCCTCAACAGACTCCTAACATTTCCTTTGATGTTGGAGAAGAAGAGGGAGAGAATAAAGACTTGCAAGCATCCATGCCTCTAATTGAGGAATATGAACCTCTAGAAGAAAGAGAAGAGGTTAAAATAGAAACTTCTGATGACTTGTCAGAAGATGTGAGGTATTTAGCTAGCCAGAAATTTGTTACAGATACTGAGTTCATTAAGACCCTGGAATTCAAAGCTTTTTTGTATGAATATAAAGGAAAGCAAGCTTGAGAAAAGATGAAAAATGTCACCCCTGAGATACAAGATGAGGTTCTACAAGAACTTCAATCAGAGATTGATAAGGCTATGAAGAATATGACTCCAGAGAGAGGAAGAGAACTGCTTCAAGAAGCAGTGGTGATGTTGGTTCCCAGATGGGACATGACTTCAACAATTGTATTTGATTCTTTTAGGAAGAATCGGGATAAGAAGATGCAACTTAGTATTGAAGTTGTTGATAAAATAAAATCTGGATCAAGATATGACCCTGACAAGTGAATATTGTTGATATGGTCAATTTATCCCCCACATAAGAAACCCCAAGTCATAAGCAACCCAAGTGAAGCCTTTAGTCATCTCATGATTCAAAGGGTTGAAGATACTAATCCCATTGAGACTTCTGACTTGAATGTGAATTTTGTAAAATTCACAAAGGCACATATTGAGCAATTGGTAAGAAAGAATAATGCTTATATGGCAGAAAATACACAGCTCAGGCAAGAGGTTGCCACTTACAATGATAAATTGCCTTCACCAAGCAGTTATTCACCTTACCTAGAGGCTAACAAAAGGGTAATAGAAGCTAGACCAGAGACTAACTACTGGAAGCTCAAGGCAGAGAATTCTCAAAAGAAAAGTGAACAACTGGAAACTAAGATAAAAGTTGTTAAATACAACATGGCTTCTAAATTGATTCAGAAAAGGTTCAACAAGATGATGGTGAACAGTGATAAAATCTAGGAATTGCACAAAAGGACTCATCAAGTCTATCAAGAACACAAAAGACTTCATCTCAGGGTGTTAGAGAAAAAGGAGGAATTGAATGCTAAAACAGGTGTTGAAGGAAAGATATTCAAGGAGTATAATGACTTGATTGGTGAACATAAGAGATTGAACACCATATTGACAGAAGATCTAAATGATTTTGATCAACATCTTGACATGGCATTTCCCAACTTTTTCAATGTTGAAGGTAATTTGTAGGAAAAGGACACCTGGAAAGATGAACTGGATCAACTGTTGCCACCACTTCTTGAAAATGTTGATAATGAAGAGAGGGTGATAGAAAACACCCATGCATGTTTGGGGAAGATATTCACCTTGGAATCAGTTATGAACGATATAATTGCCACATATACATGTACCAGCCAAGATTACATAAATCATATTGGCAAGGTAAATTTATTCATAGCTAGGGCATAGTGAGCAATCAAAAGGAGCGGGTACGAAAAATTTTGTTATCAACAGGCAATGCAGTCGTGTCAATTTGAAACATGGAGAGGAGGACCTTACCAGGCTAGCGGTCACGGATCCCTCTATGATGATTAACAGAGCTCAGAACCTGATCGTTGCATTTGCCTTTTATTTATTTCTCTATTTCTTAATTATGCATTAGTTGTTTGAAAAGATACAATTATGAATAGTCACATCATTCCAGGCCTAAAGCTTGTTTGCATCCTATAAATATGGGATACCAAGGCCATTTTGAGAGGATCATCGATTGAAATATTTTTCATATACATACATCTAAGACAATATAGTTCTTATAAATTTCTATATATGTTCTAGTCTATATTTTCAAATATATTATGAACTTCTAAATTAATACAAAGGAGCATAGTTATTTGGTGAATCAAAATATTTGGTGTTCAATTGCTGTGTTGATTTTCATTTTATGGGCTACATGGTTGTCTCCAAAATGGTTTCCTAAATTGTTTATATTAATATATCAAGGATATAATTAATTTATCAGTGCACATTTGTTGTTTCTGTGTGGTATATTCGATTGGTTTCTATGAGAAGTTGATTTAAGTCCAGCTAAGTGGTCTGTGTTTATTGGTCTCTGCCTAGGGTTAAAATCCTTTGAAAAAGTCATCTTGGTTGGTTTCCTTCCCATTAGAATTAAAAATCCTTTCTTCTGGTCATAGTAATTTAGGGACATATAATTGGGATTTGATAAGAACCCTGCAACTCAACATCCTTGCACATGTATACAAGGTATAGATTCATATAAGTGCCTAGCAATTTGAGTTTAACCAAACATAAAGATCCATATACCATTAACTCTTGACCCTATTGCCCAATAGATAAAGCAGTGGTCCTAATCATTAGCATTTTTTATATCTTGAAACCTATTTACATATTTAAACCTACACATCAGGAATAATCATCAAACCTTATATCTACTTCACACCCATTTGCCACTGTGAAGGTCAATCAAGTTTGCACTAATCATTCAGGTATACCCACCTAGGTCTAGTAGAGCCTGAAGTGAAGGGGGTTTTAGCCATATCTGCCCCGTGTCGTTAGCCAAAAATGTCAAGAGAGCTTGGCAACTTCTTAGGGTTAACAACCTACATTTTTGTGACCTACCACCCACCATCACTAGAATTGGGTGCAACTTAAGTGTGGAGGTCTGAGAGGCTGAAATTTGAATCCTTGGTGTTTAAAATAAGGGATTTTAGAACACAACAAAAAATGGGAGAGGAAGAATGGGAGAAAGGCTCACTACATGTACCTACAAGAATAAAACTAGCAACTACACCACCACAAAAGAACGAAATAGTGAGAGGTGGAGAAGAATCACTAACAAGATAGTCCATAGTGGCTCTCCTATAGATGAGTGCAGAGAAGAAGAGGAGTGAGATGGAATCCTCTAAGTTAAGACCTATGCCAAAGAAAAAAGAACAAAAGAGATCATGCCCAAATCTCTATAGAAGAAGGGAAGGAAAAAGTAGAGGAGGAGATAGTGAAAAACCCTTCTATATATGTGCCACATAGAGTCACAAGAGTACACAAGGGAAAACTAAAGATAGTGGAGAAAATCCAAGCAAAGAAAGCAAAGGTAGTGTAGGCACCACAAACCCTTGAGGAACAACAACAAGAAAAAGAAGAAGAGTTAATGGATGCTCAACTCCTATACTATTTTTTGTTTACACCTATAATGCCCCTCAGAACAACACAAATGTATCCCTTGATCTCCACTACAAATAAACAGGTAATATTAGAAGAAATACTAGATTACATTGTGTGGAGTCCTCTTCCATGATGGACATAATTGAGGCATTTTTAGAGGAATTATTTATAGTGTTCAAGAAGAAAAGAGAAGAGGTGGTGCAGTTGGAGGAAGACATAAGGAAAGAAACATTGGAATAAGTGGCGTCAAACCTCTCTCCAACTAGCAAAGAAAAGTTAGGCTAGATGTAGAATGTAGAATTGTGGTCTAAGAAAAGAGGGGATATTCTCTTGATGCAAGCAAAGGAGATACAATAAAAAATCATACAAAAGATCATAAAAACCACTCAAAAGGCATACACAATTTTGTTGGAAGAGAAAGAAAAGTAAAAGCTAGTAGAATAGTTAGATTATGGCATGATAGGAATAAGTGTAGAGGATTTGACTAAGGATTTGCAAGAACGAATTGCACAAGAAGAGGTACTAAGGGAGGAGAAAGATAAGGAAAGTGAACAAGAAACACCACAAGATAAGAAAGGGAAAAAAATAGTGGTTGAACATTCATCAGCCTCCACACTAATAGATCCCATGAATAAAATAATAAAATAATAAAATTGGTGCAGTAAAAGAAAATTCAACCCCTATTAGCTCTATTGCCAACACTCTTTTCACCATCCACTTCTAGTGCGTAGATGGACATCTCCCAAATCTTCACTCTTTAGAAATTTTAGATAGGAGATGTTTTACACATCATCGCAAGGGAAGATATATTGAAGCAACATGTAGAAACAACAGAATCCCTCACAACCATACAAAAAAGGTTACCACAAATAGGTAGTGATACTACATTGTCATTGGATCAATAGTTGAGGAAGTTGATATGTGACATTATGGTAGAATTATAAAATTGGGATGTACAAAAGGGTGCCATCAAACATGAGCTAATGATTGAAATTGAGAAGAAATAACTAGAGGATATAAGGAGAAATGCATCGATGTACTGACTAAATTAGAGATGGAAGTCAATAATATGTAGAATACTTTTAGTAATGTTAATACATTGTACCAATTCTACCTAAGATGGCTTGTTTCAACAAAAGAACTTAAGATATAAATGGAGAATATTGAAAATCAAATAATGCGAGCCTCTACCTCCTATGATGCAACAAAAGACATGGATGGAAGCCAAAGGGTATAGATAGAAAATTGACATACCAATACTAGCAAGTGCATGATCAAAGGGAAAGTTTAAGAGCATAAGTCAGGAGATTAGGAGAGGTGGTCAACCTATGATTGGTACATTTGGCATGTATTTTAGGGGAAGCAAAGAAGCTCACTAACTCCATCAATATCACATGCTCAATTAGTAATGGAGAAGCAACATTAATGAAGATCAATAGCCACATCCACCTCTTGCAACATGCCATCCTCCAATGGGACAACAACTACACCCAGTTGAGAGGTATATACAAGAACATTCTACCTTAAGAAGGAGAATTTTTTATAGTTTTGTGAGATGTGGTAGAAAATTTTAATATTTTGGGTAGACAAGTAGCATTTTGAAGACTTCAGGATAGATCCAACATGTCTTGAGGATAATAAATGGGTTCAACTAGGGGACGTTGTTAGCAAGACAGAGTTATGTAATGCAAAGAACAGGGTTAAAGGTGCCACAAGACACATGCGACGCTTACAGCTGACCTGCAACATCTAAGGGACAATAACAAGGGAAAAGGACACACTCCTCTATGTAACATTATATATATACACCACAAAGTGAAAGCTAGAAAGGGATACATGAGAGAAGAAGAGACATAGAGATATGTATGTAATGTAAGATAGAGAAGATAGGAGAGGCTATAGAATGTAAGGCATATGGAGAAAGAAAGAGACTGTGTGTGTGTCTGTGTGTGCGCGCATGTGTGTGCGTGTGTGCGTGTGCATGTGCGTGTGCGCGTGTGCGTGCGCGTGCATGTGCGTGTGTGTGCGCGTGTGCACGTGTGCGTCACAAGCCTCTATAGTGAATAAAGGATGGATTATACTGGTTATCTATGAATGTGATGGATGGTTATGTGTGTGTGTGTGCGCGTGTGTGCATGCGTGCGTACGTGCGTGTGCGTGTGCGTGTGCGTGTGCGTGCGTGTGCGTGTGTGTGCGTGTGTGTGTGCGCGTGTGCGCGTGTGCATCACAAGCCTCTATAGTGAATAAAGGATGGATTATACTGGTTATCTATGAATGTGATGGATGGTTATGTGTGTTTATTTCAATTTATTTGCATTGTATTCTACCCCACTTCACTGTAATCCACAACACTAATTCTAATCTTCCTCTTACCCCTTTACACTAGGGTATAAACTACACTTTGTAGAGCATAAGCCTAGATCTTGAGTTTGCACCCCCTCCTCACTAAAACCAAGCATGAGCTGAACATTTGTTGGATCCATCAAATGGAGGAACTATGAGTTTTCCCAATTATTGTTGAAGATCCTTATGAATCTAGTTCTAAATAAGTCTTCTCTCATTCTTAGGTTTAGTTTTTATCTTCAAATTATAAAATTTTAGGAAATACATGTTAGCTCAGAATTCTCACTCTGTGCTCTATATTCTACATGTAGAGTTGCCAAATCATCTTCATGCTACTCTGCTACCTCCTCCTCTAGATATGTTTCCTCTCTATATAAAAGGTGATTATAGTAGTTTGAAACCATTGATTTTCCTAGATTCCTATTGAGTTCTTTGATTTACTCCTAAAGACAAAGATTCCCCTCTATTCACCAATAGAAATAGTCATGGTGATTAGAACGCAAAATTTGAAATGCTTTAGTTAAAAGGTTAATGAGTTGTTATCGTCCCTCCTTTAAGCACTCAATAGTTTCAAAGAATTTCGTCTTTATCCTCAGTTGAGATATTCACATGGTTATTTGTATTCTATGCTGGAATAAGGGTTTGTTGAAGCTTTCTTTATTCTCTCTATTGATTTATTATTTCCCTTTCACTCAATGAAAATCATGAACCAACACTCCTTATAACACCTTAGGTTGGCTAGATTGTAGCTCTGATACCTCTATAAATCCCCTAGCCAAAATACACAATAACATGCAAACTACAAAACAAAAGGTAAAACTTTTAGAACATAATTTTTTTTTAACAACATTAATTTTTTTTTATTTTTTTAACATGATACAATGCAAGGAAAATATCAAAAATATAAATAATATAATAAACTAAAATAAAGGTACTTGATATTTGCATCCATTAAATGATGGAGAATTATTACAAAAAAAAAGTAAGCTACTTGTTGGTACAAATTTATCATAAGCTTCCCCAAGCAAAATCCTAGCCAAACTAGCCACAAACTCCTATTGACATCCCTTTGAATACACCAGTACATAACCTATATGAATTTGCCCACCAAATTCAAAGGGCATAAAATCAAAGCGCTATGCCCTTTGACTTTGAGATTTGAAGTTTTTCATCCTCAAATTTACAAGCTTTTGTTGTTACACAACTTCCCAACAAGAATAGAATAGTTTTTACTATAAAATACCAAAATATGTGTTACTTTCTCCAAAAAACCCTTTTTTATCCAATAGTTCACTCTTTTTTCACTTTGCCACTAAAACCTCTTTTAATACATTAGATGTATTAAAATAAATCCCCTTTAATATTAAATGTCATAATGTTAGACATTAGAGTCTTTTCTTAGGTCTTAAGTCAGTTTTAGTATATCCAAAATGACATGAAGTTGAATTAAATTCACTAAGTCTCGAAATACTAGACCTTTTACCCAAAGATCACATCATAACTTGAGATTGGCACCTTGGATACCTAAATCATTAGAAATATAATTTAGAAAACTTAAAGTTAAATCAAATGAGTATATGCATGCCACCATCCAAAGTGTTCCTCCTCCTTAAATGTAGTGTAGAAAGTAGGACTATACCTCGTAGAGCCATAATTTAATTACAATCTTTCATTAAAATATTTGATACAAGTTTGAATTACACCAAACAAAAGCCAAGGTAGAATAGAAAACATCTAGGGAGATCACCAAGGCCACTCAAAACCTAGCCCCACCTCCTGAAAATAGGAAAATCCCTAAAATATAGGAATTTATCTTTTATTCGCTAGGAAAATAGTACAAAACACATACATATAGTTACTCATGCTTATTCTTCATACATACACGCATTCAATCATGCTATCATCCAAAAAGGGACATCACAAAGTTGCTCACAATAAGAATCATATGTTTAGCCAACAAAAATAACATCACATTTTTTATGTTCATCAACAATTTTCCTTCTATGTAAAGAAGATTTGCATTATGGTGATCTATAGATGTAGGTATTTTATCATGTTAAGATATCATGGCAAACAATTCTCAAAAGTAGCATTTATAAATTGACGAGGTAAAATATGGACGGAAAATGGTTCCTTGTTGATGGGTATGTCAACATACTACATCACATGGGAGCCTATGTATGAACCATTATCTAATGACATTTCTTTCACACGTAACATGTTATCACACATAAATAATGAAATTATAATCATTATAGAGTGAGTATAGATCTAATTCATCATAGAAAGATGAAACCATTATAGAAAATATATTTTTAAACCCCTATTTATTTAACATTAAATGCATATACTACATAGCTTGAGATGAAGAATAATTCTATCCTTTTCTCATTGAGATTTTGGATAAATGATATAATTAGGTGAAAACTTAGAAACATCAATAAATACCAATGCTTGTTAGTGTAGGAATTAGATCATTATATCACAACTCTAAACTATAACATTAATTGTCAATATAAGGATTATTCATACTCTAGATTTGTCCTAATTGGAAACAAGGTGTTACATGATGTCTAATAAATTCTCTATTTGATCCCATTCCTATCAAAGATTCTTTTTTAATCTCCCAAGTGACACAAAGTGAGAAGGCGAAACAAGTGGGAAGATGAGGGGTGATCAAGTGCTCCACCAAGATGCTACAAGGCTACCTTCATCATGTATTAAAGAAAAATAAAAAAAATATTATTTTATGGAATCATCTAAGTGGTTATTTAGTACGAATGCAACAATACAATAGGTCATCATGACCTTAATTCCATTGTTAATGTAGTCTTATAAGTGTAAAATGAGTGTGTCAATAAACAATAATCAAATTTTAGAATGATATTTCATAAGATTGATGTATGAATACTAGTGTTGTTATATCTAGAAATGCAATATTATCCTCTATAACTTGACCTTATCAAAAGGATGATCAATCATTCTACCTTTTTTCTCATTTTATTATTGCACAAATGATATAGTTAGGAGAACACTTAGTAACATTGTCAATCAAATGCCAATGCTAGCTAGTGTAGGAGTGAAATCATTATGTTATTACTCGAGATAAAACCATCAATTATTAATATAAAGATTATTCATACTCTAGATCAATCCAATCCATCCTCCAAGTAATTAGAAACAAGTTGTTACATGATGTCTAATAAATTCTATATTTGATCACAACCCTACTAAGAATCTTGTGTAATCTCCCAGTAATCATGCCTAAGTGAGGTAAATTTAGAAGGGGAAACAAGTGGTAAAAGGAGGGGGGATCAAGTTCTCTACCAAAAAATTGACATGGTTAACTTGATCATATGAAAGAGAAATAAAAGATACCTTTCTTGGGATTGTCAAATTTGCTATTTAGTATTGATGCAACAATGCAATGGGTCATCATGACCTTAATTTCATTGTTAAATCACTCTCACAAGTGTAAAATAAATGTGTGAGTACAACAAGAATCTACCTACACTATTATTCATATAGTAATGTTTTGAAATGGTTTTTTCAAGACCTATACTTATGTTCTATGCTTATATCTATGCAAGAATATACCTATTCTATAGCCATGCCACACTCCATCACATCAACAAATGGATTTACAATGCTAGACCTCTTTCTCACACATTAACAACCAACTCTACCATGTACAATGGATTTAAAACATATTAAAGGCATGTGCAACATAGCAAAATAGAGATCTAAACATATGCAATGTAGAATTAAAATACCCAACATAATATGACTTTGAATAGCCCAAAATGATGACATGAGAAGCAATTATATTGCAAGGTATTTTAATTTAGCACACTACATTGGCATTGATATAAATATACAACAATTCTTTTTACATTGATTAGGACTAAAGCCTCTATATATTTGAGATATAGACTCAAAACCACCTTCTCCAATATGTTATGGATTCCCAAATTGCCATGATTGAGAATATACTCAAAACTCCCAAATGTTGCTCACATGATAACCATACAAGAAAAATCAACAAATAAATAGATCTAAAATTGTCCTATTAATCCTTGATTTTTTCTTGTTACAAAATGGCTAATAATTCCTTACATTCCTATGGGAATATGAAACAATAGGAAAGGAAATGCCAAAAGACTCTTTCTTGGGTGTTTTTACCAATTATGGCATTTTAAAAACACTCAAAATGGTTGTTGAAATATTTAATTGCATATCAATAGTTTTAGGTGGAATAAAACTGATTGTGTCAATCCAATTAACTTCCAAATGGACTCAATCATTAACTATAAGTTAAATATACCCCATAGTCAAATCATGCCTTTATCTAACCAACAATAGTGACAAAACTATGCCAAAATGGACAAAAAAGTGGATCTAACAAACTCATCACTAGCACAAACCTTCAACTTTCGGTAGATATAAATTTTGCATATGGATTCAAAATAAAGTACTTTTTTTAAATTGTACTAATTTTTGAGTGTAATCCAAATATGCACACTTCTAGATTTTAATGCCATTTGATGTATATTTTTGGGCATGCAACCATCTTGCAAATTATTAGGCTCACAATGATCCCACTGGTCCAATTTCTTTTGTGATGCTTCGCTCATGCTATAAAGCATTCCTTCTTCCCTCATTTATAGAAAAAATGAAATGGGAATGGTTCATATAGTGTTTGGAAAAAAATAGATACTTGCAACATTAAACAAAACACCTGCAATAGCTTGTTGAACACTTGCAACACTACTACATGTGAGCTTTCATAGCTCTCCAATGCCCTATCTTGAGACCTTCTAGATTTATCTCACTTATACCAAGTATTTGGATCATTTTTATTTTCTTTCTTGTTCACTTAGGATCTCATTTGAGATCATTATCACTTGGGGATTGACCTCATACTCTTCCTTTGGATTCTTCAAATAATTAAACATATATTTCTTATCATCTTTGACAAAATTGTAGATGTTCACCTAACTTCCATGCACAATCTCCCTATCAAATTGTCATGGTCTCTCCAAGAGTACATGGAAGACATTCATGGGCATGATGTCACATACCACCTCATCCTTGTAGGCACTAATGTTGAAACTCACCAAGAACTTCTCCTTCACTAGAATGTTCTCTTTTGCAACTAGGACAACTTATAGGGGTTCAAGTGAACCATCCACTTCATCTGCAATCTATGCACCATCTCCATTGACACACGATTATCGATGTTGCAACTATCAACTATTACATTGTAGCATTTTCCCCATGACCTACACATTGTGTAGAAAAAGTTCTCCACCATGTTGCCTCCCTATTCTTCTTGGGTGGCTTCAACAACACCCACCTTATCATTAGTGTCTCACCTTGATCAAGTTATTTTGATCCTCCTTCCAATCCTACTAATTCCTCATCAACTTTAATGATGTGTACATCATTCTCCTTCCTCTTAATACCAACAAAATTCACCTAACGACATTCAATAGCTCAATGGCCTTAGTCCCCACATCAAAAACAAGTGTTGTAGAAGCCTCTTCCTGAAACTTTAGTTTTATCTCATTTCTTCTCTAGACTTGTGCTATTGCACCTATTGATGGTCAACTTGGGTTGGCTTCCTCTCTTTCCTCCTCAACCTTGTTGAATCTTCTCAACACTTGATCCACCTCTTCCTCCACATGTTTTACCTTTTCCTCAAGATTTTTTTGTTGTCTTTTATTTATCTTCTCCTCAACCTTCAATGCATACTAGTATGCCTCCTTAATGGTGTAGAGTCTTAGCAAGTTCATCTCCTCTTGTATGCCAAGTTGCAAGATATTGACATATCACACTATATTTTATTGGTCCAAATGATGATGCCCAGATATAATAGTCACTTTGTAGAACTCCTTTGTATAATCCTTCTCTCTTCCTTCATGTTGCCATAAATTATGCAAATTCTTCAATAGCTCTAATTAGTAGTCCCCTAACAAGGACCTACCCTTCAACTATGTGACCATCTAATCCCAATGAGTGGTATTCTCCTTATCATTCTTTACTCTCTGAGACACTGTCTCCTTTCACCACAACATGGCATGCCCCTTCAACTTTGTTTGGACAATTTAAACCCTCAATGGGCCAAAGATGTCCTCAAACTTGGAAAAAGACTCCATTTCATTGATCCAATAAACCAACTTGTTTGGATTCAATGATCCAATAAAGCACAATTATATTCACATACCTCAACTAGTCCTCCATATGACCTGCAACAACCTCTCCTATTGTGAGTTAGCATTCACCACTTCTACACACTCTTTCTCTCCTTCTCAATTCTTGTCTAATTCAATGGGGTAATCCTAATAGACAAACTCTCTCTAGTAATATGTTTCCATTGCATCCATCCTCCATTGCATCATTCTCAAAGTTAGTGATCTTAGTTCAACCCACACTAAGAACTCTTCTGAGTGACATTGTCCACTACAAGTCAACAATTTTTGTAAATTGTGTGACAATGTTGCCTAAATCAATCATATATTTTTTAGTCAATAAAGATAAGAGAAATTTGTATTAGTTAGGACTATAGAGTATTAAACGATAGCTTCATAACTTATCCATTTCATGCACCCTTCATTAATGAACACTTGAAGTGCTAGTAAGGTATGAGGTACATTCTTTCACATATGGATTCAATAACTACCATCAATTATTGATTGTACGAGGATTAGTCAAAGAATCCCTTTGCAATTGAATGGTGAAATTTGCATTCAATGTCATTTGGTTTCAAGAATTCCTTTGTATTATTATTTTTAATTAAATTCAACAAATTTAAAGATTTTATCCATGATTTATTGTAAGAATACTTGCATTGTTAGGTTATGTTTGCATTCTTATATGAGAATTTCTCAAAATTTTGACTAATGTTTGAATGGTGCAAAGCATTGCATATAGCTCTAAACTTAAAAAAAAATTGTTCTTCATCTAAGTTGGAGTGTTGTTAGACAATGTTGTTTATAGAGAAGGCATAATTATGGATAAAAAAACATTCTAGTGATTGTTTTCCTAAAACCATCTTCAAACTCATCACAAGTTAGATCATTCTTGGGTCACGTGTCCATTACGAAAGTTTTCATTAATGATGTGTTGAAATTGTAGTGCCAATGGACAAGTTGGCACATAAGAATTGTTGTGTGGGATAACATTTTTTTCAAAATGCATTAAAAAGATGAAGCACAAATTGATTACAACATCAAGGGGAGTTTATGTTGATTGTATATGAGTGTAGCCTTTAAATGATATGAAAAATTTTAAGTCGTGGAATCAATTCTAAGACGCACATTTTTAGGTGTATCCAACTTAAAGGGAAAGGTGGACCTTTATTATTTTGTGGTGCCCCAACTCTAAACTTTGTTTATTCATTAAGAGAAGGGGTTAAAAAAGAAATTTTTGACTTGTTATGTTAACTTCTTTTTCCTACTTTTCCTACATCAATCCCACTTCTACATTTTTTTCATATAATACTTGTAAGGGAATAAATTCCCTTTTACAAAAAATTGGGCTAATTAAATCAATGCAAACAATAAGCACACAATTAACCTAAATTAATTAGAGTTGGGATTTATTGTTGCAATAAATGTAAAAAAATAGAAAAAATGTATGGGTACTCAACTCTAATTTTGATGCAAAAATATCTATCGAGATGTCAAGGATCCATTCACTAATATCCTAACTTTTTGTCTTTTGTTGCTAACCTAAGAATTCAATTGTGCGTTATTAAAGATCAAATATGTGAGTGCATAAATTATCCCCACAAGGGTGGACATTATCTGGTACTTAGTACACTATTGGAACTTGCTCACCTTGGTCTCTAATGTTTGATGATGCATAAGGGTTGATGTTTTTGATTAGATAAGCACTTTTAACTAGAGCTACGAATCAGAAAGGGTTTTGAAAGGACCCAAAAACCTTGTACAACAAGAATATCCAACAATCACAAGAGACAAGAACATAGGATCAAGAACCAACAACAAAATGAGACAGAACTAACAAAGAAACATGCCTAAAATAGCAAGGCCATAGCAAAAGGACAGTCATGACCACAATCAAGCAGGTTTAAAACCAAACCTCACGAAAGAACTCTGAGGTGGAGTCAAAGCTTGACCCAAATTAGGTGACCTTCCTTTTTTCGAAGATGAGCCAGGCTCAACCAAGGTACAATTGTTATCCTTCAAATGATACCCCCTCACGTCCCCTATGGGACCTTCAATATCCATATCATTACCTTCACTCTTTGTAGCATAGCACTCATTGACAGTACTTTGACAATCTTTCCCAACATGTTGACAATCTTTCCCAGCATTCTGACATTCATTCCCATGTTCAAGAGGACTTTTTGTCTCTTTGCAAGAATGGGAAAAATGCCCAGCTTTGTGGCAATGGAGACAAATTTGTGAAGATGGCTCATAATGAATTCCCTACTCCCAAACACCTAATTTGGAAGACAATTTTATGACTTTTGGCAGCACGTAATCAGTATCAACACACAAAATCTAGCAAAAACCAATCATTTCATAGATTTCATAACATTATTAATAGATAAAAATTGACCAATAGCATTGGCTATACTTTTGATTATCGATTCATGCCAGTACTCTAAAGGAAGACCTGGTAGCCTAACTCAAATAGAAACTCTATTAAATTTTTCCTTGGCAGCATCAAAACCAGTTGACCATCTTTTCAACCAAAGAGCAGATTTACCAAGGAACCAAGGGCCTCCCTATAAAATTCTCATACTTACCTCAAGAGATTTAAAGGAGAAAAGGAAAAATCCATTAATCATAGCAACCACTTGAATCCAATTGGTGCAGGAGCACCTACCTGACAGCTGGCCTCCATGAGGCAGTTAGTTTGTTTTAGGTCTGGTTAATGTTTCCAAGAAGGTCTGATAAGACCAATGCATGTAATAAGGTCATGTTGACCATACTTTACTATTTTTAGCTAGTTTGTTATGACAGCTATTACGCTGTATGTCCGGTTGGATCTCCCAGCCGCCTGGAGAGATTTCCCAGCCGCTTGGAGTCGAGTGGTAGTACTCGCAGGAGATCCTATTTATGCATTAGGATCGGTTGGTATTGCATATCATTTTGTAGAGAGTGAGACAGAGAGTGAGACTGAGCCTTGTATTGCATCTTTTGAAATCAAAAAAGATCCTGTTTGTGTTCATTTTCTGTTTGATCTCCATTGTGAAATTGAGTTGCTGTTCTGGTGGTTGCATGGATTCGCGGATCCATTCCACCGGTTGATTTGTTAAATCGGTGGAATGGCTGTGTACCATAGGTTAGGGTTTAGGTTGCATTTTCTGTTTGTTTGCATGCAGGTGTGCAGGATCGTCGTCGAGAGGTGTTGAGAACCCTAGCATGGGTATGTGCTAGGTCGTGCTGATAGTTCGAGTCTGGAAGATCGCTCTGAAAGTAGATCGGGTCACCTCAGGAGGTTCGGCGGATTGGAAATTCGCTAAGGTTGGAAATTCGTCACAACGGCATCATCAGGATATTTCTGTGTATATCCTGCAGTTACTTCGGGCGTCATCCGAGTAAGTGGAGATGAGCATGATGCAGTCGATTGCATAAGGTGAATGCATTGGGGTGATCATCATCAGGTGTTGCCGAGGAGGAGCGTATCGGCATAAGGTAGAAGATCAGGTTGATAAAACCATCGCGGGCCGATAATGTTAAGTTTGGCCGACAGCAGGATATTGGAGGAACTGCATGTGACATCATCGTCATCAGGATATCAGGGTGACGTAAGCATCGAAGGAAAGGTGCATGAGAGGGTCGTCATCAAGATATATGGAGGGAACCGGATATTTTATATCCTGCTGATGAACATGATGTTGAACATCATGATGCTGCAGATAGTGGTTGGCGGTAAGATGAACAGTGAACGTCAGGAGGATGTTTGCGCTTGCCGAATGTGATGATGCTGCCGATAGTCGGATATGGTGATGCTGCTGACAGGCGAAGGGTCGAAGGTTTGTCTGCAGGAGGATATCGGTCGGCAGAGAAAATATGATGATGCTGACAGTGTTAAGGGAAATATGATGATGATGATGAAGGGTTGCGGACATACATGCTGTATGTCAAGGTTTTAGTGTGGATGCCTCTGCATCATAGTGGTATCAGAGCTCAGCAAAAGGTCTGGGCTGTTGTGTGTTGATTCTGTCACCAAAAGGGCAGAGGTAGAGTTGATTCTGTCACTGAAAGGATAGAGGTAGAGGAGTGAGAGGTTGACAAAATGCCTCCGAAAGGTAATGGTACTGCAAGGGAATTGCAGGAGATGAAGGAAAACATGCCAGAGAGATGAGGAAGATGAAGGAGCTTGCTGAAGCACTTCAAGCCAGGCTTGTAGCCCTGGAAAAGAACAAAAAGAGGGAAGTGGACGACAGTGAGTCAGAAGAAGATGAAGATGCTGGTGAAGAGTATGAAGAGGTAGCTGAAGGTCTGGATGCTGAAGACCAGAGATTTGCAAAACTGTTGAAGGCAGTGCAGAGTGATAAACCTAAGGTAAAGGTTGATGTTTCCAAGTATAATGGAAGTTTGAATGAAGATGAGTTACTGGATTGGATTGCTGCACTTGATAATCACTTTGAATGTGAAGATGTTGCTGAGGATCAGAAGGTAAAGATTGCAAAGACTAAGTTAGGAGGTCATGCTTTGGTATGGTGGGATTATGTACAATCCGAGAGAAGGAAACAAGGAAAGTCAAAGATCACTTCATGGGATAAAATGGTAGCAAGGATCAAAGGTAAATTCTTGCCCAAAGATTATGAGATTCAGATGTTTAAGAAGCTGCAATTTTTAAGGCAGAAGGAAATGGATGTGAAGGCATATACTGAGGAGTTTTATAAGTTGAGTATGAGATCTGGTCATCATGAGAATGAGGTAGAAAAGGTGGCTAGGTACTTGGCTGGTTTGAGATTGAACATACAGGATGAGTTAGTTTTAGCTAACCCTAAGAATGTGGAGGATTGTTACCAAATGGCAATCAGGATTGAAGAAAAGATGAATAGGGGACAAGATAAGTCCATGAGAGGAAGAGGCAGCAATATGAGGGGAAGAGGATTAGCCCCTACAACAAGGCAAACCAATGAGGGTCAAGAAGACACTAGTAAAGGACAGGGACAGTCTGATTTCAGAGGTGGATGGAAAGGTAATAGAGGCAGATTTGGAGGTGGTAGAGGTTCTGCTACATTTTCAGGAAAGTGTTAAACCTGTGGTGAGTTTGGTCATCCATTTTTCAAATGTCCAGAAAGCAAAGGTTCATCATCCAGAAATGATAGAACGAATGACAAGAAAGTACAACTTGTGCAAGAAGGGAAAGTAGAGCAAAGTGTGCAAAGTTCAGACACTTATCAAGGAGATAGAGTTCCTGACGGTTATGGATATCTTGAGGAGGGAGAAGCATTGATGCTAAGGAGAATTAGTTTGCAGACATCAAAGGATATGATGCAACGAAGAGCTCTTTTCAAGACCACATGCAAGAGCAAAGGTAAAGTATGTAAGGTTGTCATTGATACTGGTTCAACAGACAACATGGTATCTCAGGAAATGGTGGATAAACTGAATTTGGAAAGGATTCCACACCAACACCCTTACAAGGCATCTTGGGTGAGTGATAGTCAATCACTTTTTGTCTATGAACAGGCATATGTTGATTTTCAGATTGGAGCATATCATGATAGAGTTTTGTGTGACATTTTGCCCATGGAATGTTGTCACCTACTGTTGGGTAGACCATGGCAATTTGATAGAAGGGTACTGTATGATGGGTATGTTAATACCTACACCATCAAGAAAGATGGGAAGACTATTATATTGATGCCATTGCAGGCAAATGCTGCAGCACAGGGGGCAGCCAAAATCATTTTAGTGGGAAAGAAGGAGTTTGTGCAGATGCCTATAGGAGCAGGCATAAAGGCAGTTGAGGACACTGCAGGGAAAGGAGTTGTTAAGGACAACAGGTTGAAGAAAGTTTTAGTTGTGACTGACAGAGGTCAGCAGCAGGTTCAGAAACAGGTTTGCAAACAGCAACCAGTTGAGAGGAATGACAAGGATGTTGTCATAGTTGGGACTATTGTTTGTCCTATAAAGGTTGAAAGGAAGACAGGATTGAACATTTCAGAAGTTCAAGAGGCAGTTCAGACAGAGGTTCTGGTCAGACAACCTGACAAACACAAGGTATGTGAGAGAAGGGCCTACATTGACAGGCATGAGGATTTACTTGCAAGAACGCAAGTTACAGTTCAGAAGTCTTGGAGCAGCCAAGAGCCAGCAGAGGACAAAGATGGAACAGGGCAGAACACTGCAAAGGCAAAGTGTAAAGGTGGAGGACTTCCACAACCAAACTCATGGGACATGAGTTCTTTTCTGTTGGGGAGTATGGTGCTGGAGCACCTACCTGACAGCTGGCCTCCATGAGGCAGTTAGTTTGTTTTAGGTCTGGTTAATGTTTCCAAGAAGGTCTGATAAGACCAATGCATGTAATAAGGTCATGTTGACCATACTTTACTATTTTTAGCTAGTTTGTTATGACAGCTGTTATGCTGTATGTCCGGTTGGATCTCCCAGCCGCCTGGAGAGATTTCCCAGCCGCTTGGAGTCGAGTGGTAGTACTCGCAGGAGATCCTATTTATGCATTAGGATCGGTTGGTATTGCATATCATTTTGTAGAGAGTGAGACAGAGAGTGAGACTGAGCATTGTATTGCATCTTTTGAAATCAAAAAAGATCCTGTTTGTGTTCATTTTCTGTTTGATCTCCATTGTGAAATCGAGTTGCTGTTTTGGTGGTTGCATGGATTCGCACATCCATTCCACTGGTTGATTTGTTAAATCGGTGGAATGGCTGTGTACCATAGGTTAGGGTTTAGGTTGCATTTTCTGTTTGTTTGCATGCAGGTGTGCAGGATCGTCGTCGAGAGGTGTTGAGAACCCTAGCATGGGTATGTGCTAGGTTGTGCTGATAGTTCGAGTCTGGAAGATCGCTCTGAAAGTAGATCGGGTCACCTCAGGAGGTTCGGCGGATTGGAAATTCGCTAAGGTTGGAAATTCGTCACAACGGCGTCATCAGGATATTTCTGTGTATATCCTGCAGTTACTTCGGGCGTCATCCGAGTAAGTGGAGATGAGCATGATGCAGTCGATTGCATAAGGTGAATGCATTGGGGTGATCATCATCAGGTGTTGCCGAGGAGGAGCGTATCGGCATAAGGTAGAAGATCGGGTTGATAAAACCATCGCGGGCCGATAATGTTAAGTTTGGCCGACAGCAGGATATTGGAGGAACTGCATGTGACGTCATCATCATCAGGATATCGGGGTGACGTAAGCATCGAAGGAAAGGTGCATGAGAGGGTCGTCATCAGGATATATGGAGGGAACCGGATATTTTATATCCTGCTGATGAACATGATGTTGAACATCATGATGCTGCAGATAGTGGTTGGCGGTAAGATGAACAGTGAACGTCAGGAGGATGTTTGCGCTTGCTGAATGTGATGATGCTGCTGATAGCCGGATATGGTGATGCTGCTGATAGGCGAAGGGTCGAAGGTTTGTCTGCAGGAGGATATCGATCGGCAGAGAAAATATGATGATGCTGACAGTGTTAGGGAAATATGATGATGATGATGAAGGGTTGCGGACATACATGCTGTATGTCAAGGTTTTAGTGTGGATGCCTCTGCATCACCAACCAGGCTCACACCACCTTTTTTGAACTTAGTTATGAACAACATCAATATTTAGATGAGAGCCTAAGAATCTCCCAATGAGGGCATTCACCATGCATGCAATAGCATTGTCAACATCTGCATCAGGGATCTTCAAAATGCAAGATCCATCCAACACAAAGGGAGCATCATCAGGAACCTGCAAAGGTAAAATGGAAGAGAAAACCCCCATCGTCGACTCAACAGAGGGATCCCCAATCTGCTTAATATTAACAAAGCTAATTTGATGCAAGGGGATCTAGAGTCCCAAGAATATCCTTTCTAGAAACACCCTGCAACACATAGGGTGGTGAAACCCTAGCAGGGCTCACCACATCCAAAGGTGAAGCAACCCTAGTAGGGTTCACCTCAGCCAACAACGAAGCACATCCATTCACTTTGTGGCAAACTTGAGCAGACCCAGAATGGATATGGGTTGCAAGAGAAAAACTAGGGGAGAGAAGAAATCCCCTTCGTAGCCCCTTGATAAAACCACTAGAAGATGAATCAACCTCCCCAATGGCCACAGGCGACAGCTTCTCCTTCAAACGAGCCTCTATAAGCAAATCAAGGAGCAGCTCATCTTCCTCCTCATAAAGCCACTCATCTACGTCCGCATCATCAGAATCACTAATATCTCCATCTGCCTCGTCAGAATCCTCATCTGAATCGCCTTCTACAGACGACCCACTCACAAGAGGCCTCAACTTGCTCCTGCTGCATTTCACTCTGACACTCGCTTCCACTATGTTTCGCTGCATTTGGTTGATGTTGTTTACAAACACCTTTGGGGAATTTATTGGATCACATGGTTCATGTTCTCCTAGGTCAAACCCCTAGATGGCCTAGCTTTACGATTATGAGCAAAAGGAGCAAGGATAATAGGTAATCATGCAATGGGCCTAAGATGAAATGATCTCTAATTATGTGCTAAATTATTTTCATCCACCTTTATAAATTGAAATCTACATGTGCTCAATAAATCCTCAGTTAATGCCAAATGAATCAATGAATGTCCTTGAATACAACAACCAAGCACACAAATCAACACAATTACTCACTAAGTCAATTCACAATGGCTAGTGAAGGAGAAAAAACATGGGGCCCATTTTATGAAATTTGAATTTAAAAGTTTGAGATTAAAATCCATGAGTGTTGAAGTGACTTGGGGATCAAGTCTACGATTGCAAATCTGATCTAAGGTGATGAAAAACAAGTCTTATGTATTAGAACTATAAATCTACAAATTAGTGATGATGAAGAGGATCAAAATGTGGAATGACATGAGCCAATTCTACACACAATTATACCACTCATAAGTTGATTATTACATCTCAACAAAAAATATTACAACATTAATTTTTTTTAATAAATTTATGTTTGATATATATTTTATGTATTTTAAATTTGGATGTACCATGGTTTAATTTTTAATTATTTATTATTTTATTAATTAAAATTAACAAACTTATAATAAAAAAGGCAGATACTCGTTCTTAAAAAAACTCCTCTCATTCCCCACAAAAATTGAACATCATCCCCACATATTTTAAGTGAAAATAAATATTTATTTTTAAATAATTACTAAAATTACAATTTAAAAAAAAAACCACGAAAATGGTGAAAAACAAAAATATGAGAAAGACATGTATATCCATCAAAGTTCGACTTATTGGAAGGTTCTAGGTGAAAAAAATAATCTTTGAACTTTCATTCAACCATTGAAAAATGCATGCAACTTGCGGTAATGTCACCATCAATCTTGAGGCGTGACCTCATCTTAAACTCTAGCCTTGATTTATGGGAACGAATTCATGCAAATTTCTTGTAATATACGTTCTGGTCGGCTTATTTTACTCTAAACCATTGTCAACCTGATTTTTGTGTCCTCCAGTATGATGAGGTCCCTATAAGTTATAACTACAATTCAACGAATTAAAGTCGCATTCATTGCAACAATTCCGGGGGAGAAAGTCCAAGATTGAACTCAAATTTCAAAGCTAAAAAAACAAAATCATTAGGTTTTTCAGTGGGTTACCGTCTGTAATAGAATGTGATTTGTTGTTTAACTTTTTCCTAAAATTCTTTCAGTCAGAAGAAACAAATCATTAGGCTTTTCAATAGTCGGCTAATTATTATAATTTATAAAAATGATTTGCAGTTTAAGTAATTCCAAATCCATTTAGGAGTGGAAGGAGTGAGCCCTTGTGGGACCTAATGAACTGCATCAATGTTGGTACTGAACCGCCCAAAAAAATAGATTTTTATTCAGTGGAAGTGGTTTTATAAAATATTTAAATTCAGTGATTTGTTAGGGGTATTGGGAAAATGGGTAGTGGTTCTGTGGCCAATCACGTGATCTTTGGGGGATTTTTCTATAATTTTTGTTTGCAGAAGGTGGATGCATGGACTGGTAGAATAGCTGTTTATTGTCATATTCAGTTGCAGTAACACTGTAACGGTTAACACAGGTCGGCTCACCAAAAGTTAAACTGTCAGTAAGGGCATTACCGGAGAGGTTAAGGCGGTACTGATGGAGGGTTGAAAGTCCCAGCACGGCAACAGTTTCCCCCTCCCCCAGTAGAGAGGTCCGTACTGACACAGTCGACCACGAGGCGAGCAAGCCTGTTCAGGGCGGGAGTCGAACCCTCCCCAGTAGAGTCACCATTTTTGTTAACACAGACCAGCTGCCACTACACCAAAAGCCTAAGCTGTCAGTGAGGGCGCCACCACAGAGGTTAAGGGGGTACCGAGGAGGGTTGAGGGTCCCAGCACCACAACAGTAACAAAGGACTGATCTTCTGTCAATGAGTCATTTTATCAGCGTGGCAGAATAGTGGTCAAGCAACAATCTGAGCAACATCAATCATAAGAACAGGAAACACATCAATATTCAGCTTCATCTGATTCAAGAGTAAAATTCTGTCAATCTCTTTATATATATATATATACCATTCTTAACTCTGGAAAGTTCATATTCCTTTGCCTCCGGGTGCATCTTAATACATTGGACAAATCCAATGCAATGCAATCGAATGGACATCCCTTTGTCAGGATTAGAACTGGAAAAATTAAAAAAATGCACCACACTTTTCCATGTAAAATGATTCTTTCTTTTAAGTAACCTGGGCCGAATTTATCTTGGATTCAATAACCTTTTTAATCTGACAAATATCAACACTACCTACAACATATGCTTCTGCTCAAAACAATATAAAAAACAAGCCTCCTCTGGCCACTTCCAACTGTGTGTCAGTGATGCTGACAGATTTACTTTCCATGTACCCGATTAATATTATATTGAAGGATTTGGTTGGGCCTTTACACACTGCTCACATCTGTAGGCAATGAAAAACTGCTTGTTGAACAATAGATAAAAGTTACAATTATTCTTCTATAAATACTCAATAAATACTCTACACCCTAACACCAAGACCTAATAAAATGTCAAAAACGCTGCTTTCAATCCAAACATTGAATCCAAAATCCCTTCTGTAGAAAACTGCTTGATCTTGAGGTTTCAAAACCAAGGTAATTATTTTAGCTGGCCATGAACTGCATGAAAGCAACATCCACGGAAATGAAATTCATGATAGGACTTTAACCCTAGAAATAGCATCCTGAACTTGAATTATTCATTTGCAACAAAAAAAGCCAGAAAGATATATGCAAATCACAACCAACATAGATAAAATTGTTTCTATAGTATGCCAAGATTAACAAACAGAAGGCATATTACCCTATACATGATTTCTACAGTTCAATTTCAGACTGTTGCAACTACTTTTAGCGTCCATCAGCAGAAGTGAAAGATTCGGCAAACCCAGTTGGCCGTGTTGGAAGACTGCCCTTGCTATCATCTGTTCCACTCATACTCATACTTGTATCTTCAAATTCTTGCCATTTCTTTAAAGCCTGAGGAAGGGTCATGTCAAAATCAATTCCCCCATATTCATCATTCTCTAGATCTGATGGCTTCCATTTCTCAACCAAAGGTGCCAAAACATTGACAGCATGGCCCATATCAGGACGTTGATAGGGCTCTCGCGCAGTGCAATGACCTGCTAGTTCTGCAACAGTGCACATACTTTCAAAAGTTTCATCTGTCACTTCCAGAACTCGATCTATTGCCTTCAAGAATGATTCCTTGTCTGAGTTCATCCGCCGGAACCATGATACCAAATGCATGCTCTCCTCGGGCTCATTTTCATCTAGTGCCTTCCTTCCTGTAAGAAGCTCCATTAACACAACACCAAAACTAAATACATCTGCTTTTGTGGTTATTCGCCCCGTAACTGACACAACACAAAAAAGATTATAAAACTTTAGAATCAATCCAATTTAGAAACTCTTAACAAAATTCAATAGCCATTCCCAACTTCTGAACCTAGACAAAATTCCTTAGCAAATTCCTGACCTCTCCAAGGTCATTCTAAACCAAACAATTCCAACTCAAGGAAGAATCTATCTACTGCACAAGAATCTCATTATTATATTGTTTCCTGATTATTGAACAATCATGCCCAAAATGATTTCCCTGTATATCCTGTAAGAATTCATTTAATGGCTACATAAATTCCCAAAAGAACTAATACAATTTTTTTTTGTGTAGAAATACGTCACTATAAACTTTGAGGGGAGAGAGGGAGCTAAGGAAATACCTGCATATTCAGGTGCTAAATATCCAAAAGTGCCTGCTAATCTTGTCTCAACAGAGTACTTTCCCTCTGGTGCCAACTTCACCAATCCGAAATCTGAAACCTTAGCACGAAAATCATCACCAAGAAGTATATTAGATGGCTTAAGGTCTCTATGAATAAAACTTCTATGGGCTAAGCTATGCAGATACTCCATTCCCCTTGCAACATCCAAAGCTATGCTGAGCCGTTTCTTCCATGAAATTGGTTCAAGATTGTTCTTGGCCCAATCAAATAGATGCCTGTTAAGGGCACCTTGGGGCATGTACTCATATACCAAGAGCCGTTCATTGCCTTCAATGCAGTAACCCAATAGGGAAACCAGGTGTCTGTGCCTAACTTTTGACAAAACTGCTATTTCTGCCTGGAATTCATTCAGTCCCTTGCTACTTACAGCTGCTGCTTCCATTCTTTTGACTGCAATTCTGGTGCCATCATCTAGCTGGCCCTTGTATACGACACCAAACCCACCTCTCCCAAGCTCATTTTCTGGGCTGAAGTTCCTAGTAACATGTTTGAGAACCTGCACTGATATAATCAGATTTCCAGCTTCCGTCACCTGAACCTCACTAGGTCCACTGCTTGTTCTACTTTGTGTATCACTATGACTGTTTCCACCAGCATTACCATGGTTATTTGCAACAACTATTTTTACAACTGATTCTGGATTATTTGACGGACCTCTCTGATCAACGATGACAGTGCTAGGCGCTTCAACTCTTACAAGTCGGTGTGTCTTCTTCTTGTGCAAGCAAAATACAACAACAGGTATAAGCAAAAAGAGCACAACAGCGGCAGCAACAGGTCCAACAATGATTCCAACAGGGGTTTGAGAAGATTTGTGTTTTTTAGGGTCATCTCCTGTTGTAGAGCCAGTTGGATTGGTACCATTTCCGCTGCTTCCACCAGGTGGTGGAGAGTCTACAGGAGGGGTGGACCTACTTGTGGGTGCTGAAGGTGCTGAAGGTGCTGAAGAAGGGGGACTACCTGAAGGACTTGGCACAGAAGGATTTGCAGGAGAAATCGGTGTTGGCTTCTCAATCAGAGGATTGCCATCATAGAGAACATTGACATTATCAGAGAATTTTGGAACAGGAGGACTCAGATTATTATTACTGACATTTAGAGTACTCAAATACTTCAATTGTGTTAAATTAGCTGGGATTTCACCAGAGAGATTGTTATTATTCAGTTTGATAGTCCTGAGAGAAGCCAGATTGACAAGAGAAGGTGATATATTTCCAGAGAGTTGCTTATTAGGTAAATTAATAATACTAACCATACCATTACTGCACTGAATACCCATCCACGAATTGCACGGATCATTTCCAGCCCAGGACCCTGCTAGATCATCTGGGTAATTCAGAGTGCCTAAAAAATCCAAAAGAGTAGTTACTTCGGGTGCACAGAGCTTACCAGGCTCAGATTGACAAAAAGAATTACCACTGTAACTGAAACCACCAGCAGGAATCTTGAAGTCAGGAACTGGTCCAGTCAGCTTGTTATTATCCACTGAAAGATTTGACAGCGGCAAGCCATTGAGTTGGGAGGGGATTGGTCCAACCAGGTCATTCTGATTAAGCCTGATATCTTTCAACGATACACAGTTTGAGAGTGTAACTGGAATGGTTCCATTGAAATTATTCCCATGTAACCACAACTGTGTCAGAGACTGCATTGTGCCCAGCACATCTAGTGAACCAGAGAGAGAAGGTGTTTCTTGGTTATTCAATTGGAGAATCTCTAGTCCAGATCCACTGAAAGTCGATGGAATGGCTCCTGAAAGTTTATTGTAGGCCAGTTCCAACAAAGATAACTGATCCATATTCCCAAGAAAGTCTGGTATTGGCCCAACAAGATTAACCTGGGATAACGACAAATTTACCAGATGAACTGATTCTTTTAGGTCTGGGGGAAGCTTCCATCCTTCCGTAGCATTGAGATTATTGTACTCCAAAGAGAAATACTGCAAATTGGTCAATCCCACAAAGAAATCTGCAGGAATGGTATCAAATTGGTTCGTGCCAAGGTAGCAATACATCAGATTTGATAGACCATTGAAGGTGGGTAGAGGCCCTGAAAATTTGTTTTTCTGCAAGCTGATTCTCTGTAGTGCAGTAAGCTGATTGAAATTGTTGGGCAGGGTGCCCTTCAGTCCATAATTATAGAACTGAAGCTGAGCCACTCTGTTGTTAGTTGTGCAATATATACCATTCCATGTATTGCCACAGGGATCAGTATCCCCTTCAGGCCATTTCAGCAACTCTGAATTGGTTATCCCCTTCTTGAATGAATTCAGTATTGCCAGGTCTCCAGGGTCTGTTACCCCATTGACAACAGTTGGACATGCCAATAACAATAAACAAAATGCAACAGAAAACAATACCAGCAATCTACATCTCCCGTACCCACCCCTCATGGTTGTGAAACTCCCCAGATCTTATTACACACTCGCTGTCACTGAATCCTCTTGTTCTTCAGAGTTTCCTACAACTGCATCCACGAGCACCAAAATGGTTCAAAGAAAGAGCATTAACGCACTCAAATTTTCATGTTTTTTCTCTATTTTTTTGCAGTAAGTCCGTGACCCTAACCCACCCAAGGGCTGAAATGGGTTCCCTTCCATCCATTACTCTGTGTACTCTGCATTGCAGTCCCGACCACAAAACCGCTTTTCTGCCCTTGCCTAACAGTAGCAAGTAAAATTGTACCCCGAGAGATATTAAACATGACCCAGCAATCTGAAAAAAAGATCCAAAAAGAAAAGAAGTAGTATTAAAAACCACTCAGCAATCTGCTTCAAGAAAGTCCAAAAGGAAAAGAGACATTAAACATCACTCAGCAATAAGATCTTTAAAAAAGTCCAAGATGCAATTGAGTTAAACCATGTGTATACAAAAATGGGCTGTTGGGTTGAAAAAGTAGCTCAATGGTTAATGATACCAGCATGAATCACTCTTCTGACAGATCTAGAATGATACGACAATGGCTGTAATCCATGACAAGATAAAAAACAAAAACAAAATTCAACCCAAAAGGAGAGGTGAGTATTCAACTTAAAAAAACTATTGAGTTGTATTGAGTTTTGACCAGTGAGAGTACTGAGGAAGCCTGAAAACATGTCATGCATGCTAGTCTTAATCCTAATGAGCTGTGGATCACACTGTGGGGTCTTCAAACATAAGGCCTTTTGGCCCTATCAAATATTACCCCACCACTCTGCTTGGTCTTAATCATGACACACCTCAGATAAAAACAGATACAGTCCTATGAATCATTAAAAAATATAGGTGGTCCTCTGGCTTAACCATATCACTGTGAAATGTCTTCCTTTCCGATCAATTTCATGACAAAGTAAAAATTGAACATGTTAAGGAAAAACGAATATAAGACAAGCCTTGAGTAGCAAGATTTACCGTATTTGTCCAGTCATTCCGACCGTGCATTTGGTTTTGTTCTTTATACAATATTGCTCTGTTCCTCCTCTCATTGAACCTCAGTTACATGGCCCCTGTTATCAACACAAACAAAAAAAGGATCTATTTTGCATTATCAGAATAATATGCATTATATTTATAGGAAAGGAATTTCTCCACGCGGGTACTCGAAGTCAAAAAGACATTGCGGGACAGCGAAAACAGAGCCACGGGATCCGTAATGCAAGGACGGTTGATTTGTTTCCGAGCTCTTACAGCGGTTGGTTCCATGCAATGGTGGCGCTACAACTCCTTTTTTTTTAAGCAACCGAGAGTCCCCCCTAATTTCTTTTTAAAGATATTCTCTCTTTTACTCGTGATCATATGTCCTTCCAACTTATTTATAAAAATTATAAAATTGTTTCTAAAAGAGGTTCCATCTTTTACTCCTCATTAAATGTCCTTCCAACTGCAAAGAAACTAAATACTACTTTAAATGTTTTTGTAATGGTGAAAATTGTATACATGTGTCATTGCCTATTTAGCTTTGAGCTTATTTTTTGGTACATGTACATAGTGATAAATGGTACAATCTTGTGCCAAGTTGGACTCATTCCCCTTACTCTCTAATACATTTATGCATACATATATTCTTATATACCTAGCCCTAACCTGTCCATGTACACACACTCTTATATGTTCATCTTATCTGCCTACTTGTCATACTTATCTATGGACCTACTCCCATTTAGTTGTTTGCCACTTGGATTTGAGTGTTATCCCATTTTGGAACAGGGTTGAGGTCACGGGGGTGACCCTGCAATTACAAACTTGTCCCTTTTCAATTTAAAACACATGTTTGTTGTGATTTGATGCCATGTGCTAGTATTTAAAGACATTTAATGCACTCATTCTAATCATAAGACAGTCATCAAGGAATCAAGCAATCATTCAATCTAGAGAGCAATTAATAGCAACACACTTCTATTTGGTGCAATAAAAGGAGTAAAGAATCTGCATACTTGGGCACTTCCCTATTGTTTTGATATTGTTTAATTTATGGGGATTGATCTAGGCAAAAGCTCCTTGTGACATAACAACAATCGTTTAAGATGTTTTTAAATATTGCCAAGTCCCCAAACATTCAGTAGAGCAAAGAAAAATGTCACATATTAGGAAAAGTTGCAAATCAAAACACTATTGATTGCCAAGATGAATTTGAAGCTTGAGTAAAAATCTGTGACCATGAATTTGTCCTAGACCCACAAACTTCTCCTCAAACAAAGAAAAGATCCAACATAGACTTCCAGGCAACTCACTGATAGAAAGGCATTGTTTCAAGTTTGATAGCAAATAGATTCTAGAATCTCATCCACTTAGTCCTCGTTCTTTAGTTATCAAACTAGGTATCATCCTCCATCTTATTCAACTTTAAAAGCATGTTCTCTAATTTACTATTCTCACTCCATGTTTAATTAATCTAGGTTGATGGCACTGTTTATTTGATTGCATTTACTATAGCCTAGATTAACCATACAGAAACAATAGTGTTCATTTTCATTTTAGTGAACCTATCTAATCCTACACATCCAAACCTTCTTATCAGGGTTTTACATTACATTAGGGGTTCTTAAACCTACATTTCCTTGAGATTACATTATATTTTTAGATCTACTCTTCCTTTTAGATCATTGTGATTCATTGATAAAAAAATTTATTAGGGTTTGTGTACTTTATTGTGGTTTGCATCTTTTTTGCCCACCACATCCACCCTTGGCTAACATATTAGGGTTTCATTTTTAGATTTGATATACCATTAATATCTCATATTTTTCAATATGAAAGTAGGCATTTGAGCTTTCTTTTCATACCTTCTCTTTATGCCGCCTAGAAGGAGTGTTTGCCTAAACCTTGGTGTGGTCCAAACCAATGAGTGAAGTTTATTCTAATGCTCATAATGAGAACAATAAGGAGTATGATTATGATGTTCATGTAGATAATCAAGACTTTGCAAATGAGTTGACTAGTTTGGCTAATGCAAAAAATCCTACACAACTAGTAGATATGTTTCATGATATGTTTGCAAGTAAACTATATGGGCCCAAGACTTTACAAGTGGTTTTTTCTAAGCTTACTTCTTCTATAGTGACTAGTGCATATATTCCTACTTGCACCTCCACCATAGCCCTCTTCTACCATTACTCCTTCCTCTATCACTACTCATCCTCATAGTATCATGGTGACTATTATCCCACCATTTAGTACTTACCCTTTTTCTACTTATCCTTCACCTTATGGCCTAGCTCTTGGATACTCTCCTCCTATCATGCCTACTATCCATATGATGTACCACACTTCCACACCTCTTTCATCCACTAGTACTAAACCTATTATTACCCCAGTTAGCTAGGCCAACTTCCATACCCCATACCACATCCCATACTTTAAACACCCTTAAGTACCTTTCCTCTCCCATCTCTTTATCCCAAGCCATTACTTCATCCATCCCTCTCACTTCCCATACATATACCCATACCCCCCTAGTGGTTCCCATTTAGTCACCATCACTTCTACCATAGATGTACTATTTCACAAAATAGATCAAGTAGAAAAGACAGTAAGCCTAATGATTCTGATGAATTTAAGGATGCTAGATGCACACCATTATCTTATGATATTGTGACATGTCCATTACCTATGGGATTTGTGGCACCTTGGTGTTCAATGTATGATGGAAAAGGTGATTGTAATACACATCTTAGATCTTATATAGCTACATGTGTAGATTCTTTTATGAGGATAAGTTGTTAACAATGTTATTTCCATGCAATTTAGAAGATTACTATTGATTGATTATTTTCACTTCCTCAAGGGTCTATTAATTATTTTGATGATCTCATTAAAGTGTTTTTAAAGCAATTCAAATTTAATATGGGCCTTAGAGTAACAATTGTTGTTTTATTTGAGTGTGCACGAGGATCTAATGAACACATAAAGTGATTATATCATTTGATTTCAATCTTTGTGCTCAAAGTTGATTACTCCTTTACATGATTTTGAAGTGCAAAATATCTTTATAAGGAATTAATTAAACCAATTCAAGACTATTTGTATTTGAACAATTTTGTTTCTTTAATGGATTTGTGTACGCACGTTAAACTATAGAATCCATGTTGCTTTCACATAAATCCTTTAAATATGGATCATCAAGTCAAAATTCTTCCTACCCTTCAAAGTATCAAAAAAGTTTTCAAAGGGTAGTGATATGAAGAAAAATGTGAAACAAGTTGTTAATACTTCCTATTTCCTTCTTTTAAACAAAATGCTCATAGGAACTTGACTAAGCTTTAAGAATCCATGGATGATGTGCTTCAATGTTTGTTGAGTGCTAATCTAATTACACTCCATCCCATCCATCCATTGGATACCTCTAAACCATTTCCAAATTTATATAATGATCAATAATTTTGCAATTATCATAGAATTGAAGGGCATTACACACAATCTTGCTTCAGTTTTAAACAAAGTTATATGATCTCCTAGATGAAAATATAATCAAAGTTGAAGGGAGTAATGATAATGGATATTTATTGGCCCCCCTCTAGAATACAATTTGATGCAAATCATTTATATGATGTTGAGGTACATGATACTATTGAACATGAGCATAAGGTTTTAGTGGGAAATATTGAGTCCAATGCTACATCTTCTTCTCCTCCTTCAGATCCACCAATTTCATTTTATGATGAGTCCAAATCCTACAAAACAATCACTATGGACCATTATACATCAAAGCATACATGAAAGAAAGGGGAAATTTAAGATGTTTTAACTGATCTAACTAACCAATACAACATATGCTTGGAAGATCTATAGTTTCTACAAAGACAAAACCAACATCATATGCACATTAGGGGGTTTCTTTAAAGATCACAAATGGAATGTTACTTAAGATTTTGGGTTGTGTCATCTTGCCACTTGAGTTTGGACCTAAGATAGTACAAGTATTATGAGAAGTCATCCATGTTATGGATTATTTCTCTATTTTACTTGGAAGACCATGGCTAGAACATTTGAAGGTTGTTTCTTTAGTGGTGCATCAATGTGTTCATTTGTTCATGAAGAAAATCTAATAAGGATAAGAAGAGATAGAGCCAAACCAATAATGAAGTTGAGTCATTTCACTTTAGAAATATATATTCCATCCCAATAGAAAATCCATATGAAGAAGAAGAGCATATTAATAAAGCATTTCAATATATGTTTAAAGAAAAACAAGAACAACAAAAAATCTAAACAACAAAAAAAAAGCATCAAGTTGAACATCATGTACCAAAACAAGAACAAAAGAAGTAACAAAATGAAAACATCAAACAAGAATTGAAGAAAGAAGCAAAAGAGAAAAAACTAAAACTTGAGTTTCACATAAAAAAAGACTATATGGAAACCCTATTAAGAACTTGTGGTGCATCAAAAGAGTATTATTCCACCCCAACCACAAGTTAAAAAGAAAGAATGGGTAAGAAAAGAAGTACTTTATATTACACATATTGACCACATGTTTTCACCAAGCACAAAAGAATATCAAGATGAAACACATGTTATTGAAAAAGAAAGCAAAGAAAATCAAAAAATAAAATAAAAGGAAGACAAATTGGATGAAGATTATGGGGAAAATAATAATATAATGGTTAATGAGCCTAAGATGGCAATACCAAAGGTGGTAACTAAAAAGCACTTTTTTTAATGATTTATGAGCACCACTATTGTTGTTATATGGAGCCTAATCAGATTCGGAGGTTAAATTTACCCCACTTTTATCGACGTGGTTTCCCCCCAAATTCCTATGGGGTCAAGGGGCAGTGCCCCTTGTGGGGGTTTGGGGACAGCGCCCCTTGCGCGCTCCTTGTCGTAATACAGGGCGAGGTCGAGGGGCAGCGCCCTCGAAACCTCACACTATTTTTTGTTATTTTATTAAGGTGTATGGAGTTATTTTTCTATTGGCCGACATTAAAAAAAAACCTATTTTGTAACTGATAGAAGTCATGATAAAAATGGCTAAGGGTTAGGGTTTATGTTGATGTATTGTAGCATTTTGTAGCGGTATTGAGTTGCAAGGATTGCTAGTTGTAATCAGTTTTGATTTACTGGATAATAATATTGGACTCTTTGTTGGCAGATGTAGCCCGAGTTTGGGCAAACCATGTTAAAACTTGTCTCTTTCTATTCTTATTCCTGTGTATTTTTATTCCTCTATTTAATCTTTATTTGCATTTAATTCATATTTTCTCTTGACTAACCCTAACAAGTGGTATCAGAGCTAGGTTGTGTTCGATTATCGTCTACAGGAAGGTCTCACGGTTAAGTGGGAGTCTTACAGTTGAGTGGGAGCAATGGCAGATGAGGGTAAATTGAAGGTAGACAAATTCAATGGACAGAACTATCAGTTATGGAAGATGCAGATGGAGGATTATCTCTATCAGAAGGATTTATGGAGGCCATTGGAAGGAGTAGCCAAGAAACTGACAACAATGACTAATGAGGATTGAAATCTTCTGAACAAAAAGGTACTGGGAACCATTTGGTTGTGTCTGGCACCATCGGTGGCATTCAATATAATGGAAGCGAAGACAACAGATGGTCTGATGAAAGCTTTGGCTAAATTGTATGAAAAACCCTCAGCCTCAAATAAGGTATTTCTCATGAAGTGTTTGTTTAATCTAAAAATGATTGAAGGTGGATCTGTGACAGATCATTTAAATGAGTTTATTATGATTATTAGTCAGTTAACTTCTGTAAAAGTAAGTTTTGATGAAGAGGTGAGGGCTCTCTTGATATTATGTTCTTTGCCAGAAAGCTGTAATAGCTTGGTAATGGCTGTGAGTAACTCTGTCTCTAGTTCAAATACTTTAAAATTTGATAATGTTGTTGGTGTTATCATTAGCGAGGAAATGCAACATAAAAGCTCAGGAGGGTCCACATCAGGTAGTGTTTTGAATGCAGAAAGCAGGGGCAGATCAAAAGAGAGAGGAAAAGGTTTTGGAGGTCATGGGAAGTCACGAGGAAAATCAATGGAGAAGAGATCCCAATCTAAAGGACAGAAGGATTGCTGGTACTATGGGAAACAGGTCATCTGAAGAAAGATTGCTGGTCTCGGAAGAATAAAGAAGGAGACAAATAAGGAAATAAGGAGGCAAATGTGGTAAGTAATAAATCTGAAGATGATGCTTTGATTCTTTCCCTGGATAATGTTGATGATTCATGGGTTTTAGATTCAGGGGCCTCATTTCATGCTACACCCCATAGAAGTTATTTTCTTGATTATGTCCAAGGGGATTTTGGGCTGGTTTATTTGAGAGATAACAAACCATGTCAGATTGTTGAAAAGGGAAGAATTAAGATTAAGTTGCAGAATGAGAATCATTGGCTACTACAAGAGGTAAGGCATGTTCCAAGGCTCAGTAGGAATTTAATTTCAGCAGGGCAGCCAGCTGAAGAAGGTTGCATTGTTATATTTACTAATAAAAATTGGAAGGTTTCAAAAAGTGTCTTAATAGTAGAAAAAGGTGTGAAAGTAGGCACCTTATATCTTTGTACAGGTCATACTGTTCCTTCTACTTTAGCTGTTGCAGAGAAAAAATAAACAAGTTTAGGAACAATTGTTGTAGGTTCGCAGGAAGAGACTGAAACAGTTGCTGCAAGTTATGAGACAACACTGTGGCATAACAGACTTGGGCATATGAGTGAAAAAGGTATGAAGGTAATTCATTCTAAGAAAGTTTTACCAAGTCCGAAATATATTAATATGGATTTATGTGAAAGTTATGTGTATGACAAACAAAAGAGAGTCAGTTTTCTCAAGGATGGGAAGCAAAAGAAAGATGAAAAGTTGGAGCTTGTGCATACAAATGTATGGGGACCAACTTAGGTAACTTCTCTCGGTGGCTCTCAGTATTATGTTACATTCATAGATGATGCAACTAGGAAGGTATGGATTTATTTCCTTAGGCAGAAATCTGATGTATTTGAAACATTTAAGAAATGGAGAAGCTTGGTTGAGAATGAGACGGGTAAAAGATTAAAATGTCTTAGATCTGATAATGGTGGTGAGTATTGCAGCAAAGAATTTGAGGATTATTGTTCCTTTAATGGAATTCGTAGGTAGAAGACAGTTCCAGGGACTCCACAGGAAAATGGAGTGGCTGAATGCATGAATAGGACAATAATGGAGCATGCAAGGACCATGAGATTGCATGTTGGGCTGCCTTTAAATATGTGGGTAGAGGCTGTCAACACCGCTATATATTTAATTAATAGAGGTCCTTCAGTTCCTTTGGGCTATGGTATTCCAGAGGAAGCATGGACAGGTAAGAAGGTGAGTTATTATTTTCTTAAAACCTTCGGATGTGAAGCATTTGCACATGTAGATTCTAAAAATAGAACCAAGCTAGATGCAAAATCAAAAAAGTGTACCTTCATTAAATATGGCATTGATGAATTTGGTTATAGGCTTTGGGATTTTGAAAATCAAAAAATTGTGAGAAGCAGGGATGTTGTATTCAATGAGAAGGTGTTGTATAAAGATCAGTTGTAGTAGCATGAGAAGAAAGAAAAAGATTATGTGGTGCTGGATGATTTCCAAATAGTGATATTCCAGTGGTTCCTCATGCTCCGCAACAGCAACCAGAAATACTACAAACTCCAGTAAATGTTAGACGGTCAACAAGGCTAAGTAGACCTCCTGAAAGGTTTTCTCCCTCTTTGTATTCTATTTTGTTAACAAATGCTGGTGAACCAGAAGGGTATGATGAAACTATGCAGGTGGATACAAAGGTTCAATGGGAGCTTACAATGAAAGAAGAAATGGACTCCTTGCTAAAAAATTAGACTTGGGAATTATGTAAGTTACCTGCAGGTAAAAAGGCTTTACCAAACAAATGGGTTTATAGGTTGAAAGAGGAAGATGGAGGTACGAAAAGATTTAAAGCCAAGTTAGTTGTAAAAGGATTTGCATAGAAAAATGACATTGATTTTGATGAGATATTTTATCCGATTGTCAAGATGACTTCTAATCGTACTGTTTTAAGTATTGTGGCTACTGAAGATTTGCATTTGAAATAGCTAGATGTGAAAACTACCTTTCTCCATGGTGATTTGGAGGAGGAGATATACATGGAACAACCCGAAGGATTTGAGGTCAAAGGTAAGGAGAAACTGGTGTGCAGATTGAAGAAGAGTTTGTATGGCCTGAAACAAGCACCTCGACAATGGTACTTGAAATTTAATAGTTTTATGGTTGAGCAAGGCTACAGCCGGTGTAATTCTAACCATTGTGTTTATTTTAAGAGGTTGGATAATGACAACTACATTATTTTATGTTTATATGTTGATGACATGCTTGTAGCGAGGTCTAACATGGATCACATAAGAGAGTTAAAATAGGAGTTAGCATAGTCATTTGCTATGAAGGATTTAGGGGCAGCAAAATAAATCCTTGGTATGAAAATTTGCAAAGATAGGAAGACCAACAAATTGACTCTCTCAAGTTGTTTATGTTGAAAAGGTGTTGTAGAGATTCCATATGGAGAATGCAAAAGCTGTCAGCACACCTTTGCCTAGTCATTTGAAATTGACTAAAGAGATGTGTCCTAAGACACCATAGGAGGAAGAAAAAATGTCCAAGGTACCATATGCTTCAGCTGTAGGAAGTTTAGTGTACACCATGGTATGCACGAGACTGAATATTGCACATGTTGTAGGAGTCGTAAGCAGGTATATGAGTCATCCCGGATTGGAGCATTGGAATGCAGTAAAATAGATTCTCAGATATTTGAGAGGAACATCTAATAAACACTTATATTTTGGGGGCTCTAATATTAATTTAACAGGTTATGTAGACTCAGATTTGGCAGGGGATATTGATACCAGGTAGAGTACTATAGGTTATGTCTTTACTGTAGGTGGGACAGTGGTGAGTTGGATCTCACGATTGCAAAAGGTGGTTGCTTTATCCACCACAGAGGCAGAGTATGTAGCTGCAACAGAGGCAAGCACGGAGATGATATGGTTGCAATCTTTCATGGAAGAATTAGGCAAACAATATGCTAACAGTTATTTGTTTATAGACAGTCAGAGTGCCATACATCTTGCAAAGAATTCTGCCTTGCATTCAAAGACCAAACACATACAGTTAAGGTATCACTTCATTCGGTCGGTGTTGGATGATAGATAGTTAAGGCTAGAAAAGATACATACATATGTAAATCCAGTGGATATGTTTACAAAGGCAGTGACAAGGGAGAAGCTGAGCTCCTCTTCAACTTCGATTGGTCTTCAAGACTGAAAACAAAATCAGAATAGCAGAGTCCAGGGTGCTTATTTCCAGTGGGAGCTACAGGGTCAGCAGTGTTATGATTAGTCTCCAAGTGGGAGATGATATGGTGTGGAGTCTGATCAGTCTCCAAGTGGGAGATTGTTGTTATATGGAGCCTAATCAGACTCGGAGGTTAAATTTACCCCACTTTTATTGGCGCGGTTTCCCCCCAAATTCCTACGAGGTCAAGGGGCAGCGCCCCTTGTGAGGGTTTGGGGGTAGTGCCCCCAAGACGGGGTCAAGGGGCAGCACCCCTGGTGCACTCCCTGTTGTGATACAAGGTGGGGTCGAGGGGTAGCACTCTCACAGGGGCTCGGGGTAGCGCCCCGGAAACCTCACACGATTTTTTATTAGTTTATTAAGGCATTGGGAGTTATTTTTCTATTGGCTGACATAAAAAAAAACCCTATTTTGTAACCGACAAAAGTCATGATAAAAATGGCTAAGGGTTAGGGTTTTCGTTGATGTATTGTAGCATTTTGCAGCGGTATTGAGTTGCAAGGATTGCTGATTGTAATTGGTTTTGATTTACTGGATAATATTATTGGACTCTCTGTTGGTGGATGTAGCCTGAGTTTGGGTGAACCACGTTAAAACTTGTCTCTCGTTGTTCTCATTTCTATGTATTTTTATTCCTCTATTTAATCTTTATTTGCATTTAATTGATATCTTCTGTCGGCTAACCCTAACAACTATAACGCATATTCATATATACCTATAGGTTAGATTTCATTGGTTTTTCCCTTTTTTGATTTCACACCTTAGTTCCTTTTGGATTTTCTATTTTATGATTTAGTCTTTTTTATTATGCCTATATTGTTGTGCATTTTTTTAATACCCATTTCACTTTGTATATTTGTTTCACATATTTATCCTCCCCCACTTGGGGGAATTGTTGGTTTTCATTTTACTTTTCACCATTTGATTATGTTTTTGTTTTCATTCCCCACATTTTCTTATTTTCTTTCACCTATCCTTTATCCTGTGTTCATGTTTACTTTGCCTTTGTGTCCTTACACTTATAGCTCATGATCCAAAGCTATAACATTGTTATATCATGATTCTTAGAGCTTATTGATTGGACACATATTGCTATATCATGCTTCCTAGACCTCACTTATTGATTTTAAATTGCCATATCATGCTTTCTAAAGCTTACATATTGTTCCTACTTTCATACATCATTCTATAAATTAATCTCACATTGACATATTATACTTATTAGAGCCTATACTTTGGTCTTACATTAATACATTTTGCTTCCTAGAGCTTCATACAATGAACCTATACATTAACATATCTTGCTCCCTAGAGTTGCATGTTGCATTTACATTATCATATCATGCTTCTAGAGATTTACATCTTGGTCCATCACCATAATATTCCACTTCTAGAGTCATTTTTACTTTGGAAAATTATCATACACACATCATGTTTTCCCCTCTAACATATTGTGCTTTCATTGCTACATATTTATACTTGGGGGCATCATGCATTTCCCCTTCATACCTTATGTGATCTTATTCCCACAACATTGCATTTACATTGGGGGCATTGCTCACTATTGTTATATCTTGGGTGCTCACCCCATCATATTAACTTTATACCTGGTTGTGGGCCCTTGCCCCTTATCATGGTGTTATGCCTTGTCTTGGGCCCTTGCCCATAGTTTTAATTTCATCCCATCATTTTCATTTCCATTATCACTAGGAACCTACTACCTTACCTATGCCTTTGTTTGTTCATGCTCTTCGATGCCACATTAGGGGAATAGGCCCATCCTAGTGCCTTGTATACTTACACAAGTTTTTCTAACCATTAAGGACCATATCACCATTCTCTTACCCATACTAGGGGCGACCTTACCTTCACCAATACCGTCTCTAGCTTGTGTGCTTACATGATGCATTCTTTACACTTTTTTATTTAAATGATTATAGAATTATAGGGTTATATGCTTACATGTGTTTACATCCTTAGATTACATTTACTATTCATGTATTATTTTTCTCTCTTCCAACAATTCCTAGTATCCTATGGATACAACCAATTGTTGGGGATAGGGGGAGGGGCATATCTTGTCACTAATGTTACTATGTTTAGATAAGCAGATATATACAAGAGCTTATAAAGATTCATCTTATGGATAATACATGCATATAAGGAAACACACATGTGATCATATCCTTGTAGAGTCCATTACTTTATATGGATATACATAACAATATCCTGTAAGTGTCTAGAAATTTATTTTACATGCATGTTTGTGGGTGCTATATACTTTGAAATACTTGATCATTTTAGGATTCACTACACTTCAAAGTAGGGGCAAAATGTAATGGTGAAATTTGCATACCCATGCCATTTCCCATTTAAATGTTTTCCTATTTTGAGTTAATATCTTGGTACATGTACATAGTGACAAATGACATGATCTTGTATGAAGTTGGGCTCATTCTCCTAGCCTTCTTATCAATTTACACATACACCTATCCCTATACACCTATCCCTACCATATCCATTTACACACACTCTCTTATGTGTTCACCTTATCTACCCACTTATCACACTTATCTATGTACCTAGCTCTATTTAGTCATTTGCAAACTAAATTTGGACATTATCCCATTTTGGGATGGTCATGGGGGTGACCCTTGCAGTCACAAACTTGTCCCCTTTGAATTTGAAATTCAAAATTCAAATTGGTTAAGTATCCCCCTTTACTCTTCTACCTTGAGCTAACTAAACATACATTAGGTGCAATTTGATGCCATGTGCTAGTATTTAAAGACATTCAATGCATTCATTCTAACATAAGGAAGTCATCAAGTAATCAAGTAATCATTCATTTTATAGAGCAATTACTAGTGACACATTTCAATTTCATGAAATAAAAGGAGTAAATAATTTACATACTTAGGTGCTTGCCTACTGTTTTAATATTGTTCAATTTTGGGGGTTTGATTTAGGTGAAAGCTCCATGTGTTTTAGCAACAATCCTTTGAGGAATTTTTAAATATCACCAAGTCCCCAAGAATTTAGAAAAAAACAAAGTTGAAGGCCACACATTAGGTGAAGCTACATATCAAAATCATACTAATTACCAAGATGAATCCAGAGCTCAAATATAGACTTATGACCACGAATTTGTCCCAAACCCACAAACTTGTTCTCTGAAAAAGCAAAGATCCAACACAGACTTCCAACTAGTTCATTGACAAAGAGGTACTAAATTTCCAGGTCTAACTGTAGACACTTAAATTTTACCATATCCTTACAACACCTTCCTAAGACCACTTTCACCACCTTATGTCACCTTGCAATACATTCATCCTAGGACTTCCTTTAGCATTCCCCCCCTCCATCAATCAAATTGATTGATTAAATCATTTTATTTAATTAATCAGGATTATCCCATTTACCAAATTAATTAAATAAATATAATTCATTTTATTAATTCAATCCATTTCCCCTTTAGTCAAATTAATTAAATAAATTTTATTTATTTATTTAATCAATTTATTTTTCCTACATCATCCTTGTCCAAATAATTAATCAAATAATATTTAGCAAATTAATTAAATAAATATAATTTATTTTATTAATTTAATCCATTTCCCCTTTAGTCAAATTAATTAAATAAATTTTATTTATTTATTTATTTAATCAATTTATTTTTCCTACATCATCCTTGTCCAAATAATTAATTAAATAATTTTATTATTTGATTAATTATTTTCCACTTGTCCCAATCCTCATCCAGTTGCCACAAATAATAAATAAGAGTCACATGTCCAACAAAAGTTAGTTATCCAGATTCATTGAACCTAGACACTTTCACAAAAGTCAAACTAACTTTACATTTGCACCATCCATTTCATTCTACACCTCTTAATCCTAGCCATTTGCATAAGAATAAGCCCTAGTTTTCTCTCACTAAATCTTGTCCATCCATTTATCTTTAATCTCAACCGTTCACATAAGGATATGCTCTAGAAGCCTATATTTTTTCCCTAAAGTTGTCTCATCAAATCCTAGCCATCCATCATATCATCCAAAAATCTATAAATCAAACGTCAACCAAGCCATTTTTATTGATCAAACAAGAGCATTGAAATGTAATATCATGTTGCTAAAGTGAGCAACCAACAATCAAATCATTATTAGAAAAACATTGGAGCAAATCCACCATTGTCATGGTGCAACAAGGGCTATTTTGGTAAGATCTTTCTATGCTTTTCCTTTGATTTTTGTTAGCTCTTCCCTCAATTAGAGGTGGTGTTGAGTATGGAATAGGTACTTTGATTGATGCAGTGTTCCTTATTTTGGTTCCATATTTCTGCATACACACTAACATCAGATATATTCAAGAATCTCATGTATTTGGTCTTTATTCTTGAGTTATCAAGCTAAGTATCATCCTTCATTTTATCCAACTTCAAAAGCACATTTTCTAATTTGCGATTCTCAACTACCAACTCTCCATATTTAATTAATCTAGGTTGAATGTCCTTATTTGATTGCATTCACTTAATTAGCTTAGATTAACCATGTAAGCACTAAAATTTAGAATTAGAAGAAAGAAACAAATGCAAACAAAATGAATCCTATTATGAAAATAATGTAAATCTCAAGATTAAGCATAATGAATTTCAATAATAACATTTAAGTAAATAAGGTTACTAAATATGAACTCCATTGTTGCAAGTGGATTTGCTAAATGGATTGAGATGTGGTTGCTCAACAAAATTGCTTCAAAATGTCCACAACATGTACCTATGCATTCATGTTGATGATTTTTGGAAGCTTTGAAGTTTTATATATAATTTTTTGATTGGGAGGATAATTGGTTGTGATTTTCCTAAGAGATCTATAGTGGAGGTTGAATAAGAAGAATTTCCTTGAATCAAGGAGAAGATGGATGGCCATGATTCAGTTTGTTCAAGATGAAGTTAAGTTGGCTAAAAATAGAAAAAGTCATAAAGAATTAATTGCAACCAAAAATAGGAGGGAAAAATAATTAGTTGATCATTTTTGTAAGCAACGAGGTTAATCACTTCCAACACATCAAATGGTCCCACAAATCTAGGAGCAATTTTGGACGATTTGCCAAAAGAAATGGAACTCTTATGAGGTTTGACCTAAAAAAATATTATTTAATTAATTAGCCATGTGAGGTGGAAATTGAAAATTATTGAATTAGGTGTGAGGTGTAAGTTAGAGTAATTAAATAAAATTATTTAATTAGTTAGTGATGAACCAGATTAATTAAACTAGAGAGATATCATTCTCAATCACAAATCTAGTCAAAAAAAGGCACTTGAGAATGATTACTCTACGCGTCTTTTACATAGATTTTTCTAAATATAGGTATGGTAGTTTATTTTACTTTAGAATTATTTTATTCACTACATACATGGACAACCCTAAATCTTTTTCCTACTTTTTTAAAACCTCATTCCAAGGTAAATTTGAGTAAGTAATAGTAAATTTTATTCATTTTTTTTTTTTTTTACTCTCATGGTTCAAATGTATTATAATTTTTTTATCGTGTTTAAGGAAAATGTAATAGAGAGAAAATAAAAATAAAATAAAATAATTTATTAATTTACATTGAACTAATCTACCAAGACCTATTTTGTAAGTAAAATTATTATAAAAAGTGATATTTCAATTTAAATCCTAACTTGTAATTGTATCAAAGAAAATACTATCATCTTGCTCACAACAACCTTAAATCTTTTTCCTACTTTTTCTCCATCTCACTCTATATTCTTTTCATTCTTTATTAAATATATAATTAATATAACTAATAATTAATAAAATAATCAAACTAATAACTAATAAAATTTAAAAATATAATATAATTAATAAAATCATAAACTTTAAGAGCTATTATTATTTAGTAAAAACTTATCTTATTTAGTAAGACATGTTTTGTTTTATTTTACTTTATAACAATTTAAGAATTATTTTATAATTTAAAAAAAAAATACATGTTGGTTATATTTTTGTTTTTGTTACCCATAATAATATGATTATTAGAGTTAACTAGCATACCTATTTTTAGAAAAAATTCTTAAAATACACCTAGAGATATTCCAAATAACTTAATTCTTCTGTGCTTTCATTTAAAAAAATATGTGGGTTATATATTTTTGAAATATAAAATAGTTACTTTATAATTTTAGGTGCATTCACTTAATAAAATATATCGTCTATATTTTAAATTTAAAACACTTACTTTATAATTTAAAAAAATATGTCGGCTCTTTTTATTTTTTGTGAACACGGTCACAATCATCCCCTTAATTCCACTGTGCATAATAATATAAAAGTTTATATAATTTTATTTTACTTTAAAGTACATTTCTCTTTAATTAACATAATTGTTCTCTTTTTAAAATACAAATAAACAACCATGTTCTCTTTTTAAAATATATATACATATATACATTTATTAGTACCTGCCTTGCCAGTACTATTGCAATGAGTTTGCACTTATCTAGTTATTAATCTATTGATTGTAAACCATTCAAAAGACAGGATTATTTTTCTTGTCTGCAAATTTGATTTAAATTTGTACTTTTCATTGGCTGAAAAAAAAATGACCTCTTCTCTGCGGATTGTCGAAGAGTGCAACAAAAAGCTAGAATTTTGGTTTGAGGGGAGGATGTGGCAAGTAAACAAATTATGGTTAAGTCATGCCTAAATGTATGACGATAATTATGAGAGGGAAGAATCATCAGTTTTTATGAATTTAATTTTTTGCTTCATTAGCTAAACATAAAAATTATTTTTTGTCAAAGGGACAAAGTTGTAATATTAATAATACTATTAAAAATATAGGGTTCTACACATTTCATTTTATGAAATTAGATTATTTTTTAGATTTCAATTTTATTTACTCAAGAGTTAAAAATGTAGTATTTCGATTTTATATACTAAAAAGTTAAAAATCTACAATAGCATGAAAAATATTTCGCCATGTTATGACAATTTTTTATTTTATTCTTTGCATTTTAAATTATCATAGTATTAATAGTATTACATTTTAATATCAGACATTTCAATTCTTTATACACTCAACTAGGGCCAGGGCTCTAATATGGAGACTTTGTAAAGTTTAATTTTATAGTTGAGGAAATATTTGTGTTATTTAATAGGTTTTGTAAAGTTTAGTTTTATAGCTAAGTAAATATTTTAGTGTTATTTTATCTTTAGAAATGATAAACAATTCTTTATCTTTAGAAAAAAATATTACTAAACCACAATATTAGATTAATTAAAATAATTAAAATAATTAAAATTATGTTCTCTAAAACTACTTACTATTATTACTTAAACAAAAAATTAAGTGACTAAGATAAAATACTTAGTGATCTAAATATGAATATACTATTGTTATTATATTGTGTAATTATTCTTCAAACTTACAATATTTTAATGCATTTTAAATTGTAATAGGATCTCTCCACACCCAACTACAGTTAGGGTCTTACATATTTATTTTATGAAATTAGATTATTTTTGGGATTTCAATTTTATTTACTCAAGAGTTAAAAATTTAGGATTTCAATTTTATTTAGTCAAAAGTTAAAAATCTACAGTATCACAAAAAATATTTTCGCCATGTTATTACATTTTTTATTTTATTCTTCAAACTTACAATATTTTAATGCATTTTAAATTAAAAAAGTATTAGTATTATTACATTTTAAAGAAATATTTGTGTTACTTAATAGGCTTTGTAAAGTTTAGTTTTATAGTTAAGGAAATATTTTAGTCTATTTTATTTTTACCAAATTAGATTATTTTTGAGATTTCAACTTTATTACCCAAGACATTTCAACACTCTTCAAAAATTATTTTTTTAATTATTGGAATGTAATTTGTCTATACAACCAATACCTAAAAAAATTACAACCAAACAAATACTATAATAACAACACTACAAGGTAGGTACTAGCTAGTACGTGGCACTTGTTTATATAGATCTAATAAACCACTATATATATATTACTTAAGACCCTTTTTCATATAATTTATCCACCTAAATCTATATATTTATATACAAGAAATTATATGTATGTATGTATGTTTTATTTTTATGTAAACAGTAACAATCATCCCCTTAATGCTATTGTATAATGTCTCTCGACATAATTAACGATGGGTTAATTAAATAATACAATTATTCAATCAACTAATAATGGATTGAATTATTTAATTAATTAATGATGAGAACGTTAGTATGAAATGAGTCTAATTAGGATGATGTCGATATGGTGTTGAGACTATTTTAGGTGTCTACATTTTGTCCCTCTTGGAAATGTCATTGCGATTAAAAGTCATTGAGACAAAGAGCACCAATGGTGTTTTGAAGAAAAGATGAAGATGAACACCATGGTGGGATGTGATGGTGAATAAGTTGTGTTGGGATTTTGACTTAGGATTTTGCTTAACCAATTGATTGATTAGGTTGGATTGATCGATTAGATTTTGAATTTAAGATGCCCGAAGCATTTAAGGATGAATTAGGGATGGTGTAGGGGTTCCCCCTCGGGAGGGAACGTAGGTGTGGAGAATGTGGATGGGCTCTTGAAAAAGAGGCTTGGCCAAAATAGAAAGGGAAAGGAGGGCTAAGAAAAAAAATAGAGGGGAGGGGTGAAGAATAGGTGATGGTCACCTTGGCTAGTTAGAGAAATGTTGTGGGAGTTGTAGATAGGTACATGCTGGTGATTTTGAAGAAATTTCCAAAATGGGTTGAGCAACTTAAATTTTTTATAGAATATGATGGTATGCATCAAGGTATAAGGAACCTTGATGACATTTAATCATGTGTGAAGGACTGACTCATGCATGCAAACAAAAATGTAAATAGTAAAGATGCCATAGAGAAAAACATATTGTTAAGACACATCATGATATAATGGACTGTGATGACCTTAGTAGAGTATGTTGTGGGATGAACACAAGAAACAAACAAGCAAGAAAGAAAAAGTAGACAAAAAGATACATAACTAATTGCCTCTAATTAAGTTGAAAACCAAGCTATCGGCTAAGAAAAAATGGAGGGGGAGGGGTAAATAATAGGTGATGGTCACCTTAGCTAGTTAAAGAAATGTTGTGGGAGTTGTAGATAGGTACATGCTGGTGATTTTGAAGAAATTTCCAAAATGGGTTGAGAAACTTAAATTTTCTATAGAATATGATGGTATGCATCAAGGTATAAGGAACCCTAATGACATTTTATCATATGTGTGAAGGATTGACTCATGCATGCAAGCAAAAATGTAAATAGTAAAGATGCCCTAGAAAAAAACATATTTTCAAAACATGTCATGATATAATGGACCATGATGACCTTAGTAGAGTATGTTGTGGGATAAACACAAGAAACAAACAAGCAAGAAAGAAAAAGTAGACAAAAAGACACCTAACGAATTATCTCTCATTAAGTTGAAAACCAAGCTATAGATTGTTGTGATAGTGAGTAGTGATGTCAAATTTTGGGAGTGATATATCCCATGGGATGATATGAGTAACTCTGACTAAGGATTTCATCAAGAGGGAAAGGCAAGAATTCTATGTGGGTTGAATGACTGTGTGTTCATTAAGTGATGGTTTTCATAAAAATGAATGCATGGTGAGGTTTCTAGTGTGCACATTTGTGTTGTGTGGCTATTGGGGATAAAATGATAAGAGCATACATGTCATAATGTCAAATTTTCTTATTAGGGATAATCAATGTATGTATCCAAAGCATGAATCAAGATGGTCTAGCTATAGGCAAAAAGTGATATGGGTGGATGAGTGCAGAAAAGATTAAGACAAAGGATGTGAGTGAAACTATATGGAACAAACAAGGTGAACTATACATTAACTTTCCCCCAAGTACAAAGGATGCTCATAGATAATGGAGACCAAGTGTTCACACATGAATCCTACAAGCAAGTTTTCATCATGGTACTTGCCCAAGGTTCCATAAGCATGGTTTTCACCAAAGGGCAACTTTTCTCTTTTTATTTTTTTTGCTTTTTTTGGTTTTATGAAACTACTGCTACTAGATTATGTATGGAATCACTTGAGGTGTGCAATGCTCATAGTTTCCTCCAACTCTTGACCTTCAGGTGTCACTAGCTTATAAATTTTTTTGATCCATATTTGGTGATGATGACATAGTGAGCAATCTAATTTGGCTCAATTTTTCCTTTTTCTCATGGTCTTGATTTGTATTCTTCTAATTTTCTTTAAGCACAATATTGTTGACTTTAAATTCTCTAGGTTTTATATGCTTGTTGTAGCTAACATATAAAGAATCGATGGATTATTTAGGATTGGTGCCATGAGAAATAGTGTATTGGAAAGATATTATTTTAGCTAATCGAAAGTGTGTTGGTATGGTTCATCTCACTGGTAATCCACATTCTTCTTTAGGAGATGCGAGAGTGGTTGGCATTTATCTAAAAGCTATGTAATGAATCTATGTATAGCCTGAAGCTTTCCTTGTAGACTATGGAGCTATTTAAGATTCTGTGGTGGAGGCATTTTTGTAATTGCTTTGACTTTGGCAAGATCCACTTCTATACCTCTTCTAGAAATGATGAAGCCTAATAAATTGCCTAATGTGATGCCAAATACGAGGGATGGATCTAACCTAGGCATGTTGGCATATGACCAAGAAAATATGTAGGGATGGATCTAACCCAAGCATGCTAACATATGAACAGGAAAATATGTCTATGAATCTTTTAAGTATAGTACTAATGGTTTCCTTTTCTACAGGATCTAAAGTTGTAGCTATTTTAGTGATCTTTTTATCTTCTCCTATGCCAAGATCAATTTCCATAGCTTCTTTAACCAATGATGTAGGCATATATTGTAAGTGTCTAGGTGCAAAGGGAAGGTTGAGCTCCTTGTCCATTAGTGCCCCATAGGGGTTTTCACCAATGGACATGTCATTTTCTTGAATTTCAATTTTTTCTTCATTTTTATTTTGATTTTTTGGACTAAGGAGCTCCTCATGTTCCTCAAAGTATGCACATTTGTCTAAATTGATCTCAAATCATTTCTTGTGATCCCTTGATGGAATGTTATCTTGAAGTCACATGAATTCTACAAGGGCTTCCTCATTTTTAAATGTGTCTAATAATATGGGTTCTTGTTGGTCCCAATCGATAAGGTTGGGGTATTTAAGATCCAAGTGGATGGTAATAATGGTGGTTTCATCAAAGAGATTAGTTGTGGTGAGGTCTTTGTAGGGGTCATGAATGGACTTTGTTTCAATGTGTTCAATATTGCAAGAAGCATTCTTAACAACCTCAAAAGTATCACTAACCTCGTTGGATTTCTCATGATAAGGCCCATATCCTAGCCCACAATTTGTTGTATTCTCATGTACATGCACAAGTTCTAGAATGCCTTGCTCATGAAGTCCAAGGCCCTTTCCTTTGTAGTTCATATTTTTGCATATTCTATTGGTTATAGGATATTCATTCTTTTCAAAACAAGATGCAAATTTGTCTTCCTCACATAGACAAGAGCCTTTTATATCTTCTATCATTTTCATTTGGTAGGAGCCCATGTTTTATGAAGGTAGTTGAGCCATACTAAATTGAGATCTTTTCTTGCTTTAGATTGTTACTAGGCTACCAAAAGATCAGGGAGAGAGGGGAAGTTTGCCTACATGAAAGGCATCTTGGATCTCATATTCTTCACAACCTTTGTCAACGATCTTGATGTGGGATTTAGGATGTGATGTTGTATATGTGGATGCAAAGTTGGCTAGATCTATGTATGAAGAGGATTGCTTGGGTTTAGGATTCAAGTTAACATCAATAATGGGATGATGATTGATTTTTCAATAGAAACCTTTCAACATTTTACAATATTGAAAAGGTTGGGGATCAACCAAAACTATTGCTTCTATTTCTAAGTGTGGGAATTTGATGCATTGATGGAAAGTGGAGGGTACGACTTGCATTGCATGGATCCATAGATGACCCAAGAGGATATCAAGTAAGGAAGATCAAGATCAATGACATGTAACAAGGTTTGTTGTATGAAAGGTTGCACTTCAAGTGAGAGATGTATTATTCCAACTGACTCTCATTCTACATTGCAATAAGATTTAATAGTAATCATTTTAGGGTTCAAAAATATTTCTAAATACCCAAGGTGTGGAATCAACTTTAAAGTGCAAAATATTCAAACCAACCCCATTATCTACAGGCATCCTTTTAACTTTATGTTTGATGATAATTACTTCAATGTATAAAGGAAGGTTATGTGTTGTGTTGTTATATGGAGCCTAATTAGACTCAGAGGTTAAATTTACCCCAATTTTATCGGCTCAGTTTCCCCCCAAATTATCTAACAGGGTCAAGGGGCAGTGCCCCCAAGACGGATCTAGGGGTAGTGCCCCTAGCATGCTCCCTGTCGCAATACAAGGTGGGGTTGAGGCATGTAACGTTGGAAAATGTCCCCTTGGGGGCTTTTCCCTCTTTAGGTTTAGCTGCCAAGTTTTTAGTGTGCATTTAGGACATTTTACATCATATTTTAACACCCTGATGAGAAAACCCCTAAGTGTCTTGACAAATAGGACCTAGGGGGACTACTTGAGATAACTCCTGCCCAAAATAGGGGGAGGACTTGGGCGCCCGCACCCTAGTCCTGCCCTATTTTGGGGCAGTCCCAATTTTTGGGTGTTAGCTTGTGACCGTTATTTGGGTCCTATGCCGATACAGTAAGTTTAAATTTTGAAATTCTTGGTGGGAGTGTTTGTAGTTGCATATAAAAGCATGTTTAGGCATTCATTTAGAAACTAAATTTCAATTAGATTATGTTCATGTGATTTTGGCATCCTAAAGGTGATTCAAGGTTTTCATTGTGTTGCAAGAGTAAATTTGTGTGGTCTATGTGTTTGTGTTTGTAGATTTGAGCATCCATTTCCTCATGGAATGAAGAGCATCTTCCTCCCATGAGATCTTCACTATAAGGTGACATTTATATCGTGTTTGTGATCATTATTCATTTGGTTTTTGCCTCTGCCTCCCTAGGTACGCACTCGCTATCTGACAAAGGTGTTTGGAAGACTTAAGTGTCCTTCCAGAGCTTGACTGAGGCAAGCTCCTAAACACCACAACCCCCTCCCAAAGCTCTATAATTGCAGGTTCAGGTTGATGATGCAGACAAAGTAAAGTTGCAGGAGGGCATGTTGGAGTGTCAGAATTGTAGAACAGTAGAAAAACGAACAGCCTAGACTTGGGCGCCCGCTCATTAGTCCTTGAAGTTCTGTGACGGGAAAATCTATAGGACAACAGATACAGGTTGTAGACCTTATTTCAAGATCCCAAAAAAAAGTAGGGCCTTGAACTTGGGTGCCCACTCTTTTTGTCTGTGACTTTTCTACCTTAGAACCCTGAAAATAGATGCACAGTCATTTGTAATTTTACAGCTTTCTGTAGAGGCATTTTTCGTCATTCATCTGTTTGTTGTTGTATTCGCATAATTAGGGTTTTGATTGATAATTGAGCATAAGAGAAGGAAAATTGATAATAAAACACCCTAATCCAAGTTTCCCTACATTTATAAGTGACCAAGGACCTGATAGTGCTCTGCCACTTGATCCAAGGGTCCTTGAATGTAACAGGTGAAAGGAGGATTTAAACACTAAACTAAACAAATCTAAATTTTACCCTAAAAACTTTGGTGAACCCGTGTTTTTGGACTTCATTGCAACTTCCTGAGTGTTTGTCTTCAAATTTGGGTTGATTTCATTTATTCATATAGTTATTCATCTTATTGCGTTGAGAAAATTTTTAAAAAATGAAAAATTTGAAAAAAAATAACATTTTTGGGTTACTAATTTGCATCAATTCACTCTAATTTTTCCTAATTCATGATTTTTTCATCAAATCTGATATAAACTATATAAAAATACAAAAATACAATAATTTGAATTGCATTTTCATCATATAATTGCTAGGGTTTTGTAGAAATTTTGACAATTTTCATATCACCTAATAATTCCAAAATCTAGGGTTAATAGGAAAAATCTTCTTTTAGAGACTCATTCAAACTTGAATTTGGCTGTAGTCTTGCATTTTAGTGTAAATTTACATTTAGATTTCAAATATTTGCATTTTTTAATAGAAAATTTCAACAAAAAACTAGCAATTTTCATGCATTTTCATTAAATTTGCACTTGCATTTTGCATCTTTGAGTGTGGAATTCATTTTTAGTTCTGAGTACATTTCATTTTCATCTTAAGTCATAATTCAAAACTTTCATATAGCATTTTGTGTCAAGATCTCAAACCTAGGGCTTGAAAAATATTGATTTTCACTAGATTTGGCCTTATCGACTCTCTAAAGTTGCACCATAGGCCTGTTGTGAAGAATATTTTTGCATTAATTTGATTTTATTAGGGTAATTATTTTCTTCCCCTCCTAAAAATCTTCACAACACCCTTTTATCGGGCCCTTGTATTGAAATTTTGGTGAAAAACTACACATTTTCGCTATTTTTGCCCTAGGGTTTGACCTAGTTTGCACTCCAAGTGTGTTGTGACAAATTTTATGGATTTAGGTGACTGATATAATTGATTTTATTTTCTTCACCTCCTAAAATTCATTACAACACCCCTTTTTCTAGGTCTTGGAGTTGAAAAACTATGAAAAATAGCCTATTTTTGCTATATTTTCACTAGGGTTTGACCTTAAGTGGCACTAAAAGCATGTTGTGATAGATATTTTGACATTAAGTGGCTGTTATTACTGATATAATTTTATTTCCATCATCATTTTCCTCACAACACCCTTTTTCATGCCCCTTTGTATCGAGATTTGGTGAAAAAATTGCATATTTTGACATATTTTCACTATATTTTGACTTATCATCATCTTAGATTTGCATCAAGAGTGTGTTGCGAAGGATATTATTTCTGTTTTGGACTGATATCAGACATATAATTTGCTTCCCTTGATCAAAATCCTTACAAAACCTTTTGTTTCATTCATTTGCATTGAAAAAGTAGAAAAAATCAAGCATTTTGGCCTTCAATCATATCCTTCTCTTAGGGTTTGTTCTCTTAGTTTGTGTGTTATATGATTTTGTATAAGAATTATGACACGCTGTCCTAAAAACAATATCCCTTTGAGAAGAAGTAAAAGATTAATGGGATCTAGTGCTCTTGAACAAACCAACATTCCTACCTCCACTAATCCTTTGAACACCTTCTTTACAAAGGGAGAAACTCAAATTGTGCAAGATATTATACATCCTCCAATCACTATGGAAGATCAAATATTTCATGATGTTGAGGATACTATTGAGATAGTAGGGCATGTACCTATGGAACAAGTCAATAAGCTTGATAAAGACCTTGCCGAATTTCAAGAATATGTGCAAACTGAGAGGATAGCCGAAGAGGCCTTACCTGTGATTTACCATGTAAGAGAATTGATAAAAGGACAATATGGAATTAATGTTATTCGTGGTTTAATGCATATTGTGCAAACTAATGTAATTCTGGTGAGTGAATGTGCAAAAGTTATTAACATGTCATCACTGTCACATACTCAAGTTTCAGCACCTATACCGACAACAAGAATATCTACTTTCACATCAACGATCTTAACAACTGATGTAAATGCCTGTAGTAATGCTACCACTGGTATTGGAGTATCTAATGGCACCAATTACAAATCTGTTGGATTTGATTATCAAAACTTGGTCCATAATGTGACTGTTCCTATGAATAATTGTTCTCAACCTCCCATCACACATAGTTATCCCCAACCATCTTCCACCTACTAGTATGTCCAACTACCATTGACCTATTCCTAGCCTTTGCCTATCATATCTTAGGCTCAATCACCTCCGCACTTTGGTTCCAATTCCTCATAACAAACTGCATCTCCCAATGATGCCATCCTAAACCAACTTTTACAGGGCATGACTGCTTTACAACAAAAGGTAACAAATTTGACAAATTCTTCGCAGCCTAGTCTACCAATATATCATGCTCGTAATCCCCTATCCTATGCAATCTTGAGAACCCCTATGTTTGAGACGTTTGAGACTCATCTCTTTGAAAAATATGGTGGAAAAGGTGATCCTAACATTCGTGTGGCAGCATTTACAGCTATGTGTAGCAATTTCTATTTTGAAGAGGATTTATTGGCAAAACTTTTCCCGCGATCTCTCAAAGATACTGCTTTAGAATGGTTTTGCTCTTTGCCTCCAAATTCAATACACTCCTTTTCGCAGTTGATTGATCAATTTTTACAACATTTTCAAGAAAATATCGAACCCCAAGTCACTCTTATTGACTTGGTTTAATGAAAACAAGGTCTGAAAGAGAAGTTGACTGAGTTCATTAGTCAGTATCAAGGGCTTTATGCACAGATTCAATATTAGATGAAAGATGATGATGTTTAGAAAATATTTATTACAAATCTACAACCTAATATTCGTGATAAGATCCTCTTGATGAAGTATAACTCCTTTCAACATTTATGCACCACCCTTCGTGATTATCAACTTTCGTCTAGTCAGTATGAAAACCAAAAATCATCGGCTCAAGTTGGTCAATCCACGGGTAGATCATCACAAAACAACTTTAAGAGGAATAATAATAGGAGCTTCATCAAGGTTAATGGACCAAATATGAACAACTTTTTAAATGTTTCATCTATCAATAATCTGAAGAAAGCATCATATCAACTAAGAAAATTTACTCTAATATCTGAGTCTTATCATTCCATCATGAACCAAGCTATGAGTAATAAATCCTAAAGCTTCCCCCAATCAAGCCTATTGATCCTAGTAAACAAGGACCTTACTTCGATGCTAATGCCTTTTGTCATTATCATCAGACGCAAGGACATGACACTGAACGATGTATGCATCTTAAACATGAGATACATGACCTTATTGATTCAAATGTCATCTAGGTATCAGGTGTGAATGATAATGGAAACAAGTCGGTTGCTCCACCGAATCAGAACTTACAAATCTTCACTAATCCTTTCCCTAAGCATACTGAAACCAATATGTTGGAATAGGGTTTAGTGGAAGTAGATGAGGATGATTACTTGGACTATGATAACATCTTGGGAATGATTGAAGTGGATAAGAAATAAGTGGACAATCCACCTCGTCCACGAAGAAATGGAATTTATGTTGAGGTTCCTCCTCTATTATCCTTATATGGATCAGAAGATAATCAAAATGCATCAAAAAAGCAAGAACAACAACCGATACAAATGAGTAAGATGGTACAGGATAATTCCCATTACCGTGCTAGAAAGATTCAACAACAAAAACTCGATAAAAATAAAAAAAGAGTTAGATGACTGTTAGCAGTTAGAGAAAACAATGATTCCCCTCCTCATAAGAAACAAAAAATTATATTTACACAAGGAGTTACAAAGCAAGTATCATGTATTGTTACATAAGGCTTGATAAAAGAGGCTAAGGGTTAGGGTTTCTATTGATGTATTGTAGCATTTTGTAGCGGTATTGAGTTGCAAGGATTACTGGTTGTAATCGGTTTGATTTACTGGATAATAATATTGGACTCTCTGTTGGTGGATGTAGCCAGTGTTTGGTTGAACCATGTTAAAACTTGTCTCTTGCTATTATTATTACTGTGTATTTTTCATTGCTTTGTTTAATCTTTATTTGCATTTAATTGATATCTTCTGCATGCAATCCCTAACATGTTGGACCTATGGAAGGCACATTGGCTAAATGTAAGATGGTGATTTGAGGATGGATGTCCCACAAGAGCTCGGAATTGTGATGGTCAATATCATTTGGGACTCTTGATTCTTGGAGCACTTTGTACAATACATCCTTATGAAAATTGAATGTTTTTAGAAGCTCCATAATTGATATTTGTGCTAGAGTCTTCTATAATTGCTCCATGAGATTGTATTGACCCTTGGGAGTAGGTGAGGGGGGCCCTTGGATAGTGACTTTTCTATGTCTTGTGGTAACACCACAAGAAGGAGATTTGATTTTGATTGTGGCTATTTGGTTTTTAGAATGATGGATATGACCTACTACAACATCATATGTACGAGAATATTTATTATAATGGGTATTATTAGCATGAGTATATTGACTTTGGTTTGGTGATTGATGCATTCGATCATGCTTCGGAAAGGGGTCTTGATATATCCTTAATTATTTAGTTAGTGATAATGATGTGTCCCCTTCTACATCAATATCCCTGTTTTCAATGAGGTCTTGGATATAATTTTTCAATTTCATACACCAGTTACTAGAATGTCCTTTAATCTTGTAGCACCCACAATATTTTGTTTCCTTGTACCATGCTAGCTTGGGTTTATTTTCATCAAATGGTTTGGTAGATAGAAATAAGATCATGTTTTCTTTGACAATTTATGGAAAATCACCTATAATGGATCACCAAGAGGTGTGTATTGTCTACATTTCATTTACTATTTTGGTTGTCCAATCGGGAATTATTATATTAGGAGTATTTTGGACAAATTGAACATTTTTTGAGTTCGTAACACCATGATCAACTACATGCTTGTTTTTTCTACAAAATTTCATTTTATCAAATTAATTTTTATCTTTGGAAAAGATTTTCACAAGTCCTTTAGCTATGCTTGGTGCTTTTCAATTTGCAGACCTGTTTCAATAATTTTGTCAAAAGTAGAAACACAATGGACTTGTGGGTGAAACACCATCTCTTGATTTAGGTTTGTAATAAAGATAAAATGACCATTTTTTTTCAAGTATTGGCCAAGGGAATCAACTTGATATATTTCTCCATCATTTTAAGATGGAAGAGAAGCTTTCTCCATTATGTTTTTTGGTATTGTAGAGGTCCATCATGGTGAGTTTGTGTTCTACATTGTATGAAAAATGTGTAACAAATCTCTTAGCTAAATATTTGAATGTAATGATGGTGTTATTTGGTAAGTGAAAAAATCATTCAAGTGCTTGTCCACCTAATCATCATAGAAATAGTCTAATCAAATACATGTCATCAAAAGCCAATTCTTAGCTAGCCATGAATTATTTTTAACATGCTCTTAAGGATCCCCTTTGCCCTTATATTTATCAAACTTTGGAATCTCAAAATGGGGAGGAAAAGGGATTTATGGTATGGATCTATCTAGTGGATAAGTTCATAAATCTTCAAACTTGTATCCCTTACATTTAGGTTGGTTTCCTACTTGTAAGCCTCTTACTATGTCTTTCATGGCTTGCCATTCTTAGTCAAATGGTGTGTTAAGAGGTGGCGTTTGGTTATTTTGCTTGTGTTGATTGTGCACATACAATAGGTATGTTTCATTGTTGAGACTGGATTGATTTGGTTGATGACTTAGATTTGATTGATTCTGTAAATTGTTTTGACTGGTTGGAATGTATTGGTTGTTTTATTTGGATTGTTGGTTGTTTTGGTGGGATTTATTTTGTTGAGGGTTTTGATTATTGGGATTAGATTGGTATAATGAATTAGGTTACCATGGAAACTTGAATGATGATGCTTTTGTTTTCCCTTGATGTTCAGGATCACATTATATTTTTTCTTCATGTTAAGGGTAGGCACTTTTAGATTAACATTGTCTAGGTCAACATGAGTTTGATTGATATTAGTGTTGGTGGGATTTCAATTGGATGGCTCTTCGTTTATGATGTTTTTAAGGTTATCAAAGTTACTCTTGATTCCACAAGACTTCTAAGTATGTGTTGCTAGGGAAAATCAAATTTAGTGTCAAAAACAACAAACTAAATTAAACCCTAACAAGCACCATAAAGCACAAACATAGCATGAAAATCAAAACAAAAATACAAAGCAAAACTGATCTTCAAGCTAGGTTTGATTTATCTCTATGGCTCTTCTCGATCTCGCATAAGAATGCAGGATGTTAAATGATTGTTGATTGCTCACTGTTGCAGCATAACATAGCTCAAGCGTTGTATGATTGTATGAAAATGACTTGTGTGAGTGAGTGAGTGAGTGAGAGTGTGAGTGGGAATAAGTAATTTAAATAATAAAATTATTTAAATTATGAGAGACAAGTGGTATTTAAATAAATATTTAATTTATTTAAATTGAATGTTAGAGGAAAATGAGCTTAAATAAATAAGATTTATTTAATTTGATGAAAGAGAAGGATAAATGGATGAGAGGAATTAGTTAAATAAATATAATTTATTTAACTAATGAGAGTGATGGAAGGGGTCATGAAGGGGACTTAGAAAAAAATATGTCGAAATGTAATGTCATAAAATATAGTCAATTTTAGGTGTCTACATTTTGCCCCTCTTTGAGATGATGTTCGAGATGATGAGATTTATGTTGAGTAACATCATTTCAAAGAAGTTAAGGTATGGATAGAAGATGAAAGGATAGGATGATGATGCCCCCTTGAGAGGATAGGCGGGTTGGACAAACATGGGTAGGCTCTCGAAATGAAAGGGATTGGTCAAAAAGATAAGGGAATGGATAGAAGAAAGGGAAGGATGCATTATGCTGCAATGAAGGTGAGCAACCATGATGTTTGATATAGCACTAGACATTATGCACCAAGGTATAAGGACCAAGGTGACGATGTGTCTCATGCCCCAATGTAATACAACCTTGTCTAGATAGAAGATATCAATATTAGTTGGGAATGATTTGGATTTGATACAAATGCAAGATATAATGATAACACACACAAGCAAGCAAGCAATCATGCATAAATGATTCAAAAATAAACAAGGTATTGACCTTTTCAAGTTGTAAACCGATGATTGATTGATTTAGTGTTGTCATTGCGGGGAATGATATATCCCTAGATCAACACAAGGATGTGAGAACGATATATCCCATTGATTATGATGATGATTGATTGATTGATTTGGTTGACAGCAAGATTGGAACACAACCAAGGATGTGATTGGATGATGTGTGTCGATTGGTTTGACTAGATTAGTATGGATTAGGAATTGACTTGCATTTAGATCATTGCTTGGATTGGTTTGATTGATTTTGATTGGATTGAATGATGATAATGAATTGAATTGATTAGAAGAAGTGATTTGATAAAATTGTTTTGATTGATTGAATTGATTGGAAGAATTGATTTGATTGATTGAATTGAAAGGGGGAATTGATTTGAAGAAATGATTGATGATTGGGTTGATTTTATTGCTTAGATTTTTGAAATGTTTTGATTTTTTCAAAATTTTTGGGATATTTGATGTTTTTTGGATTTTTGAAAATGTTTTAATTTTTTTGTGTTTTGGAAAATATTTGATTTTTTTTGGAGTTTTTTGAATGTTTTGAGATGGCATTGGATGACAATTTGGGTAGCCTTTATGCTAGATACCAATGACAAGGGAAAAACCAAGTCTAGGTGCAAGGGAATGGATGAATTTATAAGAGGGTGGGTGATAGGATGTAAGATGGAAGACTCATGATAAAGGGATGCGTAAAAAGGATAGGTGATAGTAAATGGAAAGGATGTATGCGTAAGAGAGAAAGGATGTGATCTCCAAGGACTATGTTACATAGGAATAACTTGCCCCATTCTAGGTGTAATGCTTAGGATTTTTCATGACAACACCTATGACAATAGGATGGTGATATGATTTGTGTGGAAAAGATGAGGTATACCAAGAGATAACCAAATCATGTTTCAACATTTCGCCCCCTATCTTTATCAAGACCAAAGAAAGAAGGAATGATGAATGGATTCAATATGATAGGTATGGTAGGATAGGATATGGAAATGGTGGGATGGGAAATGATAGGTTGGAAAATGATTGGTTGGATGAGACATCGTGCCCCCAAGTGTAAGTGACATAGAAGATCAACCTACACATGATGCCTATTTGCCAGGTTTTCATCATGTTACTTATCCAAGGCGCCACCAAGGGTAGTTTTCACCATTGAATGAAGGGATTTCTCTTTACTATTTTGATGATTTTTTTTGACTTTTTTGACTTTTTTGATGGGATATTTGGAGGAGGAATATGGATAGGAGGGACTCAAGTGTCTAGTTCCATGAAAGGTGATAGTGTCCCATTAAAGAGGAATGTCATTGCATGGACCATGTTAAATGTCACGATGCTCATAGATGTTGGTAAGGGATAGTATGAAAGTGAGATGGAGTAGGTAGATAGTGAACTATGATATGGATTATGTAGGGTAAGATAGTGAACTATTAAATGGGTTATGGATGACTTATGCAAGGATGGAAGGTTTATCCAAAAGCATGGACCATAGGAAGATGATGGTGAAGATATGTAGGATAATAGGTGAAAGATGGGGAGATGGAGGTATGTGGAATTGTTTTGGAATGAAAGGGAACAATGACCAACGGTTGCACACACCTTGATAAACATTGAAGCTTTTGATTTGGAGGTGGTGTAGGAGGCAATGGAGATGTTTGCTTAGGAGATGGTTGATGAAGCGCTTTAGGTACCCACATAGACTTAGTATTTTTATGATTTTTGTTTTGCTTGTGGGATTTAGGAATTTGAAACTTTTGAATGGAGTGGGACTTTTGGATGGAAGAGGATGGTTGGGATTTTTGTGATGTGGATGCCTCATTTGACTTGCTTTATTTTTGCTTAGGTACCCAAACCATTTTAGTTTTAGCCTTTTCTTTTGAAGGTATGGGCTTGGATAGCCTTTTAGATGGATTTTTTAATGTACTTTGCTTTGACTTTTTGAATTGACGTCCTAAGGCAGTAGGACCCTGAGGATTTTTGGCTTTATGGGTAGAGGCATCTAAATGTTTATTTTTTAATCCCATGGACATGGTGGAAGCTTTATGCTTAGACGATGTGTGCATTGATTGGCCATGATTAGGAATTTGAGGGAATGTGTAAATGGATGGATTTGACGTTGGGAGAAGTGGTGGTAAAGTAGATGGAGGGATATTGGGAGTTGGAAGAAGTGGGGGTAAATTGGATGGTGGAAGGTGTATGGTCACATGCTTTTGACATTTGTAGGATAATGGAGGTGGAATGGCAACATATATTTTGGGAGTGTGATAGGATTTATGGGATTTTTGAATGATGGCTTGGAATCTTTGTATGGTTTGTCAGTCTATGGGTTGAGGAGTTTGGTGAAATGTTTGGATGAGGTCTTGTAGTTCTTGTGCTAGGATCTTTTGCTTTGGTGTTGGGATGGAGTTACACATAGATTGAAGTCTTTGGATTTTAGTTTGTTCCTCCAAGTATGCCTCAAAATCTACAAGATCCTCATCATCATTAGGAGAGAATTTTGGGTCACCTCAAAGTATGTATGGTTTTGGATTTGGCATAGATTTGTTGAGGATCACAACCATTTTGACAAATGAAGATTGGACTAGGTTCAAGGATGGGATTATGAGTAAGGTTGGAATGTTATAGATTTGAGGTGTGTTGTTTGGTTGAGATTGATGATGTTTGTTTTTGAACACACACGTAAAACACAGTAGATAGAATATTTTGGATGACTCCGATATAAAATCAGAGTAGTAGTCTGAATGGGGGCCTAGATTAGCCCCAAAATTTTTCATTGGTCTTGATAAATTTGAAAACACTCATAAGCATGCACAACCTAGGCTGGAAAGAGGATACTACTTGTTGAGTCCCCACTTGGATTACTCCATATACTGAGACAAGGTAGACAACTAGAGATATTGGTGACACTGGCTCCCCCACCACGACACGGGCACACCAAATCTCTTACCCCAAAGATCCAAAGATCTTATGAACTGAGGGATTTTCTATCTCTACCATGACTAGTATGTATAGGGAGGATTCAGAGGTCTGACCTCCTGTACCAGCAAGCAAAAAAGGTTTTTGGCCTCTACAACAAGTGGTTTCTAGTCAATGTTTCCAGGGTAATTTGGTGTCTATACATGCAGTAGTTCACTCATTTAAGAGGCCTCCCAGCCCTCAGAAAGGGTTTTCACGCATCTCATGGATACTGAGGGAGACTTCCATCGGTATAGAACAACACCAGGTGATTAATGACTTTCATCACAACCACAATTATTTATATAGCGGATCGAAATGAAAGTACCGCTTGGGTCATTCCCTCTCACAAATCAGGAGGCAGGCCCTCTAAGGGATTAAAAATATAAAAGAGATGGGTCAGGCTTCTAATCACCAAGTTTGCACAAGGTGAGAGCATACACCTACCACCTTACAAGCACAATAAATAGTGATTAATTAACCCCCTAGTTAATCTATGTACAAACAGACATTTGAAAAAGATATCTAATCAATGAAATCCCTGTAAAACCACCGTTAGTAGTTTGAATTTCCAGTCTTCAACAAATGAGATAGCTACAATCAAAGTGTTAGTACAAAACCAAATCCCTAAAAAAAATTAGAAAACAATGTTATAATGCAGCCATAAAAAGATAAGCTCATTAGAAGATTGCAATTTCAGATACATATTTTTATAGATAGTGACATAGATTTGTTCATTTTGAAATGTTTTTGACCTAAAAATTAAAAACTCAGAGAAGAGGCCCCTATTAATTTTCTGAGACTTGTCTAGAAATATAAAATAGTCAAAAAAATTCCCTGATTTGCACCCAAAAATGTGGATTTATGAAAACCCTACAGTTGACAAAGATTTGATCATTTCACACCTCATATGACCTCAAAATTAAATTTGTAAAGAATAGACCCCCATTAAAATTTCAAGAGATTTCTAGAAATGTAAAATTTTCTAGAAAGTTTGTTGATTTGGCCTAGAAAGTTGATTTCATGAAAAAACATAAAATCATGATAACTCCTTCAAAAATGGCGATAAACCCGCAATTTTTCTGTTGTAGCTTCCTCAGATGATGCACAACCTTTTTTGAAAATATTGTAGAAAAATTTGAGCCATTTGGAAGATATGACGAAATCTTTAAAACCTAGGGTTTTGTCAAAAAATGGCAAACCTGCAACAAAAAGTTAATAAAACCCGCAAAAAAAAAGCTAGTAGATCTACAAATTTAAGCACAAATTCACGTCATGTTTACCATTCTGTAGCTAGGGAAAATCAGATTTAGTGTCAAAAACAACAAACTAAACTAAACCCTAACAAGCACCATAAAGCACAAACATAGCATGAAAATCAAAATAGAAATACAAAGCAAACTAATCTTCAAGCTAGGTTTGATTTATCTCCATGGCTCTTCTCGATCTCGCATAAGAATGCAAGATGTTGAAGGATTGTTGATTGCTCACTGTTGCAGCATAATAGAGCTCAAGCATTGTATGATTGTATGAAAATAACTTGTGTCAGTGAGTGAGTTAGTGAGTCAGTGAGTCAGTGAGAGTGTACATGGGAATAAGTAATTTAAATAATAAAATTATTTAAATCATGAGAGACAAGTGGCATTTAAATAAATATTTAATTTATTTAAATTGGATAATGGAGGAAAACGAGCTTAAATAAATAAGATTTATTTAATTTGGTGCAAATGGAGGACAAATGGAATTAAATAAATATAATTTATTTAATTTGATGAAAGAGAAGGATAATTGGTTGAGAGGAATTAGTTAAATAAATATAATTTATTTAACTAATGAGAGTGATGGAAGGGGTCATGAAGGGGACTTAGAAGAAAATATGTCAAAATGTAATGTCATAAGATATATTCAATTTTAGTTGTCTACAGTATGTCACCCCTATTTTGATGTAAGAATCAATTTATGAGGGTACGTCCTTGTTCAAAGTCAAATAAATCTTGATGATCATGGGAATACTCACTTTGATTGGGGAGACTATCACAATCACTATTATTATCTTCTTTAATTTCATGTGGGAGTTGACGAGAGGTTTCTTCAACTTGGTATGGGTTTTGGATGCATGGGTTCTTTAGAAGAAAATGATTTTCTTCAATGAATTCCATGTCATGCTTTGATTGATGTCTAGTTGTAGGTGATATGAGAATGTGCTTTGGGTTTTGACTCTTGATATTTGACTTGAATCTTTTTTTGTTTGGATTTTGAAATTTAGGTATTTTGGTTTGAGTTGGTTTCACACAAATAAGAAGACAAAGTAAACACACAAACAACCTAACTATTCAAGTGGGAGTGTTTGTACTTGTGAGCCTACAAATATACCTATATCTAGGCATGTATAATAGGGACCATGATGAGGCACTGACCACATTTGATCCTCAAGATCACCATAAGGTATGAAAGGATAACATATGTAGCCTACTATCCTATTCTTGTGAGTAACCTCTCAAGGATAATTTCTTACCAGTGCATCACAAATATGGATGACCGAAAGGTTCATAAGCTAGGCTTGTGCAAGTTCAAATAATGAAGTCATCTTTATACCTGAAGGTATGTGAGGCCCAAGTCTATGAAATTAGGAAATATGTCTAATGGCCTAGTTTGAGAGGGTAACCCACTCTCCTCCTTCACTTAGAAAGCTATTAAGCTTCTTGCTAGCTTAGCCAAATGATAAATACACCTTGTAGGGAGAGTCTTTTGATTCTGTGCTCAATTTATATACCATACCAAAACACATGGGTACAAGTAGATGCTTGGTGATAAACTTCAAGCCAGACACACCTATGAATATTTTTTTTTAAAAGGAAGAGATGAGTTTTTTGAATTCTCAAGATCATGTGATCACATGAGGGAAGAGAATACACACTAAAGCTTCATGCTAACAAGTGAAATAAACCACTTTTGGTCTTCAAGGTCACCCAAAGGTGCAAAAAGAGAGAATGCATGGTTTAAGTCACAAAAACACAATACACAAAAATAAAACAAGATGCAAACAAAGAGTAATTCCCTTAGAAAACAAAGTGTGGGGTTAATTTTATTAGAAACTAATCTTGGACAAAATGACCTTGCAAAAAATACATTAGTAGTTTGGGAAGTTTGATCTTGGACACACAATGTCTGCACGTTAGAAAATTTTTGAAAAAATTTGAACAAAAAATCAAATCCAAAATTTGTAAAAATAAATGAATGTTTAAACCATATGGTAGTGAAGTATTCTTCTTTCATGCAAAACCAATTCTTTTATGTGAACCAATTCAAAATTATATTTATGGAGAATGTGAATTGTTATTGATAGGTCACCCCTATATTAATCCATGTGATCCCTACAAAGATAATTAAAACTGTAGGAATCTAGAATCGTCTCACACCATTTCTGTCATCACTAGCTCATCCTACTATAGTTAATTAAATAAATCCTATTTATTTAATTAATTATTCTAAATTTTCCTCCAATATTAATTAAATAATTCTTTATTATTTAATTAATAAACCTACTATTCCTCCAACATTAATTAAATTAATTAGGACTATTTATTTAATTAATCAATCCTTCATCTATAGCCAACCTTAAATAAATTTAAATATTTATTTAACTAGGTTCATCATCCCTATCCCAAAAAAATAAATAAATATACCTATTTTTTAATTCTTATTTTATCCATCATCCATTAGCTGACTAAGTCCAATCAACCTTCCTAATCATTTGGACATTCTAAAGCATGATTAATCAAGGTAAATCTTGCACAAGTTCCTATAGTGTACATATATAGGTCAAAGGATATGACTCTAATTTGTACATGATTGGTACCTAGGCATGGGCAAGGATTCAAGCACATCACTCCAAAAATATGCTTTTTCGATCATCACCATCCACTTTCCCCAAGACAATCCTCTACCCTTGATTTTCCTTCAATATTGGGCCTCTACTTGTGCACCTACCACAAGGTGCCACTTGGAGGTCCCTCATGCCTCAAATCCTCTCAAGCATTCTCATCCATTGATCTTTCCAATCAATCTTAGTCCTTCATCCACCTATCCAAAAATCTATAAAGAGAACCCCTCATAAGTTATTTTCAATCCAACACTTGAATGTAATGTTATGCAACCAATTTGAGCACTTAAAATATCTTCTATCAACAACAACTAATCTTTGGACACAACCACCATTGTTGGTGCAACAAAGGTGCTTGTGGGTGAGAACCTTATTTATGTTTTCATCCTTTTATGATGCAAGTTTCTTTGTTCCTAATCTAGAGGTGTCATGTAGGTGTAAATTGAATAGGTTATGCATAGTAAAACTTATTTGTATAGGTTTTCCTTTACTTGTACACATTTTTGACATGCTCGATGGAACCCACATCCTTGTTAGAAAAAGGTTCCACTAACATTGTTGTCGTAAGTTATTTTATGTGCCTCCATGATTCTTGGAAAGTGTTCTTGAACACATAGACACTTGAGGGACAAATTATTTATTAATTATTTCACTTGGACATGTTGTAGATACATTCTATGTGGTGGGACAAATTATGGGCACCTACTTTGGAAGTGGAGCCCATGGAGACTTGGAGTTGCTTTCTAGAAGTTCATGTTGACTCAGAGATAACTTCTAGGAGGTGGGAATCATCAGGGGCACCCACTTTGGAGGAGAATCCAATGTGGACTTGCAGTTAGCTTTTTTGTTTGCATAAGTGGATAATATTGCATGAGTCTTATGTGGTAGTTAATATTGAAGCTAGAGATGTATAATACTTGCATGAGCTTGTATGAGATTGCATGGACTTGCATGTTGTTGCATGTCACTTGTATGAGCTTACATGGACTTGCATGTTGTTGCATGTCACTTGTATGAGCTTGCATGGACTTGCATATTGTTGCATGTCACTTGCATGTGCTTGCATGTTTTTGCATGTACTTGCGTGTGCTTGCATGTTGTTGCATGTCAGTTGCATGTAATTATACGGTGATGCATGTGTCTTGCATGCCATTGTAACTCAGGTTCCAAGCTTTGCATGACTCTTGTATAATGTTACAGGTTGTTACTGTTACTAAATTATGTTCACACCTAATTTAGCAAGGCCTAAGTTGTAGTTTTCACAAGAGGGATTAAAAGAAATTTTTTAAGTGTATGATCAATTAGTTGAATGCATGATATCTTGGCAAGAGAACAACAGAGATCATTTGTTAGGATAATGTGACAGTCCAATCAGAATTTTCAAACCATCTTGACAAGTGAAGTTTTTTCAAACCATCTTGACAAGAGATCAAACATTCAATGAAAGACATGTATCTAACTGGTTTTACCTTTCAGTTATGATGTGGTTGAATTATTCAAATATCACAATTCAGTGTCAAGGAAAGGTATTTACAAATTGTCATTTCATTATCATATTTTAAACATATGTTTCAAATCAGTTTCAGTTGTTCTATCCTATGCATGTGATTCAGAAATCAAACATACATAAATCATTTGCATAAGGTAAAATAACTGATCGTATATAGAGAATGTTTAAATGTGTCCCACACAAGCTGTGGGAGTGACTAAACTGAGCCAATGCAAACATTGTGCAGGCTATACATCCGTGGATAAAGGAAAAGAAAAAGAACACATGAGGAAAATGGATATCCATCATTGCCTTATCAAAGGTTGATTATCCTGTCTGGCAGCTTGATCTTCATGTCTTCATCTTATGCTCTTGATCAGGATAGTGGACCTACAAAATTGGAGAAAAGTCCTATTAGAAGCTCCAAATATGCAGATTCATCATATGATTTATCAACAGATGTATAAAACTTGCAAACATTATGCATTAATGTGAATGGATCAAGATTAAACAGGTGCAATAAATTAGATCATCATGAGAGAGGTCAATCAGCTTCCAAATGTATATTTTTATGCTAATTTGTTTGTTCACTGTGCAGGTATAGGAAAAGTTATGTTGCTGATTTGAAGACATTTCAGCATGTGGAGAAAATGGGCTCCCACAAGGGTTGAGCCCAGCATGCTGCCCCTGATTCTCAAGAGGGGAATCATAAGCTACAGGAGGCATGAATATGATAGTCAAAGATGCATATGAAAGTTGCTTTAACTGTCAGCATAAGAAGCTCATCTTGGTAAAGCACCTCCTATGAGATCAAATAGGCAAAAGAGATCTATATCAACATTCCTTAATCCCATTAAAAGCTATTAGCAGAGAAAGAGCAACAGAATCATGAGGCATGTGCAGTCATGAAAGAGTGATGAGGGACATCTATCAAATGTCACATCAGTCATACAAATGGAGCTTCATAATTTTCATCAAATACCATGTCATGGAGTTAAGTACTAATTATGATGGTCAGAGATTAAAATCCTATATGGATGGTGCCTGTAGCGGCCAATGTAAATAGCCACAAAAAACATCAAAACAATCTTCATTAACTATCACAAAAGGAGTAAAGCTAACCAACTTCCCAAAACTTCCCTTCTATCTGTTATTTTGGGGTAATGTGTCCTTGCCCACTTTTAGCACAAAATCATAAACATCTTTTGAAGCTACTTGCAATTCATCACTCGATGATATTGCCTCAATTCCTACTAAAGGAAGGTTCAGAACTTCTTCTTGGAACTTTACAAGATCTTTAAACTTCTTTGCAAGATACTGATGGAAGTTTCAAATACAACAATATAGATTATGGTGTCATAGGTAAAGTCCTTAGCAACTTGCTACAATGGGGCATTGATTGTAAGTGATAAATCTCTCCTTCAAGGTACTTTGTTGTAGGAAGACTACACCTAAAGTATTTATGAGAGTAAGTATAGGTTGTGACAAATACAATGGACAAAGCAACGCTCATAGATCAAAAGGATCACTTTTTTAGTTTCCTTGTATAAGAGTGACAGTATGGCAGTGATAGTAGTTTATCTTTATCATTGAGAGCACCATAGGCGAATCGCCAAGTAGTGAACAATGAATAAGGTATAGTCAAGAGACCAACATGCAATCATCACCTATGATAGAGCATAAGGACAGTGAACAACATGATCTATAAATGCAAAAGAAAAACCAATCTAACATAGATAGCAAATTTAGAAGCATGAACAGTCATAAGATGCTACAACCGTCTCAAAAGTAAAAGGTATAGGCATCACGGACAGTCAAAAAGGCATGAGGATAGTATGTGTAGGAGCATAAAGGAGGTAAGTGTCTCAAAGGTTATTCTTAAGTATCATCTATTCCAACAATCAGAAGTTAATTTGGGCAGATAAAAATAGGACAAATATTTACTACTTTTGTTGTGAATGAGGTGTAAAATTGTTAAGTTAAGCACTATATCATTGAAATGGAGGATATGTAAGAAAAGTGATCTCAAGGAGCCCAATGTGACCACCATCAGGGTTGTTATAACAAACTATATGTCAGTCTGAACCTTTCAATGAGAAGCAATCACCCTCAAATTCATAATCTTACACGGGTCAGCTGGAAATGGTAATGGTATGGTTTATTTTAACTGTCAACAGCGTGGTCACAAGGAGAGAGACTGTTTATACCCAAGGAGAGAACAGGCTGAAAATTATAATAAAGTGCTATGTTTCAACTGTAAGGAAGCTGCTAAGAGGGACAGTTTACAAAGGAGATCACAAGTGAAAAGAGATTGCTACAATGAAGGCTGAGATAATATATAACTGAAGAGTATGGAGACTACAGACAGAGGTTTCAAACAAAGGTTGAGGGGTGTCACAAATGCCTAAGTAATACTACTCCATCAAGTCCAAATAAAGAGTAGGTTCTGTTGACTTTTTCCCAGACTGGATGCTTATTCCCAGATTTCCCTACAAGGTAGCCATCAGTGATCAACAGGATCTCTGGGCCAGGGGGTCAACAGTATAGGAGATAGACTCTATATTTTATCTCCTCTTCTTCTTTAGGCTCTGCAAGACCTAGGGGGGTATTCCCTACTCAACATCCATGAGGATATGCATACAAGGCTGGGATGCTGACAGAAAGCAGATAGTCCTCCTGTAAGTAGACCAAAACTGAATGATAAGAGCAAAGGGGCTAGCTTTGGGCCTATTAGCAGTTGTAGACAGAGGACTGAGGATCCTAAACTAACTCTAATGTCCTAATGTTGGTTTTAGATTTTGCTTTGGAGTTTAAGTGTGGATGTAAAGCTGGATATGGTTATAACACAAAACAAAGCATGATTGGTGCCTATCCAGGGCCTGGAGTCAGTAGACATACACCTGTGAATGATCAGCATGAACAACTAAAACTAGATTTCAAGGGGATATGTGTGATACCTGCCTTACAGGCATCTCCCAATACAAAGTGTTAGGTTATCTCTACTTATGGTATCCCTACTGCAGTATATCCCTCCCAATGTTCAACCTGAAAACAGTTTAATCTACCCCTTGAGTAGAAGTTAAAAGATCAGACAGTCAACATAGGAATTCTATGCTCTAGAATCTAAACATTACCAAACATCCAGATTCAGAAGAAGAATACATGCAATACTGGAGACAGAATTAACACAACACATGCCAAACAGCATTTCTCATATAAGTTTAATCATGAAATCAGTGGGTTCATGCCAAAAACAAACAACAAGAGATACATAAACTCACAGGTAAGCTGTACAGAGCAACCAGATCAGCTTGTTATGCATTACAGAGCCAAAATCATCAACTTTCAACAACCTTTCAAATGAGCAAGACCACCTGCCTATAACAGCCAGGTAGGTGCTCAGCAATTAATTACATGGTTGACCAAAATTTCGCCAGATACACAGTATCAGGAAAATGGCGCTCAAACACAACCAGATTGGCGCCCAAACTTGAATGCAGCAGGTGGGGGAGGAGACAGGAAGATTTCTTGAGCTTTGCGCCACTATCCGCTGATTGACACCTTCAGTCGGGTACAAGATCGACCCACGCCATCGCCCATACCTCTGCAACAACCGCCATTAATGGCGCACCAACCCGCGGCCTTGGGAAGAACATCAAATCTGCAATCGCAACCATTTCCCGCCGAGATTCATCATCATGATGTTTCGAATATGCAGGATAACAATATCCCACATGCACCCCGCGATGACCTCAATAACGCTTTATATACTAGGTCATGAGCATATATCATGTCGGTGCTTTTGCTCCTGACGACACTAGTATAGACTTCATCATCATCATCTTCCAGCAGCATGATATCCTGTTGTTCGAAATATCACCCTGACGTCATCATGATATTTGAAATATAACCTTCATGATAATCGGCACAACCTGATCCTTCGGAGGAACATCCTCCTGCTGAGCTTAAACAAAAAGTCTGGCCGATGAACATCCTGATGACGTCATCATCATATACTGCTGACGTCATCATCATATCTGCCTACTGCGCACCTCCTCATATCCGGATGACGTCATCATCATGTTTGCAAATATCAGGAGGTCTCTTCAAGATGATCAGTGTTAGAAATATGACCCCCGTGGACCTTGATGACGTCATCATCATATTAACATCATCATGATATTCGGAAGACAACCAGATATTTGGAAATATCCTCCTGACGTTCAAACATCAGGTTGCACTGTAGCTCCTCTGTAAGATCGGGGCGATAACTGAATATGATGATGATGCTTGAAAAGATCACCCCCTGAAGATAATGCGCGAAGCTAGCAGGCGGATATCTCCTTGATATCAGCATCATCATGATGCTCGAGCAAACATATATCCGGGTGATATGAAAATATCACCCCCTCCCTCAGAAATATCATGATGCAGATAGGCAGAAAGAAAAATATCACCCTGATATACGGATGACGTTAGCATCATCAGGATGTCAAAACAACGAACAAGAAGTGATACTACATCATCAGGATGATATTGACCAAGATCATCCTGACGTTCAAAATATGATGACCCTAGTGAATATCGGGTCGCACTTAGAACTCTTCAACAACATCATCAGGATGATCATAACCAAGATCACCCGATGATAAAAATATCACCCCGGTGAAATATCATGAAGGCAAAAAATATGATGACCTCCACAAGCAGCAGGATGATAACTGGAAATATCATGATGATGACGACCCTTAGGAAAAAAAAACAAGTCAGGTCGACAACTTTAGAGAATAACCCCTTCAAGATAATGGGGCAACATCATCATCATGTTTGAGCAAGGTGATATTCGGAAAATCACCGGATACTTGAAAAATCACCCTCGCAAGCAACTGAGGGCGCACTGTAGCTCACCAGTATCATCAGGATGATATCCAAACATCACCCGACAGTTGAAATATGATGATGACGATGAGAAAAACAAGTCGACAAAGAACATGCTGATGAAGATCATCATCGAAGACAAGATGATGATGACGACCTCCTCCTCAGGAAAATATGATGCTGCAGTTGAAAAATGCTGAGGAGGTCCAACACTTAGAAAATTTGGGCAAGAAGATGAAGGCTTCAGATGAAGAAACCTCCTGATCATGACAAATCAACCCCAGGTCAAAATAAGTGCTAACAGTGGCTCCGAATGGGGACGTGCAGGTGAAAACCTACAGCGAGAACCAGATCTCTGGGCAGACCTGACAAAAAACCAAAAAACGTGAGCTGTACAAGGCATTTACACTACATACATATTTTACAAATGTGCACAGCAACCAGATATTCATGTAAAGTAGAACTTAAGGAATTGGCCATGCACAGGCAATTCCAGAATTTCACCATCTAGGGCCTGGAGGAAATAAGAATCCTCCCCATGAGTATTGCAAACCTGATATGGGCCCATCCATAAGGGCTGAAATTTACCATGTTTACCCTTTTCCTGATCTTTAGCATTCCAAATAAGCACCAGATCATTGACTTGAAACTTCCTTTTTGTAGTTCTCCTGTCAAACTGATATTTCATATCCTGTTGTCTTTTGAGATTGATCTGGTGGGCTCTCCTTCTGTCTTCATCCAATGCAACCAGCTGATTCACTCTTTCTGTCATGGGATCTTCAATGTCCTCATCATTTTCCTGAATGAACCTATAAACTGGTAGGAGATTGTTTATGGGCAGTCTAGCTGATGCACCATATACCAGCTCAAAAGGTGACTTCCCAATAGCCCTTTTCACAGTCACTCTGTCAGCCCATACTGCTAAATTCAACTTTGAGTCCCAAGCTCTTTTGTTCTTGTCCAGTATCCTCTTGACAATTTTTATGATGCTCTTATTGCTTGATTCTGCTTGACCATTTCCTTGTGGGTGATATGGTGATGTATATGACAGGTTTATCCCATACCTGTTGCAAAAATCAACAAACTCACCTGATCTGAAGCACATAGCATTATCAGTGATAATCTTAAATGGTACTCCAAACCTGATGATGATGTTCTCTAGTATGAAGTCTGTCACCACCTTACTTGTAGCTCTTTTAGTTGGAATGGCCTCAATCCATTTGGTAAAGTAGTCAGTTGCCACCAAAATCCAACTGTGTCCCCCACTTGATTTGTCTGCAATTTCCCCTATAAAGTCAATTCCCCACTGCTGGAATGGAGCATCCACAGGTACAGTTCTGAGGGGCAAAGCACCATTATATTTCAGCTTTCCTGAGAATCTCTGGCAAGGGTCACACTTCCTTACTAACTTTTGTGCATCTGAAAAGAGAGTGGGCCACCAATATCCTGCCCTGAGAATTTTATGAGCTGTTGTTTGGGCAGTATAATGGCCACCACACAATCCTTTATGCATGTCAATCAAAATATTGTTAGCCATGTTCTTATCCACACATCTCAGCAGCACACCATCAGGATTTTTCCAGTACAGCTCACCTTGAACAACAACATACCTGATTGCATGTAGCTTCAGAGTCATCTTTTGATTGTCACTGAAATGGGAAGGACAATTCAGATTTTGCAAATAATAGACAATATCCTTGTACCATTCAGATCCTGATACACTTACATTCTCATCTTGGACTGCATTAACTTGGCATGCTTCCAAGTTTGACTGTGCCATCATCTTGGCTAATCCTTGTCCCCTTATTAATTTAGTAACTTGTATGTCTATGTTGAATTCCTGCAGTTTGTTTATCCATCTGCACCTTCTTCCAGTCACCTCCTGCTGAGTGAATATGTCTTTGACTGCAGCATGAGGTACATATGCAATGATATATGACCCTACCAAGTATGGTCTGAAACTTTTAATGGCTCTAACAAGTGCATATGCCTGCTTTTCCATAATGTCATATTTCAACTCAGAGGCCTGCAGGGACATACTGAAGAAAGCAATGGGCTGTTCAAAACCATCTTCATTTTTCTGCAACAAACATGCAGCTACAGTATGAAAGGAAGCAAATGAGAACACTTGGAATGGCCTAGAAAAATCAGGAGATTTAAGAACAGGGGCCATCTTTATTGCCTCTTTGATATTCTGAAATGATTCTGCTGCTTCCTTTTCCCAGTTGACAGTTGCATCCTTCTTCATCATCTTGGAGATGTTCCTTGTGATCTCTGCAAAGTTGGGAACAAATCTTCTAACAAAGTTTATCTGTCCAAAGAAGGACTGAACTCCTTTCACAGTTTTTGGCATTTGGATCCTGTCAATGGCTGCCATTCTGTCTGGATCTATCCTGACTCCATCCTTGGAAACAATATGTCCCAGAAGTTTTCCTTCAACTACTCCAAAGGCACACTTCTTTGGGTTTAAAGAAATGCCATATTCTAGTGCTCTTATGAAAATCTGTTCCAGATGCATACAATGCTGCTCCTCTTTCTTTGAGTAGGCAGTCAGGTCATCCTGATATACTGCCAGGATTGAATCAATCAGCCCTGCAAAAGCAACATCCATTGCTCTTTGAAATGTAGCACCTGCATTTGTTAGTCCAAATGGCATTCTAACATACACATATGTTCCCCATGGAGTGGTAAAGGCAGTCTTATACTGTTCTGATTCCTTTACCTTTACCTGATTATATCCTGAAAATCCATCCATCATGGATAGGAGTTCACAACCAGTCACTCTCTGCAACATAGCTTCCATATTAGGCAGTGGATAGTTATCCTTTAAAGAGGATACATTCAAGTTCCTGAAATCAACACACAGCCTAATATCACCATTCTTTTTCCTGACTGGGACAAGGTTAGACACCCAAGTTGAATGTCTTATTGGCACAATTATTCCAGCATCCCTGAGCCTTTTGAGTTCTTCTTGCATCTTAGGAGCTAAGGTAGGATTTATAGGCCTTTGCCTCTATCTAAATGGCTTAGCTTCAGGCTTCAGTGGGATCTCATGCTGGAATAAGTCTTCTCTATATGCTTTTAGGTCCTCATATGACCAAGCAAAAACATGTTTATACTTTTTTAGCAATGCAATCAGCATACTTTTTATGTGTGGTTTGAGCTGTTTGCCAATATATACCTTCTGAGGGGCCTGAGATGTCCCCAAGTTTATTTCTTCTAAATCCTCCTTATTAGTGGGGGATGTCTTTGTGACCATTTTGTCTCTACTGTCGAAGGCTCTTTCCAAAGCCACTAACCCTCTAGGGATCTTGTTAGTCTTCAACTGAATGATCTCTTTCCCTACAAGAGTTTCTTTTCCATCTACAGTCTCTACAAAAGCTTGGAAGTCAATCTGTTGGTTCTCATACTCATCTATGCAGTGCAAAAATTTCAGCAAATCCCTATCATCATTAAAAACTTGCCAACTGCATATGTTTTCTGGTATGGCAGGCCTAATTTTAACTTCTACATCTGTGACACCTGACAGAGTGATGTCATCCGGCCTTATTGCAACATTGGCTAAGAAATCAGCCATAACATTTTTTGACCTTTCTACCCAGCCAATTGAAAATGCATCAAAAAGTTCAATAGTATCCCAAACAGCATGCTTGTATTGCTTAAGTCTTTTATTTTTTGCAGCATACTTATTTCTGATTTGGGATACAATCAGCTCAGAGTCTCCAAATACTCTTAACATCTTAATTCCATGTTTGAGAGCAATATTCAGGCCTAAGAGTAAAGCCTCATATTCTGCAATATTATTTGTGCAATCAAACCTCAGCAAGAAAGAGAATTTGAGGAGCTTACCAGTTGGAGACAGGAAAACAACTCCAGCTCCAGAGCCTTCTTTTGCACAAGCTCCATCAAAAAACATGGTCCATAAGCCTTGCTGATCCAGCTCTTCAATGCAGATATTTTTCTTTTCATCTTCTGTATCATCTGAGACAACCTTGAAGTTATCACAGTCAGTATCCACAAAGCATACCTGTTCATTTGCTTCTTGGTCTTCCACTGTCTCTGATGATCTTTGCTCTCTGCTTAGCTTGACATCCCTGCCATTCATTGGAATCATGGCATATGATAGGTCCAGCTGCATACTTCCACCAATTAGTGCTGCCCATCTTCTTGACAGCAACATACCATATTGTGGCTTGATGTCAACCACTGTTATATTCATTTTGTATCTTTTTTCAGGGAATGCTGCCAGTTTGAAATCTACATCCTTCATGATTCCAATCACTGGTACCTCTCTGGCATCCATAGCATAACACTTTCCACATGCCTTGTCAATTTTTAATCCAGTTTGTTGCATGATAGCCAAAGGCATGACATTTGTGGATGCTCCAGAGTCAAGCATACAATTTCTAATTATTTTACCATTTATGACCAGGGAAACATAAAATGGTTCCACCTGTGAAGGACACTTTGTCATGGTCATTCCTAAATAGACTTCAGGAGTCTCATCCTCTTCATTACACATGACCTGTTTCTCACCCTGGGTCTGATCATCTTGCTTAGCTTGAAAAGGTACCCCTGAGATTAGGGATATTGTCCTATTCTTGATCTCTTCCACCTTCATGAGTTCCATAAGTGGAACAGAGACCTTTACCTGAGTGAGGATCTGGGCTATATCAAATGGAGCATAGTTTTGTACAACAGTTGTAGCTTGCTCCACAATCTTGCTTTTATCCTGAGTTGATTTAGTTTTCATTTTCATAGTTCCCTGATCATCATTCTTGTCTTGGGAACCTCTACTTTGATCCTCAGCCTGAGGGGTCTTGTTTTCTGGTCCTTGAAATTCAGGACCTGCTCTGTATCTAAAGTTCTGCTTGTTATTTACCCACTGCCTTTTTTGTGGTTCAGTTCCTTTATGACCATGCACCAGCTGACCTGCAGAAATATCCTCTGGCTGATGTGAGCTGCCAACCTGATTTCTACCTCTGAGGTTGTAGTTGCTCTTGACCTGAGCAACTGCTGCAGCTGTGAAGGCTCTGATTTCCTCATCAGAAGGTCGTTGTAAGCTACTCAGAAAATTGTGTGAATTCTGAGCATACACATAGTTATCCTCATGATCTTCATCATATGGGGACTGTTGGCAGGCCTGAACCTGATGATCTGTCCTCTCATCAGCATCATACAGAGTGTATCCATTGCCTATGGACATCATGTTAACATCATCATCCTGCACATGATGTGGCTCATTGCACTCATTACAAGATGTAGCATTATCATACAAAGATTGAGCAATCATGCACTGTGACTGTGAATGTGGCATCTGACAGATTATACACCACGGAGCATCATCAGCAATATTTATAGTTTTCTTCAGGGGATCAGGAGTTTCCTTGGCATGTTGAGCCCTCTGATTTGTGTTGTTACGTGGATATACAGGCTTACCATCATGCCAATTGGTGTTATAAGGCATATCATGTAATGATGGCCTCTTTTCCTGCCTTTGATAGACTTGCCTATCAGGACCCATCCCTTTTTCACTTCTAGCTAATCTATAGCTCAGGTCCTTAACAACATTTGCCAGTTTGTCTATCTTATCCTCAGGAGCAGATGTACTACCTTGAGTGTTCTGAGGCTTGTTTGGATTCTGCAGAATTTTTACATCATCCCTTCTATTTGTTTTGCCTGATGCTTTCCTATTGTTTTCAATATTTACTGCAATTCTGAAAGCATCCCTGAGAGTGGCAGGACCTTTATCTCTTAGTCCATATGCAGTCTTTGCATCAAAGGCATTGATGTACAAAATTATGCACATTGGTTCATTTGGCCTCATATGATGTGGCAATTTGTTCAACACTTTAGTAAATCTGGCATTAAAGTCTGCAACCTGCTCATTTGACCCTTTGGTGATGCTGGTGAACTCATTTACAAAGAAGCTAGGGTCAGTTTTATCACCATATTGCTCCTTGAATATCCTCTTAAAATCATCCCATGATGATATGCTCCGGTCAGGCAGATTCCTGTACCATTCTCTTGCCTCATCTATTAAGGATTGCATGAATGACTTCATGAAAACATCCTCATGCTCAACCTCAAAATTATCCATGACATTTTGGAAGGCCTTTAGATGATCTTCTCCTGACACTGTATTGTTTCCTGAAAACTTAGGCACTTGCAGCCTCAGATGCTTGTCAATGGGGTTAGGATACCCAGGAATACCATCAAACACCAGCTGCCTGAATCTATCTAGCTGCATAGGCTGTCTGTTTGGCTGATTAATATTAATATTTCTGTTTGCATTTTGGTTTCCTGTATTGTTCAGTGGTATCCTAGCATCATTCACATTTTGTCTGTTATCATGATGCTGATGTTGCATTTCATATCTTTGCTGATGTCTTTGCATATTTGCATTCTCTAGAGTAGGAACTGAATTATTTTGGGCAGTTCTCAAGGCTTGCACTTTCTGCTGTATATCATCTCTGATTTTCATGGCTTGTAGGTATTCTAGTTCTGCTCTTAGACTTTTGATTTCTTCAGCCAACTGTTCATCCTTAGGTCTGGAGGTAGATGGTCTCATACCATTTGGGTCATCATCTTCATCATCCCTTAGGGACTCTGCCTCTTCAAACCTTTCACTTGGGTGTAGAAAAGGGCGTTCTTGGAACACCTCTGACCTCATTCTCATACTGCCACCCTGTTGCCTCTCATATGCACCTTGGATATCAGCTTCTGCACTTGAAAAATAAGGAGCATGCTGTCCTGATGGCCTAGGGTTATCTTGTACCTCATCACTTTTTCTGGGGGAGCTCTCATGACTAGCTGAGACAGTTCCCTTCCTTCTATACATCATCCTTTTTGTTAATGGTAACTCTTCAAATAGAGGATTTTGTTGGGATCTTCTCCCCTGCATATAAATTTTACTTTGACCGGTTGGGAGATTACTTCGGAGTCGCCACCTATTTCTAGGAACTGTTTTCTTCTGAAAACCAGGGTTCTTTCACAAGGTTCCCCAACAGAGTAGATTACTGTTGCTGACTCAGATGGGTCACATATATATCACTGGAGATGATTAGATAGTACTTTTACTTCTCATTCCCCAGTAGAGTCGCCAATTTCTGTTGACTTTTTCCCAGACTGGATGCTTATTCCCAGATTTCCCTACAAGGTAGCCATCAGTGATCAACAGGATCTCTGGGCCAGGGGGTCAACAGTATAGGAGATAGACTCTATATTTTATCTCCTCTTCTTCTTTAGGCTCTGCAAGACCTAGGGGGGTATTCCCTACTCAACATCCATGAGGATATGCATACAAGGCTGGGATGCTGACAGAAAGCAGATAGTCCTCCTGTAAGTAGACCAAAACTGAATGATAAGAGCAAAGGGGCTAGCTTTGGGCCTATTAGCAGTTGTAGACAGAGGACTGAGGATCCTAAACTAACTCTAATGTCCTAATGTTGGTTTTAGATTTTGCTTTGGAGTTTAAGTGTGGATGTAAAGCTGGATATGGTTATAACACAAAACAAAGCATGATTGGTGCCTATCCAGGGCCTGGAGTCAGTAGACATACACCTGTGAATGATCAACATGAACAACTAAAACTAGATTTCAAGGGGATATGTGTGATACCTGCCTTACAGGCATCTCCCAATACAAAGTGTTAGGTTATCTCTACTTATGGTATCCCTACTGCAGTATATCCCTCCCAATGTTCAACCTGAAAACAGTTTAATCTACCCCTTGAGTAGAAGTTAAAAGATCAGACAGTCAACATAGGAATTCTATGCTCTAGAATCTAAACATTACCAAACATCCAGATTCAGAAGAAGAATACATGCAATACTGGAGACAGAATTAACACAACACATGCCAAACAGCATTTCTCATATAAGTTTAATCATGAAATCAGTGGGTTCATGCCAAAAACAAACAACAAGAGATACATAAACTCACAGGTAAGCTGTACAGAGCAACCAGATCAGCTTGTTATGCATTACAGAGCCAAAATCATCAACTTTCAACAACCTTTCAAATGAGCAAGACCACCTGCCTATAACAGCCAGGTAGGTGCTCAGCAATTAATTACATGGTTGACCAAAATTTCGCCAGATACACAGTATCAGGAAAATGGCGCTCAAACACAACCAGATTGGCGCCCAAACTTGAATGCAGCAGGTGGGGGAGGAGACAGGAAGATTTCTTGAGCTTTGCGCCACTATCCGCTGATTGACACCTTCAGTCGGGTACAAGATCGACCCACGCCATCGCCCATACCTCTGCAACAACCGCCATTAATGGCGCACCAACCCGCGGCCTTGGGAAGAACATCAAATCTGCAATCGCAACCATTTCCCGCCGAGATTCATCATCATGATGTTTCGAATATGCAGGATAACAATATCCCACATGCACCCCGCGATGACCTCAATAACGCTTTATATACTAGGTCATGAGCATATATCATGTCGGTGCTTTTGCTCCTGACGACACTAGTATAGACTTCATCATCATCATCTTCCAGCAGCATGATATCCTGTTGTTCGAAATATCACCCTGACGTCATCATGATATTTGAAATATAACCTTCATGATAATCGGCACAACCTGATCCTTCGGAGGAACATCCTCCTGCTGAGCTTAAACAAAAAGTCTGGCCGATGAACATCCTGATGACGTCATCATCATATACTGCTGACGTCATCATCATATCTGCCTACTGCACACCTCCTCATATCCGGATGACGTCATCATCATGTTTGCAAATATCAGGAGGTCTCTTCAAGATGATCAGTGTTAGAAATATGACCCCCGCGGACCTTGATGACGTCATCATCATATTAACATCATCATGATATTCGGAAGACAACCGGATATTTGGAAATATCCTCCTGACGTTCAAACATCAGGTTGCACTATAGCTCCTCTGTAAGATCGGGGCGATAACTGAATATGATGATGATGCTTGAAAAGATCACCCCCCGAAGATAATGCGCGAAGCCAGCAGGCGGATATCTCCTTGATATCAGCATCATCATGATGCTCGAGCAAACATATATCCGGGTGATATGAAAATATCACCCCCTCCCTCGGAAATATCATGATGCAGATAGGCAGAAAGAAAAATATCACCCTGATATACGGATGACGTCAGCATCATCAGGATGTCAAAACAACGAACAAGAAGTGATACTACATCATCAGGATGATATTGACCAAGATCATCCTGACGTTCAAAATATGATGACCCTAGTGAATATCGGGTCGCACTTAGAACTCTTCAACAACATCATCAGGATGATCATAACCAAGATCACCCGATGATAAAAATATCACCCCGGCGAAATATCATGAAGGCAAAAAATATGATGACCTCCACAAGCAGCAGGATGATAACTGGAAATATCATGATGATGACGACCCTTAGGAAAAAAAAACAAGTCAGGTCGACAACTTTAGAGAATAACCCCTTCAAGATAATGGGGCAACATCATCATCATGTTTGAGCAAGGTGATATTCGGAAAATCACCGGATACTTGAAAAATCACCCTCGCAAGCAACTGAGGGCGCACTGTAGCTCACCAGTATCATCAGGATGATATCCAAACATCACCCGACAGTTGAAATATGATGATGACGATGAGAAAAACAAGTCGACGAAGAACATGCTGATGAAGATCATCATCGAAGACAAGATGATGATGACGACCTCCTCCTCAGGAAAATATGATGCTGCAGTTGAAAAATGCTGAGGAGGTCCAACACTTAGAAAATTTGGGCAAGAAGATGAAGGCTTCAGATGAAGAAACCTCCTGATCATGACAAATCAACCCCAGGTCAAAATAAGTGCTAACAGGTTCAAGACACTATTTAATAGCCATCTCAAAGAATAGTGGCCAAACAAGAAGAGTAAGATGGAATAGTGAGCATAAAGCAAGATGTAAAGAAGCTTTTTAGACTCAGTCATGTGACATGGGAAAGGAGTTTTCATTTAACACTATAAATTCACACCATGAACTTGAGTAGAAATCTCCAGTTGATTTAGATGCTTTGACATAAGATGAAAACAATTTGGGTATTTCTCTTCAGAAAATCAAAGCCAAGGTATCAACAAGCCGGATGACAGCATAGTCCTATATTAACTTTGTATTTACTGTTAGATGATTTAAATAATCTAAGAGCAAGCACAAACCTCTCAAAAGATACAGTGTAGTAGCCTTCAAGAACCCACAATGAAAAGACATCATTCAGAAGAAAATACCAGAGAAAAAGAGATACATTTTATAGTCTTCAACAGAGCAACCAGAGTAACAACTATATGCATAAAGGAAAGACATAGGCTTACAATTACAAGCCATATCAGGGGCAATAAAGAGCAAAAAAAGAAAACATTCTTGTTCTATTTTTTACATCAGAAAAATAAAGGGGAAATAACAATACTTACCAGCATCAAGGAAAGAAGCATAGCAGAAAGACCAAAGCCTTTAGAGCTTCATTGCAGAACCTTTTCTAGGAGCCCTCAACTCTAGCATGGTGGTGCAAAATGAGCAAATGAAAAATGAAGAGAACAAAATAAGCCTATGGGTAAGGTTTCCAACCTTTTTACAGAAAGAAGATGCCCTAAATAGGGGCAAGCTTGCTCGCTTCTTTATGACTTTATGATAACTCTTTACAAAACAAAAATCAAGCTAAGGTCAACACTCTTGAGTGTTAAGAACCTAATGATGAGTGTTTAGAGAAGCCTAGAATGAGCCCTTGGGAGTCATAAGGAGAATATTTTATTTTGTGATAAATCATTGCTTCCAAATACCTTAGAGTTAACAAAAGAGTAATTATGACTTAACATGAGGTATGCATGAGGAGATGACTATGTATGCATGGAGCTATAAGGATGGTAGAAATGGTTTTTTTTCTTCATGCATGAGGATTTGTTTTGTCTTGGCATCATCATTGAAGCATTGATGTAATCATGTGATTGTATGGGAGACATAAGGAGGAGGATATTTTTATCCTTTGCATGCATGATGACTTAGTTTTCTTGGCATCATTGTTAATACAATTATGCAAATTATGTAAATCAAAAGGGAGAGATAAGGTGTTGATTTCTTTTTATCCAAATTTGCATGTTTCTACAACTCAAGATAAATGTAAACAAATAATAAAGTAATGTGTTTATAAATTACTTTATTATTTTGTCACAAGTTGTAAAATCAAGGAGATAAGACAAATTTAAACTCATAGTAAAGTAATCATGCAAAGATTACTTTATTACTTGTTCACACATCCCAAAATCATGCAAAATTGAGAGATATAGTTAACTGAAGACTTTTTGGAGCTTTTGCATGACTTTTGGAGTCAAAATTGGAGAGTTTGGTCAACTTTTTGGTCAAACACATGGAGGAGAGTAGTTTGGAGCTATTTTTGCTCGATTTGAGACAGTTATAACCCTTATTTTTAGGGATTTTATTATTTTATCATGGATCAGTTTTGAGGGCTTATTTTTAGAGGCAGATGACTGTAGTTGACCTTCTAGGTCTCTTGGAGAGAGCATGATATATATTGTAAGGAAAACTTAGTTTTTTCCTAGTTCTTGCCTTTTTTTCTCTTTACACTTTGAGAGAGAAAGAAGGTTTTGTAACTCATTTTTACAGATTTATAGAGTTAACAGTAGGTTATAGGTTTAACACTTTGTCTTTTATGCAATTATTTCCTTTATTTTCTAGCTGAAATCAAGTGTCTACCTTTCCATTTATGTAGCTTTTGTGAATGATTTGATGAGATTTTATTGTGTTTAAATATTAGAACCTTTAAAATCATTGTCTCAATTATTCTTGCATTTGTTAGATAGCTTTAAAAATCACTGGTCTTAGGCTGTGCAATTGGAGAAATTTCCTTTTATGTTGTGAAAACCCCTTTTCCTTCAAAAAAAATCTTTTCCAACCTCCCTTAGAATTATTTATGTGATCAAATTTCCAAAAGTGGTTTGTGTGGATGGATTTTCTGAGATCTATTGTGAGTTATATTGCCAAGTTTTTCAAACAATTTTAGGTGCATCACCATATTTTATATTACAGTTATAGTGCTTTTAGAAGACCTTTTTACCCCTTTTTCCACACCAAAGCCATAGATCCAATTGAATATTTTAAGGGAACCAGCCCATAATCTGGAGGTTTAAGCTCACCATAGGTCACCCACAACCTAAGTTTGATCCCATGTTACATAGGATTGCCGAGTTTCACAGCTCTACATAATGGGTGCAACCCTGGTCATCAATAGTTTTTGGCATGCCCGGTGGGACATTGAACTAATTTTTAGTTCAAAAAGAACTTATTATTTCTATTGTTTTGGTATGACTAGCAGATTTTACAACTTTTTTAGAGGTGTTATTTCAAAAAAAATACCTGGCGACTCTAAGTTTCTAGTTTGAATAGATCAGATTTTTGCAGCTTATGAGAATTTGGTTCAAGCTTTTGAATGAGTAGGCATGTCAACCTTTCATGGGAACATGTCATTTCATCCATCATATCATGAAAATGCTGCTAATCCACCATCTTATCAACCATATCAAATTAGTCATGCTACTATTTTTTCCCCGAATTCCTTTGATTTACAAAGAAACCAGCATGCACAGTACTCTTACCTCCCACCCACCCTAGTTCATCCTTCTTGGCCGCCAAATCAGCTTCATGAAGCTTGTTTTCTTCAAAACCAACATTATATCTTTCCCAACCAACTCCAAGTGAGTGCAAAGGAGAAAATTGCAAGCATAAAGAGTATGTCGCTTGAACTCAATAACACAGTGCTATAAATCAATAAACAGATAAAAGAAATCAAGAAACAACAGGAGTATGAGTAGCAATAGAAGGAGTTAGATTAGTAGGCCTACCTTTGATGAGAAGGTGTTGGAGGCACAAAGAATACAATTTGAGAGGGAGATGTTTGCAAAAAAGGGGTAGATGAGACTTTTGCTAGCTCAAACACAAAGGCATCAAATCCAAACAGCTTATTTCATTCCAGATCAGCCCTTTCAAGATGAGGTTAGTATGTATCAAATTCCAAGTTTTAATCACAGTGAGCTTCCTAATCCTCCTAAGGTCAAGATACCAAATTTTAGTGTCCCTTTACCATTGTCAGAGCCTATGTTGGAACAATATGAATTTGTTATTCCTCATGACCAGCCACTACAAGAGCTTGTTATCATCTAGGAAACTCAAGAAAATCTCCAAGTTTCCCTATCAGATGAATCTAATTGTCCTATTACTATTTGCCTTTATAAGGGTGGACCTATTGTCTTTTAAGATAGCCCACTCATCATGAAGAAAAATGGGAATGTAAATTTAATACATGCAGCTATGGAGCATTACTGATTAGAACAACAAAAGATTGAACAAGAGAAGACCCTTCAAGAGGAGTCTTTCAATGCTTTAGCTAATGATCTTCCCTATTTTGTTGAAATTGAGGAAAATGTTTTAGTATTTATCTCAGAAGATCAATTGGAGCAGCATGGTGAACTAAAAGAGGTTGATCAAGAAAATCATCTTTTACCTTGGATTGATGAGTTACCTGGTTTCATTAAACTAGATGAGGCAAACATACCAATAGCAGTTTCAGAACATCAAGAAGACATCAAACAGTATGAGAGTTGCTGATTGAAGCTAAGTAGTCTGACAATCTTATCTTGGATCAAGTAGAAGAGTGTGAAGGTAAGCCTATCATGCAACTTACACAGCTAGTTGAGAGCTGTTATGAGGTAATAAATAGTCCTCTTTTAGCAAAAATTCAAGAGGAATGTGATGATGTTTCATTTTGGGATGATCTTGAGTCCTTTGTGTCAAATTTACATGGCAAACAAGATCATCTTGAACATGTTTTTGTGAAAGAAGTAGAGCATATCACATGCAACCTAACATCTATGCCTAGTATTGAACAACTGGATGATATAACTCATTTGGATTCAATGCAAGATTATGAGTTAGATGAGAACATGTTTTTAGGCATCATAGAAATTTTTTGTTCTAACATTAATGATCAGCTAGTATCAAATGAGCTGACAATATGTAATCAACCTATTCAAGTCAAAGAGGTAGACATTACCTCAATTTATTCATGTGAGCTAATTTTTTCAAATTAGGTTGAGATTGCAGGTGAAGACAGGACAACATATCTTAATAAAGAGAACATGAGTATCAACCAAAAGTTCATCATTGCAAGAGGGTGTCCCATCAGGGATTTAGCTAGCAGAGAGCTAATCAAAGAGACACATGCTACTGTTGTATCCAAAGAGGAGATTGCAGCTCTAAAACAACAAAACCAGATCATTTATTCACCCTATAACAGCAGTGCCAATGATCATATTCAGATGGTGAGTGATTTTGTTTTTATTCTTCAGAAGGTTTTGCAACAATCTGCAAAGTATATTCTCATGAATCACATTTTGTCAGTAGCAAATCACCTTGCAGAACATCCTTCCTTAATAAAAAAGGGAAGTTATTTTACAAAGCCAGTTAATGGATTTATTTGACCAGCACCTTTGGCTGGTTAGAGTAGGGCAGAGTAGAATTTCAATTCAGTATTTCATTTTCTAAGAAGTGCACATGCACATTTTATTGATCATGTCCTAAACAGGTCAGAATAGTTTCAATTTCAGTTTTGTTTTGCTATTGTAGTTTTATATCAGTTTGATTTGCAAGAGGTTTTTCAAAAGTTTCAGGCAGAGAAAAGACTCATGTGCCCAATGGAATTGCAAGGCTACTGGTTCTATTTTGTTTAGTAGGCAAACACCCCTAAGAGGTTGCCAAAAATGTTACTAAATTATGTTCACACCTAATTTAGCAAGGCCTAAGTTGTAGTTGTCACAAGAGAGATTAAAAGAAAAATTTAAGTGTATGATCAATCAGTTGAATGCATGATATCTTGGCAAGAGAATAACATAGATCATTTGTTAGGATAATGTGACAGTCCAATCAGAACTTGCAAACCATCTTGACAAGTGAAGTTTTATCAAATGACAAGATATCAGACATTCAATGAAAGACAGGTATCTAACTAGTTTTATCTTTTAGTTATGATATGGTTGAATTATTCAAATATCACAATTCAGTGTGAAGGAAAGGTATTTACAAACTGTCATTTCATTATCATGTTTTAACATATGTTTCAAATCAGTTTCAGTTGTTCTATCCTATGCATGTGATTTAGGAATCAAACATACATAAATCATTTGCATAAGGTAAAATAACTGATCATATTTAAGAGAATGTTTAAATGTGTCCCACACAAGTTGTGGGAGTGACTAAACTGAGCCAATGCAAACATTATGCAAGCTATACATCTGTGGATAAAGGAAAATGAAAAAGAACACATGAGGAAAATGTATTTCCATCATTGCCTTATTGAAGGTTGATTCTCCTATCTGGCAGCTTGATCTTCATGTCTTCATCTTATCCTCCTGATCAAAATAGTGGACCTGCAAAATTGGAGAAAAGTCCTGTTAGAAGCTCTAGATATGCATTCATCATATGCTTTATCAACAGACGTATAAAACTTGCAAACATTATGCATTAACGTGAATGGATCAAGATCAGATAGGTGCAATAAATAAGATCATCATGAGAGAGGTCAATCAGCTTCCAAAGGTATATTTTTATGCTAATTTGTTTGTTCACTGTGTAGGTATAGGAAAAGTTATGTTGCTGATTTGAAGACATTTCAGCATGTGGAGAAAATGGGTTCCCATAAGGGTTGAGCCGAGCATGCTGCCCTTGATTCTAAGGAGGGGAATCATAAGCTATAGGAGGCATGAATATGATAGTCAAAGATGCAGTATGAAAGTTTCTTTAATTGTCAACATAAGAAGTTCATCTTGGTAAAGCACCTCCTATGAGATCAAATAGGCAAAAGAGATCTATATCAGCATTTCTTAATCCCATTAAAAGCTTTTAGCAGAGAAAGAGCAACAGAATCATGAGGCATGGGTAGTCATGAAAGAGTGATTAGGGACAGCTATCAAATGTCACATCAGTCATACAAATGGAGCTTCATAATTTTCATCAAATACCATGTCATGGAGTTAAGTGCTAATTATGATGGTCAGAGATTAAAGTCCTATACGGATGGTGCTTGTAGTAGCCAATGTAAACAACCACAAAAAACATCAGAATAGCCTTCATTAACTATCACAAAAGGAGTAAAGCCAACCAACTTCCCAAAACTTCCCTTCTATCTGTTATTTTGGGGTAATGTGTCCTTGCTCCCTGTAGCACAAAATCATAAACAACATCTTCTGAAGCCACTTGCAATTCATCACTGGATGATATTGCCTCAATTCCTACTAAAGGAAGGTTCAAAACTTCTTCTTGGAACTTTACAAGATCTTTAAACTTCTTTGCAAGATACTGATGGAAGTTTCAAATACAACAATATAGATTATGGTGTCATAGGTAAATTCCTTAGCATTGACTGTAAGTGATAAATCTCTCCTTCAAGGTACTTTGTTGCAAGAAGAATACTCCCAAAGTATATATGAGAGTGAGTATAGGTTCTGACAAATACAATGGACAAAGCAATGCTCATAGATCAAAAGGATCACCTTTTCAATTTCCTTGTATAAGAGTGGCAATATGGCAGTGATAGTAGTTTATCTTTATTACTGAGACCACCATAGGCGAATCGCCAAGCAGTGAACAATGAATAAGGTACAGTCAAGAGACCAACAGGCAATCATCACCTATGATAGAGCATAAGGATAATAAACAACATGATCTATAAATGAAAAAGAAAACCCAATCTAACATAGACAACAATTTTAGAAGCGTGAACAGTCATAAGATGCTACAACAATCTCAAAAGTAAAAGATACAGGCATCAAAGACAGTCAAAAAGGCATGAGGATAGTATGTGTAGGAGCATAAAGGAGATAAGTGTCTCAAAGGTTATTCTTAAGTATCATCTATTCCAATAGTTAGAAGTTAATTTGGACAGATAAAAATAGGACAAATATTTACTACTTTTGTTGTGAATGAGGTGTAAAATTGCTAAGTTAAGTACTGGATCGTTGAAATGGAGGATATGTAAGAAAAGTGCTCTCAAGGAGCCCAATGTGGCCATCATTAGGGTTGTTATAACAAACTATATGTCAGTCTGAACCTTTCAACGAGGACCAATCACCCTCAAATTCATAAGCTTACATGGGTTAGCTGGAAATGGTAATGGTATGGTTTGCTTTAACTATCAATAGCCTAGTCACAAGGAGAGAGACTGTTTATACCCAAGGAGAGAACAGGCTGAAAATTATAATAAAGTGCTATGTTTCAATTGTAAGGAAGCTGTTAAGAGGGACAATTTACAAAGGAGATCACAAGTGAAAGGAGACTGCTACAATGAAGGCTGAGACAGTATATAACTGAAGAGTATGGAGACTATAGACAGAGGTTTCAAACAAAGGTTGAGGGGTGTCACAAATGCCTAAGTAATACTACTCCATCAAGTCCAAATAAAGAGTAGGTTCAAGACACTGTTTAATAGCCATCTCAAAGAATAGTGGCCAAACAAGAAGAGTAAGATGGAATGGTGAGCATAAATCAAGATGTAAAGAAGCTTTTTAGACTCAATCCTGTGACATGGGAAAGGAGTTTTCATTTAACACTATAAATTCACACCATGAACTTGAGTAGAAATCTCCAGTTGATTCAGATGCTTTGACATAAGATGAAAACAATTTGGATATTTCTCTTCAAAAAATCAAAGCTAAGGTATCAACAAGCCAGATGACAGCATAGTCCTATATTAACTTTGCATTTGTTGTCAGATGATTTGAATAATCTAAGAGCAAACACAAACCTCTCAAAAGATACAGTGTAGTAGCCTTTAAGAACCCACAATGAAAATACATCATTAAGAAGAAATTACCAAAGAAAAAGAGATACATTTTATAGTCTTCAACAGAGCAACCAGAGTAACAACTATATGCATAAAGGAAAGACATAGACTTACAGTTGCAAGCCATAGCAGGGGCAATAAAGAGCAAAAAAAGAAAACATTCTTGCTCTGTTTTTTACATCAAAAAAATAAAGGGGAAATAACAATACTTACCGGCATCAAGGAAAGAAGCACAACAGAAAGACCAAAGGCTTCAGAGCTTCATTGCAGAACCTTTTCTGGGAGCCCTCAACTCCAACATGGCAGCGTAGAATGAGTAGATGAAAAATGAAGAGAACAAAATAAGCCCGGGGGTAGGGTTTCCAACCTTTTTACACAATGAAGATGCCCTAAATATGGGCAAGCTTGCTCGCTTCTTTTTGACTTTATGATAACTCTTTGTAAAACAAAAATCACTGAGGTCAACACTCTTGAGTATTAAGAACCTAATGATGAGTGTTTAGAGAAGCCTAGAATGAGCCCTTGGGAGTCATAAGGAGAATATTTTATTTTGTGATAAATCATTGCTTCCAAATACCTAAGAGTTAACAAAAGAGTAATTATTACTTAACATGAGGTATGCATGAGGAGATGACTATGTATGCATGGAGTTATAAGGATGGTAGAAATGGTTTTTTTTTTTTCATGCATGAGAATTTGTTGTCTTGGCATCATCATTGAAGCATTGATGTAATCATGTGATTGCATGGGAGACATAAGGAGGAGGATATTTTTATCTTTGCATGCATGATGACTTAGTTTTCTTGGCATCATTGTTAATACAATTATACAAATTATGTAAATCAAAAGGGAGAGATAAGGTGTTGATTTCTTTTTATCCAAATTTGCATGTTTCTACAACTCAAGATAAATGTAAACAAATAATAAAGTAATGTGTTTATAAATTACTTTATTATTTTGTCACAAGTTGTAAAATCAAGGAGATAAGACAAATTGAAACTCATAGTAAAATAATCATGCAAAGATTACTTTATTACTTGTTCACACATCCCAAAATCATGCAAAATTGAGATATATAGTTAACTGAAGACTTTTTGAAGCTTTTGCATGACTTTTGGAGTCAAAATTGGAGAGTTTGATCAACTTTTTGGTCAAAGACATGGAGGAGAGTAGTTTGGAGCTATTTTTGCTCAATTTGAGGCAGTTATAACCCTTATTTTTAGGGATTTTATTGTTTTCTTGTGGATCAGTTTTGAGGGCTTATTTTTAGAGGCAGATGACTGCAGTTGACCTTCTAGGTCTCTTAGAGAGAGCATGATATATATTGTAAGGAAAACTTAGTTTTTTTCCTAGTTCTTGCCTTTTTTTCTCTTTACACTTTGAGAGAGAAAGAAGGTTTTGTAACTCATTTTTACAGATTTATAGAGATTACAGTGGGTTACAGGTTCTACACTTTGTGTTTTATGCAATTATTTCCTTTATTTTTCAGCTGAAATCAAGTGTCTACCTTTCCATTTATGCAGTTTTGTGAATGATTTGATGAGATTTTATTGTGTTTAAATATCAGAACCTTTAAAATCATTGTCTAATTTATTCTTGCATGTGTTAGATAGCTTTGAAAATCACAGGTCTTAGGCTATGCAATTGGAGAAATTTCCTTTTATGTTATGAAAACCCCTTTTCCTTGAAAAAAAAAAAATCTTTTCCAGCGTCCCTTAGAATTATTTATTTGATCAAATTGCCAAAAGTGGTTTGTGTGGATAGATTTTCTGAGATCTATTATGAGTTATATTGCCAAGATTTTCAATCAATTTTAGGTGCATCACCATATTTTATATTACAGTTATAGTGCTTTTAGAAGACCTTTTAAACCTTTTTTCCATACCAACAGGGTGAGCCCACAATAGTGGGTTACACTTTTTTGCCAAATTTGACATTGAAATCATCTTTTTGAACTAAATCTTCACTTTCTAACACCTATAGCCACTAAACCGTTAGAAATTTGGAGATGATGCGAACTAGTGATTTGTGAGATTTTGTCTATAGATTCTAAAGATATTTTTTGAAAAAAAATTGGAGTTAAATTGTAAATTTTTTTGCATCTCCTTTGATAACTAGTTTTTAATGGCAAACAACATTTTTTTAAAGTGATGTGTACTCCATAACACATAACTTTTTTTTACAAAGGATAAAATTCTGATTCTTTTGAATTTAGATTGGTAACACCGATATCTAGAGCATGCATTTGGTTTCATAATGTTTTGTTGAATATTTTTTTTAATTAAGTTTTGAAGTCAAACCAATTATAATTTAGACATAGGCGTATTCCATAAAACATAACTTTTTATGTATGTATTGAAATTCAATTTTCTTTTTTTTTGTTGAAACAAGGACATCAATACCTAGGGCATACATATTTTTCAGAATTTTTTTCACTAATTTAGTAATTTTCCATGTGTGTAGAACAGAGAACTTGATGTTCGGTGAAAAATCTATGTTTAGTAAAACTAAAAAAAAACAATCATGATAAAATCAAAATATATCAAAATTATACTCGTTGGAAAGCCCGTTTCGAGGACTGTAATCCTCCAATTTGGTTTGGCAAAGGTGAATCCATTTGGACCTTCAACTGGGCTTCAGAAGCCAAAATTTTGCAGAAGAAAAGGGAAGGGAAGGAGGGAAGGTGTCTAGTGGGGGTCTTCATTCGAAGACACCTACGAACAAAGGTTGGTGACGTCCTTTGTTTGAAGTTTACACACCTTCGAATGAAGGTCCAAAGATGGCACAGATATCCCTATAGCAAATACCTTTGAATGAAGGTACCTTGCATTATAAATAACAAGGGTCTTCGATCGAAGGTGTCATTTTATTTTTTTAATTTGGCACCCAAAGACCTTCAAATAGAGAACACCTTTGAACGAAGGCCTCATTATTTTAAGATTTAAAAAACTCAAGAGGACCTTCGAGAAAAGAAAGCACCTTCGAATGAAGGTGTTTGGTATAGTTTTTTTGGCACCTTCAATTTTTCTTCATCTACAAAAGTGTAACCCACTATTGTGGGATGACCCAAAGTCATAGATCCAATTGAATATTTTAAGGGAACCAGCCCATAATCTGGAGGTTCAAGCTCACCATAGGTCGCCCACAGCCTGAGTTTGATCCCATGTTACATAAGATTGCTGAGTTTCATAGCTTTGCATAATGGGTGCAATCTTGCTCGTCAATAGTTAGATGACTCTTGCATGATACAAATAGGTTGTTATATATCCATATTGGGGATGCCAAGTAATGCATGTTGTTTGCATGACATTGGTGTGAGTTGGAGTACTTCAATTGACTAAGTCTGATTGGGACTTCTTGGGTGCCCATGTTTGAGACCTTTAGTTTAGTGGTGATTTCTGCTATGCAGCATTGGAGTTCACAATATTGAGTACATGGTTTTTGCATGAGGAATATTCTCTTGTTATTGGATACAATTCATTGTATTTTGAGATCCTTGGCTTCTATATAATGATGCCTTTGGTTGGTAGAAATTATCACAGGTTTTTAAAGTTGAAGGAGTAATGAAGTGCTACTAGAATTCGAAGAAAATTTCAGTGTTAATGTAAACTTGATTACAATAATTAATACAAGCATAATATCTCTTTAGGTGTGGAGTTTTTTCCCACAAGGGTTTCTCCACGTAAATTCTATGTCAACTTCCTTGATTAATTTTTTCATACCTTAATGATTAAATTTTCTAAACACTAATACATCTAAATTGGATAATCTTGAAAGTAATTTTCAGATTTGCAACACCACACATTATTAATTTTCAGATTTGAAAACAATTAAAAGCAACATAGCTGCACTTTTACCTTGTTCAAACTTACTTTATCCCAACATCTGGTATCAAAGTCAATGGTTCTATTTAGAGAGGGATACCTTTCTCTGAGGTCTTGAAGGTCTTTTGGTTGTAGTGGATGTTCTATGTGTTAACATTATTTTGTAGATATGTGAGAGTGGAAGCCATCGTAGGTAACTCTCAGATGGATATTGTCAATAGAATCTATGTTGGACACTTGAGGCGCAAGGTTATGGATATTTATGGAGTTGGTCATGTGGTAGTGATTTGGAACTCCATTTTGACAATAAGTGTGTATTCTCTTGTTTGGTGGTTTTATTCCTTTACCTTGTGGTCATGTGCAGTGAAAGGGTGTTTATGTTGGATGGTTGCTTTTGGTACCTTGATCACATGGAAAAAAAAACCTACGATTTGGACTATTGTGTGGAGTGCTTATGTTGGGTTCATGGTTTCAACCCTTGGTTATATGAAAGCACTAGATGATTTTCCATTGGTTGCATGTGGGTTGTAGAGTTAGTATTTATTGATATGGGCACTCCTAAACAACCTGGTTTCAACTTTTTCATATTCATGATATTTTGGATATGTAGGTTTTACAGTTTTCCTATTTCAAAGGGTTGTGGATTTTAGATTTGTGGTATTCCATTGTTTCAGATGATATTTTTTGATCTTGTTCATTGGTGTGAATGTCTAGATGTTTAAGTGGTTTCTGTGGAGCATGAAAAATTAGGTTAATAAGATCAAGCATATAATCAAAACCCAATCCTACCACTTTCAATAAATCCATCTAAATGACACAAATGAGAGCAAATCAAAGAATAATGTCACCTAGATTGTGTTGATTCCTTGGTTGGATGTGGATTGCTCTCAATAGTGAACAACCATAGTTGCCAAAGCTGCCATGATGATAGATGATATGCTCAAAGTGCTTAACGGATGCTCAATGGATATGATATGCATAAGATGATAATCTAGACGCTAATGAAAGTAGGATTAGATGGGGGTGACACATGGGATTGGGATGATTTGGCATACTTACCTGTTCCATGTTTGCACATCTTGTAAATGATTAGGATAAATATGGGGCAATAATTTGTATTATGGCCTTTGATCCTATGGTATGCACAATAGTCATATTCATTGTACACACTTTCTTCACATTAGGAAGTTCAATGAGTTTTGCTTCAAGCATACATTGTAAAATCATCTCAGCATTATCTTTTGGTGAAGAATTTGAGTAACATGGTGATGAAGGTAATGGAGGGCTTGATGGATTAGAAGGTTGGTGGATCAATGGACTAGGAATGGGATCACATAGTGGTGTCGAGATAGGACTAGTAGGATCTTAGATTGGAATTTGGTTGGATGGTGATGGAGGCCACTCATAGGATACAAAATCTAGATTTGTATCTCCCTTGTCAAACGATATTAGGTCTCATTGTACAAGGTAACTTGGACTCACATGTTCTTGTTGTGAAGGCCATTGATAGTCTTGTGAATGAATTTTGTTGTAAGGTGAAAGGGTGGGATATGTAGAAAAAAGATCTTAGGGTTGGTATGAAGTTGAGGGCATTTTCTCTTGGTGCCAAGGTGGACTTGGGCTCACATGTTCTTGTTGTGAAGGAAATTGGTATGAAGTGGGATAAGTTGATGTGGAATTGATTTGACATGTGGATGAATTATATTGGTATGAAGTGAAGGGAGATGACACATAGGATTGAGATGGCATTACTTACTTGTGAATGGATAGAGGGTGATGTGCTTGTTGGATTTGACAAGTGGCTATGAAATGTTGGGCTTGTGCTAGGAGTTGTTGCATTTGAGGTGATTAGCTTTGTTGAAGTTGTTGGATGATGACATGGAGCCTTTGTATGGGTTGTTGGTCTAGAGGTTGTGGTATTTGGTGAAGTGTATGAATGAGGTCTTGGAATTGGGGTGCTAGGTCTTCTAATGTTGGCATGGTATCACACATGTGTTTAAGGATTAAGACCTTTTTTGGCAAGTTCTTGACTAGGATTGTGATGATAATGTGCAGTATGATTAGGATTGATTAGGATGAAATTGATTAGATTAGAAAGAGGATGATTAGGGTGAAGGTGACTAAGATGATCTAGCTTGGCATGATTGGATTGACTGGAGTGGAATTTTGGACTCTATGAATGAAGAGAGTTTTTAGATTGCCAAAGGCAAGATTGTGTCGACCGGAGGTGAATCAAGATAGCTCAAAGGTGACTCAAGATAATCCAGAGGTGACTATATGATGCTTAGAGGCAATTTTCTGTGGCTCAAAGGTGACTGGATATGATGCTTATGGATAATTTAGGATGATCCAGAGGTGAGTTTCTGTCATTCAAAGGTGACTGGATATGATTCAAAAGTGATTGTGGACTGTGCAAAGGTAGTTTTCAATGACAGTAACTAGTTTTTTGATAAGTATTTGGCAAGAGAACAAACAACAAAGACATAATGGTTGATATTTTTGGATAACTCTAATACAAAATCAGAGTAAAAGTTTGAATGAGGGCCTAGATTAGCCCAAAATGTCTCACTGGTCTCGACAAATTTGAAAACACTTGTAAGCATGTACAACCTAGGCTAGAAAGTGGATACTACTTGTTGAGTCCCTACTTGGATTACTCTAGATACTAAGACAAAGTGGATAGCTAGATATATTGGTGACACTAGCTCCCCCTCCATGTCATGTTCACACCAAATCTCTTACCCTGAAGATTCGGAGATCTTATGAACTGAGGGATTTTCTATCTCTACAATGAATAGTACACATAGGGTGGCTTTGGAGGTTCGACCTCCTGCACCAGCAAGTAAAAAGGTTTTTGGCCTCTACAACAAGTGGTTTCTAGTGATAATTTAGGGGACTGGCATGTTACGAGCATCCAACAAGCTACTTAAAGCTTTAACTAGTCCTACTAGGAGTCTCATATATGCAAGGTACACCTCCTTTCAAACTAGCACTATACGGTAAGTGCTAATACTGGTTAGACGTGGCTTTCACCTTATCCTTTTTTATATAGCAAATTGAACGAAAGTACTACTTGAGGTCATTCCCTTGGGGTGAGTACCTCTTTTGCCACCAAGGTAGGCCTCTCTAAAGATAATAACAAGTTCTCTTACATCCAAGATCCATTTTATAGGCAAGGGGAGAGGACACTTTTGTTATTAGCTTAGGAATTTACTAATGCTAAACATAACAAACACAATAAGAAAGCAAAGAAAACAAGCAAATCAAACAAGTTCTTTTTAAGCACCAAATGAAATGTTCCTAGATTAGTGAAAATAAGGTAAATCTTTGACCGATTGTCCTACAATAGATTTATTAGTAGTTTCAGATCCACCTTTCTTTGACAATCGATAAAAAGTTGCACCAATAGATGTTAGCTTCAAGGAAATCAAGGTTACAATAGTGCAGACCAAAAGTGATGAAACAAAGTTCAAAAGTGATTAATAGAAAACCAAAAGCGATTGTATTTATACCAAAGGTGATGTTCTGCCGCTCAGATGTGATGCCAGGCAATTCAAAGGTGACTAGATACTGTGCATAGGTGATTTTCTATTGTTCAAAGGTGCTCAGATGTCTAAAATCTACAAAACTCTAATGACAAGGTTAAACAAATGATCATAAAATAGATATAGAAGCCCCTGATAACCCAGAAAGATGGATTAATTGAACCAAACCTGTACCCTGCAACCAAAACACAAAATGATCCAATGATATGATATGATTAGGTCAAAGATAAATCAAACCCCAAATAAACCAGCTTGAGGATGAAAAAGACAGTTAGGGTTAGCAAATAAACCATCTTACAACCCAAATCAAACACACTAAGATCAGAGAAAACCCTACAAAAACAAATATATCAGTAAAAACCCTAATCAACCAAAGGTGATCAAAGGCAGACCAAAGGCAATGAATAACTATTCAAAGGTGATTTTCCCCTGACCGTAGGTGATGCTGATCCATTCAAAGGTAATTTTGCATAGACCAAATGTGATTTTCTGCTGATAAATTGCGCTATTCTGTACCTAGACTTCAAAAAATGACTTTCCAAAGAAAAATCAATCAAGGACGTAAGACCCATCAGGCATCCCAGAATGTGGAGCACGAAAAATTAGGTTAATAAGATCAAACATTACAAATCAAAACCCAATCCTACCACTTTCAAGAAATCCATCTAAATGACACAAATGAGAGCAAATCAAAGAACAATGTCACCTAGATTGTGTTGATTCCTTGGTTGGATGTGGATTGCTTTTCAATAGTGAGCAACCATAGTTGCCAAAGCTGCCATGATGATAGATGATATACTCAAAGTGCTTAATGGATACTCAATGGATATGATATGCATAAGATGATAATCTAGATGCTAATGAAAGTGGGATTAGATGTTTGGAATGAAATGAGAGGGTGTATATATAGCTCTCAACTAAGATTGATCAACGGTGGAGAAAAAGTGGCTATATGAATTGCTGAGATGATTCAAGAAGCATGGATGAATGTGTACAAGACATGTGTCTATAGGAAAAGCTTTTATTAAATGATTTAGTTGGCTTGTTGATAAAGATAAGATTGATTTTCTTAAAATAGGATGCTTTTCTATTTTAAGAGTTGGATGACAGGGATAATTGATTTTTATACCAATTAAATCATTTTTTTTTGTATTTAATTTTGACATACTAAAGACAAGGCCGACTTGTACATATAGAAGAAGGTGATAAAAGAGGGAAATGATAAGATAAAAATAAATTAAACAGATAAATTCATTTAATTTATTTTTAAATGATGAAGAAAAAGACTAATTTTAGAAAATTAGAAGAATCAATATAAATTAAATAAATAAATTTATTTAATTTATATGCATGGTGAGAAGATAAATAAATAAAATATTAATTTTATTTATTTAAAGAAAACCAAATTAAATAAATTTAGAAAATTTATTTAATTTTAGAAGAATAATGGGATAATTAAATAATTAAAGATTACTTAATTATAGATAGAAAATAGAAGAATAAAGATAATGAAAATAGATGAAATTAATTAAATAAATATAATTTATTTAATTGATGATGGAAATAGATGGTTTAGATGAAAATAGATAATTGATACAAGTGTGCTAGACAAAATTGACATATGCAATGGTGAATAATGCGAGAAATCGATAAATGGTACGAAGGGTCAATTTTAGGTGTTTATAGTTTCTGTTATATATGGTAAAAGAGGAATGATGGAATGTGTGAGTACACTAGATCAAACCCTCCTTTCACTATAACATTCAAGGACAAAAATGAGCTTAAGTCACTACAAGATGAATGAGGACTCAACTACAAATTTTGTGCTCTTGTTTGTCAAGGAAAGATAAGATTCAATTAGAAGCCTTTTATCAAACCCTAGGCTAATCAATGCACTAAACCCTAGAATAATGATAATCAACTTGAAACAAATGATCAAAAATAGAAATCCAAAAACCAAAAGTACAAAGATGATCAGTAAGATGTCAGAACCTGTCTCCCAAAAGTAAAGGTGTCAGAAGACAAATTCGGCAACCGCCCAAGTCTAGAAGTGAGATTCTATCAGAGGTCAAAACTGAGAAAATGCTACAAATGATGCTCAGAAACTAGATCCAAAAGCTATAAGCCCTATGGACTAGGATACCAACCACCCAAGTCTCTTCGGAGAGATAATCTAGAACTATTCTTGGATCCTGAAACTATAATTCCTGCACTGTCTTCTCGTAGCTCCACTTTTCTTGAAACCTATACCTATAACCTGCACACAAGATGACAAGAGAGGGGTTTGGGGGTTGTGGTGTTTAGGTATTTTCTTCAGTCAAATCCTGGGTTAGCATTCAATCTTTCCCAACATCATTGTTAATGAGAGCGCGCCCTTGCAGGGTAGAGGCTAAAGATAATCCAAATGATGAAATGATTCAAATAGAAATGATGTCACCTCAGAGGTGAAGTCCTTAGGAGGATGAAATCTCTCAACTCATAAGGAGATGGATGATGATGCCATATATGCAACAAATACACATACAAACACAAAGCTACAACAATAACACTATGAATGCCTTGAATGCTCTTTGCTCCAATATCACAAGTTCGCATTATCCATATATGTTTAAAATGAAGTCATAAACTTATATATGCTTTCCCGCTAACATTTATGAATTTGAATCACAAAAGCTGACAAGGGGAAACATTTTGGAAGGGCCCAAACTGACATACCATTAATTAGCCTTGACCAATAAGGGGAGACTTGGGCGGTTGGTGCCCAAGTCCAAGGGCCCAAATTAGGTTAGGATTAAGATAAAGGAGGTCCCAAGGGTCCAAAATGTTATGGGTGTTAGGTAATTTCCTTTGAGATGATCAATTAGAATGTATAATGAAGCAAATAAGACCTAGGAGATAAACTAGGAGGTAAAAAGGCATGTGGCCACTTTTTACTCCATAACAATTAGCCCCAACTTTAATGTGTGTATGATCTTATGATCCATACATGCATTAAAGTATGATCAAAGCACATCAGACACATCAAAAACACCCTATGTTTGAAGACTATCGCTAACCCCCAAACTTAGGCAAACATAAGAAAATGCTTAACAATCACATAAGACACAATGAATACGGTAAGGAAGAACGCAAAACATGAGAATACAGTGAATCACACAATACATGGAGAAGACATGAATGTAGTCACACAATACACAAAGAAGACATGAGGAGAAGACATGATTAAGCAATTACATATCCATATATATAATGCCAATTAAAGTAAACAAAACACACAACGTGGGGAGGGACTCATCACCGCACAACTTTAGACCACACACAAGAACACAAAACACATATAGCATGGGGAGGGACTCACCACCACACAACTTTATACCATGCTACAAACACACAAGACACACAAAGAAGACACGTAAAACACATGGAAGACACATGGAATACACGAGCATCGCATAGCATATCATCGACATGCTATACATCTTATACACGACAAACATGAGTGATAGGGAGGATCTCACCACTACTCCACTACCTAAGACACACCAAACACCCCTGATGGTTGAGCTATGCTACCAAAACTACTAAAGGCACACTTAAGAGTGAATGACCCAAGATCTAACATGGCCTTGCGATGAGGACTTTGTATAGAAGGATGTGCACTAGCTCAAGAGAGACACCATCCTACCTCGTGATGAGGGCTTTGTATAAAAGGATGCACACTAGCTCAAGAGATATGCCATCCTCCCTTGTGATGATGGTTTTTTTACTTTAAAAGGATGTGCACTAGCTTAAGAGATACACCATCCCATCTCATGATGAGGGCTTTCAAACATGCTTTATCAGTGTCAAAATAATCAAGCAAATACCATTATATATGCCCCCACCTTAAGGTGGTTGATCCCGTTTTCCGGTACCAAGCACATTAAGGTAGAGTGAAAACACGCAAGGGAACAAGAGCTTTCACAAAGCCCATGCCCCCAAAGGTAACATGTGCCACGATCGCCAAATGTTCCCACAAACACATCGTTATGATTTGCTAAGATAATCAACAAGATATAAGCTTTGGTTAGAAAATCTTACTCTAAGATAACAACCAAATCAATTCATGAAAGCTATGTATGAATCATGTATTAGATCACATCAAAGACCAAGGCTACACTTGTGGGTTCAGAACAGAGTATAGTTGTTGGGCTATAGTGTAAGTGTCTAAGGACCGAGTGTATCAACAAGGTGAGATACAAAACAATCTAAAGTGTGTTGAAGCATATTTAGAGTATTGCAAAAGTTTGTTGCAAGAAATATCATAATACAAATCACAACACGGAGTGATTCTACTAGCCAAGCATTGGATATATATATCAACCCCATCTTCATATATGGACTAGGTCCATTTTTGCTTTCTTGCTGAAGGGACACATGGTCCTTATTAGTATTTATTTGTTTTTGTCGTCCACCAGCTAGTAGAGTCACTGAAGAATGTAAACAATAAAAATGAGAGAGGAGACAAGAGTGACTTGGATTTACAACATGAGAAGATGCCCTTAAAACATCCTCCACAATGTTATGCCCCCAAGGCACAACACACAACAATACAATAGAGGAGAGGAAAAATAGAAGAAAATAGAGGAATGGTCACAATAGAGGTGGTCTCCTTGTATCCTTGACCTTACAAGAGTATCAAGGGTCATCCAAAGAGACCAAAACAACATAGAACATAGGGGAACACAACATGATATATATATATATATATATATATATATATATATAAATATATTTATCTAAGAGGAAGCCAAACTTACAAGCATCTTAGAGAGGTTCTCCATCAAGTATAGCAAATTGTGTGAAAAGTTCATACCTGATTGATTCTTGTTTTCAGGGTGGTCATACGGTGCTTGCTTCCCAAGGCCCTGTATGTTTAAAATCTTCTATTGCTTATGAGGGGGGAGTCATTGCCATTTTCCACTGATGAAAGTTACCTTGTTATTTTCCTTTCTTTTGCCTTCTTAGTCTTCTTTATGAGCCTTTCACGATGAAATATAATGCTTCTCATCGAGACCACTTTCTATTGATTCAAGTGATTACATAAATGTTGTTCCTGTTGCATATCTTGTCCATGTCGGTTATCTCCCAATCCATAAAGGGATAATGGAGGAGGAACCGAACATAGATACCTTTTCCTCATGGACGAGAGTGGTCTTCACTTGTTTCCTTATCCACTTCTAACATACCCACTATGCCATCATAGTCAAGATAATAATCTTCAAGCTCTATTGTATTTTGTTCCACCATATTATTGTTTCTATGCTTTGGAAAAGGATCAGTGAATATTTATAGATTTTGATTTGGAGGTGCTACCAACTTATTTCCATTGTCATTCACACTAGTAACTTGTATCATATTAGATGTCTTAAATTTCATGTTTAAGATGCATAGATCTTTCAGTATCATGTCTCGATGAGCGGTGATAGTGAAAATAAGCATTAGGATTAAGTGAAGGTCCTTGTGGATTGCTACTGTCGAAAGGATGAGCATGAGGAAGCTTTAAAAGATTAGTATTCACTACTTGAGTCATTACCGAATGGAGAGAATTTGATAATGGAGTAAATTGTCTTTGTTCCTGTTTGAATTGAAATGGTGCCCAAGGAGGCTTTGTAATAGCAAACACTTGTAAGTGAAAATTATTCAAATGTTGCCCATTGATCTTGATGAAATTCATGTTCTTCTTGAATGAATTTTGAGATGGTCCAGCCACAAAGTGACCAATAGGAGTCGATGAGGTGTGATTCTCATACTGACTATCTGAAAGTTGGTAATCCCAAAGAGCTGTGCATAAGTGTTGAAAAGAACTATACTTCATCAATAAAATCTTATCGCGTATGTTCAGTTGTACATTCATAATGAATACCTTCTGAAGATCCTCATCTTTAATTAAATATTGTATTTGCAAGATGAGACTTTGATATCGACTGATGAACTCTATTAATTTCTATTTCAAGCCTTGTTTATAACAAACCAAATCAATCAAGGAGATAGTAGGTCCAATGTTTGCTTGGAAGTGTTGCAAGAATTGATTAACTAGATGTGAGAAGGAATTGATTGAATTAGGAGGTAGAAAGCAAAATCATTCAAAAGTAGTATCTTTGAGAGACTGAGGAAAGAGTTTTGCTAACAATTCCTCATTAAAGAAGTAATCACTACACATTGTTGTGAATGCTGCCACATGAGTGTTAGGATCACCTTTCCCACCATACTTTTCAAAGAGAGGAGTCTCAAATTTATTAGGCATGGGAGTTCTTAGAATTGCATAGGATAAAGGATTGCGAGCATGATATGTTGGTAAAGTAGGTTAAGAGGAAGAATTAGTCAAATTTTTCACTTTTTGTTGTAAAGAAGACATACTCTACAATTTAAGTTGGTTTAGGAGAATATCATTGGATGAAGAGGTAGTTTGTGGATTTGAGATAGGTGCATTAGATGCTGTAGTCATGAAATTGTAGGATTGATGGTAATAAGTGGAAGTGATGGGTGGTTGAGAATAGGTAGAGGTGATAGGAGGTTGAGAATAGGTATGGATACATGAGGTGCAAAGTTTTGATAATTAAATCCAACAACTTTGTAATTTCCATTAGATGTCCCCATGGTAGTGGTAGCATTACTACAAACATGTGGATTTGTGGGGAGAATTGATGATATAAAAGTGGATATTCCAATAGTTGGTATGGGTGTCGAGACTGGTGAGCTTATATACCTCGGTGGTGACACATTTGCAATGTTATTCAAGTAGCTAGCTGTATGCATAATGTTATGATCCACTATGTGGGCTAATCCACAGAGCATGTCAACACCTTCTTGTCCTTCTTGTAACAATCCTCTTATACCTTCAACAATAGGTACCACTTCTTGAGTTAGATGTGCTTGTTCTACAATTTGTTGAAATTTAGCTAATTGTTTGTCCAAATTCTTAAGATGTTCCTCAAGCACATGTATATCTTTGTTACCCATTTCTTCAAGAGGAGGAATTATTGGTTCTTCCATGTTATCATTGAAGATGTCATGTAAAGGTGTTGATTCACCCTTTGTAAAGTGGTTGTATAATAAATTTTTTGATGTTTGCACACCATTGCTATCAATAGCATTAGAACCTATTAGTCTAGAACTTCTCCTTGCAAAGATGTTCCTAGTAGGGCAGTGAGTTATACAACTCATGCAAGGTCCAATAACACTCAATGCACAAACTAAGAGTACAATCAATAAGAGTAAGGTAGTTATGTTTGTTGAAATACACAATGTGTAATGGCAAAATTTGAAATTTGAATGCAAGGAAACACAATGAAACAACAATAAAACTCAAAATCAGATTTGAATGAGTGTTTAAAGGAGCAGAAAAATATGAAATAAGAATTTGACTACTAACCCTAGCTTCTTGTAAAAACTAGGTTATATGAAAAATGCCATTTTTTTTACAAAACCCTAGCAAATGATATATGCAAATGCAAGGTGTGAGATCATGAAATGATTAATTACTGTAATTTGTCTCGGATTTGATGCATAAATTAGATTTTCAAATGTTTCTAATGATATGCAAGAAAAATAATGCAAAACTATGCCTTTATACAAACCTAGAATGCTTATTTTTTCAATTTTTTTCAAATTTATGCAAAGATTTTTCAATGAAGAATGAGAAGTATGATATGATGTAATGCAAAATATGATTTCAACACTCAGAAAGATGCAAACTCATTAAAAACATGGGTTCACCAAAATGTTATAAATGGTAAAAGGGGGAATGACGGAATGTGTGAGTACACTAGATCAAACCCTCCTTTCACTATAACATTCAACAACAAAACCGAGTTTAAGTCACTACAAGATGGATTAGGACTTAGCTATAGATTTTGTGCTCTTGTTTGTCAAAGAAAGATAAGATTCAACCAAGCCTTTTATCAAACCCTAGACCAATCAATGCACTGAACCCTAAAATAATGATAATCAGCTTGAAATAGATGATCAACAATAAAAATCTAGAAACCAAAAGTACATAGATGATTAGTAAGATGTCAAAACATATCTCTCTAAAGTAGAGGTGTTAGAGGACAAATTTGACAACCGCACAAGTCCAGAAGTGAGATTATGTCAGAGGTCAAAACTAAGAAAATGCTACAAATGATGCTCAAAAACCAGATCCAGAAGCTATAAGCCCTGTCGACTAGGGCACAAATTGCCCAAGTCTCTTTAGAGAGATAATTCAGAACTATTTTCAGATCCTGAAACTATAATTCCTACACTGTCTTCCTATAGCTCCACTTTTTTGGAAACCTGTACCTGTAACCTGCACACAAGACGACAAGAGAGGGGTTTGGGGGTTGTGGTGTTTAGAGATTTTCCTTAGTCAAATGTCAGGTTAGAATTTAAGCTTTCCCAACACCATTATTAATGAGAGAGCGTGCCCTTGCAGGGCAGAGGCTAAAGATAATCTAGATGATGAAATGATTCAAATATAAATAATGTCACCTCAAAGGTGAAGTCCTTAGAAGGATGAAAGCTGTAGACACCTAAAATATCTTCACCATTTAACTAATCTCTGACATCACTAATATCATTGATTCTCCTTTTAGTTAATTAATTAAATTTTTATTTAATTAATTATTCCCTTCAACACCTGATTATTCATCATTTCACCCCTAAAATTGAATTGATATAATTAATTCAATGGTTCCATTAGCCCAATTAATTAAATAAATGTGCAAACAATTATTTGATTAATTCCCCTATTTCATTAAACCCAATTAATTAGATAAATTATGTTTATCTAGTTAATTTAACCTATTAATCATCCTATCCCTACCCTAGTTAATTAAATACCTATTATTTAATTAGCTAGTCTAACCTACCTATCCTCTAGACCTAGGATTAATTAAATAAAACACCATTTAATTAATCTTAACCCCTAATTAACCCACTTCCTAATTTACTACAGCCATATTAATAAAACTAATTACCTTGATTAGTTTGGTCAAATCCTGTTTAACACTCCTCCCCACATTTTCCAAATAAAAAATTGATCTTTATCCCACATAAATCAATTTTTTATATACTCTTGTCATAAATATCACTAATAACCTCTTACAACACCTACCTTCATTAATGAGAACTCTTCCCCAAATGAATTTTAAATTCATTTCTAATCCTCACCTCTTTCACAAAATAATTTTTAATTTCCTTTTAATCCATCTCATCTAACCTCATTTAATGAACCCCTCTTCCCAAGATGAATTAAAAATTCATCTTTATTCTCATCCCTCCATTTTTGGTGATTGAATCTAAGCCCTCCACCTCACATGCATTCTCATCCATTTATCTCAACATCAAATCTCAACCCTTGGATCAAATCTCCCTCCAAAATGTCTATAAATAGAGTCTCTCCCAAGCCATTTGATCATCCATAATTTGAGCAAAGTTATTATGTCAAAATCTCTCCATCTCTTCATCCATTGAGCTAGGTTTTTAGTGATTTGTAGTCTAGTTGAGAGCATTTCACATATCAAAACCATGAGTAAAGAAAGAGTCTTTGGGTGCTAGGCTCTCCACCTTATCTAAGAGGAGGAGATCACTTGGAAGGTATAAAGCTTGTGTTTTCATGCATTCATTTTGTGTTTTTATCTTCATTTGATTTCCTTGCTCTCATTTGGCATGCTTGATGGGACCCCACGGTCCCAAACTACTAATCTTGCTTGAGTTTTTGGTGCAAAAAGATGTGTTTTGTAGGTTTTGGTGCTAAATGCTCTCTGTTTGGCACTATTTGCTCTTGCAGTGGTGCTATTTTATACTGTCTTGGGACTATTTTTCACGACAACTACACTAACATCTAAGCTCAAACTTTTAGTTTTTAATGCCTTTTAGTGTTTTTGCAGGCTTTTAGGCTAAGGTTGCTCTCTATTTTGATAGGAAGAACATAGAAGCAAGGGGAGATAATGGCAAAGTTGCTTTAGAAATACTTAGAATATCTCTTGTGTTTAACCCTCACTCCTTTGTCTTTTATTAATGCTTTAGGTGTTTAGATCTAACATGGGGTGTTTAAAAATAAGATAAGACGTCCTTTTATGTCCTTTGGAGTCAATATTTGCCATTTGTAACTTCTTTTGCAGGCCTTTTTGAGACACTGCATTGCTTTGGCACTATCCAAAACCAGTTCAATGCTATCGGGTCAAGTGACAGAGGTAGGTGCAGGTAAAAACTCCCTTTGGTACCATTTGATTATCCTGTGGTGCCTTTTAATCCTATTTTAGTGCCTTCCTTAGTAGTGGTGCCATTTGTACCGCCTTTCTCAGTTTAATAGTTAAAAACAATTGTTTTAGCTCTATAATGCCCTTTTCATCTATTGTAGCACCATTTACCTGTTCTTTGGAGCCATAAATCTCTATTTTGGCACCTTTTCTGGGCTAACATTGAAGTCTGTGCAGGTATTTGACAGTCTTGTGTAGGTGAAAAGAACGTTTGTCCAAGACCAAAATCAAAACTACTCATCTTTTGTAGGGTTTTGATAGCTTAGAAACACTTATTTTTGGTGCATTAAAATGAACATTGTGTGCTTAGCTTAGAGAACATTTTCTTTTGGTGCACTTAAAACAAACCTTGCTTGCAAAACAAACATAGGAACACTTCATTTTTGGGCATAAAAAGAACGTAGCTTTGTTTGAAGTGTCTTGTGCACTTGCATGCATGTGTCATTAGAACCCAAGGGATAGAATCGAAGTATCCTCTCCCCTCGCCTTTATAAGGATCTTAGGTGAAGAGAAACAGTTCTACGCTCTTCTTTTTCATTTTCTTAGAGAGGCTTACCTTGGAGGGAAAAGAGATACTCACCCCAAGGGAATGACCTCAAGCGATACTTTCATTCGGTCTGCTATACAAAATAGGATAAGACAAAAGCCAAGTCCAAATCAGTATAAGCGCTTACCGTATAGTGCTAGTTTGAAAGGAGGCATACCTTATGTATATGATACTCCTAGTAGGACTAGTTAAAACCTTAAGTGGTTTACTAGACACTCAAAACATGCTGATCCCCTGAATGTTCCCCCACTAAACACCTTAAGGTAGAGGCCACCCTTTTTGACCTTGTGGTAGTTTGTTCAATGCGAGAGGACACATAATCCTCCCAAGATTCTCACCATGTGACTCCCTTGAGATGAGATGGAAATCCTCAACTTAGCATAAGCTACATGTAGCTTTCTGAGGAAAGGGTGATTGCGACATCCTTCCAATGCATGAGGTCCCTAGCCATCCTCTCTTGAGAAGACAATATAATGGGCACATTTGCTTAAGAGGTGCTTGCATTTGAGTCAGAGATTCCAAGTTGTGCGCTTGAAAAATTTCCATTGACCTTGACCTTAGGTAGAATAAACATTGCTTTCAAGTGATTGTTACGATTGATTTATACCCGTGGAAATTTGGGCCTTGAGGGCATCTTGAACATACACATAACATTGATACTTCACGTCAAATCTTGGCCATTGTGTTCTCTTGTTTGAAGTATTTGTATTGTTTGACAAGAAACTATCATTGAAACATTGGAATATTTGACATCACCAAAATCTATCATTTGACCTTGCAAACCCAAAAATTTGCCAAATACCTAAGCAAAGTCCAAACAACTGTCCCATTTTGGTGCCAAAACTTCTCTGTTTGGTGCCTAAGGTCACTGTTTTGGTGCTATTTACCTAATCTTTGGTGCCATTAATCTCTGTTGTGGTGCCTTATCTCTATATTTTGGTGCCATTTGCAAACCAAACTGCACACCTGTCTAGCAAATTGTTTTAGAATCCATGGGACTTGCCCAATCACAATCTGCAACAACATTGTCAAAATCCATCAAAACCATAGTCTACCTTGGACCATCATCCATAATCATTTTCACCCATATTCCCATCTTGACCTTAGAGAATAATCACTTTCATTATTGGACCCTTCACTATCAATCAAATCACTAAGCCCAACCATAATTCCTCTTTCCATAATCCAATCTCCATATATAATCCAACATAGCCTTACATTTTGATTTTCATCTTTGGACCTCCACTTTATTTCATCTCACATCCAACATTTGTCATCCTCATCCCAACACTTTCCAAAATCTCAAAATCTAAACATCCAAAAAAATCAAAACCAAAATATCCAAGATCAATCTCTTAATCAAATCCCCAACCATATTCCAAATCAACCTTTGAACAAGAATTAAATCTAGAACTTATCATCCCTTGTCATCATATTTTGCTTGTTGGTCATTAGTCTACCTTCAAGTGAAATAATCATATCCTTTTTTGCCTAAGGTCATTAGTCTACTTTAGGTAAGAATAAACATCCATCATTACAAAATCCTAAGATCTAGATCCATTCAAGCTCACTTTTGATTTGAATATCCTCCCAACATCATCAAAATTTTATCCAACATCCAACATCATCTAAACATAAAATCATCTAAGGTTCCCTTCATTGATTATTACCCAAAATCATTTAACCTAGTCATCTACGGTTTCCTTGGTTGATTATTATCCTTAGTCACATCCTCCAAATCATCCAAAAATCATTTTCACCTACATCCCAATCCATTTCCTCTTTCACTCCTTTTGGTCCAAAATTTTTGAAGATCAATTCACCCACTTCCTTTAAGGTCTTAACCTCTAAGGTTGTTCCACCATCCTCATATTTTTAACATTTACCTTCCCTAGGTTTTGAAGTTTTGAGATTTTATTCTCTCAAAACTAAGAACCTATCATATCCACATCACTATTTGCCCTTAGGTTTAGAATTTTGAGATTTCCTTCTCTTAAGGATAAACCTCTATTTACCTCTCATCACATCACCATCTTATCTTTGGGTCCAAAAAATCAAATCCCTTTCTCTAAGGTCTCAAACTTCATCCACCCAATCAAACCTATACCCAAAACCTTTGCATGCCCATAACAAGATCCCAAGCCAAGAAGAACCAAGAAATGGCCCATTTTGGAAACAACTTTGGCATAGGGATGCCTAATACCAACCAAAACAATGTCCCCGTAGTCCAACAAGTACAATCATTTGACACTAGTGCTATGCTAAATGCCTTCCCCTTCCCATCACAAGTACCTCTATCTAACACCAACAACATTGATCAAGATGTCTTAGACTTTACACAAGACACCAACTCTATGGATATACTTGATAGAGTCCTAAAGTCGAACCCTAATAGATATCTTGATTTTCTTCTCAAAAATGGTGCCACCGTACCCAACATCACCACATCAACACAACCATCCACATCACATACCAATCCTAACACATCTCAAACATCAAACGTCACCGCATCTACAATTCCCACAAACTCTAATGTTACCATGTCCGCAATCCCCACAAATGTATTGACCACACCAAATATCTTAAACGTATCAACATCTACCATCACCTCATCTACGCCACAAATTACCCTAAGCATTCCTAATAACACCACACACCCTAGCACTTCCAAAAGTGCTCCTCAACTCGACGCCAACACTATAGCTTTCATAAACCACTTATTTTTGTAACCACCCCCTAACACAACCAACACCAACCCATGTGCCAACCCATCATCTACTTTCACATATGTACAAAACCCTATCTCCCAAGCACCTGTCGTATCATCCGTCCAAACCACACAACACAACACAATCCTAACCAAAACCAACAACTTCCACCACACATTCTCCAACAACTCATCGCATACCAACAACATCTTGCACTCCAAAATCAAATTTCCCAAAATCAAACATTACAACATCAAATGCCACCTCAAAATCAAATTCCACCCTTCCTCCAACAACTCATGCAAAATCAACAAACCCATATTTTGCAACCACCATCTCAAGATTTAGCTAGCGTTGTACAAGTGTTGATCCAAAATATTGACAACATGCAACATGGAAAGAAGAGGAAGCAATATTCTTTCAAGTATATTTGCCCCTATCCTTTTGATAGGGCATTATATATGCCTCCCTTTCCCAAAAACTTTGAAATGCCTAAATTTGACAAATACAAGAGAAAGGGAGACCCTATGGAACACCTTAGGGAATTCTACATAGCTTGCCTAGAGGTCTCATATGATGATACTTATCTAATGAGACTCTTTCCTTGAAGTCTTGATGGCCAAGCCACCGAATGGTTTTCACATCTTCCTCCCAACACTAGGACATTCCATGAACTCGTGAAGAAGTTTGTAAACCATTTCTCCTACAACTTTGAACATGAAATATCGATGACCAACTTGTGCAACACCAAACAAAAGAGTGGAGAGTCTTTCACTACCTTTTTACAAAGATGGAGAGGCTTAGCAAGCAAGCTCCCATGACCTATCCCAGAGAAACAACTTGTTACCATGTTTGTCACCAACTTAAATCAAGAAATGGGATTCCATCTACAAATACAATGTGCATCTACCTTTGAAGATGTCATAGACAAGGGAACTACCATTGAAAGAGAACTCATCACCAAGGGCTCCATTAAAGTTTACAATAACGATAACAAAGCCAACAATCGCAACAACAACACAAACACCAACGTACCTTCAAGTGACAAACCCTGCTTTTATGGAAAGAATAAGAACACTCTCAATAATGGCGTCACCAATGTGAAGGCCATCCAACATGTACAAAACCAAACACCACCATGTACATCTGCCACAAATAATGTCAATGTCCCCAAAGGACCACCCAAACAAAATAATAATCCCAAGAGGAAATTCACACCCTTGGGGGAACCTATTGAGAATGTTTTGAACAACCTTGTAAAGGAAGATTTAATCACCTTGCCACTGATTAGACCCTATGATGAGAATAAATTCAAAACCTCTTGGTTTGATGAGAATGCCTTTTATGAATACCATTGCATAAAAGGACATAAAATGACTAACTGCATGAGACTGAAACATTGCATACAAGATCTCATTGATAAGGGTGACATCACCATTGACGAACTGCCTAAACAATCCCCAAATGCTAACCTAGGAGCTTACAAGGATCCTCTGCCTAACCACAATAAAGGAAAAGCATCTTCATCCAATCAACCATACAATGTTGTACCACCTCCCACTTCTTTCAACTCCATCATGGGGAGAATAGAGGATTCTTCCAATCATATCAATACCATTACTATTCTAGCCAAGACCCCAAATTGCATCGTCACTACCTGTCATGGCCGTGTATCTATCCGTAGGGCACCCACGAACTACCAGCCCTCCACATCAACATCCACCAACCCACCATCCACCCACAAGTATAACCTCCTAGATCATCTAGGTAAAAATCTAACGCAAATCTCCATTCACAATTTGCTTTGCACATCTCCCCTCCACAACAAAGTCTTGATGGAGACACAAGTCCCCACCAACTTCAATGTGGATTAATTCCAAGCCATGGTGGGCCATATCACTTCACCACACCATCTCACCTTCTCTAAAAAATATCTTCCTGCCTCCAATGACCTATATAATGATGCCTTGCATATCAAAGTCCGTATCCACAAACCCACCATAAAAAGAGTCTTAATAGATGGTGGCTCTGGTCTAAACATGTGCACTCTAAAATTTTTAAAACATTTAGGATACTCTAATGTGGTCATGGATACTAGTGAATGTATAACTATTAAAGGGTACGATGACACTGAGAGACTTTCTAAAGGTACTATCAAACTTCCTATCCAAGTAGGATAGAAAATCCTGGAAACCAAGTGTCAAGTGCTTGATCTTGATCTTCCCTACAATATTCTTCTCGGCCAACCATGGATCCATGCCATGCAAGCTGTCCCTTCCACTTTCCACCAATGCTTGAAGTTCCCCCACAATGGCACGGAAGTTACTATCTATGCCAACCCACGTCCTTTCTAATATTGCAGCTTCTTGGAAGGACACAACCATACCTTCTACCCATACAATAACGCCACCAAGAAATCCACCCCACAAGCTAATCCTACATCATCCTCTTCATACATCAACCCTTCCAACATTGCAACTACTTCACAAACATCTCTGCCACCCGAAGTCAAGATCAAGCTAAGTGACATGGATGTGGTGAGTATGACCTACATGGCACCTTTTGTGTAGGACTATTGCCCACTCCTAAAACATTTGGTGTTCCTAGGGAAGAAGAAATCTCCAAGACAATCATCAAGTGCAAACCATCACCCACCTTTGAGAAGAAACACCTCCTTAACTAGGATGTTCTCAAAGATGTGTCCTCATGGTTATATAGAGAAGAAGAAGGAGAACAATAAGTCCCTACTATCCCAGCTAAGATCTACGGAAAGGGTCTCAAGATTGTCAAATACATGGGCTATAAAGGACAAGGCAGAATAAGCCTTCATGAGAAAGGAATTGTGGAACCAATCCAAGCAACAAGAAACTCACATCTTCATGGGTTAGGGTATAGAAAACAAGAGTCCATCCTTGCAAATGGTGAATGTATCTTAAGTGAGGTCGCTAAGGCCATCCCTACGGTCGATAACAACAATAAAGCAGATCATCAAGACTCCTTTAGTGATTTCACCAAATTCTTCGAATCCTCCATATGTACCATCTATACCTTAACCACCACACCATCAACTTCCAACGAATTACCTCTTGTTTAACCGCAACTTGTAGATTGGGACCAATAAGGACCACCCATCCTTGATGTTGCGCAGAATGATGAAACCATAGCTGAGATGATGGGGGTGAGGGATGACTTCCCCCTTGGAGACCATAAAGTTAGATACATCATGGAGCTCAACGCCTCTACCCAATTTGGGGAGACCACCCACTCTCTAAGTTGAAAAACATAAAAATAAAAACAACACCCCCTAGTGAAAACCACTCTGTGGCACTTTCAGGTGAGGAAAAAATAAAAATAAAGGATGTATCACCTAGTGAAAACCTCCATAAGGCGCTAGGGGAAGAGAGCATGGGCCTTCTCGAAGTGGCTGAGCTATATCCAGAAAGATCATCGATCCTAGTAGAAGCATCACAGGAAATGAATCTTGGAATGGAAGAAGCACCAAAAATCACATTCAGAGCAGAATCCCTTACAACAAAAGAACAAGAGAATTTCTTAGCCTTTTTCAAACAAAGAAGCCATAATTTTGCATGGACTTATGCCAATATGCCAGGACTGGACCCCACCTTAGTTGTTCATCATCTTGTGGTACGTCCTGATGCGAAACCAGTAAAGCAAAAGCTAAGAAAGATGAATCCTCAAATTGTGCTCCTTGTCAAAGCAAAGCTTAAGAAAATCCTAGATGTGGGGTTTATCTGTCCAATAGATTACCCTGAGTGGGTATCTAATATTGTACCTGTAGCCAAAGTCACTGGGGGCATCCGGTGCTGCACAGATTTTAGAGATCTCAATAAAGCTTGCCCTAAGGATGACTTTCTTCTACCAATCATAGACATCATAGTCGATCTCACAGCTGGTCATGAGATGTTGTCTTTGATGGACAGTTTCTCAGGGTACAATCAAATCAGGATCGCAAAGGAAGATCAACATAAAACAACCTTCATATGCCCCTGGGGGATATACTGCTGGGTCGTAATGCCTTTCAGCTTGAAGAATGCAGGTGCTACATATCAAAGGACAATGACAGTTATCTTCCATGATCTCTTCCACAACATAATGGAAGACTATGTCGATGATCTATTGGGAAAATCCAAAACTAGAGAAGAACACTTAAACATGTTGGCTAAGATCTTTGACAGGCTAGATCAGTATAATGTGCGGCTAAATCCAAAGAAATGTGTCTTTGGGGTCACTTTTAGAAAGGTTATGGGATACATCGTATCAAGAAGAATAATTGAAGTGGATCCTACCAAGGTCAAAGCTATAATGGAGATGCCTCCACCTAAGACACTTAAGTAGCTACAAAGTCTACAAGGAAAGCTCCAATCCATCTGTTAGTTTATAGTGCAGCTTGCTGATAAGTGCCAGCTGTTTCAGCATCTTCTCTGCAAGAATACAGCCTTTGTGTGGGATAGCTAGTGTCAGAATGCTTTTGAACAGTTGAAAGAATACCTCGCTAACCCACCTATCCTTATTCCCCCAAAATAAGTGGAACCCCTCCTTTTGTACATCTCAACAACAGAAATAACTATAGGAGTGTTGTTAACACAACATGAGGACCACGGAAGAGAAAGAGCTATTTATTATATCAGCCGCACCTTGGTGACCTATGAGCTTAACTATACTCCAATTGAATGAGCATGTCTCGCTATTGTCTTCACTTCATAGAAGTTGAGACACTACATAATAGACTAAGCTCATTGCCAAGATTGACCCGCTGAAATATCTATTGACAAGAGCAACTCTTACAAGAAGAATGGCTAAATGGGTTATGATCTTGAGCGAGTTTGATATCAAATATACAGAAAGGAAAGCCATCAAAGGTCAGGTAATTGCTAATCAACTAGCTGATCAATGCACCAATCCCAATAGAACAACCACTACTTGCAGAGTTTCTAGATGAATCCATACTAATAGTAACGTCAACAATTGACTCATGGAAAATGTATTTTGATGGGTCTTACATGCATCGAGGCTCAGGGACATGCATTTTGTTTGTTACCCCTCAAGGAGACACTATCCCCAAATCCTACAAGATCACATTTTCATGCATGAATAATGTAACAGAATATGAGGCCCTCATCACAGGACTTTGTATGGAGATTCAGTGGAAGATCGAGAAGCTGGCGGTTTATGGAGACTCCCAATTGGTCATTCAACAAGTAAACAATGAGTACAAGACAATGGATAATAAACTCTTGCCTTATAAAAGAATGGTGGACAACTTCAAAGATTATTTTCATGACATCCATTTTGAACAGATTCCAAGACTAAACAACAAAGCAACAGATGCCATGGCCACCATAGGATCCTTGGTGGATATGAAGAAGGATAGAAAGAAGTGTGAGTTCCTGATGGAAGAACTCCCCATACTGGCTTATGATGTTCCGCAATCAAAATTAGCATGTGACATTGTTGGTCCTTTATCTCCCTGGTATTAAGAGTCTTACATGTACCTCCATGACAACATCATCCCATCAAACCTATCATCCTCACAACACAAAAGCTTTATCTGTCGAGCCTCCCGCTTCACCCTCATAAGAGATACCCTTTATAAAATAAGTCTTGATGGTACACTTTTACAATGTCTTGACTCTAGGGAAGACGAAGTGGCCTTACAAGAGGTACATGAAGGCATTTGTGGGGCACATTCTAGTGGACCTATCTTAGCCAAGAAGATTATGAGAACAAGATATTACTAGCCGACCATGGAGCAAGATGTTTACAGGTTTGTGAAAAAATGCTTACCATGTCAACAACATGGGGACCTCATCCATGCACCATCACAGGAGCTACAACCGATAACAAATCCATGGCATTTTTCACAACGAGGACTTGGCCTTGTAGGTAAGATTCACCCTCCATCATCCAATGGTCATAAGTTCATTATCACTGCCACTGAATACTTCACTAAGTGGGTCAAAGCCATTGCACTCACTTTCACCATAGGTATCCAAATAGCCAAATTCATCCTCCATTACATAATATGCTGCTACAACATCCCCCATTCTATTATCACAAATAATGGGAAACCGTTTAAAAACTAGGAAGTTCACACTTTGTGTGAGAAGTTCCATATCCAACATCACTTCTCCACTCCCTACTACCCCCAAGGTAATGGTCAAGCTAAAGCTTCTAGCAAAACCATCTTGCACATCCTGAAGAAGATGGTTAATGAAGCTGGCCATGACTGGCAGCTCCAACTCAACCCCGCCCTATGGACCTACTACACAAGTATCCACACACCTATAGGAGCCACACCATATTCCCTAGTATTTGGTTCTGAAGCCATCTTACCTATAGAGGTTGAACTCCCATCACTCAAGGTTTTATTACAGAATATGATCACTGATGAAGAGTATCGAGTTGCAAGGCTGCATGAGTTAGAATTATTGGATGAGAAATGCTTGGATGCTCTTAACCATCATCAGGCCTACCAAAATCACCTACAAAGGAGCTGTAATAAGAAAATCAAGAACTGCAAGTTTGAAGTAGGTAATCTTGTGCTCATGGAGAACCATAAAAATTTGTAGGAATGCACTAAGAAAGGAAAGTTCGAGCCCAACTGGTTGGGACCATATATTATCATAGCCAACTATGGATCAGGGGCATATCAGCTTGCAACACCTGAGGAGCAACCTCTAGATGAACCTATGAACATATTTCATTTGAAAAGGTTCTATGCATGACTCATCGAGTATCCCAAAAGCAAAAATACAAAAAAATAAAAAAATAGAAAAAACCAATTTTTTTTTGAAAAATCAAGAAAAACCTGAGTGTAATAAAGTCATCCAAATGGTGAAAATCACTTCAGTGATGCCTTGGATAGGTACCATGGTGAAAACCTGTCTTAGGCACCATGTGTAGTGGCTGATTCCACCATCTAATAAGTCCTCTTACCATAACAACATTCCATATTGTGCACATCCCATGGCTTGGAATTCTGAAACATCAAATCCTATTGCCCACCCCACATTATCCCACCCAAAGTTAATCCGTGGAATGAGGATCCTGGTATGCTTCTCTTGTATAGTTGAAAATCCAAAAAACCCAAAAACAATAGAAAATCCAAAAAATCCAAAAACAATAGAAAATCTAAAAACACCAAAAACATTAGAAAAAGTAGAAAAATACAAAAACACTCTCACATCATCATCTTACGTGCATCATCACATCCATCCCAAACCATTCCCACATCATCAAGTCATACCAGAACTACATATTCATCTCACCTGCATCTTAAAGTGCCTTGATCCCATGGACACAGGGTATGTAGGCAGTCTGGAATATGAAGGAAGTACCTAGTACTCAGGTACATAAGATGCACCCTTCCAACCCGGTTGGATGGTCCCTATCCTCTAAGCTTACTAAATTCATCAAGCAATATACATGCTAAGCATACTCCCAAAACATCACATCTCATGTAAAAATCATCAATCAACAAACCAACTATAATCATCACACATGGCTTGACTATCCCTTTTGCCCACCTTTTGAAATTTATCCAACAATACCCAACCGATTCGTGTCCTAGGATATATCATTCCTACAATGGACAAAATCCATCATCATATCAACACCTATCTTGTCAAAAGAATACAATGGCTATTTGTGTCATTTTGTTGGTCTTTTGATTATTGATTTTTATCTTTTGTCTTGTTCTAGGTCATTTCCAAAGCTACCTTGATCCCATTATATTATGGTATGTGGTGGGCAACACATGGAATAGACACGGTCATTGTTTCTGTATGCTATGCTTGTGGGTTGATTTCATTACTCCAAGAATAGTATTCATATCTTTAAGATAGGGTCGGTTCTAGCATAGTGCTTCCCATTTGCATATCAAGTTATGCTATGAGTCCCCTTCCCTCATCTAGGAAAGGTTATACTACCTTGGGCATGCATGAGATCAACCTATTGTTTGTGAGTCTAGTCTATGCAAATGTGGGATAAACATCATCACCTAGGTCCTTTCATACCTTCGTGAAAAGTATCTTGCTTTGCTATAATAAACCTAGAAATGCTCTCAATAGTGTAATGCAAGAATTGTACCTAGTTCATATCATCTCCTTTTCCATCACTACTCATCCAACCATATTATCTGGGCTTATAATTTTAATCTACCCCCATCTAATCCATTCACTCTACCCTCCCCTATCTAACATACCCTACACCCCCTCAATCTTCTCTACAAACCTAAACCATCTCAAAACAAATTTGCCCCTTAATGATGTGGCATCTAGCGACCTAATATTGCTAAAACCATTCTTGTTCTGCACCCTCCCAACCTAGCCTAAACCTATCCTTGACCATCCCATTTCCCAACCCATCCCCTATCATCCAGCCCCATCACCCATGGTTAACACACATAACATGTATCATGGCTCATTCATTCAATTACATCATTGCATTAATCATTATCATTGCATCATTTAACCATTGCATCTTCATTATGACTTTTGGAGAACACATCATCTGACAATTTCTATTGCTTGTTCTCTTTCAAACACAAAAATAAAACAATTAAATCATTGAGCATAGAAAAGTCATATTGCATAAAAGAGTTAATTAAACTCTCACATAAGTGTAATCTGAACACACATTCGATTTTCATTCATGTTCTATACATAATATATGTTTATTAATCTGAGCATATATTTCCATTTTCATTCATGTTGCATCCATAATATATGTTTCTATGAGCATATTCATTTTATATCCACATCATAATCCATAACAGTCATCAAAATACATCTCATACATCAACATCATGACATCATCTGTATAAAGTGCATCCATAACCATAACATGCATAATCCATGAACATCAACATTATAGATATCATTACATCATAATCCATAACATATCCATAATCATCCATGTATGTCATAAACATCATCATAACATCATACATAATGCAGGAGTATCATATGAAAAGCATAAAACCATAGCAATATAACACATCATGATCCATCACATATCCATAACAATCATATGCATATCATAAACATAGGGTACAACATCATAAACATCATGTCCATAAAATCATAATAAACATCCATAAGCATCATCAAATATATCACTGTAAAAATGATACATTGCTCAAAGTCATGATACAAAAATATCTCTAAGGGCCAAAATACATCAATACATGACAACAAATTAACCCTGGACTGATGATCCCCTCGCTGACTCAGTGGGTGACCCTGGATGTCACTATGGCTACTACTGCTATGGTGGCAATGGTGGAGGTGCCATAGGCTGCTGAACCGAGTGAATAGACCTTCTGGATCTATATGATCTAGACATCCTAGATCTGCTGCGCTAGCTATAATTGGGAATCCGTTGACCCTCAGGAACTACAGAGCAATATGCATCGTAATAGTACTCAGCACGCCTGCTCTGGTCTAGGAGCTGACTCTGTATCTGTTGAATCTATCTTTGCATCTATGTAACTTGAGCCTATGACTGTGCAAATATCTGACTAATGCCAGTACCTAACACCATCCCCTCCAAATAGCTCACCTCTACCTTCAAACTCCCCACCTATGCCTTAGCTTACAAAGCACTCGCCTTTGCTGCCTACCACCTAGCTCTCTCTGAATCTCACTCAGCTATAACTGTAGCCACCTACACCTACAACTGTCCCTGTACGTGCCCTATCTAAACCTGTAAAACAAGGATTTGAGGATCCTCGTCTCCACCAATGACTCCATCCAATAAGGCCTAAACCCCCTGTATCCACTAGAGCTCCTACCTCTACTGTCTCATTAAGTCCTCTAGGTTGGCAATCTGACCTCAAAGCATATTTGTCTCCTCCTCAAGATTGGCATGGGTGCACTGATGCCTAGTCCTCTCACCTGCTATAGGACCTAGCGCTGTACCTGAAGTCCCAGCCATGGGTGTCTTAGCCTAATGATGTTGTCCCTACTACTATAACGGTGCTCGGGGAGGTGGCATCAGTCCACCCTGTCCCCCCTGCACTTGATACTGTGCCTACTGCCAAGTCCGGTCTCTGAATTGCGACTGCTGTCCTTGTTCCCGCTATGCTTGTTGCCAGGTTTGGACCCTACCCTATGGCTGTTGTCCCTATCTCTGATGTCACCATTATTGTTGTGGTGACCTTCGTGGGGGTAACATCTGCCCCCTTTGACCCTATTGTTGTGGTGCTTGTGGTGGTGACATCTGCCCTCTCTTCCCTCTCCCCACCCACTACATGGGTAACTACTCCACTAGCCTCTGTCCTCTACCATCCACAACCTACTCATAAGCTACCGCTACTAATATCCCAATAGGATCACCATCCTCCTCCTCAACCTCCTCTACAACTAGCTCCTCCTCTACCACATCTCCCTCCTCCCCCGGCTCCACTGTCATGTCTGGCTCTGCAGTGGGATCAGTCAAACAAATCAGCCTCCATGTAACCCACCACTGGTTATACGTAGGAGTAGTCCCTGCGTCCACCACTCTACTATCCCAATCCCACTGTTGGGGATGTAAAGCTGCAAAATCGTCTATCGCCACCTGTGGTGATATAGCTGGCAACCATCTAAGATCCTAATGCATCCTAGCAAAAATAGCCATCGCATATGGAAGATCCTGATGCAACCCAAACTGTCGAATCACCCAAGAGGGTAGGTACATGTCAATGGTGTGGTCCCCTTGTCCCATCAAATAATGCTGCAGAAATGTATATGGCATATGGATATGGTCATCAGGCCACTGCTCTACTCCAATGTAAGGCTACCATGTAACTCGAATCAGATCATCAAAAAGCTACTGCTAATAGTGTAATCGCCCTATATGAGAGTACTGGAGGGGCTGCCAGTATAGAAACACAAATGCCTCGAACGGTCATTGGAAGTATGCCCCTTGTGGCCTCATAATCACGATATACTCAAAGGCCCACACATGTAATAGTGTGACCTCAGCAGACAATGTTGAATCATAATGGTATACCATGGTGTGCATCTCGTGGTATAGTTGTCCCAACATACACGACCCCCATGCATAGACTGTCTCATCTCGTACCATCCCCTCTATCACGTCTCCCTAACCCACAAGAAAGCCCCGACCACACAGATTCGGCATGACCACACCCCTGATCAATGCACAAAGAAATAAGGTAAACTGATCCACTCTAGATGCCAATGTCTGCTCATAGCTCATCTCCCGCTGATCCTCCATCAACACTAGGTGGCCTGGGGAAAATGCCCTGTCCAGGGCCGCTCATCCTCTCCCAGTGGCATAAATCACTCGTGATCCATGAATAGGCAACTTCAGGATATGGTAAACATCCTCTAGGGTGATGATAATCTCACCCATTGGTAGGAGGAAGGAGCATGTCTCAGGTCGCCACCTCTCTACTATAGTCGTCATCATAGCCCTATTAGCCCATATGACGGGCATATCAGCTATTGTCAACAAACCTAATCTTCCTAGTCGGGCCCGTGTAGCTACATCAAATCCATCCAATAATTGCATCACACCAGGAACATGTCAGTCCTACAAACCCACAATCCCCCTGTCCGCTTGCATCAGCCAAATGTCAATTAAAAACCTTGCTTTTTCTTCCAAAATCAGTCATCTAGCATTGATTTTTCTCATGTTCAAGCCAAAATTCTTCAACAGATGCCAATTTTGGGAATGGTGTCATTTCTCTTACATTTGGCACCAGAACGACATGGCCCCTCAAACCCCATTTTTTCTCCACACCTGTGGCACCATTTTGAGGAATGGCTCCACGCTATCCTTGGATGGCGCCATTCCAAGGAATGGCGCCACATAGTCTTTGGGTGGCACCATTCTAGACAGCCTCGGAATGGTGCCACAAGCCCCTTGGGTGGTGCCATTTGGAGGAATGACACCATGCCATAGGAAGGTACCACCATTCTGAGGAATGACACCATGACCCCCAAAGGTGGCACCATTCTAAGGAATGGCACCACACTGGCCTGTTTAAGTGCCGATCCACCCCCGTTTGGTGCCATTCGGCCCTCTGTTTGGTGCAAAACCCTAAATTCACATTGCCCAATGCCCTAGATGCAAAAATAGGAAAAAATTGATAAGATTAGGGTTAGACCACGTACCTGCTCGCTAGCTATTGGTGATCTCATGTAGGAACGAACAATCTCGGACAAATGCTCAAAACGTGGGAAGAGTGAGTTTTCCATCTCGTCTCTTCTTCTCTCCTCCAAGTAGGCTCAATGAGTGCAAATGTGGCACTTTGGGCCCACTTTTTCTATTTATAGAGGGCCATGTTATCCTCCAACACACCTTTTCTTCCCCAGGGCGCAAATTTTAACCTTTTTTGTCTGTTTTTCTTCCTATCAACCTATTTTTCCATCCTCTATCCATTTTTCACCTTTGTTTCCTCCTTTTGAGAGCTCACCTAATTTTTTTTATTTTTTCACCTGACCTCTCAAGGGGGCATCCCTCATCCATTCCATTCCTTCCTAGCAATTGGGGCAAATTTCTTTCACTTGACGCCATATCCCCGCTAGGTCACGACGCCACGTGAGGGGCAAATGTAGACACCTAAAAATGTCTTCACCATTTAACTGACCTCTGACATCACTAATCTCACTGATTCCCCTTTTAATTAATTAATTAAATTTTTATTTAATTAATTATTCCATTCAACACCTGATTATTCATCATTTCACCCCTAAAATTGAATTAATATAATTAATTCAATGGTTCCATTAGCCCAATTAATAAAATAAATGTGCAAATATTTATTTGATTAATTCCCCTATTTCATTAAACCTAATTAATTAGATGAATTATGTTTATCTAGTTAATTTAGCCTATTAATCAGCCTATCCCTACTCAAGTTAATTAAATACCTATTATTTAGTTAGCTAGTCTAACCTACCTATCCTCTAGACCTAGGATTAATTAAATAAAACACCATTTAATTAATCTTAACCCCTAATTAACCCACTTCCTAATTTACTACAACCATATTAATTAAACTAATCACCTTGATTAGTTTGGTCAAATCCTGTTTAACACTCCCCACATTTCCCAAATAAAAAATTGATCTTTATCCCACATAAATCAATTTTTTATACACTCTTGTCATAAATCTCATTAATAACCTCTTACAACACCTACCTTCATTTATGAGAAGTCTTCCCCAAATGAATTTTAAATTCATTTCAAATCCTCACCTCTTCCCCCAAAGAATTTTTAATTTCCTTTTAATCCATCTCATCTAACCTCATTTAATGAACCCCTCTTCCCAAGATGAATTAAAAATTTATCTTTATTCTCATCCCTCCATTTTTGGTTATTGAATCTAAGCCCTCCACCTCACATGCATTCTCATCCATTGATCTCAACATCAAATCTCAACCCTTGGATCAAATCTCCCTCCAAAATGCCTATAAATAGAGTCTCTCCCAAGCCATTTGATCATCCGCAACTTGAGCAAAGTTATTATGTCAAAATCTCTCAATCTCTTCATCCATTGAGCTAGGTTTTTAGTGATTTGTATTATAGTTGAGAGCATTTCACATATCAAAACCATGGGTAAAGAAAGAGTCTTTGGGTGCTAGGCTCTCCACCTTATCTAGGAGGAGGAGATCACTTGGAAGGTATAAAGCTTGTGTTTTCATGCATTCATTTTGTGTTTTTATCTTCATTTGATTTCCTTGCTCTCAAAAGCTCTTCAACTCATAAGGAGATGGATGATGATACCATATCTACAACAAATATAGACATACAAACACAAATATGCAACAATAACACTATGAATTCCTTGAATGTTTTTTTCTCCAATATCACAAGTTTGCGTTATCCATCTAGGTTTAAAATGAAGTCAAAAAATCACTTATATATGCTTTCCCTCTAATATTTATGAATTTAAATAAAAAAAGATGACAAGGAGAAACATTTTGGAAGGGCCGAAGCTGACATACCATTAATTAGCCCCAACCAATAAGGGGAGACTTGGGCGGTTGGCACCAAAGTCTAGGGGCCCAAATTAGGTCAGGGTTAAGCTAAAGGAGGTCCCAAGGGTCCAAAATGTTATGGGTGTTGGGTAATTTCCTTCAGGATGATCAATTAGAATGTATAATAAAGTAAATAGTGTTGGGATAAGGTGTCATTAACCTTGTAAATCCCAACATTGTATTTATTCTATTTATTATATGTAATTTGTAATTATCCATGAGGAGATGTACTAGTTTCACTGGCAGGGATAATTTTAGAGTAATCAGAGGTAATTACGGAGTGACTTTTACTGTTGGCAAATGTAAAAACTCAAAGTAAATGAGGGTAGGCATGCTCCCTTGAGGAATCTACTATTTTTGGCATGTATGACAACTGTCATAATGTTTGGTGAGTGAATCTATGACAACTGCAAGTTGTCATAAGATTCTATGATTCTATGATGCATATGTTAGTTGTATACTTGCTATATTTAGCCCGAGGTTCATATCTTGGAAAGATACTCTTTTGTGGAATCTATGATAGTTATGATGCATCATAAGATGCTGTAAGAGGCCAGATTTAGTCTTGGGCCCCCAACCTTTGCATGGTTGTTTTTGGACAAGTGTAAGATGCTTGTAAGATGGTAATTAATGTTTATAGGTTGGAGAATCTTAGGAGAGAGAAGATGAACACCTAGGATGAGTTGGAAAATATTTCTATAAGTATTTTCCATGTATTTGTTGCTACAATACATATTTGAGGTACTCAGGTGCTGCCAGAATGCTGTTGGATTGAAGATTTGTGGAGAGAGTTGTGTAGTTGATGTATTGTACAATCTTGTTGAGATTAATACAAACTTGTGCCTCTTTCCTGGTGGAGTTTTTTACCTGCAAGGGTTTTCTCCATATAAACACTGTGTCATTGTGTTGAGTTCCTCATGTTTTACATCTTTTCTGTAGTGGGTTTTATGTTTTGTTACAATCTCCATTGTTAATGCATGCTTAAGATTGTTGAAATTTATCTTGAATCAGATTTCCATTGAAGTAGAATTGCTTTCATTTCTAATATTTGGTATCAGAACTTGGCTAGATTTGACTCTTGGGTGGTAGTGTGAAAGCTATAGCTGCAATGGGAGATTTAGTTGTGTTTGTTTTATAGATCTTGTGTTGTTATTATGGCTGCATCCACCGTTGCATCAACCTCTCGAATGGACATTGAGAAGTTCAACAGAATGGGGTGTGAGTTGTGGAAGCTAAAAATGAAAGATTTGTTAGAAGAAAGAAACCAATGGTTGGCTATTCAAAAAGAGAAGAAACCTAACGATGTCTCTCAAGATGAGTGGGATAGACTGGATAAGAAGGCACAGGGAACCATCCTGTTGTGTCTTTCAGACTCTATCCTATTGAATGTCGTAAAGGAGACCGCACACAAGTTGTGGAATTAGTTGGGTGAGATCTATCAAGCTAATAGTATGGTAAATAAACTTTATTTAAAAAGAAAATTATTTTCCATGAATATGTGAGAAGGTGAATCAGTTATAGAGCATTTAAATTCTTTTAATTTGTTATTAAGTCAACTTGATTAAGTAGATGTTGAGGTTAGTGAGGAAGATAAATGTATCTTACTTCTTTGTTCTTTACCTAAGGCTTGAGAGAATGTTATCCTTTCTATCACTGCTAACCTTGTGGATCTGAAGTTGGATGCTCTTGTTTCAGTGCTACTATCACAGGAATTGAGGAAGAAGAGTTCGGATAGTTCAGGGGATGTTCTCAGTGTTAGGGGAAGGTCTAAGGAAAGGGAAACTAAAGGAGATCAGAAAGGGGCTAAGGACAAGTCCAAGGGCCGGTCTAAGACTCCTAGTAAAAAGAACAAAGTTAAGTGTTGGAACTGCAGTAAAAGGGGACATATGAAGGAGTGTAAAAACCCAAAGAAATAGTGCGAGAGTGCTTTGGATAAGTCCTCGAATGTAGGTGAAGAAGTTTTACTTTCTACATGTAATCTGGTTTCTAATGATCACTGGTTGGTTGACTCAGGATGCTCATTTCATATGACCCCACATAAGGAATGGTTCTCCTTATATGAAGAATATGATGGAGGTAATATCTACCTTTGTGACAACTCTTCATATCCAATTGTTAAGAAAGGAAAGGTATTGTTGTGTTTCAGTGATAGGAGGATTAAAACCCTCCCTGGTGTTTTGCATGTTCCTAGATTAGCTAGAAATCTGATTTCAATTTTGAAGTTGAATGATTTGGGAATGTATGTGACATTTGACAAGCATGGCTGTAGATTGGTTAGAGGGAACTTGGTGGTAGCAAAAGGGAAGAGATTCGAGAACTTGTTTAAGCTTGAAGTCACTACAGTTTGTAATGCCTCTTATGTTTATGAGGCTTCTGAAAACACTTGTATGTTGTGGCACCGTAGATTGGACCACACAAGTAATAATGTATTGAAAACTATTAAGAATAAGGAATTGTTGGATGGTTTCTCTTATTCTGATGAGCACTTTTATTTCTGTGAGCATTGTGTGTTTGGTAAACAAAACAAAAAATCATTTCCTTTAGGAAGTAATAGAGCAAAAGAGAAATTAGAAATTATTCATACAAATGTGTTTGGGCCTGTGGATAATGAATCTATTGGAAAATCTCATTATTTTGTCACCTTCATTGATGATGTATCCAAATTTACATGGATTTATTTTATAAAACATAAATCTAAAGTTTTCACTAAGTTTAAGGAATTCAAAGTCTTAGTAGAGAACCAATCAGGTTTAAAGATAAAAATGTTACGATCTGACAATGGAGGGGAATATTGCTCTAAGGAATTTGATGAGTTTTGTAAGCATGCAGGTATAATCAGACAAAAGACAACTCCATATACATCACAACAAAATGGTGTTGCAGATAGGATGAACCAAACAATTATGGAAAGAGCCAGAAGTATGCTTAGTGATGCACAATTGGATAAATGCTTTTGGGCAGAGGCTGTGTGTACTGCTTGCTACTTGATAAATAGATCTCCTTGTAAGGCTCTTGATTCGACACCTTATGAAGTGTGGATAGGTAAGAAACCTTCTGTTTCACATTTAAGGGTTTTTGGCTGTGAGGCTTTTGTTCATGTGCCTAAGGAAAAGCAATCTAAGTTTAATCCAAAGACTGAAAAGTGTACATTCATTGGATATGGTGATAATGTCAAAGGTTATAAGCTTTGGAATCCACTAACCCGCAAGATTATCTTTTCTAGAGATGTTATTTTTAGGGAACTTAGAGCTATTTCTAAATCTGAGCAACCAAAAGAAAAAGAAGAAAAGGTAAAGAAGGTGCACTTTGATTTAGAGCAGCAAGATGCACCTCAGGAAGAACAAAATGATGGATTGGGGGGTGAAGAAGAAGAAGAAGATTCGAGTAGTTCTGATGAAGATGAATTTGTTGTGACAGAAGAAGTTGGTGCAGATGATCATGTAGAAGAATGAGTAGTCTCTCCACCCTTGAGGAGATCCACAAGACAATGAAATCTAGTTGACAGGTATATCCCACTAGATTTTTGTTGTGTATATGTTTTATTGAGTACTAACGATGAACCTAGATCCTATAGGGAAGCTATTTCTATAGATGATAGTGAGTCTTGGCAATTAGCCATGTAGGAGGAGATGATGGCTTTAGACTCTTGTAACACTTGGGATCTTGTTTGTTTGCCCAAAGGAAGGAAGGCCATAGGATGCAAGTGGGTCTTCAAGAAGAAGTTTAGAGCAGACGGGTCATTGGAAAAGTACAAGGTTAGACTGGTAGCCAAGGGCTACTCCCAAAGAGAGGGAGTTGATTTTGGTGAGATATTCTCTCTTGTTGCTAAATTGACTTCTATTAGATTTCTCTTATCCATTGCTGCAGCTTATGATTGGGAGATTGAGTAAATGGATGTTAAGACTGCGTTCTTGAATGGAGATCTTGAAGAAGAAATTTATATGCAATAGCCTACAGGTTTTGAGGTAAAAGGAAAAGAACATTAGGTTTGCAGGTTAAAGAGGTCTCTTTATGGTCTAAAATAGTCCCCCAGAATGTGGTATCAAAAGTTTGAATCATTTGTTTTGAAATTGGGTTTTGTTAGAAGCGAGGAGGATCACTATGTTCACATTTATTGTGTTGATGATTCTATATTGGTTATTGCTCTGTATGTTGATGACATGTTGTTTTTCAGCAATACTAAGGGTATGATTAGTGAGCTTAAAGCCCAACATTCAGGTGCATTTGAGATGAAGGATCTTGGTGTTGCAAGGTATATTTTGGGAATGGAGATCAGGAGAGATAGAGTTAACAGAAATCTTTGGTTGTCATAAAGGTTTTGTTGATGCAGATTGGGCAGGGGACTTAGACAGTCAAAGTTCTACTAGTGACTATGTGTTTACTCTGTTTGGAGGAGCAGTGAGTTGGATGAATAAGAGGCGGCCCATAGTTGCTTTGTCCACCACAAAAGTAGAGTATATGGCTGCAACACATGTCTCTAAGGAGGCAGTTTGGTTGAGGAGACTGTGTACATGTATTGGATTTGATTGCAAGATCATTTAGATTGGTTGTGATAGCCAGAGTGCTATCTGTATGGCTAAGAATCACATGTATCATGCTTAGACTAAGCATGTTGATGTTTAGTATCACTTTGTTTGAGAGTTGGTTGCAAATGGAGAGATTGAGCTGAAGAACATAGACACTCGGGAGAATGTTGCAAATTCATTGACCAAGCCTGTGAGCATAGAGAAGTTCATATGGTGCAGAGAGGCCATGGGCCTTGTTTCTAGTGCCTGATTATTTTCATTTTATTTCCTATGGGTTGATTTAAAATGTATAATGTCAAGTGAAGAATGTTGGGATAAGGTGCCATTAACCTTGTAAATCCCAATATTGTATTTATTCCATTTATTATATGTAATTTGTAATTATCCATGAGGAGATGTACTAGTTTCATTGGCAGGGGTAGTTTTAGAGTAATCGGAGGTAATTACAAAATGAATTTTACTGTTGGCAAATGTAAAAACTCAAAGTAAATGAGGGTAGGCATGCTCCCTTGAGGAATCTACTATTTTTGGCATGTATGACAACTGTCATAATATTTGGTGAGTGAATCTATGACAGCTGCAAGTTGTCATAAGATTTTGTGTTTCTATGACGCATATGACGGATATGTTAGTTGTATACTTGCTATATTTAGCCCAAGGTTCCTATCTTGGAAAGATACTCTTTTGTGGAATCTATAATGGTTATGACGTGTCATAAGATGTTGTAAGAGGCTAGATTTAATCTTGGCCCCCCAACCTTTGCATGGCTATTTTTGGACAAGTGTAAGATGCTTGTAAGATGGTAATTAATGTTTACAGGTTGGAGAATCTTAGGAGAGAGAAGATGTATGCCTAGGATGAGTTGGAAAATGTTTCTATAAGTATTTCCATGTATTTGTTGCTGCAATATAGATTTGAGGTACTCAGGTGTTGTCGGAATGCTTTTGGATTGAAGATTTGTGGAGAGAGTTGTGTAGTTGATGTATTGTACAATCTTGTTGAGATTTTACCCCCAAGGGTTTTCTCCATGTAAACACTGTGTCATTGTGTTGAGTTCTTCATGTTTGACATCTTTTCTATAGTGGGTTTTATGTTTTCTTACAATCTCCATTGTTAATGCACACTTAAGATTGCTGAAATTTATCTTGAATCAGATTTCCATTGAATTAGTGTTGCTTTCATTTCTAACAAATAGGGCCTTGGAGCTAAACTAGGAGGTAAAAAGGCATGTGGCCACTTTTTACTCCATAACAATTTTAGTTTTATAGAGAGATGGTTTTGCAAGTTTTACATGTTAACCAGATTTTGTGGTTAGTAGATTTGTGGTATTCCATTGTTTTAGATGACATATTTGATCTTGTTCATTGGTGTGAATGTCTAGATGTTCAACTGGTTTCAGATTTACAAAGAGATGGTTTTGCAAGTTGATGGGTTTAAATATTGGCCTCTTTTATGTTGTTTTTATATGCTTTTAGACCTTTTCCATATGATCTTCCAGATACTTTTCAAACATTACCATCATGATATACTGTCTTTTTATATACTTTGCAAGACCTTGAACCTATTTTGTTAATATGGAATACGGTGATGGTATTTATCAATTGAATGATCTGAACAAGAGTATGCATGTAATATAGATGAGATTCTATGGTTTAATTATGAAGATTATTTGTGTGCATATGCTTTGTGGATTAACTCCTGTGCAACAACAAACACATGGCATCAAGGAGAGGAGAATTTGCAGCAAGTCGCAGAATAGGAGAATTAAAGGAACTTGAAGTCAAGCCACCAAAAGTGTTGGCAACTGGAAGCTTAATGTGAATCATTATGGGAAGGAATAAATTTAGAAGAAGTAAACTTGTTCCAAGATTCTAAACGCATCTTATGTGTTTCTCTTATGAGCCATTGCATAGGAATTCTTATTAGAATAGGATTCTCCTTCCTTTGTTCAATTAGAATTAATAAATCAATCTTAACTCTATATCCTAATATCTAGGAATGGATTAATGATTATAGTTAGTTGGTAGTTTGATAAGACTCTGCCATTTTTATATAAGTTGAGGGATGAGTTCAGAGTCAAGTTAGTTACTTCATTATCCAGTTCCCCAGTTATTTTTTTTTCAATATTAGAAGCTCCAGACATGAGTTGTTAAAAATGCAATTATTAAATACAATCTGAAAAGAGATTCTGTTTATGATATGAAATAAATGGAACTATGTGTTATGTGGATGCATGAGTATCTGAGTTAGATTTGATTTTCAACCAAGTGGGTCAGTCCCCTAAGACGGCCACTCAAGGTACTGATCTTCACTTCATTTATTTTCTTATTCATTTATGCATTCTTGTTAAAGTTGTTTTCCATTAGTATCTAAATGCATTGTGAGTTAATTAGAATACTTTGATTGTTAATTATAGTAGTTGTGGTTCATGAACAAATGTATGCTTTGTCCATCTTAAGTCCTCCAAAGGTTAGCATTAGCTTTCTCATCATTTTGAATGGTTTCAGATTAGTTCTGTATTTTCTTGTTGTTAGTAGTTATCTACAATTTATGCTGAAGGTACTCGTAGCCACTAGATTCTGTAACTATTTTTATTGTTCTCACATTTCTGTTAATTCCAGCAAAGTAGAATAATCTGAGTAGGTTTGGATAAGATAGTTTAGGAGAATATGAGCCCTTGTAGGCACATAAAGTGCAGTGCCATCATAAGCTTACGCTCCTTGGTTGATAATTTAATGAGGGAGTACAATGTCAAGTGGATTGTGTTGGCAAGAGACACTATATGGATTCATGGTTGTTGTCATTGATGGCAACAAAGGTCATTCCACATATCCGCAAGTCATGATATATCTCTACCGGAAGTCAGATTGAAGATTGTTGTGGTCCGGTGAACAAGAACAGAGCATGTGGCAAGGTCCGACAGATTGGTCCGGATCTCTCAGAGGAAGTGTCTTGGCACAGTGCGGATCTGGGGAAGTCAAGAGGACTATCTTGAGTAGTATATTCCAAGGATTTAGCCTCCGGAGATGGACAAGGAAAAAGATATGAATAGTTGAGTACCGGATTCCTGAGAGACAGTGAAAACAGAGGAAGAACTGACTGACTGAGTATCAAACTACTTTCCGGATGTGTTACAGATGATGATAAAGGTTGCGGAGGCATGAATCATGTTTGGCCGACATAATTGATGATATCTACAAGTATATGCTTGATCCGCATTGCTTGGTGAGCAAGGATTCAGCCGACAGAACTAAGTTTGTAAGAAACTAGACTGTTCCGGATGCCGACTAGAAAGATGATGAAATTACTTGTGCGGATATATATAGAGGATGGATTTAGTGGTAAAGGGTGCGAATGTGTGTGAGGATATGCGAACAAGTCCAGAGTAGAGCAGAAGTAACAAGAAAGATCCGGCATGTGAAAGGACAGCAGACTAAAGAACAGAGAAAAGATGAAGTGCAGCAGATCAGTATACTGAACCTAACCGGAACTGAACTCCAGCATATGCAGATGCTTCCAATCAGTTCAAGACTGTGATTCTAATCACTTTGTAAGACAGTGTGTCTTCTTGTAGGCAGTGAGCCTCTTGTGAGCAGTGTGCTCGGGCAGTGAGCCCTAATTGGCAAGTGCCATTTTTGTAATTTCCTATTCTTCTAACAGAGAATAATTCTTGGGTTAATCACCCCGTGGTTTTCTCCCTTAACAGGGTTTCCACGTCAAAAAATACTGTGTCATGTGTTTCTTATTTCATGGTTTATGTTTTGTGTTTGATTTTATGCTGCTTCAATTAAAAGGAAAGTTTAATAAGGGAAATAATTAGGATAACTGATTCACCCCCCCTCTCAGTTATCAACAATTGGTATCAGAGCTAAGTTCCTCCTAATAGAGCCTAACAGCTTGAGGAAGATCTGGGATTTCAAATGGATGCATATGGTTTAAGGGAGCAACTCAAGACTGCCCTTGAGGATCTTGAACAGTCAAATTCTGAAGTCAGTGAATTAAAGGAAAGACTCAAACAGGCTGATGAATTCATGAGAGAATTAAAAGACAAATTAAGTCTCTCTATGAAAAAGAGAAAGGAGCTGCTTCAACAGTTGGCAAGACAAAGTGAAGAAAGCAATACAAGTGAGGAATTGACTGAGCAAACCAAGTTATGTGAAAAGTTATCAAAAGAAGTCATTATGTTAAGACATGAAATGGAATCAGGAACTATAAAGTTTACTCAAGAGATTGAAGAAAAAAGAAAGGCTGAAGACAATCTAAGACAATCTCTTAAAGAAAAATCAGAAGAATGCCACCAGATGGACAGGATTATCAGACACCTTGAATCTGATCTTGAAGATTCCAAAGATAATGAAGGAAAACTTGAGGATCAAATTGCCTCTCTCAAAAGAGACCTTCAAACAGCAAATGAATATAAAGAGAAATTCAAGATAAGTTCTGCTCAACTTGAAATTCTTCTTGGAAGTCAAAAGAGGACAGATGACAAGTATGGCTTGGGATATGAGAAAGGAGAAAGCTCCGGATCCGGTCAGAGGAATCTTGGATCAGAAAATCCAAGGAGCAGGCCTAGAAGACCTCCGGTAAGACAGCCAAATGCTCAAAAATATCCATCCTTCAATGGATACTGCCACAGCTGCAACCATTTTGGTCACAAAGCTAATCAGTGCAGAATGAGAATGAATCAGATTAATTCATCCTTCTCCGGACAGTGCTTCAACTGCAAAAGGTATGGACACAAATCCCATGAATGCAGAATTATGCAAGTAAACAAATCATTCAAAGGTAGATGCTTTACATGCAATAGAGTAGGTCATATGGCTAATCAATGCAGATCAAGGGGATATCAGTTAAATATGCAAAGAAATGTTATTTGCCAAATCTGCAATAGGTCCGGTCATAATGCTAAAGTCTGCAGAAACAAGAATCAGGACAAAAGAGGTCCGGTGTATAATCAGAATCAAGACAAGGGTAAACAAAAGATGAATGCGGATGAAGTTAGGAATCAGATGAGCAAGATTTGGGTGAAGAAAAGCTCAGAGAATGTAGAGGTTGGATCCGCACCAGATTCTGGTGCTGATATTTCTTCCGGAAATTAAAAAGTGAGCTCAGGCTCAGGGGGAGACTCAAAGAAGATTCTGTTCCCCCAGCCAAACAAGTTGTGCCGGATGTGGCACAAGATGCGGATTAAAGGGTTTGTAGATATAAGTCCTGAGATGCTTCAGTCAAGTTTTCAGAGGTCCGCATGGAGTTATGAAGAAGCTGTGTTCGATTAAGTTAGACCTGTTCAAAGAAAGTGCTCCGGTATGATAAAGGATTACAAAAAGGTCCGGAGAGATCCGGAAGTGCACGATCTTGTCTTGCGGATTGGACAGAGTGTTTGGGATGTTCTTGTAATATGTTACCTAGATTTATTCATGATTTAAAGATTCGGATGATATTCAGTGATCAGGACTAATCCGGGATACTCCAAGCTGTCCAGACATGGTAAACCAGAATAATGCAGGTGAAGCATTTATTGCAGACAGATATTAGGGTTTGCGGAGCAATATAAGGGATTTCTCAAAAGTTATCTGCTCATTCTACACTTGAGAAGAAGCAAATAGTGGAGCTCTGCAACAAGGTTCATCAAGCACACCAAGGATCTCCTGCCGAAGCTATTGCATAAAGAAATCAATCCAACCACTCCGTGCAAACCGAAGGCGCATAAGGTATTCTTCGTTTTCATTGCCTCACTACAAATCTTTGAAGAATGGCTACTCCAAACATAGTTAAGATCTCTGATAGACCTCGCCCCTCATTCAAGAAACATCCCTACAAATCATTGGAGGTAGATCCACTAGGAGCCTTCTCTAGTGTTCCCCACGGAGTCTTACATACTGAAGATATTAGGGTTTACATACACGCAAACATTGAGGAATTTGGGGAATTCAAATTAAGAGACCTCTATCACAAGCAACTGATAGACAATGCTTTTGAGCTCAAACCAGAGTATAAGGGTATCCAGAAGAAACAATTTGAGCAATTCATTCATTTCCCTAGCTTTGAAGAAGATGAATGGGTCCGGTATGTACTGAGCAGGATGCATGACAACTTCCTTTGGCTAGATAGACCCTGTAAGATCACAAAAGAAGCAATTAGAGCAGTAACTGGTCTATACTCTTCCGGGGGGGTACCTATCCTCAAATCTGTCAAGAACAACGTTGTAACTGAGGCCACCGGATCAAAATATGATAAGAGGGCAATGACCATTGAAGATATTTCGGATCCGGATATCAAATATGCATCAATGATAATAGGATACAAGATCTATCACTCCAGCAGGGAGAATTCTGTATCCGGAACTGCAATATACACAGCATATGAAATGCTAAGAAAGAATGCAGATTATGATCTTTGTGAACTACTACTAAGCCAATTGATGGAAAATGTACAGAAAATCAAGAAAGACAAGAAGAACTCCTTTAAGTATGGTACTCTCATTGTATGTCTATTCTTTTACTTCATGAATGAGCTACCCGGAACAAGTGGATGGATATGGCAGAATGACAAACCTGTTGCAGTCCAGATAAGAGACTATTTGCATGGACTTGGGGATGCAAAAGCGAGAAATACAGCTCTATGGGGATACTTCAAAAACTTTCAGAGCATGATGCAAGCAAGAGAGAGAATTCCCCAGTCTCTCATTGAGAAATACAAGGACTCAGTATGTTTTATGGTTGACACTGATCAGTGCCTAATGGAGGCAGTGGAGCCAAGGACTGTCTGGATCATGCCCATGGGGTATGAAGTTGATGAACAGATAGTAGAGCTGCATGTTCAACACATGCTAAGTCAGCCCAAAGATCCTAAGGCAGAAAGGTTTGGAACCTTTGAGGAGCTGAGCGTGAAATTACATGTAGAACTCAGGGAACCTGAGATTAAGAGAAAAGTGAGAAAAGAAGTAGAGCACATTGCTCAAGGCCTAGGCATCTCAAAAGAGGCACTTGATGCCAGCCGGGAAAAGAGGAGAAAGGCTGAGGAAGAAGAGAAAAGCACAGAAAGTGCTCCGGTTGAAACCCCCACCCGGACCAGATCATCAAAGAGATCTGCACCTTCCACAACCAAAAGCTCAAAACCGGAAGTCCAGGCATCCGGTAAAAGATCCAAGACAAAAGCATCAAGGGCTTATGAAAGCCAAAAGGATGAAGAGGAAACAGAATCAGATAAGGAAGTAAGAGAAGTAAAGAAACAGAAGAAGAAAGGATCCGGTAAGCCCTCCACAGGCCAAGACAAGGATGAAATGGCAGAGGTAACTGTTGAAAAGCCCACTCTGTCACTAGAGAGCATAATCAAGTCGGTCACGGTGGATGGAAACCTTCAACCAATGACTGAATCCTATGATGACTTCAGTGAGGCAGACCAAAAGACTCTGCAGGAGGCCACAGTGAAATATCTCAACATATATAATAAGGCTTTCATTGAAATAATATCTCTTATTCCTAAAAGCCTAGAAAAGGAAATGGAAGTGAGGAAAAATAATGCTCATGCTAAAGATCTTGAGATCCGGGAGCAGATAGCTATTCAGCTATATCCTCAAATTGATCCCAAGACAATGAACATGATCTTCAAGGACTGCAAAGATGAGTTCAGAAGTAAAGCCAGGATGAATCAGCTCATGCTCGGTGAGACTGACAAAGTGGCACAAGAGACAGAAGAGATCCTCCGGAAGGCCTTCAAAAGGTTCAATCTTCCTGTTGTAGAGGACTTAGGTGCAGAAACAGCTGCTGACTTGGAATCTTCTGTTCCGGAAGAAGTGAGCCCTGAACAGACAAGTGAGGACTTGGGACCCTCTGCTCCAGAAGAAGTGACCCATGAACAAGCAAGCATCTCTCCTCCGGTTTCCCCTACAGTCTCCGGATCCAAAGAAGAAGAGCAATTGCAGGAGAAGGAAGCAGTGGTGACAGACAAAGAGGTTGACAGTTCTAAGACTGCAGAAGAAAAGAAACATCTGTCTCCGGCAAGAGACACTGCACAAACTGTTCAACAATTTTTGAGCAAAGAAACTCTAGAGATTGATGAACCGGAGCTTCTAAAAGGTCCATTTGATTTTGACTCTCTCTCTCCGGTACAAACAATGAAGATAGCTTCATTTGCAAATGCCAAGGCAAATGAAAAGCTCCTGAAGTCTCATATGGAAGACTGTGAGTTGATAGAGGCTGCTTCCGGAGTACTTGTAAAGATCATGCCATCAATCCAAATAGATCCGACTGCCTCCACTTCCGGTAATCTAAAAACCTTAGTCAGCAGTATTGATACACATTTTAATTCTCTAGAAAAATCAGCTGAAGACAAGGTCCGGAAGGAATTTTTGGATAAGAGATTTTCTGAAATATTAGAATTAATCTCTAAGGATAGGAAGATTGTAAGCATTGGAATAAAGAGCTTAGAAAATGCTCTTAAGGATGGCGGTGACATCTACAAATTTTGTATATCTTGGTCAAAGGCAACAACAGCAATTGACAAGAAAATAAAAGAAGAACAGGACAAGCTTCAAAGCTTATCTCAAAGTTTTGATCCTCTCTCTTCCTCTATAATAAATCAAGAATGTCAGACTATTGCAGTCTTGAATGAAATAAAGAATCTTGAGAAGGAGAGGAAGAACATTACCAACCGGATGGGAGAACTTAGAAGGATTATAGTCCCTAAGTTGGAAACGATGCATGAGGCCATCAGTGATGCCCAGACCATCGCCCATACAAAAGATCCGACAGATCTCAGGCGGGCAGAAGCTTTTGCATTTTTGTTGAGTGGTCACATTTCAATCCTGGACAGAATGAAGCTTAGTTGGGCTACTGAAATGGTTCAACTGCAGACATCCTTTGCAGACATTCTGCAGTATATGTGAGTATGTAAATATGCGGCTATATATAGAAAATTTTTGAAAATTTTGGTGTGCGGACCCTACCCTTTGCCATTGATGTCAAAGGGGGAGTGAGGAGCAGTGAAAAATGAGGAATCCAACTCAGGGGGAGTTCCGGAAATTGTATATAAAGACAGAGCATCAGCAAAGGGGGAGCATAGTGTAAACACTTAGTCATTTTTCACTAAGTGTTGCCATCAATGCCAAAGGGGGAGATTGTTGGCAAGAGACACTATATGGATTCATGGTTGTTGTCATTGATGGCAACAAAGGTCATTCCACATATCCGCAAGTCATGATATATCTCTACCGGAAGTCAGATTGAAGATTGTTGTGGTCCGGTGAACAAGAACAGAGCATGTGGCAAGGTCCGACAGATTGGTCCGGATCTCTCAGAGGAAGTGTCTTGGCACAGTGCGGATCTGGGGAAGTCAAGAGGACTATCTTGAGTAGTATATTCCAAGGATTTAGCCTCCGGAGATGGACAAGGAAAAAGATATGAATAGTTGAGTACCGGATTCCTGAGAGACAGTGAAAACAGAGGAAGAACTGACTGACTGAGTATCAAACTACTTTCCGGATGTGTTACAGATGATGATAAAGGTTGCGGAGGCATGAATCATGTTTGGCCGACATAATTGATGATATCTACAAGTATATGCTTGATCCGCATTGCTTGGTGAGCAAGGATTCAGCCGACAGAACTAAGTTTGTAAGAAACTAGACTGTTCCGGATGCCGACTAGAAAGATGATGAAATTACTTGTGCGGATATATATAGAGGATGGATTTAGTGGTAAAGGGTGCGAATGTGTGTGAGGATATGCGAACAAGTCTAGAGTAGAGCAGAAGTAACAAGAAAGATCCGGCATGTGAAAGGACAGCAGACTAAAGAACAGAGAAAAGATGAAGTGCAGCAGATCAGTATACTGAACCTAACCGGAACTGAACTCCAGCATATGCAGATGCTTCCAATCAGTTCAAGACTGTGATTCTAATCACTTTGTAAGACAGTGTGTCTTCTTGTAGGCAGTGAGCCTCTTGTGAGCAGTGTGCTCGGGCAGTGAGCCCTAATTGGCAAGTGCCATTTTTGTAATTTCCTATTCTTCTAACAGAGAATAATTCTTGGGTTAATCACCCCGTGGTTTTCTCCCTTAACAGGGTTTCCACGTCAAAAATACTGTGTCATGTGTTTCTTATTTCATGGTTTATGTTTTGTGTTTGATTTTATGCTGCTTCAATTAAAAGGAAAGTTTAATAAGGGAAATAATTAGGATAACTGATTCACCCCCCCCTCTCAGTTATCAACAGATTGTTCAGATAGATTTACCCCTAAATTATGTTAAGTCTACAACACATTAGTTTTCCTCTACATTTTTGGTGTTGTTGCCAAGGATGGAGCTACCTTCATAAGCCATTTTACATGTTTTCATAGCTTAAATTTTGATTCCAACATTAGGATTGATAGATTTACTTTTCAAGAAACACCATAAATTGTACTAACATTATGCAGGACTGCTGATATACAAAGCTAAAACCTCTGTATGTGGAGGTAGAGAGATAACCGAGGCAGATTCCTCCCTTCAAATTACTAGGATAGAGAAGATACTACAGACTTTATGAATTATACAGTAGGAATTGTTGAGGGAGGACTTATTCTTACATCTTCATCAACACCTTCTACATCTTCATCAGCTTCTTCCACAACTACAGAAGGGACCTTTAGAACCATGGTAGATGCTATGGTGGAAGATCCACCAGAACAAGCAACGTTTGAGTTCCCTATCACTGATCAAGAGAGGGCTACAGTGCTAAAGAACATTCCACCTTCAGCATTACCAATCTTCTATGGCCTAGTGATAAAGGACCCAGATACATTTTTGTTTGATTTTGATATCCTATGTAATAGCTATGACTACACTTCAGATGCTCATGAGCTTAAACTCTTTCCTGCCGCTCTCATGGATGCAGCCTTGAGATGGTTTACAGGGCTAGGAAAAGATGTCATTCCAGACTGAGATACAATGAGGGAGAAATTCTTGGAAAAATACCAAGATTACTATAGAGGACATGATAGGAGGAGAGATGTCACAAGAAGAGGAGAAGCCACTAGAAGATTATGTTGAGAGATTCCAGTTTGCCTTGAAAAAAAACTCCCAAAATAGATTGTCTGAAGAATCACTAAAGCTATTCTTTTTGAGAGGGGTTAATGATGATTGCATGGATGCCTTGAATCTCAATTGACAAGGTGATGTTTCTCAATTAAATTTTCAATCAATCTACAAAGTTTGTAGGAATTATTCAAGAACTTTCACCAAAAGACCAAGGAGAGAAAGGACATCCCTGACAAGCAAAGCAACCAATAGGGTTTCAAGAGTGGAAATCAGTAACATGTTGTCCAACATGAAAGAGGATATTATCAACCATATGGCTACACAGTTGGACACTCTTCACATCAAGAAGAAATAAGAAGAGGAAGATGCAATGCTTACTGAGTACTGTCCCAGCTGTAGGCAAAGGAAGGCCAATTGTAAATGCAAGAGGGTGGCAAGTATCCAGCAAGAGAAGGTTGAAAGGCCAGAATTTCATCCATTTGAAGGAGAGGATGCATAAATGTTCTACATAGCTCAAAGGAGACCTTGGAAGCAAAGACAAGGTATGCCCTCTGATCCACTAAGTTTCAATTCACCCTTTCCTGCTGCAAACCAAAATTTCTCTTCTTGGAATACTCAACCATGGCCTAGTTATCAAAATCTATGGCAAAACCCACAATGGCCTACACCACAACCTAGTTGGAACCAATAGTAGCCAAACCCATGGCCCCAACAAAGTTTCCAAGGTTCCAACTATAACCCCAGTGGCCTACACAACAACCTCAATGGTAGCCCTAATGGAACAAGGGCCAACAATGGCAGGAAAATGCAAATTACCAGCAACCTATTCTTCCATCTCAATCCCAACAACCAATAATAATGCCTCCATGCACTCCTCAAACTCAACCTCCTAGACCTACTCAACTCCCTGCCCAACCTGCACCTAACCCTAACAACAAGCCTGTTCAACAGGCTTATACTAATGAGGTGATGCATTATCCCACCTATGGGGTAGAGGTGAGTAATGTTCATCTTAGATCAGGGAAGTAACTTACGGTCCCTTCATCTCCCCAAATTACAAAACTTGAAGATGAAGAACCCACAGAGGAAGCCTCAGATAAGCCACCTTTGGAGCCTGAATCAAATCAGGACCCTCAAACCACTTTACATCTGAAGCCTCCTTTTCCTAAATGCTTGGCTATCCAGAAGCAACCATCACAGGCTAAAATTGACCTTGTAGGCTAGTTAAAAGATATAAACAGAAAAATTCCCTTAATCCAAGCTATCAAAGATATTCCTATCTATACTAAGACTATTAGAGATCTCTGCATAAAGAAACTAGGAAGGAAGAGAACAGACCCAAAGAAATTCCATGTTTTGGGTAACCTTGTAGACATCATGTTGGGAAATATAACTGTCCCAAAATATATAGATCTAGGTAGCCTAGTAGTGGATGTAAAAATCAATGGGACTCTGATTAAGAATACTTCGATAGACTTGGGTGTTGCAATTAATGTAATGACCAAGGAGACAATGCAGATGCTGTAGTTAAACAACCTTAGGCCTACTCAGACAATTTTGCAATTAGTTGATAGATCTACAGTTAAACCTGAAGGAGTCATTGAGGACTTGGTAATTGGATTAGATTCATGGGAACACCCTACTAATTTTATAGTACTACAGCCCAAGGTCAATCTCGTTGGTTATCCTCTTATACTAGGCAGACCATGGCTTGCCACAACAGATGCATTTATAGGTTGCACGCCAAGAAATATGATCATATCCAATGGGGCTGTGACCAAGAAGTTGGTCTTATATCCACCAGTCCAACCATATCATGAACTTGAGCTGACCATCTGGCCTACCTTGGATGATGAGGACAAGTATTCACTTCAAACCTTGATGACTATTGAATGCAGCCCCTTGTTGGATATCCAGGATGAAGATGAGTTGATAGCTCACATTATACAAAATGACTACGGGAGGCACCTGCAGTAACAAGATTGTTTATCCTATTTACAAGAACCCTTGAGAAGCATAATACCCACCAGCTCCTCAAAGGAGGTATCCCAAATATTTCATACCTTATTACCCCAACAATGCTTACTAGTAATACCTAGCCTTGATTTGTCCTCTGTACAAGAAATGTCTATACAATTAGAAATCAAGCCGGGAAAGATGTTGACTATTAATAATGCATTGACTGATCAACAACAGTAATCCCTACATGCAGTGTTGCAAGCACACTCAACATCATTTGCATGGGATTATAGTGACATGAAAGGCATTAATCTTACCTTATGTATGCATAAAATTTACATTGATGATGGCCACAGACGTATAAGGCAACAACAAAGATGCATGAACCCTGCTCTAAGAGAGATAGTGAAATCTTAACTTCAAAAGCTTTTGGATGTAGGATTTATATAGCCCATTTTAGACAGTGAATGGGTTTCACCATTGGTAATAGTTCCCAAGAAAGGTGGCAAGTGGCGAGTTTGTGTTGACTACAGGGAACTAAATGCCGCCACCATGAAAGATCACTTCCCATTGCCCTTTATTGACCAAGTTCTTGACCCTTTGGTGGGGAATAAATATTTATCATTTCTTGATAGTTTTAGTGGCTATAACCAAATCAAGATTGCACCAGAGGATCAAGATAAGACAACATTTACCTTCCCTTGGAGGACCTATGCATATTTTGTCTTGCCCTTTGGTCTATGCAATGCTCCAGCCACTTTTCAAAGAGCAGTACTTAGTATTTTCTTTGATTTTTCCCATAACAACATGGAAATTTACATGGATAACTTCACCACATATGGTGAAACATATGATGAAGCCTTACACAATCTGAAGAAGGTTTTAAAGAGATGCACAGAGCACAATCTATCTTTGAGCAATGAAAAAATATTTTATGATGATGACACAGGGCATTGTCTTGGGACATTATATCTCAAGCATAGGAATACAAGTTGACCCAAAGAAGATTGAAATCATATCTACCCTGCCTATTCCACAGAGACATAAGGATGTAAGGAGCTTCCTTGGACATGTAGGTTATTACAGGTGGTTCATTCAAGATTTTAGCAAAATTGTCGTCCCTTTGTTTACTCTGTTGACAAAAGACATTGACTTTGAATAGACTTCAGACTGTTAGAATTCATTTGAGAAGCTAAAAGCAGCCTTGACACAAGCACCAGTTCTAAGAGGTCCAAATTGGACACTACCTTTTCATATCCACACTAATGCATCAGACTTTGCCATTGGAGCAGTCTTAGGGTAGCAAGAAGGAAGTAAAGAATATGCAATATACTATATCAGCAAAAACCTACAAGGAGCTGAGTTGAACTACACTATGACAGAAAAGGAAATGCTAGCTATTGTTTATGCCGTTACAAATTTAGACACTACATTATTGGCTATAAAGTGTTCATACATATAGATCATACACCAATTATATATTTGATGAATAAGCCAATAGTGGATGGAAGACTTGTAAGATGGTTGTTGTTATTACAATAATTTGACATAACAATAGTTGACAAACCAGGAAAGGCTAATGTAGTTGCTGATTTTCTGTCTAGACTGCCTACACAATCAATAGGAGTGGTTGATGACTCTTTTCTTGATGAGCATCTATTTTCTCTAAACATACAAACTCCATGGTATGTAGATATAGCTAATTATTTGGTCACATGGCAAATTTCAGGTTACTTTTCTCTAAGGGAGAAAAGACAGTTAGTTCACTAATGCTTCCCTTATTCTTGGATTTTTGGATTCCTATTCTATACTAGCATGGATAACATTATGAGAAGATGTATCAAGGAAGATGAAGTGTTTGATATATTGAAGGCATGTCATGATGAACCTTGCGGTGGACATTTTACAGCCAAAAGGACAGCCTTCAAGATCTTGACAACAGGATATTACTGGCCAACACTACATAAAGACTCTATCAAGTATACTAGAAGTTGTGATCAGTGCCAAAGAATGGGGAGACCTACAAGAAGTGATGAAATGCTTTTGCAGCCCCAAATAGAATTAGCTCCTTTTGATAAGTGGGGGTTGGATTTTGTTGGACCTATCTCTCCTACTTCAAACAACAAGGAATATATATTGGTATGCACTGATTACTTAACCAAATGGGTAGAAGTTAAAGCTTTGTAGTTTGCCAGAGATGACAATGTGGCAAAATTCTTATATGAGGAAATCTTCACTAGGTATGGTGTACCTAGGGATATACTGACTGATCAAGGACCACAATTCACATCAAACTTAATCATCAAACTGGTGGAGTATCAAATTAGACAAAAGAAGTCTACCCCATATCACCCTCAAGCTAATGGTCAAGTTGAGGTTACAAACAAGGAAATTGAGAATATATTGACAAAAATAGTACAACTTCATAGAAGAGATTGGGTTTCCATGTTACTAGAAGTTGTTTGGGCATACAGGACCACATGGAAGACAACTACAGGATTCACTCCTTATGAATTGGTTCATGGGAAGACAACAGTACTGCCTATAGAGTTTGAATACAAAAATTTGAGGACAACAGTGGAATTGGGGATGGACTTGACAGAGGATCAAAAGGAAAGGTTACAACATTTGAATGCTCTTGATGGAATCATATTAGAAGCCATCCACCACATAGAGGTATTCAAAAATAAAGAATTAAATAGCATGATAAGTATATAAAGACTAAAGAGTTCATTGTTGGTAATTGGGCCCTTCTCTATGATTCTAGATACAAAGATTTCAAAGTCAAGCTTCAATCTTGATGGCTAGGACCATATGAGATTCAACAGGTATTCCCTAATGGTGCAGTTCAACTACAAACCATTGATGAGGTTAGATTTTCATTATTGGTAAATCAACACAGGCTAAAACTTTATAATAAATTACTTCAAAAGGATGATTGTATTGTCTCTCTAACAAATCAGTATGGTGCTCATGATGATATTGATGAAGGATTTGAAACACACAATGATGTACGGATAGAAAGTGATTCACCCATCCTGTCTAGTGATGCAGAGGTTGAGTTGCATGACTCAACCCCTGTCACTGAGACTTAATTTCTATTGCTTTGTAATTCACATGCACACAGAGTACACTACCCATGCTGGACACAGTTAGCTCCAAAGGGACCTGTTCTTCACTCTCAGTTGAGACTTGTCATAGTTGCGACCTAAACTAATACATTTAATCAAGACCTATACTGGAGGCACCCGTATCAACACCTATCTATAGACATCTTCAACACTTTGGTAAAAAGTAAACTATTTTCTTGTGCATTACATTTCTTCTACACATGCTTCATTCATTTTGAAATAAATCAAACACCGCCACAAAAGTGTTCAACTCACACTCACGAGTTGTTCAATCAAGCATTGCGAGATGTCACCTCACATCACTTCCGAAGTACCTACTGCCTTAACATTCATTCTCATGCATTTCATCCTATCACATCAAATAAAATGCCAAGTACATGTTCTCCAGTTCCAAGGTGGGCTGATCATTTACTTCCATAACATATCTATATAAGGTAACTTTCAATGATTAACTTAGATTTCTTTCTATATTCATTATTACTCTTCATTTAATTCATGCATGTGAAAATATCTATCACCATTCAATTTCATAATTACTCTTTCTTCCATCTCAATTCACACGTGAAGTGAGGTCACTTCACCCATTAGTTGGGGGGAGGGGTTAAATTTTTTGATTTTCACCACCTAAGTCTTTAGAGTTACCAAATAGAATTCTATGTCATTTTCCAAAGATAGTAAACCTACCCTATTTCATCCAAATTGTGAAGTTATTACCCTATGAGTGAGCTGAGATACAGAACTTTGCATAACAGAGAGCTCCAAAAGTTATAGTTGGGGGGAATAGGAGAAGGCAACAAATTGTAGGTTCTTCTAAAGGTGGTGGAATCAGAGTTGAGCATAAATTGAAACCTTTGGAGGTTACAGAGTACAAAGACAATGGGAGGTGATGTGATAAGACAAGAACCATCTGCATGTAAGGAAATATTAGAGGATGTGATGGTTCTGCCACTCTTCACCATAGTGGGATGGCTAGACTACTTCTTGAAGTTAACAGAATATGATAATGAAATGACAAAGGAATTTGCAGCTACATTGTAGTATGATGAGGCAACAGTTAGGGGATTGGTTGTAGATGATTTTGAAATGGCCATTGCCCAAGTTATAGGATTGCCACGCACAAGGTCTGAATATCCAACTTGTACTGATGCAGCTGCAGTGAGAGAAGAATTCTACAAGCGTGGAGAAAACCTGGACTCATCATCACAAGGTACAAAGAGATTGTCCCTTCATTATTTTGGGGAAAATGTGCTTCTTATATCATTAAATACTTTACCTGTGATGGTCGGCACAATTTGTTATAGACTGTGCACTTTAAGTTGTTGAATCACTTACGCAAGATAAGTTAGTCAATGTTCCCAATTTCCTCTATAACATGTTGAAGAGGATGGCATCCAAATATCAAAGAAAGAAAATGGACACCACATTGTCCCATCACTTCTTAATAGCCCTATTTCTTAAGAGAAGCCTGAGAATTCAACATCCACAGGTTGATTAGAATGCCTTTAAATAATGCACAGATATCACAACACTGTTGGAAGTACCTGAAGTAGAGGATGAACCTCAACATGAATCAAAACCTGACATTGCACCTGAACCTGAGATAGAACTAGAGCAAGAAGAGCCACAAGAGGAAAATACTCCATAAGATAGGCTAGTGGCAACAGATAAACCCTCATCCTCTACAAACCCTAAAGCTATGAGAGGCGCTGCTTCAACATTTGCTACGAAAAAGAGGAATAAGAAAGGTGTTGAAAAACATAAGAGCACTATAAAAGAACAGGATGTAGGGGAAAAGAAGAAGAAAAGGAGTAAAAAGAAGAGGAAAAGTGAATTCAAATAGGAAATTGTTACTCCAAGGCACTCATGAAGGTTGAAAAGGTAGAGTGTTAAGGAAAGAATTGTTGAGGAATAGGGGCAGGAGGAAAAAGGTGAAGGATAATAGCACCATGATTCAACACTTCTGGACACAGACTCACTCAAAGAAGGGAATGCTCCTGAGAATGTCCCCACTAATGTCCATGAAAATATCAATGTGTCTACTAAGAGGAGAAGGTATGTTTCTTCATCTTCTAATTCTGATTCAGAAGATATGTTTATTGCAAAGAAGATGAGAAGTCAATTCCTGGTAGTTCTACTAAGGAAATTTTTGATATCATCAGGGATGATGATGATGAAGGTTTAAATTTTGAAAAGCAAAAAGAATTGTTAGAAGATAGGAATATAAGAAAAGAGCTTTAAGAAGCTCTTGACAAGATAAAGTAATTGGAAGAACAAGTGAAAGAAATAAGGAAAAGGACAAAGAGGAGAAAAGGATACAGGAGTTGGAGGAGAAAATTCAAACCTACAGCCATGGAACCAACTTGGATCTGTTAGCATAGATGTCCATGAGTAAAACAAAAACTGAAGAGAATGAAGCAGTAAATCCATAAACTCATGTATCAAGGTCTCCAATATATCACACCACTTTGTCTTTGGGCTTTGAATTGATGAAACTTACTCACAAATCCAAACAGGAAAAATAAAGTTGGGAGAAAGTAAAACAAACTCTTAATGCATCACTAGAAGGTAAGAATTTGGAGTCAAAAAGGTTGGAGGGTAAATTGATAGAGGTAATAGACATAGCCATTCAGATCATTGAGTGTAGACCTCCACCTAGGGTGTATGCATTGTTTCTAAAGGAAAAATTTCTCAGTTTTCAGTTCAATAGGTTTATTAATGATCAGCTTGCTTTACACTCAAGGCATATTTTTTTAGCTATTTCAAACAAGTTAGCCTGGAGGAGCAAGATCAACTATGTGAGTATTGTTTACATAGCTATCTAATGGCAGAGGTGTTGGAATATAGGACCACTGAGAGTGAGGGTGAATCAATGGTCTATAAACTTTTAACACTTTTTGCACCTTTTTAACTCACTAGATAGAGAATGAGAGAGATCTCAAAGATTCATTGAACACATATACACAAGTATAATGATAAGAAGAATGTTTAAGACCTTGATCAAACATAAAACATTAGGGCACACATAGAGACAATTAACATGAAACATAACACATGTTTTGATGAGTGGAAAACCCTCAAAGGGATAAAAAACCACTCCTAAAAGTCCACTTTATTAGGCCTCACTAGCCAAAAATGCCTCACATAGCAAATGAATGCCTCACATAGCAATCTACCTCACATAGAAAATGAATGCCTCACATAGCAATCTGCCTCACATATCAAATGAATGCCTCACATAGCAAATGAATGCCTCACATATCAATTAGGTGCCTCATTGGCAATCAGATGAACATGAAAAAGAAAACTCAGTTCAGGGGGTTACCCTGATTCACTACAATGCTTTACACTTTACAATATTACACATCCTTATCTCCACAACCAAAACACCCTTCAAGTACAACTTTCTCAAACATACATATCATATCACTTCTCAGTGATCACATAGGACAAAACATGACCCCTCCAAGACATGTCATAAAACCTTTGCAAATCTCTTTACCCTTCTCTGCAAACTGAATCAAACAAGCTTATGTATCACACTAAATACACCAAATTAATTTACCATGTTTCCTCTTGGTACATCAATATATCAGTGATAAAACCATCAATCTTCTCTTTGAAAACTCTTTACAAAAACCTTACAAAATGCATCAAATCATTCTAACAATTGATGGACACAAAACCAAAAACATATAGCAATAAATATTCTTATACCTCCTTGTGAAGACTGAAAATGTCCATCTTTCACTTCATCAAATCCCCTATTTTTGTCCACTATTTTCTCCAATTTGCATATGTACAGGTAGGTATATGTCTTAGGTATCACACAGACCAAGTCTCATGTATTTATCTATCATACAGTCTGAGCAATTAATTTTCCTAGCCCTTTAGGGTCAGTAGACAAACTGAATGCAAGGTAGTTAAACTAACAAACCGTCAAAATAAATCACAATACAATTCTGTTGTAATTTGAACTTAGTTTGAATTAAGACCGTCGATCTCCATTTCCCACTTTCAAAATTGAAGGTTATGTTTTTTGCATTTGTTTAAAACAAACTTGATACTACTAGTTCCCCTAGGTGATGGGGCCGGTCACCTCATAGAAGACAATGGATTAAGTTTATAACTTAAGGTACTTTCACCTGCTTGCCTAGTCAATCACAAATTATAACAAAAGTAGTGATGATTAAAAAGACTTAGACATAATGTGTTTTTAGGAAATCATTTAGGGTTTTGTTCCCTAACCAAATGAAACCCTAAACATAGGAGTTAAGCCTTCTAACCTTGTAAGTCACCTTTAAAACACTGCAGACCATAGGAGCTTCTAAGAGATAAAGAAACAACCAAATGCAACAGAGAAACAACCAAATGCAGGATATTTATACATAGCATGAACTATGAACTTACGAAGCACCATCCTTTTGTCACTTTGACCAACTAAACAACCAACACAAACTCCATGAACTCTTGATTGAAACATGAAATACCTGCAAGTCTCACATCAAGAATATAGTGAATAGATCCACTGTGATTGAATGAAGCATCAACACTTTGACCCCATAAACTCTTGAAAGATCATCAATATATAAGCAACAAATTTACTAATCTTTCCAAGAATGCAATGTATTAACCAAGTTCTTTTGCACATCTATACCACTGAGGACCATCATGATAATAGCATCAATGACATCATAACTCATCACATAACAATGACATGGTATCAACTCCTAAATAAGCAAGCATCATACAAACACTACTTACCTAACATCATGAAGTCCTTTATCTCTGCAATTACCTTTGAGCCATGATCAACATGAACCATTCTCTGACAATCACATCATGATTTTTTTACATCAATGACAATCAACAACAAGAGGATACATAATGGAACCCCTCAATTTATGTTGGGGATTTACAAGTTAGAGTACTGTCATCCTATTTCAAGAATGAGCATCTCAAAGGTGAATTAATGGACAAATATGAAGAACAAGAGAAAACAATGGCACTGCAGATCAGAAAAGAAGCATTGAATTCCAATGTAATCCTTACTCAATGGTTGACACTCCTTTCACACAAGGGTCCAGGAAGAATAATCATGGATTTGAGACTTTGAGATTACAGAAGGATACAACAGTTAGCAATAGCTATGCTTCAAAACTACCTAAGGTATGTTCAAAGCAAATGGAATAGATTGACCCCAGCATTACAAAGGAAAGAGCCTCACTCTTTCCATAATTTTATGAACATGTTTGAAAGATTACACAAGTACATCTAGATTTCAAATCAAACAGGAGTGAGATGGCTATCACTTACTTATCATCCTCCTATTCTCCTCTATCTAGTACCACACTAGACAAGAGAAAAGAATGATGAATGTAGGAATGCAAAATTAGTCAAGATGGATAGGCTTGCATGTTATAATGGTTTTTATCTTAAGCAAGGGGAGGGAGTCAGAGAAGTGATGGACCTTAGGTAGATTACCTTGCATTATAATCTTTTCCCCTAGATGTTTAATTCAATGTTTTGCTTGAGGACAAGAAAAAGGATAGTTGGGGGGAATGATGGGTTTAAATATTGGCCTCTTTTATGTTGTTTTTATATGCTTTCAGACCTTTTCCACATGATCTTCTAGATACTTTTCAAACATTACCATCATGATGTACTGTCTTTTTATATACTTTGCAAGACCTTGAACCTATTTTGTTAATATGGAATATGGTGATGGTATTTATCAATTGAATAATCTGAACATGAGTATGCATGTAATATAGATGAGTTTCTATGGTTTAATTATGAAGGTTATTTGTGTGCATATGTTTTGTGGATTACGTTGCAAGTATGGGCCTAACTGGTGTTGTCATTGATGTCAACATACTCCTGTTGCATTAATGATAAGGTTTGGATGAGCTGTGAGCTGATGATATTGAGAAAATTAGTCTCAATCAAGAACAGTGATGACAGTAACGCAAAAGTCCAAGATAGAATGAGCATTAGAGGATGTGGATTCAAGGGTTTGTAGATATGTGTCTTAAGGTGGTCCAGTAGAGATTTCAGAGGTTCGCATGAAGATATGACAAAGTTGTGGCCTCTCAAGTAAAACCGGTTCTGGTAGGTGTTCAAAGGTAATAGAGTGACACAAACAGGTCCAGTGAGATCTAGAAGTACAATTTCATGTTCTGCAGATTTGAGGGGGTGTTAAGGAAGTCCTTGTGATGTGTCAACTTGATTGGTTCATAGCTTGAAGGTCCAGAAGTATCCATTCTTTGGTGACAGTGGTGACAGACTGTGTTCTTGAGGTTCTGGATGAAAGAGAGAAGGATTTTAGTATGCAGATGAAGTGCAGATGTTCTTGCTAATTCAGGGAACCTTGTGAAGGTCTTTGGATTGTGTCCAGTACATGTTAGTGGTCCGCATTGGAGTTGGAGCTTGTTATTGAAGAATAACCTCCGGATGGTGGTGTTCTTCCTGAGACTAGCCAACCGGATAAGTTACACATCTTGTGGATGTTCTTGTAGATGTTTGCCAACTTAGATGATTATTCCTAAGTTGATGTCTTGTATAAATAAGGGGTTGCGAAGTCATTTCAAATTTATCCACAAGGAAATGAGAATGTGGTAGTAAGGAGGAGAGCGAAAGGCATAGCAGAAGTATTGAGCTTAAATGGAACTAATTCAAGCATGGTGAAGATGATATTTTCCAGTTCAAGTAGGTGATACTTATTTCTTCGTAGACAGTGTATCTCTTGTAAACAGTGAGCCTCTTGTGAGCAGTGTGCTTGGGTAGTGAGCCCTAATTGGCATGTGCCATTTTGTTCTTTCTATTCTTCTAATAGAGAATACAATCTTGGGTTAATCACCCCGTGGTTTTTCCCTTAACCGGGTTTTCCATGTCAAAATCATGGTGTCTTATGTGTTGATGTGTTTCTGCTTTTAATTTGAATGCATTATGTTTCATGATTGATATACTGCTAATCACTAAGAGGATTTAAGTGTGTAATTTGAGAAAGGTTTGCACAACTGATTCACCCCCCTCTCAGTTGTGTGCCCTAAGTCTAACAGATTAACCCATGTGCAAAAACAAGCACATGACATCATGGAGAGGAGAATTTGCAGCAAGTCACAGAACAAGAGAATTAAAGGAAGTTGAAGTCAAGCTACCAAAAGTGCAGGTAGCTAGAAGCTAAACATGAATCATTATGGGAAGGAATAAATGCAGAAGAAGTAGACTTGTTCCAAGATTCTAAATGCAGCTCATGTGTTTCCCATATGAGCCATTGCATAGGAATTCTTATTTGAATAGGATTCTCCTTCCTCTGTTCAATTAGAATTAATAAATCAATCTTAACTCTATATATTAATATCTAGGAATGGATTAATGATTGTAGTTAGTTGGTAGTTGGATAAGACTCTCCCATTTTTGTATAAGTTGACGGATGAGTTCAGAGTCAAGTTAGTTACTTCATTATCCAATAACTCAATTGTTTTTTCAATATTAGAAGCTCCAGACATGAGTTGTTAAAAATGTAATTATTGAATACAATCTGAAAAGAGATTATGTTTATGATATGAAATGAATGGAACTATGTGTTATGTGGATGCGTGACTATCTGAGTTAGATTTGATTTCCAGCCAAGTGGGTCAGTCCCCTGAGCCAGCCACTCAAGGTACTAATCTTCACTTCATTTGTTTTCTTGTTCATTTATGCATTCTTGTTAAAGTTGTTTTCCATTAGTTTATAAATGCATTGTGAGTTAATTAGAATACTTTGATTGTTAATTACAATAGTTGTGGTTCATGAACAAATGTATACTTTGTCCATCTTAAGTCCTCTGGAGGTTAGCATTAGCTTTCTCATCATTTTGAATGGTTTCAAATTAGTTCTGTATTTTCCTATTGTTAGCAGTTATCCACAGCTTATGATGAAGGTACCCATAGCCACTAGATTTTGTAACTATTTTATTGTTCTTGCATTTATGTGAATTCCAGCAAAGTAGAATAATATGAGTAGGTTTGGATACGATAGTTTAGGAGAATATGAACCCCTGAAGGCACATATAATGCAGTGCCATCATAAGCTTATGCTCCTTGGATGATAATTTAATGTGGGAGTACAATGTCAAGTGGACTATTTAGATAGGTTTACCCCTAAATTATGTTAAGTCTACAACGCATTAGTTTTCCTCTACACAAGTTTTACATGTTAACCGAAATCTGTGGTTTGTAGATTTATGGTGTTCCATTGTTTTAGATGACATATTTGATCTTGTTCATTGGTGTGAATGTCTAGATGTTCAAGTGGTTTTAGATTTATAAAGAGATGGTTTTGCAGGTCTTACATGTTAACCAAAATCTATGGTTTGTGGATTTGTGGAAAAATCATTTTCAAACTCTTGGAGTATTCTAGATGGAAACAATTACAGATTTGTAGGGATGCTTGTTGGGTTCCTATGATCTATGGTTATTCTTATGTGGATTTTTTTGGCAAACCAGGTCTAGAATTGATCCTGGTGTTTGAGTCTTGGAAATCTACATGTTATATATGGTTACATTTGTTCTACATGTTGCTAATGTGGGGTTGAATCTATTTATTCAGTTATTTGAGGTTGAAGCACTGATCATGTTTTTCTCCTATGAGATGTTGCATGTGTGCGGATCTAGTGAATTAGTTAATGTGAATTTTATTTGGTATGCCTCTTCTTGATCACCTTGATTGCATTGGTATATTTATTGTAGTGACACAAAAGGATGGTTTGGAGTACCTGATTTATTGTTCATTAGAATCTATAGCAGTAAGTTATGGTGCATGAGAATCTCTGTTAACTTTCAGTGGAGTTTTGGTAATGATATTGGTCATTATACCATGCATAGGTTGATATCACTTTCAGTGGGAGTTTTGTGCAATTACATAGTGTGTTTTATCTTCTTTGTTTCAAGATCTTGGTTCTAAACTGTTATTGTTACAATGTATAGTTAACTATGAGAGGGCCATGGATAATAGAATATGGATGATCTTTTGCAATGATTGTTGGTGTCATAAGAAGCTCTTGGATTCTACCCTTAGCTTGCAGTGAGAGTTCATAGACATGTTTAGTTCTATTAATAGAAAATGCTTGATCTTCATGTTAATTGAAGAGGTGTTAAAATCTTGTTTCAGTGAGGACTCTTAGAGTTTTTGGTAAAGGTGTTATTGTTCTTCCTTTTGGAGAGGATGAAGTACTCTTTGATTTTAAGTTTTAATAATTTTCCTAGAGCTTCATGATATTGTAGGTTGCATTTGAAGTTTGCATGGATTGATTGGTGGATACTCATGGATACTAGATAGACTTGGGTTAGGCTGGAAATCTCTTGTACTTAAATGGATATGTGTTGGAATGGTTACTTATTATGAATTTTTTTAGAAGTAAAGACCGAGGAGCCTATACCTAGAAATGGACGTGAGTCCATCATAGACTTGATGAGAAGGTTGTCTTTATTGAAGGCTTATATTGCTTGCTGTTGTATGCACAGGATAATCTTGTATCCCACTCTTGGTCTACTCAAAAAGTGAATGATCAAGAGGTGTTGGCCTCTTGATTATTAGATGCATTCTTTTTATGTATCTTGTCTTCTCTTGTGCATTAGTCTTGAATATTGAGTTATGAAGGCTTGTTGAGAAGTAGATGCATGGTTTTATGTATTTTCATTGTTCTCCTTGTAATCTTAAGCTTGAGTTAGTTCTAAGGATTTGTTAGGAGAGGTACATGAGATGGTTAGTAACATTGGGCATATTCCCTTATGTTATGGGAATGTTAGGTTAATTTGATTTACTTTTTGTGAGAGGTTTACATCTATTGTTGCCATGTTTTCATCACAATTTGAATGTTAGATGTTGACATCCTTTCAGTTTTAGAGTGTTGAAGGAGATCTTACTTTTCAAAGTTTGGCACATGTTAGTGTGGTATAAAGACATGGTTTGATTTGTAGGTTCTCTCTTTCTTGGTATATTTTCTTCTCCTTGAAGGTTCTTATGTTCATGGAGTTGAGGTTTTGAATGGAGTCAAGTGTTGTTGTTTGTACTTCATTGTTTTTTGACAACAATTTGGTAGCTCCTTAATCTCTTTCTTCATTGGTTTGGAGGACTTGAGAGAGTTATTTGGATTGGTAATAAGAGATGTATTTTGCATATCATAGTATTTTTCTTTGGCACTATGATAGAGGAGTTAGAAATATCCTCTATATGAAGTGTTATAGGAGGACTTGTTATATGTTGTTATCTTGTTTTTAGATTTGACATTACCTATGCAGAGGGAATTCCAAAAGATATATGTGTATTCTGTATGAGAGGGGCACCTCTTTTTGACTAGTTACACTTTACTACAGTGAGTTTATTCAAAGGTTTTTTATCTCATGTGTCTATGTGTGTTGTTACCTTGGAGTCTTTCTTTGCAGGATGGTGGATATACAGAGAGTTGTTTGCAGATTTGGGTTGTTATGTTGATAGCATGAAGTTCTACATATGTTTGTTTACTCTGGTTTGAGGTATGGATAGTTTGGATGAGCTAGCAACTTGTAGTTTCTATTCCAATAGGTATGAGTGTGGAATTCACTCACAGTCATTTGTTATCATTTGAATTTGATGCTTATGTTCATGTAAAGATTGGTGCAGGTTTCAATGACAGTTGATATGTTTCACTTTGGCATGTTCCTTATCTTATCATGGATGACATGATGTGAGGAGTTCTTTCTTGAGATGGTGGTTATCATGGTTTCTTTTGTAGGCATCTTGTTGGAGCATAAAAACATGTTGAAGAATCAATGATACATTGTTGGCTAAGGGATGTTTTTCCTTGCTGGTAAATTATTTTATGTTTCCTCATGGATATAATTGTAATGTATAATGTCAAGTGGAAGAATGTTAGGAAAAGGTTCTATTAACATTGCTATCTTAAGTTATTTTATGTGTCTCCATGATTGTTGTAAAGTGTTCTTGTAGACACTTGAGGGATAAATTATTTATTAATTATTTCACTTGGACATGTTGTAGATACATTCTATGTGGTGGGACCCATTATGGGTGCCCACTTTGGAAGTGGGGACCATGGAGACTTGGAGTTGCTTTATAGAAGTCCATGTTGACTTGGAGATAACTTCTAGGAGGTTGGACTCATCAAGGGGCCCACTTTGGAGGATAATCCAATGTGGACTTATAGTTATCTTTTTTTTTGCATGAGTGGATAATATTGTATGAGTCTTATGTGGGAGTTAACATTGAAGTTAGAGATGCATGATACTTGTATGTTGCTTGAATGAGCTTGCATGGACTTGCATGTTGTTGCATGTTACTATTGAAATAAGGGCAGACAACTGAGAGGGGGGTGAATCAGTTGTCTCAAAAAAATTATCTTTTATTGTATCTAATCTTCTTCCACACTTATTAACAGATTAATGATATAACCATGAAAGCATAAATCAATAATACATGAACAAAAACATAATTAACACATAAGACACTAGGATTTTTACATGGAAACCCAGTTAGGAAAAGGTTCCATTAACATTGCTCTCTTAAGTTATTTTATGTGTCTCCATGATTGTTGTAAAGTGTTCTTGAACACGTAGACACTTGAGGGATAAATTATTTATTAATTATTTCACTTCGATATGTTGTAGATACATTCTATGTGGTCGGACCCATTATGGTTGCCCACTTTGGAAGTGGAGACCATGGAGACTTGGAGTTGCTTTATAGAAGTCCATGTTGACTTGGAGATAACTTCTAGGAGGTTGGACTCATCAAGGGGCCCACTTTGGAGGAGAATCCAATGTGGACTTACAGTTATCCTTTTTGTTTGCATGAGTGGATAATATTGTATGAGTCTTATGTGGGAGTTAACATTGAAGTTAGAGATGCATGATACTTGTATGTTGCTGGAATGAGCTTGTAAGAGCTTGCATGGACTTACATGTTGTTGCATGCTACTATTGAAATAAGGGAAGACAACTAAGAGGGTGGGTGAATCAGTTGTCTCAAAAAAAAATATCTTTTGTTGTATCTAATCTTCTTCCACACTTATTAACAGATTAATGATATAACCATGAAAGTATAAATCAATAATACATGAGTAGAAACATAATTAACACATAAGACACCAGGATTTTTACGTGGAAACCTAGTTAAGGGAAAAACCATAGTAGGGGTTAACCCACAAGATTTATTCTCTATTAAAAGAATAGAAAATGGGAAGGCACTTGCCTTCAGGTGCACTGCCCAGAGCTCACTACTCAAAAGAGGCTCACTGCCTACAAAAACATTTATAAGTTTATCACAGAAAGATTGAACTGGAAAACATCCTCTTCATACCAAGGTTATTTCTATTTAAGTGCACAATACTTCTGCTCTGCCCCCAAACACTTCTTCGCTATCTCCTCATTCTTTACTACTCTTCCTCTTATGCTCTTCTTCTTCTTTGCTCTGCCTTTCTTTGTTTCTTAGGATCTTATCATTTTTGCACAAGGATAATTTTCAACAACTCAACCACACATATTTATATGCTTCATCAACCTTGGAATAAACATCAAGGTCGGCACTACAAACATCTGACTTAATGCAAATCACTATACTATCAGCCAAGCATAGTTGGAACCCAAATCTTCCTTGAACAACATGCCACACTTCATAGAACCTCTCTTAGATCATCTGCAACATGCACAAAGCATACGGTTGGCCAAGACTGGAAAAAATAGCAACACCCAAGGACAAATCTTCAACCACGAGCTCAATCCTCAATGTGGACCACCAACATAGTAGGAACATGATCCAGAGACCACCACAAGCACAATGAAATCAACAATAACAACTGCACCACCTCACTTCACTAGAAACACTTGCATCTTCATCCAGGAACTTAAGGACTCTCACTGTCATGACTATCATACTAGAATGATTGCTTGTAGACCTCCAAACCATGAACCTCTTGAGTTGAGGATACACATGGACATCCTAAACACACTTCTAGATCCGCAGATCATAATATTCCATTCCAGATCAATCCAAACCAATTTTCTGTCACTCTGTCACCTCTGAACAACTGCAAAACCCGATTCTACTCAGATGGCCATAACTTCACAAATTCTTCATGTGGATCCCTCAAATCTTAACTGGAGCAACTTTAGACAATCCTTTCTAATATCCTTTGGTCCACAGACTCTGATCTTCATCTCACTGGAAATACGGAGCAATCTACTTCACTGAACTGCACTATCTTCACTGTCTCTTACAGAGAGATATGTAACTCACTTGTTTCTTCTGGAGAGGCTAATTTTCTTAATATCCTCAACATACAAGTCTTCTAGAATGGGATACAATTGACACCAATGACAACAAGGATATGTTGACATCAATGACAACACCGATTGGGCACATATTTGCAACAATCTCCCCCTTTGTCATTGATGGCAACATATGATGTGAAAAATTGTTTCAACCATCAAGACAAGAACTTCTCCCCCTTTCTCTTATCACACCTGCAACCATTTTCTTTACTACTCCCTCTTTCAGTATCACTTCTTACTTCCAAGTTTTTCACATGACTTCTCTCCTCCTTTGACATCAATGGCAAAGGGTACATATTTGCAATCATCTCTTCCTCTTTTTGTTTCTTAATCCAGAATCATATTGACTACTCCCCCTAAGTAGCATCTCCTTAACACCAATCCAGATCACAAGATATGACTGTAAATTCCACTAGACTGATACACATTAGTGCACCTTAGTTCTGAATAGGAGGGGTAATAACCCCTAGCATTACTCTAAGATACTCAAAAGTATCCTTAGGTAGAGGCTTAGTGAAGATATCTGCAATCTGATCTTTTGATGAAACAAACTCCAATTTGACTTCATTCTTATTTAGCTTCTCTCTCAAAAAGTGAAACTTGATGGATATGTGCTTTATCTTTGAATACAACTATGATCTATGAGAACAAAATGAAAGTAGAAATATAAATCAAATGCAAACACAAACGATTATACCTTCTTTTGACTCACAAATCCAAGATATCAGGAAGGAGTTGCACCTGATAGCTCCTCAGATTTTACCCAATTTGATGTAGATGTGGATTGCTCAAATGCATACAACACAATGTAGATGAGGGATTTGGACTTAGATGGAAATGGAGATTATGATGGTATGACAAGAGGATTTTGGAGAGATTTTGGCAGAGGTTTGATGCATAAAGAAATCCCTCCCTAATGGCTTAGAGAAGGGTCTCATTTATAGAGTTTTAGAATTGAGGATGGAGGGTGAGGATCAAAAGATGAGATCAAGGGCTAGGAATCAATGAGAGTTAGGGTTAGGATTGAAGCCATAGCCTTGTGACAAGTGTCACAAGGGGAGTGGATGAGAGGGATCAAGGGTTGAATCTTGGTCAATGGGATTGGAGGGCTCTCATTAAAAGTGAATTTTAAATTCACATGGGGAAAGGTGTGGAGGATTAAAATGAATTAAAGATTCATTTTTGGAAAGAGTGGACATGACAAGTGAATTAAGAATTCACTTTTATGTGGAGATGTGAAGATGTACTCTTACATGTGTAAGAGGGTGATAAATGAGGGGTAAGGGAGATTTGACCTTTTGAATAAAAGATTGATTTTTATTCAAAAGGTGTGTGGAAGGATGGGCTAAGCAAGGTTGACTAAGTGTCTAGCTTAATTAACCTAGGTCTAGGGGATAGGCAGGCTAGGGTAGATTGATCAATAGGGTAGATCAATTAGATAAGCATGATTTATCTAATTAACAGGGGTTAGGGAAATGGACAAAAAGTAACTAAATAAATATTAGAAATATTTATTTAATTGATGAAGATAGTGTTGTAAGGTCTAGTGATAAATTAAGTGAATTAATTGATCACAAGGGATAGACAGATGGTTAGGGATAAAAAGAATTCATTCCATTAATAGGAGGGATAAATTGGTTTGTAGTGCAAGTCAATTTTAGGTGTCTACATTTGCCCCTCTTTGAGCTGGTGTTGCGGCTAAGTAACATCATTTCAAAGAAGTTAAAACATAGAGTTGGATTGGATAGAAAAAAGATTTTGGCTTGGAAGAATAGGGTAAGGTTTGGGGATAATTGGTAAGGGATATGCCCCCTCGAGAGGATGGGCGGGTTGCAAGAACACGGTTGTGCTCTCAAAATGAATGGAACAGATTGGTAGAAGTGGTTGGAGGATAAGGGGCGAGATGAAAGTGTGATAATGTTGGGAGATTGATTGGTGGATGATCATTGTGCTGAAAATGATTTAGAGCAATCCTAGGTTTGATATAGCAAAGTGGATATTTTCACCAAGGTATAGAAGACTAGGGTGATGATGTGTATCCAACATTTGCATGGACTAGACACGCAGACAAAGGGATGATCTCATGCATGCCCAAGATAGTACAACCTTGTCTAGATGAGGGAAGGGGACTCATAACATAAGCCCTTAGTACACAAAAAGTATGATGAACCTTAGATGCATAAGGAGATCAATATGCTAGAACCAACCCTAAGATCTACAAGATATGACTACTAGCTTGGAGTAATGAAACCAACCCACAAGCATAGCATACAAAAAGCAAGACTATGCCCCATTCTAGATGTTTTCACCACATACCATGATATAGTGAGATCAAGGTAGCTTTGATGTGATCTTCGAATAGGACAAATGATAAAAATTAAAAATGAAAAGACCAACGAACCAAACAAGTAGCCATTGTATCTCTTGCCAAAATGGATAATGATTTGATAGATTCTGCCTATTGTAGGAACGATATATCCTAAGGCAGGAATCGATGGATGATTGCATCATGCTTAGTTGATGTTGTGAGATTGGCTCAAGATATGATGGTGACAAGTTGTGGTTGATGCTGATTTGATAGTTGATGATTTTTGTTAAGGGATGATGCTTTGATAGGTGATGCGATGCTTGGATCTGGTGTAAGCTCAGCGGGTTGGATGGGTGCATCTTATGTACCTGAGTACTAGAAACTTCCTGTGTATTCCAGCCTGCCTACATACCTTGTATCCACGGGATCAAGGCACATTAAGATGTAGGTGGTTATGATATGTAGTTTAGATTTCTGATGATGATTGAGAATAGGTGTGGGTGATTGTGATGATTGTTGGAAGATGATGAGATGTTGATGGAGCAATGTTGATTTTGTGATGGATATTTTTGGGAATTTATGGATTTTTTGATTTTTTTAGATTTTTTGATTTTGTATTGTTTTTGGATTTTGTGATTTTTTTATTTTTTGGATTTTTTTATTTTGTTTTGTTTTTGGATTTTGTGATTTTTTTGATTTTTTTGATTTTCATGATTTTTGGAAAAGGAATGGTTTATTATGAGATGGTTGCATTGGATTTTGTTTGGATAACCTTTATGCTAGATACCAATGACAAGGGAACACCAAGTCTAGAGGTGAAAGTGATGGGGTTGGATAGAGGGATTGGCAATGAAAGGATAATGGATAGGAGATTTGATAAATGGATAGGAGATAGGGATGCAAGATAGATGGATGAGAGATGGGGATAAGGATTTTCTCCAAGGGCTAGGTTGCAAGGAATCATATGCCCTAATGCTTAGAATTTTGCATGATGGGTTCATGTTTGAATGGATGGACTTTGTAGTAGATGGATGGAGGATATACTTACAAAGGGAGCATGCAAAGAGGTCTCCAAAGTATGTTGTTGATATTTTGCCCCTTGTCTTTATCAAGATCTAAGGTGGGAGATGGTAAAAGCAAGATATAATTGATAGGATGGATGGGAAATGATAGGATAAATAGGGGGTAGTGGATAGGAATATGATAGGATAAGGATACATGGATAGGATATGCAAAAGGATGTTATGGATGTGGATGAAGGATATGGTTTTGCCCCCAAGTGTAGGGATGCAACATGGATGGAGAAGGGATTACGCATGATGCCCACAAGGGGTTTTTATCAAGGTACTTACCCAAGGCACCATGAGGAGTGGTTTTCACCATTGGATGGATTTTTTCTCTTTACTATTTTCTTGATTTTTTTATTTTTTTATTTTTTTGCTTTTTTGATGGAATGGGGACTCTAGCGTCTATTTCCATAACACAGAGAAGATGGGCCCATGTTGGATAGCATTTTTGATGATGATTGCATAGATGTTGGTAGATAGGAGAAGATGGAATGTATTATGATGTGGATTATGTGGATAATGATGTGGACTATGTGGGTTATGATGTGGATTATGCGAAAGCATGGACCATAGGAATGTGATGGGGAAGATATGTAGGATAGTGAATGAAACATGGAGAGATGGGGGTATGTGGGAACATCAAGTGGTGGAGGGGAACCAAGACCAATAGTTGCACACACCGTGATGTATTTGGAAGCTTGTATTTTGGATGTGGAGTTGGGAGTAATGGGGATCGGGATGGGGGATTTTTGCATGGTCAATTTTGGGTTTTAGGTACCCAAATAGACTTAGGATTTATGGGATTTTTAGATGGGGAGTGAGATGTTTGGGATTGTGGGGTAGATTGGGATGTGGATGCCTCATTAGAGTTTGGTACTTTTTGTTTAGGGACCCACACCATTTTTGTTTTTGCTTTTTCTTGTGATGGTGTGGGATTTGATAGCCTTTTGGATTTTTGATTTTGCTTGGAAGGGGTGACATCTTTAGGCTTTTGTGCTTTATGCATTAAGGCATTCAAATTATTACTTTTGAATCCCATGGATTTGGGGGAAGCTTCATGTTTGAAAGATGTGTGCTTTTGTTGGTCTTGATTGGGAAATTTAGGGGGTTTATGGGTGGAGGGGTAAAAAGTGGATTTTTGGATAAATGGATGATGGGGATATTAGGGAGGATGGGAGGATAAGAGAATTTGTGGATAGGGATGTTGGGAGTTGGTAGGATAGGAGGTAAAGTGGATTTGATAGGGATATTAGGAGTTGGAAGTAGTGGAGGTAAATTTGATGGAGGAAGATGGATGGTCACATGCTTTTGCAAATGATATGATGATGGAGGAGGGATGGTGACATATGTTTTTGGAGTACGATGAGATGCACCATGTTTGGGATTGGATGAATGGATTTTGGAAGGTGGGTGGATGGTATCAATATGTTTAGATTGTTTTTCTTGGGGTGTATAGCCAAGGCCATGTGAGGATGGATGGAATGTGGTGTGGATGGGCTCCAAGATGCCTTATTCGTGAAGGCCTAAGCCTTTGCCTTGATAGTTCACATGTTGGAGTATGCACCATGCGATGGGATGTTTGGTGCTTTGGAAACAAGATGCGAGTCTATTATTTGTTGGAAGAGGATAGGTGGGATGGAAGTTGTTCACCTCCTACAAGGGAGTCACCACGGATGAAAGTGCTTTTTCCAAGTGAATAGGAGGATGGATTTGGGATGGGATTGGTTGATGGAGGTAAAGGATTCATGGGGGATGGTAAATGGGTGGTAGAAAATGGTGTGGGATCAATAAGTTGACCAATAGATGGGAGGGGATCGGGGATGAGATTGGATGGGATGGTTAGATCTTGATTAGGAGAAGGGGTGGATGTTTCAACATGCTTTATATTTGATTCTTGACATTGCTCATGTGTTTGGATACAAGTGGGAGTGGCTTGGATATATGTGATGGGTGCTTGGATGGATGTGATAGGTGCTTGACTTATGGATTCTTGAACATGACTGCATGATGGTTCTTGAGTTATGATAGGAGGTTGTTCAAGAGGTTTGGTGGATGTTGGTTTGCATGAGGGTGTTTGATTCCTTGCTAATAGCCAATGGGTGGTATCCTTCATGAGTGTATGGGTTGAAGAACAATATAATGGATGGATAATGATGGTCATTGGTGTGGGATTAGGATTGGGATTGGATAGGTGGGTGATGGTTCTTGGGTGGGTTCAAGGATAGGTGTTGGATTAGATGGTGGTGTTGGAGGGGTGGAAGATTTGGCGGATTCCATTGATTTTCTTGATGATGTTCTTTGGAGGAAATCCCACAAGGATTCTTTGGATGTCGTGGGCTTAGGACTTGGAAGATTTGATGGTGGATTAGGTGGTGGATGTGTGATAGGGATTGGTGGATTGGGAGATGCATAGCGTGATGGATTAAGATTGGAGGAACATTGTGTTGGGGGCGTTGGGATTGATGGATTGTAAGGTAGGTAGGGTGATGAATTAAGGTTGATAAGGTTGGGGGGATATTGTGATGGGAGGGTTGGAGGATGGGGATTGGGGAATTGGGGATTTGCTTGGGGAAATGGTTGTTGATATAAGGTTTGGATTTTGGAAATAAGGTGTGCTAGATTGGTGTTCCCTTGATCAAAGTTATCATGACAAAGGTTGGGGGATGGATAAGTTAGAGGTATTGGTTGATTGGATAAGTATGATGGCATGGATGTGTAAGGGGATGAATATTGATATGAGGGTAAAGGTTGATATGATGAAGGTTGATATGATGGAAGTTGGTATGAGGTTGAAGGTTGATATGAGGTTGATGGAGTGGATATGTAAGATGTAGGTTGGTATGAAGGTTGAAAGAATGAAGATTGATATGATGTGGATGGGGATGATGTGTAGGGTGTTGGTTGATATGATGAAGGTTGGTATGAGGTTTGGGATTTTCCAATGATGAGGTGTGCTAAGGGTATATCCTTAATGTCATTTTTGCATTTTTCCTTAGCATTAGGATCCATGTTCTCATAGACTTTTCTAAGTCTTTGTAAGTGTTGCATTGCTTCATAAGAATCCATTTTGTGTGAAAGATATGATATGAAATGGAGGATGATGGATGATTGTGATGTTGGGGATCAAGTTTCAAAACCTTAGGATGATTTGATTTTCTTCAAAGGATGGATGATTTTCTATACTTAAGGTGGACTAATGACACTTAAGTGATAGAGTTGATTTGGGTTGATTTGATTGGATGATCAATTAAGGTCTTGATTTTTGATTGGGTTGATTTGGATTTGGAGTTTGATGTGATGATGACTTGGATAGGATTAGGGTTTGATATGGAATGATTAGGGATGATTAGTATAATGATTAGGATGATGTTGATAGGATGAGGATGAGTGATGAAGATGTGACTAGGATGTGCTTAGGGATGATAGGGATTGAGGTTGATTTGACAAGAATGGAGATAATGTAGAGTGACAAGGATATGATTACGATTGATTTAAGATGACTTGGATGTGATTAGGAATGAAGTGGCAAAAAATGAGTGTGATTGGATTTGAATGTGATGAAAGAATGAGTTGAATGACTTGTCTTATGTGTTTTGATGTTTAGTTTGATTTGGCAATGTTCAATGAAATGATCACACATGTACAATCATGAATCACTCACACAAGACACAAGCAATTTTGAATTTTGAATTTGAAGAATATGATGATGATTAAACAAGCACATGTGGAAAACACATCAACATGCTCTAATGTCTAGGTTGATGGGGTATGGCCATTTAGGTTTGGGCAATGTTTACACGAAGTTGACTAGGAATTGAAAGTGAAATCCTATCACACAACTGGGAGAAGAGGGTAACCCATCCTTCACCTTCACTTCCCAAAGGTAGAAAGTTCTTTGGGGCTTAGCAAAGAGTGACAAGATTTTGATTTCAATGAGGGTGTCTTTCGATTCAGCCTCGAATGAGGTCATCCCTAGGGGTGATGAAATCCCCTTGCAGGCCTCCTAGGAAAGGGTAAACAAAAGTGGATCAAGTGAGGTGTTTTTGATCTCCAAGGTCACCTTGCACTGTGAGGAGAGAGCATACACACGCACACTTGATTCACACTTGCAGTGGTTAATTGCCCTTAGAAATTGAAATGTGAGGAAGACACGTCAAGCAATGGTTCTTTTTATGTCCAAAATCCAAATGTGATAGAAGATACTTGCTGATTTTATGCCCAAGATCAATGATGTGTGATCAAACAATATTCATTTTAGAAGCCCAAATTGAAATGTGTATGCAAACAATGATTCGTTTTATGTTCCAAATTGAAGTGTGTTTGCAAACAATGACTATGATGAAATGAGAAATAGAATGAATGCACCTAATTATTTTGCTATCCAAGCTACTATGTTTGTTGATTCTGATGTTGTTCCAGCCTTGTATGATCACCTGCAAGTCACAAAATTGAAAACGACGCAAGTAGACTAGCCAAGAAGACTGTTATGCGAAAATCAGAAATCTGATAAAATCTAATGAAAAATGAACTAATACAGAAAAATGAAGTGTGTGAACAGATTCTTCAAGAGATTCTAAGAAATTTGAAAAAAAAAATCACTAAAAAAGACGAAGTTTTGCAAAAGATATGCGCATTTGAAGTTTTCATGCATGTTTAACTTTGACTGCGAAAAAAAGTGGTCAAAACGGTATAGTCACCTGAAAATTTCTTCACAGCTATGTAGTTTGCCTCGTCAGCTTTCCAGAAAGTCCTTGTTTGGAAATTTTTGACTCCGTATGTGAAAGTTGTGCGAGTTTGAAAAACACAGCCTATTATGGCATGTAGAGAGCACTAGGGTACTTGGCTTAACTGTTTGATGTTAACTATTGGCAGTTTAAAGACAATGGTCACATTTATAAGTTTGAGCATTGGTGATTTAGGTCTGAGTTTGGTAGTTAATGGCTCAAATAGCCCCCTGGTCCCCCATGTGACCAGGGGGTGATCGATTGAAAAAAAAATAAAAGAGAACAATGATAAAAGGGGCTCGCGGCCTCCTTCCTGGTTGCAAAGAAGCACTCGGTGCCAATGGTAAAGGGCTTGAAACCCTAACCCAAATCCTTTAACTTTCACAATTTAAGGCTACCAGAGGTCACAGAATGAAGGAGTGGCAGGGGCTAAGGAGAAGTGAGGCAGTCGGGATGTTGAGGGGAGTTTGGAGCCGACGGTGACCAGGGAGAAAATGGTGGCAGTAGGTAGACGAGATCTTCCTTTGACTGCAGTGTGGCAGAGGCAATGGGAGGTAATGCTACCTATGGTGATGGGTTCTAGCATGGTGTCGACTACAAATAATGGCAGCGATGTGAGTGTGAAGGCCGAGAGATGTGTAACAGAGCCGCCGGGTTTCAATAGGCACACAACAGTCGACAAGGAATCTAAAGGGAGTTGGTAGAAAATTAAACCAGTGAGAAATGGTAAACGTGAATCTTTGACTGAAGCTGATATCAACCTAAAACATCAAGCTTTAATACATTAAACCCTACAATCAAAACCTGCATAGAAGATATTAGCCTACAAAAGAAACCAGATATCAATACCCCAAGGGTCGTGGGATCCACATGGTACAGATCCATATGGTACGATCTATGGCCCCTAAAAAAGTTTCAAAAATTCTAGTCACAGAACATAGTTGAATTTATAGTCAAAAAACTCAGAAACAGCATCTTGATCGCAATGGTGAGGTCAGTTTTCGCCCAGGACGCAACCTGCAACAACTCACCCCCAAAACTTGCAAAACTTCACAAAAATGAGGGTTAGAAAATAAAGATTTTGACAACAAAACCTGCACAAACTGACGATTAGATCCAAGACCGATGTGCCAATGTGATGTATGAGAACAAAATGAAAGTAGAAATATAAATCAAATGCAAACACAAACGATTATACCTTCTTTTGACTCCAAATCCAAGATAGTAGGAAGGAGTTGCACCTGATAGCTCCTCAGATTTTACCTAATTTGATGTAGATGTGGATTGCTCAAATGCATACAACAAAATGTAGATGAGGGATTTGGACTTAGATGGAGATGGAGATTATGATGGTATGATAAGAGGATTTTGGAGAGATTTTGGCAGAGGTTTGATGCATGAAGAAATCCCCCACTAATGGCTTAGAGAATGGTCTCATTTATAGAGTTTTGGAATTGAGGATGGAGGGTGAGGATCAAAAGATGAGATCAAGGGCTAGGAATCAATGAGAGTTAGGGTTAGGATTGAAGCCATAGCCTTGTGACAAGTGTCACAAGGGGAGTGGATGAGAGGGATCAAGGGTTGAATCTTGGTCAATGGGATTGGAGGGCTCTCATTAAAAGTGAATTTTAAATTCACATGGGGAAAGGTGTGGAGGATTAAAATGAATTAAAGATTCATTTTTGGAAAGAGTGGACATGACAAGTGAATTAAGAATTCACTTTTATGTGGAGATGTGAAGATGTACTCTTACATGTGTAAGAGGGTGATAAATGAGGGGTAAGGGAGATTTGACATTTTGAATAAAAGATTGATTTTTATTCAAACAGTGTGTGGAAGGATGGGCTAAGCAAGGTTGACTAAGTGTTTAGCTTAATTAACCTAGGTCTAAGGGATAGGCAAGCTAGGGTAGATTGATCAATAGGGTAGATCAATTAGATAAGCATGATTTATGTAATTAACAGGGGTTAGGGAAATGGACAAAAAGTAACTAAATAAATATTAGAAATATTTATTTAATTGATGAAGATAGTGTTGTAAGGTCTAGTGATAAATTAAGTGAATTAATTGATCACAAGGGATAGACAGATGGTTAGGGATAAAAAGAATTTATTCCATTAATAGGAGGGATAGATCAATTTGCAGAGCAAGTCAATTTTAGGTGTCTACAACAACACCGGATTCTGTGAAATGTTTATTGCACTTGAATTATCATAGAAGATTGTAACAGGTTCTTCAAACACAACTCTAATATCTTTCAACATTTTCTTCATCCACAAAACTTGAGTACAATTACTTGTTGCTGCTATATGCTCTACCTCTGCAATAGACAGAGATATTGCCTCCTACTTTTTGCTCAACCAAGAAACCAATCTCTTTCCCAAGAAAAATGCACCTCCACTAGTACTCTTCATGTCGTCCACATCTCATGTCCAATCAACATCTGTATATGCATGAAGAGTGAAACCATCACCCTTAGGATACCATAAGACATAGTCAGATGTTCCCTTTAGATATTTGAAAATCCTTTTGACTGCTACAACATGAGATTCTCTAGGATCAGCTTGAAATCTAGCAATAAGGCCAACTGCATTCATAATATTAGGTTTGGTATGAGTAAGATAAAGCAGTCCTCAAATCATTGATCTATACCTTTTATTATATGCCTTAGAGGAATCATCATCTTTACTCAATTTGCATCTGGTTACCATAGGAGTACTCACTGGTTTTGAATCCTCCATTCCAAACTTTTTCAACAACTCTTTCACATACTTAGACTGAGATATGAAGATGCCTTTTTCTGACTGAATGATTTGCGGACCTAAGAATAAATTCATTTCACCAAGCATGGAAATCTCAAATTCACTTTGCATCTGATCAGCAAATTTTTTACACATACTCTCATTTCCACCAAAGATGATGTCATCAACAAATACCTCAACAATCAAGATGTGTTCATGATCAATTTTGATATAAAGATTATTGTCAGCAGTGCCTTTGTTAAAGCCTAACGTTAATAGATACTTATCTAATCTTGTGTACCAGGCTCTTGGGGCTTGTTTAAGTCCATACAATGCTTTCTTCAATCTGCAGACCTTATCTTCTTGATCAGACAACTGGAATCCTTCTGGTTGCTTATGTAGACTTCTTCCAACTCTCCATTTAGGAATGTTGACTTGACATCCATCTGGTAGACTTTGAAATCTTTGTAAGCAACAAAGGCAAGAAATAATCTGGGTGCTTCAATTCTTGCCACCGGAGCTAAAGTTTCTTCAAAATCAATTCCCTCTACCTGAGAGTAACCTTTGCATACCAATCTTGCTTTGTTTCTCACAACTTCACCATCTTCATTCAATTTATTCCAGAAGACCCATTTATTTCCAATTACATTTTTGTTTTCAGGTCTAGGAACAAGATCCCAAGTATGATTCTTTTCAATTTGTATTAATTCTTCTTCCATTGCTTTTACCCAACTTTCATCATTACAAGCTTCATTCACTAATTTTGGTTCAATCTTTGAAATTAGGCAATACTCCTCTTGTTCTTCAGCAATTCTTCTTCTAGTTTGAACACCTTTATTTTTATCTCCTATGATCTTATTTTCATAATGATTCAATCTTACATACCTGGGAGTTTTGGAATTTTCTTCAAATTCTAATTCTTGAACTTGTTCCTCAACATTTGCATTCACTTCTTGAGTAACTGGATTCTCTGGAGTAAACTGAACTTGCTTTCCATCATTTGGACTTTCATTTTCATCATCTAATTCATATCCACAAAACCTTGAAGGTATCTCCTTGCTTTCATCAACCTTGATATTAGCACTTTCAACAATCTTTTTCAATCTCTCGTTAAAGCACTAGTATGCCTTGCTTTGATTAGAATAACCTAGAAATATTCCTTGAACACATCTTGCATCAAACTTGTCTAGATCTTCATCTCTTTTGATATAGCATTTACTATCAAAAACTCTAAAATATTTCACAGAAGGAGTGTTACCAAACCACAATTCATAAGGTGTTTTACCATAATTACCTTTGATCTGCACCTGGTTAAGAGTGTAGACAACAGTACTTACAACCTCTCTCCAATAGACATGTGGAACATTTGCTTCCATCATCATGGTTCTAGAAACCTCTTGAATAGACCGGTTCTTCCTTTCCACAACTCCATTCTACTAAGGAGTCCTAGGAGCAGACAACTGTCTTCTTATTCCATGCTTTTCACAAAATGCATGAAACTTACTGGAGGTAAACTCTCCACCTCTGTTAGATCTCAGACACTTTATCTTCACACCAATCTCATTCTCCACCCTAGCCTTAAACACTTTGAATTTGTCAAGAGCCTTTGATTTCTTTCTCAAGAAAGTGACCCACATCATCCGGGAGTGATCATCAATCAAAAACATAAAGTATCTATCTCCTTGCAAACTCCTGACCTTGGTAGGACCACACAAATCAGTGTGCACAAGTTCCAACAATCCACTTGAAGATTGTTCTTTACTCTTGAATGTATCTTTGTTCTGTTTGCCCAATTGACATTCCTTGCACATGCTATTGGTAGGTTTCACAAGCTTTGGAAGATCTCTTACAACCTAATTAGCACTTATCTTGACAATGTTGTCAAAGTTTACATGACACATTCTCCTATGCCATAGCCAACTCTGATCAATTTGAGCAATCAAACAACTTTTACTAGTACCACTTAAATGAAAGATGTTACCTCTAGTCTGTGTACCAGATGCAATCTCAGTTCCAAAGCTTTCCAAAATTCTACATTTTCCATCCTTGAATTAGAGATCATATCCCTTGTCAACCAATTGACCAACACTAAGAAGATTATGCTTCAACCCTTCTACATACAAAACATCATTAGTGTTATTCTTACCATCAAGAGAGATGGATCCTCTGCCACGAATTCTACCAGCTGAATTGTCTCCAAACTTCACAATTCCACCTTCATACCTTTCCATACTTACAAACTTACTCTTATCACCTGTCATATGATGAGAGCATCCACTGTCAATTACCCATTCATCCTTTTCTTCAACTTGAGCAGCCAAGGCTCTTTCCACATTCACATAGCTAGCAGATTTAATAGGCACCGGATTTTCTTCTTTGATGGCAATGAACACCCATTCATTTCCTGAGATACTTCCCTTATTAGATTCATCATCAGTGACTCCTTCTTCAGCAACTTCTTAGACATAGTAGCATTTCTTCTGAACCCTAGGTCTGTTAGGGTTTGGCTTTGAAACCCTCTCTGGACATCTTGAGGTAAAATGACCAATCTTATTACAAGAAAAACATTTGAAAGGCAACTTTCCTTCATACTTACTGGATCCTCTTAGTAGTCTTTTGGCAAAAAGAACTTCAAGTTCTTCAAGATCCTTCCTTGCCTTCTCAAATCTGGTTAGTCTTTTGAAGAGCTTTCACCTAGATTAAATCTTTGCTTTCCAAAAACATTGGCCTTAAATGTAGATTTAGATTTAGGAAGAGAATCACCAAACTCACTCATTTCAAATGTTGAGAGCTTGCCAACTAACTGATCTCTTGTAACAATTATCACAGTACTGATCTCCTCAATCACAGCAACTCTATGCTTGTATGAAGTAGGTAAGGATCCGAGCACTTTTCCAACAATATCTGATTCTTCCAAAATTCCACCAGTACACCTGATACTGCACACAAGTTCATTCACCTTCTACATGTAAGAAGTGATGTTTTCATCTTCACTCATCCTCAAATTTTTGTATCTACCTTTCAAGCTCTGTAACTTAGCACATTTGACATATGCATCACCTTCATATATAGTTTCCAACTTCTTCCAGATTTCATGAGCAGTTTTCAATTCTAGGACATTTGTCATTTCTGTATCAATCAGGGCACTCAACAAAGCTTCTTTAGCTCGAATGTTGTTTTCAACATCTTTGAGTTCATCTGGAGTTGAAGGACCTTTCTCCGGAGGCATATATTCATTCTTTCTTATCAACCAATAAGCATCACCCATGCATTGCAAATGGCACTCCATATAACTCTTCCAAAGAGAGTAATTTGTTCCATCAAATCTCAGACTATCCTTCTTTTAAGTCGATATCCTGGATCTCCTCAAGCGGTCAAGATTCTTTTAGAGGAACCAACTTTGATACCAATTATTGAAATAAGGACAGACAACTGAGAGGGGGGGTGAATCAGTTATTAACAAATTAATGATATAACAAATTATTAACAAAGGATATAACAAATTAATGATATAACCATGAAAGCATAAATCAATAACACATGAGCAGAAACATAATTAACACATAAGACACCAGGATTTTTACGTGGAAACTTGGTTAAGGGAAAAACCACGGTGGGGGTTAACCCACAAGATTTATTCTCTGTTAAAAGAATAGAAAATGGGAAGGCACTTGCCTTCGGGCACACTACCCAGAGCTTACTTCTCAAATGAGGCTCACTACCTACAGAAACATTTATAAGTTTATCACAGAAAGATTGAACTAGAAATCATCTTCTTCATGCCAAGGTCAGTTCCATTTAAGTGTACAATACTTCTGCTTTGCCCCCAAACACTTCTTTTCTATCTCCTCATTCTTTACTACTCTTCCTCTTCTATTCTTCTTTTCTGCTCTGCCTTTCTTCCTTTTTTAGGATCTTATCATTTTCACACAAGGATAATTTTTCACAACTCAACCACACATATTTATATGCTTCATCAACCTTGGAATAAACATCAAGGTCAGCACTTCAAACATCTGACTTAATGTGAATCACTAGACTATCAGCCAAGCATAGCTGGGACCCAAATCTTCCTTGAACAACATGCCACACTTCATAGAACCTCTCTTAGATCATCTGCAACATGCACAAAGCATCCGGTCGGCCAAGACTGGAAAGAACAGCAACAACCAAGGACAAATCTTCAACCACGAGCTCAATCCTCAATGTGGACCACCAACACAGTAGGAACATGATCCAGAGACCACCACAAGCACAATGAAATTAACAAGAACAACTGCACCACCTCACTTCACCAAAAACACTTGCATCTTCATCTGAGAACTTAAGAACTCTCACTGTCATGATTGTCATACTAGAATCTTTGCTTACAAACCTCAAAACCATGAACCTCTTGAGTTGAGGATACACACAGACATCCCAAACACACCTCTAGATCTGCAGATCATAAGATTCCATTGCGGATCAATTTGGACCAATTTTCTGTCACTCTGTCACCTCTGAACAACTGCAAAACCCAGTTCTACTCAGATGGCCATAACTTCACAAATTCTTCATGTGGATCCCTCAAATCTTAACTGGAGCAACTTCAGACAATCCTTTACAACATCCTTTGGTCTGTAGACTGTGATCTTCATATCACTGGGAATGCAGACCAATCTACTTCACTGAACTACACTGTCTTCATTGTCTCTTACAGAGAGATATGTAACTCACTTGTTTCTTCTAGAGAGGCTAATTTTCTCAATATCCTCAACATACAAGTCTTCTAGAATGGGATATAGTTGACACCAATGACAACAAGGATATGTTGACATCAATGACAACACCAATTAGGCACATATTTGCAACAGTTACTTGCATGGAATTGCATGTTGTTGTATGTCACTTGTATGAGTTTGAATGGACTTGCATCTTGTTACATGTTACTTGCATGTACTTGCATGTTGTTGCATGTCACTTGTATGAGCTTGGATGGACTTGTATATTGTTGCACGTCACTTGCATGTTGTTGCATGTGTTTGCATGTTGTTTCATGTCACTTGCATGTACTTGCATGTGCTTGCATGTTCTTTGCATGTACTAATGTGGTGATGCATGTGTCTTGTATGTCACTGTAACTTAGGTTCCAAGATTTGCATGACTCTTGCATGATGTTATACGTTGCTATATGATTTGCATGATACAAACAAGTTGTTATAGATCCATATTGGGGACACCAAGTAATGCATGTTGTATGCATGAGATTGGTGTGAGTTGGAGTACTTCAGTCGACTAAGTCTAATTGGGACTTCTTTGGTGCCCATTTTTGAGACTTTTAGTTTAGTGGTGATTTCTACTATGCAGCATTGGAGTTCACAATATTGAGCGCATAGTTTTTGTATGAGGAATATTCTCTTGTTATTGGATACAATTCATTGTATTTTGAGATCCATGGCTTCTATATAATGATGCCTTTGGTTGGTAGAAATTATCATAAGTTTTTAAAGTTGAAGGAGTAATGAAGTGCTGCCAGAATTCAAAGAGAGTTTTAGTGTTAATGTAAACTTGATTACAAGAATTAATACAAGCATAATATCTCTTTGGGTGTAGAATTTTTTCCCACAAGGGTTTCTCCATGTAAATTCTGTGTCAACTTCCTTGATTAATTTCTTCATACCTTAATGATTAAATTTTCTAAACAATAATACATCTAAATTAGATAATCTTGAAAGTAATTTTTAGATTTGCAAAACCACACATGATTAATTTTCAGATTTGAAAACAATTAAAAGCAACATAGCTGAAATTTAACCTTGTTCACAGTTGCTTTTTCCCAACAGTCCATAACTAATATTTTGTGTAGTTTTTTGTGTTGTAGGTTTGCGGTTCAACGTGTGCAATACTGGCTTTGACACACCCATCATGCTTTGGCACATGCATTTTCACTTTAGTGTGTTCATGTCTATTTTGTCTATCCTTGTATTCAACAACTTTTAACTTGCTTTTTGATCATTTTGCAAGTTCTTGAGCTACTAATAATTTTGCTTTTGTAGGGTTTTATGATATAATTAGTTTTTATCCTATTTAATCCTTTGTGCATGTAGGATTGACCATATTTTTTTTATAGATTTCACTAGGTTTTATGGCCTAGCCATGTTCTAGTGCACCTGACACTAGTTTTGGGATGCATGTAAATTCGTGGTGCATCCATTCCTGGCCTAAAACCTCTACAAATCTACTATTCTAATCCACTTTTCTCTCTATTTTTTGTGTTTTTCTAATTTTACAAGGGGTTATGTTGTCAAATTTCCTACTCAATACTTTTTGTCTATATAGGTTGTCAATTTATATCAATTTGCCCTATTTTTTGGCCATTTTCTATGCATGTCTCATAGATTAGTGCCTTTGTCTAGAATTAGCACCTTTTGAATCAACACCTACATGCCACAAATCAACACCTCAGTGGTAAGTATAGATAATATCTAAACTACACATTTTAGCATGTATAACCCTAGTATTGGTGTTTCTATGATAAATCAACATTTCTATTTTTATTTCACTGCATCCATGTTTGTAACAAAACATTATCATTTTCTTGAAATATATGCTTTGGATTAACATCAACTTACTATTTGTTGTCACTAACATTCTATTTTTGTAACTTTTTTTCTTGTCCAAGGCATATCATGCAAGTACTAACTTGTTTGTTGTAACCTTGCTAGTCAAATATTTAGCTTTTTTATCAGTAGAGTAGGCACATATGAACATGTTTAATATAAATGAAATTTTTATGCCATGTTTGCGAGTGAAAATTTGTGTGTATGCTCTCTCCTCACACCCTTGGGTGATCTTGGAGATCAAAAACACAAATTTGCTCTTTTTTTATTGCTTTCATCCTAAAGAACCCAAGTCGTGTATACTCTTCCCTCATGTCACAAGGTGATCTTGGGAATGAAAAGCACTTGGGATTATTTCCTCATAGTGGGCATGCCCTTAGATTTCATCACCTTGGGGGACAATTCTACCCACACGTTCTAGCAGGGTATACAAAGGGGGGAGATCAAAAGATGTACCTCAAAAGAGGATTCTTATGCTAACACAACCTTGTTGTCCATATGAGGGGACAAGGTGAAGTGGAAATGGATTTGACCCATGACCACATGCTTGTAGAGATATTCCCACTCATAGACTTTGGCCTCTCGTATCCTTGGGTATATTGAGGACATCTCCTAGCAACTTGTAAAGCCTATTTAAGACCATCGACCCGTATGTGTATGTGGTGCATCAATTAGTGGTTAGCACCGAGAAGCTACTTAGCTCATGTACCTATAAGTAGGTTTTTATTTCATGTATGCTCTTCCCTTGTGCCATAGAGTGATCTTGCATGATAAAAATGGTTAGTGACTCATCATGGGCTCTACACTCCATGACTAGACATGGCATTAATGGTGGGCATACATGCATATACACACCTACTTAAATAAGAAAATCTTTTTCATGTGCTTGGCATGTTTTCTTGTGAGAATGCAAGAATTGTTAGTGTAATTAAATATTTAATTACACTTTAATAAGTTTACTTAGGGATTATTTTTAGTCTTAGGTTAATATTAAGTCATATTATGGTTTTATTTAACTTACAAATATAAAAGAAAGTTGTCACATGTAATTCTAAATCCACTTCATTAATTCATCCTTATTAAGCAAATTATTCCTCTTTGTTTTTTTCTCTTGTGGAAGGTAAATCTTAGGTTTTGTAGGTGATCCTAGTGTTATGAGTTAATTATCAACTCCAACATGGTATAAGAGCAGATCTACAAGCTCCTTCTCAAATTTAGAGAAAAATTCAAGCAAGAGCCATTTGTTGGGTGTGTTTTTGTGTAAAACAAAGTATTCCATTAGATTAAGAGTAGCTAGAAAAGGCAGATTTCTTTTTTGTTTGGCTGAATTTGGTCTCAGGAGGCCAGATCTGTAGGTTTCAACATGTGCTTTTTTCAGGATCCAGAGGGTACCTGCAATTTTGGCGCATTTTCAACCCAAAAGGACCTCACCATTGCGTTCAAAGTGCCCAAAAACCTTAAGATCGACTCTCAAATCGTCGAAATCAGCCTCAAGCTCATCTTGGCAAAAAAAATTTGCCAAGCAAGTCGTACGGCCTACCCAACACGCAATACGAGGTATTCTTCAAAAAAAAATTCCTGCTTTTATAAAAAATTACAAGTTTTTTAATTGTAAATTTTTTGGGAGAACATATACGTTTCAACCAAAAAAATTGAAGTTGAAAAGTTTTTTTTTAAAAGGCAAACAAAAAAAGATGTTTTTGGTACTGCAGTACCTACGCATGGTACTGCACAGGCCCCTGTACCTGCAGGTTTGCAGGCCTGTAGTGCCTTTTGGGGCTGTGAACCCCTTTAAGGGGTGTGTGGGGGGCTTCTCCCCCATGCATATCTTTAAAAAAAAAAAATTAATAAAAAAAATCAATCACAAAAAAAAAGCCTTTTAAATCCTTTTTTTAAATTAAAACAAAATCATTTCCACAAATCTATGTGTTAGCCCTGGTCAAAGGTCCATTCAGCCCTCTGTACCCAGTACCAGGTCGCCATAAGACCAGGGGCCAATTTTTAAGGGGCCAGAATTTTGCCTATTTGTCCTAAAGGAGCAGTTTTGGTAAATCGGCCATATCTTGAGCAAACGAAGTTGGATTTTCACAAACAAATAGGCGTCAGAAAGATAGTTCTGAGAAAAATCTAGTGGTACAGTTATTTTTTCCATATTTTTCTTTTAGTGACAGTTATTTTTGTTTGAATTCCAGACACCATTTTGGCTTCCGAGCTCGTATCTTTTTGCCATGATCTCCAATTTTCATGATTCTTGCGGCGTTGAAAGGTATTGAGGAGCTCTACACAGCCATCCATGAACTTTTTCTAGATTCAGCCCTAGGTAATCTTTATTCAATTTGTTAATTTTATGGCTTCTATTTGATAGTCTGGACATTTTGGCACTTGGAGAAGTTCTATTTGTTTTGTTGGACTTCATTTATTAGCATTAATACACATTTAGATTGTTGATCTCTGATCTAATTTATTTGAGGAGATATCATGGGTTTTTCTATCCACCCTTCTGTGGTAACATTGGGTAAGAATAATTATGGGTCTTGGCAAAAGGGCATCTTAACACATCTCAAGTGGCTTAATCTTTTGCCTTATCTTTATGGACTCATACATGAACCTGATACACCTAGGAAGAAATCTGCATGGGAAAATTACATTGATCATATTGTAGGATTGATTAGTTCTAGTGTTGATTATGACACTATGTGTTCTATCTCACATATTGAGTGCCCACGCGCTCTTTAGACTATCATTTGGGAGATCTATGGAGACCCACATATCTCTATATTCCCAGATGATCCTGCTATGGATTACCACATACCCCTTGATGATACAGATTGCATACCTTTTGATGATGATACAGTTGAGGAGCTTGCATATTTGACAGGTCCTGCTAGTTTAGATGACACAGAGACTTCACTTGCTTCTCCTTCTACTCTTATCGAGATCACATCTTTATTACATGTTGCTACATCAGATTCTCTGCAGTAGGACATTATCAGTCTTCTAGAGATAGTTCATTTTGACACATATCTACCAGACATATCATTGTTGTTTGTAGAGTCCCACCTTGTAGATTTGGAGGACCACATTGAGGATATTTGTCTTCTATTTGATGACAGATTCAATGGAGTTACATCACCATCATCTGCTTAAAATATTGTTCTTCATCCTCCTCTTCTTTAGTCATAGTTTGGTAGTGGATTGGAGAGATTTGAACAGTTTTTAGGAGCATCATTGTTGCCTTTGGATCATGTGCAGAGTTCAGAGACATTTATCCTTCTTCCTATATATTCCTATATGGAATGGGAAGTCATTATGCACACATATGCAGTTCTAATTCTTCCCAAGGGGAGGAATGTTGTTTGACATTCATGGGTCTTCATCTTTATTCTGTGTCAAACATCTTCCAGTACTGCAGGAGTCATCTTGAGGAGTGGTTGCATGGTCTCTCTTCTCATCTCTATTTTGGGAGGGAGCATTTCCTCGCATGGGATTTCATCCTTCTCACTTCTTAGGGGGTTATTAGACCTTCTCTCTTCTTCCTCTCTTATGGGGGGCATTCATGATTGTACTTTTGTGATGGATTCAATTCTTGGGGGGTCTTAGTGTTAGTCCTTCCATCACATGTTCTTATACTTTCTTGTTTATTTTTTCTCTCTTTTGGAGAGGAGTTTTCTCCCACTAGGTTTTTCTCCTATTTCTCCACTTTATGAGAGATTTGTGTTGTTCATGGGTACCTAACATGGCCTTGTAGCTGGGACCCATTCTTGCATTAGTTGCATGCTTTTCATTTCTCCCTAAGTTGCACTTATGGGGGGTGTTAGTATAATTAAATATTTAATTGTACTTTAATAAGTTACTTAGGGCTTATTTTTAGTCTTAGGTTAATATTGATTCATATTAGGGTTTTATTTAACTTGCAAATATAAAAGCAAGTTGTCACATGTAATTCTAAATCCATTTCATTAATTCATCCTTATTGAGCAAACTATTCCTCTTTGCTTTTTTCTCTTGTGGAAGGTAAATCTTAGGTTTTGCAGGTGATCCTGGTGTTATGAGTTAATTATCAACTCTGACAAGAATGTCCTTTAAATCCAAAAGATCCAAACATTTGCAAACCTTTAAACACATCAAGATTGAATCCAATATTATAAATTTCATGAAATCCTTTTGCCAAAAGTTGAAACATTTGAAATCAAAATCCAAAAGATAGAGATCTTACACATCCACTTGATCACTCATCCATTTTACAAGTCAAAATCATCCTTAAACATCTAAAAATTCACCTCAAACTCCTTCAAGCCATCCATATCAAAACTTAGCATTAATCAACATATTTGTCCCTATTTTAGTACCTACATTTACATAGTGTCACATGCATTAAAATTTCATCACATCCATCCTAGGTTGTTTATTTGTCCCAAACACCATTTGGTGTTTACATTCATGAACAAGTGCCTCCATCTTATTTTGGCACATGCATTCTATTTTTGGTGCATCCATCCACAATCCTACCAAAACTAAAATTCCAATTTCATCCATCCATTCAAACCCCCAAATCAAATCATCCCTATTGATTTTGAATCTTGAATAGTGCTAAATTCCACCTCATCCTTAAACATCAAAATCTAATCATCATCAAATTCTCATACAACCTCATCCATTTTAAATCCAACCTCAAATTAAAGATCAAGACCTTAAATCAATCCCATCATCCTTATTCCAAATTTGCTTAAGAACTTAGTGTTGAACAGATCAAGATATTGAGGGGAGTGAATCAGTATCTAAACAATCTTCAATTTTAACAACTTCAACTTATCTAGAGAAGATTAAAATTTAAGCATCACATAATAAATATAAGAATGAAAGATTAACATAATGCACATCAACACATAACACCAGATATACATGAAAAACCCAAGAAGGAAAAAACCACGATGAGGATTAACTCACAATGTATGAAGCTCAAATAATAACTTTGTTTTAGGACTACAACCCAAGGGAGCTGCTACTCCCTAAAATTTTTTATTTAGGGTCACTCCTGAGGAAGATACTACTCCCTAACAACTTTGTTTTAGGGTCACTCCCAAGGAAGCTACTACTCCTTGGATTGAGAACACACTTACAAAAGATTACAGTATGATAGTCCTTTTGCTGTCTAAAAACTGACATTGAAATTCACACCTTTGATGATTGCAGTTCTCCCTCTTCACACTTTCTTCTAATGATCAAGTCAGTTAGGCACACTCTATACTTGATCATTGTCACAAATATCTCTTCAATATGAATTAGGACAACATCTACAACTTCTACTCTTTCTCCTTCAGTCACACATAAAAATGTATTCATTCTACTCCTTATCGTGTATGCAAGCCTTATTAATCACTTTGCAATGACACCTCACCTCATTCAATTTGATTTACAATTTATACAAGATATTAAATTGATTACATAGCTTGTCAACCAGAGACAACATGAGAAATACATTTACAAGTCTACCAGACAACACACAACATGAAACGTGTAGAAGATAGGTCCTAAGTAAAGCCACATGTTATGCCAGCAGAAGACCCATGCCTTGTGGACACCAACACTTGCTTAACCAAGTCCAAAAAATCCTTCACAACTTCAAACATCAAGGAATTGCATTTGTACACTCCGCTGAATTAGAAATAGGACAACTTTAAGCAAAAACACATGAGCCTTGAAGCATAATGGCCACATCAACTTGAAAACCTTGTGCAGTACTGGAAACAAGAAAAATCTTCATGAAACTTTTCTAGATGAGTCTACAAGACTCATAAAACATCCCCAACCACTCCTTTACCTCTGCACATCAAATATTTTGTGTTGCACATCTTCAATCATGAACTCTAAGAATAATATGTCATCTGAAACATACTGCATCATAATGTCATTAAAAAATTGAGCTGCGGACCACCAAGAACCTTGAAACTACGAGGAAGCATTTAATACACATACATACACATGTCCTCAAAACCGCAATGGAAACCATCCACTTTCTGAGGAATGCAAAGAATTCCAATAGGCCTTCAACACTAGCTTACTCTATCATAACACATGCCAGTACTCTATCATGCATAATTTTCATAGCGGAAGGATCAATGATCTCAAAATTTAGAATAACCACATTCATTATGCCTTGAACATAGTTCCAGAACCACATAGTCATATCTGCAAATGCAGATGAATGCGGAGTATCCCATTGTCCTACACAAACACCTTTACAGAAACAACATTGTCTTCAACCTGTCAACAACAAAACACTCTTCTGATAATCCAATCATCATGAAACTTGGAACACACATGCTTCAAGCCATCAGTAACATTAGCAACACGTCTGATCATCTTTGTGCTTCTAATTCCCATATTAATATGTCTTCATACTTAACTCTACACTGATAAAGGCATAACATCCAACCATGAACTATATCATTTCTCTACTCTTGTTGGATGGGACATGACATCCAACCATGAACACCATCACACCTCCATGATAGTGTTGACATCAATGAAAACTTAGTGACAACATTGACATCAATGACAATGCTAGGAACCATATGTGTAACAATATCCCCCTTTGGCATTGATGGGAACATATACATACACATTTCTCCCCCTTTGACATCAAGGAAAAAGGGCAACCACTATCTTCTCATCAGTGACCACACACCTGCAAATTCTTTTCTTAGGGCAAAACTTCTTATAGTAAAAAGACTCCCCATATCATCAGCAAACACTACCTACTCCCCCTGAGAGGTAGCCACCATCAGTCGAGGAACACGAACTCCCCCTAGGCAGATGCACCACTATGCATCTAGCAAGAAGGAGGGGCAATTACCCCTAACCTCTGCCAGAGATCTTCAAGCCTTCATAAAAATATTTGTCATCTGATCCTTTGTTGGAACATATTCCAACTTCACTTCCTTATTTGCAACCTTCTCTCTCAAAAAGTGATATCTAATTGCTATATGCTTGGTTCTTGAATGCATCACTAGGTTCTTGGAAGTATTGATAGTACTTGTATTGTCACACAAGATAGGAATAGGCTCATCATACAATACCTTGATATCCTTTAGGGTTTGCTTCATCTACAACACTTGTGTACAACAGGATGCTACTGCAATGTAGTCTGTCTCTGCAGTAGATAAGGACACTAAATCTTACTTCTTACTCTACCATGAAACCAATCTGCTTCCTAAAAAGAAAGCATCACCACTTGTACTTCTATCATCAACACAACCAGCCCAGTTAGCATCAGTGTAAGCACTCAAATCAAAGTCATTACCTCATGGATACCATAGGCCATAGTTTGGAGTTCCATTCAAGTACTTGAATATCCTTTTTATTTCTTTCTCATGTGTTTTCTTGGGATTGGCTTGATATCTGGAAACCACACATACTGCATGCATAATATCAGGTCTAGAAGCAATTAAGTACAATAGTCCTCCAATCATAGATCTATAAACAGTCTGATCCACCTCCAGACATTCATCATCCTTGCTCAAGTGACATCCAATGGCCATGGGAGTACTCACTCATTTTGAATCCTCCATACCAAACTTCTTCAACAACTCTTTGAGATAATCAGCCTGTGAAATAAAGATACCACCATCTAGCTGAGTAATTTGATGTCCAGGGAAGATAGACATTTCACCAATCATAGACATCTAAAATTATTTTTGTATCTCTTCTACAAACTTCATAAACATATCATCATCTCCACCAAAGATGATATCACCAACATATACTACAACTATCAATATCATGTTTCCTTCTTCCTTGATGTAAAGATTGCTATATGTAGTACCTTTCTTGAAGCCTTGCTGAAGTAAGTACTTGTCCAACCTAGCATACCAAGCTCTAGGTGCTTGCTTGAGACCATACAGAGCCTTCTTGAGTCTACACACATGTCTAGATCTTCTAATAGCTAGAAACCATCTAGTTGTTCAATATAAACCTCTTCCTCTAGATTACCATTCAGAAATGTTGACTTAATATCCATTTGATATACCTTGAAGTTCTTATGAGCAACAAGAGAAAGGAACATTCTAATTGTCTCCATCCTTGCTACTAGAGACAAAGTCTCCTCAAAATCAATACCTTCAACTTGTGTGTATCCTTTGCATACTAATCTTGCCTTGTTCCTTAGAACTTCACCTTCTTCATTCAGTTTGTTTCAGAACACCAACTTTGTTCCTATAACATTCTTATTTGCTAGTCTAGGAACTAATTCCCATATCTAATTCTTCTCAATCCAATCCAATTCTTCTTCCATGGCCTTTCCATCCATCATCCTTGCTAGCATCAGCAAAGTTTTTGGGTTCTACCTTTGATAACAAACACAAGTTTACTTGCTCATGTGTCTTAGCAAGCCTTCTCCTTGTCTACACACCTTCATCTTTATCTCTAATGATTTGATTTGTTGAGTGGTTCTTTTGAACATACTTTGCTAGAGTCTTAGGCATCTTCTTTGGTTCTTGTTCCTTTTCTTCTTTCACTTGTTCTTCTTCATCTTCAATGCATGGAAAGATATCAGATTCAGAGTCCTATGATTCATGTGTGATCTGATACAGGTCTCCATCTACCTTGACATTTATGCTTTCAATCATCTTTCCCAACCTGTTGTTGTAGCAACTATAGGCCTTGCTTCTGGTTGAGTAACCAAGAAAGGTTCCCTCATCACTTCTTGAATCAAACTTACCAAGGTCTTCTTCATCTCTTCTGGTATAGCATCTTCTACCAAAGATCTTGAAGTATTTGACTATGGGAGGTCTTCCATACGATAGCTCATAAGGGGTCTTACTATTGTTGACCCTCAGTTGCACTCTATTAATTAGATAGACAGTAGTGTGAACTGCATCCTTCTAGTACATATTAGGTAGATCTATATCTTTCAACATTGCCCTAGACACTTCTTGCACAATCCTATTCTTTCTTTCCACTACCCCATTTTGCTGAGGGGTCCTAGGAGTTGATAGATATCTCCTAATACCATTATCATCATAAAACTTTTCAAATTCATTTGAAGTAAACTCACCTCCTCTATTCGACCTGAAACATTTGATCTTGGTATCTACTTCATTCTCAACCATAGCTTTGAACACTTTGAATGTATCAAGAGCATCTATTTTTTATCTTAAGAAAGTAACCCAAGTCATTCTAGAATAATCATCAATAAGCAACATGAAATACCTCTCACCTTGTTGACTCTTTACTCTTGTAGGGCCACATAGATCAGTGTGAATCAACTCCAATGTCTTGGAAGAATAATCCTTGCTTTTTTCTGTCTGCTTTCCCATTTGACATTCCCTGCATACTATATTTGTAGGCTTGATTATCTTAGGCATGTCTCTCACTGCATGAGTAGAACTAATCTTTATCATATTATCAAAATTTTTGTGTCCCATTCTCTTGTGTCATAACCAACACTCACTAGATTGAGCTAACAAACATTTTCTTCCATTAACATCCTTCAAATGATAGATGTCACCATATGTCTTGATACCTTCTGCAACTAGTTTTCTAGACCCTGCCTTCCTGATTTCACAACCCTTGGCATGAAAGGTGAGATTATACCCCTTGGTACACATCTAACTAACACCGAGACAATTGTGTTTTACCCCTTTGACATAGAGGACATCTTCAATCATGTTCTTCCCATCAATAGTTATAGAACCTTTTCCATAGATCTGTGTTGACTCATCACTACCAAACTTGATAGCACCACCATCCCACTTCTCAAGGATGATAAAATTCTCCGTGTCTCCAGTCATATGATTTAAGCATTCACTGTCAATTATCCATGTCTTGGCTTCTTCTCTTGCATGAAATGCAGTCCATACAACCATTGATTTTTCATTGTTTTAGTTTGTTTGCAAGGCATTAGTCTTCTTACATTTTCCAACATCATCCTTTTTGTCACCAAAACTCAAGGCCATTAAAAGTGTTTCATGATTTGAATCATCATGATCCTCATCTTCTAAAGAATAATTACTTTCTATGGAATACATACTTCTTTTGAACTTGTCTCTCTTGTAACTACCTCTAAATTCCTTAAAAGGACATTTAGAAGCAAAGTGACCAACCTCTCCACAATTGAAGCATTTGAAGGGTAACTTACCTTTGTATTTCCCAGTGTCTTTCTTCAGTCTTCTCACAAAATTTGCTTCAACTTCATTAGATCTTTCATCTTCATCAGCAACTTCTTCCTTTGTCTTCACATTGGCTTTTAAGGCAACTTCTTTCTTTGGAGCATCACTGCCAAACTCTCTCATTTCAAAGGTAGTAAGGGAATCAAATAGTTTGTCTATAGTGTATGTATCCAGATCTGCATTCTCCTCAATAGTAGATACCTTATGACTATAAGATTTGGGAAGAGATCTCAGAACCTTCTTCACAATTTCATCCTTTTCCACTTTCCCACCAAGACTTGTGATGCCATTGACTACTTCATTCACCCAGAGCATATATCCATTAATGTCTTCATCCTCTATCAGTTTTAGGGTCTCAAATTTGCTCTTGAAGATCTGCATCTTGGCTTGCTTTACTTTCTTATCTCCTTCATAAATGGTTTCAAGTTTATCCCAAACTTCTTTAGCAAAACTACAACTCATTACCTTTGAAAGTTTTGAATCAACTAACCCAATCATGATAGAAAAGTTTTCCTTGGCATTGTTATCACACTTCTTAACTTCATCTGCAAATATAGGAATAGTAGTAGGAACTTTGTAACTAGTCTTGACCAATTCCCAAACACCACACCCTAGGGAGTTGATATAGGCTTCCATCCTTAGCTTCCAAAAAGCATAATTGATTCCATCAAACCTAGGTATCTTGCTAGATCCACTTTGTGCCATCCTAGACCTTCCCTAAGTGTTTAATCTTCCCTTAGAGTAACTTGGCTCTGATACCAATTGTTGAACACACTAAGATACTGAGAGGGGGGGTGAATCAGTATCTAAACAATCTTCAATTTTAACAACTTCAACTTATTCGAAGCAGATTAAAACTTAAGCATCACAAAATAAACATAAGCATGAAAGATTAACACAATGCACATCAACACATAACACTAGATATACATGGAAAATCCAAGAAGGAAAAAACCATGGTGAGGATTAACTCACAATATATGAAGCTCAAATAATAACTTTGTTTTAGGGCTACAACCCAAGGAAGCTGCTACTCCCTAAAAACTTTGATTTAGGGTCACTTCCAAGGATGCTACTACACCCTGAAGAATTTTTTTTAGGGTCACTCTAAAGGAAACTACTACTCCCTGAATTGAGAACACACTTACAAAAGATTACAGTATGATAGTCCTTCTACTATCTAAAAATTGACATTGAAATTCACACCTTTGATGATTGCAGTTCTCCCTCTTCACACTTGATTTTGATGATCAAGTCCATTAGGCACACTCTACACTTGATCACTATCACAAATATGTCTTCAAGATGAATCGGGACATCATCTACAATTTCTGCTCTTTGTCCTTCAGTCGCACATCAAAATGTATTCATTCAGCTCCTTATCTTGTATGCGAGCCTTATCAATCACTTTGCAATAACACCTCACCTCATTCAATTTGATTTACAATTTATACAAGATATTACATTGATTACATAGCTTTTCAGCTAGAGACAACATGAAAAATACATTTACAAGTTGGCCAGACAACACACAACATGAAACGTGTAGAAGATAGGTCCTAAGTGAAGCCACATGTTACACCATCAGAAGACCCATGCCTTGCAGACACCAACACTTGCTTAACCAAGTCTGAAACATCCTTCACAACTTCAAACATCAAGGAATTACATCCGCACACTCTGCTCGATTGGAAATAGGACAACTTTAAGCAACAACACATGAACCTTGAGCATAATGGCCACATCAACTTGAAAACCTTGTGCGGTACTAGAAATAAGAAATATCTTCATGAAACTTTTCCAAATGAGTCTACATGACTCATAAAACATCCCCAACTACTCCTTTACCTCCGTACATCAAATATTTTGTGCCACATCTTCAATCATGAACTCTGAGAGCAATCTATCATTCGGAACATACTGCATCATACTGTCATTAAGAAACTGAGTTGTGGACCACCAAGAACCTTGAAACTGCAAGGAAGCATTTAATACACATCCATACACATGTCCTCAAAACCACAAAGGAAACCATCCTCTTCTGGAGGAATACAGAGCATTCCAATAGGCCTTCAACACTAGCTTACTCTGTCAGAACACATGCCAGTACTCTATCATGCATAACTTTCACAATGGAAGGATCAATGATCTCAAACTTTGGAATTACCACCTTCATTGTGCCTTAAACACAATTCCAAAACTACATAGTCATATCTACAAATGCAGAGGAATGTGGAGCATCCCATTGTCCTACACAGAACACGTTCACAGAAACAACACTATCTTCAACCTGTCAACAGCAAAACACTCTTCTGGTAATCTAATCATCATGAAACTTGGAACACACATGCTTCAGGCCATCAGTAACATCAGCAACACATCTGATCATCTTTGTGCTTCTAATTCCCATATTAATATGTCTGCATACTTAACTCTGCATTGATCAAGGCATGACATCCAACCATGAACCATATCTTTTCTCTACTCTTGTTGGATGGGATGTGACATCCAATCATTAACATCATCACACCTCCATGATAGTATTGACATCAATTACAACCTAGTGATAGTATTGACATCAATGACAACCCTAGGAACCATATGTGTAACACTTAGCCTATCCTAACAATGGTTATCCAACCAAAACAATCCCCAACCTCTTTCTTAAGTACTTTACCTATCTTAAGTATAGAGACCAAATCCATAATCAAACCCGATCAATTGTTTCTTGAGAACTTTGCCTATCTCAAGTATAGAAATCAAACCCTCATCCAACCAAATAAAATCATCCTAAGGTCTTGACATTTGATCCTAATCATCCACACAAATCAAACTATTTGATTCAAAAACCATATCATCCCACATTGAATCATCTTAGCACCCTAATCATGGTTAATAAAAATCAATCAATCTAACCCCATCGTCAAGCTCATCTCTAAACCATTCCAACCTCATTCAAATCATAATCCATTATCCATCATCATTTCATGCCCCCCATAACTAGATTTAAAGCTTGGCAGAACATAAATCCCTTCAATAAAAAATCCCTTTGGCGCTAGCTTTGGCCACAACTTGCATGTGGGCCCCCCTTCACCTCATGACTATCCCGACAACACAAGTGACAATGCAAGTCTCATAAATCAACCCAAATATGGTGATTCTTTAAACCCCATTAATTAACATCAATACTCACCTTGCTTTGTAGATTTCCTTAATGACAAAAGACTTCACACCAAATTTGACCATTTAATGGATGACCATAAGGATGATTTTATTGAGCACCTCATTGATGTGGGGGCTAAACTTCCCATCTATTATGACATAGATAAATAAAGAATATCATTCACCATGACTCACAATAATTCCTTTCCTTTGAAAATCCATGGGGCCATCTTCACAAACCATCACACCAAGATTTAACCAACTATCATGTCGACCAACAAGTTGGTGGTAGTGTGCCTCCTCCAACACCTCATCACAACCATGCTTTGTGATCACATCCTCAACAACAACATAATCTAGGTCAACCATCATCACACTTCCCATGAGTCACCATCCCTTCTAGGACATTTAACCAATACATCCCCATGCTTTCCAATCCACAACAATCTTCGTTTCTAGCTTTGATAAGCCTCATTCACTCGTTTCCACCCTAATCCATTCCATAAAAAACTTCCCCTATTCAATCCACATTACCACCATACATCTCTCATCCACTGACCTCATATCAACCCATAATGAATTATCCCATGACCTCATATCCTTACATTAATTATATCAACCAAATCTATTAACATATCAAACTCATCTAGCATCCATTTGTCCCACAACTTCCGATCAAGCCATGGTGTTGCCACTCACTTCACATCAAAGGCCACCTCAAAAACCTCCTCCATCATGAAATCCCATTCATCATAACATCCCACAACCACTGCCATTCATCTCCATCAGTTACCAACCTCCTAATCCACCTCTTGGGACCCCCTTTGACCAAGAGTGGCAATAAATGAGGAACACCCTCAAGGGACTCCAATTTGGGACACAATGAAAACAATACAAATTCAAATATATTTGTCCCTATCCCTTTGATCATTATATCGCAATGGTTCCCTTTCCCCTTCAAAATCCTAAAATTTAACAAATACAAGGGAAAGGGAGACCCCCGAGACCACATCAAAGAGTTTTTCATGGCCTACCAAGAGGTCATATATAGTGACATGTACTTGTTGCAACTCTTCCCTTGAAGTCTAGATGATTAAGCCTTGGAGTGCTTCATGCATCTACCTCAAGGTTCTATAACTACATTTTCTAAATTATTAGAGAAATTCATTCCACACTTTTCCTGTAATGTTGATCACAAGATTACCATGTTGGATCTATGTAATTCTAAACAATGTAGTGGTGAGAGTTTCACTACCTATCTATAATGGTGGAGGGGTCTCACAATTAGATTTCCTTGGATGATCCTTAAAGAGCATCTAGTCAACATTTTTTGTCCAAAACCTCAATCAAGAGATGGAATTTTAGCTTCAAGTCCATTACATCTCTATCTTCGAAAAAAACATCAAAAAATGGGTTACTATTGAAAAGGCCCTTATTTCCAAAGGTTTGATCAAGATTTACAAATAGACAAAGACAATAACCAATCTAATGAAAAACTTAAATTCTAGGGAAAACACCATTAGTGATGGGGTCATTGACTTGAAACATGTGCAAACCATGCAAACATCTTAAGAAAATCAAACAATCCAAAATATCCAAAAGCCAAACAATGTATGTTGGAACTAGACAACTGAGAGGGGGGGTGAATCAGTTGTCCCACAATTAAACTTTTCTTCCTTTAACCTTCTTTATTATCTTTCTATCAGATTAGTGATGTAAACATTAAAACATAGATTAACAACATAAGAGCAGAAACATAATCAACACACTTGACACCAAGATTTTGACATGGAAACCTGGTTAAGGGAAAAACCACGGTGGGGGTTAACCCACAAAATGTGTACCCTATTAAAAGTACTTAATAAAATAGAAGGCACACACCTTTGGGCACACTACATAGAGCTCACTGCTCAAAAGAGAGGCTGACTACCTATAGAATTTATTTAGAAAGAATTAACTGAGAAATAGCATCTACTTCATGCTTGATTCAGTTTCAATAAATGCTTAAAAACTTTCGCTTTGCCCCAAACTCTTCTTCACACTCTATACTGCTCTCACTCCTTTTCTTCTCTACTCTACTCCTGATCCTTTCTTTAGATTTTTTCTATTTTTCACAAGGATAATGTTTGACAACTCTTCAACAAGTATTAATACACTTTGTCCATCTTGGAATGATCAATAAGGTCGGCCAAACTTAATGCGGATCTTTATGCTGTCGGCCAATCATAGCTGAGACTTGATTCTTCCTCCATTAACACGCCATGCTTCATAAAATGATTTTTAGATCATCTACAACATGCTAGGAACATCCGGTCAGCCAAGACTAGGAAGAACAGTAACAACCAAGAGGAAACCTTCAATCACAAGCTCCTTTGTCAATGCAGACCACCAACACAATAGCCACACGATCCAGAGACCACCACAAGCACAATTAAGTCAACATGAATAACCACACCACTTTGTGTCTCCAAAATCACTTGCATCTTCATACTAAACCTCAAGAACACACACTGCCATGACTGTCAAACTAGAAAGATTGCTTCCGGATCTCCAAACCATGAACCACTCAAGTTGAGGGAACACACCAACATCCCTAACATGCCTCTAGATCTGCAGATCACAATATTCTCATACTAGATGAATCCAGACCAACTTCTTGCCACTCTGTCACAACAAAACAGCTACAAAAACCTATTCTACTCAAAGGGCCATACCTTCGCCAAATCCTCATGCGGACCTTTCAAATCTTAATTGGAGTAACACTAGGTAACCCTATACAAACCCTTTAATCTATGAACTCTGATCTTCACCTTACTGGAAATATTGATCACTCCTCTGCACTATCTTCACTATTTCTAACAGAAGGATATGTTGACATCAATGACAACACATCAGGCACATACTTTCAACAATCTCCCCCTTTGTCATTGATGGAAACATGATATGAAAAATTGATTTAGCCATCAAGACAAGAACTTCTCCCCTTTCTCTTGTCACACTTGCAACCACTTTCTTCACTACTCCCCCTTTCACTAGCAACTACTTACTTCCAAGTTTTTCACATGATTTCTCTCCCCCTTTGACATCAATGGCAAAGGGTGCATATTTGCAATCATCTCTTCCTCTTTTATTGTAGACTGATCTCCAACGTTTACATACAGACTACTCCCTAGAGTAGTATTCTCTCAACATCAATCCAGATCTCAAGATATGACTGAGAATTCCACCGGACTGATGCACCTTAGTGCATCTTAGTTCTGCTCAGGAGGGGTAATAGCCCCTAACTTCTCTCTAAGATACTCAAAAGTATCCTTGGCAAGAGGCACAAACTCCAACTTGACTTCATTCTCATTTACTTTCTCTCTCAAGAAATGAAACTTGATAGATATATGCTTTGTTTTTTAATGCAATACCAGATTCTTTAAGATTCTCATTGCACTAGAATTATCACAGAAAATTGTGACTGGCTCCTCAAACACAATTCTGATGTCTTTCAACATTTGCTTCATCCACAAAACCTGAGTCCAATCTAATCTTTGGAAGGCACAAACTCCAACTTGACTTCATTCTCATTTACTTTCTCTCTCAAGAAATGAAACTTGATAGATATATGCTTTATTTTTTAATGCAATACCGAATTCTTTGAGATTCTTATTACACTAGAATTATCACAGAAAATTGTGACTGGCTCCTCAAACACAATTCTGATGTCTTTCAACATTTGCTTCATGCACAAAACCTGAGTGCAATTATTTGCTACTGCTATGTACTCTGCTTCTGCAGTAGACAAAGATATTGTCTCTTGTTTTTTGCTTATCCAAGAGAACAATCTTCTCCCCAAGAAGAATGCACCACCACTAGTACTTTTTCTGTCATCCACATCTCCTGCCCAATTAGCATCTGTATATGCATGAAGAGTGAAGTTATTGTCCTTTGGATACCATAGTCCATAATCAATTGTCCCCTTAAGGTATCTAAAAATTCTTTTGACTGCCATAACATGGGATTCTTTTGGATCAGCTTGAAATCTGGCAACAAGTCCAACTGCATTCATGATGTTAGGTCTGGTCTAGGTTAGATAAAGCAATCCTCCAATCATTGATCTATATCTTTTCTGATTTGCCTTGGGAGAGTCATCATCTCTACTTAGCTTGCATCTGGTTACCATAGGTGTACCTACTAGCTTTGAGTCTTCCATTCCAAATTTCTTTAGCAATTCTTTTACATACTTGGACTGAGATATGAAGATACCTTTATCTGATTGAACAATTTGCAGACCTAGGAAGAAATTTATCTCACCAAACATTGACATCTCAAACTCACTTTTCATCTGATCAGCAAATGCTTTACACATGCATTCATTTCCACCAAAAATGATATCATCAAAAAAAACTTCAACAATTAGAATGTCCTCATGATCAATTTTGAAGTAGAGATTACTATCAATAGTACCTTTGCTAAATCTAGCTTAAGAAAATGCTTATCCAATCTGGCATACCAGGCTCTTGGAGCTTGCTTGAGTCCATACAAGGCTTTTCTCAATCTACAAACCATATCTCCTTGATCAGACAACTAAAATCCTTGTGGTTGCTCAAAGTAGACTTCTTCCTCCAAATCTCCATTCAGAAATGTTGATTTGACATCCATTTGATATACTTTAAAATCTTTGAAGGCAACAAATGCAAGAAATAATCTAACTGCCTCTATCCTTGCCACCAGAGCAAAAGTTTCTTCAAAATCAATTCCTTCCACTTGAGAGTAGCATTTACATATCAACCTTGCCTTATTCCTTACCACCTCGCCATCTTCATTCAGTTTATTCTAGAAGACCCATTTGGTTCCAATCACATTTTTGTCCTCAGGTCTAGGAACTAGATCCCATGTGTGATTCTTTTCAATTTGCATCAATTCATCTTCCATTGCTTTGACCTAGTTTTCATTATTGCAAGCTTCACTTACTGATTTTGGTTCAATCCTTGAAATCAAACAAATCTCTTCTTGATCTTTAGACATTTTTCTCCTAGTTCAAACACCTTTACTCTTATCTCCTATGATCTGATCTTCAGGATGATTTAACCTTACATACCTAGGAGTTTTGGAGATTGTTTGAGCTTTTGTTTCTTGAACTTGTTCCTCATCATCTATGTTAACCTCTAGAGTTACCAATTCAAATTGAATCTGAGTCTGAACTTGAACTTGCCTTCCTTGATTTTTACTTTCATCTTGATCATCTAAATCATATCCAGAGTACCTAGAATGTCCTTATTTTCTTTCATCAACTTTAACATTCGCACTTTCAACAATCTTCTTCAATCTTTTATTGAAGCACCGGTAGGCCTTACTTTGAGTTGAGTATCCCAAAAATATTCCTTCATCACTTCTTGCCTCAAATTTACCTAAATCCTCATCTCTTTTGATATAACATTTACTACCAAAGACTCTGAAGTACATCATAGTAGGAGGATGACCAAACCAAATTTCATAAGGAGTCTTACCAGAATTTCCTTTGATCTACACCTAGTTAAGAGTGTAGATAGCAGTACTCCATCACCACGGTTCTGGCAACTTCTTGAATGGTCTGGATCTTTCTTTCCACAACTCCATTTTGCTGAGGAGTCCTAGGAGCAGATAACTATCTTTTTATTCCATGCTTTTCACAGAAAGCATCAAACTCACCAGAGGTAAATTCTCCACCTTTGTCAGATCTCAAACACTTTAATTTCTGACCAATCTCATTTTCAACCATCATCTTGAACACCTTAAACTTGTCAAGGGCTTCTAATTTTTCTCTCAGAAAAGTTACCCACATCATCCAGGAGTAATCATCAATTAGAAACATGAAATATCTGTCTCCTTGTACACTCCTAATTCTAGCAAGACCATAGAGATTAGTATGTACCAGTTCCAATCTCTCACTTGAACCTTGTTCCTTACTCTTGAAAGATTTTTTTTTTGTTTGCCCAATTGACATTCTCTACATATGTGATTAGGTTTCACAAGTCTTGGAAGATCTCTTACAGCTTGAGTGGAACTTATTTTGACAATGTTGTCAAAATTCACATGACACATCCTCCTATGCCATACCCAACTTTGATCTGTCTGAACAATCAAACAACTTTTCCCAGAACTACTTAAGTGAAAGATGTTACCTCTGGTTTGAGTACCGGATGCAATTTTAGTTCTGGAGCTTTCCAAGATTCTGCGTTTTCCATCCTTGAACCAAAGATCATAACCCTTGTCAACCAACTGTCCAACACTGAGAAGATTATGTTTCAGTCCTTCCACATACATAACATTATTGGTGTTGTTCTTGCCATCAAAAGAGATGGATCCTCTACCACGGATTCTACCAACTGAGTTGTCTCCAAATTTCACAAGTCCTCCTTCATAGTTTTTAAAATTCACACACTTACTCTTGTCACCAATCATATGATGAGAACATCCACTATCAATCACCCATTCATCCTTTTTAATAACCTGAGCAGACAAGGCACTTTCCACATTTACACAGCTAGCAGATTCAGTAGACACCAGATCTTCTTCTTTGATAGCAATAAACACCCAATCATTTTCAAAGGAGCCTCCATGATCAGATTCATCATCTGTTACCCCTTCTTCTCCATTTTCTTGGACATAGTAACATTTCTTTTGACCTTTATACCTGTTAGGGTTTGGTTTTGAAAACCTTTCTGAACATCTTGAGAAAAAATGACCAATCTTATTACAAGCAAAACATTTGGGTGGTAATTTTCCTTCATACTTACCAGATCCTCCTGGCATTCTTCTGGAAATAAGAGCTTCAAGATCTGTTGTTTCTATTTCAACATCTTCAAGATCCTTTCTTGTCTTCATAAATCTGTTTAATCTTGTAGAAGAGCTTTCACTTGAGTCATATCTTTATTTCCCATACACACTAGCCTTAAAAGCAAATTCAGACTTGGGAAGAGAATCACCAAACTCACTTAATTCGAAGGCTGAAATATTGCCAACTAGATGATCTCTTGTAGCCTCTGAGACTATCCTAATCTCTTTTATACCTGCAAACTTATGTTTGTATGAATTTGGTAAAGATCTGAGTACTTTTGATACAATTTCTAATTTTTCCAAAGTTCCACTAGCACACCTGATGCCACACACAAGTTCATTTATCTTTTGCATGTAGATTATAATGTTTTCATCTTCGCTCATCCTCATTGTTTCAAATTTTCCTCTCAGACTTTGCAGCTTTGCACATTTGACATATTTATCACCTTCATACAAGTACTCCAACTTTTTCTAGATTTCATAACCAATTTTTAGACCAAAGACATTTGTCATTTCTAAATCAATTAGGGCACTCAACAAGGCTTCTTTAGCTCGAAGATTATTTTCAGCATCTTTGATTTGATCAGGAGTTGAAGGACCTTTCTCCGGAGGTTTATACTCAACACTGGTTATTGCCCAATAGGCATCACCCATGCATTGCAAATGGAACTCCATGCGATTTTTACAAACAGAATAATTTGTTCCATCAAATCTTGGACTATCCTTCTTGTAGGTGGACATCCTGGATCTCCTCAAGCGGTTAGGCTTTTATGAGAGGATCTGGCTCTGATACCAATTATTGGAACTAGACAACTGAGAGGGGGGTGAATCAGTTGTTCCACAATTAAACTTTTCTTCCTTTAACCTTCTTTATTATCTTTCTATCAAATTAGTGATGTAAACATTAAAGCATAGATTAACAACATAAGAGCAGAAACATAATCAACACACTTGACACCAAGATTTTGATGTGGAAACCTAGTTAAGGGAAAAACCATAGTGGGGGTTAACCCACAAAATGTGTACCCTATTAAAAATACTTAATAAAATAGAAGGCACATGCCTTCGAGCACACTGCCCAGAGCTCACTTCTCAAAAGAGAGGCTCACTGCCTACAGAATTTATTTAGAAAGAATTAACTGAGAAATAGCATCTACTTCATGCCTGATTCAGTTTCAATAAATGCTCAAGAACTTTCTCTTTGCCCCAAACTCTTCTTCACACTCTATATTGCTCTCGTTCCTTTTCTTCTCTGCTCTGCTCCTGATCCTTTCTTTGGATTTTTTTTTTCACAAGGATAATGTTTGGCAACTCTTCAACAAGTATTAATACACTTTATCCATCTTGGAATGATCAACAAGGTCAGCCAAACTTAACACGGATCTTTATGCTATTGGCCAATCATAGCTGAGACTTGTGTCTTCCTCCATTAATACACCATGCTTCATAAAAGGATTTTTAGATCATCTACAACACGCTAGGAACATCCGGCCAGCCAAGACTGGGAAGAACAACAACAACCAAGAGGAAACCTTCAATCACGAGCTCCTTTGTCAATGTGGACCACCAACACAACAGCCACGCGATCCAGAGACCACCACAAGCACAATTAAGTCAACAGGAATAACCACACCACTTCACATCACCATAATCACTTGCATCTTCATATTGAACCTCAAGAACACACACTGCCATGACTGTCAAACTAGAAAGATTGCTTCTGGATCTCCAAACCATGAACCACATGAGTTGAGGAAACATACCAACATCCCTGACATGCCTCTAGATCCATAGATCACAATATTCTCACACCAGATGAATCTGGACCAACTTCTTGCCACTCTGTCACAATAGAACAGCTGCAAAAACCTGTTCTACTCATAGGGCCATAACTTCGTCAAATCTTCATGTAGACCGTTCAAATCTTAACTAGAGCAACACTAGACAACCCTATACAAACCCTTTAATCTGCAAACTCTAATCTTCACCTTACTGGAAATACTGATCACTCTTCTACACTGTCTTCACTATTTCTGACAGAAGGATATGTTGACATCAATGACAACACATCAGGCACATATTTGCAACAATCTATCCATTCCTCAACGGCAAACCAAGAAATCCCAACATCTAAAACTTAAGTAGACCTCTTTGGGGGAACCCATGGAGATCATATTCTAGAAACTAGTCCAAGAAAACATGATCACATTCCTTATGACTAGACTATTCGATGACACAAAACCTAAACTTGTGTGGTACAAAGAAAACAAATATTGTGAATACTACTGCATAAAAGGCCACACTACTGGTAAGTGCATGAAGCTTAAAAACTATATCCAAGATCTTGTTGATTGTGGTGAGATTGAAGTAGAAGGAAACTCGTCCTCTTTTCCAAACATCAAATTGCATATATATCAGGATCCCCTTCCAAATCCTGACCAATCCCAACTATCCACCTCAAACCAAGGTCATTCCCACAATAATTACACTAATAACTTTTGTTCCAACAAAGTATCCTCTTTCTACGATTCTGTTGTAGGGTATATCCAATGTATTTGTAGGCAAGTTGCTACCATTAAAATCAAATTTTCCAATTGCATTGTCGGTATCAGACATGTGTTGGGATTAAGGTACCATCAACCTTGTAAATTATATGTATTTAATTACTCCTAATATTGTTTGTAAATGCATTCATAAGGGATTATTGATCCATTGAAAATAATAAATATTTATTTACAGTGATGGTAAAAAGTAAGTTTTATCTTGGGAGTTACTGCAAGTGAAAGGTTGGTGTCGAAGTTTAATAATGACTTATGACAAGTGTAAGAGCATCTTCTATTATTAGTGTCTTACATGTAAGGAATCAACTATTATTTGATCATATTTGCATAGCATCTTATGGCAATTTGTAAGATGTAAGAGGTTATTTTTAGCTTGTTGTTGACTATTCCCAAAGTGGGTGTTGAGATTTGTATATTTTGGGTGCCATATGTTTAAAAGAGGGTTATGACAATTGTAAGAGGCTAGTAATAGCCCATTGACTAGAAAACCTAAATATGGCATTAGATTTTCCCATGTTGGGTGCCACATTATATGTGCTCTTCTATAGCTTGTATTTTCTATTTAACAGAAGCTTGAGGAGTATAGAATATGAGTTGAATGCTCACAGGTAAATAGGTATAGTTAGATTAGATATAGGATTGAAGGAAGTGAATGCATTGTAATTTTTTTAAAGATAATACAACTTGGCATCTTTCCTGGTGAAGTTTTTTACTTGAAAGGGTTTTCTCCACATAACCATTGTGTTCTAAGATTCTTAGGTGTTTACTAATTTCCTTGGTGCTAATTTTACATTCTTTAATCTTCATTTGATATTTTATAGATTAAATTTCACATTTGTATTATAATTTTATATTTATATATTGTAGTGGTTTGCCTTCATTTCTTACATTTGGTATCAAAGCCTAGCCAACTTTACTTCTTGGGTGGAAGAGTGATGGTTTTTTGTGTTGTAGTGGGAGTTCTAGTTAAATTTGTTTTGCAATTTTGTGTGTGGAATTCATGGCTTTATCTAGATCTCAGTTGGATATTAAGAAGTTTAATGGAACTAACTAGAAGTTGTGGAAGATAAAGATCATGGATTTCCTTGAAGAGAGGGATCAATGGTTGGTTGTAACAAAGGAAAAGAAACTAGATAAAATAGATCAAGATGAGTGGGATAAGATGGATAAGAAAGCACAAGGGATAATTTGGCTTTGTCTTGCAAATTTAATTTTGTTAATTAAATTTAGCTAAAGAATCCATTGCATATTCTCTATGAAAATGTTTGGTTGAGATTTACCAAGCCAAGCATCTAGTAAATAAATAATATTTAAAAAGAAAATTGTTTTCTCTGAAAACAAAGGAAGGTGATTTAATTGCTAAGATTTGATTTTGAGTTAATTAACCTCTGTTGATGTTAAGATTGAGGAAGAAGATAAATGCATTATGCTTCTTTATTCTTTGCTTGAGTCATGGGAGAATTTTATTCTTTCTTTTAGTGTTAATCTTGAAGGTCCTAAGCTAGATGCTCTTGTTGCAATATTGTTGTCACAGGAAATGAGAAAGAAAGCTATGGATAACTCAACAAATTCTCTTAATGTTAGGGGAAGGTCAAAGGAAAGAGGTGAATCTAAAGGAGAATAGAAGAGGCATAAAGAGAAGTCTAAGGGAAGATCTAAAAATCCTAGTAAAAAGAATAGAGTGAAGTGTTGGAATTGTGGAAAGAGGGGACATGTTGAGAAGGAATGCAAAAACAAAAAGAAATAGTGGGATTCCTCTATAAAAAAGTCCTCAAAATCAGGTGATGAAGTCTTGATTTATTCATGTAATATTATTTTAAATGAACACTAGTTGGTTAACTTAGGATACTCATATCACATGACTCCTCATAAGTAGTGGTTTTCGCATATGAATAATATGATGGAGATGAAGTCTATCTTGGGACAACAATTCATATCCGATAGTTGGACAGGGTAAGGTATAGTTGTGTTTTAGTGATGGGAGGATAAAAATCATCCCTATTGTGTAATATTGCTCTCCTCTACTTTTTTTCCTTGTAGAAGGATAATATCAGGTTTTGCAGGTGATCCTAGTCTCTTGAGTCTAATGGGGACTCTCACACCAGGATTTTATTCATTCTACTTCTTTATTTGAGTTCTAGGTAAGCCTGGTTAACCTCCTAGTTTGGCTTCTTTCTTCTTGGTTACCTAGCATCTTGGTCCCATTTTTATTCTATGACAAATTTGGTTGGAGTGGAACCATCAGATCTTCTAGGGTCATAGAGTCTTATTGTGCAAGTTTGGCAGAAGATCATGGATTCTATTAAAGAAACTATAGCATCCAAATGTTCTTTTGATAAGGTCCTATCTCCTTCTGATACTCAACTCTCAAGATTCCTAGAGCTATATTCCTTAGTTTCTTCCCCAATTTAGTCTTGTTGTAGTTTGAAGTCTCTTAGGAAGGTGAATAGGGTAGGTAAGTGGTCTTCCCCCATTTAGTTTTTCAAAAGTAATATCAATGGTTCTTCCTAGGGCATTCTAGGTGTTGCTAGGATTGGAGGGGTTGGGTGTGCTAGTGATGAGACTACTCATTTCATGTTTTCTACTACTATGGGGATTGACACCAATAATCTGATGGACACTTGGGCCATTCTTGTGGCTCTAGACAAAGCATGTGAGTTGGGATGAAAAAATGTTATTTGTGAAATAGACTCTGTGATCTTGGTTTCTCTTTTGAACAAAGAAAGGATCTAGGAGTTCTCTTAGATGTTGGATTCTCTTTTTGAGAAAATTCTTCACCTTACTCCTAATTTTAAAGCTCTCTTTTGTTCATATTCCCAGGGAATAGAATTGAGCTGCACATTGCCTTGCTAAATGGGCTTTAGAGGATATCACAATTAGTATGTATTTGAGATGGGATCTCTACTTTTTAATAAATCTTCACATCTTCTACAACTTCTCCATAATGATTAAACTTGAGCCTCCTTGTCTTGGTGGGAGCATTTTCCTCATGAGGCTGTAATGTTTATGTAGGGAGATCTTAGTGGATAGGCACCAGATAATGGGTTAGATAGGTAGTAGTAGGAGTTAATTATTGTGATGTTGTTTGTATGTGTAGAATCAAATGCATTTTTGTTCCAGTTCTTTCATATTTACAGATAGGTTTGGTGGTGGTGTGTTTTGCATTAGTTACCACAGGTGTTTCTCTATTATTATCTTCATTTGGTTCTTCATTGGACAGTTTCTCTAAAGGGGTCACATGAGGTGGTTGGTAAGATGGGCAAGAGGAATAAGGGAAAGGAAAAGTTTGTTGAAAATAGCTCAAAGCAAAGGAAACATCAGGTACCTAGCAAAGAGATGATAGCAGACTTCATGGTATTTGTTGAGAAATAAATTAAGGACCCAAACCTTCAACACTAGGTTATTAGGATTTGGGAACTTGCTAAAGATATGGACAGGGCTCTAAGAATGGGGATTCACTCTACCATGGCCAAACTCCTGCTTGAACTTGGGCACACTCGAGGGAGGTGGAATATTTTTTGACATGGCTCAAATATTGTCCTATGTGTTATGCCCTGCATAACCACCCCCTTCCTTTTCAATAGATTGGGACCCACTTTTTTGTATTTTGTTGTTTTTGGGTCATGTGGCTTTTCCCTGATGATCTTATGATCATATTTTCTCTCTTAAATTTCTAAGAGACTTATTTTTTTGCCTTTCAAACTTAGGCTTTTAAGTTCCTTTGTTGAGTCCCGAGAGTTCTTTCACTCTTGGGCTCGCAGGTTCTCGGGTCCATTTTGGTTCCCAAGACCATGTGTTTTTGACTGATTAGGACCTCAGGCCCTGATCAGATTTTTGACCTCAGGGCCCCTATGATCCTTTTTAGGCCCCTAGTGGTCCTTTTCTATCTTTTGTCCCCACTCCTGACGAGTCCCGTCAGGATCGTGGGGCCCAATCGACCTTTTGACCCCCTATGCATAGGACCTTAAATCCTTTTTCATGCCATGCCCCCACCATGACTACTACATTAATGGTAACATGGGCCTTGTACAAATAGGGTATTTAAAGGCTTTTGCATCCTTTTATTCCTCATTTGTGCATCGTTTTCTCTCTCTCTCTTGCTTGCTACGACCTTGGTGAATTCAGAAATATATTTGCACATCTTTAGATTCACAATTTGAGAGCATTGTTGATCTTTTCACACACACATGAAAAGCTTTGGTCATGGTTTGAAATTCTCCACGTCTCCATTCCTCGAATTCTAAATTTTTAGTGCTTCAGGTAGGGTTTTATCGTCATTTCCTTTGTTTGTTTATTTCTTTTGCTTGTGGTGTTCTTCCTTTCTTGTTTTCTTATTGTTTTAGATTAGGGGTTTAAGTAGGTTTTACTTGCTTTCAGTTCTTGGTTTACATTTCCTCATTTTCCTATTTTCTAGGGTTTTAGTTTAGGTTAATTTAGGTTTTAAATTCAATAAATGGACCAATCCCCAATTTCAAATAGTTAATTTATTCAAATTTTAGACCTCAATTCAAAAATTCACAGAAACCCTTTTAGGCGTTGAGCCCCATTTTACAAATTGTTGGATTTTTAGCCAAAATAGTGGGTCTAATCAGGACGTCGGGCCCTGATTGACTCATTAACCTTAGCTTCACCTTAAGTGCTAAAACCTAAATTCATCCTGCTCCCTGCGAGCTTTTAAAAAGGTTCTAAGTCTTAAGGGTTCCTTTAGGACTTTGGGTCCCAAAGGGTTTTTCGGCCCAAGAACTTCAAAAGTTCCAAAACCTAATTTCTACCCGCTTCCCGTAAGGAATTCAAAACTGTTTAACTCTTATGAAAGAACTATTAGGACTTTGGACCCCGAAAGGTTCATAGGCCTTAGGGTTTTCTAAAAGTGCCAAAACCAAATTTTACCCCACGGCCTGCTATTCATTCACTAATCCATTCTGGGACTTCAAGCCCAATAAGAACTTTTGATCCAAGGGTTCAAAATGCAAAAGTTCTAATAGCCACTTTCCTTCTACCGACCCACATCCCGCCAGTTAAGAAATACAAACATAGTGTCCATTTTAGGATTTTGGACCTACAATGGCTTTTTAGTCCTCTTTATGCCTTTAGCCTAAAAATTGATTTTCACCCGCTACTCTAGACCTGATTGGGACAGCAAGCTCGGGATCCAATTTTGGACCTGGGTCCAAATTTCCAACTTGGTCCTAAAAACCTGCCAAGCTAGAAAAATCCTAAGAATGCTTAGAATTTAGTGATTCCCTTGGCTTTTCTAGAATTTTTATATGCCCCTTTTTCTCATGTAGGCTAGATAGATGTTTGAAGAGGAAACTTCAGACCATCAGAGTGAGGAGACACTTTCTAGCTCTAAATCTATGAAAGAGATTGACCTAGAGGAACAGGAGGTAAGAGAAGCACAATCATCTACAAAGCCCTCTAAGCAGAAGAAGAAAAAGGAACTACCCATAACAATGAAGTACCAATTCCAAGGGATTCCAAAAGATTCAAAGCTCAAGAATGAACTTATGAATGTTACAGACATTGAACTAGGTCACATTGATCTAGAAGTTTTTAAACACGATACATTCAAGGACATTGTTACTCCTCGAGTAAAGAAGATCACTCAATCTAGCTTGGGACATATTGAGTGCTTTCCACCCACAGTCTAATTCCCTAAATTGGTTCTTACCTTTTCTCATCATTACAACCATGATGAGAGAAAATGTTATGACTCTAGTGGGAACCTCTTGCTTGATATTACACTAGAGATGATACATATGGTTTTTGACTTTCCATTGTATCCACAAGCCCACACATTACCAATGGTTGATGCCCTTAAGGCATATAATCAAGATGTTACTAGGAATAAGGGATACTTGAATCACCATTGGCTAGCAAATAAGAAGAAGTCTGCCTCTAAGGTCCCAGGGAAATTATCCAGATCATATTTTTAGGGAGAGGTATTAGACATGATTACATTGCTAAGTAGGGCCTTTGGGAGAGAAGAATCTAGGACCTATGAAACTTGGGTCTTTCAATATATCTCTGTTACTCTGAAAGGGGATACCATGATAGATTGGGCACAAATGGTTTCAGACAACATACACTCTCAGTTGATGTCAGTAGTACAAATTAAGAAATTTTATATGACATCGTATGTTGTATGGCTAGCTGCTAGGGTAGGAAACTTCCCTGGTCTATCAACTTTAGGGGTAAGAGGAGAGGCTCTAGGATAGAGCAAAATCTAGGATTTTTATCTCCAACTGGAGCTAAAAAAAGAAAAAAAACATTTCAAAAAGGTGAATAATGCATTTTCTACTCTATTATTCTACAATTGACAGGAGACCTTGCTTTCCAGATGTCCTTGAAAGCAATGGATCTTATTAAGCCATGGGGATAGTGGTTCATTCAATTCCCCAAAGCCACATACATAAGGATAGTAGGCTTCAAGAGTGCTCCATTTTTTCTCTCGAGGCATTGCAGTGAAAAGATTATTTTGATAGAATTTTCCCACCAGATTAGTGAAGTTCATTTGAAACTATCTGGAAAACATAAATCTAGAGTCAAGTATCCATTGGTTTTGGATTTTATGAGTGTCCTTCCATTATTACTGTGAAAATAGCAGCCAAAGAGCTAAATGCTCTAAATTTGAAAGTATATGAGCTTAGGGAGGATTTCAACCCTGTTGGCAAACTTAATCAACTCTTTCCAACTTTGGATTTCAAACATAAGCATTCTTTAGAAGACTTCTGGGAAAATTGCCAAGATGACTTCAAAATCAGGAAGAAGTATATGAGACTTACTGCCTTTTAGTTAAAAGAATTTGGACTAAGAAATGACATACTAGAGGAATTTTTCGATGACGGTGTGGTACTAGACCCAGTATATTAGGTGTCTGCCATTGATGAAAATCCCTTGGACCCCATCAATTGGTCAAAGAAGGAGGATAATTCCATCAGGGAGTTTAGTTCTTATGTTATTCAGAGGAGTATGGAATGGATAGAGCCAAGGCTGAGAAATTTTGTGCCTCCTAACCCACAAACCAAAAAAAGAAACAAAGATCATGCTTCATCTCTGGGGACCCCAGCTGGGAAAAGACAAAAGATATAGGGTAAACCCCCAAAGACAACAAAATCTGGGGTCTCCTTATAAATTGCTTCTCTTGAAGATGTCCTCAGAGTTGTGCAGGAAAAATTTGCTAAATCTTCAATGATGTACAAGGAGGAAACAACAAGAATTACTTCTGGCATTGGTATCATGCATGTTTCTCAAGTCATTCCTCCCAAGGATGCTATTGGGCAAATGCCAGGTGAAGGTCAATAGGACACCACAGAAGCAAAAATTTCATAATCTACCTTTGGCACTATTATCTTTCCATCTCCCTCCTCAGAATAACAATAAGGAACTAAACAAGAAACTGAAGAGGAGAATGTTACTTAAGAAGATAAGACTTCTGAGAAACAACAAGAAATCCCCAGTGAAGAGATTCTAGAACAACAACAAGAATTTGAGGGGTAGGAAGAAACTGAGTAAGAAGAGGAAGAAAAGAAAGAGGAGATAGACAAAACATAAGAGGATATTCCTTTTGAGGAAGAAAAGAAGAAGATATTGGCAATGAACATGTGCTCACCGAGCAGGAGCAACAAGAAAAAATTAACTCTACTGAACAAACCAAAAGGGATAATGCCTCTGATAATATTGATTCCTCAAAATCCACAGATAAGCCACCCCAACAAGAACAAAAACAAAAAACCAAAGTGGGTGAGCAATCATATCAACAATAGCAGGTAGCACAACACCAGGTTAGCCAAACTCCACAAGCTCCTACTACACCATCATAGTTGAACCTCAATTTGGGAAAGAGGCAGAAAATTGTTTCAAGGCCTTTGAGCTTCCAAGAAATGATTGCAGAATTGGAGAAAGAGAAGCCAAAGAAAAAGGCTAGAACTTAATCAACTATCTGAACCCATGATCAAGGGGAGAGAATTGCTGAAATTGCCACTCCGATAGTTGATAAAGATGACAAAGATCTCCAAGCATAAGACTATCAAATTACAAGGGTAAATTTGGGTAAGCAGACCCATAATGAGGAGATTGCTTCTTTTGACTCTACATACACAATTGTCAAGTGTAGAATGCAGAAGGATAAACAAGCCAAAGACAGCTTGAAATTACAACTACATCAGATGAAGACATTTGTCACAGGTCTTGTTACTCTTGTATCACAACAACCAACATCCACCGATGTGCCAATTTTGATGACAAAGTAGGAAGTGGATACATTGCAGGCAATGAAAGAAAAATCTTCTGTGCTTGACAAGTGGGTTTCCAAATTTTTGGTAGAAGCTTTCAACATTTTTGACAAGTACTTTCCATTTTATGAAGAATCTTACTAGTTGGAGAGAGAAATTGATGGTTTTGTTGAAAGTCATAAAAGAGAAGATAGAGAATTAGAGCGAGTTTTGAAAACTCTAAAGGTGATTAGAAAAATGACCAAAGAAGAATTGGTAGAATCTCGTATTTTGCAGGATGAAGAACCCAATTTTGTGGATGACAGTATCAAGATTACTTAATATAAAATTGAGTAAATAGTTGAATATCAACTTGCATTATTAATATTATGGAAGGACCTTTTTGAATATATTGGTATTTTTGAGACTTCTATTCAGGAAGTTATTGGTGAAAATATATATTCATATGACAAATGTAGATTGGAGCCTGTGGATAAAGTGAAGGAAGTCTATAAAAAGAAGATGGATGATTTGTATCAGACTCTGAGTTTTGATGAAAATAGGCTGAACAAATTGTAGAATATAGATGTGGATAAGGTGGAACAACTTCTTTCAAACTATGTAGAATATAACAAGGCTCAATCTGTAGCAAGGGCATCCATTTCTCACTAAGTTCATTTTGTCAACTTAGCCAATATTGATGTTTAAAAGAGATTGTAAAGAAAAACATTTTTGTAAAAAGGGACTCACTATTTTTATAAAGTGGGCCCTACAAAAATCTTTATTTTCTCTTTTTTATATTTTTGAGTTGAAAAGTCAACTTAGAAATAGACATGCAAAAACAATTCTATTTTTGAATGTGCTTTTTGAGTTGCATGAGGTTGGTGATAAAAACAATGATAAAATGTATTGCATCTAGTTTATGACTGCTGTAATTATTCTTTTTGAAGGGCCTATAAAAGGGACAAACTCATTTCTAAGAAGGGTATAAAAATTGAAGAATTAGGTTGTTGGTCCACATTTAGTTTTTTTCTTAAGATTTTTTAGTAGTTAGCAATTTCTATAGTATCTTAGCATAGAGAAGGTGGTTCTTTCTGGAAATAGATCCGTATTTCTAGTACTTGTGCTGGATCTATTTTCTTGTAGTGAAGTTCAATGAAGTTAATACAAGATGGCTATCAATTCCGTGGGATCTATCATCGTGTTTCTGGTGTAGTGCATTGAACTTATTCTTTACTTCCATATTTATTCAAGAAATTCTAAAATTCATGTTCTAAAATTATGAATTTTATTTCTGATTTGCGTATGAAATATAGTAGTCAGAAAGTATAATTCTAATCATATTTATTTGGAAATCCTTTGAATGTTGCACCATGATATGAATGATTCCATTTTTATAAAACTGATTTTAATATTGTGGTTAATGAATTTCTTGGATGAATGTGTTGATACAAAGTTTAAAATTTGATGTGCTGTGTCATTTACTTCTCAATCTTGTATCATCTTTTGATCTTTCTTTCAAAACAATAGTAGATAGATTAAGTTATACCTAGTTTGAATAAATAATTGAATAACCAAAACCCCTTGTGAACTTTCCATATTTACCCTATGCTTGCACAGATAGTTGTGACCCAACTCCTGAGACCTTGAGGATCATTGATTATCTTTTAGATTAGTTGTCCTTTCAGGAGAGGCAAGTTGAATCTCACCTTGCCTATGTTGAATGCATGTGTTAAATGTTAGGCCATCAACACTATGCCTCCCTGCTTTTGAGTGCGATAAGCTCATACCTATTACATGATGACATTGAAGATGTGGTTCACCAAGAAAAGGTTTATTTCAACTATCCTTGATCATTTACATGCTTCTAAGAAATGACAATTGTGTTTGTAGTGGGAGGTGGAGAAACTAGTTAAGGGTTTAAAGGTGGCACTTCCTATGGATGTTATTCTAGCATTTTCTTATTTTTATGACAATAAGGGCTCAAAGGATGTGGAGGTGGTGACTCCATCTGGTATGTATGTGCCTTGCATAAAATGTAATTTTTCTTCTAGGGGTGGCTTGGGGCCTGCATATTTTTCCTGGTCCCCATTTTAAACTTGGTTTTATACTCTAGTTTCCCAGTTTCATAAGGTAATTACAATCTGTTTTAAATGCTTTTGTATATATTTTTTTGATGGGTGTGGTTTTGTTGATCCTTCAGTTTCCTTTTGGGTGGGAGATATGAAGTTTTTTTATTTGATTGACAAGTCATTAGTCAAGCAAGTACGTAGATGGTATTAATTGTTAATGAATATGGACCTGGACATTTTTTGCCAGCATTTAGGTGGTTTTGGCACTTTTTATGGGTTCCTAGACCTACTAGGTTTATCATAAAAAAAATTAACCAACTATGTAATAGTGCTACCATTTAGGGAAACAATTAGAGACTTTCATGGTTACTTGTGGAAGTTATTGAATATATAACTCTTAAGTAAATAAAATAACTATTTAGTAAATAAATTCATATTATTATATAATATAATATAATATAATATTATAATGTTATCTATTATAATTAATAACATAAGAGGTGTATAAGCTATACAAAAAAAGGGTGGATGAGATAAAGGGATGCTTCTAAATTAGAAAAGAATATAGAAATGTACTTTAAATAAAATAACTCTTAAGTAAATAAAACAAATTTATATTATTATATTATATCATATTATAATATTATTTATTATAATTAATATAAGAGGTGGATAAGTTATATGAAAAAACCTCCACCCCCAATCCTCTCTTCTTCCCCCCTTTCCATCCCTTGAGTGAAGTTTTTAAGGTGGTAGGGTGGTCAAAAGCTTTTAATTTAAGAGCTCTATTTGTTTGGGGAATCTTGGATCTATCATTAGAAGAATCCTAGTAGTTGGCCTAGGGGATGAACTCTCAAAGACCAAGCTACTTTTTTTTCCATTCTTGCTAATTAATCATGTTGTTCCCTTAAGGAAGCTAATGTTCTTGCATGGGGACATGATTCTAAAGGAGCTTACTCAGTGGATCTTAGTTATGAATTGTTGGAACATAAGAAAGGTGTGAATAGATTTCCCATGGTGGAACAAATCTGGAACAAATTTAGTTGGCCTAAGTACAATTTATTTATCTAGTTATTGTGTCAGAATAATGTCTTACCTAGGATCATATAAGAAAAAGAGGATTTCAAGTCCCTTCAAAATGTATCTTGCATGGCAATAGTGAAGAAAGTGTGGCTCACCTTTTCTTCCAATGCTCCTTCTCCTTAGGTATTTGGGGGAAATGGTAGAAAATGTGGAACCAACATTTTATTCATGCTACTTCTTTATCTAAGTTCTAGACAAGCTTTGGCTAGCCTCCTACTTTGTCTTCTTTCCTCTTAGTTGCTTAAATCTTGGTCCCATTTTTATTCTATGGAAAATCTGGTTGGAGTGGAACCATCAAATCTTCCAAGGTAACCAAGTCTTATTGTGCAAGTTTATAAAAAGATCATGGATTCTATTAAATAAACTATAGCAAGCAAATGTGATTTTGACAAGGTCATATCTCCCTTCGATACTTAGCTCTCAGGATGCCTAGAGCTATATTCCTTAGCTAATTCTCTAGTCTAGTCTTGCCTTGGTCTGAAGGCTCCTAGGAAGGTGAATAGGGCAAGTAAGTGGTCTCCCCCCCCCATTAGGTTTTTTCAAAATTAATATCGATGGTTCTTCCCAGGGAAATATAGGTTCTACTAGGATTGGAGTGGTTGGGCATTCTAGTGATGGGACTACTCATTTCTTCTTTTCTACTACTATGGGGATCAACACCAGTAATCTGGTGGAAGATTGGGCTATTCTTGTGGCTCTAGAGAAAGCATGTGATTTTGCATGGAAAAAGGTTATCTATGAAATAGATTCCATGATCTTGGTTTCTCTTTTGAACAAAGCAAGGATTTAGGAGTCCCCTTGGAGGTTGACTTCTCTTATTGAGTAGATTCTTTGCCTTACTTCTAATTTTAAATCTATCTCTTTTGTTCATATTCTGAGGGAACAAAATGCAATTATAGATTGTGTAAGACCCAACCCTTTTATTTTTGTGTGAATACTTTAGTTATAGGCATGCAAGCCTATGATATTTATGTTTTGGATGATTTGTGTCTTTGATTATATTGTGACTCTTTTCAATAGATTTATATGGTTATTGTACTTGTAGTTTTGGATGTTATGGATTGGACCTTATACCCGTACCTCTTTGAGGGCTTCCAAAAGGAAGCCTAATACTAAGAGGGGGAGGATGTGAGGTCCATCTCTGTCTGACATTTTAGTTGACTTAGTTTGCATTGCTTGGTTATATTAGTTAGATTATATTTTTGATGTGTGTGGAACATTATGTTGATTCTATGGACATTTATGGTTATTATGTTGGACATTATGCTAGATGACACTTTTGGACATTATTATGATATTTAAACTTTATGGATTTAAGTGTTCAATTATATGATTTAATTTATCTAAGTAGATTAATGATTATGTGGGAAAAGAAAACATTAAATGAATTTGATGCTAATATGTTATTGTTAAATAAATTAGTTAAGTTATTTGAATGTAATGGACATGAATGGAATTGGTTTATTTAATTAAATGTGTGATGAATTTAAATTGCTTCAGCTATATTATCTTGACATACCGATGTTCAAAAAGTGAGTGTGCAAGTGGGTGGTCAACCTCCTTAAGTGGACTCAGAGACTCCATGAATCCTCTATGTCATACCTGTTGGCCTAGCCTAACCCATGGAAGGGATTAAGGCTAAAAGTATTGTGTGATTGTTATTGTTATTTTAATTTTATTATTGGGGAACTATATTATGTTTATAATTTTAAATTCATTTCATTTAATTGGTGGGAGTCATTTTAATTATTTATTTTAATTCATTTATTTCTTTAATGGGATGAGGATAAGTGTTTTTATTTAATATTTAATATTTCTTTTTTTAATAAAAAAAGATTTCTATTTTCTTATTTCTTTTTGGGAAAAAGGAGAGATTTTTTTGGGAAAAAGAAAGGAAATTGCTTTCTTTTCTCTTTTTCCCTCCTTTTTGATTTTATGGGAAGAAAGGATTTGGGTTTAGGATCTTTTCTGTGCACAAGATTTTGAGAAGAAAATGATGAGAAAAGAAGAAGAAATTATGGCTAAAGAGGGTTGCATGTTTGAGCATGGGATTTTGTGATTCAAGAACAAGAGCTTTTAATTATTTTGCTAGTTTTTGTTGGGCTCACCCTAACATGGGGAGCTGAGGTAACACTTTGCATACTTTGGTAATTTATTTGATTTATAAAATGAATGTGTTGTTTGATATGTTGTTTTGTGTAAGGGTTGTATGTGTCTTTCTGTTTTGTCATGGTTGGGGTTATGGGTTGTATGGGAGTGGCCCTCCAAATTGATGAGAGTCTCCCAAGTCTTGGGGTTGAGGGAGGCATGAACCTCTCTTGGGGAATGGTTACTGGTTTTATTTGATTTATTGATGGATATGTGATTGGTGTATTGTGGGGGTTGTGGAGATGCATATTCGTATATTTTTCTATGTTGAGATGTATGGAGGTTTTGGAGATGTGTGGAGAAGTGGGGTTGTTGATATGTTGTGCATGGAGTGGTGGTGATTGGTGGTGTTAGGGTTTGATACAGTGTTTGTTGTGGAGGTATGTGTGGGAGGTGTTAGGACAGTAAAATTTTGAAACTTTACTGTCTTCTCACTCCATCATATTCTGAACAAATTCTAAAAAAATATCTCAAAAAACCATGATAAAAATTTAATGTATCTCTCAAGGTGTCTATAGATGAGCAGTGCCAAATGTCTTCAAGGTCAATCCATCGGCAAGATGTTGTTTTGCTTATACCGATACATAAGGAATCGTTCAAAAATAACCATCGGCGTGAGAATGCAGATCGGAAGGAGATTTATGGAAGTCACCGATGGAATAAGTAATACCGATGACCTTACATCGGCAAGAGAACCAAGTAGTCATTCCGATCGGTATGACTGATAACCATCAGAGGATCCTTCAAAAGCTTCCTCGATGGTATATATCATACCAATGAAGTATTTCGGCAAGAGTTTCACCGAACATCCTGCGGGAGCAACGAAGCAAATAGCCATCGGCAAGAAGTAAACTATCAGGATAAGACACAAAGAAGTTGCCGATACCCAAAGTCTTGGTGATAAGAGAGCTTTCGGTGAGACTCACAACGATACACATATCTATCGGGATAACTCGACATATTGGGACAAAGGAATTAGGTCTTGCCGATTTACAAGTCACGGCGATCAAAAGGTGTCGGTGACACTTTAATATACTCTGTCCGATAAAGAATACGAAAGGGCCATCGGGGAGATGATTGGGATCGGGTTATCCTTTGAAAGCTATCCCAATAGTATATTTCATTCCGATGAGAATAAATTCATACCTGTTGATACTCTAGCGGCAAGACATTAACAAAGTCATCCCAATCCAAAGTAAAGATGACTATCGGTGAGACGACAAAGCTCAGGGAAACATAATTATGTTATCTCAATAGTGTTAATTACCCTGATAAACAAATTATATCGGTAAGACGCATTACGTCGAAGAGAAATCTAAATCACACGGCGATGAAACAGGTCCTGCCGATGGTCACGCCGATTGATTGTTCGTGCCATAAAAGCATTAAGGTCGCCCAGACATTTTAAAAATCATACCGATAAGAGGAGTTATGGCGATGTGACATTTCACAGCGACGAACATTGAATTGATCAGATAATTAAATACAAACGGCTATGAAATCCTTTATGATCATTATAACTACAAAGCCGTCTGAGAAGAGAATACAGAGGAACTCTTGAGGCAAAAGCGGAGGATTTTGATTCCAGCCAACAAGCGACAGGTACATACATACAAACTACTGTATAGCTTGTGTTTAAATTTTTTGCAGAAGTTTTAAATATGGAAACTCCGGGAAAGGGAAAAGGAAGAAAGTCACAAGGGGAAACCAGTAAGTCCAAAAAACAAAAAATTGAACAAACCCCTGAGGAAAAAGTAAAAGATAGAAAACTCAACCAGGACTTGATTGACCAACTACATGGGTCAACTCCCAAGGCCAGAAGGTCTGCTCAACTCAGGGTAGAGGTTGAGAGATTAGAAGATAAACATAAATGCCTGGGAGATATCTAGACCCCAATTCGGGGATATGAGCTTTTCAGATTCCACTATAATAGAAGGTTTAGGAATGCTCCTGTGTCAAATCCATGGCACATGAATTTAGGAAAATTGGTTGTGCCTAATGTATTCTTGAATGTGGAACTCCTTCAACTACTTGCCAGACATTACAATTCAAGCCTAAAAGCCATCTGCAACCCACAGGGAGAACCAATTGTGCATCTGTCAAAAAATGCTATTTGTGAGGTGTTTGATCTAGATGATTTATGCACTGTCCCTATTGTTTATGAAGATCTAGATAAAGAGTATTGGAGAATGGATACAACTTACAATGGATGGAGGTTGCCCATTCATAGGCCCAGGGTTGAAGGAGAAGTGATGCCCTTAACTGAAAATGATGGCCCTCCCTTTCATGTAGCTATATTTGAACCATATATACAGTATACCTATTTTTTTGTAGGCCAAGTCCTTGGTTCAGAGGTCCCCGAGTTCATGACTATTCCTCTAATGGTCATAGCTTCTGACATTCAGTGTCATAATGCAAGGCAGTTTGATTATGCTTCTTATATTGCTAATAGAATGGACTCTGGTCTGTCTGCAATAAAAAATAGTGCTCCAGCATGCTCTTTTGAGCATTATTCAATGCTTATGCACATGGTGTTATATTACGGCCAGGAAGTAGGGTTATGGCCAAGTGAGTTTTGAGTTAGTGCTGCAGATAAGAAAGGGGAAAAGATACCCATACAAATGTGGACCAGAATCTGGGATAGTAGATATGCCCACTCCAGCTATGCTCAATTTGAAGAACATTGTGTAAAAGTGTTGTATAGGTATTTTAACCACCCCTGTGAATATTCGATTTCTACTGAAATAAAAAGATTCCTCAGACCAAAAGATTTTGGTGGCCCCCCTACTGTCACTCATAATTGGGGAGACTGGTATTGCTTTGAGGATGCTACTATGATCAGAGTTTATGGATTTGAGGATACTCCATTCATATTACCTAAGACTGTCCCTGACAGACTTGCATATTTAGAGATAATTAGGCAAATGCATTGTTCAAATGTGATGCATTTGAGTTCACATGATAAACAATCATTTATGCCCAGCACCTTATGTTTTGGAGATTTTACTGTGGTTTCAAAAGAAGGTTACAATCTCATTTTGGATAAATTAATGCATTATAACATGATGACTGCTGAGGCAAGGAAAGGATTTGACTCTGAAGGCTTTATTGACTCTACAAGAAGAAAACAAAATCTCAGTGGATACATGCACATACATTATCCACATTATGATGTTATTAGAAATCTAGAAGAAGCTGAAGTTGAATTGGTGGTAGAAAAGTATAATAGGGATTTAAGTGAAAAGAAAAAATAGATAGCAGAGATTGAGGTTGTATCCTATGAAGATGAAGAGCTGACAGGGCAGGAGCAGTCACAAGACAAAACAGTGGAAATGTCCAAAAGGAAAATGCAACAATATCAGCCTCCAGTTGTGCTACATGATGAGGAGGGGTCTGCTGATGAGGATCCACGCCAAACAGCCTATGATTCTTTCATTTCAGATGATAAATTCATTCAATCAAAAGAATTTAAATCATTCTTGTATAAATACAAAGGGAAAGAGATCAGAGAGTCAGTAGATGATGTTTCTGCTGATAATGAAAGGCAATTATTAGATATGCTAAAGGAAACAGTAGATAAAGAGATGCAAGATATGACACCTAGCAAGGGTAGACAGTTGCTTAAGGATGCAGGGGTTATGATTTTTCCTGGTCTAGATTTAAATTCTGCTTTGGTTTTTGACAGTTTTCTGAATAGTGCTGATGATAAGTATAAGCTTACTCCAAAAGGAGTTAATGAAGTATATATGGGAACAAGATATAATAATGATAAAAATTCATTGATGATATGGGTGTTATACCCTCCCCATAAGAAGACGGCCATCATAGATACTGAAAAGACTTTTGGCCATGTTATGACTTTGAAAGCAGGGGAAACTGACCCCATAATTACTGCAGACATTGGTATCAATGTTGCAAAATTGAATAAAGCACAAGCTCAAATGTTGATCAAAGAGAGAGATGCATACAAATTGAATTGTGAAAGATTGACAAAAGAAAATGATTACTTGAAAGATGCTGTTAAGAGTACTTTTGGCCAATCCACAAAAATAATAACTCAAGGTGAGAGCTCACAGGGTATTCAAGTATTATCCCCTGACCAGGCAACACAAATTCAGATGGATGCATTTGTTACAATACTGCAAAGCAGGTATGCAAACATGGTGCGGTGGTTAAACCAGTTTTGGGATAATTACTCAGAGAATCATAAAGCAGTTAAAGAACATGAAAGACTTGAAAAGAGAATACAAGAAAAATTGATTGAGCTACAAAATAGTAGTGCTGCTGATAGTACGGATATCTCTGATGCAAGAGCATTGCTCAAACAGCACCAAAATTACTATGACAAACTTAAAGCTGATGCTAAGGAAGGAAATGATGCCTCAAATGCAGGAGTGCCCAGGATATTTAAAGATAACGAAGAGGTGAAGAGTAAAGAAGAATGGATTATTGATTGTCAAATTATATTACACAAAGCCACAGGAGCTCTAAAAGACAAAGCCTCTGCATCTAGAGAAGTTTGCAAACAATTGGAAAGCATGATCACACTTGATATAATTACTAGAAGTGCTGTTGACCTTACTGATTCTCATCGTGAGCAGGATTACTTGGATCACTTGGCTAAAGTTTACTTATGGCTGAATAAGGCCTAATCATGATTATGTCATAGTTGTTAATGATTGTTAAGTTCCCAAAAAACTTATTGAAGAGTTATGTCTCTTCATAGAAATATCTATATAAGTTCAAACAATCGATGCTGAGAGGTCATCAGCAGTAGAATATATTCATATACATCATATATAAAATGTTCCAAAATGACTATGTTGCATATTTTATTTGAAGAAGAAGTTTGAAGTTCCCCGATTCAGTGGTTCTACGTTGGTATCAGTTGTTTGTTAAAATTATTCAATTGTGTGGCTGTCTCCATTTCTGCATTTCCTTGATATTCAGATTAATGTATCAAGTATATATTTAATCTGTCAATACACATTTGCTGTATCTGTGTGATTAAATAGGTTGGTGTCCATTTGAGGAATTAAACCCTTCTAATTTAGTTACAGTAGCTTGGAAGTATTAAGTTTGGATTACTAAGTAGGGCCATATAATTAGATTGCCATTCTGTCTCTAGTAAAATATTATCTATTAATCTTGTCCATTCATTTCATTTGGTTCCTTCAAGTAAGGATTAAAATACCTTCTAGTGAATTATAAGATATCTGATTCTATTTGGTTGGATTATCAAGAAGAGTTTGTCAGTCATTTACTTGCACGTTTATACAAGTTATAAACTAAAACCGTGCCAAACAATTAGAATTATTACCATCAGGAAACCACTACTCTTGGTCCTTCAAATTGACTCTATTACCCAACAAGGCACTAGTCTCATTCAACTCATTATTTAAAACCTTTTATCTTGATATTGCTTATACAATTTCTACCAATTACTCACTAGACATTAAACATAAAATTACTTAGCAAGCATTTCATCTATCCTACATCTTATGCCATTGTAGATAGATTTGATTAGTCCATACATTCACATTTAGTCTGCTTTAATTTCCCAAGGTTCACCCGCCTAGGTATAGCAAGACCTAAAGCGAAGGAAATCATCAAACCTTGAAGGTTGATTTCGTCAAGTTAGTTCAAAAACGTTGCAAATCCAAACATAGAGCTTGGCATCCTCTTAGGATTGGCAACCTGCATTTTTGAGACCTAACAGGAGGTATTATAAGGGTTGGTGGTGATGGAGTTGATTATTGTGATTTGTGATGATTCTTGACAGTTGTTGTGTCCCAAAGAGGGTTGACTTTCCCCTTTCTCCCCCTCAAATTAGATCTACAAAAGATTCAGAGTTTGTGAGTCAACCATGGAAATTAGTGTTGTGTATTTTCTCTTTGTGTTTATGAACATTTTTGGGGTTGTTTGGTTATATGTTAAACCTGATTCATTGGAGTCTCCTGCTCGGGGGTGGGATGTGCATATGCTATCCCTACAGTAGGGTGGAGAGAATGACTTGTTGTGTCCCAAAGAGGGTTGACTTTCCCCTTTCTCCCCCTCAAATTGGATCTACAAAAGATTTAGAGTTTGTGAGTCAACCATGGAAATTAGTGTTGTGTATTTTCTCTTTGTGTTTATGAATATTTTTGGGGTTGTTTGGTTATATGTTAAACCTGATTCATTGGAGTCTCCTGCTCGGGGGTGGGATGTGCATATGCAATCCCTACAGTAGGGTGGAGAGAATGACTTGTTGTGTCCCAAAGAGGGTTGACTTTCCCCTTTCTCCCCCTCAAATTGGATCTACAAAAGATTTAGAGTTTGTGAGTCAACCATGGAAATTAGTGTTGTGTATTTTCTCTTTGTGTTTATGAATATTTTTGGGGTTGTTTGGTTATATGTTAAACTTGATTCATTGGAGTCTCCTGCTCGGGGGTGGGATGTGCATATGCAATCCTTACAGTAGGGTGGAGAGCATGATTTGGCCATATAGTTTGGCTTTTTATTGTGCAGGAATTGCTATTGGATTTAATTTGTCAAAGAAGCTTTGTATTGAAGAGGCTTGTGTTCTATTTTCTTATCTGTCAAGAGCTTGGAGCTCTTCCTTTTAGATCCTTTTGGAAAGTTGAGGATTATGGATTATGCATCCATTTGTAAATTTGATAGTAGAAGGATCTTTGTATATGTATAATTTTTATAATTTCATCTCACATTATTTTTATTTTGTGAATTTAACAAGTTTACTAATTTTTATAAAAATTGGTAAACTGTCCCTAGAAAAACCAATTTGTTTTGTCTTCTTTAACTTTTGTTTTTGAAACTGGGTTTTTCTGAGAATTTTAGGAAAAGTGTGCCATTGAGTTTTTTAAATCATATAAAAAATTAATGATACCTAGATTCTATATTTTAATATATAAAAAAATTGTTGACTCGATGTATGTGATGTTATAAAACTTTCTTGATAAAACCAATCTGTTGTATCTCTAATAAATTTCATTTTAGAAACTAGGTTTCTTTGATATTTTTATTGAAGATGTGCAACCTAGTTTACTAAATCCTCACAAGAATTTATCTATACCGAGATTCTCAATTATGAGATATGTACGAATTAGTAAATGTCTATCTATATTGCTATTCTGAAAGATTATGATTTTACATGTGATTATATGATTTTTTTTTAGAAAAGTATATTAGAGGAAATTATTATTTTATTATTATGATATTTCAGATCTCTATTTTACCTCTCTAATACATTTTTAAAAAAATTAAAAAAAAAACCATGGAGATCAGTTGACTCAATAAAAAAAGAAGACAAAGCAATTTTGAGGAAAAGAATAGAAAGAAAGCATAGTAAAGCAAAAAGAATTAATAAAGAATTAAAAATATAGATAAAACTTGCTTTATTTCTATTTATCATTTTAATTAAATTAATTTAATTTCTTTGTTTATTTAATTTTATTGTTCATTATATTTTAAATGCATTAATGGTTTAAAAATTAATTATTATTATTATTTTTAATTACCATTTAACTTTCTTGAAGAAGAAATGGTTTAATTTAATTAATTTATTAAATCTATATCATTCTTTAGTGAGTAATTCTAAGTTAGTGAACAAATGTTTTTTTTTTAAATTGATTTTGCTTTAAGGTGGAAGTAGTAAATAAATATGTGGTTTTGTTTTAATATTATAAAGTTTCATAATAAACTCTTCAATTTTATCTATATTGTTTTATCTAAACCAATTGTTTAGGTTCTTAAAGAAATTTATATAAAAGATGATTGTATTATATTTATAGAAAATTTATTATATTAAATTAACCAATATCAATTGAAGTGTTAGACAATTTAATGTCGTTAAAATTATCTATGGTATGAATAAATTGGGTATGGATTGTATTTAAGTTCATTGCTAATTTAATTACAATTGATTATATGTTTCTTAACTTTTGGTAATATTATTACGTTTAAAAAAAAATTAGTTGCATGTGTGTGTGCCCACTTGTATGTGATTATATGGGTGGGCATTACAGATCGCCTTGTTAAATAGGCTTCAAAGGATAATTGCAATTGGCATGTATCTAAGATGGTGTCTCTACCTTCTAATAAATCTTCACAACTTCTACATCTTCTTCATAATGATTAGACTTGAACCTCCCTATCTTTTCTCTTTAGATCAAGATGTTTATTTTTCTTCTTCCTAGATGTTTCACTTGAAGGCTTTCTACCAGTATCATAACTTGGTCATCCTATTTTCTAGTTGGGGGGATAAGGGGATTTATACTAATAAAGATTTTGGTAGAGAAATGATATATTATGATTCCTATTGGATGCAAGACAATGGAAAACCTCCTTGGGTTTTCCTTCTTCTTCCCTTAGTGATGGTTCTTGCCATTTGAAAGTCTCAATACTATAAAATGTAATTATTCTTTCTAATATAATTCTCTTTTTACCTTAAAAAAATTATATGAAAAAGGGTGGATGAGATTAAGGAATGTTTCTATATTAGAAGAGAATAAAGAAATATACTTTAAAGTAAAATAAAATAAATTATATTAGTATAATACCTCACATTATGTATAGTCAAAATAAATTTATATTATTAATATTATAATGTTATCTATTATCATTCATGATATAAGAGGTGGATAAGCTATATGGAAAAAAGGTGGATGAGATTAAGGAATGTTTGTTGATATAAATATTTTATTTTTATATTTATGAAATTAATTGTATATTAATCATAATTATAGATTAAAAGAAATTTAACAAATTATATTATGTTAAATTTTAAAGTATTTTATGATGGAGATCAAAAGTTTGAATGGAAAAAGTAAAATTACATATTTTAAATTTAAATTAAAGAAAAATAAAACTATATATTTTTTTAGAATAATTTGTATAATTGATGTTTTACTTAATAGTGATCTAAAAATTAATTTTAAGTTTTTATCTTTTTAATAAAAGAAAATATATGAAAAAAGAGAGTGATCTTTTTACCCTTTACTTAAGAAAAAACATAAAAAAGAAAAGAGACTGAGAGAAACAAAATAATAGTAAAGAGGATGTGAAATTTGAATAAAAAATATAGAAAATTATTAATATGAAGAAATAAAATATTTTAGTTATATTATGAACTATTTAAAAATTATTTTAATAAAATTAAAGTATTATTAATGTATTGTTTATTTATGAACATTGTCTTAACATGATATATTAGTAAAGATGGAAAGTGTATTCTTTGTAATTTTTCTTTTTGTTTTAAACTATTTTGCATGGTGTTTCAAGTATATTATTTTAGTATATAAGTTTGACTAATTTGATACTCTTATTAGCCCATACTTAGTCCTACACTAAGAAACATCATCTCATCTCTATTCAGAACTTTTCCAAATATCAAAAGAACATTTCCTTTATCAAGTTCAAAACTATAGGTGGGGCTTGATGCACTTTGTCTAATTTCAAAATTAATTATGCCTTTAGAATGACTCAATCCCAAATAGTTGTTTGTTGATTCTCATGCTAAAAAGTTCAAATTATGTGCCTAGGACATGTATAAAGGACATCACCCCTAGGTTATTATTGTCTACCCATCATTAAGAGAACCTCTGAGAAACATCTATTTATTAAAAAGTATCACTCAATAGCCATACCTATGTCAATGTTTAGTCTTTTGCACTAGTCATTTTAGTCATATCAACCCTTACATCATCAAATGTCAAAACCCTAGTTCTTGTATTAGGTCACTCTGGCACCCATTGTACTTTGTTCATTGTATCATTTTTTAGATAGTAGTAATGATGATTTTATTAGACCCTTAGCCTAGGTTTGGTCATTAACCAAGCCTAGTAATGATGGGACCAAATAAGTGTTGGGACTTAAGATGTCTCAACCTTTGCAAGTTCCTAATGTTATATTTATTTCTTCAACACTATGTTGTAGGATCCCATAGTCGGCACCTTGTGTACATGCATCAAGATAAATTTTGGTGACTTTGTTAGCCACAGTTTCCCCCCAAAGTATTTAATAAAGGCGTCGACAATTATTTTGTTATTAGCCGACATGTATAAACTAACATTGGATAATCACCATTTAAGAGGCTTGATAAATAAGCGGTTGGAGAATGTGAAAGGTCACGGGATGCAAATGAGAATCGAGATTGTGTACTCCGGAAAGAACTTGCATTGCAAGTGCGTTGTAATCATAGTTTGATTTGATAATACATTGTGCAAGTTTTCGAGTGTGGGGTATTTCACCTGAAAGGGTTTTCCCCACGTATATCTTGTGTTGTGAGATTTGTATTTGCATTTGGATGTTGTTATTATATTTCTATTTTGCATCTAATAATTTGTAATTAGTAAAGATTGAAATTGCATAACTTTCCTCATTAGATCAGTGTAGGAAGTTGTTTCTGCATACCTTGCTTCCTTTCAGTTGGTATCAGAGCCTGATCTTCTAGTTGTTGGGTAGAGGATTTTTTGAGCTAATCTTCATTTGAGTGGGAGCTTGTGCAAAGGATTTTGAAATCTTTGTTGCAGGAAAGAGATGGCAAGCACATTTGGGAGGTTTGAGATAGAGAAGTTTAATGGAAGTAGCTTTGAGTTGTGGAAACTCAAGATAGAGGAATTATTGGTGGATAGAGATTTTTTGCTTGCAATATCCGGAACCATGCCATTGGGCATGAAACAAGAAGATTAGGATCTGATGGATCAGAAGGCTAAGGGTTTGATAAGACTCTATTTGGTTGATTCAGTGCTCCTGAATATCCATGAAGAAAAGACTGCAAAAGGTCTTTGGAAGAAACTTGCATATGTTTAACAGGCTAAATACTTGGTGCATAAGTTATTCCTATGAAAGAAATTATATTCTCTGAGGATGGAAGTCACTGATCACCTAAATACTTTCAATATGCTTGTTACCCAGTTGACCTCTATTGGTGTGAAGATGGAGGAGGAGGATTGATATATGACATTACTGTGTTCCTTACTAGATTCATGGGACCACCTTGTTATGGCCATTGGGAGTAACACTACCACCTTCAAGATGGATGAAGTGGTCTCTTCATTGTTGTTTGAAGAGATGCAGAGAAAATCTTCTGAGTTGGCTAAGGAGGCTCTTATGGTTTGTGGTATATCTAAAGAGAAAGGGAAGAGATAAGAAGAAATAAGAAAAAGGAAGATCCAAATCTGTTGGGAGATCCAAATCTCCTGGAAAGTCCAAGGCTCTATGTTGGAACTACGAAAAACTCTGTCACTTTGGCAAGGAGTGTAAGGAGGAGAAGAAGAAAAAGAAGAACTATGATTCAAATTCTGACAAGTCCTCTTAGGATGAAGGAGAAGTGTTTGTCGCTTCCTTGGCAACACATGCATTTGAGGATGTATGGCTTATTGAATCTGGTGCACCTTTTCACATGACCTCTCATCGAGGTTGGTTTTCAAAGTATGAAGAATATGATGGTGGGAAGGTGTACTTGGGTGATGACTCTCACCTGAAGATTGTTGGTCGTGGAAGAGTCTTGATTCAATTCCCTGATGGACGAGTGAAGGGGATCAATGGTGTTCTGCATATCCCTGGTTCGGAAGCTATTGCTTGACGAGTCTCCTGGGACTCTTCTTTTAAATTATCTGCAATTTTTAACTGAGAAGTTGTTAGAAAAGAAAGCTCCTCAGAAATTTCTTGCAACCTTTGTCCAGTATGTCTGATCTGGACATTTGTAGTTCCCAACTGAGCATTAACTGCATCAAAATCTACCTTCATTTCTTGTTGGACTTTTATCACTAGATCCCTCTGTCTTTCCATAGCTGCTTCTCTTTCAATCTTCCAGATTTCAGCTTTAACAGAAAAAGCTTGATAAAGGTCTTTTAATTCATCTAGACCTTTTCCAACTTTATCAACCCATTCTTGATTTATTCTAGCTTCAAGCTTTTGAAGCTCGGCTATAATGGTATGATCATTGGAATGAATACTCTGGAAATGTTGTTCATGCTTAACAAATTCATGCATCTGTCATATATCAGAATAGGTATCTGTGGTCATTACAGAAAAGGTTTACCTATTATAGCAATGATGATGCTTAAGGATGCTAGATTTTATAAGTTATCTCATTCTTTACTTGGCGCTGGTTGTGATTCTATGGCTAAAGGTCCCTTCTTTGTTGACTGTCTCTTAGACTATTCTGTCAGTCTTCTAGATGGTAATCTTAGGGATGTCCTAGAATATAAGTTCAAGACCATGAATCTTTTCATGAAACAAGACTCAGTTGATCACTCTCTTGCCTTTCTGGTCCATTATAGATTGTATGATAAAGTTATTCCATTAATGGTAAATCCCAGAAATCCTAATGAAAAAGGATTAGAAGGTCTGTCAACTGTGTGGAGTTCCTCAAGTAATACCGCCAAGTTAACAGCTCCAAAGGTTGTTAAGCATAAAGATATTATGATGCCAGAAGAATGGGTTACTGAATTGTGGGAACAAGATAGTATTGGTGAAAGGGAGATAGCAAGAAATCCACAACTTCAGGGTCTTACCCTTGAAGAAATAGATGATCAGGCAGTCATCAAGTTTGGTACCTCAGACATGCGGTCTGCTAGACCAGCCAATAGGACTTCCAAATTTCCAGCTAGTTCTATGAAGTCCAAGGATTTAGTTTCTGATGTTCCATTCAATTATAATGAACCTGGTCCATCTATATTACCGTCTGTGTTACCAAGAGCTTCTAGTATGAAGTTACAACCCTCCCAAGGGTTTGAAAATTTGTTTAGAATACCATCAGTATCAGGACAACCATCCTTTCAAAATAGGCAAAGGAAACCCACTTGCAGTCATTCCAAATATTCTATTTTGCAGAATGGGTTATACCAGTGTGAAGATTGTTCGTTTGTCTTCCCACCTGTCAATGCCAAAATTAGGATGATGACAACTAGAGAAATGTTTTCTGATTATGAAGTTGCCCTTCCTGATGCTCCAATATCTGTAGTAGATTCCCAAGTAGTAAATAATCCGGGTGGTGCCAATACAATCCCAGGTCGAATACCTCCCTTCCATGATTTCCTCATGTTAGATACCTCAGGGAAATTCAAAGCACCATGTTGGCCCCTTCATGTTCTTCCACTAGGAAATAATGCTCCTACCCAAAGTTACTTAATCAATTGGGGAAATCTTTGTCATCGAAAGAATTTGCTGCTCCAAGAAGATAATCGAATCAGATTAGATCTTGAATTTGTCAAGCATGAACAACACTTCCAGAGTATTCATTCCAATGATCATACCATTATAGCCGAGCTTCAAAAGCTTGAAGCTAGAATAAATCAAGAATGGGTTGATAAAGTTGGAAAGGGTCTAGATGAATTAAAAGACCTTTATCAAGCTTTTTCTGTTAAAGCTGAAATCTGGAAGATTGAAAGAGAAGCAGCTATGGAAAGACAGAGGGATCTAGTATTAAAAGTCCAACAAGAAATGAAGGTAGATTTTGATGCAGTTAATGCTTAGTTGGGAACTACAAATGTCCAGATCAGACATACTGGACAAAGGTTACAAGAAATTTCTGAGGAGCTTTCTTTTCTCACAACTTCTCAGTTAAAAATTGCTGATAATTTAAAAGAAGAGTCCCAGGAGACTCGTCAAGCAATAGCTTCCGAGGCCAATAATTTGCACTTATCTCTTAATAGAATTAGGAGTCAAACTGCTAAAAATCCTCCTTTTAAGAGTTTTCCTTCCAGTGCAAGTACCTACCTAGTAGCCCAGTATAGTGGTGGGAAACAGTTAAAAGTTCATATCCCTACTTCTAATGAACCACTCCGTTATGATCCTGCTAGCGGTCAAATTTTACCCACACAGCCCCCTTCTATGACAGTTGATCCTCCTAATCCAGAATCTTCTTCTGTACAAATGTCAACTACTCCTGTTCAGGGTACTGTGTTGATGGCCCGGGGGAATGGTCAATAGCCATTACCAGGAAGTGATCCATTTAAAAATATTCAGACTTTCAAAGCCGACACTCCTCCCATGGTAAATTTTGATAAATTTGAAGAAATAGAAAATGCTAGAGGTGTCGATGCAATGAGGGCATGGATCACCAATTACATCTCAACCAACCCCAATGCTGATGAAAAGGAAGTAATTAAGCAAGCATTGAATTCCATGACTGGAATGGCCAGGGTGGTTTGGGATAGATTAGATAATGAGTTTATTGAAACTCTACTTGATAGTGGCACAGATCAAGTCTGTGCCCAATTAGCAAGAATGTTTGTAGGAAAGCGTGATGTTATGGAACAGCTTTCTTACCAGAAATTCATGAAAGGTAAATGTAAAGATTTGAGAAATTTCAAAGAGTATTGTAAAAAGCAATACGAACACTTCTACTTCTCAGGCAAGGAACAAGATCATGAATTCATGTACACTACTTTCCTTAAAAGTTTCAGTGGTCCCATTGGTCCTTATTATCACAGAAAGGTCTTAGAGAATCTTTTGCATGATAAATCTGATATGAAGGAATTGACCTTTCCGCAGATTGTCCAATTTCTTGAACAGATCAACACCGACATATGCAATGAAGTAAAGGATCGGAAAGAGAAAAAGAAGATCCAACCGATCTTATCTGCAGCTGTTTGCTACCAGCTGGAAAAAGGTAATGATGACTGTGTTGATTGCAAGCCATATAAGAAAAAGTATAAAAGGAAATCTGACAAAGGAAAAAATAAGTTGAATGATGTGGGTGTACATATTGTTGGGTGGGATCATTTGTGGCTGATTTTGTGCTATAGGGCTCCCACCTATTTGATTGAGACTTTCTGTGTTAGATCGTGAGGGCAAGGGAGTCCTAAATATTTCATGGAGATTTAGATTTGGGGGAATTTGTGTTTCCCCCTAGTTTGATTCACTCTTGTCAATGAAAAGATTTCCCTATACCCTAGGTTTTTCTTGAATTTTACTTTGACAAACTTGTATATTTCTAGCTTCAAGGGTCCTGATTTGTTGGACCAAATTTTCTATAAGGTCTGTGAGTGAGGCTTCCTCCATTTTTTGAGTTTTACAACCTTGAGATGGATTACTTTGCATTGGTGTTTGAGTGACCCTATTTGTTATTTCTAATGACACTTCATGTGTTGTGGACTTTTTATCTGGATGTACTATGTGGAGTAATTTTTATACCTCCTCAACTTCTTGTAAGTTCTCTAGACAACACATTTCATTGTTCATTTTGGTGGCCATTTTTCTATGGCTTGTTATGAGTTGATCATCTTGATGGATCTTACATTGAATGCTCACTAGTTGTGTTTTAATTATGTCAACTTGAATGACCTTGTTGTCGTATGTGGGGTTGTTAAAAACTAAGAAGTTGTGCCTCGATTTTGTTGGATGTCCTTTGAATTTGATTCTTTAAAATCTAACTAATCTGAGATCAAATCCATTGGATCTGAAGGTGTGTTGATTTTACTAGAGGGTACATTCCCCTAGACTTTTCCTAATTTTGTCCTAGATTTTTTATGCATAAAACATTGTGAGATGTGCAAAAATTTGAAAGGACCCATCCCAAAAGGATTTTCTATTCACGTCAGGTTCACCAAAATATGTACACTCAAAATCATGACTTGGTGGCCTCTGGGGCAGTTGAGTCAGTTTTGGTGCGCACATGGACCGTCTCTCCTTTTCACAGGGTGAACTGCCATGTCATTCTCGCTCTCGTGGGAGTAGCTAGTTGAGAGGAGGTGAGACACGGGGGTGGTCTAGCTCGTTGGAGAGCTGGACTTCAAGAAGAGGAGTCATCCAATCCTAGGGCCTGTGTTGTTGTGCGCTTGTGTGGATGCGATGTTTTGTAACCATGTTTGTAAAGATAATTATATGACCCGAAGGGTCACTAGTCATTATTCTCTTGTTGGGGTTTCTAAATTTATTCCACTGTTGTGTGGGTAGGCTGTTGTTCTCATTGATGCTTTGTTGTCATCCGTGTTGTTGGATGAATGCTTGTTGTACCAGGAGTTGTCTAAATGTTTCTCATTGTTGTTGAATGACTAGTGGGTCTTGTTGCGGTCTTGGGTGGTTCTCCTATATTTCGTCGAGGATTGCCCTCACCCACTCACCTCTAAGTCTAGGGCACATTCGTGAGATGAGACAAGAGATAGGTGGTTTAAGCTAACCTTGACTTGACCTAGGGTTTTTACTTAGGCTTTGTGTGACCTAAGGTTTGACTTTGTTTGACCTTGTGATGAAATTAAGGGTTTTTGACCAATGTTTGACTATAGTTGACCTTGTGTTGAGACCAAGGGTTTGCGAACCTTCTATATTTGCTAATGCTTTTGTTCTTTTTTGGATTTTATGAATGCAAGCCTATATGAATGCAAAACTTCTTTTTGTGCTTTTTTTATGTTTTTGGAAATCAAAAGTGTTTTTTCTTAATCTAAGAATCAGAAAATGTATGCAATCTATGATGAAGTTATCTAATACAATGTAAGATATGTTTTTGGTTGTTTTTTGAATAGATGGATCAATCTAATCTAAGAAAGGAAATTGCTTTTAATCTATAAACTTTGGAAAGAGAAACTAATTTAATAATGCAAATCTACTTAGCCTATCAAGGAAAAAGCAAACATGTATCTTACTATAATTCCCAAGAGCAAAGTTTTGATTATCTAATTACTATGAATTGAAAAGAAAGCATAAAGGAACCTGGACACGTGTGAGCCGCCACTACTCTTAGAAATCCTTGTAATGGCAACCTCGAATCCTCTTGTAGCAGCAGGGTGATCCTCTTGCCAAAAAGGAGAAAATGGAAGCAAAAGAAGCTTTGAATCTTTGAAAAGAGCTCAATGTGAGCTTGATGAGCACTGTGGCTTTTAATGTGAGCAGCGTATGGACATGAACAAGCTTTTAGAAAAGCTAAACGAGATAACAAATGAAAGCAAAAGGGCTCCTATGTCCTGTATGAGCATGAGAATGCTTGATTTGGAGAGCAATAACTTGCAAGAGTTGTGTGAACAAATGAAATTGCCTCCCTTTGTGCTTGAGGGGGGGTATTTATAGGTTAGAAGAAGGGATGAGAGGTGAAGAAGAAAGAGAGTTAACTCAATTTGATTGGAGAGTTAACTTAGAAGATTCAAGAGTGATCTGGGCTAAAATTGGAGTGATCTACCTAGTAAAAGCTTATCACTCAAGAAGTGAAGGAGTGCATGGGGATGCAAGGGAATGTATGAATTGTTAACTAAAGATTAAATAGAGCTAATTATGCATGTGTGGGTGTATGAAATAGTCAACTCTATATTTGACATGAAAATCTATGCAAACAAGAAGAAAAACAGGTGAAAATGGAGCTTTTTTGAATTAAAAATTTGAGTTTTTCTGTAGTTGAAAACATGACAGGGTCACCCATGGGTCGCCCCTTTCACCATTTAGGGTCGCCCGAGGGTGACCCATGGGCTACCCTTAGAGGAGGGCACCTGGGTGGAAGTACATTACGGGAGATGATAGAGGAGATGAAAAGGAGGGGATCTACCTATGAAAACAAGTCAGTCATGTGTGAAAATCCAAATCTCCACTTCCAAAAGTAGGATCTTCAAGGAGAGATCTAGAAATAATAGGGGGAGATTTGGATTGGTTGAGTGAAACTGAAAACCAAAAGTGGGAGATGGCTAGGGAGGACCTCTAGAAGGCCTCTAGGGGTGGGAATGGATGAAAAACACTAGGGAAAGGTCAAAAATCACCTATAAGATGCATACAAGGCTTAGGAACAAGGTCGCAAGCACAAGTAACGCAAATTGACAAGTGTCAAAAAAGGTGTCAAAAAGTGTCGAAAGCGAAGAGAGAGAGAGAGAGAGAGAAAATGACAAAGGGGAAACAACTCAAAGAGGGAGAAAAGACACATCACCAAGAGAATCGCTGTTGAGAGGATGTTATTTCACGCTTACATGTACGTGAAAAGGATTGTGACTCATCATAGGGATCCACGTGGAGGTTGTGCATGATTTTGGTGCTTACATATTTGCCCCCTCAGACGATAGTCTACATGAAAGGTAGGTACAATTCCTGAACTAGGCCTTACCTATTGTCAATTTCCCAAAATTCTACTTGCAATAACTAGTATTAGTCCGACATCTAAATGTATCAAAATGAATAATAAAAATTGAAATGACGAACATACCATATATCGTTTGAGCTCAACTAGTTGTTTGTTTTTGTCGGTGAGACCTATAGGAATGAATGCACACAAAACGAATGCACAAGAGATGCATAAAAGAAAACACTAATCTAAGAATGCATAAAGGAAATTAAGCTAAGGGAGAGATAAAGTGAGAAAATTAGTGAAATTCAAGTGAATCGGTGACAGAATCGATCGTGTGAGCAGTCATTGGGTAGATATAGACAAGGAGATTGCAAAGATGGTTGCCTCTTCTTTTGCCACTGAGAATGAGGTATGCAAATAGTGAAAAACCCTTCTCCAAAGCCTAGTTTGAATTTTGTGAAAAATCTCTTGAAATTATCTATTTTTTATGATTCTTTTTGTTGCATTGTCGTTGTTTTGCTATTTAGAGTAAGATTGGTTTTTTGTTTACTAAAATCGGCTAAGTAACAAGGATTCTACAGAATTTTATGTTTGGGGGATAGCCACTTAGGGTCATCCCTTTTTCTAGGTAGGTCACCTGGTGGAGATCTACTTGCGCAACAGGGTCACCCGGGGGAGATCCTACGGAACATCTGGGTCACCCGATGGAGATCTGGTCTGATGAAAGGGGCGACCCTAACAGATCAATTCTGACTGAAATTTGATGTTTTCTAATGTTTACTTCACTCTATTTTAATCTAATCTAACCACTATTTTTGTCTGTTTATTGCAATTTTGTTGGTTTATACCCTTTTTTTGTGAAATTTTCTGCAAGTTTTACAATTTTTAGGGATTTTCTGAGTTGATGAGATCTAATCTAAAGTCCTTTTCTGATTGGTAGGATATGAGGATCTGTTGGAATGCCAATCACAAGTAGTTGTAGCTTTCTGAGATGTATGATTTATTATCTACCAATGAGCTTTCTGTTTTGAGGAGAGAAGGCTTGGCTAGAGTTTGCCATGTGCTAGTTGTACATCCTGTGGTACGCATTTGTTATGACATTCTAACTTGCTAGGATGTAGATAGGAACACGTTTAGGTTCCCTTAGGTTTTAGGAGAATAGATTATCACTCTGTATGATGTGTACCACATTCTGGGGGTTCTTGTGAGAGGACACCCACTTGTTCTTCTAGCTAGTGAGTCCTTCGAGGGCAAGACTTCCTGGGCACATATTATGGGGGCGAGTCACCCTGAGGATCAGACTGGAGTTTAGCTCACCTCCGTACCATGACTTCACTTTCCTTGCTTGAGGAAGTTCCTGATTGGTTTGATTGCATCGAGACTATCTAGAGACAAAGCCTCGGCTCGCTTGAGATGGTGTTGGGCACCAATTATATAGGGCATTGAGTTGGGAAAAGTTCACACTTGGAGGCCAGACATCCTGGCCATGTTCTACAGGGATTTCTATCATATTATGCGATGAGGGGCTCTTGCTTTCATCCACTCCTCTCTTATCATGACTTGGATTTTTGAGCACATCAAGTGTTATTAGAAGGAGATCCCTCTTCCTAACAGGTGACTACCAAGAGCAACTAGGTGGGCTCATGTGGGCCACTTTGATACTTCTTTATGTGTTATGGATACTCTTATAGATGTGGATATGATCTTTGACCCTTACGCAGATATAGAGGGTGCATGGTCGCATGATGGTCAGATCAGGGAGCACTGTCTTAGCATATCAGAGCTTTTAGATCGTAATGGTCTAGTTGAGACTCATCGTGTTGAGCGTGTCTCATAACAGTTTGGCAAGGACTTTCCTAAGGAGTTGTCCCCAGTACCTACTTGTTATAGATCCATCCAGGAGATGGGTGATATTGGTCAAAGGACCGTTACTTGGACCCCCCTACCTCCTCAAGCTTTGATTGCTAGAGCTTCTAGGATGCTAAGAGGTGGATAGAGGGGAGGGAGAGGAACTCCTTCCCATGGACTTATTGTGGTGGATGACTCTGAATCTACTGATGAGGGACCAACAGGGGGTGCACAGGATATAAACTCTGATGAGGATGATATACCTAAGGGTTACTCCACAGTGCCTAAACCTCCTCACTCTGATGAGGTGATACGGCAACTAGATCCTACCTGTTAGCCTGGAGATCCACGTGAGACTTTTACTATTCTTATAATCTCGCATTGTCCTTTCTCTTCTTTCCTTTTTGTCAAGATTCATCACATTTTTTAATCTTTACTTTGCTTTACAAGTAGTGCTGTGGAGTGGAGGGGTTTCGTTCATGAGGTCAACATTGGTTTGGCTACCCCCTTCACTAGGCTAACCTGAGAGATGCTTTTAGCTGATCTGGGTGTACCCCCTATGGCTGGGTGACACACTAACATTTTCACTCCTACCTATCATGGGTGTCAAGAGAGTACTACTTTGAAGGTCAAGAATCTCATTCTCAGGGGTGAGAATCAGGTTCTCTGTGAGATGGCTCACCTTGGGATTCGGCAATGAGAACTTAGCACTGCGGGACCTTGACACTCTCACACTCATAGTAGGGCATCTCACTCACACAGGTCTCATGGAGTGACTAGTGGTACACATAGACGGAGGAGCAGGAGTCCCAAGGGTTTTGTTGGAGAGAAATGCCCTTGAGTTTGTTTTTCTTTCTACCTTTTTTTGAAACCATTCCCCCTTACATGGGGAGCCTTTCTTCACTTCGAGAGCATTTTGTCCTAGCTCTTGCACTTTTTATGAATGTAAACTTTTGATATATTGATGAAAGTTTGTCTTTTTATGGTTTATCTTATTATCGTATGTGTACTCATCTCTTGTGCACTTTGGAAGTTTTAAGAACTCTTTGATTATGTTTTGACCTTCAACTCTAAGAATGTAGGTATGATAATGATGACATATTTTTGTAATTTTTTGGAACATATATGAAATGCAGGTTACGATATGCAGATGCAAGAACACAAGGGATGCTAAAATAAAAATTTTACTTCTATAGAATGTCATGAGTTATGACATTGACTTTATTGCTTTGGAACTCTCTTTTGATTTTGGTATGAATGCATTGTGGAACAAACAATATGACTACTCTTTAATATGATTTTCAATCCAAGGGATTGTAGGTTATTCTAGAATAAGAGACCTAATCAAGGCTGTGAGATAGGATTTAGAACTCAAGTGGGGAGCAAGAGTGAAATGGAGTGCTTCTAATTTTGGGCTTTGCTAAAGACTAAACACTAATCCTTATCTAGATAAGACAATCTAACAAGCTTTCAACTTAGACAAGTAACAAATTTTATTGATGTTCGTTAGACTTAGATCATAGATGACAAGCAAGATAGACTCGGGGTAAAGGATAAATGGGAAATAACAAGGGTCCCTAGATAGAAAATGATCCTAAAGACTACTAGACTCTTAGCTTTGCTCAGCTACTGCATGTGTGTGCTTTGTACCTTTCTCTTTTGTTTCCTCTGTTAGAATGTCACCCTTGAAGCTTCAAGCTTAGACTAATCTCCACTCAAGAGTACGAACATTCAACAATCTTCTCTCTTTCACTCATTTTTTGTATCTCTCTTTTTTTGTATTTTCTAGAATGCCTCACTTGATTTTCTCATTTTTTTTTTGGATTTTTGACTTTTTATGAAATGAATTCTTTTGGAACTTTGGATATGCAATAATTTGATCTCTCAATTCTAATTTTTCTCAATACTCTTATTTTGATCACTCATTTTTTTATTCACTCATATTTTAGATTGCTTCCTTCAGAGATTTGATCCTCCTGATGTTTTTGGCCAAGAAAGATAAGGGGTTGAGCGCCACCAAAAATTTTCATAAAACTAGACATAAACATGCATATGATTGAAATCATGACTAAAGAAGAAGAAGAACCACTAGAGATTTTGAAGGGGAATTCTCCTGTTGCCCCTTTTCCTATACATTTTGAGGTATTGGTTACATTTGCAATTTGTTTTGATGTCTCTCCTTTTTCAAAAGTGTTGATTTTTGGGTCACTAGTGGTTTCCATGGTCTTTCCCTTCTTTATGACTTGTTCATCTCTATAAAGACTGAAAGGATCAGGATATCCTTTGATGATGTGGGTTTGTCCCATGTGCGAGAAGTGTATTTATTGAAATAGTTTGGAGGGAATGGCCCTCATCCTATGGATCCAAGGCTTTCTTAGGATCATGTTGTAAGTGGTTTCTTTATTGATGACATAAAATTTAGTAGGGAGGGTTTTGGAACATAATGTGATTTGAAGATTGACCTTACCCATGGTTCGAATGTTTGGGTTATCATGAATTCTAAGGATGGAAGTTTGTTTTGTGATTTGAGTTTTGTCATAACCCATTCTTTGAAGAAGACAAAAAGAGACTATGTTTATTGCAGACCTATCATCGATCATGTTGAACACCCAGAATACTGAGAGGGGGGGTGAATTAGTATTCTCTTAAACCATTTACACTTTAAACTTTTAGTCCATCTAGCATATACAATTGTAGTAAAGGAAATTAAGCATAAAACGAACAGCCACAACTCATAACACATGAACACTAGATTTACATGGAAAATCCAAGAAGGAAAAAACCATGGTGAGGATTATCTCATAATATAAGTAGTATCAACACTGAATTACAAAAGGCTCACTGCCCAGAAGAAAGGCTCACTACCAAAGGGCTTGTTGTCCAAGGACTCATCCTAAAAGAAAGAGATAGAAGAGGTGGCTTACTGCCAGAGTTGAACTATTATAATTACATATAACTTATGCAAGGAGTATAGTTCCAATGAAGCTCAAAGTACTAAACCAGTATTCACCACAACATCATCACCTTTGTAGCATCACTAAAGAATTATAGACACCTTCTGCTCACTACTTCTAGTAGTCTAACACATGAAGACATGTAATGCACCACACATTCACCACACATCACATACATCACTAGCACCCCCAATCATGATCCCTTCACACTCATTTATATTGTCTTCAACCTTGAGAACATTATCCAAGGTCGGCAAATCACCTTAACCCAAAAAATTCAAATTAGGTCTAGACCTAAACATTCTCGTGGTGGAAAGGAATGAAGGAGGACCACAACACATCTTAGCTAGGACCTAAATTCATCCAAGCATGCCACTTCACGCTCTCACAATCACTGAAGCACCTCTGCAATTAGTGTAAACACCCAAGGTCATCCAAACCTTCGTTAACACAATTAACATTTAAGTACACGCTTCCTCAAACCCAAAGACAACTTGTAGACCTCATGCAAGGATCCAACACAATCTAGAGTATTCCACGAACATAGTTAAACATCTTGAAATCCAACAAATTCATCTGCAACAACTTTCACCTACTGCACAACCTTAACCTGTTTATCCAGTATGTTTAACTATATATCCCTGGCATACACTATACATCTCTAGAAATTAGCTTTCAAACCCCCAAACCATGAAAAACTTCAACAAAAGAAAGATATGAACCTTATAAGCACAATTCTAGAACCGCAAGACCTAAAACCTCTTTGTGGAGAAATGCAAAGCAAAGACATTTCTCCCAGACACCTCTGCAACACTCAGAAACATAGTCTAACACAACTTCCTCTGCCCAACGAACTAGAGCACAAAACTTGGAGTCTAACATCTTTGAACATCCCTAAACATCATATCCAAACTGTAAAGATAGATCTTCAACATAGAACAAATGCGGAGCAAAACCAAAACAGTACTTTGTAAACCAAAATGCCACTTCAACACATTGTTTCCTTTATTAATCAAATTTTCTCAAAAGCACTTGGAAACCAACCAACAGAAACATATTCTTGACATCTTCAACACCTCTTCAAAGAAACCAAATCATCTTCAGAAAATCAACTCAACCAAATAGCTCATACCAATGCAACAACCTCAACATCAGAAATAGTATACACTCAACACTAACTACTCATACTCTTGCACTATTTCTTACTCACACAATTGACATAGTTGAAACCAATGACAACACAAGCTTGTTGACATCAATGACAACACCGACTACACATAATTGCAATAGATCATTACATGTTTAATGGAATAGTCTTGAACTTAGACTATCAAATGGAGGGGAAGATCACCTTGTTTAGCTATGTCATTATCTAAGGATAACTTTTCTAAATCAAATGTTGAAGAACACTTTTCACTTGGAGTGTTTTGAACTAGATGGCCTAGATCTAAGGATTTGAGGAGAGCATTTTTGTGTGTAGGTAAATTGTTGATAACCTCTAGCATGTGAGAAAAATTGAATTGTTGGAGGTGTCATCTGGTCGTTCTAGTCCTTGGGTGACACACATTTCTTGATCTTTATCTAATTCAACAAGGCCTAAGGTGTTTTGATCAAAGGCATTGGGACTAAGTTCTTCATCTTGTGAGAATGCATCCATGAATGCCTTTTGTTGACATTTTGGGAGATTTGATATGAATTGATGGTACCTCCGACATGACTTGATCTCATGCCCCCTTCTTTTGTGAAATGAGCAATATTTATCATGATTGTGATCTTGAGGTTTATGATGATTGTTGTATGACTGCTTATCAATTCTCAAGAGATAGTTGATGACATTATGGTTCCCCAAATTTGTAGGACTATTGTAGTCACCATTGTTGTCCCTCGATGGTGAAGTGTTTGTTGACCCATCTATGTCTTGATCATTTGTTGAGGACTTGTTATTTGTATCATGGTTTATCAACCTTCTATTGGAATCATACTCCCTTCTGCTATCAATAGTATCTTGGTCAATTCTAAGGGCACTTTTGAGTGCTTCTTCATATGATTTGTAAGGGATTTTTTGGACTTGTTCTTGTATGTCATTGTTGAGAGAATGTAAGAAGAGACCACAAAGTTCTCTATGACCCATGTTTGGTGCACTAGTTGAAGAATAGAGAATTTTCCTCCATTGTGTGATAAAATATGCAATCGACTCTTTGGCTTCTTGTTTGATTGTTAAAAATTCTTGTATTCTTGTCTTAACCAATTTGTTTATGTCAAAGGAAGCCACAAATTGATCGATGAGTTTCCTAAAAGAGTGGATTGATGCTTCTGGAAGTCGATAGTACCAATCCAGAGCAATACCCTCCAGAGTCTTTGGAAAAATATTTGCTACCACCCCATCCCAAGGAAGGAGTTCTCACACTGTCGTGATGTAAGCCTTGATATGAGAGTTGGGATCACCCTCTCCTTTAAATTTTGGAAGCTCAGGGAGAGGACGCGGTAGTATTACTTAACAAATGTTGTAGTCAAGAGGCTCCTTTAAATAATCGATATATGTCTCTAAGAGGGGGTTATGTGTAGAGGGTCTTATTCCTCCAAACATTAGCCCTTTAGTTGGAGATCCTTATTGTGCTTGTTGAAAGGGTATGCTAGATTGTTGATATCTTGGAAAAGTTGGATAACTAGATGGTGTCATGTTTATGTTTTAAAAATTGGGTGGGATCATTTGTGGTTGATTTTGTGCTATAGGACTCCCACCTATTTGATTGAGACTTTTCGTGTTGGATCATGAGGGCAAGGGAGTCCTAAATATTTTATGGAGCTTTAGATTTGGGGGAATTTGTGTTGCCCCCTGGTTTGATTCACTCTTATCAATGAAAAGATTTCTCTATACCCTAAGTTTTTCTTCAATTTTACTTTGACAAACTTGTATATTTCTAGCTTCAAAGGTCCTGATTTGTTGGACCAAATTTTCTATAAGGTCAGTGAGTGAGGATACCTCTATTTTTTGAGTTTTACAACCTTGAGATGGATTTCTTTGCATTGGGGTTTGAGTGACCCTATTGTTCTTTCTCATGACACTTCATGTGTTGTGGACTTTTTATCTAGATGTACTATGTGGAGTGAGTTTTGTACCTCCTCAGCTTATTGTAAGTTTGACTCTTGACAACAAACTTCATTGTTCATTTTGGTGGCCATTTATCTATGTCTTGTTATGCGTTGATCATCTTGATGGATCTTAGATTGAATGCTCACTAGTTGTGTTTTACTTTTGTCAACTTGAATGACCACATTGTCGTATGTGGGGTCGTTAAAAACTAACAAGTTGTGGGGCTTCTATTGGATGTCCTTTGAATTTGATTCTTTAAAATCTAACTGATCTAAGATCGAATCCATTGGATCTGAAGGTGAGTTGATTTTACTGGAGGGGACATTCCCCTGAACTTTTCCTAATTTTGTCCTAGATTTTTGACACATAAAACATCATGAGATGTGCAAAAATTTGAAAGAACCCATCCCAAAAAGATTTGCTCTTCACATTAGGTTCAGCAAAATATGTATGCTCAAAATCACGACTCGATGGCCTCGAGGGTGGTTGAGTTAGTTTTGGAGCGCACACAGACCCTCTCTCCTTGCCATAGGGTGAACCGCCACATCACTCTCACTCTCATGGGAGTAGCCAGTCGAGAGGAGGTGAGACACGGGTGTGGTCTGGCTTGTTGGAGAGCTGGACTTCGTGGAGTGGAGTCAGCCAATCCTAGGGCCTGTGTTGTTGTGCGCTTGTGCAGATGCGGTGTTTTGTGACCATGTTTGTAAAGCTAACTATATGACCCGAAGGGTCACTAGTCACTATTCTCTTGTTGGGGTTTCTAATGTTCCACCATTATGTGGGTAGGATGTTGTTCTCATTGATGCTTTGTTGTCATTCATGTTGTTGGATGTATTCTTGTTGTACCAGGAGTTGTCTAAATGCTTCTCATTGTTGTTGAATGACTAGTGGGTCTTGTTGCGGTCTTGGGTTGATCTCCTCTATCTCGTCGAGGATTGCCCTCACCCACTCACCTCTAAGTCCAGGGCACATTCATGAGCTAAGACAAGAGATAGGTGGTTTAAGATACCCTTGACTTGACCTAGGGTATTTACTTAGGGTTTGTGTGACCTAAGGTTTGACTTTGTTTGACCTTGTGATGAAATCAAGGGTTTTTTACCAATGTTTGACTATAGTTGACCTTGTGTTGAGACCAAGGGTTTGTGAACCTTCTATGTTTGCTATTATTTTTGTTCTTTTTGGGATTTTATGAATGCAAGCCTATATGAATACAAAACTTCTTTTTGTGCTTTTTTATGTTTTTGGAAATCAAAAGTGCTTTTTCTCAATCTAAGAATCAAAAAATGTATGCAAGCTATGTTTTTGGTTATTTTTTGAATAGATGGATCAATCTAATCTAAGAAACGAAATTTTTTTTAATCTATAAACTTTGGAAAGAGAAACTAATTTAATAATGCAAATCTACTTAGCCTATCAAGGAAAAAGCAAACATGTATCTTACTATTCCCAAGAGCAAAGTTTTGATTATCTAATTACTATGAATTGAAAAGAAAGCATAAAGGAACCTAGAGACGTGTGAGCCTCCACTACCCTTAAAAATCCTTGTAATGGTAACCTTGAATCCTCTTGTAGCAGTGGGGTAATCCTCTTGGAAACAAGGAGAAAATGGAAGCAAAAGAAGCTTTGAAGCTTTGAAAAGAGCTCAATGTGCACTTAATGAGCACTGTGGCTTGTAATGTGAGCAGCATATGGACGCGAACTAGCTTTTAGAAAAGATAAATGAGATAACAAATGAAATAAAAAGGGCTCCTATGTCTTGTATGAGCATGAGAATGCTTGATTTGGAGAGCAATAACTGGCCAGAGCTGTGTGTACAAATGAAATTGCCTCCCTTTATGCTTGAGGGAGGGAGGTATTTATAGGTTAGAAGAAGGGATGAGAGGTGAAGAAGAAGGAGAGTTAACTCAATTTAATTGGAGAGTTAACTTAGAAGTTTCAAGAGTGGTCTGGGCTAAAATTAGAGTGATCTACCTAGTAAAAGCTTATCACTCAAGAAGAAGTGAAGAAGGAGTACATGGGGATGTAAGGGAATGCATGAATTGTTAACTAAAGATGAAATAGCGCTAATTATGCATGTGTGGGTGCATGACATAGTCAACTCTATATTTGGCACAAAAATCCATGCAAACAAGAAGAAAAATAGGTGAAAATGGAGCTTTTTCGAGTTAGAAACTCAAGTTTTTCCGCAACAAAAAACACAACAGCATTGCCCATGGGTCACCCCTTTTACCAGTCAGGGTCACCTAGGGGTGACCCTTAGGCGACCCTCAAAGGAGGGCACCTAGGTGGAAGTGCATGATGGGAGATGATAGAGGAGATGAAAAGAAGGGGATCTACCTCCGAAAATAGGTCAATCATGTGTGAAAATCCAAATCTCCACTTGCAAAAGTAGGATCTCCCAGGGGAGATCTAGAAATAATAGGGGGAGATTTGGATTGGTTGAGTGAAACTAAAAATTGAAAGCAGGAGATAGCTAGGGAGGACCTCTAGAAGGCCTCTAGGGGTGGGAATGGATGAAAAACACTGGGGAAAGGTGAAAACTCACCTACAAGATGTATACAAGGCTTAAAAATAGGCTCGCAGGCACAAGAAACACAAATCAACAAGTGTTGAAAAAGGTGTCAAAAGAAAAGAGAGAGAAAATGACAAAGGGGAAAAAAAACAAAGAGGAAGAAAAGACACGTCACCAAGAGAGTCATTGTTGAGATGATGTTATTTCACACTTACATGTATGTGACAAGGATTGTGACTCACCATAGGGGTCCTCGTGGAGGTTGTGCGTGATTTTGGTGCTTTCAGGTCCAATTAATTTTCCTTCGATTTCAAAATCTGTTTACTTTGTTTCATTCATTAAGGATTATAGTAGGACATGGGTGTATTTCCTTAGAAGAAAATCTAAATTCTTTAGTAGATTCAAAGAGTTCAAAGCTCTTGTAGAGAATTAGAAGGATAGAAAGATTAAGTGTTTGAGGACTGATAACGGTGGTGAGTATTGTTCAACAGATTTCAAAAAGTTATGTAAGGAACATGGGATTGAGAGGCACAAGACAACTCCGTGTACCCCTCAGCAAAATGGAGTTGCAAAGAAGATGAACAGAACGTTGATGGAGATGGAAAGGATTATGCTAAGTGGAGTTGCCCTTGATCAAAAGTTCTGGGCTGAAGTTGTTTCTACCACTTGTTACTTGGTTAATAGGTCTCCTACATCGGTGCTTATTGATAAGACACCTATGGAGGTGTGGTTTGGTTAAAATCCTTCATTGATTTGTTTGTGAGTAATATGCACATGTGCCTAAGGAGAAGAGGTCTAAGTTGGAGAATAAGGCTATGAAGTGTATCTTCATCGGTTATGGCATCAATGTGAAAGGGTACAAGCTTTGGGATCTAGTGGTTGAGAGAGTTCTGTATAGAAGAAGAGTGATTTTTCAGAGAGCTCAATCCTTCTTCTGTTGTTTTGCAGTCAGAGAAAGAAAAAGAGAAAGAGGATGTGGTTCAACTTCCTTCCACCCTTGAGAAAGTTGAACCGAAGACATCTGTTGGACCTAATGATGAGGAGAATTCTGGTAGCTCTAAAGTTTAGAAGAAGATGAAGAACTTCAACCTTTGAGGAGGTCCATGCAGATATGGTGACAACCTAATAAGTTTGGTTATTCATTGCATGATTCTAGTATTTTTGCTTTAATTTCTAACACTGATGAGCCTAGGACCATAAGAGAGGCTATGAGTATGAGTGATGTAGATTCCTAGAAAGAGGCCATGGAAGAAGAGATGGCTTCCTTGAAGAAAAATAATATTGGGGATCTGGTGCCCTTACCTGATGGACATAAACCTATTGGATGCAAATGGGTGTTTAAGAAGAAGTTTGGTTTAGATGGTAATGTTGAGAAATTTAAGGCAAGGTTGGTCGCAAAGGGTTATTCCCAGGTTGAGGGAATAGATTATGGTGAGATTTTCTCTCTCGTTGCAAAGCTAACATCTATCAGATTCTTGTTATCACTTGCTACAACATACAATTTAGAAGTTGAATAGATGGATGTGAAGACAACTTTCCTTCATGGTGACTTGGAGGGAGAAATCTATATGTCATAGCTAGAGCATTATGTGGTAAAAGGTAAAGAAAATCTAGTTTACAAGTTGAAAATTCTTTGTATGGTTTGAAGCAATCTCCTAGGATGTGGTATCATAAATTTTATGCCTTCATGTTGAATTTGGGATTTCAGACATTGAAATCAGATCATTGTGTTTATTATAAAATAGATAATGATCACATTCTCATTATTGCATTATATGTTGATGATATGTTGTTCAAAGGGAATGGTAAAAGTTTGATTTCTGATTTGATGTCTCAATTGTCAGCACAGTTTGAGATGAAAGATCTAGGGACAACCAGGTACATTCTGGGAATGGAAATCAGAAGAGATAGAGCTAACAGAAAACTTTGGTTAGGCCAAAGTAAGTATATGAACACTATGTTGGAGAGATTCAGCATGTCAGATTGTAGACCATTGATTGTTCCTATTATGATGAGGACAAAGTTATCTTTTACAGATTGTCCAAAGTCTCCTTTAGAGATGGAGGATATGAGCAGAGTTCCTTATGCTAGTGTAGTTGGCAGCTTGATGTATGCTATTGTCTATACAAGACCATACATTGCCCAAGCAGTGGGAGCCCTTAGTTGATTTATGGATAATCCTAGACGAGTACATTGGGATACAGTGAAGAGAGTGTTTAGATACTTGTGGGGTGCTTCCAAGTATTCCTAATGTTATCATGGTTATCCTATAATGGATTGGCATTCACTTTGTAATCGAGGATTTGTGGATTCAGATTGGGCATGTGATATTGACAGCAGGAGATCCACCAGTGCTTATGTTTTCACTATGTTCAGTGGTGCTATTAGTTGGATGAGTAAGCGACAACTTGTGGTTGCTTTGTCCACTACTGAAGCAGAGTACATGGCAACAACTCATGCTTGTAAAGAAGCCATTTGGCTTAAGAGATTGTGTTTTGATGTTGGGTTTGATGCAGGGAAGATTACCATTTGTTCTGATAGTCAGACTGCCATATGTTTGGCAAAGAATCCTACTTTCCACATGAGGACTAAGCATATTGATGTCCAGTACCATTTTGTTCGTGACATGGTCGAGCATGGGAAGGTGAATTTGGAGAAATTTGACACTTTGACAAATATTGTAGATGCCTTGACAAAACCTATGAGCACAGAGAAGTTTAAATGGTGTTCAAAGTAAATGGGCCTCTCAGCCACTAGCAGTTAAGTCTTGTCATTCCATTGGCTCTTGAAAGGTGTTTGACAAGTGGGAGAATGTTAGAAATTAAGGTGTCTCAAAATTTACAAGTTCCTAATGTTGTATTTATCTATTCAACACTATGTTGTAGGATCCCATAGTCGGCACCTTGTGTACATGTAGAAAGATAAATTTTAGTGACTTTGTCAGCCGCAGTTTCCCCCCAAAGTATTTAATAAAGGCATTGACAATTATTTTGTTATTGGCTGACATGTATAAACTGACAATGGATAACTGCCAAAGAGGCTTGATAAATAAGTGGTTGGAGAATGTGAAAGCTCACGGGATACGAATGAGAATCGACATTGTGTACTCCTAAAAGAACTTGCATTGCAAGTGTGTTGTAATCATCTTTTGATTTGATAATACATTGTGTAGGTTTTGGAGTGTGGGTTTTTTCACCTAAAAGGGTTTTCCCTACATATATCTTGTGTTGTGAGTTTCGTATTTGCATTCAAGGATGTTGTTATTATATTTCTGTTAATGTGCATCTAATAACCTATAACTAGTAAAGATTGAAATTTGCATAACTTTCCTCATTAGATCAATGTAGGAAGTTGTTTCTGCATACCTTGCTTCCTTTCAATAAGGGGGTCCATCCTCAATAGAGATAAGATCCAAAATTATGAGTCCAATGGCCCAACAAGAGCACAAAACTCATGAGTGCATGAACCCAAAAGAGATTTGAACCTAGGTGGCTATTGAAACAACACCGACACTTAATTAATGCATTATTCTTTTAATATCCTTGCTCATTGTATCATTGTCTCAAGCACTTAACATCTTTATACCACATCATTATTAACCACTTACTAATTCATTACATACATTAGTTGGTGTATCTTCCATTTTTTACAAAAACAGTTAAATTAGGGGCTTAACCAAGGCACAAGGGGGAAAGTTAGTACACTTCTATAGCTAGCTTAGCAAGATCCAATGGTGTTCTTTAACACCACCAAGTCTTCTCTTTGTAAGTGCAAGTACATGCAAATTATTATTTTAGGTATTGAAGTTTTTCAACCATGGGTTCAAAGCCATACAAGAAGTTTACGGTTGCAAAATTTAGGTCAAGATTGTAGATGCATGGATCAAATCCATAGGTACATGATTGATCTTGGTTCACATGTAGTTCTAGATTTTATGGAGCACACGAATCTCAATCTATTAGTTTTGGATCCACTTTAAATTTTAGGTATTGGGTCTCTATCATAGTCAAATCAGTCTCTCTCACTTCGATATTAAAGTACACATTTATTTAAGTCATTTTATTTATGTTTCAAATCTATTCCAAATACACATATCTAAGCTTAGATTATATAACTAAATTAGTCAATATATTAACCTAAATAATTAGAAAAAGAATTAAAAAGGAGAATTGGTCAATATATCTAGGTTAGTCAATATATTAAAAGGAGAATTCATATTTATTTATCTAGGTTAGTCAAATTTTTATTTTATATTTTAATTTAATAGAAAATTTTGATAAAAATTAAATTGAAACTAGAAAATAGTGGGGATATTAAAAGATTTTTTGTCATATTCTCAAATCATGTTCATTCTATATATTACTTTTTAAAAATATTAATTGAGATGCTAATTCTAATTAATATCAACTAATAAATTTAAAATCAAATTATAACCTAAGGCACACATTGTTAAGTGGAAAAGAGAGATCTAGCCTAAAAGATTAAACTAGGTCAAACCCTCTTCTACTCAACATTGGGACACAAACAGAGCTTGGCTTCAATCCATGAAGGAGAGTCAAACTACAAGGGTTCTGTCCTTTTGTTGTATAGAGAAGTGTCAAACAAATTCAACCAAAACTAACCAACTAAACTAGGGCTAAAGATGAAACCCTAATTGACAAAGATCTGCAAATATATGATAGTTAGAAATAGAAACAGAAAATCAGAAAGTATAGTAGAGATCAAGAGACAGATCAAAACCTGGATCCAAGTTTGGGAGCACTAAAAGACCAGGTCATTGGGCACCCTATACCTAATTTAGGGTTTTACAGAATCTCCAAGTTTTACCAAACCTGTACCTGCATACCCTTTCTTCTTCCCAGATCTTGTCCTCAGAAACTTGTATCTTCAACCTGCACATAAGAAAAGAGGAAAAAGTTTGTGTTGTGTTTAAGGACTTGCCTTAGTCAAACCCCGTGTTGGTCTTTCTACCTCCACTACAATAATGACTAGTGATCCAAGAGTGTGTGCCCTAGGAGGGCAGAGGCAAGATCAACAATATATGATGAAAGTATGAATGAAAGTGATAAAGACTGCCACAAGATATGAAACCCTAGTTGGAGTACATAACTCAAGATCATGCACCAAAAAGAAGATAGACAAAGATAGCTTGAACTTCCTTCAAAACCTGCAAATGAGCATCATAACGTCCACAAGCATGTAGCACATCCAAGCATGAAGAGCACTTGAGCATAGGAGATCAAACATGTAGGCAATTCTAATTCTTCTCTTGACATCTAGTTATAAAAATGAATTGTAAAACTCCTTTATATATGCATTCTCACTCACCAACGACAAATAAAACTAAATGGGGCCAACAAGTAAAAGCTAAGTAGGTGTTCTAAGTTGACACAACAAAAATAGGACCGGTGCTAACATTCAGGACCAGGGCACTAGACACCCTAGTCCTTTATCCCCACAAACTCTAGAGAGTATCCATTTAAGTGGGCTTAGACCTACCCTAACCTTATTTTGTCGGGTTTATTTATCAGGATCAATATTTAATCATTTAATGTTCAAGAAGGTGTTAAAATAGGTCTCGATTAACAAGTGTACACATTTTACTCTATAACACACATGTGTAGTGATAATGGATTGAGATGTCAATTCTAATTAATATCAACTAATAAATTTAAAAACTTATAAAAAATATTAATTGAGATATTAATTCTAATTAATATTAACTAATAAATTTGTGTGAAAAACAATTAGTGAAAATAGTGAAAATCATGAAAATTGTGAAGAAGGGAAAGGGAAGGAGAGGAAGAAGATCAATGGTGAGAACCAAAGACCGTAGTCATGTTCTTCTTCTCTAGTGGTGAAAGAAAGGGATTGTATGGCTAGGGAGAGAATTTGGTGCAGTCACAATAGGAGGGTTCACAAAATAAACTGTCCGGACCATGTAGCAAGAGTAAACACAACAGAAACAACTCAAAGAAATAGAACATATGTAAATTTAGTCATTCAGTATATCATAGAATTCAAATAGAGATCAGCTGGTAACATGCGGGCTTACAAATTGGGCTCACAGGCCTGACTACATATATACGCAAGATAAGCTTTTAATCTCCTTTGCACAAAATCCAAACTATCAGCTATCACTATGTTATGAACTACTTTCCTAGGGATCTATTATAGCAATATATATCAAGTTTGAATCAATAGATTCCTCCGTGTCGGCCAAGGAAGATCACAAATTCCAAAGAAGAGATGTAATGTGTGTACACAGATAGGTCAGACCTAAATGCATAGAACACTTTCAAAAAATGAAAGAAATGATATGTGGATCTCCTAGGAAGGTTGGCCATGAACCAAAGATCATTGAATGATGTGTCATTAGGCTTCAAAGATCGGGAAATGCTTCCGCAAGTTTCTCTTTCAGCTAGTTGTCTGTGATTATTCGGATGCTTTGTTCTGAGAATAGTCAAACTTCTAATAGCGATATCTTTCCAGTATTGAAGTGCAGATCTTTGAATTCTAAATATGATGTAGATGAATGAATGTAGATGCTAAGTCTAGCTCCACAAGGTCTAAAATGCAACTAGACCAAAAATACAGAAACTGCTTCTGACTGAACTGCCTGAACTGAACTGGAAAATGAAAAGAAACAACTGAACTACAAACAAACTAAAATGCAAATGTTTTTGGTTGATGCAAGATTTCTCTTGAACTAGGGATGCTCCTGCATCAGAATTAGTGAGGAGCGGGACAAATACAAAAACCTAGACAATAGGTAGAATAGATCAGATGAGAAAGGTAAAAGAATTTATATAGGAAATGTTAACATCGAAGTGGATAAAGAGGTTACATGTATTTGCATTCCAGATAAGTTTTTGAGCTTGAAAGTAGAAAAATTAAATAAAATGTGATGATCACAAAATTCATTAGTATCTAGCTATCAATGGAGAGGATTAAGGCTTGGATTACTCAAAAATGGCACTCCCCTATCCCAAAAGTTTTCTTCTTGGCTCTAGGGATTTTGTAAATCATCTTCCAATCAGAATATGATCAAGATTCAATCGTTAAAGGAGGTCCATGGTTTATGGGGAATGCGAGTCTTTATATTCATGCATGGTCTCTAGGGTTTGACCCACATTCAAAACTAATCCAGGATGCCCCCTGTGGATTAGAATGTATAAGTTGCTCCAAGAATTATTGTTTGAAGAAATCTTTAAATTGATTGGAGATACCCTAGGTGAATATATTTTTTGCTCCAGTGCGACTGGCAGAAATCAATTGGCTACATATGCTAGAATTTGTGTTAAGATAAATCTGAGTAAACCAATCAAACACTCTTTTAAGATGTCCTTAGTCTTGGGGGAGTGGAATCAAGAATTAGGTTATGAATGTCTTCCAATCAGATGTTTCAGATGCTAGAAAATTGCTCACCTAGCTAGAGATTGTGTGTTATGAAAAGAGGATAACTTGGTTCAAGATGAGAATAAGTTGGCGAATGAGGTAATGATGGGAAAAGGATCCCCCTTAGTTTTGGAAAAACCCCTGGGAAAGTCTAGTCATAATTCACAACCATCTTTCCCATATCGACATGCCCTCAAGGAGATAGAGGATAACATTCCTAAGGATTTTATTTTAGAGCCAAGTGAAATATGGGGATTATGTCTAGAAATTAAGGCTCTAGAAATAGTTGAGGAATAGAAAATTTATGGGAGTGATATTGAGGTGGTTGTAGACTTGTTAGTAGACAAGGAAAATCTAGAAGAATAGAGTATTGCAACCAAAAGGGGAAGAAGAAATGGAGCCAAAATCAATACCTAGATTGACGCAGGGGGTAAAATATCAAGGGAAGGAAAACTAATGCCAGTAAGGTGAAGTTGAAGGCATTGGAGGATTTGAAAAATGGTATGCAGGCTTCAATGAATAAATTTGTCAAATATGGAGGCGAGCACCTCCCTGGCTCAAAAAAACAATGAAATTCATTAGCTAGAATATCCATGGCCTAAATGGTTTGAAAAAATGTCATTTACTAAAATGGCTCATAGAGAAGGAGATTCTTGATATTGTTTTGGTTTAGGAAACTAAGATAGCTAAGGGTAGTGTTAAGATCTCTCTTCCTTGTTGGTGGAGGAATGGGGAGGGATTGATGACTAATGTGGAAGGAACAACTAGTGATCTTGTAATTCTATGGAATAAGAATAGGTTTTTAGGTATGCTTGTGCCTCAGTCCTCTAATTTTATTATTGTCAGATTTAAGGACACAATGGATAATGAAACTTTTATGCTCTCATATGTTTATGGCCCTAATTTAATTAGGGAGTGAGCAAGGGTTTGAGAGAAGTTAAAAGAATTCAAGAAGAAAAACTCTTTTGATAATTAGGTCCTTGGTGGGGACTTTAATGCTATCCTTTTCCCCAAGAAAATAAAGGTGGAAAAGCCTCCTTTTCTATTGGTTCTATGGATTGTAGGAACTTGTGGGGGAGGCTACATTAGTAGATGTTATACTGAAGTCTAGATAATATATATGGAACAATAGGCATAGGGGGAAGATAATATATTGTGTAGGTTAGATAGGTTTCTAGTTTCCTCTGATTGGATGCTATCCTCAAACTTCTTCTATTCCAGGGTGGTACATTATGGTGGTTTAAATCATTGGCCAGTGAAATTAATCATGACTAAAATAAAAAATACTCAGGGATGCCCCTTTAAGATGGAGATTTTTGGTATGAGCATTTTGACTTTCAAGACTCCTTATTGAAGTGATGGAAAGTGGAGATAAAAGGTTATAAAAGATCCATTCTTCATAAAATATTAGCTAAAGTGGAGAGACAAGCTAAATTTTGGATCAAAGAAGTTATGGGGAATTTACTTGAAAAAAAGAACAAGGTGGAAATTGATCTGTAAATTGTGGAAGCTGAAATCTCTAATTCAAGGATGACCTCAGATTTAAGGAACTCTAAAATTCTATTGATGGAATATCTCAATAGGATCTTGAGGATGGAGGAGATATTTTGGCAACAAAAATCTAGAGTTCAATGGTTAAAGGAGGGGGATGGTAACACAAAAAAAATCATTTGGCCACTAACAGGTCCTTGGTCACTTACAAATGTAGGGAAGGTTGGATTAGGGTGTTTAATTACCAATTTTCATTCTCCTATGCTCAATTAACCATTAAAACCCTAATTTTGCAAATACGATAGTAAATGGATGAATTACAAAAAAAGCTTTTGCTAAGGGAAGTAAAATGACAAATCACAGAGTACCTATTTTTGGGGTTCTGATGTGGAAAAGTCAGGGACACTGGAGCGGGCGCCCAAGTCCAAGGCCCTGGCTTCTGTCAAGATCTGGAAACAAGATCTGCAACCTGTATCTGTTGTACCAAAGATTCTCCCATCATGGAACTTTGAGGACTAATGAGCGGTCACCCAAGTCCAGGGGGTAGATTTTCTTCCTGTTTTGCAATTCTAACACTCCAAGATGTCTTCCTGCAACTTCACTTTGTCCAGATCCTCAACTTGTAACCTGTAACCATGAAAACTTTGGGAGGGGGTTGTGGTGTTTAGAGGCTTTCCTCAGTCAAGCCCCAGAGGACACTTAAGTCTCCAAACACCTTTGTCAAATAGAGAGTGCGTGCCTAGGGAGGTAGAGGCAAAAACCAAATGAAATAATGATCACAAACACAATAGAATGTCACCTTGTAGTGAAGATCTCATGAGAGGAAGAAGCTCTTCATTCCATGAGGAAATGGATGCTCAAATCTACAAACACAAATACATAGACAACACAAATATGCTCTTGCAACACAATGAAAGCCTTGAATCACCTTGAGAACACAATAGCTTGCTAGTAATAATCTAGTTTACAAATGAATGCCTAAACATGCTTTTATATGCAACTACAAACAATCCCGCCAAGATTTTTATAATTCAAACTTACCGTCTTGGCATAGGACCTAAATAACGGTCACAAGATGACACCCAGAAATTGGGACTACCCCAAAATAGGGCAAGACTAGGGCACGAGCACCCAAGTCTTCCCCCCTATTTTGGGCAGGGGTCATCGTAAGTAGTCCCCCTAGGTCCTATTTGTCAAGACACTTAGGGGTTTTCTCATCGGGATGTTGAAATATGATGTAAAATGTCCTAAATGCACACAGAAGACCCAGGAGCTAAATCTAAAGAGGGAAAAGCCCCCAAGGGGACATTTTCTGATGTTACATTTAGCCCCCACTTTAATGTATGTATAAATGCAAGGCCAATACATGCATTAAAGTACGTTCACAAACACAACAAACACACCAAGCATGAAGAAGACATGCCAATCACATAGAAAATAGTAACAGGCATGCAAAACATGGAGAAGATAGTTACAGTCACATAGAACACGGAAAAGATAGTGAATGCATAGAAGACACATTAATGCATGGAAGACAGGCATGATTTCTTTTCTTTTTTTTTTCTTATATATATGAGATGCAGATGCAAGTACTAGAAAGTAAACAAACCTCCCATAATGCAGGAAGCACTCATCGAGCTAGTCTTTAGACTACATATATGGGGCAACACACACACAAGACACGCAAAACCTCCCAAAATGCAGGAGGCACTCATTGAGCTAGTCTTTAGACTGCATATGGGGCAACCGACACGCCAAACAAAGCAAGCACACCAAAACACACACACTTGAAGACACAGAGAAAACATGGGAAACAAGCGATGGAGTGTTCCTATTTCTAGGTTCAACACCATCTCAGGCATATTACAGGCAAACACCAACGATTAGGCTTTGCCACAACAATCTCTAAAAACACACTTAAGGGTTGAATTAGTCACAGAACCGCTCCCGCCTCCATAGAGGACTTTTAAAAATGATAGGATGATGAAATCTACTCTGAGAAATACACCATCCCTGCCTCCGCAGAGGGCTTAAAATAAAAAGGATATACGCAATATCCTACCTCCGCAGAAGGCTTACATGATTGATTGATTAATCACAAACAAACTCAAGATGCAGGAAACACTCATCGAGCTAGTCTTTAAACTACATCTAAGGACAAGCACATAGCTAACATCTACAACAGACAGCTTACCTTATATATGCCCCCACCTTAAGGTGGTTGATATCAGGTATCGATATCAAGCACGTTAAGGTAGGAAGAAAACACACAAGGGAACACAGGCTCTCACAAAGCCCATGCCCCCCGGAGGTGACATGTACTTCACGATCGCCAAATGTTCCCACAAACACATCCCTGCAAGAAACATGTTAGTGTCTACAAAATCATGATAAACAACATCAATGCATATGATGAACCACACAAAGAGCCAAGGTTATAATACAAATTCAGAGTTTGAGGATAGCCGTGGGGCTATATCACGAAGCTCTCTGAATTGAGTACCACCAAGACTAGATTCAAAGACAAACAAACGTACACAGAGCAGCAGTATTGTTAAGGTTTGTAAATGAGATAGCATACCATCAAAATCACTACGCAAAAAGCACGGAGTGCTTCTACTAGCCAAGCATCGGATAAAATATACAACCCCATTGTCATATTAGGAACTAAGTCCATTTTTTTATTGCTCTCCAAAGGGACACTAGGTTTGCATCAGTATAAATGTTTTTCATCATCCGCCCACTAGATAAAAACACTAGAGGAAGGGAACCAATAAATTAGAGAGGAGAAACAAGTGTCTTAGGGACAGTCATGTAGGAGGGTGCCCACAATGTCACCAACCGCAACGCTATGTCCATAAGACACAACACACAACAATGAAATCAGAGAGAGGAAATATAGAAGAATGATGATACAAATAGAAGAAGGTCGCAACAGAGGCAATCTCCTGGTATCCTAAATCTTACAAGAGAATCAGGGGTCATCCCAGGAGGACTAAACAACACATAACACATCACGGGGGAAGCACATCACGAGAGAGATAAAGGGTTAGAGATACTTACTTGTAGGATCTTTCAAGCTATGTCTCATCAACAAGTAAATCACCATCATCTTCCCACTCCCGAATGCTAGAGGAAAGTGGGACATAAGGTACCATAGCCAAACTCTTGTCTTGCTCATCATGTTGTTCATTGTTAGGATCATGTTTATTTGGTTCAATGTTAGGATCGATGTTTTCTTGTTGAGATGCAAGGTAAGATCATTGCCTTCTCTTCCTCCTTTTTGTATGTTGATGTTGTTTTTCTTTGCGACTTAGTTTTTGTAAGATAGGGCTTTTCTCTTTCATGGATTTTTGTGTTATAGAGGAGGAAGCACTAGGATTAAAGTTCATTTGTCTAGGTGGGATGTTTTGTTGTTTACAATTACCTCCCGATCCTTGTAAGGATGATGGGGGAAGAGCCTCAACATCATGATGGATTTGTTCTTCTATTGTAGTTGTAGGAGGCATGATGTCTTGTAAAAGTTATGTTTTTTCTATTGTGTCATTGATTTCATTATTTTGGACCAACATACCCTCATGGGAAGAAGTATTTTTGAAAGAATGACTAGAGGACAATTTTGTGTCATAATCACATGGAGCAGGTATTGAATGCATGGGAGAAGTGCTATCACCATCATCATTTTCATTGCTACTCATGGAGAAGAACTTAGTTAAGCTTTCTAATATCACAGGATATTCACTCATGAGGGTTAACAATTGGTCAAAATCAAGGTCTTTGATAAAAGCATGCAAAGATACCATTGAAAAGTGACATGAAGGTGCCATGTGTATATTTTCAAATTAGTTCCCAATCAAATTTTGAAAGCTTGCAAAGGACAAGTGCAAGGTTATATGCAACAATGACCTAAATGCTTGATTTTTTTGGTACTATCTCAATGTATATGAATGAAACAAAGGGTGTTGTAAGGATTTTGATTAAAGGAAGAAAATTATATGTCTGATATTAGTCCAAAACAGAAATAATATCCTTCACAACACACTCTTGATGTGAATCTAAGATGACGATAAGTCAAATTATGGTGAAAATATGTCAAAATATGTATTTTTTTCACGAAATCTCAATGCAAAAGAGCATGACAAAGGGTGTTGTGAGGAAAATTATGATGGAAAGAAAAATATATCAGTGATAATAGCCACTTAATGTCAAAATATCTTTCACAACACGCTTTTAGTGCCACTTAAGGTCAAAACCTAGTGAAAATATAACAAAAATAAGCTATTTTTCACGGTTTTTCAACGCCAAGACCTAGCAAAAGGGGTGTTTTAATGAATTTTAGGAGGTGAAAAAAATAAAATCAATTATATCAGTCACCTCAATCCATAAAATTTGTCACAACACACTTGGAGTGTAAACTAGGTCAAACCCTTGGGCAAAATTAGCAAAAAAGGGCAATTTTTCACCAAATTTTCAATACAAGAGCCCAATAAACAGGTGTTGTGAATATTTTTAGGATGGGTAGAAAATAATTAGCCTGATAAAAAATAATTAGTGCAAAAATACCCTTCACAACATGCCTATGGTGCAAATTTATAGAGTCGATAAGGCCAAATCTAGTGAAAATCAACGTTTTTCAAGCCCTAGGTTTTAGATCTTGACACAAAATGTTATATGAATGATTTGAAGTCTAATTTACGATGATAATGAAGTGTATTCAGATCTTAAAATGAATTTCAAGCTCTAAGATGCAAAATGCAAGTGCAAATTTAATGAAAATGCATGAAAATTGCTAGTTTTTTTTTTTTTTGAAATTTTCTATGCAAATATGCAAATATTTGAAATCTAAATACAAATTTACACTAAAATGCAAGACTAAAGCCAAATGAAAATTTGAATGAATCTCTAAAATCAGTAGAAAAATCTAAAAGAAGATTTTGCCTACTAACCCTAGATTTTGGAATTACTAGGTTATATGAAAATTGTCAAAAAAATTTACAAAACTCTAGCAATTATATGATGAAAATGCAATGCAAATTATTGAATTTTTGTAATTTTCTGTAGTTTATATCAGATCTAATGCAAAAATCATGAATTAGGAAAAATTAAAGTGAATTGATGCAAATTAGTAAACCTAAAATGCAATTTTTTTCAAATTTTTCAATTTTTTTGTAATTTTCTCAATGCAATAAGATGAATAAATGTATGAATGAATGAAATCAACCTAAATCTAAAGACAAACACTCAGCAAGTTGCAATTAAGTCCAAAAACACGTGTTCACCAAAATGTTTAAGTGAAAATTGGTTTTGTTTAGTTTAGTGTTTAAATCCTCCTTTCACCTATTACACTCAAGGACCTTCGGAACGAGTGGCAGAGCACTAACAGGTCCTTGGTCACTTACAAATGTAGGGAAGGTTGGATTAGGGTGTTTAATTATCAATTTTCCTTCTCCTATGCTCAATTAACCATTAAAACCCTAATTTTGCAAATACGACAGTAAACGGATGAATTACAGAAAAAGCTCTTGCAAAGGGAAGTAAAATGACAAATCACAGAGTACCTATTTTCAGGGTTCTGAGGCAGAAAATTTGGGGACACTGGAGCGAGCGTCCAAGTCTAAAGCCCTGGTTTCTGTCAAGATCTAGAAACAAGATTTGTAACCTGTATCTGTTGTACCAAAGATTCTCCCATCATAGAACTTTGAGGACTAATGAGTGGGTGCCCAAGTCTAGGGGGTAGATTTTCTTCATGTTTTGTAATTCTGACACTCCAAGATGTCTTTCTGCAACTTCACTTTGTCCATCTCCTCAACCTATAACCTGCAACCATGAAAACTTTGGGAGGGGGTTGTGGTGTTTAGAGGCTTGCCTCAGTCAAGCCCCAGAGGACACTTAAGTCTATGAACACCTTTGTCAGATAGAGAGTGCGTGCCTAGGGAGGTAGAAGAAAAAACTAAATGAAATAATGATCACAAACACAATATAATGTCACCTTGTAGTGAAGATCTCATGAGAGGAAGAAGCTATTCATTCCATGAGGAAATAGATGCTCAAATCTGCAAACACAAACACATAGACAACACAAATCTACTATTGCAACACAATGAAAGCCTTGAATAGCCTTGAGAACACAATAGCTTGCTAGTAATCATCTAGTTTACAAATGAATGCCTAAACATGCTTTTATATGCAACTACAAACACTCCCGCCAAGATTTTCATAATTTAAACTTACTGTGTCGGCATAGGACCCAAATAACGGTCACAAGCCGACACCCAAAAATTGGGACTACCCCAAAATAGGGCAAGGCTAGGGTGCGGGCGCCCAAGTCCTCCCCCCTATTTTGGGTAGGGGTCATCTTAAGTAGTCCCCCTAGGTCCTATTTGTCAAGACACTTAGGGGTTTTCTCATCAGGATGTTGAAATATGATGTAAAATGTCCTAAATGCACACAGAAGACCCGAGAGCTAAACCTAAAGAGGGAAAAGTGGTGCAGGAGCACCTATCCCAAGGTGGCCTCCATGAGGCACTTGAATCATGTTTTGTTTAGAAAATTATGTTTTGGGATGTAATAAGGTCTGTTTGACCAATGCATGTTATTTTAGTTTGTATCTAGGTTTATGTTGTAAGTCCCAAGGACACTTGTCGATCTGTAATTACAAAGGTTGTTAGGTAGTTGGAGGTTGTTAGATCTCCCAGCCACTTGGAGGTTGTCTCCCAGCTGCTTGGAGTTAGGTTGGTACTACTCAGGGTGAGTAGATAAATACCCCAGAGTAGATCGAATGTAATGAGTTGAGTTTAGTTCAGTTCAATAGTTGTAGTTGGGATCAGAGATTAGTTTGATTGTAATTGAGAAATAGAGCACTTGTATGCACATTTTCTGAAAGGCATAATAAACAAAGTTTTGTGCATCTTTCTGTCATCTAAATTCATTAGGTTTTCTCTGTGCAATCGATTTACTATTTTGTGGTCGACATGGACTCTTAGTCCATTCCACCGGTTAGATTTCTTCAAAATCAGTGGAATGGCTATACAGTTCATTTTTGTGTTTTTCGTTTTGTTCATTTGTGTTTGCAGGATCATGTACAAGATGCATTGATAGATCCTAGCATCCTCATGTGCTACGTTGGCGAAGTCTAAGATCTGTGTGGTTGTTGGAGAAAAGGATCTGCGAAGTTACAGGGTTTGCAGAGGTTTAGATCGGCGAAGATTTGTGTCGTTTCATCGGGTATACATTCTATGTGTATATCGCTAATGTATGTTAGGGTCATTTCATGTGTATCTCGCAGTTGAATGTTCGTGTGTATCTCACAAGTGTATGTTGTTGCTGCATGTGGTGAAAGTGCATTTCATATGATACAAGGAAAGTCAACGGTCAGCTTCACTCTGATAGGAGTAATTTTGATCAAGGGGGTAAATCATAAAACACATAATAACAGAAATTGCACACAGAAAATAGAATGATATTTTATTAATATAGGAAAAACATTACATTACAGAAACTCAAATACAATCAGAGGATGAATCCCCTACAGGCTGCAACACATTATAGCTCCCTCTCTCAAAACTCTAGAATCTTCAGCCTTCTGTAATTCCCAAATCAGCTAGGGTTTCTAATTTCCCGCCTTTCTTGACTCTACACCTTCCCCCTTAACTCTAATCCCCTAAGGGTTCCCAAAAAATGGTTATATATAGCCCTTTTTGGTGACCACCAGCTTAATTTCAAAATTTGCATCTCCCTCCAAAAATAGGTCAACTTCGCGGGGCCATAACTTTCGATCCATCCGTTGGATTTTCAATTATAATACCTTTTCAGAAAGTTCTCGAAAAGACGATGGTGTGCCAAGTAGCACTGATAGGTAGACTACTTGGGTTTCCCACCAAATTTTGGGCCCATCCGGAGCCTCTAAGTGCCTCAAATTTGACTTTGAATATTTCAATAGGATTTTTAGAATTTGAAATTTTAATATCTCACCAATGACAAATGATATTGAAGTGATTTCTTCACCATTAGCTTCAATTCACCATTCTAGAGGTCTGTGTAAGATTTTGTATCCAACCGTGCACAAATGCAAACTTACTAAAAATAGTAACCCTGCCAAATTGAGCCCTTATTGAAAAGAAACAACTTTTTTTTTTTTGGTTGATGTAAGATTGCTCTTACACCCTAGATGCTCCTGCATCAGACACCCAGGGTAATTTGAAAAGTGACCCTGTCACTTCTCATGTGTTAGAGGGAAACCAAAACGATTAACCTCAGTCTCAGATAACCATGATGAATCTTCAACAGGCCTTCCTTTCCATTTCACCAAGTATTTTCTATACTGCTTGTTTCTTGTACTCTTACCCACACGGCTATCCAGAATGCCCTCTATCTCCTCCTTCTCTGAATTAGATGCCGGAATGTCCCACTGTGTTCCTTTATCAAGTCCATCATCATGGTACTCTGTCAGATCTGAAATGTTGAACACTGGTGAAATATTGATGTCATCAGGCAACTCTACCTCAAATGCATTTCCTGAATCGTGCTTCTTAAGGATTCTACATGGTCCAAATTTCCTCATCTTCAGCTTATTATATGTACCAACTGGAAATTTTTCTTTTCTCAAGTGAACCATGACTTCATCACCCTCCTGAAACTCCTTATGCCTCCTCTTTTGATCGGCCTTAGCCTTGTACTGAGAATTCATCTTATGGATATGCTTTCTTACCTCTTCATGCAAATTCTTCATGTGCTCAGCAAAATTTTTAGCTTCGACACTACTCTTCTCCCCCTTATCCATCCTCCTCAATTCAGAAGCAGTTCTTGGGCTACTCCCATTCACAACCTGGAATGGAGATTTACCTGTGCTCCTATTGACAGAATTGTTGTAAGCAAATTCTGCCTGTGGTAAAATCAAATCCCATCCCTTGGGCTTATCTCCTACTAAGCATCGTAGCAGGTTACCCAAACTCCTATTCACCACTTCTGTCTGTCCATCAATCTATGGATGGTGTGCAAAACTGAACTTCAAATCTGTCTTCAACTTCTTCCACAATGTCCTCTAGAAATAACCAACAAACTTGGTATCTTGATCTGAAACTATGCTCTTAGGTAGACCATGTAGTCTCACCACCTCCCTAAAAAATAACTCTGCAATGTAAATAGCATCATTAGTCTTCTTACAAGGAATAAAATGGGCCATCTTTGAGAATCTATCCACCACCACAAAAATGGAATCATGCCCTCTCTGTGTCCTTGGTAAACCAAGAACAAAATCCATACTAATATCATCCCATGGCTTCGCTGGTATAGGTAATGGCTGATATAGCCCTGTATTTTGACTTGTTCCTTTTGCCATCTGACACACTCTGCAACTCTGCACAAATTTCCTCACATCTTGCTGCAATTGTGGCCAGTAATAATGCTCACCAACAATAGCAATGGTCTTATCGCGACCAAAGTGTCCAGCTAATCCTCCACTATGCTTCTCCTTAATCAAGTTCTCTCTCATGGAACTCCTCGGAATGCACAACTAGCTTCCTCTAAACAACATGCCATCTTGGATTATGTAATCCAACCATTTTGTCCTATCTAAAGTAATAGGTTCCAAACAAGCTTTCCAAGCCTCTGCAAAATCTAGATCTTCAAGATACAAACTTTGGAGTTCATCAAACCCAACAACCTCTATCTTCATTTCTGCCAACTAACTTTGCCTTCTGCTCAAGGCATCTGCAACCCTGTTGGACTTTCCACTCCTGTGCTTCAAAACAAAAGTATAACTCTGCAAAAACTCAACCCATTTTAAGTGCCTTTGATTTAACTTTCCTTGACTATTAAGATACTGCAAAGCCTGATGGTCAGTATATAAAACAAACTCTTTTGGCAACAAATAATGTCTCCATTTCTTCAAGGCCTGGACTATTGCATAAAACTCTTGATCATAAACAGAATACCTTTTCTTGGCATCATTAAGCTTCTCACTAAAATAGGCAATGGGCTTACCTTCTTGACTTAAAACAGCTCCTATACCACTACCACTAGCATCACAATCTACCTGGAATACCTTATTGAAATCTGGAAGTGCCAACACAGGTTGTTCTACGACTTTCTGCTTCAATGTATCAAAGCTCTTGTCTGCTCCTTTAGTCCATCTAAACTCTTTTCTATCCCCTCTCATTGTCTCAGTTAGGGGTGCACAAATGCTACTGAAATTCCTGATAAACTTTCTGTAAAAACTTGCCAAACCATGAAAGGATCTTACCTCGAAAGCACTCCTTGGCGTAGGCCATTCAATGATAGCCCTCACCTTCTCTGGGTCCATCTTAAGACCTTCCTCTGAGACAACAAATCCCAGGTATACCAACTCCTTCTTTGCAAAACTATATTTCTTCAGATTGATCAACAACTTCTCCTCCCTCAGCTTCTCTAAAACTCTTTTGATATGCATCAAATGCTCATCCCAAGTCTTACTAAAAAATAAAATGTCATCTAAATAAACAATAACAAAACTTCCCAAAAATTCCTTCAGTACCTCATTCATGAGCCGCATGAATGTGCTCGATGCATTGGTTAGCCCAAATGGCATGACTAACCACTCATACAAACCCTCCTTTGTCTTGAAGGCTGTCTTCCATTCATCTCCTTCTCTGATTTGAATCTGGTGATACCCACTCTTTAGATCAATCTTCGTGAAGTACTTGGCTCCACTCAAACAATCCATTATGTCATCCATTCTCAGCAATGGAAATCTGTACTTGATTGTGATCTTGTTGATGGCTCAGGAATCTGTACACATCTTCTACTCTGCATCTTTCTTTGGTGCTAGTACTGCATGTACCGCACATGGACTTAGGCTCTCCCTTATCAGTCCCTTCCTTAACAGCTCGTGAACTTGTTTGTTCAACTCTTCATTCTTGGCTGGAGTCATTCTATGGGCTGCCTTATTTGGCAAACTAGCTCCTGGTATCAAATCCATTTGATGACTTATCTTCCTCACTGGTGGTAAACCTTCTGGTACATTATCAAAGACAATATCTTAAAATTCTTCCAACATTTCTGAGACTTCTGCTAGTACATCTTCACATTTCTCTTGACTAATCTTAGGAATCAATGCAAAGCAATGACGCTCATGCTTCATACCCTCCAAAAACTTTCTACCATCCACCAAGCAAATTCTAGTAGTACTACATACCTTTTCTTCCACCTCCTTCAAGGGCTTCAACTTATGACAGACTCCATCCTTTGTTAGGGAGTATGTGTTTGCACAGCCATCATGGACAGTGCTCCTATCATACTGCCACGGCCTCCCCAATAACATATGACACGCATCCATCGGTATGATGTCACACAACACCTCATCATGGTAGTCACCAATCTTGAACTTCACTAAACACTGTTCATTGACCAAAGCTCTATGGTCCTTCTGCAACCATGCAATCTGGTATGGATGCGGATGCTTTCTTCTTGTCAACTTCAACTTGTCAACCATCTCCTCTGAAACAAGATTATCAGTGCTTCCACTGTCAATAATAATATCACAACACTTACCTTCACATTTGCACCTTGTGCAGAATAAACTCTTCCTCTGATTGGGTTCTTTCTCCTCATTCAACAAAGTTCTTTTGACAACTAGGGTTTCTCCCCTTTCTGCATCTTCAGAGCGCTCAGACTGTGCATCTTCATCCACATGTGCAACTCGTGCATTACCTTCAAGTCTTCTATTCATCCTTCCTTGATGTTGTGGACACTCGTATGCTCGATGCCCTTCTTCTCCACATTGGAAACATGTTCCTCTGAAACCTCCTCTTCCAGGTACTTGCCCAGGTCTACCTCTTCCTCTTCCTCTTTGCTCACCATTATTCTGGTCACGAGGGTGGTAGGTACTATCTCCTCTCTGATTTTGACTGGTTCCAGCTTCTTCACTTTTCTTCGGTTCTTCATTTTGGCCTCCATAGGGTCTTCCGCCAGTCCTTCCGCCTTGACCTCTTCCCCTTTGCTTGCTTTCAAATCTCTTATTCAGCTTCTCTTCCACCATCAGGGAAAACTGGTACGCATCTTCTATGGTGGTCATTCTGACCAGGCTCAACTCTTCTTGAATACTTGGCCTCAACCCATTAATGTAACGGGCCACCTTCTCTTTGTTGGCCTCTCCATGGCCTGTCCTGATAGTGATCTTATAAAAATCTTCTGTATACTCCTTAACAGACTTGTTACCTTGCTTCAATCCTTGCAGCTTCTTCAGCAACTCCATCTCATAATCCACAGGAATGAACTGCTTCTTCAATTTCTCCACCATCCGATCCCATCTGGTAATCTTTGCTTTTCCTCTTTTATTTCTCTCTAACTGGACCTCCTTCCACCAAATACTAGCATGGCCCTTCAACTTTGTCTTTGCAAACTTGACTCGTTCAGGGTCTTCCACATCTTCATACTCAAAATACTCCTCCATATCATTGATCCAATCAATAAGTTGTTCCGAATTCAAATCTCCAAAATAGGTAGAAACTTCGATCCTAGGCCTCTTTCCGATCTTTGAAATGGCCCTCAACAACCTAACTTCTGCAGGATCTCCCGCAGCTTCTTGTTCTTCCTCAGATAGCTCTTCTTCAGCTTCATCTCCGCTTTCCTCTCTCCTCGGCTCGAACCCTCTTCGCAGCTCCTCTTGCAATGCATCGATTTGTCTTTGCAGGGCTCTAAAACCCTCTTCTGTCAAAGCATTCCTCCCACCACGGTTTCTTCATGGAGGCATCTTGATCTATGCAGCAAACCCATAACCTCAGGTCCTAGTGCAAACTGCCTCATGGTCGGCGATCTGTCTACACACTCAGGAACCCTTGCTCTAATACCACTTGATCAAGGGGGTAAATCATAAAACACACAATAACAGAAATTGTACACAGAAAATAGAATGATATTTTATTAATATGGGAAAAACATTACATTACAGAAGCTCAAATACAATCAGAGGATGAATCCCCTACAGGCTGCAACACATTACAGCTCCCTCTCTCAAAACTCTAGAATCTTCAGCCTTCTGTAATTCCCAAATCAGCTAGGTTTTCTAATTTCCTGCCTTTCTTGACTCTACACCTTCCCCCTTAACTCTACTCCCCTAAGGGTTCCCAAAAAATGGTTATATATAGCCCTTTTTGGCGACCACCAGCTTAATTTCGAAATTTGCATCTCCCTCCAAAAATAGGTCAACTTCGTGGGGCCATAACTTTCGATCCGACCGTTGGATTTTCAATTATAATACCTTTTCGAAAAGCTCTCTAAAAGACGATGGTGCGCCAAATAGCACCAATAGGTAGACTACTTGGGTTTCCCACCAAATTTCGGGCCCATCCGGAGCCTCTAAGTGCCTCAAATTTGACTTTGAATATTTCAATAGGATTTTTGGAATTTGAAATTTTAATATCTCACCAATGACAAATGATATTGAAGTGATTTCTTCACCATTAGCTTCAATTCACCATTCTAGAGGTCTGTGTAAGATTTTGTATCCAACCGTGCACAAATGCAAACTTACTAAAAATAGTAACCCTGCCAAATTTAGCCCTTATTGAAAAGAAACAACATTTTTTTTTTGGTTCATGCAAGATTGCTCTTACACCCTAGATGCTCCTGCATCAAATTCCCCAAGACATGGACCACCCTCTTGCTGATCAGTTTGCATGACAGAGTTGTGGCTCCACATCAAAAAGCCCCCAAGGGGACATTTTCTGACATTACAAGAAGATAGAGCAAAAAGATTGTAAGTATCCAATTACCTTTAAGAAATGTTGTTGAGGATATGGAGGCCATCAGAATGGAAGGTATGAACTTCTTCAAGGAGTTATTGGATTTTGTTCCATAGGAAGACCATGATGCGCAAGAGTTTATAATGAGTAATATCCCTTGTTTGATTAATGAAGCACATGATGAACAACTTATGAAGCCATTCTCTATGGAAGATATCTGAAATGCCATTTTCTCTCTGGGGGTTAGGAAGGCTCTAGCGCTGAATGGGTTTCAAGTTGAGTTCTTTAAAAAGTATTGGAGGTAGTGGTAGACAGGGATAACTTTAAGAACCCCCCCCCCCTCAGAGAAGGTGTATAAACCTGGCAAATCATGTATACTTCCCGAGAAAAATATTAATTTTATTGGTGAATTTTTTCATTTTTCCAGGAAAAAAAAAAATCTTATTTGGCGAATCGTTTGTAATCGCTAGAGGTCTATGGAAAATCCTGGCGAATTGTAATTTTTTTAAAACCAATAAAATATTTTCATTAGCGATTAAAACTTATTTTCAAACCAATTAAATATTTTCGTTGGTGAATTAAACCTGTTTTCAAAATAAGAAAATATTTTTGCTGGCAATTAAAATCTAATTTCAAACTAGAAAATATATTTGCATTGGCAAATTAAACCTGCTTTCAAAATAAGAAAATATTTTTGCTGGCGATTAAAATCTAATTTCAAACTAGAAAATATATTTACATTGGCGAATTAAACCAATTTTCAAAGCAATAAAAAAATTATTGGTGAATTTAAATATAGTTTCAAACCAATAAAAAATTAATTGGCGAAATAAACTGTTATGCCAATAAAAAATCATACTGTGTGAATGGCATCAAACTTTAGTTGAAGTTCCATTCCAAGCTACAGTTCTGACACACCCATCTTTCTACATAAAGTCTCTGGAATACAGACAAGTGTCAAGTAACAACGATTCTAATTAACAAAACTTAATAGATAATTACTTAATTGAGCTGCATAAATTGCCTTCCCAAATACGTGCAATTGTGCTTTTCATGACATTCCTTATTTATTACGAAAGGACAAAGGTCACTTTGAGCGTGGATGTCATTAAATGGAAAAAATTCTAATAGATTTTGGTTGTCAGATGATCGTAAATCGACGGCATAAGCACTGACATACCCAATTTCCCAAATTTGTAGTTCTACAACCGAGGACTTGCGCTCTGCCGCGCTGCCACCTTTGCACAATAATCAATAAAATATATTATATATTTTATATATATGTCAACCGTTGATCTAATAATATCTAACGGCTGTTAGTTGATTCTGGAGGATTTTGTTAGCAATGTGTGGCGTTGGAGATCTACCTTCTGGAATTGAACTACAACCGTTCATCTTTCATTCTAGGGTGCATCAAATGGTCAATGGTGATACGATTTATTTGATTGAACGCACTTAACCACATAGATTAGCCAATGCTCAATTAAGTTCATTAATGGCAAGTGAGTACTGAGTCGTGACAAACCACACAGATTAGCCAATATGAATTAAATGGAGTTGCTTGTTATTTATTACCCATTTGTCACGGACGTACATGTAATGTATATATGATAGTCTTTAGTGTTTTGAACTTATATTTCATTACTAAGTTTCAGATAGGTCAAGAATCAATAGACTGTAAAAGTTTGAAGTAATGGCTTTCATTACAGCAGTTGTGCGAACAAAGTAAGTTACCAAGTATTTATTTTGTGATCATTCATGATTTTGATTTTAACTGTGTGATAGAGTTCTCAGTTCACAAATGTCAAATAGTAATAAGAATCTAAGATGATGGAAAATTTTGTTTGTGTGTGGCTATGCAGGTTGTTATTGCTTTGCATGTCTCAGAATGAAGAAATACGAGCATTCGTCAAGTGGAATAGATCGTGTCAAGAATCGACACTTTTAACATTTGCAAATGATGCATTCTATTCTAGGTGGTGGGTTGAATCTCCCACACATGCATGCATGTACGAGAAACTGAAAATTCAAATTGACACATGGAATTGGTATTGCAACTCAATTGCCAGTGACCTCAAGAAAATCAATTTAATTCTCCTTTACTGGCCTTATTGTTATCCATGCCTAGTGGTTTCTTATACATATAATGCAAGGTTCTATAGTGAATCATTCACTGACATTGTGAATGAGCACACAATTAAATTTGTAACGGATCCATTGCCTATTAATAGGATAATTATGGACTACAGTGAAATATTCATTACACGTCGTCGAATAGAGCAACCAAAAAGATTTTAGATGATCAAAGCAAGGTTTGAAGGTGGAAGGATAGGAGTTTTGTTTAGAACTGAGGTTGGTTAGAGGTTCATGTACAATGCAATTCCCCAATCTTTTTGAAGGGTGATGTTAAATTTTACTAAATAATATAGAAGTAATTACGGTTTGAAATTGCAATGTATACAGATCATAGATGTTTCAAAGAATGAAATTTTCAATATAAAACTATATATTATATTATATAAAATATGATATTATTATAAATTTATATATTGAATCATTGATATCGATTTCATTTGGTGGCCTACAAAATACTTTTCCCAAGCATTGATTTTTAATTTATTAAATAGATGTGACAATTTATTAAATAGCTTTTGTTAATGGTCAATCCTTACACGAGCCGAAGATTGATGCTACAAAAAATCTGGACAAGAAATAAATGAATAAATGCATGTTAGTTGAAGCGTGTGTTCATTAACGATCTTCGTTTAAATCTTGGAGGTCTCCAGCAAAATGGCACTCGACTGGCTTGCTCAAAATATAGCATGGAGATTCCCATAAGGCTCCATTGCAATAAGTGCCAGGTCACCTTTCTGGGCCATATCAGAGATGGCAGACTGATGAACATTTGTAACCAGCACAACCTATTATTCCTTGAGGCAGTGAAGATGGTCCTCGGTAAAGACTTCTTGGTCTTCGATAGATATAGGGTAAATTTAGATATTTCCTCACGCTTTCTGGTTTCTTTGTTGGACCTAGGAGAGGCAAAGGTGGATACACTGATCATTCTATGGGGGGTATTCACTCCAAATATTCTTTTGGATGACTTAGACGTGGTGATTGATGCAGAATTGGGGGTCAGTATCCCATGGCCGAGAGACCTGGAGAAGCTGCAAGAGGGACAGGAGGTCATAGCTAGGAAGCTGTTCCTCCTAAACATGAATGAGCAACAACTTGGAAGGCACATGCTTTGGGTGGCTCGTGGGAGACACTTTCTTCGATGGGCAATTGGAATGGACATAGACGATACTCCGGTATCACTTCAATACTTCGTAGTCATTATGAATATGGGGGGATTCTACTTGCAGTGGCCATAGGAGTGGTCGGGCTCTCAGGGCCACTTTTTTGGTGATTTCTGTGCTGGGGTGGTAGGGTGGCAAGTTTTCAAGGAGTCACTCAGTCAACGGGCTAGGGATTTAAATGGTACTATGGTAGCCTCTCCGGTGTTGTGTATTTTTTGGAGCCTGGGCTGGCCGCTGGAGTGGTTTTTGTATTGATATAATTTCCTAAGTGTAAATCCTTTTGTAATAATATAATTACCCAAGTGTAAATCTTTTTGTATTGATATAATTACCCAAGTGTAAATCTTTTTTGTATTAATATAATTTCTACTTTTTGTATTAATATAATTTGGTCTCTATTATGGTTAGAACTTAGATGTTTCTAATGTTGCTTCTTATATGTTTGCTTTAATTTATATATGTTGACATGGATTTGGTGATGGTCTCTAACTCTCTGTTATGGTTAGAGGTTTCTAATGTTGCTTGGCATTTGTTTGCTTTTTGACTCTTGAGATAAGCACAGCTAAGAGAGCTATAATATATGTGAACTCTCAATCTTTTTGGATTTAATTTGATTTCAATTTGGTTGTTTTTAGTCACTAGCTTCTGCAAGCACAAAAAACCAGTAAGTAACTGTTCCTCCTTTGTGCCTAGTTTTTCCAACTGTAGGTTAATTCTAAAGCTTTTAGGGCCATTGTCAACCATAAAAACCCTAAGCTACCTTCATAAAAGAAAAATGAGTCAGTCAGGCTAGCCTTCCACTTCAAAATGAAGCGTGGATGAGGACCTTATGATCCAACTCCCTGGTTCCACTAGAACAATTTTGAAATTGCATGGCCCAGGCGGAGCCGAGGATAGATTTCTTGACTACTGCTATAATTTCTGGGATGCCAAATTACTTGTCCTAGGTTGGATCCTCTTTGAGCATTTGAGCATTAGCATAAGAGGATGAACTATAAGGCCCCTATCTGTCATGCCTAGAAATATGATTTAGCCAAGCTCATTTGTCCCAATGTTTTCCCCAACCCTGACTTAATTAGGTCAACAGCATCAAGGTATAATCCAGCCACTAGGACAGTAATAGATGGAAATGGTTCAACATTGATCAAGTTTACCAAAGGATACATTGCCACTGTATTCAACTTGGACCCTGCATCTAGCAAACAAATTGACCTTAGGGCTTTCAAGAAAAAATACCAGACTGACAATGTGAAATGATAGTACAGAGAATATTACTTACCAAAGCACAGGCCAAGGGGTGTTGGTGGGAAATTGGTAAAGATTTTAGATGATGAGGTGGAGCCTTTACATTGCAATATGTTTAATGAATATTTTGTCAAAACCTATCACAGTCTGTGTCAAGTATTAGGTAGAGATGCTTTAGAAATAATGTCATTTCTTTGATGACGATGGTTGTTGATATTCAAAGACCAGATGTCAAGGAACCATATGATTATGCCACTTTCATAGCTGACCGTATGCATGATCAGATGACAAAGATCAAAAATAATTTGTCTAAACCGAATGTCCAAGTTGAATTCATACACTACTCCTTGTTGTGCCATATGTACTTATTTGCTTTATTAGGGATGTGGCACCACAATTTGCATGTCAAGGATTCAGATGCTCAAGGGAACAAGCTGCCAGTGCAAGTATGGACATGTATGCTGGATATGCACTATGTCACAGCAGATTATGTCATCTTTGAAGAATATTTTGTGAGGAGAATCCTTGGATTTTTGGAGCCAGAGGGTGAAAGGTTTCATCCTAATGTAATGGATTTCTTATGACCTTTGGACAGGACTCCCCACCTTGGAATTGATCACAATTGGGGTGATTGGTTCTATCATGAGCATACTACTTGCATAAGGGTCTATGGATGCCAGACTGCACCTCACATACTGCCCGAATATGTGTCAAAGAGGGTGGCATTTTTAGAAGTTATAAGGCAGTTAAATGATTCTAACAAAAAGCACTTTAGGAACAACAAGAAAGGTTCATTCATCCCTTCTTCCATTAGATTTTGTGATTTTATGATCCCTGATAAGAGTGGGTTGGACCAAATTTATTTAGTTATGCAATGTTTTGGAATGTATTTGGAACAACCAAGGTCTTTTGTCCCTGAGGGATTCATCAGCAAAACTAGATTCAGAGTCAACAACTACAAGGGAAGTGTCTAGTACTTTCATCAGATGCATTACGATGAGGACATTGCTAGGAATTGTTTTACTATGAATGAAGTCCACCACTTGAGGATCAAGTGGGATACTATCATGTCCAGTGAGAATATGAAGAGAAACATGAATCCTGCATATCCGGGTGCATTTGCAGAAGTGCAAGACCCAATCAAGAGAATTGAGAAATTGTTGGATAATGCAGAATAGTTGATTGCCTCTGCCCCTACAGGAGAACAGAGATATGCTTATGAGCTTGGCATCTCAAGTGGAGAGTATGGTGTAAAGAGGGAATCAGTTGACCCCTCCCCTGCCAAAAGGGCCAAGATTATTGATTTGGAGAACCCAGAGCAGATAGAGGTAGTTGACATAGAGGGGGAGGAGGAACATGCACAAGAAATTGGAGCTTCTTGACCTGATAGATTGAAACCTTATTCATCCCCAAAGAATAGGGTAGTGAGAGTAATGAGAAACCCTACTTTTGATATTGAAGATGTTAGGGTGATGGCCTATGACAAGTTTATGGAGGATGATGAATTTGTCAACACTCCTGAATTTAGGAGCTATGTTTTGAAAGTGAGGAGTGAGGAATTTCAGAAGAAAATTAAAGATGCCAAGGCTGGAGCAGACCCAAAGGAGTATGATGTTATTACTCAGAGGGTGCTAAAAGAAGTACAACAGTCTATAAGTAAAATGACTCTAGAGGAAGGGAGAGCACTGGTGGCAAAAAGTAATGTTCTGCTTCTACCTCACTAGACTCTATCAGATGCCATTCCATTTGATACAATCACCAGAGATGATTTAGATGTGACAGGGGAAGAGATTGAAAGGGCCCTCTCTGGTGCAACCTTCAACCCTAAATTTGAAACATTAGCAATGTGGGCTCTAGCCCCAAACAACAAAAATCCTAGGGTTCAATTAGGAGAGCTGATAGGGGATGTAATAATAAAAAGAGTATCTGATACCCCTGCTCCTCAGGCTGCAAGCCTAAATGTACAGATTGCACAATTTGCAGAAACAACTGCTAACAAATTGCAAAGGATTACAATCATTTGCAACTTGATTATTCTAAGGTAGTTGCAGAGATAAACATGTTGAAGTAGCAACTGTCATTGGTAGCCAGTACTTCAGCCCCTCTTCCAGTGATCCCAACTGTAGAATTTGTTCTAGTGGATACAGAGCCTCTCCTTGTAGAGATTAGAGAGTTGAAGGAGGATAACAGGAGATTAAAGGAGGAAAAGGATAACAAGGTTAAAGAGATGGCCACCAACTTGATCAACAACAAGGTGACAAAGATTTTGACCAAAGTTGATGAGGCTTGGAAATCCTACTTATAGTTGAGACCAGCCTATCAAAAAGCATGAGTCTGACAAACAGAGACTATTGAGCTTAAAAAAATGGTTACATAGAACTGAAAAAGTTAAAGAATTTTTGAGGTGTGCCAGGTATGATTCCAATGCACCTGCTGACATACTGAAGGTGCTTAACATTTTAAAGTGTTTTTAGGATGTGGCCAGTTTCCAGTTGAAATTTGATTCAGTTGTGAAAGAGAGGTTGCGGGGTTTTGAAGGGTTGGACACTAAGTGGTTACCTCCCATCTTGGATGGTGTTGGCAAAACAAAAGAGTTGGACAACTGGAGAAAGGAGATTGTAGACAATTCTTTTTTATTAATTCCCACTTGTTGTGATGCAATTGCAAGTGATCCAACTATGAGTATCGAAGTACTGAGCTTAGCATTGGACAATCTAAACACTCTTGAAAGGATCTTTCTATGTTCTCTAACTATGTAAAAAGTATGTTGGATGCCAGGTATGTCAGCCATAATGGCCAGATTGAAGAAATACTTTCATTCCCTTGGCCAACAGAGGAGACATACGATGAGTGGAATGACAAATATGGAACTAAGGATTGACAAGCTTTTGTTCTCTGTATCTGTAACAATTTGAAGTACAATGTATTCAATCCTGATAGCACGTTCTTGATCTATAAAGGAACTATCTTTCTCATTAAGTCATTTCATAGGGTTGGTTGTTTTAGACTTGGCAAATTTTGACAAAATAATAAGATACAGTCTTATTGGGTGGCATAAATTTAGTAGTTTCATGTTGTTATTAAATGAGTAATGCTTTGTTGCATGTATATGGTTATCTATCTCCAAGTTGTGTGTGTTTTTCTTCTGAATCTAAATAGCTCAGGGTTATTCAAGATTCTGGAACATGGGCTCTTTGTGTTGAATGTTTAATTTTGATGTAATATATTATATTATCATGGGAAAGAATATGTATGGGAATTTTTTGTAACATACTAATATGCCAGGAGCATAGGTGCATAGCTATCCCCCAGCTGTAACAACTTCTTTGAATTAATATCAATGAATGAATGAATGAAAGTTGACGTCCACGAGACCAAAAAACTGTGAATAATTTTTTTATTAATATTAAATAGAAAGTAATTAAATGATAAGTGTGACTGTAATTAAATGAATGAAGAAATGCAGATTATGTTTATTGTTTATATCATAAAATACTCGTCATTCAATGAACATTTGATGGATGATTCTAGTTGCATTCCGGAATGAAATGCACAGAACGCTAGGCTTGTGAACTTAAATCTCTGGAATCACCCTAAACCCTTAGATTTACAAAGATCAATGGTTTAGAGATTGATGTGAGCTATCAATGCAAGACAGCTGTCAGACATGTACTAATAGCAACACGTTGAAACTTGACTTGACGTTTCATTCACTAAAAAAGTCACTTCATAAAAAAAGAAAACTTTCTAGTTTCTACTTTTTACTGCTAAGTGATTTTATTTTTAAGTGAGAGCCGAGAGGGTCAGCACACAGGGTGTTGGGGAGATTTCGTATTGCTCATTGCAATGCACCAGGGAGATTTTAGATTGCTCATTGCAGTGCCATTTCCAACAAAGCCGGTAAGACAAAACATAGAAACCCTAGGTTACGTTTCATCATTTCTTAAAATCTTATTTTGTCAAACTTTGCATTTAGGGTTGAGAGACTTAAGAAAAATTTCACACTATATAAGCATGTCTACCACCACTAGCAGACTAGACAAAGTTTTTGGGAAAGGCAGAGCAAGTACAGATAAAAAAATAGATTATTATAAATTGCTTAAAACCTCAGGTTTGACTGATGAATACCATGATATTTATGATCCTAACATGTATGGTAGATTTACCTCAGAACTCAGATTTTCATGTGAGAATAAGGCTGCCAAGAAAAAGAAAGTTGATAGTATCAATGCACCATGGGTAACTGGATTAGGGCGGATGATGTTACATGAGGTTTTCCCTTGCCCAGAATTTATCATGGCTTGTGCCCACAATTATGATGGTAACAAAAGAGCAATTGTAAATAAGGATACCAAAGAAGAAATTTTATCCATTAATGCAGAAGAATTTGGAAAAGTGTTGGGGTTTACAACCCAAGAATTTGGAGACGTCCACATTGAACTAGAAAAGATTGCTAGTGATTATGAAGCAGCAGATGAAAGGAGCAAAAATTCTTTCCTAAATAAAATAGTTGAAGAAAAAAACATCTTGAAAGATAACCATAAGCCTCCGTATCCTTTGAAAATTTTTAAATCATGGGCTCAGGATAATATTTCCATGCTAGCATTTTGCCTCGAACTGTATAGAAATTGGGAAGTGGATGCAAGCCTCCTTGAAATGGTATATAATATCCATTATGGTAATGGTGTACATGTCAAATATAAATTTATTGAGCACATTGTAGAATCCATGCATAAACAATTTTTAATGATTAAAGGAGGTTCCACCAAGACATTTAGGTTCACAACATACTTGTGCTATTTTTTTCTATTCAAATTTAGTGGAATGTTTCAGAACAACAAGCTTCAGATTCGGCCATATAACAATGCTGAGGAAAATAAAATGGCTCTAGTATATGATTGGACCACTAAGATAAGGATGCATGATTCTCGAAGGAACTACAATCATTTTGTAGACTACTTTTTGGCTCCATTGCATCAAGCAATTACAAATAGTCTAATGCCTAGATTGCCTATATCATGTAGAGATTTCATTCAACTAGGAAAAGAAATACAATTGGCTGATTGGTACTTATTGGAAGAATATATTGTGCTAAGATTTTATGGATCAGAAGTAGAGCCATATAAACTTCCAATACATGTGATAGAAAGGGTTTTTGCATTGGAATATGTAAGGCAGATGCAGAGTACTGATGAACTACACTTTGTCGGTCAGCAAAAGAAGACCTTATTTCCTTCTTTACCTTTTTCATGTGGAGGGTTCACATTCGAGAGAAAAGCATTTAAGGTGGCACAAGATCTTTTGAAATTTTTTAATTTTGATGTTGTCTATCACTGGCAGTATGATCCATGTGACACCATTAAAACAATGATTGTGGCCAATAGGAATGCTGCAAGTAGAATTCAACATCAATGTACACCCTTGCTTGAAAACTTGAGAAACAAGGATTCCTAGGATGAGGTCAAAATTGCAATGGAGAAAACTACTGTTGAGAAAGGTATTTCTTTTGAACAATTATCAGTAGAAATTATGGCATTGCACCAGGTCCAAATTACAGGAGCACCAACAGAGAATGAAATCAGGAGGTACAACAATTTTTATAGAAAAAGTGATAAACCATCTATTAGAGCAAAAATGCTAGATTATCTAGATGATCCTGTTACAAAAAAATCTTGGACACGGTCAAAAATTGTTGCATTTTGGTCTATGAGGAAGGATCTAGGTGAACCGAGAACTGATGAAGACTATGGAGAAATCGATGAAGATGAAGAGTTTAGCAAATTGTGGAATATAGAGCATCCCAATGAATGTGAAGTTGAAGAAACTGAAAGTGATAGAGATGATGAACCTAATGATGATAGGGATGAACAAAGCATTTACAAACCTGGTTTAAGTCAGAACACAAAAAAATCATATACTTCAAGAGCAGTCATAGCAGAAAAGTTGGGTTATCAAGGTGGTGGTTTGGGGTCCCAAGGACAAGGCATTTGGAATCTAATAGATGTAGTCACCACTGCTAGAAAACCATTTGATAAAAGAGGCCTTGGAGCTGAATCAGCTGATAAAATACACCAAGGTCATACAAGTAGAACTGGAAGAATTAAATTTGTTACAGATTCAAATCCTAATCCTCATGGTCAGATGCAATCACAATTTGGACATGCCCATGGTGGAGAGCCTAGTGCGACTAGCACTGCCACTGGTGGAGAACTTAGTCAACATGTGCTACAACAACAGGTCCAACAACAAGTTACACACAAGAGGACACCAATACAAGATACCACACAAACACTTAGTGATCAAGGGACACAAAAGAGACAAAGGATTATGGCAGGTCGAAGTCCAACTACCAGTTCCACTACAAAGGAATTATTTCCAGGCACTCCCCCAATTAGTGTGGCTATAACAGAACTTGCAAGTACTTCTATTCCTTCACCATTCAAGCATTCCCTTATTCCTGTGTCCCTAGGTTTTGATTACATTCAAGAGTTTAAAAAGAAATCAGAATTGTATAAAAAGGATAAGAAGTAACTAATGGAGAGTGTGTCTGTTGTAACTTCAGATCCTACAACAACCATGATATTACCCACATTTGACACAAATGCAAAAATCATGGAGTACACATTTGTTGTTCCCACGGTTCAAAATAAACTAGAAAATCAGATGGATCAATCTGAATTTCAGGTGAGCAGTTTGCAATTTGATTTTTCTGGATTAAAAAATACTAACAAAATTAATATATCAAAGAAGAACAATGAATTGGTGTATACATCATTGCTAAAGCATGATAGAGAGAAAAAAAAGTTGCAGAATCAAATAGAAAAATTACAGGCAGATTTAGCAAATGAGAAAGAAAAGAGGAAAGCAACAGATAACAAGAGCAATGAATTAGAAAAAAGAATAAAAAAATCTGCCTCTACATCAACAAGCAAAGAGGATAAACAAACAGAGGTGGAATTGAATGGACTGAAGCAAGAGTTAGATGAGATCAAAAAGAAATATAATGAGGAAAAATCCACTTCAGAAAAATTAAGACAAAGCATTGGGAAAGCAAATGAACAGTGGGAACAAAAATTGGAGAAAGAGAGGCAAAAAAATGGAACATTGGCCGCACAGCTTATGGAAGCAAAAAATGAAATAAAATCTTGTCAAAAAAAGTTAACTGAATTTTGTAGACAAACAATCAGGCACATTAAACAAAAGATTTGGGAAAAAATAATGCAGAGGTTTGATCAATTGTGTGAATTCTTTCAAGTCATTGATGCTATGAGACTACATTTTGATAAGCTGAGCAAATATTTAATGGACAACACAAATCTGCAACTACAGGCAGAAGAGAAATCTACAAATCAAGTTCTAGAAACAGTCTACAAAGCTAGTGACAATGAATTGATTTCAAAGGCATTACTAATCGGATTGAAGCCGCAATGAAGGTGACATCTATCATTAAACAATGTTCAAGAATGCGTGAAATAGCAGAATTTATGATTGAGGCTGCAACAAAGATTAAGAATGAGGATGAAAAGGTAAGGAACTTGACAAAGCTTGGTTTGCCATAGGGTTTTGACACAAATGACCGATTCATTGGAAAGGATAATTTTAGAAAGAAGATGGAGGATGCAAGGAAGATTGATTTGGACTAGTTTCTTGGGAACCCAGATGAGGCGAACGTTTTGGATTTCATCAAACAACTGATACTCTTGAATGTATATTTGGTTGAAACATTCAAGTCAGACCCAAGATCCAAATTGAAATTCGATCATACATTGTTAACAAAAATTCAAGTCAGACAACATCAGCTAGAAGAAATGACAATTCCACCACCTGAACAGTGGAATTTGCTAAAAAAATTGTTAGAATGATTTGATATTGATATTATGAGTTTCAACTTTTTGAATTCCAACTCAGTTCTGTGCAGAGTTGTCTTTAACTTTTGAGCAAGATTTTTCATTGCCTCCATGTACTCTTTCATTTAAAAATCAATAGAAAATTCAAATTTAGTAATATGTTGATGTTCAATTATCTGTATTATTTAATTTATCAATTAAAAATAAACTCTAGTTTCAACTACTAAATACACATTCAACGATTGCTGATGTTCATTGTTCTATATCCTACTATTGTTAATATGTTAAATTAATTTTATTTACCATATCAAATCAAAAACCAAAATTCTACTTTACTGCAAATTTTATGTTTTATGCACAAATAAACTTTAGCAAGGAAATATTAAGCATTGAGTTGAATGATGAATCACTGAGTACATGTAAAACTTCTTAGTATGACACAATTAAAATATGAAATAATTAATAATATGTTAATGTATTCAATTTGATTCACAATTTCAAGGAATACAAATTTAAAATATCATCAACTACAGTTTTGGAATATAATTCATGAAATGTAGTATAAATACCTAAAAACTACTAATTCACTTCCATTTCCCAATTCAAGTCAGGGTCCTCAAACTGACGTTTAGAAAAAGAAAAAGAGTCGTCTTGATTCTGAGTCTGATCTTCATTTTCTTCGTCTTGATTCTGAGTCCCAAAGTCAAATTCATCCGTCATTGTGTCACTGTCATTTGTCCATGACTTCCCTCTTCTTTCACATATGGACTTCCAGATTGTAAGTGCCCTTTCATAAGGAAAAATTTTGACATTATACGCACTTCCTAACACCCTCAAGCAATTTTCCAAATTCTTGTCTAGTTTGTTTCTTATCTTTGATTTCAAAAATCCCAAAGCACTGAAAACTCTCTCATCTTCCACCGAACCCAATATCATTGTTTGGCATAAATCAGCAAGTTTGAAATATTCTGATATCGAATCACGCAATATTTCACTCTGATCCAAGTTTTTCCAGGCCTTTGTTATTGATCTCGTTTCGAAGGGATTCTCCGTGGCATTAAACTGGTCTATCATACTTCTTGCAAACCGACTACATTGTCCTTTAATCTTATTTCCATCTGTAATTCCTTCTATTTGTTGTCCATTACATTCTACACTTTTCAAAAAGTGTGTGGTCAACATAGTTACGTTTTGATGAAAAGTCTTGGGCTATCTCAGTGGCCTTGAACCCAAAATTGAGGATACACAATAGACATGGCATCAAGTATTTCATCTTAAGGGAATCAATTATAAATCTCTGTTGAAAGATTGCTTGCAATTTTCTTCAAATTACTACTAACAGATTTAACAATGCCATCAAAATTGTCCTTTCTAACAGGTACTTCTCTGATAGAGCGCCTGACTATCTTACATTGGTGCATTGGTATCTCAAATCCACGTACAAAGACACATAACTCCTCGCTTGCATTAAACTGTTAATAATTTTCATGATGATTCAAATCTGTAATTATCTGCGACCTATGAAAATTTGGGCTTTGAGAAGTTAGATCTAGATATAGATTATCGAGGGCCATGCATGTCATTCTACATAGTTTGCTATACTCGTAGATATACATAGTTCTGTCTTGGGCTTTCTTCACAAGATTGTTCATTTCATCCAACATGGGGAGAAGACTAGCTAAAGTTAAGAGTGTCTCTATATCGCTTAACCTATGTAAGACGTCAGGAGCTTTGTCCACTGTGTTGTGATGCGCGTACATTGTTCCAATCAAGGATGGATATTCTAAAAGAAATCATTGAGCTGGTCCATGCAAGGAGATCCATCTGGTATCAACATCCTTAAGAAGCTTGTTTCCTACTGTTATTCCCTCAGCAAAATTTTGAAATTCTGTAAAACGTTTGAGACTTCGACAAAAGTATGCGTGGAGCTCGTGGGCTAGATTTTCAACTTTTGATACTGTAGGAAATTTGCTTACAATTTTAAATGCTAAATTCATTATGTGGGCCATGCAGTGAATGGCAAGCATGTATGGTGCACAAGTAGTTTGTAATTTTGTGCAAAGATCGGTCTTATGACCTTGCATGACTGTAGCTCCATCAGTTCCTACACACACCAACTTTTTGGCAATTGTCAAGTCATCCATACCTGCAATTTGATTCAAAGACTTCTTAATTAGTTCAAATATATGTTATGATGTTGAATTGTCCTTCATTTTATGAACACAGAGTAGATGAGCTCGGCATACATGTTCTTTTATAGTATACACATGCATACAGACCCAAGAAGTATTATCTACCGCAGTAACTTCATCTAAAGATAATGCAATGAAGTTTGACTCTTTTACATTCTCCTTTAAATCTTGCTTTTCTACAGCAAGACAATTTGCCCATTCCCATCCAACATTTATTGACCAATGTGTGCTAGAAAGATAATAAATTACTATACTCTTGGTAGTCTGTCATAGGACACCTTCTAGACAAAATATGAAAAACAACACTCATCTGAACAATTTTTGCCAGTTGTGCTCCTTCCATTGCTTTTCCAAATTGAGCCTTGATTGTACCTCCACTTGCAGCAAGCTTCGTCATTCTTTTCTTATGCTCATCATATTTCGCAGCATACTTCACATGAAGACATTCTTCCTTTGATTTCCATCTTACTACTGATGTTTCCTTTCCATCTATGATTTTTTTTTCATAAACTTTACCTATATGCTTTTCTATAGTGTCAAGCTTTAGCTGCAATTTCTTATCTCTTTTACATTTCCAACTACAAATCACACACTTGCATTTTGTTGGTTGTTCATCTTTGTTTGCTTTCTCGACTAGTTCAATGAATGGGTACTTTGACACCCAATCAAGCTAAAAATTCCTTGACATTTCCCACTCGCACCCCAGTTTTGAATCTTTTGATTTGTCTTTTGAATCTTTTGATTTGCCTTTTCTTTTCTTCTTGCCAACATCATCTACAGCGCCAGCATTTTCTTTTTCATCCAAGTTAGTTATCTCAATTTGGCTAACCGGGGTATCCCTTAGAACATCTTCGGTGGTATTGCCATCCTCATTTTGGCTAACCAGGGTATCCCTTGGAACATCTTCTACGGTATTGTCATTCTCAGTCTAGCTAACTAGGGTATCCCTTGGAACATCTTCTGCGATATTGCCATCCTCATTCTGGCTAACCAGGGTATCCCTTGGAACATTTTCTGCAGTATTGTCATCCTCAGTCTGGCTAACCAGGGTATCCCTTGGAACATCTTCTGCAGTATTGCCATCCTCATTTTGGCTAACCAGGGTATCCCTTGGAACATCTTTTGCAATATTGCCATCCTCATTCTGGCTAACCAGGGTATCCCTTGGAACATCTTCTACGATATTGCCATCCTCATTCTGGCTAACTAGGGTATCCCTTCGAATATCTTCTGCGGTATTGCCATCCTCATTTAACTCAATGGAAATCCCACCTTCTGGTGGTGGTGAGGTATTGTGAATGGCTTCTTCATTATTATTTGGTGCAAGAGTTGATGGTGTAGCTCCATCTTGATTTGATGGATCATAAACATTACCAATTCCAAAGTAAGAATGTATACTAACTCCACCTTTTCTGCGTTTTGTTGGCCTCCCAGTCCCTTCACCACCCTGAGGAGTCTTACCCTTGTCGCACTTGCTGCTCGACATCTTGATCTCCCACTTTGAATAAAAGCTGGAAAAAATGTCTTCTTTTTTAAGGACATACTCATAGAATATAGATCCCATTCCCTACTAAATATCTTCTTTAAGATTGAATCAAGAATGGAAGAGGGATAAATCCATAAAGAAATCTTAAAACACTAATACTATGAAGAAATGATCACTCACCTTTAAGTTTAGGTTTTCACTGACTTGCTATTCGCTAATGCAGGAATGCCTGTGTTGTAAGTTTGTAACTTTACCTACGATCAACTTCAAGGTGCCAACTCCAACTTCTGAAATTTGAATCAAGAGCTCACAAGTCACAAGTTCAGAACTGAACAAAATGTGTAAGAATAAATCAGAGTTTCGATTGTATTTATATCATTCCATATTTGGCGAATTCCGCAGGAATTCTATATGGTATATCAAAAAGATTTGGCGAATCCCACGTGATTATATAAGGAATAAATTTAAGTGTCGGCAAATCAAACCTCGACGAACTACATACATTGAAATTTTCAAGGCAAATATGTCCCTAAGATTAGCACGGAGGTGTCATACAAATTGGTGAAATGGCCCCTCATAATCAACTACTTTTAAATTTTAATTGGCGAAATGGGCCCTCACGCGCAGTGACCATGTAATGGGGTTGGTGAAATGGGTCCTCACGTGCAGCGACCATTTAATGGAGTTGGAAAAACGTGTCCCAATACATAATGTTGTTTTAATAGTATTGGTGAATATATAGGTGATTTAGTACTTGCTTCCAAAATTCCAGGCAAAAATATTAGTTGGCCCATTTGAAACGCATAGTTTGTTATGGCAAAAATCTTACTTCATTGATTCTCATAAAACAAATCAATGGCAAATGGATATGGATTCAACCGATAATACATAAAAAATGGGTGATTTGACCACCCTGTTGGATGCAATTTATTCGCCAATTCTGACTTGGCCGATCAGCGATATTCACCAATTGGCGAATATTCCAACTAAAAAAATCTCTAGTGGCAGAGGTTATTTGGAGGGTAGCAGAGGAAAGTAGAAGTAGAAAATCTATTTTAAAGATATGGAATGTCACCTTCATTTCTTTGGTCCCTAAGAATAAGAACCCTAAATTTTTGATGAATTTAGACCGACTGCGCTTTGAACACCATATACAAAATTGTTACTATGGCCATGGCTTTTAGGCTTAAATAATGTTTAGAGAGGATAATTTATGAAGAACAAAGTGGATCCCTAAAAGACAAATAAATTCTAGATAGCGTTATCACTATGCATGAGACTATTCATTCAATTAAATTGAAGAAAAAAAAGGTATGTTCATTAAATTAGACATGAACAAAGCATATGATCAGATTTCTTGGGAATTCCTTATCAAAGTTATGCAAAAGTTTGGATTTTGTGAAGAATGGTGTAACTAGATTTATAGTTGTATTTCATTGGTTTATACGCACTACTCATTAACGACTCCCCAACTGACTTCTTTCAAGCCAAATGTGGGTTATGACAAGGAGAACCTTATATCCTTCTTTATTCCTAATTATCGTAGAGGTTCTAGGAAAGACATTGAAAAATTAAATGGAGAGAGGGAATGTGAAAGGGCTTCAGGTTTCTGGAGGGATAAGAAATGTCTCTCACTTGTAGTTTGTAGATGATACTCTTCTTTTTGGATAAGCCATTGCCATAGAATCCAACACAAACAAGAAAGTTATATTGCAATACAAATTGGCCAATAGTCAGAAGGTGAATTCTTCCATGTCAAGGATTTATTTCTAAAAGAACAATCTCTAGAAGGATTAGAGGTTCAAAGGATTCTTGGATATGAGGTTGACAAACTGCCAAGTAAATATTTGGGGATGCCCTTATTTGATATAAGAACTTTTGAGTTAGAGTGGAAGAATGTGATTGACAAAGTACATGGCAAATTGGCCTCTTGAAAGGGTTGATGGATTTCATTGGTTGGTAGAATCACATTGATTAAGGCCTCATATGTTATGTTAGTTTTTCAGATCCCTAGTTAAGTTGCCAAAGGAATAGAAGAGATGCAACGAAACTTTCTCTAGTATGGAAGCAAGAATTCCCATAAGTATAGTCTAGTTAAATGGGATGAAGTGTGTAAGGTGAAGAATTTGGGAGGGTTAAGTTTTAGAAATTATAAGAAGATGAACTATTTAGGTTCCAAGTTGTGCTAGAGAATCTATGAGGAGAAAGACAGGTTATGTAGTCCAAATATCTTCCTAACAGGGTGGATGAGCTCTTTAAGGAAGTTGATAGTCTCCCCCTAGGTTCTAACATATGGAATTTCATCAAAATTTTGTTGCAAGATGATTTCCCCAAATATTAAATGGAGGTTGGAAAGGGAAGATGAAATTAGATTTTGGCAAGATGGTTGGTTGGAGGATAGAGCCCTGAAGACCTACAATTGTTTAGGCCTCTTGTGTCTCACTTTTAAGATAGTATGGGTGTCTTGGTAAGATATTACTGGGAGGATAGAAATTCATCTTTGAATTGGAGAATCATTATTCCTCCTTTACTAGAGCTAAAGGAGGCCTATGATGTCCTTAAAATTAAGCTCGATAATTGGCCTATCCCCTCAATGGACAAATAAGATTTAATGATGTGGGGGAGGTCATGGCATCGGTCATATCTCTGTTCAGTCTACCTTTCATCACTTTTTCGGTAGCTTGGAAGGTATTCCTTATAATCTTGAACATTAAATTTGGTTTCCCAAAGGGCTTCCTAAGGCCAATGATTTTTTATGGATCACTTCTAGAAGGCACACACTCACTTGGGATAGACTGCAACAGTTTGGTAAGATTGGCCCCTCCCAATGTGTTATGTGCAAAGATAATTATGAGACCAATGACCACTTATTCTTGTATTGTGATTTCTCTAGATAGTTGTGGCTTTATTTGTTAGGGAGATGGGGGTTGTATTGGGTTACTTCCCCTCATATATCAAGCCTTTTGGCTTGCTGGGAAATGAAAATAAAAATTCAAGGTCTAAATTTTATTTGGGATTATTTTCCAGCATTGTTAGTATGGAATATCTGGTTGGAATGAAATAGAAGAATTTTCAGGATAAAGAGAGGTCGGTGGAAAGTATATGGGATCAAATAGAATCTACAATAAATGAGCTAGGAGAAATTCACAAAGATGATTAATAGGTCCTTTTGTAGGAGGAAGTTGGATGGGTAGATGAGTGGCCAAGATTTCAATGGATTGAGGGTAGTAGGAAGCGGGCTAATCTTAAGAAACCTCTTTATTGTTGGCAATGTCCAAAGGATGATTGGGTTAAGTTCAACTTTGATGGGGCTACCAAGGCTAATCCGAGGAAAGCAGGAGAAGGTGGGGTCTTTTGAGATTAGGGTGGATAGCCTTTAGGGATTTTTGCATATGATTTTGGGAGGGATACTAATAATATGGTAGGAGCTAGAGCCCTTTTAAGGGGAATGATGATAGCAAGAGAGAAGGGCTGGAAAAAATTATGGATAGAAGGGGACTCAAAATTGGTTATAGGAGCAATGAAAGGAGGTAACATTTAGAATTGGAGATTAGAGTCCATCTTGTCTGAATCTATAATAGGACTAAATTTGTTTAAAGACATTCAGTTTTCCCACATAGGTGGGAAGGACAATTCGGTTGCTAATTGGGCTACTAACAAAGGGGTTGATATGAAAATTAATTACAGTTATGTCTCCGTCTGTTGGTGGAATAAGTTTCCTACATAGGTATTGTTGCTAATATAAAAGGACCTTAGGGGGACTTCACCTATTAATGGGTTGGAATGGCGATGACCAATACATATGCAATGAAGTGGGCAGTGTGTGAAAAATAATTATTTGGAGAGATGGCTTTGTATTTGGTTTCATTGATAATCATGTTGATGACAGGTGAGTTAGTTCATTCATTCCATGTCTTGGAAGTTATGTTTTGGCTATTATTCATGGTGTCTGGGGCAGGTGCTCAACATTTGGGTGGAAGGATGAGAGGTGACAATCATGGGAAGGAGAAAGTGAAATTTAAATCTCCCAAATAGAGGAAGCATCATTTTTCAAGTGAGGAGGCTATGGTAGATTTTATGGCATTTGTACACAAAGAAATCTCAGACCCTACTCTTCAATAGTTGATGGTTAGGATTTGGGAGTTGGAAAAAGATATGGGTGGGTCTCTTGGTGTTTGCATCTATTCAACGATGGTTAAGCTTTTATTGGACCCTAGATATATGCGGGGAAGGTGGAATATCTTTGATGTTGCTCATACTCTCTCCTATGCATCTATGCTTTCCATGGTCGCCAACTCTTACTTGCTTCATGATAATATCAATGATGTGGTGCACTAGGTGGAGGTTCACTTTGATTATTTTTTATTAGATAAGCAGTAAAAAAGGGCGTTGATCCCATGACAAAACAGCCAACAAAGGCTCACCAAAAACTTAAACAGTAACGATCAGACCATTAAAGTTTTTGCAACATAACAAAAGACAAAAGAAATTTGACACCACAAAGACAACAGACCGACACTGGACCGATAGCAGAGTAGACCCAAGCCTCCAAAGGCTATGCGAACATCTTGTCCCAATCATCAACAAGGAACTAGAGCACATCCTCATACTTCTTCAACTTTTTGTCCTTCTTCTCTTGTCCCTTGGGAACCACCTTCTAAAAAGCCACTAAAGTAGTGGCAAACCTATGCATAACTCTAGTCGAGAATTTAGCCAGCGTGTTAAATTTTTGCTCCAAATGAGTGAGCCTAGCCTCCAGAGGTTCACTTTGATTGTTTCCTAGAACATTTACATGGAATTAAGCGTCGACAAATTTGTCTCCAACTGGCAATGGAAGAGATTGCTAAGAAGTTGCAGGTATCTCTGTCGGAGGATGCTATACCTATGTTTTTGGATTGCTAGGATGATGATGAGGATGCAAAGGAAGGTGTGGAAATAAAGGACTCAATTTAGAATGTCTCTTGTGTTAATTGTAAGTGTGTGCATAAGGGTGATGTGAGGCCTGTGTAATTTTCCTTATCCCTTCCTTGTTTCTTAGACTTTAATTAGATACTGATATAGACTATTGGTTTTGGGGTGGTTGTTTTCTGAGGCTTCGATTGCTTTGTGGGAACTCAGTTGGATTTTAATATAGATAGTAGTTTTTATATTGCTTGGTCTGATACCTCATCGACCTGCATGACACTATTCAGGCTGCTGCCTGGTGACCTGGGGTTTCCCCAATTTTCATGGTTCCTAGTCCTAAACCAGTTTTTTTAACCAAAAAATATATCAACTAATAAATTTTAAAATAAAATTATAATCTAAGTCACATATGTATAGTGACAATCAATTGAGATGTCAATTCTAATTAATATCAACTAATAAATTTAAAAATAAAATAGTAATCAAAGTCTAAGAATTTATAATGGGGAAATTTTCTTACCCACTCCAATTCTCATTTAGTTTTGTGTCTATTTTAAGAGAATAACTTAATATATTTACATATCAACAAATGACACAATCTTGTAATTTTCAAGCTTTGTTCAATAAAATAAAATAAAAAGCAAAACAAGTGTATTACCAAAAAAATAGTTTTTGCATTTTTTCAATTAAAAAAAAAATTCAAATAAAAATAAAGTAAACATTATAGATAAATAAAATACTTCTTAAATAAAAAATAAAAATTTATGTTTCCATGTATGTAAATAAAATGACTCTTAAGTAAATAAAATAGCACTGCAATTAGAGTTTGATATTAACTTTTGGTTTAACCTTAAGCCTTATATTAAACAGGAAGTGGTTTTTAATAAATTGAAGGTTGTGATAAATAGAGGATAGTAAGAATAAAACCAAATATTAAAGCCTTTGGCTTCAATGGATGATTTGATTTTAACTACAAAGGAAGAGGTGGGCCCAAGTGTCCAAATATTTATTTTAGGTAAACATCGTAGATAAAATAAAATAACTCTAAAGTAAATATTACTAGATAGATGTATTTATGATATCTATACTAGTTACATAACATATATATAAACTAGCACTTGCACCCATAGGACGTTCAAGGAATATGGAGATAATTCTAAGCACTATAATGCTCACATATAAAAGCCTATGGGCTAATTAAATAGTTTTATAAATAAAATATAATTAATATATATTATAAATATTATGAAATATATAAATACTAGATAATATTGGTTATTAGTATAATATTTTTAACACATATAATGAATGAAAGATGTTGATCTATAGAGAGCTTTATATCAATTTTAAAAAGTTAAAAAAGTGGACTAATAATAAATGTTTTAGGCATTTGTCAATTAGAACAAATAAGAAATAATAGTAAATAATATAATATTTGAAAAGTGATGTGACTTCTCATGAGTCACATCCCTATGATATTGATAATAAATGTTTGAAACACTTGAGAGTTGTCATTTTTGTATTGTATTATAAAAAAGTTATTAATATTTTCTTCATTTACACTTTACACCTTGACACTTTTTGATCCAATAATCTTTCAATAAATAATATTTTCAACCTTCCTTATTAAAATATTTACATGTCTAATTTTATTAATAAAAAGAAAATAAAATCAATTAAAAATTAATTAATTGAAAAATATAATAATAACAACTAATTAAAAATTGTCCATTATTAAATAAAAACTCACAACCTTTATTTAACCATTACACCAAAACACCTTTCGGCCATTACTTATAATTTACCTTAAACTAGAGCTAAGGCTATGCGCACTATTGTCCCTTAGAGGCATGAGAGAGACTACTAAATAAAGAAAAGACCTTGTTTGGCCTAAGGTTATCCTCATTATTGTTGTCACCTTACATTTGGCATGAAATGTCATATCTTATCACATCAATAATTGGTTGTCATGTGCACATCCACATCCCATAAGAAATGTTTCTTTTATACTAAGAGGGCTCATGCCATGACCAACCAATACCACTTTATTTGGTGGGTTTATCTATATTCGATTATGCTATAAATTGTCCTTTTTGGATGTACTTTAATTTTATACTATAGATATGTCATTTCACACCTCCAATAACCATTCATTTTATTATTATGGTGTGAAGCACATGAAAATCCCTCTCTTTCCTCTTTATGAAATGTTTCATATATGCACCCCAAAGAAGGAACACGGTGATATGGCCATAAATGTGGATCACATGAGTTATATAGTTCGATCTCCTATTCAATGACACGTAACTATTTGAGTAGGTATGTAATGTATTTCAGAGTTGTTGTCCTTGTTATGATTTCTATTAGCGACTTTAGTCATGACTAGTTTCCTTTTGTGGAAATAAGGTAAAAGGGTTGGGTTATGTTCAAATGATTTGACCCAATTTAGGTTAAATGGTGTAGAGATTAAAAGTACATCTTTAGTAATATTTCTGGTTTTGTGTTTGTGAGTATGATTTTGATTGTATTGATTATTTGGAAATTTAATTTTATTCAAAATTGTACTATGTATTAGAATAAGGTTTTTTTTTGGTATCTATACATATCTTCTTGTGTATTTTTGGCTTATTCTGTTATTCTAGATGTAAGCATGTTGTATTCTTATCCTATGAATATGACCGTGTGCGCTTGTCTCCCCCACATTCAACATTAGTTTTTCCCCACCCAAACTTCTACTTTTTACATCCTAAAATCAAAATCCACCTCCAACAGTAAAAAAGGGTAAGCCTTGCTTATTAAGGGGTGTTAACTGAACATTAAACATAAGGAGAGAAAAAAGGAGAAAGTGCCTAGGGCATACACTTGAGCACTTAGGGCATCCAAGAGACCACCCACCCACATAGGCGACAACGATCTCATACAACATGACCTCTAATGCTAGGCCACCATTGTTGTAGCAATAAACACCCTCTTGCACTTACTACTCTTCACACACATTCTAAGCTTTTTTCCAATATTACTATTAAATCAATATAGGGATTTGGCAGACTTAACTGAGTCAAATCCCCAAATGTGCCACATTCACCATTTTGCCCCAAAAATAGATATTGTCAATATAGGTACAAGTGCAAAGGAGGTAGTCAAAGATTACAAGTTTTTATCATAGGTTGCAAAGGATGACATCATGACCATGCAAGATGCCAATGCACTAGTTGGACACTAGCATGGTTGTATAGGCTATCAACATGTGGATTGACAAAGTCATGGCTAAACAGATAGGATCGTGTTTGATAGGACAGTACTACCTACAATCTCATCTCTGATGACAGAGAGCTAAAACACAAAGCACAAAATTTGATTCCAACAGTGTTATTTTTCTTCCTAACCTTCTCTAACTACCAATCTCTTTACCAACCATCAGAAATAGACATGTTCTCTTCTCCCTTCTCTTACTTTACACATTTATTTTCTATGTTTAATTTCAACCTCAACTTCTAATTCCTTTAATTTTAGAACTTTAAAATATGTCTTAAATGTTTTAACATACTTTAATTTTTAGATTCTATAGACTATCATTATTTAGTCTGATTCTATTTTATTTTTTCATGAACTTAACATGCTCACATAACTTTAAGATCTCTCTTTACCACGACAAACTCACACACTTTTCCTTGTTGGATTTTCTTGTTTCTTACCTTTAATATTTAAAAGATTTGTTACACTTGCCTAACACTTTTCCCCAAAAATAAAGCACCACCTTTCCCACACATCCAAACACTAACTCAACCACAACCAATACAAGTCTCTCCCCTACCATTCCTTCTTGTTATTTGTTGTCAACCATTTTTCCTTTGATGCATATCCTCCAATCATGGCACCCCATGATATCATGTTTCTTTGAGGCACTTTCTCTAACAGTTCATACACCTTGTCTTATGCTTCACCTTCCCATTTTGGCTTTGAATATGTGCCTGCCACATTTGAGACACCATCTCTTTTGGGCGACTGTTGCCATTGTTAGTTAGCTCACCCAAATTTACTCATAAAATCTACACAATCTTTGAGATTTTTAGCGAAAGAAATGCTCTTTAGATGAAAGTGACTAATACAATACGCAGCAAGACACCTTTGCAGGAGTTTGAGCCTTAAGTGGATATGTGGGAAATGGAGTGCCTGTCAGATATATCTGGATAGGCATGGTTTCCCCGCATGCTTTATAATAACTCGGCGGAGGCAGATATTTGGGGTGATGGAGGATAAGTGGGAGTTTACACACCAAGTGGATATATCCTACATCCACAAAAACTTCTGCAAAGTGCTTGAACAAGAAACTTCCGCAAAGGCTAAAACTGACAATTTGAAGATGCAGATGAACATCAAAACTTCACGAATGCATTAACCAAGTCAAGACAAAGATTCTCAAAGACAAGTGCAATGACTTATAAGTATAAAAACCCAAATGTCAATTTATCATCTTGCAGGAAATACGCAATCATCAAAATACGCAGGTGAAAGATGGTCAAGTGGATATTATCCGCTTACATGGAAAGGACCCGCAATATGCAACTAGGCAAAGAATTCCTGCAAAGGGAAAAACTAACACAGCCTAATGGAAACCTTATATGCATACGGGTACCAGAACCTCGCGATTTTACCCATTAAGCCAAGGAAAAGACTTTCAAAGGAAAACACCGAACTTATGAACATCTACCCACCAAAATGCCAAAAAACCTAAAACTCGAAAAGAAGCAAAGAAATCATTGCAAACTCCTGCCAAAAAAAGGGGGTCCCCATTTTGCTGGAGCAAAATAATGGGACGTGTGTGTAGGGCACAACAATATGATGTCTCTGAAAACTGCTCAAGTGTACACATATCAAAATCAAAAGATGTCACAAAATCAGGTGCTCCATGCCTAATCAAAGAATGTGAAAATCTAAGACAATAGGAAAACTCAAGATCATTAAGCTCTAAAGACAAATATGGGGAGACAACAATTGTGCCATAATTATCATCAAAGAGGAGAGATAACCCCTCAATTGTGTCCTCTAAATCTGCAATATGAGACTCCACAAACAAGAATGAAATGTCTGATAAATAGGAATCCCAATGAAGTGGATCTGGAAAACAATAAACATCCTGCTACAAGGAATCATTGGAAGCTCTCAAAGAAGCATCATTGGACTCAGATGTAGCAACAAGTGGTGGAGATGTGTCTGCACATGTTGATTAGTATGAACATGCGAAATAGTTGCTAATGTTGGATTGCATGAACTCTTTGAAGGAGGAGTATCAAGAGAAATCTTTCTGTCATCTAGACATTCAAGTTCTTCTCGTTCATCAATCTGCATAGTTGTTTGAAAATCATATGGTAGAAAAACATCAAGTGGTTTTAAACAATATGTAATAGGATCCTCTGGGAATGGCGACTCATCCAAGTCACCATACATCTCCCAAAGTTTGGTCGGATGAGTATGAGGGGAAGAAATCCATGTCAATGTACTCATTGTGTCAAAGTGACATTGAAACCAATAAATGTTGTTACATAACCATTATTTTCATACCATACCATGCGTTTATCAAATGATTCAAGTTAAGGAACAAGTTCATAGAGATAGGGCAAAAGGTTTATCCATCTGAAATATGTCAGCATACCATCTTGCCAAGACTTATAGTTCCCTCTTTTTAATTCGATTACATATAGATGCTTTGTGATACCCATGATTACTCCTTAAATTTAGTCATACGCAAGACCAATTAAGAGATTGAATCCAACAAAAGCAAAAACACCAAGAGACCCCCCTTTCTCACTCAATCAAGAACCCCCTCTAGAAAAATATGATTATGGCACTTTATACTTAGTGCAATTACAATTTCCACAAGCCAAAATAGCAAAGTGGTCTTTTGATCTTAGTGCATGCAAATGCCAAAATAGGTCTATAACTGAAAGTATAATTTCTGTGTAGAATTGGATCAAATTGATTACATATATGAGAAGTACTTAGAAAATCATGCACTTTAAAAAATACCAAAAAAGTTACCGTATGAGCTCAAATGGAGCCCTAGGAATTCTAAAAATGGGAACTGCATAGCAATAGCGATGAAATCTACAATTTTTGGAAAAAATAGACACCAAAATCAAATTTTGATTACACCACTATGAAGCCTACAAAATTCTAGCCTAAATAAAAAAAATCTCACAAAAAGGAGCTCAAATGACTGAGATACAGGTCTACAAAGTTAGAGTACAAAATCAAAACTACCAACAGAGAGGGGGCCTGTAAAAACTTTGTGATTAAGTTTCCACAAGATTTATTTGTTGCATGCAAAAACTAACAAATACCAAGAAAGTTTTTCAATGCGACGAACAAGACACATAAAGCATTTTTCTTTCCAACATGTAGAAGATGTGAATCTAATGCAAAAAAACACCTCCAACAACAAAAAAATAGCATGTAGAAGTTGAATCAACCACCTAAGTCAAGCAAAGGCACGCTGCAACCTATAATATTGCACCAGGATGTACCAAAAAATATTTCTTGGTAGAAACTCTCAAAAAAAGAGGGAAGGAGATCGCAGATCTGAAGCTCTGATCATGTAAGAGTCATTAATGGACTCAAGATAGCCCAAGATCACCTACAACCAAGACAACCTTCCATAACAAGAGAGAAAAGCAATTACAATGTTTTATATTTGCCAAGAATAATGATGCATAAAATATACAAGATGTAGAGCTTGACTTGATACACACTACATTGCATGAAATGTACAATGATATACCTTCCTTATATAGGCAAGGTTGAGAGGTAGGACAAAGGCCGACATAGACATAAAAAGTAAATGTCCAAGGCCTTGACACAAATATTAAATGGCAACTAGCGGATAAGACTGCTTCTAGATGACACAATTATTAAATGTCCTAACTACCTAAGTAAACTTAACATGTGAACATGTGTGAATAGGTACTAACTAGGAACTAGTTAGATAAAGTATCTTGTTAACACTACAAAGGGGGAAACCGGATAGGAAACACCCTCATTCACACCAACATTAATCACCATCCATTTTATAATAAACACAATGATCTAATTTGGATCTTAAAAATCCCAATCCGAATACAAGGGAGTCAAGCTTTTGGTACCACATCCTAGGAGATTGCTTGAGACCACACCAAGATATTTTAGTCTATAAAATAAAGTTTCTTTACCTTTCTCCATATACTTCTCTAGTTGTGTCATGTAGATCTCTTCCTCCAAGTCACCATGCAACACTATTATCGTCACATCCATCTATTCTATCTCTAAATTAAAATTTACTTCTATAGATAACAGGAACTTGATAGATGTCATCTTAGCAAGTGGGGAAAAATCTCACCAAAGTCTATCACCTCAACCTAGGAATATCCCTTCACAATTAGTCTCACCTTGTACTTTTCAATACCACCATTTAAACTATTTTTTTTGAGTACCCATTTACATCCAACATGATTTCTTCCTTCTGACAACACTACCAAGTCCCATGTGTCATTCTTTTGCAATGTATCCAACTCCTCATCCATAGCCACTCTCTAAAAGTTATAATCACTCATATCCTTCACCTCGGGTTCATAGTTATAAGTTCATCATAATTAGTAATCAAATCAAAAATATATCTCAAAACAATAGGGGTATACCTATCTAGTTTGTTATTTATGTTAAGTGGACCTCCTTAAGAGTTGAGGTGGAGGTTCTACCTTCTCTTTAAAACTCCCTGAACTATCTGAGATCTCTTCCTCTACAAGTCCTTCATAAGCTTCTAGTTCAACTTTCTTAGTCTTTAAGGTTAGTTGAGCCATATCTTTTTCACATCCTCTATTGATTGCACTATTATAGAAGAAGGCTTGATTTCTTTGAAAATCACGCTTCTACTATATGAAACCCTCTCAACCATAGAGTCCCAAAGCTTGTACCCTTTCACATTGACACCAAAGCTAATGAAGATAAATTTCACTACCTTGTTCTCTAACTTTGACTACTTCTCCCTAGGAAGATCTGAATATGCCTCACATCCAAAAACCTAAAGATGCCATAATGAGGATTTTTTACTCATAATCACTTCCATAGGTATGTTTTTCAACAATCTAGTTGATGTAGGAGACCTTATAACCAAGTAACAAGCTACAGAAACTATTTCTTCCCAAAAATTATGTTCCAACCCAACAAGCCACTAAGCATACTCCTAGCCTTCTCCACCAGTGTCATGTTCATCATTTCTACAACTCCATTCTACTAAGGGTCATATGGAATTATCTTGTGTCTTTTAATTTTGTGCCCATTAAAAAATCTATCAAAATGTATAGAACAAAACTCATCACCATTACCAGTTCTCAAAACTTGAATCCTTCTACCAATTTGATTTTCTACAAGGGCTTTAAACTTCTTAAAATGATTGAAGACTTCAAATTTGCTTATGAGGAAATACACCCATATCCTCCTAGAATAAATATCTATAAAATATACATAGTACAAAAACTTAGAAATAGAAGGAACTGTTACAAGATCAAATACATTAGAATGAACTAAATCCAACACTCTATAAGATTTGTGAGAACTCAAGTAAAATTGAACATGGTTTTTTACCATATATGCAATGTTTATAGAAATCAAACTAAAGAGCACAACCATTTAAGCCCTCTACAAGATTTTTAGTTTTTAGGATCCTCAGACCTCACCTTTATGGCCCATTCTCTAGTGCCATAACATTATCTTCTTCATAGATAACTTGCTCTCTGAACTAAGAGCTTTCTTAGTTACCTAAAAACTTGCTCTCTGAATTGAGATCTTTCTTAGTTACCTAAAATTCATGATCATTGGAATTCTATACAACACTTATTTTCATTGTTGGTTCGGATGGTGAGAGTGTAGATTCTATAGATCTTTTCTCTATAGGAACAAAAGAAATTTTACACTAAATAGTGCTTGCATCCAACTAAAAAAGAGTGCCACACAAACACCCTTAGCAAGCATCATATCTCATCACACCATCTTACACCCTCCATTAGATAAAATAATGTGCACAACCACATTATTCAATTTTCTCACTGATAAAAAGTTTTGTGCCAAACCAAGGATATCCAATACACCATTAATCCCCTTCACTCATCAATCTAGGAATTTGATTAGAATTATCCCATGTCCAATAATCTTTAGGTGAGAGTCATCTCTAAGGTATACCTTACCACCATCATATTCTTCATAATTAGAGAACCACTCTTGATGAGATGTCAGATGGAAGGAAGCACTTGAATCAATCAGCCATGAACCTTCTGATCCATGAGTTGCCAAGGCTATGACAAAGGCATCTACTTCATCTCAAGAAGACTTTTCACACTCATCATCTGAATTCTTTTTCTTTTTCTTCTTCTCCGCTTTGTAGTCTCTGCAGTAGTCCCGGGCTTTCCACAATTCTAACACTTAGCATTGGACACTCCAAGAGATTTGGATCTCCCACAAGATTTAGATCTATACTTTTCTCTCTTCATCCTTCTTATTGTCTTTCTCCTTTATTCTTCCATGAACTAATAAGGGCCTCTATAGTTGATTTGGAAGCTTTTCTCTGCATCTCCTCTCAAACTAATGATTCCACTATCTAATCCATCTTAATCTTAGATGTAGGGATCCCAATGGTCATTGCAATGTGATTCCACGAGTCTAGAAAAAATAAAGAAGTGACTTAAAAAAATCCTCCTCCATCTTCACTCTAACAAAGTGTAATTTTGTTGCCGTTAAGGGCATGGTTCGGTGGTTAAGTCACTCAGTTGTAGTGGCAGCCACCAAAGTTCAAACCCCTGCTGGGCCAACAAGCTTGCAGGCTTTATGCCTTCACTGGGCCCATGAGCTCATGAGTTTGAAGTGTTCCTTCTTGGGGATGAGGTCCCCCGTGTTGTGGCCTCACTGGTTCATCGCTCCGGGCAAAAGCGTTAGTGTGGAGCCGGAGAACGTGTCGCGCCAGCGTCGCCGGTCACATTAAAAAGTTTACCAAGCGCATTATCTTTAAAAAAAACAAAGTGTAATTTTGTCATGATTATATTAAATGTGTTCATGTGCTTAGCTACAGAACCACCATCCTCCATTCCTAGAGTATACAACTTTTTTCTCAAGAAAAGTTTATTTACCAAGGATTTAACCTAATAAATTTCTCCTAACTTATTTCAAATGGCTTGTGTGGTGGCTTCTTCATGTACATTCAACAACATGAAATCTACCAGGAAGATCCTAATGAGGCCCTTCACTTTTCTATTTAATATGTCCCATTCAGTTTTTGCATTGTATTGCCTATTTTATTAGGATATTTCTTGGAAATAAAAGCAAATATCAATAAAATATCAAACCATTTTGAGGGGTTGACCTCCAAAAATTAGAATATGAGTATATGAATTTAATCATTTAAATATGATGGTTACAAAGAGCCTTTCTCATCCTTATTTATAGACATAATTAGGTAGGGACTCACTCTATCTTAAAGAGGTCAACCTAAGGAATTGACTAGGCTTAATAAATGAAAATATAAAGGTTAAGCATGCCACAAATGCTTAACCTTATTACACATAAGAAGATGAATATTAGGGACATAACATGCCCATCCCCTTCAAAAAAATGGTGTCCTCAACACTTAGAAACTATGGATGCTTCTATATGAATGGCTCATCTTTCCATGTATCTTTAGTTGGAAAATTCTTCCACTTGATTAGGGATTCATAAATGGCTCAATTTCACAATTGCTTCACTTATTTCTCTATGAATACCTCAGGTTCTAAAATAAAATTCCCTTCATCTAACTATATTGGAAGTTTATTACCTATTACTTTCTTCAGGTAAGAGACATGAAATATAGGATAAAATTTGGAGGGTGGAAGTTCCAACTTATAAGCTATAATATCAAATAGAGAACTTTATAGGGACAATAAAATGTGGGTACATGCTTGATGTTCTTATGCTACTTAAGTGATATTTTTTTGTAAGGTTACAACCGAAGGAATACCCAATCTCCTTCCTCAAAATTCCTCTCACTATGGAGTTGATCATCTTCTTGTTTCATCTATTCTGAGGCACAATTAAATTCTTCTTAAGGATTTGAAGTGTTTCCTACTGGTATTGAATATGATCCTCTATAGCATTATCTTTGGGATGACCTTGTAAATAAGAAGTAGTAGATGGTAGGGGTTATCCATAAAGAGCCTAAAATGGAGTCATCTTTGTTGATGTGTGAAATGATATGCTAAAGCACCACTCTACCAATGAAATTCATTTGGACCATTGAACTTTTTTGTTGGAGGTAAATCAATGTAGATATCCTTCCAAACATTTATTCATAATTTTTGTTTGGCCATTTAATTGTGGATGATAAGATGAGCTATGTGCTAGTTTTATGCCCCATGCTACAAATAAGTTTGTCCAAAAGATGCTAGTGAAAATAGGATCACAATCACTCATAATTATTTTTGGAATACCATAGATTTTTTGTACCTTTTCCTTGAATGTACTTCTTCCACAATACTAGCTTGAAATGGAAGAGAGTCCACAAAAAAATGCATACTTAGTGAGTCTATCAACAACCACAAAAATCACATTGAGGTTATCTAACTTTGGCAACACAATAATAAAGTCCATTGATATTTCCTCCCAACATTGTCTTGGTATGCCTAATGATTGTAAGAGGCTTGTGGTCTTTACCGTTAAGACCTTCCCAAAAAAAATCATTCTTTATATGGTGATTTTTCTTTAAGAACCCTGAATGTCCTTCTATTAGCGAGTCATGCATTTGAGATAATATGATATCTTTCAATTGAAATTTTTTTCATAAAAAGAGCTTATCTTTGTATTGTAAGGATTATCCTTTCCAAACATACTTATCTAAAGAAGATGGGTCATGTTGAATTTGTTGAATGATCTTATTTTTTAGAGGATCATGTTACCACTCTTCTAATGCAACTTCTACCCATTCAAGTTGTAATAGAGAAATGGCATAAATTGTTGTTTCCTCTTTTTCTTGTCAAGAAAGGGCTTTAGATGCAATACTCACCTTGTTTTTTTTACATAATTTCAAATTCATGCCCTAGTATCTTTGTGGTCCATTTTTATTTATCCTATGAAGACAATCATTGCTCCAAAAAATATTTTAGACTCTCATGATCTATCTTGACTTTGAAATGTGTTCCCATTACATATTGGCTCCATTATTTGACTACATGAGTTATACCTTAAATTTATATCTCATATGTGGGTCTTACCAGTTTCTTTCCTTTAAGTTGTTGACTCTCAAATGCTAAGGGACTCCCCTCTTATATTAGTACTATCCCAATGCCATGTCCAAAATCATCACACTCTACTACAAATGTCTTAGAGAAGTATAGGGTAGCTAACACATGAGTGGAAATAAGAGCTTCTTTTAGTTGTTGAAATGCTTAGGTGGCTCTCTCTGACCATGAAAAGGAATCCTTCTTCAACAATGTTGTTAAGGGTGTTACTATGTGAGCATAGTTACGAACAAATCTTTTATAGTATCTAGTTAGACCCAAAAATCCTCTCAAACCTTTGGTATTTTTAGGTTTTGGTCACTCTTTTACTACTACAATCATTTTATGGTCCACCTTAACACCTTTGTGTGATGCCACATATCCTAAATATTCCAATTCTTTCACCCCAAACACACATTTAGATTTTCTACATAGAGTTGATTATCTTCCAGTACCTGTAATAACTTCTCTACATGTTGTAAATGATCTTCCCATGTTTTACTATAGATGAGGATGTCATCAAAGAATACCAACATGAATTTCTAAAGAAATGGGTGGAACAATAAATTTATGAGGCTTTGAAAGGTTGATGGAGCATTAGTGAGACAAAATGGAATAGCTAAGATTTCATAATACCCTTATGTGTTCTAAAGGAAGTCTTATGTACATCCTCCTCCTTTAGTCAAATTTTATGATAACCTGAACACAAATATAACATAGTTAAAAAAAATGTACCATCCAATTCATAAATAACAGGAATAGGAAACTTTCTTTGAGAGTGATTTTATTGAGCTGCTTGTAATATGGGCACATTCTCCATGACTTATCCTTATTTTTAACCATAACCATTAGAGATGAATAGACACTTTTTCTTGGACAAACAATGCCTAAATCCAACATTTCCTCGATCATTTTTTTTATTTTTAACTTTTGTTCATATGGATAGTGATAAGGTCTAATATTAGGAGGAATATTTATTGGTATTACTTAAATGGAATGTTTATGTCCTATGACTTGGGGTAGACCCTTGGGTTCTTAGAAAACTTGTTGCTATTGTTGAATGATCTCTTGAAGCTCTAGAGAATATTGAGTTTTCACTTCTTGTGCTTCTAAAAATTGTAGTTGTGTCAAAATGCCCTAAGATCCTTTCTTAAGTAATTTCTCCATCCTATGAGAGCTAATAATTTGGCTTGCTGGTGATTGAGTTCCTACAAGTTTATACTTTTATCCATTTGTAATAAAAACCTTGAATAAGTCTTCAAAATTGAAGGATATTGTTCCCAACTGTTTAATCCATTGCACAACCAAAAATACATCTCCCCCAATTGGGATGGAAAACATTTTTTAATCTAGTTGATAGTCTCCAATTGATATTTTTATATGATGGCATTTACCTCCATAAGATAGTTGTTCCTCATCAACTATCATGACCTAAAAATTAGATATTGGATACATAAAACAATTGAGTCCTATCCAATGTACTATCTATGAAATGTGTGCTACCTTATCACAAAAATTATCACCTTTCACTTTTTGATGTAACCAACCACTTTATGTGTTTGTGGTGTACTTATCCCATTCAATGCATGTAGGGAGATAGTAGGGATTTCTTCCTCCTTAGGATTTGCATGCTCAAGTTCCACATTTGGTTCTTCTATAGCTACTTCTCCATATTCTTCAACCTCATTCTCAATAATCATTATTCTTTTCTCACTATTGGTGCACTTATGACCTCTAGACCATTTTCTATCACAATGCCAACATAGACCTTTTTCTTTCTCCATCATGTGGTTTAACCTTGCATGGATCTTCTAGTGACAAAGTTTCATTGCTCAATATGTAATGCTTGTTTCAAATCTTTCCTAACTATACAAGGTTCCAACAAACAAACATCATGCTTAATTCAGTCATTAATTCTTTTGATGTAGAATTGTAGCCTCTAATAAGGTGTTGCATCCTACGTTCATATTACCAATCTTATATGCTTAGCATTATATTTGGTTGCAAACCCTATTTGTTTCAAATTTTTCAATTGGGAGTGAAATATCTTCCCTTTCATGGTTTCTCATAATGGGTTTCTAATTCATTAGTAAATTATTTAAAACTAAATACCTACCCTTTCTTGTCACTCATCATCCATCAGTACCACTGATAAGGTTTAGATTCTAAATATAATGAGGCTATGTCAACCATCACATTATCTAGCATAATATGAAGCTTAAAATATTGTTCCATAGACTTATCCATGAAGTTACATCCATACCAGCAAACTTATGAATGTCTATTTTGGGTATGCTAAATTTTAGACCTTGGAAAGGTTGCCCTATTCCTTAATTTTATCTATTGGGGTTGTACCCACCAAGGTGGTTTGATTGGGACCTTAATTCTAGCCATAGTTATTTCTTAAACCTATCCAAACCCTCATTTAAATATGTTGCAAATGGGTAAAACAAATTATCCATAATAGAAGTTACCACTTTTTCACATCCTGGTGCAATTTTTCCCTAGATTTTAGGCGGTGGATAATAAAGCGTCACAAGACTCAATATTTGTAGAAAAGTTCTCTAATCTAAAAGATGACATGGCTTCTAATGTGTTTGTTTTCCTAACTCTAGGCTTTTAATTAGGTAGGCAAGGGAAATATCCAATGTGAGTTGTAACCATAAAAATTTAAAACATGAGCTTTAATTGAGTCTGATGTACCTCACCACTAGATTATGGAATATATTTTTCTTCTAATTAGAAGCTATAAAAAACTGACCCTGCCTAATTTTACACAAGCTTTCGAAATATATAAAAAATAAAAAATAAAAATTGTGGCCTTAGAGCAAAGTAATAAATTATCATAAAATCACAATAACTCACTCAAAAACAATCACATCAAGCTAAAAAAAATTACTTTAGCTTCCTTGGATATATTATTCAAACCCTAAAAATTCATGGTCAATTTCACAATGCTTTATAAGTTTTGGTGAAAACAAAAAAAAATGGACCAAATCGCCACTCAGATACCACTTGTTAGGATATTTCTTAGACATAAAGGTAAAAATCAATAAAATGTCAAACCATTTCAAGGATGACCTCCAAAAATCAAAGTATGAGTATATGAATTTAATTTTCCAAATTACAATGGTTCAGAAGAGTTTTTCTCTTATTTATAGACATTATTAGGTAGGGACACACCCCTTTATCCAATTAGGTTTCCCTAAGGAATCAACTAGAGATAATAAATTAAAATATTAAGTTTAAGCATGTCACAATTGCTTAATATTATTAAACTTAGGAAGACAAATAGTAGGGGCATAATAATTTGGGATCTAGATATTGTAGCCCATAGATCTTTGTCTAGGGGCATATCCTCCATCTTGAGTTTTCATAGCTCAAATTTATTGTTTTAAACTTCTTCATCTCTATCCTTGATGTGTTTGCAATTTTTCCTACAACAAAATCTCCTTCTACACAAGCTCCCACTCAATCCAAGATTAGTACAAAAAATGTTGTCCATAACCCCTAGAATCTGAGCTGATTAGGAGCTAACATCAAATGAAAGGAAGCAATGGTGTGAAATACACTTCCTACATTAAACTTTGAGGGGAGGTATGTGTAAAAACCAATTAATCTTATAGTTATAGAAAATAATACACAAGAAAATTACACCATAACATACAAGTTTATGTGGGAAAACCCTTTTGGGAGAAAAAAAAACCCACACTCCAAAGCACAAACCAATTGTATTATTAGTGACATAGGTTATAGTGCAATATCTAGGGACATGCTCTTATAGGAGTATAACCAACATGTGAAAAATGGAGCAATTTCAGTAGCATAATAATACCTACAAATCAACCATACATAGCTCCAACCCAAGAACCTAATTTATAGAAAATACAATTCAAAAAAACATCAAATAGAAAACCCAATACCATGAGAAAATACCACCCACAAAAATGGCACCCAAAATTGGTCAAATTCCAACTCACCATACCTATGAAGAGTTCACTATGATAAAAATCATAGATTCCTTATACCTATCATAAGTTGTAATAACTCATAATTGACTCCTCAAATAGGGTACTCCATTTTTGGTTCCATAATATCTATTCGAAGATGTTTTCTTGACTTGTCATAAACTAGTCAATATTCCAATATAACTCCCCTATAGTCATGCTCTTACATGTCATATAAAATTTTCATAAGTAACTCCCATCTTGCAATGACATTTTATTCATTTCCTTGTGTTTTACTATCATGTTTGTTGCCTTGGTCAAACTCCTAGTTATGAATTCATGTTGGACTAGTCTGTTGAAGTCCATGTGAAAGACAAAAAAACTATGCCTTTGACTTCACCTTTATATTATATACATTTTTTGACTTTTTATCAGTGATCACTTTTCACTTAAATAGGTTGCTCTTGTTTATTTAGTGACTAGTTGCAAATTATATCTATCTTGATGGACTATCTTGGCAAGTTTAGTGCCCATCCCCCAATCCACTTCAATATCAACGTCATTAGCATAAGATGCATCAAGCTTAAAAAATTTAGAATAATGATGTGTACATTCTTGATTGCTTCAATGGTGCAGTACATTTGTGTCAAAATAGCACAGTTGACAAAGTTTTTAGGTCCCTTTTTGGTAGTGGAGCTTGTGGTTACATGGCATGATCTAGTGAATCTCATATTATTAGTAGATCAAGTTACAAGAGTACCTCAACCATCTACTAATGTCATTGATCTTGATGATAATAAATGAAGGCTATTCATGGAAATTATATGATTGAGTATGAAGTATACACATGGAATGATCTAGTGGATTTCAATAGATGTTTGTAATTTGGTGGATTGAATCACCTAGCACTTTGGCCATCCACTAATCAAATTATAATGTTGATCTTTGAGGTTGTTTGATCTAGACGATCAATGTTGGTCTAGGCTTAAGTGGGGTTCAAGGGCATGAGATAGTCATATCAAATTGTTGCAGTGTATCCATGTGGCACAATCATATCCATAGCTAAATATTCTTATATTAAGGGGTCATTCACCTTGGTCATCTATAGATATGTCACAATCATAAATTTAGAGTCAAAATCAATCTTTTTCATTGGTCTTAATCATTTAATGAAGAAAATATTATATAGTCAAGGCGTCAATAACTTGAAGTATGTGGCATGTTCTGATTGACTCCTAGAGTCAATAAATTTCTTCAAAGGGCTTTAGGCAAAGTTGGGTGATGAAGATAATCTCTCTCAACTGTTGATATTTGTTACGTCATAAAATGTGTACACTAGCATTTTACACTTAGTTTTGCACCTGGTTGGACCTAATTTGTTGTCTTTGTTAATCAAGACCTATTTTAACACCTTTTTTAGCATAAAATGATAATATCTCGATCTCAATGAATAAACCCAACAGAATAGACTTAGGACTGGACTAAGCCCACAACATTTGACACTCCTCAAAGTTTGTGGCACTAAAGGCCCAGGAAACTTGAGCACCCTGGTCCCAATTGGGATCTATAGCCCCTCTCTTGTGGTGTCAACTTAGAACACCTCCCTAGTTTGTATATGTCAGCTCCATCTAGTTTTATTCATCATTTCTGAGTGGGAATACATGTATAAAGGAGTTTTATAGTTCATTTTACACCTAGATGATTATAAGTTTCCTAATGCAAAATTGGAGTTTTCTCTCATGTTTTGATCTTCTATGCTAAAGTGTTCTTCATGCTTAGAGGTGCTATCTACTTATGAATGTTATTGAAGTTTGTTTGCAGGTATTGAAGGAAGTTTCAAGCCTTCTCCCTCACTCTCCTTGTTGGTGAATGATCTTGAGTTATCTTCATCAATTAGGGCTTCATATCTTGTGGTAATCATTATCATTTTTATTCATATTTCTATCATATATTATACATCTAGCCTCTGCCCTCCTAGGGAATGCACTCTTGGATCTAATGATCATTGTAGTGGAGGTGGAAACACTAACACATGGTTTGACCAAGGCAAGCCCTTATATATAGCACAACCTTTTTGCTCTTTTCAGGTGTGTTGGTCAGAGAAATAGGTTTATGAAGATAATCTCTGAGAAGACAGAGCAGGTAGGTATAGGTATAGTGATACCTTGAGATTCTACAAAACCCTAATTAGGGTCTAGGGTGCTCGAGCACCATGATCTTTGGCATTTCTTGTTTCAGATCCAAGTTCTAAATTACTCCTTGATCTCTATTGTACTTTTGGTTTTTTGATATCTATCTCTGACAGTTAGTTATAACCTAATCTTTGTCATTTAGGGTTTGGCCATTTGCCCTAGCCTACTTGCTTGATATTGGGTGGATTTGGTTGAATCTTATCTATACAAAAAAAAAGACAGAGCCCCTATAGTTTTTCTCTCCTTCATGGGTAGAAGCCAAGCTTGGTTTCTGGCCTAATGTTTATGGAAGAGGATTTTGACCTAGTTTAACCTTAGGATAGATCACTCTTTTTCGCATAACATTTTGGTGAACTTGACTTGTCTTGCACTTTGCATCCTTCTTATTTCATATCTAAGTTGTTTGCTACCCTAGATCTGATTGGGATTGAGTTCATTAATCATTTTTCATACATACATAGTTAATTGTTGTAGTCTCAAAACTAGGGTTTATAAAAACCTTGCACTTCTAGAAAATCTAGCTAGTTTTGAACCTAGGGTTTATAGATTTGTGAGTTGTTTCAGATCTTGTTGCATTGTTAGCTTGTTTAAAATATTTGCAATGGTTGTACTTTATCATTCTTGGTGTATAAAACATTATTTCATCCTTGCATTTGAAATTTAGAAAAGAAATACTTCATTCTAGATTTGGAAAAGAGCATATTTGTCACTTTGTGTGCATCTCATAAGGATAGATCATCATAGCACAATTTAAATTTCTAATTTTTATATCAGATCTGATTGATATTACATTAGTTAATCATTTCATAGTGTTACATTGTGCATTTGAATCCTTTTCATTGCTAGAAATAGTTTAAAAAGTTGCATTTTGTGAAAGCCTGGTTAATATTGGAATCTAGGATTTATGATTGATAGTTTTAATTTCAGATTTTTCTATTGTCATTTGCATTTCAAATCTGATTTTTCATTGTTCTACAACATTACAATTTCCATCTTACATTGAAAATTTAAAATAGGAACAATTTTGAGTTGTTACACTTTTGAAAAAAGCATTGAAATTTGGGTTTGATTTAAGCATTGGTATCATTCATATCTAAGTGGATTTGACTAGAGTTGAATTTGATCAAGGGCATATTAAATGTGCATTATGTTTGATTACATTTGAACAAAACGTCACTTCACTTAAACAAAAACACAAACCTTTCTTTTGCTTCATCATTCATTTCTTCTATTGGTGCATCTTGTGTGTTACTAAAGCTTGTACATGCTTTATGAGTTTTGTGACCCGATGCCCCAATTCTAACATTCTTGTGTGAAGAAGTCTTCGAATCATGGATTCTAATGCTTTGCATAAATATGATACCAATACATCGAAACCCCAAGTTCCTAGTCTTATCACACAAGAAGGTCAAACACTTATTCCTGATATCCCTACTTCACATCTTCTTAAAGCATCAAACTTCCATGAATCCATCAACATTGATGACCTTGTGGCTCATGTTCTTGAAGCTCAATTTCAAAGATTAGACATGGAGTTGGCTAATTTCTATAAATTTATAAGATTGGAACACAGTTGAGGAGGTCGCCCCTATTGTTGAGAGTCTACGAAGTCTTTTGCCAAAGGACAAGAAGGATTGGGAGTCTTGTGTGGTTTTGCTCATATAGTGCATAACAACATTCTATTTGCATCTAGTTGTACTGAAATCATCACTAATTTCACTTCTTCTAATCAAATAGGGACTCAAGTGTCAGCACCCATACCAACACTCCCTATTCCTACTTATACTTCTACTATTCTCACCACTACTACACAGCTAAGTAATAGTGCTACCAAATGTGTTGGGTTGTCTACTAGGAATCTTGTTCACCATTATAGTATGGTTCCATATAGTTACATAAATTCCACACCTAATGTTACTCCACCTACATCTAAACCTCCTATCACCTTCCAAAAGGCTACTCATACACCATCACCTAGTCCTTCCAATTCATTCCAATCCCTACATGATTCAGCTTCTGATCCTCTCATAAACCAATTGTTGAAAAATATGACCTCCATCCAACAATAATTGGCTAACATGAGCAATAGTCCACCTAAACCTAATATGACAACACATTATATCCGTAGATCTTTTTCCTATGCCATCCTAAGAACTCAAATGCCTTAAAAGTTTCAGACCCCTCGCTTTCAGAAATATAATGGGAAGGGAGACCCTAACAACCATGTGGCAACCTTTACCACTACGTGTATTGACTTCTTCTTTGAGGATGCAATCTTGAAAAAACTCTTTCCTAGGTCATTCAAAGACATAGTCATGGATTGGTTTTTCTCTTTACATCCTAATTCTATAACTTCTTTCTTACAATTAGTCAATAAGTTCCTCAAGTATTTTCAAGTGAACATTGGACCTCAAGTCTCTTTGACAAACTTGGTTCATTGCAAACAAGGAACAAAAGAGAAAATAACAAATTTTATGGGTCGTTATCAAGCCCTCTTCTCACAAGTCCAATATTCTATACCAGATGCTGATGTACAAAGAATCTTTATAGGAAACTTACAACCTCACATCTATGATAAGATATTGTTCATGCGATATAATTATTTTACTCATCTTTGCATAGTTCTTCGTGATTATCAACTTTTGATTAATTAATATGAGCATAATCCCTCATTGACTCCAATTGGTCAAGCTGAAGCCTCTCACAACATTCTTTCAAAAGACAAAACAAAAACTTCATCAAGATAAATAAGATTTCAGCTAGTACCATAAGAAAACATGTGGTGGCAGCATCATCTCCTACTCCCACCATGTATAAATTGAAACCGAAAACAAGAAACTTCACAAAAAGGACAAATATATTTTTTTTAAATGAAAGAAATAACAACAATCATATATCTATTTATAACATTTAAATTAAGCTTTATTCTCTAGGGTTCCATGGCTGCATTACTAATGAACTAAAACAAGATCTAACCAACATTATGAATTAACTAACAACCATGGTTCATTCTATATCTAATTGCATCAAATGAATAAACACATACAATTCCATATTATATCATCAGATAAGTGAGCATCAAGATCTTGCACATAGGATCACAAGTACATAAACAAGTTCCTTCACAAGAGAGTACAACATTACATTGTTTACAATATCGCTATCTAGATTACATTGGAGTACATATATCAAGATAACAGTACATGATTCAACTGATATACAAGAGTGAAACATGATCATAAGTATATGTCTCCTCAAGCTAGAGCAAGATCTGAAATCTCCCATACAAGGTACATCCTTCTCGCGCATGAACAACAAGAAGGGAAACCAATGGAGATAAAAGCACAACCACCCGACCATGTGGAACTCTAAGGTCCACCCCCCATGCTAGGAGATAACAATAAGGTCCCACAACATGAAACAGTTAAGAAGACAGGAACACAACACAAAAGGCTAACATGACTCCAACATACAAATATACATGACATTCACAACAGATTCACCACTTCCTCCAACAGTCAAAAAGACAATAGACTAATAGGTGCAAGGACTACACATGACTCCAAAACAACACTAGTCAATAAGGACATCACAAGTAACTCAAACATCACTTCCAGAGGCATTCACAAAATAAAGGGGAGAACACAACTAGAGAATGCTAGACTGTAGTAGGGATAAGTGTCATCGCATGGTCCTAGCATGGGTTACCCTGACAGTCTCTAGCTAGACGTCGGCCCCCATCCATGGGTTACCTTAATAGTCTCTTGCTAGGCGCCGGCCCCCATCTATGGTTACCCTAATAGTCTCTCACTAGACGCCGACCCCATAGGGTGACACATGTGGAACCAACATTCCTTTTGTGAAGACAAGGAAGTTGACTTTGCCAACCATGACCTTCTCATCTCATCCTTAGCCTAAACGAGCACTACAAGCATGAGTGAAGCATCCAATTATCTTAATTAGTGTGAAAACTACCCAACCCTCTAGATTTATTATTAAGTTATCATTGGATTAACAATTTCCAATGGGTTACCCTGACAAGTCACTTTGGGCGCCGGCCCCACATTGAAAGCCACTCCCCCTTCACTGCATCTAGACTCTCAAAGCCCAAAACAAAACCCAAGCATGAACTATCACATTTCTCATCATGATACATTTACAACACAAAATATACATCATTTCACATTACACAGAGCAAGGCATTACCTATCTTGCATAGTTATCATAACCACATGAATAGGTACACTAAGCAAGGCATTATCCATCTTGCACAGTCATCATAACCACATGAATAGGTACACTGAGCAAGGCATTATCCATTTTACACAGTCATCATAACCACATGAATAGGTACACTGAGCAAGGCATTATCCATCTTGCATAGTCATCATAACCACGTGAATCCATAAACAGAGGGGAGTCAACATATAACCAATACATATTCAACCATTAGCAAGATTACATAATTACAGGAGTCTACACACGACTACCCCTCTTGGCCTCTGGAATCAACTTTCCCAAATGACACAAATACTTGAGACACTAAACACTATGGTCTCACATCACATTCACTCTCAAATGCACATCATCACCTAATAGACCAAAATAAGATCCTTCATCAATAATTCAAATACAACACCACAATTGCGACATATGACATAATGAACTAATTATGGGTCTTGAAGAATGTAACATTAATTGAATCATGATTAATCATCTAACAATCATAAAGTGAATCTTCCTCAACAATATAGAACTATCATATTCTAACCACTAGTAATAGTTACTTTTATGATCATAAGATATAAGAGTCCACGAGTAACAATATTTTAACCAATAGATCCCAAGACTTATTTTAGTTTTGTTTAATTAAAAATGATTGCGATCAACATGTAAATAACCCTAACGCATACATATTAAAACACAACAATTATTTAAATGCAATTCTTATCACAGTGGGGGACTATCACCACAATTAAAATCATACAATGGAGTATTATAACCATAACACATGAATGCTATACCAATGGCTACAAAATTCACTAAACCATTATTTACATTGATGTAAATTTTATTAATAATCTAGACAATTTTGTAAATACTATTAAATATAACTGTATAAGCAAGGCTAAAAGCCTATAATATTAGAATGCTATAAATATCTTACACTAGTTAGAATCACAAGATACAAAACTTGAAACTACAATGAAAGAACCTTGTTCTAAGGTTAGCTTGAGAGGAAAGGAATACAGAACAATAAAACATTCATATAGATCTAACATCTTCATCAAATCTACCACACTTTTAACCACATTCATATGATAGGATCAGCACAAAATGAATTTGTTGAGAAGGCTTTAGAAGCTGCCAACAATGCAAAATGTGAAAGCATAAACAGGGCACGCAGATTGATTGGTAAAATGCCTCAAAGAGAGTCATATGATGGAAAGCAATGATCGTAGGATATGCACAAAATAAATTTGTTGAAAAATCTCAGAGAAACCCAGTTCAAAAATATAGAGTTATTGGTGATGCAACAAACGATTTTAACAGAGACAAAATGGGTGAGAGGTAGATAGTCACAAAATATTCATATCTCAAAAATGACAAACTAGGTATGGCTGATTTTCGGATATGATTTAGATATCCAAGCCATACACCATAGATAAAAAAAAATTAGAGAAACCCAGTTCATAAAAATACAGTTATGGCTAACGCAACAGACTGCTAAAACAGAGATGAAATGGGTGAGAGGTAGACAATCACAAAATATTCATATCTCAAAAATGATAAACTGGGTATGGCTGATTTTCAGATATGATTTAGATATCCAAGTCGTGTACCATATATAAAAAATTAGAGAAACCTAGTTCATAAAAATAAAGTTATGGCTAACGCAACAAATTGCTAAAACAGAGATGAAATGGGTGAGAGGTAGACAGTCACAAAATATTTATATCTCAAAAATGACAAACTAAGTATGGCTAATTTTCAGATATGATTTAGATATCCAGGCTTTGCACCATATATAAAAAAAATTAAAAAAACCCAATTTGTATAAATAACGTTATGGCTAACGCAATAGACTGCTAAAACAAAGATGAAATGGGTGAGAGGTAGACAGTCACAAAATATTCATAACTCAAAAATGACAAATTGGGTATGATTGATTTTCGGATATGATTTAGATATCCAGGCCATGCACCATATATAAAAAATTAGAGAAACCTAGTTCGTAAAATTAAAGTTATGGCTAACGTAATAGACTGGGTTCAGAAAATGAAGAAGAAAATTCATAGAATATTTTACTAAATCTAATGCAACAATAAATTAGATTCATATCTCAGTCCATACCTGGAATATTGCTTCTATCACATCTTCACAAAATTTCTTAGCTCGCATCCATTTTCCCCAAGTCTTTTCTTCTGGAATCTATGGTTTAGGGTGCCAAAAGAAAAATGAAAACTTCCTGAGAGAGAGAGCTCCCCAAAACATAAAACATATTCTCCATTTGAAATGCATGCACCTCCCCCAAATTATGTTTTTAGATTTCAAAATAAAGTTGAGCTTGCATAACCACCCCCCATAATTTCTTCCAGAAGATTCTCATTTATTTTTTTCTTATAATTTGCTATTTTTAACCAAACAATAATTTCTCTCTGATTTTATTTATTTTAGAATTTGCTATTTATTTCATTTACAACCAAACAAAAATAATTTCTTTCTACTTTTCTAAAATTAGTCTATTACACAAAAGAAACAATTATTTCTAAGATTCCCTCTTGAGGTGCGTAACTACCACTTCTTCCAAGTGGCCAAAATGGAAAATAATTATTCAAGGCAATAATAATAAAGAAAGAGAATCTTTTTCAAATATAATAATACATATTTCCCCACAACTATAATTTACATAAAAGCATCTATATTTATTTATCAAAGTACCCTCTTGACTTAATAATTTTATTTTAATGAAATAATTAACCAAAACATTAATCAAACAATTCCAAACAAAATAACCCAAATGCCAAACAATACCTGACACAATGCACGATCGAAAGCATGACCACAATGACAGTGACTAACCATTACGCTCATATAGACAACATTGACTGAGTGCAAAACTGGATACTCATCCTTTTCAAGGATGATGGCTAACTAGGGGACCACATGTTATCTTCGTTCAACAGTTTCCATTGGGTTTAAGGCACGCTCAGACTTGTCAATTCAGGTGGAGTTGATGCCTGGTACCTACATCCTGCAGCAACCAAATAGTCAAATAAATAGACATATATATAATCATATAGTCAAATACACCATGAAAGGGAATTGTAGTGTAGTAGGGTACTCATGCATGAGTAATGCGACACTATCCCTTTCACCATCACATCAAACACGTAATCACAACACACATAGAAACCAGTTACTGAACGACTAAATAAGAACCATCATCAGATAATCGTATGATACACATAATAAGATTAATCCACACAAAACATCACAACATAACATCTTATGACACAGAATCATTCACATAAAAATTAATTCTAACATATGACAATCATAGTAAGATCAACATCATAATCACCTGAATGTAAAACAATGTCAGAGCATATAAATTATCAGTGTCGCAACAAAGATTATCGATAAAACATACTAATTGTCATATGAAACCACACATGAGCATAATCAGGAATGTCATCAACATGAATGTAGCATCTACCAACATCATATAATGTACAACATCAACTATCTAACATACCCTAAATATTCCTATTATTTTACCTTCATCTTCATGCTCCTTAGCCAGACCATCTGCACATCCAAGATGAGAATGGAGGGGCATTACACACAAGTCCAATATTCTATTCCAGATGCTGATTCACAAAGAATCTTTATAGGAAACTTACAACCTCACATCCGTGATAAGATATTGTTCATGCGATATGAATATTTTACTCATCTTTGCACGGTTCTTCGTGATTATCAACTTTCGATTAGTCAATATGAGCATAATCCCTCATTGGCTCCAGTTGGTCAAGCTAAAGCCTCTCATAACATTCTTTCAAAAGACAAAACAAAAACTTCATCAAGATAAATGAGATTTCAGCTAGTAACATAAGAAAACATGTGGTGGCAGCGTCATCTCCTACTCCCACCACGTATAAATTGAAACCGAAAACAAGAAACTTCACACCATTATAAGAGTCTCTCTACACTATCATGAAACAACTTTTGTAAAGCAATCTCATCAAGCGTCCACCCATTATATTTCTTGATCCAAGAAAGATGCAATCATCTTCCTTTGATGCAAAGGCCTTTTGTCAATTTCACTGCTCTATTGTCCATGACACTGAAAGATGTATGTGTCTTAAACATGAAGTTCAAGACCTCATCAACTCCAATATCATTCAATTTACTGGTGTGAATGACAAAGGGAATAAATCGGTGGTTGCTACTAATCAAAACCTTCAAATATATATTGATCCTTTACCTCATCACGAATCTAATGTTATTGATATTTGTATGGTGGATGCTCACCCTCACAAAGAGCGAGTGGAATCAAAACCTGCTATATCTTTTACTCCACATGATGCTAATATTGAATCTCCTGAAGGGTCTCTTTACATTACTATTTGAATCAATGATAAACCTATTTGAGGTGCTACAATTGATCCTATATGCATGGCAAATGTAGTAACTGAAGAGTTTCTCTACATGCATGGTTTACATTGAGATACCTATGATGTATCAGAGATGGCTATTAGAGCACATGATGGGTCTATCCTTCCAAAACTTGGTGCCTTAACTCTTGAAGTTAAGGTTGGGTCAAGAGCCTTGGATGTTAATATTGTCATCATTCCTACACCGAACTTATTTCATGTGAATTTTGGCTACCCACGACTCTGCTCCATGAAGGTGGTCCCCTCTATGGTTCATGAACACTTAAAGTTTCCATTTGAGGGATGTGTCCATGTTGTACATCACAGTCAGTACCAACCCATTGCTCGCAATGGACACTTTACACTTGACTATTTCTAGCCACAACCAGATGGAGTCACTCAAGCTAGAGAGGATCTATTCTTCTTAAATCATATCAAAAGTTTAAGGCAAAAAAAAAGTAGAGTTATCACTTAGTAATATTCCCCCTTGTGATGTCCTTGACCCTCCTCAATCTTCAGAGGCCGTGATAGTAGATCCTCCTGTCCCATAGGTGGTGAATGAAGTTAAGCCCAAATCAAAGGTTCTTCCCCATCCTCGAGCGTTTGGTAGATATGCTAAGGTTCCCCCTCCACCATCCCTTCAAGGATAATGAGGCAACCTTTGTGCACAAAACATACCTCCCCGCAATCACAATGTTACTTTTGTACCATCTTCCTCCGCAGAGACTAGTGGAAATCAATTGATTGCTCATGTGTTATTTCTCGAGGTTTCTCAACCGCTTGAGGATGCTCATGTACTTCTACCTATTTCACAAGTTGAGAAGGAAGAGAAGCTTGCATTGTGGAACCCTTCCCCATAGTCTCCCAGCCTTCAGTGGTTCCTCCTATTTCTTCTAATGTTCTTGAATCAAAGGAAGAGAAGGAACCCATGTTGGAAGATATTATAGTTCCCTTAACAAACATCACGAATAAGGCTAAGAGAAATAAGATTGTGAGGGAAAGAAAGAAACATCATCATGCTATGGCTTGCCTTGCTATAGGAAAGGAGAATCTCCCTCCTCGCAAGCATTTATCATTGACAGATGTGAAAGAGACATCTACTACTATCTTGTCTCCTATAAATAAAGATGGAGATTCACAAGCAGCTATAGAACCTATTGTACTACATTTCGATAGTGAATCTAAAGATAATTTAGGTATGTCTCTTGTTCCTTAGACCTCACGTGCTATAGTTCCTCTTGCATCTTGTCCACCTTTTGAAATGGATGATGAGAAATATTGGGAGGAGGATGATTTGCTTTAGGTTTACTCGCAAATGAGGTCTCTTATTTTTATTATGTTATGAGTGCATGTGATTGTTTTCTCCTGTGATATGTTGCTCGATACTTTATTTTGTTGTTGTTATTGTTATTGTTGTTAAGCTCTCCTTAGATGACCCTGACACCCTTGTAGGTGCAAGGATACAAAGGGACTAAAATCTATTGTGACATTCTCTCTATTTGTATCATCATTCTTCTATATGTCATAATTTGTATTGTTGTTGTGTCCTTTGGGTACTGTTATCACTAAGATTACACCCTAGGTAAGTGTAAAACTTAGCTATCTTGTGAAAAAATAGATCATCCTCAAGTTGTGGGCAGCTTATGGCGAAGATGAACCTCCAAAGAGGGTTGGTTCTCTTCAATATGACTAAAAAATATTGATCCTAGGATGTGATGCACCAAATTTTATAAGATCTATACTTGTTGTTTCAACTCACGATTTCTCTCAACAAAAGATTTTGTTCTATGCACAACTCTGGTTTTAACAAGATCACACAGTAGTGTTTCATATGAAGGTTAGATTTCACATTTGTTGAAGGAAAACCAGGTGTCTTCACAACTACAAAATGTTGAAAATACCCACACAACCTATGACATGTATGAGTTTTGTTTGTTTTTGTATAATAATGTTTTCAGATGAGACATAATTCAAGGATTGATATATAATAATTGCAAAAATTAGATCAAATCATTCGACACGTGAAATTTGATAAGGCCAAAATGTTGTTTTATTGAAAAAATAGGAGTTTGCCTCTGTTACAAGTCTAAAAATGCTTTAAAAAATACCTCAAAATAGTTGTTCTACAACTAAATATCAACTGAGTTACAATGTTGATTTTCTTGCTAAGAGCAAAGAAAATTAGAAAGAACTAAGGAAAAAAGCAACTTGAGTCTTGGTTTTGATAAAAAGCAACCCCCTTTCATAACTAAAACTTGACTCCAAAGAAGAGGTTGAGTTTGCATGCTTGAACTGGGTGCGTGGGTGTGGAACTCCAACTTTGGACTATTTGACAATCATTCACAACATGCAAAGTTGATGGAGGTTTAGTTGGCTTTGACTTTTTGACTGAAACTCCTTTGCATGCTCCTTAGAAATTGGTCCAACCAATTGCATGCTATTCTAACTCTTGTGCATGTTGAAACCAATTGCTTCTCTAACTAGAATAGTTGTTCCTTGCCATCATTTGCATGATTTCAAGTTCTTTGGGCATGTAGAATGAAAAAGTCTTCCTTTTAGGGATCAAAACCACCCCTAACTACTTGTTTATGCTCTCAAAACTCCTCTGAACTCATACTCTATTCATGCAGTCTCTCTAATAGGCCTCAAACTAGTTGTAAGTGCCTCTAAACTGAACTAAGATCCCCAAAATTGGCCCTCCATGATGGCACATGTAATAATTTAACTGGAGATTACTATCAAGGAGTTGAAAAAGACTTATTTTCTTCAATAAAATGCTTCCTTTGGCACTTTGAGTTCGTACATGTCCTTGAAAGAGCTTGTAAATGAGTTTGGTGAAGTGCTTTCATTGGAATAACTATTCAAGTTTCTTTCAAACAAGTAAAAGCTCATGTAATGAGGAGGATATATTTACTGCCTCCAAATCCATGGTGAGCTATACTACTACCACTCTTATATATACCCTTGTATTTGAATCTTTCTCTATTGTCTTTGCAATAGTGGCAGACCTTGTACCATTATCCTAAAGACTTTACATTTGTTTTGGCTCTATAATCCATTATCCAAGGTTGCATGGTATTTCTACATTCATGTATCCCTACTATGTTTTAGACCTGTCAACATTTTTCATGCATCTTGTATCATACCTTTTTTTGTCCCTTTGAGGCTTCACATGGGTCTCAAAAACTCTGAACTCTATCCACCGTGAAAGTTTCATCACCATCCTCATCCTTAAATAGTCTTACCTTGCTCACTATCAAACAACAGTGGATTCCTTTGTCAAGTCTTTTCAAAACACAATAGTCTGAATAGGTTTAAGATAAGCATTTGGTAGGATCCTTTAACTTTTAAGGACTCTTGCAATGAATAAAAGGTCACAATCTTGTCTAATTTAGACACTAGACTGTGCTCTTCATATTCCCATGATATCCTATGATACTAAATAGTAATTTAGAAGATCTATAATATTTAGGCTTCCACAAGGTTTTGATAACAACCATGCTTTGCGTTTGTAATGTCTCACTAGGTCTTGCATGTGGACTGCTCCTACTTAACCTTGATCATCTTCAAGCCCTCTTCATAGTTACATGGATCCTTAGGCACTCTTAACACCCTCATGTAGTTTGTATATTGCAAACCTCTATAATGGCTAGCCTACTATCTTATTCCTCCGTTAGTGTTTGAAAGACTTCTTAACAACTGTTGCTTGTGGTAAAGATATATTTCTAAATCTTTGGTGATAGCAGTGTGGAGGCTTCCAATGATTGTATCAAACTTTATGGATAGACCTCTAAAACCACTATCAGATCTTATTTAACCCTAAAAATTGCTCCTTCAATCTCTGAATGTGCCACTGTAAATAGGCATATGCCCTTGGAGGTCTTCATTGTCTCCTTTCAGACATTTTACAGCTGTAGACTATGCCTCTTATCCTTTATCAGTTGTTTCGCCCATTGGCAAACCTCTTCCTTGTCTTTGTCTTCTTTCTTCTTTTCCTTTGTTAGCAAGTTCACCAATCAACAAACTTGTTGATCAACAAACTATGAAGTTCACAAACTTCTTGTATTGCCGATAAAGCCCATTTATTTATCCTTTGTCTTTCTTTACTTACTTCACTTTACATCTCCTTAGAAGCTTCTTTTGTCAGCTAGTTCACCTATCAGTGAACTTACCGATCGGTGATCCATGAGGTTCGCGAAGCGCCAGCTCTGTCGATAAGTGAAACACTTAGAAAAATTTTACTTTACAAAACTCTTATCTTGTCTTCATACTTTTTTGATGAATTCCTATGTTGGTGAACCTTCCCATCGACGAACCAATAGGTTTGCGAACCCAACATTTCATTGATAAGGCAAAACTTTTTCCATATTTGCCTTTTCTTTTCCTTGAAACTCTTCCCTTGTCGTCAGGTTCTCTAATCGGCAAATTTGTCGATCGGTGAACTGGCGAGTTCACGAACTCTCACATTTTCTGATAAGGAAAACCTTTCTTCTTTTCTTCTTTGTCTTTCTTTTGGTGCCTCTATCCTTTATCCACTTTTCATCCTGTCGGCGAACCGACGAGTTCTCAAACTACTAGTTTTGTCAATAAGGAAAAACTTATTTAGGAAAAAAACTTAGAGTTTTCCCTTCTTTCCTCAACCTACAAGTTAATTTCAACTTAAAACACTTAAGCTTCACCTATTGGATGACAAGACAAAAATAGGTAATAGGGACGACACAAGGTGTAGGATGCTTCAACATTCTCCTTTATTGACCCAAAGGATTTTGATTTTGATTTCATATGAAACTTCTTCCTTTGTCTTTGTAGGTCTACTAGCTAGTAGATGATGACAGTTCCAAATATATATAATCTTGACACGTCTCCTATATTACAACCATTCCTATACTGACACTAGTTAGGTAGATCCATTTGTGTTATTACTTAGTATAACTTATTGCTTCTTTCGTATTTTGATTTATATGGCACCTTGTTGCTATGCTCGACATCATACCGGTCTACTAGCTAGTAGATGATGACAATTCCAAATATATATAATCTTGACACGTCTCCTATATTACAACCATTCCTATACTGACACTAGTTAGGTAGATCCATTTGTGTTATTACTTAGTATAACTTATTGCTTCTTTCGTATTTTGATTTATATGGCACCTTGTTGCTATGCTCGACATCATACCATGACTACACAAGCCATTGTCTATTATGCTCATAGCATTGCCTCAGTTTGCCTTTTGTAGGGGCAAGCCCTTTCTGTGATGTAGTTTTTGGGAACACATATCTTATGGGCATGTGCTTCCGAAAAGCTCTCATGCCTATCTTGTGATTTGTTCTACCTTAATTGCTCCCTAATAGGAGTTAACAATCACTTTAAGGTGGGGGCATACATCACGCTATTCTCTCTTTTAGTTGCATACTTGTTTATTGGTGTGGAACTCACCTAGTGATTTGGCAGTCCTCACTAGCATGTGATGTTTCCTTTTGGTCCATGAGCCACCTAGTGCAATGAAGTTGGCTAGCCCGTGTGCTTCATGTGACTTTTCATGGTCACCTAGTAATTCAATGGTTCTTACTAGTATGTGATCCACAGTGGCACTTCTTTTCACATGATCCCTAGCAACAGAGCAAGCTAGCATCAAAGTCATGTGTCTTGTGTGTTTGTTCCTGCATTTATTCATGTGTGTGTTTCTACATTTCTTTGTTTGTTACATTGTTTAATCTATCGTGTCTAAACTTGTATTTCTTAATGATTCCATGTGCTTTGTGTGTCTTCATCATGTTTTCCACATGTTTTTCATGTATGCCTTGTGCTTTATGTGTATGCTTCATGTCAAGTGTGTATGCATTGTGTATGGCATGTATTACCTTTGTATATTGCATGTCTTTCGCATGTATTCATATATATGCTTTTAGTACTCCAGGTATATGTGAATTATGTTGTAATGTCTTGTGTTTGAAATCTCTTTTTTTATGTGATTATAGCCTTAGATTCCTAAGTTTGGGGGCTACTATGGTCCACAACTTGGTGGAATTCTTTGGGCTTCTATGTTTTTGTGTTTACATATTTGTCTTCTCGATCCTTCAGTGTGAGCTCGAACATAAGTTCATACCCATGCTAAAGTGGGGGTTAAATATTAAATCATAAAATGTGTACAGTAGCATTTTACACTTAGTTTAGCACCTGGTTAGACCTAATTTGTTGCCTTTGTTAATTAGGACCTATTTTAACACCTTTTTGAGCATAAAATGATAAAATCTCGATCCTGATAAACAAACTCGACAGAATAGACTTAGGACTGGACTAAGCCCACAACATTTGACACTTGCTAGAGTTTGTGGAGCTAAAGGCCCAGGGCGCTCGAGTGCCTTGGCCCCAATTGGCATCTTTAGTCCTCTCTTGTGGTGTCAGCTTCGAACACCTCCCTAGTTTGTATATGTCAGCTCCATTTGGTTTTATTCATTGTTTGTGAGTGGGAATGCATATATAAAGGAGTTTTATAGTTCATTTTACACCTAGATGATTATAAGTTGCCTAATGTGAAATTGGAGTTTGCTCTCATGTTTTGATCTTCTATGCTAAAGTGTTCTTCATGCTTAGATTTGCTATCTATTTGTGAATGTTATTGAAGTTTGTTTGCAGTATTGAAGGAAGTTTCAAGCCTTCTCACTCACTCTCCTTGTTGGTGAATGATATTGAGTTATCTTCATCAATTAGGGCTTCATATCTTGTGGTAATCATTATCATTTTCATTCATATTTCTATCATATATTACAGATCTGGCCTCTGCCCTCCTAGGGCACGTACTCTTTGATCTAATCATCGTTGTAGTGGAGGTGGAAACACCAACACAGGGTTTGACTGAGGCAAGCCCTTATATACAGCACAACCTTTCCCTCTTTCATTGTGTGTAGGTCGGAGAAGTAGGTTTCTGAAGATAATTTCTGAGAAGAAGACAAAGCATGCAGGTACAGGTCTAGTGATATCCTGAGATTCTAGAAAACCCTAATTAGGGTCTAGGATGCCCGAGTGCCCTAGTCTTTGCCATTTTTTCTTTCAGATCTAGGTTCTAGATTACTCCCTAGTTTTTGTTGTACTTTTGGTTTTCTGAGATCTATCTCCAACAATTAGTTATAACCTAATCTGTCATTTAGGGTTTGGCCATTTACCCTAGCTTGCTTACTTGATGTTGGTTTGATTTGGTTGAATCTTCTCTATACAACAAAAAGGGAAGAACACCTTGTAGTTTGGATCTCCTTCATGGGTAGAATCCAAGCTCAATTTGTGCCCTAATGTTTATGGAAGAGGGTTTTGACCTAGTTTAACCTCTTAGGCTAGATCATTCTTTTCCACATAACATTTGCACTTTTTTAAAAAGCATTGAAATTTGGGTATGATTTAAGCATTGACATCATTCATATCTAAGTGGATTTGAGTGGAGTTGAATTTGATCAAGGGTATATTATGTGCATTATGTTGGATTACATTTGAACAAAACATTGCTTCGCTTAAACAAAAATTCAAACCCTTCTTTTGCTACATCATTCATTTCTTCTATTTGTGCATCTTGTGTGTTACTAAAGCTTGTACACACTTTATGAGCTTTGTGACTTAGTGCCCCGATTCTAACAATCTTGTGCGAAGATATCTTTGAATCATGGGTTCTAATGCTTTGTATAATGATGATATCAATACATCAAAACCCTAAGTTCCTAGTCTTATCACACAAGAAGGTCAAACACTTCTTCCTGATATCCCTACTTTAAATCTTCTTGAAGCATCAAACTTCCATGAATCCATCAACATTGATGACCTTGTGACTCATTTTCCTTAAGCTCAAATTTAGATATTAGACACGGAGTTGGCTAATTTCCAGCAATTTGTAAGCTCAGAACACATAGCTGAGGAGACTGTCTCTGTTGTTGAGAGTCTATGAAGTCTTTTTCTCGAAGGTCAAGGATTGGAAGTCTTGTGTGGCCTTGCTCATATAGTGCATAACAACATTCTATATGCATTTAGTTGTGCCAAAATCATCACTAATCTCACTTCTTCTAATCAAATGGGGACTCAAGTGTGGGCACCCATACCAACACTCCCTATTCCTACTTATTCTTCCACTATTCTCACCACTACTACACAATCAAGTAATAGTGCTATCACATGTGTTGGGTTGTCTACTAGGAATCTTGTTCACCATTATAGTATCGTTCCATGTAGTTGCACAAATTCCACACCTAATGTTACTCCACCTACATCTAAACATCTTATCACTTTCCAAAAGGCTACTCATATGCCATCACCTAGTCCTTCCAATTCATTCCAATCTCTACCCGATTCAACTTCTGACCCTGTCATAAACCAATTGTTGAAAAATATGACCTCCATCCAACAACAATTGGCTAGCATGAGCAATAGTCCACCTAAACCTAATATGACAACACATTATATCTGTGGCCCTTTGTCTTATTCCATCTTAAGAACTCAAATGCCTGAGAAGTTTGAGACCCTTCACTTTGAGAAATATAATGGGAAGGGAGACCCTAACAACCATGTGGCAACCTTTACCACTATGTGTAGTGATTTCTTCTTTGAGGATGTGATTTTGGCAAAACTTTTTCCTAGGTAACTCAAGGACATAGCCTTGGATTGGTTTTGCTTGCTACCTCCTAATTCTATAACTTCTTTCTCATAATTAGTCAATAAGTTCCTCAAGCATTTTCAAGTGAACATTGGACCTTAAGTCTCTTTGACAAACCTTGTTCATTGCAAACAAGGGACTCAAGAGAAAATAATAGATTTTATGGGCTGTTATCAAGCCCTCTTCTCATAAGTCTAATATTCTATTCTGGATGTTGATGTACAAAGAATCTTTATAAGAAACTTACAACCTCACATCTGTGATAAGATATTATTGATAAGATATGATTCTTTTACTCATCTTTGCACAACTCTTCATGATTATCAACTTTTAGTTAGTCAGTATGAGCATAATCCCTCATCGGCTCCAGTTGGTCAATCTAAAGCCTCTCACAATCATTCATTCAAAAGACAAAACAAAAACTTCATCAAGATAAATAAGATTTCATCTAGTAACATAAGAAAACATTTGGTGGCAACGTCATCTCCTACTCCCACCACGTATAAACTAGAACCGAAAACAAGAAACTTCACACCATTATCAGAGTCTCTCTATGCTATAATGACACAAATTTTGCAAAACAATCTCATAAAGCTTCCATCCATTAGATCTCTTGATCCAAGTAAGATGCAATCATCTTCCTTTGATTCGAATTCCTTTTGTCAATTTCACCACTCCATTGGCCATGACACTGAAAAATGAATGCATATTAAAAATGAAGTTCAAGACCTCATCAAATCCAATGTCATCCAGGTTGTTGGTGTGAATGATAAAGGGAATAAATTAGTGGCTACTCCTAATCAAAATATTCAAATATATACTGATCCTTTACATCATCACGAATCTATTGTTATTGATATTTGCATGGTGGATGCTCACCCTCACAAAGAGATAAAGGAATTGGAACCTGGTAGATTAAAGTGTTAAGTACTTTAATGATCCATAAAGATACTGATATCATTGATCTTGAGGAGAATACATCTTAGACATCAGTCTTGCTCAAGGTTTAATGAGCTAAGGTAGTGAATCAAAGTTGCAAAGAATGTGCAACAAGTGAGGGACATGTGACATAATGTAATCAACTCCTATTAGTCGAGAAGTGACCATTTGGGTTCTTTGTATGGATCCTTCTCTATGGAATTGAATGAAATAAGGCCATGTGGTCTCAGTTAACAAATGATGGTGGTCCCATTATTTCTACTTAACAAGGCTCCCTAGAAAATTTAGAATCATTCTATTGGGCCATGGATTTGATGATGTGTGTCATAATCATGTCGATTGTGGTGGATTGACATATTAGGTTAGGCACACTTTTCGTGGTTCGTTGATCTACTACATTCATTGATCTTAGAATGGATGGATCGTAGTCAATGATCATTCTAGATACTTAGCAGCTAAAGTAAAATGTTGAGGAGGTTCTCAGAGGCATAGGAATTAGTCACTTGGTATATTCTAGTATGTTGTATTAAGTTAGTTTGTCAATTAGTATGCATTTTTGTGATTGCACATAATTGTTGATCTAAAAAGTGATATGTTTGAGACATCAATTAACATTGAAATTTAAACTAATTAGACAATAGAATTACCTCCTTGTTCTCAAATTAAATATAGTGGCATATGGAATTGAACAAGAGAATAATTTAGATGCAAATCTAATCAAGAAGGCATGGGCATTAACTTTCCAATTGAAAATTTATTCAACAATGTAGCTAAAGATGTTATGGTGATTTGATGCATATTTACAAAGGTAGATATAATTTAGATACCTAGTTATTGATTGAAAAGTGGTAGCTAAGGGAATTGATAAAAATCAAGAAATGCCCCTACTATTTATGAAATCAAGAAGGAAATTGACTCTTTAGAGTATCGATTATTTTCTACATTTAATTAGCATCAAAAATGTAAGGAGTTGGGTATTGATAAGCTATGTGCATGTAAATCTAAGTAAGATTCTTTATTGTTCTACAAAAAAATATGATTGAAGAGAATGTCTTGCAATGCAAGGGGCATTGAGAAATAATGAGAATTGGACCCTCCAAGCATTGAATTTATTATCTTAGGCTTGGTTGAGTGTGTTGTGTGATCTATAAGAGATTTAGTACCTAGAGGCAATAATGTAATATGAAATCTATTTTTGAGAGGTTGTTGCAACAAATTTAATGAAATGATTATATACTTGAGATGTAACAATACAGATTGAAATAGGTGTCAATTTTGTAGATAAGCTGGGAAGGATCATTTCTTATTGAGAGGAACCTCCTGCAACAATATAATGAAAAATGCACGAAATAACAGAAATAGCAGAACATAGAAGGAATTTATTGATCGCAGGCCACTTCGAGGGGGCAACCTCCTGTAAGCAAGCTCAATACAATAAACTCATGGATGCCTTCATTGGCCTCAACGCGTACTTATATACTAAGTCTAATCTAAACAACTATTACTCCCCATGAATGTGGGATAATACAATATACTCATGGGATGACTTACAAAGCATGACCCACTAGTGTACGTGGCCGCACAGGGTCACTGTGCAAGTCAGGATTACAACGGTGTCATTACAACAGAAACAGCAACGAAGGCTGACGGCTGAATGGTTACGGCTTCTGATATTACTTAAATATAGTGGTTTACAGAATCATAACTTATATACAAGATATTTCTGATATCTCATATCACACTAAGCGCAGAGATAGAGCATACTCAATCTTTGCAAATCTAAGACTCAACCTAGACTCAGACTTTTCTCAAACTCTAAGACTCACTAGAAGACCCCATGCCCATAGTGCTTCTACAAAGGCTTATTTGTAGCAAATTCTTGACTGGGAGAGTACGTGGAAGAGAATCTAACCGACAATACCGGGTGAACTGATTAACCAAAAAGGAGGTTTATCGTGCCAAATGGCCGATAGTGACTATCCTTTACAACTTTAATTTGTCAGGGAATCTTATTGTCATGTTCCATCTCCGATATGATAGTTGGCCCCATCCCAGCTCCCATGTGAACTAGAACTATTTGAGGGCAATGGATGAAAAGGCTTGTCAAATCCATACTTACATATTTCATGCCATCCAACTGGTTTCCATATGGCATGAATTTGAAACCTGTCTTATATTCCAATCCTATTGGTCGTTGTCAAAATGCATAGTGGGAGAAAAGTATGATTCCCACCTTAACCTCATATTGATCACTATGCAAGTGACCAAATCTTGACTTATTGTTTCATCAGGATTAGCAACAGAAGGTCTAGTAAACTTGAAAAAGACTTCAACCTATTTTGAGATACGAGCAAAACATGTAATAGACCAAGTGAAGAATGGCTTTCTGACAAGGTTCAACAGTAGATGATACATATGGTGAAAATTTATACAAAGAATCTCAAACTGGCCATATCCTTCTTCATAAAGATCAGGGGTAGAGATGCATCTAGTGTGTTCTAATGTTTCAGCAGCAGAGATAGCATTTTCAGCATAATGATTATTAAGTCCTTTTGTAAGGATATTTCTCTGCACTATTCTGTTCATTTGACGGAATGGAGCATCATATGTTTTATCTTTGATGAATCTAGGAATACTAGAAAAAGAACCAGGATTTTGCATGTAAACTCCTGGTAAAGAAGGTCTACTAAGGACATCTGTTACAACATTGTCTTTACCAAAAATGTGTTGAGCCTCATAATTGTAGAGGTTTAGGTATTCTTGCCATCGAAGATATTTACCTCTAGCATCCTTTCTGCCACGATCCTTTTCCTTGAAGGTAAGGAATCTGGTATAGTTAGTTCTGATAATAAAATGTTTCAGATGCATTAGCTTGAGAGCAAATTTCTTCAAATTCTTAATCACACTATAAATTTCCTTATCAGAGGAAATCCATTTCTTAACATTTGCAAGGAATGTGCCACTAGCATATTCTGCAAGTAATTCAACTCCATCTTTTACAAAGCACAAGTGTCCTCCCCAAGCATAATCTGAAGCATTTGTATACAAGATAAAATTATTAGTAGTAGGAACATTAAGAACTAGGAAATTCTGTACCTTTTGCTGAATGATTTTAACAGCATCAGTATGGACTTGAGACCATTGAGGGTTTTTCTTTGTCAGAAGTTGTTGTAAGGGTTCTTGATCGAAACCTGCACCAGGATAGAAATTATTTACATAATTTAAAATTCCTAAGAATTAGAGGAGGTTGAAATTCAAGGATTTTAGACTTGATATGAGGCTGAACCTCAAGTTGTCCACCTTTAACAATCATACCTAAAAAATTACAAGAGTCTGTGCACCTTTGAATTTTTGAAAGGGACAGAACAATCCCAGAATTTAAAGCTAATCTATAAAAAGTTTCAAGATGAGATCTATGCTCATCAAAGTTTTTGCTAAATATTAAAATGTCATCAATATAAACACAAAGGAAATCTTCACAGCCACTAAAGATTTTGTCCATCCTCTCTTGGAAGTATGCAGGCGCATTCATCAGACCAAAAGGCATGACTCTCCATTCATAATGACCAAAGGGGCAGCTGAAGGTAGTTTTATACTGGTCATCTTCCTTGACTCGTATCTGATAGAATCCTGATTTACAATCAAATTGAGAGAATATTTTTGAATTAGCAACTTTCTCAAGAAAATATGACTTATCAAGAATGGGGTAAGGAAATGGAAGAGTGATAGCATTTAAAGGCCTATAATTAATAACCATCCTTTTCTTTTGCCTTCTTTTCTCAGCTTCTTTACATACCATGAAAGCATAACAATTATATTCGAACTGAGAGTGTTTGATGTACTTCCCTTTTTTGAGTTCTTCTATGGCTTGGGCCATGTCTGGGTAGTCATGAGCAGAGACAGGTATCCTTTTTTCTGTCTTGATCTTTCCTCCATGCTGTAATCTGATCTCCATCTGAGGTATCTCTTTTTCCCAAAATTTTTATGGATCTTCTGAATAGACTGCTTCAATAACTGTTGCTTTTAGTTCAGGCAATGGCTCTATAGTCTGGATCCTGTGGATAGCTGGATATTTCTCAGATGCATAGATTAGTCTAGGAGTACTAATCTTTTCTCAATTAAGTGTCAACATAATGCTTTTCTTTGTGCATCCATAAGGAGTATATCTATCAATGAAATTACCTCCTAGCAAGACATCTACTGGCATTTGTTTCATAGCAAAGAAATCACATTTGAATTGTCTGCCTTCAACCTGCAAAGCGTGTTGATGGCTATATTTATCACAGATGAATTTGTTTCCTTGTACATCACAGGCAGTATATGCAATTTTTTGGGTCAATTGCTCCCATTTTCTTAATATGGGTTCTTTGCAAAATGATAGAGATGCACCAGTATCTACTTGGGCATCACATTATTTTCCATTGATTGTGATAGTAATATACTGGGAAAACTTGCCAGTAAGCAGGTGAACTAAGTATGATGGTTCCATCTGTGGCTTTGGATCAGGTAAGACAGACATAACTAGTTTTACTTTGCTAGGATCGGCCATTGGTGTGGGTAATTCTGCTTCAGGTTCCTCTTCGTATAATTATTGAATTTGTTCTTGGAACTCAGAATGATCTTGGAATGGATATTTGGAGGATGACAGAATATTTTCATCATATAGGTAGATAGGTGTGGAACATGGTTGATAGGCTTGTGTAGGATAGACAGTTTGTTGTTGTTGTTGAAAAGAAAAATCAGCTAAAGCTTTTGTAATAGAATCCTCTTTGGGTTGTTTCCTACTGTATTTCCTATCTTTTCTTTCAACAGTAATGATAGGAAAATTAGTTGAAAAGACTTGTATCTGATCAGGGAAAATCTGGCAGGGCATATGAGTGTTAACTGCAGGAGGTCTGAATATAGGAGGATATCTGGTTTATTCTTGGATAAAAGCTGGCTGCTGTAGATCTGGCTGGTAGAAATCTTTGTGGAAAGAGTTCCTTCCTCTTCCTCTTCCTTTATTTTGCCACATTTGATTCATCATGACTGTTGGTTCTTCATAAGTGGATTCTTCTAATTGTTGCTCTACTTCTATGAGTGTATCAGCAAGATCTTCAAGAGCATCTGCATCTTCATCTTCATATTCATATTCGTCTATGACAGGCTCATAGATATTATCTTGCAGATAGAGGTCTTCTTCTTCATCAATCACATCCCACCACGTGGCTGTGGTAGGGTCATCATAAACAGCCTTAATGGCTTTTTTTTGCAATGACAGTCAGGAGCTTTATGACCAGGTTTGTTACAAATATAGCATATGATCTGGTTGCTCTGGGGGCGTGGCTATGAGTGCTTGCGCATATATTTATACTTGGGGGCATAAGAGTGTTTTTTTGGAAAGGAGCGTTTATGGAAATTTAGCTTGCACTTTTTGTACTTCTTGCGGGCTTTACGCTGGGATTTTGTAAAAGGATTAGAGCCATAAGTGTTAACAAAAGAAGGAGCAATACGTTGGGCTTCATGCTTTGTAAACTTCTGTTGATATTTGCATTCTTCTATAAACTGGAGAATCTGGTCCTTTGCATACTGAATAAGATAAGTAATGGGAGAGCTTTAAAGAGAGATTTCTCAGATTTCTAGATATCTTATAACACGATCAACAATGTTATAAGGGAGACCTTCTAGATATTTGCTCTTAGTAAATTCAATTTTCTTTGGATCTTTCAGTTGATAAATCAACTGTCTGAAATGTATGGAGTAATTCTTGAAATCCTTCAAGTCACAACATTTCATAGACAAAATATCTTTCATCAATCTCTCTTTTCGACAGACAGATTCAGGACAGAACTCATCAATTAGCCATTCTAATAAATAATTCATAGCAGGGAGCTGTTGTTGGTGTTGTTGGCCAGTAGCGGTGTCAGTTGTGATGACAATATTTCTAAAAACTCTGGCTTCTTTTCAATGATCAGAAATACCATTCCACCAATCAGCTAAGATACCCCAAAAATAAGTAACAGCTATTTTTGCTATGTTTTCTTGTGGAGTACCTGATAAAGATGCTATGATAATAAAGGTATTTATCCATTTATTAATTAAATGGTAAGGATCTTCTAACTGATCAATGTCTAAATACCATGGAGTAATTGGACAAGTTGTTTGCATCATGAGAACTGAATCTGAGATTTTCTTTGCTCTCTTTTCTTTTGATTGGAGAGGTTGTGGAATAACTATAGTATGTGAGATTGGCTTTTGTTCATGAGTTACTAACCAGTCTAAAGATTGGGCTAAATCATGTAAAGAATCGTCTACTCTATCACACCTTAAATTGACATAATTATTTATAGTTTCTACCTAATTCCCTAAAGGTTGTACAAGGTGAACTAGTGTAGTCAAATCATTATCATTTTTATGTAAGTCAGATAAAACCTGATCTGACTTGGTATGAAGTTGCTTCAAAGAATTTTTAGAATCTTTTATCTTGGCATTATTTTCTATTACAATATTGCCTATCCTATGGACATTATGATGGATAGTCGCAACAGATTCCTTTAATGCTAAGATATCTTGACAGAAATCATCGACATTCTATTGTAGATGAGCACAGAACCTTGTGATATAATTTCTTTGTTTAAATTCTAAAGAAGGCTTTTTTTCTTCAGAAGTTCTAGGCTGAAATGCATACTAGAACATACTAATATTCCCTTCAGGAGACTTATAATTTCCTTTTAATGGGGGCCATCTCCCATTGGCATAATATGTAATTTCTTGTTCTTTATACCATTCTAAAGTTTCTGCTTATGGCAGTGTATGAACCATATTGCAAAAGGGATGATCAATATTTATTGCTTTACCCTTTTCCTTTTGCCTACCATGCCTAAAATCAATCTGTACTGGTTCTGGGCTATTATTTAAAGGCTCATCTTCTACCTCAACATAGAGTTGGGCTTTCTTCTTTGAAGAACTGCTAAATGAAGACCTGGGTGTAGCAAAAGAAGCTTCAAATGGGTTATTGAACCTTTTAGAAGAAAGGCTCCTAGGGATAATGTTGATCTAATTTTGATGGACTTCATGCACAGGTCGAGTAGCCTCCAGCAGTTTGGGTGCAACATGGTGCATCCAGTCTAATTTCCAACTTGCAAGAATTTCTATGGTATTGATATGTCCTTTCTATAGCTAGACTTCTCTGTGGAGAGTTTTGGCATAAGGCAGGTTTTCTAATATATCAAGGTTATTTGTATTCATCATAGAATACAAAACCTGAACTTGGACTAAAGCATACTTGAATTTCCAAACATATTTAATCCATATAAAGAATTGAATACTCCCCAACAATTTAAAGATCCTTTTTTGACTTATTGACAACCCTTGTCTCTAGCAGCTACTGTAAGATTGGGGTAATATGTGAAACAGACAGAATTTTTTGTAAGCCTGGACAAGCTAGATAACTGACAAGCATGGGCATAATCGACTTGACGACGATCACACAAAGCAAGATATGAAACAAGCTTAATATAATCAAGAACACAAGACCCAATAAGGACCCTAATAGCACCAAAATGTACAAAATTAACATCCTTATGACTCCTACTATAATCAATTTTTTCAGCAGGGAGAACAAACAACATTTTTGTCTGAAAAGTCTGGAGAGGGTCATATTCAAGGGTTAACTCGACATTTTTCATCCTAGGAATAACAAAAGGCTTGAAAGTGGACTTAAATATGATATTCTTCAACAAATTAGGCTTTAACACACTCTTCTTATATACAGAATCGGCAGTAAGAAGAGGAGGTCTATAGTTACTTACTTGTCTTTCAATAACATCTTCCAATGTGTCAATATCAGGAACTTCATCAGCTCTTAAATCTCCTTATGTCGGATTAATAGGAGGAAGCTCAAATATGCCTTCTACAAATGCCTCATTGACTCTTTCGATCCCAGTATGAGGATGAGAAAATCCTTGAAACTCTATCATTTCTTTCAAGAAAGAGAAGCTTGGTAAATCTAAGACAACTTACAGGGGTTTTAAAGGAGAGATAAATGAACCCTTAAAAACAAGAGATACAAACGGGTATAATTTCTCAAATTCCAACACCGAAGTGAAACCCTATAGAGATAAACTCTTCACTTCTTAGATTACTTCTCCAATTCTTTACTATAAATTAGATAGACAGTAGATTTCTTTCCCCTCAGAAATCATCAGCCATGTGGTGGGATGTGATTGATGAAGAAGACCTCTATTTGCACTTGATAACATCTATGAGCCTGTCATAGACAAACATGAATATGAAGATGAAGATGCAGATGCTCTTGAAGATCTTGCTAATACACTCATAGAAGCATAGCAGCAATTAGAAGAATCCACTTATGAAGAACCAATAGTCATGATGAATCAAACGTGGTGAAATAAAGGAAGAGGAAGAGGAAGGAACTCTTTCCACAAAGATTTCTACCAGCCAGATCTACAGCAGCCAACTTTTGTCCAAGAACAAACCAGATATCCTCCTATATTCAGACCTCCTGCAATTAACACTCATATGCCCTGCCAGGTTTTCCCTGATCAGGTACAAGTCTTTTCAACTGATTTTCCTATCATTACTATTGAAAGAAAAGATAGGAAATACAGTAGGAAACAACCCAAAGAGGATTCTATTACAAAAGCTTTAGCTGATTTTTCTTTTCAACAACAACAACAAACTGTCTATCCTACACAAGCCTATCAGCCATGTTCCACACCTGTCTACCTATATGATGAAAATATTTCGTCATCCTCCAAATATCCATTCCAAGATCATTCTGACTTCTAAGAACAAATTCAAGAATTATACGAAGAGGAACCTGACGCAAAATTACCCACACCAATGATCGATCCTAGCAAAGTAAAACTAGTTATGTTTGTCTTACCCGATCCAAAGCCACAGCTGGAACCATCATACTTAGTTCACCTGCTTACTGGCAAGTTTTCCCAGTATATCACTGTCACAATCAATGGAAAACAATATGATGCCCAAGTAGATACTAGTGCATCTTTATCATTTTGCAAAGAACCCATATTAAGAAAATGGGAGCAATTGACCCAGAAAATTGCATATACTGCCTGTGATGTACAAGAAAACAAATTCATTTGTGATAAATATAGCCATCAACACGCTTTGCAGGTTGAAGGCAGGCAGTTCAAATGTGATTTATTTGCTATGAAACAAATGCCAGTAGATGTCTTGCTAGGAGGTAATTTCATTGATAGATATACTCCTTATGGATGCACAAAGAAAAGCATTATGTTGACACTTGATGGAGAAAAGATTAGTACTCCTAGACTAATCTATGCATCTGAGAAATATCTAGCTATCCACAAGATCCAAACTATAGAGCCATTGCCCGAACTAAAAGCAACAGTTATTGAAGCAGTCTGTTCAGAAGATCCACAAAAATTTTGGGAAAAAGAGATGCCTCAGATGGAGATCAGATTACATGGGGAAAGATCAAGACAGGAAAAAGGATACCTATCCCTGCTCATGACTACCCAGACATGGCCCAAGCCATAGAAGAACTCAAAAAAGGGAAGTACATCAAACACTCTCAGTCCGAATATAATTGTTATGCTTTCATGGTATGTAAAGAAGCTGAGAAAAGAAGGCAAAAGAAAGGGATGGTTATTAATTATAGGCCTTTAAATGCTATCACTCTTCCATTTCCTTACCCCATTCTTGATAAGTCATATTTTCTTGAGAAAGTTGCTAATTCAAAAATATTCTCTCAATTTGATTGTAAATCAGGATTCTATCATATTCGAGTCAAGGAAGATGACCAGTATAAAACTGCCTTCAGCTGCCCCTTTGGTCATTATCAATGGAGAGTCATGCCTTTTGGTCTGATGAATGCGCCTGCATACTTCCAAGAGAGGATGGACAAAATCTTCAGTGGCTGTGAAGATTTCCTTTGTGTTTATATTGATGACATTTTAATATTTAGCAAAAACTTTAATGAGCATAGATCTCATCTTGAAACTTTTTATAGATTAGCTTTAAATTCTGGGATTGTTTTGTCCCTTTCAAAAATTCAATGGTGCACAGACTCTTGTAAGTTTTTAGGTATGATTGTTAAAGGTGGACAACTTGAGGTTCAGCCTCATATCAAGTCTAAAATCCTTGAATTTTAGCCTCCTCTAAATACTAAGGAGCTGCAAGGATTCTTAGGAATTTTAAATTATGTAAATAATTTCTATCCTGGTGCAGGTTTCGATCGAGAACCCTTATAGCAACTTCTGGTGAAGAAAAAACCTCAATGGTCTCAAGTCCATATTGATGCTATTAAAATCATTCAGCAAAAGGTACAGAATTTGCCAGTTCTTAATGTTCCCACTACTGATAATTTTATCCTGTATACAGATGCTTCAGATTATGCTTGGGGAGGACACTTGTGCTTTGTAAAAGATGGAGTTGAATTACTTGCAAAATATGCTAGTGGCACATTCCCTGCAGATGTTAAGAAATGGATTTCCTCTAATAAGGAAATTTATAGCGTGATTAAGAATTTGAAGAAATTTGCTCTCAAGCTAATGCATCTAAAACATTTTATTATCAGAACTGACTGTACTAGATTCCTTACCTTCAAGGAAAAGGATCATGGCAGAAAGGATGGTAGAGGTAAATATCTCCAATGGAAAGAATACCTAAACCTCTACAATTATGAGGCTCAGCATATTTCTGGTAAAGACAATGTTGTAGCAGATGTCCTTAGTAGACCTTCTTTACCAGGAGTTTACATGCAAAATACTAGTTCTTCTAGTATTCTAGGATTCATCAAAGAGAAAACATATGATACTCCATTCCGTCAAATGAACAGAATAGTGCAGAGAAATATCCTTACAAAAGGACTTAATAATCATTATGCTGAAAATGCTATCTCTGCTGCTAAAACATTAGAACACACTGGATGCATCTCTACTCTTGATCTTTATGAAGAAGGATATGGCCAGTTTGAGATTCTCTGTATAAATTCTGACCATATATATCATCTACTGTTGAACCTTGTCAGAAAGCCATTCTTCACCTGGTCTATTACATGTTCTACTCCTATCTCAAAATAGGTTGAAGACTTTTTCAAGTTTGTTAGACCTTCTGTTGCTAATCCTGATGAACCAATAAGTCAAGATTTGGTCACTCGCATAGTGATCAATATGAGGTTAAGGTGGGAATCATACTTTTCTCCCACTATGCATTTTGACAACGACCAACAGGATTGGAATATAAGACAAAGGTTTCAAATTCATGCCAGATGGAAACCAATTGGATGGCGTGTAATATATAAGTATGGATTTGACAAGCCTTTTCATCCATCGCCCTCGAACAGTTCTAGTTCACATGGGAGCTGGGATGGGGCCAACTATCATATCAGAGATGGAACAAGACAATAAGATTCCCCGACAAATTAAAGTTGTAAAGGATAGTCACTGTCGGCCATTTGGCACAATAAACCTCCTTTTTGGTTAACCGGTTCACCCAGTATTGTCGGTTAGATTCTCTTCCACCTACTTTCTCAGTCAAGAATTTGCTATAAATAAGCCTTTGCGGAAGCATTGTGGGCATCGGGTCTTCTAGTGAGTCTTAGAGTTTGAGAACAGTTTGAGTCTAGGTTGAATCTTAGATTTGCAAAGATTGAGTATGCTCTATCTCTACGCTTAGTGCGATCTAAGATATCAGAAATATCTTTCATATAAGTTATGATTCTGTAAACCAATGTTTTTCAGTAATATTAGAAGCCGTAACCATTCGGTCGTTAGCCTCCATCATTGTTTCTGCTGTAATGACCCCGTTGTAATCCTAACCTGCACAGTGACCCTGTGCGGCCACGTACGATGGTGGATCCCTGAGGCTAGGTGGTTGTGCACTATGCCAACTAGTCAGTCCTCTACCCAACAGCAATATACTAATAAAGTAAAGAGAAGGGCTAAACACAAGTTCCTAACATCCCCTCCCTCTTGGAAAAGATTTGTCCTCAAAGCTTAAGATGTGGAAATTGTTGTTGAATCTGAAGGAGTGGTTCCCATGTAGCATCCTTTGGTTGCATTCTGTGCCACTGAATTAATACCTATGTGATGGATCGAGAGCAAAGATGATGAGTGTGTCTGTCGAGGATTGCCTCTGGCTCCAAAATGATGGATCCTTCGTTATCCAGTTCTGGTAAAATAGTTTGTGCTCTAATGTTGGTGCCAAGAACTTTTTTTAGACAAGAGACATGAAATATTGGATGAACGCAGGAAGGAGGAAGCTCCAACTTATAAGCAACTAACCCAATCTTCTGAAGAACCTTATATGGCCCATAGAACTTTGGAGCCATCTTATGACGCCCTTTGAGTTTTAGGGAGGATTGCTTGTATGGAAGTAGATGAAGAAAAACCATATCACCTACTTGAAAAGTGTGCTCAGAACATTGTTGATCAGCTTGTTTCATTTGATTTCTTGCCATGTGAAGATTGTCCTACAAAATGTGAAGAATCTGATCTTGAGTTCAGAGAACCATGTCAACTGCCTGAACTGGTGAACTGCTGGGGCTGTATGGAAGGAGCACTGGTGGTGCCTGACCATAGACTGCTTCATATGGAGTCATTTTAGATGTAGTGTGGTAGGAGGTATTGTACCACCATTCAGCGAGAGGGAGCCACTTTGCCCACTAATGTTGTTGTTCTGAGGTGAAACAATGAAGATAAGTTTTAAAACATTTGTTGATAACTTCAGTCTGACCATCTGTTTGTGGGTGATACCCTAAACTCATCTTCAGTTTGGTGCCAGTGTGGTGAAATAGTTCTATCCAAAAATGACTGGTGAAAGTTGCATCACAATCTGAGACAATGGAAGAAGGGATTCCATGAAGACGAAAGATCTGGTCCATGAAAATCTATGCAACTAAGGAGGCGGTATAGGGATAGCTGAGGGCACAAAAATGACTATATTTGGAGAGGCGATCAACCACAACCAAGATCATTGTCTTCCCTCCAGATTTAGGGAGCCCCTTAATGAAATCCATAGAAATATCTATCCAAATCCATGTAGGGATGGGCAAGGGTTCGAGCAATCTAGAAAGGAGTGTTGTTTCACCCTTGTTGCACTGCTAGGTATCACATTCAGCCACCATCTGTTGAATTGCCCTTTTCATTCCCTTCCAAAAGAAGTTATGCCATGCCTGCTCATAAGTTTTGAGGAACCCAAAGTGCCCTGCCGATGGAGAAGCATGGAGTTCATAGAAGATAGCTTGTTGAAGATCTGTGCTCTGGGGAAGCACCAGACGACCCTTGTATCTCAGAGAAGCACCATCCCAAGAGTAATACAGTAGAGCAGAAGGGTTGTTGGCCAATTGTTGGATGATTTGGGATAATGAAGAGTCATTGTCATAGCCCTGCTGGACAGATTCCAACCAATTTGGAACAGGCATAGAAATAGCTGAAAGAGAAACTTGGTCATAACCCTTCTTGTAAGTGATCTCATAGTCATAACCCATGAGTTTTCCAACCCATTTCTGTTGTGCTGGGGAGGAGACCTGTTGTTCCAAGAAATATTTCAGACTCTGGTGATCAGTCTTGATGCAGAAATGATTCCCTAATAGTTATGGCCACCACTTCTATACTACATGAAAAATAGCCATCATTTCCTTCTCATATGTAGAGAGTACTAAATTCTTACCTGAAAGGGCTTTGCTGGTGAACGCAATGGGATGTTCATCTTGAAGGAGAACAGCATTAAGTCCATTGCCGCAAGCATCACTCTCAATAGTGAAGGTCTTGGAAAAATCTGGCATAGCTAGAACAGTTGTAGTACACATAGCTTGTTTTAGTTTTTCAAATGCACACTCAGCAGCATGTGTCCATGTAAAAGCATCCTTTTTCAACAGAGCTATTAATGGAGCTGCAATCTTCCCATAATCCTTGACAAACTTGCGGTAGTAGCCAGTCAGTCCCAAAAAACCACAGAGGCTCTTGAGTGTCTAAGGATGCGGCCAATTTTTCATGGCATCTATTTTGGCAGGATCCACTTGAACCCCTTGGGCTGAAACAATATGCCCGAGATACTCCACTTCCTCCTGCCCAAAAACACATTTAGACTATTTTGCACAGAGATGATGATCAGAGAGATGTTGCAGTATAAGATCCAGATGCTGGAGATGTTCAGCCCATGTTTTACTATAAATGAGGATATCATCAAAGAAGACCAGAATGAATTTTCGCAAGTAGGGCCGGAATATTTTATTCATCAATGCCTGGAATGTGGAAGGAGCATTAGTGAGCAAAAGGGCATGACCAAAAACTCATAGTGGCCATCATGCGTGTGGAAAGCCATTTTAGGGATATCATCCTCCATGTTTTTTGCTCCTGCACGAGTGACAACCATAACCAGGAGTTTTTTTTTGGGGGGGGAGGAATGGGTAGAAAAACAAAAACAAAAACTTTTTTAGTAAAGGAAAATTTGGATTTGGGAAAAACTCTAATGGGTAATTGGGATTTGACTAGGTTTTGGACACTTTCTAAGGGATAGGGAAGCAAAAAATGGGAATTTCAGAAGCGGGGTGAAAGAATGGGAAAATTTGTCCAAGAGGGACAAAGGAGCAGAAATAGGAAATGAACACTATGGCAAAATTTGAAGGTGATTGGGTGAGAATCGGAGAAGTTATGGCAAACCCTAAAAATAGACAAATGTGGGATTTATGGCTTTGATAAGTGAAATTTGGGATAGGGTCCTCAAGGAACGAAATATGCATAATGGAATTTCAGGGGTTCTAGTGAATTTTTAGAGGAAATGGAGCTAAAGCAAGGAAGATATGGCAAAAAAACTATTTTTTTCTTTTTTTTTCTTGGAAACGATCTACAACGGCTCTGGTTAGATGCAATTTGTGATTTATCAGCTGGCAATAGATATGGACCCCAGGTAAGTGCGGCTTCCTAAAGGTTCGGGGGATTCACTCGGCTACCAATGCTGTCTAATGGCTTGCATATTGGGGCAGTACCCCTCACTCCACGGCTCAGGTAAAACTAATAACTACTTTGCCACAAATGACAACTCTTGGTTTACCTCACAAATGGGAACTAATCAATCAAGTAGGGGCCATTGCCCTTTTCGCTGGCAGGTCCTCTCAATGGGCCAGCACTTCAGGGTTCCTGTGGTACTCCTCACAATGAGTTTTAGGGCTATGCCCAGGCACTTCCCACAGTTAAACGGATAGGGATTATTCCCTTATCTGAACCTACAATTGAAATGAACAATACAGATGCAAAGAAAAAAGAACTATTGCAATAATCACAGCGCCTGGAGGCCACTGGGAAAAAAATTTTGGCAAAAATTCCACCCAGTGAGCCCAAGAAAGCGCTCTGATACTAGATGAGAGGAACCTCCTGCAACAATATAATGAAAAATGCATGAAATAACAGAAATAGCAAAACACAAAAGGAATTTATTGATCGCAGGCCACTTCGAGGGGGCAACCTCCTTTGAGCAAGCTCAATACAATAAACTCATGGATGCCTTCATTAGCCTCAACATGTACTTATATACTAAGTCTAATCTAAACAACTATTACTCCCCATGAATGTGGGATAATACAATATACTCACGAAACGACTTACAAAGCATATGCATCCAATAGCAATATACTGACAAAGTAAAGAGAAGGGCTAAACATAGGTTCCTAACACTTATAAATATAATTTGCCTTTTAAGATAAAAAGACTTTAAGGCTAAATTTAAGCTTTTGGCCAATTTGAGGGCCTTCTGCAAAAATCTTGATCTCTTGGCCAATTATGTGCATGGGGAAGCTTGCAGTAGATTATACGGTGATCAAATGAGTTATGTCAGAGTTGGAAAAGGTTGTGGGAGAGATTTATGTGAAGTTAGTGAAGGATTTACAATCAAGTGCCACTCATTGGAGCATATTTATCATAGTTATTGTAGTATTTCTAGGAGTGGTATTTCGTTATGCTTATGGGGTCACATTTGCTAACTTCTTGTAGGTTTATGATTAGTCATTACCATCAAGTTTTATTATAACTTTGTATTCTATTTGTAAATGTCCTTTTCCAAACCCATATAAGGGATATTATGGATCATGAATGGTCTTAATAGATCTTACTTTGGTTGATTTATTTTGATTTGATTGAATTTTTTTGGATGAATCTATAGCTAGAATAGTCAAATTCTATAATAAACTTCTAGTTTACCTAACATGCTTTGCATAAATATTTTCCCCCTTTTTGGGTTCTTGATTCAGTTTCTCAATGGAGTAGGCATCATTCATGGATGGTTGATTAAGCATGCTTTATAATGAATATCATCCTTTGTTCCATGTAGATTAGTGTAAGTTATTATCCTAGTATTTTGCATAAACTCATTGACACCTACCTCTAGTATATATTTTGAGACTTACACTTGTTAACCATCTTTAGAGAGTTATGTGTTGTTGAGCCTTTATAGGTTATACATGAAGCATGATAATATAAATGAAGTTATATTTGGGAATATAAATTTGGTTTTGCATATTTAGTTGCATTATAACCTAATAGTAATCTATTGTTAAGAGATATTTGGTCTACAAACCAGTAAACCAGTATAATGGTTGCTTAGATATAAATATATATGGGATTTCTTTATGCAAAGGGTGTGGCTAAGTTATGTGACCATTTCTTTTCCTTTCTCATTAATTTTCTTATGAGATCTCTTGGAATACCCTCCTTGGCCTAGTAGGGTCAAAAGTGTTGGTAGGTGGCGACTGATCAGGAAAGTACTGTACACTAGCCATGTATCCTCGTCGGGGTTCGGGGCTGGGCCGGGCCCTGAGCGGGGGTTCGGGGGCGGTAGCCCCCGAGAAAAATTTTTTTAGGGCCGACTTAAAAAATCCTATTTTTTATGACCGACATAAGAAAACCCTAAATTTTTGTAACCAACAAAAAAGGCTTGATAAAAAGCGGCCAAGGGTTAGGGTTTGAATATAGTATTGTAGCATTTGCAGCGGTATTGAGTTGCAAGGATTGCTGATTGTAATTGGTTTGATTTACTGGATAATAATATTGGACTCTCTGTTTGGTGGATGTAGCCCGAGTTTGGGTGAACCACGTTAAATCTTGTCTCTCGCTGTTATTAATTCTGTGTATTTCCATTTCTCTGTTTAATCTTTATTTGCATTTAATTGATATCTTTTGCCAGCTAACCCTAACAAGTGGTATCAAAGCGAGGTTGTGTTCGATTATCATCTGCAGGAAAGTCTCACGATTGAGTGGGAGCAATGGCGGACGAGGGTAAAATGAAGGTTGATAAATTCAATGGGCAGAACTATCAGTTATGGAAGATGCAGATGGAAGATTACCTCTATCAAAAGGATTTATGGAGGCCGTTGGAAGGAGTAGCCAAGAAACCGGCAACAATGTCTGATGAGGATTAGAATCTTCTTGACAGAAAGGCACTGGGAACCATTCGGTTGTGCCTGGCACCGTCGGTGGCATTCAATATAACGGAAGCAAAGACAATAGATGGTCTGATGAAAGCTTTGGCTAAATTGTATGAAAAACCCTCAGCCTCAAATAAGGTATTTCTCATGAAGTAGTTGTTTAATTTGAAAATGGTTGAAGGTGGATCTGTGACAGGTCATTTAAATGAATTTAATACGATTGTCAGTCAATTGACTTCTGTAAATGTAAAATTTGATGAAGAAGTTAGAGCTCTCTTGATATTATGTTCATTGCTTGAAAGCTGGGATAGTTTGGTAATGGCGGTTAGTAACTCTGTTTCTCGTTCAAATACCCTAAAATTTGATGATGTTGTTGGTGTTATTCTGAGTGAGGAAATTCGTAAGAAAAGCTCAGGTGGATCCAAATCAGGCAGTGTTTTGAACGCAGAAAGCAGGGGTAGATCAAAGGAGAGAGGAAAAGGTTCTGGAGGTCATGGGAAGTCACGAGGAAAATCAAAGGACAAAAGATCCCAAACCAGAGAACAGAAGGATTGCTGGTACTGTGGAAAACCAGGTCATCTGAAGAAAGATTGCTGGTCTCAGAAAAATAAAGAAGGAGACAAACAAGAAGGCAATAAGGAAGCAAATGTGGTAAGCAATAAGTCTGAAGATGATGCTTTGATTCTTTCCCTAGATAATGCTGATGATTCATGGGTTTTAGATTCAGGGGCCTCATTTCATGCTACGCCCCATAGAAGTTATTTCCTTGATTATGTCCGAGGGGATTTTGGGCTGGTTTATTTGGGAGATAATGAACCCTGTCAGATTGTTGGAAAGGGAAGAATCAAGATTAAGTTGCAGAATGGGAATCATTGGCTACTACAAGAGGTGAGGCATGTTCCAAGGCTCAGTAGGAATTTAATTTCAGCAGGGCAGCTAACTGAACAAGGTTGCACTGTTACATTTACTGATAAAAATTGGAAGGTTTCAAAAGGTGCCTTAGTAGTAGCAAAAGGTGTAAAAGTAGGCACCTTATATCTTTGTACAGGTCATACTGTTCCTTCTACTTTAGATTTTATAGAGGAAAAACAAACAGGTTTAGGAACAGTTGCTGCAAGTTTGCAGGAAGAGACTGGAAAAGTTGCTGCAGGTTCTGAAACAACACTGTGGCATAACAGACTTGGGCATATGAGTGAAAAAGGTATGAAGGTACTTCATTCTAAGAAATTTTTACCAGGTCTGAAATGCATTAATATGGATTTCTGTGAAAGTTGTGTGTATGGAAAACAAAAGAGAGTCAATTTTCTCAGAGATGGGAAGCAAAAAAAAATTAAAAGTTGGAGCTTGTGCATACAGATGTATGGGGACCAGCTCAGGTATCTTCTTTCGGTGGCTCTCGGTATTATGTTACATTCATAGATGATGCAACTAGGAAGGTCTGGATTTATTTCCTTAGATAGAAATCTGATGTATTTGAAACATTTAAGAAATGGAGAAGCTTGGTTGAAAATGAGACAGGTAAAAGATTAAAATGTCTCAGATCTGATAATGGCGGTGAGTATTGCAGCAAAGAATTTGAAGATTATTGTTCCTTTAATGGAATTCGTAGGCAGAAAACGGTTCCAGGGACTCCACAGGAAAATGGAGTGGCTGAACGCATGAATAGGACAATAATGGAGCGTGCAAGGACCATGAGATTGCATGTTGGACTGCCTTTAAACATGTGGGCAGAGGCTGTCAACACTACTGTATATTTAATTAACAGAGGTCCTTCAGTTCCTTTGGGCTGTGGTATTCCAGAGGAAGCATGGACTGGCAAGAAGGTGAGTTATTCTTTTCTGAAAACCTTTGGCTGTGAAGCATTTGCACATATAGATTCTGAAAATAGAACCAAGCTGGATGCGAAATCAAAAAAATGTACCTTCGTTGGATATGGCATTGATGAATTTGGTTATAGGCTTTGGAATTTTGAAAATCAGAAAATTGTGAGAAGCAGGGATGTTATATTCAATGAGAAGGTGTTGTACAAAGATCAGTTGCAGCAGCATGAGAAGAAAGAAAAGGATTATGTGGTGTTGGATGATACTCTAAATAGTGATGTTCCAGTGGCTCCTCATGCTCCGCAACAGCAACCAGAAATACCACAAACTCCAGTGAATGTTAGACAGTCAACAAGGATAAGTAGACCTCCTGAAAGGTTTTCTCCCTCTTTGTATTCTATTTTGTTAACAGATGCTGGTGAACCAGAAGGGTATGATGAAGCTATGCAGGTGAATACACAAGTTCAGTGGGAACTTGCCATGCAAGAAGAAATGGACTCCTTGCTGAAAAATCAGACTTGGGAATTATGTAAGTTACCTGTAGGTAAAAAGGCTTTACCAAACAAATGGGTTTACAGGCTGAAAGAGGAAGATGGAGGTAAGAAATGATTTAAGGCCAAGTTAGTTGTAAAAGGATTTGCACAGAAACAGGGCATTGATTTTGATGAGATATTTTCTTCGATTGTCAAGATGACTTCTATTCGTACTGTTTTAAGTATTGTGGCTGCTGAAGATTTGCATTTGGAACAGCTAGATGTGAAAACTGCCTTTCTCCATGGTGATTTGGAGGAGGAGATATACATGGCACAACCACAGGGATTTGAGGTCAAAGGTAAGGAGAAACAAGTGTGCAGATTGAAGAAAAGCTTGTATGGCCTGAAACAAGCACCTCGGCAATGGTATTTGAAATTTGATAGTTTTATGGCTGAGCAAGGCTACAGTAGGTGTAATTCTGACCATTGTGTTTATTTTAAGAGGTTGGATAATGACAGCTACATCATTTTATGTTTATATGTTGATGACATGCTTGTAGCTGGGTCTAACATGGATCACATCAGAGAGTTAAAACATCAGTTATCACAGTCATTTGATATGAAGGATTTGGGGGCAGCAAAACAAATCCTTGGTATGAAAATTTGCAGAGATAGGAAGAATAGAAAATTGACTCTATCTCAGGCTGCTTATGTTGAAAAGGTGTTGCAGAGATTCCATATGGAGAATGCAAAAGCTGTCAGCACACCTTTGCCTAGTCATTTGAAATTGACTAAGGAGATGTGTCCAAAGACACAAGAGGAGGAAGAAAAAATGTCCAAGGTCCCATATGCTTCAGCTGTAGGAAGTTTAATGTATGCCATGGTATGCACGAGACCGGATATTGCACATGCTGTCGGAGTTGTTAGCAGGTATATGAGTCATCCTGGATTTGAGCATTGGAATGCGGTAAAATGGATTCTCAGATATTTGAGAGGTACATCTAATAAACACTTATGTTTTGGGGGCTCTAATACTGATTTAGCAGGTTATGTAGACTCAGATTTGGCAGGGGATATTGATACCAGGTGGAGTACTACAGGTTATGTCTTTACTGTAGGAGGAACATCGGTGAGTTGGATTTCCAGGTTGCAAAAGGTGGTTGCTTTATCCACCACAGAGGCAGAATATGTAGCTGCAACAGAGGCAAGCAAGGAGATGATATGGCTATAATCTTTCATGGAAGAATTGGGTACACCACAGGCTAACAGTTCTTTGTATACAGACAGTCAGAGTGCCATACATCTTGCAAAGAATTCTGCCTTGCATTCAAAGACCAAACACATACAGTTGAGGTATCACTTTATTCGGTCGGTGTTGGATAATGGACAGTTAAGGCTGGCAAAGATACATACAGATGAAAATCCAGCAGATATGTTTACAAAGGCAGTAACAAGGGAGAAGCTGAGCTCCTCTTCAGCTTCGATTGGTCTTCTAGATTGAAAACAATAAAAATTGAACAGTAGAGTCCAGGGTGCTTATTTCCAGTGGGAGCTGCATGCGCAGCGGTGTCGTCCAAGATTAGTCTCCAAGTGGGAGATTGTTTGGTGTGGAGCCTGATCAGTCTCCAAGTGGGAGATTGTTGGTAGGTGGCGACTGATCAGGAAAGTACTATACACTAGCCATGTATCCTCGCCAAAAAATTTTTAGGGCCGACTTAAAAAATCCTATTTTTTATGACCGACATAAGAAAACCCTAATTTTTTGTAACCGACAAAAAAGGCTTGATAAAAAGCGGCCAAGGGTTAGGGTTTGAATATAGTATTGTAGCATTTGCAACGGTATTGAGTTGCAGGGATTGCTGATTGTAATCGGTTTGATTTACTGGATAATAATATTGGACTCTCTGTTTGGTGGATGTAGCCCGAGTTTGGGTGAACCACGTTAAATCTTGTCTCTTGCTATTATTAATTCTATGTATTTCCATTTCTCTGTTTAATCTTTATTTGCATTTAATTGATATCTTCTGCCGGCTAACCCTAACAAAAAGTGTAGAAGAGTTTCCCACTTTTGTCAAGTGACCAATAAATGTCTATAGTTTAATCATGAGTTGTACCTAGTCTATCAAACCTAACCTTGTTCCCTAGGTTTAGAATTTGAGGTGTGCCTGCTAGAGTTATAGGGTATCATTTGGAGCAACAATAAATTAGCATAATTATTGGGGATAAAAATATAGGATTTATAGTTTGAAGGCCATATGTTTGTCTCTTGGTTTTAGTTGAATTGTTATATATTTTGACTCATCAACTTGTATGAAAATAATGGTGTCGTTGTTGGGGAATAACATTTCCTAAGTTTGAATTTAGTGTTCTATATAGAGTTGGCATCCCATCAATTTGTACCAAGAGATTAGGATCATTTCTAGGGAATTAAGAACCTACATCTTTGATTGCATACCTTTATGGTTCATTTTTATCTAGTTTTGAATTGGTTATCATGCCATTGTGCAATGTGTACTATTGGCATCCTATCAACTTGCAACAACAAAATGGCATCATTTTTGGGGAGATTTGATGTCATGGTTCATTTGTTCACCATTTTATAATCAAAAAAATGTGTTTGTTAAGACTATGCTTTGAACCCAATTTTATTTTTCCTTAAAGAGTAGTGTGTTTATTCAAGGTCATGTCTTCTTTGTGAGGTGGTGACTACTATTATCATTCTAAGTATGCTTTGTTGTTGTGATAGTTTCACATGAAGATGTGAAATTTCAACTGTGCATCATGTTAAAATGCCTCTAAGTTCTAGAAGATACAAACCATTTAAGTTTGTTGGTATTCCTAATTTCCCCAACCCCAGCACTAGTGAAGTTGACCAAAATGAGAACTAAATACTTTGCGAGAAATCTCTTCCAAATCATTGGTATGGCTATCAAAATTGTGAGCATCAACATGTAGGTTCCAGATCCATGTGGTAGTAGTAGGTCCCTTAGCTAGTATCTTTAAGAAATGACTGGGTTTAGCCCATTTTTCAAAAGAGGTTTTAATAGGATGCCTCTCGACTACAATCTTTACTTCTGGTTCCGGTGAATGATTGATCATTGAGTTCTCCTCTTTCCAGATGAGACATGAGAAAAAACCTACCAACAAGAAGGAATTATTGAAATATATATATTCTCAACTCGTTCCTCTCTTTATTCCCTAGTTTATAACTGGAGTGACTATGATATGGAAGTCAATTTGAGGCAGGTGTTCAAATTTATTATGACATATCCGCTAGGTGCTCAATGGACCGTTACGAGATGTAAAATGTTCTTCCCGCCCAACGGTGAAAAACATTATCGAGATAATATAATTATTATCTTCATATCCATAGAGTATGTTTTGATATAACCATTGTCCTGCATATGTGATAAAGAATAAAAAAGATGAATAATTTTCTCCAAGGAGTTGATTCTTTCCGACTCCTAATCAATATGAAAAATGATTTTTTTCCTTTATAAAAAATAACCTTAGAGTTTCCAATAAGTTTTTCTTACATAGCTCCATTCTCAACGAAGTTTCATTCCAAGTTCTCTACTTGGCAAGGGCACCTTTTTGTACCCCTGCCAAGTAGAGAGCTTGGCAAGTACTAACCAATATATTATGGCTTTCTTTGTTTATGGTTTGAAATTCAGGTGTCTCAGGCATAGGGGAACCACACCAATCCATCCCAAACTTGGTATTTAAACTTTATTGCAGTATCAATTTAGCCTTGATTTTACAATAATATATGGAGCTTAGCATGTCTAGGAATACGGGAGAATGCGCTTTTGCTGACATTATTACTTGTATTCGATATTGGGTTATCCATAGCATTACTATACCTTCTCTATTCATTGCAAGTTGGTTATTTGTCAGTACAGGTTTAGCTTATGATGTATTCGGGAGCCCTCAGCCAAATGAGTATTTCACAGAAAGCTGACAAGAGGTTCCATTAGTAACTAGTCGTGTAGAAATCAATTACCTAAATTTTAAGGGAATGATTTAGCATTAGGTAGCAAACATATTCAAGCTTCCATCATATGAATAGATGATTATTAGGTGGAGAATGAAGATGTAATGCTAAAATTATTTGTCTAATCATTGAAAGATGATAGTCAATTTTGGTATAGAAATTTACCAAAACTTTCCCTTTCAACCTAAGATCATTTGAAACAATTTTCATCAATCACATTGGTGATAAAGTAATCTAAGAATTTTAATTACTAAATTTGTCGATAATCAAAAAAGTGATGATAAATCTATTTGTGCATTTAACATAAGGTTTAGAAAAGCCCTGAGAGATATTCTTGAGTATGTAAGGCCTGATGAGTTATTGTATTTGGTTCTATATTATGGAGCATTTGATTTGGAATTGAGTTTTATAAATTAAGAGATAAATATCATGTAAGTCTCCAATAGGCCTATCCTTGAGCTATATGCATTGAAAAAATCTCAAGCATGATCTTCCATCAAAAGACACTTATGATGTTGAACTTATGTCTTTGGATACATAATATACAAAAGTGATCATAAGAGTTTGTAATGTTGAAAATCAAATTATAGCACATGTTAACCAATTGCCTTAGTATGGGGTGTGTCAAATGACTCATACAAGGTGCATTACTATAGAAGCAATTTTGAGAGAAGAAGATGAGTTTTCTAATGCATCTTAACTAGAAGCATTTGTTAATGAATTTGATTGTAATATGGATTATTGCAAGGCAAGTTGCACTGAATATAATGTACTACAATTTAAATTTGAAGATAGTATGCTTAGTGATGAACTAGGTTACATCGATGATTCATGTGAATGTGATTCTAACCATTCTGGTGTTAGCATTATTTTTTATAATTATATTGTTAAATCTACTGATTATATCAACCTGTTTGAGAGTGAATTGTTCAAATCATCAAGTGTTAGAATACATTTTAGATCATGTTGAGTGTGAGGCCTTTTATTTTGATGAAGATGTGGATACTATTGTTAATGACAATATTGCTCCACCTAATGTTTTATTTCATCTACTTTATTATAGAAAAGGGTGAGTTATCTTGCTGGAATAACTTTGAGGGTCAACACGTGATACAACTTATTCAAATTATTTTCCTAAGCTTCATGTATTTCATTGGGACTTTCGTGATAAAAAACTTTGTCCAACTCATTTCAACAATTAGGCATGTTATCTTGGATCACCTAAGAATGAGGCATTCAAGTTTCACTCTAATCTTCCTTATAATGTTATCATTCATAATGATATCGATTCACTAAACTATGAGGTTTTTCATTTCCTTGTTCACTAGGATAAATTTGTTAGCCAATGTGATTGCAAAATATATAGTATGGACATGTATGATGAATACAAGCATGATAATATCAACATTTATGATATATATGCTTTGTAGTAAGGTATTTTATTAAGAAGAATGGTGCAAGGACCAATTATGTTTATATTCTTTTGAGGGTAGAAGGCACTTACACATGTTCAAGGATGTAAGCATTTGTAATTTTCAAATAGGTAGTGTTTGCATAGTCATAATAGAGTATAATAGTTCTTTAGAAATGAATATTTTATAGGGGTAAGCATGGATTTGTCATTTGTCTTTATCCCATAGGAGATTTCTACAAAGATTGATTTGTAGCTTGATAAATGAATCACCCTTCAACTACACATATATGTTATGATCCTCCTAGTTTTTATGGTTTGTGTTTGTGGGTTTTTACATGGTTGTGTATTGAATTGCCTTGTCTTGTTAGTTAGTTGATTTTCTTTCTCTCATCCTTGTTTTGGTTTTCACCCTAGAGTTATTTTTTAGAAAATTTTGCTATGCCCACAAGGAGCATACATCCCTAACCAGAGACATTATCGACACCTGATTGAAGATCATCTTATTATGGATTTGTGTTTTACTTCTGCTGCCTTCATTTTATATGTAAATGCATTTTGTTCCCCACTTTATGTTTTAGTTTCATGTTTTTTGCCTTGGTCAAGATAATTTATCCAAAAAATGATTAAATAAGATCTAGTGTGTTTATGATAAGAAAATCTAGCAATAAAACTATCTTGTTGTGTTCAAACTTTGCATGAACTTTATTTGGTACATTGTCCTCTCACTAGTTACAGGTCATGTAAAAGCCTCTTCCAAAGCACTTGTTCCTTGCCCCCATGTGAATTTTTAGTATATGTTTCCTTGTCAATCTCTCAATTATGCATTCATGGTAGAATGGTCTATTAAAGTCCATGTGAAATCCATAAAACTTGCTTTTGCATTCACATTTATGTTATATTTGTTGATTGACTTGTTACTTGTCATATTTCACCTAAATAGTTTATTCTTGTTTGTTTAGTGACTGGGTACCAATTTTGTATGTCTCAATGTGTAAGATTTATTGAAAATGTAAACTAACAAGCATAGGACTGGACCCAATAGATCTAGGTGAGAGAAGCATGTTACACTAACAAGAAACAAAATACAATCACAAAATTGCAAAATATAAATAAGATGTTATTCTAGTAATAAAAATGATGCATAACAAGAGATTACAAGAATGCTCAAGTGTGAGTATAAGGTGAACATATATAGGATATGCATGCCAAGGGATTGCTTAAGTGTGAGAATGAGGTCAACATATGTAGGGTATGCTCAATTAAAGAGTCTTAACTAAAAACTACTACTAAGTGACAAGTTCTAACAAACAAGTACTTACTAAAGATACAAGATGCATGCCACATCTCAAAAAGATGACACCTACACAATTAAAGACCTACTTAAAAACATTTATCCTAATGTGCATGATAAATCTAGGATAATAAAGTGAATGCATAAATAATAATACACTCCAACACCCCCATAAGCATAGCTTCGGTGGAGAGAGATGATGGGTCTTGACAACTAGGTCTAATCAAGCACCCATGTACAAAATGTTCCCCCTTAGAAGAGGATGAGAAAGGAGAAAATCCAAATAAAAAAACTCCCTCCCAAAGAGCAAAAATATGAGGACTATACAATCCCCCCAAAAGATGGAATAACTTGAAATCCATGTAAGATTCAAACATGAATTAGCACAAAAAATGTAGAAACATCTACCATAGAGCTCAAAGAAACTTCTAATGAAATAGGGATCAATCTAGATGAAAGAGCTACAAATCTAACCTCATGATTAAAAATCTAACCTCATGATTAAAAATCTAACCTCAAGATCAAAGATCTACAAATTTGTAGGAGTAAGCAAAACAACACTACTCGAACAATGCACAAATGGTGAATGCACACCTATTTATTGCTCAAATGCAATAGTCTAGTAGCATGGTTGAAGATATAGAGAACACTCTAAAAATGTACCAACAAGATGCTCATAAGAACTGATCAACTGAAGAAGGAAACTTCCATAAATAGGTACCTAAGAGTGTCTATTTAGTATGTGTTTCATCTCACCGATATGCATGGGTAACCAGTCACTACATCTACCTAGTACATAGGAACAAAAACTAGAGACATAGCTTAATCTAAAATGAAACCAAGCAAGCATTAGCAACAATATGTGAAGTACCACACCCTCAAAATGCTAACTAGGGGGAGGTACGACAACTAATCTAAAATGTGTGTCAAAATAAAAATGCAGCAAGGCAATGATAAATTGCATCAAGATTTTTTGTAAGGATTCCTAATGTACTAACTACGACTAAGAAAATAGTGTGTAAAATAAGGCACAGATGTATGTGTAGGAGTTAAGGACAACACTGAGAGGGGGGGTGAATCAGTGTTGTGTAGATTTTTGCAACTTATTAGAACTTTTAATTTACAAGACTCAGAAAGAGACAGTCATCAATAAACTATTACACATACATGTATAGGTTTGATAATAAAAATTATGAGCAGGACCACATAGAGATAAATCTCAACATAGAAGCAGATACACACATAGAAGCATATCATTAACACAAGAATTACTGGAGTGGAAAACCCTCTCTGAGTAGAAAAACCACTCGAAACTGCCTCACTGGCTTAACTGAAAAGCATGCCTCATTGGCAATACAAAATGTATCTAGGAGCACCAACTCCTTATGGAGCACCAACTCCAATACCAAATAGAAGCACCCACTTCCTACACTGATATACCTCACTGGCAAACAATTAGGTCTCACTGACCTACAAGCCTCACTGGCATACTGTTTAGAAGCACCAGCTTCAAGGAGCACCAACCCCTAATATAGAACAAACTAAAAACTAGAATTCAGAGGGTTTCTCTCTTTCAATACAAAACATTTCTTCTCTTTCTTGTGTCTGTCAAATGTCCATTCTATTCAAACAATCCTACATCCGGATATACTCAACTACACTTTCACACCAATATGTTTCATCAATGTCAGTTTATATATTTGCATCAATGCACCTGAAAAACTATTGTATACAAATTTGATGTCCTTTCACCTTCAAAACATATTTTCATTATCCTTTTATCAAAATCTTTCATCTTCTCTGAAGAAAATAATATCGGATTGCATCAAATAGATCTCCATTCTGCAAAAACAATTCATCATAGTATATTTTGAATCTGCCCCTGTAATAAAATCTATGTCCTCATTTTCATCTTCTATAAAAAAAACCTTCATGCATGATCCTTCATATTCCTGCAAAAGAAAATCAATCCCCTATAACAAAGTTAATTTGACTTTGCATCTGAAACAAAAACATATTATTCCATCTTCCTCAGTCTTATTGAAGCACCTGGAAATTCTTTTCAAAAACTTTACATAACAAAAATTACAATATTTCATTTTGTCTGCAAATGACCCTTCAAAACCAACTTCCTATTTTCTTAAATGTCTTCAAATAAATCTTTTCATATTCTCATCTCTGTAAAAATAAAATCATATATACATATATATATTTTCTTCTCTGCAACATGATTGGCAAGATCATTGAAATTCCTTCTCCCTTAAAACTTTTTCAATATTCAACAACCTGCAAAAATCATTTCTTTGTATCTTCAAAAATAAATCAATCTTGTAATCCATTCACCTTCCATATAATTTTATTAATCTGCCCTCATAAAAACCACTATCCAATTTTGCAATAAAACCTTTCATTTCATGCTCCTCAAAATTTTTCACCTACAAAAATATTTTCATCTTCTCCAAAAAAAATACATCTCAAGAAAATCTTCAATCAATTTTGTCCATAAAATATCTTCAAATTTATTTTTTTATCCAATATGCCTTCCAAAAGCAAATCATTTTATTTGTTTCCAAATCACAAGAGTAAAAATAAACTTTTCATCTCAAAAAAATAATCTTTAAATCATGTCCACCTGAAAAATTATCTTCCTTCTCTAACTTGGAGCTCAAAAACCTTCTATATGAATATAAGAAAGGAAACCAAAAAAAAAATCTTCATAAAAAAAAATTTCCTTTCACAAAATCTGCCTTAAAAAAAAATTCTAATAATAATAGCCTTCTAAAAAGGCATCCCTACTATCTCCTCCAATTTATACGATGGAGAGTCTTTTTTAAAAATCATCCTTTTTTAAAAAAATCTAACTCCTTATTTTAAGGCTTTTAAAAAGAACTTATAAAGAAAGCTTATAGAAAGCTTATAAAGTTAAAATAATTTCTAAAAGACTGTCCACTTATAAGCTTATAAAAGAATTTATAAAAGAGTTTATAAAGCTTATAATGTTAAAAGAATTTCTAAAAGAAGTTAAATCTTGGGACCTTAAACAATGTTTAATTTTGGCAGAGATGTATGAGACTGTCACCAAACTCAACATGTAACCTTTATCATGATTACCCAACTAATATAGAGAACACCACAACATATCTCCAAGACTATCATCAACTCAATAATCAATCAACAATTTTAGTGATGGGGAAAACAACAATGGATTGAACTCAACTCCTTAGTATATCAACACCAAGCAACATGAACTCTGTAGATATCACCATAGCATAACAACATATGAGTGTCCTGATTCTCTCATTGCAAATCCCATTCCCTTCCAACTGTGATAAAGTGACATCAATATACTTGTGATCCTGTAAGCACTTGAAACACCAATATAGTGAGCATGATTGGTACATGAATGTTATCAAACACTTGTAAAATTATCATCCATTTATCAAATCAATCCCAACTGACAACATCCTTCAACACTATGTGAACAACTGTGAAATGCATGATCATGAACAACCTTTGTCAATAGTACAAGTGATCCTCAAATATCATGTAGTCCTGATGATACCTTGTGAAGATGCACAACAACTCAACTCTCTCAATACCTTTTGACATCAATGACAAACTATCACCATCAATCTCCCCCTTTGTCATTGACGCAAAACCACCTGATGCAATTTATCTTTCTCCCCCTTTTTGACATCTGATGACAAAGCCTGAATTAACTCCCCCTGAGAACAACTCCATTGAAAGATGTTATAGCATGATCATAACCATTACAAACACATTGCATTATGAAGACTTTTAAGACATAAACTCCTGTTATCTTGTTATCTTCAACCAAAAATTTAGAACCACTTACCAAAGTCTTTGAAACCACTTGTCTTTCCTAAACATCAACATTTCAAATTTGAGAGCAAAAAGATACCATGAAACTTACATCTGATGACAATACCACTTCTAATTACAATACCACTGTGAAGATGAGGATTGACATACTCCTGATGACATTACATGTGATTGAAAGACAAACTTTCAAAACAAACAATTCTTCAACACTTTTTGACCCAAATGACAAATCTTCAAGGAATCTATTTGCTTCCCCTGTGATAAAGTTCACAAACAAATCACTGCTCATAAATACCACTGGTGAACACTGACAAGAATAAACAACATAACTCAACTCAACTCAGCACTGATCCACTTCTTGAATTAGTCCTGAAGCAACATATCAACCTCTGATTTGAAGAAATACAAGATTCACCATCAATGTCATAAGAAACTCTTGATTGTCATAACTTGAAGCTCATACCTGAAACTTTCTCTGAAGAAATACAAGATATCACCATCAATGTCATAGCTTGAAGAACACTGTCTAAAACAAATTAGAGAGGAATATCATCAATGAAACATCTCCATATGATCATGACTATCTAGTCCACAATCTTCTTTTGACACCATCTCTAATCCACCTGAATGCTCCAATTCTCATACAAGACATATAGATCAAACAACATGATCAAAATACATGAAGATTAATATCAAGAACATTCCTTAAACAAGCATATAACAGGCCATGTAGATAATACTTTGAACCACTCTTCAATTTGATCTGAACCACATACATTATCATGATCTTGACTCATGATGATATGATGACTATTCCAGAGCTGATTTTGCCAAGACTTCCAATAGAGACAAACATCCTGCACATGAAACTTTTTGCAACACAATGTCAATTCTAATATATATTGCAAACAACAAGGACTGATGTCTCTTGACTTTATCATTCAAATCAGATCAGCTAAACAAGATCTTCTTGCAACCAATCTATTCTTGCACACCCTTTTTGACCTAAAAAAGAATGAAGACTATTTGATGAATACCATCCTCCTGTTCTGCACAAGATACTTTTCACAACATAAGAACTGATCCCTTTTTAACCTTGTAATTCAAATCAGCGCATCAAGACTGCACACCAAGTTCTTCCTGCAACAACATTTTGCAAAAACAAAAGCAGAGACAAATGTTAAGAATTAAATTCTTCCAATTTCAACCTCTTCAGCCAACATATGCAAACATTCTGATGAGAGCTTCTTGAGAACATCTTTGCCCTAACAAGCAAGATCATACTGAACTACAACACAATACCTACTCAACCAAGTTATTTAATACCATCAAACTCTTTGTAAACTGAACCTCTGAACACCCATATTATTGACATACACTAGAACTCAATATCATCAGAACCTTCATATCAAACATTATCAGGCAAGCATGATAAACAAAACAAGATCATAAACATCAACTAATCTCCTCCTGTAATTTCTTGGGGATAATTGATAGGACAAGAACAACTCCCCCTCACATCAAGCTATTTGTTATGCAACTGATGAAGTGACTTGTGCAGGATGCACAAGCTTAGATTTTGACTCCTCTTTACTTTCTTTTTGCTTCCAAACTTTCTCAGGTTCTTGCTTCTGTTCAGATTTCTTTATCCAAATCTTTTCAACCTTGTTCTTTTTCCAATCCATCAAACTAGGTAAAGCAAGCTTCCAAACCTTCTACAACTATATGCTTTGTGACTAGGAGAATTACACTTGAAACAAACAATATTAGTATTCCTGATTGAAGCAAAATGATTTCTTTTGCAATTAACTGATTTATGTCCAAATTGATTACAAGTATGACAATATCCATTAAATGAATAATTATACCTGTACATATATGCTTGTCTTGCAGGGGCATTTCTTCTAAATTTTCTCCTTTAATTATGCATTTTGTCTTCAGAGGCAGCAGTATGATAATTTAAATCAATCTTCCTTTTAGGAGTCTTTGATTTTTGAACATTCTCCCTTTTCATCAAATTTGAGATTCTTTTCAAACTGCTTTCTAACATCCTTAATTTCTTTACTTAAAGAAATTATTTCTTTTTCTAGCTTTTGACATTCAACCTTTTTAGCCTCCAACTCAGATTTTGTTTCATCAGTTATCTTCTTAGCTTTCTCAACCTCTGTCTTCAAACTGACAATCAATTTGTCTGATTCACCTGCTTGATTCTTCAAGTCTACAATCAGGTTTCTTGCCTCTTCAAGATCTAAAACAACTTTGTCCTTGAATTCTTTCTCTTGTTTAAGTTGATCTTTTAATCTCTTGTTTTCTTTACTAAGTTGCTTAATTGTATCCAGGGCACATAGAATCTCTCCTTCAAAATCAACCTCACAAATATCTTCATTAAATTCCTATTCATCTTCATCATTAGTCTCAATAGCAAAGATATCTTTTCTTTCATTAAATTTAAAATTCTCAACTACATGACCATTCTTTGTATCAATTATCAAGGGTGAGAAATGCAACAAATCATTGCTGGGCACAACTAAGGCTTGTTTTACCATCTTTTGATCAGCATCTTTATTTGACATCTTAATTCTATTCTTCTTACCCATTTTACTCCACTACCAGGACCTACCCGAGCCTATTAGACTTCAAAAAGGGAACCTGGCTCTGATACCAATTGTAGGAGTTAAGGACAACACTGAGAGGGGGGGTGAATCAGTGTTGTGTAGATTTTTGCAACTTATTAGAACTTTTAATTTACAAGACTCAGAAAGAGACAGTCATCAATAAACTATTACACATACATGTATAGGTTTGATAATAAAAATTATGAGCAGGACCACATAGAGATAAATCTCAACATAGAAGCAGATACACACATAGAAGCATATCATTAACACAAGAATTACTGGAGTGGAAAACCCTCTCTGGGTAGAAAAACCACTCGAAACTACCTCACTGGCTTAACTGAAAAGCATGCCTCACTGGTAATACAAAATGTATCTAGGAGCACCAACTCCTTATGGTGCACCAACTCCAATACCAAATAGAAGCACCCACTTCCTACACTGATATACCTCACTGGCAAACAATTAGGTCTCACTGACCTACAAGCCTCACTGGCATACTGTTTAGAAGCACCAGCTTCAAGGAGCACCAACCCCTAATACAGAACAAACTGAAAACTAGAATTCAGAGGGTTTCTCTCTTTCAATACAAAACATTTCTTCTCTTTCTTGTGTCTGTCAAATGTCCATTCTATTCAAACAATCCTACATCTGAATATACTCAACTACACTTTCACACCAATATGTTTCATCAATGTCTATTTATATATTTGCATCAATGCACCTGAAAAACTATTGTATACAAATTTGATGTCTTTTCACCTTCAAAACATATTTTCATTATCCTTTTATCAAAATCTTTCATCTTCTCTGAAGAAAATAATATCTGATTGCATCAAATAGATCTCCATTCTGCAAAAACAATTCATCATAATATATTTTGAATTTGCCCCTGTAATAAAATCTCTGTCCTCATTTTCATCTTCTATAAAAAAACCTTCATGCATGATCCTTCATATTCCTGCAAAAGAAAATCAATCCCCTGTAACAAAGTTAATTTGACTTTGCATCTAAAACAAAAACATATTATTCCATCTTCCTCAGTCTTGTTGAAGCACCTAGAAATTCTTTTCAAAAACTTCACATAACAAAAATTACAATATTTCATTTTGTCTGCAAATGACCCTTCAAAACCAACTTCCTATTTTCTTCAATGTCTTCAAATAAATCTTTTCATATTCTCATCTCTGTAGAAATAAAATCATATATACATATATATATTTTCTCTGCATCATGATTGGCAAGATCATTGAAATTCCTTCTCCCTTAAAACTTTTTCAATATTCAACAACCTGCAAAAATCATTTCTCTGTATCTTCAAAAATAAATCAATCTTGTAATCCATTCACCTTCCATATAATTTTATTAATCTGCCCTCATAAAAACCACTATCCAATTTTGCAATAAAACCTTTCATTTCATGCTCCTCAAAATTTTTCACCTACAAAAATATTTTCATCTTCTCCAAAAAAAAATTCATCTCAAGAAAATCTTCAATCAATTTTGTCCATAAAATATCTTCAAATTTTTTTTTTTATCCAATATGCCTTCCAAAAGAAAATCATTTTATTTGTTTCCAAATCACAAGATTAAAAATAAACTTTTCATCTCAAAAAAATAATCTTTAAATCATGTCCACCTGAAAAATTATTTTCCTTCTCTAACTTGGAGCTCAAAAACCTTCCATATGAATATAAGAAAGGAAACCAAAAAAAAATTTTCATAAAAAAAAATTTCCTTTCACAAAATCTGCCTTAAAAAAAAATTCTAATAATAATAGCCTTCTAAAAAGGCATCCCCACTATCTCCTCCAATTTATACGATGGAGAGTCTTTTTTAAAAATCAGCCTTTTTTTAAAAAATCTAACTCCTTATTTTAAGGCTTTTCAAAAGAACTTATAAAGAAAGCTTATAGAAAGCTTATAAAGTTAAAATAATTTCTAAAAGACCTTCCACTTATAAGCTTATAAAAGAATTTATAAAAGAGTTTATAAAGCTTATAATGTTAAAAGAATTTCTAAAAGAAGTTAAACCTTGGGACCTTAAACAATGTTTAATTTTGGCAGAGATGTATGAGACTGTCACCAAACTCAACATGTAACCTTTATCATGATTACCCAACTAATATAGAGAACACCACGACATATCTCCAAGACTATCATCAACTCAATAATCAATCAACAGTTTTAGTGATGGGGAAAACAACAATGGATTGAACTCAACTCCTTAGTATATCAACACCAAGCAACATGAACTCTGTAGATATCACCATAGCATAACAACATATGAGTGTCCTGATTCTCTCATTGCAAATCCCATTCCCTTCCAACTGTGATAAAGTGACATCAATGTACTTGTGATCCTGTAAGCACTTGAAACACCAATATAGTGAGCATGATTGGTACATGAATGTTATCAAACACTTGTAAAATTATCATCCATTTATCAAATCAATCCCAACTGACAACATCCTTCAACACTATGTGAACAACTGTGAAATGCATGACCATGAACAACCTTTGTCAATAGTACAAGTGATCCTCAAATATCCTGTAGTCCTGATGATACCTTGTGAAGATGCACAACAACTCAACTCTCTCAATACCTTTTGACATCAATGACAAAATATCACCATCAGTATGAAGGTAGACTAGGTTGTAATAAAAAAACACAACAAACTCTCCATAGTACTTTATAAAGTAGTGTGAGTACAATGAGCCCAATAATAATGTGCATGAGTTTTAAAAGAAAATACAATGTGTGGCACTTTATTTTAGTGTGTTTACAAAGCTTATAGTTGATTCAATGGAGTTTTAAAATGTCTAAAATTAGATTAGAATGTTGAAAGTATAACTTAGATATAAAATGGGAAAAAGTGGAAGGCATCATCACATAGTGTTCAAAAAATCTTCCACTTTAAGAAAAGAAGAGACTAAAATTTGAGTTTGTATGTGAAATCTTTAAGGCTCCAAAATTTTGAAAACTAGGACTAAGTAGCAAAAATTATAAATAGTTGGAGAATTATTAGAAGAAACTAAGTTTACTAGCACATAGCTAGCAAAAATAACCCATTTTGCTCAAAAAAATGTTATCGTACGATCAAGAAAATGGCCTCCAAAGTTGGCCTATAAAACTCAGAAGCACAATAGAGAGAGGATCCAAGACCTGGTGGCAAGTGGGCAGCCCATTGGTGGCTGGCAGGCACCACCATTAATAGAGGTGATTAGCGAGTGGTGTCCAGGTAGATGAGCAACAAGAAAAACAAAAACAAAAACAAAACAATGCTAAGAGCTTAAAAAGATTTTTTTGTTTCTAATTTTATAATTATTTTTTATATTTTTAAAAAAATCATATTATAGGAAATAATTAAAGTTTTACACAATACAATAGAGAAGGTATAATAATACAACCTTGGGCTATGTACCTAGGGCAAAAAAAATTTCCTATGTTACATAATGCTCCAAATTTGATGATTTAACAGTCATTTCAAGGGTTTTGACATGCTTTCGATGTAATGGCAAGGTCTATTATAACCCAAGAAGCACCATAACTATTGTTGTCCACATAAAGCTACAAAATGCAACCCTTAATGAAAAGGGACAAGCTCTAGATCACTGGAAGGTTCTGATACCATGTAAGATTTGTGAAGAGTACAAACTAACAAACATAGAAGTGAACTCAATAGATCTAAGTGAAATTGTTAGGAAAGGTGTCTCAACCTTGCACCTAACATTAAGATTACAAGAAATGCAATTTTTAGGTTGAAAATAGAAAAACTCAATTTTTGGGCTATAGAGTTGGGTTTTGACCAAAATAAAAACTCTAGGTTGTTGGACATTGATTCTCGGGTGCCTTTCACATGGACCTCTTTGAGATCTATAATTTTAAAAAAAAAGGCCCAAACCTCCTCTTAGATTAGAAGTTGTGGCCTACGGAAGTTGGGCCTCTTGCATTCAAAATATAAAAAAATCTAAGATACATAAAAGATTTGTAAAGAGGAGTTACACTTGACCAACATGTCATAAGGCATCTTTCAATGGGGATAATGTAGACAAAATGGAACACCCAATTTGATGAGTGTATTATAATGAGGTTATGACAGGTGGAAGGAATATGCTATTTTGAGCCTGTGAACTCATCTTGGAATTTGGGTGTTGGATTTCTAACTAAAGATTTGGGTGCCACTATTTTTGGTGGTTTTAGTTCATAGTTTTCTAATTGCCATTTGATGGTTTCATGTATTGTATCTCCTATTTATCAATTGCTTGAGATGGAGGTTTGATAACAAGTATGCAAGTATTGTTACTATTGGAATTCCTCTAGATCTCTGGTTGGTGATACTCCTATGAAGGTTTTCTCTACAATTCTATTGTAACTATGTTGTTTACTAAATAAACATTGAGCTACTTTGAAGTGTGGGATTTTCTCCCAAAAGGGTTTTCTGCACATACACTAGTGTTATAAAAAATTGTTTATTTTATGTTTATGTGTTTCTACTTTCTATAATTGTTAAAAAAATAAAATTTGTACGACACTCTCCCTAGAAATTTAATGTCAAAAGCTTTTCCGCATACCTTGCTTCCTTTAAGATATAAGCATGCCACACTAAAAAGAAGAAAAATATAATCTTATGATTTCACAATGTAAATAAGATAGGAATGCTCAATGCTCAAGTGTGAACATAAGGTAAGAATATATAGGATATGCCCAAGTGAGGAGCCATAACTAACAAGTACTTACTAAAGATAGAGGATGCCACATCTCAAAGAGATGGCATGTAAAGAAGTAGACACCTTCCTAAACAAGCCTATCTTAATGTGCATGATAAAGCTAAGATAATAAATTTAATGCATAAATAATAATGCACTCTAACACAGTGGACCAAGTTGGTAGATTCAAAGCTCATCTCTTGATCTACCAAAATATCCATATCATCGACACAAGGCGCATTTAGCACATAATCTTCAATTGGAAATAACGATGTGTACATTTCTAATTGGATCAATGGTGTAGAAAGTTTGTGTTGGAATGACACAATTGGCTAAGTTTATTTTTTGGTAATGGAGCTTGTGGCTACTTGAAATGATTTGATGAATCTTAGCTTATCAATTGATCAAGCTACCTAGTGCCTCAACCATCTATTGAAGTTGTCGATCTTGATAAGAATAAATCAAGGTCATTGATAGAAATTATATGACTGAGCAATATGAAGTATCCATCTGGAATGATCTAGTGGACTTGGGTAGATATTTGCACATCAGTAGATTGAATCACCCAACACTTTGGCCATCCATCAATCAATCAATACCATTGACCTTCAAGGCAAGTTGATCTAAACCATCAATGTTGGTCAAGGCTTAAGGGGAGTTTGAGGGCATATGAAGTAGTGATATCAAATAGTCGCATTATATCCACGTGGCACAATCATGTTCATATCTAAAGATGTGTTAAAGGTTCGCACATCTTGGTAATCTACAGAGATGTCACAACTACTTCTTCCATAATATTCAAATTTAATCAACTACTCCTTGCACAATTGTACATATATTCATTTGCCTAGATACTAAGGCATGATCACATTTAAAATTGAAGTTGACACTAAAAATCTTGTCATCATTATAGAGTTGATTAGCCAATTAATCATTCAAGAAAGAAACACTCAAGCAAAACCAAGGACATGCAACCAAAGTGTGGAGAAAGTTGGCCCCTACTAGGATAACATGGACAACATGACATGATTCACAAGGCTTAAAACATTGGTATTTTGAAAAGATGGGGTCAAAATTTTACAATAACAAAGATATTATTATTCCATAAGCCTAGTGAAATCAAGCTATTTTTTGTAATTGAAATTTATGTTTTATTAATCGACTATGACCAATTGTTAAAATAGTTAATTACAATGGTTTATTGAAAGGATTGGTATTCATACTATTCATGATTAAAATAAGATCTAGCACTAATCAATTATTAATCTAAATAGTACACAATGTAAGAAGAAACATCAAGGAGATCATTTCTTACTTAGGTCTTCCATATACTTAACCACTACGTTAGATCACACAAATCAATCATATCAACAATCTCGACAATCAAATTAGGTCTAATGAGTGTGATTAAGGTTGTAAAGGAAATGGACCTTACACCAATAGTAGTTAAATGAAGATAATGAGAAATGATTGAAATGCTTACAGAAAAATTTGTGTCAACATTTCAGGTTATACTCGATGATTTCTTTGTCCTAATAATAGATAATGGAGCATGATCTAAAACACTCATGCAAATAAAACTCACATAGTTTCGCTTGAATCATTTCAATCATTATCATGGACTATGAAAATCTCATGTTTATTAATAATGAGAACTTAATAATAACATTTTATAATATTGTGGCAATAGTTATTAGTTTTAAATAATATCATACATAATAGATTATTATTTAGATATTGCATTAAAATATTTACATAACAAAAAATTATTTAAATAATATTAAGTGTAGGGAAATAAATTGTGCCCTACAATTAAGGATCTAGTGCTCTAACCCTAACTGTAATTAAACCTAGATCTTATGAGCTAACACTGAAATAAATAGAGATCTAAGTAATTGAGACAAGGAAAATGAAATGTTGAGAGAGAAATAAAGAGCTTATTTGTTTATGGCATATTGTTGACTTTAACCCCTTTAACCAACTAGTGTGTTACAACAAAGAACGATAAAGTGGAATATGGTATGGGAATAGTGATCAAGAACCAATGATGAACATACCCTAAGATGTTTTTAAGTCTGGAACTAGATTATGCTCACCATATGATCTTGAGACACTTTGCTCCTATGCAAATTAGTCCTTTGCTCCTATTGGCATCAAGAATTCATTCACCTAGGCTACACATACATGTAAGAAACTAGTGGTGGCAGAAAGAACCTTTTGTGACCTACTAGAAATAGAGCGAAGACTATTGACTTCCTCGATAGAAATAAAGCTGCATGCCAATGTAATAAGATGAAAAACATGCCAAACAAAGATGTGAAAATGATGATGCAACTAAGACCAATATAAACTGAGATTGGGACTAAGACTTATGCAACTATGGTGAAATGTTTATGTTAAGGATTCATTCTAACAAACCCTGATTAAAATGACCTCGAATGATGTCATTAAATATAAATCATAGATACACAACTTGAGACATTGGCATGGAAGCTAATGAGCAATGGTCAAATATCAAGAAAGTTGGTCTAAGTAGGAAATTTAGAACTTAAACTAGGAGAACTAGAACATGTGTGGCCTAGTCTCAGAAGGAACCCTATAGAATCGAACTAGTCTTGTGCTATAGTGATGGACTAAGCATATGAGTGGTGGTTTAGATTTAGGGTCAACTACTATGTCAAATGAGTCAAATTAACTACTAAAATCATGCACTTGTGACATCCACATAAATTGGCATAATATTAAAGAGATAAGAGTGCAAGGTATGCACTTTTATCCCTTAGATTTCACTCTCAATTTGGTGTGCATGCAAATCTATGTGGGCAAGTATGCCAAAGTAGAAATGTAAGAAATAAATAGCCATAGAAAGGATAATTTTTTTTGGATTCTAAAATATAAGCCAACTAGAATAAATGTGTGCTCCTTTTGTCCCTAATATGGAGCAAGTGTCCCTTGGCACTATCATACCATCGAAGGAAAAGCAACAGCGTATGAAAAAACATGCATAAATTGATAATAGATTTAGTAATAGTATGCCCCCTTAGAGTGTATGTACTACAAAGGAGTGCACATATCGAGGAGGAAAAATTAAACAATAATAAAATTAAATAAGGAAACTATGACCAATATATGAGCATGATAAATAAAAGACATTGAGTAAAGAATTTGTGCCAAAGATATATTTACTTGTGTGTACAATCAATGTGTACAAAAGATGCCCCAATTTTGCCCCCAATGGGAGCAAGCATAAGCATGTAAAACTTACAAAAATAAATGATACCTTTCCCCCCAAGTCGTAAAATCAAGTGAAAGAAGTGAAAGAACATGAACATAACATATGTGAACATAATACTATAATATGCAATAAATAAGCAAGTGATAGAGATAAAGAAGAGGCTAACCAATAATATCATTGTACTCGAGTGATAATAGGTCAATCGCAATAGTGTCAAAAATGTGTAATACAAATCAATGCCCTCATGGAACTATCCTCTATGATGCCATGTGTAGAAGAGGTGATGGTGATGATGTATAATCATGAAGTGTCTCTCTGTGAATAAAAGTGGTGTAGAAAGGTGACAATTTAATGTTATCTTTGAAGAAATTGACCGAGATGTCATGTTACATGTACTTGTTTTTTGAGATTTTCCTATATATGTTTTTTTGTTAGCACTTTGACCATTATCATGAAAATGTACAACAAAAATATATTTTTTGCAACTTTTGTCTCACATTGAATCTCTTAAGGTACTCTTGTTTCTCTCACAATATTCATTGAATTTTGAAGGTCAATCATCATTCCACCACACAGTGTGCCACTAATACTCACATTTAAATTTTTCCTTCATTGGCATCATGTTTTGAAAGCTTTGTTTGTAACATTGATATGAGATGTTCTGGTTGTATCCTTAGAATTTTCAACAAAACCAATATAGTCATTCTAATTAGTGTTGTGAGTATCCTCATCATCCATTCCCACTTAATTAGATTTGGAGGCACTACATATTTGTTCCCATTGCCATTTATACCCTCAACTTGAATTGCATTATTGTCAATAAGATCTTATATCTTATGTTTGAGTGTTATACACCTACCCATTGTATGTCCATGTGTCCAATGATAATCACAAAAAGAATTAACATTGACATGTTGTGGGACACCTTTAGATGTATCAACTAATTTGATAGGAGGCAAGGTGATGAGTTGATGTTGCAAGAGTTATTATAATACTATATGTGGAGGATCTACCCGTTAATAAACTTAGTATGTTCTCTTGGTTTTAGTTTAATGTTGATGACGAGAATCATTGATAGTGTTGATATTGTTAAATCCACCCCCATTGCCACAATTTTTGAAAATTGACATTGAATGATACTTATAGAATGAGAAGTGCTAGAGACAGTATGGTAGAGGAGATTTATTTTGAACAATGTGAGCTCGCAATGGCGTACAGTAGCACATAACTTCTAAAATGAACTATACGTATTGAAAACCATTTTTTCTTTAATGATTGAAAGGAAATTGTCAATAAATACACCTTGAAGATTAACATATGATCGTTGATAACACATATTAGTTAGCATAGGTCGAAATCTAAGAATATAACCATTGATTGTCTTGTTGGATCCTTGCTACATTGTGCTAATTTCGCAAATGTGATTTTAAGCTCAATTTTATGTTGAAAACTATCAATGAAAGCATTACTTAAGTCTGCAAATGAATGGTTAGAAACATGAGGTAAAGAACAGAACCAATTAAGTGCATTATCTCTCAAACTTTGTGGTTGCAAGTAATCTATCATCATAAATGTAATCTAAACATATTGCACTAAAAGAACATATGTGAGTCAAGGGGTGGCCTAGACTATCATACACTGCAAAACTAGGCACCACAAATCCCATTGGTAAAGGATAAGCCAATATGTCATGTGCCAATGGATTATGTAATAACGCACTTGTTAGATTCTTTCTAGGAAAGTTTAAAAAAATATTTATGAGTCTTCGTTCCTCTTCACTCACCCATAATGGTGGCCTATTAGTGAAGGTTGGATGGTGTAGAAACAAAAGGCAAATGAGTGGACAAAGGAGTGGCAAGAATCAATGGGATATGTGTAGTCAAAGGGGGAGTTTGTATAGGTTGACACATAAGTTTGGTATGGTGAAATATATGTATAGGCATGGAAGGTGTAGCTATGGCTGTGGTAGGTAATGGTTGAGCAATATGAGGAATGAGAGAGGACAAAAGATGAGTAGAAGAGACGAAGGGTATGTAATTAGAAAAAGGAGTTGTACGAACCAATGAGATATGTGTAGCCAAAGGGACAATGCATATAGGTTGAAACAAATGTTTGGTATGGCAAAATATAGGTATAGAGATAGGTATGTTTGTGAATGTAGTAGGTAATGGTTGAGCATTGTGAGATGAAAGAAATAAGGATGGACAATAGCTATGGGATGTATGGAAGATGGTTGGATGCTCATAGGTAAGCTATAGGTAGAATGATTAGAACCTAAGGGTTGCAACTCATTGGTAAGCCATGTGTAGGTGAATTACAGCTAGGACCTAGGGATTGGGAAAGAGTTGAGGAAATATGGCCCACTATATGAGGAGCTTGTGTATCTTCAATGATTTGCCCTATAGCCTTGATTGTATATACATCATGTTGTATAGTGAGAAGTACCTTTGTAAGAGCATCAACAAGAAATAAAGTAGGCATGTCCTCATGTATTATTGCATAAAGATTTAACTTATCAAGCATCTCATGTTTCTTTTGATTTTCAACAAGCTAAATGAATGCATCATGGTCATAATATATTTCTTCCTCATTAGCATACATGTGATCTGCATAAGGGTTAAGAGGGAAGAAAGGTAATCATAGTGACTAGAATAGGGTTTAGCATAACACCTCGTCAAAGAGGACCTAAGAGGTTTGGGAGCTTCTTAGGCATACAAAGTTAAACACAATGGCATAAAAAGCAATAAATGCACACAATAATAGGCTAACAATAGAAAATTTATTATTTAAAAAAGAAAAACCTACCCTAAATGACAAATGTAGAAGTTACGAGTTCAACCAAATGTAGGAAAATAAAGTGCATCCTACATAAAGAAATATAAGGATAAAACCCTAAATCAATTAAAATCCTAAAATCTTAAGAGTTGAGAATGATAAATATAAATAAATATTTGAGTAACTTAGACAAAGAAACGGACATTTTGGGAAGGAAATAGAACTTATTTGATTTATGCTACATTGACTTTGACCACTTAGGCTAGTTGAGACATTATTAAAGAAAACTAGAAACTAGTACTATATCAATGATTCAAGAGTCTAAGACAAGGATTCTAAATTTTATGATGCTAGGGACTAGGACACGCAAATGATCAAGTCAAGGGACACTCACTTCCACACAATTTTATCCACTACCAATTATTACATTTAAGAGCTATAGAACTTGTTCGTTTATGTTTGTCCTTGCATTTGAAAAATGGCTAGTGACAAAAAGCACCTTTGGGGGCCTACTATATAATAGAAGGTAGATCATTACCATCCTTGATAGAAGTCAAACATTATCGCCAATATAACAAGATCAAAATCACACAAAACAAAGGATGTTGGTGTTAATACAACATAGACTAGTCTATGAAAGTCTATGATTGATGTTCTATATGAGGATGCCAAATGCTTTCTCCTAATGATCAAAATGACCTAAAATGATCTTGTTAAATACAAGTCCTAAACATAACTTAAGCCCTCAAACATGCAAGTTAATAAATATAGTCAGTCCTAAAAGATCAACCTAAAAGTGCGGTCTTTTGATTTTAACATGACATGTCAAGCAGGAGTGCAATTCTATCCAAGGAAAAAAAAAACTGCTTTGGTGTGCCTAATCCAAGAAGGCAGAATCCTACAAATTTGGACCAAGCATATTCTACAATGATGGATTTAACATTACAGAATAATGGTTCAAAATTAAAGTGAGCCAATAAACTAAAAAGAATCAAATTAAGTAAAACCATACATTTACAACATCCACACAAAATAACATGAAACAAAAAATATAAATATAAAATATACACTTTTATCCTTTACAATAACATTATACTTTTATATATTTATTTGTATAAATGCAAATTTTAAATATATTTATTTAAAAAATTATTTACACTTGTACTCGGCCAAAACTTAATTTCTAGCGAAGAAGTTCCGTTTTAATACATTAAGTGAGCTTGCACTATGCTGGATTGGTGACAAGTGAGGTGTATTATGATATAAACCATGCTTGTATGACCTGGATTTAACATTAATGTAAGTTAGTTTAGTATCATCATAAATATTAAAATATGTTCACCCATTGGCAACACGAACCTTATTTAAACTTCTAGAAAAGGGCAAAGAATAGCATAACTATAAAACTTAAAGAGGCTGGTAGAAATGATAATTCCTCAAACACTATCATATCCTTCTCAAAACAATACTATATTCTAGTAATACCATCAAATTGGCCTCATTTTCAAGCAATACAATACAAGTTAAAAATTAATATTTAGATAATAAATTTTTCTTACAACTATAAGTCAAATAATATATTAGAAGATCAAGAGTAGCTACTTAAATTATGACTTAAATGTCACTTAGAAACAAAATATCATGCTTCTTCTAAATTATAATTTTACATGGAACATTTACCTGCTTATTAAATGGGGAAAGTAGCCAGATCATATGTAGTTTGCACATTTTAAATTTTTGATTAATAGTCTCTCTACAAATTCAAACTTAACATGATTTGGCAAGATCCAGCCTGCCTTACATAGATTATTAATAAGTTTAAATGTAGGATAAATGAAGTTTAAAATCTTATCTACCTACATCCCAACAAAGCTGAATATACTAAATGCAAAGCCCTTGTCTTATAGAGAGAGGGCAATTGATCAAGACAATGGTGAAATGGAGTTACCTAACTTCAAAAATACATTCGAAGTAACTATTGAACTTAAATATACTACTTAAAATTGCAGTTGGGAACCAACTGAATCTTTCACCTGCTTGTATGTTGCAGCTCTACTCTCAATTCAATTGGTAGTTCTTCAATTCAAGACATGGCTTCCATTTGAAATCCTTGAATGCAGCTTGTTATCATATAAATTTTATATGAAGCTAGTGCCAGTGGCTCTCATATTCATGAAGCTCTAAATTTCTGGTAATGTAGAGGAATCACACCAAGTCCCTTAAAGATACTGTGGGTATGCCGGGTATAATATTGGAATTGCATATAATTAATCACCATAGTTAGTATAGCATTATAAAACAGTTGATACAAAGAGGCAAAACAAATCTGCTACAGGGCCATGTGATTGGAAGCCTAGTGGTACGAAGAAGAACATATTGGATGCGTTCAATAAAAATTGGGGGACAAATAGAGTACAGACTAATGGAAAGCTAACAATTGCAGTTCCCTCTGATTTGTTGGGTTCTTATTCATCCTAGAACTTCATTGAGGTACAAAAAAATTGGCTCGTCACCAAATGCATTTATCACAGATGGCAACTGCTTCAGTTTAAGAATATGGCTTCTGTAATGATATACTATATTACTAACTATTCAATGACCACCTAAGCTTAAGCAAGCATTGAAGCTTACTTCTGTACTCCTTTCTTGACAAGCAAGGCCATAGATTTTACGGGGATGGGAGCAGAGGAAGATGAAGCAACATGCACATGCCCCATGATAAAAGAAAATTAATTATTCACACTTAATTGAGCGGTATATATGACGGACAAACAGTAAAGAAGATTGGAAACCAACTGTTCCAAGCATTAAGAAGAAGCCATAACATATGCAAGCCATGTACCCAAAGAAGAATGACACTTGCATGAATCCAGTCATATCTGATCGTGCAAAGTAATAGTAAAAGCAATATCCAAAGACAAACAAACCAGTCGATCCTCCACATAGAACAGACCTGCAGCAATATCATAGGAATATTTCAGTAGATCCCATTGGTCAATTAGATCAGATAAAGAAAGAATCATAATTCATGTGAACAAGCCTTCAAATTTGTATCCATTAATGTTTAAAAGACAAAATTGTGAACCGCAGAAAAGATTACTGAGTTCTAAAGAAAGAATTTCTAAATTTGATCTGGAAAACACAACAATGCTATTTGTATAAACTAGAAGACAAAGTTACCACAGTGAAGACAGAAAAAATTAATTTCACAAAGAAACAAACCGGCAAACTTACAAGAAAGAAAATATTGCCTCTTTAAGTAATCCGTGGACTATATACTTAAAAGATTATGCCAATACAAGTTTCCATGGATGCAACCAAGTTACCAACTGATCACTTTGAAATACTAGGACTGCATTGCACAAAATGTAGGCCTCAAAGTAGGACAATTCCAATACAGTTGAAATATTTGCAATTGGACAACAATGACAATTTTATCAGCTTAGGCATACACACAGATAACTTAAAAGGCAAAACAATTCCATGGATAGCAAAGGCCCAATTACAATATCAAATGCATAAAAGACCATTCCAACAGCAAGAACTCGCCTGTTTTTAAATTCTTCAAAAAAAGATGCCACGAAAATATAGATTCAAAGAGTACTTATATGAAAAGCCTCAAACAAAAGGATGAAAATATTCCTTAGTTTAAGTACAGATGCAGTTACAAAGCCCTTCCCAGTTTTTCTCCGTATACTAGAGGAGAAACTTAAGACAAGGTCTATATGGACCAACAATTTTGTAACTCCCAGTACATATGCTTGAAGGAAGTAGTTCTTTTCAAGTTGTGAGATCAATCATGGAGATCAGAAAAGGTAGTCATCAAACTAGTTCAGACAAAGTTGTTGATGAAAAATTTGAGACCCAAATGAAACATTGTCTAAAAGTCACACTAAGGGTATTTGCAGCACACATGGAAAACTGTCTAGAGAAGATTTGATGATGAATAGTTTGGACCTGTTGCCATCCAATGCATTATTTAAATGCCTTTGTTTGCCCCTGATACAGTAACTCTAAGGCAAACCTTTAAAAGACTTGTTTATCAACACTTGGAACAGGCTGGAGCATATTCCATTCTAAATAGAGAAGTTTAACCTGTGTTTCAAGAAGGGACTGAATATGTCTTAAGAGAGCACAATTATATAAACATGCTTTCTAATAGGGGGTATACTAAAAAAAAGTTGATTATCTTCCCTAATCCCAAGAGATCAGAAAATTGGATAATTTACATAAAGGGTTTCCTAATAAGGGTATTATTTAAAAGAATTGGATTTATCTTCCCAAAGCTCAAAGAGATCAGAGAATTGGACAATCCACATGCAAGGCACAGCTATAAAAAAATGATCATCTGCAAAAAGGATGATTGCTAAAGTCCTCGTAAGAGGTCATTATTTCAGTTTCCTAAAAGAACTATTTAATGTTTCTTAAAAATTTATCGTGGGCTGTTACACATAATTTTGGAATGTCTTTTGTTAGGAATATGTATTACATAATAATATAATGGTGGGGTAAATAAATATTAATAAGGGGTTTGCAAGATATTTATATTTAAACTTATATTAGTTAGTTTGTTCGGTGATTTATTGTAACATCCACATAGAATAAGTTTTGGTTAAGAGAATAATGGGATGGGATAACAAAATGTCCTAAATAATAGCACATAAACTTTTGTATAAATATTTCTCTTTCATTGCAAAATTTCAATATAGTATACTCCAAGCGATCTTGGAGAGAACCTGCATTCTTTTTTATCAAAGCTGGTAAATTTTGTTAGCAAGTGATTTAAGCACTCATTTAAGGATCAGGCAGAGGCTTCTGCCTCTTTACTCCCATGTATGAAATCAGCAAATTTTCTGAGAAATATAGATGTTTAGTAATAGTGCAAAGGTGGACGCTATGGCCCAGCAATAAAAGAAAAACGCACCTGGCTGGACCACCCAAATTTGTTTAAAAAATTTTAAAATTGTCTTTAAAAAAAAAAAAAGTTTGCTGCTATGGTGGCAGTCTTCTGAGGGAAGGCACCTCACTTGCTCAGTAAGGATCTCTTCAATCTGAAATTGAGAAGTCAATTCCCATTTAAATGTTTTTTTTTTTTTTTTGTGTAGTTGCATGAGGGGCGCAGCCTTTACAACACATTTTTTGTACACCAGCAGCCTGTGGACAGTGAGATGGAGAGCCTATTCAATTGCAGTGGCAGCAGCATCCATTTTTTTTCTCAACCTTTGGTCATGAGCATGACTGCAACTTCTGAACGGTTATCCCTGGTAATCGGGTTCTCTTCAGATATTTGGGGAAGTAAAAAGGATTTCTCTCTCGCTCTCACGGTTTGTGAGAAATAAGTGTTTTCCCACATTTTCATTTAATGTCCTTTTTCTAAACTCAAAGCATCTAACTCAAACTAATGAAGTTTCATAATTAGTTTTGATGCCAGTTTCTTAATTAGTTTGGAGCTCGGCAATAACTCAGCAAAAAGCTGACTCTGCTCTATTGGAGAATAGAATCAGGATTGCTCAACCACTTAGGAAAAGCATTGTGGCAATGATGATCTGTAAATATGATTGATGAATAAACTAAAAGATCACAACAACTTATTTTCATCCAATCATATTTAGATCGGTTTGCATCTGCTTTGTTCAACAGTCAACTATAAATTTCTCTGTCACTAGGAGATGAGTCTTTTGGGGCATGGTACAAGCCTAGTAACAAAAAAGAATCAGTTAAGATTATAATTGATAACAATTTGCTTTTAAAAGTCATCTTGAACTGTTTAATCACTAGAACACCCCTATTAATAAGTTATCTGCCATACTGGAAAGAAATGTCACTAGCACATAAATTTGTTTTATCCATCTACCAATATCCTCTTTTGTCACCACAAAAACATCCTACATACAATTACAATTAGTTGAACACGTACCATTAAATGGTAGCAAGCAATCCAATTTATAATTGGCCATCTGGTAGCAAAATAAAACCATACAAGGACACACCAAGGATATGAGAAGATATAAATAATATTGTGACCACGTGATGTTGTTTGTCCAGGTAATATTGCCATTTGAAAAGAATTGTTAAACAATTAGAAAACTGTTTGCATTTTAATCTGCACATTTCAATGCGACACAAAACGGAACAGCATGTACAGTAATACTGTTCTTCAAATTAGGAGGGAAAGCTCCCTCTTACAGTTTTTTTAAGAAAAACAAACTAAAATCCTATCTTTTTTGTTTTCACAGCTACGAGCACAAGGCGATTTTAGCACTTCTGTGATAGGAGAGAAATTTTATGTGAATACTCTAACTACTGCAGAAAATTAAACTACTCCTAAACGACGTTTATATCTTTCAACTAAATTCAAAGATTGAAAGATGTAAATGAACAATGATTTGATGGAATAAAGACAAGTTAAGATTCCTAAATGCTACTTAAGAACTAGATGCGAATAATTGCACGCAAAGTTACAACTATTCTTCCCATAACCTCAATAACACAAAGTTTATTAAGATCTTACAAGAATATCTAACTTTAAAAACAAACAATGAATTTGCACATAAAATAGCTGAATAGCAAGAGATTAGCACAAAAAGTTTTATCATTCACCATTGGGAAAATACGTGCATAGAAGGCACTTATTTATACCCTCAACAAAGAATTGCATGAAAGCTGAAGGAGTTTTAACTGATACTCCTTTTCCTAAAACTAGACTTGCATACATGCAAGTTTTATTTGCAAACTAAAACAAATACTTAAAAAGAAATCTAATCCATGCAAAAATCAGCTAAACTGATAGTTGCATTTATTACAATTATAGTTCCATTTATTGCATGATAAAAAGGATCTAAAAATAGATTAATCTTTTGAGTGAACATTAGTTCTCAAAATAGATCCTTAGAAACATCAACTACTAAAAATAGCCTTTTGAAGCCTGCTGAAATTTGGCTAAGTCTGGGACTCCAAATTTCACTAAAATTCTTCTACCTTCGCTTCACCTGGTACAATCATAGAATCTAAGTGTATGATTTGCTGCTGAAGAACAATTTCACCTTCTTCAATTATCTTGCTGATTTCATTACTCTTTTTCTGCCTTGTCAAATTTTACCGTTATCTCTGCTAAGAGGTACATCTTGTCAATTTGGCGATCATTGCAAAATCTCTCTCTGACCAATTGTTGGAACTCACCTTGCACTTCATCCAAGTCGCAAACATGGCCATCTTCATTGAAGTATCTACAAGGAATCTGTTGGAAAAATTCAGCAACAAATTTGTCAACTCTAAGTAATTTCTCGTTCCACTCAATGAAGATTGATGCTACCCCATCTGAGATTTTTATCAGAAAGCGTACTGCTTCTTCCATGTGAAAATCTTATCCTTTTGTTCTTTTGCCAATGTTTGCACACTTATTGCCTTCAACTTTCCAACAATCTTCTCATAGGTAGGCAACATCTCTATCATACATGTTACCATACTGTCAACGCCCTGGATGACCTTCCTTGAGTCTACCACCAACTAAAACAATTTTGCAAGTATGTTGGTACCTCTACTAACAAAATCTTTGAGCCAACATCTCATGTCCTTACTGTTGTGACGTTTTCACACATCGCCCCATTGCAAATGGGGACCCCCTCTTTTTTTGGCCCGGTTCCAATTTTGCTTTGATCTTGTAGTTTCTTGCTCGAATCCATGAAACTAGGAAAGAATTTCCAAGCACGTAGCTCACAGAGAACATGAAGAATGCTTGAAGTGGTGAAGTAAAAGATTGATTTTCCTGAGGATAATTGAAACCCTAACTATCATTCCTCGATCAAATATGGCCAAGCCATGGCAAAAGTCCACCATTTCATACGAAAGGTCCAAATCCTCCACTCTGTCCATAGTTATAATCCAGGAGTTTCTGTCCATATTTCCAGTCCAGGAGTCCCTGTCCACAGTTCCAATCCAAAGCTCCAAGTCCAGAAGTCCAATCCAGTTTCCCGTTCCAAGGTCTATCCAGATCCCTATTCTAAAATTCCAAACCAAGGTCCCGAATGCGACAAAGCTTGTCATTCCATGTCGAAGTTCATCATTCCATTGAAGAATCTTGAATTCCTGACTCAAAAACACGGAGAATTCCACAACACAACTTCGGCAAATCCTTAGCAAAATTTGGAAAATCCTTGTCAAAACCACGAAATCTAGACTCTGGAATGGAAGTTCATAGATAAAACCCCATCAAAAGCTAAGTCCAAATCCATGGAAATGGGAGATGTACGCCTCAGGAATTCCAACTCAGGAATCCAGGACAAGGAATTCCAACTCAGGAATCCAGGACAAGGAATTCCAACTAAGGAAAATCCATGATCTGGAGGGAATTCCATGAGTGAAGGTTCTGGGACTTAGTAAAATTTCAACAATGAATTCAAGAATCGTTCCAAGACCCACGCTCCGGAAGGAATTTCACCTGGAAGAATGATTCCAATTCAGAGTGGAATTTGCGCCAGAGGGAGGAATCCCTGAGCCCTCTAGAATTTGCACTCTAGATAATCCTTCCTTGACCCCTTGAAAATTGCAACTTTGGTCTTGGAAGAAATTCCTGACTGTCAATTCCTGAGCACCCTGAAAATTGCGACTTTGGTCTTGGAGGAATTCCTAACAGTCAAGATTCCTGAACAGACTGGAATTTGCGCCCAAGAAACAAATTCCCTGATAGTCAAGATTCCCTGAAAGTCTGGAATTTGCAACCAGGAACTGGATTCCTGAACAGTTTGGAATTTGCGACCAGGAACTGGATTCCTAGATAGAGTGGAATTTGCGCCCTTGGTCTGGGAAAGATTCCTCCAGGACAGAAATTTTAGTACAGAGTGGAAAATGCGACAGGAGTAGGAATCCACACTCAGGAAAAGTGAAGTTCACAGAGTGACCTCCAACCCGGGTAAGATTTGCTCAAATCTTCAAAGGTGAAGCAGACTATAGTCAAAGCCCAGCTCAAGGATTCATCCAAGACTCCGAGTTTTAGTATTCATGATTCCACCCTCGCAAAGTGACAAAACAAAGAATTCCTTGTCAAGTGAGGAAATACTTGTCAAAGTAATGGAAAATCCATGATGCCCTTAAAACCCTGATTCTTGAGGAACACAATCCCTGACCCCCTGGAAAATGCGACTTTCTGTCTGGAAGGAATACCTGACACTGAAAATTCCAAAACACCCTGAAAAATGAGTCCTTTTGTCTGGAGGAATCCCCGGAAGGAATTCCAAAGGAGAAGATTCCTGAACCAACTAGAATTTGCGCCAGGGAACAAGATTCCAGTCCAGAGTGAAAAGTGCGTCTGAGGAACACAATCCCTAACCCACTGGAATTTGCGCCTAGCAAGGAATTTGTTGAGGATAGTAGAATTTGCACCAAAGAAGAAATTTCTCCAGGACAAGTAACAATCCAGTACCCTCTAGAAAATGCGCCTGAGGGAAGAGGAAGAATTCCACAACGCAATGAAATCCCCAACCCCTTCAAAATTGTGCCTTAGACAAGGAAGAATTCCATGACACCTTTAAATCCCCGACAACCCTGAAAATGCACCCACCGCCTGAGGAAGAAAAGGACAAAATAGCAAGTCAGTCAGGAGAGTATTTTTATGGCGGTTAGTAATAGAAAATTGGGCAAAAGGGAAAGTCAACCATTCCCAGTCAGCCAAGTGGCAAGATGGCTTGAGCGCCTACATAAGGGAGGGCACCCTAGCCATTTCAAACCAAGTCCAAAGCAAATCCAAGCAGAAAAAAGCAGAAGTGAACACTAAAAAAGCAGGTTTCAACATTCAAGAGGCAGATTTCACCATTAGGAGGACGAATTTCATCAAGGAGCAAGCAAATTTTAGCATTTCCAAAGCGAAATCTTTCATAGGAGCAGCAATTTCTGAAGGAAGAGGAAGATTTCTTCATTTATTTTCCTTCTCCAAAGACGAACTAGGGCTGGGCAAACTGCAGAACAACAACAAATCCATTGGAAAGATCAGAAATTCATTAAATCGGAACAGAAATCCATCAAGTAGAAGCAGAAAATCCTCCTGAAAGGGCAGATTTCTCCATTTAAAAAGAAGAGATTTTTATAAGAGGAGCAGAAATTCATCCAAAACCCAAAGTTGGATCCAGGAATTCATCCTGAAGTCATGAAATATGCGCTCAAGGATGGAATTTTTTCCAAGGCATGTTGAAAAGTGCGACTTGGAGTCACTCCACAACCTAGCAAGATGTGAGACCAAGGAAAATTTCCACAACATAAGAATTGCAACTTGGAATTATCTTGTAAATCTCGCTCAATTCTTAATAAAAATCTCTTCCAAAGAATGAAGCATTCCATAACTTAGTGGAAATCTTGATCGTGGAGTGAAAGTCCAAGACTAAAGAATCTGTGACCTCTTGGATTTTGCGACCTGGAATACCTGGCTGAGGAATTCTTGTCCAAGGAATCTCGCTCCACCTCCCATAAGCGCCCTGCCCTGGAAACTCGTCCCATGCATGGCTGGTAACCCTGGAATGAAGGAAAAGTTAGAAGTGTGTGAAGAATACCAGAAAATGAGGAAAATCCTTTATTTGTTCAGGAGTTCATAAGTCAAATTTATCAAATCTTGCAAAATCATTCATGTTTCATTTCAAATTACGTTGCATTAAGGATTTCATTCACCTTTGCTATTCAAAAGTTCTCTTTCTTTTGCAAATGTTGAAGACAAGGATTGGTTCCATGAGGAAGGTGCTCATTGATCCAAGACATTCAAGACGCAGAGAGCTTCAGAGGCCAGAGAGAGATTATCCTACGTCAAAGAGACTTCACAAATCCAAAACAAAACATCACTCCATTCCAGTGCCCGCCTTTCTCCATAACACTCAACATGATTGACACAAGGAAGGGAACATCAGGGATTCCAATTCTGTGACAAGGAGACTTTGCAAGAATGCTAAAGGAAGATGAAAATCCTTTCAAGACTTCAACGACACAGAGAATGCTAGCATCAAGGACAGCATGATACACTTCAAGTTCCACATCAGGGACTTCAATTCTGGACAAGAGGATCAATCCTTGGAAATCCAAAGGACAAGAATCCGTGCCAGTGCAGGAATCCAAAGGGAAAGGCAGTACAAGGACGGAATTCCAATTCCAAAGTACACAACACAGAGACAGAATTCCAAGGAACAGAATGAGGTGGGAAGGACTAGACTGTCCTGTCCAAGAGTCCTAGTCAGGTGGCGCCCAGGACAGGTGGCAGCTTTTCATTCATGCAAGGTGGTGACCCCACCTACCACTTTTAGGGTTTCTGGTTGACTTAGGGTTTGGCACGAATTTCGAGGAAATCAGATTTCCTCCCCCCTCTTTGTACTTTGCTTGCCTATATAAAGGCTGGGGCGCCTCATTTGAGGGGGTCCTCTTTTCTTTTCATTTTTCTCAAGCTATCTGAACAGCTAGTTACTTAGTTCCATTTTTTGTATCGCTCCATTCTTGGAGCAGAAACTTCAGATTAGCAAGATTGTTGTAAAACGTTTTCCATATTAATAATATGAGCATTGTGGATTGGTGTTCATAGCATTCTTGGATTATGACATGGTTTTCCTGATTTCTTTGAAGTAAATCTTAAGCTCCAAATTCTGAAGTTGTCTTATTTCTTCTTATCTTTTAGCTTTTATTAGTTAGAATGATGGAGATTGTTATTGTTGATGCATGATTGAAACTGATTGTTCACGCCATTTGTGATTTGTGGCTTGCAAATCACAGTGTATGGTTGGTCTGAACTTATTTCCAAGTCTAACTTCAATTGTTTTTGCACGTTTCAGTTCCATGTCCCTTGCAGGAGCAGTCTGAAAATCCTTACTTCCCCTCAGAAGATAGCACCATCTTTGCCTAGTTGTTGCCTCGTGACAAAGCAGAAGCGTGGTTCCAGTTTCTATCCTCGGCAGTAGTCCTCTCCATCAATTAGATTCCTGAACCCTTATCTTTCTTTTGCATTTTGTTTTAGATCTTCGCTAGGATTGGTTTTCCAAAGCTTCATTGCCAAATTATACACCTCTTCAAGAGTGGAACTTGGGAATTCCAAGTTGCCCATTTGTGAGGAAGTTCCATTCATTCACCAACCCTAGGAGTAAGGAGTAAATTTTGTCTATGAAGGAGCAATTTCACGTAAGTCCCTTTGTGATTACCAACAGAATCACATCATTTCACTGAGTCTATCCATGTGCCCGTCAAGACCTGACTCAAAAGGAACCTTGGAGTAGTCTCATTCGATCACAAAGTTCAGCATCTGAGAAGCTTTGTTCAAGAGAGGATAGAACACTCCGTGTTTTATTCTAATGTTGTTGCAGTCACAAAAAACACATCAACACTTACCATAAACAACTAACTGATTTAGTTGTTTCTGGTCGTCTGGAGACTCAAGAACTTGAGGTAGTAACAATGTTGGTTGTGAAGTAGAGTGAAGATGGGAAATATATTCCCTCAATTGTTTCACCTCGGCCTTTAGTGCTATCTTGTCTTCACCATCTTTGTCCACCCTTTCCTTGAGATATCCTGCTGCAACTTCCAACATATTAACATCAGCATGCCTAGTACTTATGCCCAAATTAGCTTTGATTATCTGAAAATCATCAAGCTCCACATCAAGCATTGTCTTATTTTGGGGAGGAATGGCAGTCTCAAGAACCATATCTCCTTCAGAAGTCTTCACTATCCTCATTTGTCTCTTAGGCTTTTTGACCACGGGTTTCTTGAAGACCTTGTCAAGCATGCTGAAATCTATCTAATATGAAGGCTTCTTTCTTTTCTTTCCTATTACCTCCTTTGACCAAGTGGAAGGTTCTTCTACCTCTATTTCTGTCTCTACCTATGTCTCTTCAACTCCTAATGAGTCAAATGGTGTGGAAATATTTTGCACAGGAGACTCAAGCTCTGATTCCCTTGGAGTAGAAGTAATGATCTTTGGAGAAGGCTCCACTACTAATATAGTAATTCTTGTGAGCTGCTCATGTTGGATTGGCAAAGCAATGCCTATCCTAGACTTCTGAATTTTCCTTAAGATCCCCTCCTTAGGAATACTATCTTCTTTTTCCTCTTCAACAATCACCTTTTCTTTCAACTTTTTTACCAATCTAGAAGGTGGAGTTAGCTATGTTCGTGATGGCGGCTCTGCAACAAGTGTTTTATCCTTATCTATTCACTTTTTTGGTCTTCTTAGAATTCAAAAAGAACTTACTGCGCCTTATAATTTCATTGGTCCTCTCTTCAATAGAAGTTCTTTCTTTTATCGACCAATCCACTTGTGGCAACGGTTGTTGTTCCATTTTTTCCCTCATGTACTTAGGTCATAGGATATCACCATTATCCTCTGATAGACCCTCCACATCCTCTGCTAGAAAATTTGCAATCTGCTGCACTGTGAACCGGCTCTGATCTCTTCGATGCACTTCAAACTCATCTTCGCAATTTACCCAATAGTCTTCAATATTGGGAATATGCACAAACTTACCGCCCAATCTCGATCGCATGACATCCTATGGATCATAAGTGCGCTTCTCCTTGAAAGTCTTGAAATTGAATCTAGCCATTTCTTCTCTAATTGACTTGGCGTCTACGACGGTCTTGCATTTATAAATGCCTAATTGGATCAGAAATCCAACCCCATGCCTATGTCGACTCTGCAAAAGTGTATGCACTTTTGAGTTCTAACGTGGGTACTCCATGAAGAGAACTTCATCAGAAGGATACTTCAGAAGCATGTATGAGGAGAACCATATACGCTGATATAAGAAAAGGTGGGAAACTGGATAAACTAATCCCCCCAATCAACTATGACTACCCTAGCTTCCTCTGAAATCCTCGTGTGCATCTGATTCTTCAAGTCACACACTGAATGCTTGAGGAATGCGTTGTTGACTCTCCTGAAGTGCTTTTGTGACTTGGAGTACTCCAACTGTGGAAAATGCCAATAGGTCCAGGTGTGTTGAAATGAACCAACAAAGTTTAATCCCTTGAACTTTTCGTGATGGGCCATCATGTAAATCAGGTATGAGGGCATTCTAAACTCACAAGTTTGGATAAACTCGGATATTTGCTTGTGGATGCAATCATTGATTCGAGCTGCCCAATCAAAATGTGCATTGCCATTACTAATGTTGTTGATAAGATAGAACATCCATGGTTTGAAGCCCCTTGCTTCAGCCTGTCTAGTGATACGGTTGAGCAAGGTAATCATAATGGCAAACTCGTCTTTGAACTCTCCATGACCCACATTATTTGGCAGTGTAGCTCTCTTCTCCTTCAACCACCTCTTTGCCATTTGCTTTTGACATTGCACCAGGTGGTCATCCCACACTTTCTCACATTCTTCAAGATCTACTTCGAGGGAGTCTTCAAGAGGAGGAATGGAGAAGGTCATCTCAACGTTGTTAGACTTGAGACTGCATAAAACACGTCCATCAACCGTCTCGATTTCCCTAGTCTCAGAATCATAATGCTTTATATACAAGCAAGAACGAATTCTAGACTTTGCACTAAAATGGGAAAAGACACTGCTTGGACAAGTCCAGAATGAATCAAATTCTTCGCTACACTGCTTCCTTCCTTGACCATAGCCTCTAGATCAAATCCTTTGGGCGCAACTTGGCACAAGTCTGTTTCTTTGACCTTAGGAAATTCTTGAATCAAGACCATTTGAATCTCCATGTTGATTGCCGAATACTGCATCTTTGAAATTTTGAAGTCTGAGAGTGTTACAAAGTTACATGAAACTGAATAATGTATTATGTAATGTCATTTTTACATGAGAGAGTGAAAGCTCAATATATAGGAAATACAAAGTCTAAAAATAGACAAAAGCAGAAGAACTACAGCAAAGAAAGCAGAATGGATAGACCCTAAACTAAAGACAAAAAAGGAAACTTATCTAGGAACCTATCTAACTAAAAGTGACCATTAAATAATAAGCTATTATCTTAATATCCCCCCTTAATGGTCAATCCACTAACTAAAACTAATGCCCCCCAAAACAGACTGTCATCCAAGACAGATGGAGGCATAAACAAAGAACAAAACCCGAGCACAGGTGTCAAGACACAAATCACGAGGAATCCGAAGAAGCATAACACAAATGATGAACGCAGATCCAGTTGGTGACAAGAAGGGGCTAAGCGCTATAAGCGCAAACCAAGAAAGCCCTCAAAGCTGTGAACCACGGCAAAAAGGTAGAAAGCTCTCCAGAAACAGTGACAAGGCAAAAACATTTGCCAAACCAGGAAGCCGCCGAAAACAGAAAACATAACCCCATTCACAGGGCTATGGAGATCCTGCAGAGAATACTGATGATAAAAAATTTGTTGCCGTTGAACTTCTGACTCCTTTTGAACCAAGATGCCATGTTACACGTTTTCCGAGTCACGAAAAGATGGATTACAAATTGATGGCATGAATACTTAAGCAGATAGACGGCACAGATGCTGAATAGAACCCTTGCACAGGTTACGAAGCATAGATTCCGAAAACAAGGAATAAATCTGAAACACAGATAGTGGGGCACAGATCTCGAGATAAATCCAAACACGGATTTCAAAACACAGATCTCGAGAGTACGGAAAGCATAGATTCAAAACATTTGAACACAAATTTGAATCACGGATTTCGAGAAAAATATTTCTGCATGTCTGCTGGGAGCTTACAATGGACCATGGGCTGATTGATACTGAGCGCTCAACACAAAACTTCTGACCAAACTTTCAGCGAACCAACAGATTGAAGATCATGAGAAGATCTTCCCGAACAGAAAGAAGCCATGGCCAGAACACGAAAAAAGACGCCTTCAAGAGATCGCAGGAGCCAAAAAGCTGATCACAAAAAATTGTGATAAAGGCCCAGATAAAAGACAATGACACCATAAATTGCAGCTAAAATCACGTCTCCAAGTCACGACCAGAAACAATGATGTTGGTTACCAATCAGAAAGAGCGAATAACAGACCCCCGAGGCAAATCTTGAACCGTCTCATTAGATAAAGAAATCCCGTTGACCAAGGATTTGAAGACAGCGACCTCAGATTTAAACAATGATGAAAAAGGACTCAAAATCGCTTCCATAAGTCTTCAGATCTCCCAAAACGTGACAAAGCATGAACTGCTGCCTGAAATGTGTCTCCTCGTTGCCTAGAGACCACAGGTGATATGCAAACACAACAAAAATGGCCGCTGAAAATACAAACTTCAACCAATGACCAAACAGCGATACTACTCGTCAAAGATAAGAGAGAAAAGAACTCGTCAAAGGGACTGAAGCGGCGACCACGACTGTATCAAGAAAACCCGTGAGCTCAGAAAGGTAAAATGCTGCCCACATAGTGGATCTCTTCAAAGGCGACCACACCCAGACCGTAGATGCCAAAGCCCGCCAAGTAAGAAAACAAAACAGATGCCGAAACTTCAAATCGCGTTTGCGAAATCCTTCAACGCGATATTCATGCAGCGACCATCAGAAATCATGAGCACACAAAAAACGGCGCTAAAAACTAGAAACGACCCGGAAATCCGATCATAAACCTAAACCATTGCAAAAAAACATGATTCAAAAGGGGCAAAATCGCGAGCAGAAATACATCCCACAACGACCACACTTCAGGCAAAAAATAGGAGCACGAAAAGAGAAACGAAAGTCGCAATTTGCAAGAAAACGGCGTGATTTTGGGCCAAACACAGAGGAATCGCGCCAGTTGTAAACAAAAGCCCACAAAACAGAATCGCGACTAGAAGCTGCCGGAAACCCTTACGTTGCCAAAAATCCGCGATTTTTTCATTAGGAAAATGGTCCAAACGGAATCCACGATTTTGACATAGAACTCCGCCTAGGCTATACAAAAAGGAACGACGCCCATAGATTTCAGAACACACGACCTTCAGACAGGAGCAAAACAGACCCGCATTCTTGAATGAAGATAAAAACAAAAATGAACACACTGAAACCCAGAATCGCAATTTTCAACAAAAAAAATCATGAAACCCTAGCGACCACCAGGTAAAAGCACGATGTTCAGGAAACAGATGCAAGTTCCAAATCCTCACGGAATACGAAGAGCCCAGGAGAACTTTTCCCGCTCTAATACCATGTTACAAAGTTACATGAAACTGAATAATGTATTATGTAATGTCATTTTTACATGAGAGAGTGAAAGCTCAATATATAGGAAATACAAAGTCTAAAAATAAACAAAAGCAGAAGAACTACAGCAAAGAAAGCAGAATGGATAGACCCTAAACTAAAGACAAAAAAGGAAACTTATCTAGGAACCTATCTAACTAAGAGTGACCATTAAATAATAAGATATTATCTTAATAGAGAGAACATGTCACTGTTGTTCTGGATTATTTGCTCACAAACTCACTTCCTTCAATGCTACTATACTCTCATAAATCTTCAGAAAATTAATTACTTTGGCTTTGGCAAATTAATTTTCTGCACAATTCTTCCTTATCTTGGCTGATCTGGGCCTTCAATTTGATGAAAAAGTTGAGTTTTCTGCCCCTGAATGTCGTTGTACCTGCTGCAAATGCAGAAATTTCTGCACTTTCTTCTCTATCTGCTGTAGAAAAACAAAATTTCTGAGTTTATTCTTCTGTTGCTGTTGCTAAAGACAATGGAACTTCTGCCTCTGCTGTTGTATAAAATAATTCTCTGAATGCTAAGGCTGTTTGTGAAAGAAAAGAGGAAAAATCTCTTATATAAGGAAGCACTGCCTTCTTCCTTCCAAAAATCTACTTTTTTATATTTAGAAGATGCTTTTTGAATGCAAAAATAAAACTGAAGTTCAAAGGTATAAATAACCTTTAAAAAGGCATGACGAGTTGGATGAAGGGGCACATCTATACTGGAGTTGAGTAGGCCTGGATTTTTTATATCAAACAGAAGTTTAAACTTAAATTTAGCGCCTCCTTATTTTAGACACATCTCTTCAATATTGGACACGCCTCTTCTAAATTAGGCATGCCTGTTTTAATTTAGACACGCCTTCTCTAAATTAGGCACTCCTTTGGTAACTAGGACACATCTATGTCTTCCCAAGCACTCCTTTAGTTTCAAAAACGTGCCTCATCTTCTTTGGGTGTGCTTCATTCATTTTAGACGTGCCTTTGCTATTTAGAGCACACTTTTCCTAATTTGGATGCGCTTTCTATCTTTATGGACACACTATCTGTATTTCAAATGCGCCTCTTTATCTTTAGACACGCCTCCACCCTCAAACATGTGCCTCTTCTATTTTTGACATGCCTATGCTACTTAGGACACGCCTTGTGTTATGCAGAAGCGTGTACATATTTGGAGATGAGCTCTTTCTCTAATGGATGTGCCTTTTTCTCCAGAGTGCACCTTGCTTGATCTAGACAGCCCTCTTGCTTTGAGACGTGCCTTCTACTCCTTGGGCATGCTTCTCTTCTTTTGATCGTGTCTTTTTTCTTCATTATTTTCGGCTTCACAAAGGATGAACACGCCTCCACCTTATCAGACATGCCAATACTCAACTAGGCACACCTTTCATCCTGTAGACGCGCCTCTGCAATTCCTTCTCATTGACAAGCACGTGTCTATTTCTTTAGGAGCGCATCCTTCATGTTCAGGGGTTTCAAATCCCTTAGCCGTGCTTTTGAATATTTTCAGGGGGGTTCAATTAGATGAGGATGCACTTTTGCTCCTAGGAACATGTCTTTGCACCTATAGATGTGCTGTAACACCCACTATAATCTAACAAAATTATAAACTTACATCTAACAACAGAATTTCAGCAGAAAGATTAACTAACTATTATGATAATAGTATCGAATGCAATAGAATTCAAATTTCAACTAACTTTCATTTTCAGCTGAAATAATCTTTGCTAACAGAATACATATAACCAAGAATAAACTAACTTTTGATTAACTACCTTTCTCCAATAAAATTCAAATATTAAGATAGGAAGAGAGATTAAGAAAAGTACAACTTGAATAGTTTCCTGCTGATTTGTTTGTAAGATCCTCCTCTGGATTCTGGAAAAAGGAATATCAACAAGGGCTTTATCCACCCAACCAAGACCAACTGGTCTCTCGTGCTTCTTCAACTGAAGAAACCCAACCCTTCACGAGGGTGATTAGCGAGAAATCTAATAAGAACAATATGCCTCTGACCCTGGTGTCAAGAACCTGTACCTCCTGATCGATCTTTTCCCTAAAGGTACCTCCTAACTAGAAAGATCACTCTGACCAGTGGTATATCTGGTACTTGATAGCTGATAGATGCCTATACTGCATCGTAACCCTGGCCAAGGATTTCTAATAATTATTTGACACTATTGTGTCGTCAACATTCTCACCCTTGCTCGGCATTGACATTATTTCATATGTTTCTTTTTGGTTACAGGTTTGGATGAAAATCATGTATAATCCACTTGACATACTTACAGATACGGCATAAGAACATTTAGACAGAAAGGCATCCTTTAACTCAGTGACCGAAGTCAAATTTCTCAATGAGACTAAAAATATATAAGTAGATGTAAGTATATATTTATATATATATATATATAGGTATAAAGAAAAATACTTCTGCAGATTCAAAAGATTTGGTATTTGAAAGACACATACGGATTCAAGAGGTCGTTCATGAATCACAGAATAGAAAATACAGAATGACAGAATTAATTGGTAATCTTGGTCAGCTACTACGGCTATCCAAAATAATGTATTTCTATCCATTGCATGATGAACTATAGTATAATGAAAGGAACTATTGTCTTGCCTAATTATACTTACCTGCTCTTCCATTTCTTGAAGCATTTCAGGTCCTAGAATGATCCTGTCTTCCCACTTGTTCCAACTTATAGGGGTTCTACATTTCTTGCCATACAGTGCTTCAAAAGGTGCCATTTTTATTTTTATTGCTGACTGATATGAGTTGTTATAAGCAAATTCTACCAAGGGTAAATATTCCTCCCACTTGTATTATTGATCCATACAATACATTCTAAGTAGATCTTCTAAAATTTGATTTACCCTTTCCGTCTGACCATCTGTCTCAGGATGATAAGTTGTACTAATATTTAACTGAGTCCCCAAGGCTGAAAATAAGGTCTGCCAAAATCTAAATGCCATCCTGGCATCTCTATCTGATATGATCTTTTCTGGTATTCCATGGAGATGAAAAATTTCATGTACAACTTTTTGTGCGATCACTGGTGCCCCATCTGTCAAATTCCCTGATATGAAATGTGCCACTTTGGTGAGTTTGTCCACTACCACCAATATGGCATTATGCTTATTCCTAGTCATAGGTAAATTTGCCTATGACTAGGAATAGGCATAATACCTTTGTACAAAATCCATACTAATAATTTGCCATTTCCAATCAGGTACGTGTTGTGACCAAATCACACATCGCCCCATTAGGAATAGGGACCCCCCTTTTTTTTGAGCTCTGAGCTTTCAGTGAGTTTTCAATGAGTTTTCAACGAGATTTTAATGATGATTTGACTCATTTTCCTCTGCTGATATGGTAACAATTTCCTTGCCTATGATCTTTGGTTCACGATTAAGGGTAGATGAACTTGTAATAATGAAGTATTGTGATCAAATCCTATCTAGATATTGAGTTTTGAAGTTAATCCTGAAGAATGTTTGAGACCTGGAAAAGACTAAGCCTGGAGCCTGAAATCTTGAAAATCCTGAAAAATGGCTAAGTCTGAAATCTGGTGAATCCTCCAAATTCTATATTTTGCATCTTAAATCCGGTGGATTCGGGACCTATCTCAAACATCCTGAAAGGTATATTGAAAAATATTTAAAGTATAAGTTTCTTATACTTAAATATATTTTTCAATATACCTTTACTCGCGCGATCCTGAAAAATGCCTGACGAGTTAGAGGATTCAAAACACTGATCTAGTGCGACAGGGTACTTAGATGGCGCAAATCTGGGCGCAAAATCACGAAGGAAAAGGCACTTGCAGATGACGATTTCCACTTGCTCAACCAATGCGCCCATTTAAAGTCTTGAAGTGATGCGATTTTCGAACCTTGAAGTGATGCGAAAATGTTAAAGGATTTTAAACCTTGAAGTAATGCGATTTTGGATGACAACAGTCGGAGGATTTGAAAAGTCTATCTATTGCGCCAATTCTTGGGGAATTTTCACCCTTTAAACCAATGCGAATCCAAAGGATATGAAAAGGACAACACTAAGCTGATCCAATGCGAAATATAAGGCAAGAGGATTTAAATCCTTGATCTCATGCGCTTGAGAAGGAGAGGGGAATTCCAACCAACAACAAGAAGATCACCAGACCTTATCTAATGCGCCAACAGGGAGTTGTAAACATTTAATAATTGTTGCCTTGGAAAACGTGCAAAATGCATTTATTTAATAAAGATCAAATCTAAATTAAATGTTCGTGCACAATAGTAAAGGAGGTCGGCCTAGAGAAAAGGAAAAGTTTTAAAAGCAAATTATGTATATATACCTCATTTCCTTTTCATTTTTATCATTTTCAAGAGCAGATTTGTTCTTCAAGAGCAGATTTTTCCTCAAGGGGCAGCAACAAGGGTTTTTGTTCGCAAAAGGAAGTCTCCCAAACATTCAACACAAGCACTTAAAACTTGATCCAAAGCGACCTAAGGAAGAAGGACTCAGTTAAGGTTAATTGCACATTAAAGGTGAGTGCCAGAGGATTTCAAAAGCCTATCTAATGCGCTAGATCTCAGAGGATCTCAATTCTTGATCTAATGCGCCAATCCAGTCAAATCTCCAAGATGAAATCTAGAGGATTTCAATTCTTGATCCAATGCGCCCTATAAGGAGGAAGGTAAGATCCAAGGTTAAGCCTTCAAGGTTTGAGTTTAGAGGATCCTCCAAGGTCAACCAATGCGCCAACATCATGAGGCTTTCACCAAGCTCATCCAATGCGCCAAATATCATGCATGATCTACTTCAAGACAAAGGTCATCTAAATTCTTCAAGTTTGAAGACTTCAACCTAGTAAAGTGATGCGCCACCTTCCAAGACTCTTATCCAAGCCCCAAACAAGAAGAAATCAGAAATGTCATCTAATGTGCTATGTTAAAGAAAGAATGAAGTTTTCAAACTAGTGGTCTAATGCGCCAAGAGTCAGAGGATTCTAGTCCTCCATCCAATGCGCCATGCTAAAGGTGAGATCCTAAAGTTCTATCTAATGAGATCAAATGCCTTGAAGACTTCGAGTTGCTGATCTAATGCGCCAAGTGTTAAGAGGATTTCGATTCTTCATTCAATGCGAAATGTTTGAGAGGAATCCTATATCTTGAACCAATGCGAAATCCTTGAAGATTCTCCAAACTTGATCTAGTGCGACTTAAAGCAAGAGAACACTAAACACTATCTAATGCGAAATGCTGAAAGCAAGTGTTAGAGTTTCATCCGGTGCAACAAGACAAGAGGATTCTAAGGAAGATCATGACATTCCAAGAAGGAGACTCCGTTATGCCCATCCAATGCGAAATATGAAGAGAAACTCAAATACAACTCCAAAGGATATGAAGAGGAATCAACAAACTTGATCTAATGCACCTATCTCTAAGGGCAAGACTTGAGGATTTCAATCCTTCATCCAATGCGACTTCTAGAGGATTAAAAAGTAGTGGTTTAGAATGCAAATTTTAAGAATTTCAATGAAGATCAAGAACTTGTTATCTAATACGCTTGGCTTGGAAATGCATTCTTGTATGTTATAAATCAAATATTATCATGTTTATCAAGGGGATTGATGCTGTTCCTTTACTTGTGTTGCAGCAAAAAGGAGGAATCATCTAAAGATCAAGTGATAAGAACCTTCGACAAGCAAGGAAAGAGAAAGAGCAAGGCATCATGTAGCTGTTTCAAGGGTATCCTTCATCATCCCTGTGTTGGAATTCTTCATCAAGTGGCATCAAGTTGAGATTGTCTAGAAGACATCCACCCGAAGGACATCATCTTCATCAAGGCTTCCTAAGGTATCAATTCTACTTCAAGTTCTTCAACCTTCAGGAAAAGTCATCAAGTAGCTGCTCCACCTCTAAGGAAGGTGTTATCATCAAGCAAGAGCATTCATCCATCAAACTTCAAGACTCTTCAAATTTCCAAGTCCAAGAGAGTCTCCTACTCTTCATGAAGAAATCAAGTGTCATCATCTACTCTCTAGCCTACATGAAGATACATCGAAGAAGATTCACATCAACCTACCTACAAGAAAAAAGAATCATAAAGTTAGTCAAGTGAGGCGACAACTATCATACACCCAGTTAACAAGAAGAATGAACAAGGCAAGATCCACAGGATGTATTCCTAAATATACAAGTTCAAACAATCACATTGAATACATCATTACAAGTTGATACAATTTTCAAAGTATGCTGAGTTGGCACTTATGTGGCGAGTACACATCATTTAATTTTGATTAGCCGCATTATTTAATGCATGCAATGTATCATTTAATAAAAGAAGTCAAAGGGATTCCTATGTGGAGGAATATTTTAAATGCTTTCACCTTACCTTATCACATTGGAAAACGTGCCTTCATTGCCTCTCTCTTTTTTGCTAAAAATAGCAAGTTGTTGTAACTACCTCTGAGGTGGCACGATCTAGGCCCTTGGCTATCGAATCAATCTTAGCCATTCATTGTAACCTGGACGACTATATAAAGGCCTTGTTGCCTCATTTGTAATTCATTAGATTAGAAATATAGATTAGAGATATAGATTAGAGAGTAGATCATTAGTAGTAGTAGAGAGTAGATTTCAGAGTAGAATAGAAGAGACTCTCAAAATTCTCTGAGAGAACTTGAAATTGTTGTAAATATTCCTCAAAGTTAATGCAAAGACATTGGAGCTACTTGTTTGGTGTTAAGTATTATCTTGTGGAGTATCATGGTTTCCTGAATCTTGATGGAATTAAGAGATGTTTCAAATAGCTTAGAAATAGATTAGAAGTGCATTGATGTAATGAATATGCGTAAAGATATTTGATGAATTCTTCTGGTTCATACTTTTCGTGTATTGTCGAAGGCAATCCACTTTTAGACTGAACCTTCATTTTCTTTAGTTCGGTTGTGAATGCTTGTTCAAATTGCGCCAGCTGTGGGTGTTTGGATGGAGATTTACAACATGAAAATCCTTGAGTTTCCTTAGAAGATTGCACCAGCTTCGTGTAGTTGTTGGTTCTCATGGCGAAGCGAAGTCTGGTTTCATGAGGAGTTTGTCTATCTTTACATGTTTCATTATCTCATTGTCCTTAGATTAGCCTTCTAAACCCTTACCCCCTTTTTTCATTTTCTTTATCATAGAAACCTTGTATATACATCATCCACATCAAAGGAGGAATAAGTCGAATGAAAGGAGAAGAGTCTGCGTAAGTCCCTTTGTGTTTAACAGCAAAATCATACTTAAATCGCTGAGCTGTCTCTTACCGAAAACATTATTAGAAGGAACCTTGGAGTTATCTCGTTTGATCACTTAGTTCAGCATCCGAGAGGCTTTGCTCAAGAGAGAGTCAAATACTCAGTATTTCACTCTATTGTTGACTTGTCGAAAAACAACCATCAACAGTACGCTATGAGGCTGAAGTAACCCTGTTGGACGCTGATGCTCTACCTTGACCTTCTGACATTCGAAACATCCTACCACAAATCTTGTTGCGTCCTTTTTCATTCCTTTCCAAAAATATAACGGTTTGACGTCGGCCATCATCTTGGTTATTCTTGGGTATCCTGAATATGGTGCGGTGTGTACTTCTTTCCATATTGTTTTCCTTAACTCAAAAGATTTTGGAATATACATCCTACCTTTAAATCTCAAAAGCCCATCTGCTTCAATGTGAAAACCTTCATATTTAGGCTCCTGCAGATTTGACAGTAGAGCTTCTCGAACTTGCAAATAATATTCATCTTCATTTAATTTCTTAATCACCTATGTTCTAAAATCAGTGTTGATTGACACCATTGCCATTATATGCTTTTGTTGACTCAATGCATCAACTACTCTGTTTTCCTTGCCCTTAATGTAATTGATCTCGAAATCATAATTTTGAGATTAACTCCATCCATCTTCTCTGGCGAGCATTTAGATTGGGCTGTGTAACTATATACTTCAAACCTTGATGATCTGACTTAAGTTCAAAAGTTTTTCCTAATAAATAATGTCGCCACATTTGCAGGGCATGAACAATAGCTGCTAACTCTAAATCGTGGGGTGCATAATTTTGCTCATATTGTTTCAATTTTCGAGATTCATAAGCCACTACCTTTCCTTCTTGCATTAACACTACGCCTAATCCATCTCCCGACGCATCTATTATAACTACAAAACAACCATTAGGATCTGGTACTATCAATATTGGGGCGGTTGTTAATTTTTCCTTTAATAGGTTAAACACCTCTTGACATTTTTCAGTCCATTTGAATATTTTTCCTTTTCTTTGAAGAGAGGTAATGGGATGAGCAATTCTAGAAAAATCTCTAACAAACCTTCTGTAATACCCAACTAATCCCATGAAACTTCTAACCTCAGGAACATTTTTCGGTACTGGCCAATCCACTATAGCTTTTATCTTAGCAGGATCCACTGCAATTCCTTTAGCTGATATTATATGCCCCACATATCGTATCTCTTTCTGGAAGAAGGTACATTTTGACAATTTTCCACATAGTTTATGTTCCCTTAACCGTTGAAGAACTATTTGAAGGTGTTGAAGGTGCTCTTCCTCGTTTTTGGAGTAGATAAGAATGTCATCTATGAATACCAATACAAACTTATCCAGGCAATCTCTGAAAACACTGTTCATTAAATTCATGAACGCGGCTGGGGCATTGATGAGTCCAAATGGTAGAACTGTGAACTCATAGTGTCCATATCTAGTTCTGAATGTCGTCTTATGAATGTCTTCCTCTTTTAACCTAAGCTGATGATATCCTGACCTCAAATCTATTTTTGAGAATACTGCAGCCCCTTTCATTTGATCAAAAAGATCATCTATTCGAGGTAAGGGATATTTGTTCTTGATGGTGAGCTTATTTAGCATTCGGTAATCTATACATAAACGAAGAGTCCCATCTTTTTTTTAACAAAAATCACTGGGGCACCCCATGGTGAAACACTCGGTCGTATCAAACCCTTATCCAGTAATTCCTATAATTGTGCCTTTAGCTCTACCAGCTCTAAGGTGGTCATATGGTAAGGTACTTTTGAAACAGTTTCGGCCCCTGGTACTAGATCAATAGCAAAATCAAATATTCTTCTAGGTGGTAACCCAGGTAGTTCCTCGGGAAATACATCTTGATATTCCTGAAAATAGGGGTATTTTTCAGTGAAGGTCTTGTAACACCCACTCTAATTTAACAGAATAGAAACTTATCTAATAACAAAATTTCAGCAGAAAGATTAACTAAGTTTTATGAAAGAAGTAACAAATACAATAAAATTCAAATTTCAACAAACTTTCATTTTTAGCTGAAATAATCTTTTCTAAGCAGCGTACATGTAAACCAAAGTAATCTAACTAACTTTAATTAACTATCTTTCTTTTCAACAAACTCAATTATTAAAATAGGAAGAGAGGATACGGAAAGTACAACTTGAATAGTTTCCTGCTGATTTGTTTGTAGATCCTTCTCTGGATTCTAGAAAAAGAAATATCAACAAGGGCTTTATCCACCCAACCAAGACCAACTGGTCTCCTGTGCTTCTTCAATTGAAGAAACCCGACCCTTCACGAGGGTGATTAACGAGGAATCAAATAGCAACAATATGCCTCTGAGCCTGGTGTCAAGATCCTATACCTCCTGATCGATCTTTTCCCTAAAGTACCTCCTACTGGAAAGATCGCTCTAATCAGTGGTATATCTAGAACTTGATAGCTGACAGATGCCTATACTGCATCGTAATCTTGGCCAAGGATTTCTAATATATTTATCTGACACTACTGTGTCGTTAGCATTCACCCTTGCTCGGCATTTACATTATTTCATATGTTTCTATTTGGTTGCAGGTTTGAAAGAAAATCATGTATGATCCACTTGACATACTAAGAGATTCAGCATAAAAACATATAGACAGAAAAATATCTTTCTTACTTAGTGACCAAAGTCATATATCTCAAGGAAACTATAAATATATGAGCAGATATAATTGTTATATATATAAGGTGTAAGGAAGGACAATACTTTTGTAGATTCGAAAGACTTGATAGATGAACAACATATACTAATTCAAAAGACCGATCATGAATCACAAAACAAAGATTACAGAAAGAATGATTTGATAGCTACGGCTATCCCAATGATGTATTTCTATTGCATGACAAATAATATGATGAAGGAACTATGGTCTTGCCTGGACGATTCTTTTACTGATCAAAAACTGAAGGAAGTGTCGAGCAAGACAAGACTGGACTGCCGATTTGTTCTTGCAGCCGCTTTGATGATAATAACTTGACAGAGTTAGCAAGTACGCAGTTGATACACCAAGGAATGTATGATTCGGATTACTGAAATGCAGAGTAGAAAATACTTCCAAAGAATGCAAAACAATGCTCTAGAATATGTGATTCAGGTTTCAATATTGTAGAGACGAAGCACTTTAGCGGAATGCAAAAATATTGATCAATGCATTGCTTACAATTCTTGTGAATGCTTTTAAAAATGGTGCGAATGCTATTTTCTATCCAAGATTGAGTAAAAAGAATGAATGACCCAGAAAGAATGAATGCCAATAATTATATGTGCGCTCCTCCTACCCTGTCTGCATGCAAGGAGTGTTTCCTTCTTGTGTGCGGGCAGAGTGAGTTACAAAACAAGACTCCAACTCGCACACAACCAAGCGCTCCTCAAAAGGTAAGACACAATTTATATTTTATTTAATAGACATAAGGAAAAATAATTCTCACCAACTAGAAATATATTTATACTTATATGCATGTGCCTTGGCCAAGGCTACGAAGACTTAGGCTTAGACATTATTATTGTTTTTCGATCCCTGTAATCACCCTCTCCTTGTTGATATCTCTTTTTCCTTGTCATGTGATTTGTCCTGCAACCACTTCGACAAATAATGAAAGTTAAATCATTTCCTCGATGCGAAAAATAATATATATTATATCCATACATCCATTTTCACATATAATTGAAAAATATTCGCATATAAAAGAAAATCATTCTCACATAATTATACACATTATTCAATGAATAATTTTTCATATTCACATGAAAGCAGTTGTACACAACTAACAACATAACTAACATTTCATTGTTCAGAAGAAGGGGATGTAACAAGTCTCTTCCTTATCTTCAATTCCCATTTTCCTCTTCCTATTATGGGAATGCTCTGTCCCTTCTTTGACTGCTTCCATCTTGACCACAAACTCCTTACCTTCTATTTCTTTTCAGCTACATAGCCGAAATTTGTCACACCTTAACTTCTCGTTGTTTCCCTTGAATCCTCACCGGGTTCCCTAAATCATCCATACATTCTACTATCTTAGCATAACAGTCAACCTTAGCCCTATGTTCTTTTAACCAATTCATTCCAATGATCACATCATAGGAACCCAGAGGTGCTACGTAAAGGTTGACCTCTGTAGTGAAGTCTGGAAATTCAATCTTGGCTTCAAACAGACATTGCTCTACCCGATCTCTCGTCTAATTAGCATATTCAACCATCCACAATTTGGCCATATACCCAGTTCTTTTAGGGAACCTTCCCAGTAACTTAGGTGATATAAAAACATTCAGTGGCTCCAGTGTCTATTAAAATAGTTATTGGGTTTCCATAAAGCATACCTGAAGTTTCTATGGGAGCAACCTGGTACTTTGCTTGTCTATTGTCAACTGCTGCATGAATTATTTGCTGAAAAATGGTCTGTTGAGGTGGTAGAGGCTTTCGTTGCTGCTGTCCTTACTGGTTCTTAGAGGGACATTGATTTGCGTAGTGCTCACCTCCACAATTGAAACATCCTCCGAGCGGTCCCTTCTTTTTAGTACTTTTACTAGTGTGGTTTTCATCCTTCAGGGGGTTGTAATTATTCTTTTTAAACTGATTATTCTTGTACCCCTTCTTTTTGAAATTTTGTTGTGACTGCTCCCACTTACCTTTGTTATGCTTCCTGTCCCTGAAGGAATCATCTTTTTTCAATCTCTGTTCTTACCAAACAGCTTTCTCGTAAGCCTCATCCATAGTCCGAGGTGCCAAAACATCTACTGGTCCTCCAATACAATTGTTTAACCTCATTATGAACTTTCGTACTCGAAAGTTTTCATCCTGTTGATATTGTGGAACATATTTGAGTAAACGCGTATATTTCTCCCAGTACTCATTGACAGTTAGGAGTCCCTGCCTGAGGTTTTCAAAATCTAACAGTTTTTTATCATAAAATAATTGTGGAAGCCATCTTTGGCGGAATATCCTCACAAATTGATCCCATGACACATCAGCCACTGCCAATCCCATTTCAGCCCTTTTGTTTTCCCACCATGTGGCAGCTTCTCCTGCCAACTGGTAGGCTGCCCATGCTTCTTTAGAGTTATCTGAATAATCTCGAAGCTCAAAATACTTTTCCATTTCCGTCAGCCATGCCTCTGCAGCATCTCCCGAAGTAGAGCCTTCGAACTTAGGAGGTTTTATCTTTTTCATATCTTTGGCTAACTCATCGGCCAATCTACTTCTCTTGTATCCTATACTTAATGTTTTTGAGTTATCTTCATGCTGGTCATTTTGATTTTCAGACCTCTCATCTCTAGCTTCAGATTGCCCTTCTACCTTTTTCTCTAGGTGGGCTAATCTAGCCTGAGTTGCTTTCATCATACTCAATATCTGATCTAGTTTATCCATGGAGCTATTATCTTGATCTTCTGTAAACTCATTTCAGGAATTTTCCATTCCAATGAAGTTCCTGAAGAAATTAAGAGTTTTAATTAGTTTTTGGTTATTGTTTGTTGTCATTTAGTAGTTTTTACAATGAATTAAGAAGTCTTCCTTTTTGCATAAAATTATTTTTAAACTCAAGTCAAATACAAATAGCTCACAAAAATTTTAATTTATTTGAAGAAAAAGACCCTCTCTGTGATAGATTCATTAATAATTACAAAATTTCTCACTTCCTGTGATAGATTTATTGCATATTACAAAATTTCCATCACTCCCTGTGATAGATTTATTTCAATTCAATACAAAATGGTCGTCACTTTCTGTGATTAGTTTTTTAATCTTTTTCACTATCAGTGATAGGTTCCTCCTGATCGCTAAATTTTGAAAATGGGATAAGTCTATATCCAGGAGTCGGAACTCGATCTCCTTCAGATGTTTCTGGTTTAGTGTGGTCTTTAGATTTGGTCTTGTTTATGTCTACAATTATGGCAGACTTCACCTTCTTTTTCCAGAGACTGTCCATTTTCTTCTCTCCTTCCTAAGTCTTTTCAGAGCTTCGACTATCCGTAGTCGAATAGATACAGGGTCACGAATCTTTTTCCGATGTGTTTTTCTTATCAATAACATCCTGAGGAAAACATCAATAATTATTTTCAATGTTCTAAGCATGATGAGCCCCAAGGTTCAATGTGGAACCTGGTAGCTCTGATACCATATGTAACACCCACTCTAATCTAACAAAATTATAAACTTACATCTAACAACAGAATTTCAGCGGAAAGATTAACTAACTATTATGAAAATAGTATCGAATGCAATAGAATTCAAATTTCAACTAACTTTCATTTTCAGCTGAAATAATCTTTTCTAACAGAATACATATAACCAATAATAAACTAACTAACTTTTGATTAACTATCTTTCTCCAATAAAATTCAAATATTAAGATAGGAAGAGAGATTAAAAAAAGTACAACTTGAATAGTTTCCTACTAATTTGTTTGTAAGATCCTCCTCTGGATTCTGGAAAAAGGAATATCAACAAGGGCTTTATCCACCCAACCAAGACCAACTGGTCTCCCATGCTTCTTCAACTGAAGAAACCTGACCCTTCACGAGGGTGATTAGCAAGGAATCTAATAACAACAATATGCCTCTGAGCCTGGTGTCAAGAACCTATACCTCCTGATCGATCTTTTCTCTAAAGGTACCTCCTAACTGGAAAGATCACTCTAACCAGTGGTATATCTGGTACTTGATAGCTGACAGATGCCTATACTGCATCGTAACCCTGGCCAAGGATTTCTAATAATTATGACACTACTGTGTCATCAGCATTCTCACCCTTGCTCGGCATTGACATTATTTTATATGTTTCTTTTTGGTTACAGGTTTGGATGAAAATCATGTATAATCCACTTGACATAGGTTTGGATGAAAATCATGTATAATCCACTTGACATACTTACAGATACGGCATAAGAACATTTAGACAAAAAGGTATCCTTTAACTCAGTGACCGAAGTCAAATTTCTCAATGAGACTAAAAATATATAAGTAGATGTCAGTATATATTTATATATTTATATATATATATATAGGTATAAAGAAAAATACTTCTGCAGATTCAAAAGATTTGGTATTTGAAACACATACGGATTCAGGAGGTCATTCATGAATCACAGAATAGAAAATACAGAATGACAGAATTAATTGGTAATCTTGGTCAGCTACGGCCATCCAAAATAATGTATTTCTATCCATTGCATGATGAACTATAGTATAATGAAAGGAACTATTGTCTTGCCTGAAAAAGCTTTTACAAGTCGAGGCAGAGGGATATGCGACTGCAAAGACAAATTTTGATTCATGGACTGGTTTTTACGGCCGCTCCTATGATATTGATTCTTACTTGCGACAGAGTAACAAAAGAAATGTAGCTCACGCACAAAAATTAGATGGTTCGGATTTCTGAGTTGCAGTGACGAGGACACTCAAAAGAATGCAAATCAATGTTCATAGAATAGCTTACTAATCCTACGAATGCTTTTGGAAAGAGGGTGCGAATGCTGCTTCAAATGATTGAGTAAAGAATGACAATGAAAAGGATGAACGCCAACAAATATAGGCATGCCCCCTCCTTCCCCCGTCCACATGCAAGAAGGAATGTTTCCTTCTTGCGTGCAGGCGGAGTGGAGGAGTTACACATCAAGACTCCAGCTCGCACACCACCAAGCGCTCCTCATGAGGTGAGCGAAATATATTTTATTTAATATAGATAAAGAAAATAATTCTTACCAACTTGAAATATATACGTATATGTATGTGCCTTGGCCAAGGCTACGATGATTTAGTTGTCTAGACTTAGACTTAGGCAATATTGTTGTTTTTCGATTCTCGTAACCACACCTCTCCCTGTTGATATCCCTTTTTCCTTGTCAATTGATTTATCCTGCAAACACTTCGACAATTAATGGAGGTTAAATCATTTCCTTGATACGAACATTAATATATATATTATATCCATGCATACATCATTCTCACATATAAGTGAAAAATATTCGTATATAAAAGAATCATTCTCACATAATTATACACATTATCCAACGAATAAATTTCATATTCACATGAAAGCAGTTATACACAACTAACAACATAACCAACGTTTCATTGTTCAGAAACAGGGGATGTAACATGTGCCTCTATGTTTAGGTGCACTTCTTTCAACTGGAGCGCTTCTATTATGAATCTAGGCATGCCTTCAAAGTCTCAGACGCACTTTACCTCTGAAAAGCGCACCTTCTCTAAACACATTTTTCCTTTTGCAGGCACGCTTTTCCCTTACCAAGTGTGCTTTTCCCTCAAGAGGCCCACCTAAACTTCTTGTGACGCGTTTCAATTGTTTTATTTGTATCTTGATTGCCTTGGGAGGCATTTGGAGCATCTCGTTGATGTGTTTTGGCTCTAAAAGTATTCTCCTCTACATGTGGGGCCTACAAAATTAGTAAAAAACGATGCGCAAGAAACGAATTGAGGTGAGCCTTAGCACTTTTGTTTGGAAGGGTGGACTATATGTGAAATTTTCATATAGGTACAACAAAAACATAGAGGGAAGGAGAAGGGGCTCCATCGTCCCTCTCTTCACAATACCTTCCCTTATCTCAAATCCTAGTAAAGTTTCATCGAAATGAGCTGGTAACCACGCTACTGGCTGGATGGAGAAAGGATAGGGAAGGGTCCGGGAAGAGTACAAAAGATACATTATAGACACAGATAGCATATGACACAGCATTCTTTAGGACTCATTTAGATTTATCACTTTGGAAGAGATTGCTTTCCTTGGCTCTAGTTAAGCAAGGAGTGCTCTCTAGGGAACGTGATTTCTCGCAATTATATTCCAAGCAGCCTGTCTAAAAAGCTTGGAAGAGATCAAGGTCAAGTGTGGCTTTAGATGGTTGTTAGTTGAGCTACAGGACAAGAGAGATTGGGTTCTATGGTCTCAATTTGGTCAAGCTTGTGTTGTAGCAGCAATTTGAGGATTCTAGCCCAAATCTTGAGGTTCTCTAACAGGCATTCAATGGTTGTTTTGGCTTATGGAAAAAAACCACTTCTTGGGGCTGATACCCTTCAGGTTCGCTTTTGTCTTTGGCAAAGGCTTGTTGTTGACCATACAATTCCCCTGTTGGTGCCATTTTAAGACTTGAGTGTGATATCCAATATTAAGGCATTGTTTAAATTAAAGATTTAAACATCATGATAAGGACGGTAAAGTTGTTTTCATGAAATACAGTATTTAGTCAATGATATAGATAATTGCGTATGTATTAGTATCATAGTTCCACGGAGTTTCGGGGACAGGGGGACGGTAGGGGACGCGTTTCGGGGGTGGGGGGTCTAATTTTGGGGACGGCGGGGGACGGCGGCAGGGGAGCAGTGCGCTGAAATACATATAGTACTTGAAAAATAAGTTATAAAAAGATGTATAACTGTAGAAGTCTATAAGATGTATAAATTAGTTATAAATTAGACATGTATGCAAAATGTGGAAGCATAGACAAGGCATGTGAACTGTTTGACAGAATGCCTCAAAGAAATGTGGTCTCATGGACTGCAATGATTGCAGGATATGCACAAAATGGATTTGTTGAAAAGGCTTTAAAAATTTTAAAGCAAATGCAATTGGTTGGTGTAAAGCCAAATTCCACAACCTTTGCCAGCCCAGCATCCTCCCTGCCTATGTCAAAATAGGAGCTTTGGAATAGGGTATGGACATCCATCAAAACATAAAGGATAGAGGAATTTTGTCAGATGTTGTAGTTGCAACTGCCCTGTTAGACATGTATGCAAAATGTGGAAGCATAGACAAGGCACGTGAACTGTTTGACAGAATGCCTCAAAGAAATGCAGTGGCAAAACTGGGGGACGACGAGGGGATGGTGGGGACATTTCCCTGAAGTCTCCCCGTCTCAAAAACGGGGAGACGTGGGGGACGGCTATATTTCAGGGGGGACGTGTCCCTGTGGAACTATGATTAGTATTTAAATAAACATATATTATTTAATAAATAATATTATTAATTAAATATTATTATAATTGTGATCATTATAATATAATATTATAAATATATATAAAACTAATGTAGAAGTCTATTATTAACACATTTAAATGAATACAATTAATATTATTAAATAAAACAAAGATATTATTATATATTAATATATTAATAAAGATATTATATTATTTATATATATTAATAAAATAAAGTTATTTTTATATAAGATATTATATATATATATATATATATATATATATATATATATATATATATATTAATTAAGATATCAACAATGCCTAAGCAGCAATCCATATAAGGAAACAAGTAATCACATTTTGAAAGCACCGATTAATATAAAAAGAACACAGAATGCATTGTAAGGAGTAATACCAACAATCAGCAGTAAATATCATCTTGTAAAAGCAGTGATTAACATTATTTCCATAGTTCCACGGGGACGCATCCCCCCCCCCCCAAACCAACTGTCCCCCAGAGGGGGATGTTTCCGGGACAGGGAGACGCTGGCGAAACGCCCCGCCCCCCCCCCCCCCGCCGCCGCCATCCCTCCTTGGGGAGGCTTCTGGACGTCCCTCCGGAAAACATTTTTTAATCATTTTTTTTAATTTCAAGGAAAATGAAAACCTAAAAGCGCCTCTAAGTTTAATAGTTTATTTTTGACCTTTTTTTTATTTGTTTCATAGTTTATAGATGAGGATGCTACACAAACAGGGCTGGTTGGTATTCGTTTAGATGAGCTTGAGCATTTGGGGTCCAACAGTTCCAGTGATGAGGAGATCGACATGGAGCTTGGGGATGATTAGATCATTGGAGGCATCAGGCCATTAACCATTTTGGCATTTACTATTTAGTATTTACTATTTACTATTTCAGTATTTTGAACATTGTTGAAACTTGATTGTAATTATGAACAATGATTATGAAATTCAAATTATGAAACATCTAGTTCTCGTTCCAATGTCTATTAAATTTAAGTACATTGTTTCCATGATCACTAGTTCAATGAAATCATTGCAATGTGTTTCAACTCTAAACTTTACTTATTCCTTAGGCTTCTACAGTTATACATCTTTTTATAATTAATTCTTCAAGTATTATATGTATTTCAGTGCACCACTCCCCTGTCGTCCCCCCGCCGTCCCCCGCCATCCCCAAATTTAGGCCCCCCGCCCCCCCGTCCCCGAAACTCCGTGGAACTATGATTATTTCAAATGCAGCGATAGTTGCAATAAGGAACAACAAATCATTTATGAAGGGTTGCAACCTCTTAGAAATAATACGATCTCTTTAGGATACACCTCTTCAACATAGGAAACATATATATATATATAGTTGTTTATAACCTACCTTGGAGGGGGGGAGTGAGAAGAAATTAAAATAATAATTTCCGAGTTTGAAATACATATACATCTCTGATTAAAACAGCAGAATGGATCAATGAAGCAAGCAGCATTTTAGCATCTGCAAAATACAGAGCGGAACCAAGGAATATAGACAGCAGGTATATATAAATATAACAGCAATGATTTACATAAGCATAAAAGTGACAGCAGAACTGTATGTTATTCTACCCCTGTGGAATAATTGTATCTATGCTTAATGAATATAAAAATGAATAAATATATTCATATACATTTACAATTATGCTGGTAACTGATCCTAATACTAGTGATGTTATGGATAATGATCTGATTCTGGCAATAATTGGTCAAGGAAGGATGAGGTAGAACTTCAAGGAGGGGGAACGGCGAATGATTCCTCACTAGGCTGGCAACTCATGATGATGGTTAAGGACCACATGAGACCAAGGAGGATAAGGTCCTGTTGTGACCAAATCACACATCGCCCCATTGCAAATGGGGACCCCCTTTTTTGAGTTCTAATGCTTTGCATTTAGTTTTGGGTGATGTCTTAGGTTCGTTTCCTCTGCCAATCCAACAATAAGTCTCTCCTAGAAGGTCTTTATAACTGGAGTTCTCATCTGGAACATGAACTTGCAGTAATGAAGAGTCTTGATCAAATTTCATCCAATTCATGAACACTGAGACCAATCCTGATGTATGTTTAAGATCCTGAAACAACTAAGTCTGGTAGCCTGAAATCCTGAAATCCTGAAAATTTGACTAAGTTTGAAATCTGGTGGATCCTCCAAATTCTAGATTTTGCATGTTAAATCTGGTGGTTTCGAGACCTATCTCAAACATCCTGAAAGGTATATTGAAAAATATTTAAGTATATACTTAAATATATTTTTCAATAGACCTTTACCCTGAGAGACCCTGAAAAATGACTAAGTACTGAGAGAGCGCAAAAACTCCATCCAGTGCGACAAGGCATAAGAGTGGCGCAAAATCTTGGCGAAATGCATCAATATCAACCGAACAACAAAATCTTCAAGTCATGCGGCCAAACCAAAGCGCCATTTTGGAAGGTAAAGTGAGGTGAAAAGGTTAAATTTCAAGAGGATCTGGATTCTTTGTCTAATGCGCTCAAACCACTAGTTTTAAGGAGATATCAAAACCCTCATCTAGTGCGCTTAAAGAAGAAGACACCTTGATGTGGTATTAATTTGCAAGCTTTAACATATTTCAACCAAGCATCAAAAAGCCCATCTAATGTGCCAACTTTGAAAGGCAAGTTTTAAGGAGGATCAAAAACCTTGATCCAAAGCACCCATATGATGATAAATTCCACCAATGTCTAAAATCACTAAGCAATGCGCCCAAAGCAAGAGGATTAAAAGTTCTAATCCGATGCGCCAGCCCTATAGGGTGTTTAATTGGAATTTTGATATTTTAAATGAAACTTAAGTCAAAACTTGAAATTTCCATCTGCTGCGCTAAGGGTTAAGAAGAAATTCAGTTTGAAAGTGGGATCATAAGGAGCATGCAATAATCCCAACTGCTGCGCTGGCCTTAGAAGACTCCAAAGTTCTAATCTAATGCGCCAAATCTTGATCTAAAGTATGTAAGTTGCAAACTTTGGGAACCTTTAAGAGGAGAGTCTTGAATATTGATCTGATTTGAGAAAGAGATCCTGACATGATCAGCTAATGCGAAACCTTCTAAATGTGTTTTCAAAGGGGATCCAAGCCTTTCAACCACAGTGCCCACCAATTGGCTGTTTTGGTGATGTTTTCAAATCCAGATCAAGATGAGATCTAATCCTTGATCTAATGCGCCAAGTCTTGTCATTTTCAAGACAGACTTCAATGCAGATCCAAAATGTTCAAGTGATGCTCCAAGACTTGTCATTTTCAAGACAAGATTAAAGAGGATCTTAAAAACCACATCTGCTGCCCCATATTAAGATGGAGTTTTAAAGGCTTTTGAAGAAGCAACCAAAATGTGGAACCATTGCGCCACCTCATGGTAGGGAACAAGTGTAGCATAAGATCAGATTTTTAAGATTTTTTTAAGAAATTCCTAAAATCTTAGTCCATTGCACCCATCTAGAGTGAAAATTTTGTGAGACATGAAGGATCAAGACTCCCATCTAGTGCGCCAAAAGGATAAGTTGGATGCAAGTATCAAGGAGTTTGATTGGAGTTTCAAGGGGAGACCCATTCCTTTAACTGATGCGCTAGTGCTTAGAGATAAGTTTTTGAAGTATGACTTTGTTGATTTTTGAAGGAGATCCCAAATACTTCAAGTGATGCGCCACATATGGGAAGAGGCTGCAAACTTTTGATCTAATGCGCCATACATATAAGAGGTTGCTGATTGGTTTGTGATCCATTTCAAGAAGATCTGATTTTTGCTATCTGCTACGCCAAAAGGGTAAGAGTTAATTTTGAGTTTTAAGTGGCAAATTCAAGTGACCTTTGGTGAAGATCAAAATTATGAACCCCATTCATTTGAAGGAAGATGATGATTGAAGTTTTTGAACATCATTGAAGGAGGCTTGAACTTAAGTTTCTTGAGACAATTCAATATGGATCCAAAACTCTCAACTTATGCGCCTTTTCCATGTAAGATTTATAAAGAAGAAGATGAAATGCTGATCTATTTCAAGAAGATCCTAAACTTTCATCTGCTGCGACAATACAAGATGAGGATTCAAAATCCTTAACCGTTGCGACTCAACCAATGCGACCACCTTAGATGAAATCAAATGCAAGTTTAATATAAGTTTAAATGCCTTATCAAGAAGAGAATTTCCCATCTAATGCCCCTTGATTAGAAAATGCATGAAGTGATTCTTATATATTATAAAATCAAATGTTTATCAAGAAGATTGATGTTGTCTCTTTCCTTGTTGCAGGAGCATGAATGGAGCTAAGGAGTCATCAAAGAAGAGAAAGCTGGAACCACCTTTATGCTAGGAGAAGAGAGCATTATATCAAGATCAACATGCTTCATCAACTACATCATGATCATCAAAACAAGGCTTTCATCCACTCTACTTCAAGTTCTTTCAACCTTCAAGGAAGAGTCATCATGTGGCTACTCTAAGGAATACTTCAAGATCATCTTCAACTAAGCATTTCATCAACTACATCATGATCATCAAGAGCAAGTGCTTGAATCACCTTCAAGTTGCAGAGGAAGCATCATTCCAAGAGGCTCACATCCAGTTGCATATGCTCCATCATCAAATGTTCCAAGGCATTCATCCATCCAAGCTTCAAGACTCTTCAAACCTTCAAGTCCAAAAGAGATCCTACTTCTAATCATGAATCAAGTATCATCATCATCTACTACATTACTCTTCGTGAAGGATCATCTAGAGAAGATCATCATGTATCCTACAAGAAGAAGAAACATCACAAAGTCATGCAAGTGAAGCAACATGTATTCATCCAGTTTACAAGAAGATGAACAAGGCAAGATCAACAAGATACATCTCAAGTGTTCATCATCAAAGCAACCACATCGAAGACATCACATACAGATGATACAATTTTGGAATATGCTGAGATGGCACCTAGGTGGCATGTACACATCATCATCCAATCATAATCAGCCACATCATTTCAACTACATTCAATGTATCATTTGATAAAATAAGCCAAAGGGACACCTATGTGGAGGATGTTTTAAATGATTTCATATTATCCTTATCACATTGGAAAACGTGCTTTCATTGCCTCTCATATGTACTAAAAATAGAAAGTTGTTGTAACTACCTACTGAGGTGGCATGATCTAAGCCCTTGGCTACATGAAATGATCTAAGCCATTCATTGTAATCCTGGACCTCTATATAAAGGCCTTGTTGCCTCATTTGTAAAAGAGTAGTCATTAGATTTTAGAAGTGGAGTAGGAGAGACTCTCGAAATTCTCTAAGAGGACTTGGAGATTGTTGTAAATATTTCTTAAGATTAATGCAAAGACATTGGAACTCATGTGGTGTTAAGTGTTATCTTGTGGAATCACAGGGTATCTTGTATCTTGAATTGAATGAAGAGATGTTTCAAATTAGATTAAGAGTAGATTAGAAGCTCTTTGATGTAATGTATGTTGTACTGAATATTTGATCAACTCCTAGCTCATGCTTTTAACATTCATCGCTGGTGAAGTGTTGTGTAAAGCTAGTCTGAGCCCCATTTGCTTAAGTTCGATTGTGGATGCTTGTTTGAGTTGCGCCGTCTTATGGGTGCTTATATGAGCCTTCATTATTTGAAAACCATTCGCGTAACCTTAGGAGATTGCACCAACTTCATGTAGTTGTAGGCATCCTTGGCGAAGTGAAGCTAGGTTTACTTAGGAGTTTGTCTATTCTTACATCATCATTGCTTCATTGACCTTAGATTAGCTTCCTAAACCTTACCTTTTCATTTCTTTATCATTAAGACCTTGTATATACATCATCCACACTGAAGGAGAGATAAGCTAAACGAAAGAAGAAAAGTCTAATGTAAGTCCCTTTGTGATTATCAGCAAGATCACATGTAATCACTGAGTTAACCCATCACGAATTATAAAAAAGGAACCTTGGAGTTACTTCACTGGATCACATAGTTCAGCCTTTGAAGAGCTTTATTCAAGAGAGAGTGGGATACTCTAGTGTTTTACTCTATTGTTGACTTGTCTAAAAACAATCATCAACAGGTCCTATCCTTGGGTGTAGAGTTGAGGATCTAGGACACCCTATTGCAGCCTTCCGAACTATCCCCACTTGAGTCAACTATTGAAATAAATAAAGAAAGGGAAATCTCCAATCATAAGAGGAAGGTTTGGCGTGATAGAGGGGAACGGCATAAAGTCCTCACTAGGTAGCGCCCACCTCATGATGATGGTTAAGGACCACATGAGGCAAATGGAGGATAAGGTCCTGCTGTTGGGCCTAGGGTAGAGTAAACTTGGGACATCTCATCACTTCTTCCCCCTCTTTATGGTTGAACCCACATAGTACTTGAGCCTTGTTACATTGTTACATATGATCTTTCTTAGATTTAGAATTAAATGTATTTCATATCATATTCATCTAACATGGTTGCGGGTCTCCATAACCAGATTTACATATCTTTTACATGATTTGAATATATAATTTATTATATATACTTTGATCTAATGAATTGTATTTCCAATGTTATCTAACATGATTGCAGGGCCTAAAACAGAATTTATTTTGCTTACAGCATTTAAATTGGTAAGTCGTAACCCTAACTTGTGATTTTAGGGCAAAATCTGGGGCAATACAAGAAGGGGACATTACATAGAGCTTCGTCTTCTCAACTACAGAGTTATTGTTCAGTCTCCATGATAAGGATCTCTATGCCCCCAGCACCAGTCATAATTTCGTTATGTGGGGATATTTGTTGTTGCTTCATGTTCTGTGGAAGCTTCTGCAAACTAATTGTTCACCCTTTATGCAGATTAGATTTTGGGTTTTCTGTCATCGACTGTCTTTTATTTTACAGATCATATTTCACTCCCACATGACTGTTGGTGATGTTCTGTTACGGATGTTTTTTATTTGATTTTTCTAGTACATGTTCTCCTTAGCATGGCTCCCATTTCTTTTTAAGAGGACATTTGTGGTGAGGGTGGTTGTTGTTCAGTGTAAATTCCGTAGTACTTTCTGTCTACTGGTGGAGCTTGTTTTTCCACTCAAAAAACCTGCATTTGCTGGTCCAAATATTTTTTTGTAAATGCTTTATACTCCTAAAGTTACTTTTTAATTGCAAATCAAGCAATTTCAAGGAAAAAGAAAATAAGATAACATAATAAGAAGATTACCCCCCATGAAGCTTCATAACTGCAGTCACATCAATTGATGTCTCCATGCATAAATACAGAATAGAAACAATGCATTTCATACTATATTATGAAACATATAAACTTAAAGATTGTCAGCAAACATACCTCCACCACCATTCATGGTCCTCTGCTGCAAGCTGGAAGTATGTTAATGCAACGGTGATAAATGCAGTGACAATGATAAGGATGATGAAGACAATGAAGAGAATGCTGTATATTGTGTAAATCTTGTGACCCCATACACTGGCAAAAATATAATATAGCTCAATGTAAATAGCACTAAATGGCAAAAAGCCTGCCATAGCCATCTGAGGAACCGCCTTTCTGTACCATGGCAAAGGAGGAATCTCCCGGGGATACTTTGTGGTACGGCATGGAGCTTGAAACTCTGTTTTGCTATTCTTACCAGCAATGCCACCCAAAACAAGCAAGGGAGCAGTGATTAGTGTCCAGATGAGAAGAATTACAACAATAGTCCCTAATGGCAATGCCGCTGTAGAGGTATACGCAATGGCTACTGTGTTCAGGAAGCAAAAGGTTAGGAACAAAGGCCCACAAAATATGCAACCTGTCAGCAACAGGTTCCTTACCTGCAGCATGAAAACCTTAGATGTTCACCAACAAAGAAATAACACAAAGATATATTCAATAATGTAGAAATTCACGTCAACATAAAAGAAGAGAAGCAATGACACTTTTCCAATACCCAGTTTGTTCCTTCAAGTTGACCATAGAAGGAGGCTGCAACATAGCCTGCAATTCCAGATGTAAGAGAATATATAACCACAAGGGCAGTATATAGGGCTCCCCTGTTGTATGGATAGAAAACTCCCACCAATGCAAGCATAAAGATGAAGATAGCACTGCAATGCAAAGATGGAGTAGCATTATCTTAGCAAAAAGTTAATGTTTATAGAATACTTATTTCAATCTACCATGCAGCTTACAAGTGGTGAAAAAGATTTTCAGCATCATCTTGGATTTGAGGGTATGAATGAATGTCAAAGATCTATAGGCATGGCTGTTTACAAAGTTAAAATCAAGGGGAGGAAGCAAGAACAGCAGAAGTTCATTTCATAGAGAAAAACTCAGATACAGATGTATTTCGTGAAACTTTACATCACTGAAGAAAAGCAAAATATCCAGAAACTGATTCAAACCTACTTACAGTGCTAGCAGCTGAGTTCCAGATCCCAGAATAGCAGCAAACAGAGACTTGTGTGAAGGATATCGGAAGACATCTCCATGAATGTACTTCCATCCTGTCTCTTCTTGATCATCCATTGTTTCCTCATCGCGAGAGTATCTTCACATTAATAGGATGGGAGACACAAGTTTAAAACAAAGCACGAAGGTGTGTTCAATATTGTAAATCCTATCCAAGATTATAAGTTTCAAGGACAAGAAAATATTAAGAACCATCACTAATAAAAGGATTAAAAAAATTATGTGCAATACCAAAAATCAAGCTACATTACTTGATAAAATCATTCTTCAGAATTCGCATGAGTATTGTTGCAAGAAATCCCGTCAAAAGGAGAACAGTTACACATGAATTAATAATAGAGAACCAATGGATTTCCAAATGTTGAGGTAAAAATGAAGATTTTGAATATTTATCCATTCGGCGTTCGAAAGGAGTGTTAGTTTCTGCCCACTTGACAGAGTACATGAACTCAACCTCAATCTCCTTGTCATCAGTAATATCCACTGTGTACTGAGGATCTGTACTCACCTTAATTTCTATCACTCTGTTATTGTTGTATAGAATATCAAATTGCAAATGTCTGTAAATCAGATACCTACGATCCTTCTGTTCTCCTTTTATATTTTCAATCTTTCCAATAAAACCCCATACAGGCAAATCATCATAGTACATCTGAAAGTAGTAATCATTCTTAACTGCATCTCTGAACTTTGCCAGATCCACTTTGGTCAGTAATTTCTTGCAAATAGACTCTGAGTCTTTATCCACCCGGAATTTTAGTTGATACCTAGCATCAACCATACGGTCACCATTTAATAATTCTCCAAGAGCTTCCCTCTTCTCCGTCACATGATCTGCAATTATTAATCAATAAAAGCAGAATGACTCTCAGGACCAGAAAATGAAATGAGAGATGTTATCCTAAAGCTCAGAAAATTGGGATATGCAATCTCTTACAAAATACAGAAATTTTTGAAGGAGAAAATGTCACTCAGCTTATACCAACCTGGAGGGCAGAATGGCAAATCAAAGTACCGATATGTCTCACTGCCAAAACATCACAATTACCGCATTAGAAAAAGAAACATCTTCAAATTACATATTTTAGATAAGTGGCTGATATCCAATTCTAATTGTTTAATAAATATAAAAACGTAAGCTATCGTGACAGATAAAGTATCCTTTAAGCAGAAAAAGCTAAGTTCTTGTGAAGATAAGCTACTAAATTTCCAACTATTAAATAGTTTCTAAAATAAACAGAAGTGCAGAGCAATCCAGCTACCACTTGCATCAAAGTCAATATGTTTCCATTCATAATCGGTTCAAATTTATTTTAGTGTCTTTCATTTAGAGGGATAATAAAATCTTAAATTGATAAAAGGAGTGCCAAAGACAAATTGGATATATTAAGTAGTTATGTTTTCTGAATAGTAATCAACCCAGGTAAAACAACAGTTGCTATATACCTGAAATAATACCAGATGGGGCATCAACTCTATTGAAGAATCTTAAAAACAAATACCATGCATCAGAAGCTGGACAAGCCTTATCCAAAGAATCTGTTGTTTTCATCTAAGTTGAAAGGAGAATCAATCTCCCAATGTTTGTCATGACTGAAGAATCCTAGTGATCAGTTGTCTGCTGTTGAGAAACTAGTGGATGGAAAAGAGTAAATAAGTATATAAAAATGTCTTCTCCATCATGCCTCCTCCTCCCTGAATGATCTCTCTTATATACCTTATCTCTCCAATAGACATAACCCTTCACATGCCCTTTGACATTTATTAAAACTAAACTTTAATTATATTTTCAGTTTATTATTATTTAAAATAAACTTTAATATTTTAATTTTATATCTTTATAATTATAATATATTTTATATTTTGATGTTTTATTTTATTATTATTATTTATTATTATTATTATTTATTATTATTATTATTATAAGCCCATTTTGAGAAGGGGACATTACAATCTGCTTTTCCCAAGATTGCTTGTCCTCAAGCAATCACGGACTAGGATGCTACATAATTTCTTCTTCGTTTGACGGAGTCTTTCTTCAAGATACCAGGTTCCCAAATTAATCTTGGAAATTTGTATTCCCAATCCTTGATCCAAAACTAAGACCTATACGCTCAATTTTAGTAACTTGAAGATAATTTGGCATGATATCATGTTGATTATTGTGAACATTCATCTCTTGTTCACCCCCAAGAATGATCAATTGTCTTGCCTTCATGGTGCTAGGAATGTCTAGTGCCTCATCTTTCATAAACCTCCCAACTTGCTTGTAGCTTGATACCCACAATGCCATACCAAACTTAGTTTTGTCTACCCCCTCTCCCTTGGTACGCGTATCGCCGTATCGGATACGGATATGAATACTCATAGGATACAGCTTGGATACTTCTTGGATACCGTATCCAACCGTACCCAAAAAAGACCCCTTTTTTTTCCCGTGCCGGATACGCGCAGATGCAGCATTCTCATGATATTTGTGCCGTATCCCAAAAATATTAACCCTAGAATATTAAAAATTGCCGCAAGCAACTGTTCCATGACCTAGCATGCTGATTTCTTGTTGCAGGGAACTACTCTGGACCAACACGCACACAATGGAAATATGTCTTTCTATGCAATTGTATTTACTCAAATAATCGCATTCATTCTAAAGTTGGAGATATAGTGTCAACAAGCAATGGAGGAAGAGGCAAATTTTATTAATTGGTGATACTTTTTTTAATTTTTGGCTTTTTTGTTTTACTTTACATTGTAAACTTTTATTTATTTATTAAGTTTAATACATTTAACTTTTTAAGTTTAATTTATTAATATATAATATATTTGTTAAATATATATTAGTTATATTAAATTTAAATTATTTAATATTATTTATTGCTAATCTATCTATCTATCTATATATATACACACATATATATATATGTTGTATCTAGCCGTATCCATATTAGGGGTCTTGAAAAATAGCCGTATTCGTATCCGATACCATATCCGTGTCCAACTCTGTTACAAAACCTTGGATACCAACATGACACCCATTTTGCTTACCTTCATCTAGCATCAAACTCCCCAGAGTGACTATCTCTATTTTGTCTTCAAGTGTGGTGAGGTGACAATTTGGTGAATGTGTCCATTGTCCTTTAGTGTCCACGCTAGTCTCTCCTACATACATCATGTGCAACCCAAAAGTCTCCTTCTCATGACTACAAACTAACCCATCAATGATCTCATTAGTGTGTATCATCATGGAGTTTTCTTGATAAACTTGCAATTCCTCCTCATGGGGGTCTGAAAATTGGGTGGATGTTTCTTGGGCATCATCTGCAATTATTGACACATCTTCAACACATAATATCAGCTATTCTTCCTTGGGTTTAGCAACTTGTGATTCTGATTCTGACTTCTCTTTTGTTGTCACTAATGATTCTCTTGGATCTTGCTCCATCTCCTCCTTAGCCATTTTTCTTATGTATTCATATAGGCCTCTTTTGTCGAGATACCAGTACCCGAGTGCCTCCAAGTACTCATCAAAGGGAATACAGGCTTTTAAATCATCTCACAACCTTTGATGGTCAACAATTTTGGGGGTCTCAAGTTTGTACAATAACTCTTGAATAAGATCCATGTCCTCTTCTTTTCGTAGACCTTTAAGTCTCTTTGATTGGAATGCTTTCAAGATATTAGCCTTACCCTGCAGGCTGGCAGGATCAAAAGCTTCGATACCATTGTAATGTCCCGTTTAGATTTTTATATTTTTTCTTCAAGTATAATAAGATCTGGTTCACAATAATAGTTGCACAATAAATGGTAAGCATGAAATTAGCCTATCAATGGTGTCTATAGCAAACTGTATCTAATTCAGAAAATAATATTTAAAATGTAGGAAACTTATTCTTTTATTTTCTGCTGGTAATCCTTCCAAATCTGCAATAATTTTCTCTAATAAGATGCCTTTGAATTGTCTTTAAATCTGGTCTGAATCAGGGGTTTTCATCCACTTATTCATCATGGGAAATCAGGGGGTTTTTACCTCTAATTTCAGACCTTGAGGGGTTTCATCCTCAGGCTGCTGAACCAAAATTCATTCTCCAACAAGGAGTAAATAAGTATATAAAAATGTCTTCTCCATCATGTCTTCTCCTCCTAAAATGATCTGTCTTATATACCTTATCTCTCCAATAGACATAACCCTTCACATGCCCTTTGACATTTATTAAAACTAAGCTTTAATTATAATTTCAGTTTATTATTATTTAAAATAAGCTTTAATATTTTAATTTTATATTTTATAATTTTATTATAATTAATATTTTGATATTTTATTTTATTATTATTATTATTTTAAGCCCATTTTGAAAAGGAAACATTACAACAGATCCCATAGTTAGCATGTGAGTGTGAAAGCTAGAAACAAATGCAACATATTCAAGTCCAAGTTTAGTGAGATTAGTTAAGAAAAGTTGTATGTCCTTTTTCTCAACGCCACATGACTTACAATGTGCTCTTAGGTCATTAACCTTTGTTACATAATCCTAGATGTTGTCAAAAGACTTAGGATCAAGACTCATTAGTTTATTGTCAAATATCGCCTAACTTCATCAATTGTACCATATAGGGTTTTTAATTTTTCCCATGCATCATGTGAATTTGTACATCCATCGAGTTGAAACATAATGTCAAGAGAAACTAAACTCCTGTAGTGTCCCCCACTTAGCTCATCACTCCAGAAGATCAGAGTTAGCCTATCACAGGGTTCCCGTAAGCTAACAGCAGTGTTCAGGGAGTCAGTCTGAGGACTTACTATTTATAGTAAGTCGTGGCAGAGCCAGTTCCTATTTTTAGCAGGGCAATTGCAGGGTCAAAGTGCGAGATTAAAGGTTGAATCCTCCAGAGCATTATTCGATTAAGTTAAGTTAAATTAAAGATTTAACTTATGGTCTTATGTAATATAATATAACTTTAAGTTATATTATAAAGTCACTTTATAATTGTTAAGTTATAACTTAAAAGTGACTTCCCTAGGGATGGGTGCCCCATGGTCCTCCAAGGTGATGTTTTTAAAATGAAAATAAATTAAATAATCCCTCCCTTGGGCATTGGATTAGGAGAGGGAAATAAAAGACCACTTTGGGGATTCATTTGCTTATGTTTGCTTATGTGACTTTTGCTCTGATATTGAGCTGCTCCAGCATTGTGGTTTTGAGCTTGGCTCTTTAGCTTTGATCTTCGATTTGCAAAGACGAAAACCTTTGCATTTCGCCTTTCCTCGCGTATGAGAGAGTGCATCAGGAGAGGGTTGGGAGGCTTCACACAGGGGCTTCATTTGTACATTCAGGGAATTCATTTTCGAGACAAGTTGAGCATGGAATGAGGACATTCGAAGGAGTTTGGGGTTGCAATTGTTAGAAGACAGATTTTAAGCGTTTCTATGCCATTTTATTGTTGTTTCAGACTCTTTGGTTGTTGGGCCGTACCACCTAGGGGGGTCGTACCACTCATAGACAGCAGTTACTTCATCTTTATTGGCTATCATCAGACTAAAAGGGGTCGACTAGAGGCAGAGATTGTTTGCAGTCCAAAACAGAGAAGAAAAAAGGAGATTTGCTGGAGTTTATTGTTGTTCACCATTGCTGCAGGGCCGTACCAAGCTGGGTAGAGGACGTGGGCAGTTTAGAAGATCATTTCCACCTTCTAGCATCAACAAACTCTTCTCATCTTGGCGTTTGGGGACTGTCATAGCATTGCAGTAAAGGGATTTAGAATATTTCTTGCTTTGTATGAGTTTTGGAGTATTTCTATGAAGGTGTACTGATGTACCCATTTCCGACACTTAACAAAGTTGAAGATTTCCAAGTGGGTATTCCATTTTAATTAGTTTTAGTACGTTTTATGATCTGGGTTGTCTTTCGTTTATGCAAATTGGTTGTATATTTTTTTGGTTTATTTATCTACTTCATATACCAAACATGCAATGCAAAAAACACACATGCAAAACAACCCATAAACCTTAAACAGCAGAAAACCAAAAAAAATGCAAAAAAAATCAATCAGTGCAAAACATATATAGAGGGGTGTATGTTACAACTCCTAAGACAACCAAGAGCTTTTGTTTGTTCAATCATCCAAAGTACCTTTTCCTTAGCATCTGTGGGTTCAATTACTTTTTGTTCAACATAAGGTGTATATCCTTGTTGCATTGAGGCATTCCATGCATTTTGATGCCATGTGTTGTAGTTGTATGGTTTTAGCAATAGAAATTTAAAGTTACCCATTTGTGAAGGAATAGAGAGCACAGGCATAAAAAGATGCACAAGCACAATCACACCAAGAGACACCCCCCCCCCCCCCCAAATCACTCAATCAAAGAGCCCCCCCCCCCCCCCAAATGATTATGAGGCCCCCTAGGAAAAAAATGCAAGAAAAGGTACAATGTGGTTAAGTTTGGATGTCTAAATCGACCGATTATAACACGGTGATTTTTACAAATTGGCATTCCAAAACTTAAGATAACAATTGTAGATGTTTTCCTTACATTTTTTTGTTAAGTTACAAAAAAAGTTTGGGAAATTTTGAAATCGGGGGTGAAAATGACGTCCCGTCTTAATTTGATACAAACTAGTACTTTGGAGGCCTAAAATGCTTAAAAAATGCTACAATTTGAGAAATGCTTCGACACCACTATGTTAGCAACAGAATTACCTTTCCGTCGACTATAAGTTTGTCAAATTTCGCCTACGTGAGCGAAAGTTGTGACAAAATGAAAAAAAGGGCCAATTTTGGCCTTGGAGGATAAGGTGTCCCGTATGCGGACAAGGAGGTCGCCTAACGGGCAGGCAGTCCGCGGCGGACAAGGTGACCGGTTCCGAGGCACAGGGGTTGGTTTTACGACAGAGGGAGTCTGCAATCCAGCAAAAGGGCCGATGTGGATTTGGAGCGGGCTTGAGCTAGGAGGTCCGAATCCAATCCAAGTGGCCAAGCAGGGGTCGATATCACCCAAAATAGGGCCAAAAAAGGGCTACACGAGAACAAAGGTCAAGTCCAAAAGGGGCCCAAACAAGAGCAAAATGGGGCGGACTTGGGGCTGGCTTGGCCAGAAGACAGGATCCAAGGCCACATTCGCTAAGTGTCTGTGGGCCAGTGGAGGCCAAGATGTTGAGTCACAACCATGAAAGAAGTCAAGATCAGCTTGAGAACCAGAGGCAAGGGGGTCGATGGGACCCAAAGTACTTCCAGAGAAAACAAACGCCAGAGAACGCCTTGGTCAAAGCAAGCCAAAAAAATCAGACGAGGTCGGATGAAGCCAAACAGGGCGCTATAGAGGCGAACAAAGCTACCGAGCTTGGAGTGGCTCGGACGAGTCCAGGGCGATGAGCCCGCAACTGGAGTGGCCACATGGAGCTGAGAATCCCAGACGGACTGTGACAAGGGCCAGAAGATACAAGTTGTCCCAAACTGGATCTTGCCTACAGAAAAGATGATCGACCCACAAATGGAACAAGAAATTTGCAGGGGGCAATATGGCCCTCTACTAAAACAATTTTGATTTTTGACCAAAAAAATCCAAAAAATTACCTGTCTAAATTGATTTTTGGACAGTCAATCTTTACAGATTTGGGCCTTCTAATCTCAATGGTGAGGTCAGATTTGCACAAAGAAAAAATTCTTGGCAAGAACCCTCCAAAACTGGTATTTTCTCCACAGTTTTCTGATTCTTCAGATCATCCAAGGATGCAAGAGAAGAGCATACTCATGTGCTTCGAAAAACAACTCTACACTCTCAGATTTCTAAAAAGATTGCTAACCCACAAGTCACGACCGCTCTGATACTATGTAGGATTTGGCTGAAAGCCACCCAAGAATGCAATGAATGAAGGAAAGCAAAACTAGAAATCAGAAATGAGCAAGAATAAATTGTATTCTACTCAAGATAATGCAAAGCATACAATGGAATGAGATTACTCTTATGAGAGCAATGGGTAAGTATATATAGGATTTACCTGTCCAAGAGACCAAAAACACTACCAATGTGGGATAAAGTGAAAAAGTCCCTAAGTAAACTTAACCTAGTGTGAAGAGAGCTAAAGTGGAGAACTAGCTAGGAAAGAACTAGATAGCTATAGCTAAAGAACCCTTTTCACACTAACAAGGGCGTGCAGTAAATACTACAAAATGCCCAACATGTAATAGTACTCAAGGGCATAGTTGAAAAAACATGTGAGTACTCACAGGACTCACGAGTACTTGGCAGAAACTTCTGCCTGCAAGTACTCACAAATAAATCGCAGTGCGTTTTCTTGCAAAACTCACCAGAAATCAGAAAAAACTCGCCGAGCGTTTTGTAATAAAAAAATAAGGGTAGCAATTTTATTTTTTTCACTCATTTTTTTGGACTTCGAACTGACGCGAACCCTTCTTCATTGGTCGCCAACAGCTAGGGTATGATAGGGCACGATTTTGAGCTCAGATTTGCGCTCACAGGTTTGCAAATTCAGATATGCATAATTGTATGGGTCCATGTTGAGTTTTGATTAGTTTTTATATATCATTTTTAGACTTTTGTACCTTATTGTTTTGCCATATGCATGATACAATCCTTAACTATTGTTCACAATTTAAATTTAAATTTTTCAACTATAATCTCAACTATATTGAGAATTACTTGGCACCCAACCAACATTACTTGCACCTTTGTTCACAAGAAAAGGAACAGTCACAAATAAATGTGATACAATATAATAATGCACACTTAAAAATGGATTGCAAGACAATGGAAACCAAAGTATTGAGAGGTTGAACTCATTTTTTGGTCTATGATATGTATTGATTCATTGAACTCTAATTTAGATTTATATATGAAGTAAATCAGTAATGTTTTCTACAAATTCAGTAATATGTATGTCTTTTAAGACTATTTTTTAAATATATGTATTTTAAGTGTTTGATAAATTTGCCGAGTTATTGCCAAGTTTTTCCCCACGTTTTTTTCTGAGCCCCAAGTTTTTAAAAAATTTGGGTCAGCCAAGTAATTGTTGAGTCCGAGTTTTTAAACTACGCTCAAGAGTATGAGATTGTGTTGAGACACATTGAGTCTCAGCAAGGACTCACAGATCCGAGTTTGAGTGAAGCTCGGCAAGTCTGTAGCCAAGACTCACAGACTTGGCCAAGTCTGCCAAGAAAAACAGAATATACTTTTCAAAAAGAAATTAATACATTATATTTTTCTTAAATTGGCGAGTTTTCACTTAGTTTTTTCACCAAGTCCAAGTCAAAAAGAAGCTTGCCGAGTTTTCACTAAGTCCAAGTCTCAACACTATAGATTGAGATGGTCAACAACAGCACAATCTGACATTTAACCACAAAAAAATTGATGGTTTACTAAAGCTAGTAAAAATTCTATGGATTAGATCAATGAACTACAACGAGCTGAACTAGCTCTGGTTATTGACCACTATGCCTATGTGTTTTAAGTTGATGACACATCAACCCATATCAGTCATTCAAGATACCAATCATGCTAGTTAATCTTCGCTCTGGGAAAACAATGAGAATATGTTCCCTGTTTAGAACAATTTGGTCTCAAGTCATGGATAATAGAATGCCAATATTCATATTGCTTTCATCTGTTTGTATCTCACAGATACAACTACAAGCTCAATTTTGGGCAACCTTCAATCAACTTTCTTTTCTACACACTCAAAATAATAAATACTGGTTATTATGCTACCTTTCCTCAACTCAAAATCAAAGGAATGCTCATAATGTTTCTTGACATTTCATAGAACATGACTATAGAAGAAATTTATAGAGCATTGCTGTCATCTCTGTGAGTACGAGGACCTACTACTACTGAAAAGAAGTGAACACGTTATGAGAATGGAAACAAATAACGTATACCACGCCAAGCTTCGTGTTTGCATAGCTCTCAATGTCAATTTGGGCTCAGTCAATTATCACTGCAACAACTATCTCCACAGCAGCACTATTGCTGGTTGCATGAAAAGTCAAAACTTATTACATGTAAAATCAATGACAAACTAGAAGAGTAGATCCATGCCTGCAGTCTATGATTTTTCTATCCTGATGCCTAGTTTCATGCAACATTTCTCTACATATGTTGATTTGCGTTGTCATACAGCTCAGCTAGATGCTCGATAAAGTTTTGGCATGCAGTTATGCAAAACAAACCACATCACAACCCATATAGATTATAGTGTTAGAAATGCAGCTTGTGCTCCTCTCGTATCGATCACAAGCATTGAAATTTGAAACCCTTTTGCTGTCAAATAACCTTTCATTTGCAAGATTAGCAATTACTATATTCGCCAGCACACTCAGATGAGGCACCGGCTCATGCATACATCTCCTAGTGTCTATATTTAAATGTAATATAGCCAATACCATTATTAATAAATTAATGTACCTTGTTTGGAAATGATGTTCCCTTATTTGAGTCAAAACCCATTCGGGTGGGGAAAACCCTCTTGCCAGGCACGCAGAAGTGATGGAATTGGGCTTTCATCGCTAACAAACGTGACAGGTTTTATCTAGTGGTGGACACCTCGTCTCTCATCTGTGGCTGTAGAATTCCCAGGGTGAACAGGACCACATTTATTATGGGTGTGGGCAATGCAGTGGCATACACTGAGAGTGAAGATCTGTTGTGGCAACTCCGAAAACCTACCTGGTGATCAAGGTCCAAACCCAGATGTACTTAAAAACGGGTGCAAGTGATTGAGCCCTTAGCATCACCAGCTGGAATCATCTCCCATACCTGTACCAGTATGGCATGTCTCATGGTAACTATGGTAATTACAAACTACTCAGGGTTCGGGGCAACCAACTAGAGTTCATTTTAGTGAATAAACGAAAGATCTTTCAGTGGAATTTTAGATGGCAATGTCCGCCAGATTGGATCCTGAGTCTCATCACAGTAACTCCACCCCCTCCCTCGCTCAACCATGAACCTCTGGACCACAATAAGCACATCCACACTTATAGCATATTTTCCACTACCACCTAACTTTCCCCAAATGTACCACATGCATTTCACACGCATCATGCTTATACTCACTCTTCAATAATTACAATACTTCTGCTAAAACGAGATAAAACTAATGATGGCCTTCTAGATCTAGTAATCCTATCCTGTCCACGTGTAAATGCGGAAGGCTAAATTGAATAAAGCACAAATCTGAATTGGGTGTACAGATCTATGGGAACACGCATGCTAATTGGTGATAAGAATTATTAAGGCTAGCTATATCTGCAAATTTGCAACATGCATGAGGAAGGCGAAGAGATCGAAACACAAATGCAGGAAGAGAGTGAAAAAAGTACCTGGGATTCTGAAATGGGCCGACCTTGTTCGCATACAACGGCACCTCATCCCCCACCTTGTATTTGTGATCTGATGCACTCCATCCAATTTGAAAACTGCATGTTAATAACACAAGTATACTCAGGCCACACATCATTGACTGCTTATTCGTCTCCATTTTCACTCGGACTTCGATTTTCTTTGCGATCCAAGATTGGAAGAAGCGGGGGCTTCATCACTAGATTGGATCTTGTGGACTTTAAAAGGACAGACATTAAACTATTTAGGCAAGTCGTATATGTTATTTTATTGGTAACTAGTCATAAGATAGAAAATGCGTTCGGATGTACCTTTCAGGCCTAATAATTTACAATTTAACAGATCATTTAGCTCAGTAACCAAGGCCCAATTCCCCAAGGGACGTCGTTCCATTAAAAAATATGTAACTCAACAAATTAGAGATGATCATTCGAAGCTAGCTTAGATTTGCGGAGAACCCAAAAGGGGGAGGTTTTTTTAAAAAACCAGTAAAAGCATCAAAGGTTTATAGGTGTAAGGTCCAATCTTGTTTTGTCGTTAGACATCTTGTGATGGTTAATGGCCTAGAACTCTAGCTAAATTGTTACTTGGCACTACAACTTGCTACTGTTGAATAGTACACTCATGTTGTTGATACTTTCGAGTAGTTGACTAACTAATTGTTATTATTTGATTCACTAAGAATAGGGAGATATAGTTTGAATTGGTAGTTATGGTTATAATGTGAATGGATCATTAGTAGGCTAATTTGAATAAATGTTGGTTAGATGTAAAAGATCAACACTATCTAAACTTGTCCATGAAATAAAAGAGTAAACATCAATGGAAAGTGTTGACCTAAATGTTAGAGTGACTTCTAAACTTAATTGTTGGGTTGTCAAAATGTGATGGGATTCAAATAGTTATATTTTACAAATTCCAAGTGTTAGATATGTAAATTTTATAATGTTAAGTGGCAAGGTTTGATCACTCTATTTTTTAGGTTGGTTTGTGTCCAAGAAAGGGCTGCATACCAAATCATGGCTAAGGTATGTGAACTCAATTTAATTATTGCCAAGTAAATAATGTAGTTGCAATTCCTTTGCTTCAACTATTTTATATTTTGGATGTATTGATATTTGCAAGGTATATACAATAGTCAATGGGAGGACGAGAGAGTCATTAGGACCCTTATTACTCCACTTCACGTTGTGAAGCAATGTAATTTTTGTTCGTATAATCCACTAAAATTAATGTTAGAGTGAATAATTTATCTATTCACTATAGCTTAAGTGTACTTAGGTTGATGAAGTTAGACAACATCTTGTCTAACTGAATGTGCAACCTTTTAGACACTTAGAGGTTACCTAGTTGTTTTGTAAACCTCATGTGCATGCCTTTTGAGGTTGGAAGACTTTCCATATCTCACCTCAAAAGGCACTTTGTAGTCATCTAACACTTGTCACATATGGTTGTTGGTTTGCACATTCCAAGTGATCCAAAGGTTGACACCTATAGGACACTTGTCTACATGCATGTGTCACATCATGGGGCACTTGTCAATCCACATGCAAGGTGGGTTGCCTCATTCATGCCTATATAATAAGGCATTATGTACATCTTTTACTTAGATTTTGTGAATATCAATATTGGCTTATATGCTTTGTGGAAGTATTCTCATTTTTACTAGTTGATCTTGGTTATTTCTAACATGGTATCAGAGCGATACTGGTAAAGCGCTTCTTAATTTGAGTGATTTTTGCATTTAGCCCTTGCAAGAGTTCGTCCTGGATCCAAACGAACATCATCATTACGTTCATGAGGCCCGAGACAACTAAGGATACCCTTCAAACGGTGATTTTCGGTAAAATTATTTTTTCGCAAAATTTGTTTACCCCTCATTTAGGGTTGTACGGTTGTACTGTCAAATTTGTATTGTATGGATATTTTTGTTCAAAAATGAAAAAAAATTAGCAGAGGGCAATTTCACCCCTACCCAGGTCGCCATTTTTGTTTTTGGTTGATTTTTGTGGTGTTATGCAAGATTTTGGTCATTTTTCAGCCCTTTGGCCCTAGTTTAGTGTTTCTTGACTCCCTTTTAGCCTCTTTGTTGGTCTCCACAAGCCATGTATGCTCAAAATCATGACTCAGTGGCCTCGAGAGCGGTTAAGTCGGCTTTGGGCGCACACAAACCCTCTCTCCTTGCCACAGGGCAAATCGCCACTTCACTCTCGCTCTTGTGGAAGTAGCCAATCGAGAGGAGGCGAGACATGGGGGTGGTCTGGCTCGTTGATGAGCTGGACTTTGCGGAGAGGGGTCAGCCAGTCTTGGGGCTTGTGTTGTTGTGCACTTGTTTGAATGCGGTGTTATGTGACCGTGGTTGTAAGAAAACTATATGACCCGAAGGGTCACTAGTCACTATTCTCCTATTTGGGTTTCAGATGTTCCAACGTTATGTGGGTAGGTTGTTGTTCTTGTTGATGTTTAAATGTCGTTCGTGTTATTGGATGATTGATTGGTGTATCAGGAGTTGTCTAAATTCTTCTTGTTGTTGTTGAATGACTAGTTGGTCTTGTTGTTGCCTAGGGTGGATCTCCTTTATCTTGTCGAGGATTGCCCTCACCCACTCACCTCTAAGTCCAAGGCACATTCATGAGCTGAGACAAGAGAGGTGGTTTAAGCTAACCTTGACTTGACCTAGGGTTTCGACTTAGGGTTTGTGTGACCTAAGGTTTGACTTTGTTCGACCTTATGATGAAACCAATGGTTTTGACCAATGTTTGACTGAAGTTGACCTTGTGTTGAGACTAAGGGTTTGCAAACCTTCTATGTTGCTACTATTTTTGTTCTTTTTTGGATAAACAACCTGTAACGAACTCCTTCATTGAAGTAGGTACCTCAGAAAATATTTTCCTTCGCCTCTTCCAGCATCTGGTTAGGATAAGTACCATCCACCTCCACCAAGTATGGTTACCATTCCTCTCTCCTCTCGTGGACCTATGTCCACCATAGCCTGACCTTCTCCTCCAAATTCCACTCCACTCATCACTCAAGCCTATATGAGTGCAAAACATCTTTTTTGTGCTTTTTATGTTTTTGAAAATCAAAAGTGTTTTTTCTTAATCTAGGAATTAGAAAATGTATGCAAGCTATGATGAAAGTACATAATGCAATGTATTCTATGTTTTTTTGTTTTCCGAATAGGTGGATCAATCTAATCTAAGAAAGGAAATTGCTTTTAATCTATGAACTTTGGAAAAGGAAACTAATTTAACAATGCAAATCTACTTAGCCTATCAAAGAAAAAGCAACATGTATTTACTTATCCCAAGAGCAAAGTTTTGATTATCTAATTACTACGAAATGAAAAAAAAACATGAAGGAACCTGGAGACACGTGAGCCTCCACTACCCTCAGATATCCTTGTATCGGCAAGCTCTAATCCTCTTGTAGCAACGGGGTGATCCTCTTGGCAACAATAAGAAAAGAGAAGCAAAAGAGGCTTTAAATCTTTGAAATGAGCTCAATGAGAGCTTGATGAGCACTGTGGCTTGTGATGTGAGTAGCGTATGGACGCGAAACGAGGTTGTATGAAAGCTAGATGAGACAACAAATAAAAGAAAAAGGCTCCTATGTCCTATATGAGCATGAGAATGCTTGATTTGGAGAGCAATAACCTGTAAGAACTATGTGCACAAATGAAATTGCCTCCCTTTGTGCTTGAGGGAGGGGTATTTATAGGTTAGAAGAAGGGATGAGAGGTGAAGAAGAAAGAGAGTTAACTCAATTTGATTGGAGAGTTAACTAAGAAGACTCAAGAGTGATCTGGGCTAAAATTGGAGTGATCTATCTAGTAAAAGTTTATCACTCAAGAAGAAGTGAAGAAAGAGGAGTGCATGAGTATGTACGAGAATGCATTAATTGTTAACTAAAGCTAAAATAGAGCTAATTATGCATGTGTGGGTGCATGAAATAGTTAGCTCTATCTTTGGCATGAAAATTCATGCAAACAGGAAGAAAAATAGGTGAATACAGAGTTATTTTGAGCTAGAAACTCAACTGAACTCACGGCTGAAAACACGATAGGGTTGCCCATGGGTTGCCCCTTTCACCAGTCAGGGTCGCCCAGGGGCGACCCATGGGCAACCCTCAGAGGAGGGCACCTAGGTGAAAGTCCATGGCGAGAGATGGTAGAGGAGATGAAAAGGAGGAGATGTGCCTCTGGAAATAGGTCAGTCATGTGTGAAAATCCAAATCTCCACTTGCAAAAGTAGGATCTCCTGGGGGAGATTTAGAAATAATAGGGGGAGATTTAGATTGGTTGAGTGAAACTAAACATCGAAAGTTGGAGATGGCTAGGGAGGACCTCTAGAAGGCCTCTAGGGGTGGGAATGGATGAAAAACACTGGGGAAAGGTGAAAACTCACCTATAAGATGCATACAAGGCTTAGAAACAAGTTCACAAGCACATGAAACACAAATTGACAAGTGTTCAAAAGTGTCGAAAGCGGAAAGAGAGAGAAAACGACAAAGGGGAAACAACACAAGGAGGAAGAAAAGGCACATCACAAAGAGAATTGCTGCTGAGAAGATGTTATTTCACGCTTACATGTATGTGACAAGGATTGTGACTCATCATAAAGGTCCTTGTGGAGGCTGTGTGTGATTTTGGTGCTTAGGCCCAACCTGCACACCTATTTTTGAAGGGGTCATCTTGATTTGTGAGATCAAACGCCATTTCCATCGTCGGTCTACTTTGGTTCGTATGCAATTTCCCATAGATCGGCCCATGTTTCTAGTCGAGGTTGTTTGGAGTGCTAGGTTGAAGTCAACCTCCTATTGCAGTTACCACATCTTAGTCGAGATCAAAATCGTTGTCATTCGCCTAGTTGAAATTCCTCACAAGATGACGACAAGGGTTTCAACTCAAAGTCTATCTAGGCTGCCACCCTCAGATCAGCCTCTTGGCCCTGTTCAACCACATTTTTTATGCCATCTCTGCCCTTTCAATGGTGATTGGCCTGGTTTTTGGGCCATTGCAGGCTGATTCACACACTCTCTGCTCAACATTTATTTTGGAGCAGTTCCAATGACTCTTTGAGGGCGTTCCACTTTGCATGCTCAAAGCCTTTCTATCCGCTGTCACGGGCCAAATCGGCCTCTATTATTTCAGGCCACTACTACTTTGTTAGTTGTTCGACCCTTCTTGTCCACTCGGCTCTCTGTTTGGCGTATGTAGAGTGTATTGTGGTTTGTTCTAGCTTTCACTAGCAGTGGTCTCCATGCACTAGTCAATGCCTCCATCACATTTGGTTGAAGATATTTGAAGCTAAGTTGCAGTCGTCATGTCTTATGTATTTCATCGTAGTTTGATTCCTGTTGGTGATAGTATTCTAAAGGTTCTCATTCTATGTTTGAAGTCGCTGGTTCTTCTCCACAATGGACTCCATAGTCATTGTTTAGCATCTCCAACGATTTGTTGTTATTGATGTGTTATTTCAATCTTTAACACCACTTGGTAGGTCATCGACTCGATCAGGCATAGCCTTAATACTACGATCGGCCCTCTCAGCATCTCATTCGGGTTCTTCAACTCAACTGGTCTTCACAACATCTGACTCACGGATCCAGCCTTCCCTCCACAAAATCGGCCTTTAGAATCGGCTCAAAGAAAATTTGTTTTGGACTCTTCCATTGACAGAGTCCATTTGGAGCTCCGCCAGTGCACCACCGGGTAGCCACCAGTCATCCACCAGGGAGCCACCAGCGCCTCATTTAGACTACATAGGCATTTTTTTTCAAATTATCATAACTTACAAACTGTTTATCGGTTTCTTGCAAAATTGTAGTCGACAGAAAGGTCTTTCCGTCCACTTCGCTTCGACGAAGTGAAACTAATTTTTTTTTTTCCTTTTTGACTAGTTTTTTAAACCCTTGAAGCTATTGTAATCGGAAAATTTCGACAAGGCATAACTTTTGCCCAAGACATCGAAATTTTGCAATTTTTTTTGAAATTGCTCATAATTTTGCAAGGAATTCATTAGTGCAGGTAAAATTTAGATTTGGATAGCCATTGTTTCAAAAATTTGTAAAAATCTCCGTGTGTTATAAATGGACGATTTGGCTTCCAAACTTGAACAACATTGTAATTTTTCTCTAGCATTTTTCTAGGGGTTTCTTGCAAATTAGTATAATTTTAGGGGGGGTTGTCAAGTGTTCAAATTTGCAACATGGATATAATTCTAACGCCATTCAACTTCATGCATGGAAGTAGAAAATGGAGATAAAACTCAAACAATTAAGATTATATAGAGTCACATTGAGTTTGGAAACAAAAGACACATCTGCAACTGAAAAATGAAAGTGGTATAATCGCATGGATGAATGTTATGGAACACTATGTATGGAAATATCTCAAGATCTTCTATTTCATCTTAATTCTACAACAACACCTAATGATGTATGGACACAATTAGATAAATTGTTTGGGAAACGGGATGTTATGTGAGGTCATCAACTTGAGAATGAGCTAATTAGTCTTAATCCACAAGACTTCACTACTATATAAGATTTTTTCACTAAGTTAAATTCAATCAAATTTCAACTCCAATAATGTGGCATCACCAAAATAGATGAACAGTTGATACTCAATATTTTGTCTAAGCTTGGTCATCAATTCTCAGTGTTTGTTTCAACATTTTATACTAACAAAAGTGGTCTTGGTACAAAATTCACTATGCCTTCTCTTGTTGACTTTGCAGTTAATCTAACAAGGGAACATGATAAGTTAATACAAATGGGTGTTTTGAAGTCTTCGTCAACACATGCACTTGTTGCATCTTCGTCTTCAAATCAAACACCAAAAAAACAAACTAGAGATTAAGATAAAGGTAAAGGAACAAAATCACATCATCCATCTAAGTCTTCATCAAAAGGAAAAGGTAAAGAAAGGCCTCTTTGCTCTTATTGTAAGAGAAATGGGCATGAAGAATCTACATGTTTTAAAAAGAGAGAAGATGAGTACAAGAGAATCATTAAACAAAAAGAACTTGAAAATTCAGAACTCAAGGCTTATCTTTCTTCTTCTCTATCAACGTCAGAATCATCAAAAGGTAAAGAACTATGTGCCTTTGAAGTCTCTGAATCTCAGTGATGGGTTCTTGATTCTGGTGCATCGCATCATATGGCATCTTGTCCACTTTTGTTTTCATCACTACACTGCACAGCTACAACAAAGATATTGGTTGCAAACAATTCTTACATGGCAGTTTGTGGGAAAGGCAATGTTAAAATAGAATCTAGTTGTATTAAAGATGTTCTCTTTGTTCCAAAATTAAGATACAATCTTCTTTCCATCTACCAAATCACCAACAATAGATTAGGAAGAACAGTTGAATTCAATTCAGAATTAGTTATCATAAGAGACTTGCACACTAGAGAATTTGTTGTAGTTGGGAAGTTGAGGACTTCTCCAGTGTCTATACATTTTCACACTCTGCACCTAATGACGAAGACTCTACAGTTCACACTCCAGCTTTCAGTGTGGATATATCATCAGAGGATCAGATTGGTCAATCTAATATCATAGTTCTTCAACCAACTAAGTTACCTAATCCTCCTTCACCTATTGCTTCACAAGAGGCTTCTTCAAATTTGCATTAGGATATTGTCACTCCATCCCTTGATCCTATTTCGACTCCACCTGTGGTTTCACTATAGCTTTTAGAGATTTCATTGAAGTCTCTAAATTATTTGCAGCATTTGAAGACCCACTTTGTTCTTCTCACTTGGGAAGATCTCATGCACCTATCTGTAGTTCTTCTTCTTCCATAGGGAAGGCATGTTGTTAGATTTTCAGTCATCACTTTCAACATTCATCTTCAAGCTTCCGTCAACACTGCAGGATTAGTCATATTATGGGGGAGCTTTTTAGTCTCTCTATTTCTCTCTATTGGGGGAAACACTTCATGTGTATTTGTAGCATTAGTCCTTGGGGGGTCATGTTGAAGTCCTCCTTCTACCTGTTTCTTGTATATATCTCTTTTTTTGGAGGAAAGTTTTTTCCCACTGGTTTTCTTTCTTTCTTTGCTTTATGAGAGATTTCTTTGTACATGGGTACCTAACATGGCCTAGTAGCCGGGACCCATATTTAGGTATCTATTGCACTTTTTTTTATCTCCCCAAGTATTACTTAAGGAGGGTTGTTAGAGTGAATAATTTATGTATTCACTATAGCTTAAGTGTACATGGGTTGTTGAGGTTAGAGAACATCTTGTCTAACTGAATGTGCAACCTTTTAAACACTTAGAGGTTACCTAGTTGTTTGGTAAACCTCATGTGCATACCTTTTGAAATTGGAATACTTTCCATCTCACCTCAAAAGGCACTTTGTAGTCATCCAACACTTGTCACACAAGGTTGTTGGTTTGCACATTCCAAGTGATCTAAAGGTTGACACCTATAGGACACTTGTCTACATGCATGTGCCACATCATGGGGCACTTGTCAATCCACACGCAAGGTGGATTGCCTCATTCATGCCTATATAATAAGGCATTATATACATCTTTTACTTAGCTTTTGTGAATATCAATATTGGCTTATATGTGAAATCTTTCTTTGTGGAAGTATTCTCATTTTTACTAGTTGATCTTGGTTATTTCTAACAATAAATGTGTCTTGTAGTGTGAGCCAAGTATATTAAATGTTTAGCTTTTATTTTTAAAATTTTAGATCAATGAAAAGGTGTTTTTATGTGTTCCCATGTGTCATCAATTAGGTGTAGGAGTGCAACCCGTATGAAAGTTTCTAAGCCATTTTTCTAGTGTCCAAAAAGTGAGGATTTGTGTTATCATGTCATTTTTGGAACCCCAACACTAATACCCATGGGTAGAGTACTTGGGAAAGGGTGTAAGATGCAATTTGGGGATTTGGGGTGTACTTTGGAGGCTCTTGAAAAGAGCAATAACTATTAAGGCATGGGTGCTTGGCTCAAGGCACTCCAAGTCAACCCATGACCTTCTAAGGGTGTTGAATGAGGGAATGAGCCCATGCTTTTAAAAAGGAGCACACGAGAAGTCATTTTCATGTGATAAATAAGAAGGAAAGTTGGTGCATGAAGGGGAGAAGTGCCATGTGCCTCCACTCCATTGGAAGGGCATGAGTGACATTGCACTCTTATTTAAACCCATCCTTCGGTGTTGTGAAAGGGGGATCATTTTTTTGTCTTTCATTTTTTTGTGGAGGTTTTCTTTCCTCTTTTTGATCTTGGAGAGATTTTGGGAGGGGTAGCTAATATGGAAGGGAGGAAGAGAAAAGGATTAAGGAGGAAGGAGGATGTTCAACTTCTTGGGATATCATACTTCACCTTGAGAGGTAGACTCTCCTTATTTACAATTATTTTTAGTTGGCTATATACTATGTTTGCTCGAAACTTGTAAAGACCTTGTAAAAATCATGTGTAGTTGACATTGGGTATTCTATTTGATTTCTTGGAAAGCAAAACTCTACATACTTTTCTTATAGATCTTTTATTTTCTTGTGTTGTTTCACTATTACAAGTGTCACAAACATTGGTTAAATAATCAATTGAATAAAATTTTATAGCAACTTAGTTCTTGCACCAATTTGTAAATGATTTATAATTTGTAACTTGTAAAGAAAATAAAAGCTTTACATAAATTGTTTAGATTAATTAGCAAACAATTAATCTAGAGAATAAAGTTAGGTTCGAAAATAGAATTGAAATAAATACAATAATTAAATAAGAGGATAAGGGGGTTTAGCTTTAGGATTGATGATAGATAAATGATGCTCATGATATTTTGGAATGATTTCTTTCTATCGTGATTTTTTTGCCTCAATCTAATGGACATTTGAGAGTTTGAACTAGAACTAAAATTAATGTGATCATTAAATAAGAGGATAGGGGGCTTAGTTCTAGGATCAATGATAGATAAATGATGTTGATGTTGTTTTGAAATGATAATTTTACTTTTGTCACAAAATTATTCACCTTGGTTTGATGAATAGTTCAAGATTTGAACTAGTGTAGAAACACCTACATATCAATTTCATGTCTTACAAGATCAATACTAACTACTATGAACCTGATCTTGATGTGTCAAATTGATCTACAATGCATGAGAATGATTTTAGAGAGTTCATTAATTATTGTGAAGCTTGATATGTGGTTGAACATATGTAGTGAGGAAAATCATTGGGGGGTCCTATAAAATAGTTGTACAAACAAAACTTTGGTAGAAGAATTGTGTTTTACAAGTCTTTAGAATTGATTTGATTAGGAAGATGATAGTTTTTTTAAAACTAAAAGAGGGTAAAAATTTATTCAATCCAAAAAAGAGAAATACAAAGCAAGGGCATTACACATCCCTGTCTATCTCCACTAATTGGTCCACCTTTTGTGACAAATCCAGGGGTAATTGACCCCTTTCCACAATATTCCAATCATGCAAATGATCAGAAGCCCATTTAGCCAAACAATCTACAACCCATTCCATTCTCGAGGAATATGACAGAAAGAAACATAATCCAAGGAAGCACACAGATTAAGAATCTATTTTATAATAACAGCCAAATGCTAACTAACATCCTCTAACTGCTGCCTCTTCAGCAAAGTCACCACCACCTGAGAATCAGATTCACAAATGATCTATCTCCACCTAAGAGCACAACCACGTTCCATAGCACAAAAAATGGCAAAAGCCTCCATCACATTGTTAGTATACCAACCCTTATAAATAGAAAAGATAAACTCAACAGTCCCAGAACTAGTTCGCCCAACACCTCCAATACCAGCATGACTAGGATTCCCACGAGAAGAACTAGCTATGTTGATTTTCAACACATCTTGAGGAGGAGGACACCAACGCCCCTCCCTATTTATCTTCCGAAGAGGATGTCGACATCTATTTCTCATGATCTGACCAGCACTTTGAGCAGCACCCCTCTGAAGAGGAAGATTAAGACGAGTACAATAAGCAACCTCTCCAGGATCCACACCCTCAGCCAAATCATACTTAGCCAAAATAGTTTCTCCCAGAGAATGAAGAATCTTCCACCACAAATGTTGGACAAGCAGCTTCACATCTTGAAAAATCCTATGATTCCTCTCCAGTCAGGTATGCCAGATAATAAAAGTTGGTCCAAGAGCCCAAGTAACTTGAAGAAAAGAGGTCTTAACAAGGGCCTTCCCCCAAAGGGCAAAGAACTCTGCCAAAGAAGAGACATGCCAACAAGCTTGGTTCCACACAGCCCACCAAAGGTGCCAAAGCCTCCTAGAAAAGGAACATTGGAAGAAGAGATGAGAGACACTCTCTTCACTTCTACAGCACAAAACACACATTGAGGGACCCTGGAACCCTCTCTTGCACAAGTTATCCCAAGTAAGACACCAGTTCTAGACCACCAACCACATACAAAATTGCACCTGGGCCAAGAAAATTTGTTCCACACTTGCTTCCACCAAGGAACCTCAATGTCCCCGAACACCTGCCTAACCAACTAAATCATTGTTACTCCAAGCCAAGACATCCTGTCCCGCCATAGAATTGCATTCACGTGATGCAAGAATCTGAGCCAACTCTTGCCTATCCTCCTCTAACCCTCCTGGAGGCCAATCCGAGGAGTGCTTCCATCTAAGGCTAGTAGCTAGTCCAATATTTCGAACAGACTTAAAATGCTCAACCATATTCCAACCTGCAGCAATAAAATGATCACAAAGAGACTGGAGGTGAGGGTAAGCAGAAAGAATAGGAGGATGACCATCCCAAGAATCCCACCAAAAAAGAGCCTAAGAACTTGAATGACATATCAAAAAAGCCCCTTCTTAACCAACTGAGCCCCCAATTTGAGGGTATTCCAAATCATAGATCCCCTTCCTTCTAAAGGGAAATGAGGAACATCAAAAGTGTTAACATCCTTAAGATAATTGTGGGTAAGAATACAGGCCCAAAGCTGATGCTGACTAGTACACCAATGCCAATATAACTTGGCTGCAAGAGCTTTCCCATTCAAAATAGCAGAACGCAAACCAAGGCTCCCCTCTTTCTATGGCCTACACACCGTATCCCACTTAACAAGACTCCACTTAGCCGACTGCAAGTTACCACTCCAAAGAAATTGTCGTGAGAGAGCATTAAATTCCCTCAGGAAATACAAAAGAGTTGCCTGAACAAAACACCTGTAAATAGGGAGAGCCTGGATAACAAACTTCAGAAGAGTCACTTGTACAGTAGTAGAAAGCCACCTATGAGTCCAATGATTGACTTTACTATGCAGCTTATCCAACAAATTTTGCCAAGAAGACCTAGGATGCCTACCAACGGTAAGAGGTACTCCCAAATACACAAAGGGAAGAGACCTAATTTGAAACCTCAAAATACCAGCAATCTGTTGTTGAATAGTTTGAGGAGTATTAAAAAAAAGATAGAAGACTTGTGCTCATTGACTTTCTAACCCAAAGCAACAAGGTAAATATCCAAAGCCTGCCTAAAAGAAACAGCCTCCTAAAGGCGAGCCCTCCCCATAAGAGAAGTGTCATCCACAAACTGAAGATGAGAGAGCAGCAGAAGCCCATTGCCCCAATACCAACCTTGAATCCTACCTTGGGAAACCCACGACTTAAGAAATCTACCCAGACCCTCAGCCATAATAATAAACAAATAAGGGGAGAGAGTGTCTCCTTGTCAAAGGCCCCTGGAAACCTCAAAAAGCTCAGAAGGTTCCCCATTCATAAGAACAGAAAAAGAGGAAGAGGTAACACAACTCATAATCCAACTGACCTAATTTGGACTAAAACCAAAGCCTAAGAGAATTCTCTGCAAAAACACCACTTAACTCTATCATAAGCCTTGGCCATATCCAACTTGATGAACATAGACTTCTCCTTAGAAGTCGCCATAGAGTGAATGACTTCAGATGCAACCACCACCCCATCTAGGATCTATCTACTAGCCACAAAACCTCCTTGCTCCTCAGAGATTGTAGAAGGAAGACAAACTTTGAGCCTCTCAACAATCAATTCAATAATAATTTTGTACACCACATTACAGAGAGCAATTGGTCGAAAGAATTCAAGCTGATCTGCAGCTTCCTTTTTAGGAATGAGAACCAGAAAAGTAGAGTTCAAGGCATGAAGCATCTGCTTACTGTGAAGAGATTCTTGGGCAACCTCTAGCAAATCCAAACTTATAATATCCCAAAATTCCTAAAAAAATTCAATAGGAAAACCATCGGGACCAAGAGCTTTACCTTTATTCATCCCAAAAACAACCTCTTCCAATTTAGGCAAATAAATCAGGTAGATGAGGAAATCATTCATCCCCTTGGAGATCAGGGATGTAATGCAAGAAAGGATCAAATTCTCCTCATCTTCTGTAGGGGGCAAATCCTCAGAAAAAAGAGCAGAATAAAACTATCTAGCCTCCCGAGACAAAGCCTGCCAAGAAGAAATGTGGATCCCATCCGCATTGACCAGAGAAGAGATACAACTTCTATTGTGACGAGCTTGCACAGAATGATGGAAGAAAGTAGTATTCTTGTCCCCTTCTTGAAGCCAATCAATCTAAGCCTTTTGCTTCTAGAAAAGCTCCTCTCGAAGCTCCCACTCCTCCACTACTCTCGCAGCCTGGGATTCCGCTTAACCCAAAGCATCTAAGAAACCAAAATCTTGAATTTGGCAAGTAATCACATCAAGGCGCACCTGGGCATTCCTCTTCATAACCTTAAAATTTCCAAAACTTGTCCTATTCCATCTCTTAAGGTGAAATTTAACATACTGAAGTTTCTTAACAAAGGTGTACATAGATGTACCATAAGCAGGGCTGCCATCACACCACCACCGGGTCATAAGATCATGCAAAGAAGACTCCCAAAGCCACATAAGCTAAAACTTAAAGGGAGGATTCTTGGGAGCTATAAAAAAGGTTACTAAAAGTTTAATTGGTCAATGATCAGAACCCCTCCAATCAAGAATCTCAGAACCAGTAACTAATCTACCTCCCACCTAAAAATAGGAAACAAGAAATCTATCCAACCTTTCAGAGATCACTTCCTCTCCACTCCTATTATTCCAAGTGAAAACCCCATTGGAAGGCTTGACATCAATTAAAGCTAGCAAATCCACATTCTCCCAAAAAAGATCAAAAGCAAGCCCAAGCTGAGGTAGCCCACCTCTTTTCTCCTCCAAGCTCAACACAAAATTAAAATCACCGGCTAAGATCCAAGGAAGATATGGAGCACATGATCTAACATACCTTATATGAGCCCAAAGCCAAATTTTTTCGCGAATATCAATCGGGGCATAAACATTAGTAACCAGAATGGTCTCACCTGTTTCCAAAGAAGAGGCAACCATAGAAATAGTAGAATGACTAGAAATCCACCAAAGTGGGGCAATCTTTCTTGGATCCCAAAAAAGAGCCAAACCCCCAAAGCTCCCCTGAGAACCAATGCACTACCACTGACCAAAATACCAGACACGAGAAGCACACTGAAGCATGAAATCAACTGAAAGTTTAGTCTCCTGAACACAAAAAATGTCTAGAGAATGGACAGCAACCAGATCATGAATAGCCTTTTGAAGGGAGGTGCTATTCAACCCCCTTACATTCCATGAGAGAACAATCATAGGGGAGATGGAGAAAAGTGAGCATCAATGGGTTTAACAGACCTAGATTCCACCAACAAATCTCTAGTACACTTAATCTTCTCAAGATCCTTCTTGCGGCCACTTTTAGAAGAGTTCTCAGACAATCACTTCATAAGCCTGGGTTGATGCACCCACAAGTCTAGAGAAGACCCTTTGCTCTTACCAGAAACTAGGCCCTCCTTTGCCAAATTTGCCAACACAATATCATCATCATCCTGCATAGGATCATTCAGAGATACTAGATGATCTTGCATACCCTGTGATAAATGAATATCCTGATCGACTCCCTGTCCCTGCCCCACAGCACAACCCATACCAACAACATCAGAAGGCACATCTGGCGGGATTCCTTCCTCCACGGTTGAAGTGTCCAACACCTCAAACTGATTAAAGTCCTCTTCATTTTGCTTGTCCTTGAATGATCTCTTCTGACCACGACCCTTAGCCTGAGGCTTAACCGGCACAAAGCCATCTTTATCCGATTCACCCTCCATCGTGGAAGATTTCCCTTTATCCTCCATAATAACTTTTGGATCTGAAGACGAAGGGGAGGAATTAGAAGGAGGAGCCTTATTATTCCTAGGACATTGCTTCTGAAGATGTCCATACTCATGACAAATCTGACAACGAAAAGGAAGAGATTCATAATCAAGCTGTTGAATCCAAGACAGAACCAAGACAAATTTCTAGAGAATCCAGCAAGGGATTATTTAGATCAACCTCCACACAAATCTGAGCAAAAGAAATAACCTTTCTTTCAAGGGTTTGTTGAGCAACTGCAGCAGGCTTACCAAGAAGAGCAGCAATCTGTTGTAAAATATCTTCTCTCCAAAACTCCAGAGGAAGTCATGGCAGACGGACCCAGACAGGAACCCTCAATGATAATTCTTCAGCTGAATTAAAACCCATATGCCAGGGTTTGATAAACAATCCAACATGATTATAAAAGCAGGGTCCTCCCTCAAAAACCCAATTCCTATCAGCCATATTGGAAAAAATAACCACAAAATAGCTGTTTGCAGCCACCATTAGCTCCATGTCACCCTCAACCTGCCACGTACACCTGATCCAAGCATCCAAAGCCGGCAGAGGAATACGGATCCCAAGAAATTTGTAGATTAAAGCATGTCTACTCTAATAAGAAACATCATTAGCCACAGATTTAGGAGAAAGAACCAAGACCAGACAATCCTAACTCCTGGGCAAACATCCATTCACTTTCTTCAGTTTAGGGCCCACCCCCACATAAAATGACTCAGACTGCTGAGCTTTCAACCCTGATGAAGATCCATTGTGAAGCACACCATGATCAGCCACCACCAGACTAGTAGAAACCTGATGCTCCACCATAATCCCAACAACAAACGCTCCCGAACCCAAATAGAAAGAACCCCAACACCTTCAACGATAGAAACAAACACCACACCTCACAGTAAATGAACATAAGCAACAAAAAATAAAAAAGAGTCCACCCCCGAACACCACAAGCGCCCCCCACCACCAAAAACACCCGATCGCCACCAAGGAAGAGAGTAGAAAACACATGCAAAGGCATGCATGCAACCTCATAGGCCGCGCGCAGCCTCACCCGCGCAACAGAGAAACGTCGCCATCCCCATCCTCTAGAGTGTTACAATAAGTGGAATGTTCAAAAACTGGGAAGATGATAGTTTTAAGTGTAACTATTTTCATGGAGATTGTTTCTTTGTGGACTTTAGTGGAATATTCCTTTGTTAGGCTATAATTGTGAAGCATTTGGTTTTTACATGGATTTTAATTCTATTATTTTTCTTTTGCTTTCGTGATAAGGACTCCATTTGTTTCTACAGGGGATTATATAAAAATAAATAAGGGATTCAATTAATTTACTGCATATATAGATTATAGACAAGTTACTTATAGTTTTATTGCAAAAAAATAGTTAATTATTGCACTAATTCCTATCCTACAAGCAAACAATTTAAAAATTTGCATTAAATTTTGTAACATCTTCCATGTGATTATGAATTTGACTATGGGAAAGACATCCATCCCTAACAAAGTTTTAGGATAATAAAAACTATCAGCGTGCCCATTGAACCTATGGGTCCAATTGCTATTTTTAAATTTGCATTTGGCGACCTCATGTAAAGGGGTAAAATGACAACTTGGCTAGTTTGTGTTAGGAGTGATAATGGTAGGATGATGACTCCCTATAATTTTTTAGGGTAATAAAAATGGAAAGAAAAATAAACATTTTTTAAAATAAATTTTGGGTAATAAATTAGTTTGGTATTTGTAAATATATTTATCTATTTAGATGTTACGAGATATTAGTTTCAAGATATTTATATCAGATTTGTGACATAAATTAGATTGTTGTTTTGAGATTGATATCTCTCGGTGTCTTTTAGATAGATGTATTAAGACATCTATGCTAGTTTATTAGGATTCTATCCAGATGTGTCTACAATTGGGCGTAATGAATGTTTGACATTTAAATGGCTGTCAAATTTATATTAAAGGGTTTTGTTATCTATTCACTCCATTACAACTCCACCTTGCTACCATTATAGTTACACCTATTAGTGTAATAATCAAGCAAAAACAATCAATAAATCCTAAAATATTTAATGAGTTGGGACTAATAATATTACTAAATTAAATGTGCAATACCTAAATAAATAAATAAATGGTACTTAACTATACACTTTGATTAAGATTCTAAGATGTTTCCAATCGATTCACCAAATTATCAAAGCCCTAGGTGATGTTATACAAATGCCTTGATGTCAATAAATTCTATGTTTGTCTTTTTAGTTCACTTTTGTGACTGCAAATTTGATCTCCAAGACAATGGATTTGAACCATGCCTGTAAATCTAAACATTGTTGATTCTAATGTCTGGATCTTGCTTGCTTTGATGTCTAAAACCTATTTTTGCAAAGGAGTAGTGTTGATGCAGGGACTTCCGGAGGTCATAACTTTTGATTCGGATGTGGGTTTTCTACGAAATTTTACAGGTGGATGCGTTATGAGGTGGCCAGTGGTTTCCCAACTTACCTTAGTGGGTTGGACTTCATCTTGGCACTTTTTCAGGGCTTGAAACTTTCATCTTGGCCCTCAAAATGGCAATTTAGTGTTTTTTTCTAGATTTTTAAAAAGTTGCTTTTGTAATAACTTGAAACTCATGTTTCAAATTTAGAATATTAGTTGGCCTTTCGTCCTACCTTAGTTTTAGGAAGCTTTTGGGAAAAAATAGGATTCTCAAGATATGATTGTAAAATTACCTAAAATGGCAAAATCTGACAATTGTCAAAATCTGCCAAAAAAGGTAATTTTTTGTTTTTTTTGTTTTCTTGGATATAAGAGAGTTTTCTCTCATTGTAGCAGCAGAGTTGATGAATAGAAGTTTTTTTTATTTTCCAGCTTCCAAAACTTTGGCTCCCATATGTTTAATGGCACAATTCTATTGAGTGTATGTTGTGTGCTGCATCATCTGGTATCAGAGCAGGAAGATGGCTGGGAGAGGAAGAGGAAGAGGCGGTCTTGCACAGATGCATAGAGAAATGCAAAATCTGCAAAGGCAAATAGTAGAACTTACAACACGGATGGAAAACCAAAGACTGGGTAGAGGAGGAGATGAATCTGATGAAGAGATAGGTCGAGGAGGTGCAAATCAAGATACAGAACATGAAGAAGAAGAATTAGAAGGCATGAGTTTTGAAGAGAGGATGCTCAGGGCCTTAGAAGGGAAAAATGAAGGGATCAAGGTAGATGTTTCAGATTATGCAGGTAGTCTTAAACCAGAGGAGTTGATAGACTGGTTGAATGACATGAGAAAATGTTTTGAATGGAAATCCATGACATAGGAGAAGAAGGTAAAATTCGCATGCACCAAATTAAAGGGTCATGCAATGATTTGGTGGGATCATCTTCAAAAGGAACGAACAAGGAAAGGCAAGGATAAGATCAGGACATGGAATAAAATGGAGAAGAAGTTGAGAGAAAAAATTTTGCCCATAGATTATGTGCAAACGCTTTTTCGTAGGTTTCAAAATTTAAAGCAGAACCTCTCTTCTGTGCAAGATTATACAAATGAGTTTTATACGATGTCTATACGTATAGAGCATCAAGGAACTGATGAATAGATGGCTGCTAGATATGTGAATGGCCTAAAATTTTCTATTCAAGATGAATTGAGCATGCATCAACTCAATAGTATGGAAGAGGCTTACCAATTGGCTCTAAAGGCTAAAGAAAAACAAAATAGATAGTACCATCAGAGGAATAGAGGAGGAACAAGGGGTACATCAACCCCATTTTGAGGAGGTTCAAATTATGGCAGGGGAGAGTCATCCCATGGATTGGAAAAACAAGTAGACACTCGACAAGATCCTCCGAATCAAGAACAAGGAAGGGGATTTCAAAGAGGTAGAGGTTATGGTAGCAGTAGAGGATGGGAAAACTAGAGAAGGCCTTTCACTTGTTTCAGATGTGGAGAAGAAGGTCATAGGGCATTTGAATGCTCAAATTATAACATGCAAGAAAGAAATCAAGGAGGACAACCTAGGGTGAACCTGATTCAAATGCAACATGAAGTGGAAGGGATGGAACTAGAGGTTCCACCAGATGTGGGAGAAAGTCTCATGATGAGAAGAGCAATGGTGATTCCAGAGAAGGAGAAAACACAAGCCAAAAGCTCTAATGGTTCATGGCTTTGAAGTAATATCTTCAGAACCAAATGCACTTCGAGTGGCAAGGTATGTCAAGTTATTGTTGATGGAGGTAGTTGTGAAAATATGGTTTCTAAAGAAATGGTAGAAAAATTGAATTTACACTGTGAAAAACATCCTCATCCGTACCGCATTGCATGGTTTAAAAAGGGAAATGAAGTCACTGTTGATAAAAGATGCCTAATTAAGTTTAGCATAGGGAAGATCTATCAGGATGAGATATGGTGTGATGTTGTCCCAATGGATGCCTGTCATGTGTTATTAGGAAGGCCATGGCAGTATGATAGAAAAGTTATGCATGATGGAGAGAAAAACACATACACCTTTTGGAAAAATGGCTCTAAGGTGATTTTATTGTCTCTCAAGGATGAAGGAAAAGGTGAGACCATGTTGTCTGAAAGAGATCTTGTTAAAGAAATGAAGGTGACAGGGTGTTGCTATGCATTAGTAGTGAAAAAAGGTGAAGAGGAAGATATTTCAGTTCCCCCAGAAGTAGCAGAGATATTGAAAGAATTTGTTGATGTTTTGCCTGATGAATTGCCTGATGGTCTACTGCCAAAGAGAGATATTCATCATCATATTGATTTGATTCTAGGAGCAACTCTACCCAACCAAGCAACTTATAGGATGAATCCAACACAACATGTAGAGATGAATAAGCAAGTAACAGAACTCATAAGTAAAGGTGTGGTGAGAGAGAGCATAAGCTCATGTGATGTACCTGCATTGTTGACACAAAAAAAAGATGGAACATGGAGGATGTGCACTGATAGCAGAGCAATTAATAAGATTACCATCAAGTATCAGTTTCCTATACCTCGTATGGAGGACATGATGGATGTCCTTGCAGGGGCCAAATATTTCAGCAAGATCGACCTATGAAGTGGCTACCACCAAATTTGGATTTGAGAAGGGGATGAGTGGAAGACAACCTTTAAGACTGGAGATGGATTATATGAGTGGATGGTTATGCCATTCGGGTTATCAAATGCACCTAGCACATTTATGAGATTGATGAACACTATACTACGCCCTTACATTGGTAAGTTTATGGTAGTTTATTTTGATGATATTTTGGTATTTAGTAACAGCAAAGAAGAGCACCTACAACACTTGAGGATCATCTTTGGTGTGTTAAGGAAGGAGAAGCTCTATGCCAATTTGAAGAAGTGTAGGTTCATGCAAGATAGTTTGGTTTTTTTAGGCTTTGTCATTTCTAAAGATGGTGTCAGAATGAATCCAGAAAAGGTCAGGGCAATTCTAGAATGGCCTGGTCCAAGCAGCATCACAGAGGTAAAAAGCTTTCATTGCTTGGCCACTTTCTATCGAAAGTTCATTCAAAATTTCAGTAGTATTGTAGCTCCTATAACAGATTGCACCAAAGGAAGGGAATTTGTATGGACCAAGGATGCTGAGGAGAGCTTTAAGCACTTGAAGCAAAAGGTAACAGAAGCACCTATACTTACATTGCCAAATTTTGATAAGGTATTTGAAGTAGAATGTGATGCCTCCCATGTGGGAATAGGTGTTGTGCTTAGCCAAGCTGGAAAACCTATAGCTTTCTTTAATGAAAAGCTGAATGAAGTGAGAAAGAATTATTCTACTTATGATTTAGAATTTTATGCAATTGTTCAAGCATTGAGGCATTGGAGACATTATCTAGTTCCCCAGGAGTTTGTATTGTTTACAGATCATATTGCACTGAGATACTTGAACACACATAAAAAGTTAAATAATAGGCATGCCAAGTGGGTCTCTTTCTTGCAGGGTTATGTTGTGTGGTTACACAACATGCCCCATTTTGACTTGACAAAACAGGGACCCAACTTTTTGGCTTGGCTTGGGTGTTTTTCTTGCTGGTGGTCTGGTAAAATTCAATCAATACAGATAGTCCTGCATAATGGCTAGGGAAGTCATCATCATGAGGTTAGTTTGTCAAAGTTCATATTTTATTTCATTAACCTCATAGGGGGATAGAATACAAAATTCCATGCAGGTTTGCCTTTTGGATCACCCTGACATTCTTTAGGGAACAAAAGTTATGATGAGTCAAAGATCCGGTCAAACTTTATATTCTGAGGGGAGGATCATATTTCTCAAGATCAGTAATCTTATAAAAGATCACCCCGATCCAATAATATCACCCGATAAAGTCATTTGCTTCGGACATCCAAACGTCAAATTTATGTGATAGTGACATTTACCCATAGAACAACATTATATATTTTGTGAGGGTCATATTCCCAAAGCATCACCCCGATATTTGAATATCACCCTAATATTTAAACATCACCCCGATATTTAAACATCGGCCTGTCGCAAAATATCACCCTGAGCTTTTATCCTGATGACATCATCCAACCCAATAATAAAGAGAATAGACATGATGATGACATCATCATCATTTTACCTCACAGAGGTATATTTCTTAAAATCACCCTTGCATAAAACATGACGATGACATCATAGTGCTTCAACGATAGACTAAGTCAATATCATGGTGACGTCATCATGATATTCTGAGAGAGGCTACTTAAGTATTGCATGGGGTCGTCATCCTTTTTGAAATATCACCCGATATTTTGAACATCACCTGATCTTTTATAACATGACCCGATGGTCTAAAAATAACCTGATATACTGACATAGGTGTTTCCCGCTAAGACCCGGATGATCATACTATGAGACGCCGATATTTTGAACATCACCTGATATTCAAAACATCACCTGATATTTTGAATGATCATCCTCCTCTTCTTATCGCGTGACATTGAATGCTCATTAATACGGTAGGTGTATCCCGCTAATGGTTAACGCGATGCTCACACCTGGCAACCTCTGCAGGTTTCTGTGCGAAAACTTAATGATTATGGTAGATTTGCTCTAATTTTACCCTAAGTGACCCGATTCAGGGGTTAAATGTGAATTTACAAGGTATTTTACATTTACATTGTGATAAACCAATTTTTATAGAGAGCCAAGCTTCCAGACCTTCAGACGAACCACATCCTATCCGGCGGCTTACAGCAGAACAAAGAAATTGATTATTAGCAGTATCAAGATCACTTTCGGATAATCTAGGGTATAAGTAAGAGGATAAGCGCATCAAGTAAGTAATTGAAACCCTCTTGTTGTCATGTTCTATATATTCAGGTAATATGGGGGTCTTTGGTTTGAAACTTCAAATTATGCATGTCAGGATAAATGAGATGTGGAAAGAAGAATAGTATGCATGATGAATAATGAACATGTAATGTATATGCATGCTCATATATGTATCAATTGTAAGACCAAGTTGCGTTGACTGCAGGCACTAATGGCAGATAAAAGATTAGTGAAGTTAGAGGCTGAATTCTTGAAGCCTATGTTTGCTCATCCTGAGGGTGTCCAATTCAAGTATGGAGCCATCACTGATACACACCAAGGGAATACGGATTTGGCTGCATGGTAAGCTAAAATGAGTGATGAGAAAAATAACAGCACCCTGCTCGATGCCGTCTTCGTATCCAGAATGTGGAATGCGGCTAGTTTCCCATACTCTATGGAAACCCCTGAGCTGGTGATAGAATGTGCAAGGAATTCCAACCCAGAAACCAGGAGGGTAGAAAAGCACGACAGAATATATGTTGATCTATCAATTAAAGGTATTGTTGCTACATTTGGTTTGCCAATGGGCAAGAAGGTTGCTAACATAGATCTGAAGAAATCAGAAGTAGAGTACGAGAATAACAAGAAGTCTGCCAGGAAGAAGATGTATCAATGGAGGGTGAAGAATAGCCCCTATCCTACAGCAGCTAAACTTTCAGTTCATCTATATAAATATGACTTCGACGATGAGTATCAATACATGATAGCACTGTTGAATAGGGTAACAGGCCAGCCTGATGCTGGAAGTTTCAAGGACTGGATGTATGCAGTCATCTTGATGTGTCTATATACGGATAACAAGCCAATGTGGGCCAAGATGATAAGTGATGCTATGGACGAGCAGCTAATGAGCCTTGGAGGTCCAGATTGTTCTTTCTATATGACATCATATATAGTTTATTCATGTGCCTACAAGGGTACATTTGATGCTTTGGTCACAGATGGAAAAATTGGAGGCACAACTAATGATGCACACATATGGGATAATCATCCTCAGCTGCAAATGGTAAATTACCTCCAGGATTATAAATTGGTGAATGATGCATTCTCTATGCATCTAGTAAGGACCATGGAGGAAGACAAAACTAAGAGACTGAGCATGGAAGCTCAGGAGGTAATATACAGGCATGGGGCCTGGTTCATTCAATTTGCAACCTTTTCATACATTAGGATTGAAGGATTTACAGAGCACCCTCTCATGCTCCCAAGATATCCAACTGATGTTGCAGTGTTAATGGAGTTCATGAGGTAGGTTGAAACAATATTGAATGCCTATAAGGCAAACAACAAGCTTCCACCAGTTTTGTTTCCAGTCACAATGGGCTGGTATATGTGCCCAGACAGTGAAAGTATTAAGAAAGCCATAGCTGGCTTAACAATGATGAATTTCTAGCCATTTCCATTAATAAGATCATATGATCCATTTGGGAGGATGCAGAAGATCATGGGACATCCTATTCACCAAAGAAACCTTGAAGATTTCTGGGCAGATTGTGAAGATGAAGCTGAAGCTCGCAAAAGAAGATACCAAAGGTTAATACTAAACCAAATCAAGACCTTTGATTACATCTCCATCCCAACACAACTGAAGAAAGATGATGGAACGATAATGGCTGATGAATATGAAGAGAAAAAGATTTATAATGATACCATCTCTGCGCCGGATCTCACTACACAGGAGGTTATCTCCTTAGATCCATTCACAGGCAGGATATTACATCTAACCCAAGCTTGGGTGGATGAGCAGATAAATATACTGAAGAAGAAAGGAGTGGTCATCACTGTTGATAATAATAAGAAGAGACAGGAAATGCCTAAGGGTGAATTTGATGATTTCCTAGTTGAGAAAAGGAAATCCAAAGGAGAGAAGGCACCACCTCCTGAAAAAAGCAAGAGGTCTTCAAGAGGTAAGAAGACTGATCCTGAACCCAAAAGGGTTATCGTGGAAAGAGTAATAGTGCATGTTGAAGATGCATTAGGATCTGGACAAGCATCAACATCATCAGCATAGCCTCCTCAAGATAAACAAAAAGCCAAACAAATCCAGAGGCCAACTGCACAGCCTACTACTACATATGAGGAAGATCAAGCCTCACAGAAGAATAAAGAGAAGGATATTCCTTTAGAGGAAGAATGTGAAGAAGAAGGCCCTTTGTCCTTCACAAGGAAGAGAAGAGCACCTCAGGTGGTAACCACTACACCTAAGAAACTGAGGACTGCTATGAGAGGTGAAATAAAACAAACTCCCATAACGCTGAGGGCAGCCGGTGGGGAGGTATTCAAGAAGGAGCTGCAGCATAATGTTCCACTCCCCACCATTGTAAAATTCAAAACTAAATTAGCAAAAGAACAGGTAAAAGAAACCTCTAGGATACTCCAGAGTGGTATTGTTTCATTGGAGGAGACAGTTGACCTATCCGATGATGAGGTAGTGAAGGATGTAGCTTCACAGAAAATGGAAACCCTTGCTGCTGGCACCCGGATAACTCCTCATGGAACTCCATCAGTACAAACAGTGTTGGAGGAGATAAAGCAAGTGGAATCAGAAAAGGAAAAGAGCCCGGAAAAGGTAGCTCAAGAGATAGGGTTTGATACATTGATTAAGCAGGTAACTAGTCCTGCAGTAATTAATCTCACCTACATACAGGATGCAAGTCTTGAAAATCAAGGAAATATTCAGGATAAAGAAGAAAAGGTTGAGGAAGTAAAGATGGCAGAGATAGAAGGCCATACTTTGGATATGGGTGAGCAACAACAAGAGGAAATACCTGTTGGGCCCAAGATAGTTGAAGTACAAGACAAGGAAGATAAAGAAATATCAGGTCCTAAGGACCATAAGGCTCAAGAAGTAATTGTTATAGCTGCAGAACAAATTGCAGCTGCAGATCAAGTAGACAAGCCTAAGGTAGATGCAGTAATATCTATGGAAACAAATGTGCCTCATGATGAGGAAATCATTAAAGTAGATAAGATACCCGTGGAGGAAGCAAAAGATCAAGATCATGATAAACATGTAGATGATCAACAGGATCACCCTCCAGAAAAGGAAATTCCTCAACAGGAGGATATACCCAAATATCACCCTCATGAGGAATATCATGAGGAAGAAATAAGGAAATCACCCTCCCCATCGAGCATGATGGTGGATACAGGAGATCAGGGTGATCATCATGATGATGATGGAAACCAACAGCCAAAGGATCAAGTTCCTTCGTGGCTAGAGAAAGAAATTGGTGAAGAGTCAGACATAGGGATGCAAGAATTTGATGTATCCACATTATTTACATAAACTCTAATAAAGCCAAAGAGAAAGGCTAGAATAACTTCTGCAATACAAAGAGATCCTAATACAGGCAGGAGAATAACTCAGGTAGCTGTTCCTGCAGTTGATAAAGAAAAGGGTAAGATCACTCTGGATGAATTCCAGATTACTACAGTAGATTTAGGGTTTGCCAATGAGGATCAGGAAGGCCAAGAAGGTAAGGACATTATTGATTCATTAACTCAAAGATATTTACAATCATCCAGCCAATTTGCCTCAAAATTGAGAAATCCTGGCTCACAGAATAAATACCAGGTCTAGACCTAGTGGAATCTTTGAAGAATTACCTGTTAGAGGGTTCAGACCTAGAACTGTAGACATCCATCACACTCTAGGATCTAGTGCATCAGGAGCATCACCAGAGCCTCCTCCTGTAACTCCTATTGGTCTACAAATACCTTCTGGACTATCTGTGACACCTCTTATCCAACCTCAACCCCAGGTCCAGCCTCAGCCAACTGTACCACAGGCTCAACCTCCTCTGGTTGCAATGTCTTTCTTTGCAACAGATTCCCCTTTGACCTTTACTGCATATCACGATTTGCCAAAGAATCCGGACAAACTTTGTCCAAAATATCATCCTTATCAAGATGCTGATGATCATATCAGAACCTTTAAAGAAGCCTGCTGTAGGGCTAGAATAGAGCATCAGGATGTTGTATGCAGATTATTTCCTTTTACCTTAGAGGAAGAGGCTTATAATTGGTTTATTAGTCTTGGTCAGAGTTCTGTTGGTTCATGGGCAGTCTAGAGAAAGCTTTTACTGATAGGTTCAAAGTACCTATTGATCCTTCAATGAACTATCACCTATTTGCCACAATTAAGCGGTTTGAGAGAGAACCTATTGCCAATTTCAATGCTAGGTTCCAGAAAATGCTATCCAAGTTAGTTACCCCATATACTGTAGCAGATGTTGCTGCTAGGAGTATCTATTACTTAGCTCTGGATCCATTGACTTCCATGTTCATCAGGAGAATGCATCCTGAAATCACTACCTTGACAGGAGCTTTTCAAGAAGCTATCAAAGTGAATCAGTAGTTAGTCCCTGCTCCTACTCCAAATATTGCATTCCCTACATTGCCTGGCATGTATCCAACATATCCTGCACAATATCCTCCCCAACCACAGTATAATGGAACTATGATGCCTCTAGCAGTCATGCCAACACCATTACAGATATCTCCATTGAGTATCATGCCTCCTCCTCCAAATGGGAATGGCCAAGTGCCTCAGTATCCTGCACAAGCACCAACACTTCAAGGTGTAGATCAGAACAATAACACTGGATCTTTTTTCTTCAAGCCTCAAATTGAAAATGTAGTGGCTAAAGCTCAGGAGGAGAAAGAAGAAATTAAAGAAATCTCTGCTCAACTAAGAAAACTAACTACAGAGGTCACTCATCTGAGAAATTAGAACTTCTATTCTCAGCCTAACCAAAACAGAGGCTACAACAATGACATACCTAGTTATCCTGATAGGGGGTACAACAACAATAATTTCAACAATAGTGGTGGAAATAACAACAATCCTCCCAGACAGCCTAGAACATGGAATTCCAAGCCAAACAATGGCTCACTACCATCACCCTTAGATAATCAGCCACCTGGTGAAGCCAAATAGACTACTAGAGTCAATCTTACTGAGGCAGCCCTCACCAATTGGTGTAGAATACACAATACAAATGCCCATGCAGAATTAGACTGTCCACAATTTAGAATTGCTGCTAGCATTTTCTAGACAGAAGTATCTAATACTTCTGGAAATCCACCTCAGGTGGAGGGAAATGAAATTGTCCCTTGTGGATATGATTCTTCATTTGTATTGGAGAGTTATACTGATCAGCATCATCAGCAGACTGTGTCATCCCATTAGCATTATAACCAAACATGTGAAGAATCTGCCATGGCTTTCGAGTCAAATTATGTTTTCCCCTTTGAGGATGAGAACGAGCCATCCAATGAACATGAGGAGGTACATGCTTACCAGCAGCAATATCAGGGTAAGCACAATTATAATCTGAGAAGTAACCCCAACATACCTACTAGTCCATTAACCAGTTCCTTGCCTCCGAATAATTTTAACACACCTCTTGATCCCAAGGCAAGTAACAATCCAGGATTCCCAAAGGTAAATGCATAGTATCTGTCACCACAAAATACAATATCAAAAGCTGTTGGCCTACCTCACGAATCTGACAAACTAGTCACATATCTAGCAGATGAGATGAAGAAAGTAAAGATCAGCCTGTCCTTGTCAGAATTGCTGAAAACTCCTGCAATTAAGAAGGCGTTCATGAAATCACTAGATGATCCTGCTCCTAGAGAGGATAGTCATCCCCCAGGTCAGCTTAGCAATAGAGATCATGCTGCTAAAGATAACACTGTCAAACACAAAGTGCCAGCTACTGTCCAAGCTGCAGAAACCTCCCACATGACCTTGTACAGGGACAAAAGCGAGTCACCACCTTTCCTCCTTACCATAAGGATGTTTAGCAAAAACCTACACAACTGTTTGGTAGACTCAGGTGTATCTACGAATGTCATGCCCCTGTCTATATGTAATGCTTTAGGACTGCATCCTATTAAATCCCTAAAGAAGGTGACACAATTAGATAAAATGGAAGTAAGTGTGGTATGTGAACTAACCCATATCCACATGCAACTAGCATCTGATCTCAGGATCCAGTATTATATTGACATCCAGGTAGTAGATATACCTGATACATACGGGATGTTGCTTAGTAGGGACTGGTCTAAAACCCTCAACGGATATATGGCTACTGACTTCAGTCATATGTGGTTACCTTGGAAAGGTATACCAAACCAGATAAGAATAGATGCTGAGCCTAGAATGAAGCACATGATCACCGAGTATAACAAAACAAACGAGATCATGTACGTGAATGTTGAACCCAGAGTTTATGCCATTAGACTGTAGACTATCAGGATAGAAGAGATCCTGATGTTCAACTTTCATCATCATCATGGTGATGATCATCAAGACGACATGCTGGTTGTAGAACCTGATAGTAATTTTGAGAACGAGAATGAAATAGATTGCTTCAGAAACTGAGATGCATTTGTCCAAGCAGGTAAAACGTTGTCAATTGTTAGATATGCCTGTTCATGACATTTTGATTGATGGTTGGTGTAGACTACACGACAAAGCACATTCAGAGAAAACTTGCGAAACATGCTTGGATATGATGGAGCTGGAGCAGATATGCAGTGAGGCATCATCATCATATTCCGAGGTAAGTTCTACATCTGATGATGATGATACTGATTCTTGTTTGTTTTCTACAGGAACCACAGAGAAGGTGACAGACCATGATAGAGATCAAGTTTTGAGAACAGAAGAAATTCTGGTATATAACCAGATAAATGTTAAGAAGAAAGAAAAGATTACCCCTAGGAGTGATTGTCTGATGGAGTCAGATTATGAACTGTCTGATGAAGACAGAGGTAGTAACCTGACCAGATTCAAAGAGTTTTTATCAGGAGAAATTAAAAAGACAATAGAGTAAAAGGGGCATCCACAGGATGCACTGACTGAAGGATGGTGTAGGTTGCATGAGGCACCTCACTCGGAGACTACTTATTTGTTGTGCCTACATGTCTTAAAGAGGCATACATTACTAGATCTAGAGGATCATCCTCCTGATGTTGAAAAGAAAGGCAAAGAATATGATTCACAAAAGAAAGGAAAGATGAAGTCTAAAAATGCTGAAATTCCTAAGTTAAAGTGGATATCAGGTGGAGCAGCTGCCAGAGCTACAAAGAAAAGAGAAGGCCCAGCTAAGCCTCCTGCTGAAGAAAAACCCTGGATCCTTAGAGTAGGGATTGATCTCATTGATCCATCAGGAAGGTCCTACTTAGCTACCTACAGATTACAGGTCCCCTGTACTAACAATGTGACATAGTATGAAGCTCTGATTCATGGGATACTATTTGCTCTCAAGAAGAAGGTAAAAATTCTGCATGTCTTTGGAGACTCAGAATTAGTTGTCAAATAGGTAAGAGGAATTTACTCTTGCAACTACAAGAAATTGTCAAATTATAGACACAGAGTGTGGGATTTGATTGAAGACTTTGATTCATTTAATATCACCCACGTACCTAGAGAACAGAACCACAGGGTAGATGCCTTAGCACTCCATATCAGGCCTAAAGAGATTTTCAGTCGAGCTAGTATCAGTACCATCGGTACCTGATAATGTTACTAACCTCCAGGTTTTTGATGACGATCAGCATATCCTGGATTTCATCTCTAATAGAGACATATTTGATGCTCAGATCATAGATGAGAACAATGTGGAAGATCATGTTTGGGAAGAAGATGAAATATTAGAATTGCCTAGCAACAGGATTCCCAAAGGTATGATTGAATTAGAAAGAGCCTTTGACCTGGACAATATGCTGAAGCATAAGGACCTTCCCAAGGCTGATGGAGGTCAGTATTTACAAGTGAATATTGGAGAAAATGGTGACAAGAGAAATGTCTTGATTGGTAAGGTTTGCACACCAAAAGAGTTAGAAGGAATAACTCAGGCCCTTAAAGATTACATCCATGTAATTGCATGGACTTATGATGAGCTGAAGACATATGACACATCATTCATAACTCACACTATACCTCTCAAGCCAGATGCTAAACCTTTCAGATAGAAGCAAAGGCCAGTCAATGATTTGCTTGAACCAATAAATTTTGAAGAAGTCAAGAAGTTGTTAAATGCCAGGATAATATTTCCTGTGAGGCACTCCACCTGGGTGGCTAATCTAGTGCCAGTGAGAAAGAAGAATGGAGACATCAGACTGTGTGTAGACTTCAGGAACCTGAACAAAGCATCAGAGAAGGATAATTATCCTTTACCCTCATTGGATGAAGTTTTGCAGATTGTAAATGGAGCTAAAATGATGTCCTTCCTAGATGGCTTCTCAGGTTACAATCAGGTCATGGTTGACAAGATTGACAGACTAAAAACTGCCTTCACCACAAAGTGGCAAATATTTGCTTATAGACGCATGCCATTTGGGCTGATAAATGCTGGAGCGACATTTCAGCGAGTAATGGACGTAGCCTTCAGAGGCTTAATAGGAAAATGCATAGTCATTTACATGGATGACCTAACAGTGTTCTCCAAAGAAAGAACAAATCATGTAACAGATCTCAGAAATGTACTAAAAAATGTGAAGAATATGGAATATCCCTGAACCCCAAGAAATACATATTCAGGGTGACAACAGGAAAATTGCTGGGCCACCTGATAACTGAAAATGGGATTATCATAGATCCTGATAGGGTGGAATCCATTATGAAATTACAACTTCCATGAAGCAAGAAAGAGCTTAAATCTTACTTTGGTAAGATAAATTTTGTCGAGAAATTCATCACTGGCTTTGCAGAAATAGTCAGACCTTTAAATGTTATGTTGAAGAAGGATGCAAAGATTGAGTGGACATCAGAAGCCAAGGTAGCCTTTGAAGACATAAAAAAGGCTATTTCTGATGCTCCGGTCCTTATCAGTCCAGACTACACCAGAGACTTTTATATTTATTCATTTGCTTCAAAACATACCTCTGCAGCAGTGCTAACTCAAAGAAATGAAGAAAAGGAAGATAAACCAATTGCCTTCATGAGTTGCCCTTTCAAAAATGCTGAATTGAGATATGTAGATGTTGAAAGGCAGGCACTTGCTTTGGTCAGAGCAGTAAAGAAATTCAGGCATTATATCTTGAGAAGCAAGGTGATTGCTGTGGTGCCAGATGCAGCAGTGAAGATGCTGTTAATACAAAGTGAGCCTGGTGAAAAAAGGGCCAAGTGGATCACAGTTTTACAAGAATATGACATGGAGATTACACCCATGAAGCTAGTAAGAGGACAAGCTCTAAGCTAAATGATATCAGAGATTGATCCAAACATCACAAGTCAGCAGTATGTTATCAATGCTAAAGACAATGAAGAGTGGTATGCAGATATCAGGCATATCCTGATTACTGGAAGATGTCCTCCTAGACTGCAGGCTTCACAGAGAAGAGCCTTGAAGATAAAATCCCAAAAGTACATGATAAAAGCAGGAGTACTTTTCAAGAAAAATTATGAAGGAATATACCTGAGATGATTAGAAAAGCCAGAAGCAAGCAAGGTTTTATCAGAGATACATGACAAATTTGGAACAACACATGGCTCATCTTTGGCTACAACACATGCTATCCTCAGAGCAAGATATTATTGGCCTACAATTTTTAAGGATACAGTTGAGCACATTAAATGCTGTCATGTATGTCAGGTTGCTGCCAACAAAGAGAGATATGCTGCACAACCTTTACAACCGGTGATGGAAGCGCACCCATTTGCACAATGGGGCATGGATTTCATAGGACCAATTAATCCTCCATCATCATCAGGCCATAGGTACATTCTAACAATTACTAATTATTGTACCAGGTGGACTGAAGCCACTAGCAGCAAGACTTGCAGTGCAGAAGATGTCATCAGATTTCTAGAAAGTAACATAATCACCAGGTATGGGGTTCCCTATGCTCTGGTAAGTGATGATGGCTGTGCTTTTACTTCAACCAAATTGTCAAGTTGGGCATTTGATTATGGGATCATATTAAAGTTCTCATCCAATTATTATCCCCAAGGAAATGGATTGGCAGAATCCACTAACAAAAATTTGTCGAATATCATAAAGAAGTTAGTAGACAAGAACCCTAGGGAATGGAATACACTTTTGAAATATGCCTTATGGGTAGATAGAACTAGAAACAAGGCTGCATTAGGAAACTCACCTTATCATTTAGTCTATGGGGTAGATCCAATCCTCCCTGTTAACCTGAAGATTCCTACCTTGCAGTTTGCCCAAGAGTACTTAGGCATAGACAATAACCAAGAAGTCAGGTTGCTTCAGCTAATGCACCTGGAAGAGAAAAGAAGTCAGGCAATTGATCAATTTGCCAAACATCAGGTTGTTGTCAAATGCTAGTTTGACAAAAGAGCTAAAGTTAAAGCCTTCAGGATATCTGATTTAGTCCTGATGTGGGATAAAGCCCGTGAGAAGAAAGGAGACCATGGTAAGTTTGACAAATTATGGATAGGTCCCTTCCAAATTTCTGAGATAGTAGGAGACAGCACTTTCAGGCTTAAGAACTTGACAGGAGATGATGTTCCATTACCAGTGAATGGACAGTTCCTCAAACATTATTTCCAAGCCTAACTGCTTCATGTCAGTCATGTGTATCATAATGTATATTTTGTATAGTTGTTTGTACATTGTTTTTTGTTTTGTTTTTTGCTTTGTTTGCTTGTTGAGTTTTGTTTTGGTTAGTCAAGATGATGCAACTCATCACCCCAGAAAATAACAAAATTGTTAAGATTCAAGTGATGAGAACACATTTATATATAAGTTGTGACTCATTTTGAGAAAGTCATCATGATTAGGTCTGTGATATCCTGTCATCAGGGTACCTTTTCTTACCAAAGTGATTTCTTCACAATGACTCACCTAACAGCCTTAGGTTTGTTGAAAATACAAGTATAGGTGTTAAGTGAAAAATCTAAAGGGACTCCCTTGCTACCAATGCAATCTCCAACCTAAAACAACAAGTGACCATGCCTTGCATTCTGAGCTTACATGATGATATCAGTATAATAAATGTTGGAAAATTAAAAAAAAAATATAATAAAATTAGGCCATCTAAGTAACTCTACCAGGGCTATAGACGCCTGCTGGCAGTGGGGCTCTACTTAGGGGGATTGCATAGATAACCTTGCCGGGGCTATCAACGCCTGCTGGCAGCAAGGCTCTATCCAGGCTGGCTATGAGGGATGATCTCCAACTATGTAGTTTAACACCAGTTACTCATGTTTTCAACTCACCTTCAAGATGAAGATAATTAATCATTTTGCACACTATTGATCCTTTTGTCGGCATTGTTACCATGAAGACATTTTATCATTCAGAAAGACTATGATGCTTATGCTTAGAAGGAATTAGAATGCTATGTTATAATGTGTTCACATCACTTGAATCATTAGAATTTTGGTGTTTTCTTTGGTGGCAAGTTGTTGTGTGGTTACACAACACGCCCCATTTTGACTTGACAAAATAGGGACCCAACTTTTTGGCTTGGCTTGGCTTGGGTATTTTTCTTGCTAGCGGTTTGGTAAAATTCAATCAATACAGATAGTCCTACACAATGGCTAAGGAAGTCATCATCATGAGGTTAGTTTGTCAAAGTTCATATTTTATTTCATTAACCTCATAGGGGGATAGAATATAAAATTCCATGCAGGTTTGCCTTTTGGATCACCCTGATATTCTTTAGGGAACAAAAGTTATGATGAGTCAAAGATCTAGTCAAACCTGAAATTCTGAGGGGAGGATCATATTTCTCAAGATCAGTCATCTTATGAAAGATAACCCCGATCCAATAATATCACCCGATAAAGTCATTTGCTTCGGACATCCAGACGTTAAATTTATGTGATAGTGACATTTACCCGTAGAACAACATTATATATTTTGTGAGGGTCATATTCCCAAAGCATCACCCCGATATTTGAATATCACCCTAATATTTAAACATCACCCCGATATTTAAACATCAGCCTGTCACAAAATATCACCCTGAGCTTTTATCCTTATGACATCATCCAACCCGATAACAAAGAGAATAGACACGATGATGACATCATCATTTTACCTCGCAGAGGTATATTTCTTAAAATCACCCTTGCATAAAACATGATGATGACGTCATAGTACTTCAATGATAGACTAAGTCAATATCATGGTGACGTCATCATGATATTCCGAGAGAGGCTACTTAAGTATTGCATGGGGTCATCATCCTTTTTGAAATATCACCCGATATTTTGAACATCACCTGATCTTTTATAACATGACCCGATGGTCTGAAAATAACCCGATATACTGACATAGGTGTTTCCCACTAAGACCCAGATGATCATACTACGAGACGCCGATATTTTGAACATCACCTGATATTCAAAACATCACCCGATATTTCGAATGATCATCCTCCTCTTCTTGCCGCGCGACATTGAATGCTCATTAATACGGTAGGTGTATCCCGCTAATGGTTAATCAATGCTCACACCTGGCAACCTCTGTAGGTTTCCGTGCAGAAACTTAATGATTATGGTAGATTTGCTCTAATTTTACCCTAAGTGACCCGATTCAGGGGTTAAAAGTGAATTTACAAGGTATTTTACATTTACATTGCAATAAACCAATTTTTACAGAGAGCCAAGCTTCCAAACCTTCAGACGAACAACATCCTATCTGGCGGCTTACAGCAGAACAAAGAAATTGATTATTAGCAGTATCAAGATCACTTTCGGATAATCTGGGGTATAAGTAAGAGGATAAGCGCATCAAGTAAGTAATTGAAACCCTCTTGTTGTCATGTTCTGCATATTCAGATAATATGGGGGTCTTTGGTTTGAAACTTCAAATTATGCATGTCAGGATAAATGAGATGTGGAAAGAAGAATAGTATGCATGATGAATAATGAACATGTAACTTATATGCATGCTCATATATGTATCAATTGTAAGACCAAGTTGTGTTGATTGCAGGCACTAATGGCAGATAAAAGATTAGCGAAGTCAGAGGTTGAATTCTTAAAGCCTATGTTTGCTCATCCTAAGGGTGTCCAATTCAAGTATGGAGCCATCACTAATACACACCAAGGGAATATGGATCTGGCTGCATGGTCAGCCAAAATGAGTGATGAGAAAAACAACAGCACCCTGCTCAATGCCATCTTCGTATCAGGAATGTGGAATGCGGCTGGTTTCCCATACTCTATGGAAACCCTTGAGCTGGTGATAGAATGTGCAAGGAATTACAACCCAGAAACCGGGAGGGTAGAAAAGCACGACAGAATATATGTTGATCTGTCAATTAAAGGTATTGTTGCTACATTTGGTTTGCCAATGGGCAAGAAGGTTGCTAACATAGATCTGAAGAAATCAGAAGTAGAGTACAAGAATAACAAGAAGTCTGCCAGGAAGAAGATGTATCAATGGAGGGCGAAGAATAGCCCCTATCCTACAGCAGCTAAACTTCTGGTTCATCTATATAAATATGACTTCGATGATGAGTATCAATACATGATAGCACTGTTGAACAGGGTAACAGGCCAGCCTGATGCTGGAAGTTTCAAGGACTGGATGTATGCAGTCATCTTGATGTGTCTATATACGGATAACAAGCCAATGTGGGCCAAGATGATAAGTGATGCTCTGGACGAGCAGCTAATGAGCCTTAGAGGTCTAGATTGTTCTTTCTATATGACATCATATATAGTTTATTCATGTGCCTACAAGGGTACAATTGATGCTTTGGTCGCAGATGGAAAAATTAGAGGCACAACTAATGATGCACACATATGGGATCATCATCCCCAGCTGCAAAGGGTAAATTACCTCCAGGATTATAAATTGGTGAATGATGCATTCTCTATGCATCTAGTAAGGACCATGGAGGAAGACAGAACTAAGAGACTGAGCATGGAAGCTCAGGAGATTATATACAGGCATGGGGCCTGGTTCATTCAATTTGCAACCTTTTCATACATTAGGATTGAAGGATTTACAGAGCACCCTCTCATGCTCCCAAGATATCCAACTGATGTTGTAGTGTTAATGGAGTTCATGAGGCAGGTTGAAACAATATTGAATGCCTATAAGGCAAACAACAAGCTTCCACCAGTTTTGTTTCCAGTCACAATGGGCTGGTATATGTGCCTAAATAGTGAAAGTATTAAGAAAGCCATAGCTGGCTTAACAATGATGAATTTCTAGCCATTTCCATTAATAAGATCATATGATCCATTTGGGAGGATGCAAAAGATCATGGGACAACCCATTCACCAAAGAAACCTTGAAGATTTCTGGGCAGATTGTGAAGATGAAGCTGAAGCCCGCAGAAGAAAATACCAAAGGTTAACACTGAACCAAATCAAGACCTTTGATTGCATCTCCATCCCAACACAACTGAAGAAAGACGATGGAAGGATAACGGCTGACGAATATGAAGAGAAAAAGATTTATAATGATACCATCTCTGCGCTGGATCTCACTATACAGGAGGATATCTCCTTAGATCCATTCACAGGCAGGATATTACATCTAACCCAAGCTTGGGTGGATGAGTAGATAAATATACTGAAGAAGAAAGGAGTGGTCATCACTGTTGATAATAAGAAGAAGAGACAGGAAGTGCCTGAGGGTGAATTTGATGATTTCCTGGTTGAGAAAAGGAAATCCAAAGGAGAGAAGGCACCACCTCCTGAAAAAAGCAAGAGGTCTTCAAGAGGTAAGAAGACTGATCTTGAACCCAAAGGGGTTATCATGGAAAGAGTAATAGTGCATGTTGAAGATGCATCAGGATCTGGACAAGCATCAGCATCATCAGCACAGCCTCCTCGGGATAAACAAAAAGCCAAACAAATCCAGAGGCCAACTGCACAGCCTACTACTACATATGAGGAAGATCAAGCCTCACAAAAGAATAAAGAGAAGGATATTCCTTTAGAGGAAGAATGTGAAGAAGAAGAAGGCCCTTTGTCCTTCACAAGGAAGAGAGGAGCACCTCAGGTTGTAACCACTACACCTAAGAAACCGAGGACTGCTATGAGAGGTGAAATAAAACAAACTCCCATAACGCTGAGGGCAGCCGGTGGGGAGGTATTCAAGAAGGAGCTGCAGCATAATGTTCCACTCCCCACCATTGTAAAATTCAAAACTGAATTAGCAGAAGAACAGGTAAAAGAAACCTCTAGGATACTCCAGAGTGGTATTGTTTCATTGGAGGAGACAGTTGACCTATCTGATGATGAGGTAGTGAAGGATGTAGCTTCACAGAAAATGGAAACCCTTGCAGCTGGCACCCGGATAACTCCTCATGGAACTCCATCAGTACAAACAGTGTTGGAGGAGATAAAGCAAGTGGAATCAGAAAAGGAAAAGAGCCTAGAAAAGGTACCTCAAGAGATAGGGCTTGATACATTGATTAAGCAGGTAACTAGTCTTGCAGTAATTGATCTCACCTACATACAGGATGCAAGTCTTGAAAATCAAGGAAATATTCAGGATAAAGAAGAAAAGGTTGAGGAAGTAAAGATGGCAGAGATAGAAGGCCATACTTTGGATATGGGTGAGCAACAACAAGAGGAAATACCTATTGGGCCCAAGATAGTTGAAGTACAAGACAAGGAAGATAAAGAAATATCAGGTCCTGAGGACCATAAGGCTCAAGAAGTAATTGTTACAGCTGCAGAACAAATTGCAACTGCAGATCAGGTAGACAAGCCTAAGGTAGATGCAGTAATATCTATGGAAACAAATGTGCCTCATGATGAGGAAATCATTAAAGTAGATAAGATACCCGTGGAGGAAGCAAAAGATCAGGATCATGATAAACATGTAGATGATCAACAGGATCACCCTCCAGAAAAGGAAATTCCTCAACAGGAGGATATACCCAAAGATCACCCTCATGAGGAATATCATGAGGAAGAAATAACGAAATCACCCTCCTCATCGAGCATGATGGTGGATACAGGAGATCAGGGTGATCATCATTACGATGATGGAAACCAATAGCCAAAGGATCAAGTTCCTTCGTGGCTGGAGAAAGAAATTGGTGAAGAGTCAGACATAGGGATACAAGAATTTGATGTATCCACATTATTTACATAAACTCTAATAAAGCCAAAGAGAAAGGCTAGAATAACTTCAGCAATACAAAGAGATCCTGATGCAGGCAGGAGAACAGCTCAGGTAGTTGTTCCTGCAGTTGACAAAGAAAAGGGCAAGATCACTCTGGATGAATTCCAGATTACTACAGTAGATTTGGGGTTTGCCAATGAGGATCAGGAAGGCCAAGAAGGTAAGGACATTATTGATTCATTAACTCAAAGAGTTAAGAGAGAGAAAGAGAAGAATAAGCAACATAAAGAGCACATTGCTCAGCTGCATATATATATATATTAGAGGGTTAATTAACCCTGACGATACATCTAGTGATCATGCAATCCCATTGACTGCTATTTCTCAGGAGGAGGTCAACAAGTTGAACCTCATGAAGCATGAATCAACAATAATGTTGAAATGGATGTCGTCCACGTTCAATGGAGCTGAGGAAGTAGCAAAGGCCTCTTTGAAGAGGTGGAATTCTTTGGGCACCTCCAGGAAAAAAGTAGATAAACTGCAGATGGAGATCGGCAGGAGGTCATTTCAGATAGAAAAGGTCATCAACATTTTGGATGAAATGAAAAGGATTGATCCACAGATCCTAATAAAGAACCAGGTACTAAATAATAACACAGCCCTATTGATTGATATCTGGTATAAGGACGTCAGATTTGAATATGATGTACTCAAAAGATGCAACAATAAGTTGAGAGAAATCAACATGAGGCTACATGATATGATGTCCCATGAGGCTGAAGTTTTGGAAACATTAGAAGGAGATGCAGAAGGGAAGATAGAGAATCAAGATGAAGAGTTTGTCATCAAAGCTTTGCATAGTAATTTCTGGCTAGTTGCTAAAGACCCTCTCAACCACCTGACAGAAGAAGTGCTGGATAAAGTGATGAGAATAAAAGTCAGAGTGGAAGATTATAATGAAACTGCCAACAATAGGAAGAATAAGTTGGAATCTCTCAGGAGCAAATATCAGGTGCATAAACATGCCATCACCAAAGCAAAAACTCAAGACGGCGGAGAATTGGAGAAAATAGTGCAAGCATATGAGAATATCAGGACAGCTATGCAGGTCCATATCCAAAAGGAAAATTATCATAATGATGAAGATAGCGAGAGTGGTGAAAGTGATGATGCTGATAAAGAACATGATGATGATACATCATAAAGGGAATATATGCATCAAGTACTTAGGAAAGTATAAGTTGCCTAAATGGTTGCCAGCTGGCAACCTGTGCCATGTGGAAAAGATTGACTTAGTCAATGAAATGTAAACCGTAGATTTCAATAGATAAATCTTGATTGTAGATCAATTGTAACAGATCCCTCACCTTATTCTATAAAAGGTGTAGGGATGCCTCATTCTAACAAATTTGGAAACTTAATTGAAATCTGTTTGCTGAAATATTCAGGGCTTATTTCAAAGTTGTTGTATACATATAGGTTTTTGCATACTTAATGAATGAGAAGACTGTTTTGATTACAATCCATCATAAATCTTGAGTAATCAGTGTATGAATTCTGGATATATGCTTTGATTTGCTGCGTCCCTTGGAGTGCATATCAGTTTGCATGTGTTGTCTTCATACCTTTCGTTTGAAGTTAGCATCGACTGTATCTAGCTGTGGAATGTCTTGGTGAACATATGGTTTGATTTCTCCTCTTCATGACTGTATTTGATTGTATATGTGGATCAATAACTAAAGGTTCAACTTTAATTTGAAGTATTTCTTTCAGTTTCTTTCAATTTCAGAAAATTTCATCATCATAATTGCAAATAATTGAAAATCTTAAGCAAATAATACAAATATGCAGACATCCCATAGATAAATGAACATATTCAACATATTTGAGGTTAAAGCATGTCAAAATGACAAATATCATGCAAAGATTTAAAGATAGATACAATATTTGAAGTATATCTTGTGTAGAAGTAACTCTCTATGCAGCATCATTACAGGAAGCATTATCTTACTGATGAGATCTACGTAAGGCCCCAAAATGGAAACAACAACACACATCAACCTCTGAGTAACGTCAGAAGATTAAGACCTAACCAACGGAGACTTGAGATCATGAATTCTCTGAATTCATCATATCTTTCAAGATGAGTAAAGGTTGTTGTATAACTTTTATTTTATGTTTGTTTATGACTAACATCATGGTCAACAGGTTATAATTTTGTGTTGAAGCATAAGTCTGGAAAACAAAATCAGGTTGCAGATGCGTTAAGTAGGCGTGTTGCACTTTTGACCACAATGGAAACTAAGGTGATTGGTTTTGATGCCATCAAAAATTTGTATGAGTCTGATGATGATTTTTGGGAGATTGTGGAACAATTGAAGGCACCAATATCTAGTAACTTGGATCACTTTAGGGGTGAATATTTTATGCAAGATGGGTATATATTTAAAGGAAAACAACTATGCATACCAGCTGGCTCTACGAGGGAAAACATTATCAGAGAATTTCATAGTAGTGGGTTAGCTGGACATTTTAGCAAGGACAAGACAATAGCCTTGATATAAGATAAATATTACTGGCCAAAGATGAAAAGGGGTTTAACTAAGTATGTAACAAGGTGTAGAATCTACCAAGTGGCGAAGGGACATTTGTAGAATACAGGGTTGTATATGCCGTTACCAGTACTAGTTGCACCATGGACAGATTTGAGCATGGACTTTGTGTTGGGACTTCCACATGCTCACTGAGGTAATGACTCCATTTTTGTAGTTGTTGATAGGTTCTCCAAGATGGTTCATTTTATTGTCTGTAAGAAAACTAATGATGCAACGAGGGTAGCAGAGTTATTTTTTTCAGAAGTTGTTCGACTGCATGGTGTTCCAAAGACCATTACCTCTTATAGGGATACCAAATTCCTCAGTCATTTCTAGAGGACTTTATGGAAGAAGATGGGGACCAAGTTACAGTTTAGTAGTGCCTATCATCCTCAAATGGATGGGCAAACAGAGGTAGTCAATTAGAGTCTGGGAAATTTGTTGAGGTGTATTGTTGGAGAAAAGCCAAAACAATGGGACTTGGCATTACCCCAGGCCAAATTTGCCTATAATAGTTCTGTTAACAGATCAACAGGAAAGTCCCCTTTTCAGATTGTGTATGGCAGGAATCCTCAAGGTGTTCTAGATTTGGTACAGATACCAATGAAAGATAGGGTCAGTGATGATGGGGAAGCATTTGCAGAACACCTTCAACAGTTATAGAATGAAGTGAGACAGAAGTTGCAGGACAGTAATGAGAGGTACAAGAATACAGTGGATGCTAGTAGGCAACATCAGACATTCAATGAAGGTGACTTAGTGATGGTATATTTGAGAGAAGAGCGGTTTCCTACTGGAACATACCACAAGTTGAAGTACAGGAAAATTGGTCCTTGCAAAATTACAAAGAAGATCAATGATAATGCATATGAGGTCAGTTTACCAGATGATCTCGCTATTTCTCCTGTGTTCAATGTTTCTAATTTATATGCACTCCATGGTGAGGATGATGCTGAAGATAGTCAACCAGAAGTGGCATGGCACCACCACATTCCCCATAAGAAGGAAAAGATTGCATAGGTTCTTGATAAGAAAACTATCTACACTCGGCAAGGGTAGTACAACAAGTATTTAGTACAGTGGGAAGGATTACCACCAATAGATAGCATGTGGATTACAGAGTGGGAAGTGCAGCAGTTGGATCTAGTCAAGTGGCAGCAGTTTGAAGACACTCACTTGCAGGAGCTGCGTTCTTTTCAACCAGAGGAGAATGATGCAGGGACTTCCGGAGGTCATAACTTTTGACTTGGATGTAGGTTTTCTACAAAATTTTACAGGTGGATGCGTTATGAGGTGGCTAGTGGTTTCCCAACCCACCTTAGTGGGTTGGACTTCATCTTGGCACTTTTTCGGGGCTTGAAACTTTCATCTTGGCCCTCAAAATGGTAATTTAGTGTTTTTTTTCTAGATTTTTAAAAAGTTGCTTTTGTAATAACTCGAAACTCATGTTTCAAATTTAGAATATTAGTTGGCCTTTCATCCTACCTTAGTTTTAGGAAGCTTTTGGGAAAAAATAGGATTCTCAAGATATGATTGTAAAATTACCTAAAATGGCAAAATCTGACAATTGTCGAAATCTGCCAAAAAAGGTAATTTTTTTCTTGTTTTCTTGGATATAAGAGAGTTTTCTCTCATTGTAGTAGCAGAGTTGATGAATAGAAGTTTTTTTATGTTCCAGCTTCCAAAACTTTAGCTCCCATATGTTTAAAGACACAATTCTATTGAGTGTATGTGTGCTGCATCAAGTGTCAATAGACACCATTTAGGAGCTTGCCAGGCTAGGAGTGTTCTCCTTTGGTCAAACCCTTGGTGTCGATTTAACAATTTGGTATAATGATCAAAGATAACAAGTAACATATAGTTATGTCAAATATGTTAATGTGAGATGGCAATGCAATGTTGATGCTCTATAAGGTTATGGATATACTTTGATTTGCTCTTGAATGCTCTCTTAATGATGGATAATTAATTAGGGTTTACCCTTAAATACAACACCCTAGAGCACACAAGTTAACAAATCTTGCACTCAAGTCAGTTTATAACAACTACTTGGAGGGAGACAAATTTGGCCTAGATTTTAAATTTGATTTTGTAAGCTCTAGGGTCATTTACGCACTTGTGACTGCCATAGATCTATCCTAGGATAATGAATGGATAAACCAAGAATCAAGATCAGTCCCTAAGAATGTTTACAAAGGGAATAGGTTAGGTTCAGGTTGTTTTTCCAACTTTTATGTTGAAACATGCCACTTGTATGTGTTAACCATTGCATTAGGAGTGACATGGTCAAAATGGGCCCAAAACGAATGGTAAAGGAGTTCAAGGTATGCAATTTTAATATGACATGTTTTCCCCACTTTGATTTGCATGTGAACTACTATGAAGATGCATGTAAAAGTAAAATAAGCAATCAACATGAAATTAAATATTCATACTTAAATATATGTCTTTAATGGGGATGGAAAAGTTAATTCCCTAAACCATAGAGAAGGTATAAAATAGATTCCTCCCCCTCAAGATTGGTCAAAACTAAATTTTGATAGAGCATTAAAGGGAAATCCTGGAGCTTCTGGTGCCAGTTGTTTAATAAGAGATGAAAAGGGAAGGTTGAATGGTGTTGTTTCTAAAAAACTTGAGGGAATGAATAATGAGGCTAAAGCCCAAGCCTTTGTCCTAGGAATGCAAATGTGTAATCTATATGGCATTCACAAAGTTGAGATTGAGGGAGACTCGATGGTGATAATCAATGCTATCAAAAGCAAAAATTTGGCTAATTCAAAAATTAATAATATATTCTGAAGTGTGGTCTCTTTTGGATTCACTAGAAAGCTTCATTGTAAAATAAATCTATAGATAAATAAATAGAGAGGCTGAAATATTGGCAAATCATACAATCGAAATGGCCTAGGATTGTTTAATCAATAATAAGGTGGATACCTAGTCAAAACTCAAAGACAAAATGGAATTGTCATATGATGCCATTATAGCCTAAACACATTGAAGATGAGGAGATGGATCATTGAATAAGTTTATCACTAGAATATGAATTCTTGGTAGTTAATAATTAGTGAGTGTGCTCCATATATTATCACAATGTAGATGGCACTGGTATTTATTCCACATGATGCAAAATGCCCAAATCCTATGTTAAGACTGGCAAAATATATCAATTGGGTATTAGGCCAAAGAAACATGGCAATGAAATGATTTGTAAATATGATGGATCTCTCCAAAAAAATTGGTGCAACTCTATTAAATGGTGTTCAAACCCTTATTTAACACCAACTACCACCTTGGATACACCTATAAGATTGGTTAGTAGCTAGAGACAAAAGGCATTCCTTAACAACATCACTAAGAAGAGGTTAAAAAAGGTTTTCAAAACCAAGAGTGGATTGCTACTATATGTGGTATAATAGATATTGGGGGAGGAATTTATGATTACAAACCATTGATATCATGTGAATTCATATATCTCCTCAATGTTTGTGGTTGTGTTACTCAACATAGGGGAAGAAAAAGATACGGTCAGAAAATGTCAAATACTATGATAAAAGGTTAGTTCCTTGGGGGTCTAGACAATGCTATTATGGTGGTAGTATTCGAATCTAGATTGCCTCCCCTTGAAGGATCCCTAATAATCAACAATGGGGTGGTGAATGTGCTGTGCTGACCATTCATAACCATAACCTTTCCTCTAAGTGAAGCTTGTAGAAGGTGGAAAGCGATGTAGGGATCAAAATTCCTTAAGTAGGCATTGGGGTTTGTGATCACCAAAGGAATTGTGTAAGGTGCGGAAATTTACCAACTAAACATAGTACTTGAAAAGAAAAGCATATTCCATAAGTGAGATAATCAATCATTATCAATTTCCAATTATCCATAATTAAACATAGAATGGAAAGAATCCATGAATAAGTATCAATATCCATATACTAGAATGAATTACAAACTAGTTACATAGACCGAACTTGGTGTTACAATACATCTGTTTCAATGTTACAAAAGGAAGTACAACTTCAAGATATATGTGAATCATGTTACAATTACAACTTGGCAATGAAAGCCATAAAAGAAATATATAAAGCAAATATCCATGTCAATAATAATATCTGAACTCGGCTTCCTCGATCCTCCCATCACCCGCAAACCAAGACCAAGAGAGTGGTTGAGGCGCTTTTTCCACCCAACCACGAAGTATTGGACTTCCCCGGGTTTCTTCCTAACTCGAAGAAAGCACCGACCCTGCACAAGGAGCCTAGCAACCTGGAATGGTGTAAGCAGGAGGGAATCACTCGATGCGTGCTTGTTGCCTATATGCATCCTAATCCTAGAATGACATAAACTCTTGCAAGCAGGATGTGGCAGAGACAAATATAACATAGTTCTAGGCTTTTAAACAATCCATCTGTTTCAATGGTACAGTAGCTTGGCCAAGCAAATAAATAAAATGATAGTTTTAGAAAAAGTAAAACTATCATCTCTGGGAGCCCACATTCGGCATCCTATCCCGAATGTTCATACTTTACCAAAAACACACAAAGCACAGTTTCCTAAGTTTGTTTCCATAGTCATAAGTATCTATTTCGTATCCAAACACCGTTTCCATTATTCAGTTGATTTCACTAGTTTGCTTGTAGGCAAGTTTACTATTTTCCTTTATTTTATATTAATTTTTCCTGACAAGTTAATTTTAGATGTGATGGATCTATCAGTTAAATACAATGCATTTCTTTCATAAATCAATGGGTTTGATAATTGCTAGTTTTGTCAAGTGAAATCTCAAAATAACATTTATCAACAAACTCAATAATCCAAAATTTCATACAAGTCAATTTCAGCAGTGTAAATATAAGAATGAATATTTCTTTTGTTGTAGTACAATAATAACCATTTTCATATACACACACACACACACACACACACACACACACACACACACACACACACACACACACACACACACACACACATATATATATATCAATTTGACAAATTAAACTCCACTCAGCACTGTAGTGTTGTCACAGCATATACATTTTTTTCCAGCAACACAGATAAAGATGAGAATATATATATATATATATATATCACTTATAATATCAATTGATATATTAAAAAATAGACAACCAACATTTATAATTCGTTTTATTCCCAGAAGATAAAAATTACAGTCGATACATATTCGCAGAGGGAGATGAAACCATATATATATATATATATCTTGCCAAATAAAATACCAATTGAAAGACTATCGACGCAAAGCGCAGGAAAAAAATGTGAAATAAATTCATACCATTTATATTCAATGGTTTCAAGTTTAAGATTTAAGACATTGTAAAGAAAAATAAAATCCAACAATACATATTCGAATTCAGACAACAGTAAATGGAAAGAGGGGCCGACACCCCAAAGGGGGTCGCAGTCCCCAAAGGGGTTACGGCACCATTTGGTGACGCCGCACCACATACTACCTACAATGGCCTTAGTGCCATAAGTTGCTTAAAATTATTTTGATATTCAAAGGTCTTCACTGATAACTAAAATGTAGTCGTTCCCTTTTGTTTAATAGTCGTTCCAATATATATATATATATATATATATATATATATATATATTTCAGACTGAAAGATCATGGTTTTTGCACATATGAAAACACAATCACAGTGAAATCTAAGATTAAATAAGAACCTAGAATTCGCCAACTACTTTAATCAAATGCTTGAATCTCACAGTTTTCCAGAAGCTCCTCGATCTGAACTATTCCCCTTTGTGCCCCCAAGATTTCTTCAATAATTCACTTGTTTTTTTGGATGCAGTTTCAGAGATGAAGAGGCTAAATTTCTTTTGAGAATGCAAGATGAAAAATATGAGTTTCTGTGTGCAAGAATGTATTGTAACTCTTCTTTTATTGTTTTCTCACCTCATGAATTTTTGCTTTCTTTTTCTTTCCTAAATTAAGTTTTGTTTTTCTTATTTTTCTATTGTTTTTCTTATTTTCTTGATTTCTTTCTTATTTTTGTTTTTGTTTCCAAAATCATGTTTTATTCTATTTCTATTTTTAATTTATCTATAAATATTATTAAAATAATCAACATATTTATCTCAATGCATCTATAAAAACTAACAATTAAATAGAAAATAAATTAAATAACTAATTCATCTATTCTATTTTCTAAGCACTCACAATATTTAAATAACAATGAATTAAATAATCTAATTAAATCACCATTAACTAACTATGCAATAAAATCACCTAATTTAATTAATAAAAAAATGTAATTTAAACTAAACTATTAAATCATTCAATATGCAAACATATGCAACTACATGTCACTACATGAAGTGTGTGAAAGATATCCCTCCATCGCAACCCTGTTAGGCTGCTAAACACCTTTACCTCAACCACTCCCTTGTCTTCGACAACCTATAACTCATAGTAAACTCTAATTTCCCGTTAATAGATTAGTAACCAAATAGCCAAAGCATTACTAACATGAGTATAACATTCATAAATAATCATTCATCTTTCAAAACAATAAATTATCTATCTAACACATATAATTGTCCATAGATTAATTCCACATAAAGTAACCACAGATAGTATCAAGACTTGAGACATGACATCCTTCCCCACTTGGAAGAGACATCGTCTTGATGTCTTATAACAAAACATCTACATAAAGAGTCTTATACATCAAGTATCAATAATAAAATAAATGTCATCTTATGCATAATGAAAATAAACTAAAGTCTCAGATTAGGAAATGATCTATCAATGTCCTCTGCATTTTCCCAGGTGGCACTGTCCATCGAATACTAGTCCCACTGGACCCTATATTGCACGACATTGCAGTTCCACAACTTAACATTGTGTATCTCCAAAATCTTGGTGGGCTCCACTAGCACCACCCCTGGATCCTGATCCTGGAACGCACGCTAGTCAAGAATATGAGATGCATCCGAATGATATGGCTTAAGTACAGAAACATGGAAAACATTATGTATTCAGGAAAGAGCCGGTGGTAGAGCAAGCCTGTAAGCAACTAGATTAATAACCTCCAATACATCAAACGGTCCAACATATCTAGGGGTGAGCTTTGACCCCTTCCCAAAAGTTATTGAGCTCTTCTATAGACGAACCCTCAAAAAGACCTTGTCTCCTGCTGAGAACTGTCAAAAGGTCTTGTTTCTATCTGTAAAGCTCTTCTGTCGATCTGAAGCTTGCTTCAACTTTTCCTTAATGAGCTTCCTCTGATCTTCCATTTCCCTTAACATCTCTGGTCCTACAACAATCATGTCTTCCACTCTATCCCAACTAATAGATGTCTGACACTTGCGACCATACAAAGCCTCGAAAGGTGCTATACCCAAAGAGGCATGAAAAGAGTTATTATAAGCAAATTCAACTAGAGGCAAGTACTCTTCCCACTTATGCTGCTAATCCATACAGTACATCCTGAGGAGATCCTCTACTACTTGGTTCACCCTCTCAGTCTGACCATCGGTCTGAGGATGATACATTGAACTAAAGTTTAGTTTTGTTCCCAATGAAGCATACAAAGCAGTCCAAAATCTAGAGGTCATCCAAGTATCACGATCAAAGATGATCGTTTCAGGTACTCCGTGCAAACAAAAAATCTCTAGTACAAACTTCCTCGCTAAAACCAAAGAGCCATCCTTAAGGTTCCCAGGAATGAAATGGGCAACCTTCATCAATTTATCAACCACAACCAAGATGACATCATGTTGAGTCTTGGTCATAGGCAACCCCTGAATGAAATCCATAGTGATTACCTACCATTTGTATTTTGGCACCCTATGCAAGTAAAGAAGTCATGCCGAATGTACATGATCAGCCTTAACTCACTGGCATTCTAAGCATCCAGCTACAAAAGAAGTAACATCTCTCCTAAGTCTAGGCTAGAAATACAGTGGTTTGAGTCTCTCAACCATCTTTGTTACACTGAGGTGCCCTGAATAAGGAGCATTATGGAATTCCTCAAGCACAAGTTCTCTTAATCTTGCAGCATTTGGAACATACATTCGTCCCTGATATCTCAAGAGTCCATCAGACTCGAATACATATCCATCATATCTATGATCCGAAGGATCCTGCTCTAGGGCTTGCTTCACCCTATCATAAAGCTCATCACCAGGCAAGGCCTGCATCAGCCTTTGTCTGAAAGTTGACCTTACTGTCACCATGGCTGTGAGATGTCTCCTTCTTCTTAGGGCATCTGCTACTTTGTTTTCTTTTCCTTTTATATATTTTATGCCAAAATCATATTTGCTCAAGAACTCCAACCATCTTCTCTATCAAGCATTCAGGTTGGGTTGAGTAAATATGTACTGTAATCCCAAGTGCTCTGTCTTTAGGTCAAAAGGCTTCCCCAACAAATAGTGTATCCACATCTGAAGTGTGTGCACTATGGCAGCCAACTCCAAGTCGTGTGGCGCATAATTCAGTTCATGTTGCTTTAATTTCTAAGACTCATAAGCCACTACTTGACCTTCCTGCATAAGAACTGCTCCTACACCTTCCCTTGAAGCATCTGTAATAATTGTAAAGTGCCCGTTTGGAACTGACACAATTAGGATAGGTGCAGAAGTAAGTTTTTCTTTCAATAACTGAAATGCCTTCTCACATCTATTAGTCCATTCATAGTTCTTTCCTTTATTTTGGAGCGCAGTAATGGGTGTTGCAATTGTTGAGAACCCTTCACAGACTTTCTATAGTAGCCAGCAAGCCCCATAAAGCTCTGTACTTCTGACACATTTTGTGGCGCTGGCCACTCCATGATTGCATTAATCTTATCTGGGTCCACTGCTATCCCCTCAGCTGAAATAACATGGCCCAAATAGTGTACCTTAGTTTGGTAGAAAGCACATTTTGACATCTTCCCAAAAAGTTTATGATCCCGCAACTGCTGCAATACTATCCTCAAATGTTTGTCATTCTCTTCCTCTAATTTGAAATATATTAGTATATCATCTAGGAAAACAAGTACAAAGTCATCTAAGCAATCCTGAAAAACACTGTTCATCAAATTCATGAAAGCTGTCGGGGCATTAGTTAGCCCAAACGGTAACACTGTGAACTCGTAGTATTCGTATCTAGTCCTGAAGGCAGTCTTTGAAATATCTTCATCCTTTATTCTAAGTTGATGGTATCCCAATCTCAAATCAATTTTTGAGAATACCTTCGCTCCTTTCATTTGGTCAAATAACTCATCAATCCTAGGGAGCGGATACTTATTTTTTATGGTGGCCTTATTCAACATTCTGTAATCAATACATAATCTCAAGGTGCCTTCCTTCTTCTTTACAAATATGAGCTCTCCATGGAGACACACTTGGTCTTATAAAACCCTGGTTAAGCAATTCTTATAACTGCGCCTTAAGCTCATACAATTCAGTTGTGTTTATTCTGTATGGTGCTTTTGACAAAGGCTCAGTACCAGTTAACAATTCAATAGAGAAATCAAATTCTCATTTTGGAGGTAGTTCAGTCAGCTCATCAAGAAAGACATCTTGGAACTCCCTCAAAATAGGATGATCTTTAGTTGATAACTCTGAACTATCAAGATCCCTGACCTTTACTGCTTAAATAGCACATCCTTTTCTATTGGCCTTCTTCAGTTGCATAGCTGAAATCTGCTTGAGCTCTAAGGGTCTTTTGAATCCATGTATCTCAACCTGATTGCCATGATCATCTAAACATTTTACTATTTTCTCTTCACAATCAACCACAGAGTTATGCTCTAAAAGCCAGTTTATTCCCAGAATTACATCAAATGATCCTAAAGGTGCAACATACAAATTGACCTGAGTCTCAAAACTTGGAAGTTCAAGTTCACTGCATGCTAGACATTGCTCTACTATTTTCTCTACCCGATTTCCATATTATACTTTCCATGAATTAGCCATGAACCTAGGTCTAATTGACAACTTAGATAAAACACTAGGATCTACATAGCAATCGGTAGCACCGATATCTATCAAAATTGAAACAGGGCATCCAAAAAGCTTACCCGAGAACTAAATAGGAGTCACCTGAAAATCCACCTGTCGGTTATCTACTGCTGCATGGATGTGGTGCTAATTTCTATTCTTCTGATTACTTCCCCTTTAAGGACATACACTAGCATAATGTTCCCCGCTGCAAGTGTAGCAACCGCCATGGGGTGCTCTAGGTCTATCAGATCCATCTCTCCTGTTGTTATTATTGTTATTGTAATTTCTCCTCTTATTGTTGTTCTGATTTCCCTTATTACAGTCCTGAGAATTATTCCCTCTCTTCAGGTTCCTAATCTGCCTGTTGTTGTTTCCTTGATTGTTATGATTCTAGTTGTTCTGATTATTTCCCCGAGGCTTCTTATTGCCATATTTTGCATCTATGCTTTTCCTGTAATTAGCCACCTGCTGCAATTTCTATTCTTGTTTAATGGCTTTCTCAAAAACTTCATCCATCGTGGAAGGATTATGTATATCCACATCAGATCCAATTTGAGGCCTAAGCCCCATGATGAACTTACAAATCCAAAACCTTTCATCTTGTTGATATTGAGGCACATATTTTAGCAAATGAGAGAATTTGTCCCAATATTGTGTGACCATCATGTTGGCTAACAAATTTGTCCTTATTCTAGAAATGTTTTATTCTGACTCTATACCCTTCTTTAAAGAACAAATGAGTTAAACAACAAATGGGTGAACTTTTTAAATTAGTTCCCCTCTGAATTTAGGTACAGCTCCCTTTAAGATTTCCAATGAATTCAATCTATTCAACTATCCAAATACACTTTTAACCAGAAAGTGCCTAAGGCAAACTAACATTCATACATAACTATGTTATGAATGCGGTAAATTTCTGCAATAACAGTGAGTAATAGAATGCATAGATTCTATTTTCAATACATTTAGATACTTAAACACATACATATATATTTGCTGAACCAATAAATAATAGAACACATATAATGAGTTGTCCAATAGAAGAGCAATTACCAGATGAAAGGAGATTTCACACAGAAAATCCAATTTCAAACACTCAGACACACAGATCTAAGTAAATAATAACTGTTTCTTCTTTCCATTCACAGATGAAAAATTTATCAGACAATCATCATATACTGTAAAACCATAAAATAGTTCAACCAAAAATTCCCTTATGTTTTTCTCTTTTCTCTTATCTATATCCATGAAAGATTTAAAAACCTATATATATGAATGCCCTAATCATAACATCAAGTAAACCAAACCCAGAGTTAAAGTAACTCTAACCCATATGGGATTTAGTTTATAACAAATTGATTCAAAGATCAAGATTACGAAAATAGCATAACTGAGAAACTGAATAAGGAAAATGAGCGAATAAGATCATGGCTGGGGCAACGGATTTGAATCTCCAGATTTGTCATTGGTGGTCGAAGAAGCACGTTGAGTCTTCCACTCCTGAAAAGCTGCAACAAACTCCTAAATTCTCGGGAGGTTGGGGATGCTTATGTGCTTCACTCTTGATTTCCAAACTTCTCTCTCCGTATTTTCCCAACCTTTTGCTTATATTCTGGAAGTGCGTCGATACAAAGGTAAAGCAATGATTCCACCTTAGAAATTTGAGATAAATCTTCAGTTAAGATATTATCACTTTCTTTGACAAAGTTGATTTTATCCATGAAGGTTTGAATCATTGTATCGATGTTCTCCTCCGGCTGCCCATCATCTTTTATGTATCTGACATCAATACATTGTAAGTCACGTTGCAACGATTGAGTGAACTCAGTTATCTCCTTAATCAATTTAGTAAGTTCAAAATGCCCTTGCCATGGTATGGAATTTCTCCATTCAATATTTTTCTTATTCACATATAGTAGATCTTCATCTAAACCAGTTAGGCCCTTTTCTGTCAGAAACTTCACTACTCCATATTTTTGAACTTCATCGATTTGATTCATTACACTTACCCATTTACCTTCATCTTTCACCTAAGTAGTAATCTGTGCCTTAAGGTCTTCAACGGTGGCAGTAGTCAGATCGTATATATTCTTAAGTTCACGAATATATTCAGTCCCCTTCTGTATAATGCAGTCCAACCAACCATTGAATATCTTAGCCACCATCTTGTTTCTGTGAACCTGATCCAACATTTTTTGGTTAACTGGTGACTTAGGATCGAAAGACAGGGAGAGCTGTGAAACTGGTTGCGGGCTGGGGTTATGGATAACATCGATGTACTCTGCCATTGAACGCAGAGTCTGCTTCAATTCCCTTTTGTCCTTTTCATCCTTCCAACTCTGACTAACTATCCTCTTGGTGGATGCTTCAAGATGATGAACATTTGCAGCTCTTGAAGCAGCGCCAAGATCCACTCTTTCAACAGTGAAATCCTGCACAGTTGGGTCCTGTACTTCTTCTTCAGTCACTGGTTTGGCTATCTCAGCACTCCAGTTTCCAGTATTTGGATCAATGCTTACTCTGGATGTCATCTTTAGCTTCTTAGACTTGGGTGTTCTCCCTAAGCATTTGCTCACCATGTCCTCTAAAGGGACAGAAAAAGGAATTATTTTTCTCTTGTCATTAATAGAACTCTCCAGCCACTTGGGTGCAGGGGCTAAGGTTTCCTTTTTAGGGTTCAATCCATCAGAGGATACATTAGAAATCATTAACAGTTCAGAGGTCTCTAGAACAACCTCTGACTATGGCCCAGTATTAACTTCCTCTGTTCTGTGTGGACTAGATTCTTTATCACCCATGGGTTCTCCTGAATCTTCCTCTGAATTCAGATCCACAACTATTCTTTCAGAAACCTGTTTCTTTCTCTTACTTTTGGTTCTCAACCTGGTAGCACGAGGGGGTAGGATATTTGTGAGGGCTCTTCTAGATTTCTTAGTAGCAGGGCTCCTTCTAGTTAATGACTTGGAAGTACCTGCACCACAAATAGCAATAGGTTGGTTAGAAGAGCTTATGGGGAATGATGATTCAATCATTGATGTGAATTGTTGGGCATTTTTATTCTAAATCCCTTCCTGTTTCTTTCCCCTTAACCATTTCTCGGTTCTCCTTATCACTGGGAGGGTTTTAACCTCAATCCTATCTTCCTCCTTTTTGCTGCAGTCAATTTCTAGAATAGGTAGTTGCTCTATTTATGCAAACTGCGGGTCAATCACCTGTTCCTCATCATCAATAACTCCAGATATATCCATATTTAAGTTAAGAGTAATTATCTGTCTCAAAGAGAACCTACACCACAGTCTTCTCTTGACCTCAAACTCATCTAAACAGTCTTCCCAGTAATCCTCTAACTTAGGAATGTGTGAAATCCCTGCTCCAGAATCAAAGTTATCCTTGACAAATCCTTTGCTGTCAAATTGGGACCTGGCAGTGAAGAATTGAAAATTGAACTTTTTAAGGCTGACCTCTAAATTCAAAGCATCAGATTTTGACCGCATGAGTAATGTCCAAGTTCGATGGGAAAAGAGATACCAAATCCCTTCTTTGTTGAGAACTTCTTATCCACATGTGCTAGCTGTCTGCATACCTCTATCAGCACAAAATGGTCGAACACATATCTGGGTAACTTAACAGGTTCACCATCAAATCCTCCAATTCTGATGTAAGTGAACTTAGAAAATTGAATAAAGAAGCTACCATAAATGCTAATTAACTGCATTGCCTCATCGGACATTCTTTTATTCAGATTGCCTGCCAATTCACAAGTCATCCTTCCAGTGAAAACATCACTAACCCCTTTGTAATTTTCATAACAGTTCTTCATCTGCAATTGTGAATAATATTCATAAATCCTACTATCCTCAGCCAAGGGTGCATGAGGCAGACCCAACCACTGTCTTGTAGATGCCAGGCAATAAAACAGGTATGAAGACATATAAAAATTTCTATCTCCCAAACAATTACTTAGTTCCTGATGCAAACAATCGGCAACAATTTCTGCCCAATCCAAATATTGCTCTCCTTGGAGGAAAACTTGTACAAAAAAGTAAATCCAATCTTCCCAATAATACGCATGCGGGCTGCCTTTCAGTCTATGCAATAACACTACCATATCCCTCACCTCCTTAATCAAGTGATCCCTAATAAGTGGTCTAGGTAGCCTTGAACCACCCTTCTGAAATTTCAGCAGCCAGTTTCTTGCTATTACACTTTTGTAACTTGCTTTCTTCTCCGAGAAATACCCATAAGAAGAAGTAATGTTGAGGCTGGAATACGCATCTTTAGGTGGTATTCTCATCACAAACATCAGGGTTTGTCTATCAACATGAAACAGTACATCACTGTCTGCATTTCTAATGCATCTGTTTTGGGGTTCATACCTATTCATACATTCCTAAACTAGTTCTGGGCACTGTACGGCCTTGGGAAAGGCTGCGGCTTCTATTAGGCCACTTCCTACTATCTTCTCCATCATAGGAGTTAGCACAGAGCTTCTAGACCTTTCTCTGAATTCTTCTAAATCATATTGTATTAATGAAGTATCCCCGAATTCAGGGTGAGAACAGGTAAGGCCAGGGCCGTGCTCATTTCCCAAACAAGTAGATTTCAAGGCCATACTTGGAGGGTATAACCAAAAAGCTTTGAATCTTAAAAATAAGGTTAGAAATTCGAAGGGTTTTCTTTCCAGCTTTAAGAAATGGAAACAACAGGTAGGAAGAAATGAACTCACCTTCAGGAAAACTGAAATTACCGTGAAATTTGGGCATTTAGACCTTATAGCTCCTGCACTGTTCTACTCCAGGTCGTACAGTATGTTCACTTGCTAAATTTGGCTTGTTCTTTGTTAATAATGGCACTATCCAGACTGAATAATTATTACTCGAAACAATACGTGCCAAAAATGTTTGAAAAGACATGAATTCTGACCTCTTCATTAATATCAAGTATTATTCATGCATGATCATGATGTATAATAATTATCCGTAACCTCCACCAAATTAGAACTTTCTGTTTCATAAATGAGTTTCAGACAAAATTTCCTTTAACTTTCCTACTAAATTTGACTTAGAGGGCCTTGAGAAGTGGTAAGGTTGAAATCATCGAACCGGTGAACTTTGAACCATTGAACCTTGGGAGCGTGGTTCAAAGTTCAAGTTCAAAGATACGAGAACTGCATAGACCGACTAACAACACATGACTTGTAAAGAGACTTAAACGATGAAAAAGCACACCATTGAACCTTGAACCATAAACTTTTAGGAGGTTCAAGCGGGAGGTTCACCGACATATAAAACCGAACAAAGAACTGGGTAATGTGACTCATTACAAAGCACTGCGTGTTGAACTTTGAACCTTGAACCTTTAGGACCATTAACAAAAAAAGGTTCAAGTTCAACACGAAAACTTAAAGACGTTCAATTACATGGGACAAAACAGCTCATCTTTTTGAGACTTTGAATATATCAAACCATTTGAACTTTGAACTTTGAGAATGGTTCAGGTTCAAAGGTTCAAACCTTAAGTAACTTCACACACAAAGACAATAAACGGGTAAAATTTTGAAGGATCAAGAGCCGATTTAAGAAACAAAGGTATGACCAATAATACAACATAGCAAATCGACTCTTGTTTAGAAAATATTACCAATAGATAAATAAGGGCGACTCAAAAGGTAACACGTCATACCACCCTGAGAGAGATTTTGAAATTCTGACATTTTCTTATCAAAGTACAACTGTGGTAGCCATCTCTTTTGGAACAGCTGCAAAAATCGCTCTCAGGGTACCTCACCCGGTAACAGCCTCTTCTCAGCCTTCTCATTGTCCCACCAAGTGGCAGCCTCACCGGTGAGTTGGTAAGATCCCCATACAGCCTTAGTCTCATCAGACAAATTTCAGAGAGCAAAGTACTTCTCCATCTCTATTATCTAGGTTTCTGCCCCATCGCCAATTGCTTTTCCATCAAATTTTGGCGGGGTGGCCTTCTTGAGGTCCTTACCTAATTCTTCAGCCACTTTCTCTTGCTTTCTTGGATTTCTTTTTGTCTCAGGGTTTTCTTCACGAGCCTCATCCCTATTCTCCCCATTTAATCTTGTATTCACCCTTGGCTGGCCTGTTCACATTTCCTGTTCTATTCCATCCATCCTGGGCTCTTGTCGACTCAACATGGCAACAATTTGATTCAGTCTCTCATTTGGGTCACCACGAGGTCCACCTCCACACTGGTAAGTGAGTCTGGCATCCATCTGGATTACTCTGGAAACATTTCATTAAAGCGTAATTAGGCATAGGTCCTAGAGTTGAAGACTTGGCTCTGATACCAAATATAAGGTGTGGAAATTTACCAACTAAACATAGTACTCGAAAAGAAAAGCATATTCCATAAGTAAGATAATCAATCATTAACAGTTTCCAATTATCCATAATTAAACATAGAATGGCAAGAATCCATGAATAAGTATCAATATCCATATACTAGAATGAATTACAAACCAGTTACATACACCCAACTTGGTGTTACAATACATCTGTTTCAATGTTACAAAAGGAAGTACAACTTCAAGATATCCGTGAATCATGTTACAATTATAACTTGGCAATGAAAGCCATACAAAGAAATATATAAAGCAAATATCCATGTTAATAATAATATCTGAGCTCGACTGCCTCGATCCTCCGATCACCCGCAAACCAAGACCAAGAGAGTGGTTGAGGCACTTTTTCCACCCAACCACTAAGTACTGGACTTCCCCAGGTTTCTTCCTAACTTGAAGAAAGCACCGACCCTGCACAAGGAGCCTAGCAACCTGAAACGGTGTAAGCAGGAGGGAATCACTCGATGCGTGCCTATTGCCTGTATGCATCCTAATCCTAGAATGACATAAACTCTTGCAAGCAGGATGTGGCAGAGACAAATATAACATAGTTCTAGGCTTTTAAATAATCCATCTATTTCAATGGTACATTAGCTTGGCCAAGCAAATAAATAAAATGATAGTTAAATAGAAAAAGAAAAACTATCATCTCTGGGAGCCCACATTCGACATCCTATCCTGAAAGTTCACACTTTACCAAAAACACACAAAGCACAGTTTCCTAAGTTTGGTTTTCCATAGTCATAAGTATCTATTTTGTATCCAAACACTATTTCCATTATTTAGTTGATTTCACTAGTTTGCTTGTAGGCAAGTTTACTATTTTCCCTTATTTTATATCAATTTTTCCTGACAAGTTAATTTTAGATGTGATGGATCTATCAATTAAATACAATGCATTTCTTTCATAAATCAATGGGTTTGATATATTGCTAGTTTTGTCAAGTGAAATCTCAAAATAAAATTTATCAAGAAACTCAATAATCCAAAAGTTCATACAAGTCATTTTCAACAGTGTAAATATGAGAATGAATATTTCTTTTGCTGCAGTACAATAATAACCGTTTTTAGATATATTATATATACATATAGACACATATATAAGAATATATATACATATATATATATATAAATCAATTTGACAAATTAAACTCCACTCAGGACTGTAGTGATGTCACAACATATACATTTTTTTCCAGCAACATAGATAAAGATGCGAATATATATATATATATATATATCAATTGATATATTCGAAAATAGACAACCAACATTTATAATTTATTTTATTCCTAGAAGATAAAAAATACAGTCGATACATATTCGCAGAGGGAGATGAAACCATATATATCTATATTGCCAAATAAAATACCAATTGAAAGACTGTTGGTGCAAAGTGCAGGAAAAAATAGTGAAATAAATTCATACCATTTATATTCAATGGTTTCGAGTTTAAGATTTAAGACATTGCAAAGAAAAAAAATCAAATGATACATATTCAAATTCAAACAACAGTAAATGAAAAGAGGGGCTGACACCCCAAATGGGGTCGCAGTCCCCAAAGGGGTTGCAACACCATTTGGTGACGCCGCACCACATACTACCTACAACGGCCTTAGTGCCATATGTTGCTTAAAATTAAAATTATTTTGATATTCAAAGGTCTTCGCTGATAACTAAATGCAGTCATTCCCTTTTGTTTAACAGTCGTTCCAATATATATATCAAAACAAAACATATCTTTTTACAATTCCACAACTAGTTGTATATATATAGATGAAAACACAATCACAGTGAAATCTAAGATTAAATAAGAACTTGGAATTCACCCACTACTTCAATCGAATGCTTGAATCTCATAGTTTCCTAGAAGCTCCCCGATTTGAACCGTTACCCTTTGTGCCCCCAAGATTTTTTCAATAATTCACTTGTTTTTTTGGATGCAGTTTCAGAGATGAAGAGGCTAAATTTCTTTTGAGAATGCAAGATGAAAAATATGAGTTTCTGTGTGCAAGAATGTATTGTAACTCTTCTTTTATTGTTTTCTCTCCTCATGCATTTTTGCTTTCTTTTTCTTTCCTAAATTAAGTTTTGTTTTTCTAATTTTTCTATTGTTTTTCTTGTTTTCTTGATTTTTTCTTTTTTGTTTGTTTTTGTTGCCAAAATCATGTTTTATTCTATTTCTATTTCCAATTTATCTATAAATATTATTAAAATAATCAACATATTTATCTCAATGCATCTGTAAAAACTAATAATTAAATAGAAAATAAATTAAATAACTAATTCATCTATTCTATTTTCTAAGCACTCACAATATTTAAATAACAATGAATTAAATAATCTAATTAAATCACCATTAACTAACTATGCAATAAAATCACCTAATTTAATTAATAAAAAAATGCAATTTAAACGAAACTATTAAATCATTCAATATGCAAACATATGCATGCAACTACATGTCACTATGTGAAGTGTGTGAAAGATATCGCTCCATCCTAACCCTGCTAGGCTGCTAAACACCTTTACCTTGATCACTCCCTTGTCTTCGACAACTTGTAACTCATAGTAAACTCCAATTTCCCGTTAATAGATTAGTAACCAAATAGCCGAAGCATTACTAACATGAGTATAACATTCATAAGTAATCATTCATCTTTCAAAACAATAAATTATCTATCTAACACATATAATTGTCCATAGATTAATTCCACATAAAGTAACCACAGATAGTATCAAGATTTGAGACGTGACAAATTGCTTGGCTTAGCACACTAATCTCATATAGCTCAAATGAAGCAGTGGAAGCATAACGCCGTACTTTGGTTTACAATTATAATATGTATGCTTTGGCTCCTTCATGCAAACCTACCAATACTATAGTGGTTGATATACTGTATAGGATAACAAGGGAATTTTGTTATTTCATCCTTTGAATAGTATATGATATCTAGACATTTTCAATCTGCCCTTAACAAATGTAATGAGGAACTATATTGAGAGGGACAACCTCACATGTAAATTTTTTGGTTAAACTTATAATACAAAGGGCATGATCTCCGTGATTTCTATTTACTTATAAAAAATCCATACTTGAATAAAAGGTTATGGATAGGGATAACAACTATGTGTACTCTCCTTGTTTTGAGTGTTCCATTTTAAAAGCTACAAAATAAAACAAAAATAAATGAGCAATATCTAACGTTCATTTAAAATAGGCACAAACTATAACTTGCTTGAAATGTCAATGATCAGAAGTCACAATTGAAAATGATAAGGGATTCTACCTAGTACAGAAGTAAGGATCTACCTAGTGCAGAAAAGTAATGTTATTCCATCTAGAAATGGAAGTGATCATAAGCTAGTCGCTACAACCATGCTCATCAAAGGAATGTCAGTGACATTATATGTTTCCTGTCTAATTGGTTGTATACAAGGGATGCAAGGAATTGGAGGAAAGGAGAAAAATATATGATCATATAAAACTAGATAAGCATGTAAGAAAATATAACAATGTCATCATGTGATAAATATGTAACAACATAATAAGATGTAATCATGAAAGCTATTGGAATATTACATCTTTAGTTTATATGTGAAAGGCTTGAATAAACCCATGATATCATTGTAATCAATATATCTCATGAAAATAATATTACATTACTTTTTATGTGTGTTAACGTGATGTAATAATCTACAATTTTGTCTGATCTCCATTTTCGTTATGGCATCGAAGCGTTCACACATTTTGACCTATGGAGCATTACAATGAAGCATTCAAGGTTTTATGAGAACATTAGTAGTAAGAGTATTGAGTGGAAATAATTGAATGTCTTTCAAAGCAATCAAGAGGAATTCAATGCAATTGTCCTTTTCATAAGAAATTCCAATTACCCACCCTCATCCAAATCTAAACTCAACGTAGTAAAAAAAGGAGAAATATTGTTTGTAGAAGTGTCATCTCAAATTGCAATGTATAGAAAAATTTGTTTGCGAAACTTAATTTAAAATCTTCCACAATCATGAAGACGATATTACACATGTTCTGCCTTCTGCAGTCCAAGTTTCTCATATTTGATAGCCTTCTCTAGAAATGAATCATTTGTGCAATGTTAATTATAGTTACAACTTTCCTAGGCTATCTAAACAAAGACAGGGTGGCGATTCATTTCATTAACAGAGTTGTGTTTTTATTAAACATTTTCAATAGAGGGCCCACTTCATAACTCTGTCATTCAAACACCATAGAGTTGCAAGCTCCAAAATTTGTTCTTTAATTTTGTAGATCTCAGCATTTTGATAGCACTAAGATTCCAGATGCCATGTATTGGAATATCTAGGTAGATAAGTCACACAAATCCCCATAAACAGGCCACAGATAGTTTGGAGGATTTTTTTTGTGTGTTCTTGTTGCAGTAAAGAAGTATTCATCTCAAAGGATATGGCTAGAATGCTTGGTAATGCAGCAATATGTGAATCGAGCTATTGTTGGAATCTTTCGAATTCTAAAATTCTTTTCCCACTAAATTCAAAGTTGCTATTCATAAAGTATGATTTGGGTTTTTTTATTACAAACGAATTCGATGGAGAGTTGGTTAGAGAAGTATTTGCTTAAGTTTGCTTTGATGTAAAGGTGTGGTGCTCGGATCCCTAATGTTTTGTATTTTGGGAGGCATAAGAAATTTTGAAATGTGTTCAATTCTTTTATTCTAGTACCATGCAATAGCAGAGTCGGTGATGTTATTTAGTTTTAGAGACATCTTATTACATGTTTTTTGAATTTTTCATTGTAATAGGTGCATTTTCAGTCAAAAGTGACACTCCAAATGCATGTGCTATTGAAGATATCAATGGTTGTAATGTTGCATCTAGTAGATAAGGTCTAGAGAAGGTTGAAGGATGGAGAGGATGGAGACATATTTCTTATCTTGAGTTAGTTTAATCGTTCAAAGATCGGGAACAATACTTGAGAGACATTGGAGCTTTATTTTATTTCTTCTTTTAGTTCAAGGGTTTTTACTTATGGGTAGTGTGTTTGTCTCAATTCACAGGTAGAGTTGTGTGCTTGTGGATAGCGTGGTTGTCCCTATACACAGGTTGAGTAGTGTGCTTGTGAGTAGCATGTATGTCCTTATTCACATTTGTTGTGAGTTCATTGTTGTTTACAACGTTGTATGTCCTATTAAACACTTTTTGATGATGGATAGTGTGTGTTGTGTGTGTCCCTATCCATGTGGTTCATTAATGTTGACATCATGTGTGTCCCTATTAAACAACCTACTAGTGTGTGATATTTGGGTTGTTGTGTCTCATAATAGTGTTCCTATCTTTATTGAGAGGTGTGATTAGGGAGAATATTGGAACATTACATCTTTAGTTTATAAGTTAGTAGGTTAGTAAATAAATAAATGTTGGTATATTAGAGTGTTGGTGAAGTAAATATAATGTTAGCATTTATTGGTTGGGTTCTTAGTTCTTAGGTAGATTAGTTTGTGGAGAAGTTTTAGTAGATACTTTGGTGGTTAAAAATTGAAAGACTTATATAATCCTATAAAATCATTGTAATCAATCTATCACGTGAGAATAATATTACATTTTTTTAATGTATGTCAACATGGTGTAGTAATCTTGAATTATGTCTACTCTCCATTTTCAAAAGCATGTATGAAAGAGGAAGTAAGGTTCCCCCCAATGTTGCCCTCAGTGAGAGCAAAAAACAATTGCTAATAGACAATGCCATGGAAGCATAGGCAAATTTAAGGTAGATCATGAAAAGCATGTGGAAGGGGTAGAATAGATACCCCCAATGTTACCCCCACTATTAAGAACAAGTGATAGAAGCCATAGTTCTAGATAACATGTAAGCATGGATAAAATGATAAGCATGAGATGTAAACATGGTAAGCATAGGTAAGGCAAGCATATGAAATGTACATATGTAATAATGAGACAAATGTGCAAGCACAAGGATCATGTGAACAAGTAATTATCATAAAATAAAAGGCATGTATATATGTAAACATGTAAGCATGTAAAGATAACATAATAGGTGGCATTATAAGCATACGAATCATACGATAAGCATCAATGGAGAACAGTAAAAGTGGCATAAAAGGAGATGCCTCGAGTGGGGAAACATAACATGGAAGAAACATATAATAAGGCATTAGACATAGTATAGAAGGTGAAGTGGGAATGTAAACATAAGAGGAAATGAGAATATCTCACAACAAACATGGCCACTCAATTAAAAAGGCTAAATCCAAAAGAAAATAAGATAATAGAAGACATGAAGAACTAGAAGAGCAATAGTCATGGCATAATCAAAAAGGCCAAATCAAAACATAAATTAAACAAATTACATTTTTGGCCAACATGGTGAGAGTGGTTTTCTAATCACTCCATCCTTTGCATCGTCCCAAACTCATAGGAAACAAAACAAAAGAAAATACATAAACATGAAGGAAAGTAGTAATACTAAGCCACACAAAATATGTTCTAAGTCACTTGTGTCAACATGCACCACTAAAGGTTTCTTTGCACCATCCACATGCTAACTAAGAACATGAAGTTTCATAACATGAAACTAAAGTATAACTTAGATCAATATAAATATATCAATAAATCTCAATGGCTCAAAGTCTCAACCAATAATGTGGGAAGAATCTTCCCTCGATAAATCTTCCTCCCATGAATGTCCAATCTCCCTTATATGAAGTAGTACTCTAAGTGAAAATTCTCAAAAGAGATACTATTGTTATTTTTCTTTCTTAAACTATTACTCTCGCTTCATTGGAGGTGGTTCCATGTGTGTACTTTGTAGTTTCTTAGCATGTGAATAATGTTTTGATGCCCATATAATATAAGTGTCCTTAAAATAAGAAACTTTATCATCCATACTTCTTTAAAGAGGTGCCATTATAGGTGTACAAAGCCTTTATTATTTATTTTATTTATGTAGGAAAAGAGGAAAATAAGAATACTTAGCATGAGCACGTGTAGATGCACTATGCCTTATAGTTCTATAATTTTCTTTCTTTGTGCATCTAAATGGCTTTGATACACATTGTGAAGAGCATCTTCACTTGCATATGGAAGTTCCTTGGGTGTTCTTATGTGAGTATCCAAAGTAAAATGAATCATCTCTAAAATAAGCTCATATGGATCCTTTATGACATTTATAAATTCTCTCCTCATGAAAATACTTAATACATTGATGTACCATGGAAGGAACGACCCTCAACTACTTAAGCCATGGTCTAGCAAGTGAAGAAGGAACAATGTGACAAAGTATTAGAACCTCTTTGAGACCCACCTTAATAGGAAAAATAATGTAACTAGAGTATCAATCAATATACCATTAGTCATTTTCAATGACACCTCTACATGTGCATAAGTGTTTTGTTGAATATGATTAGTAACCAAGAACTCCTCAATATGTATATTGAATTGATTTGATTTGTATGATCAATGAGAATACTATTAGTAAAATTTCCATCTACACTACCATGCACATACAATGGTCCAAAATAATTGTTATGTAGTATCTCATCATTTGGAAATATAATCAATAGTGTAGCATGGGAAGAAGTTTCTCTAGCTATAAGGCCCGATCTTACCCGTGAATATTGTAGCATCATGTTCCTCTTGGTGGACCCCAATATTCTAGTTAATTGAATTATTTGATAAAACTTGTGACTTTGGTTTTGGTGTGGTGTTGGTATCATCACTCCCCTTAGTGAACCTTTTTGGATAATTCTCTCTCTAAACACCATGTTGTAAATGTGTGTGCTAATGATAAGAATTGAATGTTGTCTTTTAATTTGTTTATGGAGGGAGACCACTGACTTTTGTAACCCCAATTGTATTCTTTACACTCTGATGATGTTGCTAACTCAAATGATTATGCAATAGATCTTCCAATTGTCTAACCTTATCTCATAATTTCATACTTTTTGTTTTACTTTATCAAATTCACAAGGGTGGTTATCTATTTAAGTTAAGATTGGGCTTTCGATCTCATGTGATTGAACTTAATTTTCAAGGTGACATTTCTTCAATAAGCGAGCTTGACTAGAATAGGACGTAAAGGATAATAGTTATACTAATAATTGTTCTAAAAAATTTCTAATGTGTTTATGTTCCTTAAGGAGGACCACCCATGAGTAGGATTAGGATCATCGAGATTGTTGAAGTGACTTAAGAGGACTGACAACTAACTGAACACAAATGAATTTGAGAGATAGCAACGCTAACCATGCGAAAGGAGGAACTCAGGTAAGTGAATGTGGTAAGTTATGTACGTTTAGTATCTTGTTTGTAGTAACCCTTATAATATGCAATTGTTCGAGGATAAATTGGATGGAATAATGAGATATTGAACCCAACTCCTATGATTATATTATTCTTGAAATGATGATTAAATTTCTATGGTGAATTAAGTAGGACATGATCTATATTAGTTAATGCTAGTTGAAATGTGAATTTTGATTCTAATGAAATTAGAAAGCGAGTATGATTATTTATGATTAAGGTGCATTAGCTATGCATATATTGGACATATTGATGTTGTGACAAATGTGTAGGAATAAACTACCAATGGGAAAATAGGAGAATCATTAGGACCCTAAATTAAACCACTTCACATGATGAAGTTTTATGTTGTGACCTTATTCCCTAGCGAATTAATCTTGTGTCTTTTAATGTAACTAAGGTTCTCCTTGTGATAAGCTACAATTTTAGATTGTAAGATTATTTTGTTGGGAACCATGCTTTAAAATGTTTTAAGTGTGTGTTAGGGGATGGGAGTCCCCTTAAGTTGCAAACTCAGATTTGCAGTTATATAATAGATTTTAAATGGGGTTAAAAAGTCATTTTTTTGGTTTATGGGTGAAATAGACCCTATGGTAAGTAACTATGGGACGGGGGCCTAGTGGAATACTAATTTTGACCCATGGGCATGATTGGACCCTTCCAAAACCTCCTTGGAAGGATGTGACATGACCTAATGTGTGGGGAGATGGAATGCTAACTTGTCACTCTTCAATCTCCCTTACTTAGGTTTGGATGAGGGGTTGTCTCAAGTACACCCCCATCCCATTGCCTCACACATGTGGGAGCACCCCCTAGGTGAGCACATAAGGAAAAGTGTACAAGTACACTCCTCATCCCTAGGTCTCACACATGTGTGAGCACATGGGAAGCATGTGACCTTTTCTAGGGTTAGGAGTTGAAGTAAGTGGGTAGGTTGGAGGCCATTTGTCACTCTCTCATTTGGTGAGGATAAGTGACATACCGCTCCTTTATACCTTCTCCTTAGGCTTGAAGAGGGGAATTATTATCTTATTTTTTTGGTGTCTTGTCTTGAGATAAATTATTTTTGCATTATGAGAGAAGGGGGAGAACTTAAGAGGAGCTTTTGAGTGGGGAGTTGATAGCAAAGTGAAGGGAGAGCCTTGAAGAAGGAAAGAGGTTCTTCATCCCTACAAAATCCATGTAGAGAGATAAGTCCTTCCAACTCCTTTTCATTTTGTTTTCATGAGTGTTTCTATCTTGTGTGAAAGTTATGTTCTTTTGAAAAGAAATTGTTAAAATGGTGGTTATCATGAATAAGTGGTGTTGTGTTCTTTGGAGGTGTATGTGAGTAGATGGATAAGTGTGTCCCATATGATTACGAGAAGGGTTTTGAGAGAAAACCCCTTGAGATGTATTGTGTGTATTTCTTGTTTCCCCTTGTGTTTATCTCTCTCTATTGCTTATATATTCTTGTTGTTGTGGTGGGTTCTTGATGGTTCTACTGGCTCAAGGATGGGTAGGATCTCTTATGGTCTAGTGACACCATAATGGATGGGTGGAGAGCACTTATCCTCCCATTCACATGTTATCTTTTGGATTTCTTTAGCATGGAGTTTTGGGAATATTTGCTTGAGCTATTATCTACTTGGCTTGCATAGCTTGGAAGATATTTTTGTAAGTTGAAGCTAGTGTATTCATTTTATTGTAAACCTAAGTTAGAATGAAAGAAGGTGTTGTAACAATGTCATTGTTGTAAGGAATTTGGTGTTCTATGACAAAATTCAGTCTCAAAGCTACAATAAGCTTATTAAGTCTTACACTTATGCAAGCATTAGTTGGAAATAAATGTATGCACTATTGTAAACATTGATAACAACATATATATTCTTGGCATGATCTACCTTTCACTTCATAGCCCTTGCTCTACAAAAGAGAAATATGTTCATTTTGTAAGTAGCATTATTAATGTCTTTTAATTTGTTTTATTTGTGTTCCAAAATTAAATTTCATTACAATCTTTCATTCCAAATGAATAATGTTGCTTGCATACTCGCACTTGAAGTAGGATAATATACTACAAAGAAAATTTCCTCTTATTTTGATCATTAGACTTGATAAGATTTTTTTTAGGAGTATAGTTGAGTACATTATTTAATTACAATATATGTATATATGCAATGTGTGTGTGTGTGCGTGTGCACACATGTGTGTGCGTGTGCACACATGTGTGTGTCCTTTATACGTCTAGTTCTATTTTCAAATGTAAAAATCTACCTAGTAAGATAAACTATATATATAAGAAAAAATAAATTTCAAATAAAATAAAGAAAAAAGGGTTTTTTTATCGCTTCAGTTGGGGAGAGGGCGAAACCCTTCCCTAAATTGTAGGGGGCTTCGGCCCTCCCTGTGGGGCATGTTCATGGACCTTGTGGTACTATGGGCCATAGGGAAGGGCCATGACCCCTTGTGGGGATGATTGTGGCTTGTATAGTTGCGTTGTCGCCCCAACAAAAAAACAAAATCTATTTTATATAATTTTAAATGAAAAATAACATAAGCAAACCAATAATATCTCCTTTTTTAGTACAATAATATCTCCTTCTCTTTTAGTATTCTTTTATTTGATATTATATGTGTGTGTGTGTGTGTGTGTGTGTGTGTGTTAGAAAAAAAGGTTTATATATATATATATATATTTTTTATTTTATTTTTTCTCATATATATATTTTTGTAAAAAAAAGGAAGAATTTTTTTATGGGTAACTCTTGTAGATTAGGGTTTTAATTTGAATGCCCTAAATCTAAGGGATGATATAAACCTCATCCAATGGATGAGATCTAATGTTCATCTTGTTAGAAGCTCTAAATTTGCTAATTTGTATTACTTAAATTAATTACAACCTGATTGTGAATAAAGTCTTGGTGGGGACCATGTGACTAGGCCCCCTTGACTCAAGTTATAACTTAGTCACTTTTCTGAATAAAATAATAAAGTAAGATTAATGCTTAACTTATAATTTAAGAATTGTCTTTTGAATAAAGTTATCTTTAATTATTAGAGAAATAGATAACCCTTTTAAATGTATATATGATTTTGTTGACAACGCTTATGTGAAAAATATAATGTTGTTATGTTCACATGATTAAATATTTTTAGCTCTTATCAGTAACCCTATTTATATTAACTAAAATAATGATGTAGTTTATTATGATAAATTGACCCACAATAATGATATTTATTGAGTGCTTAGTAGGTCTAATGTCTGCACATCAAATCAATGTCAAAAGGGTTACAATTCTAGCATCATGATAAATATTAATGTTTTCATAAATGTGATTTAGCGTTGTTTGTTGTGCCTAGAGTCATAACCCCTAGATTGTGACCCCTGTTGGGTCCAAAAACTGCAGATCTAAAATCCTCGAGTATTTCTCCTCCTTCTAGGCCAGGGGTGTCGTTAGGAAGGTGAGAAAGAGGCTCATCCATAGATTGAGGGTGGTTATGGCCAATAAACAAGTGGGTTTTCTCTTGCTCTTTAAACTCAACTTAAACTTGGGAGGGTATTCCTAGAGGTCTTATATTGGTCAACAGGCTTCATTTCTATCAAGGAAGTCAAGGGTCTTCCCTTTGCTTATAGAAGCCCCCAAAGGTGTATTCTAGTACCACCAGTTTCTTAGATGTAGGTACAATCATAGGTGAATATGTTTTGCAAATCCCAAAGATGAAATTCAAAATTGGATATAACTATGTGAGAGTAAGGTGTCTTATGACTAGACCACGGATGTGGCCTGGTCCCAAGTATCAAAACTTTCTAATCACCTTTATCTCAAATTCATGATCACTGATCCAATACCAGATTCTAGTTTCTAGTTCTCTATTGTAGCGTCTCAATTAGCCAAAGTTGTCAATGTTGATAATATGTCATAAATGAGATAATATCTATTTCCTTCTCATCATTTGTATTGTTTTGTCTTTGTTACTTAGATCTTTGTTTATATTTATCAATCTCAACTCCTTTAAGAATCCAAGGTTTAATCCATTTAGGGTAAGACTATTTAGATCTTATTTATCGTAAGGTATGTTTATTTCCCTACAAATACACAGGCCCAAAACAAGTGGTAGATTTGTTAATCTACCCAACAAAGGAATGGTTGTAGAAGTGACATCGTTTATACATAAAAGCTTGAAGGTGATTGATGTAGGAGCATCCTTGGTTCAAGAGCAATCTTGCATCAACCAAAAACATTTGCATTTCAGTTTGTTTGTAGTTCAGTTTGTTTCTTTTCCAGTTTAGTGCAGGCAGTTCAGTCAGAAGCAGATTCTATATTTTGGTCCAGTAGCATTTTCAGATCTTGTGGAGTTGGACTTAGCATCTACTTTCATTCATCTACATCATATCCAGAATTCAGAGATCTGCACTTCAATACCAAAAGGATATCGCTATCAGAAGACGACTGTTTCTCAGAGCAGAGCATATGGATAATCACAGATAATCAGCTGAAGGAGAAACTTGTGAAAGCATTTCCTGATCTTTGGAGCCTAATGACACAACATTCAATGATCCTTGGTTCGTGGCTGACCTTCCCAAGAGATCCGCATATCATTCCACTCATTTTCTGGAAGTGTTATATGCATTTGGGTCTGACCTATCTGTGTACACACGTTACACCTCTTCTTTGGAATTTGTGCTCTTCCTTGGCTGATGTGGAAGAATCTATTGGTTCAGAGATGATATATATTGATGTAATAGATCCTTAGGAAAGTAGTTATCAAGTTGTAAGCATACATATAGGTTCATAGTTCAGATTTTATGCGAAGGAGCTTCAAAGCTTTATCTTGCGCATGTATGTAATCAGGCCTGTGAGCCCTAATTGTAAGCTCGCATGTTGCCGGCCGATCTCTATTTGAATTCTATGATATACTGAGTGACTGAATCTGCATTTGTTCCATTTCTTTGAGTTGTTTCCATTGTGTTTACTCTTGCTGTACGGTCCTGATAGTTCATTCTGTGAACCCTCCTACCGTGACTGAACCAAGTGGTATTAGAGTAAAAGTTTGAATCTTTGGAGCGAATTGAGCGAAGTTGGCGAGGGAATTCCATAAGATCTTGTTGTGGATAGATCACTGAATTAAGGTAAGTTACTTGTGATGCAACCGATCGCCAATTGTGAGGTAGTTGTCACCTTGTATCCCGATCACCGATTGTGAGGCAGTTGTCACCTTGTAGCCAGATCACCGAACCTGAGGTAGTTTGCACTTGATCCTAGGAAGACTTCCATCGAGGAGAGTTGCTGTTGTTGGAACAATGGCTAGTAGAATAGATGAGATGATGGAGATAATGAAAACAATGTGAATTTGTTTGGATGCTGTTGAAGAAGATAGGCGAAGAGGATTGACACCGAGACCTAATGTTGAAAGTAATGATGAATTTCAATCTGTTGAATAAACTGGCGAAACCCTAGAAGGTGATGAAGAAGAAGAATTAGATCAAGTAAAGATGTTGCGAGCTATTTCAAATATTGGAAAGAGACCTAGAGTTGATGTGCCAAATTACACTGGTAATTTGAACCCTAAAGAACTGATTGATTGGATAAATGATATGGAAGAATACTTTGAATATGAGGAAATTGAAGATTTGGAGAAGGTGAAATTTGCAAAGACAAAGTTGAAAGGACATGCTGCTATATGGTGGGAAGAAGTTCAGTTAGAAAGAAATAGAAGAGGAAAAGAAACGATTACAAAGTGGGATAGGATGTTGACAAAGTTGAAGAACCAGTTTATACCTACTAACTATGAGTTGGAATTGTTGAAAAGATTGCAGAACCTGAGATAAAAGGAGAAATCTGTGAAGGAGTACACTGAAGAATTTCGTAAAATGATCATAAGTATAGGACATAGTGAAGCAAGCAAGGAGAAAGTGGCTAGATATATCAATGGACTGAGATTGAACATTTAAGAAGAACTAAGCTTGGTAAGGATGACATCTTTGGAGGAAGCATATCAGTTTGCCCTAAAGGTTGAAGAGAAGCTGAATAAGAGGCATGATCAGAGACAGAGAGGAAGAGGAGGTAAATTTTAGAGAAGTAGGACTTATTCCGGAGGAGACAGATCATATCTAGAGCATAACAAGTTTGACAGCCCACTTAAGAAGGATGACAGAGATAACAATGCTTACCAGAGAGATGACAAAAATTTTTACCAGAGAGGTAACTATAATTCATACTGGAATGAAGGATACCGAAGAGAAGGAAGAGGATTTGATAAGAAGACATTCAGAGGTACTTGTTTCAAGTGTGGAGGTGAAGGACATAGAGTATTTGAGTATAATCAGGGTAGTACAAGTAAGAGAACAAAAAATAGTGGAAGAACAACATATGTTGAAGAAGAAGTTATTGAACTGAGTAATCCTTGTTCAGTTGGCAAACCTGAGAAAGGAAAATAATTGGTGATGAGGAGAGCACTATTTCAAACAGAGACAAATGAGGAACCACCGCAGAGGAAGAATTTGTTCAGGACTAGATGCAAATTTGGAGGTAAGTGTTGTAAAGTTGTAATTGATAGTGATAGTTCAGATAACCTAGTTTCAGAGGAGATGGTGACTAAGCTGAAGTTGGAAAGATTCAAACACCCTAAGCCCTATCAGATAGCATGGATTCAGGATGATCATAATGTACTGGTGAGTGAACAATGTTTGGTGAAATTTCATATTGGATCTTATCATGATGAAGTCTTGTGTGATATTATGCCTATGTATGTTTGTCATATCTTGTTGGGTAGACCTTGGTAGTATGATAGAAAAGCTATACATGATGGGAGAAAGAATAATTATACTATAACAATAAATGAAAAGAGAATTACTTTGATTCCTTTGGAGGATGATCCTAAAGATGTGGTATGTGGGAATGCTAGAATATGTTTGGTAGATGGAAGGAAATTTCTAGATGGTTTGAGACATGAGAATATGTGTTATGCCTTGATTCCTAAGAAGCCTGAAGCATTGAAGAAAGAAACTGAACCAGAGGAGATAAGAGAATTGCTGACAGAGTATGAAGACATCATATCAGACAATGTACCTGAAGGATTGCCACCTATAAGGAGTATCAGTCATCACATGGATCTTATACCCAGAGCAAGTTTGCCTAACAAAGCAACACATAGAATTACACCGGCAGAGAATGAAGAATTGAATAGACAGATACAAGAGTTGTTGAGAAAAGGTTTGACCAGAGAAAGTTTGAGTCCTTGTGCAGTACTTGCAGTATTAACACCTAAGAAAGATGGAGAATGGAGAATGTGTACTGATTCCAGAGCAATAAACAAGATCACAGTTAAGTATAGATTTCCTTTACCTAGAATGGATGATATCATGGACTGTTTGAGTGGAGCAAGATATTTCACAAAGATAGACTTGAAGAGTGGATACCATCAGATCAGAATCAGATAAGGTGATAAATGGAAGACTGATTTTAAAACAAATGAAAGATTGTATGAGTGGTTAGTAATGCCCTTTGGATTGACAAATGCACCAAGTACTTTCATGAGGTTGATGAATGAAGTTTTGAAGAAATTCTTGGGTAAGTTTGTGATTGTGTATTTGGATGATATTCTAATTTTCAGTAAAACAAAAGAAGAACATTTGTGGCATATTAGACAAGTTTTACAGAGACGGAGAGAAGAGAAATTGTTGATAAACATCAAGAAGTGTAGTTTCATGAAAGAAGAACTAGTATACTTGGGTTTTGTGATTTCTACGGAAGGATTGAAGATGGACCCTGAGAAAGTGAAAGCAATTTTTGAATGGCCTACACCAGAGAGCATGGGAGAAGTTAGATCATTTCATGGATTGGCTAGTTTCTATCGGAAGTTCATCAGAAATTTTAGTTCAGTTTGCAACCCTGTGACAGAGACAATGAGAGGTGACAGAAAGGATTTTAAGTGGACATCTGGAGTAGATAACAGTTTTGAGTTGTTGAAGTAGAATGTGACAGAGCGACCTGTTTTGGCATTACTAGATTTCGATAAGGTCTTTCAAGTTGATTGTGATGCAAGTCGAAATGCAATTGGAGCAGTGTGAAGTCAAGAAGGTAGACCTATAGCTTATTTTAGTGAGAAGTTGAATGATGCAAGGAGAAGATATTTAGTTTATGATCAAGAGTTCTATGCCATAATTCAAGCCTTGAAGAAGTGGAGACATTACTTATTACCTAAGGAGTTTATGTTGTATACAGATCATCAAGCTTTGTAATATTTGAACAGTCAAGGTAAGTTGAATTAGAGGCCTATGAGATGGGTAGAGTTCATGCAGAGTTATACTTTTGTGTTGAAGCATAGGAGTGGAAAATCAAACAAAGTTATTGATGCATTGAGTAGAAGAAGAAATTTGTTGACAGAGATAAGAGTTGAAGTGTTGGATTTTGATGAATTGAAGAACATGTATGAGGGAGACACTGATTTTGTAGAACCTTGGAAAGCATGTAGAGAGCCTATTGTGACAGATAGGAGTAAGTGGTTGGACTATTTCATTCAAGAAGATATGTTGTTCAAAGGAAACTAGTTATGCATACCTAGAAGTTCCATGAGAGACAATTTGATCAAGGAGAAGCACAGTGGTGGATTGGCCGAACATTTTGGCATTGATAAGATAGTGGCTTTGGTGAGTGAAAATTACTTTTGACCTCAAATACATAAGGATGTTCAGAGATTTGTGCAGAGTTGTATAGTTTGTCAAGTTGCAAAAGGGAGTAGTCAGAATACTAGATTGTATAAACCTTTGACAGTACTGGAGAGACCTTGGGAAGACATAAGCATGGATTTTGTGATGGGATTGCCTAAGACACAAAGAGGGCATGATTCAATATTTGTAGTGGTTGACAGATTTTCAAAGATGGCTCATTTCATACCTTGTAAGAAGACAACTGATGCAGTGCATGTAGAAGACCTATTTTTCAAGGAGGTTGTGAGATTACATGGATTACCTAAGAGCATAGTTTCAGACAGAGATATAAAGTTTCTTGGATACTTTTGGAGGACACTTTGGAAGAAGATGAAGATAGATTTGAAGTTCAGTTCTACTTTTCATCCACAGACATATGGACAGACATAAGTAGTAAATAGGAGTCTGAGAAATTTGTTGAGATGTTTGGTTGGAGAGAAGACAGGAAGTTGGGATTTGATTCTTTCACAAGAAGAGTTTGCATATAATAATTTAGTTAACAGGAGTACCAAAAGAACACCTTTTGAGATTGTTACTAGAGTAAACCCTAGAGGAGTTGCAGAATTGCGAGATATCAGTGCAGAGGAAAAGAGGAGTGCAGAAGTAGAAGAATTTGCAAATCACATGAAGACAGTACATAATCGGGTGAAGAAGCATTTGGAGGATATGAATAGTAAGTATAAGGAATAGGCTGATGAGAGGAGAAGACATAAGGAATTTGAAGTTGGAGATGAAGTGATGGTGTACTTGAGAAAAGAAAGATTTCTAGTTGGGACATATAACAAGTTGAAGATGAAGAAGTTTGGACCTTGTAGGATACTCAGGAAATTTGATTCAGGAAATGCATATGCAGTGGAGTTACCAGAGACATTGGGTATTTCACCTATTTACAACATTGTAGACCTATATCAGTATCATGAAGCAGAGTTTAGTGATAGCATGGAAGGAGATTTGAAGAAGTAGTTACCACAACAAGCACCAGAGCAGATTGAAGACATCTTGGACAGTAGAGTTGGACACAACACTAGAGGAAGATAATACACAGAATACCTTGTGAAGTGGAAAGGTAGACCAGAAGAAGATTCATCATGGATTTATCAGGCTGAGGTGGACCGTCTTGGTTCTCCCCTAGCCCTAGCAAAGTGAGGGACTCACTTTTTCAATAACCTCGGATGTCTGATGCAAGAGCATCCCTGGTTTAAGAGCAATCTTGCATCAACCAAAAACATTTGTGTTTCAGTTTGTTTGTAGTTCAATTTGTTTCTTTTCCAGTTCAATGTAGGTAGTTCAGTCAGAAGTAGATTTTGTATTTTGGTCCAGTAGCATTTTCAGATCTTGTGGAGCTGGACTTAGCATCTACATTCATTCATCTACATCATATCCAGAATTTAGAGATTCACACTTCAATACTGGAAGGATATCGCTATCAGAAGATGACTGTTTCTCAAAGTAGAGCATCTGGATAATCACAGACAATTAGCTAAAGGAGAAACTTGCGAAAGCATTTCCTGATCTTTGGAGCCTAATGACACAACATTCAATGATCCTTGGTTTGTGGCTGAACTTCCCAGGAGATCCGCATATCATTCCATTCATTTTCTAGAAGTGTTCTATGCATTTAGGTCTGACCTATATGTGTATACACATTACACCTCTTTTTTTGAATTTGTGATCTTCCTTGGCCAACGCGGAGGAATCTATTGGTCTGGAGATGATATATATTGATGTAATAGATCCTTAGGAAAGTAGTTATCAAGTTGTAAGCATACGCATAGGTTCATAGTTTAGATTTTGTGCGAAGGAGCTTCAAAGCTTTATCTTGCACTTGTATGTAATCAGGCCTGTGAGCCCTAATTGTAAGCCTGCATGTTGCTGACTGATCTCTATTTGAATTCTATGATATACTGAGTGACTAAATCTGCATTTGTTCCATTTCTTTGAGTTGTTTCTGTTGTGTTTACTCTTGCTGCATGGTCCGAATAGTTCATTTTGTGAACCCTCCTACCGTGACTACACCAGTGATGTATGTCAATGGTTGTTATTATATATGATATTTAATTTGCATTGCATTTGTAAAGTTGTTTAATGTCAATGAAAAAAATAGCATATTGACTATAAAGTGGAAGATGGTTTATTGTTTAATATACTTTAAAATTTGGTACTAACACTTTATAAATTAAAAATTGGTACTAATGCTTTTCTTACAAAATTAAGGGTAAATTAGCCTTTCAAACATGACATGTTGTAGGATTGGATTGGGTTGTGGTTGATGCTATGACCAAACTCTAATGGATCTAGAGATGTAGATCCCCCTAGAGACCTTAGCTTGCCCTAATTATCTTTTCCCCTCTAACCCTTCATTATTCATTGTCTTATGGACATTTAGTCCCTAAATTCACTTAAAATAACACTTGTACCTTTTTGGACCCAAGGAGAGATCTTACATTGGGACATCTCAAAGTTGTCCCTTTGAGCTTTTAGTGACATCTAATGCCTTCAAGATATAAATGAAGCAAATTCAACAATATTTGTATGTTAGTTAGGGAAGCCAAAGTTAGGTTGTCGTCAAGTGGCCTTTAGTCTACTAGTCAAGTTGTTTGGCTCTCAACGAGTCCACCAATGATCAAGTCTAATTGAGTGCATCTTATTGACATCATGATGGATGAGGCCAGGATCATCTCTTGATTGAATTTAGTAGAGTAGATACTCCTTAGTCCTCGATGCTTAGCTATTTGGTCAAATAAGTAATTATATGTACACTCAACAAGAAGTTGTTTACTAGCTTCCAACCAAAAACAAAGTTATGTGGTTACACAAAAGTTATACATCCACAATATTTCATGATTTTTCATGATATTATACATTTTTCCTATTTTTCCACAGTTCTTGCTTTTTGCATTAGATCACTAGAACATTGTACCTTTCATGATCACATTGTAGTAGTCTCCACCATAATGTGTTAGTCTGCAATGTAGAATTACATCTAGAACATATGTACCTTTTCTTCTCTCGTCTTCTGCCACTACTATTAGCATTCATCTACTCCAACCATTGAACCAAGAGTTTGGAAAGGTGTCTCAACCTTGCATCCTAATCTTCAAATGTAATTTATAGGTTATGGAGATCATTTCTGGCCCTAAAAATTACCAAAATGGGCTTTAACCAAGTATAACAAGTTACAGTGATGCAGAGCTCTCCGAGACTTTTAATTTAAAAAAATGGCTCAATTGGGTTCTTGAATCAAAAGTTATGGCCTCCAAAAGATAAGCCTCCTACATTAAGAATGTAAGAGTATCTATGACACATAAGAAGAGTTGTAAGAGGGAGTTATGCATGTTTACCAAGAATATTCACCAACTTATGACATGTCATTATGACTATCACTAGTATATTTATATTTAAAAATATATATCTAAAGTACACTAAGGGATATCTCTTTTCCATAGTTTATTTGAAAAAGAAATTAGAAAAAATAAAAAACAAAAACAAAAAAAAGAAATTGGAAAAAAAAAAGAAAAAAAAAACCAAAAAAGAAATTGAAAATAAGAAAATCACAAAAACTATCGAACCAAAAAATAAATTGGAAAAAATAAAAAATAAAAACCAAAAAAGAAATTGGAAAAAATAAAAACTAAAAACTAAAAAAGAAATTGGAAAAAATAAAAAACTAAAAACCAAAAAAGAAATTGAAAATAACCAAAAAAGAAATTGGACAAGAATTTTTTTCCAATGAATCTTATTTACCTGAATTTATTTATTTAAATATTTTATGATTTTTGTTTATAGAATCTAAACGTTTATGGGAATCTGAATCTTTCAGCCCTTGTTGTGAGTGTAGAACACCTCTCGGCGTAATAAAGCATCTTTGTGGGTTTGAATATGACAAATTAGAGTACCTAAATTGAGAAGATAATTTTGACATGTTATGATAGATTTTATAGGACTTCTCTTGGGATTTGAGTGGGGATTTGACTAAGGTATATGGGCACCACTTTTGGGTGTTATTAGCTCATGGTTTTGTGATTCCCCTTTGGTGGTTTCATTTATTGGCTTCTCTATTTGTTGGGTGCTTGGGATGGAGTTTATATAGTGTATTTTGTAGGTATTGTCATGTTACTTGTATTACTTTAGATCTGAGTGTTGGTGTTGTCTCACATGAAGGCTCTTTGTCTCGTGTGTATTGTAACCAATATTGTTGCTAATTAATATATTGATTTGGAGTTTGGAGACTAAGTTTTTTTTAAAGGGTTTTCATAGTATAAATCATTATGTTATGGTGAATGATTTTAGATCATATATTTTGCTCGTCTCTCCTCTTAGATTAGTGTAGGAAGTGTTTCTACATCTTAGCTTCCTTTCACAAAGGACACTTATTTTTTCTTGTCATTTCAATAATGTAGCTAGTTTCTTTATATAAAACCTAGTTGTTGTGGATATGTGCACCAAGATGGGGGACCAAAAAGTGGCCAAATATAGCATAACACAAGCGCGTTATGGCTTGAGATGGCTCATAAATCCTGAGCCAAAATATGAGTGTGTTATAACGTGTTCACATTATTTTTGCCTTTGAAACACACAAATCACTCTCTTTTTTAAATTTATAATGTGTGCACATTATAATGTGCATGTGTTTCATTTAAAGTTGCTTTGGAAGCCCACCCTTAGGCTTGGCCCAAAGACATGTTTTGCATAAAATATGAAAACAAAGTAATTGTCAAGCATGCTCTCCATCAAGTTTGCACATTTTAAGACATTTTTCTAAAAAATGCCACAATAATGTCGAGCTCCCTCTTACCTTTCTAACTATGTAATTTTTATACATTTCAAATACATTAAGGTTTTGATCTTCAATTTCTTTTACTAGTGTCTTCATTTTTCTTCAAAAACCTATGTATAACTTTTTTGGTGTTATTTTTTATTTGCTCATCCAAATTTGAAAAAAATTACATTTTTACATTCTAGACTCCATTTTATACACATTTAAAAAATGATTTTCGATTAGTTTTCTCAAAATTAAGGGGGGAGGACGCTCGATTTTTCATTTTTTAGGATGTGTCCACTTTGAAAATTAGTAAAAAAAAAGGATGGAAGTGACGGTGGTTTTTTGCTTTGCTAGGGTTTCTTGGCTTTGTATGCATTTATGTCACATTGTTGTAGACAACAGGATTGTTTTACACTAGTCTGCATTTATTGTGGTGTGCTTTACGTCGCTATACATGCGGGCAACTTTCACCCCCTTTAAATGGCTTCAACCTTTCATTGCTCCATAGCTACTCATGTTGGAGTTGAAGGTTCAATGATGACATTCAATTGCTCCCTCGCTCAAACAACCCTAGAAGTTTGTACCTAAGGTGTTCCATGAGGTACACCCCCTGAAACACCACCAGATGTTATTCTTCCAATTCTTGAATTTGACACTGCATGCAAATGTCTAGAAAATTTTACCTTGATAGGGTATTTTGTGGGTAGAGTCCCCCCTAAAAGCATGTTCAGAGATTGGGTTGGTAGGGCATGGACCCTGCATGGGATCCGCCTTGAAGCCATGCAAAACCTCACCAAGGGGTTTTTCTTTTCCTTTTTGTTGAAGCCAACCATGTTGAGGCTATCCTTAGTTGTGGCCCTTGGCTTGTCCATTCCTCCCTGCTTGTGTTCAAACCTTGGACTTAAGACTTTGTCATCTTTGATAAAAAGTTGTTCCAAGTCCCCATATGGGTTGAGTTTCTTGGGTTACCCTTGCAATGGTGGAACTTCTTAAGCTAGATAGCCTCTTCTTTAGGCTTTGTGGTATGTATTGAACATGAATGGTTTTATTCAGCTCGTCCCCATCAGCGAGTTTGTGTGGAGATGGACCTTTCCAAGGATCTCAAAGAGTTGGTTGAAATTCAAGTTGGTCAAACCAAATACACACAATGTGTTCGGTATATCAACCTTCCAAACACCTGCTATCGGTGCCAGTCTTCAAAGCACAAGATTCAGGATTGCTCCTTGGTGTCTCTGTGACCAAAACCTTCTATACAACCCTCTTTTGGGTCACCACCTTCTGCAAAAGAAGAGGAAGATTGGTCTACCATGGTCAATCCCAAAGCCAAGAATTTTGGAAACCCCAAGCCTCTTCCCAAACCTTTTGGTTTGGGACCTAGCCTTTGAAGAGTGTTTCAAAACCTTCAAACACAAGAAAATCCCTTGGGGAGACTTCTAGTGCGACAAGAATTACAAACACCCTACTAGCAACTTCAGCCTTGGCTCAACTTCTAGCTATCAATGCTCGACATGCTTCCCCTCTTACTGGCCTGAGGTCTTGCATCCCACTAGGGCAATGATGTCGTGTTTTAGAATAGTTATTTTACTCTAGAGGAGCTGGATAACAAGGAGATAACTCTCAATACTTGTTTATGAATTGTATTTCTTGAAATGTTCGAGGTCTTACAAACCTCCCACAGAAATACATCACTCATGATGCTTGGTTTCAATATCTAGGTTAAGGCATTCTCTATTTACAAGAGGTTAAAGTGTCTGGTTTTTTGCTTTCTGTTGCTTGCCATGTTATTTGGTCTTCTAGTCATTTTCTCTACAGTAACCATGAAGTTGGTCAAGGTGATGTTGTCACCTTTCTCTCTCCTACATGGTACCAACATTTGGTTGATCAAGGATATGACCCCACCAATCGTGCATTGTGGGATCTTTTCAATGTTAATAATAATTATTTTGGTGTTATTAATGTTTATACTTCCAATGATGTAGAGGAGAGATCTTCCCTTTGGAGATGGATTGCTAATTCAATGTCTGCCACCACTTGGGTTTTGTGTGGGGATTATAATATGATAGAGATGGCTTATGATAAATGTGGGGCCTTGCATATGTGTTGGACAATTGGTGAAAGGGAGGCTTGGTTTTTTATGTGCAATAAATTGGGCCTTTTTGATCCCAATATTGGCCGCCACCAAGATCATATGATGTGGTACACCTAGAGCAATCTTAGAGCTATCCCTAACAGGGTATTAAAGTGACTTGATCAGGCCATGATGTTAGCCAATCCTTTTTTCCTTTGCCAGTTGTTATTCATTGCCAGTCGAGCCATTGTCAAATGTTGTCCTTTCTAACCACTTTCCAATGCACTTTCATATTGAGTGGCAAGCTTCCAAACCCAAAGCTATGAAGACTTAATTTTTCCTCAACACGTCACTTCTTAATCACAAAGCCATGACAACTCATATTCAATGTGTTTGGAATTTGGAGCCACATCCCATGCATGGGGTCAATTGGATAGTGTGGTGGAATGATGCCATAATCTGTAATTCACAATTTCTCCGAATTTATGGGCGTCAGTTGGCTCATTTTTACCATTGCTCCTATGAGGCCACCACCCTTGACCTCTGCCAAGTCATCACCACTTTGGAAGTGCAGTCATTTGATCGTGTTACTCAGCGCTCTGTGTGGCTTAGTTACGCCACCAAAAGCAGGTTCCAGATGCTCATACGGTGCGAGAGGCTCAAATCAAAGCTCAGCTCCACTGGATTAAGATTGGAGACAAGGTTACGAAAGAATTTTTCTAGGCCTTGCATGCCAACCATACCTCCTAATCTATCAAGTAGATTCATGAAGGGCAACATCTTTTGTTGGAGATGTTTGATATTCTTCAACCCTTTATATAATATTATGAGCAATTTTTTTCGGCTCAAGATTACTCTCCAGCTAGGATGACTACTTTGCAGCAATGCCTTGTTGTAGTCCCTTAACAGGTTTCTAATGCCCAACACATCCTTTGCAATCAATTTCTCACCAAAGAAGACTTAAGGGAGGTTGTTTTTTCAATGTCTAATGACAAAGCCCTTGGCTTAGATGGGTTCCCTTGTGAATTTTATAAATTCTTTTGGGAAATTGTGGGTGATGACCTTCATAAGGTTTATCTTGAAGCTATGTAATCCAATTCTTTGAGAAATTTAATTAATAAAGGAAGTTTCAAGTTCATACCTACTGCTAGCAATCTTGAAGAAATCAACAATTGGCGACCGATCACTCTATTGCTTGTGTCTCCTACAAAATCATCGCCAAGGCTCTAGCCCTCAAGCTTCAATCTATGCTTCCGTTGATAGTCTAACCTAAAAAAATAGGTTTTTATGAAATCCATATTTATTTTGGATAATATCATTGCTATGTGGGAATGAATGGAATGGGCTCGCCGCTCTCAGTAGCTAACCATATTCCTCAAAATCGACTTTGCTAAAGTCTATGATCGTATTGAATGGCCATTTATCTTCGCCATGTTATAGGCACTTGGATTTGGACCTCGCTTCATCCAATCTGTTTAGATGTTCTTTGTTGATGCTTCAACTTGCATCACCATTTTAGGTCAATAGTCTAAACCTTTTGGGCTCCATCGGTCCATTCGTTAAGGATGTCCCCTTTCCCCGACTTTGTATGTCCTAGCTATTGAAGGATTTGGCTATCTCTTGGCTCACACGGTTTCCAAGTCATGTGTTAAGGGGATCTCTCTTCCCAACTCTTCCCAATAGCTAGTTAATGATCATTTTGCCGAGGACTCTTTCCTTACCCTCATTGAGGATGAGAGCAATGTTAAACAAGCCATTCAATGCTTGGGCATTTTTGCAAGGCCTCTGGTTCGAGCATCCAATGGAAAAAGACTTAATGTTATAGACAATCCTTCCTTCCTAAGCCAAATTGGCTTGATGCTTTTGGATGGAAATGGATTGGTCATGGGGAAATGTTTCATTTTCTAGGCATCCCCTTTGCTTTCCAGGCCTGTCTCTCCGAGCTATGGCAAGTTGTGATAGATATAATTGATAAAAAGCTTCAATATTGGATAACCAAGCCCTCTCTTTGGTTGGTAAGTTTCAAATATGCTCTAAAATTCTAGCTGCCACCCATGTCTACTATTCTTCATGTTGGGTCCCCTCCAAGGCCTCTTATATGAAAATTGAAAAGCTACTTAGAGATTTTCTCTGGGATTCCAATGATGGTCACCAAGGCTTCCATCATGTTGCCTGGGACTTCTGCTACCTACCCCGTGAAGCTAGAGGACTTGGCTTGCTTTCCATCTGCAAGCAAGGCATTGCTTATGTGCCAAATGGATTATCAAAGCCCTTTAGGGCAATGAGGCCTAGAAAATTCTTGTAAGGCATTGTATTAGTTCTAGTTTCCCTTCAAGATAACCAACTTAGAAGGGAATCTTGGCACTCTTCTCACTATGCGGGAGCCCATCAAAATTCAAGGCACTTTTGTTATTAAAATCATTTGGAAAGCTTGGGAAGCCATCAAACCTTGGCTTTGTTAGGTAGGAAATGATTTTTGCAATGGCCTTTCTATTAATCACCAATATGTCTAGTGGTCTTCCATTCTTACATATGAGGACCATCCCCTGTCTAAAGCACCATGTATCCATGCCTTGAAATTCTTCAAACAAGGAGTTTGTGTGTTGCTAGATTTTATCAATAGAGCCACCAAGAATTTTCTCTCTTGGCATGAATTCAAGTTAAAATATAAGCTTTCTAGCCAAGTCCGAGAGACTTTCTAGTTTGTTATTGATGTTATTCCTCTCGAGATGCTTCACAAAATTGGGGTTCGTTCCCTCAAGCCCTGGTGGAAGGAATGGAAATGGTACCCAGACACACCATTTCGAAATGATAGGCCCAACAAGGGCTATCTTTAGTTGTCTCCACATCTCTCGATGGTGGATCAACTTAACTTTCATTGGCAACTTCAGTAACTCTTCCTCCCCTTCTCAAGGATGTCAGCATGGTTGCAACAAGTCTGCTAGGAGGGACAGAGGCTCCCACTCTTGTGGCTCCTAGCCTCTGGATTCCATAAATAATGCTACTCATGGTGGTTGGTGGTGCAGGAGCACCCCACGAAGACTAGGGTCTTAGGCATTTTATGCATTTTCTATATTTAATGTAATAAGGTCTGTTTGACCAGACTTGTCATTGGTGTTTGTATTTCAATTTTTTGTTTGTAATTCCTAGGACACTTATCGAGCTGTCATGATAAGGTTGTTAGTTTGTTAGAAGTGGGTTATCTCTCCCAGCCACTGGAAATCAAGTCTGTACTACTGTTGGAAAATAGTTAAATAGCTCAGCTTAGATTGGTTGGAGATATAGAAAAAGATAGATTGAGATTGTTGTAGGAAGCAATGAAAATTCTAAAGTGTGAAGTCAGATATTTGTACTTCATTCCTGAAAGAAAATAAAAGATCCGATTTGTGTTGTTTTCTGGTGTTCGATTTCCCTATGTAGTCGATTTTCTGATTTGCAACCATGATGGGTTCTTTAATCCACTCCACCGGTTGATTTCTCCGTAATCGGTGGAATGGTTGTATATATTAGTTTAGGTTTTCTATTTTTTTGTCTCTGTTCATTTTTTGTGGTCGCAGGATCGGTTTGCAGCATTGAAGAATCCTAGCATGGGTATGTGCTAGGTTGACAAAGGGTAGGGGACTGCATGTTGGCGGGAGAAACAGTTTGGAACAATCGCAGGGCTAAAATAGATCAAAAACCAGGAAAATCCACAGGTTTCAAAAGATATACAATTTGTGTGTATATCGCTTTTGTATGCGGGATATACAAGTTGTGAGTATATCGCTATCGCATATCCCTGCGTATATTGCTTTTGTCTATCACTATTGTGTGTAAGGAACATACATCGGAAATGTGCAAGGCCATCGGCATACAAATGGAGTCAAAATTTGGTCAAACACCTATTTGAATCGAATATACATTTCTTGTATATATCGCTTTTGTTTGTCGGAGACAATTCATGTGTATACCACAATTGTTTGGTTGTGTGTATCCCGCCGAAGCACTTTTTGGGTTGCATATGTCGAATGTACATTGGAAATGTACATCGGTTGATACAAGTGGGTCAACGCCAGTCAAAGGGTTTTGTTTGTATGTTTAAATTGTATCTTGCGATTGTATATGGTAAATGTACAATGCACATATACATTGTGCGGAGGTACCAGTGATAACCGGTAGGAACGGTAAACAGAACCGGCAGCAGAAGGTTATCGAATGGATATTCCAAAGTTGTATATTTCGGGGAGAGAAAAGACATCGGCGAAGGATTTTTGGTTTCTTCCGATGAGTTAAGTCTCATCGATGGTAGCAGACATCAAGTGCATCGGTGTAAGGAGGTATATCGGCGGAGGAGTTCAAAGTTAGGCCGATAGCTTGTATGTTGCCGATAGGCAACCAATAACGAAATTATGTCGAAGCTCATCGGTGTGAAGTCTACTATCGGACAACGAGGATTAGTTTATGCCGATGGTCATAAGTTTGGCTGATGGAGTATGTCGGGAGAACAATAGTTTTCTCTCGCCAATAGAAGGAAGCGTTTTAACTGTGGAGTTTCGAGGGTTTTGGGGATCAATCCCTTGTAGCTCTGCGTCATAGTGGTATCAGAGCGAAGGTTGTATCTTCTGGGAAGGAGAAGACAACAAAATGTCAGAAGGAGAAGGGTTAGAAGAGTACCTAGCAAGGATGACCAATGCTGAATTGGCTGTCCTGGTAAAGAAGTAGATTGTAGAGAGCAAAGCAATTAGTGCTTAGAATCAGACATTGAAAGATGAGTTGGAAAAATTGAGGGACAGAGTCGGAAGGGGAAAAGATTCTAGTGAATGAGAAGATAGGGATGAAGAGGATATCCCTAGGCAGGAAGAGATAGAGGTTCCTACAGACCAGAGACCCTTACTTAATGCCCTCAAATCTATGGAGCGAAGGACCATGGATGTGAAATTGGATTTGCCAGTGTTTACAGGAAAAATGGAACCTGATTCAGTAATGGAGTGGATAGACTCCTTGAACAATTTCTTTGAAACAGAGGAAATACCAGACCACCAAAGAGTGAAGATAGCTCAATCCAAAATGAAAGGAGCTGCACTAACCTGGTGGAATTTCATCCAAGATGACAGGGTGAAAGAAGGAAAGAACAGAGTTGCTACATGGAAGAAGATGATGGCTTTAGTGAAGGAAGCCTATGTTTCATTGGATTACAACATCCAATTACATAAGAGGAGACAAAATCTGAAGTAGAAGGAGTTAGATGTCAGTGCATACATTGAAGAGTTCATGAAACTATGTCTCAAGACAAAGGTGAAGGAGAATGAGGAAGAGAAGGTAGCTAGGTATCTCAATGGGTTGAGATTTGCCATCCAAGAAGACCTGAATCTGCATAATCCAGATACAGTTCAGAAGTGCTACCAATTAGCACTCAAGGTGGAAGAGAAACTAAAGAGAAGGCAAGAGCAGAACAATAGAGGAAGATGAAGACAACAAAGAGGAGGAAGAAGTCCTTTTAGAAGAAAGGAAATGGATTTGGATTCCAAGGTGAAACAAATCAAGAGAGCAACAAAGGAGACAACAGTCAAACTCAAAAGGGAAGTTATGATCAAAAAGGAAATTTCAGGGGCAGAAGACCACCATTCAGAGGGAGATCTCAGGGCAGAGGAGCTATTAGATGTTACAATTGCAATCAGGAAGGCCACATAGCCAGGAGATGTCTAGAAAAAGCAACAAGTTCAAGGGGAGAAAGGAGGACAAATCTGATCCAAGAATTTGATTGTCAAAGTGTGACAAGCTCCAACACTTATCAGAGTGTGAATGATACTGTCAGATATGGGTATCCTGAGACAGGAGAAGCTTTGATGATCAGGAGAGCAATGGCCACTATGAAGGTGCCTGACAGAGAACCCCCACAAAGAAAGTCTCTTTTCAAAACTACTTGCAAGGTAGGAGGAAAGGTATGTAAGGTTCTGATTGACTCTAGATCTACATAAAATTTTGTGTCTGTTGAAATGATAGAAAAGCTTAAGCTTAGAAGGCTACCACATCCCTGTCCGTACAAGGTCTCATGGCTCACTCAAGGTCAGCAAACAGTTGTGGAAGAATAGGCTTGGGTAGAATTTCAAATTGGACCATACAAGGACAAATTATTGTTTGACATAGCTCAGATGGATGCTTGCCATCTCCTACTTGGAAGACCATGGCAATACGATTTGAAAGCCCAACATGATGGAGTTAGAAACACCTATTCAATCACCAAGGATGGTGAGAAGACAAAGTTACTACCATTAATGGAGAAGGAGGTAGAAGCGAAAGGGAAAGAAGTCAAAGTGATGATGGTAGAAGGCAAACAGTTTATGACAGAAATAGCAGAAGAAGGAGCAGTTGCATATGCTCTAATTCCATGCCTAAAGGCAAACAAGGAGCAGCAGCAAGAAGTCAAGGGAGAGAAGAAGCAAAGGTTCATAGACCCTGTTGTCCAAGAACTATTGCACAAATACAAAGGCATCATCTCTGATGGAATGCCAAGGTCCCTACCACCTGTGAGGGACATCAGTCATTGCATAGATCTAATCCCTGGATCTACACTACCAAACAAGGCAGCATACAAGCTTACACTAGAACATAATACAGAGGTAGCAAGGCAGATTGAGGAATTGTTAGAAATAGGCCTAATTGGCAAAAGTTTAAGCCCATGTGTAGTACCAGCGGTACTAGCACCAAAGAAGGAAGGCACTTGGAGACTTTGTACTGATTCAAGAGCTAGTAACAAGATAACAATTAGGTATAGGTTCCCAATCCCAAGAATATAAGATTTGCTTGATTGCTTGGGAGGTGCCAAATATTTCACAAAAATAGATTTGAAAAGTGGCTATCATCAGATCAGGATTAGGCCAGGGGATGAATGGAAAACAACATTTAAAACCAATGAAGGGTTATATGAGTGGAAGGTCATGCCTTTTGGTTTATCCAATGCTCCTAGTACCTTTATGAGGTTGATGAATGAGGTCTTGAGAGAATTTATAGGCAAATTTGTCATAGTATACCTAGATGACATTCTGATTTTCAGTAATACAAGGGAAGAACATCTCAAACATATAGACTTGGTTCTCAAAAGGTTACATGAAGAGCAGTTAATGATCAACTTAGACAAGTGTTTGTTCATGCAGGAGGAGATCATCTACTTGGGTTTTGTCATCTCACACGACAAACTGAAAATGGATCAAGAGAAGGTAAGTGTCATATTGTCTTTGCCAACTCCTAGAACTATGAATGATGTCAGGAGTTTCCATGGGTTAGCAACCTTCTATAGGAAGTTTATAAGAGGGTTTAGTCATGTCTGTACACCCATGCTTGACACCATAAAAGGAGGACAGAAGTGCAGGTTCACTTGGACAAGGGAAGCAGATGATTCATTTGAGACATTGAAGAAGAAGGTGGCACAGCAGCCAGTCCTTGCACTTCCTGATTTCAACAAGATTTTTCAAGTAGAATGTGATGCAAGTCACATGGCAATTGGAGCAGTACTCAGTCAAGAAGGGAGACCTATTGCATTTTTCAGTGAGAAACTAAATGATGCTAAGAAGAGATACTCATCCTATGATTTGGAGATGTATGCTCTAGTCCAATCACTCAAAAAGTGGAGGCATTACTTGATGCCAAAAGAATTCATAGTGTTTACAGATAATCAGGCCCTTAGTTTCATAAACAGTCAGGAGAAGCTGAACCATAGGCACATGAAGTGGGTGGAGACTTTACAAGCTTTCACTTTCACACTTAAGCATAAGAAAGGAGTCAAGAACAAGGTAGCGGATGCTTTGAGCAGGAGGGTTCTAACCATAAATCAGATTCAGTTGGAGAGTGTTGGTATTGATTCCTTAAAGACTATGTATGATACTGATGAAGACTTTGGAGAAATCTACAAAGTATGTACTTCTTTTGAAGACAAATATCATGTTGAGTACTCTGAATTTCTGATACAAGATGGATTACTTTTCAAAGGTGGACAGTTGTGTAATCCACGATGTTCTATGAGACTGAACATTATTAGGGAGAAGCATTGTGGGGCCATGGCAGGACATTTTGGTCTAGATAAGACTCTGGATCTTGTCAAGAGACATTACCATTGGCCTAAGTTACAGTCAGATGTGAGGAAATTTGTGGAAGCATGTGTGATATGTCAGAAAGCAAAAGGCAGATCCACTAATGCAAGTTTGTATCAGCCACTACCCATTCCTTCTAGGCCATGGGAGAGCATAAGCATGGATTTTGTGTTAGGTTTACCTAGAACAAGGAAGGGATATGACAGTGTTTTTGTGGTAGTAGACAGATTCAGTAAAATGGCACATTTCTTGCCATGCAAAACTACTTGTGATGCTTCATATGTTGCAGACCTGTTTTTCAAGGAGATAGTGAGGATTCATGGATTGTCGTTGAGCATAGTGTCAGATAGAGATGTGAAATTTATTGGCCATTTTTGGAGGGACTCTTTGGAAGAAGCTTGGTACCAATTTGTCCTTCTCATCAGCTTATCATCCTCAAACTAATGGACAGACTGAAGTGGTTAACCGTTCATTGGGAAATTTGCTAAGGTGTTTGACAAGGCAGCATGGAGAGAAGTGGGATAACATCCTCTCGCAGGCAGAATTTTCCTATAATGACACTGTCAATAGGAGTACAGGGAAATCACCTTTCCAGGTGGTATATGGTATTCATCCAAGAGGTATTTTGGAGTTAAGAGATCTACCTGCAGGAGAGCCTCTTAGTGCAGATGGAGAAGCTTTTGCATCAGCCATCAAAGAGGTGCATGATCAAGTCAAGACCCAACTCCAGCGAACTACTTTGAAGTACAAAGAATATGCTGACAAGAAAAAGAGAGATGTACAATTTGATGTTGGAGATTTGGTGTGGGTTAATTTGAAGAAGGAAAGACTCCCAAAAGGAAAATATACTAAGCTCATGCAGAGGAAGATTGGACCATGTCAGATTCTGAAGAAGTGTGGACAGAATGCTTATGAAATCCAACTTCCTTATGATCTTGGATTATCACCTAGTTTCAATGTATGTGATTTAACTCCATACAAACATCATCCAGATATAGACCAGGAACCATTCCAGGGTATAACAGATGATGATATTCCTAAACATGATCCACCAAAGTTGCAGAAGATTTCAGATTCAAGAATGGCAAAGAAGACCAGGAACAAAGAGTATCTGGAATACTTGGTGACTTGGCAAGGAAAACCTGATTCAGAGGCAGTTTGGATGACTGAAGAGCAGATCATCAAACAGGGTGCAGATCTTCAAACTCTCATCTCAAGTGGACTTGAGATTTCTTCTCTCGGGGAGTATGGTGCAGGAGCACCCCACGAAGACTAGGGTCTTAGGCATTTTATGCATTTTCTATATTTAATGTAATAAGGTCTGTTTGACCAGACTTGTCATTGGTGTTTGTATTTCGGTTTTTTATTTGTAATCCCTAGGACACTTATCGAGCTGTCATGATAAGGTTGTTAGTTTGTTAGAAGTGGGTTATCTCTCCCAGCCGCTAGAAATCAAGTCTGTACTATTGTTGGAAAATAGTTAAATAGCTCAGCTTAGATCGGTTGGAGATATAGAAAAAGATAGATTGAGATTGTTGTAGGAAGCAGTGAAAGTTCTAAAGTGTGAAGTCAGATATTTGTACTTCATTTCTGAAAGAAAATAAAAGATCCGATTTGTGTTGTTTTCTGGTGTTCGATTTCCCTGTGTAGTCAATTTTCTGATTTGCAACCGTGATGGGTTCTTTAATCCACTCCACCGGTTGATTTCTCCGTAATCGGTGGAATGGCTGTATATATTAGTTTAGGTTTTCTGTTTTTTTGTCTCTGTTCATTTTTTGTGGTCGCAGGATCGGTTTGCAACATTGAAGAATCCTAGCATGGGTATGTGTTAGGTTGACAAAGTGCAGGGGACTGCATGTTGGCAGGAGAAACAGTTCGGAACAATCGCAGGGCTAAAACAGATCAAAAACCAGGAAAATCTGCGGGTTTCAAAAGATATACAATTTGTGTGTATATCGCTTTTGTATGCGTGATATACAAGTTGTGAGTATATCGCTATCGCATATCCCTGCGTATATTGCTTTTGTCTATCGATGTTGTAAGGAACATACATCGGAAATGTGCAAGGCCGTCGGCATACAAATGGAGTCAAAGTTCGGTCAAACACCTATTTGAATCGAATATACATTTCCTATATATATCGCTTTTGTTTGTCGGAGACAATTCATGTGTATACCGCAATTGTTTGGTTGTGTGTATCCCGCCGAAGCACTTTTTGGGTTGCATATGTCGAATGTACATTGGAAATGTACATCGGTTGATACAAGTGGGTCAGTGCCAGTCAAAGGGTTTTGTTTGTATGTTTAAATTGTATCTTGCGATTGTATATGGTAAATGTACAACGCGCATATACATTGTGCGGAGGTACCAGTGATAACCGGTAGGAATGGTAAATAGAACCGGTAGCAGAAGGTTATCGAATGCATATTCCAAAGTTGTATATTTCGGGGAGAGAAAAGACATCGGCGAAGGATTTTTAGTTTCTCCCAATGAGTTAAGTCTCATCGATGGTAGCAGACATCAAGTGCATCGGTGTAAGGAGGTATATCGACGGAGGAGTTCGAAGTTAGGCCGATAGCTTGTATGTTGCCGATAGGCGACCAATAATGAAATTATGTCGAAGCTCATCGGTGTGAAGTCTACTATCGGACAACGAGGATTAGTTTATGCCGATGGTCATAAGTTTGGCCAATGGAGTATGTCGGGAGAACAATAGTTTTCTCTCGCCGATAGAAGGAAGCGTTTTAACTGTGGAGTTTCGAGGGTTTTGGGGATCAATCCCTTGTAGCTCTGCGTCAGTTGGTTTCAGCGTTCTAGATCGCCTTTCGCCTTTTCTCATGGACGTGGTGCTCCTGGTTAGTCAGATTCTTACAAGATTCCTCACCTAGAGCTGGCCATTTCTCCAATCCGTGCTCAACAACCCTCGGAGGATATCCTTGAAGAAGAAGGCTCTCTCACTAAGTGGGAGCCTATTAATGATGTTGTCCCTGGAGATGTGTGGGGGAATCCTGATGATAAGGATATGGATCCTCCTTCTAGCATTGCTTTAGCTACTTAGTGTTGTTTGGGCTTGGCCATGTTTTGTTTTGTTGTCTTTGTTTTGGACTATGTCCAGTTAGACTATGCGGGTGTTTAGACTATGCGGGTGTGCCCTTTTACCACCCTACCTATTTTTTGTGAATATTGTACTATTATATCTTTAATGCAAAGTTAAATAGGAAATGTTCATAAAAAAAAGTAGACAAGTACTTGTGCATTCTAAGTAGACTCAAGCTTACGATCATTTTACTTCTCCATTTACTTTTAGCACAAGTACAGCAAAATGTTCTCTTTGAATGTGACTCGGCTAACTTTATGAGGTCAAGAATCCTTCATACATCTACACTTAAGCCCTATCTTCTTGAAACAAATCCTCGAGGTCTTCTTTCTGCCTATCCATCACACAATATTATATCACATGTTAGTATAGTTCTTGCTTGATCTTTCTTGCATGCTTCTCATTGTCTTATTTTCTCTAGTATTAGGCCTTATTCTGATCTCTGTGCTACAACCTGAAGTCATTTTTGGGTGCTCTCCTTGGAGTTCTTGATAATATACTGTAATCCCATTACCCTGCTTTAGTCCTTTGATAACAACTTTGATGATAAAATCCAACTCTCAAATTCGCTGACTATTGGAAGTTCCACTATTTCGCCACAATATATCTAACCCATTTTACCTGGCTACTTCCATTGCCACAGTTATTATAAACACGTTTCACTGTTTTTAACAAATGCATCTGAAAACCCATCATCAAAGGTGAATTATGCACACAATTTTTCATTGCAAAAAGACACTTGTTACACAAAAATGTAATTATGGCCAACATAAAATCAATAACATTGCCCCTGGCTTCATTCACTACAAGATTTGTATAAATGTGCTAAGTTTTTTTCAGTGATGCAGCTGTAAAGCCATACCCAAAGGCTATTTAGTGTACACAGTTTTCATTCAAAACAACTTGGTTACATCAAAAAACCAGTATGAGCATACCTAACGGATACATCTAACTAATGCAGTTGACAATGAAGCATAGCCTTGCCTTGCCAATCTGGGAACTAGAGGTGTTTACCCAAAAGCAAATAAGTGGTAATTTTCTGAACAAATAGGCTGTTTCATGTAATTCTAGTATTCAAGTCTATTAGTCACTCTAAACAGAACTGCATGTATACTATCTCACATTTCTCCTCTGCTCCTTTTACTATTCAGTTTCAAACATGATTAATCAAGCGAAATTCCATCAGATTACAAGAAGGGTAAAAGATGTATTTAGGGAAACAGAACTCTCTTCACTTTGCTTTCTTAATTCCAATGGCCAAAAAATCTCCACTAACTTTACCTCAGGAATCTGACAAAAGGTAACAGCATGCTTAGAGAAGAGATTCTTTTGAGCATACAATCTTAGGTTTTCTTCCCTTCATAGCCTAAGATAGACACATTTTGCATTGGAAATCTCCAGTACGTAAGCTGGAGGATCCAGTAGTTGATAAATATCTTTTTCAGTAACATTCAATAAAACTTAAAAGGTATAGGGTAGACGAGGCAATAGTTGAGTCAGGTCCAATGGTTGTGAACGTATTTGGAAACTAAAGAATCATTTCTTGTTTGAATAAAAATGATTAGATGTGATATTGAAAACCAGTGTCTAAGTAAAAAGCAGTCATTACAACATGTCATAAAAAATAGCAAATCATGTGATGACACATAGGTGAAAGTATAGACCACCTTATTTTCTTTGTACTTAAAACCTCTGCCTTAATACCTTAAAAATTGCCTTCCACAATATTTAAATGCCTGAAACAAAAACTGTTGCTTCAGAAAAAACATTGGTTCGTTGGCATGCCTCTAAATGAGCATAGCAAGCCTGTCAACATGGTGTGCTCACCTATTGGGTTTTCTCCCCTGCATAGCTTAGTCTCCAAGTCTGTCCTTCTATAAGCAGAGAAGTGTCTGTCATACCAAAAAATGCCAAAAGCAGCTGCATTCAAGAACTAAAGTTTTTGTATTTTATAGAGAATATTTGTACAACTGACACAAAAGTTTATGAACCACAATGAAATTTAAGTGCACAAATAAGATGATTTGTGCAATTGGCATTCGAATTAAATTTAGGAAATCTAGCTATGCTTCTGTATATTCCTTGGATATTCATGTTGGCTTAAATTGTATTAAACCAAAATACAAGATCATTAGCATGATCTGCAAAAGCTGCTTCATGCATGCAGTTTGTCAAGTTTTGATTACAGTTATTTATCCAAGCTTTAAGATAATCATAATATTGAGATCTCTAAGAAAACTAATGTTATCTTGAATTTTATATATTGTAAGTTAATTTCATTTCAAAGACAAAACCTCTACTGTTTGCAAATCTTTCTCTAGAGACTTGATCAGAGACAAAAGAATAAATGTAGCGATTTAATTTGCTCAGACTTAAACCAAGATATCATTAGATCTGTAACAACGGAATAACATTGTAAAATTTTGTAACATCACCACTGGAAAACACACAAATTATAAATCTAGGGGCAACTCCATCCTAGGGACACCTTTACAATGATTAGGGCACCTACAACATCAAGGCAGCAAGAAAGGTATTATGAAAGATCACTGTGTCAGGATGGCCTTGAGGGCATCTCCAATAAGCCAAATACAGAGAATAACTGGTTGAACTATTATGTATCGGGTAAGTAAGCATGGGCAAAGTTACCTCTAATGTTAGTTCATCATAATGATCAGAGGAGTCGAGCAATATTCAACCAAGACCAATTAAAAAAATTCCCTTGAAACATAAGACTCTGAACTGGAAAAATTCATATTTACATTATCATCTCGTTGAGATTGGCTGGAATCTCATGTCCAAGCTAATAGAAATGCATGTTATTGGAATTCAAACTGCACATCAACATCTGCAAACGTTCTCATAATACTAACAATGGAAGAGGTGAATCTTCCCAAAATTCTGAAATCATCACGAAGTTTTGCCTCAGAAACGTTCCCGTGGATTATAACCTGCTTGAGTCTTGGACATCTTTCAAGAACTGCTGCTATCCATTGACTGAAGAGGTCATTAATTGCTATTGAACCTAACTCCAATATTGTCACGTTTTCCAGCAGAGATGATCCTTTTAAGCCAAACTGGAGAAGGCCATCCCTGAGATCATAGCTCAGAGCAAGACTGCTCAATCTAGGAAAGCTAGTTGCTATTGTCTCTAGATCCATAACCTCGTCTTCACCATCAAACATTACATCCCAAATACGTAGTCTTTTCAATTTAGCCGATTTCAGTATCATCTGGTGAAATTTTGGCCACATAAGTGTAAAACTGCTAACATCCACAACCTCCAAGCTCTCAATTGCCTCTCCCATATCAAAATTATCAAGAGTCACATCCTGAAATTTTAGATGCTTAAGATTTCCCTTACTAATGACTTCAAAAATCTCAATTGTAGTCTCCTTCAAATGTAAACTCTCCAAGTTATCTGCTTCAAGAACCAATTTATCTAAGCTTAGTTCTTCCATACACACATTCTTCAAGCTAGGATTGCTCAACTCCAAATAACTTGCCCCATCTGGAACTGTAAGATCAGGGTTCACAATAGAGAGAGATTCAAGCTTCGGACATACAGTCAACAAAAGCGTCAATTCTATGCCAGAAATACTAACACAGTGCAAGGATAGAGATTTTAGGCAAGGAAATCTCTGGTAACTAGGCTCCACACCTCCTGATACTATAGTATGCCCTAAAACTAAATTTTCAAGCTTCTGTCTCCCACATTTCTCCAGAATACATAAACTAGGTTTTGAACGGACCATATATACCAAACTGCGCAATGTCTCTCTGGTGTACATAAGCCAAGCAATCACAGGGGCTGCTGAGAATTCAATTGAATCATTCATGCAAATGGACAGATTTTGCAATCTATTTGTTTGAAAAATGGTTTGGGTTATAAGAATCTCAAGACTGCTGGCACCGAGTTCCCTGTAAACAGAACCATCTGCGTAATGAAATGAAAGCGTATGCAGGTGATTTTTTGCAGCTTCTCTCCATTTTCTGCATGCAAAGGATGCTCTTACAACATCACGGGCAGAACCAAGACAAGACAGAATTTTCCCAACAATTTCAACAGGAAGTTTATCCATATCTGACATACAGAGCCCCGGGCTTTGTTTCTGCACATCAAAAGGGCAAGGATTCAGGAAAATTTTAAAACCCACCAACACCCACGTGTTGCAGCATAACCCATTTTAACCCCTAAATGTCAGAATAAAAAATTCCATTGCAAAATGTTGCAGAACAATTTGTTGATGTGTTTCACCCCAAAAAAAATGAAAATCGAGAATTACATTGCAGATAAGTTGCAGAGCAAGTCGTTCACATATTCCATCCCCAAAACAGTAAGAAATAAGAATTTCAATGCAGATATATTTCAGATTAATTTTACTGGCAAGATTTATAGGGACTTCTGTAATCGACAAGGGGGTTTTAAATTACTAATTTTATAAAACACAATACAAGCTTGCACTGCCAGATGAAAAAGAAAATCTTCAAAACATGACCGCATCAGAAAAACTCGAATCTTTACTACTAACAAATACGGAGATCTAACCTGAATGTTGACCGATTCTGCAACAGGAGGATCTAATCAATTCGAGCGTCACATATGGATAATGGATTTGAATGCGCTGTATGTGCAGGGAATCAATATTAATCTAATATGAAATATCGTTAGTCTTCTGTTCAGGGTTTCCCCTGTCGGATCTCTGCAAAATTTCCTGGAAAATTTTTGTCAAACACTTGGCATACATAGTTGGAAAGAAAAGGGGAAGGCGGAAAGTACACCATAATACATATCCAACTAGATGGCGAGTGAAAAATAACAAGACTTGGAAATTACAAGTCCTAATCATTATGACTGTTTTTTGCAATTATTTATTATATAATATATATTTTTTGTCATAATGTCATTGGAAGAATAGCTTTAAATTTTCCTTTTTAACTATATAGAGTCTCATATAACTAGCATACGGACGGTCTACATTCAATGCAAGCTCTCTGGAATGAATCTACACCTTATATTTCCCTTTAAATATGCTAGGTTGACCTACAGATATAGGTTGTCTTTTTAGCCAAACAATTCGGCTCAATATCGATCCATTAAAAACTTGTTATTACCTAATTTATTTAATGTGATCCCTCGTAACAAAAATAAAAATAAATAATATATTTAAAAATATTTGGGATGAATAAGAGTGTTTTTGGATTATGTGATGTTTCATTTGGACTCAAGTATTTAGTTATTGAGTCAATTTTATTGAAAATTTGATGAACAATTAGAATTAGAATAAAAGTATATGTATAAAGTTCAAACTCGATTATCCACAATAGATAAACAATGACTAACCATTAAATATGACATATAACATGAAGATGCACATATTACAACAAACTAAAAATTAGTAAATTACTATAACATGGAATGTATGTGAAGAAACTCTTTTGGGAAGAAGACTCCACCACCTAAGAGACATCGAGCTTATACTAGCACTTGCACCCATAGGAGGTTCAATGATTATGCCGATAGGAAAAATCGACGAGTTTAGAAAATTTTCTAGCGTGAATTTTTTTACGACGTGAGACAATTCTGAGCACTATAATGCTCACATATAAAAGCCTATCGGCTAATTAATCACAATGAAAGTGTTACATCAATACAATCTACTCCAAATCTCTAATCTAACAACATTCCAATAGCATAATAGTAGTCAACTTGCAATACATCATAAAACATCCATCTAATGCCTTCAATATATAGAGAAATAACAAAAAGAAAATGACAAATGGTTTCCCAAAATCGAGTTCCACCAAAACCATGGTCCAAGACAAAAACCAATGCCCCCACAATGCATTTACTTAAGCACTTAAGATAGATAACTACTAGCTATGTCATTTTCGACTCCATAACTTCAATAGGCTATCTTAAGTGGACCCCACCCATCATAACTAGATTCTCCACTCTCCACAAAGTAACTCCCTAGTGCTTAAGAAGAGGACGTTAATTTGCATTAAAAATGACAATCATAACTCCCACTGTTGACCTACCAACTATAACTCCCTTATTCAATGCTATTAGAATAGTATTCCAAGTATCCCAAATAATAATTAATAAAATAATATCCCAAAACTCCTCATTAGTCTCCAAGTACCCATTCCAAGAAAGCTAGATATATGAACATTATCCATTAGGATTGCAATTTGATATCACACTTTCATAACATTCTCCCACTTAATATTTATATTGCAATGACATAAACAAGAAATATAGAATAAATCAAGTACATGATATAAGACCCATGGCCTCTCTGCACTAAGAGAACTTCTATATACCCACTAGTTTTGTAAGTAAATTTGCAACATTATCAGTGTCAACCTTTTGAATCACAACATTACCATTCTCCACCATCTCTCAAACAAAATAATATTGCACATCAATGTGCTTGGTACGAGCATGGTACATATGATTCCTAGCCAAATAAATAACAATCTAATTGTCACATCTAATCTTAACCACACTGCAATCAAAACCAACCCCTGAATATAGCCTATGTAACATCGCCTCCTTACATGAATGTGTAGTAGCCATATAATTTACTTCAATAGTGGACAATACAACCATAGGTTGTCTCATACTGATGCAGGAGCATCCCTGGTTCAAGAGCAATCTTGCATCAACCAAAAACATTTGCATCTCAGTTTGTTTGCATTTCAGTTTGTTTCTTTTCAGTTTCCAGTTCAGTTCAGGCAGTTCAGTCAATAGTAGTTTCTGTACTTTGGTCCGCATTCTACCACAGTTGCACTTTAGATCTTGTGGAGCTGGACTTAGCATCTAGATTCATTCATGTACATCATATCCAATTTTCAGAGCATTTGGATCAAGTACCGGAAAGTTATCACTATCAGAAGATCAACTGTTTTCTCAAATAGAGCATCTTGACAGTCTCACATAATCAGATAAAGGAGAAGACTTGTGGAGAATTTCACGACTTGCGAAGCTAAAAGGCACATCACTCAATGTTTGTTGGTTCCTATCCAACTTTCCTCGAGATCCACACATCATTCCATTCATTTGTGGAGGAGTTCTATTCATTTAGGTTTGACCTATCCATGTACACACATTACACCTCTTCATTGGAGTTTGTAACCTTCCTTGGTCGACGCGGAGGAATCTTTTGTACTATAGATTATATATATTGCTATAATAGATGCCTAGGAAAGTAGTCATGATCATTAGCATAAGTTCATAATTTGAATTCTTTGCGAGAGAGCTTCAAAGCCATATCTTGTGCATATTTTGATATTTTGTTAGCAGGCCTGTGAGCCCTAATTGGAAGCCCACATGTTGCTGGCCAATTTGTATTTGAATTCTATGATATATTGAATGACTGAATCTACATTTGCTTCATATCTTTGAGTTGTTTCCATTGTGTTTACTCTAGTTGCATGGTTTAGATAGTTCACCTTGTGGACCCTTCTAACCGTGACTGCACCAAGTGGTATCAGAGCAAAAGTTTGAATCTTTGGGAGTGAATTGAGCAAAGTTTATGAAGGAATTTTGCAAGATTTTGCTGTGGACAGATCGCCGAATCTGAGGCAGGTTACTTGTGTCGCAACTGATTGCCAATTGTGAGGCAGTTGTCACCTTGTAGCCCGATCACCGAATTGAGGCAATTTGCACTTGATCCTAGGAAGATGCTGCCGAGGAGAATCCCTACTATTGGAACAATGGCTGGAAGAATGGATGAGATGATGAAAATAATGTGAATTAGACTAGATGCTATTGAAGAAGATAGAAGAAAAGGACTAGGCCCTAGAATTGATATTAAGAGTGATGATGAAGAATTTCAATCTGCGAATCAAACTAAAGAAACCCTAGGAGGTGAAGAAGAAGAAGAATTAGATCAAGTCAAGATATTGCGAGCTATTTCAAAGATTGGAAAGAGACCTAGAGTTGATGTACCTAATTACACTAGCAATTTGAACCTGTAGTACTTCTATCTTGTGTATTGTTGTCTTCTCATTGATGTCAAAATGTTGGTGATCTTGGTTGTGATCTCTCAATTTTTCTTCAGGGTTACCATGGTGGTGCTTTCTCATATGTTTCAGTTCATGTCTTCATGCTTTCAGTGAAAGTGGCATAGGTTGGCATTATGAGTGGTCTTCATGCAATTATAGCACACTCTTGATTGTGGCTTGTTGTAATCACAATGGTTTGGAGGTTTGGTATCATCTCAGTATTCAAGTTGTAAAACTCTTACAAGTGGTTTATAGTGACAAGCGACACATATAGTGGTTTATGATGCTCTTCATTGTTTCACAAGACCTAAATAAAACTTCCTCTAAAGCCTATTTAAGCCGTCAGTGCACTTTTCTTTTAATTTATCATTGACCGGCTGAAGCAGTCAAAGTCACTTAAGTGACAATTTAAAGGGTGTTGGGTCGTTGTGTTTACCGGCCCCGATGGCTAGGGTGCCCGGTCACCAGGTTGATGCGCTTTATGCTCTGCGGGAAAGTTTCTAATCAACGACCACTATTGAATCAACCTTTGGCGGGCTGCGAAGATCGAAAGGTTGAGTTCAAATTGGCATATTATCTTCAACGGTCAGTTATCTCCGATAAATTTGACATTCACAGTGTGAAAAAGGCAATAAAACAGATTTTATTCCTTATCCTTCATAGAAGTTAAAGAGATACTGAAGTTAGTCTTTGAATTTTGGAAAGTTTATTTGTTTGAAGAATGTGAAGAGATCTTCGAAGAGTTGTTTTTTGGTTTGAAAAAGAATGGGATATTTAAAGAAGAAAATAGAGGTATGAAGCTAAATCGGTTACAAGAGAGAATGGGAAGATGAATGTTTATAATTTTTTTTGTGTGCAGATATGTTTGAAGGAGGTGTGATAAGATCCTTGGGATTGTGAGAAAGTTGTTCAGAGTATGGGATAATTAGTTGCAAGATGTATTTTTGTTATGAATTGCAGGTATATTTTGACATGAAGAGACATCTTCTTGGATAGTGAGATTTGTTCAATTTTGGAGGTGTGATTGTGCAATCAAGGTTGGAGTTTTTTTTATGATCAGAGCAGAACAATATTTCCTCAGAGAAGGCTAAAGCTTTGAAAAATAATTTTGGAGAAGGTTAAATTTTTCAGTATTGCAGTGAAAGAGTCTATGAAATTGAAAAGTATGAATTGAGTTGTTTTGAGATTGATTTGCAGAGATAGAGGTATGAAATATTTTGAAGATCAAATTTGATTGATTGTTGTGAAGATGATGTTTAATAAGATGATGACAGTTGAAGTTTGATTACAGAAAATATACATTTGTTTGATTTTTGAAAAGGAGAAATAAGGTATTGTTCTTATTGAAATAGGGAAACCCCCTGAGTTGTACTGTTCATTGAATTTTTGATATTGAAAGTCAGTGAGACTTGCAAAGAAGAACAATATGCCAGTGAGGCAGAATTGTATTTGTCAGTGAGACAGTTGTAAATCTGAAAGTTTTCTTTTAAGCCAGTGAGGCAGTTTGAGTGGTTTTTATTCCCCAGGAGGGTTTTCCACTCAGGAAATTTCTTGTGTCAAATTTTTGTGTTGATGCTCTACATTTTTACATATCTGTCTAAAAATTTTATAATTGTGAAATCAAGTTTATTAAAAGGTTAAAAAAGGTGTTAAAATTGTTAACTACACTGATTCACCCCCCCTCTCAGTGTTGTGTGTATTCCTACAGAACCCTAAGGAGTTGATTGACTGGATAAATGACATGGAAGAATACTTTGAATATGAAGAAATTGAAGATCTGGAAAATGTGAAATTTGTAAGGACAAATTTGAAAGGACATGCTATTATATGGTGGAAAGAAGTTCAGTTGGATAGAAATAGAAGAGGAAAAGAAAAGATTACAAAATCGGATAGGATGGTGACAAAATTGAAGAATCAGTTTATACCTGCTAACTATGAGTTGGAACTGTTGAAGAGATTGGAAAACTTGAGACAAAAAGAGAAATTTGTGAAGGAGTATACTGAAGAATTTCATAAGATGATCATAAGGATAGGACATAGTGAAGCAAGTAAGGAGAAAGTGGCTAGATACATCAATGGACTGAGATTGAACATTCAAGAAGAACTGAGTTTGGTGAGGATGAAAACATTGGAAGAAGCATATCAATTTACCTTGAAAGTTGAAGAGAAGTTGAATAAGAGGCATGATCAAAAACAAAGAGGCAAAGGAGGTGAATTTCAGAGAGGTAGAACATTTTCTGGAGGAGAGAGATCATATGCAGAGTAGAACAGACAAGAGAACACATTCAAGGAGGACAAAGATAACAATGCATACCGGGGAGATGATAGAACTTTCTACCGTAGAGGAAACCCTACTCCGTACCAGAGTGAAGGATACAGAAGAGAAGGAAGATGACCTAATAGGTGAGCATTCAGAAGAACCTATTTCAAGTGTGGAGGTGAAGGACATAGTGCACTTGAATGTAATCAAGGGAGTACAAGCAAGAGAACAAAGAATAGTGGAAGAACAGCCTATGTGGAAGAAGAACCTGTTGGATCACCTAGTTTAGTTGGCAAACCTGAGAAAGGAGAATCACTTGTGAGGATAGCACTATTTCAAACAAAGACAAATGAGGAACCACCACAGAGGAAAAGCTTGTTTAGAACGAGATGCAAATTAGGAGGTAAATGTTGTAAAGTTGTTATTGATAGTGGTAGTTCTAATAACCTAGTTTCAAAGGAGATGGTAACTAAGCTGGAGTTAGAAAGGTTGAAAAACCCTAAGCCCTATCAGATAGCGTGGATTTAGGATGATCATAATGTACTGGTGAGTGAGCAATGTTTGGTGAAATTTCATATTGGATCTTATCATGATGAAGTTTTGTGTGATATTATGCCTATGGATGTATGTCATATTTTGTTGGGTAGACCTTGGCAGCATGATAGAAAAGCTATACATGATGGGAGAAAGAATACATTCACTATAACATCAAATGGAAAGAGAATTACCTTGATTCCTTTGGAAGATGATCCTAAGAGTGAAGTGTGTGGGAATGCTAGAATTTGTTTGGTAGATGGAAGAAAATTTCTGGATGGTTTGAGACATGAGAACATGTGTTATGCTTTGATCCCTAAGAAGCCTAAAACATTGAAGGAGACTGAAGAATCACAACCTGAGGTGATAACTGAATTGTTGATAGAGTATGAAGACATCATATCAGATGATGTACCTGAAGGATTGCCACCAATCAGAAGTATCAGTCATCACATGGATTTTATACCTAGAGCTAGTTTGCCTAACAAAGTAGCACATAGAATGACACCTGTAGAGAATGAAGAATTGAACAGACAGATACATGGATTGTTGAGGAAAGGTTTGATCAGAAAGCTTGAGTCCTTGTGTAATACCTACAGTGTTAGCACCAAAGAAGGATGGAGAATGGAGAATGTGTACAAACTCTAGAGCAATAAACAAGATCATAGTTTAAGTATAGATTTCCTTTACATAGGATGGATGATATCATGGATTGTTTGAGTGGAGCGAAATATTTCACAAAGATAGATTTAAAGAGTGGATACCACCAGATCAGAATCAGAGAAGGAGATGAATGGAAGACTGCTTTCAAGACAAATGAAGGACTGTATGAGTGGTTAGTGATGCCCTTTGGATTGACAAATGCACTGAGTACTTTCATGAGATTGATGAATGAAGTTCTAAATAAATTCTTGGGTAAGTTTGTTAATATATATTTGGATGATATTTTGATTTTTAGTAAGACAAAAGAAGAACATTTGCAACACCTTAGACAAGTGTTACAGAGTCTGAGAGAAGAGAAATTGTTGATAAACATCAAGAAGTGTAGTTTCATGAAGGAAGAGTTAGTATGCTTGGGATTTGTGATTTTTGCGGAAGGATCAAGGATGGACCCTGAGAAAGTGAGAGCAATTGTTGAATGGCCTACACTGAAGAGCATTGGAGTAGTTAGATCATTTCATGGATTGGCTAGTTTCTACCAGAAGTTCATTAGAAATTTTAGTTCAGTTTGTAACCCTATGACATAGACAATGAGAGGTGACAGAAAAGACTTCAAGTGGACATCAAGAGAAGATAAAAGTTTTGAGTTGTTGAAGCAGAAAGTGACAGAGCAATCTATTTTGGCATTACCAGATTTCAATAAGGTATTTCAAGTAGATTGTGATGCAAGTGGGAATGCAATAGGAGCAGTGTTAAGTCAAGAAGGTAGACCTATAGCATATTCCAATGAGAAATTAAATGATGTAAGGAGCAGATATTCAGTTTATGATCAAGAGTTCTATGCCATAATTCAAGCCTTGAAGAAGTGGAGACATTACTTGTTGCCTAAGGAGTTTGTGTTGTATACATATCATTAAGCTTTGCAATATTTGAATAGTCAAGGTAAGTTGAATTAGAGACACATGAGATGGGTAGAGTTCTTGCAGAGTTATACTTTTGTGTTGAATCATAGGAATGGAATATCAAACAAAGTTGCAAATTCCCTAAGTAGGAGAAGGAACTTGCTGACTGAGATGATAATTGAAGTGTTGGGATTTGTTGAATTGAAGAACATGTATGAGGAAGATCTTGATTTGCAGAACCCTGGAAAGCATGTAAGCAACCTGTTGTGACAGATAGGAGTAAGTGGTTGGATTATTTCATTCAAGAAGATATGTTGTTCAGAGGAAATCAATTATGCATACCTAGAAGTTCCATGAGAGATAATTTGATCAAAGAGAAACACAGTGGTGGATTGGAAGGACATTTTGGCATTGATAAAACATTGGCTTTGGTGAGTGAAAATTACTTTTGGCCTCAGATACATAAGGATGTTAGGAAATTTGTGTAGAGTTGTAGAGTTTGTCAAGTTGCAAAAGGGATTAGTCAGAATATTGGATTGTATAAACCTTTGACAGTACCGGAGAGACCTTGGGAAGACATAAGTATGGATTTTGTAATGGGATTGCTTAAGACACAGAGAGGACATCGTTCTATATTTGTAGTGGTGGATAGATTTTCAAAGATGGCACATTTCATACGACTAATGCAGTGCATGTAGCTGACCTATTTTTCAAGGAGATTGTGAGATTGCATGGATTACCTAAGAACATAATTTCAGACAAAGATACAAGATTTCTTGGACACTTTTGGAAGACACTTTGGAAGAAGATGAAGACATATTTGAAGTTCGGTTCAACATTTCATCCACAGACTGATGGACAAACAGAGGTGGTGAATAGGAGTTTGGGAAACTTGTTGAGATGTTTGGTTGGAGAGAAGGCAGGATGTTGCAATTTGATTCTTTCACAAGCAAAGTTTGCATATAATAATTTAGTGAACAGGAGTACCAGAAGAACACCTATTGAGATTGTTACTAGAGTAAACCCTAGAGGAGTGACAGAGTTGAGAGATATTAGTATGGCAGATAAGAGAAGTGCAGAAGTAGAAGAATTTGTAGGACATATGGAGACAATGCATAATCAAGTGAAGAAGCATTTGGAAGAGATGAACAACAAGTATAAGGAGCAAGCAGATGAGAAGAAGAGACAAAGAATTTGAAGTTGGAGATGAAGTGATGGTGTACCTAAGAAAATAAAGATTTCCAGTTGGGACATATAACAAGTTGAAGATGAAGAAGTTTGGACCTTGTAGGATACTCAGAAAGTTTGATTTAGGAAATGCATATGAAGTGTAGCTATCAGAGACATTGGGTATATCACCTATTTTCAACATTGCAGACCTATATTAGTATCATGAAGCAGAGTTCAGTGACAACATTGGGGAAGACTTGAAGAAGAAGTTACCACAACAAGCACCGGAGTATATTGAAGACATTTTGGACAACAAAGTTGGACACAGCACCAGAGGAAGACAAGACAAAGAATATCTTGTGAAGTGGAAAGGTAAATCGGCAGAAGATTCATCATGGATTTCTTAGGTTGAGGTGGACCATCTTGGTTTTCTTTTAGCCCAACAAAGTGAGGGACTCCCTTTTTTTCAATAACCCTAGATGTCTGATGTAGGAGCATCCTTGGTTCAAGAGAAATCTTGCATCAACCAAAAACATTTGCATCTTAGTTTGTTTGCATTTTAGTTTGTTTTTGTTATGTTGGAAATTGTCCACCTGTATGGAATAGTACAATTTCCCCATGGTTTAGCTCCTCCCCTTTTGTGACCTTTTCAACCTAGTTTTCACAGACCTTCCCAAACCCTAACTGAATTAGACCTAACTAGAAGAATCTCATATTTCAGAATAACTGAAGACTGAACTGGAGAAACAAAGTTGCATTTGGGGTCCCTTAACCTCCCTTAGGTAGTCCTATTTAGGAAATTAGGGCTTGGACTTGGGTGCTAGCGCCCTTGTCCTCCCTAATTTTCTAAGGTCTTGAATTTCAGAGGGATGTCGACTCTTGTCGTGCATTCTGGGATTCTGCTTTCAAATTTTCATTCTTCACGCGATGTCGACATCTTATTTCAAAATTTGAAATTCCTAAGGCTAGATATAAAGAGACATTTGAAAATCATTTTAACACACACAATTCTTATGCAAGCTTGATGCCAAAACTCTGCCAAAATTGCCATTGAAGATCAGTGATTTGTGGACGCTCTTGAAGTCCTTTTGATTTTGCTATCTTGGAGACAATGGACGGAGATTAGGAATCAAGATCTTGAGTCTATCTTGCTCTTCCTAGGGTTTTGCATACCTTTTGCATTATTGGGAGAAGGGTTGAAGCCTCCAACATCGAGCTTGGAGATCCTCTACAGACATTGCTGATTTGCCTTCTTGTTCATGCAACTCTTCATTGATTTCATCTCCTTGAGGTGAAGTTGTATTTGTGAGTTTATGCAAGTTATTGATCTTCCCTTGATTGAGACATCTAAGGTTTGTTATTTTCTACATACACTTTGCTAGGGTTTGCACACACATATGTAAATCTTTATCTCTAGCTATTGTTGAGGTGGGAACATTGAAACGGGGCTTGACTGAGGCAAGCTCCTATATAGCCGCAAACATTTTTCTCCTCCTTTTATAGGTGTAGGTTGCATTTGTCGAGACCTGGTGGAAAGGAGTTGCAGGAAGGTTCATTTTGTGGACACAGTCATGATGGAATTTAGATTTTGGATTTCTGAGACTTTCGAGACAATGGTGATGGTGCCCTAGTCCAACTGGGCAAAATCTTTGGGATCTAAGAGCCTCTGAAGGTTGTTGTTCCCCTGATATATAAAATCTTGACATTCAGAAACTTGCGGGATAATGTTGATGGCGCCCTAGTCCAACTGATCCTTAATTTCTGGGTACACTATCTTTGATCTATTTACTCTGCATTTCTGTATTTATTTCTTCAGTATCTGTGTTAGAAATTAAATTATTTCAGTTTGATATGCACATTAGGGTTACAAGGTTAGAGAGCGAAAACCAACTTGTAAATCTTGATTTCAAACTGTCACATAATCACAATAAACAAGAAAAGAGAACATTGGTGAACAATAGTTTATCCCTAAACTTCCCCTTTGCTTCCCTAATGTCTTAGTTGATGAAAGGGTGGGACTCACATCTCTTATCTCATCTCCTTCCATTTTCACCACTAAACATTTTGGTGAACCTGTGCTCTAAAGAATTTGCATCCTTTAACAAATCAGATCTGATTTAGTTTGCTGTCTTAAAACATATTTAGATTGTAGGCTATTTCTTATGAAAGTACATGTTTAAAATTTTGTATAATCCTTTTCTATTTTCATTGAAAGAAGATTGAAAATCAGAACTTTGTATGTTGCATAGTGTTAACATCTTTTTCGCAAAGTTTATCTTATAGCACTTTACATTCAAGTCTTGAGTTAATTTGAGCATGTTAAAATGTTAGATTACTTTTTGCAAGACTTTCATGCATACGATGAGATATTTAGTTGTGATGACTTCAATATGTTAGATGAAGCCCTTGATGACTTCATCTCAATTGAACAGTCCACTACGACTTTGAAACCATCACTTTTCCAAAGATTTGTAAATGCAATCTATATTCATAATGCTAGAGAAGAGCTTGTGAAACCAATAATAGTGGTCACTACAAGTTTAGATACAGTTCAACCTCCTTGTAAACCAGTGTTCACTGTTCGAGGTCCTTCACCTTCTTCTCTTTCTCCTAATCCCATTTACAACTATGCTAAACAAATATCATATTCATTTACTCAACAACCTAGTCACACTATGGTTGCTCATACATACAATGTACTCAGAATAACAAACAAAGCAAACAACAATCGAGTATTTTGATATCTTTACCAGCTTCTCAACTGATGCTTCCTCAAGCACCCCATTTAACACATCAAGTTGGTCAAGATTATGATCTTGTGGAGCATCTCAGAGCTACTCCTACTAAGATATCTCTTTGGGAACTTATTCAAACCTTACCTACATACTATGGAATGCTCCAAGAAGCCTTACAAAAGGTGATTGTACCACATGTTGTCCAGCCCAATGATGTAGTATCTCTCTTAGATTGTATGCATGCAACAAAAATATATATTTTGTTTCAACAGCATGAGTTGCCATCTCTTGACGTTTAGAATCAGTATGGTCCTTTAATTATATTCATTACAATAAACAAGAAATTGATCAAACGAGTTATGATTGATAATGGATCAGCTCTTAATGTTTGTAGCCTCAATTTATTACACAAGATTAGAGTTGACACATCTTTGATTAAACTGGATAAGATAAGTATCCGTGGCTTTGATAATGTCAGACGACAATCTGTAGGAACTATAACTTTACCTGTACAAGTTGGGCTTGTAACATTACCTACCTTAATTCATGTCATGCCTTGTTCCTTATCTTATAACATGATTTTGGGTAGACCATGGATTCATGCACTGGGAGTAGTCCCTTCTACGAGCTGCATCGTTCGATTAAATTTATTCATAGAGATAAACTGCACATGATTCATGCTAATCCTGAACCTGATCTCTATCTACAAATTGAGTCATAGAAGCAAATTGTTTAGCACAAAATCTTAAGTAATTTAAAATTTGACCAGTCAAACTCTGTTGCCACAAATAATGTTGTTACAGACTCTAAAGAATCAAATACATTTATTGGTGATGATTGGGGTTCATTAGATTTTCTAGCTCCCTCCGTGAGTGAATATAAACTTAATGATCCCACTCTTGAAACATCAAAGGTCGCTTTGATACTCTCTCAAGAATTGAATGCGAAATTCAAGGTCTCATTGGTTACCAATTCAGATAATACTTTCAAATATACTACAGATTATGAGATTGATGAAGCCCCACATTCTTCCAAAGAAATGGCTTCTCTTTATGGTCGAGGATTTCAAATCCTTTATAAGAATTGCAACTATGTAGGTAAAGGTTGCGGTATTAATAAACAAAGAATCAGAGTCCCTATTGAATCTACTTCACACCATTATTCAAGAGGCATTGGATATAATCCTTTTAAAGAATCTAAATCCCGTCGACATCCTAATCTTAATGTGAATACCATATCGACATTAAATTTGATCTTTCCTGAGATGATTGACACTACTTGTCCACCAGGAGAGATCCCTTTAGATTTCTTCTCCACGGATGAAGCAATAATGGAATTCATGGGTGCTTATGATAATATTCCCCGTTACCATCATAAACATGGATTACCTTACTATTTGAACACTGATGCATATTTTGGAAAATCTGCTAGCATGATAAGTAATGCTTTGATATCTACAGATCAAACTGAGGGATCACAACAATCACTTGATCTCCTAGACCACAATACTCTATTAAACGGAAAAACTGTTGATGTTTTTATGGAGAACGATAATGTTGAAAAAGTTATTCCTATTGGTGATTGTTTAAGTTTAGCAAAAAAAGAAGAAATGACCAAGCTATTACAAGAATTTTCTAAATTATTTGCTTGGAATTATTCAGATATGCCTGGCATTGATCCTCAGATTGTGACACATAACATCATCTTGAAACCATATGCTAAGTTGTTTAAACAAAAGATTCATAAGATGAACCCTAAGATTGCACTATTGACTATTCTCCATGGATTTTGAATATTGTCACTGTCGCTAAACCAGATGGCCGCCTTTGAATGTGTATCGATTTCAGTGATTTGAATCTTGCATCTTTGAAAGATGATTTTCCACTTCCAAATATTGATATGATTGTCCACTCAATAGTCGGCCATGAATTACTTTCATTCATGGATGGATTCTCAGGATATAATCAAATTTTCATAAACCCTCAAGATCAATATAAAATAGCTTTTATAACACCTTGGGGAACATTTTGTTGGGTGGTCATGCTGTTTGGACTTAAGAATGCAGGAGCTACTTATCAACGAACCATGACCCTTATATTTCATGACTATATGCACAAAACCTTAGAGGATTATGTTGATGACATCTTAACGAAGTCTGTTCATTGCTAAGATCACGTCACAACCCTTCGACAGATCTTCGAACGTATAAAAAAGTACAATATGCGATTAAATCCCTGTAAGTGCGTATTTGGTGTAGATAGTGGAAAACTGTTGGGGTTTATCATCTCAAACTGTGGTATTGAAGTGGACACAAAAAAGATTGATGCGATTGTCAATATGTCAACACCTAAGAACGTGTCTCAACTCTGTAGTTTGTAAGGAAAGATACAGGCCATCCACCGATTTGTGTCCCAACTCGTGGATAGGACTCATCCTTTTACTTAACTACTAAGGAAGGATTTGAAATTTCAATGGAATTTAGAATGTCAGAAGGCTTTCGAGGACTTAAAAAGTTATCTTGCTAAGCCTCTTGTTTTACAGTGTGCTGTGTCTGGAAAATCTTTTATTCTTTACACCTCAACATCTAATCATGCTTTGGCAACTTTATTAGCACAACATAATACTGACGGCAAAGAATGTGTTGTATATTATATCAGCTAAACTTTGCTCGATTATGAAGTATGATATACTGTTATTGAGAAGCAGTGTCTAGATTTAGTGTTCGCAACACAGAAACTTAGACACTACCTATTAAATGTTGAAATACATGTCATGGTAAAATTCAACCCTTTGAAACAGCTCTTCGCTAAAACTGATTTGTCAGGTCATCTTGTTAAATGGGTTATGTTGTTAATTGAATTTGATCTTAAGTTTGTCTCTCAGAAAGTAATTAAGGGACAAGTGTTAGTAGACCATTTAGTTGAGGCACCCTCTCCTTTTACTATACAAAGCGAGGATACATTTCCTGATGACCAAATATTGACTGTTAATAAAGAAGATGAATGGGAATTGTACTTTGACAGATTAAGATGTCAAACTGGCTCCAGTGCAGGTGTCATACTGATACCTCCTTCAGTCAAGCTGATTCCTATGTCTTATCATCTTAACTTTTCATGCACAAATAACATTGTCGAGTACGAAGCCCTCATCGCAGGACTCCGCGTTGCTTTAGCATTGAACATCAAACATCTCACTATATATGGTGATTCACAACTTATAGTATGACAAATAAATGGATCCTATCAAGCTAAACAAGATAAATTATCTCAATATCATGATCTTTCTCTCTATTTGTTGAAAATGCTAACATCTTTTACAATCGATACCATTCCCAGGAAAGATAATCGACATGCAGATGCAATGGCAAATGCAGTTTCCTTTATATCCCCTGACAATCCTTCTGGTGACTTTGTCTTTCATATTCACAATCTCAAAACACCAATTATGGAAGATTTTATCCTTACACCTTCAGAACTCTGTGGAAATATAAATCAAGATGAATGGTTCTCCCATATATTCCATTACTTGCATGATTGAATTATTCCTAATTCAACATCTAAGAACGCCCGCATTCACTTACGCAAGGTTGCGGTGTGTTACATCATACTATCAAATGTCTTGTATAGATGAAGCTATAATGGTATTTTACTCTGATGCTTAAGTAAATCAGAGATTCTGATAGCTTTAGAAGAAGCTCACTCTGGTGCCTGTGGAGGACATTTCAGAAGCAAGTCATTTGTACAGAAATTAATACGCATGGGATACTATTGGCAGACCATGGAACAAGATTCCTTTGCTTATGTCAAGAAATGCCTACAGTGTTAGCAACATCAACACTTAATCTGAGCACCCACCCAGGAACTTCGTGCCCAAGTGTCACCTTGGCCATTTTCTATTTTGGGTTTGGACTTAATTGGTAAGATATCTCCACCTTCTTTGCAAGGACACACTTTTATAATCATTGCTATGGATTATTTCACGAAATGAGTCGAGGCTATTCCTTTGCGGTACACGACCGCAGAAGTAATTTGTTAGTTTATACAAGATAATATTATATCTTGATTCAACATACCTTCATCCTTTGTACACGACCACAGAAGTAATTTGTTAGTTTATACAAGATAATATTATATCTCGATTCGACATATCTTCATCCTTTGTTCTGACAATAGCATGCCATTCAAGAACAAGGAAGTGACGACATTTTTGGATAAATACCACATTCAACATCGCTTCTCTACTCCTTACTACCCTTAGTCGAATGGCCAAGCTGAAGCTTCAAATAAGGTTATAGGACAAATCTTACGCAAAACTGTTAATAAACATCAAAAAGACTGGCATACTCAATTGTCCTATGCATTATGGGCTTATAGAACAAGCATTTGTACGACTACGGGGACCACCCCATATAACCTTGTCTATGGTGCCGACACAGTAATGCCCTTGGAGTTCAAAATTCCTTCCTTAAGAGTTTCTCTGAGGGATGTTCTTGATGATGACATGGAATGAGAAAAGCGATTGCAACAACTTGAGATGCTGGATGAACAACGTATTAATGCTCTTGAGCATCTTAAAGCACATCAGAAAAGTATACAACGATCGTATAATGAACGTGTTATACACCATTCATTTGACATTGGATACTTGGTACTTTATGAGAATCAATGCAATGTGAATGCACCTCTGGGAGAAAAAGGGAAATTTAGTCCTAATTGGCTCAAACCGTATGTCATTACTGAAGCCTTTGGATTAGGTGCATATAAGCTAGTTGATGAACAAGGTACACTGCTTAAAGAACCCATTAATATAGTGCACCTCAAAAAATTTATGCTTAAGATCATGTGTTAAATGTTACTTTAAAGTTAAATTATTAGCCAATTTACCTTCAATTTTGACAAAATATGCTCTTTGTCTTAATTCATTTAACATATTATCTCCTTTGGTTAATCATGGTTGTATCTTGTTTTAACATTATAAGATCACCTTTGTATTAACTGTATTAAGCATATAATACTAATCAGGTATCAATAATATTGAATCATTATGCTACATATTCTACAAAGAAATGTTAGTACCATATAAACATTTAACATTTTGCATCTCACATAAAATTACATGTGATAGATTAGACGACAACTAGAAACAGTAACAAGAAAACATCATATATATACTCAGTTTCAATATACATCCGAGACGACTATCCCATATAGCAAAATGGGATGTCGTAATACAAAATATATCCATCACATAGTTGAACCCCTATTGCCTGTACCTATGGAACCTCATGGTGTATGTGTGACAGAAGGATGACCATGTGTGGCTACGGATCACGAATGACTTCTAGAGCCACTTTGCACTCGTAACCCCTTGATCTCTCCCCTCAGTCCTAACACATTGTCACGTGTATCCTAGTACATCTGTTGATACCAGTCTCCGAGGTAACTCTCTCTAGCTCTGCCTGAATCCTATCCCTATCAACTCTCGTATGATGTAACGCTACTGACAAAGCCTCACTACTGACGTGACCTCTCTTAGGTACATCAGCTACTGTAATCTACTTTCAAAGTGCCTGAAGCTCTACCTTTGTGTACTCAGCTCTCGGAGTGGACTGATCTATGATACCCTCTATTGATAATCTGTATCTCATGAAAGGCATAAAGATCTTTGCATGCCACCCCGCAGATGGCTATGGTGAATACCTTGCCCGCACATGCTGCTCGGCCGCATCAGATGGTACTATCTCTGTTATGACATGACTTACAAAGTCGTGCCATGCATCTGTCCCAACTGCAAAATAGAAATAAAGTAGATATTAGAACCTCATATAAATGTAAATATAAATCAAATACTCATAAATAACCGTGTACAAGTACACAAAAAGTATCTTACCAGGGTCGCCATCTCGCCAAGATGGATCTTGGATAACTGACAGTATGATGAGCTCTGCGGATGCCGCTGCAGTTGGGGGCATACGTCTACTGGATTCTCCCTTCTCGCATCAACTCGATCTCCTCACACTCGCAGGTGAGGGAACTCAAGCACTCGACTAAGACTGAGCATCCTCTTCCTCTTTGATGTTTGGCTCCTTCTAGTCTCACTATATCCTCGCTCTAGAGGTGTACCGTGATGTGACCTCTCCCTCATCATCGTCCTCATCCTCCTCATCACCATCCACATCATAGTGACTTGCTAAGTCACTAAAGTCATCCTCCATCTCCATGTCGATCCCCTACCTAGCCCAAGGCCGAGGATCACTTGTGTGGTGACCAGACGGATAAATGGGAGCCGATCGCAATGTCTGCCACTAGATCTCATATGCTCGGGTCACTCCAGCATCATCTACATCAAACACTGGCTTTATATCCTCTAGATCATCATCACTCACTGTCACATCAGCTACAGTCGGCCGCTGGGTGCTGTTTGCCCTGACTATGCTACGTACAAAACATGGATAGCTGAGACATGTCCTAGGTACATCCTGTTGATGTCTGAACTGACATGTTACCTGATCATAGTAGAAGCATGAGGCGACGTGATTGAGGCAATCGGCTAACAACCGATCCATCTACATCCTCGCTAACTGGCTCTGCTCACTAGACCACGCTATATAATAGCAATATGGTCTCCAAACAATGTCATTAGGCTGTAATCTATCAAATATAATCCTCCAGTAAAGCAAATTTTGTCATGTCCCCACTTCCTGAGTGATCTTCAGGAGTGTTGCAGATTAGCCTATTCACCATTCCCGTAGGCTAATTCAGGTGATTAGGGGATGATCTCGAGTTGAGCCTAGTGAGGAGTTAGATTTATTTCTATGGCTCAATTTATTTCTACTTATTATATTTTACTAGGCATTGGCATTGGATTAAAATGTAATCTTTCATTACATTTATTTTATTATTAAAGTCCTAGTAAAATTTCTTTACCTTGGGAGATGTGCCTCAATGTTATATTTTATTATTGAAAGTTTTAACTTAAAAGGTGACCACGAAGGGTCTATGCATCATGGAGTTGTGCACCTAGGAAGTGGTGGGTCCCTTTCTTGGAAGTGGTGTTCCTCTTTTAAAGCCAAAAATTAAAAAATAAAAGTTATTTTTTATGCTTTGTGGGTGCTCAAGAGGGTTGGAGGTTTAAAATCAATAAAATAAAATTGATTTCTTCTTGTTTTCAGTGCTGGACTTCAAAGTATTATTCTCTCTTGTTTTGGGCACCATGTTTGAGGAAAATATATTTCATTTGGAGCTTCATTTGGAGGTTTATGCTATTCTCTATTTTACTGATATATGCTGAGAGTGAACTCTTTTCTCTAGAAATGCTTATTCCAGATTTCTAGGGTGATGCTCCCTTGGGATTATAGGTTGTGGTGATGCTCCCATGCCATATAGATGGATGAAGTCAAGCAGATTTTGTCATAGAGCTTCAAAGATTGAATTTGATGTTGCTAGGGTTTGAAATATTCAAGTTGCAGGTTTATGACAGCAAGGTTTGATTGGAGATTTTGGCTTGCATGTTGGTATTTTGGTATGCATGTTTGAGGAGTGATGGATTTTGATGTTGTGATGCAAATAATCCATCTAGGTATTGGAGATTTAGCTTGCATGTTGGTATTTTGGTGTGCATGTTTGAGGAGTGATGGATTTTGATGTTGTGACGCAAATAATCCATCTGGGTAGTTGAGTTTTATAGATTTGAGTTATTGGATGTTGCTACAATTTTCAGTTCTAGCTAGGGTTTGACTTGGGTGTTCACAGAAATCAGTTTTAGCATATGGGTATTGATGAAAATGGCTGCCATGAGGTTGGAATAACATTTCTGGGTATTCTTCATTTCTCTGTATGATTCCAAAAATTATCGATCTTCCTCTCTTGTCAATTCAAAATTTGTAGTAGCGAACTCAAAAATGGAAGAAGATGCAAAATATTCATTTGGGTATGTGTTTCCAAGTTTGCAATGTATTCATTTTTATTTCTAGTTGATTGTTCATCAATTATTTCATATTTTTATGGCAATCTCTCTCTCAAAAACACACATGCAATTTCAAAACTGAAACCCCTTCTACATCTTCTATCTAGTTTGAAAGATCACATTAATAAAAAATACAAAACACACTAAAAAGACAAAAAAAATTACAGAAAAATAGGTCAGCATATTACAGTGGTATCAGAGCTAAAAATCCTGCCAGCCTTGGGTTATGCAGCCTACAGAAATTGGTTCACACAAGTACTATACCAGAAGGGCAACAAGACAAAAAAAACAAATTTTAGAATCAGGTATAGGTGCACAAAAAGAAGTTTTAACAGGTACTGAAAAATAGAAAGTGATGTCAGGAGAAGGTGGCAGCAGTCCCAAGAGACATGGGGATTTTGATATTCATGAATTCATGTAGAGTTTTGGGGAGCAGATGAGAATTTTCAAAGACGAACTGGTTCATTCCATTGTTGATTTGAGACATGATCATCTAAGGTCGAGGAGGTCTAAAAGTGAAAGTAGACACAGTAATACATCTTCACATGCTAGTAGAGAGCATTCAGTTGCTAGTAGACATGACATGCATGTGGGTAGGCATGATGCTAGTGGACATGAAAAATATAGAGAACCCACTCCTACATTCACAAGTAGAGCCACAATGACTACTGATGATAGACCACTTCGTCCAAAATTTGAAACTATCAAAGAGGAATCTTCATCATCATCATCAGAAGAAGAGGTGGTAGTCAATCTTATAGATGATATCATGATGGCACATGATGAATACAAATGTTACCTTCTAAAGTTAGGACATCCCTTAACTTCAACTCTTTCATGAACCAAAGAAGGGAAAGGAACAAGAGTATCAAAGAACATAAACCAAAAAAGAAAGATAAGAAAGAACACAGAGAATATAAGGAGGCCTTAAACAAAGTTCCACTTCCCAACTTTGATGGCAGCGATAAGATAAGTGCTAGAGCTTGGGTTCACAAACTAGATACTTTTCTTTCACTTAAACCTATGAGGGAAGCAAAAGTCATTCAGTTTGTAACCATGCACTTAGAGGGGACAACTTACGATTGGTGGCATCATGGGTTGGTCTCACAAAACCATGGGATGATCACCTCTTATGATGAGATTACTCGTAAACTCATATCTAGGTTTGACAAGAAGGATGTGGACATCTATTACAGAGATTTAGCTCAGCTGAAATAGGTGGGCAGATTGGATGTATATATAAATGAATTTCAAAAGATTGCTGTCATGGTCTTAGAGATGCCAGAAAGTAGAGTGGTTATGCTTTTTGTTGAGGGTTTGAGTGATAGGATGCGTGGCTTGGTGAAAGTACACAAGCCCAAGACTTTAGATGAGGCTATTAAGCTTGCTATGGACTTGGACACCACTCCTGCACCAACTCAATTTCAAAAGAATACTTTCAAAGGTGGGAGTTCAAATAAAAAAAGATTTAATTAGCCAAAGTCCAATCATTCTAATGCAATCAACGATGAGAGAAATGAATTGAGAAGGAAAAAATTGTGTTTCTCATGTGCAAGCAACCATGGGAACCTGGTCACAGATGCCTTGGGAAAGGCAAGGTACACCTTATAGAGGTGGTTTTAGATGAGGAAAGTGATGAATGTGAGGAGACAGGTTCACATAGTGGTGCTATTCCTACAGAGCAATAGCCTCAATTGGAGCTTGAGGCCCATGATACAGGTGGTTCAGGGGGTATTACTATTGCCTCTATGTCAGGTATTCCTAGGTATCATTCTTTTCGCTTCAGAGGGGTACTTAAGGGGCAGCGGGTCACTTGTTTAGTTGATAGTGGTGCCACACACAACTTCATTGATGAGAAGTTGGTGAAGAGGCATAACATACATGCTGAAGACTTTCAAGGATTTTCAGTGACTGTTGTTGATGGTTATACTTTAGATTGCAAATAGAAGATCTCTCAGCTTGATATACAGATGGGCGATTATACTATGACAGATGACTTCTACATGGTGAATCTTGCGAGTATTGATTTGGTGTTAGGGATGCAGTGGCTACATTCTCTTGGCCACTATATACAAGATACACAAAAGATGGAGATCAAGTTTATACATGATGGGAGGAGGATAGTTTTGAGGGCTCTTTCAGATGGTGGGCTTAGGATCATCTCAGCTAGATAGATGGAGACATTGTTTCGCCATGATGATGTGGCATGGGCAGTCTAGGTGATTATCTCTCCCAAATCTTCTTCCAATGGTCCTCATTATGATGTGGATATCTAGTCAATGTTGGATAAACATAGTAGAGTGTTTGGTGACATCCCTCCACGTAGACCTCTAGATAGGGGTTTTGAGCATGTGATAGAGTTAGAGGAGGGCACCAAGCCCATTAATATTGCTCCATATTGACACCCCAGGCACTTTAAAGAGGAGATTGAGAGGACCATTCACGAGTGGATAGATATGGGTCACATTCACCCTTCTTCTAGTCCTTTTGCTTCTTCGGTGGTGTTGGTGAAGAAGAAGGATGGCACCATGCGCATGTGTATAGATTACAGGGCCCTGAACAAAAAGACAATTAAGAACAGGTACCCAATTCCTAGGATCGATGAGCTGCTAGATGAGTTACATGGGGTCGTGTTCTTTTCCAAAATTGATCTACGTTCAGGATACCATCAGATACGTGTCCGAGAGGAGGATGTTCCCAAAACAACTTTCAGATGTCACTACGAGCACTACAAGTTTCTGGTGATGCCCTTTGGTCTCACTAATTCCCCAGCCACTTTTTAGTCTTGTATGAACCACGTGTTCAACAAGCAGTTGCAAAAATTCCTGTTAGTGTTTTTTGATGACATACTGATATATAGCAGGACATGGGAGGAGCATCTTCATCATCTTGATGAGGTTCTTGGTATCATGGAAGCTTAATCTTTGTTTGCTAAGGCTGCCAAGTGTGTTTTGGCAGGAGATGTTCTGATTACTAGGTACAGAGTTGACACCCAACACTAGCTACCATCCTCAGACAGATGGTTAGACTAAGATTGTGAATAAGTGCGTAGAGGGCTATCTACAAAATTATGTAGTAGGGCAGTGACGTGCTTGGGTTAGATGGATTTATTTAGGGGAGTATTGTTATAATACTACCTATCATATGACCATTGGTATGTCACCATTAAGGGCTGTATATGGTTATGACGCAGTTTCTTTTATTGATTTAGCTTTTGGTGATAGTAGAGCTCCTAGAGATAAGGACCTAATACAGGACACACAGGATATCCTTAAGGCACTTAAGGATACATGCAACAGGCCCAAAATCAGTAGAAGTTGTATGCTGATAGACACAGAGTGGAGAGGAGATTTGAGATTGATGACTTGGTTTACTTGCGCCTACAACCTTATAAACAAAGTTCATTGAAGAGGAGTGGTGCAGAGAAGCTAAAATTGAGGTTCTATGGTCCCTACAGGATTGTTAGGAGAGTTGGGGAGGTGGCATATGAGCTCAACTTACCAGCAGGTAGCAAGATTCATAATGTCTTCCATGTATCATGCCTCAAGAAGGCATTAGGACAACATATAGTTTCTTCTCCCAAGCTTCCCCCTCTTGATGAGGAAGGTATATTGATCTTAGAGCCTGATTCAGTGTTGGATAAGAGAGAGCACATGGTGCGCAACAGGGTGATCAGGGAGTATTTGGTGAGATGGAGAGGTTTGCTAATGGAGGATGCTACTTGGGAAGGAGAACAGATTTGGGAGCATCCTAATCTTCGATTGCTTGAGGACAAGCAATCCCGGGAAGGGAGGACTGTCATGTCCCCACTTCCTGACTGATCTTCAGAAGTGTTACAGATTAGCCTATTCACCATTCCCGTAGGCTAATTTAGGTGATTAGGGGATGATCTTGAGTTGAGCCTAGTGAGGAGTTGGATTTATTTCTATGGCTCAATTTATTTCTACTTATTATATTTTACTAGGCATTGGCATTGGATTAAAATGTAATCTTTCATTACATTTATTTTATTATTAAAGTCCTAGTAAAATTACTTTACCTTGGGAGATGTGCCTTAATGTTATGTTTTATTATTGAAAGTTGTAACTTAAAAGGTGACCACAAAGGGTCTATGCATCATGGAGTTGTGCGCCTAGGAAGTGGCGTGTCCCTTTCTTGGAAGTAGTGTTCCTCTTTTAAAGCCAAACATAAAAAAAAAGTTATTTTTTTATGCTTTGTGGGGTGCTCAAGAGGGTTGGAGGTTTAAAATCAATAAAATAAAATTGATTTCTTCTTGTTTTCAATGTTGGACTTCAAAGTATTATTCTCTCTTGTTTTGGGCACCATGTTTGAGGAAAATATATTGCATTTGGAGCTTCATTTGGAGGTTTATGCTATTCTCTATTTTACTGATATATGCTGAGAGTGAACTCTTTTCTCTAGAAATGCTTATTCCAGATTTCTAGGGTGATGCTCCCTTGGGATTATAGGTTTTGGTGATGCTCCCATGCCATATAGATGGATGAAGTCAAGCAAATTTCGTCATAGAGCTTCAAAGATTGAATTTGATGTTGCTAGGGTTTGAAATATTCAAGTTGCAGGTTTACGACAACAAGGTTTTATTGGAGATTTTGGCCTGCATGTTGGTATTTTGGTATGCATGTTTGAGGAGTGATGGATTTTGATGTTGTGATGTAAATAATCCATTTGGGTATTGGAGATTTAGCTTGCATGTTCGTATTTTAGTGTGCATGTTTGAGGAGTGATGGATTTTGATGTTGTGATGCAAATAATCCATCTAGGTAGTTGAGTTTTATAGATTTGAGCTATTGGATGTTGTTGCAATTTTTAGTTCCAGCTAGGGTTTGACTTGGGTGTTCACAGAAATCAGTTTTAGCATATGGGTATTGATGCAAAATGGTTGCCATGAGGTTCAGATAACATATGCACTTCTGGGTATTCTTCATTTCTCTGTATGATTCCAAAAATTATTGATCTTCCTCTCTTGTCAATTCAAAATTTGTAACAGTGAACTCAAAAACGGAAGAAGATGCAAAATATTCATTTAGGTATGTGTTTCCAAGTTTACAATGTATTCATTTTTATTTCTAGTTGATTGTTCATCAATTATTTCATATTTTTATGGCAATCTCTCTCTCAAAAACACACATGCAATTTCAAAATTGAAACCCCTTTTGCATCTTCTGTCTAGTTTGAAAGATCACATTAATAAAATATACCAAACACAGTAAAAAGACAAAAAAAAATTACAGTAAAACAGGTCAGCATATTACAAATCACCATACCTCCAGCATCTGACCAGGGGATAGGCATGAGCTCGTGGATAAGATAACTCTGGCTCTATAGGAATACCTATAGGCTGTGTACAACTAATATGCTTAAAGCCCCACACCTGCAATAGTGTACAACACATCAAACCCTGCACCTTATAATGCACATATTGATCCAAATCACGATACAGGTGCGCAAGAATACTGTGCCTCCACACCTACACTATCTTGTGCTACTCCATCGCCCTGATTGTGTGTATAAGGCCACTGTGGAGGTGAGTGTCGTGTCCATCAAGTGCTACTGCTAATGCTATCGTCACAATCATGATCCACCGAATCAGTGGGATATCAATGCATCCCTGCTCCAACAGTTAAAGCTGTATATGATCGTGCTCTGCATGAGCGACTATGCGACCCAAATAGTATATTTGACTCTACCAAGCAGTGATCTGCAACTCTCACTGTCTCTCCCCGTATAGGCAGCTGCAGGATCCGAAAGACATCCTTTAGTGTAATGGTCATTTCTCCTATCAGTAGACAGAAAGTAGATGTATCTGCATCCCATCTCTCCATGAGTACCATCAACATGCTCGCATGAAACCTAATCATAGGCATGTCAAAGACCCACCAAAGCCCTACATCTTGTAAGTGGCTCCGCTCTGCAACTGTCATGATACCAATATGATCTCATAAAAGTGACATAAGGTGATTTCCTGTGTGCTCTCGCATCGTAGGGATAACCTGCATGACACGAATAATAACAGATTGTATCAGTTCCTGAGCATCAGAAGCTAACACCATGATAAAATTGAAGAACAGTGCCTGGTCCCCGGGGCCCTTGTCCTTTCTAGACTTGGGCGCCCTAGGAGGACTTGGGCACCCTAGGTGGACTAGGGCACCCAAGCAGGACTTGGGCGCCCTGGCTGGACTTGGGTGCCCCTGATTAGGACCCTTGTCCATTCTCCCTTGGCAGGCACAAAAAATGATATAAATCTAACAAGTGATGAATACAAAATGAAACAAGCAAGGATGGGGGACCTACCTCAGCCTCAAGATGCCTCTTTGCTACTCGAGCTTGGAGCATCTCCAGCCTCAGTAGATGGTATGGATGTCGGGTCGGCATCGTCGATCTCCTCTTCCTTCACCTCTACTCCTCTACAAGATAACAAGTAATAAATGAGTAGTGAAAAGTGATGACTCTCTTTACATATAGTGAAGTAAATGAGAAATCCTATCACTACCTAGGTGCAAAAATAGACTAGTTTCATTCTTGAGCCTTTATCTTGAGCTGACGAACTCAGATTTTCACACCATTTGTTGCATTGGAATGTTGGTTATGCTCCCCATCTTACCCAATGTGTTGTGCTTGAGCATTGTTTCTGTAAATGGCCCTCATAACACATTTCTCATCAAATTTTCCTTGAAATCAACGTGAGCAGATATCTCCTTATTTCTCCTCTCTGAACTAAGAAAGTAGAAACAAGGGGGGTATATATCTCCCTCAATTTCCTCCCTCATCATGTCTCATCACTTAGCCCCGTTAGCATTTTTGAACTGACTTATTAGTGGTGGTTTTAGGTTGATCTGACTTTGATTTTATGACAAAGTGTTCCTTTGTAGGTTGCGGTTCCTAACGTTGTGGTCTTGCAGGATTACAGACTTGGGGGCTTCTTCCTCTTGTACGACAACACTTTTGCGTCCTCTACAGTATCCTTTTGGGTATCCTTTTCATGATTGATGTATTTACTTTCCTTTAGTTGCATATGCACGTAGTGTCATATGGCCACTAAAGTGGGGGCTAAATGTTATGTCAGAAATTGTCCACCTGTATGGAATGGTATAATTTCCCGATGGTTTAGCTCCTCCCCTTTTGTGACCTTTTCAACTTAGTTTTTACATACCTTCCCAAACCCTGACTGACTTAGACCTAACTGGAAGAATCTCATATTTTAGAATAACTAAAGACTCAACTGGAGAAATAAAGTTGGATTTGGGGTCCCTTAACCTCCCTAAGGCAGTCTTATTCAGGAAATTTAGGCTTGGACTTGGGCGCTAGCACCCTTGTCCTCCTTGATTTCCTGGGGTCTTGAATTTCAGAGGGATGTCGGCTCTTGCCGTGCATTCCAGGATTCCGCTTTCAAATTTTTGTTCTTCGCGCGATGTCGACATCTTATTTTGAAATTTAAAATTCCTAATTCCTAAGGTTGGATATAAAGAGACATTTGAAAATCATTTTAACACACAATTCTTATGCAAGCTTGATGCCAAAACTCTACCAAAATTGCAATTGAACATCAGTGATTTGTGGAAGCTCTTGAAGCACTTTTGATTTTGCTATCTTGGAGACAATGGATGGAGATTAGGAATCAAGATCTCGAGTCTATCTTGCTCTTCCTAGGGTTTTGCACACCTTTTGCATGATCGAGAGAAGGGTTGAAGCCTCCAACATTGAGCTTGGAGATCCTCTGCGGACATTGCTGATTCGCCTTCTTGTTCATGCAAGTCTTCATTGATTTCCTCTCCTTGAGGTGAAGTTGTATTTGTGAGTTTATGCAAGTTATTGATCTTCCCTTGATTGAGACATCTAGGGTTTGTTATTTTCTACATACACTTTGCTAGGGTTTGCACACACATCTGCAAATCTTTATCTCTGGCTATTATTGAGGTGGGAACACTAAAATGAGGTTTGACTAAGGCAAGCTCCTATATAGATGCAAACATTTTTCTCCTCCTTTTATAGGTGCAGGTTGCATTTGTCGAGATCCGATGGAAAGGAGTTGCAGGAATGTTCATTTTACAGACACAATCATGACGAAATTTAGATTTTAGATTTCTGAGACTTTTGAGACAATGGTGATGGCGCCCTAGTCCAACTAGGCAAAATATTTAGGTCTGGGAACCTCTGAAGGTTGTTGTTCCCTTGATACAGAAAATCTTGACATTCAAAAACTTTCAGGACAATGTTGATGGCACCCTAGTCCAACTAATCCTCAATTTCTGGGTACATTGTCTCTGATCTGTTTACTCTGTATTTCTGTATTTGTTTTGTCAGTATCTATGTTAGAAATTAAATTATTTCAGTCTGATATGCACATTAGGGTTACAAGGTTAGAGACCAAAAACTAGCTTGTGAATCTTGATTTCAAATTTTCACATAATCATAATAAATAGGAAAAGGGAACATGTGTGAACGGTAGTTTATCCCTAAGCTTCCCCTTTGCTCCCCTAATGTCTTAGTCAGTGAAAGGGTGGGACTCACATCTCCTATCTCATCTCAGACAGAGCATCCTGACAGTCTCACATAATCAGCTAAAGGTAAAGACTTGCGGAGCATTTCATGACTTGCAAAGATAAAAGGCACATCACTCAATATTTGTTGGTTTGTGGCCACTATTTTCTTAGATAGAGCATCTTGACAGTCTCACATAATCAGCTAAAGGAGAAGACTTGCAGAGCATTTCACAACTTACAAAGATAAAAGGCACATCACTTAATTTTTTTTGGTTTGTGGTCAACTTTCCCCAAGATCTGCACATCATTCCATTCATTTACGGAGGAGTTCTATTCATTTAGGTTTGACCTATCCATGTACACACGTTACACCTCTTTATTGGAGTTTGTAACCTTCCTTGGCTGACGCGGAGGAATATTTTGTACCAGAGATAATATATATTGATGTAATAGATGCCTAGGAAAGTAGTCATGATCATTAGTATAAGTTCATAATTTAGATTCTTTGCGAGAGAGCTTCAAAACCATATCTTGTGCATATTCTGATATTCTGTAATCAGGCCCGTGAGCCCTATTTGTAAGCCTGCATGTTGCCGACCAATTTGTATTTGAATTCTATGATATACTGAATGACTAAATTTGCATTTGCTTCATATCTTTGAGTTGTTTCCATCATGTTTACTCTAGCTGCACGGTCTAGATAGTTCACCTTGTGGACCCTCCTAACCGTGACTACACCACATACTCATCCAATTGACAACACCATCAAATAGAGAAAACACATAACCAGTAGTGGACCTCTAACTATCTTAGTCACCTTCCCCATTTGAATTAACAAAACTCTATATGTCCAATAACTTTCCCACATCATTAATGTTGTGACCCAATCTGAAAAATGTGAAGTTTACATAAGTCCTTGCCCATTTTGTGCATTTGCCCCATTTTGCCCATCATGTAGCCTATCTAAGAAATTTTAGATGGGTTACTCCTCAATTGATTTTTGCCTAAGTTTTTCTTTTTTGTCATCCCTTGTGTCCCTATTTTGTGTTGGATGTTGCAAATTTTCAAGCAAGTTCTAATTCTTGAGAGCTTCTAGTCATTTTATAAGGTTTTAGCAGGGTTGCATGGTTTTATGAGACTACTGGATGTGTTTTTCTCTTCCATTATCTTGTCCTAACCTCCTTTCCCACACCAAAGTTCCATAAAGTTTCATCATTTCCTGAGCTTCTTTCATTTCCTTCGATCTTCCTAGTTTGTAAAAATTTGACTGACTACCAAATATTTCCTCCTTGCATCTCATTTGGTATCCGCTTTTGGTCCTACATAAAAGTCTAGTAAATCCTTTCATGCCTTAGTCTTTTTCTCATTGCTTCTTTTTCTCATTGCTTGTTTCCTCTAGTTTGTAAAACCTTGCTTAGGTATGAGACTTCATCTTTCAAGCTCCAACATCTTGTTCCCATTCCCTTCCATCTTTCCACATTCAGTCCTTCATCTTTTTTCTACTTTCCTTTAATTTTCCTTCCTTATTCTTTGTCAGAATTTTCCTTTCAGACCGAATATGTTTGTATCCAATTCCTACCTCTAGTTCCCCTTTGCATTTCCACCTCCATTTCCACTTCCCTTTTTTGCATTCTTCTTGACCCCCTTCACAATTTTTTTCCTGCTTTTTGGATCTCATCCATTCCTTGCCTCTATTTTTCTCATCCCATTTTGGGTTGAATTCCTACATTTGTCCCAATGACCAATTCCTTCACTTCCTTCCAAAAGCAGACTTCTGACGGACTTTAGGATTTCTTCCCTTCATTTCACATCTTGTCCTGATGTCATGTTCCATAGACTTTCCCCACCTTTCCCCATATCTCTAAAGCACGAGCATTTTCTTCCTTGTGGGAGCTTGATGAACTTTTAGATTTCCTTCATGCCTTTGCAGATCCAATTACATATCCTTTTCCTGCACCCATCTCATGCTCATTCTCTTTTATTTGTGAAAATTCCTAAAGTTGTGGGATGTCTTTCCCTCATTCCATACATTTGGTCCTTATGTCTAGTAGATCGCATTGAGATCCCACAAATGTGTGGAATGCCTCAACCAATCTCCATAACACTTCAACTACCTCCTAGATCACCGTTAATGCTAGATTTGATCTCTGCAATGGTTTATTTGTCTTTATCCCCCTAGAATTCATTATTTATTCCATGGGCATAGATCCATTTGTAAGTTTTAACAAAGGCTTAATAAAGTGAAGTTAAATGCCATGAATGTAGTGGTTGATACCTAGCTACTAATAGCCCTCGCATGTGTTCCAGTTGGCCCAGTTTGAGTGGGAAACACATTTTTCTCTTACCATATTTCCTTGTACATGGCTCGACATAGATTTCATGGGATCTCACATGGGTTGCCCTCAGTGCTTCAACATCTTGTAGTACATCGATTTTCTACAGGTAACTAAAGGGCCAAAAAATTGGAACATTATAAATACATGGTCGTTTGATATTCAAAGGGTTTATCATTCTTCTCTTCCATGTGCTTGTAAGTGTTGAGATTTGTCTTGGGTTTCAACTCCTGCCAATCTAGTTCATTTATAGAACAATGCATTCATGAATCATAGGAAGGTTGTAATCTTGTAAATGGTATATGTAACTAAATGTCTCCATGGTCATTTGTAGATCTTTAGGAAAAATTTTAAATTCTAATTGGGGTTTCCTCTTGCCACACTTGCTGGTATGAATGTAACATAGATTTGATAAATGTGACAATATTTTAATTCATTGCATGCATTATAATGGTCATTTCTGTATTTCATATGATTTTTTTAGTATGAAGATGGATTATTAAGCATGCTCTATTATTTGATATCATATCTTTAATGTACACATGTGCTTGGATTGATTCCTATTGTGCTTTCACTTCATTATTTCTTTTGATAAATTGTGGCTTTGTTACCCATTGGATAGGCACTGGTCCTATAAGTTGGTGGTCAATCATATTCCTCAAAATGAATAATACCTTTCACCAGTAGTTTAGGAGTAGAGTAGTAACATATATGCATCTCATGATTCAACAATTCAATCAGGGAGAACATCTTCAGTAAGTTGCAATAGTTATTACCTTGGAGAATCCTGTGTGTATACCTACATCTTACATTTATATAATGATGTCTTCATCATATTAACAAGAGGTTTTATTTGTAGTTGGTTAGCATGTGGCCTATTGATAGTCTTAGGGGTCAAGCATACTCTAGATGCAACTGCAACATTTCATCCTTCTCATTCATTCATTGCTTTTAATCTTGTTAAGGACACCTTTAGGATTATTCTCCTGAATCTAGATGATCTCCAAGTGAAGGAGAGATTATCCACTCTTGTCAATAGACCTTTAACCATCCATAATCTATCAATGAGCCCTTGCCTTACCCTTTGGATGACAAGTCCCTGGCCATGAAGGTAGGAAAATACTCTAGGATTGTGGAGTTGTAGTTTCATAACTCAACATAATGGTACAACTACCAATGATGTTTTGATTTGTGTCTTATCTTAAAGACCCTAGAAATTTGTCTCTTCCAAGTGAAGAGTGGCGACTTTGGTTTAGTTAACCCAAAAATTAGTTAATAGTTCAAAAAATTTACAGATGGAAAGAAGAAGGCAATATGGATATTAGTTAGGACATGAAGACGCTTAAGCTCATGCAAGGAGTAAGCAAACTAGATGGAAGGCTAAAAATACTAGTGAGTCTTCTAGACTAAATTCTCAAGATCAAGTAGGAACATCTAGTAGGGATGATGTATTTATCGATTTAAGAAATCAATACCAACACACATCTGAAGATTCAAATGACAACATAGTTATGAGACATAGAAGAATGCATAAGAATGACTATGAAGCTCAAAAGAATGAAATGCTCATCGGTAGAATAAATAAGGATAGACCTCGAGATACAAACATGCAAACCTTTGGCATGCAACATCAAAATGTGGAAACACATCTTGTTGGTTAGCATCCTCCTTCACCCAGTATGTCACATAGAGATGAAACTGAGCATGATGCAATGTTTCATGATGCTAGTGAACCAACACATTCAGATGCTAAGGGAATAGAAAGGGTTATTAATTAGGAGTTTGATCTGCTAGATCACTTAAGATAGAGGCAACAAGAACTCTAGGCAAAAATTGAGTTGCATCAAGATCAACTTGCTCAGCAGGCTCAAATATAAACTCAAGTAGCCTAATAGAAAAATAGAAACTAGAATGCAATGCATCATGTCCCTAATCAACTCTAACAACATCAACAATGTAACTAATAGTTTGCTAATATGTCAAATCCTAGACATGCATTCCGAAGATAGGCTTAGAGGTTCCCTCCTATAGTACAACCTTTGCGAGTAGAGAGGTACAAACAATTGGATTTCTTTTGTATCAAATGCAATTCCAAATGAGATAAGACGAAAGATACCTAGGTTTTAGGGTAACAATGTAGTAATAGGATAAGATCACTTGAGACATTTCCTCAATGTCACAAATGAATACAAGATAGATCACAAGGATGTGATAATGAAGTTGTTTGTGCACTTATTAGAAAAAAGTGCTAGAGAATGGTTCAAAACCATTCCGAACAATAGTATTGACTCCTAGAAGGAGTTCATGAGAGTTTTTATATTGTAGTATGGGGATAGAATAGATCCCAAATTTTCTATACATGAATTTATTTCCATCAAGAAATGGATAAATGAAATAATGGTGGATTTCAACAATAGGTTCATCATGACTATGATGAAGATACACCAAACCATAGACCAAATGAATCAATGTGTCTAGTCTTTTATTGTGGTGCCTTTAATTCCAAGATTGGATATTATATGCGGGATAAATATCCACAAACTTTGAGGGAACCCTATGCCATAGAAATAAACATTGAAAGAAACATGAGAGCATCAAGAAAACATATCAAAAGGTTAGATGTGAAAATATTACAGCCAGACAAAGCAGTGCCAAACAAACCTGTTACCGATGAACACACATTGGATAGATTGATGGGTATGAAAGACTTATCATGCAAGGTAGAAATAAATGAGAAAGAGTTGTGACCTCAGAACAAAATACATTTTAATGAAGGTTAGAATTTGCATAACAAGCCCTATAACATTGATTGGTCTAAGAGACCACAATAAAAGGATAGACAAATGGTCCCTAAGCAGGGGAATTTTAGGCAGTAAGAAAAAGAAACTCTAGATTTATTGAGAAGAGACCATGTAAACTCCCAAGAAGCTTCATCATGGTCTGAAACTTGCTATCTCCCACTTGATCCATTAAAATGTGTAGATTCTCTCTCAATCAGCAAAGAAGAGGAATTTCCTAATGGAGAAGGTGGTATAGAGTACTATGAAGAGGATATTGATCAACTTGATATAGTTGAGTATGAATCAATGGATGAAGATGATGGTTATGATAGTTATGATGGAGGTGATTGAATCTTCCAATATGATCATAGTGTAGGTCCACATGTTGCCCTCTCATGACTTTGAACACTTGAGGGAACTCATGTGTCAAATATATAAAAGGTCAAAACCATCACATAAAAGTCCTTATAGATGCATCTATAATGCAGGTCCAAGTTGTATGTCAATTGAGAAATAGACAAGTGCCTACATGAGGCGACTCTACTAGATCAAATGGAGTTGACATGAACATTGAAAAGGAGAAGCATGGGGTAGAAATTAAGACAAGGAACAATAATGCTACCACAAGAGTGATAGAGAATAAAATGATTTTTGTATAGCAACAAGCAAAGAAGAAGACATATGTTCCTAAATCTCATGACCATGTAGTACCATTAGGTGTTGCCAACATCCTAGAAGTAGGGAACCCAAATGACAATTCCAAGCAAGATAAGTCCCAATCCTTGAAAGGACAAAGTGGAGATAAAGAGAAGAAGAAAGAACCAAAGGTAAGTATGTCATTCCTTTTGATCTGGTCGTGCCTTTCATTCCTAGCATAAATGATTTGACTATTCCACATAATGCACCCCTTCCCAACTACAACCTTATTGATGTGGCACAAGTCATAAGTCAAGTTAGGATTTCAGTGCCAATAGGGGGACTCCTTAGGATTCCTGAGCATAGAGAAATGTTTTTATCGTACATCATTTTTGTAAATGAACTTGACCATCGTTCCATTGTTCCTAATGATGTTAAAATGATAAAAATAATGAAGAGATTGTAGAGGTCTATCTAGTAGCTTCCCTAGTTAATTGAATGTTGATCCTTTCCATACCACTTTGATGATTAATGGATGGATACTTCACAATTGCATGTTGGAATCAAGAGCTTCAAGTAATGTCATGCCTCTTTAGGTCATGAATGATTTAGGTTTGAAAGTGTCCAAGTACTATGGTAAATTATTTTCCATGGACTCTAGAGAAACAAATGTTATTGGAGTTGTGAACAATGTTGAAGTCTAACATGTTGCATACCTTGATAAATCATTTTAATGGATATAATCATTATGGATTGTCCTACCAAATGGGGTATGTTGTTATCTAGAATGTGGGAAGCTTGAATGGGAGGTAGTATACAAATGAACTTATCATATGCTACTATTCCATTGCATGGAGAAGAGGTCAAGTTGCATAGGGGAAAGAAAGCATTGCATATAGTTAAGGATTGATACAAAACCACTAATGATATGCATTACTTTGATGTTGGTCTCAACCATTTCATTAGATATTGTGATGACCAAGATCATGAGGTTGTTGGTCATCCCCTTTTATTTTCCCTTATTAATGATATGAATTATTTGTGGACTATATCCTTTGATGGTGCATGTTCAAAAGATGGATTTGGTGTAGGGGTTGTCCCAATCACCGAGTGGTGAGGTGTCCAAGTTTTCCTTCAAGCCAACATTCAAGTGCACCAAGGTAGAATATGAAGCTCTCATGCTAGGATTGAATATTGGTCACAAGCATGGAATCAAGTGCTTTAAGATTCATAGAGATTTAGAGTTGGTTGTCTTGCAAGTGAAGGATGTCTATGCAACAAACAAAAAAAGGTTAAAAACATATAGGAATATAGTTTGGGACATCCTTGAGTTATTTGATGTAATTGACATCAATGGGTTGATAGATCAGAGAATGTTGTAGTTGATGCTTTAGCAATTGAAGCATCAAAGTTTGATCTAAAATTGGTTTCTACTCATTATTGGCATAGTGTTGAGGTTATAATGAGACCTATGGTTCCTGATAATGTATACAATTGGCAAGTGTTTGATGATACTTAATAGATATAAAAGTTCCTAAATTGCATTGATGAATTTGACGAGTTGTTCAATTGGCAGCCGATGGTTGAAGTAGAATATGGTAAGAAAATATTATTTGATAATGAAATAGTGCAATTTAAAATGACACCAATTTTTTTTGCATAAAAAAATATCAAATTTATAGGGGAAGATGTTGCTCTCAAATCTTTGCTCTCCTGAAACACTTTCATGCCTACATGTGAAGCCTTCTTCGTCTTCTCTGTCTTCTCCTGTGTGCTAAACGAACACTATGCTATTTGGGACCGATAGGCCATTAAAGACTGTGGGTGCTATAGCTGCTCCAATAGAAAAGTCATTCAAAGATGCTGTTGCTCCTAACTGCTGCACTGGTCTTAGATCTGGAAGCAAAATTTTGCCTCCTCATATCCATGAATGTCCGATGTAGGAACTAGATGCGGAGACTAGGGCCTCTTTCAGCATTTGGGATAGATGGTGGCCTAAAAAGTATCTGATGAGGGAGAATGCAGATCAAATGCAAAAATTGGGCACTGGCGAGATGGCCTATGCACGACCTCTCCATTGCGCCAAATCTACGCCCTCTGTGACCTTCAGAGAGGAGATTTGCAAGGAAGTGGCAGAGAATGTAGCATATTTCACAGAGTTGGGTTTGATTGGGAGATTCAAGGGTTTTTGGCCAAGTCTTTCTATGCTTCATCAATGGATCAAAGATACATTGGATCCCCTTTTGGAGGGAGATACACAAATTTATCCCTGTGTGCATGGGTTTTTTGTGGTGGCCTTCGACAATGATAGGGATAGAAATAAAATTTTGTGTGATTGTTAGTGGTTTTATGAGGGTTTCCCACTCATGTTGAAGTCGTGGCATCCTTCTTTCAACCCTTCCACTGAATCTTTCAATGTCACTCCAATCTGGGTAAGACTCTGGAACCTTCCTCTACAATTTTGGTTTGACTCCTGCTTTGAAGCTATAGGTAACTCACTAGGGAAATTTCTGGGGGTGGAAAAGGGCTCTTCCAACTATTTACACACCACCTTTGTGCGAATCCTAGTGGAGATGGATATCTCCAGAGATCTTCTAGCAGATATCTCCTGGATTATTGTTGGTGAGGGTTGGAGCCAAATGTTAGATTATGAAGGTTTACTCTTTCACTGTCGTAGATGCTTCAACACCGGCCACATTGCAGCTCATTGTTCAAAGCATAGATTAGATGGCTAGGCATCTTGATGGAAAAACGTATCCATTCACCACTATTTTGTGGAAAAAGAAGCTTCTTGCGTGGATGATCTGAACCCCATGGTTCCCTCGAATGGTGAGATTGGCAATCAAAGGGATGCAAAACAGGGCATCCCAAGTGCCACTACAAAATTTTATCCTGACAGGAAGAACAACGTTAAGGTTGCTATGGATCCTAAGTCAACTAAAGTGTCGGCAATTCAATCAGAGAGCCTAGGTGTTTCAACTCCAGAGGTTAAGGATCACTACCTAGAGAAATGTGCTACAATGGAAGTGGAAGAGGGAAATTGAACACTGGTGCAAAGCAAAAAAAAGAAACAGGAGGTATTGTTTAATTTGTACCTTCACCTCTAAGCCAAATGTGGTCCAAAATCATCTGCACATTGTGGAAAGGCTACAGATAAGAGTTGTTCTTTGGATGCTTCAAGAGTTCTATGAGTGATGTAATTATTTTGCATCCCTGTTAATGGGATTGATGCATTTTTAGATGATAAATGTAGATGGTTTTCTCCCAGGAAAGCTACCTAGTCATTGTCATGCTCCAACACCTTGGGCTAAGCAAAGCAGGTTTTTGTTTGGAATTTTGATTTAATGCAAAGGGAGCTACCCCCACTAGTAGCACTTATTGAGCAAAAAAAAATGACACCATTTCTAAAGGGCTAGTAACATTAGAAAGAATACTTGATAGTGAAAATTGCTACAAGAGAAAGAGCAAACCAATTGAAGAAGATAAAATTGAAGGTGTAAATCTAGGTACGGAAGCAGCTCCTAAGATGATTTACATTGGTAAGAAATTGAAGCTAATTGAAAGGTAGATGTTGATTGCCCTACTGAGAAGGTTCAAGAAATGTTTTGCATGGTCTTTCGATGAACTCAAAGATTATAGGGAGGACTTATTGCAACACACAATTCCCCTACAACCTGATGCAAAACGTTTTCAACAAAAATAGAGGCCAATCAATCCAACTCTTTCTCTCCAAATGCAAAAAGAATTGATGAAGCTGAAAGAGGGAAGTATTATCTGAGTCTATTTGACATTATGAATGGGTGTCTAAACTTGTTCCCATTAGAAATAAGAATGGAGAGATAAGGTTGTGTGTGGACTTTAGGAACCTAAACATCAAGTCTCATGAGGACAACTACCCACTTCCAAGCATGGATCATTTGTTGCAAAAGGTAACCGGATCAGAGTTGATGTCCATGATGGATGGAATCTCTAGGTAGTTAGGTGGTGGTAAAGGAGTCAGAACAACATACGACAATATTTACTACTCCTTCGGGTACTTATGTTTAGGTGAGAATGCCATTTAGATTAAAGAATGCAAGATCCACTTTCCAAAGAGCAATACATGTTGCCTTTGTTGGCATCATTCATGAGATATGGTAACATATCAAGATGAACTTACTAGTACATACTCCAAAGAAAGAAAAGATCACTGCAAACTTTTGGAGTTGATTTTTAAAAGGTGCCTTGAGTATGGGATTTATTTGAATCCCATGAAATACATATTTGGTGTTGAAGAAGGCAAGTTGTTGGGACATATTGAATCAAAAGAAAGAGTGAAAGCAATTGACCTCCTCCCCTAGCCTAAGTTAGTCAAAGGTGTGCAATCCTTCTTTGGGCAGATAAAATTTGTTAGGAGATTCATCCCTAACTTTGTTGAGAAGATCAAGGCCATTTTCAAGATGTTGAAGAACGAATAATTAGTCACATGGAGTGAGTAACCAATTGAAGCATTTGTGAAAATCAAGGAATCTCTTAAAGATGCACACCTTACCGGTCTTGGTAAGTATGAATTATTCTAAGCCATTTTAGCTCTTCTCCTTTGCTTCTTTCTATATTGTTGGGACCTACAAAATTTTTTCTCCCAAGATGCCCCATTTTGCCCTCAAATTCCATCTGAATCCCATTTTATGCCTTTAGTGTTGAACTTGGTGGGACTTTGAAAAATTTTACTTGGCTTTCTGTTGTAGCCTTGCTCCATGTCCCAAATCTGAAAGTCCTGTGCTAGGGTTTAGCTTTGAAAATATTTTAAAACTTGGTTCCTAGGTCTAAAACCCTAAACCCTAAGGCTTGTATAAGTGTCAAATACTTTGTGTTCTAATTCACAGTTGACCACTTGTTGCCCATTGCCAGTCTTTAAGTCATTTACTTCATATCTAGGGCATCACGCAATTACTGACCCCTACTCTCATATTACCTTTTGAGCCTATGCATAAGTTTTTTATGCCTTTATCTTATCCCAAGCCTCTTAATAAAATTTGGCCCCTCTATTACCTAGTAGAACAATGTTTTTCTAAAAGCACGTGCCTGGGTCCCCTTTTAAAATGTCTACCCAAGGAACCATTTGTTGGTATGTGGTGTGTTCTGGTTGGTTTCTACCATTCCATGGAGATTATTTTATTAAGGCAAAGGGTGATGGCAGAACCATGAAAAGAAGACAAGTGGCAGGGTTCGATAGCTCAACATTTAAAGAACTCGAAGGAGGCCACGTGGCATAATATGTAGCTCTTCCGCCATTCCATGAGGTATTCCAATAATGCTTTACTAAAGCTTGCGGAACAACAGGAAGCGACAACATGTTTGTTTTCGGCCATTGAGGGCATTTACAATGATCTCCGGTGATACATGGCAGGTTTCACAGTATGAGAAAGAATTTAAAGTTACCTTGTGCCACATGACACGATCTGAAGGGTTTTTGTCGTTTCGCGGACCCTCATCTACGGCTTGATCTCATGACCGCAGAATCACGGGAGGCCACCATGTGGATAAGGTTGAGTCATCTTTTTGTTGGCGCACCTTTTTGTTGAGTTGTAAAGGCTGTTACAAACAAAAATTTTCTATTGGCTTGATGTTTTTTTAGGGTAGACGTCAGGGAGAAGGGTTGAGGACCGATGTCTGCCAAGGTAATGAAAAATATTCTAAGTATGAAGTGTACTGCAGAGCGTCGGAGGTTAGAGTTTTGGCCTTCTGTCTTCTTTAGTGTTGCGGAGTGGAGGGTCTGAAGGCCGAAGTCCGACAGGTCTACTTGTCCCTCTAAGTATGAAGTGTGCAACAGAGTTCAAAGGTTGGCTCTTCTTCCATCCTTCGAGGAAGGCAAAACGGGGAAGGCTCGATGGCCGATTCTCGATAGGTTTTCTTTTCTTTGAGCTGAGGATGGATAGTAGGGCTCCTCTCTTTCTTCTTCCAGATGGTGAATGCATAAGGTGGAAAGCTCAGCGACTGACCCCTGATGATTTCATATTTTTCCTAAGTGTGTCAAAGGTCAGAGTTCAGGCTTCCTTCTGTCTTCTTCATGGAAGACAAAAAGTGGAAGGCCCAATGGATGACCCCTGAAAAATGTTCCTTGTATATAGGGCAGAAAGTGGAGGTTGAGGCTTCCTTGCTCTCCCTTCCAGAAGGTATAAGGCGAAACGGTGAGGAAGGAGGCGCTACAAGAGAAGTTTGTAAAATGAAAAATTGTCGATAAAGGGCAAGGTGGCCTAGTTTAGAAAAGTCACAGTGTGCCGACTGAAGGAGAAAATGAGCCAAGTTTCAGGAAATGAAGTTTTGCTGATAAGGCAAAGAAGAGGCAAAAATTGAAGATGTCTCCCATGGTTTGAATATGTGCTAGTTTGTCGACAATATGAATAAGGAAGTTTGTGATGAGGAAGATTGGACAATAAAGGTAGGAAGATGTACAGGGTACAATAAGAGATTAGATGGCTCATAACTAAAAATTTAGACAACACATTGGGAGTGTTGTATATGCTTTAAAAGGGTAATTCCCTAAAAGTATGCCATGATTGCAGGAATATTCAAGCTGATTTGTACCCAAAATTTGATGAGTCTACAAAACAGGGCCATGTAGGTGGTTGACATAGTGAAATCCTTCAATGCACAAGTACATAAAGAAGATAAATTGGATATGTCAGAGGTTGTAGGTGTCAGGAAATGGATTGGAGCCTTCCCTCATTATTGCTCCAAGTACACCAGGCATGTGGAAAATCTTCCTTCTGACATTTTTAGAGTTGATAGAGAATTGGCAAGCTTCTAGAGGCATGGATTTTCTGACATAGTAGTTGTGACTGAAATTAATGCAACATGGGTTACTTTCTGACTAGTGCAACACTTTGAATGCCATTGAATTGTAATGCTATACATGCATAATTTTGAGATGCAATAGGGGTTGGTTGGTTAGTTGGGTAATTTCTCAGTAGGGTTGTGAGCTCCAGAAGGCATATCAAGAAAGGATATTTTGCAGTCTTTGTTTAACATGAAATAGTCATGAAATGTATATAATAAAATTTACAAATCTTTGTATTAGATTACTATTCTTCTCCATTGTTGTAGGTGTTTTTCTTAGCAAACCATAATCACAGTTATAGTTTTCTCTTGCCACATTTAGTGGTATGAATGTAAGCTCTGATTTGAATGAATGTGATAGTTCTTAATCCATTTTCAAGCTTTGTAAATGGTCATTTCAGTATTGCATAGGGAAGAACATGGTATGGTGTTGGATTATTAAGTATTCTTAGTGATTTGGATTTGGTATTGATTTTCATTGCATTTGATTTATCAAATAGACAGTTATACACTTATGTGTGGTTGTTTTTCTTCCGTTGAACATTAGACTCTGTAGCCCAATGAATAGGCACCATTCTGAGTAGCCTTAAATCACCCAATCTTTAAAACAAAACAATACATCTTATCTTTAGAAGCAGTAGTAGTTTTATGCATCCTCATTGTGTAGGATTGCCATTATTAGCTATATAGGGGTCTTATAACAACTAGTTGTTCTTAAGTTAGTGATAGATTTGGGGCTAAGAAAGTGATTTGGCTTTGGTTGTTAATATTTTTAGTTGTTCATCTAGTTTGAATGTTAATAGTTACTTAGGTATACCCCTTGGAATATCCCTCTAGAGTTTAATCTGAGCTCAAAGAGTAGATGAGTCTTCCCACTCCTGTTAGTTGGCCAAGATCGCCTAAAACTTGTTGATAAACCTTTTTCTATCACCCTGACAACAGTCCCTGGCCTAGGTGATTTAGGAATGTTTTAAAGTTTCGTGTTGCCATTATCTTAGGTCTCAACATGACTGTGATGAGATATGAAGGACACAACACTAAAAACTTAGATGGCAAACCTTATGGTTCCTTATATCTATTCCCTTTGTGAAGGGAAGGGCCACTTCCAGGTAGGAAGTTGTGCGGGGGACTCTGTGGTTGGAGGAAAATCACTCGGGTGATGCTCTCTTTCCCAAGCAGATGACAAGTTGAGACTTATGAAGACATATATAAAAACTCTAGATGTAGTTTATTGTATTTATATGTCCCGACAGTCAAATTCTATGTAAACTTATCATTATTACCATGAGCAAAACATTATAATTGTAAAGTGAAGGAACTCACTAGCATGCTATCTTTGAATACATTGTAAATTTTTAGTTTGCAATTATTCAAAAAAGATATGCTTTTATATAATGATTATGCAAATGATTATTGTTAAACAAAAATATGATTATGATGATCATGATTATTTACTTGATAGTAAATTGGGAATGTTAATCTGGGTTTAATATCAGATGACAAGTTACATAATTAAATAGTTGCAAACATTTTGTGGAAGTCGATAGATCTACCTGATAGGCAAACAAGATAATATGAAGGTTCCATTTTTATTTCAAACTACTATTTACTATTGTTTAACTTGCCATTTTAGCGGGGTTTTTACACTTCGTTTTCTCGTTTTTGCAAGAAGTATCCCACCACATGAGACTATACTTTGTGAAGTCTAGGGGAGTTAGAATTGTGGACAAGATCTCATTCATTTAGGAAAAATATCAATATTGCATTTCCTCGTGCACAACCATGAAAACTACCTTCTAAAGACCATATTCATTGTTTTTAAAATATGGATATAGTAAGGAGAGGATTCTTAATCATGTTTGGAATCAAATATGTTATATACCTTCATTTTTCCTATGCATTTCCGTAATTCTTGTTGTCCTAACTGTAGCATCAAATGCATGCAATTGTTAGTTATGGATTAATGCAATATTTCAAAAGTCATTATAAGGCCTGCTTAGGGTCACATTGGTAGGGGAATGCAACTTAGAATGCATGCTTATTGTTTTATATAGGATCCCTAAACACGTATATGATTAGTTTGTGTTTGAGAGAATAGTAATGTTTTTACCAATTGTAGTTCCTAGTTTATTTATGTTCTGTAGAAGTAATAATTTGCAAATTTTGGACCGAGGTGATGGAGGTCCCCCATCCATATTGACCTCATACACAGTAAAGATGAACTTTAGATAAAAGGATAGCTATTAGTAATTGCAAGTATGGTATTTGAGACAAACATTTTATCACGTCACAATGAATTGTCTCCATAAAAGATAAAGGGTTTTAGACACAGTCCATTAAAAAACACGCTCTCAGCATCTTATAAAATTTTAGGGAAAGTGAGTAAAAAGTATTAAAAAATTCCATGGAGCTTGGAAAGACAGGCTCTTAATTAAATAGGTACAAACATTTTGTGGAAGTCGGTAGACCTACCTAATAGGCAAACAAGATAATATGAAGGTTCCTTTTTTATTTCAAACTACTATTTACTATTGTTTAACTTGCCATTTTAGTGGGGTTTTTACACTTCGTTTTCTCATTTTTGCAAGAAGTATCCCACCACACGAGACTATACTTTGTGAAGTTTAGGGGAGTTAGAATTGTGGACAAGATCTCATTCATTTAGGAAATGCATGTGGTGGTTTGGTTATTTGTATGCACGTCTTGAATATAGATAGAACCAATTCAAATAATTGTTTTTGCAAAAAAGCAAGTATGAAAAATATGACAGTGAGCGGATGGAAATCAATGATTGTCTGTAACCCTATCCACATGCATCATCCACCATCTATTGTGCTCATTTAGAGGGAAGCTAAAATAGGAGAACCACTAGACTTGGAGGAAAATAGACGCATATTATGCATCACAGGTTGAAGAACTAGGTACATGTTAGCCTACATAGAGTTGCCTGGAGACGTATTTATGACTACATGTAGTTGTTGGCTGCAAGTGTGGGCATACATAGTTACCAAAAAATGTGGGTGTGTGCATGTATGGTTAACAAGAGATTCGGGTATGGCTATGGAGGTGGAGTTTCCTAATAACCATGAAAATTCCTTTATGTCAATGGCTAATGATACCACAATGATCTACAAGAATATGATTGAAAGGTTGGAATCATATTTGGACAACTATACATGAAGTTTGTGGAAGGATTACAATTAATTTTAGATTTAAAGGGATACAAATATGATAAAGCTTGTAAAAATAAAATTATATTGTTCCGTCCAATGCGAGTCCATGAAAGTGCACACATCAAGGTCAAATCAAAAACTTGGCCAACAAAGATTAAAGTTGGTTGATGATTATTTAATATTTATGCTTCCACCAAACATGGGTAAATAACACATACTGAGTCGGATCTATGGTCCAAGGACTCCAAACTCGTGCAACTATTATCCTAAGTCAATCAAGGATAAAAGCGATAATAATCCAATTTACTATGCACATGGTGTATACCACTTAGAAAATGTTCTTTTTTGGCATCTTTTGATTCTTGGTAAAGAAAGACATATGTTTTGTATCTAGAGAATGCCAAGAATTGGATAAAAGGGCCCTACCATGAAGAATAGATTACCCCATCAATTATAGTGTGTAGTAATATTTGCAAAGATCAAATCATGATCGCTCAGTTTCAAATACGAGCGAGGGAAAACAACCAACAAATAACAATCTTTTCTAAAAATTTGCAATGGAAATTGTTGATCCTATGTAACACCTGTTGTATCAATAACACAATCAATGATTCTCTTGTTTTTAGAAGAATTGGGGACCTGATAACTTGAACCACTTGAAAACTTACTTCATCATTCTTATGACTAAATTCTTTATTTTCCATAGAATCAAATTGTGTTACACATATCTCTTTGAGCTCTATTTCTTAAATTTTTTGGCACTCTGATTCATTGTAACACAAAGTGCCTAATTAATCATTGTGGACACTCCTACTCTCTTTAACAATTTTGGCATATAAAATCCATGGTACCTTCAAAATTCAGACCCTTATTGTGGATATGCAAATAATGCACTCTCACTAATTGATACATTATATCCACTACTCCTTGCTAATTTATTTTGAATAAGCCACAAGCTTATGAAGTTGTAGTATACTCTCTAGGATGTGCAACTTACGATCTTCCTATCCATACTACCAAAAATATGGATGTTGCATTTCCTCATGCACAACGATGCAAACCACCTTCTAAAAACCATATTCATTGTTTCTAAAATATGGATATAGTAAGGAGAGGATTCTTAATCATGTTTGGAATCAAATATGTTATATGCCTTCATTGAAATCCTATGTATTTCCATAACTCTTGATGTCCTAACTGTAGCATCAAATGCATACAATTGTTAGTTATGGATTAATGCAATAATTTACTATGTATTTCCATAATGGATGGCATAATCGAGGAGCATACCATTGCCCTCCCCAATAGAACTACAACCCTTGGGTAATTCTATAGCTTTGAATTACAAGTTTGGATAAAATAACACAAACAATGATGCAATGTGTTCTATAATGCCGAGTTACAAATTTATATTAAACACTTATCCCTTCAAGCTCTATTACTTATATTTCACGGCACTCCAATTCATTGTAACACAAAGTGCCTAATTAATAGTTGCGGACACTCCTCCTCTCTTTAACAATTTTGGTGGATAATCTATGGTACCTTCAAAGTCGAGACTCTTATTGTGGATATGCAAAGAATGCACTCTCACTAATTGATAGTTTATATCCACTACTCCCTGCTAACTTGTTTTGCCTGTATATGTTTAGGGTAAAATTGGATTTGTTTAATGTTTAAGTTATTAGATGTTTGAATCCTCCTTTCACCCTTAACATTCAAGGACCTAGCGTCGAGTGGCAAAGCACTATCATAGCCTAGGTCATTGTGAGATGTAGGGAAACTTGGATTAGAGTGTTTAATTATCAACTTTCCTTCTCTTATGCTTAATTAACCATTGAAAGCCTAATTTTGCAAATGCGATAGTAAACGGATGAATTACAGAAAAAGCTCTTGCAGAAGGATGTAAAATATCAAATCATAGAGTACCTATTTTCGAGGTTCTGAGGTGGAAAAGTTGGGGACATAGGAGCGAGCGCCCAAGTCCAAGGCCTATATTTTTGTCCGGATCTGGGAACTCAATCTGCAGCTCTTTCCTATTGTTCCAGAGATTTTCCCGTCATAGAACTTGGAGGACTAATAAGCAGGCGCCCAAGTCCAGGGGGCAGATTTTCTTCCTATTCTACAATTCTGACACTCCAAGATGTCTTCTTGCAACTTCACTTTATCCAACTCCTCAACCTGTAACCTGTAACCATGAAAACTTTGGGAGGGGGTTGTGGTGTTTAGAGGCTTGCCTCAGTCAAGCCCTGGAGGACACTTAAGTCTCTGAACACCGTTGTCAGATAGAGAGTGCATGCCTAAGGAGGCAGAGGCAAAAACCAATGAAATAATGATCACAAAAATAATGTAATATCACCTTGTAGTGAAGATCCCATGGGAGGAAGATGCTCTTCATTCCATGATGAAATGGATGCTCAAATCTACAAACACAAATACATAGACAACACAATTCTGCTCTTGCAACACAATGAAAGTCTTGAATCACCTTGAGAACGCATGAACATCACCATTGCCGTCTAGTTTCTAAATGAATACCTAAACATGATTTTATATGCAACTACGAACACTCCCGCCAAGATTTCGTAAATTCAAACTTACCGTGTCGGCATATAAACCAAGTAACGGTCACAAGCTAACACCCAAAAATTGGGACTGCCCCAAAATAGGGTAGGCTTAGGGTGCGGGTGCCCAAGTCCTCCCCCCCTATTTTGGGTAGGGTCAAGCTCAAGGGGTCCTCCTAGGTCCCATTTGTCATGTTACCTAGGGCTCACTCCATTGGGATGCCAAATTATGAAGTAAGATGTCCTAAATGCATGCAAAAGACTCGAGAGATAAACCTTATGAGGGAAAAGCCCCCAAGGGGACATTTTTTGATGTTACATTTAGCCCCCACTTTAATGTATGTATAAATGCAAGGCCAATACATGCATTAAAGTACGGTCACAAACACAACAAACATGCCAAGCATGGAGAAGACACACCAATCACATAGAAAACAATAACAGGCACGCAAAACATGGAGAAGATAGTTACAGGCACGCAGAACATGAAGAAGATAGTAAATGCATAGAAGACACATTAATGCATGGAAGATAGGCATGATTTCTTTTCTTTTCTTTTCCTCATATATATGAAATGCAGATGCAAGTATTGGAAAGTAAACAAACCTCCCATAATATAGGATGTACTCATTGCGCAAGTCTTTATACTAAATATATGGGGCAACACACACACAAGACACACAAAACCTCCCAAAATGCAGGATGCACTCATCACACAAGTCTTTAGATTGCATACGGGGCAACAAACACACCAAACAAGCAAGCACGCCAAAACACACACACTTGAAGACACAGAGAAAACATGGAAGACAAGTGATAGAGTGTTCCTATTTCTAGGTCCAACACCATCTCAAGCACATTATAGGCACACACCGATGATTGGGCTTCACCACAACAATCGCTGAAGACACACTTAAGGGTTGAGTTAGTCATAGAACCACTCCCCACCTCCGTAGAGGACTTTTGAAAATGATAGGATGATGCAATCTACTCTGAGAAATACACCATCCCCCCCTTTGTAGAGGGCTTAAGATAAAAATGATATACGCGATATCCCACCTCCGCAAAGGGATTACATGATTGATTGATTGCTTCCAAACAAACTCAGGATGCATGAAGCACTCATCGCGCTGGTCTTTAAACTGTACCTGAGGACAAACACATTGCTAATGTCTACAACAAACAACTTACCTTATATGCCCCTACCTTAAGGTGGTTGATATCATGCATCAATATCAAGCACATTAAGGTAGGAAGAAAACACACAAGGGAACATAGACTTTCACAAAGCCCATGCCCTCCAGAGGTGACATATACTTCACGATTGCCAAATATTCCCACAAACACATCCCTACAAGAAACATGTTAGTGTCTACAACATCATGATAAACAACAACATCAATGTATATGATTAACCACACAAAGAGCCAAGGTTATACAACAAATTCGGAGTTTGAGGATAACCATGGGGCTATATCATGAAGCTCTCCGAATCGAGTACCACCAAGGCCAAATTAAAAGACAAACAAAGGTGCATAGAGCAACAGTATTGTTAAGGTTTGTAAATGAGATAAAAAACATCATCAAATTCACTATGTGGAAAGCATGAGTGTTTCCACTAGCCAAGCGTTAGATAAGATATAAAACCCGATCATCATATTAGGAACTAAGTCCATTTTTTGATTGCTCTCGAAAGGGACACTAGGTCTGCATGATCAGTATAAATATTTTTTCGTCATCTACCCACTAGATAGAAACACTAGAGGAAGGGAAACAATAAATAAGAGAGGAGAAACAAGTGTCTTAGGGACAATCACATAGGAGGGTACCCCCAAGTCACCAACCGCAATGCTATGTCCACAAGACACAAGACATAATAATGAAATAAGAGAGAGAGGCAATATAGAAGAATGATGATACAAATAGAAGGTCACAACAGAGGCGGTCTCCTGGTATCTCAGACCTTACAAGAGAATCAGAGGTCATCCCAGGATGCCTAAACAACACATAACACATCACGGGGGAAGCACATCACAAGAGAGATAAAGGGTTAGAGATACTTACCTGTAGGGTCTTTGGGCTAAGTCTCATCATCAAGTAAATCATCGTCATCCTCCCACTCCCTAATGTTAGAGGAAAGTGGGACATAAGGTACCATAGCCCAATTCATGTCTTGCTCATCATGTTTGTTTGGTTCAATGTTAGGATCAATGTTTTCTTGTTGAGAGGCAAGGTTTATGGTATAAGCTTGTCTTCTTCTTCTTATTTCTATTGTTTTTCTATTTTGTTTTCTTTTACCACTTATCTCTTGTAAGATAGGGTTTTTCTCTTTCATAGGTTTGTGTAATTTAGAAGATGAAGCATTGGGATCAAATCTCATTTGTTGCGGTGGAATGTTTTATTGTTGGTAATGACCTCCCGATCCTTGTAAGGATTTTGGGGGAGGAACCTCAGCATAGGGACCTTGTCCTTTTGGTCTAAGATTCTCTTCACATGCGGTTTGTTTATCTTTTGTCATTTCTTGTATAGAAGGACCAGGCATTGGGTGCAAGAGTTTTGATTTGTAGTTTCTATAGCTCAAAAAGGTAAAATCTATTCGTAACTCCAGTTTGTTGTTGGTTTTGTTCCAAAAGTAATCTAATGTAAACTATTGTTGTGTACTTAAAGGCTTGTATGTATTTCGAGGAATGACATGCACTTGTCCGTTCAAAGGAAATTTTACACATTTATAGATAGTTGAAGGGACAGCTTTCATAGCCTTTAACCAAGGGATTCCAAGTTTGATTTCAAAGGTATCAGAAGTGGGGGTAACATCAAACCATTGTTCAACATGTTTTTCAAATACAGTTACCAACAATGATATCTTACCCAAAGGTTTTTCAAAGGTTCCCATATGTGTCTTGATCATCATGTTCGAAGGGTCATAAGAACCTTGCATTAATTGATGTGAGAAAAGGAAATATTCAGTGGAAACATTAGTCATGCAATTAGGATCAATAAGAGTTCCATCTACATAATTTCCCATTATTTTCACAGTGATGTAAAGAGGCCCATTAGAGTCTCCAATTATTCTATCATGAGGTGTAAACACAATTTCAAGTTCAGGGGCCTTTCTTTTCATGTGAGGTCTAGGAGGGAACCTATTGTTGTTTTTGTTGTGATTAAAGGCCATATTTATATGCTCAAATCAGATTTAAAAGTTTTTCCAAAAGTATGTCAAAGGCAAGTGCAAAACGACTGTCCAAAATAGCCTCAAATGCTTGATTTTTGTACTTTTTCCAATGCAAATAAATGAAACTAAGGGTGTTGTAAGGATTGTGATTAGGGGCAGAAAGTTATATGTCTGATATCAGTCCAAAACAGCAATAAGATCCTTCACAACACTCTTGATGCAAATCTAAGATAATGACAAGTTAAAATATAGTGAAAATATGTCAAAATAGACAATTTTTTCACCAAATCTTGATGTAAAAGAGCATGACAAAGGATGTTGTGAAGAAAATAATGATGGAAAAAAAATTTATATCAGTAATAACAACCAATTAATGATAAGATATCCATCACAACACTCTTTTAGTGCCACTTAAGGTCAAACCCTAGTGAAAATATAGCAAAAAAAAGGCTATTTTTCACGGTTTTTCAACTCCAAGACCTAGAAAAAGTGGTGTTGTAATGAATTTTAGGAGGTACAAAAAATAAAATCAATTATATTAGTTGCCTCAATCCATAAAATTTGTCACAACACACTTGGACTGCAAACTAGGGCAAACCCTAGGGCAAAAATATCAAAAAATGTGTAGTTTTTCACCAAATTGTCAATACAAGAGCCCGTTAAAAAGGTGTTGTAAAGGTTTTTAGGAGGAACTGAAGATAATTACCCTAATAAAAATCAATTATTGTAAAAATACCCTTCACAACACGCCTATGGTGCTAGTTTAGAGAGTCGATAAGGCCAAATTTAGTGAAAATTGAGGTTTTTCAAGCCCTAGGTTTAAGATGTTGACACAAACTGCTATATGAATGCTTTTAAGTCTGATTTATGATGGAAATGAAATAATCTCAGATCTAGAAATGATTTCCAAGCTTTAATATGCAAAATGCCAATGCAAATCTAATGAAAATGCATGAAAATTTCTAGTTTTTGTTGAAATTTTATATGCAAAAATGCAAATATTTTAAATCTAAATGCAAATTTACACCAAAATGCAAGACTATGGCCAAATTATAATTTGAATGAACCTCTAAAATTAGTAGAAAAATCTGAAAGAAGATTCTGCCTACTAACCCTAGATTTTGGAATTACTAGGTTATATGAAAATTATCAAAATTTCTACAAAACCCTAGCAATTATATAATTAAAATGCAATGCAAACTATTGAATTTTTTTTTTTTTTTGTATTTTATATTAGATATGATGCAAAAATCATAAATTGGTGAAATTTAGAAAGAATTGATGCAAATTAGTAAGTCTAACAATGTAATTTTTTGAATTTTTCAAAATTTTCAATTTTTTTGAATTTTTCTCAATGTAATAAAATGAATGACTATGTGAATGAATGAAATCAATCCAAATATGAAGACAAACACTCAACAAGTTGAAATTTAAGTCCAAAAATATGGGTTCACCAAAATGTTTAGGTTAAAATTAGATTTGTTTAATGTTTAAGTTATTAGATGTTTGAATCCTCCTTTCACCCTTAACATTCAAGGACCTAGGGTCGAGTGGCAAAGAACTATCATACCCTAGGTCCCTGTGAGATGTAGGGAAACTTGGATTAGGGTGTTTAATTATCAACTTTCCTTCTCTTATGCTTAATTAATCATTAAAACCCTAATTTTGCAAATGCAACAATAAACAGATGAATTACAGAAAAAGCTCTTGCAGAGGGATGTAAAATATCAAATCATAGAGTACCTATTTTCAGGGTTCTGAGGAAGAAAAGTCAGGGACACAGGAGCAAACGCCCAAGTCCAAGGCCTATATTTTTGTCCAGATCTGGGAACTCAGTCTGCAACTCTTTCATGTTGTTCCAGAGATTTTCCCATCATGGAACTTGGAGGACTAATGAGCGGGCGCCCAAGTCTAGGGGGTAGATTTTCTTCTTGTTCTGCAATTCTGACACTCCAAGATGTCTTCTTGCAACTTCACTTTGTCCGGCTCCTCAACTTGTAACCTGCAACCATGAAAACTTTGGGAGGGGGTTGTGGTGTTTAGAGGCTTGCCTCAGTCAATCCCCAGAGGACACTTAAGTCTCTGAACACCGTTGTCAGATAGAGAGTGTGTGCCTAGGGAGGCAAAGGGAAAAACCAATGAAATAATGATCACAAACACAATATAATATCACCTTGTAGTGAAGATCCCATGGGAGGAAGATGCTCTTCATTCCATGATGAAATGGATGCTCAAATCTACAAACACAAACACATAGACAACACAATTCTTCTCTTTCAACACAATGAAAGCCTTGAATCACCTTGGGAACACATGAACATTACCACTGCCATCTAGTTTCTAAATGAATGCCTAAACATGCTTTTATATGCAACTACAAACACTCCCGCAAAGATTTCGTAAATTCAAACTTCCCGTGTCGGCATAGGACCTAAGTAACGGTCACAACTCGACACCCAAAAATTGTGACTGCCCCAAAATAGGGCAGGACTAGGGCACAAGCATCCAATTCCTCCTCCTATTTTGGGTAGGGTCAAGCTCAAGGGGTCCTCCTAGGTCCCATTTGTCATGTTACCTAGGGCTCATTCCATCGAGATGCAAAATTATGAAGTAAGATGTCCTAAATGCATACAAAAGACCCGGGAGCTAAACCTTATGAGGGAAAAGCCCCCAAGAGAACATTTTCTGACATTACAGTATAAAATTTTAAATAAGCCACAAGCGTATGAAGTTGTAGTATGCTCTCCAAAATGTGCAACTTACGATCTTCCTAGATCCATAAGTTGTCAAAAATATGGATGTTGCATTTCCTCATGCACAACCATGCAAACTACCTTCTAAAGACCATATTCATTGTTTTAAAATACATGGATATAGTAAGGAGAGAATTCTTGATCATGTTTGGAATCAAATATGTTACATGCCTTCATTTTTCCTATGTATTTCCATAATTCTTGTTGTCCTAACCGACGTAGCATCAAATGCATGCAATTGTTAGTTATGGATGAATGCAATATTTTAAAAATTATTATAATGCTTTCTTAGGGTCACATTGCTAGGGGGAAACAACTTAGAATGCACTCTTATTGTTTTATATAGGATCCCTAAACATGTATAGGATAAGTTTGTGTTTGAGTGAGAATAGTAATGTTTTTTTATCAATTGTAGTTCCTAGGTTATTTATGTTCTATAGAAGTAATAGTTTGGAAATTTTGGACTGAGGTGAAGGAGGTCACCATTCATATTGACCTCATACATAGTAAAGATGAATTTTAGATTAAAAAAAGATAGCTATTAGTAATTGCATGTATGGTATTTCAGACAAACATTAAATATCATGTCACAATGAATTGTCTTCATAAAAGATAAAGGGTTTTAGACACGGTCCATTAAAAAAAATGCTCTCGGTATCTTATAAAATTTTAGGGAAAGTGAGCAAAAAGTATTAAAAAATTCCATGGAGACTAGAAAGATAGGCTCTTGATTAAATAGTTGCAAACATTTTGTGGAAGTCCATAGACCTACTTGATAGGCAAACAAGATAATGTGAAGCTTCCACTTTTATTTCAAACTACCATCTACTATTGGTAACATGCCATTTTAGTGGGTTTTCTACACTCGATTTTATCATTTTTGCACGAAGTATCTCACCACATGAGACTATACTTTGTGAAGTATAGGGGAGTTAGAATTGTGGACAAGATCTCATTCATTTAGAAAATGCATGTAGTGGTTTGGTTATTTATATGCATCTTGAATAGATAGAACTAATTCAAATAATTGTTTTGTAAAAAAGCAAGTATGAAAAAGATGATAGTGAGTGGATGGAAATCAATTTTATTGTCTATAACCCTATCCACATGCATCATCCACCATCTATTGTGCTCATTTAAAGGGAACCTAAAATAAGAGAACCATCACAGGTAAAAAATTTGGGTACATTTTAGCATGCATAGAGTTGCCTGGAGATGTATTTATGACTACATGTAGTTGTTGGCTGTGAGTGTGGGTATATATAGTTACCAAAATTTGTGGGTGTGCGCATGTATAGTTAACAAGAGATTCAGGTATGGCTATGGAGGTGGAGTTTCCTAATAACCATGAAAATTTCTTTATGTCAATGGCTAATGATACCACAATGATCCACAAGCATGTGATCAAAAGGTTGGAATCATATTTGAACAACTATACATGAAGTTTGAGGAAGGATTACAATTAATTTTAGATTTAAAGGGATACAAATATGATAAAGCTTGTAAAAAGAAAATTATATTGTATCATCCAATGCGATTATATGAAAGTGCACATGTCAAGGTCAAACCAAAAACTTGGCCAAAAAAGAATAAAATTGGTTGATGATTATTTAATATTTATGCTTCCACCAAATATGGGTAAAGAACACATATTGAGTTGGAGCTATGGATATGCAAAGAATGCACTCTCACTAATTGATAGTTTATATCCACTACTCCCTGCTAATTTTTTTTGCCTGTATAAAATTTTAAATAATCCACAAGCTTATGAAGTTTTAGTATACTCTCCAAGGTGTGCAACTTATGATCTTTCTATCCATACTGCCAAAAATATAAATGTTGCATTTCCTCATGCACAACCATGTAAACTACCTTCTAATTTAGACCATATTCATTGTTTTAAAATATGGATATAGTAAGGAGAGGATTCTTAATCATGTTTGGAATCAAATATGTTATATGCCTTCATTTTTCCTATGTATTTCCATAATTCTTGTTGTCCTAACTGTAGCATCAGATGCATGCAATTGTTAGTTATGGATGAATGCAATATTTTAAAAATCATTGTAATGCTTGCTTAGGGTCACATTGGTAGGGGTAAAAAACTTAGAATGCACATTTATTGTTTCATATAGGATCCCTAAGCATGTATATGATAAGTTTGTGTAAGAGAGAATAGTAATATTTTTATCAATTGTAGTTCCTAGGTTATTTATGTTTTATAGAAGTAATAATTTGGAAATTTTGGATTGAGGTGAAGGAGGTTGCCATCCATGTTGACTTCATACATAGTAAATATGAATTTTATATAAAAAGATAACTATTAGTAATCACACATATGGTATTTGAGACAAACATTTTATCATGTCACAATGAATTGTCTTCATAAAATATAAAGGGTTTTAGACATGGTCCATTAAAAAACATGCTCTCGGTATCTTATAAAATTATACGGAAAGTGAGTAAAAAGTATTAAAAAATTCCATGGAGACTGGAAAGATAGGCTCTTGATTAAATAGTTGTAAACATTTTGTGGAAGTCCATAGACCTACTTGATAGGAAAACAAGATAATATGAAGCTTCCACTTTTATTTCAAACTACCATCTATTATTGGTAACTTGCGATTTTAGTGGGTTTTCTACACTTTGTTTTCTAATTTTTGCAGGAAGTATCTCACCACATGAGACTATAATTTGTGAAGTATAGGGAAGTTAGAATTGTGGACAATATCACATTCATTTAGAAAATGCATGTAGTGGTTTGGTTATTTATATGCATCTTGAATAGATAGAACCAATTCAAATAATTGTTATGCAAAAAGGCAATTATAAAAAATATGATAGTGAGTGGATGGAAATCAATTATTGTCTATAACCCTATTCACATGCATCATCCACCATCTATTGTGCTCATTTAGAGGGAAGCTAAAACAAGAGAACCACTAGACTTGGAGGAAAATAGACGCATATTATGCATCACATGTTGAAGAACTAGGTACATGTTAGCTTGCATAGAGTTGCCTGGAGATGTATTTATGACTACATGTAGTTGTTGGCTACGAGTGTGGGCATACATAGTTGCCAAAAAATGTGGGTGTGTGCATGTATGGTTAACAAGAGATTTGGGTATGGCTATGGAGGTGGAGTTTCCTAATAAGAGAACAATTAGACTTGAAGGAAAATAGACGCATATTATGCATCACAGGTTGAAGAATTAGGTACATGTTAGCATGCATAGAGTTACCTAGAGATGTATTTATGATTATATGTAGTTGTTGTCTATGAGTGTGGGTATATATAGTTACCAAAAAATGTGGGTGTGTACATGTATAGTTAACAAGAGATTCAGGTATATAACCATGAAAGCATAAGGAATACTTGGAAGTACCCTTCAAATATCTAAAAATCCTCTTTACCGCATCCCAATGTACCCATCTAGGATTAGCCATAAATCGAGTAAGGACTCCCACTACTTGGGCAATGTCTAGCCTTGTATAGACCATAGCATACATAAGGCTACCAACAACACTTGCATATGGTACTCTGGTCATGTCCTCCATCACGGTAGGAGATTTTGGACAATCCTCAACAGAAATCTTCATCCCCTACATAATTGGAACAACTAACTATCTACAAGTCAACATGTTGAATCTCTCCAACACTGAGTTCACATACTTGCTTTGAGTTAACTAGAGGTTTTTGTTACCTTTATCTCTTCTGATCTCAATCCCAAGAATATATCTCGCTGCACCTAAATCTTTCATCTCGAACTGCGATGATAACTGAGACTTCAAATCTAAAATCATACTTCTACCATTCCCAATAAACAACATATCATTCACATACAGGACTATGATAAGAATGCGACCATTTTCAAATTTATAATAAACACAACGGTTAGATGTAGATCTCAAAAATCCAATTGACAACTCATAAGTGTCAAACTTTTGATACCACTTCCTAGGAGATTGTGTCAAACCATACATAGATTTTCTTAACTTACATACCAAATCTTCTTTACCTTTCACAATGAACTGCTCTAGCTGCTTCATACATATTTCTTCCTCCAAATCATTGTGAAGGAACGTTATCTTCACATCCATCTATTCCACTTCTAGATCATACACTGCTACAAGTGACAACAAGAACCATATAGATGTTAGCTTTGCCACATGAGAGAAAAGATGCCCATAATCAATTCCCTCAACTTGGGAATAACCCTTCATGACCAACCATGCCTTATGCTTCTCAACACTACCATCTAGACTAGATTTTAACTTAACACCCATTTACACCCAACAGGCTTCTATCCCTCTGGTAAAGGTACTAGATCCCAAGTTCTGTAACACAACCATCTCTTCTTCCATGGCTGTCATCCAAGAATCTACATTATGCATACCCATAGCTTCTATTATAGTCCTAGGGTCATCAATGTTAGTAATGAAAGCAAAAATACAACTAGAATCCAAAATGGAATATCCAAACCTTTCTGGTGAATAATCAAACCTTTCCGGTTTCCCCCTAACATGCGTAGACCTCCTCAATTGCTGAGGTGGATGTTCTTCTTCTTCTTCAGAACTTTTAGAGATACTTGAGCTCTCCTCATCAACAGGTCCAGCCAGAGTGCGTAGTTCACTTCTAGTAGGAATAGATGGTACTTGAACTACCTCCTTTTTCTCCTCTTTCTCTGGTTGTAGCTCAATTGAGGAAGGTTTCATCTCTGTAAAGATAACACTTATACTATAGAGAACCTTATGTGTAACTAGATTACAAAGCTTGCACCCCTTCACACCGATTCCATAACCGATGAAGATACACTTCACTGCCTTGTTTTCCAACTTAGATCTCTTCTAAATAGGAACATAAGCGTAAGCTTCACAACCAAATACTCTGAGATGTCTCATCAAAGGCTTTTTACCAGACCACACCTCCATGGGTTTCTTTTCAACAAGCATTGATGTAGGAGATTTGTTAACTAAATAACATGCAGTGGCTACTGCTTCATCCTAGAACTTTTGTTCAAGACCAACACCATTCAAAATACTCCTAGCCCTTTCCATTTCATCATCTTTGCAAATCTATTTTGTTGTGGTTTGTATGGAGTTGTCTTGTGTCTTTCAATCCTGTGGTCCTTACAAAACCTGTCAAATTCTGCCCAATAGAACTCATCGCCACTATCAGTCCTCAAACACTTAATCTTTCTACAAGTTTGATTTTCAACAAAGGCTTTAAAATCCTTAAACCAACTAAAGACCTCAGATTTTCTTCTGAGAAAGTAAACAAATGTCCTTCTACTATAGTCATTTATGAATGAGACAAAATACATAGATATAGCTAATGAAGGAACATTCACAGGACCAAATACATTTGCATGCACATAATCTAATAACCCAGAAGACTTATGAGAAATTTTTTAAAATGAAACACAGTATTGCTTTCCATAAATGCAATGTTCGCATAAGTTGAATTCAAGATTACAATCATCAAGGCCTTCGACAAGGCTCTTTGATTTGAGAGTTCTAAGACCCTTTTCACCTATGTGACCAAGTGTTTGGTGCCACAACATTGTTTTTCAGTAGGAAGCTTCATTTCTAAGGAATGAGCACTCTTCGGTACCCAAAAAACACGACCATTAGATGTAGGTGTTATAGACTTGTTTGCTACTCTATCTGATGGTGAGAATGAAGAATCTAAAGGTATACTCTATTGAAAATGGTAATCAGATTGCAGAAATTACACCATTGCAGAGAAATAATAAAAACATAGAATAATATATTATATTGAATCAGGATACATACATAATTTTACATTTGATTACAATGGCTTATAAAGCCTTATTTTTTCGTGAACCAACTAACCTATGGGAATAATTCTTAGCAAACTACCTTTTTTTAATTTATATCTAACTTACAAACTAACATAAATATGTAAACCTTAATATTTTAACACCCCCTTTAAGGTTTACATTTACAATAAAACCAACATTCCCCCCTTATTACATCAATTGAACAAAAGATAGAATACTGCAAGAGTTGATCATAGCAACCCTCTTGGAAACTTTGATGGATCGGGACACTCAATTATCCACCAATTCTCCTCGCTCACCCAAGAAACACCAAACTGAACTCACCAACAAATCTCTTGATTGTCAAGCCTCCACAATACTTGTGAATCGAGACACACTCAACTATTCACAAGCAAATCACCAACCTCCATTGTGAATCAAGACTCACTCAACTATTCACAATACAAATCCAACCAACTGTAGATTGAGACTAGCTCCAAAACCCATAGTAACACACCTTCATGTGTGGATTAAGACCAACTCAAAAATCCACAACCAAGTACTGTCATTCACTATCAAGAACTACCAAGCTCTATCGAGCACTGCCAAGCCCCCCTCGCTCCATGAAGGGTCACAAACTAAAAAGGTGCTTCTCATGCAATGAGTCATCCCTGAGTGAGAAGCTAACTTGGGATGACAAAGGATCCTCCTTCCCTTATTACCTCCAGCCTCCAATTTGTTATCTTTACGCTTTATCCGCTTTATGTCGCATGTGAGCCTTTTAAGACCTCAACAAGTATAGCAAAATTAGCCCCAAAACTCCAAGCATATGATAACATGATGAAAGAAAATTTAATTTTAAGGTGTTGTGTTCAACCGAAAGGCTGGGCTTAACCAACACACTCTAAGCATTGACTGTCTAACGTGGCAATGTGGGCCCTTTAATTTCCATTTGTTCCAACTTCCCACTCTTTGTTGTCATTTTCCATTTCCGCTGTCATGGTTTTGGGCTTCGGCAGTCACAGTTTAGTAAACTTAAATTTTTATTTAACAGTCTCCTGCTCAATCAATTTGAAATTATCTCCTGCCCAGTAGAGTAAATGAGCAATGCATAAACAAGGCACGCGAACTGTCTGACGGGATGGATCGACTACTATGATTGTAGGATATACACAAAATGGGTTTGTTGAAAAGGTTTTAGATACTTTCAAGAAAATGCAATTGGCAAGTGTAAAGCCAGATTTTGCAACCTTTGCCAGCATCCTCTTTCCTGTACAAAAATGGGAGCTTTAGAATAGGATATGGACATCCACCACAGGATAGATACATGAATTTTGTCAGATGTTGTAGTTGTAACTACCCTGGTAGACATGTATGCAAAATGTAGGACTATAGACAAAGAATGTTAACTATTTGATAGAATGCCTTAAAGAGATATCATCTCATGGAATGCCATGACTGCAGGATATGCACAATGTGTAAGTATAGACAAGGCACATGAGCTGTTTGACAGAATACCTCAAAGAAATGTGTTCTCATGGAATGCCTCGATTGCAGGGTATTCACAAAATGGATTTGTTGAAAAGGCTTTAGAAACTTTCAAGAAAATGAAATTGACATGCGTAAATCTAGACTCTACAACCTTTGTTAGCATCCTCCCAGCCTGTGCCAAATGGAAGCTTTGGAACAGGGTATGTACATCCATCAGAGCATAAAGGATAGAGGAATTTTTTTAGATGTTGTAGTTGCAACTGCTCTGGTAGTCATGTATGCAAAATGTGGAAGCATAGACAAGGCACATGAACTGTTTGACAAAATGCCTCAAATAAATGTGGTCTCATGGAATGCCATGATTGTAGGAATACACTCAAAATGGATTTTGTAAGGATGCTTTCAAAATATTTGAATCAATAAAGTACTTTGGAACATATCATGACATTATAAGCTTTGCTTGTGTTCTATGTGTGCACAGCGATGCAAGTTTAGTGGATGAGGGTTGTACATACTTCAATCACAGAGTAACCCTTATTGCATTACACCTACAATTAATCATTATGTGTGCATGGTTGACCTTCTTTCCCATGTTGGCTATCTTGAGGACACCCTAAAATGTATCATTAAGATGCCAGTTAAATCTATGGTGGTTGTGTGGATGTGTTTTCTTGGCACCTGCAAATCACATATGAGCATAGGCTTGGGAGTATTTACAACAACATTACTTTTTTATTTGGTTCCTAAAAATATTGTGACTTATTTTACTCTCTCAAACATCTATAGTGGTCAAGTGGTGCGAGGTTCAAATGGTAAGGAGATTGATGAGAGAAAAGAATTAAAAAGATCCTTGGATGTAGTTGGATTGAAGGCCATAAAATGGTACATGTTTTTTATGCAAGAGGCAAATTGCATCCACAAAGACAAGAGATCTATGTAAAGTTGGATAAATTGGCTTGGGAGATTGTATAATTAAAGATCAACACTTTGCATTTTGGAGGAATTTTGGCAGTGTAAACCTACATAAAATCAAACGTACAATCTCCACTTCAATCCCTTGGTATATAAGAAAAGGAGATCGTAGAAATCACAAATATTTTCTCAAAACCATAGACTCAAAACAATGAGTCAAACCTTGTTCCATCTTGTTCAAGTTGAACCCATGTGCCCCTCTCCAAAATTAACTCCTCCCCACTTAGAATTTATAACTCATGATGATGACCATTGACGCCTATGACAAAGGGAAACATATGTAACTTTCAAGTTCTCCTTGGTGGTGCAATATTGTCTCTTACACACCTCTTACAAACATCTAAATTATGAGACAATTAAAGACACCTTGACTAGTCTAACTTGCAATCCCCTTTCAATGAATTCTTAGAATCGTTGAATAAGACAAATGACATACGATAGAGATTGCCAACAAAGGAATCTCAAGATTCTCTTCATGTGTGGCACCCTTTTCCATTAGGACCAAACATTATAATATTTTACAAATATTCAATAATGACATCATCACTAGGACTTGCAAGGTTTACAACACCTAATCCTAACACTTTTTGTGCTTAACTAGTTATCTAAAAGAATTTGGAGGTCTTGGTCCAAGTGAATGAGGTCCTCATCCAATTTTATTTTGTAGATGACGATGTCACCAAGGAATACCATAATGAATTTCCTAAGAAATGGTTAAAAGATCTAAAAGGATTTGGAATGTAAACAAGGAATTAGTGAGGCCAAAATCCATAATTGGGAACTTGAGTGGCCCTCATGAGTACAGAACATGGTCTAGAATGCTTCCTAAAGATGGATCTAGTGCTATGTAAACCATTAATCTAGTTTGGAGAAGAAATATGACTCATGCAATTCATCTAACTCATGTCAATCATATGGATTGGAAACTTATCCTTGATTGCGAGTTTAGTTGAAGCTCAAAAATCTACACATAAATTCCATGAGCCATATTTTTTGAGGAGCACCACACAAGATTTTGCATAGATACAAGGTTAAATGACCTGGCCTATTCTTTCTCTATACATTCATCAAGTCCTTATGTCCAATTTGAGGTTAGACATTTTTACTTCAATTCTAATATCCTATCAAGGCTACAAGTTATCTAAACCATTTCCATGTGTGACTTATCATCTCCCAAAGTTGAGTCATTTCCATGAAATTACATAGGTTTTATAGGATTTATTAAGTTCATAAAAAATGTATAAGAAAACAAGGTTTCCTAAAGCTTAGTCTAGGATAATCAAATCAAATGCATACACATTTAAGCATCACTAACCTAGACTAATTATGGAGTTGAGTTGACTTAAATATTGAGCTTAATAATTAAAATGTGCAAGGACGTAAATACAAAACTAGTCTACTTTGCTTGATAACTGATGAATGCACATAAAACTTATGAAGATCTAAATTTGATAAGCTTCAAGGTTAGGAACAGGAGATGACAGAGAAGAAATCACCATGGGATTAAAATATTCTCTTAATTCTATGTAGGGATGAGTCTTATGATCTAAGAATAATCTATGATTGTAAACTTGTCCTACTTCTATGAACTTGTCCTATGTATTCTACTAGTCTTTGATCTTTAGTTTACCTACTCACTCAAGATTGACTTCTCTATGTTTCTTAAATATTTGTGAACTTGGTGGTATTTATAAATATCTTAATGGTTGTCGATTAGTTACAAGTAGTCAAGTTCTCCAAGATCAGCCCCCAAACAATTATACAATAATTGAATACAATAACCATATTAATAGTCTACCTAATAGCACGACTTAACGCCACTTATATACTAGATCATGTGACCAAATAAGACCTATAAATAAACTAGCACATTTAAATGTTACATAAAAAAATATTTTTCAAGTAGGAACTAAATAGTCTAATGTGCTTTACCACTAAATACAACATTTAATTTTTTATATATAATATATTCAATGAGACCTATGCATACATTAAAGTGATATGTTTTATTATACATGGGATCTACCAAAGAAACACAATCTTCCCATTTGTAATACCAATCCATACAATATATTCATAGTATGTCCACAATGACTAACTTACACCCTAATATTTTGGTCATCTATCTGTTGCAAGTATGAGGTGAGCCATTGTTGTCATTGATGTCAACATACTCATACTGCATTGACAAGAAGGATTTGATGAGCTTTGTGCTGAGGATATTGAGAAAATTAGCCTCAGTCAGGAACAGTGAAGAACAGTGATGAAAAGAAGGTAAATATACTGTATAGGATGAGAACCGGAGGATGCGGATTAAAGGGTTAGTAGATATGAGTCTTTAGATGCTACAGTTAAGATTTCAGAGGTCCGCATGAAGATCTGAAGGAGTTATGGCTGCCGGTATAGAACCGGGTCCGGCAAGTATCCGGAGGTGACAGAGGATCACAAAAAGGTCCGGTGAGGTCCGGAATTGTATTATCATAATCTGCGGATTGGAAGGAGTGTTTTAGATGTCCTTGTGATGTGTCATCCTGATTTGTGTGTGATTTGGAGGTCCGGAAGTACCTCTTGCATTATGACAGTGACGACAGACTGTGTTCTTGAAGTTCCGGATGAGGAAGACAAGAGATCCCAGTAAGCAGAGAAAGTGCGGATGTATCCGGACATTCAGACAGACTTGTGAAGGTTCTTGAATCATGTTTAGGTTGTGTTGTTGGTCCGCATTGATGGTAGAGCCCGGAATTGAAGTTATTCTTCCGGATGAAGTTCTTGCTCTGTGTAGCCGACCGGATGAGTTGTTCATCCTGCGAATGTTCTTGTGATGGCCGACCGGATGTGTTATTCATCTTGCGGATACTCCTATGGTTGTTTGCCGACTTAGATGCTTGTTCCTAAGTCGATGTCTTGTATAAATAATGATTTGTGAATCCATTTCAGTGTGTGGCATGTTGATGAGTATGGTGTAGCGAAGAAAGGTGCGAAAGGCAGAGCAGAGATTGTTGGGCTTAATTGGAACTGATCCGGACATGGTAGAGATGTCATTCTCCAGTTCAAGACTGTGATTTTTATCACTCTGTAGACAGTGTGTCTCCTTGTAGGCAGTGGGCCTCTTTGTGAGCAGTGTGCTCGGGCAGTGAGCCCTTATTGGCATGTGCCATTCATTTTTCTTTATTCTTCTAACAGAGAATAATTCTTGGGTTAGTCACCCCGTGGTTTTTCCCTTAACCGGGTTTTCCACGTCAAAATCTTGGTGTTCAATGTGTTGATGCTTATCTACTCTTCTGTTTATGTATTGTGCTTCCATGAATGATTATTTGATATGCTGCTAACTAACAACAGAGAATAAAGTGTTTAAAACAGAACAAGTTCTATACAACTGATTCACCCCCCCCTCTCAGTTGTATGCCCTAGATCCAACAATTGGTATCAGAGCCGAGTTCCTCTGATAGGAGCTTAACCGCTTGAGGTGATCCAGGATGTCGTCATACAAGAAGGATAGTCCGAAGTTCGATGGAACCAACTTCACTCTCTGGAAAGGTCGCATGAAGTGTCATCTGGAATGTATGGGAAAAGCATACTTGGCTATGATTTCAAAACCATATATACCCCCACAAGGTGGTCCGACAACTCCTGATGAAACCACAGAAGCTGAAAATAATCTGCGGACCAAGGAAGCTCTTCTAAGCGCATTAAATGACTCAGATCTCTCGAATGTCATTGACCTACCAACTGCATATGAGATCCTAACTAAACTGGAACTTCTCTATGAAGGAGATGAGTTTGTCAAAAGTGCAAGGTTGCAAAGTCTGAAAGGGAAATTTGAAAGATTGAAAATGAGAGATGATGAAAACATTACTACCTTTATGCCAAGAGTAAATGAGCTGGTATGTGGAATCAGAAATGCTGGTGGAACTCTAGATGAAAATGAGATTGTCTGCAAAATCCTAAGATCCCTTCCTGCTGCCTACAAAATCAAAGTTGCTGCCATTGATGAATTCAGAGCCCACACAACAGTCACAAGAGAACAACTAGCTGGCAAACTAGCTGCATTTGAAATGACCGAGTTTGGAGATGATCCTCCCAAGACTGAATCTGCTTTCAAAGCCAGTGCCTATGTGAAAGGCAAACAGAGATTTGATCCGGGTGAAAACTCATCAAGGAAAATGTCATGGTATGATCAAGCAAGAAGAGACATGGAAGAAGAAGAAGCAGAAACAGCTCAACTTGAAGCCCTCATTGCAAAGAGACTACCAAGAGGATCCGGTAAGTATGAAGGAAAACTACCCTTTAAATGTTTTAACTGCAATAAGATTGGTCATTTTGCCTCAAGATGTCCGGAGAGATCTGCAAGATCTAATACTCACAGACAAAGGTTTCAAAAGAATTGCTATTATGTTCATGAAGAAGATGACAATGAAGGAGTAACAGATGATGAATCAGATCCAGGAAGCAAATCCGGAAATGAGTGGGTGTTTATAGCCATCAAGGAAGAAGATTCCTTGCTCTCTGAATCTGTCAATCACAAAGTTGTTGAAAAAGCCTTGGCTGCTCAAGTGGAAGAAAAGGATGATTGGGTTATTGACAGTGGATGCTCTCACCATATGACTGGTGACAAGAATAAGTTCTTAGACTTGGAAAGATATGAAGGAGGAATGGTAAAGTTTGGTGACAATTCTGCTGGCAGAATCAGAGGTAGGGGAACTATTTCCTTTGATGGTAAGAGCAAAACAGGTAATGTACTATATGTTGAAGGATTGAAGCACAATCTTCTCAGTGTTGGTCAGTTAGTGGACAAAGGCTATGATCTCCGGTTCAAGAATGGAAAATGCAGAATCTTTACAAGCTCCGGAACTGAAATTGCATCCGGTACTCAGACAAGAGGTAACATCTTTCATCTGGTTGGTTCAAATAAAAGTTGTTTGTTTGTTCAAATTGATCAGAGTTGGTTATGGCATAGAAGAATGTGTCATGTAAATTTTGATAACATCATCAAAATAAGCAATACTCAGGCTGTGAGAGATCTTCCAAAGTTGATAAAACCTACAAACAGTGTGTGTAAAGAATGTCAGTTAGGCAAACAAAGCAGAGTCTCTTTTAAAAGCAAAGATCAGTCTTCTACCGGATTGTTGGAATTAGTACATACTGATCTATGTGGTCCGACAAGAATCAAGAGTCAGCAAGGTGATAGATATTTCATGTTGTTAATTGATGATCATTCCCGGATGATGTGGGTTACCTTTCTAAAAGAAAAATCAGAAGCTTTTGAGAAGTTCAAAATCTTCAAAGCTATGGTGGAGAATCAAACCGGATTGAAACTAAAGTGTCTAAGGTCTGATAGAGGTGGTGAATTTACATCTGGTGAATTCATTGACTTTTGTGAGAAACAGGGTATAAGGAGACAGTTGTCTGCTCCTAAGACTCCACAGCAGAATGGAGTAGTTGAGAGAAAGAACCGGACCATCCAGGAAGCTGCTAGGACAATGATGTTGGAAGCAAATGTTCCTCAAATGTTTTGGAAAGAAGCTATCAGCACTGCAGTCTACACTCTCAATCGAGTTCAAATCAGAAACAACACCGGTAAGACCCCCTATGAACTTTGGTTTGGCATCACTCCTACTGTGAAATATTTCAGGGTATTTGGTAGCAAGTGTTATATTAAAAGAGATGAAGATCTAGGAAAGTTTGATGCTAGAAGTGATGAAGGAATTTTCTTGGGCTACTCCACTCAAAGCAAAGCATATCGGTGTTACAATAAGAGATTGAGGAAGATGATAGAAAGTACCAATGTAAAGGTTGATGAAGGAATTGAGAAGCCTTCAAGATTTTATGAGTTTGATGAAGATGACCAAGATAGTGTTCAAGGTACTCAATCCTCTCCGGTGAAACAGAGTCAGCCTGATCCGGTAAATCAGGAAGAAGAGTTAGGTTTAAATGAGCCTGATCAAGAAACAGCAGTACTGGATACTCCCAAAATTCCAAGGTATGTAAAACTGAATCACTCTGAAGATCAGATCATAGGTGACAGAAGCAAAGGTGTACAAACTAGAAGGAATATTGCTCAAGATCAGAATGAATGTTGTCTGATTTCAAGGATTGAACCTAAAACAATAAATGAAGCCTGCAATGATGAAAATTGGACCAAAGCAATGGAAGATGAACTGATGCAAATTGAGAAAAATCATACTTGGGATCTTGTTCCCAGACCTAGAGACAGGAATGTAATTGGAACCAAGTGGGTCTTCCGGAACAAACTAAATGAAGCTGGTGAAGTAATCAGAAACAAAGCTAGATTGGTCTGCAAAGGCTACTCTCAAATAGAAGGAATTGACTTTGAAGAGACTTTTGCTCCGGTAGCAAGAATTGAAGCAGTCAGATTACTTCTTGCATTTGCTGCCTTCAAAGATTTCAAGGTATATCAGATGGATGTCAAGTCTGCCTTCCTAAATGGTGATCTGGAAGAAGAAGTCTACATTGAACAACCGGATGGATTTCAATTGTCTGATAATAATGATATGGTCTGCAAGTTGAAGAAAGCTTTGTATGGATTGAAGCAAGCCCCAAGAGCATGGTATGAAAGGTTGGATAAGCATCTTGTGCAGATTGGATTCAACAAAGGTACTGCTGACAGCAACTTATATTTCAAAATTGATCATGAAAACATTCTGATTGTTGAAGTGTTTGTGGATGATATCATTTTTGGAGGAAGAGATAGTATGTGTAAAACTTTTGCAAATCAGATGAAAAGTGAGTTTGAAATGTCTATGCTTGGTGAAATGAATTTCTTCTTGGGTCTACAAATTACTCAAACAAAAGAAGGAATCTTCATTTCTCAGACCAAATATGTGAAAGAATTGTTAAAGAAATTTGGTATGGAAGACTCAAAGCCTATGAACACTCCTATGGCAACCGGATGTAAGTTAAGCAAAGATGATGATTCTCCAAAGGCAGATCAGACAAAGTATAGATCAATGATTGGTGGATTGTTGTATCTCACTCAAACTAGACCAGATATAATGCAAGCTGTTGGTCTTGTGGCAAGATTCCAGGCTGATCCTAGAGAATCTCATGTTATGGCAATCAAAAGAATTTTTAGATACTTGAAAGGGACAGTTGAGTATGGTCTATGGTATCCTAGAGATCCGGATTTTTCTCTTCATGCTTACACAGATGCAGATTGGGCAGGAGATGTGGATGACCGGAAGAGCACTAGTGGTGGAGCATTCTTTTTGGGGAAGAGATTGGTTTCTTGGCTAAGCAAGAAACAAGATGCAATATCTCTGTCTACAACTGAAGCAGAATACATTGCAGCAGCAGGTAGTTGCACTCAAATCTTGTGGATGAAGCAGATGCTAAGAGACATCAAAGTTGAATATGAGGAGCCTATCACAATTTTCTGTGATAATTCAAGTGCAATTAATATTTCCAAGAATCCGGTATTGCATTCTAAGACTAAGCACATATCTATCAAATTTCACTTTTTGAGAGAACAAGTAAACAAGGAAGAAGTCAGATTGGAGTATGTTCCCTCCAAGGATCAGATTGCAGATATCTTTACAAAACCTCTTCCCAAGGACTCTTTTGAATATCTCCGGGAGAAGTTAGGGGTCATGGCCCCTCCGGTGATGAACTAAGATGCACTGATGTGCATCAGTCCGGTGGCAATCACAGTCATATCTTGTGATCCGGACTAATGGGGAGCTGCAACTAAGGGGGAGCAGCTGGTATTATTCTGATGCATGAGAGTTGCAAGTATGAGCCCTTTGCCATTGATGTCAAAGGGGGAGAGAAGACATGTGAAAAACAAGTAGTTGATGATCAAAGGGGGAGCAGCAAAGGAAGACATGTGAGGAGTGGTTGTTGATAGGGGGAGCTGTGACAGAAAAGAGAAGTTCTTGTCTTGATGGTTTTTCACATCATATGTTGCCATCAATGACAAAGGGGGAGATTGTTGCAAGTATGAGGTGAGCCATTGTTGTCATTGATGTCAACATACTCATACTGCATTGACAAGAAGGATTTGATGAGCTTTGTGCTGAGGATATTGAGAAAATTAGCCTCAGTCAGGAACAGTGAAGAACAGTGATGAAAAGAAGGTAAATATACTGTATAGGATGAGAACCGGAGGATGCGGATTAAAGGGTTAGTAGATATGAGTCTTTAGATGCTACAGTTAAGATTTCAGAGGTCCGCATGAAGATCTGAAGGAGTTATGGCTGCCGGTATAGAACCGGGTCCGGCAAGTATCCGGAGGTGACAGAGGATCACAAAAAGGTCCGGTGAGGTCCGGAATTGTATTATCATAATCTGCGGATTGGAAGGAGTGTTTTAGATGTCCTTGTGATGTGTCATCCTGATTTGTGTGTGATTTGGAGGTCCGGAAGTACCTCTTGCATTATGACAGTGACGACAGACTGTGTTCTTGAAGTTCCGGATGAGGAAGACAAGAGATCCCAGTAAGCAGAGAAAGTGCGGATGTATCCGGACATTCAGACAGACTTGTGAAGGTTCTTGAATCATGTTTAGGTTGTGTTGTTGGTCCGCATTGATGGTAGAGCCCGGAATTGAAGTTATTCTTCCGGATGAAGTTCTTGCTCTGTGTAGCCGACCGGATGAGTTGTTCATCCTGCGAATGTTCTTGTGATGGCCGACCGGATGTGTTATTCATCTTGCGGATACTCCTATGGTTGTTTGCCGACTTAGATGCTTGTTCCTAAGTCGATGTCTTGTATAAATAATGATTTGTGAATCCATTTCAGTGTGTGGCATGTTGATGAGTATGGTGTAGCGAAGAAAGGTGCGAAAGGCAGAGCAGAGATTGTTGGGCTTAATTGGAACTGATCCGGACATGGTAGAGATGTCATTCTCCAGTTCAAGACTGTGATTTTTATCACTCTGTAGACAGTGTGTCTCCTTGTAGGCAGTGGGCCTCTTTGTGAGCAGTGTGCTCGGGCAGTGAGCCCTTATTGGCATGTGCCATTCATTTTTCTTTATTCTTCTAACAGAGAATAATTCTTGGGTTAGTCACCCCGTGGTTTTTCCCTTAACCGGGTTTTCCACGTCAAAATCTTGGTGTTCAATGTGTTGATGCTTATCTACTCTTCTGTTTATGTATTGTGCTTCCATGAATGATTATTTGATATGCTGCTAACTAACAACAGAGAATAAAGTGTTTAAAACAGAACAAGTTCTATACAACTGATTCACCCCCCCCTCTCAGTTGTATGCCCTAGATCCAACACTATCGAGCTAGTAGATAAGTGATACTAGTATACAATTTTGTCCCTAATGTTGTATACTTTTTTCTTTAAAAAATGGAAGTCAAACAAATATATTGATTATATGTTATCTTTTTAAGGACCTCGTGTAATCTAAAGGCCTTAAAAAAACTATCCTAGATCAAATCCATGGTTGTAGATTTGGGTTAGGTCATTTCTACAATCACAAATCCAAACACTAAACTTTTAAAATTTTAATTCAAAATAAGTCCTAGTGAAATCATCCTATTACTAATTGTGAGCTAACCTAGTGCACATTGGTGTTGATATATGTGTTATGCTGTTGCATTTAAATACACTCATTCATTCATTTAAAATCATACTAGAATGTGAAAGAACATCTTTGTCAAAGAACTTAAAGTGAAACCAATTTGGAATTGTTTGCTTTTGAACTCATCCTAGGCCCATTGCACATTTGCGTGCTTTCCTTAGTCATTATTTTAAAGTCATTGAATAAATCATCCTAGGGTTCTAACTAAGGATAACATGATCCTCTTAATTCAATAGATTCTTGAAAGGTGTGTGTAAACATTGCTAGTCCTTACTAAAATTTAGATATTAGAAGATTGAGACAGGTGACTTCCAACAATTAGTTTCTAATCAATTCATTCCTATGGATATAGGCTCAATCCATGAGTCAGATATCCACATCTAAGGCTACATATTTACATCTAGTGTTTATGAGAATCACTCTAAGGACGTGCCAGATTATAGATCATCTAAAGCTACATATTTGTGCCATACATAAACCATTAGATCTCTACATCTTGCATCATTTGTATGTCATGTCTACAAGCTTATACATCATTATCCAAGTGTTTGACTTGTGTCCAATACAAGTTTCAGTCTTCCTCTCTTGCATTGAAAGTTACAAGCCTCATTACACTTTTCAATGCAACACTTTTTCAATAAGAACTAAGACTTGATGAAGGCATGATAGACACTAAAACTATGTTGCACCAAATAGAATAGGCCACATGATGTGGCCCTATCAGGTAGACTAGGATAGATGATGTGACCATGTCCTCATAACAACTATCTCTAAGCACCTCTAACATAGTATTTAATATATGTTCCAAATCTAAATCTAAATAAATTGTTTACTATGTTTGGTAGAAAAAAATGAATGGAGAACAAACCATAAATGTGAACTATTTACTTATGGGAACTTTTCCTAATAATTGATGTGCTTCAAAAACTAGTTGTGTTCTATTTTCAAAATAATCATGACCCATTCTTACGCAAACTAAGTGTGCATTAAATTTTGCATAGCTCTATATTAACTAATCTTTAATATAGACTTTAACAAACAAGCAATGAAAGAGGAGTTATGTATCTAATTTGTACTTTTTGGAATAATGTTCAAATCAAAATTAAAGTGGTGTGTGCTCTAACTAGAATCACATTGCAAAGAAAAACCAAAATCACTACAAGGAATGGCCACTTGAAGCACAAACTAAGGAATTAATTGTTTATTTAAAAGAATCAATTTATATTTCCTTGTTGACATGTGCTTGGGCCCATTGGAGCGGTTGTAGCCCCCCAAACTGTGTCGACTATAATTGTGACTTAGATGTTTAGAGACTTGTGTGCGTATGCTTGTGCATGTGTTAGTTGGTCAATCTAGTGATATTGATTTCTAGATTGGTTGAGTGGTGGATGCTATAATTTTTCTAGATTGGCTAAGTGGTGAATTCCATGGTTTTCTCGGATTGGTTCTAGAAATTAGTTACAAAATTACCTAGATGGTAGAAGCCCTGCACCAATCAAATGGGTTGGAGACCTCTGATGGCCACACACCTCATCAAAACCCCTATGAATTTGAATACCTCGTTGTAATGGTGGATAGGAGGAAAAGTAGGCATGATACTTGGGTTGGCCTCCAAGAAAAGTCCTCTACATTCTAATAATAAATTGGTAACATATGTTCTTGCATTATATGAATAAATAAATAAATAACTCTAGTATAGTTGGCATGAGTTTTCCACATTCCATAAAGTTATTATGAATGCTTTCTAGATTTAACAATGTATCTATTTTCATCAACGTTTCAAATCACACTTAGTGATCCATCATTGAAGGAAGAGGAAAATTAAATGATTTTCCTCTTCCTTCAATGATGGATCACTTAGTGTGATCCGAAACATCGATGAAAAAAGATACATTGTTAAATCCAGAAAGCATTCATAAATAACTCTAGTTGCAATAAAGATGAATGAATATTATCTCTTCTAGCTATAATTATATTTGACTATTGTAATGAACTTTGTGATCTTTGTTTCCTTAATATGTTTATAGGGAAAAGAGGTGGAGATTGCTTAAGGACTCCATCAAAGATGTGTAGTAGGAAGCATCAAGGACTATTGGGTGGTAGTTGGAAATCATCAAATTCTTGGTTAAGGATCAACATACTTGTAATTAATTTGTCTTGAGGTATTAAGTTGTAAAGTCTATTGGAGCAATAATGACCAATATCTAGTTTAGCTAAACATAAGAGTAACTAAAGTGATACTAGCGTGTATTGACTACAAGAAACTCACAAAACCTCAAAGTATTTTTTTATTCCTTATGCTAATTGAAAAATGAAAAGGTATGGAATAGAGTGCATCCCAAATTCTTCACCATATGCCAAAAGAAGATTAAACAATCATAGTCGATAACTCGTAGCCCAAAGTCTTTCAAGTCACCTCCAATCATGAACATAAGACACAAATCTAGAAATGATATTGCATCCTAAAGACTTCAAAATGAGATTTAGAGCACCTTCCAGATTATGTAGATTCACACCATGATTCTATCAAATGCACAAGAAAATGCAATGGAAAAAATGTAAGAACATTCCCAACAGACCACAAATTTGTTCCAACACAAAGATTGAACATCCACTTGCTTTTCATTTATTGATTGAATAAAGAATTACAAATTGAACACAAAGTCTCAATATGCTTCTCAAAGTGGCAACGTTTCCCTTCAATAACTAAAAGATAAAGATTACAAAAGAGCCCCCTCTAATTTATTGAGGGAAGCTACAAGAAAAAATAGGAAAGTTACAAATACTTTGACTTAGTCTAAACTAAGTCCAATTTTGTTTAGGCCTCTGTATTATTCCTAATTGCAAATTACATATTACAAAATGACATATAGGATGTCAATTACATACAACAAAAATACACAAGGAGAGCTTTGAAAATAATCCAAGTGTCTGAAGACATAAGAATTTCTTCTTCTTTATCCTTCTCCAGAAAATCTTCATATCTTTTCAAGGCCGCTTGGACTTCGTTATCGTTTGGTCCCGTGTGTATCTAGAGATGGTAAGGACTCTTGTGATGGAGTCCACTATGGTGATAGGCATGCCCTTGTGTCTATCCAGAATACTTTGCAACTTATCTAGAATTACATGAAAATCCACTAGCTTATCAATCAAAGCCAATGAGAAAGATTAGATGTCTCTATTTGAGTGTGTACTAGTGTAGTGGATTCCTGGATAATTGTTTCCATAGGGAGGTTCTTCTAACCATCATACAACATTTGGCAAGGAAGCTCCCCAATCTTGTCTGAAATATCTAGCCCCTTGTCTATGCTCATATCTAGGGCTTCCTTGAGATCCTTGATCAAACTTTGGAGGACTTCTTTCATGTTTATCATAGCCTCCTTGTATTCTACAAACATCTTTCTGTTGGGGGTCACCCCATGTTGTACCAGAACTTCCAACTTGAATTCCCACAGCTGGGCCCATGTATGAATATCTTGCTCCATTAGCTGCAAGCCTTGTGAAAGCGTATCAAGTGTCTAGTTCACTTATGCTTTTACTTCACCCAAGTTGTTGTAAATCTCGATAGAAGATCATATTAGTTGAGTCCCTTGGGCCAACAATCTTTCTATCTAGGCACTTACTGGATCACCTTGACCTCCAATCTTCTTAGCCTTTTGGATGGCTTCTTCATCAACACATACATTAATAGGTTCTACTTGCTCAGAAGGTTGGGCTATCTTTAGAAGAACAAAATTTAGTTGTTCTACCAACATCTTAAGTTGATCCTTGATCAACTTGTCTCTATCATACCTTTCAAGCAAGGTGGCCAACATTGCTTGCAAGTCCTCCTTCACACTTTTATGTATCTTCTTACCAAGCTCTATCCTTGAAATTGCATAATCAGAAACTTGGACTTCTTCAATACTTTTGTCCTATGGAGGCATGACAACCTTAGCATACTTGTTACTTGATGAATCAATAATCACCCTTGACATTGTTTTGGCCTTCTTTGTTGATTTAGGCTTTATTGGAACTAGTTGGCCAAAATCAAAATCATTAGGTGACACATCTTGCTTCTTCCTCTTTGGCTTCTGAGACATTAACCAAGGGGGAAGAATGGATGAATCTTCTCCAATTTCTATTACCAATGATTGTGGTGATGAGGTGACAGTAACAGTGGGTCGTGATATGGATGGAATAGCATGTGGAATGGAAGTGGTGGTGATAATTGGTGGTGTTTGAATTAACACAATAGTAGGGATCACATTACTTAACACTTTGGGTGCAGAAGCAGACATGAACTTATCAAAGTCTAACTGAGTAGTAATGAATGTATCAGTAATTGGTGATGGCAAACCTGTTGGACTAGGAAAAGAAGAAAGAGAACCAAACATATGCTCCATATTGCCATAAGGACTTGGAAACAATGACTCACTCATGGGTGATGAAGGAGATGAATGAATGGTTTGAACAAACACAGTAGGGGTAGCAGACACCACAGATGGAGATTGCACTACTAAAACCACAAAAGGTGAGGTAGGAGATATCACCTGAGAGGACTCCAACTGAGAAGTGATAGGAGGGACTTGTGATTAATATACAACATGATTCTCTTCAACATCTACTTGAGCAGACATTCCTTCTTTTTCTTTACCTTCGCCTTTCTCCCCTTTGTTCTTGAAAACAAATTTTAGCTTTTGTGAAGAACGATAAGTATCTTCCTTATTCTTAGTCCTCAACTCCTCTCTCTTGCCATAAGCTCCTTCAATATATTCCTCTTCTAACCCTGTTTTGAATGGCCTTAGCTTTAATCCTTTCCTTTCCAACTAGACATTGGTGTGGGCAAGGGTGATTTGAAACCTGTCCCTTATGGAAGTGGACTCCTTCAATGACCATTGAATTGGTGGAAGAGGGGTATCAGCAATTTTATTGCTCTCATATGTAGGGTCCAATATATCATCATCATCATGCATATCCTCAGGAATATTTGCAAGGTTGAAATTTTTGATTTGTTCTAAGGTAAGCTAATTATAGTCTAGCTTCCTTACATCTTCTTCAGTCCTACACTCAGCCTTGATATCTTTAATTTTATGTATGTGAGTGTCGTTACCTTTGAGTTTATCTTTCATACCCCTATAATCAAAATCATTCTATTTCTTGTACCTCTTAAGGGTTATCCATTACAACTTAGATTCCATTGCCTTAGCCTTTGGGGTAGTTGATATTGTGTACCAACTAATGGTCACTAGAAACTTAAAGCCAGACCTATGGGATTCTGCTTGTTTACTATGCACATTCATTATCTGTCTGCATAACTCCATCAATATCAATTTATCTCCTAGATACCTTGGAAACATATAGGGTTGCCCATTGAAACACCCAACCCTGATATAGGTAAAGGTTGGAAATTGTATAAATATGCAACCAAACCTCTTTACCTGCTCCCATGCAACATCAGAAACTCTCTTCTTTCCAAGATCCTTTTCAAACATGCAAATGTACTTGTACAAGAAGGCATCATTGACCTTTTTGAAATGCTTGAGACTCTCTTTTAGAGTCAATTGTGGATAGTATTCATACACTAGTACTTATCTTCTATCACCAACTAAAGACAAGCCAGGGAAAGGCCTCATGCATGTAGCAGCATATACCAAATATGATGTCATGTAGAATCTTAGTGAAGTAGATACCTTGGAGAGCTGTTAGAAAATTACATCACTAATTTTCTTACCCTAGTATATCTGTTGATTGTCCTTCTTGATGATGGCAATATACTAGTACATCCAATCTTGAAAAGTATTAGAAGTTGGAAATCATTTGACTCTGCTTAGAAGTGTAATCAAATCACCTATCTCTTTCTTGAACTCACTTTGATAGATTTTTTTAGTCCACCTTGCTATAGTAGGTGAAACTAGAAACTCCTACTTGAGATTGGCGAACAGGAATCCATGAATAATGAGTTGTAAATCCATCAGGAAATGGTGAAGATGACGTGGCAGAGGATTTTGAAGACAATAGGGAAAAACAATAAAAGATAAATGGTAAAAATAAAAACTTAACATGGTAAACAAATACAAACCCACATAATAAATCGCCATTAATGCCCAAACATGTCAGGATAGGATGTAGTTGCAGAAAAAATCTTTGTAACTACATGACTTTCTTTCAAAAAGTGCATAGTCGCTAAAAAACTGTGACTTTGCATATTAGGAAAAAATGCAATGTCACTAAAAAATTGTGACTTTGCATGCTAGAGAAAAATGCCAAGTATGAAAAACCTGATTTTGCATTTTTCAAAAGGGGGAAAACTAACGCCACTCAAAAGGGTTTTTTGAGGCGTTTTACTACGCATAAGGCCAATTCAAATTTTCCTTGTTTTGCATGCATAGAGGTCATGGGCTACGGAATGGACAAGTTTCGTAGGGGTTATCCCATGAATTGAGTAAGCTAAATTCAAGGATAACACTCTTGACCATCAATTCCTCAAGAAAATTCTTGACCATGGATTTCTAAGGGTAAATCTATAATGGACACATGTCCCCAAGAGCAAAGAAGAATTAGAAAGATTCCTAAGTTGAGACAAAACCCCCATTCATTACTCTATCAAGTGAAATCTAAGTCATTAATTGACCAAAGTTAATCATGTGATGGTGCCTATCATCTACGTGGGAATCTAAATGTTTCCCCTATAAAAAACTAGAATTGAAATTATGTTACGTTAAAATTACAAGGATCGTTGCATTCACTACAAGATTCAAGAATAAAATTGTGTCAAATACAAACATGAAATCTCAAGTAAAATCAAATTTATAAATACCCACATATGTAGGAAATTTTAAATATAATGACATGTCAAGATTGAAATTGAAAGCTCTAATAAGTTAAAATTTATAAGGATGCTTGTGTCCATGGTATGCTACTATGCATAATGTCATAATACTTTTGGAATTGAGAGCCTGAGTATGTCAAAATTTATAAAGTTCCCACATTTATGGTAAGCACTAGTGGATTTTCTAGCCATTGATGGCCCAATTGGATCTATATCCACTAATCTAGTAGTTTGAATGTTCACATACATGTGTTCATAGATAGATGAGGGTTGGAAGCTAATCGTTAGTAAGTTCAAACATGAGTGCACAAATTAGTCAAAGTTAGTATGCACATTAGGTCTATGGAACTCTAGAGATAAATCCTTTGAGTTCCAAAACCAAGCTCTCCCAAATAAATCAGAATTGATAATATGTTTGTGCCTAAGACATTGAGAGTCAAGAAACCTAACAATTGGGTGCATGCCATGTCTTTGTATCAAAGTCAACCCTAGTAGATATGTGTTCTCTTTAGATAACTTTAGAATACAATCTTAGGATCCTAGAACTGACTTACAATTATGTCATCTTTAATATGACTCTCGCATCCACTGGGCCATCAAATCTAAGGCCATTAAATATTTAGATCTAAACACCCGATTAAACCAAGTTGTATAAAATGCTTTCACATCCATAAGCATAATTAAAGTATATTAAAGATGCTTGAGATTTCATGAACGCGAGAATGTACCAATTGGAGTTGGCCATGTGTTCCCATACTGAGTGTTGAAATTTGATGCTTCAACCTAAACTAAATCTTGTCTTAAGGCCTATCTCTCAGTTGTCACCCCTACATTAAGATAAAATAAGGACTATTTTAGACCTAGAAATGAATGCCTAAGCTCAATGTTATTATCTAACCCAAGAAGCCAAGTATGTCTATCTAGAAGAATTTTTGGGTGACTTTTCATAGGGGTTTATTGATGTTGTAAGACCACATTCTTTTACATGGTTTAAAGGGCCTAATGGGTCATTAAGGATAAAATTTTAGGTTTAATTTTGAGATTGATTAGGGATTGATCATGCAACTACTCTATTTATGCAAGTAGTAAGAAACCTAAAGTTCAAAAGTTAGTCTTTTGTAGTGTATCAATAGGCAATAATTGATATCATTGTGGTTTCACAAGTTTAACTTCAACCATGAGGAAGACAAAGAGAGAAGTTGACAAAAGAAGGAAAAGAGCAGTTCATATACGAGTTGCTAAGCTTTGTGATGGAGAGAAAAGAGCAAGGGTGATGGGTGGAAAGAGACCCCAACAACATGGAAAATGAAATACTAAAATCAATTGCAAAAGCAATACTCATCATTTTGCATGAAATAAGAGACCAAAATTTTCCAAGGAAACTAACAAATTTTATAGTTGGATAGCTGATGCAGAGCTGCTTGTGGAAATGCGTGAAACCCACTCAGGAAATAAACTAGAGTTTAATTACTCCTATCGACAAAATTACCACTATCGGCAAAAATTACTACTATTGGCATCCTTCCCTTAACTTTATTTTGATGCCATAGTCTTCCAGACACATTCAGCTTTGACAGACAAAATGAGCTGAACAGACACAGTTGTTGAACCTTTGAACCACTTGAACCCTTGAACCAAAACTATCAGTTCAATCCCTTAGCATAAAATCACTATCAGCAACCCCTAGTTGCATAGTTAAACTGCAGGAACTAGCGCCCATCGTTGAACCCGTCGGCTCGTTGAACCATTGAACTGTTGAACCGGTTCTGTTGGTGCCTGAATTGACTCTCAGTTTTGGAGCAATTTTCATGCAGGCACCTTCCCAAAAAATCCAAAAAGGTTCTAAGTTTTGGGGCCCCTCAGTGTTTTTCAGTGTTTGCATCTTAGTTCAACGGAGGTGGTCTTCATGTTTTCTCCATCGGCATGAGTTCATTTTTGTGTCTTCGACATTTCGGTTTGGACATGAACCCCTTTTTTTGAAAGTTCATTTTCTCAATGGTTCAAGGTTCAATGGTTCAATGCTTTATGATTTTGGTCTCGGCCAAAGTGTTTTGCCGATGGAGTATTTTTTTATGTTCGAACCTTGCCATTGAACCATCGGGTTGAACTAGTTCATTGGTTCAATGGGTTTGTGGGGTTGCTTTTATGTTGCCGACTGAGTTGGTATCGGCGTTGAACTTCTCTTTTGAACCTAGTTGTTGAACCGGTTCAGAGGTTCATTGGTTCAACCCGTCGGAGGGGGAAGTGCGAGGCCGATATGTTATCGGCAGGAGTTGTTATGTCGGCGAAAGATTTCTTGAGTGCTCCGATTGTTTTGGTCTGGTCGATGGATGTCCATCGGCGTGTGTTTTGCTATCGGCGAAGCAAATTTTTGGGCCACCGATGTAAGGTGTTTGGCCGATGGGGTGTCATCAGCGTGAGTCTGACCGATGGAGGAGTAGTGTGTAGCTGGCGAAGATGTCGTCGGCGTGACCTTTGAGATCGGCAGGAAACTTTTTGGATGCTCCGATGGTGTGTGTTACACCAACGGAAGGGAGGAAGCTAGGGCCTATTAGCGTGAGTTGTATTGTCAGGTGAACTGTGGAATGGTTGGCCGATAGACTAATCTTTGGCCGATGAGGGGGAGTGTGGTTTAGCGATCGACTAGACTATGGAGATTGGTGAGAGGTTTTTCGAGTTGGCCGATGGTAGTGGTCTTGGCGATGGGCTTTTGGAGAGAAAGGCGTGTGTCGAGCGTGGCAAAAGCGCTCGACACCTATCATGCTCGCGGCCATGCTTTTAAACTATTGAAGTGGTCCTATGGCGTGCATGTGGGATTATTCCCCTGTATATTTTGAACCTGCAGAGAAGTGCATTTTGGCAGGAATTTCTCTTTTGAGCGCAGCGACGGTTTCCAGGTGAAACGCGGGTGGTTGAGCCATCAATGGTGATAGTGCAGGGGTATGGGCGATGGTACAAATGATCAGGCTACTTGATTTATGAGTGAAGACTTCCAGATGGTGGCGCGGGGCTCGAGGTCTCTCTTGTCTGTTGCAGCAGTAACTCTTGAGCGCCATTCCTTTGTAGGGTCTGTATCTGGCAGATTTTTTGTAAAGTCATGTAATTAATTTTCGTGGGTACACTTTCTAGCTGTTTTAAGCAGGAAGTGTTACTCATTCTGGAGTTGTTGAAAATTGGACATTTTGGCTCTGTAATAAGATACAACTGGTTTTGGTTGCTCTATGCAGGAAAACTTGTGAGTTTATGTGTCTCCTATTGTACGTTTTTGCATGAATCCACTGATTTCATGGTCAATCTTATATGAATAATGCTATGTTTGCATGTGTTGTGCTAATTCTGTCTCCAGTCTTGCATGTATCTTTCTTCTAAGTCTAGGTATTCAAGGAATGTCTAAGATTCTAGAACATAGAATTCCTGTGTTGAATGTTTAATCTTTTAACTTCTACTCAAGGGGTAGATTAAACTATTTTCAGATTGAATATTGGGAAGGATATACTGCAATAGGGATGCCATAAGTATAGATAGCTTGACACTTTGTATTGGGAGATATCTGTAAGGTAGATATCATATGTATCCCCCTGAAATCCAATTTTAGTTGTTCATGCTGATCATTCATAGGTGTATGTCTACTGACTCCAAGCCCTGGATAGGCACCAATCTAGCTCTGTGTTGAGGTTATACACCAGGTCTAGGTTTGCATCCAAACATCAAATCAACTCATTTCATATCTTCCACCTGTTAGTTGTAGGAGTAGGATTAGGAACCCCCTGCATGCTCTCATCCCTAACCAAATATTATGTCCAAGAATGTTGCCAACCTTGTGATTTGTTGCACAAATCTTGGTCCATACATGAGAGTATTCTGCCTGTTGCTGTCAAGTTAAATCCTTCTGTCATTGAGCTAGTCAAGGTCATACTTTTGAAAAATAGGGACACCCCCCTTGGTGCGGCAGAACCAGAAGTGAAGGGGAGGAGCTCACGCAACCTCCTGTATTTAGTTGGCTGAATCTACCTGTGCATTAGAACTGGCAAACCCTAATGCTGATTCAGAAGAAAAACCAATAGGTTCAATGGGTGGTTCAATGATCCGATAACATGTTATACCACCTCTGTCGCTCTGCGAGATCTTTGGACCAACACACGGTTAAACTGTTGAACCCTTTGAACCATTGAACCGGTTCAAACATTTAGCCAAAAGGTTTTCTCCATCAAACTTACTATTCTGATCTCTACCGACTTAACACTCTTTACGGAGCCCGGCAGTGAAGTTTATTGTTGGTGCTTCGCTCTCAGTCATTGACTTATGGAATCCTTGAACCATTGAAAATTGGTTAAATTCCAAGAGGCATAATACTTCGGAATTCGCCGATAGAGTCTTCCAAATCCTTCTCAATTTCCTGACTATCTCTCCTACAACTGGCCCCACTCTTTGAACCTCTCGAACTTTCAAGCTGGTTCAAACAAAAGACTTCAGCCTGAATATTTTTGGCGAAACCTGATATCTTTCGTCTGATGGTGAATTCCACAATAAACTTATACGTTGCCTCTGCTAAGCTTCCACAGATTTTAATCTTTCATATCCTAGCACATGAGGATGCTAGGATTCACCACAACATGACATCGATCGATCCTGTAACTGCAAAACTCACACAAACAGAAAATGCAAAAAGAAAATCTAATCTAATATGTACAACCATTCCACCGATTACAGAGTAATCAACCGGTGGAATGGAAAAATCCCATATCGACCGTAAATCAGAAATCGACTACAGAAGGAAATCGAACACAAAACAGGATCTTTTTTTTATTGCTCCCAGAAATTGATACAGATACTTGATTTCACAACTTTAGAACTTCTCAGTCTTTTGCAGAAATCTCACTCTATCTTAATCTATCTGTATCCATCTATGTCTAATCGATCTGATCTGAGCTATTTAACTACTTTCCAATAGTAGTACAGACTTGATTCCCAGTGGTTGGGAGACAATTCCAAGCAGCTGGGAGGGATAAAAAACTTCTAACAACTAACAACCTTATCATGACAGCTCGATAAGTGTCCTAGGGATTACAAACAGAAACTGAATTACAAACACCAATAACAAGTCTAGTCAAACAGACCTTATTACATTTAATAGAGAAAATGTATAAATTGCATAAGACCCTAGTCTTCATGGGGTGCTCCTGCACCATACTCCCTGAGAGAAGAAATCTCAAGTCCACTTGAGATGAGAGTTTGAAGATCTGCACCCTGTTTGATGATCTGCTCTTCATTCATCCAAACTACCTCTGAATCAGGTTTCCCTTGCCAAGCCACTAAGTATTCCATATACTCTTTGTTCCTTGTCTTCATTGCCATTCTTGAGTCTAAAATGTGTTGTAATTTTGGGGGATCATGCTTGGGAATATCATCATCTACTGTGCCTTGTAGGGGTTCCTGTTCTTCATCTGTATTGTGTTTGTATGGAGTTAAATCACATACATTAAAAATAGGTGACAATCCAAGATCAGAAGGAAGTTGGATTTCATAAGCATTTTGTCCACATTTCTTCAAAATTTGACATGGTCCAATCTTCCTCTGCATGAGCTTAGTATATTTTCCTTTTGGGAGTCTTTCCTTCTTTAAATTAACCCATACCAAATCTCCAACATCAAACTATACATCTCTCTTCTTTTTATCAGCATGCTCTTTGTACTTCAAAGTAGTTTGCTGGAGTTGGGTCTTGACTTGATCATGCACCTCTTTGATTGCTGTTGTAAAAGCTTCTCCATCTGCACTAATAGACTCTCCTGTAGGTATATTTCTTAACTCCAAAATACCTCTGGGATGGATAACATATACTACCTCAAAAGGTGACTTTCCTATACTCCTATTGATGGTGTCATTATAAGAAAATTCTGCCTGTGACAGGATGTTATCCCATTTCTCTCCATGCTGTCTTGTCAAACATCTGAGTAGATTTCCCAATGACCGATTGACCACTTCAGTCTGGCCATTTGTTTGAGGATGATAAGCTGATGAGAAGGACAAATTGGTACCAAGCTTCTTCCAAAGAGTCCTCCAAAAATGACCAATAAATTTCACATCTCTATCTGACACTATACTCAACGGCAATCCATGAATCCTCACTATCTCCTTGAAAAATAGGTCTGCAACATATGAAGCATCACAAGTAGTTTTTCATGGCAAGAAATGTGCCATTTTATTGAATCTGTCTCAATTACCACAAAAATACTGTCATATCCCTTTCTTGTTCGAGGTAAACCTAACACAAAATCCATGCTTATGCTTTCCCATGGTCTAGAAGGAATGGGCAATGGCTGATATAAACCTGCATTAGTTGATCTCCCTTTCGCTTTTTGACATATCACACATGTCTCCACAAATCTCGTTACGTCTGACTGTAATTTAGGCCAATAGTAATGTCTCTTCACTAGGTCAAGAGTCTTATCTAGACCAAAATGTCATGCCATGGCTCCACAATGTTTCTCCCTAATTATGTTCAATCTCATAGAACATCGGGGGATGCACAACTGTACACCTCTGAACAGCAATCCATCCTGTATTAGAAATTCAGAATACTCAACATGATATTTATCTCCAAAAGAAGTACACACGTTGTATATCTCTCCAAAGTCTTCATCAGCATCATACATAGTCTTTAAGGAATCAATCCCAACACTCTCCAATTGAATCTGATTTATGGTGAGAGCTCTCCTGCTCAAAGCATCTGCTACCTTAATCTTGACTCCTTTCTTATTCTTAAGTGTGAAAGTGAAAGTTTGTAGAGTCTCCACCCACTTCATGTGCTTATGGTTCAGCTTCTCCTGACTGTTTATGAGATTAATGGCCTGATTATCTATAAACACTATGAACTCTTTCGGCATCAAGTAATGCCTCCACTTTTTGAGTGACTGGACTAGAGCATACATCTCCAAATCATAGGATGAGTATCTCTTCTTAGCATCATTTAGTTTCTCACTAAAAAATGCAATAGGCCTCCCTTCTTGACTGAGTACTGCTCCAATTGCCATGTGACTTGCATCACATTCGACCTGAAAAATCTTATTGAAATCAGGAAGTGCGAGGACTAGCTGCTGTGCCACTTTCTTCTTCAATGTTTCGAATGAATCATCTGCCTCCTTTGTCCAAGTGAATTGGCACTTCTGTCCTCCTTTTATGGTGTCAAACATGGGTGCATAGACATGACTAAACCCTCTTATAAACTTCCTATAGAAGGTTGCTAACCTATGGAAACTTTTGACATTATTCATAGTTCTCGGAGTTGGCCAAGATAATATGGCACTTACCTTCTCTTGATCCATTTTTAGTTTGCCGTGTGAGATGACAAAACCCAAGTAGATGATCTCCTCTTGTATGAACAAACACTTGTCCAAGTTGATCATTAACTGCTCTTCATGTAATCTTTTGAGGACCCGGTCTATATGTTTGAGGTGTTCTTCCCTTGTATTACTGAAAATCAGAATGTCATCAAGATATATTATGACAAATTTGCCTATAAATTCTCTCAAGACCTCATTCATCAGTCTCATAAATGTACTAGGAGCATTGGATAAACCAAAAGGCATGACCTTCCACTCATACAACCCTTCATTGGTCTTAAATGCAGTTTTCCATTCATCTCCTGGCCTAATCCTGATTTGATGATAGCCACTTTTTAAATCTATTTTTATGAAATATTTGGCACCTCCTAAACAATCAAGCAAATCCTCTATCCTAGGTATGGGGAACCTATATCTGATTGTGATATTGTTAATAGCCCTTGAATCAGTGCAAAATCTCCAAGTGCCTTCTTTCTTTGGTGCTAGTATAGCTAGTAATGCACATGGACTCAAACTCTTTCCAATTAGGCCTGTCTCCAACAATTCCTCAATCTGTCTTGCAACTTCTACATTCTGTTCTGGTGTAAGCTTGTATGCTGCCTTGTTTGGCAGTGTAGATCCTGGGATTAGATCTATACAATGGCTAATATCTCTTATAGGTGGTAGAGACCTTGGCATTCCATCAGAGATGATGCCTTTGTATTTGTCCAATAGCTCTTGGATAGCTGGATCTATAAACCTTTGTCTTTTCTCTCCCTTGACTTCTTGCTATTGCTTCTTGTTCACTTTTAGGCATGGAATGAGGGCATATGCAACTGCTCCTTCATCTACTATCTCCTTCATGAACTGTTTGCCTTCTATCATCATCACCTTGACTTCCTTTCCTTTTGATTCTACCTCCTCCATTAATGGTTGTAACAGTGTCTTCTCACCATCCTTGGTGATTGAATAGGTGTTTCTAACTCCATCATGTTGTGCTTTCAAGTCATAATGCTATGGTCTTCCAAGTAGGAGATGGCAAGCATCCATCTGAGCTATGTCAAACAGTAACCTGTCCTTGTATGGGCCTATTTGAAACTCTACCCAAACCTGTTCTTCCACAATTGTTTGCTGACCTTGAGTGAGCCATGAGACCTTGTACGGGCAAGGATGTGGTAGTCTCCTAAGCTTAAGTTTTTCTACCATTTCAATAGACACAAAATTTTCAGTAGATCCAGAATCAATTAGAACTTTACATACCTTTCCTCCTACTTTGCAAGTAGTTTTGAAAAGAGACTTTCTTTGTGGGGGTTCTCTGTTAGGTACCTTCATAGTGGTCATGTCTCTTCTGATCATCAAATCTTCTCTGGTCTCAGGATACTCGTATCTGACAGTATCATTCACACTCTTATAAGTGTTGGAGCTTGTTGCACTTTGACAATCAGATTCTTGGATCAGATTTGTCCTCCTTTCTCCCCCTGAACTTGTTGCTTTTTCTAGACACCTACTAGCTATGTGGCCTTCCTGATTGCAATTGTAACATCTGATAGGACCTCTGCCCTGAGATCTTCCTCTGAATGGTGGTCTTCTGCCCCTAAAGTTTCCTTTTTGCTCATAATTTCCCTTTTGAGTTTGATTGTTGTCTCCTTTGCTGCTCTCTTGATTGGTTTCACCTTGGAATCTAAATCTATTTCCTTTGCCTCTGAAAGGACTTCTTCCCCCTCTTTGTTGTCTTCCTCTTCCTCTATTGTTCTGCTCTTTCCTCCTCTTTAGTTTCTCTTCCACCTTGAGTGCTAATTGGTAGCACTTCTGAACTGAATCTAGATTATGTAGATTTAGGTTTTCTTGAATGGCAAATCTCAACCCATTGAGATACCTAGCTACCTTCTCTTCCTCATTCTCCTTCACCTTTGTCTTGAGACATAGTTTCATGAACTCTTCAGTGTATGAGCTGACATCTAAATCTTTCTGTTTCAAATTTTGACTCCTCTTGTGTAATTGGATGTTGTAATCCAATGGAACATAGGCTTCCTTCACTAAAGCCATCATCTTCTTCCAAGTAGCAACTCTACTTTTTCCTTCTTTCACCCTGTCATCTTGGATGAAATTCCACCAGGTTAGTGCAGCTCCTTTCATTTTGGATTGAGCTATCTTCACTCTTTGGTGGTTTGGTATTTCCTCTGTTTCAAAGAAGTTGTTCAAGGAGTCTATCCACTCCATTACTGAATCAGGTTCCATTTTTCCTGCAAACACTGGTAGGTCTATTTTCATATCCATGGTCCTTCACTCCATAGATTTGAGGGCATTAAGTAAGGGTCTCTGGTCTGCAGGAACCTCTATCTCTTCTTGCCTAGGGATATCCTCTTCATCCATATCTTCTCGTTCACCAGAATCTTTTCCCCTTCCGACTCTGTCCCTCAATTTTTCCAACTCATCTTTCAATGCCTGATTCTGAGCACTAATTGCTTTGCTCTTTGCAATCTGCTTCTTTACCAGGATAGCCAATTCAGCGTTGGTCATCCTTGCTGGGTACTCTTCTGACCCTTCTCCTTCTGACATTTTGTTGTCCTCTTCTTCCAAAAAGATACAACCTTGGCTCTGATACCACTATGATGCAGAGCTGCTTGTGGAAACGTGTGAAACCCACTCAGGAAATCAACTAGAGTTTAATTACTCCTATCGGCAAAAATTACCGCTATCAGCATCCATCCTTTAACTTTATTTCGATGCCACAGTCTTCCAGACACATTCAACTTTGATAGACAAAATGAGCCAAACAGACACAGTGGTTGAACCTTCGAACCACTTGAACCCTTGAACCAAAACTATTAGTTCAATCCCTTAGCGTAAAATTGCTATCGGCAACCCCCAGTTGCATAGTTGAACCACAGGAACTAGCGCCTGTCGTTGAACCCGCTGGCTCGTTGAACCATTGAACCGTTGATTTGGTTCAATGGGTGGTTTAATGATCCAATAACACATTATACCACCTCCATCGCTCCGTGGGATCTCTGGACCAACACATAGTTGAACCGTTGAACCGGTTCAAAGGTTCAGCCAAAAGGTTTTCTCCGTCAAACTTACCATTCCAATCTCTCCCGACTTAACACTCTTTACGGAGCTTAGGAGTGAAGTTTATTATTGGTGCTTCGCTCTCAGTCGTTGACTTATGGAATCCTTGAACCATTGAAAATTGGTTAAATTCCAATAGGCATAATACTTCAGAATTTGCCGATAGAGTCTTCCAAATCCTTCTCAATTTCCCGACTGTCTCTCCTACAACCGGCCCCACTCTTTGAACCTCTCAAACTTTCAAGCTGGTTCAAACAAAAGACTTTGGCCCAAATATTTTTGGTGAAACCTCATATCTTTCACTCGATAGCGAATTCCACATTAAACTTATACGCTGCCTCTGCTAATCTTCCACAGATTTTAATCTTTCATATCCTAGCACATGAGGATGATAGGATTCACCACAGAATGACATCGATCGATCCTGTAACTGCAAAACTCGCACAAACAGAAAATGCAAAAACAAAATCTAATCTAATATGTACAACCATTCCACTGATTACAGAGTAATCAACTGGTGGAATGGAAAAATCCCATATCGACTGTAAATCAGAAATTGACTACAGAAGGAAATCGAACACAAAACAGGATCTTTTTTTATTGCTCCCAGAAATTGATACATATACTTGATTTCACAACTTTAGAACTTCTCAGTCTTTTGCAAAAATCTCACTCTATCTTATTCTATCTATATCCATCTATGTCTAATCGCTCTGAGCTGAGCTATTTAACTACTTTCCAATAGTAGTACAGACTTGATTCCCAGTGGCTGGGAGACAATTACAAGCGGCTGGGAGGGATAACAAACTTCTAACAACTAACAACCTTATCATGATAGCTCGATAAGTGTCCTAGGGATTACAAATAGAAACTGAATTACAAATACCAATAACAAGTCTGGTCAAATAGACCTTATTACATTTAATAGAGAAAATGCATAAATTGCATAAGACCCTAGTCTTCGTGGGGTGCTCCTGCACCAATAGCATTGGAATGAGCAAAACAGGAACCAAAAAGTGGGATGGGACCTAGCAAATTCTAAGGAAGAATCCATCTAAATAAATTGTCAAGAATACATCTAGCATTGGGGATTATGAATAAATCAAGTCAAATAGATGTGGTGGTATCAAGTGGTAGGAGGAAGAACATAGCACCTTTTATTTATTGAGGACCTCACTTCACCAAATGCAATCTATGGGATTATTTTATAATTATTTTTATTTATAATAACAATGGAGTTGCTTCAATTCAATTGTTCCCTACTATTATAATGCATATACAAAAATATTCATTATAATTTTACATGTCCCTTGGGACCTCAAGTGTGATACTATTAATGATAGTTACAAAGTGATTTAGCTTTTTTAAGAAAAGAAGGTACTTCATAACAAATTCCCTCTTCTATTGTAAACATTAAAAATGCTCATTATAAAGACTTATAATAACTTGGAAATATAAGTTCTCTTATAACCATAAAGTTGTCAAATGCATTTGCATTAGATGAAGAATTAAAGTTCATCATTCTAGATTCTTTCAAGAAAACTATTTTTCTTACCTTCATTGCATAAAAACATGTATGCTTATGATAATGTTCATTTCATTTTAAAATCAACTAAACACAAATTGTTAGCTATGACTCATTTGGACATTTTGAGATGAATCCCCAATTATAAAAGTTTGACATGAATCAATTACAAGAATTCAAGATTTTTAATGCAGTTGTGATTAAGGATTGTAAACAAATATTAGATGTGGCAAATGGAATTTAGTCTTCACTAGCATTTGCTAGGTATGCGACTAATGCAAAATTATTCAATTCCTATCTTACCAAATGGAATTTAACTTTACTACCATTTCTTAGGTTTGCCACAAGTGAATAAAGTGGTCAATTTGACCATATTATGAATGTAATTATAATATTCATTTCAATCCTATGATGTCTCCCATTGTGTTTCTCTAAAATTTCCCTTATGATTTTGACTATCTCCTCTTTAGCTCTCTCCTAGCCACCTTGAAACCCTCATCTCATTAGGATCCAAATAAAAAAGCAACATCACTATAAATACTCCTAAGCCTATGTTCATATGTGATTTGTAGGCACCAAGAAAACACATCGACACAACCACCATAACTTTAACTGTCATTTTAATGATAAAGTTTAGGGTGTCTTGAAGATAGCTAGCACAGGTAAGAATGTCAACCATGCACACATAATGATCAATTGTACGTGTAATGCAATAAGGGTTACTTGTGTGATTGAAGTATGTACATCCCTCATCTACTAAACTTGCCTAGCTACATGCACATAGAAGATAAGCAAAACTGATAATGTCATGATATGTTCTAGAGTGCTTCATTAATTCAAAGATTTTGAAAGCATCCTTGCAAAATCCATTTTGTGCATATCCTGCAATCATATCATTCCATGAGACCACATTTCTTTGAGTCATTTTGTCAAATAGTTCACGTGTCTTGTCTATGCTTCCACATTTTCCATACATGTCAACCAGAGCATTTCCATCTAGAATATATACAAAAATCCCACTGCCATTATGCTTCGATGGATGCCCATACCCTATTCCAAAGCTCCCATTTTGGCACAGGCGGGGAGGATACTGGCTTTAAAACTGTCAATTTCATTTGCTTGAAAGTTTCTAAAGCCTCGTCAACAAATCCATTTTGAGCATATTCCTGCAATCATGGCATTCCATGAGACCACATTTCTTTGAGGCATTTTGTCAAACAATTCACGTGCCTTGTCTATGCTTCCATATTATGCATACATGACTACCAGAGCAGTTGCAACTACAACATCTGAAAAAACTCCTCTATCCTTTATGCTTTGATGGATGTACATACCCTATTCCAAAGCTCCCATTTGGAACAAGCTGGAAGGATGCTGACAAATGTTGTAGAGTCTAGACTTACGCCTACCAATTGCATTTTCTTGAAAGTTTCTAAAGCCTTTTCAACAAATCCATTTTGTGAATACCCTGTAATTGAGGCATTCCATGAGAACACATTTCTTTGAGATATTTTGTCAAATAGCTCACGTGCCTTGTCTATGCTTACACATTGTGCATATCCTGCAGCCTTGGCATTCCATGAGATGATATCTCTTTAAGGCATTCTGTCAAATAGTTAACATACTTTGTCTATACTCCTAAATTTTGCATGCATGTCTACCATGGCAGTTACAACTACAACATCTGACAAAATCCATGTATCTATCCTATGGTGGATGTCCATATCCTATTCTAAAGCTCCCATTTTGGTACAGGCAGGAGGATGCTAGCAAAGGTTGCAGAATCTGGCTTTACACCTGCCAATTGCATTTGCTTGAAAGTATCTAAAGCCTTTTCAACAAACCTGTTTTGTGTATATCCTACAATCATAGCAGTCCACAAAAGCAAAGGTGCCAAGGTTGCAACAAAAGCATCCACATCTTCATGAGAGGACTTTTCAGAGTCTGAATCAGCGAAATCCTTCTTGTTTTTCTTTTTCTTCTCCTCCTTGCACTCTTTGTGGATGTGACCAATTTTGCCACAATTCCAACACTTCACTTTGGACTTTCCAGACTCCATTTTGATTCTACTCGATGTGTTTGCCATCTTTTACATGCAATCAGGTTACTAAATTTTCACAATTGCAAAACTCCCACTAAAATAATATTAAACAAAAAACCCTTCTACCCACAACAAGAAACTAAGTTGATCAAGGTCTGATACCAATTGAAAGGAAGCATAGGTGTAGAATCAACTTCCAAAACTAGTCTTATCAGGAGAGGGTTGCAGTTAATTCTTTCAAACCTTTCAATGATTACAGTTTATTAAGATTCATATACATTTAGTTAATTAAGATTTAAAAACAAGAAACATTAACATGGTGATTTTTACGTGGGGAAAACCTTTTCAGATAAATAACCCCACACTCTGAACACATAATTTAATTATATTATTGTAAACTTTTTATGGTTACAATATAACTCTCAGAACAAGTGTTTCTTGAGGAGTCTTCACTATTGCAGAATCTAGAAACAAACTGGAAGCATTTCAGCTCTTCAGAATTGCTTCAACCTGTAATACAATTTCTTCAAAAACACTTCAATACACATAATGCAAGAGCTGCAAAAGCAAATTGCCCTCAAAAAGCTAGCTTAGCTTTCTTCACCAACTCCTTTGCAAAAGCATAGAAAGAATTTGCTTTCAAATATGTTTTAAAGACATAAAAGCTTATTCTATCTTTCCTAGGCATCCATTTCCCAAAAAGGAATATTTTCCAACTTGAAAATCTTTTTCAAATCAAATTTCCAAAAAAGGAATATTTTCCAACTTGAAAATCTTTTCTAAATCAAATTTCTAAAAAGGAATATTTTCCAACATGAAAATCTTTTCCAAATCAAATTTCCAAAAAACAAAGCATATCCTCTTCATGGGTGCTCTAAAAAGATAAGGATAAGATTTGCCATAAACGGTAACTTCCTGCAATAGAAACCTGCTAAACAAGACCCAAGGTCAACTGAGGTGGCACTCATTATTTTTATCAGTGAGAAGCAAAATACAATTTTTTGAGAAAAAAATAAAAAGCAAAAAGCACAAAACATTTTTTTTCTAGAATGGCTTAAAAACACCATTTCGAAAAAAGCAAAAGGAAAAATTACTTTTTCACCTAAAAATATGAAACACCAGAAAGGACTCTAAGGTTAAGACACCTTAATCCCAACACTCCCTGCTAATTTATTTTTCCTATATAAAATTTTAAATAAGACACAAGCTTATGAAGTTGTAGTATACTCTCCAGGATGTGCAACTTACCATCTTCCTATCCATATTGCCAAAAATATGGATGTTGCATTCCTCATGCACATCCATGCAAACTACCTTCTAAAGACCATATTCATTGTTTAAAATATGGATAGAGTAAGGAAAGGATTCTTAATCATGTTTGGAATCAAATATGCTATATGCCTTCATTTTCCCTATATATTTCCATAATTCTTGTTTTCCTAACTTTAGCATCAAATACATGCATTTATTAGTTATGGATTAATGCAATATTTTAAAAATCATTATAATGCTTGTTTAAGGTCACATTGGTAGGGTAAAACAACTTAGAATGTAGGCTTATTGTTTTATATAGGATCCCTAAACATGTATACAATAATATTTTTATCAATTGTAGTTTCAAGTTTATTTATGTAGACTGAGGTGAAGGAGGTCGCCATCCATATTGACCTCATACATAGTAAAGATGAATTTTAGATAAAAAGATTGTTATTAGTAATCACATGTATGGTATTTGAGACAAATATTTTATCATGTCATAATGAATAAAGGGTTTAGACACAGTCCATTAAAAAACATGCTCTCGGTATCTTATGAAATTTTAGAGAAAGTGAGGAAAAAGTATTAAAAAATTCCATGGAGACTGGAGAGATAGGCTCTTGATTAAATAGTTGCAAATATTGTGTGGAAGTCTAGAGACCTACTTGATAGGCAAATAAGATAATATGAAGGTTCCACTTTTATTTCAAACTACTATCTACTCTTGGTAACTTACCAATTTTAGTGGGTTTTCTACACTTCATTTTCTCATTTTTGCAGGAGGTATCTCACCACATGAGACTATAATTTGTGAAGTATAGGGAAGTTAGAATTGTTGGCATGATCTCATTCATTTAGAGAATGCATTTAGTGGTTTGGTTATTTGTATGCATCTTGAATAGATAGAACTAATTCACATCATTTTTTTGCAAAAAAAGCAAGTATGAAAAATATGATAGTGAGTTGATGGAAATCAATTATTGTCTATAACCCTATCCACATGCATCATCCACCATCTATTCTGCCCATTTAAAGGGAACCTAAAATAAAAGAACCATTAGACTTGAAGGAAAATAGATCCATATTATGCATCAAATAATGAAGAATTAGGTACATGTTAGCATGTATTGAGTTGCCTGGAGATGTATTTATGACTACAGGTTGTTGTTGGTTGTGAGTATGGGTATATATAGTTACCAAAAAATATGGGTGTGCACATGTATAGTTAACAAGAGATGTATGGCTATGGAATTGGAGTTTCCTAATAACCATGAAAATTTGTTTATGCCAATGGATAATGATACCATACTGATCCACAAGTATATGATCAAAAGGTTGGAATCATATTTGGACAACTATACATGAATTTTGAGGAAGGATTACAATTAATTTTATATTTAAAGTGATACAAATATGATAAATCTTGTAAAAAGAAAATTATATTCTATCATCCAATGCAGGTCTATGAAAGTGCACAAGTCAAGGTCAAACCAAAAACTTGGCAAACAAAGAATAAAGTTGGTTGATGATTATTTAATATTTATGCTTCCACCAAATATGGGTAAAGAACACATACTGAGTTGGAACTATGGTCCAAGGACTCCAAACTTGCAAATGTTATCCTAAGTCAATCAAGGATAAAAGTAATAATAATCTGAGTTACTATGTATGTGATATATACTACTTAGAAAATGTCTTTTTGCATCTTTTGATTCTTGGTAAAGAAAGACATTCATTTTGTATCTAGAGAATACCAAGAATTGGATGAAAGGGCTATTGTTAAGAATAGATTACCCCATCAATTATAGTGGGTAGTAATATTTGCAAAGATTAAATCATGATTTTCTTGGTTTCAAATATGAGTGAAGGAAAACAACCAACAAATAACAATCTTTTTTCTCAAAATTTGCAATGGCCAATGTGGATCCTATGTAATACCTTTATAGCTTGGCCAATGATTCTCTTGTTTGTAGAAGAATTAGGGAGGATAAATTGAACCACTTGAAAACCTACTTCATCATTCTTACAACTAAGTTCTTTATTTTCCATAGAATGAAATTGGTTTTGCAATGAGTGAACTTGTGTACATGGGAGATATCCTACTAAGTATCAATTCATCCTTAACTAGCCCACTCCAAAGAATGACACTTGGTTGGGATAAATCAATGGCCACCACAATTTCCATGGATGACAAAAATTAGTTATCAAATAAAGTTCAAATAATAAAGGCAAAATAAGATTCCTTCTATAATGACTTCCAATCCCATACTAGGAATTTTAAAAATTTCATAACCATTTATAATATAATGTGATGTACCAGGAAATTACATAGGTGTAGTTATGACCTAAAATTAAATAAAATTAAGTTATTATGCATTTATGATAAATAAATATCGATCTCATGTATATTTTAGAAAAGGTTAGGCACAATATATGATAGGGGAGTACTTTATTGTCTCATTAGTCCACCAAAGCATTCTTATTTTTTTGTGCTTGTGGTACTGATTTTGTATGGAGATGGGAAGTTGGCACTGAGGCTCAGACCCATTCTGAATGACTCTTTGGGCCACCTCCATGACTAGAGCCCATTTGTATTGGGGACCTATTGTATCTAGTTTGTAGTAAGTTGCAATGATGAGGAAAGAGTTTCTGGCCTTGATTAGGGAAGAGTTGGTATGTAATAGGGGAGTACTTTATTATCTAAATTGTCCACCAAAGCTTGAAACTTTTTTCCTTGAAATAACTTGATTGAACAACAAACAATGTGGATAGGACATCTACAAGGTCATGAATTTGAATTTTAGTATAAGGACACTACCAAATCAATAACGTAGTTATTGAAATTATGACATGATGAAGAGCTAGAGGCTCCAAAACACCACTCAGTGAATCATTCATCTTTGACACTTACATTTTTACATTCAATTGCTTTATAAATACATTCAACTTGCTAACTACCCAAACCAACTAACTAACTTATAATTAATAACTAACATCTAATAAATTAACATTAATATGTTAATTTATTTATTAGAACACACATTCTATGTCATGTGCATTGATTAATTCCTAACACCACCCTTTAGTGCTGACATAGGAATTTTAACATTGACAATTGGCTTTGATTGGTTGTCACCTTCGTCTTCTGAGTTGCCACTGAAATCCACCTGCTTCAAATTTACTCCCCTTCAATGAAAGAACTTCAAATATCCATGGATGTCAGTTTCCACGAATCATGCACCCAAACTATTATACAAATATTTTGAAAAAATATGAATCTTTCACATCCTTATTACTCCAAAAATACATTTATCTCTCTAAATAATTCTAGCATTCCCCTTAACTATGCAAACATAATCTTTTAAAATGTTTGGAGCCACCACATAAAAGAAATATATGAATAACCTTATAGACATACTCTATTAATGACCTTATAGCTACATCATCTTTCATTAATATGCTCTCAAAGATGCATGTTACCTTTGAAAATTGTTGAATAACTCATTCATTCTCATAGAACTCTCTGATAGATATTAAATTTTTCCCTCTAAAGTTTTGAATAGTCACATTGTGTCAAATTGAAAGCTTGCAAATACCGAGATCACCGTTCATCTATTTTGGTTTTCTACATAACGTCGGTCTCTTCCTAGTGCATGTTAAGTACACAAATGCATTCTAAATAAAAAACTGAAGAGTAAGGAAGAGCCTTTGGAAACAATTTTTCCCAATTAGTTCTAAGGTCACCTTCCCTTCCACAAACATGGGCTTCACTTTAATAGGTTGATGACTTTTTCTCCCTACACAACTAGTAAAAACTCATCTTTGTAGGATGTAGAGTATCAAAAACTCAAATGTTGTATTGAACTTCAACTTAAGTAACCTTTTTCAAATGTTGGTCAAAGATTTGTCTTGAAATATGGAATTTGATTGAAAATATTTTCCAGTGCATGGCAATGATAGAGAGATCTTTATTTTTCTTGAAGTTTGTTTGGAGACTCCTTCACACAATATACATAAATGAGAGTAAAATTTTCCTTTGATGGAGTTTGCTAACATGTTAAACTTAAGATCTCATTAGTTAATTTTCTAAGATAGGGTCGATAAGTTTCGTAGAGATTTACAAAATACCATAAAATTCAATTCCTTTCTACAAATATTTTAACAACAAATCCTCAAACTGTTATGCACTTCAAAAATAAAAACTTCATGCAATTGTTTTATTGTAGGAAACTAAACTATCCAAAGATCAAGGGGACAATATCTTCAGCCAATGGAAGGAGTGGGAAAATGTAACATTGCCATCCTGTGGAGACTCGGGAGGGTTGGTTGTTCTTTGGAGAAGACATTTGCCACGAATGGAGATGATAGGGAGAAGTGATAACTGGTTACTTGGTAAGTTTCTAGGAGTTCTTAACTCTAAAGATCTCTAGGTGTTGTGTGTATATGGACCTTCAGGCACAACTTAAAAATAGCAAGTATGGTCTTTGCTTAGCTAGTGGTTAAAATTGTTCAAGAAGGAAAGGGTTATCTTAGGGGGAGATTTCAATGTAGTCCTAGATGAAAATGAGAAGAAAGGGGTTATATCTCACCTTTCAAAGTCTCAAATGAATTATAAGGATTTTATTGTGAACAATAACCTCTTGGGCTATATTCCCAAGAATGGTAAATATATGTGGAAAAATAGAGAAAGGATTTTCTAGAGATTGCAGAATGGTTAGATATATTTCTCATCTCTAGTGAGTGTCTTTAGGATAATTGGGTGTATGAGGATCCTGATATTCTTGCTTTCTCTAGGTCTCATCACTTTCCAGTAAGGCTTAGTATAGGCATGGAGGCGGGGGTTGGGAGAAAATACTTCAAGTTCCAAGAAATGTGGTTTCGAGATCCAACCTTCATGTCATTGGTGCAAGATTTGTGGCAAGTGGCCCCTTTTGTGAGAGGATCGAGAATGTTTCAGCTTGTATCTAAGCTTAAGTTTTTGAAGAAGGTTATGGACTGGAATAGAGATCATTTCAAGAACATTTTTATGGAAAAGAAAAGGATTCAACAAGAGTTACACATTATGGAGGCTAGAGTAATTAAATTTGGTATGGATGTTGATTGTTATCAAAAGGAGAAGTGTCTGAGAAGAGAGATGGAAGAAATATTGAAGAGAGAAGAAGTCTTCTAGCAGCAAAATTTAAGGGAAACCTGGCTTAAAAGGAGGGGATAGAACTACATCCTTCTTTCATCTTTCGACTAAAATCAGGAGAGTTTCAAATTCGATTTGCAATATAGTGAAGACTAATGGGGTGATGACTACTAACATGGATGAGATAAAAGATGAAGCTAGGTCTTTCTTTGGAAGTTTACTTTCAAAAGATGAAAGTTTGGCTCAATGGGAAGACGACAAGGTCAATATACCTAGGATGCTGTCAGAGGGGCAAAACAAGGAACTAATGAAGGAGTTTTAATTGGAAGAAGTTAAGGCTGATGTCTTCTCTATGCTAGGAGAGAAGGCACCAGGTTTAGATGGATGGATGAGTTCTTTTTTCAAAATTGCTGGGACATTGTGGGAAGAGATGTCTTCCTGGAAGTTGAAGAATCAAGGAAATTCAAAAATGTTCTTTAAAAAATGAAGAATACCAGTTTAATGCTTATCCCCAAGGTAAAGACTCCTATGAAGTTTGAAGATTTTAGGCCAATCTCTCTTTGTAACTATGTATATAAAATCACATCCAATGTGGCAACCATAAGACTAGCTTCACTTCTACTGGATATCATTTCAAAGGAATAGGGAGGATTTGTTCTAGGGAAGGAGACAGAGGAGGGGGAAATTCTTACTAACGAGATTCTTCATTCAATCAAAGAAGGGAGAGATCCAAGTATGGTTATAAAATTGGACATGGCAAAATCTTATGACAGGGTTGATTGGGAATTCCTAATGCTGGTTCTTGGTCAGTTGGGCTTTTCTACAACATGGAGAAAATAGATCTATTCTTGTATAACAAGCTCTAGAATCTCTGTATTGGTTAATGGAATGGAGACTATTCCATTTGAACCAACAAGGGGCCTAAGGCAAGGGGATCGCCTCTCCCCTTACCTCTTCATCCTCATGTCAGAAGAGATGACGTGGGCTATCAGGGAAGCAAATAGGAGGATGATGTGGCAAGGCATAAGGATTCAAGGATTGCAAGAAACCTTCACCCATGCACTTTTCGTTGATGATACTATCTTATTTGGTCAAGCTACAACGAGAGAAGACAAAGTGATCAAGGATACGCGATTGACTTTGATTATAGTGTTTTAGGCCAATTAGTGAATGATAGCAAATCAAAAAAATTATGTTCAACTTAGACGCGGGTAAGCAAGGTGAAATAGCCAACATATTTAACTTCAAAATTGAAGCCTTCTGGGAAGATATCTTGGTATTCCTTTGTTTAATGGGAGATATAGAAAGGACTTTTGGAAGGAGGTGATCTCCAATCTTAAAACTAAAATAGGTACTTGGAAAGGAGGTTGGTTGACGTTGGGTGGTAGACTGACCATGATCAAGGTGGTATTGACAACCATCCCTGTATACATGATGTCAATTTTACAAATCCTGAAAAGGTGTGTGTTTGGAACTAGAAAAGATTTGTAGACAATCCCTGGCAAGGGACCTCAAAAAGAAGAAAAATTCACCTTCTTGCTTGGGAGAAAATTTGTAAACCAAAGCTTCAAGGGGGGGCAAGAATCTTGAATTTTAATATACAAAATCAGGGTTTAGGAGTAAAGTTAGCCTGGAGCATGTATAAGAGACCCCAATCCTAATGGGTTAGGTTCATGAAATTCAAGTATCTAGATAGTGTGGAAAGAGAGAGGATATTCACAACAAATAATCCTCCATGGGGGTTACCCATGTGGAACTTCATTATCAGAAGTAGGGAGGTTATCCTGCCACACTTATCATGGGTAGTTCATAATGGGGAAAAAGCATGTTTTTGGGAGGACTCCTAGAACAAATAGCCAAAGCTTTCATTATGGGAAGAGCTCAAAGAATCAAGGATTTATCTGAAGCTTCATTGGGGAAGCAAGGTTAGAGACTATTGTTATTTGGTGGATGGCTTGGGTATGCATAAAGCGATATGGAGAAATCTAATGGATTGTAATTTTCCACAGGCTCAAGAGGATTTGCTTTAAGGTTTACTTAGGTCTAGAGTGGTCTTCATATTGAACCAAGAGGATGACCTTGTATGGACAACAGATAACTCAGGTTTGTACATAGTTAAGGCCACACGAGTCTTAGTGCAAGGAAAAAATCAGATTGGCCTACACACTTATGTTGGAACGATGCTACTCTACCAAAAGCTGGAGCTTTTGCATAGCTTGCAATGCACAAGGGAATCCTTTATGAAGATAGAATTCACAAATTGGTAATAGGTTTGAATTTTAAGTGTGTTCTATGTGGGAAGGAGGAGGAGAGTCTTGACCATCTTTTACTTCAGTGCTCCTTTAGTAGAGAATGTTGGTATTGGATCCTTAGAAAGTTAAATTGGGTCACACCCTTACCAGAGTCCCTATTATCATTGTTCAAGAGCTAGCCTAAATTATGGTCAAAAGAAACATTTGCATGTTTATGGGATGTGTGCCCTTCCATGGTGGTTTGGCATATTTGGTGAGAGAAATTTCAGAATTTTTAGGAAGGAAGATTTGACAATTCAAAAGGTGTGTGAGAAGCTAGACAAAGCTATTTCATAGGTAGTTTTGGCCAAGATAAGAAGATCAAGCATTTGGTGTGAAAAGTGGTTATGTTGGGATGATGAGATGGTCAGAAATTGGATTCATTTAGAGCCAATTGCTAATGGAGCAATAGGGATGCCAAGCTCTAAGGGAGTGAATAGAAGCCAGGTTACATGGATTCCTCCAAATCAACCATACTTTAAACTTAATTTTGATGGTGCATGTAAAGGTGATCCAAGGCTGTTTGGAATGAGATATGTCATTAGTAATTATGAAGGGAGGCTGATGGTGGCCAAATCAATGAAAATCTAGCAAGGAACCAATAATGAGGTGGAGGCTTGGGCTCTTCTACATGGTCTCCAACTGGCTAGAGATTATAAGGTTAAAAACCTATGGATTGAGGGGGATTCTCTTAATATTATTAGAGCATTCAAGGCCAAGAAGTTGGATAATTGGAAGGTAAACTACATTCTTTAGCAGACTCAGGATTTAGTTGGGAAGTTGGACAATTATCAAATTTCTCATTGTTATAGAGAAGGTAATAGAGAGGATGATGCTCTAGCAAAAAAAGCCATAGAACAAAGCTAGGATGTATGGATCTTTGATCCTAGACAAGGGAGCCTACCCACTCAGCTGATGACCTAGATTAAAGATGACATGAAGTCCCTTAAGGTTTTCTGATTCAGATTGATCATGTGTGTCCTTTCTTTATTTATGTTTGGTATGTTTGGTGAACGACTCTTTGGTAGAGGTGATGTGAGGGATATTTAAGGGACACCATGGCCAAGAATGTTCCATGTGTGTCATATGGCCTTTTGACACATGGATCATTAGTTGAATTCATTAGCATATGTGATTTCATGATAGCTTTTGATCAAATGTTCAAATCCAAGGGTGTTTTGGGTTGGAGCGAATGGGCATTAATTGTTAGTTATTGAGGGAGGTGCTTAAGGCTATCTCATCATATCTCTAACAACAAGTCCTTAAGACTAATAATGGACCAATTACCCTTGTCATATTACGGAGCCTCTCGCATGAAGGACATCTAGCTCTAATATCCATTGGAGGATAACCTAGTTGAATGCAGGTTTACACAATCACCAATTTATAATAAGATGACGCGAGGGGTGTGCAGAAGCTACCCCATTTAGGTGATAAGGACTTGGCATATTTATGGAAGATTCGTGGTATATAGAAGGAATTTTCAATGGAGGCACGAGACATATCCAAAAATGATCTACATTATTATTACAAAGGACCGATATTCTTGATGAATGACATCGTATCGCATTTGATCTGGATGCCTCAGGATTGGGAGAAGTACACATGCACCGACTCCCTTGTTTATTTATTCATTTTGCTTCATTATTGAGGGCATGTCATTTTATTTAGATTGCTACGATAGTCCTTTGGTCTTGTCTTTACTTTCTCTTGTAGGTTCTATCTATGGAGGACGATAAGCTCAACCAATGCCTTTTCTTTCCTACCATGTCGTGGGAACCTGAGATATGTGGCAAAGTAAAAATCATGAAAATGGCTCAAATTGTTGACTTGGGTTGCACTATGGTCTAGTTTGCGGTGTGCAATATCTGTGGACATAGGTGGATTCAAGGATATGAGAGTTTGTTGAACTGGTTTGATGTAGTGTCTCACATCTTGTCGAACATTATAGATATCATTTAAGATGATAGTTATGTCCATGCTATTGCCATGGGTTTGTTCTTTGATCACCTTTATAATGTAGATAGATGGAACCCAACTTTGCAGGCTATGACATGATGAGAGGCGAGGCCATGGTTGGAGGCTTATTCCCCATCCAAACTCTTAGAACATCATCAACAAGTGAATGCATGTTTAAAGCTATACAGGTAGGCCTAGCTTGCAGGTGCATCAATGGGTTGGAGAGAGCTCTCCATGGATAGAGCCATTGCTTCTCCAAATATATAGTGAATAGGTACAGGGATGCCTTTATTTCTATTCAATTCCTTTGAGTCCACGCCCCAGATTGGGCTCCCCATCTTCTCAAGGAAATCTTTGATGAGGACATGCAATTGGGCATCATGGAGTGATCAAGATTGTTAATCAGGTGGAGCCAGCCAGGACTGGGATGAGTTTTGTGCATCCAGGGCCTGCGCATGGTGATGATTTTGGGGCGAGGGTGAGGGATGATGCTTGATTTGTTTTATGTTGTTGTCTCTTGTTGCAGTGTGGTGGTTTGTTTGTGTTACTTTTTTGGCTAGCTATCTCAAGGTTGTCATCGGTCTATTTTATTTTTTGGGTGATAATGTTTTGGGTGGTTGGTCCAGTGTATAGGGTAGTATAGGGCCTTTTATGTTTGATTTGTATATTCTTTCTAAGCTATATGCTTATGGATTAGCTTAATCTCCATACTGTAATAACTCTTTATTAATATATGTTTGCATGGTCTACCACCTTTTCTAGTTAAAAAAACTTTGATCTGTAAAGGATCTAGGTGCCTCAAAGTGCTTCTAAAAACCACTGACAGATCACCCACAACATGATTTCAGGAATTCCATGGATTTTTCCTACCATTTATGTGGATACTTCCAGCACTATACTAGCTTGAAATGTATGAGAGAGTCCATAGAAATGTGCATGCTTAGTGAGCCTGCCACAACTACCAATATCACATCTAGATTATCCAACATTAGCAACCTTGTAGCGAAGTTTTTTTATATTTCCTCCTAGTGTTGCATCAAAATGGCTAATTCCTTTAGGAGCCCTAACATCTTGATCATTTCTCATTTATTTTGTTGACATACCAAACATTTGACCACAAATTTCTATATATCCCCTTAAGACCTTCCCAAAAAGTTCTTCTTTCTATGACAGTAGGTCTTTGAGAACCCTGAATGTCCTCCTATTGGTGAGTTGCACATTTGAGACAAGATGCTTGATTTAAACTAAGAATGGTTGAACAAAAAGAGCATGTCTTGTACTCGATGCATGATGGTAATGGATCAAATGAATGATTGGTTATAATCAAACGTATATCTAGTATGTATTGAAAGACATAGATTAAGGTGTCTAAGAGAATTAACGCTATGTTTATCAACATGAATTTTCCATTATAAAGTATGGATACTCATTCAAGTTGGATTACAATGCATATTACAGAGACACTCTATAATGTGTATCCTACAAATAGTAAGCCATCAATTTGCTAATTCTCAAAACGATCATCTCCTAGACATTAGAGTGGTGGATCAGTATATATTTGGTCCCCACACATTCCTCAACTATTCAGAACCCAAAAAATATTTCATCTACCTAACAATTGTTGAACTTTATTACAACAGTTTATCTTCTTAAGAATTGTTCATCTTCATCCATCGACTAAATGATCAATTGACAGTTGTCAACCAGTGGGCACTTTAGCAAGTAGATGAGTATTATTTGCAAGAACGAACATCATGTAGAACCATCCAAAGGACATGTGCTCATAAATAATTGTGCCCTCAAAAGATGTGTTATGGGCAACTAGTTATGCACACAAAGGAACATATGCATGCAATTCCAAATATCAATTGTACCAAAACCATCATGCAATTCTATGAATAGAGAAGCCAAATGCATGGTGAAGACCCTATGTAGAAAATAAAACATATGAAATAGAATAGAACAAATGTGAATGAACAAGACCTGTGTGCCAAAACATGTTTTTCATTTATGCAAGATTGCACAACCCACGAGATGCTCCTAGATCTGAACCATAAGGAATCTCATTTATGAATGAACTTATCTCAAGAATATGGATTCTGCTCAAGTTGTTAAATGAGCTTCTTTGTTGGAGGGTCATGTTACCACTAGGACCATGTTGCTTATACCCATTGAGGATGTAGCAAAGAAATGGTACAAATTATTGATTAGTCTACTACTTGTCGAGGAGGGCATCAACTACAATATTCTCCCTACCTTTCTTTGTAAATAATTTTCAAATTCATATGCTAGCATCTTGGTTACCTATTTTTTTTACCCCTCTAAACATGATTGTTTCTCCAAAATATACTTTAGACTCTCATGATTTGAAATGCCTTCCCATGCAGTATTGGAATAATTATTTAACTCAAAGAATGATAGATAACATTTATTTCTCATGTGTTGGCCTTACCAAGTGCTTTCCTTTGAGTTTCAAACTCTCAAATACTAAGGGATGCCCTTTTTGCATCAATATTGCCCCAATGCCATGTACCAGATCACCGCATTCTACCACAAATGTCTTAAAAAAGTTTGGGGTAGCTAGCACAAGGGGTGGAAGTAAGAGCTTCTTTAAGTTCCTAGAATGCCTGGGTGGCTTCCTCTGACCGTGAAAGGGAATCCTTCTTTATTAATGTTGTTAAGAGCATTGCTAGATGTGGGAAAATCTTCTATAGTATCCTGCCACCCAAGATTCCTCTTAAACCTTTGATATTTTTAGGTGTTAACCACTCTTTGACTACTACAATCTTCTTAGGGTCCACCTTAGCACCTTCATGTGACACCAAATGCCCTAAGCACTCCACTTCTTCTACACCAAAGGCATGTTTTGATGTTTTGTATAGAGTTTTTTATCTTCCAATACCCGTAACATCCTCTCCACAAGCTGCAAACGTCCTTCCCATGTTTTATTGTAGATGCGGCTGTCATCAAAGAACACCAACATAAATTTCCAAACAAATAGGCAGAAAATTAAACTCATGAGGCTTTGAAAGGTAAATGGAGTATTAGTGAGTCTAAACAGGATAACTAAGAATTCATAACAACCCTTGTGTGTCGTGAAGGTATTCTTGTGCAAATTGTCCTCCTTTAGCCAAATTTGGTGATACCACAAATGCAGATCTAAGAATGGCATGACGCCAAGCAACATGATAAGGTGTCACATAAGACAAGCAACATTGAAAGTAAAAAAATAAAGGGATCTACATGCATTGGAGTAAGTACAATATATATAGTCTGATCTATATGGGACAGTATTATATAATTGATTTATCAATTATTTGTAATTTGTTTTTGTGATTGTCATCATCCTCCAAGCATGTAAACTACGAATACGAAGGAGGAAAGGCACATGAAGGAAAATAATTTTTTTGGGTCAACATGGAAGGATGCTAAATCATCCAATGTTTTGCATCATCCCCAAAATATGTATGCAATTTAAAGTACAACACATAGAAGAATGTAGATATAGATAGAAGAATGCCACAAATTTTTTGTTCTCCCTATATCCAAGTGCCTACAAGGGCATCAAGGGTCATCCAAGGAGGACTAACAAACACTCTGTCACACCATGCACATGTGGGAGTTACAAATCACGTAGGCAAACACACATAAACATAGATGCATGAAGGGACTACACTTAAGGGTTAGACCCTAGCAGGTCAGTCACCTCCCAATCTTGCTCATCATAAAGGGGTGGAGGATAGGCCATTACAGGGACCACATTGAGGAAAGTGTTGGGCACAACGCTTGGTCCATCACATAGAGGATCAACATCCTGTTGGTTTTTTCCCAGATTGGATGCTTACTCCCAGATCTCCCTACAAGGTAGCCATCAATGATCAACAGGATCTCTGGGCCAGGGGCCAACAGTGTAGGAGATAGACTCTATATTTTATCTCCTCTTCTTCTTCAGGCTCTGCAAAACCTAGGGGGGTATTCCCTACTCAACATCCATGAGGATATGCATACAAAGGCTAAGATACCGACAGAAAGTAGATAAGTCCTCCTGTAAGTAGACCAAAATTGAAAGATAAGAGCAAAGCGGCTAGCTTTGGGCCTATTTGCAGTTGTAGACAAAGGACTTGGATCCTAAAACTAATTACTGTCCTAATGGTTGTTTTAGAGTTTTGATTTTGATTTTATGTTTGGATGCAAAGCTGGACATGGTGTATAATACAAACACAAAGCAAGATTGGTGCCTATCCAGGGCCTGGAGTCAGTAGACATACACCTGTGAATGTCAGCATGAACAACTAAAATCGGATTTCAGGGGGATACACATGATACCTGCCTTACAGATATCTCCCAATACAGAGTGTTAAGCTGTCTATACTTATGGCATCCCTATTATAGTATACCCTTCCCAATATTCAATCTAAAAATAGTTTAATCTACCCCTTGAGCAGAAGTTAAAAGATTAAACATTCAACATAGGAATTCTATGTTCTAGAATCTTAGACATTCCTTGAATACCTAGACTCAAAAGAAAGATACATGCAAAACTGGAGACAGAATTAGCATAGCACATGCAAACATAGCATTATTCATATAAGATTGACCATGAAATTAGTGGATTCATGCAAAAACATACAACAGGAGATACATAAACTCACAAGTTTTTATGGACAGGGCAACCAAAACCAACTGTATTATATTACAGAGCCAAATGTTCAACTTTCAACAACCACAGAATGAGTGACACAATCTACTTAAAACAGCCAGAAAGTGTACTCATAGAAATTAATTACATGATGGACATCAAAAAATGTCAGATACAGTCCATGAGAAATGGCGCTCAGAATTTATTGCTGCAATAGACAGGAGAGTAGACAAGGGTGGCCTCAAGCCCTGTGCTGCCATCTGGGAGTCTTCATGCCAAAAATTGGGTACATGACTATTCAACAACTCGCCCACGCCTTAGCACAGTCGCCATTGATGGCTCAACCACCCGCAGCCATCGAAAAAATAGTCACAACATTCAAAATGGAGCTTCCTGCCAAAACGTGCTTCACCGTAGGTTCAAATATGCAGGGAAATTAATCCCACATGCATGGTGCGGAGACCCCTCTACACTTTAAAAGCATAGCCGCATGTATACCAAATGTCGAGCACTTTTGCCGCGCTCGACCCACGATCCTTCTCCAAAGCCCATCGCCCAGACCTAAGCCATCGGCCAAGCCCATAAATCTCCTGCTGACCTCATGTGTTACACCGATGAAGCCATCGCAATCCCCTGTCGGCCAGACATAGACTATCGGCCAACCCAATGAAAGCTCTCACCGACCCTAATAGTCTCGCTGATCTCAATATTACATTCCCCTCCATCAGCCAGAGAAGAAGCATCGGGCTATCATTCCTCAAACCATCTTATAGTGCAAGTCTCTTCGATCGCTACTCCACATCCTGGTCCTTGGCGAGACATACGCCGATGACTCTTCATTGGCAAAACCCCTAACTGTCGGCCCAACTTAGAAGTCCTTCGCTGGTCGCACATGTTACGCCAATGCCTACCATCAACTCCACCATTGGCCAGACACACACCGATGGCACTTTCCATCGGGGTGAACTCCCTCCATCGGTGAACCACAGAACACATTGGCCGATAACACCACTCTTTCCGATGGCACTGTTGTCACCAAGACAATCCTCCCCATCACCCCGATGCCAGCTTCACACCCCTTGTCGCCAAGACAAAAGAACATCGGAGCAACAAAAATCTCTTCTGCCGATGATGCCGATCACTCTGATAAAACCAAAAACATAAAGCTTTGAACCATTGAACCCTGAACCGTTGAACCTTGAAGAAAAGGGTTCAAGCGGGTGGTTCAATGCGGTGGTTCAACCATACCGATTGGATCACATGGATGAGCAAAGGAATCACTTACGAAAAATATGGAACCAAAGCCCCTAAACCGTTGAACCATTGAACCGGTTCTACTCGATGGTTCAATGGCGAGGTTCAACACTAAGGTTCGCCGACGAGGTTCAAACCGAAAGTTCAAAGACACAATCGGAGCACTCAAAAAACACAACCTTCACCGATGACAAGTTACTCTGATGAACAAGAAGAGCTAGGGCTCAAAAAAGAAAAAACCCTTCAACATGCAAGCTCAACCTCTAGGTCAAAATGGGTACCAACACTGGTTCTGTCTGGGGACGTGTAGGTGCAAAACTACAGCGAGGACCTCAGAATCTCTAGTTTCGCAGATTGCGCCATATCTATTGAGCAACAAAGTCGATCATTGCACCAACTTGCACAAAAACTATATTTTTAGCCATCACTTGGGTGGCCCTGGGCAACCAAAAAGGAAGAACCATAATTTTTTCTTGTCAAATGCCTGATTCCAAACTGAAAGATCCCAATCCCAACTGAAAAGATTGGCATAGTTTGCCCATAAGGTCATCTGCTCAATTAGATATTCCACCATTTTTGACATCTTGCCATTTGTAGTATTGCCTTTGTCACTCTGCATTTCAAAATCAAACATGCAGCTATACATGCTAAAAAATCCTTCAGCATTAAGCAACATATGCATGTTATACTCTTCAGATGGTATATTATACTGCTCTTGGTAGTCTTCATCATTTATCTGGCTACTGCACACCATCAGGCACTCATCCAGCTGATCCAAAAACTCAAAATACTCAGAAAAAATGAGACCCCCAATATCTACTGATATTGAAAACAAATCCTAATCCACACACCCAATGTTGCACATGTCTAAACCAGGCGATGATGAACATCCACTATTCACAGTTTGCAAATCGATACTATCTTCACAAGAACTGAAGATATCTAATTCATATGTCCCCTCCTCACAAACTGTTGTAACACCAAGGTCAATTGTCTCTTTATATTCATCATCATCCTCAAAAAGAGGATTAATTCTGCACCATTGAAAGTCAGGACTCACAGCAATAAATGCATCCAGAGGCCCATCATAAAGGGGATTTATATTCACTGCAAAGTTCTCTTCTTCTTCTTCATGACACTCCAATTCTTCTTCATTACTATCAGATCTAGAGTCATAAGAAGAACAAACCTGATCCATGAATTGATCATGGATATCATTTTTATCATCTGATTGCCCCATATATAAGATTTCTGCTGTTTCAATGTACTCTGAAGTTGAACTATCTATATCATTTTCCAGCCCTCTAATACTTCCTGATGAAACTGATACTGACTGTTGATCCACATGATCACAACTTTGCACAACTGGATCATTTAAACATGAATGCTCTTTGTTTAGGACTGGCATGCAAATACTACTTGAAAAACCATTGTTTTCAACTTCATTTGCTGGGCAAATTAGGACATGCTCCTCTATAACAGTAACATCATCAACTTGGAATGATGCAAAAACTGGGACAACAGGGGTGTGAGCACTTTGACATTCATTGTCAACTCCTGAATTAACTCTTTCATTAACATTGGGGGCTACAGGACAACAAATTTTTTTAGAAAAATAACCCTTTTGAATACCATACCTCCAATTGTTTTCAATATCCATTGCAAACTGATGTGCCTGATGCAATGTGGTGGGCTCCTTATCTCTCAATCTATAACTCATTTTTTTGTCAAATGCTCCCAAATAGACGACTAAGCACAGTGCATCATTAGGTCTCATGCATTCTAGAATTCTATTCAATGCCCTCATAAATCTAAGGTTAAAGGCTGGGATCAACTCATCTTTCTCAATATGGATGTACATAAAATTACTAATAACTGCATATTCTGAAATTCTTTCACCATATTGTACTAGAAATGCAGATTTAAAACCATGCCAAGAGCTGACAGAGTGAGCTGGAAGGTAGGAAAACCAGTTCCTTGCATCTTCATCAGAGATTGAACAAATAATCTCATAACCATGTCCTCATGGTCAATCTCAAAGTCATCTATCACATTTATAAACTGCTGCAAGTGTCTCTCAGCTGATTCATCCTTTGCACCACTAAATTTGGGCAAATACTTTCTGATTTTAGGTGGAAGAGCATTTGGATAGCCACAAATGCCACTGAAATTTATGGGCTTATATCTGTCTATATTGAAGCCTCTTTTATTACATGATTGGGACTGACTATTATATGTTTTTGCACTTGACACTTCACAAGGGTGCATAGGCTGATAATACATCCTTTATGTTTTTGCAACCCTCCTCTCTACTCAGATTTTCTACAAACAATGACTTTAGGCACTCAAAATTCAAACTATTTTTTCAAACTTTCCTAAAGTCCTTTAAATGAGTCTTTTGAACAACATTGCATGCCCTTTGAAATACAGAGTAAATTCTAATAGAAGCATGCAAGCTCTGCTTTCACCAATGTTTCCCTTTTAACCAGTGCTATCTCACCAAATAGGGAGTCTTTCAAACAATATGAAATACTTGGATATGTTGTAGCAGCTGCAAATTCTTCTCTGACTGATTTTGTTCTTTTATTAGGTTCTTTGATGCAGAGTCGCCACATCCTTGAAGAGGAATAAGCCTCAAACAGGCTGAAGCTGAAAACTAATTTCTTTTGCTTTCTGGGTCATCCACCAGCAAAGCCACATATATAACCTTTTTCTTTTGCTGCAACAAGGCACCTCCAGGGCTGATTCTTCAATTTCTTAGACTCAAGCTTCACGGATATGACATTGTATCCCCAGCGGAGTCACCAATTTCTGTTGGTTTTTTCCCAGACTGGATGCTTACTCCCAGATTTCCCTACAAGGTAGCCATCAATGATCAACAGGATCTCTGGGCCACGGGCCAACAGTGTAGGAGATAGACTCTATATTTTATCTCCTCTTCTTCTTCAGGCTCTGCAAAACCTAGGGGGTATTCCCTACTCAACATCCATGAGGATATGCATACAAAGGCTGGGATGCTGACAGAAAGCAGATAAGTCCTCTTGTAAGTAGACCAAAACTGAAAGATAAGAGCAAAGGGGCTAGCTTTGGGCCTATTTGCAGTTGTAGATAGAGGACTTGGATCCTAAAACTAATTACTGTCCTAATGGTTGTTTTAGAGTTTTGATTTTGATTTTATGTTTGGATGCAAAGCTGGACATGGTGTATAATACAAACACAAAGCAAGATTGGTGCCTATCCAGGGCCTGGAGTCAGTAGACATACACCTGTGAATGTCAGCATGAACAACTAAAACTAGATTTTAGGGGGATACACATGATACCTGCCTTACAGATATCTCCCAATACAGAGTGTTAAGCTGTCTATGCTTATGGCATCCCTATTGCAGTATACCCTTCCCAATATTCAATCTGAAAACAGTTTAATCTACCCCTTGAGCAGAGGTTAAAAGATTAAACATTCAACACAGGAATTCTATGTTCTAGAATCTTAGACATTCCTTGAATACCTAGACTCAGAAGAAAGATACATGCAAAACTAGAGACAGAATTGGCATAACACATGCAAACATAGCATTATTCATATAAGATTGACCATGAAATCAGTGGATTCATGCAAAAACATACAACATGAGATACATAAACTCACAAGTTTTTATGGACAGGGTAGCCAAAACCAACTGTATTATATTACAGAGCCAAATGTTCAACTTTCAACAACCACAGAATGAGTGACACAATCTGCTTAAAACAGCCAGAAAGTGTACTCACAGAAATTAATTACATGATGGACATCAAAAAACGTCAGATACAGTCCATGAGAAATGGTGCTTAGAATTTATTGCTGTAATAGACAGGAGAGTAGACAAGGGTGGCCTCGAGCCCTGTGCTACCATCTGGGAGTCTTCATGCCAAAAATCAGGTACATGACTGTTCAACAACTTGCCCACACATCAGCATAGTCGCCTTTGATGGCTCAACCATCCGCAGCCATCAAAAAAATAGTCGCAGCATTCAAAATGGAGCTTCCCGCCAAAACGTGCTTCACCGTAGGTTTAAATATGTAGGGAAATTAATCCCACATGCATGGTGCGGAGACCTCTCTACACTTTAAAAGCATAGCCACATGTATACCAAATGTCGAGTGCTTTTGCCGCGCTCGACCCATGATCCTTCTCCAAAGCCCATCGCCCAAACCTAAGCCATCAGCTAAGCCCATAAATCTCCTGCTGACCTCATGTGTTACATCGATGAAGCCATCGCAATCCCCTGTCGGCCAGACATAGACTATCGGCCAACCCAATGAAAGCTCTCACCGACCCTAATAGTCTCGCCGATCTCAATATTACATTCCCCTCCATCGGCTAGAGAAGAACCATGAGGCTAGCATTCCTCAAACCATCCGATAGTGCAAGTCTCTCCAATCGCTACTCCACATCCTGGTCCTCGGCGAGACATACGTCGATGACTCTTCATTGGCAAAACCCCTAAGTGTTGGCGCAACTTAGAAGTCCTTCGCCGATCGCACATGTTACGCCAATGCCTACCATCAACTCCACCATCGGCCAGACACACGCCAATGGCACTTTCCATCGGGGTGACCTCCCTCCATCGGTGAACCATAGAACACATTGGCCGATAACACCACTCTCTCCGATGGCACTGCTGTCACCAAGACAATCCTCCCCGTCACCCTGATGCCAGCTTCACACCCCTTGTCGCCAAGACAAAAGAACATCGGAGCAACAAAAAGCTCTTCTGCCGATGATGCTGATCACTCCGATAAAACCAAAAACATAAAACTTTGAACCATTGAACCCTGAACCATTGAACCTTGAAGAAAAGGGTTCAAGCGGGTGGTTCACTGTGGTGGTTCAACCATACCGATTGGATCACATGGATGAGCAAAGGAATCACTTACGGAAAATATGGAACCAAAGCCCCTGAACCGTTGAACCATTGAACCGGTTCAACCCGATGGTTCAATGGCGAGGTTCAACACTGAGGTTTGCCGGCGAGGTTCAAACCGAAAGTTCAAAGACACAATCAGAGCACTCAAAAAACACAACCTTCGCCGATGACAAGTTACTCCGATGAACAAGAAGACCTAGGGCTCAAAAAAGAAAAAACCCTCCAACATGCAAGCTCAACCTCCAGGTCAAAATGGGTACCAACACATCCAAGGGAGGGTCTTCATGTGATTCATCGAAGGAAAGGTACATCAATCGTGTGAAGATCATGGACAATGATTGTATCTCTCATAAGGACTCAAATACATCTTCTTAAGGGGAAGAGTGATTGAAGTCACTATCAGAATAGATGACAAGTTGTGGCTACCCAATGTTGACGGTGAGATCACGAGCATTGCTGGCCATAGGTGGAGATGAGGTCTCCACGATTGGTGGAGCACAAACCAAAGGACTCAGTGGTGGTGAGGGTGGTGTGCACTTTGGCTTGCAAAAAGGTGGGGTTAGGTAGTGCTCTAGTTTATGCTTAGTCTACAAGCATGGAATGTACATGTCAATAGTTGTGGAGCATAAGATATCAAGGAACACCTGATGCTGGGTATGTAGGGTGGGAGCTGGCTATAAAAAAGTGGTGTTAGGAGCATTGCTAATGTTAGGCTGTAATGGTTAAGGAGGATTCAAAGATATCAAAGAAAAAGGTGGGGGATCAAAAAGAAAATGAGGTGAAGGAGTTAGAGGATCCACAGGTAGCTACATAGGAGAGGGATGCTCCTTAGGAGGTTGTGCCTCAACAGTGCATCTGTGGGCTATGACATAATGACGATGCCAGTGATTTGTCACCTATTGGTTCCATCGAGAGCAAGCGAGAGACTCTGCTAAGGAAGTTGGAGGGTCTTCCAACATGGGTTCTAGGTCATCCATGTTCACAAGGATGCGTGGGGAGACTGATAGAACTTTTAATGATTGGGTGACCATAAGTCAATGGAGAGGGTTCCTCGACATGGGTTGCTTTCCTCTTACATCCATAGGGGTAGGAGAAATAGGAGAAACCACCAAATGTTAGGGAGCCACTAGAGGGGAAGGAGCAGGAGTTCTCAGTGGTAGTGGGTTTCCTCATGTTTTTGAATTAGGAAGAGGAACAAAACTGACCAATGAATACTGAGAGGTCTCAAGAACATGCGGTGCTCTAGGATGTCCTCACAGAGGTCCTCTAGGTCTCATGTAAGATGTAGGAGGTCAAACCACAGAGTATGTTCCTGAAGCATGGGGGAGGTGAGGTGCACTTTGTGTGATTTACTTTCCTCTTCCTGTCATAGAGACAATGGAAGGAGCAAGAGCAATCTCTAATGGCAAAGGCACTAGAGGAGTAGCAACTAGTGTAGATGACAAGGAGGCACCAACATACAACTAGGCTATGTGGCTTGCTTTAAACTTTTGGTATGAAAGGAACAAGAAGTCACCATGAGGCCACATTGGTTCAATTATTGTCAGCCAAAAGTAAATTAAGGAGAAGTTTCCTCAGAAGGTAAGGGGCTTGAACCCACTATGGCAGAAGTGTGTGCCTAGCCTTCATGTGGTAACTTCAAACACTTATGGACTACATAGGGGACTGCCTTCATAGAAACGATCCATATGTGGCCTAATTTCACATGAAATTGGTCAAAAGTTGGGATCGTAGAGAAGGTAATGTCTAGGGCCTTAGGTCTAACTCAGACAAGTAGGGTAAGCAAACCCATGGTAAAACAAGAGGACCCATCATGTGCACATATCCAGACATCTAATTTCTCATAGTGATCCTGATAGAGCTCATGTATGTAAAGGAACTCCTTAGTGATCACATTAACCATGCATAGCAGGTCGACTAGTACGCCCTTAATGGGCCTTTCATCTACCATGGCAGTGATATAGAGGGGTCCATCATAAATGTGCAGCGATACATCAGTGGGTGAGAAGGAGATGATAGGCTCAAAAAGAACACGTTGATTGGGTTGAGGGTGATCATCTACCATAGAAATCATCTAGGAGAGAGAGGAAGGAGACTTGTCAGCAGGCTCTAGAGAAATCACCATGTCAGAGGGAAGCTAGATGAGATTTCTGGAATGCTTAGGCAAGGGGTTCGTGTAGATTTGAAGGTTCTAGTTTGGTGGAGCAACTAAATTATTTCCTTTGTTGTTCACTCCAAAGACCTAGATAACATTTTGACCAATTATTTCTTGCACATTGTGCTTGAAGCACATACATTTTTTAATGTTGTCTCATACTTTGTGGAACTGGTAAAAGACCTTCAAGTCATATGCATGTGGCAGGGGTTCAGAAGTATCAATGGGATGAATAGGTGGACAATGGATAAGGTTGTTGTTCAATAGTTGTTGCATGATTGAATAAAAGGATTTAGAGATCAGAGTAAATTATTGAGTCATCAGTTTTGCTTGCGAAGAGAGGGCCATAGCACTGTTATTAGGTGTTGTGGAAGCTACATTCTTGTAATTGTTATTAGTATTTATTTTGATAAAGTTTTTATTTTTCTTGTAGTTAAAAGAAGAAATATCACCAGATTGCCCAGAGGGCTCATCTATGATGGGGAGCCCTCATATTGACTTACCAATTGCTGGGAATCACGAAGTACCATGCAAATATGTGTAAATGACTAGTAACGCATCAGTAGAATCTTATCTCTAATCTGTAGTTGTGGGTTTTCCATGAAAACCCATTGCATGCCAGAGTCTACGAGAGAAGAAGGTATCTCTAAGAAGAGGGCCTGATATCAACCAATTAAGTTAGTCAGTTTATGATTCATAGTTTGCTTGTAGTGGACGAGGTCAATCAATGTGACTTGTAGTCCAATGTTAGTCTGAAAATACTAGAGAAATTGATTAACAAGTTGTTGGAAAGAAGTGATGGATGATCAAGGAGAGAACAAAACCAATCTAGCAATGTGTCCTTGAGGGACCAGGGGAAAAGTTTTTTGAAAAGAAAATTATTGAAGAGGAAATTGTTGTAGATAGTGGTAAATGCAGACACATGGTTCTGCAGGTCTCCCTTACCATTATATTTCTCAAGACGTAGTACTTCAAGTTTGGTGGAAGAGCTGCATAGAGAATAGCTAATTATAATGGGCTACATGTATAGTAGGATGGAATGGAAGGCTAAGATGTGGAAGTGGATATGCAAGCCAACTATTGTTGAAAGGAGTTAACATTTTGGAGTAGTTGGTTGATGACAGGTTCAGTAGCTTTGTTGGATTGTGCTTGGACATTCTAGTTTTGTGTGTTGGATTGGAATTGAGAGGTGGTCATTAAGGAATTCTAGAGTTGACGCCTAAGAAAATTTTATGGAGTAAAAAGTGTACATATGCCTTTTAACCTCCTAGATTAGTTAGGGTAAAATCAAATGGATGTTGACCTAGGACTCTTAAATGGGTCCTCCCTTGTCAGCTCTTTCAATTAATTTACTAAAGTTTAATGGGATAACATATATAAACAAGTGTTTGAATTTATTTGTAACTAGGTTGATGATAACAAACTTGATGATAGCAAGTTTATGATATTGTGCAAAGGTGAATTCAAGGCATTCATTGTCTTTGTTGGAGAATTGTGTTAGTATTGTGTTTGTTGCAGATTTAGAATAATCATCAACATCCTTATGAGTTGAAGAATCTTCATCCTCCTAAGGGCTTCATCGCCAAGGTGACATTATCATTGTGTTTGAGTCATTTCATCATTATTTGGATTATCTTTAGCCTCTGCCCTGCTAGGGCACACTCTCTCATTAACAACGGTGTTGGGAAAGCTTGAAAGCTAAACCAAGATTTGACTAAGGCAAATCCCTAAACACCACAACCCCCAAACCCCTTTCTTCATGTGTGCAAGTTACAGGTGTGGGAGTTGTGGAAGTGAAGGTACAAGGAAGCTGTTTGAAGGATAGAGATTCCAGATCTAAAAATAGAGTTTGGAAAATCCATTGTAGCAGACTAGGGCACAAGCCTCGGCATCTATTAGGCCAAACAAACTTGAAATTCAACATCAAAGCATCTTCTGTGACATTTTTGCAATTTTGAGTTATCGAAGATCTGAACTTTCTAGACTCGGGTGCTAGCCCCCGTGTCCTCCAAAATTTTAGATCCTAAGGGACATGTTTAGACATCTCACTGATCACCTTGGCACTCTCAGATCCTGATTTGTTGTTTTTGTTTTACTGTTATAAGTTGATTGTCATAGATCTAGGGTTTAGAGCATTAATTGGCCTAGGGTTTGATGATAGGCTTGGTTGAATCACATTTTTCCTCTACAAACAAGAGTACAAAACCTATAACTAATTCCTCTTTTATCTTGTAGTGACTTGGCTCAGTTTTGTCCTTGAATGTTGTAGTGAAAGGAGGGTTTGATCTAGTGTACGCACACACATATCCACTCATCCTCTTTTCACTATATAACATTTTGGTGAACCCATGTTTTTAATTAACTTGCATCTTGTTGAATTTTGAAATTAGATTTTGCATTACATCATATCATACTTGTCATTCTACATTGAAAAATGTAGCATACACTTGAAAAAAATTGAAAAAATAAGAATTCTAGTCTTGCATAAAGGCATAGTTTTGCATTATTTTCCTTAGATATCGTTGGAAGTATTTGAAAATCTGATTTTTACATCAGACCTGAGTCAAATAATAGCAATTAATCATTTCATTATCTCACACCTTGCATTTGCATATCTCATTTGCTAGGGTTTTGTTGAAATTTTACATTTTTCATATAACCTAGTTTTTATAAAAAGCTAGGGTTAGTAGGACTTCAAAATCTTATTTCAGATTTTGCTGCTCCTTCAAACACTAATTCAAATTTGATTTTGAGTTGTAGTGTTTCTTCATTGTGTGTTCTTGCATTTAAATTTCAAATTTTGCAATTACACATTGTGTATTTCAACAAACATAACTACCTTAATCTCATTGATTGTACTCTTAGTTTGTGCATTGAGTGTTATTGGACTTTACATGCATTGTATAACCCACTACCCTACTAGGAACATATTTCTAAGAAGAAGTTGTAGGCTAATGGGTTCTAATGCTATTGATAGCAACAATTTGCAAACATCAGAAAATCCATTATACAACCACTTTACAAAGGGTGAATCAACACCTCTGCATGACATCTTAAATGATAACATGGAAAAACCAATAATTCATCATTTTGAAGAAATGGGTAAAAAGGATATATATGTGCCTCAGGAACATCTTAAGGAATTGGACAAACAACTCACTAAATTTCAACAAATTGTAGAACAAGCACATCTAGCTCAAGAAGTGGTACCTATTGTTGAAGAAATAAGAGGATTGTTACAAGAAGGACAAGAGGGTGTTGACATGCTATGTGGATTAGCACATATAGTGGATCATAACATTATGCATATGGCTAGCCATGGGAATAACATTGAAAATGTGTCACCACCAAGGTATATTAGTTCGCTAGTCCAGACACCCATACCTACTACTAGAATATCCACTTTTACATCATCAATTCTCCCCACCAATTCACATGCTTGTAGTAATGCTACAACTACCATGGGAACATCTACTAGAAATTATAAATCCATTGGATTTAATTATCAAAACTTTGCACCTTATGTAGCCATACCAATGCATACCTATTCTCAACCACCTATCACCTCTACCTATTCTCAACCACCTATCACCTCTACCTATTCTCAACCACCCATCACTTCCACTTATTAACAACCATATCTTAATTTCACAACTGTAGTGCAACTAATTCACCTATCTCAAATCCAAAAATTACCTCTTCATCCAATGACACTCTCTTAAATCAACTTTGGTAGAGTATGTTTTCTTTATAGCAGAAAGTGACAAATTTGACTAATGCTTCCTCTCAACCTGCTTGACCAACATATCATGCTCACATTCCTTTTTCCTATGCGATTTTGAGAACTCCAATGCCTGATAAATTTGAGACTCCTTTCTTTGAAAAGTACGGTGGTAAAGGTGATCCTAATACTCATGTGGTAGCATTCACAGAAATGTGTAGTGATTACTTCTTTAATGAGGAATTGTTAGCAAAACTCTTTCGTTGGTCTCTCAAAGATACTGCTTTAGAATAGTTTTGCTCTCTACCTCCTAATTCAATCAATTCCTTCTCATAGCTAGTTGATCAATGCTTACAATATTTCCAAGCAAACATTGGACCTAATGTCTTATTGATTGATTTGGTCCATTGTCAACAAGGCTCGAAAGAGAAATTAACAGATTTCATGGGTCAATATCAAGGCCTCATCTCGCAAATACAATATCTGATTAAAGATGAGGATCTTTAGAAGGTATTCATTACAAATCTACAATTGAGCATACATGACAAGATATTATTAATGAAGTATAGTTCTTTTCAACACTTATGCACAGCTCTTTAAGATTACCAACTTTCAGCTAGTCAGTATGAGAATCATACCTCATTAGCTCCTATTGGACAATCTATAGTTGGACCATCTCAAAATTCATTCAAGAAGAATAATAGGAATTTCATTAAGATCAATGATTCAAATAATTTTCACTCACAAGTGTCTGCTATTACAAAGTCTCCTCGAGCACCATATCAATTCAAACAGGAATAGAGATAATTCACTCCATTATCAGATTCTCTCCATTCGATAATGACTCAAGAAGTGAACAATAATCTTTTGAAGCTTTCTTCTACTCCTTTCAACAGTACTAGGCCACAAGGACCTTCATTCAATGCTAATGCTTATTGTCACTATCACTGCTCGTCGGGACATGATACTGAAAGATGTATGCATCTTAAACATGAAATTCAAGATCTCATTGATTCTAATATGATACAAGTTATTGATGTGAAAGACTTGAGGGAAATAAGTTAGTAGTGCCTCCAAATCAAAATTTACAAATATTCACCAATCCTTTTCCTAAGCATAGCAACAATAATATGGTGGAACAAACTACATTGGAGATTGAAGATGACTATCTTGACTATGATGGCATAGTTGGTATGTTAGAAGTGGATAAGATGACAAATGAAGATTCACCTCACCCACGTGGAAAAGGTATCTATGTTGAGGTTCCTCCTCCATTATCCCTTTATGGATAGGGAGATAATCAAAATGCACAAGATATGCAACTGGAACAGCCTATATGTAATCACTTGAAGCAAGAGAATGTGGTGTCAATGAGAAGCATTCCATTTCATCATGAAAGGCTCATTAAGCAGAATATGAAAGTAAAAGGCTACAAAAGAACAAGGCGACTATCATTGGTGGGAAATAGCAACGATTCCCCTCCTTGTAAGCAACAAAAGGTTTCAAATATACAGGGTCTTGAGAAACAAGCACCACATGGTCGTTTTGGAAATAAGCATCAATCAGGTATGAGTTCTTCACACATCTTACCATGCTTGATGGAGCACCTCTCAAAGATGCTCGCAAGTTTGATTTCCTCTTAGATAAATATAATTCTGTGTTGTGTTTTGTTCCCCCATGTTGTGTTATGTGTTGTTAGGTCTCTTTGGATGACCCTTGATACTCTTGTAAGGTCAAGGATACAAGGAGACCACCTCTATTGTGACCATTCTTCTATTTTTTTCTTCATTCTTCTATCTTTAATCTCTATTTTATTGTTGTGTGTTATGCCTTGGGGGCATAACTTTGTGGAGGATGTCCTGGGGGCATCTTCATGTGTTGTAAACCTAAGTCACTTTTGTCTCCTCTCTCACTTTTATTGTTTAACTTCTTCAGTGGCTCTACTAGCCAAAAGATGATGAAAACAAATAAATATTGATAAGGACCGTGTGTCCCTTTAGCAAGAAAGAAAAAATGGACTTAGTCCATATATGAAGATGGGGTTGATATATATATCTGACGCTTGACTAGTAGAATCACTCTGTGTTGTGATTTGTTTTATGATATCTATTGTAACAAACTTTTGTAATACTCTCAATCTACTTCAACACACTTTGGATTGTTTTGTATCTCACCTTGTTTCTATGCTCGGTCCTGAGATAACTACAGTATAGCCCAACGGATATACTCAATTCCAAACCTACAAGTGTAGCCTTGGTCCTTTATGTGATCTAATATATGATTTCTACACAGCTTCTATGAATGGATTTGGTTATTATCTTAGAGTAAGGTTTTCTAACCAAAGCTTACCTCTTGTTCATTATTTTAGAAAATTATATCGCTGTGTTTATGGGAACATTCAGTGATCGTGGCACATGTCACTTTGGGGGCATGGGCTTTGAGAAAGCTCTTGTTCCCTTGTGTGTTTTCACTCTACCTTAATGTGCTTAATACCGACAAATGGGATCAACCACCTTAAGGTGGGGGCATATATAATGGTATCTACTTGATTACTTTTACACTGACAAATCATGTTTGAAATCCCTCACCATGAGGCGGGATGGTGTATCTCTTGAGCTAGTGCACATCCTTTTAAATCAAGCAAGCCCTCATTGCAAGGTGGGATGGTGTATATATTGAGCTAGTGCACATCCTTTTATATAAAGCCCTCATCGTGAGGTAGGATGGTGTATATCTTGAGCTGGTGCACATCCTTTTATATAAAGCCCTCATCGTGAGGTGAGATGGTGTATATCTTGAGCTAGTGCACATCCTTTTATACAAAGTCCTTGTCACAAGGTGAGGTTGGATCTTGAGTCATTCACCCTTAAGCGTCTTTGGCAGTTGTGGTAGTGTAGCTCAACCGTCAGGTGTGTTTGGAGTGTTTTAGATAGTGGAGTGCAGCGGCGAGCTCCTTCCTATCACCCATGTTTGTTGTGTATAATACGTATAGTGTGTCTATGGCATACTATGTGGCGCTTGTGTATTCTGTGTGTCTTCCATGCATTTTATGTGTCTTCCATGTGTTTTACATGTCTTCCTTGCATGCCTTGCGTGTTTATGGTGTGGCCTAAAGTTGTGTGGTGATGAGTTCCCTCCCCACATAGTATGTGTTTTGTGTGCTTGTGTGTGGTCTAAAGTTGTGCGGCAATGAGTCCCTCCCCATGTTGTGTGTTTTATTCACTTTAATATATATATATATATATATATATATAATTGCTTAATCATGTCTTCTCTTCATATATACTCCGTGTATTACGTGACTACGCTCATGTCTTCTTCGTGTATTACGTGCTTTCATTGTCCTCTTCATGTATTGTGTGCTTCCTTACTGTATTCACTGTGTCTTATGTTACTACTAAGTGTTTTCTTATGTTTGCCTAAGTCTGGGCTAGAAATGGTCCTTCAAGATTAGGGTGTGTGTTCATTCTAGTGTTTGATGTGTTTTGATATGCTTCGACCATACTTTAATGCATGTGTTGTATTGTAAGATTGCACACACATTAAAGTAGGGGCTAAATGTTATGGAGTAAAAAGTGGACACATGCCTTTTTACCTCCTGGTTTAGCTCCTAGATCCCTGTGTTAACACTTTACAAGTAAATTATTCATCCCGATGAGAAATCCCCTGAAACCTATGACAAATGGGGACTAGGGGCCCATTTTATATCTAAGTCTGGACCAAAAAGGCCCCTTGGGACTTCGGTGCCCGTACCTAAGTCCACCCTGATTGGTCAGGGTAAAATCAAATGGATGTCAACCTAGGACTCTTAAATGGGTCCTCCCTTGTTGGCTCTTTCAATTAATTTACAAAAGTTTAATGGGACAGCATATATAAATGAGAGTTTGAATTCATTTGTAACTAGGTTGATGGTAGCAAACTTGATGATAACAAGGTATAATGATATTGTGCAAAGGCGAATTCAAGGCATTCATTGTGTTTGTTGCAGACTTGTGTTGGCATTGTGTTTGTTGTAGATTTGGAATCATCATCAAAATCCTTATAAGTTGAAGAATCTTCATCCTCCTAAGGGCTTCACTACCAAGGTGACATCATCATTGTGTTTAAATCATTTCATCATTATTTGGATTATCTTTAGCCTTTGCCCTGCTAGGGTACACTCTCTTATTAACAATGGTGTTGGGAAAGCTTGAATACTAACCCAAGATTTGACTGAGGAAAATCCCTAAACAACACAACCCCTAAACCCCTTTCTTCGTGTGTGTAGGTTATAGGTGCAGAAGTTGTGAAAGTGAAGGTACAAGGAAGTTGTTTGAAGGATAGAGTTTAGGAAATCCATCGTAGTAGACTAGGGCATGAGCCCCAGTGTCCAGCAAGCCAAACAAACTTGAAATTTAGCATTAGAGCATCTTTTGTGACATTTTTGCAATTTTGAGTTATCAAAGATCTAAACTTTCTTGACTTGGGCACTAGCCCCCATGTCCTCTGACATTTAAGCTTCTGAGGAATAGGTTTGGACATCTCACTGATCACCTTGGCACTCTCAAATCCTAATTTGTTGTTTCTATTTTACTGCTATAAGTTAATTATCATAGATCTAGGGTTTAGAGCATTGATTGGCCTAGGGTTTGATGATAGGCTTGGTTGAATCACATTTTTCCTCTGCAAACAAGAGCACAAAACCTATAGCTTTGTCCTCTTTCATCTTGTAGTGACTTGGCTTAGTTTTGTCCTTGAATGTTGTAGTGAAAGGAGGGTTTGATCTAGTGTACACACACATATCCACCCATCCTCTTTTCACTATATAACAGAAAGTAAATGATAAGGAAGTATTTGGGGGAACATAACCAAACTGATGTATGGGGTTCCCACTCAATCCCATAGAAGTGGTGTTAGCATTATTCATTTGTGCAACATTTTTCAAGATGTAAGAATAAGTAGAAGTAGAAAGGGAGGAGGTTGGCATAGACATCGAAATCTGAGCTTGAGAGCTATTCGACCGCGACTCACTAAGTGTATGCATGCAACTATCAAATGATGGAACATTGTTGTTCACTATGTGATCCAAGCCACAAAGGACATCTGTGTATCATTGCTTAACAACTGTCTCAAAATTCTCAACCAGGGGTACAATTTCACTGGCTAGGTGCTCAATACCCAAATAGTCACAAATATCAACCAACTGACTGTCCAACTATTGTATTTGGGACACTGGTATACTAGTGATAGTTGTATCTATACCAAGAGGATCTATCGAGTCATTCAGTCCAAAGAAGGGATCGGTATGAGAGCATGGGATAGCAAGGATCTGTACCCTAGAATTAGACATCAAGAAGTTTAAAATGTCACTAACTAGCTGTGTGGTGCAAGAGCTACCAGGAGCACAAGAAGCCATGAATATTCTTAGACTTCTTCAGATGAATAAGTCAGAGTTAGAGCATCGTGTTGTAAAGCTCATAAATTAATACAAGCTATGCAACATACAGATACCCATAGATCTCACGATATGATGAATAGAACTAGAGGAGGAAAATGTTCTTGTTTTAAAGGAGGCGTTTCATTTTTATTTTTCTATTTTTTTTAAGTTTTACAAAATATTTTAAGTACGTTGGGTTCACCAAAATATTTGATGGAAAATTTACTTCTAACTAAACTATTGAGAATCACTTCTAAGATAATGAGAAATGTTGAGCTAGGTAGAGAGGCAACTTCAACCCATTTACCTGGTATGGATCCATAGACTACTTTATTAGCTAATAGATCAAGTATCTTATTAACTTCTCTATACATGTGGTAGATTTTAACTTCCTTGAAGACCTTCATATTTTCTATCACATATTCAATTAAATTTTTTATGGTCTATCTAGAGGATGTAACCTTACTAAGACATTTGAAAGTGTTCAAGGAATCCCCCTCTATGATAACATGAGAGTTGTTTTAAGTCTTTAGCTAGCTAGATACCCCAAAAGGCAACCTTCACTTCAACAAAGTGATTAGTGAAAAATCTCATATTAACTATATAGGTGATCACAAACCCACCCTTTTTGTCCCTAATAACTCCTCCAACTATAGTTATACCCTAGTTGCCTTTTGAGGAACCATCAAAGTTCAACTTCAGCCAATTAGGAGGAAGGAAAATCCATTGGATGAGATTCCTATTGACTTTCTTGCTATACAATATTGCACCTAAGTTAATTTCTAGCCCCTAATTTTAGTAGTAATCCTCTATTGAGAGATTTGAAAAGAATTTGAGAATGTTCTTTTCTGAACATCACTTTAAAGTTTTTATTAAGAAAGCATTGAAAATTTTATTTCCCACTCTATTGATTCAAAGAATCAAACCCTTGAAGATACAAAAGTTTTTTTCCTTCCTAAGGCCCCACCATAAGTAAGGTAGAGAAAGGTTCCAAATGTATTTAAATTGGGGTTTGAGGAAGGGAGGGAGCCATTAGAGAAATAGGTCCAAGAAGGAGCTAGGTTGACACTAGAAAAGCCCAAATTTATCAAGGATAATGTTGTAATACTATTAGGCAAAATGACAATCCAACATGTAAAAAACTAATTCTACATCCCTTTCACAAATGCACATCTATTAGGGTCAAAAAGCTTATTTTCATAAGTTTTTCAAAAGAAAGAATTTCATTTTGGTAGGCAACCTAAAAGAAAAGATTAATTTTAGCAGTTAGGGATTTAAACCAAACCTCAAGGGATAGGGGAAACCATTTGAAAAAAGGTTAAGAGGAGCATGAAACCCAATCTAAAATAGTAGGAATGATCTTGCAAGGAAGACCAAAGAATGTCATTACATCTCAACTTGGATAATAGAGAAACCTTTGAGAAGGTTGAAAAGGCTAGAAGAGTGGGGAAGAAACCAAATCTAAAAAGTCCCTGAAGAAAGCTTTCCAAGACCTTTGATAATCCTTGAGCTTAATATAATCTAAATTTTTTCTCCAAAAGAGGTTTTGAAGGGATGGCAAAGTGAGTTCCAAGGGACTAAGAAGCTAAATAGTTTATCCATAATCCACATATCATCCCAAAACCAAACTTTGTTTCTAATATCTATATTCCACTTGGACCCTTTCCTTATGAGGTCTCTACACTTGATCAAATTATTCCAAAAATAAGACCTGAAAAGGAGATGAGAATTATAAGCGAAGCCACAAGCTATGTTGTTCAAAAACTCCAACCCACTTTGGCTGAAAGAGATTTGTTTGAAAAGGTCTCAATCTTCTTAATCCTAGACCACCTTGATTCTGGGGAAGGCACACCTTATCCCTAGAAACCATGGCAATCCATTATTTTTCTTTCGAGTCCATAGAAATCACCTCTATATTTTCTCAATTTTGTCAGCCAAATTGCTTGGGTTTATAAATAAGGACATTAATTAAATTGGAAATCTTTGAAAGGAGATTTTGAGAAGTAGTAGCTTATGAGCTTGACTAAGAAGGTATCCTTTCAAACTAGCTAGTTTTCTTCAATAAATGATCCAAAAGGGAGTTCTACATACAAGTTGACATGATGCATTTGAAGAGGGGAATACTAAGATAGACTAAGGGAAGCTCCTTCATTTGACCTCTGAGAATTCTAGCAATCCTGCCTTGATGAGTAGGGAGTGCTAAGAAAGAATAGAACACTCTTGTTGAGTTTGATAAGTTGGCCAGAGATATTGGCATAGTTGTCCAACAAGACCTTAATTTGATTAGCTTCTTTGATTGAAGCATCTCCTAAGATGATAGTATCATCCACAAGTTGTTGATAGGAAATAAAGTTAATTGAGGAAGAAGGTTTGAAGTTGGTAGAGCCTTAGAGAATAGGTCCTACCTAAATTATTTACCATGATAATAAAAAGATAGGGTATAGAGAGTCGCCCTACCTCAATCCTTTCTCACTAGAAAAAATAAACTAATGAGCCATTGATCAATAGGAAAAACATAGAAAGAGATACGCAGAACAGAATTAGATTATGGAACTTATGTTGAAAACTAAATTTGTCTAGCAACTTAACCATGAAGGAGCATGACACCCTATCATAGCTTGTATTCATGTCTAACTTGAGAACTATACGAGCATTCATCGAGTGAATAGATTCAAGAACTATGATAATATATTCAAGGATTTTCCTACTTTGCATGAATGAACTTTGATTGGACAACCTTTATTTCCACTCAAAATTTTAGACAAATTTTGATCAAGGAAACTTGTAAATATAAATCCAAAATTAGCTATTACTAGGAAACTCTACCACTTCAAATTGTACTACAAAATCTATTCTCTAACATGGTTTTAAAGATGACAAATCTCTCCCAACAACTTACTCCAAGGAACTCTAGACTCCAATTCTAAATGGCACAACAAATGCACATTTGAAAATAACACTTTGGTAAAGAATTAAAACACTATCTTAAAATAACTCCACAATCGAAACACTTAAATACATACTCTCTTCTTTGCATTAATCCATCTATAATCCAAGTAAGGCCAATCAAAAGATCTAGTAGTGCACACAGTAAAAAATGTTATGAATCGTAACTTGAAAATTAATTACATTCTGTACACAATTGATGAAGATAACAAGTCTTGCAATGAAATACAATTGTATGCTCACACAAAAGCTCTTCTAAAACCACTAAGTTTTGATATAATAGCTACTAGAATCATGATAAAGTTATAGTAATTGTGAGTCACTAATCCTAGACAACCTAAATTATTGCTAGTCATTTTTTGCAAAAAAATGATGAAGCGATATTATATAGTAGTGTGCACTCATAATAAGTGCAAGTATTAATCACACATAACTTAAATTATCTCTAGTCCTTTTGGCCTTAGAGTGATGAAAGAAGATTAGATAGTGAATATAATATCGCCAAGTTATTTGCCAATGAGTTGGTGGTTGAAATTGCATTTTGAAGTGAGGGTAGAGATAATTGAGTTGTATTAATTGTGCATAACTATATTTAATATAAATCTTTTTCCAAAGAATTAGTAAATTATGTAGATTTATTGGACACAAATTAGAAATATTGTAAGGATGATTTACTTGCACTCCAAGCTCTCTTGATTGAATTTAAACCTTAAATGTTTACAATTGCATTGATATTAGGGTGAAAGAGTAGGGGTTGAATCACGGGGAGTGATTCAACAATAGGAAGAATCACATGAAGTAATCAATCCAAGAGTTTGATTCCTAGGCCTCGCATCATGAGAGCCCCACCCATTCATTCATTTTATCCTAGACTTTTATTTTAAGTGATGTTAATATATGATAAAATAATTTAAATTCCATAAAAATATAACTTGAGTAGTTTTTGCGAACATGTACCTATTAGACAAGGCCTAAATTTGATGGCCATATAATTATATTTAAACATTTTTATTATAAAATACAATTTTATTCTTATATATTAGAAATCCTTCACAAAAAGGGAAAATACAATATAAGGAACAACTACTCCATTAATCAAAAGACTACAATCCACATAATATCCATACTACAGTCAACCCAAAAAAATCATATCCGTATCACCCATACATAAGAAATAATACATCAAAAAACTCAACCATAACTAATCATACCTAAAACCAACACTACTGGGTACTATTATAATCATGTTGATTACACTCAAAAATACCAATAGGTGGATCAAGCATGTCACAATTAAAATTTTAAGAATATTGTAATACACAAAAAGAAAATTTTAAATAGACTATCAAAATTTTAATAAAATTACTTTTATGTATAAATTTAATTCATATATGATTTTTTAAAAATAAAATATGAAAGACAACTTCAATTAAATAAACGTTTGCTTGGCATGCAGGGTAGATGGTCATATTTAAGTCTGGATATTATTAAGTGACTCATGATAGGTGACAATTTTAAATGGGGTGAAGGTCCGGGATTGTTTAATAATGAGGAGATAGATCAATTGTTTTTCAACATTGCTAACCATTAATAAGGAGGGAGCATAGTTATTTATGATCTTCAATGCATTAGGCTACTAAATGTTGATTTCCAAGAAAAAATTAATACGTGTAAGATAGTGTCTCCCAAGTGTTCTGCTGCATTTCAAAAGAAAGCAATTCATTTTGGTAGGCAACCTAAAAGAAAAGATTAATTTTAGCAGTGGGATTTAAACCAAACCTCAAGGGATAGGGGAAACCATTTGAAAAAAGGTTAAGAGGAGCATGAAACCCAATCTAAAATAATAGGAATGATCTTGAAAGGAAGACCAAAGAATGTCATTAGATCTCAACTTGGCTAATAGAGAAACCTTTGAGAAGGTTGAAAAGGCTAGAAGAGTGGAGAAGAAACCAAATCTAAAAAGTCCTCGAGGAAAGGTTTCCAAGACCTTTGATAATTCTTGAGCTTAATATAATCGAAATTTTTTTCTCCAAAAGAGGTTTTGAAGGGAAGGTAAAGTGAGTTCCAAGGGACTAAGAAGCTAAATAGTTTATCCATAAGCTACATATCATCCCAAAACCAAACTTTGTTTCTGATATCTACATTCCGCTTGGACCCTTTCCTTATGACATCTCTACACTTGATCAAATTATTCCAAAAATAGGTTCCAAAAAGGAGATGAGAATTATAAGCGAAGCCACAAGCTATGTTGTTCAAAAACTCCAACCCACTTTGGATAAAAGAGATTTGTTTGAAAAAGTCTCAATCTTCTTAATCCTAGACCACCTTGATTCTTGGGAAGGCACACCTTATCCCAAGAAACCATGGAAATCCATTATTTTTATTTTGAGTCCATAGAAATTGATGTAGAGCAGGGGTTAAAAATCTCAAAATACTCACAAAAAATCACTCATTCAAACCCTCAAACATCAAATGATGGGTTTTGTTTCACATACCCTTGTTCTTCCTTGTAGCCTTTCAAAAAGGCAATTTTAGACATAACTTTCCAACCAGAACTGATCTCCAAGAAATAAGACTTGTTTTAGATACCCATTTGACCATTATTTGACATATCTCAAAACCAGGGTAGGGTTCTTTGTATGGAAGGCTTCAAATTTTGACTGTCCTATTCCTTGACTAGGCCTAATTAGGCATTTAGGCATGATACACTAGGGTTTTGACTCCAATGGTCCTTTACTCCTGTTTTAACACACCAAACACATCACATGTGATCTTAAACAACTATTCCTACCACAAGGATCATTATCCATTAACCTTTATAGCAAATCTCTAAGCCTCAAGATAGCAATTAATTACATCTACTGGAAACCCTAGGGCAGATTCAAACCTGTTGTTACAAAAAATGCTATAACTTATACAAATACAAATGAAAATAGATCAAACCATTTGAAAAAAAAAGTAGATTCAGTTCCCTTTTATCTCCAACTAGTTTCAAACTCTAAAACGTCTATACAAATCTGTACAATGCAAAATAACAGCAGAAAATAGGGTTTCAGATAGTTTTTACAAAAATTCTTGTAACTTATTCAAACGTGGATAAAAATCTACCAAACCAATTGCATTTGGAAGGTGATTCAATTATCTTTCTAACCATACTACATGCAAGTCATACACGGTCTGTACAAGTCAGTACCATGCCTGGGAACAACAAAAAATATTCAAAAAATGCAGAAAATAGAATTGTTTTTATTGCTTAACTCCAAAATCCAATCATCAACCCCTGGGGTCATGTTTACAAGGCCTATACATGTTAATTACAATCAATTTCTCCCATTCAACCAATCCACAACTATCCTTTTAACAACATTTTGAAAGGTTGACAACAAAGTGTAAAAAGATAACAAGCCATGACAACATTTGACAACATTTGCATTGACACACTACCTCAACAACTAATGACTCAAAACCAACTCAAATACCTATGATATGGTCTTAGAAGACCTTATTACATACAATTGAGTCAATCAAAACAAAATTTCACTTTTTGACCCCTCTTGGGCATGGGAACCGATGGGTGCCCCTACACCATACTCCTAGAGAAGAAAAGATTCAAGCTCCACTTGAATAGAAGGTAGCAACATGAGAACCATGCTTGAAAACTCTTTTCTGATGTCACTAAATCCCTACACATTGTCTTCTTTGAAATAGTCCCATGCTTGCTTCATCTTCACTTTAGGTTTCTTGAACACTTAGCAAAGGTAGTTGAACTTGTCAATATAAGCTTGTCCCTCATCTGCACCTCTACCTTATAACTGATCCTTTTTTTCTTAATGGATTTCTTGCACTCCAATGGTACCTTGTTCCCCTTCAATGGCTTGTTTCATTTTCACCTTAGGTTTCTTGTCTCTCAAGTCTGCAATCTCATCAAGAGCATTATGTCCTTTCTCTTTACCTCTAACCATCATGTCATCAAGCTTGGGCTCTTGATCAGTATTTCTACCCTCTTTTAAAAGAAGTAAATAATAATTAACCCTGGTGCCTTCATCATTACACTCACTAACATCTGCAACTCTCTTTGTTTGCTTCAGTTGTAGTGGACTCTTGTCTAACTGTCCATCTTCCATCTGCAACTTAGTTTGATCATTATGCTTCTCCAAACTTCCTTTTCCATTCAAACATTGCTTGCTCAACTTTGTAATCTCTTTCCTAGCAATCCTCTTGCCTTTAGCATCCAAATGCCTTTCATTTACAACCTCCCAAACAAGTGCATCATTTGTGTTGACACCACCTCTTTCCTTAGACACATTACATTCTGTAATTTGTTTGTCATTGGCTGTTGTGTATGACAGACTAGCCCCTAGAACAAAAACTATAGACTGACTAACATTTCTCCTTGAATGCAAAAAATTAGAAAACTTATCAACCACTATGTCCACATGTTCCTTCAATACATCCTAAACTTCCCAAGGCAACTCTTCAATGCTTGTTGATGTCAAAACAGTCCTAGGTTTGCTTACCATTGTATTACCTACCTCTTCCTCTTTCGCAGATGGATTTTTGTTCTTCCTTCATCAACCAAGACTCCCAAATGTTTGGTTCTATTGTCCTCTCTTGCATTCTTCTCTTCTGAATGATCTTCTTGATGGGTCACTTTACCTTCTTCCTTATTGGTAAATGCCAACCACTTTCTTGTTTTGCTTTCTCAAGTAACTGCTGCATCTCAAGATCCATTCTTTTTTGCATTTCTTCCAAGGCGTGCCTCAACTCTATTATCTTTTCTCAATGTTAATTGGTTTTACCTTCTCACCCTTCTCCTTTATCTCACTTCTCTCTTTTCTCATCACTGGTTCCTTGTTTGGTACCTCCTTACTCTGCAAGTCTCCATAGACTTTTCTCCTCAACTCTTCCATTCTTCTTTTGCAAGCAAGTCTCTTTCACCTTGCTTCTTCTTGTCTTCATAATACCTCACCTTAGGCCCATTTCTTTTCCCTTGGCCTAGTCTTTTGGTATCCAGGTCCTTCCTTCAACCTGCAAAAAGACAATACACAAACTCTAAAAAAACTTATCTTTCCCAGATCTTCAAGCTCTGATACCAATTTGATGCAAATCAAGGGTTAACAATCTCAAAAGACTCACAAACAATCACTCATTCAAACCCTCAAACATCAAATGATGGGTTTTGTTTCACATACCCTTTTTCTTCCTTGTAGCCTTTCAAAAAGGCAATTTAGAACATAACTTTCCAACCAGAACTGATCTCCAAGAAAGAAGACTTGTTTCAGATACTCATTTGGCCATTATTTAACATATCTCAAAACTAGGGTAGGTTTCTTTATATGGAAGGCTTCAAATTTTGACTGTCCTATTCCTTGACTAGGCCTAATTAGGCATTTAGGCATGATACAATAGGGTTTTGACTCCAATGGTCCTTTACTCATGTTCTAACACACCAAACACATCACATGTGATCTCAAACAACTATTCCTGCCACAAGGATCATTCTCCATTAACCTGTATAACAAATCTCTAAGCCTCAAGATAGCAACTAATTACATCTGTTGGAAACCCTAGGGCAAATTCAGACCTGCTATTACAAAAAATGCTATAACTTCTACAAATCACAATGAAAATTGATAAAACCACTTGCAAAAGAAAGTAGATTCAGTTCCCTTTCATTTCCAACTAGTTTTAGACTCTAAAAGGTTTGTACAAATTGTACTATGCAAAAGAACAATAGAAAATAGGGTTTCAGGCAGTTTTTACAAAAATGCTTGTAACTTATTCAAACATGGATGAAAATCTACCAAAACAATTATATTTGGAAGGTGATTAAATTATATTTCTAACCATACCATGTGCAGGTCATACATAGGTCATACAAATCCGTACCATGCCTGGGAAAGTTCAAAAAATGTAGAAAACAGAATTGTTTTTATTGCTTCACTCCAAACTCTAATCATCAACCCCTGGGGTTGTGTTTACAAGGCCTATACATATTAATTATAATTAGTTTCTCCCCTTCAACTGATCCACAACTGTCTTTTTAACAACATTTTTAAAGGTTGACAACAAAGTGTAAAAAGATAACAAGCCATGACAATATTTGACAACATTTGCATTGACACACTACCTCAACAACTAATGACTCAAAACTAACTCAAATACCTATGAAATGGTCTTAGAAGACCTTATTACATACAATTGACTCAATCAAAACAAAATTTCACTTTTTGACCCCTCTTGGGCATGAGAACCTGTGGGTGCCCCTGCACTAGAAATCACCTCTATATTTTCTCAATTTTGTTAGCCAAATTGCTTGGGTTTATAACTAAGGACATTAAGTAAATTGGAAAGCTTTGAAGGGAGATTTTGAGAAGTAGTAACTTATGATCTTGACTAAGAATGTATCCTTTCAAACTAGCCAGTTTTCTTCAAAAATGATCCAAAAGGGAGTTCTACATACAAGTTGACATGATGCATTTGAAGAGGGGAACACCAAGATAGACTAAGTGAAGCTCCTTCATTTGACCTCTGAGAATTCTAGCAATCTTTCATTGATGAGTAGGGGGTGTTAAGAAAGAATAGAACACTCTTGTCGAGTTTAATAAGTTGGCGAGAGATATTGGCATAGTTGTCCAGCAAGACTTTAATTTGATTAGCTTATTTGATCAAAGTATCTCCTAAGATGATAGTATCATCCACAAGTTGTTGATAGGAAATAAAGTTAATTGAGGAAGAAGGTTTGAAGTTGGTAGAGCCTTAGAGAATAGGTCCTACCTAAATTCTTTACCATGATAATAAAAAGATAGGGTATAGAGAGTCACCCTACCTCAATCCTTTCTCACTAGAAAAAACAAACTAATGAGCCATTGATCAATAGGAAGAACATAGAAAGAGATATGCATAACAGAATTAGATTATGGAATTTATGTTGAAAACTAAATTTGTCTAGCACCTTAACCATGAAGAAGCATGACACCCTATCCTAGCCCTTATTCATTTCTCACTTGAGAACTATACTAGCACTCATCGAGTGAATAGATTCAAGAACTATGATAATATATTCAAGGATTTTCCTACTTTGCATGAACGAACTTTGATTGGACAACCTTTATCTCCACTCAGAATTTTAGACAAATTTTGATCAAGGAAACTTGTAAATATAAATCCAAAATTAGCTATTACTAGGAAAATCTACCACTTCAAATTGTACTACAAAATCTATTCTCTAACATGGTTTTAAAGATGGTAAATCTCTCCCAACAACTTACTCCAAGGAACTTTGGACTCCAATGCTAAATGGCACAACAAATGCACATTTGAAAATAACACTTTGGTAAAGAATCAAAACACTATCTTAAAATAACTCCACGATCGAAACACTTAAATACATACTCTCTTCTCTACATTAATCCATCTATAATCCAAGGAAGGCCAATCAAAAGATCTAGTAGTGCACACAGTAAAAAATTTTATGAATCGAAACTTGAAAATTAATTACATTCTGTACACAATTGATGAAGATAACAAGTCTTGCAATGAAATAAAATTGTATGCTCACACAAAAGCTCTTCTAAAACCACTAAGTTTTGATATAATAGCTACTAGAATCATGATAAAATTGTAGTAATTGTGAGTCACTAATCCTAGACAACCTAAATTATTGCTAGTCATTTTTTGCAAAAAAATGATGAAGCGATATTAGATAGTAGCACACTCATAATAAGTGCAAGTATTAATCACACATAACTTAAATTATCTCTAGTCATTTTGGCCCTAGAGTGATGAAACAAGATTAGATAGTGAATATAACATTCCCAAGTGTCTAAATCAACTTTTACAAACATATAGTTATTTGCCAATGAGTTGGTTGAAATTGCATTTTGAAGTGATGATAGAGATAATTGAGTTGTATTAATTGTACATAACTATATTTAATATAAATCTTTTTCCAAAGAATTAGTAAATTAAGTAGATTTATTGGACAAAAATTATAAATATATTAAGGATGATTTACTTGCACTCCAAGCTCTCTTGATTGAATTTGCACCTTAAATGTTTACAATTGCATTGATATTAGGGTGAAAGAGTAGGGGTTGAATCACGAGGAGTGATATAACAATAGGAAGAATCACATGAAGTAAGCAAGCCAAGAGTTCGATTCCTAGGCCTTGCGTCATGAGAGCCCCACCCATTCATTCATTTTATTCTAGACTTTTATTTTAAGTGATGTTAATATATGATAAAATAATCTAAATTTCATAAAAATATAACTCGAATATTTTCTACAAACATGTACCTATTAGACAAGGCCTAAATTTGATGGCCATATAATTATATTTAAACATTTTTATTATAAAATACAATTTTATTCTTATATATATATAAGAAATCCTTCACAAAAGAGAGAAAGTACAATATAAGGAACAACTGCTCCATTAATCAAAAGACTACAATCCACATAATATCCATACTACTGTAACATCCCGCTACGTAACCTCGAAGGGTAAGAGCCAAAAGGGGACAAGATAATTTTTTTTTTACATAAGTAGACAACATACACATATTCAGTTGCCAATATGATAGATCGATAGCATTCATTTTAAACACCAAAGCAAATGTTCCTAATCCCATATGATAAAAAACATGAATCCATAAGCATAAAATACAGGCGGATCCAATACCCACACCGGAATCCATAAAGCAATAAAGGAACATCACATTTCTTCTCATTAAATACAATGATTACAACTTCTCTTCTAAGAGAGTTCAATTACATAATTGCATATAAAATTACAATGATATATTCCAGAATATGATACAAGTATAATAACATAGTCCTAAGTATGATACCAGGACTGAATTGTTACAATAAGTGAATGAAGTAATGGAAAGAGATCATTTCCAACTAGTGCTCCAAAACCTGTTCGTCAGTCCCCAATGGTGGTGGCAACGCCTCCCAACCATGTGGACTCCTAAGAGACCACCCCACCGTGCTCGAAGATAGTCACAAGGCTCAAACAGATGAACAACAACAAGGGGATACAAGATGGCCAGCACTCACATTAGACACAGAGCAAACATGGAGAACAATGCATACTGCCAAAGTCATAACATAGGTGTACTCATCCAAGTCATAGGTCAGGTACTACTCACGACTGCTAAGGTGCTAGATACTAGAGTGTAATCATATGGAGTGTCATCATGCGTGCTCGAAGGGATGGCACCACACGGAACCAAGTACTCGTCTCATGCATATGAGGAGACTCAATCGTGCCTGAATCCACGCCCCGCAGATGGATGATTCAACGTCCTGCAAATGGAGAGGCCTTCTCTTTGCATCCTTAGCCTTTACAAGAACTCAAGGCCATGCACGAGATCTAATTATCTTATTAGTGTTTTTACCCTAATGTTTTAGTTTCAGTTATCACTTGTTATTGTAACTCTACTACTAGTTCCCCTGGCAGCCACTTATGGGCCCTGGGCCCATAGAGAGCCACTCCAGATGATCACTCTAATGTCTAGACCTAGTTCACCTCGTGTAACCAACGAGGAATCCAAAATGACTAAAAACACTGATTCATAAATTTAAACTAGTAAAGACGAAAAATATGATCTACAAGACCCAAACTCTCGTGGGCAGTGTAATATGTTGAAAACGACCTTTTGTTAGTTAGATCAGTTGTGTAATAACCCCAATGACCCCAATTTGGTCACTCTTCACACAAAAATGCACGGACATAATAAGAAAAGTACGATAAATGGCATTGCGAGTCTTCTCGCAGCCAAAGTTTTGCATATAGTCTACCATATTTAACATAGCAAAATAAAATGTTTAAGATAATAAAAAAATGGAGATCTTAATTTTCCCTTCTCCAGTAGTTCCTTAGATCCTTGACATAATCCCTATATTCACATATGCATGAAGAAAGCAATAATTAAAAGCTAAAGAGATTTTATTAACTACCTGTAGTGGCACACACCTTACAACAAAATATTGAGCTACAAGGATCTACAACAAGTCATGTAGCCTATCTCTACTGTCACAATGGGGCTTCTCATAGCCTTACTTTCATTAGAAACCATTATTCATGTTCAGAGATCTTCATACTCTTTTAACTCTCCCTCTTTCCTCTCAAGGGTTGCTCTTCCCAAACCCCCTTTGCTCTCTATCTAAAACTAGATATTTTCTCCTATTAGTCAAGGGGGCTTACTTCTTAGGAAATAATCCAAATAAATAACTACCACTCAACCTAGAGTGTAACTGCCACCTCAAGGAAGAATGAACAGCTAGGGGAAAGGTATTAGCAAATAGATAATGGTCTGGGGTTGAAAATGCCTCCTTCAGGAAAGGAAGAATCGACTCAAGTCACAGAGAAAAAAACCCAAGCCTCCAAATGGAAGAAATGGCCAAAGCAAAGATAGTTGAAACCCATGTGGAGAAAGCCAAAAGAGGCAAGGTAATATCTTGCATTGAAATGATTTCTGCAATATTTTATAAAGACAGTGAAGAGCTTTCTAGTTTTTCTATACATAAAGAATACAACAGCTAACATATATTTGTTTTGTTTAAAAGGGCAGTAAAGGGTTTAAGTTCTTTTGTGTTTAATGAATAGCATACGCATTCAAGTTTTATAAAGGCATAAATGGGTTTTCAGTTTCCTGTGCTTAATGAAAATAGAAACCAAACTATTATATTTTGAAAGGTAGTAATGGAGTTTCAGTTTTCTGTGCTAAAGAAACAAATGACTGATGCAAATACCTTTTTCTTGATTACACTCCCTTTCCTCACCTCAAATCTTCCAACTTGATCTGCTCCCCTGAGTTTTTGCTTTCCTTTGTTGTCGCTCTTTTTTTTTGTGTCAAGCAGCTAGGTGAGGAACAATTCCTCATAAGCTGGCTGCTATTAGATTGCATTTTTAGGCTTCTCTTGTTTAACCAGCACCATCATTAATCAATTCCACAAGTGCTGATACACTCCAATTAAAGCCCCAACCCAAACAATGAATTCTCGCCTTTCTCAGAAAAATCTGATGTTGAGATTGAAGAACAAGTAAAAGTTGTGACAGATTAGAAGGAGTGGGCACCCAGATGATGAAATGGCCTACCAATCCCACCCACATAACTCCACCTATAGGAAATGGACTATGGAGTGCAGGGAGCACTGTGTAGTAGCTATGTCTCACCAACAGCAAATTCCTCATTGAATTCCTCAATTCCTCACCAACTCCAAATTCCTCCTCCTTATATTACTTATTATATCAATCAGGGCCTAGGGAATCAATATTCTCGCACATAATTCCCACGCTACCTCTTACTTTTTTTTTTTTAATTCTCCTCTACTCTATTTTTTTTTTGCCCCCCTTTTTCTCATCTATCCATAAGATATCTCCTTATCTCCTAGATATTTTTTTTATTTGCAGACAACCCCCTGTCCTTTCTCTAGCGATGACTAACTTTCGTTTTGCCTCAATTATTTTTCACCCACCAAATGGATGACCTCCACTAGATGTTGACTACACTATTTTTTCCCTCTCTTCGTCCTTCTTTGGGATTCCTTCCGTAAAGAGGGACGACATCTCTGACTACAGGTATGGCGACCACCTTTCGTAAGGGCACCCATGCCCTCGCATTTAATCTCCTCCCAGCGTTTAAGGCTCTCCCTACCTTACGCTAGCCAAACTCCTATCCAAACTGCCAGCTATAGCAAATGGATGTGATTGCTTCCTCTATGACGTGCCCAAAGGAAGTCAATTTGATCACCTGCTGCATAGATATTTTCTACAGCATTAAACATACTTTGCCACCTCTCTTAAATCCTACACCCTCATCTATCTACCCTCCAGATAATTTCTTGGCTGCATTTACTCATACATCCACTTATCCTCCCATGTCCTCTCAAGAACCAGAAGGGAGGGTTGTTACATCCTACCCCCTAGAACTAGGCTTACTCCTGGAAGCCTACAAATGCAAAGATGCATCCAAAGCACACACTAGACCAAGAAACTTGATACAATCGAAGGAAGCCAAGGGGAAAAGTCTCAACAAATGGACTGGCAAACTACACGTGACCATAAGGTAATCCAGACATTACCGTTAGGTAACCGGATGATAAGGCAACAACACAGAAACACTGCACTAGTAGGGTACAGTGGCTAGGGCAGGGTATAGGGCCTGTGACTATCTCCAGTACCCACGATCAGGGATAATAAGAGTATGCTCAGACTTGTGAATCCAAGCGGAGTCGATACTCAATACCTGCAACACTCCAAGCACACGTCAATGTACCTATGCATATATATACATCATATAGCCGAAGCAACATCAGTCATGTAAGCATGAAATCCATCATAAGTAATAATAATGTCCACATCATAATAGTATCGATATTGCACATCACCGGTGCAAATACAAAATAATAACAAGATGCATAATCTAAAATAAAGTATATAGTCATCCAAGTCCATCAAGATAAGAAAAACATAATACAAACATGGGGATCGTTACATCCCCTAGAAGTCTGCAAAAAGATATGGTTAAAGGTCTCTCATCCTCATCACATCTTCCCAAGATGCTGAGGACTCATCATCAGGATCCCATTGGACCCTTACCTGCTCTATGTCCCGACCCTTGAGGGTCAACCTCTGATGCTGAAGGATGTGTACGGGTTCCAAAGAAAGTTGCACATCTGCATCGACCTGCAAAGCAGTCTAATCAAGAACATGGGTCACATCAGGAATATACTGTCTAAGAACTATAACATGGAACACATTGTGGATGCATGATAGACTCGGTGGTAATGCAAGCTGATAGGCAACAAGGCCAATCCTCTCAAGGATCTCAAAAGGTCCAACAAAATGAGGTGCCAGCTTCAAGCCTTTCCCATAATGGATGGGGCTCTTCTACAGACGAACTCTAAAAAACACACGGTCACCTACTGAGAAGTGGTGATCTAATCTATGGGTATCGGCATACTTCCTCTGCCGATCTTGAGCTATAGCCAAATGCTCTCTGATCTGCACTACCTGCTACTCCATATCCTAAAGCATCTCTGGATCCAAAATAACTTGATCCTCTAAGTGATCCCAACTCAACGGAGTGCGACATGGCTTACCATACAAGGCTTGGAAGGGAGACATACTAAGAGAACTGTGATACCCATTGTTATAAGCAAACTCAACTAGGTACAAATAGTCCTCCCAACAAGACTGTTGATCCATAACATACATCTGAAGCATACCCTCTAAGACCTGATTAACTCGCTCCATCTATCCATCAGTCTCGGGATGGTATGCAGAGCTAAAATTAAGCTGAGCTCTCAAAGCATGCTGAAGAGAACTCCACAAAGTTGAAGTGAACATTGGATCACGATCGTAAATGATCCTACAAGGAATACCGTGCAGATGCACAATATCCTCCATAAACACTCGAGCTACAGATGTTGCAGTGTAGGAAAATCTCATGGGTGAGAAGTGTGCCACCTTGGACAACTTGTCCACTGTGACCATAATAGAATCATGATGATGTGAAGACATAGGTAACCCCACTATGAATTCCAGAGATATCGTATCCCACTTCCATCTAGGGATGGAATGAGGCTGCAACAATCCTACTGGGTGCTAATGCTCTGCCTTCACCTGCTGGCACTCAAGACATCGAGCCACAAAGTCAGCAATATCTCATTGCAAACCTGCCCAATAATACAACTATCGAAGATCGGCATGCATCTTCGTGACACCTAGATGAGTTGAATAGGGTGCACGATGGGCCTTTGATAAAACCAAGGAATGAAGATCACCAAAATTTGGAACATAAATACGACCAAGATGTCGTAAAAATCCATCAGGCTCAAGTGAGAAACCTGCAAACCCGCCCTCAAGGACTCTCCCAGATTCAATCTCCACTCTCACCTCCTGATACCAAGTATCACTAGGAAGTGACTCCAAAATACGGCTCCATAAATCCACTCCAAGAGACAAAACTAAAATCTCATGTCTCCTCCTGCTCAAGGCATCTGCAACAACATTCTCCTTACCCTAAATGTAGTGAGCTTCGAAGTCATACTCACAGAGGAACTCCATCCAATGGCACTGCCGAGCATTCAAATTCGGCTGAGTGAAGATATACTGTAAACTATAATGATAACTATGCAACTCAAACCGATGTCCCAAAAGGAAATGTCTCCAACACACAAGTGCATGGATGACAACTGCTAACCCCAAATCGTGGGTGGGGTAGTTCAACTCATGATCCTTGAGCTTATGGGACTCATATACAATCACTCGTCCCTCCTGCATGAGAATTGTCCCCACACCCTCCAATGAAGCATCGGTGCACACTACAAAATCACCTGTAGGATCTCGCACTACTAGGATAGGTGCACTGTTCAGCCGCTCCTTAAGAGCTTGAAATGCTGACTCACACTGATCTGACCACACAAACTTCTTCCCTTTCCACTGAAGAGAAGTGATGGGATGGGCAACCTGAGAGAAATCTCTCACAAATCAGTGATAGTAACCTACCAATCCCATGAAACTACGAACCTCAGTCACAGTCGCTGGTGCTAGCCAATCCACAATAGCCTGAATCTTAGAAGGATCCACTGAGATACCCTCTCCTGAGATGATGTGGCCCAAACATCTCACCTTAGTTTGGAATAACTCACACTTGGCCAAAATGCCAAACAACTGATTATCTCGCAAGCACTGCAACACTTGCCGCAAATGGACTTCATGCTCCTTCATAGTCCTCGAATAAATCAAAATATCATCAAGAAACATGAGAACAAACTGATCAAGATAGGTGTGAAGCACCCCATTCATCAAACTCATGAAAATTGATGGAGCATTAGTCAACCCGAAAGGGACAACCGTGAACTCATAATTCCCATAGTGTGTATGAAATGCTATCCGATGAATGTCTGCCTCATGAATGCGAAGTTGATGGTATCCTAACTTTAGATCTATATTGGAGAACACCTTGGCTCCCCTCATCTGATCGAACAAGTCATCTATCCGAGGCAACAGGTATCGATTCTTCACCCTCACTTTGTTCAACTAGTGATAATCAATGCACAAGTAAAGAGATCCTATCTTTCTTCTTCACGAAGATGACAGGTGCTCCCCAAGGGGATACACTAGGACGAATGAAACCCTTCTCTAGTAACTCCTCTAACTGCAACCGCAATTCACTCAACTCCTGAGTAGTCATTAAATACGGTGCCCGAGAAATAGGCTTCGCACCAGGAATGAGATCAATACGGAAGTCTATGTCGCACTTAGGTGGCATACCTGGAATATCACTCAAAAAGACATCTGTAAACTTCTGAAGAATAGGATGATCATCAAGAGATACCCCCTGAATCCCACCCTCAGCAAGATCACTAACTGAAATAGCTAACATCTGACAACCTTTCCGCATGGCATGCTTCAACTGCATAGCTGAAATCACACGGAGAGAGATGGGTATCTGAACCCCAACAAACTCAACATGCTCCCCAACATTGTCAACACACTGAACTGACTTATGCTGACAATCTATACTGGCTAGGTTGGTCTCCAACCAATCTATGCCTAAAACAATCCCGTAGGACCCCAAAGGCAACACACGAAGATCCACTGTGGTAGTGAAGGTGCCCAAATCTAACACAACCACGAACAAGGGAGTCTACAGCCACCTTGGATCTAGTAGCTAACTCAACATGATTACCCTGATCGGCATTACATCGAGTGCTACATTGAAGAACAATGGCTATACCTTTAATTCTACCTTTGGCTCTACCCCTAGGAGGCATCCTAAAGGAACAAAGAACACATCAAAATAGATCATCACAAAGATGACCTAAGCACCATACTTGATGGTGACAGGTTGTCATTGATGACAAAAAGGTGTTTGGTCCTCATGTCATATTTCAGGATGTCTTCAAGTGGGAGAGATTCAATGCAGAGACAATGTATTGGTTGTTTGAAATCCGATGTGTCTTGCAGATGCAGAGAATGGTTTTATACTTCACAGGTTTGATCTTGCATCATTAGGAGTACATCATCTTGTTTGTTGTTGATAGGAGCAGGAGCATGAGACATCATCTTGTGTGATCTTCATTCATGGTTTACTTGGTTCATACAATCAGTTGGAGAGATGTGTTCTTCACAATGTCATGATTTATCAGTGAACATGACATATTCTTGGTAGGCATGGTCTTCATTATTCATCAGGTTCTTGACAAGGTTGATGATATCAGTTGTTGGTATTCAAAGGTTTGTAATGTGTTGAAGACCAGCAAATTATGATATATTGATTTGGAGAATTGAGTTTGAAGATTGTTTGGGTTTGAGTTAATTGTGTAGTTCTTTCTAGTTTGTTCTCCAACCACAAATGATGTCATGAGATCTGGGGTCATCTTGACTTGTTGTTTTGGAGGAATAATAGCAGAGAATTCAGATATGTTTTGAGGTGCTACAAAGGTAGAGTATCAATAATATTTATTGAAGGTCCTCTATGTTAGATTTGTGAGTAAAGTTTAGCATGCCCGTCACCTTTTGAAATGCCTTTTTTTGTTATATTGAAAGACTGACCTGTTATCGCAGGTCATAGTCACTTAAGTGACTTAATGGAGGGTCTTAAAACATTTGGGGACCGGCCCCTTTCACATTGATCACCATCATCACCGGTCTCCTCTTTGTGCACAATGAGCGCCAATGTGTGAAGTGTTGGTTTTAAATCTTATTCGACCTCCTTATGTTTATCGACCTCCTTGTTTTTAAATTCTATGCTCATCGGCTATGAAGATTTTCATTAAGCTTTTTCTAACCTTTATCAGCCCCCTTTTTAAGTGTAAAGTTTAGAAAGCATGCTTTATGGGGAGCATGATATATTAAAAGGCATCGGTTTTTATGGGGTAAACAAAAGCCATTGAATATTTCTTATGGATTTTTTTTTAAGACCGAAAAAATGCTAAATGGTTTCTTTTTAAAAAATTAGAAACTTTCTTTTTAAATGGTCGGTCCCTTATAAGGAGCTTTCATAAGGAGATTTTTTGCTTTTTCTAAATGTTAGATAAATTTCTTTTAAATGAGTTTTATTTGGTGACAAGTGATTATTAAATTAGAAATTTTTTAAGGAGATTTTTTGAAGGAAAATATTTATGGAGGACTGGAGATTTTTTAATGAAGATTTATTTTCTATGTGGGAAGAATTTGAAATGTTTTTGTGCTTCAAAGAATTTAGTGAAGGTGAAAGGTTTTCATGAGGAAGATTGACAGGATTGAATGATGTGAGAAAATCAAGGATTTTTTTTGTGAAAAATTGCAAAGAGAATAGGAATTGTTTTTTTTTTTTTTGAAAAAGATACACAGATGTTTGCAGATTGAAGAGTCTTGTGAAGGAGAAGATGAAGTTTTTTTTATATACAGGAATATGAAGGATCATGCAAGATCATGCAGGAAGATTGATTAAATGAGAAGATTGGATATTTAGTTTAAAGGAGATTTTGTTTGAAGAGGAATATGAAAAAATATTTTCATAACATTGTAAATTAGATTTTCTTTTTGCAGATGGTTTGGTGTTTGAACTCCCTGAAGTTTTTTTTAAGAAGATGAAGGTGGAAGGACTTTCAATTTATATAAAATTGTTTTTCAGGTGTATTGTATACAAGTTTTTTGGGGAAACATAGATGAAATACAGAGATGATGAGTTTTAGAGGTTGAATATACAGTGTGTGGTGATGTGGATCAATATGGAGTATTGAAGATATTTTACAGATGAATCATTTTATTGTATGTGAGATTATGTTTGTGCAGGAATGGATCAAATACAGTATGAGGACATCATGCAATAATCTTACAGATTGAACCATGAAGATAAAATGCAGGTGAATATGCATCAGGCGAATCATGAAGATAAAGATTGAATCATGAAGATAAAGATTGAATCATGAAGATAAAATGCAGGTGAATATGCATCAGGTGAATCAAATTTGCAGAGATAAGAGTGTTGTAAAGATTTGTAAAAGGAATTGTTTTGTATGGTCTTGATTTGAAAATCAAATAGGAGGTATAAGGGTGTATGATGAAACACAGGTTGCATAATGGTGCAAATCAGATTGAATAGCAATCAATTCTTGCACACAGAATTTTATGATTGAAAATTATCTATGCCAGTGAGGCACAGTATGCCAGTCAGGCTTGTAGGTCAGGGAGACCTTAACATTTGTCAGTGAGACACATATTGTAGCCAGTGAGGCATGTTTGATCAGTTAAGCTAGTGAGGTAGTTTAGAGTGGTTTTTCTACCCCTGGAGGGTTTTCCACTCATGCAATTCTTGTGTCATAATCTTCTCTATGTGTGTATGATTTACTTATGAAGTTTTGTTCTCTTTCTGTATTCACAGTCATGTGCATATGTATTTGACAAATCAATGCTATCTTTCTCTCATTGTGCTCTGAAAGTTAAAGTGTGTAAAAATATTTGAGAATTCACATAACACTGATTCAACCCCCCTCTCAGTGTTGATTGTACTCCTACAATTGGTATCAGAGCCAGTTTCCCTTCTGCAGCTTAATCAGCTTGGGTAGGTCCTGTGTGTGGAGTTCAATGGGTAAGTGTAGAAGAAATAAGAACATGAGAAATGTTAAGATTCTTTCTGGTCAAAAGATACAAAAGAAATCATCCATATCAAATCCAGATTTTGATAAAAAGTCAGTTGATAAAGTTGTTCTCGAAGTTGAATCTGATATTGTCTTAGAAGAAAATTTTTCAGATGTTCCTCAGTTTGATGGTTCAAATTTTTTAGTTTGGTATGTTAGAATGCAAGTGTATTTATCCTCCTTAGGATATGATGTTTTAATGTCAATTGAGAATTGTAATTCTGCAAATAACAAAGAAGCTCTTGAATGTAATGATATTGCAAAGAAAGCTATATTATCTACTCTGTCTAATGATGTTATTTGTAAAGTTATGGATTGTGTTACAGCTCAGGATATGTGGAGGAGATTGAAAAGAATTTACCAAGGTAATGATAAAGAAGAGGACACTCTGGTGTGTCAAGAAAGTGGCAATGAAAGGCAATCACATGAAGAAGTTGAGACCCAATCAGATTCAGAAGATGATGATGATCAGGATTATGATGAACAAGACTGTGAGATTGATCTGGAAGGAGAGCTCATATATGCTCTAACTGAACTCAAGAATTATAAGAAGGAGAACAAGAAATTAATGTTGCAATTGCAGCAAGAAAGAGTTTTAAAAGACAAAGCTCTTACAGATCTTGAAGATGCTAGAAACCTGATTGTAGACTTGAAGAATCAAGCAAGTGAATCAAACAAATTGATTGTCAGTTTGAAAGCAGAAATTGAAGAAGCTAAGAGGATAGCTGATGTCTCAATATCTAACCTTGAAGTTGCAAGGATTGAGAATCTAAAACTAGAGATTGATATTATCAACCTGAGAAAAGAGTATGATGGTCTCAAAGCTTTATCTAAGAAGTATAAGGAGTTTGAAGAAAGCACAAGCAAGCTACATAAGATGCTTGGTAAACAAAAGCTATATGGAGACACTACTGGACTTGGTTTTGAAGAAGGAGAATGTTCAAAAGCTAGAGAGACTCCTAGAAAGAAGATTGATTTGAATGTTACCACTGAAAACAAAATACATAATCAAAGCAGAAGAAATTTCAGAAAAAGTGCTCCTGTTAAACAAGCATACATGTATAGGTATAACTATTCTTTTAATGGTTATTGTTATACTTGTAATCAATTTAGACACAAAGCAATTGTTTGCAGAAGGAATACTGACATTATTTGTTACAAGTGCAATAATTTTGGACACATACAAAGTAATTGCAAAGTGCATAGAAGGTATGATCCTTCATGGAAGTTTAATATGAGTACTCAAAGGTACTCTCATTCATTTGATTATGATTTTGACATAGTTTGTTATAATTGCAACTCTCTTGGTCATAAAGCACACAGTTGTAGGAGAGCTCCACCTAATTTGAAAGGTTGGGAAAAGAAAAAGACAGAAAAGGTTTGGAGGAAGAAAGAGCCTGTTAAGATTTGGAAGCAGAAACATAGTTAAGAGAAGTCAAATACTAAGCTTGTGCATCTTGCACAAGTCATTTCATCTGTTGCATAACAGATAGCATAATGTGAGGGGGAGTTGTTCTTGTTCTATTTTTTATCCCCAAGAAGTTATAGGAGGAGATCAGTTGATCTTGTTTTGTTTGTCATGCTTGTCTGAAATGTTTGAAATGAAGTTTCTAATGTTTTTGAGTTTCAGTGTTCATGATCAGTAACATGTTTAGTGGATCATAAAGTATTCAAAAGCTCTCTGCACAAAGAGTATGATGATGTTGTGACATTGATCCTATTTGTATATTGTTTGATACTTACATGATTAAGTTGTCATGATGCTTCTGTTAAGATGATTGTCAAGGAACTCTCACCTGGATTTGGTTTTGCAAAGTGGTGTTACAGGAAGAGCTTGATGGTGAAGGTTGTATAATCTTGATGGGCTGATTTGAATGATAGAGTCAAGAGGAAGGAGTTCATTCTTGTTGATTGCAGATGTGGTTATACCAGGTTTGACAGTGTGTTGTAAAAGGTATCTTGTGCAGAAGGATGATCTCTATTCTTGGTTGCAAAATGAATGTTCATTGAGAAGTGATCATTGGTATATTAATTTGACATGTTCTTCCTCATTAATATGGTTCAGAAAAGTATGTGAAAATTGTGTGGTGGTTTCTAGTATGAGCTTCAAGTTATGATAATCTAGAGTTTCTTATGACATTGATGATGAATCTTGTATTAGAGGCAAGTAAAGGTCTTATAAAAAATGGTCATCTTGGCATCTTTTGTTGAGAACTGTGTGATAAGGAGTCTTCATATGTGATATGTTGCTTCAGGACTATTTCAGGAAGTGGTTCAGTGTTGAGTTGAGTTATGTTGTTTATTCTTGTCAGTATTCACCAGTGGTATTTCTGAGCAGTGATTGCTTGTGAACTTTATCACATGGGAAATCTTGAAGATTTGTTATTTCAGGTTAAAAAGTGTTGTTTCAGAAGTTTGTTAAAGGAAGTAATCAGAGGATCTTATTGATGTCAGTGTTTCATCTTCATCTACAAATTTGTGTTGTGATTAGAAGTGGTTTTTATGGTTGTTCAATATGCAGATGAACATGGAAAGAGATCAGAACTCTCAGGAAAAGTTTTGGACGGCAAATTGCAAAAATAATCAGTGTTTTAAGTGGTATTTCAATTCTTGCTTGGTATGAAGGATGATAAGGGGGAGATAATTGTCTTTGTCATAAGATGTCAAAAATGGGGAGAAAGTTAAATTGCATCATAAAGTTTTGCCATCAATGACAAAGGGGGAGATTGATGGTGACAGGTTGTCATTGATGACAAAAAGGTGTTTGGTCCTCATGTCATATTTCAGGATGTCTTCAAGTGGGAGAGATTTAATGCAGAGACAATGTATTGGTTGTTTGAAATCCGATGTGTCTTGCAGATGCAGAGAATGGTTTTATACTTCACAAGTTTGATCTTGCATCATTAGGAGTACATCATCTTGTTTGTTGTTGATAGGAGTAGGAGCATGAGACATCATCTTGTGTGATCTTCATTCATGGTTTACTTGGTTCATACAATCAGTTGGAGAGATGTGTTCTTCACAATGTCATGATTTATCAGTGAACATGACATATTCTTGGTAGGCATGGTCTTCATTATTCATCAGGTTCTTGACAAGGTTGATGATATCAGTTGTTGGTATTCAAAGGTTTGCAATGTGTTGGTTCTTGACAAGGTTGATGATATCAGTTGTTGGTATTCAAAGCTTTGCAATGTGTTGAAGACCACCAAATTATGATATATTGATTTGGAGGATTGAGTTTGAAGATTGTTTGGGTTTGAGTTAATTGAGTAGTTCTTTCTAGTTTGTTCTCCAACCACAAATGATGTCATGAGATCTGGGGTCATCTTGACTTGTTGTTTTGGAGGAATAATAGAAGAGAATTCATATATGTTTTGAGGTGCTACAAAGGCAGAGTATCAATAATATTTATTGAAGGTCCTCTATGTTAGATTTGTGAGTAAAGTTTAGCATGCCCATCACCTTTTGAAATGCATTTTTTTGTTATATTGAAAGACTGACCTGTTATTGTAGGTCATAGTCACTTAAGTGACTTAATGGAGGGTCTTAAAACATTTGGGGACCGGCCCCTTTCACATTGATCACCATCATCACTGGTCTCCTCTTTGTGCACAATGAGCACCAATGTATGAAGTGTTGGTTTTAAATCTTATTCGACCTCCTTATGTTTATCGACCTCCTTGTTTTTAAATTCTATGCTCATCGGCTGTGAAGATTTTCATTAAGCTTTTTCTAACCTTTATCGGCCCCCTTTTTTAGTGTAAAGTTTAGAAAGCATGCTTTATGGGGAGCATGATATATTAAAAGGCATCGGTTTTTATGGGGTAAACAAAAGCCATTGAATATTTCTTATGGATTTTTTTTAAGACCGAAAAAATGCTAAATGGTTTCTTTTTAAAAAATTAGAAACTTTCTTTTTAAATGGTCGGTCCCTTATAAGGAGCTTTCATAAGGAGATTTTTTGCTTTTTCTAAATGTTAGATAAATTTCTTTTAAGTGAGTTTTATTTGGTGACAAGTGATTATTAAATTAGAAATTTTTTAAGGAGATTTTTTGAAGGAAAATATTTATGGAGGATTGGAGATTTTTTAATGAAGATTTATTTTCTATGTGGGAAGAATTTGAAATGTTTTTGTGCTTCAAAGAATTTAGTGAAGGTGAAAGGTTTTCATGAGGAAGATTGACAGGATTGAATTGTTTTTTTTTTTTTGAAAAAGATACACAGATGTTTGCAGATTGAAGAGTCTTGTGAAGGAGAAGATGAAGTTTTTTTTATATACAGGAATATGAAGGATCATGCAAGATCATGCAGGAAGATTGATTAAATGAGAAGATTGGATATTCAGTTTAAAGGAGATTTTGTTTGAAGAGGAATATGAAAAATATTTTCATAACATTGTAAATTAGATTTTCTTTTTGCAGATGGTTTGGTGTTTGAACTCCTTGAAGTTTTTTTTAAGAAGATGAAGGTGGAAGGACTTTCAATTTATATAAAATTGTTTTTCAGGTGTATTGTATACAAGTTTTTTGGGGAAACAGAGATGAAATACAGAGATGATGAGTTTTAGAGGTTGAATATACAGTGTGTGGTGATGTGGATCAATATGGAGTATTGAAGATATTTTACAGATGAATCATTTTATTGTATGTGAGATTATGTTTGTGCAGGAATGGATCAAATACAGTATGAGGACATCATGCAATAATCTTACACATTGAACCATGAAAATAAAGATTGAATCATGAAGATAAAATGCAGGTGAATATGCATCAGGTAAATCAAATTTGCAGAGATAAGAGTGTTGTAAAGATTTGTAAAAGGAATTGTTTTGTATGGTCTTGACTTGAAAATCAAATAGGAGGTATAAGGGTGTATGATGAAACACAGGTTGCATAATGGTGCAAATCAGATTGAATAGCAATCAATTCTTGCACACAGAATTTTATGATTGAAAATTGTCTATGCCAGTGAGGCACAGTATGCCAGTGAGGCTTGTAGGTCAGTGAGACCTTAACATTTGTCAGTGAGACACATATTGTAGCCAGTGAGGCATGTTTGATCAGTTAAGCCAGTGATGCAGTTTAGAGTGGTTTTTCTACCCCTGGAGGGTTTTCCACTCATGCAATTCTTGTGTCATAATCTTGTCTGTGTGTGTATGATTTACTTATGAAGTTTTGTTCTCTTTCTGTATTCACAGTCATGTGTATATGTATTTGACAAATCAATGCTATCTTTCTCTCCTTGTGCTCTGAAAGTTAAAGTGTGTAAAAAGATTTGAGAATTCACACAACACTGATTCACCCCCCCTCTTAGTGTTGATTGTACTCCTACAATACTAAGGCATGAAAGCATAACAGCATGACTATAGAACAATATAACAAGCTCACGTCACACACATCAAACATAACAAAATATAGAAGGCTCAAGTACGCCAGAGCTCCCAGTGTCTGAACATGGGCTCTGATACCAAATGTAACATCCCGCTACGTAACCTCAAAGGGTAAGAGCCAAAAGGGGACAAGATAAATTTTTTTTTACATAAGTAGACAACATACACATATTCAGTTGCCAATATGATAGATCAATAGCATTCATTTTAAACACCAAAGCAAATGTTCCTAATCCCATCTGATAAAAAACATGAATCCATAAGCATAAAATATAGGCGGATCTGATACCCACACCGGAATCCGTAAAGCAATAAAGGAACATCACATTTCTTCTCATTAAATACAATGATTACAACTTCTCTTCTAAGAGAGTTCAATTACATAATTGCATATACAATTACAATGATATATTCCAGAATATGATACAAGTATAATAACATAGTCCTAAGTATGATACAAGGACTGAATGGTTACAATAACTAAATGAAGTAATGGAAAGAGATCATTTCCAACTGGTGCTCCAAAACCTGTTCATCGGTCCCCAATGGTGGTGGCAACACCTCCCAACCATGTGGACTCCTAAGAGACCACCCCACCGTTCTCGAAGATAGTCACAAGGCCCAAACGAATGAACAACAACAAGGGGATACAAGATGGCTAGCACTCACATCAGACACAGAACAAACATGGAGAATAATGCATACAGCCAAAGTCATAACACAGGTGTACTCATCCAAGTCATAGGTCAGTACTACTCACGACTGCTAAGGTGCTAGATACTAGAGTGTAATCATATGGAGTGTCATCATGCATGCTCGAAGGGATGGCACCACACGGAACCAAGTACTGCTCTCATACAGACAAGGAGACTCAATCGTGCCCGAATCCACGCCCTGCAGATGGATGACTCAACGTCCCGTAGATGGATAGGCCTTCTCGTTGCATCCTTAGCCTTTACAAGTGCTCAAGGCCATGCACGAGGTCTAATTATCTTATTAGTGTTTTTACCCCAATGTTTTAGTTTTAGTTATCACTTGTTACTGTAACTCTACTACTAGTTCCCCTGGCAGCCACTTATGGGCCCCGGGCCCGTAGAGAGCCACTCCAGATGACCACTCTAATGTCTAGACAGGTAGTTCATCTTGTGTAACCAACGAGGAATCCAAAATGACTAAAAACACTGAGTCATAAATTTAAACTAGTAAAGATGAAAAATATGATCTACAAGACCCAAACTCTTGTGGGCAGTGTAATATGTTGAAAATGGCCTTTTGCCAGTTAGATCAGTTGTGTAATAACCCCAATGACCCCAATTTGGTCACTCTTCACACAAAAATGCACGGACATAATAAGAAAAGTACGACAAATGGCATTACGAGTCTTCTCGCAGCCAAAGTTTTGCATATAGTCTACCATATTTAACATAGCAAAATAAAATGTTTAAGATAATAACAAAATGGAGATCTTAATTTTCCCTTCTCTAGTAGTTCCTTAGATCCTTGACATAATCCCTATACCCACATATGCATGAAGAAAGCAATAATTAAAAGCTAAAGTGATTTTATTAACTACCTATAGTGGCACACACCTTACAACAAAACATTGAGCTACAAGGATCTACAACAAGTTATGTAGCCTATCTCTACTGTCACAATGGGGCTTCTCATAGCCTTACTTTCATTAGAAACCATTATTCATATTCAGAGATCTTCATACTCTTTTAGCTCTCCCTCTTTCCTCTCAAGGGTTGCTCTTCCCAAACCCCCTTTGCTCTCTATCTAAAACTAGATATTTTCTCTTATCAGTTAGGGGGGCTTACTTCTCAGGAAATAATCCAAATAAATAACTACCACTCAGCCTAGAGTGTAACTGCCACCTCAAGGAAGAATGAACAGCTAGGGGAAAGGTATTAGCAAATAGATAATGGTCTGGGGTTGAAAATGCCTCCTTCAGGAAAGGAGGAATCGACTCAAGTCACAAAGAAAAAAACCCAAGCCTCCAAATGGAAGAAATGGCCAAAGCAAAGATAGTTGAAACCCATGTGGAGAAAGCCAAAAGAGGCAAGGTAATATCTTGCATCGAAATGATTTCTGCAATATTTTATAAAGACAGTGAAGAGGTTTCCAGTTTTTCTATACATAAAGAATACAACAGCTAACATATATTTGTTTTGTTTAAAAGGGCAGTAATGGGTTTCAGTTCTTCTGTGTTTAATGAATAGCATACACATTCAAGTTTTATAAAGGCAGAAATGGGTTTTCAGTTTCCTGTGCTTAATGAAAATAGAAACCAAACTATTATATTTTGAAAGACAGTAATGGAGTTTTAGTTTTCTGTGCTAAAGAAACAAATGACTGATGCAAATACCTTTTTCTTGATCACACTCCCTTTCCTCACCTCAAATCTTCCAACTTGATCTGCTCCCCTGAGTTTTTGCTTTCCTTTGTTGTCGCTCTTTTTTTTTTGTGTCAAGCAGCTAGGTGAGGAACGATTCCTCATAAGCTGGCTGCTATTAGATTGCATTTTTAGGCTTCTCTTGGTTAACTGGCACCATCATTAATCAATTCCACAAGCGTTGATACACTCCAATTAAAGCCCCAACCCAAACAATGAATTCTCGCCTTTCTCAGAAAAATCTGATGTTGAGATTGAAGAACAAGTAAAAGTTGTGATAGATTAGAAGGAGCGGGTACCCAGATGATGAAATGGCCTACCAATCCCACCCACATAACTCTACCTATAGGAAATGGACTATGGAGTGCAGTGAGCACTGTGTAGTAGCTATGTCTCACCAACAACAAATTCCTCACCGAATTCCTCAATTCCTCACCAACACCAAATTCCTCCTCCTTCTTATATTATTTATTATATCAATCAGGGCCTAGGGAATCAATATTCTCACACAGAATTCCCACGCTACCTCTTATTTTTTTTTATTCTCCTCTGTTCTTTTTTTTTTTTGCCTCCCTTTTTCTCATCTGTCCATAAGATATCTCCCTATCTCCTAGATATTCTTTTTATTGCCAAATAACCCCCCGTCCTTTCTCTGGCGATGACTAACTTTCTTTTTGCCTCAATTATTTTTCACCCACCAAATGGACGACCTCCACTAGATGTTGACTACACTATTTTTTCCCTCTCTTCGTCCTTCTTTGGGATTCCTTCCGTAAAGAGGGACGACATCTCTGACTACAGGTATGGCCGACCACCTTTCGTAAGGGCACCCATGCCCTCGAATTTAATCTCCTCCCAACGTTTAAGGCTCTCCCTACCTTACGCTAGCCAAACTCCTATCCAAACTGCCAGCTATAGCAAATGGATGTGATTGCTTCCTCTATGACGTGCCCAAAGGAAGTCAATTTGATCACCTGCTCCATAGATATTTTCTACATCATTAAACATACTTTGCCACCTCTCTTAACTCCTACGCCCTCATCTATCTGCCCTCCAGATAATTTCTTGGCTGCATTTACTCATACATTCACTTATCCTCCCACGTCCTCTCAAGAACCGAAAGGGAGGGTTGTTACAACTACAATCAACCAAAAAAAATCATATCAATATCACCCATACATAAGAAATAGTACATCAAAAAACTCAACCATAATTAATCATACCTAAAACCAACACTACTGGATACTATTATAATCATGTTGGTCACACTCAAAAATACCAATAGGTGGATCAACTATGTCACAATTAAAATTTTAATAATATTGTAATACACAAAAAGAAAATTTTAAATAGACTATCAAAATTTTAATAAAATTACTTTGATGTATAAATTTAATTCATATATGATTTTTTAAAAATAAAATATGAAAGACAACTTCAATCAAATAAACGTAATACACAAAAAGAAAATTTTAAATAGACTCTCAAAATTTTAATAAAATTACTTTGATGTATAAATTTAAGTCTGGATATTATTAGGTGGCTCATGACAGGTGACAGTTTTAGATGGGGTGATGGTCCGAGATTGTTTAATAATGATGAGGAGATGGATCATTTGCTTTTCAACCTGGCTAACCATTAACAAAGAGGGAGCACAGTTATTTATGATCTTCAATGCATTGGGCTGCTAAATGCTGATTTCCAAGCAAAATTAGTACGTGTAAGATAGTGGCCCAATAACCTCCCAAGTGTTCTGCTGCATGGATTCCACCCTTCTGATCCTGCCCCGCTCCCACATTAAACTTCCACACTCCCACTAAAGCCAACCAATACATATTACATGCACAGGTAACACGTAGGGGTCTGTCTGTCTGTGAGCTAATTCAATAATCCAAAACTTTGAGAAAATTTATTTGGGGTCTTCAATACACAGATTGTTCTTAGTTCAGGGCAGATATACATATTGGGTTTGCTTGGGCTATAGGGGTGTTTGGGTTTTTAGGCTTTTCCAGCTTTTAGAGTTTAAAATGGATAAACATAGATTCCAAGTATAATGTTTATAGAGTCCAGAAACATATATTGTGGGCTAAGTCCGGAGAAATCGGCATTGATAAATGTATATTCTTACTTTAGGTATTTGAGATGTTTTTCCAAGTCTGTTGCCTTTTTCAAAGTTTAACAGTATGCCATTGCAAGTCGCCCACAAATTGGAGAATAAATTCTTGCAGTCTTAAATCTCTCTCCCTTTTTCGACTGGATGGGTGCTGTTCAATGACAGCAAATTGCCTAAGATTGGAATTCATCAAAATTACAGAGTACCAACTGCCATTGCTTGAACGAGTTGAAAGTTTGGTTAGGGAAAGTTTATTGTCCTTTTACAATATGTAAAACTTACTTGGCGGCTGTCATCCTTTGCTCCGGGCAATCTTGTAGCAGTATTTTTTTGTGCAGCATTCAGTAATGGTGAAATCATAGGTAAATAACATCAACTAGTGCTAAAGAATATGATTTAAGGGATTTTATTCTTATAATAAATGGAATGTTAAAGTTTTGCTATTTATATCAAGCTGTGCATTGGTTGTGGTTGAATTGACAGATGCTGTGGTTGTGTTTCACAAAGTTCGATGGAGACTGTTCTTTGAATTCTCCAACTAGAATGGACGGAATTGGAAAGATTGGTAAGTAAAATTATAAAAATTCAAAAATTGTTTTAGAATTAGTTCACAAAATAGATTGATTTGGAAAATATGAATAAATAAAATTATAGGATAGGAATTGAAAGGATTTATTAAATAAATTAAAAAATTAGCATGAAATCTTAAAGATTGTTAAGGAATTTATATAACTTCCCCAATAAATCTAATGGTTGTAACCATTTTCTGTTAATTTTTTTGCATTCAATTCTAAAATTCAATGTGTCATCTAATCTTTCTATATAAAATTCAATGTGTCATCTAATCTTTCTATATTAGATTGAGTGCTATCCAAGAGTGGAGGTTTGCTACACCTAGGAAGCACATTTCCTTGGCTCTATATAGTCATAAGAAAATCCTTGGAATTCTAGCTCCCGAGATACAACTCATGCTCACTCGAGATACAACTCATGCTCATTATGCCAGACATCATGTATAATCAACTAAGTCCTCGAATTCTGTGGGGCTTCACATTTACAGAGCACGGCTCATTTCCAAGAAGCATAATTATACACAAACTCTCATCGTGTCCGTGTCCCTTTAGCCAAACTGGCTTATTCTTAAGACTATACAATGGTGGAGTGCGTCAATAACGAGTACATGTATTGGAATTGTATATATTCCTTGTTTCCAAATGGCACGTTGATGTTCTTTAATGTTTGTTGGGTGCTTCACAATTAGGTAAATATGTAGAATAGGGAAGGAAAAAAAAACAATATTTGTGTGGATTTGATACCGAATACATAAGAAGCATTTAATGTACTACTCCATATATTCAAAATTGAAGTTTGGAATGCTATTTGTAGTGGATTCCACTGTGAAATTGAATTGGTCAATTTAATCTTGCTTTATTGGCCTGGGTGCCACGCAAAATCCAAGCTTTGTTGCACCTATGAAGCACATTTTTTGGGTTGCAGATTTGTTTACATTGTACTGAAGTATATGGTAGAGGAAATCTCTAGAGCACTGCCAGTCAATAGACTGATTTTGGAGTATATGGAAAGAGTTGTACAGAAAGTATCTTTTCTACTCGATGCCAGAATTTGTGTCGGTCAAACAATATAAAAAAAATCACCTCGATTTCCTGTATTTTGTTGTTTCTCAGTGCTCTGTATGAAATTTTGCAGGCTTCCAACCAAGTATAGGATATTTGTAATGGAGAGGTGTTTCCTGTCTGGTTCTACTTCCCCATAAGGTTTATAGTTTTCAAACAATGTTAAATGTCAGAGTTCCACTAGAGTGCTGGAAATTGTGGGCATAGCTTCATGTGTTGCACCTCTTCATAGTCTTATATTATATTTAGAAGTTGCCATGATTCGATGTTTGTTTTGGGATGCTGTAGGGATAAATTAAACTAGGTACTTGCATGTATGTGAATTTCGTTTGGGATGTGTTGATGGGGTTTTTGTGACTACAACAACATTAGAATAAAATACTGGAATAAAATACTGGGTATCCTATCCTCTCTTGAATAAAGCTTCTCAGATGCTGAACTATGTGATCAAATGAGCCTGCTCCAAGGTTCCTTTTATGTCAGGTCTTGACGTGCATAGGGATAGACTCAGTAGAATGATGTGATTTGCTGGTAATCACGAAGGGGACTTACGTAAGATTGCTCTTTCAGAGTCATGGAATTCATTTCTGGGATTCGGACTGGGATTTGCGGGTGAATGGAATTCTTTCACAGATTGACAACTGGAATTTTAAAGTTCCATTCCTACAGAGGCGGATGATTTAGACGATGAAGCTCTGGAAAACTAATCCTAATGAAGATCTAAAAGAAAGTGAAAAAGATAAGATAAGGGTTCAGGAGTTTAACTAATTGATGGAAGAAGACTGCTGCTGGAGATAGAAACTGGAACCAGTCCTCTGCTTCGTCATGAGACAACAACTAGGCAGGGGCGGTGCTATCTTCTAAGGGGGAATAAGGATTTTCAGACTGCTTCAGTAAGAGACATGGATTTGGTCATACGGAACAGTCGAAGTTAGGTTTGGATTAAGTTCAGACTAACCATGCACGATGATTTGCAAGCCAAAGATCACCAATGGTATGAACAAACAGATTCAATCATACAACAGTAATAATCTCCATCTTTCTAACTAATAAAAAATATGAAAATACAAGAAAGAACTTCAATATTTTCAGATTTGCTCCAAGAAATCAATAAGACCATGCCGAAAATCTAAAGGAATATATGAACACCATTCTTCAATGCATATATAATTACTTCAGAAGTTTATATCACAACAATCCAACTGATTTTGGAGTTTCAGCTCATAAGAAACTATGCAGAAATGAAAACTAATTACTAAGGAGCTCTAGGAGCTTTAGAATGGTAAATATCAGAAAAGGAGAGAGAGCTCACAATGAGGCATCCCTCAGCCTTTATATAGGCTCTCAAAAATATCCTAGGGCAAAAGGAAATCAGATTTCCTTGAAACATGTGCCCTAGGTTACAAATCCTAGAAAAAGTAGATGGGGTCGCCAGAATATCCATGCAGGAGACTGCCACCTGTCTAGGTCATCAGAATGTGTAAGGAAACTTTCCAGCTATCCTAGTCGCCACCTGTCTAGGACTCCTGGATAGGACTGTAGTGTCTGTGCGGAACTTCCTCCTGTTCTTTTGTCTCTGCTTCCAGGAACCTAGTCAGGACAACTTCCAACTCTTCCACGGGGATACTAGGCAGGTTCTCGATCCGAAACTCCATGACGGATGCGGTGGTGGTGCAGGTGACAAGGACATTTTCCCAATCCGCCCTCAGCTCCTGGATACTGTTAATGAGGATTAGAAACAAGGATGCATCCTCAAGATGGGATTCCTCAGTGGGATAAGCTGCTTTGAAGTATATGCTCCGCATCTTGCCTTTCAATTCTTCCAAGTCAATGATTCCGTCTGGTGCTACATCTAGATCAAACCAGGTCTCCAATGATACAAGGATTTTGTCCTGGATTTCCTTCAACATGGCGTGGGCCCGGGAAGTGTCACCTTCAATCTTTTCCAAGTTATCCCTCTTCATGAGCAAGGCAGAATACCAGTTGAGGAAATCATATACTGAACCTACCTGTATTACCTTGTTCCTGATCAGGTCTGGCTGCGGAGTGTTCATTAGTGCCTTTAGTCTAGGGATAGTTTCCTCCCGGACAACCATGAACTGCTGACATGTATCCAGAATTGCATGAATCATGTCCAGAAGTGCTGTAACTCTGCCATTCACCTGGACGAGGTCTTCTATGAATCCATGTGCTCTATCCAAGACTTTCCCTATCCAGCCCTTTGTTGTGTGGCCGACTGTCCTCAAAACTTCAACCTCAGCTAAGGAATCCTTAGTTATGCTCAGAGGTTGGGATGTTACTCCTTGGGCGGACTGTAATGGGCCCATGAGTTGCTGGATGTGCTGCCGCAGCTGCTCATTCTCCTGTTTCAACTGGTCCTTCTTTTCTTCTTCCTTCCTTAACCTCTCTCGGATGACGGCGACGGAATCCTCCAGTTCTACCATTTCTTGATCCTTCGTAGTTGGTCCAAGGTCGACCTTCAAGATGTCAAAGTCATCAGGACTGATACCTTCCTTTGCCTTGGTTATCCTAGGAATTGCCACTTCTACTTGGCGGGATCCTAACTCATCTCTGGTAATCTTGGAAAACTTCTTCACCTTCTTTGGACTGCAGACTTTCCTATCCTGGCAAGAAAATCACCAAGTGCGGTGGAAGGATTATTCTTCTTGATTGTCTTCTTCCGCAACCTGTCCTGCAACCAATCGGGCTTCGTGGATGGAATGGCTTCTTCCTATGCTTCCTGAGGTCCTTGACCAACTTGTGGCGTGGAGGCCGGTATTTCTCCGTAATTGAACTCCTCATTGAGGAACTCCAAATCAGGATGACGAAGCATATCTTCAAGCTGGGCCTCCCCTGGATTCCGAGGCAGAGGGTTAGGCTGATTTCCCACTATGAGGCTGGGAGTCCGTTCCCGGGTGGAATCCATGGACTCATCATCTCCCTGATCATCTGGTTTATTTGGGACCACTTCCTCTTGCATGGGTTCTTTGCCTTTAACGGTCTGTGCATCTCCAAAAAGATCCACCTCTTGGATGGAAGAAGTGCTGGCAGAGTGAGGTCTGGATGCATTCCGCTCCTCTTGGTTGGGTCTACTGATAAATTCCTTTCGAGCCTTTACCCTCTTTGCTGGTGGATCTTCCGCATCTCGGTTCCCTTCTTCCTGTATTCTCGCCTCTTGTGCTTTCACAGGAGTGTCTTCAGCCATATCTTCTTCGGAAGACTGAGAGTCCAAGTCTCCCATCAGGTCGTAAGTTGGACAGATACCTATCCTGTGCATTTTCTCCGTCTGCTGACTTATCCACTTCTGTGTCACTGTTAGCACAGGTGCCATTAGGTCATCGAAGTGGGTGACCTCTGGATCAGACCAAACTATGGGTGGAAGAGGCTTATTCTTTTCCTGCTCAAAGAATGGCTGGACTAGCTTACCGTCCTCCTTGACCTGGTCAGGGACTGGAAAGATCCCGGTGGCTCTGATCATGTCAACTGAAAGCCGGGAACACATCCTCCTTCGCACCTTGAAGTCATCCTCGGCATTTGCCCAATGGTCCTCCAGGTGTATCTTGTGTCTATGTTTCCTTCCGCATGCTATCCTGGTGGTGTTAAACGGGTCAAAGTTATCCCGTAAGGAATGAGTTACCAAGTTGTAGAACTGCAGCTCTTCCTCGGACTTTTCGGTGGCTAGGAGAGATGGGCATGACTCGACTTCATCTTCTGTTTGGATTGGATAAGTCACCCCAGCCTTCTTCTTCTTCTTCTGGACTTTGTCATAGGCCGAGAGTTGCCTTGTTAACTCCAACAGGACCATTTTGTCTGACGGATACCTTGGTAGTCTATATGGATAGCCGGAGAATCCCTGCACCCTGATGTATGTGAACTTCAGGAACTGGATGAACCACGAGCCATATGTCCTGACCAACCTCTTGGCCTCGGGTGATAGTCTCTGGTGAATGCCTCCTTGGAGGGTCCTGGTGATATGCATGGTGAATGCATCATTCAATTTCTGGAAGTGGTTTATGTTTTGAAGATGAAGTTGGGGATAGCAATTGTAGACCATGACTTGTCCTTCCTGATTGCCGATACGACCTTTCCATGACAGTCCTCGATATTTGTTGTTCCTAGCCAGCATGTAGATCACATAGGAACTCATGTAAAAGGTCTTCGATTCCTCCAGGTTTTGGAATTGTGCATCAATGCTATCACTGAGGAGTCGAGCCCAATCAATCATCTTTGTTCTAGCGAGGACCTCTTCGATGTAGTAGAACATCCATGGCTCGAAGGTAGAGGACTGTTGACTTCCCATAATCCTGTTCAGCATGACGACGAGGTCTCCATGCTCCTGCTTGAAGTCGGACTTGAGGAGTGTCCTTGGCAACTTGGAACGGTGAGTCCTTTTCTTTTGCATCCATGTCCTGTTGATGACTCAAAACAGGTTGCCGGATCGGCTTCGGTCATTTCGGCGGAATCCTCCTTGCTCATGAACTCGACGGGATTATAGACTGGGATATTGAAAGCCTCCGCAATCTTCTCTTTGGTGAAATAGGCCACCACTGTGTTGTTACGATCGACGACCATCCTTCGCTCCGGATCATAGTGCATGAAACATTCCACGATCAGCTCGGGACAAGGAATGGCAGGTGGGAAGCATGCAGCGGCGGCAACTCCGTTCCGGACGATCTTGGCTACGAGCAGGGATGGAGGATGTTCAGCTGTTCCATACGTTCGATTCCCAATTTCTTCCATGACTGAAGGATAGATGTTGGTGTCTCCGACGTTTGCCCATTTCGACTTGATCTTGGACTGTGGGATCATTCCTTTGAAGGCGGCCTTTACTTGGGTTTGCCTTGAGGGACCCGCCTTGGCACTTGCCATTTACCTGTGAAATCAAGAAGAGAAAAGCACAGTATGAGTTTTCCAAAGGGGCAAGGATAGAGGTAAGACGGGAGCTTTTATTCCCACACGTGGGAAGTTGGTGTGACATCTTAAGCATGTGGGACTAAAAAATTAGGAATTTTCAAGTACACATGGAAGGCAAAAATAACAATTTTTCTAAGTAGAAGGAATTTTTTTCCATGTAGTGACATACCTCTCCTTGCACGAGGAACTTTTGACCTTCTATGAATTTCTAATTTTTTTTATAGATTTCTTGACCTACTAATGGATTTTCTAATTTTTTTCTGCAGAAATTTCTGAGTTTTAATGGTTGCTCCAACAAGAAATCTGCCTTAGGAATATTCAGAAATGGAGTTTTAGTGAAGAACTTACCTTGGAATGGAGGAGTTTTGTCTTGAAGGAGGAATTTCTACTATTAAAGGATGAACTTCTGCTCTTGGAAGGTTCAAAAATCTGCCCTAAACCTTTAGAAATTTCTGCCCTAATGACGAATTTGTCCTTTGAAAATGATAAAATCTGCAATTTCCTTGGATGAAGTTGTTCTTCTCTTGTTGAAATCTGCCCTTGGACTGAATTTCTGCTCCCAAAATGAATATTTCAGATTTGAATTTGAATTGGAATGCTTTAGGAATGCCTTGGGCGTCCCCTTTATATAGGCAACTTAGCCTCCTTTAGACTTGGCCGACCTAGGTTAAGGAAAAGAAATTCCTTAACCGCCAAACTTTTCCCTTAGCCGACTTAGTTTTTTGTCTTTTTCTGTTTTGTCGGTGGTCGGGGATCTGTGAACGTTGGGGAATTTGGCATGTCGGGGAATTTGGAATGTCGGGGAATTCGGCATGTCGGGGAATTCGGAATGTCGGGGAATTTGGCATGTCGGGGAATTCTTGAGGTCTAGGATTTTTCTTCCCCAGCATAATCTTTGAACTTCCGCTAAAATCCAACTAAGTCTTGGAACATTATCCTATGGAATCTTACTCAGATGGAAGGTTGCACTTTGCTTTCTGCGGAGGAACATGGCGGGATGTGTCCTTGGACTTCTATGTTCAATCTTTTGGATATTTGCTAAGGGCTTCATCACTCTGTTTTGGCAGGGATAGATTTTCTTATGCTGGGATCAGAGACTCCATTTTAAAACTAGAAGTACCCTCCATCGTGTTTAGGGATTCCGGACTTCGAGGTATAACAGGCGAGGGATTCTTCCATGCAAGAGCTGGCAAACTGGGTTCCGAAATTTCACCCCACAGGTCTCCCATTCTAGATTGGATCAGGAATGTCCAAGGGCGCAGAATCCAGAAGGTCAAGGATTTTGCGCCCAGGACAAAATTTGTCCTGGAGCGTAGAATCCAGAAGGTTAAGGAATTTGCGCCCAGGACAGAATTTGTCCTGTAGCGCAGAATCCTATAGGTGCTGGAATTTGCGCCACTTGCCTTTAGAGTTTAGTTTCAGGGAATCTAAGTCAAGAATTTGCATTTTCTTGAGTTTCGAAGTGGGATTCTGGTTTTGCAGTAGGTTCATTCTCCTAGCTACTCCATGGAGGTTCAGATGTTGATAGAGGATCAGAAAACAGAGTTTATTTCTTCCATCCTCGTTCCTTCCATCCTCGCAGAATCTGTTACTTCCAAGGCGGGATGAGAGGTTCGTTCGTTCCATCCTTCGTTTCTTCCATCCTTGTTTGTTCCATCTTCCGAGAGTCTGTTACTTCCAAGGAAGGATGAGGGGTTCGTTTCTTCCATCCTCGTTTGTTCCATCCTCCGAGAGTCTCTTTTCGATGGCGAGACATGAGATTCATTTCTTCCATCTTTCATTTCTTCCATCCTCCAGGAATCTGATGGCAAGACACAAGGTTCGTTTCTTCCATCCTTCGTTCGTTCCATCCTTCGTTTCTTCCATCCTGACATGAATTCCATCCTTCGTTCGTTCCATGCTTCGTTCATTCCATCCTTCATTTGTTCCATCCTTCGTTCCTTCCATCCTCTGGGAATCTGATGGCGAGACACAAGGTTCGTTTCTTCCATCCTGACTGTGAATTCCATCCTTCGGGAGTCTGATATCTCTATGATGGAAAGATGGACGTTCATTTGTTCCATCCTGACTGTGAATTCTAGGAGTCAGGTATCCACAAAGGGGGTTAGAGAAAAAAAAATCCAAGCCAGGAGTGACTGGTCAGAGCAGGAGGGAGAAACTGGACATCCCAGTCCTTGGGCGCAAAATCCAGTAGGTACTGGATTTTGTGCCCAGGACAAAATTTTGTCCTGGGTGCATAATCCAGTACCTACTGGATTATGCACTCAGGACAAAAAGTTGTCCTAGGTGCATATTCTTGAAGGTCCTGGAATGTGCGACAGGGAATTTCCTGAGAGTATTTTCATTTTCTTTGGTGTCTAGAATTCCTTTGCCCTGAAGTCATTATCAGTTCCTGCAGCAGGATTTCATTGTGGTGGAATGTCTTCCGAGAGTTTGTTTTTGATGACATGACACGAAGTTCATTTGTTCCATCCTCCAGAAATTCGGTGGCGAGAGACAAAGTTCATTTGTTTCATCCTTCATTTCTTCCTGTTTGGAATTGGCTAAGTCTGGTAGCCTGAAATCCTGAAATCCTGGAAAAATGACTAAGTCTGAAATCTGGTGGATCTTCCAAATTCTAGATTCTGCATGTTAAATCCGGCGGATTCGAGACCTATCTCAAACATCCTGAAAGGTATATTGAAAAATGGCAAAGATTGTCCTTGAGCGCAAAATCCAGTAGGTAAGGGATTTTGCGACCAGGACAAAAGTGTCCTGTCGCAATTCCAGCCTAGCGGAGGGATATTCAGTAAATGCTGATTGTCTCCTGAAATTGCCTTAAGTCTTCGATCTGCGAGTCTTCCGAGCTATGAAATGAGGTTGAGTGTCGGACTGAGATTTAGAGAGACATCCCCTGGTTTTGACCTTCCGGACTAGAGTTGTCAGGCCGGGACTAAGTTCCATGACTGAAGGATGATCACGCCAAGGAGTGACAGTCTTTGTTAAACTCCGCAATCTTGGTTGGAAGAAGAATCTAGATAAACTTTGAAACGGGATACCAGGCCGGAATTCCTTGAACGAGACTCTGGGAGAGGTACTTCCGGACAGGACTCCGGTTTGGACCTCCGGGTTGGACTCCTGGACCGGAGTCCAGAAATGAATTTCTAAGCCATACATGTGGTCTTGGACTAGGACTGGAATTGGGTTTCATGTCGGGAGCGGAGTGGGTTCATTACCCAAGTGTGAAAAGACAAAACCCTCCCCTAAGGATAAAAAAAAAAATGAAACTCTTGCCTAAGGATAGTCTGGAACAGTCAATTAGGGTTCGGGCACTGCCGGAGGAAACCTATGTGTTTTACTTCTCTTTCTTCCCGGTGGGCCAGTCTATGCTCCTAACACTATCCGAACTGTGAAGACATCGCCAGATAGAAGTATGGGATAAGCCTTAAGGATCCAGGCAAGTCAAAAAAAGGGGGACCCAATTAGTAATTGGGGTTGATGTTGTAAAGTGGTCACAACATCTGGTGACTCCACTGGGAGGAATGTCCTCTAAACATTCCTAGGATATCAGGTCCATTCGAAAATCTGAGATTAACAGTATAATCCTAAGAAAGTCATCCATCAGTTAAGAAATATACTCAAAAGGAGAAGAGAGTCATAGGTTATATCAAGACATCCATCTTTGTTGTTGCATTAAAGAAACATTTTCTTTTAAAGCCCTTCAAATGTTCTACTGATAAACAAAAGTCATAACTTCAGACATCCCTGCATACACCCATACGTTGGGTCAGATAAGCATGCACTCTTAATCAAGGCTTCAAAATCAAAGGGTTAGTACAACCATTCATATCTTGGAGATCTAGTGTGTGCAATTGTATTCGTTCTCTTTTGTAAGCAACTAGGGTCAACAATGTTCCTTTACATTAAGCTACGTGATTAGTACGCACCTCCTGAACTACCCAGACATTGCCCCGTTGCCAGCGAGCGTCTATAGCCCCGACGGGTTTGTCTCGTAATTCCACTCGAGTAGAGCCCTACTGCCAGCGAGCGTCCATAGCCCCGGTAAGGATTGCTCGATTGTCCATCTAACTGAGTTATAGTGTGTGATTGAGTGTCTTTTCTTTTTCTTTTCTTTTTTTCTTTTTTCTTTTTTAATGATCAGAAATCCGGCAGAGTACAATGCAGTACTGCTACCCTTGCAGCACATGCTTTTGACGGCATAGGTTACGTTGATAACTCAGCCAGGTGGGTGTGGAATTCTGATGGCGGCAAAGGTGGACCATGGATTTTTCACTTAATGTAAGATCACAAAGTCTCTTCCAGTGACTTCGAAATTTCTTTAATGTGTAAGGTATGAGATCTCAACATACTTCAAGTCATTCTAAACAGTCAATTTATATTCCAAGAGCAAGCAGCATGTTATGAAAACACTAATAATGGAGCCCACAACGAATGCATCCGTTTGACAGGAGTTTCTCAAAGGAAAACTAGGAAGTGTTCATTTTAAAGATTTAAACATTTTAAACCATATAATCAAAGATATTCATATCAAGATGTAACATATGATTCCAATTCCGAGTCAAGTACGAATTTTAATAGAAGATAAGCTAAAGAGGAGTTATCCTGACAATTCAAACAGTAACATGAGCATGTTATCCAAGGAATGAGCCCCTAGATGGGAGTGCCAAAATGTGTTCAAAAGTTCAACACCTCCTTGCAGACCAAGGTCCCACAAAAAGAAACTGGACACAAAAAACGGGCAACAGCTAACCTATTTTTAAAAGACACCTACTCTACGAAAAGCATCAAACTAAACTACAATGGAAATGGAAAGAACTACTCTAACTATATACAGGGTGAGTTCGTGAATGAACTCATGGTAGGAAGTAGTGTTTCAAAAATTGCCCATTAACGGGCAATGGGATGTCTTTTCCGGTAAGGGTCTTAAGTTTTAAGGCATTTTCCCCCAATATCTCTGCGATTTGATAAGGACCCTTCCAAAGGTGGTCGAACTTGTCGTGTTCACCTTTCCTTGCATGTGCCTTATCCCAATACAAGACCAGATCAGAAATTCTGAATGCCTTGATCTTCGCCTGTCTATCAAACCAACGCTTCACAACCTCTTGGTGTTTCATGAATTTATCTAAGGTTGTGTCTCGCTTATCTTCCAGGTGTAATAGCTGTGAAAGCCTAGTTTGGATTCTCTCGTCTTCTGCCAAGTACTCTAGCATAAACTGATAGGTTGGGATTCTCAGTTGGACAGGGAAAACGGGATCCTGGCCATAGACTAGATGGTAAGGAGACGTTCCTAGGGAGGCCTTGATACGGGTTCGGTCTGCCCAAAGAGTGAATCTCAGCTGCGTGTGCCAGTCTCGGGGATTTTTATCCAACCGTTTCTTGATTGCATTGAGTAGATTTTTGTTAGTGGACTCGGCTAACCCATTCCCTTGTGGGTAGTAATTTGATGAGAATTTTAACGTTATTCCATGATCAAAAGCCCAATTTGAAAACTTTAAAGATGAAAATGCAGAACCATTATCACAGACTAAAGCATGAGGACATCCAAACCTGGTAATGATATTTTCTTCTAAAAACTTGATCATGATATCAGTAGTGCAATGTTTTAGAGCATGTGCTTCAGACCATCTAGTGCAATAATCAGTAGTGATCAGAATATACCTGTGCTGTGCAGAGGAAGGTGGATTGATCATACCGATAAAGTCAAGTCCCCATTTGGTGAAAGGTCTTACTTCGAATATAGGCTGAAGAGGCATGGCAGCATTCCTTTCCCTCGCGGTAGCTACTTGGCAGGTGTGGCAGGTCTTGCCATGCCGATAGGCGTTGTGGAACAGCGTCGGCCAATAATATCCTGCCCTCAAGATTTGGTGAGCCGTGGCTAATCCTCCTCCGTGACAGGTTCCAAATTTGTCGTGAAACTGTTCCATGATTTGGCCGGCCTCATTCTTTCCCACGCACCTCAAGTAAATTCCTTCATGGTTCTGCCGGAATAAGATTGCTCCTTGGAGCATGAAACGTTGACTTCGGAATATTAGAGCCCTCTTTTGAGTCGACTTCAGGTGGGCAGGACATCTTTGGTTTAGCAAGTAATATACGATGTCGTGGTACCACTCATCTGGAGATACGTCTTCCAACACATAGGTTTGCTGTACCAGTCCAGGTCCTTCGATGGCAATTGTCTGGGCAAGTGCTTGACCTCGCACTATCTTCATGGGCTGGATCTCGATATCATATTCTTGGATAGTGGCGACCCACTTGCCCCTTCTTTCTCCGAGTTCATTCTGCATCAACAGTGTTTTAACAGCAACATCTGGAACTATGGCATAAACTTTACTTCTCAGGACATAATGCCTGAACTTCTTGATGGCCTTTACCAAGGCATAGGCATGCTTTTCCATGCATGGATATCTCAGTTCTGCATCTTTGAAAGGAGTGCTCATAAATGTAATCGGATGCTCGTCATTTTTCTCCATCCTCTGAGTGAGAATGCCGGCACAAGTGTGTTCTGATGCGAAAGAGTATAGATAGAACGGATTGGTATAGTTTGGACTGCTCAAGACCGGAGCCCTAGCAATGGCTTGTTTGATCTCTTCGAATGCTCTTCTGGCTGGTGGAGTCCACTCTAACTTGGCATCTTTCTTTAACATTTCATTCAGGGGTTTCACTATCTCAGCAAACCCCGTAATGAACTTCCTTACGAAATTAATCTTTCTGAAGAAAGATCTCAGTTCTTTCTTGCTGGCTGGCATGCTTACTTTGGAAATAGCTATCACGCGGTCAGGATCAATGAATATCCCCTGTTTTGATATTACATGGCCTAGGAGCTTTCCTTCTGTCACGCCGAAAATGCACTTCTTCGGATTGAGGGAAATTCCATACCTTCTGCATCTTTCGAGGACCTTCCTTAAATCTTCTACGTGATCCTCCCTTCTCTTTGAAAACACTGTGAGATCGTCCATGTATATGATAATGCATTTGCCAACTAGCTCTCTAAAAGCGATGTCCATGGCCCGTTGGAAGGTAGCTCCGGCATTGATCAGGCCAAAAGGCATTCTTCTGTATGCGTAGATTCCCCACTTGGTGGTGAATGCTGTCTTTAGTCGGTCTACTTCATCAACCATTACCTGGTTGTACCTCGAGTATCCATCCAAGAAGGACATCATTTGAGATCCGTTTACGATCTGAAGTACTTCATTTAATGGAGGGAGAGGGTAGTTGTCCTTTTTTGAAGCCTGGTTGAGATTGCGGAAGTCCACACACAATCTTATCTCGCCATTCTTCTTTCTGACTGGGACGAGGTTGGCGACCCACGTCGAGTGTCTTACTAGGAAGATGATTTTGGCTTCCAGTAACTTCTTGACTTCTTGATATATCAAAGGCTCTAGTAGTGGATTGACTGGCCTTTGACGCTGTCGGAAAGGTCTACTTCCGGGCCTAAGAGGAATAGTATGCGTAATGATGGAAGTATCGTAAGTCTTCAGGTCCTCATATCCCCATGCTATCACATCCATGTATTCTTTCAAATTTCTGAGGATACCTTCTCGTTCCTTTGGGGTGGAAGCCTTCCCGATGAATACATTTTTCACTACTTCTTCAGTCCCAAGGTTCACTAGGTCATACTTGCTTCCTTCCTCACTGGGATTTGGGAGTGCACTCATTCTGTCGGAATCGAAGAGTCTTTCTAACTCTATCAGCCCTCTGGGGATAGTATTGTTTTTCAGATTCATTGTTCCGTCAGGCTCTGACTCTGCTCCCTCTCTTTCCCCTTCATCAATGACCTGGGCAGTGAATATCCCAGAGTTGGTCAAGAAGTCCAATATATGCTTATCGTCATCGAACACTTGGAAGTTGGTGATATTATCTGGAACTGAGGGGACAGAAGTCAGCTCTACAGTGAATTTCTTCAATCCTTCCATTGCGAGTGGTTCTAATGAACTTGCTGCCTGGGCTAGAGCATTTGCAACCTGATTTTTGGATCTACAGACAGACCGAATATTGAAGGCATCGAACCTCTCGATGAGATCCCATACTCTATTGCGGTATCTGGTCAGTCTCTTGTCATGACAGACATACTTCTTCCTTATCTATCCTATGACCACTTCGGAGTCTTCAAACACATGCAGGATTCTGGCACTCTTTTCGATGGCAAGCAACAATCCGTGGACAAGTGCCTCATATTCAGTAACATTATTGGTGCAGGGAAACTGTAATCTATGGGCGGCCAGGTAGGCTTCTCCAGTTGGGCTTATCAGTTCAAAGCCAACTCCAGCTCCTCTTTTGGATTTGGATCCATCGAATCTCAATGTCCAGGCTTGGTCTTCCTCTGATGCTGGACTTGGATTCTCATTGCCGTCCTTTGTCTATTCCTTTCAGAGGACTCCTTCCTGAGGTGAGATATCATCACTTGCTATTGCTTCTTCAGGAGCTGTCCTTTCAGGGTCGGGCACTGCCGAAATTTCCAAGCGGGAAGCTTCTGGAATCCACGGGCGAACTTGCTCCAGAGCAACGGGACTTCCTTCTTTGGAGTTGGCATCGTAATCACTCAATACTTTTGCGGAGCTTTTCATCATGAGAACTTCATTGACCTTTGGTCTGTAGAGGCTGAGACTAGTTTCCACAAAGAATATCTCATTCTTTTCACTGTATTCGGTGATCATTAGCTTCAGACGAGGAGTACTGCCTATCTTGATTTGATTCGGAAGTCCCCTCCATGGCAACCACATGTGGGAGAAGTCAGTTGATACGTACCCATTTAGCTTCCTCAGCCAATCTCGACTCAGCAGCATGGCATATCCTTCTGGAATGTCCACCATGGAAACATCAATATAAGACTGGATCCTTGGATCAGCCGCTAATTAAGTGACCTTCCTGGAGGTCGGTTTCGGAACTAGACCGAACCTCTTGCATATGCCCAAGGGCATGACATTGCTGGATGCTCCAGAATCCATCAGACAGTTGTGCAGGAGCTTGCCGAACATCCTTACTGAAAGGAGAAATGGCGGAGGCTCATCTTTTCCTTGGTAGAAAACTACCGACTTCTTCTTGGGAGCAGTGAAATTGGCATCCTTTCCTAGCTCGGGATTTTGACCTTTTGCTATGTTGTTACCCCTCGCAGGCTCCTTGTGCCTCTGCAAGTTTCCTCCTAGTGCTTCTCTAGTGGTATTAGCGGCGTTTTGGGCTACATATATAGCATCTTGCTGAACCTGAGGATCATAGGGGAATGATTGGGCTATGTTGGTATTTGGAGTTCCATTTGCCCGAGATGCATTAGGTGGAGCAGATGGTTTAGACGGGCTGGAGATGCCCTGCATGCCTGAGGTGATGTTCCCTGCGTTGGTGTCATTCAAACTCTCCAAAAAGGTCGCCCTGATTTCGGGCACTCTCATTAACTCAGTCATGGGGAGGCTTACTCTTATCTTCTTGAACTCCTCCGTCACACACTGGCTTAATCTTTTCAGTCCATCCTTGGGATTACTATCCCTGGGAACAGGGACTCTAGGAGCGGCACCTTCGGATAAGTTAGCTCTTTGAGGAACATCCCTCTGTCGGTACTCCGGCGAATCTCTCTAGCAGCTAGGATTGTTATTGGCATTTGGATCCGGTGGAGTCCGATAATTGTTCGGAGGGGTCGAGGTGGTCAGTGGCTCTTGGGGACGATAATTCCTTTGGTAGACCCTTGGACCTGCATTCTCGGTGGATTGCTGGAATGCCTGTACTTCATCCACCTCCTCCGTTTGGAAATCACTGTTATATGGAGGGTAATAGTATGGATCATCGACGGGACCATTTGCTGATGCAGGAGGAAATCTTCCATCATATCCCATGGAGTCATACTCTAGTGCAGGGGGGAATGTGAAATCTTCTAAGATAAGGGCTTGATCATACCTGGTTGAAGGAACAATTTCATATCCCGTGGCGGGTGGAGGAGTATCTTGATCTTGTGAGCTTAGCATTTCCTTGTGAAAGATGTCCGCAGCAATCTTGAATTCAGTGCATTGTAACTCTAAATGTTGGTTGGTGTTGTGCAATCTACACCAACTGGACAATGCTGCTTCTGCTAGGAAAACTTTATCCGCTGGCCTGTCCGCGGAACTAGGAGGATTATCCAAAGGAGAAGGGACATTTCCATTGTTTGGAGTTGTGTTCCACGTCCGGTTCTGCCTCTGGTATCCTTGAGGGTTTGCCCGGAATCCCGGATTGTTTCCTTGATTATTACCTGGCTGATTCCCTTGATACCCTTGATTTCCTTGGGAATTCCTCTGTGTATTTTGCAGGTGATTGTTCTGGTTCCTGAGGTGAGTGACTTCTGTAGACAGCTTTCTTACTTGGCCAATCAACTCTTTCATTTCGTCTTTCTCCTCTGGAGTTCTTGTCGAGGACGCTCCTTGAAGGTACACTGGTTGTGTAGGCATAGCTTGGGAGATGGTTACTCCGGGGTGAAGTACCAACTGGTTGCTGGGGGCTGGAATGGGATTCACCACTGGGGTGTGGTGTGCCAATGCCTGATTAATCCCTTGGATCTGATTTGGCATAGCAGCATACCCCAAATGGTTAAGTGGACCATGGGTATTCATTCCTAACTCCTCGTTCACTTGAATAGCTTCAGCATATGCTTCCAGCAGGGTGGTCGGAGGAACGGTCTTCCTTTGCACGAACATGGAAGTGAGACGATCCAGCGCTGCGTAGTACATCGCTCGGGCGGAGCCATCATTTATGGTATACGGGGCCTGGATCCTTGAGTAGGCCTTGTGGAACCTATGGTTGAAGGTGCTGATGGATTCATGCTCCTGCCTCCGTACATCGACAAATTATTTGTACAACTCTGTCGGACTGATGGGACATCTGAATTTGGCTAGGAAGGCATCCTTCAAGTTCGGCCAACTGGTGATTGAATTAGCCGGCAGGTTGATATACCAATAAAACACGTCTCCATCCAAAGAGTATGGAAATAGTCGGCAGGCTACGTCCTCGTGCCCAATTTGTCTGTTATGTAGTACGTCCTCGAAAACCTTGATATGCTCTTCTGCCGTCCGATTCACATCGTTGATGTGGAATTTGGAGCAAAAGTGTTCGGGGCTCTTCGGCATATCATTGTAGTTGGCAAAGTTTGCGAGAGGGGAAGCATTCGTAGGAAGCCACGCCATCAGGGTGTTTGCTGGTTGAAGCGGAACTGCTTGAGCGGGTCCTTGCAGATTGCTTGGCTGTGCAACTCCTGGAACAGAATTTCCAGATGGTGGGGTCTGAAACAGGTTCGAAAGGCCTCCTTCACAGGGAGATCCCTGACTAGATGATGCTGTCTTCTTTCCTCACCTAGTCTTTGAGAGGAGGTCTAGTTCCACGTGACCCTGGGAGGCTCCTGGAGTGGACCTTAGGATTCATTGATGTCTCTCCGGTGAGAAAGAATTGATTCGATCCAGCGTGGTCTTTTGCTGACCTTCCTTGAAAATGAAGTACTCTGTCGGCAGCAATCGGCCAATGCCTTTGATTTCCTTTTGCCCTCCTTCTAGCGCCAATTTATGTTGATGGGTTTTTTGTGACTACAACAACATTAGAATAAAATACTGGGTATCCTATCCTCTCTTGAAGAAAGCTTCTCAGACGCTGAACTATGTGATCGAATGAGACTGCTCCAAGTTTCCTTTTATGTTAGGTCTTGACGTGCATAGGGATAGACTCAGTAGAATGATGTGATTTGCTGGTAATCACGAAGGGGACTTACGTAAGATTGCTCTTTCAGAGTCATGGAATTCATTTCTGGGATTCGGACTGGGATTTGCGGGTGAATGGAATTCTTTCACAGATTGACAACTAGAATTTTAAAGTTCCATTCCTACAGAGGCGGATGATTTAGACGATGAAGCTCTAGAAAACTAATCCTAATGAAGATCTAAAAGAAAGTGAAAAAGATAAGATAAGGGTTCAGGAGTTTAACTAATTGATGGAAGAAGACTGCTGCTGGAGATAGAAACTGGAACTAGTCCTCTGCTTCGTCATGAGACAACAGCTAGGCAGGGGCGGTGCTATCTTCTAAGGGGGAATAAGGATTTTCAGACTGCTTCAGTAAGAGACATGGATTTGGTCATACGGAACAGTCGAAGTTAGGTTTGGATTAAGTTCAGACTAACCATGCATGATGATTTGCAAGCCACAGATCACCAATGGTATGAACAAACAGATTCAATCATACAACAGTAATAATCTCCATCTTTCTAACTAATAAAAAAATATGAAAATACAAGAAAGAACTTCAATATTTTCAGATTTGCTCCAAGAATTCAATAAGACCATGTCGAAAATCCAAAGGAATATATGAACACCATTCTTCAATGCATATATAATAACTTTAGAAGTTTATATCACAACAATCCAACTGATTTTGGAGTTCCAGCTCATAAGAAACTATGCAGAAATGAAAACTAATTACTAAGGAGCTCTAGGAGCTTTAGAATGGTAAATATCAGAAAAGGAGAGAGAGCTCACAATGAGGCATCCCTCAGCCTTTATATAGGCTCTCAAAAATATCCTAGGGCAAAAGGAAATCAGATTTCCTTGAAACATGTGCCCTAGGTTACAAATCCTAGAAAAAGCAGATGCGGTCGCCAGAATATCCATGCAGGAGACTGCCACCTGTCTAGGTCGTCAGAATGTGTAAGGAAACTTTCCAGCTGTCCTGGTCACCACCTGTCTAGGACTCCTGGATAGGACTGTAGTGTCTGTGTGGAACTTCCTCCTGTTCTTTTGTCTCTGCTTCCAGGAACCTAGTCAGGACAACTTCCAACTCTTCCATGGGGATACTGGGCAGGTTCTCGATCCGGAACTCCATGATGGATGCGGTGGTGGTGCAGGTGACAAGGACATTTTGCCAATCTGCCCTCAGCTCTTGGATACTGTTAATGAGGATTAGAAACGAGGATGCATCCTCAAGATGGGATTCCTCAGTGGGATAAGCTGCTTTGAAGTATATGCTCCGCATCTTGCCTTTCAATTCTTCCAAGTCAATGATTCCGTCTGGTGCTACATCTAGATCAAACCAGGTCTCCAATGATACAAGGATTTTGTCCTGGATTTCCTTCAACATGGCGTGGGCCCGGGAAGTGTCACCTTCAATCTTTTCCAAGTTATCCCTCTTCATGAGCAAGGTGGAATACCAGTTGAGGAAATCATATACTGAACCTACCTGTATTACCTTATTCCTGATCAGGTCTAGCTGCGGAGTCTTCATTAGTGCCTTTAGTCTAGGGATAGTTTCCTCCCGGACAACCATGAACTGCTGACATGTATCCAGAATTGCATGAATCCTGTCCAGAAGTGCTGTAACTCTGCCATTCACGTGGATGAGGTCTTCTATGAATCCATGTGCTCTATCCAAGACTTTCCCTATCCAGCCCTTTGTTGTGTGGCCGACTGTCCTCAGAACTTCAACCTCAGCTAAGGAATCCTTAGCTATGCTCAGAGGTTGGGATGTTACTCCTTGGGCGGACTGTAATGGGCCCATGAGTTGTTGGATGTGCTGCCGGAGCTGCTCATTCTCCTGTTTCAACTGGTCCTTCTTTTCTTCTTCCTTCCTTAACCTCTCTCGGATGACGGCGACGGAATCCTCCAGTTCTGCCATTTCTTGATCCTTCGTAGTTGGTCCAAGGTCGACCTTCAAGATGTCAAAGTCATCAGGACTGATACCTTCCTTTGCCTTGGTTATCCTAGGAATTGCCACTTCTACTTGGCGGGATCCTGACTCATCTCTGGTAATCTTGGAAAACTTCTTCACCTTCTTTGGAACTGCAGACTTTCCTATCCTGGCAAGAAAATCACCAAGTGCGGTGGAAGGATTATTCTTCTTGATTGTCTTCTTCCGCAACCTGTCCTGCAACCAATCGGGCTTCGTGGATGGAATGGCTTCTTCCTGTGCTTCCTGAGGTCCTTGACCAACTTGTGGCGTGGAGGCCGGTATTTCTCCGTAATTGAACTCCTCATTGAGGAACTCCAAATCAGGATGACGAAGCATATCTTCAAGCTGGGCCTCCCCTGGATTCTGAGGCAGAGGGTTAGGCTGATTTCCCACTATGAGGCTGGGAGTCCGTTCCCAGGTGGAATCCATGGACTCATCATCTCCCTGATCATCTGGTTTATTTGGGACCACTTCCTCTTGCATGGGTTCTTTGCCTTTAACGGTCTGTGCATCTCCAAAAAGATCCACCTCTTGGATGGAAGAAGTGCTGGCAGAGTGAGGTCTGGATGCATTCCGCTCCTCCTGGTTGGGTCTGCTGATAAATTCCTTTCGAGCCTTTACCCTCTTTGCTGGTGGATCTTCCGCATCCCGGTTCCCTTCTTCCTATATTCTCGCCTCTTGTGCTTTCACAGGAGTGTCTTCAGCCATATCTTCTTCGGAAGACTGAGAGTCCAAGTCTCCCATTAGGTCATAAGTTGGACGGATACCTATCCTATGTATTTTCTCCGTCTGCTGACTTATCCACTTCTGTGTCACTGTTAGCATAGGTGCCATTAGGTCATCGAAGTGGGTGACCTCTGGATCAGACCAAACTATGGGTGGAAGAGGCTTATTCTTTTCCTTCTCAAAGAATGGCTGGACTAGCTTACTGTCCTCCTTGACCTGGTCAAGGACTGGAAAGATCCCGGTGGCTCTGATCATGTCAACTGAAAGCTGGGAACACATCCTCCTTCGCACCTCGAAGTCATCCTCGGCATTTGCCCAATGGTCCTCCAGGTGTATCTTGTGTCTATGTTTCCTTCCACATGCTATCCTGTTGGTGTTAAACGGGTCAAAGTTCTCCCGTAAGGAATGAGTTACCAAGTTGTAGAACTGCAGCTCTTCCTCAGACTTTTCAGCGGCTAGGAGAGATGGGCATGACTCGACTTCATCTTCTGTTTGGATTGGATAAGTCACCCCAGCCTTCTTCTTCTTCTTCTGGACTTTGTCATACGCCGAGAGTTGCCTTGTTAACTCCAACAGGACCATTTTGTCTGACGGATACCTTGGTAGTTTGTATGGATAGCCGGAGAATCCCTGCACCCTGATGTATGTGAACTTCAGGAACTAGATGAACCACGAGCCATATGTCCTGACCAACCTCTTGGCCTCGGGTGATAGTCTCTGGTGAATGCCTCCTTGGAGGGTCCTGGTGATATGCATGGCGAATGCATCATTGAATCTCCGGAAGTGGTTTATGTTTTGAAGATGAAGTTGGGGATAGCAATTGTAGACCATGACTTGTCCTTCCTGATTGCCGATACGACCTTTCCATGACAGTCCTCGATATTTGTTGTTCCTAGACAGCATGTAGATCACATAGGAACTCATGTAAAAGGTCTTCGATTCCTCCAGGTTTTGGAATTGTGCATCAATGCTATCACTGAGGAGTCGAGCCCAATCAATCATCTTTGTTCTAGCGAGGACCTCTTCGATGTAGTAGAACATCCATGGCTCGAAGGTAGAGGACTGTTGACTTCCCATAATCCTGTTCAGCATGACGACGAGGTCTCCATGCTCCTGCTTGAAGTCGGACTTCAGGAGTGTCCTTGGCAACTTGGAACGGTGAGTCCTTTTCTTTTGCATCCATGTCCTGTTGATGACTCCAAAATAGGTTGCCGGATCGGCTTCGGTCATTTCGGCGGAATCCTCCTTGCTCATGAACTCGACGGGATTATAGACTGGGATATTGAAAGCCTCCGCAATCTTCTCTTTGGTGAAATAGGCCACCACTGTGTTGTTACGATCGACGACCATCCTTCACTCTGGATCATAGTGCATGAAACATTCCACGATCAGCTCGGGACAAGGAATGGCAGGTGGGAAGCATGCAGCGGCGGCAACTCCGTTTCGGACGATCTTGGCTGCGAGCAGGGATGGAGGATGTTCAGCCGTTCCATACGTTCGATTCCCAATTTCTTCCATGACTGAAGGATAGATGTTGGTGTCTCCGACGTTTGCCCATTTCAACTTGATCTTGGACTGTGGGATCATTCCTTTGAAGGCGACCTTTACTTGGGTTTGCCTTGAGGGACCCGCCTTGGCACTTGCCATTTACCTGTGAAATCAAGAAGAGAAAAGCACAGTATGAGTTTTCCAAAGGGGCAAGGATAGAGGTAAGACGGGAGCTTTTATTCCCACACGTGGGAAGTTGGTGTGACATCTTAAGCATGTGGGACTAAAAAATTAGGAATTTTCAAGTACACATGGAAGGCAAAAATAACAATTTTTCTAAGTAGAAGGAATTTTTTTCCATGTAGTGACATACCTCTCCTTGCACGAGGAACTTTTGACCTTCTATGAATTTCTGATTTTTTTTATAGATTTCTTGACCTACTAATGGATTTTCTGATTTTTTTCTACAGAAATTTCTGAGTTTTAATGGATGCTCCAACAAGAAATATGCCTTAGGAATATTCAGAAATGGAGTTTTAGTGAAGAACTTACCTTGGAATGGAGGAGTTTTGTCTTGAAGGAGGAATTTCTGCTCTTAAAGGATGAACTTCTGCTCTTGGAAGGCTTAAAAATCTGCCCTAAACCTTCAGAAATTTCTGCCCTAATGATGAATTTGTCCTTTGAAAATGATAAAATCTGCAATTTCCTTGGATGAAGTTGTTCTCCTCTTGTTGAAATCTGCCCTTGGACTGAATTTCTGCTCCGAAAATGAATATTTCAGATTTGAATTTGAATTGGAATGCTTTAGGAATGCCTTGGGCGCCCCCTTTATATAGACAACTTAGCCTCCTTTAGACTTGGCCGACCTAGGTTAAGGAAAAGAAATTCCTTAACCGCCAAACTTTTCCCTTAGCCGACTTAGTTTTTTGTCTTTTTCTGTTTTGTCGGTGGTCGGGGATTTGTGAACGTCGGGGAATTTGGCATGTCGGGGAATTTGGAATGTCGGGGAATTCGGCATGTCGGGGAATTCGGAATGTCGGGGAATTTGGCATGTCAGGGAATTCTTGAGGTCTAGGATTTTTCTTCCCCAGCATAATCTTTGAACTTCCGCTAAAATCCAGCTAAGTCTTGGAACATTATCCTATGGAATCTTACTCAGATGGAAGGTTGCACTTTGCTTTTTGCGGAGGAACATGGCGGGATGTGTCCTTGGACTTCTATGTTCAATCTTTTGGATATTTGCTAAGGGCTTCATCACTCTGTTTTGGCAGGGATAGATTTTCTTATGCTGGGATCAGAGACTCCATTTTAAAACCAGAAGTACCCTCCATCGTGTTTAGGGATTCCGGACTTCGAGGTATAACAGGCGAGGGATTCTTCCATGCAAGAGCTGGCAAACTGGGTTCCGAAATTTCACCCCACAGGTCTCCCATTCTAGATTGGATTAGGAATGTCCAAGGGCGCAGAATCCAGAAGGTCAAGGATTTTGCGCCTAGGACAAAATTTGTCCTGGAGCGCAGAATCCAGAAGGTTAAGGAATTTGCGCCCGGGACAGAATTTGTCCTGGAGCGCAAAATCCTACAGGTGCTGGAATTTGCGCCACTTGCCTTTAGAGTTTAGTTTCAGGGAATCTAAGTCAAGGATTTGCATTTTCCTGAGTTTCGAAGTGGGATTCTGGTTTTGCAGTAGGTTCATTCTCCTAGCTACTCCATGGAGGTTTAGATGTTGATACAGGATCAGAAAACGGAGTTTATTTCTTCCATCCTCGTTCCTTCCATCCTCGCGGAATCTGTTACTTCCAAGGCGGGATGAGAGGTTCGTTCGTTCCATCCTTTGTTTCTTCCATCCTTGTTTGTTCCGTCTTCCGAGAGTCTGTTACTTCCAAGGCAGGATGAGGGGTTTGTTTCTTCCATCCTCGTTTGTTCCATCGTCCGAGAGTCTCTTTTTGATGGCGAGACATGAGGTTCATTTCTTCCATCTTTCGTTTCTTCCATCCTCCGGGAATCTGATGGCAAGACACAAGGTTCGTTTCTTCCATCTTTCATTTCTTCCATCCTTCGTTCGTTCCATCCTTCGTTTCTTCCATCCTTCGAGAATCTGATGGCGAGACACAAGGTTCGTTTCTTCCATCCTGACTATGAATTCCATCCTTCGTTCGTTCCATCCTTCGTTCCTTCCATCCTCTGGGAATCTGATGGCGAGACACAAGGTTCGTTTCTTTCATCCTGACTGTGAATTCCATCCTTCGGGATCTGATATCTCTATGACGAAAAGATGGACGTTCATTTGTTCCATCCTGACTGTGAATTCTAGGAGTCAGGTATCCACAAAGGGGTTTAGAGAAAAAAATCCAAGCCATGAGTGATTGGTCAGAGCAGGAGGGAGAAACTGGACATCCCAGTCCTTGGGTGCAAAATCCAGTAGGTACTAGATTTTGCACCTAGGACAAAATTTTGTCCTCGGCGCATAATCCAATACCTACTGGATTATGCGCTCAGGACAAAAAGTTGTCCTAGGCGCATATTCCAGAAGGTCCTGGAATGTGCGACAGGGAATTTCCTGAGAGTACTTTCATTTTCTCTGGTGTTTGGAATTCCTTTGCCCTGAAGTCATTATCAGTTCTTGCAGCAGGATTTCATTGTGGTGGAATGTCTTCCGAGAGTTTGTTTTCGATGACATGACACGAAGTTCGTTTGTTCCATCCTCCAGAAATTCGGTGGCGAGAGACAAAGTTCATTTGTTTCATCCTTCATTTCTTCCTGTTTAGAATTAGCTAAGTCTGGTAGCCTGAAATCCTAAAATCCTGGAAAAATGACTAAGTCTGAAATCTGGTGGATCTTCCAAATTCTAGATTCTGCATGTTAAATCCGGCGGATTCGAGACCTATCTCAAACATCCTGAAAGGTATATTGAAAAATATTTAAAGTATAAACTTATACTTAAATATATTTTTTAATATACCTTTACCCTAAAGACGCTGAAAAATGGCAAAGATTGTCCTTGAGCGCAAAATCCAGTAGGTAAGGGATTTTGCGACCAGGACAAAAGTGTCCTGTCGCAATTCCAGCCTACGGAGGGATATTCAGTAAATGCTGATTGTCTCCTGAAATCACCTTAAGTCTTCGATTTGCGAGTCTTCCGAGCTATGAAATGAGGTTGAGTGTCGGACTGAGATTTAGAGAGACATCCCCTAGTTTTGACCTTCCGGACTAGAGTTGTTAGGCCGGGACTAAGTTCCATGACTGAAGGATGATCACGCCAAGGAGTGACAGTCTCTGTTAAACTCCGCAATCTTGGTTGGAAGAAGAATCTAGATAAACTTTGAAATGGGATTCCAGGCCGGAATTCCTTGAACGAGACTCTGGGAGAGGTACTTCCGGACAGGACTCCGGTTTGGACCTCCGGGTTGGACTCCTGGACCGGAGTCTAGGAATGAATTTCTAAGCCATACATGGGGTCTTGGACTAGGACTAGAATCGGGTTTCATGCCGGGAGCGGAGTGGGTTCATTACCCAAGTGTGAAAAGACAAAACCCTCCCCTAAGGATAAAAAAAAAATGAAACTCTCGCCTAAGGATAGTCTGGAACAGTCAATTAGGGTTCGGGCACTGCCGGAGGAAACCTATGTGTTTTACTTCTCTTTCTTCCCGGTGGGCCAGTCTATGCTCCTAACACTATCCGAACTGTGAAGACATCGCCGGATAAAAGTATGGGATAAGCCTTAAGGATCCAGGCAAGTCAAAAAAGGGGGACCCAATTAGTAATTGGGGTTGATGTTGTAAAGTGGTCACAACAGGATGGAATATTATTTATGATCTGAAATTGAATTTTCCCTTTTCTAAGATTTTCATCTCTTGTTTTGCGTGTGAGCTCCACAGAACATGTTGAGATGTGACAAGAGAGAATCTCTTAGCATTAACAACAGGTGGATGAGGACTCTTGAGGCAACTATCAATTGATTTTTCAATTGAGATAAGTGATATGGTTACCTTGCTGAGCATAATGGGTTCATGTACATCATCAACATTCAAAACATTCAAACCTTCCTTCAACCCCTGGATGAAAGTATTGGGTTTGTGTACATCATCAACTTTCAACCCCTGGATGAAAGTATTGGAAGAGTATTGGAAGACTAAGAGATGATTCATTGGAGTATTGGAAGAGTATTGGAAGACTAAGAGATGACTCATTGGGCTAAGATTATTAGTGATAATTTGAACATTCAGTTGATTCATAACATTCCTTTGTATAACATTCTTTTGTATCTGTTTCCTCCTTCCACAATGTCTCACATTTGTGTATGTGTATATAGTTGTGTATGTGTATATAGTTGTAGAGGATAATAAAATGTTTCTTTGTGCAATCTGTTGACTTCACCCTCAGTTGTTTGTCCCTGATGACAATACACAACTTTGGCATGTGTTAAGTTTCAGTTTGACACATCATGTTTCAGTTTGATATCCTTGATGAGATACAGATCAGTTGATATTCTTCTTAACCATGTTCGGTATGGCATCCTTCATTGGCATTCACTGACATTTGATCACCTTGTTTTAGTTATGGTGAAAAACTCATGATGTTTTGGATACAGTGGTTATATTCAATTGATATACATACCTGTCAGTGACATATGTTTTGGTATCATGCTCCTGTGTTGTGGTATTTTGAGCATAAGATGATAACAGTTGCAATTTCTTACCCCACTTGACAGTAAGGTAAGTGATGTCCTAGTTGGTATTCATTTTGGCAGTGATGTCAAACTTGGAGACATGTTGGTTTTATCTCTAGTCAGCATTAACTGTTTTGACCTTGCAAGCATATAATGTCAGTATAAAGTGCCTAGTTATTTTGTGCCATTTTCATTATGGTAAAAAGACATGTTTTTGTTCTAGCATCAAACATTATGTGCGCGGCATGTGATACTTCTTTACTTGGCAAAAGTGTTCAAATGGCATCTCCTAGTGGATTCTATGCGGACCTTGGTTTAGGGAAGACACATGTTAATGTCTATTGATCAAACTTATGTTTTAAGACACTGGGATATTCTTTTTACTGTTGTGACCGGTTGAAAGATCATTTACTATACTAAGCGGTCATTTCTCCTTTGTATTTCAAAGCCCAGCCAGTTAAAAGTATCAAAAATGTTTGTATCTCCGTTTTCAGGCTCTTCATTTTATCATTGCATTGTACAGCGTAGGGTTTGAAACACAATCATGAAAGAACATGAAGGAAGTCTGTCGAATCTACAGTGAAGCTTGAAGGTTGACTTCGTGAAGTGATAAGATTAGTCACGGTTTGCTTGTTATCATGGGTTTGCAAGGTAAAAGCTGGTTGACTCTTTTTTGTCTGTCTGAGGTATCTTTAGAAATGACCAAGCAAGATTTAATGATTTGGCATCTCAGTTTTTTGGTCGTTAGTGTATTTGTAAGTATGGTCTGAAGGTTTTATCTTTTCTGCAGAATTTATCTTTGATCTGGCAAATAATTTTGTCAAGGGTTTTTGAGAAATACAATTCTTTTGTGGTTTGTATTTCTGAACGGCACTTCACAGTTCTATTTGTCTTGTATACATTTATCAGTTGGGGTTTGTTCTTCTGAAATGGCATTTCACACTTCAATTTGTTTTTTGCACAAAGATGATTAATTGTTCTATTGGCTATATGGTTTCTTTTTATGGTGTTGGCCGTTATTTTTTGCTAGGGTTTCTCTTTGTAACCCTAGGGTTTCTCTTGGACAACTGGCAGTTGGTCTTTGTAACCCTATTGAGGGTTAACAGTTACATGTCACATCTCTTTCGAATAGTTTCTACTTTTAGCTATGATCAAAAACAAAAATGTTGATTATTCTGTTGAAGGTTGCAGTTGTAAAACTGTCGATTGGTTTTCATTTCAGTTTTCAGGTTTTGAAACTGTCTACAATTGAATGTTATTAAGGAATGTAATTAGATGTATATAAAAAGATATAGTGTGAATAATGTGTGTGTATCCTGCACATACATTGTTGACAGTATATGTTCTCAAGTGAAACAGATTGTCCCTTTGTATGAGTTTTACTTGATTCAATGGAATGGATGTTATATGCCAATGAGGCAATGTTGTAAGCTAGTGAGGCCTGTAATCAGTGAGATTCTTTTATAAGCCAGTGAGGCATTTTCAAGTGGTTTTATGCCAGGGGTTTTCCACTCAGGAAAATATATGTGTTATGATTTGTCATTGATGAGTTTGATTCTCATGTTTATTTGTTGATCATGTGTCATTTGTCTTAAAGTCAGTTAATTTACTATGATCTATTTGAACTCATACTAGACTTCTATCACTATCTGAAACAATAATATTGTGCACGAATGAGTCATTATTTTTCAGTCTCAATATTGAGTTGATGCATTCTTGATTTTGATCAATCTGTTTAGTTGTCCAAATCTTTCATGATGTCATCTGCAGTCAATGAGAATTGTTTTTTCTGCATCAAAGTTTTGAAATACAAATTTGAAGGTCACTAAGTTCTGCATGCCACTGATTCACCCCCACTCTCAGTGGTGTTGTGCTCCAACACAATCTAGCCTATTCAATTGAATGCACACAACTCAGCTTATATTAACCTGGATTAATTAGTTAGTATTTTGTGAGAACTCCTTAAGTCGTGGAAAGTGCAGATTAAATCCAAATAGATTGGAGTATATTCCATAGAGCTCGGAGTGTATGCATACCATTCCATATTGTATTTCTGATAAAGAAATTTGTGAGACTCTAATCTCTTCCATTTATATGGGTGTGTATAATACTAAATTGTATGAAAACCATTTTTTTTTCCTCCTAGGCAAACAAATTGAGGAGTGTTTTTCCTAATTTTTGTGTTTACCAAATCTCTTCACTTGAAAATGGGCGGCCAGAAAAATGAGGCGCCTAGAGATTATTTAAGTGAAAACTTCCTTCCTTATCCTACTTTCTCCTAATGGGCGCCCAGGTATGGAAATACTTGTTCCAAATTTTAGAATCAAATGTTATTACCTGTGCAAAGGGGCAGTCTGTTAGGAGGGATTAATTTCAGTTTTGTTTATAATAATTAAATCCTCTTCCTTTCTTGTGAGTGATAGTTTTTTTATAAAATCAAACTACGAAGCACATTTCATTGGCTGCACATTTATTGACAATGTGCTGGATTATATGTCTTAAAACAAATATCTAAGACATTGCCAATAAATAGATTGATTCTAGATTATACTAATTGTTCTCCCAAAGAAGGCTCTATGAAGGATTAGAGAAACAAAATAGACTGCTATGTCAAAAATTATAGAAATATGTAAACATATTACAACAATTGGCAAGGTAGGTTCAATGATGCTCTTGGCAGCATGGTGCAGTTCGGTGTGAATTTTACCTATACTCTACGTCAATTTTGAATTGTAAATACTTTTAAAACTGGAATATTTTGCTGTTTACTACCTTGACCATTTTTGACCTGTTTTTAATGCATGTTTTATTACCAATATGCAACAGCTATCCTTTACACTTGTATTCTCAGCATCTTGCATTATTTGGCTCCCATGGCATTGATACTCCATATATTTTGTATATGGAAAGACTTGTACTAGACGTGTTTGTTCTGCTTGATGCCTAGATTTGTGTAGCTCAAACAATATAAACAAGCACAAAAAATGATAGCAAATGTAAAATTTGTCAAGAAAACATGTGGGACAACCTCTAGCATGGATTGTGGTTGGCTTTGCCTCTTTGCAAAACATGGCTGCAAGAAATATGTTGCTTGTATTCTATGGAGATTATATTTAGCCGATTGGCTTATATGTGGGAGTTTTTGCTCTCTGTAAATTTGTCATCCTGGAAAATTCAGCCATTTTTCGTCTCGCCGCCACTTTTTTTCCTATGGCCCAAAAATAAACAAAACTTGTCTTTCCCGTTGTTCCTTCATCGGTGTACAAAATACTTGATTTTTTATTAATAGAATAATAAATTTATTTATAGGTAGATTTATAAAAGAAAGATAACCAGTTGCTATAACAAAAACATTTCTTTTTGGCAGTTGAAGAATCAAGGAAAAATAGGAATGTGCTCAAGGAATTTAAGTCTACATGTTTAATGCTCATTCCAAAATCTAATTCTCCCCTAACATTTGAAGACTTCAGGCCAATCTCACTATGTAACTTCATCTACAAAATAATCTCCAAGGCTCTGGTGCAGCGGTTATCTACTTTCATGTCGGATTTGATTTCAGTTGAGCAGGGGAGCTTTGTCCCAGGTAAAGAGACTCTATGTAACTTCATCTACAAAATAATCTCCAAGGCTCTGGCGCAGCGGTTATCTACTTTCATGTCGGAATTGATTTCAGTTGAGCAGGGGAGCTTTGTCCCAGGTAAAGAGACTCTGGAGGGCGCTATTTTAAAGCATGAAATACTACATTCTGTTGATAAAGACAAAGAGGTAGCCATGGTTGTAAAACTAGATATGTCCAAGGCTTACGATATGTAACAACCTCCTTGTTGTGCTGGCGAGGCAGCGTATGTAAGCAGAAAAAGGTAGTCAACGAGAGGTCAAGAGAAGAGAAGAGAAGGGGAAGATAAAAATATCAGATTGCGAGATGATTGAAGGAGACGTGGAAGGAGGAGTTGGTAATTCATTAAAGACAGCAAAGAAATATCTTCGGGGGCAGATAAAAAGAGGACACGGGCTATTTTTGAGAGGACACCACGGTTTTAGAAAAAGACTCTGTTTTCGGAGAGAGAAGACACAGAAGAAACAGGGGAGAAAAAAAACGTGGAAGAAGAGAGTGACTGCATCGACTCAGGCAAGCATTCCATTGCAGATTTGAGGCAAGTTGAAGGGAGTGCGATTTAGAAAGAGGACAGGAGTGCGAATCACCCGGGGAGCATGTTAAATTGCTAGATTTGAGGTGTGCTAAAGGGGAGTGCGCTCAGCCGTGATTAGGGTAGAGGTATTTACCTCTATCTATTGTTTTTCTAGCACAAAAACTTAATATGTTTGCTGTTGCTTTCATTAAACTCAGAAAAACTGAAACATCATTTCTGCCATGAAGAAACTAAAATATATTTTCTGAGATTTCATGAAGCACAGAGAAATTGAAAACCCCATTACTGTCCATAAAATTTAGTATATGTTTGCTAGTATTTCAGTTACAAGCATAGAAAAAACTGAAACCCTATCATTGCCTTTAAGAAACAAAATAATATGCCAAAATTTATTTCAATTCAAGATGTTTTCTTGCCTTTGCCCTTGAATTTGGTTTTGAATCTGCAGAACTATTTCCCGTAGTTTTTTATTAATGGTTTTTCAAGAAATGTATTATATTTTCTGATTTATGGTTTTAGGGAGTAAATAGGGGTTCTATCTTGTAGAGAATAAGATGAAGGCTACCATACTAAATCTGGGACACAGTGATAGAATACGAAGAGATCTAAGTCCCATGAAACTCTTTTGATATTAGATGATTTCTCTGTAGAGAATTTCATTACAACTCTTCTTAAACACAAATCGATTGGTCTTTTGTTTTGATCATTTTGGGTAGTCTGCCGAATCACCAGCCTTTTGGATACCATTGACTTTGAGTGAAAGAATGTTATGGCTCTAAAATATCGTAGAGGCAGCGATCTGTGTTTGTGCATTGAGCTTTAGTCACATAATTTCTCTTTAAGAAAACCAGTCACGCAACACAAGGATATGAGGGAACTACTGTAGGAAGGAAAATTAAGGTTTCCATTTTGTAAGTCTTTGTAATATTTTATTTTGTTATGTTAAATATGGCAGTCTGTATGTAATATTAGTCTGTGAGAAGGCTTGGAATGCCATTTGTCGTCCTTAATCTTATTTTTATCCGTTCATACCTTTGCTAATCGTGACCACATTGGGGTCACTGGAGTTATTATACAACTGATCTAACTGGCATAGGGTTGTTTTCAATAACACTACACTACCTATGGAAGCTTTTGTCTGGTAGACCACATTCCTCTATTTCTAATTTCTACACCAATGTTTTATTCTTTTTGGATTCCTCGTTTAGTCAAATGAGATGAACAAGGTCTAGGCATTAGAGTGGTCTGTTGGAGTGGCTCTCTACAGGCCTGGGGCCCGCAAGTGGCTGCCAGGGGAACTAGTAACAGAGTTACATTAATAAGTGATAACTAAAACTAAAACATTGGGTAAAAACACTAATAAGATAACTAGACCTCGTGCATGGCCTTGAGCGCTTGTAAAGGCTAAGGATGCAATGAGAAGGCCTATCTGTCTGCGGGGCGTGGATTCGAGCAAGATTGAGTCTCCTCGTCTGTATGAGAGGTACTTAGTCCCGTGTGTTCCATCCCTTCGATCACACATGATGACACTCCATATGATTACACTCTAGTATCTAGCACCTTAGCAGTCGTGAGTAGTACTTGACTTATGACTTAGATGAGTACACCTATATTATGACTTTGACTATAAGCAATGTTCTCTGTGTATGCTCTGTGTCTGATGTGTGTGTCGGCCATCTTGTATCCCCTTGTTGTTGTTCATCCGTTTGGGCCTTGTGACTATCTTCGAGCATGGTGGAGGTGGTCTCTTAGGAGTCCACATGGTTGGGAGGCGTTGCCACCACCATTGGGGACCGGTGAACAGGGTTTGTAGCACCAGTTTGAGATGATCTCTCTCTCCATCACTTCATTCAATTATTGTGCCTATTCAATCTTTGTATCATTCTCAAGACTATGTTATTATAATTGTATCATATTTTGGAATATATCATTGTAATTGTATATGCAGTTATGTAATTGAACTCTCTTAGGAGAGAAGTTGTAATCATTTATTTAATGAGAAGAAATGTGATGTTCCTTTATTGCTTTACAGATTCTGGTGTGGGTATCGGATCTGCCTTTATTTTATGCTTATGGATTCATGTTTTTTATCAGATGGGATTAGGAACATTTGCTTTGGTGTTTAAAATAAATGGTATCAATCTATCGATTTGACAGTTGAACTTGTGTATGTTGTTTACTTATGTCAAAAAAAAATTATCTTGCCCCCTTTTGGCTCTTACCCTTCGGGGTTACGTAGCGGGATGCTACACGATAGAGTGGAATGGAGTTTCCTCCTAGCTATTCTACTGCAACTAGGGTTCTCCAAAGAAGTGGTAAAATGGATTTCTTCATGTGTTTCAGGATCTCAAGTTTCAGTTCTTATTAATGGTAAGGAGTCAGAATCTTTCAAACCTTCACGAGAGCTGAGGCAAGGGGATCCTTTATCCCCTTACCTCTTCATTCTTATGATAGAGGCACTCACATGGGCAATAAAGGAAGCTAAGAGAAGGTCAGACTGGAAAGGCATTAAGCTTAAATGGATCCAAGAGCCCTTCACTCATGCACTTTTTGCAGACAACACAATACTTTTTGGCCATGCCTCGATTCAAGAAGCCAGAACCATGATGAACACAATTAAGTTGTATTGCTGTGTCTCGGGACAATTGGTCAATTTTAACAAGTCTATGGTTTTTTTTTCAAAATGTTCCTCTTCAGCTTCAGGATGAGATTCGTGGCATCCTTAATCTAGAAATAGAGGCCTTACTAGGAAGATACCTAGGTCTTCCTCTCTTCAATGGCAAGTAAAGAAATGATTTATGGAATAAAGTACTGAGAAACATGAATGCAAAACTATCTAGTTGGAAAGGGTGTAGTTTGTCACTGGCAAGCCGAATTGTGATGATAAAAGAAGTCCTATCTGTGGTGCCAGTTTACATGATGTCGGTCTTCCACATTCCAAAAGGTATCATTTCCAAAATAGATGGGGTATGCAGGAAGTTTTTGTGGCAAGGTTCTCTCCAAGAGAAGAAAATCCATCTATTGGCATGGGACGAGGTGTGCAAGCCTAAAGATGAAGGAGGGGCTGGAATTCTCAATATTGATATACAAAATCAAGTCTTGGGGGCCAAATTGGCGTGGAACATGTACGTGAAACCTAACTCTATATGGGTAAGACTTATGAAGGCAAAATATCTGGACTCTTTTGATAATGGGAGAATCTTCACAGTTAAAAACCCTTCCAAAGGCTCAACAATTTGAAATTTCCTCATCAGAAGTAGAGGTATACTTCAACCCAATCTGACCTGGATAATTCACAATGGAGAAAAGGTGGATTTCTGGTTTGATTCTTGGGGAGGTGGGCCGGCATTGGCTTCTAGGAGGGATCTCACAGAAGCTAGAATCTTTCTTCAATCGAGTTGGGGGTCCAAAGTTAAAGATTACTGGCTTGTGACAAGGGTTGGGACTTCATCTCAGTAGCTTGGAAGAGCACCCGAGACTGTAACTTTCCAAGGGATCAGAAAGTGTTGCTTAATCAAATATTAAGGAAGAAATTGGTAATTGTTTCTAATGTGGATGATGAAGTGGCCTAGACGGGATCAAAATCGGGCTTCTATTCAATCAGATAGGGGTACAGAGTCTGTATGCACAAAGTTACCTCAGAGTGGCCTTCAAATTTATGTTGGGGAAATGCTCTAATTCCTAAAGTAGGAGCATTTGCTTGGTGTGCACTCCACAATAAAATTCTGACAGGAGATTGAATCAAAAGGCTGGGTCTCGGTCCAAATTTTCCATGTGTGTTATGTGGAAGAGTCCACAGATCATCTTCTTCTGCTATGTCCCTTTAGTAGAGAATGTTGGCTCTGGTTTCTTAGAAAGATAAATTGAATCAGTCCTCTATCCAAATCTTTGCTCCTAATGTTTAGGAATTGGCCTCATCCATTTGCTAATTCATACTTACCCTGTTTGTGGGATATAGGCCCCTTGATGATTATTTGACACTTATGGTGGGAAAGAAATCTCCGCATTTTCAGAAAGGAAGCAAGTCTGTGAATCTGGTCTGCGACAAATTAGAAGTGGCTAATATTCGATCTATTGGTGTCTTTTCTCAAACGCACAAACACCAGTAATACAATGTGGTCCAAATGGGATGCAGCAACTATTTCACTCTGGCTGTCAATTAGTAAGCTAGGATTAGGTAGCTTCTCAGGGGCTTCCAAAATTACTTCAAAAAGAGAAAAAGTAAAATGGTTCCCACCCTCCCCTCCTTTCTTCAAGTTAAATTTTGATGGAGCATGTCGAGGCAATCCAGGTCCCTCTAGCACATGATGTGTTATTAGAAAAGAGGATGGTTCTCTGATTGCAACCAAATCGTCTAAACTACCTATAGGAACTAATAATGAGGTGGAAGCATGGGTGTTAGTTCATGGTTTGCAATTGGTAGTTGAAAAAGGCATTAAAAATGTGTGGATCGAGGGTGACTCTCTGATAGTGATCAATGCTATTAAAGGAAGAGGTTTAGACAACTAAAAACTTAACTATATTCTTCAGTAGGTCATCACCCTCCTGAACAGGCTAGATAATTATCTCATATCTCACATGCTAAGGGAAGGCAACAAGGTGGTAGACCTATTAGCTAATATAGCCGTTGGGTTTGAAAGCGCATCTGTTCTATTCCTACCTGGAGATCAAGATCAATCAAACATCTTGTCAAATCTCCTGTCACATGAGATGGAAGAAGTGACGGGCAATTGCTTAGTTTGAATTTGGTTTGGCCCGGCAACGACCCTCTGGCATAATTAAGTTTTCTCTATTTTCACACCTTCATAAATGTCATACATCTTGTCAAATCCCTTGTCGCATGAGATGGAAGATGTGATAGGCATTTGCTTGGTTTGAATTTGGTTTGGCCTGGCATTGTCCCTCTGGCGTGACCTGTCCACATAATTAACTACGGCATAATTCTTTCTCACCAGCCTTTGACAAGTCCGTGGAAGAGGATTTGTTAGATCTCATGATGTTCAATGATCCAAGACTTATATAAGCCGTTCCAACTGTTTTGGTGGGTAGGTGGGGATTGCGAATCCTTCTTCTTAATACGCCATCTTAAGGGGAGGTGACAAGCTTTAACTGCACTTATTAATTGAGGGTTTTGTTGTAGCATGACGGCTCCATCTCTTATGATGGGAAGTGCCTGCAGAGGACACGTTGCAAGTTCCCTATGGTGTCTTTCATTTCGTGGTGTACTTTAAATCCTATCGCTAATGCCCTCTGATCTCATGATGTCATCATTGTCCTTTGCCAGCTTGTCTTCGTCATGATCACATGGTACTATCAATTTTTTACTACTTACGGTGTTGTTTGCATTGATAAAAGATGATGACTCTTATACTCTAGCCGCCTTTTTCTATGTTTCCTTCTATCGTGTCTTCTTCCCTGTAGCTACTTTGCACTTGAATCTCTATCTTTCCTAGCGATAGGTTTCTATGGCTGACACACGCCTCAATTAAAGACTATTTTTCCCAGCCCTCGATTGGGAACTGGAGATTAGAGGCAGGGTTAAATCGACAGACCTGATAAGACTGCTTGATTGGGATTGCACTCTCATACAATTTGCAGTCTAGAATATCGTTGGACATGCTTGGATAAGAGGATATGAGGGCCACATGTTAAATTACTCAGATGTGGTCTCCCAGTTTTTATCCAATATTATGGACCTAGTCATGCATGGTGAGTTTGTGCATGCTCTAGCTTCAGGCTAGTTTTTCAAAAATATTTACACTATTGACAGGTGGAAAACGGCTATAGCTGCTTACAGTATGGACCAGGGGGAGGCTCTAATCGGGGGGCTCTTCAACCTTGCCTCTCTGCGCACTTCTACTTCGTAGCAAGCTATATACAAGGCCTTGCAAGCCAGTTTAAAATCTCTGAGCAGCGATGAAATTGATGATGTGTTGCGGACTCATTGTTTTCTGATCTCTAAGAAAAAAGCTGACAGGATAAAGGATGTTTTTATGGCCATCCAATTTCTAAGGATCCACGCCCTCGATTTAGCTCCACGTATGCCCCGGTATGCTTTGGAGGACCCTGATGAAAGAGTTCAGTGAATTGCGGCTATAGACCTGGACGAGCAGAATCTTCCTGCAGCTCCGGCAGCGGCATGAGGGGGAGGTGTCGGATCATGTTTTCTGGTGCGCTGGTGTGGGTGGTACGCTGCGTAAGTTTGGCTTCTTCTTTGACGGTGCCTGAGATGGAGGTGGCAAGGGGTGTCTTGGCCGTGTTTTGATCTGGGGGAGGTATTTTCAGTTTCTCTATTTTTTGTCACGGTTGGTTTCTTCACCGTGTTTTGATCCGAGGGAGGTTTTTTCAGTTTCTATGTTTTTATGTTAATTTTCAAACTATCAGGTCTGTTAAGGGCCTTCTTTATAGCTTTTATTTGGTATCGTGGACTTGGCTTTGGCCATACTTTCTGTAATATTTTTAAGTCTTCTTAATCTATGGGTGTCCCTACACATTTTTCTAAATATATATATATATATATAGAGAGAGAGAGAGAGAGAGTTGCCTTATATATTTTTATAGTCAGGACTCAGAATATATAAATTTTTTGTATACACGGGTATTTTAGAAAAGTTCTCCGCCAGCATTATAAATAATAATTCTTGAATTTAAAGAAGGATGACATATTTTAATAATTAAACTTCCCCCCTTTCCGTATGTCATTGCGTTTAGGCGTCCTACCAGAGCTGATTCCCGTAAACAAAAACCATGTAGATTAAATTCAAAAAAATTATAAAAAAAATATATGACGTGGAAATGCAGACGCTGAGAGCAGTGCGCCGCTGCCATTGTGTGGACATAATTTCCACATAGAGTGCATAGACAGGTGGTTGCAGAGCCACGACAGACGTTCATTTTCTCCATATAAATATATATTATAAATAATATTAATATATATTATAAATAATTAATTTTATTTAGTAAAAAATTACTTAGTTTTATAGTGACTAAAAGCTTATTAGGTGAACATACTCAAATCATCTTTTTTCTCTTTGTAATTTCATATATATTGCTTAAATTGCAAGAAAAGTTTCCCGATGGAATTTAAGGTTACTTGCAGCAAGCGGTTAGTTAAAAAAAATAAATTAAATTAAATTGAAAAAAAAAAATCTGACCCTAATTAATAAAAGGAGGCTCAAACAACTAATGCTCACTCTCTCCTGCCACATGCCAGGACCCATCTGTCATAGCTCGCTAACAATATCTCACTAACAATAGCAAAAGATAGTGCCCAATATGCACGTAGGAGCGGAGTAATTAGAGGAGAGAGGCCATGTATAAAACATCTGATATCTTCATTCTCTTGAAGACGGTCTAGAGATATTCAAAATAAAATTTCAGATTGGTAAGCTCACAAGGAGAGAGCCCAGATACATGCAGCATAGGTAAAAGAGAATGGGAGGAGCCATATAGATATAAATGAGGAGTTTTTATTTGAATTTTTGTTGAATCTTTGCATGCATGTACCAAAGCATTCCAATTAAAATATCTGATTTAAAAAAGAAAAAATCATTTCCTTAATGCTTTAGTGTATATGCAGACCAGCAAAAGCATTCACGGTTATCCTAACATATCTGCTACACATATATGAAGGTAAGCATTCATATATTATTATATCTCTTGATTTTAATCCTGTCAAAAAATTGTGTAGCAAAAACAAATTGAAATGAAATGAAAAAGTAGTGTAAAGAAATGATTTTATGTGCCTTTATTTTCTTTAGGGAAGTTTTATTAATTTTTTAAATTGGTATTTAGTGGACCCCTAATCTGTAGTCAACCTAATTTTAAAAAATGGCATATTTCTATTATATTTCTTTTAATATAGATTTGTATTGATGAATAAAAAATTTTAAAGTACTCAATTTATGTTAAGAATTTGAAATTTTAAGTCATGATTTAAAACAAATAACATTTATTATAAAATTTAAGTAAAAAATATATAATATATTATAATCATATATCTAACATTTATTTTAATATTATATATTAAATATATTTTTTAAATAGAAGTAAAATTCTATTTTTAAATATATTTTTTAAAAATGGTTTCTAGGTAAGATTTAAAATATTTAGAATTTAATTTAATTTAATTTATTTATTCAATAAAATATATTTAAAAATTTCCAATCTAAAATATTTAGTGCTTTAAATTTTTTTTTTTTAATAAATGACATTACATTATTGTTATTTTACATATTTATGTTTAACAATGGGGTTTTCTTTATTTACAATTTATTTCAAGGATCTATATTACATAAAGTTATTTTAGGTGTTATTTTTATTATCTAAATGGGTTTTTTTTTTTTTTAACTCCTTTTAACTTTTTTAATTAACTATATGTGAAACTCCAAAATATATATCATTTTATATTATATATTATTTACATAAGAGACCAGATCTAGAATTAACCTAGATCCCATACAACAAAAATTTCTCATTGCATGCCAATTCTCTAGATTCTTTGTAGTTGATAAATTAAAATCTCACAAGACTTTCCACATCCACCACATTGCAAACCCCAAACCTGCAATTTGATTAATTTTCTTTAGGGAAGTTTGATTAATTTGCTAAATTGGTACTTAGTAGACCCTAATTTGTAGCCAACCTGATTTTATTATGGCATGTTTCTATTATATTTATTTTAATATAGATTTGCATTGATGAATAAATTCTTTTAAAGTACTCAATTTATGTTAAGAATTTGAAATTGCATTTAAAACAAATAACATTTATTATAAAATATTAATTCTTTCTTTGAAGTAAAATATATGTAATATATTATAATAATACATCTAACATTTACTATATTATAATATATTAAATATATTTTTTAAATAGAAGTAAAATTCCATTTTTAAATAATTTTTTTAAAAAATGGATTGTAGGTAAGATAGATCCCATAAAACAAAAAGTTCTCTAGGATTCTTTGTAGTTGATAAATTAAAATCCCACAAAACTTCCACATCCAGCACATTGCAAACCCCAAGATCATAGAACCAATACTAAGAAAGATTAGGAGAAAGATCCCATACAACAAAAAAGTTCTCTAGGATTCTTTGTAGTTGATAAATTAAAATCCCACAAGACTTCCACATCCAGCACATTGCAAACCCCAAGATCATAGAACCAATACTAAGAAAGATTAGGAGAAAGATAAAAAAAAAAATCAAAATCAAAGTATAAAGAAATGATTTTATATGCCTTTATTTTCTTTAGGGAAGTTTGATTAATTTTCTAAATTGGTACTTAGATCAGAACCAATACTAGACACTATTTTATATAAAAACAAGATATATTATTATATTTCTAACTATTTTATATAAAAATAGGATATATTAGTATAGTTCTAATTTTATTTGCTTTGAGACAATTTTAACAAATGAAAACTCACTTCATAATTTTTTGCATAAGAGACCACATCTAGAATTAACCTAGATCCTATACAACAAAAAAATTTCATTGCATGTCAGTTCTCTAAGATTCTTTGTAGTTGATAAATTAAAATCCCACAAGACACATTGCAAACCCCAACCCTACAACAAAACAAGATCATAGAACCCAAACAAGATCATAGAACCCATACTAAGAAAGATATGGAGAAAGATGAAGGAAAAAAATCAAAACCAAAAATTAGTATAAAGAAATGATTTTATATGCCTTTATTTTCTTTAGAGAAGTTTGATTGATTTTCTAAATTGGTATTTAGTGGACCCTAATTTGTAGCCAACCTGATTTTATAATGGCATGTTTCTATTATATTTATTTTAATATAGATTTGCATTAATAAAATCTAGAATTAACCTAGATCCTATACAACAAAAAAATTTCATTGCATGCCAGTTCTTTAGGATTCTTTGTAGTTGATAAATTAAAATCCCACAAGACTTTCCACATCCAACACATTGCAAACCCCAAACCTGCAACAAAACAAGATCATAGAACCAATACTAAGAAAGATTAGGAGAAAGATCAAAGAAAAAATCAAAATCAAAATTTAGTAATGATTTTAATATGCCTTTATTTTCCTTAGCGAAGTTTGATTAATTTTCTAAATTGGTACTTAATGGACCCTAATTTGTAGCCAACTTTATTTTATTATGGCATGTTTCTATTATCATGTTTCTATTATATTTATTTTAATAAATATTTGTGAATAAAATCTTTTTAAAGTACTCAATTTATGTTAAGAATTTGAAATTGCAAGTCATGATTTAAAACAAATAACATTTATTATAAAATATTAATTCTTTAAGTAAAATATATGTAATATATTATAATAATATATCTAACATTTATTATAATATTATATATTAAATATATTTTTTTAAATAGAAGTAAAATTCTATTTTTAAATAATTTTTTAAAAATGGTTTGTAGGTAAGATTTAAAATATATTTAAATAAAATATTTAGAATTTAATTTATTTATTTCAATAAAATATATTTAAAAAAATCTACAATATTTAGTGCTTTATATTTATTTTTTATTATTTAGAAGCATATTATGAAATAGAAACTCCATCCATAACAAATATAATATTAGCAATCTTTGAAATGAAATAAAAAATAACTATATTAAAGGGTTATAGTAATAAAAATAGTGTTTATTATGTTACTATATGTTACTAAATGGAGTTACAAAATTGTTAAATGGAGTTACATTATTGTTAAACGGAGTTACATTATTGTTAAACATAATAGACATAAAGTTATTTTATATATTTATGTTTAACAATGGGGTTTTCTATATTTACAATTTATTTTAAGGATCTATGTTACTATATGTTACATATACAGTTATTTTAGGAATTATTTTTATTATCTAAATGGGTTATTTTTTTAACTCCTTTAATGTTTTAAGTAACTATATGTGAAACTCCAACATATAGCAATATTTAGCCAACATAAAAACAATTTTCTATATATGTGAAACTATATTATTTATAATAATATAGAAATGAGGGGCTTAATAAAACAAAAAAACTCTAGAGAAATATAGAAATGAGGGGCATTGCATTTATAGAAATGAGGGGCATGAATTTTTTACAAATTAATAGACTTATAAATATTTGTTTTATACTATTATGCAGGTATGGCTTCACCTAGGTTGAATGTTCAATCTGACGAGGAACGAAGACAATACCGAAGGGCATATAATAGAATATATATAAGGGAGTATCGAACAAGACAAAGAGAACAACAAATGATACAACAAAATGAGGTTGTCACAGAAAGATATCATAAATGTAGAGCAGATATAGCACTTGAAGAATTGGAATTACAAAATCAATGGTCCAATGACCAAATATGATAATAATAAGTCATCCATAAACATCTCAACAAATCAATGTTCCTGAAAGAGAAGAAAGACAGGAACCTACTTGGTCAAATACTAATCTCATTTTTAATGTTGAAGATGACAATTCAAGATCAATAGATTTTGTACTTGAAACACTAGAAAATACACAAAGACATGACGAGGAACAAAGACAACATCGAAGGGAATTTCAAAGAGTATATTAGAGGGAATATCAAGACGTTGATGCCAACAAGAACCTAATCAATTAAATGCTAATGGAATGCTTCACACTTATTTCAATACTTTCCAAATGCATTTTTGAAATGCAATAGATAGGTTTGTTTCACCAAACATGTGCTATATTTGTCAAGAATGTTACCTTGGAATAAGGGTTTTTCAAACACCTCAAGGTCCTATATGCAATAGGTGTCAACAAGAGAGGCAATAATCAATTTTCAGCATCAAATAATATGGATCCTAGCCCACAACCAGAAGAGCTTGCAAACTTGACACGGGTAGAAGAAATGTTGATAGCACGTGTCAATCTAATCCTACAAGTGACACATGCAACTGGTGGACAATATAAATACAAGGGACACACAATAAGTTTTCCACAAGATGTAAAAGAAATTTCAAAGGTTTTGCCACATGGAATAAAAGATTTGCCAATCATTATTGTGAGAAGGAAGGATCAATGTGGCACAAATTATAACTTTACAGTTAATAGAGAACAGGTATATAAGGCACTTGAATACAAAATTGAACATGACAAGTTCTACTCTGATGTTCAAATCGATGAAAATTCTCTCACCAAACTTAGATCAAAATATCTTTGACCAACTAAGTTCAGTGCATATGGAGTTTGATTCTAATGCAAATGAAGTTATATTTGTGGGCCCATTAATGGAGATGGATGAAGGAAATATCATTGATCACACAACATTAATGGCTTCCAAACTACCTAATGCTCATAGAGAGATGAAATTAATCCATGCATGGGTGAATAAACTTGATGCAAATCTAGGGGCATTAATGGATTGGCCAACAATTGGTTCATCTCCTATCAATGAATATGTGACATTAGGCTTACTTGATATGACATTTCCAACATTATTTCCTTATGGTAGATGTGATTGGCTTGAACCACGCATCAAACAAGTACATCTGCATGAATATGTCAAACATCTATTTCAATATAAAGATCACCATTTTGGTCGACACCCATGGTTTAGATATTATGTGATGAACAAGATTATGAGACTACATGCACAAAATTCATCTGTAGTGTTTGTCAAAAGAAATCTTCAAGATATGCCAATCACCATCAACTAGCTACGTAAACATATGGAAAAGGTGCCCCAGTCTCGTTTAGCTGATCATCTGATGAGGTTTGGAACAACCTTATGGGGTACAAGATCATATTGGCCAAAATGTCTTGCAGAGTTAACTGACATGCTTCAACAAATTGGTTCACCAACAATATTCTTCACTTTGAGTGCAGCAGATATGTACTGGCCTGATTTGCATGTACTAATGCCCGGAACACCATGATTGATGCAAGAGAAGCCCAAAAATGGAGAAAACAAAATGTTATTGATTATCCTCATATAGTTGCACACTACATGCACCTGCGACATACAATTTTTAGAAAACAAATTCTTGAAAAAGGAATGAAAGTAAAAGATTACCGGTCTAGATATGAATGGCAACATAGAGGTTCACCACATGTGCATGGATTTATATGGTTAGATGGAGCAACAAATATAGATAATCTTGATTGGAAAAGTGAGTAGCAATGAAAAAGTGCAGAGACATATTTCCATTCTATTATTCATGCATGGAATCCTTGAGAAGATCCACATCAACGAAACATACAGGTATGTTATCAGTCTTTTATAAATTATATAAGAAAAATTTGTTTCAATGTAACTAATAAATTCATACATTTTTAGATCATAGGTATTGCAAAATTTTGTCCAGCATCCATGTCTTTGAAATACAAGACAACTTACAGAAGTGCATATGGGACATGACTATGAAGAGATTTTAAATTGTGTACAACGACATACAATGTGTAGAGAGGGTGCATGTCTACGCAAGAAAAGAGGACGAATGGTTTGTAGATAATATTTAAAATCTTCGTAATTATTATTTTCAAGTTCAATATAGTATGAGTACACATAAATAAAAAAGTGTTATTACTAATTGTAGGTATAATTCTCCATGGCCATTAAATCTTGAGGGATCAAAATTATATAAAGACTCTAAGACATGTGAAAAGAAGTTTAAACCTATAAGAAATGATGACAGTAAATACACACAGTTGCTACATAGTACAATTGTGGAGAGCAAACATAGATTGGCAACCTGATCTTTCCAAACATGATGTAATCAAGTATATTGCCAAGTATGTAGCTAAAGCAAAAAAGAGTTCAGAAACTTATCATCAAATGTTAATGTGGCTTGCAAACATTAAAAACCCTGATGATTTAGCATCAAGAGCATATAGAAAACTTCTTACTGAAACAATTATAGAAAGAGACATTGGGGCACAAGAAATATGTCACATGCTATTAGAACTTCCATTAGTAGAGAGTAGTAGAAAATTTGTCAATTTGAATGTTTCATGTGAGGTGTTCAAACCTGTAGATAAAAATGATGAAGATGAGTACAAAGAACATACACAATCTTTCATTGATGGATATAAGAATAGGCCCTTTTGCATGGAAGTCGTTCCACTTATTAAAGCAGCTAGATCATGGATATATAATCCAAAGCAAAGAATAGATAACAAATGGGCATAAAGGGGAATGGCAACTATTGTCAGAGTGTTTCCAAGGTTTATATCCATCCCTCAACATCAATCAGATAAATGGGTTGATTTTTGTTGGTCTCAGTTGTTACTTTATAAGTCATTTCATCATATAGAAAGAGATATTGGTCTTGATAATGATGTTATAATATCAAACTAGGAGTCATTCAATTATAATCCTTGGCATGTGGAAAGAAGAAGTGGTGCAGAAGAAGTTGAAAATAGTAGTGATTCTGAAATTGAAGATAATCAACCTCTTAAGGGAAACACAACAGAGCATGAATGGGAAATCATATCGAGACTACATCATAATCAGATTATGGAAGTTTTTGAAATAGATATGTTGGGAAGAAGAGATATTGATAGAAAAACACCATGATCTAATGGATATCAAGGTGAAGAGTACACAAATAAAGCAATAAAATTCATAAGCACCATGAAAGAAAATGGATTTCTCATGTGGGATGATATAACACAAAATATTGATTATGCAACACTAGGTGCCAAACAAAAAAAGTACTTGATATAATTATGACACATTATCATGGATCTCAAAATTCATTGCCATTATTCATGATAATTCAAAGAATAGCAGGAACTAGAAAATCATATCTAATTGGTGCTATCACTCAAGCTCTTCAAAATGTAGAATTCCTAGGGTATAGTCCACTTCTACTACTTGCACCAACAGGAGTTGTGACATTCAATATTAGAGCCTCAACAATCCATTCAGTACTTCAAATCTTAGTCACAGACTTTAGTCAGTTAGAAGGAGCAAGAGTCACAAGTTTCCAAGAGTAGTTATGACACATAAAATACATTTTGATTGATGAAATGAGCTTCATTGGACAAAATTTGCTAGAGAAGGTGGATTGTCGACTTCATCAAGCATTCCCTCAAAATGCAGACATGAGTTTTAGAGGTATACATATGTTTTTCTAATTTATATATGCATTTTTACCCATTTTAAAACATACTTGATTATTATTAAATCTAACAATTAATTGTATACACTAATGAAGGCCATCATTTTCTAATTTTCTGTAGGTGTACCTATGATTCTGGTTGGAGATTTAGGTCAATTACCTCCTGTTAATGATAGACCACCATATGATAGTAACAGATGAGGTAAACTATTATGAGAAGGATTCAAAGTTGTTGTTACTTTGGATAAAATATTTAGACAAGAAGGAGAAAGCATTGAACAACAAAGATTTTGTCAACTTTTAACAGATCTAAGAGATGCAAAACCAACTATTGATGACTGGAAGTTTCTCATGACAAGAACCAATGTTTGCATAGATGCACCAACCAATGAAGAATTTGACAATAGTATTCATTTGTTTCCCACAAATGATAATGTACATAGTCACAACAAAAAAAAATTATTCTCATTGAGGCATCCAGTTGCACGTAGAATTGCAACAAGTGTGGGTAGTGCCAATGTGCCACAAGCAGGTCAGATTGATGAAATTGATATGGATTTATTACTTCCTAAGGATGCAAGAGTCATGTTAACTTCTAATCTTTGGACAGAAGTGGGCCTTGTAAATGGATCTCTAGGCTATGTTCAAAAAATAATATACAAACTTGGAAGTGCACCACCTGAACCATCGACATATGTTATGGTAGAGTTTGATAATTACATAGGGATATCATTTGAAGATCAATCTCCATATACAGTTCCAATTACACCAATACAAAAGGCCCGAAGAATCCAAATACCCTTAAGATTGGCTTGGGCATTAACAATTCACAAATCACAAAGTTTAATTCTTTCAAAAGCCACAATTGACATAGGGCAAAAAGAAAGAACATGATTAACATTTGTGGCTATATCTTGTGTAAAGTCATTACAAGGTCTGAGAATAATTCCACCATTTACATATGATCATTATGAAAAAATGAAAAAGGGAAAACAACTTGGTAAGAGAAAAGCTAAGGAAGAAAGACTGATATTATTAGAACACAACATAGTAGAACAGAGTAGAGCAGAGAAGAGAAGAGAAGAGAAGAGCAGAGCAAACTGAAGAGAGCATAGCAGAGTAGAGCAAAGTAGACCAGATAAAACTAAACTCAACAAAGCAGATTATAGTAGAGCATAGCAGAGTAGAACAAAGTCAACAAAGTAGAATAAAGCAGAGCAGAGAAAACAAAGTAAAGTATAGCAGAGAAAATACAGTGGACCAAGACATTACAATACGACATACAAAGAATATCTTGTATATTTCAAATGCTATTTATACAAATGAATATATACTTTGTGCTCTTTGTTGGTGTTATTTTTCCCCAAAGGGTTTCTTTGCATATATTTTTCGTTACTAGACTTTGCTGATTTTATTTGTTATTTGTACAAAGATAAATTAGTAAATTCTAAGAGCAACTAAAGAAAGATTTCATTGTTTCGCTTCCAATGGATAGAAGAAGTTGTGATTTTGAGTTTGGTTAAATATGTTAAGAAAATGGACAACTATCTATAGGACATTCAAATCAACTAAGTGTTCTTATTTATGATATTTCTAAATTTCAAGATTTTATTATATTATAATAATAATATAATATAATATATTATAATATTTTTTATATAATAATATAATATTATATAATAATTATATAAAAAATTATGATAATATATCTAACCTATATTTTTTCAAATCAACTAAGTGTTTAGATTTATGTTATTTCAAAATTTCAAGATTCAAGCATATTATTATATTATAATATATAATACAATATAATAATATAATGTTATACCTTAATATATCTAACCTATATTTAATATTATTATTATTCTCTTTATTTCAGCTATGGATGCTACTAGTATACCTATATTTTAAAAAATATATCTAAAGTACGCCGAGAGATATCCTTCTCGAGGCGCCTATTTTTTTAATCAATTTACTACACATAGGTGGAAATAGGTGCCTCGAGAAGGATATCTCTTGGCGTACTTTAGATATATTTTTTAAATATAGGTATACTAGTCTTATGTCAAAGAGAAGATTTACATAGACAACAAGAAATAATTTGTTAAAACGCATTCATTTCAACTTTCCTGTTAGGTAAATAAATTAATTTGCAAATTCCTAGCTGCAAAATTAAAAATATCATAATATGGAAGGCAATGAATGGTAAATTTGGCTACTTCCTTGGTTGCCCACATAGCCTACTTTCCTATGGTTGCTCCACATTTTGGGCAACTATCTTCTGGGAGTGGTTAGAGGGCAGTGCCTTGGAGTGGTAAATAAACAATTTGTGATTCATTTGGAACTACGCTTAAGCCAAGATGATTGTAGCCTATATGAGTGGGAATTACTATCACAAATGGGTGTCCCCAATAACTCTACCATTAACGAATTAGAGGTTCTAGGAAGATGAGACTTTGACATCAATTACACATGGAATGAAAGTGATATACTAATTCTAGGAAGACAAGACTTTGACATCAATTACTCATGGAATGGAAGTGATGTATTGCCACACTTGCTCAAAAATGCTACTCAATTCATATCTAAAGGCAAACCATCAATTAAACATGTTAACTATTCTCCACCTTCAAATGCAATAGCTTACCAACTATATCACCTAGACAAGAGTTGGCATTAGACATCATTACTCAGCATCACATGCAACCATACCCAAAAGAGCCTTTACACATGATCATTCAGGGAACAACGAGCATTGAAAAATCATATTTAATAAGTTGCATTAGAAACACACTGAACGACTCCAATGTAAACAAAAAGAACCCCTTTCTTGCACTTGCACCTACATGAGTGGCTACCTACAACATCCAAGCCACAATAATTCATACATGCCTAAGGGTCCCTATTAGAGAGATGCAACATTTACAATGGTAATCACTTACATTTTTACAAACAGATTTGAAAGACGTCAAATATGTCCTAATAGATGAAATGAGCTTCATAGGGCCAAAGTTATTGAAAATCAATACCTACTTGCATGAGGCATTTCCCCACCAACAACGTCAACATTTTGGTAGTCTATCAATTATCCTTGTGGGTGACCTTGGCCAACTACCCCCTATTATGGACAAGCCTATATATGCATCACATTCAACTGCACTAATGTTATGGCACACTTTCAATGTAGTTGTCACATTAAAGACTATTTTCTGTCAACGAGGTGAAAGTCAATCTCAAAGACAATTCTGTGACATCCAACAAAATCTAAGAAATACCCAACCATTTCATCAAGATTGGGAAATACTAATGAAACACACAAATGAAATGCTAACCACGACATAAATAGAAGAGTTCAACACATCCATGCATTTGTTTGCAACTAACAACTTGGCTCCATTGTATAACAAGAAAATGCTAAAACTTTTGAATGTTCCTATCGCAATTAGTGTTGCACAAGCTACTTGACAAAACACAAATGATTGTATTGATGATGAGAAACTACAAGAAGAAATACTTTTGTGCATAGGTCAGTGGGTTATGTTAACAACAAATTTATGGATTGAGACTAGTCTTGTAAACAGATCATTGGGACAAATTACAACTATTGTCTATAGTGATGATTGCAAACCCCCAAATTTTTCATTGTATGTTGTCATCGAATTTGATAGCTACATTGGTCTAGCATGGGATGTAGAGAATCCTAAAAAATCCCCATCCCACCAACCACACATGGCAACCGTAAACAATTTCCACTATCCATGGCTTGGGCCATAACAATCCATAAATCCCAAGGCGTGCCATTAGACATAGCTACAATAAACATAGGGGAAGTTGAGAAATAAGCTCTTATATTCACAACAATATCTAGAGTCAAGTCCATGGAGAATCTTCACATAAAACCTACATTCTCTTTTGAAAGCTACTCTAAAACGTAAAACAATCAGTACACTATAATCAGGAAGAAAGAAGAAGCTTGCTTACAAATACTTTCCTACAAACACATTCAAGTACATGTATATGCTTCTACTTTTATTGACATTTCATGCTTCTTCCATATCTATAACATTGTTTTTTTGTTTTGAATGGTACGCAGGTCAATGGAGAGCACAAAGCGGTTACAGCAACGAGTGATCCAGAATCCTACAACCTTTATACCCTATAATTTTGTCAATACATATGGTAAATGTAAACCTTACCCCATGTGTTTGAATTAATACAATATGAATACATTTGGATTCAATGTTAAGATATAAATCAAAAGTGGTAGATTAACATTTGTATCCTCTACAACCTTACATCCTCTTTATATATTTCTCCTACTGATGTACGTGATGGGAAAGTACCATTCTTGAATACATAAATCGACATGTACAAAAACAAAGAGGTATGGATTGCAAGTTGGTTTGAAAACTACCATTGTCTACTTCCAGAGGAAGTCATACTCAGGATATTGGAACTACAAATCCCCTACCTCCTCAAAGAGAAAATGTTAAAGGTAATACAAGAGCCTGTGAGAAGCACGCCACCTATGTCTTATTCTAAGCTCTTTAACTTCAAATACGATCATAAAGTCAGGTTGGTTGTTGACAATAAAAGTAGGCGCATCAAGATATATATTTGAGATTTTGATAGATGGTTATAAGAATTATACCAAGAGCTTCGTGACCTCTACCTTTCAAACTACATATACATGATTCTTATCATCTATCCACTGCTTATGAGGAATTACAACCTAATAGGACAACTAAGTTTGTGATTTATACAATTAGTAAGATTTGATAAAAAGGAAGGGAATCAATTGGTCAAGACACAATAATGGCTTGAAAACCATATCCACTCCAACCACCATATAAAATTTCATATTTACTCTGTAACACCAAAATTCAAATACCCCCATCAAAACTTAGGCACTCCAATTCTTCAAGCAGTAACCTCTACCATATCTATTGAAACCATACATTTCCTCTACGATGACTACAGGGACCAATTACTATGAATCCCCCTATTTTTTCTTTTAATTTACAATTGTACATACAAGAAAAATAATGCCCGTGTATCCTGTAAATTATAACATCAATATTGTTATTGTCTCCTACTTTGCATTTACACTATTTAATATAGCTACTATGTAGTCAATGTAACTTTGTCATAATAAATAAATTGAAATCATCATTACCATGATGCTTTTCTTCACAGACTTCAAATGGTGGACATTGCAATGGACCCACAAGATGGACCAATTATTCCTTTTGATATTATACATTTGTTAGTTGTAAGCTGGTATGCAAATAGGTGGATCAAAATGGTAAAAATTATCATATTTAATACTTGGCATTTCTATATTGAAGGGTATGAACAAATTCTATATTGAAAACACTACAGTTGGAAGACGACCCCTTTACTATTCATGTTGTAAATGAACATTTTTGATATTGTTGTCCTGCATATATCTCCACAACACTAGACAACAAAAACCAAAGACAATATTTTAAATCTTTGTTCCATAGGCATAGTCAATAGTATATACTTTGTTAGATATCCTCTAGTTGCTCATGTACAACACTATGGACCTATCCTAGAGGATGATATGTGTGCATTCTTCAACTAGATTAAAACTGGATTCTCAAAACACCTTGCTCAATGTTTGACAGACTACCTCATGGACCACAATTATTATGATCTGCCAAGGGTTGAGTTCTACCCCCTCTGTCAAGACTATTCATCTAAAGTGGAAATACGACATTTTGAAATCACCGTAACACATGCAAAAATGACTCACCTATTCTAGTAAGATCAAGTTATAGATGGTGTATTACATCACAAACCTTCACCGAAGGAAATCATATAATTGTGATTGTAATGATAACCTTGAATGTAAAATTTTGAACTTATGTCTATTTATGTTAACAACAGTTTGTTAATCAGCAATGAGCAGTTTATATTACGTCACAAAATATTAGAGATCAAGCATACAATTCACATTGTATTTATAACCTTAAATGTAAAATTTTGTAGTTATGTCTATTTATGCATTCTTTATCCTATGCTATTGAACTATCATGGGTACTTTGTCAATATATTATGTTTTGTGAGATTCTATGTGAAGAGATCTAATCTTTACTTTCCTTGAAATATGATGTTGTTGATAAGTGATCTTGTGCATTTATCTTGCAAAAAAAATTCCCTGAAACTTATTTAATCTTTTTGATACATATTTGAGTACTAAGACTATTTTGTTGCAAGAGTCTAGTGGAGATTGATCTCAAAATTGAACTGTCGTGGGAACTTTGTCAATATATTGTGTTTGGTGAGATTCTGTGTGAACAGATCTAATCTTTAATTTCCATAAAAGTTATTTAGTCTTTTTGATACAAATTTGAGTACTAAGACTATTTTGTTGCAATTTACCCAAATAATTACTCTCTCAATTATTTTAACTCTATAAAATAATAATTTGATTTAACATATATATAAAAGGGATTTTATTTCTACTCCTAATGATTAACATGGCATCATGTAAGAGGCTTAAAAAGAGGAGAAAATATTATCATCAATGAATTTAAAGTTTAATTTTAAAAAATTAAAAAACCCTACAAGTACTTGAAAAAATAATGGCAGACCAAAAAGAACTAGATAGGTAGCTGAACTGAAAAGTTGGATTCGATAAAATGAAGTTGAATAATGAATCTCAAAATTGACACTCTGTTTTTTCTTCAAAAAATTGTTGGAGTGTAAATGTAAGAAAAATTTGCCTTGGTAGCTTTGTAGATGTGGCATGGTCGGCAAATTTAGTCACATAATGGTTATAACAAAACTAAGGTTCTTCATGTAGTCTAGTGCCTCCCTGCATCTACATCTTGAAACCCCAAATATTTTCCAACTTTATCCAAAGTTTCCCTAACGAGGTTAAGGTCAATCATTTACAAATATTTCCAAAATATCTATTTGCATGGATGTCTTATAATATCTTATATATTACACAACAAGATGCAATTATTCATAATCTAATTCTTTGTTATTAAAAGCAATGAGATTTTGTTATTAAATTATTTAGTGATTAACAACAACAGGGGAAGTTTATTAATGTTCAGTTCTTTGCTATCAAAAAATAAATTTCTAAAATGATCTAAACATTGATCAGGGTTTTTGTGTTGCTATCACAAGACCAAGCTTAACTCCTAAATTAAATTCTCTCCCCTACAAATAGCCTATCGATAGATTCGTTGCACATAAACTACGTGCAACTACTAATTTTAGCCAATAGGCTTATATGTGGGAGATTTTGCTCCTAGAAAATGTCTCACCGACCTGAAATTGTCATCCTGCCTGTCTTCTCCTCCTATAAAATAGCTAACATTTTTTCTTCTTCCATTCATTTTAATTTAGTTTGTTGTCACTGATTCACTGCTATCAATTTCAGCTAAATATCTGAAAATCTTGCCAACCCCAAGCTTGGGTAATTTGTTAGTCACACTCTTTTTGTTTGTTTCTATTTTTTTTTAATAGAGAAAGGTGGGGAGCCACCCATAGATTAAAATAGATTAAAACTATTACATAAGATTGTGGCCTAAGCCAAGTCCAGTAATAGTAAATCATAAGCAAACCATTACGAAAGAAAAGACACGGAAAAATGGGAAAATAGAGAAAAAGTCACCCAGGCGAAAACTGAAAGTGAGCTACAGACCACATAGCAAAAAACCAGCCTTAAACCAAAAGAAACCCCATACCCACATCAAGAGTGACACTGAACCACCAAAACTGCCAACCACCACCCTAGGACTCAAGCCGCTAACAGAGCTGCCAGAAATCTCTGCTCATTCATCTCCACGGATCCCGAAGACTGTACACCATCATTAGGATCCTCTAGAGCATATCAAGGCATACCTGGAACTAGATCTGAAGCATGGATCCTAAGAAAATAGATGGCTGTGAACACGTCCTTGATCCTCTCTGATTTTTTCTTAGTAAACATAAAACAATAAGATTGCAACACTACATCAATTTCATCGCTACACAGTGATTTAATGCTACCCTGTAAAACCCTGTAGACTGCTTGCTGCGGGGGGAGAGGAACGCATATCAATAAGATTGAAAAGGCCACCAATTAGAGCATCACCCTGATCCATTCTGTAAGAAGACACAGCCGCTTCCCACCGCTCAATAGTATAGATGTTTTTGAAGAACAATCCTACTGCTAAGGCATGCACATAATCACCATCCATAACCAGGTCCATAATGTTTGAAAGAAGCTATGAAACCACGTCTGAGAAATTAAGCACCCACCCCTCGTACCCCCTTATCCATGCATGGCCAACAATGTTTCTAATTGCCAACTGAGTGAGGGTGCAGTCTGAGTCAAGAAGAACCATCAATTCTGCCACCTTAACTCTCCCATGAATCTCTGGTTCCCAGTCGAGCACTAGGAAGAACAATCTTTGGTTCAGACGTGTATCAGCCATGGGATGAAACTTGAAGAAGGAAGGAACCAGAAGCAAGAAGGGAAGCACGGCTAAATAAGCAACAGAGCAAAGAGAGATATCGTCTAAAGTAGAGTGGCAAGGAACCTAACGTAAGCCAAGAACACCATAAGTAGAAAGAATAACTTCCCAAATCTGACAAAGCAGATGAAAGATGGTGAAGGACTTCAAAGACGTCATCACTATAGATAGTCCTAGTGGCAAGAAATGAAGTACACTGCCCAAGGGAGGAGGCTAGATAAAACATGCAACGTGTCCTCTGCTGAAGCCCCCAAATAGAAGAGATGAATCCATTGTGCCACCAAATGAAAATCTAAATGGCATTTCATTTAAGGCTTGTCACCTACCTTAACTAAGAGATTTAAATGGGACAGAATTGCAATCCCCACCTACCTCCAATTACTCCTGATCTACCATAGACTGACTCGATTCACAAATCCACTTATGGTCTGACAATCCATGACCCTTGGCTTGTCAGTCGCCAAAAGAAGGAAATAAACCGCCTTTAAGATGGTGGGTGCCATTCAAACAAGCTAATTAAACGCTAAAGCCCACTAGAATGAAACGAGCCTGAACCTGCCACCTACTTCAAACCTTACTTCCTTAGGAGAAAGCTAACTTGGAAATTGAATCACTTTTGCAAGAGCCACGCTGGTACTAAAATGGCAACTGAAAAGTCAAACGGAGGTACTGCCCACCTCATCTACCATCTCATATGATAGAACACTTGCCAAAGAGTTGGAGTATAATTAGTTTCCAGGTGGAAAAGACACTGAGGCATTCTCACTCTTAATTGCTACATTTTCTAGAAAGTTCGCGTCCTTATTGCCTTCCCTAAGGGTATGGGAGATGAGAAAATTATCAAAACTGGATAGGAGGGTCCTAGCCTGCTGGAGAATATAATTGAGTTTCCAATCATATAATCCTCTTCCTTTGATGGGATTGATTACTATCAGGGAGTCGCCCTCAATCCATACATTCTTTATACCTTTGTCACTCCCCAATTGTAAGCCATGAACCAATGCCCATGCTTCCGCCTCATTGTTAGTCCCTATGGGTAGTTTTGTCGATTTGGTTGCAACCATGACCCCTAATTCATTTCTGATAACACATCTTGTTCCAAACGGCCCTGAATTTCCTCGGCATGCACCATCGAAGTTTAACTTGAAGAAAGGAGGGGAGGGTGGGATCCATTTTACCTGAGCTCTTATGGTAATGGTCTTGGGAGCCCCTGAGAAACTGCCTAGCCCTAAGTTCCTTACTGCCGGCCATGAGGAAAGGATAGCCGCATCCCACTTGGACCAAACTACCTTACAGTTGTTTGAACATCTAAGATGTGCCACAAGTTTATCAGAAATCACTGTTTCCAACCTATCACACACCTGATACACAGATCTTGCTTCCTTCCTAAAAATACGAAGGTTTCTTTCCCACCATAAATGCCAGATGATCATTGATGGTCCTATGTCCCATAAACAGGATAAGGTTGAATTTAAAAATGAATGAGGCTAGTTCCTAAACATTAGGAACAAGGATTTAGATATAGGACTGGACCATTTTAACTTTCTAAAGAACTAGAGCCAACAATCTCTGCTAAAGGGGCATAAAATCAGAAATTAGAATATGATTTGTAGATTCATCCTCATTTCCACATAACACGCAGGGAAAATTGGATCCAAGGCCTAGCCTTTTGATTCGGTCACCTGTTAAAATTTTGTTGTGAAGAGCACACCAAGCAAATGCTCCTGCTTTAGGAAGTAAATTTTGTTTGTTTCTATTTACAAAAAGAATTGTTTAACTTGAAGTTCTAGAAAGGAAGAAACAAAAATAATTATTTAAATTTGAAGATCTAGAAAGCAAAAAATAATAAACTGCAATAGAAATCCATACAATTATGTGGTTGAAGAGAGAAAAATTTATATACCACCTCACCAAATTTATTCCCAAAGAATTAATCATGTATGAAATACTTGCAAACACTAGTCAAGCTATGATTTAGCAAACTGAGTTAAAAAATTATTTGATTAACATCTATTTATAAATTAAAACCCAAATTTTAAACAACATTTGACTACAAATCATAAACCATCAGATCCATGAGAGATCAAAGCAGTTCATAAATATTTCCAGTTATATCTCCTCTAATATATAAGTGGATTTAATAAATTTATAAACAATATTTGACTACAAATCATAAACCATCATATCCATGAGAGATCATTTAAAGCACTTCATAAATATTTCCAATCTTATTTCCTCTAATATATAAGTGGATTCAATAAATTTATAAATAATCATACATTATCACATTATTTACTATTGAAATGAATTTTTTTTTATCTAGTGATTAATCTATATGAGAAAATTTTAACATAAAATATTTTGCAAAACATTTATCTGTGTTGTGATTGGCTCAAAATTTGAGCTCTTAAGGAAGGATTTTGTGGAAATACTATTTTGAGTAAAACAAACACACTAAAATCAAGGAGAAAAATACAGTAGGAGGGAAGTAGTTAGCAATACTAACAATTAACTTGTTTAATTAATTTGTGAGTGGTTAAACTCTTGCCCGGAATTTAATTATTAAACAAATAATTTTTTAATGTTAAACAAATAATATTTATTTCTTTACCTTTAGCAAAAGTTCTAATCTCTATATTATTTAATTTTGATTCATTGTATATATTATAAATTTAATATTTTAAATATTAATGAAACCATATAATTAAGTATACAAATTAGTAGAATTATCATTATTTTTATATTTATGTTATATTATAGTAAAATGAAATATTAATATATATTTGTGTATAAATATTAAATATTGAAATATTATACTCATCTAAATATTAATATATTATATCGTGTAATATTGATATTAATATTTAATTTTTTGAGTAGTTAAAAAATGTAGTTAGTGATATTTTATATTTAAATATAATTATTGAACTATTATGTAGTTGATATAATTATTTAGAAAAATATTATATATATATATATATGATATAAAATATAATTAAATATTTTTCTCACAATTTATTTTTCTTATAAATTATTAATATCAATAAAATTGTTGTTATATTAAAATTTAAGAAATAATTGAAATTTTTTACATTTAAAAACTATTTGGTAATTGCTTCTTAAATTACAATTCTATATTAGTATCTCTTAAATTTTAATATAACAATAATTTTATTGATATTAATTTTTTAATTTAAAAACTATTTGCTAATTGTTTCAATGAGTTTTTTTTATCTAGTGATTAATCTATCTAGAGTAAACTAATCAAAACAAAGTATTATTTTTCATGTTAAACAAATTTTAATTTTTCCTAAGTTACATGAGAAAACTTTAACATAAAATATTCTGAAAAATATTTATTCGTGTTGTGATTGGCTCAAAATTTGAGTCTTAAAGACAAATTTTGGGGAAATATTATTTTGAGTAAAACAAACACACGGAGAAAAATATGGTGGGACGGAAGTATGTGGCAATACTAATAGATTAACTTGTTTAATTAATTTCTGAGTGGCTAACTCTTGCCAGGAATTTGTGAAAAAGCTAGATCTAGAAAAGTGACACAAGTTTTAGGAAAACAACTTGCAGGAGTTGCATTCTTTTCAACTAGAGGAGAATGAAGCAAAGACTTCCAGAAGTCATAACTAATGACCTAGGGGTCCATTTGAACTAAAATTTGGTGGGTAGATGTGTCTTGAGGAGTTGATTGAAAATCCCACTAATAAATTTTGTAGGTTGCCATTTTGACACTTTTTCAGGACCTTTTCCGATCATCTAGGACCTCAAAATGAGGTTTTAATGATTTTTTAAAAATAATTCCAAGTTATTTTTCTAATTAGTTTTCGAACTTTACATGCAATTAGATTAGAAAGTTAACAATTAGTCATCTTTTAGTTAGTTTCAAATAACTAGAATTTTTCATGGCCATACAGATATGGATGAGAAGTTACAAAAATGACAATTTTAGAAAGTTGCTAAAATCTGCCAAAAGGGTAATTTTTGTTTTTGTATAAATTTGGTATTTAGTTGTAGTAGGATGGAATGGAATTTCTAGATATTTTTGCAATAATAATAGTGCTGAATCTTATGCTGTGAAGTTTGGTTACATCATCTGCTAACTTCCTAAAATTGTCATTTTTGATAACTTCGCATCCATATCCGTATGGCCACGAAAATTTGCAATTATTTGAAACTAACTAAAAGATGACTAATTGTCAACTTTTTAATTTAATTGCATGTAAAGTTTGAAAATTAATTAGAAAAACAATTTGAAAAATCATTAAAACCTCATTTTAAGCCCTAGATGATTGGAAAAGGTCTCGAAAAAGTGTCAAAATGGCAACCTACCGAATTTACCAATTTGGTGAGATTTTCAATCAACTCCTCAAGATGCATCTACCCACCAAATTTTAACACAAACCGGGTCAAAAGTTATGACCTTCAAAAGTTTCTGCATCATATATATTTGTGTCTCTACCCACCAAATTTTAACTCAAATCGGGTCAAAAGTTATGACCTAATAAAATTCTATAATAAATGAAAAAGAGACTCAAGAATTGGCAATATTAGACTAAAATTCAAATTTTCTACATTCTCCAATGCAAACTCCATTATAGTCTATACTAACCAAACAAATATTAAATCAAACTCAAAATCAACTAATCAATTCATGAAGAGTATTTACCAATAAATTAGTTCTAGACAAATATTTAATCTAAGAAAAAAAATTTAACTACAAAATGCATACTATTATTACAACACTACATACTATTATTACAACACTACAAGGAAGGTACTAGCCATTACATGACACTTGTTAATAATTCACAAGAAGACAGTAAAATAAAATTAGAAAATACAATAGTAAACAAAATTTGAATAGGGTTTATTTGAAAAAATACCAATCTTGTAGTAATAGCTCACATTAGAAATGAATATAATAGCAATCAAAATAGCTCATAGAAGAAATGAATATAATAGCAATCAAAACAGCTCACAAAAGAAAATGAGAAAGCTTAATTGTTCATTGTTAAGCTTTCTGTGACTAGATTTCAAACCTTAGGAAGGGAGTCTGGGACTATGACTGGGACTGGCTATGTTGCTATCTTATTTGCCTTGACCTTTTCTTACATATGCCTCCATCAGAAAATATTTGGACTCGTTAAATATTAGAAAATCCACAGGATCTCCAACAGACTGAAATAATTGTTCATTATTTTTTGCTTGCATCTAGACAATAGACTAGCATTTGCACTGTCCAAGTCAAATTTGATTTTGGTTTTAAATTTTTCTAATTTAATCACATATGATATTTACTTTAGCATGGTTAAAGTGCAGGAGCAAGTAATTGGCCTTTTATTTTGCATGTCAGGAATGTAGTTTATTTTGTGGCCGAATATACATATATCTTTGGCATAAGCAAGCTATTGAGAGGGCAAATAAATAATTTTTCCTGTAAATAATAATAGATAGAAGTATGAATTAGAAAATAGATATAAAAGTGAATAATTTATTGAGTTATATATAAAAAGGGAAAGAGGGTATGGAAAGCATATTTTGAAAACAGAAAGATTGAAGCATAAATAACAAATAGTGGTTGTTGTATAGTTGGAATGGTTGTTATCATATAGTAGGGTTTTGAAGATAGTTTGAATATATTTTTAGGTTTAATAAAATATTTTTTTAATAGCTTTTCAATTAAGAAATTGTTTTTTTTTCTTTATTATGTTTGTGTTGGCAGTTAATAGTTACAAATAGTTTTTAATATTTATTGAATTTGATTGTCATGTATAATCATTTTCATTTCTAATGCATATGTGCCTCTAATTTCTTAGAAAACTTCTATGTGGAGTCTAAATTGCTACTATTGTCCATAGCTACTATTGTTGTTTATGGGTGTTGCTCATTCTATACTTTTAGTTTCTCCAAACAGGTATGTGGAGCCATATTTAGTTATTTTTTTCCTGTTATTTTTAATTAAGAGAGGCTTTATTAAATAGTTACCACATTGCTAGTTGTAGACACACCAAAAATTAGAATTAATGTGTAGTAGTTAGTAATGAGAAGACATAAAATTTTAGTGTTTTGATCACTCAATTCTGAGTAGTGATGTTTATGAAAAAGTCATAATTATTTCCAAGTTGGCTGCCCAATATGATTGTTGTATGATATTTTTTCCTTAATAAGTTATTTATTATTCTAAATTGTATGCTAGAAGTGGTATTGTCTTTCCTACTATTCAATTTCTTATCAGAGTGAATTTAAAAGGAATAGGGATTGTTTTCAAAATCCTTCAGCATCCTAACTCCACGCTATGGTTTGTGCCTCCCTATGTTCTGGAATACTTTATACATGAATGGCACATCTTGGAATTTTAAATCATGTCTAGCTTAACCATATGCAAAAAAAGGAACTCCTTCCTATACAGAACTCCCAATATAGGAAGTATAAATAACAAATATTGCTTGTTGTATAGTTGAAATGGTTGTTATTATATAGTTGAGTTTTGAATACAGTTTGAATATATTTTTAGGTTTGATAAAAAAAAATTGTGGCTTTTCAATAAAGAAGTATTTTTTTTCCTTTATTATGTTGTGTTGGCATTTAATACTTACAAACAATTTTTTATATTTGTTGAATTTGATTGTCATGTATAATCTCTTTCATTTATAATGCATATATGCCTTTAATTTCATATCCCTCGTTACTGAACTTCTATGAGTCTAAATTGCTACTGCTATCCACAACTATTGATATTGTCCATAGCTACTTTTCAGACTATACTTTCAGTTTCTCCAAATAGGTATGTGACTTATGTCTGAATTTATATATAGTTTCTAAGATTCTAAAGAAAAAGGAACTCCTTCCTATACAAAACTCCCAATAAGGTAGATAATAAATTTATTTCCTTGTATGATTAGAGCTAGAGGATGTGGTAAAAAGAACTCAAGTTTCCACATACAGATAAACTAGAAATTCAATTATTAATTGAGCACACTTACTTATGTTCATTGAATTCAATTTTTTTTCAATGTGACTAAAACCAGTAAACATTGAAAACCTCTTTGTGCAGTGTGTGAATGGCACCAAAACTGACTCCTTGAGCAATTAAATCAATCAATACTAAAGACATAGTCATGTCTTCGTCACTTCATATTGTATCTCTAAAGAAGCTGAATCTTGGTGGAAATTCAAGCGAGAGATATAAAATTGTATTATCGAATGGCCTGCATATGCAAATGGCCATTTTTCCTCCCAAACATTGAAGATAGAATCTATAGTGCATTTAACACATTACATATATCGTTCCACCAAATATTCAAGGTAGGATTGCATCTTTTCCAACATTCCTTTAACTTATTCATGGCCAGATATACATGTATATTTCATAGTATTTACATCAATCTTTTATTTGGGTCAATTCTTACAGGTCAATAATAATCTTTGGACTAGATGTCACCTATACAAACTCCGAGGTACTTGGCCAGCCCAAATTCTTCTTTAAGCAATAGAAACAACAAATGCATCTAGACATAGCAAGCTCTTCATGTCACAAAAATGTGATGTTTGGTTGTTGTGTATTCTTAAGACACATGAGTTAGTTTGAAAATATTAGTCTAATTAAAGGCTTGAACCCCTATTAGGGGAGATGGACAATTAAAGGTTGTGTAACAACCAAAAAATATATGCACCAATTCAAAACCAACAGAAATAGCGGACGGGTGTTTATCTTTGACAAGATAGACAATGAAGGAACTGAAATTCAAGTAACTTGCTTCAACAATATAGCAGAGCTATATTATGAACGAGTACAAGTGGGAGCATTGTATGTATGCTTTCAAAAGGCACAATAAGGAAACCAAACAAGAACTACAAGAAGCTAAATAGGTACATGGAGATCATTCTAGACCAAGATTCAATCTTGTGGCAATGTGACAATGACCCCTCAGTCACAAAATATCACTTCAAGTTCACGTTAATTGATAAAATTGCAGACATGAACAACAATAGTCTCGTTACTGATACATCAACAATAAGATGGCGAGATGGAATTGAAGTGTTGAGGAGTTTAGAGTTGTAGGACATGTTAACTTCCTCCATTCAAGTAAATTTATGGGGCCATGTTTTTGAGAAAGAGGGTATGGAACTCAAAAGAATGAAAGATTCTAGGAGATTGCTATAGTTGTTATTAACAATGGTTATGTATCTAAATTTAATGGAAAGGTTGTCAACACTATTGCTACTACAGTTCTGGCTATAAACCTTGAGATACGTGAAGTAGAGGACCTAAGGCATTGGATGGATAGAGAGGGGACAAATATACCATTGTCCTCAACAAGTTCAGCCCTATCGACTACATTACTTGTGAGGATGATGATTGTCTCTCTTTTAGAATAGTCTAAAGCAATGGCTCAACCTTTCCAAGCCACTATGAAAGCAACCATCAAATTTGTCAAAACTGATGCCTTTTGCTACCCAGCTTGTCCATTAATGGTGAATGGTAAAGAGTGCAAAAAAAATGCATCCAGGGTGATGACAACACATGGTACTGCATGAAATGTAGAGCCCCCCTTGAAGATTGTAATTACAGATACTTGCTATGAATAAAAGTTCAGGACCACACTAGTAGTACATGGGCTGTAGCCTTTGATGAGGTGGTGAGCGAGTTGTTGCAAGTGTCTGCCAAAGAATTGTACATGTTATAGTACAATGTCCATGCTAAAAGAACTCCTCATTTTGTCATCATTGATGTGCTTTTCAAATAGTTCCTCCTCACCCTCTTAGCTAGGACTAAGATGTACAACTCTGAATCAAGGCTCAAATCAACCATTACTAAAGCTAGAAAATTAGAATTCGAGATCGAGTGCAACTACTCGCTCTCCCAATTTTTAGAGATGTTTGCCTCTAATACAAGGCAATTGTATAATTGAAATCGTATTTATAACCTCAAATGTAAAATTCTGTAGTGATGACTATTTATGTTGATTGTACTCTTTTTTTGGTTTGTAAATGAGGTGTATAGTTTACAACGTCGTGGACTCTCAACCACTTTGTGGCGTTGTATTTTTTGCTGAATGTTATTCTTTGCCTCTTTATCGCTTAAGGAAATGGTATACTTTGCTTCCCTTTTCCTTTGCTTAGTGTCATTCTTTATTTCCTTCTTACTTAAGCAACTAATATATTTCTATCTTGCTTGTGCCCATCTATTTTTTTATTCCAAAAATATCGCTATATGGACTTTAAAACTCCCTAGATTTTTTAATGCTTTATAAACATTCTTTACTAGCTAACTTACTTGATCAATTGACAGCTTGACTTTTACAAAAGAAGGCTTGGAGGAAACATGCCACCTGTTGAAAGATAGGTTCTTTGTCTAGTACTACAGGCTTAATATAGATGACTACACAAGTGGTTCGGATGACATGTAGAACAATTTCCAAAAAAAATGTAATCTATACATATTTATCCATAAGCAACAATCAAACAAATGTAAAGTGTATGCATTGTTACAATAAAATTCTTGTTTTGTACATGGAGTTGCCACACAACGCAATGTTTAGAAAGTTAATTTAATATTTAATTATATTTTTTAAAGTATATGTTAGCTATTTTTTGGTTTTACTTATTATTTCATTTATAAAATTTAAAATTGTGCCTTATTATTTTATTTTATTTAATGACTATTTTAAATAAATAATAAGTACTTTATTTTTCCAAAGTTTGAAAATATTTAATCATATAATTATTTTAAAATTAAGAAAATTAATTCATATAAAATGAAGAGAATTAAAATATATATAAATAGATAAAATTTATAAATTAATTAAATTTATATAAACAATTGTTTAAATAATAAAAATAATAAAATAATCAAACTAATATATTGAAATTGTTATTGAGAATAGATAAATATATTTAAAATATCTATACTAATTAATATAATATATTACTTAATAATATAAGTAGTATATTATTATTACAATAAAAAGTTTGAAGTTTCTTTTTATATGAATATAATAATACTTTTACATTTTATTGGTAAGGAATGTGTACCACCTCTTTTTTTCTTGGTGATATAGTGTTTTTACTAGTGGTTAAAATGTGAGGATATTTTCATAGTAAGAGTATAACTTTCCACATTTACAAAGGTAAAAAAAATTGTATTTTCACTTAAATGCGGCTATTTAAGGAGTAAAATCTGAGAAGAAGTTTGAAGTATGTAGTATATGTTTGCTTGTAATAATTATTATTTTCTTGAGTTTAATTTAAGGCTAGAATAAGTGATGTAGGAGCACTAGGGCACATGCAATCCGCATCACTCAAAAAAAATATAGTTTGGCGTGTGTGTGGCTTTAATGACATCTCTCAGCCTTATAGTGTAGGTGGATTGAATAGAATTGCAAATTTTTAGTTTTTCGTAGTTTGGGTTTTAGCGCATAACAGGGTAGTCTCAATGAAACAATTGTTTGGAGCAAACTATGAGGTTTGGCAAAAAACCATCGAACAGGGAGGATCTTGAGAGCATTCCAGATTTATACACGAATTCCTTCTGCATTCTAAGATTTTTAAGTCTCGCGACTTGTGCTAGCAGTTTGGCAAAAATGTAAAATTTGAAGTTTGGTGGCACTTGAGACTAAACAATTTGGAGGAGGTCTTAGGAATGCTAAGTTACATTATCTATTTGTTTTTGTGAGATTCTGAGTACATAGTGCAGAGTTATGGTTGAAGTCAGTTTTCAACCTTGGCACCTGTCGCATTGCACAATTAAAGTTTTTTTCTGAATCTATGAGGTATAATTTTGATTGGAAATTTTTTGTCTGAGAGTCTGTTTAGACAATATTTCAATCAAAAGCAGAGTTCCAAGCCTATGCATTTCCATAGAAGCAATATATGAGCATTATTATGCCTTTCGGGGAGACAAATTTGAATTTATTTTATGTGAATGCATCAATAATATATATGTCTTTCAGGGGATGCAAACTTATGCTTAGTGTGCAAACCATTCAATATCAAGGGATAGAAGATAATGTTGTATTTGTAAAATATAGTTAAGTTATGAAAGACAAAATATTAACTTTCTTTGTTGGTTGCCAAAAGCCAATAATAACAACAGCAAAAAGGTGTTGAACTTCTAGAATGGGGTACTAATAATAATAGACTTTAATGCATTTTAATTTGGCCTCTATAAGGCATCAAAAGGTATGGGCTGGGAATTTTAAAGAGAGTCTTCAGAAAATCATTTGGTAGGCAGTGCTAAAAGGGAAAAAAAGGAAGATATTTATGAAGAAATGGAATGTCATTTATAGAGAGATAGAACACCTCATTTGAGGCATATGTAAAAATCATTTTTAATATATTCTTTTTTTTTTTGGAGAAAGTAGCTGAAAAGGGAATGTGAGAAGCCAGGATAGAAAGGAGCATAAAAAAATAAGAATGGGAAACAAGGAGAGGTTGTAGGGCAGAGGAAGTTTGAATGTAGAAAGGAAATGTTAGTCGCTTCCATAAGGAAGAAAATGGAGTAGAAAATTAAGTGATGTGAGCTGAAACAAAGGAAATAGATGCATGTGAATAATAGGAGTGTAGCAGAGAATGCACCAAAGTTGATGTGATAAGAGAAGGAAAACTAAATGTCTTTGTATATGTGTGAGAGGCCATTACTGGCCAAAATTGAGACCTTTGTTGCAATTCATTTCAAGTTGATTTAAATAAAAGATATGAAGATTTATTGTTGGAAATCCATGCTTTGGTATATTGTCTTTTGAATTGAATTTTCAAATTGTGTAAGTAGTTATTTGTTTTTGTGAGATGGGATTTTGTGTTTGCACCATATGGTATCAAAGCTAGTAATCTTGAGCATGGAGAGGATCCACCAGGACTTGCAAGAGAGTGAGGCGGTAGAGGAGGAGCTCGTGTGAGGATTGTTGCAGGTAGAGAAGCCCTCAGCAATCGAGAGCTAGGAAGCTGCAGAGAAAATGGTTTTTGTAGATTGAGGTGAGATTGCAGTAGTGAACAAGATGGGTATAGTCATAAGGAAGAGGCATGTGATTTGGGAAGCGTGGAGCTGGTATGAAGAAAACAAGACATGGAGGATGATCAAAATAATAAAAAAGTGATTGGACAAGATGGAAAAAATGGAGGCACAGTTGAGTAAACAAAAAGACATGAGAAAAGAGGATGAGGATGGAGTGAACAGCGAAGAGCCTGCAATAGAGGTAGTCGAAGAGGAGAAAAATGAAGATGCAGTGATGGAATATGAAGAGGTTGTAGTGAAGGATGAGGAAGAAGATGATTTGTTGTCACAAATTTTGGTGGTGGAGAATGAATGATTGTAGAAGATTGCACAATTTGATAAAACCCTCTGATCTCATCTACATCAATAAGAGGTAGAAGTTACTAGTTTAATTAACAAGTTTGCATAAAGATATTAACAAATTTGCATTAATATAAATATTTGTTTTGAATAGAAAAATTGTAACATATGATTTGTAATTCAATTTCAGATACAAACAATAATAACTAGCTAAAGAAACCCTAGTTATAATAATATATTTCCTAATAAGATTAAAACAATCTCACAACATTTTAAAAAATAAGCATAGTTTTCTCCTAGTACGTGGCCTCCATTGTCAGTACTAAAAAAACATAGATGATAATGGAGAAAATTAGGAGTAAATATTTACTGACAAGCAATTTAAATGGAAACAATTTATATTGAACAACAACAAGAAATAATAGATTAAGACAGTATCAATTGAATACAACAGTATAAAAAGACAACTGCAAACTACAGCCTATAAGTGAATATAAAGTAAAACAGAACAAAAACATAGGAACAGCTACAAAATATAATTATAAAGACTAAGATGACTTACAGATAAAACTTTAACTTTGCATTATTTGATGCCTACCACCTCCATATGCATAAATCCAAATAAAGAAAAAATTACATAATAGAGAACTGAAGCCAAACACATACTCCTTCAATTACCCATGCCAAATCTGATGACAGAGATCCTCCTCCCTCTACTGGTGCTACTCTTGCTGCCTAATGTTATTTAGACTATGCCCTTTGTTTATGTTGTTTTGATCATGGAATGTAGGAAAATAGATGTTTTGTTCAAATTCCAAACATTTACTAAATAGTGTTGAAATACAAAAGACAAAATTGAATTTTAAATAGTAGGCCGAAATCATGTTGTGATAAACATAGACTTACAATGAACATCCACTTAGTTACAGATACATTTTACTTCTAATATTGCTACATAGCATAAAGAAGTATGCGCCAGTTAAATATGTATATAATAAAATAAGAAATATAGCTACTGCCCTGCAATCTAAATCTTGCATATATGTGATACAAATTTTCTTTGACAAATGTTAATGCACTTTCTATTAGTTGTTACGTCTTTGATTGAAATTGGAAACATTTATTTTATGATATTAAAACACAAAAACAAATGAATCCATGTGTTTTCTATGCTATAACTTCATACATCACTAATAATTAGACTTGATCTTTGTGTTAGGATAACTTGCAATTTGATGTGTTTCAATGTTCTCTTTAATAACATTTCTCAAGCTCCCTCTATTTACATTATGTTATGAAAGTTGTAATATTTCTTCTATGCAGATTGTTGCTCACATTTGCCTGCTTTCTACCCATGAGTTCTAAGAGAGTCTTTTGTCTATTTTCAAGAGGATGGATACCCAAATCCCAATGAAAGACATTGAAAGATAGAGGAAAAACAAAAATGAGAGAAACAAATTATATTATAGCTAGCATAGGGAACAAATCTCTGCGTGTCGTCGCTTGCAACAACTACACAATAAAATACCAACATTTACAAAACCCTCGTCAACAAGTAGAGAAGTGATTACACATTCAAACAATACAAAAGAGCTAATGTCCAACTCAATGCAAAACTTTGGTCACTTAGACAATTGTATGCCATAGTCCACGACAGATATAGAAAGGAAAAAACATAGAATAGATGCTTCAAGCCAGCCATTTTACAATCTTCATAAAGAATAGGTTCTCCTATTTGGGAATAGGTGACGTACTAAGAAGAAAAATAAAACCATGTAACAAGTTCATCGTCAACAATTGATGGAGTTTCTACAATTCTCAACACTACAAATGAAATTATGATTGCTAAGGTTTGCAATACATCCCTAGTTACATTTCAATCCAAACTTCTACATTCCACAACTTTGTAGATGGAGAATTTTCCCACCAAAATACGTTGAATCAATGCAATGTTTTAGGCATAGAATAGATGTATTGTTGAACTTAAGAACATGCACTATATGTAGATAGACATATAGTGGCATGTGTATTCACACGATTGGTGTGGATACAATTTGTAATAGATGTCATGTAGAGAAAGGGGTTCATCACTTCTCTACATCAAACAACTTATACCCGAGAAAACAACCATAAGTGTTAAAAATCCTTATACAAGTGGAGGAGATGCTTATAGCCCAAGTGACACTGATTTTACAAGTGATCCATGCTCGGGGAGACCAGTATAGATATAGTGGTCACACCATAAGATTTCCTCAAGATATTACAATGATCACAAAATTTTTGCCATGGAGATTAGAGGACCTTGAAGTCATGATAGTTAGATGAACCAATACCAAAGGAAAGCACTACGATTATTATGTAAGTAGAACACATGTTATGGATGCTCTAAAATTTAAAATAGCAAATGACCCATACTACAAAGATGTCCACATAGATATCAACTCGCTAAACCTGCTACCTAAAACTAGTACAGATATTTTACATATGTTGTGTAACTTCAAACTAGATACTAAACAAACAATAATGCCAGGTGTCAAAACTAGCACTGATTATTCATCATTATTTGTTCCAAAACTACCTAATCAAAAGTGAGAATTGGATGCCATAAAACAAGTTCTATAGCTAAATAGCACAAACTCTAACAGTATTCCATGGCCTACGATTAGTTCATCACCAATCAATGAATACAATACTAAGGGGTTACTAGATATGGCTTTTCCAACACTCTTCCCAAAAGGGGACGGACTCCCCCTCCAACCTAGAAGCAAGCAAGTTGCATGAGTACACTTTACATCTGATGAGATATCATGATAATAGATTCGGTCAACATGTAAGATTTTGTTATTTTCTATACAATCTCATAATGTGCCATCATAGCCAATAGGTTGCCACAATTTTCATGAAAAAAATATAGATGAGAACATACCAACCATTGTAGAAGGACTTTAACACTACTTGCAGGATTTCTTTGATGACTAGTTGGCTGAGCAACTAATGCACTTTGGGACTTTTTTATAGGGCACATGCTCTTACTGGAACAAGTGTCAATCAACAAGTGTTGATCTGACCTAACCACAATGATCAACCAGTTGGGATCCCCAACATTGTTCTTCACATTAAGTGCAACTAATATGAAATGGCCTAATCTTCACAGATTGTTTGTACATAATACCCTCATACCATTTCAATATGAGAGAAGGCAATTTATAGAAAACATAATTCAAAACCTGCACACAACATCCCTATACCTACACCAACAGTTTTTGATATTCCATGAAGAGGTGATAGAGATATTGTTAAATACACAAGATTATTGGTATAGATATGAGTGGCAGCACTCAGGATTCGCTCATGTACATAGGTTCCTGTGGTTAGAAAATGCACCGAATATGGACACATCTAATTGGCACAATCAAAATGAGGTCAAAAGATCTAGACATAATTTCTTTGATAAGTATGTCTCTCCTTAGAACCCATGTAATCAATCTCAAAGAATTCACATGACCCATTGATCTCCCTTAGATGACCCATGCTTGTTGGACACTTCCCAGATATTTTCTATAGATCCCTTGTCAAATTACGAAGAGTTGGTAAATATCATCCAAAGACACATAAAATATATAGAATGTCAAACATGCTTGAGGAAAAGAGGCCAAAATATTGAGTGTTGTTACAAAGCTCCATGGATAGAACAAATGGACTCTACCTTGAACTATGACAATGAAGGTCACAAATCTTACAACCCATCAAGGAATGATGATAGACTAAATATGATCCACAACCCTAAGATGCTAGGAATATGGTGGGCTAACATTGACTACCAACTTGTCACTTCAAAATAACTTGTTCTCAAATATATAGCAAAGTATGCATCAAAAGTTGAAATTTTTTTGAAAGCTATCTCAAAATGTTGAAAAGGATAGCACACGTAGGAAAATCTGAAGATAAAGATTTTCTCACATATCAAAAATTCATGACAAAGATACTTGTAGATCATGACATTGGTGCACAAGAGATTTGCCACATGCTATAGCAATTGCCCCTCATATCTTGTAGTCAAACATTCATCTCCCTCAATGTAGGTAGAAAGTTATTGCAATGTATAACAAGAATGACTAATGAATCTGAACTAGTAACTACTTATATAAGATCCTATATGCAATGACCTCTTGATTTGGAAACAATCTCTTTAAAACAATCAACACAACTATACTTGTTCATCTCTCATCGCAAAGGAAATAAATGGTGAAAGAGAAGAGAGAAGGCAATTGTCAATGTGTCACCCTGATTCTATAGTATTCCAACCAAGGACAATGAACATTTTGAAACATTATGTTGGAGTGAGCTACTACTATACAAACATTTTCAACACATATTGACAGACATAGGTCTCATGAAACAAGAAATAGTGACAAATGGGAAATGCATTAGAGCAAACAATTACTCCCCTTGGCATGTTGACCGAACAACAAAAATGCACAAGTCTAATGAAGAAAATCAAGACGAAGATGATGAAATGCATATCCAAGATCACCATAGCCTATATGAGTGGGAATTACTATCGCAAATGGGTATCCCCAATAACTTTAGTGTAGACAACTTGGAGATACTTGTAAAATGAGACTTCAACATCATTTACAAATGCAATAGAAGTGATGTATTGTTACACTGGCATGAAAATGCTACACAATTCATATCTAAAGGTAAATTGTCAATTGAACAACATGTTCACTATTCTCCACCTTCAAACACAACTTACCAACTAGCACCTAGGCAACAATTGGCATTAGACATCATTACTCAACATCACATGGACCCATCTCCAAAAGAACCTTTACACATGATCATTCAAGGAATAGCAGAAATTGGAAAATCATATTTAATAGAGTGCATTAAAGAAACATATTGAACAACTCCAACTTAAACAAAAATACCTCGTTGCTTGCACTTACACCTACAAGAGTGGCTGCCTACAACATATGAGCCACACCAATTCATACATGCCTAAGGATCCCTATTAGAGAGATGTGACCTTTACAATGTCAATCTCTTACAATATTTTAAGGAGATTTGAAAGATGTCAAATATGTCCTAATAGATGAAATGAGCTTCATAGGCCCAAAATTGCTATTGAAAATTGATACCCATTTACGTGAGGCATTTTCCCACCAACAACATCAAAGTTTTGGTGGTGTGTCCATTATCCTTGTTGGTGACCTTGGCTAGCTACCGCTTGTTATGGACAAGCCTATAAATGCATTGCATTCAACTACACTGATGTTATAGAAAACTTTCATGGTATTCATCCATTAGAGACTATTTTCTGTCAACAAGGTGAAAATCAATCTGAGACAATTTTGTGACATCCTGCAAAATATAAGAAACACCCAACCATTTCTTCATGATTGGGAAATATTGATGAAACACATAAACAGAGTGTTGACTGCAATAGAAATAGAAGAGTTCAACACGTCCATGCATTTATTTACAACTAACAAGATAGCTTTGTTGCACAAAAAGAAAATACTAAAACTTGTAAATCTTACTATCATAATTAGTGTTGCACAAGCAACTTGACGGAAGTCAAATGATTGTACTAATGATGATCAGCTACAAGAAGAGGTACTACTATGCATATGTTAGTAGGTTATGTTATCAACAAATTTATGGACTAAAACTGGGCTTGTAAATAGGTCACTGGGACAAATTGTAGCTATTATGTATAGTGACGATTGTAAACCCCCATATTTGCCAATGTATGTTGTCGTCAAATTTGATAGCTACATTAGTCCAACATGGGATACAGAGAATCCAAAAAACATCCATGTGCTGCTAGTCACAAGTGGCAACCATAGACAACTTTCACTATCCATGGCTTGGGCCATAACAATCCATAAATCCCAAGGTTTGACATTGAACAGAGCTATGATAAACATAGGGTAAACCAAGAGTCAAGGCCTAACATTTATAGCTATATCCAAAGTAAAGTACATAGAGAGCCTTCAGATAGAACCTACATTCTCTTTTGACTACTACTCTAAAATACAAGACAATCCCTACACTATAATCACAAAGAAAGAAGAGGCTTGCTTACAACTATTTTCTCCTAAACACATTTAGGTACATGTGTATGATTCTACTTTCATTGATATTTCATGCTTCATCAATCACTATAATATTACCTCCTCTCTTGAATGGTATACAGGTCAATGGAGATCATGAAGCGCTTATAGCATCCAGTGATCCACCATCCTGATACCTCTATGTCTTGTAATTTTTCTAATACAGATGGAAAATGTAAACATGCCCCCATGTGTTCAAACTTAATCAATAGAACTTTCTTTGGATTCACTATTAAGATATAAATCAAAGATGATCTTAGATTACATTTACATCCTCGTTAGTTGCAAATGAAAAAATATATGCATTTAAATATATACATTTAGCTTACATATTCCTCCTTCTGATGTAGGTGATGGGAAAAGGGCCTTCTTGAATACGGAAATTAGCATGTACAAAAATAGAGAATCATAGGTTGAAAGTTGGTTTGAAAACTACCACTATCTGCTTCTAAAGGAAGTCATATTCAGAATATTGGAACTACAAATCCCCCACCTCATCAAAGAGAAAATGTCAAGGATAATATAGGAGCCTGTAAAAAGTAGGGTACCTATGTCTTATTCTGAGTTGTTTGACTTCGAATACGACCATAAAGTCAGGTTGGTTGTTGACAATCAAATTAGATGCGTGAAGATATACATTCACAATTTTGATACACAGTCTTATGGATTATGCCAAGAGCTTTGTGATCTCTTCCTTTCAAACTACACGTACAAGATTCTTATCATCTACCCACTTCTTATCAGGAGTTATGACCTTCAATAAGACAACTAAGTTTGTGATTTCTACAATTAGTAAGATTTGATAAAAAGGAACGAGATCAATTGGTCAAGACACAACAATAGATTGAAAACCATATCCATTCCAACCACCATATAAAATTTCATATTTACTTTGTAATACCAACATTCAAATACTCCGATGGAAGCCTAGGCACTCCAATTCTTCAAGCAATTACCTCCAGCATCTCTATTGAGACCATACATTTCCTCTACGATGACTACGAAGACCAGTATTGTGAATGCCCCTATTTGTGCTTATAAGTTACAATTGTACATAAGAGAAATATGTCCACATATTCTATAAATTATAAGTTTCAAAGTTGTAGTAACAGTGACATTATTTTTGTCTCTTGGTTTGAAATTGTACATTTTGATATAGCTTTTGTGTAATGAATATAACTTTTCTAAAATAAGTAAATTGAAATCATCATTGCCATAATGCTTTTCTTCATAGACTTCAAATGGTAGACATTACAATGGGCCCATAGGATGGACCAACTCTTCCTTCTGATATTATACATTTATTAGTTTCAAGTTGGTATGCTAATAGGTGGATCAAGATGGTCAAAACTATCATATTTAATAGTTGGCACTTCAATATTGAAGGGTACGATCATGCCATATTGCAAACACTATAGCTAGAGGACACCCCCTTCACTATTCATACATAATGATGGCGAGGGCTGTTTTTAAATATCATCCACTTCAACAGTCATTTGGCCAATAAAAATAGGACAAGTATTTACCACTTTTTTGTTGTGAAGGAGGGTTAAAATTGCTATCGAACTGTTTGGCCATAGAAATGGATGATATTTAAGTAGAGTGGATGGGAAGCCATAGTGTTTGGAACTTGGGGGAGCTGAAAAGGAAATTCGGAGTCTTTATAAATTGATATAGAGAGAGAAAAAGCGATATGTGATGATTTACCTGCGATTGTCCATTGTCCGAGCCCGGATATTTCCACACAGAGAATAGCAAACTGCTCGTATTCCCTACTCTGTATCTCCAATCCAATAATATTAGCGGACTCAAGTTGTCAGTCACTGAACAATGCCACTCATTCGGTTAAAGCACGATAATACAAACTCATTCCAGCCAACAATTACAATTACAAATGTTCAAAGATCACAATGCTGCAGCCAACAAATCCATTGGCGTTTCATTCTCTTGCCGCAATTTTCTGTGGCGTTTGAAATTGAATTGTAATTAAGAGGAAAACAAAAACAGCCTGTGCATGCGATCGGCTCCGTGGTTGCTGTTTTCAGTTGGGGAGAGGGGGAACAATAAAAATGTGGATTGGGCAGGGATTTTTTGATTTGCATAAATTTATTTGAAAACAAAAAAATAAAGCCAACTGTGAACTGTGAAATCCACTGCTGTTTTCGGGGCAGGAAAAAAGACAATTAAAATGTGGATTGGGCACGGGTTTTCTGATTTGCATAAATTTTTATTGGAAGGAAAAAATCAAACCAACTGTGAAATTCACTCGGTGGTTGCTGTTTATTTGGAAAAGAGGAAAATAAAAATGAAACCAACTGTGGAACTTAATGATGATGAGAGAAAAAGTTGAGAGTCTTAAAGAGAAAAAGAACATCCTCACAAATTGAAGTTTAAAAACAGAGAATGTTACATGTTAAAAACATCTGCATTTACGGGTTAATAATCTTCCAAGTTGTAGCCAGCACTAACACAGGTTAAGCTTTAAGACATGAGAACATGGGAAGTGGGATTTAAAATGAAGTAATATTTAACAGCCCGCAACATTAAATATTAAATACCGTGCGGATACAATATTACTTTGAAGTTTAAACGCCCGAACAAATTTTGTTTTGAGCACGATGGATTTTGTAATTATGAAATAAATGGACAGAGCAGTAGCACACAGTAAAGGAGAGTTTGCAATTATGAAATAAATGGAGTTGGATAAACTTGATATATAATCAACAGCGAGTCAAGTAAATGGGATCCAAAGACAATGTTAGATAGATTGCAATTTAATGGAGTGTCCAAAAACATGAGCTTGAGCTTCACTAATTATATATATGATGAAACCGATGTGAAAGATTAATCTAGTGTAGAAGCGCATGCAAGAAGAGGGAATAGTTGCAAATCAAAACAAGAGTATTGCCAATTTTAATTCTGGGTGCGGGTGAAGGCAGAAATTAAGAAAACAAAGGAAAATGCGTTAATAATGTGAAGGGGGTGAGCAGAAAGGAAGAAGGGCAAAATGGAATGGATTGCGTAGGCATAGAAAAATGCAAAGGGAGAGCGAGGAGGAGAAGGAAGTGGCAGGGGGGCATGTATGAGCTATTTATAAATCCCACATGCAGCGTGGAAAAGGATAAAAGGCGTCTAAGAGCGCGAGAGGGAGAGGAGTAACGTGCCGAGCTCTGTCACTGGAGCTTGTGACCCAAGTGGGGGCGCACAAGGTTGAAGGACAGGAGAGTCTTGGACTGCGAGGAGGGGAGATGTGCGGCATGTTGTGTGGCACGCCCTGATCCAAGTAGAGAGTTGTTGCAAGGCTCTCCCTCGAAGGGGGGAGGACTGTCTTGTGGCCTAGAGTGGAGGGGACCGCGTGAGGCTTAAACCATTTTGCACACTGCTTACGAACTACGCCACATTTTAAGTTGAAGCTTCTATTGTGGATACGATGTATTCTTAATTTTTGAAGATTTTTATTCAGATTACTCTGCGTAGGGGGTTCCAATCCGTCATAACTTGGCCCATCTGTACCTCCGAAGTGTTTGAACCTCGATGGATGGCGTAACCGAGGAGCATACCGTTGTCGTCACCTATAGAACTGCAACCCTTGGGTAATTCTATAGCTTTGAATTACAAGTTTGGATAAAATGGCACAAATGTCATGCCCACATTTTCCTTGTGGTCACAACACACATCGCACGTGTCATAGCCACATCTGTCATGTGGTTATGACACGAGATATGAAAAATTTTTCTCACACTGTCCTAAAAACCCCTTTCGCAGGCGTACGCATGCTCAACGGTGTTCTCTCATGGCGAAACACTATTCTCATCGGCGGAATACAAGTACAATGGCGTGCAACTAGAAGCATATAGATCAACAAGAGGGTCTATACAACGCTGCTAACGTCATTGCAAGAGTGAGATTACCAAAGTTCTTCAATCGAATCCTCGGCAATGTTCGGTAGCAGAATGCCTTACGGTGTTAGTGGGAATTACGCTGCACTCATTTACGCCCGTGGTTCGCTGATAGAGGAACCACTCCCCACGACGCCTTGTTCCGACTAAACCGGCTAGTGATCTCCCTATTTAGTCATTTTTCAGCCAGGCACGGTTGTCTGTCTCCTCTCTTGTTTCCTGAAACATACCCCTCCTATGACTTAGCATTTTCAACAAGGCGGTTTGGTTGCCCTCTCTTCCCTTTCCACAAGTTCTTAAGTTGGAGTATATCTTTATCGCCCTTACCTTAACTATCTCTTAGTTCATTTAGTGTGTTTATATTTCGGTCTCTCTCTCTCTTTCATTTTCTATACTTTCTTTATGTGCATCCTGTCCTTTCTTCGTGATTTACGTCAATCAGGGTTATTACTGCAGCTATTGTTGATATTAAACCTAATTTCAGGATGATCTCGGTCACAAAGGCTGGTTTACTATTTCGCTGGACTCGGTCTCCTAATCTTCCCCGATCTAGGTTCCTCCTCTTCGTAAATACTTAGTCAACTTGTTCCTAAGCACAATTGACAGAAGGGTCTGTCAACTTAGTTCTCTTATCCCGTGTGAGAAAGGTCGCGTATTTTCTCCTCTGTGTTTTCCAATGTTAGTTTTTCCTTCTTCGGAACCTCTTACAGGTTTACATATGAGATCGTTTGCTACAGTTGAGGTTAATATGGCCACATGGATAGTTAGTGGTGGCTTCATAAGTTTATTTCCAGTGTTCTTTTGAGCAAGAGTTGTGTAATTTTCCTCTTCATTTTCCGGGTGATTATTAGTACGTTAACAGTTGAAACTTCCGAGAAACTCTTTCCTGAGTATCACCGAATATTCCTAAACTCTCTTTACATTATAATTTTATTTTCTCTTGTTTAGAATTACTGTTGTTACTGTTACTCTTAATTACGATTCATACACGGATTGTAATTCGTATGACGTTGTCAATAGATGTAGGTGGTTCACCACTTTATAAAACTCTGTTCATGGTAATATATCTTCTTTGGTTGTTGTGTTCAACACTTAATAACATCTATATATATATATATTTAGATATATATATATATATATATATATATATATATATATATTTTCTATATCCATGAGACATAGTTTATAACGATCTTAAACGAGGGCCCAATAAATTGGTTCAAAGATTCACTCCTATGCATATATATATATATATATATATACAGATATATAATCATTATTATATTATATCTATATAGCTATATACATAGACATATATAGTATATATATATGCCTATATATATAAAGCTATATAAAAATAAACTGTATTTATATTACAAAAACACCATTCATATGTTAGGGCTCAAGCCCTAACATTTTTGTATTGCTTTAGACTCACAGCAGGCGGCGGCCATGGGCGGCGGTGGCCGCAGAGGAGCAGGGTCGGGGTGGCCGCAGAGCGGCGGACGAAATTCCGTGGTGGCCGCAGAGCGGCAGACAAGATTTCGCGGTGGCCGCAGAGCGGCGGGAAGGTTTCGCGGGAGGCATAAGGGTTTGGAGGGGGGGAGATGTGGAGTGGGGCGGAGCCCCACCCACATTCCCACGACGTGGGGGTGTGGGTGGGGCTCCGCCCCACTCCACACCTCCAAATGTATTAACAATCCTGCGGTGGGGTTTACTCCCCACCGCCCAATATAAAAATTCGACTGTGTTTTTTTTTTAAACCGCGGCTTACATTTGGTCCGCCATTTCTCACAACATTAAAATATATATTTATATATATATATATATATATATATATATATTCATATGTATATATATATATATATATTTATAAATGAGTATATAATTAGAGATATATATATATATATATATATATATATATATATATATATATATATATATATATATATATCTATTTTTATATTGATATTTCTCCGTCAATTTCATAAAAATGATAAGTTATTTTCAATTTCACTATTATTCTAGAAAATGATAATTACTCAAAATATGAAATATATATATATATTTCTATATATATATATATATATATTTAAATTTATTTATATATAAAAATATTCTTATATGTGCTTAACTATTTCCTAAATTTCTCAATTTCACTACTTAATGCATTTTCTCCAAATCAACCTGTTATAAAGAAATTGTCATAACTAGTAGATATAATTATATATATATATATATATATATATATATATATATATATATATATATATATATATATATATATATATATATATATATAATTATATCATGTTCACTTAATTGATAGAAATGGTAACTAGCTATCCCCTTATTATAATTATAATTTTCCATTTTCATAAACATTTAAGACCTCATAACTTTACAACAGATTATATATTTACATGCTAGATTTCCTCTAATCCTTCTAAATTAACAGAACCCATTAATATGGAGAATAACTCAAATATTTTAAACTGTCTTTTCCATTTTAACATTGAAAAGAAAATTAGCATTTCAACTAGTGAAGCAATTCCAAACTTTCAAATGTAAACAACTCAGATTAAGTTGCAAAAACGAACTTAATCTTTTCAGTAATACTTGAAACACAAAAATTGCTATTGAACAAAGGTTGCAAACATCAACTTAAAAATTTAAGCACATTCATATTACAGTTTCTCAATCATGAATACCAACTTCCCAGATATGAACTTTCTCCTCCCAAACAGTATACAACTGAAAACTTATGACAACCAATAAAATCCAATAATAACAAGATCAGGGAGGTGATCTTCACTCCCAGATTATCATTAAATTACAACAATAACAAGAGAGGTGTTCTCTTTTCATCTCTATGAAATGAACCAGGCCTAATTCCCATGACAAGAAGCTAATCTGTTTCTTCATAAATAGCCAACCAGAAGCTCCAAGAGAAAAAACCTGCGTATCAAAGACAAACAAAGAGGACAATACCACTTGTCTAGCTCTCCTCCCTACCGTAGACCCGCAAGAGGGTCACCCCCGAGCTAGGGAGACCATACTCACACCTGGGTACTCAAACACTCCACTTCACAACAGAAACAACAACAATCCCAAAGCACACCTACACCCGTGGCTATTTTACACAATACGGAAACTCAATTACAGTGAGTTTCACAAGGGGCAGGAGAGTGGATACACTCGACTCCAGAGTGTCACCCTGACAGATAAATGAACTCATATAAATTTCTCTTGGTCTCAACCAAGTGTGATCACAAGTTGTAAGAAATCTGTATATGACTCTCAAGTCAAAAATACAGTCACAGATACATGCCCTCAAGGCTTTCAACATCCCAAAAGATGGAACAGGTATGCACCCGAGGAGGATCTCTCCTCCCCTACCCCAAACTTGATGAGCATTTCTCCCAAGTGGGAGACGCTCTGTCAAACACCCGACAAGAACCCCCACAGAAAAACAAATTTAAACACATATTTCACACACATTTCATACACATTTCAGTTCTACCAAAACAAAGATAAAATTCAGACCAACCTTGCAAAGCCCTCCTGGAATGAAGTTGTTGCAGAGTCCACAGAGTTCACTTCCAAGCTTAGCCACAAACTCCCTCTCTCTTCTCTCTCTTCCAAACTAACTTCTCTATTTTTGGTAAGGCCAAAAATGAAAGATTTTCCCCAAAATTCAACTAACTCCCTCTCATCCCAAAATTTGAAAATAAATAACCCAAAATTCTCTTTCTTTCTAATTTTGAGAAATAGGGAAGTGACACTTGTCACCTCCTCACCCTTCCCAAAAATCACTATTCTGTCCAGGTGGCTTATGTCACTCTCCATTCCCAAGGGTACTCCTTATTCCTCTCATGTGACTCCACTTTCTCATGGGAGAAATAAAAAAAAGAGTTAAATGGGAACAAGACAGGTGACCCATGCCTCTTTCTCCTTTCTTCACATGGGTGTCCCCATAGTACATGGGGGAATCTTACTAAAGAAGAGGTAACTTTTACTAATGGATGGCATCTCTTATCTAGGGAAAAGTAGAGGGGATGGGTTGAGTGTTGGTACAACCCATCATGTCCCCTCCTACCTCCAATTTTCGCCACTTAACTTCAGGGGAAGGTTAAGTTGACTAGATGGAGGTTACTCAAGGGTTACCCATGCCAAATGGGCCCCTAGACCCATGGGGTAGAACCCAGGGTCAATTTTAACCCATACAAGACACCCCAGGTCAAGGTAAAACACAAGAAAAAGGGCCTCATAATTTAAATAAAAATAGAAATTTCAAATTCAATCTCTTTACAACACTTACTTATAAAACTAATGTTACATGAGGGTAACCTAACCCACTCGACCATACGAAAGACCACATTACATCAAGACATCAAACACAAAGAGATCTTGGTTCTTCGTGGAACCAGATCGGCTTAACAGGGAATAACAATTAACAAGGTGTGGAATGATCTCCGAAATCTGTGGTTTGATTAGTAGTCCCTGCACACTCAATTACAAGATCAGTAACCACATAAATTCATCATAGCCGAAGCAACTTAAATAACACATGCATTCTCATGCCTTAGTACAATTTAACATAATTAAAAAAATCATATTACAATTTTCCATCATCCCTAATTCATTTTTCTGAAAAGTAACTTATCCAAACATCACCCAATTAGTTTTTCCGAAAACATAATAAAGTTAAATAGTCTGACAAATTCCGGGAATTGCTATCCCACAAATATGAAAGTAACAATAACAGTACTGTAAATAGTCATAACAATAGTAGTAAAAAGGGCGGTCCTCACATCCTCTCCCCCTAAGACGGTACTTCCTCCTGGAAGTCGTCAAAAAGGTGAGGATACAGGGTCTTCAATCTCTCTGCATCTTCCCATGTTGCAGTGACTTCGTTGTATAAGTCCCATTGGACTCTAACCTGGTCCAGCTCTCGACCTCGAAGGGCCAGCGTCCGTCGAGCCAATATGCGAATTGGCTCCAACGCCAGTTGTCCGTCTGCCTCTACCTGAAGAGCACTCCAATCCAACACATGAGATAAGTCAGAAACATATTGACGTAAAACTGATACATGAAATACATCGTGGATACGTGACAGGCTAGGTGGCAAGGCTAGACGATAGGCTACTGGTCCTATCCGCTCCAAGATTTCGAAAGGTCCTACAAATCGAGGTGCGAGTTTAGAGCCTTTTCCGTAACGGATTGGACTTTTGTGCGGCCGCACTCTCAAAAATACTCTTTCCCCCACAGAGAAGCTTCGGTCTGTCCTTTTTGCATCGGCATACTTTTTCTGCCTGTCCTGTGCTTCCAGAAGCCTTTGTCTTATCTGTTTAACTTGCAATTCCATATTCTGAACTATCTCTGGGCCGATGACTGTTCTGTCCTCTATACGATCCCAACTCAAAGGTGTTCTGCATGGTCTGCCATATAATGCCTGGAAAGGAGGCATACCCAACGAGCTATGATGCCCATTATTGTAGGCGAACTCAACTAGATACAGATATTCCTCCCATCTAGACTGGTGGTCCATCACATACATGCGAAGCATGTCTTCTAACACCTGGTTAACTCTCTCTATTTGTCCATCGGTTTCCGGATGATATGCAGAACTGAAGTTGAGCTGTGTGCCCAACGCCTGATGTAAGGCTTTCCAGAACGATGAAGTGAATACGGAGTCTCTGTCAGATATAATGCGGCGAGGTACTCCATGAAGTCTAACAATCTGATCAAGAAACACCTTTGCCACTGATGGTGCATTGTACGTTGTACATATTGGTGAAAAATGTGCCACTTTGGTCAGCTTGTCAACTGTCACCATAATAGCATCATGGCGACGTGATGACATAGGTAGACCAACGATAAAATCCATAGAAATGGTATCCCATTTCCATTCAGGTATCTCGTGAGGGTACAACAGTCCCGCTGGATGCTGATGTTCGGCCTTGACCCTCTGACATTCCAGGCAACGAGCAACAAATTCGGCAATGTCACGCCTCATCCCAGCCCAATGATAAAGCTGTCGTAAATCAGCATGCATCTTCTTCACTCCTGGGTGTGCTACGTAGGGTGCTCTATGAGCCTCTGATAGGATTACTGTACGAAGATTACCCGCATGGGGTACATAGATGCGTTGCCGATGTCGAAGCATTCCATCAGAATCAAGGGTATATCCTGTAAATTTGCCCTCAAGGGCCTTCTGGTTTAGTACTGCCTGCTGCACTTCAAGAAACCATTCGTCCTCCGGCAGATGCTGTAAGATGCGATCCTTCAAGTCCATCTTCAAGGTCAGGGTCTGGATCTCGTGGCGTCTTCGACTCAAAGCATCAGCGACCACGTTCTCCTTCCCTTTTATATAATGGACATCGAAGTCATATTCGCATAGGAATTCCATCCAACGTCGTTGGCGGGCGTTCAAATTAGGCTGTGTAAAAATATACTGCAAACTATGATGGTCTGAATGGAGTTCAAAGTGTCGCCCTAAGAGAAAGTGTCTCCAGCGAACCAAGGCATGAACAACAGCTGCAAGCTCTAAGTCGTGCGTAGGATAGTTTAACTCATGTGTCTTTAGTTTCCGCGATTCGTATGCGATCGCTCGTCCATCCTGCATAAGCACGGCTCCCAAACCTTCTAATGATGCATCCGTGCAAACTACAAACTCTTCCGAAGGATCTGGAACTGCTAAAATAGGAGCGCTCGTAAGACGCTCTTTGAGGACTCCAAAAGCCTTTTCGCACTGCTCGGTCCAAGTGAAACCCTTCCCTTTTCGCTGAAGGGAAGTAATGGGATGTGCTATCCTGGAGAAACCTTCGACAAACCGACGATAATACCCAGCTAACCCCATAAAGCTTCTGACCTCTGTCACGTTCGTGGGTGCCGGCCACTCCTGGATTGCTCTAATTTTAGATGGATCTACGGAGATGCCATCGCCTGATAAAATGTGTCCCAAATACTGCACCTCTGTCCTGAAGAAGGCACACTTCGTCAAGTTGCCAAAAAGTTGCTGCTCTCGTAATTTCTGCAAAACTTGACGCAAGTGCTCTACATGCTCCTCCTCAGTCCGTGAATAAATCAGAATGTCATCTAGGAATATGATCACGAACCGGTCTAGGTATGTACGGAACACCCCGTTCATGAGACTCATGAATACTGCAGGAGCGTTCGTCAACCCGAAAGGTACCACTGTGAATTCATAATGGCCATATCTGGTTCGAAAAGCAGTTTTATGAATATCTGACTCCGTGATGCGCAATTGATGATACCCAGATTTTAGATCGATTTTCGAGAACACTCTGGCTCCCTGCATCTATCAAAAAGGTCGTCAATCCTAGGTAGAGGATAACGATTCTTCACCGTCACCTTGTTCAACTGCCTGTAGTCCATGCATAGACGAAGAGACCCATCCTTCTTCTTCACGAAGATCACTGGTGCGCCCCATGGTGAAACGCTAGGTCGGATGTGTCCCTTCTCAAGTAATTCTTCCAACTGCAGCTTAAGTTCTGTGAGTTCATGGGTCGTCATTCTATAGGGTGCGCGGGATATCGGCTCTGCACCAGGCACTAAGTCAATGTGGAAGTCCACTTCTCTACGTGGAGGCATACCAGGTAATTCTGGCGGGAACACATCGGCAAACTCTCTAAGGATAGGGTGATCATCTAAAGTAGCCTCAGGTTCGTCCTCTGCTCTATCACTGACGGTGATGGCAAACATCTGACATCCCTTCCGCATACAGCGCTTAAGCTGTTGTACGGATATCATACGAACTGCCGTGGGCTTTTGAATGCCCACTATCTCAACCGACGAACCCTGATCGTCTAAACAGCTAATCGTTCTCTGGCGACAATCAAGCTTGGCTCTATGTGCCGCAAGCCAATCCATACCCAGAACTACTCCGTAAGACCCTAATGGCATAATCCTAAGGTCGCACGTTGTGGTGAAGGGTCCCAATGTGATCTCACAGTCTTTAACCAAGGTATCTACTGACATCCTGGCCTCTGAGGCCAACTCAACTTCCCACCTAATGTCTTGCCTAGAAGCCACCAGCCTGCAACGCTCCACTAACGATGTAGACAAAAAAGAGTCAGTAGCTCCTGAGTCAAAAAGGATCGAGATGGGAAAGTCTCTAATCGTACCTGCTGCCTCGATGACAGAAGCCTGAAAATCAGCCTGGCGGTTATCAACCGCTGCAAACATGTGGTGAGATCTGCCCACGTCACCTACGGTCTGCTCAGACCCTCCTGATCGGGGCTGACCCCCTGCAGTAAATCCCTGCGGACACTCTCTAGCCAGATGCCCTACCCCACCACATACATAACATGGTCCTCTAACCTGTAACTGCCCTGACTGTGTTCTGCCCGACTGTTGTTGCCCGGTCCGTCCGGTGGATCCCTGTGAGCCTCTGTAAGACTGCTGGGACCTTGCGGGTCCTGCCGATGAACCCTGCTGTCTCTGATCCCTGCGTGGTCCCTGCTGCTGCCATCCACGGTTCTGTCCTCCCTGTCCCCTCTGTTGAAATTTAGATTTTTGCTGATGTTGCTGTTGCTGTGGAGGCCTAGGAGGTAATGATGAAGGATTATATCCTCCTCTCTGTGTTGTGTTTTGAGGCCTTCGGAAATTCTGCTGTTGTTGGGGATTTCGTTCCTGGTACTGTGGGCGTGAATTCTGTCCTCGTCCCTGAATTTCCTCTGATATAAGGGCCTTTTCAACAGCCTCGCTCATGGTTTGGGGATTTGCCATACGAACTGGTCCTGCTATCCCGTGATTTAGCCCCCTGATGAATTTGTGTATTAAGATTTTCTCGTCATGGAGGTATTCCGCATAACGAGAAAGTTCTATAAATCGGCTCTCATACTGAGTAACGGTGAGTCCCCTCTGCTGTAGATCATGAAACTCATCAATTCTGCGCTGTCTATAATGTTCGGACAAATACCGCGCATTGAAGCGCTCAATGAAGGTGTCCCATGTGAGTGTATCCACGGAGAGTCGGCGCTTACACTCCTCTGTACACCACCAGGTGGCTGCTGCATCCCTAAGAAGATGAACTGCCACTCATGCTTTCGTGTTGCTCTCATATGGTCGCAATGCGAAACACCTGTCTAAGCTAATTAGCCAAGCCTCGGCCACAGCTCCCTCTGTAGCTCCTGCGAAGGTGGGTGGGTTGAGCCTTAGTAGATCTCTGATAGGGTCCCCTCTGTCTCTAAGTCTCCCAAGTGGCTCTTCCACACCATCCTCATATACTCCCTGCTGAACCTGTTCTTGTCTCAAAAGTCTCGGAGGACTCCTGCTCCGTGCTCGGGAGGCCGACCCTACCTCCTCTACTGTTGTGTCAGGAATCTCAACGAAGGGCTCCACACGTCTCACCTCTAGTGGATCAACGCGGGGCTCCATACGTGGCTCAATACGTGACTCGGCACGTGGCTCCTCTCGCGGAGCAACACGAGGCTCTATACGTGGCTCAGGAATTACTGGTGGTAACCTGTCTAGCATAGTCTGTAGTGCCTGTAAGATCTGTGGACCTATATCCGCTACTGGTGTCGCCTGTGGTACTAGTGGTGCTTGTGGCATAGGTGGGGCAGGTGGTGCTGCTGAATCTGCGGGTGCCAGTCCCTCGGCTGAGGAATCGCTGTGCACCTCGACTGACGCTGTGTGGCGTGATCGCGCTCGTCGAACACGTCGGGAAGGCATCCTACAAAACAAGGTAGAAACTAATTAGCCAAAGTTGCGGAATAATAACGTGCCCAAATACGCCCAGTGTTTACAAACTTGGCTCTGATACCAAATGTCATGCCCACATTTTCCTTGTGGTCACAACACACATCGCATGTGTCATAGCCACATCTGTCATGTGGTTATGACACGAGATATGAAAAACTTTTCTCACACTGTCCTAAAAACTCCTTTCGCAGGCGTACGCATGCTCAACGGTGTTCTCTCATGGCGAAACACTATTCTCATCGGCGGAATACAAGTACAATGGCGTGCAACCAAAAGCATATAGATCAACAAGAGGGTCTATACAACGCTGCTAACGTCATTGCAAGAGTGAGATTACCAAAGTTCTTCAATCGAATCCTCGGCAATGTTCGGTAGCAGAATGCCTTACGGTGTTAGTGGGAATTACGCTGCACTCATTTACGCCCGTGGTTCGCTGATAGAGGAACCACTCCCCACGACGCCTTGTTCCGACTAAACCGGCTAGTGATCTCCCTATTTAGTCATTTTTCAGCCAGGCACGGTTGTCTGTCTCCTCTCTTGTTTCCTGAAACATACCCCTCCTATGACTTAGCATTTTCAACAAGGCGGTTTGGTTGCCCTCTCTTCCCTTTCCACAAGTTCTTAAGTTGGAGTATATCTTTATCGCCCTTACCTTAACTATCTCTTAGTTCATTTAGTGTGTTTATATTTCGGTCTCTCTCTCTCTTTCATTTTCTATACTTTCTTTATGCGCATCCTGTCCTTTCTTCGTGATTTACGTCAATCAGGGTTATTACTGCAGCTATTGTTGATATTAAACCTAATTTCAGGATGATCTCGGTCACAAAGGCTGGTTTACTATTTCGCTGGACTCGGTCTCCTAATCTTCCCCGATCTAGGTTCCTCCTCTTCGTAAACACTTAGTCAACTTGTTCCTAAGCACAATTGACAGAAGGGTCCGTCAACTTAGTTCTCTTATCCCGTGTGAGAAAGGTCGCGCATTTTCTCCTCTGTGTTTTCCAATGTTAGTTTTTCCTTCTTCGGAACCTCTTACAGGTTTACATATGAGATCGTTTGCTACATTTGAGGTTAATATGGCCACATGGATAGTTAGTGGTGGCTTCATAAGTTTATTTCCAGTGTTCTTTTGAGCAAGAGTTGTGTAATTTTCCTCTTCATTTTCCGGGTGATTATTAGTACGTTAACAGTTGAAACTTCCGAGAAACTCTTTCCTGAGTATCACCGAATATTCCTAAACTCTCTTTACATTATAATTTTATTTTCTCTTGTTTAGAATTACTGTTGTTACTGTTACTCTTAATTACGATTCATACACGGATTGTAATTCGTATGACGTTGTCAATAGATGTAGGTGGTTCACCACTTTATAAAACTCTGTTCATGGTAATATATCTTCTTTGGTTGTTGTGTTCAACACTTAATAACATCTATATATATATATTTAGATATATATATATATATATATATATATATATATATATATATATATATATATATTTTCTATATCCATGAGACATAGTTTATAACGATCTTAAACGAGGGCCCAATAAATTGGTTCAAAGATTCACTCCTATGCATATATATATATATAATATATATATATATATATAATATATTTATTTTAATGTCTATATAATGGACAAATTGGTTTCCCACAACTTATATACCTATATATATATATATATACAGATATATAATCATTATTATATTATATCTATATAGCTATATACATAGACATATATAGTATATATATATGCCTATATATATAAAGCTATATAAAAATAAACTGTATTTATATTACAAAAACACCATTCATATGTTAGGGCTCAAGCCCTAACATTTTTGTATTGCTTTAGACTCACAGCAGGCAGCGGCCATGGGCGGCGGTGGCCGCAGAGGAGCAGGGTCGGGGTGGCCGCAGAGCGGCGGACGAAATTCCGTGGTGGCCGCAGAGCGGCAGACAAGATTTCGCGGTGGCCGCAGAGCGGCGGGAAGGTTTCGCGGGAGGCATAAGGGTTTGGAGGGGGGGAGATGTGGAGTGGGGCGGAGCCCCACCCACATTCCCACGACGTGGGGGTGTGGGTGGGGCTCCGCCCCACTCCACACCTCCAAATGTATTAACAATCCTGCGGTGGGGTTTACTCCCCACCGCCCAATATAAAAATTCGACTGTGTTTTTTTTTTAAACCGCGGCTTACATTTGGTCCGCCATTTCTCACAATATTAAAATATATATTTATATATATATATATATATATTCATATGTATATATATATATATATATATTTATAAATGAGTATATAATTAGAGATATATATAAATATATATATATATATATATATATATATATATATATATATATATATATATATATATATCTATTTTTATATTGATATTTCTCCGTCAATTTCATAAAAATGATAAGTTATTTTCAATTTCACTATTATTCTGGAAAATGATAATTACTCAAAATATGAAATATATATATATATATATATATTTAAATTTATTTATATATAAAAATATTCTTATATGTGCTTAACTATTTCCTAAATTTCTCAATTTCACTACTTAATGCATTTTCTCCAAATCAACCTGTTATAAAGAAATTGTCATAACTAGTAGATATAATTATATATATATATATATATATATATATATATATATATATATATATATATATATATATATATATATATATATATATATATATATATATATATATCCCATGTTCACTTAATTGATAGAAATGGTAACTAGCTATCCCCTTATTATAATTATAATTTTCCATTTTCATAAACATTTAAGACCTCATAACTTTACAACAGATTATATATTTACATGCTAGATTTCCTCTAATCCTTCTAAATTAACAGAACCCATTAATATGGAGAATAACTCAAATATTTTAAACTGTCTTTTCCATTTTAACATTGAAAAGAAAATTAGCATTTCAACTAGTGAAGCAATTCCAAACTTTCAAATGTAAACAACTCAGATTAAGTTGCAAAAACGAACTTAATCTTTTCAGTAATACTTGAAACACAAAAATTGCTATTGAACAAAGGTTGCAAACATCAACTTAAAAATTTAAGCACATTCATATTACAGTTTCTCAATCATGAATACCAACTTCCCAGATATGAACTTTCTCCTCCCAAACAGTATACAACTGAAAACTTATGACAACCAATAAAATCCAATAATAACAAGATCAGGGAGGTGATCTTCACTCCCAGATTATCATTAAATTACAACAATAACAAGAGAGGTGTTCTCTTTTCATCTCTATAAAATGAACCAGGCCTAATTCCCATGACAAGAAGCTAATCTGTTTCTTCATAAATAGCCAACCAGAAGCTCCAAGAGAAAAAACCTGCGTATCAAAGACAAACAAAGAGGACAATACCACTTGTCTAGCTCTCCTCCCTACCGTAGACCCGCAAGAGGGTCACCCCCGAGCTAGGGAGACCATACTCACACCTGGGTACTCAAACACTCCACTTCACAACAGAAACAACAACAATCCCAAAGCACACCTACACCCGTGGCTATTTTACACAATACGGAAACTCAATTACAGTGAGTTTCACAAGGGGCAGGAGAGTGGATACACTCGACTCCAGAGTGTCACCCTGACAGATAAATGAACTCATATAAATTTCTCTTGGTCTCAACCAAGTGTGATCACAAGTTGTAAGAAATCTGTATATGACTCTCAAGTCAAAAATACAGTCACAGATACATGCCCTCAAGGCTTTCAACATCCCAAAAGATGGAACAGGTATGCACCCGAGGAGGATCTCTCCTCCCCTACCCCAAACTTGATGAGCATTTCTCCCAAGTGGGAGACGCTCTGTCAAACACCCGACAAGAACCCCCACAGAAAAACAAATTTAAACACATATTTCACACACATTTCATACACATTTCAGTTCTACCAAAACAAAGATAAAATTCAGACCAACCTTGCAAAGCCCTCCTGGAATGAAGTTGTTGCAGAGTCCACAGAGTTCACTTCCAAGCTTAGCCACCAACTCCCTCTCTCTTCTCTCTCTTCCAAACTAACTTCTCTATTTTTGGTAAGGCCAAAAATGAAAGATTTTCCCCAAAATTCAACTAACTCCCTCTCATCCCAAAATTTGAAAATAAATAACCCAAAATTCTCTTTCTTTCTAATTTTGAGAAATGGGGAAGTGACATTTGTCACCTCCTCACCCTTCCCAAAAATCACTATTCTGTCCAGGTGGCTTATGTCACTCTCCATTCCCAAGGGTACTCCTTATTCCTCTCATGTGACTCCACTTTCTCATGGGAGAAATAAAAAAAAGAGTTAAATGGGAACAAGACAGGTGACCCATGCCTCTTTCTCCTTTCTTCACATGGGTGTCCCCATAGTACATGGGGGAATCTTACTAAAGAAGAGGTAACTTTTACTAATGGATGGCATCTCTTATCTAGGGAAAAGTAGAGGGGATGGGTTGAGTGTTGGTACAACCCATCATGTCCCCTCCTACCTCCAATTTTCGCCACTTAACTTCAGGGGAAGGTTAAGTTGACTAGATGGAGGTTACTCAAGGGTTACCCATGCCAAATGGGCCCCTAGACCCATGGGGTAGAACCCAGGGTCAATTTTAACCCATACAAGACACCCCAGGTCAAGGTAAAGCACAAGAAAAAGGGCGTCATAATTTAAATAAAAATAGAAATTTCAAATTCAATCTCTTTACAACACTTACTTATAAAACTAATGTTACATGAGGGTAACCTAACCCACTCGACCATACGAAAGACCACATTACATCAAGACATCAAACACAAAGAGATCTTGGTTCTTCGTGGAACCAGATCGGCTTAACAGGGAATAACAATTAACAAGGTGTGGAATGATCTCCGAAATCTGTGGTTTGATTAGTAGTCCCTGCACACTCAATTACAAGATCAGTAACCACATAAATTCATCATAGCCGAAGCAACTTAAATAACACATGCATTCTCATGCCTTAGTACAATTTAACATAATTAAAAAAATCATATTACAATTTTCCATCATCCCTAATTCATTTTTCTGAAAAGTAACTTATCCAAACATCACCCAATTAGTTTTTCCGAAAACATAATAAAGTTAAATAGTCTGACAAATTCCGGGAATTGCTATCCCACAAATATGAAAGTAACAATAACAGTACTGTAAATAGTCATAACAATAGTAGTAAAAAGGGCGGTCCTCACAACAAATAATGATGCAATGTGCTCTATAACGGCGAGTTACGAATTTATATAAAAACTGCTTCGAGCTCTATTACTTAAATCAGCACGGAGTAGTGGATATAAACTATCAATCATTCTTTGCATATCCACAATAAGAGTCTCAACTTTGAAGGTACTGTAGATTATCCACCAAAATTGTTAATGTCCACAACTATTAATTGGGCGCTTTGTGTTACAATGAATCGGAGTGGCGTAATCGAGGAGCATACCATTGTCCTCACCAATAGAACTACAACCCTTGGGTAATTCTATAGTTCTCAATTACAAGTTTCGATAAAATAGCACAAATGATGATGCAATGTGTTCTATAACGCTGAGTTACAAATTTATATAAAACACTTATCTCTTCGAGCTCTATTACTTAAATCAGCACGGAGTAGTGGATATAGACTATCAATCATTCTTTGCATATCCACAATAAGAGTCTCAACTTTGAAGGTACTGTAGATTATCCGCCAAAATTGTTAAACAGAGGAGGAGTGTCCACGACTATTAATTGGGCGCTTTGTGTTACAATGAATCGGAGTGGCGTAATCGAGGAGCACACCATTGTCCTCACCAATAGAACTACAACCCTTGGGTAATTCTATAGTTTTGAATTACAAGTTTCGATAAAATGGCACAAATAATGATGCAATGTGTTCTATAACGCTGAGTTACAAATTTATATAAAACTGTACTTGTCTCTTCGAGCTCTATTACTTAAATCAGCACGGAGTACAGTGGATATAAACTATCAATCAGTGAGAGCGCATTCTCTGCATATCCACACTAAGAGTCCCAACTTTGAAGGTACCGTAGATTAGCCACCAAAATTGTTAAAGAGAGGAGGAGTGTCCACGACTATTAATTAGGCACTTTGTGTTACAATGAATCGGAGTGGCGTAATCGAGTTGTCCTCACCAATAGAACTACAACCCTTGGGTAATTCTATAGTTTTGAATTACAAGTTTGGATAAAGCAGCACAAACAATGGCGCAATGTGTTCTATAATGCCGAGTTACAAATTTATATAAAACACCAGTTATCTCTTGGAGCTCTGCTACTTAGCTTTCGCGGCACCCAGATTCATTGTAACACAAAGTGCCTTATTAATAGACGTGGACGCTCCGAGTCCTCTCTAAAACAATTTTGGTGGATAATATACGGTGCCAAGGTTCAAAGTTGAGACTCTTATTGTGGATATGCAACGAATGCAAGTTCTCGAGTTAATCGATGGTTTATATGGATCCACTACTCCGTGCTAATTAATTTTGCCTATATAAAATTTTAAACAAGCCACGAGCTTATGAAGTTGTGGTATACTCTCCAGGGTGTGCAACTCACGATCTTCCTATCCATACTGCCAAAAATATCGATGTTGCATTTCCTCATGCACAACCATGAAAACTACCTTCTAAAGACCATATTCATTGTTTTTAAAATATGGATATAGTAAGGAGAGGATTCTTAATCATGTTTGGAATCAAATATGTTATATACCTCCATTTATCCTATGCATTTCCGTAATTCTTGTTGTCCTAACTGTAGCATCAAATGCGTGCAATTGTTAGTTATGGATTAATGCAATATTTCAAAAGTCATTATAAGGCCTGCTTAGGGTCACATTGGTAGGGGAAAGCAACTTAGAATGCATGCTTATTGTTTTATATAGGATCCCTAAACACATATATGATTAGTTCGTGTTTGAGAGAATAGTAATGTTTTTACCAATTGTAGTTCCTAGTTTATTTATGTTCTGTAGAAGTAATAATTTGCAAATTTTGGACCGAGGTGATGGAGGGCCCCCATCCATATTGACCTCATACACAGTAAGGATGAACTTTAGATAAAAGGATAGCTATTAGTAATTGCAAGTATGGTATTCGAGACAAACATTTTATCACGTCACAATGAATTGTCTCCATAAAAGATAAAGGGTTTTAGACACGGTCCATTAAAAAACACGCTGTCGGCATCTTATAAAATTTTAGGGAAAGCGAGTAAAAATTATTAAAAAATTGCATGGAGCCTGGAAAGACAGGCTCGTAATTAAATAGTTGCAAACATTTTGTGGAAGTCGATAGACCTACCTGATAGGCAAACAAGATAATATGAAGGTTCCATTTTTATTTCAAACTACTATTTACTATTGTTTAACTTGCCATTTTAGTGGGGTTTTTACACTTCGTTTTCTCATTTTTGCAGGAAGTATCCCACCACACGAGACTATACTTTGTGAAGTCTAGGGGAGTTAGAATTGTGGACAAGATCTCATTCATCTAGGAAATGCATGTGGCGGTTTGGTTATTTGTATGCACGTCTTGAATATAGATAGAACCAATTCAAATAATTGTTCTTGCAAAAAGCAAGTATGAAAAATATGACAGTGAGCGGATGGAAATCAATGACCGTCTGTAACCCTATCCACATGCATCATCCACCATCTATTGTGCTCATTTAGAGGGAAGCTAAAACAGGAGAACCACTAGAGTTGGAGGAAAATAGACGCATATTATGCATCACAGGTTGAAGAACTAGGCACATGTTAGCCTGCATAGAGTTGCCTGGAGACGTATTTATGACTACATGTAGTTGTTGGCTGCGAGTGTGGGCATACATAGTTACCAAAAAATGTGGGTGTGTGCATGTATGGTTAACAAGAGATTCGGGTATGGCTGTGGAGGCGGAGTTTCCTAATAACCATGAAAATTCCTTTATGTCAATGGCTAATGATACCACAATGATCTACAAGCATATGATTAGAAGGTTGGACTCATATTTGGACAACTATACATGAAGTTTGAGGAAGGATTACAATTAATTTTAGATTTAAAGGGATACAAATACGATAAAGCTTGTAAAAATAAAATCATATTGTGTCGTCCGATGCGAGTCCATGAAAGTGCACGCGTCAAGGTCAAACCAAAAACTTGGCCAACAAAGAATAAAGTTGGTTGATGATTATTTAATATTTATGCTTCCACCAAACATGGGTAAAGAACACATACTGAGTTGGAGCTATGGTCCGAGGACTCCAAACTCGTGCAACTGTCATCCTAAGTCAATCAAGGATAGACGCGATAATAATCCGATTTACTATGTATCTTATGTATACTAGTTAGAAAATGTTTTTTGTTTTTGCATCTTTTGATTCTTGGTAAAGAAAGACGTCCGTTTTGTATACGGAGAATACCAAGAATCGGACAAAAGGGCTACTATTAAGAATAGATAAGTGCCCCATCAATTATAGTGTGTAGTAATATTTGCAAAGATTAAATCATGATTTGCTCGGTTTCAAATACGAGTGAGGGAAAGCAACCAACAAATAACAATCTTTTCTCAAAATTTGCAACGGCCAATGTGGATCCCATGTAATGCCTTTTGTGATAACTTGGCCGATGATTCTCTTGTTTGTAGAAGAATTAGGGAGGATAACTTGAACCACTTGAAAACTTACTTCATCATTCTCACAACTGAATTCTTTATTTTCGTTAGAATTAAATGGGTTTTGCAAAGAGCGAGGTTGTGTACATGGGAGATATCCTGCTAAGTATCAATCCATCCTTAACTAGCCCACTCCAAAGAATGCAACCTGGATGGGATAAATCAATGGCCACTACAATTTCCATAGACGACAAAAATTAGTCATCAAACAAAGTTCAAATGATAAAGGCAAAATAAGCTTCCTTCTATAGTGACTTCCAATCCAACACAAGTGGAATTTTTAAAAAGTTCCATTTATAATATAATGTGATGTACCAGGGAATTACATAGGTGTAGTTATGACCTAAAATTAAGTTATTGTGCATTCATGATAAATAAATGTGGATCTCACGTATATTGTAGAAAAGGTTGGGCACGGTATGTGATAGGGGAGTACTTTATTGGCTCAATAGTCCACCAAAGCATTTTTATGTTTTTTGTGCTTGTGGTACTGATTTTGTATGAAGATGGGTTCAGTTGGCACCGAGGCTCGAACCCATTCCGGACGACTCTTTGGGCCACATCCGTGACCGGAGCCCATTTGTATTGGGGACCTATTGTCGCTGGTTTGCAGTAAGCTGCAATGATGAGGGAAGCGTTTCTGGCCTCGATTTGTCCAGGACGAATCCCATTGGAAATGTGTCTGACGATATTCAAATGGTTACTAAACTTAAGATCTTGACGCCGTCCTCCAATGGATTCATTGGTGCACTGCCCGGACCCATAGCCAATCTCACCGAATTGGTAGGAATTTCTTTGATAGGAGCGTTCCCAGTGGATTGTCCGTAGTGCCCGTGCTCACTTGCAAGTAATGCAACAAGGTAAGCTCAGCACTCTACATAAACATGTCATCCACCTCAATGGTCAAACAATTAATAACGGTTTTACACCTCATTCATAACAGAAAGTGGTAAATATTTGTCCAATTCTTATTGGCCAAGATTGACCTTCGACTATTGAAGTGGATGATGTTTAAGAATAGCCGGTAAGCAGCTCCATGCCCACATTATCGAAACTGGATTCCACTCTGTTACGGATGGACCTGAGAGCGTGTATGCCAGATGTGGAAATATCCAAATTAGCGTTCGATGAAATGAATCGACGGGGATGTAGTCTCATGGAATGCAATGATTTCTGGATACATCACAGAGGAAAGGGTCAGCCATAAGCGTGTAATATGCTAAAAGACCATAAAACGTGAAGATGCACTAAAGAAGAAAAAAAATAAAGTTCTCGGTCCATGAAACCTCACGTATCAAAAGCTCTAACGGGGTCACGTATCGTGCCCCGAACGGAAATTAGACTAAATGAAGATGCATCGAAATCCTGAACAATCGTACCGGCTTAAATCTAAGTAGAGCATCTAATAGTACGTAAAATAAATAACACATGCTTGGTCCACAGAATCTCAAGCATCATAAACTCTAATGGCACCAAGAAGTATGCCTAGAAGGGGAATCCGAGTTCATCTCGTCTTCTGCTTGAAAATTAGTAACACATGGATTGTGTTATGGTACAGGGAAAACAAGCCAGTTACACCACTGACATTCAAAAATATGTAGAACCGATCTACAATCCCACCACAACCAGAGCATTGGAAACTCAAATATGTATGGCTACATCATTCATCTCACACCGGGTGAGTACTCTATTAGTGCAGAAGCCATAATTTCCTATATTTTCATACATAATGATGGCGAGGGCTGTTTTTAAATATCATCCACTTCAACAGTCATTTGGCCAATAAAAATAGGACAAGTATTTACCACTTTTTTGTTGTGAAGGAGGGTTAAAATTGCTATCGAACTGTTTGGCCACAGAAATGGATGATATTGAAGATTTTTAAGCACACAAATATGACAGCAAATAAACAAAAAACCATAAAAGGATAGATGCAGACATAGAGAATAAACCTTTTTATTGCTATTGATAAAAACTGAGAGCTACAGCTCTTTATTACATTGTATATATATATTTGCTACAAAGGAATCTAAATAGAAAAAACAGAAAATAACAAACCAAAGATAGCATGATTTACATGCATCATCATGCAACACAAAAGTTGCCAAATTCCTAAAAGTATCTAAATGAAACTAACTAAGAAAATAGAAATACTAAAATGGAAACTGCACATGTGGCTGTGCCACATCAGTTATCCAACATACTCCCCCTTGATGCGGAGAGGAGTCACAATATGATCTCGAAGCATCAAAAACTGAACCTTTGCAACTGCCTTGGTGAAAATGTCTGCAAGTTGTGCTGTAGTCTTGATATACCTGAGTTCTACTTCTTTCTTTTGCACCAAATCTCTGATAAAATGATATTTCAGATCAAAGTGTTTAGTTCTACTATGATGCACGGGATTTTTTGCCAATTTGATTGTGCTCATATTATCACAAAAGAGAACTGTAGGCTGAACTTGTTTTTCTCCAATCTCTTCAAGAATTTTTCTGAGCCATAAGGCTTGAGTACCTGCAGAGGTGACTGCAACATATTCTGCCTCTGTAGAAGAAAGAGAAACTATACTTTGTTTCTTTGAACTCCAAGAAACCAAACCAGAACCAAAAGTAAAACAATTCCCAGAGGTAGACTTTCGGTCATCCACACTACCTCCCCAATCAGAATCACTGAAACCAACTAGATTAAAGCCTTTAGAACTGTAGTAATGAATGCCAAAAGCAAGAGTTCCTTTCACATACCTCAAAATTCTTTTAGCAGCCTTCATATGTAATTCAGAAGGTTCTGTCATGTACCTTGAAACAAGAGAAACTGCATAAGCAATATCAGGCCTTGTGTGGGTTAGAAACATTAGACTGCCAACCACACTTCTATAAGCTGTCCCATCAACTCTTTTAGCACCATCCTCTTTACACAACACAACTCCATGAGAAATTGGAGTGGAGGCTGATTTACAATCAACCATATCAAACTTCTTCAACATATCATTGGCATATTTTGTTTGACAAAGGAAAATTCCATCCTTACTTTGATAAACCTCCATGCCTAGAAAATATTGCATAAGGCCTAAATCTTTCATTTCAAACTCATTCATCATAGCATGCTTGAATTCATCCTTCATCTTAGAACTACTGCCCATATACAACAAATCATCAACATATAAACTCACAATAAGAATATCATTACCTTCTTGTTTGTAGTAGAGGGTAGGCTCACTCTTACTTCTCTCGAAGCCATTTTTCTGAAAATACCCATCAATCCTAGCATACCAAGCTCTTGGTGCTTGCTTGAGGCCATACAAGGCCTTCTTCAACTTGTAGACATGATGTTCTTTTCCGTGCACCTCAAAACCTTGTGGCTGTTCCACATAAATTTCCTCATCTAAGTACCCATTCAGGAAGGCACTTTTCACATCCATGTGATGAATGCTCCATTTCTTTTGGGCTGCAAGGGAAATCAACATTCTAATAGTCTCTTGTCAGGCTACTGGTGCAAATGTTTCTTCATAATCAATGCCATACCTCTGTGTGAAGCCTTTAGCAACTAATCTTGCTTTGTGTCTTTCAACACTCCCATCACTATGGTACTTAGTCTTGTAGACCCATTTAGTTCCAATCTTTTTCTTGTCATGAGGAAGCTCTGTAAGCTCCCAAGTACCATTCCTATGAATAGCATCCATCTCTTCTTGCATTGCTTCCACCCAAACTTCATTAACACATGCATCTTCATAACATGATGGTTCAAAAATAGATTGTGAGAATAAAGCAAAATTTATTGTTTCACCTATAGGATTCTCTTCATGTGCTTGGATTGTACTTCTTTGATAGATATCACTTAAGCTTCTTACCTTCCTTGTAGGACTTGGACTTGAATTTGGACTTGTACTTGAAACTGAAGAAGTAGATGAGGGGCTATTTGGTGGATGTATAGCACTTGGAATTGAAGTATTAGCTGGCTGCTCATGATCAATATCAGCAATAATACCACCACTCAAAATAGATTGAGACTTCTCAACATGGTCTTTTTGATGACCATAAACTCCCCCTTCATCAAAAAGCACATCTCTTGAAACAAGAATACTATTAGTGCGAGGGTTATACAACCTATAAGCCTTACTTTGCTCACTATATCCAACAAAAATGCATGACTCACTTTTGGGATCTAATTTTTGTCTCTTTTGATCAGCCACATGAACATAGGCTAAACAACCAAAAACTCTAAAATGATTAACATTAGGCTTTTTTTCATACCAGGATTCATAAGGAGTCATCATGTTAAGTGCTCTAGTAGGACTCCGATTGAGAATGTACACTGCTGTAGCAACTGCATCACCCCAAAAAGAATGGTCTAATCCTTTGGTATGTAGCATACTCCTTGCCATTTCCACCACTGTACGATTTTTCCTTTCAGCTACCCCGTTTTGTTGAGGTGTGTAAGCAGTGGTGAGTTGCCTTTTAATGCCATTCATATCACAATAATTCCTAAAATCTCTTGAGCAAAATTCTCCTCCACGATCTGTCCTTAAGCATTTGATCTTACAACCCTTTTCATTTTCCACAAAGGCTTTGAACCTTTTGAATGTATCAAAGGCTTCATCCTTGGCCTTCAAAAAATAAACCCAACACTTACGTGAGTAATCATCAATAAAAGTAATGAAATATGATGACTTACCCAAACTCTTTGTCTGCATAGGACCACAAATATCTGAGTGAACCAATTGAAGTGGGTAATGGGCCCTCCATGCATTGCCTTTTGGAAATGACTCTCTTGCATGTTTTCCTTTAGCACAACCTTCACAAACTTCCTTGTGTTCCTGAATCTTAGGCAAACCATAAACCAAAGCTTTTGAAGTGAGAAACATCAAACTATGAAAATTCAAATGGCCATATCTGAGATGCCATAGCCAACCCTTATCCTCATATGCCATATTGGCAAGATGGCTGCTATGTTCACCAAACTTCAATGGGAACATCCTATTCTTTGACATAGGCACTACTGTAACCACCCTATTGCCTTGATTTTTATCATAAATTGTACATTTCTGATTTTCAAATACCACCTTATAATTCTTCTCACACAACTGTCCAACACTCAATAAATTATGTTTTAATTGTGGAGTGTAATAAATATCAGTCACACTTTTCTTACCTTCTTTTGTATTCACCTCCATAGCACCTTTAGCTGCAACCTCCAAGGACTTGTCATCACCAAGCTTAATTTTAGATTTGAAACTATTATCCATTGTAGAAAAAATCTTATCATTTCCTGACATGTGGTTAGAACAACCTGAATCTAAATACCAGACTTCTTTAGAACTATTTTTATCTTTGTCATATGATAAGAATAAATTACCAGGAGAAGCCTCACCATTCTCATTAGCAAAATTAGCACTTCTATTGTTATTACCTTCTTTTAATCTGCATTCCCTTTCAAAGTGACCATACCTATTGCAGTGATAACATTGAACATTTCTTTTATCAAATCTGCCTCTACCTCTTCCTCTTGGACCACCTCTTCCTCCTCTATTTCCTCTTGAAGAATTCTGATTTTGACCTCTACCTTGGCCTTGATTATTTTTTGTGCTTGTGCTAGCATTTTCTTTCTTTGTAATTTGTACTTTGGAAGCAAAAGCCTTTTCATTACTTTCTCCAGATGAATCTCTCAATCTTTCTTCATGAGACATGAGAGATCCAACAAGCTGATCAAACTGAAGAGTAGTCAAATCCTTGCTTTCTTCAATGATGATGGCAACATTGTTCCACCTTGGTGTTAGAGACCTCAACACCTTTTTGATCACAACTTCATTATCCATAGTTTCTCCAAGAGTAGCCATTTTATTAACTACATCTTTTACTCTTACACAATAATCACTTACATTTTCACTTTCTTGCATCTTCAAATTCTCAAATTCTCTTTTTAATGTCTGCAACTTCACAACTTTGACTTGATCACTACCTTGGTAAGCTTCTTTTAGAGTCTTCCAGGCATCTTTAGCTGTCTGTGCACCTGCAATTCTTGGAAATAGGCTCTTACCAAGAGCTATTTGAATGTGAAATAAAGCCTGTGCATTCTTCTTCTTAGCTTCCTTCTTAGCTGTTCTATCATTGGCTGCAAGAACATTCCAATCAGCTGGCTCTTCATATCCTGTTTCTACAATTTCCCATAAATCTTTTCCTATCAAAAAAGTTGTCATCTTGATGCACCAATAATCATAATCAGATCCATTAAATTCTGGGATTGGCAAAGAGTTAGAATTTGACATGATAAATTTTCTAACAAATTAACCTGCTCTGATACCAAATGAAGATTTTTAAGCACACAAATATGACAGCAAATAAACAAAAAACCATAAAAGGATAGATGCAGACATAGAGAATAAACCTTTTTATTGCTATTGATAAAAACTGAGAGCTACAGCTCTTTATTACATTGTATATATATATTTGCTACAAAGGAATCTAAATAGAAAAAACAGAAAATAACAAACCAAAGATAGCATGATTTACATGCATCATCATGCAACACAAAAGTTGCCAAATTCCTAAAAGTATCTAAATGAAACTAACTAAGAAAATAGAAATACTAAAATGGAAACTGCACATGTGGCTGTGCCACATCAGTTATCCAACAGATATTTAAGTAGAGTGGATGGGAAGCCATAGTGTTTGGAACTTGGGGGAGCCGAAAAGGAAATTCGGAGTCTTTATAAATTGATATAGAGAGAGAAAAAGCGATATGTGATGATTTACCTGCGATTGTCCATTGTCCGAGCCCCTAAAAGATTGGATATTTCCACACAGAGAATAGCAAACTGCTCGTATTCCCTACTCTGTATCTCCAATCCAATAATATTAGCGGACTCAAGTTGTCGGTCACTGAACAATGCCACTCATTCGGTTAAAGCACGATAATACAAACTCATTCCAGCCAACAATTACAATTACAAATGTTCAAAGATCACAATGCTGCAGCCAATAAATCCATTGGCGTTTCATTCTCTTGCCGCAATTTTCTGTGGCGTTTGAAATTGAATTGTAATTAAGAGGAAAACAAAAACAGCCTGTGCATGCGATCGGCGGCTCCGTGGTTGCTGTTTTCAGTTGGGGAGAGGGGGAACAATAAAAATGTGGATTGGGCAGGGATTTTTTGATTTGCATAAATTTATTTGAAAACAAAAAAATAAAGCCAACTGTGAACTGTGAAATCCACTGCTGTTTTCGGGGCAGGAAAAAAGACAATTAAAATGTGGATTGGGCACGGGTTTTCTGATTTGCATAAATTTTTATTGGAAGGAAAAAATCAAACCAACTGTGAAATTCACTCGGTGGTTGCTGTTTATTTGAAAAAGAGGAAAATAAAAATGAAACCAACTGTGGAACTTAATGATGATGAGAGAAAGAGTTGAGGGCAAATTAAGAGTCTTAAAGAAAAAAGGAACATCCTCACAAATTGAAGTTTAAAAACAGAGAATGTTACATGTTAAAACCATCTGCATTTACGGGTTAATAATCTTCCAAGTTGTAGCCAGCACTAACACAGGTTAAGCTTTAAGACATGAGAACATGGGAAGTGGGATTTTAAATGAACTAATATTTAACAGCCTGCAACATTAAATATTAAATACTGTGCGGATACAATATTACTTCGAAGTTTAAACGCCCGAACAAATTTTGTTTTGAGCACGATGGATTTTGTAGTTATGAAATAAATGGACAGAGCAGTAGCACACAGTAAAGGAGAGTTTGCAATTATGAAATAAATGGAGTTGGATAAACTTGATATATAATCAACAGCGAGTCAAGTAAATGGGATCCAAAGACAATGTTAGATAGATTGCAATTAACTTGAGCTTCACTAATTATATATATGATGAAACCGATGTGAAAGATTAATCTAGTGTAGAAGCGCATGCAAGAAGAGGGAATAGTTGCAAATCGAAACAAGAGTATTGCCAATTTTAATTCTGGGTGCGGGTGAAGGCAGAAATTAAGAAAACAAAGGAAAATGCGTTAATAATGTGAAGGGGGTGAGCAGAAAGGAAGAAGGGCAAAATGGAATGGATTGCGTAGGCATAGAAAAATGCAAAGGGAGAGCGAGGAGGATAAGGAAGTGGCAGGGGAGCATGTATGAGCTATTTATAAATCCCACATGCAGCGTGGAAAAGGATAGAAGGCGTCTAAGAGCGCGAGAGGGAGAGCAGTAACGTGCCGAGCTCTGTCACTGGAGCTTGTGACCCAAGTGGGGGCGCACAAGGTTGAAGGACAGGAGAGTCTTGGACTGCGAGGAGGGGAGATGTGCGGCATGTTGTGTGGCACGCCCTGATCCAAGTAGAGAGTTGTTGCAAGGCCCTCCCTCGAAGGGGGGAGGACTGTCTTGTGGCCTAGAGTGGAGGGGACCGCGTGAGGCTGGTTTCACAGAGCAACGACAACCTCCCGCTCTCTACAGTGGAAGGATAACGAGCTACTTGTCCCTCTCCTCACAATCCTCCGGTCCCGCCCATCCTCGGACCTCAACCTTTTCCTTTTATCCATCTCCACTGACACTCTGGTCACTTGCAACCGGCAATGCCTACCTAATAGACGAGATTAAATAGAGCTCCTCTATATTGCTTCAAATCGCTGACGCTCTGGTCGCTTGCCATCAGCAATGCCTAATAAACCATTTTGCACACTGCTTGCGAACTACGCCACATTTTAAGTTGAAGCTTCTATTGTGGATACGACGTATTCTTAATTTTTTAGGATTTTTATTCAGATAATTGGATTACTCTGCGTAGGGGGTTACAATCCGTCATAACTTGGCCCATCTGTACCTCCGAAGTATTTGAACCTCGATGGATGGCGTAATCAAGGAGCACACCGTTGTCGTCACCTGTAGAACTACAACCCTTGGGTAATTCTATAGCTTTGAATTACAAGTTTGGATAAAATGGCACAAATAATGGTGCAATGTGCTCTATAACGGCCAGTTACAAATTTATATAAAAACTGCTTCGAGCTCTATTACTTAAATCAGCACGGAGTAGTGGAAATAAACTATCAATCATTCCTTGCATATCCACAATAAGAGTCTCAACTTTGAAGGTACTGTAGATTATCCACCAAAATTGTTAAAGACAGGAGGAGTGTCCACAACTATTAATTGGGCGCTTTGTGTTACAATGAATCGGAGTGGCGTAATCGAGGAGCATACCATTGTCCTTGCCAATAGAACTACAACCCTTGGGTAATTCTTAGTCTTCAATTACAAGTTTCGATAAAATAGCACAAATGATGATGCAATGTGCTCTATAACGCTGAGTTACGAATTTATATAAAACACTTACCTCTTCGAGCTCTATTACTTAAATCAGCACGGAGTAGTGGATATAAACTATCAATCATTCTTTGCATATCCACAATAAGAGTCTCAACTTTGAAGGTACTGTAGATTATCCGCCAAAATTGTTAAACAGAGGAGGAGTGTCCACGACTATTAATTAGGCGCTTTGTGTTACAATGAATCGGAGTGGCGTAATCGAGGAGCATACCATTGTCCTCACCGATAGAACTACAACCCTTGGGTAATTCTATAGTTTTGAATTGCAAGTTTCGATAAAATGGCACAAATAATGATGCAATGTGTTCTATAACGCTGAGTTACAAATTTATATAAAACTGTACTTATCTCTTCGAGCTCTATTACTTAAATCAGCACGGAGTACAGTGGATATAAACTATCAATCAGTGAGAGCGCATTCTCTACATATCCACAATAAGAGTCCCAACTTTGAAGGTACCGTAGATTAGCCACCAAAATTGTTAAAGAGAGGAGGAGTGTCCACGACTATTAATTAGGCACTTTGTGTTACAATGAATCGGAGTGGCGTAATCGAGTTGTCCTCACCAATAGAACTACAACCCTTGGGTAATTCTATAGTTTTGAATTACAAGTTTGGATAAAGTAGCACAAACAATGGCGCAATGTGTTCTATAATGCCGAGTTACAAATTTATATAAAACACAAGTTATCTCTTCGAGCTCTGCTACTTAGCTTTCGCGGCACCCAGATTCATTGTAACACAAAGTGCCTAATTAATAGACGTGGACGCTCCGAGTCCTCTCTAAAACAATTTTGGTGGATAATATACGGTGCCAAGGTTCAAAGTTGAGACTCTTATTGTGGATATGCAACGAATGCAAGTTCTCGAGTTAATTGATGGTTTATATGGATCCACTACTCCGTGCTGATTAATTTTGCCTATATAAAATTTTAAACAAGCCACGAGCTTATGAAGTTGCGGTATACTCTCCAGGATGTGCAACTCACGATCTTCCTATCCATACTGCCAAAAATATCGATGTTGCATTTCCTCATGCACAACCACGAAAACTACCTTCTAAAGACCATATTCATTGTTTTTAAAATATGGATATAGTAAGGAGAGGATTCTTAATCATGTTTGGAATCAAATATGTTATATACCTTCATTTTTCCTGTGCATTTCCGTAATTCTTGTTGTCCTAACTGTAGCATCAAATGCGTGCAATTGTTAGTTATGGATTAATGCAATATTTCAAAAGTCATTATAAGGCCTGCTTAGGGTCGCATCGGTAGGGGAAAGCGACTTAGAATGCATGCTTATTGTTTTATATAGGATCCCTAAACGCGTATATGATTAGTTTGTGTTTGAGAGAATAGTAATGTTTTTACCAATTGTAGTTCCTAGTTTATTTATGTCCTGTAGAAGTAATAATTTGCAAATTTTGGACCGAGGTGATGGAGGGCCCCCATCCATATTGACCTCATACACAGTAAAGACGAACTTTAGATAAAAGGATAGCTGTTAGTAATTGCAAGTATGGTATTTGAGACAAACATTTTATCACGTCACAATGAATTGTCTCCATAAAAGATAAAGGGTTTTAGACACGGTCCATTGAAAAACACGCTGTCGGCATCTTATAAAATTTTAGGGAAAGCGAGTAAAAAGCACTAAAAAATTCCCTGGAGCCTGGAAAGACAGGGTCTTAATTAAATAGTTGCAAACATTTTGTGGAAGTCGATAGACCTACCTGATAGGCAAACAAGATAATATGAAGGTTCCATTTTTATTTCAAACTACTATTTACTATTGTTTAACTTGCCATTTTAGTGGGGTTTTTACACTTCGTTTTCTCATTTTTGCAGGAAGTATCCCACCACACGAGACTATACTTTGTGAAGTCTAGGGGAGTTAGAATTGTGGACAAGATCTCATTCATCTAGGAAATGCATGTGGCGGTTTGGTTATTTGTATGCACGTCTTGAATATAGATAGAACCAATTCAAATAATTGTTCTTGCAAAAAGCAAGTATGAAAAATATGACAGTGAGCGGATGGAAATCAATGACCGTCTGTAACCCTATCCACATGCATCATCCACCATCTATTGTGCTCATTTAGAGGGAAGCTAAAACAGGAGAACCACTAGAGTTGGAGGAAAATAGACGCATATTATGCATCACAGGTTGAAGAACTAGGCACATGTTAGCCTGCATAGAGTTGCCTGGAGACGTATTTATGACTACATGTAGTTGTTGGCTGCGAGTGTGGGCATACATAGTTACCAAAAAATGTGGGTGTGTGCATGTATGGTTAACAAGAGATTCGGGTATGGCTGTGGAGGCGGAGTTTCCTAATAACCATGAAAATTCCTTTATGTCAATGGCTAATGATACCACAATGATCTACAAGCATATGATTAGAAGGTTGGACTCATATTTGGACAACTATACATGAAGTTTGAGGAAGGATTACAATTAATTTTAGATTTAAAGGGATACAAATACGATAAAGCTTGTAAAAATAAAATCATATTGTGTCGTCCGATGCGAGTCCATGAAAGTGCACGCGTCAAGGTCAAACCAAAAACTTGGCCAACAAAGAATAAAGTTGGTTGATGATTATTTAATATTTATGCTTCCACCAAACATGGGTAAAGAACACATACTGAGTTGGAGCTATGGTCCGAGGACTCCAAACTCGTGCAACTGTCATCCTAAGTCAATCAAGGATAGACGCGATAATAATCCGATTTACTATGTATCTTATGTATACTAGTTAGAAAATGTTTTTTGTTTTTGCATCTTTTGATTCTTGGTAAAGAAAGACGTCCGTTTTGTATATGGAGAATACCAAGAATCGGACAAAAGGGCTACTATTAAGAATAGATAAGTGCCCCATCAATTATAGTGTGTAGTAATATTTGCAAAGATTAAATCATGATTTGCTCGGTTTCAAATACGAGTGAGGGAAAGCAACCAACAAATAACAATCTTTTCTCAAAATTTGCAACGGCCAATGTGGATCCCATGTAATGCCTTTTGTGATAACTTGGCCGATGATTCTCTTGTTTGTAGAAGAATTAGGGAGGATAACTTGAACCACTTGAAAACTTACTTCATCATTCTCACAACTGAATTCTTTATTTTCGTTAGAATTAAATGGGTTTTGCAAAGAGCGAGGTTGTGTACATGGGAGATATCCTGCTAAGTATCAATCCATCCTTAACTAGCCCACTCCAAAGAATGCAACCTGGATGGGATAAATCAATGGCCACTACAATTTCCATAGACGACAAAAATTAGTCATCAAACAAAGTTCAAATGATAAAGGCAAAATAAGCTTCCTTCTATAGTGACTTCCAATCCAACACAAGTGGAATTTTTAAAAAGTTCCATTTATAATATAATGTGATGTACCAGGGAATTACATAGGTGTAGTTATGACCTAAAATTAAGTTATTATGCATTCATGATAAATAAATGTGGATCTCACGTATATTGTAGAAAAGGTCGGGCACGGTATGTGATAGGGGAGTACTTTATTGGCTCAATAGTCCACCAAAGCATTTTTATGTTTTTTGTGCTTGTGGTACTGATTTTGTATGAAGATGGGTTCAGTTGGCACCGAGGCTCGGACCCATTCCGGACGACTCTTTGGGCCACATCCGTGACCGGAGCCCATTTGTATTGGGGACCTATTGTCGCTGGTTTGCAGTAAGCTGCAATGATGAGGGAAGCGTTTCTGGCCTCGATTTGTCCAGGACGAATCCCATTGGAAATGTGTCTGACGATATTCAAATGGTTACTAAACTTAAGATCTTGACGCCGTCCTCCAATGGATTCATTGGTGCACTGCCCGGACCCATAGCCAATCTCACCGAATTGGTAGGAATTTCTTTGATAGGAGCGTTCCCAGTGGATTGTTCGTAGTGCCCGTGCTCACTTGCAAGTAATGCAACAAGGTAAGCTCAGCACTCTACATAAACATGTCATCCACCTCAATGGTCAAACAATTAATAACGTTTTTACACCTCATTCATAACAGAAAGTGGTAAATATTTGTCCAATTCTTATTGGCCAAGATTGACCTTCGACTATTGAAGTGGATGATGTTTAAGAATAGCCGGTAAGCAGCTCCATGCCCACATTATCGAAACTGGATTCCACTCTGTTACGGATGGACCTGAGAGCGTGTATGCCAGATGTGGAAATATCCAAATTAGCGTTCGATGAAATGAATCGACGGGGATGTAGTCTCATGGAATGCAATGATTTCTGGATACATCACAGAGGAAAGGGTCAGCCATAAGCGTGTAATATGCTAAAAGACCATAAAACGTGAAGATGCACTAAAGAAGAAAAAAAATAAAGTTCTCGGTCCATGAAACCTCACGTATCAAAAGCTCTAACGGGGTCACGTATCGTGCCCCGAACGGAAATTAGACTAAATGAAGATGCATCGAAATCCTGAACAATCGTACCGGCTTAAATCTAAGTAGAGCATCTAATAGTACGTAAAATAAATAACACCAAGAATCTCAAGCATCATAAACTCTAATGGCACCAAGAAGTATGCCTAGAAGGGGAATCGGAGTTCATCTCGTCTTCTGCTTGAAAATTAGTAACACATGGATTGTGTTATGGTACAGGGAAAACAAGCCAGTTACACCATTGACATTCAAAAATATGTAGAACCAATCTACAATCCCACCACAACCAGACCATTGGAAACTCAAATATGCGTGGCTACATCATTCATCTCACGCCGGGTAAGTACTCTATTAGTGCAGAAGCCATAATTTCCTATATTTTCATACATAATGATGGCGAGGGCTGCTTTTAAATATCATCCACTTCAACAGTCATTTGGCCAATAAAAATAGGACAAGTATTTACCACTTTTTTGTTGTGGACGAGGGTTAAAATTGCTATCGACTGTTTGGCCATAGAAATGGATGATATTTAAGTAGAGTGGATGGGAAGCCATAGTGTTTGGAACTTGGGGGAGCTGAAAAGGAAATTCGGAGTCTTTATAAATTGATATAGAGAGAGAAAAAGCGATATGTGATGATTTACCTGCGATTGTCCATTGTCCGAGTCCCTAAAAGATTAGATATTTCCACACAGAGAATAGCAAACTGCGCGTATTCCCTACTCTGTATCTCCAATCCAATAATATTAGCGGACTCAAGTTGTCTGTCACTGAACAATGCCACTCATTCGGTTAAAGCACGATAATACAAACTCATTCCAGCCAACAATTACAATTACAAATGTTCAAAGATCACAATGCTGCAGCCAATAAATCCATTGGCGTTTCATTCTCTTGCCGCAATTTTCTGTGGCGTTTGAAATCGAATTTGTAATTAAGAGGAAAACAAAAACAGCCTGTGCATGCGATCGGCTCCGTGGTTGCTGTTTTCAGCTGGTGAGAGGGGGAACAATAAAAATGTGGATTGGGCAGGGATTTTTTGATTTGCATAAATTTATTTGAAAACAAAAAAATAAAGCCAAATGTGAACTGTGAAATCCACTGCTGTTTTCGGGGCAGGAAAAAAGACAATTAAAATGTGGATTGGGCACGGGTTTTCTGATTTGCATAAATTTTTATTGGAAGGAAAAAATCAAACCAACTGTGAAATTCACTCGGTGGTTGCTGTTTATTTGGAAAAGAGGAAAATAAAAATGAAACCAACTGTGGAACTTAATGATGATGAGAGAAAAAGTTGAGGGCAAATTAAGAGTCTTAAAGAAAAAAAGAACATCCTCACAAATTGAAGTTTAAAAACAGAGAATGTTACATGTTAGAAACATCTGCATTTACGGGTTAATAATCTTCCAAGTTGTAGCCAGCACTAACACAGGTTAAGCTTTAAGACATGAGAACATGGGAAGTGGGATTTTAAATGAACTAATATTTAACAGCCCGCAACATTAAATATTAAATACTGTGCGGATACAATATTACTTTGAAGTTTAAACGCCCGAACAAATTTCGTTTTGAGCACGATGGATTTTGTAATTATGAAATAAATGGACAGAGCAGTAAAGGAGAGTTTGCAATTATGAAATAAATGGAGTTGGATAAACTTGATATATAATCAACAGCGAGTCAAGTAAATGGGATCCAAAGACGATGTTAGATAGATTGCAATTTAATGGAGTGTAGAGAAACATGAGCTTGAGCTTCACTAATTATATATATGATGAAACCGATGTGAAAGATTGATCTAGTGTAGAAGCGCATGCAAGAAGAGGGAATAGTTGCAAATCAAAACAAGAGTATTGCCAATTTTAATTCTGGGTGCGGGTGAAGGCAGAAATTAAGAAAACAAAGGAAAATGCGTTAATAATGTGAAGGGGGTGAGCAGAAAGGAAGAAGGGCAAAATGGAATGGATTGCGTAGGCATAGAAAAATGCAAAGGGAGAGCGAGGAGGAGAAGGAAGTGGCAGGGGAGCATGTATGAGCTATTTATAAATCCCACATGCAGCGTGGAAAAGGATAAAAGGCGTCTAAGTGCGCGAGAGGGAGAGGAGTGACGTGCCGAGCTCTGTCACTGGAGCTTGTGACCCAAGTGGGGGCGCAAAAGGTTGAAGGACAGGAGAGTCTTGGACTGCGAGGAGGGGAGATGTGCGGCATGTTGTGTGGCACGCCCTGATCCAAGTAGAGAGTTGTTGCAAGGCTCTCCCTCGAAGGGGGGAGGACTGTCTTGTGGCCTAGAGTGGAGGGGACCGCGTGAGGCTGGTTTCACAGAGCAACGACAACCTCCCGCTCCCTACAGTGGAAGGATAACGAGCTACTTGTCCCTCTCCTCACAATCCTCCGGTCCCGCTCATCCTCGGACTTCAACCTTCTCCTTTTATCCATCTCCACCGACACTCTGGTCACTTGCAACCGGCAATGCCTACCTAATAGACGAGATTAAATAGAGCTCCTCTATATTGCTTCAAATCGTTGACGCTCTAGTCGCTTGCCATCAGCAATGCCTAATAAACCATTTTGCACACTGCTTACGAACTACGCCACATTTCAAGTTGAAACTTCTATTGTGGATACGACGTATTCTTAATTTTTCAAGATTTTTATTCAGATAATTGGATTACTCTGCGTAGGGGGTTCCAATCCGTCATAACTTGGCCCATCTGTACCTCCAAAGTATTTGAACCTCGATGGATGGCATAATCGAGGAGCATACCGTTGTCGTCACCTATAGAACTACAACCCTTGGGTAATTCTATAGCTTTGAATTGCAAATTTGGATAAAATGGCACAAATAATGATGCAATGTGTTCTATAACGCCGAGTTACAAATTTATATAAAAACTGCTTCGAGCTCTATTACTTAAATCAGCACGGAGTAGTGGATATAAACTATCAATCATTCTTTGCATATCCACAATAAGAGTCTCAACTTTGAAGGTACTGTAGATTATCCACCAAAACTGTTAAAGACAGGAGGAGTGTCCACAACTATTAATTGGGCACTTTGTGTTACAATGAGTCGGAGTGGTGTAATCGAGGAGCATACCATTGTCCTCACTGTTGATAACTGAGAGGGGGGGGGTGAATCAGTTATCCTAATTATTTCTTCTTTTGAACTTTCTTATTAATCAAAGCATCATTGAATCAAACAAACAAACATTACCATGAAATGAGAAACACATGGCACAATATTTTTGACGTGGAAACCCAGTTAAGGGAAAAAACCACGGGGTGATTAACCCAAAGATTATTCTCTGTTAGAAGAATAAGGAATTACAAGATGGCACTTGCCAATTAGGGCTCACTGCCTGAGCACACTGCTCACAAAGAGGCACACTGCCTACAAGGAGACACACTGTCTACAAAAGAATGTTATACAATATTTGAACTGATTGGAAGCATCTACATATGCTGGAGTTCAGTTCCGGTTAGGCTCAGTATACTAATCTGCTGCACTTCATCTTTCCTCTGCTCTTTATTCTACTTTCCTTTCACATACCGGATCTTTCTTATTACTTCTTCTCTGCTTTGCACTTATTCACATACACCATAACACAACTACACTTCTCACAACAAAATCCATCCTCTATTTATATCCGCACTAGTGATTTCATTATCTTTCTAGTCGGCACCTGGAATAATCTATCTTCTCACAAACTCTGTTCTGTCGGCTGAGTCCTTGCATATCAAGTAATGCGGATCAAGCATATACTTCTAGATGTCATTAATCATGTCGGCCAAACATGATTCATGCCTTCACAACCTTTACCATCAGCAATAACACATCCGGAAAATAGTCTGATACTCTGTCAGTCAGTTCTTCCTCTGTTCTCACTGTCTCTCAGGAATCCGGTACTCAACTATTCATATCTTTTACTTTGTCCATCACTGAAGGCTAAATCCTTGGAATATACTACTCAAGGTAGTCCTCTTGACTTCCCCAAATCCGCACTGCACCAAGACACTTCCTCTGAGAGATCTGGACCAATCTGTCGGACCTTGCCACATGCTCTGTTCTTGTTCACCGAACCACAACAATCTTCATTCTGACTTCCAGTAGAGACACACCATGACTTGCGGATATGTGGGATGACCTTTGTTGCCATCAATGACAACAACCATGAATCCATATAGTGTCTCTTGCCAACAATCTCCCCCTTTGGCATTGATGGCAACACTTAGTGAAAAATTGGCTGATGCTCTATCTTTATATACAATTTCTGGAACTCCCCCTTAGTTGGATTCCTCATTTTTCACTGCTCCTCACTCCCCCTTTGACATCAATGGCAAAGGGTAGGGTCCGCACACCAAAATTTTCAAAAATTTACTATACTTGGCCGCATATTACATACTCACATTAACTGAAGAATGTTTGCAAAGGATGTCTTCAATTGGACCAGTTCTGTAGCCCAACTTTGCTTCATTCTATCCAAAATTGAAATGTGACCACTCAACAAAAATGCAAAAGCTTCTGTCCTCTTGAGATCTGTTCGATCATTTGTTTGGGCGGTAATCTGAGCATCACTGATGGCCTCATGCATAGTTTCTAACTTAGGGATTATAATCCTTCCAAGTTCTCCCATCCGGTTAGTTATATTCTTCCTTTCCTTCTCAAAGTTCTTTATTGCATTTGTGATTGTAATAGTTTGACATTCTTGATTTACTATGGAGGAAAAGAGAGGATCAAAACTTTGAGACAAACTTTGTAGTTTGTCCTGTTCCTCTTTTATTTTCTTATCAATTTCTACTGTTGCCTTTGACCAGGAGATACAAAATTTGTGAATGTCACCGCCATCCTTAAGAGCATTTTCTAAGCTCTTTATTCCAATACTCATATTTCTCCTATCATTAGAGATTAATCCTAGTACTTCTGAAAATCTTTTATCCAAAAATTCCTTCCGGACCTTTTCTTCAGCTGATTTTTCTAGAGAATCAAAATGTGTATCAACACTGCTGACTAAGGTTTTGAGATTACCGGAAGAGGAGGCTGTTGGATCTATCTGGACTGATGGCATAATCTTTTCAAGCACTTCGGAAGCAGCCTCTATCAACTCACAGTCTTCCATATGAGACTTTAGGAGTTTTTCATTTGCCTTAGCATTTGCAAATGAAGCTATCTTCATCGTCTGTACCGGAGAGAGGGAGTCAAAGTTGAATGGACCTTTTAGAAGCTCCGGTTCATCAATCTCTATTGTTTCTTGGCTCAGAAATTTTTGAACAGTTTGTGCAGTGTCTCTTGCCGGAGACAGATGTTTCTTTTCTTCTGCAGTTTTGTCCTTTGGAATATTTTCTCCTTCCACATTCTTACCACTTTCAGTTGTGGTTTTCTCTGTTGGAATCTTCTCTTTCTCTGCATCCTTGGTGCTATCAACCTCTTTCTTTTACTGCTGCTTCTTTCCCCTGTAATTTCTCTTCTTCTTGGGATCTGGAGACTATAGGGGAAGCCGGAGGAGAGATGTTAGTCTATTCAAGGGCCACTTCTTCCGGAGTAGATGATTCCAAGTCCACAGCTGTTTCTGCACCTAAGTCCTCTACTACAGGAAGATTAAACCTTTTGAAGGCCTTCCGGAGGATCTCTTCTATCTCTATGGCCACCTTGTCAGTCTCACCAAGCATGAGTTGATTCGTTCTTGTTTTACTCCTGAACTCATCTTTGCAGTCTTTGAATATTATGTTCATTGTCTTGGGATCAATTTGAGGATATAGCTGAATAGCTATCTGCTCCCGGATCTCAAGATCTTTTGCCTGAGCATTATTCTTTCTTATTTCTAATTCCTTTTCTAGGCTTTTAGGAATTAGAGATATGATCTCAATGAAAGCCTTATTGTATATGTTCAGATACTTGATTGTGGCTTCCTGCAGAATCTTTTGGTCAGCCTCATTGTAGTCATCATAGAATTCAGTCATTGGTTGAAGGTTTCCATCCACCGTGACTGACTTGATTACACTCTCTAGAGACAGGGTGGGCTTTTCAACAAATACCTCTGCCATTTCTTCCTTGTCTTGGCCTGTGGAGGGTTTACCAGATCCTTTCTTCTTCTGTTTCTTAATTTCTTTTACCCCCTCATCTGATTCCGTTTCCTCTTCATCTTTCTGACTTTCATAAGCCCTTGTGGCTTTTGTCTTAGATCTTTTACTGGATGCCTGGACTTCCAGTTTTGAGCTTTTGGTTCTGACAGGTGTAGATCCTTTTGACGATCTGGTCCGGGTTGAAGTTTCCTCCAGAGCACTTTTCTTGCTTTTCTTTTCTGCCTCTTTCTTTTCTTCCTCAGCCTTTCTTCTCTTTTCCTGGTTGGCATCAAGTGCCTCCTTTGGGATGCCTAGGCCTTGAGCAATATGCTCTACTTCTTTTCTCACCTTCCTCTTTATCTCAGGTTCCCTAAGTTCCACATGGATCTTCACACTCAGCTCCTCAAAGGTTCCAAACCTTTCTGCCTTTGGATCTTTGGGTTGACTAAGCATGTGTTGAACATACAGTTCCACAATCTGTTCATCATTCTCATACCCCATGGGCATGATCCAGACAGTCCTTGGCTCCACTGCCTCCATTAGGCACTGATCAGTATCCACCATAAAGCAAACTGAGTCTTTGTATTTTTCAACAAGAGACTGGGGAATTCTTTCTCTTGCTTGCATCATGCTCTGGAAGTTTTTGAAGTATCCCCATAGGGCTGTATTTCTTGCTTTGGCATCCCCAAGCCCATGTAAATAATCTCTTATCTGGACTGCAATAGGTTTGTCATTCTGCCATGCCCATCCACTTGATCTGGGCAACTCATTCATGAAGTAGAAAAATAGACATAATATAAGAGTACCATACTTAAAAGAATTCTTTTTGTCCTTCTTGATCTTCTGTATATTTTCCATTAATTGGCTTAAGAGAAGTTCACAGAGATCATAATCTGCATTCTTCCTCAGCATTTCATAGGCAGTATATACTGCAGTTCCAGATACAGAATTCTCCCTACTGGAGTGATAGATCTTGTATCCTATTATCATGGATGCATACTTGATATTCGCATCAGAAATATCTTCAATGGTCATTGCCCTCTTATCAAATTTTGATCCGGTGGCCTCAGTTACAATGTTATTTTTGACAGATTTGTGGATAGGTATCCCTCCGGAAGAGTATAGACCAGTTACTACCCTAATTGCCTCTTTTGTGATCTTGCAGGGTCTATCCAACCATAGGAAGTTGTCATGCATCCTGCTTAATACATATCGGACCCATTCATCTTCTTCAAAGCAGGGGAAATGAATGAATTGATCAAACTGTTTCTTCTGGATACCCTTATACTCTGGTTTAAGCTCAAAAGCATTGTCTATCAGTTGTTTGTGATAGAGATCTCTCAATTTGAATTCCCTGAATTCCTCAATGCTTACATGTATGTAAACCCTAACGTCTTCTGTGTGTAAAACGCCATGGGGAACACTAGAGAATGCTCCTAAGGGATCTACCTCCAATGACTTGTATGGATGTTTCTTAAATTCAAGTCGGGGCCTATCTGAGATCTTTACTATATTTGGTGTAGCCATTTCTCAAAAGATTTGTAGCAAGATATCGAAAATGAAAAATACCTTATGCGTCTTCGGTTACATGGAGTGGTTGGATTGATTTCTGTATGTAATGACTTCGGCAGGAGATCTTTGGTGAGCTTGATGAATCTTTTTGCAGAGCTCCACTTTTCGCTTCTTCTTGAGTGCAGAATGAGCAAGTGATTTTATGAGAAATCCCTTATATTGCTCCGCAAACCCTAATATCTGATGGCAATAAATGCTCGACCTACATTATTCTGGTTTGCCTTATTCGGATAGCTTGGAGTACCGGATCAGTCCTAATCTATGAACATCATGCGGATCTTCCAATCATGAACAAATCAAGATGACACATCACAAGGACATCCCAAACATTCTGTCCAATCCACAGAATAAGACAATGCACTTCCGGATCTCTCCAGACCCTTTTGTAATCCTCTGTCATTCCGGAGCATCTCCCGAAACAGGTCTTACTTGATCAATCACAACTTCTTCACATCTTCATGCGGACCTCTGAAATCTTATCTGGATCATCTCAAGACTTATATATTCAAACCCTTTACTCCACATCTTTGTGCCACATCCAACACCACTTGATTGGCTGGGGGAACAGGATTTTCTTGAGTCTCCCCCTGAGCCAGAGCTCACTTTTTAATTTCTGGAAGAAATATTAGCACCAGAGTCTAGTGCGGATCCAACCTCTACATTCTCTGAACTTTTCTTTACCCAAATCTTGTTCATCTGATTCCTCACTTCATCCGCATTCATCTTTTGTTTACCCTTGTCTTGATTCTGATTATACACTGGACCTCTTTTGCCCTGATTCTTGCTTCTGCAGACTTTTGCATTATTACCGGACCTATTACAGATCTGGCAAATAATATTTCCTTGCATATTTGACTGATAACTTCTTGATCTGCATTGATTAGCCATATGACCTACTCTATTGCATGCAAAGCATCTACCATTGAATGATTTGTTTATTTGCATATTTCTGCATTCATGAGACTTGTGTCCATACCTTTTGCAATTAAAGCATTGTCCGGAGAAGAATGAATTAGTCTGATTCATTCTCTTTCTACACTGATTAGCTTTGTGACCAAAGTGATTGCAGCTATGGCAGTATCCATTGAAAGATGGATATCTTTGAGCATTGGGCTGTCTTACCGGAGGTTTTCTAGGCCTATTCCTTGGATTTCTTGATCCAAAATTCTTTTGACCGGATCTGGAGCTTTCTCCTTTCTCATATCCCAAACCATACTTGTCATCTGTCCTCTTTTGACTTCCAAGAAGTACTTCAAGTTGGGCAGAACTTATCTTGAATTTTTCTTTATATTCATTTGTTGTTTGAAGATCTCTTTTGAGAGAGACAATTTGATCCTCAAGTTTTTCTTCATTATCTTTGGCATCTTCAAGATCAGATTCAAGATGTCTGATAATTCTGTCCATCTGGTGGCATTCTTCTGATTTCTCTTTAAGAGATTGTTTTAGATTGTCTTCAGCTTTTCTTTTCTCTTCAATCTCTTGAGTAAACTTTATAGCTCCTGATTCCATTTCATGTCTTAACATAATGACTTCTTTTGATAACTTTTCACATAACTTGGTTTTCTCAGTCAATTCTTCATTTGTATTGCTTTCTTCACTTTGTCTTGCCAATTGTTGGAGCAGCTCCTTTCTCTTTTTCATAGAGAGACTTAATTTGTCCTTTAGTTCTCTCATGAATTCATCAACCTGTTTGAGTCTTTCCTTTAATTCATTGACTTCAGAGTTTGACTGTTTAAGATCCTCAAGGGCAGTCTTGAGTTGCTCCCTTAAACCATATGCATCTATTTGAACTCCCAGATCTTCCTCAAGCTGTTAGACTCTATTAGGAGGAACTTAGCTCTGATACCAATTGTTGATAACTGAGAGGGGGGGTGAATCAGTTATCCTAATTATTTCTTCTTTTGAACTTTCTTATTAATCAAAGCATCATTGAATCAAACAAACAAACATTACCATGAAATGAGAAACACATGACACAATATTTTTGATGTGGAAACCCGGTTAAGGGAAAAAACCACGGGGTGATTAACCCAAAGATTATTCTCTGTTAGAAGAATAAGGAATTACAAGATGGCACTTGCCAATTAGGGCTCACTACCCAAGCACACTGCTCACAAAGAGGCACACTGCCTACAAGGAGACACACTGTCTACAAAAGAATGTTATACAATACTTGAACTGATTGGAAGCATCTACATATGCTGGAGTTCAGTTCCGGTTAGGCTCAGTATACTGATCTGCTGCACTTCATCTTTCCTTTGCTCTTTATTCTACTTTCCTTTCACATACCAGATCTTTCTTATTACTTTTGCTCTACTCTGCACTTATTCGCATACACCATAACACAACTACACTTCTCACAACAAAATCCATCCTCTATTTATATCCGCATTAGTGATTTCATTATCTTTCTAGTCGGCACCCGGAATAATCTATCTTCTCACAAACTCTGTTCTATCGGCTGAATCCTTGCATATCAAGTAATGCGGATCAAGCATATACTTGGAGACGTCATTAATCATGTCAACCAAACATGATTCATGCCTTCACAACCTTTACCATCAATAGTAACACACCCGAAAAATAGTCTGATACTCTGTCAGTCAGTTCTTCCTCTGTTCTCACTGTCTCTCAGGAATCCGGTACTCAACTATTCATATCTTTTACTTTGTCCATCACCGGAGGCTAAATCCTTGGAATATACTACTCAAGGTAGTCCTCTTGACTTCCCCAAATCCGCACTGCACCAAGACACTTCCTCTGAGAGATCCGAACCAATCTGTCAGACCTTGCCACATGCTCTGTTCTTGTTCACCGGACCACAACAATCTTCATTCTGACTTCCGGTAGAGACACACCATGACTTGCGGATATGTGGGATGACCTTTGTTGCCATCAATGACAACAACCATGAATCCATATAGTGTCTCTTGCCAACACTCACCAATAGAACTACAACCCTTGGGTAATTCTATAGTTTTCAATTACAAGTTTCGATAAAATTGCACAAATAATGATGCAATGTGTTCTATAGCGCTGAGTTACAAATTTATATAAAACACTTATCTCTTCGAGCTCTATTACTTAAATCAGTACGGAGTAGTGGATATAAACTATCAATCATTCTTTGCATATCCACAATAAGAGTCTCAACTTTGAAGGTACTGTAGATTATCCTCCAAAATTGTTAAACAGAGGAGGAGTGTCCACGACTATTAATTAGGCGCTTTGTGTTACAATGAATCGGAGTGGCATAATCAAGGAGCATACCACTGTCCTCACCAATAGAACTACAACCCTTGGGTAATTCTATAGTTTTGAATTACAAGTTTCGATAAAATGGCACAAATAATGATGTAATGTGTTCTATAACGCTGAGTTACAAATTTATATAAAACTGTACTTATCTCTTCGAGCTCTATTACTTAAATCAGCACGGAGTACAGTGGATATAAACTATCAATCAGTGAGAGCGCATTCTCTGCATATCCACAATAAGAGTCCCAACTTTGAAGGTACCGTAGATTAGCCACCAAAATTGTTAAAGAGAGGAGGAGTGTCCATGACTATTAATTAGGCACTTAGTGTTACAATGAATCGGAGTGGCGTAATCGAGTTGTCCTCACCAATAGAACTACAACCCTTGGGTAATTCTATAGTTTTGAATTACAAGTTTGGATAAAGTAGCACAGACAATGACGCAATGTGTTCTATAATGCCGAGTTACAAATTTATATAAAACACAAGCTATCTCTTCGAGCTCTGCTACTTAGCTTTCGTGGCACCCAGATTCATTGTAACATAAAGTGCCTAATTAATAGACGTGGATGCTCCGTGTCCTCTCTAAAACAATTTTGGTGGATAATATACGGTGCCAAGGTTCAAAGTTGAGACTCTTATTGCATGAATATGCAACGAATGCAAGTTCTCAAGTTAATTGATGGTTTATATGGATCCTCTACTCCATGCCAATTAATTTTGCATATATAAAATTTTAAACAAGCCACGAGCTTATGAAGTTGTGGTATACTCTCCAGGATGTGCAACTCACGATCTTCCTATCCATACTGCAAAAAATATCGATATTGCATTTCCTCGTGCACAACCATGAAAACTACCTTCTAAAGACCATATTCATTGTTTTTAAAATATGGATATAGTAAGGAGAGGATTCTTAATCATGTTTGGAATCAAATATGTTATATACCTTCATTTTTCCTATGCATTTCCATAATTCTTGTCGTCCTAACTGTAGCATCAAATGCATGCAATTGTTAGTTATGGATTAATGCAATATTTCAAAAGTCATTATAAGGCCTGCTTAGGGTCACATTGGTAGGGGAAAGCAACTTAGAATGCATGCTTATTGTTTTATATAGGATCCCTAAACACGTATATGATTAGTTTGTGTTTGAGAGAATAGTAATGTTTTTACCAATTGTAGTTCCTAGTTTATTTATGTTCTGTAGAAGTAATAATTTGCAAATTTTGGACCGAGGTGATGGAGGGCCCCCATCCATATTGACCTCATACACAGTAAAGATGAACTTTAGATAAAAGGATAGCTATTAGTAATTGCAAGTATGGTATTTGAGACAAACATTTTATCACATCACAATGAATTGTCTCCATAAAAGATAAAGGGTTTTAGACACGGTCCATTAAAAAACACGCTCTCGGTATCTTATAAAATTTTAGGGAAAGTGAGTAAAACGTATTAAAAAATTCCATGGAGCCTGGAAAGACAGGCTCTTAATTAAATAGTTGCAAACATTTTGTGGAAGTCAATAGACCTACCTGATAGGCAAACAAGATAATATGAAGGATCCATTTTTATTTCAAACTACTATTTACTATTGTTTAACTTGCCATTTTAGTGGGGTTTTTACACTTCGTTTTCTCATTTTTGCAGGAAGTATCCCACCACACGAGACTATACTTTGTGAAGTCTAGGGGAGTTAGAATTGTGGACAAGATCTCATTCATTTAGGAAATGCATGTGGTGGTTTGGTTATTTGTATGCACGTCTTGAATATAGATAGAACCAATTCAAATAATTGTTTTTGCCAAAAAGCAAGTATGAAAAATATGACAGTGAGCGGATGGAAATCAATGACTGTCTGTAACCCTATCCACATGCATCGTCCACCATCTATTGTGCTCATTTAGAGGGAAGCTAAAACAGGAGAACCACTAGAGTTGGAGGAAAATAGACGCATATTATGCATCACAGGTTGAAGAACTAGGTACATGTTAGCCTGCATAGAGTTGCCTGGAGACGTATTTATGACTACATGTAGTTGTTGGCTGCGAGTGTGGGCATACATAGTTACCAAAAAATGTGGGTGTGTGCATGTATGGTTAACAAGAGATTCGGGTATGGCTATGGAGGTGGAGTTTCCTAATAACCATGAAAATTCCTTTATGTCAATGGCTAATGACACCACAATGATCTACAAGAATACGATTGAAAGGTTGGTATCATATTTGGACAACTATACATGAAGTTTGAGGAAGGATTACAATTAATTTTAGATTTTAAGGGATACAAATACGATGAGGCTTGTAAAAATAAAATTATATTGTGTCGTCCACACGTCAAGGTCAATCCAAAAACTTGGCCAACAAAGATTAAAGTTGGTTGATGATTATTTAATATTTATGCTTCCACCAAACATGTGTAAAGAACACATACTGAGTTGGAGCTATGGTCCAAGGACTCCAAACTCGTGCAACTGTTATCCTAAGCCAATCAAGGATGGAAGCGATAATAATCCGAGTTACTATGTATCTTATATATACTACTTAGAAAATGTATTTTTTTTTTTGCATCTTTTGATTCTTGGTAAAGAAAGACATCCATTTTGTATCCGAAGAATGCCAAGAATTGGCCAAGAGGGCTACTATTAAGAATAGATAACTGCCCCATCAATTATAGTGTGTAGTAATATTTGCAAAGATTAAATCATGATTTGCTTGGTTTCAAATATGAGTGAGGGAAATTAACCAACAAATAACAATCTTTTCTGAAAATTTGCAACGGCCATTGTGGATCCCATGTAATGCCTTTTGTGATAACTTGGCCGATGATTCTCTTGTTTGTAGAAGAATTAGGGAGGATAACTTGAACCACTTGAAAACTTACTTCATCATTCTTACAACTAAATCCTTTATTTTAGTTAGAATTAAATTGGTTTTGCAAAGAGCGAGATTGTGTACATGGGAGATATCCTGCTAAGTATCAATCCATCCTTAACTAGCCCACTCCAAAGAATGCAACCTGGATGGGATAAATCAATGGCCACTAGAATTTCCATAGACGACAAAAATTAGTCATCAAACAAAGTTCAAATGATAAAGGCAAAATAAGCTTCCTTCTATAGTGACATCCAATCCAATATAAGTGGAATTTTTAAAAAGTTCCATTTATAATATATAATGTGATGTACCAGGGAATTACACAGGTGTAGTTATGACCTAAAATTAAGTTATTATGCATTCATGATAAATAAATGTGGATCTCACGTATATTGTAGAAAAGGTTGGGCATGGTATGTGATAGGGGAACTTACTTTATTGGCTCAATAGTCCACCAAAGCATTTTTATCTTTTTTGTGCTTGTGGTACTGATTTTGTATGAAGATGGGTTCAATTGGCCTAGAGTGGAGGGGACCGCATGAGGCTGGTTTCACAGAGCAATGACAACCTCCTGCTCCCTACAGTGGAAGGATAATGAGCTACTTGTCCCTCTCCTCACAATCCTTCGGTCTCGCTCATCCTCGGACCTCAACCTTTTCCTTTTATCCATCTCCACTAACACTCTGGTCACTTGCAACAGGTAATGCCTACCTAATAGATGAGATTAAATAGAGCTCCTCTATATTGCTTCAAATCGTTAACGCTCTAGTCGCTTGCCATCAGCAATGCCTAATAAACCATTTTGCACACTGCTTACGAACTACGCCACATTTTAAGTTGAAGCTTCTATTGTGGATACAATGTATTCTTAATTTTTTAAGATTTTTATTCAGATAATTGGATTACTCTGCGTAGGGGGTTACAATCCGTCATAACTTGGCCCATCTGTACCTCCGAAGTATTTGAACCTCAATGGATGGCATAATTGAGGAGCACACCGTTGTCGTCACCTATAGAACTACAACCCTTGGGTAATTCTATAGCTTTGAATTACAAGTTTGGATAAAATGGCACAAATAATGGTGCAATGTGCTCTATAACGGCGAGTTACAAATTTATATAAAAACTGCTTCGAGCTCTATTACTTAAATCAGCACGGAGTAGTGGAAATAAACTATCAATCATTCCTTGCATATCCACAATAAGAGTCTCAACTTTGAAGGTACTGTAGATTATCCACCAAAATTGTTAAAGACAGGAGGAGTGTCCACAACTATTAATTGGGCGCTTTGTGTTACAATGAATCGGAGTGGCATAATCGAGGAGCATACCATTGTCCTCACCAATAGAACTACAACCCTTGGGTAATTCTTAGTTTTCAATTACAAGTTTCGATAAAATAGCACAAATGATGATGCAATGTGCTCTATAACGCTGAGTTACAAATTTATATAAAACACTTACCTCTTCGAGCTCTATTACTTAAATCAGCACGGAGTAGTGGATATAAACTATCAATCATTCTTTGCATATGCACAATAAGAGTCTCAACTTTGAAGGTACTGTAGATTATCCACCAAAATTGTTAAACAGAGGAGGAGTGTCCACGACTATTAATTAGGCGCTTTGTGTTACAATGAATCGGAGTGGCGTAATCGAGGAGCATACCATTGTCCTCACCAATAGAACTACAACCCTTGGGTAATTCTATAGTTTTGAATTACAAGTTTCGATAAAATGGCACAAATAATGATGCAATGTGTTCTATAACGCTGAGTTACAAATTTATATAAAACTATACTTATCTCTTCGAGCTCTATTACTTAAATCAGCACGGAGTACAGTGGATATAAACTATCAATCAGTGAGAGTGCATTCTCTGCATATCCACACTAAGAGTCCCAACTTTGAAGGTACCGTAGATTAGCCACCAAAATTGTTAAAGAGAGGAGGAGTGTCCACGACTATTAATTAGGCACTTTGTGTTACAATGAATCGGAGTGGCGTAATCGAGTTGTCCTCACCAATAGAACTACAACCCTTGGGTAATTCTATAGTTTTGAATTACAAGTTTGGATAAAGTAGCACAAACAATGGCGCAATGTGTTCTATAATGCCGAGTTACAAATTTATATAAAACACAAGTTATCTCTTCGAGCTCTGCTACTTAGCTTTCGTGGCACCCAGATTCATTGTAACACAAAGTGCCTAATTAATAGACGTGGACGCTCCAAGTCCTCTCTAAAACAATTTTGGTGGATAGTATACGGTGCCAAGGTTCAAGGTTGAGACTCTTATTGTGGATATGCAAAGAATGCAAGTTCTCAAGTTAATTGATAGTTTATATGGATCCACTACTACACGCTAATTTATTTTTCCTATATAAAATTTTAAATAAGCCACGAGCTTATGAATTTGTGGTATACTCTCCAGAATGTGCAACTCACGATCTTCCTATCCATACTACCAAAAATACTGATGTTGCATTTCCTCATGCACAACCATGAAAACTACCTTCTAAAGACCATATTCATTGTTTTTAAAATATGGATATGGTAAGGAGAGGATTGTTAATCATGTTTCGAATCAAATATGTTATATACCTTCATTTTTCCTATGTATTTCCGTAATTCTTGTTGTCCTAACTGTAGCATCAAATGCGTGCAATTGTTAGTTATGGATTAATGCAATATTTTAAAAGTCATTATAAGGCCTACTTAGGGTCACATTGGTAGGGGAAAGCAACTTAGAATGCATGCTTATTGTTTTATATAGGATCCTGAAACATGTATATGACTAGGTTGTGTTTGAGAGAATAGTAATGTTTTTATCAATTGTAGTTCCTAGTTTATTTATTTTCTGTAGAAGTAATAATTTACAAATTTTGGACCGAGGTGATGGAGGTCCCCATCCATATTGACCTCAAACATATTGAAGATGAATTTTAGATAAAAGGATAGCTATTAGTAATTGCACGTATGGTATTTGAGACAAACATTTTATAATGTCACAATGAATTGTCTCTATAAAAGATAATAAAAAACATGCTCTCGGCATCTTATAAAATTTTAGGGAAAGTAAGTAAAAAATATTAAAAACTTCCATGGAGCTTGGAAAGATAGGCTCTTAATTAAATAGTTGCAAACATTTTGTGGAAGTCCATAGACCTACTTGATAGGCAAACAAGATAATAGGAAGGTTCCATTTTTATTTCAAACTACTATTTACTATTGTTTACCTTGCCATTTTAGTGGGTTTTTTACAATTCGTTTTCTCATTTTTGTAGGAAGTATCTCACCACAGGAGACTATACTTTGTGAAGTCTAGGGTAGTTAAAATTGTGGACAAGATCTCATTCCTTTAGAAAATGCATGTAGTGGTTTGGTTATTTGTATGCATCTTTAATATAGATAGAACCAATTCAAATAATTGTTTTGCAAAAAAGCAAGTATGAAAAATATGATAGTGAGTGGATGGAAATAAATGATTGTCTATAACCCTATCGACATGTATCATCCACCATCTATTGTGCTCATTTAGAAGGAACCTAAAATAGGAGAACCATTAGACTTGAAGGAAAATAGACGCATATTATGCATCACAGGGTGAAGAATTAGGTACATGTTAGCTTGCATAGAGTTGCCTAGAGACGTATTTATAACTACATGTAGTTGTTAGCTATGAGTGTGGGAGTACCTAGTTACCAAAAAATGTGGGTGTTTTCATGTATGGTTAACAAGAGATTCGGGTATGGCTATGGAGGTGGAGTTTCCTAATAACCATGAAAATTCCTTTATGTCAATGGCTATTGATACCACAATGATCTACACGTATATGATCAAAAGGTTGGAATCATATTTGGACAACTATACATGAAGTTTGAGGAAGGATTACAATTAATTTTAGATTTAAAGGGATAGAAATACGATAAAGCTTGTAAAAATAAAATTATATTGTGTCATCCAATGTGAGTCCATGAAAGTGCACACGTCAAGGTCAAACCAAAATCTTGGCCAAAAAAGAATAATTCTAGTTGATGATTATTTAATATTTATGCTTCCACCAAACATGGGTAAAGAACACATGCTGAGTTGGATCTATGGTCCAAGGACTCCAAACTCGTGCAACTATTATCCTAAGTCAATCAAGGATAAAAGCTATAATAATCCGAGTTACTATGCACATGTTGTATACCACTTAGAAAATGTTCTTTTTTGGCATCTTTTGATTCTTGGTCAAGAAAGACATCCGCTTTGTATCTAGAGAATGCCAAGAATTGGACAAAAGGGCCCTACCATGAAGAATAGATTATCCCATCAATTATAGTGTGTAGTAATTTTTGCAAAGATCAAATCATGATCGCTCAGTTTCAAATACGAGCAAGGGAAAACAACCAACAAATAACAATCTTTTCTAAAAATTTGCAATGGCAATTGTTGATCCTATGTAACGCCTTTTGTATCAATAACTCAATCAATGATTCTCTTGTTTTTAGAAGAATTGGGGACCTGATAACTTGAACCACTTGAAAACTTACTTCATCATTCTTATGACTAAATTCTTTATTTTCCATAGAATCAACTTGTGTTACACTTATCTCTTTGAGCTCTATTTCTTAATTTTTTTGGCACTCTGATTCATTGTAACACAAAGTGCCTAATTAATCATTGTGGACACTCCTACTCTCTTTAACAATTTTGGAGGATAAAATCCATGGTACCTTCAAAGTTCAGACTCTTATTGTGGATATGCAAATAATGCACTCTCACTAATTGATAAATTATATCCACTACTCCCTGCTAATTTATTTTGAATAAGCCACAAGATTATGAAGTTGTAGTATACTCTCTAGGATGTGCAACTTATGATCTTCCTATCCATACTACCAAAAATATGGATGTTGCATTTCCTCATGCACAACCATGCAAACCACCTTCTAAAGACCATATTCATTGTTTCTAAAATATGGATATAGTAAGGAGAGGATTCTTAATCATGTTTGGAATCAAATATGTTATATGCCTTCATTTAAATCCTATGTATTTCCATAACTCTTGATGTCCTAACTGTAGCATCAAATGCGTACAATTGTTAGTTATGGATTAATGCAATAATTTACTATGTATTTCCATAATGGATGGCATAATCGAGGAGCATACCATTGCCCTCCCCAATAGAACTACAACCCTTGGGTAATTCTATAGTTTTGAATTACAAGTGTGGATAAAATAACACAAATAATGATGCAATGTGTTCTATAATGCCAAGTTACAAATTTATATTAAACACTTATCTCTTCAAGCTCTATTACTTAAATTTCACGGCACTCCGATTCATTGTAACACAAAGTGCCTAATTAATAGTTGCGAACACTCCTCCTCTCTTTAACAATTTTGGTGGATAATCTACGGTACCTTCAAAGTCGAGACTCTTATTGTGAATATGCAAAGAATGCACTCTCACTAATTGATAGTTTATATCCACTACTCCCTGCTAATTTGTTTTGCCTGTATATGTTTAGGGTAAAATTGGATTTGTTTAATGTTTAAGTTATTAGATGTTTGAATCCTCCTTTCACCCTTAACATTCAAGGACCTAGGGTTGAGTGGCAAAGCACTATCATATCCTAGGTCATTGTGAGATGTAGGGAAACTTGGATTAGGGTGTTTAATTATCAACTTTCCTTCTCTTATGCTTAATTAACCATTGAAAGCCTAATTTTGCAAATGCGATAGTAAATGGATGAATTATAGAAAAAGCTCTTGTAGAGGGATGTAAAATATCAAATCACAGAGTACCTATTTTTGATGTTCTGAGGCAAAAAAGTTGGGGACACAGGAGTGGGTGCCCAAGTCCAAGGCCTATATTTTTGTCCGGATTTGGGAACTCAGTCTGTAACTCTTTCCTATTGTTCTGGAGATTTTCCTATCACAGAACCTGGAGGACTAATAAGCAGGCGCCCAAGTCCATGGGGCAGATTTTCTTTCTATTCTGCAATTCTGACACTCCAAGATGTCTTCTTGCAACTTCACTTTGTCCAGTTCCTCAACCTGTAACCTGCAACCATGAAAACTTTGGGAGGGGGTTGTGGTGTTTAGAGGCTTGCCTCAGTCAAGCCCCAAAGGACACTTAAGTCTCTAAACACCATTGTCAGATAGAGAGTGTGTGCCTAGGGAGGCAAAGGGAAAAACCAATGAAATAATGATCACAAACACAATGTCATATCACCTTGTAGTGAAGATCCCATGGGAGGAAGATGCTCTTCATTCCATGATGAAATGGATGCTCAAATCTACAAACACAAACACATAGACAACACAATTTTGCTCTTGCAACACAATGAAAGCCTTGAATCATCTTGGGAACACATGAACATCACCACTGCCATCTAGTTTCTAAATGAATGCCTAAACATGCTTTTATATGCAACTATAAACACTACCACCAAGATTTCGTAAATTTAAACTTTCCATGTCAGCATAGGACCCAAGTAACGGTCACAAGTCAACACCCAAAAATTGTGACTGCCCTGAAATAGGGTAGGACTAGGGCACAAGCACCCAATTCCTCCCCCTATTTTGGGTAGGGTCAAGCTCAAGGGGTCCTCCTAGGTCCCATTTGTCATGTTACCTAGGGCTCATTCCATCGGGATGCAAAATTATGACGTAAGATGTCCTAAATGCATACAAAAGACCCAGGAGCTAAACCTTATGAGGGAAAAGCCCCCAAGAGAACATTTTCTGACATTACAATATAAAATTTTGAATAAGCCACAAGCTTATGAAGTTGTAGTATGCTCTCTAGGATGTGCAACTTACGATCTTCCTAGATCCATAAGTTGTCAAAAATATGGATGTTGCATTTCCTCATGCACAACCATGCAAACTACCTTGTAAAGACCATATTCATTGTTTTAAAATACATGGATATAGTAAGGAGAGGATTCTTAATCATCTTTGGAATCAAATATGTTACATGCCTTCATTTTTCCTATGTATTTCCATAATTCTTGTTGTGCTAACCGACATAGCATCAAATGCATGCAATTGTTAGTTATGGATGAATGCAATATTTTAAAAATTATTATAATGCTTGCTTAGGGTCACATTGCTAAGGGTAAACAACTTAGAATGCACTCTTATTGTTTTATATAGGATCCCTAAACATGTATAGGATAAGTTTGTGTTTGAGTGAGAATAGTAATTTTTTTTATCAATTGTAGTTCCTAGGTTATTTATGTTCTATAGAAGTAATAGTTTGGAAATTTTGGACTAAGGTGAAGGAGGTCACCATCCATATTGACCTCATACATGGTAAAGATGAATTTTAGATAAAAAAAGATAGCTATTAGTAATTGCACGTATGGTATTTGAGAGAAACATTAAATATCATGTCACAATGAATTGTCTTCATAAAAGATAAAGGGTTTTAGACACAGTCCATTAAAAAAAATGCTCTCGGTATCTTATAAAATTTTAGGGAAAGTGAGAAAAAAGTATTAAAAATTTCCATGCAGACTGAAAAGATAGACTCTTGATTAAATAGTTGCAAACATTTTGTGGAAGTCCATAGACCTACTTGATAGGCAAACAAGATAATATGAAGCTTCCACTTTTATTTCAAACTTCCATCTACTATTGGTAACGTGCCATTTTAGTGGGTTTTCTACACTCGGTTTTATCATTTTTGCATGAAGTATCTCACCACATGAGACTATACTTTGTGAATTATAGGGGAGTTAGAATTGTGGACAAGATCTCATTCATTTAGAAAATGCATGTAGTGGTTTGGTTATTTGTATGCATCTTGAATAGATAGAACCAATTCAAATAATTGTTTTGTAAAAAAGCAAGTATGAAAAATATGATAGTGAGTGGATGGAAATCAATTGTAATGTCTATAACCCTATCCACATGCATCATCCACCATCTATTATGCTCATTTAAAGGGAACCTAAAATAAGAGAACCATCGCAGGTTGAAAATTTGGGTACATTTTAGCATGCATAGAGTTGCCTGGAGATGTATTTATGACTACATGTAGTTGTTGGCTGTGAGTGTGGGTATATATAGTTACCAAAAAATGTGGGTGTGTACATGTAGAGTTAACAAGAGATTCAGGTATGGCTATTGAGGTGGAGTTTCCTAATGACCATGAAAATTTCTTTATGTCAATGGCTGATGATACCACAATGATCCACAAGTATATGATCAAAAGGTTGGAATCATATTTGGACAACTATACATGAAGTTTGAGGAAGGATTACAATTAATTTTAGATTTAAAGGGATACAAATATGATAAATCTTGTAAAAAGAAAATTATATTGTATCATCCAATGTGATTCTATGAAAGTACACATGTCAAGGTCAAACCAAAAACTTGGCCAACAAAGAATAAAATTGGTTGATGATTATTTAATATTTATGCTTCCACCAAATATGGGTAAAGAACACATATTGAGTTGGAGCTATGGATATGCAAAGAATGCACTCTCACTAATTGATCGTTTATATCCACTACTCCCTGCTAATTTTTTTTGCCTGTATAAAATTTTAAATATTCCACAAGCTTATGAAGTTTTAGTATACTCTCCAGGGTGTGCAACTTATGATCTTTCTATCCATACTGCCAAAAATATAAATGTTGCATTTCCTCATGCACAACCATGTAAACTACCTTCTAATTTAGACCATATTCATTGTTTTAAAATATGGATATAGTAAGGAGAGGATTCTTAATCATGTTTGGAATCAAATATGTTATATGCCTTCATTCTTCCTATGTATTTCCATAATTCTTGTTGTCCTAACTGTAGCATCAGATGCATGCAATTGTTAGTTATGGATGAATGCAATATTTTAAAAATCATTATAATGCTTGCTTAGGGTCACATTGGTAGGGATAAAAAACTTAGAATGCACATTTATTGTTTCATATAGGATCCCTAAGCATGTATATGATAAGTTTGTGTAAGAGAGAATAGTACTGTTTTTATCAGTTGTAGTTCCTAGGTTATTTATGTTTTATAGAAGTAATAATTTGGAAATTTTGGATTGAGGTGAAGGAGGTCGCCATCCATGTTGACCTCATACATAGTAAAGATGAATTTTATATAAAAAGATAGCTATTAGTAATCACACATATGGTATTTGAGACAAACATTTTATCATGTCACAATGAATTGTCTTCATAAAAGATAAATGGTTTTAGACATGGTCCATTAAAAAACATGCTCTCAGTATCTTATAAAATTATACGGAAAGTGAGTAAAAAGTATTAAAAAATTCCATAGAGACTGGAAAGATAGGGTCTTGATTAAATAGTTGCAAGCATTTTGTGGAAGTCCATAGACCTACTTGATAGGAAAACAAGATAATATGAAGCTTCCACTTTTATTTCAAACTACCATCTATTATTGGTAACTTGCGATTTTAGTGGGTTTTCTACACTTTGTTTTCTAATTTTTGCATGAAGTATCTCACCACATGAGACTATAATTTGTGAAGTATAGGGAAGTTATAATTTTGGACAAGATCACATTCATTTATAAAATGCATGTAGTGGTTTGGTTATTTATATGCATCTTGAATAGATAGAACCAATTCAAATAATTGTTATGCAAAAAGCCAATTATAAAAATATGATAGTGAGTGGATGGAAATCAATTATTGTCTATAACCCTATCCACATGCATCATCCACCATCTATTGTGCTCATTTAAAGGGAAACTAAAATAAGAGAACCATTAGACTTGAAGGAAAATAGACACATATTATGCATCATAGGTTGAAGAATTAGGTACATGTTAGCATGCATAGAGTTACCTGGAGATGTATTTATGACTACATGTAGTTGTTGGCTATGAGTGTAGGTATATATAGTTACCAAAAAATGTGGGTGTGTGCATGTATAGTTAACAAGAGATTCAGGTATATAACCATGAAAGCATAAGGAATACTTGGAAGTACCCTTCAAATATCTAAAAATCCTCTTTACCGCATCCCAATGTACCTGTCTAGGATTAGCCATAAATCAAGTAAGGACTCCCGACCATAGCATACATAAGGCTACTGACAACACTTGCATATGGTACTCTGGTCATGTCCTCCATCGCAGAAGGAGATTTTGGACAATCCTCAACAGAAATATTCATCCCCTGCATAATTGGAACAACTAACTATCTACAAGTCAACATGTTGAATCTCTCCAACACTGAGTTCACATACTTGCTCTGAGTTAACTAGAGGTTTTTTTTACCTCTATCTCTTCTGATCTCAATTCCAAGAATATATCTCGCTGCACCTAAATCTTTCATCTCGAACTGCGATGACAACTGAGACTTCAAATCTAAAATCATACTTCTACCATTCCCAATAAACAACATATCATTCACATACAGGACTATGATAAGAATGCGACCATTTTCAAATTTATAATAAACATAATGGTTAGATGTAGATCTCAAAAATCCAATTGACAACTCATAAGTGTCAAACTTTTGATACCACATCCTAGGAGATTGTCTCAAACCATACAGAGATTTTCTTAACTTACATACCAAATCTTCTTTACCTTTCACAATGAATTGCTCCAGCTATTTCATACATATTTCTTCCTCCAAATCATTGTGAAGGAACGTTGTCTTCACATCCATCTGTTCCACTTCTAGATCATACACTGCTACAAGTGACAACAAGAACCATATAGATGTCAACTTTGCCACATGAGAGAAAAGATACCCATAATCAATTCCCTCAACGTGGGAATAACCCTTCATGACCAACCATGCCTTATGCTTCTCAACACTACCATCTAGACTAGATTTTAACTTAACACCCATTTACAACCAACAAGCTTTTGTCTCTCTGGTAAAGGTACTAGATCCCAAGTTCTGTAACACAACCATCTCTTCTTCCGTGGTTGTCATCCAAGAATCTACATTATGCATACCCATAGCTTCTATTATAGTCCTAGGCTCATCAATGTTAGTAATGAAAGTAAAAATACAACTAGAATCCAACATGGAATATCCAAACCTTTCTAGTGAATAATCAAACCTTTCTGGTGAATAATTAAACCTTTCTGGTTTCCCCCTAACATGCGTAGACCTCCTCAATTGCTGAGGTGGAGATTCTTCTTCTTCTTCAGAACTTTCAGAGCTACTTGAGCTCTCCTCATCAACAAGTCCAGCAAGAGTGCATAGTTCACTTCTAGTAGGAATAGATGGTACTTGAACTACCTCCTTTTTCTCCTCTTTCTTTGGTTGTAGCTCAATTGAGGAAGGTTTCATCTCTGTAAAGATAACACTTATACTATAGAGAACCTTATGTGTAACTGGATTGCAAAGCTTGCATCCCTTCACACCGATTCCATAACCAATGAAGATACACTTCACTACCTTATTTTCCAACTTAGATCTCTTCTAAATAGGAACATAAGTGTAAGCTTCAAAACCAAATAATCTGAGATGTCTCATCAAAGGCTTTTTACCAGACCACACCTCCATGCGTGTCTTTTCAACAAGCATTGATGTAGGAGATTTGTTAACTAAATAACATGCAGTGGCTACTGCTTCATCCTAGAACTTCTGTTCAAGACCAACACCACTCAACATACTCCTAGCCCTCTCCATTTCATCATCTTTGCAAATCTATTTTGTTGTGGTTTGTATGGAGTTTTCTTGTGTCTTTCAATCCTGTGGTCCTTACAAAACCTGTCAAATTCTGCCCAACAGAACTCATCGCCATTATCAGTCCTCAAACACTTAATCTATCTACAAGTCTAATTTTCAACAAAGGCTTTAAAATCCTTAAACCAACTAAAGACCTCAGATTTTCTTCTGAGAAAGTAAACAAATGTCCTTCTACTATAGTCATCTATGAATGAGACAAAATACATAGATATAGCTAATGAAGGAACATTCATAGGACCAAATACATCTACATGCACATAAACCAATAACCTAGAAGACTTATGAGAAACTTTGTAAAATGAAACACAGTATTGCTTTCCATAAATGCAATGTTCGCATAAGTCGAATTCAAGATTACAATCATCAAGGCCTTCAACAAGGCTCTTTGATTTGAGGGTTCTAAGACCCTTTTCACCTATGTGATCAAGTGTTTGGTGCCACAACATTGTTTTTTAGTAGGAAGCTTCATTTCTAAGGAATGAGCACTCTTCGGTACCCAAAAAACATGACCATCAAATGTAGGTGCTATAGACTTGTTTGCTACTCTATCTGATGGTAAGAATGAATAATCTAAAGGTATACTCTATTGAAAATGGTAATCAGATTGCATAAATTACACCATTGCAGAGAAATAATAAAAATATAGAATAATATATTATATTGAATCAGGATTGATACATAATTTTACATTTGATTACAATGGCTTATAAAGCCTTATTTTTTCATGAACCAACTAACCTATGGGAATAATTCCCAGCAAACTACATTTTTTTTATTTATATCTAACTTACAAACTAACATAAATATGTAAACCTTAATATTTTAACACCCCCTTTAAGGTTTACATTTAAAATAAAACCAACATTCCCCCCCTTATTACATCAATTGAACAAAAGACAGAATACTGCAAGAGTTGATCATAGAAACCCTCTTGGAAACTTTGATGGATCAAGAATCACTCAATTATCCACCAATTCTTCTCGCTCACCCAGGAAACACCAAATTGAACTCACCAACGAATCTCTTGATTGTCAAGCCTCCACAATACTTGTGAATCGAGACACACTCAACTATTCACAAGCAAATCACCAACCTCCACTGTGAATCAAGACTCACTCAACTATTCACAGTACAAATCCAACCAACTATAGATTGAGACTAACTCCAAAACCCACAGTAACACACCTTCATGTGTGAATTGAGACCAACTCAAAAATCCACAACCAAGTACTGTCATTCACTATCAAGAACTACCAAGCTCTATCAAGCACTGCCAAGCCCCCCTCGCTTCATGAAGGGTCACAAACTAAAAAGGTGCTTCTCATGCAATGAATCATCCCTAAGTGAGAAGCTAACTTGGGATGACAAAGGATCCTCCTGCCTCTATTGCCTTCAGCCTCCAATTTGTTATCTTTATGCTTTATCTGCTTTATGTCGCATTTGAGCCTTTTAAGAGCTCAACAAGTATAGCAAAATTGGCCCCGAAACTCCAAGCATATGATAACATGATGAAAGAAAATTTAATTTTAAGGTGTCGTATTCAACTGAAAGGTTGGGCTTAACCAGCACACTCTAAGCATTGACCGTCTAACATGGCAATGTGGGCCCTTTAATTTCCGTTCATTCCAACTTCCCACTCTTTGTTGTCGTTTTCCATTTCAGTTGTCACAGTTTTGGGCTTCGACAGTCACAGTTTAGTAAACTTAAATTTTTATTTAACAATCTCCCACCCAATCAATTTGAAATTGTCTCCTGCCCAGTAGAGTAAATGAGTGATGCATAAACAAGGCACACGAATTGTCTGATGGGATGGCTCGACTGTTATGATTGTAGGATATACACAAAATAGGTTTGTTGAAAAGGTTTTAGATAATTTCAAGAAAATTCAATTGGCAGGTGTAAAGCCAGATTCTGTAACCTTTGCCAGCATCCTCCTACCTGTACCAAAATGGGAGCTTTAGAATAGGCTATGGACATCCACCACATGATAGATACATGAATTTTGTGAGATGTTGTAGTTGTAACTACCCTGGTAGACATGTATGCAAAATGTTGGATTATAGACAAAGCACGTTAACTATTTGATAGAATGCCTTAAAGAGATATCATCTCATGGAATGCCATGACTGCAAGATATGCACAATGTGTAAGTATAGATAAGGCACGTGAGCTGTTTGACAGAATACATCAAAGAAATATGTTCTCATGGAATGCCTCGATTGCAAGGTATTCACAAAATGGATTTGTTGAAAAGGCTTTAGAAACTTTCAAGCAAATGCAATTGATAGGCGTAAGTCAAGACTCTACAACCTTTGTTAGCATCCTCCCATCTTATGCCAAATGGAAGCTTTGGAATAGGGTATGTACATCCATCAAAGCATAAAGGATAGAGGACTTTTTTTAGATGTTGTAGTTGTAACTGCTCTGGTAGTCATGTATGCAAAATGTGGAAGCATAGACAAGGCACGTGAACTGTTTGACAAAATGCCTCAAATAAATGTGGTCTCATGGAATGCCATGATTGTAGGAATACACTCAAAATGGATTTTGTAAGGATGCTTTCAAAATCTTTGAATTAATAAAGTACTTTGGAACATATCATGACATTATAAGCTTTTCTTGTGTTCTATGTTTGTGCAACCATGCAAGTTTAGTGGATGGGGTTTGTACATACTTCAATCATAGAGTAACCATTATTGCATTACACCTACAATTAATCAACATGTGTGCATGGTTGACCTTCTTGCCCATGTTGGCTATCTTGAGGACACCCTAAAATGTATCATTAAGATGCCATTTAAATCTATGGTGGTTGTGTGGATGTGTTTTCTTGGCGCCTACAAATCACATATGAGCATAGGCTTGGGAGTATTTACAATGACATTACTTTTTTATTTGGTTCCTAAAAATATTGTGACTTATTTTACTCTCTCAAACATCTATAGTGGTCAAGTGGTGCAAGGTTCAAATGGTAAGGAGATTGATGAGAGAAAAGAATTAAAAAGATCCTTGAATGTAGTTGGATTGAAGGCCATAAAATGGTACATGTTTTTTGTGCAAGAGGCAAATTGCATCCACAGAGACAAGAGATATATGTAAAGTTGGATAAATTGGCTTGGGAGATTGTATAATTAAAGATCAACACTTTGCATTTTGGAGGAATTTTGGCAGCGTAAACCTACATAAAATCAAACATACAATCTCCACTTCAATCCCTTGGTATATAAGAAAAGGAGATCCTAGAAATCACAAATATTTTCTCAAAACCATGGACTCAAAACAATGAGTCAAACCTTGTTCCATCTTGTTCAAGTTGAACCCATGTGCCCCTCTCCAAAATTAACTCCTCCCTACTTAGAATTTATAACTCATGATGATGACCATTGATGCCTATGACCAAGGGAAACATATGTAACTTTCAAGTTCTCCTTGGTGGTGCAATATTGTCTTTTACACACCTCTTACAAACATCTAAATTATGAGACAATTAAAGACACCTTGACTAGTCTAACTTGCAATCCCCTTTTAATGACTTCTTACAATCATTGAATAAGACAAATGACATACGATAGAGATTGCCAACAAAGGAATCTCAAGATTTTCTTCATGTGTGGTACCCTTTTCCATTAGGACCAAACATTATAATATTTTGCAAATATTCAATAATGACATCATCACTAGGACTTGCAAGGTTTACAACACCTAATCCTAACACTTTTTGCACTTAACTAGTTATCTAAAAGAATTTGGAGGTCTTGGTTCAAGTGAATGAGGTCCTCATCCAATTTTATTTTGTAGATGACGATGTCACCAAGGAATACCATAATGAATTTCCTAAGAAATGGTTAAAATATCTAAAAGGATTTGGAATGTAAACAAGGAATTAGTGAGGCCAAAATCCATAATTGGGAACTTGAGTGGCCCTCATGAGTTCAGAACATGGTCTAGAATGCTTCCTAAAGATGGATCTAGTGCTATGTAAACCATTAATCTAGTTTGGAGAAGAAATATAACTCATGCAATTCATCTAACTCATGTCAATCATATGGATTGGAACTTATCCTTGATTGTGAGTTTAGTTGAAGCTCAAAAATCTACACATAAATTCCATGAGCCATATTTTTTGAGGAGCACCACACAAGATTTTGTATAGATACAAGGTTAAATGACCCTGGCCTATTCTTTCTCTATACATTCATCAAGTCATTATGTCCAATTTGAGGTTAGACATTTTTACTTCAATTCTAATATCCTATCAAGGCTACAAGTTATCTAAACCATTTCCATGTGTGACTTATCATCTCCCAAAGTTGAGTCATTTCCATGAAATTACATAGGTTTTATAGGATTTATTAAGTTCATAAAAAATGTATAAGAAAACAAGGTTTCCTAAAGCTTAGTCTAGGATAATCAAATCAAATGCATATACATTTAAGCATCACTAACCTAGACTAATTATGGAGCTGAATTGACTTAAATATTAATCTTAATAATTAAAATGTGCAAGGACGTAAATACAAAACTAGTCTAATTTGCTTGATAACTGATGAATGCACATAAAACATATGAAGATCTAAATTTGATAAGATTCAAGGTTAGGAACAGGAGATGACAGAGAGGCAATCACCATGGGATTAAAATATTCTCTTAATTCTATGTAGGGATGAGTCTTATGATCTAAGAATAATCTGACTGTAAACTTGTCCTACTTCTATGAACTTATCCTATGTATTCTACTAGTCTTTGATCTTTAGTTTACCTACTCACTCAAGATTAACTTCTCTATGTTTCTTAAATATTTGTGAATTTGGTGGTATTTATAAATACCTTAATGGTTGTCGATTAGTTACAAGTAGTCAAGTTCTCCAAGATTAGCCCCCAAAAAATTATACAATAATTGAATACAATAACCATATTAATGGTCTACCTAATAACACGACTTAATGCCACTTATATACTAGATCATGTGATCAAATAAGAGCTATAAATAAACTAGCACATTTAAATGTTACATAAAAAAAATATTTTTCAAGTAGGAACAAAATAGTCTAATGTGCTTTACCACTAAATACAACATTTAATTCTTTATATAATATATTCAATGAGACCTATGTATACATTAAAGTGATATGTTTTATTATACATGGGATCTACCAAAGAAACACAATCTTCCAATTTGTAATACCAATACATACAATATATTCATAGTATGTCCACAATGACTAACTTACACCCTAATATTTTGGTCATCTATCGAGCTAGTAGATAAGTGATACTAGTATACAATTTTGTCCCTAATGTTGTATACTTTTTTCTTTAAAAAATGGAAGTCAAACAAATATCTTGATTATATGTTATCTTTTTAAGGACCTTGTGTAATCTAAAGGCCTTAAAAAAACTATCCTAGATCAAATCCATGGTTGTAGTTTTGGGTTAGGTCATTTCTACAATCACAAATCCAAACACTAAACTTTTAAAATTTTAATTCAAAATAAGTCCTAGTGAAATCATCCTATTACTAATTTTGAGCTAACCTAGTGCACATTGGTGTTGATATATGTGTTATGTTGTTGCATTTAAATACACTCATTCATTCATTTAAAATCATACTAGAATGTGAAAGAACATCTTTGTCAAAGAACTTAAAGTGAAGCCAATTTGGAATTGTTTGCTTTTGAAATCATCCTAGGCCCATTGCACATTTGCGTGCTTTCCTTAATCATTATTTTAAAGTCATTGAATAAATCATCCTAGGGTTCTGACTAAGGATAACATGATCCTCTTAATTCAATAGATTCTTGAAAGGTGTGTGTAAACATTGCTAGTTCTTACTAAAATTTAGATATTAGAAGATTGAGACAGGTGACTTCCAACAATTAGTTTCTAATCAATTCATTCCTATGGATAAGGCTCAATCCATGAGTCAGATATCCACATCTAAGGCTACATATTTACATCAAGTGTTTATGAGAATCACTCTAAGGACGTGTCTAATTATAGAGCATCTAAAGCTACATATTTGTGCCATACATAAACCATTAGATATCTACATCTTGCATCATTTGTATGTCATGTCTACAATCTTATACATCATTATCCAAGTGTTTGACTTGTGTCCAATACAAGTCTCAGTCTTCCTCTCTTGCATTGAAAGTTACAAGCCTCATTACACTTTTCAATGCAACACCTTTTCAATAAGAACTAAGACTTGATGAAGGCATGATAGACACTAAAACTATGTTGCACCAAATAGAATAGGCCGCATGATGTGGAACTAGGATAGTTGATATGACCATGTCCTCATAACAACTATCTCTAAGCACCTCTAACATAGTATTTAATATATGTTCCACATCTAAATCTAAATAAATTGTTTACTATGTTTGGTAGAAAAAAATGAATGGAGAACCAACCATAAATGTGAACTATTTACTTATGGGAACTTTTTCTAATAATTGATGTGCTTCAAAAACTAGTTGTGTTCTATTTTCAGAATAATCATGACCCATTCTTATGCAAACTAAGTGTGCATTAAATTTTGCATAGCTCTATATTAACTAATCTTTAATATAGACTTTAACAAACAAGAAATGAAAGAGGAGTTATGTATCTAATTTGTACTTTTTGGAATAATGTTCAAATCAAAATTAAAGTGGTGTGTGCTCTAACTAGAATCACATTACAAAGAAAAATCAAAATCACTACAAGGAATGGCCACTTGAAGCACAAACTAAGGAATTAATTGTTTATTTAAAAGAATCAATTTATATTTCCCTATTGACGTGTGCTTGGGCCCATTGGAGGAGTTGTAGCCCCCCAAACTGTGTTGACTATAATTGTGACTTAGATGTTTAGAGACTTGTGTGCGTATGCTTGTGCATGTGTTAGTTGGTCAATCTAGTGATATTTATTTCTATATTGGTTGAGTGGTGGATGCTATAATTTTTCTAGATTGGCTAAGTGGTGAATTCCATGGTTTTCTTGGATTGGTTCTAGAAATTAGTCACAAAATTGCCTAGATGGTAGAAGCCCTGCATCAATCAAATGGGTTGGAGACCTCTGATGGCCACACACCTCATCAAAACCCCTATGAATTTGAATACCTCATTGTAATGGTGGATAGGAGGAAAAGTAGGCATGATACTTGGGTTGGCCTCCAAGAAAAGTCCTCTACATTCTAATAATAAACTGGTAACATGTGTTCTTGCATTATATGAATAAATAAATAAATAACTCTAGTATAGTTGGCATGAGTTTTCCACATTCCATAAAGTTATTTATGAATGCTTTCTAGATTTAACAATGTATCTATTTTCATTGACGTTTCGGATCACACTCAGTGATCCATCATTGAAGGAAGAGGAAAATTAAATGATTTTCCTCTTCCTTCAATGATGGATCACTGAGTGTGATCCGAAACGTCGATGAAAAAGATACATTGTTAAATCTAGAAAGCATTCATAAATAACTCTAGTTGCAATAAAGATGAATGAATATTATCTCTTCTAGCTATAATTATATTTGACTATTGTAATGAACTTTGTGATCTTTGTTTCCCTAATATGTTTATAGGGAAAAGAGGTGGATATTGCTTAAGGACTCCATCAAAGATGTGTAGTAGGAAGCATCAAGGACTATTGGGTGGCAATTGGAAATCATCAAATTCTTGGTTAAGGATCAACATACTTGTAATTCATTTGTCTTAAGGTATTAAGTTGTAAAGTCTATTGGAGCAATAATAACCGATATCTAGTTTAGCTAAACATAAGAGTAACTAAAGTGATACCAAGGTGTATCGACCACAAGAAACTCACAAAATCTCAAAGTATTTTTTTATTCCCTACGCTAATTGAAAAATAAAAAGGTATGGAATAGAGTGCATCCCAAATTATTCACCGTATACCAAAAGAAGATTAAACAATTATAGACGATAACTCACAGCCCAAAGTCTTTCAAGTCACCTCCAATCATGAACATAAGACACAAATCTAGAAATGATATTGCATCCTAAAGACTTCAAAATCAGATTTAGAGCACCTTCTAGATTATGTAGATTCACACCATGATTCTATCAAATGCACAAGAAAATGCAATGGAAAAAATGTAAGAACATTCCCAATAGACCACAAATTTGTTCCAACACAAAGATTGAACGTCCACTTGCTTTTCATTTATTGATTGAATAAAGAATTACAAATTGAACACAAAGTCTTAATATGCTTCTCAAAGTGGCAATGTTTCCCTTCAATAACTAAAAGACAAAGATTACAAAAGAGCCCCCTCTAATTTATTAAGGGAAGCTACAAGAAAAAATAGGAAAGTTACAACTACTTTGACTTAGTCTAAACTAAGTCCAATTTTGTTTAGGCCTCTGTATTATTCCTAATTACAAATTACATATTACAAAATGACATATAGGATGTCAATTACATACAACAAAATAGATAAGGAGAGCTTTGAAAATAATCCAAGTGTTCGAAGACACAAGAATTTCTCCCTCTTTATCCTTCTCTAGAAAATCTTCATATCTTTTCAGGGCCGCTTGGACTTTGTTATTGTCTGGTCCCGTGTGTATCTAGAGATGGTAAGGACTCTTGTGATGGAGTCCACTATGGTGATAGACATGCCCTTGTGTCTATCCAGAATCCTTTGCAACTTATCTAGAATTACATGAAAATCCACTAGCTTATCAATCAAAGCCAATGAGAAAGCTTAGATGTCTCTATTTGAGTGTGTACTAGTGTAGTGGATTCCTAGATAATTGTTTCCATAGGGAGGTTCTTCTGACCATCATCCAACATTTGGCAAGGAAACTCCCCAATCTTGTCTAAAATATCTAGCCCCTTGTCTATGCTCATATCTAGGGCTTCCTTGAGATCCTTGATCAAACTTTGGAGGAGTTCTTTCATGTTTATCATAGCCTCCCTGTATTCTACAAACATCTTTTTGTTGGGGATCACCCCATGTTGTACCAAAACTTCCAACTTGAATTCCCACATCTGGGTCCATGTATGAATATCTTGCTCCATTAGCTGCAAGCCTTGTGAAAGTGTATCAAGTGCCTGGTTCACATATGCTTTTGCTTCACCCAAGTTGTTGTAAATATTGATAGAAGACCATAGTAGTTGAGTCCCTTAGGCCAACAATCTTTCTATCTAGGCACTTACTGGATGACCTTGACCTCCAATCTTCTTAGCCTTTTGGATGGCTTCTTCATCAACACATACGTTAATAGGTTCTACTTGCTCAGAAGGTTGGGCTATCTTTTGAAGAACAAAATTTAGTTTTTCTACCAACATCTTAAGTTGATCCTTGATCAACTTGTCTATGTCATACCTTTCAAGCAAGGTGGCCAACGTGCTTGCAAGTCCTCCTTCACACTTTTATGCATCTTCTTACCAAGCTCTATCCTTGAAATTGCATAATCAGAAACTTAGATTTCTTCAATACTTTTGTCCTATGGAGGCATGACAACCTTAGCATACTTGTTACTTGATGAATCAATAATCACCCTTGACATTGTTTTGGCCTTCTTTGTTGATTTAGGCTTTATTGGAACTATTTGGCCAAAATCAAAATCATTAGGTGACACAGCTTGCTTCTTCCTCTTTGGCTTCTGAGACATTAACCAAGGGGGAAGAATGGATGAATCTTCTCCAGTTTCTATTACCAATGATTGTGGTGACGAGGTGACAGTAACAGTGGGTCATGATATGGATGGAATAGCATGTGGAATGGAAGTGGTGGTGATAATTGGTGGTGTTTGAGTTAACACAGCAGTAGGGATCACATTACTTGACACTTTGGGTGCAGAAGTAGACATGAACTTATCAAAGTCTAACTGAGTAGTAATGAATGTATCAGGAGTTGGTGATGGCAAACCTGTTGGACTAGGCAAAGAAGAAAGAGAACCAAACATATGCTCCATATTGCCATGAGAAGGACTTTGAAACAATGACTCACTCGTGGGTGATGAAGGAGATGAATGAATGGTTTGAACAAACACAGTAGGGGTAGCAGACACCACAGATGGAGATTGCACTACTAAAACCATAGAAGGTGAGGTAGGAGATATCACCTGAGAGGACTCCAACTGAGAAGTGATAGGAGGGACTTGTGATTAATATACAACATGATTCTCTTCAACACCTACTTGAGCAGATATTCCTTCTTTTTCTTTACCTTCGCCTTTCTCCCCTTTGTTCTTGAAAACAAATTTTAGCTTCTGTGAAGAACTAGAAGTATCTTCCTTGTTCTTAGTCCTCAACTCCTCTCTCTTGCCATAAGCTCCTTCAATATATTCCTCTTGTAACCCTATTTTGAATGGCCTTATCTTTAATCCTTTCCTTTCCAACTAGACATTGGTGTGGGCAAGGGTGATTTGAAACCTGTCCCTTATGGAAGTGGACTCCTTCAATGACCATTGAATTGGTGGAAGAGGGGTATCAACAATTTTATTGCTCTCATACGTAGGGTCCAATATATCATCATCATCGTGCATATCCTCAGGAATATTTGCAAGGTTGAAATTTTTTATTTGTTCTAAGGTAAGCTAATTGTAGTCTAGCTTCCTTACATCTTCTTCAGTCCTACACTTAGCCTAGATATCTTTAATTTTATGTATGTGAGTGTCGTTACCTTTGAGTTTATCTTTCATACCCCTATAATCAAAATCATTTTGTTTCTTGTACATCTTAAGGGTTATCCATTGCAACTCAGATTCCATTGCCTTGGCCTTTGGGGTAGTTGATATTGTGTACCAACTAATGGTCACTAGAAACTTAAAGCTAGACCTATGGGATTCTACTTGTTTACTATGCACATTCATTATCTGCCTGTATAACTCCATCAATATCAATTTATCTCCTAGATACCTTGGAAACATATAGGGTTGCCCATTGAAACACCCAACCCTGATATAGGTAAAGGTTGGAAATTGTATAAATATGCAACCAAACCTCTTTACTTGCTCCCATGCAACATCAGAAACTCTCTTCTTTCCAAGATCCTTTTCAAACATGCAAATGTACTTGTAGAAGAAGGCATCATTGACCTTTTTGAAATGTTTGAGACTCTCTTTTAGAGTCAATTGTGGATAGTATTCATACACTGGTACTTATCTTCTATCACCAACTAAAGACAAGCTAGGGAAAGGCCTCATGCATGTAGCAGCATATACCAAATATGATGTCATGTAGAATCTTAGTGAAGTACATACCTTGGAGAGCTGTTAGAAAATTGCATCACTAATTTTCTTACCCTAGTATATCTATTGATTGTCCTTCTTGATGATGGCAATGTACTGGTACATCCAATCTTGAAAAGTATTAGAAGTTGGAAATCATGACTCTGCTTAGAAGAGTAATCAAATCACCTGTCTCTTTGTTGAACTCACTTTGATAGATTTTTTTAGTCCACCTTGCTATAGTAGGCAAAACTAGAAACTCCAACTTGAGATTGGCGAACAGGAATCCACGAATAATGAGTTGCAAATCCATTGGGAAATGGCAAAGATGATGTGGCAGAGGAGTTCGAAGACAATGGGGAAAAACAATAAAAGATAAATGGTAAAAATAAAAACTTAACATGGTAAACAAATACAAACCCAAATAATAAATCAACGTTAATGCCCAAACATGTCGTGATAGGATGCAGTTGTAGAAAACATCTTTATAACTACATGACTTTCTTTCAAAAAGTGCATAGTCACTAAAAAACTATGACTTTGCATATTAGGCAAAAATGCAATGTCGCTAAAAAATTGCGACTTTGCATGTTAGATAAAAATGCCAAGTATGAAAAACCTGATTTTGCATTTTTCAAAAGTGGGGAAACTAATGCCACTCAAAAGGGTTTTTTGAGACATTTTACTATGCATAAGGCCAATTCAAATTTTCCTTGTTTTGCATGCATAGAGGTCATGGGCTACGAAATGGACAAGTTTTGTAAGGGTTATCCCATGAATTGAGTAAGCTAAATTTGAGGATAACACTCTTGACCATCAATTCCTCAAGAAAATTCTTGACCATGGATTTCTAAGGGTAAATCTATAATGGACACATGTCCCCAAGATGAAAGAAGAATTGGCAAGATTCCTAAGTTGAGACAAAACCCCCATTCATTACTCTATCAATTGAAATCTACGTCATTAATTGACCAAAGTTAATCATGTGATGGTGCCTATCATCTACGTGGGAATCTAAATGTTTCCCCTATAAAAAACTAGAATTGAAATTATGTTAAGTTAAAATTACACGGATCGTTGCATTCGCTACAAGCTTCAAGAATAAAATTGTGTCAAATACAAACATGAAATCTCAAGTAAAATCAAATTTATAAATATCCACATCTGTAGGAAATTTTAAATATAATGACATGTAAAGATTGAAATTGAGAGCTCTAATAAGTTAAAATTTATAAGGATGCTTTTGTCCATGGTATGCTACTATGCATAATGTCATAATACTTTTGGAATTGAGAGCCTGAGCATGTCAAAATTTATAAAGTTCCCACATTTATGGCAAGCACTAGTGGATTTTTTAACCATTGATGGCCCAATTGGATCTATATCCACTAATCTAGCAGTTTGAATCTTCACATACATGTGTTCATAGATAGATGAGGGTTGGAAGCTAATCATTAGTAAGTTCAAACATGAGTGCACAAATTAGTCAAAGTTAGTATGGACATTAGGTCTATGGAACTCTAGAGATAAATCCTTTGAGTTCCAAAACCAAGCTCTCCCAAATAAATCAGAATTGATAATATGTTTGTGCCTAAGACATTGAGAGTCAAGAAGCCTAACAATTGGGTGCATGCCATGTCTTTGTATCAAAGTCAACCCTAGTAGATATGTGTTCTCTTTAGATAAGTTTAGAATACAACCTTAGGATTCTAGAACCGACTTACAATTATGTTTAATATGACTCTCACATCCACTAGGCCATCAAATCTAAGGCCATTAAATTTTTAGATCTAAACACCTAATTAAACCAAGTTGTATAAAATGATTTCACATCCACAAGCATAATTAAAGTATATTAAAGATGCTTGGGATTTCATGAACGCGAGAATGTACCAATTGGAGTTGGCCATGTGTTCCCACACTGAGTGTTGAAATTTGATGCTTCAACCTAAACTAAATCTTGTCTTAAGGCCTATCTCTCAGTTGTCACCCTACATTAAGATAAAATAAGGACTATTTTAGACCTAGACATGAATGCCTAAGCTCAATGTTATTATCTAACCCAAGAAGCCAAGTATGCCTATCTAGAAGAATTTTTGGGTGACTTTTCATAGGGATTTATTGATGTTGTAAGACCACATTCTTTTACATGGTTTAAATGGCCTAATGGGCCATTAAGGATAAAATTTTAGGTTTAATTTTGAGATTGATTAGGGATTGATCATGCAACTACTCTATTTATGCAAGTAGTAAGAAAGCTAAAGTTCAAAAGTTAGTCCTTTGTAGTGTATCAATAGGCAATAATTGATATCATTGTGGTTTCACAAGTTTAACTTCAACCATGAGGAAGACAAAGAGAGAAGTTGACAAAAGAAGGAAAAGAGCCGTTCATATATGAGTTGCTAAGCTTTGTGATGGAGATAAAAGAGCAAGGGTGATGAGTGGAGAGAGACCCCAACAAAATGGAAAATGAAATACTAAAATCAATTGCAAAAGAAATACTCATCATTTTGCATGAAATAAGAGACTAAATTTTTCCAAGGAAACTAACAAATTTTATAGTTGGATAGCATTGGAATGAGCAAAATAGGAACCAAAAAGTGGGATGGTACCTAGCAAATTCTAAGGAAGAATCCATCTAAATAAATTGTCAGGAACACATCCAGCATTGGGGATTATGAATAAATCAAGTCAAATAGATGTGGTGGTATCAAGTGGTAGGAGGAAGAACATAGCACCTTTTATTTATTGAGGACCTCACTTCACCAAATGCAATCTATGGGATTATTTTATAATTATTTTTTTTTTATAATAACAATGTAGTTGTTTCAATTCAATTGTTTCCTACTATTATAATGCGTACACAAAAATATTCATTATAATTTTAGATGTACCTTGGGACCTCAAGTGTGATACTATTAATGATAGTTACAAAGTGATTTAGCTTTTATAAGAAAAGAAGGTACTTCATAACAAATTCCCTCTTCTATTGTAAACATTAAAAATGCTCATTATAAAGACTTATAATAACTTGGAAATATAAGTTCTCTTATAACCATAAAGTTGTCAAATGTATTTGCATGAGATGAAGAATTAAAGTTCATCATTCTAGATTCTTTCAAGAAAACTATTTTTCTTACCTTCATTGCATAAAAACATGTATGCTTATGATAATGTTCATTTCATTTTTAAATCAACTAAACACAAATTATTAGCTATGACTCATTAGTATTTGGACATTTTGAGATGAATCATCAATTATAAAAGTTTGACATGAATCAAGTACAAGAATTCAAGATTTTTAATGCAGTTGTGATTAAGGATTGTAAACAAATATTAGATGTGGCAAATGGAATTTAGTCTTCACTAGCATTTGCTAGGTATGCGACTAATGCAAAATTATTCAATTCCTATCTTACCAAATGGAATTTAACTTTACTACCATTTGTTAGGTTTGCCACAAGTGAATAAAGTAGTCAGTTTGACCATATTATGAATGTAATTATAATATTCATTTCAAACCTATGATGTCTCCGATTGTGTTTCTCTAAAATTTTCCTTATGCTTTTGACTATCTCCTATTTAGCTCTCTCCTAGCCACCTTGAAACCCTCATCTCATTAGGATCCAAATAAAAAAGCAACATCACTGTAAATACTCCTAAGCCTATGTTCATATGTGATTTGTAGGTACCAAGAAAACACATCGACACAACCACCATAACTTTAACTGTCATTGTAATGATAAAGTTTAGGGTATCTTGAAGATAGCTAGCACAGGTAAGAATGCCAACCATGCACACATAATGATCAATTGTACATGTAATGCAATAAGGGTTACTTGTGTGATTGAAGTATGTACATCCCTCATCTACTAAACTTGCCTAGCTACATGCACATAGAAGACAAGCAAAACTGATAATGTCATGATATGTTCTAGAGTGCTTCATTAATTCAAAGATTTTGAAAGCATCCTTGCAAAATCCATTTTGTGCATATCCTGCAATCATATCATTCCATGAGACCACATTATTTTGTAAATAGTTCACGTGTCTTGTCTATGCTTCCACATTTTCCATACATGTCAACTAGAGCATTTCCAACTAGAATATCTACAAAAATCCCACTTCCATTATGCTTTGATGGATGCCCATACCCTATTCCAAAGCTCCCATTTTGACATAGGCGGGGAGGATACTGGCTTTAAAACTGTCAATTTCATTTGCTTGAAAGTTTCTAAAGCCTCATCAACAAATCCATTTTGAGCATATTCCTGCAATCATGGCATTCCATGAGACCACATTTCTTTGAAGCATTTTGTTAAATAGTTCATGTGCCTTGTCTATGCTTCCATATTATGCATACATGACTACCAGAGCAGTTGCAACTACAACATCTAAAAAAATTCCTCTATCATTTATGCTTTGATGGATGTACATACCCTATTCCAAAGCTCCCATTTGGAACAGGCTAGAAGGATGCTGACAAATGTTGTAGAGTTTAGACTTACGCCTGCCAATTGCATTTTATTGAAAGTTTCTAAAGCCTTTTCAACAAATCCATTTTCTAAATACCTTGCAATCGAGGCATTCCATGAGAACACATTTCTTTGAGATATTCTGTCAAACAGCTCATGTGCCTTGTCTATGCTTACACATTGTGCATATCCTGCAGCCATGGCATTCCATGAGATGATATCTCTTTAAGGCATTATGTCAAACAGTTAACGTACTTTGTCTATACTCCTAAATTTTGCATCCATGTCTACCAGGGTAGTTACAACTACAACATCTGACAAAATCCATGTATCTATCCTATGGTGGATGTCCATATCCTATTCTAAAGCTCCCATTTTGGTACAGGCTGGAGGATACTAGCAAAGGTTGTGGAATCTGGCTTTACACCTGCCAATTGAATTTGCTTGAAAGTATCTAAAGCCTTTTCAACAAACCTATTTTGTGTATATCCTACAATCATAGCAGTCCACAAAAGCAAAGGTGCCAAGGCTGCAACAAAAGCATCCACATCTTCATGAGAGGACTTTTTAGAGTCTGAATCACTGAAATCCTTCTTGTTTTTCTTTTTCTTCTCCTCCTTGCACTCTTTCCAGATGTGACCACTTTTTCTACAATTCCAACACTTCACTTTGGACTTTCCAGTCTCCATTTTGATTCTACTCGATGTGTTTTCCATCTTTTGCATGCAATTAGGTTATTGAATTTTCACAATTGTAAAACTCCCACTAAAATAATATTAAACCCAAAACCCTTCTACCCACAACAAGAAACTAAGTTGATCAGGGTCTAATACCAATTGAAAGGAAGCATAGGTGTAGAATCAGCTTCCAAAACTAGTCTTATGAGGAGAGGGTTGGAGTTAATTCTTTCAAACCTTTCAATGATTACAGTTTATTAAGATTCATATACATTTAGTTAATTAAGATTTAAAAACAAGAAACATTAACATAGTGATTTTTACGTGGGGAAAACTTTTTCAGATAAATAACCCCACACTCCAAACACATAATTTAATTATATTATTGTAAACTTTTTATGGTTACAATATAACTCTCAGAATAAGTGTTTCTTGAGGAGTCTTCACTATTGCAGAATCTAGAAACAAACTGGAAGCATTTTAGCTCTTCAGAATTGCTTCAACATGTAATACAACTTCAAAAACACTTCAATACACATAATGCAAGAGTTGCAAAAGCAAATTGCCCTCAAAAAGCTAGCTTAGCTTTCTTCACCAACTCCTTTGCAAAAGCATAGAAAGAATTTGCTTTCAAATATGTTTTAAAGACATAAAATCTTATTCTATCTTTCCTAGGCATCCACTTCCCAAAAAGGAATATTTTCCAACTTTAAAATCTTTTTCAAATCAAATTTCCAAAAAAGGAATATTTTCCAACTTGAAAATCTTTTCTAAATCAAATTTCTAAAAAGGAATATTTTCCAACATGAAAATCTTTTCCAAATCAAATTTCCAAAAAACAAAGCATATCCTCTTCATGGGTGCTCTAAAAAGATAAGGATAAGATTTGCCATAAATGGTAACTTCTTGCAATAGAAACCTACTAAACAAGACCCAAGGTCAACCGAGGTGGCACTCATTGTTTTTATCAATGAAAAGCAAAATATAATTTTTTGAGAAAAAAATAAAAAGCAAAAAGCACAAAACATTTTTTTCCAGAATGGCTTAAAAACACCATTTCTAAAAAAGCAAAAGGAAAAATTACTTTTTCACCTAAAAATATGAAACACCATAAAGGACTCTAAGGTTGAGACACCTTAATCCCAACACTCCCTGCTAATTTATTTTTCCTATATAAAATTTTAAATAAGACACAAGCTTATGAAGTTGTAGTATACTCTCCAGGATGCGCAACTGACCATCTTCCTATCCATATTGCCAAAAATATGGATGTTGCATTCCTCATGCACAACCATGCAAACTACCTTCGAAAGACCATATTCATTGTTTAAAATATGGATATAGTAAGGAAAGGATTCTTAATCATGTTTGGAATCAAATATACTATATGCCTTCATTTTTCCTATATATTTCCATAATTCTTGTTTTCCTAACTATAGCATCAAATAAATGCATTTATTAGTTATGGATTAATACAATATTTTAAAAATTATTATAATGCTTGTTTAAGGTCACATTGGTAGGGTAAAACAACTTAGAATGTAGGCTTATTGTTTTATATCGGATCCCTAAACATGTATACGATAATATTTTTATCAATTGTAGTTTCCAGTTTATTCATGTAGATTGAGGTGAAGGAGGTCGCCATCCATATTGACCTCATACATAGTAAAGATGAATTTTAGATAAAAAGATAGTTATTAGTAATCGCATGTATGGTATTTGAGACAAACATTTTATCATGTCATAATGAATTACCTTCATAAAAGATAAAGGGTTTAGACACAATCCATTAAAAAACATGCTCTCGGTATCTTATGAAATTTTAGAGAAAGTGAGGAAAAAGTATTAAAAAATTCCATGGAGACTGGAGAGATAGACTCTTTATTAAATAGTTGCAAACATTTTGTGGAAGTCCAGAGACCTGCTTGATAGGCAAATAAGATAATATTAAGGTTCCACTTTTATTTCAAACTACTATCTACTCTTGGTAACTTACCATTTTAGTGGGTTTTCTACACTTCATTTTCTCATTTTTGCAGGAGGTATCTGACCACACGAGACTATAATTTGTGATGTATAGGGGAGTTAGAATTGTTGACAGGATCTCATTCATTTAGAAAATGCATGTAGTGGTTTGGTTATTTGTATGCATCTTGAATAGATAGAACTAATATACATCATTTTTTTGCAAAAAAAGCAAGTATGAAAAATATGATAGTGAGTTGATGGAAATCAATTATTGTCTATAACCCTATCCACATGCATCATCCACCATCTATTCTGCCCATTTAAAGGGAACCTAAAATAAAAGAACCATTAGACTTGAAGGAAAATAGATCCATATTATGCATCAAATGTTGAAGAATTAGGTACATGTTAGCATGTATTGAGTTGCCTAGAGATGTATTTATGACTACAGGTTGTTGTTGGTTGTGAGTGTGGGTATATATAGTTACCAAAAAATATGGGTGTGCACATGTATAGTTAACAAGAGATGTATGGCTATGGAATTGGAGTTTCCTAATAACCATGAAAATTTGTCTATGCCAATGGCTAATGATACCATAATGATCCACAAGTATATGATCAAAAGGTTGGAATCATATTTGGACAACTATACATGAATTTTGAGGAAGGATTACAATTAATTTTATATTTAAAGTGATACAAATATGATAAAGCTTGTAAAAAGAAAATTATATTCTATCATCCAATGCGAGTCTATGAAAGTGCACAAGTCAAGGTCAAACCAAAAACTTGGCAAACAAAGAATAAAGTTGGTTGATGATTATTTAATATTTATGCTTCCACCAAATATGGGTAAAGAACACACTGATTTGGAACTATGGTCCAAGGACTCCAAACTCGCAAATGTTATCCTAAGTCAATCAAGGATAAAAGTAATAATAATCTGAGTTACTATGTATGTGATATATACTACTTAGAAAATGTTTTTTTTGCATCTTTTGATTCTTGGTAAAGAAAGACATTCATTTTGTATCTAGAGAATACCAAGAATTGGATGAAAGGGCTATTGTTAAGAATAGATTACCCCATCAAGTATAGTGTGTAGTAATATTTGCAAAGATTAAATCATGATTTTCTTGGTTTCAAATACGAGTGAGGGAAAACAACCAATAAATAACAATCTTTTTTCTCAAAATTTGCAATGGCCAATGTGGATCCTATGTAATGCCTTTATAACTTGGCCAATGATTCTCTTGTTTGTAGAAGAATTACGGAGGATAAATTGAACCACTTGAAAACCTACTTCATCATTCTTACAACTAAGTTCTTTATTTTCCATAGAATGAAATTGGTTTTGCAAAGAGCGAGCTTGTGTACATGGGAGATATCCTACTAAGTATCAATTCATCCTTAACTAGCCCACTCCAAAGAATGACACTTGGTTGGGATAAATCAATGTTCACAACAATTTCCATGGATGACAAAAATTAGCTATCAAACAAAGTTCAAATAATAAAGGAAAAATAAGATTCCTTCTATAATGACTTCCAATCCCATACTTGGAATTTTAAAAATTTCATAACCATTTATAATATAATGTGATGTACCAGGAAATTACATAGGTGTAGTTATGACCTAAAATTAAATAAAATTAAGTTATTATGCATTTATGATAAATAAATGTCGATCTCATGTATATTTTAGAAAAGGTTAGGCACAATATATGATAGGGGAGTACTTTATTGTCTCATTAGTCCACCAAAGTATTCTTATTTTTTTGTGCTTGTGGTACTGATTTTGTATGAAGATGGGAAGTTAGCACTGAGGCTCAAACCCATTTCAAATGACTCTTTGGGCCACCTCCATGACTAGAGCCCATTTGTATTAGGGACCTATTGTAGCTAGTTTGTAGTAAGTTGCAATGATGAGGAAAGAGTTTCTAGCCTTGATTAGAGAAGAGTTGGTATGTAATAGGGGAGTACTTTATTGTCTAAATTGTCCAAAGCTTGAAACTTTTTTCCTTGAAATAACTTGATTGAACAATAAACAATGTAGATAGGACATCTACAAGGTCATGAATTTGAATTTTAGTATAAGGACACTACCAAATCAATAACGTAGTTATTGAAATTATGACATGATGAAGAGCTAGAGGCTCCAACACACCACTCAGTGAATCATTCATCTTTGACACTCACATTATTACATTCAATTGCTTTATAAAGACATTCAACTTGCTAACTACCCAAACCAACTAACTAACTTATAATTAATAACTAACATCTAATAAATTAACATTAATATGTTAATTTATTTATTACAACACACATTCTATGTCATGTACATTGATTAATTCCTAACACCACCCTTTAGTGCTGACATAGGAATTTTAGCATCAACAATTGGCTTTGGCTAGTTGTCACCTTCGTCTTTTGAGTTGCCATTGAAATCCACCTGCTTCAAATTTACTCCCCTTTAATGAAAGAACTTCAAATCTCCATGGATGTCAGTTTCCACGAATCATGCACCCAAACTATTATACAAATATTTTGAAAAAATATGAATCTTTCACATCCTTATTACTCCAAAAATACATTTATCTCTCTAAATAATTCTAGCATTCCCCTTAACTATGCAAACATAATCTTTTAAAATGTTTGGAGCCACCACATAAAAGAAATATATGAATAACCTTATAGACATACTCTATTAATGACCTTATAACTACATCATCTTTCATTAATATGCTCTCAGAGATGCATGTTACCTTTGAAAATTGTTGAATAACTCATTCATTCTCATAGAACTCTCTAATAGATATTAAATTTTTCCCTCTAAAGTTTTGAATAGTCACATTTTGTCAAATTGAAAGCTTGCAAATACCGAGATCACCGTTCATCTATTTTGGTTTTCTACACAACGTCGGTCTCTTCCTAGTGCATGTTAAGTACATAAATGCATTCTAAATAAAAAACTGAAGAGTAAGGAAGAGCCTTTGGAAACAATTTTTCCCAGTCAGTTCTAAGGTCATCTTCCCTTCCACAAACATGGGCTTCACTTTAATAGGTCGATGACTTTTTCTCCCTACACAACCAGTAAAAACTCATCTTTGTAGGATGTAGAGTATCAAAAACTCAAATGTTGTATTGAACTTCAAATTAAGTAACCTTTTTCAAATGTCGGTCAAAGCTTTGTCTTGAAATATGGAATTTGATTGAAAATATTTTCCATTGCATGGCAATGATAGAGAGATCTTTATTTTTCTTGAAGTTTGTTTGGAGACTCCTTCGCACAATATACATAAATGAGAGTAAAATTTTCCTTTGATGGAGTTTGCTAACATGTTAAACTTAAGATCTCATTAGTTAATTTTCCAAGATAGGGTCGATAAGTTTCGTAGAGATTTACAAAATACCATAAAATTCAATTCCTTTCTATAAATATTTTAACAACAAATCCTCAAACTGTTATGCACTTCAAAAATAAAAACTTCATGCAATTGTTTTATTGTAGTAAACTAACCTATCGAAAGATCAAGGGGACAATATCTTCAGCCAATCGAAGGAGTGGGAAAATGTAACATCACCATCCTGTGGAGACTCAGGAGAGCTGGTTGTTCTTTGGAGAAGACATTTGCCGTGAATGGAGATGATAGGGAGAAGTGATAACTGGTTACTTGGTAAGTTTCTAGGAGTTCTTAACTATAAAGATCTCTGGGTGTTGTGTGTATATGGACCTTCAGGCACAACTTAAAAATAGCAAGTATGGTCTCAGCTTAGCCAGTGGTTAAATTGCTCAAGAAGAAAAGGGTTATCTTAGGGGGAGATTTCAATGTAGTCCTAGATGAAAATGAGAAGCAAGGGGTTATATCTCACCTTTCAAAGTCTCAAATGGATTATAAGGATTTTATTGTGAACAAGAACCTCTTGGGCTATATTCCCAAGAATTGTAAATATATGTAGACAAACAAAGAAAGGATTTTCTGGAGATTGTAGAATGGTTAGATATATTTCTCATCTCTAGTGTCTTCAAGATAATTGGGTGTATGAGGATTTTGATATTCTTGCTTTCTCTAGGTCTCATCACTTTCTAGTAAGGCTTAGGATAGGCGTGGAGGCGGGGGTTGGGAGAAAAAACTTCAAGTTCCAAGAAATGTGGTTTAGATAACTAACCTTCATGTCATTGGTGCAAGATTGGTGGCAAGTGGCCCCTTTTGTGAGAGGATTGAGAATGTTTCAGCTTGTATCTAAGCTTAATTTTGTGAAGAAGGTTATGGATTGGAATAGAGATCATTTCAAGAACATTTTTATGGAAAAGAAAAGGATTCAACAAGAGTTACACCTTGTGGAGGCTAGAGTAATTAAATTTGGTATGGATGCTGATTGTTATCAAAAGGAGAAGTGTCTAAGAAGAGAGATGGAAGAAATATTGAAGAGAGAAGAAGTCTTCTGGCAGCAAAAATCAAGGGAAACCTGGCTTAAAAGGAGGGGATAGAAATACATCCTTCTTTCATCTTTCGACTAAAATCAGGATAGCTTCAAATTCGATTTGCAATATAGTGAAGAGTAATGGGGTGATGACTACTAACATGGATGAGATAAAAGATGAATCTAGGTCTTTCTTTGGAAGTTTACTTTCAAAAGATGAAAGTTTGGCTCAATGGGAAGAAGACAAGGTCAATATACCTAGGATGGTGTCAGAGGGGTAAAACAAGGAGCTAATGAAGGAGTTTTCATTGGAAGAAGTTAAGGCTGATGTCTTCTCTATGCTAGGAGAGAAAGCACCAGGTTTAGATGGATGGATGAGTTCTTTTTTCAAAATTGCTGGGACATTGTGGGAAGAGATGTCTTCCTGGAAGTTGAAGAATCAAGGAAATTCAAAGATGTTCTTTAAAAAATGAAGAATACTAGTTTAATGCTTATCCCCAAGGTAAAGACTCCTATGAAGTTTGAAGATTTTAGGCCAATCTCTCTTTGTAACTATGTATATAAAATCACATCCAATGTGGCAACCATAAGACTAGCTTCACTTCTACTAGATATCATTTCAAAGGAATAGGGAGGATTTGTTCCAGGGAAGGAGATAGAGGAGGGGGAAATTCTTACTCACGAGATTCTTCATTCAATCAAAGAAGGGAGAGATCCAAGTATGGTTATAAAATTGGACATAGAAAAATCTTATGACAGGGTTGATTGGGAATTCCTAATGCTGGTTCTTGGTCAGTTGGGCTTTTCTACAGCATGGAGAAAATGGATCTATTCTTGTATAACAATCTCTAGAATCTCTGTATTGGTTAATGGAATGGAGACTATTCCATTTGAACCAACAAGGGGCCTAAGGCAAGGGGATCCCCTCTCCCCTTACCTCTTCATCCTCATGTCTGAAGAGATGACGTGGGCTATTAGGGAAGCAAATAGGAGGATGATGTGGCAAGGCATAATGATTCAAGGATTACAAGAAACCTTCACCCATGCACTTTTCGTTGATGATACTATCTTATTTGGTCAAGCTACAATGAGAGAAGACAAAGTGATCAAGTATATGTGATTGACTTTTATTACAGTGTTTTAGGCCAATTAGTGAATGATTGCAAATCAAAAAAAATTGTTCAACTTAGACACAGGTAAGCAAGGTGAAATAGCCAACATATTTAACTTCAAAATTGAAGCCTTCTGGGAAGATATCTTGGTATTCCTTTGTTTAATGGGAGATATAAAAAGGACTTTTGGAAGGAGGTGATCTCCAATCTTAAAACTAAAATAGGTACTTGGAAACGAGGTTGGTTGACGTTGTGTGGTAGACTGACCATGATCAAGGTGGTATTGACAACCATCCTTGTATACATGATGTCAATTTTACAAATCCTAAAAAGGTGTGTGTTTGGAACTAGAAAAGATTTGCAGACAATTCCTTTGGCAAGGGACCTCAAAAAGAAGAAAAATTCACCTTCTTGCTTGGGAGAAAATTTGTAAACCAAAGCTTCAAGGGGGGGCAAGAATCTTGAATTTTAATATACAAAATCAGGGTTTAGGAGCAAATTTAGCCTGGAGCATGTATAAGAGACCCCAATCCTAATGGGTTAGGTTCATGAAATTCAAGTATTTGGATAGTGTGGAAAGAGAGAGGATATTCACAACAAAGAATCCTCCATGGGGGTCACCCATGTGGAACTTCATTATCAAAAGTAGGGAGGTTATCCTGCCACACTTATCATGGGTAGTTCATAATGGGGAAAAAGCATGTTTTTGGGAGGACTCCTAGAACAAATAGCCAAAGCTTTCATTATGGGAAGAGCTCAAAGAATCAAGAATTTATCTGAAGCTTCATTGGGGAAGCAAGGTTAGAGACTATTGTTATTTGGTGGACGGCTTGGGTATGCATAAAGCAGTATGGAGAAATATAATGGATTGTAATTTTCCACAGGCTCAAGAAGATTTTCTTTAAGGTTTACTTAGGTCTAGAGTGGTCTTCTTATTGAACCAAGAGGATGACCTTGTATGGACAACAGATAACTTAGGTTTGTACATAGTTAAGGCTACACGAGTCTTAGTGCAAGGAAAAAGTCAGATTGGCCTACACACTTACGTTGGAATGATGCTGCTCTACCAAAAGTTGGAGCTTTTGTATAGCTTGCAATGCACAAGGGAATCCTTTATGAAGATAGAATTCACAAATTGGCCATAGGTTTGAATTTTAAGTGTGTTCTATGTGGGAAGGAGGAGAGTCTTGACCATCATTTACTTCAGTGCTCCTTTAGTAGAGAATGTTGGTATTAGATCCTTAGAAAGTTAAATTGGGTCACACCCTTACCAGAGTCCCTATTATCATTGTTCAAGAGCTAGCCTAAATTATGGTCAAAAGCAACATTTGCATGTTTATGGGATGTGTGCCCTTCCATGGTGGTTTGGCATATTTGGTGAGAGAAATTTCAGAATTTTTAGGAAGGAAGATTTGACAATTCAAAAGGTGTGTGAGAAGCTAGACAAAGCTATTTCATAGGTAGTTTTGGCCAAGATAAGAAGATCAAGCATTTGGTGTGAAAAGTGGTTATGTTGGGATGATGAGATGGTCTAGAATTGGATTCATTTAGAGCCAATTGCTAATGGAGCAATAGGGATGCCAAGCTCTAAGGGAGTGAATAGAAGCCAAGTTACATGGATTCCTCCAAATCAACCATACTTTAAACTTAATTTTGACGGTGCATGTAAAGGTGATCCAGGGCTGTTTGGAATGAGATGTGTCATTAGTAATTATGAAGGGAGGCTGATGGTGGCCAAATCAATGAAAATCTAGCAAGGAACCAATAATGAGGTGGAGGCTTGGGCTCTTCTACATGGTTTCCAACTGGCTAGATATTATAAGGTTAAAAACCTATGGATTGAGGGGGATTCTCTTAATATTATTAGAGCATTCAAGGCCAAGAAGTTGGATAATTGGAAGGTAAACTACATTCTTTAGCAGACTCGGGATTTAGTTGGGAAGTTGGACAATTATCAAATTTCTCATTGTTATAGAGAAGGTAATAGAGTGGACAATGCTCTAGCAAACAAAGCCATAGAACAAAGCTAGGATGTATGGATCTTTGATCCTAGACAAGGGAGCCTACCCACTCAGCTGATGACCTAGATTAAAGATGACATGGAGTCCCTTAAGGTTTTCTGATTCAGATTGATCATGTGTGTTCTTTCTTTATTTATGTTTGGTGAACGACTCTTTGGTAGAGGCGATGTGAGGAATATTTAAGGGACACCATGGCCAAGAATGTTCCATGCATGTCATATGGCCTTTTGACACATGGCTCGTTAGTTGAATTCATTAGCATGTGTTATTTCATGATAGCTTTTGATCAAATGTTCAAATCCAAGGGTGTTTTGGGTTGGAGCGAATGGGCATTAATTGTTAGTTATTGAGGGAGGTGCTTAAGGCTATCTCATCATACCTCTAACAACAAGTCCTTAAGACTAATAATGGACCAATTACCCTTGTCATATTACGGAGCCTCTCGCACGAAGGACATCTAGCTCTAATATCCATTGGAGGATAACCCAGCTGAATGCAGGTTTACACAATCACCAATTTATAATAAGATGACGCGAGGGGTGTGCAGAAGCTACCCCATTTAGGTGATAAGGACTTGGCATATTTATGGAAGATTCATGGTATATAGAAGGAATTTTCAATGGAGGCACGAGACATATCCAAAAATGATCTACATTGTTATTGCAAAGGACCGATATTCTTGATGAATGACATTGTATCGCATTTGATCTAGATGCCTCAGGATTGGGAGGGGAAGTACACACGCACCGACTCCCTTGTTTATTTATTCATTTTGCTTCATTATCGAGGGCATGTCATTTTATTCAAATTGCTACGATAGTCCTTTGGTCTTGTATTTGCTTTCTCTTGTAGGTTCTATCTATGGAGGACGATAAGCTCAACCAACACCTTTTCTTTCCTGCCATGTCGTGGGAACCTGAGATATATGGCAAAGTAAAAATCATGAACATGGCTCAAATTGTTGACTTGGGTTGCACTATGGTCTAGTTTGCAGTGTGCAATTCTGTGGACATAGGTGGATTCAAGGATATGAGGAGAGTTTGTTGAACTGGTTTGATGTAGTGTCTCACATCTTGTCGAACATTGTGGATATCATTCAAGATGACAGTTATGTCCACGCTATTGCCATGGGTTTGTTCTTTGATCACCTTTATAGCATAGATAGATGGAACCCAACTTTGCAGGCTATGACATGATGAGAGGCGAGGCCATGGTTGGAGGCTTATTCCCCATCCAAACTCTTAGAACATCATCAGCAAGTGAATGCATGTTTAAAGCTATACAGGTAGGCCTAGCTTGCAGGTGCATCAATGGGTTGGAGAGAGCTCTCCATGGATAGAACCATTGCTTCTCCAAATATATAGTGAATAGGTACAGGGATGCCTTTATTTCTATTCAATTCCTTTGAGTCCACGCCCCAGATTGGGCTCCCCATCTTCTCAAGGAAATCTTTGATGAGGACATGCAGTTGGGCATCATGGAGTGATCGAGATTGTTAATCAGGTGGAGCCAGCCAGGACTGGGATGAGTTTTGTGCATCCAGGGCCTGCGCATGGTGATGATTTTGGGGCGAGGGCGAGGGATAATGCTTGATTTGTTTTATGTTGTCGTCTCTTGTTGCAGTGTCGTGGTTTGTTTGTGTTACTTTTTTGGCTAGCTATCTCAAGGTTGTCGTCGGTCTATTTTATTTTTTGGGTGATAATGTTTTGGGTGGTTGGTCCAGCGTATGGGGTAGTATAGGGCCTTTTATGTTCGATTTGTATATTCTTGCTAAGCTATATGCTTATGTGGATACTTCTAGCACTATACTAGCTTGAAATGTATGAGAGAGTTCATAGAAATGTGCATACTTAGTGAGCCTGTCCACAACCACCAATATTACATCTAGATTATCTAACATTAGTAACCTTGTAGCGAAGTTTTTTTATATTTCCTCCTAGTGTTGCATCAAAATGGCTAATACCTTTAGGAGCCCTAACATCTTGATCATTTCTCATTTATTTTGTTGACATACCAAACATTTGACCACAAATTTCTATATATCCCCTTAAGACCTTCCCAAAAAGTTCTTCTTTCTATGACAGTAGTTCTTTGAGAACCCTGAATGTCCTCCTATTGGTGAGTTGCACATTTGAGACAAGATGCTTGATTTAAACTAAGAATGGTTGAACAAAAAGAGCATGTCTTGTACTCGATACATGATGGTAATGGATCAAATGAATGATCGGTTATAATCAAACGTGTATCTAGTATGTATTGAAAGACATAGATTAAGGTGTCTAAGAGAATTAATGCTATGTTTATCAACATGAATTTTCCATTACAAAGTATGGATACTCATTCAAGTTGGATTACAATGCATATTACAGAGACACTCTATAATGTGTACCCTACAAATAGTAAGCCATCAATTTGCTAATTCTCAAAACGATCATCTCCTAGACATTAGAGTGGTGGATCGGTATATATTTGGTCCCCACACATTCCTCAACTATTCGTAACCCAAAAAATATTTCATCTACCTAACAATTACTGAACTTTATTGCAACAGTTTATCTTCTTAGGAACTGTTCATCTTCATCCATCGACTAAACAATCAACTGGCAGTTGTCAACCAGTGGGCACTTTAGCAAGTAGATGAGTATTATTTGCAAGAATGAACATCATGTAGAACCATCCAAAGGACACGTGCTCATAAATAATTGTGCCCTCAAAACATGTGTTATGGGCAACTACTTATGCACACAAAGGAACATATGCATGCAATTCCAAATATCAATTATACCAAAACTGTCATGCAATTCTATGAATAGAGAAGCCAAATGCATGGTGAAGACCCTATGCAGAAAATAAAACATACGAAATAGAATAGAACAAATGTGAATGAACAAGACCTGTGTGCCAAAACATGTTTTTCATTTATGCAAGATTGCACAACCCACGAGATGCTCCTAGATCTAAACCATAAGGAATCTCATTTACGAATGAACTTATCTCAAGAATATGGATTCTTCTCAAGTTGTTAAATGAGCTTCTTTGTTGGAGGGTCATGTTACCACTAGGACCATGTTGCTTATACCCACTGAGGATGTAGCAAAGAAATGGCACAAATTACTGATTAATCTACTACTTGTCGAGGAGGGCATCAGCTACAATATTCTCCCTACCTTTCTTTGTAAATAATTTTCAAATTCATATGCTAGCATCTTGGTTACCTATTTTTTTTACCCCTCTAAACATGATTGTTGCTCCAAAATATACTTTAGACTCTCATGATTTGAAATGCCTTCCCATGCAGTATTGGCATAATTATTTAACTCCAAGAATGATAGATAACATTTATTTCTCATGTGTTGGCCTTACCAAGTGCTTTCCTTTGAGTTTCAAACTCTCAAATACTAAGGGATGCCCTTTTTGCATCAATATTGCCCCAATGCCATGTACCAGATCACCGCATTCTACCACAAATGTTTATAAAAAGTTTGGGGTAGCTAGCACAAGGGGTGGAAGTAAGAGCTTCTTTAAGTTCCTAGAATGCCTGGGTGGCTTCCTCTGACCATGAAAGGGAATCCTTCTTTAGCAATGTTGTTAAGAGCATTGCTAGATGCAAGAAAATCTTCTATAGTATCCTGCCACCCAAGATTCCTCTTAAACCTTTGATATTTTTAGGTGTTGACCACTCTTTGACTACTACAATCTTCTTAGGGTCCACCTTAGCACCTTCATGTGACACCAAATGCCCTAAGCACTCCACTTCTTCTACACCAAAGGCATGTTTTGATGTTTTGTATAGAGTTTTTTATCTTCCAATACTCGTAACATCCTCTCCACAAGCTGCAAATGTCCTTCCCATGTTTTATTGTAGATACGGATGTCATCAAAGAACACCAACACAAATTTCCAAACAAATAGGTAAAAAATTGAACTCATAAGGCTTTTAAAGGTAAATGGAGTATTAGTGAGTCTAAACAGGATAACTAAGAATTCATAACAACCCTTGTGTGTCATGAAGGTATTCTTGTGCAAATTGTCCTCCTTTAGCCAAATTTGGTGATACCACAAATGCAGATCTAAGAATGGCATGACGCCAAGCACCATGATAAGGTGTCACATAAGACAAGAAACATTGAAAGTAAAAAAACAAAGGGGTCTACATGCGTTGGAGTAAGTACAATATATATAGTCTGATCTATATGGGACAATATTATATAATTGATTTTATCAATTATTTGTAATTGGTTTTTGTGATTGTCATCATCCTCCAAGCATGTAGAACTACGAATACGAAGGAGCAAAGGCACATGAAGGAAAATAATTTTTTTGGGTCAACATGGAAGGATGCTAAATCATCCAATGCTTTGGATGATCCCCAAAATATGTATGCAATTTAAAGTACAACACATAGAAGAATGTAGATATAGATAGAAGAATGCCATGAATTTTTTGTTCTCCCTATATCCAAGTGCCTACAAGGGCATCAAGGGTCATCCAACGAGGACTAACAAACACTCTATCACACCATGCACATGTGGGGGTTACAAATCACGTAGGCAAACACACATAAACATAGATGCATGAAGGGACTGCACTTAAGGGTTAGACCCTAGCAAGTCAGTCACCTCCCAATCTTGCTCATCATAAAGGGGTGGAGGATAGGCCATGACAGAGACCACATTGAGGAAAGTGTTGGGCACAATGCTTGGTCCATCACATAGAGGATCAGCATCCAAGGGAGGATCTTCATGTGATTCATCAAAGGAAAGGTACATCAATCATGTGAAGATCATGGGCAATGATTGTATCTCTCATAAGGACTCAAATACATCCTCTTAAGGGGAAGAGTGATTGAAGTCACTATCAGAATAGATGACAAGTGGTGGCTACCCAATGTTGATGGTTAGATCACGAGCACTGCTAGCCATAGGTGGAGATGAGGCCTCCACGATTGGTGGAGCATGAACCAAAGGACTCGGTGGTGGTGAGGGTGGTGTGCACTTTGGCTTGCAAAAAGGTGGAGTTAGGTAGGGCTCTAGTTTATGCTTAGTCTACAAGCATGGAATGTACATGTCAACAGTTATGGAGCATAAGATATCAAGGAACACCTGATGCTGGGTATGTAGGGTGGGAGCTGGCTATAACAAAGTGGTGTTAGGAGCATTGCTAATGTTAGGCTGTAATGGTTAAGGAGGATTCAAAGATATCAAAGAAAAAGGTGGGAGATCAAAAAGAAAAGGAGGTGAAGGAGTTAGAGGATCCACAGGTAGCTACACAGGAGAGGGATGCTCCTTAGGAGGTTGTGCCTCAGTAGTGCATATGTGGGCTATGACATAATGACAATGCCAGTGATCTGTCACCTATTGGTTCCATCGAGAGAAAGCGAGAGACTCTGCTAAGGAAGTTGGAGGGTCTTCCAACATGGGTTCTAGGTCCCCATGTTCACAAGGATGCATGGGGAAACTGATAGAACTTTTAATTATTGGGTGACCATAAGTGAATGGAGAGGGTTCCTCAACATGGGTTGCTTTCCTCTTGCATCCATAGGGGTAGGAGGAACAAGAGAAACCACCCAATGTTAGGGAGCCACTGGAGGGGAAGGAGCAGGAGCTCTCAGTGGTAGTGGGTTTCCTCATGTTTTTGAAGTAGCAAGAGGAACAAAACTAACCAATGAATACTGAGAGGTCTCAAGAACACGCGGTGCTCTAGGATGTCCTCACAAAGGTCCTCTAGGTCTCATGTAAGATGTAGGAGGTCAAACCATAGAGTATGTTCCTGAAGCATGGGGGAGGTGAGGTGCACTTTGTGCGAGTTACTTTCCTCTTCCTGTCATAGAGACAATGGAAGGAACAGGAGCAACCTCTGATGGCAAAGGCACTAGAGGAGTAGCAACCAGTGTAGATGACAAGGAGGCACCAACATACAACTAGGCTATGTGGCTTGCTTTAAACTTTTGGTATGAAAGGAACAAGAAGTCACCATGAGGCCACATTGGTTCAATTATTGTTAGCCAAAAGTAAATTAAGGAGAAGTTTCCTCAGAAGGTAAGGAGCTTGAACCCACTATGGTAGATAGTGTGTGCCTAGCCTTCATGCGGTAACTTCAAACACTTATGGACTACATAAGGGACTTCCTTCATAGAAACGATCCATAGATGGCCTAATTTCACATGAAATTGGTGAAAAGTTGGGATCATAGAGAAGGTAATGTCTAGGGCCTTAGGTCTAACTCGGACAAGCAGGGTAAGCAAACCCATGGTAAAACAAGAGGACCCATCATGTGCACATATCCAGACATCTGATTTCTCATAGTAATCCTAATAGAGCTCGTGTATGTAAAGGAACTCCTCAGTGATCACATTAACCATGCATACCAGGTCGACTAGTACGCCCTTAATGGGCCTTTCATCGACCATGGCAGTGATATAGAGGGGTCCATCATAAATGTGTGGTGATACATCAGTGGGTGAGAAGGCGATGATAGGCTCAGAAAGAACACGTTGTTGACTGGGTTGAGGGTGATCATCTACCATAGAAATCATCTAGGAGAGAGAGGAAGGAGGCTTGTCAACAGGCTCTAGAGAAATCACCATGTCAGAGGGAAGCTCGATGAGGTTTGTGGAATGCTTAGGCAAGGGGTTCATGTAGATTTGAAGGTTCTAGTTTGGTGGAGCAACTGACTTATTTCCTTTGTTGTTCACTCCAAAGACCTAGATAATGTTCTGACCAATGATTTCTTGCACATTGTGCTTGAAGCACATACATATTTTAATGTTGTCTCGTTAATTTGTGAAATTGGTAAAAGACCTTCAGGTCATACGCATGTGGCAGGGGTTCAGAAGTATCAATGGGATGAATAGATGGAAAATGGATAAGGTTGTTGTTCAATAGTTGTTGCATGATTGAATAAAAGGATTTAGAGATTAGAGTAAATTGTCGAGTCATCAGTTTTACTTGCGAATAGAGGGTCATAGCACTGTTATTAGGTGTTGTGGATGCTACATTCTTGTTATTGTTATTAGTATTCATTTTGAAGAAATATCATCAAATTGCCTAGAGGGCTCATCTATGATGAGGAGCCCTCATACTGACTTACCAATTGTTGGTAATCACGGAGTACCATGCAAATATGCATAAATGACTAGTAACGCATCAACAGAATCTTATCTCTAATCTATAGTTGTGGATTTTCCATGAAAACCCATTGCACATCAGAGTCTAGGAGAGAAGAAGGTATCTCTAAGAAGAGATCCTGATATCGACCAATCAAGTTAGTCAATTTATGATTCATAGTCTGCTTGCAGTGGACAAGGTTAATCAATGTGACTTGCGGTCCAATGTTAGCCTAAAAATGCTAGAGAAATTGATTAATGAGTTGTTGGAAAGAAGTGATGGAATGATCAAGGACAAAACAAAACCAATCTAGCACTGTGTCCTTGAGGGACTAGGGGAAAAGTTTTGTGAAAAGAAAATTATTGAAGAGGAAATTGTTGTAGATAGTGGTAAATGTAGACACATGGTTCTATGGGTCTCCCTTACCATTATATTTCTCAAGACGTAGTACTTCAAGTTTGGTGGAAGAGCTGCATAGAGAATAGCTAATTATAATGGGCTACATGTATAGTAGGATGGAATGGAAGGCTAAGATGTGGAAGTGGATATGCAAGCCAACTATTGTTGAAAGGAGTTAACATTTTGGAGTAGTTGGTTGATGACAAGTTTGGTAGCTTTGTTGGATTATGCTTGGACATTTTTGTTTTGTGTGTTGGATTGGAATAGAGAGGTGGTCATTAAGGAATTCTAGAGTTGACGCCTAAGAAAATTTTATGGAGTAAAAAGTGTACACATGCCTTTTTACCTCCTAGATTAGTCAGGGTAAAATCAAATGGATGTCGACCTAGGACTCTTAAATGGGTCCTCCCTTGTTAGCTCTTTCAATTAATTTACTAAAGTTTAATGGGATAACATATATGAACAAGTGTTTGAATTTATTTGTAACTAGGTTGATGATAACAAACTTGATGATAGCAAGGTTATGATATTGTGCAAAGGTGAATTCAAGGCATTCATTGTGTTTGTTGTAGAATTGTGTTAGTATTGTGTTTGTTGCAGATTTAGAATAATCATCAACATCTTTATGAGTTGAAGAATATTCATCCTCCTAAGGGCTTCATCGCCAAGATGACATTATCATTGTGTTTGAGTCATTTCATCATTATTTGGATTATCTTTAGCCTCTGCCCTACTAGGGTAATCTCTCTCATTAACAATGGTGTTGGGAAAGATTGAATGCTAACCTAGGATTTGACTGAGGAAAATCCTTAAACACCACAACCCCCAAACCCCTTTCTTCATGTGTGCAGGTTACAGGTGTGGGAGTTGTGGAAGTGAAGGTATAGGGAAGTTGTTTGAAGGATAGAGATTCCAGATCTAAAAATAGAGTTTGGGAAATCCATTGTAGCAGACTAGGGCACAAACCTCAGCATCCATTAGGCCAAACAAACTTGAAATTCAACATCAAAGCATCTTCTGTGACATTTTTGCAATTTTGAGTTATCGAAGATCTAAACTTTCCAGACTCGGGTGCTAGCCCCCATGTCCTCCAAAATTTTAGATCCTAAGGGACATGTTTAGACATCTCACTGATCACCTTGGCACTCTTAGATCCTGATTTGTTGTTTCTGTTTTACTGTTATAAGTTGATTGTCATAGATCTAGGGTTTACAACATTAATTGGCCTAGGGTTTGATGATAGGCTTGGTTGAATCACATTTTTTCTCTACAAACAAGAACACTAAACCTATAACTAAGTCCTCTTTTATCTTGTAGTGACTTGGCTTAGTTTTGTCCTTGAATGTTGTAGTGAAAGGAGGGTTTGATCTAGTGTACACACACATATCCACTCATCCTCTTTTCACTATATAACATTTTGGTGAACCCGTGTTTTTAATGAAATTGCATCTTGTTGAATTTTGAAATTAGATTTTGCATTACATCATATCATACTTGTCATTCTACATTGAAAAATCTAGCATACACTTGAAAAAAATTGAAAAAATAAGAATTCTAGTCTTGCATAAAGGCATAGTTTTGCATTATTTTCCTTGGATATCATTGGACGTATTTGAAAATCTGATTTTTACATCACTGAGTCAAATAATAGAAATTAATCATTTCATTATCTCACACCTTGCATTTGCATATCTCATTTGCTAGGGTTTTGTTGAAATTTTACATTTTTCATATAACCTAGTTTTTACAAAAATCCAAGGTTAGTAGGACTTCAAAATCTTATTTCAGATTTTTCTGCTCCTTCAAACACTGATTCAAATTTGATTTTGAGTTGTAGTGTTTCTTCATTGTGTTTTCTTGCATTTAAATTTCAAATTTTGCAATTACACATTGTGTATTTCAACAAACATAACTACCTTAATCTCATTGATTGTACTCTTAGTTTGTGCATTGAGTGTTATTGGACTTTACATGCATTGTATAACCCACTACCCTACTAGGAACATATTTCTAAGGAGAAGTTGTAGGCTAATGGGTTCTAATGCTATTGATAGAAACAATGTGCAAACATCAGAAAATCCATTATACAACCACTTTACAAAGGGTGAATTAACACCTCTACATGACATCTTAAATGATAACATTGAAAAATCAATAATTCCTCATTTTGAAGAAATGGGTAAAAAGGATTTACATATGCCTCAGGAACATCTTAAGGAATTGGACAAACAACTCGCTGAATTTCAACAAATTGTAGAACAAGCACATCTAGCTCAAGAAGTGGTACCTATTGTTGAAGAAATAAGAGGATTGTTACAAGAAGGACAAGAGGGTGTTGACATGCTATGTGGATTAGCACATATATTGGATCATAACATTATGCATATGGCTAGCCATGGGAATAACATTGAAAATGTGTCACCACCAAGGTATATTAGTTTGCTAGTCCGGACACCCATATCTACTAGTAGAATATCCACTTTTACATCATCAATTCTCCCCACCAATCCACACGCTTGTAGTAATGCTACCACTACCATGGGAACATCTACTAGAAATTATAAATCCATTGGATTTAATTATTAAAACTCTGCACCTCATGTAGCCATACCAATGCATACCTATTCTCAACCACCTATCATCTCTACCTATTCTCAACCACCTATCACCTCTACCTATTCTCAACCACCCATCGCTTCCACTTATTAACAACCACATCTCAATTTCACAACTGTAGTGCAACTAATTCACCTATCTCAAATCCAAAAATTACCTCTTCATCCAATGACACTCTCTTAAATCAACTTTGGTAGAGTATGTTTTCTTTATAGCAAAAAGTGACAAATTTCACTAATGCTTCCTCTCAACCTGCTTGACCAACATATCATTCTCACATTCCTTTGTCCTGGTGGTGTTCACCTAGGGTTCGGGTTTTGACTTCCAATTTGCAGGTTCCTGTGCTTTCCTTCTGACCCTTAGTGCCTTGGTTTAAATTGTTCCCCGGCCCGCATGCACTGTTTAATTGTTTTTCCTGTTGCATTTGAGAAAATTGTTAAATTCTATGTATGCAAAGGTGAAATGTGTGTTGGCAAACTTGTGAAATCTCCCTTCGGCCCCTCGAAATTGATAAAAAAATGGGTCAGATGCATTTCTGAATGCATATCGGGTCACTGTTTCTAGTTTCTAAATGTTTCTATCAGTAGCCGAGAGGGTCTCATATTGCCAATGCTGCGGGTCTGCCAAGTGTCGAGCCCCAGTTTATTGCCGTGCTTTTATTTTTGAATGTAGCTCTAATGCGGAGTATGCCATGTTGTAGAGGCTGTTTCTCTTTTGTTTCTAAGTTACTTGCTGCGGATGGCACCACATGTCAACATCTGACAGAGTTCCGCCAAAGTTTCAATGAAGTTTCTTTTAAGTTTCTATGTGTGTGCGAGAGGCACCACGTGCAGGCACCCGAGTGACCCTAAAGGTTTCACAGTTTCTACGAAGTTTCAAAGACTCTTAATGTTTCTCAAGGCCCGCAGAGCGTGCCACGTGTCGCTCTCTGCTGAGGTTTCAAAAAGGTTTCTGAGCACGGGCGGAAGATGCCATGTGTCCCTTGTTGTGACTACGGAGGCCGACAAGTGTTGGCGTCCGCGTTATATTTCATTTGTTTCAAGGCTAAGTGAAGATCGTGGAGGGTCCCAGTAAAAATAGTTGCTATTGTGGATGTTGCCAAGTGGTAGCCTCCGCTTGAAGTTTCAAAGGCCCCTTTATGAAGTTTCAAATGTGTCGGAAAGTGCCACATGTCACTTGCGGAAGCATAGTTTCTAAAAGTTTCTAGGCAGGGGCGGAGCATGCCACGTGTCGTTTGTAGCTACTACAGAAGCTGACAAGTGTCGGCCTCTACATTGTTTCTATTTGTTTCTTGGTTTGGTGAGGCTGGAGGTGGGACCCAGTTTGAGTATCAAGTGGAGCGCGGAAAGCGCCAGGTGTCTGCTTCCGCGTTAGTTTCTGAATTGCTTCCTAATGTTTCTTCAGTGTTGCGGAGCCTGACATGTGTCAGCCCCCGCGTGAGTTTCATAAAGGGTCTCTAATGTTTCTGGAGCATTACAGATGATGCCAAGTGTCGTCATCCGTATGAGTCCCAATTGTGTCTCTGTTGTTTCTCAAGAGGGGTGTGGAAAGTGCCAAGTGTCGATTCCCGCGGAAGCTTCAACAAGTCCCTTCTATGTTCTTAAGGAGTATCTCAAGTGTCACGAGTGATGACAAATGTCACCATCCACATAAGTTTCAAGGTGACCCCTTATAGTTCCTTTGAAGTTTCAAGAGGCCGCGGATCCTGCCACGTGGCTGCCTCCACATAAGTTTCAAAGAATGGGTCTTAGTGTTTCAGAGACACTGCGGTTGCCGCCATGTGTCCCTTTCTCAAAGGCAAAATGGAAGGAGTGATGGGCCAGCGATAGAAACTGCAAGTGCCTACATGGCACGGTATCATTGGCTGGTGACTTTTCAATGTTTTTGGGGTCGTTGATCTCAGCGGCTGGGTTTTTGATCAACGGCCACATTTTGAACCTTCAGCAAGGGTTTTTTCCCATGTATCTACGACTGTTTTTGGGTGGGAAAACTTCAGAGGCTTGCTACGGCTGCATATCCAGAGGCTGTGAATGGTTGAAACATTAATGGCAGATTTTGCAGAAGGCATGGGTCAAGTTGACAGGCTCAACCACCTGAATTGATGATGCATGTCCCTGCGCAACGGCCTAGATCCTGATCTCACCTGCTCTGTCCTTTGTTTCTCGTTGTTGCATTTATTTTGAGCACCATTTTTCTGATACTGTGTATCTGGTGGGATTTTTGGGCCTCCCTTGTAATTAATTCTTTCAGTGCATAGTTTTGCTATAAAGAGCAGACGATGCTACTCAATTAAAGGTTGTTAAAAACTAGACATTTTGGCTCTGTAATGAAATACATCTAGTTTTGGTTGCTCTGTGCAGTGGATTTTGTGAGTTTATGAGTCTCATTCCTTATGTTTTGTGCATAAATTCATTAGTTTCATGCTGATTTAGATGAGTAATGCTATATTGCATGTGTTTTGTTGTCTGTCTCCTGTATTAAATATGCTTTGCTTTTGAATCTGGATATCTAAGGGGTGTCTTGGGTTCTAGGATATAGGTTTACTATATTGAATGCTTGATCTCTTAACTTTTGTTCAAGGGATGGATTAAACTATTTTTAGGTTAAGTATTGAGGAAAGTATATTGCAGTAAGGATATCATAAGTAGAGATGTATAAACACTCTGTTCTGGGATATATTTGTAAGGCAAATATGATGAAATTCCCTTGAATCCAGTCTTGTTATGTTTATGCTGAACATTTGCATGTGTATGTCTACTGACTCCAAGCCCTGGATAGGCACCAATCTAGCTCTATGTTGAGGTTATACACCAGGTCCATCTTTGCATCCAAACACACAAAATCAAAATCAAACTCCAAAACAACTATTAGGACAGTAGAATTAGTTTTAGGATCCCAAATCCTCTGTCTACAACTGAATATAGGCCCAAAGCTAGCCCCTTTGCACTTATCTCATAGTTTTGGTCTGCATAAGAGAGGATTTATCTGCTTTATGTCAATATCCTAGCTAATACAAAGATGCATTTCATAGATGTTGAGTTAGGAATACCCCCCTTGGTTCTGCAGAGCCTAAAGAAGAAGAGGAGATATAAATAGAGTCTATCCCCTATACTGTTGGACCCTGGCCCAGAGATCCTGTTGATCATTGATGGCTACCTTGTAGGGAAATTTGGGAGTAAGCATCCAGTCTGGGAAAAAACCAATAGAAATTGGCGACTCCGCTAGGGATAAACCTTGTGAAAGAACCCTAATTTTAAACGAAAATAGCTCCTAGTAATAGGTGGTGACTCCGAACCAATCTCCCAACCGATAAAGTAAAAATTTGTATGCAAGGGAGAAGATCCTAGCATAATACTCTATTTGAAGAGTTACCCATAAAAATGATGTATAGAAAAAAGGGGACTGTTCGAGCCAGTCAAGATGGTTCTCCTAGCCCAAGAAAAATAATTTTATTCAGGATAATCTAGTATCCTCAGAGAAGACAGTACCTTATTTTTCAAACACTGAGGCTGAAATCTAGAGTGTGTATGAAAGACAACAAGGTAATGGTTTGAGAATAAGGTCAGAGGTGTTTCAAGAACATCCTTTTCATGATTCTTCTGATAGATTTGAAGAGGCTGAATCCCTAAGGGATGATGATAATGATGATCAGAATATGATAAAACCATCCTCTTCTATGCCTAGAGAGGAAGAACTAGCTGATGAAATTAAGAGCTTAAGGACTGAGTTAGAATATCTGCAAGCAGTAAAAATCAGAGATGATATGAGACAGAAAGTGCAGGCTTTGAGAGTTGCTCAAAATGATTCAATTCCTACCCTCCAAAATGTAAATATGCAGAGAAATCAACAAAGAAATGAGGTATAGTATCATCAGAATAATGATCAAAGACAAAATGTAGACAATGTCAAAGTACCATTAAATAATGTGAGACAGCGCAATGCTGATAGAAATGCAAATGCTAATCAGTTTGGAAGGCACCCAATGCAGTTGGATAGATTTAGACAGCTTGTTTTTGATGGCATTCCTAGTTATCCAAACCCTGTTGACAAACATGTGAGGCTACAAGTGCCTAAATTTTCAGGAAACAATACTGTCTCAAGAGAAGACCATTTAAAAGCTTTTCAGAATATCATGGACAACTTTGAGGTTGAGCGTGAGGATGTTTTCATGAAATCATTTATGCAATCCTTAGTTGATGAAGCCAAGGAATGGTATAAAGGTCTACCTAACAGAAGCATTTCATCATGGGATGATTTCAAAAGGATGTTTAAGGAGCAATATGGTGACAAAACTGACCCTAGCATTTTTGTAAATGAGTTCACTAGTATCACTAAAGGGTCAAATGAACAGGTTGCTGATTTCAATGCTAGATTCATGAAGGTATTGAACAAATTGCCACAGGACTTGAGGCCTAATGAACCTATGTGCATAGTGTTGTACATAAATGCTTTTGATGCCAAGACAGCTTATGGATTAAGAGACAAGGGTCCTCATAGCCTCAGAGATGCCTTCAAAGTTGCAACAAATATTGAAAATAACAGAAAAGCATCAGGCAAGACAAACAGAAGGGATGATGTGAAAATCCTACAAAATCCCAATATTAAGTCTCAAACTGTTCAGGGCAGTACATCTGCCCCTGAAGATAAAATAGACAAATTGACAAATGTTGTTAAGGATATAAGCTATAGACTGGCTAGAAGTGAAAAAGGGATAGGTCCTGATAGGCAAGCTTATCAAAGACAGGAAAAGAGACCATCATTGCATGATATGCCATATAATACCAATTGGCATAATGGTAGGCCTGTATTGCCACATAACAACACAAATCAAAGAGCTCAACATACCAAGGAAACTCCTGATCCTTTGAAGAAGGCTGTTAATATTGTTAATGAAACTCCATGGTGTATAATATGCCAGATGCCTCATTCACAGTCACAATGTATGATTGCTCAGTCTCTATTTAACAATGCCATGGCCTGTGATGAGTGCAACGAGCCTCATTGCATGGAAGATGACAATGTCAGCATGTTGTCTACAAATAGAGAACACTCTTTTCATGATGCTGATGCAAATGCAAATGATGAAACTCAGGGCTGCCAACAGTTCCCATATGATGAAGATGATGAAGACAACTATGCCTACGCTCAGGATTCACACAGTTTTCTAAATAACTTGAGGAGGTCTTCTGATGAAGAAATTAGGGCCTTCACAGCTGTAGCAGTTGCTCAAGTCAAATGCAACTACAACCTAAGAGGTAAAGCTCAAGTAAGCAGCCCACATCAGCCAGAAGGCATTTTTGCAAATTAGCCTGTACACAGTCATAAAGGAATTGAGACACAAAAGAAGCAATGGAACAATAATAGGCAAAATTTTAAGCAGAAAATAGGTTATGATCCTCAAGGACCAGAAAATAGAGTTCCCCAGGTTGAGGATCAAAACAAGAATTTTCAGAACAAGGATGACAGTCAGAGAGCCATAAAAACTAAAGCTAGATCATCTCAGGATAGAGGTAAAACTGTGGATCAGGCTACAACTGTTATTCAAAATTATGCTCCATTTGACATCACTCAAGTCTTGTTTCAAATAAAAGTCTCTGTTCCACTAATGGAGCTGATGAAAGTTGAAGAATTCAGAAATAAGACTATATCCTTGATTTCAGGAGTACCATGTCAAGCCAAGCAGAATATTGAGACTCAAGATAAGAAACAAGCTATGTGTATTGAAGAGGATGAAATTCTTGAGGTATATCTAGGGATGACCATGACAAAATGCCCTTCACAGGTTGAACCATTTTATGTCTCCCTGGTTATCAATGGAAAAGTGATTAGAAATTGTATGCTTGACTCAAGAGCATCAACAAATATCATGCCTTTAGCCATTATGCAACAAGCAGGATTAAAAATAGATAAGGCATGTGGGAAATGCTATGCAATCGATGCTAGAGAGGTACATATCATTGGAATCATGAAGGATGTTGATTTTAGATTGGCAACATATCCTGAAAAATCTATAAAATGAACATAACAGTTGTTGATATCAAGCCACAGTATGGCATGTTGCTGTCAAGAAGATGGGCAGCACTGATTGGTGGAAGTATGCAACTGGATCTATCATATTCCATGATCCCAATGAATGGCAAGGATGTCAAACTGATCATAGAAGAAAGATCATCAGAGAAAGTGGAGGATCAAGAATTAGAGGAACACATATGTTTTGTAGGCACTGACTGTGAAAATTTCAGAGTTGTCTCAGATGATAAGGAAGATAACAGAGAAAAAATTTGCATTCAAGAGTTGGACCAGCAAGGTCTTTGGACCATGTATTTTGATGGAGCTTGTTCAAAAGAAGGCTCTGGTGCTGGAATTGTTTTTTTGTCTCCAACTGGTAAGCTTCTCCAATTTTCTTTCTTGTTGAGGTTTGCCTATACAAATAATATTGCAGAGTATGAGGCTCTGTTATTAGGGTTAAATGTTGCTTTGAAGCATGGAATTAAGATGCTCAAAGTGTTCGGTGATTCAGAGCTTATCGTGTCCCAAATTAGAGATAAGTATGCATCAAAAAATAAAAGGTTGAAAGAATACAAGCATGCTGTTTGGGATACAATTGAATTGTTTGATGCTTTTTCAATAAATTGGATAGAAAGATCAAAAAATGTCAGAGCAGATTTTCTAGCCAATGTAGCCATAAGGCTAGATGATATAACTTTGTTAGATGTTACAAATGTTGAAGTCAAGCTTAGGCCTGCAGTGCTAGATAATGTATGCAGCTGGCAAGTGTTTGATGATGATAAGGATTTACTAAGATTTCTGCATTGTATTGATGAATATGAGAACCAAGAAATGGATTTTTAGAACTTTGTGGAAGTTGTAGATGGAAAAGAAACTCTTTTAGGGAGGGAACTAATTCAACTCAAGACAAACAAAATCCCTAGAGGGTTGGTAGCTTTAGAAAGAGCTTTTGACCATAGGTACCAATTTGTTACAAAAGCATCTCCAACAAACAAGAATGATCTGGAGGAGATAAAGTTGGGAACATCTCATGCTCCCAAAAAGGTATACATTGGCAAACAGCTCAAATCACATATCAGAGGTATGCTGATTGCGTTACTGAAAAGGTATAAGCATGTTTTTGCTTGGTCATATGAGGACTTGAAAGCCTATAGAGAGGATTTATTTCAGCATGAAATCCCTTTGAAGCCTGGAGCTAAACCATTTAGACAAAAATAGAGGCCTATTAAGCCAACCTTAGCTCCAAAAATACAAGAAGAACTTATAAAACTTAGGGAGGCTAGAATAATCATGCCTATCAGACATTCAACTTGGGTGTCTAACCTTGTCCCAGTCAAAAAAAAGAATGGTGATATAAGGTTGTGTGTGGACTTTAGAAACCTAAATGTATCTTCTTTGAAGGATAGCTATCCATTGCCAAATATGGAGGCCATGTTGCAAAGAGTGACTGGTTGTGAACTTTTATCTATGATGGATGGTTTTTCAGGGTACAATCAAGTGAAAGTAAAAGAATCAAAACAATTTAAGACTGCTTTCACTACTCCATGGGGAACCTATGTATATGTAAGGATGCCATTTGGACTAACAAATGCAGGTGCTACATTTCAAAGAGCAATGGATGTTGCTTTTGCAGGGTTGATTGATTCAATCTTGGTTGTTTATCAGGATGATTTGACTGCCTTTTCAAAGAAAGAAGAGCAACATTGTATGCACTTGGAACAGATTTTTATTAGAGCATTAGAATATGGTATCTCACTCAACCCAAAGAAATGTGCTTTTGGGGTTGTGGAAGGAAAATTGCTTGGACACATTATTTCCAAGGATGGAGTTAGGATTGATCCTGATAGGGTAGCAGCAATTGACAGAATTCAGATCCCTAAGACAATAAAAGGTGTGTAGTCCTTCTTTGGACAAATAAACTTTGTTAGGAGATTTGTTCCTAACTTTGCAGAGACCACAAAAGAAATTTCCAAGATGTTGAAGAAAGGTGCAACTGTTAATTGGGAGAATGAAGCAATTGAATCATTTCAGAACATCAAGGAAGCAATCAAGATGGCTCCTGTGCTAAAATCTCCTAATTTTTCTAAGCCATTTCAATTGTTTTCATTTGCTTCTTTCCATACTGTTGCTGCATGCTTATTGCAGAAAAATGAAGAAGGGTTTGAACAGCCTATTGCCTTCTTTAGTAGGTCATTGCAGGCTGCTAAATTAAAGTATGACATTATGGAGAAATAGGCATATGCACTGGTCAGAGCAGTCAAGAGCTTCAGGCCTTATTTGGTAGGCTCACAAGTAATTGCATATGTACCTCATGCAGCAATAAAAGATATCTTCACTCAGCAGGAAGTAACTGGAAGAAGATGTAGATGGATAAATAAGTTGCAGGAGTTCAACATAGAGATACAGATCACAAAATTGGTAAGAGGACAAGGGTTAGCAAAGCTAATGACATAGTCAAATCTAGAGGCATGCCAAGTCAATGCAGTCTAGAATGAGAATGTCAATGTATCAAAATCTGAATGGTATAAGGACATCATATATTACTTGCAAAATCTGAATTGTCCTTCCCATTTCAGTGACAGTCAAAAGAGGACCTTAAAACTACATGCCATCAGGTATGTTATTGTTCAAGGTGAGCTGTACTGGAAGAACCTTGATGGTGTGTTGCTGAGATGTGTGGATGAAGATGAAGATAACAATGTTTTGAATGACATGCATAAAGGATTGTGTGGTGGACATTATACTGCCCAAACAACAGCTCATAAGATCCTTAGGGCAGGATATTGGTGGCCCACTGTCTTTTCAGATACACAAAGGCTGGTAAGGAAATGTGACCCCTGCCAAAGATTCTCATGAAAGTTAAGATATGAAGGAGCATTGCCCCTTAGAACTATAACTGTGGATGCTCCATTTTAGCAATGGGGAATTGATTTTATAGGGGAGATTTCAGAGAAATCTAGTGGAGGACATAGTTGGATTCCAGTTGCCACTGATTACTTCACTAAATGGATTGAGGCTATCCCTACTAAAAAGGCTACAAGTAAGGTGGTGATGGATTTTATCTTGGAGAATATTATTATCAGGTTTGGGGTACTAGTCAAGTTAATCACAGATAATGCAATGTGCTTTAGATCAGTTGAATTTGTTGATTTTTGCAATAAATATGGAATTGACTTGTCTCACACATCACCATACCACCCACAAGGAAATGGTCAAGCAGAGTCAAGCAACAAAAGCCTAATGAAAATCATCAAGAGGATAATGGATAAAAATAAGAAATCCTAGGATTCAAAACTGAAGTTGGCATTATGGGCTGATAGGGTGATAGTGAAAAAAGCCACTGGAAAATCTCCTTTTGAATTGGTATATGGTGCAGCAGCTAAGTTGCCTGTGAACAATTTCCTACTAGTTTACAAGTTCATACAAGAGAATGATGGGGAGGTTAATGATTCAATGACTGAAAGGATCAATCAGCTAGTTGCACTAGATGAGATGAGAAGGGAAGCGTAGAAGACAAACATCAAGAGATAGCAAAAGGTGAAATATCTGTTTGATAAGAGAGCTACAGAAAGAAAGTTTCAGAAAGATGATTTGGTCCTTGTATGGAATGCAAGAAACCAGGATAAGGGCAAGCACGGTAAATTTGAGCCCTTATGGATGGGCCCATACTAGGTTTGCAATACTCATGGGGAGGATTCTTATATCCTCCAAGCCCTAGATGGTGAGATGCTGGAACTGCCTGTGCATGGTCAATTCCTCAAATTTTATTTTGCATAAGTGGTTTTCCTCTGTGCACATTTGTAAAAATATGTATATATTGTAAATATCTTGTACAGTTGGTGCTTTTTTGTGTTTTGTCTGGTCTGCCCAGAGGTCTGGTTCTTGCTGCAATCATGCATCTACACGTCCCCAATCAGAGCCACTAGTGGTGTTCACCTAGGGTTAGGGTTTTGACTTCCAATTTGTAGGTTCCTATGTTTTCCTTCTAACCCTTAGTGCCTTGGTTTAAATTGTTCCTCGGCCTGCATGCACTGTTTAATTATTTTTCCTATTTCTGTTGGTTTTTTCCCAGACTGGATGCTTACTCCCAGATTTCCCTACAAGGTAGCCATCAATGATCAACAGGATCTCTGGGCCAGGGGCCAACAGTATAGGAGATAGACTCTATTTATATCTCCTCTTCTTCTTTAGGCTCTGCAAAACCAAGGGGGGTATTCCCTACTCAACATCTATGAAATGCATCTTTGTATTAGCTGGGATATTGACATAAAGCAGATAAATCCTCTCTTATGCAAACCAAAACTGTGAGATAAGTGCAAAGGGGCTAGCTTTGGGCCTATATTCAGTTGTAGACAGAGGATTTGGGATCCTAAAACTAATTCTACTGTCCTAATGGTTGTTTTGGAGTTTGATTTTGATTTTGTGTGTTTGGATGCAAAGTTGGACCTGGTGTATAACCTCAACACAGAGCTAGATTGGTGCCTATCCAGGGCTTGGAGTCAATAGACATACACATGCGAATGTTCAACATAAACATAACAAGACTGGATTCAAGGGGATTTCATCATATTTGCCTTACAAATACATCCCAGAACAGAGTGTTTATACATCTCTACTTATGATATCCTTACTGCAATATACTTTCCTCAATACTTAACCTGAAAATAGTTTAATCCACCCCTTGAACAGAAGTTAAGAGATCAAGCATTCAATATAGTAAACCTATATCCTAGAACCCAAGACACCCCTTAGATATCCAGATTCAGAAGGAAAGCATATTCAATACAGGAGACAGACAAGAAAACACATGCAATATAGCATTACTCATCTAAATCAACATGAAACCAATAAATTTATGCACAAAACATAAGGCATGAGACTCATAAACTCATAAAATCTACTGCACAAAGCAACCAAAACCAGATGTATTTCATTACAGAGCCAAAATGTCCAGTTTTTAACAACCTTTAATTGAGTAGCATCGTTTGCTCTTTATAGCAAAACTATGCACTGAAAGAATTAATTACAAGGGAGGCCCAAAAATCTCGCCAGATACACAGTATCAGAAAAATGGTGCTCAAAATAAATACAATAGCCAGAAACAAAGGACAGAGCAAGTGAGATCAAGATCTGGGCCGCTGTGCAGGGACATGCATCATCAATTCAGGTGATTGAGCCTATCAACTCAACCCATGCCTTCTGCAAAATCTGCCATTAATGTTTCAACCACTCACAGCCTCCAGAAACGCAGCCGCAGTAAGCCTCTGAAGTTTTTTCACCCAAAAATAGTCGCAGATACATGGGAAAAAACCCTTGTTGAAGGTTCAAAATGTGGACATTAATCAAAAACCTAGCCATGAGATCAATGGCCCCAAAAACATTGAAAAGTCACCAGCCAATGATACCGTGCCACATAGACACTTGCAGTTTCTATCGCTGGCCCATCGCTCCTTCTGTTTTGCCTTTGAGAAAGGGACACATGGCAGCAACCGCAGTGTCTCTGAAACACTAAGACCCATTCTTTGAAACTTATGCGGAGGCAACCACGTGGCAGGATCTGCGGCCTCTTGAAACTTCAAAGGAACTATAAGGGGTCGCCTTAAAACTTATGTGGATGGTGACATTTGTCATCACCCGCAACACTTGAGATACTCCTTAGGAACATAGAAGGGACTTGTTGAAGCTTCTGCAGGAATCGACACTTGGCGCTTTCCGCGCCCCTCTTGAGAAACAACGGAGACACAGTTGGGACTCATACGGATGCCGACACTTGGCATTATCTGCAATGCTCTAGAAACATTAGAGACCCTTTCTGAAACTCACGCAGGGTCTAACACATGTCAGGCTCCGCAACACTGAAGAAACATTAGGAAGCAATTTAGAAACTAACGCAGAAGCAGACACCTGGCACTTTCCGCGCTCCACTTGATACTCAAACCGGGTCCCACCTCCAGCCTCACCAAACCAAGAAACAAACAGAAATAATGTGGAGGCCGACACTTGTCAGCTTCCGCAGTAGCTACAAAAGACACGTGGCATGCTCCGCCCTTGCCTAGAAACTTTTAGAAACTATGCTTCCGCAAGTGACACGTGGCACTTTCTGACACATTTGAAACTTCATAAAGGGGCCTTTGAAACTTCAAGCGAAGGCTGCCACTTGGCAACATCCATAGTAGCAACTATTTTTACTGGGACCCACCATGATCTTCACTTAGCCCTGAAACAAATGAAATATAACACGGACGCCGACACTTGTCAGCCTCCGCAGTCACAACAAGGGACACACGGCATCTTCCGCCCGTGCTCAGAAACCTTTTTGAAACTTCGGTAGAGAGTGACACGTGGCATGCTCTGCGGGCCTTGAGAAACATTAAGAGTCTTTGAAACTTCGTAGAAACTATGAAACCTTTAGGGTCACTCGGGTGCCTCCACGTGGTGCCTCCCGTGCACACATAGAAACTTAAAAGAAAATTCATTGAAACTTTGGCAGAACTCTATCAGAAGCTGACACATGGCCCCATCCACAGTAAGTAACTTAGAAACAAAAGAGAAACAGCCTCTGCAACGTGGCATACTCCGCATTAGAGCTACATTCAAAAATAAAAGCGCGGCAATAAACTGGGGCTCGACATTTGGCAGACCCGCGGCATTGGCAATATGAGACCCTCTCAGCTACTGATATAAACATTTAGAAACTGGAAACAGTGACCCGATATGCATTTGGAAATGCATCTGACCCATTTTTTTATCAATTTCGAGGGGCCGAAGGGAGATTTCACAAGTTTGCCAACACACATTTCACCTTTCCATACACAGAATTTAACAATTTTCTCAAATGCAACATGTCCTATGCGATTTTGAGAACTCCAATGCCTGATAAATTTGAGAGTCCTTGCTTTGAAAAGTACAGTGGTAAAGGTGATCCTAATACTCATGTGGTAGCATTCACAAAAATGTGTAGTGATTTCTTCTTTAATGAGGAATTGTTAGCAAAACTCTTTCGTCAGTCTCTCAAAGATACTGCTTTAGAATAGTTTTGCTCTCTACCTCCTAATTCAATCAATTCCTTCTCATAGCTAGTTGATCAATTCTTACAATATTTCCAAGAAAACATTGGACCTAATGTCTTATTGATTTATTTGGTCCATTGTCAACAAGGCTCGAAAGAGAAATTAACAGATTTCATGGGTCGATATCAAGGCCTCATCTCACAAATACAATATCTAATTAAAGATGAGAATCTTTAGAAGGTATTCATTACAAATCTACAACCAAGCATACACGAAAAGATATTATTAATGAAGTATAGTTCTTCTCAACACTTATGCACAGCTCTTCGAGATTACCAACTTTCGGCTAGTCAGTATGAGAATCATACCTCATCAGCTTCTATTGAACAATCTATAGCTGGACCATCTCAAAATTCATTCAAGAAGAATAATAGGAATTTCATTAAGATCAATGATTCAAATAATTTTCACTCACAAGTGTCTGCTATTACAAGGTCTCCTCAGGGACCATATCAATTCAAATAGGAATAGAGATAATTCACTCCATTATCAAATTCTCTCCATTCGATAATGACTCAAGAAGTGAACAATAATCTTTTGAAGCTTTCTCCGACTCCTCCTTTCAATAGTACTAGGCCACAAGGACCTTCATTCAATGCTAATGCTTATTGTCACTATCACCACTTGTCGGGACATGATACTAAAAGATGTATGCATCTTAAACATGAAATTCAAGATCTCATTGATTCTAATATGATACAAGTTATTGATGTGAAAGACTTGATGGAAATAAGTCGGTAGTGCCTCTGAATCAAAATTTACAAATATTCACCAATCCTTTTCCTAAGCATAGCAACAATAATATGGTGGAACAAACTACATTGGAGATTGAAGATGACTATCTTAACTATGATGGCATAGTTGGTATGTTAGAAGTGGATAAGATGACGAATGAAGATTCACCTCACCCACGTGGAAAAGGTATCTATGTTGAGGTTCCTCCTCCATTATCCCTTTATGGATCGGGAGATAATCAAAATGCACAAGATATGCAACTGGAACAGCCTATATGTAATCACTTGAAGCAAGAGAATGTGGTGTCAATGAGAAGCATTCCATTTCATCATGAAAGGCTCATTAAGCAGAATATGAAAGTAAAAGGCTACAAAAGAACAAGGTGACTGTCATCAGTGGGAAATAGCAATGATTCCCCTCCTTGTAAGAAACAAAAGGTTTCAAATATACAAGGTCTTGAGAAACAAGCATCACATGGTCATTTTGGAAATAAGCATCAATCAGGTATGAGTTCTTCACACATCTTACCATGCTTGATGGAGCACATCTCAAAGATGCTTGCAAGTTTAACTTCCTCTTAGATAAATATAATTATGTGTTGTGTTTTGTTCCCCCATGTTGTGTTATGTGTTGTTAGGTCTCTTTGGATGACCCTTGATACTCTTGTAAGGTCAAGGATACAAGGAGACTGCCTCTAATGTGACCATTCTTCTATTTTTTTCTTCATTCTTCTATCTTTCATCTCTATTTTATTATTGTGTGTTATGCCTTGGGGGCATAACTTTGTGGAGGATGTCCTGGGGGCATCTTCATGTGTTGTAAACCTAAGTCACTTTTGTCTCCTCTCTCACTTTATTGTTTAACTTCTTCAGTGGCTCTACTAGCCAACAGATGATGAAAACAAATAAATATTGATAAGGACCGTGTGTCCCTTTAGCAAGAAAGCAAACATGGACCTAGTCCATATATGAAGATGGGGTTGATATATATATATATATGACGCTCGACTACTAGAATCACTCTGTGTTGTGATTTGTTTTATGATATCTGTTGTAACAAACTTTTGTAATACTCTCAATCTACTTCAACACACCTTGGATTGTTTTGTATCTCGCCTTGTTTCTATGCTCGGTCCTGAGATAACTACAGTATAGCCCAACGGATATACTCGATTCCAAACCTACAAGTGTAGCCTTGGTCCTTTATGTGATCTAATATATGATTTCTACACAGCTTCTATGAATGGATTTGGTTATTATCTTAGAGTAAGGTTTTCTAACCAAAGCTTACCTCTTGTTCATTATTTTAGAAAATTGTATCGCTGTGGTTGTGGGAACATTCAGTGATCATGGCACATGTCATTTTGGGGGCATGGGCTTTGAGCAAGCTCTTGTTCCCTTGCGTGTTTTCACTCTACCTTAATGTGCTTGATACCGACAAATGGGATCAACCACCTTAAGGTGGGGGCATATATAATGGTATTTGCTTGATTACTTTGACACTGACAAATCGTGTTTGAAATCCCTCACCATGAGGTGGGATGGTGTATCTCTTGAGCTAGTGCACATCCTTTTAAATCAAGCAAGCCCTCATTGCAAGGTGGGATGGTGTATATATTGAGCTAGTGCACATCCTTTTATATAAAGCCCTTATTGTGAAGCGAGATGGTGTATATCTTGAGCTAGTGCACATCCTTTTATACAAAGTCCTCGACACAAGGTGGGGTTGGATCTTGAGTCATTCACCCTTAAGCGTGTCTTTGTCAGTTGTGGTAGTGTAGCTCAATCGTCAAGTGTGTTTGGAGTGTTTTAGATAGTGAAGTGCAGTGGCAAGCTCCTTCCTATCACCTGTGTTTGTTGTGTATAATACGTATAGTGTGTCTATGGCATACTATGCGGCGCTTGTGTATTCTGTGTGTCTTCCATGCATTTTATGTGTCTTCCATGTGTTTTACGTGTCTTCCTTGCGTGCCTTGCATGTTTATGGTGTGGCCTAAAGTTGTGTGGCGATGAGTCCCTCCCCACACAGTATGTATTTTGTGTGCTTGTGTGTGGTCTAAAGTTGTGCGACAATGAGTCCCTCCCCACGTTGTGTGTTTTATTCACTTTAATATATATAATTGCTTAATCATGTCTTCTCTTCATATATACTCTGTGTATTACATGACTACACTCATGTCTTCTTCGTCTATTACGTGATTGCACTCATGTCTTCTTCGTGTATTACGTGCTTTCACTATCCTCTTCATGTATTGTGTGCTTCCTTACTGTATTCACTGTGTCTTATGTTACTACTAAGTGTTTTCTTATGTTTGCCTAAGTCTGGGCTAGAAATGGTCCTTCAAGCTTAGGGTGTGTGTTAATTCTAGTGTTTGATGTGTTTTGATATGCTTCGACCATACTTTAATGCACGTGTTGTATTGTAAGATTGCACACACATTAAAGTGGGAGCTAAATGCTATGGAGTAAAAAGTGGACACATGCCTTTTTACCTCTTGGTTTAGCTCCTAGATCCCTGTGTTAACACTTTACGAGTAAATTATTCATCCTGGTGAGAAATCCCCTGAAACCTATGATAAATGGGGACTAGGGGCCCATTTTATATCTAAGTCTGGACCAAAAAGGCCCCTTGGGACTTGGGTGTCCGCACCTAAGTCCACCTTGATTGTTCAGGGTAAAATCAAATGGATGTCAACCTAGGACTCTTAAATGGGTCCTCCCTTGTTGGCTCTTTCAATTATTTTACAAAAGTTTAATGGGATAGCATATATAAATGAGAGTTTGAATTCATGGTAGCAAACTTGATGATAACAAGGTATAATGATATTGTGTAAAGGCGAATTCAAGGCATTCATTGTGTTTGTTGCAGACTTGTATTAGCATTGTGTTTGTTGCAGATTTGGAATCATCATCAAAATCCTTATAAGTTGAAGAATCTTCATCCTCCTAAGGGCTTCACTGCCAAGGTGACATCATCATTGTGTTTGAATCATTTCATCATTATTTGGATTATCTTTAGCCTTTACCCTGCTAGGGCACACTCTCTTATTAACAATGGTGTTGGGAAAGCTTGAATACTAACCCGGGATTTGACTGAGGAAAATCCCTAAACAGTACAACCCCTAAACCCCTTTCTTCGTGTGTGTAGGTTATAGGTGCGGGAATAGTAAAAGTGAAGGTATAGGGAAGTTGTTTGAAGGATAGAGTTTAGGAAATCCACTGTAGTAGACTAGGGCACAAGCCCCAGTGTCCAGCAAGCCAAAAAAACTTGAAATTAAGCATCAGAGCATCTTTTGTGACATTTTTACAATTTTGAGTTATCAAAGATCTAAACTTACTTGACTTGGGCACTAGCCCCCATGTCCTCTAACATTTAAGCTTCTAAGGAACAGGTTTGGACATCTCATTGATCACCTTGGCACTCTTAGATCCTAATTTGTTGTTTCTGTTTTATTGCTATAAGCTAATTATCATAGATCTAGGGTTTAGAGCATTGATTGGCCTAGGGTTTGATGATAGGCTTGGTTGAATCACATTTTTCCTCTGCAAACAAGAGCACAAAACCTATAGCTTTGTCCTCTTTCATCTTGTAGTGACTTGGCTTAGTTTTGTCCTTGAATGTTGTAGTGAAAGGAGAGTTTGATCTAGTGTACACACACACATATCCACCCATCCTCTTTTCACTATATAACAGAAAGTAAATGATAAGGAAGTATTTGGGGGAACATAACCAAATTGGTGTATGGGGTTCCCACTCGATCCCATAGAAGTGGTGTTAGCATTATTCATTTGTGCAACAGTTTTCAAGATGTAAGAATAAGTGAAAGTAGAAAGGGAGGAGGTTGGCATAGACATCAAAATCTGAGCTTGAGAGCTATTCGACTGCGACTCACTAAGTGTATGCATGCAACTATCAAATGATGGAACATTGTTGTTCACTATGTGATCCAAGCCACAAAGGACATCTGTGTATCATTGCTTAACAACTGTCTCAAATTCTCAACCAGGCGTACAATTTCACTGGCTAGGTGCTCAATACCCAAATAGTCACAAATATCAGCGAACTGACTATTCAACTATTGTATTTGGGACACTAGTATACTAGTGACAATTGTATCTATACCAAGAGGATCTATCGAGTCATTCAGTCGAGAGAAGGGATTGGTATGAGAGCATGGGATAGCAAGGATCTATGCCCTAGAATTAGCCATCAAGAAGTTTAAAATGTCACTATCCAGCTGTGTGGTTCAAGAGCTACCAAGAGCACAAGAAGCCATGAATATTCTCAGACTTCTTCAAATGAATAAGTCAGAGTTAGAGCATCGTGTTGTAAAGCTCATAAATTAATACAAGCTATGCAACACACAAATACCCATAGATCTCACGATATGATGAATAGAACTAGAGGAGGAAAATGTTCTTGTTTTAAAGGAGGTGTTTCGTTTTTATTTTTCTATTTTTTTTAAGTTTTACAAAATATTTTAAGTACGTTGGGTTTGTTGGTGTTTCAATTCGCACCTCTGGAATGCGATTTGGAAACGGACAACTATGCACAGATAAACTACTCTCCTATTGGAAGGGGGAGTTCCCTTTCTTACTGAAGTTCGCTGAAAAGATAATTAAATAAACTTTGCCTATCTTCTTTTTGATTCTTAGCTACGAGCACAAGGTTATGAAACTCTAAACGCTACAGAAGAGGTTTTTTCTTTTTTTAAAACTTCTACTACAACTAAGCAAAGACTAACGACGCTTTCAATCTCATGAGTAAATTCAAAGCAAAGGGAATTGAAAGTGATCAAAGAATGATTGTTAACACAAAAACTTAAGCAGTTTTCCTCTAGGTTTATACCACAAGACTAAAAGCACTTTAATGATTAAATCTGAAATGAAAGTTGCAAAAAGCTACACATCTGATGACGATAACTTGATGAATAGAGATAGAATATCAAAGCAAAATAGGCATGAGACTTCTATTTAATATCATAAAGTTTGCACAACTCTAGGACAGCAATGCTGTAGCAAAAGGCAAGCATATAGCAAGCGATCAAACACTGGAGAACAATAAACACAAAGAGAACAAACACTTGGAATAACAAGATCTACAGGCTAGAATAGGCACAGCAAATTTGCTATCACAAAAGTCGCTCCTATACAATGGGCAAGGATGCCCTTATTTATACTAAAATCAAAGGAGTAGGTAACCCTAAAATCTCCTTGATTAACCCTAACTTGCCAACTCACAAGCTTTATTACTATTCTAAGACAAAGATACAATAAACAAATGCTTTAAAGTAATTTACTTTAAAGCAAAGAAGATTCCAACTATCACAAGGTGATTTCTTTTCTAAATATAGAATGGATGAGCTTAAGATGAAAGAAAATGCTTTAAAACAAAAAGCATCTGATTTAAAGTTGCTTTCTTTTGAAATGCATCCTCATCAACATTCTTGCTTTTTGGTGATGTCATCCGTTGATATTCTGGGAAACAATATCTTCTAAAAAGTTGATTTTGACTGAAAAAAGCTGGCACATGGGTTTTGAAGGCAATTCTGTTTCGAAGCAACCCAGATTGTTAGATTTTGAAAAAGCAGAGATTTTCTCAAAAAAATAGATTCCTGAAAAAAAAGCAAAACTCTAATCTTCAAGAGGATGATATTCTGGATGGACTCATCTCGATGAAAACTGAGAAAGCTCTGGTCAGATTTCTAAAATGATCCCCTTGAAACAAGGACCCTGAAAAAGTGAGCATCCCTGCTTCCTCAACCCGAAACTATGAACACTAAAAAAGCACTTCGTTTGGGTCTTCAAATCTTCGTTGAAAGAAAAATAAAAATCTTTCCTCTGGATGCAACCTGCAAAAGATAATGAAATAAAGAAGCCAAAAAGCAGCTTTATTTGTGTCAGAATAAAACTTCACTCTCATCCATGAAGAAAGCAAGTTTTAAAGCACAAATCCAAGTGGATGTCTTCGAATAGGAAGAATCCGTATTTTGTAGCTACCTATGGCTTCATGTGCAAGATGATGAAAAATATCTTCTTTTGATGATGTCATCAAACATGCGAGTTGAAAGAAGTGCTAGCAAATTTTACTTCATTTTCAACACTTCAACACTCATTTTGACTTAAATATGGCCTGTCTCTGATTTCAACAAGGCAAAAAAATGTCACCATTGACTGAAAAAGTTGACTGATCTTGACATTTTGGAGACCTATCAACTGAGATTCCATCCCCTGCCTCCGATTGACGATCTGGCATCGTTTGACCAAGTTTGACCTCCTAAAAATTGCCAACAAGTAAAGATTGGGAACAAAACTCTCAAAAAACACTGTGGAGATGGAAAATATTCTAACACTGCTCAAGTTGGGTGCCCCAAATCACCTAGGGTGCATGGTTTCCCAACACTTAGCCATTTTTTCAATTTTACAACTTCTTCAATTTCTTGATTTGCGTGCGCATTCTGGTGGCGAAGGACCCTTGTTTGGCTATCAATTTCTGGCAACTGGGATGAAACTGAGTCTGATGATCTAGCAGATAGGCAAGCCTGATGAAAACTGAGATGATTGTACTCTTTGTTTGCCTCAAAAAATGTGCCAAACTGATCAACTCTGAACCGGAGCTGGCTAATGGAAGGAGATTCATGTTTTTCAAGAAAATCATCAAAAATAAACTAACTCTGGAGAGTTTGGGTGCCTCAAACCACCTAGGGTGCCTGGTTTGTCAACACTTAGAAATTTTTATAAAAATTTTCAATTTTGTACCCTTTCTCGATTTCCATGCCCACAAGTCCTATTCGATCTTCGATTTCAATCATTTTGATGACTGTCGAGGTGGGACAGAGGGTGATCTAAGTAGTCTGAACATATCTATGATGAAATCCTGGCTTTGACTGACTTTTGACCAAGATTGACCAACCAGAAAAGAGCTGACGGAAGCATTTTTTACATTTCTCAAAAAACGTGAAAAAAAAACTAACACAAGAGAAGTTGGGTGCCCCAAGCCACCTAGGGCGCTTGGTTTCACTAGACTTAGTCAAATTTATGATTTTCCAACTTTTCAATTCACCTTGAATCCATCTTGCATCATTTTGCGTGAATCTTTGAGTTGATGATTGTTTGTCAGTTCTGCGTTGTTGGAACAGCGTTGAAAAATTATCGACGAGCTCTGACAGATGAACTTTCCTCTGTTGATGACTTTTGAGCTCAAGCTTCACCTTCTGAAAAAGCTGAAATGACCCAGTAGAGAAAACTTGGTTGTTTGAAGATTCCGTCTGAACCGTGTCGATCGTGAAGCAAAATCGACCAAGGAGAATCGAGTGTGACACCTAAGTTGGAGATTCTATTTTTAGAATTTTTTTCTAGCATCCATATCTAAAGAAACCCAGAAAACTTAACTCAACCTCTATTTTTAGAAATTTTGCTTTTTTGATGTTTTGATGAAAAATTTTCTAGACTTGTTTCAAAATGCCTTAATGAAGCAAAAATTTTGGTTGGGTACAACAATTGGCTCTGTCTGAGGACCATGGTGGATGCTTACGGCATAGGAGAACCTAGAATCTCTAGATTTTGTAGCTTGGATGAGTGCCTTATCCATTGGGCAATAGAGTCAGGTCACTTTCCTAATCACCTAGAACAAGAATTTTCCCTACATCACCTAAAACCAGACTTCCTAAAATCACCTAAGGAGTCGGAACTTCCCAAAACACAAGGAACACAACTATCACATTATGGAAAGGGAAAAAACATTACGACATAACGATCACATTACAAAAAGGGGAAACACATTACGAGAAAACAAAAAGTGTTTCACTTGCTCTTTTTCCTGAGCAAGGATGAGATGAGATTAGGACTGTCACATAAAACCATCAATCGACTCAGAAAAGTAAGAACCATCTCTCTTTAGCTGTGAAGATTATCTTTGTAGCACAAAACTTTTCTTTCTTTGCAACATCTCCTCAAAGAGCCATGATTCAAGAGGGTATTCACGTTTAGGTCATGAGAAGTTCTTGAGGAACTGGTTGATATGCCAGAGATCAGGTGGAGCATCTTCCTCCAATGCAAGCAACCTCTGCAATAGGTGAAGATATATAACTTGCTTCTGAAGATATACAGGAAAGTCTTGTGGCCAAAGTATATATGTGGGAATGGTTATGACCACATATTGAATATGAGTTTCATTTATATCTTATACACACGCAACTTTGTACTTAGTCAATACATCATCTTCTAGAAAAGGTGCAAGCTGCTCATACACAACTCTAATTACTGTCTCTTGGCTTATAGGATCCACAACTGTCGTTGCCCATTTTTCAAGTGCTTCAGGGGCTTCTTCATTGGTTGTGTTTTCATCCATCCACTCTACAAAGTCTAATGAATTATCAAGATTTGAATGCTCAAACTCTTGAACATCCTCACCTGACAGCTCACTTTCCCATTCATTACCTGGAATCTCGTCATCCTCTGTAGAGTAATCTTCTTCAATGCAGATATCCAGCATTACTTCATCTTCGACATTCATGTATCTTTCTTCTTCTGTAAAGGAAGTAGAATCAAAGACAGCTTCATCTAAGTCATATGTTTCCTCTTCTTCTTCTTGCTCAATTTCACACATGATGTACCTCACAAGACATTTGTCAAGAATTTCTAATTTTTCAATATATCATCCTCTTTAGTGACCAAAACTGAATATTCCATGAGCTCCTCTTCTCCATCAACCTCTTCATATGTTGTGTTTTGCACTAGTTGCATAGTATCAATAAAGTCTTTTCCCTACATGGGTTCATAGACGGATTCAACATCATCCTCTTCACTAGTATGTATAAAAGATTCTTGAGACAAAGATGAAGACTGGCTAAACTGTAAAAGAAAATTTACAGTCTCCTCTACTGAAGAATCACACTCCAAGTGATGTAGAAAACTGTCGAGATCTAATGATGAATCTTCCATATGATCTCCATTTTTGAGAAATTCCTCCAATGATGAATCATCTTCAAAATAAAGAAGATAATGTTCTTGCTCCAATTGCAATGCTTCTTTGGTCTCTTCTCCTTTGAATGTATCTGATGCAGGTTCTTCAAACCAACCTTCAAAACATGAGAAGAACAAATTGGATTCTTCATTGCTCTCTGCAGTATATTTGATCTCTTCCTCGTAATTTTGCTCTTGTGAAGATTGTTGCACTTCCTCTTCCTCAGAGAAAGTATGCAAGTCGTACATTTCTTCAGATTCTTCCATCAACGATCCTTCTTCATATTGGAAGAAATTATGCAAATTTTTAGCTTCCGATGAATATTCATGTTCCATATACAAACACATGATGTCGCTTGAAATAGAGTTACGAAAATAATCCCTTTTAATATTTGATTTACACTGGTAAAATCCCTTCATAGAGCCACCATCAGATTCGTCAAAGAGACGTTCAGGATTATCTGAAAATCTTTGATTTTCATTTGATGCTTTTAATATTTGCATGAATCTTCTCATCTCTGAGCAACTTTCTCTGTCATGTTGGTTTGTCACATGGAACAAGCAATATATTTGTATTGCAGAAGACACATCTACCTCTTGACACATAGGTGATACCTGATGCATAGGTGAAGCAGGTTGATCACTGACATAGTTAATGAAAGAATCTGGAATACTTGAAGGAGGTGGAACTTGCCGAAGCGGTACAACATTCAAGGGCACTAGTGGCTTGATTGAATCTCTCTGGATCTTTCTGGAAGTGATCATATGATCTTCTAATTCAATAGCATACTCCTGGGCTTCTTGCAGTTCTGTAGCATGTCTCTGCTTGAGGTAGAAAGAAATTTCTGAAGATTGTGCATTAGTGAAGCAACTTAGCATAATTTCTAATGAAGGATTTAGGGTGTTTGATTTTTCCAACCAAACGATTGAATCTGGCCACAAACTCTCACATCGGCTCACTTCTGTCTTTCTTGATATTTGAGAGTTGTGCAAATAAGACATGACTATCTTCTGTGGGCTTGAAATGAGTGAGAAATTTCTCCCTCATCAACTCCCAACTTGTGATAGAGATGGCAGCTAGGTGATTAAACCATTCAGCTACTGAACTTTCCAATGATTCCACAAACAAACACACTGCAACATCTTCATGTGCAATGCCAAGAACTCCACAGGCGGTGGTAAAGGCAGAAATGTGCTCATCAGGATGTTGCTTGCCATCACCATGAAACTTCAGAAAACTTTTTCTTGATCCTTCAGGAAGCTCATGATATTCTGCTAGTGCCAAAGGTCCAATGTTGTTACGCCAAGGTAATGGGGGTAGATGCTACTGATTTTGATTATTGCAAGCATTATTATTAGCATCACCATTTCTCTAGGCTAGATTACGAGTTCCTCTTGAAGTTCTTCTTGCTTGACTTTAGGAAATTGTTGGACTCTAGGAACTATGTTGGATGCTTCTCCAACTTCTACAAAATCAAAATCTTGAAAGAAAGGATCCATAGCACCACCTTTTCCCCTTCTTGAATAAACCCTGTGAGCCAAGATTAACTACTGCCAGGCGAGAGGTGGTAATACTGGTCTTCCTGTTGCAAGATCTACTTTGTTTTCTTCTTCGTCAAGGATAGCAGCCACGTTTCTCCACTGATCAGGACTTTCCTTTCATGCAAATATGAAACTCCTTAGGCTGCTAATGATGTCCGTTTGCTCTCCTTCCACTCATACAAGATTTGTTTCAATAGCAGGTGGTGTAAGATTTGGTTGTTGAACTGGAGTAGAAGGATGCCAGAGAGTCATTCTCGTGACATAAGCCTAAGCTTTCTTGAAGTTTCATGCCTCGTGCCCCACGGTGGGTGCTAGAAAACTGTTGGCATTTCAATTCGCACCTCTGGAATGTGATTTGGAAATAGACAGCTATGCACAGATAAACTGCTCTCCTATTGGAAGGGGAAGTTCCCTTTCTTGCTAATGTTCACTGAAAAGATAATTAAATGAAACTTCACCTATCTTCTTTTTGATTCTCAACTGTGAGCACAAGGTTATAAAACTCTAAATGCTACAGAAGAGGTTTTTTCCTTTTTTAAAACTTCTACTACAACTAAGCAAAGACTAACGACACTTTCAATCTCCTGAGTAAATTCAGAGCAAAGGGAATTGAAAGTGAACAAAGAATGATTGTTAACACAAAAACTTAAGCAATTTTCCTCTAGGTTTACACCACAAGACTAAAAGCACTTTAATGATTAAATCTAAAATGAAAGCTGCAAAAAGCTACACATCTGACGACGATAACTTGATGAATAGAGATAGAATATCAGAGCAAAATAGGCATGAGACTTCTATTCAATATCATAAAGTTTGTACAACTCTAGGACAAAAATGCTACAGCAAAAGGCAGGCATACAGCAAGCGATCAAACACTAGAGAACAATAAACACAAAGTGAATAGACACTTGGAATAACAAGATCTGCAGGCTAGAATAGGCACAGCAAATTTTCTATCACAAAAGTCACTCCCATACAATGGGCAAGGATGCCCTTATTTATACTAAAATCAAAGGAGTAGGAAACCCTAAAATCTCCTTGATTAACCCTAACTTGCCAACTCGCAAGCTTTATTACTATTCTAAGACAAAGATACAATAAACAAATGCTTTAAAGTGATTTGCTTTAAAGCAAAGAAGATTCCAACTATCATAAGGTGATTTCATTTCTACATATAGAATGGATGAGCTTGGGATGAAAGCAAATGTTTTAAAACAAAAAGCATCTAATTTAAAGTTGCTTTCTTTTGAAATGCATCCTCATCAACATTCTTGCTTTTTGGTGATGTCATCCGTTGATATTCTAGGAAACAATATCTTCTAAAAAGTTGATTTTGACCGAAAAAAGCTGGCACATGGGTTTTGTAGGCAATTCTGTTTTGAAGCAACCCAGATTGTCAGATTTTGAAAAAGCGGAGATTTTCTTGAAAAAGCAAGAAAAAAGTAGATTCCTAAAAAAAAGCAAAACTCCAATCTTCAAGAGGATGATATTCTGGATGGACCCATCTTGACAAAAACTAAAAAAGCTCTGGTCAGATTTCTAAAAAGTGATCCCCTTGAAACAAGGACCCTGAAAAAGCGAGCCTCCCTACTTCCTCAACCCGAAACTATGAAGAACACTGAAAAAGCACTTTGTTTGGGTCTTCGAATCTTTGTTGAAAGAAAAATAAAAATCTTTCCTCTGGATGCAACCTGTAAAAAATAATAAAATAAAGAAGCCAAATGCTTGTCTTTATGGATCTTTAAGGTGAAAAAGTAGCTTTATTTGTGTGAGAATAAAACTTCACTCTCATCCATGAAGAAAGCAACTTTTAAAGCACAAATCCAAGTGGATGTCTTCGAATAGGAAGAATCCCTATTTTGTAGCTGCCTATGGCTTCATGTGCAAGATGATGAAAAATATCTTCTTTTGATGATGTCATCTAACACGCCAGTTGTAAGAAGTGCTAGCAAATTTTACTTCATTTTCGACACTTCAACACTCATTTTGACTTAAATATGGCCTGTCTCTGATTTCAACAAGGCAGAAAAATGTCACCATTGACTAAAAAAGCTGACTAATCCTAACATTTTGGAGACCTATCAACTAAGATTCCATCCCCTACCTCCGACTGATGATCTGGCATCATTTGACCAAGTTTGACCTCCTGAAAACTGCCAACAGGTGAAGATTGGGAACAAAACTGTCAGAAAACACTGTGGACATGGAAAATATTCTAACACTGCTCAAGTTGGGTGCCCCAAGTCACCTAGGGTGCCTGGTTTCCCAACACTTAGCCATTTTTTCAATTTTTGCAACTTCTTCAATTTCTTGATTTGTGTGTGCGTTCCGGTAGCGAAGGACCCCTGTTTGGCTGTCAATTTCTATCAACAGGGATGAAACTAAGTCTGATGATCTGGCAAATAGGCAGGCCTGATGAAAACTGAGATGATTGTACTCTCTATCTGCTTCGAAAAATGTGCCAAACTGATCAGCTCTGAACCGGAGTGGGCTAAAGGAAGGAGATTCATGTTTTTTGAGAAAATCATGAAAAATAAACTAACTCTGGAGAGTTTGGGCATCCCAAGCCACCTAGGATGCCTGGTTTGTCAACACTTAGAAAATATTCAATTTTGTACCTTTTCTCAATTTCTGTGCCCACAAGTCCTATTCGATCTTCAATTTCGGTCATTCTGATGACTGTCGAGGTAGGACGAAGGGTGATCTGAGAAGTATGAACATATCTATGTTGAAATCCTAGGTTTGACTAACTTTTGACCAAGTTTCACCAAGTTTGACCAACCGAAAAAGAGTTGACGGAAGCATTTTCGACGTTTCTCAAAAAATGTGAAAAAATAACTAACACAGGAGAAGTTGGGTGCCCCAAGCCACCTGGGGCACCTAGTTTCACTAGACTTAGTCAAATTTATGATTTTCCAACTTTTCAATTTAACTTGAATCCATCTTGCATCGTTTTGCGTGAATAATCGAGTCGACAATTATTTGTCAGTTCTGTGTCATTGGAACAGCGTTGAAAACTTGTTGACAAGCTCTGGCAGATGAACTTTCCTATGTTGATGAATTTCAAGCTCATGCTTCACCTTTTGAAAAAGTAGAAATGACCCAGTAGAGAAAACTTGGTCGTTTGAAGATTTCGTCTGAACCGCGCCGATCATGAAGCAAAATCAACCAAGGAGAATCGAGCGCGACACCTGAGTTGGAGATTCTATTTTTAGAAAGTTTTGCCAGTATCTATATCTGAAGAAACCTAGAAAACCTAACTTGACGTCTATTTTTAGAAATTTTGCTTTTTTGACTTTTTGACAAAAAATTTTCTAGACTTGTTTCAAAATGCCTTAATGAAGCAAAAATTTTGGTTGGGTACAACAGGGTTCACCAAAATATTTGGTAGAAAATTTACTTCTAACTAAACTATTGAGAATCACTTCTAAGATAATGAGAAATGTTGAGCTAGGTAGAGAGGCAACTTCAACCCATTTACCTAGTATGGATCCATAGACTACTTTATTAGCTAATAGATCAACTATCTTATTAACTTCTCTATACATGTGGCAGATTTTAACTTCCTTGAAGGCCTTCATAGTTTATATCACATATTCAATTAAATTTTTTATGGTCTATCTAGGGGATGTAACCTTACTAAGACATTTGAAAATGTTCAAGGAATCCCCCTCTATGATAACATGAGAGTTGTTTTAAGTCTTTAGCTATCTAGATACCCCAAAAGGTAACCTTCACTTCAACAAAGTGATTAGTAAAAAATCTCATATTAACTATATAGGTGATCACAAACCCACCCTTTTTTCCCCTAATAACTCCTCCAACTATAGTTATACTCTAGTTGCCTTTTGGGGAACCATCAAAGTTCAACTTGAGCCAATTAGGAGGAAGGAAAATCCATTTGATGAGATTCCTATTGACTTTCTTGCTATACAATATTGCACCTAAGTTAATTGCTAGCCCCTAATTTTAGTAGTAATCCTCTATTGAGAGATTTGAAAAGAATTTGAGAAGGTTCTTTTCTGAACATCACTTTAAAGTTTTTATTAAGAAAGCATTGAAAATTTTATTTCCCACTCTATTGATTCAAAGAATCAAACCCTTGAAGATACAAAATTTTTTTTCCTTCCATAGGCCCCACCATAAGTAAGGTAGAGAAAGGTTCCAAATGTATTTAAATTGGGGTTTGAGGAAGGGAGGGAACCATTGGAGAAATAGGTCCAAGAAGGAGCTAGGTTGACACTAGAAAAGCCCAAATTTATCAAGGATAATGTTGTAAGACTATTAGGCAAAAGGACAATCCAACATGTAAAAAACTAATTCTACATCCCTTTCACAAATGCACATCTATTAGGGTCAAAAATCTTATTTTCATAAGTTTTTCAAAAGAAAGAATTTCATTTTGGTAGGCAACCTAAAAGAAAAGATTAATTTTAGCAGTTAGGGATTTAAACCAAACCTCAAGGGATAGGGGAAACCATTTGAAAAAAGGTTAAGAGGAGCATGAAACCCAATCTAAAATAGTAGGAATGATCTTGAAAGGAAGACCAAACAATGTCATTAGATCTCAACTTGGATAATAGAGAAACCTTTGAGAAGGTTGAAAAGGCTAGAAGAGTGGGGAAGAAACCAAATCTAAAAAGTCCCCGAAGAAAGCTTTCCAAGACCTTTGATAATCCTTGAGCTTAATATAATCCAAATTTTTTTCTCCAAAAGAGGTTTTGAAGGGATGTCAAAGTGAGTTCCAAGGGACTAAGAAGCTAAATAGTTTATGCATAAGCCACATATCATCCCAAAACCAAACTTTGTTTATAATATCTACATTCCACTTGGACCCTTTCCTTATGAGGTCTCTACACTTGATCAAATTATTCCAAAAATAAGACCCGAAAAGGAGATGAGAATTATAAGCGAAGCCACAAGCTATGTTGTTCAAAAACTTTAACCCACTTTGGCTAAAAGAGATTTGTTTGAAAAGGTCTCAATCCTCTTAATCCTAGACCACCTTGATTCTGGGGAAGGCACACCTTATCCCAAGAAACCATGGCAATCCATTATTTTTCTTTCAAGTCCATAGAAATCACCTCTATATTTTCTCAATTTTGTCAGCCAAATTGCTTGGGTTTATAAATAAGGACATTAAGTAAATTGGAAATCTTTGAAAGGAGATTTTGAGAAGTAGTAACTTATGAGCTTGACTAAGAAGGTATCCTTTCAAACTAGCCAGTTTTCTTCAAAAATGATCCAAAAGGGAGTTCTACATACAAGTTGACATGATGCATTTGAAGAGGGGAATACCAAGATAGACTAAGGGAAGCTCCTTGATTTGATCTCTGAGAATTCTAGCAATTCTGCCTTGATAAGTAGGGAGTGCTAAGAAAGAATAGAACACTCTTGTCGAGTTTGATAAGTTGGCCAGAGATATTGGCATACTTGTCTAGCAAGACCTTTATTTGATTAGCTTCTTTGATCGAAGCATCTCCTAAGATGATAGTATCATCCACAAGTTGTTGATAGGAAATAAAGTTAATTGAGGAAGAAGGTTTGAAGCTACTAATTATGCCATTGGTAGAGACTTAGAAAATAGGTCCTACCTAAATTCTTTACCATGATAATAAAAAGATAAGGTTTAGAAAGTCACCCTACCTCAATCCTTTCTCACTAGAAAAAACAAACTAATGAGCCACTGATCAATAGGAAAAACATAGAAAGAGATATGCATAACAGAATTAGATTATGGAATTTATGTTGAAAACTAAATTTGTCTAGCACCTTAACCATGAAGGAGCATGACACCCTATAATAGCCCGTATTCATGTCTAACTTGAGAACTATACGAGAATTCATCGAGTGAATAGATTCAAGAACTATGATAATATATTCAAGGATTTTCCTACTTTGCATGAACAAACTTTGATTGGACAACCTTTATCTCCACTCAAAATTTTAGACAAATTTTGATCAAGGAAACTTGTAAATATAAATCCAAAATTAGCTATTACTAGGAAACTCTACCACTTCAAATTGTACTATAAAATCTATTCTCTAACATGGTTTTAAAGATGACAAATCTCTCCCAACAACTTACTCCAAGGAACTCTAGACTCCAATTCTAAATGGCACAATAAATACACATTTGAAAATGACACTTTGGCAAAGAATTAAAACACTATCTTAAAATAACTCCATGATTGAAACACTTCAATACATACTCTCTTCTCTGCATTAATCCATCTATAATCCAAGGAAGGCCAATCAAAAGATCTAGTAGTGCACATAGTAAAAAATGTTATGAATTGTAACTTGAAAATTAATTACATTCTGTACACAATTGATGAAGATAACAAGTCTTGCAATGAAATACAATTGTATGCTCACACAAAAGCTCTTCTAAAACCACTAAGTTTTGATATAATAGCTACTAGAATCATGATAAAGTTATAGTAATTGTGAGTCACTAATCCTAGACAACCTAAATTATTGCTAGTCATTTTTTGCAAAAAAATGATGAAGCGATATTATATAGTAGCGTGCACTCATAATAAGTGCAAGTATTAATCACACTTAACTTAAATTATCTCTAGTCCTTTTAGCCTTAGAGTGATGAAATAAGATTAGATAGTGAATATAATATCGCCAAGTTATTTGCCAATGAGTTGGTGGTTGAAATTGCATTTTGAAGTGAGGGTAGAGATAATTGAGTTGTATTAACTGTGCATAACTATATTTAATATAAATATTTTTCCAAAGAATTAGTAAATTAAGTAGATTTATTAGACACAAATTAGAAATATTGTAAGGATGATTTACTTGCACTCCAATCTCTCTTGATTGAATTTGCTCCTTAAATGTTTAGAATTGCATTGATATTAGGGTGAAAGAGTAGGGGTTGAATCATGGGAGTGATATAACAATAGGAAGAATCATATGAAGTAAGCAATCCAAGAGTTTGATTCCTAGGCCTCGCATCATGAGAGCCCCACCCATTCATTCATTTTATCCTAGACTTTTATTCTAAGTGATGTTAATATATGATAAAATAATCTAAATTTCATAAAAATATAACTTGAGTAGTTTTTGCAAACATGTACCTATTAGACAAGGCCTAAATTTGATGGCCATATAATTGTATTTAAACATTTTTATTATAAAATACAATTTTATTCTTATTTATTAGAAATCCTTCACAAAAAGAGAAAGTACAATATAAGCAACAACTACTCCATTAATCAAAAGACTACAATCCACATAATATTCATACTACAGTCAACCAAAAAAATCATATCAGTATCACCCATACATAAGAAATAATACATCAAAAAACTCAACCATAACTAATCATACGTAAAACCAACACTACTGGGTACTATTATAATCATTTTGATTACACTCAAAAATACCAATAGGTGGATCAAGCATGTCACAATTAAAATTTTAGGAATATTGTAATACACAAAAAGAAAATTTTAAATAGACTATCAAAATTTTATTAAAATTACTTTGATGTATAAATTTAATTCATATATGATTTTTTAAAAATAAAATATGAAAGACAACTTCAATTAAATAAAGGTTTGCTTGGCATGCAGGGTAGATGGTCATATTTAAGTCTGGATATTATTAAGTGACTCATGATAGGTGACAATTTTAAATGGGGTGAAGGTCCGGGATTGTTTAATAATGAGGAGATAGATCAATTGTTTTTCAACATTGCTGACCATTAATAAAGAGGGAGCATAGTTATTTATGATCTTCAATGCATTAGGTTGCTAAATGTTGATTTCCAAGAAAAAATTAATACATGTAAGATAGTGTCTCCCAAGTGTTCTTCTACATTTCAAAAGAAAGCAATTCATTTTGGTAGGCAACCTAAAAGAAAAGATTAATTTTAGCAGTGGGATTTAAACCAAACCTCAAGGGATAGGGGAAACCATTTGAAAAAAGGTTAAGAGGAGCATGAAACCCAATCTAAAATAGTAGGAATGATCTTGAAAGGAAGACCAAAGAATGCCATTAGATCTCAACTTGGCTAATAGAGAAACCTTTGAGAAGGTTGAGAAGGCTAGAAGAGTGGAGAAGAAACCAAATCTAAAAAGTCCCCAAGGAAAGGTTTCCAAGACCTTTGATAATCCTTGAGCTTAATATAATCCAATATTTTTTCTCCAAAAGAGGTTTTGAAGGGAAGGCAAAGTGAGTTCCAAGGGACTAAGAAGCTAAATAGTTTATGCATAAGCCACATATCATCCCAAAACCAAACTTTGTTTCTGATATCTACATTCCACTTGGACCCTTTCCTTATGAGGTCTCTACACTTGATCAAATTATTCCAAAAATAGGTTCCAAAAGGGAGATGAGAATCATAAGTGAAGCCACAAGCTATGTTGTTTAAAAACTCCAACCCACTTTGGATAAAAGAGATTTATTTGAAAAGGTCTCAATCTTCTTAATCCTAGACCACCTTGATTCTTGGGAAGGCACACCTTATCCCAAGAAACCATGGCAATCCATTATTTTTATTTTGAGTCCATAGAAATTGATGTAGATCAGGGGTTAAAAATCTCAAAAAACTCACAAACAATCACTCATTCAAACCCTCAAACATCAAATGATGGGTTTTGTTTCACATACCCTTGTTCTTCCTTGTAGCCTTTCAAAAAGGCAATTTTAGACATAACTTTCCAACCAGAACTGATCTCCAAGAAAGAAGACTTGTTTTCGATACCCATTTGACCATTATTTAACATATCTCAAAACCAGGGTAGGGTTCTTTGTATGGAAGGCTTCAAATTTTGATTGTCCTATTCCTTGACTAGGCCTAATTAGACATTTAGGCATGATACACTAGGGTTTTGACTCCAATGGTCCTTTAATCCTATTTTAACACACCAAACACATCACATGTGATATTAAACAACTATTCCTACCACAGGGATCATTATCCATTAACCTTTATATCAAATCTCTAAGCCTCAAGATAGCAATTAATTACATCTATTGGAAACCCTAGGGCAGATTCAAACCTGTTGTTACAAAAAATGTTATAACTTATACAAATACAAATGAAAATAGATCAAACCATTTTCAAAAGAAATTAGATTTAGTGCCCTTTTATTTTCAACTAGTTTCAAACTCTAAAACGTGCGTACAAATCCATACTATGCAAAATAACAGCAGAAAATAGGGTTTCAGACAGTTTTTACAAAAAATCTTGTAACTTATTCAAACGTGGATAAAATTCTACCAAACCAATTGCATTTGGAAGCTGATTCAATTGTCTTTCTAACCATACTACATGCAGGTCATACACAGTCTGTACAAGTCTGTACCATGCCTAGGAACAACAAAAAATATTCAGAAAATGCAGAAAACAGAATTATTTTTATTACTTCACTCCAAAATCTAATCATCAACCCCTGGGGTCATGTTTACAAGGCCTATACAAGTTAATTACAATCAATTTCTCCCCTTCAACTGATCCACAACTATCCTTTTAACAACATTTTGAAAGGTTGACAACAAAGTGTAAAAAGATAACAAGCCATGACAACATTTGACAACATTTGCATTGACACACTACCTTAACAACTAATGAATCAAAACCAACTCAAATACCTATGAAATGGTCTTAGAAGACCTTACTCTTGGGCATGGGAACCGGTGGGTGCTCCTACACCATACTCCTGGAGAAGAAAAGATTCAAGCTCCACTTGAATAGAAGGTAGCAACATGAGAACCATCCTTGAAAACTCTTTTCTGATGTCATTAAATCCCTATACATTGTCTTCTTTGAAATAGTCCCGTGCTTGCTTCATCTTCACTTTAGGTTTCTTGAACACTTGGCAAAGGTAGTTGAACTTGTCAATATAAGCCTGCCCCCCATCTACACCTCTACCTTGTAACTGATCCTTTTTTTCTTAATGGATTTCTTGCACTCCAATGGTACCTTGTTTCCCTTCAATGGCTTGTTTCATTTTCACCTTAGGTTTCTTGTCTCTCAAGTCTGCAATCTCATCAAGAGCATTATGTCCTTTATCTTTACCTCTAACCATCATGTCATCAAGCTTGGGTTCTTGATCAGTATTTCTACCCTCTTTTAAAAGAAGTAAATAATAATTAACCCTAGTGCCTTCATCATTACACTCACTAACATCTGCAACTCTCTTTGTTTGCTTCAGTTGTAGTGGATGCTTGTCTAACTGTCCATCTTCCATCTGCAACTTAGTTTGATCATTATGCTTCTCCAAACTTCCTTTGTCGTTCAAACATTGCTTTCTCAACTTTGTAATCTCTTTCCTAGCAATCCTCTTTCCTTTAGCATCCAAATGCCTTTCATTTACAACCTCCCAAACAAGTGCATCATTTGTGTTGGCACCACCTCTTTCCTTAGACACATTACATTCTGTAATTTGTTTGTCATAGGTTGTTGTGTATGATATACTAGCCCCTAGAACAAAAACTATGGAGTGACTAACATTTCTCCTTGAATGTAAAAAAATAGAAAACTTATCAACCACTATGTCCACATGTTCCTTCAATACATCCTAAACTTCCCAAGGCAACTCTTCAATGCTTGTTGATGTCAAAACAGTCCTAGGCTTTCTTACCATTGTATTACCTACCTCTTCCTCTTTCGCAAATGGATTTTTGTTCTTCCTTCATCAACCAAGACTCCCAAATGTCTGGTTCTATTGTCCTCTCTTACATTCTTCTCTTCTGAATGATCTTCTTGATGGGTTAATTTACCTTCTTCCTCATTGGTAAATGCCAACCACTTTCTTGTTTTGCTTTCTCAAGTAACTGCTGCATCTCAAGATCCATTATTTTTTGCATTTCTTCCAAGGTGTGCCTCAACTCTATTATCTTTTCTCAATGTTAATTAGTTTTACCTTCTCACCCTTCTTCTTTATCTCACTTCTCTTTTTTCTCATCACTGGTTCCTTGTTTGGTACCTCCTTACTCTGCAAGTCTCCATAGACTTTTCTCCTCAACTCTTCCATTCTTCTTTTGCAAGCAAGCCTCTTTCACGTTGATTCTTCTTGTCTTCATGATACCTCACCTTAGGCCCATTTCTTTTCCCTTGGCATAGTCTTTTGGTATCCAGGCTCTTCCTTCAACCTGTAAAAAGAAAATACACAAACTCCAAAAAAACTTATCTTGCCCAGATCTTCGGGCTCTGATACCAATTTGATGCAAAGCAGGGGTTAACAATCTCAAAAGACTCACAAGCAATCACTCATTCAAACCCTCAAACGTCAAATGATGGGTTTTGTTTCACATACCCTTGTTCTTCCTTGTAGCCTTTCAAAAAGGCAATTTTAGACATAACTTTCCAACCAGAACTGATCTCCAAGAAAGAAGACTTGTTTCAGATACTCATTTGGCCATTATTTTACATATCTCAAAACCAAGGTAGGTTTCTTTATACGGAAGGATTCAAACTTTGACTGTCCTATCCTTGACTAGGCCTAATTAGGCATTTAGGCATGATACAATAGGGTTTTGACTCCAATGGTCCTTTACTCATGTTCTAACACACCAAACACATCACATGTGATCTCAAACAACTATTCCTACCACAAGGATCATTCTCCATTAACCTGTATAACAAATCTCTAAGCCTCGAGATAGCAATTAATTACATCTGCTGGAAACCCTAGGGCAAATTCAGACCTGCTATTACAAAAAATGTTATAACTTCTACAAATCACAATGAAAATTGATAAAACCACTTGCAAAAGAAAGTAGATTCAATTCCCTTTCATTTCCAACTAGTTTTAGACTCTAAAAGGTTTGTACAAATTGTACTATGCAAAAGAACAATAGAAAATAGGGTTTCAGGCAGTTTTTACAAAAATGTTTGTAACTTATTCAAACGTGGATGAAAATCTACCAAACCAATTATATTTGGAAGGTGATTAAATTATATTTCTAACCATACCATGTGCAGGTCATACATAGGTCTTACAAATCTGTACCATGCCTGCGAACGTTCAAAAAATGCAAAAAATAGAATTGTTTTTATTGCTTCACTCCAAAATCCAATCATCAACCCCTGGTGTCATGTTTACAAGGCCTATTGTAATGTCCCCATTTTAGGCAGTTGTGGTTTTTGGGTGGTTTAGCCTATTCCTGGCCCTCGTAGGCTAATGCAGGTGGTTAGAGGGCCTTGTTGGGCAGATATCAGTGTGGTTTCTTCTCTAGGGTTCAATGAGGTTCAAGCTTAGCCTTTGCAGAGGTTTCAAAACTCAGTTTTTCATACTTACTATTTATAGTAAGTCACTTAGACGGGTTTGCTATTTATAGCAAGGCACCTGATTATGACATGTGGGCAGTGTCGATTCTGGTATTCAGTTGGATTGGAAAATTAAGGGAGATAATAATTAAATTAATTATTTGTAAGGTTATTAAATAAATAAATATTATAAAGTGACCTTATATTTAATTAATTTAATAAAGTGACTTCAATAAAATATTATAACATAAAGTCACTAAAATAAAATAATTATTTTTCTAGAAGCTTCTTGGAGATGGATTGAAAAAGTATAAAAGAAGATCAAGCCAAGCTTCATATCATCCAGGAATTGATATTTGCTTTGATATTGTTGTTTGGTGAGGAAGCCAGCTAGGGTTTCTGCCATTTCTAGCCATTGGGAATGAAAACTCTCATTGGTTATGCAATTTTGAGGTTGTGAAATATTAGCTGAATCATTGCTTCATCGTGGGCTTCATCCAGGAGTCCAATCTGTGCTTAAATTGGAGAATAAATTAAGTTTCACAAGGGTTCCAAAGGTTAATCATTCGTAGTTCTAAAATTGTTGATGACATGAATAGTGGCGTGAATAGTGTCGCACTACAGTACCCGCTATAGTGTTGTGAATAGTGCCGCTATAGTGACATGAACAGTACCGCATGCTACAGTGTCGCACTACAGTAAATGCTACAGTAATTGCAGCAATGTGAAAGGAATAGGTTCACTTTGAAGGCATTTGGTGGCTTAGAATCTTCATATTTATTGTGGGAAAAATCGTGGGTTTTAGAGGCACATTAGTAGCCATTGATTGACATATCAGACCTCACATATTTGCAGATTGGGAGCTTAATACTCATCAATTTCTCCTATGATCTTGGGCACTCCCTTCCTAAGGATGGGGCAATGATAATTGATGCATATTTGGAGGTGAATAAGGTGTGAATATTCTTATTATCTGCAACTTCAGGTCTGAAACAGGGGCAGCACCATTAAGGGTTCGATTTGGCTTGTGGAGAGGATGTTTGGTTCCATTTCATTGAGGCTGCACCTTCTCCCGCTTAGGCAACTTCATGACCAAGTTCTCAAGTAGTTTGCATTCAATTTTAGTGGCATATATGTCATTGTTAGTTGCTGCAATTTAGTTTCAGATTTGCATAGCTTTGTATGCCAAGAGTCTTGGCCAACATTTTATATCAGCATTGTAATTTGAGTAGTTCATCAATAAAGGAGTGAATAGATGCATTGAAAGTGTTTTGCAAAATGTCAATTGGCTATACAAGTTAATTTTAGTCACTATATGTATGTAAAAAAAGTCAAAATCAGTTAGTATATCATTCCTATTGTATTGTCAATCCATCTTACATCATTAGGAGTATTCCAAGACCCCATTTGCAACATCAAAACTCATAGCCACACAAACAGAAATGAATATCAAAAAAATTAGACCTTGCATACAAAGTGTTTGACAATATTCCTTGAGCCTCTAATCAGCAAATTGAGGTCTGAATTGTCAAGGGATATTACAGTGGTATCAGAGCTTTTGTCCTGCCATCCTATTGGGTAGATTGGACATTGAATCAGCTAGTTAATCATGGTTACTTCAAGTACTTAGAAGTAGTGGGACAGGAATATAGAGAAGCTTAAACAAAGTTTGAATAAGTTGGATGAAAACCAGAAGAGGATGAATGAATTACTTTCACACCCTGCAACCATAGATAAATTAGCACGGTATATGGCATCCATTTTTAAGGGGTCTACATCACAAAATGAAAAGAATGAGAAACAAGAGGTATCTATAGGAGAAATATCTAAGAATCTCTACAATGAATTTTCAGCAGTTAGTGACCAACATACAGCTGATCATATGGAGAACAAAATGGACAAAGGTGATGAGCAGGAGATGCCTTCTTTTGGGTTATAAGTTTCATCTTCTCTTCAGGAGGATAGCAATGGTATGGATTCTTTTAATGATTCCTTTGGGGCTGATGTTAAATGCACTCATGAAAATCCAGAGGGAAAAGTAACAGGTGAAGTGTGGACCAGCAGTATTGAGATCGGGTCTATTTCAGGTGATCTTCACCCAGTTGATGTTACAGAAGGTAGAGAGGAAGAAACAGTGGATCCTACAAGACAGGGTTGCACGAGTCTCCTAGTTGGTGACATGGAGGTTATGATTGGGGACTCTTTTGATAGTCCTAAGAGTGAGCTTACCTCTCTACATGAGGTTAGCAATTCATCATCCATTGAGTCTATTTTTTGGAGGGATGATGAGGAGTTTGGGTTGGGAACTAATGCTGCTCTAGTTCCAAACCAGCATGAGGACACTTCAGAAGAATATTTTGATGAGAGTCAAGCTCTCCATTGGCAGCCCACAACTTCAACTAATGAATTTTCCTTGGTCCCTAAGTCTGATTTGAAGAACCAACTAAAGGTTGGTGAAGATAAGATTGTTACAATGCTGTCCCATTTTGATCATTCCCACAAGATGGTGGAAATTCATCTATGGAAGGTCCAACTTGAGGGAAGACATAGAGGTTTTGAAGAGGCTTCATCAATCTTTGATTTGCAAGCGTTTAAGACAGCCATGGAGATTATGAAAAATAACTATTTAACTCTTCTTTCCGATAGAGATCACCTACTTGAATTGGGTGTCATATATTCAGATGCATTGAAGAGGAAAGAGGAAGAGGTTGATCAACTCACCACAGAGCTAGTGAAGACTAGAAAATCTTTGGAAGACTCTCAAATGGCTCTCCTTATGGTGGAAAATCAGATTGAGGAGTTGAATGTGGAGTTGAGTTTGGCTCATGCTTCACCAAAGAAATCAAAAAATCAGTCTTTTATTGCAGCTTTTTTGGATGGGCAAGAATCTTGTGTTGTGCATGTGATTGAGGGACAAGGAAATGAGGGAAAAGAAGAGCAAGTGATGGGTGAAGACAAACCAGTTACATTAGAGCAACTACATGAAGATAAGGTTTCTTGTGATGCTTCATTAGGTGAGTCTAGCATTGCTTCATCCTATCATGGTAAAGAATCATATGGTGCTTCCATGAATGTTGTTCATAAATATGAAAGTCCATTGAAGGTCCAAGATATTAAGGTGGATGTGAAAGTTGATCCTTTGCTTAGTGGAGTAGCCACTAGTGTTTTGAATACACATGATGAAGGAGACATTTTACAATGGCATGATGTCATCACTGATTTGTTTGAGGACAGCAGCATTATGTCCCATCATTCTTATGAGATAGGAGCTTGTGATCATGAGAAAGCCAATGATATGATATCACCCATTGATGGCAGCCCTACACCATTTGGTAGATATGAAGATATCAAGGATAAGAGGACTGATTTTGTATATTTTGGCATCGAAGAGGTAAAGAAGTCCAAAAAGATGAACGAAGAATGGTTGCAAAAAGCCAAAGAGGCTAGATTAGTGGCTGCCAATGCAAGACAACATCTTCAAAAAGTGAAAGGAAAGATCAATCTCATCAACATAGCAAGACAAAAGGGGATAGATCACATTAGGAGACTCCTCATTCAAATGAGCGATGAATCTGAAAATACACTTGATTCCCCTAAGGTTAGTTCCATGTCAGGTGATACAAAGCAGGACTATGATGGTCAACTATTGACGGAGGTTGGTGCTTTTTACCATGACTACATAGTGAGGAGAGTTCATCACCTTTCTTTTAGTTCACATGCAGAGGATTGGTTGATGCATCGATGTGGATTGATGGGAGGCTTATACCATCCATTGTGGGATGAAGAGTTGCCATCTACAAAAGATGGAACTAGAGCCTGCAAGTACCCGACTCAGTTGTGTATGGGGAATTACTTGCAGGGACAGCAGTCAGCTATCCATCATGCTGATACAAATCTGCTAGGGATTGCTACTTCTATGTCATAGAGATTTCATACGGATACATGGTTGCAAGATGATTATGGGGGCAGTAGGTATGATGGCTTGGTTCGTCAGTACGTCCATAGGAATTGGGCAGAGGATAGAGAGAGATGTTGTGTTGTGGATACTTTCATATATTCGTATCACTTCATGACGGATGGATGTGAGGTCGCTAGGGATTCTTTGGTGAGTACCCCTTTGGCACTTCAGGATTCCCAGAGATATGTTGATGAGCTTTGCTCAAAGTTGAGTTTGGCTAGATGCACATCATGTAAAGCAGAGACTTATTCATCTAGGGTAGCCAGGACACTTGTAGATGATAGTAGCCTGAGCATTCACACTCAGGATACAGATGTCATGGGTAATTCGACCATTACACTCTACATCAGCACTATAGAGATTGTCATTGGACAACCTCATCGGGAGGAGATGATTTCCTCTAGGGCTTGCACATGGGATGATGATGTCGATTCAGCTTCTTTCCAAGGAGTAGATGGCATTCATGATGATAATCCTCTCTTCGAGTTAGACATTGATCTCCCTTCTGACACTACTTTGGAGCTAGGTGATAATCACAATATTTGGGATCCGGGTGGCGACAGGTTTGGCACTATGTATTGGATGGGTCCCAGTGGAAATCTTCACCACTTCTGGCATGGTGAAGATGAGATCAGAGTTGCGCAGAGGAAGTTGGAGGTTATCAGACATGGCAGACTTCCTTTCTGGATTTGGGATCCAGGTGGAGTGAATTTTCGAAGGGTTTTCTTCTGGCAGTTGAGATTGCTTGGGGACAACCAATTTCAGGGAGGGCGGACTGTAATGTCCCCATTTTAGGCAGTTGTGGTTTTTGGGTGGTTTAGCCTATTCCTGGCCCTCGTAGGCTAATGCAGGTGGTTAGAGGGCCTTGTTGGGCAGATATCAGTGTGGTTTCTTCTCCAGGGTTCAATGAGGTTCAAGCTTAGCCTTTGCAGAGGTTTCAGAACTCAGTTTTTCATACTTACTATTTATAGCAAGTCACTTAGACGGGTTTGCTATTTATAGCAGGGCACCTGATTATGAGATGTGGGCAGTGTCAATTCTGGTATTCAGTTGGATTTGAAAATTAAGGGAGATAATAATTAAATTAATTATTTGTAAGGTTATTAAATAAATAAATATTATAAAGTGACCTTATATTTAATTAATTTAATAAGTGACTTCAATAAAATATTATAACATAAAGTCACTAAAATAAAATAATTATTTTTCTAGAAGCTTCTTGGAGATGGATTGAAAAAGTATAAAAGAAGATCAAGCCAAGCTTCATATCATCTAGGAATTGATATTTGCTTTGATATTGTTGTTTGGTGAGGAAGCCAGCTAGGGTTTCTGCCATTTCCAGCCATTGGGAACGAAAACTCTCATTGGTTATGCAATTTTGAGGTTGTGAAATATCAGCTAAATTATTGCTTCATCATGGGCTTCATCCAGGAGTCCAATCTATGCTTAAATTGGAGAATAAATTAAGTTTCACAAGGGTTCCAAAGGTTAATCATTCGCAGTTCTGAAATTGTTGATGACATGAATAGTGGCGTGAATAATGTCACGCTACAGTACCTACTACAGTGTTGTGAATAGTGCCGCTACAGTGACATGAACAGTGCCGTGTGCTACAGTAATGCTACAGTGTCGCACTACAGTGATTGCTACAGTAAACACTACAATAATTGCAGCAATGTGAAAGGAATAAATAGATTATTGAGGTTCACTTTGAAGGCATTTGGTGGCTTAGAATCTTCATATTTATTGTGGGAAAAATTGTGGGTTTTAGAGGCACATTAGCAGCCATCGATTGACATGTTAGACCTCACATATTTGCAGATTAGGAGCTTAATACTCATCAATTTCTCCTATGATCTTGGGCACTCCCTTCCTAAGGATGGGGCAATGATAATTGATGCATATTTGGAGGTGAATAAGGTGTGAATATTCTTATTATCTGCAACTTCAGGTCTGAAACAGGGGCAGCACCATTGAGGGTTCGATTTGGCTTGTGGAGAGGATGTTTGGTTCCATTTCATTGAGGCTGCACCTTCTCCAGCATAGGCGACTTCATGACCAGGTTCTCAAGTAGTTTGCATTCAATTTTAGGGGCATATATGTCATTGTTAGTTGCTGCAATTTAGTTTCAGATTTGCATAGCTTTGTATGCCAAGAGTCTTGGCCAACATTTTATATTAGCATTTTAATTTGAGTAGTTCATCAATAAAGGAGTGAATAGATGCATTGAAAGTGTTTTGCAAAATGTCAATTGGCTGTACAAGTTAATTTTAGTCACTATATGTATGTAAAAAAAGTCAAAATCAGTTAGTATATCATTCCTATTGTATTGTCAATCCATCTTACATCATTAGGAGTATTCCAAGACCCCATTTGCAGCATCAAAACTCATAGCCACACAAACAGAAATGAATATCAAAAAAATCAGACCTTGCATACAAAGTGTTTGACAATATTCCTTGAGCCTCTAATCAGCAAATTGAGGTCCGAATTGTCAAGGGATATTACACCTATACATATTAATTATAATTATTTTCTCCCCTTCAAATGATCCACAACTGTCTTTTTAACAACATTTTGAAAGGTTTACAACAAAGTGTAAAAAGATAACAAGCCATGACAACATTTGACAACATTTGCATTGACACACTACCTCAACAACTAATGACTCAAAACTGACTCAAATACCTATGAAATGGTCTTAGAAGACCTTATTACATACAATTGACTCAATCAAAACAAAATTTCACGTTTTGACCCCTCTTGGGCATGAGAACCTATGGGTGCCCCTGCACTAGAAATCACCTCTATATTTTCTCAATTTTGTTAGCCAAATTGCTTGGGATTATAACTAAGGACATTAAGTAAATTGGAAAGCTTTGAAGGGAGATTTCGAGAAGTAGTAACTTATGATCTTGACTAAGAATGCATCCTTTCAAACTAGCCAATTTTCTTCAAAAATGATCCAAAAGGGAGTTCTACATACAAGTTGACATGATGCATTTGAAGAGGGGAACACCAAGATAGACTAAGTGAAGCTCCTTGATTTGACCTCTGAGAATTCTAGCAATCTTTCCTTGATGAGTAGGGGGTTTTAAGAAAGAATAGAACACTCTTGTCAAGTTTAATAAGTTGGCGAGAGATATTGGCATAGCTATCTAGCAAGACCTTAATTTGATTAGCTTCTTTGATCAAAGTATCTCCTAAGATGATAGTATCATCCACAAGTTGATAGGAAATAAAGTTAATTGAGGAAGAAGGTTTAAAGTTGGTAGAGCCTTAGAGAATAGGTCCTACCTAAATTCTTTAACATGATAATAAAAAGATAGGGTATAGAGAGTCGCCCTACCTCAATCCTTTCTCACTAGAAAAAACAAACTAATGAGCCATTGATCAATAGGAAGAACATAGAAAGAGATATGCATAACAGAATTAGATTATGGAATTTATGTTAAAAACTAAATTTGTCTAGCACCTTAACCATGAAGGAGCATGACACCCTATCATAGCCCTTATTCATGTCTTAGTTGAGAACTATACTAGCACTCATCGAGTGAATAGATTGAATAACTATGATAATATATTCAAGGATTTTCCTACTTTGCATGAACGAACTTTGATTGGACAACCTTTATCTCCACTCAAAATTTTAGACAAATTTTGATCAAGGAAACTTGTAAATATAAATCCAAAATTAGCTATTACTAGGAAACTCTACCACTTCAAATTGTACTATAAAATCTATTCTCTAACATGGTTTTAAAGATGACAAATCTCTCCCAACAACTTACTCCAAGGAACTTTGGACTCCAATGTTAAATGGCACAACAAATGCACATTTGAAAATAACACTTTGGCAAAGAATCAAAACATTATCTTAAAATAACTCCACAATCGAAACACTTAAATACATACTCTCTTCTCTACATTAATCCATCTATAATCCAAGGAAGGCCAATCAAAAGATCTAGTAGTGCACACAGTAAAAAATGTTATGAATCAAAACTTGAAAATTAATTACATTCTGTACACAATTGATGAAGATAACAAGTCTTGCAATGAAATACAATTGTATGCTCACACAAAAGCTCTTCTAAAACCACTAAGTTTTGATATAATAGCTACTAGAATCATGATAAAATTATAGTAATTGTGAGTCACTAATCCTAGACAACCTAAATTATTGCAAGTCATTTTTTGCAAAAAAATGATGAAGCGATATTAGATAGTAGCACACTCATAATAAGTGCAAGTATTAATCGCACATAACTTAAATTATCTCTAGTCATTTTGGCCCTAGAGTGATGAAACAAGATTAGATAGTGAATATAACATCTCCAAGTGTTAAATCAACTTTTACAAACATATAGTTATTTGCCAATGAGTTGGTGGTTGAAATTGCATTTTGAAGTGATGGTAGAGATAATTGAGTTGTATTAATTGTACATAACTATATTTAATATAAATCTTTTTCCAAAGAATTAGTAAATTAAGTAGATTTATTGGACACAAATTAGAAATATTGTAAGGATGATTTACTTGCACTCCAATCTCTCTTGATTGAATTTGCTCCTTAAATGTTTAGAATTGCATTGATATTAGGGTGAAAGAGTAGGGGTTGAATCATGGGAGTGATATAACAATAGGAAGAATCACATGAAGTAAGCAAGCCAAGAGTTCGATTCCTAGGCCTTGCATCATGAGAGCCCCACCCATTCATTCATTTTATCCTAGACTTTTATTTTAAGTGATGTTAATATATGATAAAATAATCTAAATTTCATAAAAATATAACTTGAACAGTTTCTACAAACATGTACCTATTAGACAAGGCCTAAATTTGATGGCCATTCAATTATATTTAAACATTTTTATTATAAAATACAATTTTATTCTTATATATATATAAGAAATCCTTCACAAAAAAGAGAAAGTACAATATACAGAACAACTACTCCATTAATCAAAAGACTACAATCCACATATCTCCATACTACTGTAACATCCCGCTACGTAACCTCGAAGGGTAAGAGCCAAAAGGGGACAAGATAATTTTTTTTTTACATAAGTAGACAACATACACATTTAGTTGCCAATATGATAGATTGAAAGCATTCATTTTAAACACCAAAGCAAATGTTCCTAATCCCATCTGATAAAAAAATGAATCCATAAGCATAAAATACAAGCAGATCCGATACCCACACCGGAATCTGTAAAGCAATAAAGGAACATCACATTTCTTCTCATTAAATATAATGATTAGAACTTCTCTCCTAAGATGACAAGCGAAGAGATCCAATCTTTCTTCTTCACGAAGATGACAGGTGCTCCCCAAGGGGATACACTAGGATGAATGAAACCCTTCTCTAGTAACTCCTCTAACTGCAACCGCAATTCACTCAACTCCTGAGTAGTCATTAAATACGGTGCTCGAGAAATAGGCTTTGCACCAAGAATGAGATCAATATGAAAGTCTATGTCGCACTTAGGAGGCATACCTGGAATATCACTTGAAAAGACATCTGCAAACTCTTAAAGAATAGGATGATCATCAAGAGATACCCCCTGAATCCCGCCCTCAGCAAGATCACTAACTGAAATAGCTAACATCTGACAACCTTTCCGCATGGCACACTTCAGCTGCATAGCTGAAATCACATAGAGAGAAATGGGTATCTAAACCCCAACTAACTCAACACGCTCCCCAACATCGTCAACACACTAAACTGAGTTACGCTGACAATCTATACTGGCTAGGTGGGTCTCCAACCAATCCATGCCTAAAACAATCCCGTAGGACCCCAAAGGCAACACATGAAGATCCACTGTGGTAGTGAAGGTGCCCAAATCCAACACACAACCACGAATAAGGGAGTCTATAGCTACCTTGGATCCAGTAGCTAACTCAACCTGATTACCCTGATTGGCATTACATTGAGTGCTACATCGAAGAACAATGGCTATACCTCTAATTCTGCCTTTGGCTCTACCCCTAGGAGGCATCCTAAAGGAACAAAGAACACATCAAAATAGATCATCACAAAGATGACCTAAGCACCATACTAAGGCATGAAAGCATAACGGCATGACTATAGAACAATATAACAAGCTCACGCCACACACATCAAACACAGTAAAACATAGAAGGCTCAAGTATGCCAAAGCTCCCAGTGTGTGAACATGGGCTCTGATACCAGATGTAACATCCCGCTACGTAACCTCGAAGGGTAAGAGCCAAAAGGGGACAAGATAATTTTTTTTTTGCATAAGTAGAGAACATACACATATTTAGTTGCCAATATGATAGATCGATAGCATTCATTTTAAACACCAAAGCAAATATTCCTAATCCCATCTGATAAAAAACATGAATCCATAAGCATAAAATACAGGCGGATCTGATACCCACATCAAAATCTGTAAAGCAATAAAGGAACATCACACTTCTTCTCATTAAATACAATGATTACAACTTCTCTTCTAAGAGAGTTCAATTACATAATTGCATATACAATTACAATGATATATTCCAGAATATGATACAAGTATAATAACATAGTCCTGAGTATGATACAAGGACTGAATGGTTACAATAACTAAATGAAGTAATGGAAAGAGATCATTTCCAACTGGTGCTCCAAAACCTATTCGTCAATCCCCAATGGTGGTAGCAATGCCTCCCAACCATGTGGACTCCTAAGAGACCACCCCACCATGCTCAGAGATAGTCATAAGGCCCAAACGGATGAACAACAACAAGGGGATACAAGATGGCCAGCACTCACATCAGACACAGAGCAAACATGGAGAACAATGCATACAGCCAAAGTCATAACACAGTTGTACTTATCCAAGTCATAGGTCAGGTACTACTCATGACTGCTAAGGTGCTAGATACTAGAGTGTAATCATATGGAGTGTCATCATGTGTGCTCGAAGGGATGGCACCACATGGAAGCAAGTACTCCTCTCATGCAGATGAGGAGACTCAATCATGCCAGAATCCACGCCCCACAGACGGATGACTCAACGTCCTGTAGACAGATAGGCCTTCTCGTTGCATCCTTAGCCTTTACAAGTGCTCAAGGCCATGCACGAGGTCTAATTATCTTATTAGTGTTTTTACCCCAATGTTTAGTTTTAGTTATCACTTGTTACTGTAACTCTACTACTAGTTCCCCTAGCAGCCACTTACGGGCCCCAGGCCTATAGAGAGCCACTCCAGATGACCACTCTAATGTCTAGACCTAGTTCATCTCATGTAACCAACGAGGAATCTAAAATGACTAAAAACACTGAATCATAAATTTAAACTAGTAAAGACAAAAAATATGATCTACAAGACCCAAACTCTTGTGGGCAGTGTAATATGTTGAAAATAGCCTTTTTCTAGTTAGATCAGTTGTGTAATAACCCCAATGACCCTAATTTGGTCACTCTTCACATAGAAATGCACAGACATAATAAGAAAAGTACGACAAATGGCATTGCGAGTCTTCTCGCAGCCAAAGTTTTGCATATAGTCTACCATATTTAACATAGCAAAATAAAATGTTTAAGATAATAACAAAATGGAGATCTTAATTTTCCCTTCTCCAGTAGTTCCTTAGATCCTTGACATAATCCCTATACCCACATATGCATTAAGAAAGCAATAATTAAAAGCTAAAGTGATTTTATTAACTACCTATAGTGGCACACACCTTACAACAAAACATTGAGCTACAAGGATCTAAAACAAGTCATGTAGCCTATCTCTACTATCATAATGGGGCTTCTCATAGCCTTACTTTCATTAGAAACCATTCTTCATGTTCAAAGATCTTCATGATACTCTTTTAACTCTCCCTCTTTCCACTCAAGGGTTGCTCTTCCCAAACCCCCTTTACTCTCTATCTAAAACTAGATATTTTCTCCTATCAATCAGGGGGTCTTACTTCTCAGGAAATAATCCAAATAAATAACTACCGCTCAGCATAGAGTGTAACTGCCACCTCAAGGAAGAACGAATAGCTAGGGGAAAGGTATTAGCAAATAGATAATGGTCTGGGGTTGAAAATGCCTCCTTCAGGAAAGGAAGAATCGACTCAAGTCATAGAGAAAAAAACCCAAGCCTCCAAATGGAAGAAATGGCCAAAGCAAAGATAGTTGAAACCCATGTGGAGAAAGCCAAAAGAGGCGAGGTAATATCTTGCATAGAAATGATTTCTGCAATATTTTATAAAGACAGTGAAGAGGTTTCCAGTTTTTCTATACATAAAGAATACAACATCTAACATATATTTGTTTTGTTTAAAAGGGCAGTAGTGGGTTTCAGTTCTTCTATCTTTAATGAATAGCATACACATTCAAGTTTTATAAAGGCAGAAATGGATTTTCAGTTTCCTGTGCTTAATGAAAATAGAAACCAAACTATTATATTTTGAAAGGCAGTAATGGATTTTCAGTTTTCTGTGCTAAAGAAACAAATGACTGATGTAAATACCTTTTTCTTGATCACACTCCCTTTTCTCACCTCAAATCTTCCAACTTGATCTACTCCCCTGAGTTTTTGCTTTCCTTTGTTGTCGTTCTTTTTTTCATTATGTGTCAAGCGGCTAGGTGAGGAACGATTCCTCATAAGTTGGCTGCTATTGGATTGCATTTTTAGGCTTCTCTTGTTTAACCAGCACCATCATTAATCAATTCCACAAGGGCTAATACACTCCAATTAAAGCCCCAACCCAAACAATGAATTCTCGCCTTTCTCAGAAAAATCTGATGTTGAGATTGAAGAACAAGTAAAAGTTGTGACAGATTAGAAGGAGCGGGCACCCAGATGATGAAATGGCCTACCAATCCCACCCACATAACTCCGCCTATAGGAAATGGACTATGGAGTGTAGTGAGCACTGTGTAGTAGCTATGTCTCACCAACAACAAATTCCTCACCGAATTCCTCAATTCCTCACCAACACCAAATTCCTCCTCCTTCTTATATTACTTATTATATCAATCAAGGCCTAGGGAATCAATATTCTCACACAGAATTCCCACGCTACCTCTTTTTTTTTAATTCTCCTCTGCTCTATTTTTTTTTTTGCCCCCCTTTTTCTCATCTGTCCATAAGATATCTCCTTATCTCCTAGATATTTTTTTAATTGCCATACAACCCCCCATCCTTTCTCTGGCGATGACTAACTTTCTTTTTTCCTCAATTATTTTTCACCCACCAAATGGACGACCTCCACTAGATGTTGACTACACTATTTTTTCCCTCTCTTCATCCTTCTTTGGGATTCCTTCTGTAAAGAGGGACGACACTCTGACTACAGGTATGGCCGACCACCTTTCGTAAGGGCACCCATGCCCTCGCATTTAATCTCCTCCCGGCGTTTAAGGCTCTCCCTACCTTACGCTAGCCAAACTCCTATCCAAACTGCCAGCTATAGCAAATGGATGTGATTGCTTCCTCTATGACGTGCCCAAAGGAAGTCAATTTGATCACCTGCTGCATAGATATTTTCTACAGCATTAAACATACTTTGCCACCTCTCTTAACTCCTACGCCCTCATCTATCTGCCCTCCAGGTAATTTCTTGGCTGCATTTACTCATACATCCACTTATCCTCCCACATCCTCTCAAGAATCAGAAGGGAGGGTTGTTACAACTACAATCAACCAAAAAAAATCATATCAGTATCACCCATACATAAGAAATAGTACATCAAAGAACTCAACCATAATTAATCATATCTAAAACCAACACTATTGGATACTATTATAATCATGTTGGTCACACTCAAAAATACCAATAGGTGGATCAACTATGTAACAATTAAAATTTTAAGAATATTGTAATACACAAAAAGAAAATTTTAAATAGACTATCAAAATTTTAATAAAATTACTTTGATGTATAAATTTAATTCATATATGATTTTTTTAAAATAAAATATGAAAGACAACTTCAATCAAATAAACGTAATACACCAAAAGAAAATTTTAAATAGACTCTCAAAATTTTAATAAAATTACTTTGATGTATAAATTTAAGTCTGGATATTATTAGGTGAATCATGACAGGTGACAGTTTTAAATGGGGTTATGGTCCGAGATTGTTTAATAATGATGAGGAGATGGATCATTTGCTTTTCGACCTGGCTAACCATTAACAAAGAGGGAGCACAGTTATTTATGATCTTCAATGCATTGGGCTGCTAAATGCTGATTTCCAAACAAAATTAGTACGTGTAAGATAGTGGCCCAATTACCTCCCAAGTGTTCTGCTGCATGGATTCCACCCTTCTCATCCTGCCACGCTCCCACATTAAACTTCCACACTCCCACTAAAGCCAACCAATACATATTACATGCACAGGTAACACGTAGGGGTCTGTCTGTCTGTGAGCTAATTCAATAATCCAAAACTTCGAGAAAATTTATTTGGGGTCTTCAATACACAGATTGTTCTTAGTTCAGGGCAAATATACATATTGGGTTTGCTTGGGCGATAGGGGTGTTTGGGTTTTTAGGCTTTTCCAGCTTTCAGAGTTTAAAATGGATAAACATAGATTCCAAGTATAGTGTCTATAGAGTCCAGAAACATATATTGTGGGCTAAGTCCGGAGAAATCGGCATTGATAAATGTATATTCTTACTTTAGGTATTTGAGATGCTTTTACAAGTCTGTTGCCTTTTTCAAAGTTTAACAGTATGCCATTGCAAGTCGCCCACAAATTGGAGAATAAATTCTTGCAGTCTTAAATCTCTCTCCCTTTTTCGACTGGATGGGTGCTGTTCAATGACAGCAAATTGCCCAAGATTGGAATTCATCAAAATTACAGAGTACCAACTGCCATTGCTTGAACGAGTTGAAAGTTTGGTTAGGGAAAATTTATTGTCCTTTTACAATATGTAAAACTTACTTGGCGGCTGTCATCCTTTGCTCCGGGCAATCTTGTAGCAGTATTTTTTTGTGCAGCATTCAGTAATGGTGAAATCATCAGGTAAATAACATCAACTAGTGCTAAAGAATATGATTTAAGGGATTTTATTCTTATAATAAATGGAATGTTACAGTTTTGCTATTTATATCAAGCTGTGCATTGGTTGCGGTTGAATTGACAGATGCTGTGGTTGTGTTTCACAAAGTTCGATGGAGACTGTTCTTTGAATTCTCCAACTAGAATGGACGGAATTGGAAAGATTGGTATGTAAAATTATAAAAATTCAAAAATTATTTTAGAATTAGTTCACAAAATAGATTGATTTGGAAAATATGAATAAATAAAATTATAGGATAGGAATTGAAAGGATTTATTAAATAAATTAAAAAATTAGCATGAAATCTTAAAGATTGTTAAGGAATTTATATAACTTCCCCAATAAATCTAATGGTTGTAACCATTTTCTGTTAATTTTTTTGCATTCAATTCTAAAATTCAATGTGTTCATCTAATCTTTCTATATTCGATTGAGTGCTATCCAAGAGTGGAGGTTTGCTACACCTAGGAAGCACATTTCCTTGGCTGCATATAGTCATAGGAAAATCCTTGGAATTCTAGCTCCCGAGATACAACTCATGCTCATTATGCCAGACATCATGTATAATCAACTAAGTCCTAGAATTCTGTGGGGGCTTCACATTTACAGGGTCATTTCTAAGAAGCATAATTATACACAAACTCTCATCGTGTCCCTTCGGCCAAACTGGCTTATTCTTAAGACCATACAATGGTGGAGTGCGTCAATAACGAGTACATGTATTGGAATTGTATATATTCCTTGTTTCCAAATGGCACGTTGATGTTCTTTAATGTTTGTTGGGTGCTTCACAATTAGGTAAATATGTAGAATAGGGAAGAAAAAAAAACAATATTTGTGTGGATTTGATACCGAATACATAAGAAGAATTTAATGTACTACTCCATATATTCAAAATTGAAGTTTGGAATGCTATTTGTAGTGGATTCCACTCTGAAATTGAATTGGTCAATTTAATCTTGCTTTATTGGCCTGGGTGCCACCCAAAATCCAAGCTTTGTTGCACCTATGAAGCACATTTTTTGGGTTGCAGATTTGTTGACATTGTACTGAAGTATATGGTAGAGGAAATCTCTAGAGCACTGCCAGTCAATAGATTGATTTTGGAGTATATGGAAAGAGTTGTACAGAGAGTATCTTTTCTACTCGATGACAGAATTTGTGTCGGTCAAACAATATAAAAAAAATCACCTCGATTTCCTGTATTTTGTTGTTTCTCAGTGCTCTGTATGAAATTTTGCAGGCTTCCAACAAAGTATAGGATATTTGTAATGGAGAGGTGTTTCCTGTCTGGTTCTACTTCCCCATGAGGTTTATAGTTTTCAAACAATGTTAAATGTCAGAGTTCCACTAGAGTGCTGGAAATTGTGGGCATAGCTTCATGTGTTGCACCTCTTCATAGTCTTCTATTAGATTTAGAAGTTGCCATGATTCAATGTTTGTTTTGAGATGCTGTAGGGATAACTTAAACTAGGTACTTGCAAGTTGCATGTATGTGAATTTCGTTTGGGATGGAATATTATTTATGATCTGAAATTGAATTTTCCCTTTTCTAAGATTTTCATCTCTTGTTTTGCGTGTGAGCTCCACAGAACATGTTGAGATATGACAAGAGAGAATCTCTTAGCATTAACAACAGGTGGATGAGGACTCTCAAGCCAACTATCTCCACTTTTAAGGAGTGATTTTTCAATTGAGATAAGTGATATGGTTACCTGAGCAGGACAATGGGTTCGTGTACATCATCAACCTTCGACCCCTGGATGTTCAAGTTCATCCATGAAGTATTGGAAGACTAAGAGATGATTCATCCAGACTAAGAGATGATTCATTGGGCTAAGATTATTAGTGATAATTTGAACATTCAGTTGATTCATAACATTCCTTCGTATCTGTTTCCTCCTTCCACAATGTCTCACATTGAATGCAATCTAGCCTATTCAATTGAATGCACACAGTGCAATCTAGCCTATTCAATTGAATGCACACAACTCAGCTTATATTAACCTGGATTAATTAATTAGTATTTTGTGAGAACTCCTTAAGTTGTGTCCAAACGTGGAAAGTGCAGATTAAATCCAAATAGATTGGAGGATATTCCATAGAGCTCGGAGTGTATGCATACCATTCCATATTGTATTTCTGAAAAAGAAATTTGTGAGACTCTAATCTCTTCCGTTTCTATGGATGTGTATAATACTAAATTGTATGAAAACCATTTTTTTTTCCTCCTAGGCAAACAAATTGAGTGTTTTTCCTAAATTTTGTGTTTACCAAATCTCTTCACTTGAAAATGGGCGGCCAGAAAAGTGAGGCGCCTAGAGATCATTTAAGTGAAAACTTCCTTCCTTTATCCTACTTTCTCCTAATGGGCGCCCAGGTATGGTAATACTTGTTCCAGATTTTAGAATCAAGTGCTATTACCTGTGCAAAGGGGCGGTCTGTTAGGAGGGATTAATTTCAGTTTTCTTTATAATAATTAAATCCTCTTCCATTCTTGTGAGTGATAGTTTTTTTATAAAATCAAACTACGAAGCACATTTCCTTGGCTGCACATTTATTGACAATGTGCTGGATTATATGTCTTAAAACAAATATCTAAGACATTGCCAATAAATAGATTGATTCTAGATTATACTAATTGTTCTCCCAAAGAAGGCTCTATGAAGGATTAGAGAAACAAAATAGACTGCTATGTCAAAAATTATAGAAATATGTATACATATTACAACAATTGGCAAGGCAGGTTCAATGATGCTCTTGGCAGCATGGTGCAGTTCGGTGTGAATTTTACCTATACTCTACGTCAATTTTGAATTGTAAATACTTTTAAAACCGGAATATTTTGCTGTTTACTACCTTGACCATTTTTGACCTGTTTTTAATGATGTTTTACTACCAATATGCAACAGCTATCCTTCTACACTTGTATTCTCAGCATCTTGCATTATTTGGCTCCCATGGCATTGATACTCCATATATTTTGTATATGGAAAGACTTGTACTGGACGTGTTTGTTCTGCTTGATGCCTAGATTTGTGTAGCTCAAACAATATAAACAAGCACAAAAAATAATAGCAAATGTAAAATTTGTTAAGACTGGAAGCACAACTCAATTGCAGAAAAGAGTAATAAACAGCGCACAGACTAATTAGAAAGCAAAAATAAAAGAGATACCAGATTTATTGTGGTTCACCAAACTTGGCTACATCCACACTGAGTAGAGGAATTATTATTGATAATGAATTGAGTTTTACAATGTGATATCCAGCATATATAATGTTTCATTATACATCAAACAAGGAATATGAATAGACAAACAATTGGTGGAAAAATAATGTGTCTGTTGGTCTTCATTTCTTAACAATCTCCCGCTTGAAGGTCAACGGATGCTATAACTCACCAATCATTCCCCTGCTCTAAACTTTCGGTCACTTCTTAACCAAACCAAGAGAAGTCCTGGCACATTCGAACTTCTCTTTGGGAACAACCTTGGTGAAAATGTATGCCGGATTGACCTTTGTGTCAATTTTTGCAACTTGTAACTTGCTCTCTTCAACCACATGACAAATGAAATGAGCATGTATGTCGATATGTTTAGAACAATGCTAAGATGAATGATTGTGAGCCATAAAAATGGTGCTACGACTATCACAAAACATAACATAGTCACTTTGTTGACATCTCAAGTCACTAAACAATCGTTGTAACCAAAGCATCTCCCTAGCACCTTCAGAAAGAGCCATGTACTCAGCTTCAGCAGAAGAAAGAGCAACAGAATGTTGCCGCCTCAAGACCCAACTAATGGCAGCTCCAGCAAACATAAAAACATAGCCAGTAGTAGATCTCCGTTTATCTAAATCTCCGGCAAGATCAGAATCAGTGAAACCTTGCAACTGTACCTTATTGCCACCAAAACATAAAGCATAATCAGAAGTACCTTTAAGATACCTTAATATCCATTTGACAGCTTCCCAATGAGGCTTATCGGGATTGCTCATGAACCTGCTCACAACTCCCACTGCATGAGCAATATCGGGATGAGTGGAGACCATAGCATACATAATGCTACCAATAGCCGATGTATAAGGAACACCTTGAATAAACTCTTTATCCTCTTGTGTTTTTGGACACAAATCAGAAGATAAACGAAAATGGGCAACAAGAGGAGTAGAAACAACCTTCGCATCAGCCATACCAAATCTATCTACAACCTTGTCAATGTATGCCTTTTGTGACAACGTGATCTCCTTCTTTTGTCTATCCCTAGTGATGGTCATTCCAAGAATCTTCTTGGTTGGGCCTAAGTCTTTCATAGCAAATCTCTTAGCTAATTATGACTTCAATTCAGAAACAATCCTCATACTTGTGCCGGCTACCAACATGTCATCAATGTAGAGCAAGAGAATGACACACTCACCATTAGGAAGTCGCTTATAATAGACACAAGGATTTGATTCACATCTCAAGAAGTTTTGCTCAGTCATAAAGTGATCAAACTTGAGATACCATTGGCGCAGGGCTTGCTTGAGCCCATACAAGTTGCGCTTCAATCTGCAATAAGATGTTCCAGGTCCTATTTTTTAAATCCTTTCGGCTGCTCCATGTATAGCTCTTCATCAATGTCACCATGTAAAAAGGTTGTCTTGACATCCAACTGATCAAGTTCAAGATCCCAAACTGCAACCAAACCCAAAACTGCCCGGATTGTGGTCATTCTCACAACTGGTGAGAAAATCTCATTAAAATCTATGTCTTTCTGTTGATCATACCCTTTGACAACTAGTCTAGCATGATAGCATTTGTTGCCCCCATCTTCCTCTTTCAACTTGTATACCCAATGATTCTTCAAGGGTCTTCGATTAGGCGGAAGTGGCACTAAATACCAAGTGTTATTAGCCTGCAATGAACTCATTTCATCTTGCATCGCCCCTTGACATTTCAAAGAGTCAACTGCCTTGCAAGCCTGTTTATAAGTAGTTGGTTCAGGTTGATCAAAAATCAAAAGTTCGAGCTCTGCTTCCTCTGAATACAACAATTCATAATATGAGAATTTGGAGGGTCGTCTCCTCTCCCGGGTAGATCTCCTTAATTGAGGACCCTCCTGTTGCAAATTTGAGTCCTCCAAATTTATTTTTTGCAACTAATTTTGAACATTTTCTATTTGATTTTGCAAATTGGCCTCACAACTCTGGCTTTGTACACTTCCCTATTGCACAGTCCCTTGTATCTGCATATTTCCTTGTGCAAATTCTCCCATGTTATGCCTTTGCACATGAAAATTTTCTTATCTCTGGATACTGCCCTGTTCCAGCATAGAGGGCATATCATCATTCACAGGCTGCATATGAGTGTGAAGAGGCAGCGAGTGGGCCATATGAGGCACATTTGGTGGCAGCGCTCTATCCAAAGGAGGCTGCGTATGTGTTAGACCAGGCAGCATAGAAGTTAAATCACTTCCAACATGAGCTGTGGAGTTTGAAAAAAAACTGTGAATCATCATATAAAGGTTGCATATGTGTTTGACTAGACAGCGAATATGTATGAAGAGGCTACGATCCATCACCTAGAGGCTGCAGTTCATGAAGTAAGGGATGCATTTGAAATGAAGGTAGCGAAATCTCATTTGGAGGTAGTGTATGAGATGAGGATCGCTGCATATGATTTGGTGAGGGCAATGATCCACCATCTAAAGGTAGCGGACTCACATTTGGGGGCAACGTTGACACCACAAAGGACTGCGTGGGATGTGAGGGGAGCTGAGAGCCAATTAAAGGCTATGTGGGAGTATTAGGAGGCAGCAAGCCAGTGGTAGGAGGCTGCATAGAAACACAGGAAGACTGGAAACTAACAAAGGAAGAAGCTCCCTGTTTATGAACTAAATTATTTCCATTATCAAACAAATCAACTGATATGTAATCTTTTGAAGATGTATTTTCTTTGTACAAACCTGGGAAAACTATTTCGTTGAAGACGACATCCCGACTGCAAGTGACCTTTTTGGTGATGGGATCCCACAACCTGAATCCATACTGATCCTCGCCATACCCAACAAAAATACACTTCTGTGATTTGGGATCCAATTTGGATCATTTTTCATGAGGAATAAGAGTAAACGCTTCACATCTGAACACCCGTAGATGATTATGAGAAATACGCTTGCCCAACCACCTTTCCTCGGGAATAGCAAGATTTAACCAAGATGAGGGAGCTCGATTAATGAGATAAACCATTGTGTTGCTAGCTTCTACCCAGAACTCTTTTCCCAGTCCAGCATTGGAAAGCATACACCGTGCTTTTTCCAAAATTGTTCTATTTAACTTTTCCGCAGCCCCATTTTCTTGCGGTGTATAAGGAACAATTTTGATTCTTTGAATACCATTGTCAACATAAAAACTATCAAACTCTAGTGAACAAAATTCACAGCCATTGTCAGTTTGCAAACACTTGATATTATGCCCACTCTAATTTTCAACTAGAGCTTTAAAAAATTTGAATTTGCTGAACACTTTAGATTTTTTATTGAGCATAAAAATCCAAACTTTCCTAGTGCAGTCATCAAGGAAAGTTAAAAAATAATTAGAACCTCCAAGAGAAGTTACCTCAGTTGGCCTAAAAACATCTGAATAAACCAGCTCCAAAGGTGAGGTGTTCTTCTCATGACCCATCTTTATGAAGCTAATTTGCTTCTGCTTGCCATAAAGACAATGTTGGCAAAAATCCAAATCCACAGATTTCAACCCCGGTAATTGTTCTCTTTTGATCATGACTTCAAGACCTTTCCTACTCATATGTCCAAACCATTGTTGCCAAAGCTCAGTTTCCCTATCCATCAGTGTCATAGCAGCTCCCACTTGAGAGTCATTTTCAAAAACATATAAATTGCCCTCTCTATTTCCTTTGGCAATCTGCAGGACACCTTTAGTAACCTTCCATAAATCTGGATAGAAGGTAGTATTGCAACCTTGTGAGAACAATTGGGTTATAGAAATCAGATTCTTTTTCAGTTTTGGGACATGCCTAACATCTTGCAAAAGCCATTTGCTTCCATTCTTGGATTGTAGGAGAACATCACCTTTACCAGTGATGTCCAATGAATTGTTATCCCCCAAGTAGACCTTCTCGAACTGTCCTCCTTGATAATTAGAGAAGGCATCCGTACACAAGGTGGCATGAAAGGATGCACCTGAATCTAGAACCCATGAATCTGAAGTGGTTTCACTTATGGATAAAACCAAAATATTATCATCCTTGTCATAAACAACATTGACCTCGCTATCTTTAACCTTCTCTTGCGCCTTCTTATAGGAATAACAATTTTCTTGGTGTGACCGGGCTTACTGCAAAACCAACAATCACCAACTCTACCTCTGGAATTTGACCTCTTCGTTGATTTTGATCTTCTTCTATTATTGTCTTTGCCTCTATTCTGAGGCCTTCCTCTACTAACAACGGTTAAGGCTTCACCGGAAGATATTTCTTGGTTCTTTCTACGCATATCTTCACTAACGAGTGTAGCTACTACATCATCAAAAACCATTTTGGCTGCAACTGAAGTGCTTATGGCCATCATGACACCTTCCCAGCTATTGGGTAATGAGCATAGATTGCTTTAATTTTATCTTTCAACTTTATCTCCACTGAAGTCAGTTGGGTAAGTAAGGTATTAAACTCATTCAGATGGTTTGACATAATTTCACCTTCTTTTATTTTTAGGTTATAAAGCTTTTTCATAATAAAAAATTTATTGGATGCTGAAGCCATCACATACATTTTTGAGAGTTTATCCCACAACTCCTTCGAAGTCTTCTCCGCTGAAACATTAAACAATACATTGCTGGACAGGGAGAGGAAAATCGTAGCTCTTGCCTTCTTATCCATCTTGTCCCACTCTTCATCTATCATTGAGCTTGGCTTCTTTGCTACCCCTTCAAGCACGAGTGAGAGGTCTTGTTTTATCAGCAAAGGCTCCATTGGTCTTCATTTCCTAACAAAATTTGTCAAGAAAAAATGTGGGACAACCTCTAGCATGGATTGTGGTTGGCTTTGCCTCTTTGTAAAAACATGGCTGCAAGAAATATGTTGCTTGTATTCTATGGAGATTATATTTAGCCGATTGGCTTATATGTGGGAGTTTTTTCTCTCTGTAAATTTGTCATCCTGATTGTCTACTCCTCCTGGAAAATTCTACCATTTTTTCTTCTCGCCACCACTTTTTTTCCTATGGCCCAAAAATAAACAAAACTTGTCTTTCCCGTTGTTCCTTGATTGGTGTACAAAATACTTGATTTTTTATTAATAGAATAAAAAATTTATTTATAGGTAGATTTATAAAAGAAAGATAACCAGTTGCTATAACAAAAACATTTCTTTTTGGCAGTTGAAGAATCAAGGAAAAATAGGAATGTGCTCAAGGAATTTAAGTCTACATGTTTAATGCTCATTCCAAAATCTAATTCTCCCCTAACATTTGAAGACTTCAGGCCAATCTCACTATGTAACTTCATCTACAAAATAATCTCCAAGGCTCTGGCGCAGCGGTTATCTGCTTTCATGCTGGAATTGATTTCAGTTGAGCAGGGGAGCTTTGTCCCAGGTAAAAAGACTCTAAAGGGTGCTATTTTAACGCATGAAATACTACATTCTGTTGATAAAGACAAAGAGGCAGCCATGGTTGTAAAACTAGATATGTCCAAGGCTTACGATAGAGTGGAATGGAGTTTCCTCCTAGCTATTCTACTACAACTAGGGTTCTCCAAAGAAGTGATAAAATGGATTTCTACATGTATTTCAGGATTTCAAGTTTCAGTTCTTATTAATGGTAAGGAATCAGAATCTTTCGAACCTTCACGAGGGCTAAGGCAAGGGGATCCTTTATCCCCTTACCTCTTCATTCTTATGACAGAGGCACTCACATGGGCAATAAAGGAAGCTAAGAGAAGGTCAGAATGGAAAGGCATTAAACTTAAAGGGATCCAAGAACCCTTCACTCACGCACTTTTTGCAGATGACACAATACTTTTTGGCCATGCCTTGATTCAAGAAGCTGGAACCATGATGAACACAATTAAGTTGTATTGCCATGTCTCGGGACAATTGGTTAATTTTAACACGTCTACGGCTTTTTTTCAAAATGTTCCTCTTCAGCTTCAGGATGAGATTCGTGGCATCCTTAATCTAGAAATATAGGCCTTACCAGGGAGATACCTAGGTCTTCCTCTCTTCAATGGCAGATACAAAAATGATTTATGGAATAAAGTACTGAGAAACATGAATGCAAAACTATCTAGTTGGAAAGGGCGAAGTTTGTCACTGGCAGGCCGAATTGTGATGATAAAAGCAGTCCTATCTGCGGTGCCAGTTTACATGATGTCGGTCTTCCACATTCCAAAAGGTATCATTTCCAAAATAGATGGGGTATGCAGGAAGTTTTTGTGGCAAGGTTCTCTCCAAGAGAATAAAATCCATCTATTGGCATGGGACAAGGTGTGCAAGCCTAAAGATGAAGGAGGAGCTAGAATTCTCAATATTGATATACAAAATCAAGCCTTGGGGGCCAAATTGGCGTGGAACATGTATGTGAAACCTAACTCTATATGGGTAAGACTTATGAAGGCAAAATATCTAGACTCTTTTGATAATGAGAGAATCTCCATAGTTAAAAACCCTTCCAAAGGCTCAACAATTTGGAATTTCCTCATCAGAAGTAGAGATATACTTAAGCTTGATCTGACATGGATAATTCACAATGGAGAAAAGGCAGATTTCTGGTTTGATTCTTGGGGAGGTGGGTCAGCATTGGCTTCTAGGAGGGATCTCACAGAAGCTAGAATCTTCCTTCAATCGAGCTGGGGTTCCTAAGTTAAAGATTACTGGCTTGTGACAAGGGTTGGGACTTCAGTCTCAGTAGCTTGGAAGAGCACCTGGGAATGTAACTTTCCAAGGGATCAAAAAGTGTTGCTTAATCAAATATTAAGGAAGAAATTGGTAATTGTTTCTAATGTGGATGATGAAGTGGCCTGGACGGGATCAAAATCGGGCTTCTATTCAGTCAGAGGGGGGTACAGAGTCTGTATGCACAAAGTTACCTCAGAGTGGCCTTCAAATCTATGTTGGGGAAATGCTCTACTTCCTAAAGCAGGAGCATTTGCTTGGTGTGCGCTCCACAATAAAATTCTGACAGGAGATCGAATCAAAACGCTGGGTCTCGGTCCAAATTTTTCTATGTGTGTTATGTGGAAGAGTCCACAGATCATCTTCTTCTGCTATGTCCCTTTAGTAGAGAATGTTGGCTCTGGTTTCTTAGAAAGATAAATTGAATCAGTCCTCTATCCAAATCTTTGCTCCTAATGTTTAGGAATTGGCCTCATCCATTTTCTAATTCTTACTTAGCCTGTTTGTGGGATATAGGCCCCTCGATGATTATTTGCCACTTATGGTGGGAAAGAAATCTCTACATTTTCAAAAAGGAAGCAAGTTTTGTGAGTCTGGTCTGCGAAAAATTAGAAGTGGCTATATCTGATCTATTGGTGTCTTTTCTCAGACGCACAAACACCAGTAATACAGTGTGGTCCAAATGGGATGCGGCAACTATTTCACTCTGGCCATTAGTTAGTAAGCTAGGATTAGGCGGCTTCTCAGGGACTTCCAAGATTACTTCAAAAAGAGAAAAACTAAAATGGTTCCCACCCTCCCCTCCTTTCTTCAAGTTAAATTTTGATGGAGCATGTTGAGGCAATCCGGGTCCCTCTGGTACAGGATGTGTTATTAGAAAAGAGGATGGTTCTTTGATTGCAGTGAAATTGTCTAAACTACATATAGGAACCAATAATGAGGTGGAAGCATGGGCGTTAGTTCATGGTTTGCAACTGGTAGTTGAAAAAGGCATTAAAAATGTGTGGATCGAGGGTGACTCTCTGATAGTGATCAATGCTATTAAAGGAAGAGGTTTAGACAACTGGAAACTTAACTATATTCTTCAGTAGGCCATCACCCTCCTGAACAGGTTAGATAATTATCTCATATCTCACACGCTAAGGGAAGGCAACAAGGTGGCAGACCTGTTAGCTAATATAGCCATTGGGCTTGCAAGCACATCTGTTCTATTCCTACCTGGAGATCAAGATAAATCAAACATCTTGTCAAATCTCATGTCGCATGAGATGGAAGAAGTGATGGGCAGTTGCTCGGTTTGAATTTGGTTTGGCCCAGCAATGACCCTTTAGCATAATTAAGTTTTCTCTATTTTCACACCTTCATAAATGGCATACATCTTGTCAAATCTCCTATCGCATGAGATGGAAGATGTGATAGGCATTTGCTTGGTTTGAATTTGGTTTGGCCTGGCATCGTCCCTCTGGCATGACCTGTCCACATAATTAACTATGGCATAATTCTTTCTCACCAGCCTCTGACAAGTTCGTGGAAGAGGATTTGTTAGATCTCATGATGTTCAGTGATCCAAGACTTATATAAGTCGTTCCAACTATTTTGGTGGGCAGGTGGGGATTGTGAATCCTTCTTCTTAATACGCCATCTTAAGGGGAGGTGACAAGCTTTAACTACACTTATTAATTTAGGGTTTTCTTGTAGCACAACAGCTCCATCTCTTATGATGGGAAGTGCCTACAGAGGACATGTTGCAAGTTCCCTATGGTGTCCTTCATTTCGTGGTGTGCTTTAAATCCTATCGCTAATGCCCTCTAATCTCATGATGTCATCACTGTCCTTTGCCAGCTTGTCTTCATCATGATCACATGGTGCTATCAATTTTTTACTACTTACGGTGTTGTTTGCATTGATAAAAGATGATGACTCTTATACTCTAGCTGCCTTTTTCTGTGTTTCCTTCTGTCGTGTCTTCTTCCCTGTAGCTACTCTACACTTGAATCTCTATCTTTCCCAGCGATAGGTTTCTATGGCTGACATACGCCTCAATCAAAGACTATTTTTCCTAGCCCTCGATTGGGAACCGAAGATTAGAGGCAGGGTTAAATCGGCAAACCTAATGACACTGCTCGACTAGGACTACACTCTCATACAATTTGTAGTTAGGAATATCGTTGGACATGCTTGGATAAGTGGATATGAGGGCCACGTGTTAAATTACTCCAATGTGGTCTCCTAGCTTTTATCCAATATTATGAACCTAGTCATGGATGGTGAGTTTGTGCATGCTCTAGCTTCAGGCTAGTTTTTCAAAAATATTTACATTATTGATAGGTGGGAAACAGTGGTAGCTACTTACAGTATGGACCAGGGGGAGGCTCTAATCAGGGGGCTCTTCAACCTTGCCTCTCTGCGCACTTCTACTTCGCAGCAAGCTATATACAGGGCCTTGCAAGCCAGTTTAAAATCTCTGAGCAATGATGAAATTGATGATGTGTTGTGGTCTCATGATTTTCTGATCTCTAAGAAAAAAGTCAACAGGATAAAGGATGTTTTTACGGCCATCCGGTTTCTAAGGATCCACGCCCCTGATTTAGCTCCACGTATGCCCCAGTATGCTTTGGAGGACCTTGATGAAGGAGTTCAGCCAATTGCAGCTATGGACCTGGACGAGCAGAATCTTCCTGCAACTTTGGCAGCGGCATGAGGGGGAGGTGTTAGGTCGTGTTTTTTGGTGCGCTGGTGTGGGTGGTAGGCTGCGTAAGTTTGGCTTCTCCTCTGATGGTGCTTGAGATGGAGGTGACAAGGGGTGTCTTGGTCATGTTTTGATCCGGGGGAGGTATTTTCAGTTTCTCTATTTTTTGTCACGGTTGGTTTCTTCGCCGTGTTTTAATCCTGGGGAGGTTTTTTCAGTTTTTGTGTTTTTATGTTAATTTTTGAACTATCAGGTCTGCTAAGGGCCTTCTTTGTAGCTTTTATTTGGTATCCTGGACTTGGCTTTAGCCATACTTTCTGTAATATTTTCAAGTCTTCTTAATCTATGGGTGTCCCTACACCTTTTTCTAAATATATATATAGAGAGAGAGAGAGAGTTGCCTTATATATTTTCATAGTCAGAATATATAAATTTTCTGTATACATGGGTATTTTAGAAAAGTTCTCCGCCAACATTGTAAATAATAATTCTTGAATTTAAAGAAGGATGACATATTTTAATAATTAAACTTCCCCCCTTTCCTATGTCATTGTGTTTAAATGATTTTTGGGAATAAAAATATTATAGCAAAAAGTTATTACGCCGAGAGGCGTCCTACCAAAGCTGATTCCCGTAAACAAAAACCATGTAGATTAAATTCAAAAAAAATTAATATAAAAAAATATGACGTGGAAATGCAGAAGTTGAGAGCAGTGCGCCGCTGCCATTGTGTGGACATAATTTCCACATAGAGTGCATAGACAGGTGGTTGCAGAGCCACAGCAGATGTTCATTTCCTCCATATAAATATATATTATAAATAATTAATTTTATTTAGTAAAAAATTACTTAGTTTTATAGTGACTAAAAGCTTATTAGGTGAACATAGTCAAATCATCTTTTTTCTCTTTGTAATTTCATATATATTGCTTAAATTGCAGGAAACGTTTCCCCAGATGGAATTTAAGGTTACCTGCAGCAAGCGGTTATTTACAAAAAAAATTAAATTAAATTGAAAAAAAAAATTCTGACCATATTAATAAAAGGAGGCTCAAATAACTAACGCTCACTCTCTCCTGCAACATGCCAGTAGCAAAAGCCAGTGCTAACAATAGCAAAAGATAGTGCCCAATATGCACGTAGGAGTGGAGTAATTAGAGGAGAGAGGCCATGTATAAAACATCTGATATCTTCATTCTCTTGAAGACAGTCCAGAGATATTCAAAATAAAATTTCAAATTGGTAAGCTCACAAGGAGAGAGCCCAGATACATGCATCATAGGTAAAAGAGAATGGGAGGAGCCATATAGGTATAAATGAGGAGTTTTTATTTGATTTTTGTTGAATCTTGCATGCATGTACCAAAGCATTCCAATTAAAATATCTAATTTAAAAAATAAAAAATCATTTCCTTAATGCTTTAGTGTATATGCAGACCAGCAGAAAGCATAGCATTCATGGTTATCCTGACATATCTGCTACACATATATGAAGGTAAGCATTCATATATGATTATATCTCTTGGTTTTAATCCTGTCAAAAAATTGTGTAGCAAAAACAAATTGAAATGAAATGAAAAAGTAGTGTAAAGAAATGATTTTATGTGCCTTTATTTTCTTTAGGGAAGTTTTATTAATTTTTTAAATTGGTATTTAGTGGACCCCTAATTTGTAGTCAACCTAATTTTAAAAAATGGCATGTTTCTATTATATTTCTTTTAATATAGATTTGTATTGATGAATAAAAAATTTTAAAGTAATCTTCTGCTTGTATTCTCTTAGATATGTATACCTTTCATAAGGTTACTCAGTTCCTCACTTGTTCTAATGACTCTCCCTAAAGTTGAACAAACACTGAAAATCTACAGAGTCTCTAATCTCAAGACAGCACTAGAGTATTAAAAAAAAAGGAAAAAAACAATTGGGAGCATTTCTCAGACTCCCAACTCACTGGACGATTTCAGATCCTTCTAAGCCAACTATAGAATACTTCAAATTAAAGTTAGACAGTGATTAGATGTCCACTCAATCAAAAGAACCAATAATTAATCTCAGACTTCTGTGCAAAGGTTGGCAGAGCACATTAACAACTCTTGTAATTTCAAATCCCAAATTGCCCAAACATGACTATACGATGCTAGAGAGAGCTCTCTCAAAACCTTTTCCCTTGAACTTTGTTATGATTTCTTGGTTTTCTCTCAGTTTTAGTTCCAATCAGCTACTCACATGCTCTAATGATACACATTTAAATTCCAAACCTTTAAATCTCTTTCAGAAGCAAGGATCTTAGTTTTGGCCATATTTAACAAAAGCTTGTCAGAAATACACTTTAAACCTTTAAAACCATTTAGATTTGAACTTGGATTCACTGTCATACATTCATTCCAAACCATCTATACTATTAGAGATTTAAGTTAGGGATATATTTAAAATATAAGTCTAGCTGAATTAGCAAAAGCAGAGGAAGATTTAGGGACCTCGTAGGGTCCATTCATACTTTATATTTTGTTCACATGGGTCTGCCAACTATGGGACCCCTCCCTGTATTTACATTCAAAAGGTAGCTACTATGTAGCGTATTATAAGCCTATGGACCGGTAACTTTCTTTAAGATAACAAAAATTAAGCCCTCTTTAACTTACTCCTTATCATACTCAAGCAACTGAAGGTTGAAATATGCTACCCATTCAAATCCCTCCTCCTCCACCAGACCAAGGACCCTTTGGATGAAACCTACTACTATATGCGCCTTGTCCTTGACCATCATGAGATCTGGCCCCCTGAGATCCAGAATGAAAGGATAGAGCTTTTGAATAGATTCAAGATCTTCTAAAGAATCCATATCCCTCGGTTGTGGCATCCCAATTCTGATAGTTGCAGCCTCCAGGGTCTCCTCTATTCCCCCTAAGTTTTCAGGATTGAATAAGCCCTTCATCATCTGCCCTACAGTCCCTTTATCAATCTCCAACTCAAGTAACATGGCCAGCACTCTAGAAGAAATATCAATATCAACTCTATACCATTCTGCACCTCCCATAAACCTTCTGCCAACGATCATTTGAGTTTCTCCAACCATTAACTCATCAAATCGGTGGAACATCTATTGCAATCTAAGCAAAGTAACAGGGCCAAGGAAGGCCATTTGACGTTTGGTGCTTATTAATCGCACAGGGATCTCCATCCCTCCACAAGTGATGGCTTCCACTGAAAAGACAACTCTAAATTGAGATGGCATTGAAGAGAAAATTGGTGTGCTATAAAATAAGAACTTTCCTGCGCATAGTCTCATCCACTGGTAAGTATGATAAGGAGCACGCAGCAGTATCAATCATGTTTGTTTAAGTTGAGTTCATGTCCCTTCTAAGATACCATTTTCCTTTCTTATATTTATATATCTATTTATATATATATAAATTATATAAATAGATAGATGTATATCTATAGATTCAGGGCTCAAGAGTTTTTTAAGTATCTTAATTGATTTTAGTCAAATCTTGCTCGAATCCCCTCAGCACGAGGCTTAACACTCAAGCAGGAAAAGCTTAAGATTTGATTAGATCACCATAAATGAATAATTATGACATTATGTGCAAAGCAGTCTATCTCAGTGCAGAGGTCTGAAATACTGATGTTTTGCTTGATATCTGTATCACAATTGTCATGTGAAAGTAGGAAATTAGAAAGGCATTAATGTGGTCTCGAGTATATCTGTGATTTTCATATCAGCTCATTTGAGATATATAACTGTTATGATTTGACAAGTAATAATTATCTCTATGTTGGATAGTATAGCTTAGATCGAATGGAAATCTCATGGTTTGTCAACATCATTTAGTTAATTGGCCGACCACATATATATACCCATATTTAGGTACAATATATAAGTATATTTACATAGATGTTGGTATATATATTAGATCAGTCAACTAGTCTTGGACTCCCCCTCATAACAGGACATGTTCTTATATAGAAGCAAGTGTGTTTGGATACTTTTGATAAGCTTGGAAAGAGCAAGTACTTTATCCTTTCCTCTCAGGGTAATGATTTAGAGATCTAATAGAGGCTGCAGGGAATTGAATTTTACTTATCTCCTTTTATGCATAGCTAACATTCGAAAAGAGTTGGAAGTGTGTCCTATGTTTTTAGGTAAGACAGGTACACTGTTAGGAGCAAGATAGAAGAAGTTCCCTCACATGGATAGATGGTCCAATGATAGATGCCTTGGAAGACATCCCAGAAGCCGGTGAACCAAAAAGGCATATAGCGAGAGGATATTAGACTAAAGGCTCTTGACAAAGGCAATGATTGTACTTGTACCTCAAAAACTATATAAGAGAGGAGTCTTCCTTGTTGGGCATTGTCCCAGATAAGATCTATAAATAAACATTAAGTATTGGACTATAAAAGTCTCGGGCTAGACCGGAGGTTTTCTTCGCTCTGTTCTTTCCTACCAGTGCCCGCACTGAACAGAGTTGTATATTATTTAATTATTGATTTTATATATTAATGGCCTCGGCCTTTTACCAATAAAAAAAAAATTAAAGTACTCAATTTATGTTAAGAATTTGAAATTTTAAGTCATGATTTAAAACAAATAACATTTATTATAAAATTTTAATTCTTTCTTGAAGTAAAAAATATATAATATATTATAATCATATATCTAACATTTATTTTAATATTATATATTAAATATATTTTTTAAATAGAAGTAAAATTCTATTTTGAAATATATTTTTTTTAAATGGTTTCTAGGTAAGATTTAAAATATTTAGAATTTAATTTAATTTAATTTATTTATTCAATAAAATATATTTAAAATTTTCCAATCTAAAATATTTAGTGGTTTAAATTTTATTTTTAATAAGGAGTTTTCTTTATTTACAATTTATTTCAAGGATCTATATTACATAAAGTTATTTTAGGTGTTATTTTTATTATCTAAATGGGGTTATTTTTTTAACTCCTTTTAACTTTTTTAAGTAACTATATGTGAAACTCTAAAATATATATCATTTTATATTATATATTATTTACATAAGAGACCAGATCTAGAATTAACCTAGATCCCATACAACAAAAATTTCTCATTGCATGCTTTTCTCTAGATTCTTTGTAGTTGATAAATTAAAATCCCACAAGACTTTCCACATCCACCACATTGCAAACCCCAAACCTGCAACAAAACAAGATCATACAACCAATACTAAGAAAGATTAGGAGAAAGATCAAGCAAAAAACAAAATCAAAAAGTAGTATAAAGAAATTATATTATATTTTCTTTAAGGAAGTTTGATTAATTTTCTAAATTGGTACTTAGTAGACCCTAATTTGTAGCCAACCTAATTTTATTATGGCATATTTCTATTATATTTATTTTAATATAGATTTGCATTGATGAATAAATTTTTTTAAAGTACTCAATTTATGTTAAGAATTTGAAATTGCATTTAAAACAAATAACATTTATTATAAAATATTAATTCTTTCTTTAAAGTAAAATATATGTAATATATTATAATAATACATATAACATTTATTATAATATTATATATTAAATATAATTTTTAAATAGAAGTAAAATTCTATTTTTAAATTTTTTTTTTTAAAATGGATTGTAGGTAAGATAGATCCCATACAATAAAAAAATTCTCTTCTCTAGGATTCTTTGTAGTTAATAAATTAAAATCCCACAAGACTTTCCACATCCAGCACATTGCAAACCCCAAGATCATAGAACCAATACTAAGAAAGATTAGGAGAAAGATCAAAGAAAAAAATCAAAATCAAAATCAAAGTATAAAGAAATGATTTTATATGCCAATAAAAAAAATTCTCTTCTCTAGGATTCTTTGTAGTTAATAAATTAAAATCCCACAAGACTTTCCACATCCAGCACATTGCAAACCCCAAGATCATAGAACCAATACTAAGAAAGATTAGGAGAAAGATCAAAGAAAAAAATCAAAATCAAAATCAAAGTATAAAGAAATGATTTTATATGCCTTTATTTTCTTTAGGGAAGTTTGATTAATTTTCTAAATTGGTACTTAGATTAGAACCAATACTAGACACTATTTTATATAAAAATAGGATATATTATTATATTTCTAACTATTTTATATAAAAATAGGATATATTATTATATTTCTAATTTTATTTTCTTTGAAAACTCACTTCATAATTTTTTGCATAAGAGACCACATCTAGAATTAACCTAGATCCTATACAACAACAAAATTTCATTGCATGCGATTTCTCTAAGATTCTTTGTAGTTGATAAATTAAAATCCCACAAGACACATTCCAAAACCCAACCCTGCAACAAAACCTACAACAAAACAAGATCATAGAACCCATACTAAGAAAGATATGGAGAAAGATGAAGGAAAAAAATCAAAACCAAAAATTAGTATAAAGAAATGATTTTATATACCTTTATTTTCTTTAGGGAAGTTTGATTGATTTTCTAAATTGGTACTTAGTGGACCCTAATTTGTAGCCAACCTGATTTTATAATGGCATGTTTCTATTATATTTATTTTAATATAGATTTGCATGAATAAAATCTAGAATTAACCTAGATCCTATACAACAAAAATTTTCATTGCATGCCAGTTCTCTAGGATTCTTTGTAGTTGATAAATTAAAATCCCACAAGACTTTCCACATCTAGCACATTGCAAACCCCAAACCTGCAACAAAACAAGATCATAGAACCAATACTAAAAAAGATTAGGAGAAAGATCAAAGAAAAAAATAAAAATAAAAAAGTAGTAATGATTTTAATATGCCTTTATTTTCTTTAGCGAAGTTTGATTAATTTTCTAAATTGGTACTTAATGGACCCTAATTTGTAGCCAACTTGATTTTATTATGGTATGTTTGTATTATATTTATTTTAATATATATTTGTGAATAAAATCTTTTTAAAGTACTCAATTTATGTTAAGAATTTGAAATTGCAAGTCATGATTTAAAACAAATAACATTTATTATAAAATATTAATTATTTCTTCAAGTAAAATATATGTAATATATTATAATAATATATCTAACATTTATTATAATATTATATATTAAATATATATTTTTAAATAGAAGTAAAATTCTATTTTTAATTTTTTTTTTTAAATGGTTTGTAGGTAAGATTTAAAATATATTTAAATAAAATATTTAGAATTTAATTTAATTTATTTTATTTATTTCAATAAAATATATTTAAAAGAATATACAATATTTAGTGCTTTATATTTATATTTTATTATTTAGAAGCATATTATGAAATAGAAACTCCATCCATAACAACTATAATATTAACAATCTTTGAAATGAAATAAAAAATAACTATATTAAAGGGTTATAGTAATAAAAATAGTGTCTATTATGTTACTATACGTTACTAAATGGAGTTACATTATTGTTAAACATAATAGACATAAAGTTATTTTATATATTTATGTTTAACAATGGGGTTTTCTATATTTACAATTTATTTTTAGGATATATGTTACTATATGTTACATATAAAGTTATTTTAGGAATTATTTTTATTATCTAAATGGGTTATTTTTTTAACTCTAACTTTTTAAGTAACTATATGTGAAACTCCAACATATAACAATATTTAGCCAACATAAAAACAGTTTTCTATATATGTGAAACTATATTATTTACAATAATATAGAAATGAGGGGCATTACATTTATAGAAATGAGGGGCATGCATTTTTTACAAATTAATAGACTTATAAATATTTGTTTTATACTATTATGTAGGTATGGCTTCACCTAGGTTGAATGTTCAATCTGACGAGGAACGAAGACAATACCGAAGGGCATATAATAGAATATATATGAGGGAGTATTGAACAAGACAAAGAGAACAACAAAGGATACAACAAAATGAGGTTGTCACAGAAAGATATCATAAACGTAGAGTAGATATAGCACTTGAAGAATTGGAATTACAAAATTGATGGTCCAACGACCAAATATGATAATAATAAGTCATCCACAAACATCTCAACAAATCAATGTTCCTAAAAAAGAAGAAAGATAGGAACCTACTCGATCAAATGCTAATCTCGTTTTTAATGTTGAAGATGACAATTCAAGATCAATAGATTTTAGACTTGAAACACCAGAAAATGCACAAAGACATGACGAGGAACAAAGACAACACCGAAGGGAATATCAAAGAGTATATCAGAGGGAATATCAAGACGTCAATGCCAACAAGAACCTAATCAATTAAATGCTAATGGAATGCTTCACACTTATTTCAATACTTTCCAAATGCATTTTTGAAATGCAATAGATAGGTTTGTTTCACCAAACATGTGCTATATTTGTCAAGAATGTTACCTTGGAATAAGGGTTTTTCAGACACCTCAAGGTCCTATATGCAATAGGTGTCAACAAGAGAGGCAATAATCAATTTTCAGCATCAAATAATATGGATCCTGTCCCACAACCAGAAGAGCTTACAAACTTGACACAGGTAAAAGAAATGTTGATAGCACATGTCAATCCAATCCTACAAGTGACACATGCAACTGGTGGACAATATAAATACAAGGGACACACAATAAGTTTTCCATAAGATGTAAAAGAAATTTCAAAGGTTTTGCCACATGGAATAAAAGATTTACCAATCATTATTGTGAGAAGGAAGGATCAACGTGGCACAAATTATAACTTTACAGTTAATAGAGAGCAGGTATATAAGGTACTCAAATACAAAATTGAACATGACAAGTTCTACTATGATGTTCAAATCGATGAAAATTCTCTCACCAAACTTAGATCAAAATATCTTTGACCAACTAAATTCAGTGCATATGGAGTTTGATTCTAATGCAAATGAAGTTATATTTGTGGGCCCATTAATGGAGATGGATGAAGGAAATATCATTGATCACACAACATTAATGTCTTCCAAACTGCCTAATGTTCGTAGAGAGATGGAATTAATCCATGCATGGGTGAATAACACTGATGCAAATCTAGGGACATTAATGGATTGGCCAACAATTGGTTCATCTCCTATCAATGAATATGTGACATTAGGCTTACTTTATATGACATTTCCAATATTATTTCCTGATGGTAGATGTGATTGGCTTGAACCATGCATCAGACTAGTACATCTGCATGAATATGTCAAACATCTATTTTAGTATAGGGATCACCATTTTGGTCAACACCTACAGTTTAGATATTATGTGATGAACAAGATCATGAGACTACATGCACAAAATTCATCTGTAGTGTTTGTCAAAAGAAATCTTCAAGATATGCCAATCACCATCAATGAGCTACGTAAACATATGGAAAAGGTGCCCCAGTCTCATTTAGCTGATCGTCTGATGAGGTTTGAAACAACCTTACGGGGTACAAGATCATATTGGGCAAAATGTCATGCAAAGTTAACTAACATGCTTCAACAAATTGGTTCACCAACAATATTCTTCACTTTGAGTGCAGTAGATATGTACTGGCCTGATTTGCATGCACTAATGCCCGGAGCACCACCAATTGATGCAAGAGAAGCCCAAAAATGGAGAAAACAAAATGTTATTGATTATCCTCATATAGTTGCACACTACATGCACCTGCGACATACAATTTTTAGAAAACAAATTCTAGAAAAAGGAATGAAAGTAAAAGATTACTGGTCTAGATATGAATGGTAACATAGAGGTTCACCACATGTGCATGGATTTATATGGTTGGATGGAGCACCAAATATGGATAATATTGATTGGAAAAGTAAGCAGCAATGAAAAAGTGCAAAGACATATTTCCATTCTATTATTCATGTATGGAATCCTTGAGAAGATCCACATCAATGAAACATACAGGTATGTTATTAGTCTTTTATAAATTAATATTTTATATATTATATAAGAAAAATTTGTTTCAATGAAACTAATAAATTCATACATTTTTAAATCATAGGTATTGCAAAATTTTGTCCAGCATCCATGTCTTCAAAATACAAGACAACTTACAGAAGTGCATATGGGACATGACTATGAAGAGATTTTAAATTGTGTAGAACGACATACAATGTGCAAAGAGGGTGCATGTCTACGCAAGAAAAGAGGACGAATAGTTTGTAGATAATATTTAAAATCTTCGCAATTATTATTTTCAAGTTCAATATAGTATGAGTACACATAAATAAAAAAATGTTATAATTGTAGGTATAATTCTCCATGGCCATTAAATCTTGAGGGATCAAAATTATATGAAGACTCTGAGACACATGAAAATAAGTTTGAACTTCTAAGAAATGATGACAGAGTAAATACACACAATCGCTACATACTACAATTGTGGAGAGCAAACATAGATTGGTAATCTGTTCTTTCCAAACATGTTGTAATCAAGTACATTGCCAAGTATGTAACTAAAGCAGAAAAGAGTTTAGAAACTTATCATCAAATGTTAATGCGGCTTGCAAACAATGAAAACCTTGATGATTTAGCATCAAGAGCATTTAGAAAAATTCTTACTGAAACAATTATAGAAAGAGACATTTGGGCACAAGAAATATGTCACATGCTATTAGAACTTCCATTAGTAGAGAGAAGTAGTAAAATTTGTCAATTTGAATGTTTCATATGAGGTGTTCAAACCTATAGATAAAAATGATGAAGATGAGTACAAAGAACATACACAATCTTTCATTGATGGATATAAGAATAGGCCCTTTTGCATGGAAGTTGTTTCACTTATTGAAGCAACTAGATCATGGATATATAATCCAAAGCAAAGAATAGATAACAAATGGGCATAAAGGGGAATGGAAACTATTGTCAGAGCGTTTCCAAGGTTTATATCCATCCCTCAACGTCAATCAGATAAATGGGTTGATTTTTGTTGCTCTTAGTTGTTACTTTATAAGTCATTTCATCATATAGAAAGAGATATTGGTCTTGATAATGATGTTATAATATCAAACTGGGAGTCATTCAATTATAATCCTTGGCATGTGGAAAGAAGTGGTGTAGAAGATGTTGAAAATAATAGTGATTCTGAAATTGAAGATAATCAACCTCTTCAGGGAAACACAATAGAGCATGAATGGGAAATCATATCGAGACTACATCGTAATCAGATTATGGAAGTTTCTGAAATAGATATGTTGGGAAGAAGAGATATTGATAGACAAACACCATGGTCTAATGAATATCAAGGTGAAGAGTACACAAATAAAGTAATAAAATTCATAAGCACCATGAAAGAAAATGGATTTCTCATGTGGGATGATATAACACAAAATATCGATTATGCAACATTAGGTGCCAAACAAAAAAAACACTTGATATAATTATGACACATTATCATGGATCTCAAAATTTATTATCATTATTCATGATAATTCGAGGAATAGCGGGAACTAGAAAATCATATCTAATTGGTGTTATCACTCAAGCTCTTCAAAATGTAGCATTCCCATGGCATAGTCCACTTCTACTACTTGCACCAACAGGAGTTGCAACATTCAATATTGGAGCCTCAACAATCCATTCAGTACTTCAAATCCCAGTCACAGACTTTGGTCAGTTAGAAGGAGCAAGAGTCACAAGTTTCCAAGAGCAGTTATGACACATAAAATACATTTTGATTGATGAAATGAGCTTCATTGGACAAAATTTGCTAGAGAAGGTGGATTGTCGACTTCGTCAAGCATTCCCTCAAAATGCAGACATGAGTTTTGGAGGTATACATATGTTTTTCTAATTTATATATGCATTTTTACCCATTTTAAAACATATACTTGATTATTATTAATCTAACAATTAATTGTATACACTAATGAAGGCCATCATTTTCTAATTTTCTACAGGTGTATCTATGATTTTGGTTGGAGATTTAGGTCAATTACCTCCTGTTAATGATAGACCACCATATGATAGTAACAGATGAGGTAAACTATTATGGGAAGAATTCAAATTTGTTGTTACTTTGGATAAAATATTTAGACAAGAAGGAGAAAGCATTGAACAACAAAGATTTCATCAACTTTTAACAAATCTAAGAGATGCAAAACCAACTATTGATGACTGGAAGTTGCTCATGACAAGAACCAATGTTTGCATAGATGCACCAACCAATGAAGAATTTGACAATAGTATTCATTTGTTTGCCACAAATGATAATGTGCATAGTCACAACAAAAAAAATTTATTCTCATTGAGGCATCCAGTTGCACGTAGAATTGCAACAAGTGTGGGTAGTGTCAATGCACCACAAGCAGGTCAGATTGATGAAATTGATATGGAGTTATTACTTCCTAAGGATGCAAGAGTCATGTTAACTTCTAATCTTTGGATAGAAGTGGGCCTTGTAAATAGATCTCTAGGCTATGTTCAAAAAATAATATACAAACTTGGAAGTGTACCACCTGAACCACCGACATATGTTATGGTGGAGTTTGATAATTACATAGGGATACCATTTGAAGATCAATCTCCATATATAGTTCCAATTACACCAATACAAAAGGCCCGAAGAATCCAAATACCCTTAAGATTGGCTTGGGCATTAACAATTCACAAATCACAAAGTTTAATTCTTTCAAAAGCCACAATTGACATAGGGCAAAAAGAAAGAACATGATTAACATTTGTGGCTATATCTCGTGTAAAGTCAGTACAAGGTTTGAGAATAATTCCACCATTTACATATGATTGTTATGAAAAAATGAAAAAGGGAAAACAACTTGGTAAGAGAAAAGCTGAGGAAGAAAGATTGATATTATTAGAACACAACAGAGTATAGCAGAGCAGAGAAGAGAAGAGCAGAGCAGAAAAAATTGAAGAGAGCATAGCAGAGTAGAGCAAAGTAGACCAGATAAAACTAAACTCAACAAAGTAGATTATAGTAGAGCATAGCAGAGTAGAACAAAGTCAACAAAGTAGAGTAAAGCATAGCAGAGAAAACAAAGCAAAGTATAGCAGAGAAAATACAGTAGACCAAGACATATTACAATACGACATACAAAGAATATCTTGTATGTTAAGAAAATGGACAACTATCTATGGGACATTCAAATCAACTAAGTGTTCTTATTTATGATATTTCTAAATTTCAAGATTTTATTATATTATAATAATAATATAATATAATATAATACATTATAATATTTTTCTATAATAATATAATATTATATAATAATTATATAAAAAATTATGATAATATATCTAAACTATATTTTTTCAAATCAACTAAGTGTTTAGATTTATGTTATTTCAAAATTTCAAGATTCAAGCATATTATTATATTATAATATAATACAATATAATAATATAATGTTATACCTTAATATATCTAACCTATATTTAATATTATTATTATTCTCTTTATTTCAGCTGCGGATGCTACTAGTATACCTATATTTAAAAAAATATATATCTAAAGTACGCCGAGAGATATCCTTCTCAAGGCACCTATTTTTTTAATCAATTTACTACACATAGGTGGAAATAGGTGCCTTGAGAAGGATATCTCTTGGTGTACTTTAGATATATTTTTTTTAAATATAGGTATACTAGTCTTATGTCAAAGAGAAGATTTACACAGACAATAAGAAATAATTTGTTGAAACGCATTCATTTCAACTTTCCTTTGTTAGGTAAATAAATTAATTTGCAAATTCCTAGCTGTAAAATTAAAAATTTCATAATATGGAAGGCGGTGAATGGTAAATTTGGCTACTTCTTTGGTTGCCCACATAGCCTACTTTCCTGTGGTTGCTCCACATTTTGGGCAACTATCTTCTGGGAGTGGTTAGAGGGAAGTGCCTTGGAGTGGTAAATAAACAGTTTGTGATTCATTTGGAACTACGCTTAAGCCAAGATGATTGTAGCCTATATGAGTGGGAATTACTATCACAAATGGGTGTCCCCAATAACTCTATCATTAACGAATTAGAGGTTCTAGGAAGAAGAGACTTTGACATCAATTACACATGGAATGAAAGTGATGTACTAATTCTGGGAAGACGAGACTTTGACATCAATTACTCATGGAATGGAAGTGATGTATTGCCACACTTGCTCAAAAATGCTACTCAATTCATATCTAAAGGCAAACCATCAATCGAACATGTTAACTGTTCTCCACCTTCAAATGCAATAGCTTACCAACTATCACCTAGACAACAGTTGGCATTAGACATCATTACTTAGCATCACATGCAAACATACCCAAAAGAGCCTTTACACATGATCATTCAGGGAACAACAGGCATTGAAAAATCATATTTAATAAGTTGCATTAGAAACACATTGAATGACTCCAATGTAAACAAAAAGAACCCCTTGCTTGCACTCACACCTACAAGAGTGGATACCTACAACATCTGAGCCACAACAATTCATACATACCTGAGGATCCCTATTAGAGAGATGCGACCTTTACAACGGTAATCACTTACATTTTTACAAACATATTTGAAAGATGTCAAATATGTCCTAATAGATGAAATGAGCTTCATAGGGCCAAAGTTATTGAAAATTGATACCTGCTTGCGTGAGGCATTTCCCCACCAACAACATCAACATTTTGGTAGTCTATCAATTATCCTTGTGGGTGACCTTGGCCAACTACCCCCTATTATGGACAAGCCTATATATGCATCACATTTAACTGCACTAATGTTATGGCACACTTTCAATGTAGTCACATTCAAGACTATTTTCAATCAACAAGGTGAAAGTCAATCTCAGAGACAATTTTGTGACATCCAACAAAATCTAAGAAATACCCAGCCATTTCCTCAAGATTGGGAAATACTAATGAAACACACAAATGTAATGCTAACCACGACATAAATAGAAGAGTTCAACGCATCCATGCATTTGTTTGCAACTAACAACTTGGCTCTAATGTATAACAAGAAAATGCTAAAACTTTTGAATGTTCCTATCGCAATTAGCGTTGTACAAGCTACTTGACAAGACACAAATGATTGTATTGATGACGAGAAACTACAAGAAGAAATACTTTTGTGCATAGGTCAGCGGGTTATGTTAACAACAAATTTATGGATTGAGACTAGTCTTGTAAACAGATCATTGGGACAAATTACAACTATTGTCTATAGTGATGATTGCAAACCCCCAAATTTTTCATTGTATGTTGTCATCGAATTTGATAGCTACATTGGTCTAGCATGGGATGTAGAGAAACCTAAAAACATCCCCATCCCACCAATCACACATGGAAACCGTAGACAATTTCCACTATCCATGGCTTGGGCCATAACAATCCATAAATCCCAAGGCGTGCCATTAGACATAGCTACAATAAACATAGGGGAAGTTGAGAAACAAGCTCTTATATTCACAACAATATCCAGAGTCAAGTCCATGGAGAATCTTTGCATAAAACCTACATTCTCTTTTGAACGCTACTTTAAAATGCAAAACAATCGGTACACTATAATCAGGAAAAAAGAAGAAGCTTGCTTACAAATACTTTCCTACAAACACATTCAAGTACATGTATATGCTTCTACTTTTATTGACATTTCTTGCTTCTTCCATATCTATAACATTATTTTTTGTTTTGAATGGTACGCAGGTCAATGGAGAGCACGAAGCAGTTACAGCAATGAGTGATCCAGAATCCTACAACCTTTGTACCCTATAATTTTGTCGATACATATGGTAAATGTAAACCTTACCCCATGTGTTCAAATTAATACAATATGAATACATTTGGATTCAATGTTAAGATATAAATCAAAAGTGATAGATTAACATTTGTATCCTCTACAACCTTACATCCTCTTTACATATTTCTCCTACTGATATACGTGATGGGAATGTACCATTCTTGAATACATAAATCGACATGTACAAAAACAGAGAGGTATGGATTGCAAGCTGGTTTGAAAACTACCATTGTCTGCTTCCAGAGGAAGTCATACTCAGGATATTGGAACTACAAATCTCCTACCTCCTCAAAGAGAGAATGTTAAAGGTAATATGAGAGCCTGTGAGAAGCATGCCACCTATGTCTTATTCTACGCTCTTTAACTTCAAATACGACCATAAAGTCAGGTTGGTTGTTGACAATAAAACTAGGCATATCAAGATATATATTTGAGATTTTGATAGATGGTCATAAGAATTATACCAGGAGCTTTGTGACCTCTACCTTTCAAACTACATATATAGGATTCTTATCATCTATCCGTTGCTTATGAGGAATTACAACCTAACAGGACAACTAAGTTTGTGATTTATACAATTAGTAAGATTTGATAAAAAGGAAGGGAATCAATTGGTTAAGACACAACAATGGCTTGAAAACCATATTCACTCCAACCACAATATAAAATTTCATATTTACTCTATAACACCAAAATCAAATACCCCCATCAAAACTTAGGCACTCCAATTCTTCAAGCAGTAACCTCTACCATATCAATTAAAACCATACATTTCCTCTATGATGACTACGGAGACCAATTACTATGAATCCCCCTATTTTTTCTTTTAATTTACAATTGTACATACAAGAAAAAATATGCCTGTGTATCCTGTAAATTATAACATCAATATTGTTATTGTCTCCTACTTTGCATTTACACTATTTAATATAGCTACTATGTAGTCAATGTAACTTTGTCATAATAAATAAATTGAAATCATCATTACCATGATGCTTTTCTTCATAGACTTCAAATGGTGGACATTGCAATGGACCTACAAGATGGACCAATTATTCCTTCTGATATTATACATTTGTTATTTTTAAACTGGTATGCAAATAGGTGGATCAAAATGGTAAAAATTGTCATATTTAATACTTGGCATTTCTATATTGAAGGGTACAAACAAATTCTATATTGAAAACACTACAGTTGGAAGATGACCCCTTCACTATTCATGTTGTAAATGAACATTTTTGATATTGTTGTCCTACATGTATCTCCACAACACTAGACAACAGAAACCAAAGACAATATTTTAAAGCTTTGTTCCATAGGCATAGTCAATAGTATATACTTTGTCAGATATCCTCTGGTTGCTCATGCACAACACTATGGACCTATCCTAGAGGATGATATGTGTGCATTCTTTAACTAGATTAAAACTGGATTCTCAAAACACCTTGTTCAATGTTTGACAGACTACCTCATGGACCACAATTATTATGATCTGCCAAGGGTTGAGTTCTACCCCCTCTATCAAGACTATTCGTTTAAAGTGGAAATACGACATTCTGAAATCACCGTAACACATGCAAAAATGACTTGCCTATTCTAGTAAGATCAAGTTATAGATGGTGTATTACATCACAGACCTTCACTAAAGGAAATCATATAATTGTGATTGTAATTATAACCTTGAATGTAAAATTTTGAACTTATGTCTATTTATGTTAACAGCAGTTTGTTAATTAGCAATGAGCAGTTTGTATTACGTCACAAAATATTAGTGATCAACCATACAATTCACATTGTATTTATGACCTTAAATGTAAAATTTTGTAGTTATGTCTATTTATGCTATTTGTATTCTTTATCCTATGCTATTGAACTGTCATGGGTATACTTTGTCAGTATATTGTGTTTTGTGAGATTCTGTGTGAAGAGATCTAATCTTTACTTTCCCTAAAATATGATGTTGTTGATAAGTGATCTTGTGCATTTATCTCGCAAAAAAATTCCCTGAAACTTATTTAATCTTTTTGATACATATTTGAGTACTAAGACTGTTTTGTTGAAAGAGTCTAGTGGAGATCGATCTCAAAATTGAACTGTCGTGGGAACTTTGTCAGTATATTGTGTTTGGTGAGATTCTATGTGAACAGATCTAATCTTTAATTTCCCTAAAAGTTATTTAGTCTTTTTGATACAAATTAGAGTACTAAGACTATTTTGTTGCAATTTACCCAAATAATTACTCTCTCAATTATTTCAACTCTATAAAATAATAATTTGGTTTAACATATGTATAAAAGGGATTTTATTTCTACTCCTAATGATTAACATGGCATCATGTAAGAGGCTTAAAAAGAGGAGAAAATATTATCATCAATGAATTTAAAATTTAATTTTTAAAAATTTAAAAACCCCACAAGTACTTGAAAAAATAATGGCAGACAAAAAAGAACTAGATAGGTAGCTGAACTGAAAAGTTGGATTCCATAAAATGAAGTTGAATAATGAATCTCAAAATTGACACTTTGTTTTTTCTTTAAAAATTTGTTGGAGTGTAAATGTAACAAAAATTTGCCTTGGTAGCTTTGTAGATGTGGCATGGTTGGCAAATTTAGTCACATAATGGTTGTAACAAAACTAAGGTTCTTCATGCAGTCTAGTGCCTCCCTCATCTACATCTTGAAACCCCAAATATGTTCCAACTTTGTCCAAAGTTTCCCTAACGAGGTTAAGATCAATCATTTACAAATATTTCCAAAATATCTATTTGCATGGATGTCTTATAAATCTTCTATATTACACAACAAGATGCAATTGTTCATAATCCAATTCTTTGTTATTAAAAGCAATGAGATTTTGTTATTAAATTATTTAGTGATTAACAACAATAGGGGAAGTTTATTAATGTTCAGTTCTTTTCTATAAAAAAGAAATTTCTAAAATGATCTAAACATTGATCAGGGTTTTTGTGTTGCTATCACAAGACCAAGCTTAACTCCTAAATTAAATGCTCTCCCCTACAAACAACCTATCGATAGATTTGTTGCACCTACGTGCAACTGCTAATTTTAGCCAATAGGCTTATATGTGGGAGATTTTGCTCCCAGAAAATGTCTCACCGACCTGAAATTATCATCCTGCCTGTCTTCTCCTCCTATAAAACAGCTGACATTTTTTCTTCTTCCATTTGTTTCAATTTAGTTTGTTGTCACTGATGCACTGCTATCAATTTCAGCTAAATATCTAAAAATCTTGCCAACCCCAAGCTTGGGTAATTTGTTAGTCACACTCTTTTTGTTTGTTTCTATTTACAAAAAAGAATTGTTTATCTTGAAGTTTTAGAAAGCAAGAAACAAAAATAATTATTTAAATTTGAAGATCTAGAAAGCAAAAAATAATAAACTGCAATAGAAATCCATACAATTATGTGGTTGAACGAGAGCAAAATTTATATACCACCTCACCAAATTTATTCCCAAAGAATTAATCATGTATGAAATACTTGCAAACACTAGTCAAGCCATGATTCAGCAAAACTGAGTTAAAAAATTATTTGATTAACATCTATTTATAAATTAAAACCCAAATTTTAAACAACATTTGACTACAAATCATAAACCATCAGAATCATAAACCATCATATCCATGAGAGATCATTTAAAGCACTTCATAAATATTTCCAATCTTATCTCCTCTAATATATAAGTGGATTCAATAAATTTATAAATAATCATACATTATCACATTATTTACTATTGAAATGAATTTTTTTTATCTAGTGATTAATTTATCTAGAGTAAACCAATCAAAATGGAGTATTATTTTTCATGTTAAACAAATTTTAATTTTTCTTAAGTTATATGAGAAAATTTTAACATAAAATATTTTGAAAAACATTTATCTGTGTTGTGATTGGCTCAAAATTTAAGCTCTTAAGGATTTTGCGAAATACTATTTTGAGTAAAACAAACACACTAAAATCAAGGAGAAAAATACAGTAGGAGTGCCAGGAATTTAATTATTAAACAAATATTTTTTTAATGTTAAACAAATAATATTTTTTTCTTTATCTATATTAATATAATATTCATATTAATGTGATTATTTAATTTTGATTCATTGTATATATTATTTATAAATTTGATATTTTAAATATTAATGAAACCATATAATTAAGTATATCTTAATAATAGAATGTATATTAAATTATTGATTATACAAATTAGTAGAATTATCATTATTTTTATATTTATGTTATATTATTGTAAAATGAAATATTAATATATATTTGTGTATAAATATTAAATATTGAAATATTATACTCGTCTAAATATTAATATATTATATTGATATTAATATTTAATTTTTTGAGTAGTTAAAAAATGTAGTTAGTGATATTTTATATTTAAATATAATTATTGAACTATTGTGTAGTTGATATAATTATTTAGAAATATATATATATATATGATATAAAATATAATTAAATATTTTTCTCACAATTTATTTTTTTTATAAATTATTAATATCAATAAAATTATTGTTATATTAAAATTTAAGAAATAATTAAAAAAATTTACATTTAAAAACTATTTGGATTGCTTCTTAAATTACAATTCTATATTATTATCTCTTAAATTTTAATATAACAATAATTTTATTGATATTAATTTTTTAATATAAAAACTATTTGCTAATTGCTTCAATGAGTTTTTTTTTATTTAGTGATTAATCTATCTAGAGTAAACTAATCAAAACAGAGTATTACTTTTCATGTTAAACAAATTTTAATTTTTCCTAAGTCTATATGAGAAAACTTTAACATAAAATATTCTAAAAAATATTTATTCGTGTTGTGATTGGCTCAAAATTTGAGTCTTAAAGACAAATTTTGGGGAAATACTATTTTGAGTAAAACAAACACACTAAAATCAAAGAGAAAAATATGGTGGGATGGAAGTAGGTGGCAATACTAATAGATTAACTTGTAAATTAAAGTGGCACAAGTTCCAGGAAAACAACTTGTAGGAGTTGCATTCTTTTCAACTAGAGGAGAATGATGCAGAGACTTCCAAAGGTCATAACTAATGACCTAGTGGTCCATTTGAGCTAAAATTTGGTGGGCATATGTGTCTTGAAGAGTTGATTGAAAATCCTACTAAATTGGTAAATTTTGTAGGTTGCCATTTTGACACTTTTTCAGGACCTTTCCTGATCATCTAGGACCTCAAAATGAGGTTTTAATGATTTTTAAAAAACAATTCCAAATTGTTTTTCTAATTAATTTTCGAACTTTACATGCAATTAGATTAGAAAGTTAACAATTAGTCATCTTTTAGTTAGTTTCAAATAATTGGAAGTTTTCATGGCCATACAGATATGGATGAGAAGTTACCAAAAATGACAATATTAGAAAGTTGATAAAATCTACCAAAAGGGTAATTTTCGTTTTTGTATAAATTTGGTATTTATTTTTCAGTTGTAGTAGGATGGAATGGAATTTCTAGATATTTTTGCAATAATAATAGTGTTGAATCTGTGAAGTTTGGTTACATCATCTGCTAACTTCCTAAAATTGTCATCTTTGGTAACTTCGCATCCATATTCGTATAGCCACAAAAATTTGTAATTATTTGAAACTAACTAAAAGATGACTAATTGTCAACTTTTTAATCTAATTGCATGTAAAGTTTAAAAATTAATTAGAAAAACAACTTGAAAAAATCATTAAAACCTCATTTTAAGGCCCTAGTCCCGAAAAAGTGTCAAAATGGCAACCTACCTATCAATTCGGTGAGATTTTCAATCAACTCCTCAAGATGCATCTACCCACCAAATTTTAACTCAAACCGGGTCAAAAGTTAATTCCTCCCAAATTTTAACTCAAACCGGGTCAAAAGTTAATTCCTAAAGTTTCTGCATCATATATATTTGTGTCATCGCAAGTAATAAAATTCTATAATAAATGAAAAAGAGACTCAAGAATTGGCAATATTAGACTAAAATTCAAATTTTCTACATTCTCCAATGCAAACTCTATTGTAGTCTATCCTAACCAAACAAATATTAAATCAAACTCAAAATCAACTAATCAAGTCATGAAGAGTATTTACCAATAAATTAGTTCCACATCAATATTAGACAAATATTTAATCTAAGAAAAAAAATTTAACTACAAAATGCATACTATTATTAAACACTACAAGGACATGGCACTTGTTAATAATTCACAAAAAGACAGTAAAATAAAATTAGAAAATACAATAGTAAGCCAAATTTACCAATCGTGTAGTAACAGCTCACATTAGAAATGAGTATAATAGCAATCAAAATAGCTCACAGAAGAAATGAATATAACAGCAATCAAAACAGCTCACAAAAGAAAATGAGAAAGCTTAATTGTTCATTGTTAAGCTTAGAGTAAAACCTTAGGAAGGGAGTCTAGGACTATGACCGGGACTGGCTATGCTGCTATCTTATTTGCCTTGACCTTTGCTTACATATGCTTCCATCAGAAAATATTTGGACTCGTGAAATACTAGAAAATCCACAGGATCTCCAACAGACTAAAATAATTGTTCATTATTTTTTGCTTGCATCTAGACAATAGACTAGCATTTGCACTGTCCAAGTCAAATTTGATTTTGGTTTTAAATTTTTCTAACTTAATCACATATGATATTTACTTTAGCATGGTTAAAGTGCAGGAGCAAGTAATTGGCCTTTTATTTTGCATGTCAGGACTGTAGTTTATTTTGCGGCCGAATATACATATATCTTTGGCATAAGCAAGCTATTGAGAGGGCAAATAAATAATTTTTCCTGTAAATAATAATAGATAGAAGTATGAATTAGAAAATAGATATAGATAGAAGTATGAATTAGAAAATAGATATAAAAGTGAATAATTTATTGAGTTATATATAAAAAGGGAAAGAGTGTATGGAAAGCATATTTTGAAAACAGAAAGATTGAAGCATAAATAACAAATAGTGGTTGTTGTATAGTTGGAATGGTTGTTATTATATAGTAGGGTTTTGAATATAGTTTGAATATATTTTTAGGTTTAATAAAATATTTTTTTAATGCCTTTTCAATTAAGAAATTATTTTTTTTCCTTTATTATGTTTGTGTTGGCAGTTAATAGTTACAAATAGTTTTTAATATTTATTGAATTTGATTGTCATGTATAATCACTTTCATTTCTAATGCATACATGCCTCTAATTTCTTAGAAAACTTCTATGTGGAGTCTAAATTGGTACTGTTGTCCATAGCTACTGTTGTTGTTTATAGGTGTTGCTCATTCTATACTTTTAGTTTCTCCAAACAGGTATGTGGAGCCATATTTAGTTGTTTTTTTCCTATTATTTTTAATTAAGAGAGGCTTTATTAAATAGTTACCACATTGCTAGTTGTAGACACACCAAAAATCAGAATTAATGTGTAGTAGTTAGTAATGACAAGACATAAAATTTCAGTGTATTGATCACTCAATTCTGAGTAGTGATGTTTATGAAAAAGTCATAATTATTTCCAAGTTGGCTGCCCAATATGACTGTTGTATGATATTTTTTCCTTAATAAGTTATTTATTATTCTAAATTGTATGCTACAAGTGGTATTGTCTTTCCTGCTGTTCAATTTCTTATCAGAGTGAATTTAAAAGGAATAGGGACTGTTTTCAAAATCTTTCAACATCCTAACTCCACGCTATGCTGTGTACCTCCCTATGTTCTGGAATACTTTATACATGAATGGCACATCTTGGAATTTTAAATCATGTCTAGCTTAACCATATGCAAAAAAAGGAACTCCTTCCTATACAGAACTCCCAATATAGGAAGCATAAATAACAAATATTGCTTGTTGTACAGTTGAAATGGTTGTTATTGTATAGTTGAGTTTTGAAGACAGTTTGAATATATTTTTAGGTTTGATAAAAAAAAATTGTGGCTTTTCAATAAAGAAGTATTTTTTTCCTTTATTATGTTGTGTTGGAATTTAATAGTTACAAATCATTTTTTATATTTGTTGAATTTGATTGTCATGTATAATCTCTTTCATTTCTAATGCATATATGCCTCTAATTTCGTATCCCTCGTTACTGAATTTCTATGAGTCTAAATTGCTACTGCTATCCACAACTATTGATATTGTCCATAGCTACTTTTCAGACTATACTTTTAGTTTCTTCAAATAGGTATGTGACTTATGTCTAAATTTATATATAGTTTCTAAGATTCTAAAGAAAAAGGAATTCCTTCCTATACAAAACTCCCAATAAGGTAGATAATAAATTTATTTCCTTGTATGATTAGAGCTAGAGGATGTGGTAAAAAGAACTTAAGTTTCCACATACAGAGAAACTAGAAATTCAATTATTAATTGAGCACACTTATTTATGTTGTTGAATTCAATTTTTTCTCAATGTGACTAAAACCGGTAAACATTGAAAACCTCTTCATGCAGTGTGTGAATGGCACCAAAACTGACTCCTTGAGCAATTAAATCAATCAATACTAAAGACATAGTCATGTCTTCGTCACTTCATATTGTATCTCTAAGGAAGTTGAATCTTGGTGGAAATTCAAGCGAGAGATATATAATTGTATTATCGAATGGCTTGCATATGCAAATGGCTATTTTTCCTCCTAAACATTGAAGATAGAATCTATAGTGCATTTAACATATTACATATATCGTTCCACCAAATATTCAAGGTAGGATTGCATCTTTTCCAACATTCCTTTAACTTATTCATGGCCAGATATACATTTATATTTCATAGTATTTACATCAATCTTTTTTTTGGTCAATTCTTATAGGTCAATAATAATCTTTGGACTAGATGTCACCTATACAAACTCCCAAGTAATTGGCCAGCCCAAATTCTTCTTTAAGCAATAGAAACAACAAATGCATCCAAACATAGCAAGCTCTTCATGTCACAAAAATGTGATGTTTGGTTTTTGTGTATTCTTAAGACACGTGAGTTAGTCTAAAAATATTAGTCTAATTAAAGGCTTGAACCCCTATTAGGGGAGATGGACAATTAAAGGTTGTGTAACAACCAAAAAATATATGCACCAATTCAAAACCCCCAGAAACAGCGGACAGGTGTTTAGCTTTGACATGATAGACAATGAAGGAACTAAAATTCAAGTAACTTGCTTCAACGATATAGTAGAGCTATATTATGAACAAGTACAAGTGGGAGCATTGTATGTATGCTTTCAAAAGGCACAATAAGGAAACCAAACAAGAACTACAACAAGCTAAATAGGTAAATGGAGATCACTCTAGACCAAGATTCAATCTTGTGGTAGTGTGACAATGACCCCTCAGTCACAAAATATCACTTCAAGTTCACATCAATTGTTAAAATTGCAGACATGAACAACAATAGTCTCATTACTGATACATCAACAATAAGATGGCAAGATGGAACTGAAGTGTTGAGGAGTTTAGAGTTGCAGGACATGTCAACTTCCTCCATTCAAGTAAATTTATGGGGCCATGTTTTTGAGAAAGAGGGTATGGAACTCAAAAGAATGAAAGATTCTAGGAGATTGCTATAGTTGTTATTAACAATGGTTATGTATCTAAATTTAATGGAAAGGTTGTCAACACTATTGCTACTATAGTTCTGGCTATAAACCTTGAGATACCTGAAGTAGAGGACCTAAGGCATTGGATGGATAGAGAGGGGACAAATATACCATTGTCCTCAACAAGTTCAGCCCTATTGACTACATTACTTGTGAGGATGATGATTGTCTCTCTTTTAGAACAGTCTAAAGCAATGGCTCAACCTTTCCAAGCCACTATGAAAGCAACCATCAAATTTGTCAAAACTGATGCCTTTTGCTACCCAGCTTGTCCATTAATGGTGAATGGTAAAGAGTGCAAAAAAAATGCATCCAGGGTGATGACAACACATGGTACTGCATGAAATGTAGAGCCCCCCTTGAAGATTATAATTACAAATACTTGATATGAATAAAAGTTCAGGACCACACTGGTAGTACTTGGGTTGTAGCCTTTGATGAGGTGCCGAGCGAGTTGTTGCAAGTGTCTGCCAAAGAATTGTACATGTTATAGTACGATGTCCATGCTAAAAGAACTCCTCATTTTGTCATCATTGATATGATTTTCAAATAGTTCCTCCTCACCCTCTCAGTTAGGACTAAGATGTACAACTCTGAATCAAGGCTCAAATCAACCATTACTAAAGCTACAAAATTAGAATTCGAGATCGAAAGTGCAACTACTTGCTTTTTCAATTTTTAGAGATGTTTTCCTCTAATACAAAGTAATTGTATAATTGAAATTGTATTTATAACCTCAAATGTAAAATTCTGTAGTGATGACTATTTATGTTGATTGTACTCCTTTTTTTGGTTTGTAAATGAGATGTATATTTTACAACATCGTGGACTCTCAACCACTTTGTGGCATTGTATTTTTTGCTGAATGTTATTCTTTGCCTCTTTATCACTTAAGGAAATGGTATACTTTGCTTCCCTTTTCCTCTGCTTAGTGTCATTCTTTATTTCCTTCTTACTTAAGCAACTAATATATTTCTAGCTTGCTTGTGCCCATCTATTTTTTTATTCCAAAAATACCGCTATATGGACTTTAAAACTCCCTAGATTTTTTATTGCTTTAAAAAACATTCTTTACTAGCTAACTTACTTGATCAATTGACAGCTTGACTTTTACAAAAGAAGGCTTGGAGGAAACATGCCACCTGCTGAAAGATAGATTCTTTGTCCAGTACTACAGGCTTGATATAGATGACTACACAAGTGGTTTGGATGACATGTAGAACAATTTCCAAAAAAAAATGTAATTTATACATATTTATCCATAAGCAACAATCAAACAAATGTAAAGTGTATGCATTGCTGCAATAAAATTCTTGTTTTGTACATGGAGTTGCCACATAACACAATGTTTAAAAAGTTAATTTAATATTTAATTATATTTTTAAAAATATATGTTAGCTATGTTTTGGTTTTACTTATTATTTCATTTATAAAATTTAAAATTATACATTTTTATTTTATTTTATTTTATGACTATTTTAAATAGATAATAGGTACCTTATTTTTCCAAAGTTTGAAAATATTTAATCATATAATTATTTTAAAATTAAGAAAATTAAAACATATAAAATGAAGAGAATTAAAATATATATAAATAGATAAAATTTATAAATTAATTAAATTTATATAAACAATTGCTTAAATAATAAAAATAATAAAATAATCAAACTAATATATTGAAATTGTTATTGAGAATAGATAAATATATTTAATATATCTATACTAATTAATATAATATATTACTTAATAATATAAGTAATATATTATTATTACAATAAAAAGTTAAGTTTCTTTTCATATGAATATAATAATACTTTTAGATTTTATTGGTAAGGAATGTGCACCACCTCTTTTTTTCTTGGTGATATAGTGTTTTTACCAACGGTTAAAATGTGGGGATATTTTCATAGCAAGAGTAACTTTCCACATTTACAAAGGTTAAAAAAATTGTATTTTCACTTAAATGCGGCTATTTAAGAGTAAAATCTGAGAAGAAGTTTGAAGTATGTAGTATATGTTTGCTTGCGATAATTATTATCTTGAGTTTAATTTAAGGCTAGAATAAGTGATGTAAGAGTACTAGGGCACATGCAATCCACATCACTTAAAAAAAATATAGTTTGGTGTGTGGCTTTAATGACATCTCTCAGCCTTATAGTGTAGGTGGATTGAATAGAATTGCAAATTTTTAGTTTTCTGTAGTTTGGGTTTTGGCGCATAACAGGGTAGTCTCAATGAAACAATTGTTCAAAGCAAACTATGAGGTTTGGCAAAAAACTGTCTGACAGGTAGGATCTTGAGAGCATTCTAAATTTATACACGAATTCCTTCCGCATTCTAAGATTTTTAAGTTTCGCGACTTGTGCTAGCAGTTTGGCAAAAATGTAAAATTTGAAGTTTGGTGGCACTTGAGACCGAATGATTTGGAGGAGGTCTTAGGAATGCTAAGTTACATTATTTGTTTGTTTTTGTGAGATTCTGAGTACCTAGTGAAGAGTTATGGCTGAAGTCAGTTTTCAACCTTGGCCCCTGTCGCATTGCACAATTGAAGTTTTTTTTTCTAAATCTATGAGGTATAATTTTGATTGAAATTTTTTTGTCTGAGAGTTTGTTTAGACAATATTTCAATCAAAAGAAGAGTTCCAAGCCAATGCATTTCCATAGAAGCAATATATGAGCATTATTATGCCTTTTGGGGAGACAAATTAGAATTTATTTTATGTGAATGCATTAATAATATATATGTCTTTTAGGGGATGTAAACTTATGCTTAGTGTGCAAACCATTCAATATCAAGGGATAGAAGATAATATTGTATTTGTAGAATATAGTTACATTATGAAAGACAAAATATTAACTTTCTTTGTTGGTTGCTAAAAGTCAATAATAACAACAGCAAAAAGGTGTTGAACTTCTAGAATGTGTCACTAATAATAATAGACTTTAATGCATTTTAATTTGGCCTCTATAAGGCGTTAAAAGGTATGGGCTAGGAATTTTAAAGAGTCTTCAGAAAATCATTTGGTAGGCAGTGCTAAAAGGGAAGAAAAGGCAAATATTTATGAAGAAATGGAATATCATTTACAGGGAGATAGAACACCTCATTTGAGGCATATGTAAAAATTATTTTTAATATATTCTTTTGTTTTTAGAGAAAGTAGCTGAAAAGGGAATGTGAGCAGCTAGGATAGAAAGGAGCATAACAAAATAAGAATGGGAAACAAGGAGAGGTTGCAGGGCAGAGGAAGTTTGAATGTAGAAAGGAAATGTTAGTCGCTTCCATAAGGAAGAAAATGGAGTAGAAAATTAAGTGATGTGATCTGAAATAGAGGAAATAGATGCAAGGGAATAATAGGAGTGTAGCAGAGAATGCACCAAAGTTGATGTGATAAGAGAAGGAAAACTGAATGTCTTTGTATATGTGTGAGAGGCCATTGTTGGCCAGAACTGAGACCTTTGTTGCAATTCATTTCAAGTTGATTTAAATAAAAGATATGAAGATTTGTTGTTGGAAATCCATGCTTTGGTATATTGTCTTTTGAATTGAATTTTCAAATTATGTGAGTAGTTATTTGTTTTTGTGAGATGGGATTTGGTATTTGCACCATATGGTATCAAAGCTGGTAATCCTGAGCATGGAGAGGATCCACCAGGACCTGCAAGAGAGTGAGGCGGTAGAGGAGGAGCTTGTGTGAGGATTGTTGCAGGTAGAGAAGCCCTCAGCAATCGAGAGCTAGGAAGCCGCGGAGAAAATGGTATTTGTAGATTGAGGTGGGATTGCAGCAGTGAACAAGATGGGCATAGTCATAAGGAAGAGGCATGTGATTTGGGAAGCATGGAGATGGTATGAAGAAAACAAGACATGGAGGATGATCAAAATAATAAAAAAGTGATTGGACAAGATGGAAAAATTGGAGGCACAGTTGAGTAAACAAAAAGACATGAGAAAAGAGGATGAGGATGGAGTGAACAGAGAAGAGCCTGCAACACAGGTAGTCGAAGAGGAGAAAAATGAAGATGCAGTGATGGAATATGAAGAGGTTGTAGTGAATGATGAGGAAGAAGATGATTTGTTGTCACAAATTTTGGCAGTGGAGAATGAATGGTTGGAGAAGATTGCACAATTTGATAAAACCCTCTGATCTCATCTATATCAATAAGAGGTAGAAGTTACTAGTTTAATTAACAAGTTTGCATAAAGATATTAACAAATTTGCATTAAGATAAATATTTGTTTTGAATAGAAAAATTGTAACATATGATTTGTAATTCATTTTTAGATACAAACAATAATAACTAGTTAAAGAAACCCTGGTTATAATAATATATTTCCTAATAAGATTAAAACAATCTCACAACATTTTAAAAAATAAGCATAGTTTTCTCCCAGTACGTGGCCTCTATTGTCAGTACTAAAAAAAATAGATAATAATGGAGAAAATTAGGAGTAAATATTTACTAACAAGAAATTTAAATGGAAACAATTTATATTGAACAACAACAAGAAATAATAGATTAAGATAGTATAAAAAGACAACTGCAAACTACAGCCTATAAGTGAATATAAAGAAAAAAAACAAAAACATAGGAACAGCTACAGAATATAATTATAAAGACTAAGATGACTTACAGATAAAACTTTAACTTTGCATTATTTGATGCCTACCACCTCCATATGCATAGATCCAAATAAAGAAAAAATTACATAATGGAGAACTGAAGCCAAACACATACTCCTTCAATTACCCATGCCAAATCTGATAACAAAGATCCTCCTCCCTCTACTGGTGCTACTCTTGCTGCCTAATGTTATTTAGACTAGGCCCTTTGTTTATGTTGTTTTGATCATGGAATGTAGGAAAATAGATGTTTTGTTCAAATTCCAAACATTTACTAAATAGTGTTGAAATACAAAAGACAAAATTGAATTTTAAATAGTAGGCTGAAATCATGTTGTGATAAACATAGACTTACAATGAACATCCACCTAGTTACAGATACATTTTACTTCTAATATTGTTACATAGCATAAAGAAGTATGCGCCAGTTAAATATGTATATAACAAAATAAGAAATATACCTGCTGCCCTGCAATCTAAATCTTGCATATATGTGATACAGATTGTCTTCGACAAATGTTAATGCACTTTCTATTAGTTGTTATGTCTTTGATTGAAATTAGAAACATTTATTTTATGATATTAAAACACAAAAACAAATGAATCCATGTGTTTTCTATGCTATAACTTCATACATCACTAATAATTAGACTTGATCTTTGTTTTAGGATAACTTGCAATTTGATGTGTTTCAATGTTCTCTTTAATAACATTTCTCAAGCTCCCTCTATTTACATTATGTTATGAAAGTTGTAATGTTTCTTCTATGTAGATTGTTGCTCACATTTGCTTGCTTTCTACGCATGAGTTCTAAGAGAGTCTTTTGTCTATTTTCAAGAGGATGGATACCCAAATCCCAATGAAAGACATTGAAAGATAGAGGAAAAACAAAAATGAGAGAAACAAATTATATTATAGCCAGCATAGGGAACAAATCTCTGGTCGTCATCGCTTGCAACAACTACACAATAAAATACCAACATTTATGAAACCCTCGTCAACAAGTAGAGAAGTGATTACACATTCAAACAATATGGAAGAGCTAATGTCCAACTCAGTGCAAAACTTTGGTCACTTAGACAATTGTATGCCATAGTCCATGACAAATATAGAAAGGAAAAAACATAGAATAGATGCTTCAAGCCGGCCATTTTACAATCTTCATAAAGAATAGGTTCTCCTATTTGGGAATAGGTGACGTACTAAGAAGAAAAATAAAACCATGTAACAAGTTCATTGTCAACAACTGATGGAGTTTCTACAATTCTCAACACTACAAATGAAATTATGATTTCTAAGGTTTGTAGTACATCCCTAGCTACATTTTGATCCAAACTTTTGCATTCCACAACTTTGTAGATGGAGAATTTTCCCACCAAAATTCTTTGAATCAATGCAATGTTTTAGGCATAGAATAGATGTATTGTCGAACTTAAGAACATGCACTATGTGTAGATAGACATATAGTGGCATGTGTATTCACACGGTTGGTGTGGATACAATTAGTAATTGATGTCATGTAGAGAAAGGGGTTCATCGCTTCTCCGCATCAAACAACTTATACCCGAGAAAACAACCATAAGTGTTAAAAAATCCTTATACAAGTGGAGGAGATGCTTATAGCCCAAGTGACACTAATTTTACAAGTGACCCACGCTCGGGGAGACCAGTATAGATATAGTGGTCACAACATATGATTTCCTCAAGATATTACAATGATCACAAATTTTTTTCCATGGAGATTAGAGGACCTTGAATTCATGATAGTTAGATGAACCAATACCAAAGGAAAGCACTACGATTATTATGTAAGTAGAACACATGTTATGGATGCTCTAAAATTTAAAATAGAAAATGACCTATACTACAAAGATGTCCACATAGATATCAACTCGCTAAACCTGCTACCTGAAACTAGTACAGATGTTTTACACATTTTGTGTAACTTCAAACAAGATACTAAACAAACAATAATGCCAGGGGTCAAAACTAGCACTGAGTATTCATCATCATTTGTTCCAACTACCTAATCAAAAGTGAGAATTGGATGCCATAAAACAAATTCTACAACTAAATAGCACAGACTCTAACACTATTCCATGGCCTACGATTGGTTCATCACCAATCAATGAATACAATACTAAGGGGTTACTAGATATGGCTTTTACAACACTCTTCCCAAAAGGGGATGGACTCCCCCTCTAACCTAGAAGCAAGCAAGTCCACTTGCATGAGTACACTTTACATCTGATGAGATATCATGATAATAGATTTGGTAAACATGTAAGATTTTGTTATTTTCTATACAATCTCATAATGTGCCATCATAGCCAATAGGTTGCCACAATTTTCATGAAAAAAATATAGATGAGAACATACCAACCATTGTAGAAGGACTTTGACACTACTTGCAGGATTTCTTTGATGACTAGTTGGCTGAGCAACTAATGCACTTTGGTACTTCTTTATAGGGCACATGCTCTTACTGGAACAAGTGTCAATCAACAAGTGTTGATCTGACCTAACCACCATGATCAACCAGTTGGGATCTCCAACATTGTTCTTCACATTGAGTGCAGCTGATATGAAATGGCCTAATCTTCATAGATTGTTTGCACATAATACCCTCCTACCATTGCAATATGAGAGAAGGCAATTTATAGAAAACATAATTCAAAACCCGCACACAACATCCCTATACCTACACCAACAGTTTTTGATATTCCATGAAGAGGTGATAGAGATATTGTTAAATACACAAGATTATTGGTATAGATATGAGTGGCAGCACTGAGGTTTTGCTCATGTACATAGGTTCATGTGGTTAGAAAATGCACCGAATATGGACACATCTGATTGGCACAATCAAAATGAGGTCAAAAGATCTAGACATAATTTCTTCGATAAGTATGTCTCTTCTTAGAACCCATGTAATCAATCTCAAAGAACTCACATGACCCATCGATCTCCCTTAGACGACCCATGCTTGTTGGACACTTCCCAGATATTTTCTACATATCCCTTGTCAAATTACGAAGAGTTGGTAAATATCGTCCAAAGACACATAAAATATATAGAATGTCAAACGTGCTTGAGGAAAAGGGGCCAAAATATTGAGTGTTGTTACAAAGCTCCATGGATAGAACAAATGGACTCTACCTTGAACTATGAAAATGAAGGTCACAAATCTTACAACCCATCAAGGAATGATGATAGACTAAATATGATCCACAACCCTAAGATGCTAGGAATATGGTGGGCTAACATTGACTACCAACTTGTCACTTCAAAATAACTTGTTCTCAAATATATAGCAAAGTATGCATCAAAATTTGAAAAAAATTTGAAAGCTATCTCAAAATGTTGAAAAGGATAGCACACGTAGGAAAATATGAAGATAAAGCTTTGTGCACATATCAAAAATTCATGACAAAGATACTTGCAGATCGTGACATTGGTGCGCAAGAGATTTGCCACATGCTATAGCAATTGCCCCTCATATCTTGTAGTCAAGCATTCATCTACCTCAATGTAGGTAGAATGTTATTGCAACATATAACAAGAATGACTAATGAATCTGAACTAGTAACTACTTATATAAGATCTTATATGCAATGACCTCTTGATTTGGAAACAATCTCTTTAATACAATCAGCACAACTATACTTGTTCAGCTCTCATCGCAAAGGAAATAAATGGTGAAGGAGAAGAGAGAAGGCAATTTTCAACGTGTCACCCTGATTCTATAGTATTCCAACCAAGGACAATGAACATCTTGAAACATTATGTTGGAGTGAGCTACTACTATACAAACATTTTCAACACATATTGACAGACATAGGTCTCATGAAACAAGAAATAGTGACAAATGGGAAATGCATTAAAGCAAACAATTACTCCCCTTGGCATGTTGACCAAACAACAAAAATGCATGAGTCTAATGAAGAAAATCAAGATGAAGATGATGAAATGCATGTCCAAGATCACCATAGCCTATATGAGTGGGAATTACTATCGCAAATGGGTATCCCCAATAACTTTAGTGTAGACAACTTGGAGATACTTGTAAAATGAGACTTCAACATCATTTACAAATGGAATAGAAGTGATGTATTGTTGCACTTGCATGAAAATGCTAACAATTCATATCTAAAGGTAAATTGTCAATTGAACAACATGTTCACTATTCTCCACCTTCAAACACAACTTACCAACTAGCACCTAGGCAACAATTGGCATTAGACATCATACTCAACATCACATGGACCCATCTCCAAAAGAACCTTTACACATGATCATTCAAGGAATAGCGGAAACTGGAAAATCATATTTAATAGAATGCATTAAAAAAACATATTGAACAACTCCAAGTTAAACAAAAATAGCTCATTGCTTGCACTTACACCTACAAGAGTGGCTGCCTACAACATACGAGCCACACCAATTCATACATGCCTAAGGATCCCTATTAGAGAGATGTGACCTTTACAATGTCAATCTCTTACAGTATTTTAAGGAGATTTGAAAGATGTCAAATATGTCCTAATAGATGAAATGAGCTTCATAGGCCCAAAATTGCTATTGAAAATTGATACCCATTTACGTGAGGCATTTTCCCACCAACAACATCAGAGTTTTGGTGGTGTGTCCATTATCCTTGTTGGTGACCTTGGCTAGCTACCGCTTGTTATGGATAAGCCTATAAATACATCGTATTCAACTACACTGAAGTTATAGAAAACTTTCACGGTATTCATCCATTAGAGACTATTTTCCATCAACAAGGTGAAAATCAATCCGAGACAATTCCGTGACATCCTGCAAAATATAAGAAACAACCAACCATTTCATCATGATTGGGAAATACTGATGAAACACACAAACAAAGTGTTGACTACAATAGAAATAGAAGAGTTCAACACGTCCATGCATTTATTTACAACTAACAACCTAGCTTTGTTGCACAAAAAGAAAATACTAAAACTTCTAAATCTTCCTATCATAATTAGTGTTGCACAAGCAACTTGATGGAAGTCAAACGATTGTACTAATGATGATCAGCTACAAGAAGAGATACTACTATGCATAGGTTAATAGGTTATGTTAACAACAAATTTATGGACTGAAACTGGACTTGTAAATAGGTTGCTTGGACAAATTGTAGCTATTATGTACGGTGACGATTGCAAACCCCCAGATTTGCCAATGTATGTTGTCGTCAAATTTGATAGCTACATTAGTCCTACATGGGATATATAGAATCCAAAAAACATCTTTGTGCCGCTAGTCACAAGTGGCAACCATAGACAACTTTCGCTATCCATGGCTTGGGCCATAACAATCCATAAATCCCAAGGTTTGACATTGAACAGAGCTATGATAAACATAGGGTAAACCAAGAGTCAAGGCCTAACATATATAGCTATATCCAAAGTAAAGTGCATAGAGAGCCTTCACATAGAACCTACATTCTCTTTTGACTACTACTCTAAAATACAAGACAATCCCTACACTATAATCACAAAGAAAGACGAGGCTTGCTTACAATTGTTTTTCCCTAAACACATTCAGGTACATGTGTATGATTCTACTTTCATTGATATTTCATGCTTCATCAATCACTATAATATTACCTCCTCTCTTGAATGGTATATTGGTCAATGGAGATCACGAAGCACTTACAGCATCCAGTGATCCACCATCCTGATACCTATATGTCTTGTAATTTTTTTGATACAGATGGAAAATGTAAACATGCCCCCATGTGTTCAAACTTAATCAATAGGACTTTCTTTGGATTCACTATTAAGATATAAATCAGAGATGATCTTAGATTACATTTACATCCTCTTTAGTTGTAAATGAAAAAATAAATACATTTAAATATATACATTTAGCTTACATATTCCTCCTTCTGATGTAGGTGATGGGAAAGGGGCCTTCTTGAATATGGAAATCAGCATGTACAAAAATAGAGAATCATAGGTTGAAAGTTGGTTTGAAAACTACCACTATCTGCTTCCAAAGGAAGTCATATTCAGAATATTGGAACTACAAATTCCCCACCTCATCAAAGAGAAAATGTCAAGGATAATATAGGAGCCTGTAAAAACTGGGGTACCTATGTCTTATTCTAAGTTGTTTGACTTTGAATACGACCATAAAGTTAGGATGGTTGTTGACAATCAAATTAGATGTGTGTAGATATACATTTGCAATTTTGATATACAGTCTTATGGATTATGCCAAGATCTTTGTGACCTCTTCCTTTCAAACTACATGTACAAGATTCTTATTATCTACCCACTTCTTATCAGGAGTTATGACCTTCAATAAGACAACTAAGTTTGTGATTTCTACAATTAGTAAGATATGATGAAAAGGAAGGAGATCAATTGGTCAAGACACAACAATGGATTGAAAACCATATCCATTCCAACCACCATATAAAATTTCATATTTACTTTGTAATACCAACATTCAAATACTCCCATGGAAGCCTAGGCATTCCAATTCTTCAAGCAATTACCTCCAGCATCTCTATTGAGACCATACATTTCCTCTACGATGACTACAAAGACCAGTATTGTGAATGCCCCTATTTGTGCTTATAAGTTACAATTGTACATAAGAGAAATATGTCCATGTATTCTATAAATTATAAGTTTCACATTTGTAGTAACAGTGACATTATTTTTGTCTCTTGGTTTGAAATTGTACATTGTGATATAGCTTCTGTGTAATGAACATAACTTTGTTAAAATAAGTAAATTGAACTCATCATTTCCATAATGCTTTTCTTCATAGACTTCAAATGGTAGACATTACAGTGGACCCATAGGATGGACCAACTCTTCCTTCTGATATTATACATTTATTAGTTTCAATTTGGTATGCTAATAGGTGGATCAAGATGGTCAAAACTATCATATTTAATAGTTGGCACTTCAATAATGAAGGGTACGATCATGCCATATTGCAAACACTATATATAGAGGACACCCCCTTCACTATTCATGTAGTAAACGAACATTTTCTTGATATTATTGTCCTACAACTCCACAACACTAGACAACAAGAATCAAAGACAATATTTTAAAGCTTTATTCCATAGGCATAGTAAACAATATTTACTTTGCTAGATATCCTCTAGAATATCATGTACACCACTATGGAGCTATCTTACAAGATGATATGTGTGTGTTCTTTGACCAGATTAAAATAGGATTCTCAAAACAGCTTGCTAAATGCTTGATAGGCTACCTCATGGACCACAGCTCTTATGATTTTCCAAGTGTTGAGTTCTACCCCCTCTGTCACAATTACTCATCTAAAGTGGAAATAAAAAAATTCTCAAATTACCATAACACATGCAAAAGTGGCTTGGCTCTTCCAAAAGGATCAGGTTATTGATGGTGTATTACATCATAGAATTTCTTTCTTTAACAAAGATGAATTTGTGTGAAGTTGTGTGAAGGCAGAATATTAGCTAGGACTAAGATGTACAAGAATGGTCTATTTTAGCACAACAAAATATTAAACTCCCTATACACATTTTGCTTATGTTTGCATTTCTACATATCTCATAGAATTCTCCGCATAACCTTTTAGCTTAAAAAGTGGTCTCAGCAATTACAACTCATCAATGAATTTGAAAGTTTGTACATGCATGTTTCAAAAAGTCTTATTTATGGCCTTCAAATATTCTTTAGTTTCTTAACTTCAGTTTTGAAGACCATAAATCTCTTTTAGTAGACTCTATGCTTGTTCGCTATGTTTGTTTAAAATTCCATATTGTCATAGTTTAGTCCTTACAATTAACAAACAAAGTTGGCTACATACAAATAGGACTAATTTTAGCAGTGCAAAAGATCAAGCTCCCTATACTCTTTTTGCTTTTGTTTTCATTTGTACATATCTCATAGAATTCTCTACATGGCTTTTTAGCTTAAAAATTGGTCTCAGTAATTACAACTCATCAATGAATTTGAAAGTATGTATATGCATCCTTGTACTCTTTTTGCTTTTATTTGCATTTCTATGTATCTCATAGAATTCTCTGTGTAACCTTTTATCTTAAAAAGTAGTCTCAACAATTACAACTCCATGAATTCCAAAGTCTGTATATGCATCTTTCAAAAAGTATTATTTCTAGCCTTTAGCTTTTGAGCCCACACTTCAAATTGAAAACAATGACTCCATATTAAAAATAAAGAGAATTTATTTACCAATTTGGTTTCAAGGAATTTATAATTACAAATGACCGGCCTATTTTGGTTGATTGATTGTATATAGAAAATTGTTCTCTAGTCAGACAATATTTTGTTTATGTTGGATTATATTTGCACTCATTTAGAAAACAAAACAAAAACATGGCTTATATATTTTGTTAATGTTCAATGAGTGTTCGTGTCCTATTCCAATGCACTTGCAGCTATAACAAATGCTAAAATGTTTTAAATTATGTTTTGACGAACTTCCAACTACTAGATCAGAATCTTTTTATAATTACAAATGATTGGTCTGTTTTGGTTGATTGATTGTATATAGAAAACAGCTCTCTACTCGAATGATATTTTGTTAATGTTGGATATATTTGCACTCATTTAGAAAAAATGGCTTATATTTGATGAGGCATTGTCAAACCTCGTACTTTAATTTTTTATTATGTTTCTCGACCAGGGTGATTTCCAACGGCTATTTGTAAAAGGAAGTTAAATATCTCAACCCAATAATATTTTTTTAGGTTTTTTTTAGAATAAATAGATGCTTATGCAAAAATAAAGCTTTAAACTATGAAAGCATTTAAATTTTAATATGAAAACATTGAAAACTTAACTATGAAAGCATTTGGATTTTAATCTATGAAAAGATTCAATCATTTAGAAACAAATACAGTAATGACACAAAATTTTAGACTATTCAATTCTAAGAAAACAAATATATTGTTAACTCTCAAAACTATTGTAATGAACAAACTTTCAAGAGTGAATTGAAAATATAATTTGCCAGCACAACATAAATCTACTAAATAGTAGAACAATGCATAGTATTAAATAGAACAACAAAACCTGCAAGTTAAAGACTGAAGCAATTTGTTTCATTTGCTAACACACAACAGAAATAGAGGACTTCCTAAACATCATCATCTAAACATAACACAAAATTTGCAATACGCTAAAAATAAATATTTATCTACATGCTCAGTTTCTCCTCTCTAAATGAGTGGCTAGCTCTTTGAAAGTTAAAAACTCTTAGAACTTCAAAATACCATTGCATAGAATTCTTAGATTGAAAGTAAATGTAGAGCTAACTATATTCATTTATCACCAGAAATTGTCTATCTTTTTCCCTATATATCAAATGAAGAAAATACAATGCTATATATCCTCAATATTGAATCTAAGATTATGCCTAAAACCTAGCATAATGTGGTACATGCATTACCTCTATTTAAAGTCTTTCAACTGACAATCATAAATATCACCAAGCTCAGTTTGTAAGCAATAAAAAATAAAGTAAAGGAGCTACTGAAGTTAACTCCTAGTAGGAGTCTTTCCACGCATGACACTTTCAAAATATTTATGGACCATAACCATCATTGGAAATCAGGCGGAAATAGATATACTGAATTCAAGGGACGAGCATTCAAAATAGGAAATCATTTTTTACCATCGAAACTTTGTTGCAAGTATGTGCTAACTGGTGTTGTCATTAATGTCAACATGTCAGTGTTGTCATTAGTGCCAACTGTATCCTCTAATATTACTATTTGTTGTTTGATTGAAGAACATTGTCTAAGTATTTTTCTCAGCATTTTCTCTATATTGAAGATCAGAGAATGAGATTTGGATATGATTTAGAGAAGTGTTTGAAGATGCTAAATCCAAAATTTGGTGGTCTGGATCACTGTGCAGAAAAAGTTCTATTCACCAGTCTGAAGATTGTGCCTAGTAAGGTTTGCAGAGTAATAGGGAGAAAGTGTTTTGCTCCACATTTCTCTACAAATTAAATTTTGGCTTTCCGGTTCTAAAATTAAGCTAATAAGGTCCTTAGCTATCTTCATTCCAAAGGATTTGCTATTTGGTGCTCTAGAAAGCAAGTAGTTGACTAGCAAAGTTTGACAGTGTCTGTTAAGAAGCAATATGTGATGTGTTCTCAAGTGATATTTGTTGTTTTCAAGTGAGACCTATTGCGGTTGGATTTGTAGGCTCCCAAGTGATTCTATGTTGTTCATAGATGTCTCCAGAATGTGTTGAAGGTAGGTGATTGATCTGCAAGCTACAATGAAGATCTTGCAAGCATGTTTCCAAATGTTCTTGATATGTGCATAAGTTCTGGTCGACCTGGTTTGTCACACTTGTTGCGAAGGTGACTCGTGGATTGTGGAAGTATGTCCAAGCATGTGAGTATGTATTTGGGTCTGAGTTAAGCCATTATGTGTTCATTCTTCATTCATTTTCTCCACAAGTTTGCTTAGGTCTAGTCCTAATTTGATCTATGTATGTATGATGACCTTGGAGAAAGTTCCAATGGTTGTAGAATGTAATGCAGACCTTGATGTTCATTCCAAGGTTGATGATAGGTATAAATGTATGTAATGAATTCATGCTTAAGGTGTGTAAGTGTGAAGATGAAAAGATAAGTGCAAAGTGTTAAAGCAGAGCAGAGCAGAGGAGATATACTATACTTCAATGGAACTAAACTCAAGCATGGTGTAGATGCTACTAAATCAATTCACCCTGGCAGTAAGCCACCCCCAGCAGTGAGCCACCCCCAATAGTGAGCCAACTGTAGTCAATGAGCCCTTTTGGTAGTGAACCTCTTTTGATATTCGATATTGTTACTACATTATATTATGAGCTAACACTCATCATGGTTTTTCCCTGCTTAGGGTTTTCCACGTAAAAACTCTAGTGGTCATGTGTCTATGGTGTTGAAGTGTTCGTGTTTTGTTTCTGCTATTCATATTTAATAGTCATAATAGAACAAGGAATTAAGTTAAGTAAATATGAAAGTGATATTGTGTAAAGAAGTTTAAGTTTTGATACAACTGATTTGCCCCCCCTCACAATTGTCTTGTGCCTTTCAACAATTGGTATCAGAGTGAGGTTCCTTGGAAGAAAGCCTAATAGCTTGAGGTAGATCCACGATGGCACACAAGAAAGATATTCATCAGTTTGATGGATCTGACTATGCATACTGGAAGTACGAATGCAAATCTATCTTATTTCTATTGGTTATAATGTTTGGACAATGGTTAAAGATAAATACAATGAACCTGAGCATGGTCCAAAAACTAATGAAGAGATTAAAGATTATGAGACTAATCACAAATCTAAAAATGCTTTATTAAATGCTTTGTCTAACACTGAAATGGCGAAAGTTGTGGATCTGAAAACTACTCATGAGATCTGGGACAAACTAAAAATTATCTATGAAGGTGATGCATCTATCAGAAAGGCCAAGTTGCAGAATTTAAAGACCACATATGAAAACATGTGAATGGGCAACTAGTTATGGGAAACTAGTTATGCAATTCTATGAATAGAGAAGCCAAATGCATGGTGAAGACCCTATGTAGAAAATAAAACATACGAAATAGAATAGAACAAATGTGAATGAACAAGACCTGTGTGCCAAAACATGTTTTTCATTTATGCAAGATTGCACAACCCACGAGATGCTCCTAGATCTGAACCATAAGGAATCTCATTTATGAATGAACTTATCTCAAGAATATGGATTCTGCTCAAGTTGTTAAATGAGCTTCTTTGTTGGAGGGTCATGTTACCACTAGGACCATGTTGCTTATACCCACTGAGGATGTAGCAAAGAAATGGCACAAATTACTGATTAGTCTAATACTTGTCGAGGAGGGCATCAACTACAATATTCTCCCTACCTTTCTTTGTAAATAATTTTCAAATTCATATGCTAGCATCTTGGTTACCTATTTTTTTTACCCCTCTAAACATGATTGTTTCTCCAAAATATACTTTAGACTCTCATGATTTGAAATGCCTTCCCATGCAGTATTGGCATAATTATTTAACTCCAAGAATGATAGATAACATTTATTTCTCATGTGTTGGCCTTACCAAGTTCTTTCCTTTGAGTTTCAAACTCTCAAATACTAAGGGATGCCCTTTTTGCATCAATATTGCCCCAATGCCATGTACCAGATCACCGCATTCTACTACAAATGTCTTTAAAAAGTTTGGGGTAGCTAGCACAAGGGGTGGAAGTAAGAGCTTCTTTAAGTTCCTAAAATGCCTGGGTGGCTTCCTCTGACCATGAAAGGGAATCCTTCTTTAGTAATGTTGTTAAGAGCATTGCTAGATGCAGGAAAATCTTCTATAGTATCTTGCCACCCAAGATTCCTCTTAAACCTTTGATATTTTTAGGTGTTAACCACTCTTTGACTACTACAATCTTCCTAGGGTCCACCTTAGCACCTTCATGTGACACCAAATGCCCTAAGCACTCCACTTCTTCTGCACCAAAGGCATGTTTTGATGTTTTGTATAGAGTTTTTTATCTTCCAATACCCGTAACATCCTCTCCACAAGCTACAAACATCCTTCCCATGTTTTATTGTAGATGCAGATGTCATCAAAGAACACCAACATAAATTTCCAAACAAATAGGCAGAAAATTAAACTCATGAGGCTTTGAAAGGTAAATGGAGTATTAGTGAGTCTAAACAGGATAACTAAGAATTCATAACAACCCTTGTGTGTCGTGAAGGTACTCTTGTGCAAATTGTCCACCTTTAGCCAAATTTGGTGATACCACAAATGCATATCTAAGAATGGCATGACACCAAGCAACATGATAAGGTGTCACATAAGACAAGCAACATTGAAAGTAAAAAAACAAAGGGATCTACATGTGTTGCAGTAAGTACAATATATATAGTCTGATCTATATGGGACAATATTATATAATTGATTTTATCAATTATTTGTAATTGGTTTTTGTGATTGTCATCATCCTCCAAGCATATAGAACTACGAATATGAAGGAGGAAAGGCACATGAAGGAAAATATTTTTTTTGGGTCAACATGGAAGGATGCTAAATCATCCAATGTTTTGCATCATCCCCAAAATATGTATGCAATTTAAAGTACAACACATAGAAGAATGTAGATATAGATAGAAGAATGCCATGAATTTTTTGTTCTCCCTGTATCCAAGTGCCTACAAGGGCATCAAGGGTCATCCAAGGAGGACTAACAAACACTCTGTCACACCATGTACATGTGGGGGTTACAAATCACATAGGCAAACACACATAAACATAGATGCATGAAGGGACTGCACTTAAGGGTTAGACCCTAGCAGGTCAGTCACCTCCCAATCTTGCTCATCATAAAGGGGTGGAGGATAGGCCATGACAAGGACCACATTGAGGAAAGTGTTGGGAACAACGCTTGGTCCATCACATAGAGGATCAAAATCCAAGGGAGGATCTTCATGTGATTCATCGAAGGAAAGGTACATCAATCGTGTGAAGATCATGGACAATGATTGTATCTCTCATAAGGACTCAAATACATCCTCTTAAGGGGAAGAGTGATTGAAGTCACTATCAGAATAGATGGCAAGTTGTGGCTACCCGATGTTGACGGTGAGATCACGAGCACTGCTGGCCATAGGTGGAGATGAGGTCTCCACGATTGGTGGAGCACGAACCAAAGGACTCGGTGGTGGTGAGGGTGGTGTGCACTTTGGTTTGCAAAAAGGTGGGGTTAGGTAGTGCTCTAGTTTATGCTTAGTCTACAAGCATGGAATGTACATGTCAATAGTTGTGGAGCATAAGATATCAAGGAACACCTGATGCTGGGTATGTAGGGTGGGAGCTGGCTATAACAAAGTGGTGTTAGGAGCATTGCTAATGTTAGGCTGTAATGGTTAAGGAGGATTCAAAGATATCAAAGAAAAAGGTGGGGGATCAAAAAGAAAACAAGGTGAAGGAGTTAGAGGATCCACAGGTAGCTACACAGGAGAGGGATGCTCCTTAGGAGGCTGTGCCTCAGCAGTGCATCTGTGGGCTGTGACATAATGACGATGCCAGTGATTTGTCACCTATTGGTTCCATCAAGAGCAAGCAAGAGACTCTGCTAAGGAAGTTGGAGGGTCTTCCAAAATGGGTTCTAGGTCATCCATGTTCACAAGGATGTGTGGGGAGACTGATAGAACTTTTAATGATTGGATGACCATAAGTCAATGGAGAGGGTTCCTCGACATGGTTTGCTTTCCTCTTGCATCCATAGGGGTAGGAGGAACGGGAGAAACCACCAAATGTTAGGGAGCCACTGGAGGGGAAGGAGCAGGAGCTCTCAGTGGTAGTGGGTTTCCTCATGTTTTTGAAGTAGGAAGAGGAACAAAACTGACCAATGAATACTGAGAGGTCTCAAGAACATGCGGTGCTCTAGGATGTTCTCACAGAGGTCCTCTAGGTCTCATGTAAGATGTAGGAGGTCAAACCAAAGAGTATGTTCCTGAAGCATGGGGGAGATGAGGTGCAGTTTGTGCAAGTTACTTTCCTCTTCCTGTCATAGAGACAATGGAAGGAACAAGAGCAATCTCCGATGGCAAAGGCACTAGAGGAGTAGCAACTAGTGTAGATGACAAGGAGGCACCAACATACAACTAGGCTATGTGGCTTGCTTTAAACTTTTGGTATGAAAGGAACAAGAAGTCACCATGAGGCCACATTGGTTCAATTATTGTTAGCCAAAAGTAAATTAAGGAGAAGTTTCCTCAGAAGGTAAGGAGCTTGAACCCACTATGGTAGAAGTGTGTGCCTAGCCTTCATGTAGTAACTTCAAACACTTATGGACTACATGGGGGACTGCCTTCATAAAAACGATCCATAGGTGGCCTAATTTCACATGAAATTGGTCAAAAGTTAGGATCATAGAGAAGGTAATGTCTAGGGCCTTAGGTCTAACTCGGACAAGCAGGGTAAGCAAACCCATGGTAAAACAAGAGGACCCATCATGTGCACATATCCAGACATCTAATTTCTCATAGTGATCCTGATAGAGCTCATGTATGTAAAGGAACTCCTCAGTGATCACATTAACCATGCATACCAGGTTGACTAGTACGCCCTTAATGGGCCTTTCATCGACCATGGCAGTGATATAGAGGGGTCCATCATAAATGTGTGGCGATACATCAATGGGTGAGAAGGAGATGATAGGCTCAAAAAGAACACGTTGTTGACTGGGTTGAGTGTGATCATCTACCATAGAAATCATCTAGGAGAGAGAGGAAGGAGGCTTGTCAGCAGGCTCTAGAGAAATCACCATGTCAGAGGGAAGCTCGATGAGATTTGTGGAATGCTTAGGCAAGGGGTTCGTGTAGATTTGAAGGTTCTAGTTTGGTGGAGCAATTGACTTATTTCCTTTGTTGTTCACTCCAAAGACCTAGATAACATTCTAACCAATTATTTCTTGCACATTGTGCTTGAAGCACATACATTTTTTAATGTTGTCTCGTTACTTTGTGGAACTGGTAAAAGACCTTCAGGTCATATGCATGTGGCAGGGGTTCAGAAGTATCAATGGGATGAATAGGTGGAAAATGGATAAGGTTGTTGTTCAATAGTTGTTGCATGATTGAATAAAAGGATTTAGAGATTAGAGTAAATTATCAAGTCATCAGTTTTGCTTGCGAAGAGAGGGCCATAGCACTGTTATTAGGTGTTGTGGATGCTACATTCTTGTTATTGTTATTAGTATTTATTTTGTTAAAGTTTTTATTTTTCTTGTAGTTAAAAGAAGAAATATCATCAGATTGCCTAGAGGGCTCATCTATGATGAGGAGCCCTCATACTAACTTACCAATTGCTGGTAATCACAGAGTACCATGCAAATATGTGTAAACGACTAGTAATGCATCAGTAGAATCTTATCTCTAATCTGTAGTTGTGGGTTTTCCATGAAAACCCATTACACATCAGAGTCTAGGAGAGAAGAAGGTATCTCTGGAAGAGGGCCTGATATCAACCAATCAAGTTAGTCAATTTATGCTTCATAGTCTGCTTGCAGTGAATGAGGTCAATCAATGTGACTTGCGGTCCAATGTTAGTCTGAAAATACTACAGAAATTGATTAATGAGTTGTTGGAAAGAAGTGGTGGAATGATCAAGGAGAGAACAAAACCAATCTAGCAATGTGTCCTTGAGCGACCAGGGGAAAAGTTTTGTGAAAAGAAAATTATTGAAGAGGAAATTGTTGTAGATAGTGGTAAATGCAGACACATGGTTCTGCGGGTCTCCCTTACCATTATATTTCTCAAGACGTAGTACTTCAAGTTTGGTTGAAGAGTTGCATAGAGAATAGCTAATTATAATGGGCTACATGTATAGTAGGATGGAATGGAAGGCTAAGATGTGGAAGTGGATATGCAAGCCAACTATTGTTGAAAGGAGTTAACATTTTGGAGTAGTTGGTTGATGACATGTTCGGTAGCTTTGTTGGATTGTGCTTGGACATTCTAGTTTTGTGTGTTGGATTGGAATTGAGAGGTGGTCATTAAGGAATTCTAGAGTTGACGCCTAAGAAAATTTTATGGAGTAAAAAGTGTACACATGCCTGTTTACCTCCTAGATTAGTCAGGGTAAAATCAAATGGATGTCGACCTAGGACTCTTAAATGGGTCCTCCCTTGTCAGCTCTTTCAATTAATTTACTAAAGTTTAATGGGATAACATATATAAACAAGTGTTTGAATTTATTTGTAACTAGGTTGATGATAACAAACTTGATGATAGCAAGGTTATGATATTGTGCAAAGGTGAATTCAAGGCATTCATTGTGTTTGTTGTAGAATTGTGTTAGTATTGCATTTGTTGCAGATTTAGAATAATCATCAACATCCTTATGAGTTGAAGAATCTTCATCCTCCTAAGGGCTTCATCGCCAAGCTGACATTATCATTGTGTTTGAGTCATTTCATCATTATTTGGATTATCTTTAGCCTCTGCCCTGCTAGGGCACGCTCTCTCATTAACAACGGTGTTGGGAAAGCTTGAATGCTAACCCAAGATTTGACTAAGGCAAATCCCTAAACACCACAACCCCCAAACCCCTTTCTTCATGTGTGCAGGTTACAAGTGTGGGAGTTGTGGAAGTGAAGGTACAAGGAAGTTGTTTGAAGGATAGAGATTCCAGATCTAAAAATAGAGTTTGGGAAATCCATTGTAGCAGACTAGGGCACAAGCCTTAGCGTCCATTAGGCCAAACAAACTTGAAATTCAACATCAAAGCATCTTCTGTGACATTTTTGCAATTTTGAGTTATTGAAGATCTAAACTTTCTAGACTCAGGTGCTAGCCCCCATGTCCTCCAAAATTTTAGATCCTAAGGGACATGTTTAGACATCTCACTGATCACCTTGGCACTCTCAGATCCTGATTTGTTGTTTTTGTTTTACTGTTATAAGTTGATTGTCATAGATCTAGGGTTTAGAGCATTAATTGGCCTAGGGTTTGATGATAGGCTTGGTTGAATCACATTTTTCCTCTGCAAACAAGAGTACAAAACCTATAACTAAGTCCTCTTTTATCTTGTAGTGACTTGGCTTAGTTTTGTCCTTGAATGTTGTAGTGAAAGGAGGGTTTGATCTAGTGTACGCACACACATATCCACTCATCCTCTTTTCACTATATAACATTTTGGTGAACCCATGTTTTTAATTAACTTGCATCTTGTTGAATTTTTAAATTAGAATTTGCATTACATCATATCATACTTGTCATTCTACATTGAAAAATCTAGCATACACTTGAAAAAAATTGAAAAAATAAGAATTCTAGTCTTGCATAAAGGCATAGTTTTGCATTATTTTCCTTGGCTATCGTTGGAAGTATTTGAAAATCTGATTTTTAAAACAGACCTGAGTCAAATAATAGTAATTAATCATTTCATCATCTCACACCTTGCATTTGCATATCTCATTTGCTAGGGTTTTGTTGAAATTTTACATTTTTCATATAACCTAGTTTTTATAAAAAGCCAGGGCTAGTAGGACTTCAAAATCTTATTTCAGATTTTGCTGCTCCTTCAAACACTAATTCAAATTTGATTTTGAGTTGTAGTGTTTCTTCATTGTGTGTTCTTGCATTTAAATTTCAAATTTTGCAATTACACATTGTGTATTTCAACAAACAGAACTACCTTAATCTCATTGATTGTACTCTTAGTTTGTGCATTGAGTGTTATTGGACTTTACATGCATTGTATAACCCACTACACTACTAGGAACATATTTCTAAGGAGAAGTTGTAGGCTAATGGGTTCTAATGCTATTGATAGCAACAATTTGCAAACATCGGAAAATCCTTTATACAACCACTTTACAAGGGGTGAATCAACACCTCTACATGACATCTTAAATGATAACATGGAAAAACCAATAATTCATCATTTTGAAGAAATGGGTAAAAAGGATATATACGTGCCTCAGGAACATCTTAAGGAATTGGACAAACAACTCACTGAATTTCAACAAATTGTAGAACAAGCACATCTAGCTCAAGAAGTGGTACCTATTGTTGAAGAAATAAGAGGATTGTTACAAGAAGGACAAGAGGGTGTTGACATGCTATGTGGATTAGCACATATAGTGGATCATAACATTATGCATATGGCTAGCCATGGGAATAACATTGAAAATGTGTCACCACCGAGGTATATTAGTTCGCTAGTCCGGACACCCATACCTACTACTAGAATATCCACTTTTACATCATCAATTCTCCCCAGCAATCCACACGCTTGTAGTAATGCTACAACTACCATGGGAACATCTACTAGAAATTATAAATCCATTAGATTTAATTATCAAAAATCTGCACCTCATGTAGCCATACCAATGCATACCTATTCTCAACCACCTATCACCTCTACCTATTCTCAACCACCCATCGCTTCCACTTATTAACAACCATATCTCAATTTCACAACTGTAGTGCAACTAATTCACCTATCTCAAATCCAAAAATTACCTCTTCATCCAATGACACTCTCTTAAATCAACTTTGGTAGAGTATGTTTTCTTTATAGCAGAAAGTGACAAATTTGACTAATGCTTCCTCTCAACCTACTTAACCAACATATCATGCTCACATTCCTTTTTCCTATGCGATTTTGAGAACTCCAATGCCTGATAAATTTGAGACTCCTTTCTTTGAAAAGTACGGTGGTAAAGGTGATCCTAATACTCCTGTGGTAGCATTCACAGAAATGTGTAGTGATTACTTCTTTAATGAGGAATTGTTAGAAAAACTCTTTCATCGGTCTTTCAAAGATACTGCTTTGGAATAGTTTTGCTCTCTACCTCCTAATTCAATCAATTCCTTCTCATAGCTAGTTGATCAATTCTTACAATATTTCCAAGCAAACATTGGACCTAATGTCTTATTGATTGATTTGGTCCATTGTCAACAAGGCTCGAAAGAGAAATTAACAGATTTCATGGGTCGATATCAAGGCCTCATCTCGCAAATACAATATCTGATTAAAGATGAGGATCTTTAGAAGGTATTCATTACAAATATACGATTGAGCATGCACGACAAGATATTATTAATGAAGTATATTTCTTTTCAACACTTATGCACAGCTCTTTGAGATTACCAACTTTCAGCTAGTCAGTATGAGAATCATACCTCATCAACTCCTATTGGACAATCTATAGTTTGACCATCTCAAAATTCATTCAAGAAGAATAATAGGAATTTCATTAAGATCAATGATTCAAATAATTTTCACTCACAAGTGTTTGCTATTACAAAGTCTCCTCGGGCACCATATCAATTCAAACAAGAATAGAGATAATTCACTCCATTATCAGATTCTCTCCATTCGATAATGACTCAAGAAGTGAACAATAATCTTTTGAAGCTTTCTCCTACTCCTCCTTTCAACAGTACTAGGCCACAAGGACCTTCATTCAATGCTAATGCTTATTGTCACTATCACTGCTCGTCGGGACATGATATTGAAAGATGTATGCATCTTAAACATGAAATTCAAGATCTCATTGATTCTAATATGATACAAGTTATTGATGTGAAAGATTTGATGGAAATAAGTCAGTAGTGCCTCTGAATCAAAATTTACAAATATTCACCAATCCTTTTCCTAAGCATAGCAATAATAATATGGTGGAACAAACTACATTGGAGATTGAAGATGACTATCTTGACTATGATGGCATAGTTGGTATGTTAGAAGTGGATAAGATGACAAATGAAGATTCACCTCACCCACGTGGAAAAGGTATCTATGTTGAGGTTCCTCCTCCATTATCCCTTTATGGATAGGGAGATAATCAAAATGCACAACATATGCAACTGGAACAGCCTATATGTAATCACTTGAAGCAAGAGAATGTGGTGTCAATGAGAAGCATTCCATTGCATCATGAAAGGCCCATTAAGCATAATATGAAAGTAAAAGGCTACAAAAGAAAAAGGTGACTGGCATTGGTGGGAAATAGCAACGATTCCCCTCCTTGTAAGAAACAAAAGGTTTCAAATATACAGGGTCTTGAGAAACAAGCACCGCATGGTCGTTTTGGAAATAAGCATCAATCAGGTATGAGTTCTTCACACATCTTACCATGCTTGATGGAGCACCTCTCAAAGATGCTTGCAAGTTTGACTTCCTCTTAGATAAATATAATTATGTGTTGTGTTTTGTTCCCCCATTTTGTGTTATGTGTTGTTAGGTCTCTTTGGATGACCCTTGATACTCTTGTAAGGTCAAGGATACAAGGAGACCACCTCTATTGTGACCATTCTTCTATTTTTTTCTTCATTCTTCTATCTTTCATCTCTATTTTATTGTTGTGTTATGCCTTGGGGGCATAACTTTGTGGAGGATGTCCTGGGGGCATCTTCATGTGTTGTAAACCTAAGTCACTTTTGTCTCCTCTCTCACTTTTATTGTTTAACTTCTTCAGTGGCTCTACTAGCCAACAGATCACAAAAACAAATAAATATTGATAAGGACCGTGTGTCCCTTTAGCAAGAAAGCAAAAAATGGACCTAGTCCATATATGAAGATGGGGTTGATATATATATCTGATGCTTGACTAGTAGAATCACTCTGTGTTGTGATTTGTTTTATGATATCTGTTGTAACAAACTTTTGTAATACTCTCAATCTACTTCAACACACTTTGGATTGTTTTGTATCTCACCTTGTTTCTATGCTCGGTTTTGAGATAACTACAGTATAGCCCAACGGATATACTCAATTCCAAACCTACAAGTGTAGCCTTGGTCCGTTATGTGATCTAATAGATGATTTCTACACAGCGTCCATGAATGGATTTGGTTATTATCTTAGAGTAAGGTTTTCTAACCAAAGCTTACCTCTTTTTCATTATTTTAGAAAATTATATCGCTGTGTTTGTGGGAACATTCAGTGATCGTGGCACATGTCACTTTGGGGGCATGGGCTTTGAGAAAGCTCTTGTTCCCTTGCGTGTTTTCACTCTACCTTAATGTGCTTAATAATAACAAATGGGATCAACCACCTTAAGGTGGAGGCATATATAATGGTATCTGCTTGATTACTTTTACACTGACAAATCATGTTTGAAATCCCTCACCATGAGGCGGGATGCTGTATCTCTTGAGCTAGTGCACATCCTTTTAAATCAAGCAAGCCCTCATTGCAAGGTGGGATGGTGTATATATTGAGCTAGTGCACATCCTTTTATATAAATCCCTCATCATGAGGTAAGATGGTGTATATCTTGAGCTAGTGCACATCCTTTTATATAAAGCCCTCATCGTGAGGTGAGATGGTGTATATCCTGAGCTAGTGCACATCCTTTTATACAAAGTCCTCATCGCAAGGTGGGGTTGGATCTTGAGTCATTCACCCTTAAGCGTCTTTGGTAGTTGTGGTAGTGTAGCTCAACCGTTAGGTGTGTTTGGAGTGTTTTAGATAGTGGAGTGTAGTGGCGAGCTCCTTCCTGTCACCCGTGTTTGTTGTGTATAATACGTATAGTGTGTCTATGGCATACTATGTGGTGCTTGTGTATTTTGTGTGTCTTCCATACATTTTATGTGTCTTCCATGTGCTTTATGTGTCTTCCTTGCGTGCCTTGCGTGTTTATGGTGTGGCCTAAACTTGTGTGGTGATGAGTTCCGTCCCCACACAGTATGTGTTTTGTGTGCCTGTGTGTGGTCTAAAGTTGTGCGGCAATGAGTCCCTCCCCACGTTGTGTGTTTTATTCACTTTAATATATATATATAATTGCTTAATCATGTCTTCTCTTCATATATACTCTGTGTATTACGTGACTGCACTCATGTCTTCTTCGTGTATTACGTGCTTTCATTGTCCTCTTCATGTATTGTGCGCTTCCTTACTGTATTCACTGTGTCTTATGTTACTACTAAGTGTTTTCTTATGTTTGCCTAAGTCTGGGCTAGAAATGGTCCTTCAAGATTAGGGTGTGTGTTCATTCTAGTGTTTGATGTGTTTTGATATGCTTCAACCATACTTTAATGCATGTGTTGTATTGTAAGATTGCACACACATTAAAGTAGGGGCTAAATGTTATGGAGTAAAAAGTGGACACATGCCTTTTTACCTCCTGGTTTAGCTCCTAGATCCCTGTGTTAACACTTTACAAGTAAATTATTCATCCCGATGAGAAATCCCTAGAAACCTATGACAAATGGGGACTAGGGGCCCATTTTATATCTAAGTCTGGACTAAAAAGGCCCCTTGGGACTTGGGTGCCCGCACCTAAGTCCACCCTGATTGGTCAGGGTAAAATCAAATGGATGTCAACCTAGGACTCTTAAATGGGTCCTCCCTTGGTGGCTCTTTCAATTAATTTACAAAAGTTTAATGGGATAGCATATATAAATGAGAGTTTGAATTCATTTGTAACTAGGTTGATGGTAGCAAACTTGATGATAACAAGGTATAATGATATTGTGCAAAGGCGAATTCAAGGCATTCATTGTGTTTGTTGCAGACTTGTGTTGGCATTGTGTTTGTTGTAGATTTGGAATCATCATCAAAATCCTTATAAGTTGAAGAATCTTCATCCTCCTAAGGGCTTCACTGCCAAGGTGACATCATCATTGTGTTTGAATCATTTCATCATTATTTGGATTATCTTTAGCCTTTGCCCTGCTAGGGTACACTCTCTTATTAACAATGGTGTTGGGAAAGCTTGAATACTAACCCAAGATTTGACTGAGGAAAATCCCTAAACAGCACAACCCCTAAACCCCTTTCTTCGTGTGTGTAGGTTATAAGTGCGGAAGTTGTGAAAGTGAAGGTACAGGGAAGTTGTTTGAAGGATAGAGTTTAGGAAATCCACTGTAGTAGACTAAGGCACGAGCCCCAGTGTCCAACAAGCCAAACAAACTTGAAATTTAGCATCAGAGCATCTTTTGTGACATTTTTGCAATTTTGAGTTATCAAAGATCTAAACTTTCTTGACTTGGGCACTAGCCCCCATGTCCTCTGACATTTAAGCTTCTGGGGAATAGGTTTGGACATCTCACTAATCACCTTGGCACTCTCAGATCCTAATTTGTTGTTTCTATTTTACTACTATAAGTTAATTATCATAGATCTAGGGTTTAGAGCATTGATTGGCCTAGGGTTTGATGATAGGCTTGGTTGAATCACATTTTCCCTCTACAAACAAGAGCACAAAACCTATAGCTTTGTCCTCTTTCATCTTGTAGTGACTTGGCTTAGTTTTGTCCTTGAATGTTGTAGTGAAAGGAGGGTTTGATCTAGTGTACACACACACATATCCACCCATCCTCTTTTCACTATATAACAGAAAGTAAATGATAAGGAAGTATTTGGGGGAACATAACCAAACTGATGTATGGGGTTCCCACTTGATCCCATTGAAGTGGTGTTAGCATTATTCATTTGTGCAACATTTTTCAAGATGTAAGAATAAGTGAAAGTAGAAAGGGAGGAGGTTGGCATAGACATCGAAATTTGAGCTTGAGAGCTATTCGACCACGACTCACTAAGTGTATGTGTGCAACTATCAAATGATGGAACATTGTTGTTCACTATGTGATCCAAGCCACAAAGGACATCTGTGTATCATTGCTTAACAACTGTCTCAAATTCTCAACTAGGGGTTCAATTTCACTGGCTAGGTGCTCAATACCCAAATAGTCACAAATATCAGCCAACTGACTATCCAACTATTATATTTGGGACACTGGTATACTAGTGATAGTTGTATCTATACCAAGAGGATCTATCGAGTCATTCAGTCTAGAGAAGGGATCAGTATGAGAGCATGGGATAGCAAGGATCTGTACCCTAGAATTAGATATCAAGAAGTTTAAAATGTCACTATCTGGCTGTGTGGTGCAAGAGCTACCAGGAGCACAAGAAGCCATGAATATTCTCAGACTTCTTCAGATGAATAAGTCAGAGTTAGAGCATCGTGTTGTAAAGCTCATAAATTAATACAAGCTATGCAACATACAGATACCCATAGATCTCACGATATGATGAATAGAACTAGAGGAGGAAAATGTTCTTGTATTAAAGGAGGTGTTTCATTTTTATTTTTCTATTTTTTTTAAGTTTTACAAAATATTTTAAGTACATTGGGTTCACCAAAATATTTGATGGAAAATTTACTTCTAACTAAACTATTGAGAATCACTTCTAAGATAATGAGAAATGTTGAGCTAGGTAGAGAGGCAACTTCAACCCATTTACCTGGTATGGATCCATAAACTACTTTATTAGCTAATAGATCAAGTATCTTATTAACTTCTCTATACATGTGGCAGATTTTAACTTCCTTGAAGACCTTCATAGTTTCTATCACATATTCAATTAAATTTTTTATGGTCTATCTAGGGGATGTAACCTTACTAAGACATTTGAAAATGTTCAAGGAATCCCCCTCTATGATAACATGAGAGTTGTTTTAAGTCTTTAGCTAGCTAGATACCCCAAAAGGCAACCTTCACTTCAACAAAGTGATTAGTGAAAAATCTCATATTAACTATATAGGTGATCACAAACCCACCCTTTTTGTCCCTAATAACTCCTCCAACTATAGTTATACCCTAGTTGCCTTTTGAGGAACCATCAAAGTTCAACTTGAGCCAATTAGGAGGAAGGAAAATCCATTTGATGAGATTCCTATTGAATTTCTTGCTATACAATATTGCACCTAAGTTAATTTCTAGCCCCTAATTTTAGTAGTAATCCTCTATTGAGAGATTTGAAAAGAATTTGAGAAGATTCTTTTCTAAACATCACTTTAAAGTTCTTATTAAGAAAGAATTGAAAATTTTATTTCCCACTCTATTGATTCAAACAATCAAACCCTTGAAGATACAAAAGTTTTTTTCCTTCCATAGGCCCCACCATAAGTAAGGTAGAGAAAGATTCCAAATGTATTTAAATTGGGGTTTGAGGAAGGGAGGGAACCATTAGAGAAATAGGTCCAAGAAGGAGCTAGGTTGACACTAGAAAAGCCCAAATTTATCAAGGATAATGTTGTAATACTATTAGGCAAAAGGACAATCCAACATGTAAAAAACTAATTCTACATCCCTTTCACAAATGCACATCTATTAGGGTCAAAAAGCTTATTTTCATAAGTTTTTCAAAAGAAAGAATTTCATTTTGGTAGGCAACCTAAAAGAAAAGATTAATTTTAGCAGTTAGGGATTTAAACCAAACCTCAAGGGATAGGGGAAACCATTTGAAAAAAGGTTAAGAGGAGCATGAAACCCAATCTAAAATAGTAGGAATGATCTTGAAAGGAAGACCAAAGAATGTCATTAGATCTCAACTTGGATAATAGAGAAACCTTTGAGAAGGTTGAAAAGGCTAGAAGAGTGGGGCAGAAACCAAATCTAAAAAGTCCCCGAAGAAAGCTTTCCAAGACCTTTGATAATCCTTGAGCTTAATATAATCCAATTTTTTTCTCCAAAAGAGGTTTTGAAGGGATGGCAAAGTGAGTTCCAAGGGACTAAGAAGCTAAATAGTTTATCCATAATCCACATATCATCCCAAAACCAAACTTTGTTTCTAATATCTACATTCCACTTGGACCCTTTCCTTATGAGGTCTCTACACTTGATCAAATTATTCCAAAAATAAGACCTGAAAAGGAGATGAGAATTATAAGCGAAGCCACAACCTATGTTGTTCAAAAACTCCAACCCACTTTGGCTAAAAGATATTTGTTTGAAAAGGTCTCAATCTTCTTAATCCTAGACCACCTTGATTTTGGGGAAGGCTCACCTTATCCCTAGAAACCATGGCAATCCATTATTTTTCTTTCGAGTCTATAGAAATCACCTCTATATTTTCTCAATTTTGTTAGCCAAATTGCTTGGGTTTATAAATAAGGACATTAAGTAAATTGGAAATCTTTGAAAGGAGATTTTGAGAAGTAGTAACTTATGAGCTTGACTAAGAAGGTATCCTTTCAAACTAGCCATTTTTCTTCAATAAATGATCCAAAAGGGAGTTCTACATACAAGTTGACATGATGCATTTGAAGAGGGGAATACCAAGATAGACTAAGGGAAGCTCCTTCATTTGACCTCTGAGAATTCTAGCAATCCTGCCTTGATGAGTAGGGAGTTCTAAGAAAGAATAGAACACTCTTGTTGAGTTTGATAAGTTGGCCAGAGATATTGGCATAGTTGTCTAGCAAGACCTTAATTTGATTAGCTTCTTTGATCGAAGCATCTCCTAAGATGATAGTATCATCCACAAGTTGTTGATAGGAAATAAAGTTAATTGAGGAAGCAGGTTTGAAGTTGGTAGAGCCTTAGAGAATAGGTCCTACCTAAATTCTTTACCATGATAATAAAAAGATAGGGTATAGAGAGTCGCCCTACCTCAATCCTTTCTCACTAGAAAAAACAAACTAATGAGCCATTGATCAATAGGAAAAACATAGAAAGAGATATGCATAACAAAATTAGATTATGGAACTTATGTTGAAAACTAAATTTGTCTAGCACCTTAACCATGAAGGAGCATGACACCCTATCATAGCCCATATTCATGTCTAACTTGAGAACTATACGAGCATTCATCGAGTGAATAGATTCAAGAACTATGATAATATATTCAAGGATTTTCCTACTTTGCATGAACGAACTTTGATTGGACAACCTTTATCTCCGCTCAAAATTTTAGACACATTTTGATCAAGGAAACTTCTAAATATAAATCCAAAATTAGCTATTACTAGGAAACTCTACCACTTCAAATTGTACTACAAAATCTATTCTCTAACATGGTTTTAAAGATGGCAAATCTCTCCCAACAACTTACTCCAAGGAAGTCTAGACTCCAATTCTAAATGGCAAACAAATGCACATTTCAAAATAACACTTTGGCAAAGAATTAAAACACTATCTTAAAATAAATCCACGATTGAAACACTTAAATACATACTCTCTTCTCTACATTAATCCATCTATAATCCAAGTAAGGCCAATCAAAAGATCTAGTAGTGCACACAGTAAAAAACGTTATGAATCGTAACTTGAAAATTAATTACATTTTGTACACAATTGATGAAGATAACAAGTCTTGCAATGAAATACAATTGTATGCTCACACAAATCTCTTCTAAAACCACTAAGTTTTGATATAATAGCTACTAGAATCATGATAAAGTTATAGTAATTGTGAGTCACTAATCCTAGACAACCTAAATTATTGCTAGTCATTTTTTGCAAAAAAATGATGAAGCGATATTATATAGTAGCGTGCACTCATAATAAGTGCAAGTATTAATCACACATAACTTAAATTATCTCTAGTCCTTTTGGCCTTAGAGTGATGAAAGAAGATTAGATAGTGAATATAATATCGCCAAGTTATTTGCCAATGAGTTGGTGGTTGAAATTGCATTTTGAAGTGAGGGTAGAGATAATTGAGTTGTATTAATTGTGCATAACTATATTTAATATAAATCTTTTTCCAAAGAATTAGTAAATTAAGTAGATTTATTGGACACAAATTAGAAATATTGTAAGGATGATTTACTTGCACTCCAAGCTCTCTTGATTGAATTTGCACCTTAAATGTTTACAATTGCATTGATATTAGGGTGAAAGAGTAGGGGTTGAATCATGGGGAGTGATATAACAATAGGAAGAATCACATGAAGTAATCAATCCAAGAGTTTGATTCCTAGGCCTTGCATCATGAGAGCCCCACCCATTCATTCATTTTATCCTAGACTTTTATTCTAAGTGATGTTAATATATGATAAAATAATCTAAATTTCATAAAAATATAACTTGAGTAGTTTTTTCAAACATGTACCTATTAGACAAGGCCTAAATTTGATGGCCATATAATTATATTTAAACATTTTTATTATAAAATACAATTTTATTCTTATATATTAGAAATCCTTCACAAAAAGAGAAAGTACAATATAAGGAACAACTACTCCATTAATCAAAAGACTACAATCCACATAATATCCATACTATAGTCAACCCAAAAAAATCATATCAATATCACCCATACATAAGAAATAATACATCAAAAAACTCAACCATAACTAATCATACCTAATACCAACACTATTGGGTACTATTATAATCATGTTGATTACACTCAAAAATACCAATAGGTGGATCAAGCATGTCACAATTAAAATTTTAAGAATATTGTATTACACAAAAAGAAAATTTTAAATAGACTATCAAAATTTTAATAAAATTACTTTGATGTATAAATTTAATTCATATATGATTTTTTAAAAATAAAATATGAAAGACAACTTCAATTAAATAAATGATTGCTTGGCATGCAGGGTAGATGGTCATATTTAAGTCTGGATATTATTAAGTGACTCATGATAGGTGACAATTTTAAATGGGGTGAAGGTTCGGGATTGTTTAATAATGAGGAGATAGATCAATTGTTTTTCAACATTGCTAACCATTAATAAGGAGGGAGCATAGTTATTTATGATCTTCAATGCATTAGGCTACTAAATGTTGATTTCCAAGAAAACATTAATACATGTAAGATAGTGTCTCCCAAGTGTTCTGCTGCATTTCAAAAGAAAGCAATTCATTTTGGTAGGCAACCTAAAAGAAAAGATTAATCTTAGCATTGGGATTTAAACCAAACCTCAAGGGATAGGGGAAACCATTTGAAAAAAGGTTAAGAGGAGCATGAAACCCAATCTAAAATAGTAGGAATGATCTTGAAAGGAAGACCAAAGAATGTCATTAGATCTCAACTTGGCTAATAGAGAAACCTTTGAGAAGGTTGAAAAGGCTAGAAGAGTGGAGAAGAAACCAAATCTAAAAAGTCCCCGAGGAAAGGTTTCCAAGACCTTTGATAATTCTTGAGCTTAATATAATCCAAATTTTTTTCTCCAAAAGAGGTTTTGAAGGGAAGGCAAAGTGAGTTCCAAGGGACTAAGAAGTTAAATAGTTTATCCATAAGCCACATATCATCCCAAAACCAAACTTTGTTTCTGATATCTACATTCCGCTTGGACCCTTTCCTTATGAGGTCTCTACACTTGATCAAATTATTCCAAAAATAGGTTCCAAAAAGGAGATGAGAATTATAAGTGAAGCCACAAGCTATGTCATTCAAAAACTCCAACCCACTTTGGATAAAAGAGATTTGTTTGAAAAGGTCTCAATCTTCTTAATCCTAGACCACCTTGATTCTTGGGAAGGCACACCTTATCCCAAGAAACCATGGAAATCCATTATTTTTATTTTGAGTCCGTAGAAATTGATGTAGATCAAGGGTTAAAAATCTCAAAATACTCACAAAAAATCACTCATTCAAACCCTCAAACATCAAATGATGGGTTTTGTTTCACATACCCTTGTTCTTCCTTGTAGCCTTTCAAAAAGGCAATTTTAGACATAACTTTCCAACCAGAATTGATCTCCAAGAAATAAGACTTGTTTTAGATACCCATTTGACCATTATTTAACATATCTCAAAACCAGGGTAGGGTTCTTTGTATGGAAGGCTTCAAATCTTGACTGTCATATTCCTTGACTAGGCCTAATTAGGCATTTAGGCATGATACACTAGGGTTTTGACTCCAGTGGTCCTTTACTCCTATTTTAACACACCAAACACATCACATGTGATCTTAAACAACTATTCCTACCACAAGGACCATTCTCCATTAACCTTTATAGCAAATCTCTAAGCCTCAAGATAGCAATTAATTACATCTACTGGAAACCCTAGGGCAGATTCAAACCTATTGTTACAAAAAATGCTATAACTTATGGAAATACAAATGAAAATAGATAAAACCATTTGAAAAAAAAAGTAGATTCAATTCCCTTTTATCTCCAACTAGTTTCAAACTCTAAAATATCCGTACAAATCTATACTATGCAAAATAACAGTAGAAAATAGGGTTTCAGACAGTTTTTACAAAAATTCTTGTAACTTATTCAAACGTGGATAAACATATACCAAACCAATTGCATTTGGAAGGTGATTCAATTATCTTTCTAACCATACTACATGCAAGTCATACACAGTCTGTACAAGTCCGTACCATGCCTGGGAACAACAAAAAATATTCAAAAAATGCAGAAAACATAATTGTTTTTATTGCTTCACTCCAAAATCCAATCATCAACCCCTGGGGTCATGTTTACAAGGCCTATACATGTTAATTATAATCAATTTCTCCCCTTCAACTGATCCACAACTATCCTGTTAACAACATTTTGAAAGGTTGACAACAAAGTGTAAAAAGATAACAAGCCATGACAACATTTGACAACATTTGCATTGACACACTACCTCAACAACTAATGACTCAAAACCAACTCAAATACCTATGAAATGGTCTTAGAAGACCTTATTACATACAATTGATTCAATCAAAACAAAATTTCACTTTTTGACCCCTCTTGGGCATGGGAACCGATGGGTGCCCCTACACCATACTCCTGGAGAAGAAAAGATTCAAGCTCCACTTGAATAGAAGGTAGCAACATGAGAACCATGCTTGAAAACTCTTTTCTAATGTCATTAAATCCCTACACATTATCTTCTTTGAAACAGTCCCATGCTTGCTTCATCTTCACTTTAGGTTTCTTGAACACTTGGCAAAGGTAGTTGAACTTGTCAATATAAGCATGTCCCCCATCTGCACCTCTGCCTTATAACTGATCCTTTTTTTCTTAATGGATTTCTTGCACTCCAATGGTACCTTGTTCCCCTTCAATGGCTTGTTTCATTTTCACCTTAGGTTTCTTGTCTCTCAAGTCTGCAATCTCATCAAGAGCATTATGTCCTTTCTCTTTACCTCTAACCATCATGTCATCAAGCTTGGGTTCTTGATTAGTATTTCTACCCTCTTTTAAAAGAAGTAAATAATAATTAACCCTGGTGCCTTCATCATTACACTCACTAACATCTACAACTCTCTTTGTTTGCTTCAGTTGTAGTGGATGCTTGTCTAACTGTCCATCTGCAACTTAGTTTGATCATTATGCTTCTACAAACTTCCTTTTCCATTCAAACATTGCTTGCTCAACTTTGTAATCTCTTTCCTAGAAATCCTCTTGGCTTTAGCATCCAAATGCCTTTCATTTACAACCTCCCATACAAGTGCATCATTTGTGTTGACACCACCTCTTTCCTTAGACACATTACATTCTATAATTTGTTTGTCATAGGCTGTTGTGTATGACAGACTAGCCCCTAGAACAAAAACTATAGACTGACTAACTTTTCTCCTTGGATGCAAAAAATTAGAAAACTTATCAACCACTATGTCCACATGTTCCTTCAATACATCCTAAACTTCCCAAGGCAACTCTTCAATGCTTGTTGATGTCAAAACAGTCCTAGGTTTGCTTACCATTGTATTACCTACCTCTTCCTCTTTCGCAGATGGATTTTTGTTCTTCCTTCATCAACCAAGACTCCCAAATGTTTGGTTCTATTGTCCTCTCTTGCATTCTTCTCTTCTGAATGATCTTCTAGATGGGTCACTTTACCTTCTTCCTTATTGGTAAATGCCAACCACTTTCTTGTTTTGCTTTCTCAAGTAACTGCTGCATCTCAAGATCCATTCTTTTTTGCATTTCTTCCAAGGTGTGCCTCAACTCTATTATCTTTTCTCAATGTTAATTGGTTTTACCTTCTCACCCTTCTTCTTTATCTCACTTCTCTCTTTTCTCATCATTGGTTCCTTGTTTGGTACCTCCTTACTCTGCAAGTCTCCATAGACTTTTCTCCTCAACTCTTCCATTCTTCTTTTGCAAGAAAGTCTCTTTCACCTTGCTTCTTCTTGTCTTCATGATACCTCACCTTAGGCCCATTTCTTTTCCCTTGGCCTAGTCTTTTGGTATCCAGGCTCTTCCTTCAACCTGCAAAGAGACAATACACAAACTCCAAAAAAACTTATCTTTCCCAGATCTTCAGGCTCTAATACCAATTTGATGCAAAGCAAGGGTTAACAATCTCAAAAGACTCACAAACAATCACTCATTCAAACCCACAAACATCAAATGATGGGTTTTGTTTCACATACCCTTGTTCTTCCTTGTAGCCTTTCAAAAAGGCAATTTTAGACATAACTTTCCACCAAAACTAATCTCCAAGAAAGAAGACTTGTTTCAGATACTCATTTGGCCATTATTTAACATATCTCAAAACTAGGGTGGGTTTCTTTATATGGAAGGCTTCAAATTTTGACTGTCCTATTCCTTGACTAGGCCTAATTAGGCATTTAGGCATGATACAATAGGGTTTTGACTCCAATGGTCCTTCACTCATGTTCTAACACACTAAACACATCATATGTGATCTCAAACAACTATTCCTACCACAAGGATCATTCTCCATTAACCTGTATAACAAATCTCTAAGCCTCAAGATAGCAATTAATTACATCTGCTGGAAACCCTAGGGCAAATTCAGACCTGCTATTACAAAAAATACTATAACTTCTACAAATCACAATGAAAATTCATAAAACCACTTGCAAAAGAAAGTAGAGTCAGTTCCCTTTCATTTCCAACTAGTTTTAGACTCTAAAAGGTTTGTACAAGTTGTACTATGCAAAAGAACAATAGAAAATAGGGTTTCAGGTAGTTTTTACAAAAATGCTTGTAACTTATTCAAACATGGATGAAAATCTACCAAACCAATTATATTTGGAAGGTGATTAAATTATATTTCTAACCATACCATGTGCAGGTTGTACATAGGTCGTACAAATCTGTACCATGCCTGGGAACGTTCAAAAAATGTAGAAAATAGAATTGTTTTTATTGCTTCACTCCAAAATCTAATCATCAACCCCTGGGGTTGTGTTTACAAGGCCTATACATATTAATTATAATTATTTTCTCCCCTGCAACTGATCCACAACTATCTTTTTAACAACATTTTGAAAGGTTGACAACAAAGTGTAAAAAGATAACAAGCCATGACAACATTTGATAACATTTGCATTGACACACTACCTCAACAACTAATGACTCAAAACTGACTCAAATACCTATGAAATGGTCTTAGAAGACCTTATTACATACAATTGACTCAATCAAAACAAAATTTCACTTTTTGACCCCTCTTGGGCATGAGAACCTGTGGGTGCCCCTGCACTAGAAATCACCTCTATATTTTCTCAATTTTGTTAGCGAAATTGCTTGGGATTATAACTAAGGACATTAAGTAAATTGGAAAGCTTTGAAGGGAGATTTTGAGAAGTAGTAACTTATGATCTTGACTACGAATGTATCCTTTCAAACTAGCCAGTTTTCTTCAAAAATGATCCAAAAGGGAGTTCTACATACAAGTTGACATGATGCATTTGAAGAGGGGAACACCAAGATAGACTAAGTGAAGCTCCTTCATTTGACCTCTGAGAATTCTAGCAATCTTGCCTTGATGAGTAGGGGGTGTTAAGAAAGAATAGAACACTCTTGTCGAGTTTAATAAGTTGGCGAGAGATATTGGCATAGTTGTCTAGCAAGACCTTAATTTGATTAGCTTCTTTGATCAAAGTATCTCCTAAGATGATAGTATCATCCACAAGTTGTTGATAGGAAATAAAGTTAATTAAGGAAGAAGGTTTGAAGTTGGTAGAGCCTTAGAGAATAGGTCCTACCTAAATTCTTTACCATGATAATAAAAAGATAGGGTATAGAGAGTCACCCTACCTCAATCCTTTCTCACTAGAAAAAACAAACTAATGAGTCATTGATCAATAGGAAGAACATAGAAAGAGATATGCATAACAGAATTAGATTATGGAATTTATGTTGAAAACTAAATTTGTCTAGCACCTTAACCATGAAGGAGCATGACACCCTATCATAGCCCTTATTCATGTCTCACTTCAGAACTATACTAGCACTCATCGAGTGAATAGATTCAAGAACTATGATAATATATTCAAGGATTTTCCTACTTTGCATGAACGAACTTTGATTGGACAACCTTTATCTCCCCTCAAAATTTTAGATAAATTTTGATCAAGGAAACTTGTAAATATAAATCCAAAATTAGCTATTACTAGGAAAATCTACCACTTCAAATTGTACTACAAAATCTATTCTCTAACATGGTTTTAAAGATGGCAAATCTCTCCCAACAACTTACTCCAAGGAACTTTGGACTCCAATGCTAAATGGCACAACAAATGCACATTTGAAAATAACACTTTGGTAAAGAATCAAAACACTATCTTAAAATAACTCCATCATCGAAACACTTAAATACATACTCTCTTCTCTACATTAATCCATCTATAATCCAAGGAAGGCCAATCAAAAGATCTAGTAGTGCACACAGTAAAAAATGTTATGAATCGAAACTTGAAAATTAATTACATCCTGTACACAATTGATGAAGATAACAAGTCTTGAAATGAAATAAAATTGTATGCTCACACAAAAGCTCTTCTAAAACCACTAATTTTTGATATAATAGCTACTAGAATCATGATAAAATTGAGTCACTAATCCTAGACAACCTAAATTATTGCTAGTCATTTTTTGCAAAAAAATGATGAAGTGATATTAGATAGTAGCACACTCATAATAAGTGCAAGTATTAATCACACATAACTTAAATTATCTCTAGTCATTTTGGCCCTAGAGTGATGAAACAAGATTAGATAGTGAATATAACATCGCCAAGTGTCTAAATCAACTTTTACAAACATATAGTTATTTGCCAATGAGTTGGTGGTTGAAATTGCATTTTGAAGTGATGGTAGAGATAATTGAGTTGTATTAATTGTACATAACTATATTTAATATAAATCTTTTTCCAAAGAATTAGTAAATTAAGTAGATTTATTGGACAAAAATTAGAAATATATTAAGGATGATTTACTTGCACTCCAAGCTCTCTTGATTGAATTTGCACCTTAAATGTTTACAATTGCATTGATATTAGGGTGAAAGAGTAGGGGTTGAATCACGGGGAGTGATATAACAATAGGAAGAATCACATGAAGTAAGCAAGCCAAGAGTTCGATTCCTAGGCCTTGCATCATGAGAGCCCCACCCATTCATTCATTTTATCCTAGACTTTTATTTTAAGTGATGTTAATATATGATAAAATAATCTAAATTTCATAAAATTATAACTTGAATAGTTTCTGCAAACATGTACCTATTAGACAAGACCTAAATTTGATGGCCATATAATTATATTTAAACATTTTTATTATAAAATACAATTTTATATATATATATATATGTAAGAAATCCTTCACAAAAGAGAGAAAGTACAATATAAGGAACAACTACTCCATTAATCAAAAGACTACAATCCACATAATATCCATACTATTGTAACATCTCGCTACGTAACCTCGAAGGGTAAGAGCCAAAAGGGGACAAGATAATTTTTTTTTACATAAGTAGACAACATACACATATTCAGTTGCCACTATGATAGATCGATAGCATTCATTTTAAACACCAAAGCAAATGTTCCTAATCCCATCTGATAAAAAACATGAATCCATAAGCATAAAATATAGGTGGATCCAATACCCACACCAGAATCCGTAAAGCAATAAAGGAACATCACATTTCTTCTCATTAAATACAATGATTACAACTTCTCTTCTAAGAGAGTTCAATTACATAATTGCATATAAAATTACAATGATATATTCCAGAATATGATACAAGTATAATAACATAGTCCTAAGTATGATACAAGGACTAAATGGTTACAATAATTGAATGAAGTAATGGAAAGAGATCATTTCTAACTGGTGCTCCAAAACCTGTTCGTCGGTCACCAATGGTGGTGGCAACGCCTCCCAACCATGTGTCCTAAGAGACCACCCCATCGTGCTCGAAGATAGTCACAAGGCCCAAACGGATGAACAACAACAAGGGGATACAAGATGGCCAGCACTCACATCAGACATAGAGCAAACATGGAGAACAATGCATACAGCCAAAGTCATAACACAGGTGTACTCATCCAAGTCATAGGTCGGGTACTACTCACGACTGCTAAGGGGCTAGATACTAGAGTGTAATCATATGGAGTGTCATCATGCGTGCTCGAAGGGATGGCACCACACGGAACCAAGTACTCCTCTCATGCATACGAGGAGACTCAATCGTGCCTGAATCCACGCCCCACAGACAGATGATTCAACGTCCCGCAAACGGATAGGCCTTCTCATTGCATCCTTAGCCTTTATAAGCGCTCAAGGCCATGCACGAGGTCTAATTATCTTATTAGTGTTTTTACCGCAATGTTTTAGTTTTAGTTATCACTTGTTACTGTAACTCTACTACTAGTTCCCCTGGCAGCCACTTACGGGCCCTGGGCCCATAGAGAGCCACTCCAGATGATCACTCTAATGTCTAGACCTAGTTTACCTCGTGTAACCAACGAGGAATCCAAAATGACTAAAAACACTGAGTCATAAATTTAAACTAGTAAAGATGAAAAATATGATCTACAAGACCCAAACTCTTGTGGGCAGTGTAATATGTTGAAAACAGCCTTTTGCCTGTTAGATCAATTGTGTAATAACCCCAACGACCCCAATTTGGTCACTCTTCACACAGAAATGCACGGACATAATAAGAAAAGTACAACAAATGGCATTGCGAGTCTTCTCGCAGCCAAAGTTTTGCATATAGTCTACCATATTTAACATAGCAAAATAAAATGTTTAAGATAATAACAAAATGGAGATCTTAATTTCCCCTTCTCTAGTAGTTCCTTAGATCCTTGACATAATCCCTATACCCACATATGCATGAAGAAAGCAATAATTAAAAGCTAAAGTGATTTTATTAACTACTTGTAGTGGCACAAACCTTACAACAAAACATTGAGCTACAAGGATCTACAACAAGTCATGTAGCCTATCTCTACTATCACAATGGGGCTTCTCATAGCCTTACTTTCATTAGAAACCATTATTCATGTTCAGAGATCTTCATACTCTTTTAACTCTCCCTCTTTCCTCTCAAGGGTTGCTCTTCCCAAACCCCCTTTGCTCTCTATCTAAAACTAGATATTTTCTCCTGTCAGTCAGTGGGGCTTACTTCACAGGAAATAATCCAAATAAATAACTACCACTCAGCCTAGAGTGTAACTACCACCTCAAGGAAGAATGAACAGCTAGGGGAAAGGTATTAGCAAATAGATAACGGTCTGGGGTTGAAAATGCCTCCTTCAGGAAAGGAAGAATCGACTCAAGTCACAGAGAAAAAAACCCAAGCCTCCAAATGGAAGAAATGGCCAAAGCAAAGATAGTTGAAACCCATGTGGAGAAACCCAAAAGAGGCGAGGTAATATCTTGCATCGAAATGATTTCTGCAATATTTTATAAAGACAGTGAAGAGGTTTCTAGTTTTTCTATACATAAAGAATACAACAGCTAACATATATTTGTTTTGTTTAAAAGGGCAGTAAAGGGTTTCAGTTCTTTTGTGTTTAATGAATAGCATACACATTCAAGTTTCATAAAGGCATAAATGGGTTTTCAATTTCCTGTGCTTAATGAAAAGATAAACCAAACTATTATATTTTGAAAGGTAGTAATGGAGTTTCAGTTTTCTGTGCTAAAGAAACAAATGACTGATGCAAATACCTTTTTCTTGATCACACTCTTTTTCCTCACCTCAAATCTTCCAACTTGATCTGCTCCCCTGAGTTTTTGCTTTCCTTTGTTGTCGCTCCCTTTTTTTTTTGTGTCAAGCGGCTAGGTGAGGAACAATTCCTCATAAGCCGGCTGCTATTGGATTGCATTTTTAGGCTTCTCTTGTTTAACCAGCACCATCATTAATCAATTCCACAAGTGCTGATACACTCCAATTAAAGCCCCAACCCAAACAATGAATTCTCACCTTTCTCAGAAAAATCTGATGTTGAGATTGAAGAACAAGTAAAAGTTGTGACAGATTGGGAGCGGGCACCCAGATGATGAAATGGCCTACCAATCCCACCCACATAACTCTGCCTATAGGAAATGGACTATGGAGTGCAGTGAGCACTGTGTAGTAGCTATGTCTCACCAACAGCAAATTCCTCACCGAATTCCTCAATTCCTCACCAACACCAAATTCCTCCTCCTTCTTATATTACTTATTATATCAATCAGGGCCTAGGGAATCAATATTCTCGCACATAATTCCCATGCTACCTCTTACTTATTTTTTTTTTAATTCTCCTCTGCTCTATTTTTTTTTTGCCCCCCTTTTTCTCATCTATCCATAAGAAATCTCCTTATCTCCTAGATATTTTTTTTATTGCTAGACAACCCCCCGTCCTTTCTCTAGTGATGACTAACTTTCTTTTTGCCTCAATTATTTTTCACCCACCAAATGGACGACCTCCACTAGATGTTGAATGCACTATTTTTTCCCTCTCTTCGTCCTTCTTTGGGATTCCTTCTGTAAAGAGGGATGACATCTCTGACTACAGGTATGGCGGACCACCTTTCGTAAGGGCACCCATGCCCTCGCATTTAATCTCCTCCCAGTGTTTAAGGCTCTCCCTACCTTACGCTAGCCAAACTCCTATCCAAACTGCTAGCTATAGCAAATGGATGTGATTGCTTCCTCTATGACGTGCCCAAAGGAAGTCAATTTGATCACCTCTTGCATAGATATTTTCTACAGCATTAAACATACTTTGCCACCTCTATTAAATCCTACGCCCTCATCTATCTGCCCTCTAGATAATTTCTTGGCTGCATTTACTCATACATCCACTTATCCTCCCACGTCCTCTCAAGAACCAGAAGGGAGGGGTATTACATCCTACCCCTAGAACTAGGCTTACTCCTAGAAGCCTACAAATGCAAAGATGCATCCAAAGCACACACTAGACCAAGAAACTTGATACAATCAAAGGAAGCCAAGGGGAAAAGTCTCAACAAATGGACTAGCAAACTACACATGACCATAAGGTAATCCAGACATTACCGTTAGGTAACCAGATGATAAGGCAACAACACAGAAACACTGCACTAGTAGGGTATAGTGGCTAGGGCAGGGTATAGGGCCTGTGACTAGCTCCAGTACCCACCATCAGGGATAATAAGAGTATGCTCAGACCTGTGAATCCAAGTGGAGTCGATACTCAGTACCTGCAACACTCCAAGCACACGTCAAGGTACCGATGCATATATATACATCATATAGCCAAAGCAACATCAGACATGTAAGCATGAAATCCATCATAAGTAATAATAATGTCCACATCATAATAGTATCGAGATTGCACATCACCAGTGCAAATACAAAATAATAACAAGATGCATAATCCAAAATAAAGTATATAGTCATCCAAGTCCATCAAGATAAGAAAAACATAATACAAACATGGGGATCGTTACATCCCCTAGAAGTCTGCAAAAAGATATGGATAAAGGTCTCTCATCCTCGTCGCATCTTCCCAAGATGCTGAGGACTCATCATCAGGATCCCATTGGACCCTTACTTGCTCTATGTCCTGACCCCTGAGGGTCAACCTCTGATGGTGAAGGATGCGTACGGGTTCCAAAGAAAGTTGCACATCTGCCTTGACCTGCAAAGTAGTCCAATCAAGAACATGGGTCACATCAGGAATATACTGTCTAAGAACTAAAACATGGAACACATCGTGGATGCATGATAGACTCGGTGGTAATGCAAGGCGATAGGCAACAAGGCCAATCCTCTCAAGGATCTCAAAAGGTCCAACAAAACAAGGTGCCAGCTTGGAGCCCTTCCCATAATGGATGGGGCTCTCCTGCAGATGAACTCTCAAAAACACACGGTCACCTACCGAGAAGTGGTGATCCAATCTATGGGTATCGGCATACTTCCTTTGCCGATCCTGAGCTGTAGCCAAATGCTCTCTGATCCGCACTACTTGCTGCTCCATGTCCTGAAGCATCTCTAGACCCAAAATAACTCGATCCTCTAAGCGATCCCAACTCAATGGAGTGCGACATGGCCTACCATACAAGGCCTGGAAGGGAGACATACTGAGAGAACTGTGATACCCATTGTTATAAGAAAACTTAACTAGGTACAAATAGTCCTCCCAACGAGATTGTTGATCCATAACGTACATCTAAAGCAAACCTTCTAAGACCTGATTAACTCACTCCGTCTATCCATCAGTCTCGAGATGGTATGCAGAGCTGAAATTAAGCTAAGCTCTCAAAGCATGCTGAAGAGAAGTCCACAAAGTTGAAGTGAACACTGGATCATGACTGGAAATGATCCTACAAGGAATACCGTGCAGATGCACAATATCCTCCATAAACACTCGATCTACAGACTCTGCAGTGTAGGAAGATCTCATGGGTGAGAAGTGTACCACCTTGGACAACTTGTCCACTGTGGCCATAATAGAATCATGATGGCATGAAGACATAGGTAACCCCACTATGAATTCTAGAGATATCGTATCCCACTTCCATCCAGGGATGGAATGAGGCTGCAACAATCCTGCTGGGTGCTGATGCTCTGCCTTCACCCACTGGCACTCAAGACATCGAGCCACAAAGTCAGCAATATCTTGTCGCAAACCTACCCAATAATACAACTATCGAAGATCGACATGCATCTTCATGACACCCAGATGAGCTGAATAGGGTGCACGATGGGCCTTTGATAAAACCAAGGAATAAAGATCACCAGAATCTGGAACATAAATACGACCAAGATGTCGTAAAAATCCATCAGGCTCAAGTGAGAAACCTACAAACCTGCCCTCAAGGACTCTCCCAGACTCAATCTCCACTCTCACCTCCTGATACCAAGTATCACTAGGAAGTGACTCCAAAATACGGCTCCATAAATCCACTTCAAGAGACAAAACTAAAATCTCATGTCTCCTCCTGCTCAAGGCATCTACAACAACATTCTCCTTACCCTAAATGTAGTGAGCTTCGAAGTCATACTCACAGAGGAACTCCATCCAACGGCGTTGCCGAGCATTCAAATTCGGTTGAGTGAAGATATACTACAAACTATGATGATAACTATGCAACTCAAACCGATGTCCCAAAAGGAATTGTCTCCAACACACAAGTGCATGGATGACAACCACTAACCCCAAATCGTGGGTGGGGTAGTTCAACTCATGATCCTTGAGCTTACGGGACTCATATGCAATCACTCGTCTCTCCTACATGAGAATTGCCCCCACACCCTCCAATGAAGCATCGATGCACACTACAAAATCACCTGTAGGATCTGGCACTACTAGGATAGGTGCACTGGTCAGCCGCTCCTTAAGAGCTTGAAATGCTGACTCACACTAATCTGACCACACAAACTTCTTCCCTTTCCACTGAAGAGAAGTGATGGGATGGGCAACCCAAGACAAATCTCTCACAAATCAGTGATAGTAACCTACCAATCCCATGAAACTACAAACCTCAGTCACATTCGTTGGTGCTGGCCAATCCACAATAGGCTGAATCTTAGAAGGATCCACTGAGATACCCTCTCTTGAGATGATGTGGCCCAAATATCTCACCTCAGTTTGGAAGAACTCACACTTGGCCAAAATGCCAAACAACTGATTATCTCGCAAGCACTACAACACTTGCCGCAAATGGACTTCATGCTCCTTCATAGTCCTTGAATAAATCAAAATATCATCAAGGAACATGAGAACAAACTGATCAAGATAGGTGCGAAGCACCCCATTCATCAAACTCATGAAAATTGATGGAGCATTAGTCAACCCGAAAGGGACAACCGTGAACTCATAATTCCCATAGTGTGTATGAAATGCTGTCCGATGAATGTCTGCCTCATGAATGTGAAGTTGATGGTATCTTGACTTCAGATCTATCTTGGAGAACACCTTGGCTCCCCTCATCTGATCGAACAAATCATCTATCTGAGGCAACAGGTATCGATTCTTCACCCTCACTTTGTTCAACTAGTGATAATCAATGCACAAGCGAAGAGATCCCGTCTTTCTTCTTCACGAAGATGATAGGTGCTCCCCAAGGGGATACACTAGGATGAATGAAACCCTTCTCTAGTAACTCCTCTAACTGCAACTGCAATTCACTCAACTCCTGAGTAGTCATTAAATACGATGCCCAAGAAATAGGCTTCACACCAGGAATGAGATCAATACAGAAGTCTATGTCGCGCTTAGGCGGCATACCTGGAATATCACTCATAAAGACATCTGCAAACTCCTGAAGAATAGGATGATCATCAAGAGATACCCCCTGAATCCTACCCTCAGCAAGATAACTAACTGAAATAGCTAACATCTGACAACCTTTCCGCATGGCACGCTTCAACTGCATAGCTGAAATTACATGGAGAGAAATGGGTCTCTAAACCCCAACTAACTCAACACGCTCCCCAACATCGTCAACACACTGAACTGACTTATGTTGACAATCTATACTGGCTAGGTGGGTCTCCAACCAATCCATGCCTAAAACAATCCCGTAGGACCCCAAAGGCAACACACGGAGATCCACTGTGGTAGTGAAGGTGCCCAAATCCAACACAACCATGAACAAGGGAGTCTACAGCCACCTTGGATCCAGTAGCTAACTCAACATGATTACCCAAATCGGCATTACATCGAGTGCTACATCAAAGAACAATGGCTATACCTTTAATTCTACCTTTGGCTCTACCCCTAGGAGGCATCCTAAAGGAACAAAGAACACATCAAAATAGATCATCACAAAGATGACCTAAGCACCATACTAAGGCATGAAAGCATAACAACATGACTATAGAACAATATAACAAGCTCACGCCACACACGTCAAACATAACAAAACATAGAAGGCTCAAGTATGCCAGAGCTCCCAGTGTCTGAACATGGGCTCTGATACCAGATGTAACATCCCGCTATGTAACCTCAAAGGGTAAGAGCCAAAAGGGGACAAGATAAAAAAAAAATTTACATAAGTAGACAACATACACATATTCAGTTGCCAATATGATAGATTCATAGCATTCATTTTAAACACCAAAGCAAATGTTCCTAATCCCATCTGATAAAAAACATGAATCCATAAGCATAAAATATAGGCGGATCTGATACCCACACCGCAATCCGTAAAGCAATAAAGGAACATCACATTTCTTCTCATTAAATACAATGATTACAACTTCTCTTCAAGAGAGTTCAATTACATTGCATATACAATTACAATGATATATTCCAGAATATGATACAAGTATAATAACATAGTCCTAAGTATGAGACAAGGACTGAATGGTTACAATAACTGAATGAAGTAATGGAAAGAGATCATTTCCAACTTGTGCTCCAAAACCTATTCGTCGGTCCCCAATGGTGGTGGCAATGCCTCCCAACCATGTGGACTCCTAAGAGACCACCCCACCATTCTCAAAGATATTCACAAGGCCCAAACGGATGAACAACAACAAGGGGATACAAGATGGCCAGCACTCACATCAGACATAGAACAAACATGGAGAACAATGCATACAGCCAAAGTCATAACGTAGGTGTACTCATCCAAGTCATAGGTCAGATACTACTCATGACGACTAAGGTGCTAGATACTAGAGTGTAATCATATGGAGTGTGATCATCTGTGCTCGAAGGGATGGCACCACACGGAACCAAGTACTGCTCTCATGCAGACAAGGAGACTCAATCGTACCTGAATCCACACCCCGCAGACAGATGACTCAACGTCCCATAGATGGATAGGCCTTCTCATTGCATCCTTAGCTTTTACAAGTGCTCAAGGCCATGCACGAGGTCTAATTATCTTATTAGTGTTTTTACCCCAATGTTTTAGTTTTAGTTATCACTTGTTACTGTAACTGTACTACTAGTTTCCCTGGCAGCCACTTATGGGCCCCGGGCCCGTAGAGAGCCACTCCAGATGACCACTCTAATGTCTATACTTAGTTCATCTTGTGTAACCAACGAGGAATCCAAAATGACTAAAAACACTGAGTCATAAATTTAAACTAGTAAAGACGAAAAATATGATCTACAAGACCCAAACTCTCATGGGCAGTGTAATATGTTGAAAACGGCCTTTTGCCAGTTAGATCAGTTGTGTAATAACCCCAATGACCCTAATTTGGTCACTCTTCACACAAAAATGCACGGACATAATAAGAAAAGTATGACAAATGGCATTGCGAGTCTTCTCGCAGCCAAAGTTTTGCATATAGTCTACCATATTTAACATAGCAAAATAAAATGTTTAAGATAATAATAAAATGGAGATCTTAATTTTCCCTTCTCTAGTAGTTCCTTAGATCCTTGACATAATCCCTATACCCACATATGCATGAAGAAAGCAATAATTAAAAGTTAGAGTGATTTTATTAACTACCTGTAGTGGCACACACCTTACGACAAAACATTGAGATACAAGGATCTACAACAAGTCATGTAGCCTATCTCTACTGTCACAATGGGGCTTCTCATAGCCTTACTTTCATTAGAAACCATTATTCATGTTTAGAGATCTTCATACTCTTTTAACTCTCCCTCTTTCCTCTCAAGGGTTGCTCTTCCCAAACCCCCTTTGCTCTCTATCTAAAACTAGATATTTTCTCCTATCAGTCAGGGGGGCTTACTTCTCAGGAAATAATCCAAATAAATAACTACCGCTCAGCCTAGAGTGTAACTGCCACCTCAAGGAAGAACGAACAGCTAGGGGAAAGCTATTAGCAAATAGATAATGGTCTAGGGTTGAAAATACCTCCTTAAGGAAAGGAAGAATCGACTCAAGTCACAGAGAAAAAAACCCAAGCCTCCAAATGGAAGAAATGGCCAAAGCAAAGATAGTTGAAACCCATGTGGAGAAAGCCAAAAGAGGCGAGGTAATATCTTGCATCAAAATGATTTCTGCAATATTTTATAAAGACGGTGAAGAGGTTTCCAGTTTTTCTATACATAAAGAATACAACAGCTAACATATATTTGTTTTGTTTAAAAGGGCAGTAATAGGTTTCAGTTCTTCTGTGTTTAATGAATAGCATACACATTCAAGTTTTATAAAGGCAGAAATGGGTTTTTAGTTTCCTATGCTTAATGAAAATAGAAACCAAACTATTATATTTTGAAAGGTAGTAATGAAGTTTCAGTTTTCTGTGCTAAAGAAACAAATGACTGATGCAAATACCTTTTTCTTGATCACACTCCCTTTCCTCACCTCAAATCTTCCAACTTGATCTGCTCCCCTGAGTTTTTGCTTTCCTTTGTTGTCACTCTTTTTTTTCTGTGTCAAGAGGCTAGGTGAGGAACGATTCCTCATAAGCTGGCTGCTATTAGATTGCAATTTTAGGCTTCTCTTGTTTAACCAGCACCATCATTAATCAATTCCACAAGCGTTGATACACTCCAATTAAAGCCCCAACCCAAACAATGAATTCTCGCCTTTCTCAGAAAAATCTGATGTTGAGATTGAAGAACAAGTAAAAGTTGTGATAGATTAGAAGGAGCGGGTACCCAGATGATGAAATGGCCTACCAATCCCACCCACATAACTCCGCCTATAGGAAATGGACTATGGAGTGCAGTGAGCACTATGTAGTAGCGATGTCTCACCAACAGCAAATTCCTCACCAAATTCCTCAATTCCTCACCAACACCAAATTCCTCCTCCTTCTTATATTACTTATTATATCAATCAGGGCCTAGGGAATCAATATTCTTGCACAGAATTCCCATGCTACCTCTTACTTATTTTTTTTTTAATTCTCCTCTGCTCTATTTTTTATTTTTGCCCCCCATTTTTCTCATCTATCCATAAGATATCTCCTTATCTCCTAGATATTTTTTTTATTTCCAGACAACCCCCCGTCCTTTCTCTGGCGATGACTAACTTTCTTTTTGCCTCAATTATTTTTCACCCACCAAATGGACGACCTCCACTAGATGTTGACTACACTATTTTTTCCCTCTCTTCGTCCTTCTTTGGGATTCCTTCTGTAAAGAGGGACGACATCTCTGACTACAGGTATGGCCGACCACCTTTCGTAAGGGCACCCATGCCCTCGCATTTAATCTCCTCCCAGCGTTTAAGGCTCTCCCTACCTTACGCTAGCCAAACTCCTATCCAAACTGCCAGCTATAGCAAATGGATGTGATTGCTTCCTCTATGACGTGCCCAAAGGAAGTCAATTTGATCACCTGCTCCATAGATATTTTCTACAGCATTAAACATACTTTGCCACCTCTCTTAACTCCTATGCCCTCATCTATCTGCCCTCCAGATAATTTCTTGGCTGCATTTACTCATACATCCACTTATCCTCCCTCGTCCTCTCAAGAACCGAAAGGGAGGGTTGTTACAACTACAATCAACCAAAAAAAATCATATCAATATCACCCATACATAAGAAATAGTACATCAAAAAACTCAACCATAATTAATCATACCTAAAACCAACACTACTGGATACTATTATAATCATGTTGGTCACATTCAAAAATACGAATAGGTGGATCAACTATGTAACAATTAAAATTTTAAGAATATTGTAATACACAAAAAGAAAATTTTAAATAGACTATCAAAATTTTAATAAAATTACTTTGATGTATAAATTTAATTCATATATGATTTTTTTTAAATAAAATATGAAAGACAACTTCAATCAAATAAACGTAATACACAAAAGGAAAATTTTAAATAGACTCTCAAAATTTTAATAAAATTACTTTGATGTATAAATTTAAGTCTGGATCTTATTAGGTGAATCATGACAGGTGACAGTTTTAAATGGGGTTATGGTCCGAGATTGTTTAATAATGATGAGGAGATGGATCATTTGCTTTTCGACCTGGCTAACCATTAACAAAGAGGGAGCACAGTTATTTATGATCTTCAATGCATTGGGCTGCTAAATGCTGATTTCCAAACAAAATTAGTACGTGTAAGATAGTGGCCCAATTACCTCCCAAGTGTTCTGCTGCATGGATTCCACCCTTCTCATCCTGCCACGCTCCCACATTAAACTTCCACACTCCCACTAAAGCCAACCAATACATATTACATGCACAGGTAACACGTAGGGGTCTGTCTGTCTGTGAGCTAATTCGATAATCCAAAACTTTGAGAAAATTTATTTGGGGTCTTCAATACACAGATTGTTCTTAGTTCAGGGCAAATATACATATTGGGTTTGCTTGGGCTATAGGGGTGTTTGGGTTTTTAGGCTTTTCCAGCTTTTAGAGTTTAAAATGGATAAACATAGATTCCAAGTATAGTGTCTATAGAGTCCAGAAACATATATTGTGGGCTAAGTCCGGAGAAATCGGCATTGATAAATGTATATTCTTACTTTAGGTATTTGAGATGCTTTTACAAGTCTGTTGCCTTTTTCAAAGTTTAACAGTATGCCATTGCAAGTCGCCCACAAATTGGAGAATAAATTCTTGCAGTCTTAAATCTCTCTCCCTTTTTCGACTGGATGGGTGCTGTTCAATGACAGCAAATTGCCCAAGACTGGAATTCATCAAAATTACAGAGTACCAACTGCCATTGCTTGAACGAGTTGAAAGTTTGGTTAGGGAAAATTTATTGTCCTTTTACAATATGTAAAACTTACTTGGCGGCTGTCATCCTTTGCTCCGGGCAATCTTGTAGCAGTATTTTTTTGTGCAGCGTTCAGTAATGGTGAAATCATCAGGTAAATAACATCAACTAGTGCTAAAGAATATGATTTAAGGGATTTTATTCTTATAATAAATGGAATGTTACAGTTTTGCTATTTATATCAAGCTGTGCATTGGTTGTGGTTGAATTGACAGATGCTGTGGTTGTGTTTCACAAAGTTCGATGGAGACTGTTCTTTGAATTCTCCAACTAGAATGGACGGAATTGGAAAGATTGGTAAGTAAAATTATAAAAATTCAAAAATTATTTTAGAATTAGTTCACAAAATAGATTGATTTGGAAAATATGAATAAATAAAATTATAGGATAGGAATTGAAAGGATTTATTAAATAAATTAAAAAATTAGCATGAAATCTTAAAGATTGTTAAGGAATTTATATAACTTCCCCAATAAATCTAATGGTTGTAACCATTTTCTAATTTTTTTGCATTCAATTCTAAAATTCAATGTGTTCATCTAATCTTTCTATATTCGATTGAGTGCTATCCAAAAGTGGAGGTTTGCTAAACCTAGGAAGCACATTTCCTTGGCTGCATATAGTCATAGGAAAATCCTTGGAATTCTAGCTCTGGAGGTTTGCTAAACCTAGGAAGCACATTTCCTTGGCTGCATATAGTCATAGGAAAATCCTTGGAATTCTAGCTCCCGAGATACAACTCATGCTCATTATGCCAGACATCATGTATAGTATAATCAACTACCAGAAGCAGGGGATCGCACCCAGGCAGACCGATATCGTTATCGGGCGGGGGAAGTCAACGCGGCTATCGATCCAACACCAGCCGTCTATCTCAATGGACCGGAAGTTCATCCATCTAGCAGTCATCGGTCAACAGAGACATGGAGGAAGGGGAAGCATCAGCAACGAGACCTTAATTGGCATCGGAGAACAGAATAACTCGCATTAGGTGGTGGGAATATAGATAGTTCGAGTTGGCCTGCTATCTAGCCGAGAATATCTAGGGTATGGCTCATTTCCAAGAAGCATAATTATACACAAACTCTCATCGTGTCCCTTTGGCCAAACTGGCTTATTCTTAAGACTATACAATGGTGGAGTGCGTCAATAACGAGTACATGTATTGGAATTGTATATATTCCTTGTTTCCAAATGGCACGTTGATGTTCTTTAATGTTTGTTGGGTGCTTCACAATTAGGTAAATATGTAGAATAGGGAAGAAAAAAAAACAATATTTGTGTGGATTTGATACCGAATACATAAGAAGAATTTAATGTACTACTCCATATATTCAAAATTGAAGTTTGGAATGCTATTTGTAGTGGATTCCACTCTGAAATTGAATTGGTCAATTTAATCTTGCTTTATTGGCCTGGGTGCCACCCAAAATCCAAGCTTTGTTGCACCTATGAAGCACATTTTTTGGGTTGCAGATTTGTTGACATTGTACTGAACTATATGGTAGAGGAAATCTCTAGAGCACTGCCAGTCAATAGATTGATTTTGGAGTATATGGAAAGAGTTGTACAGAGAGTATCTTTTCTACTCGATGACAGAATTTGTGTCGGTCAAACAATATAAAAAAAATCACCTCGATTTCCTGTATTTTGTTGTTTCTCAGTGCTCTGTATGAAATTTTGCAGGCTTCCAACAAAGTATAGGATATTTGTAATGGAGAGGTGTTTCCTGTCTGGTTCTACTTCCCCATGAGGTTTATAGTTTTCAAACAATGTTAAATGTCAGAGTTCCACTAGAGTGCTGGAAATTGTGGGCATAGCTTCATGTGTTGCACCTCTTCATAGTCTTCTATTATATTTAGAAGTTGCCATGATTCAATGTTTGTTTTGGGATGCTGTAGGGATATATTAAACTAGGTACTTGCATGTATGTGAATTTCGTTTGGGATGGAATATTATTTATGATCTGAAATTGAATTTTCCCTTTTCTAAGATTTTCATCTCTTGTTTTGCGTGTGAGCTCCACAGAACATGTTGAGATATGACAAGAGAGAATCTCTTAGCATTAACAACAGGTGGATGAGGACTCTCAAGCCAACTGTCTCCACTTTTAAGGGGTGATTTTTCAGTTGAGATAAGTGATATGGTTACCTTGCTGAGCAGGATAATGGGTTCGTGTACATCATCAACCTTCGACCTTCAACCCCTGGATGTTCAAGTTCATCCATGTGAACATCCATGAAGTATTGGAAGACTATTGGAGACTAAGAGATGAAGTATTGGAAGACTAATGAAGTATTGGAAGACTATTGGAAGACTAAGAAGACTATTGGAAGACTAATGAAGTATTGGAAGACTATTGGAAGACTAAGAAGACTATTGGAAGACTAAGAGATAAAGTATTGGAAGACTAATGAAGTATTGGAAGACTATTGGAAGACTAAGAGATGAAGTATTGGAAGATTATATTGGAAGATTATTGGAAGACTAAGAGATGATTCATTGGGCTAAGATTATTAGTGATAATTTGAACATTCAGTTGATTCATAACATTCCTTTGTATCTGTTTCCTCCTTCCACAATGTCTCACATTTGTGTATGTGTATAGTGGTCACATTTGTGTATGTGTATAGTTGTAGAGGATAATAAAATGTTTGCTTGTGCAATCTAGCCTATTCAATTGAATGCACACAACTCAGCTTATATTAACCTGGATTAATTAATTAGTATTTTGTGAGAATTCCTTAAGTTGTGTCCAAACGTGGAAAGTGCAGATTAAATCCAAATAGATTGGAGTATATTCCATAGAGCTCGGAGTGTATGCATACCATTCCATATTGTATTTCTGATAAAGAAATTTGTGAGACTCTAATCTCTTCCGTTTCTATGGATGTGTATAATACTAAATTGTATGAAAACCATTTTTTTTTCCTCCTAGGCAAACAAATTGAGGAGTGTTTTTCCTAAATTTTGTGTTTACCAAATCTCTTCACTTGAAAATGGGCGGCCAGAAAAGTGAGGCGCCTAGAGATTATTTAAGTGAAAACTTCCTTCCTTTATCCTACTTTCTCCTAATGGGCGCCCAGGTATGGAAATACTTGTTCCAGATTTTAGAATCAAGTGCTATTACCTGTGCAAAGGGGCGGTCTGTTAGGAGGGATTAATTTCAGTTTTCTTTATAATAATTAAATCCTCTTCCTTTCTTGTGAGTGATAGTTTTTTTATAAAATCAAACTACGAAGCACATTTCCTTGGCTGCACATTTATTGACAATGTGCTGGATTATATGTCTTAAAACAAATATCTAAGACATTGCCAATAAATAGATTGATTCTAGATTATACTAATTGTTCTCCCAAAGAAGGCTCTATGAAAGGATTAGAGAAACAAAATAGACTGCTATGTCAAAAATTATAGAAATATGTAAACATATTACAACAATTGGCAAGGCAGGTTCAATGATGCTCTTGGTAGCATGGTGCAGTTCGGTGTGAATTTTACCTATACTCTACGTCAATTTTGAATTGTAAATACTTTTAAAACCGGAATATTTTGCTGTTTACTACCTTGACCATTTTTGACCTGTTTTTAATGATGTTTTACTACCAATATGCAACAGCTATCCTTCTACACTTGTATTCTCAGCATCTTGCATTATTTGGCTCCCATGGCATTGATACTCCATATATTTTGTATATGGAAAGACTTGCACTGGACGTGTTTGTTCTGCTTGATGCCTAGATTTGTGTAGCTCAAACAATATAAACAAGCACAAAAAATGATAGCAAATGTAAAATTTGTTAAGACTGGAAGCACAACTCAATTGCAGAAAAGAGTAATAAACAGCGCACAGATTAATTAGAAAGCAAAAATAAAAGAGACACCAGATTTATCGTGGTTCACCAAACTTGGCTACATCCACACTGAGTAGAGGAATTATTATTGATAATGAATTGAGTTTTACAATGTGATATCCAGCATACATAATGCTTCATTATACATTAAACAAGGAATATGAATAGACAAACAATTGGCGGGAAAATAATGTGTTCGTTGGTCTTCATTTCCTAACAATCTCCCACTTGAAGGTCAATGGATGCTGCAACTCGCCAATCAGTCCCCTGCTCTAAACTTTCGATCACTTCTTCTTAACCAAACCAAGAGAAGTCCTGGCACATTCAAACTTCTCTTTGGGAACAACCTTGATGAAAATGTCTGTCGGATTGACCTTTGTGTCAATTTTTGCAACTTGTAACTTGCCCTCTTCAACCACATGACGAATGAAATGAGCATGTATGTCGATATGTTTAGAACGACGTTGAGATGAATGATTGTGAGCCATAAAAATGGTGCTGCGACTATCACAAAACATAACATAGTCACTTTGTTGACATCTCAAGTCACTAAACAATCGTTGTAACCAAAGCATCTCCCTAGCACCTTTGGAAAGAGCCATGTACTCAGCTTCGGCAGAAGAAAGAGCAACAGAATGTTGCAGCCTCGAGACCCAACTAATGGCAGCTCCAGCAAACATAAAAACATAGCCAGTAGTAGATCTTCATTTATCTAAATCTCCGGCAAGATCAGAATCAATGAAACCTTGCAGTTGTACCCTATTGCCACCAAAACATAAAGCATAATCAAAAGTACCTTTAAGATACCTTAATATCCATTTGACGGCTTCCCAATGAGGCTTATCGGGATTGCTCATGAACCTGCTCACAACTCCCACTGTATGAGCAATATCGAGACGAGTGGAGACCATAGCATACATAATGCTACCAATAGCCGATGTATAAGGAACACCTTGCATAAACTCTTTATCCTCTTGTGTTTTTGGACACAAATCAGAAGATAAACGAAAATGGGCAGCAAGAGGAGTAGAAACAACCTTCGCATCAGCCATACCAAATCTGTCTACAACCTTGTCAATGTATGCCTTTTGTGACAACATGATCTCCTTCTTTTGTCTGTCCCTAGTGATGATCATTCCAAGAATCTTCTTGGCTGGGCCTAAGTCTTTCATAGCAAATCTCTTAGCTAATTGTGACTTCAATTCAGAAACAATCCTCATACTTGGGCCGGCTACCAACATGTCATCAACGTAGAGCAAGAGAATGACACACTCACCATTAGGAAGTCGCTTATAATAGACACAAGGATCTAATTCACATCTCAAGAAGTTTTTCTTAGTCATAAAGTGATCAAACTTGAGATACCATTGGCGCAGGGCTTGCTTGAGCCCATACAAGTTGCGCTTCAATCTGTAATAAAGATGTTCCAGTCCCTATTTTTTAAATCCTTCTGGCTGCTCCGTGTATAGCTCTTCATCAACGTCACCATGTAAAAAGGCTATCTTGACATCCAACTGATCAAGTTCAAGATCCCAAACTGCAACCAAACCCAAAACTGCCCGGATTGTGGTCATTCTCACAACTGGTGAGAAAATCTCATTAAAATCTATGCCTTTCTATTGATCATACCCTTTGACAACTAGTCTAGCATGATAGCGTTTGTTGCCCCCATCTTCCTCTTTCAGCTTGTATACCCAACGATTTTGTTGACTTCACCCTCAGTTGTTTGTCCCTGATGACAATACACAACTTGGTATGTGTTAAGTTTCAATTTGACAAATGGTTTTCGATGAGATACAGATTGACAAATGCTCATGCTTTTCGATGAGATATTTCAGTTTGACAAATGGTTTTCGATGAGATACAGATTGACAAATGCTCAGTTGATTTGATATTTTCTTTAACCATGTTCAGTATGGCATCCTTCATTGATTGGCATTGGCATTAGTGGCTGGTGATATTTTTCTTTAACCATGTTCAATATGGCATCCTTCATTGATTGGCATTGGCATTAGTGGCTAGTTTTCTTGGTCATATGGTTTGACTATGGTTCCTTTTGGATGGCTCATATTTGATATTTGATCAAGTCAGTTGGCACAGCATGATACAGTTAGCATTTTTGGCTCTATGTAGTTTTGAGCATTCTTCTTGACACATAGCATGGTGATATTCAAACACTTGGTTTTGTGGTATCCTATGCATGCTATGACATGGCATATGACATGCTACTCATAATGATAATGGTGCTCATGGTGTTTACTTCAGTTGGTATTTTGGTTGGCACATGGTGATTCCTCTTGATGTCATATTTAAGAAAAAGGCATTTCATATCCTATGAGTAAGGCACTTCATCGCATATGAGTACTATGACATGTTATTTTTTTTTTAAAGTGTTGACCATGGCATTTTCTCTTAGTGGGTGTATCATGTATTACAAGAATTACAAAGTTATATTTAATAGCATGTTTTTAGAGCCTACCTTCCGAATAGGTCAATACATGTTTAATAAGGCAGATTGATGGTTTTTGTTTTGATGAGTTACCGATTTTGTTAGGGTTGACTTGTGGCTCTGGTTGCATATGGTGGATTTGGGCAAAAAGATAGTCATTGAATCTTTTGGCAAAGTTTTGAGATTCGAATATGAAATTCTCCTAGGGTTTCATTTCAATTCACCATAATCATGAAAAAATCATGAAAATGGCTACGTGAATCTTTTGAGAAAATTGTCAAAGGGATGAAATGGAGATACCAACATGAATCTTTAAAAGTCTTCTGAGGATATTATTGACATGACAAAGCTAGACGTGTTGAACATTTGTGGTAAAGGTTTTTGACTTATTCATCAGCAAATATGATTGGTTTTGGTCAGCGCTCCAGGTGATACTTGTTCATTATTTCTCTGAAATGTTTTATGGTACTGATGTTTTCAGTTTATCTTGGTAGTAATAGTTATTTTTATCAGTGTTCTGATTACATATTTTAGCATTTGGTTTGCCTTCAAAAGAGTCATTTGTGATATGGGTTTTTCAAGATTTCAAAAGAGTTTTCTACTTTCTTAACAATATCTATGGATGTATCTTTTAGTTCATTCTTCTGTGCAAATGGAAGATTCTATTCAGAAGTTTTTCAAGGGTTTATGACAGAGCTTCTGGTTCTTTTCTATGATATGGGCAGAACATTTTAGACCCACTTATGGGTATACAATATATTGATGAAAATTTGTTTTGACTTGGAATATGGCAAGATCTGCATTCTTAAGTGGAGAGAAAAACAAACAATCCTAATCTCCTTTATGGGTATTTGATATCTCGATGCATTTAGTTTGGATTGGTTAAGAAAATCTTTTTGTTGATTACAGTTATTTGCTCAATCCAGGAATACTTGATAGTTATGATGATATTCAGCATATACTTCTTTAACTCTATATACCTCTCTGTCAGTTGTAAACTACCTATCATTCAGTTATTACCTAAAATAGTTTCATAGAAACAGTTATCTCTTCAAACTGTCTAATGTGAAGAGGAAGATATTATGAAATATATAAAAAGGGCATTGAGCAGAAAGTTCTGAGTAGTTGTGTATACACCTGATATAATGTGAATGATGTAGAGTGTGCAAAATTTGTAAATGCATTATTGATGTTATATTAGTCTGAATCAAAGAGAAACAGAGTATCCCTCTGTATTTGTTTTTCTTCATAATTAAAACATGTATTGAAAGGTCAAGTCAGTGAGACAAGAAATGACCTTTGCCAGTGAGGCCTGTAATCAGTGAGATTCTTTTATTTGCTAGTGAAGCCTGTAATTAGTGAGATTCTTTTATAAGCCAGTGAGGCATTTTCGAGTGGTTTTATGCCAGGGGCTTTCCACTTAGGAAAATACTTGTGTTATGAGCTGTTACTATTTCTGATGTGTTTGATCTTTATGTTTATTTGTTTATCATATGTCATTTAGTTTTAAAGTTGTTCTAAGTTAATTTGGTTTGCTCAAGCAAATATTCATTATAAATCATTGTTTGAAGTGTTGATCAATCAAACTTCACATGTTTGTAAACACCCTCACTCTTAAGTTTGATGATCATGAGCCAATATTTATCATAGACTATGTTGATATATTCTTGACAACAATCTGTCAGTTTTTAGTAGTCATGATACATGTCTCAACTAAATCAAATCTGTCATAGCTTTGTAATAGAAGTTGCCTTTGTTTCAAAGTGTTGTAAGATTATTTCAAGGTCTCAAGGTCTTGTGAAAATTAGTATACCACTGATTCACCCCCCCCTCTAAGTGGCTTTGTACTCCAACAAATTCTTCAAGGGTCTTCGATTAGGCGGAAGTGGCACTAAATACCAAGTGTTATTAGCCTACAATGAACTCATTTCATCTTACATCGCCCCTTGCCATTTCAAAGAGTCAACTACCTTGCAAGCCTATTTATAAGTAGTTGGTTCAGGTTGATCAGAAATCAAAAGTTCGGGCTCTTCTTCCTTTGAATACAACGATTCATAATCTGAGAATTTGGAGGGTCATCTCCTCTCCCGGGTAGATCTCCTTAATTAAGGACCCTCCTGTTGCAAATTTGAGTCCTCCAAATTCATTTTCTGCAACTGATTTTGAACGTTTTCTGTTTGATTTTGCAAATTGGCCTCACAGCTTTGGCTCTATACACTTCCCTGTTGCACAGTCCCTTGTATCTGCATATTTCCTTGTGCAACTTCTCCCATGTTATGCCTTTGTACATGAAAATTTTCTTGTCTCTAGATACTACCTTGTTCCAGCATAGAGGGCATATCATCATTCACAAGCTGCATATGAGTGTGAAGAGGTAGCGAGTGGGCCATATGAGGCACATTTGGTGGCAGCGCTCTATCCAAAGGAGGCTATGTATGTGTTAGACCAGGCAGCATAGAAGTCAAATCACTTCCAATGTGAGCTGTGGAGTTTGAAAAAAATTGTGAATCATCATATAAAGGCTGCGTATGTGTTTGACCAGGCAGCGAATATGTATGAAGAGGCTACAATCCATCACCTAGAGGCTGCGGTTCATGAAGTAAGGGATGCATTTGAAATGAAGGCAGTGAAATCTCATTTGGGGGTAGCGTATGAGATGAGGATCGCTGCATATGATTTGGTGAGGGCAACGATCCACCATCTAAAGGTGGCAGACTCACATTTGGGGGCAACATTGACACCACAAAGGATTGCGTGGGATGTGAGGGGAGCTAAGAGCCAAATAAAGGTTGTGTGGGAGTATTGGGAGGCAGCAAGCCAGTGGTAGGAGGCTGCATAGAAACACAGGAAGACTGGAAACTAACAGAGGAAGAAGCTCCCCGTTTATGAACCAAATTATTTCCATTATCAAACAAATCAACTAATATGTAATCTTTTGAAGATGTATTTTCTTTGTGCAAACCTGGGAAAACTTTTTCGTTGAAGACGACATCCCGACTGCGAGTGACCTTTTTGGTGATGGGATCCCACAACCTGAATCCATACTGATCCTTGCCATACCCAACAAAAATACACTTCTGCGATTTGGGATCCAATTTGGATCATTTTTCATGAGGAATAAGAGCAAACGCTTCACATCCGAACACCCATAGATGATTATAAGAAATACGCTTCCCAACCACCTTTCCTTGGGAATGTCAAGATTTAACCAAGATGAGGGAGCTCGATTAATGAGATAAACCATTGTGTTGCTAGCTTCTGCCCAGAACTCTTTTCCCAATCCAGCATTGGAAAGCATACACCATGCTTTTTCCAAAATTGTTCTATTTAACCTTTCCGCAACCCCATTTTCTTGTGGTGTATAAGGAACAATTTTGATTCTTCGAATACCATTGTCAGCATAAAAACTATCAAACTCTAGTGAACAAAATTCACCGCCATTGTCAATTTGCAAACACTTGATATTATGCCCACTCTGATTTTCAACTAGAGCTTTAAAAATTTTGAATTTGTTGAACACTTCAGATTTTTTATTAAGCATAAAAATCCAAACTTTCCTAGTGCAGTCATCAAGGAAAGTCAAAAAATAATTAGAACCTCCAAGAGAAGTTACCTCGGTTGGCCTAAAAACATCTGAATAAACCAGCTCCAAATGTGAGGTGTTCTTCTCATGATCCGTCTTTATGAAGCTAATCCACTTCTGCTTCTCATAAAGATAATGTTGGCAAAAATCGAAATCCACAAATTTCAACCCTGGTAATTGTTCTCTTTTGATCGTGACTTCAAGACCTTTCCTACTCATATGTCCAAGCTGTTGGTGCCAAAGCTCGGTTTCGTTGTCCATCAGTGTCATAGCAGCTCCCACTTGAGAGTCATTTTCAAAAACATATAAACCGCCCTCTCTATTTCCTTTGGCAATCTGCAGGACACCTTTAGTAACCTTCCATGAATCTAGATAGAAGGTAGTATTGCAGCCTTGTGAGAACAATTGGGTTATAGAAATCAGATTCTTTTTTAGTTTTGGGACATGTCTAACATCTTGCAAAAGCTATTTGCTTCCATTCTTGGATTGTAGGAGAACATCACCTTTACCAATGATGTCCAATGAATTGTTATCCCCCAAGTAGACCTTCTCGAACTATCCTCCTTGATAATTAGATAAGGCATCCGTACAAGAGGTGGCATGAAAGGATGCACCCGAATCTAGAACCCATGAATCTGAAGTGGTTTCACTTACAGATAAAACCAAAATATTATCATCCTTGTCATAAATAGCATTGACCTCGTTGTCTTTAACCTTCTCTTGCGCCTTCTTATAGGAATAACATTTTTTCTTGGTGTGACTGGGCTTACCACAAAACCAACGGTCGCCAACTCTACCTCTGGATTTTGACCTCTTTGCTAATTTTGATCTTCTTATGTTAGTCTTTGCCTCTATTCTAAGGCCTTCCTCTACTAACAACAGTTAAGGCTTCACCGGAAGACATTTCTTGGTTCTTTCCACGCATATGTTCACTAAGGAGTGTAGCTGCTACGTCATAAAAAACCAATTTTGTTTTGGCTGCAACTAAAGTGCTTATGGCCATCACGACACCTTCCCAGCTGTTGGGTAATGAGCATAGTAACAAGATTGCTTTAATTTTATCTTCCAACTTTATCTCCACTGAAGTCAATTGGGTAAGTAAGGTATTAAACTCATTCAGATGGTTTGACATAATTTTGCCTTCTTTCATTTTTAGGTTATAAAGCTTTTTCATAATAAAAACTTTATTGGATGATGAAGCCATCTCATACATTTTAGAGAGTTTATCCCACAACTCCTTTGAAGTCTTCTCTGCTGAAACATTAAACAATACATTGCTGGACAGCGAGAGGAAAATCGTATCTCTTGCCTTCTTATCCATCTTGTCCCACTCTTCATCTGTCATTAAGCTTGGCTTCTTTGCTACCCCTTCAAACACGAGTGAGAGGTCTTGTTTTATCAGCAAAGGCTCCGTTGGTCTTCATTTCCTAACAAAATTTGTCAAGAAAAAATGTGGGACAACCTCTAGCATGGATTGTGGTTGGCTTTGCCTCTTTGCAAAACATGGCTGCAAGAAATATGTTGCTTGTATTCTATGGAGATTATATTTAGCTGATTGGCTTATCTGTTGGAGTTTTTTCTCTCTGTAAATTTGTCATCCTGATTGTCTACTCCTCCTAGAAAATTCTGCCATTTTTTCTTCTCGCCACCACTTTTTTTCCTATGGCCCAAAAATAAACAAAACTTGCTTTTCCCGTTGTTCCTTCATTGGTGTACAAAATACTTGATTTTTTATTAATAGAATAATAAATTTATTTATAGGTAGATTTATAAAAGAAAGATAACCAATTTCTATAACAAAAACATTTCTTTTTGGCAGTTAAAGAATCAAGGAAAAATAGGAATGTGCTCAAGGAATTTAAGTCTACATGTTTAATGCTCATTCCAAAATCTAATTCTCCCCTGACATTTGAAGACTTCAGGCCAATCTCACTATGTAACTTCATCTACAAAATAATCTCCAAGGCTAGGGCGCAGCGATTATCTGCTTTCATGTTGGAATTGATTTCAATTGAGCAGGGGAGCTTTGTCCCAAGTAAAGAGACTCTAGAGGGTGCTATTTTAATGCATGAAATACTACATTCTATTGATAAGACAAAGAGGCAGCCATGGTTGTAAAACTAGATATGTCCAAGGCTTACGATAGAGTGGAATGGAGTTTCCTCCTAGCTATTCTACTGCAACTAGGGTTCTCCAAAGAAGTGGTAAAATGGATTTCTTCATGTGTTTCAAGATTTCAAGTTTTAGTTCTTATTAATGGTAAGGAGTCAGAATCTTTCGAACCTTCACGAGGGCTAAGGCAAGGGGATCCTTTATCCCCTTACCTCTTCATTCTTATGACAGAGGCAATCACATGGGCAATAAAGGAAGATAAGAGAAGGTCAGAATGGAAAGGCATTAAGCTTAAAGGGATCCAAGAACCCTTCACTCATGCACTTTTTACAGATGACACAATACTTTTTGGCCATGCCTTGATTCAAGAAGATGGAACCATGATGAACACAATTAAGTTGTATTGCCGTGTCTCGAGACAATTGGTCAATTCTAACAAGTCTATGGTTTTTTTTCAAAATGTTCCTCTTCAGCTTCAGGATGAGATTCGTGGCATCCTTAATCTAGAAATACAGGCCTTACCAGGAAGATACCTAGGTCTTCGTCTCTTCAATGGCAGATACAAAAATGATTTATGGAATAAAGTACTGAGAAAAATGAATGCAAAACTATCTTGTTGGAAAGGGCGTAGTTTGTCACTGGCAGGCCGAATTGCAATGATAAAAGCAGTCCTATCTGCAGTGCCAGTTTACATGATGTCAGTCTTCCACATTCCAAAAGGTATCATTTCCAAAATAGATGGGGTATGCAAGAAGTTTTTGTGGCAAGGTTCTCTCCAAGAGAAGAAAATCCATCTATTGGCATGGGACAAGGTGTGCAAGCCTAAAGATGAAGGAGCGGCTGGAATTCTCAATATTGATATACAAAATCAAGCCTTGGGGGCCAAATTGGCATGGAACATGTACGCGAAACCTAACTCTATATGGGTAAGACTTATGAAGGCAAAATATCTGGACTCTTTTGATAATGAGAGAATCTTCACAATTAAAAACCCTTCCAAAGGCTCAACAATTTGGAAATTCCTCATCAGAAGTAGAGATATACTTCAGCGCAATCTGACCTGGATAATTCACAATGGAGAAGGCAGATTTCTAGTTTGATTCTTGGGGAGGTGGGTCGGCATTGGCTTCTAGGAGGGATCTCACAGAAGCTAGAATCTTCCTTCAATCGAGTTGGGGGTCCAAAGTTAAAGATTACTGGCTTGTGACAAGGGTTGGGACTTCAGTCTTAGTAGCTTGGAAGAGCACCCGGGAATGTAACTTTCCAAGGGATCAGAAAGTGTTGCTTAATCAAATATTAAGGAAGAAATTGGTAATTGTTTCTAATGTGGATGATGAAGTGGCCTGGACGAGATCAAAATCGAGCTTCTATTCAGTCAGAGAGGGCTATAGAGTCTGTAAGCACAAAGTTACCTCAAAGTGGCCTTCAAATCTATGTTGGGGAAATGCTCTACTTCCTAAAGAAGGAGCATTTGCTTGGTGTGCGCTCCACAATAAAATTCTAACAGGAGATCGAATCAAAAGGTTGGGTCTTGGTCCAAATTTTCCATGTGTGTTATGTGGAAGAGTCCACGGATCATCTTCTTCTGCTATGTCCCTTTAGTAGAGAATATTGGCTCTGGTTTCTTAGAAAGATAAATTGAATTAGTCCTCTATCCAAATCTTTGCTCCTAATGTTTAGGAATTGGCCTCATCCATTTGCTAAGTCTTACTTAGCCTATTTGTGGAATATAGGCCCCTCGATGATTATTTGGCACTTATGGTGGGAAAGAAATCTATGCATTTTCAAAAAGGAGGCAAGTTCTATGAGTCTGGTCTGTGACAAATTAGAAGTGGCTATATCCGATCTGTTGGTGTCTTTTTTCAAACACACAAACACCAGTAATGCAGTGTGGTCCAAATGGGATGCGGCAACTATTTCACTCTGGTCGTCAGTTAGTAAGCTAGGATTAGGTGGCTTCTCAGGGACTTCCAAGATTACTTCAAAAAGAGAAAAAGTAAAATGGTTCCCACCCTCCCCTCCTTTCTTCAAGTTAAATTTTGATGGAGCATGTTGAGGCAATCTGGGTCCCTCTGGCACAGGATGTGTTATTAGAAAAGAGGATGGTTCTTTAATTGCAGCCAAATCGTCTAAACTACCTATAGGAACCAATAATGAGGTGGAAGCATGGGCATTAATTCATGGTTTGCAACTGGTAGTTGAAAAAGGCATTAAAAATGTGTGGATCGAGGGTGACTCTCTAATAGTGATCAATGCTATTAAAGGAAGAGGTTTAGACAACTGGAAACTTAACTATATTCTTCAGCAGGCCATCACCCTCCTGAACAGGTTAGATAATTATCTCATATCTCACATGCTAAGGGAAGGCAACAAGGTGGCAAACGTGTTAGCTAATATAGCCATTGGGCTTGAAAGCACATCTGTTCTATTCCTACCTGGAGATCAAGATCAATCAAACATCTTGTCAAATCTCATGTCGCATGAGATGGAAGAAGTGATGGGCAGTTGCTCGGTTTGAATTTGGTTTGGCCCGGTAATGACCCTTTGGCATAATTAAGTTTTCTCTATTTTCACACCTTCATAAATGGCATACATCTTGTCAAATCTCCTATCGCATGAGATGGAAGATGTGATAGGCATTTGCTTGGTTTGAATTTGGTTTGGCCTGGCATCGTCCCTCTGGCATGACCTGTCCACATAATTAACTATGGCATAATTCTTTCTCACCAGCCTTTGACAAGTCCATGGAAGAGGATTTGTTAGATCTCATGATGTTCAGTGATCCAAGACTTATATAAGCCGTTCCAACTATTTTGGTGGGCAGGTGGGGATTGCGAATCCTTCTTCTTAATACGCCATCTTAAGGGGAGGTGACAAGCTTTAACTGCACTTATTAATTGAGGGTTTTCTTGTAGCACGACGGCTCCATCTCTTATGATGGGAAGTGCCTACAGAGGACACGTTGCAAGTTCCCTATGGTTTCCTTCATTTCGTGGTGTACTTTAAATCCTATTGTTAATGCTCTCTGATCTCATGATGTCATCGCTGTCCTTTGCCAGCTTGTCTTCATCATGATCACATGGCGCTATCAATTTTTTACTACTTACAGTGTTGTTTGCATTGATAAAAGATGATGACTCTTATACTCTAGCCGTCTTTTTCTGTGTTTCCTTCTGTTCTTCCCTGTAGCTACTCTACACTTGAATCTCTATCTTTCCCAGTGATAGGTTTCTATGGCTGACACATGCCTCAATCAAAGACTATTTTTCCCAGACCTCGATTGAGAATCGAAGATTAGAGGTAGGGGTAAATCAGCAGACCTAATGACACTACTCAATTGGGACTACACTCTCATACAATTTGCAGTCAGGAATATCGTTGGACATGCTTGGATAAGTGGATATGAGGACCACGTGTTAAATTACTCTGATGTGGTCTCCTAGCTTTTATCCAATATTATGGACCTAGTCATGGATGGTGAGTTTGTGCATGCTCCAGCTTTAGGCCAGTTTTTCAAAAATATTTACACTGTTGATAGGTGGGAAACAATGGTAGCTGCTTACAGTATGGACTAGGGGGAGGCTCTAATCGGGGGGCTCTTCAACCTTGCCCCTCTGCGCACTTCTACTTCGCAGCAAGCTATATACAGGGCCTTGCAAGACAGTTTAAAATCTCTAAGCAACGATGAAATTGATGATGTGTTGCGGTCTCATTATTTTCTGATCTCTAAGAAAAAAGATGACATGATAAAGGATGTTTTTATGGCCATCTGGTTTCTAAGGATCCACGCCCCCAATTTAGCTCCATGTATGCCCCGATATGCTTTGAAGGACCCTGATGGAGGAGTTCAGCCAATTGCAGCTGTGGACCTGGACGAGCAGAATCTTCCTGCAACTCTGGCAGCGGCGTGAGGGGGAGGTGTCGGGTCATGTTTTTTGGTGTGCTGGTGTGGGTGGTAGGCTACGTAAGTTTGGCTTCTCCTCTGACGGTGCCTGAGATGGAGGTGGCAAGGGGTGTCTTGGTCATGTTTTGATCCGGGGGAGGTATTTTCAATTTCTCTATTTTTTGTCACGGTTGGTTTCTTCGCCGTGTTTTAATCCGGGGGAGGTTTTTTCAATTTATGTGTTTTTATGTTAATTTTTGAACTATCAGGTCTGCTAAGGACCTTCTTTGTAGCTTTTATTTGGTATCCTGGACTTGGCTTTGGCCATACTTTCTGTAATATTTTTAAGTCTTCTTAATCTATGGGTGTCCCTACACCTTTTTCTAAAACTATATATATATAGAGTTGCCTTATATATTTTCATAGTCAGAATATATAAATTTTCTGTATACACGAGTATTTTAGAAAAGTTCTCCGCCAGCATTGTAAATAATAATTCTTGAATTTAAGGAAGGATGACATATTTTAATAATTAAACTTCCCCCCTTTCCTATGTCATTGTGTTTAAATGATTTTTGGGAATAAAAATATTATAGCAAAAAGTTATTACGCTGAGAGGCGTCCTACCAAAGTTGATTCCTGTAAACAAAAACCATTTAGATTAAATTCAAAAAAAAATTTTAAAAAAATATGACGTGGAAATGCAGAAGTTGAGAGCAGTGCGCCGCTGCCATTGTGTGGACATAATTTCCACATAGAGTGCATAGACAGGTGGTTGCAGAGCCACGGTAGATGTTCATTTCCTCCATATAAATATATATTATAAATAATTAATTTTATTTAGTAAAAAATTACTTAGTTTTATAGTGACTAAAAGCTTATTAAGTGAACATAGTCAAATCATCTTTTTTCTCTTTGTAATTTCATATATATTGCTTAAATTGCGGGAAAAGTTTCCCCAGATGGAATTTAAGGTTACCTGCAGCAAGCGGTTATTTATAAAAAATTAAATTAAATTGAAAAAAAAAATTCTGACCCTAATTAATAAAAGGAGGCTCAAATAACTAACGCTCACTCTCTCTTGCCACATGCCAGTAGCAAAAGCCAGTGCTAACAATAGCAAAAGATAGTGCCCAATATGCACGTAGGAGCGGAGTAATTAGAGGAGAGAGGCCATGTATAAAACATCTGATATCTTCATTCTCTTGAAGACAGTCCAAAGATATTCAAAATAAAATTTCAAATTGGTAAGCTCACAAGGAGAGAGCCCGGATACATGCATCATAGGTAAAAGAGAATGGGAGGAGCCATATAGGTATAAATGAGGAGTTTTTATTTGATTTTTGTTGAATCTTGCATGCATGTACCAAAGCATTCCAATTAAAATATCTGATTTAAAAAAGGAAAAATCATTTCCTTAATGCTTTAGTGTATATGCAGACCAGTAGAAAGCATTCATGGTTATCCTGACATATCTGCTACACATATATGAAGGTAAGCATTCATATATGATTATATCTCTTGGTTTTAACCCAGTCAAAAAATTGTGTAGCAAAAACAAATTGAAATGAAATGAAAAAGTGGTGTAAAGAAATGATTTTATGTGCCTTTATTTTCTTTAGGGAAGTTTTATTAATTTTCTAAATTGGTATTTAGTGGACCCCTAATTTGTAGTCAACCTAATTTTAAAAAATGGCATGTTTCTATTATATTTCTTTTAATATAGATTTGTATTGATGAATAAAAATTTTTAAAGTACTCTTCTGCTTGTATTCTCTTAGATATGTATACCTTTCATAAGGTTACTTAGTTCCTCACTTGTTCTAATGACTCTCCCTAAAGTTGAACAAACACTGAAAATCTACAGAGTCTCTAATCTCAAGACAGCATTGGAGTATTAAAAAAAAGGAAAAAAATAATTGGGAGCATTTCTCAGACTCCCAACTCATTGGACGATTTTAGATCCTTCTAAGCCAGCTGTAGAATACTTCAAATTAAAGTTAGACAGCGATTGGATGTCCACTCAATCAAAAGAACCAAGAATTAATCTCAGACTTCTGTGCAAAGGTTGGCATAGCACATTAACAACTCTTGTAATTTCAAATCCCAAATTGCCCAAACATGACTATACGATGCTAGAGAGAGCTCTCTCAAAACCTTTTCCCTTGAACTTGGTTACGATTTCCTGGTTTTCTCTCATTTTTAGTTCCAATCAGCTACTCACATGCTCTAATGATACACATTTATTCCAAACCTTTAAATCTCTTTCAGAAGCAGGGATCTCAGTTTTGGCCATATTTAACAAAAGCTTGTCAGAAATACACTTTAAACCTTTAAAACCATTTAGATTTGAACTTGGATTCACTTTCATACATTCATTCCAAACCATCTATACTATCAGAGATTTAAGTTACGGATATATTTAAAATATAAGTCTAGCTGAATTAGCAAAAGTAGAGGAAGATTCAGGGACCTCACAGGGTCCATTCATACTTTATATTTTGTTCACATGGGTCTGCCAACTATGGGACCCTTCCCTTTATTTACATTCAAAAGGTAGCTACTATGTAGCATATTATAAGCCTATGGACTGGTAACTTTCTTTAAGATAGCAAAATTAAGCCCTCTTTAACTTACTCCTTATCATACTCGAGCAACTGAAGGTTGAAAGACACTACCCATTCAAATCCCTCCTCCTCCACTAGACCAAGGACCCTTTGGATGAAACCTATTGCTATATGTGCCTTGTCCTTGACTATCATGAGATCTAGCCCCCTGAGATCCAGAATGAAACGATAGAGCTTTTGAATAGCTTCGGGATCTTCTAAAGAATCCATATCCCTTGGTCGTGGCATCCCAATTCTAATAGTTACAGCCTCTAGGGTCTCCTCTATTCCCCCTAAGTGTTCAGGATTGAATAAGCCCTTCATCATCTGCCCTGCAGTCCCTTTATCAATCTCCAACTCAAGTAACATGGCCAGCACTCTTGAAGATATATCGGTATCAACTCTATATCATTCTGCACCTACCATAAACCTTCTGCCAACGATCATTCGAATTGCTCCAACCATTAACTCATCAGATTGGTGGAGCATCCATTGCAATCTAAGCAAAGTAACAGGGCCAAGGAAGGCCATTTGACGTTTGGTGCTTATTAATCGCACAGGGTTCTCCATCCCTCCACAAGTGATGGCTTCCACTTAAAAGACAACTCTAAATTGAGATGGCATTGAAGAGAAAACTGGTGTGCTATAAAATAAGAACTTTCTTGCACATAGTCTCATCCATTGATAAGTATGATAAGGAGCACGCAACAGTATCAATCATGTTTGTTTAAGTTGGAGTTCATGTCCTGTCAACACGCTTCTAAGATACCATTTTCCTTTCTTATATTTATATATCTATTTATATATATATAAATTATATATATAGATAGATGTATATCTATAGATTCAGGGCTCAAGAGTTTGTTAAGTATCTTAATTGATTTTAGTCAAATCTTACTCGAATCTCCTCAGCACGGGGCTCAACACTCAAGCAGGAAAAGCTTAAGATTTGATTAGATCACCATAAATGAATAATTATGACATTATGTGCGAAGCAGTCTGTCTCGGTGCAGAGGTCTGAAACACTGATGTTTTGCTTGATATTTGTATCACAATTGTCATGTGGAAGTAGGAAATTAGAAAGGCATTAATGTGGTCTCGAGTATATCTGTGATTTTCATATCAGCTCATTTGAGATATATAACTGTTATGATTTGACAGGTAATAATTATCTCTATGTTAGATAGTATAGCTTAGATCAAATGGAAATCTCATGGTTTGTCAACATCATTTAGTTAATTGGTTGACCACATATATATACCCATATTTAGGTACAATATATAAGTATATTTACATAGATGTTGGTATATATATTGGATCAGTCAACTAGTCTTGGACTCCCCCTCGTAACATGACATGTTCTTATATAGAAGCAAGTGTGTTTGGATACTTTTGATAAGCTTGGAAAGAGCAAGTACTTTATCCTTTCCTCTCAGGGTAATGATTTAGAGATCTAATAGAGGCTGCAAGGAATTGAATTTTACTTATCTCCTTTTATGCATAGCTAACATTCGAAAAGAGTTGGAATTTTACTTATCTCCTTTTATGCATAGCTAACATTCGAAAAGAGTTGGAAGTGTGTCCTGTGTTTTCAGGTAAGATAGGTACACTGTTAGGAGCAAGACAGAAGAAGTTCCCTCACATGGATAGATGGTCCAATGATAGATGCCTTGGAAGACATCCCAGAAGCCGGTGAACCAAAAAGGCATATAGCGAGAGGATATCAGAATAAAGGCTCTTGACAAGGACAATGATTGTACTTGTACCTCAAAAACTGCGAGAGGATATTAGAATAAAGGCTCTTGACAAGGACAATGATTGTACTTGTACCTCAAAAACTATATAAGAGAGGAGTCTTCCTTGTTGGGCATTGTCCCAGATAAGATCTATAAATAAACATTATGTACTGGACTGTAAAAGTCCCGAGCTAGACCGAAGGTTTTCTTAGCTCTGTTCTTTCTTATCAATGCCCGCACTGAACAGAGTTGTATATTATTTTATTATTGATTTTATATATTAATGGCCTCGGCCTTTTACCAATAATAAAAAAAAATTAAGTACTCAATTTATGTTAAGAATTTTAAATTTTAAGTCATGATTTAAAACAAATAACCTTTATTATAAAATTTTAATTCTTTCTTGAAGTAAAAAATATATAATATATTATAATCATATATCTAACATTTATTTTAATATTATATATTAAATATATTTTTTAAATAGAAGTAAAATTCTATTTTTAAATATATTTTTTAAAAATGGTTTCTAGGTAAGATTTAAAAGATTTAGAATTTTATTTAATTTAATTTATTTATTGAATAAAATATATTTAAAAATTTCCAATCTAAAATATTTAGTGGTTTAAATTTTATTTTTAATAAATGTGGTTACATTATTGTTACATAATAGACATAAAATTATTTTACATATTTATGTTTAACAATGGGGTTTTCTTTATTTACAATTTATTTCAAGGATCTATATTACATAAAGTTATTTTAGGTGTTATTTTTATTATCTAAATGGGGTTATTTTTTTAACTCCTTTTAACTTGTTTAAGTAACTATATGTGAAACTCCAAAATATATATCATTTTATATTATATATTATTTACATAAGAGACCAGATCTAGAATTAACCTAGATCCCATACAATAAAAATTTCTCATTGCATGTCAATTCTCTAGATTCTTTGTAGTTGATAAATTAAAATCCCACAAGACTTTCCACATCCACCACATTGCAAACCCCAAACCTGCAACAAAACAAGATCATACAACCAATACTAAGAAAGATTAGGAAAAAGATCAAGAAAAAATCAAAATCAAAAAGTAGTATAAAGAAATTATTTTATATTTTCTTTAGGGAAGTTTGATTAATTTTCTAAATTGGTACTTAGTAGACCCTAATTTGTAGCCAACCTGATTTTATTATGGCATATTTCTATTATATTTATTTTAATATAGATTTGCATTGATGAATAAAAATTTTTAAAGTTAAGAATTTGAAATTGCATTTAAAACAAATAACATTTATTATAAAATATTAATTCTTTCTTTGAAGTAAAATATATGTAATATATTATAATAATACATCTAACATTTATTATAATATTATATATTAAATATCTTTTTTAAATAGAAGTAAAATTCTATTTTTAAATAATTTTTTTTTAAATGGATTGTAGGTAAGATAGATCCCATACAATAAAAAAATTCTGGTTGTATGTCAGTTTTCTATGATTCTTTGTAGTTGATAAATTAAAATCTCACAAGACTTTCCACATCCAGCACATTGCAAACCCCAAGATCATAGAACCAATACTAAGAAAGATTAGGAGAAAGATCAAAAAAAAAAATCAAAATCAAAATCAAAGTACAAAGAAATGATTTTATATGCCTTTATTTTTTTTTAGGGAAGTTTGATTAATTTTCTAAATTGGTACTTAGATCAGAACCAATACTAGACACTATTTTATATAAAAATAGGATATATTATTATATTTCTAACTATTTTATATAAAAATAGGATATATTATTATATTTCTAATTTTATTTTCTTTGAGACAATTTTAACAAATGAAAACTCACTTCATAATTTTTTGCATAAGAGACCACATCTAGAATTAACCTAGATCCTATACAACAACAAAATTTCATTGCATGCCAGTTCTCTAAGATTCTTTGTAGTTGATAAATTAAAATCCCACAAGACACATTGCAAAACCCAACCTTGCAACAAAACAAGATCATAGAACCCATACTAAGAAAGATATGGAGAAAGATGAAGGAAAAAAATCAAAACCAAAAATTAGTATAAAGAAATGATTTTATATACCTTTATTTTCTTTAGGGAAGTTTGATTGATTTTCTAAATTGGTACATAGTGGACCCTAATTTGTAACCAACCTGATTTTATAATGGCATGTTTCTATTATATTTATTTTAATATAGATTTGCATGAATAAAATCTAGAATTAACCTAGATCCTATACAACAAAAAAATTTCATTGCATGCCAGTTCTTTAGGATTCTTTGTAGTTGATAAATTAAAATCCCACAAGACTAGGAGAAAGATCAAAGAAAAAAGTAGTAATGATTTTAATATGCCTTTATTTTCTTTAGTGAAGTTTGATTAATTTTCTAAATTGGTACTTAATGGACCCTAATTTGTAGCCAACTTGATTTTATTATGGCATGTTTCTATTATATTTATTTTAATATATATTTGTGAATAAAATCTTTTTAAAGTACTCAATTTATGTTAAGAATTTGAAATTGCAAGTCATGATTTAAAACAAATAACATTTATTATAAAATATTAATTATTTCTTGAAGTAAAATATATGTAATATATTATAATAATATATCTAACATTTATTATAATATTATATATTAAATATATTTTTTTAAATAGAAGTAAAATTCTATTTTTAAATCATTTTTTTAAATGGTTTGTAGGTAAGATTTAAAATATACTTAAATAAAATATTTAGAATTTAATTTAATTTATTTTATTTATTTCAATAAAATATATTTTAAAGAATCTACAATATTTAGTGTTTTATATTTATATTTTATTATTTAGAAGCATATTATGAAATAGAAACTATACTATTAACAATATTTGAAATGAAATAAAAAATAACTATATTAAAGGGTTATAGTAATAAAAATAGTGTCTACAATGGGGTTTTCTATATTTACAATTTATTTTAAGGATCTATGTTACTATATGTTACATATAAAGTTATTTTAGGAATTATTTTTATTATCTAAATGGGTTACTTTTTAAACTCCAACTTTTTAAGTAACTATATGTGAAACTCCAACATATAGCAATATTTAGCCAACATAAAAATAGTTTTCTATATATGTGAAACTATATTATTTACAATAATATAGAAATGAGGGGCTTAATAAAACAAAAAACTCTAGAGAAATATAGAAATGAGGGGCATGAATTTTTTACAAATTAATAGACTTATAAATATTTGTTTTATACTATTATGTAGGTATGGCTTCACCTAGGTTGAATGTTCAATCTGACGAGGAACAAAGACAATACCAAAGGGTATATAATAGAATATATATGAGGGAGTATCGAACAAGACAAAGAGAACAACAAAGGATACAATAAAATGAGGTTGTCACAGAAAGATATCATAAACGTAGAGCAGATATAGCACTTGAAGAATTGGAATTACAAAATTGATGGTTCAACGACCAAATATGATAATAATAAGTCATCCACAAACATCTCAACAAATCAATGTTCCTGAAAAAGAAGAAAGACAGGAACCTACTCAGTCAAATGCTAATCTTGTTTTTAATGTTGAAGATGACAATTCAAGATCAATAGATTTTATACTTGAAACACCAGAAAATGCACAAAGACATGACAAGGAACAAAGACAACACCAAAGGGAATATCAAAGAGTATATCAGAGGGAATATCAAGATGTCAACACCAACAAGAACCTAGTCAATTAAATGCTAATGGAATGCTTCACACTTATTTCAATACTTTCCAAATGCATTTTTGAAATGCAATAGATAGGTTTGTCTCACCAAACATGTGCTATATTTGTCAAGAATGTTACCTTGGAATAAGGGTTTTTCAGACACCTCAAGGTCCTATATGCAATAGGTGTCAACAAGCGAGGCAATAATTGATTTTTAGCATCAAATAATATGGATCCTGGCCCACAACCAGAAGAGCTTACAAACTTGACATAGGTAGAAGAAATGTTGATAGCACATGTCAATCCAATCCTACAAGTGACACATGCAACTGGTGGACAATATAAATACAAGGGACACACAATAAGTTTTCCATAAGATGTAAAGGAAATTTCAAAGGTTTTGCCACATGGAATAAAATATTTGCCAATCATTATTGTGAGAAGGAAGGATCAACATGGCACAAATTATAACTTTACAGTTAATAGAGAGTAGGTATATAAGGCACTCAAATACAAAATTGAACATGACAAGTTCTACTATGATGTTCCGATGAAAATTCTCTCACCAAACTTAGATCAAAATATCTTTGACCAACTAAATTCAGTGCATATGGAGTTTGATTCTAATGCAAATGAAGTTATATTTGTGGGGCCATTAATGGAGATGGATGAAGGAAATATCATTGATCACACAACATTAATGTCTTCCAAACTGCCTAATGTTCGTAGAGAGATGGAATTAATCCATGCATGGGTGAATAACCCTGATGCAAATCTAGGGGCATTAATGGATTGGCCAACAATTGGTTCATCTCCTATCAATGAATATGTGACATTAGGCTTACTTGATATGACATTTCCAACATTATTTCCTAATGGTAGATGTGATTGGCTTGAACCACGCATTAGACGAGTACATCTGCATGAATATGTCAAACATCTATTTTGGTATAGGGATCACCATTTTGGTCGACACCCACGGTTTAGATATTATGTGATGAACAAGATCATGAGACTACATGCACAAAATTCATCTGTAGTGTTTGTCAAAAAAAATCTTCAAGATATGCCAATCACCATCAACGAGCTATGTAAACATATGGAAAAAGTGCCCCAGTCTCATTTAGCTAATCATCTGATGAGGTTTGAAACAACCTTACGGGGTACAAGATCATATTGGGCAAAATGTCATGCAAAGTTAACTGACATGCTTCAACAAATTGGTTCACCAACAATATTCTTCACTTTGAGTGCAGCAGATATGTACTAGCCTGATTTGCATGCACTAATGCCCGGAGCACCACCGATTGATGCAAGAGAAGCCCCAAAATGGAGAAAACAAAATGTTATTGATTATCCTCATATAGTTGCACACTACATGCACCTGAGACATACAATTTTTAGAAAACAAATTCTTGAAAAAGGAATGAAAGTAAAAGATTACTGGTCTAGATATGAATGGCAACATAGAGGTTCACCACATGTGCATGGATTTATATGGTTAGATGGAGCACCAAATATGGATAATCTTGATTGGACAAGTGAGCAGCAATGAAAAAGTGCAAAGACATGTTTCCATTCTATTATTCATGCATGGAATCCTTGAGAAGATCCACATCAACGAAACATACAGGTATGTTATCAGTCTTTTATAAATTAATATTTTATATATTATATAAGAAAAATTTGTTTCAATGAAACTAATAAATTCATACATTTTTAAATCATAGGTATTGCAAAATTTTGTCCAGCATCCATGTCTTCGAAATACAAGACAACTTACAGAAGTGCATATGGGACATGACTATGAAGAGATTTTAAATTGTGTAGAACGACATACAATGTGTAGAGAGGGTGCATGTCTACGCAAGAAAAGAGGACGAATGGTTTGTAGATAATATTTAAAATCTTCGCAATTATTATTTTCAAGTTCAATATAGTATGAGTACACATAAATAAAAAAGTATTATAATTGTAGGTATAATTCTCCATGGCCATTAAATCTTGAGGGATCAAAATTATATGAAGACTCTGAGACACGTGAAAAGAAGTTTGAACCTACAAGAAATGATGACAGAGTAAATACACACAATTGCTACATACTACAATTGTGGAGAGCAAACATAGATTGGCAACCTGTTCTTTCCAAACATGTTGTAATCAAGTACATTGCCAAGTATGTAGCTAAAGCATAAAACAGTTTAGAAACTTATCATCAAATGTTAATGCGGCTTGCAAATATTGAAAACCCTGATGATTTAGCATCAAGAGCATATAGAAAACTTCATACTGAAACAATTATAGAAAGAGACATTAGGGCACAAGAAATATGTCACATGCTATTAGAACTTCCATTAGTAGAGAGCAGTAGAAAATTTATCAATTTGAATGTTTCACGTGAGGTGTTCAAACCTGTAGATAAAAATGACGAAGATGAGTACAAAGAACATACACAATCTTTCATTGATGGATATAAGAATAGGCCCTTTTGCATGGAAGTTGTTTCACTTATTGAAGCAGCTAGATCATGGATATATAATCCAAAGCAAAGAACAGATAACAAATGGGCATAAAGGGGAATGGCAACTATTTTCAGAGTGTCCAAGGTTTATATCCATCCCTCAATGTCAATTAGATAAATGGGTTGATTTTTGTTTGTCTCAGTTGTTACTTTATAAGTCATTTCATCATATAGAAAGAGATATTGGTCTTGATAATGATGTTATAATATCAAACTGGGAGTCATTCAATTATAATCCTTGGGATGTGGAAAGAAGTGGTGCAGAAGATGTTGAAAATAATAGTGATTCTGAAATTGAAGATAATCAACCTCTTCAAGGAAACACAACAGAGCATGAATGGGAAATCATATCGAGACTACATCATAATCAGATTATGGAAGTTTCTGAAATAGATATGTTGGGAAGAAGAGATATTGATAGACAACCACCATGGTCTAATGAATATCAAGGTGAAGAGTACACAAATAAAGCAATAAAATTCATAAGCACCATGAAAGAAAATGGATTTCTCATGTGGGATGATATAACACAAAATATCGATTATGCAACATTAGGTGCCAAACAAAAAAAGCACTTGATATAATTATGACACATTATCATGGATCTCAAAATTCATTGTCATTATTCATAATAATTCAAGGAATAGCGAGAACTAGAAAATCATATCTAATTGGTGCTATCACTCAAGCTCTTCAAAATGTAGCATTCCCAGGGCATAGTCCACTTCTACTACTTGCACCAACAGGAGTTGCAACATTCAATAGTGGAGCCTCAACAATCCAGTCAGTACTTCAAATCCCAGTCACAGACCTTGGTCAGTTAGAAGGAGCAAGAGTCACAAGTTTCCAAGAGCAGTTATGACACATAAAATACATTTTGATTGATGAAATGAGCTTCATTGGACAAAATTTGCTAGAGAAGGTGGATTCTCGACTTCGTCAAGCATTCCCTCAAAATGCAGACATGAGTTTTGGAGGTACACATATGTTTTTCTAATTTATATATTCATTTTTACCCATTTTAAAACATATACTTGATTTTTATTAAATCTAACAATTAATTGTATACACTAATGAAGGCCATCATTTTCCAATTTTCTGCAGGTGTATCTATGATTTTGGTTGGAGATTTAGGTCAATTACCTCCTGTTAATGATAGACCACCATATGATAGTAACAGACGAGGTAAACTATTATCGGAAGAATTCAAATTTGTTGTTACTTTGGATAAAATATTTAGACAAGAAGGAGAAAGCATTGAACAACAAAAATTTCATCAACTTTTAACAAATCTAAGAGATGCAAAACCAACTATTGATGACTGGAAGTTGCTCATGACAAGAACCAATGTTTGCATAGATGCACCAACCAATGAAGAATTTGACAATAGTATTCATTTGTTTGCCACAATGATAATGTGCATAGTCACAACAAAAAAAAATTATTCTCATTGAGGCATCCAGTTGCACATAGAATTGCAACAAGTGTGGGTAGTGCCAATGTGCCACAAGCAGGTCAGGTTGATGAAATTGATATGGAGTTATTACTTCCTAAGGATGCAAGAGTCATGTTAACTTCTAATCTTTGGATAGAAGTGGGCCATGTAAATGGATCTCTAGGCTATGTTCGAAAAATAATATACAAACTCGGAAGTGTACCACCTGAGTCACCGACATATGTTATGCTGGAGTTTGATAATTACATAAGGATACCATTTGAAGATCAATCTCCATATATAGTTCCAATTACACCAATACAAAAGGCCCGAAGAATCCAAATACCCTTAAGATTGGCTTGGGCATTAACAATTCACAAATCACGAAGTTTAATTCTTTCAAAAGCCACAATTGACATAGGGCAAAAAGAAAGAACATGATTAACATTTGTGGCTATATCTCGTGTAAAGTCAGTACAAGGTCTGAGAATAATTCCACCATTTACATATGATTGTTATGAAGAAATGAAAAAGGGAAAACAACTTGGTAAGAGAAAAGATGAGGAAGAAAGATTGATATTATTAGAACACAACAGAGTAGAATAGAGTAGAGCAGAGCAGAGAAGAGAAGAGCAAAGCAGAGCAAACCGAAGAGAACATAGCAGAGTAGAGCAATTTAGACCAGATAAAACTAAACTCAACAAAGCAGATTATAGTAGAGCATAGCAGAGTAGAACAAAGTCAACAAAGTAGAGTAAAGCATAGCAGAGAAAACAAAGCAAAGTATAGCAGAGAAAATACAGTAGACCAAGACATATTACAATACGACATACAAAGAATATCTTGTATGTTAAGAAAATGGACAACTATCTATGGGACATTCAAATCACCTAAGTGTTCTTATTTATGATATTTCTAAATTTCAAGATTTTATTATATTATAATAATAATATAATATAATATATTATATAATAATATTTTTTATATAATAATATAATATTATATAATAATTATATAAAAAATTATGATAATATATCTAACCTATATTTTTTCAAATCAACTAAGTGTTTAGATTTATGTTATTTCAAAATTTCAAGATTCAAGCATATTATTATATTATAATATATAATACAATATAATAATATAATGTTATACCTTAATAGATCTAACTTATATTTAATATTATTATTATTCTCTTTATTTCAGCTGCGGATGCTACTAGTATACCTATATTTAAAATATATATATCTCTAAAGTACACGGAGAGATATCCTTATCAAGGCGCCTATTTTTTAATCAATTTACTACACATAGGTGGAAATAGGTGCCTCGAGAAGGATATCTCCTGGTGTACTTTAGATATATTTTTTTAAATATAGGTATACTAGTCTTATGTCAAAGAGAAGATTTACACAGACAGCAAGAAATAATTTGTTGAAACGCATTCATTTCAACTTTCCTGTTGTCAGGTAAATAAATTAATTTGCAAATTCCTAGCTGCAAAATTAAAAATTTCATAATATGGAAGGCGGTGAATGGTAAATTTGGCTACTTCCTTGGTTGCCCACATAGCCTACTTACCTGTGGTTGCTCCACATTTTGGGCAACTATCTTCTGGGAGTGGTTAGAGGGAAGTGCCTTGGAGTGGTAAATAAATAGTTTGTGATTCATTTGGAACTACGCTTAAGCCAAGATGATTGTAGCCTATATGAGTGGGAATTACTATCACAAATGGGTGTCCCCAATAACTCTATCATTAACGAATTAGAGGTTCTAGGAAGACGAGACTTTGACATCAATTACACATGGAATGAAAGTGATGTACTAATTCTGGGAAGACGAGACTTTGACATCAATTACTCATGGAATGGAAGTGATGTATTGCCACACTTGCTCAAAAATGCTACTCAATTCATATCTAAAGGCAAACTGTCAATCAAACATGTTAACTATTCTCCACCTTCAAATGCAATAGCTTACCAACTATCAAATGGACAACAGTTGGCATTAGACATCATTACTCAGCATCACATGCAACCATACCCAAAAGAGCCTTTACACATGATCATTCAAGGAACAGCAGGCATTGAAAAATCATATTTAATAAGTTGCATTAGAAACACACTGAACGAATCCAATGTAACAAAAAGAACCCCTCGCTTGCACTCACATCTACAGGAGTGGCTACCTACAACATCTAAGCCACAACAATTCATACATGCCTGAGGATCCCTATTAGAGAGATGCGTCCTTTACAACGGTAATCACTTACATTTTTACAAACAGATTTGAAAGATGTCAAATATGTCCTAATAGATGAAATGAGCTTCATAGGGCCAAAGTTATTGAAAATTGATACCTGCTTGCGTGAGGCATTTCCCCACCAACAACATCAACATTTTGGTAGTCTATCAATTATCCTTGTGGGTGACCTTGGCCAACTACCCCCTATTATGGACAAGCCTATATATGCATCACATTCAACTGCACTAATGTTATGGCACACTTTCAATGTAGTTGTCACATTAAAGACTATTTTTAGTCAACAAGGTGAAAGTCAATCTCAGAGACAATTCTGTGACATCCAACAAAATCTAAGAAATACCCAGCCATTTCATCAAGATTGGGAAATACTAATGAAACACACAAACAAAATGCTAACCACGACATAAATAGAAGAGTTCAACGCATCCATGCATTTGTTTGTAACTAACAACTTGGCTCTATTGTATAACAAGAAAATGCTAAAACTTTTGAATGTTCCTATCGCAATTAGCGTTGCACAAGCTACTTGACAAGACACAAATGATTGTATTGATGACGAGAAACTACAAGAAGAAATACTTTTGTGCATAGGTTAGCAGGTTATGTTAACAACAAATTTATGGATTGAGACTAGCCTTGTAAATGGATCATTGGGACAAATTACAACTATTGTATATAGTGATGATTGCAGACCCCCAAATTTTTCATTGTATGTTGTCATCGAATTTGATAGCTACATTGGTCCAGCATGGGATGTAAAGAATCCTAAAAAACATCCCCATCCCACCAATCACACGTGGCAACCGTAGACAATTTCTACTATCCATGGCTTGGGCCATAACAATCCATAAATCCTGAGGCGTGCCATTAGACATAGCTACAATAAACATAGGGGAAGTTGAGAAACAAGCTCTTATATTCACAACAATATCTAGAGTCAAATCCACGGAGAATCTTTGCATAAAACCTACATTCTCTTTTGAACGCTACTCTAAAATGCAAAACAATCGGTACACTATAATCAAGAAGAAATAAGAAGCTTGCTTACAAATACTTTCCTACAAACACATTCAAGTACATGTATATGCTTCTACTTTTATTGACATTTCTTGCTGCTTCCATATCTATAAAATTGTTTTTTGTTTTGAATGGTACGTAGGTCAATGGAGAGCACAAAGCAGTTACAGCAACAAGTGATCCAAAATCCTACAACCTTTGTACCCTATAATTTTGTTGATACATATGGTAAATGTAAACCTTACCCCATGTGTTCAAATTAATACAATATGAATACATTTGGATTCAATGTTAAGATATAAATCAAAAGTGGTAGATTAACATTTGTATCCTCTACAACCTTACATCCTCTTTACATATTTCTCCTACTGATGTACGTGATGGGAAAGTACCATTCTTGAATACATAAATTAACATGTACAAAAATAGAGAGGTATGGATTGCAATCTGGTTTGAAAACTACCATTGTCTGCTTCCAGAGGAAGTCATACTCAGGATATTGGAACTACAAATCCCCTACCTCCTCAAAGAGAGAATGTTAAAGGTAATACGAGAGCCTATGAGAAGCATGCCACCTATGTCTTATTCTAAGCTCTTTAACTTCAAATACGACCATAAAGTCAGGTTGGTTGTTGACAATAAAATTGGGCGTATCAAGATATATATTTGAGATTTTGATAGATGGTCATAAGAATTATACCAGGAGCTTCGTGACCTCTACCTTTCAAACTGCATATACAGGATTCTTATCATCTATCCGCTGCTTATGAGGAATTACAACCTAACAGGACAACTAAGTTTGTGATTTATACAATTAGTAAGATTTGATAAAAAAGAAGGGAATCAATTGGTCAAGACACAACAATGGCTTGAAAACCATACCCACTCCAACCACAATATAAAATTTCATATTTACTCTATAACACCAAAATTCAAATACCCCCATCAAAACTTAGGCACTCCAATTCTTCAAGTAGTAACCTCTACCATATCTATTGAAACCATACATTTCCTCTATGATGACTACGGAGACCAATTACTATGAATCCCCCTATTTTTTCTTTTAATTTACAATTGTACATACAAGAAAAAATATGCCTGTGTATCCTGTAAATTATAACATCAATATTGTTATTGTCTCCTACTTTACATTTACACTATTTAATATAGCTACTATGTAGTCAATGTAACTTTGTCATAATAAATAAATTGAAATCATCATTACCATGATGCTTTTCTTCACAGACTTCACATGGTGGACATTGCAATGGACCCACAAGATGGACCAATTATTCCTTCTAATATTATACATTTGTTAGTTTTAAGCTGGTATGCAAATAGGTGGATCAAAATGGTAAAAATTGTCATATTTAATACTTGGCATTTCTATATTGAAGGGTACGAACAAATTCTATATTGAAAACACTACAGTTGGAAGATGACCCCTTTACTATTCATGTTGTAAATGAACATTTTTGATATTGTTGTCCTGCATGTATCTCCACAACACTAGACAACAGAAACCAAAGACAATATTTTAAAGCTTTGTTCCATAGGCATAGTCAATAGTATATACTTTGTCAGATATCCTCTGGTTGCTCATGCACAACACTATGGACCTATCCTAGAGGATGATATGTGTGCATTCTTTAACTGGATTAAAACTGGATTCTCAAAACACCTTGCTCAATGTTTGATAGACTACCTCATGGACCACAATTATTATGATCTACCAAGGGTTGAGTTCTACCCCCTCTGTCAAGACTATTTGTCTAAAGTGGAAATACAACATTCTAAAATCACCATAACACATGCAAAAATGACTCGCCTATTCTAGTAAGATCAAGTTATAGATGGTGTATTACATCACAGACCTTCACCGAAGGAAATCATATAATTGTGATTGTAATTATAACCTTGAATGTAAAATTTTGAACTTATGTCTATTTATGTTAATAGCAGTTTGTTAATCAGCAATGAGCAGTTTGTATTACGTCACAAAATATTAGCGATCAACTGTACAATTCACATTGTATTTATAACCTTAAATGTAAAATTTTGTAGTTATGTCTATTTATGCTATTTGTTTTATGTATCCTATGCTATTGAACTGTCATGGGTACTTTGTCAGTATATTGTGTTTTGTGAGATTCTGTGTGAAGAGATCTAATCTTTACTTTCCCTGAAATATGATGTTGTTGATAAGTGATCTTGTGCATTTATCTCGCAAAAAAATTCCATGAAACTTATTTAATCTTTTTGATACATATTTGAGTCCTAAGACTATTTTGTTGCAAGAGTCTAGTGGAGATCGATCTCAAAATTGAACTATCGTGGGAACTTTGTCATTATATTGTGTTTGGTGAGATTCTGTGTGAACAGATCTAATCTTTAATTTCCCTAAAAGTTATTTAGTCTTTTTGATACAAATTTGAGTACTAAGACTATTTTGTTGCAATTTATCCAAATAATTACTCTCTCAATTATTTCAACTCTATAAAATAATATTTTAATTTAACATATGTATAAAAGGGATTTTATTTCTACTCCTAATGATTAACATGGCATCATGTAAGAGGCTTAAAAAGAGGAGAAAATATTATCATCAATGAATTTAAAATTTAATTTTAAAAACCCTACAAGTACTTGAAAAAATAATGGCAGACAAAAAAGAACTAGATAGGTAGCTGAACTGAAAAGTTGGATTCCATAAAATGAAGTTGAATAATAAATCTCAAAATTGACACTCTATTTTTTCTTTAAAAAATTGTTGGAGTGTAAATGTAAGAAAAATTTGCCTTGGTAACTTTGTAGATGTGGCATGGTCGGCAAATTTAATCACATAATGGTTGTAACAAAACTAAGGTTCTTCATGCAGTCTAGTGCCTCCCTGCATCTACATCTTGAAACCCCAAATATGTTCCAACTTTATCCAAAGTTTCCCTAACGAGGTTAAGGTCAATCATTTACAAATATTTCCAAAATATCTATTTGCATGGATGTCTTATAATATCTTCTATATTACACAACAAGATGCAATTGTTCATAATCCAATTCTTTGTTATTAAAAGCAATGAGATTTTGTTATTAAATTATTTAGTGATTAACAACAACAGGGGAAGTTTATTGTTCAGTTCTTTGCTATCAAAAAAGAAATTTCTAAAATGATCTAAACATTGATCAGGGTTTCTGTGTTGCTATCATAAGACCAAGCGTAACTCCTAAATTAAATGCTCTCCCCTACAAATAGCCTATCAACAGATTCGTTGCACATAAACTACGTGCAACTGCTAATTTTAGCCAATAGGCTTATATGTGGGAGATTTTGCTCCCAAAAAATGTCTCACCGACCTAAAATTGTCATCTTGCCTGTCTTCTCCTCCTATAAAATAGCTGACATTTTTTCTTCTTCCGTTCGTTTCAATTTAGTTTGTTCTCACTAATTCACTGCTATCAATTTCAGCTAAATATCTAAAAATCTCGCCAACCCCAAGCTTGGGTAATTTGTTAGTCACACTCTTTTTGTTTGTTTCTATTTACAAAAACAATTGTTTAACTTGAAGTTCTAGAAAGCAAGAAACAAAAATAATTATTTAAATTTGAAGATCTAGAAAGCAAAAAGATCTAGAAAGCAAAAAATAATAAACTGCAATAGAAATCCATACAATTATGTGGTTGAACGAGAGCAAAATTTATATACCACCTCACCAAATTTATTCCCAAAAAATTAATCATGTATGAAATACTTGCAAACACTAGTCAAGCCATGATTTAGCAAACTGAGTTAAAAAATTATTTGAATAACATCTATTTATAAATTAAAACCCAAATTTTAAACAACATTTGTCTACAAATCATAAACCATCAGATCCATGAGAGATCAAAGCACTTCATAAATATGTCCAGTTATATCTCCTCTAATATATAAGTGGATTCAATAAATTTATAAACAACATTTGACTACAAATCATAAACCATCATATCCATGAGAGATCATTTAAAGCACTTCATAAATATTTCCAATCTTATCTTTTATCTCCTCTAACATATAAGTGGATTCAATAAATTTATAAATAATCATATATTATCACATTATTTACTATTGCAATGAATTTTTTTTATCTAGTGATTAATCTATCTAGAGTAAACCAATCAAAACGGAGTATCATTTTTCATGTTAAACAAATTTTAATTTTTCCTAAGTCTATATGAGAAAATTTTAACATAAAATATTTTGAAAAACATTTATCTATGTTGTGATTAAGCTCTTAAGGAAGGATTTTGCGAAATACTATTTTGAGTAAAATAAACACACTAAAATCAAGGAGAAAAATACAGTAGGGGAATTGGAGAAAAATACAGTAGGGGAATTTAATTATTAAACAAATAATTTTTTAATGTTAAACAAATAATATTTTTTTCTTTACTTTAGCAAAAATTCTAATATCTATATTAATATAATATTCATATTAATGTGATTATTTAATTTTGATTCATTGTATATATTATTTATAAATTTGATATTTTAAATATTAATGAAACCATAAAGTATATCTTAATAATAGAATGTATATTAAATTATTGATTATACAAATTAGTAGAATTATCATTATTTTTATATTTATGTTATATTATAGTAAAATGAAATATTAATATATATTTGTGTATAAATATTAAATATTGAAATATTATACTCGTCTAAATATTAATATATTATATTGTGTAATATTGATATTAATATTTAATTTTTTGAGTAGTTAGAAAATGTAGTTAGTGATATTTTATATTTAAATATAATTATTGAACTATTGTGTAGTTGATATAATTATTTATTTTTCTTATAAATTATTAATATCAATAAAATTATTGTTATATTAAAATTTAAGAAATAATTGAAATTTTTTACATTTAAAAACTATTTGGATTGCTTCTTAAATTACAATTCTATATTATTATCTCTTAAATTTTAATATAACAATAATTTTATTGATATTAGTTTTTTTAATTTAAAAACTATTTGCTAATTGATTCAATGAGTTTTTTTTATAGAAAACTTTAACATAAAATATTCTGAAAAATATTTATTCATGTTGTGATTGGCTCAAAATTTGAGTCTTAAAGACAAATTTTGGGGAAATACTATTTTGAGTAAAACAAACACACTAAAATCAAGGAGAAAAATACGGTAGGATGGAAGTAGGTGGCAATACTAATAGATTAACTTGTTTAATTAATTTCTGAGTGGCTAAACTATTGCCAGGAATTTGTGAAGAAGTTAGATCTAGAAAAGTGGCACAAGTTTCAAGAAAACAACTTGCAGGAGTTGCATTCTTTTCAACTAGAGGAGAATGATGTAGAGACTTCCAGAGGTCATAACTAATGACCTAGGGGTCCATTTGAGCTAAAATTTGGTGGGCATATGTGTCTTGAGGAGTTGATTGAAAATCCCACTAAATTGGTAAATTTTGTAGGTTGTCATTTTGACACTTTTTTAGGACCTTTTCCGATCATCTAGGACCTCAAAATGAGGTTTTAATGATTTTTAAAAACAATTCCAAGTTATTTTTCTAATTAGTTTTCGAACTTTACATGCAATTAGATTAGAAAGTTAACAATTAGTCATATTTTAGTTAGTTTCAAATAATTAGAAGTTTTCATGGCCATACAGATATGGATGAGAAGTTACCAAAAATGACAATATTAAAAAGTTGATAAAATCTGCCAAAGGGTAATTTTTGTTTTTGTATAAATTTGGTATTTATTTTTCAGTTGTAGTAGGATGGAATGGAATTTCTAGATATTTTTGCAATAATAATAGTGTTGAATCTTATGCTGTGAAGTTTGGTTTCATCTGCTAACTTCCTAAAATTGTCATTTTTGGTAACTTCGCATCCATATCTGTATGGCCACGAAAATTTGCAATTATTTGAAACTAACTAAAAGATGACTAATTGTCAACTTTTTAATCTAATTGCATGTAAAGTTTGAAAATTAATTAGAAAAACAACTTGAAAAAATCATTAAAACCTCATTTTAAGGCCCTAGTCCCGAAAAAGTATCAAAATGGCAACCTACCGAATTAATTCGGTGAGATTTTCAATCAAATTCTCAAGATACATCTACCCACCAAATTTTAACTCAAACTAGGTAAAAAGTTATGACCTCCAAAAGTTTCTGCATCATATATATTTGTGTCATCACAAGTAATAAAATTCTATAATAAATGAAAAAGAGACTCAAGAATTGGCAATATTAGACTAAAATTCAAATTTTAAATGCAAACTCCATTGTAATCTATGCTAACCAAACAAATATTAAATCAAACTCAAAATCAACTAATCATGAAGAGTATTTACCAATAAATTAGTTCCACATCAATATTAGACAAATATTTAATTTAAGAAAAAAAATTTAACTACAAAACGCATACTATTATTACAACACTACAAGGAAGGTACTAGCCACTACATGGCACTTGTCAATAATTCACAAAAAGACAGTAAAATAAAATTAGAAAATACAATAGTAAGCCAAATTTGAATAGGGTTTATTTGAAAAAATACCAATCGTGTAGTAACAGCTCACATTAGAAATGAATATAATAGCAATCAAAATAGCTCACAGAAGAAATGAATATAATAGCAATCAAAATAGCTCACAAAAGAAAATGAGAAAGCTTAATTGTTCATTGTTAAGCTTTCTGTGACTAGATTTCAAACCTTAGGAAGGGAGTCTAGGACTATGACCGGGACTGGCTATGTTGCTATCTTATTTGCCTTGACCTTTGCTTACATATGCCTCCATCAGAAAATATTTGGACTCGTTAATTACTAGAAAATCCACAGGATCTCCAACAGACTGAAATAATTGTTCATTATTTTTTGCTTGCATCTGGACAATAGACTAGCATTCGCACTGTCCAAGTCAAATTTGATTTTGGTTTTAAATTTTTCTAATTTAATCACATATGATATTTACTTTAGCATGGTTAAAGTGCAGGAGCAAATAATTGGCCTTTTATTTTGCATGTCAGGACTATAGTTTATTTTGCGGCCGAATATACATATATCTTTGGCATAAGCAAGCTATTGAGAGGGCAAATAAATAATTTTTCATGTAAATAATAATAGATAGAAGTATGAATTAGAAAATAGATATAAAAGTGAATAATTTATTGAGTTATATATAAAAAGGGAAAGAGTGTATGGAAAGCATATTTTGAAAACAAAAAGATTGAAGCATAAATAACAAATAGTGGTTGTTGTATAGTTCGAATGGTTGTTATTATATAGTAGGGTTTTGAAGATAGTTTGAATATATTTTTAGGTTTAATAAAATACTTTTTTAATGGCTTTTCAATTAAGAAATTGTTTTTTTCCGTGTTGGTAGTTAATAGTTACAAATAGTTTTTAATATTTATTGAATTTGATTGTCATGTATAATAGCTTTCATTTCTAATGCATACGTGCCTCTAATTTCTTAGAAAACTTCTATGTGGAGTCTAAATTGCTACTGTTGTCCATAGCTACTGTTGTTGTTTATAGGTGTTGCTCATTCTATACTTTTAGTTTCTCCAAACAGGTATGTGGAGCCATATTTAGTTGTTTTTTCCTGTTTTTAGATTAAGAGAGGCTTTATTAAAAAGTTACCACATTGCTAGTTGTAGACACACCAAAAATTAGAATTAATGTGTAGTAGTTAGTAATGAGAAAACATAAAATTTCAGTGTATTGATCACTCAATTCTGAGTAGTGATGTTTATGAAAAGTCATAATTATTTCCAAGTTGGCTGCCCAATATGACTGTTGTATGATATTTTTTCCTTAATAAGTTATTTATTATTCTAAATTGTATGCTACAAGTGGTATTGTCTTTCCTGTTGTTCAATTTCTTATCAGAGTGAATTTAAAAGGAATAGGGACTATTTTCAAAATCTTTCAACATCCTAACTCCATGCTATGGTTTGTGCCTCCCTATGTTCTGGAATATTTTATACATGAATGACACATCTTGGAATTTTAAATCATGTCTAGCTTAACCATATGCAAAAAAAAGGAACTCCTTCCTATACAGAACTCCCAATATAGGAAGCATAAATAACAAATATTGTTTGTTGTATAGTTGAAATGGTTGTTATTGTATAGTTGAATTTTGAAGACAGTTTGAATATATTTTTAGGTTTGATAAAAAAAAATTGTGGCTTTTCAATAAAGAAGTATTTTTTTCCTTTATTATGTTGTGTTGGCATTTAATAGTTACAAACAATTTTTTATATTTGTTGAATTTGATTGTCATGTATAATCTCTTTCATTTCTAATGCATATATGCCTCTAATTTCATATCCCTCATTACTGAACTTCTATGAGTCTAAATTGCTACTGCTATCTACAACTATTGATATTGTCCATGGCTACTTTTCAGACTATACTTTCAGTTTCTCCAAATAGGTATGTGACTTATGTCTGAATTTATATATAGTTTCTAAGATTCTAAAGAAAAGGAACTCCTTCCTATACAGAACTCCCAATAAGGTAGATAATAAATTTATTTCCTTGTATGATTAGAGCTAGAGGATGTGGTAAAAAGAACTCAAGTTTCCACATACAGATAAACTAGAAATTCAATTATTAATTGAGCACACTTACTTATGTTCGTTGAATTCAATATTCAATTATTAATTGAGCACACTTACTTATGTTCATTGAATTCAATTTTTTCTCAATGTGACTAAACCGGTAAACATTGAAAACCTCTTCGTGCAGTGTGTGAATGGCACCAAAACTGACTCCTTGAGCAATTAAATCAATCAATACTAAAGACATAGTCATGTCTTTGTCACTTCATATTGTATCTCTAAAGACGCTGAATCTTGGTGGAAATTCAAACGAGAGATATAAAATTGTATTATCGAATGGCCTGCATATGCAAATGGCCATTTTTCCTCCCAAACATTGAAGATAGAATCTATAGTGCATTTAACACATTACATATATTGTTCCACCAAATATTCAAGGTAGGAATGCATCTTTTCCAACATTCCTTTAACTTATTCATGGCCAGATATACATGTATATTTCATAGTATTTACATCAATCCTTTTTTGGGTCAATTCTTACAGGTCAATAATAATCTTTGGACTAGATGTCACCTATACAAACTCCCAGGTACTTGGCCAGCCCAAATTCTTCTTTAAGCACTAGAAATGTAACAAATGCATCCAACATAGCAAGCTCCTCATGTCGCAAAAATGTGATGTTTGGTTGTTGTGTATTCTTAAGACATGTGAGTTAGTCTGAAAATATTAGTCTAATTAAAGGCTTGAACCCCTATTAGGGGAGATGGACAATTAAAGGTTGTGTAACAACCCAAAAATATATGCACCAATTCAAAACCCCTAGAAACAGCAGACAGGTGTTTAGCTTTGACATGATAAACAATGAAGGAACTGAAATTCAAGTAACGTGCTTCAACAATATAGCAGAGCTATATTATGAACGAGTACAAGTGGGAGCATTGTATGTATGCTTTCAAAAGGCACAATAAGGAAACCAAACAAGAACTACAACAAGCTAAATAGGTACATGGAGATCACTCTAGACCAAGATTCAATCTTGTGGCAGTGTGACAATGACCCCTCAGTCACAAAATATCACTTCAAGTTCACATCAATTGATAAAATTGCAGACATGAACAACAGTAGTCTCGTTACTAATACATCAACAATAAGATGGTGAGATGGAACTGAAGTGTTGAGGAGTTTAGAGTTGCAGGACATGTCAACTTCATCCATTCAAGTAAATTTATGGGGCCATGTTTTTGAGAAAGAGGGTATGGAACTCAAAAGAATGAAAGATTCTAGGAGATTGCTATAGTTGTTATTAACAATGGTTATGTATCTAAATTTAATGGAAAGGTTGTCAACACTATTGCTACTACAGTTCTGGCTATAAACCTTGAGATACCTGAAGTAGAGGACCTAAGGCATTGGATGGATAGAGAGGGGACAAATATACCATTGTCCTCAACAAGTTCAGCCCTATCGACTACATTACTTGTGAGGATGATGATTGTATCTCTTTTAGAACAGTCTAAAGCAATGGCTCAACCTTTCCAAGCCACTATAAAAGCAACCATCGAAATTGTCAAAACTGATGCCTTTTGCTACCCAGCTTGTCCATTAATGGTGAATGGTAAAGAGTGCAAAAAAAATGCATCCAGGGTGATGACAACACATGGTACTGCATGAAATGTAGAGCGCCCCTTGAAAATTGTAATTATAGATACTTGCTATGGATAAAAGTTTAGGACCACAATGGTAGTACTTGGGCTGTAGCCTTTGATGAGGTGGCGAGCAAGTTGTTGCAAGTTTCTGCCAAAGAATTGTATATGTTATAGTATGATGTCCATGCTAAAAGAACTCCTTATTTTGTCATCATTGATGTGCTTTTCAAATAGTTCCTCCTCACCCTCTCAGCTAGGACTAAGATGTACAACTCTAAATCAAGGCTCAAATCAACCATTACTAAAGCTACAAAATTAGAATTCGAGATCAAGTGCAACTACTTGATTTCCCAATTTTTGGAGATGTTTGCCTCTAATACCAGGCAATTGTATAATTGAAATTGTATTTATAACCTCAAATGTAAAATTCTGTAGTGATGACTATTTATGTTGATTGTACTCTTTTTTTTGGTTTGTAAATGAGATGTATAGTTTACAACGTCATGGACTCTCAACCACTTTGTGGCATTGTATTTTTTGCTAAATGTTATTCTTTCTCTTTATCGCTTAGGGAAATGGTATACTTTGCTTCCCTTTTCCTCTACTTAGTGTCATTCTTTATTTCCTTCTTACTTAAGCAACTAATATATTTCTAGCTTGCTTGTGCCCATCTATTTTTTTATTCCAAAAATATTGCTATATGGACTTTAAAACTCCCTAGATTTTTTATTGCTTTATGAACATTCTTTACTAGCTAACTTACTTGATCAATTGATAGATTGACTTTTACAAAAGAAGGCTTGGAGGAAACATGCCACCTGCTGAAAGATAGGTTCTTTGTCTAGTACTACAGGCTTGATATAGATGACTACACAAGTGGTTCGGATGACACATAGAACAATTTCCAAAAAAAATGTAATCTATACATATTTATCCATAAGCAACAATCAAACAAATGTAAAGTGTATGCATTGCTGCAATAAAATTCTTGTTTTGTACATGGAGTTGCCACACAATGCAATGTTTAAAAAGTTAATTTAATATTTAATTATATTTTTTAAAATATATGTTAGCTATGTTTTGGTTTTACTTATTATTTCATTTATAAAATTTAAAATTGTACCTTATTATTTTATTTTATTTTATGACTATTTTAAATAGATAATAGGTACTTTATTTTTCCAAAGTTTGAAAATATTTAATCATATAATTATTTTAAAATTAAGAAAATTAAAACATATAAAATGAAGAGAATTAAAATATATATAAATAGATAAAATTTATAAATTAATTAAATTTATATAAGCAATTGCTTAAATAATAAAAATAATAAAATAATCAAACTAATATATTGAAATTGTTATTGAGAATAGATAAATATATTTAAGATATCTATACTAATTAATATAATATATTACTTAATAATATAAGTAATATATTATTATTACAATAAAAAGTTTGAAGCTTCTTTTCATATGAATATAATAATACTTTTAGATTTTATTGGTAAGGAATGTGCACCACCTTTTTTTTCTTGGTGATATAGTGTTTTTACCAGCGGTTAAAATGTGGGGATATTTTAATAGCAAGAGTATAATTTTCCACATTTACAAAGGTAAAAAAAATTGTATTTTCACTTAAATGCAACTATTTAAGGAGTGAAATCTGAGAAGAAGTTTGAAGTATGTAGTATATGTTTGCTTGTGATAATTATTATTTTCTTGAGATTAATTTAAGGCTAGAATAAGTGATGTAGGAGCACTAGGGTACATGCAATATGCATCACTTAAAAAAAATATAGTTTGGTGTGCGTGTGGCTTTAATGACATCTCTCAGCCTTATAGTGTAGGTGGATTGAATAGAATTGCAAATTTTTAGTTTTCCGTAATTTGGGTTTTGGCGTATAACAGGGTAGTCTCAATGAAACAATTATTCGGAGCAAACTATGAGGTTTGGAAAAAAACCGTTTGACAGGTAGGATCTTGAGACCATTCCAGATTTATACACGAATTCCTTCTGCATTTTGAGATTTTTAAGTTTCGCGACTTGTGCTAGCAGTTTGGCAAAAATGTAAAATTTGAAGTTTGGTGGCACTTGAGACTGAACGATTTGGAGGAGGTCTTAGGAATGCTAATTTACATTATCTATTTGTTTTTGTGAGATTCCGAGTACCTAGTGCAGAGTTATGGTTGAAATCAGTTTTCAACCTTGGCACCTGTCGCATTGCACAATTGAAGTTTTTTTTCTGAATCTGTGAGGTATAATTTTGATTGGAAATTTTTTGTCTGAGAGTCTGTTTAGACAATATTTCAATCAAAAGCAGAGTTCCAAGCCTATGCATTTCCATAGAAGCAATATATGAGCATTATTATGTCTTTTGGGGAGACAAATTAGAATTTATTTTATGTGAATGCATCAATAATATATATGTCTTTCAAGGGATGTAAACTTATGCTTAGTGTGCAAACCATTCAATATCAAGGGATAGAAGATAATGTTGTATTTGTAGAATATAGTTACGTTATGAAAGACAAAATATTAATTTTCTTTGTTGGTTGCCAAAAGTCAATAATAACAGCAGCAAAAAGGTGTTGAACTTCTAGAATGGGGCACTAATAATAATAGACTTTAATGCATTTTAATTTGGCCTCTATAAGGCATTAAAAGGTATGGGCTGGCAATTTTAAAGAGAGTCTTCAGAAAATCATTTGGTAGGCAGCGCTAAAAGGGAAGAAAAGGTAGATATTTATGAAGAAATGGAATGTCATTTACAAGGAGATAGAACACGTCATTTGAGGCATATGTAAAAATCATTTTTAATATATTCTTTTGTTTTGGGAGAAAGTAGCTGAAAAGGGAATGTAAGCAGCCAGGATAGAAAAGAGCATAACAAAATAAGAATGGGAAACAAGGAGAGGTTGCAGGGCAGAGGAAGTTTGAATGTAGAAAGGAAATGTTAGTTGATTCCATAAGGAAGAAAATGGAGCAGAAAATTAAGTGATGTGAGCTGAAATAGAGGAAATAGATGCATGGGAATAATAGGAGTGTAGCAAAGAATGCACCAAAGTTGATGTGATAAGAGAAGGAAAATTGAATGTCTTTGTATATGTGTGAGAGGCCATTGCTGGCTAGAACTGAGACCTTTGTTGCAATTCATTTCAAGTTGATTTAAATAAAAGATATGAAGATTTGTTGTTGGAAATCCATGCTTTGGTATATTGTCTTTTGAATTGAATTTTCAAATTGTGTGAATAGTTATTTATTTTTGTGAGATGGGATTTGGTGTTTGTACCATATGGTATCAAAGATGGTAATACTAAGCATGGAGAGGATCCACTAGGACCTGCAAGAGAGTGAGGTGGTAGAGGAGGAGCTCGTGTGAGGATTGTTGCAGGTAGAGAAGCCCTCAGCAATCGAGAGCTAGGAAGCCGCGAAGAAAATGGTATTTGTAGATTGAGGTGAGATTGCAGCAATGAACAAGATGGGTATAGTCATAAGGAAGAGGCATGTGATTTGGGAAGCGTGGAGATGGTATGAAGAAAACAAGACATGGAGGATGATCAAAATAATAAAAAAGTGATTGGACAAGATGGAAAAATTGGAGGCACAGTTGAGTAAACAAAAAGACATGAGAAAAGAGGATGAGGATGGAGTGAACAGAGAAGAGCCTGCAACACAGGTAGTCGAAGAGGAGAAAAATGAAGATGCAGTGATGGAATATGAAGAGGTTGTAGTGAAGGATGAGGAAGAAGATGACTTGTTGTCACAAATTTTGGCAGTGGAGAATGAATGGTTGGAGAAGATTGCATAATTTGATAAAACCCTCTGATCTCATCTATATCAATAAGAGGTAGCAGTTACTAGTTTAATTAACAAGTTTGCATAAAGATATTAACAAATTTGCATTAAGATAGATATTTGTTTTGAATAGAAAAATTGTAACATATGATTTGTAATTCATTTTCAGATACAAACAATAATAACTAGTTAAAGAAACACTGGTTATAATAATATATTTCCTAATAATATTAAAACAATCTCACAACATTTTAAAAAATAAGCATAGTTTTCTCCCAGTACGTGGCCTCCATTGTCAGTACTAAAAAAACATAGATGATAATGGAGAAAATTAGGAGTAAATATTTACTGACAAGCAATTTAAATGGAAACAATTTATATTGAACAACAACAAGAAATAATAGATTAAGATAGTATCAATTGAATACAACAATATAAAAAGACAACTACAAACTACAACCTATAAGTGAATATAAAGTAAAACAGAACAAAAACATAGGAACAGCTACAGAATATAATTATAAAGACTAAGATGACTTACAAATAAAACTTTAACTTTGCAGCTGATATGAAATGGCCTAATCTTCACAGATTGTTTATACATAATACCCTCCTACCATTACAGTATGAGAGAAGGCAGTTTATAGAAAACATAATTCAAAACCCGCACACAACATCCCTATACCTACACCAACAGTTTTTGATATTCCATGAAGAGGTGATAGAGATATTGTTAAATACACAAGATTATTGGTATAGATATGAGTGGCAGCACTGAGGTTTTGCTCATGTACATAGGTTCCTGTGGTTAGAAAATGCACCGAATATGGACACATCTGATTGGCACAATCAAAATGAGGTCAAAAGATCTAGACATAATTTCTTCAATAAGTATGGCTCTTCTTAGAACCCATGTAATTAATCTCAAAGAACTCACATGACCCATCGATCTCCCTTAGATGACCCATGCTTGTTGGACACTTCCTAGATATTTTCTACAGATCCCTTGTCAAATTATGAAGAGTTGGTAAATATCGTCCAAAGACACATAAAATATATAGAATGTCAAACATGCTTGAGGAAAAGGGGCCAAAATATTGAGTGTTGTTGCAAAGCTCCGTGGATAGAACAAATGGACTCTATGTTGAACTATGACAACGAAGGTCACAAATCTTACAACCCATCAAGGAATGATGATAGACTAAATATGATCCGCAACCCTAAGATGCTAGGAATATGGTGGGCTAATGTTGACTACCAACTTGTCACTTCAAAATAACTTGTTCTCAAATATATAGCAAAGTATGTATCAAAAGTTGAAAAAATTTTGAAAGCTATCTCAAAATGTTGAAAAGGATAGCACACGTAGGAAAATCTGAAGATAAAGATTTGCTCACATATCAAAAATTCATGACAAAGATACTTGTAGATCGTGACATTGGTGCACAAGAGATTTGCCACATGCTATAGCAATTGCCCCTCATATCTTGTAGTCAAGCATTCATCTCCCTCAATGTAGGTAGAAAGTTATTGCAACGTATAACAAGAACGATTAATGAATCTGAACTAGTAACTACTTATATAAGATCCTATATGCAATGACCTCTTGATTTGGAAACAATCTCTTTAATACAATTAGCACAACTATACTTGTTCAGCTCTCATCGCAAAGGAAATAAATGGTGAAGGAGAAGAGAGAAGGCAATTGTCAACATGTCACCCTGATTCTATAGTATTCCAACCAAGGACAATGAACATTTTGAAACATTATGTTGGAGTGAGCTACTACTATACAAACATTTTCAACACATATTGACAGACATAGGTCTCACGAAACAAGAAATAGTGACAAATGGGAAATGCATTAAAGCAAACAATTACTCCCCTTGGCATGTTGACCGAACAACAAAAATGCATGAGTCTAATGAAGAAAATCAGGATGAAGATGATGAAATGCATATCCAAGATCACCATAGCCTATATGAGTGGGAATTACTATCGCAAATGGGTATCCCCAATAACTTTAGTGTAGACAACTTGGAGATACTTGTAAAATGAGACTTCAACATCATTTAAAAATGGAATAGAAGTGATGTATTGTTGCACTTGCATGAAAATGCTACACAATTCATATCTAAAGGTAAATTGTCAATTGAACAACATGTTCACTATTCTCCACCTTCAAACACAACTTACCAACTAGCACCTAGGCAACAATTGGCATTAGACATCATTACTCAACATCACATGGACCCATCTCCAAAAGAACCTTTACACATGATCATTCAAGGAATAGCGGAAACTGGAAAATCATATTTAATAGAATGCATTAAAGAAACATATTGAACAACTCCAACTTAAACAAAAATACATTGTTGCTTGCACTTACACCTACAAGAGTCGCTGCCTACAACATACTAGCCACACCAATTCATACATGCCTAAGGATCCCTATTAGAGAGATGTGACCTTTACAATGTCAATCTCTTACAATATTTTAAGGAGATTTGAAAGATGTCAAATATGTCCTAATAGATGAAATGAGCTTCATAGGCCCAAAATTGCTATTGAAAATTGATACCCATTTATGTGAGGCATTTTCCCACCAATAACATCAAAGTTTTGGTGGTGTGTCCATTATCCTTGTTGGTGACCTTGGCTAGCTACCGCTTGTTATGGACAAGCCTATAAATGCATCGCATTCAACTACACTGATGTTATAGGAAACTTTCACAGTATTCATCTATTAGAGACTATTTTCCGTCAACAAGGTGAAAATCAATCTGAGACAATTCCGTGACATCCTGCAAAATATAAGAAACACCCAAACATTTCATCATGATTGGGAAATACTGATGAAACACACAAACAAAGTGTTGACTGCAATAGAAATAGAAGAGTTCAACACGTCCATGCATTTATTTACAACTAACAACCTAGCTTTGTTGCACAAAAAGAAAATACTAAAACTTCTAAATCTTCCTATTGTAATTAGTGTTGCACAAGCAACTTGATGGAAGTCAAATGATTGTACTAATGATGATCAGCTACAAGAAGAGGTACTACTATGCATAGGTTAGTAGGTTATGTTAACAACAAATTTATGGACTGAAATTGGGCTTGTAAATAGTTCATTGGGACAAATTGTAGCTATTATGTATGGTGACGATTGGAAACCCCCAGATTTGCCAATGTATGTTGTCGTCAAATTTGATAGCTAAATTAGTCCAACATGGGATACAGAGAATCCAAAAAACATCCCTATGCCGCTAGTCACAAGTGGCAACCATAGACAACTTTCGCCATCCATGGCTTGGGCCATAACAATCCATAAATCCTAAGGTTTGACATTGAACAGAGCTATGATAAACATAGGGTAAACCAAGAGTCAAGGCCTAACATTTATAGCTATATCCAAAGTAAAGTACATAGAGAGCCTTCACATAGAACCTACATTCTCTTTTGACTATTACTCTAAAATACAAGACAATCCCTACACTATAATCACAAAGACAGAAGCAGCTTGCTTACAATTGTTTTCCCCTAAACACATTCAGGTACATGTGTATGATTCTACTTTCATTGATATTTCATGCTTCATCAATCACTATAATATTACCTCCTCTCTTGAATGGTATACAGGTCAATGGAGATCATGAAGCACTTACAGCATCCAGTGATCCACCATCCTAATACTTCTGTCTTGTAATTTTTCTGATACAAATGGAAAATGTAAACATGCCCCCATGTGTTCAAACATAATCAATAGGACTTTCTTTGGATTCACTATTAAGATATAAATCAGAGATGATCTTAGATTACATTTACATCCTCTTTAGTTGCAAATGAAAAAATATATACATTTAAATATATACATTTAGCTTACATATTCCTCCTTCTGATGTAGGTGATGGGAAAGGGGCCTTCTTGAATACAGAAATCAACGTGTACAAAAATAGAGAATCATAGGTTGAAAGTTGCTTTGAAAACTACCACTATCTGCTTCCAAAGGAAGTCATATTCAGAATATTGGAACTACAAATCCCCCACCTCATCAAAGAGAAAATGTCAAGGATATTATAGGAGCCTGTAAAAAGCAGGGTACCTATGTCTTATTCTGAGTTGTTTGACTTCGAATACGACCATAAAGTCAGGTTGGTTGTTGATAATCAAATTGGATGTGTGAAGATATACATTCACGATTTTGATATACAGTCTTATGGATTATGCCAAGAGCTTTGTGATCTCTTCCTTTCAAACTACATGTACAAGATTCTTATCATCTACCCACTTCTTATCAGGAGTTATGACCTTCAATAAGACAACTAAGTTTGTGATTTCTACAATTAGTAAGATCTGATAAAAAGGAAGGAGATCAATTGGTCAAGACACAACAATGGATTGAAAACCATATCCATTTCAACCACCATATAAAATTTCATATTTACTTTGTAATACCAACATTCAAATACTCCCATGGAAGCCTAGGCACTTCAATTCTTCAAGCAATTACCTCCAGCATCTCTAATGAGACCATACATTTGCTTTATGATGACTACAAAGACCAGTATTGTGAATGCCCCTATTTGTGCTTATAAGTTACAATTGTACATAAGAGAAATATGTCCACGTATTCTATAAATTATAAGTTTCACATTTGTAGTAACAGTGACATTATTTGTCTCTTGGTTCGAAATTGTACATTTTGATATAGCTTATGTGTAATGAATATAACTTTGTTAAAATAAGTAAATTGAACTCATCATTGCCATAATGCTTTTCTTCATAGACTTCAAATGGTAGACATTACAGTGGACCCATAGGATGGACCAACTCTTCCTTCTGATATTATACATTTATTAGTTTCAAGTTGGTATGCTAATAGGTGGATCAAGATGGTCAAAACTATCATATTTAATGGTTGGCACTTCAATATTGAAGGGTACGATCATGCCATATTGCAAACACTATAGCTAGAGGACACCCCCTTCACTATTCATGTAGTAAACGAACATTTTCTTGATATTATTGTCCTGCAACTCCACAACACTAGACAACATGAATCAAAGACAATATTTTAAAGCTTTATTCCATAGGCATAGTAAACAATATTTACTTTGCTAGATATCCTCTAGAATCTCATGTACACCACTATGGAGCTATCTTACAAGATGATATGTGTGAGTTCTTTGACCAGATTAAAATAGGATTCTCAAAATAGCTTGCTAAATGCTTGATAGGCTACCTCATGGACCACAACTCTTATGATTTTCCAAGTGTTGAGTTCTACCCCCTCTATCACGATTACTCATCTAAAGTGGAAATAAAAAAATTCTCAAATTACCGTAACACATGCAAAAGTGGCTTGGCTCTTCCAAAAGGATCAGGGTATTGATGGTGTATTACATCACAGAATTTTTTTCTTTAACAAAGATGAATTTGTACGAAGTTGTGTGAAGGCAAAATATTAGCTAGGACTAAGATGTACAAGAATGGTCTATTTTAGCACAACAAAATATCAAACTCCCTATACACATTTTGCTTATGTTTACATTTCTACATATCTCATAGAATTCTTTGCATAACCTTTTAGCTTAAAAAGTGGTCTCAGCAATTACAACTCATCAATGAATTTGAAAGTTTGTATATGCATGTTTCAAAAAGTCTTATTTATGGCCTTCAAGTATTCTTCAGTTTCTTAACTTCAGTTTTGAAGACCATAAATCTCTTTTAGTAGACTCTATGCTTGTTTGCTATGTTTGTTTAAAATTCCATATTGTCATAGTTTACTCCTTACCATTAACAAACAAAGTTGGCTACATACAAATAGGACTAATTTTAGCAGTGCAAAAGATCAAGCTCCCTATACTCTTTTTGCTTTTGTTTTCATTTGTACATATCTCATAGAATTCTCTGCATGGCTTTTTATCTTAAAAATTGGTCTCAGTAATTACAACTCGTCAATGAATTTGAAAGCATGTATATGCATCCTTGTACTCTTTTTGCTTTTGTTTACATTTCTATGTATCTCATAGAATTCTCTGCATAACCTTTTATCTTAAAAAGTAGTCTCAACAATTACAACTCCATGAATTCCAAAGTCTATATATGCATCTTTCAAAAAGTATTATTTCTAGCCTTCAGCTTTTGAGCCCACACTTCAAATTGAAAACAATGACTCCATATTAAAAATAAAGAGAATTTATTTACCAATTTGGTTTTAAGGAATTTATAATTACAAATGACTAGCCTATTTTGGTTGACTAATTGTATATAGAAAATTGCTCTCTAGTCAGATGATATTTTGTTTATGTTCGATTATATTTGCACTCATTTAGAAAACAAAACAAAAACATGGCTTATATATTTTGTTAATGTCCAATGAGTGTTTGTGTCCTATTCCAATGCACTTGCAGCTACAACAAATGCTAAAATGTTTTAAAGTATGTTTTGACGAACTTCCAACTACTAGATCAGAATCATTTTATAATTACAAATGATTGGTCTGTTTTGGTTGATTGATTGTATATAGAAAACGGCTCTCTACTCGAATGATATTTTGTTAATGTTGGATATATTTGCACTCATTTAGAAAAAATGGCTTATATTTGATGAGGCATTGTCAAACCTCATACTTTAATTTTTTATTATGTTTCTCGACCAGGGTGATTTCCAACGGCTATTTGCAAAAGGAAGTTAAATATCTCAACCCAATAATATTTTTTTAGGTTTTTTTCAGAATAAATAGATGCTTATGCAAAAATAAAGCTTTAAACTATGAAAGCATTTAAATTTTAATATGAAAACATTGAAAACTTAACTATGAAAGCATTTGGATTTTAATCTATGAAAAGATTCAATCATTTAGAAACAAATACAGTAATGAAACAAAATTTTAGACTATTCAATTCTAAGAAAATAAATATATTGTTAACTCTCAAAACTATTGTAATGAACAAACTTTCAATAGTGAATTGAAAATATAATTTCCCAACACAACATAAATCTATTAAATAGTAGAACAATGCATAGTATTAAATAGAACAACAAAACCTGCAAGTTAAAGACTGAAGCAATTTGTTTCATTTGCTAACACACAACAGAAATAGAGGACTTCCTAAACATCATCATCTAAACATAACACAAAATTTGCAATATGCTAAAAATAAATACTTATCTACATACTGAGTTTCTCCTCTCTGAATGAGTGGCTAGCTCTTTGAAAGTTAAAAACTCTTAGAACTTCAAAATACCATTGCATAGAATTCTTAGATTGAAAGTAAATGTAGAGCTAACTATATTCATTTATCACCAGAAATCGTCTATCTTTTTCCCTATTTATCAAATGAAGAAAATACAATGCTATATATCCTCAATACTGAATCTAAGATTATGCCTAAAACCTAGCATAATGTGGTACATGCATTACCTCTATTTAAAGTCTTTCAACTGAAAATCATAAATATCACCAAGCTCAGTTCGTAAGCAATAAAAAATAAAGTAAAGGAGCTACTGAAGTTAACTCCCAGTAGGATTCTTTCCATGCATGACACTTTCAAAATATTTATGGACCACATCCATCGTTGGAAATCAAGCGGAAATAGATATATTGAATTCAAGGGACGAGCATTCAAAATAGGAAATCATTTTTTGCCATCGAGACTTTATTGCAAGTATGTGCTAACTGGTGTTGTCATTGATGTCAACATGTCAGTGTTGTCATTAGTGCCAACTGTATCCTCTGATATTACTATTTGTTGTTTGATTGAAGAACATTGTCTAAGTATTTTGCTCAGCATTTTCTCTATATTGAAGATCGGAGAATGAGATTTGGATATGATTTAGAGAAGTGTTTGAAGATGCTAAATCCAAAATTTGGTGGTCCAGATCACTGTACAGAAAAAGTTCTATTCACATGTTTGAAGATTGCCTAGCAAGGTTTGTAGAGTGACAGGGAGAAAGTGTTTTGATCCGCATTTCTCTACAAATTAAATTTTGGCTTTGCAGTTCTAAAATTAAGCTAATAAGGTCCTTATCTATCTTCATTCTAAAGGATTTGTTATTTGGTGCTCCAGAAAGCAAGTAGTTGACTAGCAGAGTTTGATAGTGTATGTTAAGAAGTAGTATGTGATGTGTTCTCAAGTGATATTTGTTGTTTTCAAGTGAGACCTATTGCAGTTGGATTTGTAGGCTCCCAAGTGATTCTATGTTGTTCATAGATGTCTCTAGAATGTGTTGAAGGCAGGTGATTGATCTGCAAGCTACAATGAAGATCTTCCAAGCATGTTTCCAAATGTTCTTGATATGTGCATAAGTTTTGGTCGACCTAGTTTGTCACACTTGTTGCAAAGGTGACTCGTGGATTGTGGAAGTATGTCCAAGCATGTGAGTATGTATTTGGGTCTGAGTTAAGCCGTGATGTGTTCATTCTTCATTCATTTTCTCCACAAGTTTGCTTAGGTCTAGTCCTAATTTGATCTATGTATGTATGATGACCTTGGAGAAAGTTCCAATGGTTGTAGAATGTAATGCCGACCTTGATGTTCATTCCAAGGTTGATGATAGGTATAAATGTATGTAATGAATTCATGCTTGAGGTGTGTAAGTGTGAAGATAAAAAGATAAGTGCGAAGTGTTAAAGCAGAGCAGAGCAGAGGAGATATATTGCACTTCAATGGAACTAAACTCAAGCATGGTGTAGATGCTACTAAATCAATTCACCCTGGCAGTAAGCCACCCCCAGTAGTGAGCCACCCCCGACAGTGAGCCAACCGTAGGCAATGAGCCCTTTTGGTAGTGAGCCTCTTTTGATATTCGATATTGTTACTACATTATATTATGAGCTAACACTCACCGTGGTTTTTCCCTGCTTAGGGTTTTCCACATAAAAACTCTAGTGGTCATGTGTCTATGGTGTTGAAGTGTTCGTGTTTTGTTTTTGCTATTCATATTTAATATTCATAACAGAGCAAGGAATTAAGTTAAGTAAATGTGAAAGTGATATTGTGTAAAGAAGTTTAAGTTTTGATACAACTGATTCGCCCCCCCCCCCTCTCAGTTGTCTTGTGCCTTTCAACAATTGGTATCAAAGTGAGGTTCCTTGGAAGAAATCCTAATAGCTTGAGGTAGATCCGGGATGGCACACAAGAAAGATATTCATCAGTTTGATGGATCTGAAGCTATCTTATTTCTATTGGTTATAATGTTTGGACAATGGTTAAAGATGAATACAAAGAACCTGAGCATGGTCCAAAAAATGATGAAGAGATTAAGGATTATGAGACTAATCACAAATCTAAAAATGCTTTATTAAATGCTTTGTCTAACACTGAAATGGCAAAAGTTGTGGATCTGAAAACTACTCATGAGATCTAGGACAAACTAAAAAACATCTATGAAGGTGATGCATCTATCAGAATGGCCAAGTTGCAGAATTTAAAGACCACATATGAAAACATGCAAATGTCTGAAGATGACAACATAACAAATTACATACAGAAGATTGATGAAGTTGTCAGCAGCATCAAGGGTCTTGGTGGAAAGCTAGAAGATGAAGATGTTGTAGACAAAATACTCAGAACTCTTCCAAAATCGTATAGTCACAAGGTATCTACCATTGAAGACTTGCTTGATTCAGGCAAACTTTCAAAAGATTAATTGCTTGATAAACTAACTACCTTTGAGATAAGAGAATTTGGTACTACTGATGGTCTTGTGAAAAATGAGACTTCTTTCAAGGCCAAAGAAGAAACTAATATTGCTAAATCAAAAAAATATGTTGTGGAATCAGATGAAGAAGACTTTGTAGAGCTTGAGGCAAAGTTTGCAGGCAGAATAGAGAGGGGCAGCAAAGGAAAGTTACCTTTCAAATGTTTCAACTGTGGTAAAATTGGTCACTATGCTTCAAGATGTCCTGACAGAGCTTTGAAAATAAATGAAAGTAAAGGAAAAATGATAAGGAAGAGTTACTATGTTAGAGATGATGATGGTGTAACTAATGATGAATCTAATTCTAATGATGGCAATAGTAGTGAAGGCTTGTTCATTGCACTTAGAGAAGAACATGTTTCTTCTCATCTTGCAAGTTGTGTGAAGGAAGTCCAGAAGAGTTATCTGCATTTCATGCTGAAAAGGAAGATGAATGGATCATTGACAGCGGATGTTCAAACCACATGACACGAGACAAAAGTAAGTTTGTTAAGTTGGAGAAATATGATGGGGGACTTGTTAGGTTTGGTGATGATGCAAGTGGTAAGATTTGTGGAAAGGGATCTATTACCTTTAATGGAAAGCATAATACAGATGATGTTCTTTATGTCAAGGGCCTAAAACATAATCTTCTAAGTGTTGGACAGATGTGTGACAAAAGGTATAATCCCGTGTTCAAGGATAATGGGTGTAAGATAAAGAATAGCTCCAGAACCTTAATTGTTTCTTATAAGAAGACTCATGCTAATGTTTATCACTTGAAAGGTGCTGAAAATTGTTATTTGTTGGCTAAGGCAGATGAAAGCTGGCTATGGCATAGAAGAATGTGTCACATTAACTTTAATAATCTGGTGAGAATAAGCATTGTTCAAGCTATACGAGACCTGCCCTAGATCGTGAAGTCTACCAATACTATATGAAAAGAATGTCAGCTTGGGAAGATGATAAAGACTACTTTCAGAAGCAAAGACCAATCCTCTGCCAGTTTACTGGCGCTGGTGCATACAAACTTGTGTGGTCCCACAAGAACAAGAAGTCTACAAGGTGAAAGGTATTTCATGCTTCTTATTGATGGTTTTTCTAGAATGACTTGGGTTACTTTCCTTAAAGAAAAGACAGAAGCTCTAGATAAGTTCAAGGCATTCAAAGCTATGGTTGAAAATGAATTGGATTTGAGAATCAAATGCTTAAGATCTGACAGAGGTGGTGAGTTTACTTCAAATGAGTTTAATGCTTTTTGTGAAGAACATGGAATAAAGAGACATTTGTCTGGTCCCCAGACTCCTCAACAAAATGGAGTAGTTGAAAGGAAGAATAGAATTGTTCAAGAAGTTGCCAGAGCAATGATCAAGGAAGCAGACCTATCGGAAATATACTAGAAAGAAGAAATACACACTGTTGTCTACATTCAGAACAAAGTGCAAATCAGAGTAGAAGAAATAAAGACACCTTATGAGTTGTGGTATGGTAGAATTCCAACTGTCAAATATTTCAAAGTTTTTGGAAACAAATGTTATATCAGAAGGGATGAAGAGTTAGGAAAGTTTGATGCTAGATGTGATGAAGGCAAATTCCTTGGGTACTCTACTAAAAGAAAGGCTTACCAGTGCTATAACAAAAGACTAAGAAAGATCATTGAAAGTACAAATGTAAAGGTAGATGAAGATATTCAACCAGATGGATATGAGTCAAATAAATCTATTGATTCAAAAAAGGTTGGAAAAGGCAAAGAAAAGGAAGTTTAGACTGAAGTACAAGATGAGGATCCTATAAGAATTCCTAAAACTCCAAGGTATGTGCAAAGAGATTATTCTGAAGATCAGATTATTGGATGACAAAAGGAAAGGTGTGATGACAAGAAGCAGGATTGCAGAAGAACAAGTAAATCTCTGTCTACTTTCAAAGGTGGAACCTAAAACAGTAAATGAAGCATGCAATGATGAGCATTGGGTCAAGGCAATGGAAGAAGAACTGTTATATATTGAAAATAACAAGACTTGGGAACTTGTCCCTAGACCTGCAAACAAGAAAGTGATTGGAACAAAGTGGGTTTTCTGGAACAAATTGAATGAAGATGGAGAAGTTGTGAGAAACAAGGCAAGACTTGTGTGTAAAGGCTACTCACAAGTGGAAGGAATTGACTATGAAGAGACCTTTGCTCCAGTGGCAAGAATGGAAGCTATTAGACTGTTCTTGGCATTTGCAACACATAAAGATTTCAAGGTATATCAAATGGATGTGAAATCTGCCTTCTTGAATGGTGAGCTAGAAGAAGAGGTCTACATAGAGCAACTAGATGGGTTCCAGTTATCAAACAAAACAAACATGGTATGCAAGTTGAAGAAGGCTTTGTATGGATTGAAGCAAGCTCCCAGAGCTTGGTATGCAAGACTAGATAAGTATCTGTTGCAGTAAAGATTCAATAAAGGGTCATTAGATAGTAATTTGTATATCAATGTAAGCAAAGATCAAACCCTGATTGTTGAAGTCTATGTAGATGATATCATATTTGGTGGAAATGAAGAGATGTACAAGAATTTTGCAAATGAAATGCAAAAGGAATTAGAGATGTCTATGTGCAGTGAGATGAACTTCTTTCTTGGACTGCAAATCAATCAGACAGGCAAAAGTATTTTCATTTCTCAATCAAAGTATGTCAGGGAATTGTTGAAGAAGTTTGGAATGGAGGATTCTAAACCAGTATACACTCCTATGGTTATTGGTTGTAAATTGAGCAAGAATGATGAATCTCCTAAAGCTGATCAAACCAAGTATAGATCAATGATTGGAGGACTACTTTACCTGACTGCTACCAGGCCAGATATCATGCATGCAATCTATCTTGTGGCCAGATTTCAATCAAACCCCAGAGAATCACATGTGATGGCAGTAAAGAGGATATTCAAGTATTTGAAGGGCACGCCTGATCATGGCTTATGGTATCCTAAGAACAATGATTTTCCGTTAAGTGCCTATACAGATGCAGATTGGTCTGGATGTGCTAATGACAGAAAAAGCACAAGTGGAGGTGCATTCTTTCTTGGAGATAGGGTAGTGTCCTGGCATAGCAAGAAACAAGAATTAGTCTCCTTGTCTACTGTAGAAGCAGAATATATTGTTGCAGTATCATGTTGTACTCAGGTGTTATGGATGAAGCAGACCTTGAAGGATATCAAAGTTGAGTATAATGAATCAATTCCTATTATTTGTGATAATACAAGTGCCATAAATATTTCAAAGAATCTAGTAATGCATTCTAAGACAAAGCATATCTCAATTAAGTATCACTTTTTGAGGGAGAAAGTTGTAGAAAATAAGGTGAAGCTTGAGTATGTGCCTACAAAAGATCAAATTGTTGATATATTCACTAAGGCTCTTCCAAAAGACGCATTTGAGTATCTCCAGGAGAAATTAGGGGTTATTGCCCCTCCTTCCTTGAACTAGATGCATAGGAAAGTGCATCAGTCTAGTGTGCTTCAAAATACATTTCTCTTTTTGGACTGATGTTGGAGGCTACCTCTCAGCGGGAGCAGGTAGTAAGGGGGAGTAAAGAATGGTTTTAGTCTGATCAGAGTAGCAGTGTGCAAGTATGTGTAGAAGAATTGATGCCATTTTCCATTGATGTCAAAGGGGGAGAGAGATCATGTGAAAAACTCAGAAGTGTAAGAGTGCAGAAGTGTAAAAAGAAAGGGGGAGTTCTAATGTAGAATTATGTATTGATGGTAGAACATGTTTTTCACATCATATGTTGCCATCAATGACAAAGAGGGAGATTGTTGCAAGTATGTGTTAACTAGTTTTGTCATTGATGTCAACATGTCTGTGTTGTCATTAGTGCCAACTGTACATCCTCTGATATTACTATTTGTTGTTTGATTGAAGAACACTGTCTAAGTATTTTGCTCCGCATTTTCTCTATATTGAAGACCGAAGAATGAGCTTTGGATATGATTTAGAGAAGTGTTTGAAGATGGTAAATCTAGAATTTGGTGGTCTCAATTGTTCTGTGGAAAAAGTTCTATTCACCAGTTTGAAGATTGTGCCTGGTAAGGTTTGTAGAGTGATAGGGAGAAAGTGTTTTGCTCTACATTTCTCTGCAGATTAGATTTTGGATTTACGGTTTTGGACTTAAGCTAATAAGGTTCTTAGATATCTTTCTTCCAAAGGATTTATCATTTGGTGCTCCGAAAAGCAAGTAGTTGACTAGCACAATTTGAGAGTGTCTGTTAAGAAGCAGTATGTGATGTGTTCTCAAGTGATATGTGTCGTTTTCAAGTGAGACCTGTTGCGGTTGGATTTGTAGGCTCCCAAGTGATTCTATGTTGTTTATAGATGTATCCATAATGTTTTGAAGGCAAGTGCTTGATCCGCAAGCTACAATGAAGATCTTGCAAGCATGTTTCTAAATGTTCTCGATATGTGCATAAGTTTTGGCCGACCTAGTTTGTCACACTTGTTGTGAAGGTGACTCGTGGATTGTGGAAGCGTGTCCAAGCATGTGAGGATGTATTTGGGTTAGAGTTAAGCTGTGATGTGTTCCTTCTTCATTCATTTTCTCTGCAAGTTTGTTTAGGTCTAGTCCTAATTTGATCTATGTATGTATGCCGACCTTGGAGAAAGTTCCAATGGTTGTAGAATGTAATGCCGACCTTGATGTTCATTCCAAGGTTGATGATAGGTATAAATGTATGTAATGAATTCATGTTTGAGGTGTGTAAGTGTGAAGATGAAAAGATAAGTGCAAAGTGTTAAAGTAGAGTAGAGCAGAGGAAATATACTGCGCTTCAATGGAACTGAACTCAAGCATGGTGTAGATGATACTAAATCAGTTCACCCTGGCAGTGAGCCACCCCCGATAATGAGACAACCCTCTGGCTATGAGCCTTTCATTTGGGTAGTGAGCCTCTTTTGATATTATGTATTGTTACTACATTATATTGTGAGCTAACACTCACCGTGGTTTTTCCATGCTTAGGGTTTTCCACGTAAAAAATATGGTGTTCATGTGTGTATGGTATTGAAGTGTTCATGTTTTGTTTTTGCTATTCATGTTTAATATTCATAATAGAGCAAGGAATTAAGTTAAGTAAATGTGAAAGTGATATTGTGTAAAGAAGTTTAAGTTTTGATACAACTGATTCACCCCCCCTCTTAGTTGTCTTGTGCCTTTCAACAGACTTTCCCAAAGTTGTTTCTGAAACATGACTTCTGGTGCCACTATTATTCTAGAGCAATTTCTCTTTCAGAATCTCTTCTTCATTTCTTTTCTAAGTCTCTTTTTCCCTTCCAACACTATAGAATCATGTCTGATAAAAATTGATCTTTGCAGCCACAAAACATTTGCACTTGAGTTCTTTTTAACTTAGAATAAAAAAAGTATGTACATCATTTCTAACTAGGTAAACAATAATTTAGTATAAAATCAATCAAATACTAGCATGACAGGTTTGTTAGGTTGCAAAGGAAGGTTAATTTTCACCTCATCATTTTCCCCCACTCCTAAGATTGAGCAGGTCCTCCTGCTCTCTATTGTCTCTCTATTTCCCTCTTCTTCCTGAATTCTTCAAATTTTTCACTGTTATCATATACTAAGTGTGCAGTAACAATAAACCCTTTTTTGTCTCTTACCCTAATTTCCCATCTTTGAAACTCTTCTACAAATTCTTCATTGTTTCACATGTATTGAAGTGACTAGTTGAAGCAACAATGGTGGTCTAAATCTCATACCGATCCAATTCTCTCTAATTTCATGGATTATCTTTGCCATTACCTTAGCTCGTCTGAATGACCACATCAAATTTCTTGGAGAAATGATTTCTCTGCTTTTTAGATGCACTAGCAGAGAATTGACCTTTCTTCACATGTTGTGAAGGCATTTTTTGGTAGCTCGAGAATGACTTTTTGCAAAGCTTCATAGCATAATTTATATTGTTGTTATATTTTTTTGTCAATAAAGGAAATTGGACTATCCTTTCAAATTCTATCCTAGATGTTGTTGGCTTATGTTACTGGTGTCTCATTAATAGTCCAACAGTCTTTTCTGTCTAATAATACTCTTTGGTATTGTCTTGCCAATCTATTTGATTTTGCATGGTGGAGACAAAGGATCTCAATTATACCTCCCCCACAAATAGATTAATGTTGAATTTTGTATGCTTCTCAGCTAATAAATTATGTGAAAATTTTACACAAGTTTTGCTGCTCCAGAGAAGCTATTTTATGTGCTTCCATAAATTTCTTATCATTCGAGTCATGTGGTAAGTTGCAGTTGATTATTAAAAGGTTCCATCATAGCACCTGCTCATTCAAAACATGTTGTACATTCTTGAGGGTTTTTTGTATGCAAGGAGGAGCTCCCTAATTTTGTAGGCTTTTCTCTTTGCTTCATATAACTAATCATACGTATGTTGCGGTATTACCAACTGTGCCTTTAGTCTATTATTTTTAAACTATGCATGCCTCAAAAAGTGACATTGGGCTATCCATGTTTGGAGTAGTATAAGAATGTGCACTTGGAACAACTCTATGGATGTAGGTTCAGTTTGGATCTCTTTATCCTCTGTTGGTGGTTTTTTCCTACATTCTTGGAGTTTTTCCTCCAGTTTAACAACCTAGCTGATTGTTGCTATGAGTGCTTCTTGGTTCTCTTTCTTTTTTTCCAAAAATGTTGTCAGAGCACTTGCCATGTTGTTTTTAAGATTTTTAATCTGTTTATCTTTTTCTGACAAACTTTCCTAGCAACTTTATATTTTGAGTTGTTTCTGCTAACCTTTTAGGTGACCTATTCACCTGCGCTTGTAAATATGAAATTTCATCATCTTTTTCTACCAGCAGTGTTTTTAATTTTTCAGTTTCCTATTTTTGTTGCAAAATTGTTTGCTCTTGTTGCAAAATTGCCTACTTTTGTTGCAAAATTGTCTGCTCTAGTTGCAAAAATGTTTTCTTTGCCTCATAGAGTATATCATTGTATGTTCATGTTTTGTTCCCATATATGTTTTTCTTATGTTTAGTATCTCGTATATGTAACCTTTCCATTTTATACATGTCTTATAGTATTGCTTCAATTTTTTTGTATAGTAACCATGTTACTTTAATGTGGTGCATTGTAGGAATAGGTACATGCGCACGGAAGTAAAAGAAGAGCTAAAGACTTGTACCTTTTTTACATGTCCTTTACATTATGCAATATTATTATTATTGTATTTTACTTTAGCATTCCTATTCACAATAGTGTCATGAACCCACTAAAGTGGGAACAAGATGTAAGGTTAGAAAGTGCCTACTTTGCAATCTCCACCTTACACATCTATACTCATTTTAGTGCCCACTCTCTTAGTGTGTTTTACGACCACTTTTACATGTTTTCTATCCTCTCCAGTGATCACAAAAGGATAATGCAAACACTCCCAACCTTAGAAACTAGTCCCTTAACATTCTGGAAAGTTCAATGAGATGCTAAATCAACAAGGTCACCAACGGCCCCTAGTGTTAGTGCTCTAGTCACTACCTCCCCCTAGTACTAGTGTCCAAGTTTAAACTTTGCTAAAAGACATTTCTTGCCCCTTTGTGCCCTAAAACATAGTACACTTCCAATGGTCATTCCTTTGAAATATTAGTAAAGGTCCATATTTAAACCATTCTTTCCCTCCATTCACTAATAACGCCAAATTTGGAAACTTAGTATCTCTCTCTCCTCTCAACACAGAAGAAATAGGAATCACCATTATAGAGTGCAGGGGCAAAGTATTATAGATCTAAAGCTTACAAGCTTGGGGGCATATTCACCATTTCTCCACTACGGATCCTTTCTAGATTTATTTCCCTTTCATTCTCATATAGTTTGTATTTCCCTTCTCCCATTAGGAATCCATAAAACCCCATTTTCCTTGCTCCTTGTCTAAAACCCTTACCATAGTTTCCTATATCATATTTGCAACATATCCTTCATTTATCCTTTGTTTGTATCCCTCTTGTGATCATTTCCATATCCCATTTGACTCTCATTACAAGCACACACCACTTATGGTAGATTTCCCTCTTAGGTTTTACCATTGTGATCAACATTGTTGCACACACCCCTTCACATAAACACTAAGTTTGCACTCACAAATCAAATTGTCATAAGTACTATAGTGGAAGTTGAAACATACCAAACAGGAGACCAACTAAAGCAGTCTCCTTTACACCACACCCTTTCCCTCATGTACCCCAAACTTTAGCTCAAGTTCTTGAGACTTCTAGAGAAAACGTGATCACTTTGCAAGCATAAGAAAACTTGTGAGACAAAGGTGAGAAGTTATGGAAAGTTGTAGAACTCTTAGAGTTGAAGTCACCACTACCCAAGTGGGGCAACAATGTTTGTTGTTTAATGTAGCAGCACTTTGTTTTGACAAAAATTCTTCAATAGTGCTTAGATCCTACTTGCTAACATTTCTAGATCAATATAGCTCATTTCCAATGTTATATCAGTCATTTTCCATGTGCATGAATTCTAGTTTTTAGAATTATTTATTGTATTTCCTAGTTTCATTTAACATTTCCCAACTCTTGTGTCCGGGACGGCCTACCAGGCTGGGGGGAATGGGAATCATAGTTCCAATTAATTAGTTCATAATTATGCTTATTGTTTGTTGTTATATTGGTTTATGAAGTATTAGGCACTTAGAAACATTAGATGTGTGTTTCTTGTATGTTACACTAAATAACACTTGTTTTTATATCTTTCATGTAGTGACTACCATCTTTCGGTGTGGAAATGGAGTCCTCGGATACTTTGTCAGCATGTCCTCCTCATCTAAATCCATACCATTTGTTGTGGCTTGCCAATGGGATTTCGTACTGTAATCTTGCACATGTTGACCACTCTATTGTTTATAATACATCCATTTAATGTTTTGATCCACCTTATGCCCTATGGGATAGAATTTTATACATATTAATTCCTTAAATTCTTTATATTTATTAATAATAGGCTTATTTTTCTTTTCACAATTATCAACATGAGTCTCCCACCCCACAAGAGCATGACCCTCCATTTTAAGGCATACAAAGTTAATTCTTTTTGCACCACTTTGTTATGCACACTAAAATATGTTTCAAGTTATTTAATTTATACATCCAAAACAATGCATTTATTTATCCATCAAAATATTTAGTTTCTACTTTTGTGTCTACTTTAAATGGACTTATATTTGTTCCTTTATCTTCTTGTAGTTCTTTCAATAAATCTTCTTCTTTTACTTGATTTTCCTCACCAATTCCAAATGTGTTGGTAAGTGCTTATACTAAATCACCTATAGAAGATTGTTCTTGCATCATTTTACTTTGTTGCATAGCCAAACGCTTCTATTGTCTTCACCATTGCTAAGTTTCCATGATGCCCTTCATATAACATTCAAGTGCAATCACTCTTGCAATCAATTAATATATCATTATGAATTATATTCATCATTGTAATCTTCTCCTTTTTTATCAAGTTTATGAATATATCTTCATGCCACATTTAGTTTGTACATAGGTGGACTCAACTAGTCAACACTTTGTGGCAATTTTATTGACCCCAAACCCACTCATGGGTTTATTAACATGATTCTAAACAATTAATGGCATCTATGGAAAACATATGATGTTTGGCAATATGTTCATGTAGTTTTGGTATGGGTATTGTTTTTATAGCATTTAAGTATATTGGAAACTCACTAAACCTAAATTATGGTATCTCATAAGCAGTGATACTAAGAACTTTGATGATTGGCTATGAATTAAATATGTACTAAAACTCCATCATTGGTCATGGCAATTTGTAACATGGTGATAATGAGACTTGTTGAAAGGGTACACAATGCATTAATGATACATCTTGGAACTATAAATGATAGAATGATATGCATATGAATAGGATCACAACATAGCAATATTATTCATTAACATTCCACTCATATTTATATTCCATTACTTGTATAGAAACAAGTGAAAGAAAATTATGCTTTAATCTAATGAGTGCACATTTGATTAAAATCATACCTGCGCTTGTGAAATTCTACAAGAACACAAGACTTTTAACTTCAAACTAAAATTACAGATGGTTCATAAGGCACAACACTTGCTAAAGGTTTTGAAAATGGGGTAGCAAGCTAAGTGGGCTTGATCTTTGGGGAAACTCCATGGTTAAGCATGCTTGAGTTGGAGTAGTACTAGGATGGGTGACCCCCTGAGAAGTCCCCATGCTTCACGCCTGTGAGCATCACCTAGATGCAATGAGTGCTAAGTGGGCCATTGATTCTCATCAGAGATGGGTTCATGTGAACCACTACTCATGAAATATAGGTAAACGAGTTTAACTCAAGAACTACATAGTTGAATCTTGATATAAATATCATAATTTGATGCACTATAGAAAATACCTCGTTATTAATTGAAGCGCTAAAGGGGCTCTTTAATGAATGGTTCATAAGGCACAACTCTTCATACAGGTTTTGCAAATGGGATTGCAAGCTAAGTGGGCTTGATCTTGGTGGAAACTCCATGGTTAAGCGTGTCGTGCAATACTAGGTGGGTGACCTCTCAAGAAGTCCCGAAGCTTCACCCCTATGAGCATCACCTAAATGCAATGAGTGCCAAGTGGACCATTCATTCTCATGAGAGATGGGTTCATGTGAACCACTAATCATGAAATAGTCCTCATATAAATATCATAAAATCACAAATGTTAATGAAAGATGTCCATCCAAATCACATAATTTATAAACCTTTGTTGTATTGTTGATTTGATTGCTTGCAAATAGTGCAGTTAAGTTAATGCTTAGATTTTCACATATGATGTATGGAATTGAGGAAGTTTTTTTGTTGTGTTTATCTTTTCAAAAATCTACTAATTAGAAAATGGTATGCCATTAGGGTTTAGTCTTCTAGTGGCCTTGCATAGCACATACAGGATGAATTTGGAAGAATGAACCCGATGATCTTAAAAGTTAATCTAATCCCCCTCAATAAAAAAATTTGAATTTGTCTTCTCGACTCACTAGGATGGGTTTGTTGCCCAGACTGGTTGGCTCCTTTGTTTTCTCATATAGAAATGAATCCACTACGTCAAACTTATCTGATTACAAGCTAGGAAATTCCACCTAGATCAAATGCATTTTGTTTTATTCATCTTAAGGTGAAGAGTTCAACAAAGGTCAAACCCATCTAAATGACCTTGTCTAAACTACCTAGATCTACCATTGGATTGCTAGGGTTCCAAACTTTCCCCAAGTCTATTTCTTTTGTCCAATTTCATATTCACAGTAGACTAGCTTATCAATTCCTTTTCTTTATCTCGTAAGCATTTGTTTTTTACTTGTCATTTTTAAATATTGACAAAATTATGTTTACTAAATTATTGGTCGATTTGGAATTAATCTGACAAGTTTTTCAATTCCAGAGAACACATTTTTTCTACCTATACATTTTGAGTGTCAACTTGAACGCTAAGGCACATAGCCCTAAAGTGTACACTCCTCTAATCCTAAACAAGCATGAAATTTCCTTTTCCACTTTTTGGCCTTCAAACTCTTAAAAGCAGTATTTGGCTATCTTACCCGAGTTCCACCAAATGATTTTCTATTAAAAGTGCTTTAAAACGATGAATGGTGGACATTAATCAAATATTGAATATCAGAACATATATTTTCATGATTGCCAATTAACTTGTCAATCTATAGTTTTAGATTTGATGTTCTCCAAAACTTGATCGTTTATAGGCTATATATCCCACAATCACAAAGATTGAAATGCAGCTTTATTTGTTTGACTTAAAGAAACCCAACCCCAAAATATTTTTAAAAAAATACTAAAGATTTTGAGCCAAATGATACACTTCACTAATTACTTCAGTGGTTTTTTAAATCACGCATCTTGAGAACCGAATTCAAAGCATGCATGCACACAAAGATAATTGTTATTATTTGTGTGAAGTTTACCACCGATAAAGGCCAAGAGCCATTTTTTTTTAATAATATTCTTGAGTACAAGATTATTTTTGTATTCACGACTATGTACTACATTAAGGTGTTCCTAAATCCATTTCAGTTTACTAGCACCAATAATACACAAAGGAAGCGTATAAGAGAGTGTACAGTTTGGGCACATACTAGCGTCCTTTTTTGAAACAAGTGAGAAACTTTAAACTTATTTCATATTCCTCAGTCCAACAGTGGGACCTTCGTTGTCTCCTTGCATGTCAATAGTCACAAATGACTTTCCCCCATTTCAATAAGCCAAGGACATGCATCTTGATTTTGTTATCCATAAACTGAATAATAATAATAAGGCCAAGGTGCAAAGCATAGAGGATTTTCTGCACTTGTAAACCTCTACAACACATATCATACAGAAATTAGTTTATTTGCTTTCCTGCATGCAGAGCCCTCTCTCATTGTTCTCTGTATGGCTGACGCTTAGTCCTTTTCATGAAAAAGATAACCACCTTGTCGGATTCAGTGGGCTGAAGTAAACCACAACCAACTTGCCAGAATCAGTGAGCTGAAGAAAACTGCAACCACTTGCAGAGTACAGTGCCAAGAACGGATAAGTCTTTGTTGTGAGCAGCAGGCAAGGAAAGAAAAATAAGAGGACCAGAAAGAGGGAGTAGAGAATGAATGTTTTCAGAATGAATAATGTCGGAGTATGCCACTTCAAAAAAAACCCAAACCAAAATAGAAACGAGTGCCAAAGCAGACAACATTAATGTTTGCCACCATCCCATATCCTTACAATGATTTCCTCACAGTTAACATTTTTTTACCTTTAAAATTTTGAAAAAAAAGGGTTGACTCTTTTGTTGGAATAATAATTTCTTCGAGTGCAAGGAAAACGGCCGTCAGATTTTATGCGGTCAAAATCGTCATCATTCCTAACAATAGTGAAGCAATTGAAAGATAATTTGGCTTTCTCGTCATTAATGAGCCTAAGGCTTGCTCCAAAGTCCGACATTAGGAAGATCTGGTTTTTTGCCATAGGGGGCCAAAACCAAGATATTTAAACTCAATTTCACAACAATTTTGTTGATGTTATGTTCATGACCAGATGGATACCTTTCCAAATTCCAAAGATTTCAGCAATGTTGTATGAGATCGTGCCCAAAATCCAACTAAGTGAGGTACGTGCTAACATTCTTAAATCCATTTTAGTTTTCTAATTATATTTGTTTGGTTTTCCAGCTATATTTTTCAGCATAGCAGCTTTTGTCAGCACAATGAACCATGCCATGATTTTTAATTTCCACCATCTTATTTTTTAATTGTTCCTTGCATAGGTTGACTGCAACCATCTTGTTATTGACTGAGATGTGATTCACCTCTTCCCACTACCAGAGAGAACTATGCTGTCTACATTTGTCTTTGTCCAATCTCATAAGCTGTTCCGGCACAAGAATTAATTCTATCAACCTCACAACTGTTTAATATTGCATCGGTCAATATAATGAAAACACTGAGTTGTTCAGTCTCTCTATTTATATTTTAAAACTTAAGTTGGGGATAGAAAACCACATGGTGATGCATGATTCTTTTACAAGCAATGCCTGCATTTAAAATCCTGTAGAGTATAACACAAATGCATAGGGGTAATTAGGAAATATATTTCATATAAAGATAATGTCTTACTGCATGGAAAGTTTGCTTCTGGACTGTCTTCTTCTCTATCCAGTTCAAATAGTCCTCCTATAGGGCAGTAAAATAATACCTCCTCTGGTGCAGTACCGTAATTGTGTCCGAGCTGCTACTGTAATTGCAGTTAACCTTCAACAAAGAATGAGTTTATATCTTTCCAGATAACTTAGAAACTTAAAAATGTTATGATTTGGCCTTGAAAGTGCTTTTTGCACATAACAACATGACATTATGGGAGAGTGCACGAGGTCTTGATCTTCTTGAAGAGAACTTTTTTTGCCTAGTTCCCAAGTTCAACAGGAGCACAGGTGTTAAACATATGATCAACATTTAGACTTCAGAGTACAAGTTTCCTCAAGTTTTTGTACACTGTACACAAAACTAGAATAATGTTTCTGAAAGAATTTCATGGGAAAAGAGGGAAGAAGGGGAAAAGTGGGAAGAAGTTGAAAGCCACCCTAGGGTGATGGGTCAACCATTTTTTCCTGCGCTAAATCTATAACTTACAATGAACATAAGTGATTTGTTTCCTTATGAATCTGCTGTCAAGCAAAGTAGCTGGCTTATCGATAAATCAAATCATGTGTTGAGCTAGAAATGGATATGAAGCTCGGTGTGATGACCGTATATGATTAATTTCTCCACAAAAAAATAAATATATAACTAGAAATAGATATGAGATATTTATAGTAATCCAACAGATCTTATTTCAACAAGCCTCGACACTATGCTGAACCAAGAATATATTATACATGGGGCAAAATTTAAGCAAAAATCTCAATTAGCACCTCGGGATATATATAAGACTGTCATGGTACAATTTTGAATAATCACAAACATCACGTATCGACTCCTTATCATCTAATGAATACATGATGTGCAGCTCACTAATTATCCCAGTAATTTCTAAGCTGAGACATGTGTAACAAAAGATCATCTCTTCCGAGATTGCTAACACTGCTAGTCATAATCCAGGGAGGGGGCTCACGATAGTTTTTCTTGATAAGATCTTGAAAATCTTTTATGTTTCCCTCAGCTGGTTTTAGACCACTCTTGCCTGATTTCCTTTTGTCACATTTTGTAAACACAAAAGTTAATGGAATCTGCAACATAAAATACACAGTAAGTATCAAAATTAACATCAATAAACTATTTGCAAGAAACTTAAAAAGAACAATCACCCTATATAGATAAATTTCTACATACATTGTTGCGGCCAAGCCAATTGGCACAATCAAGGTCAACTTTCTGTGGTGGGACACTGGCATCAACAAGAAGTAACACAGCAACTAATGTATCTCTATTCAAAAAGTAGCCCTTCGTGAATGTGTTCCAATCAAGTCGTGCTGATTCAGGGGCATTGGCATACCTGTAAAACATTCAGATGTCCACTCAGACTATGGTGAACACTGAAAACCCAATTTAAAAAAGAAAAACCAAAAAACATTCTCTATACTCCAGGACATCTCATGCAATAGAGTGGCATGCTTTAGCATAGGCATACCTGTAAAACATCCAGAGGTCCACTCGGACTATTGTGAAAACCAAAAAGCATTCTCTATACTAAAGGACATTTCATGCAATACAGTGGCAGGCTATAAAAATATAATGCAAATAACTAGCAAAATAGACCGAGTTTGTTTATTGGTAAAGAACTAGCTTATGGATCTAAGGAACCAATAAGCTTCACTACAAATGATCATTGGGGTTAGGTTTTAGTCCATGCTATAAATTGCTGCCAGGTTTAAGAGAACTTTACATTTCACAATTTATATTTATAGACAAAACTCTAAGTCAAATAATAGAACTTTTCTACAACAGCCTTTGACTGAATACACGTCCTGACACCTTGCAATTGATTAAGGAAACCTCAGAAATTTCCATCATGATCATCTTAAGAGATGAACATTGAAAACCAAGGTCACAAGACCACGGTACTAGAGAGTCCCTGTTATTTAACTCAGAAGACTCCTTCCTATAATCAGTATCTCCATCAATACGGTTCAGCAAATTTATATGACAAGATTGACCCAAATGATTAATTCGTAGTAATTCCATTTCAGATTTTGATCTTCCAATATAGAAAAACATAAACTGATCCTCAGATTTTGATTTTCCGAAATGGCTGTCTTTAATCTCATCAGGTAACATAAATTTCATGATGTGCCAAACACCATTATTTGGCATTATTTTTTCCCAACCTTCACAGAATTTTTAAAAAGACGTCACTAATTACTATAAAGTCATAAACAACACATACCTTGTAGTTTTACGACCATATTTTATGAAGTGATGAGTGACAAATGTATGTCACGAGGATGAATTCACTAAAATAGCTCAATCAGAGCAAGTAATACATCTCTAAGCAACAGCTCTATTAAGGTTGCATCCTTCTTAAAATTTACAACTTAAATAATGTCATCAAAAACCCAAGAAGAGGCATGATCTCTTTCACAGAACCAGCTCGCCTGTGCATGAATAACTTGGCAAAAGAAATTCTATGAAATGTGTACCAAAACCTGAAAGAAATCGTAGCAAAAAATATCAATGCATTGAGGAAAAAGAGAAAAGGTGGACAGGATAAAATTTCAAATGAATGGAACAATGTGAATTTTGTCATCAAAAAGATAAGAAAAACCACCTAAAATGCCAAAAACTACCAATAAATCTTGTAGTACCATTTTCTACAGTAAATCACTACCAACAAGCTTTGACAGAATATTTTCAAAAATAATTCATCATTTTTGTGTATAAGAATGAAGTTCGAAAAAATCCTTAAAAAAATTTAAGCATTCGATATTTGTTCATGGGTGTTCACCGATTTTTTTTACAAATTCATATTTACTAATTAATGTAACCCTATGCTCTCTCCATCCTATCAATCAATCTCCTTCAAAGCCTTATGGTCAATCTCCTCAACCTCTTATTTGGGCACATAAATGACCTTGACATCCTAGAGATCAAGTCCATAAATCACATGCCTATCAAGTGCAAGATCTTGCAGTTAAGGAGATAGACTCTCCCTATAAGTCGATGAAATATGGATCAATGAGTTTGACTCAAAAACTATGCAATTGAATCCTAATAAAATATCAAATAATTTGACACGCTACGAAAAACACAACCTACTTGTTAATGAATGAGTTAAGGAGCTCTATAATGAATGGTTCAAAAGGCACAACACTTGCTAAAGGTTTTGCAAATGGGGTAGCAAGCTAAGTGGGCTTGATCTTGGGGGGAAACTCCAAGCGTGTTTGAGTCGAAGTAGTACTGGGATGGGTGACCTCTCGAGAAGTTCCGATGCTTCATCCCTATGAATCACCTGCAATGAATGCTAAGTGGACCATTCATGCTCATGAGCGATAGGTCCTTGTGAACCACTGCTCATGAAATATGGGTCAATGAATTTGACTTTAAAAACTATGCAATTGAATCCAGATAAAATATCACATAATTTGACACACTGTGAAAAACACCACCTACTTGTTATTGAATGTGCTAAGGAGCTCTATACTGGATGCTTCATAAGACACAACACTTCCTGAAGGTTTTGCATATGGAGTAGCAAGCTAAGTGGGTTTGATCTTGGGAGAAACTCCATGGTGAGTTTGAGTTGGAGTAGTACTATGATAGGTGACCTCTCAAGAAGTCTCAATGCTTCAGCCCTATGAGCATCATCTAGATGTAATGAGTGCTAAGTGGATCATTCATGCTTATCAAAGATCAGTTCTTGTGAACTTAGTGAACTGCTACTCATGAATATGGGTCAATGAGTTTGATACAAAAACTACACAATTAAATCCTAACAAAATATCACATACTTTGACACACTGTCAAAAACACCACTTTCCTCTTAAAGATGTATTTATTATCATTTCTAATATAAACCTATTTCTTAATTGTAAATAAATAAACAACAAAGAACTATAAATCTATAATAATCATGTACAGAACATAATATAAACTATAATTATTCTGATAATAATTTGTTACTCAAACTGAACAAATATGGCATTGAGATTTACACCTCTAAGAATGGGGTAAAACCATAAAAAGGATTGCATGTATGGATGAAGGGCATCATGCATGAAAAAGTTTAGATTATACAATGATGTTCTTTCATTGTAGTTTGTGCCATAGGGTCTAGAAGTTACTATAACAACTATCATCCTCTTAAGTTATTCACAAACTATGTTGCAAAAAACACAACAGGAGCACCCCATTGAGCATTTTAACATGCAGAAGCACATAAGCATTGCGAACAGTTGTTTCAAGGGCTCTTTGTCGCAGGACTTTGCTTCTGCAATAACCATGTTCGGTAGCATTAAGGATTATTTTGATCTAAAAAAATGCATCTATGTGCATTGCACCATCTCTGAAACCCTCTAAAAATTGCTGCCTACCATCCCACAAAAACACCCATGCTGATTATCTTTTGCATTGTCTTCGTTCAACTCTGCACTGACAAACCCCTACAAAAAATAATCCCTTTATTCTGATGCCCATCTTCTGACACAAACCTCATGTTGACCATTCTTTTATAATTTGCAATGTCCTCTTTCAATTCCACATCAAAAGGACTCCTCCGATCTTTTATATGCCCTTGTGACACTGCACAATATTCCCGTGTCACAAAACATAATCCCTTTCTTCTGATGCATAATCACAAGGTTGTCATGACTCCTTGCCATCATTATCACAAATCTGTGATTTTATACCAGAGATGACCCACAGGTTAATAATGTCTTCTACACGGCAATGGCATCGTTTACCAGCATTGGAATAAAACAGCCTTTGAGATACATTGAACTAGAACTGGTAAGCAATTGTAAGATCCATTCAATTTAGCTGTCCCTGAATTCCCTCTAGATTATGCATCACATCCATATGATGCATACACTCATATCAGTACTGTTTTGCACTGAAAGATCTAGAATAATCCTTCATTATATTTTAATGAGTGCTCTTTTCTCCATTTTGTTTTGTCCCAAGTTTTACAAAATTTAAACAGCTGAGTGATATAATATGGACTCTTTTTCTTTAAAAACGAATTATAAATTTTTGGGTAAACTAGCATAAAATATAGACAATGTCATACAAAACTATTATTGAATAATCAATAATGGACATCTTTATTACTAAAATTTAAAGAAAAAAATAACTACATAATTAACTACAAACAATCTCAATTATATATTTACTTTTATGTTAATCGCACGGATTTCTTCGACATAAAGACAAAAAAAATACTTGCAGTTGCTTTCTATGTCCTAATTATTCTCCCATCTTCCTTCAAGATTCAGTTGGCATACCAAAAACAGAAAATTATACAGATATTTATGATGCTTTTGGAGAGCATCATTAAAAAAAATATCTAGCCTGTTTGAAATGACATTTTCTTAATAATCCCCTATCAAAAAGCAGGTTGGTTGTAATCTATTTTCAGTAAATAAAAAAATATCTAGCCTGTATGAAATGACATTTTCTCAATAATCCCCTATCAAAAAGCAGGTTGGTTGTAATCTACTTTCATTACTTTATCTTTGATAAAAACTATGGATGTTTGTTCATTGCTTTACTACTACAAATTTTAGCTTCTATGTATCTTCATTTATGCATTGACAACATTTTTTATTATGTCTAAACCATAGTATGAAAACTCAGGACTCAGCAAACCCAATCTTGACCCTATACCATTAACAATGTGCATGATTAATGAATCTTTAAAGCATCTCTAGATTTTTTAATTAACAGTATATGTTTCTGTGTAACACCAAATTTGTTTCTTATGTGCAGCCTCTCTAACCATATTTCGCATCATGTTGGTGTTGCAATTTCTGTTTCTGTAATGTCCCCAATCAGACAACCTCAAGGAATAGATGATTTTTCAAACATATGCTAGCTGAATCAATAATCAAATGCTAAATGTAGATACCCAAACCCTAGCTGATCAGCAATAATGGAGTAATGCAAACCCTTGTAAATCAGATGTACACTTCCAAACAGCAGAGTCAAGCTCTCACAATGCTGATGTATATCTCAATTGCAATGTAAACAGCAGATCTAAATGGTATATGTCAAAATATATCAAATATGATTGCTGATTTATGGCTGATTTCTCATGAACAGCAAATATAAACCCTAGGATAACAAATATACTCAGATCTGATCCGTGACAGCAAATTTCAGATTATTGGCAACTCTTACAAGTGAATAGATTCAACCAAACAACAGTGTATTTTGCAAATTCTCCGAAATTATCAGCAAACCAGCAACTTGCAATTTATTTCAAAATCTTCCGAAATAGTGAAAACAACATCCCACAATACTGATTTGTGTTTTTAGAGACCCTCAAGTGCAAATTAAACAAGTACGCAGCAGATCTGAACTATAATAAACTGATACAAATTTGTAACCCTTGCATACAAGCTCACAATTAATCATAAATGATATTGCAACAGCAAAAACCTTCAACAATAACAAGGTACATCAGAAATAAAAGGTGTAACAGCAAGGGGTTGTTTACAAGTTACAACCAACAACACTGTCCAGGTACTGAAACAATTTATAATCAACTCAAATACCAACACAAAATGATGTAATTTGTCAAAGGGGTTGTGCTTAAATGGCAAGGCCATAAGGTTCTCAAGATGGAGATCCAAGTTCGAATCCCCCAAGTGACATCTATAGTTGAATTCCAAGCTGTGGCTCTTGGACTTCCATTGTGGCTTCTATGTTGAATAAGTAATCTAGGTTGAATATGTGGACAAGGAGAAGGTCCCCCTTGTGACCTCCGCTGGTGTGGGGCCAGCCTAAATAATCCCTCCTTACCGATCAAAAAAACGAAAAACACAAAATGATGTAATTCCACTTACAAATTAGGCGATCCAACTCCATACAGCCGTATGGCAACCCAATCCATGAATTTCAGAAAGGGTCTTGTGTATGGCAGCCTGAATAATGTGTGATCAGACTATAATAAATGCAAATCTGAGCAAATAACTGTTGTATGGCTAGTGCTAGGGCTAAACAGTGGCTCCCAAATGGTGTGGCAGCTGTTGAAATAGATGCTTGGAAACTCCTTCATCAATGCTGAAAACTCTAAAACTCTTCAAAATACAACAAACCCTAGGACTAATTTGACTTACAACAGCAAACTTCCACTCTAAACCCTAGGCACAGCACCAAGGGTGGCTAAAAACATTCACTATATACTGGTGCAGCCACTTGAGGGCTAAAAATGATGTCAACAATGGCTGGAAACCTCAAAGCGCAGCTGGTTCAAGGATTGGAATATCCACAAACAGCAAATATAAATCGTTCTAACCCTTCACAAGCTGAAATCTTCAATAAATCACTGTAGCGGCACTAAAGCAGCAGCATGTAAACTTGAAAACTTGGTCAAAAATGTTGATTTGATAATGTGATACAATTTGCTTGCAAATATGAATCCAACAACTGCAATTAATAAGCCCAAATGCAATCCTTGAGTAGAATCGCCTCAAAAAATATGAGGGTTTTCATCCCCAAATCCAATTATGGAAAACCAAGAGGGTTATCATCTTCCAGATCTCCAACACCAAGGGATTTTGTCCTTGAATGCTTCAATCTCCAAAATGGAAGAAATAATGAAATGACAAAATTGAATGATTTGTTTTATGCCTTTGTCCTTTATTTTATAGTTGCCTTTCTCAAGCCCTCCACTTATTTTATTTTTATTTTTATTTTACTTTCCCTCCAAGTATTTATAAATACTTTTTAAATTACATTCATGGGTCCCCTTTTTGAATTACATTTGAATAAAAGTGTTAAAAACACTTTTTTAAACTTTTTTTTTTAATTAGTAAATGCTTTTGACCAGAGCTATGAACCAGTGAGGCCACAACACGAAGGACCTCATCCCCCGACATGAACACGACATTAGTGCTGGTGGTTCAAAACCACAAGCTCATTGGCCTAGCGAGAGCTTTAAGCCCACAAACTCGTTGACCCAGAAGGGGCCCTACAAGGATGCAAGGCCCACGAACTCGTCGGCCTAGCGAGGGCTTTAAGCTTGCAAGCTAATTAGCCCAGCAAGGGCCCTGCGAGGATGCAAGGCCCACGAGCTCATTGGCCCAACAAGGCTCAAAGCCTGCGAGAAAGCCCGCGAGCTCATTGGCCCAACGGGGGTTTGAATCTTGGTGCCAAGGATAACGCCACAATTTAACCATCACATTGTGCCATGAACAACATTTTTTTAAACATTACATAGGACTTATAATAATATTTAAGTTGCCCATTTTGAAAATAAAATGATTGAGCCCACTTAAAATATTATTATTTTTTAGTTCTAAAAAAGAGGACATGACAATTGCTGGTAACATAGTTTACAAACTTAAACAAACATCCCAACCGCACACTAAAACTTCAATCCTATTTTATCAACTCACTCAACAAACTGGAACTAGGCCAAATTCACTTAGCAATAGAAAATTAGCTGAAACTTCTTAGAAATGTTGTCAATGATCTCATGGTCAACACATTTCAGTTTAAGACATCTACAAAGACTCTCTCTCTCTCTCTCTCTCTCTCTGATTTATAAATACATAGTTGTTATATCCAATCTCCTTTGCAGAAAAGAAAGTTTTCCAGCTCCCCATTCTACTTGATGTATCCCACATGGATCACTAGGTCAATGATTTTAGTTCATCTTCTCTAAAGCCCACAGAAAGATCAATATGATGCAAATTTAAACTTTGTAATGGGTTTGCCAATAACCTTGGATGAATACAAATCAGTCCAGAATTGGCTTGGGTCCAGCCCTGGCCTGGCCATTCAGCCCAGGCATGTCTGATGAGGCCGTACCCTTGTGGAACCCACGGGGTTCCCAAAAATAATTGCAGTTTAAAAAAAATCTAACCCACCCTAAAAGTGCATCACACGCATGTGCACATGTGTACACACAATGAAGTACACAGACTGCTTAACCAATATGAAGGAGATCTAAGGCAGAATGGCAATCCGTTGTGGAGGAAGGTGTGTGCAAACTATGGTAGATTTGTAGCTGCTCCTTGACCGAACCCTACCGGTGAGGTCTATGGAAATAAGGAGGAGAGATCCAAGAGCAAAGCAAAAGTCCTATGATGGATTGTTGTGATGACCTGTCAACCCTAGTGTGACAGTAATTGTCTACCAAACTGTAATGTCCCTTATAAGAAGATTCTTATTTTTAACTTTGCACACAAGAATGACTTCTTAAAGGAAACATTAGTAATAAATAAGATCAATAAATCATATTAGAATATCCAAATTAGGGTTAGTAACCACATAATCAATATCATCATAAATCAATAATTCAAATATTCATTTTCTTAATTCAATTCTTAATCATTCCATTTGAGTCTCATGATATACTTAGGGTTGTCCACTATGCATTAATCTTATCCATTTATAAACCCTAGTGGAGATGGGGTATAGATATAGAACGCAGGTTGATAACATTTGGCCCAAAGGCTTTGCCACACACCTGATGGTTCCTGACCATTTGGCTCAAGTTGGCTTCACCACACGCCCGGTGGTTCCTAACCAAACTTGAGTAAAGCCCATCTCTATTTGTTGTAGGCCCAAAGGCTTCGCCACACGCGCGGTGGTTCCTCACCGTTAGGCTGAAGTTGGCTTCGCCACATGCCCTGCGGTTCCTCACCATTAGCTTCACCACACACCCGGTGGTTCCTCGCTAAACTTGAGAGTCACCTACCAAAAGAGACTTATCATAAACTACCGCCCTTCCCTAATCTAACCCATACTCTCACCAGGTGGTTGATAGATTAACATTATAATTTGAGACACTTAGACCCTAGTCTATCATGAGCTCATTCTTTATAGAAAAATAAATAAATATATATATATACTCAGAAATATATTCTTCTTGCTTTATACTTTATTTTCTGTTGTTGTAATAAGACTGAATAAGACGTATTGATGATGGTTAAATGAAGTGAAGTGTTTGAATGATTGTTGAATGATCAATGATTGATCCTTAATGAACTCCACCGATTCCCTTTTTATATTCCTTGGAAGAGGGATGTCTTATCATAAAAGGCATAGCCAAACCTCAAAGGATGCAACTGTTGTTAATTACCTTACATAATACTAATCGCAGCCTTTGACTAACACATTCGCTGCTGAATAAGACTAACTGCAGCGCTGCCTTAACACTAATATCTTTGTCTAACTCTAAGCGCCACCTCTCTATAATCGCTACCTTAATTCGTATGAATTTCTGCATATTAATATAAGTGCTTAATCATTGTAGTGCATCCTTATAATTATCCTTTTGTCTTATTTACAGGTCAGCACCACCTCATTGCTGCCTTAGAGGAATCGCTGCCTGCTGCTCTTTTATTATATCGTTTTCCTAATGGTCATTGCTTTATTTAGCAGATCGACTAGCATGTTATACTTGTTATTAACTTTTGGGAGTTCTTTTATCTTTTATCGTTGTATTTAAAACCCTCCTTGAAGTCATACGATTTGCCTTATAACTTATGTTTTGTCTTTATTCATAAATTGTGTTTTGTGACTTTTGTCTCATTCTTTAAATTCCCCTTTTGAATTGCTCTTTTATGATATTAATCTTTGATATCACTGCTGCCTTAGTAAAATATATTTATTCATATTAATTTTATATATTTATATTATTATATTATGATAATCATAATTATAATAATATTTATATTTATATTATTAACATGTTATTTATATGTATATAATAATATATTACATTATAATTAAAATGGACAATATTATATTTGTATTTATATTTATTATTTATAAATACAATAAATATATTATATTGATAATATTATATATGTTTATGAAATATTATTATATACCTGATTATCATCAAAGTGACTTCTCCGTCTTATCATGGTGTTTAAATCTTTAATTTAAACAATGTCTTAATATCGGGACATGACACAAACAGCCTGTAGATCAAGCAATGTGAGAGTAAAGAGTAGATAGAGAATAATTGTTAGATATTGTTTGGGTGAAAATGAGTTTCCACGTTTTATATAAGGATCCTACAAGCTTCAATATGGATACACTAATGCGAACAACTCCAAAAAACAAGGGATTGGAGGACTGAATGCCAAAAAGGACAGAAACTGGCAGTTGACGGCCTCAAAGACCAAAAGGAGGACATCAAGGGGTGACACCATAGCTATTCAAAAATCAGCAGTAGGAAAGAACAAAATACTGTGGATTTTCTCATAAAAGCAGCGGTGGAACCACTGATTTTCCCCTAAGAAGACCTGTCAACACTAGGAGAAGGGAAGCTCCCGCAAATTGATCTCAAGTAGTCCTGGCAGTTTCTGCCGGTCATTATAACTCAATCATTAAAAGTTAGCCCATAATCAAATCCAGAAAGGGTCATTATAAGCAGTACGTGCACAAAGCCACACTAGCAGCAAGGGAAATGTCAAAAACAATCTTACACAACAACCTACAGCCTCAATTATAGGAGCATGCAAGCAAGCACTCTGAATAAAACAATAATAATTAAGACCTGTGAAGCCAAAAAGACGTTAACTGTGATATGTTTCTCATTCTGTTTGACTATCAACCTTCCAAGAAGCCAAACAAATAAGAATGTTACCATGCATAAATACCATATCATGAAATCGAAAGGAAAAAGGGAGGGTGAGCAGAAAGAAAAAACTAGTCGTCCAGATATTGGTCTGGATTGTACAGCCCCTCATAGTGAAGTTGCTATAAAGAGAACACTGAAACAGATTAGAAACCTTCAGCTCTCAGTGCTCACCAAACTTACAGAAGCCAATGAAGTTGAAATTTCTAAGTTTTGTATGATTTTCTGTCTGTGAATGTATTCTGGTATCCCCTTTGTGTCTTTGTTTAATTGTACCCTCCAGAGATCAAGCGGTTGATCATTGATTGAATCAACCCTCACACCATCAAAATCACTGATATAATTTACATATACGAGATGCACGGTTAAGTTATTTTTTCATTCAATCATTGTCTAGTCAATCTGCCACTATAAGAACTACTACTACTTCCATGGTCTCTCTTGACTCATTCACAAGCATAGATTCAATTGTGCTTGGACACAATTGTTAGAATTTGTCATCTACACAACAAATCTACCCAAAACCTGATGCCTATGAGTTAATCACAATTACCAGGAAAATGAATAAAGATATTGTAGTCAATATAATGGAGCACTAGTTACACAGAGGAACATACAAATATATAGGCCACTTGGATACATGAATCAAGGAGATGACACGTCCAAGAGGTATGAGTTTAACTCCCAATTACTACCAATCAGGATGTAAGTTAACTCGGTCTAACTAAGACAGAGGTGGCACCCAACTACCATCAATTAAGGATTGATGAAGCAGTGAGGCAATGGTGGCACTTGTGTACCTCAAGTCAAGGTGTACACGTCATTATTAGCTACCTAGGTGAGAATAATTAAATATTCTTAATATCCTAAATAAACTTATTGAATAGGTGCAATATCACACTTAAGATAGAAGATATTCAAGGTGAAGAAAATATTACACCAACAGCCCCCCCATAAGTGCAACTTAAGTGAAATGAAAAAAGAGAAATGGGTCCCAACAAAAGGCCATGTTAGGTACCCATGTCAATAAGTCCCCTCCCCCTGAAGAAGAGAATGAAGAACTCCCCAACGAGAGAGAATGAAGAGAGAGAGTAGGTAGCCCCCCCAAATGTGATGCCTCCCACACTAGAGATGGAAGGATGATACAACAAGCTAAAGAAGATCCATGCGCACTAAACCACATTCCTTCCCTTCAGAAAAAGTAAACTCAATGGTGCATTCGAAGCTCTTCCCAATCTAGAAAAGAGGGAAGAAAATGCAAGATGAATATCTCTGGTAACTATACTACAGTCTCCAAGTCGATGATGAGAAGTGCCCAGATCGAATCAAGTGTCCCAAGCCTAACTAAAGATGATGGCAAGTCAAAGCACAGTGGAAACTAAAGTAGCACAGGAGCCAAAGAAGATGTGACAATAACTCCAATGGAACTGTTGTCGAAGAGGAAACTCAAGTCCTAAAAGGTGTCCTCAAAATTTGCAATATAGGACTCAGAAAATAGATACTCAAGATCTACTAAGTACTTGTCCCAATGAACTACCTCTGGAAAACATATATAGCCTTGTTGAATCAAATCATTAGAAGCCCCCTCAGAGGCAACACTAAACTCAATGAAGGTAGGAAATGATGGTGAAGTCTCAATGCATGTCATGAGACTACACTACTCATCCATTGATGGTGTGTCCACACTAGATGGCTAAGTATGAACAACTAATAAATTTGCAAGTGCTTGTGTAGAGGAGTCCTCAATCTCAAAATCAACTAAAGTCTTAGGAGCATAAGGAAAAATCTTTGTTGTCTTAACGAGCAAGATCTTCCCATCTTCAAACGCTACAATTGTATCCTACGGATATGGTCAAAATTCGTTGAGAGGTATTAGACTATCCATCATAGAATCATCTAGGAATTGAAATTCATCAGAGTCTCTAAACATCTCCCAAATTCTAGTCCATAGGTCACAAGAGCACTCAATATGAGTGGTGGCCATCATGGTGTCAATGTTGACATTACACAGAACTAATCCTAAGATATAATCAATCCGGTCCTTCCATACAAATTTCTACCAATAGGTAGTGGGTTCAAGAACTAGTCCATAAAAAATTGGCAAGAATTTGACCCACCTAAAATGTTTTAGGAATCCGTCTTGCCAGAACTTGTAGCTCCATCTATCCAATTTGATTATTGCTAGATGTGTTTTGGTACCCATATTAACTCCTCAAATCAAACCAACATGCAAAACAAGAGTACCCCACCAAAATTGTAACTTATACTATTTTGATGGATAAAAGACTCCCTAAACAATTACAACATTTTGGACTTTATCTCAGAGTGATTACAAGTGCCACTTGCCAAATCAGCGAAGTGGTCTTGATTTTAGTGTATTACGGATGCCAAATTAGGCCGCAAAGATGATAATACAATTTTAATACATAATGGAATTGACCAAACTGCACCAATGAAAAGTACATGAAAAATTATGCACTTTTAAGAAAAATTGCACCCAAAAATATTACCGTATAAGCTTGAACGAAGCCTTGAAAATTCCCAAAACAAGAAATGTTCCACATCACCTATGAGAATCTGAAATTTCTGGAAAATCCAAAACCAAAATCAAGATCCATCTACACCACTGTGTAGCTCTCAAAAAGTTGGTCCATATCAAAAAAAAATTCTCTAAAAAAGGAGCAAAAATGAGCACATACGAAGCCCACAAAGATCAGGTACTAAAATCAAAACTCCATTGAAGAAGTGGGTCAAGGGGTAGGGAGGTAGGATGCTAATGTCAGCATGGCATCATCGACGTCGATTGATGGAATATTCCATGTTAATGGAAAATTCCATGCTTATGGAATGTGCTCTCAAGATTTCAGTTAGAATCTTCAAAACCACTATTTGTACTATAAAACTGCTTGCCAAAGTCTACAACTACCCAAGTCAAAGCAAAAAATTGCTTCCAAGCAAATCAAGGTGGTTTCGATGACAAAGTGTTGTTTCACGATGGGTCCACCAAAGGCATTGTTGGTCGCCGGAGTATTGGGCCGACAAGAACTCCCCAATTGGTGAGTAGTCCAGTGGAGTGCAAGGGACCCTACTCACAACAAGGGCCTACCCTACCATGGCAGGGTACAAGGGTACACCCCTATGAATAGCAAGTGCACAAGCACTTTAAAACAAAAAAAAATACACTTTTTTTTCAAATCATTTTTTTAAATGCATAAAATTTTATTTAACAAAAAAAAGACCTATGTCAAGCATGTGCAGGTTGTACGATCTGTACGTACAAGGGAGAAGGAAATCTCTAAATGCTTAAGGCAAAGTGTCCTATTTGGACAATTTAACGATTGATTTGTAAGTTTTTGAGTCTTTTGGACATGATGGTAAGATCATATTTGACCCAAAGTGCTCCAAAATATACTACCTATAGAATCTCCCAAGCAACCCTCATATGAAAACTTTTGCAAATCTGGCCTCCTATGTCTTATTTGGATGCAACAAAAAGCAAAATCTACTTTTTCAAATGCTATGAATTCAATGATGAGCTTAGATTTGCTTCAAAAATCTCTCAAAACAACCTGCAAAACAAAGCCACAAAGAAGAAACCCCCCAAAATCTAATCTCATTGCTCTCAAAAAATTAGAAATGGAATACCCTTAAGACACCATGGCTCTAATACCATGTTAGAATTTGTCCTATACACAACAAATCTACCCAAGACCTAACACCTATGAACAAAGATATTCTATTCAATATAATGGAGCATTAGTTACAAAGAGTAATATAAAAATATATAGGCCTCTTGGATGATTGAATCAAGGAGATGACATGTCCAAGAGGTATGAGTTTAACTCCCAATCACTCCCAATCAAAAGGTGAGTTAACTCAATCTAACTAAAACAGAGGTGACCTTGACTAAACAGAGGTGGCACCTAATTACCATCAATCAAGGATTGACAAGGCAGTGGTGGCACTTGTGTACTTCAAGTCAAGGTGTGCACGTCATTATTAGCTACATAGGTAAGAATAATTAAATTTCCTAATATCCTAAGTAAACTTATCAAATAGGTGCAATATCACACTTAGAATAGAACATATCCAAGCTACACCAACAATGATAGATAATCCATGTTTTGCTTCTTAATGGAAATTTTGAAAGAGAGCAAATCTTCAAGGAAATCAAATCAGTATTAGCAAGAACATTCACAATGACAAAGGGCATATCTTTGCTAGGACACGTCATAAACTTGTGTATAAAGTTATAAACCAATCTCAACCTAGAATAATTAATTCCTTTTACATTTGTTTTAAGAATCATACCAACTATGCATGAAGTTTTCAATCCTACCTTTCAATCCATTCAACTTCTTGAACTAGGCAATCTGTAAAAAAATAATTGAAACTCCTTAGAAATGCCTTCAATGATCTCATGGTGGACACAATTTATTTCAATTGAAACATCAGCTTCAGGAAGATCTACTTGGATGTATCCCACTCGGTTCAGTTCAATATTTTTGTACTTGAATTCAACTTCTCTACAAGTTGCAGGAACATCATTACTGTACATTTTTTAATAATGGCTTACAACCAGTTGGCTCAACTAGTTTCCATGAAGTATCTTCTAAACTAAAAGGTAGATGTGTTCATATTGTAAAAAACAATTTTCCAAAATGGCATAGATCTTGGGTTGCATACCAAAATCTCATCAATTTCAGTACAGTTAGGATTAAAAAAACAGCTCAATGTCCGATTCTAGTTCATAATAACAGGGCAGCATGGACTAGACTTTTACCATTTACTACTAATTTTTTATTTAAAATGATTCATCGTTCAATATCTATTGTTTTCATTAAGTACATAATGTCTGGAACAATTTATCTAGTCTTGTTCTATAATTTGTTTAGAATTTGAATGAATTTGTATCCTTTCCTGTAGAAGCTTCCAATGGCATTTCTAATGTTTCTTGCCGTTTTCATGTTTCCTACAGTCTCCACTACAAGTATACCCTAGTTTTAGGCTGAACTCTTTTTTCCAACATTCCCATTGTTTTCTTTACTTATTTGGTCCAACATAGGACTGGTCTAAGAAAGCTTGAAAATAAATCCTCAAAAGAAAGCAAACAAGCACATATTTTTCAGATGCTAAATTATTAGATGTTCAAAATGTGTACGCTGCATGCTTAAGATGCCCTACAGAGTCAAGTGAAACTATAAAGCTGTTTACCTTAATTCTCTTAGAAGCAAAAATTAGTTTTGCTCTAGTGAAGTCTGAGAAGCAAGCTCTCCAAAGACTAAAAACAAGCACATTCTGCTACCAAAACCAATGCCAAATCATTAATGGTTAGTTAGAGAGCATACCCATAGCCCGGCAAGTCTACAATGTACCAGCTCTTGTTTATCAAGAAATGATTGATAAGCTGTGTCTTCCCTGCCAAACACAATTAATAATTATGCAGTTTCCCAGGTATCTGAAATAAAGATATATTCCTTTGAAATTTTTTATATCATATGTACACAAGACAATACAACTTTTAAGAATCAGAGGATTTTTTTATGAAAGTATAATACTCTGCGAAAGGCATTTTTTCAAATTTCACACTATGACAATATTCTGGAGAAATTTTGTTTTTTAAAAAAGCATATAAATTTTATCAAAACCTATATAACTTTTCATGTTCTTAGTTCAGAATGGATCCAAATAAAAGATCTTGCTAAACAAAAACTGAGACTAAACTAAGTATGCCCAATTGAGTCCAATAACAAATATAAGCAATTTGAAGAAACAATACCTCAAGTTGCTTATAGTAATAAAGCACACAAGCATCATGGTAACAATATTTCAGACCCACAACAGAAGAACTTTATATTGTCACTTCTATTTGGCTCCACCATCAATACAACGAGCACCCATAAAGGGTGTGCAAGTTCCTTCAAGTGCTTTTAAACAAACTGAAAATACAAGCACTGCAGCAAATTCAAACTAAAAACGTAAGAAGTTGTCTAACCGTACACAATCAATTTAGGCTCCCCTGTTGTATTCAATTTTAAATGTCTTTATAGGGATTCATCACATTACACTTCAATGAAAACTCTTACATGGCCAAGTGGCTGCTTGACTATGGAGTACAAATGGTCATATACATAAGACAAAATCTAAGCTCAGAGAACCCTACTAGCAAGGAATGATTTCCTTACCTGCCATGGAAAAGAACCCCACCCCCTTGACCCTCAAACTGGTGGTCTCTTCAACTAGAGACTGGTAGCAGATTCAGTCACTACAAGTTTTACAATAGGCAAATAGCTACTGGCACCAAGTAGATAGGCTGTACACATCATTGCTTAAAATCTAAGTTCCTTTATTTAAGTTCTAAATATGTGATGATAGCATTCAGAAATAATCTACCAGTACAGAATAACTACAATATTACACTTCAATGAAAACTCTAACACGGCCAAGTGGCTGCTTGACTATGGAGTGCAAATGGTCATATACATAATACAAAATCTAAGCTCAGAGAACCCTACTAGCAAGGAATGATTTCCTTACCTGCCATGGAAAAGAACCCCACCCCTTTGACCCTCGAATTGGCGGTCTCTTCAACTAGAGACTGGTTGTAGATTCACTCACTATAAGTTTTACAATAAGCCAATAGCTACTGGCACCAAGTAGGTAGGCTCTACACATCATTGCTTAAAATCTAAGTTCCTTTATTTCAGTTCAAATATGTGACGATAGCATTCAGAAATAATCTACCAGTACAGAATAACTACAATAAAAGTTTGTATTTGAAAGAAAAAAAAAAGAGATTTTCATCCATGTACCCTTGGTCAACAAGTTACCTTCACCAAACTGATTTATTTTCCAGCACTACATGTTGCACATCAGAAGTAGATTCAACAGATATAAGGTAGAAGTCAATCTAATTAACCCTATTTTTTAAGGTAAATAGATGTTGATGTTCTAGATAACTAGCTTAACCTCATCTGTTCCTATTACACAGCCAATCAAACTTTCAATCAAAAAAACCACTTTTGCTCTTCTAAGAGTTTCCTTGTATGTAAAAGAGATGTTAAAATTGTGGAAATTATGAATAATTTCGTAGGAGGAACAAATAAAATATAAGTTGAGAACCAAAAGAAAAAACTCCAAGCAATAAGGGTACACAAGAATAAGAGACACAAGACGCTGTATTGGTGCCCATAGGCCAAGATAATTACTTTGAATATAAGGGAATGGAATAAGTACAAACAATGAGACTAAACAATGTGTGTTTATATACATCTAAGTCATTGGAAAAAGAAAAGCCAATAAGACTAAATATAGATTACACAATGCACAAGATGTGCAAGGTCACAAAGACCATAAATAAGTACATAGAGATGGGTACCCCTTAGAAGAAGACCTGAGTCAACATTATATGCTCCAACATCCACCCCTAAGGTTGACTATTGATCTGCTACTATCGCCTTACTCTACATCATCCCCCTTAGAAGGGAACACTTGAAGTCCAATCTATAAACAAAGCCTGATGAATGTGAGCCTTCATGAAAAAGTCAGTGAGCTGCTTAGCAAGGGAAACATGGGGAAAATCCACATAGCTATCCTAAAATAATTGTTAGTATGAGAAAAGGAAAGAGATGAGAGAAGAAGTGTACTGCTCAAAGAGAGAGCACAACAATATATAGATTAATAAATGTACTATCACAACCAACTCATTTAAGAGTTACAACCCCCACATTAATGGAAGTACAACAGGTTCATTAAAGAGCTGCAACAACCTACAACTAACAATACTTATTACATACAAGTGTGAATACACTTTATTACATTATGATACTAATTTATACTAATACCCCCTTAATGACTAAACCGGAAACTACACCAAGCTTGTCACGAAATCTGACAAAGTAACCAGGACCAAGTGGTTTAGTCATTAAATTGCAATGACTAATACCCCCTTAGGCATAACTGGGATTGAGTTCAGCCTTCATGTTTTCGATAGCAAATTTATTGCACACCTAAGGGGTCCCATGCAACCTTGACGATATCTTTGCCCTCTTCTACAACAAAATAAAATAACAATTGCACTTGGTTTCAACATAGTTCCATGGGGACGCGTTCCCCCCCCGGAAAAGGGTCGTCCCCGAGATGAGGAGACGTCAAGGAAACGTCACCCCGCCACCCCTCCGTCCCCCCGCTGAATCCGAAACGTCTCCCTTTGGGGGTGACTTCTGGACGTCCCCGAAACTTCCAAGCGTTCCCCCCGAAATGCATTAAAAATTTATTTTTTTTAAAAAAAATTTCAGATATTCATATTTTGTTAGATGTTGCAACTGCCCTGGTAGACATGTATGCAAAATGTGGAAGCATAGACAAGGCACGTGAACTGTTTGACAGAATGCCTCAAAGAAATGTGGCCTCATGGACTGCAATGATTGCAGGATATGCACAAAATGGATTTGTTGAAAAGGCTTTAGAAATTTTAAAGCAAATGCAACTGGCTGGTGTAAAGCCAAATTCCACAACCTTTGCCAACATCCTCCCTGCCTATGTCAAAATGGGAGCTTTGGAATAGGGTATGGACATCCATCAAAACATAAAGGATAGAGGAATTTTGTCAGCTGTTGTAGTTGCAACTGCCCTGTTAGACATGTATGTAAAATGTGGAAGCATAGACAAGGCATGTGAACTGTTTGAAATGATAAATCATTGCAATGTGTTTAAACTCTAAACTTTACTTATTAAGTTATTCCTTAGGCTTCTGCAGTTATACATCTTTTTATAACTAATTTTTCAAGTACTATATGTATTTCAGTGCACCGCCCCCCCGCCACACCCAAAATTAGCCCGCCCCCCCCCCGGGTCCCCGAAATGCATCCCCCGAAACTCCGTGGAACTATGTATGAAACTCACAATTTTCGTGCAGCACATTCCTTCCCACATCGTTTTTCGTGTGACTATAGATAACTCATGATTTTCTATTTCCATGTGACTAAGAAAATACTCCCGCGAAAATACCCTCATGACTCACAATTTTTATGAGATATACTGCAATTTTCCATGCCCTAGCGATTGCAGACACGTCCTCATGACCCGCAACTATGTTTTTGAGCCGCACAACCCTTGATTTTTTGCCAAAGATGGTGATTTTTCCTGATGTCAGTCATATGACCACTACTTCTTACCTCCTCCATGATTTTTGAAAACCTTGAATTTCAAAACACGGTCTCACAATTGTAACAGTTGTGACTGCAACTACTACGACCCACACACGACCTCTACAATATTTTGACTCCTGCAACCCTTAATTTATTTACGACAAAACCCACATCATTTTTCACACACCAATCCTACATCATTTTTCATATGCCCATGACCCTCTACAAATCCATGTCGTTTTTTAAACGTTGGTGCCCTAGATGCACGACCTCGTGACCTTGACCCATGATAACAACCTTGACACCTTCGCAATGACCTACGACCTCTTCCTGACTTCCCTTGCACAATCAATCAGCTCTAATACCAATGTTAGTATTGAGCAAAGGAAAGAGATGAGAGAAGAGGTGTGCTACTCAAAGAGAGAACAACAATATATAGATTAATAAATCTACAATTACAACCAACTCATTTAAGAGTTACACCCACTACATGAATGGCAATACAACTGGTTCGTTAAAGAGGTGCAACAACCTACAACTAACCATAGTTATTACATACAAGTGTGAATACGCTTTATTACATTATTATACTAATTTCTACTAATAATAATTAGTTGACATGGTGCATATGAATCTTAATGTGTTTTGTCCAATCATGATGAACCAGATTATGGACCACCCGAATAGCACTCAAGCTATCACTATGATTGTGGGAGTTGTCTGAGAAAAAACAATCTAGGGAATAAGAATCTGAAACCATGTGCGCTAACATGTTGCCTCCGTTACACTATAGTATTCTGCTTTGGCAGTAAATAATGAGATAAAAGCTTGCTTCTTCATCCTCCAATAGATAGGGCCAATTCCAAAAGAAAAAATGTAGCCAGAGGTTCTCTTCTAGCTATCAAATTCCCATGCATAGTCGCCATCACAAATAATAAAAAAAGAGGAGTATTGTCTACTATGTAGCAAATCCTGAACTAAAGTGTACCCTTGACATACTAAAGGATATGGTTAGCTATCTGAAGATGACAAGCACAAGGTGTCTACATGAACCTCGAAACTACACTAACAAGAAACATAATGTCAAGTCAAGTATGCATGAGGTGGTTGTGACTCTCCCCACCAGAGACTTATAGCTAGTGGGATCAATAACAACTAATTCAGGCATTGGAGAAGCCTAAAGCTAAGTACTTGTGGGAGTTGGGTTGCAACCCTAAAGACCAAACTGCTAAAGAAGATCTAAGGCATACTTCAGCTAAGAGATGAAAATTCCAATTTTTGTCTAAGAGATTTTGATTTCCAAGAAGTGCAAAAGGCTCATATCAATCATTTCAAAGGAAACATGTTGTTTACCTTTGAGCTCTCAAATGAGAGAAGGCAAGTCTCCTGTGATAATCATGGCATCAACATACAACACAATTATGAAAATATAGTCATCATGATGGTGAATGTAGAGATCATAGTCACCCTCACATCAAACAAAACCTGCAAAGATAAAAAACTAATGGATCTTGTCATACCAATCTATAGGGGTTTGCTTGAGCCCATACAAAGACTACATGAGTCTGGAAACAAGTGGAACGTCACTAGCCTGCTAAAAACATAGTGGTTGCAACATGAAAATCTCCTCCTATAGGTTTGTGAATAAAAGCACTTTTTACATCCATCTGATGAACTTCCTAGTTAAGGATGCAATAAGGGAGAGAACAACAGCAATGCTATCCATCTTGACAACAAGAGCAAAGGTCACATTGTGGTTTATCCCTCCTTTCTGAGATAAGTCCTAAGCCATAGCGCATTCCTTGTAGTTGTCAATAGCTCCACGCTTATTGAATTTGGTATAATAGACCTATGCAACCCACATTATTGGCCTTATGAGGCTGCATAACAAGATCCCAAGTATCATTTGAAATTCCACATAAGGGCATCATACTCTTAGTGCATCAACTTCTCCCAATGGGCATTGTAGTGAGTTTCACTACATGTTCCTCTTTAGGCATTTTAGTTGTGCCTTGTTGCAGCCAATTTCCCATGTTTTGATTGGTGCTAGCAGCACAACTTTATTGTGTTTAAGTGTCAACACCTGCAAACAATTGATTGCTTTGAACTAACAATCCAGGCAGTTCATTGGTAGCACAATACCTTTTGTGTTCTAGGCTTCCCCTGGTCATTCATCTCATGACCTGACGATTGGTGGGAAGCCTAAGGCAAAGTTCTTTGTTTTGTCTCTAGCACTTGCTATTGGTTTGTTCTACTCAATGGTGGGGCAATGCTTCAGTTAAGTCATTAGATCACGATGCATATAATTGAAAGCAACATCTTATGTGGCAGTTTGATTGGTCAGTGGAGGCCAAAAGGGAGATGGAAAGGAAGTGTCGAAAATGCTTGCCCATTGTTCAATAAATGAAGATCAATGGCTTAGAGCCTCACGGATGACAAATGATTGGTTACCTACCAAAAGCATACACAATGGCAATCATTACTCTGAATAACTCAACAAGTTCTTCAAAGCCCACACCAAAGGGAATTTAATGCAGAGGATGGCTAGAATCAAATTTTAGCCGCAAATCTTTGCCAGAACATTCATGGCTTGTCCACTTCCCTAAAATCCAAGACAACTAAGAAGAGATTGGATCATAAAAGAACAACTTGTTGGTGACACAATCAAGGACCCAACCACCTACCCTACAAAATTGGACCTAGGACCATCTACTCCCTATAAATTTGGTACACATGGCCACTCCTCTTTGCACATTCAAGACATCTAGCTTTCCTACTAGCAATTTCAAGCAATGGTGCACACGCATCAGAGAATGTTCAAAGATCTTGCAGGGGATAATCTTCGGTCCTCCCAAGATTTACGAAGAAGAAACCCAATCTTCTGACAAGCATTAATTTGGCTGCTCTCTTGGCTTTTTTTTTCCAGCCTTCTTTCTCCCTCTTCTTCTTTTCTAGCATGTATAAATAGCAATCGCTTACTCAAGGCTTGGGATGGAATTTTGCACATTCATGTTTTGTGTCTAGCCTTGTATGTAAAGTTTTGTCAACGAACGTTCTTTCTTCTATTTGTTAAGGCTAGGTATTCAGACCTTGTTCCATGTTTCCAAGACATTCAAGTCTTCTTACATGTGCAAATTATATATCTTCATAAGCATCAATACAAACCATAGTTGGCAAACTCGACGAGTACTCGCCAGTTTTTTCCTCTGGCGAGTTACTTGTCGTTTAACTCACAAGTTTTTTAGGGCGAGTCCGTGCCCAAGACTCGCGGGACGCGCCTGGGATGCGGAAAAAACACACAAAAAACACTAATTTTTTGCCTTTAAAACCTCACTCGCCCCTCACCCTTCCTCACACAACATTCTTGCATGCATTTGAGCTTATTGCAAGGATTTTTAGGCGAATTTGAAGGGCAGATTCGAAGAAATTCAAGGGCAGGTTAGTACCCTTTTTTTTTGGCAAACATTTAAATTCATTTTAGTTGCTAAAATCAAACATGTAGATTGTAAACAATTCATAATTTCATACTATACCATGCATTAACAATTTTATTTGCAAAAAGTTGGATTTATTAGCAATTTTTTGTTCATTTTTACTGATTTTTTTATGAAATCACTGTTTTTTTTCTACAAATGAATTATTTTGCTGATTTATACTTTGTTTTTCAAATAAAATCACTAGGTTATATCGAAATTATGCTGATTTATATTGACTTATGTTGATTTATACTAATTTATGTTGAATTTATGTAGATTTTTTTAACTTAAAAATTAAATGTTGTACTTTATAATTGTAGGTTACCATTAGATACAATGGCAAACAGAGATCCATTGGCCTCTAGATCAGGCTCCCACTCTGCATCAAGCTCAGGCTCAGCACAGTCAATGCCAGTTATCGAAACTCATCCCCTTGGAGAAAGAGACCCTGCTTGGAAATATGTTGTACAAGGACCAACACCTGGGACAATCATTTGCCAAAGATGTCAGAACCTATATCATGGAGGCATCAATTGCCACAAATACCATCTTGCAAGCTTTACTCATTGTGATGCCAAGCCCTATGAGAAGACCACAGATGAGATAAAATGAGAGATGAATGCACACCTTGCATTGACGGAAGAGAAAAAACTACAGAGGGAGAAGACAAGAGCAGCCATAGCAACATTCATAGCTACTGCTGGAGGTCCTCAATTGGAAGCAAAAACAAATGAAGATACGATATTTGAAGGCATAGCGGGCTTTGTTTGTGGTCCACGCATACGAAATGCATTGACATCCACCTCATCTTTGAGTAGAGCGCCTACACAGACACAACATAGAGTTTTTGTACCCAGAAACACACCTGGAGCACAACCATCATTGGAAGGCACATGGTGGAACAAAGGGGTGCACTGAGAAGCAGATAAGGCATGTGCTAGTTTTTGGAATTTCAAAAACCTTCCCTTCAATGTGGCAGAGAGCATGTACTGGGAGAATTTGGTAACTGCATTGACAATTGCAGGAAAAGGCCACTAGGCACCCTCTCGAAAAGACTTAAGTGGGAAGTTGCTCATGAATGCAGTTGAAGATGCAAAGATAGTTGTGGAAGAACAAAAGAAGCAATGGCGAAAGTATGGTTGCACTATTCTCTCAGATCGGTGGACGGATAAAAAGAATTGCACCCTTATCAACTTTTTGGTAGCTTCAAATAGTGAGATAGTTTTATTGAAGTCAATTAATGCCTCTGACAAAATAAAAAATGCAAATACTTTGAGTGTAATGTAATACCATTTTTAAGCGGAAATAGCAAAATGGCAAAATATAACTTTATTGCAAACTTATAGAGAATTTACAGAATCTGAATGCTTGGATAGCAATCTTAAACCCTTAGACCTTTAAGCTTTAGAAACTACTGAACTTCTTACACTCAATCTAAATTCCTTTCTACTTCTGTTCTGCCGAAACAATGGCAAGAAACCCTTATTTATACACAAAGACGGAGAATCAAAGACAATAGAGCTTTGAAATCCGACCATACAAACTTGACACGCGTTCAACACTGTAGGTAGTGGAGAGGAAAGTCGGTGGACATGATCTACAGTGGAACGTACAAAGATTCTTCACATGAGACACACCGCATGTGATTACGGCTCACTTTACACCCAAAAGTGACTATGGGGATCGTGCTTTTTTGACAGGGTTGCATCCTGTTGTCGGAATCTTAACGTGGCCGACAGCACGGCACAGACAAACCCTTGTGCTAGTCACTATCAGAATTATAACCAAGATCTTCATCATCATTATCAGTTGCATCTTCAGATTCAACGCCGGAGGAAACAGGATCCAAATTTGTCGGTGGCAGAAGGAATCTAGGCAGAGGTCGGAAAGCAACAGCCAAATCATCTGATCTTTGTTGGAATGTATACACAACCTTATTGATTTCATCAGGTGATGCAAAATCAATTTCTGTTCGAATAGCAACTAATGCCGGAAGTAGAACAACTTCCATATCTTCAACCTGGGCCTATGGGAACCAATTATGAGTTAATGGATAATACTCAAGTCTTGGTAAACAATAGTAATGTGGATTTTGTAAATAACCAGAAGGTCTAGTCATGCCTTCTTCAATAGCCCAACAGAAGTTTGCCTGCAGATAATCAAAAAACTCTTTCATATCTTCTTGGATCATGCGATTATTGTAACCAAGGAAAATATCGGCATAATCCTCAAATTCTGTCTGCAAGATTGTAATGCTGTTAAAGAAACCAAATTTAGCATACTTAAGAAAATTTCTTTTAATCTTAATTGGCCAATTCATAGGCAATAAAGATGTTAGGCAAATATCCATAGTTATTCCATTCCTCAGTGCAAAGAAAATACTGGCATGCCCTAGCCTAAAATGTTTGAGAAATTCTGTCTGCTGACTACCTGTGAGAATTCCTTTGTCATAATTATCTCTGATAAGATTTCGTAGCTCCTGAAGCCATTTATTCACTAAATGAGTATGCAAAATTGGAGTAATAATTTCAGGATGAAGTTGGGGAATCCATACATCATGTCCTTGTTCATCTTTGCTCAGGAAAACATCTACACCATCTTTTCTAACCAAAGTGTCACCAATTTCAATCAACATATTCATTGGTTCTGCAAGTTTTGTCATTTCTCTTGTAAGTGAATCTGCCAATGGATTATTATCACCTTTAATCCATTCAATCTCAAAATCATAACTGGTAAAATCAAGATACCAGTGTGCAATTCTGCCATGGGCGATGTCTTTATTTGGCTTCTTGTTAAGCAGAGACCTCATTGGCTAACTATCAGTTTTCACAATGAAATGAACAAGTTTAAGAAAAATTTTAAACTTCTCAATACACTTTTTAACAGCCAAAATTTCTTTTTCATATATGGTATATCTACACTCAGTATCTGTGAAAGTTCTTGATCTGTATCCACATACTTGAGTTCCTTTCAAAGGAATGTCCTGGATCAAAACAGCACCCCAAACATCATCAAAGGCATCAGTAAATAAAATCAGTGGATATCCTTCTTCTGGCAAATGAAGGGTTGGCAGATATTGGCACTTTTGTTTGATTCTCTGCACAATTTCTGTTAACTCTTCGGTCCATGGCCCAGCACCTTCTTTTAGCTGTGCTTGAAGCTTTTTTTTGTCTTTGGCTAATCCATTATAAAATGGACTGACATAATTTAGACAACCAAGGAATCTCTGTATCTGCTTCGTGCCAACCAATATGTCAGGAAATTCTGAAATATGTTTAAGAATATGGGGCTGGAGTTTTACCTTGCCATGAGACAGAACCAAACCCAAGAAATCAATTTCTTGTTTGCCAATTACCATTTTCTTGACAGAAAGACATATTCCATTCTCTCTAATTGCCTTGTAGAGAGATTCCAAATGCTTCAAATGTTGTGAGTCATCATCAGAGTAAACTATTATATCATCAATATATACAGAGCAAAAATCTTTAAAACTTCTAAGAGCTCTATCCATCCTCCGCTGGAAGTAAGCAGGCGCAGTTTTGAGGCCGAATGGCATCACATTCCATTCGTATAAACCTTGGGGTACAAAAAAAGTTGTTTTATACCTGTTCTTCTTTGACCTTAACTTGCCAAAATCCAAATTTACAGTCAAACTTAGAAAACAAGTTCTTTGAAGCAGCTCTCATTATCAGATCTGTACTAAATGGAATGGGATAATTGAATGGCAAAATAATGTCATTTAAAGGTTTATAGTTCATACAAAACCTTTTCTTTCCTCTTTGCTGCTCTGCTCTTTTATTGACCAGGAAGGTCGGACAGCTGAAAGGACTTTTGCTATCTCTGATGAATTTTCCTTCTAATAATTCATTCAAATGCTCATCCATTTCTTTCACCTCTATTGGACTCATGAGATAGGCTGGTTCGAAGGGAATCACAGTTTGACATTCAGGTTTAAGCCTAATCTCACATTCTTCATGCTCTTTGGACCAGAACTGTAAAGGATTCAAACTACAACAATCTTGCTCAAATCTTTTCTTTACTGGTTCTAACAGGAGGGGCAACTAAGGTCCTTGGAATTTCAATGGCTCTTTCTTTTGCTTACTGTTGGTTAACAGATTTGTCCTTATTCTGAAAATAATTTATTCTGACTCTATACCCTTCCTTTGAAGAACAAATGAGTTAAGCAACAAATAGGTGAACCTTTTAAATTAGTTCCCCTCTGAATTTAGGTACAGCTCCCTTTAAGATTTTCAACGAATTTAATCTATTCAACTATCCACATGCACTTTTAACCAGAAAATGCTTAAGGCAGACTAACATTCATACATAACCATGTTATGAATGCGATAGATTTATACAGTAACAATGAATAATAGGGTGCACAGATCCTATTTTTGGTACATTCAAATATATGAATACATTCACACGAGCTTGCTGAACCAATAAATAATAAAACACATATGACGAGTTGTCCAAATAAAGAACAATTACCAGATGAAAGGAGATTTCACACAGAAAATCTAATTCCACACATTCAGACGCACAGATCCAAATAAGCAGTAAATGTTTCTTCTTCTCATTCACAGATGAAAATTACTCAAACAATCATCACATAATGTAAAATTATGAACAGTTTTGCCAAAAATTTCCTTCTTTTCTCTTCTAAAACTTCTGTATATCTCTTCCAAGATTTCAGAAACCTATAAATATATATGCCTTAATCATGTCCTTGAGTAAATTAAACCCAGAGTTAACATAACTCTGACCCATACGGGATTTAGTTTTTTTAACAACTGAATTAAAAGATCAAGATGCTGAAAATAACATGATAAAGGAACTGAAAATAGAGAAAACGAGCCAATGAGGTCATGACTGGGACGACGGGTTTGTATCTCCGGATTTGTTATCGGTGGCCTAGAAAGCACGTTGGGTCTTCCATTCCTGAAAAGCAGCAACGAACTCCTGAATCTTCGGGAAGTTAGGAATACCGATATGCTTCATTCTTGATTTCCAAACCTCCTTTTCCCTTCGCATTTTACCAAATTTTTCTCTGTGTTCCGGAAGTGCGTCGATGCAGAGGTAAAGTAGTGATTCAACTTTAGAAATTCTGGAGAACTCCTCAATTAAAACATTGTCATTTTCTCTGATGAAGCTGATTTTATCTTTGAAAGATTGGACCACTGCATCGACGTCTTCCACTGGTTTTCCATCATCTTTAATGTATTTAATATCAATACATTGCAAGTCATTTTGCAACGATTGGGTGAATTCTGTTATTTCCTTAATTAACTTTGAGAGTTCAAAACGACCTTGCCGGGATATGGAGTTCCTCCATTCAATATTCTTTTTGTTCACATATAACAAATCCTCGTCCAAACCAGTCAGGCTTTTCTCTGTCAAAAACTTCACCAGCCCATATTTTTGAACTTCATCCATCTGGTTTATTACATTCGTCAACTTGCCCTCATCTTTCGCCCAAACAGCGACCTATGCTTTGAAATCTTCAACGGTGGCAGTAGTCAGGTCATATATACCCTTCAGCTCACGGATGTATTCAGTTCCTTTCTGCTCAATGTTATCCAACCAACTGTTAAATGTTTTTGTCACCATTTTGCTTCTATGAACCTGATCTAACATCTTTTGGTTGACAGGGGATTTCGGGTCAAAAGACAGGGGAAGCTGTGAGATCGGCTGCGGGTTAGGGTTGTTAATGGCCTCAATGTACTCTGCCATTGAACGCAAAGTTTGTTTCAACTCCTTCTTGTCCTTTTCATCTTTCCATGTTCAACTGACCATCCTCTTACTAGAAGCTTCGAGGTGGTGGACATCTGCAGCTCTGGAGGCAGTACAGAGATCCACTTTCTCCACAGTGAAATCATGCACTGTTGGGTCCTGCACCTCTTCCTCTGTCACTGGCCTAGCAATTTCAGCACTCCAGTTACCAGTGCTTGGATCAATATTTATTCTGGATGTCGTCTTGAGTCTCTTGGACTTGGGGGTTTTCCCCAAACATTTGCTTACCATGTCCTCCAAGGGGACGACAAAAGGAATCACTTTTTTCTTATCAGAAATAGAACTTTCTAGCCATTTTGGTGCAAGGGCTGAGGTTGTCTTCTCGGGGTTCACTTCATCAGAGGATTTACTTGAAATCATTAATATTTCAGGGGTCTCCAGAACGGCCTCTAACTGTAATCCGGTGTCAACCTTCTCTGTTCTGTTTGGGCTTAGCTCCTTGTCACCCATAGGTCCTTCTGAATCTTCTTCTGAATTCAAATCAACAATTATTGTTTAAGAAGCCTGTTTCTTTCTTTTTCCTTTAGTCCTCAACCTGGTAACACGAGATGGCAGAACATCTGTGAGGACTCTTCTGGATCTCTTAGTGACAGGGCTTCTCTCAGTTGATGGCTTGGAAGCACCTGCACCACAGATAGCAAGAGGTTGATTAGAAGACTCTATGGGAAGTGGTGATCCAACCATTGAAGAGATTTGTTGGACATTTTTATCCTGAAGTTCTCCCTGTCTTTTTTCTCTCAACCATTTCTCAGTTCTTCTTACTACTGGAAGAGTTTTAACTTCAATTCTGTCTTCTTCCTTTTTGCTCCAGTCCACCTCTGAAATGGGTAAGTGTTTTACTTTTTCAAACTGTGGATCAACCACCTGTTCTCCATCATCAGAAATTCCAGAAATATCCATGTTTAAATTGAGTGTAATTATTTGCCCCAAAGACAACCTACACCACAGCCTTCTTCTGACCTCGAATTCATCTGGACAGTCTTCCCAGTAATCCTCCAGTTTAGGAAGGTGGGAATGCCCTGTTCCAGAATCTAGGTTCTCTCTGACAAATCTTTTACTGTCAAATTGAGACCTGGCAGTGAAGGATTGAAATTGAACCTTATGAGGTTCACCTCCAAATTCAATGCATCAAATTTTGAATGGCATGAATAATGCCCAAGTTCAACAGGAAAAGAAATACCACAACCCCTTTTTTATGGAAATTTCTTATCAACATGTGCCAGTTGCCTACATACCTCCATCAGCACAAAACGATCAAACACATATCTAGGTAACTTCACAGGTTCACCATCAAATCCTCCAACTCTGATATAAGTGAACTCAGAAAATTGGATGAAGAAGCTACCATAGATACTGATCAATTGCATTGCTTCACTGGACATTCTCTTACCTGGGTTCCCTGCCAATTCATAAGTCATTTTCCTAGTGAAGACATCATTAACCCTTTTGTAATTTTCATAGCAATTCTTTCTCTGCAACTGTGAATAATATTCATAAATTTTACTATTTTCAGCTATAGGTGCATGGGGTAGGTCAAACCAATCTCTTGTAGATGCTAGACAATAGAACAGGTACGAGGACATATAAAAATCTCTATTGCCCAGACAATTGCTTAAACTCTGATGTAGACAGTCAGCCACTATTTCGGCCCAATCCAAATATTGTTCTCCTTGAAGGATGACTTGTATGAAAAAGTACATCCAATCTTCCCAATAATAGGCATGCTGATTGCCTCTCAGTTTGTGTAACAATACTACAATATCCCTTACTTCTTTTATCAAATGATCTCTGGTAAGTGGCCTGGGCAACCTTGAACCGCCCTTCTGAAATTTTAGCAGCCAGTTCCTCGCTATTACACTTTTGTAAGTTGGTCTCTTCTCTGAGAAATACCCATTGGAGGCAGTAATGTCAAGGCTGGAATACGCCTCCTTAGGCGGTATCTTCATCACAGACATGAGGGTTTGTCTATTGACATAAAATAACACATCCCCGTTTGTATTTCTGACACATCTGTCCTGGGGGTCGTACCTATTCATACACTCTTGAACCAATTCTGGGCACAGTATAGCCTGAGGAAAGGCTGCGGCTTCAATTAAGCCACTATCTACAATTTTCTTCATTGTAGGGGTTTGAACAGGGTTTCTAGCTCTTTATTTGAATTCCTCTAAATCATATTGAACCAATGCAGTATCTCCAAATTCCGAGTGAGAATAAATAAGGCCAGGACCATGTTCATCCCCCAAACACGTAGATTTCAAAGACATAGTTGGAAGATTACAATAAAACACTTGGAATTTTGAAAACAACAGAAATTCCAGAGATTCTTCTTTCCAGCATAAGAACTAGGAATGGCATATGGGAAACAAAACTCACCTTCAAGATATCTGAATTCACTATGAAAACTTGAATAAAAAGAGCCTTACACTTCCGGCGCTATCCTCCTCCGCGTTGCACAGTATGTTAACTTGCTAAACTTGGCTTGTTCTTGGTTAATAATGGCACTAACCAGAATGAATAATTATCGCTCAGAACAAAACGTGCCAAAAATATTTGAAAAGACATGAACTCTGATTTCTTCATTAATAGCATGTAGTATTCACGCGCCATCATGAAGTATAATGATTATCCGTAGTCTCCGCTAAATTAGAGCTCTTGGTCTCATAATGAGTTTCTGACATAATTTCCTCCAACTTTCCTGCTAAATTTGACTTAGAAAGCCGTGGGAACAAACGGGACCAAAATCACCAAACCTTCGAACTGTTGAACCATTGAACCTTTAGGACGTGGTTCAATGCGTTGGTTCAATATGGTGGTTCAAACATGCCAATCGGACCATATAGATAAGCAAAGGAGTGACTTACTGAAACAGGAACTTAACTCATGAACCGTTGAACTTGAAAAGACATGGTTCAATACGAAGGTTCAAAGATGCAAGGGTTATGTAGACCAACAGAAGTTACGTGGCTTTGGTAAAAGGCTTCCAATTATGAAACAGTGAACTCGTGAACCTTGAACCCCGTTGCAGCGTACAAGCGGAAGGTTCAACGATACAATAATTACACAAGGTAACTGCGTGACCCGACTTATAAGAAGACAGAGTGTTGAACCTTAAGACCATTGAACCATTGAACCTTGAACCCCGCCATAGAGTACGAGCGGAAGGTTCAAGTTCAACGCGAAAGTTCAAAGGCACATAAGACAAACAAAACGACAGCTTGCTTTATGAGACACTTAGACATATTGAACCATTGATCTTTGAACTTTGAGAATGGTTCAGGTTCAAAGGTTCAAACCTTAAGTAACCTTGTCTACAAAGACAACAAACGGATACAAATTGAAGGACCAAGAGCCGATTTACGAAACAAAGGCATGACCAAAAATATAACATGGTAAACTGGCTCTTGGCTCGGGAAATATTACCAATGAATAAATAAATAAGGGGCGACTCAAAAGGTAACATTGGCTCTGACTGGGGACTGCGTTTTATGACAAAATGCAGAGGACTCAGAAGCTCTGGTTTCGCAGAAAAAAGGAAAATAGAGAAGGAAACAGAACGGGACAAAACAAAAACGGGAAAGGAAAACACAAAACCAAAGAAGAGGGAAGACTATGTACAAAATAGGGGACCCTGTTTACAGACGATACAGCTTGAGATCCTGTCCATTATAGGACAGGGGTAAAATAGTTCCATCAGGATATTCCAATTTAAAAGAATTTAGACCCAATACCTGGTGGATCTTGAAAGGCCCGCTCCAGAGCGAGTCAAATTTGCTATGTGCACCCTTTGGTTCTCTTCTTCTGTCCCACAGTAATACTTCATCTCCTTCCATAAACTTCCTGGGTCTTGTTTTTCTGTCAAAAATTTCTTTAACTCTGGCCTGATGCACAGTAATTCTGTCAACCAACTCATTTCTCTCTTCTTCAATCTTAGTCAGATACATAATCCTCTTCTCCAGGGAATCTTGGAAATACTGATCCTCAATTACACTTTGCAGCTTGGCTGTAGATAGCTCCGGAGGTAAAGATAATTGAGCACCTATCCCATAAACTAATTCAAAAGGTGCCATCCCGATTGCTCTTTTCGGAGTTATTCTGTCGGCCCAGAGTGCTTCATACAATCTCTTATGCCAATCTCTGGGGTTGTCATTCACCAATTTCTTCATGATAGTAATCAGATTCTTGTTACTAGACTCAGCTTGGCCATTCCCTTGGGGATAGTAATTTGATGAATGGGAGAGAGATATACTATGTTCATAACAGAAAGAAGTCATTTCAACTGAAGAGAAACTGGTAGCATTGTCTGCTACAATCTTCTGGGGCACACCAAATCGTACCAAAATATTTTCTTTGAGAAAATTACAAATCACCTCCGAAGTTGTTCTTTTAACAGGGGCTGCCTCAACCCATTTTGTGAAATAATCTGTTGCTGTTAAGATGTGGGTATGCCCTGCACTTGAGGGGGGTGAGATAGGCCCAATAAAATCCAATCCCCATTGTTTAAAGGGTTCTTCAACAACAACAGGCCTCAAAGGTAGAGCTGCAAGTTGTGGCCTCCCTGAGAACATTTTACATTTTTCACAATTGGCCACCCATCTATATGCATCTTTAAACATCCCTGGCCAGTAGTAACAATTTCTGAGAATCTTGAAAGCTGTAACTGAAGAAGAAAAATGTCTGCCACAAGCTTCATTATGGAAAACTTCTAAGAGCTTATTTTGCTGCTCTTTATCTACACACCTCAGGAAAGTTCCATCTACTCCTTTTTTATAAAGGACATCTCCCCAAATAACATATTTCGCAGCTTTTAGCTTTAGGTTTCTTTTCTCTTTAGGAGTTAGGTGATTAGGACAATCCCCATATGTAAGATAATGTGCCACATCCAGAAACCATGGGTCCTGCAAGCTTACCAATAAAACTGTGGGGAGTCCTTCTCTTTCTTGTTCTTTGTTCTCAGCAATCAACTTACATAAACCTTGACCCCTGATCAGCTTAGTAGGCTTAATTTTCAGATCATATTCCTGAATTTTAGCAACCCACGTTGCTCTATTGTTTAATCCCACTTCTTGCTGAGTCAAAATACTTTTCACAGCTGAATTTGGAACAAATACAACTGAATGGGAATGATGTATATAATATCTGAATTGTTTAACAGCTTTAACCACTGCGAAAGCTTGTTTTTCAACCAAAGAATATTTTAGCTCATGCTTTGTAAGGGGAATGCTCATAAAAGCTATGGGAACCTCTTCATCCAATTCATTTTTTTGTAACAAAATACCTGACATGGTGTGTTCCGAAGCATAACAGTAAATAATAAAATCCTTTTGAAAATTAGGATTTATCAAAGTGGGGGTGTTTGCAATCGCTTCCTTAATGTCCTCAAATGCCTTCTTAGCAACTTCATTCCACTTGAAAGGTTGTTTCTCCCTCATCATCCCAACAATGTGTTTTGTAATCTCAGCAAAGTCAGGAATGAACCTCCTGAGAAAATTGATTTGACCAAAGAAGGACTTGACTCCAATCCTATTTGAAGGGAGACTAAGCTGTTGAATTGCCCTGACCCTCTCTGGATCAATTCTGATTCCGTCTTTTGAGACTAGGTGTCCCAACAATTTTCCCTCAGTGACACAGAAAACTGACTTCTTGGGATTGAGTGAGATGCCATGGCTTCGACACCTTTGCAATACAGACTCCAGATCTCTCAAGTGATCTTCTCTATTTTTGGAAAAAACAGTCAGATCATCAAGGTAAATAACAATAATTCTGTTCTTCAGGTCTCTAAAAAAATTGCCCGCTGAAAAGTTGCTCCTGCATTAATCAAGCCAAAGGGCATTCGACTATAGGCAAAAGTTCCTCGAGGTGTGGTGAAAGCAGTCTTATGTTGGTCTTCTGCAGCTACACCTATCTGATTGTAACCTGAGAAACCATCCAACATAGACATCATTTCAGATCCGGCAACTGTCTGCAAGATGTGGTCCATCACAGGGAAGGGATAGTTATCTTTTAGGCTGGCCTGGTTCAAATTCCTGAAGTCAACGCAGATTCTTATTTCTCCATTCTTCTTTCGTACTGGAACAATATTTGCCACCCAAGTGGAGTGATGGATTGGATAAATAATTCTAGCTTTCAACATCTTATCAATCTCCTTAAAAATAGCTTCAGCAACTTTGGGGTTATAATTCCTCAGCTTTTGTCTGAATGGAGTTGCATTTGCTTTCAAAGGAATATGGTGTTGAAACTGTCCATGTCTAAAATTTTTGAGATCATCATAGCACCAGGCGAAAACATCTTTGTACTTGATTAACAATTTAATCAGCTTGTTTTTCTCCTCTGAAGAACAGCACCTACCAATGGACACCCATTTAGGATTAGCTTCATCCCCAATATTTATCTTCTCATAATCCTCTGCTTTGTCAGGAATACAGGGAGGTTTGCCTTTAACATATTCATCTCTTCGAGAAAACAGATGTTCTAAAGAGACCAGCCCTTTAGGGATTTTGTTTCCCTTTAACTGAATCATGTCATCTCTTGGATTAATCCCAGGGTCAGGACTGAATTCTTTACACTCTGCTTCGGAACCTTCAAAATAGGTCCCCAGGAACATTTCAGCATTTTCTAAAAATTTTCTGATCTGATTATCACTTTCAAAAACTTGCCAGCTCTCAGTATTGTCGGGGACATTAGGACAATATATCATTTCTATTCTATAAAAATCTTTTTTGAAATCCGGATGCGGCAAAAGGAAAGAAGCTGATACTGCTAAAGAATCTGCTCGGGAGTTTTGACCTCTAGGAATTGTTTCAATAGAGAAGGCATCAAAATATTAACATTCATACATAACCATTAATATCAGCTTGTTAACATTCATACATAACCATTAATATCAGCTTGTTAATATTTTGATGCCTTCTCTATTGAAACAATTCCTAGAGGTCAAAACTCCCGAGCAGATTCTTTAGCCGTATCAGCTTCTCTCCTTTTGCCGCATCCGGATTTCAAAAAAGATTCTTATAGAAGAGAAATGATATATCGTCCTAATGTCCCCGACAATATTGAGAGCTGGCAAGTTTTTGAAAGTGATAATCAGATCAAAAAGTTTTAGAAAATGCTGAAATGTTCCTGGGGACCTATTTTGAAGGTTCCGAAGCAGAGTGTAAAGAATTCAGTCCTGACCCTGGGATTAATCCAAGAGATGACATGATTCAGTTAAAGGGAAACAAAATCCCTAAAGGGCTGGTCTCTTTAGAACATCTGTTTTCTCAAAGAGATGAATATGTTAAAGGCAAACCTCCCTGTATTCCTGACAAAGCAGAGGATTATGAGAAGATAAATATTGGGGATGAAGCTAATCCTAAATGGGTGTCCATTGGTAGGTGTTGTTCTTCAGAGGAGAAAAACAAGCTGATTAAATTGTTAATCAAGTACAAAGATGTTTTCCCCTGGTGCTATGATCTCAAAAATTTTAGACATGGACAGTTTCAACACCATATTCCTTTGAAAGCAAACGCAACTCCATTCAGACAAAAGCTAAGGAATTATAACCCCAAAGTTGCTGAAGCTATTTTTAAGGAGATTGAAAAGATGTTGAAAGCTAGAATTATTTATCCAATCCATCACTCCACTTGGGTGGCAAATATTGTTCCAGTACGAAAGAAGAATGGAGAAATAAGAATCTGCGTTGACTTCAGGAATTTGAACCAGGCCAGCCTAAAAGATAACTATCCCTTGCCTGTGATGGACCACATCTTGCAGACAGTTGCCGGATCTGAAATGATGTCTATGCTGGACGGTTTCTCAGGTTACAATCAGATAGGTGTAGCTGCAGAAGACCAACATAAGACTGCTTTCACCACACCTCGAGGAACATTTGCCTATAGTCGAATGCCCTTTGGCTTGATTAATGCAGGAGCAACTTTTCAACGGGCAATTTTTTTAGAGACCTGAAGAACAGAATTATTGCTATTTACCTTGATGATCTGACTGTTTTTTCCAAAAATAGAGAAGATCACTTGAGAGATCTGGAGTCTGTATTGCAAAGGTGTCGAAGCCATGGCATCTCACTCAATCCCAAGAAGTCAGTTTTCTGTGTCACTGAGGGAAAATTGTTGGGACACCTAGTCGCAAAAGACGGAATCAGAATTGATCCAGAGAGGGTCAGGGCAATTCAACAGCTTAGTCTCCCTTCAAATAGGACTGGAGTCAAGTCCTTCTTTGGTCAAATCAATTTTCTCAGGAGGTTCATTCCTGACTTTGCTGAGATTACAAAACACACTGTTGGGATGATGAGGGAGAAACAACCTTTCAAGTGGAATGAAGTTGCTAAGAAGGCATTTGAGGACATTAAGGAAGCGATTGCAAACACCCCCACTTTGATAAATCCTAATTTTCAAAAGGATTTTATTATTTACTGTTATGCTTCGGAACACGCCATGTCAGGTATTTTGTTACAGAAAAATGAATTGGATGAAGAGGTTCCCATAGCTTTTATGAGCATTCCCCTTAAAAAGCATGAGCTAAAATATTCTTTGGTTGAAAAACAAGCTTTCGCAGTGGTTAAAGCTGTTAAACAGTTCAGATATTATATACTTCATTCCCATTCAATTGTATTTGTTCCAAATTCAGCTGTGAAAAGTAATTTGACTCAGCAAGAAGTGGGATTAAACAATAGAGCAACGTGGGTTGCTAAAATTCAGGAATATGATCTAGAAATTAAGCCTACTAAGCTGATCAGGTGTCAAGGTTTATGTAAGTTGATTGCTGAGAACAAAAAACAAGAAAGAGAAGGACTCCCCACAGTTTTATTGGTAAGCATGCAGGACCCATGGTTTCTGGATGTGGCACATTATCTTACATATGGGGATTGTCCTAATCACCTAACTCCTAAAGAGAAAAGAAACCTGAAGCTAAAAGCTGCGAAATATGTTATTTGGGGAGATGTCCTTTATAAAAAAGGATTAGATGGAACTTTCCTGAGGTGTGTAGATAAAGAGCAGCAAAATAAGCTCTTAGAAGTTTTCCATAATGAAGCTTGTGGCGGACATTTTTCTTCTTCAGTTACAGCTTTCAAGATTCTCAGAAATTGTTACTACTGGCCAGGGATGTTTAAAGATGCATATAGATGGGTGGCCAATTGTGAAAAATGTAAAATGTTCTCAGGGAGGCCACAACTTGCAGCTCTACCTTTGAGGCCTGTTGTTGTTAAAGAACCCTTTAAACAATGGGGATTGGATTTTATTGGGCCTATCTCACCCCCCTCAAGTGCAGGGCATACCCACATCTTAACAACAGATTATTTCACAAAATGGGTTGAGGCAGCCCCTGTTAAAAGAACAACTTCGGAGGTGATTTGTAATTTTCTCAAAGAAAATATTTTGGTACGATTTGGTGTGCCCCAGAAGATTGTAGCAGACAATGCTACCGGTTTCTCTTCAGTTGAAATGACTTCTTTCTGTTATGAACATAGTATATCTCTCTCCCATTCATCAAATTACTATCCCCAAGGGAATGGACAAGCTGAGTCTAGTAACAAGAATCTGATTACTATCATGAAGAAATTGGTGAATGACAACCCCAGAGATTGGCATAAGAGGTTGTATGAAGCACTCTGGGCCGACAGAATAACTCCAAAAAGAGCAATCAGGATGGCACCTTTTGAATTAGTTTATGGGATAGGTGCTCAATTATCTTTACCTCTGGAGCTATCTATAGCCAAGCTGCAAAGTGTAATTGAGGATCAGTATTTCCAAGATTCCCTGGAGAAGAGGATTATGTATCTGACTAAGATTGAAGAAGAGAGAAATGAGTTGGTTGACAGAATTACTGTGCATCAGGCCAGAGTTAAAGAAATTTTTGACAGAAAAACAAGACCCAGGAAGTTTATGGAAGGAGATGAAGTATTACTGTGGGACAGAAGAAGAAAACAAAAGGGTACACATAGCAAATTTGACTCGCTCTGGAGCGGGCCTTTCAAGATCCACCAGGTATTGGGTCCAAATTCTTTTAAATTGGAATATCCTGATGGAACTATTTTACCCCTGTCCTATAATGGACAGGATCTCAAGCTGTATCGTCTGTAAACAGGGTCCCCTGTTTTGTACATAGTCTTCCCTCTTCTTTGGTTTTGTGTTTTCCTTTCCTGTTTTTGTTTTGTCCCGTTCTGTTTCCTTTCTTCTCTATTTTCCTTTTTTCTGCGAAACCAGAGCTTCTGAGTCCTCTGCATTTTGTCATAAAACGCAGTCCCCAGTCAGAGCCAATGTTACCTTTTGAGTCGCCCCTTATTTATTTATTCATTGGTAATATTTCCGGAGCCAAGAGCCAGTTTACCATGTTATATTTTTGGTCATGCCTTTGTTTCGTAAATCGGCTCTTGGTCCTTCAATTTGTATCCGTTTGTTGTCTTTGTAGACAAGGTTACTTAAGGTTTGAACCTTTGAACCTGAACCATTCTCAAAGTTCAAAGTTCAATGGTTCAATATGCCTACGTGTCTCATAAAGCAAGCTGTCGTTTTGTTTGTCTTATGCGACTTTGAACTTTCGGGTTGAACTTGAACCTTCCGCTCGTACTCTATGGCGGGGTTCAAGGTTCAATGGTTCAACGGTCTTAAGGTTCAACACTCTGTCTTCTTATAAGTCGGGTCACGCAGTTACCTTGTGTAATTATTGTATCGTTGAACCTTCCGCTTCTACTCTGCAGCGGGGTTCAAGGTTCACGAGTTCACTGTTTCATAATTGGAAGCCTTTTACCAAAGCCACGTAACTTTTGTTGGTCTACATAACCCTTGCATCTTTGAACCTTCGTATTGAACCATGTCTTTTCAAGTTCAACGGTTCATGAGTTAAGTTCCTGTTTCAGTAAGTCACTCCTTTGCTTATCTATATGGTCCGATTGGCATGTTTGAACCACCATATTGAACCAACGCATTGAACCACGTCCTAAAGGTTCAATGGTTCAACAGTTCGAAGGTTTGGTGATTTTGGTCCCGTCTGTTCCCACGGCTTTCTAAGTCAAATTTAGCGGGAAAGTTGGAGGAAATTATGTCAGAAACTCATTATGAGACCAAGAGCTCTAATTTAGCGGAGACTACGGATAATCATTATACTTCATGATGGCGCGTGAATACTACTTGCTATTAATGAAGAAATCAGAGTTCACGTCTTTTCAAATATTTTTGGCACGTTTTGTTCCGAGCGATAAATATTCATTCTGGTTAGTGCCATTATTAACCAAGAACAAGCCAAGTTTAGCAAGTTAACATACTGTGCAACGCGGAGGAGGATAGCGCCGAAAGTGTAAGGCTCTTTTTATTCAAGTTTTCACAGTGAATTCAAATATCTTCAAGGTGAGTTATGTTTCCCATATGCTATTCCTAGTTCTTATGCTGGAAAGAAGAATCTCTGGAATTTCTATTGTTTTCAAAATTCCAAGTGTTTTATTGTAATCTTCCAACTATGTCTTTGAAATCTACGTGTTTGGGGGATGACCATGGTCCTGGCCTTACTTATTCTCACTCGGAATTTGGATATACTGCATTGGTTCAATATGATTTAGAGGAATTTAAAGAAAGAGCTAGAAACCCTGTTCAAACCCCTACAATGAAGAAAATTGTAGATAGCGGCTTAATTGAAGCCGCAGCCTTTCCTCAGGCTATACTGTGCCCAGAATTGGTTCAAGAGTGTATGAATAGGTACGACCCCCAGGACAGATGTGTCAGAAATACAAACGGGGATGTGTTATTTTATGTCAACAAACAAACCCTCATGTCTATGATGAAGATACCGCCTAAGGAGGCGTATTCCAGCCTTGACATTACTGCCTCCAATGGGTATTTCTCAGAGAAGAGACCAACTTAGAAAAGTGTAATAGCGAGGAACTGGCTGCTAAAATTTTAGAAGGGCGGTTCAAGGTTGCCCAGGCCACTTACCAGAGATCATTTGATAAAAGAAGTAAGGGATATTGTAGTATTGTTACACAGACTGAGAGGCAATCAGCATGCCTATTATTGGGAAGATTGGATGTACTTTTTCATACAAGTCATCCTTCAAGGAGAACAATATTTGGATTGGGCCGAAATAGTGGCTGACTGTCTACATCAGAGTTTAAGCAATTGTCTGGGCAATAGAGATTTTTATATGTCCTCGTACCTGTTCTATTGTCTAGCATCTACAAGAGATTGGTTTGACCTACCCCATGCACCCATAGCTGAAAATAGTAAAATTTATGAATATTATTCACAGTTGCAGAGAAAGAATTGCTATGAAAATTACAAAAGGGTTAATGATGTCTGCACTGGGAAAATGACTTATGAATTGGCAGGGAACCCAGGTAAGAGAATGTCCAGTGAAGCAATGCAACTAATCAGTATCTATGGTAGCTTCTTCATCCAATTTTCTGAGTTCACTTATATCAGAGTTGAAGGATTTGATGGTGAACCTGTGAAGTTACCTAGATATGTGTTTGATCGTTTTGTGCTGATGGAGGTATGTAGGCAACTGGCACATGTTGATAAGAAATTTCCATCAAAAAGGGGTTGTGGTATTTCTTTTCCTGTTGAACTTGGGCATTATTCATGCCATTCAAAATCTGATGCCTTGAATTTGGAGGTGAACCTCAAAAGGTTCAATTTTCAATCCTTCACTGCCAGGTCTCAATTTGACAGTAAAAGATTTGTCAGAGAGAACCTAGATTCTGGAATAGGGCATTCACACCTTCCTAAACTGGAGGATTACTGGGAAGACTGTCCAGATGAATTCGAGGTCAGAAGAAGGCTGTGGTGTAGGTTGTCTCTGGGGCAAATAATTACACTCAATTTAAACATGGATATTTCTGGAATTTCTGATGATGGAGAACAGGTGGTTGATCCACAGTTTGAAAAAGTAAAACACTTACCCATTTCAGAGGTGGACTGGAGCAAAAAGGAAGAAGACAGAATTGAAGTTAAAACTCTTCCAGTAGTAAGAAGAACTGAGAAATGGCTGAAAGAAAAAAGACAGGGAGAACTTCAGGATAAAAATGTCCAACAAATCTCTTCAATGGTTGGATCACCACTTCCCATAGAGTCTTCTAATCAACCTCTTGCTATCTGTGGTGTAGGTGCTTCCAAGCCATCAACTGAGAGAAGCCCTGTCACTAAGAGATCCAGAAGAGTCCTCACAGATATTCTGCCATCTCGTGTTACCAGGTTGAGGACTAAAGGAAAAAGAAAGAAACAGGCTTCTGAAACAATAATTGTTGATTTGAATTCAGAAGAAGATTCAGAAGGACCTATGGGTGACAAGGAGCTAAGCCCAAACAGAACAAAGGAGGTTGACACCGGATTACAATCAGAGGCCGTTCTGGAGACCCCTGAAATATTAATGATTTCAAGTAAATCCTCTGATGAAGTGAACCCTGAGAAGACAACCTCAGCCCCTGCACCAAAATGGCTAGAAAGTTCTATTTCTCATAAGAAAAAAGTGATTCCTTTTGTCGTACCCTTGGAGGACATGGTAAGCAAATGTTTGGGGAAAACCCCCAAGTCCAAGAGACTCAAGACGACATCCAGAATAAATATTGATCCAAGCATTGGTAACTGGAGTGCTGAAATTGCTAGGCCGGTGACAGAGGAAGAGGTGCAGGACCCAACAGTGCATGATTTCACTATGGAGAAAGTGGATGTCGGTACTGCCTCCAGAGCTGCAGATGTCCACCACCTCGAAGCTTCTACTAAGAGGATGGTCAGTCGAACATGGAAAGATGAAAAGGACAAGAAGGAGTTGAAACAAACTCTGCGTTCAATGGCAGAGTACATTGAGGCCATTAACAACCCTAACCCGCAACCGATCTCACAGCTTCCCCTGTCTTTTGACCCGAAATCACCTGTCAACCAAAAGATGTTAGATCAGGTTCATAGAAGCAAAATGGTGACAAAAACATTTAACAGTTGGTTGGATAACATTGAGCAGAAAGGAACTGAATACATCCGTGAGCTCAAGGGTATATATGACCTGACTACTGCCACCGTTGAAGATTTCAAAGCACAGGTCGCTGTTTGGGCGAAAGATGAGGGCAAGTGGACGAATGTAATAAACCAGATGGATGAAGTTCAAAAATATGGGCTGGCGAAGTTTTTGACAGAGAAAAGCCTGACTGGTTTGGACGAGGATTTGTTATATGTGAACAAAAAGAATATTGAATGGAGGAACTCCATATCCCGGCAAGGTCGTTTTGAACTCTCAAAGTTAATTAAGGAAATAACAAAATTCACCGAATCGTTGCAAATGACTTGCAATGTATTGATATTAAATACATTAAAGATGATGGAAAACCAGTGGAAGACGTCGATGCAATGGTCCAGTCTTTCAAAGATAAAATTAGCTTCATCAGAGAAAATGACAATGTTTTAATTGAGGACTTCTCCAGAATTTCTAAAGTTGAATCACTACTTTACCTCTGCATCGACGCACTTCCTGAACACAGAGAAAAATTTCGTAAAATGCGAAGGGAAAAGGAGGTTTGGAAGTCAAGAATGAAGCATATCGGTATTCCTAACTTCCCGAAGATTCAGGAGTTCGTTGCTGCTTTTCAGGAATGGAAGACCCAACGTGCTTCCCAGGCCACCGATAACAAATCCGGAGTTACAAACCCGTCGTCCCAGTCATGACCTCATTGGCTCGTTTTCTCTATTTTCAGTTCCTTTATCATGTTATTTTCGGCATCTTGATCTTTTAATTCAGTTGTTAAAAAAACTAAATCCCGTATGGGTCAGAGTTATGTTAACTTTGGGTTTAATTTGCTCAAGGACATGATTAAGGCATATATATTTATAGGTTTCTGAAATCTTGGAAGAGATATACAGAAGTTTTAGAAGAGAAAAGAAGGAAATTTTTGGCAAAACTGTTCATAATTTTAACTTATGTGATGATTGAGTAATTTTCATCTCTGAATGAGAAGAAGAAACATTTACTGCTTATTTGGATCTGTGCATCTGAATGTGTGGAATTAGATTTTCTGTGTGAAATCTCCTTTCATCTGGTAATTGTTCTTTATTTGGACAACTCGTCATATGTGTTTTATTATTTATTGGTTCAGCAAGCTCGTGTGAATGTATTCATATATTTGAATGTACCAAAAATAGGATCTGTGCACCCTATTATTCATTGTTACTGTATAAATCTATCGCATTCATAACATGGTTATGTATGAATGTTAGTCTGCCTTAAGCATTTTCTAGTTAAAAGTGCATGTGGATAGTTGAATAGATTAAATTCGTTGAAAATCTTAAAGGGAGCTGTACCTAAATTCAGAGGGGAACTAATTTAAAAGGTTCACCCATTTGTTGCTTAACTCATTTGTTCTTCAAAGGAAGGGTATAGAGTCAGAATAAATTATTTTCAGAATAAAGACAAATCTGTTAACCAACACTTACGGGCCTTCTCAAACAGTTTACGGTTGACCAGTTTTAGGGATGGAATTTTTACTGGACCATCTGTATGCTTAAGAGAAATCTCATGGGTTCTTAACACAAATGGTTGATACTTAGTCAAGAACGTATATCCTAACAAAATATCTTCTCTTAAGCTATCAAGTTCGATCAAGTCAACAATAAACTTTTTACCTTGAATCTCAATTTGGACATCTTGAGCAAATCTTCCCATTTTAATCTCTTCACCATTTATTGCATAACCTGCTGGCAGATCAGACTTGGTTTTCCAAAACTCAGGTGGAATTGCATTAGTCTTTGCAAAACTTCTTGAAGATCCAGAATCCACAAATGCATCCATGGGAATAGCTTTGTAACCAGGAAAACAAAGATTTACCCTTATGTAGGTACAGTTTTCAACCATAAACAAGGCATTGGCAGGTTCAGATGATAACTCAGGTTCAGATGCAGATGTAACATTCTCAGCCTTGGTTAAAAGATCACGAATTTCCCCCACTGCAGAAGAAAGTTTTTCAAGAGTTTTTTGCTGAAGAGCACATTGCCGGGCAAGGATACCAACAGATTCGGTACAACGATCAACTTTGACACAGAGAGTGTCAATGCTACAACCAAGAGACACAGATGGGGAACGGCGAGAAGAGCGATGTGTGGAGGCTAAGCGATGCTTTGAAGAAGAGGATGGTTTAGAGGGAGACCATCGAGGATGTATATAGCCATGGGAAGATTGTTTGGGAGGTGGTGAAGGAGAACTGGCAATAGTATGCTTAGAAGTTTGAGATCGTGTGAATTTCTTTTGCAGTGTAGCCTTTTCTCTCTCCCAAGCTTTAATATCTTTAACTTGTTGTTTAGCAGCAGTTTTCCTCAGTTTCTTCTTCAGAACTATCTTTTCCTTTTTGAGAAACTCTAATCTTTTTGGCATATTTCCTAACCTTTTCAAGGTTTCTAGCCACATGTTCAAGTAAAGCTTTACTTTCTATAGGCTTTTTTCTTATGGAAAGAATGTTCCATGTTGTCATCATCAAAGCCATGTGTTAGTAAGCCATGCGTTATTGTCTCGTGTGAGTCATATTTCTGAAAATTCTGCAAGTAGCGTGTTGTAGTACCTGTGGAAGTCGTAATAAGACCCGTGTTGAAGGCCAAAGGAGAGTGTCGTGGAAGGGCAGTAAATCGACCAAAGTAGCAGGGAATATCGCGAAAGATTTCTAGTAAGTTGTGTTTCTCACCAATGGCATTACGTAGGTCCATGGATGCAAGCTCTGCTTTATCTGATGTTCTGCATAATTATTTCCAAGATGGCAATACTCATGTTGTAGACGATAAGGGTAATTTTAAGTTTCTTGATGTTAAGATAAATACTTTCTATCCTGAAAAAAGAATTAAGGCTAAAATCTGTGACTCAGTGCGTCAAAGTGAAATTAATCTTTTAGTTTCTGGAACTGGTATATGTCCAATTTATTTACCTTTTCTACTTCCTGAAGATGTCTCTAAATGGCAGGATAAGGGATTCTTTCATGTTCATTTTCCCCATGTTGACCTTATCGTGCATCCCCATTTTAATTATAACATCGGCGCTGAATTTTTTGCTACTCTTATTGATACCCGATGTCAAATCTGGGAACAAGCTGTTATTGCCCAGTTTCGAGGGATTCTTAGTGCTGAGAAAGGAGATGGTGTTCTTTCTGTCCAACCTAACTTCAATCTTTCCCTCTCAAACAAATTTATTTCCTCTGCTTTCTGTCTGCTTCTCCAAGTAAAAGGTGTCTCCTTAATGCCCGGATCTGTTTATGCTACCATAGGTCGCTGTATTTATCGCATTATGAATACTGTGTCTCCACCAATTTCTTTGCCCACGGGGGTAGGTTTTCCACGAGGATCGTCCAATCTTCTGGATTATGGCCGCTTCATAGATTCAACTGGTTTCGACATAGGTTTTCCAATCATTGAACAATTACTGGATAAACAAAAGCCACAGTTTATAGACCTTCCTATTCATAGAAACAGATTTTCAGACAGACCTTTATTTCAATCCCGAAGAGTAGGCAATATCACACTTCAATCTGTCCCTGGCCAAACTATACTTGAACAACCTCTCATTGATGAAGCCCAAGCCAGAGCACAACCTTTGTCTCGTAGCAGGTATATGGCCCATGCTTATGCTAGTTCAAATAGAAAACCTTATGTAGATTATAATCCTGATGAATGCTCCACATCTAGCAGCTCACAAAGATTTCACAGAATACCTTCTAGATCATCTTTCTCCAGGTCTAACCCAGTGAATAACCCAGACCAAATGGATGAATTGGTTAGACAAGTCAGCTCTAGGTTGCACCATGCACCAAAGCAGGACGAAGAGTCTGAAAAGGAAAAGAAAAGGAAAAGGTATTAAAATAGCCAAGCTAGGTGAACATGCCAACATGATGAGAGAGCATCTACCAAGGTATGGATCTGAAAGAAGAACTAAGCACACTGTCCAAGTAGATTCTACTAATGCTGTAGAATTAGTCAGTTACACACCTGGCAGATGGCCAACACAAGATAGTTTTCAGGTAGTAAATCCTGATGAGAAAACCTGGGGAAAATATGAGGCAAAGTTTCACACAAAAGTTGGAACTAAACAAAAGAATTCTGAAGCCCAGAGAAATTGGCAGTCTAGTTGGATGCAGACAGCTTCAGAAAACATTGATGATTTAGCAATAGATGTCAAACACGGGATTAATAGAACTATTTCTGTTTATGACGGAATGTTGCAAATACAGAATACTCAGTATAAGACAGAAACTGCAGTAGGTAGAATCGATAAACAGTGTACTTCTACCTTAAACAATTTTGGTTCTTTGAACTACCAAGTAAGTCAGACACATACCATGGTGTCAAATATTCAGTCTAGTAATCAAAGGCTAGAAAATCTAGTTGGACAGATACATGATCAGATTTCCACTTCAGAAAATAGAAGAGATTCTCAATCCCAAGAAAGTAAAGCTTTACTTGAACATGTGGCTAGAAACCTTGAAAAGGTTAGGAAATATGCCAAAAAAGATAAGAGCTTCTCAAAAAGGAAAAGATAGTTCTGAAGAAGAAACTGAGGAAACTAAAACTCAGAAGTCAAAACCTAAAGCTAGACCTAAGATCCAGCGTAGAAAAAGTATTCTCTTTACAGAAGAAGTAGAAGAACAACCAGCATCTACTACTAGAAGCCGCACCCCTCAAATGCCTTCCAAAATAATTCTTCCAAAACAAAAAGAACATATGATGCAGGCCACAAAACAATTGAAAGATTGGCTCCAAGAATGCCAACTAGAAGATAATGAGCCTGTATATATGGAAGAACCTGCGGCGGCCATGAATTCATCTTATGAAGAAATTTATGCTGAAATGTTTGTCCAAGAGGATGCATCTGATACAGAAAGTTTCCATTCTATTGAATCTCCTGTTATTGAAATTATGGAAGATTGGGAACATTTATGCATGGCTAGTCAGTCTACTGTAGAACAATTTGACATAGAAATGAAAGATGCTGTGTCAGAAAATGCTAGGCCAGAACAACTAAGAGCATATGCTACTTCTGGTTATATTTTGAACATTGATAAAATAATAGATCCCTATGATACTATATGCACCTGGTGTGATACACTAGAGAATTTTTATGATACTAGAGGATCCTGGTCTGAAGCTAATAAAGTATTGTATGGTGTCAGACTCATGTCTGGTAAACTCCGCAATTGGTGGAATTCTCTCCCTGATAATGGCATCATCTCTATAGATGAAGATGGAGACGAATATGTGAAAGAAATGGACATGGGTCGAAATGATATTTCTGCTGAAGGTTTTGCCACTCTACAATTAACTCTGATAGGTTTGTTCTCTGGGAACAGAAAGAATGACATCTTAGAAGCAGAAAAAATATTATATTCTCTGCAGTTGAAAGATTTGGGTAAGCTTCATAGTTATAACTTAGTCTTTGAGAAATACATGATTGCTGCTCAAAAGTTACATGATCCAACCACCAAAAAGTTTTATCTCAATTCTCTTCCCTGTGGTTTGGGTGAATATGTTAAAGAATATGTAACTACAAAATATAGGTCCAAAATTGAAAAATATGGTTTTGGTGAATTAAAGTCATTAGTTACATATAAGCTTGACAAAGGATGTCTAATTAAAGCCCTCAATGACAACAGAGAACAATTTAATTCCTCTTGCAATATGAAGGACTATTGTAATCTGCCTCCTATCAGTCAAATAAAGGATTTCAAGCAAGTCAGAAAGTTCAGCAAAAGGTCTTGTGGTAAAACTTGTCAATGTAAGAGATGTAAAAGGCCGAGGCATGATGATGACAACATGGAACATTCTTTCCATAAGAAAAAAGCCTATAGAAAGAAATACAGCCTAGCACCTGTAACTCGACATTCCTTCAAGTAGAGTACCACCCAAATACCTGTTTAAGAAGAATAAGCATCCTAGTAAAGGCCATAAGCAAGTTCAATGTTTTATCTGCAAAGGACCTCATTATGCTACTGATTGTCCCAAAAAGTATAAAAATGCAAATAAAGTTTACGCTATGTTTGATGAAAAAGACATCTCTAACTCCTGGGAAATTTCGCATTTTGCTGAGGCTCTCCAATCTTCAACTGATCATTTGTTTGAACTTGTTGAAGTTCTACCAGATGAGTTCTATATGGCCCGTGATAAACAGAAGAAAGTTTATTTTTCTAGTGCCTCTGACACAGAATCAGTTGTGTCCAGCTCTTCTGAAAACCAAGCAGTCAAAAGGGTGGTAAAGAAAGCTATAAAAGATCTTGATTTTAAGATCAGCATGGCCAAGTCTAAGGATCCATACCATATGCCTGGCTCCATTGATGACAGGAAAACTGCTGCTAAACAACAAGTTAAAGATATTAAAGCTTGGGAGAGAGAAAAGTCTACCCTGCAAAAGAAATTCACACGATCTCAAACTTCTAAGCATACTATTGCCAATTCTCCTTCACCACCTCCCAAACAATCTTCCCATGGCTATATACATCCCCGATGGTCTCCCTCTAAACCATCCTCTTCTTCAAAGCATCGCTTAGCCTCCACACATCGCTCTTCTCGCCGTTCCCCATCTGTGTCTCTTGGCCGTAGCATTAACACTCTCTATGTCAAAGTTGACCGTTGTACTGAATCTGTTGATATCCTTGCCCAGCAATGTGCTCTTCAGCAAAAAGCTCTTGAAAAACTTTCTTCTGCAGTGGGGGAAATTCGTGATCTTTTAACCAAGGCTGAGAATGTTACATCTACATCTAAACTTGAGTTATCATCTGAACTTGCTAATGCCTTGTTTATGGTTGAAAACTGTACCTACATAAGGGTAAATCTTTGTTTTCCTGGTTACAAAGCTATTCCCATGGATGCATTTGTGGATTCTGGATCTTCCAGAAGTTTTGCAAAGACTAATGCAATTCCACCTGAGTTTTGGAAAACCAAGTCTGATCTGCCAGCAGGATATGCAATAAATGGTGAAGAGATTAAAATGGGAAGATTTGCTCAAGCTGTCCAAATTGAGATTCAAGGTAAAAAGTTTATTGTTGACTTAATCGAACTTGATAGCTCAAGAGAAGATATTTTGTTAGGATATACGTTCTTGACTAAGTATCAACCATTTGTGTTAAGAACCCATGAGATTTCTCTTAAGCATACAGATGGTCCAGTAAAAATTCCATCCCTAAAACTGGTCAACCATAAACTATCTGAGAAGGCCCATAAGCAAAAGAAAGAGCCATTGAAATTCCAAGGACCTCAGTTGCCCCTCCTGTTAGAACCAGTAAAGAAAAGCTTTGAGCAAGATTGTTGTAGTTTGAATCCTTTACAGTTCTGGTCCAAAGAGCATGAAGAATGTGAGATTAGGCTTAAACCTGAATGTCAAACTGTGATTCCCTTCGAACCAGCCTATCTTATGAGTCCAACAGAGGTGAAAGAAATCGATGAGCATTTGAATGAATTATTAGAAGGAAAATTCATCAGAGATGGCAAAAGTCCTTTCAGCTATCCGGCCTTCCTGGTCAATAAAAGAACAGAGCAGCAAAGAGGAAAGGAAATGTTTTGTATCAACTATAAACCTTTAAATGACATTATTCTGCCATTCAATTATCCCATTCCATTTAGTACAGATATGATAATGAGAGCTGCTTCAAAGAAAGTGTTTTCTAAGTTTGACTGTAAATCTGGATTTTGGCAAGTTAAGGTCAAAGAAGAAGACAGGTATAAAACAACTTTTTCTGTACCCCAAGGTTTATACGAATGGAATGTGATGCCATTCGGCCTCAAAACTGCGCCTGCTTACTTCCAGCGGAGGATGGATAGAGCTCTTAGAAGTTTTAAAGATTTTTGCTCTGTATATATTGATGACATAATAGTTTACTCTGATGATGACTCACAACATTTGAAACATTTGGAATCTCTCTACAAGGCAATGAGAGAGAATGGAATATGTCTTTCTGCCAAGAAAATGGTCATTGGCAAACAAGAAATTGATTTCTTGGGTCTGGTTCTGTCTCATGGCAAGGTAAAACTCCAACCCCATATTCCTAAACATATTTCAGAATTTCCTGACATATTGGTTGGCACGAAGTAGATAGAGAGATTCCTTGGTTGTCTGAATTATGTTAGTCCATTTTATAATGGATTAGCCAAAGACAGAAAAAAGCTTCAAGCACAGCTAAAAGAAGGTGCTGGGCCATGGACCGAAGAGTTAACAGAAATTGTGCAGAGAATCAAACAAAAGTGCCAATGTCTGCCAACCCTTCATTTGCCAAAAGAAGGATATCCACTGATTTTATTTACTGATGCCTCTGATGATGTTTGGGGTGTTGTTTTGATCCAGGACATTCCTTTGAAAGAAACTCAAGTATGTGGATACAGATCAGGAACTTTCACAGATACCGAGTGTAGATATACCATATATGAAAAAGAAATTTTGGTTGTTAAAAAGGGTATTGAGAAGTTTAAATTTTTTCTTAAACCTGTTCATTTCATTGTGAAAACTGATAGTCAGCCAATGAGGTCTGTGCTTAACAAGAAGCCAAATAAAGACATCGCCCATGGCAAAATTGCACGCTGGTATCTTGATTTTACCAGTTATGATTTTGAGATTGAATGGATTAAAGGTGATAATAATCCATTGGCAGATTCACTTACAAGAGAAATGGCAAAACTTGCAGAACTAATGAATATGTTGATTGAAATTGGTGACACTCTGGTTAGAAAAGATGGTGTAGATATTTTACTGAGCAAAGATGAACAAGGACATGATCAATGGATTCCCCAACTTCCTCCTGAAATTATTACTCCAATTTTGCATACTCATTTCTTGAATAAATGGCTTCAGTGGCTTCAGGAGCTACGAAAACTTATCAGACATAATTATGACAAAGGAGTTCTCACAGGCAGTCTGCAGACAGAATTTCTCAAACATTTTGGGCTAGGGCATGCCAGTATTTTCTTTGCACTGAGGAATGGAATAACTATGGATATTTGCCTAACATCTTTATTGCCTATGAATTGGCCAATTAAGATTAAAAGAAATTTTCTTAAGTGTGCTAAATTTGGTTTCTTTAACAGCATTACAATCTTGCAGACAGAATTTGAGGATTATGCCGATATTTTCCTTGGTTACAATAATCGCATGATCCAAGAATATATGAAAGAGTTTTTTGATTATCTGCAGGCAAACTTCTGTTGGGCTATTGAAGAAGGCATGACTGGACCTTCTGGTTATTTACAAAATCCACATTACTATTGTTTACCAAGACTTGAGTATTATCCATTAACTCATAATTGGTTCCCACAGGCCCAGGTTGAAGATATGGAAGTTGCTCTACTTCCGGCATTAGTTGCTGTTCGAACAGAAATTGATTTTGCATCACCTGATGAAATCAATAAGGTTGTGTATACATTCCAACAAAGATCAGATGATTTGGCTATTGCTTTCCGACCTCTGCCTAGATTCCTTCTGCCACCGACAAATCTGGATCCTGTTTCCTCCGGCGTTGAATCTGAAGATGCAACTGATAATGATGATGAAGATCTTGGTTATAATTCTGATAGTGACTAGCACAAGGGTTTGTCTATGCCGCGCTGTCGGCCACGTTAAGATTCCGACAACAGGATGCAACCCTGTCAAAAAAGCACGATCCCCATAGTCACTTTTGGGTGTGAAGTGAGCCGTAATCACATGCGGTGTGTCTTATGTGAAGAATCTTTGTACGTTCCACTGTAGATCGTGTCCACCGACTTTCCTCTCCACTACCTACAGTGTTGAACGCGTGTCAAGTTTGTATGGTCGGATTTCAAAGCTCTATTGTCTTTGATTCTCCGTCTTTGTGTATAAATAAGGGTTTCTTGATATTGTTTCAGCAGAACAGAAGTAGAAAGGAATTTAGATTGAGTCTAAGAAGTTCAGTAGTTTCTAAAGCTTAAAGGTCTAAGGGTTTAAGATTGCTATCCAAGCATTCAGATTCTGTAAATTCTCTATAAGTTTGCAATAAAGTTATATTTTGCCATTTTGCTATTTCCGCTTGAATAATGGTATCACATTCCATTCGTATAAACCTTGGCATACAGAAAAAGCTGTTTTATACCTGTCTTCTTCTTTGACCTTAACTTGCCAAAATCCAGATTTACTGTCAAACTTAGAAAACACTTTCTTTGAAGCAACTCTCATTATCAGATCTGTACTAAATGGAATGGGATAATTGAATGGCAGAATAATGTCATTTAAAGGTTTATAGTTGATACAAAACCTTTTCTTTCCTCTTTGCTGCTCTGCTCTTTTATTGACCAGGAAGGCCGGACAGCTGAAAGGACTTTTGCTATCTCTGATGAATTTTCCTTCTAATAATTCATTCAAATGCTCATCCATTTCTTTCACCTCTGTTGGACTCATGAGATAGGCTGGTTCGAAGGGAATCACAGTTTGACATAGAGGTTTAAGCCTAATCTCACATTCTTCATGCTCTTTGGACCAGAACTGTAAAGGATTCAAACTACAACAATCTTGCTCAAATCTTTTCTTTACCGGTTCTAATAGGAGGGGCTACTGAGGTCCTTGGAATTTCAATGGCTCTTTCTTTTGCTTACGGGCCTGCTCAGACAGTTTATGGTTGACCAGTTTTAGGGATGGAATTTTTACTGGACCATCTGTATGCTTAAGAGAAATCTCATGGGTTCTTAACACAAATGGTTGATACTTAGTCAAGAACGTATATCCTAACAAAATATCTTCTCTTAAGCTATCAAGTTCGATTAAGTCAACAATAAACTTTTTACCTTGAATCTCAATTTGGACAGCTTGAGCAAATCTTCCCATTTTAATCTCTTCACCATTTATTGCATAACCTGCTGGCAGATCAGACTTGGTTTTCCAAAACTCAGGTGGAATTGCATTAGTCTTTGCAAAACTTCTGGAAGATCCAGAATCCACAAATGCATCCATGGGAATAGCTTTGTAACCAGGAAAACAAAGATTTACCCTTACGTAGGTACAGTTTTCAACCATAAACAAGGCATTGGCAGGTTCAAATGATAACTCAGGTTCAGATGCAGATGTAACATTCTCAGCCTTGGTTAAAAGATCACGAATTTCCCCCACTGCAGAAGAAAGTTTTTCAAGAGCTTTTTGCTGAAGAGCACATTGCCATGCAAGGATATCAACAGATTCAGTACAACGGTCAACTTTGACACAGAGAGTGTCAATGCTACGGCCAAGAGACACAGATGGGGAACGGCGAGAAGAGCGATGTTTGGAGGCTAAGCGATGCTTTGAAGAAGCGGATGGTTTAGAGGGAGACCATCGGGGATGTATATAGCCATGGGAAGATTGTTTGGGAGGTGGTGAAGGAGAATTGGCAATAGTATGCTTAGAAGTTTGAGATCGTGTGAATTTCTTTTGTAGGGTAGACTTTTCTCTCTCCCAAGCTTTAATATCTTTAACTTGTTGTTTAGCAACAGTTTTCCTGTCATCAATGGAGCCAAACATATGGTATGGATCCTTAGACTTGGCCATGCTGATCTTAAAATCAAGATCTTTTATAGCTTTCTTTACCACCCTTTTGACCGCTTGGTCTTCAGAAGAGCTGGACACAACCGATTCTGTGTCAGAGGCACTAGAAGAATAAACTTTCTTCTGTTTATCACGGACCATATAGAACTCATCTGGTAGAACTTCAACAAGTTAAAACAAATGATCAGTTGAAGATTGGAGAGCCTCAGCAAAATGCAAAATTTCCCAGGAGTTAGAGATGTCTTTTTCATCAAACATAGCGTAAACTTTATTTGCAGGTTTATACTTTTTGGGACAATCAGTAGCATAATGAGGTCCTTTGCAGATAAAACATTGAACTTGCTTATGGCCTTTACTAGGATGCTTATTCTTCTTAAACAGGTATTTGGGTGGTACTCTCTTCTTGAAGGAATGTCGAGTTGCAGGTGCTAGCCTGTATTTCTTTCTATAGGCTTTTTTCTTATGGAAAGAATGTTCCATGTTGTCATCATCATGCCTCGGCCTTTTACATCTCTTACATTGACAAGTTTTACCACAAGACCTTTTGCTGAACTTTCTCACTTACTTGAAATCCTTTATTTGACTGATAGGAGGCAGATTACAATAGTCCTTCATATTGCAAGAGGAATTAAATTGTTCTCTGTTGTCATTGAGGGCTTTAATTAGACATCCTTTGTCAAGCTTATATGTAACTAATGACTTTAATTCACCAAAACCATATTTTTCAATTTTGGACCTATATTTTGTAGTTACATATTCTTTAACATATTCACCCAAACCACAGGGAAGAGAATTGAGATAAAACTTTTTGGTGGTTGGATCATGTAACTTTTGAGCAGCAATCATGTATTTCTCAAAGACTAAGTTATAACTATGAAGCTTACCCAAATCTTTCAACTGCAGAGAATATAATATTTTTTCTGCTTCTAAGATGTCATTCTTTCTGTTCCCAGAGAACAAACCTATGAGAGTTAATTTTAGAGTGGCAAAACCTTCAGCAGAAATATCATTTCGACCCATGTCCATTTCTTTCACATATTCGTCTCCATCTTCATCTATAGAGATGATGCCATTATCAGGGAGAGAATTCCACCAATTGCGGAGTTTACCAGACATGAGTCTGACACCATACAATACTTTATTAGCTTCAGACCAGGATCCTCTAGTATCATAAAAATTCTCTAGTGTATCACACCAGGTGCATATAGTATCATACGGATCTATTATTTTATCAATGTTCAAAATATAACCAGAAGTAGCATATGCTCTTAGTTGTTCTGGCCTAGCATTTTCTAACACAGCATCTTTCATTTCTATGTCAAACTGTTCTACAATAGACTGACTAGCCATGCATAAATGTTCCCAATCTTCCGTAATTTCAATAACAGGAGATTCAATAGAATGGAAACTTTCTGTATCAGATGCATCCTCTTCGACAGACATTTCAGCATAAATTTCTTCATCAGATGAATTCATGGCCGCCGCAGGTTCTTCCATATATACAGGCTCATTATCTTCTAGTTGGCATTCTTGGAGCCAATCTTTCAATTGTTCTGTGGTCTGCATCATATGTTCTTTTTGTTTTGGAAGAATTATTTTGGAAGGCATTTGAGGGGTGCGGCTTCTAGTAGTAGATGCTGGTTGTTCTTCTACTTCTTTTGTAAAGAGAATACTTTTTCTACGCTGGATCTTAGGTCTAGCTTTAGGTACTGACTTCTGAGTTTTAGTTTCCTCAGTTTCTTCTTCAGAACTATCTTTTCCTTTTTGAGAAGCTCTAATCTTTTTGGCATATTTCCTAACCTTTTCAAGGTTTCTAGCCACATGTTCAAGTAAAGCTTTACTTTCTTGGGATTGAGAATCTCTTCTATTTTCTGAAGTGGAAATCTGATCATGTATCTGTCTAGCTAGATTTTCTAGCCTTTGATTACTAGACTGAATATTTGACACCATGGTATGTGTCTGACTTACTTGGTAGTTCAAAGAACCAAAATTGTTTAAGGTAGAAGTACACTGTTTATCGATTCTACCTACTGCAGTTTCTGTCTTATACTGAGTATTCTGTATTTGCAACATTCTGTCATAAACAGAAATAGTTCTATTAATCCCTCGTTTGACATCTACTGCTAAATCATCAATGTTTTCTGAAGCTGTCTGCATCCAACTGGACTGCCAATTTCTCTGGCCTTTAGAATTCTTTTGTTTAGTTCCAACTTTTGTGTGAAACTTTGCCTCATATTTTCCACAAGTTTTCTCATTAGGATTTACTACCTGAAAACTATCTTGTGTTGGCCATCTGCCAGGTGTGTAACTGACTAATTCTACAGCAGTAGTAGAATCTACTTGGACAATGTGCTTAGTTCTTCTTTCAGATCCATACCTTGGTAGATGCTCTCTCATCATGCTGGCATGTTCACCCAGCTTGGCTATTTTAATACCTTTTCCTTTTCTTTTCTTTTCAGACTCTTCGTCCTACTTTGGTGGAAGGTGCAACCTAGAGCTGACTTGTCTAACCAATTCATCCAGTTGGTCTGGGTTATTCACTGGGTTAGACCTGGAGAAAGACGATCTAGAAGGTATTCTGTGAAATCGTTGTGAGCTGCTAGATGTGGAGCATTCATCAGGATTATAATCTACATAAGGCTTTCTATTTGAACTAGCATAAGCATGGGCCATAGACCTGCTACGAGACAAAGGTTGTGCTCTGGCTTGGGCTTCATCAATGAGAGGTTGTTCAAGCATAGTTTGGCCAGGGACAAATTGAAGTGTGATATTGCCTACTCTTCGGAATTGAAATAAAGGTTTGTCTGAAAATCTGTTTCTATGAATAGGAAGGTCTATAAACTGTGGCTTTTGTTTATCCAATAATTGTTCAATGATTGGAAAACCTATGTCGAAACCAGTTGAATCTATGAAGCGGCCATAATCCAGAAGATTGGACGATCCTCATGGAAAACCTACCCCCGTGGGCAAAGAAACTGGTGGAGACACAGTATTCATAATGCGATAAATACAGCGACCTCCTATGGTAGCATAAACAGATCCGAGCATTAAAGAGACACCTTTTACTTGGAGAAGTAGACAGAAAGCAGAGGAAATAAATTTGTCTGAGAGGGAAAGAGTGAAGTTAGGTTGGACAGAAAGAACACCATCTCCTTTCTCAGCACTAAGAATCCCTCGAAACTGGGCAATAACAGCTTGTTCCCAGATTTGACATCGGGTATCAATAAGAGTAGCAAAAAATTCAGCGCCGATGTTATAATTAAAATGGGGATGCACGATAAGGTCAACATGGGGAAAATGAACATGAAAGAATCCCTTATCCTGCCATCTAGAGACATCTTCAGGAAGTACAAAAGGTAAATAAATTGGACATATACCAGTTCCAAAAACTAAAAGATTAATTTCACTTTGACGCACTGATTCACAGATTTTAGCCTTAATTCCTTTTTCAGGATAGAAAGATTTATCTTAACATCAGGAAACTTAAAATTACCCTTATCGTCTACAACATGAGTATTGCCATTTTGGAAATAATTATGTAGAACATCAGATAAAGCAGAGCTTGCATCCATGGACCTACGTAATGCCATTGGTGAGAGATACAACTTACTAGTAATCTTTCACGATATTCCCTGCTACTTTGGTCGATTTACTACCCTTCCACGGCACTCTCCATTGGCCTTCAACACGGGTCTTTTTACGACTTCCACAGGTACTACAGCACGCTACTTGCAGAATTTTCAGAAATATGACTCACACGAGACAATAACGCATGGCTCTAATAACGCAAGGCTCTGATACCATTTTCAAGCGGAAATAGCAAAATGGCAAAATATAACTTTATTGCAAACTTATAGAGAATTTACAAAATCTGAATGCTTGGATAGCAATCTTAAACCCTTAGACCTTTAAGCTTTAGAAACTACTGAACTTCTTACACTCAATCTAAATTCCTTTCTACTTCTGTTCTGCCGAAACAATGGCAAGAAACCCTTATTTATACACAAAGACGGAGAATCAAAGACAATAGAGCTTTGAAATCCGACCATACAAACTTGACACGCGTTCAACACTGTAGGTAGTGGAGAGGAAAGTCGGTGGACACGATCTACAGTGGAACGTACAAAGATTCTTCACATGAGACACACCGCATGTGATTACGGCTCACTTTACACCCAAAAGTGACTATGGGGATCGTGCTTTTTTGACATGGTTGCATCTTGATGTCGGAATCTTAACGTGGCCGACAGCACGGCACAGACAAACCCTTGTGCTAGTCACTATCAGAATTATAACCAAGATCTCCATCATCATTATCAGTTGCATCGTCAGATTCAACGCCGGAGGAAACAGGATCCAGATTTGTCGGTGGCAGAAGGAATCTAGGCAGAGGTCGGAAAGCAATAGCCAAATCATCTGATCTTTGTTGGAATGTATACACAACCTTATTGATTTCATCAGGTGATGCAAAATCAATTTCTGTTCGAACAGCAACTAATGCCGGAAGTAGAGCAACTTCCATATCTTCAACCTGGGCCTGTGGGAACCAATTATGAGTTAATGGATAATACTCAAGTCTTGGTAAACAATTGTAATGTGGATTTTGCAAATAACCAGAAGGTCCAGTCATGCCTTCTTCAATAGCCCAATAGAAGTTTGCCTGCAGATAATCAAAAAAACTCTTTCATATCTTCTTGGATCATGCGATTATTGTAACCAAGGAAAATATCGGCATAATCCTCAAATTTTGTCTGCAAGATTGTAATGTTGTTAAAGAAACCAAATTTAACACACTTAAGAAAATTTCTTTTAATCTTAATTGGCCAATTCATAGGCAATAAAGATGTTAGGCAAATATCCATAGTTATTCCATTCCTCAGTGCAAAGAAAATACTGGCATGCTCTAGCCCAAAATGTTTGAGAAATTCTGTCTGCTGACTGCCTGTGAGAACTCCTTTGTCATAATTATCTCTGATAAGATTTCGTAGCTCCTGAAGCCATTTATTCAAGAAATGAGTATGCAAAATTGGAGTAATAATTTCAGGAGGAAGTTGGGGAATCCATAGATCATGTCCTTGTTCATCTTTGCTCAGTAAAATATCTACACCATCTTTTCTAACTAGAGTGTCACCAATTTCAATCAACATATTCATTGGTTCTGCAAGTTTTGCCATTTCTCTTGTAAGTGAATCTGCCAATGGATTATTATCACCTTTAATCCATTCAATCTCAAAATCATAACTGGTAAAATCAAGATACCAGCGTGCAATTCTGCCATGGGCGATGTCTTTATTTGGCTTCTTGTTAAGCACAGACCTCATTGGCTGACTATCAGTTTTTACAATGAAATGAACAGGTTTAAGAAAAATTTTAAACTTCTCAATACCCATTTTAACAGCCAAAATTTCATTTTCATATATTGTATATCTACATTCGGTATCTGTTAAAGTTCCTAATCTGTATCCACATACTTGAGTTCCTTTCAAAGGAATGTCCTGGATCAAAACAGCACCCCAAACATCATTAGAGGCATTAGTAAATAAAATCAGTGGATATCCATCTTCTGGCAAATGAAGGGTTGGCAGATATTGGCACTTTTGTTTGATTCTCTATACAATTTCTGTTAGCTCTTCGATGCATGGCCCAGCACCTTCTTTTAGCTGTGCTTGAAGCTTTTTTCTGTCTTTGGCTAATCCATTATAAAATGGACTGACATAATTCAGACAACCAAGGAATCTCTGTATCTCCTTCGTGCCAACCAATATGTCAGGAAATTCTGAAATATGTTTAAGAATATGGGTCTGGAGTTTTACCTTGCCATGAGACAGAACCAAACCCAAGAAATCAATTTCTTGTTTGCCAATGACCATTTTCTTGGCAGAAAGACATATTCCATTCTCTCTAATTGCCTTGTAGAGAGATTCCAAATGCTTCAAATGCTGTGAGTCATCATCAAAGTAAACTATTATGTCATCAATATATACAGAGCAAAAATCTTTAAAACTTCTAAGAGCTCTATCCATCCTCCGCTGGAAGTAAGCAGGCGCAGTTTTGAGGCCGAATGGCATCACATTCCATTCGTATAAAATAAAAAATGCAAATACTTTGAGTGTAATGTTGGAGAAGTTGTCTTAGAGGTGGGCATAGAGAATGTAGTGCAAATTGTAACTGACAGTGCAGCAGCATATGTGGCAGTTGGGAGATTGCTCCAAGAGAGGCATCCAACACTCTTTTGGACCCCTTGCACAGCACATTGCCTTGACCTTCTTTTGGAGGACATTGGCAAACTTGATTGGGTGAGACCAGTTGTAGAAGATGCAAGAAACATAACAAAAATTATTTAGAATCACCCTTGGGTTCTTAATTTGATAAGAGATCACACCAAAGGGAAAGAGTTGGTGCGAGCGAGTGTCGCAAGGTTTGCAACGATCTTCCTAACATTGCAAAGCATTATTGGTTTGTTGACTTCTTTGAAACAAATGTTTGTGAGTCAACCATGGCTAGACTCATCATATTCAAAGAACCCTAAAGGAGAGAGGATCACAACGATAGTGTTTGATAATCTCTTTGCACAAAGAGCTACAAAGATTTTTAACCTCAGAGTCAAAATTTTGATTTAAAATTCAAATTGAATCTTTTTATTTTTGAACTTTAAAAGTATTTACTTTCATTATAAATTTATAACTTCAATTTGTTTGTATTTGTAGGTGTCTAAGCCCTTGGTCAAAGTTCTACGCTTGGTAGATGGGGATCAAATCCCAATGGGGTACATTTACGAGGCCATGGATAGGGCCAAAGAGTCCATCCGAAACTATTACAAGGGGGACAAACTCAAATTTGATCCCATTTGGGAGATCATTGATCAAAAGTGGATGAATCAACTCCACCAACCCATTTATGTAGCAGGGTACTTCCTCAACCCTCATTTTTTCTATTTGGATAGCTTCGCAGACCCTAATGGAGAGGCTATGGAGGGCCTCTCAACATGCATTGAGAGGATGACACCCGAGCTTGAGGTGAGAGACCTCATTGTTCAAGAATTGAAGAATTACAAGTTTGTTTGGGGGGTGTTGTGATTTAATCACACATCGCCCCATTGCAAATGGGGACCTCCTCTTTTTTTTGCTTTCTCGCTTTGTTTTGCTTTAATGTTTAGTTTTGCTCTGAGCTTGTAGGGTTTTGGTAGTGTTATTTTGCCCATGTCTCGACAGTTTCTTGCCAAGAGGTCTATATGCCTTCATCTTGATGCATGTCACTGAGACCCTGAAAATGACTAAGTCTGATATCCTGAAAATTCTGAAGAAATGACTAAGTCTGAAATCTGGTGGATCCTCAGAAATCTAGAATCTGCATGCTAAGTCCTATGGATCTAGGACCTATCTCAAACATCCTGGAAGTATATTGATCATAGTTGGAAAACTCTGCTAGGACTCGCCAAAACTCGGCGGAGTCGTGAGTCCTAAGGCGGGCCGAGTCGACTCGCCATGGACTCGCAAGTCGAGTCTTAAAGAGTCCTACCCTGGGACTCGCATATTGATCATAGTTGGAAAACTCTGCTAGGACTCGCCAAAACTCAGCGGACTCGCGAGTCCTAAGGCGGGCCGAATTGACTCGCCATGGACTCGCGAGTCGAGTCTTAAAGAGTCCTATCCTAGGACTCGCGTGAGTCGAGTCTTAGGACTCCTGAGTCCCAACCCTGGACTCTCAATCTGTCAGTTGAATGCCTAGAAACACTTAAAACTCTTTTTTTTTTGTTTTTTTCTTCATTTTAACACTCTTTGAGGCACACAACAGGTCTGCATAGTGGATTAGAAGCTAGAGAAGAGGAGATTACGAGCTAAGGAGATCGAAATAGAGCCAGGTAAGTGATTTTAATTCTCTTTTTTTTTGTTTTGATTGATTGAAAATCGAAAAATCTTCAAAAATAAGGGGAAATGCTGGCAATTTTTTTTTCATTTCCCTTCATAACGTATTTCTTAGTAGTTTTAGCTTGTTTTTGAATTCTATTTTTTTTCAAATGATTGATTATCATTTTTTTGCTGATTTTTCACAAAATTGAAAACCCTACTGATTTTTTTTTCATGTTAAAACAGCAATGTCAACTTCAAGGCCATCAAGAAGAGACCCAGCATGGAAGTATGGAGTACAAGGAAATAAAAAGGGTGATGTCACTTGTACTGAATGTGGTAAATCGATGACATGAGGAATCAATAGATTAAAATACCACCTTGCCAAAATACCTGGACAAAATGTGGAGATATGCACTAATTCAACTCCGGAGATGGTCAGATAGATGAAGGCCCTTCTTTCTAGTTTTGAGACGAGAAAAAAAGAAAGGCAAAAAACAAAGGAAGCAATAGCAGCAGTGATGTCTCCGTCTCACACTTCTACGCAATCGGATCCAAGTCAAACCTTTCGTCAAGCACATTCATCTTTTGGTGAGACTCCTGGTGGTTCTTTTTCTACTACTAGTCAGATACCTCATTCATTAGGACCGAATTACTTTATTCCACGCAATGTTCCAGGAGCACAACCTTCACTTGAAGGTACCGGTTGGAATAAAGAAAAACATCACGAAGCTAGGATGGCAGCAACAAATTTTTGGTACTACAATAATTTAACTTTCAATGTGGCGAGCAGCCCATATTGGGAAGGTTTGGTGAATGCATTGACAGTTGCAGGCAAGGGGTTTAAGACCCCAACAGCACGTGACTTGAGTGGGCCATTGCTAGAGGATGCAGTAAAAAATACACGGCTTGTGGTTGAGGAACAAAAAAAATTTTGGAGGAGAAAAGGATGCAGCATTTTATTAAATGGATGGACAGATGGACGGAATAGAACTCTCTTGAACTTCTTAGTGGCTTGTAATGGTGGATTGGTGTTCCTGAAGTCTGTAGATGTCTCCTATGAAGTCAAAAATGCTGCGACTTTGTGCAATTTATTAGATGGGGTGGTCCAGGAGGTTGGTGTTGAGAATGTTGTCCAAATTATCACGGACAACGCAGCTGCATATGTAGCTGCAGGTAGATTGCTTATGGAGAGGCATCCTACAATTTCATGGAGTCCTTGTGCTGCACATTGCTTGGACTTGTTGTTAGAGGACATTGGGAAGATTGGATGGGTGAAAAGTGTGGTTGAAGATGCTAAAAATGTCACCAAATTCCTCTACAACCATACTTGGGTCCTTTCTTTGATGAGACAACACACAAATGGCAAGGATCTTGTGTGACCAGGAGTGACACGATTTGCTAGTCACTTCCTCACATTGCAAAGCATTCTTGGTGCCATTCCTCATCTCATACAGATGTTTGTGTCTGATATTTGGATGCAGTCTCCATTTTACAAAAAAACTGAAGCTGAGAAGATTGTAAAAATTGTTTTTGATGAGTCATTCAAGAAAAATGCAGAGGAGTTGGTTAGGGTAAGTAACAAACACAAACATAAACTTTATAAGTTTATACAAGATACTCTAGAGTCTATTTGCTGTTTTTTTTTTAGGTTAATTTTGTAATGATTTATAATTTGTTTTCATTTTTTTATATGACAGAACCTTTGGTAAGGGTTCTTCGTATGGTGGATGGAGAGGGCATGCCAATGGGTTTCATTTATGAGGCCATGGATAGGGCCAAAGAGGCCATTTCACATTTCTACGGCGGAAACAAGAAGAAATATGCAATCATTTGGCGCATCATTGATCGTAGATGGACAAACCAACTCCACCAACCAATACATGCCTTGGCCTACTTCTTGAATCCAAAATTCTACTTCTCTGATTCACTTAAGGTTGATGAGGAGGTCATGGGGAATCTGAGTTGAGAGACAAGGTTCTTGATGAGTTGGAGGTGAGATTTGCTATATCTTATTTATGAATTTGGCAATGTTGAGTCGTTGACTATCTAGAAACATGCATTTTACATACATAGTAACTAATTTTCTATGTTTGATTTAATTTTATTTTTTATCCTTTCAAGGTCTATAAGGGAGCAGAGGGGAGACTTTTTTCTTCATCTCAAGCAATTGATAGGAGACGAAAACAACAACCAGGTAAAAAATTCAGTTCAATACTACAAGAAAAAAATAGAAAATTGACTCTTATATTTCTTTGCTTAATTCTTATATTTCTAAATGATTTTTTGTAGATTTATGGTGGGAGAATTATGGTGCTGCCACGCCTAATCTTCAAAAGATAGCCGTCCGTATTTTGTCCCAGCCATGTAGTGCTTCTGGGTGTGAACGCAATTGGAGTTTATTTGAGAACATTCACACGAAGAAGAGACATAGGTTGACCCAGCAGCGGCTCAATGATCTTGTCTTCGTCCAGTACAACCTTCGCCTTCGAACTAGAAAGGTGGAGGGCATTTCACATGAGTCCATCGACTTAGATGATATTGATCCATATGGTGAATGGACTACCAATGAACAAAATGATGATGATGTCCTCCTTACTGAAGAAGATCTTGCAGAATTGGAGAGAGGAGCAGCAGTAGAAGTAGAAGTAGCAGAATTGGATGAAATGGAGGATGACGAAGACAATTTTGATTTTGAAGAACAAGAAACAACTGTAGCACCTAGTTCGAGGCCTCAAAAATTGAGTTACATTAGGAGAGGAAAGAGGAAGATGTAGATTTTATTTGGTTGTTTTTCTCATTTTGACATCATTATATGTAAACATTTATAAACTTAAGATGTTGTTATACATTTGAAAGTTTGAAACTATGAGTATGAATCATATGATTAATAATTATGGTTCATAAATGATGAAATTTCAAATATTGAGTGTTTGAAGATCATATGACATGTGTAATGTTTGAATTATGGCTCTTATGTTCTCTAAATGCATTAATTTCTTTTTTTTTTTGGTAAAACTACGGTTTTCTTCTTTGCCGAGTCCCAAGTCCCGAGTCCGAGTCCTATTTTGGGCTGCCGAGTCCGCGACGAGTCCGAGTTTTCCAACTATGATATTGATAAATATTCAAAGTATAAGAAACTCAATATCTGACTTATACTTAAACATATTTTCAACATACTTCCATTCAAGAAATCCAAAATTTGACTAAGGCAAGAAATTCCTCACTCCGTGTCCAAACCCACCCAGACTGGGCGGCCTCACAAGGTCCTCTTGGACAGTGCCTTCACCATCAAGAGAGCTTGTCCAAACAACCTCAAACCCGCCCAGGGAAAGTTAGGATATTTTCACGAGTTTTTGCCAATTGAAAGGAGTTGGGAAGTGATGATGGAGTCTAAAACTAAGATTTTGATGAAAATTCCATGGCTCACCTCCAAACCCGCCCTACCTAGGCGGCCTTGGCATGAGGTCATGGACTCAGCGTCTTGCACATGCATTTATCCAGATAGAACCCTCAAATCCACCCAAGGATAAATTGGTTAAGTTTAGAAGGTTTTCAAGTACAAGGCACTGAGAAATGATGAATTTCAAGCAAGGTTTGCAAGTTGGAGGGAAGTTAAGTAGATTATAAGCAACATTCCATGCAAACCAAGCATTACTTAAACTCCTCCCAACAAGGATGAATTAATTGGAAAGAATGATGAAAGATCACTAAGCCTGATGTCATTGAGACCCTGAAAATGACTAAGTCTAATATCCTGAAAATCCTGAAAATTGACTAAGTCTGAAATCTGGTGGATCCTCAGAAATCTAGAATCTGCATGCTAAATCCTATGGATCCAGGACCTATCTCAAACATTCTGGAAGTATATTGATAAATATTTAAAGTATAAGAAACTTGCATTCAGGACATATTTTCAATATACTTCCATTCAGGACATTTCCGATATGGCAACAAGACTTGCATTCCACGCACACCTTCTAAACCCGCCCTACCTGGGTGGCCTTGGCATGGGGTCTTGGATTCAAGGTTGTGATCACGCACTTTCTCCAAACTCAATCTCCAAATCCGCCCTAGGAGAGAGGTTGCAAGTTTTTAAGAGCTTTTGAAGGTAAATTCCAAGCTTCCCTTCCAAACCCACCCTTCCTGGGCGGCCTCAAGAGGCTCTTGTGGACTATGTTATCTGCCACATCAATCTCTCCACACACTGCTCCCAAAACCGCCCTAGAGGAAAAGTGGCTAAGTTTATAAGGTTTTCAAGCATAAAGCACTAGAAGGTGATGACATTTCAATGGAAACTTGAAGGTTTAGAAGGATTAAGTGAGTTTTGAATGAAATCCAAAGGTCACCCTTGAACCCGCCCATCCTGGGTGGCCTCAAGAGGTTCCTATGGACAACTTCACCTCCTCCACATCAAATACTCCAGACACAGCCTCCAATCCCGCCCTAGGAGATATTGTGCAAATTTTGAAGTGTTTCAACACAAAACATAAAAGATGAAGAAGTTTGAATGGAAAACATGAAGGTTTGAAGGCACTAAGTGAGTTTGAAGTCAAAGTCCAAGGGTCGCCCCTAAACCCGCCCTACCTGGGCGGCCTCAAGAAGACCTTCTGGACTATGCCACCTGACACATGAAACACTCCAGACAGTACCTTCCAAACTGCCCAGGAACAATGCAATTTGCAAGTTTGTGTGCTAAGTATAATCAAGATGATATCACAAGGAAAGGAGATAGTCGAGTTTAAGGCATGAAAAGTTTCTAAGTGTTGAAAATCCACAACCTACTCTCAAATCTGCCCTACTTGGTCGGCCTAGAGAGGTCAGCTTGGAGTTTTGATGCCAGAGCAATGCAACTACTTTATCTTGACTCCCTAACTCATCATGATGCCTCACATCCTAGAGAGAGTTATTCAAAGAGAGGGAAGTTTGAAAATTTGACTAAGTCTTGAGGAAGAAGGAGGGAGACATCTTCATGAGGAGAGGAATGCTCTAAGTGACAAAATCCAGACACCTCTTCCAAACCCACCCATGCTAGGCGGCCTTGAGCCCTATGCTTGGACAATTTCACCTCCTGCACAAGACACTCTCCAAACATCAACCCCAAACCCGCTCAAGGAGAAAAGTGATCAAATTTATGAAGTGTTTCAAGTGCAAAGCATTAGGATGTGAGGTAAAAGTTTACAAGTTTGAAGGAGTTAAATAAGTTTCAAGTCAAAATCCAAGGGTCACCTCTAAACCCGCCCTTCCTGGGCGGCCTCAAGAGGTGTTCATGGACTTTGTCATGTCCTGCACAATGCACTCTCCACACACAAGCTCTAAGACCGCCCAGGGAAAGTTGGATTATTTTAGGAGGAATTAGCCAGTTGAAGGGTTGGAGAGTAATGATGAAGTCTAGAAGCTAAGTAAATTTTGCAAAGTTGAAGGGAGAAAGCACATTTTAAAGAAAAATCCAAGTCTCCCCTCCAAACCCGCCCAACCGGCCTAGAGAGGAGGTCTTGGATTCAATCCATATCCACGTGAAACTCTCCACATAGAGCATTCAAACCTGCCCAAGAAGATGAGTGTTATGAAACTTGCAAGTAAATGTCAAGAGAGGTGATCACAATGAAAATTTTCAAGGTTGAATTGCAAGTTGAGGCAAAGCAAGAGCATTTTTGAGAAAAATCCAAGCAGCACCTCCAAAGCCGCCCTTCCTGGGCAGATTTCATTAAGGTTCATGGACAAGGTCATCAAGTATCTCAAAGTTTGCCTTCTGACTACACACAAACACCTCAAATACCAATAAGTTTTGATGAAGTATAGATAAAGAGTCATCAAATGGAAGGAACACCCAATGCAGCTCACATCATACACTCCATACACCTCCTTCCAAGCCGCCCTTCCTAGGCGGCCTTGACCACTTCCCTTGGATTATGTCATCTCCTTCACATGAAATACTCCGCCTAGACCCTTGAAATCCGCCCATCCTCTCATGGCTTTCCATTGCATTCAAAGAGGTCAAGTTATCAATGAAACAAGTGTAAAAGGTTTTAGACTATCAAAACAAAGCAAAAAATCACTAAATCATGAAAAATCCAAGCCTACCCTTGAAACCCGCCCTTCCTAGGCGGCTTTAGGACCTTCACTTCGACAAAGTTATCTACTTTACATGATATCCTCCATGCACCAACCTCAAACCCGCCTTGGAGAAGTGACATGAAAATATGCAAGAATATAGAGAAGAAGGCAATGGATAACACTGAGTATGAACAAACAATGAATAACTTGCAAGCTTGCAACACATATGAAGCATTTTAGGTGAAAATCCAAGTCTCACTTCCAAATCCGCCCTACTTGGTCGGCCTTAGACATGAGGGCTTGGATTCTATAGATCTAGGCATGAAATACTCTATAATCACTTTCAAACTTCACTCATCTGACATGCAAATCTCATGCAAGAAGTTTAAACCAATCAAGGAAGCAAGTGAAGGTGTCTTGAAGTTGTCAAACCCTGAAAATCCATGCACCTCCATGAATCCCGCCCTTCCTAGGCGGCTTTAGACCATTCACTTGGACAAGTTCATGTCATCACATGACACTCTCCACCTGCACTATCCAAACCCGCCCAAGCAGAGCAGCAAGGAGCAGCAACTTTTCAAGGAGATAAGTCAAAAAATTCAAGTTTCTTCAAAAGGTCAAGTCTTCTAAAAATCTGATTTTATTCCTAAAATCTGATTTTTCTAAGGTATGTTGTTTTGAAATTAATTGTTTTAATCCCACATACATAAGGTAAATGTAATTTGTTGTCAAAAATCCTTTATATCGAGTCTTAATTTGATGTGTTTCTTCTTGTAGGTGATGAATGATCGAAGGAGGTGAATGGCGAGAGCTCATACATAAGAAGTTTGAAAGGTGGAGGAAAATTGCCCAAGTTCATCATCATCACCATATTGAGGAGAGCTCCTGCATCAAGTTCATCTTACTTTGAAGGCTTTGTAGACATCAACGCCATGCGAAGGGGAGCTAGTCTAAGATGATCAAGGTTACAAGTGTAATTCATCATCAAGAGCATCATCCATTTGAGGCGAGGATCAGTGAAAGGTTGTCACTTCACCACGCACACCTTGAAGGAGGTCATCATCCAGAAGCTCACATATCATGTGCCATACCAGAAGAACTCTCATCAAGCACTAGTCTACTCCATGAGTCCATGCAACTGTCCAGAGGCATGATCCTGGACAGGCACAACATCACCAGATGAGAGATGAGCATGATCATCAAAGCGATCCATGAGTTACATCAAGACAACAAGAAGAAAATATTCTAAGTAAAGTGAACATGAAGTGAATCACACTAGTTCATTCAAAGATGTTGAGGTGGCACGTACACATCATCAAGCCAGTCGCATCCTGCCATGTAAGAGGGCCCACCATAAAGATACTCCAAAGATCCTTATCACCTTGGAAATTGTGCCTTCATTGCCTCTTTCATGTTCTAAAAATAGCAAATTTTGTAACAAACTGCCTTGTTGTCTCGATCTCGGCCGTTGATTGTCAAATCAATCCTGGCCCTTCATGTAATTTCTAGAGTCTATAAAAGGCTCATTCTTCTCATTTGTAAGGGACAAGATAGAGGGACAATATATGAGATTAGACATTAGAATTAGAGTTCTATAGGAGTCGAGTAGAGGAGAGTTCTTAAAGTCATTAAAGAGACTTTGAAATTGTTGTCAAAATACTTCCAAGATCAATACAAGCTCATTGTTGGTTGTTGCATGGTGATTTTGTGTGGTTGCGAAATGTTAACATGGTTTCTAATTTCTTGGATGTGATGGAGAGATGTTTCCAAGTAGAGTTAGATTAGAAATTCATTGATGTGATGCCAATATGTTAAGATATTTGATGAATTCCTTAATGGTTCATACTTTTTGTGGATTGTCGATGGCAACTCACTTTGCAAAGTTAGCCTGAACCTTTACATGCTTTACTTCAGTTGTGAAGATTGTTCAAGCTGTGCCAACTGTGGGTGTTTGGATGAATGCTTTGCAATTTGAAAATCCTTGAGTTACCTTAGAAGATTGCACCGAACTTTGTGTAGTTGTTGGTCCTCGTGGCGAAGCAGAGTTGGGTTATATGAGGAATTTGTCTATCTTGACATGATCCATCACTTCATTGTCCTTAGATTAGCTTTCTCAACCTTTGTCTTTTGCATTTTCTTTTTGTAGCCAGTCGGAAGAAGTTCCATTTCATGAGGAAGAAGTTCCATTTCATAAGGAAGAAGTAACACATTTGAGTGGAGTAAGGAGCATATTCAGCGTAAGTCCCTTTGTGATTACCAGCATGATCACATCAACTATTGAGTCTATCCATAGCAAAACACGAATAAGGAACCTTGGAGTTGTCTCGATTGATCACATTGTTTAGCATTCGAGAGACTTTGTTCAAGAGAGGATAGAGCACTTGGTGTTTTATTCTAATGTTGTTGTTGTCAAGAAAACATCATCAACAGGGGGGAGCTCTTTTCTTCATCACTAGCTATCCGAGGAAGAACCACTCAGTCACCAAGTAACAAAAATTGGAGTCTTTACATGCATCTTACAAGTTACAAATTTCAAATTTACCACTATTGATAAAATATGGTTTACTTACTAACTCTTGAATATCTTATTTTGTAGGTTCTTGGTGGGGAGATTGAGGTGCAAATACCCCAAATCTTCAAAGCTTAGCCCTCCGCATTTTGTGTCAACCTTGTAGTGCTTCTGGCTATGAGCGCAACTGGAGTTTGTTTGAGGCCATTCACACAAAGAAGCGGAATAAGTTAACTCAAACACGCGACTTGGTCTTTGTACAATACAATCTTTGGCTTCACACAAGAAAGGTAGAGGACAAAGCAGAGGAGGTCATTGATTTGGATGACATTGATCCATATAGCGACTGGACAGGGCGAGATGAGGAGAATCAGGAAACCCCATTGTTTACTGGAGACGAGATTCTTGATTTTGAAAGGCAAGCAATGGATGATGTGGCTGCAGCAGAATGAGCTACTAGATTGTCATTGGATGACATTGATGAGGAAGAGGAATCATTGCCATCTAACAACAGAATGAAGGTCAAGTTGTAGCCACAAACACAACCTTCTATGCCGAGCGAGGAGCTACAACAGAGTGCAAGGACTAGAACCCCTCCCCTAGTTTTCAAAAGATTAGAGAAGAGGAAGATGTAAAATGTTGTAATATGCAATTTATGAATTATGATGGTAATTTTCAAAGGCAATCATCATGAGTTCATAATAGTTGCTAGCAAACTATTGTATCAGCCTATCGGGATTCTGCATGATGACGCAATTTTATACTCATTTTGTATTCAGATGAATCAAATCTAATAGAAACCACTTTTGTAGTCATTAATGGACTCATTGGATACATTGTCATTGAATTTTGCAAAAAAAAATATTTAATCAATTTTTTAAGTTGCTGAGTTTTTTGCCAAGTTTTTGCCAAGTCGAAAATTTTGGGTCTGCCGAGTTTTTGCCGAGTCAAAGTCTGCCAACCATGATACAAACAACTATGACTAATTGCATTATGTCTTGTATTTGTGTTATGTGAAGGAATATTCCTTTGATTTGTGTTCATTGTGATGTGTTACTTTCTACTTTATGCTGATGCAAGGAAAAACTCAAAAAGAAGAAGAGAGACCATGCAGCTCCCCACCCCCTCAATGTGTAGTCTCTTGCGCCAATAGTAGATGCTCGACTCTAAATGTTGAAGATGGTCTAAGATCACCAAACAACATTTCTTCCATTAGGAAGAAACAAAACCAAAGGTGTATGCAAAAGATCTCCCCATTCCAAAAGCGAATGAGGGAAGAAAGCAGAAGATGATGATCTCTGGATACAACTTAGATGTTGCTACACCAGTGCCAAAAGGAATCACAATCAAATCAAGAGTCCTAGTCCTAACTAAAGAATGTGACCATCCAAAACCATGTGGAAACTAATGTGGAGCAAGTGCCAAAGATGTAGATGATGCCTCTAGAAACTATTCAAGACTCCCCAAGCCACTGCTATGTTGTGACAAACATTGATAAGATGAATCAAGTACCATGCAAGATTCAGGTACAACAACCATGGATGTATGGTGCACCATAGGTAAGACAACTAGACCAATGAGTATCTAGTAGTACTGTATGAAGTGTCGACATGATTGATGACAAAGTCACATCCTATGAGTATCTACAGAAGGTGCCACAATAGAAGCATGTATGACTGGAGAAAGAATAGGAGGGACTAAATGTGCCCTCGTGACGTCCGAAGTAGGAGATGCAACTCCATGTGAACTATCATCAAAGCAAACACGAATGTCCTCAAGATCCTCAAGGTGAGAGCCCACAAACAAATGTGAAATATCTAGTAAGTAGACCCCCTAATGAGGTGGATCATGAAGACTAATATGAACCTACTGCTACAAAGAATCATTGGAAGCTATACCTGAAGCAATGTTGAAATCTGATGGAGCAATAAGTTATGATGGAGATGAGATCTTAGTGCATTTCATCAAATTACACTCATCCCACGATGTAGTGTCCAAATCAAATGCCTGAGTATGAACAACAAAATGATCTACATGTGTTGGGGTAGAAGAATCTAGCAGATTAACGTGATTTTTTTGAAGTTGCTTCAATACATTAATCTACTTTAGAAAGCAATCATTTTCATTATTATTTTTCTTTTGATAGTAAGCACATTTGACCTTGCATGATTTGGAAGGCTTTTGTAGAATATTGAAATGGAAAAGAGAGAGTAAGGGACATGATTAACTCCCCCATGATTAGTCAATCACAAAACCAACAAAAGCAAATGAACAACCACAAGAGCACCCCCCAAATTACACAATTATGAAACCCCCCAGCAAAAAGTGATGATGGCACATTATTCTTAGTGCATTTACAATTGCCACTTGTCAAATGCGCAATAGTGGACTTGATCTCAATGAATACAAATGCGTCAAGAGGCTAAAATACTAAAACCACAATTCTAATGTAAAATGGAAACAAACCAAGGTTACCACCACAAAGTACACGAAAAAACACACTTTCAAAAAAAAGCACCAAAAAAGGAGTACCTATATGCCCAAACAAAGACGCAGAAGTTCCCAAAACGAGAACGAGCTAGTAATATCTCTAAGAAACTGCAATTTCTAAAAAATCCAAGCACTAAAATCACGAGCCACCTACACCATTATGAAGCTCCCAAAAAATTATAGTAAATCAAAACAAATTGTTCAAAAATCGGAGCCAAAATGACTAAGTACAGAGCTTGCAGAGTTGGACTACCAAAATTAGAACAATGGAGAGGGGATAGGATTTGGGGAGGAAGATGCTAACATCACTAACAGAATATGCCCCTCTTGGATGAAATAACTCTCCACTACCTGGTTTCAGACAAAATAAACTAGAATATTCTCTAACCGATGGTTTGTAGGGTTGCAGGGCCAAAAGTAAGAGCACCACCTTTGGTTTGAAAGGACCGTTGATGGGCAGTGACCGCCAATGCTAAATAGTATTGAATAGTGTCGGTTGGTAGAAATTCCCCCTCCGATTTAAATGTCGATAGCCATTGTTGTACCAATGGCAGGGGCTCGACAAAGCCTATGTAGGGTACTTGTCGAGTGCCCTAAATTTAATTTAAAAAACCTATGAAAAGATTAGGAAAAAAATCCATGGATTTTCTTTTTTTAATTAATTAAATCAAACCTCTCATATGCTATGTGCAGTGTTGTCATCTTGCAGTATATGCGCAATAATATGCCACACGACATGATCCATCGACTAACAAGAGGATTTTTCCCAAGGGCTCAAGATAAAGTGCTCCAATTTTGACAAATTGGCAGTCAATTTATGGGTTTTTTGTAATGTCCCCTTTCCGTCAATAACTGACTCAGAGACAGTTAGCCTTGTTCCTAGTGTTTCCCGAAGGCTAACTTGGTGGATTAAAGGGAATTTTACTTTTTAAAATATTTCTTAAGTTGTCAAAGTTAAATAGACGTTATGTTTCCTAGACAACTTAAGTTGTTTTTAAAAAGTGCATGCTAAGGCCCCCTTGTGGAGCGCTAGGCTTCATAAAGCTTTTTTTTAAAATGAGGTGCTCACCTTGGAAAACAAAAAGGAATATTTTAATTGTCTTTTGTGGAGCACTCACCTGGAGGAAGTCTATTTAAGGGGTTTGGGTCTTCATTTTGAGGTTTATGCATTTTTGATATCAAACTTTTTGTGAGAGCCTCTAAGCTTTGTCTTGTGGGTATTGAAACCCTCATTTCTTCTCTAGTTTCGGTTGTGAAAGATCAACCCTAGCTAGATTATTGGGTGATTTTGCCTCTGAAATCACATAGAGCTTCAATGGAGTTTACCTGCTGGGTAGTTGAAATGAAATTCAATATTCAATGTTTTTTGATTTGGGTATGAGGATTTTGGAGTGAGGTTCTTGTTTCATGTTGGTTTTGATTTAGGTTTGAAGCTACTGATGATTTTGTAGGAGTTTGTGTAGAATAGCCTCTTGCTAGGCTGTACCATTCATTCCAGGTCTGCTGCACTAAAATGATTGTTGGATGTTTATCTTTGGTTGAAGAGCTCAAAATTTGCAATGATAATTCTCCTTACACCTGGGCGACATGAAGAGTGGAACTGCAGAGTTTGAGGTGAGTTTTTGAGGGTTCCAAGTTGGTCGTACTATTGATCAGGGCCGTACTACTTGTAGCTGGGCGTGAGGGTTTGCTGGGCAGAATTGCCCCTCTTTTGCTGGTCTTTCCTCATGGAATGGGGGCGCCCTTGAATGCAAAAGGGGTCTCAGTCAGTTGGCGATGGAGAACTTGCAGAATGGGGAGTTATGAATGAATTGGGTGGTGTTGGGACAGTGTTTTCAACGCTGCAAAATCAGAAATTCAGACCTGCAACAGCCAGAACAGCATTACATACCTGATTTCAGACCTTCAATTCATGTCTTATGGCTTCTACTATGGTATATTTCATGTTACTTTCAGTTTGGGTTGATTTGCAGTAGTTTGTTTCAAATTTCATGTCTTTTCAGCTTGTTTACTTTGGCTACAGCAGTGTTCAGATTTCAGACCAAAATAAAGTAAATTGCAGCTCTCTTTATTGGTCTTCATTTCAATAGTGCAATGATAAATGAATGTAAAACATTGGATGGTAGTACCGCTAGTGCATCTGCATAGCATGCATGTCATTTTGTAATCAACTGGACGATTCACCGCCAATTCGTATAACATATTGCATTCACAAACCCATTTTGGCATCGAACGAGCTTATCAACCAATTTAGTCTTGATACAAGCTTAGCAAGCTTAGACATTCTGCTATACACATTGGTCCAGCTGAATAAGTGGTTGATAGGTTGGCTAGGCCGCCTTGTGTGTGTTTCTAGTCGGCTTGCCGCCTCGTATTCTATCTCTACATTCAAACAACTAGTTGTGTGATTCGAACACCGTATGCTCTCACCTTGCCCACCTCGGGATCTGGGTGATCAAAAAGTGTATCAGAGACTGCCTATGATTTGGATTTCAGCTAACATATTTTTTGAAAAAAACTAGGGTGGCCATTACATTTTTAGGCCTTCTAGATGCAACGGCAGGATTGGACTTGACCCAAAATGCTCCAAAATGATAGCTACCTACTGAATTTTCCAAACAACTCCCAAATGAAAACACTCGTAGATCTAGCCTCCAATGTCCAATTTGGAGGCAACAAAAGGCAAAATCAACTATTTCAAATGCTCTAGACTCAATGGTAAGCTCAGATCTGCCTCACCAATCTCTAAAATGCCCCTGCAATACAAAGCCACAAAGACAAAACCCTCTTAGAATATATTATTTCTATCAAGTTTTTTCGATTCTCCAAATCATCATACTATGCAAGACAAAAGCATACTTCGATTTCAAGAAAAAATAATATCTCCAATCATAGATCTTCCAAGAGACTAATCAAAGAAACTCAACCTAGCTCTAATATGTAAGATTTGGCTATGCAGATAGTCACCCAAGATCAAGAAGGCCTAAAGGAAAGTACAAAGAACTTAGAAGATCAATCTAAAAGAATAAATTGTATTCTAATCAAAGGATGCAATACAATGAAATGCTCATATGAGAGAAAGAGGTGGGTATATATAAAATACAACACCAAGAGATGTGAATGTACAACCAATGTGGGATAGTAGGATATGTAGTGTAACACCCTCTCTAATTCAACCGAATAGAAATTTGTCTAATAACAAAATTTCAGCAGAAAGAATAACTAACTATTATGAAAATAGTATCGAATGCAATAAATTCTAGTTTACAACTAATTTTCATTTTTAGCTAAAATAATCTTTTCTAACAGAATACATGTAACCAAGAATAAATTAACTAACTTTCGTCAATGAAATTCAAATATTAAGAGAGATTAAGAGAAATACAACTTGAATAGTTTCCTGTTGATTTGATTGTAGATCCTCCTCTGGATTTTGGAAAAAGAAATATCAACAAGGGCTTTATCCACCCAACCAAGACCAACTGGTCTCCCATGCTTCTTCAACTAAAGAAACCCGACCCTTCACGAGGGTGATTAACAAGGAATCAATTAACAACAATATGCCTCTGAGCCTGGTGTCAAGACCTATACCTCCTGATCGATCTTTTCCCTATAGGTACCTCTTAACTGGAATGATCGATCTTTTCCCTATAGGTACCTCCTAACTAGAAAGATCACTCTGACCAGTGGTATATCTAGTACTTGATAGCTGACAGATGCCTATTCTGCATCGTAACCTTGGCCAAGGATTTCTAGTAAATAACTGACACTACTGTGTCGTCAACACTCACCCTTGCTCGGCATTGTTATTAATTCATATGTTTCTTTTCTTTGATTGCAGGTTTTTGAAAGAATACCATGCATGACTCACTTGTCACACTTACAAATACAGAACAGAAGTATATAGACAGAAAGTACCCGTTCATCTAGTGACAGCAATCATGTAACTCAATGCAACTATAATATATGAGCAGGTGCAATAGATATATATATATACGTATATATATGTATATATATTTATTAAGTATCAAGAAAAAGAAAAACTTCTGCAGATTCGAAAGACTTGTTGAATGAAAAACATATACAAATTTCTGAAGACTAATCAAGAAACACATAACTACGATTAAAGATAGTGTGATTCAATAGCTTCGATCATCAAATATTGTTTTCTATTGCATGATAAGTCGGACTATGATAAAGGGACTATGATCTTGCCTGAACAAATCTTTTAGTGATCAAAGCTGAGGAAGATGCAGTTACAAAACAAACTGAAAAGTGCGACTGGTTCTAGCAACCGCTTGACAGAGTAAACAAGAATGCAGAGCCGAAGAATATTCAGAAGATTGCAAAACAATGTTCAAGACTTATGCGATTCGAGTTGCAGTATTGCAGAGACAAAGATACTTCAACAGAATGCAACTATAAAACAACGCCTTGCTTATGCTTCTTACGAATGCTTTTTGGAATCCCTCCAATTCTTCTTTCTATTAGAGATAATGTAGCGAATGCATGCCAAGAAAGAATGAACGCCAATATGTATATGGCCGCTCCTCCACCACGACCGCGTGCAAGAAGGAGCATTCCTTCTTGCATTCGGGCAGAGTGGGGGAGTTACTATCAAGACTCCAACTCACACACTCCAAGCGCTCCACTTAAGGTAAGACACAATTTAATAATTATTTAATAAACATAAGAGAAATAATTCTCACCAACTAGAAATATATTTATACTTATATACGTGTGCCTTGGCCAAGGCTACGGTGACTTAGGCTTAGACATAATTATTGTTTTTCGATTCCTGTAATCACCCTCTCCCTATTGATATTCCTTTTTCCTTGTCACCTGATTTGTCCTACAACCACTTCGACCAATAGTGAAGGTTAAATCATTTCCTTGATGTGAAAAATAATACATATTATATCCATACATCCATTTTCACATACAATTGAAAAATATTCGAATATAAAAGAAAGCCATTATACACATTATCCAACGAATAATTCTCACATTCACATGAAAGCAGTTGTATTTAACTAACAACATAGCTAACATTTCATTGTTCAAAAAGAAGGGGATGTGACATATCCTTCCCCTCAAGAATCATCGTCCTCGATGATTATTTATCAATAAATATATACAAAAGCTTAACAACATAGTTTCACATCAGTCTCAATTGTTTGGAAATAAGTAAGGAAACTTCTGATGAATCTCATCATAATCTTCCCAGGTGGCATTTTCTTCTGAATACTGGTCCCACTAGACCTTACATTGTACCACCTCGCGATTACGTAAGTGCAACTTACGTATCTCGAGTACTCGGAGTGGCTCTATTGTGATCACCCCAGGATCCCACACCTCTAATGATTTCCAATCAATCATATGCTCAGAGTCTGCATAATATTTCTTTAGATAGGAAACATGAAATACATTGTGAATTCTGGCGAGAGTCGGGGTAGAGCAATTCTGTATGCCACAGGATTGCTGATTTCTAGAACTTCAAAAGGTCCCATGTATCTTGGGGCTAACTTAGAGGCTTTCCAAATTTTATAGAGCTTTTCTATGGTTTCACCCGTAAAAGAACTTTTTCTCCCACTACAAACTGTCTGGGAACACGTTTGGTATCAGCATAGCTCTTTTGCCTATCATTGGCTTCTTTCAGTCTCTGTCTGATTATTCTTACTTGCTCTTCCATGTCTTGAAGCATTTCAGGTCCTAGAATGATCCTATCTTCCCACCTATTCCAACTTATAGGGGTTCTACATTTCCTGCCATATAGTGCTTTAAAAGGTGCCATTTTTATTGTTGACTGATATGAATTGTTATAGGCAAATTCTACTAAAGGTAAATATTCCTCCCACCTGTATTACCGATCCATACAGTACATTCTAAGTAGATCTTCTAAAATTTGGTTTGCCCTTTCCGTCTGACCATCTGTCTTGAGATGATATGTCATACTAATATTCAACTGAGTCCCCAAGGCTAAAAATAAGGTCTGCCAAAATCTGGATGTCATCCTGGCATCTCTATCTGATATGATCTTTTCTGGTATCCCATGGAGACGAAAAAATTCCTACACAAATTTTCGTGCGATCACCGGTGCCCCATCTGTTAAATTCCCTGGTATGAAATGTGCCACTTTCGTGAGCTTGTCCACTACCACCAATATGGCATTATGCCTGTTCTTAGTCAAAGGTTGACCTTGCACAAAATCCATGCTGATAATCTACCATTTCCAATCAGGTACGCTATGAGGCTGAAGCAATCCTGCTAGATGCTAATGCTCTACCTTGACCTTCTGACATTCGAAACATCCTGCCACAAATCTTGTTGTGTCCTTTTTCATTCCTTTCCAGAAATATAACGATTTGACATCGGCCAACATCTTGGTTACTCCGGGGTGTCCTGAATATGGTGCAGTGTGTACTTCTTTCCATTTTGCTTTCCTTAACTCAGAAGACTTTGGAATATACATTCTACCTTTAAATCTCAAAAGCCCATTTGCTTCAATGTGAAAACCTTCATATTTAGACTCCTGTGGATTTGACTGAAGAGCTTCTCAAACTTGCAAATAATATTCATCTTCATTCAATTTTTGAATCACCTGGTTTCTAAAATCAGTGTTGATTGACACCATTGCCGTTATATGCTTCCGTCGACTCAAGGCATCAACGACTCTGTTTTCCTTGCCCTTAATGTAACTGATCTCAAAATCATAATCGGCGATTAACTCCATCCATCTTCTCTGGTGAGCATTTAGATTTGGCTGTGTAAATATCTACTTCAAACCTTGATGATCTGACTTAAGTTCAAAAGTTTTTCGTAATAAATAATGTCGCCACATTTGCAGGGCATGAACAATAGCTGCTAACTCTAAATCATGGGGTCCATAATTTTTCTCATATTGTTTCAGTTTTCGGGATTCATAAGCCACTACCTTTCCTTCTTGCATTAACACTCCACCCAATCCTTCTCCCGATGCATTGGTTGTAACCACAAAGCGACCATTAGGATCCGGTACTATCAATATTGGAGCGGTTGTTAGCTTTTCCTTTAATAGGTCAAACGCCTCTTGACATTTTTCAGTCCATTCAAATCTTTTTCCTTTTCTTTGAAGAGAGGTAATGGGATGAGCAATTCTAGAAAAATCTCTGACAAACCTTCTGTAGTACCCAGCCAATCCCATGAAACTTCTAACCTCGGGAACATTTTTGGTACTAGCCAATCCATTATAGCTTTTATCTTAGCAAGATCCACTGCAATTCCCTTAGCTGATATTATATGTCCCAGATATTGTATCTCTTTCTGAAAGAAGGTACATTTGGACAATTCTCCGTATAGTTTGTCTTCCCTTAACCGCTGAAGAACTATTTGAAGGTGTTGAAGGTGCTCTTCCTCATTTTTGGAGTAAATAAGAATGTCGTCTAAAAATACCAATACAAACTTATCCAGGCAATCTCTGAAAACACTGTTCATTATATTCATGAACGCGGCTAGGGCATTAGTGAGCCCAAATGGTAGAACTGTGAACTCATAGTGTCCATATCTGGTTCTGAAAGCCGTCTTATGAATGTCCTCTTTTAACCTGAGTTGATGATATCCCAATCTCAAATCTATTTTTGAAAACACTGCAACCCCTTTCATTTGATCAAACAAATCATCTATTCGAGGTAAGGGATACTTGTTCTTGATGGTGAGCTTATTTAGCATTCGGTAGTCTATACATAGACGAAGAGTCCCATCCTTCTTTTTAACAAAAATCACTGGGGCACCCCATGGTGAAACACTTGGTCGTATCAAGCCTTTATCCAATAATTCCTGTAATTGTGCCTTTAACTCAACCAACTCTAAGGTGGTGATACGGTAAGGTACTTTTGAAACAAGTTCGGCCCCTGGTACAAGGTCAATAGCAAAATCAAAAATTCTTCTAAGTGGTAACCCAGGTAGTTCCTCGGGAAATACATCTTGATATTCCCGGATATAAGGGTATTTTTCAGTAAAGGTCTCTTCCTTATCTACAATATTCATTTTCCTTTTTCCATTCTGGAAATGCTATGTCCCTTCTTCGACTATTTCCATCTTGACCACAAACAATTTACATCCTTTTTTTTAATTTCTTTTTTAGCTGCATAGCCGAAATTTGTCACACCTTAGCCTCTCGTTGCTTTCCTTGAATCCTCACTGGATTCCCTAAATCATCCATGCATTCTACTATCTTAGCATAACAGTCGACCTTAGCCCTATGTTCTCTTAACCAATTCATTCCAATGATCACATCATAGGAACCCAGAGGTGCTACGTAAAGGTTGACCTCTGTAGTGAAGTCTGGAAATTCAATCTTTGCTTCAAACAGACACTGCTCTACCCGAGCTCTCGTCTGATTAGCATATTCAACCATCCATGATTTAGCCATAAACCCAGTTCTTTTAGGGAACCTTCCCAGTAACTTAGGTGATATAAAACATTCAGTGGTTCCAGTATCTATTAAAATAGTTATTGGGTTTCCATAAAGCATACCTGGAGTTCCTATAGGAGCAACCTGGTACTCTGCTTGTCTGTTGTCAACTGCTGCATGAATTCTTTGCTGAAATACAGTCTGTTGAGGTGGTAGGGGCTTTCGTTGTTTCTGTCCTTGCTGGTTCTTAAAGGGACACTGATTTGCCTAGTGCTCTCCTCCACAATTGAAACATCCTCCGAGTGGTCCTTTCTTTTCGGTGCTTTTATTAGAGAGGTTTTCATCCTTTCGTGGGTTGTTACTGTTCCTTTTGAACTGATTATTCTTGTACCCCTTTTTTTTGAAATTCTGCTAAAACTGGTCCCACTTACCCCTGTTGTGCTTTCTGTCCCTGAAGGAATCATCTTTCTTTAATCTTTGTTTCTGCTGAATAGCTTTCTCATAAGCCTCATTTATAGTTCGAGGTGCTAAAACATCTACTGGTCCTCCAATACGATTGTTTAACCCCATTATGAACTTTCGTACTTGAAAGTTTTCATCTTGTCAGTACTGTGGAACATATTTGAGTAATCGGGTATATTTCTCCCAGTACTCATTGACAGTTAGGGGTCCCTGCCTGAGATTTTCAAAATCTAACAATTTTTGGTCATAGAATAACTAAGGAAGCCATCTTTGGCAGGATATCTTCACAAATTGATCCCATAACACATCAGCCACTGCCAATCCCATTTCAACCCTTTTATTTTCCCACCATGTGGCAACTTCTCCTACCAACTAGTAGGCTGCCCATGTTGCCTTAGAGTTATCGGAATAATCTCGAAACTCAAAATATTTCTCCATTTCAGTTAGCCATGCCTCCGCGACATCTCCTAAAGTAGAGCCTTCGAATTTAGGAGGTTTTATCTTTTTCATATCTTTGGCTAATTCATTGGCCAATCTACTTCTCATGTCCTAAACTTAATGTTTTTGAATTATCTTCATACTGGTCACTTTGGTTTTCAGAACTCTCTTCTCTAGCTTCAGATTGCCCTTCTACCTTTCTCTCTAGGTGGGCTAATCTGGCCTGAGTGGTTTTCATCATATTCAATATTTGATCCAATTTATCCATGGAGCCATTATTCTGATCTTCTCTGAACTCATTTTCAGAATAATCCATTCCAATGAAGTTCTTGAAGAAATTTAAGAGTTTTTAATTAGTTTATGGGTTATGGGTTATTGCCATTTAATAGTTTTCCAATGAATTTAAGGAGTCTTCCTTTGCAAAAAAAAAATCATTTGGAACTCATATCAAATACAAATGGTACACAAAATTTTCAATTTATTTATAGAAAAAGACTATCACTCCCTGTGATAGATTTATTAATAATTACAAAATTTCTATCACTTCCTATGATAGATTTATTGCAATACAAAATGATCATCACTTTTTGTAATCAGTTCTCTGAATCATCTTCATTATCAGTGATAGGTTCCTCCTAATCACTAAACTCTGAAAGGGGATAAGTCTATATCCAGGAGTCGGAACTCGATCTCCTTTAGATGTTTCTGGTTTAGTTTGATCTTTGGTCTTGGTCTTATTTATTTCTGCAATTATGGCGGACTTCACCTTCTCTTTTCCAGAGACTGTCCATTTTCTTCTTTCCCTCCAAAGTCTTTTCAGAACTTCGGCTAATGTCTCCGAATCTGCTAGAGGAGAAACAACCTGAGTAATCATAAGAAAGTCTGATCTTCCATAGTCGAATGGATACGGGGTCTCGAATCTTTTTCCGGAGTGTTTTTCTTATCAATACCATCCTGAAGAAACATTAATAATTGTTTTCAATGTTTTTAAGCATGATGAGCCCCAAGGTTCAGTGTGGAACGTGGTAGCTTTGATACCATATGTAACACCCTCTCTAATTCAACCGAATAGAAATTTGTCTAATAACAGAATTTCAGCAGAAAGAATAACTAACTATTATGAAAATAGTATCGAATGCAATAAATTCTAGTTTACAACTAATTTTCATTTTTAGCTGAAATAATCTTTTCTAACAGAATACATGTAACCAAGAATAAATTAACTAACTTTCGTCAATGAAATTCAATTATTAAGAGAGATTAAGAGAAGTACAACTTGAATAGTTTCCTGCTGATTTTATTGTAAATCCTCCTCTGGATTTTGGAAAAAGAAATATCAACAAGGGTTTTATCCACCCAACCAAGACCAACTGGTCTCCCATGCTTCTTCAACTAAAGAAACCCGACCCTTCACGAGGGTGATTAACAAATAATCAATTAACAACAATATGCCTCTGAGCCTGGTGTCAAGACCTATACCTCCTGATTGATCTTTTCCCTATAGGTACCTCCTAACTGGAAAGATCACTCTAACCAGTGGTATATCTAGTACTTGATAGCTGACAGATGTCTATTCTGCATCGTAACCTTGGCCAAGGATTTCTAGTAAATAACTGACACTACTGTGTCGTCAACACTCACCCTTACTCGGCATTGTTATTAATCCATATGTTTCTTTTCTTTGATTGCAAGTTTTTGAAAGAATACCATGCATGACTCACTTCTCACACTTACAGATATAGAACAGAAGTATATAGACAGAAAGTACCCTTTCATCTAGTAACTGCAGTCATGTAACTCAGTGCAACTATAATATATGAGTACGTGCAATAGATATATATATACGTATATATATATATATATATATATTAAGTATCAAGAAAAACAAAAACTTTTACAGATTCGAAAGACTTGTTGAATGAAAAACATATACAGATTTCTAAAAACTAATCAAGAAACACAAAACTAGGATTAAAGATAGTGTGATTCGATAGCTTCGATCATCAAATACTGTTTTCTATTGCATGATAAAGCGGACTATGATAAAGGGACTATGATCTTGCCTGAACAAATGTTTTAGTGATCGAAGCTGAGGAAGATGCAGTTACAAAACAAACTGAAAAGTGTGACTGGTTCTAGCAGCCACTTGACAGAGTAAACAAGAATGCAGAGCCGAAAAATATTCAGAAAATTGCAAAACAATGTTCAAGACTTATGCGATTCAAGTTGTGGTATTGCAAAGACAGAGATACTTCAGCAAAATGCAACTATAAAACAACGCCTTGCTTATGCTTCTTACGAATGCTTTTTGGAATTCCCCCCAATGCTTCTTTCTATCAGAGATAATGTAGCGAATGCATGCCAAGAAAGAATAAACGCCAATATGTATATGGCCGCTCCTCCACCACGACCGCGTGCAAGGAGGAGCATTCCTTCTTGCATTCGAGCGGAGTGGGGGAGTTACTATCAAGACTCCAGCTCACACACTCCAAGCGCTCCACTTAAGAAAGACACAATTTAATAATTATTTAATAAACATAAGAGATAAATAAGTCTCACCAACTAGAAATATATTTATACTTATATACGTGTGCCTTGGCCAAGGCTACGGTGACTTAGGCTTAGACATAATTATTGTTTTTCGATTCGTGTAATCACCCTCTCCCTGTTGATATCCCTTTTTCCTTGTCACCCGATTTGTCCTACAACCACTTCGACCAATAGTGAAGGTTAAATCATTTCCTCGATGCGAAAAATAATAGATATTATATCCATACATCCATTTTCACATACAATTGAAAAATATTCGCATATAAAAGAAAACCATTATACACATTATCCAACGAATAATTCTCACATTCACATGAAAGCAGTTGTACTCAACTAACAACATAGCTAACATTTCATTGTTCAAAAAGAAGGGGATGTGACATGTCGTCAAATGTATAATACATCTCCACCAAATAAGGAAAGTACAAGTCACATGATGCAAAAGTACAACCTACCCAAGTAGATACCTACCTAAGTAAGTTATCCTATCCTAGGAGCATAAAATGCAATAAAGCAAATAAACTAAATGCAAGAAAATAAAATAATGCACCAACATAGACAATTAGCTTAATCTCACTTGTTCCTATTATGTAGTCAATCCATTTATTCATCAAGAAAATATCAACTTTTCTCTTATGAGAGTTTCCTTGTCTATTAAAAAGATATTGTAATAACTATTGCACTCCCATGAGGATGACCTTACACTTGTAGACATCTTAAATGATATTGTTGAAGCTTTAAGAAACCTAGTACCTCATTGAAAACTATGATGACCAATATGTGAAGTATTCCCAGCTTCATATAGGTCATGACCAATCCATTCAAAAGCATATTTACTTCTTTAACTTCTGAATTGAACATCCAAGAGGCTGTACAAAATCTCATTCTAAAATGTAGATCAGGCTTGAGACCATCAATCCAAACCAAAATGGATTTCCTCCATATTTCTTCCCTAGGATAAACCTAAAGTATCCTTGCATGTTTCAAGTAAAAGCTAAACACGTCTACAAATGAAGATTCTAAATCCCAAGATAAATCATTATTGCAAACATGGTTGTCATTGCACCAAAAGATCGACCTGTTAATGCCCGATACAACCGCCAGAGTTAATGAATCCACAGGAGGCGGTTAAGCCTTGTCACGAACCCAAGCGTTGCGCTGCACTGCACAACACAAGGAGACCAAGGGCGCACACCATGCAACAATCCCCCCAGCGCAAGCGAGGGGTTCGAGCCCGTGACCCAGGCTCTGATACCAATTGTTGCAAAGAAGGTTGCCGTTGCACCAAAAGATCAACCTATTAATGCCCGATACAACCGCCAGAGTTAATGAATCCACGAGAGGCGGTTAAGCCTTGTCACGAACCCAAGTGCTGCATTGCACAACACAAGGAGACCAAGGGCGCACACCTTGCAACAATCACTAAATAAGAATTCCAAGTTTGGAACAAAACAAAATTCAAAGCAAGGAAAAGTGCCTTCGCATCACTGCCAAAAGAAATGTTGCTTGGGAAACAAAGCAATCTGACTTGCAAGCAGTGCCACTTACATGACTCCGACAAACACTCCACTGAAGAATGTCAAGCTCGAAAAGCTTTCCTGGTACAATTAGAAGCATCCAATTCTACCACAATGTACAAGACTATAATGTCCCCATTTTGAGTAGACATGTGTTTGGGTTGAGCTTGGGCTTTGAAGGATGGAAAACTATAATGTTGGCTCAACATGTGATTTTATTGGGATTTTGGCTAGTATTATTTTATGATATTTTTCATAAAGCCAAAATATTATCATTTTCAAGCCAAGGCAAAAAGCAAAGGATGAGAAAAATAAACGTTGGGCAACTTGAAGATTGAAAAAGGTAAAAAGGTGGAAAAAAGGAAAATAAAATGCAATATTTAATTGTGTTTTATTTATTCTATTAATTTATTATTTTTCCCAACGCCAAGGAGAAAAATAAAATATAATATTTTATTATGCCAAGGAAAAGAAACAAAATAAATAATATATTATTTATTGGCAAAAGTAGATGCCACCAAGGAGAAGACAAAAAAATAATAAAATATTATTTTTATTATTTATGGGAATTGATGCCAAGAGGAAAAAGGCAAAAAATTAATAAAAAATATATTATTTGCCCAAGAGAAAGTTGGCACTTGAGGAGAAGGAGAAAATATTAAATTAAATAATATTTTTTAAAATATTGATGTCTAGAGGACAGATAAGGAAAAATAATAAAATATTATTATTTTAAATGATGTTGGTTCTTAAATTGTTCATTTGAAAATTGCATTCCATTGGTGGAATTGAAATTGTATAGAATTTGTCAAATTGAAGAGAAGAGGATAAATAGAGGGTTTTATCTTCATTTTGTAACTATTGATCTCTTGGAAAATTTTGTATGTGAATTGTATCTTGGCTGGAATTGCATTTTCAGTGGTATCAAGGAGATGATCCCTTGATTTGTAGTGGTTTGGAGATGATCCCATCCCACATTGTGAGGTGAATTCATAGAGAGTTCATCATTGGGCTACAATTGATGATTTGGTTTATGTTATGGCTAGCTATGGAGTTGGGTTTTAAGTATTTTCCATGATTGAAGACTTCTATGACAGCTGATTAGAATGAGTGAATTTTATGTGTTTTTGGCATTCTTTCAATAATCTGGTTTTTGCATCAACAGACTGGAAAATTCATATCAGAGTTAATTGGTATCATTGGTTGGCAGTTTACATCAGGTACAGCAGTGACATCAGCAGGTACAACAGTGATATCAGAGGGTACAGCAGGGATAAAGGATCACCTACAGTCATACAATCAATCCTAGTTGGGTTAATGTTTCATTTGGCGTCATTATCTATCCTTTGGCTAGGGTTTTGGCATTCATTTGTTCACATCTTTGACTCGTATAAGGTTTGATCCTAAAATCAGTCAATTCTGATATAACAGACCAGCCAATAGGCTTTTGTAATCGGCTCATTGAAATCAATACGAAGTGAAGAATTTCCAGGTATATCATTTGATGGTTCATATGTATGATTTGTTATATACTATGTGATGTTTCATGTTCATATATTTCAATTTGATTATATGTTGCAAAGTTTGAAAGCATTGCATAAAGAATCCACAAAAAATTTGCATAGCACTAGTAGGGTTCTTTACAAAGACAAGGAAAACAAATCATGGACTATGAGTCAAACACCATGGTAGCGATTGCCAATATAGATTCATCTTCGAGCTCTATTTCAAACAAAGCATCAAGATTGCTCCATTCTCAAATGTGGGTCAATGGACAACCCATACACTATTGTTGACATCGGTTAGCCAAAAAAAATTGGTTCCTCTAAAAGCAATTCAAAGACAACACCTATTGATGACACCTCACCACAACCATACACAATTGAATGGTTTAGCTAGGGCTCTAAGAAGCACCATTAAAGGTATGTGATATTTTCTTGGGCAACCATATCTTTAACAACATCATGTAACCCCTATGAACCAATTCCTAGAAACGTCATTATAGATTATGGTAAGAACAAATATGGCATACCAAGAGTAGTTCCTAAGATTTCACTCATGACACCCTAGTTCCTTTGAAAACAATCCAAAGACAACACCTACTGATGACACCTCACCACAATCACACACAACTGAATGGTTTAGCTAGGGCTCTAAGAAGCAACATTAAAGATATTTGATACTTTCTTGGGCAACCGTATCTTTAACAATGTAATGTAACCCCCATGAAGCAAATCCTAGAAATGTCATTACACATTATGGTAAGAACAAATATAGCATACCAAGAGTAGTTCTTAAGATTTCACTCATCAGCATTGAACAATGTAAGACGTTGATCAGTTCTAGTAAGAACTTTGTGCTCTTGATGGTGAGACCTAAACTTAAGAAAGGCATCCTTGTGGTACAAGCTAATATGACACCCGCTTCAACAAAACAAAGACAATTGGACAAAATGTTGGAGAATAGTAAAACAGATAGACATCTTGTCACATACATCTAACGTTCAATTTTTGTATAGAACATTTGCATACTACAATCTTGCAATTTATAGTTCTAGTATGGTGTCTTCTTATTCTTGAATCTCTATGGTTGTATAATACTTTAATTGATATTTGTACTTTATCACTCTCCAATTCACTTTTGTTCATAACACATTTGAATCAATTTGAGAATGTTGTCCCTCGCATACACTCGGTCACCGAATCAGTGGGGCAGTGTTTGACTATATTGTATTTGTCACAAGAAGTCCACTTAAGTTATGGACCAGCTGATTGCAAAGAGTGGAATTTAAAATTGAGATTTGTTCATAAACGTTGGTCGAGATTTGAAATTAAAAATTTAAGCATGGTAACAATCGAAAACCTCCTCCCTCCGTGCACTGTAGATATTTCCATAGTCAAAATAAAATAAAAATCAAAAACCCTAACCTGGTTTCTTGGAAGTCATGGCAATGTCCTTTCTGACCAGGCAATTAATAAGCGAAGACTTGCCCACATTGGAGCGGCCCAGCATAGCAAATTCAGGTTTGCCATCTTTAGGGCAATCTTTAGCCCTGGTGCTGCTGCCTTTAAATTCCACCTGCTTAATCTTTGCATCCCCTGCATATGGACCCACTATTATATTTGACCCGGGCAATAACATGTCTGATTTTATTTCACTTCTCTCGACCCCTGGCGGCACAAAAAGCATGTCCACGGGTATTCCGTTGTTGCCATTGCTGTTATCTGCTGCGTCTTTGGTGGTTAGTGGCTCTGCAGATTTTGTGCTAAATTTGGCAGCGGCGGCTACATTTAGAGGGACTTTTGCTGTTGTATGGGCGAGGGAGATTCTGTTGAAGGGATGACTGGGGAAGAAATTGGCACAAGGTGTACGAATAAATTGGGGAGAATGAATATAGGCTCTCAGCAGCATTATGCCGAATTTGAGGAAGAAGGGTTATGTTAAACTGGTGGACAAAGCTGGCCTTTGGATGACATTCTGACTTTTAAGGACTTTTTTAGTTGGGGAGAAGTTGCAGAAACTTCGATGGCAAACACCTCAATTCCTGTGTATACTAGCACTTGCACCCATAGGAGGTTCAAGGAATACGCCGATAGGAACAACCAAGGAGTTCAGAACATTTTCCGGCGTGAATTTTTTTACGGCGTGAGACAATTTTCCGAGCACTATAATGCTCACATATAAAAGCCTATCGGCGGCTAATAATAACTAGCACTTCCACCTATAGGAGGTTTTCAAGGAATAGCTGATAGGAACAACCGACTAGTGTAGAAAATTTACCGGGGTGAATTTTTTTACGGCGTGAGACAATTCCAACACTATAATGCTCATATATAAAAGCCTATCGGCTAATAACTAGCACTTGCATCCATACGAGGTTCAAGGAATATGCTATAGAAACAACTCGGAGTGAATTTTTCGGTGTGAGACAATACCAAGCACTATAATGCTCACATATAAAAGCCTATCGGCTAATTATTTATTTATTGATGCATTAAAACTGAGTCCATCAACAAAGTAGTACTATCTCTCTCTTTGGGATTGTTACGCTGAGAGGCTATGTGTGTACATTTTATGGCCCCGATTTAAATTGACGTCTACTACCCTGTCACAAGGTAAAGTATTTAAAGTTAAACTATATAAAGCATTTAAAATAATGACGTATGTCAAGGTAAAGTATTTAAAGTTAAACTACATAAAGTATTTAAAATAATTTAAACTATAGAGGGATCCCATCACCTCCCATATTAGAGGAGAGCATATGGGGAAGGCTTGCACGATCACATTTCCTTGCATGAGAGAATAGTGGTGTCATGGGTAGTTATGGTTTGGGTTTGGGTTGCAAAAGCCTCGGTAGCACGGAAGAAAGATATTGGTGTTGCAGCCCAAGACCCTGCCATGGTGCCAAAGGCAAAGGAGGGCGAAGACATGGGTTGTTTGAATGTCAAGTTGTTGCCAAAACTGAAGGTGGGAAACGATGGTGCAGCCAATGACGTGGATGAGGATGAGGATGAAACTGTAGTTGCTATAAACAAGGAAGGCATTGAAGAACTCCCTGCTCCTATGTCGAATGCAAATCCTATGCCCACCATGGCTGAAGCACAATTAATGCCGAGAAAAGATTAAACTTGAAACCTAAAACCCTAAACCCTAAGGTTTTGAGAAATCAACCATATGTTGTTGTTCTTGCACCAGATTGATAAGTTTGCATTTACAATTTCATTTTTGGTGTTTCTAATTAAGAAAATCAGTAGGCATTACAAAGAAGAATTGAATATATTTTTTATATGAAAATAAAAAAGAACCTAATATTATTCTTTCACTAGAATGTATTGGCATAGTTCCAACCAGGGCTTAAATTTGACGGTTGACCCTATCTGTCAAGCAATTTTTTTGTGATGGTCGTCTATTTCAAGTTGCCTTTAAAATATTAAAGCCTATCTATGTTAAGAAAAATACATATAGACTAAAAATATATATAAGAATAATTACATAGAAATTTTGACAGTTTACCTAAAATCTTCCCTTTCGAGTGATACAATCTTCCTAAAATTTTAATTGTATTTTACAGCTAAAATGACTAAATACAGTCATACGACCATCAAATCTAAGCCTTGGTTCCAACCATGGTGAGGGTGGCGGCAGAGAAAGGGAGGCGGGTCTATGAAAGGAAGAAGATGATGGTAGAGAGAGTGGAAGGGTAAACCGGATGACCCCAAAGAATGATGGAAGGGGCGGCAAAGCTACACACTGCCCACTTGGCCACAACGATTACAGTCTTGATAATAGGATCATGCCCTTTGGTAATGGTTGAGCCCTTCCCCATTGTAATTTATTTTATGTATATTTTTTATTTTATGTCTATATTTTTTGTTTACATAAATTTTCTAACAAATGCAAAAGATGAGTGTAACTCCGGCCTCCATAACCTTGCCAACACTCTCCCAAGTGCACCCAAATGGGACCAAAGGATAAAGGATAAGAAAATTTTCATCTAGGAATATGTAGTTGCAATGGCCCTGGTAATCATGTATGCAAAAAAAAGATAGAACCATAGATAAGGAATGTGAACTGATTGACAAAATATCTCAAAGGAATGTTGTTGTGGGTTTTCTCTTCAGCACAATGGTTAACATGCTCTTTGGGAGCATGTTTTGGGACCTTGGGACAAAGAGGTTAGATGCTCTTTTCACTGGCACAATAGTCTAGATTTTCCAATATGCACTTGTAGCCACTAAATTTGTCTTTTACACCTTTGTTGTGATTTATCAGAGTTCTTCTGCAAGACTACATGTTTCGATTCAACTCTCACCTATCATTCTGGGAATTTATTTTTTAAACATTATATAATTTGAGTTTCAGTTATATGGCTACATTTAGATGGGTTTTATGCATTTTGGTTTACCTTAGAAAGGGAATGGATCCATTTGTTTGGGACTGTTTTTCCTCAAATGGATTGTATTGGATTGTTTGTCAAATGGAATCAAAAACTTATTAAAGAACTGAGCACCCCTGCTCCAGCCTCAAAGGATCTAAATTTTCCAACACAATATGCACAATCCTTTCCAGTTCAGTGCATGGCACGCCTTTGGAAGCAATAAATATTAAATAATTTTTTAAAATAATGTAAAATTGTGAAGAAAGATTGATATCAACATAATTTTGTATGTTTGGTTTTTGTAGTACTATGTGCTATTTTTAAATATTAAATGGTTTAATAGTTAAAAGTTGCCAATAAAAATAGAACAATGATTATTTACCACTTTTATGTATAGATGAATATTTGAATCTTCAAGTGTTTGATATTTAAATAAAACACAAACCTTTATAATTATTAAGGTAAGGAGGAATGTTATAATAAGTAATATAACAAACAATGTGTACGTGTTTTTAACTTTTTCTGTTGGTATGCTTATTTCTGATTTCTGTAATTCTGTTCTAACTTCGTTTGATTCAAGGGGAGGTCACCAATTCGACAAAAAAATACTAATCAGGATTTAGGGTGTATGCATGATTTTAGGGCTTATAGCTTATGCAAGGTTTAGGGTTTAGATAGTATGGATAATAAATCATAAAAATCACAACTACAAGTAACATGCGAGAGGTGAAAGAAGTATTCAACTATGTGTATCTTCATTAGGGCTTCCAAGATATGATATAGAATCAAGGGCATTGAATGCAATCGCCTTTGCCTTCCTACGTCTCTAAGAATCCATTAAAGGCTTCCAAGATATGATATAGAATCAAGGGCATTGAATGCAATCGCCTTTGCCTTCCTACATCTCTAAGAATCCATTAAAGGTATTTGCATGAGTTAAAAATAAACATATGTTTTCTACAATTTCATTAGGCACAAGAAAATAATTATGATTTCATTGATGAAATTGAGTGCAAGTTAAATTGGTGTTCTCCTTTAGTTGAAAGGCTTATAGGACGATAGTGGCGAACTGGACTATAGTTGAAGGTAGGGCACTCAATTTTGATCTGTATTCTATAGTCCTAAGCAAAATTGTAATTAGATTTCAAGGCGGAGGGTTCGCCATTCTTTTGTACTATTCATAATATTGGCAATTAATGAATTGATTATAGTTTTTGCCAAGCAAGAAACAATTGTTTTAGTAGCTCCATATCGTCATTATCTTTGGTTATGTTTGTAACATGAAATATGGCTTCATAAAACCTGAATTTGTGATGTCTTCTTATGGGATTTTGGTTGCACGTGGTGCTCAATCGTATTTATAGAGATACACATATTTGCAATTGGGTGTGTCTTCACTTCAATTATGTTCCTGCATGTTCATGTAAATGCTTGGTTTATTTGAGCTTTTCCTAAATTTTAGATATTAATGTTTACTTGGATTGTTATTGCAGATAAATGGTTCGCTCTTTTGTGAAAGATCCACTCTCGCACATTTTGCCTTTCAGATTTGTTGTTGATGAATCGGCCACAAGGCAGGTAGATTGATTGGACTTGGAAACACCCAATGGCCATATCTTCAAAGTCAATGCTCCTGGTAATTTAATTTCTTCATATTTTCTGTCATTCTGCTCATTTAGGTTTTCTAAGATTGCTCAATATTGTATCACAAAGTGTTCATTTGTTTTATAATGAAAACAAATTATAAGTGACTCTTTGTATCATACCCCACGAATTTGTACAACCTAACATGGCTATGTGCAAGTGCAGGGATTTAAATGTTTTCACGCTAACAAGGTGTTTGCTTTGTGATAGCTTTCTTCTTGGATCACTATTTAAGAGCTTTTTAGTCCCAAACACTTGAGTTTATCTTCCATACCCATCTTCATGGGATAATTATTGTAGTGAATTTGATTCAATTTTATGGAATTTAATATTGGCCTAATTTTTTAAATTTCTGCAAGGGGTGTTGCCATTATTTTTTCTATATTTTGGTCTCTTGGTAGAATTGATTATTATGGTTGTGAATGGTTGATATGGAATAGTTATAACTGTATCATAGACATATGATTTGATCTCTTTTTCTTAAGTTTTGACTATTTTGTATGCTCACACTTGGCTAATAATTAGAGTAAAAAGAAAGTGTATTAGGCATAATTTAACATACTTTCAGAGTTGCAGTGTTCCTACAAATATCAATATGTACTACACTTCAGTGTATATGTTTAGAAAATTTTGTAACTAAAAATAATGTAAAATTTGTTAGTATGTTTTACCACAACATAACTCAATACTATAATTAGATAATGGAAGGTTATTGCAATTCTTGCCTTGTTCCTTGGTTTATGATTGAATCTTGTAAAATGAGATTGGTGGATGAATGATGGGGTTATCTTATTTTTATTTTATTAGATAGCTATATACTTTATAGCCAAATAATCTCTTATTTTGTGGCTTGTTTAAGTGACATGAACTTAAATTGATTTATCTATGTAGTCCATAACTGTCTATTTGCTTCATAAATTTATTGCAAGTCAAATTTTGAGTCAAAATATTTTACAATCATTTGATTGCAGATTAAGTTTAAGGTCTATTAAAACAATGTTAAATGCCTAGTTAGATTTAATATTAAATTAGGTTTGATTGTTTGTTTTTGGACTCTTAAGATTTATTGGTCAAGTCACTTTGAGGTGATGATGAATTATCGCTTCGAAGCTTAGAGGGAAAATATTTGTGAGTTTTTTCTTCCCTTGTGATGCCATGCATAATAATGTCAACACCTTGTTAGATTGTCTTCACCTTTCAAGAGCAAATGTGGGGTTCCATCACACATACTTTTGTTATTATTTCTCATTGCCTTGAGTGATGTGTTCTCATTCTATTACATGTGCAAGAATGTTGAGTGTACATAATTCACTAATGTGAGTAGTGTAACCCTTAGTATCTAAGTGTTGTAAACAAAAAAAAAAGTTGCATTGTGTTATGCCTATTTGTACATGTATATATGGGTGGGCATGACAGAATGAATCTACAAGCAAAACTAAATGATGTACAACCAAGCAAAACATTTCATTCCATTTATAAAAATAAATTAACAAAGAGAAAGGTCAAATGCATAGTCACAAGATTGTTATTCATGAGCTCAAATCATTACAAAAAGGAAGAAGACGAAGAGCACAAGAAAAAGGAAGAAGTTCAAAAGAAAATGGAAGAAGAGTTGGCAAAGGAGAAGAAAGAGTTCAAGAAACGTACAAAATAGGTTAGGGTGGAAATTTCAAAATTGTCAAGTGTCTAGCAAAGGAATATGCACAAGCACTTGCAACCACATACAAGGTGTGTGTTGCCTATGTTGGTTGGTCTAAATGGTTAAGCCTCAGAGTTGGGCAATTGAACACAGAATTGTGTCCACTCCATCATGAACTTCACCAAGAGGATTTAGTAGATGATGCCTTAGACAACATCAACAAATGGATTGTAAAGCTTCTTCAATAAATTGCTCAAAAGCAAGAAGTAGACATTGCGACACTTAAGCAATTGAATTCAAAGTTGTATGCACAAGTCATGCTAGCAAATTCTACAACACATATAGAAGTCATTATTCTACTACATATACAATTAAATAATTGGTGCTCAATGATAAAGAAGGATTGCAAAGAATTATAACAATCACAGATATAGAATGCTTGGCATCTAGTCTTGCACAATGGAAAGAAATGTTTCAAAATACAATTTTAGTAAATGCAGTAGAGCTTGCGCACATAAGAGAAGTTTTTTATTTCTACGGTGTATTGTTCAAGTTTTTTTCCAATTTTGTTACTTTGTGTGTTTTTTTTCATTGTTTAAAGCATATAATGTTTTTTATGAGAGAACACAAGATTGCACCAAGAGGATGTTGGCACTAGAATGTAATAGATACAATAATAGTGCCCAAAATAGCCCCTAACTGTAGATAGGAAGTGCATGGCTAAGTATCATGCATGCACGTAGATAGGGATAGGAGATAATCGTGCATAATGTGTTTCATGATATGTATTTTGGGATGCATGTGACTTACAATTCACTACAAGAAAGTTCATGGTATGATGTTATGAATAGTTTACATGGTGCTAGAGAAGCACCTATATGTACCCCTATTTTGTATGCTTTGATATAGCAATAAAACAGTACACAGGAACACTACATGAGAATGTTGAAACATTGAGACGCACGTTATTGTGAAACTAACAGTATGTGTTAGTGCTTTTTCTTGTTAACTATTGTTATGCATATGGATTAGTTAGGAATTGGTAGTAAGTTGTAGCAAATAGGAAAAAAGTGAGGATGAAGGACTCAACATGCTTTAGGTGAGACTATGAGAGATGCTAGTGCATATGGTTTTGTAAGCATTAGTCATAGGTCATTGCACACAAATTGTAGAAATGGCTAACAAGAAGGTTGGAGGATAATGTTGCACATTACTCTCTCAATTGGAAAGTTGGATAGGCTAAAAAATATATTCCTAGCCTTGTCTAAAAAATTTCATGTGTCTGATTTCAACATTGGGACATGTGATCTTAAGGTTTTGACACCTTCTGAGCGCAACAATGAGGTTTGTTTTGCACCAGGATGCACTATTTACAATCTCATCGCCAAAACTCTCAAAAATTTGAGAAAAAACTTGCAAATCATGCACTTCAATACCATGTTAGAGTTATGATCACCTGTAGTAACTCTTCTACCAAAGAGAACTTGCACACAGTAGCAAGAAACCAGAGGAAAATATGCAAAATAATTGATGCAATAGTTTCATTATTCACAAAAGAATAATACAAAAGGATTATACATCCACATTTGCCAATAATAGGCAAGCATAAAAGCTAGAAAATTAATCTTATCTTGTGATACAAGTCACAAAGATAAGATATTAATAAAAGGAAATAAAATCCTAATTAATCCTACTTAATTAACTTATGATAAAGGTGTAAATATAATTTTACACCAACACAAGAAACTTGGTTGGTTGGGTTGAAGGGGCAACTACCAAGCAAAGAAAAATGGTATTCAAAGGAGGACATGGGTAAGAAATTTCCTCACTTGACGAGTCCCTAAGCTTTAGGGACCAAAAGCCTCCTCAATGGAGAGGTGTGATAAAAAATGAATACATTAAACATGACCAATGGGCTAATTGTCATCACTTTTAGTCAAAAGTTATTGCAAGACTCCAAATTGCTTGAAAAAAACATAACATGATGGTTTCGAAGCCAATGACTTGGTCCTAAATGCAAAAGACAACATTGTGGTGGTTCGAAAAGCTTAAAGAAGTGATTAGAGAACAAGGGCTAAAAATGAGCAAAATTCAACTGGTGACAAAACTGTCGGGTTTCAACAAGCTATTGCTTCATGACTACCCCAACAGTTTTATAACCAACATGACAAAATTGTAACTAACCAAATGGTTTCATGGTCGCCCCTTGTCGTTTTGCAACAATTTCACTTTGTTTGGAAGTTGAAGAGTTTTTGGCCTTGTCTCTTCTAATTTTAAGTATTCCATTCAAGTTTTGTTGCCTGAGAAGGACTCAAAATACTCATAAGAAACAACTAGGGAACCAATGGTTAGCTCTCATTCTATGCTTCCGTATGCTTATTTTACTAGTTGTGGGTGAAGAATAGGGGTTTTTTGTGGATTTGGGGCCATCTACATGTGTAGGAGCTCGTTATACATGATGTATAGGTTCCAATTCCTCCTTGAAACATTATATACACTTGTTATTGATTGGAAATTAGAGGCATGAGTTTTTACTCACTTTTCTAGAGTTTTTTCCCATTCGCAAGTTTCTCTAGGTGTATCTCTACATTTTTCAATTTTGTTGATGGTGCTTGCTACTGATTTGGATGTTTTCAACTTGTTTTCATAATGCCATGCATAATTGTATAAAGAAATATTTGAGCTAAATTTCAAATATTAGGAAGTGTTGGTTAAGTCGACATAAATGTAATCCATAATTGAGGATTGTTAGGATAATCTTATTATGTAAATGTACAAATGTACAAGCATTAACTTTAGGTTGTTCATGTATCAGGGTCTTGACCTGCAGAACCAAGTGCTGAAGTGGCAGCTTGCACAGTTGCATCATGCCAAGAAGAAGATTCAATAGTTGGAGGTCATTACCCAGTTGGAAACCACGGAGTGGCCTAAGGAGAGCAAAGATGATCTGTGGGAGGAAGTGGAGAGGATGGCAAGCAAGTTTGAGAAGTGGGAGAGAATGGAGGAAGAAATTGTGCAGATAAAAGTTAATCAGGCCAATCTGAACAAGAAAGTTACTGAGCTGGTTAATTACAATAGAGAGACCGTCAAGAACTCAACCACCACGCTCTATGTGCTGAAAGCGGAACTTGAGAAAAGGAAAGCTTTGAGGGAGGACTTAGTTGGCAAGGCCAATCTACAGGCTCAGAAACAGGGGAAGGCAGGGCAGACTAGCAAACCCAAAGCCAAGGACAACATCAACAAAGGCAAACAAGTGAGTCACCAGATGCAAGAGACCCAGACCGAGGTTAAGGACAAACAGGAGATCCAGCTCTAGCAGGGTCGTGAGGAGGAGGAAAACACCTTCAAGGAGAACCTGGAATTCCTCAACAGAGAATGGCAAGCTATAAGTAGTCCCAAATCTATGGCCAAGCAGTAGTCTGGCCGGTAGCTGGTCTTTTTTGGTTTGGTTGGTCCTGCTGGCCTGTTCCTCTCTTTTTACTGTTTTGTTGTTGTTTGGTCATTTTACCTCTTGTAAAACTCGTCATTTTCGCCTTGTTTGGCCTTTGTATATGGGTTCGGGCCATTCCCGATTACTTTTATCAAAACTTTAGGTTGTTCATCATTTACATTTTGGCTTACACGAAGACATTTATTCAAAATATAAAATTTTGAGATATAACATTTCATTTTAGATCATTTATACCATAGCATTCCATGTTCATCATTTACATTTTGGCTTACATGAAGACATTTATTCAAAATATAAAATTTTGAGATATAACATTCCATTTTAGATCATTTATACCATAGCATTCCATGCTTATTTATATAATTTGGTGATTGTAGTCAATTGTCAAGAATTTGAAAAGACCCACCTCTAGTGAGAGGTAGTCATTATTACTTTTTTCCATAAAAATGTGGTCCTTATTTCTAATACCCTTTAATGCTATTTAAAACCATGTAAACTAGGTTCCATGGATAAGTAATTTTCAAAGATATGCAATGCATACTATACCCCACAAGATGGTCATTGTTCTCACTCCACCACCAAACTAACATGAGGCTGATATACTTATTCCTCCACTCTAGGCAAGAGAAACCCTATCCTTCATATGCTTAGTATTTGAACAATTAAGATATTGTTTTCTAAATGGTATTACCTATAAAGAGTATAAACATGCAATATAGCAATTTGTTTCTAAAACATATATTTTTAAATGTTTTAAAAAATATTTGCATATACATTTGCTAGTAATTTGTATATATTACTTCCCTATAAGGATTAATAGATTGGACAACAGTATTTTATTCGTGCAACATTAAAAGGGATGAAAAGACATTTACAAGTCATTCCCAAGATACAATTAAAAAATACAATTGAAATATTATGAAATCTAATTGTTAAAAGTATAACACTCATTTAAAGCCCTTTTCAAAGTAGAAAAACAAAACAATTTTTTTTAAAAAAAATATTTATAAAAATTGTAAAAAGAGGTTAACCATTCAACATGGATTCTTGACGATTCAAAGGAATCCAAAATGGGATGTTGAAAGAGACTCGATAAGATGTTGAAAAAAGGTTTAATAAGACACAAATCAACTTGGGATGCAAATTGGTTCTCAAATGTAAACATTAAGAGGGACTCAACGGGGGATTCTAGATGGCACTCAAAGCGGTATGCTAAATAATACTTGAAAGGCACTATCTAAAAATCTAATACGCACATTCTACTTAGGACACTAATTTGAAACAAAGTTAGAACTCCATTTGGAATACAAAATTATATGATGTGAGAAAGTATCAATAAGTCCAACACATCAAAGAGAAGAAACTTCGGTTAAAATTTATAGGTTAGGTAGGCTGCGGTTCACTGGTTAATATTCTTGTCTGCAATTTAAGCCAATGGGGTTATGTTCTTGTTACATGCAAAGTCTCCGATGTATTCACAGGGGATCCAATCAGGCGGAAGTCACCCTCAAGTGAGCTTTTCCCCAAATAAAAAGGCAAGAAGAAACTAACCTCAAAAAATTAATAATTGTAACCAGCAAAACAAACTCAAACAGTGAATGGCCTTCTAAAACAGACCTTATGAAAAAATCCATTTCCATCAGTTTAACTATCTTAAGGTGTTGCATTTGCTTACAATTGCTAACAAGATGTCTTGGCTACGATTATTAAATTCCTTAAGTGTATTTCTCCTTTAAGACAGGTGAGATTTTCCCAATGGATTGAGCTATATGTGGATTTCACTAAATTTGAAGCAATACATTAATCATGCAATGCAGAAGAATATCCAGCATTGCTTACTCAAGTATTCGGCCAACCTAAGAAACTAAACCAACGAACATTCTAGAAAATGACTAAAATTTTCGTACTTAAGAACAAACTTTGATTCATCTACTCATTTCACCTCCATCAAGCTAGCTTCAAGAGCAAGCAAAGGGTGTATTGGAAGGATTTTGACAATCAACAATAAAGCAATTGACTATAAGCTAAAAAGCCATTAAATTGTGTATGGTTGAATCTATGAATCACTAGAAAAGGGGTTTTCAAATGCTAGGGACAGCCTTAAATATTTGCTCCATGTCAATATGACAAGGGTCCTGACTTTCCACTTATCATTTTGATATGAGTAGCTTTTGCTTATATTAGTAGCAAATTCCTGATATTGTGCGATATATTTGATTTTTAACCTGAGTTCAGCTTGTTTCCCAACAAAACCTATATATTAGCTAATACAGCATTGTCACAATAAAGTTATATATAATTTAAGGTAGCTCATTAAGATATGACAGCTGAAAAATATCCAATATAACAATAGAAAAAATGACAGCTGAAAAATGACTTGAATTTCCTTGGTGAATACGGTGATTTGAACCTAAATATGAAAAACTGGGCCATCTTGATAATTATCTAAAATTGGGAATTTTCCATAGATTCTCTTAAAAGTACCCTGTTTGCAAGTTGCCAAGTAGTAACTCTAGTTGACAGAAGGGTACCAGAATATTCTTTACAGACTTCGCCAAATGGATCTTAATAGAGCTGGAATGCATATATCAACAAGAAAAGATATTTCGTGAACTTTTCTCAATTGAAGACATCAATAATGACCATATCAAAGGTGTTTCTTTTACATTGCAAATAAGGAACAAACTAAAGATTGACATTCTTAAAAATTAGAATTTAGAGGTTTCCTTTGCAGTGTTGCATGTTTATGAGAGTCTTAAGGATGTCAGATGGCTGCCCCAAAATAAGATTGTTAATTCCTTTCCACGACATCCATACACATTTAAAGGCTACTTTTCTGTATCTTTCCATTATTCCTTACTCGCAGCTAAAAACAATCCAATGAAATATGAATTGTGCAAACAGCCAGTTGTATGGCCCAAGAATCAGAATTTTCATTTTTCAGCTAGAAGCATCATAATGTCTGGAGATACTAATATTGGGAAACAATCTGTACTAATGCAGGTACATGGACTCCTGTTAATGGGCTATTAGGGAAAAATATAAGTGCTCATAAAGATATATGGTTAGCTTCGGACTCTGTGGTGAAGTTAAATTTTGATGGGGCTGCTAAAGGCAACTTGGGTGTTGCAGGAGCAAGATATGTGCTTAGGGATTCATGTGGAGCCTTCGTGTTGGGAGGGGCTAAATTCTTTGGTATCAATACAAATAAGGAAGCAGAGATAGAAGCCCTTTTCCTAGGCCTTCAGGCAGCTTATAAGGAAGGTTATAGTGAAATTGAGGTGAATGAAGATCTGCAGATTATTGTTAATGCAATAAATAGGATGTCTTGTCCAAATTGGAAATTTTGGGCCTCATTGGAAGAAGTGTTGATGTGGAAAGCGAAGTTTTCTTCTTTTCAAATCAAACATTGTTATAGAGAATAGAACACAATGGTGGATTTTTTTGGCTAATGAGGGGGTCCAACTTTTGGAGATTAATCATATTGTAAGGATAGTAGTGAGTGGCCAAACATATCTAGGTTGCTTAGCAATGATTGACCCCCTTAGAATGAGTCTAAGTAGGCTTGCTCAAAGTGGAAGTTTCTAAATTAAGCCTCATTATAATATGGTGTTTGGCCGCAAAGAGAGTACATTCACTTGGGTTGTTTTAATGATGATTGTGTAAGCTGGCCTCATGTTTTTCCACAAGTATATTGCAATTATGATGTGGTTGATTGGTTTTATCATTATGATGGTATTGGGTTGATGAATGAGATGGGAATTGGTGGACTGGATGGTGGTAGTAGGTGCAGTGTTTGGTTTTTGCATTGGAGTGAATCTAATGGTGAGACGCAGTGGTACTAGAGATCCATATAGGTTTGGGAAGGTGACAAACCATCACCATAAAAAGATTTTTAGTTGTAATAATGAGGCAAAGTTGAAGGTAATGAAAGCAATTTTAGGTTTTGTTGGCCTAGAAGATAATGGGTGTGTTTGTTCCAGGGATCCATAATGGAGTTTCTATTACAGAAGGTAACTCAAAATCTTTTTATTAAAGAATTCGTTATTTACAAAGATGAACAGAAGCTCAATATAAAGGATACAAAGTCTAAGAATAGACAACAACAGGCTGTAAAAAGATTACAGCGAAGCAACGCATAAAGCAAGAAAAAACTAGCGACCATTATAGTAATACTAACGGTAGTTTTAATACCCTCCCATAATGGTCGATCTGTCAACTAGACCAAGATGCTTACAAAATTTGACAAACTTATCTGGGGGCAGAGATTTGGTAAGAATATCTGCAGTCTGGTCTTCTGTAGGAACATACTGTAAGACAACAGATCCGTCTTCAACTAGTTGGTGAATGAAGTGGCAATGAAGATCAACATGTTTTGTCTGTTCATGAAAGACAGGATTTTTGGCAAGTTTCAATACCCCTTGATTGTCACAATACAAGGGTGAAGGCCCGGTAGGAGACATTTGCATGTCTGAAAGCATTCAGCGAAGCCAAACTGCTTCACAGGCTGCTTTAACAGCTCCCCGATATTCAGCTTCTGTCGAAGAGAGAGCCACTGTCTGCCACTTTTTGCTAGTCCATGTGATGGCACCTGTTCCCAAACTGAAAACATACCCAGAGGTAGACTTTCTGTCATCAATCGATCCTGCCCAATCGAAATCTGTAAAACCAATCAACTGAGGGTCTGTACATCAGCCATATAGAATGCCAAAGTCAAAAGTACCTTGCACATATCTCAACACACGCTTGGCGGCAACCCAATGTTCAACTTTAGGAGCTGTCATGAAACGAGAGATGTAGCTGACTGCAAAGCTAAGATCAGGTCTAGTGGCAGTAAGATAGATGAGACTGCCCACTAATTGTCTGAATGCAGATTCATTCTCAACAAGAGAATCGGAAGTAGCTGAGAGTTTCAGCCCTTTTTCCATGGGAGTAGAAGCAGGTTTGCAATCTGCCATCTGTAATTTTTCCCACAAACCTCGTGCATACTTTGACTAAGAGATGAAGATGCTATCAGGATGCTGCCAAACCTCAATACCTAGGAAATAATGGAGGAGTCCCAAATCGGTCATGTCAAAAGTCTGACTGAGATCGTGTTTGATCCCCTAAATCAACTGCTTAGAACTGCCGGCAATAATTAGATCATCGACATAGATGACAATGTAAAGACTATCATCAACATATTGTTGGACATACAGATTGGAGTCGGAGGGGCTCCTCTGAAAACCACGATCTACGAGGTACTTATCAATCTTGATGTACCATGCCCTTGGAGCCTGCTTGAGGCCATAAAGAGCTTTTATCAATTTACACACCTGGTGTTCTTTGCCTGCAACCTTGAACCCAGGGGGTTGCGTCATGTAGACTTCTTCCTGTAAATCGCCGTTGAGGAAGGCGTTCTTAACATCCATCTGATGAACTTTCCACCCAAATTGGGCTGCCAAAGCAAGAACAAGTCTAATGGTACTCATTTTGGCTGTAAGAGCAAAAGTTTCCTCATAGTCAACACCTTTTTGTGAGTATCCTTTGGCGACCAACCTGGCCTTATATTTGTCGAGAGTCCCATCAGCCTTGTATTTGACTTTGTAGACCCATTGCACCCAATGGGTTTCGTCCCAGGAGGGAGATTAGAAAGAACCCAAGTATTGTTCTTTAGAAGGCTTTGGTGCTCAGCATCCATAGTCGTTTCCCATTCAGGTACACCTTTGGCCTCAGAGTATGTTTGAGGTTCTGAAATGCTGTGAAGATTTGCCATGAGAGCAAAATTTAAAGTATTTTGATGCTTGCTCTTCTTTCGAGCAGATCTACCCTCGATGAGTTCATTATCATGAAGAGCACCGATTGTTTGGGCCCACCATTTAGGCCGGAGAGTAGATGAACCAGTATCTGAAGAAGAGATATCAGCATCACCAGGAGCAGCAGGAACAAGATCAGGAGGATCCAAAATATCCGGAGGAAAGGTGGGTGGTGGAACACCATGCTGCAGTGTGGACAAAACTGCCGAAGTCCTCTCATCAGGTGGAGCGAAAGGAATGTGTACACCAAAGTCTGAAGCCGTCAGGGGCTGATCCTCAGGATGAGGAGAGGAAGAAGATAGCACAAAGGGCCCAGTAGTCTCATCAACAACTACATCACGACTGAATATGAGACGATTAGTATCTATATCAATCAGTCTATAAGCCTTATGATTTTCACTGTACCCTGTGAACATGAGTTTCTGGCTTTTGGCGTCCAATTTAGTGCGCTTGGCATCTGGAATCCAAACATGAGCAGTGGAGCCAAAAATTTTCAGATGAGTGACGTGAGGCTGACGTCCAGACCAGGCTTCCTCAGGAGTCATTTTTCTGACCGCATAGGTGGGAGATCTGTTCAAAAGATAGACAGCAATGTAGACTGCTTCAGCCCAGAACTTCTTAGGAACACTTCGATGTTCGAGCATAGAACGTGCCATCTCTGTAATAGTACAATTACGACGTTCAACAACACCATTTTGTTGGGGTGTGTAGGGTGTAGTATGCTGACGCATGATGCCATGTGTAGCACAGAAATGGGTGAAGTTAGAGAAACAAAACTCCCCCCATTATCAGTCCGAAGAGAGACAATTGGACACCCTGACTCTTTTTCCACCAAGGCTTTGAACTGCTGAAATGTGCTGAGCACATCGGATTTCCTTTTTAGGAAATATACCCACATCTTTCTACTGAAGTCATCAACAAAAAGTAGAAAATATCTGCACCCAGTGACTGAAGAAGTGTTCATTGGCCCACATACATCAGCGTGAACCAACTGCAAAACCTTGGATGCTCTCCATTTATCACCGTCAGGAAGAGGAGTCCTATGTTGTTTACCAGCTTGACATGCTTTGTAGATGCCAGGAAGTTGAGTCTGAATTTCCGGAAGACCACCAACCAAATTCTCCCTAGCTAACTGAGAGAGATAGTGCATGTTGAGATGCCCATACCGTTGATGCCAAAGTTTACTGATGGAAGTGTTCCTGGCAACCATAGCTTGCTCTGGCGAATCCCCAGAATTCATGAGTCTATATAGACCATGATCCTCAAGAGCCTGAGCAACAGTGATGTGGGTCACACGATCTACTATCCGGCATGAGTGCATACTAAATACAACATCCAGATGAGGTGAGTGTCGCATGATTTGAATAACAGAGAGAAGGTTCAGCTCCATGCCGAGTACGAAGTAAACATCAAGAAAAATCAGATTTCTCCTTCCAGACTGTATCTGAACAATGCCTTTTCCAGCAACAGCATATTCTTCGCCTCCTCCAAATATGACAGAATCTTTGAACGGTGTGTACTCCATGAACCAGTCTCGCCGATGTGTAAAGTGACGAGAGGCACCTAAGTCAATGTACCAGTCAGAGGATTTGACATGATCTGCAGGCGCTTGGCCATAAAGGCATAGCCCGCAGATTCCATTGGTTCAGGATTCATGACAGAAGACGCTGTCGGGAGATATTTTGAGACAAAAAACAAGATATCGGAGAATAGATAATAGCCAGACGGCAAAAATCTCAATCCATGGAAACTGACTTGACAATCCGAACACGAATTTCGAGATGAAATAAAAATAAAAAAATTCCTTCATATCTGCTAATGACAGAGAAACCCAGAGCACAAAACCCACGGCCTCTCTAAAAAACCCTCGAACCAGAGGCTTTGAAAAAAAGAAAAAAATCGCCAAATTCTTATGGAATGCGAAGAGCCCAGGGAAAGTTTTCCCGCTCTGATACCATGTTACAGAAGGTAACTCAGAATCTTTTTATTATAGAATTCGTTATTTACAAAGATGAGCAGAAGCTCAATATAAAGGATACAAAGTCTAAGAATAGACAACAACAGGCTGTAAAAAGATTACAGCGAAGCAACGCATAAAGCAAAAAAGAACTAGCGACCATTATAGTAATACTAACGGTAGTTTTAATAGTTTCTGAGTAATGTAAAAAAGACAATTGTTGACAAAGTTGTGTGAGAAAGTGTCTTGGCTCTGTTGTTGAAATCCCTGGAGGAAGCGGGTGCTTTCGGTGGTGATATGGAGGGTTTCAAGGCTGAGGCAAGGGAAACCGGAGAAAATAGAAAAAGACATGTGGATACGTTGGAGGTGGATATTTGTGCGATGGATGTGACAGTCAAGGAATTAATGTCAGAGATGCAAGAGTAGGAGATGTTTTGTCAAGACTTGCAACAAGTTATAAAACACATGGTGATGACTCCAAGTGGAGGTATTATGGAGTAATCAAGTGGACACCCCATGTCGTTCTTGAAGAATGACAGATTGGTGCGCGCAATGAGGAGGGCAGAGCTCATTTATGGTTTCAAGTTCTCTAGTTTAGATGCGGCGGTAGGACCAGTTGTGCCATCAGTGGAGCTGGTAGCTATCTCTGGCAATGGTGTTTACAGTTGAGTATGTGACCACTGGGTGACAAATCCCCCAACACATGGCATGGCGTGGTGGGCGGTGGCTCCTCTGCTGTAGGCTTTGCCGGTTGATTCGTCTGCAAAGTGCAATGCTACGTGGTCTATGCTATGTGCTGATTTCTTACTATTATCTGTTGGTTTTTTGCTGGTATTATGTTAGTATTCTGGGAATGGGTGTTGTGTTGTTATAGGTAGTCTTATGTTTTATCTTTATGCTGGGTCGTTATATCAGTTTGTAGATGTTGAAAGTGTATTGGTTTATGCTATGGGAGGGGCCCAATTAATAGAACCCTATATTATATCAAAAAAAAACAGGTACATGGACACATTTGAAAAATTTCCCCAGTTCATATCTGTTATTAAAGATTTACGATGACAACAGCAAACCATGGAACAAACCTGGGTTTCTTTCTTTCAAATCCATACTTTCTTACATGCTTAGTCTTGACTAAAAAATTCACCTTGCAATTTGTAGTCAAGGTTTAATCTATTACAAGGAAATCAACTCTTCCCTTCTTCCTAGAGAAATGAAGCTTTCCAGATGACTCAAATTGCTTGCCTGAGATTTACATTATTATAATGTAATCAGATGCCATTGTCACAACTTTTAGTCCATAAGCTTTCAAAATGGCATATTCTCCTCATTCTGGCACCTATCTGTCAAACCCTTATGATGACCTAAATCTCAGTTAGAATCCCTGGTTCAGACACGTAAATGTTGAATATGGTTTGCACTTTATAGTATTATACTTCAGATAACATAAGAGGATCTTGATTTATATAACTAGCACTTGCACCCATAGGAAGTTCAAGGAATACGCTGATAGGAACAACCGACGAAAATTTGCCGGCATGAATTTTTTTTACGGCGTGAGACAATTCCGAGCACTATAATGCTCACATATAAAAGCCTATTGGCTAAATATGGGTTCATAATGCAGATCTATGCAGTAGATGCCGGAGACAAGAGATCCTTAGCTTGGTTCTTGCATTTCATTTTGCAGTTTCTACTTAACACAACATAAATTTTTACCAAGCATAAAGAAACTGGTGCAGAGATCCAAACCAAGGCAATAGCTTCTTTGCCTACCCATCTCACACAAAGTCCTTTACATGTAACTCTCTTTATCTTACAGATTCTCGTATTACTATCATGATAAACGCTGGCCTTCCAATAAATCTTGGCAATCAATTTTTCTCATGTTTGACACTGATATTCAAATAATCTTGGCAGTTTTGTTTGAAAGTTCCCTTTTCCCAGATTTCCCTCATAGATAGCACCACCATCTTTGTGGCCATCCAGATTGTCTTAATCTATTTAATAAACAATGTTTTCTAATGAGTTTGCATTCTAACCAGACAAAACCCAGTGACTAAGGAAGCAATCTTGTGCAAAGTATAAACGATAATGTAAATCAAGCATGAAAAATGATCTCATTAAGTAAAAACTAGCAAACGACAAAACAGCAAAGAGTAATATTGGATATTAAGAGGGATATGAGATTTGCTATATTAAAAAAACAATTAGAATGACCCTCATGGATAGCACCACTATCTTTGTGGCCATCCAGATTGTCTTGATCCACTTAATAAACGATGTTTTCTAATGAGTTTGCATTTTAACCAGACAAAACCCAGTGACTAAGGCAACAATCTCGTGCAAGCATAAACAATAATGTAAATCAAGAATGAAAAATGATCTCATCAGCAAAAACTAATGAAAGAAAAAACAGCAAAGACTAATATTGAATATGAAGAGGGATTTGAGATTTGCTATATTAAAAATAAATAAATAAAAATTGTAGAATGACCCTCTTCTCGAGTCCATAACCTTTACAAAGCACCAAACCTGAGTTTAGATCCAAAATGCATCAAGAAAATTGGGTGCTTCTAAAGATTGCACAGCCCTACTGCAACAGGCAATCAACAATCCGCAATGGCTGACCATTGTAACAGAAAAGAACATAACAAATCTCACAGTTGTTCGCTACATTGATGCAAGTTTAACAGTTCATGTTTGTACTATTTCCTCAGGGCTTGAGCCAAAAACCCAGTTAAAAGCATCTATGCACAATTCTTCACTTATACAGATATTTTTTATTCAAATGTTAATGATCCGTTCTACAAAGCAAAGCTTGTGTTCAAGCATCTCGAAGAAGAGTATAACCATCCAAATCATCTTCAATTTGACGAAGAAATCCTTTGCTTGCTGTTTTCTAGTTTATCTTCATTGTATTTATTTGATAAAAATGAAAAGGATCCATTTGAATTCGCCACATGTTCATTAGGCATTGCTCGAAATTTGCTCCAGTTCTCCAAACTCTTACGTTGCAGGATATTCATGTTAATACCAGGTCTGCATTTTTTAATTATTTTTTCTGCATCTTTCCAGTCTTCTGCAAGACCTAAGGTGACTAACAAAGCACACATCACAGCAACACTTCGCCCATGTCCTGCATAATTTTTGCTTCCTTTAGTCAGTAGTTTATGATACTGGATACAAGCCTACATGACACGGGGTTCTCTTCGTATGTACAAAGGAACAAAAAACTCAAACTTCCCTCTCCATCAAGAGTTGGAAAAGGGTTTTACAGCATAAGGCTTAGACAAAAAACTGACAGTCTAACCAGCACACAGATATGGCTTCGCTAGGATGGATTAGGGTTACACATATTTTAAGAATGCCATACCCCAAGTGCATCATTATGAATAATGCAGAAGAATATATGTTAAATCATCAAATTTCATAAACATACAATAATGATATCAAGTTTAATACTACAAATACAAGAGAACTGTGAACAGAAAACTATGATATTCAAAAATGTGATTACAATTTATGCTAATAATGAGGCACTGCTTCATATAATAGTGAGGAGTATTCTGCTAACCAAATAATCTATTGAGAGCACTTTTGCTTGAAAAAAAATATAGTGCGAGCACTTGGCTACTAAAGATCCTTACAATAAGTTAAGAATATGCACATAAGAAGATATAACTATATTCAACTGAAAATTCTTCAGTCATTGCTTTCTTTGTTGAGAATATCTCTTATTTAAAAACTAGTTGAGCATCAACATTTGAGTAGGGTGCAACCTTAGGCTAATGGAGCACAACTAATTTGTAAACTTGCCAAACTATGGTTGCCACCTATTTACAAGAATTCTTATGTTACTGCTTCATTAGAAATGCTACTGAAATTCAACATACATAAACCGAAATTTGATGTATGATAAAATTAATAGTTGCCCCAGACATGCTTTAAATGGAATAGAATGTGTAGATATGCACATACATCTCCTACACACTCATATGTTTGTCTATTGCAGCTACTACTTCCAAGTACAGTTGCTCAAAGTGCTGTCATAATTCAAGAGCATCCATTCTATGCTAGTCCACAACATGTAACATCAAAAAAGATGGATTGCAATGCAAACAAACAAAAATGAGCACATAACACAGATATTTACCATATAGAAACCTATTTTGGTAAAACTCCAGCTTAGAATTGAGCTGTGCATCTATTCCTTTATCGATTCCTTCAGCTGTAATGCAAAATACAATGAATTTGCTAACTTATGGAACAACTGGATCACAGTGGTTGGAATACTAAGACTTACTATATCTTCTATCTCTCTACTTTACCAAAAGCTCCTGAGAAGCAACTGAAAGGATATAGTAATATGATTTGGGTGTTGGGCTTCCAACCTTCTATTTTTGATAAATAAAAAGGAATGTATTCAATAAGGCAAATGCCATCATTACAGGAATTCTCAAAAGACAACTGACACCCAACTAGGGGAGAACCAGATACAAAAACCTAAACAATAAAACAGAACAGAAAGGAGGAGGTCAAAAAAGCAAAGAGAGGGGATCAGAGATCCTCCTCGGTCTCTTGCTCAGTCTTAACGTTTGGTAATAGTGAGTTATTGAGCATCCTCTGCCTCCTATTGTGTATTCAGGAATGGATGTTAATAGTGAGTTGTTGAGCATCCTCTGCCTCCTATTGTGTATTCAGGAATGGATGTTAATAGTGAGTTGTTGAGCATCCTCTGCCTCCTATGGCATATTCAGAAATGGACATGCCATTTGAGGCTATTCAGATCATTAACTAGAAGGTGCATGTTGTTGTGGACGTCCTCAAGGTCCCCCGCATTCATGTTGATGGCATTCAGAGAGTCGATATGATTTTCTAGGAGTCTCCTCCTATCCACTTCTTGCTCAAGCTGAAAGAGATGTCCGTTGGTGTTCTCCAAAAGGTTATGAATAGACCCAAGTAAATTATTGACTGAATCCCAGTCATTCTGGACTTGAAGAAAAATATCTTTCAAGTTTCTCTTCATATCTGTGGGAGACTGGATCAGATTGGCCAAATTCACATAATTCTGGTCTGTAGTTTGCATGTTGGGATCATTCCTAGCAGCAGGAGCATTGCCATCCCTTTCTTTACCAGCTGGAGAATTGAAAGGTTTTTTAAGAGGAGAGTGGATATAATTATCCACCTTCCTTTTACCTTTACTATTAGACGGCTCTCCGGGAGAACTCAAGTAAGAATTCCTGACAGGAAAAGTCACCAGCTTCTCTTTGAGATTGCTTTGACCAGGATCACAACCATTTATACTACCTGATGATCTGCATCTATAATTTGAACTTGAGATATGGGGGCATCCTCTACTGGAACTCAGTAAATTATTCTGACGAGAGATGTTCATAAGGAGACCACTTTAGCATCTGGTGAGATATTCAAATTTGTCACGTCGAAGGGATGGACCGCCGGAGAGGAGAGATGAAGGAGCAGGCTGCCAAGGGACTACAGTGAGGCAGAAACAGCCAAAAAGACAGAAAAGAGCGCTGTGATCAACTGTGTGAGGTAGAGAAGAAAGACCGGAGGCACAGCAAACAGAAAAAGGTGCAGCATCACGACAGGAGGCAGCACATGGTCAAGCAGGCATCGAGGAGCACAAATGAACAGCAAGAGAAAAGACCAGCAGACATTTATGAAGGTAAGGAAAGCAGCAGAAAATGCCATGACAGCATGGCAAATGAAATATGAAAGAAAGATAACTGGGAGGAGGCAGAGGGAAGTGTAAATAGAGGAGTTTTGCTCTCAAAGAAAGCAAGGAAAGACCGAAGAAAAACTGAAATGCTAGACAAAAAAGGAAATGGTCAGAACAACAGCATAACAAAGGCTTAGAAGAGAAAAAGGATGCTAAGTAGGTAAAGAAGGGAAAGCCACGTCGGTTACCAAATGGGACAGGGAGAGAAGATAGTGAGAAGAAGCAAGATAGGAATGAGACAGTAATAGAAAGAGAGCCACCACAAAGAGGAAAGAGAAAACCCAAGCAAGAGGAAAAAGCCAAAAAAAGGTTACCCAAGAAGGAAACAAGAAAAAAGAGGAGGGGCAGAATCCACATCAGATTTGAGAATCTTGCTAAGATCCTCAAAATTCATAAAATTGTTTGTAATGTCCCTAATAGGAATTATACTAATTCTAACCTAAATTACTGATTTCCCAAGCAAATAATGGATTTAGAGAGTACCTTGACTTGATTTAATTCCTGCAAACAAGTTAGAAATCAATTACAATAATAACTTATCAAATAGAGTATCATGATTAAACATCAGTAAGTCCATAGTAAATTTGCTAATCCAATTATTATCTTATCTTGAGGATGCTCAACCATGGGAGAACATGGAAGAAAGTGACTTGATGGGGTGTCTTAGCCTTTCTAGGCCCAAAGGCAGTACCCTTTGTACTAAAAGGCAATACCCCCTTGGCCTCATGTGGCCCATGCCATTCATATGAGGTGGCCTACCTAGTGAGGAATCTAATTTATCCGTTATCCCCTCATCTTGTCATATTCCTCCGTTTCCTCATGATTGATCTCCTTATATTGCTATACCATGATAGGGGAGTGAGGTTTCAAAAGGGTGTCCTGGTAACCCAACTCTCCTAGGCCCAAAGGCAGTACCCCTTTGGCCCATGTGAGCTTATCATGGTCCCCTCCTGGGTGGCGTACCTAGAAGAGGGCCCCTCCTGGTAGCACAACTCTCCTAGGCCCAAAGGCAATACCCTTTAAACTAAAAGGCAGTACCCCTTTGGCCCATGTGGGCTCATTCTATTCCCTCCTGGGTGGCGTACCTAGAAGAGGGTCCCTCCTGGTAGCACAACTCTCCTAGGCCCAAAGGCAATACCCTTTAAACTAAAAGGCAGTACCCCTTTGGCCCATGTGGACTCATTCTATTCCCTCCTGGGTGGCGTACCTAGAAGAGGGCCCCGTCACCGTACCCCTTTTGTAATTTTCCCTCCTCCTATCATGGTAAAGGTTTGTGCATAATAAACTAATCAGTTTCATATTTTCAAATAATCATATCAGCAATACATAATGAATCATGAAGATGATATCATAAATTATAAATACAATATGCATGAACCATTGAACATACTTAAACAATACATTACATTCTCATATAGATCCTACCACAAGTAGATTGCAGATCTCTATATATATTTTCCCTCTTCTTTGCTGTTATGCTCAGTCACATATAATCAGAAATGTCTATTCCTTCTCATGCCCTCCTCACTGCTGCCTTCTCTCATAAATATACCTCTATATCTTTGTGAGGAGAGCCATCCCTTTGAAAGGGTGATGACTCTTCATAGAGTCCTGACTCTTAATATGGATCGCTGCCCTTCCAAGGCTGGTCGCAGCCCTTTGCATTAATCGCTCCTTTTGCAAGTTTAACAATGATCGCTGCTTTTATATAATCGCTTCATATGCTTATGAAAATATCAATGATTTCTTGTAAATAAGAATCGCTGCCCTCTTCTATTCGTGTGCTGCCTAAAACACTTCACCGCTACCTTAACAATACCTATAATTATTTGTCTTGTCATGTGGATCGACCATGCTGCCTTTTATATATTTATATTATTATATAGTCATAATTATAATAACATTTAATTTAATATTTATATTATTTACTTCTTGTGAATATTTATTTTAATGATTAATAATATCACTATTCTAATTTATAATTATAATATTATCTGTGAGAATTATAATTATAATAAAATTGCAATTATTTATATTTGTACTTTTGACATTTATTTTATTTAGTTATTTGTATTCCAATACTTCATATTTTGTATTACAATTACGGGGGCATGACATTGTTAATATTCCAGTGATCACCTTTGTAATTGCTGAAGTTTGGGTTAAGACTTAAATTGGCAAGCCGATCTGCCACCTCATTCCTGCCTCTTCTGGTGTGTTGAATCTGCAACTCCTTGAACTGCAAATTGAGAGAGAAGGCCTCTGTCAACATCATTTAGAGGCACCAGTTTGAGATCTGGCTTGAAACCAATGCATTAACCATAATTTAGGAATCCCCTTCAAAGACAAGATTTTGAATCTTGGAACTAACAACGAGTTTCAAACCAAGGATTAGACCTTCTGCTTCAGAAAGGTTATTAGCATTGATGCCCATAAAAAGGGTTCCAAAACTAATCACTTTTCCTTTATGGTCCCTAAAAAATTTAAAATAGCTCGAACACCCAATTCACCTAGGTTATGTTTGGAAGCTCTGTCAAAATGCATTTTAACGCAACCCAAGGTGGGGGCTTCCACAACTCTGTCATTCTACCTTTCTTGATTTTTGGTTTACTTTTATCAAAGGACATAAGCTTTTACCAATTTCTTAGAGTTTGGAGGTCATTCAGATTACATTCCTTATTTTTTATTTTGCTTTTCAGGGAGAGGATGTGGACACTGCAAGTGACAAACTCCTTCCAAATCTGATTCTGAGATTTCACTTTATTATTAAAAAATCCTGTTGTTTATTTTCAACCAAATTTTCCAAGTGATCATACCAAGTGCAAGATTCCGTAGGTCTTTCAGAATTACGAGGGAAGATGGGCTTTGCCATGCTTCCAAGTGATCTCAAAGATCCTGATTGAGAACAAAGGGTTCTAAAAGAGGAGACGAAGTGAGGCCAAATATCCTTAGAGAAGGGACAGTAAGAGAGTAGGTGGTTAATCTCTTCCTCATGAGAGAAGCAGAGTGGACATCTGCTAGGACCTTTAAAACACCTTTCAATCACCTGATCCCATGTTAGAATCTTGCCATGACATGCTAACCAGAGGAAGACTTTAGCCTTGGGCCAACCTTTGGAAGACCAGATATTATGCCAAGGAAAGGGATTAGTCACCTCGTTCCATTTGGTTGTGAGCTTCACATATCCTTCTTTGACTGAGTAGGAACCACTACCATTCCGATTCCATCACAATACGATAGAATCCTCTTTATTGCTCCATCCAAGCCTAAAACTTTTGAGCAGATTGGGAAGCCTGGAAGCTTCATCTTTAAGTCCTGCATTGTTACGGAGGACCTTCCAAGTTCTAGAGTATTCAGCTGTGTCTACTCAATTCAGTAATGGTTGACTTTTCACCCCAGCTCTTTCTGGCTTGAGTTTGGTGAGCTTCAAAAGCTTTGTCCATACTGAGAGGTTTGTCTGAAATCCAAACGTCCCTCCAGAAGTCCGCTCTTCTGCCACTGGAAAATCCAAAAAAGCATGGTTGGAAATAATCTCCCTAGCTGCCTTCATACTTTCCCTGATGGCAGAGCCTTTAGGCAAGTCCTTAAGTTCCTGCCTTCAAGATATCTGTCTTTAAAAATTTTAAATACTGATCCAGGTTCAAGAGCCATCTTTCAAGAACCTCCAAACTATTTTGGCAACCAAAGCAAGGTTGAAGCCACGGAAATTTCTGAGCCTTGCCACACCTTTACTTAAGATTCACAAACTTTATCCCAAGCTTACAAGGGGAACTTAAAAGACTCCCTTGTCCCTTGTCATAGAAAGGATCTCATCAGGTTTTTTATCTTAGAGATAATCCCTTTCTAAGTCACAAGGTTCGAGTTCGAGTTTGAGTTCGAGTTCGAGTTCGGCAACTATAAAATTCAGATGAAGTTCGGCAAGGCGAAAAAAAAATCGTCATTAAATTTGCTTATATAAATTTGATTTTTTTAAAAATATAAGTAGTTTAAAAACTAATATTATTATTTTTTATTTACAAACTAATAAAATATTATAAATATAAAATTAAATTTAAAATATTGTATACATATGTAGATATTTCATTTCATAATATAATATATATTATATTAATAAATAATATGTAATAGTAAATTATTAAATACTAAATAGTAATACAATAATAATAAAATTTTAATTAGCAATACATTAAAATTTATATTTAAAAAATAAAAACCTAAACTAAATGCATTTATTTGATGAACCTTAATGAAGGTTTATACAATGTACATCAAACAAAATTTTGACACAATCCAAGTCAAAGATTAAAAAAATTAAAATTACGACACTAAATCTTATGCTAATCAGTGAAAATTTAGTGGGGTTTGAATTGAACAATAAGACACAAGTAAATGGAAAACATCGATCATATTGGAGACGGCCTGCAAACTCTGAAGAGGTCGCTGGCTGCCGCAAATGAAACCTCTGTTGCTGTTGAGAGCCAAAGGATTTGTCGCTGGCCGCCGCGGATGAAACCTCTGTTGCTGTTGAGAGCCGAAGGATTGCTTAAAATAAAATTGCCGCTCAGAGCCGTGAGAGCCGCTGAGAAGAAATACAGTCGCCGTCACCGCTCAGAGACAAAACAACACGGGAAGGGAAGAGCGAAACGCTTATATTTTATAAAAAACCTAAAATGCCGAACTTCATGCGAATTTATTGCGAATTTCATAACCCGATTATAAGTTCAGCGAATTTCGAACACCAAGGTAGAAATTTGCCGAACCTTGTGACATAGATCCCTTTTGCTGCAGCAAGCAAGGAGAACCAGTAGATCGGAGTAGCTTGAAGAACGAATTTCGGAAGGGTGAACCTACCTGCCATAGAAAGATTTTCCCCTTTCCATCCTGAAAGCTTACTCTTGAAATTTTGTAGAATGGGATTCCAAAGACATACCTTATCACAACCAGAGAAAAGGGGGAAGCCATGATAGAAGCTAGGAAAATCAGCTTTTTCAGAGGATAAAAGTGTACAACGAAAATTCTGATCCATCCTTTTAACATTTAGAAAAACACTCTTGGACTTACCTTTATTTATCAGAAACCTTTATTTATCTTCTGACCTGAGGTCTTTTCATAGTTCTGAAGCATGTCCCTCAAAGCCCACACTTCATGAAGAGTGGGAGAAGCAAAGAGAAGAAAGTGTCATCCACAAATTCTTGATGAGTAATAATCTTCCCTTTCAAAGAAGCTTTTAGACCATTGATTTTCCCTTTGTATCTAAGATGACCCATCTTTCTTCCCAGAGCTTCAGCCAAAATGATGAAGAGGTAATGGGGAAGGGGATCTCCCTATCTGAGGCCCTTGGAAATTCTGAAGAAACCTTCAGCAGATCTATTCACCATCACTGAAAAACTGGGAGTTGAGTAGCAACTTTTAACTCAGTCCCTCCGATCTTCTCCAAACCCAAAATTTTCTGAGACCTTATCTACGAAAAACCAGTTTTATCAACATGCCCTTCCTTTTACTCATAGAAAGAGTGAATAATCTCATGAGGAGAGACTATACCATCCAATATTTGTTTACCATGGACAAAACCTCCTTGTTCCTCATATATAATATCTGGGGAGACCTGCTTCAGCATGTTAGCTATCACTTTGGAGATCACCTTATACATTATATTACATAGAGATTAAGGACAAAAATCCTCTAGTTTACGTGATTTTACACAACTTCTTATGCTTCAGAATAAGTACTAGGAAGGTAGATTTGAACAACTTGATCAATTTGGAGGTTCTACATTCCTTAACCACATTCTACTGCTCATCCCCTACCAAGTCTCAAAATTGCTGAAAGAAGAGAGTCGAAAACCTGTCATGGCCAAGAGCTCTATAGCCTACCATATCAAACAAATCTATTTTGGCTTCTTTTGAGATTTCTGACATGACAACTTCGTTTCAAAACCTATTGATAAGCTTATTTTGCTCATCCTCTCTATTTTCATTTTCCTCTACGAGCATTGATTCCTACTAGGAAACGAGGGCCATCTTAATCTCTTCAGGGTTGTCTAAGATCTGACCAGCACTAGAATCTAATCTAGTGATATTGTTTCTTTATCTCCTCATTTTATAGGACAAATGAAAGAATTTTGTATTTCTATCCCCTTATCCCCTTCCTTAACTAACTCTAGATTTTTGTTTCTAGAAAATTTCTTCCTTACTATAGATATGCTCAAGCTGAAAGACAAACTCCTTTTCCTAATTTCTTAGAGAATCATTGAGTCCTTTAGAGATAATTGCCTTTTGGGTTTCCTCCATCTCCTTTTCAACTAAGCTTTTTTGATGCAAAAGGTTGTTGAAGACCTTTTTATACCACTCCTTTAATTTGGTTTTTTGATCCTTAAGTTTATGGTAGAATAATAGTAGGAAAACTCAGACTCAACACACACTCAGCAACCCAAAATTTTGACCAGGATTTGGGACTCGACAAAAACTTGCCAAAACTTAGCCCAAAAAAACATAATTGAAAAAAAAAACAAGAATGAAGAAAAATGAAAAAACAATGGTTTTGAAACCCTTTCTGCAATTTACCTTCAGCAACCAAGTCCAAGACTGACACTCATCGAGTTTCACCGAGAAACACACAAGAAACTTGCTGGCCAAATAAACTCAGTAGTTCTCACAAGTCCGGTGAGAGAACATGTAGAGTTTTCCAACTATGGGTATAATAGAAACATTTGAGAACCATACCTTTCTGGTTGGAGCCTGCTAGAAGTCTGTGACATTGTGCTCCAAATCTTGGTGTTTGAGCCACATTTTTTCAAGTCTGAAAGGACCTATTGGGGAAAGTGGTCTTTTTCGATTCTAAGATCAATGGACCAATGGTATGAGCTTGAATCTAACAGAACTTCTGGGCTAAAGACGAAATATTTTTCCATTCAATTGGTTGAGGCGAGAAATCTGTCATCCTTGCTGCAATATGAGAATTCCTTGTCCTCTATTTGTCCAAGTAAACCAGCCACGCTGGGGTTTGACATCCTAGAGATCTGCTTCTTCAATAAAAGTGCAGAAAATTTCATTTACCTACGAGTTTGAAGACCATTCCTTCTTTTCAGTAGAGTGAAGTCTAGAATTAAAGTCTCTTGCCACAATTGATCTGACACCAACATGGTTATGAATCAAGAGTTGGATTTGATTCCAACATCTTTCTTTGTCAAGATTGCTTTCCAGGCCATAGGCATTGATGACGAAGAAATTAAAGTTGGAGTCGATACAATGGACCTGACAAGCCAACCAAAGGTGTGAAGAAAAATCTCAAACACTTGTGGATTCCACAGGGTAGTTAAACCACTTGAGGTGAGGAGTGGTATCTACTTCCTGAATTCGATTCAGTTTAGTCTCCAGCAAAAGAACAATGTCTGGCTGATATTTATCCAAGAGTCTCCTAAATAGTCTTCTCTTGCGGGGGGCAAGGGGGGCATTTAGGCCCCTGATTTTCCAAGAGATAAGCTTCATTAGGAAGATTTTGGTCTCTTGGTGCTCGCCAAGATATCCTCTAATTGGGATTGATATCCTGCCACAATATCTGAAGAAAGTAATGTTTAATCAGTCTTCCCGCCTTTACATTGCCAAAATCACCATTTCTTTTATCATTCCTCTTGAATCTTGAAGCGACCCATTCCTCCCTAGTCTGAGCTAGAGTCATCCGTGAGTCCTAAATTTTTCTCTGGATCTCCAATTTTGTTCCTTTCCAGGGATCGGTGCTTTGTTGTCATCTTGTTTTGCTGATCTTCGTTCTTCTTATCCACTTCAGAGTTCAAACAAAGCTCTTCTAGAATTTTCTCCAGATCTCCTTTAAAGCCATATTCCTCCAAGAGAGTCTCATTTTTTCCCGCCAAAGTATTCATAGGGAATTGGATCTCAAAAACAAATTCCACTCCCTTGTTAGCCTTAGCTACTTTTCCTTCTTCCATCTTACCTTCTTTACCTGGGCTTCCAACCTTTCATTTCTTAAGTTTTTTTTTCTTTTAGGAATATGAACAGACCTAGACTGTGTTTTCACATTTTGGGATATAAAATGGATAAATTTGGCCTGATTTTGGTAGGCACGTGCACGTGTGTCATGATGCTCCAGATTCAATTTGAAGTCATTTGAAGGTCATTTTCCCAAGTTACTAAGAAAATACAGCAAAGTGTAATTTTTCCCTTCTGAAGAAACAAATGGATGAGTTCTGATCAAAACACTTCATGGGCACAAGGGTATACGTGTCGCCATGCTGCAATCAAAAATTCAGGTTATTTCAGCATCATATGACCAAGTTAAGACAAAAACCCAGCCAATTGTTGCCATATGTTTTTTGAGGTCATATAATAGAATTTTACCTGAAACTAATTGTGCACCTTGAAATGCATGTCAAGAACATGTCATTAAAGTTTCAGGTCAATTGACAGTTGTTAAAGAGTTAAGAGGTAATTATCCAGAGAAAGATATGACTAATTTAAAGCTGAGAAAGAACAAGAAGAGCAATCTAGCAGGGAATAAAAATGATGTTTGGAAGCCCACCCCCTTGGGCTTCATTAAGCTGAATTTTGATGGTGCCTCGCACAATAATTTTGGTGTTGCAGAGGCTAGGATTGTTTTTCATAAGGAGGATGGCAGTTTTCTCCATGGTGGCTCGTTATCTCTGGGTTACAAGAATAACAATGAGGCTGAATGGGAAAGTGCAGTTGCAAGGATGGTGTTAGCCTCTTCTAACAGGGAGCAAAATCTTGTAACGATCAATGCTTTGAAGAGGGTGCCTATCCCAGTTGAAAGCTAGGGAGATTTTTAGAGGAAGCTCTCTCCCTTTGCTCCCAATTCAAGAAGCTCATTTTCTCTCATTGCCGCAAGTACGCAAATTCCATAGCGGGTTATTTGGAAAATTGTAGCATTGATCGAGACCCAATTACAACCTTGTATAGTGGTCACCCTTCCTTGTAGGGTGAAATTTATAAATCTTTGAATTTCAAGCCTCCTTAAATATATATCATGATGGAACCGATGGGTCTATAGTTCAAATGTTGGTGGGTAGTCTATAGCGGCATTTATATTGATAGGTGGAGCTTTTAATTATATCCTTTGGCTCATGTGCTTTAATTACCATCCAAGCTCGTATGTCATAGCCTGTGGGAGAAGGATTATTTCAAGACATGCTGTGTTTTTTCTAATTGCTTTGTGGTTGCGACATTTTTTATTGCTTTGGCACCTAGGTTTGATCTAGGTGCTCTGGCTTTGGATTTTTATGTGGCTATTTAGTGCAATGGCTCGTGAAAGGAGGAACGAAAATTGTAGTGTCTCCAAGGTTGAACAAGGAATGGGAATTGTAGGGTCTCTGAGGTCGAAGGTTAACACTCATGAAGATTTTGTGGAAAAATTGGCAATAGTTGTTCCTAATGTGACTTTGGCTTCTTTAGCTCTTCATTCCTGATCACTTTAACAAAATGATGACTGTCTTCTGAAGAAGACGCAATAGCCAAGGGGAGTTTTGAGAAGGCTAAGAGTGTGGAGGGTCCTGTTGGTTCCCAAAACCGTAGGTCCAAAATCCTAGAGTATTTCCCCTCCTTCCAAGCCAGGGGTGTCGTTAGAAAGGTGAGAAAGGGGCTCATCCACAGATTAAGGATGGTTAAAGCCACCTAACAAGAGTGGGTATGCTCTCCTACACTTCGGGCTCAGCTAGACCCAAGAGGGATATTCCTAAAGGCATGAAATGGAACACAAATTGATAACAACCATACCCAATGTACACTTGACCCCCATAACTGTCACTATGTCAAGACAAACTGGTTGCATAAACCTCTAATAAAACTGATTACTACACCTTGCACATGCACTCAAAGATGATAATACAATATCCCACAAAATGAATCCACTTAACTTAGCATACACAAAATACAAGGTGCGGGCACACATGAACATGATCCAAACAGTTTTATATTGCTTCGGATTGATCCCTGGTTATGATACTGAATCATGAACAACATGTGGAATCTAATCCAATCCTACTCCTACTCCTACAGTTAATAAGACGAGGGAGATTAAAAGAGAGTGTTGGCCCTCCACCAATTTGGACCGGTGCCTACTCCAATGGACAACAAAGTCATGAACAACAAAGAGGAAGGAAAGGCATCTAATAGAGGATCAACAGAATCGTACATGTATTTTCATACAAATCGAAGATTACATCATATACAAAGGACATATTTATCCAAAAATGAACTGCAATAACCCACTTGCAACAAAAAGAAGACCAAAACAAAAGCTTTGTATTGCTTTAAAATGTTGTCACACATTTATCTAATCTCTATTACAATAGCATCAACAAATGTAGTGAAAGAAAACATACAATTGAGAATATACATTTCGCTGAGTTGTTACAAACAACCATGGAGACATACCATTGCCTAGATGTGCTTTACAAAACCATCCCTACTTTGTGTCAGACGCGTTCCAACTCCTTGCAGCTCAGACATTCACTTTGTTTGATGCCCTAAAATCACCTAAAGCACCTGCAAATCCAAATTGGCTCAGAGACCAACCAGTTGGCTCAACAACCAACCCTCTTTACATCTTTTGAGCATGTATATATAGCATTACAATGCAATGTTGTAGTTGGGCGAGAATCACCTACCCCACCTACCTCAATAACATCATCATTGAATTGCACCTACTCACCCACCTACCTGTACTTCATCTTCATTCTGCATTAATGGCATCCTGGGTGTAGGTGAGCATTCAAACTAGAGAACCTGTGAAAAACGCGTTTTCAAAACACATTATATTTACCTTTAAATCTTTTCGATGTAACTGGAGGTTTGCGAACTATTGAAACTGCCGAAAATATTTTTGTTTATTCATTACTTATCTATTTCGATGTTTCGGCACTTTGGTGAACCGACAAACCATCCCAGCCTTGTACTCTTTTCTTTGCTCTATCTTTCCTTTGATTTTCGACATTTCGGCTCTTTGACGAACCATTGAACCATCTTTTTTTTTGCCTTTTCTCTTCAATCTTCTTTGATATTTCAACAAACTTGAAAACCAACAAACCATCTCTCTTTGCCTCCTCTTTCCTTTGATTTTCAGTGTTTCGGCACTTTTTGGAACTCACGAACCTCTTCATCTTTTGTCTCTTCTTTTTCTTGGTTCTCTGTCTTTTCCTTTCGACGTTTCGGCAAGTTCACGAATTGGCAAACTTGCCGAAAGCTAATTGCTTTCTTTTCTTCTTTGTCTCGTTCTTCTATTTCGGCATTTTAGCAAGCTCGCGAACTGGCGAACTTGCCGAAAGCCTACTTGCTTTCTCCTTCTTTGTACCTTGTCCATCCTTCTTCAACAAAAATGGAAACCCACGAACTTATTTCAGCGAGTTGGCGAACTGTGAATTTGCCGAAACATATCTTTCTTTTCTCTTCCTTCGCCAACTTTTCCTCATTCCTTCTTTTTCGGCAATTCAACAAAAGCATAGTTAAACCTTTTCTTTGCTCCTTCCCATTTCGGCGATTTGACAAAAGCACGAACCACCGAACCTCTTTCGGCAAGTTTGCCAACTCACAAACCTATCAAAAGGTTTTGCTTTCTTTGGCACACAAGGCACTTTTGGGCTTTCGACAGGGTCGTGAACTTGCGAACCTGCCGAAAGACAAACTTTACACTTAGCACTTTAACACTTAGGCAAAATATCAAGACTTGGGGGATTTTTTGCACTTTGGATTTTTAGGATAGGGACCCATTAAAGATAATCTCTAATCGAATATAATTGATGGGCAAAAGGCCAAGGCAACAAAGGCATAAATAGGGATTTTGATGGATTTTGGGCATTGAAAAATATAGGCACCATCACTCGGCTCTGGTTGGGGACGTGTACCAAACTTGGCACGGTGAGAACCAACTATCTCCGAGACAGACCAAAAGGCAAAAAGCAAAAAACAAGGGGAAAACCAAACAATGTATTTACAACGAGGGAGTATATACAACAAGGCTTACAACCACTGACATGAAGGCTCAGAAACATAAGGAAAGGATGGTTGTAAACAAATTTTTAACACAATGCAGGTTAACCCTACACAAGGAAGATGGGGCTACTTGTCTCTATCGTAAACAAGTTGAATGAAGGAATTGATTTCCCTCAAACCAAATTTGCACTCACCACCTAGTTGCAACAAAAGATAGATGTCACATGCCTGCATCAATCTCCAACCACTGCTCATGGAGCAAAGGCCAGCTCCACCACAAACACCACTACAAAACAACCATAAATAATATATGCTTGACTTATTCCACATTGCATTATGCTTGTTCCCAGAAGCAAGGGCTGAAACATTAAAAATCAAGTCAACATCAAAACAAATGGATGAAGACAAACATCTATCCTTTATTGCGACACTGTTACACCTGTTGACTTCTTCATGTGAACTAAGGGAAAAAGAAAACACCTCCAATTCACATGGAAAAGAAAAATGTGTCTGACTGCATTGCTGATCTACAAAAGAAGACACATCCTCTTGCAAATCAAACTGGAAAAGATCCAATTCTGGCATATCTTCAAGCTGGGCTGCAACATGTTGAAATTCAAGCATACACATGCCTTGCTGCTCATTTACATCCATGTCCCACACAAAGAACTCAACCTCTACTGCAGCACCAACACCTTCAAGAGTCGGTGAACACCCAACATCAAAGTGGAAAGAATCATACTCATTTGTATCTCCACCAAACTCTTGAACACTACTTTCACATGTGCTGGTACATTCAACTCAAAATTCACACCATTAGCACCACTCAATACCATGAGACACTTCACATGAAGAACCAAGTTCTTCCAATTGTATCTCTGTTTCTTGTTCATCTTGGCAATCCACTGTATCACATTCATTGCTGCAAATGGACTAGTGACACACTTCTTTTTCCTCTTTTATTTTTTTTATCATTTCCATGTGACCTATATGAAGCACAATCTGCATGGGGAAAAGAACAAACGTTGCATCAAAGAAATAGGCTCTCATATGCGTCCACATCACTGTCTTCACATTAATCAAGGGCAAGTTCCTCACACTGAAATTCCATGACTGCACAAACACTTATCTTTGATTGGTTATCATCAGGTACAGTCACATCCACATCAACTTCATGCAAACAAACACTAATTGCTTCATCATTACTAACAGGAACAAAAGAGGGGCAGCACATCAAACAAGAAACTAGCTTCCTTCTCACCTTGAACATCACTTGCATGTGCACACACAACATGATCAGCTTCACAAGCTGATCCAACTAACTACTCATTCCTATACACATCTTCCTCATTGTCCATTGGGCCATATACCTCGTTATCAGGTTGGAAGTCATCATAGATTCTATCATTTTCATCTTCACTAGATGAGTTGTCCGCCGAAGGCTGGTGCATACACTGTTCTCATCATTTGCATCACTGTCATACCATGCATCACCTTCATCTTCTACCCTTCTGACTACACAATCATCTTGATTTGATGTTGTACTCATCTGATTAATTGCATCCAAATCGCTATTGTTCATATTAGCCTATTCATTACCAACAACACTTGCATTTGTGGATAACATCACTATATAATCATCTCTCACCTTCTCCATGGATTCTAGGCATACATATGCCCGTTGCATACTTGTTAGTTTTAAATCTCCCTGCACTAAACTCAATCCATCTTCAAATGCTTCAAAAAACATATCAATGCGAGTGAGAGTGTTAGGTCTGAAATCATTTGGAATATTGGAAAGGGCAACTTCAAACCTGTGACCAAAGTCCCTGCTAGACTCTCCCTCTTGTCTTCTGATTTCTTCCAACTCTATCACAAGATCAGTAGGGTCTAAGCCTTTTGCAAATTCATTTTCAAATGCAGCCACAAGTTCATTCCACGAGGCAAAGGACTGCCTTGGAAAACTTTGAATCCATTCTTTTGTCTTTCCTCACAAGGACCTAACAAAAAAATCTCATCCATGTGCCCTCATCCTCAAACTGAAACTCATCCATGAAGTAAAAGAAATCATCGACATGTGTGTCCCCTTCCCAAATGTTATACCCATTAAAGGTAGGCATCCAATGATAGACCTTGGTTGGCATGCTCTGCGTTTTATAATCAACCCAGAAAAGGTCCAACTGCTTATAAATTGAATCTATGGGAATGATAGGAGACTGAGCAATAAGATTTTTCGGGGCAACGGAGCAAGCTTGGGACTGCACCCTAGACTCAAGCAGCCTAATACGGTTTTCTATTTCTTTTTCTTGCTGCAACATGGACTCTATCAGCTGATTTCTTTTTTCAATTTCATATTGTTGCCTAGCAAGTTCATTTTGATTTTGCATGGGTGCATATGAGTTTGGGCTTGTATAACATACAAGAGCCATGACTAGAACAAGCATGACTAGAATGGTCTAAGGCATAATAGTTTCTAGGGTCTGAAACATAGCAAGATACATATGAAGGAGTATTCCTAGAGTCTTCAAATTCATATCTAAAGGCCATGACTAAAACATTCTATAACGCAAGGTAGAAAAAGGAGGTATTACAAATTATGTTCCTTCACCATGAAAGGAACTCAATCTCAAAGGTAGGAAGAAAACCATATACCTTTAAAAATCAGCTATTGCACATTGGGATGGGGTCTTCAAATCACCAACAGCAAATAAAGCAACAACAGCAATAAATCTTTTTTTTTAATAGCAGAGTCACCACCTCTTTCAAAGAGGAAACCCATGGAGCATGTAGAAACACCATGGCCGAAACCTTTCTGGGTCATCCAACCAGCAGAGTCTTCAATTTCTTCTAGCCTAGGACAAGACAAAACTCTGGATCCCCAACGGAGTTGCCAAAGTGTCGATTCCCAAAAACGCAGGTCCTCTCCTCTAACACCACCACCAAGAGTGACACAAAGGGGAAACAAATATCACAAGCAGAGAAAGTGATATATCAACAAAAGAGAGGGTGGTTTTGGTCCAACGCATAGGATAGGGCAATTCCTCTTCTTCTTTAGGCTTTGCAAAACCTAGGGGGGTATTCCCTTGAGGTCCAAATACATGATAACAATTAGGATAGAGCTTTGACTACCATGCCCAAATGGGAGTCAAGGACAAGCAGTCAAGGACAAGCTCAATTGATCTCGTTAACAACAAATAATCTACAAGACATTTTACATTAAGTGTATAGTAAATTTCTTCCCTTGCTTTTTACTTCATCTGACAATTACTAGCATACGGGGGTTGTGTATGGTCCACTGGTAGCACCATAGCTTCACAAATTAACAAACATATGAAGAATTTTAAACAAGCAACATCTTCACAGATAGTGCGGAAGTATTAGAAGGATATCACCTTTGTAGTAGACATCGATTTTGTGTATGTAGAGGCAGTAGAGCCACATACGTCATGGGTACCAAGACTCCCATACGAAGTGAATGATGAATTAGCAGAGGCCATCATAAAAGCACTACTAGCGCTACCAAAAGACCCAAAGGCAGAAAGGTTTGGAACCTATGATGAATATGTGAACAAGAAAATGAAGAGGGAAGCTCAGGAGAAATTAGAGAAAGGTAAGGAGAAATTACTTCAAAAGTGCGGTTTTGTGAAGGATCCAAAACCACCAGCAATAACAAAAATCTTACTCACCTCTAGCAATAGAAATAGGTGAAACAGAAGTACGGTGGTCAGAAAGATTGAAATTTGGATCCTTGGGGTTTGAAATAGGGGATTCCAAAACTCATGAGAAACTAGGAGAGGAAGAGCTCAAGAAAACATCTCCACAAGTATGTACAAGGAGAAAATTGGCCACCACAGCACCACAAAAAGAGAAATTTGGGGTAAGCAGAGAAGAATCAACAGTTAGAGAAGCAACACAAGCTCTCCTCTAAACGAGTAGAAAAAAGAAGAAAGGGGAGGCAGAATCTTCACAACTAAAAACAAAAGATTGGTGAGAATAAATTCTCAACTTGTGAGCAAGTTTTGTTGTCAGAGAGGAAAGCCATAGAGTCTAGGATAGGCCAAGGGATAGAACTGTTAGAAAAGGGAAAGATTAAATCCCTTGATGAGTTGGCAGAATTACTAGTGGATGGAAGACCCTTAAGTGTGCTATGTAAAGAGTTAGAGAGAGAGAGAGAGGAGTTAGATGAATAGGCTGAAGATGAAGAGGATGAGTGGGATGAAAATGTTGAGCTATGTTATCTCAAAGAAGGGGAAAATATTGATGATTACAATAGGAGAGGAGAAGAGTTTGAAGACTGCAATTAAGAGGAATGTAGCCTATCGCTAGAGGCAGCCCAAGACGTTGCAATTGTGGAAGCAATCTACATTAGAGATGAAGCAGCAGCAAAGATGGAGATCTTTGGAGGCCCCATATTTGATGGTGGTGAAGAAGTCCTCATAAAAGTGGATGGCATGCTGAAGAATGAATGTGAAGGGCATGATATTGTGAGCATGCTAGAAGTCGATATGGCAGCAAAAATAGATGAAGAGAAAAATGGACTCTTGATAGTCTATGATAGGGCAACAAGCCGTGGAAGAGATACAAGCTGCAAAGAAGAATTGGAAAGCATGCCTAAGTGGCATAATGTAGAGAAGGAGAAAGCACCTATGAGAATTTTTAATTCCCTTGACTTGATTTATGTTTTTAATTGTTTGGGTGCAACTGAAGGTTGGACAAGCAATAAGAAAAGCCAGAATGGATTTTGGACAAGCAATAAGAAAAGCCGCAAGAAGCTAGGAAAAGGGCAGAGTATGGCAATCAGGTTCTTGAGTTCTTTGAACCAGGAGGTTCAAAAAATTTGAAAAGATGATGAGGATGATGTAACCGACCATTAACTGTTGATTAATTCTCACTTCCCATCAACTTTTTTCTTTACTTATTTTTAGGAGATTCTGTTATGACTGTAGTTTGAGGAATTGTAACTGCTGTAACGGGTTATTTAAGAGTTTTTTTTTTTTAGGATAGTAGTTTTTGTTTATTAGAGGTGGTTGTTGCTGGGTTTAGGTAGTGAGTTTTTTTGGGGGGAGAAAGGAGAGATCTGGAAGTATTCCAAGTTTGGTATAAAGGAAATATTGACAGTGCTGTACTTTTATCTGCTGCTGCAAAGCTTCTTATATGCTGTGTTCAATTTTCTTTATCTGTTTGATCATGATTTAAAATATTGCTGTATCTTTTTTGGGTATCCAGTTGGAGTTTACTTGCAGGAGTTGAGGCTTGTCTGCATCATAGGCTTGAATTTGATTTTGCCATTTTGGCCCAACCACATTAGCATTGACATGGATGGTTGCCAATTTCATCTTATTCAACATTGGGACCAAAGAACCACAAACTCCCAACACACCCATTAGAATTCCACTCTGATTAAGGTCTGCTACACCAAGCAAATAAAAAAGATGAGGCCAACTGCCAGCCTATGGCAGAATAGACACACAATAACTGAATGCCATAAGGGAATTAAAGAAAGGGGGGGAAATATCATGTCCCATTTTTAATTAAATTAATTTTTTTGAGAAAAAGCCTATTCCAGTAATTCCCGTGGGCTAAGGTAAGATGTAAGGAGGTCTTGAAATGATTTATATGTTTAAGGGGACTATTAAATATTAAATTATTATTTATGCCGGCATCTTAAATTGGGCCAATTTATTATTAATTATTTAATATTTTTGGCACCTCTATTTGGGGATGTTGGGATTCTCTTGGAGCTATTTGTAACTTCCATGCCTGTTTTCAGCATATTCTATGACAGCAGTAAATGTGGAGTTACAATCTATTTTTGAAAGGGAATCTAGAAGCATTCATGAGAGGGTTGGATGGAGTAATCATGGAAGGGAGTTATTGAATAAATAAAATATTATTATTCTGCTTGTTAGAGGAACATCTTATTTGCCAAATTTAGCTGGGAATCAAATGGAGGTTATTGGCAAATATTCATGGGCATCTTTGGAGGAAAATATTTTGTGTGGAGAGAGGCATTGGATTTTGGCATCTTTGGAGGGAAATATTGAAAATAATATTAAATATATTAGTTGTTGAAGAGGGGCATTGGATTTTGAGCCCTCAACATCTATATATTAGATGCAATTTTCCTCATATGAGCATCCATCTTTTATCTTATTAAAACTCTGCTGATATTGTGTTGAGCCTTGTGTTCATCCAATCCATCTAAAGATGAAAACCCTTGGGTGCTGGAATTCAAAGGACGAAAACCCTTTGGCTTCCAAGGGAGTTGAGGACGAAAACCCTCTGATCATCCTTGATGGTTTCATTCAGGAATCACAGGTGTGTTGAAGGATTGTAGAAGAATTGTTTGTTGATAACTAGGGGGGGGTGGGGGTGAATCAGTTATCTTAATTATTTGACTTTCTTTTCTTCTTTAACAATTAGTGCAATATCAAATCATACAAGCATACATAACCATGGAAGCAAAAATAAACTCAACACACATGACACAATATTTTTGACGTGGAAAACCCTGTTAAGGGAAAAAAACCACGGGGTGATTAACCTAAGATTGTATTCTCTGTTAAAAGAATAAGGTAGTACAAAATGGCACTTGCCAATTAGGGCTCACTGCCCGAGCACACTGCTCACAAGAGGCTCACTGCCTACAATTGTTTATAGAAGGAAACCAGGTTTTTGAACTGATGAGAAGCATACACATATGCTGAGGTTCAGTTCCAGTTAAGAGAAGCATACACCTATGCTGAGGTTCAGTTCCAGTTAAACTCAATATACTGATCTACTGCACTCCATTCTTCCTCTGCCTTAGTGCTTCTATCACATACCGGACCTGTATTTCTATTTCCACTCTGCTCTCTGCTTTTCTTCGCACTTCACAATACACCACACACCTTCTCATCGAAATCCATCAGGTATATATATCCGCACCAAGGATTTCAACATCTTTCTAGTCGGCATCCGGAATACTCAATATTTTTCCAAACTCTGGTCTGTCGGCTGAATCCTTGCTTACCAAGTGATGCGTATCAAAGAGATACTTATAGGAGTCATCAATCATGTCGGCCAATCATGAATGATCTTTTAAGAAGCTTGATCATCATCAATATCTCATCCGGATTAAGGTCTGATGCTTTGCCGGTTAGTTCTTCCTCAGTCTACTCTGCCAAACAAGAACCCAGCATTTAGATGCTCATATCTTTTCACTCTTTCATCACCGGAGGCTCAATCTCTGGAATGTATCAGTCATGGTACTCCTCTTGACTTCCCCAAGTCCGCACTTTACTGAGATACTTCCTCTGAGAGATCCAGACCTGATTGTCGGACCTTGCTGCATGCTCTGTTCTTGCTTACCAGACCAAAATACTCACCAATCTGACTTCCGGTATAGACATACCATGTCCTGCAGATGTGTGGGATGAACTCTGTTGCCATCAATGACAACACTCATGAAACCACACAGTGTCTCTTGCCAACAATCTCCCCCTTTGGCATTGATGGCAATACTTAGTGAAAAATGACCAAGTGTTATAGTTTACTCCCCCTTGGTTGATGCTCTGTTCTTATGTACACTTTTTCGGAGCTCCCCCTAGCTAGATTCCACATTTTTCACTGCTCCTCACTCCCCCTTTGACATCAATGGCAAAGGGTAGGATCTGCACATCAAAATTTCCCAAAAAACAATCTATACTTGGCCGCATAAATATATATACAAGTTATACTTACATATATTGAAGTATATCTGCAAAAGTTGTCTTCAACTGGACAAATTCTGTTGCCCAACTCTGTTTCATCCTTTCCAAAATTGAGATGTGACCACTCAATAGGAATGCAAAAGCTTCTGCCCTCTTTAGATCTATCAGATCACTAGTCCGGGCTATGGTCTGAGCATCGATTAAGGCCTCATGCATGGCCTCTAACTTAGGGATAATTATTCCTCTAAGTTCACCCATCCTACTTATTATATTCTTCCTTTCCTTCTCAAGTTTCTTTAGTTCATTTAGAATGGCAATAGTCTAACATTCTTGGTTTATTATGGATGTGGTGAGAGGATCAAAATTCTGAGATAGACTTGAAAGTTTACCTTCTTGTTCTTTCACTTTCTTCTCAATATCCATTGTCACTTTAGACCAAGATAAACAAAATTTATATATATCTCCACCATCTTTAAGAGCATTTTCTAAGCTCTTTATCCCAATGTCCAAATTTCTCCTATCATTTGTTATATACCCCTGTACTTCAGAGAATCTTTTACCCAAAAATTCTTTCCGGACTTTTTCTTCAGCTGATTTCTCCAAGGAATCAAAATGTGTGCTGACAGAATTAACAAGAGATTTGAGATTACCGGATGAAGAGGCCGAAGGATCCTTCTGACAGAATGGCATGATCTTTTCCAACACACCGGATGCAATCTCTATCAACTCACAGTCTTCCATGTGAGATTTCAGAAGTTTTTCTTTTGCCTTTGCTTGGGCAAAGGAAGCTATCTTCATTGTTTGAACCGGGGAGAGGGAGTCAAAATTGAATGGTCCTTGAAGCGGTTCCGGTTCATCAATCTCCATCATTTCTTTGTTCAAGAAATCTTTAACAGTTTCTGCAGTGTCTTTTGCCGGAGACAGAGTCTTCTTTCCTTCTGCAGCCTCAGAACCGTCTCCTGGGGTCTTTTCTGTTTGATCTTCTTCTCTTTCCTTCACCTCTTCTTCTTGACTGATTTTCTCCTCTATTCTTTCTTCTCCTTTAGATCCGGAGTCTGCTGGGGAATCCGGATGAGAGATATTAACTTCTTCATGGACTTCCTCTTCCGGAGCAAAGGAATCCAAGTCCTTAGTCCTCTCCTCACTTATCTCCTTTGGATCTTCTATATTTTTCTCAGTAGGTTTATCATCTATGTCCTCTGTAACAGGGAGATTGAATTTCATGAAGGCATTCTGGAGGATGTATTCAGTTTCTTTTGCCACTTTGTCAGTCTCTCCAAGCATAAGTTGATTCATTATAGCTTTGCTCCGGAACTCATCCTTGCAATCTTTGAATATCATATTCATTTGTTTCAGAGTGATTGAAAGATAGAGCTGAATAGCTATCTGTTCCCGGATCTCAAGGTCCTTTGCCTTAGCATTGTTCTTCCTTATTTCTAGTTCCTTCTCTAGGCTTTTGGGAATTAGAGATATGATTTCAATAAATGCCTTATTATAGATATTCAGATACCTGACTGTAGCTTCTTGCAAGATCTTCTGGTCAGCTTCATTATATTAATCATAGAACTCAGTCATTGGTTTTAGGTTTCCATCCACAGTGACTGATTTGATGATATCATCAATGCAGAGAGTAGGTTTTTCAACAAATTATTCTGTCTTTTCTTGCTTGCCTTGACCAGTAGAGGATTCACCGGATGTTTTCTTCTTCTTCTTTATTTTCTTTACCTCCTCATCTGTCTCTGTCTCTTCATCATCCTTGAGGCTTGTGTATGATCTTGTAGCCTTTGTCTTTGTTCTCTTTTCTCCTTTACCGGATGTTTTGCTTCCGGTTTTGATGCCTTTGAGCTCTTAGCAGTGGCAGGTGCAGAGCTCTTAGAGGATCTGGTCCGGGAGGGGGCTTCTACCAGAGCACTTTCTTTTTCTGCTTCTTCATTTTCTTTCTCTGCCCTTTCCATCTTCTCTCTGTTGGCATCAAGTGCCTCCTTTGATATTCCATGCCTCTTGGCGAATTCTTCTACTTCCCTTCTCACTTTTCTCTTGATCTCAGGCTGTCTTAGTTCAACATGAACTTTTACACTTAGCTCTTGGAAGGTTCCAAACCTTTCTACCTTAGGGTCCTTGGGCTGACTTAGTAGATGTTGGACATGTAGTTCCAGAATTTTATCATCCACCTCATACCCCATTGGCATAATCCACATTGTTCTTGGTTCTACTGCCTCCATTACGCATTGATCCGTGTCTACCATGAAGCACACTATGTCCTTGTATTTTTCAACTAGAGATTGGGGGATTCTCTCTCTAGCCTGCATCATGCCTTCGAAGTTTTTGAAGTAACCCCACAGTGCTGTATTTTGTGCCTTAGCATCACCAAGTCCATGCAAGTAATCTCTGATTTGAATGGCAACCGGTCTGTCATTTTGCCATACCCAACCTCTGGATCCGGGTAGCTCATTCATATAGTAGAAGAACAGGCAAAGTATCAAGCCACCGTACTTAAATGAATTCTTTTTATCCTTCTTTATTTTCTGCAAATTCTCTAACAGTTGGTTCAGGAGAAGCTCACAAAGATCATAGTCAACATTTTCTCTTAGCATCTGATAAGCAGTGTAAATTGCAATTCCGGGTACTGAATTTTCCTTGCTGGAGTGATATATCTTGTAACCAATTATCATGGAGGCAAACTTGATATCCGGATCAGTGATGTCTTCTATTGTCATTGCTCTCTTGTCAAATTTTGATCCGATAGCCTCACTCACAGTTTGGTTTTTGACCGATTTGAGAATAGGTAACCCTCCGGATGAGTGCAAACTGGTTACTGCCCTAATTGCATCCTTGGTTATCTTGAATGGCCTTATCAACCACATAAAGTTGTCATGCATTCTGCTCAGAACATATCGGACCCAATCATCTTCAGCAAAACAGGGGAAATGAATGCATTGTCCAAAATGCTTATCTCGGATGGCCTTGTACTGAGGTTTGAGTTTAAATGATTCATCTATTAGTTCCTTGTGGTAAATATCCATTAACTTGGATTCCCCAAATTCTTCAATGTTTGCGTGTATGTAAACCCTAACATCTTCTACATGCAGAACTCCATGCGGAATGCTAGAAAATGCGCCTAGGGGATCAACTTCTAGGGATTTGTAGGGATGTTTCTTGAATTTAGGACGCAGCCTATCAGTGATCTTCACAACATTCGGAGTAGCCATCTTTCAAGGATTCAGAGAGAGATATTTAAGAGCGGAAAATACCTTTTACGCTTCTAGGGTTCACGATATGACCCAGATCAGATTGCTAGATGAATCGACCCTGAGGTTGATCTTTGAGAGGTTTGAGGCAATTTTGTTGCAGAGCTCCTTTTCTCTTCTTCTCAAATGTAAACGAGAAAATGTTCAATAAGAGAACCCTTATATTTCTGCGCAAACCCTAATTCCATAGTGCAATAAATGCACAACTTAAGTCATTCTGGTTGCCTTGTTCTCCTTGTTCTGAGAAAGATCCTTTCCGGATCACTGAGATGCACTTGGAGTTATTCTCGATGACAATTGACAATCTATCTTCCTTTCTCCAATCATTTCATCTATTCGCAGATCAAAATTCCTCAATTTGAATCATATCGGATCTAACTGTGAAAATCCTGCTTCTTACCGGATGACTGTTAAACCAAATTAATCTTGGAAGATTAACCTCTTCTAAACTTCTTGCGAATCTTCCATATCTTTACCAAGGCTAAATTAGATGTTTCTTTGAGAACCCTTTAATCCGCAACTTTCCTTGTGCCAATTTTAGGCACCAACTAACTGGCTCGAGGAATATATTTTCCTTCTTAACTCCCCCTGAGCCAGAGCTCATCTTATTTAGTTCCCGGAAGGAATATCAGCACCAGATTCTGGTGCGGATCCATCCCCAACATTTTCTGTACTTCTCTTTACCCAAATCTTGTTCATCTCCCTTTGAATTTCATCCGCATTCACTTTTCCTTTTCCTTTTCCTTTGTCTTGATTTTGATTATGATGCACCGGACCCCTTTTATCCTGATTCTTACTTCTGCAAAATTTGGCAATATGACCGGATCTATTGCAATTGTAGCAAACAACATTTCTTTGCAGATTTGACTAATATCCTCTTGATCTGCATTGATTAGCCATATGTCCCATTCTATTGCATGCAAAGCATCTACCATTGAATGAATTGTTCATTTGCATATTTCTACATTCTTGAGATTTGTGACCATACCTTTTGCAGTTAAAACACTATCCGGAGAAGGATGAACTAGTCTGATTCATTCTTCTTCTACACTGATTGGCTTTGTGACCAAAGTTATTGCAATTGTGGCAGTATCCATTGAAGGATGGATATCTTTGAGCATTTGGTTGCCTTACCGGAGGTCTTCTAGGCCTGTTCCTTGGATTTCTTGATCCAGAGTTCTTCTGACCGGATCCGGAGCTTTCCCCTTTCTCATACCCCAAGCCTTGCTTGTCATCTACCCTCTTTTGGCTTTCAAGAAGAGCTTCAAGTTGAGCAGAGCTTATCTTGAATTTCTCTTTATATTCATTTGTTGTTTGAAGATCCCTTTTAAGAGTATCTATCTAATTCTCAAGTTGTTCTTCATTATCTCTAGCATCTTCAAGATCAGATCCCAGATGCCTGATTATTCTGTCCATTTTGTGGCATTCTTCTGCCTTCTCCTTGAGAGATTGTTTTAGATTATCTTCACTTTTTCTTTTCTCTTCAATCTCTTGGGTGAATTTCAAAACCCCTGATTCCATTTCATGTCTTACCATAATGACCTCTTTTGAAAGCTTCTCACATAACTTGGTTTTCTCATTTAGATCTTCATTAGTATCATTGGCTTCATTTTGACTTGCTAATTGTTGAAGAAGTTCCTTTCTTTTCTTTGTTGAGATACTTAGTTTTTTTTTGAGTTCATTTATGAAATCATCAGCTTGTTTGAGTCTTTCCCTTAGCTCATTGACTTCAGAGTGAGATTGATCAAGATCATTTAGAGCATACTGAAGTTGTTCCCTCATACCATACATATCCATTGAGATTCCCATATCTTCCTCAAGCTGTTAGGCTTTGTCTAGAGGAACTTAGCTCTGATACCAATTGTTGATAACTAAAAGGGGGGGGGTGAATCAGTTATCTTAATTATTTGACTTTTTTTTCTTCTTTAACAATTAGTGCAATATCAAATCATATAAGCATACATAACCATGGAAGCAGAAATAAACTCAACACACATGACACAATATTTTTGACGTGAAAAACCCTGTTAAGGGAAAAAAACCGCGGGGTGATTAACCCAAGATTGTATTCTCTATTAAAAGAATAAGGTAGTACAAAATGGCACTTGCCAATTAGGGCTCACTGTCTGAGCACACTGCTCACAAGAGGCTCACTGCCTACAATTGTTTATAGAAGGAAACCAGGTTTTTGAACTGATGAGAAACATACACATATAGAAGGAAACCAGGTTTTTGAACTGATGAGAAGCATACACATATGCTAAGGTTCAGTTCCGGTTAAGCTCAATATACTGATCTACTACACTTCATTCTTCCTCTGCCTTAGTGTTGTTGTTCTGTCACATACCGGACCTGTATTTCTATTTCCACTCTGCTCTTTGCTTTTCTTCGCACTTCACAATACACCACACACACCTTCTCAGCGAAATCCATCGGGTATATATATCCGCACCAAGAATTTCAACATCTTTCTAGTCGGCATCCGGAATACTCAATATTTTTCCAAACTCTGGTCTGTCGGCTGAATCCTTGCTTACCAAGTGATGCGTATCAAAGAGATACTTATAGGAGTCATCAATCATGTCGGCCAATCATGAATGATCTCTTAAGAAGCTTGATCATCATCAATATCTCATCCGGATTAAGGTCTGATGCTCTGCCGGTTAGTTCTTCCTCAGTCTACCCTGCCAAACAGAAACCTAGCATTTAGATGCTCATATCTTTTCACTCTTTCATCACCGGAGGCTCAATCTCTGGAATGTATCAGTGATGGTACTCCTCTTGACTTCCCCAAGTCCGCACTTTACTGAGATACTTCCTCTGAGAGATTAGGACCTGATTGTCGGACCTTTCTGCATGCTCTGTTCCTGCTTACCGAACCAAAATACTCATCAATCTGACTTCCGGTATAGACATACCATGTCCTACAGATGTGTGGGATGAACTTTGTTGCCATCAATGACAACACTCATGAAGCCACACAGTGTCTCTTGCCAACATTGTTTGTTTTCAGTTTTGTAGGGAACAGTGAAAAAGAAGGGTTCAGTTTGCATAGTTTGATTTCCAGAATCATCATTTTATCTTGTAGTTGTACTTGCTGTTGTGTAACAGCATTTTGTTGTGTATTTCTTCATTTCTAGAGCAGCTTTGTGAAGCCATTGCTCCCCGGTTGAATATTGTGAGTTTATTTTAGTTCTAGTTGACTATGTGTGCACAGAAGGAATTAAATCAAGAGGGTTTGCTATAGATTTATAATCTCTTGTTGCTGCTGTTATTCCTCATTTTAATGCAGCATATTTTTTGTAGATTTCATTAGTATAAGCAGCCCAACACTTTGGTGGAGTTTCCTAAATCTTTTGGTAGTGGTACCAAAATTGCCAAATTGTTTATGTGCTGCAAGGGTTTAATTTCCAGATTTCATATTCAGATTTGTAGTTGTAGTTTTTCTTTATTTTGGAACAGCTTAGTAATGCATTAGATCTATAGTTTCACTATTGTGAACATTGTTCAATTTGGAGCAGTTTGAGTGCGGCAAAGGAGGTCCAGCATAAAGGGTTTGATAGCAGATTTGTATTTTTTCTTTGTGCTGCTGTTATATCTATTATATTTCTGCTTTTTGGCTGTACATTCAATTATTACAAATAGCTCCGACATATTTGGGAAGTTACTATCTGATTGTACAAAATTTGCCAATTTGTGCTGCATAGTTTGAGTGAATTTTGATATATGAAATATGGAATATTTTGGCAATATATTTTTAAAATATTTAAAATTTACATATTTTAATAAAACATTGTTTTGGGACATTACAGAGAATAGAATGAGATGACCTATCAAGGTATATTTACTTGTTTAGATGAATGTCTTTTTTTATTTTATTTTTTAATTGGTGGGGATATCGATACTGTGATGATATCCAAAAGTCTATGTCCGAAACAACCCCATCTGGGGCATCCCAAATGTTGAACTTGCTAATCAATTTCGGCTTAGTCCTAGTTGGTATAAGCCAGCACACAACTCAATTGCCCTGCAACTTAAAATATCGTTTCTATGGGTATCCTGCTTTCAAATGAATTTTCCAAGCTTGTTTTATTTGATCATTTTGTATTAAGATTTCATCTTCTCGGTTAAGAGTGCAAATGCCTCTCTCATCCATTATATAGGGAACATAATTCAAACGAAAATGTGTCTCATTCTCTACTTCATTTAAATTACACACCTTACAGAAAGGACACATCCACTGAAAGATTTCATGTTTTAGGTTATGACTGCAAATGTCTGTCTCATCTGTTATATAGCTTAATTCAAAAGAAAATGTGTCTCAACCTCTACTTCATTCAATTTACACAACAACAGAAAAATAGAGTACTAACCAGAGATTTCATGTTCGAGGTTATGATTGCAAATGTCTATCTCATGAATCATCAATTATATAGCACATAATTCGAAAGAAAGTGTGTCTCATTTTCTATTTCATTTTAAGTTAGACATCATTCAGAAGGACAACGTACTCACCGAAAGCACAATGTACTAAGACAGGCCTGTTCTGGGACCGTTGTCCAGCAGCCCAGCGAACAGCTAAATCAATGTCTTGATGACTAGGGGCGCGAGTATCCCATGTGGGTATGCACATATATGAAAGACTCATATTATCCACACACGAGCTTTTAGGCAATTCACATGTACAATCTAAGACGGCAGGCTCTCCTGGAGGAATATCTGATGCAGAACAGGGCCACCCACCTACATATAACTGTGGATACACCTCATTATACACTGGCTCCTTGGTTATCATTCTCCTCATCTTCACATAGAGGCGCAGAGAAAATAGATATGGATAATGAAGCAGCAAGGACCATGATGGAAAACTACCCTCCCTGTTTTTTCCAAACAGCAGGGGCAGATTCAGTGATGGGTGCGCGCAAATGGCTGCTATAAACCCCACTGTCAAAGCGTGCAATAGTGGCAAGAGTAAAACTAGGTTAATTTTACCTTTGAGAAAAAGGAAGACTGCGAGTAGTGTTGTTGATACTATTCCTACTATTTGGGAAATCCCCATGACTGTTGGGAGGAAAAATGGCTACTTCTGTTTTTGGGTCGATTTTCTGCAGTTATATATTAAATGCAATTAACCCGGTAGAGCAACCATGAGAGTTACCGATCCAACTGAGAGATTTGGTACTGTCTCCCTTGGCACAGCCGCGACAAATTTTGGAGTGGATTCCCTATATATATTAGGTATATTGCTCTAGATTCTGTTTTTTTTAACTTTTTTGTCATCTTCCACCATAAATAGATAAATTAGTTTCATCATTAGCTGTAAGCTTTTGTTTGATGTCTACATCTAGTTACTAGTAGACGATTACTGGATCATCCAAAGTTTTATGCAATTTTGAGATAGTTAATTGTGTTTCAAATTAAAAAGTAACGTTAGTTATTTTTTTTAATTAGTTCATGCCATTGGGAGTATCACTTATGCATTGGTTGGATGTAATTACTTTTTCTTATTTAGCCAATCACCATAAAGAATTAAATTTTTTTCCTAAGAATGCTATAGTTCATAAATAATTTTTTATTTAGCAATTTTAAAAAATGTTATTTATTTGTGTTTTTATTGGTTCATTCTATGAACAGTAAGTGCAAAAATGAAATTATTGTATTTTTTTTCATTTTCATTTCAATTGATGTAACATTTATTGCATTTAGGTGAATGACATTAAAAAATATTAAAATTGTAACTCAAATTTTGTGTGGCAAGAACAATTTATTACTTTTTAAACAAAATTAAATATGAGCCATACAATAAATCAAATCGAATTCACTTAAAATTAAATATGCCCTGTAGAATAAATCAAATCGAATTCACTTTGTTGTTGTAAGAATCAATATTGAAATTAATATACAAAAATTATGTAAACAGTATATTTCTGTATATCCTGCTCAAATTTTATAGTTTGTGAGACTCATTCTGAAGCTTGGTAGAGAGGCAATTGATCAGGAGGAGACCCTGAAGCATCTATAGCAGAGGAAGCATCCGAGGAAGCGTCCGAGCAAGCAGCTTCATGTTCTATCGTTGGAATATGGTTTCTTCAAAGGTGGAAGCAGAGTCGATTGACCAGGATTGAAGTAGTAATATCCTTCAGGTGAGATGCTAGTACCAGCAGTTCTAGATTGTGATGTGTAGATTCTAGTTGGTTAATCTTCAAAGAATCAGAAAATGTATGTATCCTTATATTTTTGGGTTCCTTGTGGAACAAATATTTGAATGGTAAAATAGCAATCCAATCTTGCCGCTGAATGCCCTGCCTATTTCACAATCCTCTTCCTTAATGTTTTTAAAGAAACAAAATTTGGATATAGCTTATATAAAAGCAATGGCAAATTTATTTAAGATTTTGAAAAGTAGAAACACCAGAGAGTACCTTGATGTTGTAGCTATTTGACATACTCAATTGCTTCCTCAAGCATGGAAGCTTTGTCTGTCTGTCAAAAATAGTGGAAATAAATGGTAACTTACAAATTAGTTCAAAGATTCTACCTCTGTGATTAAACTTCTACAGTCTATTATGGAATTAAAAGTCATGGGAAGTAGCCAACCTTCTTGGAATTAGGAATTAGAAGTTGAAGATCCCTCATTTTCTCATTGATTTTGTTCCTTCGCCTCTGGTTTTCATCAAAACCCTCAAACTAAGATATATTTCTTCCAGGCTATTGAATATATATTCATAACAAAATCATGATAACTCCATAAATGATAAAGGGCATAAGAGTTTAAGCAAAAACCTTTTCAGACAAATTGTGAAGGTGGGTAGCTCTGTGTTCTGGATCTTCTTCCAATTGTAGCAACCTTTTATGTGTAAGGACATCTTCAAGCCTTTCAGAATTTGCATCTAGTGCATACCTGTTCAAAACATAGCAAAACAAAAGAAAATTCAACTAAAATGAATAATGCTTCAAGGAATGTTTAGTCCGTATAAACAACATGTATTTTATTTATAGCATTAATTAGAATGTACAAAAGACATTGGTTTGCCTCTATATTAGTCACATTGTAACCTTGGTATATTAAAAAATTCTTATGCATTTACTGCAAAAATCTTGTACAACACATTTCCTAAGTTTATATTGTCTCGCATGGTTACTCTGAATCAAGGTTGTTTACCTCTTCAAATATGTGCAATGAAATATGGATGTGTTAAGCCACTTATAAAGCTTACCACAAAGGCAATACTATGGTTTAGCTATTCATAATGGAGCCGAAAGTTGACTCTAGACCAGTCTGATGTTGTAATCAAGAAGCCTTCATTTCCTTTTAAATGTTGTGCTTATTTGCCCAATTAACACTCTAATTATGAGTATAATTTGTAGATTATTGCCTTACACACTATTCAAAGTGCCGACACATGGCAAAATACCTCTACCACTAAGTGGGACGCCTATCTCCTCATGTGAGGACAAAATTACATTGTTGTCACCTTCCACATAGGATGACACATCACCGTGCCAACTCCCACAAGATGACAAAACAGGATTTGCATCCTAATTACACAATAGGCAATAAATAAATATATTACAATAAATAAATTCAAGGAATTACCAAGGTTGAGACACCTTAATTCCCAACATTCTCCCACTTGTCGAACACCTTATAAGAGCCAATAGAAATAACAAGATTTAACTACTATAGGCCGAAAGACCCATAGACTCTGAACACCATCTGAACTTCTCTGTGCCCACTGGTTTCGTCAATGCATTTGCAACATTCTTCAAAGTGTCTACCTTCTCCAAATTCACCTTCCTATCATCTACCATGTCTCACACAAAGTGAAATTGTACATCAATATGCTTTGTTCTGGCATGGAAAGTTGAATTCTTTGCTAGGCAAATCTCACTCTAACTGTCACAACAAATTGTAATCTGTCCTGCATCAACACCAATATCTGAACATAATCTCTTAAGCCAAATAGCTTCCTTACAAGCATGAGTTGCTTCCATATGCTCAGCTTCTGTCGTGGACAAAGCAACCACATGTTGTCGCTTACTCATCCAACTAATTGCACCACTGAACATAGTAAACACAAGCAGTGGTGGATCTCTTGTTGTCAATGTCATCCGCCCAATCAGAATCCACAAATCCACGAATACAAACTGAATGCAGAGGTCACGTAGGATTACCATGATAGAATATGAAATACTCAGAAGTACCCCTCAAATATCTAAACACTCTCTTAACTACATCCCAATGTACCCGTCTAGGATTAGCCATAAATTGACTAAAGACTCTCACTGCTTGGGCAATGTCTGGTCTTGTACAGACCATAGCATACATCAAACTACACCAACATCACTAGCATAAGGTACTATGCTCATGTCCTCCACCTCACTAGATGATTTTGGACAATCATTAAAAGACAACTTTGTCCCCAAAGAAATAGGAACACACAATGGCCTACAATCTACCATCCTGAACCTATCCAACACAGTTTTCACATACTTACTCTGGCTTAACCAAAGTTTTCTATTAGCTCTGTCTCTTCTTATTTCCATTCATAGAATGTACCTAGCTGCCCCTAGATTTTTCATCTCAAACTGTGCTGACAACTGAGACTTCAAATCAGAAATCATATTCTTACCATTCCAAATTAACATCATATCATCAACATACAGTGCAATAATGAGAATACGATCATTGTCAAATTTATAATACACATAATGATCTAATTTTGATCTCAGAAATCTAATTGACAACACAAAGCCATCAAACTTCAAGTACCACATCCTAGGAGATTGCTTCAAACCATACACAAACTTTTTCAACTTGCAAACCAAATTTTCTTTACCTTTATCTATGTAATGCTCTGGCTGTGACATGTAAATCTCTTCCTCCAAATCACCATGAAGGAATGTTGTCTTCAAATCCATATGCTCCACCTCTAAGTCATAAGTTGTTGCAAGAGATAATAGGAACCGAATAGACGTCATATTTGCAACAGGAGAGAAAATTTCACCATAATCAATTACCTCCACTTGTGAGTACCCCTTCGCAACCAATCTGGCCTTGTACTTTTCAACACTGTCATTTGCACTGAATTTCTTCTTGAACACCCATTTGCATCCAACAAGTTTCTATCCTTCAGGCAAAGACACCAGGTTCCATGTTTTATTCTTTTTAGAAGAAGCCATCTCATCTTCCATGGCCTCCTTCCAGGAACCTGCATCTTTCATGCCCATAGCCTCTATCATAGTTCTAGGTGCATCAGTGTTAGTAAGCAAGGCAAAAGCACAACTAGAATCAAGCAATGAATAACCAAACCTATCAGGTTGCTTCCTTGTTCATGTAGACCTCCTTAATGGCTGAGGTTGAGGTTATGCTTCTTCTTCTAAACTTTCAGAGCTGCTAGAGCTCTCCTCATCATCAGGTCTCACAGGGTGTGTCAGTTCAGTCTTCTCTAGGGTAGAAGGAAACTAAACCACATCCTCTTTCTTTTCTGTTTCTTCTGGCTGTAGAACAACAAAAGAAGGTGTTATCTCTCTGAAAATAACACTTCTGCTATACAACACTTTTTTAGCCACAAGATCCCAAAGCTTGTATCCTTTCACACCGACACCATAGCCAATGGAAATACACTTAACAACCTTGTTATCCAATTTAGACTGTTTCTCCCTAGGCACATGTGCATATGCCTCACAACAAAAAACACGAAGATGTCTAACTGAAGGCTTCTTACCAGACCACACCTCCATAGGTGTCTTACCAACAAGAGCTGATGTATGAGACCTGTTTACCAGGTAGCAAGCAGTGGCTATAGCTTCAGCCCAAAACTTTTGTTCAAGGCTTGATCCACTAAGCATACTCCTAGCCCTCTCCATCAGTGTCATGTTCATTGTATTTTCAGGAGGAAGCTTGACTTCCAAAGCATGAGCACCCTTGGGTACCCAAGATGCACTACCATCATAATTTGTTATAATAGATTTCTTTATTGCTGGTTCAAATGGTGGGGATGAAGTGACTGCAGCTCTTTTCTTCGTGTCAGAAGAACTATTGCACTATGAAGTGCATGCCTCCAGCTGAAACAGAGTACCTCTCCGAGTACCCTTCGCAAGCACCATAGATCCTCTAGTCATCTTGCATCCGTCCTTCGAAAAGATAACATGCACACCTACATCATTCAACATACTTACAGAAAGCAGGTTCTGTGCTAAGCCTGGGATGTGCATAACCCCAATGATCCCCTTCACTCGTCCATTAGGGAATCAGATTGAGACTCTTCCACAACCAACAATATTCAGATGAGAATCGTCACCCAGGTACACTCTTCCACCATCGAACTCTTCATACTTCATGAACCAGCTTCGATGCGAGGTCATGTGGAATGATGCACCAGAATCAATCAACCACACATCATCAGATGCATGGGTGGCTAGGGCTGCGATGAAGGCATCACCATCATCTTGTGACTTGTCAGAATATGAGTCTGGGACATTCTTCTTGCTCTTTTTCTTTTCCTCTTTGCATTCCTTTCAGAAATGCCCAATTTTTCCATAGTTCCAACAGAGAGCCTTGGACTTTCTAGGAGATTTGGATCTCCCACGGGATTTGGATATACCCTTCTCAGCTTTCTTGTCCTTCTTTTTCCCTTTCTTTTTGGGTCTTCCACAAACCGCAAGAGCCTCTTTGGCTGCTTCAGAGGACTTTCTTTGCATCTCTTTAGATAACAATGAAGATACCACTTCATCCATTTTGAAAGTGGATGTGGTGCTCCCAATAGCCATTACAAGATGATCCCACAAGTCTGGCAAAGAACAAAGTAAGGTCATACAACAATCCTCCTCCTCCATCTTCACACCAACAGATGTCAACTGTGCAACTAACATGTTGAAAGCATTTAGGTGGTCTACAACAGATCCTCCATCCTCCATCCTCAGAGAATACAACTTCTTTCTTAGAAAAAGCTTGTTCACCAGGGATTTGGCCTGATAAACATCTCCCAGCTTCTTCCAAAGGTCTTTCGTGGTCTTCTTCTCATGGACATTTAATAGGATAGAATCAGCTAGACTGAGTCTTATGAGACCCTTAGCCTTCCGATCTTTGAGATCCTAATAAGCTTGTGCCATCGTGGTTGGTTTTACACAAGATACAGTTTCCCATAGGTCTCGATCAACAAGCATGTCTTCCATCTTAAGTTTCCACAACTCAAAATTTGTGCCATTGAATTTCTCCACCTCTAATCTTTCGGATGTGTCTGCCATCTCTTTTCCTGCAATAAGGTTATAGAATACTCTGCACAGACTCCCACTCAATCTAAGATCAACTCAAAAAACCCCTACCCAACAACTAGGATCAAAGGTGATCAAGCTCTGATACCAACTGAAAGGAAGCTAGGCATGCAAAAATCGCTTCCTACGCTAATCTAATGAGGGAAGTAGAGTGCAAATTATTTTTACCCTTTACAGTTACAGTGTTATTAACCCAACAACAGAGATATTGCAGCAATACACAACAAAGGAATGTAAGACAAAAGAAGAGAGAGACAAGATATAACGTGGGGAAAACCCTTACGGGTGAAAAACCCCACACTCCAAAACCTACACAATGTATTATCTAAACAACAAGGTTTACAACACACTTTCAATGCAAGTTTTTACAGGAGTCTTCGACACTTGTATCTAGAGACAATTCGACAGCATAACAGTACCAGTCAATCACATAATACATATCCTCTCAAAAGCACCTGTTTATATAGAAGTTACAAGGCAAAAATGAGCCTTTCTTAAGATGGGCATCCAACTTGGCCTCATGGCCCAAAACCCATGCCTGGGGACACTTGTCCAACACTACAGCATGGTCATGACACTTGTCATATCACCCCATCCCAATATGGTCACCTATTCCCAAGTTGGGCAATGACAGATGCTCTTACGACTCTTACGACTGTCATAGAATCTGTCATAATTGTCATATCTTACAACTATAAGAGAATCTATCATACACTGACTAAAAATAGCATATTCTCTTACAACATGTCATAACCCTCCTTGGGGTGCCCAGAGATGCCTTCTTCCAAGATGCCTTGTAACACATGTCTTCACCTGTCATAGTATCTTCTATTTACGACTCTTACGCATCATAGATTCTGTCATAGGAATTTGTCATAACTGTTTTAGTCAAAATTCTCTTACACACTATTCAAAGTGCCAACACATGGCAAAATACCTCTACCACTAAGTGGGACACCTATCTCCTCATGTGAGGACAAAATTACATGTTGTCACCTTCCACGTAGGATGACACATCACCGTGCCAACTCCCACAAGATGTCTTAATTACACAATAGACAATGAATAAATATATTACAATAAATAAACGCAAGGAATTGCCAAGGTTGAGATGCCTTAATTCCCAACAAAGGATCCATTCCCTTTGGCGGTGCCTAATTTTGAAATACAAACTGAGAATTTAGGGTTCTAGAGAGTGGGTAGACAACTAGATTGACCCCTAAAGCATCCATCAAGCTAGAAGAAACCTTGCACAATAATTTATAGACACTTCTTCAAGGTAGTAGAGTTATACTTTTCTTCCTAAAGAACTAAATCAGGATCATGCATAAGGATTTGATTCTTTATAATTGTTTTTTCTTGGCATTGAAGCCCCTACATTCTAGGAAAAAATCTTCAATTTTCCAAAAGATTTGGCTTTGCAAAAGCCACTGCTAACCAGGGTTGATTACCCAATTCTAGAAGCATCTAGCATTCTTTCCTCATAAACTTGCTTTAGATATTATCTATTTATGCAAAGGACCAAAATCCATTTGTTTTTCCTACTAGTCACTTGAACTTGCTTCTTATTTAAAAGGGGACTCAATGTTTCACCTTCCTTTTTATATTCTTCGAAGTTAGGCTCAAAACAATCTCCTCCAGTATTCAAAACACCAAAATAAAGGGAGCCTGCTCCACCAAGGAAAGCATCCAAAGGGTTTAGTCAGGGTAAGAAAATTTGGGAGTCTGAACCGACTCTATCTTCTTCCTCTCCTGATTACCTCCTAGATGATTCCCAAAACATCAAAAACATTTTGATCAGACAGAGAAGTGTGAGGAGGATTCAAAATCTCCCTAGATCTCTCCTAAAAATTAGGTTCTTTGATAGGTCCCTTGGGTGGTATGGTTTTAACTTTCTTCTTAGATCTCTTCTATTAAGAGGATTTTGATTTAAGCTCTTGGAATCCCTCCTCTTCTAGGTTCTCGTGGTCCATCAAACTTACATCGATCAGTCTTGAGCTAGATGGATACAATCATGATAAACCATACATTACAATGGCAAGCATTATTAGTTGGAGTCCATTTGTTGAGTCCATAGAAACCCTTAATCATATTTTAAAAGCAATCTTTGAGGGGAGGAGGGCAGGGTTGACTTAGATCCATACCCACACAAACTCTTGCATACAAAACATACAACTTCTACCTAGACATCGAGGACAGACTCAAATTTTCTAATTTTATTGTCAAATATGGACTGCCTGTAGAAGTTCCTACCTGAAATCATCTCTCCAATACCAATGTTCCATAAAAATCTCAAAAATAAAAAACTAAGGGCCTTGCTCAAAGATCATAGCTTGATTCTTCCAAGGAGAAAACAACAATAGAGAAGGCACTAGGGCTAAAGTTCAGGCCCACTTTCCTTTTGTTTTCCAATTCTTATATAATCATTTGGAAAGAACTTGCTGCCTTGGCCAAGCATTGTAAATGCAGCAGATCTGTGCTCTTTTCAAGAGCTCTGAAATTTACATGTTCTTCATTTAGCTGAGGGAGGTGATTGTAGAGAAGAAATATGGGTGGCAAACACCAAGCTCTACTTATGAAAGGAAGTGCATAGATGAAAAAAATATGAGGAAAGGTGTACCATGCATTTACCAAAATCTCAGTGGCCAACACAAATTTAAAACCATGCGACCCATTCCAAGCTTCCATCCTAATTCCTAAGAATAAGCAAGTAATTGCAGAAAAAGTGATGACTTTATTTAGTATCTAGTTGTTGAGTATCATCGATTGGATTTAAAGGTGTAGCTCATACAAAACAAATGTTAAATGTTTAACCTATAGGTCATGCCTTCATTAACCTGAAACAAACATCGTTCCAATCCAATTCTGCATGATTGTTCCTAAGGCACTAGAAACATTAACTTCAAATAGACATTGTTTCAGTCCAATTTCGCATGATTGTTTCTAAGTCAATCTAGCCAATGTTCTAGTTGAAATCTATGCAAAATGTGTAGTATAAACAAGGTGCGTCAATTGAGGAAAATGTGGATGGCCACAACAAGCTGCACTTTACATAACATGCAATGTGCCACCTGAATTTTCTTAGGCTATGTGTCAGAGGTTACTTGACAGACCAGCGATAGGCTAATAACATGCAATGTGCCACCTGAATTTTCTTAGGCTACGTGTTAGAGGCTACCTATCAAACCAGCGATGGGCTATGGGTTGACTCATGGTTATTAATGATTGTTTATTTACTTAACTAAAATGGGCTCTTCAATCTATGTAATTTGTTTATATATCCTCAACTTAAGTATGGTCTTTTGTTTATCATTGTCAACTTTTACTGTTTCTCATCTTTGAACTCCTTCCACCTGAACTACCCTCAATATAAGCCATCGCCACCACACATGGATTGGGAAGATAGATTATCATTGATATAAGACCAAATGAGTGATCCAAAGCTTGGCCTATATATAAAAAATCAAATAAGCCTAGTTCACAAAAATATATTGTTTCAAAACTCCAAATCAAAAATAATGATGATGGTGATTTAAATATCTTTAGGACCCAATTTAGCACTGTTCAATTATAAAATTTAGCATCTTTTAACTTGCATTGTTCAATTCCCTTATCCAAGGGGTTCAATAATGGTAACTATTGTGTCCAATGATTTTGTAGCTCGTCATTTAATAGGGAGGTGATGGAGTTTTTGACTGTGCTATATATATGTTGTATTGCATCCATTTTATGTGGCAGGAGTGAGAAATCCTCAGTCTATTTTCTCAGCACTGAGTCATGAAGTTCTGGAAGCTGCCTTTGATGTAAGAATAATGATGGCAACACCAACATTAAAACAATAAGTAAATGGCCTCACTTTGATTCTATTGACATCTATTAAGGAATTGATTAATTAATTATTTGTCTATGTGATTAGCAGAGCAAGGAAGGTGTTGAACATATGCTGAGTGGAGAAGAGGAGAAAGATTTAGGAGCTAGTTGCTATCCACAATATTTACATCATACATGACATATTTCATTGTGCTCACATGGATTGTCCTTATTAATGATTGGTAGTGTTAACTTATCATTGGGGGTAACCTTGGGGACATCTCATCCCCTTATTTTTATGTACTTACATGCTTATTTCATATCTATTATTTTACATACTTACTGCAACTACACAATGTCACCTATCTTTATTCATTATGTGCTTGTTGTGCCTACAGGAAATTATTAATTTATAAACATTTATTACATGTTTATTTTGCTTGCACAATGTTATATGTTTTTATCCATTGACATTTATTATATACATGCCTTTATATGATGTTATCATTTTCTCCTACTTCCAATTCTGTGCATCCTTTGTATGCAACCAAATGAAGGGGGCATATATTGTCACTAACATTTCTTCATGAGTTTGACTGTAGTGATGTAGTTATAACAAATATGATCATTTTTGGTACAAGATAGAGCTTGAGTACCATATCTAGATAGAGTGCATTTTTGCATACTTAGAGACCTTATTGTGCTATTTGTAGAGTCAAATCCTATTATGTATCAAGATAGGTTCCTTTACATTTGTTCACTTGGTAAGAGCCTTTTTCTACTTAGTCAAAGTTGTACCACTTTTTATAATAGGCAAAATATTTCACCTTATTTCTTTTACTTTTCTATAAATAGTTTTAGCAAGTTGTGATTATGGTCATTTTTAAATTCTCAATAAATGTTACTTATCACAATTTTTCTTTTGTGCTTGTAGGTTCTTGATGGAACACTCATGATGATGAGAGTATACATGATTGACATTCATGATTTGCATACTTCACACATATAGCTTTTGAATATCTAAAAAAATTATTTAATTTCCATGTTGGATGTTTGATTTTATTTTGGTATGCATGCTCATGGTAGCTCACATGCAATTCAAAGTGGTGGAAAAATGTAATGGTAAAAATCACATACCCATGCCCTTTTATCTTATGTTTTTTTGGTTCATGGTGACTAAGTTGTCCTTTATGCATTGACTAACTTGTGTAAGATGCTATATTTCACATGGAAGTTAGCAAATGGCATTACCCTACCCCAATCCCATCATCACTTGTCCCTAGAAATCAATCCCCATCCCTAAATCTACAATTCGTTGGCTTAGGTTAGGTTTGTAAGTGCAGATTTCATGTAAATCATATGTGCACATGCATATTTGAGCTCCAAAATTTTAAATTGGGCACCATTCCCTCTATTTCAATTATTTGTTATGAGCCAACTAAAGTGTGAATTATTTCAAATGGCATACTAGGGTGGTGTATTTTAGGACTAATCCTAATTCAAATGAATCATCTAGCACTTCTGAACTAGCAAGCAGAATCAAAAGAACATTAAGGACTACAAAGAATCTAGTTGAATTGTTATTACTTCAACATAACATCAGCACCCTAGGAGTGTAAGTTGCATCCTTGCTTTTGGTTCTAGATCTTAGTTCATTATTCTTGAATTGGTCCATCTAGGGGTTTAATTGAGAACTTGACCTTCACAATTCAACAAATTCCCCAAAGGTGTTTCTAACATTGTTTGTTCCTTATTAAATTTAGATCAAATACACAAGGGCAAACAAGTTTCAAATAGTAGCACTCAATCAAATTATTTTCACATTTTATAGGTTTGGTTTCATGCATAAGTTTAGGTCCACACCTATAGAGCACTTTTGCACCCACATAAGTGAACTAGGATGGTGAACAATGAAGTTGCTAAACTAGCAATAGTCCTCTAATAAGTCTTTATTTTTTGACATTGTGGCGAGTGGATTCTTGAAATTTGTACTATAAAATCTTCATAAAAAATAAAGCTAAGTACCCTTGCATTATTCCCACAATTAATTTAACATTTATTACAATAATTTGATATCAGTCTGAATTGATTTAATAAAATGAAATTATCCAAATGTTTTTATTTATTTAATTAACCTAAATATTTATATAAAAAGGCATTCATTTATTTATACACTACCTAGTAACTCCTTAATAAGCTAGCATCACCTGAACATGTTAAACAATGCACAACTAGTGACACATCTCTTTAATGGGCTTGCACCTAAAAAAATTACATATCTCTACATATACCTAAAAGTCAAAATAAGTCAAGTGGCCTTTGGTTTGCAGTGAAGTTAAATGACTTAATATTATGTCAAGTCTTATGACACCTCTAGCTTGAGTACATTGATATTTTAGAAAGAATCTAAGTTTTGTATATGTATTAGAATTCCCTGATTAGGAGCACTAAGCAAGCATAAAATATTGCAGCAAGTAAACCGGGATATGACCTGAAATTTCTTTTGACACTTCACATTTGAGTATTTTTTTCTATTCAAACACATAATTTTTGGTGTAATCGATACCTTTTAGATTTTTAGTTGTAGACATAGCAATCTAAACTCATGTTCTATTGATTTACAACAATGATATGAATTTGAGAGAAAAACACTAACTGAAAAAAATTCCAATTAGGCATGTAAGTTATTCGTTCTTGCAAGCATATCATCAAACTAGCTTCCCAATTTTTGACTTCAGTTTTGGCGAATGTATCTCCAAAATTGTTTCTTAATATCTTTTTGAGCAGCTTTAACTATGAGTAAGTCGGGCCACATTTTCTTTTCTTTATACTACTACTTTTCTCTGTATTTGCAAATGTTACAATGTTGCCTTAATGTAGTGAGAGATCTCAACCTGCCATGCTCTTAAAGTCTTGCAACTACAATCACTAAGAGGCATTTATATTGATTGTAAAATAAAACATCGATTGACATGTACAAACAAACAATCTCAAAACACCTAAAAATGTTTAGTTCATTAATATTTTGAAAGAGGTAATAGTTCCATAATTATATATCTATACATCAATAATATGAATTGTTCTTTGATTACAATAAACAACAAATTAAATGTAACTTTCACATTAATTAACTATAACAACACTCATTACACTCAACACAACATTGACAGGAACCTGACGCAATGCGTCTCTTATTTTAATATAACAATAGGAATGAATATATTAATGTGACTCATTAATTGAGAGTTTAATGGGCAAGGCCCACCTTATTAAAATTGAATTTATATTTTGTACTGGTAGAATATATTTGTAATGGAATAAGAATTATATAGTGGTAAATATTTATTTTGTAATTTTATATTTTTAGAAGAATTGGATAGTTATTGATGATCAAGTGATTTTAACTAGAGAATTAAAATAATAATTGAGTAATTAGAGATTGATCAATATTTGTATATAAGCTTTTATTTTTCCTTCTATACAATAGAAATAATAGAAAAGTGTGGCTAATATTTAGTTAATGTCATTGCAATACATTTGCCTATAATTATTGTTTACAATTCCCTTGCTAATGAAAAGTTGATGAAGGAAAGAAAGTTTGCACATAATGACTAGTTGGTATGGGTATCAGTGTATTGTAATCTGGCTAGAATCTGGACACTCTAGTTTTATATAAAAATGTCATATCTGTGTGTAGAAATATGTAAACACTATTGGCATTTGATCATTTTGAATTTTTAGGGTCATTCCTATACATCTTAGAATTGAACAAGATTACTTATGAGTAAAATGGAAATAAACCATAAGGATAAAGTGATAATCTATAGGTTAGGGGTGAATGTACAAAAGTAAGTGTTGTTTAGTAGAAAAAAAGGGGGAAATGTGTGCAAATGGCTAGATCCTCCTTTCACTACAAACATTCAAGGACATTTCAACTAAGTTGAATCACACCTTTTGTAGGAGGATTCACCTACAGGTTGAGGGTCACTTGTAACGATGTGGAAATTTAGAAATTATCAATTAATGTATTAATTTAATGCTCAAAATTCTCAAAACCCTAATTATGGAAAATTGTAAGCAAACTAATAAATTACGACAAATGCTCTCAGACTAAGATAGTAGATAGAGGTTAGTTATTAACCATTTTTCAAAGTTTGTGATGTGGAATGTTCAGGGACACTGGAGCTATCGCCCTAGTTGAATGCAATTTTTTCTTCAAGGGGTTATGGACTCCTTCCGACACTGATGATCACTGTTCAATTTGTTTCTACGACGGGAGATGCGGAGCACACTGGAGCTCACACCATAGTCCAAGGCAACATATTCTTCAGGATATCAGGACTTCTTCTGATGCTGATTATCATTGTCACGGAGATTTATGTGTTTGCAACCTTAGAGGACACTGCCCTTAGCACCCAAGTCCAAGCAGTGCCTTTCTTTAGAGATCTGGAATCTACACACTTTGTTACTATTCCCTGCAACTCCACTTCATCAGATACGACACCTGTAACCTGCAATCACAAAGAGTGTGGTTGGGGGTTGTGGTGTTTAGGAGCTTACCTCAATCAAGCCCCGGAAGGACATTCAAGTCTTCTAAACATCGATGTTAGATAAAGAGTGTGTATCCCTGCAGGATAGAGGCAAAAACAAATTGATAAATGATTCAAACACAAATAGATATCACCTCGGAGGTGTAGCTCGCATGTAGATGAAAATCCTTCAACACATGAGAAGATGAAGCTAAATCTGCAATCGCAAACACAACAACAATATTCTTCTCTACAACAATGAATATCTTGAATGCTCTAAAATCATAAGTTCTCCAAAAGTTCATAATCATCTTCTAGTTTTTAAATGAAGTCCTAAACATGCTTATATATGCATTCCCACTTTAAACTTTGCAATTCAAACTTAAGATGTCAGCAATGGAACCTTCTAACGGTCACATAACTGACATTCAAATTTGGGACCTGCCTAAAATAGGGCATGACTAGGGCGAAGTGCCCAAGTCCTCAAATCCTATTTTAATGCAGGGTCAAATGCCACAATGTCCCTCAAGCCCCATTTGACATGGGTTTTAGGCCATTTTGTCTCAGGAGTTAAAATGATCATGTAAGATGCAAAACAAGGGACTTGGGAGCTAAACTTAGGAGATAAAAGTCCTAGGGGGAGATTTTACGACATAACATTTAGCTCCCACTTTAATGTATGCATGAACGCAAGGCCCATACATGCATTAAAGTATGGTCAAAATACAACAAACACGCCAGGCACTTGAAGCTAATGCATACACAAAGATTGAGGAACTATTTCTAGTCCCCAGTCTCAGGTAGACATTAGAGAAAACACGTCACATACATACCAAACATAGTGAAGACAGCAACAGGCACACAAAACATGGAGAAGATAGTAACTAGCACACAAAACACGGAGAAGACAGTGACTGCAGTGATTATTTCTTTTTCATTTTCTCATATATAAATGAATGAATGCAGATGCATGGAAAGTAAAAATGCAACACACAACCTAAAATGTAGGAGGGGCATTTCACCACGCTCTTTGGACTACATATGAGGCAAAAGACACGCAATACAAATCTCAAAGTGTAGGGAGGGACTCATCGCCACACAACTTTAGATTACACTTGAGAACAAACACACCATACAAATCCCAAAGCATAGGAGGGGCATTTCACCACGCTCTTTGGACTATACTTGGGAACAAACACACAGAAGACACATAGAAAACACGAGTGTCATATAGTATGCCAAAGACATACTATACGTCTAAAACATGACAAACAAGGTGATGGAAGGAACTTATTGCTAAGCCCCCACCATCTCAAGCACATTACAGGGACACCTGACGGTTGGGCTTATGCCACAACAACCGCCAAAGACATGCTTAAGGGAGGATACACCAACCCCACCTACTCAGAGGACTTTTCAAATAAAAAGGATGTGTACTAGCTCAAGAGATACACCATCCCCACCTTCGTAGAGGGCTTAAAATAAAAGGACATGTACGATATTCCACCTCCGCAGAGGGCTTTCTCATTGCAATATAAAATAAAGATGTGCACTCACATGGAGATACAACATCCTGCCTCCGCAAAGGGCTTACAAACACACTTCTTTAGTACCAAAATCATCAGATAGCTTACCTTATATGCCCCCAACTTAAGGTAGTTGATATTGTGTACCAATATCAAGCACATTAAGGTAGAGAGAAAACACACAAGGGAACAAGAGCTCTCACAAAGCCCATGCCCCCAAAGGTGACATGTGCTTCACAATCACTGAATGTTCCCACAAACACACAATTTCCTGCAAGAAGAGAGGTTAGAAATCTTTCTTTAAGATAGTAACCACATCACATGATAAAAAGCAATGCATAAACATAATCACATCAAGAGCCAAGGTTATACTATGAATTCAGAAACTGAGTATAATCGTGGGGCTATACTGCAGAGATATCAAAACTGAGTGTAAGCAAGGTGAGACCCAAGATAAACAAAGTGCATGAAGTAGCTATATTGTTATGGTTTGTTAGCAAATATAAGACATCATCAAAATATCACATGGAGTGATTCTACTAACCAAGCATCAGATAATATATATCAACCCCATCATCATGTATTGACTAGGTCCATTTTTTCTTACTCGCTGAAGGGACACATGGTCCTTATCAATATATGTTTATTTTCGTCATTCATCAGCTAGATAGAACCAGTAGAAGAAGGTAAACAATAAATCAAGAGAGGAGAATAAGTGCCTTAGGTTCGTCATGTAGGAAGGAGCCCCCAGGTCACCAACCGCAATGTTATGCCCCTAGGGCATGACACACAACCATAAAAATAGAGGAGAAGCAAGATAGAAGAATGATGATACAAATAGAAGAATGGTCACAACAGAGGCAGTCTCCCGGTATCCTTGACCTTACAAGAGTATCAAGGGTCATCCAAGGAGGCCTAAACAACACATAACACATCACGGGGGGAACACAACATAGAGAGAAGGGTTAGAAATACTTACCTAATACAACACAATGCTAACAACATATATATCTAGGAGGAGGCCACCCTTGAGAGCAACTATAATAGGTGCTACAATGAGTGTGGCTTAGGGAGGGAGACATACACTTATTCAGTATCCTCTTAGGAGGTGGAATAAGTGATTTGTTTTGAGTGATCTCGACGTTTATCCATAAGGGATTTAATGTGAGAGACCTTTCCTCATCCACTAGTGCTGCATCTTTTGAAGATAGAGCATAGGAAAGAAGGGAAGGTAAGGTTTTGTGAGGACAATTATTAATGTTTGTATCTTTAGTGATATCCAAATAATATGCAACCAAGGAGAGGTAGTCAATGTTTTTAAATCCTTAGTGATATCTAAATGACTTGAATATTCAATCAAATGGTGGAGATTAAGGGTCTTCTCTTCCTTAGTGATATCCAAGGTGTTTGAACAATCAGCTAAAGGAGGAAGGTTGATGCGACGATCCATAGAGTCTTCATGTACTATGGTAGGGATAGAATTTTTAATAATGTTAGATGAATGCTCATTATCTATCCATGGAATGTTCTTTGTTAGAGGGGGTTCTTCATTCACTAATGCTTCATCTTCACCAAAGAGAGCATTGGAATGGAGAGATGGTGGTGGTTCTTCATTCACTAATGCTTCATCTTGGCCAAAGAGAGCATTGGAACGAAGATATGGTGGTATGATGTTAAGGGATGTGTCAATGAATTCATCCTCTTTAGCTAAAGTGTCCTCATAAGTGGGAACAACTTTGGGAGAGAGATCATAAGGTAGAACTAATTACCATCACATGTTTTAGCAATAGGAGTCATAGTGGAATATTCAATAGAGATAAAGTCATCTAAGGGTTCATCTAACATATTGAAGTCATCACTACTAAATGTATTATTAGTTTTTAATTTAGTGAGATCATCTAATATCCGAGGATATATTCCCATGATATTTGTGAAGCTATCAAAATCATATATATAACAAAGGATTTCATATGTGGAACACATAGAAATATCAACATCATATATGCCTGAGCTATTTGTTTCAAGACTTGAGGATATTCACGAGTAAATTTGGAAAAATTATTAGTATCTATGGTGTATGCAAACAAAGCTTCCAAATATGAATAACAATAAGTATCCATGATTCTAATTTGAAAGAACCCCAATACACATGAATTTCACAACGATCAACAAGGCAAAATAAGTGAGACTATTTCGCACCAAAGCACTTGTTTGAGGGAAACAGGTAGTAAAAGACACACGGATTCCACAAAAAAATTAGTGGGTAGGAGGAAAGAGTATAACACAACAAAGCCCAATTGATGATTTTATAAGTTTTGATCAAAAGATGTGGATGAAGTGTGTGGACAACTAGTGTTGAAATACACACTGTGTAATTAAAAAGATGTCAATTTTCACACAATTTAATGAAATAATGCCAAATTTTCAAATGATAATTGAATGAATGCTGTAATATGAATGTAATATCTAAAATGAAAGAGATTTAGGGTGAATGTAATGAAACAACACCAATTTATGTTTGCTTATGTGCCTAAAAATGCTCAAATTTTCCACTTTTTTCAAAATTTTCAATGCAAATGCCTAAAAGAAGAAGTGTTGTGAAGAAATTAATGAGCATAAGCAAATAATAATCTCAATATCAATCCAATAATGTAACAATATCCTTCACAACACACCTATAATGCAAATCTAGATAGATGACAAGGCAAAATCTAGTGAAAATGCAAGGATTTCAAACCCTAGTTGTGAAATTAAGGCATGAATTTTTGCAAAAAGACCCTATGATGAAACACTATAATTGGAAATCAGTCCTAAAAGAGTGTTTAGAAGAGTAGTAAAATCTAAAACAAGATTTTAACTACAAACCCTAGTTTTTGGAAAAACTAAGTTTATGAAAAATGCACAATTTCAAGCAAAATCTAATAATTTAAGCATGAAAATGCAATACAAATGATTATAATAAGATGAATTTTTGTAATTTATATTAGATCTAATGAAAATATTATAAATTAAATAAAATGAAATGAAATTATGTCAAAATGCAAACCTAAAATGCCAAATTTTTTTTAAATTTTTCAATTTTTTTTGTAAATTTTCAAATGCAATAAGATGAAAATTAGATGAATGAATGTAAATCCAAAGCACAACACTCATCAAGGTGCAAAATTCAAATAAGACATGGGTTCACCAAAATGTTTAGTAGAAAAAAAGGGGGAAATGTGTGTAAATGGCTAGATCCTCCTTTCGCTACAAACATTCAAGGACATTTCAACCGAGTTGAATCACACCTTTTGCAAGAGGGTTCACCTACAGGTTGAGGGTCACTTGTAATGATGTGGAAATTTATAAATTATCAATTAATGTATTAATTTAATTCTCAAAACCCTAATTATGAAAAATCATAAGCAAACTAATAAATTATGACAAATGCTCGCAGATTAAGATAGTAGACAGATGTTAGTTACTGACCATTTTTTGAAGTTCATGATGAGGAATGTTCAGGGACATTGGAGTTAGTGCCCTAGTCCAATGCAGTTTTTTCTTCAGAGGGTTCCAGACTCCTTCCGACACTGATGATCATTGTTCAGTTTGTTTCTGTGATGGGAGATGCAGAGGACATTGGAGCTCGCACTATAGTCCAAGGTAGGATATTCTTCAGGATATCGGGACTTCTTCTGATGTTGATTGTCACTATCACGGAGATTTCTATGTTTGCAACCTCGGAGGACACTGCCCCTAGCTCCCAAGTCCAAATAGTGCCTTTCTTTAGAGATCTAGAATCTACACACTTTGTTATTGTTCCCTGCAACCCCACTCTATTAGATACGACACCTATAACATGCAATCACAACGAGTGTGGTTGGGGGTTGTGGTGTTTAGGAGCTTGCCTCAGTCAAGCCCTAGAAGGACATTCAAGTCTTCTGGACACTGAGATTAGATAGAGAGTGCGTATCCCTGCAGGATAGAGGTAAAAATAAATTGATAAATGATTTAAACACAAATAGATATCACCTCGGAGGTGTAGCTTGCGTGTAGATGAAAATCCTTCAACACATGAGAAGATAAAGCTAAATCTGTAATCACAAACACAACAACAATATTCTTCTCTGCAACAATGAATATCTTAAATGCTCTAAATCATAAGTTCGCCAAAAGTTCATAATCATCTTCTAGTTTTCAAATGAAGTCCTAAACATGCTTATATATGCATTCCCTCTTTAAATTTTGTAATTCAAACTTAAGATGTCGGCAACGAAACCTTCTAACGGTCACATAACCGACATTCAAATTTGGGACCTACCTAAAATAGGGTAGGACTAGGGCGTGAGCACCCAAGTCCTCAGGTCCTATTTTAGGACAAGGTCAAATGCCACAATGTCCCTCAAGCCCCATTTGACATGGGTTTTAGGCCATTTTGTCTCGAGAGTTAAAATGATGATGCAAGATGCAAAATAAGGGACCCGAGAGCTAGACTTAGGAGGTAAAAGTCGCAGGGGACATTTTATGACATAACAAGTGTAAATGAGATTGGTACAAATAAAAATGAAATGAAAATGAATAGAAATTAAACCACAAACCAAATTAAACACAAGAGTATACCACTTATTAATTATTATTATATTAAAACATTCTATCAAAGTAAACACAAAACTAAATAAAAAATAACATAAATATGTTAATTTCACCATTACGCATCTATTTATTAAACAATAAGCAATCAAACTTAAAGGGTTTATCTTTTAGTGAAGGTCATTTTTAAATAACATAAAGAGGAATAACAAAGGAGGCCATCTCCTAGTGAAAGGTCAAGAAGAAACAAGTAGATAGAAGATTCTAAGAGCTATTATGGATGACCATTATTTTAAAAACTTAAGGACAAAAAAGCATTTAAGGAAATTTGACAGTGAGATAAAGATTGGCTCTTTCAATCGCATAGTCCTTTATTCTTGTAAAATCTTTGGTGTCAGACATATAGGAAAATAATCTGAACATTATGCAAGTGTATGAAAAAGGGCTATTCAGATGGACTGGTTGGAAATTTGAGATGGTAAGTGTCCCATCATCAATATTTGATGTTATGTAGATTTCTTATCGAAAATATTATATTCGACAATGTACATGCATTTGTTTCATTTTTTGCACCATCTCCTAGTGGACATTGATTGTGGTATTTAATATGTGATATTATATTGTTTACTTTTCTTGTACTATATTTATCAATTGATATGAAGCTTGTAATAAGAGGTTAACGTTTTTAGGAAAGAAGAATGTCAATAAGTGATTTCTAAAATATTTTTTAATAAAAGTTTACATGTTTACTTTGAAGAAAATAAATATTTACTTTAGGTAGGAAAATTAATAACATATGACTACTTAACAAGTACAAGGACTAACAAGTGTCATGTAGTGGCCAGTACCTCCCTTGTAATTTTGTATTGTTTGAAGAATTGGGTAGTTATTGATGACCAAGTGATTCCCTAGTAGAGCGCCTTTGTAGATTAATTATTTTCTATTGTAAATGAAAAGTGTAATACATTTATAAATTTACCTAGAATTATTGCTTTATAATCCCCTTGCCAATGAAAAGCTAGTGCACGGTGAAGGAAAGAGAATTTGCACATAATGGCTAGCTAGAGGGGTAATCCTAAAGGATCTAGAAAATATATGTAATAGGAAAATAGGAACAAAAAATAGGTTTTAGATATAAGGACAACTATTTGATAGTGTTGTAAAATTGTACCAGGAATAGATGGCAATGTGGGTGTCTAGATGATAGTGTGAGTGCATATTCATCTAGACAACAACATAGGTGCACTAGCATCCATGAATGCAACAACATTAAAACTTAGATTCCAAAATGTACAAGTATGGATTTAACATCCAATGACTATTGATCTTCACTCAGGACCTCAGAAACTTAAAATGTGAATTTTGGAAAATCTATAAATAAGGTTTGTATGTGAGCATTCAAATCGTCGATAGTTGGAGAAGTTGGCAATTATTGTATGTTATGTTCTTCTAGGAGAAATGAGTAGAAATAGGAGGCAAGATTTCCTACTTGTTGTAAAACACCTTTGCAAAGTAATAAAGGAAGGTAGCAAGGCACGTTGCCACTACCAAAATTATTTTTCCTCCATATTAGGGGTTTTCTAGGATAAAATCAACGTATTGTGAGTTGTTTCATGTTTTTTTTATGTTTGAAGCACAGTAATTTATTCTCTTCACAATTTAAACTTTCCATTTGTAAAGCAAGTGGGAGACTATTAAATGTTCTAATTGATTTCTAAATTCCAAAGTAGCTCAATTTATAGATCAATTTTAGTATTAGAGTGATTTATTTTTTGTTGATTTGTGGAAGGATTTTGCATGACTATAACAAGAGCTCAAAGTGCAACCATGGTTGAGTTGAATGCATGAGTGATAGCACTAGAAGGCCACATGAGAGGCATTACAAAAGTTCAAGAATGGTTGAGGCAAGAACAAGAACACATGAGCAGGGAACAAGGTAAAATGGAAGAAGAACAAACTTCCATCTGTGAGTTGGTTAAAGCTATGGTAAAGAAATTTGGTATTATTGTAGACAATACAAAAGAATAATATTTTCTAAATGAACCTAATATAGAAGCAAAGAATGTGAGTTCATCTAAGGTTAAAACAAAAGTAGAAATTAAGCCTTTTAATAGACAAATTAATGCAAAAATATTAAATAAAATGGATTAAAAAATTGGAAGTATATTTTAGTGTGCATAAAATAAATGGAGCTTAAAGGATTATTTTTTCACACCTTAAGATGATTGATCATGCTCTTGTATGGTGGGGAGCATATGTTATAAACTATAACAATAGGAAAAAGTCAATAGTTTATAAATGGGTGGAATTCGTAGAATTAATAAGGAGAGATTTTTATTCCATAGGCCATAAGGTTGATCAAAAAATAAAATGGATGTATTAAAAACAACAAAGTGGTCAAAGTGTGTAGGATTACACCATAGGATTCCAATAACAAGCTATGATGGATGGCATGGATCTTGAAGAGGAGGACATGGTAACAAAATATCTCAGTGGACTCCATATTCACATATGAAGAAGGGAGGTCCCCACTAACTTGATGGACTTGGATGAAGCATGTGCCCAAGCATATACTATGTAGAGCATTAAAAGAAGAGGTGTGAAGGTTAGTCTTATAAATCCAAAGGAAAATATAAAAAAATTGAAAAACAAATAAAGCTAATACAATAGTGCAAAAGGAGGATAATAAAAATGATAAAAAGGGGAGGATAATAAAAATGATAAAAAGGATACTTGAAGAATTATTGTAGTCGTTGCAATTTAGATGGGCATGTGAATTCAAAATGTTAGAAGTTCCATTCTAAACTCCATCTTAAGAATAAAAATAAGGGCAAAGAAAGTGATATAAAGAAATCTATGCTAACTATTCATGAAGGTGAAATGGAAATAGAGGATAGATCATGTATAGATGACAAGCTTGGATGCATGACCAATAAGGAAAACAAACTCGAAGAGATTAACAAACTTTTTGTTTTGAAGTTATAACTTCAAAATAACATAACTAATGCTTTGGTAGATCCAAGATCATAATGTAATCTTATTTCAAAAAAGTTGGTTAAAAGTCTTGGGCTTAAAATAGAGGAGCATTCACACACAGGCCCATTGGAATGGGTTAAAAGAGGTGTAGAGATACAAGTGGATAAAGACACAAAGTAAAATTTGCGATAAATGCATAATACATAGATGAGATAGAAGTTGGTGTCTATTAGCAGGGTGCAGGGCAGAGAGAAGAGCCAACGGGAAGTTGGTGCATACATTATGCGGAGGTTGCAGGCAGACAGAGGATGCTAGAAGACACATCCCTAGATGTAATAGATATAGTATATACAGATATAGGATATGATGATATAGTATAGGAGGATAGAAGTAAGATATGAGATAGTTTGATGATGATATGAAGAATGACATAGAAGTCATGTATGTAGAGGGATGAGACAAAGACCTAGACTTGTCAAAGGATGAATGTGTGACATTTGATTGTTGTTTACATATATATATGGAGATCTGCTAGTACCAGATAATTCTCTGTTGTCTTATGATTGTGATCTATATGTGATACTCTATTTCTGTTATTCTTTGTGTTTTGCTATCAATATCTAGCTACTTCACTGGGGTATAAACTGACTACAAAGACTTGGCTGAGGACTAGATCTCTGGACTGGTATCCCTCCTCATTTCTTACCAACATTCAGTTCTATTGTCGGTACCTTGGAAGAAGGTAGTTAAAGATTGAAGGGGAAAAATAGTTAGAGGAGTAGTGTAGAGTTTCGGAAAGTAGAGAAGGCTAGATTGGTAGAGAAAATTTTCAAATTTTAGAGAAATTTAAATCTTCTTAAGTTCCTACCTCTATGAGAGGGGGGCAAGCACTTAAGGGGATGACAAGTGGAAAGAGGGTAGGGTTTGCAAGGACCTTTCAAATGACATGACTCTTCAAACAAGGCTACCATGAGATATAAAAGGACTAATGGAACACCAAATCAAGAAAACCCATGGCGAAAGGGGAGAAGCGGAAGAAAAGAGAGATCAACAAAGACATCAAAACTAGAATGGTGATAAGTAGAGAAGAAGGATTGAAGCAAATTCAGGAACAACAAGAGCGTTACCACAGAAGGATGGAAAGGGCATAAGAGATGAGAAAAGAGATAACAATAGAGCTTGTGGAAGGAAAGGAAGAACAATTCATGGAATGCGCCATGGAGGGTGCTACCAGAAGGTAAGAAGAAGACAAGCGTGCCATGGAGGATGCTGCTGAGCACACCATTATGGGTGCTGCCAGAGAAAGGAGATTAGAAAGAGAAGAAATAGAGCACATCAAAAAGGATGTTGCTGAGTACGCCAATGTGGGTGTTGCCAGAGAAGAAATTGAAAGGGAAAAGGAAGAAAGAGGTAAATTAGGGTTTTTGCTGTAGACTATTGGAAAACTTTAATTAACACTCAAAATTTTGAATATGGATGAGGAATATATAGATGAGCTAATTTGTCAAAGCATAAAGGAGATAAAAGGAGGAGGAGAAGATGCGGTAAAAATTGAGACGAGTTTTGAGGGTTTTGGAAGGTTATTTCAATCAGCATTAGATGTTGACATAATGTCACTCATGTTATGTCAAAAAATGTCCCCTTGGGGGCTTTTCCCTCTTAAGGTTTAGCTCCCAGGTCTTGTAATTGCATTTAGAGCATCTTGCATGTTATTTCTGACTCCTGATGAGAAAACCCTTGGGTCTTGTGACAAATAGGACCTAGGGGGCTGCACTTTAATGATCACTGAGTGAAAATGGCAGGGTGGACTTGGGCGCTAGCCCAACCCTATTTTGAGTCTGCCCTAATTTCAAATGTCAGTTTAGTGACTGTTATTTGGGTCCTATGCCGACATCTAAAGTTTCAATTACAAAATTCTTAGCGGGAATCTTTGTAGTTGCATAAATAAGCATGATTAGGTTTCATTTGCAAACTAGATGGAAATTAGATGAGCATTGTGATTTTATGAAAGTGATTCAAGGTGTTCATTGTGTTGCAGAGCAGTACTTTGTTGTTATTGTGTTTGTATTTGCATATTTGGCATCCATCTCCTTATGGCATGAAGAGCATCTACCTTCCATGAGATCTCCACTACAAGGTGATATCTATTGTGTTTTCAATCATTTATCATTTGGATTTTTGCCTCTATCTCGCTGGGATACGCACTCTTATCTGACAATGGTGTTCGGAAGACTTGAATGTCTCTATGGGGCTTGACCGAGGCAAGCCTCTAAACACCACAACCCCCTCCCACACTCCTTGTGATTGCAGGTTATAGGTGTCAAGTTCTGGGGAGTGCAGTTGCAGAAAGGAGTGGTAGGCATCAAGGATTCAGGATCTGAAAAGAAGCAGGACAATGGATTTTTTTGGGTGACTAGGGCAATAGTCCTTGTGTCCTCCGCAGTTGAATTCTTGGAAACAGAAGTTGTAGTGCAGATCAGTGTCGGAAGGAGATCAAGATTCTATAAAGAAATAAGTATCTTGGAATTGAGCACTAGTCCCCGTGTCCTCGACTTCCCCACCTTCTGAACTTTGAAAATAGTGAGTTAAATATCTCTGTCCCTTATCTCAGTCTGAAAGGATTTGTCGTGATTTGATAATTTGCTTATTGTTTTGCATATTTAGGGTTTTAAGTGAAATTGAGCATTAGATTGAGATATTGTTTGACACATCCAAGAATCCACAGCTTCCCAAGTGGCAGCCCAACTTGATAGGTGATTTCTCTCTCTTAGTGGAGATTCAACTCAGTTGATATGCCCTTGGAATGTCTGGTGTGAAAGGAGGATTCCATATAAACCATTAAAACCCCATTTCCCCCTTTTTCATAAAAAACATTTTGGTGAACCCGTGTTTTTGGAATTTTTGGCACCTTGTTGAGCGTTGTTTGATATATTTTCATTCATTCATCCTATTACATTAAAAAATTACAAAAAAATTGGTATTTTAGGCTTCCATTTTAGCATAGTTTGAATTATTTGGCATTCAATTTCATTAAATTTATGTCATTTTCATTAGATCTAATTTAAATTACAGAAATTCATCATTTAGAATTCATTTGCATTGCATTTTTGTGCTTAATTTGACAAAAAAATGCTTGAAATTGTGTATTTTCATAAAAACCTAGTTTTGCATTAACTAGGGTTTGTAGTCAAAATCTTGTTTCAGATTTACTACCCTTTTCAAACACTCATTAGGACTAATTTCTAATAGTAGTGTTGCATTATAGTGGTCTTCTTGCAAAATTTCATGTCTAGGGTTTGAAAACCTTGCATTTTTACTAGATTTGGCCTTATCGTCTCTCTAGATTTGCACTCCAAGCATGTTGTAAGGGATTTTGCTGCACTAATTAGCTGCTATTATGGTTATTATCTTCTTCCCCTCCTCAAATTACTTACAACACCCCTTTTACTAGGCCTTTGCATGGAAAATTGTTGAAAAATTTGCATATTTTAGCGCATTTTCACTAGGTTTTGAATTGTCATCACTCTATGTTTGCATTAAAAGCGTGTTGTGAAAGATATTTTTGTGTCATTGGACTGTTATTAGACACATGATTTTCTTTCCCTCTTGAAATTTTCACACACCTTTCTCATAGTGATTTGCATTGAAAAAAAGTTGAAAAATCAAGCATTTAGGTCATTCTCATACATACTTTTGCCACTTGATCCTTGCATAGGTTTTGCAAAGCTTTTAAAATCTGATTTTACATTGATTTGAAAACATAAATTTGATAACTTTGCATTGGACATTGATATTACAAGACATTTTATTATGGCATCTTCATCTCATCGCTCTTTGTATCTTTACATGCATCTATCAAAAAACTTTGAGAGTTTCTACAAATTCCTTAATATGAATCGTCATGTTCTCACTTATATACAAGCTATGTATCACAAGGACCATATTTAAATGCTCTTCATTGAAATGCTTGACTATGTATCTGATATTGACAACTTTACATCTCTCACGAATAGCATACCCTTCGATAGTAGAAGATTTTGAAACAACACATTGAAATGATGAGTGGGAAAGTTCTCTTAATGCTTTGGAACTAATAGCTAAAACATATGATGATGATGATGATTCCATAAGTTATCCTACTTCTCCTCTAGTTGAATGTCCAAAAACCCTTAGATGAGAAGACTATGGGATAGCTCTATTACTGATACAACACCTAACCTTTTAAATCCTTTAGGGATAGATGTTGGGTATAATCAAGAGGAAAACAATGTTAATTCGATCTTCACTAATAGAATTTGTAGCAACATTCCTAAATTGATTGTGCGAGGGGCACCTAGTGCACCCTTTTGCTTAAAACTAGTGATTACGGTTCAGTGCTCAACAACCACCGCGACCCCTGGATACATCTACAAATATGCACACCAAATTATTCAAACAAGTCAAGGTGTTCAAAATATGCTGCAACATCCCATAATTGCTCACACATACAACACCTATAATAATAAGCAAAGTAAGCAAGCACAGCATGTGCTTGTCTCTCTTCCATGTTCTCAACCTATGCTCCCTCCACCACCTCGTCTTACTCATAAAAGTGGTCAAGAATATGATCTTGTCGAGCAACTCCGTGCTACTCCGGCTAAGATCTCTCTTTAGGATTTAATACAAACATCACCTACATATGATGGAATGATCCAAGAAGCTTTACAAAAGGTGATTGTCCCACCTACTGCTAAGCCTAATGATGTAGCAGCTCTATTGTATAGTATGCATGTGACAAAAATAGATATTCTCTTTCAACCACATGAATTACCGTCAAATTGAAGTTCAAAACCAATATGATCTGCTTATAATATTTGTCATGATAGATACAAATTTGGTAAAGCGAGTTATGATTGACACTGGGATCAGCTCTAAATGTTTGTGGCATATACTTACTACACAAAATCAAGATTGACACATCCTTAATCAAACCAGATAAGATTAGCATTTGAGGCTTTGATAATCAAGGTAGCCAATTTATGGGTACTATAATCCTACCTGTAAAGGTTGGTCCTGTGACTTTATCTACCCTTTTTCATGTCATTCCATGTTCACTTTCATATAATATGATTCTCGGTAGACCGTGGATTCATGCCATGGGGGCAATTTCGTCTACCTTCATCGATCAATTAAGTTCATTTATCAAGACAAGCTCCACACCGTCAAAGCCGATCCTGACCCAAATGAACTGTTTACATATTGAAAGGCAAAAGCAAGTTTACAATCATATGAGGTTACACAATTCAAGAGCTGATTCATCAATACCTCTTACCACAGATAATGTTATTGCAAGGACTCTACACCATCGACTGCATTGTTTGGTGATGATTGGGTTCATTAGATTTTAATCCTTGCAGTACAGGGGAATATAAACTCAATAACTTTGACACATCAAATGTTGCATCGATCTCATCCAAGTAATCTTTTAAAACACCTAAGAGACCTAAATCCTCCTTGGTAGAAAACAAAGATAATACACTTACTTATACTACAAATTATGAGACCTATGAGGCTTCACCATCTTCTAAAGAAATGGACTCTCTCTATGGTCATGGATTTTAAATATTATACAAAAATCATGACTATGTAGGTAATGGATGTGGTGTAAATCAACAAGGAATCAAAGTACCTTTACAAGTTGCTGGAATTAATTACACAAGTCGGTATAGAATACCGCTCTTTGATCCCACTAAAGCCTCTCGTCGTCCTAAACTTAATGTTAATACAATATCAACAAGACCAAAACAACATGAGAGATATGCTAGATATGTATGCTCTTAACATCGAATTCTATCAGGTAAGTGTTTCTAACCCTTTCTCTCTTGTGTTGTGTTTCCCCCATGATGTGTTATGTGTTGTTTAGGCCTCTTAGGATGACCCTTGATTCTCTTGTAAGGTCAAGGATACTGGGAGATCGCCTCTGTCATGACCCTTCCTCTATTTGTATCATCATTCTTCTATATTGCTTCTCCTCTATTTTCATTATTGTGTGTTGTGTCTTATGGACATAGCATTGTGGTTTGTGACTTGGGGGCACCCTCCTACATGATTGTCCCTAAGGCACTTGTTTCTCCTCTCTTGATTTATTGTTTCCCTTCCCTCTAGGTGGTTTTTATCTAGCGGTCGAATGACAAAAAACATATTATACTGATGAGGACCTAGTGTCCCTTTGGTGAGAAATTTAAAAATGGACCTAGTCCATACATGATGATGGGGTTGTTATATATTATCCGACGCTTGGATAGTAGAATCACTCCATGTGATCTTGATGTCTTATCGCACTTACAAAACATAACAATATTGCTGCTCCGTGCACTTTGTGTATCTCGAATCTTGCATTCCTTGGTTCTTTATGTGAATGATCATATGAATTGTTGTTTATCATGATTATATGGATGCTAACACCTTTTCTTGTAGGGAATTGTGTGTTTGTGGGAACATTTGGAGTCGTAAAGTAGATGTCAACTTCGGGGGCATGGGCTTTGCGAGAGCTCATGGTCCCTTGCTGTGTTTCTTCTACATTAACATGCTTGATATTGGTACATCGACATCAACCACCTTAAGGTGGGGGCATATATAAGGTAAGTTGTTTGTTGTAGATGCTAGAAACGTGTGTTTGTGAATCTTGAATCTATTACAATCACTTAAGCCCCTACGGAGGTGGGATATCTTGCATATCCATTTTATCTTAAGCCCTCTATGAGAGGCGGGGGGATGGTGTATTTCTCGAGGAGAGTGCACAATCCTGTCATTTTCAAAAGTCCTCCAAGTAGGCAAGGAGCGGATCTGAGACTATCCTAACCCTTAAGTGTGTCTTCGGCGATTGTTGTGGTAAATCCCAATCATCAATATGTGTCTGTAATGTGCTTGAGATGGTGATGAACCTAGAAATAGGTTACACTCCATCGCTTGTTTGCCATGTTTTCTCCATGTCTTCCATGTGTGTGTGTATAGCGTGTTTGTTCCCAAGCATAGTCTAAAGACTAGTGGCGTTGAGTCCCTCCTATGCTTTGGGATTTGTAATGGCATGTTTGTTCTCAAGTGTAGTCTAAAGACTAGTGGTGATGAGTCCCTCCTGCACTCTGAGATTTGTATTGCGTGTCTGTTGCCCCATGTGCAGTCTAAAGACTGGTGGCAATGAGTCCCTCTTGCACTATGGGTCGTTGTGTTTACTTTCCTTGTACTTACTTCTTGCATTCATATATGAGAAAAAGAAAAAGAAAATAATCATTGCATTCACTGTATTCACTGTGTTTTGCATGTCTTCAATTGCTATCTTCTCCATGTTTTGCAATGACTGTAACTATCTTCTCCATGTTTTGCATGCCTATTACTATCTTCAATATGCTTGGCATGTCTTCTCCGTGCTTGGCATATTTACTATGTTTGTTGACCATACTTTAATGCATGTATTGGCCTTGCATTTATACATACATTAAAGTGGGGGCTAAATGTTATGTCAGAAAATGTCCCCTTGGGGGCTTTTCCCTCTTAAGGTTTAGTTCTTGGGTCTTGTAATTGCATTTAGAGCATCTTGCATGTTATTTCTAACTCCCAATGAGAAAACCTTGGGTCTTGTGACAAATAGGACCTAGGGGGGCTGCACTTTAATGACCATTGAGTGAAAATGGTAGGGTGGACTTGGACGCTAGTGCCCTAGTCCAACCCTATTTTGGGTCTTCCCTAATTTCAAATGTCAGTTTAGTGACTGTTATTTGGGTCCTATGCTGACATCTAAAGTTTCAATTACGAAATTCTTAGTGGGAATCTTTGTAGTTGCATATATAAGCATGATTAGATTCATTTGCAAACTAGATGGAAATTATATGAGCATTGTGATTTTGTGAAAGTGATTCAAGGTGTTCATTGTGTTGCAGAGTAGTACTTTGTTGTTATTGTGTTTGTATTTGCAGATTTGGCATCCATCTCCTCATGGCATGAAGAGCATCTTCCACTACAATAAATCCTATGATTAGCTCCCGTTTTTTGCTTCCACCCACTGTTTTAATGTATTTTTCTCCATTTTTTTTTGAAAAAGTCAGCACTATTTATCGGATGGCGCTGTTATTGGAATTTTTTGTGCCGACCAGAACAAGTCGAAGCTAAATTAGGCACTAATTAGCACCTAATTTAGTGCCTAACTTAGCGTCTATTTTAGCGCCTACTTTTAGCTCCTACTGTGGCACCTAATTTAGTGCCACATTTGATGCCTAATTTAGCACCTATTTTAGCAACCACGTTAACACCTTATTTAGCGCCTAAATGTAGCACCTAATGTAGCACCTGTTTTAGCACCTAATTGAGCGCCTAATTTATGGTTACTTGGGTTAAGAGTATATTTAGGGTTTAGGGTTTTGGGATTAGAGGTTTAGGGTTTAGAGAGAGATAGAGGACCAATAGGGAGATAGAGAGTGAGGGACATGGCCAGAGACATAGGGAGAGAGATTGAGAGGTAGAGGGACAAAGCTGATAGGGAGAGAGGGGAGAGATAGGGAGATATAGGTTTAGGGTTTATTGTTTAGGGGTTAGGGTTCAGGTACTTAGAGGTTTAGGGTTTAGGGTTTATAGAGAGAGAGAGAGGAATGATAGGGAGATATAAAGGAGACTGTGGAGAGAGATAGGGAGATAGAGAGTGAGGCACATGCACATGGCTAGGGACATAGGGAGAGAGATTGAGAGGTAGAGGGATGATAGAGATGGGAGATAGGGGATAGATAGGGAGATAGAGGTTTAGAGTTTCTTGGATTTAGGGTTTAGGGGTTTGGGGTTTAAGGTTGCTCGGGTTTGGGGAGAGAGAGAGAGAGAGAGAGAGAGAGAGAGAGAGATGAGAGAGAGAGAGAGAGAGAGAGAGAGAGAGAGAGAGAGAGAGATGAGAGAGAGAGAGAGAGAGAGAGAGAGAGAGGAGAGAGAGAGAGAGAGAGAGAGGAGAGAGAGAGAGAGAGAGAGAGAGAGAGAGAGAGAGAGGAGAGAGAGAGAGAGAGAGAGAGAGAGAGAGAGAGAGAGAGAGAGAGAGGAGAGAGAGAGAGAGAGAGAGAGAGAGAGAGAGAGAGAGATGAGAGAGAGAGAGAGAGAGAGAGAGAGAGAGAGAGAGAGGTACATGGCCAGAGACATAGCTAGAAGAGATTATAGGGATATATATGGAGAGTGAGGGACATGGCCAGAGACACAGGGAGAGAGATTGAGAGGTAGAGGAAACAATAGAGATAGAGAGATAGGGAGATAGAGGTTTTAGGGTTGCTTGGGTTTAGTGTTTAGGGTTTAGGGGTTTGGGGTTTAGGGTTTAGGATTTAGGGGTTAATTATGGTTTCTCAGGTTAGGGTTTATGGGTTAGGGGTTAGGGGCATTATTTAGGGTTTATATATATTTTAGGGGTTAGGGTTTAGGGGCATTAATTATTTAAGTTTAGAGGTTTAGGGTTGCTCGGGTTTAGGGGCATTATTCAGGGTTTACAGTTGCATGTCAAAAGAGGCCCTCTCTCTCTCTCTAAATCCGTCAACCATAAATAATGCCCCTGCACTCTGCAAACTGTAATTGACCGGGTAAGTTCATTCTTGCACTCTCTGATTAGAAGTTGGCGTATATTTCGCTCTGTTTTCAGTTGCTGGTATTGGGGGTTCTTGTAATTACATCTTTTGTTAATATAAAATTTTTCTTTTAAAAAAAGGTTGGGGCTAAGCTTTTGTGTTATACAGTAGGGGGATGTAGTCTGTTCTATCTTTGCTACTTGCAAAGTTCCCCAATTTGATTGTGATGATGACCGAAGATACAAATCTTGTTCTTATCCATTCTTGAATAGGCTTATTTTTAATTTTAAATACTGTTCTTTTATTCCTATGTCTACCTACATTAATTGGCCATGTCAAGTTCATTTGCTCTTTCACTCTATTTTTCAGTTGCTGGTATAGTAAGTTGAATTTTGAAAAACCCTATCCTGTTCAAGTCAGTAAACATGGCACCCAAGAGGTTTTGAGTTTGCTATTAAAGGTGATGAGCCTGTAGTTCCCAAAAAAAGACCATTTCAACAATCTCTGCTAGAAGTATTGCCTCGGTCCATAGACAAGGGTCCAAAGAAGATGTTCATAGATGCAGTAGAAGGGTGTCAGGATGCTACAATCCCTATCTCCAGGTGGGATTTGTTTTGGTATTTTTTATGCTAAAAAGGGATGGCGAGGGGACCAGTGGGAAATCCATGGAAATTGGATTTGGCAAAGTTGGTGTGCCCACTGTATTTGTGGATGTGGAATTGATTAGGGCACTAGGACAATTTTACCATCCTACCACTAAAACAGTCAGAATGCCAAATGGATTGCCATTGGTGACAGTAGACAGGGAATGCCATTGTTGACTATTTTATGTTGAACAAGCAAGCTCTCACTCAAGTGGATTTGCAGAGATTTGAATGAGATTACACAAGCCTGAGGAAAACACTAAGGAGAGATGAATTGCCAGTATATATGAGAAGGGGGGCCAACAACAGAAAAATTGAGATTCCATCAAATGCTATTGAGCCTTTCCTTGTGGAAGAATTTGCTGTATATTTCAAGAGAACCTATTTTGCACTATGCCAGGTCTTGGGAATTGATGCACAAGGAAGAATGCCAACTAGCCTAATGATGATGGCTATGAAAATACAACATCTAGAGGTGAACATTGAATACGAGCTTTGCATCTCATATTGAGAAAAAACTGCAAGAAGGATTCTTCTGTGTGAAGGAGAACAAGCAACCCTTAGATTTCAAATTCTATTATTTATTATGTCACTTGATTCTGTATTAGAAATAGAGGGAAATGGTCAAGAAAAATGGATTTGAGTATGGTTGATGAGAAAGGACAAAGATTGCCGACTCAGTTTTGGTGTTATAAGTGGGATTCCTGTTGCCGGAATAGTGACTACATTGTATTTCATGATTTGTTTGTTGTCAAGATATTGAATTCTCTTGGTATCTAGTTTCCTAGGTTGACTAAGGAAGTTAGGGTAATGCTGAGGCCACTTGCACACAAACTAGAGCAGGGCCACAACCGTAATTTTGTTGATTGGTTTTTTTATGTCAAATCATACTATAAATTAGAGTGTATGGTTGCCCCCAACCACCTCACATATTGCCAAAATTTGTATAAGACAGAATTGTATTCATGGAGTTTATGTGGAAAATGATGTGGATGGACAAGGAGGTAATGAAAAGACAAAAGAAAGGTACATTTCTACCTGATGCTACAATTTTTGGTGATTGGTCTATTGGTCTCTGACACTCTTGAAAATTTGCAAGTCTTTTTAAAGGCAAAATATTCTTTGAAATTGGGTATTGAGAGGAATTGTGACAATGAGGGTCATATGAATCTTGTGAGACAATCAATTTTGACTAAAATGGTCATATCCCATCAGGTCTTGTTTGATGAGGATGTGATAAGAAATCTTGTCACTTTGGATGAGGTATACAATAGGAAGAGAAAATGGGATATCTTGAAAAATACTGAAGATGAAAAGAAAAAGTAGAATCACCTATTTCTTAGATTCTTTGTTGAAGAAAAAGACCCTCTGAAGAGAATTGATGCAATCATTGATAATTTTGAAAGTATTTATGGTAAATCTGAGAAGCAGCCTCCTAAGGTCTACTAAACTTCTAGTGAAAAAGTCTGCAGGATTGAGATTCATGAGTCTGCTCTTGATGTTATGTCAGTGTAAGATCCACAGGTCCCAGAATCACCATCAGCAAAGAAGCAAAGGACAGAAGAGGGTATCTCCACTTGTCTCCTATGAAATGACCTGAAGAGGTGGGGGATACTGATGAGGTGGCTAACATCTTGAGGCACATGGGAGATGAGCAAGAGGTTGATCAGCCATTGGTTGGCAACCCACTGATGCACATAAGCCTGAGGCTAGGAAGGGTGAGAAAACACAAGCTAAACCAGAGTTGGAGGAGGATGAAAGCATTATAGCATCCATGAGGTTCATAGAAGATGACAACTTCATCAAAACTCCAGAGTTTAAGGATTTTTGGCTGAAAATGAAAATGAAAGAATATAATGAAAAAGTTGCAATAAATAAAATGGGTGCTGATGAGACACAACATGATCAAATCATTACACAAACTTTCAAAGAATTGAAAGTAGATGAAATTGATGTGACTCCAGAGGAGGCAAGACAAATGGTGTTGAAAAGTAGTATGCTCATCATCCCTGGCCTTGAATTGAAAAAGGTATTTTTGCTTGACCAAGTTAGAAGTCAAGATGATCCACAACTTGTTTCAGAATTTGATTATGAAGATGGAATAAGTGGATGTGGTTTTAATCCAAAGACAGAGACCTTGCAATCTGGACTACTCAGAAGAATACAAGCAAACCAAGATTGCTTGATATTGTACAAGAAATGAGGGGTACAACTATGGTAAAGACTTTACAAGATACATCAGCAACAAAAGCAACTGCTCTCAATGTTCATACTTCTATGTTTACCCATGTTGTTGTGAAGAGGTTAGAACAAAGGCTAACAGATTATGAGCAAACTCAGAAAGTAATGAATGATGAAGTAAACAAATTGTATTTTGAAAATCTGAAATTAAGAAACAATTGCAAGCTATGAATTCTTCTCAAGGTCAAGCCATTGTACCCTATCAGCCCCCTGTGCCACAAATAGCCAGTGATGTCACAATGTCTACTAAAGAATTTAATGCAACAAGATTGAAATTTGAAAAAGGAAATTGAAAGTTTGAATAAACAAAATGAAATGACAAAGAATGAGGCAAAGATGAAAGTTTTTGAAATTTTTGAGAAAATTTTTGGAGCATAGAGTAAAATTGGTTGTGGATAAGCTTGGGAGTGTGCATGATTTCTACTCTTCTTTATCTTAGGCCATTGAGCAATTGAAGATAAACTTTTCTATTTTGGATTTGTTGTTTAAAAAATGGCAACCCTATCATCACAATTTGGTTACGATGTGCTTAGTAGTGCAAAGGAATCTTGATGCCCCTATAGCTTTGAAGCCCATTGAGAAAATAGTTAAAATGATCATTGATGAATACCAGTATGTGAATGGGGAAAGCTAGAAGATGCAAGAAAAGGTTGAATCTTTTACTATGTTCAAGCATAAATTTATTCCTTTCATAGTGACAGAAGAAGAGAAAATCAAAAGTCTTGACACATGGAAGATGGAATTCGGCCAAATAGTATTCCAAGTTATGGATTTTTTGAAGAAGGATGGAGATGTCAGCATTCTCAGTTCAACATGATATTGGATTGAGTAATTGCGTTGGATGCTGGGTATGCAAAATTTGTGATGGATGTTAGAGCTTTGCTTGATAAAAGATGGAAAGATCACCAAGAGAACTTGCTTTAGATTCAGGCTTACCAATGGCCTGGTGATTTTACAATATATAAATGGGAGGAGAAATATCTTAGAGATGAATCATCAACAACACAGGTTGAGGTGCAGAAGAGCAATGAGCCATATGATGGCGTTAAATAACACCACCACATCTTGAATGCTCTCTTTTTGTCTCTTATGTTTTTCTTCATGTTTTCAAAATGTATTCAAATATATTTGAAAATCCAAATTGGACTTATAAAAGACAAATATTGTAATATCAAGGGTTAGGAATACAAAGAGCCATTTTGAATGTGAAAGGTCTAAAGCTTGTTGCTTCCTTTATAAAAGGAAACCAAGACCTTATGGCTCGGAATCTATTTGGGATTTTTATTTTTTGAAAGAGACATTGCACTACCTGTACTTTGAAGCAAATCAATATAAAAGTTGCTATTCTCTGGTGGTCAACTTTTGGTTATCATTTGTTTGTTGAATTAGATTGCTAATAATTTATCTAGTTGTCTCCAATTTACTTTTTCTTTGCTATTCAAATCAAAAGAGACCCCTGCATTCACATTACAAAAGAGGATAGGTGATATTTATCAAACTAAATTATAAAGTAATAAGTTATATCTCAAAAGATGTTTATATTATTTAAAAATGAAGGAAGGATATTCTACTATAGAACATTTTGACACCTTTAATATGATTTTGAGTCAAATAGGTTCAATAAATGTTAAACTTGATGAGGAAGACAAATGTATCTTCTCACTTTTTTCTTTACCCAAAAATTAGGAGAACATAATGCTTGTTATAAATGGTAGTGTTGCAAAGGTGACTATGGTATCCTTTATTGTTACAATTCTCAATGGAGATATGAGGAGAAAGTTCAATGATGAAGGTTCTAAGGATGCCTTGCATGTTTCGCAAAGGCCCAAGACAAAAGTGGATCTAAAGGGGAATGGTATAAATATCAATCCAAGTCAAGAGGAAAATCTAGAATCCCTAGGAAGATAAGAGGTAAAGTTTTGGAAATATGGAAAAAGAGGACAACTGAAGAAGGAATGCAAAAAATTAGTTAATCACTGCCACAATCTCATGATCATTATTCTAGTAGAAAATCCTAGTTTTCATTCTTTTTCATAATGCATTAGTTAATCACACAATTCACATTTGACATCATGCTAAAAAGATCAAATAAGTTTTGTATTTTTTCTCAACTATTTCATTTCTCTATCTTAATTACTTAATATCTCAATATTTTATTCTATGCTCAACTCCTTGTACTTTAAATTTTAATTAAATCTAGGACTAGACTTAAATCTTCTATTATAGGGTATGATTTATTTCCCTACATTTTTTTGAACTCACAATTTCCATGCCTATGTTTAGGATAAAAAAAGATTGATTTTTTATTTTGAGATTTTTGTGGTTTGCATTTGTTGGAAACAACCCAATGCCTTTAATTTTGCATTCCTAAGAAACATCTAGGATCCTTATGTACCCTTCAACAAAGTACTAGGTCAAACCCTCACCTTGCAAACATGACTACGTCTTTCTCCTACTTCCTATGACGATCACATGTTGCATTCTAATGATGAAGAAGAATATTATGATCATGATGTCTTTATTAAAAGTGTTGAAAATGAATAGAAACATGAGATCATTGATAAATTGAAATATTTGTGCAATCAATTAGCTAATATAGATGATAATATGTCCACTTCATATTTCATTGATGGTCTTACTCAATTACTTATCACAAGATAACATGACATAGATACAATTAAGGATATATATGAAAAATAATTAAAGATAAACAAATTTAATTAACATTATTGCCAACAATTCGTACCAAAGATTAAACAATTTAAGGATATTGCAATTCGTAATTTGTCAACAATTGAACAATCCATTTAATTAACATTATTGCCAACAATTTAATCATCCTTTTTTAAACATGGATTGCAAATAATTCTAAAAATTTAGAAGTCTTGGTCATTAACTAAGTTACTGTCTGCTACAATGTCATCCAGTGTATCATTGTCAATGTTCATATGTTCTTTCAAATATTTAATATTATCATCATCCTCATCTTGACCTCCATCATCTTCATCATCATTGAAATCTGACTGTAGACCATCTATATTGTTACCAGATGTATTTGGATCATCATTTTGTAAACCATCCATATTGTTGTCTTCCATAACATCATCCAACTCTGGATTGTTGTCTTCTTGTTCTTGAACATAACCATCTTCAACATCATCATGGATGTCAATTTCTTCAATGTTCTCTAATCCCTCTCTCTCATTTTGTTGGCCATCATTGTTTTGCTCAGTATCCACTAATGCATCGTCAAATACATGCCTTAATCTTGGATCATAATGTATGACAAATATCCATTTCGGGTCCAAAATATCTTCATAGAAAAATACCTGCACATGAACGACATACATATATTAGATGTATGGTATAACAATTTTATTGATTAATAAACACGTATATATTCACAATAAACTATGAATTAATAGATTAATGATCACTACCGCTTCTTGTTTGAGTTAAAGAAATACCTGCTCACAATGAATTGGTAGAACATAAGGCTCCTTATCCTCTGGTAGGAAACATGAGGAATCTATAGAAAATAATCCACTATGGGTATCATGTCTTCGTGTCCTATCAAATGCTTCATACCATCTACACTTAAAAATACAACATTTAAAAGAGCGGTAATCCAACTCAATAATTTCTTGTATTTTCCCAACATATTGTAGATTCCCTTCAATTATATTCTTATCTTTTGAGCTTGATTGACTAGATTGCTTGAAGTCAACCATGATGCCACAATTGAAGGATTGTCTCTTTACATCTACACTTTCTACACGATAATGTCGACCATATGCCCACATTGCTGGATATTTCCTCACCTGTGAAAGACCATTTATTTTAGTGAAAACAAATATAATGACGAATATTAAAATAGTTAATAGTGTCAAAGCTGTAAGGAAACAACATTTTGTAAAATTCCAACTGTACCTTTCTTTCACATCCTCTAGACATGTTGATTTCATCTTCTGTTATGTTTGAATCTATACCTACATCTTCTATTTGATTTTGAATTTGTTCAGTAACCCATTCTAGTATGCAATCTTTGCCCCATTCCCTAAACAGATCAGTGGGAAGTGGAGTATTCTTTGGGTTCGATCTCTTAAATTATCTCCTTGCTTCTAACACTTCTTCTCTCTTTTTATCATACAGATCAATCCATTTGTTCATAAAGTCCATGTGGTACAAAATGAACTTGTCGAGTATAGCACTTTTGTCTACACCTATTACATGTCAACATGTTTATTTCAAACTCCAAATGTCATGCTGTTAATTATAGATTAAATTAATGATTGCAAGAAAAAAAACTACACTGATCATGAATTTACTTACTAATTTCTACTTGAACACCATTAGATTGTGGTTTTTCTCCATCAATAATATCTGATGCTGGTTCTTCATCCCAGAAGCGTGGCCCATCTTCAAAATCCTTACCAAGGAATTCACACAGGAAGAAAAATGCTTCATTCAATACATACCCTTCAGCCATGCAACCCTCTGGATGTCCCTTTTGTCAGACATATCTTTTTAGAGTTTTCATATACCTCTCAAAGAAAAACATCCACCTCATTGATACGACACCCGCATATTCAATGTCATCGACTAGGTGTATAAGTAAATGGACTTGTAGGCCCATGAAACTTGTAGGGAGCTCCTTCTCAAATACACATACAATTTCTGCAATTTCCTTCTTCCATTTTGGCACTTCACATTCGTGGATCTCCTTGGAGGTCACCCACCTAATATAAGAATAGTAAATTAGTATGAACCTTTAGTCAAAAATTAATATGCAATATATTATATCTATGTCTCTCTCACATTAACCACATACCTTGTAAATGCTGACAATCAACTTATGGCATTCCTTAAGTCAACTGTAAGACATGAATCCCCCCTAATTGCCAATGGCATGATATGCTATGAAACACATTTATGAAAAGGTCATTAGTATTTTTTTCTTACACAACATAACGATATCAAAATATATTTAGTACGTAATCAATGTTACCAGTAAATGTTAAATGATGATATATAATACCTTCATAAAATTATGAAAATCATGTGTTTTAAATCTTGTGATATGTCCATCAACTGTAAAAGCTTTAGCTAATGATGACCCATAGCCAGTAGGTGTCCTTATTGAACGGATGACATTTTTTAGTTGGTATAGCTCTTTTTTTTTTCAAAATCCATGGAGCTTCTGCATATGTTTCATTTTCCCTGTTTGGCCACAAATGTTTTCTATCAATTTTGGTACGCGAAAGAGCAACATCTCTTCTCGAAGACAAGGTGTCCTTCTCTTTGCCTGATATATGTTGAAATATAGAATCTGGGAGATTTTTTAAGATGTACATAGGATCTAATAGGTGAGATATTAATAGATCCATCCGGCAAGGGAGCTCATAAAATATGGATTTCCTTTTCATTCCTTCTGGCATATTAACTACAACTTGTTATGGTTCTTTAATTGAATCACCCTGATCAAAAAAATCCTCCCAACCTTTCAATTCAACATCTTCATACTTCTTAAGCCAATCACCTGGACCCATAATCATGGGAGGGCCTCTATTTTCAACTTTTCCATCAAATTGATTTTTCAGGCAATTTCTAAACTTATGATCTAGTGGTAGAAAAACCCTATTGTTTGCGTAAATAAATTTATGTAGATCTTTAGAGTACTGCCCTTGAAATTGTTCTGCACATCTTGGACATGCAAATATCCCCTTTGTTTGAAGCCCTGCAATTCAATAAGTAATGTTAATAACATAAAAAAAAGTATAAAACTAAGTATGAAAGTTGGGATGAAAATAAATTATGACTGTAAATACGTAAATATTTTATCTTACCAGAACAAACACCAAGTCTTGGGAAATCATGAATAGTCCAACATAGCACACCGTACAACATGAAGGACCTATTTGATGGGGGACGTGATATGTCATACATTCTTATGCCTTTCCATAGCAGTTGCATCTCATCAATAAAAGGCCCAAGATAAACATCCATGTTTTTAACTTAATGTTTTCCTGGAACAATGAGAGTTATCATAAGGTGCTCCTTTCTAACACTCATCCATGGGGGAATATTGTATACTATCAATCCAGCTGGCCAAACACTATAATTTGAGCTTAGGAAAGAGAATGGGCACACTCCATCAATTGCAAGACCAAACCTGATACTATGGGGTTCATCTTTGAATTTTCTTGGCCATTTTTCCTCTATGTGTTTCATTGCTTTAGAGTCGGCCAGAATTCGCATGAATCCATCTTTACTCATGTTCTTTGCATGCCAGTCCATCAATTGTGTAAGTGACTTGCAACGAAACATTCGTTGAAGTCTAGCTATAATTGGCATGTGACGTAAAACCTTCTTTGGAACTGTAGGACCTTGTACATCTGTACGATATCTCTTCTCTTTGCATACAAGGCATTCTACCTTGTTTTGATATTCATCTCTATATAAAATGCAATCATTTTTACATGAATGAATTTGCTTATATTCAATCCCCAACTCAACCAACAACAGACGCGCCTCTCTGCAAGTTGATGGCAACACATTATCTTCAAGGAATATTTTAGTTTTTAGTGCCCTGTAAGATTGCCAGAGATTAATTCAATTGAATGCTTTGACTTATGATGAACATGTTTGATATGTCAATCTATACTAGGACTATTTATATACAATATATGGTTTTAAAATCCCCTTAAAGAAATATAAATGAAGTTGATGAATGTTTACGAATTATGTACACCAATTGACAATTGCAAAGTAAGAAATAGATTTCAACTCACTTCAGTAGGGTAGTGAATCCTTTGCCTAACCAACCAAATAGTGACTTGATTTCTAGTAATATTAATGTACATGCTAGTTTTGAGGTTCTACTTGCACCCAATTTGAACACGGGTGTCTTCGTTGCTTGCTTGATGGAGTCTATCAGGTTGTTATCATCAACATTACGTTGGTGGTAATTACCCCTGCTATCATCGTTACTGTCAACCATATGATCATTATTGTCATCATTATTTTCATCCCCAAAGAAATCTGTAAGCATTTCATTCAATCCTTCTTCATACACTGCATTTTCACTATCATGATCATCATTAAGGCTAGCTGGCATGTCATCAGTGTATGTGGATCTCATCAGCTCTTCAAATTTCTTAGTTGATAGTATTCTCTTCAATAATGCTCTTTTCACCTGGTATTGTTTAAAGGATGGTTTGGATTATCCCGTCCAAATCTTAATAACCCAATTGGATCTTGGGTATTAGTATGTGTTTCATCAACATCTTCTACCTATCAACAAACGCAAGCATTATTTAATGTTTGACAACAATTGGATAAATCATAAATGTATCAATTTCAAAGAAATATAATCAAATATGGCTTAAAAAATAAAAATATTGGTTGTATGAACATATATACATCAATTGAATAATGGAACATTATTTTATAGACTACCTTTTTTATACAATAATTTGAATAAAACACAATTTGGACAACATAGTTTATAAAACATCAATCCACACTCATTTTTTATTCTTTGGTTTTCTACCCTTAAGAACATCCTTAGGGAGACCTTGTTCTTCCTATTGACCTATTTTCCTCAGCCAGAGTCAAATAATTCAAGCAACATCAGTCAGTGTGCATATCCCCAATGTAAGCTATATTTGTGATCTTGAAGTCTGAACCCAAATCTCAAGGTCTGAAGCTTGCCTGAAGAAGCTTACCATGTGAAAGAGCTTGAAAAAATAGGCAAGTTTGCTTTTTACATCACCCTGAAATTCGCTAAAATAAGGAAGTTATGTATGGTCAATGTTCTGGTCAAACCTGATTTTCCAGGAGGGGTCATATTCCGAACATTGGGTCATATTTAAAACATTGGGTGATATTTAAAACATCGGGTGATATTCCGAACATCGGGTCATATTTAAAAACATTGGGTGATATTTGTAAGACCACCCTGATCTCTGAAATATCACCCGATCTTTTCAATATCACCCTACCTTCCAAAGATCACCCGATCTTTTCAATATCACCCTACCTTCAAATATCACCCCAAGTACCGATAGGATGATGACATCATCCTTTCACATTTCAGTAAGGCCCATCCATGATGGTGACGTCACCATCATATCCCTCATAAGGGGAGAATGTACAAATGGTGGGGTCCACAATATACAAAGGCGTTTGTATATCGGCCGATATACAAGTCCAAGATGCAAGCGGGATATACAAGGTGGACGCAGCCAAATGAGTTAGTATATTTCAAATATACAATCAAATGTACAAGGCCCAGACGCAGAAAGTTAGTATGTTGCAGTAGATGGATTTTGAAGTCCGTGGCTTATATATCAACATTGTATATGCTGATATACAAATGAAAGATACAAGGTAAGGATGCAAGATGGATTTCAAATAGATATATATTTTGATTGATGCAGCGTGAGGTCCGTGGCTTGCATATATGTGGGCATAGTATGTTTGAATATACAACTCTGAGATGCAAAGAAGACATGCAAGTTGGACCTGTTTCAAAATTACAGAATGGCATGTTCAGCGTTTGAGTCCGCAATTGCATGTACATTTGTGCTTGTATATTGTGATATGCAAGGGCCGATATACAAAGATAATATGCATCAGCTACAATAGAGGTACATCGGCGCAATGAACAAAAGAGAATGTATATTTTGCATTGTATGTTTCCAACATACAATTGAAACATACAAGGAAAAATATGCAAAGGGACGAATGTACAAATGGTGGGGCCTGCACATACAAAGGCAATTGTATGCATATACAAATTTGAAAATACAAGGGGATTTCATAGCTCGATATACAATGCGCCTGGCATATGCAAAGGGAGTTGCAGAGAAGGTTTTGGATGCCGATTCAGGCGGCAAATTCAATTGATATATACACAGATGCAAAGTGATATATACAGGCGGTTGACTGAAACTTTGACTCCCTGTATCTCCTCTGTCCTGGAGAATTTCAGCATGATTCAAAAGGCAAAAGTGCATGTTTTTGCCTCCTTCATTTGGCAGGCTTTTCAGGGGAATGTGCTCACTTTTCAATTTCAGATCTGGAGTTGCATGTTTTGAGCGGTGAACATTCCAATGACTACATTGAACAGATGTAGATATTTCTTGCATTCATTACTGTACCAAGATGAAGTAGCTCGCATTGATGTCCAAAATATCTCTCTGCCACCTGATTTTAGATACTTTAGATATTCAGGGTTGAGGATAGACACGAAAAGGTGTTTGCATTCAAGGCACGGAATATCTCCACCCACCCCTATTTTTTATATTTCCACACCATAACTTCTACAGGTGGGCAGTCATTCCAAGGTAGATATTTTTTTGAGATAGCTCCGAGAGCAATTTTTGTAACCGACTTAGGTTAGTTTGGAATGCTATATATATGCATTCGAATGATGTCAATAGGGTTGGAATTTTTTTTTAGCATAGAGGCTTTTCTGTTTCCAAACAGAGCTTTCTATTATTGTAACTCTGCCTTCCCACTAAATATATGCAAGTCATTTTACCTCTTTTGCTGAGTTTTAGTTCAGTGTGTATCTGCATATGGTTGTTTGTGAATATTTCATTTCCTCTCAATCATCTGGTTTTTCACCTTGGCTAGGGTCAGTTGAATCTGTGTATGCTTGCTTGCTATATTTGGTTATGTTGTGCATCTTCTCAGTGCTATGAAAATTTCTTTTAATCAGTCTAGTGCATCACCCTTACTTTCAGTTTTCCTTTTTTTCATTTTTCATTAAAAGCATTTCTTCTCTCTTTTCCTCTTAAGATTTAGTAGTTTAGGTGATATCCAGTCAAGGAAGCCGGCCTTCTCCGGAGGTCTGATCTCATTTAGCAAAGTCCCACACTTAGAGATCATTCCCATGTTACTCCAGATTGCTGAGGTTTAACAACTACACAGTAAGGGTGCAAATCTGAGTGATAACACTTCCCTCTTCTTTCATGCAGGAGTACGTTTTAAGAAGGGGTAATCAATCAATAACTCATCCCCAATGGTAAGGTCCATAATAGCCTCAACCATTATCAATCTATCAACCTCTCTTTCCATATCTCCATCTTTATCATTTATAACCTCAACAAATTGACAATTCGGTCTTACAGTAGGGTCCCTTCCCTTACTACTATTTATAAATCCTGCAATATTTGTGTGTGTGTATGCATGTCCATCTATATACATAAGATGACCTCTATTCATTTCTTTTCTACTTTCCAATTGGAGATGATGTGTATACATATTCAAATTTAGACCATATGCTGACATGCTAGGCTTATATTCTTCTAGCCTTCTCCATTCACCACTGTAATATGATGGACCATAATATTGCATTAATCTCCTAGTGGTTTGTTCTGAATTATTTCTATGTTTAGATCCCACATGTACATTTTGGACAATAAAGAGGCCTAGATTCGCTCCATGAATATTGGAGGGTCATATCATGTAGCTGTATCCCCAAAATTGAAACACCTCGTACACTCTAGGTAGTTGTTGATCACTAGGCCAAGCACAGTATAGTCGACGATCAAATGTCTCTTTGTAAATTGATCTCAAACTCAGGGGCAAGTCATCATATCCATCACATTCATTCTCATAGGGTATGTAGTCCACCTTCCCCTTGTCTTTAAGCAAATTATGCATCTTTAAACCGGTTCTTGTTCTGTTGCTTGTTTTCATCAATTCCTCATCTTCCGAGCTGGTATATTGGCACATATTTTTGTTAGTTGTATCATCTGATAAATGATCATTACCCTCTAGGCTGGAAGTTGGTGATCCAGGAAACTTTAAACCAAGAACTTTATCCTGCAAGTATCCATTAAGAAAAAATTAGTTATTTAAATAATATAAAACAATATTTAAACGAAGTATACATGTTATTTATATCAATTTGGAAAATTCCTTACCACAATTCCTATTGGATTTGAATCAATTGTAGGAAGCATACTACCGACTAGAAGCTCATCATATATCTAATGTCTTTGTACAATCACTCATTTGAATTGTTTCTTTCCACGACATATAGAACATCCACAAACAACAATTTTCTCAAAGTATTCATCCCATGTACTATAGTCCTGACCAACCTCTTGTTCAGTGCAATCATTTGTTGTGCCTGTAGGATCCATTGTCATATCCTCTTCCACCCACTATCGTCTACGTGATTTAACAGTTTTAGGTCCATGTCCATGTACATATATTTTTTGTTTTCTAGTTGAATGCTTAGGCTCTGCATTTGCTCCAATCTCCATCTAAAATAATCAACAACGTGCATTAATTTATGTCAAGATTGGATAATACATTATAAATTTCAATAATACTGTGAAAAAAGATGGACGTATCACAAAATGCCATCAGATCATTTTTTCCTAAGGAAATTGTATTTGAGTACCTGATTTCCCGCTTCATCCGTTGTGTCCTCATTTGATACGACACGATCTGTTGCCATGGCCTTGTCTGGCCCCTATAATACACAACATAGTCAATAATGTTTAGTACACCAATTACATCATTTCAACGAATATGCTATCCAACATAAAACCTCACTTTAGTCATATATTTGACATATTGATATCATGTTTTGGCCATCCTAATTTTCAAACTTTTTCCTTGATCATAGAATCACATTTAATCACCATTCCTGTGCATTTTCAACCAATAAGTTTGACCTCAGAGGCCTCGTGGACAAAAAAATGACTATCTCCTCTATGTTGTAGCATTTGTGAATTAATAAACACCTTCCTCATTTGGTTGAGGTTGCTTTCTCTTCTTACCTCTATTGTATCTGCAGATTCCGTTGTCATATCTATTTCAACCCACTTTCCTCTCTGCGATTTAGTAGTTCTACGCCGTCCACGTCCTCTCTCCATGGCCTCCTCTGGATCCTGCAATACACAACAATGATAATAGTCACATAATAGCTATGCACCAAGAGAATATTCTTGAATTTATCTTGTTAATACACTCACTTTTCATTAAGATGCACTATGAAAAACAAAATAGGACATTGCAACATTTTGCTCTTCAGAAAAAAGTTTACACGCGGAATCTTGACAACTAGAGCTCAAATCTTATGATTACAAGATGACTACAAATTCACATCAAAAAGACATTTATTTCATATTTGACTCTCTTTTTTCTTTTATGGGTCATTTTAAGGCAATCTATATCTCTCCAAGTGGCCATAAAACCCTCAAAACTATCATAGAACCCTCAAAACAGTCTCAAAGAGTCTTTGGCACCAAAATTTTAAATTCTTGATGGAGGGAAGGATAATTTGGATGTTAATTTTGAAATCACATCATTAGATCTTTGTTAGGTTAATCCTAGCCATTGGATATTCTTTAATTATAGGGACATTATGTTATATTTCACCATTACCCTTCACTCCAAAATTAATGGTTTCCTTTGAAAAGAAAACCCTCCATTAGCTATCATAACACCAAATATCTGTTGAAGTGAACTTAAACATTATGTGCAATTGTCATTTCTCATATTAAGCACCTACCTCCCTTCTTAGTGGTCCCACATGTGTGATGTATGCGAATGAGTCATATGGTACATGTGCTACATGTTTAAAGTTTGAATTTTACTCATATGGTTGGAAAAAGGCCCAAAAAGACCTTTGATTTTTGAGTTTTATACTCTATAACATGCATCTCCTTGATCTTTTCATCTAATCTATGACATGTTGTCTTTGCATTTCAATGAGATCAATTCTTGAAAAATGACAATCCAGAGGTTAAAGAGACAAGTTGATACCTTACCTAAGTTGTCATGTTCTTGAAACCTTGTCACTACAAAGAGGAGATATCTAGAGAGTAATGTCACAAGGACATAACCAAGGCATGCACTATCATGAGCCATAGGGACAACTTACTACACCATCCAAAACTCCATTTGAACTAGCTACTATCAATAATTCACATTATTGGGGACTATCATGAAGAAAACACCATGCATAGGACTGTCATAGTCAAAGTGGAGAGGATTGTCTAGTCATTGTATGACTGTCATAATAGCTAGTGGGTTAGTTACCATGCTTCAACCTAAAATAGGTTAATGAGAACATAGAAATGAAAATCACAATACCATAAGCACACTCCATAAGCTGCCAATATAGTCCCAATATTATGTCATCATGATAGTAATAGAAGAGTTGTTTGGTTTTTCCAAAGCCATATTAGTTGCATAAGGATTGTCACCAACCATCTGTGTAAGGTTGTGAAAGAGTGAGTCATTATTGAGCTAATCATAAGAGAAGCATGAAGTCAAAATGCTATCATGGAAACAAGATATAGCTACTTATTATAAGGACAATCCAAATTTGGTGAGGTTACGTTTTTATCAACTTTCAAGCAAAATACATCATTTTGCATTGAGTGGTGCTAAATTAGGTGCACTTTACGCCATCTTTGGCACCCCAAATAGATTACATTTTTTCCCTAAAAGTCAGCAGTAAAGTCGATGTTAATTGTTCCGACTACTGGATCAAAAAAAATTAAAAAAATTTCCACCTACACATACCCCAAAACAAAAAAAAACAAAACAAAACTTTAATATTGATTTTTGGTGTTCATTTTTTGTTTGGAGATCGAGCGTTTGGGTTGGAGTCCCGCTTGAATTAATATATGAGAAATTCGATAATTAGAAGAGAAAAATGCCGCGTGAAGAGAGGAGAAAAACGTCGTGCGAAGAGATGAGAAATTCAATTTAGTTTTCGACACCATAGGTAAGGTTACAATTACAATAAAAAATTTTCGTTCCCAAATATATTTTTGTTTTGATTAAATGGAGAGGATTGTGAAGAAAGGTTGTAAATATTATTTTGTTTACAGGCAAATCATTCAAGTCTCATGTGGTTACAAAGGAGGAGGGTAAAATTGTAGACATTGCATTATTTCCTTTGCATCCGAGAGCAGTGAACACATTTTTCAAACCCCAATGCCCAGGTTCACTTATCATTACCATCAATACCTTTCTCTGAACACAACTTTCTCACTTCCTTCCTAAAAAAGTAGTCGAGTGCTTTAAGACAAATCAATTATGAGCAAACTAAAATTAGGGCTTTTGAGACAAGGGTGAGCAAACTAAAACAGAGGTTGGTCGAGACAATACGAAGAGATAGGGCTTTTGAGATGATGGTGAGAAAACTAAAATTAGGCCGAGAACTATAGATTCCCTCCCAAGGCACCAATTGATTCATAGGAAAACAACTTCATGATTTGCTCTACAAAGTAAAGGTCAAAAACCTTGAGGAATATAGAAAAATTGGATGAAAACTTTCATACCTGGCGGTGTGTACTTCGTTTACCTCCACAGACTGAATGAAAATAATTTACCCTAGGCTGCCTCAAAATGTCAAGCAATAGAGGGAAGAGAGAAAAGGGAGCAGACTCTGGCCACAATGAGGTAATTCATTGTCAATTTATAGATTTGTAAATGTTTCCATTGTTTCTTTGATTTTTAGTTTTTAGTTTTTTATTTGTAAATTTAAAAGAAGAAATTTATTTTATAGGAACATGGTACTGACAAAGATAAAGAGGCATTGGATTCCATATTGGGGGTAGAGGCAGTGAACAAATTGGATGGTATGGACTTGACAATGCTTGCCAGATACATAGAAAACTGATCTGGTAAAGCCCCTGAAACATTACAACCAAATCAACAGTGTTAAAGGGAATCAATTGATTCCCCAACCAGTCATGGATCGAGCAAAAGATCCAAGAGGAAATTAATAACAATAACCTCTAAGAATGTGGAATAGGGAACATAGGCTTCCAATGTCCCACCCACTCCTAGGACACAGACTTCTTCAACCACCATGTCATGTTGATGGTGACCGGTTGTCATTGATGACAAAAAGGTGTTTGGTCCTCATGTCATATTTCAGGATGTCTTCAAGTGGGAGAGATTTAATGCAGAGACAATGTATTGGTTGTTTGAAATCCGATGTGTCTTGCAGATGCAGAGACTGGTTTTATACTTCACAGGTTTGATCTTGCATCATCAAGTGTACATCATCTTGTTTGTTGTTGATAGGAGCAGGAACAAGAATACATCATCTTGTTTGTTGTTGATCTTGCATCATCAGGAGTACATCTTGTTTGTTGTTGATAGGAGCAGGAACAAGAATACATCATCTTGTTTGTTGTTGATCTTGCATCATCAGGAGTACATCTTGTTTGTTGTTGATAGGAGCAGGAACAAGAGTAAATCATCTTGTGTGTTCTTTCCATCACATCTTGATCAGTATGGTTTATACAGATGACATAATATGCAGTGAAACAAAGTAGTCTTCATCATGATTATAGGTGATCTCAGGAGTTATAATATTTCATTTGAGTTGGTCAAAGGATCAATGGGTGTTAGCATTGGTATAGATGTTCTTGATGATCATCTCATTGGTTTCATTTCAGGGGTTCACTTGGTTATTTTTTGTTGATGCTATTCACAATACTATTGCAGAGAGTTTTCAAGGACTTATGTGATGATAAGTCTGAAGCTTGTAGAGTATGGTCTTCAAGGTGCTTAAGGTGTTTAAAGTCTAAAATTACCTTATTTTAATGTCCTCAAAGTATATACTTTAAACCCTAGTTTAAAATGTCTATTTCAATAATGACCTGCTACTGCAGGTTCATAACTTAGAAATTACCTGTTGAAGGGTTTACTTCCCGTGCTGTCCACCGGCCTCACAAAATTCCTTTACCTTTTGCATCGGTTTATTTTCATGTGTGTGAGCGCCAAAGCATATCAAATGCTATGTTTAAATGAATGATGGGCGGGAAAATCAAGTGGTTGAAAAGGCCCGATGCCTTGGAGTTTTCTTTTGGAGCCCCCGATTCATACTTGAAATGGATTTATTTAAAAATTTGCATTGACTCCTATAGGTAAGGCAAAAAGCTAGGGGAGCATAGTATGTATTTAGGATGTCGTTCCCTAAGCCTTTTAAGGCTTTAGTTTCTTTTTAGAAACTTTACTTAAACATTAAGTGATCGGCCTATACCAATTTAATGGATTCTAAATTGTGAGTTTTTAATTGGTGATTAGTGGATCTTATATTAGAAATTATTTTTTCTAATTTAAAGAAATGACATTAGAGGAGATTTTTTTTACAAGGCAGATTGGATGAAAAATTTGAAGACTAATTTTTTTTGTAGAATATGTTTTGAAGAGTTTTTTTTTGTGTGAAGAATATATTTTTTGAGAAGATTTATGATGGATTTTTATGAGGAAAATTGACAAATTTTTTCTTTTGGATCTGAGGAGAAAAATAAACAGGGGCAGATGAAATTTGTGAAGAAGATATTATTTCTCTTAGGAGCAGATTGATTAAATTTTTTGAAGACAAAGGAAATTTTTTTTTTGCAGGGAAGATGAAGGGTTTGTCTTGAAGATGATTTGTTACAGGATACGAATAAGAGAGATTTTATTTTATCTTAAAGGCAGATTGACAAAATTACATGAAGACAACGGATTTGAATATAAAATCATGAATTTTTTTTAAGGAATGTGAATCAAAAATTGAAGAGTTTATTTGCAGGAGAAAAGCAAATGTGTTTTTGCAGAGAAGTGAAATTTCAAAAGTCTTGTTGCGAAATTTATGTGATCTGAAGGAGAAATTTATGAAGGAATGTGAAAGGTTCCAAGGCAGTGAAAAGACATTCAACTTGTATAAATTTTGGTTCCAGGTGCATTGATGAAGGTATCAAGAAGGATAGAGATGAAACATATAGTGTTGTGAAGTGTTGGATTAGAATACAGATTTGATATGCAGTGTTGATTGGATCAGAATAAAGGATTGTTGAGTGTATTCGGATGTCAGATTGAATAGAATGGGTATTTGACAGACATATATTTGTATTGAATGAAACAGAGTACCCTCTGATTTGCTTATTACATTTGTTGGTAATTTGGTTTGCCAGTGAGGCACAATATGCCAGTGTGGCTTGTGGTCAGTGAGACCTTTCTATGCTAGTGAAGCTTGTGGTCAGTAAGACCTTAATATTTGTCAGTGAGACAATTTGTATTGCCAGTGAGGCATGTTTTTCAGTTAAGCCAGTGAGGCATTTCATGAGTGGTTTTTCTACCCCTGAGGATTTTCCACTCGGTAAAAAGGTTGTGTCTTAATTTCTTCTATGTGTGTGCATATTATTGGTTTGATCATGTTTTGTTTACATCTGTTATTGTAAGTCTTGTGCATATAAACTCAACAAATCATTAATGTATTCCTTTCCATCTGTTCTGTAAGAGAAAGCTTTTAAAAAGTTGTAAAATGTTTGAAAATTAATACAACACTGATTCACCCCCCCTCTCAGTGTTGTCCGGACTCCTACACATGTTTTGCATCTTGCATTGGTACCTACGATACCAAGATAGAATACGATGTGGTTTCAGGGGACGTCCAAATGATGGATGCTGGAAAAACATTTGTGAATAGGTTGAAGGAATCATGCCTTCAACGGTTTAAAGACCATCTACATTTGCCATTCTCATTTAGATAACCATGCACTTGCAAAAAGCAGTTATCCAAGACATGGAGACTGAATTTGGCACAGGTTGGTTTGTAAAGAAGATAAAGCTACGAATGTCTCAAAACTGCAAGAGATTTCGATGCAACCAAACAAAGAAGATAAAAAAACTCCCTCCCAAGCAAAGGCTCAAAAAAAGGCCAATTGATGTAAGTTTGAAAGTATGGAAAGAGATTTTAAAAGCATATGAGAAGTCTGATGCACGGAGGAAGTCTAGTGAGGAGAGTACGCAGGTATTTGAATTTGCTCATAAGATTATATCAAATTTATTAAATGATTTTTAAATTTTATCTGTGCATAGTTAAATTGAATTAGTATATGTTTTAGGACAAGGCCTCCAAGGCTAGGCTTGACAAACTTCGTGCCACGCATCATAGTGGCCAGAGAGGTTTACAGGCCTTGATCTATACATTTGTAAGTATATTTAATAAGTTAAATGATATATATTTTTTAATTTCCTAGGAAAAATTAAATGATTGCATATTAATTAGTTTAACTAGTCCATGTGCCATGTTTTGACAGGAGGAGAAATATGGCCGGCATCCAAGCCAATTTGAAAAGGAAATGTTACAAAGCAAAAAGTGGACCGATTTTGTAATCTGGATGGAGAACGAGGTATCAATAGTTGACTTTCAATAACTTAGTTGGATATTGTTGTTTTAATATGTAAATTTGAATTTCTTGTGTTGAGTTGTTTATTGATGCGTAGGATGAGTTCTAAAGTGCTTCTCTGTTGGCCCTAGCGCCCTTAAATGTAAGATTTCTCTTAGATGACAAATAATTAGTCTTATATCTTTGGGGACCCTTCTTGGTGCCATTAGGATCATAATGACTATACTAGTCTTGTGCTTGCTTACAAAAAGTGGTCTCAATTAACCTAATCTTGTGGTCATTATCCACAACATTTTGTGTGTGCCATGCTATCTCATATGCTTAAGTTTAATGGGCTAATAATGAACAAAAAACCCTTGTTTGCCTACCTCCAACTAATGGACTTGTTGGAACCTAAAATTTCCTACCATTTTTTGCAAAAAAATTAGGTTCCCATGATGAAAAATCTGACTGCAGCACCCAGAAATGCACCTATACAATATACTTCAATGGCCTACTTTGAAGTGTTATAATTTGAAGCCTATTCATTTTTATGTCAAACCACTTGGTAGGCATACTTATATGTCATATGTGAGTGTACATGCTTGATTTCGGCTTCCCACGATCAGGTTGGACAAGGTTTTGCAGTGCCAAGTTAAAGGGTTCTGGTGGTATCTGGTGGTACCCACCTAGGGTTAGGGTTTTAAGTCGAGTCTGCAAGCCTATATTTTTATTCCTTTAAACCCCTTAAGGCCTTAAGTTTTGTTGTCCTTTGGCCTCTTGCACTTTATCTTTTAAAACTGCATTGACTTCCTGTATTAAAGGGCAATTGTCTTGAGGTCCTTAGAGGGGTGATATGTGACTAGGGTATGAAGACTAGGACTTTGTATGTAATCTTAAGCCCTCCTTTCTGATTTGTTGGACGCCTTCTTCACTAATACATAAGGACTGTCAAGACTCCTATGATAGTGCATTAGAGAGGCATTGAAATCACAAAGGAGATAAATGTTATTAGGCCATCACCCAATGGAGAAGGGATTGTCATAAAGAGCATGGCAATGTTACCTTGTCATAGTCACAAAGGGGATAGTCTTTGTGGTGGTAATTAAAGTCACTAAGTTTACATCCACCTTCCTAGGGTCTGCAGAAATGCTTGAAGTTGAATATGCCTATTTTAAAGATCTTTCCATGAGTATTTTCCATGTTTTTACAAATGGAGACCTCCCCAATCCTCATCTCAAGTTTCAAATGCACAATGAAACGATGGAGGACAATCATAACTGTCATAATAGTACATTAGCATTTTTTGTCTCAAGGTGGCCCTTGAGACTGCCAAGGGGATGTATATAGAGTTGGGATTATGGTTTTTGTTTAAAAGCCTTCTATCTGTTGGAACTAAAAAATTTCACATTATTCATCTGCTAAGAATTCACCAAGTCTCCACATAATGTGACTAATGTCCCTCATTTTCAAAACCAACCACCAAAAATTTGTGTGACAAGATCCATTTCAGAATCTGCACATAAACAATCTCATGAATATACCTATCTCTCTGACCACAGTCTAATTCTGATACTAAGTTATCTATATCAGCAAGACCTTAAGTAACTCACCCCAAATAGAAAAATACATTCTTGAAGTATAATGTGATAATCAGTGAGAGATGATTGATGTCCGAACGATCAAAATTTCATATGTTAAAAGATCAGGGAGACATTCTGTATGTATATCGATGCATACTCATATGTGTGAGTAGAACAATTAGAGTGAAATCCTAAAGTTACACCGAGCCTTTAAGTCACACCAACCAATGGCTCATCGCCAGGAAGTAAACAATCTCTTCCTGACGCGTAATATTAAGACTATCGACGTGACATATACAATCAGAATGAAATCCTTAAGCTTCCCCGACCACAAAAGTCACCCCGACACAAGAGACAAAAGGCTTTTGGTAAGACTCTTGCTGATATGTTCTAATAAAAATGAGCGATGGAGATAAGATCATTGGGAAGACCTAACCCGTCAGGAGACTATCATATTCTCTTGACGATGGAGATTATCATGCCGATAAAGATGAGGTAACCCCTATCTGTCAGAGAAACACTCACCGATGCCAAGGAGAATGTTCGCCACACCTGATCAAAATGACATCGGGATGAAAATTATAATATCTCCCTGAAATGACAATAAAGGGTTCTGTTGTGACCTAATCACACATCGCCCCATTGCAAATGGGGACCCCCTTTTTTTGAGCTTTGATGCTTTTTTTAGTCTTGGATGATGTATTAGATTTATTTTATGATGAAGTCAATAGTGTTTGAGTCCAATAGTCCCCTGATGACCTGATCCTGATGTATGTTCTGAGATCCTGAAACTAACTAAGTTTGATATCCTAAAAATCTTGAAAAATTGGCTAAGTCTGAAATTTGGTGGATCCCTCAAAATGTAGAATCTACATATTAAATCTGGTGGATCCGAGACCTATCTCAAACATCCTGAAAGGTATATTGAAAAATATTTAAAGTATAAGAAATTCAGTTTTAGGCGCAAATTTGCTCTAAGACTTTAAGCACACTTCTCCACTTGCAGTGACTCAAAATGGTGCCTAGAATTCAAGGCGCATTTCATCATCCAGACAACCTCAAAATTGCGCCTTGAGAAAGGAAAGGTTAAAACCAAGGTGCCTTGATTGAAAATTGATATAAAAGGCCTTAAGAATTGAAAGTTTGATAAAAATAAGACATTTAAGTCTAGGCGCCAATTCATCCATCTAGAGTCTAGGTGCATTTTGCATGTGTAGCCACCATTTTTAGCACCTTGATGTGAGATGAGGTCTAAATCAATGATAGATAGCGCCTAAGGATGATGTAGTCACACAAGGATGTAAGCAAGTGTTAAGAGCCTTTAAAATATCAAAGAATAAGCCAAGTTCAAGTAAGGCGCATTTTCATACCTTGATCATCATCTAGGGTGCCTTGCAAAGGAAGTCTATGAGCAACATCAAGTAAGATGCCTTTTCTTTTCTAAACTATCCATTTTGGCGCCTAGAGGAAAACAAGTTTCAAAGCACTTCAAATTGTGGCGCGTTGAAGAATTAGGCTTCCCAAAGACACCTTGCAATTCTCTAGGTCCAAAATTCATTCAAAGGAGTATAGGTACCATTATTCATCAAAAGGGACATCATATTGCGCCTTAAGGAAGAAAGGTGTTTTAAGTCAATTTGAATTGATGGAAACACAAGCATGTAAGTTAAGAATCAATCATTGAGAGACATGGTTGAAAGACATGAAGTAGAGTTCAAATTGGTGTAGGCGTACTCTTTAACCCATTTTACCTTAGATATGCGCCTAACTGTAAAGAAGACCACATCCAAGCCTAGGCGCCAATATAGACTTGTATGATTCCCCATTTGCACCTAGCAAGCATGAAGAGTTAAGACACTCAAAATAGTGCTTGATAGTTAAGAAATAGCCTATAAGACCTTAGGCGCATTCTTATACATCCACAAACCCATTTTAGTGCCTAAGCATGAAAGGAGTGTCTAAAATCTATAAAAGGTGGTGCCTTAAGAAGCATAGCCTTCCTTGAGTTCATGAGGTTGATCTAGCATGTTAAATTTCCCATCTTGAACTTAGGCACAATTTCACACCCAAACCATCATCAAAATGTGCCTCTGGGTGATCAATATCATTAAGGGAGTCAAGGTGCCATTTCACACTTGGAGCATCCTAATATGGCACCTTGCAAGAGGAGAGCTTAAGATCATGAAATTGGATGTCATTTTAAGGGTTAAAACCATCAAATTGCCAAAGAAATAGGCCAAGTGAATCTAGGCGCTCATTTGACTCACTACATACCAAAATTTGTGCCTAAGGAAGTATGAATGTCAAGACGTTTTCTTAAGCCTTTCTAATGACTTGGATGCATAAAGGAATAAAGTAAAACCCCTTAGTACTAAGGCGCCAATTTCTACTTGATTAATCATCAATTTGCGCCCCAAGTAGCTAGGCGCCCTTTTTAGTTCCTGCACACCTAAATGAGCGCCTTAGTTGAAAAAGGCATAAACATCAATTTAAACATTCACAAGTATCAAAAGACATCAATTTGCACTAAAATAGATTATAGGCGCACTTTTCCACTCTTATCAACTAGATTGGCGCCTTGGAAAAAAGTCACATGAATCTTCACTATTGATTGGTGCCTTGAAGGAAATAAGCATTCTAAGTTACCTTTAATTGTTGAAATCATCAATATGACAAATTTAAGGCAAAAAGATTTAGGTGCATTTTTACTCCTCTGCTACTTGAATGGGTGCCTAGATCTAGAGAAGGGATATTGAATGTTTAAAACATGCTTCTTATGTTATGAAATAAAGTGTTCATCAAGTAATTGACGTTGTTTCTTTACTGTGTTGTAGGAGTCATCTGAAGGAGCCAAGAACTTGGAGTCACATTCTGCCGAAGAGACACCACTTCAAGATGTAGCTGCTCTAAAGGAACACTTCATCATCATCACTTCAAGTACACTTCATCAATGGCATCATGTCTGAAGACGTTCATCAATTCACCTTCAAGTTTCTCCTGAATCTTCGAGTATCAGAAGAGTCTCCTACTCAATGAAGCATCGTCATCATATACACTACTCCATATGAAGAAGCAAGAAAGATCATTTCTACATCCTGCAAAAGAAGAATCACAGTGTTAAACAAATGAGCAACATCTATTATACATATCTAGTTTACAAGAAGATCAACAAGGCAAGATCAACAAGATACATCTCAAGTGTTCATCATCAAAAGCAATCACATCGAAGACATCACAATTTGGGAATATGCCCACAGAGTAGAGTGAATAAATAGTTGAAATCCATAAATATGCTAAGGTGGCACCTATGTGGCATGTACCTATCATCAATTAATCACAGTTCACCACATCATTCAACCACATTTAATGTATATACAACAAACAAGAAGCTAAAGAGGATGTCCATGCAGAAGATGCTCTAAAGATTCCTTCTTATCCTTATCTTCTTTGAAAATGTGCCTTCATTGCCTCTATTGTGTACTAAAAATAGCAAGCTGTAACAAACTGCCTTGTTGGCACGATCTGGACCCTTGGCTACGTAAATTGATCCTAGCCATTCATTGTAATTTTGGACCACTATATAAAGGCCTTGTTGCCTCATTTGTAAAAGATATTAGAGAGTAGTCAGTAGGCAAGTAGAGTAAAGTAGAATAGAAGAAACTCTCAAAATTCTCTGAGAGGACTTGAAGTTGTTGTAAATATTTTTCAAGATTAATGCAAAAACATTAGAGCTCATTTGGTGTTAAGCATTATCTTGTGAAATGACATGGTTTCTTGTACTTTGATAAAGTGGAGAGATGTTTCAATTAGATTAAAAGTAGATTAGAAGTTCTTTGTTGTAATGCATGTATGTATTGGATATTTGATCAACTCCTAGCTCATGCTTTTAACATTCATCGTTGGTGAAGTGTTGTGTAAAGCTAGTTTGAGCCTCATCATTTGCTTAAGTTCAATTGTGGATGCTTGTTTGAGCTGCGTCGTTCAATGGGTGCTTATATAAAGTCTTCATGATTTGAAAACCATTCCTTTACCTTAGGAGATTGCACCAACTCCATGTAGTTGTAGGCATCCTTGGCGAAGTGGAGTTAGGTTAATCGAGGAGTTTGTCTATTCTTGCATCATCATTACTTCATTGACCTTAGTTTAGTTCGTTTAACCCCTTATCTTTTCCCTTTTCTTTATCATTGTACATATATCATCCACACTGAAAGTAGAGATAAGCTAAATGAGGTATGAAGAAGAAATCTATGTAAGTCCCTTTGTGATTATTAGTAAGACCACATGTAATCACTGAGTTTATCCACCATAAGTCATAAGAAAAAGGAACCTTGGAGTTGCTTCATTGGATCACACAGTTTAGCCTTTGAAGAGCTTTATTCAAGAGAGAGTGAGACTTAGTGTTTTACTCTATTGTTGACTTGTCCAAAAACAATCATCAACAGGTTCATAACTCTATGAAAAGAGTATTTCGTGGAGACACCAACGCACCCTTGGTGACCAACTAGAAACATATGAAAAAAATGGTGCCAAAACAATATGAAGATCAACGAAAGAATAAAATGGTCTCACCAATATGATAAAAAGAGCATCACCCTGACATTTTGAAATTTGTGAATTCCCTGCATTCAATTCCGGTGGCAGCCATTAATGGCTAATTGAACATAATGTTGTAAAAGCCATTCTAATCCCCACTAAAATCAACACAAGGGTTGCAGACGGAGAAGAAGGAATTAACTAGGAATTAGGAGATTTGTGCGCATCATATACAGGTAAGTCCTTGAACTTTCTTTGATACAGTCAAGTTTTGGTATAAAATAGAAGGCTCCTCTGAAACAAAGAAAATGCAACATACTGAAAAGAGCCAAACCAAGGGCAAAAAACATAAAATTGAAATAGAGAAGGGAGAGAAAATACTAGAAAGGAAACTAAACCAAGATCTTGTGGACCAATTGCCCGGTTCTAGACCCAAGGCCAGAAGAACTGCACAATTGAGGGCAAATGTGGAAAAACTCAGATAAATACAAATATGTCAGAAATATACAGACTCCTATTCGAGGGTATGAATTATTCATGTTCCACTATCACAGGAGACATAGGATGGAACCCGTCTGCAACCCCTGGCAACTCAATTTAGGGAAATTAATAGTCACAAATGTTTTTGTCAATATAGACCTTTTGAAACTGCTAGCATACCATTATGATCCTGACCAAAAGGCCATATGCAATCTACGGGGAAAGCCCTTGTTTCATATATCTAAAAATGCAATTTGTGAAATTTTTGATTTAAATGACACATATAACACCCCTATCGTACATGAAGCCCTAGAAAAGGAATATTTCAGATTGGATACCACATATAAGGGCTGGAGCTACCATTACATAGGCCATGGAATGAGGGGAATCTAGTGCCATTTGAAGAAGGGGATGAACCACCGCTTCATGTCGAGTTGTTCAAACCTTGCCTGAGATACACATATTACTCAGTGGGGCAGGTGTTGGGAACGGAAGTTCCAGAATTTATGTCCATAGTGCCCATGGTTATCTCTACGGATATCCAGTGCCATCACACTAGGACATTTGACTATGCTACTTTTATTTTTAAGGAAATAGACTTAGGTCTGAAGGCCTTAAAGAATAGTTCTCCCACAGTCAGCTTCAGGCACTATTCTATTCTCATGCATATGGTTTTGTATTTTGGACAAGAATTGAATCTATGGCTAGAGCAGATGAAAATTTCACAAATTGATAAAGATGGTCAATTGCTGCCCCCACAATTATGGACCTCAATATGGGACAACAAGTTTGTGAATTCCAGTTATGTTGACTTTGAAGAATTCTTTGTAAAAACCCTGTACAAATGTTATGGCTACCCATGCAATTACACTTTGTCAGAAGAAATTAAAGGGTTTTTGAGACCTAAGGATTTTGATGGGCCACCTACTGTAAACCACAATTGGGGGGATTGGTATTGTTTTCATGATTCCACAATGATCAGAGTATACATGTTTGAGGATACCCCTTTTCTGTTGCCAAAAACTGTACCAGATAGGGTGGCATACTTGGAAATACTCAGACAACTTGACTACTGAAATGTGATGAATCTCAGTGCATATGATAAACAGTCTTTTATGCCAAGCACCTTATGTTTTGGTGACTTTACTGTGTTAGCTAGAGAAGGTTATGATCTCATTCTTGATAAATTGTCTCATTTTAATCTTAGGAAAGCAATACAGAGAAATTTTTTTGACCCAGAGGGCTTTATTGATTATGCTAAGAAGAAGCAAAAACTGAGTGGATATACTCATGTACCTTTCCCTCATGATGATGTAATCAGAAATTTGGAAGAAGCAGATGCTAAAATAGCCATTGATGAATATAATCAGAAAATAAGGGAAAGAAGGGAAGTACAAGAAATTGAAGTGTTTTCCTCCGACAGTGAAGGGTCTATGGCCTCTAAACCCCATGACTTTTTTTATACAATTTTGAAATGTAGAATTGAACCATACCAGCCCTCAGAAATAGGATTGGAAATTGAAGAAACAAGGGATAATGATGCTAGACAAGTTGCATATAAATCTTTTATTTCAGATGACTAGTTTATTCATACCCCTGAGTTCAGATCCTTTTTGTACAAACACAAGGGGAAGGCTATGAGAGAATCAGTCTCAGATGTTACACCAGACAACCAGACACAGTTAATGAATGCTTTAAAAGTAGAAGTTGAAAGAGATGGAAGATATGACTCCTGAGAAAGGAAGGGAGTTGCTCAGAGAATCTAGTGTAATGATCTTCTCGGGTCTTGATTTGAATTCAACACTTGTTTTTGACAGTTTTCTGCACAATAATGACACAAAACACAAGCTTAGTTTTGAAGGGGTTGTTAAAGTATATACTGGAACAAAATACAATCCAAATGATAACTCCCTCATGATATGGGCTCTATACCCACCAAACAAAAAGCTTGTTGTCATTGACACTGAAAAAGCTTTTGGCCATGTTATGACATTAAGAGTTGGAGAAACTAATCCAGTTGTTACAGTAGAACTTGGAGTAAATGTGGCAAAACTAAATAAAACTCAGATACAACTGTTGATAATGGAGAGGGATACCTACAAAATGAGCTGGGAAAGGTTGAAAAATGAAAATGATTTCTTAAAGGATTCAGTCCCTCTTAAAATGATTACACAGGCATAAAGCTCACAACAAGTCCAATCACCCTCAAAAGATCAAATGGCACAAGTCGGAATAGATACACACACTACAGTCCTGCATAACAAGCATTCTCATCTGATGCAATGGATGCCTAAATTATGGGATATTTGCTCTAAAAACAAAAAGGTCATTCAAGAACATGAAAGACTAAATAACAGAATACACGATAAGTTACATGAAATACAGGGTAAACACACCTCTGACAGTGCAAGCACATCTGATGCAAACAATCTTATTAAGCAGCATAAGAAGTACCATGACAGGGTCCAAGATGAAGTGAAAGAATGCATGGAGACTTCTCAAATAGGTGTACCTGTGTTACTCAAGAATGACAAAGATTTGAAGAGCAAGGATGAATGGGTCAAGGAGTGTCAGGGAATATTAGATGAGGCCCTAGAAATTGTAAAACATGAAGATTCAGCATCCAAGGAAGCTTGCTCGCATCTGGAGAAGATGGTTTCAATAGAGGTGGATGTTAGGGATGCCATTGAGTATGCATAGACACACCTGAGCTAGAAATATTTGGATCATCTTGCTCAAATCTACTTATGGTTCAGCAAGGCTTAGTATTAAATGTATTTGTTTATTTTCATAATTTTGTTAGTTCTCAAAAGACACTATGAAGAGACGTGGTCTCTTCACTAATATTGATATAAAAGTTAAAACATATGATGGTCATAAGATCATCGATTGATAGGTATCTCTCTTTAATTTGAAGAAGACTGTATATATTACATATAGAAAGAAGATATATTGTCAGTTCTGTTTTAATTAAAGAATTTCAGTTACACATGTTTATTTTCTAAAAAACATAATGAAGCAGAATATTTCTACATGGTGATTTATTTTTGGTGTTCAACAGTTGTGTTAATTTTCATGATTATATGTTATTGTGCTATCTCTAAAGTGGTTCTATTGAATTATTCAGATTTACATTTGTCAGGGCATATTTGCTGTCACTGTGTGAAGTTCTTTGATTGGTTTCTAGTTGATGTGAATTAAAAATCCTTTCTAATAATTGACTTTAATTGGTTCTTGTCAATGATTAAATCCTTTTGAAGAAGTTATTGTGATTGGTTTCCATCAACTCAAGAATTAAATTCCTTTCATAATTTCATAGTAATTCAAGGGAATATCATTGGGATTATATAAGAAGAGCACTGTCACATACAAACCTGCACATTTGCACAAGGTGTAAATATCCAAAGTGCCCAACAGTTAGAGTTAAGCTAGGAGATAAGCTCACCAATCACATACATCTGTTTCCATTCACTGACTCAAATAGCCCAATAGATTTAGGCACTAGTCTTACTCATTTTCATTAGTTGAACATATCCATTAGTTTTGCCTTGATATTGCTTATATAATTTATACCAAATTTGAACCATACCATTTTCAATCACTGTTCAGACATTAGAAGTAAAAAGTAGGTAGCAAGTAATCATCTATTCCGCACCATTTGCCACTGTGGGTAGATCCATCACTCAGCCAAGATCACATATCCATTTAATCTGCTTCATTAGTAAGGTACACCTGCCTAGGTCTAGCAGAACCTGAAGTGTAGGGAGTCATCAACCCTATTTCGTTAGTTCAAAAACATTGCAAATCTAAGCATAGAGCCTAACATCCTCTTAGGATTTGCAACCTACATTTTTGAGACCCAACAATGTCATTGACCTAATATTTATTTGTGGCAAGTATCCGAATAGTCTAAAGATTACAAATTGTTGTCAAGAAAGGACTGTCATAGTTAATTGTGGTACAGTGATACAATTTCATCTTGGTTGAGTATTGTATAAATCTCAAGCTATTTAGAATGCATGGGGTATTAGGGTGTGGTATCACTATATAGGTAACCATCAAGTGATTTCTTCAACCCAATCTTGGCCTATTTAGTACCCAGTGTGAAGAGCAAGATAATGTTGTCCAAGAACCTTGTTACGGTCACAAATGAGGGTAGTCTTAGCTATCGTAACCATAGTTGGAATCCCTTGTTGTTACCATAACATACATGACCTAAAACCATGACTTTACGAGTATGAGTTGTTTGAAAACCAAATTCCACAACCTTTGCCACCATCCTCCCTACCTATGTCAAAATGGGAGTTTTGGAATAGGGTATGGACATCCATCAATACATAAAGTATAGAGGAATTTTGTTAGATGTTGTAGTTGCAACTGCCTTGTTAGACATGTATGCAAAATGTGGAAGCATTGACAAGGCACATGAACTATTTGACAGAATGCCTCAAAGAAATGTGGTCTCATGGACTGCAATGACTGCAGGATATGCACAAAATGGATTTGTTGAAAAGGCTTCAGAAATTTTAAAGCAAATGCAATTGGCTGGTGTAAAGCCAAATTCCACAACCTTTGCCAACATCCTCCCTGCCTATGTCAAAATGGGAGCTTTGGAATAGGGTATGGACATCCATCAATACATAAAGGATAGAAGAATTTTGTCAGATGTTGTAGTTGCAACTGCCTTGTTAGACATGCATGCAAAATGTGGAAGCATAGACAAGGCACGTGAACTGTTTGATAGAATGCCTCAAAGAAATGTGGTCTCATGGACTGCAATGACTACGAGATATGCACAAAATGGATTTGTTGAAAAGGCTTCAGAAATTTTAAAGCAAATGTTGGTGTAAAGCCAAATTCCACAACATTTGCCAACATCCTCCCTACCTGTGTCAAAATGGGAGCTTTGGAATAGGGTATGGACATCCATCAATACATAAAGGATAGAGGAATTTTGTCAGATGTTGTAGTTGCAACTGCCCTGTTAGACATGTATGCAAAATGTGGAAGCATAGACAAGGCACGAGAACTGTTTGATAGAATGCCTCAAAGAAATGTGGTCTCATGGACTGCAATGACTATAGGATATGCACAAAATCGATTTGTTGAAAAGGCTTCAGAAATTTTAAAGCAAATGCAATTGGCTGGTGTAAAGCCAAATTCCACAACCTTTGCCACCATCCTCCCTGCCTAAGTCAAAATGGGAGCTTTTGACCAAGCAATTTGTAGCACTTAAGGTTATGTAATGGAATTTACAGTTGATAGTTAAATTTATAACAAATTTTTTTATGATCTTTACTAACGTTTATTAGAATTGTTGCATGTTTTACATAATTGGAATGACATATTAGTTGTAACTTTTTTGAAATTTTATTATGGTATGTGCACTTTGATATGATGTAATATGATTATGGTTTTGTTTCATATGTTGTAATATTAGCTATATAACAGAAAATAAATTATTGCATGAAATAAATAATAACTTTTCATTTTAAATATTTTTTTTTGCAGAACACGAGTCTTCCAGAAGATCAAGATGATCCTCCTAATAGAGATCTAGATTATGTTAGTTCTGGTACAGATCACATGGCAGAGGGTGATGATGACACAGATATAGAAGACACTGAGGCCGATGATGATGATGACGACGACGATGATGGTGATGATGATCACGATGGTGATGATGATGATGATGATGATGATGATGATGGTGATGATGATGATGATGATGATGATGATGATGGTGATGATGATGATGATGAGGCAGTTTCTTGTAGTAGCCAGTGACATTCATGATCATATAGAATGCATCATGGATCATTGTTGATATATCGTTATGATGCCTCTTTTCATAGTCGCTAGCTATCATATGTATCATTTTCACGGCCTGTAGTGCCATTTTAATGAGTTGTATCATAAATTTATGTATCATTTTGACTTATATCATTTGGACATGTATCATCTTGACTTGTATCATTTTGAGTTACGTAATTTATCATTTTTACTTATATCATTTGTACATGTATCATTTAGACATGTTATTGATCTACTGGCATATTTGACTTTCACTTGTTTTAGTTATATATGATGATCTTATCCATATTGACTTGTCAATTTATATATATTGAAAGTGGTCGATGATTTTTGGATGGATATTTATTACGTATGATGATTTTATTTTACTGCTCAAGATGAATGTTGTCAAAATCAATTAAATTATAGATATTTGACTCAATTACTTACTTTATAATCATATGAGTTATTTAAGAGGCATGATATATTTAACTAATTAAATTGAATTAAAATATATTAAATTAATAAATGTAAGCAAAACAATAAGCATTTTTAGAAGCAATAAAAGACACAAAAATGGAAGCAAAATTGGAAGCAAAATTGGAAGCAACAGTGGAAGCAAAATTGGAAGCAAAACTGAACGCAAAATTGGAAGCCAAACTGGAAGCAAAACTAGAAGTGAAATTGGAAGCAAAATTGTAAGGAAAACCAGAAGCAAAATGGGAAGCAAAAGTGGAAGCAAAACTAGAAGCAAAAGTGGAAGCAAAATTGGAAGCAAAACCAGAACCAATATTGGAAGCAAACCTGGGATCAAACTTGGAAGCAAAACCAAAAGCAAAACTAGAAGCAAAATTGGAAGCAAACCTGGAAGCAAAACTGGAAGTGAAACCAGAAGCAAAACTAAAAGCAAAATTAGAAACAAAAGTGGAAGCCAACCTGGAAGCAAAATTGGAAGTAAAACCGGAAGCAAAAATGGAAGCAAACTTGGAAGCAACACAAGAAGCAAAATCAGAAGCCAAACTGGAAGCAACAAAATTCGGCGCTAAATCTGGCGTTAATCCTGGCACAAAATTCCAGTGCTAAACCCGGCGTTAAAATCAACGCTAAACTCAATGCTAAACCCGACGCAATAGTGAGATGCTATTGGGCACTGAGTTTTGTGCTGGCAGAAGTGTCAAATTCATGGACTCAATTGCACTAAATTCTGGTGCTACCCTATTTTGTTGTAGTGTTCCTTCCATGAGATCTTCACTACAAGGTGATATCTATTGTGTTTTCAATCATTTATCATTTAGATTTTTTCCTCTATCCTACCAAGATACGCACTCTTATCTGACAACGGTGTTCGAAAGACTTGAATGTCTCTCCATGGCTTGACTGAGGCAAGCCTCTAAACACCACAACCCCCTCCCACACTCCTTGTGATTGCAAGTTACATGAGTCGAGTTCTGTGAAGTGGAGTTGTAGAAAGAAGTGGCAGACATCAAGGATTCAGGATCTGAAAAGAAGTAGGGCACTAGAGCTTTTCTGGGACTAGGGTGCTAGTCCTCGTGTCCTCCATAGTTGAATTCCTAGAAACAAAAGTTGCAGTGTAGATTAGTGTCGGAAGGAGATCAGGATCTCACAAAGAAATAGGTACCTTGGACTTGGGTGCTAGTCCTTATGTCCCCAACTTCTCCACCTTCCGAACTTTGAAAAATAGTGAGTTAAATATCTCTATCCCTTATCTCAGTCTAAAAGGATTTGCCGTGATTTGATATATTTGCTTATTGTTTTGCATATTTAGGGTTTTAAGTGAAATTGAACATTAGATTGAGATATTGTTTGACACATCCAAGAATCCACAGCTTCCCAAGTGGCAACCCAACCTGATAGGTGATTGCTCTCGCTTAGTGGAGATTCAACTTGGTTGATATGCCCTTGGAATGTTTGGTGTGAAAGGAGGACTCTGCATAAACCATTAAAACCCCATTTTCTTCCTTTTTCATACAAAACAGTTCATAAATAGAAGAGTATCTCGTAATTTGAAGAGACACTACGAAGAGACACAACCCTTGGACCATGAGTCACCCCGAGTGCCATATAAAATAAAGAGAGTTTTAGTTGAGAAGGAAAAGCTTCAAGCAAATAAGGAAGCATACAGAATAGAAGAGATCCAAAGTAATTTCATAGAAGTTTTAGGAGAGGAGTACTTTGATATCCAACTATAGAAAAACAAAGGTAGAGAAAGGAATTGAGTTAATAGAAGACAACCTAACTAGAAGAGTGGACTAGAGGAAACCTACTGCAAAGTACTAGAGACTTTGAGAAGACCAATCATGGATATTCCTATCAAGTTACTAGTCTTTGAGAAGGATACTACTAAAGTAGTAGAACACATTTTTGTGTTGGAGTCTATTTGGAACCGAAAGGGGGTAACAAGAGATGAAATCAAGCTAGTTGACTTCATAGGCACCTTCGGAATGAAGCATTGAAGTGGTATAGAAAGACATGTCCAAATGGTGATAAGGAAGGGGACGATATCAAGAAACTATTCTTGGAGAATTTTGGAGTTCTGGATATTCCTACAGAAGGGGTCAGTAAGATGAGAGATTTGATGTAGTTGGATAAAGAATCTATAAAGGACTTTGATAAGAGATTCAAGGAGACAACCAAGAAGTTGGATGAACCATAGACTGAGAAGCAAAAGATAGAATGGTTCATTCTGGAATAAGCCCTGATATAAGATCAACCCTGGATGGAAGAATATTTGAAACATATGCAGAAGCAGTGACACTAGCCTATCGAATAAAATATCAATCCTAGTGCAGACAAGACAAAATGAAGGAAAACCTAGAACTGGAGAAGTTAAAATTGGAAATGGAGAAATCGAAGCTGAGACATGAGATTGTGGCCAAGTAGGAGGAAAATACACAAAAGTAAAGGCAAATATTTGGTGCTCATACTATATAAGAGAAGGTCACTTGAGAAATGAATGCCCTATAATACAAGGTAAAAGGCAAGCTATTGCAATGAAGGCAAATATCAAAACAACAACAAAAAGAATAAATTTAGTATACTATGGATTATGTGGAGAGTGGGATGACCATGAAACACCAGATTATCCTTCACAGAACTTCTAGAGGAAAAGAGAATTTGTTGATGAAGAAGATGAAACATGGTATGGTGGAAACAACTTGGTAGAAAGCAACAACATGCCATATGTGAAGGGTATAGAAGAAATAAACTTATACAATCAAGGCTACAAGCAACCAAATTGGAGAAATCAGAGAAATGTCAATGCAATACAAAATTCAAACTCTAGTGATCCATCCTATGGGAATAGCTATAATAATGATGACAAAGAGCAATTTGCAAGCTACAGAGGAGGCTGAGGCCATGGAAGAGGTCAAAGAAGGAGAGAGGATGCTACATGTTTCAATTGTAGTAAGTTAAGACACTTTTCTAATGAATGTTGGGGCAAAAGGAAAACACAGTGTTCATTTTGTAGCAATACAGAGCATGACCTATTTTCTTGTGATAGAGCACAACTATACTTTCGGAATGCAACACCACAATCTAAGAGTGATGAGTTACAGAACCTAGATAATAAAAAAGGGGCTAGGATCATAAGAAGGGAACTTAAGGGTCAAGGAGAAAGAACTTGTCGGAAGAACAATAGGGAGGAAACATACATATCTTCAACTGAATCTACAGAAGAAGAGTATTACCAGAGAAGCCAGACAAAGCATGTCAGAAAAAATAGAAGGAAGGAGAAAGATGCGGTACTGACAAGACAAGGAACAAATATCGGAAGACATTACACCATTGAGATAGAAGAAGAAGACAGTGAGGAGGAAGAAGAATTTGTTCCTACTAAGAAACAACATGAGGAAGTTGTGAAGGAAGACAAATAAACAATAAGGAAAGAGCAAGAAAAGGAGAAATAATACAAGCAGTTTTTCATCAAAGAAGAAGTAGAAGCTCTCAAGCAGTTAGCCCAATTGGCACAACAACACAGACTCATTGAGAAATTGAATCAATTTTATAAATATTAGAATAAGGAGCAAGGTCAAAGTTGTCAACTCTAGAGGATGGGAAAGACAAATAGAGAATGGAAGACAAAGCCACTTATGGTGGATGTTCATATCAATCACATAAAAGTCCAGAATGTTATGATAGATTTGGGAGTAGATGTCAACATGATCATAAAGAAGCTTTGGGAACAGTTGGGAAGACCTAAAGTAACAAAGATAACTTACAACATAATCTTGGCAGATGGATCAAACATGCAGACAATAGGAACATGGAATCAAGTGGAAGTTAACCTAATGGGGGTTAAACATGTTTTAGACTTTATTGTTGTAGCCATGAAGGATCAAGGTGAAGCTTTCAATGCACTTTTGGGCTTGAGATGGTTTGTAGATGCAAACGGTATCATAGACTCCAAAAAAGAAGAGCTATCGTTTTCTAATGATAACAAGATTGTCAATATTCCTTTGGGATCATCAATGGAAGAAGCATACATAGAAGAAGTCAATCAGAGAGAAGACAGTGAGAAGGATTCAAATAATATCTACACAAATTCAAGGTTGGATGCAGGAGAAACAACAGAAGAGCCTAACTCTGAGGGAGAACTAGAGATAGAAGATGATTACTACATCACACATAGTGAAGAAGTTCTAGAAGCCTAGTTGAGAGAAGAACCGGAACTAAAAACATGGAAAATGCTTGGTTACCGAAGGATATTCATGGTCAGAATTGACAAAGAAGATAGATTGCAATCCTTCGCACTTCATCAAAACCCACCAGAGATCACATGCGGTGTAGCTATGGAGGAAACCAAAGACATGAATCATGTTAAGAAAAGTGTCTCAACCTTACAACTTTGAAAGATTACCATTCTTCCCAGTTTTGGTCTTTTTGAATACCTTTATCTTGGATAATGGTCTGGAACTTTCAAAGTTTCCAAAGTTTCCAAGAGAGCTAACAATAGCGAGACTTACTATTTTTAGTAAGTTCTTCGATTGATCTTGGATTGAATTGAAATTTTTCCTAGAAGGTGAGGAACAGCTAAGTGAACATCTCGGGTGAGTTTTGTCTCAAGATCATATCTGGATTGCGAGATATTAAAGTTTCTATTTTTTGAAACTGCCAGAAAAAGTCTTTGAACTCAATTACCGGAATCTAAACTTCTCTAACTATCCCAAAAATTGGGACAACTGGTGTAGCTGATTATAGGGTAATAGATCTCTTCACGAGCTTTCCAACGCATTAAACGGTTTGTCAATCGGACACCCGGATCAAAAGTTATGGCCTCCGAAAGTTGGACCTTCTGTTTTGGGAAATGTAAAAACGTGTTGGACACATAAAAGAGATGTAAAGGGGAGAGTTACACGTGTTGGTGTGTGGTTTGGCACATCACAAGGCATCTTTGATTGGAGATAATTTGGGCGCCACTTTTTGGGTGGTTTTAGCTCATGGTTTAGTAATTACCGTTGGCGGTGTACTGTATTGTATCTCCTATATATCAGGAACTTGAGATGGAGGTTGAATGTAAGAATCTTATAGATGTTGAATTCCCTCTTGGATCTCTGGTTGTATATACTCCTATAAAAGGTTGCTCTACAAGTATATTGTAATATTTTTAATTTTTGAATAATATATTGGGCGGCTTTGGAGTGTGGGGTTTTTTACCTGAAAGGGTTTTCCCCACGTATATCTTGTGTTGTGAGTTTTGTGTTTGCATTTGGAAGTTGTTATTATCTTTTTGTTAATGTGCATCTTAATCTGTAACTGTAAAAGAAAAATTTGCATAAGTCTTTCCTCATTAGATCAGTGTAGGAAGCGTTTTCTGCATACCTTGCTTTCTTTCAGTTGGTATTAGAGCCTGATCACCTTTAGTTCTAGTTGTTGGGTAGAAAGTTTTTTGAGCTGATCTTCGTTTGAGTGGGAGCTTGTGTAGAGGATTTTGAAATCTTTATTGCAGGTAAGATATGGCGAGCACATCTGGGAGGTTTGAGATAGAGAAGTTTAATGACAGTAATTTCGAGTTGTGGAAACTCAAAATGGAGGACATGCTTGTAGATCAGGATTTATGGGAAGCTGTATCTGGTACAAAACCAACGGCGATGTCTCAAGAAGACTGGAATCTCAAAGATCAAAAAGCTAAGGGTTTGATAAGACTCTGTTTGGTTGATTCAGTGCTCTTGAATAGCCATGAAGAGAAGACTGCAAAGGAACTTTGGAAGAAGCTTGGAGATGTTTATCAAGCTAAATCCCTAGTGAACAAGTTATTCTTGCGAAAGAAATAGTATTCTCTGAGGATGGAAGATGAAGGATCTGTCGCTGATCACCTGAATACATTCAATATGCTTGTTGCCCAGTTGACTTCTATTGGTGTGAAGATGGAGGAGGAGGATCGATGTGACATTACTGTGTTCCTTACCAGATTCATGGGACCACCTTGTTATGGCCATTGGGAGTACCACTACCACCTTCAAGATGGATGAAGTGGTTTCTTCACTTTTGTCTGAAGAGATGCAAAGAAAGTCTTCTGAAGCAGTTAAGGAGGCTCTTGCGATTTATGGTAGATCTAAAGAGAAGGGAAAGAAAAAGGATAAGAAGAAGGAAGAAAAATGAAGATCCAAATCCCGTGGGAGATCTAAGTCTCCCGAAAAGTCCAAGGTCCTCTGTTGGAACTATGGAAAACTTGGTCACTTCCACAAGGAGTGTAAGGAGGTGAAAAAGAAAAAGAAGAAGAATTATGATTCATATTCTGACAAGTCCTCTCAGGATGAAGGAGAAGTATTTGTCGCTGCCTTGGCAACTCATGCATTTGAGGATGTGTCGCTTATTGACTCTGGTGTATCTTTTCACATGACCTCACATCGGGGCTGGTTTTTGAAGTATGAAGAATACAATGGTGGAAAGGTGTACTTGGGTGATGATTCTCACCTGGACATTGTTGGCCGTGGAAGAGTCTTGATTCGATTCCCTGATGGATGAGTAAAGGGAATCAATGGTGTTTTGCATATCCCTGGTTTGACATGGAACCTTCTTTCTGTAAGTAAATTGAATGATGTGGGTGTTCAGGTTATTTTATCGAATGGAGGATGCAAGATGACTAGAGGATCTATGGTGTTAGCTAAGGGTGTTTGGATTAGCACTCTGTTTCAGCTTGATGCATATGCAATTTAGTGCAATAGTGCCTCTGTTTTGAAGAAGACTGTTGCATCTACTTCTGATGGTCGTGCTTTTTGGGTACCTAAGGGTGCTCATTCTATGGAGATGAAACTTCTAGTTGAGAAGACAATGTTATGGCACCAAAGGCTTGTTCACATTGGTGAAAAGGGTTTGAGGACCCTGAAAAATAAAAATCTTGTTGAGGGTATGAATGACTGTAATCTTGAGTTTGATTTCTGTGAACATTGCATTTATGGAAAACAAAACCATGTTCAGTTTTATTCCAATTCTCATAAATCTTCTGAGGTGTTAGACTTGATTCATTCTGATGTGTTTGGTCCTATTAATGTCCCTTCAGTTTCAAAATCTATTTACTTTATTTCATTTATTGATGACTACAGTAGAAGGACATGGGTGTATTTCCTTAGAAGTAAATATGAAGTCTTTAATAAATTCAAAGAGTTCAAAGCTCTTGTAGAGAATTAGAAGGATAGAAAGATTAAGTGTTTGAGGACTGACAACAATGGTGAGTTCTGTTCAATAGATTTCGACAAGTTTTGTAAAGAACAGGGGATTGAGAGGTAGAGAGGATGAATAGAATGTTGATAAAGAGGGCAAGGAGTATGCTAAGTGGAGCTAGTCTTGAACAAAATTTTTGGGCTGAAGCTGTTGCTACCACTTGTTACCTGGTTAACAAGTCTCCTACATCAACGCTCGTTGATAAGACACCTATGGAGGTATGGTCTGGTAAAAAGCCTTCATTAAGATATATTTGATTATTTGGTTGTGAGGTATATGCACATGTGCCTAAGGAGAAGAGGTCTAAGTTGGAGAACAAGGTTGTAAAGTGTATCTTCATCGGTTATGGTATCGGTGTGAAAGGGTACAAGCTTTGGGATCTAGTAGCTAAGAGAGTTCTGTATAGCAGAAACGTGATCTTCAGAGAGCTCAATCCTTCTTCTGTTGTCTTACAGCCAGAGAAAGAAGAGAAGATGATGTGGTTCAGCTTCCTTCCACCCCTGAGAAAGTTGAACCAAAAACATCTATTGGACCTGATAATGAGGAGAGCTCTAGTAGCTCTGAAAGTTCAGAAGAAGATGAAGAACTTCAACCTCAAACTTTAAGGAGGTCCACGAAGATAAGGCAGCATCCTAATAGGTTTGGTTATTCATTGCATGATTCCAGTTGTATTTTTGCTTTGATTTCTAACACTAATGAGCCTAGAACTATGAAAGAGGCTATGGGTATGAAAGATGCAAGTTCCTGGAAGGAGGCCATGGAAGAGGAGATGGCTTGTTTGGAAAAGAATAATACTTGGGACTTGGTGCCGTTTCCTGAAGGACAAAAACCTATTGGATGCAAATGGGTGTTCAAAAAGAAATTTAGTGTAGATGGCAGTGTTGAGAAATATAAGGCTAGATTGTTTGCGAAGGGGTATTCTCAGGTGGAGGGAATTGACTATGGTTAGATTTTCTCTCCCGTTACAAAGTTGACATATATTTGGTTCCTGTTATCTCTTGCAGCAACGTATGATCTAGAAGTGGTACAGATGGATGTGAAGACAACATTCCTTCATGGTGACTTGGAGGAGGAAATATATATGTCATAGCCATAGCACTATGTGGTGAAAGGTAAAGAAAATCTAGTTTGCAAGTTGAAAAAGTCTTTGTATGGTTTGAAACAGTCTCCTAGGATGTGGTACCAAAAGTTTGATGCCTTTGTGTTGAGTATTGGATTTCAGAGATCGAAATCAGATCATTGTGTTTACTACAAGTTTGACAATGATAGCATTATCATTATTGCATTGTATGTCGATGATATGTTACAGATTGGGAATGGTAAAAGTTTGATTTCTGATTTGAAGTCTCAGTTGTCAGCATAGTTTGAGATGAAAAATCTAGGGGCAGATCGGTACATTCTGGGAATGGAAATCAAAAGAGACAGAGCAAACAAAAAACTTTGGTTAGGCCAAAGTAAGAATGTTAACACTGTGTTGGAGAGATTTAGCATGATGGATTGTAGACCCTTGACTGTTCTTGTTATAATGGGGACAAAGTTATCTGTTAAAGATTGTCCAAAGTCTCCTTTTGATATAGAGGTTATGAGCAGAGTTCCTTATACTAGTACAATTGGCAGTTTGATGTATGCGATGGTCTGCACAAGACCAGACATTGCCCAAGTAGTGGGAGTCCTTAGTCAATTTATGGCTAATCCTGGATGGGTACATTGGGATGCAGTGAAGAGAGTGTTCAGATATTTGTAGGGTACTTCTGAGTATTCCTTATGTTATCATGGTTATCCTACAGGACCTCGGCATTCACTTTGTATTCATGGATTTGTGGATTCAGATTGGGCAGGTGACATTGATAGCAGGAGATCCACCAGTGCCTATGTGTTCACTATGTTTGGTGGTGCTATTAGTTGGATGAGTAAGTAGCAACCTATGGTCACTTTGTCCACTACTGAAGCTGAGTACATGGTAGAAACTCATGCTTTTAAAGAAGCCATTTGGCTTAAGAGATTGTGTTCTGATGTTGGGTTTGATGTAGGGAAGATTACTATTTGTTATGACAGTCAGAGTGCCATATGTTTGGTGAAGAATCCTAATTTCCACGCAAGGACTAAGCATATTGATGTCCAGTACCATTTTGTTTGTGATATGGTAGAGGATGGGAAGGTAAATTTAGAAAAAGTTGAAACTTTGATGAATGTTGCAAATTCCTTGACAAAACCTGTGAGCACAGAAAAGTTTAGATGGTGTTCAGAGTCTATGGGCCTCACAACCCCTAGCAATTAAATCATGGTGTTGATACTCCCTTTGCTCTTGCAAGGTGTTCGACAAGTGGGAGCATGTTAAGAAAAGTGTCTCAACCTTGCAACTTTGAAAGATTACTATTCTTCCCAGTTTTGGTCTTTTTGAATACCCTTTATCTTGGATAATGGTCTAGAACTTTCAAAGTTTCCAAGAGAGCTAAAATATCGAGACTTACTATTTTTAGTAAGTTCTTCGATTGAACTTGGATTGACCTAAAATTTTTCCCAGAAGATGCGGCATAGCTAAGTGAACATCTAGGGTGAGTTTCGTCTCAAGATCATATCTGGATCACGAGATATTAGAGTTTCTATTTTTTGAAACTGCCAGAAAAAGTCTTTGAACTCAATTACTGAAATCGCAACTTCTATAAACATCCCAAAAATTGGGATAACTGGCATAGCTAGTTATAGGGTGATAGATCTCTTCATGAGCTTATCGATGCATTAAACGGTTCATCAATTAGACACCCGGATCAAAAGTTATGGCCTCCGGAAGTTGGACCTTCTATTTTGGGAAATGTAAAAATGTGTTTGACACATAAAAGAGCTGTAAAGGGGAGAGTTACACATGTTGGTGTGTGGTTTGGCACATCACAAGGCATCTTTGATTGGAGATAATTTGGGCGCCACTTTTTGGGTGGTTTTAGCTCATGGTTTAGTAATTACCGTTGGCGGTGTACTATATTGTATCTCCTATATATCAGGAACTTGAGATGGAGTTGAATGTAAGAATCTTATAGATGTCGAATTACCTCTTGGATCTCTGGTTGGATATACTCCTATAAAATCTTGTTCTGCTAGTATATTGTAATATTTTTGATTTCTAAATAATATATTGGGTGGCTTTGGAGTGAGGTTTTTTACCTGAAAGGGTTTTCCCCACGTATATCTTGTGTTGTGAGTTTTGTGTTTGCATTTGGAAGTTGTTATTATCTTTCTGTTAATGTGCATCTTAATCTGTAACTGTAAAAGAAAAATTTGCATAAGTCTTTCCTCATTAGATCAGTGTAGGAAGCATTTTCCGCATACCTTGCTTCCTTTCAAATCAAAGACCTCACCGCGCAAGTCATATTTTGAAAGGAATTTGACATATCAAATTGCCTAGGTTTTCAGGAGTACATAATCTGCATACATATCTAGGCGAAATGGAGATAGTTTTTTTAGATGAAGACATAAGATTACAAGCTATAAAACACACATTGGTATGCAATGCCACAAATTGGTGGAACACACATAAAGACACAATAAATTGATGGCCAGTATTCAAAATACTCATCAAGACAAGATATTTACTGAAGGAAGGAGAATATGACATCATACCTAAATACTCAAGTTAAATCTCACCGTAAGAACATTTATCCATGTGTACAATGGTATGAGAGAAAGGAATGAATATAATGAGATACTATATACCAATTTCTTCTATTGGACATTGTCACCAATCACACAAACATGGTATATAAATCAAGAATGAAGGAAAGAAACTAGATATTGGGAAGAACTGCAAAAGGACTTCATTCACATATTCTCATTCTTTAGTCTAGAAAAGAACATATACACAACACTACTCAGAATCAAGGAGATCATCCTTCAACAAGATGCGGAAGAAGAAGCAAAACTGGAACAATGTCCACCACTAGCAAGAATAGAAGGCATATGGAAAATCATAGAATGGATGGATAAAGAATCATACCCGGAGAAACACAAATGCTACAAAACAACACAACAGGAGGATGAAGAGGGTAGCGAACTAGAAATAAAGATTGAGTAAGGAGAAAGAAAGCTGGCAGAATCAACAGATATCAAGGAAAAATACTACAAGAAGGCCATCCAGCTAAGGGAAGAGAACATTGCCAAAGAAGGAGATCCTAAGCTAGCCAAAATAGGAGACTATTGGGATGAGAAGGTAGTGGCGCAAGTAGTAGAAATTTTGTCTGAGTATGAGGATTTGTTGCCTAGAAAATTCACAGAGATGAAGGTAATCAAAAAGGAGGCTGGAACAATGAAAATTCAATTAAAAGAATGCAGTAAACCAATCAAGAAAAGGCCATACAGGTTGAATCCAAACATGAAGAAAAAAGTGAAGGTAGAACTTGATATGATGCTTGAAGCAGGGATCATAAAACTAGTGGAGGAAGCAAAATGGATTAGTCCAATGGTAGTGCAGAATAAGAAAATAAGAGATATCAAGATTTGTAGAGACTATAGAGAATTGAATAAAGCTTGTAATCACAATCCTTTCCCTACACCATTCACAAAGGAAATCTTGGAGTCAGCTTTCGGTAGGGAAATCTACTCCTTCATTGATGGATTCTTCGGATACCACTAGGTAAAAATTAGAGAGGAGGACCAACCTAAAACAACATTTGCTTCTGAACTAGGATCTTTCATGTATACTGTTATGCCATTTGGATTGAAAAATGCACCTACAGTATTTGGTAGAATTATGGTAAATGCATTTAAGGAGTTTATTCATGATTTCCTAGAAGTCCATTTGGATGATTGGATTGTATTTGGACTAATAAAAGATCACACACATACATTGAGGTTGATGTTGAATAAATGTAGAAGCTTGCAAATCTCCCTGAACTTGAAGAAAAATACTTTGCGGAACCATTTGGAACACTACTGGGTCATATAATATGCAAAGAAGGATTGATGGTTGATCCCTTGAAAGTTGAATTATCCAAAACTTACCACCACCAAAAATTGCATATGATGTCAAAACGTTCCTAGGATATACCAGTTACCACTACATTTCATCAAGAGTTATGCAGCCATCTCAGCACCTATAGAAGAACTATTGAAGAAGAAATAGGGCAAAAGTATTACTTGGAATGAGCAGCACCAAAAGGCATTTGACACATTGAAATAGAAGATAGCAGAAGCACCGATACTCATATTTCCGGATTGGGATAACACATTCCATGTTCATGTTGATGCATTAGGGATTGCAGTAGGAGCAATATTAACTCAACCAAGGGGTTCTAAGGATCATCCTATAGCATTTGCAAGCAGGAAGTTGTCAAAAGCATAGAAGAATTATACTACAACTGAAAGAGAATCCCTAGCAATGGTGTATGCATTACAGAAGTTCAAAAATTATTTGTTGTCGACACCTTTTGTATTCTACATTGATCATGAACCATTGAAATACCTACTCAACAAACCAATTATTCAAGGAAGAATTTGTCAGTGGCTACTCTTATTTTAGGAGTTTAAATTCTCAATCATGGTGAAACCAGGAAAACATAATCAGGGACCAGACTACTTGTCCAGAATTGAGACAGGGGAAGATCTAGAGGTGCATGAAGAAGAACTACCTAGCGTAGACCTTTGCAGAGTGAATGCGGTACCAGGAGAATTGAAAGATATAACGTACCTATTGGCTACAAGTGAACCTCCAATATAGAAAGACAAAACCTAATGCGAAAGTCTTTTCCATATATATTGATTGATGGAGAGCTACATGTTTGAGGAAAGGATGATATCATCATAAGGGTAGTATATGAACATGAAAGAGAAGAAATTATGAGACAAGCACCTGAAGGAATAGCAGGACATAATGTCGGATAGATGACAATAAGAAAAATTAAACTAGTTGGGTTATGGTGGCCTACACTTTTCAAAGATGCAAAGAGATATGTTAAGAATTGTGATGTATGTCAAAGAATAGGGAAACCTACTGCAAGCGATGAGATGCTATTGACACTAGTTCCAACACAGTTACCTTTTTAGAAGTAGGCTATTGATTTCATTGGACCTATAACCCACCGACAAATCAATCAAAAGCTAGATTCATCATTACCGGAGTAGAATATTTGACTAAGTGGGCTGAAGTACAACCAACTTAGGATTGCACCACAAAATCTACCACCAGATGAATGTCTATGAGAACATAATAACCATATTTGGCCACCCATTGAGTATAACTAGTGATCAAGGCAATCATTTTGTAAATAAGATGATTTCAGAGCTACTGGACAACTTCATGATAGCACACAACAAGAGTTCATCATATCATCCAAAAGCAAATGGAGCAAGTGAAGCCTTGAATAAGATCTTTGGGGTAGCATTGACAAAGATGTGCAACAGGAACAAGACAAACTAGGATCTAAAAGTATCTGCAGTATTCTGGGCATACAAAACAACCTTCAAAAGAACCACTAAGTTCACTCCCTATGAACTGGTGTATGGAATAGATGCTACAATACCGGTACACTTCATATTGCCAAATTTCTGCACAGCAAGGACTCTCAATCTGAGTGAAGAAGACTCTCTCACATAGAGGATTGAAGAATTAGAGAAAATGGATGAGGACATATTGATGGCAGCATATAATATGAACCTGGAAAGGAAAAGACAGAAAGCCTGGCATGATAGAAACCTGAGGAACAAGACATTCAAGGAAGGTGACTTAGTACTCCTGTATGACAACAAGTTTAAGAAGTAGGGAAAATTGAAGACAAGGTGGTTGGGACCCTTCTACATCAAAGAAATTGCAAATTCCAGAGCAATCAGATTGAAGAATATGGAGTGTTAGATATCAGCTAGCTATGTCAATGGTGCAAGACTCAAGAAATATTTTCAACTGGAGTAGAGCATGTCTTGAGGACAAGACATAATTTTGAAGGGGGGATGATGTTAGCAGGGTGTAGGGCATAGAGCAGAGCCTACCAGAAGCTGGCACATACATTATGCGAAGGTTACAGGCTGGCAGAGGATGTTAGAAGACACATCCCTAGATGTAATAGATATAGTATAAATAGATATAGGATATGATGATATAGTATAGGAGGATAGAAGTAAGATATGAGATAGTCTGATGATGATATGAAGAATGACATAGAAGTCATGTATGTAGAGGGATGAGGCAGAGACCTAGACCTGTCGGAGGATGAATGTATGACATTTGATTATTGTTTACAAATATATATGGAGATTTGTCGGTATCAGATAATTCTTTGTTGTCTTATGATTGTGATCTATTTATGATACTATGTTTTTGTTATTCTTCGTGTTTTGCTATCAATCTCTAGCTACTTGACCGGGGTATAAACTAACTACAAAGACTTGACTGAAGACCAAATCTCCAAACTGGTATCCCTCCTCATTTCTTGCCAACAATGTCATCCCCCTTGATGCTTTCAATATTGTTCTTGGTAGTCTGAATCTTTATGTTAAATATGATATATTCATGATAAGGGATAATAAGTATCGGTGGGTCAAAGACGAAGACAAATATATAATCAACATTTGACACCAAAGTAAGACCAAGGTAGCTATGGTAAGTGTTAATCAAGAAATCAAATTAATTCAAGAAACTAAATAATTTTTATTGCATTTGCTTAATGATAAGAGTGAAGATAGGATTGGAATTCCTATCATGACTAACTCAAAAATAAAAGGCTTGGATAAAGTTTTGCCATCTTTCTAGTAAGTGTTTGCAAAAGCAAAAGGGTTGCCACCAAGAAGGGAGGTGGAGCACAAGATTCAACTCCTACTAGAATCTTCTCTATCAACCATTGGCTTGTATTAGAAATCCCTACTTGAGAGAAATGAGGTTAAGAGGAAGCTATAAGAGATATTGGAGCAAGGGGTGATTTACCCTAGAACTTCATCTTGTGGGTCGCCCATAATGATGATGTGAAACAAAGATGGTTCTTGGAGAATGTGCATAGATTATCCAATTCTTAATAAAATTGCTATTAAGAATAGATATCCTCTCCTAGTGATAGATGATTTGTTAGATCAACTTAGACATGCTAAGTATTTTACTAAGTTGGATCTTAAGTCTAGTTACCATCAAGTGTGAGTGGAAGAAGACACATGAAAAACTATTTCCAAAATAAACAAGGACTTTATGAATGGTTAGTACTTCCTGTGAGAGGTATAAAATTTGCAATGTGAAGATCAGTGAAAAAAATCAAATCAACAACAATTTACCTTCCTTTGCACACAAATCCCAACTCACTGATTGAGCATATTGGAATGCACCCGAACTCCAATGGATATGTTTCTTTGATATGTGGATGCTTAGCTCAATAGCATAACATTTGATCTCTCAAAGTGAATGATTGAATTGTAACAGCATAAGTTTACAAAAAATGAGAGAGATCCCTGAGAGGTGTGGAAGACGTTTTATTTATAGACCTTCAGAAATGAAGATCAATGGTGGAGAATGATCAGAGAGATCTATGGTTGGAAATGGATGAGAGGATTTGAACAAATGAGAGAATGACAAGTGTCCTTGTCCTCTCATGAATTAGGGGAGTTAACATGTTTGATTGGTAAGTTGACTGAATTGATTGATTTGTTAACTGAATTGATTGAGTTGTTAATAAAATTGATTGATTAGTTAACTAAATTAATTGATTAGTTAACTGAATTGATTGACTTGTTAACTGAATTGATTGATTAGTTAACTACATTGATTGACTGGTTAACTAAATTGATTGATTGAGAGTGAATTATGGTGAGAGGGAATAATAGGGAAATTAAATAAATAAATTATTTAATTTCATGTGCACATGGATAAATAAATAAAATATTGAATTTTATTTATTTGAAGGAAATGGAATATTAGCTTTAATTAAATAAATGATTTAAATCTATTTCATTAATGTGTGGAGGGAAATTAGCTTAATTAAATAATTAAAATTATTTAATTAATATGGAGGAATAATGTAGTGATTGATTTTCATAACAGATGAAATTAATCAAATAATTAAGAATTATTTAATTGATGTGAAATATGGCATATGAATGTTCAATTTGGGAATGGGATAATTTTAGGTGTCTACATTTTGCCCCTCTTTGAGATGGTGTTGCGAAGTAACATCATTTAAAAGAAGTTTAAAACATAGTGTTGTGTTGGATAGAGGAAAATTTTAGTTAAGAAGAATATGATTAGATTAGAAATAATGATGCCCCAACCAGGTAGAAGAAGTACTCAGTAGATTAATTGGTGGGTTGAATGATGCCTCCTTGAGAGGATGGGGATTTGGAAGAATACGAGTGTGCTCTCGAAATGAATGGATGTAAGGAGAAGGGGGAAGATAAAAGATGGAAAATTGGCGGAAGAAGAAAAAGAGAGAAAAATGGCTAAGACAAAAAGATGGATGCATGAATGATGGATTTATTATGAGTAGTTATGCTGACTTGAGTAGAGCAATCCTATAGTTTGATATAGCACTAGACATTATGCAAAGGTATAAGGACCAGGGTGATGATGTGTCTTATGCACCCAGCGTAATACAACCTTGTCTAGATGTATGAGGAAGGATACTTAGAGCATTAAAGTCCTAATGCACAAAAGGTATGATATGACCTTATATGCAAAGGAGAATGCAAAAAGCTATTCCAACATACACAAGATATGAATATTAGCTAGAAAGATACAAATTTAATACAAATGCAAGATAAAATAATAAAACACACAAGAAAACAAGAAAACATGTACAAATGATTCAAAAACAAATAAGGTATTCCCCCTGTCAAGCTGTAAACCGATGATTGATGGATTGATTGGATTGACTAGTGTTTTTGGCCATGTGAATCAACACCAGGATTGATTGATAAGGATGGATCTTGATACTTAAGTTTGATAGTCCTTAAGAAAGAGTTGAGGGGATTGGATTGATGATGATGATGATGATGATTAGGTTTGCAGCAAGGCTGGGAACAAAACCTTTGGATATATTTGGATGATTAGCGAGATTACTTGGCTAGATTGGCATGGATTAAGGATGTCTTCATTTGGATTTATTGCTTGGATTTTTGGTATATTCATTTTTTTGGATTTTGGGATATTTGATTTTTTTTTGTATTTTTTGAATGTTTTGGAATGGCATTGGATTACAATTTGGGTAGCCTAGATGCTAGATACCAATGACAAGGGAAAACCAAGTCTAGATGCAAGGATGAAGGTGGGATTAGATAAATGGATAAAAGGATGGGCAATAATAAATGGGATGGAAGACGCATAATAAAGTAATGGATAAAAGGATAGGCGATAGTGTGTGGAATGGAAAGATTGTGATAGAGGGATAGATAAAAGGATAGGCAATAGTGTGTGGGATGGAAGACTCATGATAGATGGATGGAGAAAAGGATAGACAATAGTGGATGGAATGGATGTATGCATCATAAGGGAGCTAGGATGTGATCTCCAAAGACCATGTCGCATAGGAACAACATGCCCCATTCTAGGTAGTATGTTTATGATTTTACATGACAAAACTTAGGACGAGAGGATGATTGGATTGGTTGGAAAGGTCGAGATATATCAAGAGATATCCAAAGCATGCTTCAACATTCTGCCCCTTGTCTTTATCAAGATCAAAAGGAGGAAGGGACGATGGATGGACTCAATGGGATGGATATGTGGGTATAATGGATAAGGATGGTAGGATAGGATATTACGTGGTTAGATAGGGGAATGATAGGTTGGATGAGACAATGTGCCCCCAAGTGTAAGACACATAGATAATCAACCTACATATGACACATGTTTTCTAGGTTTTCATCATGGTACTTATCCAAGGCGCCATCAAGGTGGTTTTCACCATTGGACAAAGGGATTTCTCTTTACTATTTTTATTTTTTAATTTTTTTTGTTGTTTTTTTTGGAATACTTGGATGGAAAAGGTGGATATCGATAAGAGGGACTCAAGCGTCTAATTCCATGAAAGGTGATAGTCCCATTAAAGATGGATGTTGCACATGGACCATGTCAAATGTCATTATGCTCAGAGATGTTGGTAGGGGATTGCATGAGAGGGAGGAGGAGTAGGTGGATAATGGATTATGATGCAGATTATGAAAGATTTATGCAAGGATGGATGGAAAGATAGTGGATTATGATGTGGATTATGCAAAAGTTTATGGAAGGATGGATGGGGGATAATGGATTATGATGTGGATTATGGATGGAAGGATAGTAGATTATGCAAAAGCATGGAACATAGGGATATGATGGGTGAAATATGTGGGATAATGGATTAAAGATGGGGAGATGGAGGTATGTGGAAAGGTTGTGGAATGGAAAGGAACCAAGACTAACGGTTGCACATACCGAATTGGATTCTGAAGCTTTTTATTAGAAGGAGGTGTAGGAAGTAAGGGACCTATTTTCTTAGGGGATGGTCGATGTAGGAATTTACATACCCACACAAACTTAGGATTTTTATGATTTTTTCATTGGGATTTATGGGATGAAGGAATTTGAGATTTTTGGATGAAGTGAGATTTTTGGGATTTTTGGGATGTGGATGCTTCATTTGACTTGATTTCTTTTTGCTTAGGGACCCAAACCATTTTATTTTTGGACTTTTCTTGTAAAAGTATGTTCTTGGGTAGCCTTTTGGATAGATTTTGCTTTGACTCTTTGCATTGATGCCCTAAGGCATAAGTATCTTTAGGATTTTTTGATTTATGGGTAGAGGCATCCAGATTTTTATTTATGAACCCATGGACTTGGTGGAATCTTTATGTTTGGTCGATGTGTGCATTTGTTGATCATGATTAGGAATGTGAGGGGATTTATGGATGGAGGGATTAAAAGTGGATTTGTTGATAAATGGATAAGGGGATTGGATGATAGGGATATTAGGCATTGGGATAAGTGGGGGTAGAGTGAATGGAGGGATATTAGAAGTTGGAAGTAGTGGAGGAAAAATGGATGGAGGAAGGTGTATGGTCACATGCTTTTGAGATTTGTAGGATGATGGAGGAGGAAAGGAAACATAGGTTTTGGTAGTATTCTATGATTTGTGATGGAAATGGGTGGATTTAAGAGGCATTGAGGTAATACCAACATCTTTAGATTATTTTTCTTGGGCTATATAACCAAGGCCATATGATCATGGAGGGACTTTGAGAAAGATGGGCTCCAAAATACCTTGTTTATGAAGGCCTAATCCTTTACCTTGATAGTTCATTTTTTAGAGTATGCAGTGGACAATGGGACTATGGGTGGTTTGGACACTAGATGCGAGCTCATTATTTGATGGAGAGGATGAAGTGGTGGATAAAGGTTGTTTCTCTCCTAAGGAAGAACATTCATGGATGAAGGTGATAAGACCAATAGGATATGATGGATTTGCAATATGGTGGATAGTGGATGATGAAGGATCAATAGGATCTTGAGTATCATTATGTTCATTAAGATCCAAGCTATTTGTTTGATCATCTATGTATACTTGGGAGCCAAGTGTCTCATCAATGGAAGTGGATGTTGCTGGATCATGGATATGATTAGGTGGAGGGTGAAATGGAGAAGTTTGGATATCTTGCTCATGGATGGTTATGGGATTATGGATAGGATTAATTTGCTCATGGATAGGCTCATGATCATAGATAATATCTTGATCATAGAAAATATATAGGTTATGGATGGGTTGAAAGGAGGTGCTTTGATCTTGATTTGGATAAAGGGTTGTTGTTTCCACATTCTTTAGATTAGACCCTTGACATAGCTCTTAGTTTTGGATGGAAATGGAAATGGGAGACTCTTGGATAGGGTTGATAGGCTGTAGATGCTTAACACCATGAGGGTATAATGGATCTTGACTTGGACTGATGGTTGGAGACTCTTCAATAGGCTTGATGGGTTGTGGACTACATGATGTATTTGGAAGACTAGACATTTTGTTTGAAGGCTCTTGGATAGGCTCTTGGATAGGTGTTTGATGACATGGAGATGCGTTATTCCTTGCTAATAGCCCTTGGATCACATCCTTCATAAGTTTATTGGTGGATGGATAATATAATGGATGGATAATAATGGTGTATGTTGTTGTAGGCTTAGGATTAGGATTCAGTGGAGGGATAATAGGGTAGGATTAGGTGGAGGGATAATAGGGGTGGATGTTGTAGGCACATGATTAGGATTAGGTGGAGGGATAATAGGTGTGGATGTTGTAGGTGCATGATTAGGATTAGGTGGAGGGATAATGGTATTGTACATATTAGGATTTGAATTGGAGGGAGGGATAATGGGATTGGATGGATTGGGATTAGGATTGGATGGAGGGATAATAGGATTGGACGGATTGGATTGGCATGGTGATGGGGGTGACACATGGGATTGAGATGAGTTGGCATGCTTAAGCTTTAAACCAGAACTGTGAAGCTCAAAGACACAATCCAAAAATGGGGGAAAATCGATTGTCTTATGACCTTTGATCCTATGGTATGCGCAATAGTCATGTTCATTGTACCCAGGTGAACTAAATGTACTTTCCTCACATGGTTTGATTTTAGGAAGTTTGATGAGTTTTATTGTAAGAATCTATTATAAAAACATCTCAGCCTCATCTTTTGGTGGAGGATTGGAGGAACATGGTGATGAAGGTAATGTAGGGCTTGATGGATTGGAAGATTGGTGAATCAATGGACTAGGATTGAGATTACCTGGAGATGTTGGGATAGGAATAGTAGGTTCTTGGATGGGCATTTGATTGGATGATGATGTAGGGTACCCATAGGATGCATAAGCTAGAGTGGTGTTCCCCTTGTCAAAGGTACCATGAGGACTTAAGGACATGTGATTTTGGTGCAAAGGGTAACTTAGACTTGTGTGTTCTTGTTGTTAAGGAACTTGATATCCTTGTGAATACATTTGGTGGTGAGGTGGAATGGTGGGATAAGTAGTTGGATGTTCTTGGGGTATGGATTGATATGGATATTGGTTAATATTGGAAGAAGTGGGATAGGTTGATGTAGGAGTACCGTGATATGTGGTTGGATTAGGTTGGTATGAAATTAAGGGGGATGACACATAGGATTGAGTGGGAATTTGTTGATTTTATATGGGTGATGGTATAGTGGATGATGTGTTAAATGAAGGTTGTGGTTGTTGTTGTTGAATGGAGAGGGGTTGTGTTTGTTGAGTTTGGGATTGGTAGGTGGCTAGGATTTGTTGTTTCTATTGGACGGTGTCTTGTAGTTGTTGGAATTGTTGGTGTTTTTGTTGGGATTGTTGGTGTTGTGGTGGGGTAGTGACTTGTTTCTTTCTATATAACCAGCCAAATATATCAAAGATTCTTTGGGTGTCATAAGGATCATCCTCTAGGTTCTTGTTTTCTATTGGTGGAATGGATTTATACATATGTTTAAGTCTTTGTATTTCAGCTTGTTCCTCAAAATATGCATCACCTACAAGGTGGTCATCATCATTGGAGCTAGAATGATAGCCTCCTAGGATTGAGATTTTGGGTTTTGGATTTGACCTTGGCTTGTTAACGATCACAACCATTTTGACAAAGGATGTATGAGATGGGGCTCAAGAATGGGATTATGATTACAATGATGAAGAATGGAGTGTAATGAATATTATGTGGATGAAGTTGGATTAAGACAATGATGTAGGATGATGTGAGATTATGGTTAGGATGATGAGATGAATGAAATTGATTAGGCTAGAGCTAGAATGATGATGTGGAGTGATTAGGATATGATTAGGACATGAGATGGATGAAATTGATTGGATTATAGATGGAATGGGATTGATTAGATTATGATGAAAGATTAGAATAATTAGGGATGAAGTGGATAAGAGGGGTGATTAGGATGACTAGGATGGAGTGTTTGGATACTTAAGGTGATAAGGATGGATAATGAGGATGACTTGGATGAAGTGGAACGATGGGATTGGATGATTTGGAATGATTGGGATTGGATGGTTAGGTGGACAAGTAGGATAGTTAGGGATGATTATTATGATATACAGATGAATAGTATTGGATAAGTGACTAAGTTGATGATGATGTAAGGATATGATGATGCCCCCTTGAGAGGATAGGTGGGTTAGAATTGTAGACACTTAAAAACGTCTTGGGCCTTTGAATAACATTTTCAGACATAATTCATCTCAATTTCGTATTCTGCTGTTAATTAAATAATTTTAACTATTTAATTAATTTATCCCTCCTTTCACGCTTGCGATTAAATAAATTTTATTTATTTATTATTTAAGCAACTTTCTTCTAAAGTTCCTCTATAATTAAATAATTTAAATATTCATTAGTCTAACTGCTGATAAGGGTGTGGTTCGGTGGTTAAGTCGCTCGGTTGTAGTGGTGACCACCAGAGTTCATTGCCAGAGGGCGTGTCGCACCAGCATCGCCGGTCATGTTAAAAAGTTTACCAGGTGCATTTTGAAAAAATAAAATAAAAAATTATTCATTAGTTTAATGTCCACATTCCCTCTTTAATTTAAATAAATACCTATTTATTTAAATTATCAACCTTACCTTAATTAAATAAGTCCCCACTTATTTAATTAAAACCACATTACTTTACCCTTTCCTCTAAAAAAATAAATAAATGCATATAATTTATTTAATTTTAAAATCATTTCCCACTTCATCGTTTCCTCTAATAAAAAATTGTCTTTTGCCCTCTAGTGGCTAGAAACCCTAATCATTCTTAGCCCTTGATCTTGGCCCCAAGTCCACTCTTCATCACAGCCGTCCATTCAAATTCCTTCTTCTATAAAACCACCCTCTTCCTCTCATTTTCACATCTTACCATTTGCAGAAATTGACTTTGCCATTGTCAACTCTTGAGCTCTCCATAGTATTTGCAGACCTGCAAAATCTGAGTGCATTAGTTAGTCATAGCCTCATAGGAACAATGGAGGATTTGCACCATTAGCCTAGGGTTTCATATTTCCTTGTGTTGCTTGCTTAATTCTAGGTTTTTAGGGCTCCATTGGGTGGTTAGGGTTTGAAAATAGTATTAGCAGGGCTTTTGTAGCATTTTTACCCAACTTCATCTGGTGAACCTGACATGAATGACCGTACATTCTGCTAATTTTGTGTTTTTGAATTTGTAGGAATAGTGTGATGCATAAGCTGGTTCGTGTGACACTTACGCTACTTTGTGTGATGCTTGAGCCGTACGACGTGACGCTTTTGAGGAGTCTGCAATGCACTGGAAGGCATGTCTGACGCATACGACTGTGTTTAGGGCAGAACTTTGTTATTTTGTTTTTATGAACCTAACCCAGTTGACTTTGCAGGAATCTAACCTATTTCTAATGCTCTGTTAGTTTTGTTAACTCTCTAGTTCATGTGGGTTATCTCATTAGGGTTTTTTAAGAGCATTAGGGTTTGATATTTCAAAGTTTTTATCTAGGGTTTCTTGCTAACTTGTTTAAACATTTGGGTATATCTTGTGAATGTCTAAAAGTTCATCATCTTTCTGGCATCTAGGGGATGACCTTACAACCCTAGGGTTCAGCATTTATCACTGAAATTATGTTTTGCATTTATTGTTAGGGTTTTTATGCTAATTTGTACTTGCAGAGATAGTGTGACACTTAAGTAGCTTTGTGTGATGCCTGTGCCATTTTCTACACCGCCTACACCATTAGGGTTTTTTGCTAACATCTGCAGGAACTATGTGACGTCTGTGTGGCTTCGTGTGACGTATGCGCCGCTTTCTGCACTACCTGCACCATTAGGGTTTTTTTGCTAATTGTGTGACATCTGCATGGCTCTGTATGATGCCTCAGCTTCTTCTTGCATTGCATGCATTTGGTATAGAAAAATATAGTGTTGTTAGGTATTTTCTGTTTGGGTTTTTCCTATTTTTCACATCAAATTTAGAGGTTTTCTCTTTGTTACTGATCTTTGGTTTGCAACTTGTGGCATTGGATGGAAACTTTGATTCAAATCACTAATATGTTTTTGTAGGGTTTATTTCATTTCATGTGTGTGTGGTTAACTTAGGAATATTTTGATTTGGGTTTAAAAACAACTACAATCTATTTGCAACCTACATATCTCACTCATTTGGATTAAAATAAACCACACTCATTTGGGGCTAAAAAGAACCACAACCTTGCATATTCACATTTCATGGGCTAAAAAGAACAACAATCTTGCATCTTTCACACATTCAGTTAAAAAGAACAACAATTCTGTATATCACACTCATTCGGTTTAAAAATAACTTGCATTTTTCACTCATCTAAAAAGATAAAAATGAATTATATCATTGTTTGCCGTGTTTGGTGATTTTTGTTTGTGAAGTGGAGAAGCGTATGCTCTTCCCTCGCACCATTGGTGATCTTGGGAATCAAAAGCCCTCCACCACACTTGCATAAATCACACCACACCTAAGAAAAGAGACTAAAAAAGGAACCCCATGTGAGTCTGAGTAAGTTGAATGTGTATGCTCTCTCCTTACGTCTTAGTATGAGCCTGGTGATCAAAAACATGTACTTATCTTGCTTTTGTATAACCCTTTAGAGTGGGCCTGCTCTTGAGACACATTTGCAAGGAGAACTCAATTGTGACCCCAAGTGGTACATTCATCTAGTCCGCTATACAAAATAGGATAAGGCAAAAGCCAAGTCCAAACTAGTATCAATGCTTACCGTACAATGCTAGCTCAAAAGGAGGCGTACCTTTGCATATATGAGACTCTTAGTAGGGTTAGTTAAAGATTTAAGTAGCTTGTTTGATGCTCGTAACGTGCTGGTCCCCTGGATATTCACTAAGAACCATTTGTGCTAGTGGCCAAAATCCCTTTACTTGTTGGTACAGGAGGTCAGACCTCTAAAGCTGCCCCACATGTACCATTCATTATGGAGACATGAATTCCCTCAGTCCTTAGGATCAAAGGGTAAGAGAAGTTGGTGTGCTCGTGTCATGTAAGGGGGAGCCAGTGTCACCAAATTCTCTAGCTGTTCACCTTGTCTCAGTATTTGGAGAAATCTGAGTGGGGACTCAATAAATAGTATCTTTGACTAGCTTAGGGTTGTGCATGTCTTCAAAGTGTTTTCAAAACTCATCAAAAGTGAAAAACAACAAGATTCACAGCCAAAACTGAATGCTGAGTGTTTTTATGACTGATGTGTTTTCTGATTTTCCAACAAACTCCATAACAAACTTAGAAAACTGACTTTAGGCTCCACATAAATTATGCAACGCACCTGCAACTCAGTGAAATGTGTAAGAGGCTTCCTGCAACGCATAAGCAATAGTGAAACACCTCTGCCAAGTTCTACAATGCCTCTGCAGGCCTGTGTAACGCATGTGCCTGTAAACAAATTGAAAACCTTAGGGGAACCTTTGAAACATTATTCTCCCAATCAAATTCAATTGCAACCATCTCAAAGACATTTCAAACTTGCTAGTTTTCCATGCCTTTAGGTTCCAATTGCAAAATTATTTCATCCTCTTGAGATTAGACTGCATACACAAATCCCATTTAGAATTAGATTTCAGTCCCATATCATTTAGGTAACCTTAGAACCTTAGGATTTTAGCCCTCGACATCGATAGAGGATTCCAAAGTTAATCTTCCTAAAGTTGAAACATAAGGAGAAACCGTCGAAGTGTGACTACTTCATAAGTGTAAAATTGGACTAAAATACCTTGGTATCATTTCCATCCAATCGATCACAATGTGGGCCTAATAATCACTTGACTAGTTTAAGTCCACCTTCCAAAGTGAAGTCTCTATCTCATGAGCTCACTTTAATCAACCATTACTCTCGCCGCAATATTCCAAGGTCTTGATAAACCTAATGAGTACTTTGAAGGTCATTAGTAGACAATAGTATCCTATTGGAGCTAAAAATTTTCAAAGATTAAATTCATTAGCCTCTACTATAGTCTTGGGCATATTCCCCTAATTTGCATCTCAAAGGCATAGAATCACTCCCCACCTTAGTTGCATTCCTAAAACATCCCAAGAAAATACCAAAAACATACCTCCATTCCTATTTGCATAAAAATACCAAAAAACATTTAGACCACTTCCATTAGCATAGACTCATTTCCAACCTTAGAAAATACCAAAAATATCCTTGCACTTTCATCCTTAGTATCATTAGGCATACTTATATCTCAAAAAGACCAAAAATATTGCATAGTGCTTTCTCACTTTGCATCACCATATTATCCCAAAATAACCAAAAACATAGTATAGAAATGTTGCATTTTCATCCTTAGGGTAAGTTCATTTTCCCATTCCTCATAAACTAGTAGGTCTTATAAGGTCGAGATGAGGTTACAAAAGAAAAGGAAGGGAGAATCCTTGGAACACCCCGCAAACACCATAAGATTTTCATCCAACATGGGTAATCCCTTTGAGAACATCCTTTTACAAGAACATGACCAAGAAAAAATGGAACAAGAAATCAAAGAAGCTTCCCAAGACCCTAGGATATTGTGAATCTTAGATGAGATGATTCATGCAAATGCCCAAAGTTACCTCATGAAACTATTGCAAAATGGTACTAGGCTTCCCCTCGGGGTAGATATCAACATGATTGTAGGGTCACCATCCAACAATGTCACTCAAAGCCAAGGAAAAATGACACCTTAATCTAGCCATACAAGTTCAACACGAGAGCTTTTCACTATCCCCATAGGGAAAACATCACAAGATTCCACGATATCCCATGAGACATTCAATATCAACAATATGAATGTTGTGTCCCAACCATTGACCTTCCAAAATACTTTTGTCTCGATGAACATGAACCACAACAAAAGGACACGAAAGATGCACATAGTGACTTCTAGGGGACAAAACACCACATCAAACGTGAACTTGAATCTTGGACCTCAAAACAATCTAGGCAATCCAAGTATAGATCCCCTTGGTCAAAACAACACGAATGTCTTGAATCAACAATATGTTGATCCTAATGGCCAAAACACCAACACCATGTCAAACTCAAACATAACCTTTGGGTCTACACACGGAAATGTCTTGAACCATCAATACATAGACCCACAAAATCAAAACAACATCTTCACGAACACCAATACCACCCATAACAATGCCTTGAATCAACAATATGTTGATCCTAATGGCCAAAACACAAACTTTGGGTCTACACACAGCAACATTTTGAACCACCAATATATAGATCCATAAAATCAAAACAACAATGTCATATCCCATGCCCACACAAACGTCAATGCCACTCATAACCATACCTTGAATCAATAATATGTGGATCCAAATGGTCAAAATAAAAATGTTATGCCTAACACTCATACGAACATTGGTACCACTTACACCATTCCCCAAAATCATCAATACGTTAATCAAAATGCTAGTGCCTCGCATCAAAACACCCATCATGTCCAAAACACTCACCACATCTTTCAAACAAACCCTCATAACAACAAAAACCAACATACCATGAATGCTTCGTCCCATTATCGAAACATCAACCCCAATACCACCTATGTACCTATCAACCAAAACCTAAACTCGTCTTCATCACACATACCTTTCAACACAAACACCAACCCAATTATCACAAACTTGGGACTGCAAAACACATTGGCACTAAGCATAGGTAACTCGCATCAACACGCGATTGCAAACACCACCAACACACCCATTGAAGCCCTCACTCAAGAGTTGGATAAACTATAGCAACAATTCTCGAGATTAGAAGTTTCGGGGACTAAGAAACCATACTCTATGGAGGACTTATGCCTATATCCATTTGACAAAAGCATTTACATGCCTCCTTTCCCCCTAAATTTTCCTGCATTGAACTTTAACAAATATAGGGGAAAGGGGAGTTCCGTCCAACACGTACGCAAGTTCCATATTGATTACCTCGAGCTTGCTTATGATCACACATACTTAATGAGACTATTCCCAAAGAGCCTTGCCAGTCAAGCTCTTGAATGGTTCACACATCTTCCCACAGGAATACAAACATGGACTGAGCTCACGGATGAGTTCATATCACATTTTTCATACAACATAGAAACAGACGTAAACATTGCCACCTTGTGCCAAATGAAACAAGAGGATGGAGAAACCTTTGTTTCTTTCTTCCAAATATGGAAGGGCCTAGCGAGTAAATGCCCTTGTCACATTCCCAAGGATCATCTAGTGCCCATCTTCGTAGAAAATCTTAACAAAGAGCTTATGCATAAATTACAAATCCATTGTTGCACCTCCTTCAGAGAAGTTGTCGAGAAGGGGACTGGCATTAAAAAAGCTCTCATCGCCAAGGGCATGATCAAAATTTTTAACAAAAATCAAAACACCCAAAACAAGAACAAAACTTGGGCCCAAAACAAAAATGTTACCAATGATGGGGTGGTAGAAGCTAAGGCATTTAGGGCTGGTCCCGTCATTACACTCAAAGCACCTCTTGTGACAAACAGTTAGCCATATGTCCAACAACAACAACAACAACTACAACCACAAGAACAAGCAGCCAACACAATCCAAAATAATCAAAGGAGAGCACCTCTAAGGAATAACAGCCCTCGATGCAATTACACACCTTTGATAGAGCCAATTGAATCAATCTTGAAGAAGTTATTGCAAAACAACCTCATTCAACTACCAGAAATTAGACAATATGACCTAGCCTTTAAACCTCCCTCGTGGAATGACAATGACTTCTATGATTACCATCGAATCAAAGGTCACAAGACATCAAATTGCTACAAATTGAAAAATATCATTCAAGAATTCATTAACAGGGGTGACATAGTTGTAGATCAACCATCCGGTTCCTCCAACATTGATCATACCATCTTCACAGATCCATTGCAAAATCACGAATCAGGAAAAGCCTCCTCATCAAGAACCAAACTGCATGATATTGTTAACTACAACAATGTTGCCTACAACTACACCATCAATAGCATATGTGCATACAATAATAACATTTCCATGATTACCATCAAGGCTCATCCAGAATGCACTGTCACCACCCGTAAAGCCAAGATAACGCTGCAAAGCGCTCCCTCCAATCCTGCCAATACATCCATCCCACAAGAAAAAGGCCAATATAACCTTTTGGATCACTTAAAAAAGACTCTAGCCCAAATATCCATCTCCAAATTACTTTGCCTTTAACTAGAACACAAGGCTATTCTGGACAAAGCACTTCTAGAATCCTCCATCCCAACAGACCTAATGTAAACCAATTTTAGGCCATGGTGGGACACTTAGCCACCATTAAAAATGTGACATTCATGGAACGTGACTTGCCACACCAATCTAACCACATCGATCCCCTACACCTTGAAGTTTTCATCAATAAGCATAAAATCTAATGAGTCCTGGTAGACGGTGGAGCAGGATTGAACATATTTCCTTTAAAATTTGTAATAATACTGGGATACTCTGAGGCTTGCATCGATCCAACCAAGAGAATTGTTATCAAGGCATATGACGATGCTAAACGCTCTTCTAAAGGAGTAATCACCTTACCCGTAAGGGTTGGACAAGTCACACAAGATACCATATTCCATGTCTTGGATATTGAGCTTCCATATAACCTCATCCTTGGTTGACCATGGATCCATGCTATGAAGGCCGTCCCCTCCACATACCATCAATGTATCAAATTCCCTTATTATGGAATGAAAATCACCATCCCAGGTGATCTCGACGCCTTTCAATACTGCAGCCATCTAAGAGAGGAACCCCAACATCAAGTACTTGTCAATAGAGGAATCATACCATCCACTTCATCCAATTACATTAACCCGTCCACGTTATCCAAATCCACCACCACCTTCACTCTGCCTATTAACCCTAAAATTCAGATCCAAGACAAAGGATGCGGTGAATACAAGATAGAAAGATCATATTGCATCGAAAAGTTGCCTACATCACCCAAGTCTCGAGGAAAGCCCAGCCCCGTTTCGCTGAAGCAAACTATTTCTGCTGCTCCAACCATATTCACAAAATGGGGTGAGTTAAGTAAAGAGGACGTTAGTGAAGACATCTCTACATGACTCTATAAGGAGGAAGAAGAGGTTGAACATATCAAGTTGCTCGTAGAGCAATATGGTAAAGGGTATGAATTTGTCAAAAAATAAGGATATGATGGACATGGAGGGCTTGAGCCCAATGGAAATGGATGAATTGAACCTCTTCAACCAACTATCAGGCCACACAATAAATGGTTAGGATATACCTCATGAAGATGCATTGAACCTCTTCCACGTACTAAGTTACTTCTAGGAGGGGATGCAAGTACCTCCAAGGAAGTTGAGACATCGAGGGATCCTCCTAAACTGAACCACAATCATCCCACCCTGAGTTACCCGAAGGCACCACCTGGATCAATATTTTTTGGGATCTGGGTAACACCTCCATCTGCACTCTTACCCCCGTCTCCCTAAGTTTCCTTGACATCGATGATGGCTTACCTCTTGTCCATCCTGAACTTATAGACTAGGACCAACAAACAACACCTAACTTAGATTTATTCGAGAAATACAAAGCTATTACCGAGTTCATGGGACTTTGTGAGGACATACCACTGGGGGACCACAAGGTTGGCTACATTATGGACTTGGATAACTCTGCATACTTTGGAGAGTCTACTTTGCCCTTCAGTCGCAAAAATGAAAATGAAAAAGAAAAAGAAAATAGGTCTCTTTGTAAAAACTGAAAGGTGCCCTTAGACCATACAAAAGTAAAAATAAAGGACGTATCCGAGGGTGAAAACCTCTTTGAGGCGCCCAAGGATGGAGGGCTAAATGTGCTTCCCATTGCACATGAGAGATCACCATTGCTTGTGGAACAAACTATTGAAGCCAATGTTGGTACAGAAGATGCTCCCAAGTCTATTCACTTTGCTGCATCACTCACTGAACAGGAAAAGCTAGAGTTTACATATTTTTCTCTGCGCATCAGATTAACTTCACCTGGTCATATGTTGACATGCCAGGCTTTGATCCACAACTTGTTCTACATCACTTACCATTGTTGCCAAATGTAAAACCAGTAAAGCAAAAACTAAGAAAAATGCATTCGCAGATAGCCCTCTTGGTGAAAGTAGAGTTAAAGAAGTTACTTGACATTGGATTCATTCATCCCATTGACTACCCACAGTGGATATCCAACCTTGTGCCAGTTATGAAACCCAATGGACAAATTTGAATTTGTGAACACTTCAGAGACTTAAACAAGGCATGTCCAAAGGATGATTTCCCATTGCCAAATATTGATATCATGGTGGACCTCATTGCTAGCTTTGAAATGCTTTCATTAACGGACAATTTCTTAGGGTATAATCAGATAAGAATAGCCGGGCTAAAGAACAGCACAAGACATATTTCACCTGCCCCTAGGGAACATTTTTTTGGAACGTCATGCCCTTCAAACTTGAAAATGCAGGAGCAACATATCAAAGGGCTATGACCACAATCTTTCATAATTATATGCATACCTTCATGGAAGATTACGTAGATGACCTATTGGCTAAATCAGTAACAAGAACAACTCACATAGAAGTTCTAGATAAAGTCTTCGTACAACTTGAGGAATACAAAGTCAAATTGAATCCCAAGAAATGCGTATTTGGACTCACTTCAGGAAAACTGCTTGGATATATAGTCTCCGCTACATGCTGAATCATAAGACAAAGACAGTAAAGAGCCATTTACTATATAAGCAGAACACTAGTGGGCTATGAACTTAACTACACCTCTATTGAATGCTCATGTCTTGCAGTGGTATTCGCCACTCAGAAACTACACCACTACATGCTGAATCATAAGACAAAGCTAGTCGCAAAGATTGACCCTCTGAAGTACTTACTCAACAAGGCGGCCCTCATAGGACGCCTAGCTAAATGGGTCATGATACTGAGCGAATTTGATATAGAGTATGTGGACCGAAAAGTAATTAAGGGATAGATTATCGCAGATCAATTAGCAGAAGCACCTACAACAGCCGACCATCCTCTAATTGTAGATTTCCCCAATGAGTCCATTTTTGCCCTAGAGGTACCTTATACATGGACACTATTCTTTGACGGTTCTTGTATCAGTCATGGCTTAGGAGCAGGTATCTTGTTTATTACACCTCAAGGCGATGCTATCCCTAAGGCATTCTGCATAGCCTTCTCGTGTACAAATAATATTTCTGAATATGAGGCTCTACTTACAGGATTACGTATGGTCGTCAATTGGAAAATAAAGAAACTACAAGTCTTCGGTGATTCGCAATTGGTCATCAAACAGGTCAACAATCAATATGACACCAAGGATGAAAAACTTATGCCATACAAGAGAATGGTGGACAGTTTCAAGATCTATTTTGACATAGTGCTCTTTGATCAGATTCCCAAGGTTCAGAACCGAGCAGTTGATGCAATGGCAACAATCAGATCTCTCCTAGACATTCCAATTAATACAACTCAGTTTGAGTTCTTGGTGGAACAACTCTTAGTCCCCGCCTTCGATATCCCAGAATCTGAGTTAGTTTGAGAAATTGTTGGTCCCATGTCACCTTGGTACAATGACATCTACACCTATTTGCATGACTAGACCTTACCTGCTGACCTCTCATCTAACCAATGAAAATCCTTCATTCGCCAAGCAGCCAAATATGTCATCATCAGTGACACCCTCTACCGCCCTGGCTTTGATAATACCCTCCTAAGATGTCTTGACATTGAGGAAGCGCAAATAACTCTACAAGAAGTACACGAGGGTATATGCGGAGCTCACTCGAGTGGTCCTACCCTTGCCAAGAAGATCATTAGAGCTAGTTATTACTGGCCTACCATGGAAAAGGATTACTACCATTTTGCAAAGAAATGTAGACAGTGTCAGATACATGGAGATCTTGTACATGTGCCAGCTTAGGACCTACATCCACTCACATCTCCATGGCCTTTATCTCAATGGGGACTTGACCTCGTGGGTAAAATCCACCCTACTTCCACTAATGGACATAAATTCATCATCACTGCCACTGAATATTTCACAAAGTGGATTGAAGCCATCCCCATGACATATATTATTGGTAAACAAATCACCAAGTTTATCCTCAACTATATCATATGCTAGTATGGTGTCCCGCAATCCATTGTAACAAATAATGGCCGCCCATTCAAAAATCAAGATGTCTGAGAACTTTGTGAAAAATTCCACATTCAGCACCACTTCACCACTCCATATTACCCACAAGGAAAAGGTCAAGCTGAGGCATCAAACAAAACCATCATAAAAATCCTCAAAAAGATTGTCAATGACATTGTCCGTGACTGACATATCCAACTTAAGCCCGCTCTATGGGCTTACCACACCAACATCCGCATGCCCACTGGAGCCACCCCATATTCCCTCATTTATGACTCTGAAGCTATCTTGCCCATCGAGGTTGAGTTTCCCTCCCTAAGAGTATCACTGCAGCAGTTGGTTGATGATGAAGAATACATAATATCTCAGCTACATGAACTGGAGTTACTAGATGAAAGCAGACAAAATGCCTTAACCCATTTACAGGCATATCAAAATCACCTCTATCACAGCTACAACAAAAGGGTTCGAGTCTGACACTTCAATATTGGAGACCTGGTCCTAAAAGAAAACCCTAAAAATCAGATGGAACAGGAGAAGTCAAGAAAATTTGAGTTGAATTGGCTAGGGCCTTATGTCATCATTGCAGCTTATGGGTCTGGTGCATATCAGTTGGCCACTCCAGAAGGTGAACCATTACCAGAACCCATCAACAGCATGCACCTTTGGCGATATTACATTTAAAAAAATAAAAAAAATAAAAAAATAAAAAAAATAAAAAAAGCAAAAAAATCGTCCAATGGTGAAAACCACTTCGGTGGCACTATTAGAGGAAAAAAAATAGTAAAGAGAAATAATCCGTTCAAAAGTGAAAACCACTTCTATGGCGCTTTGGATAAGTACCATGGTGAAAACCTGGCAAACATGCACCATGTGTAGTTGATCTTTGCTCCATTGTCTACCATCACTCTATTCCACCTCCCATCTTTAGCAATAAACCCTGCATAATCCATATCATGACCCACATCCCAAATCTGTAATAAATCACGTTGTTCCTCCCATGGCTTGAGAATAAATTAACATTTAGTGTCTTCACACCCCATCTTGCCTTGGTCATAACGTTATCATGCAACTGACTGGGGGCAATTCCTGTTCTTGAAATCAATATTGGAGGACACCTATTTCCAAAAAATTCAAAAACATCCAAATATTCCTCAAAAACACAAAATATTCCCCAAAAATCCAAAAACATTCAAATATTCTCAAAATCCAAAAACATCTAAATATTCCCAAAATTCCAAAAACATCACAAAACGTAAAAAAAACCACAAAAAAATTAAATAGTCAACCAAAAAATCCTGAGCAATAAATGATGTCAAACTAGTAAACTAAACTACGACGCCTCTGAGATTTCACGTAGGCAAGGCCATCTTCGATGCACCCCCGAGGCACTCCCCCTAGGTTTTAGGTCGCGTCATCCACCCACATGGTCGAACTACGATGCCTCTAAGCTTTTAAGTAGGCAAGGCAATCTTCAATGCACCCTCGAGGCATTCCCCTTAGGTCCTAGGTCAAACCAAGTCCACCCTTGTTGAACTACGTTGCCTCTGAGCTTTCACGTAGGCAAGACCATCTTTGATGAGCCCCTGAGGCACTAGGTCAGCCCCTTAGGGCCCGTCGGGTCAACCCGTCATAATAAGTTGTCCTTTAACGAGATGGACACTTTGAACAGACCAAAACAATCAATCCTTCACAAGACAACAACATCCAAACAATCAAACAAGACAGTTTAGCAACATCGCCAAAGCAGGGTCACTCATCATTCCCATGGTGATGATCGGACATCACTATGACCAACCAACAATCCCAATCACATGTCTAACAACAAGCATGGGATGTAGTTGAAACCAGGATTTACACCTTAGACGACGCATCTCATCTTTTGGACATACTCAATCATCACAAACCAATCATTTCACAGTTTAACATTCTCAAAACTAGACCACATGTCTTATACAAGATGTCCTAATCCTATCATTTGCCTTATATAGGTGGTTGCATTGTCGAAACTAGGCCAGGCGTCTTATATGACATGTTTCCTATCCTGAAACCAGGCATTATCAAACCAATCATCATCGATCAGACAAACACGTATACACTCAGCAAGTGATCTAATGGCTGTTGGCTCTATCTCATCTTTCATTTGGATTGTTTTCTTTGGTCTCGTTCTTATGATTCACAAGGCAGTCCCTAAGTGATGAAGAGAAGCGAGGATAGAGTGCGATCTCTTTTCTTTGATTGTTGTTTGTAGCTTGTTTTGGCAAGATGACTAGAGCAACTAGGTTCCTTGTGTATGGCTGAGATACTACTAGGTGTGAATCAAAAATATCCTATACATTGAAATGGCTAGATACTTTCGTGCATCAGGACTCACACACCTTGGGTGCTCTCATCACATGTTCCGACAAGGTGCTTTAGTGACTTAGTCTGAGCCTGACAATCCTTGTCTGTTTTGTGTCTGTCTCACAAGGGACCACAGGTCTTTGCACCTTGGCCTTTGACATGCCATGGTATTTGTCATCCTTTGATACAATAAGCACTATGATGACAAGCAGTAACTGCATAAAAGAAGCTCAAAATCTATCATGACAAAGTCTGAATCCATTCTTCTAAGCCAGTCTTCACCCTTCGTACATTCTTCATCTCCATTTCTTTTGATCCTCTTCCATCCTATTGTGACACACCAAAAAACTGCATTAGATCACATCACCTGCACGCACACATGTTATTCCATCAATAACATCATTGTCATAATCATCATCCTCATAATAAATCATCATTATCATAATCATAAGCATTGCATTAAGTCACATAAAATCATCATCATCTGCATAAACTCTACATCTAGCATCTAGACATTTATCACACACACATTTGCATCCATACATGAGCATCACATAAAACAAAATACCATAGCATAACATCTATCATATCAACATATCCATCTAGAAATAACATCATACATCACATCATAAACATCATATAAACATCATAATATCTAGAATTGCATCATCATGAATCATAAATCATAACACATAGCACCATAATCATCAACATCCATCACATCATATGCATATAGGAATCACAAGATAAATCAGAATGGCCATCTCATATATATATCATCAAAATGTGTCATAGTACAATCTAAATATATGTATAAAAAATGTAGCTCGCAGGATCAATCATAAAACAAGAGCACACATGCTCAATAAAAAATTGCAACTATCAAAATGGCCTAGCTAGCACTGTCATGGCCTCCTAATCCTGTTGGCCCTGTGGGAGGACCCTTGTGCTTTGATCCAACCCTTGATCTAGATGGCCTATCATATGGTGAGGTCTGCCTCTGGGAATGCCCCATGCTGCTATGTGATCTGCGTGAATGTGACCGACTGGCACTCATACTATGAAAACTGGGAGCCCTCTGGTCTGCTGGCACCTGTCCCTCATAAAGACCCTTGTAATACTGTGCTTCCTGTCTTGCTCGGTATAATGCCTGAGCAAACTCTACTACGGCCCACACACTATAGCCAAAAAATTAATGCTCCTCTGCTCCGCTCTCTGGGCCCTGATCACTGTCATATCTCTCTCCCTTGTCCTCTGGGCAAGCTGTCCCTCCACCTCCTAGATCCACTATTGCATCCCCTGCATCTAGGTGTGCATAGTCTCTATCTGGCTCTGTAGTACTGCTATCTGTGCGGAAGAATCCCCACCTCGGTCTTCGACATCCTTCTCCTCCTCCTCCTCATCGTCTCCAATCTCCTCAATAGGCACATCCTATAGTGCTTGCTCCCTGATCCGCTCCTTATCCTCATCAACCTCCTCATCGCCCTCCTCCTCACTCTCCTCCATCTCCTCTCCACCAACATCTCCCCTGCCAACATCCTCCATCGCTACATCCTCCTCTCCACCCCCCACCTGCATCTCCCCCATGACGGCAACTACCTGTCATACTACCTCCTCTCCCTCCTCCTGAATCAAGGCAAGTGCAGCACCCCTACCCTATCCATCTCTCTCTCTACCCCCAGCTCCTCTGCCTCAGCCTCCTCGACCCCTGTCTCCATCTCCACCACTCGCTCAACCATCATCTCCTCCTCCATCACCACCACCCCTACCACCATCTCCTCTGCCTTTGCCTCTGCCTCAGCCCCGTCATCTAAGCTAGCCTCTCGGTCCCCGCCCCAACCTCTCCACTAGTGCCGGCGCATCAAGATGCAGATATGGAACTAGCCTATGGGTGGCCCACCAAGCATCATATGTGGGAGTGGTACCTACATCGGCAATGTCATCAGCTCCCCACTACATTGGCTATAATCCAACGATCTCATCAATGGCCGTCTGAACTATAATCATCAGCCCCCAAACTAGAACCTCCCACGTCACCCAAGCAAACTCTGCAATGCCAGCTAGCTCATCCTGCTGCTCTCCAAGCTATCTAAGCACCCGCTTTAGTAGATGGCGCTCTATAATGTGATGTGGCTGCACGGTCTGGCCAATCAAATATCTAGTGTGTTTGCAATAAGGTAAATGCTTGGCATCATCTGTCCACCTGGGACACCCCCTATACGGCCTCCAAACAAATGTGTCCATATGATCAATAACATGCCTCTAATATCTGACATTGCCCATATGTACCTGTGGAACTACCCCAGTGTAATAGAAAACATAAGGTAACTCATCCAAAATCTCCCACTCCACTGGTGGCATGCATACAAGAATATGCTCCCAAGCCCATATCATCACTAAAGTCATGTCGTAGCTAAGAGACTGCTCACCACGATAAACAACACCATGCAACTGGTGATACAACTACACCAGGAGGTAAGGTCCCCATGCATAAGCTGTGGCATCTACCATCATGCCCTCTAACATCTCCCCCCAGCTAACGGGAAATCCATGACCACGCCAATCTGGACATACGAGGCCATCGATACAGGTTCATAAGACCACAATCAACTGATCATATCGATCTGTCAAAGCATCTCAGGGAATCCCATGCTCCTCAACTCCCAAGCCTGCATTGTCATCAGTCTTGAATAATCGTCGAAATGCAGCCAACCCGGTCTCCAGACTATATATCACTCAATCTCCATGAATAGGTACCCGAAGAATCTGCCAGACATCAAGCAAAGTCATGGTGGCCTCCCCTGTAGTAAAATGAAATGAGCTCATCTCTAAGTGCCACCTCTCAGCTACTGCAGTCAATAGGCCTCAGTTAGCCTGAATCATGGGCGTAAATGCAATGCCATACAACCCTAGTGCATCCAGGGTATCCCGCTCCTCTGCAGACAAATGGCCCCGTAGCTGATATCCTGTGGGACAGCTCTCCTACGTATAATTTGGTGGTAACCTCTATTGTATTCACATAGACAGCACACCATGTCAATCTACAAACCCTAAATGCAACATTCATAGCCAAACAAGGGCAAAAATTAGGGCAAAATTCATCTTTAACAGCTAAATCAACCTATGCGTCACACTGTTCAACCTATGCGTTGCACTTCGACGCAGGCATCACACTACTCACCCTATGTGTTGCACCCAGCGGATGTGCATCGCCTAAGTGGAGTCACACCCACTGGCACATGCAGTTTCAGAAATCGCATGCGTGCCACCAGCACGCAGGTGTCACATGCCCACGTGCATGCGGTGAATGTGACGGCACATGCGGCGCACAAAGGTGCACCGCATGCGTGTCTTATTTTTGGGCCCTAAAATCTAGCTCAAAACGAAAAAATTGAAAAGCTAGGGATAGATACATACCTGCCTGCCTATCTTGGGTTGCCGGCCATGCATCTGAACCCTCGACCCACGGTGCTGATGAAGCTGTACGGGTGACATCTAGATAGGAGCTCCACAACAAATCAACAAATCAACACTCTACTCTTTGAAATCTTTGAACTCAAAGTGCACAAATGAGGATTATGGGCCCCCCAATGGTTATTTATAGGACCTTTTGACCTAAGTGGCCCCCCTTTTCACCAAATTGACCAACCGGTGGCTTCATTTCACGCGCCGAGCACCTTTTATGGCCCTTTTCTCACTCCTAGATCACTTTGGGCACCCCTCACAGCTTTTCAGAAAATTTTTTAGAAAATTTGAAAAATTTCTCGAGGGGGCATAAGGCCATCACGCTTCACCTGGAATTCACTGGGGCATGTTTAGAGTACGTTTCTTGAATTTTCTTTGATACAACGCCGGGATCGACATTGTATCAAAGAGGGGCAAAATGTAGACTCTTAAAAATGTTCTAGGCCTGCAAATGACATTTTCACACATAATTCATCTCAATTTCGTTTTTTGTTGTTAATTAAATAATTTTAATTATTTAATCAATTCATCCCCCCTTTCACGCTTGTGATTAAATAAATTTTATTTATTTAATTATTTAAGAAACTTTCTTCTAAAGTTCCTCTATAATTAAATAATTTAATTATTATTTAATTATTCATTAGTCTAACATCCACATTCCCTCTTTAATTTAAATAAATACCTATTTATTTAAATTATCAACCTTACCTTAATTAAATAAGTCCCCACTTACGTAATTAAAACCACATTATTACCCTTTCCTCTAAAAAAATAAATAAATGCATACAATTTATTTAATTTTAAAATCATTTCCCACTTCACCATTTCCTCTAATAAAAAATTTTCTTTTGTCCTCTAGTGGCTGGAAGTTGATCTTGGCCCCAAGTCAACTCTTCATCACAGCCGTCCATTCAAATTCCTTCTTCTATAAAACCACCCTCTCCCTCTCATTTTCACATCTTATCATTTGCAGAAATTGACTTTGCCATTGTCAACTCTTGAGCTCTCCATAGTATTTGCAGACCTGCAAAATTTGAGTGCATTAGTTAGTCATAGCCTCATAGGAACAATGGCAGATTTGCACTATTAGCCTAGGGTTTCATATTTCCTTGTGTTGCTTGCTTAATTCTAGGTTTTTAGGGATCCATTGGGTAGTTAGGGTTTGAAAATAGTATTAGCAGTGCTTTTGCAGCATTTTTACCTGACTTCAAGAATAACACAAGTAGGCTCTCAAAAGGGATTGGGGTGGATAATGATTATGATGATGTGGATATGGCAATTAGGACAATAAGGGTTATGAGATAGATGATGGGGATAATTAAGATAATTAGGGAGGATAAGTAAGATTATTAGGGTTTGGATTATGATGAAGGTGACTTGGCTTATGGTGAAAGTGATGACAAGGATGTTTAGGATGATGTGGAATGTGTTTGTTGATATCTTGGTTTAGGCAAATTTCAAACAAAAGATTTCACATGTACATGCATAAATCACACACACAAGACACAATGGCAAGTTTGACTTTTCAAGATTGATTGTTGGATTTATGAAGACACTTGAAGACACATCAACAGGCGTAATATTAGTCAAATGGGTGTGGCTAATAGGTCTTAAGCTAGGATGAACAAGTTGTCTAAGGATATCCCTAATATACACAAGGTACGAGGGACCCAAATCTGTGAAATGAAATTGAAATAATGTCGCACAGCCGGGAGAAGAGGGTAACCCACCCTTCACCTTCACTTCCCCAAGGTATAAAGTTCTTGGGGGCTTAGCTCGAATGACAAGATTTCAACTTCCAAGAGGTGTGTCTTTCGATTCACTCCTCACGTTTTATACTCCGTCGGAACACTAGAGTTGAGGTCGTCCCTTGAAGTGGTGTGTCTCCAAGCAGGCCTCCTAAGAGGGTGATAAAAGAAAATCAAGTGGTGCTTTAGATCTCCAAGATCACCTTGCAGTGTGAGGAGAGAGCATACCCACACACTTGACTCACACTCACAATGTTAATTGACCCTTAGAAATTGAAATGTGTGTGTGAAGATGAATGGTGTAGATGATGCTTTTAATTCTCAAGATCACACGAAGTGCAAGGGAAGAGCATACACACCCTAAATCACACACAAATCCACCAAGCAAAGAAAGCACAAGTTCATTTTATGGCCAAGTCTAAATGTGATGATGAAGACACATGTTCATTTAAAGCCCAAATTCAAGTATGTTGATGCAAACAAGTGTTCGTTTTAAGCCCAAATTGAAGTGTGATATTGCAAACAAGTTTTTGATCAATTAAAAGTGAAAAATTGGATTGTGTGCACCTAGAATGTTTGCCTTTAGATCTGATGATGATGCAACGCCTTGAGTCTTCCTATATTGCACCAAAACAAAAAAGAACAAAAACACTTACAAACCCACTAGTTAGCATGAAAAGTCAAATCTAGAAAAAATTGATAAATAGGGATAGTGACAGAAATTTGGATGTTATGAGCAGATTCTATGTGAAATTCTACGTCGTTTCAATTTTTTTTGTCAAAAGTGGATATGTTTTGCAAAAGATATGGTGATTTGAAGTTTACAAATAAAGAGGAAGATTGATGGAATATACCTGATAAATATGATAAAATTACCTAACGAAACTTGCACCACAATGAAGCTGGGTGAAACAAATTTCCAATGCCACTAGTTTCACAAAAATCTGATCTCGTATGCCCAAGTTATGTGAAAAAAGAAAAAAAGGCCCTATTTTGGCATGTAGGAGGGCAAGGAGGCAATCCTGGAGGTTAAGCTAATTGCTGGCGGTCAGGATAGGGTCTGGTCACATGCACGGTTTGAGGGTTGCGGTTAAGTCTGGTAGTTAATGGCACAGTCAAGGCTAAAGAGGCCCCTGGTCATCCATGTGACCAGGGGCGAACATAAACAAAAAAAGAAGAATATGAAGGGGGCACAAGATCTAGCCTCCCCTTGATAGTCACGACTGAGGGCTATGAAAAGGGGGATCAACCAAAGGCGGTCGATGGAGTATCAGGGAGCAAGAGAGCAGGTGTTGACGGGTGTGGGCGAGGAGTGGGAAGGTAGGCAGTAGTAATCGGGATGCCAAAGATGGTGATGATAGTGATGGGAGGGAAGTTGGATGGCGACAGGGGCATGGAAATGATGACAAGATGTGGCAGAGGGATAAGGAGGGCTGTGACAAGGCAGAGGGTTGTGAGAACAGGCAATCAGTGGGTATGTAGAGTGGGACGAGGGGTTTTTAGAGGGTGGCTACATTGTTTGGGGATGACTAAAGGGGGTTTAATGGTGGCGATAGGATTGTGGGGATGTGGATAACAGGTAGTCAATAGGAAAATAAAACAAGTCGATAGGGGTTTACACACAGTCAACGATGGAGATTTGGCTATAGTCTACAATGAAAATAACAGTCAGCGAGGATTTGTAGGAAACATGAAGATACAATGAAGGATATTTGCAGAGAGCGGATCCGTATAGTATAGATCCATACTGTATGGATTTACAAGTAAAAATATTTCAAAAGATTTTAAAATTTTTGACAGTAAGCAAAATATAGGAATTTAATATCAATCTGTGCCTGTGAGGCCTCTCAGACTCAATGGTGAGGTTGGATTTAGCGTAGGAGGAGGCCTGTAAAAAGTGATTTCCAAATCTTGACAAAAAAATGTTAGATCTCACAAATTCAAGTGCATATAAACCTACAACAAGATAGGTTAGGCTAGCGGGGCATGCCAAAACGTGAGATGTATAAAATTTGCAATGCGAAGATCAACGAAAGAAATCAAATCAACAACAATTTACCTTCCTTTGCATACAAATCCCAACTCACCGATTGAGCATATTGAAATGTACTCGAACTCCAATGGATATGCTCCTTTGATAAGTGGATTGCTTAGCTCAATAGCATAACTTTTGATCTCCCAAAGTGAATGATTGAATTGCAGTAGCATAAGTTTATGAAAAATGAGAGAGATCCCTGAGAGGTGTGGAAGACGTTTTATTTATAGACCTTCAGAAATGAAGATAAATGGTGGAGAATGATCAGAGCGATCAATGGTTGGAATTGGATGAGAGGATTTGAACAAATGAGAGAAGGACAAGTGTCCTTGTCCTCTCATGAATCAGGGGAGTTAACAGGTTTGATTGGTAAGTTGACTGGATTGATTGATTTGTTAACTGAATTGATTGAGTTGTTAACAAAATTGATTGATTAGTTAACTAAATTGATTGATTAGTCAATTGAATTGATTGACTTGTTAACTGAATTGATTGATTAGTTAACTTAATTGATTGACTTGTTAACTAAGTTGATTGATTGAGAGTGAATTATGGTGAGAGGGAATAATAGGGAAATTAAATAAATAAATTATTTAATTTCATGTGCACATGGATAAATAAATAAAATATTAAATTTTATTTATTTGAAGGAAATGGAATATTAGCTTTAATTAAATAAATGATTTAAATTTATTTAATTAATGTGTGGAGGGAAATTAGCTTAATTAAATAATTATAATTATTTAATTAATATGGAGGAATAATGTAGTGATTGATTTTCATAGCAATAGATGAAATTAATCAAATAATTAAGAATTATTTAATTGATGTGAAATATGGCAGATGAATGTTCGATTTGGGAATGGGATAATTTTAGGTGTCTACACTTCCTAAATTAGCTTGAGTAATGTGCTCACTACTTTTATGAGATTGATGAATGATGTTTGAAGGGAATTCACATATAGTTTTTTTATAGTCTATCTAAATGATATTATAATACTCAGTGCTATATGGGAAAAACACTTAACCCACATTAAGCAAGTCTTGCAAAGGTTAAAAGAATAATAACTACTATGCAATCTAAGTAAATGTGAATTTGACAAAGAATCATTTGTATTTTTAGGATATGTTATAGGAGGAGAATTAAGAATAGACCCATCTAAAGTTGAAGAAAATATAAATTAGCCTACACCAAAGAGTAATACATAAACTAGGAGTTTTGTAGGGGCTAGACATGATTCATGAGAAAGATTACTCAACATGGTCAACAATATTGAATCAAGAATTTCCTGATGGTAAAAAGGAAGTATGTGGCCATAGATCAAGTACCTTCTCAGAAACTGAATCTAGATATCACATCTATGAAAAATAAATTCTTGCAGTTAAAAGAGGAATTGAAAAATTCAAAATCTACCTCAAGCCTAATTTTTTTATAGTCAAAACAGATAGTCAGGATATGATTAACAAAGTGAGCCAAACATAGAAATTGGTGATCAAAAGTCATTAGTGGATAATGTCTCTAGAAAGTTTGATAAAATAAGAGCTTATGTTAAAAAGATCAGAGTTACACAAGCTAAAAGAGACAGCTCTGAAGAAGAAGGTAAAGCAATAGTACCTTTATAAAAGGCTAAAATCATCCCCAAATACTGAAAGCCTAAAAATAAAAGGCATTTTATTCAAACCCAAAGTTGAATACAAATGATCTATTTGAAGAATTTAAACTAAAAGATGTAGAATAAAAGAAAGACTATTTTGAAGAAATGGGGATTGAAAAAAAAAACTCTAAGCCCATTTATGTTGAACAAGAATGTTTAGAAAAAGAATAAGAAGTACTTACAATGATGGAAGAAGAAGAAAACTCTATATATGATTCACAAAGTGAACCAAACATAGAAAATTGGGAACCTTATGCTAAAATAGATCATGATGCTTTTGACATAGAAATAGAAGAAGCATTAGATTGCAGGCCCTAAATAAATGAGAACAGTGTGTTGGCACTGTAAAATTTTGCAAAATTTTAAGTGCCTGTGATGAAAAAGTTGATTATCACACTCAGAAATACATCTGAAAAATCTGCCCTAGTGACCTACTTTGGAGGGTCATAATTTGAAGGCTATTCGCTTTCATGCCAAATACCTTGGTGAGTGTATTCATTTGTCATATGTGAGCATGTATGTTTGATTTCATCTTCCTATGATGAGTTTTGACAGGGTTTTGAAGCGACAAGTTGGAGGGTTCTGGGATTGTTTTGCTGTTTGCATATTCTCAGGCCTGCAAAGTAGCCTCCTGTTTAGATCGATATTTCACAGCTAGATGATCATCATGGCAAGTGGATTGGTATTCTGCATTCCCCTCATATTCATATACTCCCTAGTCCAATTTCAGAGCCTCAGGATCAAGTTTGGTATTTTTTCAAGGCCAAAAGTAAATGCATTTTGTCATGTTTTCACATTTGCATTTCTAGAATGCTTCAAGGAGGTCAACTTTGACCCTTAATATTTTGTGAAGAATGTGGATTGAAGGAAATCCCTCTTGCACACATACTTGATGGACCTAAATGAACCGTTTTCCCAAGTGGCAGCTTCCTGGGAGGAGATTTGGTATTTTTTCAGGGTGGCGACTTGGTGAGCCCTAGTTGTTTTTTGACAGGAGCAGTTTCAAAAATAGCTAAGTGGGCCACTTTGAATGTTAATATCTCGCACCTTGGGATGATTTTTTCCAAGCCATTTTCTCCCATGAATTCTTGGGTCAAATGTCTACATGTCTGTGCATTTTCATGGTTTCAGAAGATTGTTTGACTAGTTTTTCCGGGTGATTTTGGAGGCTATCTGGCTTGTTTTGGTCACTGTGCAAAATGCTGGAAATGAGATTCTGATTGCTACCCAATTCAATTTTTCACTTCAGGAGCATGTTGAAGTAGTCTTGGGACAATTCAGGATAAAAAATGGTTTCAAAATGAATTTGTTTAGCTGGGCCCACAGGAGGACCCGACATGTGTCATACAAGTATTGTTGGCTCAAAAGGGTCCTGGATTGTTGCAAGAATAAAACTAAATGCAAAGGTGGAGATACCATTGATCAGGATTAGGATCAAGATAAAGTGGATCAACAAACTAAGTCCTTGGGTCCTCAGATATTTAAAGGCTATAGTGGTTAGCAAACTGGTTGATATACTGAAGCCAATGGAGTCAGAAGATAAGATTGTACTAGCATGCTTGAAGCTTCTTGCAATATTTCAAGATTACCCTGATCAAAAATCTATTTTTGTTAGACAACATGGGGTAATACCTCTAATGGAAATATTTGAACTAAAAAATAATCTTGTTACATATTCAGTGTTGCAGGTTGTAAACATGCTTATAAGAGACAATTCCTCATTATAAGTGAGTGCATGCCTACTCAAAGGAAATGTGTATGCAAGCAACTTATTTTGTACGACAATTGTGTCTAACAAGTATTGGTGGGATTCTTAGAGCACGATTATACAGATTACAGGGATATTGTATATTTGGCAATTGATTGCATGTGACATGTTTTCTAAGCTACAGAGCTCTACTCCTATAAATGAATTCTGTCAGATATTTGCTAAGAATGGTGTACTGTTTAGATTGGTCAATACATTTCATAGTTCCATGAGGAATAAAGAATAGTCTGTACTAAAGGACCAAATACAATTCAATTTCAGACACAATCTCATTTGTAATACAATTTTGGTCAAAAGGTGAAGCATAGGTTATGTTTTTGCAGCATGAAGGGTATATGGTTGCCTTGGGAGCATTTATGAGCTATGATAAACATGGTCTTTTAGATTGGACTACAAATCAGTTTGTTGATTGCTTTCCTATGGGAGCATCATACACAGAAGGGAAAGGAAATTGTTTCAGAGCATTTGGGTGTTAGTGGATGTGAGGATTGGATGAAGATGTGCCCATCAGAAGAAGGAATTGATTGGAGTAAGGAGTTATAGGTTGATAATATTAAGAAGAAAATAAAATAATATGACTGGAGAGTTCCAGAGGCCTCTTATTCACTAAGTAGAAACTGAGATTCAAGAGGTATGATGTTCAATTTTTAGCTTGTCATGCTTGTGTTGTGGCCGTGCCTCGGTCCACAAGAACTTATACTTCAAGGTTTTTGTTTGATAACTATACTCTGCTTGTTAGCGAGTATTTGGATTCCAAAATCCTACATCAATCCCTAAAACAGACCCATGATAGACCTCTCATGCTGCATCGTTTCCACCTAGCAATTACATTTAGAGATAGGGTGGTTGCTGTGAGGTCTATGCTCGTGATTACAATTGCAATGGCTGTCATGTTATAACTCATGCCCAGAATTTGAAGAGGCCAATTGTTGGTGCCCTTTTGCAAAGTTTGTGGGGTGTGGCATTGACACATGTAAGCTGGAGATCATGGCATAATAGTACTTTGGTAAATTATACTTGGAGTGTTGGCCAGACACCATTTGGGCCCTTCTTAGAGAGCATGTCATTGTCATTCATTCAGAAAGATGCAACACCGAGGAAATTTCTCTTAACTACTTTGAATTCAACAATTTCAAGTGCAGCTATTGTGCTTAGGTATGTCATTCATGGATAACCCAAGTTGGAGATTAATGTTGGCTGTCTTGTTCATTCCATCCATAGTTTTTGTGGTTTTGATGATTTTTTACTTACCCAAGTCTCCAAGGTGGCTTGTTAGCAAAGGGCGAATGCTAGAGGCAAAGTGAGTGAAGAGGAATCGCGAGTCAAAATATTGCTTGGAGGATGCACCCCATGTTAAAATTGCAGATCAAGCTATATGCATTGGAGAAGCACCAAGCAGTCGATCCTATTTACTTACCTTAAATATTTTATCAGTAGCAGTTAGCCATAACTGTACCATGCTGCACCTTGGATATGGTTTTCTTTCTGAAAATGCTAATTTTGTGAGCATGTGTAAAGCACATGGAGTCAACTTCATTGGGCCGAATCCAGAAAGCATTCGTGTTATGGGTGACAAAGCTACAACTACATGGAAACCATGAAAAAGGTTGGTGTTCCTCATTTTGTAGTTTTTGGACAAGCGTTCTTGCATCACTGCAGAGGTTTGTGAGAAGGTGTGCGGGCTTGTGGTAAACAAAAGTTTCTCCCCACAATCCCACGAGTCTTACCCTCTCGCTTCCCCGCACATGAACCCTAGAGAGCCTACGGTGCTGCAGGAGATGAAGGCATGGGGAATGAAATATTATTTAAACATTATAACTAAAGGCTCCCACATCCTCACAAACATAAAAATACTTTGGTGCAGTATGGCGGTTGAAATGTAAGCGGTGGAGGAAAAGATAATGAAAATATTAAAATGTGGTGAATGTTTTTCTCATGCTCCCGCAAAGAGAAAATAAAATATCTGCAGGATGGCAGTGGTGCAAAAGTAATAAATTGAAAAATGAATAAAATGAAATATATCGCACGGGAGAAGAGAAAGTTATTATTTTGAGGAAATAAATTGAAAATATAAGTGTGCCCCATAGGTATTTTTGAGAGTGAAAGTAAAAATTTTGTAAAATATTTTCACTAAATGAAATAGGGAGTGGGTAATTATTTTACTCGGGGAATATAAGTATAAATGTAAAAGAGGGGAATATTAATGGTCATGGGTGAAATAATTTTTTCATGGGGATATGAAGTGAAAGGAGATAAAATAATTATTTTTTGCAAAAGAATGTGAAAGGCTGCATCAAAAGGGTACGTGAAGGGTCAAAAGGCAAAGCATATAGGATAACATAAAAAAAAAAGAAGGGGTTAGACAAAAAAAAGGAGGAAGGGGTAGGACAGAGTAGGTTGGTGCACTTGTGAAGACTTGGAAACATAATGTACAAAATGTTTGATCTAAAAATGGCTTCAGTTGTTCATTGAATTTAATGAAAATAAACTATGAGACTGTCTCCAATATTGTGTTCTTTGATCATATGAATCAATTTGGCAAGTTCTTATTGATTTGTCGTTGCATATTTAATGCTTCTGTGTAATATGTTTAATGGGTTCTCTCAAGTAGGGATTAAATTCTTTTTAACATGTTACTGTGATTTGAAGGGTGCAATTTGGATTAGATAAGAATGGTTTTCATAGTTGAATTACTTGCACGTTTACACAAGCTGTAAATAGGAAAAGTGCTGAACAATTCGAGTTTATAGCCATTGGATGATAAAAAATTCATTCAGACTCCATAGCCCAACAAATAAGGCACCGATCAGATGTTGTGCTCCAAATCAAAATAAAATCATTTACATATTTTGATTTTTTGTTTATAGGAAGTAGTAGTTGATAAGAATAATTGAATAAACCCATTTTCAGATTTGATGCCAATTTGAATTTGGTTGAAGAGGATAATTTAATTGGCAAAATTGCACATAATCTGCTTAATCATCACCTTTTAGTTTTGAAGTGTTAACATTCAGTGGTGATAAGAAGGTACACCCACCTAGGTGAAGCAGAGCTTGAAGTGTAGAGAATTTCAATCATTCTGATTGATTCTGTCAGTTGGCCAAATCAGTTATCAGACCCGATCATAACGTTTGGCATCCTTTTAGGGTTTGGTAAATTGCAGATTTTAGAACCAACACAATGTCTACCAATGGATTCATTTTGAACACAGATAAGGTTCTAGATCCATATGCTATCATTCATACATGGTATGATAATTCAAAAATATTTTTGAAAGCAAAACATCATGGACAAATGCACAAAATGTCAATTATGTTGTTAGGTTGTTTTTAGGCAAACTTAGAGATTGGTGGGAAGGTCTACTTGACTATGGACCTAGGAATGAAAAGGGACAAGTTGACCTTGAAGGCTTAGGCAGGGAAGATATAGCAGAAGCAAGATTGCATCATTTAAAATATGAAATGGTAGAAGAATTTTGCATAAATTGAGAAAATAAGTTCAAATAATTCTTTAAAATCTCAACTTGTGTGACTTGGGAAAGTTTAACGAGTATTATCTAGTATATGGAAAGTTTTTTTTATCAGGATAGGATGCAGAATGACCTTACAATTAAAAGACATTTCTTAACTTCATTTCCATGCAAAGTAGGAGAATGAGTAGCAGAGTTTTTTATAGAAAAAGGGCTTTTACCTAGAACAAGTCTCTTTTGTAGAAGTCAAAACTACTATGTGACAAAAACTTAAAGCACAATGTATGTTAAAAATAATCTCTAATAATCTGGAAGATTACAATTCATCCTGCAATCTCATAAAATTTTGTAACGCCCCGCTAGGAAACCCCAGAGGATAACACAACCATGCCAAATAAACATGACAATTTTTTTGTAAAAGATAGAAATAACAAAGTAATGTCAAACACATCAATACATATCATTAAACTAACTTGTCCTCTAAGGTTCCACGGCTGCATTACTTACTAAACTATTAACAGGATCAAGAATTAACTAACATCAAAAGTTCAATTCTAATCTATTGGATCACATGAATGAACACATACATTTCCACGTTATAACATTAGATAAGTAATCAACAAGATCATATAATTAGAACTACAAGTACATACACAATTTCTTTACAAGAGGGTACATTATTACATCATAATAATATCACTTTCATGATTATATTGGAATACTTACAATATGATATAATTGATACACAAGGCTAGCATATGGGCATAAATAACTGTCTCCTCAATCTGGTACATAATCTGGAATCTGTAGCATAAGATCTATCCTTCTCGTACACGAACAATAGTAAGGGAAAACTAATGGAGAAAATAGCACAACCACCCAACCATGTGGAACCCTAAGGTCCACTCCCCCTGCTAGGAGATAACATAAGGTTCTGCAACAATCAAGAAGACAAAAGACTAACAGGTGCAAGGACTACACATGACTCAAATACAACACTGGTCAACAAGACATTATAAGCATCATAAACATCACTTCCAGACTTAATTGACCTTCCAGAGGCAATCACACCACGAAAGGAGAGAAAACCAAAGAGGGAATGCTAGGCTGCAGTAGGCAAAAGTGTCATCGCATGGCCCTAACATGGGTTACCCTAACAGTCTCTCACAAGACGCCGACCCCCATCTATTGTTACCCTGACAGTCTCTTAGTAGACACCAGCCCCATAGGGTGACACATGCGGAACCAACATTCCTTTCGTAAGGAAGTTGATCTTGCCAACCATGGCCTTCTCATCTCATCTCAAGCCTAAACAGGAACTTGAGCCATGAGTGAGGCTTCTACTTATCTTGATTAGTGTGAAAGCTCTGCAACCTTCCAATTTATTATTAAGTTATCACTGGATTAATAACTTCCAATGGGTTACCCTGATAGCCACTTTGGGCGCCGACCCCACATTGAAAGCCACTCTCCTACCTGTATCTAGAAAACCCTATCCATCAAGCAAGATGACAAGAAAACATATACATATTGCAAGTCATTAACCTTCTTGCAAGAGAATAGTCAAAGCACCAACTCTTAATTCATTGTCCCAAAACTTCTAGTTGAAATAGTCACGACAACCATAAACAACATTTATCCAGACCAAGGCATGGGTCATTTTGCTCCCAAAATCTCAATCATTTATGTAAACCAATACAATAATTATTACATGATCCACACAAAAATAATCCACAACTTTCAAGGACTCTACAACCTTATCACGACATGACAACAACATGAGTTCAAGACATAACCACATGAATTAGGTACACTGAACAAGGTATTATCCATCTTGCACATGTATCAAACCAACATGCATATCATTCGACTCACATGACGCGCACATAGCCAACCATCACACCCTCCTAAGCCTTTGGAATCTTCTTCCCAAATGACACAACACTTGACACAACACAAACCCTCTCAAATAAACATCATAAACTAAGATCCCTCACAATCATTCATTTAATACCATGTTTGCAACACATGAAATAATATACAAGACATGGGACTAGGAAATGTAACATTAACCAACCATGATCTAACTCCTAATCATACTTTAACATACATCTATCTTTACAATAATAAATAATAATATTCTAGCTACTATAACAAAAGTAATTACATTGGGACTTTATATACTTATATTCTAGACTATCAATCATAATGTTTTTTTTCCTAATAAGTGATATTATTTGTAATGAACACAAGACTCAAATGATCTAGATCCTATACCATGATGTAATCTACACATCATTCTTAACCCATTAAATGTATAGAATAACAATTACCTTTATTCGACTAAGACTAACACTAAGTTATTCCTATAATCTTTTAAAAACATCAGAGAAGTAAAAATTGGATTAAGGTCTCAGTTAATAATCACAACCATAAACCTTTAATCTTGCCTTCCTAATAATGAAATCCACTAATCTATCTCTAATTTTACATATTAAATCTCTAAGGCAAGTTTTGATGACATTAAAACCTTATTTAAAAAAGATACAACATCTTACATACTATTGACTATGACTCTAAATATAAGAGCTATTGATCTACCTTACGTAATAATTTAGACTACTAGTCTTACCCAATACTCATAAAGCCAAGATTGGATGAGTTGATAAGTGTTCTAGTGCAATCTACTATAAAATAGATTCATTCATGTAAATAGGTTTAATAGCCTAACTATAAGTAAGAAGCAAGTGGAGCAAGTGTTCTAAATTTCATGATATATATAACCCAAAATCACTATTGACCCTTTTGAGCTACACCCAAAATAAACATATAAATACGGTTTTCTAGACTCTACTACAAGTGTATATATTCTTATGACTTAGCAATACTACTCTACCATGCTACAATCATTCGCATATATAAATTTATATATATAAATTACCATATGATACACTAATTTACACAATCATATTTATCTTTGCATTCGGCTAGCATCCCAACTTAGAGAATTAGAGAAGAGTTCAAAACTGGTCAAGTTGCAAATCTTGCAGGAATATGTTCTGTTAAGTTTTTATTCGGTAAGAGAAGATTGGTGAGATTGACTAATCCGTCAATATTCCCAACTAGGAGGAAACAAACCTAATTGCTATCTTTAGTCTGATAGATAAATAAAATGAGGAGTTAAGGATAACATGCAAATCATTTTGAGGGACTACTTAACAAGAATAGAATTATGCATCGGATGGATATGCTGGAATGGTTAGATACCGTAGTGCCATTATAAATGATGAAATTAAAAACTAATGCACCAAACATTCATTACCTTAGATTTTAGCTCGAGAATGTGTCAAGGTCATGAGAGAGATATAGATTAATTGTTTTGAGAAGGAATCAAAATATTCCCATCAATTCAAACATAGGAGAAATTAGTATGAGAGATGCACAAGGAGTAAGAAATTTTGTGAAGGTAACGCCCTGGTTGACATACATGCAAAAAGTGGAAGCACAGACAAACCACGTGGATTGTTTGACAGAATGCATTGATTTCAGCTTAAGCACAATTGGATTCGATGGAAAGGCTGCCATGCAATGATAGGTAAAGACACATAACAGAACAAAGGGAGCTACGGTTGAGAGCAACTTTAACAAATTATACAGTAGGTCGGTTAAATGATTTAGCAACACAGGAATCTACATGATCTTAGTGATGGCGGTAGTTGCAACACAACTTAAAATTCTAATATAACAAAAATGCCTCTTTCTACAAAAATGATGGCACTACAAAAGAATGAAGATGTTATCAATAAACCAGGAGAGATGTTTAAAGGAAGACCATCTAAATACAAGGAAGTATGGTTTCCAAGAATCCATCAGCAAGATTCCCTGACCCTGGCCAGCTATATCATGCATGCGCTAGTATTGGTCCTTGGGAATAGAGGTATAATATGTATTAGATTGAAAGGAAACTCAAGAGATTGACATAAAGCTCTGGCACTAGTGGAAGGATCTAACATTGTGTGAATCGTTGTTTGAAGAAAAAGATGCCCTCTAAGAAGAGAACCTCTTTTATATGCAACTAGAACTATGGTAGCGATCACATAATATTGCAGATAAGCGTCATGTGGAGGTGATCTAAAGGAAGTTAAATGCAAACAAAATCCCACAAAATATATACAAAAATTGATGAATTAAAACTATCCGATCACCCGTAGAGCTTTAGCCTAGAAGATAACGCTAAGACACATAAATGATAAAAGACAATTTGTTGAATCCAAATCATACTAATAACAATCTCTAGTAAGAGTAATATTACTTACCTTACGTAGTGTCACAAGAGAAAGTTGACAATCTTGGCCCAAACAAGAAGTTGTAAACCAATGTACAATTAAGGTAATACGATCCAATTTGTTTCTAATGCTCATATTGCCTCCTAATCCTCGCTACTATGTAGCTACAACCTCATGTCTCCATCCATAATCGCAGCCCAACCCCCAACAAGAGATAGAGAGAGAGTGAAAGAAAAAGATATCTCTAGAGAGATGCCCCCCCATGCTGAACCAAAGAGAGCTTTTCAATATAATCCCCTCCACCTCCAAAAATAGCAAGTAATAAAATAATTTTAATGAAAAATAACTGCCCCCACGCTACCCATGTCCACTCTCTCAAAAGAACTTATTTATTTCCTTCCACAAAATTTCTAGATTCTTACTAATTAAAGATTTCTGACCAAGACGACACATAATGACGTTATTAAAAGATTTACATTAAAATTATAATATTTTGACAACCCACACACACACCGAGAATTTATTAACAAAAGGTTTATTAAATTTGAAATTATTTTCACATTAGATTAATAATTAAATCCTCATATAATAATAAAAATAATAATATTTTATCTATTTTCCGCCGATAATTATTATTTATTTATTAAAATAAAACCAATAACTCTTTTTAATAAAACAATTAACTGTAAAAACCCAGGTGAAACCTGACGACAAACATAATCGAACAATAGAGACTCAGAAACACAACCAAACAACAAGACACGGGACTAAAAAATCATCCCCTTCGAGGTTGATGACAAGTTGAGGGAAAACCTTACATTATCTCAGTTCAACAATCTCCTTTGGTTAAGGCATGCTCAGACCTGTTGATTTAGGTGGAGTCGATGCCTAATACCTGTTCACTCAAACATACCAATTAGAGTACACATAATAGCCAAAGCACTAGGAAAGGAACTCTGACATTCGTCTCTTATTCCCGTATGTCCATACATTCAATGGTACGATGTCGTCCTTCCACCTATCCTAACCACATACTACTGCATCATACGACTGAAATATTAACATAACAATAAGCATTTTTACTTACCGAAGCTCATGTTCTCTCTTTATCTTTAGATTCCTTAGTCAGACCACCTGCACAACCACGGTAAAAACGAAGGGGCACTACATCCTCCCCCCTAAAACCTGAATTACTCCTGGAAGTCACAAACTAGGGTGGAAACATAACACATTAGTATTGCAATTTTCTATTGCCAACATACGCATCCGTATTAAGCAATTGTTCAAAAGACAGGCACAATCGTTCAACAAAGACAATAAGGACATCAATTCCTCACCATTAAGACGCATCATGCGATCTACTTACAACCAATCACTCATAGTTTAAGAATTTCATACAATTTAGAGAATGACATTCACATATTAACAAGGAATAATACATCTCACGTCTCAATTACCAAACATGCAAGTACAATTCTCTGTGGAGTCTTCCCTTGTACATACTATCAGAGGCTCAAAATGAACATGATAGAACCAATAATTAACACGAATCAGGACCAACAGAAACAAACTTTCAGAATAGCCACCATAGAAATTTTAAAAAGGTGCAAACCCAAGTGGGAAATTAATCAGATTAAATCTTAAGTCACAAAATGCCGGCAATTTCAACAATAAATCAAGTATAAGAAAAGAGTTTTGATGACCACTCCTACCATAAGAAAGTTTAAAGAAAACAATTTCACTGTCAGTCCCCCAACAACACCTAAAACAGTAATAAATTTTTTCCAAAACAACCAAATTACAAACAAATCCACATCACGATTTGACTAATTCTAGTCACAAAAAGGGAGTATCCGCTACACTACACCCAAGGACACAAGGTCCAGAATGCATTAGAGAACGTACACCAAACACACAGACAATTAAGTTATCTACATTCACATATCTACGCACCTAAGATAACATAATGGACTCATATGGAACCTAGTGCTTTAATACCAAGTGTAACGCTCCGCTAGGAAACCCTAGAGGACAACACAACTAAATAGAAATAACAAAGTAATGTCAAACACATCAATACATATCATTAAACTAACTTGTCCTCTAAGGTTCCACAACTGCATTACTTACTAAATTATTAATAGGATCAAGAATTAACTAACATCAAAAGTTCAATTCTAATCTATTGGATCACATGAATGAACACATAAATTTCCATGTTATAACATTAGATAAGTAACCAACAAGATCATATAATTAGAACTACAAGTACATACACAATTTATTTACAAGAGGGTACATTATTACATCATAACAATATCACTTTCTTTATTACATTGGAATACTTACAATATGATATAACTGATACACAAGGCTAGCATATGGGCATAAATAACTGTCTCCTCAATCTGGTACATAATCTAGAATTTGTAGCACAAGATCCATCGTTCTCGCACAGGAACAGTAGTATGGGAAAACTAATGGAGAAAATAGCACAACCACCCGAACATGTGGAACCCTAAGGTCCACCCCCCGTGCTAGGAGATAACATAAGGTTCGGCAACAATCAAGAAGACAAAAGACTAACAGGTGCAAGGACTACACATGACTCAAATACAACACTGGTCAATAAGACATTATAAGCATCATAAACATCACTTCCAGACTTAACTGAACTTCCAGAGGCAATCACACCATGAAAGGAGAGAAAACCAAAGAGGGAATGCTAGGCTGCAGTAGGGAAAAGTGTCATCGCATGGCCTAACATGGGTTACCCTAACAGTCTCTCACTAGACATCGACCCCATCTATGGTTACCTTGATGGTCTCTTACTAGACGCCAACCCCATAGGGTGACACATGCGGAACCAACATTCCTTTCATAAGGAAGTTGATCTTGCCAACCACGGCCTTCTCATATCATCTCAAGCCTAAACGGGCACTTGAGCCATGAGTGAGGGTTCTCCTTATCTTATTAGTGTGAAAGCTCTCCAACCCTCCAATTTATTATTAAGTTATCATTGGATTACTAACTTCCAATGGGTTACCCTGACAACCACTTTGGGCGCCGGCCCCACATTGAAATCCACTCTCCTACCTACATCTAGAAAACCCTATCCATCAAGCAAGACAACAAGAAAACATATACATATTGCAAGTCATTAACCTTCTTGCAAGACAATAATCAAAGGACCAACTCTTAATTCATTGTCCCAAAACTTCCAGTTGAAACAGTCATGACAACCATAAGAACATGTATCCAGAGCAAGGCATGGGTCATTTTGCTCCCAAAATCTCAATCATTTACGTAAACCAATGCAATAATTATTTCATGATCCACACAAAAATAATCAACAACTTTCAAAGACTCTACAACCTCATCACGACATGACAAAAACATGAGTTCAAGACATAACCACACGAAGTAGGTACACTAAATAAGGCATTATCCATCTTGCATGTGTATCAAACCAACATGCATATCATTCAACTCACATGACGCTCACATAGCCAACCATCACACCCTTTTAAGCCTCTGGAATCTTCTTCCCAAATGACACAACACTTGACACAAAACAAACCCTCTCAAATAAACATCATAAACTAAGATCCCTCACAATCATTCATTTACTACCATTTTTGCAACACATGAAATAATATACAAGACATGGGACTAGGAAAGGTAACATTAACCAACCATGATCTAACTCCTAATCATACTTTAACATACATCTATCTCTACAATACAAAATAATAATATTCAAGCTACTATAACAAAAGTACTTACATCGAGACTTTATATACTTATATTCTAGACTATCAATCATAAGGTTTTTTTTCCTAATCAATGGTATTATTTGTAATGAACACAAGACTCGAACGATCTAGATTCTATACCATGATGTAATCTACACATCGTTCTTAACCCGTTAAATGTATAGAATAACAATTACCTTTATTTGACTAAGACTAACACTAAGTTATTCCTATAATCTTTTAAAAACATCACACAAGTAAAAATTGGATTAAGATCTCAGTTAATAATCACAACCATAAACCTTTAATCTTACCTTCCTAATAATAAAATCCACTAATCTATCTCTAATTTTACATATTAAATCTCTAAGGCAAGTTTTGATGACATTAAAACCTTATTTAAAAAAGATACAACATCTTACATACTATTGACTATGACTCTAAATATAAGAGCTATTGATCTACCTTTCATAATAATTTAGACCACTAGTCTTATCCAATACTCATAAAGCCAAGATTGGATGAGTTGATAAGGGTTCTAGTGCAATCTACTATAAAATAGATTCATTCATGTAAATAGGTTTAATAGCCTAACTATAAGTAAGAAGCAAGTGGAGCAAGTGTTCTAAATTTCATGATATCTATAACCCAAAATCACTATTGACCCTTTTGAGCTACACCCAAAATAAACATATAAATACGGTTTTCTAGACTCTACTACAACAAGTGTATATATTCTTATGACTTAGCAATACTACTCTACCATGCTACAATCATTCGCATAGATAAATTTATACATATAAATTACTATATGATACACTAATTTACACAATCATATTTATCTTTGCATTCGGCTAGCATCCCGACTCGAAGAATCAAAGAAGAGTTCTAAGCTGGTCAAGTTGCCAATCTTGCAGGAATATGTTCTGTTAAGTTTTTATTCGGCAAGAGAAGACTGGTGAGATTGACTAATCCGTCAATATTCCCAACTAGGAGGAAACAAACCTAATTGCTATCTTTAGTCAGATAGATAAATAAAATGAGGAGTTAAGGATAGCATGCAAATCATTTTGAGGGACTACTTAACAAGAATAGAATTATGCATCGGATGGATATGTTGGAATGGTTGGATACCGTAGTGCGATTATAAATGATGAAATTAAAAACTAATGCACCAAACATTCATTACCTTAGATTGTAGCTCGAGAATGTGTTAAGGTCATGAGAGATATATGGATTAATTGTTTTGAGAAGGAATCAAAATATTCCCATCAATTCAAACATAGGAGAAATTGGTATGAGAGATGCACAAGGAGTAAGAAATTTTGTGAGGGTAACGCCTTGGTTGACATGCATGCAAAAAGTGGAAGCACAGATAAAGCACGTGGATTGTTTGACAGAATGCATTGATTTCAACTTAAGCACAATCGGATTCGACGGAAAGGCTACCATGCAATGATAGCTAAAGACACACAACAGAACAAAGGGAGCTACGATTGAGAGCAACTTTAACAAATTTTATAGTAGGTCAGTTAAATGATTGAGCAACATAGGAATCTACATGATCTTAGTGATGGCGGTAGTTGCAACACAACTTCAAATGCTAATATAGAAGAAATGCCTCTTTCTACAAAAATGATGGCACTACAGAAGAATGAAGATGTTATCAATAAACCAGGAGAGATGTTTAAATGAAGACCATCTAAATACAAGGAAGTACGGTTTCCAAGAATCCATCAGCCAGATTCCTTGACCCTGGCCAGCTATATCATGCACTTGGGAACAGAGGTATAATATGTATTAGAGTGAAGGGAAACTCAAGAGATTGACATAAAGCTCTAGCACTAATGGAAGGATCTAAGATTATGCGAATAGCTATTTGAAGAAAAAGATGCCCTCTAAGACGAGAACCTCTTTTATATGCAACTAGAACTATGGTAGCGATCACTTAATATTGCAGATAAGCATCATGTGGAGGTGATCCAGAGGAAGTTAAATGCAAACAAAATCCCACAAAATATATACGAAAATTGATGAATTAAAACTATCCGATCACCCGCAGAGCTTTAGCCTAGAAGATAACGCTAAGACACAAAAATGACAAAAGACAATTTGTTGAATCCAAATCATACTAATAACAATCTCTAGTAAGAGTAATATTACTTACCTTATGTAGTCGCACAAGAGAAAGTCGACAATCCTGGCCCAAACAAGAAGTTGTAAACCAGTGTACAATTAAGTTAATACGATCCAATTTGTTTCTAATGCTTATATTGCCTCCTAATCCTCACTACTGTGTAGCTACAACCTCATGTCTCCATCCATAATCCCAGCCCAACCCCCAACCAGAGATAGAGAGAGAGAAAGAAAAAGATATCTCCAGAGAGATGCCCCCCACGCTAAGCCAAAGAGAGATTTTCAAAATAACCCCCTCCGCCTCCAAAAATAGCAAGTAATAAAATAATTTTAATGAAAAATAACCGCCCCCACGCTACCCATGTCCACTCTCTCAAAAGAACTCATTTATTTCCTTCCACAAAATTGCTAGATTCTTACTAATTAAAGATTTCGTACCAAGATGACACATAATGACGTTATTAAAAGATTTACGTTAAAATTAGAATATTTTGACAACCCACACACGCACAGAGAATTTATTAACAAAAGGTTTATTAAATTTGAAATTATTTTCACATTAGATTAATAATTAAATCCTTATATAATAATAAAAATAATAATATTTTATCTATTTTCCACCGATAATTATTATTTATTTATTAAAATAAAACCAATAACTCTTTTTAATAAAATAATTAACCGCAAGAACCCAAGTGAAACCTGACGACAAACAAAATTGAACAACAGAGACTCGCAAACATGACCAAACAATAGGACACGGGACTGGAAAATCATCCTCTTCGAGGTTGATGACAAGCTGAGGGAAAACCTTACATTATCTCTGTTCAACAATCTCCTTTGGTTAAGGCATGCTCAGACCTATTGATTTAGGTGGTGTTGATGCCTGATACCTGTTCACTCAAACATACCAATTAGAGTACACATAATAGCCGAAGCACTAGGAAAGGAACTCTAACATTCGTATCTCATTCCTGTATGTCCATACGTTCAATGGTACAATGTCGTCCTTTCCACCTATCCTAACCACATACTACTGCATCATATGACTGCAATATTAACATAACAATAAGCATTTTTACCTACTGAAGCTCATGTTCCCTCTTTATCTTCAGATTCCTTATTTAGACCACCTGCACAACCAAGGTAAAAATGAAGGGGCACTACATCCTCCCCCCTAAAACTTGACTTACTCCTGGAAGTCACAAACTAGGGTGGAAACATAACACATTAGTATTGAAATTTTCTATTGCCAACATACGCGTCTGTATTAAGCAATTGTTCAAAAGACAAGTACAATCATTCAACAAAGACAATAAGGACACCAATTCCTCACCATTAAGACGCATTATGCGATTTACTTACAACCAATCACTCATATTTTGAGAATTTCATACAATTTAGAGAATGGCATTGACATATTAACAAGGAACAATGCATCTCACGTCTCAATTACCAAACATGCAAGTACAATTCTCTGCGGAGTCTTCCCTTGTACATACTATCAGAGGCTCAAAATGAACATGATAGAACCAATACTTAAGATGAATCGGGACCAACAGAAACAAACTTTCAGAATAGCCTCCATAGAAATTTTAAAAAGGTGCAAACCCAAGTGGGAAATTAATCAAATTAAATCTTAAGTCACAAAATGCTGGCAATTTCAACAATAAATCAAGTATAAGAAAAGAGTTTTGGTGACCACTCCTACCATAAGAAAGTTTAAAGAAAACAATTTCACTGTTAGTCCCCCAACAACACTTGAAACAGTAATAAATTTTTTCCAAAACAACCAAATTACAAACAAATCCACATCATGATTTGACTAATTCTAGTCACAAAAAGGGAGTATCCGCTACACTACACCCAAGGACACAAGGTCCAGAATGCGTTAGAGAACGTACACCAAACACACAGACAGTTAAGTTATCTACATTCACATATCTACGCAACTAGGATAACATAATGGACTCATATGAAACCAGAGTTCCCAGTGTTAGAACCTAGTGCTTTGATACCAAGTGTAACGCCCCACTAGGAATCCCTAGAGGACAACACAACTATGCTAAATAAACAGGACAATTTTTTTTTTTAAAGATAGAAATAACAAAGTAATGTCAAACACATCAATACATATCATTAAACTAACTTGTCCTCTAAGGTTCCACAACTACATTACTTACTAAACTATTAACAATATCAAGAATTAACTAACATCAAAAGTTCAATTCTAATCTATTGGATCACATGAATGAACACATACATTTCCATGTTATAACATTAGATAAGTAATCAACAAGATCATATAATTAGAACTACAAGTACATACACAATTTATTTACAAGAGGGTACATTATTACATCATAACAATATCACTTTCCTGATTACATTGGAATACTTATAATATGATATAACTGATACACAAGGCTAGCATATGGGCATAAATAACTGTCTCCTCAATCTGGTACATAATCTGGAATCTACATCACAAGATCCATCCTTCTCACACACGAATAGTGGCAAGGGAAAACCAATGGAGAAAATAGCACAACCACCCGACCATGTGGAACCCTAAGGTCCACCCCTCATGCTAGGAGATAACATAAGGTTCCGCAACAATCAAGAAGACAAAAGACTAACAGGTGCAAGGACTACACATGGCTCAAATACAACACTGGTCAACAAGACATTATAAGCATCATAAACATCACTTCTAGACTTAACTGACCTTCCAGAGGCAATCACACCATGAAAGGAGAGAAAACCAAAGAGGGAATACTAGGTTGCAGTAGGGAAAAGTGTCATCGCATGGCCCTAACATGGGTTACCCTGACAGTCTCTCACTAGACGCCGACCCCCATCTATGGTTACCCTGACGGTCTCTTACTAGACGCTGACCCCATAGGGTGTCACATGTGGATCCAACATTCCTTTCGTAAGGAAGTTGATCTTGCCAACCACAACCTTCTCATCTCATCTCAAGCCTAAACAGGAACTTGAGCCATGAGTGAGGCTTCTACTTGTTAGAATCTGAAAAGATTATTAACCCAGAAAACTAGTGCAAAAGAATAGATATTAAACTATGAATGCAAATGATATGAAATCAAAATAGCAACACATAGTTAGTCTCCAAGAGAGTAATGCAAATGCTAGAAGCAAAATAGCATTAAGAGGATGCAAAAACAAAAGATATCAAATACAAGCCAGGTAGCATGCTTATATAGACTAGGAAGAGGGAGGAGGTGGCAACACCGACCAATGAGGAGCAACCATCTATCAGACTAAAGATAGCAAAGTATCTTCCCACGATAGCTAATGGATGCTCACATGTAGGAAGGTGACACATCTCAACCACTCACCTAATAAGACATGCTTTATTAACCTAAGTGAGATTAATAGAAGTGTAGGAAAAACCTAGGAATATAGGAAAAAATAAATAACCCAACTAGGAAATAAAAACCTACACTAACACCCCCCATAAGCGAAGCTTAGGTGGATGTAAAAATGGGTCTCGACAAATCAAGCCTGATGAGGTACCCATGTACAGAAAATCCCCCCAAAATAGAGAGAGAAGAGACCCCCCCAAAAGTAGAGAGAGTCAGGACTCCGAATGAGATTGACAGCAAAATCATCTAAAAATGGCATGGTGAATTGAGTACCAAGTGCACCCTTAGTAGCATAGAAGGTAGAAACAAACACAAAATATTCTGAACTTAGCTTAGAGAGAATACTAAGAATTCGTTGTTTATCTTTCTTTTCAATTCCACATTGTTTTAACTATAGCCTTAGTGATTTAAATTTAGTGAAGAAATCCTGGATTGTGTTGAAATTGCCTGGACTTAAACTAATTAGTTCATTTTCCAACATATGACCCCTCATTGAATCTTGTGTGCCAAATAATGTTTCCAACTTTGTCCAGATTTCATTTGGCATATTCAAAGACTCAATGTGAAAGAGCAAATCAGGAGAAACAGACAAACACAATGTTCCATATGCCTCATCACATTTTTTAAACCACTTGGGCTTATCTTCATCTTTAGCAGGTTCAGTTTCAAGTCCCATAGTTATCCTATTTAATCCATCTTTCCTTAAGTGAATTGTCGTACGTGATTTCCACTCAAAGTAATTGTATGGAGTTAGGATGGGCAGATTTGTTTGATCTATGATGAAGAAGTACAGAGAAGAAATGTTGAAAAGAAGAGAACACAACCTGCTGATAACTGAGAGGGGGGGTGAATCAGTTATCTTAATTCTTTAACTTTCTTTTCTTTTTAATCAATTAGTACAATATCAAAACTTATAAGCATAAATGAACATGAGAGCAGAAACAAACTCAATACATATGACACAATATTTTTGACATGGAAACCCTATTAAGGGAAAAAAAACCATGGGGTGATTAACCCAAGATTGTATTCTCTGTTAAAAGAATAAGGTAATACAAAATGACACTTGCCAATTAGGGCTCATTGCCTGAGCACACTACTCACAAGAGGCTCACTGCCTACAAGAGACTCACTGTCTACAAGTTATAATGAAAGTAACCAAGTGATTGAACTGTTGAGTAGCATCCACATATGTCGAGGTTCAGTTCCGGTTAAGCTCAATAAACTGATCTGTTGCACTTCATTCTTCCTTTGCCTTAGACTATTGTTTTGTCACATACCGGACCTTTCTTTCTGCTACTATACTGCTCTCTGCTATTCTTCACACAACACAACACAACACACCCTTCTCATTGAAATCCATTTGGTATATATACCTGCACCAAGGGTTTCATCATCTTTCTAGTCGGCATCCGGAATAATCAATATTTTCCCAATACTCTAGTCTGTTAGCTGAATCCTTGCTTACCAAGTGATGTGCATCACGAAGATAGTTATAGAGGTCATCAATCATGTCGGCCAATCATGAATTATACCTTAAGAACCTTGATCATCATCAATATCTCATCCGGAATAAGTCTGATGCTCTGCCGGTCAGTTCTTCCTCTGTCTACTCTGCCAAACAGGACCCCAATACTTAGATGCTCATATCTCTTCATTGTTTTATCACTGGAGGCTCAATCCCTAGAATCTATCAGTCAAGGTACTCCTCTTGACTTCCCCAAGTCCGCACTTTACAAAGATACTTCCTCTAAGAGATCCAAACCTGATTGTCGGACCTTGCTGCATGCTCTGTTCTTGGTCACCAGACCTAAATACTCTTCAATCTGACTTCCGGTATAGACACACCATGCCCTGCAGATGTGTGGGATGGTCTTTGTTGCCATCAATGACAACACCCATGTAGCCACACAGTGTCTCTTGCCAACAATCTCCCCCTTTGGCATTGATGGCAACACTTAGTGAAAAATGACTAAGTGTCACACTATACTCCCTCTTGGTTGATGCTCTGTTCTAATGTACATTTTTCTGGAGCTCCCGCTTAGCTAGATTCCACATTTTCACTGCTCCTCACCCCCCCTTTGACATCAATGGCAAAGGGTAGGGTCCACACACCAAAATTTCAAACAAAAAATCCAACTATACTTAGCCGCATAAGCATATATACATGTTATACTTACATATACTGTAGTATGTCTGCAAAAGTTGTCTTCAACTAGACAAGTTCTGTTGCCCAACTCTGCTTCATCCTGTCCAAAATTGAGATGTGACCACTCAACAGGAATGCAAAAGCTTCTGCCCTCTTGAGATCTGTCGGATCACTGGTCTAGGCTGTGGTCTGAGCATTAGTTAGGGCCTCATGCATGACCTCTAACTTAGGGATAATAATCCCTCTTAGTTCACTTAGCCTGCTTATCCTATTTTTCTTCTCCTTCTCTAGCTTATTTATTTCATTTATAGTTGCAAGAGTCTGGCACTCTTGATTTACTATGGAAGAGGAGAGAGGATCAAAACTTTGAGATAAATTTGTCAGTTTATCCTCTTGCTCTTCTACTTTCTTCTCAATTTCCTTGGTCACTTTAGTCCAGGATAAACAAAATTTATATATATCTTTGCCATCTTTAAGAGCATTTTCTAAGCTCTTTATCCCAATATCCATAACTCTCCTATCATTTGATATTAGACCCTGCACCTCAGAGAATCTCTTTCCCACAAATTCTTTCCGGACTTTATCTTTAGCTGATTTTTCCAAAGAATCAAAATGAGTGCTGACAAAACTTACAAGAGACTTGAGATTACCAGATGAGGAGGCTGAGGAATCCTTCTGAAAGGATGGCATGATCTTTTCCAACACACCAGATGCTATCTCTAGCAGCTCACAGTCTTCCATGTGATACTTTAGAAGTTTCTCTTTTGCCTTTGCTTGGGCAAAGGATGCTAGCTTCATGGTTTGAACTGGGGATAGGGAATCAAAATTGAACAGTCCTTGAAGCAGTTCTGATTCATCAAATTCCATCATCTCTTTGGTCAAGAAATCTTTGACAGTTTCTGCAGTGTCTCTGTTGTGATGTTCACAACACGCCCCATTATGCTCCTTAGCAAAATGGGGACCCCTGCTGATGTTTGCTTTTTGCTTCTGCTTGTGTTTTTCTGCTTTCTGGCGGTTTGGCAAAAATGAAGGTCAGGTGCATCATCATCATGATATATTTTTTTTGGTAGGTCATCATCATGAGGTCTGTTTGTCTAAGTTCATATTTTGTTTCTGTGACCTCATATTTAGAAAGAGCTTGAAATTCCATGTAGGTTTGCCTTTTACTTCACTTGAAAATTTTTCCATATGTGAAGGTTATGCACGGTCAAAGTTTTGGTCAAACCTGATATTCGCAGGAGGATCATCATATTTTTATATCCTAAGTCATGTTGTCAGCATCATCATGATCTTGGTCTATCACCCGATAAAAATCATGCAGTCGCAACATCCGGACGTCAATCTTAGGTGGTAGTGCCCTTTACCCGTCAAATGGCCTTATGCGCATTGAACATCATCATCATCATATTTGAACGCCCCCTGATAATATCCCGAGGTTCAAATATCATGATGACATCAACTTTAAGTCAAGGCAAGTTTCCCCGTCGAGCGGTCTTTGTATAGCGAGCATCATCATGATATTTCAAATTATCATATCATGCTGATCACCCTTAGAAAATTCATCATCGGCATATTTATATGCGCATGCTATAAACTTATCACAGGGTCATCATCATGATATTTGCTGAAGTTTGAAATATGATGATGACGACTTCATATCATCCTGATCTTTCACACGGGTCATTCGCTGAAATTCGCTAAGTAATGGAGGCATCATCATGATAAATCGATAAGGGGATCATCATCTTCATATCCTCCTGATCTCCGGTTAGCGAATATCCTGATGATCACCCTATCTATTCAGAAGTGGTCGATATTGCATTCCTCGAACAGCATCATGATCATATTTTACAATATCACCCTGGCGCAAATATCATGATGACCTCAACTTATCCTTGTGCTCCGAAAACAAAGTATGATGATGACATCATCATCATATTGTTTTATCCTGTCCTATTGTCAAGATCATCATGATCTTGTTTGTTCACCTGATATTTCGCAAAGTCCTCCTGCCGATAAAATACAACCTTTTGCAAATATCCTGATGATCCTCATCATCATCACATTTTCCCTTCGGCAGGATTTTTCCCAAACATGATTCGGTTGGCGAAATATCATGATGACGTCATGTTCTAATTTAACGAAAGGCTCCGGATATCATGATGACGTCATCCCGATCTGTAAACAAAGCCCCAAATATGATGATCATCTTCATCATGCTGATCTTTCGAGAGGGTTGCCTTGGCCGCAAAAGGATCATATTATGTTCATCATCCTGATCATGCTCCTTGGGTGACCCGATATCACAGTTAGCCCCCTGATCTTAGCTGGATATGATGATGACGTCTTATTCCAAGTTCGACAAAAGCCCGAATATCATGATGACGTCACCATCATTTTCCTCTCCTCAACAACATGATCATATTCATATCCTCCTATTCTTCTTCAACATGATGATGATGACAATGTTGTTCTTTTCCCTGATATGCAGAAGCGAAACATCATGATGACATTCATCTGGACCTTCAGGAGGGAATGCATCATATTTCCAGAATATCATGATGATGGGGTATATCGACTAACCTGTTTTTTGACGCACCGACAGAGATATACATGCCGATGGGCGGGAAATGAGGCGGTGGACATTTTAAAGTGTTTTTTTTGGCGCCTCTGACATTTTTTTTTCGGTCAGCGATGGTTGACCCGATGGAGTTTGAGCGGTCTGAACGCATTTTTGACGTGTTTTGGCAGATTTTGGATCTGACTTCCGCGATCTTGCGCTGTCACCTGGATTTAAACGCTTATTCTAGTTTCCTGCTGTTTTTTGTGATAAATGTGAAACTTATTGCTTGTCTTGTCTTGTAGGCTTGCAGTTGAGGAAGCAGCTGGAAGGTCAACACAGTGACTTCATGAGGCAGAAGATCTGATTTCAAGAGCAAGAAGATAAGGATGAAGTGCGAAAGTCAAAGCCATTCAAGTGAAAGACAGAGTTGCAGCTGGCGGCGTTACTACAACAGACAAATAGAAGTAATTACCCAGCTGCCGGAACTTCTCAGAAGGGGCAATATTTCGCCCAGATTTGACACTGCTCAGGGATATTTTTGAGAACTGGTTCACCTGTATTTATTGCTGTAACCAGGGGTTTGAACCAGGGGTTCAGTTAGGTTTTTTGCTGTAGTGAGGACAATCAGGATGTCTTTATATTGTGCCTCTCTACACTGTAATACTCTACAACAGGGATTTTTAGGGCCTACAACAGGATTTCTAGGAAAATACAGCAAGTTAGAATAGTTTAGAAGTAGAAGGAGGTCGCCTGTTTGTCTGCAGTAAGATGTGTGTGGAATGTCTGGCTGTCTTACTGTATCTGTAAAGCTTGTAAGTTCTCTGTAGTATGATCAATGAAACTAAGAGTCATTCCTACATTGTAAATCATGTATGACTATTCGTTTCTAATACAATAGAATCTGGAGTTCTGCATCTATCTTCTGAGTGTTCTCCTGCCCTTCTTTGTATTTTGAAATATCTTCTTTGAGAGCTTGCAATTTTAAATGTATGTTTGTGAAAATGCTCAGAACTTACATTTAGGGTTTTTACTGTGGATTTGATCAAATTACTGTGGTATTTACATAGTGGATAACAGAAACACTTAGATCCTTCGGTAGATTAGATGAAGTATAGATTAGATCTCTCTAACTTTTCCCAACCCATCTGGAATATTTAGCTGAAAACGTAGAAATCCAGAGGAAATTGTTTCAAATTTGAAGAAGCATGATAACAGAGCTATAAGTAGACAATTTTCATAAACAGATCAAGAGGAAAGCTGCAATAAAATCCAAGAAAACCCTCTGAAACCTGCAGCACAGTATCACCTTTATGCAAATGAACAGAATACATGTTCAAATCTATGACCTTTTTGCATATTCTTAGGCCAGTGAACCACAGAACAAACCTAAACTACGTAAGGCCCCTTGAACATTACAGCTTCACATTGACCAACTGAACTTGACCAACCGAACCATTGTAGACTTGGGATTAGTTGAATCACCAAATGATTCCTTCTTGTCTTTCAAGTATAGTTACAGTTCATGTCATGTAAATTTTAACTTATTGTTATGATTGCATCAAAACAATCATCAACAGTCTCTAACTGGAGACAGGGTCTTCTTCCTTTCTGCAGTCTCAGAACTGTCTCCTAGAGTCTTTTCTGTTTGGCCTTTTTCTTTTTCTTTTACTTCTTCTCCTTGACTGGTTTTCTCTTCTATTCTTTCTCCTCCTTTAGATCTAGAGTCTGCAGGGGAATTCGAAAGAGAGATGTTTGCTTGTTCATGAACTTCCTCTTCCGGAGCAGAGGAGTCTAAGTCCTTGGTTTTCTCTACACTTGTCTACTTTGCCTCTTCTCCATTTTTCATAGTAGATTCTTCTTCTTCATCCATAGTAGAGGGTTCATTACCTAGGTCCTCTATAATAGGAATATTGAATCTTTTAAAAACATTTCAGAGGATATCTTCTGTTTCTTTTGCCACTCTGTCAGTTTCTCCAAGCATGAGTTGATTCATTCTAGCCTTACTTCGGAACCCATCCTTGCAATCTTTGAAGATCATGTCCATTTGTTTCAGAGTAATTGAAGGATAGAGCTGAATAACTATTTGTTCTCTAATTTCTAAGTCCTTTGCCTTGGCATTTTCCTTTCTCATTTCAAGTTCTTTCTCTAAACTTTTGAGAATTAGAGAGAAGATTTCAATAAATGCTTTTATTGTATATGTTCAAGTACTTAATTGTGGCTTCCTCCAGAATCTTTTTATCTGCATCATTATATTCATCATAGAATTCTGTTATTGGTTGCAGATTTCCATCCATAGTAACTGCCTTGACTACATCATCAATGCGGAGAGTAGGTTTTTCAACAAATTCCTCTGGCTTCTCTTCTTTGCCTTGACTGGTAGAAGGTTCACCGGTTGTTTTACTCTTTTTCTTCATTTTCTTTACTTCCTCATCTGTCTCTGTCTCTTCATCATCCTTAAGGCTTGTGTATGATCTTGTAGCCTTTGTCTTTGTTCTCTTTTCTCTTTTACCAGATGATTTTGCTTCTGGTTTTGATGCCTTTGAGCTTTTAGTAGTTGTAGGTCCAGAGCTCTTAGAGGATCTGGTCCAGGAGGGGCCTTCTGTGGGAGCACTTTCTTTTTCCGCTTCTTCCTTTTCTTTTTCTGCTCTTTCCATCTTCTCTCTGTGGGCATCAAGTGTCTCCTTTGAGATTCCATGCCTCTTGGCAAGTTCTTCTACTTCCCTTCTTACCTTTCTCTTAATCTCTGGCTGTCTAAGTTCAACATGAACTTTTACACTCAGCTCTTGGTAAGTTCCAAATCTTTCTGCCTTGGGATCCTTGAGTTGACTCAGCATGTGTTGAACATGTAGCTCTACAATTTTCTCATCTACTTCATACCCCATTGGCATGATCCATAGAGTCCTTGGCTCCACTTCCTCCATTAGGCATTGATCAGTGTCTACCATGAAGCACACTGTATCTTTGTACTTCTCAACTAATGATTTAGGGATTCTTTCTCTAGCTTGCATCATACTCTGAAAATTCTTGAAATAACCCTAGAGTGCTATATTCTGTGCCTTGGCATCACCAAGCCCATGTAAATAATCCCTGATTTGTATGGCTACTGGTTTTTTATTTTGCCATTTCCAACCATTAGATTCGGGTAGCTCATTCATGTAATAGAAAAATAAACAGAGTATCAAGCCACCGTATTTGAAGGAATTCTTCTTATCCTTCTTTATCTTCTGCAGATTCTCCAAAAGTTGGTTTAGAAGGAGCTCACAAAGGTCATAATCAACATTCTTTCTTAACATTTTATAGGCAGTGTAAATTGTTGTTCTGGATACAGAATTCTCTCTGCTGGAGTGATATATCTTGTAGCCTATTATCATGGCGGCAAACTTGATATTCAGATCTGTGATATCCTTAATTGTCATTACTCTTTTATCAAATTTGGATCCTGTGGCTTCACTCACAATTTGGTTTTTGACTGATTTGAGAGTAGGTAACTCACCAGATGAGTGCAATCTGGTCACTACCCTAATGGCATCCTTTGTGATCTTAATCGGCTTATTCAACCACATGAAGTTGTTATGTAGACTGTTCAAAACATACCGGACCCATTCATCTTTTGCAAAACATGGGAAATGGATGCAATGTCCAAAGTGTTTGTCCCGGATAGCCTTGTACTATGGTTTGAGTTCAAAAGCATCATCTATTAACTAATTGTGATAGATATCCCTTAATTTGGATTCCCCAAATTCTTTAATATTCGCCTATCAGTAATCTTCACAACATTCAGAGTAGCCATTTTCAAGAAGATTTACAGAGAGATATTCAAGAACAGAAAATACCTTTTGCGCTTCTAGGTTTCATGGTATGAGCTAAATCAGATTGCTGGATGAATTGACTTCTGCAGTTGATCTTTGATGGGCTTGAGGCAATTTGTTGTAGAGCTCCTTTTCTCTTCTTCTCGAATGTAAAATGAGGAAGTGTTCAATAAGATAACCCTTATATTTCTCTACAAACCCTAATTCCATATTGCAATAAATGCGTGACTTAAGTCATTCCGGTTTGCCTTGTTCTCCTTGTTCTAAGAAAAAATCTTTTCCGGATCACTGAGAAGCATTTACAGTTGTTCTTAGTGATGATTTACAATCTATCTTCCTTTCTCCAAACATTTCATCTATCCGTAGATCAAGATTCCTCAGTTTGAATCATTAACTGTGAAAAACCTACTTCTTACTAGATGACTATTGAACTGGATTAGACTTGGAAGATTAACTTGTTCAAAACTTCTTGCGGATCTTCCATCTCTTTACCAAAGCTTATTTAGATGTTCCTCTGAGAACCCTTTGATCCACAACTTTCCTTGTGCCAATTTCAGGCACTAATTAACTAGCTGGGGGAAAATGTTTTTCCTTGTGTCTCCCCCTGAGCCAGAGCTCACCATTTAATTTTCGGAAGGAATATCAGCATCAGATTCTGGTGCGGATCCATCCCCAACATTTTTTGTACTCCTCTTCACCCAAATCTTGTTCATCTCCCTTTGAACTTCATCCACATTCACTTTTCCTTTTCCTTTGTCTTGATTCTAATTATGATGCACCGGACCCCTTTTATCCTGATTCTTTCTTCTACAGAATTTGGCAATATGACTGGATCTATTGCAATTGTGGAAAACAATATTTCTTTGCATTTTTGACTGATATCCTCTTAATCTACATTGATTAGCCATATGTCCCATTCTATTGCATGCAAAGCATCTACCATTGAATGAATTGTTCATTTGCATATTTCTACATTCATGAGATTTGTGACCATACCTTTTGCAGTTGAAACATTGTTCAGAGAAGGATGAATTAGTCTGATTCATTCTCTTTCTGCACTGATTTACTTTATGACCGAAGTTATTGTAGTTGTGGCAGTATCCATTGAAGGATGGATATCTTTGAGCATTTGGTTGCCTTACCGGAGGTCTTCTAGGCCTGTTCCTTGGATTTCCTGATCCAAAGTTCTTCTGACCAGATCCAGAGCTTTCACCTTTCTCATATCCCAAGCCATGCTTGTCATCTACCCTCTTTTGGCTTTCAAGAAGAACTTCAAGTTGAGCAGAGCTTATCTTGAATTTCTCTTTGTATTCATTTGCTATTTGAAGATTCTTTTTAAGAGTGTCAATTTGATTCTCAAGCTGTTCTTCATTATCTCTAACTTCTTCAAGATCAGATTCAAGATGCCTGATTATTCTATCCATTTTGTGGCAGTCTTCTGATTTCTCCTTGAGAGATTGTCTTAGATCATCTTCAGTTTTTCTTTTCTCTTCAATTTCTTGGGTATATTTCATAACTCCTGATTCCATTTCATGTCTTACCATAATGATCTCTTTTGATAACTTTTCACATAACTTGGTTTTCTCCTTCAGATCTTCATTTGTATCATTGGCTTCACCTTGACTTGCCAATTGCTGGAGTAGATCCTTTCTCTTTTTGATGTAGATACTCAGTTTCTCTTTTAGTTCATTTATGAAATCATCAGCCTGTTTGAGTCTTTCCTTCAATTCATTGACTTCAGAGTTAGATTGCTCAAGATCATCTAGTGCAGACTGGAGTTGTTCCCTCATACCATACACATCCATTTGAATTCCCAGATCTTCCTCAAGCTGTTAGGCTCTGTTTGGAGGAACTTGGCTCTGATACCAATTGTTGATAACTAAGAGGGGGGGTGAATCAGTTATCTTAATTCTTTAACTTTCTTTTCTTTTTAATCAATTAGTACAGTATCAAAACTTATAAGCATAAATGAACATGAGAGCAGAAACAAACTCAATACACATGACACAATATTTTTGACGTGGAAACCCTGTTAAGGAAAAAAAACCACGGGGTGATTAACCCAAGATTGTATTCTCTGTTAAAAGAATAAGGTAATACAAAATGGCACTTGCCAATTAGGGCTCACTGCCCAAGCACACTGCTCACAAGAGGCTCACTGCCTACAAGAGACTCACTGTCTACAAGTTATAATGAAAGTAACCAAGTGATTGAACTATTGAGTAGCATCCACATATGCTAAGGTTCAGTTCCGGTTAAGCTCAATAAACTGATCTGCTGCACTTCATTCTTCCTCTGCCTTAGACTGTTGTTCTATCACATACCGGACCTTTCTTTCTGCTACTATAATGCTCTTTGCTATTCTTCGTACAACACAACACAACACACCCTTCTTCTCATCGAAATCCATTTGGTATATATATCTTCACCAAGGGTTTCATCATCTTTCTAGTCAGCATCTGGAATAGTCAATATTTTCCCAATACTCTAGTCTGCTGGTTGAATCCTTGCTTACCAAGTGATGCGCATCACGAAGATAGTTATAGAGGTCATCAATCATGTCGGCCAATCATGAATGATACCTTAAGAACCTTGATCATCATCAATATCTCATCCGAAATAAGTCCGATGCTCTGTCGGTCAGTTCTTCCTCTTTCTACTCTGCCAAACAGGACCCAATACTTAGATGCTCATATCTCTTCACTCTTTTATCACCGAAGGCTCAATCCCTGGAATCTATCAGTCAAGGTACTCCTCTTGATTTCCCCAAGTCCGCACTTTACAAAGATACTTCCTCTAAGAGATTTGGACCTGACTGTCAGACCTTGCTACATGCTCTGTTCTTGGTCACCGGACCCAAATACTCTTCAATCTGACTTCCAGTATAGACACACCATGTCCTGCGGATGTGTGGGATGGTCTTTGTTTCCATCAATGACAACACCCATGTAGCCACACAGTGTCTCTTGCCAACACAACCAAGACAACCCCCTCCCCCCCCCTTTTCACTCAATTAAAGAACCACCCCAAGAAAATATGATTTGGCACTTTATATTAGTGCATTTACAACTACCACTAGCAAGAAATACTAAGTGGTCTTGATTTCAATGCATTACAAAACCCTCACGAAGAGCATATGCTAAAAATACAACTTTGACACAATACTCAGAGAAATAAACAACACCACTGTGATCTACTCGAAAAATCATGCACTTTCAAAAAAAGAATTGCCTCGATACAAGGTCGTATGTGAAAGTTATGATCCTCCGAAATTCTCAAAACAAGAACTGTGCAATGTCACAACTGAGAATCCGCAATTTTTGAAAACGTTTGGCATCAAAATCAAAAAATGTCTACACTAGTGCATAGATCACAAAAAAAAAGCCAAAATCAAAAAAATATTCGTGGGAAAAGGAGTCCGTATGAGCAAGAACGGAGCATTTGAAAACTGCCTTCAAAACTGCAACTGCCAACAGAGAGGGGTCCTGTTGTAGCTTTCTGAGTGCATTTCTGAAAAATATATAGACTACATGCAAAAATAGAAAGATACCCAGATGGTGTTTCTCTACTGCAAACAAAACCCAGAAGGCATTTTTATTTCTGATGTACAGAAGATGTTAATCCAGTGTAAACAAAATGCCTTTAGCTACAAAAAATGATCCCAACAACCAAAAAATGACATGCAAAGGCTGAAATAGCTACCTAAGATAAGCAATGGCATGTTGGAACCTGCAATATTGATTGACAACATTAAATATGCAAGTTGGTTGTCAGATTTGAGCTCGAAACCCCGGTTCCACAACTGTGTATGACAATATTTGATTTCGGTGAAACGAAAGCCAAATCTGACTTTCTCAAGCCTCCTGGAATTGGAAATGCTGCCAGTATAACTAGAAATGCTGCAATCACCCAGATTTTATAAAACACATCTGCAAACCCTAGAGATTAAAAAAGTTTCCGTCAAACTTTTCTGATTCTCAAGATCATCTGAAGATGCAAGAGAAGAGCATACTGGGTTTTTTGAAAAACTGCAATAAGCTTAATTAGCCCCCCCCGAATCTCTCAAACAAGGAAACTAAAATCTACTTTTGCACATAGCAAGACTCTGATACCATGTTAGAATTTGAAAAGATTATTAACCCAAAAAACTAGTACAAAAGAATAGATATTAAACTATGAATGCAAATGATACGAAATTAAAATAGCAACACAGAGTTAGTCTCCAATAGAGTAATGCAAATGCTAGAAGTAAAATAGCATTAAGAGGATGCAAAAACAAAAGATATCAAATACAAGCTAGGTATCATGCTTATATAGACTAGGAAGAGGGAGGAGGTGGCAACACCGACCAATGAGGAGCAACCATCTATCAGACTAAAGATAGCAAAGTATCTTTCCAAGATAGCTAATGGATACTCACATGTAGGAAGGTGACACCTCGCAACTACTCATCTAATAAGACATGCTTTATTAGCCTAAGCGAGATTAATAGAAGTGTAGGAAAAACCTAGGAATATAGGGAAAAATAAATAACCCAACTAGGAAATAAAAACCTACACTAACACTACTTATCTTGATTAGTGTGAAGGCTCTTCAACCCTCCAATTTCTTATTAAGTTATCACTGGATTAATAACTTCCAATGGGTTACCTTGACAACCACTTTGGGCGCCGACCCCACATTGAAAGCCACTCTCCTACCTGCATCTAGAAAACCCTATCCATCAAGCAAGACGACAAGAAAACATATACATATTGCAAGTCATTAACTTTCTTGCAAGAGAATAACCAAAGGATCAACTCTTAATTCATTGTCCCAAAACTTCCAGTTGAAATAGTCACGACAACCATAAACAACATGTATCGAGAGCAAGGCATCGGTCATTTTGCTCCCAAAATCTCAATCATTTACGTAAACCAATACAATAATTATTTCATGATCCACACAAAAATAATCCACAACTTTCAAGAAGGACTCTACAACCTCATCATGACATGACAACAACATGAGTTCAAGACATAACCACATGAATTAGGTACACTAAACAAGGCATTATCCATCTTGTACATGTATCAAACCAACATGCATATCATTCGACTCACATGACGCTCACATAGCCAACCATCACACCCTTCTAAGCCTCTGGACTCTTCTTCCCAAATGACACAACACTTGACACAACACAAACCCTGTCAAATAAACATCATAAACTAAGATCCCTCACAATCATTCATTTACTACCATGTTTGCAACACATGAAGTAATATACAAGACATGGGACTAGGAAAGGTAACATTAACCAACCATGATCTAACTCCTAATCATACTTTAACATACATCTATCTCTACAATACAAAATAATAATATTCTAGTTACTATAACAAAAGTACTTACATCGGGACTTTATATACTTATATTCTAGACTATCAATCATAAGGTTTTTTTTCCTAATCAATGGTATTATTTGTAATGAACACAAGACTCGAATGATCTAGATTCTATACCATGATGTAATCTACACATCGTTCTTAACCCGTTAAATGTATAGAATAACAATTACCTTTATTCGACTAAGACTAACACTAAGTTATTCCTATAATCTTTTAAAAACATCACACAAGTAAAAATTGGATTAAGATCTCAGTTTATAATCACGACCATAAAACTTTAATCTGACCTTCCTAATAATGAAATCCACTAATCTATCTCTAATTTTACATATTAAATCTCTAAGGCAAGTTTTGATGACATTAAAACCTTATTTAAAAAAGATACAACATCTTACCTACTATTGACTACGACTCTAAATATAAGAGCTATTGATCTACCTTTCGTAGTAATTTAGACTACTAGTCTTACCCAATACTCATAAAGCCAAGATTGGATGAGTTGATAAGTGTTCTAGTGCAATCTACTATAAAATAGATTCATTCATGTAAAGAGGTTTAATAGCCTAACTATAAGTAAGAAGCAAGTGGAGCAAGTGTTCTAAATTTCATGATATATATAACCCAAAATCACCATTGACCCTTTTGAGCTACACCCAAAATAAACATATATATATATATATATATATATATATATATATATATATATATATATATATATATACGGTTTTCTAGACTCTACTACAACAAGTGTATATAATCTTATGACTTAGCAATACTACTCTACCATGCTACAATCATTCGCATATATAAATTTATATATATAAATTACCATATGATACACTAATTTACACAATCATATTTATCTTTGCATTTGGCTAGCATCCCGACTCAGAGAATCAGAGAAGAGTTCTAACCTGGTCAAGTTGCCAATCTTGCAGGAATATGTTCTGTTAAGTTTTTATTCGGCAAGAGAGGACTGGTGAGATTGACTAATCCGTCAATATTCCCAACTAGGAGGAAACAAACCTAATTGCTATCTTTAGTCAGATAGATAAATAAAATGAGGATTTAAGGATAGCATACAAATCGTTTTGAGGGACTACTTAACAAGAATAGAATTATGCATCGGATGGATATGCTGGAATGGTTAGATACCATAGTGCCATTATAAATGATGAAATTAAAAACTGATGCACCAAACATTCATTACCTTAGATTGTAGCCCGAGAATGTGTCAAGGTCATGAGAGAGATATGGATTAATTGTTTTGAGAAGGAATCAAAATATTCCCATCAATTCAAACATAGGAGAAATTGGTATGAGAGATGCACAAGGAGTAAGAAATTTTGTGAGGGTAACGCCCTGGTCGATATGCATGCAAAAAGTGGAAGCACAGACAAAGCACGTGGATTGTTTGACAGAATGCATTGATTTCAACTTAAGCACAATCGGATTCGATGGAAAGGCTGCCATGCAATGATAGCTAAAGACACAGAACAGAACAAATGGAGCAACGGTTGAGAGCAACTTTAACAAATTTTACAGTGGGTTGGTTAAATGATTGAGCAACACAGGAATCTACATGATCTTAGTGATGGCGGTAGTTGCAACACAACTTAAAATGCTAATATAACAGAAATGCCTCTTTCTACAAAAATGATGGCACTATAGAAGAATGAAGATGTTATCAATAAACTAGGAGTGATGTTTAAAGGAAGACTATCTAAATACAAGGAAGGACGGTTTCCAAGAATCCATCAGCCAGATTCCCTGACCCTGGCTAGCTATATCATGCATGCACCAATATTGGTGCTTAGGAACAGAGGTATAATATATATTAGATTGAAGGGAAACTCAAGAGATTGACATAAAGCTCTGACGCTAATGGAAGGATCTAACATTGTGCGAATCGTTGTTTGAAGAAAAAGATGCCCTCTAAGATGAGAACCTCTTTTATATGCAACTAGAACTATGGTAGCGATCACATAATATTGCAAATAAGTGTCGTGTGGAGGTGATCCAAAGGAAGTTAAATGTAAACAAAATCCCACAAAATATATATGAAAATTGATGAATTAAAACTATCCGATCACCCGCAGAGCTTTAGCCTAGAAGATAACACTAAGACACAGAAATGACAAAAGACAATTTGTTGAATCCAAATCATACTAATAACAATCTCTAGTAAGAGTAATATTACTTACCTTACGTAGTGGCACAAGAGAAAGTCGACAATCCTGGCCCAAACAAGAAGTTGTAAACCGGTGTACAATTTAGGTAATACGATCCAATTTGTTTCTAATGCTCATATTGCCTCCTAATCCTCTCTACTGTGTAGCTACAACCTCATGTCTCCATCCATAATCCTAGCCCAATCCCCAACAAGAGACAGAGAGAGAGCGAAAGAAAAAGAGATCTCTAGAGAGATGCCCCCCCATGCTGAGCCAAATAGAGCTTTTCAAAATAACCCCCTCTGCCTCCAAAAATAGCAAGTAATAAAATAATTTTAATGAAAAATAACTGCCCCCACACTGCCCATCTCCACTCTCTCAAAAGAACTAATTTGTTTCCTTCCACAAAACTGCCAGATTCTTACTAATTTAAGTTTTCTGACCAAGACGACACATAATGACGTTATTTAAAGATTTACGTTAAAATTAGAATATTTTGACAACCCATACACACACCAAGAATTTATTAACAAAAGGTTTATTAAATTTGAAATTATTTTCACATTAGATTAATAATTAAATCCTCATATAATAATAAAAATAATAATATTTTATCTATATTCTATCGATAATTATTATTTATTTATTAAAATAAAACCAATAACTCTTTTTAATAAAACAATTAACCGCAAGAACCCAAGTGAAACCCGACGACAAACAGAATCGAACAACAGAGACTCGCAAACACGACCAAACAATAGGACACAGGACTAGAAAATCTTCCTCTTCGAGGTTGATGACAAGTTGAGGGAAAACCTTACATTATCTCTGTTCAACAATCTCCTTTGGTTAAGGCATGCTTAGACTTGTTGATTCAGGTGGAGTCAATGTCTAATACCTGTTCACTCAAACATACCAATTAGAGTACACATATTAGCCGAAGCATTAGGAAAGGAACTCTGACATTCGTATCTCATTCCCGTATGTCCATACATTCAATGGTACGATGTCATCCTTTCCACCTATCCTAACCACATACTATTGCATCATATGACTGTAATATTAACATAACAATAAGCATTTTTACTTACCGAAGCTCATGTTCCCTCTTTATATTCAAATTCCTTAGTCAGACCACTTGCACAACCAAGGTAAAAATGAAGGGGCACTACACAACCACTAGAGAAGAAAGGAGAAGAGAAGAAAGAAAACATTTAAAATTGTTAGTTGAATTAAAAGAAGAAAAATATTAGCTAAAGAAAGAGTTAAAATAGTACAACAAAGAAAGTTCAGGTTATATAGAGCCATCATGGAGAAAAGGAAAAGGAAAAACCTCAAAGAGAAGATCCAACAAAAGGTCAGAAATAATCGACTATGATCCAAACATAGTTCTATTTAAGAAAAATTTAAATGTTAGATGAAAGTGTTAGGATCAAAAGAATGGTAATAGACCAATAGAAACAATTAAAAGAGATTCACAAGTCTATTGGTAAAATAGAAGAAATTATATTTAAGGCTAATAGTTCAAAGAAGTTTTAGAATCAAACAATAGTGCAGAATCAAAATCAATTTCTGAAGCAGCCTCAACTATTTATTTTGTGAATAATTGTACATATATCAGAGTTGGTTTTGATTTTCCTGATTACAATCTTTTTAGAGTTTGATGCTTTTGTAGATTCAGGTTTAGCAAGATCATTTTCTAAAACAAAAGAAATCCTAGAGAAATATTGGGAAGAAAGAACAGAGCTACCAAAGGGATACTCTATAACTGAGAAACATTGAAGATTGGCAGATGTGTGCAAGATGTTCACTTCAAAATGAATGGTAAAACTTTCATTATGAATCTCTTAGAATTAAATGATATGGATAATGGTTTACTTCTTGGATATACTTTCTTGCTAAATATGAACCATTTATTTTAACAAGAACTCACATGTCTTTGAAAAATAATGCTGACACTATTAAAATTCTTATTCTCAAATTTGCTAACCATTATCTTGAGAGAAAGGAATGAACTAAATAAGTTCAAGAGCATCATCTCATTCTTCAACAAGAAAAGGAAGAAAGGAAGAAGGAAGTTGAAGATAAATATAATGATGAGATATTCTACTAGATGAAATAACATTTTGAAAAGGAATGTTGCAAGGTCCAAACTCTTCATCTTTAGCTTATTATATGTACATTATGGAAATCCTTCTTTCCTTAGAAATACAGTCACTTCATCTCCAACTTCATATTCCTTATGTCTCCTATTCACATTAGATTTATCCTTATACTAAGTGTTTATTTTCTTCAATTGGTTTATCACCTCTTCATGTGATATGTAAATTCTTTTGCCTCAACACTCCTTTTATCTTGTTTTTTGATATCTCTCAATTCTAATACATTACTTGGATTATTTCCATATACTATCTAAAATGGTGTTCTCCCTATACCCCTATTACTGGATTATTGTATGCAAACTCTATTTATGCTAATGCCATATCCCAATCATCTAGCCTTACTCCTATTAGGCACCTCAACAAGTTACCTAAACCCATGTTTACCTATGTATGTCCATTAGTTTGTAGGTGATATGTTACATTTAATTTCAACTCTATTTTCATTTTCTTTCACAACTTCCTCCAAAAATAGGCAACAAATTTTGTATATCTATCATAAAATATGCTTCTTAGAAACCCATGTAATCTAAATATCTCTTTGAAAAATAAATTAGATGTGTACCACATCATTTGTTTTCTTGCATGCTATGAAATGTGCCATTTATGAGAATCCATCAACTACAACAAAAATTGGATCATGACCCCTCTATGTTCTAGGTAATCTAACACAAAACCATACTATATCTTCTCAAGGCTTATTTGGAATTAGTAGTGACTTGTACAATCCAACATTTTGACTACTCCCCTTTGCAAGTTGACAAATTCTATAATTTTGAACATACCTTTTCACATCCTTATATAGATGTGTACATATGAAAATGAGCCATAAAGAACAATCTAATGCAATATTGACCTATTCTAATCATGACCAAATGCAACCTCATGATTTAGCTAAAGGAATGCATGCATACAAATGAAGCTAAACTATGAACCTCAAATGCAAACCTTGATTGTTTTGGATTTGCTCCTTGATGTTGGATGTATGTTGATTGCTCCTTAAATTGACAGCATAACCTTGCATAACATGGTGAAAATGGCTTGGGTTGATGGCTATTTATAGATTTTTGGGATGGTGGATGAAGGGCTAGGATCACTTTGGAAGATCAAGGGCTCTCATTGCTTGAGAGGATTAGAGGCATGAGAAGCTTCCGAGTGGCAAGCATGAGAGGTGGTCAAAGGGGTGTGCTTGATTCAAAGAAAATTGAGGGTGGAGATCATGCTTTGGAAAGATTGGATGGTGGAGATGAAAAATCAACTTTTTGGAAGGTTGTGTAATCTTCTCCATGCTTCCAAGGACCCCTTAAGTACCTTTTTATTGACAAGTGTACCCATGAAGACTTGACCAAATAAATCCTTGATTAATCATACTTATGTGTGTGCAAATGATTAGTGATGGTACCAAATACGATTTAGCCTTTTAATCAAAAGTGCACATAATGCCAAATTAAATAAATAAGAAAATTAATTTAATTTATTTTGAGATGATAGATGGACTTAGGCACATAAATATTTGTATTTATTCACCTAAGGTTGGACTATAGGAAGAATGTTAATTAATTGAATAAATATTCCAAACTATTCAATTAATTACGACAAATAGTAAATTTATTAATTAAATATTATTTAATTAATAAATAGAAGAAAGTGGTTTTTGAGTGGACAATTTTAGATGTCTACATTTTGCCTCTCTTTGAGGTGGTGTTGCGAAGTATTATCATTTCAAAGAATGATAAAACATAGATTTGAGAAGAAAAAGATGATGATGCCTCAATTTAGAGAAAAAAGGGAAGAAATGTAATGTCAGGATGATGCTCCCTTGAGAGGGTAAGCATGCGAAAAAGAGCACAGTTGGGCTCTCGAAATATGGGTTGAAAGAAAAATAGGAAGAAACAGATAAACAATGAATGAGTGGTGAAGAAATAAAGGAAAAATGAGGAAATATTAGGGTAGAAGGTGAAAATTAGGGTATGGGGAAGTTATAAATAGAGGATGGGGGAGGGTGAATAGTTCATTATCACCCTCACAAATAGAAGAAGCAGAGCAGAAGAAAGAAGGAGAGAGGAGTAAAATGGAGCATGTACTTGTACACACTCATTGCACGGAGCGCATGAGGGAGCATCAACGACCACTGGGATAGGGCCTACCACTACATATGACAAAACCCTAGAGTTTGAGAGAATTTATTGCACATTTTTTTGGGTGAGAAAAAGGGGGTAAAGCATGAACAAGCACACACATAGCATGTTTGCATGTAGGTGTAGGAAAGTGAAGCATGGGCACTTTCTAGATAAGCACCTACATGGGTGAGTGTGGCTGTTGAGAATAAGCAAATGCATAGGATAATGGAGTGCACTCATAAATGAGCACATTCATACAAGTTGATCACCTCCATAGAAAAATGGAGTGTGGGCATGGGAGGGAATGGAGCATGTGTGTTTGAGCACCTGTGTCAGGAACAAGTGCGAGCACTAAAAAATGAAGCACCTCCACAATGAAAAATGAACATGTGGAGGCTTGGCACAACATTTGGATGTGTGCAAGAGAGACTAGGGTTGATAGTCACCTGAGAGTGGAGATATGTGGTGTTGGATTTGACAAAGGATTTCCATGAGGGGGAGTGGGGATAATTAGAGATGGCATGGATTTGGCATGTAGCTATGATGTCGTGATTGAGGGCCCACAAGACAATGTTGACAACATTGACTAAGCAGTGGCATTTAGAGACTAGCACATTCCATCTCCCAACAAGGGAGATGATAGTGACTTTGAAGGACGTGTGATAGATTTTGTGGTTGTTGATCCACAGAAGGAGGGTGTATTACTCTAAGAAACATGACGACATCGCCTTGTGGAGTGTGTTTGGGAGATCAGATTTTCCCTAAGAGGGCATGAGGATGGATCTTGATGCATGCACAAGGATGGTAGATGACATCCCATTGGTGATGACAAATATTGTCAGGGGCTTATTGCTTCCCGACAAGATTGGTAGGTTCTTTCCTATTGGGCTAGCACATGTGTTGGGGGGTATGTTTTAAAGTGAATAGTTGTTTTCTTGGGAGCCATGTTTCCTGGCTATGTTGTATAGGGATCTACATCTAATCATGTATAGAGATGGGCGAAGCTCGACACATGTAACACTTCTACAAGTGTGGGTGTGGGAGCACATTACAATACTGAGGTCAGTGGAAGGGGGTGCAAGGTGAGAGGCAGAGGAGTGTTATGTGTGTAGATGGAGAGGATGACTATGATATTCATTTGTGTAGGATGTGAGCTATTGGGAATGGGTCATTGATAACATAGATTTTTGTGAAATGGAGGCCATATCGAGAGTGTGATATGTGGTCAGAGGATGGGCAAACACTATTGTGGTTTCTTATGCCACACTATAGTATTAGATGGAGGAGATATATCATTGAGAGGTATCATCTAGATTGAGTTTAGAGATAATTCAGGAGGAGATAGGGGATTCCGAGGGAGGGGCCTCATGTGTTTTCTCATGTGGCATGAGAGGCGTTATCAGGATGGGGCTCACAGGTAGATTCTTGAGTGGTGCAGTTAGACTAGGCACATGTTATGCCACATGTATGGGTGGTACTAGGGAAGATGTGGAGGATGCATGTATGACTCGAGACTATAGGATATGGTGGGCTCAGATATGGCTGGTGAGGCTAACATGACCATTGATGGTACGGGTGTAGGCAGCGATCGACAAGGCATTTAGATTAACACAATAACAATGAGCAGTGACAAGGGGCAGAGAGGAGGGAGGGGACGAGTGATAGGCTAAGGTAGGGTAGGGAGAGGAGGAGGGAGTGCAGGGATAGATAGGGCCATAGGTGCAGGGGCCACAATAGGCATAGCCACATGCATAGGGATAGGGGTAGGTACCACATGCATAGTCACAGGTACAACCACATGTTCAAGCACCCAGGGGAGGTGACGGAGATGGGATGGATGTAGATGGGGAGGAGATGGAGGTGGTAGAGTAGGGTCCCTAGGAGGAGGAGATGGATAGGGATCACCAACAGGTGGTGGAAGTGGTTGGGGATAGGTCTCACCTAGAAGACAGGTGTTGGAGGATCGATTGGCAGTGATGCAGGTGAAGAGGGATATTCTCTAAGATAGACTAGATAGCCTACAAACAACATATGATGAGGTGTAGGATTAAATGTAGAAGTTACAAGGGATATACAGAGAGCCCATGGTGATATACAGAGGCTCTGACAAGAGTGTGGTTATTCTAGAGGAGTGGTTAGCATCAGGTATGGGGCAAATGCATGCGGATACACATAGGGCAATAGATTAGGCTCTAGTAGCGATGAGAAAGGTTGCATATTATTGCAGCCTATATGAGGCAATGGTTCTAGTAGACCAGAGGACACCATCATATGTGGAGCAGACACAAAGTAGGGCTACTTGATCTAGAAGACCAAGCCAATCAGAGTCAGTGGGGATGCAATCACCTCCTCAGGGATCTCATGTATAGGGTGCGGAGTCATTAGGCTCTCATGGAGATAGTGCTAGCCATGCATAGAGTGTATAGATAGTGCATTTTGATATAGCACTGATGATTATGCTTTGTTGAGCATTTTGTATTTTGATACATTGTGTACATATATTGCCCCAATTTTGAGATACACACACAGTGTGTGTGTGTGGGCGCGCGCACACAAATGCTATACCATGTTTTTTGTGTGAGTTATCATGCATGTGATATGATATGATGGTTATGATGTGAATGTTATGGTTTATGTTGTAATGATTATAGGTATGCGATGTAATGATTTCTTACGCAAATATAGTTATGTATATGATTAGCTTGTGTTTTTGTAATAATGTATGATATGAGAGTTGGGTTATGTTAGAAAATGCTTTACTAGTTTTGTAAAAATAACATGATTTGTGTGTGCAAGTGCTGGTGGAATGTGTAGTGGGCAATGATGTGGTTCATGTTGTATATGTTGTAATGCGATTTATGTATGATGATGTGTGATATGATATGCATTTATTTTTGTTCATGGTATAACAATAGAAGAAAATGATGATGTATAAAATGAGATGATAAGAAAAAACTAAATAAAGAACTATAATTAATAACTTGCACAAACATAATCATGATTAATCAAGCCTTTAATAAGGAGGATTCGCATGGGGGGAAGATTTGCACATGGGATAATGGATAGGTGTGATATTGAATGCAATTGTTAAATTGAAATATAGAGAGCACTCATTTTAATATTGCAAGAGATATTATGCACTAGAGTATAGAGACCAAGGTGACAATGTATCTCTTGTGTAGGACCGATGCAAAAACAAACACACAAAATGTTGTCTCACCACAACACAGGGAATGTGACGGCCTTGGTGGGTAATATGGTGAAAAAACTAACAGGCAGAAGGATGTCATAGTACCATGCAAAGCATATGACGAACTTGGTGGTCCTCATACTAGGACAACCATGCAAACACAACACCCAAAAAATGAAAAGATCGTGCCCTGCCATATACTACCAAAAACACACTATGATATGAAGGATCATGGAAGCCTTGGAGATTGATCGGGTCATTTGAAAAAGATAACCAAAACAACATTCGATTAACATACAAAAACATACCTTTTGCCAAAGTGGGAATGGTGATGCTTGATGTTGGGAGTTATGATATATCCCACAAAGGCTAATGGATAAGTGAAAGGCCAAAAGGATGTGATAGGTTATGGGGTCGAGGTTGCTAAATGTGTCTTGATGTTGATGATTGTGCAGAGACCTGGAGAGCACAAGGTGCGAGTGCATGAAGCTCAGTGTTTGAGAGGGGACCAACTTGTGAGTATGAACACCAAGTCATCTATCAGAAGCTTTGGGACCAAAAGGGAATAGTGGACATGTGGGGGAAAGGAATTGGATGGGTAGAGGGTAACCAAGTGCCTTTAAGGATGGTGCAACCTATAATCATTTCTATTGAAGACACATTGTAGGGGAGGCTAGGGGTGCATTTTATGGTCTAGCTAGGGCAAAGTAGTTTAGGTTGACATTGGGCAGGAACAATAAGTTATTGTAAGGGGGGACATTTGGTTTTAGAACCTCCTAACAATTAAGCAAGGAGAAGCTATGCAAGGGTGGTAAGGGCCTTATGCGATTGTGATAACTTTAAGGATAATGGGTCCAACTTATACACATGACACCTACAAGAAATTTTCATCATGGTACTTATCCAAGGCACCACCAAAGGTGGTTTTCACCATAAGACAAATTATTTCTCTTTACTATTTTTTTGATTTTTTGATTTTTTTTCAGATTTTTGACAATTTATTTATTTATTTTTATTTTTTGATGGTATATTCAACAAGCTATGCATGAAACCTTTTGAGGTGGATGATATTGAGAGGCTCTTTTAACTCTTGTTCATCTGGTGTAGTTAGTTGATATGCCTTGGAGCCATATTTTGCGGTAACAACATAGGGTTCCACCCACATAGGTTCAAATTTGCCTTTATTTTCATAATCCTAGAGATTCCTTTAATTTTCTTTGAGGACCAAGTCACTGGCTTCAAACTCACATGCCCTAATCTTCTTATTGTAGTGCTTGTGGAGTCAGTTTTGATAATCTTGTAGATGGTTCAAGGCATTGGGGCACCACTCATTAAGTAATTCTAACTCCTGGAGATGCGTAACATGATATTCCTCCTCACTAATGATGTTACACAATGAAATATGCAAGGAAGGGAGTTCAAATCTCAATTGGTAGGATAGATTTTATGCCAAAGACTAGAGAATATGGAGTAGCACTTGTAGGGGTGCAGATGTTGGTACCGTAGGCCCAAAGAGTGAGATGGAGATGGAGATACCAATCATATCTAGTTTCATTGATGACTTTTTTGAGGATTTTGAGCAAGGTTTTATTTTTTTCTTCTTGACTGTTACCTTGGGGATATTAGGGAGTGGACCATTGATGCTAGATGTGGAAGTATTCACAAAGGGTGCAAACCTCATGGTTTTTGAATGGCTTACCATTATCTGTGATAATGGAAGATGCGATACCATAATGACAAAATGATATGGTATAGGATGAATTTGGCAATTTGGGAGGTTAAAGTGAGCAGTATGACTTTGACCCATTTTATAAAATACTCGATGGCGGTAATGATGAATTTATGGCTGTTAGAGGAAGAGGGGTGAATTTTGCCAATGATATCTAGGCCCCACTGAGAGAAGGGCCATGGGGTAATGATGGGATGTAGAGCCTGTGCTAGTGCGTGAATAAGATCTTCATGTTGTTGACAAGGTCTGCATTTATTAACATATTCATAGGCGTCGTGTTTGATGGTAAGCCAATAGTACCCTATTCTGAGGAGTTTCTTAGCGAGGACTATACCACTAGTGTGGGTACTACAAATACCGTCACATACCTCTCGTAGCACAACATTAGCCTCTTATTTATTTAGGCATCAAAATAATGAACCATCATAGATTCTATGGTAAAGGATGTTTCCAAGGATAGTGAAATGAGAAGTATGATGAATGAATGATTTGAATTTATTGCTAGACAGGTTAGGTGGAAGGGTATGATCACAGAGGTAGGTATAAATATCCTAGCACTAGGGGGAATTGGGACCAACAATATCACAAATGAATTCTGATTCTAGGACATCATATGCAGGAACAAGGAGTTGCTCAATGAGAAACTCACAACACTGGTTGTCAATTGGTATGTCTAATAAGGACCCAATGGTAGCCATAGCATCTGTAGCCTTGTTATGGAGATGAGGAACCTGTTCAAACTAGATGTTTGTAAAACATTTCTTAAAACTATCAACCATCCATTTGTAGGGTACTATCTTGTCATCATTTGTATGATATTCATTATTGACCTGTTTGATTACTAGCTATGAATCTCCATAAACTTGTAGCTGCTAGATGTTCCACTGAACAACTATCTTGAGACCTGTGATCAGAGCTTCATATTATGCCATGTTATTTGTACAAGGAATCCTAGTCAGAAGGCCTTTGGTATGAAATCCCCCTGAGGTGTGATACAAAGGATGTCGACACCTGCACCGTGACATGTGAATAAACCATCAAAGTATAACTTCTAGGATGCTTGTTTTGTCAATGCAAAGATGTACTCATATGGAAAGTCAACATCTAACATTTGATGGTCTACTAAAGGAGACTCTTCCAATTGATCTGCAACAACCTATCCTTTTATAGACTTTCTATCTATATACTCAACCTTGAATTCACTAAGCAACATGAACCATTTCTCCATACATCCTATAAGAGAAGCTCTTGAAAGTAGGTATTTGAGTGGATGAACCTTGGATATGAGCTTTATCAAATGACTTAGCATGTATTCTTGAAGTTTGTGGGAGCTAAAGATGACATCCAGACATGCACATTCCATTGGAGTGTAATCTAGCTCATACTCGACTAATGTTTTGTTGATGTAATATATAGCTCGCTCACAACCAATTTCATCCAGTTGGGCTAATAGTACCCCCAGTACTACCGATGTCACTGATATGTAGAGAAGTAGGGGCATTCCTATAGTAGGTTCCATGAGGATTGAGGGGGATGCCAAATATTCTTTGATTTTATCAAATGTCTTATGACAAGTCTATTCCCATTTGAAATGAACGTCTTTATTGAGAAGGTGGGAGAAGGGTTGGCATTTATCTGCTAATTGTGCAATGAATCATTAGATGGCTTGGAGCTTGCCTTGAAAGTTGTGAAGTTGCTTTAGGTTTTTAGGCAGAGGCATTTCTATGATAGCTATCACCTTAGCAGGATCTACCTCAATACCTCTTCTAGAGATGATGAAACCCAACAATTTTCTAGATGTAACCCCAAAAACACACTAGGATTTACTTGCACCTTGTATTCCCTGAGACGCTCAAAGATGAGTTTGAGGACCTCGAGGTGTACATCCCTCATTTTTTATTTACCTAGGAGATCATCCACATAATATTCCATGATGTCATGTAGTATGTCATGGAAGATGACTATCATTTCCCTTGGATATGTTGCTCCCACATTTGTAAGTCTAAAAGGCATCACTTGATAGTAGTAAGTACTCCAAGGACAAGTAAAGGTTGTTTTGTGTTGGTTTTCAGGTGCTATCCAGATCTAATTGTATCCTGAAAATCCATCATGAGTGACCACATCTCATGACTAGTTGTGAGGTTGACAATGATATGTATGTTTGGGAGTGGGAAGTCATCCTTAGGGCATGCTTTATTGAGGTTTTTGAAGTTTGTGCAAATGTGGATGCCCCTTGGCTTTTTGTTGATAGGTACAATCTTAGATACCCATTTAGGGTAGTTAATGGGGCATATAAAGTTGACTTCTAGGAGCTTTTGTAATTCCTCCTTTACCAGTAAAGAAATTTGTGGATGCATATTTGAGAGCTTTTGTTTAATCGGTTTAACATTAGGATGCACAACGAGATGGTGGATGACTAGAGATGGGTCTAGCCTTGGCATATCAATGTAGGACCAAGTAAACACATTTGGTGCCTTCTACAAGATGGTGGACATAGTAAGTTTCTCGGTAGGCAAGAGAGAGGATGCCATGCATGTTATCTTGGTTTTTGCTTGGTGCCAAGGTTGATCTCTTGTGTGTCTTCAATTAGGATAGCTGATCATTCTTGCCAATGTCAAACATTATAGGGAGGTTGAGTTCCTCATCTCTTGGTGTCTTGAAGAGGTTTTCACCAGGAGAAGGCATGCCAAAATGTGTTCATATCAAAATGAGCCATAAAGAATAAGCTAATGCAATGTTAACCTATTCCACTCATGATAAAATGCAACCTCATGATTGACCGAAAGGAATGCATGCATACAAATGAAGCTAAACTATGAACCTCAAATGCAAACCTTGATTGTTTTGGATTTGCTCCTTGATGTTGAAAGGAAGCTAGGCATGCGGAAATCACTTCCTACACTAATCTAATGAGGAGAGGGCTATGAAAATTCAAATTAATCCTTACAACTACAGAAACATAGAACATGTAAACGAGATATTGCAGCAATACACATGAACCAGAAATAAGACAGAAGAAGAGAGAAAAAGATTTACGGTGGGGAAAACCCTTATTAGGTGAAAAACCCCACACTCAAAAACCTGCACAATGTATTAACAAATCTGAAAGTTGTTTACAATACACTTGCAATGCAAGCTTCAATGGTCTTCGACACTCATATCTGGAGTAAATCCGGTAGCATAATAGTACCTATAAACCTATGATACAACTCCCTCTCCAAGCACCTGTTTATATAGAATATACAAGGCAATATTGGACCTATCTTGGGATGGGCATCCAACTTGGCCTCATGGCCCAAAACCCATGCCTAAAGACACTTGGTCAACATCGTAGAATGTGCCTGACACTTGTCCATAACTCCCATCCCAAAAAAGGTTGCCTATTTCCAAAATGACCTATGACATATGCTCTTACGACACTTACAACCGTCATAGAATCTGTCATAGCGGTTACAACTTACAGCTGTAAGAGAATCTATCATACATAGGCTATAAATAGAATATTCTCTTACAACATGTCATAGTCTACCTTGGGGCACCCAAATATGCCTTTTTCAAAGATGCTTCATGACACATGTCTTCACCTGTCTTACAAGCTTCTATTTCTGACTCTTACATGTCATAATTTTATTATAGGAATCTGTCATAACTGTTTCGGTCAAACATTCCCTTATACAACATGAAAGATGTCGACACATGGCAAAGTGCTCCTACCACAAAGTGGGATGCCTATCTCCTCATGTGAGGACAAAATTACAAGTTGTCATCTTCCATGTAGGATGACACATCACCATGCCACATCCCATAGTATGACAATATAGAATTTACAGTTATTTACAACATAGGCAATGAATTAATAAATACAAACATAAATAATGCAAGGAATTACCAAGGTTTAGACACCTTAATTCCCAACATTCTCCCACTTGTCGAACACCTTGTAAGAGCTAATAGAATAACAAGATTTAATTGCTATAGGCCGAGAGGCCCATAGACTCTGAACACCATCTGAACTTCTCTGTGCCCACTGGTTTCGTCAATGCATCTACAACATTCTTCAAGTATCTACCTTCTCCAAATTTACCTTTCCATCCTCAACCATGTCTCGTATGAAGTGAAACTGAACATCAATGTGCTTTGTTCTAGCATGGAAATTTGGATTCTTTGCAAGGCAAATTGCACTCTGACTGTCACAACTGATCGTGATCTGACCTGCATCAACACCAATATTTGAACACAATCTCTTAAGCCAAATGGCTTCCTTACAAGCATGAGTTGCTGCCATATACTTAGCTTCTGTCTTGGATAAAGCAACAATAGGTTATCGCTTACTCATCCAACTAATAGCAACACCAAATAGTGTAAACATATAAGCACTGGTGGATATCCTGTTATCAATGTCACCTGCCCAATCTAAATCCACAAAGCCACGAATATCAACAGAATGCAGAGGTCCTAAAACATAACCATGATAGCATATGGAATACTCAGAAGTACCCCTCAAATATCTGAACACTCGCTTAACTACATCCCAATGAACTCGTCCAGGATTAGCCATAAATTGACTAAGGATTCCCACTGCTTGGGCAATGTCTGGTCTTGTGCAGACCATAGCATACATCAAACTGCCAACAACACTAGCATAAGGTACTCTGCTCATGTCCTCCACCTCACTAGGAGATTTTGGACAATCATCAACAGATAACTTTGTTCTCAAAGAAATAGGAACATACAATGGTCTACAATCTGCTATGGTGAACCTATCCAACACGGTCTTCACATACTTACTCTGGCTTAACCAAAGTTTTCTGTTAGTTCTATCTCTTCTGATTTCCATTCCTAGAATGTACCTGGCTACCTCTAAATCTTTCATTTCAAACTATGCTAACAACTGACATTTAAAACCAAAAATCATATTCTTACCCTTCCCAATGAGCAACATATCATCAACATATAGTGTAACAATGAGAATACGATCACCATCAAACTTATAATACACACAGTGATCTGATTTTGATCTCACAAATCCAATTGACAACACAAAGATGTCAAACTTCAAGTAGCATCTCCTAGGGGATTGCTTCAAACCATACAAAGACTTCTTAAGTTTGCAAACCAATTTTTCTTTACTTTTCACCATGTAATGCTTTAGCTGTGACATGTAGATTTCTTCCTCCAAATCACCATGAAGGAAAGCTATCTTCACATCCAGCTATTCTACCTCTAAGTCATAAGCTGCTGCAAGAGACAACAAGAATCGAATGAATGTCAGCTTTGCAATGGGAGAGAAGATCTCACCATAATCTATACCCTCCACTTGTGAATACCCCTTCGCAACCAATCTAGCCTTATACTTCTCAACATTGCCATTTGCACCAAATTTCTTCTTGAACACCCATTTGCATCCAACAGGTTTCTGTCCAGGAGGGAAAGGCACCAAGTCCCAAGTTTGATTCTTTTCCAAAGAAGCCATTTCATCCTCCATGGCCTCCTTCTAGAAACCTGCATCTTTCATGTCCATAGCCTCTGATATAGTTCTAGGTTCATCATTGTTAGTAAGCAAAGCAAAAGCACAACTAGAATCAAGCAATGTAAAACCAAACCTTTCAGGTTGCTTTCTTATCCGTGTAGACCTTCTCAATATCTAAGGTTGAGGTTCAGCTTCTTCATCTGAGATTTTAGAGCTACTAGAGCTCTCCTCATCATCAGGTCCGACATTGTCTTTTTGTTCAATCTTCTCAAGGGTAGTAGGAAACTGAACAACATCCTCTTTTCTTTTTCTTCTCACTGTAAAATAATGGAAAAAGGTGTAAGCTCTCTAAAGATGACACTTCTGCTATACAACACTTTTTTAGCCACAGGGTCCCAAAGCTTGTATCCTTTCACGCTGACACCATAGCCAATGAAGATACACTTAACAGCCTTGTTCTCTAATTTTGACCGCTTCTCCTTGGGCACATGTGCATATGCCTCACAACCAAAAACATGAAGATGCCTTATTAAAGGATTTCTACCAGACCACACCTCCATGGGTGTCTTTCCAACAAGAGCTGATGTAGGAGATCTATTAATAAGATATCAAGCAGTGGCAATAGCTTCAGCCCAAAACTTTTGTTCTAGGCTAGTTCCACTAAGCATACTCCTAGCCTTCTCCATCAGTGTCCTGTTCATCCTTTCTGCAACTCCATTTTGTTGCGGGGTGTATGGAGTTGTCTTATGTCTTTCAATCCCAAGTTCCTTGCAATATTTATCAAATTCTATAGAACAAAACTCACCACCGTTGTCAGTTCTCAAACACTTAATCTTTTCACAAGTCTGATTTTTAGCAAAGGCCTTAAACTCCTTAAACTTACTATAGACTTTAGATTTGCTTCTGAGAAAATAAATCCATGTCCTTCTAGTGTAGTCATCTATGAAAGATACAAAATATACAGATTTTGATAATGAAGGAACATTAACAAGACCAAATACATCAAAATGAATAAGGTCCAACACACCAGAAGACTTGTGAGAACTTGAATAAAACTAAACACAGTTTTGTTTCCCACATATGCAATGTTCACAAAAGTCAAACTCAAGATTACAATCATCTAACCCCTCAATGAGGTTTTTATTTTTTAGGGTACGTAGACCCTTCTCACCAATGTGGCCAAATCTCTTATGCCATAGCATTATCTTTTCAGCAGGAAGTTTAACTTCCAAGGCATGATTACAAACATCAAAACTAGAAACAACAGATCTCTTAACTACTCGTTCAGATGGTGGGGATGAAGTGACTGCTACCCTCTTCTTTGAATCAGAAGAACTATTGCATTGTGAAATGCATGCCTCCAGCTGAAATAGAGTACCTCTCCTAGTACCCTTAGCAAGCACCATAGCTCCTCTAGTCATCTTGCATCCTTCTTTTGAAAAGACCACCTGCACACCTGCATCATTCAAACTACTTACAGAAAGCAGGTTCTATGCTAAGCTTGGGATATGCATAAACCTAGAGATCCCCTTCACTCTACCATTAGGGAATCGGATAGAGACTCTTCCACGACCAACAATCTTCAGATGAGATTCGTCACCCAAGTACACCTTTCCACCATTGAACTCCTCATACTTAGTGAACCAATCTCGATGCGAGGTCATGTGGAATGATGCACCAGAGTCAATCAACTACACATCATCAGATGCATGGGTTGCCAGGGCTACAATGAAAGCATCACCATCATTTTGTGATTTGTCAGAATTTGAATCAGGAGCTTTCTTCTTCTTTTTCTTCTCCTCTTTGCATTCCTTTTAGAAATGCCTGATTTTACCACAGTTCTAACAAAGAGCCTTGGACTTTCTAGGAGATTTGGATCTCCCACGGTATTTGGATCTACCCTTTTCACCTTTCTTGTCCTTCTTCTTCCCTTTCTCTTTGGGTCTTCCATGAACCGCGAGAGCCTCTTTGGCTGCATCTGAAGACTTTCTCCACATCTCTTCAGATAACAATGTAGATACCACATCTTCCATCTTGAAGGTGGTAGTGGTGCTTCTGATAGCCATGATAAGATGATCCCATGAATCTAGCAAATAATAAAGTAGGGTCATGCATCGATCCTCCTCCATTTTCACACCTACAGATGTCAACTATGCAACTAGCATGTTAAAAGAATTCATATGTTTGGCAATGGATCCTCCATCCTCCATTCGAAGAGAATACAACTTCTTTCTCAGAAAAAGTTTATTAACTAGGGATTTGGCTTGATACACATCTCCCAACTTCTTCCAAAGCAAGGTTGCAGTTTTCTCCTCATGGACATTTAACAACACAGAATCAGCAAGACTAAGTCTTAAGAGACCCTTATCCTTCCAATCCTTGAGATCCCAATCATCTTGTTGCATTGTAGCTAGTTTAGTTCCAGTAATAGTTTCCCAAAGGTCTCGATCAACAAGCATGTCTTCCATCTTGAGCTTCCACAACTCAAAATTAGTGCCATTGAATTTCTCCACTTCCATTCTTCCGGATGTGCTTGCCATCTCCTTGCTATAATAGAAATCAAAATACTCTACACAGACTCCCACTCAACTTAAGATCAGCTCAAAAAACCCTACCCAATAGCTAAGACCAAAACTAGCCAGGCTCTGATACCAACTGAAAGGAAGCTAGGTGTGTAGAAATCACTTCCTACACTAATCTAATGAGGAGAAGGCTATACAAATTCAAATTAATCATTACAACTACAACAACATAGAACATGTAAATGAGATATTGCAACAATACACATGAACTAGAAAGAAGACAGAAGAAGAGAGACAAAGATTTACGATGGGGAAAACCCTTATCGGGTGAAAAACCCCACACTCAGAAACCTGCACAATGTATTAACAAATCTGAAAGTTATTTACAATACACTTGCAATGCAAGCTTTAATGGTCTTTGACACTCGTATCTAGAGTCAATTCGGCAGTAAAATAGTACCTGTAAACCTGTGATACAACTCCCTCTCCAAGCACCTGTTTATATAGAATATACAAGGCAATATTGGACCTATCTTTGGATGGGCGTCCAAATTGGCCTCATGGCCCAAAACCCATGCCTAAAGACACTTGGTCAACATTGTAGAATGTGCCTGACACTTGTCCACAACTCCCATCCCAAAGAGGTCACCTATTTCCAAAATGGGCTATGATAGATGCTCTTACGACACTTACAACCGTCATAGAATCTGTCGTAGCGGTTACAACTTACAACTGTAAGAGAATCTATCATACACAGGCTATAAATAGCATATTCTCTTACAACATGTCATAGTCCACCTTGGGGTGCCCAAACATGCTTTTTTCAAAGATGCTTCATGACACATGTCTTCACCTGTCTTACAAGCTTCTATTTCTGACTCTTACATGTCATAATTCTGTCATAGGAATCTGCCATAACCGTTTCGATCAAACATTCCCTTACACAACATGAAAGATGCTGACACATGGAAAAATGCTCCTACCACAAAGTGGGACGCCTATCTCCTCATGTGAGGACAAAATTACAAGTTGTCATCTTCCATGTAGGATGACACATCACCGTGCCACATCCCACAATATGACAATATGGAATTTACAATTATTTACAACATAGGCAATGAATTAATAAATACAAACATAAATAATGCAAGGAATTACCAAGGTTGAGACACCTTAATTCCCAACAGATGTTGGATGTATGTTGATTGCTCCTCAAATTGACAACATAACCTTACATAACATGGAGACTTGAAAATGGCTTGGGTTGATGGCTATTTATAAATTTTTGGGATGGTGGATGAAGGGCTAGGATCACTTTGGAAGATCAAGGTCTCTTATTTATTGAGAGGATTGGAGGCATGAGAAACCTCCAAGTAGCAAGCAATGAGAGGTGGTCAAAGGGGTGCCCTTGATTCAAATTAAATCAAGGGTGGAGATCATGCTTTGGAAAGATTGGACAGTGAGGATGAAAAAGTAACTTTTTGGAAGGTTGTGTAAATCTTCTCCATGCTTACAAGTACCCCTTGAGTACCTTTTGATTGACAAGTCTACCCATGAATACTTGACTAAATAAATCCTTGATTAATCATACTCATGTGTGTGCAAATGATTAGTGATGGTATCAAATATGATTTATCCTTTTAATAAAAAATGGAAAAAATGCCAAATTAAATAAATAAGGAAATTTATTTAATTTCTTTTGAGATGAGAGATGGGCTTAGGTGCATAAATATTTGTATTTATTAACCTAAGGTTAGACTATAGGAAGTGTTAATTAATTGAATAAATAGTCTAGACTATTTAATTATTAATGACAAATAGTGAATTTATTAATTAAATATTATTTAATTAATAAATAGATGAAAGTGGTTAGCGAGTGTATAATTTTAGATGTCTACAATATATATGGTCAATAGTAGTCCTCACTTACTAATGCTACTATCTTGTTAACACTAAACTATCCAGATAGTCCACCACTATGCTTCTTTTTTGTCAAATTCTCTCTCATTAAGCTCTTAGGAATATTTAATTAATTTACTTTGAGCAACATATCATTTTGAATCAAGTAATCTAACAACTTATTTCTACCCATACTTACAAGTTCCTTATATGCCTTCCATGCTTCAACAAAATTAACATCATTTTCATACAAATTCTTCATCTCTTCAAATCCAACAACTTCAACTCTCATCTCAATCAACAAATTATATTTCCTACTCAATACATCAACTCTATTTGACTTTCCATTCCTATGCTTCAATAAAAACTAATAACTTTACATAAATTCCACCCATCTTACATGCCTTTGATTCAACTTAACTTGAGTATTTAAATATTATAATGCTTGATGATCTATATACAACACAAATTCCTTAGTAACATGTAATGTATCCATTGTTTCAATTCTTGAATTATGGCATAATTTTTTGTCATACACTAAGTATATTTGCTTTGCATTATTCAAAATTTCATTGAAGTATGCTACTAGTCTACCTTCTTGGCTCAATAATTATCCAATTGTGCTACTGATTGCATCACAATCCACCCAAAATACCTTATCAAAGTCTAGTAATCGAACATTGATTGTTCAATAACTTTCTTCATCAATAATTCAAAAATTTTGTGTGCTCTACATTCCACTTAAACTACCTTTTGTCTTCTCTCATTGTCTCAATTATTAGTGCACATATACCATTGAAAAAATTTATGAACTTTCTATAAAAACTAGCCAATCCATGAAAACTTCTTAGTCTAAAATTCTATTTGGTGTAGGTCAATCAACAATTAGTTTTGCCTTTTCTAGATCTATCTTCAAACCCTCCACTCTAAAGTTACAAATTCCAAATTTACCAATTCTTCCTTCATGAAACTACATTTCTTGGTATTGATCAACAATTTCTCTTCCCTCAATCTCTACAAAACTAATATGATATGCTCTAGATTTTCCTCCTTAGTCTGATTGAAAATCAAAATATCATCCAAACAAACAATCACAAACTTAGCGAAATATGGCTTTAATACCTCATCCATCAACCTCATAAATACGCTCAATGAATTAGTCAACTCAAAGGGCATAACCAACCACTCATACAACCCCTCTTTAGTTTAAAATGTTATCTTCCATCCATACCCTTTTCTTATTCTAATCGAATGGTAACCGCTCTTAAAATCTATCTTGCTCCACTCAAATAGTTCATCAAATCATCCATCCTTGACAAAGGAAATATATACCTTATTATGATCTTATTTATTTCTCTTTAATCTATACACATTCTCCACTCTCCTCCTTTCTTTGGTGCTAATAATATTTTTATTGCATAGGGACTCAACTTTCTCTAATCAATTCTTTCTTCAACAACTCCTACACTTGCCTATTTAATTCATCATTTTCTACTAGTGTCATATGATGCGCAACTTTATTTGGAAAATTTTCTTTTGGTCCTCATGGTGGCAATCCACCTAGAATATTGTTAGACACTAAATCATTGTATTCTATTAGTAATTATAATTTTTTTGTCTATGATTGCTTTCCTACATCTGCACTACCACATACTTTTGGCATGCAAAACATAATTTTTCATGCTTCAGACCATCTAACAACTTCCTACCATCCACCAAATCAACTTTTACATTACTACATACTTGTTTTTCCTTCTCTTTCAATGACGTAAGAATATATTTTTCACAATCTTTCATCAAAGTATAAATATTTTCTCTACCATTATGTATAAATTTTTTTATCATATTGTCATAGTCTTCCTAATAACAAATGACATATGTATCCATAGGTGGGTAAGTGCAAGAAGTTGGGTCCACTTTTTGGCCAAAAAGTGGAAGTGTTTTCCCTTATTTTCAAAATTTGTCATATTTGACCTTAAAATTTGAAGCACTTAGAGATGGAATCTTTAAAAAAGTCACTAAATATAAAATGTAGTACTCGGAGTCTAGTTTCCAAATATGTAATTTTTTTCAATACCCAGATGATACAAATTGATTTTCAATAGGCATTTCTAAAAACCACTATTTAAAAGTCACTTTTTTTAACCATACCATGCACGTGTACGGCCAACATAATTTGACCTAAATAAAATTATTTTTCAAAATCCTTTTGGGAAAAGATGTGTAGTATAGTGAAGTTTGATGAGGATATTTTTTTATATTTTTTTTCTGAATAATTTTTTTTTATTAATTTTTTATTAGGCCTAATTGATACTTTTGAAAACCCCTCGTGTACGGCCAACATAATTTGAGCAAAAAAAATCATAAAATTAAATTTTTTTTTTCATTGTGTAAAGAATGATGTGTAGATTGATGACATATAATTTTTTTTAAAAAAAAATTTAAAAATTAAAAGTTATTAAAAAAATACAAACACCTGTCATTTCAAGTTTTTGGACCAGTTTGCTCATAAATTAAATAATAAATAGAAAAACAAGTCCAATCCAAAAAAAAATTACATATTTGAAAACTAGACACTATGATCTGTAATGGGTTTTAATTTCGTAAAAAAATTCAGAAAAAAATGTCATCAGCTATATAGGTGAAGTCAGTCTTTCCTCTGGTTCTATACTTAGAGAAATACTTGCAGGTCCAAGGCTCAAGGTCGGCTACCCATGCCTTTCCCGAACCTAAAACGAAACCAAAAGCGTGGGTACGAAATTCAAAATTTTAGAAACGGGTACCCATTTTAAAACAGGTACCCGTTCTAGAAAACAATAGAAAACAAAACGGGTACCCGTTTTAAAACGGGTACCCGTTTCTAAAATAGTAAAAAAAACAGGTACCCGTTTTTATTTTTTACTATTTTTGGAAAGTTTCCAAATATAGTAAAAAATAGAAACGGGTACCCGTTTTTGTTTTTTACTATATTTGGAAACGGGTACCCGTTTTATAACGGGTACCCGTTCTAGGCTCGGGTGCCCGTTGCTAAACGGGTACCCGTTTTCTTTAAAACGGGTACCCGTTCCTGTCGGGATTTTTTTTTTGCACGACACTTCCCCTATATGTGGACCCAACTTCTTGCTTTTACCCAGGTATAACATCATACAATACCTCATGATGATATGACTGCTTCAAATATTGTCATTGATGTCAAGATGGAATTCATTATCATTGATTGTTGGAAGACTGTTGTCATTTATGACAAAGTAGTGTCAAAGGATGTCAAAATATCATTGCAGATGTTAGTCTTATCTTTATTGTCAAATGTTGATACATAAGCTACAAAGAGACAATTCATACCAAAACCAACTATTCCTAAATGTTTACTACATTTGCAGAAGTTAGAAAATGTTTGCGGTAGATTTATGAGGTTTGTTGCTCAGAAGCAGTGTCAGACTGTCACTATTTTTGATACCGCATTCTACCACAGTTGGTTGTTTTGACTTGTGTTTTGGAAAATAAGAAAAGCTATTCAAGAAGTATGTTGTATTCACATTTTAGAAGATTTGAAATACAAAGGAGAGATCTAGAAGTGACAGAATGAAGTCGGTGTTTGCTGAAGCAGTGTTAGATTGTCAAATTGCTTTTGATACTGCATTCTACCATAGTTGGTTGTTTTGACTTGCATTTTGGAAAATAAGAAAAGCTAGTTAAGAAGTATGTTGTACTCACATTTCAAAAGATTTGTAGTACATAGGAGAGATCTAGAAGTGATGGAATCAAGTCAACATTCACTGGCCATCTATACAAATGCCCTAATGGTTGCGCTAGGTAGAGGAAACGTGCACCAGGAAGAGGAAGCATGTGAAGGTAGTGTGGGACCAAGAGAACTCATGGTATGAAGTGCATAATGTAAACTCATTTCTATGTTACCACATATGATTTGGAGTCGAGTCGACTACACATTACATGTTATCTTGAATTAAGGATTGATGGCTAATAAGAGCTGTCTTGGAGAGATGTGCTAAGTGGTAACAAGCTGACATTGTGATGAGATGGATATATACACCATCTTGTTTTTGTAATGTGTTGAACTTGTGTGACAAGGTGTGGTAAGCAGTGAACAATATTTTTGTATGTGTAGTGTGCAAAGGGCATGCATAGAAGATAATCCAAGATTTGCATAGTATGCATCCATGTTTGCATGAGAATATTGCTTTATTCCAATGTAGAACACAAGAGTTGAGAAGTGTATGATGTTGCATAATTGAATGTATGTGGAATAACTTGATTCTATTTTAAGCAGCTTGAAGTTGGTGCTTCATAATTTGAGTTGATGCTCAGTGGCTGGGTTGGTGCTCAGTTTGATAAGGGGATTGGAGTCTCCTATAGGTTGGTGCCTTTAGATTAGTAAAGGGGATGGGTTTCCTCTTGGGTTGAAACTCCTGTGGGTTGGTGTCTACAAAATAATTGTAACTCAATATTCTTTTGTGAGGCTAGATTTGGGCTGTAGATCCAAGCAACTTTTCTCACCGTGGTTTTTCCCTTCTAGGTTTCCATGTAAATCTTGTGTTCTCTTGTGTGGATGTGTTTATATCTTGCACAATTATTTTGATGTATTATTGATGCGGTAAAGATATTGATGTTGTGGCAGGTTTTGAAGTTAAATTTGGTATACATTGATTCACCCCCCTCTTAGAATATTTGTGTATTCTAACAATTGGTATCAGAGTGAGGTTCCTTGGTACAACCTAATAGTTGAAGGAAGATTTTGGATTGGAATACATGGTAGGTCAAGAAGGATCTCATTCAAGTAAGGCTCCACTACTCGATGGAACAAATTATGCATTTTGGAGTATAAGGATGGAAGCCTATCTAACCTCATTAGGATTTGATGTATGGAAATCTTTTTTGGATGGTTATACTACTCCTACAAATCCTCCAATAGAGCAGACTGGTAAGAAATAATGTGAGAACAATGCTAAAGCTAAGAATACAATTCTATGTCTATAGACAAACACTGAATTTGTTAAGGTGATACACTGCAAGTCTGCTAAGGACATCTAGAAAAAATTCATAGGATTTATGAAGGAGATGATAATGTAAAACAAGCTAAGCTACAAACATAAAAATGAAAGTTTGAAAGTTTGAAGATGAAGGAAGAAGAAAACATTGCTGACTATCTGCTCTGAGTAGACAAAATTGTCAATGCTATCAGAGGACTTGGTGAAGAAATGAAATAATCGGTAATTATAAAGAAGGTCCTAAGATCCCTTCCCCAAAGGTATGATTCAAAAGTTTCTACTATTGAAGAAGCTAGAGATCTAAATAAGTTTACAATGGATGATTTGTATGGATCTCTCTCTGCTTATGAAATGAGCAATGTGAGTAAGGAGACATCTAAGAAGGAGAAGAATGAATAATATGAGCTTAGCAATGATGAGGAAGCCAACTTTGTGAGGAAATTAAAGAAGGGCTCTAACAAGTACAAAGGTAAGCTACCTTTCAAATGCTTTAACCGTGGTAAAATAGGTCACTATGCTTCTAAATTTCCTTTTGGAGAAAGTGAAAATAATGATTAGCCTAAGAGTCATAAGGAGTACAAGCACCAAAAGAAGAATTTTCACAAGCATAAGAAGAGCCTCTATTAAAAGAGAACATCAGTTCATTAGAAGAATGTAATCAATGTTCATTTGAAAGTGAAAGATAAGAAGCCCTATTCATGGCAATGGAGGTCTTGGGAAATGAAGACAACCTTGTAGAAAATAATGAAGAAAGGCTAGATCCTAATGAAGAAGAATGTGAGGTAGATCTAGAAGGGGAACTCATCCCTGCCCTAAATGATCTAAAATCAGTGAGGAAAGAATATTAGAAACAAAAAAAACAAAGCTTGAAGATTCTGAAGAGATGATTGTCAATTTGAAAGTTCAAGTAGAAGGAAAAAGAATTACATAAGTTGTGACATCTGAATTGAAAGAAAAATGAAAATAATGTCAGAAGCTAGAAGCTGAAGTTGTGTCTCTGAAGAAGGAATTGGAAAAGATGAATTCTCAGTTAAACAAAAGTTTGAAATTTATAAAAAGATCTGAGATATTGGATGAAATGATAAACAATCAAAGAATATCCTTTAACAAGTTTGGCTTGGGATATGATGATGAAAATGCAAATTCTACAGTACCTCCTAAGAAGAAAAATTTAGACAAGTCTGAGTCAAATACAGAAGCCCCTAAGAAGATTGAATATAAGAAAGAAAAAGAATATGGCTTTGTCAAAGTCAACAATCAAAAGAAGAGATTTAAAGGGCTAGCTCCTGCAAGACAAGCATACATAACCAGGTTCAATTATTCATTCTCTAGTTACTGTTTCTTTTGTAATCAATATGGTCATAAGGCTATTGATTTAAAGCTAGTGCAAGAAGAAATTATTTTGTGAGCAAGAATCTATTTGCACCCTTGGTTAATTTCAATGTCATATGCTACATGTGCAATAACTTTGGGAACATAGAAATATTTTGTAGAAGTGGTCTTATGAAACATCCCAGATAGAAAAATGAAGTGGATGTTCCCTCTAAGCAAGAAAAGAAAGTGGACATTCATGCTAATCAGAAAAATGAATCTAAGAAGGAATGGAAAATGAAGAAAGGAGATCATAAGTCTAAGAAATCAATGATCGTTCAAACTGCATTTCATGCTCAGGGTCAATAAAATCCATGGGTGATTGATAGTGGATGTTCTAGTCACATGACTAGAGATAGAAGTAAATTCATCAGCTTGATGAAGTGGAATGGTGGCTCAGTGAAGTTTGGTGATAATACAATTACAAAAATTTGTGGAAAAGGCACTCTAAGCATTGATGGGAAGACAAAAATAGAAGATATTCTACATGTTGAAGGCTTAAAGCATAACCTACTAAGTGTGAGTCAGATGTGCGACAAGGGTTACAACCTTATCTTCCATGCTCAAGGATATGAGATCATAAAAGCTAGCATTGGAATGCTTGTTGCAGAGGCAAGTAGGATTGAAAACAACTGTATAATCTCAGTGAGATCAGAGGGAGAAATTACCTTTTAGGATAGACAGATGAGAGTTGGTTATGGAATAAAAGGATGGGTCATATCAATTTTGACCATCTAGTGAAGATCAGTTCCAAGCATGTTGTGAGAGATATGCCTAAGATTGTAAAGCCTTCAAGCACTTTCTGCAAAGAATGTCAACAAGTAAAGCAAACAAGGACAAGATTCAAGACAAAGGAGTATTCATCTACAAGGCCTTTGGAGTTGATTCATATAGACCTATGTGGACCTACAAAGACAAGAAGTCTACAAGATGAAACGTATTTCATGTTGCTCATTGATGATTTTTCTAGAATGACTTGGGTTACTTTCTTAAAAGAAATATCTAAAGCGTTTGAGAGGTTTAAGATTTTCAAGTCTTTGGTTGAAAATGAAATGGATTCTAAAATCAAATGTCCAAGGTTTGATAGAGGTGGAGAATTTAATTCTAACGAATTTGAAAATTTTTGTGAAAACATGGAATAAGGAGACAATGCTCTGTTGCAAGGACTCCTTAACAAAATGGAGTAGTTGAAAGGAAGAATAGAACAGTTTAAGAAATGGTAAGAACAATGTTGTATGAAAGTATGTTGCCTGATGTGTATTGGAAAGAAGCAGTCCATACTGCTTTCTACATTCTTAACAGAGGACATTTAAGAGTAAATGATACAAAGACTCCATATGAATTATGGAAAGGTAGACCCGCATCTGTCAAGTATTTCAGAAAATTTGGAAGCAAATGTTATATCAAAAGAGATGAAGGCAACTTGAGTAAATTTGACTCAAGATCTAATGAAGGAATTTTTCTTGGCTACTCAAAAAAAATCAAGGCATACAGATGCTACAATAAAAGACTGCAGAAGATAGTTGAGAGTGTAAATGTTAGGATTGATGAAGACCTATATTCCCTGACATATGACAAAGATGACAACTAATCAAATGAATTAGACTGCATTGAAGAAAAAGATGAAGATGCAGAAGTGGAATCAAAAAGGAAAACACAAAGACCCCTGCAAGATATATTCAAAGAAATTGTAGACACCAAAAAAAGTCCACCTTGTCACAACATTACATCATTTAGGCATCTTGTAGCATATTTTGTCCTAAGCACCCATATCATCACCTAATTAGCACTTCCTCTAATAAATTAAATAAATCTAACATTTATTTAATTTATCCCATCCCTTCACATTATTAAATAAATAAATTTTATTTATTTATCTAATCCCCTTTCCTCTTGAATTAAATAAAATATTTCTTTTTATTTTATTTTAATTCATCACTCTCACATGCCTCATAATTTAAATAATTTTTTTAAATTATTTAATTATGACTTCACTTACCTTCCATTTCCATCTCCCAAGATGACTCAACTCATCTCTCAAGTCAACTCCAATCACCTTCTAATTCCCTCTCTAGTGAACTCTAATCATCTTCTTGTTGCAAATATGTCCCTGATGTGTTGTCATTGATGTCAACATATCTCTCTGTTAGAAACAGTGAAGACAGTGCAGAGGAGTGATCAATAATTCTAGTAAGGTGAAGATCAGAGTATGCGGATTAAAGGGTTTGTATAGGATTGTCTGTTGTTGCCCCAGTTGAGATTTGAGAGGTCCGCATGAAGATTTGGCGAAGTTATGGCCTTCTAAGTAGAACAGGTTTTTGTAGTTGTTCAGTGATGATAGAGTGGCAAGAAGTTGGTCTGGATTGGTCATATTGTGATCTGTGGATCTAGAGGAATGTCTGGGATGTTGGTGTGTTCCCTCAACTCGAGTGGTTCATGGTTTGGAGGTCCAAAAGTAATCTTTCTAGTGTGATAGTCATGGCAGTATTTGTTCTTGAGGTTCAGTGTGAAGATGCAAGTGATTCTAGTGATGTGAAGTGGTGTGGTTGTTCCTGTTAACTTAAATGTGCTTGTGGAGATCTCTAGATCGTGTGACTGCTATGTTGGAGGTCTGCATTGAAGTTTGAGCTTGTTGGTGAAGATTTCCTTTTTGGTGTTGCTGTTCTTTCCCAGTCTTGGCCGACTAGATGATTCAAGAGTGTTGTGGATGATCTAAGAGCAATTTGATGGAGCGTGGCATGTTGATCAAGGAAGATTTGAGTTCCAGTTATGTTTGGCTGACATCTTAGTGATTCGCATTAAGTCCAAAGCTTGTAGTGCCGACCTTGATGTTTATTCCAAGGTTGATGAAGCATATAAAGGCATGTAGTTGAGTTGCTGGAAATCATCGTTGTGCGAATTAATAAAATCCCAAGAAAGGATCAGAGGCAGAGCAGAGAAGAGGAGAAGAGGAGCAAGAACAATAAAGGATGAAGTGATAGTGAAGAAGTATTTGGGAGAAGAGTAGAAGTTTTATGAGCACTCAATGAGACTGAACCAGGCATGAAGAAGATGCTATTTCTCAGTTAATTCTTTCAATACTAAACATAAATTCTGTAGGTAGTGAGCCTCTCTTTGAGCAGTGAGCTCTGGACAGTGAGCCCAAAGGCAAGTGCCTTCCCCTTTTTAAGGACATTTAACAGGGTACAAATCTTGTGGGTTAACCCCCACCGTGGTTTTTCCCTTAACCGGGTTTCCACGTCAAAAATCTTGGTGTCAAGTGTGTTAATTGTGTTTCGGCTCATGTGTTATTGTTCCATGTTTTAATGTTTGCATCATTAATCTATTTATAAGTTCTGAAAGAAGTTTAAAAGGAAGATAAATCAAATTTTGTGGGACAACTGATTCACCCCCTCTCTTAGTTGTGTGGCCTAATTCCAACAATTGGTATCAGAGCGAGGTTCCTTTGAGAAGCCTAACAACTTAAGGAAAGATATTGGAAGGAGTTTTAATGTGTTCACTCAAAGATCAACTTCAGTTGGCCCTAGAAGATCTTGTTCAGTCTAAAGCAAAAATTAGTAATCTGAGAGGTGAACTTAAAGATGCTGATGATACAATTGATATGTTAAAAGACAAATTAAAAAAATCCATGGAAAGGAAAAAGGAGCTACTTTTGCAGTTATCTAGTTTAACTGAAGAAAATGGCATGAATGAAGCTTTGGAAGAAAAGACAAGGGAATGTGAGAAGCTATCAAAAGAAGTTGTTCTGAAAATTGAGATGGAATCTGGGGCAATGAGGCTAACCAAAGAAATTGAGCAAAGGAAGAAGACTAAAGAAGACTTGAATCAAACTCTAAAAGAAAGAACTGATGAATGTTACAGATTAGACAGTATAGCTGGCCATCTAAAGTCTGATCTACAAGAAAGCAAAGATAATGAAAGAGATCTTGAAAGACAAATTGTAATTTTCAGACATGACCTAGAATTTGCAAATAAATATAAGTTCAAGATAAGTTCAGCTAAACTTGAAGCAATACTTGGGGGTTAGAAAAAGGCTGATGATAAGCATGGTCTTGGATATGAGAAAGGGGAAAGCTCCAGACTTGGACAAAGAAACTCTCAACCAAGGAATGAGAGAAACAAGCCTAGAAGACCTCCGGTAAGATAGCCTAATGCTCAAAGATATCCATCATTCAATAGAAACTGTTTCAATTGCAATTAATTTGGTCATAGAGCTACTCAGTGCAGAAGCAGAGTAAATTAAAATGGTCCATCCTTCTCTAGACAATGCTTCAATTGTAAAAGGCATGGTCACAAATCCAATGAGTGCAGAAGTATGATGAAGAATAACTCTAACTACAGAGGTAATATCAATGGCAAATGTTTTGCATGCAATAAATTTGGACACATGGCTAATCAGTGCAGATCAAAAGGAAGTCAAGTAAATGGGCAAGGAAATGTTAAGTGCTTTAACTGCAATAGATCGGTCATATTGCAAGATTCTGTAGAAGCAAGAATAATGATAGGAAAGGTCCGGTAAATAGAAACTAGAATGAGCAGAGACAAGATAAAGGCAAGGGAAAAATAGATAAAATATAGAATGAAATAAACAAGACTTGGGTGAAGAAAGGTGAAATGAATAATGGTGATGGGTCCGCACCGGAATTAGGTGCTGATAATTCCTCTGGGAATTGAATTAGGAGCTCTGGCTCAGGGGGAGCTGTATTAAAAATCTAATCTCGCCTGCCAGTAAGTGGATGCCTAGATCCAGCATGTGAAAGAATACAGAATGGCATGTTGCATTTCATCTAAAAGAAGTTTCAGAAAGAAGTTGGTGTGGCAATTTGTGAATCAATCTATGAGAAATTCTTTTAAGAAACTGAGTATCCGGAAGAGTTAGGGAAAATGCATTTTTCACATCAAAAGTAGGTGTGCTAGTGGGAATTTGGAAGAATCATAGATTGTTGCCAACGTGCTCAGATCCTTACCTGCTGCATACAAGCATAAGGTTGCTTCTATTGAGGAATTTAGGACTATGATAGATATTTCAAGGGATCTGTTGGTTGGTGAATGACTTTGGTGTTTCTCTTCCTAAATTAGAAATCTGCATTTAAGGCCAGTGGTTCTAGAAAGGGTAAGCAAAGATTTGTTTCAAGTGAATGCTCTCCAAGAAGACTAAGCAGATATGAGAAGGCAAGGAACGAACTTAAAGAAGATGAATCAGAGCTTAAGGAATTTGAAGCTATGTTTGCCAGAAGTTACCAAAAGGATCCAGTAAGTAGGAAGGAAAGTTGCCTTTCAAATGCTTTTCTTGCAATAAGATTGGCCTTTTTGCCTCAAGATGTCTGGAGAGATTTTCAAAACCAAACCCTAACAGATATAAAGGTCAAAAGAAATGCTACTATGTCCAAGAAGCTAGAGAAGAAGGAGTCACAGATGATGAATCTGATCATGGAGGTTCCACTGAAGATGATTAGGTGTTCATTGCTATCAAAGAAGAAGATCTGGTGTCTACTAAATCTGCTAGCTGTGCAAATGTGGAAAGTGCCTTGGCTACTCAGGTTGTTGAAAAGGATGAATGGGTGATTGATAGTAGATGTTCTCATCATATAACTGGTGATAAAAGTAAGTTTGTAAGCTTTGAAAAATATGAAGGTGGGCTTGTGAAATTTGGAGACAATTCAGCTGGTAGAATCCATGGCAGGGGATCCATCTCTTTTAATGATTCAAGGATGGAAAATGCAGAATCTTGGAAAGCTTTAGAATTGAAATTGCATCTGGTACTTAGACTAGAGGTAACATCTTTCATTTAATTAGTTCAGGTAAAAATTGCTTGATTGCTCATGTGGATCAGAGTTGACTCTGGTATAGGAGAATGTGTCATGTAAATTTTGACAACATTGTTAAGATAAGTTCCACTCAGGCTGTAAGAGATCTCCCAAGACTTGTGAAACCTACTGATAGCATGTGCAGAGAATGTCAATTGGGTAAATAGAATAGAATTTCATTCAAGAATAAAAAACAGTCATCAAGTGGATTGTTGGAACCTATGCACACTAATTTGTATGGTCCTGCTAAAGTTAGGAGTTTACAAAGAGAGTAATACTTGATGCTGCTGATTGAGTACTACCGGATGGTGTGGGTCACTTTCTTGTGAAAGGAGTCAGAGGCTCTTGACATTTTCAAGGCTAAGGTGGAGAATGAGATTGGTGTGAAGTTAAAGTGTCTGAGATCTGACAATTGTGGAGAGGTTTCCCCTGATGAGTTTAATGCATTTTGTGAAAAACATGGCATAAGAAAGATAGTTATCTACTCCTAGAATGATTTAGATCTTTCAAGAAGGCTGCTAGAACCATGATGATGGAGGCAAATGTTTCATATTCTTATTGGAAAGAGACTATGGGTACTACTGTCTACACTCTTAACCGGGTGTAGATCTAAGATGCTGATTGGGCAGAATGTGTCAATAACAAGAAGAGTCCTAGTGGTTATGCATTTCTCTTGGGAAAGAGTTTGGTTTCTTGGTTGAGAAAAAAGTAGGGGCAATATCTCTATCTAATGCTAAAGTAGAGTATACAGCAACAACAAGTATTTGTACTCCAAATTTTGTGGAATTCACAGTCACATCTTGTGATCTGGATTGGTGTTGAGATGCTACTCAGAGGGAGTAGTCAGTATGCAATTTCTAAAATTTAGTTTAGGGAGAGATGATTGCAAATATGCACCCTTTGCCATTGATGTCAAAGGGGGAGAGAAGTCATGTGAAAAACTTGGAAGTAAGTAGTTGCTAGTGAAAGGGGGAGCAATGAAGAAAGTGGTTGCAGGTGTGACAAGAGAAAGGGGGAGAAGTTCTTGTCTTGATGGTTGAATCAATTTTTCACATCATATGTTACCATCAATGACAAAGGGGGAGATTGTTGCAAATATGTGCTTGATGTGTTGTCATTGATGTCAACATATCTCTCTGTCAGAAACAATGAAGATAGTGTAGAGGAGTGATTAGTAATTCTAGTAAGGTGAAGATTAGAGTATGCAGATTAAAGGGTTTGTATAGGATTGTCTTTTGTTGCTCTAGTTGAGATTTGAGAGGTCCGCATGAAGATTTGGCAAATTTATGGCCTTCTGAGTAGAACAGGTTTTTGCAGTTGTTTAGTGATGATAGAGTGGCAAGAAGTTGGTCTAGATTGGTTCGGTATGAGCATATTGTGATATGCAGATCTAGAGGAATGTCTGGGATGTTGGTGTGTTCCCTCAACTCAAGTGGTTCATGGTTTGGAGGTCTGAAAGCAATCTTTCTAGTGTGATAGTCATGGCAGTATGTGTTCTTGAGGTTCAGTGTAAAGATGCAAGTGATTCTAGTGATGCGAAGTGGTGTGGTTGTTCTTGTTAACTTAAATGTGCTTGTGGAGATCTCTGGATCATGTGACTACTATGTTGGAGGTCTGCATTGAAGTTTGAGCTCGTTGGTGAAGATTTCCTTTTTGGTGTTGCTGTTCTTTCCCAGTCTTGGCCGACTGGATGATTCAAGAGTGTTGCGGATGATCTAAGAGCAATTTGATGGAGCATGGCATGTTGATCAAAGAAGATTTGAGTTCCAGTTATGTTTGGCCAACAACTTAGTGATTCGCATTAAGTCAAAAGCTTGTAGTGCCGACATTGATGTTTATTCCAAGGTTGATGAAGCATATAAAGGCATGTAGTTGAGTTGTTGAAAATCATCGTTGTGCGAATTAATAAATCCCAAGAAAGGATCAGAGGTAGAGTAGAGAAGAGGAGCAAAGGAGCAAGAACATTAAAGGATGAAGTGATAGTGAAGAAGTATTTGGGAGAAGAGTAGAAGTTCTATGAGCACTCAATGAGACTGAACTAGGCATGAAGAAGATTCTATTTCTCAATTAATTCTTTCTGTACTAAACATAAATTTTGTAGGTAGTGAGCCTCTCTTTGAGCAGTGAGCTCTAGGTAGTGAGCTTGAAGGCAAGTGCCTTCCCCTTTTTAAGTACTTTTAATAGGGTACGAATCTTGTGGGTTAACCCCCACCGTGGTTTTTTCCTTAACCAGGTTTCCACGTCAAAAATCTTGGTGTCAATTGTGTTAATTGTGTTTCTGCTCACGTGTTATTGTTCCATGCTTTAATGTTTGCATCATTAATCTGTTTATAGGTTCTAAAAGAAGTTTAAAAGGAAGATAAAGAAAATTTTGTGGGACAACTAATTCACCCCCCCTCTCAGTTGTTCGACCTAATTCTAACACTTCTCTCCATCTCCTCTTCATAATGGAAACCTTCCCCAACCCACATCACTCAACTTGAGAGGATCTTCCACTTCAAAATGGAAACCTTCCCAACTCCTCTTCCACCAAAAATCTATTTAAATCACACAACCAATCCATTTGTATGGATGAGCTTCTAAATATCATTACTCTACCAAATTTTCTTCTCAATCTTTCATCCATCAATCTACCTATCTAATCTCCATCAATCTCAATCCAACATTATGCTGCAGATCGAAGCAATCAACAATCTAACCATTTGGAGGAATCAATCATGCATGCATCATCTGAGGTATTCGTAAGGTTTGGGCTAAGGTAATTGCATGTTGTTGATTTATCTTTCTCATTTGTCCAAATTTTCTCGTCTACAGAAATCATTCTAAAAATTAGATTCTTGGAAACAAGGATGATGGTGTCCTGACAAGAAGAAGATTTGACAAATATGAAAGAACGAGTAAATTTATCTCTATTGTCTAAAACTAATCCTAAAAGTTTTGTAGAAGATATCAAGGATGAAATTCGGATGGATGCAATGCAAGAAGAGCTAAATTAGATTGAGAAGAATGAAACTTGGGAACTTGTCCCAAACCTAAAGACAACAATGTTATTGGCACAAAATGGGTGTTTAGGAACAAATTGTTAAAAATGAAGGTGCAAACCACACAACAAAAATATGATCCAAACCTTATTTATGTGCTTTAAACAATGTAGAATCAATGGAGATTGCAACATAAATTAAAACCCATTACACAGAAATAACATGCATTAAGAACTGAACACATAACACAGTATGTAATGTGGAGAAAACCCTTTTAGGTAAAGGAACTCCACCAAGAAAAGAGGCTCTGAGTTGTATTAGCTTCAAATATGAGATTACAATACATGCACTTCCTTTGTTTCTTTAGTATTCAATCTAGCGACACCTGTTACTCTAAAATATGGTAAAAATGTAGTACAAATATCCTTATAAAAGGGGGTTGCCTTCTAGGGCAAGAAAACTGATATAATATCGACCGTCAAATCTATGACCTAATGACGAATGGTCTAGATTTACGATGATAAACATGTAAATAAAGATATAAACATCACAGATGAATTAGCGTCGAGGACCGGATATAAACATGTAGTTGAAACAAGACCGCTGCTGGTGAAACCTTTCATCCCTTATGGGTAATTTACAAACAATATTAGGAGTAATTAATTACATAGGATTTACAAGGTTGATGGCACCTTAATTCTAACATTCTCCCACTTGACATCATACATTATAAATACCCATAGAAAAACCATAAAATAATCAGGCACTAGAAGCAAGGCCCATGGTCTCTTTGCACCAAACAAATTTCTCTGTGCTCACAGGCTTGGTCAAAGCATCTGCAACATTCTCTTGAGTGTCTACCTTCTTCAACTCAATTTGTCCATTTGCAACCATTTCTTGAACAAAGTGATACTGTACATCAACATGCTTAGTTTGAGCATGATACATAGGATTCTTGGCCAAACAAATAGCACTCTGGCTATCACAACTAATTTGAATGATCCTGCAATCAAAGCCAATACATGTACACAACCTCCTCAACCAAACTACCTCCTTAGAGACATGGGTAGCAGCCATATACTCTACTTCAGTGGTGGACAAAGCAATCATGGGCTACGTTTTGCTCATCCAACTCACTGCTCTGCCAAAGAAAGTAAACACATAGCCACTACTAGACCTTCGACTATCCAAGTCATCTGCCCAATCTGTATTACAAATCCTTGTATGTCCAAAGTTTTGTCAGCACTGTCAGTACCAGAATAAACCAAACAATAATCAAGAGTGCCTGCTAGATATCTAAACACCCTCTTCACATTATTCCAATGTTGTCTACCAGGGTTAGACATAAATCTACTTAAAACTCCCATTGCTTGGGCAATATCTGGTCTAGTGCAAACCATTGCATACATCAAACTCCATACAACACTAGTATATGGCACATTAGACATATCCTCTAAATCATCCTATTCTTTGGACACATATCTAATGAAATCTTAGTACCATTGGGCAAAGGAACTCTAACTGGGTTACAGTACTACATACTACAGCTCTGCAAAATGGTGTTCACAGACTTACTTTGAGATAACCAAAGTTTTCTGTTACCTCTGTCCCTTTTGATCTCCATCCCCAAAATATACCTGGTAGCTCCAAAATCCTTCATTTTGAATGCACTTGAAAGTTGGGCTTTCAACTCACTAATCATACCCTTAGTATTGTTGAAAAATAACATGTCATCAACATACAATGCAATGATCAAAATAGAATCATCAATACAATGAATGTAAACACAATGATCTTCCTCACTTATGAAAAAACTCAATTTCAACACAAATGAATCAAATTTCTGGTACCACATTCTGGGGGACTGTTTCAGAGCATAAGAGACCTCTTCAATCTACAAACCCAATGTTCTTCCCTTTTACCTCAAAACCTGTAGGCTGTTGTATGTAAATTTCTTCCTTAAGATCTCCATGCAAAAATACAGCCTTAACATCCATTTGCTCTATTTTCCAATCAAAAGTTGCAGCAATGGATAAGAGAAATATAATAGAATTTAATTTAGCAACAAGAGAGAAAATTTCACCGAAATCAACTCCCTCTCTCTGGGAGTAGCCCTTGGCTACCAGTCTAGCCTTGTACTTCTCCAATGAACCGTCTACTCTGAACTTCTTCTTGAAGACCCACTTGTAACCTATGGCCTTTCTTCCTTTGGGAAAATGAATAAGATCCCAAGTGTTGCAAGAGTCTAAAGCCATCATCTCCTCCTACATGGCTAATTGCCAAGACTCACTATCATCTGCATGAATAGCTTCCCTGTAGGATCTAGGCTCATTGTCAGTACTCAATAAATCAAATACACACCGAAAATCTGGTGGGCCTTACCTATCAACTAGGTTCTATTGTCTTGTGGATCTTCTTAGAGGTGGAGTAATAGACTCTTTAGGTTCTTTTGCATGCTCATCTGTACCAGCTTCTTCTGTCACAACAAATTCTTCCTTATCAGAACTTTCACTCTCGAGTCTTCTTCTACTTCTTCACACCCAATCCATCGTTATGTTCTTCTTGAGGTGCATATTCATGCTCTAATTCAAAATGCACTCTCTTCACCTTTTCTTCTTTTTCCTTTGGTTGTTTAGGTTCTAAAATAACACTAAGTTCCCTGAAAATAACATCTCTAGAATAGATAATCTTTTGGGTTAGAGGATACTAAAGCTTATAACCTTTTACATTATCACCGTATCTAATGAAAGTACACTTTTCATCTTTTGGATCCAACTTAGTTCATTTTTCTTTAGGCACATAAACATAAACCTCACAGCCAAATACCCTTAAATGTGAAACAAAAGGTTTCTTACCTATCCACATTTCATAAGGAGTTGAAACAAGAGCCTTACATGGAGATCTGTTAATCAAGTACTTTGTAGTACACACAACTTCTGCCCAAAAACATTTATTCAACTGTGATTCACTCAACATACTTCTGGCTCTTTCCATTATTGTTCAATTCATCCTTTCTGCCACTCCATTTTGTTGTGGAGTATACAGAGTAGTTTTCTGTCTAACAATACCTACATGCTTATAGAATTCATCAAATTCCTTAGAACAGTATTCCCCTCCATTGTCAGATCTCAAAACCTTTATCTTATAATATCTGATTGCTTTTCAACTAAGGCTTTAAATTCCTTAAACTTAGTGAAAACTTCAGATTTGTGACGCATAAAATAAATCTAGGTAAACCTTGAGACATCATCAATGAAGGAAACAAAATACTATATTTTCCAATTGATTCAACATCCACTTGACCAAAAACATCCGAATAAATAAGTTCCAATTTATTACTGCCTGAAGGAAATGGAGATCTATTCTATTTTCCAAACACACAATATTCACAAAATTTGAAACTCTCATCATAATAGGATAAACAGTCTAACAATTTTTTATTTAAGATAGTCTTTAAACTAGACTGACTTATGTGGCCCAATCTATGGTGCCACAACATACATGTATTTTTAGTATTAGCCTCAGATACATAAGAGGCATTACAAATAGTAGTGGCTTCTACCTTAAATAGAGTTTGCAATCTTTTCCCCTTCGCTACCACCAAGTTTCCTCTCACCAATCTGTAGCCATGCTTATCAAATGTCACATGCATTCCCAAATCATTCAGCTTTGAAATAGAAATCAAATTTTAGCCAATTCAGGAACATGAAAAACACTAGGGAGGGTTTGAATTCTACCATCACTGAAACACAACATTACCTTCCCTCATCCAACAATAGGATATGAAGAGTTATCCTCGAGGTACACATTTCCTCCATCATACTCTTCGTATGTGGAAAACCATTCTTTATGTGGGGTCATGTGATATGAGCATCCTGAGTCAACCAACCAATGATCATGAGAAACAACATTACATGCAAAAAGTAAATCCTCATCACCTACATTCAAAGACTTATCAGTAGCGAAATCCCATTATTTCTTTGGGTTTCTACATTCCTTTTTCACATGTCCTCTCTTTCTGTAGTTCCAACACTTGACTATGTTCTTCTTTCTAGGAGTCTTAGAACGGCCCTTAGACTTGTCTTTAGACCCCTTCTGATCTCCTTTTGGTCCTCTTTCCATAGACCTTCCCCTGACACTGAGAGCATCTCCTGAACTATCCTAACTTTTCTTCCTCAATTCATGTGACAACAAAAATGAAATAAGAGAATCCAACTTCAGATCTATGAGGTTAGCAATGATAGCCAAAATAAGATTCTCCCATGACTTAGGAAAAGAATAGAGAAGCAATATACATTTATCTTCCTCATTCACCTCCACATCTATAGATGCTAGTTGACTCAATAACAAATTAAATGAATTCAAATGCTTTGCAACCACTTCACCCTCTTTCATTTTCATGGAAAATAACTTACACTTTAAATAAAGTTTATTTACCATACTCTTGGCTTGGTAGATCTCACCCAGACACTTCCACAAGCTATGTGCAGACTTCTCACTCGCAACATTCAGCAAAATAGAATCTGCAAGACACAATCAAATTATACCTCGTGCCTTTTTATCCAGTATTTCCCACTCATCAAGAGCAACATCATCGGGTTTCTTCTCTTTCATAATAGCCAGCCACTGGTTTCTTTCTTCTAGCAAATCCTCCATTTTCAGCTTCCACAATTTGTACCCCATGCCATTAAACTTTTCGATGTCCAACCGAGAGGTAGAAGCAACAATGGATGAAGCCATGATATCTACACAAGATTTGTAAATAAACAATAGCCAAATCTCCCACTGCAGCTAAAAAACCTTCACACTACCATCCAAGAATCAAAATTAGCCAGGGTCTAATACCAAATGTTAGAAATGAAGGTGCAAACCATACAACAAAAATTTGATTCAAACCTTATTTATGTGCTTTAAACAATGTAGAATCAATGGAGATTGCAATAGAAATTAAATCCCATTACACAGAAATAACATGCATTAAGAACTGAACACATAACATAGTATGTAACGTGGAGAAACCCCTTTCGGGTAAAAAACTCAACCAAAAAAGAGGCTCCAAGTTGTATTTTCTTCAAATATGAGATTACAATACATGAACTTCCTTTGTTTCTTCAGTCTTCAATCCAGCGGCGCCTATTACTCTCAAATATGATAAAAATGTAGTACAAATATCCTTATAAAAGGGGGTTGCCTTCTAGGGCAAGAAAACTAACATAATATCAACCGTTAGATCTGTGACCTAATGACGAATGATCTAGATTTACAATGATAAAATATAAATAAAATCATGGACCCCCTGTCGTGGATGAATTAGCATCAAGGATCGGATATAAACATGTACCTGAAACAAGACCGCTGCTGGTGATGACATTATTTTTGGAGGAAATGATGACAAAATGTGCAAGGAATTTGCAGAAGATATGCAAAAAGAATTTAAAATGTCTATGCTTGGTGAGTTATCATTTTTCCTTGGTTTGCAAATTGCTCAGTTTGATAAAGGCATTTTCATTTCACAAACCAAGTATGTCAAGGAAATGTTGAAGAAGTTTAGAATGGAAGACTGCAAGCTAGTTAGTACACCTATGGTGATATGATGTAAGTTGATCAAAGATGATGACTCATCTCAAGTGGATCAGACTATGTATAGATCCATGATTGGTAGCTTATTGTATCTAACTGCATCGAGACCTAATATTATGCAAGCAGTATGTATGGTGGCAAGATTTCAAGCAACACCTAAGGAGACACATATAAAGGCCATACAGAGGATCTTTAGATACTTGAAAAGTTCTATGGACTATGGTCTGTGGTATTCTAGGAGTGATTATTTCACTCTAACTACATATATAGATGCTGATTGGGTAGGAAATGTTGATGACAAAAGAAGCACTAGTGGTGGAGCATTCTTTCTTGGAGATCACAAACTAGTGTCATGGCTAAGCAAGAAACAAGATTCAATGTCATTGTTAATAGTAGAGGCAAAATACATTGTTGCAGTGTCATGTTGCACTCAAGTGCTATGGATGAAGAAAACCTTGAAGGACATAAAAGTTGAGTATGATGAGGCTATCTCTATTCTGCATGATAACACAAGTGCAATCAATATATCAAAGAATCTTGTGATGCATTAGAAACAAAGCACATCTCAATCAAATATCATTTTCTAAGAGAGAAAGTTGCAGATTAGGAAGTCAGATTGAATTATGTGGCAACAAAGGAGCAGACTGTAGATATATTTACAAAACCCCTTCCTAAGGAGACTTTTGAGTATTTCAGGAAGAAGCTAGGAGTGATGGCTCCCTCTTCTAATGTTTAGTTGAATAGATGAAGCATATGTCAAGGGGGAGCATCTTGAAGATCTATTCTTAATCCTTGGAGTATTGTTGGGTGAATATTTTTTCATTAACTAACTAATGGTAAAATGGTTATATCAACCATAGTGTGATGAGATAAATCTCTCCTCTCAGCAAGGGGAGGTTCCCTTTTAACTATTACAAACGTATTTACATTAAATACTAACTTCAGGGGTGTGTTAAATTCATCCTTTTCTCTTCTTTCAGAAAAGATGTTTACAATGTTTCACAGTAATATTCAATAATGCTTCTACACTTCTAATATTAACCTAAACAGTTATCACCAATATTCTTGTGAGTTGAAGCACAAAGTCTTTCAACTCACTTCACAAAAAGATTCACGAACCAAGTGAATAATCTCAAGTACAAAGTCTTCAAATTATCCCCAGAAAGATTTTAAAAGTAACCGTATCACCAGTTGGAGCACAAAGTCTGTCAACTAACAATACCACTGATCCACGTGAGTATAATTGAAAATCATAGCACAAAGTCTACAAGTTCTCAACATGATTCATATACAAAGTGAACAACTACAAGCTCAAAGTCTTTATAATCCTCCACTGAGAAACGCTTTCAACACACATATTCAAGGAAATAATATAACACAAAGTTTATGTAACTTATCTTGAACGTCCTTCAATTATGATAACCAAACACCACTTTATCCAATCAATCAACACGAGAAATCAGCAAAGATGCCATATGTACATCTCCACTCATACAAATTTGATTCAACACAAAGTTTGATATCAAATTTTGCCTTCTTTATTGATTGGAATTGATCATACAATTTGAACACAAAGTCTCAAAGTTGAGTATCAACTTGGGTAGCACTTTGTTGCATAAGAAAAAGATAAAAATTACAATGAAGGCCCTCTTTCTTTATAGGGAGAGGCCTTGAGAAAATTTAGGAAAAACCTAACTACTTTGACTTATTCAAAAATAGGAGTCCTTATTGACTTGTGACTTCCTATGTTTTTACATGTAATTACATATGAGAAAAGTACATGTAAAAGTGTCTAAAACTAAATGAAAAGTACATATGAAACTACAAAAATATTCTAAGGCATGATGGCTTTCATCAACTCCCATTCCCTGAAATTTGTACACATCTTCATAATGATCAGTCCATGAACCCAATCCAAGACTAACTTGCCAGGTTTAATGACTCAGCATCTTTGTGTGCCACTTCCATTGTCACTGCTATCTGCTCTCCAATGTCTATTGCACTGTCCATACATGATTGCACCTTCAACTGTCCACTCCATCCTACTCACCTCTAAACACAATTGCTCCTCCTTGGCTATAAGCAGCTCCAACACATTATTCTGATTGTCATGATTGTGAATTGAATCACCTGTCTCCATGAGTAATGCCTTTCAACACATCATTCTTTACTATCATGTGCATGCTTCTATTATCAAATCCTTGCTATCTTGTGCTTCATTACTTTGGCCCTCTTAGGAGATGGGTCAGTCATTTGAAAGATAGACTCCTTTGGATGATGTGATGACCTCGGCAGCTTGCAAAAGAAACTACAACAAAAATTCATGATCTTGCAGTTAGGGGAAATACTGGTAATTTTAGGAAACTGCATGTTGTCGATCATGACCACATAAGTGAGGTTGAAAGGGCTAAAATGCAAGCAGGTCAAAAAAATAGAGGAAAGTGGGCTTAGGATAACAATTCAGAAAGTTCTCCAGAGTTAGAAAAAATCAGTGAGTGAGTGCATGGGCAGAAAAATTTGTCGCCCTTGCATGTCAAGGGAAGTTGCAGGTGTTAGAGGCAAAAATTGTCGCTCCTGCATGCAGGAATAAAGTATTGATAGATGTACGAGCTACAATTTTTACTGCTTTTACAAGGGGTAACACGGTTTTTGCAAAGTGCAATGAGCGGTGAATTTTGTCGCTTTTACACATGGGAGATAAAGTTTGTGGTGTCAGAGCGACGATTTCCACCACCATTGCATGTCACTTCAAACTCATCAAAACTTCATGTAGGGGCGGTGAATTTCACCGCCCTTACACTTGGATATCTACTAAGGGAGTCATATGCATTGGTGGTAAAAAAGACCGCTGATACATATCGCCTAAACAAACAAAAACCTAAGTTTTTAAACATCAATCAAAATCTGACATTTAAAAGAACTTAGAGTTTAAAAATCGGCAAACTTCACCGATAAAGAAAATGATGGTGAAAAACCTATGCTATTACTAGGGTTTAGAAACAATCCACAAAGGAAAACAAGCAACAATTGATTCACACATATATGAAAACTTAAACTTTAAACCAAACAAAAACATTTACAAGAATTGTCAATAAACATCTTTATTTCATACAGAAACCCTAGAAGAAACAAAAGAAAAAAAGAAAAATAAAGACATACCTGTAAGAGTTAGCCAAAACCCTAAGTGCGACCACCAGAATTGAATCCGCTCAATCTGCAGTCTATGTGATCCTATCAACCTTACAGAGGGTTCGACGGTTTGTCTAGAGAGATTTGAGAATGATAACTAAATAAAACAATGACTAAAACACTTTTAAAAGGTTTTTAAAGGTTGCATTAATCTCTGGTATGAGACCTGGTCTGGCGGTAACATTCATTGCCTTTGCATATCACTAGGACGACATGCATGGGCGGCAAAATTTGTCACTCTTGCACTTAGAAGCAAAAAGACAAATATGTTATGGCGGCGAAAATTACCGCCCGAACATAGACTTCAAAAAAAACAAAAATGCATGGGCGGCAAAAATCGTCGCCCTTGCATACAACTCAAAGACTAAAATATGCAATGGCGGCAAAAATCGCCGACCTTGCATGTACACAAAATTACTAACTCTTCAAAATTGTGAAAACTATTTAAACAACTTATGTGAACTTTGAGAAATCCAAACGAGAAAATACTTGAATGGATAATCAAGAGCGAGAGGACTACACATGAGAACAAGATGACTCGCCTCGATTTGCAAGCTTAGAGTGTAGGCTACAGAACAGACAAGTTCCATAGGGGTCGTCCTACAAAATGAGCACAGCTGATTTTGAGGACAACAACTGGCTCTAACTGGGGAACTTCATTCGATCATTCTTTGAAACGATCAAAGGGAGGAGAATCCAGTCTCTAAGTGCCTTCATCCATTCCATTGGGCTATAGAGTCAGACGACACAAAAAGACACACAAAGACTAAAATGAAAAAGACACAAAAACTGTACATATATTCACAAATTTATCTGTCACTTCACTTTGAGAAAAACTTCAGATGATGTCTGCTGTGAGGCAGCAGAAAAGATGTTCCACATCTTTTTCTTTTACTATTGAAAGAGTAACATTTCCTAGTGTTTGTTATTCTGGGATCTTCTTCTGCATCCAAATTGAATTACCCAACTTCTGCTGATGAATTTGGTCCCAACTGTCATCACCATTTGATAAAGCGATCATGCTCATCAAAAGGTTTCTCTGAAGAAACCAATCCTTTGGAAATCCTATTTCCTTTCAGCTACAAAATCCCTTCACTTAAAGAGAATGATCCATCTATTTCTAGACCTCCATTTGAAACACTATCCGATAACTCAGGATCTTCATCAGGAATCAATAAGTAAGTACCTATATTTGAAAACTCAAAGATAATCTGACCTTTTGGATCCTCAGACTTTATCACTGTGTACTTGGCCTCCCTTTCAGGATGAATGTTCTGCATAATACCCTTAACAGGTATTCTTGCCTCTGACATTTGAATCTTTGTCTCCTTAGCATGATCTATGATACCAACAAACTGATATGGACTTGCTACAGAAAAAATAATACCCTCATCTTGAGGTTTTTCATTGGGGGTACTTTTCTTAAAAACAAGGGGTGAAGGATGAAGATCTGATGTACTTATTTGATTATCACCAGCCACATATTGATGATCAAATTGATTCTGTGACCGTGTGAGAACAAAATAGGATTCACCAAAACTAACTTCTTCTTGCCCCATCTCATCTTCCAAGTTCAGGAACCTGATGGTAGAGTCGCCAGCTAATTGCTCTTCAGCTTCTATGAAAAGATTAGCATCATCTTCTCCTTGATCAAATTTTGATTGAAGAAGATTATCTTTCTTTGATTCACAATAGAAAATTGTTGCATTCACAGGTGGTACTTCCAAAGCAAGTATTCCTTGTTGTGAAGGAAACCTGTTTTGATTCTAATCCCTTGAAGCATTACCTTGGTAATTCAGAGCATTTGGGAATGTCTTCCTCGGAATGTCCTCGTAGAGGGGAATGGAAAAACTCTGCGACAACTATTTTTTTAGAGCTAACAACTTATCAGCTAACTTTTGCACCATAGGATCCATGGTGCTAGTAGAAGGTAAAGCCAAAGAGGGTTACTCATTGGGCCTAATAGAATCCTTCTTCAACTTTCCCGCCAAGATCAAATCATCCTCCAGATCAACTGCCAAACTTTGAGCAATTGCAAGATTAGTTGGTGTTGTTCTTCGTAAAAGAAAACTTACTTCTAGCAACTATGAATTGATGAAGAAGCATTTTAGGTTCTTAGTTGTGGCTTGAGCAATAGTTGGGATCTTGTTCTTTAGCTTATTGAACTTCACCATGAACTCATGCATGGGCTCATGCGGTTCCTTTTTCATTTGAGTAAATTGGGCCAACAAGGCGTAAGAATCTTCTGCTGACTTGAATCTGGCTTCGAACTGAGTTCGAAGTGTATTCCATCCAGTGACAGTTTCTGGTGCAAGGTTATAGAACCAATCAGATACAACACCTTGGAGTGTTTCTACAAATAGTCTCATAGAAACATCTTCATATTCAACTCTGAGAACACCGCATGCAATATAGAATGCTGTAATGTGCTCATCCGGATGTTGTTTACCATCCCCATAAAACTTGGGAAAGTTCTTGCATGAACCCCGAGGTAGTTCATGTAGAGGCTGAGCCAATTTCAATGGCCCAAAGACATTTCCCCATGGACCTGGGATAGCCATATTTCTTGATAAAACTTTAGAGAAGATATAGCAAAAATATATTACAAACGATGAGGCCAGTATGCTTCAACCAAAGGCAAGAGGCTCTTGGTTGCACGTTCAATCCCCAGCAGAGTCACCAAAAACTGTTGGGTGAATATTTTGTCATTAACTAACTAATGGCAAAACCACAGTGCGATGAGATAAATCTCTCATCTTAGCAAGGGGAGGTTCCCTTTTAACTATTACAAACTTATTTACACTAAATAGTAACTGCGGGGGTGTGTTACATTCATCCTTTTCTCTTCTTTTAGAAAAGATGTTTACAATATTTCACGGTAATATTCAATAATGCTTCTACACTTCTAATATTAACCTAAACAATTATCACCAATATTCTTGTGAGTTGAAGCACAAAGTCTTTCAACTCACTTCACAAAAAGATTCACGAACCAAGTGAATAATCTCAAGCACACAGTCTTCAAATTATCCCTAGAAAGATTTTAAAAGTAACTGTACCACCAGTTGGAGCACAAAGTATTTCAACTAACAATACCACTGATCCACGCGAATATAATTGAAAATCATAGCACAAAGTCTACAAGTTCTCAACATGATTCATATACAAAGTGAACAACTACAAGCTCAAAGTCTTTATAATCCTCCACCTAGAAATGCTTTCAACACACATATTCAAGGAAATAATATAACACAAAGTTTATATAACTTATCTTGAATGTCCTTCAATTATGATAACCAAACACCACTTTATCCAATCAATCAACAAGAGAAATCAGCAAAGATGCCATATGTACATCTCCACTCATACGAATTTGATTCAACACAAAGTTTGATATCAAATTTCGCCTTCTTTATTGATTGGAATTGATCATACAATTTGAACACAAAGTCTCAAAGTTGAGTATCAACTTGGGCAGCACTTTGTTGCATAAGAAAAAGATAAAAATTACAATGAAGGCCCTCTTTATTTATAGGGAGAGGCCTTGAGAAAATTCAGGAAAAACCTAACTACTTTGACTTATTCAAAAATAGGAGTCCTTATTGACTTGGGACTTCCTATGTTTTTACATGTAATTACATATGAGAAAAGTACATGTAAAAGTGTCTAAAACTAAATGAAAAGTACATATGAAACTACAAAAATATTCTAAGGCATGATGGCTTTCATCAACTCCCATTCCCTGAAATCTGCACACATCTTCATAATGATCAGTCCACGAACCCAATCCAAGAGTAACTTGCCAGGTTTAATGACTCAACATCTTTGTGTGCCACTTCCATTATCACTGCTATCTATTGTCCAATGTCTATTGCACTGTCCATACATGATTGCACCTTCAACTGTCCACTCCATCCTGCTCACCTCTAAACATAATTGCTCCTCCTTGGCTACAAGTGGCTCCAACACATTATTCTCATTGTCATGACTGTGAATTGAATCACCTATCTCCATGAGTAATGCCTTTTAACACATCATTCTTTACTATCATGTGCATGCTTCTATTATCAAATCCCTGCTATCTTGTGCTTCATTACTTTGGCCCTCTTAGGAGATGGCTCAGTCATTTGAAAGATAGACTCCTTCGAATGATGTGATGACCTCGGCAGATCGTAAAAGAAACTACAACAAAAATTCATGATCTTGTAGTTAGGAGAAATACTGGTAATTTTGGAAACTACATGTTGTCGATCATGACCACAGGAGTGAGCTTGAAAGGGCTAAAATGCAAGTGGGTCAAAAACATGGAGGAAAGCGGGCTCAGGATAGCAATTCAGAAAGCTCTCTAGAGTTAGAAAATTTAGTGAGTGAGTGCATGGGTGGAAAAATTTTCCGCCCTTGCATGTCAAGGGAAGTTGCAGGTGTTAGAGCGGAAAAAATTGTCGCTCTTGCATGCAGGAATAAAGTATTGATAGATGTACGAGCTACAATTTTTACCACTTTTACAAGGGGTAACACGATTTCTACAAAGTGCAATGAGCAGCGAATTTTTCCGCTTTTACACATGGGAGATAAAGTTTGTGGTGTTGGAGCGACGATTTCCACCTCCATTGCATGTCACTTCAAACTCATCAAAACTTTGTGTAGGGGTGATGAATTTTGCCGCCCTTACACTTGGATATCTACTAAGGGAGTCATATACATTGGCGGTAAAAAAGACCGCTGATACATATCGTCTAAACAAACAAAAACCTAAGTTTTTAAACATCAATCAAAATCTAACATTTACAAGAACTTAGAGTTTAAAAATCGGCAAACTTCACCGATAAAGAATGATGGTGAAAACCCTACACTATTACTAGGGTTTAGAAACAATCCACAAAAGGAAAATAAACAACAATCAACTCACACATATACGAAAACTTAAACTTTAAACCAAACAAAAAACATTTACAAGAATCATCAACAAACATCTTTATTTCATATGGAAACCCTAGAAGAAACAAAAGCAAAAATGAAAAATAAAGACATACCTGTAAGAGTCGGCCAAAACCCTAGGCCGGACCATGAGAAACAAATCCGCTCGATCCGCAGTCTATGTGATCCTATCGACCTTACAGAGGGTTCGACGGTTTGTCTAGAGAGATTTGAGAATGATAACTAAACAAAACAATGACAAACACTTTTAAAAGGTTTTTAAAGGTTGCATTAATCTCTGGCACGAGATCTGGTCTGGCGGTAAAATTCATTGCCTTCGCATATCATTGGGATGACATGCATGGATGGCAAAATTTGTTGCTCCTGCACTTAGAAGCAAAAAGACAAATATGTTATGGTGGTGAAAATTACCGCCCGAACACAAACTTCAACAAAAACAAAAATGCATGGGCGGCAAAAATCACCGCCCCTGTATACAACTCAAAGACTAAAATATGCAATGGCGGCAAAAATTGCCGACCTTGCATGTACACAAAATTCCTAACTCTTCAAAATTGTGAAAACCATTTAAACAACTTACGCGAACTTCGAGAAATCTAAATGAGAAAATACTCGAATGGATAATCTAGAGCGAGACAATTATGCACGAGAATGAAATGACTCACCTCGATTTGTGAGCTTAGAGTGTAGGCTATGGAACATACAAGTTCCATAGGGGTCGTCCTACAAAATGAGCATAGCTGATTTTGAGGACAAGTATATTAGAGTTGCAAATGGAAGAGATACCCCTTAGGGGGAGTAGATAATGTATGTATAGATAAATTCAAGGGGAGCTCATCATTGCATTATCTTATAGCTATGAGGACTTCTTTTCCATTGATGTCAAAGGGGGAGAAGTAGTGCAAGGGGGAGCATTACATTTATTAATTACAAAGCAGTATTCCTTTCATAAGTTATTTCTATAAGGTGGTGCCATCAATGACAAAGGGGGAGATTGCTGCAAATATTGTCATTGATGTCAAGATGGAATTCATTATCATTGATTGTTGGAAGACTGTTGTCATTTATGACAAAGCAGTGTCAAAGGATGTTAAAGTATCATTGCAGATGTTAATGTTATCTTTATTGTCAAATGTTGATACATAAGCTACAAAGAGATAATTCATATCAGAATAAAATATTCATGAATATCTACTACATTTGTGGAAGTCAGAAAATGTTTGCAGTAGATTTGTGAGGTTTGTTGCTCAGAAGCAGTGTTAGACCTACCGCGGTTGGTTGTTTTGGCTTACGTTTTGGAAAATAAGAAAAGCTAGTCAAGAACTATGTTGTACTCATGTTTCAGAAGATTTGCAATACAGAGGAGAGATCTATAAGTCACAGAATGAAGTTAGTGTTTTCTGAAGTAGTGTTAGATTGTCATTGTTTTTGATACCGCATTCTATCGTAGTTGGTTGTTTTGGCTTGTATTTTGGAAAATAAGAAAAGCTAGTCGAAAAGTATGTTGTACTCATGTTTCAAAAGATTTGCAACATAGAGGAGAGATCTAGAAGTGATAGAATGAATCCGGTGTTTGCTGACCATATGTACAAATGTTCTAATGGTTGTGCTAGGTAGAGGAAATGTGCTCCAGCAAGATGAAGCGTGTGAAGGTAGCATGGGACTAGGAGAACTCAAGGTATCAAGGGCATAACATAAATTCATTTCTATGTTACCACATATGATTTAGAGTCGAGCTGACTACACATTACATGTTATTTTGAATTAAGGATTGATGGATGACATGAGTTGTCTTGGAGAGATGTGTTAAGCGGTTCTAAGCTGACATTGTGATGTTAATATTGTGATGAGATGGATATATACATCACCGATCTTTTTTTGTAATGTGTTGAACTTGTGTGGCAAGGTGCAGTAAGCAGTGAGCCATATTTTTGTATGTGTAGTGTGAGAAGGGCATGGGTAGAAGATAATCTGAGATTTGCACAGTAAGCATCCATGTTTGCACAAGCATATTGGTTTATTCTAAAATGCATAACAAAAGAGTTGAGAAGTGTGTGATGTTGCATAATTGAATGTATGTGGAATAAACTTGATTCTATTTTCAACTGCTTGAAGTTGGTGCTTCATAATCTGAGTTGATGCTCAGTGGATGGGTTGGTGCTTAGTTTGATAAGGGGATTGGAGCCTCCTGTAGGTTGGTGCTTGCAAATCAGTAAAGGGGTTTGGTGTGCTCCTGGGTTGAAACTCCTGTGGGTTGGTACCTACAAAATATTTGTAACTCAATATTCTTTTGTGAGGCTAGATTTGGGTAGTAGATCCAAACAACTTTTCTCACCGTGGTTTTTCCCTTCTAGGTTTCCATGTAAATCTTATGTTCTTTGGTGTGGATGTGTTTATATATATTGCACAATTCTTTTGATGTATTGTTGATGCGGTAAAGATATTGATGTTTCGGTAGGTTTTGAAGTTAAATTTGGTATATACTAATTCACCCCCCTCTTAGAATATTTGTGTGTTCTAACAATGACCCTATTTTGAATTTGACCAAACATTTCTCACTTACCAACACCTTATGTTCCTTCTACAACCATAAAATTTTGTATGGACTAGGATTATCTATCCTTTTCAACTTGAACTTATCAACCATCTCACTTAAAAATAAAATATTAGTACTACCACTATCAATGATGACTTTACAAATTTTCCCTCATAATCACATACTATTTGAATAGATTTCTTATTTGCACTAGTTCATCTCTATCTACACCATCAAGTTTCAATATAACTTTTTCATCAACAATGACTCACATTTTTCTAGTTCATTAACTTGGCTTCGTGATCTAATTGATTTTTCATCTACATGTGCATCTCTTGTGCTTCCTTTAGGTCTTCCACTTTGGCTTCCTTGAGATTAGGAAAAATTCAAATGCTCTATCTTCTTGTTCCACACTAAAAACAGTTTCCTCTAAATAATCTTCCACTGCCTCTACCATATATTCCTCTACCTTGCTAATATCCGTTGGAACTTTCATTGCATTATGGACTATCACTTCCTTTTTCTTTTACATATTCATTATTATGTCTTCTACAACCACCTTGATATCTTCCTCTTTGAATCTACAATCTCTTCCTCTTTGCTTATTTTTTCTCATCTTATATGTTTTTATGAACTTATATTCTACCTTTAGGGTAAATTGATATGCCTCTTCAACTATCTACAATCTCAACATACTCAACTCTTCTTGAATATATCCTTTCATCCCATTAATATATAGATTGCAATTTTCTCTTGATTAGCTTCACTATGTCCAACTCTAATTGTCATCTTATAAAATTCTTCAATATATTCTTTCATAGCCTTATCTTTTTGTCCCAAATTTTGTAATTTCTTTAGTAAATCTAGCTAATAGTTTGTAGGTATAAGCTTAGACTTCAAATTAGACACCATATTATCCCATCTTTAATCTTTTCTTTCCCTCTTCTATTTCTTTCTAGTTGTACTTCTTTCCACCATAATGCAACATGTGTCCTTTCAATTTTGTCTTAGAAAACTTAATTGTTTGAGGATCTAAAATTTCATTATACTCAAAGTATTCTTCTATGACATTTAACTAATATTAAATTTATGGTTTAGATTACTAAAATTAGGAATTGAAATTCTAGGTCTCTTACCAATAATCGAAATGAATTTCAATATCTTCACTTTATTTGGATATTCTTCTTGTACTTCTAAAAATGGTTTGACAAGTGTATTTCTTCTTCATCACTTTCATCAAATCTAGGGTTATGATCCCTTCTTCTATCTTCCTCAACAACGTCCAATGAGATCTACACATCCGTCATCATCTTGATCATTTCTTCTATTCTTCCAACAATGATAACAACACCTTGGCCTCTATTCACTCTCCATTCAAAGGCATCTCAACTTTTTGATATGATGCAAACTACCTCAAGTTTGTTGATATATTTATAAGTGAATTTCCTTGATACCTTCTACCCAACACATATTATTGGAAGATATTTGATACCATTTCCTCCTTTAAGACTTAATTCTTTCTTTGATACCACTCGATGCAATCATAGATGAAGGGTTTAAGTAAGAACTACCCAACCATGAAATGGACACAATCATACACAAAAATCAAACATCAGAATGAAAATACATACGAGATATGTAGAATAATGATCTTATTGATTCACATTTTAAATTATATCAATAATCTTTGTCACAAAGGTTTACAAATAGATTAAGACCATAGTCTTGAAACATAAGCACAATTAATATGTGGTTCCTCAATATGTTGTCTTCTAAGCTAATATACAATATGATTCTCTCTACTCTTTTGAATTATAGATCTTCTATTGAAATTGGAATGGATCTACCCCCCCCCCCCCCCCACCCCACCCTCCCAAAAAAACCACCTTGCAATTTGAAATGAGTGATATTTTGTAGCAAACAAGATGAAATGTCTAGGCATTGAATAGAAATGTGGTACATTACCTTGTGCACATGTAGTATGAATCTTGGGTCTAGTCTTGAGTGATTTCACTTTTGACTTTCTTAAGGAAACATGTAGATGATCCATTTATGGTGAGTGTAGAAACCAATTTGTATAATAACTTGTCATGGTCCTAATCATAAACCTACATAGGGCTAAAAATCTCATGTATGACGTTTTCAATTGGTACAAGATTCAAAAATTTGGTGCATAGTAGAATTAAACTTTACTTAAGTGGATTTGAAAAGTTGCATCACATTAGCCAATGAGAATATAATTATTAATTATGTGGCATGATAGAATATGACATGATAAAAATTTGACATCAATTTGAAGGACCTATGATCAAAATGCATTATTGCACAATAAAATATTGTCTGGACATTGATAAGCTGATGTGCTAAAAAGTTGATTTTAGAAATAATTTAGTTTTGTAGCAAGCTTTCTAGGAAGATCAAGTTAAGTTGATAAAAAAAAATTAGCGGAAGCAAATGATAGACAAAAAAGCTACGTTGATGCCAAACGTACACCAAGGCAATTCTTGTTTGGAGAAAAAGTTCTTTTGAGGGTCAAACCTCAGAAAAGTTCCATAAAGTTTGGGAAGTCTTCCAAACTAGCTCCTAGATATGTAGGACCCTTCGAAGTTCTTGTAATCCAGTTGCCTACAGAATCGCTCTACTACCAGCTCTTGCCAAGATGCATAATATTTTTCATGTTTCATTTGAAAAAGTATATAACAGGTGATAATCATATTCTTGATTGGAATGCTTTATAGGTGTAGGACCCAGGAGTGGTCATGATCAAGCCTCTCAAAGTGCTCCAATTTGCAAGCGTCACTTGCATAACAGAGAGGTTACTCAGTGCAAGGTCCAGTGGGACCAATATGCAGAGAATAATGCTACATGGGAAGATTATTATGATTTTCATCAGAGATTTCCTCATTTGTTTTATACTTTTCAAAGTTGAACAAAAAATTTATCATGTTATTATTTTTGGATACATTGGATCATCAAGGATGACGAATCTTATGGTGGGAGATTGTTGGTCATGATGTTATTCATTCGCAAACATAGAATAAAAGTTACACAACAACCTTTACTCATCTTGAAAGATACGATGAATTCAAAGAATTCATGATCCCAAGTCTCCGTTGATTAGGTCTTAATCTACTGACGTTACTCAGTGGTTGATGTGTGTTGCTGTTTTCCATTCAGGGGCCTTACGTGTTTCTGCACTGTTCATCATCATCATCTTCAAATATCCTGCTCTGGATGTTCGCTCTGCATAAGTCTCCAACAATTCTACCTCTGCACTGTAAATTTAGTCAAATAATGTGCATACAGGCTGATATTTGCTTGATTTCTACCATTATTTATGATTCTTTGCATGATATTTCAATACTACATGCATTTAACCAAATATGCTAAGGATCTTCAGTTACCTACGGGATTTCAGCATATTTCACTGTTTCTGCTTGTTATTTATCATGATTTGCAGTTATGGTGATGAATTAATGAAATTGAAAAAAGGAAAAGGGTTAGAGAGTGAGATTCCTAAAATTACTGGACTTAGATCACTGATTCACATACAAGCTCCCATACTTGCAATGAAAAGAAGGAAAACTAGAAATCATACTTCACCAGGACATTCCACAAATCCGCATGATCTAGTGCAAAGCTTCAAAGGAAAGTTGACAACAACATGTAATGAAATGAAAGCGCTTCCAGTTGAACACAGCATTCACCAGTACATATCCAGAAATCAACAGAAAGATTACGTAAAATTTACAATCAGGATGTAATCTGGAACTTCATATTCATTCAGTATGCTCAAGAACAGGTACATTTACAGTGATCTGAAGAAAGAACCTTGACATTTCAACAATTCTATCCTCATTAGTCTCAGTAATCCGATCTCCTAACTTATTCTACAGTAATTGACTCTTTGCGCCAGATGCGTGTGTGTATTCTAATGTATCCCTCCTTTTTTTAAAATGACAAGCTCTGGATGTTATATAGAGCAACTGCCAGAAAACGGTTACAATGATCCAAGGATCAGGATCCTCTCATAACAAACAACGGCCCAGATGAAAAGCACATGCTTCGTCAGTTAGCAAATGTACAGCTGGCACAGAATATTCCAGCATCTTCAACTTGATTCGGCCTCCAGCTGGCGAACAGCATATTTGACAATATCCTCCTCATTTCTGGCTCATGTTGACTCCATGCGCAACTTTGTAATGCTCAGCTTCAGCAGCATCATCATGATTTCAATGTTCAGCTTCAGCAGCATCATCATGATCTCAACGTTCAGCTTCAGCAGCATCATGACTTCAATATTCAGCTTCAGCAGCATCATCATGTCTTCCTGCAAGTAAACAAACAAACACTAAGTTCATCATCATATTGGATAAACAGCAGGAAGTAAACACTTTATTAAACATACCTCCCAATGTGCAGTTACAGGCAAACAGGTCCTACCTGTGAAAATATGCACTAAATGCATAAACAACATAAAAACAACCAGGTCAACCCTCGTTGACCAAAATTAGGCAGTCGGGCTTTCAAATTTCTATCGCTTCATGTTTTTGCCCATTTTCTTGTATATCGGGTTCGAAATATGATGATGATGATCTCAGATTATACAAAGCAATAATCGCCTTTCAACCATCCTTAGAATCCGGCTTTGCATCATCATCATATTTGCATCGGCGTGACTACATATGATCAGGGTGACAATTTTACCTTAGGCCGACGGCAACAGTTATACCGACGCCAAAAATCATGATGATGACCAACTACATACCTTCAAAGTGGCCGCAGGATATCACAAAATATGATGATCCTCCTTTCCTAATGCTCTGATGGAAAGCACATCAGGATGTTTTGTTTTTGCACATTCGGGAAAGAAAGACATCGTCATCATCATCATGATGAAGACAAACAGGAGGACTTGGAAAATGATCCTGCCGCTGAGGAAAATCATGATGACGTCATCGTCATCATCAGGCTTCAATAAAATGCAAAGGGATGACGTCACCGTCATGTTTCGTTAAGATCAGGAGGTAAATGGAATATCGGGTTCCCTCTAAGGAAGATGATCAGGTCATGAAAGCAGTATGACCCTTTTCGGCCAAGGCAATCCGCTCGAAAGGTCAGGATGATGAACATCATCATCATCATATACGCACTGGGTGATCAAAAATATGATCCTGCCGAAAGTCCTGATGACGTCATCAGGATATCCGGGGCTTGTGTTAATCTTCGAAGATGACGTCATCGTCATCATCATATTGGCGAACAGGATCACGCCTTGGAAAATATCCTGCCGAAGGAGAAAGGTGATGGTGACGTCATCGTCATCATCATATTCGCAAAAGTTTATACTTGTCGGCAGGATGATATTACGAACTGTTGGGAGAGACGAACAAGATCATGATCTTGTTCAACATGACTTAAGAAACGAAAATCACCCTCCGCTTCGAAAGATAAGGTGATCATCATGATCACGCAAAAGGAGGTCAGGAGGATATTAAGAAATATCGGGTCTCTAAATATCATGATGATGTTGATCACCAAGACTGTCGTGCGCGCGCAAATTATGCAGATGGCAGATTTCTTAAGCAAGGTGACGATGATCATCAGCATGATATTATCACATCGGGTGATTTTAAATATCATGATGCTCGCAATGTTGGAATATCATGATGCTGATGATGTTAGAATATCATGATGATGATGATGTTTCCAGGGTCGCTTGACGGGAAAAGCTCACTAGCATTTAAGATTGACGTCCGGATGTTTCGGGACTGCATGATTTTCATCAGGTGATAGAGTAAGATCATGATGATGACCTTAGGCGACACAAAAGACCGCCCGACGGGGAGAACCTACTACGACTTAAACTTGACGTCCGGATGTTTCGACCTCAGGATATTATCGGGGGGATTTTCAAATATCATGATGATGATGTTCATATAGCAATTATCAGGTTTGACCAAAACTTTGACTGCTCACAACTCTCTCATATGGACGAATTTTCAAGTGATGTAAAAGGCAAACCTGCATGAAATTTCAAGCTCTTTCTAACCATGAAGTCATAGAAACAAAATATGAACTTTGAGAAACTAACCTCATGATGATGACCTACCTCATCCTGACCTTCATGATGATGATGCACCTGACCTATTTTTACCAAACCGCCAGAAACAGACAACACAAGCCAAAACAAAAGTTGGGTCCCTGTTTTGCCAAGTCAAAATGGGGCGTGTTGTGTAACCACACAACAACTTGCCACCAAAGAAAACAACAAAATTCAAATAATTCAAGTGATATGATCATATTCATCTATAGTATTCTAATTCTGTCTAAGTAAATCATCATGATCTTTGAATGATAAAATTTCATTATGGTGATAAAGCTAACAAAGGATCAGGTGTGTGCAGATGATTAATTATCCTCATCTTGAAAGCAAGTTGAAGACATAAGTAACTGGTGTTAAACTACATAGTTGGAGATCATCCCTCATAGCCAACCTGGATAGAGCCTTGCTGCCAGCAGGTGTCTATAACCCCGGCAAGGTTATCTATACAATCTCCCTAAGTAGGGCTCCACTGCCAGCAGGCGTCCATAGCCCCGGTAGAGTTACTTAGATGGCCTAATTTTATTTCATTTCTGATTTTCCTTTAAAAATTTAAATTTGATATCATCATGTCTGCTCATTTGTACAAGGTGTAGTCACTTGCAGCTTTAGGTTGGAGATTGTATTGGTAGCAAGGGAGTCCCTTTAGATTTTTCACTTAACACCTATACTCATATCTTCAACAAGCCCAAGGCTGTTAGGTGTTTCATTGTGTTTGATTCACTTTGGACAAGAAAAAGTACCCTGATGAAAAGACATCATAAACCTGATCATGAACACTTCTTAGAATGAATCATAACCTATCTTTAAATCTGATCTCATCACTTGAATCCTAACAATTTAACTATTTTCTTAGGTGATGAAGTGCATCATCCTGACTTACCAGAACAAGGTCCCAACCAACAAAACAACAACAAAACAGAAACAACACCATACAAACCACTACTAGGCAAACAAAATCCAGAAAAAGACCTAAGGACCCCTGTATTTGCATACTTCTTTTGATTGTGCAGGAGCATCAGGGTATTAGTTATGGTTCTCAACCTAGCAAATTTATCTTTATATTCTGAAGAATATTCTGGTATTCTGAATTCACTGTATTCAACAGAACAACTCTTGATGATCAGCAACTGAGGACGCTCATCATGTTCATGATTAATCCATATGCATGTCTTATCTTCTGAATTTCCATAATTAAAATAATATTCAACATTATTTACTGTGGAAAGGAGAAATACAACCTGGTGTATTTCTGGCTTTGCTGGACATGCTTCTTCATTGGCAGTTGGTCTTTCATTTGTCATTATATTTTCACTGCTTGGCTCAGTGCCTGGTCCCTCCTCAAATTGAAGGATGTATGACTCTTGATGTATTGATTCTTCATCTTTATCCAGCCTTATCCCTTCATTCTGGATGTTCAGTTTATCCTCCAGTTCAGGAAACTTCTCAGTATTTTCTTCAATTTCCTGCACATCAGCATCTAAATAAGTATCTTTATTATCACAATCTGATATACAGAAATTTATCATTTCTAAATCATTTGACTGTAAAGGAGAAACAACTTTCACTTGATGAGGACACTCCCCTGTTTCATTTTCAAAATATTTCTGGAGTGACATCTGATTATGCACAACAACTCCAAAGTCTTCTACATCTTCATTTTTCAGGAATTGTTCATTGAATAATTCACATTTTCTATCTATCAGAGGATCTGGTTCCTTTAACCTGCAACATTCTTGCATTTGATCATTTAATTCAAAGAAGTCAGGTAATAAATCAGCATTTATTTTCTTCTCTATGACTCCCTGAGTTACCATCATAGGAACCTCATCATCAGGAGTGCATTTAAATTGCTCTACTATCTGTTTACACTTCTCTTTACCATAGAATGACTCCAGGAAAGATGTTTCATCTTCTTTATCAAAAGTATTAGGATCAGAATCAAAAATATTATCCTGATGAGTGATTTCTTCTCTAAAATTTTCACAAGATTCATACCTGCATACTGACTGATCCTTACTTGTATTAGGAAGTAGAGAACTCCTATCAATCCCACCATAAAATGAATCCAGGAAAGATGTTTCCTCTTCATTACCTTCTGGAACTGACTCAGCTATTGTATTTTCTAGAATCTTTTTCAACATGACCAAGCAAGGGTGACAATCTTTTTCTGAATGCTCTTCATCATGTAATCTGCACCAGCTTTCAATCAAGACATCATCAATGGGCAAACCTAATATTTGACTACACTGTATATTTCTAGACAAGTATAATTCAAAATCTTCAGAATGATCTACTTCAGTGTCTGGACAATTAATAACTTCTGGTGCTGCATCAGCTTGTTGTTCCTTTCCTTTATCTGATGAGCCTGATGGCTTTCCTCTTTTCTCTTTCATCCTAGCAGGAAGATGATGTTCAGCACATACAACTGCATGCTTCTTCAAAATGTGTAAGCACAGTGAGTAAGTGGTTTCTGAGTGAGGCGCCTCATGCAGCCTACACCAACCTTTGATTAAAACCTCCTGGGGAGATCTACACTGTTGTGTCATTTTTTCTATTTCTTTGACCAGAAATTCTTCGAATTTCATCAGGTCACTGCCTTTATCCTCATCAGACAACTCGTAATCCGGTTCCATGAAGCAATCACTACCAGGAGTGATCTTTTCCTTTCTCACATCATTCGTCTGATTGGACACCAGGATCTCTTCTGTTTTTCGGATATGATCCTCATCAGGATCCGTCGACTCTTCTGTTCCTGCAGAAGACAAATAAAAATTAGTATCATCATCATCATCAGATGTAGCACTCACCTCGGAATATGATGATGATGCTTCACTATGCGTCTGCTCCAGCATGATCATGTCCAAGCATGATTCACAAGTCTTTTCCGAGTGTGCTTCTCCATGCAATCTGCACCATCCGTCAATCAAAATATCATTAGCAGGTATATTTAATAATTGACAACGTTTTATCTGAGTAGATAAATGCATCTGAAAATCCCTGAAGCGATCTATTTCGTTCTCATTATCAGGATCATTATTAAGTTCTACGACTGGCATATCCTCATGATAATCATCATGATGATGATGAACATCAAGCATCAGGACCTCTTCTATTTGGACAGTTTGCGGCCTGATGTGATAAACTCCAGGTTCTACGTTTACGTACATGATCTCATTTGTTCTGTTATATTCGGTGATCATATGTTTCATCCTAGGCTCAGCATCAATCCTGATCTGATTAGGTATACCTTTCCATGGCAACCACATGTGACTGAAGTCTGTGGACATGTATCCGTTAAGCGTTTTAGACCAGTCCCGGCTAAGCAACATCCCATATGTATCAGGTATGTCAACTACCTGAATGTCAATGTAATACTGGATCCTAGGATCAGACGCTAGCTGCATGTGAATGTGAGTGAGTTCTCCTACGACACTTACTTCTGTCTTGTCCAGTTGAGTGACCTTCTTTAATGATTTAGCAGGATGCAGTCCTAATGCGTTGCATATTGACAAAGGCATAACATTAGTTGAGGCTCCTGAATCAACTAAGCAGTTGTGCAAATTCTTACTGAACATTCTTATGGTGAGGAGAAATGGAGGTGCTTCAGTTTTGTCTCTGTACAAGGTCATGTGAGAGGTTTCAGCAGCTTGGACTGTGGCTGACACTTTGGGCTTGACAGTGCTATCTTTAGCAGTATGGTCTCTGCTATTGGATTGACTCGAAAGGTGATTATCCTCTTTAGAAGCAGGATCATCCAGCGACTTCATGAATGCCCTTTTGATGGCAGGAGTTTTCAGTAACTCAGATAGGGACAGGCTGATCTTGATTTTCTTCATTTCATCAGCCAAATAGCTGACTAACCTGTCAGACTCATGAGGTGCATTTGCAACTTTTTTTACTGTGTTTTGAGGAGACAAGTACTGAGCATTCACCTTAGGGAACCCAGGGTTATTGCTAGCCTTAGGATCAGGAGGTGTGTTGAAGTTGTTCGGAGGTAGAGATGATGTCAATGGACCGGCAGGTCTGTTGGCATTACTCCTCAGGTTATAATTGTGCTTACCAGGGTATTGCTGCTGGTATGCATGTACTTCCTCATGCTCTCTTGTAGGTTCATTTTCATCCTCAAAAGGGAAGACATAATTTGCTTCAAAGGTTAAGGCAGATTCTTCACAGGCCTGATTATAATCCTGATGAGGCTGATTAGTGTAGGTTTCCAGCACAAAAGCTGAATCATATCCACAAGGAACTATTTCATTCCCTTCTGCCTGAGGTGGATTTCCAGAAGTATTAGACACTTCAGTCTGAAAGATGCTGGCAGCAATCCTAAATTGTGGACAATCTAATTCTGCATGTGCATTGGTGTTGTGAATCCTGCACCAATTGGTAAGGGCTGCCTCAGCAAGATTGACTCTAGTAGTTTGTTTGGCTTCACCAGGAGGCTGATTGTCTAGGGGTGATGGTAATGAACCATTATTTGGCCTGGAGTTCCACACTCTGGGCTGCCTAGGAGGATTATTGTTGTTTGCAGCATTACTGTTGAAGTTATTGTTGTATCCTCTGTCAGGGTAATTTGGTCTGTCATTGGAATAACTCCTATTCTGACCTGACTGTGAATAAAACCCTTGATTCCTCAAGTGTGTTACTTCTGTGGTGAGCTTTCTCAACTGAGCAGACATTTCTTTGATTTCCTCTTTCTCCTCTTGAGCTTTGGCCACTACATTTTCAGGCTGAGGCTGGAAAAAGGAAGATCCATGGTTATTATGAGATAGATCTGTACCCTGAGGTGTCTGAGTATGTGCAGGATATTGTGGCAATTGGCCATTTCCATTAGGAGGAGGCATGATACTTAATGGAGGTACTTGCAAAGGTGCAGGCATGATTGCTGGGGGCATCACTGCTCCATTTGGATATTGTGCAGGATATTGCGAAGGATAAGCTGCAGGATACTGTGCTGGATATTGTGACTGCATGCCAGGCAAAGCAGGGAATGCTATATTTGGAGTAGGAGCAGGTATCAGCTGTTGATTTACCTTGATAGCTTCTTGAAAAGCTCCTGTCAATGTGGTGATCGCAGGATGTGTTCTCCTGATGAACATGGCGGTTAATGGATCCAGGGCTGAATAATAAATACTTCTGGCAGCATCATCAGCCACCACATATGGGGTAACTAGCTTGGACAACATTTTCTGGAACCTAGCATTGAAATTTGCAATAGGTTCATGTTCCAATCTCTTAATTGTGGCAAACAGGTGGTAATTCATGGATGGATCAATAGGGACCTTGAATCTGTCAAGAAAGGTCTTCTCTAAGACAGCCCACGAACCTACAGAAGATTGACCAAGACTGATGAACCAATTATAAGCCTCTTCCCCTAAGGAAAAAGGGAATAATCTGCACACCACATCCTGATTCTCTATTCTGGCTCTGCAGCAAGCTTCTTTAAACGTCCTGATATGATCATCCGCATCCTGATAGGGATGGTATTTTGGACAAAGCTTGTCCGGATACTTTGGTAACTCATGATACGCAGTAAAGGTCAATGGTGATTCGGCTGCAAAGAACGACATTGCAACCTGAGGGGGCTGAACTGGTGGTGCAGTTGGCTGAGGTTGGACTAAAGGTATACCCTGAGGTTGAACAGGAGGTGTCACTGGTATACCTGAAGGTATTTGCAAACCAACGGGAGTTACAGGAGGAGGTCCTGGTGAAGCTCTGGACGTACTAGACTCTGGAGTATGGTGAACGTCTACAGTCCTAGGTCTAAAACCTCTGACAGGCAATTCTTCGAAAATTTCACTGTCTAGACCTGGTATTTATCCTGTGAGCCAGGATTTCTCAATTTGGAGGCCAATTAGCTGAAACTTTGCAAATATTGGCCGGATTCCACCGGACGAGGTGATATTTGCGGTCAACTTGCAAATCAGACTGAATATTTACGCGATATTTGCGAAGATACTGCAAATATGACAGGATATTGGGATATTTCGACCGGTAGCACCAGATCTCGCGTGTCTAAGGCTCAAATCCTCAAAGCTTGAACAAATTTATGCATCTTTGGCCAATATTTAGTGAATTTAAAGAAATCTACTGTAAAGCTTGCAATATTTATGTGAAATTTGGAAATCTTTACACAGAATGTGCAAATACAAACTTGTCGCAGCAAATATTTATGCAATTTGATGAAATTCACAAATGATCTGGAGTTACCTTACTCTGAGCGTCATCAAACCTGGAAATACTGATGATGACCGTGATCTTCAATCCTTTGGCCCTCCTTCTAGCGCCAATTTATGTTGGTCATGATGTTATTCATTCGCAAACATAGAATAAAAGTTACACAACAACCTTTACTCATCTTGAAAGATACGATGAATTCAAAGAATTCATGATCCCAAGTCTCCGTTGATTAGGTCTTAATCTACTGACGTTACTCAGTGGTTGATGTGTGTTGCTGTTTTCCATTCAGGGGCCTTACGTGTTTCTGCACTGTTCATCATCATCATCTTCAAATATCCTGCTCTGGATGTTCGCTCTGCATAAGTCTCCAACAATTCTACCTCTGCACTGTAAATTTAGTCAAATAATGTGCATACAGGCTGATATTTGCTTGATTTCTACCATTATTTATGATTCTTTGCATGATATTTCAATACTACATGCATTTAACCAAATATGCTAAGGATCTTCAGTTACCTACGGGATTTCAGCATATTTCACTGTTTCTGCTTGTTATTTATCATGATTTGCAGTTATGGTGATGAATTAATGAAATTGAAAAAAGGAAAAGGGTTAGAGAGTGAGATTCCTAAAATTACTGGACTTAGATCACTGATTCACATACAAGCTCCCATACTTGCAATGAAAAGAAGGAAAACTAGAAATCATACTTCACCAGGACATTCCACAAATCCGCATGATCTAGTGCAAAGCTTCAAAGGAAAGTTGACAACAACATGTAATGAAATGAAAGCGCTTCCAGTTGAACACAGCATTCACCAGTACATATCCAGAAATCAACAGAAAGATTACGTAAAATTTACAATCAGGATGTAATCTGGAACTTCATATTCATTCAGTATGCTCAAGAACAGGTACATTTACAGTGATCTGAAGAAAGAACCTTGACATTTCAACAATTCTATCCTCATTAGTCTCAGTAATCCGATCTCCTAACTTATTCTACAGTAATTGACTCTTTGCGCCAGATGCGTGTGTGTATTCTAATGTATCCCTCCTTTTTTTAAAATGACAAGCTCTGGATGTTATATAGAGCAACTGCCAGAAAACGGTTACAATGATCCAAGGATCAGGATCCTCTCATAACAAACAACGGCCCAGATGAAAAGCACATGCTTCGTCAGTTAGCAAATGTACAGCTGGCACAGAATATTCCAGCATCTTCAACTTGATTCGGCCTCCAGCTGGCGAACAGCATATTTGACAATATCCTCCTCATTTCTGGCTCATGTTGACTCCATGCGCAACTTTGTAATGCTCAGCTTCAGCAGCATCATCATGATTTCAATGTTCAGCTTCAGCAGCATCATCATGATCTCAACGTTCAGCTTCAGCAGCATCATGACTTCAATATTCAGCTTCAGCAGCATCATCATGTCTTCCTGCAAGTAAACAAACAAACACTAAGTTCATCATCATATTGGATAAACAGCAGGAAGTAAACACTTTATTAAACATACCTCCCAATGTGCAGTTACAGGCAAACATGTCCTACCTGTGAAAATATGCACTAAATGCATAAACAGCATAAAAACAACCAGGTCAACCCTCGTTGACCAAAATTAGGCAGTCGGGCTTTCAAATTTCTATCGCTTCATGTTTTTGCCCATTTTCTTGTATATCGGGTTCGAAATATGATGATGATGATCTCAGATTATACAAAGCAATAATCGCCTTTCAACCATCCTTAGAATCCGGCTTTGCATCATCATCATATTTGCATCGGCGTGACTACATATGATCAGGGTGACAATTTTACCTTAGGCCGACGGCAACAGTTATACCGACGCCAAAAATCATGATGATGACCAACTACATACCTTCAAAGTGGCCGCAGGATATCACAAAATATGATGATCCTCCTTTCCTAATGCTCTGATGGAAAGCACATCAGGATGTTTTGTTTTTGCACATTCGGGAAAGAAAGACATCGTCATCATCATCATGATGAAGACAAACAGGAGGACTTGGAAAATGATCCTGCCGCTGAGGAAAATCATGATGACGTCATCGTCATCATCAGGCTTCAATAAAATGCAAAGGGATGACGTCACCGTCATGTTTCGTTAAGATCAGGAGGTAAATGGAATATCGGGTTCCCTCTAAGGAAGATGATCAGGTCATGAAAGCAGTATGACCCTTTTCGGCCAAGGCAATCCGCTCGAAAGGTCAGGATGATGAACATCATCATCATCATATATGCACTGGGTGATCAAAAATATGATCCTGCCGAAAGTCCTGATGACGTCATCAGGATATCCGGGGCTTGTGTTAATCTTCGAAGATGACGTCATCGTCATCATCATATTGGCGAACAGGATCACGCCTTGGAAAATATCCTGCCGAAGGAGAAAGGTGATGGTGACGTCATCGTCATCATCATATTCGCAAAAGTTTATACTTGTCGGCAGGATGATATTACGAACTGTTGGGAGAGACGAACAAGATCATGATCTTGTTCAACATGACTTAAGAAACGAAAATCACCCTCCGCTTCGAAAGATAAGGTGATCATCATGATCACGCAAAAGGAGGTCAGGAGGATATTAAGAAATATCGGGTCTCTAAATATCATGATGATGTTGATCACCAAGACTGTCGTGCGCGCGCAAATTATGCAGATGGCAGATTTCTTAAGCAAGGTGACGATGATCATCAGCATGATATTATCACATCGGGTGATTTTAAATATCATGATGCTCGCAATGTTGGAATATCATGATGCTGATGATGTTAGAATATCATGATGATGATGATGTTTCCAGGGTCGCTTGACGGGAAAAGCTCACTAGCATTTAAGATTGACGTCCGGATGTTTCGGGACTGCATGATTTTCATCAGGTGATAGAGTAAGATCATGATGATGACCTTAGGCGACACAAAAGACCGCCCGACGGGGAGAACCTACTACGACTTAAACTTGACGTCCGGATGTTTCGACCTCAGGATATTATCGGGGGGCTTTTCAAATATCATGATGATGATGTTCATATAGCAATTATCAGGTTTGACCAAAACTTTGACTGCTCACAACTCTCTCATATGGACGAATTTTCAAGTGATGTAAAAGGCAAACCTGCATGAAATTTCAAGCTCTTTCTAACCATGAAGTCATAGAAACAAAATATGAACTTTGAGAAACTAACCTCATGATGATGACCTACCTCATCCTGACCTTCATGATGATGATGCACCTGACCTATTTTTACCAAACCGCCAGAAACAGACAACACAAGCCAAAACAAAAGTTGGGTCCCTGTTTTGCCAAGTCAAAATGGGGCGTGTTGTGTAACCACACAACAGAGATATGTCACATCCCTAATTTTTTACTATGTTTTACTTTTTACTTGTATGTAATTAGTAGATAATTTCGCATGATTTAATGATTTGACATTTCTTTATGTACATATTTTGTCACCTAACTCTATATTCTTACATCCAAACAAGTGACAACTAGACCAATAATTGAACCGATTGCAATGATGTTTTGCAATGATTCTCTTCTTGTTTTACAAGGCGCAACTACCTTCAAATGATATACAAAGAATGGAAATATCATATGCTTTTCACCAGAAAGTAGAAAAGTTGGCCCTTTTAACCAGAAAGCATAAAGATAATAAATCTCAACAAAATCTAAATTTGAAGAAGCACAAAGACTTAGATAACTATTATCTCAATCACACTATTAAAGAATCACATCAATTATCATACAATCACTACTGTAAACCATTCATCAAAAGATAAAACATCCACAACAATGAGCAAGAATGAAATTATCTAATCACTTCAACATAGATCAATACTTTAGGAATTAACTATGTGCATGTTTTTTACCTCAACGTTTTAGATCACACTCCATGATCCATCATCACGAGAAAGAGAAAGAAAAGAGAGAAATAGAAAAGGTAATTTGGTTCCCACACCCCTCCATCCTTCTATTTAGAGCTCCTAGTCTACAAATTACCTTTTCTATTTCTCTCTTCTCTTGCTCTTTCTCCTAATGATGGATCATGGAGTGTGATCCGAAACGTTGAGGTAAAAAACGTGCACACAATTAACTCCTGAAGTATTGAACTACAATCATTATGGACTATGGAAATTTGATGTCTCTTAACTTCAACATAGAATTGATAATCAGTAAACCAGTAGGACATTCAACATAGGAAGAATAAGCATCCAATAACCATAACACAAAGTTTATGATAATTGAATTCCCAATGTACCAACTTCAATTCATATATTAAAGTAAATGAAAGTACTTAGCAACACATCAAAATTGATCTCCTATCAAAACAAAGTTTGCCAAAAGATTCTAAACATCGAGAGGCTTCTAGAATTTATAGCCTTGTCACTAAAACTATCTTTAATAATAATAATAATGACTTCTTGGGGACAACTGATTTAAAGAGGTTTTAAAATAAACATTAATAAAGAGAGCTCTCCAGAGCCAATAATTTTTGCATGAAAGAAATATTAAAGCATATGAAAAAGTCATCAATTGACAATTGTCAAGTCTTCATCAAGTGTCGCCTCCTTTTGTGCTGCCTCTTTTTCTTTGTTTTGTCCATCTCTCGAAGTTGAATCGTCCTATGCCGATTGAGTCGACAGTGCTTGCAATTTTGCTTTATAATTTCTGTACCTACCAATGATCGGTGTTAACATTTTGTCACTTGGGCTGCTAGTGATATTGGCTCGAAGCTTCCATTTACTTATCATCCAATCAGCATTCACCATCCTTTTATGGATCTCATCGATTTCACTTTTGAAGGTTCTAAGATAGGTTTCCATCCTTCCAAGTTTTCCAATTGACTCACCAGTGACTGCATCAGTAGCCACAAGCTCCTCATTAATCATCTTCTTGAAATTCTATTTTATCTCTTTGATATCAAGCAACTTATCTTCTTCACTGAATGCTTTTGTGTCCAAAATGGCGAAATTGCTCTTAAGATCTTTCATATCAATGAAATAGCAAGTTAATGTACTCCTCATCTCTTCCTCTACTGCTCCCAGTACATGCATTCTCCATTCAAGCATATCCAACCACACTGTAGATTCATTCTCCCTAGGGTCATTTAGGATCTTCTCGACTACAAGGATGCTAGTATTAATATTGACCATTTCTTGAACTTCTTTAGAAACCATAAAAAGACTACTGTTGTCTTTTCTAACATTTTGCAGTTCCACGGCCAATGTCTCCCTTTTGCTAGAGAGAGAGGTGTATAACTTAGCAACTTCCTCAATATAAATGAAACCATCAAGAGTGATTTTCTTTACCCATCGATCAACAACACTGCCTAGGGCTTGGCTCCATTTAATTTGTTGCAACAAATTGGAGTCTGGGCCATCCATAGCTATGCTAGGCGTTTCCTCTGAGGGTTGAGTAGTAATTCTCAAAATGGATTGAATAAATGAAGTTAATGATCTCACCTAAGCTTATAGCTTGGCCTTCTCTCACTGTTCATTCTTTACCCTTTTTCACAATGCGCCCACAAAGAATTTACCATGATAGATTTTACCTTCAACAGCGGAAGGTCCCATATCAACTCAGCTCATATTGAAATCAGCTTATGTGACTTCATCTTCATTTTTATCTCCAACAGGATTAGCAATTTCCAAGACATGGTGCCCAGTGGAGGGATCCGCCACTATCCTAGACATCCTCTTGGTCCGCTTGGGATTAGGAGTGTCTTGTAGCAATTTTTCTATAGTATCTATGTTTGTATTGATCATGGGGGCATATCTCTTTTTCTTTTCCATGACTTTATTTAACCACAAAGGAGATGAAGTAGCAAAAACACTAGCAGTGACATTAGCAATCAAAATTGTACCATCTAAATGTATAGGAGGAGTGCTATGTTCTGGAGGACTATTTAAAACAGGAGAATTCAGATTGCCAAATAAAGACTGAAAAACATTATCATCACCAATTTGATTAAAAATCAAAGAATCACTATCAGATACCATTGGGTAGAAGGTGGCACATGGTCTGCTTGCAATTGCGAAGCATCCAATCTCTTTTTTGCTACAATTCTTAGGGACACAGGCTGTTACTGTTTTGCTCATATGTAGATTTCAATCTTCTATTATCTTCAAGTTGATCCCTGTCTCTACCTGATTGTGAGCCAACTCTATGAAGAGTTGTATCCAAATTCGATGTGATTTCTGGGAGTGTGAGATGCCTGAGACTTGTTCTGTTCTTTTGCAATAGATTCTTTAGGGGCCGAAGAGCTAGCATGCTCTAAGAATTTCTTATTAGGCCATTTCTCAGTTCTTCTTAACACATGAAAAGAATAAATCATAATGTATGTGACCTCCTTTTCTGACCAACGTATTTGAGGCAAGGGTTACAAGATAGCATTACGATAAACTTCATCCAAAAATGTCAGAGTTATCATTTGTACCTTCTAGGACTTGTAATAGAAAATCAAAAGCATGGACTTGGTCAATTGTCAACCTCATCCAGCTTCTTCACTGCACTTCTCTTTCATCCACATAGTCTTCCCAATAGTCCTCGAGATGAGGCTTGTGTAGGTACAAGTTACCTCCGTGCATATTCTTCTTCACAAAGTTCTTACTGTCAAAAGTTGGTCTTACAGGTAGCGAATGAAAATTATATCAGCCAACAATTTCTCCACACTTCAAGCACTATCATTGCTTTTCCAAGAAAAGAAAGACAAAGTCACAAGAAAAGAATATCCTTTTTTCTTCATAGCATGGTATCTGATATTTACAGTCACCATTTGGTGGCAAACTTCCAAAAGCACCAGAAAATCTGAAGGATACCTTGGCAATTTAAACGGGGCATTTTCAAAACCCCTAATTCTTAAATAAGAAAAATGATCAAAGTGAATATAAAAACTACCAAAATTCATTGTCAACGCGGCCGCCTTAGGGGAGATTCTCCTCTCTGTAGAACCTTCAATCTTCTTCGTAAAAAGCACGAGGAAAGCATCATTCACCCTATGAAAATCTCTCATTCCAATATCTTTTTGCAACTGTGGGAAATAACAATACACAGGTGTGTCTGGAGTAAGAGACCCTTGGGTCCTCAAACCAGGCCAAACAACCTCTTTGCTGGCTAGAATGTACACCAAAAGAGAATACATATGAAAAGTCACCTTCTATTGAAAGTTCACTAACTACTCGTGCATGTGTTCACTTATTAATTTGGCCCAGTCTATGTGTTGAGACTCACTACAAATGAGCAAAATAAACTGGCACATCAAGTTTTCTAAAGAGTCAGATTCAACACTCCCAATGATACAATGTAATAGAGTAATCATATCAGAGATTTCTTCTTTAAAGTGACCTCTTTTCAAACTGGTAGGGAGTATAGACTTCTCTTTCTTCTCAACCTTTAGCCAGATTTTGGAAATACAACTTTGACACCAGTTTGTCTTATCCCAAAAATACCCCCAACCAGTAGTGATAGACACGTCAACAAATTCCTCATAGTCTATCAATTTCAGAGCATGTGACATGGCTTCCAAATCAATTTTTGTTATCATAGAGCCATCAAAGGCTCGTATCTCTTGTGAGTCAGGATAGTAATTCTTTGCACATGCAACAATTAAGTCTGGACAAAGCACTCCAGGTGGAAAGCCTCCAACTCGGGCTAACCCACTGCTTACAATTTTCTCCACAATGGAGGACCTAGTTTCTTGATACATTCTCTCCCAAAAATCCTCTAAATCCACATGACTGATGTCTGTATCCCTTACATTTGATAAACCATTCTCAACAATAGAGAGAATTGGAGACCCCTAGAATTTATATTTCATTCTGACTTGCTTGAGAAACTAGAAAGTAAACAATTTTGAACCAATCAAGGATGCAAAAGAGGCCTGCAAGACATTTGGGGAAAACCAACTATCTAGACCCATGAAAGAAAATTTGTTCTTCCTAGACCAAATGAATCACAATTACAAACTGTCACAGTAAGAGGGAGGAAGAGAAAATCTAATTATTCTGAACTGTTAACGATGAGTTATGTGAATTCTCCGTTAATGGTGAGATTGAGAGCTCCTTCAGCATAACATCCTTGCGATGTAAAATGAGGCTTTCCTTTATGAGGTGACGAATTTAACCAAGTCTCGTAACAAAGCTTATTAAATTTTCCATAAATTTCATTTAATCTCGATGGTGAACCATACTTCAAAATTCATAAATGATCCTCTTTATTTCCCTCCAAGAAGTGTGCGAATGCCTTTTCCAACATTCCAAATTTATGACGAACTGACAAGTGTCACTTCTTTGTACACATCAATAGCTCAAAGGATGGTGCTTTGGGAGTGATGAATGTGCTCAGTCGAGGTGTCAGAGATTTTGAGAACAAATGAACCAACTGGTTGAGAGTTCAGAAGTTTAACTAACTTCTGACTCTCTGACTACAAAGGGTTTTCTTCTTAACAAAATGACACAGCAAGATCGAAAGACAAGTCTTAGATGCTTTCTTTTGTGAGGAGTTAGGGAATTGGAAGGTTTAGGAATTATTGAACTTGTTGATTGAGGTACAAAAAGGCATGAGATCACTGACTATGAATGAAAATGGCCAAGTAAAGAGGTGTGACTTATAAAGAAGGTAGGAATAATAAAGAATAAGGAATGGGACATGACTTAACATATGAATGAATTAGGAAATTTTGAAAATGGGGTAACAACAGACTCTAAATGGAGACAAGGACTAAATAAGACACAGATAATCCAAACAAACTTGGCACAAGGCCTTATTCTAAAGGGCAACAGAGTCACACCAAAACAATAACACACAAGGGAAAAACAAGGAAAGAAACTATGATACATAGAGGGAATCAATAACATCACTAGATGTATAATTTGAGATCTTGCCCATTGTAGGCAAGAGGCAATGGTGTTCCATCCAGGTATGATAGCAGAAAGCCATTTTCACCAATTACTTGTCTAATTGTGAATGGTCCCTTCTAGAGAGAATCAAATTTCTTGTGAGCCCCCTTTGGCTCTCTTCTTCTATCCCACAATAATACAACATCCCCCATTACAAAATTCCTCTGTCTGGCCTTTCTGTCAAAGATCTTCTTCACTACCTACTAGTGTCTTGTAATTCTGTCCACTACCACCTCTCTTTGTTCCTCAAGTTTGATTAGGTACATTATCCTCTTTTCCAATGCCGATTGGAACTACTCATCCTTAATTGCTTTCTGTAAGTTTAGTGTTGATAATTCCAGAGGAATAGGTACTACACTATCAATTCCATACACCAATTGAAAAGGAGACATCCCAATTTCTCTTTTATATGTTATCATGTCTACCCATAAAGCTTCATAGAGTCTTTTATGCCATCCCCTCTAATTTTCATCCACCAACTTTTTAACAATTGAAATTAGATTCTTGTTACTTGATTCGGCTTGTCCATTCCCTTGCGGGTAGTAATCAGATGAATGAGCAAGACTAATTCCATAATCATAGAAAAATAAGGAAAAATCAAAAGAAGAGAAACTACTAACATTTTCTGCAACAATCTTCTTAGGGATGCCAAATCTAACCAAGATGTTCTCCTTCATAAAATTACAGACAACTTTAGAAGTGGTGTGCTTCATAGGAATCGCCTCCACCCACTTAGTAAAGTAATCAATTGCAGTTAGGATGTGAGTATGACCAACACTGGAATTAGGATTGATAGGTCCAATGAAATCCAACCCCCATTGTTGAAAATGTTCATCGACTACTACATGTCGTAGGGTCAATGCAGCCAAATGAGGTCTACTTGTAAATCTTAGACACTTTTCACATTTCGACACCCATTCATAAGCATCTTTAAACATACCTGGCCAATAGAAACACTTCCATAGGATTTTTAAAGCTATTACAAAAGTGAAAAAGTGTCATCCACATGCTTCATTGTGAAAAGTCTCCAGTAGTTTCTTCTGTTGTTCTTTATCCATACATCTCAAAAAGGTTCCATCCACTCCTTTCTTATATAAATTCCATTCCCAAATAACATAATTTCTAGCCTTAAGTTTCAGGGTCCTCTTTTCCTTAGCAAATAAGTGAGGTGGACATTCACCATATTTCAGAAGATAGGAAACATTTGAAAACCATTCATCGGTAGTACTTGTGAACAAGACCAGAGGTAGTTCTTCATCTTCAGTTGGTTCACTCTCAGTAATCATTTTAGATAAACCTTTCCCTCTAACTAGGTTAGTAGGCTTGAGATCAATGCCATACTCCTGCACCTTTGCCACCCAAGCTCCTCTTTTGTTGCAACCAATCTCTTGTTGGGTGAGAATACTCTTGACAATAGAGTCAGGAACATATCTACAACAACATAAGAATGCAAAATGTAAAACCTAAAATTTTTCAATGCCTTCACTACTGCATAAGCATGTTTTTCCAAGGGAGAGTATTTCAACTCATGTTTCTTTAAGGGCACACTCATAAAAGCAATTGGAGGTTCAATCCCTTATTTGTTTTTCTACAATAGGATGGCTAATAGAGTGTGCTCAGACGCATAATAGTAGATAATGAAATATTTCTCAAAATTAGGATACACTAAGGTAGGAGAATTAGCAATGGAAATCTTAATATTTTCAAAATATTTCTTACCTTCTTAAATCCATTTGAAGACTGGCCGATTTTTCATCATTTCTGTAATGTGTCTTGTCAATTCAGCAAAGTCAGGGATGAATCTTCTCAAGAAGTTAACCTGGCCGAAGAATGATCTGGTATTGCTCTTTGTTGCAAGAAGACTTAGTTGTTGAATAGCTTTAACCCTCTCAGGGTCAATCTTTATACCATCCTTGGAAACAATATGACCTAACAACTTGCCTTCAATTACTACAAATATTAACTTTTTAGGGTTCAAAGAGATACCATGATCTCTGCATCGCTACTTCAAGATCATGAATGTGATCTACCCTTTTCTTGGAGAAGATAGTTAGGTCATCAAGGTAAACAACAACAATATTATTCTTCAGATCTCCAAAGGTTAAATCCATCGCTCTTTGAAAGGTGGCCCCTGTATTGATGAGACCGAATGGCATCCTCTTATAAGCAAATACACCAACCTGAGAAGTAAACGTTCTTTTGTGTTGATCTTCTGGGGCTATCTCTATCTGATTATACCCTAAAAATCTATCCAACATGGACATCATCTTTGAACCTAATACAGTTTGCAAGATGTGATCCATCACTGGTAGAGGATAGTTGTCCTTTAGGGATGCCTGGTTCAAATTGCAAAAATCAACACAAATTCTGATCTCCCCATTCTTCTTTCTGACAAGAACAATGTTTGCAACCCATGTAGAGTGGTGAATGGGATAGATGATCTATGCTTTTAACATTTTATCGATTTCACTAAATATAGCCTTGGCCACTTTAGGATTGTATGTCCTTTGTTTCTGTCTGAATGGCAAAGTGTCAGGATTTAGTGGGATGTGGTGTTGTAGTTCTCCATTTCTAAACTTTTTCAAGTCTGCATAACACCATGCGAAGACATCTCTATAATGAATTAATAAAGAAATTAATCGCTCTCTTTCCTTTGGAGAGCAACATTTTTCAATACAGACAATCTTAGGGTCTTCTTCAGTGCCTATGTTGACACGATCATATTCAGTTGATGATCTGATAGATACTTTGCTCTTTTATTTTATATATTGATCATGTCTGTTAAAGAGGTCCTCAAGGGAGACTAAACCCTTGGGAATTTTGTTTCCCTTTAACTGTATTACCTTAGTCCCTTGGCCATTTTGAGAACTAGCCTCTCCCTCAAGAATGTCATTACTTTCATCAAAACTTCCTTCAAAGATTATATTAGTAAATGAATCAACCTTTTCTAGAAAAGAAAGAATCTTCTGTCATTATTAAACATCTGCCAGTGGTTGACATTATCAGGCACACTGGGTCGGTAGACTACCTCAACCCTATACGGTTTGTCCTTGAAGTTTGGGTGAGGTAGGAGAAGAGATGCAGAGACAACCAATGAATCAAACCTAGTGTTCTGATCTCTAGGCACAAATTCTATTGAGAAGGCATCAAAATCCTCAATACAGTCCCACACCCTATTCTTGTAGTGCCTTAGTCTCCTATTCTAAATTGAATACAACTTTTTCACCTGTTTAACTATCAATTCAGCATCATGCTTTGCCTTCAATTGTTTAACACCCTTCTCTTTGGCCAATGCTATCCCCAGAAGCAAGGCTTCATATTCAACTGTATTGTTGGTGTTGTCAAACTCAACTTATAGGCAAAAGGGAACTTATAAGCATTGGGAGAAATTAAAACAATACCAGCACCTGATCCGATAGTGGAACAACTACCGTTAAACTCTAAAGTCCATACCTCATTAGCCAAGTCATGATTGATTATATTAGAATCCTCCTCAACAGTTGAGGTAAACATATAGGTTCTTGGTCTGGTCTCTACATATAATATATCCACCCTCAGATTCCCTGAGTTCAGCACAGTGAACTTTGCCTTTGGCTCAAGGTTCAAGGTTCAGGTGAACTTTTTTTCCATCCACTGGTATTAGAGCATGAGACCAGTCCATTTGTATCTCTCCTCCTAAGTCTCTACAGAAACTTTTGATTAGAAGCATCCCAAACTTGCATAAATATCAACTACTAGGATAGTTAGCTTCAATCCTTTCTTAGGGCATGCTACGAGGGCAACCTGTGCATCCTTGATTTGGCCTAAGATTGGCACTTGTGAAGAATCCATGGAAAAGCATCTACCATGAGAGGAGGTAATTGACATGCCTAGGGCTTTAGCTACCTAAGCAGGCATGACATTATTGTTGAAATTAGGGTAGACAACTGAGAGGGGGGGTATATCAGTTGTCACAAAACTTTATCTTTTGTTGCATTTAATCTTCTTTACCACTTATTAACAGATTAATGATATAACCATGAAAGCATGAATCAATAACACATGAGCAGAAACATAATCAACACACATAACACCAGGATTTTTACGTGAAAACCCGGTTAAGGGAAAAACCAAGATGGGGGTTAACCCACAAAATTTATTCTCTGTTAAAATAATAGAAAAATGGGAAGGCACTTGCCTTCAGGCACACTACCTAGAGCTCACTACTCTAAGAGACTCATTGTCTACAAAAAACATTCACATGGTTAACACTGAAAGGTTGAACTAAGAAACAACATCTTCTCCATGCCAAGGTTCAATTCCATTGAAGCTCACAACACCTCTGCTCTACCCCCAAACACGTCTTCGCTACCTCCGCATCTTCACACACTTGGGCACATTTACACGACTTCATTACATTTATTTATACATGACATCGACTTTGGAATGAACATCAAAGTCGGCCTTACAATCATCTATCTGGAACATTCTCCAATCATTACAAGCAATTACAATTACAAGGCTTGACTTAATACAAAATGCTACATGTGAACCACTACATTGTCGGCCAAACATAGCTGGGACTCAAATCTTCCTCGAACAACATGTCACGCTCCATAGAACTTCTCTTAGATCATTCGCTACACGTACCAAGCATCCGGTCGGCCAAGACTGGAAAGAACAACAACACCCAAGAAGAAATCTTCAACCACGAGTTCAATCCTCAATACAGACCACCAACACAATAGGCATACAGTCCAGAGACCTCTACAAGCATAATGAAATCAACAAGAACAACCGCACCACCTCAAATCACCAAAATCACTTGCATCGTCATACAGGAACTTAAGAACACTAACTGTCATGACTGTCACACTAGAAAGATTGCTTGTGGACCTCCAAACCATGAACCACTTGAGTTGAGGATATACACCAACATCCCAAACATACCTCTAGAACCGCAGACCATAATATTCCAATGCAGAACAATCCAGACCAAATTCCTGTCAGTCTGTTACATCTGAACAACTGCAAAACCCGGTTCTACTCAGATGGCCATAACTTCACCAATCCTCCATGCGGACCTCTCAAATCTTGACTGGAGTAACGTCAGACAATCCAAGCTACAAAACCCTTAGGACTATAGACTTTGATCTTCATCTCACTGGGAATGTGGAGCAATCTACTTTACTGAACTGCACTGTCTTCACTGTCTCTGACAAAGAGATATGTTGACATCAATGACAACACATCATAGGCACATATTTGCAACAATTATCTGAGTCTCGAGAGTCTATAACATAGTTGCTTAGCTTATAGCTAGCAATATACAATGAAACATAAAAAGGCTCTGGCTTTTCAAAAGGATTCTTAGGATGAGAATCTTTGGACTGAGAATTTGAACAATTTTGGGTCTCGGTATGAACTACATTTTCATCAGACACTTATGCATTAAAATGGGAAGGGGAGGGTTCTTGTTTGACATATCTAACAAGCCTATCTAACTCAGAAGGATTGAGTCTAAGATACTCGGCTTGAGAGATTTGGATTTTGGTGTTCTTACAAGATTCAACATGTTTTGGTGGGAAAAAAGTAGGGTTTCTTAAAGCGGATTAAGTCATATTCTTTCACCAACCAAACATTAGGAAGATAAGAACCGAGCTTGAGGTCAAGCTATAGATTTCTTATACCTTCCTTTATGCTAACTAGGTCTAATGAAGTGTTTAGATTAAGATTTCAAAAGTTCATTTCACTCACTAATCATGAAACCCTAATTGTACCATGTGATTGTAACCTACTGAATTCAGAGACAAATCCAAATGAACAGATTACAAAAATGTAGAGAATAAGGTACAAAGGTCATGCACCCAGAAAATGAGGACCAACTAGACTAGGATGCCCACTCCAAAGTCCTGCAATTTTCTATCTGTAAAGATCTTCTGTATTAGATGTCTGACAGTCTCTGACAACTCCTAGATCTTGAAGAATATTCTCAGCTGGACTAGGGTGCCCGCTCTTTAGTCCTGAAAGTATCGCGATGCAGAAATCCAAAACTCTGTGATGACTGTACTCACAATATCCATCTTCCTGTTGCTCCTTTTCACCATATCCTATTGAACACGACCTGCACCTACAAAAGGAAGAGAAATATGTTTATAGTTATATAGGAGCTTGCCTCAGTCAAGCCCCATTTTTGGTATTCCTACCTCAACAATAGCCAATGATAAAGATCTGCAGAAGTGTGTGCTCATCTAACAAATGTGTATCAGAAATATAAAACCCTATATGACTCAAGCATCAAGGGAAGATCAACAATTTGCTTCAACTCAATGAACAATACAACTTCACCTCAAGGAGATGAAAGCAATGAAAACTTGCATGAACAAGAAGGCGAGGTAGTCGTATCCGCAAAGGATTCCCAAGCTCAATGTTGGAGGCTTCAACCCTTCTCCCGATCATGCAAAAGGTGTACAAACCCTAGGAAGCACAAGATAGTCTCAAGATATTGATTCCTAATCTCCATTCATTGTCTCCATGATAGCAAATTCAAATAACTTCAAGAGCTTCAACAAATCACTGATCTTCAAATGGTAATTTTGGCATAAATCTTGCATGTAGATTGTGTGTGTTAAAGTGATTTTCAAATGTATTTAAATATCTAACCTTAGGAATTTCAAAGTTTTAAATAACGTCTCGACATCGTGGGAAAAATGAAAATTTGAAAATGAAATTCCGAGGTGCATAGCAGGAGCTGACACCCCACCAAAATACAAAATCTTGAAAAAATGGGGTAGGACTAGGGCACGGGCGCCTAAGTCCAGTCCCCCATTTTTCTATCAAATCTGCATCTAGGAGGTTCTAGGGACCCAAAATCCAAATTCCCTTTTCAAGTTCAGTCAATAGTTATCCCAGAATATGACATTTTTTTTAACTAGACACAGGTCAGTTAGGGTTTTAGGAAGGCCAAAAATAAAGAGGTAAAAAGGACACCAAAGGAGATGAGCTAAACTGAGGGAAATTGTACCATTCCATACAAGAGGACAATTTTTGACGTAACATTTAGCCCCCACTTTAGTGGCCATATGACACTACATGCATATGCAACTAAAGGAAAGTAAATACATCAATCATGAAAAGGATACCCAAAAGGATACTGTAGTCAGAGAATCAAAATCAAATCAACCTGCAACCACCACCAATAAGTCAGTCCATAAACACTAAGGGGTTGAGTGATGAGACATGATGAGGGAGGAAATCAAGGGAGATAAATGCCCCCCTTCTTTCTGCTTGCTTAGTCCGAAAAAAAGAAACAAGGAGATATCTACTTGCGTCGATTTCGAGAAAAAATGATGAGAAATGCATTGTGAGGGTTGTTTTGACAACAACACCTAAGCACAACACATTGGGTAGGTTAGAGAGCAGAACCAGGATTCCAACACAACAGATGGCATGGAAATCTGATTTCGACAACTCGAGATAGAGGCTTAAGAGTGAAACTGTTCAATTTTGTACCTAGATAGTGGTAGGAATTCTCATCCATTTACTATAAGTAAAGGGAGTATTCACTTCTCACTATTCATTGTTACTTATCATTGTGTAGAGGAGAGAAAGAGAAGGAGAAGAGAAGAACGACCATGTTGAGTTGATGTCCGTATCAGCCCCCACGACTAGAGATGCTCCGAGCCCAAGTAGCAGAGAAATGTTTCGAGGCTGAGGTAGGGTTCTAATCTTGCACTTCTATCATCGTTCTGATTTCGTTTCAGTTACTTTTTCTCATTTTCTGTGTCGATAAAGCCTTAATAGACAGGGGTTCCAGGTAGGGGCACCCAAGTCCTTCCAAGGCGCTAGTGTCCTACTAGGGTGCCCTATTCTCCTTGGGGCGCCAGTGTCCCTCTGGGGCACCTAGGTCATCCTGGGGTGCCAAAGTCTAGAAAGGACAAGGGCCCTAAGGTTCAGGCACACTTTGCTATTTTAGGTACTATTTGATGATTTGATAATCAGAACTGACACCATTTCTTACTGTTTGACCTGCAAGACGTCCTAGAGATGTGAGAGCACATAGGCAGTCGCCTGATGGCGCTACTTTGAGAGCATATTGGTACTATGACTAGTACAGAGAGGGGTCACTTACAGGCCGTAGGCTTATGGTGGGTATTTGACATGCCCACGATTAGGTTTCATTGCAACATGTTGATGGCCCTGATGGAGAGATGGGACGTAGATACATCCATATTCCATCTTCTCACAAGCTAGATGACTGTCACGTTGGAGGATGCCTACAGGATCCTACGACTGCCTGTCCGAGGAGAGATAGTGAGGGTCATGGAGTGCCGTTCAACGGAGTATCCTTGAGAGAGTCAGCTATATTTTCTGGGTCACACAGTCACTCGTGCGGAGCGATGACACATTCAACTCTGTCTTCTAGAGCAGGGATGCATTGACATCCCTTTGATTCAGAGGATCATGATGGTCACTATTGCATTAGTCATTGCATTAGATGGACAGAACACTCACCTTCATGGAGGTCTTGTTCACACCATTAAAGCAATGGAGGAGCATCAGACTATATACGCGTAGGGGCGCAGTATGCTTGCACACCTCTACTATAGTTTGGGATGATACGTCCATTATGAGACACACAGCCTGATAGTATGCACTCTGCTATAGGTCTGAGCCTTTGAGCACATCAGGTGCACACGACTGATAGGATTCCCTATAGAGCCATCATTCACCTATCCACGTGTTCATGCTTATCCATTGGTCAGATGTTGGAGACACAATGATCTTTTGTACTGGAGAGTTATATTTGACAAATTGTAGCCCAACAATATCGTGTGGAGACCATATTGTGGCTACATAGCATGGCCAGGCCAATGGAGATAGTTAGTGTAGATGTAGAGGGATCGGTTGATGGCCGGTCACCTTGATCATATTGTTGTTTAGTTCTACTTTGACAGAGTGGCATGACAATTTGGACGCATACAAGATGTCCCTATGATACGTCCAAGCTATACACTTTCAATGCGTAGTGCAATTAGGGTGAATAACGCTCGGCGGCCGACGGTAGCAGACGTAGCTATTAGTGATGATGATGGTATCAAGGATGTAGAGATGACATCATCTGCAAATGATGTTGTTGTACCTGAGCGTATCAGACCTGGTGGCAGATGGTGTGGCCTGCTCATATCTTTTCTCTCGGTCACCCTACAGGGGATCCTCGACCTTGGGTTGGTCATGCGAGTGACACAGGGGTAGAGGATGACGTCAGTGACTTCGCAGGATACTATGATCTAGAGGAAGATGTGGATGATGACGAGGAGACCTCAACACAGTATATCTTTAGAGCGATACCACGATAGGATTAGCAAGAGGTAGACATTGATGAGGAGACTGAGCTGAGGCCACAGTCTAGAGCTCATGGTCTAGTCCCTACAGGTGTTGAGAGAGTGAGTCAGCATGAGCGAGGGGAGACAAGTAGGCCTATGCCCCTAGCTACAGATCAAACTACAGAGCTCATTACACCTTCAGCGATCTGGGATCCATCTTGGTGAGATGGAGATCTAGGTCAAGTTTTTATTAGATTGATGTTCTTATGGTTATGATTAGTTATGATGCCTATATCAGGGTCTAATATCTATTCCATTTTCTGTTTTACAGTTGGGACAAATTTATGGCGTGATTTTGTGAGTCACGTCATAGCAGACATAGTACCTACCGATGTAGTTGAGCAATGGGTGTAGGAAGGATATTCACCATGGCCATCCGTTGGGTGACATGTGGAGATATTCATGCCATTCATTAGATACAGACTAGTTATGGAGTCTACTTTAGATCAGGCTATTCAAAGCATTGAGCATGCGAAGGAAGAGCTCCAAATGCTACGAGATCAGGCTACAACAATTCCTACATATGAGAGAGATCCTATCGTCAGTGAGGTCTTACTTCCTGAGTTACGTCAGGTGAGAGCTGACAAAGACAGAGCTCAGACAAAGAGAGACCGGTACTAGCAGATGTACCAGGGGGCACATGGTGAGGTGTTAGGACTGAGAGGTGAGATCAGGGGGTTACGATCATGAAGTGTCTCTAGGAGTCATTTGCGGTCCTTAGCCACATGTGATCAACCTTCAGTCACATGCACACGACTAGGTCTTGAGGGGACTGGTGACTGAGGTTCAGCTATGTGATATATCTTATGTACTACGACATCCCATTTTGTTGTGGGGGATAGTCAACTCTTGTGTATTGAAACTATATATATATATATGATATTTTCTTACTTTATGTTCGTAGTGTTGTAATCTATCACATGTGATTTATATGAAATGCAACTAGTGATAAATGTTAAACACTTATATGGAAATGTAATTAATGCTAATGTGATATACTAAACAATCTTTGCAGAACATATAGTAAAAAGCACAATGATTAACAAATTTCACATATAACTAAAACTCTATGCTATATTCAGTTAAGACAAAGGTGATCATAATAAAGCAAGATACAACAATGATTAACTGAACAAAAGATGTAATGTTAAATAAATTAAGACAGCTTAATTATATCTTGTCAAAATTGAATCTAATCTAACTAGTAAATTTACTTTATAGAGTAGCATTTAACATTCCAATCTTAAGCATGGAATCTCTTGAGGTGCGCTGCATTAATAGGTTCTTTAAGCGGCGTACCTTGTTCATTTGCCAATCTATACGCTCTTGATCCAAAGGCTTCAGTAACTACATACGGTCTAAGCCAATTAGGGCTAAACTTTCCCTTTTCTCTAGGAGGTGCATTCACATTGTGTTGATTCTCATAAAGTACCAAGTCTCCAATGTTGAATAAACGCTATATAACACATTCATTGTATACTTTTCTAATGGGCTTTGAGGTGCTCGAGAGAGTTTATACACCATTCATCAAGCATCTCAAGTTCTTGTAATCTCTTCTTGTGTTCTGTATCATCATCGATAATGTCTCTTAGGGAAACTCTCAATGAAGGAATTTCTAACTCTAAAGACATTATCACATCTACGTTGTAGACAAGATTATATGGTGTATTCCTAGTAGTTGTATGAATACTTGTTCTATAATCCCATAATGCATAAGATAGTTGAGTATGCCAATCTTTTTTATGTTTATTAACGGTTTTTCATAAAATTTGTCCAATAACCTTGTTTGAAGCTTCTGCTTGGCCATTTGATTGAGGATAGTAAGGCATAGAGAAGCAGTGTTGAATATGATATTTTTCAAGAAATTTCTTCACATCCTTGTTCTTGAATGGTGTACCATTGTCAGAAATTAGGGATGAAGGTATATGAAATCAAGACATGGTGTTATCTTGTATAAATCAACAAATTACATTAGTAGTCTAGATCGTAAGGGAATAGCTTTGACCCACTTTGTGAAGTAATCAATAGTGGTGATAATATATAAATATATTCCCTTGAGAGGAAGGTGGAGAGATTTTACTGATTAAGTCCAAGCCCTAAACAGAAAATGGCCAAGGTGAGACTTGGGTATGAAGTTCCTAGGAAGGTGCTGGGATTAGATAATTATGTTGTTGACATTACGGGCATTTCTTGACATATGCAAAGGAATCATGTTCCATATATTTCCAATAATATCCCATTTGTAATAATGTTTGTACCAATGATTTTCCTCTGAAATGCCCTCCATAGGCACCAGAGTGAGCTTCTTGGAATCTCTAAATTACTTAGACATCAGAGAAGGACACCATTATAACTTCATTTGTACAAGACATTAGATAAGATGATGTAATGTGCTGTAAGTTTGTGTAGGCGAACTCAGGCATTCTTAGATTTGGAATTAGGAATGGTTCCATCACGTAAATAAATGAATATATGGGAGAACCTGTTGTCAGAATTTGTATTACCACAGGGTTTAGTACTCGCAACTATAGGGTCTTCTACTGCTGGCGTCTTAAAGTCATGAATAATAAAATTAAATTCATTAGGAGAATTGTCAGGGGATATAAGGGAAGCTGCACTTTCCATTGCATCTGCATGTTGATTGTCTTTCCTTGGAATAGTGTCTATTGAAAACCATGTGAATTGTTTTAATAGAGATTAAGAAAAGTCGCGATATTGAGATAGTTTGTCTTGTTTAGTTTGATATGATCTAATTATTTGTCATACAATTAGTTGTGAATCACCATATATAGTGATGTTTTTATGTCAAGAGCCAAAGCGACACAAAGTCCTACAATGAGAGCTTTGTATTCAGCAATGTTGTTTGTACATGAGAAGTTTAGACGGTAAGACATAGGAATTGGCTTACCTACAGGAGGTATTAGTATAACACCAACACCAAAGCCAGTTCAACATATTGATCCATCAAAATACAATTCCCATTTGTCATCCTTATTAATAGCTAAAATTTGATCATCAGAAAATGTGTCCTGATTTTGTATAGCAAAAGGTGAAGGTGCTTCGGCTAAATGGTCAGTTAACGCTTGTCCTTTAATCACTTTCTAAGAAATAAACTTAAGATCAAATTCAGTTAACAACATAACCCATTTAGAAAGATGACTTGACAAATCAGTTTTAGTGAAGAGATGTTTCAAGGGCTTGAATTTCACCATCACATGTATTTCAGCATTTAAGAGATAATGTCTAAGCTTCTGTGTTGTAAACACTAAATCTAAGCAATGCGTCTTGATAATAGTGTATCGCACTTCATAGTTGAGCAAGGTTCGACTGATGTAATATACAACTCATTCTTTGCCTTCAATATTATGTTGTGCTAATAAAGTTGTGAGAGCATTATTAGATGCTGAGATATATAAGAGAAAACGTTTATCAGAAATAGCAGGTTGTAAAATAGGAGGATTAGCTAGATAAGTCTTTAAATCTTTGAAAACTTTTTGACATTTAGAATTCAATTGAAATTTTGAATCCTTCTTCAGTAGTTGTGTAAAAGGGTGAGTCCTATCTAGAGTTGTGAAACAAATCAGTGAATGACCTGTATCTTCCCTTGCAAACTACGAAGTTGAGATATGTTCTTAGGTGTTGGCATATTAACAATTGCATCAATCTTTTTTTTATCTACCTCAATACCACAATTTGAAACTATAAACCCCAACAGTTTTCCACTGTCTACACCAAAAATGTATTTCTGGGGATTTAAGCGCATGTTGTATTTCCTTATTCGCTCAAAGATCTGTCGGAGTCATGGCATGATCTTAGCGATGAATAGACTTCACCAAGATGTCATCGACATAATCCTCTAAGATATTGTGCATGTAATCATTAAATATAAGAGTCATAGCACATTGGTAAGTTGCTCCTGCATTCTTAAGTCCAAACGGTATGACCACCCAACAAAATGTTCCCCAAGGTGTTATAAAGGCTGTTTTATATTGATCTTTGAAAGGAAGCTAGGTGTGCGGAAAATGCTTCCTACACTAATCTATCAAGGAGAGGGCTATGCAAATTCAACTTTATCCTAACTATTACAACAATGTTAAACCATTAACATGAGATATTGCAGCAAACACAAGAACCAGAAAGTAGACAGAAGAGAGAGACAAAAATTTACGGTGGGGAAAACCCTTATCGGGAGAAAAACCCCACACTCAGAAACCTGCACAATGTATTAACAAATCTGAAAGAATGCTTACAATACACTTGCAATGCAAGCTTCAATGGTCTTTGACACTCGTGTCTGGAGTCAATCCGGCAGCATAACAATACCTATAAACCTGTGATACAAACTCCATCTCCTAGCACCTGTTTTTATAGAACATACAAGGTAATTTTGGACCTTTCTTGGAATGGGCGTCCAATATGGCATCTTGGACCAAAACCCACACCTAGGGACACTTGGTCAACATTGTAGAATGTGTCTGACACTTGTCCATAGCTCCCATCCCAAAGAGGTCGCCTATTTCCAAAATGGGCTATGACAGACGCTCTTACGACACTTACGATTGTCATAGAATCTGTCATAGCGGTTACAACTTACAACTGTAAGAGAATCTATTATACATATGCTATAAATAGCATATTCTCTTACAATACATCATATTCCACCTTGGGGTGCCCAAATATGCCTCATTCAAAGATGCTTCATGACACATGTCATTACCTGTCTTACAACCTTCTATTTACGACTCTTACATGTCATAGCTTCGTCATAGGAATCTGTCATAACCGTTTCGGTCAAACATTCCTTACACGACATAGAAGATGCCGACACATGATAGAATATTCCTACCACTAAGTGGGACTCCTATCTCCTCATGTGAGGACAAAAATACAAGTTGACATAATCCATGTAGGATTGACACATCACCGTGCCACATCCCACAATATGACAATATGGATTTTCCAATTATTTACAACATAGGCAATTAAATAATAAATACAAACATTACAAATGCAAAGTATTACCAAGGTTGAGACACCTTAATTCCCAACATTCTCCCACTTGTCGAACACCTTGTAAGAGCCAATAGAAAATAGGATTTAACTGCTATGGGTCGAGAAGCCCATAGACTCCGAACACCATCTGAACTTCTCTGTGCCCATTGGTTTCGTCAATGCATCTGCAACATTCTTCAAAGTATCTCCCTTCTCCAAATTTATCTTTCCATCCTCAACCATGTCCCTCACAAAGTGAAACTAAACATCAATGTGCTTGGTTCTAGCATGGAAAGTTGGATTCTTTGCAAGGCAAATTGCACTTCGACTGTCACAGTTGATCATGATCTGACCTGCATCGACACCAATATCTGAACATAATCTCTTAAGCCAACTGGCTTCCTTACAAGCATAAGTTGCTGCCATGTACTTAGCTTCTATCATGGACAAAGTAACAACTGGTTGTCACTTACTCATCCAACTAATAGCACCACCAAACAGTGTAAAAACATAAGCACTGGTGGATCTCCTGCTGTCAATGTCACCTGCCCAATCTGAATCCACAAATCCATGAATATCAATAGAATGCGGAGCTCCTGAGACATTACCATGATAGAAAATGGAATACTCAGAAGTACCCCTCAAATATTTAAACACTCACTTAACTGCATCCCAATGAACCCGTCCAAGATTAGCCATAAATCGACTAAGGACTCCCACTGCTTGGGCAATGTTTGGTCTTGTGCAGACCATAGCATACATCAAACTGCCAACAGCACTAGCATAAGGTACTCTGCTCATGTCCTCCACCTCACTAGGAGATTTTGGACAATCCTCAATAGACAACTTTGTCCCCAAAGAAATGGGAACACACATTGGTCTACAATCTGCCATGCTGAATCTGTCTAACACGGACTTCACATACTTACTCTGGCTTAACCAAAGTTTTTCTGTTGGTTCTGTCTCTTTTGATTTCCATTCCTAAAATGTACGTGGCTGCCCCTAAATCTTTCATTTCAAACTGAGCTGACAACTGAGATTTAAAATCAGAAATCATATTTTTACCCTTCCCAATGAGCAACATATCATCAACATATAGTGCAACAATGAGAATACGATCACCATCAAATTTATAATAGACATAGTGATCCGATTTCGATCTCACAAATCCAATTGACAACACAAAGGCATCAAACTTCAAATACCATCTCCTAGGGGATTGTTTCAAACCATACAAAGACTTCTTAAGTTTGCAAACCAAATTTTCTTTACCTTTTACCATGTAATGCTCTGGCTGTGACATGTAGATTTCTTCCTCCAAATCACCATGAAGGAAAGTTGTCTTCACATCCATCTGTTCTACCTCCAAGTCATAAGCTGCTGCGAGTGACAACAGGAATCGAATGGATGTCAGCTTTGCAATGGGAGAGAAGATCTCACCATAATCTATACCCTCCACTTGTGAATACCCCTTCACAACCAATCTAGCCTTATACTTCTCAATATTGCCATATGCACCAATCTTCTTCTTGAACACCCATTTGCATCCAACGGGTTTTCATCCAGGAGGCAAAGGCACCAAGTCCCAAGTTTGATTTTTTTTCAAAGAAGCCATTTCTTCCTCCATGGCCTCCTTCCAGGAACCTGCATCCTTCATATCCAAAGCCTCTGATACAGTTCTAGGTTCATCACTATTAGTGATTAAAGCATAAGCACAACTAGAATCAAGCAATGTAAAATTAAACCTTTCAGGTTGCTTTCTTATCCGTGTAGACCTCCTTAAGAGCTGAGGTTGAGGTTCAACTTCTTCCTTTGAGCTTTCAGAGCTGCTAGAGCTCTCATCATCATCAGGTCCAACATTGTCTTTCTGTTCAGTCTTCTTAGGGGTGAGAGGAAACTAAACAACATCCTCTTTCTTTTCTTTTTCTTCTGGCTGCAAAATAGTGGAAGAAGATGTAAGCTCTCTGAAGATGACACTTCTGCTATACAACACTTTTTCAGCCACGGGGTCCCAAAGCTTGTATCCTTTCACACCAACACCGTAGCCGATGAAGATACACTTAACAGCTTTGTTCTCCAACTTTGACCACTTCTCCCTAGGCACATGTGCATATGCCTCACAACCAAAAACATGAAGATGCGAAGGCTTTCTACCAGACCACACCTCCATGGGTGTCTTTCCAACAAGAGCTGATGTAGGATATTTGTTTACCAGATAGCAAGCAGTGGCAACAGCTTCAGCCCAAATCTTTTGTTCTAGACCAACTCCACTAAGCATACTACTAGCCTTCTCCATCAGTGTCCTGTTCATTCTCTCTGCAACTCCATTTTGCTGCGGAGTGAATGGAGTTGTCTTATGCCTTTCAATCCCAAGTTCCTTGCAATACTTACTGAATTCTGTAGAACAGAACTCACCACCGTTGTCAGTTCTCAAACATTTAATCTTTTTGCTAGTCTAATTTTCAGCAAAGGCTCTAAACTTCTTGAACTTGCTATAGACTTCAGATTTGCTTCTGAGAAAATAAATCCATGTCCTTCTACTGTAATCATCTATAAAAGATACAAAGTATACAGATTTTGATAACGAAAGAACATTAACAGGACCAAACACATCAGAATGAATAAGGTCCAACACACCAAAAGACTTATGAGAACTCGAGTAAAACTAAACATGGTTTTATTTTCCATAAATGCAATATTCACAAAAGTCAAACTCCAAATTACAATCATCTAACCCCTCAACGAGGTTCTTATTTTTTAGGGTACGCAGACCCTTCTCACCAATATGGCCAAATCTCTTATGCCATAATATTGTCTTTTCTACAGGAAGTTTAACTTCCAATGCACGATTACAACCATCAAGACTAGAAACAACAGATTTCTTCACTGCTCGTTCAGATGGTGGGGATGAAGTGACTGCTGCCCTCTTCCTTGAGTCAGAAGAACTATTGCATTGTGAAATGCATGCTTCCAGCTGAAACAGAGTACCTCTTCGAGTACCCTTAGCAAGCACTATAGATCCTCTAGTCATCTTGCATCCTTCTTTCGAAAAGACAACCTGCACACCTGCATCATTCAGACTACTTACAGAAAGCAGGTTCCGTGCTAAGCCTGGGATGTGCATAACCCCAGAGATTCCCTTCACTCGACCATCAGGGAATCAGATAGAGACTCTTCCACGACCAACGATCTTCAGATGAGAGTCATCACCCAGATACACCTTTCCACCATCGAACTCTTCATACTTAGTGAACTAGTCTCGATGCGAGGTCATGTGGAATGATGCACCAGAGTCGATTAGCCATACATCATCAGATGCATGGGTTGCTAGGGCTGTGATGAAAACATCACCGTCATCTTGTGATTTGTTAGAATTTGAATCAAGAGCTTTCTTCTTTTTCTTCTTCTCCTCTTTGCATTCCTTTTGGAAATGCCCAGTCTTGCCACAGTTCCAACAAAGAGCCTTGGACTTTCTAGGAGATTTGGATCTCCCACAGAATTTGGATCTACCCTTCTCAACTTTCTTGTCCTTCTTCTTCCCTTTCTCCTTGGGTCTTCCATGAACTGCAAGGGTTTCTTTGGCTGCCTCAAAAGACTTTCTTCGCATCTCTTCAGATAACAGTGAAGAAACCACCTCTTCCATTTTGAATGTGGATGTGGTGCTTCTGATTGCCATGACAAGATGATCCCATGAGTCTGGCAGAGAACAAAGCAGGGTCATACACCGATCCTCCTCCTCCATCTTTACACCAATAGATGTTAATTGTGCAACCAACATATTAAAAGCATTCATATGTTCAGCCACGGATCCTTCGTCCTCCATTCGAAGATAATACAACTTCTTTCTTAGGAAAAGTTTATTGACTAGGGATTTAGCTTGATACACATCCCCCAACTTCTTCCAAAGGAGTTTTGCAGTAGTCTCCTTCTGGACATTTAACAACATAGAATCAGCAAGACTAAGTCTTATGAGACCCTTAGTCTTCCGATCCTTGAGATCCCAATAAGCTTGTGTCATTGTAGTTGGTTTAGTTTTGTTCACACTTTCCCAAAGGTCTCGGTCAACTAACATGTCTTCCATTTTGAGCTTCCATTGCTCAAAATTACTACCGTTGAACTTCTCTACTTCAAACCTTTCTGATGTGCCTGCCATCTCCTTGCTGCAATAAGATACAGAATGCTCTGCACAGACTCCCACTCAACCTAAGATTAGCTCAAAAAACCCCTACCCTACAACTAGGACCAAAGGTGATCAAGCTCTGATACTAACTAAAAGGAAGCTAGGTGTGCGGAAAATGCTTCCTACACTAATCTATTGAGGAGAGGGCTATGCAAATTCAACTTTATCCTAACTATTACAGCAATGTTAAACCATTAACATGAGACATTGCAACAAACACAAGAACCAGAAAGTAGACAGAAGAAGAGAGACAAAGATTTACAGTGGGGAAAACCCTTATCGGGTGAAAAACCCCACACTCAGAAACTTGCACAATGTATTAACAAATTTGAAAGAATGTTTACGATACACTTGCAATGCAAGCTTCAATGGTCTTCGACACTCATGTCTGGAGTCAATCCGGCAGCATAACAGTACCTGTAAACCTGTGATACAAACTCCATCTCCAAGCACCTATTTTTATAGAACATACAAGGCAATTTTGGACCTTTCTTGGAATGGGCATCCAATATGGCATCTTGGACCAAAACCCATGCCTAGGGACACTTGGTCAACATTGTAGAATATGTCTGACACTTGTCCACAGCTCCCATCCCAAAGAGGTCACCTACTTCTAAAATGGGCTATGACAGATGCTCTTACGACACTTACGACCATCATAGAATCTGTCATAGCGGTTACAACTTACAGCTGTAAGAGAATCTGTCATACACATGCTATAAATAGCATATTCTCTTACAACACATCATATTCCACCTTGGGGCGCCCAAATATGCCTCATTCAAAGATGCTTCATGACACATGTCATTACATGTCTTACAACTTTCTATTTATGACTCTTACATGTCATAGATTCGTCATAGGAATCCGTCATAACCGTTTTGGCCAAGCATTCCTTACAAAACATAGAAGATGTCAACACATGGCAAAATATTCCTACCACTAAATGGGACGCCTATCTCCTCATGTGAGGACAAAATTACAAGTTGACATAATTCATGTAGGATTGACACATCACCGTGCCACATCCCACAATATGACAATATAGATTTTTCAATTATTTACAACATAGGCAATTAAATAATAAATATAAACATTACAAATGCAGAGAATTACCAAGCTTGAGACACCTTAATTCCCAACAATCTTGAGGGTTTATCAAAATTTGATTATGTCCCGAAAACCATCCACGAAGGAGAGTAATTCATGGCCAACTATAGAATCCACAATCATATCAATGTTAGGAAGTGGGAAACCATCTTTCAAAGATGCAAGATTCAAATCTCTAAAGTTAGTGCACATTCAGATATGACCATCAGGTTTAGCGACAACCACTATATTCGAAATCCAAGGTGAATAATCAATAGGGCGGATAAAGCCAGCTTGTAAAAGCTTTTCTATCTTAGCCTTAACGAGTAATGCAACCTTATGATTCATCTTACGATTTTTTTGTTTAAATGGATTAGTATCTGGTTTCAATACGATATTATGTGCTACAATCTGAGGATCAATACTAGACATATCTGAGTAATTCTAAGAAAACAATTCACAAAATTCATGTAACAACTTGGTCATTTCTTCTTTTTCTTGTGTTTAAACAATCACCTATAGGGATAATTTTTTCGGTATTGTCTTTCTCCATGAAAACATCAACAGTCTTTCCATTAAGTAAAGTACTATGGTCTAGGAGCTCAGGGGATTGTTGTAACTGTTCAGATTCTTCCTCAGATTTTAGAGTAGTATTTATTATGCTAGTGGACTTTCCAAAATATGCACTATTGTTCAAACAATAGGGTAGTTCACATTTATGATGGTAATGGGGGATATTATCATAAGCTCCCAAGAATTCCATTATCACTTCATTTGTTGAGAACATATCCAAAGGAATATCTCCCGGAGAACAACTCATGTCTACCACCTCAGGATACATCAAATTAAGCGTCAATATCGTATTCACATTAAGATTAGGACGTCTATGGGCTTTAGATTCCTTGAAACGATTATATCCGTGACTTGAGTAATGTCATGAAGCGAATTCTATAGGTACACGAATCCGTTGTTGATTAACACCACAACCATTACCTACATAGTCACAATTCTTATAAAGGATTCTGAAATCCTCAACCATAGAGAGAATCCATTTCTTTGGAAGAAGGTGGGGCTTCATAAGTCTCATAATCTGAAGTGTAAGTAAAAGTATTATCTGTATTTGTTGGAAAAGAGACTTTAGGTTTTGTATTTGAACATTTAGATGAGATCGATGCAACACTTGATGTTTCAAGAGTAGGGTTGTTAATTTTATAATCACCTGTGGAGGAGGATGTAAAATCTAATGAACCCCAATCATCACCAAGAAATACATTCGATTGTTTGGACTCTTGCACAACATTATCTGTGGCAAGAGGAGCTGACAAGTCAACTTTCAAGTTGTTTAAGATCTTATGATGAACAACTTGCTTTTGTAATTCAATTTGTAAACATTTATCTGGTTCAAGATTAGCATCAATAGTATGAAATTTGTCTTTATAAATAAATTTAATCGAACAATGAAGGGTCGAAGGAACTGCCCCCAATGCATGAATCCAAGGTCTACCAAGAATCATGTTGTATGATAAAGAACCAGGCATGACATGAATCAGGGTAGATAAAGTCACATGCCCAACTTGTACAGGTAAAGTTATAGTGCCTACAGATTGTCTTCCAACATTATCGAAGCCATGGATACTTATCCTATTCGGTTTAATCAAAGATGTATCAACTTTGATTTTATGTAATAAATTGATGCCACAAACATTAAGAGCTGATCCATTATGAATCAAAACTCGTTTAATCAGTTTTTTATTTATTGTAATAAAAATAATCAAAGGATCATACTGATTTTAAATTTCAGGAGATGGCAACTCGTGTTGTTGAAATAGAATGTCTATTTTTGTCGCATGCATACAATCTAAAAGAGATGCTACATCATTCGACTTGACAACAGGTGGGACAATCACCTTTTGTAAAGCTTCTTGGAGCATTCCATGGTATGTAGGCGAAGTTTGTATAAGTTCCCAAAGAGTAATCTTTGCAGGGGTATCACGAAGTTGCTCAACAAGATCATAATCATGACTAACTTTATGTGTTAAATGAGGTGCTTGAGGAAGCATAGGTTGAGAAGTTGGTAAATATATCAGAATGCTCAATTGTTGTTTGCTTTGTTTGTTATTCTGAGTATTATATGTATGAGCAACCACAATATTACTAGGTTGTGAATTTTGATGTGTTATTTGTTTAGCATAGTTATAAATGTAATCAAGAGGTCGAGAATAAGACGAAAGACCTCTAATAGTGAGCACCGGTTTAGAAGATGGTTGAACCACATCTGAACACAAGTGGCCACTATTTTTGGCTTCACAGGTTCTTGAGGTTTAGTAACATAGATTGCATTTACTAATCTTTGAAACGACGGTTTAGGAGTCGTAGTGGAATGTTCAATCGAGATAAAGTCCTCAAGGGATTCATCTAACATATTGAAGTCATCGCAACTAAATGGCTCATCATATACATGAAAATCTTGTGAGAAGTAATCTGACATTATAATATGCTCAAATTTACCCAATACTTAAATGTAAAATGATATAGCACAAACTTTGTGAAAATGAAATAGAATAGCACTATGCATAATACAAAATTGTAATTTCAAACTCTTTTAATGAAAAAATAAAAGAAATCACTCTAGTTTTAATACATACACTTTCATAAAAGAGGGTTTGCAATTTAAATGTGATTTAGGACAACAAACTAATTCAAATCTGATGTTATAAAGGATGCAAATGAGTATCATCTTCAGGTTTCTTTAAGATGATACTCATGGAATTTTGCTCAAATCTTCATCCATATCCATATCCTTTATATATGTGCTTGTTATTTATTTTCATGTTGATTAATTATTTACCATGACATGTATAATTCATAGTAGTTCACATGCAAGTCAAAGTAGTGGCAAAATATATGGGCCCTATTCATTTTAGACCCACTTTGGTTGTTTGTCCAAAATGCAATAAACTAGTATCCAAGTGACATATTTTTGTTGAAGAGTTGGCATACAAATTGTACCTTATATGATTTTGAGTCCCTATTAGTCTCGACCCAAGCTTCACCTTTGGTGTTTCTTATCTTGAGTAAAACCTATTGTTGTAGTTCACCCTGGCATACAACCTACACCTTATCAGATTCTAAATCCCTATGTCTTAATGGTTTGAATCCAACCACTATCTTTGTTTTTTCTTATCCTAGGTGAAACCTCACAATTCTAGTTCTCAACATGGTTCAAAATCGCATGTAATTTTGACCCCCAAACTTCTCCACTCAAATTTAAATACGGACCCAAGACAACTCACTTCCAATTAGCACTTCCCTGCTAACTCAAACATGAAATATTCAAATTGTGGTGCTAGGGTTTTATAGAAAAGGACAAAAACCTTATTCAATTTAAATCATCATCAACTAGAGCACTTATCTATTCAATAGTATAATTGAGCAGCTTTGAGCATTGAATCAACATCTCCGATTATTAAGACAACATAAACAATTGCATTTTTGCTTGATGTGTCTTCTAATTTACTTAAAATCTTTACATCAATCCAAAGATTTGACTACGTAATTCAAAATAAAGAGAATAAGTTGCCTTCCAAATCTAAAACTATAAACTCTAATGGTATATTTAAACACCAACAAGCTCAAATAACATAACAAACTAATTTATGAGGACCAAAAGTGCAGAGTTTGAAATCACATCGAAAGTTCAGAGCAAAATAATTAAGGGGGAGGGGCCACTTGGCGCCCATGCCCCAATAACCGCTATGTTTTTGTGCACTTGACCCCCCAATAAATTTTTTAAATAGAACCAATACATGTAAAATACCAACCTAATAAATTAACATAAATGCACCAATACATGTTCACAACATTTGTACATGTTCACAAATGTACTAATACATGTTCACAACTCCAATAAATTAACCAATGAAATTAAGACAAGTGCACAAATGTGATGGCGAGCGGTTACTGGCACATCGTTGCGCATGTATGCGGCGACATGTTGAAATGATACTTTTTCGACCCATGTGCACATAACGCATCCTACAGGTAAATGTATAAGTGCCCAGAAGCTAAAAGAATAGCTTTAAGCTCTTCAGTTGCATATGGAGAAACCCAAAAAAAATGGTCAAAATTTGATATGTCTAACTATGACGTACGCGAAGTTAGGGTGGGTGGCAACTGGGCCCTCTCCCTTACAGGGTCATTTCTAGAAGTACAAGATTCAAGCAGAACAAAGCGCACGTCATCTTTGAATGAACTCTATTGTCTGAAATTTTCTGACTCGGCTGATTACCTGCTTAGAATTATTTACCCTAACTTAATGTAAAAAAGAAGTACTTTTTTCTTTTCAACATGTTAGATGCTCACATGTGCCGTGCAACAGACATTTAAGATGATCTTTAAAGAGGCGTAAATAGCCCTCTTTAGTGAAGGCCTTCATTTACACTGTAAAAGGTCTAAGTTGACGCGTATGTACGCTTGTAATCAAACAGGGCAACGCTTTTTCCAGCTGTTCCAACTGTACTTGTTCATTCCCTGCAGTCTTCCTCTTCAAATAATATATAATGCTGTAAGTTCAAAGTGATTGTCTCATTGCTTTGGTTCCACAAATAAAACTTCACGCATTTCCAAATCAAATTCAAATCAATTTCCTTATGACATGACATAATATTTGCAAGGACAACGTAGGAGGCCTAATTTACTGTACTAAATATTTACTGTACTTTCAAGATCATCTTTCTAAAATTTATTTTTATTTCTTCTTTCCAAATTCTGAAAAACAATACAAAAAATTCATGGCGAGTAATCCATTATCCGACCACACACAAATGTAGGCGATTTCTAACAAAAGTCTTGCATTGCAGAAGATTTCTTGCGACGACAAAACAGCTGCCGATAAAAGCGTTTCACAAAACTCTTTTTCTTAACACCCTGATTTTTGCTGAGATCTTCAACACAATTGCAATCCCCACAGATTTCAAGGTTCCGTTTTCCATTCAAAATATGCCCAAATTCTTGGTTAAGCCCATCGACATCTGGGCAGAAGCGAGCGTATTTCATAGACTGGGCTCCAATGGCAGAATGAAAGATTTCCTCCTCTGTTGTTTCAGCACAATACCCATTAGCAGCATTAGAAGGAAGAGGAGATTGGGTGAGCCCTGACATGTAAACATCTCTCATCCCTCCAATGCCTCTGATATCCTCTGCTTTACATGAGGAGCAGCGTTCCCTCATAGCCATAGCCCTCTGTACTGCAGCGCCCAGCCTATAACCATAGCAACTTTCTGCAGCCCTGTTGTCTGACATTGCTTCGGCCGTAGTCACAGAAGCAGCTGCGGAGCTTTCTGCGCCATTAGAGAAAGTGGAAACCCCTTGAGGATCGCTGTGCATTCTGTGGTGCAGCCGGGCATATGTCTTCATTCTCAGATTAATAGCTCTCTTAGCTGTATTTATACTTATAAATATCCAGTATCTCCTCCAGCAAAGCGATCTGGGCAACGCAACATACCTACATTTTTCTTGCGACGAATAAAAATTAGAATGGACATTGGATACTGCAGAATATGGGGTTGTGTCCGGTAAGCCGTACTTTTATGTATTTAATTTCCTGTCGTCAAAAGCCTTACGTGTAGCTGACCCATTTACGGCATTGCCTTTGATATGTTTAGTTGAGTCACTCCTGTCCTATTCACTTGGTTGGGATGCATCGAAGCCGACGCGGCAAACGACCTTTTCCTCCCTCGGAGACCCTCCACTGAACGAGCGGCATGTTGTAAAGAGGGAAAAAAATTTCATTGGGGTTAGTGGGGGAGAGGAAGCATTAGTTGACGACCCTAACTTCACCCCTATCAAAATCATACCTTGCAATTTCGAATCACTCCAAAATTTTTACAGTAGTTTATTTGGCAAGGCCTCTGCTTATAACTAAGGTTTCAGGATCACATCATCAAATATGATGCCGCATCAGCATGCTTTTTGTTGAGGTGTCAAATAGTTCCCCTCAAAAAGGGGTGGACCAATAGGTGTGCATTAAGTCATGTTTTGTTGGTGCGCTGACACGGCATCACATGATTGGTTGTTTTTTAGATCTAAATGACACATTTCATTCAATTATTAGTACTTATAGTCAACACTAAGAACCTTAAAATCACTACTACTAGTGCTAAACTTTTTTAAAAAATGGGCCTTAAATGTACAAATACTATCTAAGCCATTGGAACTATCTTAGGTATTGGGTCTTTTTCCTAACCCAGGCAATCTCATGAAATGCCTACAAATAAGCATAAATTAGGGTAGGGGATTGATAATTTAATTCGTAACAATTAAATTAGAAAAATAAAAATGGAAGAAGGTGTTACTTAGTTCGATGATTGAAGAATGAGTGCTAAATGAAGAAGATTTTTTGATCAGATTGTGCATGCTTAAAAAATTAAGTCTTTATATTAGTGAAGTGTTTCAATGTTTGCATTGGATTTGTGCTATGTTAGAGGACATGTTTGCAGATTTGGGATGAAGTCATAAATGCAAATATGTACTTTGAGTTCGGATTTGCAACTTCGCATGATGGATGATACTTTGCCTTGCCCCTTTTGAATATTTGGAAACTTGGTGGTATTTAGACATACCTTAAGAGCTATAGATTCATCATAAGGATACAAGTTCTCCTAGATCAACCCTCGAAAAGTGAACAAGGATTGAAAACAACATGTACGTGACCTAAGTATGGAGATTAATGTGTCACTATTAATTGCTTCTTCAATGCTCTAGAATGAATGAATTTAGAATTAGGAGATGATTGAATAAATGCATTAAATATATTAAATACTAACACATAGCATCAAATTGTGTCAAATGTGTGTTTAGCCAGCGCAAGGTGGGAGGATAGATGGGGGCAGTCAACCAAATTTGGATCTTGAATTTTAAAATGAAAGAGGACAAGTCCACAACTACAAAAATGTCCTACTGTGGATAAATGGTCAGATCCAGGTGGCTAATGGATAAATGAAGGGAGGTGCATAAGTAAATGTGGTAAATGAACAAATAAGGCGAATGCATAGGAGTGTGTATGTAAAAGTATAGGACCTAGGGCTAGGTGTATAGGGATGTGTGTGTATGTAGATAGATAAAAGTCTAGGGAATGAGTCGAACGTTGCACAAGATCATGTCATTTGTCACTATGTACATGTATTAGACATTTCCTCAAAATAGGCACAAAACTAAATGGGAAATGGCATCGGTATGCAAATTTCACCATTATAGGTATGAGGCATTTCTTTTTGTTGTAGAAGTAATTTTAAAAAGCTGATTTTTCTAGATGTAACAAATTTGAGGGAAAGGTATTTAAAAGAAACAAGTTTGTATAAAGATATTTTATTTGTATTTATAAGTTACAAGAGGAGAGTGGAGGTTGAGCAAGCAAACATATTGATAAAATTAAAGTGGATTGTCCTATCAATAGTTGAACAATTCTATTCATTTTTTCTACTTCATAAAATTATACATTTATGTAATTGATAATTTTTTTAAAAACAATATATGTTAAATTAGAGGAATAATTGACTTGGTGGGAAGGGTGAAGGGGTGAGGAAGGAGGGAGGGGGAGGGGGTATGGGGTAACATTCACAAAGAATCTTTCTATATATTTAATTTTTCTATATAACTTAGGGGTATACTTTATTTCTTTAATTTGTAAAATGAGGGATGTGGGTCTAGGTCGCCCTTTATATTAGCTTCAAAAGAAAATAAATAACGTTCAACCTTTATAAACCAAGTTACACATCCATAACTATCAAGGCACTCATTACAATGGGGTCTCATTGTTAGACAAAATTAAGATCCTGTTGATTCGTAAACAAGGAGGATATTCCTCATAGTACCATTAGAAATAGATCTATGATGAAATGACTTCAACAAAACCTCAATGCACACGATAAACCACCTCTAATGGTTTTCATTTAATTAATATAGCAACTTGCATATCAAGGAAACTACATAAATCATCTCAACATGAAAGAACAAATGAGAAACATGACCAACATATGAACACTCAAGTTTCTCTTGAGAAAACCCAATACCTGACAAAACTCCACCTCTAGAGAGGAAAATACTCCTTGTTCCATTATGTGAAGGTCGAGTATAAATGTTTACAATGCCATAATGGCTTCAATTAGCTACATTCAACAATTTTGAACTAGGATACAACACCTGCAACTACACTCTCACCATGAACATACCACAAACATACTTGCAACATCTTGAAATAGACTAAAACTACTATAAAAATGAGAACCAACCCCACATAAGTCATAGGAAAGCAATATATGAAATTCCTCCATCCTCCCATCCAAAAATAGAAGATCAAATACAAATTGGAAACTCAAATGAAAAATCCTTCATATTCCACACTTTGTTTGTGTTTTAGTGAATTCATCAGTTTTGCTAGGGGGTGAACACACATCAACCATGGTATTTAGCACATTTTTTCATAATATGTGAGAGTTCTCTATGGTGATTGTATGCAAGAGAATATAAACCTAAACACATAGACAATACTAACATAACCTATTCAATTTACACTCAAAAGCAACCTCAAGATAAAGCATAGGAGTTAGTAAACATCAATAAAAGAAAAAAGTGCTCTCACCAACACCAACCTAAGTGTTGCACCGAAGTGGTTCTGCCCAAAAGATTTTTGTTGTTGAAAGGAGAGTATGTCAAGTGCTCAAAATGGAAGAATAACATTGCATTCCAAATTGTGTTGAAAATGACTTGTGAGAGGGTCAATTTAGAGAATTCCATGGAGGAAGGTCAATGGTTAGGATTGATTGGAGAGATCAATGACTTAAGATGCTTCAGAGGATTGGATTAATGAGGCCTCCAAGTGAAACCTTGTGGTAGGTGCACAAGTGGAGGCCCATGGCCCAAGAGAGATCAATGGTTGAGAATTGCCTTGGAGAAAGTGGAGGCGAGGATCCAAAAAGCTACTTTTTGGAGTCTTGTGTCTTTCTTGAGCCAAGTGCAAATATTGAACCATGTGCAATATTTGCCTTGACTAATCATGACTTAGATTGTGCAAATGACTAGCTAGGTAAATGTCATGTGCAATATTTGCCTTGACTAATCATGATTTAGATTGTGCAAATGACTAGCTAGGTAAATGATTATTTTTATCCAACTTATGATTGAGAATGGAAATAGAAATAAAATAAATAGGATGCATTTATTTAATTTTTGGAATGGAGATGATGAACCCTAAGGTTAGACTATAGAAGAGAGATGGACAAGATTGATTAATTAAATAAATAATCCTAATTTATATTTAATTAATGTTGGAGGAAGGGTCAATTTATTAATTAAATAATTAAATATTACTAATTAATATTGGTAGGAAAACTAGGATAATTAATTAAATAAATAAAATTAACTATAGTAGAATGATTGAGTAATGAGGCTGGTGATGACAGAAATGGCATGAGGCGATTTTCAGGTGTTTACATTTTCCCCTCTTTGAAATGACATTTAAATGATGTCATTTCAAAGAAAAATAAAATATAACACTTTTTGAAGAGGACGGGGTGAAAGGATGCCCTAGTCGGTTGGAAAAAAATGATAAATTAAGATGGAGGGATGATGCCCCCCTTGAGAGCTCATTCAGGTAAAAAGAGCATGGGTGAGATCTTGAAAAGAGAAACAGGTAGAAAAAAGTGATAGATGAGGAAAAATGAGGAGCAACAGAAGAATGGGTGAAAAAGACTAAAAAATGAAGAAATAGGGTGAAAAGAGGTGAGGAGGGGTGAAATTTTTTATTGGGGGGGAAATGGGCATTGGGGATGAATAAATAGGGGTGGAGGGGTGAAAATTATTCATTTTTACCCTTAAGCATTAGAGAATTTGGAGCAGAGTAGAACAAGAAGTGTGAGAGAGATAGAGAACATGCCACTCCAACAACATTAGGTGGAGCAAGTGAGGATGTATAGGTGGGCACTGAGTAGCGGGGTAGGGGTATGTATGATTTTTTTTGGTCATTTAGGGTGCATTTATGGCTAGTTTAGGGGGGAAAGTCATGTATACACACACTAAACTATGAAAGTTGCCATTCAATGTGCCTGTGATGATTTGAATCACATGCATGACATGGATTGGTGTGCGTGGTGTGTTTTGATCCATGTGTGGGATAAAATAGTGTGGACATTAGGAAATGATGCATGCAAAAATACTTTTTTTTAATTTTATTTTAGCACATCTATCATGGATTAGTGTGCATGGGTGGGGGTTTTAGCATTTGTGTTGCAAAGTAGCACATGTATGTCAAAGTGGTGCAAGTGTTTATAAAATAGCATAGACACTTAGGATAGCAAGCTTGGTAAATTTTGACATTGGTTTTGACTAGATGTAGGAGAGATTGTTGCCCCTCGTGGCATGAGAGAGTGATCACAAATGTTGTGACTGGCAGAGCACAAGAGGAGCATAATTGGGGGTGCTTGTCATAGGTGGGACTATGGTATATGGAACAAATGCCCATCATTAGGGCACACATGGCGATGCTAACGACCTTGACAAAGCAGTGGAGGAGTGACACACATATGTTTCACATGCTGACCAGAGAGATCACGATCACATTAGAGGATGTGTGGAGGATTCTATGGATTTTAATTTGAGGGAGGAGGGTGTACTACAAGGCTTGGGATCTAGATGCAACATTGGTTTGATTATTTGTGAGATCTGATTTGTTGCAGCAGGGGCTCTCACTAGACATAGATGCCTATGGGGGGATGGTGCAGGAGTTACCTCTCATGGTGGTGAGCATTATCTTTGGCATACTACTACCTGAAAATACCAGTTGCTTCTTCTTGATCAGTTTGGTGGAGTGTGTGGGTGACATGAGAGTGTTGGATAAGGAGTTTTCCTAGGGAGCATGCATGCTTGCCCAACTTTACATGGATTTGCACTTGATCACTTACAAGAGAGGATGCAACATAGTGTTAGTGACACTACTTTAGATATGGGCCTAGAAGCACACTGCTTTGCTCAGGCCCATCAGTGACAAAGATGAGAGGTAATGGGGGGATCCGTACATATTTGCATGGGGAGGGAGGTGCTGCTATAAGAATTTGGGGGATCAGCTACACTATCTATACACATATTGGATGAGATGGAGATAGTGGTGTGGAGGCCCTGGGTGGACTGCAAGGTATGGATAGAGGACACCTTTCTACTACAATACATTTAGACACCATGTTATATCATTGGCAGACACCACTACATCATTTAACACTATAGGCCTGATTGGGTACAATGATAGTTTGGAGTTAGGCAGGGGATTTTGGCAAAGGGAATACATGTTTTTATGCAGGTGGCCTGCGAGGAGGATAGGTGGGGTCAGTGGATTGATTTATAGATAGTAAGGTTGGACTAGATGCACCTTCCATTGTTGCATTGGGATGCGAGGGTGGGAGTGATAGATGTAGGGGTCACTCAAGATTATATGGCTTGGTGGGAGGAGCATAGGCCTGTGAGGTTGCCTATCCCGTAGTAGGTAAATGTGTAGGTAGATATTAGGAGGGAAGCAATAGTGGTCTATAGGAGACACCACCAATAGGAGAAGAGAGGGTGGGTGGCTAGAGCACCACCATTGGCTAGAGGAGATGGACAACAAGAAGCTCAATACCCAGCATAGAAGGACAACCTAGTAGGTGTTGCTGCTAATGCAACACACCCAATGTTTCATCGAAACATTGGGGCCCCTCTTTTGATCTTTGGGCTATACTTCTAGTGTCTTGCATTCTTTCGTGGCCCACATCATTTTTTATTTTCTTGAGTGTCATGAATCAATTTGCATCATCTTACTAGACTTGAAATCCTCGTGTTTTGTGAGAGGTGCTTCAAGTATGTGAACCTTTGTTTGGCATTTGGTCTCCACTTATACGCATGTCTCTTCACTAGATTATGGTCTACATGTTACACTCGATTTTATCTCTTGGTTACATTTTCCAAATGTTTGGATACCTATGTGAATTGAGGATGTGTTTTTTTTCTCCTAAGCTCAACATGAATTGAGAGTGTATCATGAATGCAAATATGAATTCAAAACTTCATGCTTGTTAAAATGGATCAAATTGCTAATGTGACATTCTAACACTCCTCTTGTATTTGTAGGTTCTTGGTGTTGGTTTTAATTCCACATGGAGGATGGCGATCAGATGACGTGCATATTGCCAAATTAACCAAAAGTCGGATAAGAACAAAGAAGGAACTCAATATAGGTATGTTCGATCACATCTTCAAATTTTACATCTATGGAGGAGGTTACAACGCTTGATCTACAGTCCACTTGAATCCCATAGTCGAGAGACAAATTATACAATGTCAAACTCAACCTCAACTTTCTCTAAAAAAAAATTATAAATACCATCTTAACTTTAAAATCATATCACATGGAAAAGAAAGGCCATTATATTTCAAAAATAAAATTTAAAATAACATCCTCCTACATTAAAGTTAAAAAAGAAAAGATATATAAAGGAAAGTGGACGTAACATTTTTAAAACCCCTTTTTTAAAGTGATAAAAAATTAAAATCAAAATATAAAAGTGGGCGTGAGATTTGAAGAGGGCCCCATTTCCTAAAGTGATAAAAAGACTAAAATATGGGGAAGTAAGAATTAAGAGGAAGAAATGTGAGGGGGAGCGTATGATTTAAGAAAGTCCCTCTAATTTAAAGAAAAAGGGACGTGGGAATTAAGGAAACCCTACCTTCCCCTTTATATTATAAAAAACATAAAACCAAACATGAAAGGGGTGGGCGTAGGAATTTAAGAGACCCCCTTCCCACCTCTTTTATATTTAAAAAATGTTGAAGATAAAACAGCAAGAGGGTAGGTGTAGGAATTAAAGGGAAATGAGAGGGCCATGGATCATGTGAAGGACAAGAAAATGTCCAATCAAGAGTTTCAAGTGATTATATAGGATTTGAAGGTAGGGGTGCTTGTGAATATAGGGAAACATAGGAGTCCCCTATGTTCATAATAGGTTTTTATTAATTGCTTGCAAGTTAAGTAAAAAATAAAAACCAATAATATATAATGAAAAGGAGACAAAAGGATTTAAATAATTTTTAAAAATGTCTTTTCTCCATTGTGCACAGAGGCCAAGGTTGATTTATGAAGGATTTGAGGAGCATTTTGTATGATGTCAAAAGGTACACTCTGGGAAACGTAAGATTGTGATTTGATATGAAATATTTTTTTATTGGGGTGATGGAGACTACAAATAAGAGGTGGACTCTACGGATGGGGGCATATTTCTCTTCTTTTCATTGTTTCTCTTTGGTTGGTAGCAACATTCTTCTTTTGGAGACTTAGGTTGAAATTCTGGAAGAGTTTGTGAGAGCAAGACAATCCTTCTCGTATGTATATAACATGGTGGGGAAAGCATTGTATTATTTGGTTTGGGTATTCTAAATATATAAGTGCAGAAATTGTATCTTGTTTCAACATTTCACGTAAGTGCATCTCTTCTAAGTCTAATGAATATTTATTTATGGTTTCACTGAGTATCATTTGCACATTTAACATGGTAATGATCTCTTCTTTTGTTTCCATTCACAAATATATTCTTAGAATTTAATGCATTCCCTAGACTCTTGTACAATCCAGAGTATATGTTGAGTAAGAGGTTGATAAGTAGTTGGGGTTATTTATCTTGCATTTGCATGAAATTTATCAATTTAATGAATGTTGTATAGATTAAAAACCCACTTTCTCTCCTCTCCTCTCTTCCTTGATTTCATTTCTTTTCCTTATTTTTCTTTTGAATTTTTTTTATCAATGGTTAGAATAGAGTAGGATATAATTAGACTTATACAGAACCCATCAAACTAAGCCTAAAAATATCTTGCAGTTTTATTTCTCTGAAATGCTACGAAGTCCCTTGTTAAAACAATACACATTTCACAACTGAGCTATCCCATTTAATCATGACCTAGTAACCTTGAGACCTTAGGGAGATCACTCGATCTCCTTTCAAGAGAAGACTTGGCTTCTGACTCTTGAGGTTTGATACTGTGTAGTTTTGCGGGTCAATAGTAGGGAGGGGATGGATAGGGCCAGGAGCAGGAATAGCATAAAGCCATGGATGTGGATGTCCTCGAGGTACAAGGAGAGCAAGGGCATGATTAGGGGGAGGCAGATGACCTCCATGTTTAACTAGCCATGACGATATTAGAGTGGGATGCTCACCAAGTGGAGAGAGAACAAGTGATGGTAGAGAGGGACTAATTCAGAGAAGAGAGAGATAGTCTCTAGTTGGCACATAACTCCTTGCAAATATAGCTACAAAGAGCACAGGGAGAGGCACAAAGGCTAAGGTAGGACTAGGGTTAGGCTTGTGGGTCGGTGAGCTAGTAGAGGTTAGGCTAGACCCTTATAGAGTTGGGTCAAGTAGGGCAATAAGTCATGTATTATAGGTCTCTTTATGAGCAATTTGTACCACTTGAGAAGAGGGTACCATCCTATGCAGAGAGGACATCATTAAGGGCTAGCTAGTCAGCTAGATTAAGTAGGTTGGTGTCAGTAGCTATGTAACCACCTCCTTGATTGCTACCTAGAGGGGTAGGAGCTCCCTTAGGTTCACGTGCGGATAGCGCCAGCCAAGCATAGCTAGGCTATGGCTCCTATTTTTGTATTTATCATGTACATTTATGTATGATAATTTTTTTGGATGTATAGATTTATGATTATGCTCTGCAAAGCTCTGATGTACTCTTTTTTATGGTTATATGAGATGATACAGTTACTCCATGATGTGTTTTTGATTTGTATATGATGCTATGCATGTGATGATGTATATGTAGGTTGATGGATTATTTATGCTTATGTGATGATTATGGATGCACATGTGATGTTTATGATGGATAATCTAAATGGATTGATGTATGTATAGATTAGTTGTGATTCGATGATAATTGATAATTTGATTGATTTTGATGGATGAATATGCATGGAGAGATGTGATTTTGTGGTGCAAGGGGGTACTCCCCTCTTGACAAATATACACACAATTAACAAACAACTCATACAACCAAATACATACAAAATCACAATATCAATTACACATTGACATGGGTAATATTCTGCCCCAATTCAATACTGGATTGTAGCAAAAGGATTGGATTTTATTAATTCAATCAACACACCATGATTCATTGACCAAAATTATGAAACTAGGTCCTCAATTGACCTTTCTCAGCTCACACCTATTTTCATACTACAACCTTCAATCTGAGTCTTCACACCTCTCTCTCCAATCTGCATCTTCTTTATTTTGTGACTTCATACTCCATCTTCTTTTTCTCTGTATCAATCATTCTCCTTTTTCTTTGTATCAATCATTCTCCTTTTCCCCATGTCTACCTTCCACTCTTGACTATGCAAATACAGAGCAATCTATGTGTAGTTCCATTTCAATTACAACCAACATTCTACCAATTTCTTCTTACTGTTTCAACTGTTCCTATGTTCTCCTTTGATAGCCAACTTCAATCTTTTATATTTTATTTTGATCTGGAACAATAAATTCATTTACATCTCCTTACCTCTAATTCCTTATGGCTGGCAATGATTTCCTTTTCTCCTCATTGTCTTGCTATTCATCCCAAGCATTGATCTCCTTCCTCTTTTCTTTGTGGTAGTCTGAACCTCCATTATTTATTTTATTCAATCTATTGGTAGCTAATTTATCTTCTACAACAATTTCTGTATGCTATGGGCAGTGTGCTCTTATTTCCCATATCTCCTCTCTAGCTGTACTCCCTCTTTATCTTTGCTAAAAAGCATCCTCTTTTCTTCTTTTTACCGTTTATTAAATCTACCCTTCAAAAATTTGCTATGCTTAAAATTTTTCCCACATTTTTGTGTAGCTTCATAAGAAAATGTTGTCTTCTCCTCTCCACCTTTTCCACGCCTATGTCTTTTTTTTCTTTCTTTCTTTCTTGTTTTCTAATATAATTTTAAATAAACATTAAATACCTTTTGAAAGGCCCCTCATAATAAATTTGCATGATTTTATTTTTAATTCCGTGATTTACTCTTCCAATCTCATGAAACTATATCAATTTTGAGAAATTGTGACTCAGACAATGTGCGGAATCGGGAGTCGTAGGCGAAAAATTCAAACTTCTCATAATTGAAAGAAAATTGGTGAGTAGGCTCAAAATGATGTCCCAAGGTCCCCTGTAAAAGGATTTTGATCCAAAATTCCATAATGGGCGGGTGCAAAAAGTTGGGGGGCCCAAAAGTGGCCAAACTTAAAAAAAAATTCTAGGTTGGCTAACACGAGCGTGTTATAACGCGCTTACATTATAACACGCTTGCATTATGGTTTGGTGATGCTAAGCCTAAGGCTCGGGAAGACCAAGCCATAACATGAGCGTGTTATTCTTTCCTATTTAAAAAAAAACCTGTTGTTTTTCCTCATTTTCCCATTTCATTTTCTTCTGCTCGTGGCCTACAAACCCTTGAGAGCGCACTCACGTTATTGGAGGTCAAATTCATCATCAAATCATCGTTGATTCATCGTTAAAATGCTACCATGATGTCAGGGATGCCAAAGGAGTAAGTTGTATTTGGTTTTTTGTCTAAATTTGTTGTTAAATAGGTAGGTTTAAGTAGATTTTTGATGTAAATTTCTTTAATTTACATGAAATGATAATGCACCTCCTCCTGCTGAAAATCCACAAAATCCTAAATCACCTGAACAACAAATACCTGCTGAAGAACTCAAACAACAAACTCCTCCATCCATTCCTCGACATGCCCCTGGAACACAAGAAAATCTAATGGGGCAAATTGAAAACAATAAAAAAAAATTGAAGATATAATTGCAAAGTTGAAAGATCCTACAACTTCAACCTCACATAGATCCACGCTTGCTTAATCTCTTGAATCTATGTTATCAAATGTAGATTCAATTAGCAAGCAAATAACAAGTTGGTCTGAAAAGAGGAGAGAATTTAGAGAATACTATGCAGACAAGTTGTCATATGAGTAAGTAAAAAATGAACAAATTATAAAATTGGACTTGTGTTCCATTTTTATAGACCCATGAACAAATCATCCTCTACCCCTTACATGCAAGAGGTTCCCTATCCATTGGTGCAACAACCAAGCGATAAGGGACAATTTTGGGCAGAGGTGGTGGATGGTTTTTGACCATCCTCCATGCAACAATAATGAGGTCCCACAATACTTTTTGAGGAAACTCTACTACGAGTTTGTAAAACATAAAGTGCCAAACTATTTTGATATGTGGGACTTCCGGGATAGAGGTGGGGGGTCAGCACAGGATAGACCAAGGGCACTTGTTGACCCAAAACAACCAGCAATACAAGCACTCACTAGACCAGCCCATGAGCATGTGTCTATCCCTTCCATTGTGAAGGAGAGTGCTAAGGTTGAGACACCTCAGTCCATTAGTGCCTTGACCCAGAGCATCATAGAGCATGCCAGTCCTACAGCACAGTGTGGGCCGGTGGAGAGCTTGAGGAGTAGGGTTCCACCCCATACTTGTCAGGGTTGTGGGTCAGCTTGTGGTTATGACCCCATGGATAGTCAAGACGCAGGTGCATAGGCTACATCTGCAGTTGAGCAGATGGTGATGATAGATACCCTCCTGAGTGAGACTTTCAACCTTGATACTTAGGTAAATATTTGCAAGTTCATTGAATTTAATTTATTAAATTTCATTTTTGAAATGCAAGATTAACTAATTTAGTTTGATGATTTTAATAAAATTTTAGGGTCATACCGTTGATGCAATTTTTAGCAGTTCTCCACCTACATATTACACTACGACATCTACTGTCGGGGTATGTAACTAGTAAACAATTATAAATATTACATGTGAATAACATCATTATATAAATGGTATTCTAATTATTTGATTTTGGATGTTGAATAGGTTAATATTGGAGATTTCACGGCAACACCTGCCAGTGGTGGTGGACTTCAAAGCTTCACTGAGGTAATAAAATAAATAGTTTAACTAATGAATTATACTTATTAAATTTTTGTATTTTATATTCATATCGTTGATTACATTTCATTGCACATCTTTGAAACTCAAATCATTACTAGACATTGCATAACTAATAACTAGATGTTGATAGATGACAAAATTTCAATTATAATATAGTTATTTGAAAAAATGCCTCAAAGAAATGTGGTCTCATGGAATGCCATGACAAGCAGATGCATAGACAAGGACATCACCATGAGACCACATTTCTTTGAGGCATCTTTTCAAACAGCTACCCCACAACCCTACCCCACCCTACCACCAACCTAAACCTAAACTAACACCTTCACTCCCTCTCTGACTTCTTAAAACTAAAATTTGATGCTACTATGGTCCCTCCTTTGTTGACTCTTATACCACACAATAGTCATAAATCTTCATCTAATTTATATATATGCATACATGACTTGTGTGCTTTATTGTGTGTACTTCCATGTTTAGGTGAACATGTGTGTATGTTAGGAGCCATGACTTGCATCACTATTCTAGTTTTCGTAATTGAATAATGTTGTTTATTTTAAGATGATGTAGGCTGCGGAGACACCTCCCGAAGTTTATAGGGCAATGGAGTTTGGTGTGTCCTCTGCGATTCATAGCTCCATACCTTTGATGGGGGTATGAGGCAGATTAGTAAATTTCAAATTACATTCATTGTTATAGTTGTTTATTTTTGAAAAATCAAATGATTATTGATTTGAAGTTTAATTTCTATCTGGATGGTTTCTATAGGACATGACATCACCATAGCCTAATCCCGGTATTGAGACAAATGAGGAGACATATTTTATGGTAGCGGTAAGTGATTATTTTGTTAAATGTTTTATTTTTTATAATGTAATTTCTATATATTAATGTCTATACTTTTTATTGTAACAGCTATAGATCCATGTGTTGGAAAGAGACACTGCTACGCATGGTAGGTGTTGTTATTGATGGAAACTAAGTCTACCTTACACATCCGCATTACATAATTTGTTCATACCAGAAGTCAGAGTGAAGATTTGTCTAAGTCTGAGTAGTCAGAAACAGAGCATGTGGCAGAGTCCAATATCTTGGTCCAGATCTCTCTGGTGGTAAATCACAGTGTACTGCGGATCTAAGGGAGTGATAAGTATTGTCAGGACTATCTAAATCCAAAAATTTAGCCTCCGGTGATGAAGGATTCCAAAGTTATAAGCATCTGAGTATCGGGTTCCAGTTAGTCAGTACAGTCAGAAGAACATGCCGACCTAGTATTTGATCTTGGTCTGGATGAAGAAAAGTTGTTGGTTAAGCAATTTGTAATAATCAGTGGTATTGGCCAACATGATTGATGATTTGAGAACACAAGATTTTGGTCCACATTGTTGACTGTGCATAGATCCAGCTGACAGAGCAAAGTTCTTAATAAATGTTCTAAGTTTTCTTGAAGCTGACTACAGTTGATTGAATTTCTTGATGTGGATATATATAGTTGATGGATTCAAGTGTTTTGAGGAGTGATTGCAATGTGATGATGGATTAAGTGCGAAAAAGGCAGAAAGGAGTGAGAAGGTGAAGATCTAAGCTTAGATTATGGCTAAAGAGTGAAACAGGCTAGAGTAAGGATGGAGTGTGTAAGATTAGTATTTTGTGCTTAACTGGAACTAAATTTTTGCATTGGTAGATGCTATTCAACAGTTCAAACATTTTGTAATCTTCTTGTAATCATTTTTGTAGGTAGTGAGCCTCTTGGAGCAGTGAGTTCTAGGTAGTGTGCCCTGAAGGCATGTGCCTTCCCCATTTGTAATACTTTTAACAGAGTATAATTTCTTGTGGGTTAACCCCCACAGTGGTTTTCCTCTTAACTAGGTTTCCATGTAAAAATTCTGGTGTTATGTGTGCTAATTTTGTTTCTGCTCATGTGTTGTTGATTCATGCTTTCATGGTTATATCATTCATATGTTAATAAGTGGTAAAGAAGTTTAATTGCAGCAAAGGATGAATATTTTTGGGACAACTGATTCACCCCCCTCTCAGTTGTCTGCCCTTATTTCAACAATTGGTATCAGAGCGAGGTTCCTTAGAAGAAGATTAACAACTTGAGGAAGATCTAGGAAGGTTCTTTTCAAATGGGTCCATTTAAGCATTCTGATGGTATCAATCAAGAACTTCAAGTAGCCTTAGATGATCTTGACTTGTCCAAAGCAGAAATCAGAGATTTGCAAGAGAACCTTAAAGATGCTAAAGATTTCATAGAGACCTTAAGAGAAAAAATTGAGCAAATCTAATGAAAAGAGGAAGGAGATACTACTTCAACTAGCAATTCAGAATGAAAACAATGACATGGATGAGGCCCTGAAAGAGAAGATAGAGGAATGCAAGAAATTAGCTAAAGAAGTTGTTGTCCTAAAACATGAGATGGAATTTGGGGTGATGAGACTAACCAAGGAAATTGAAGAAAGGAAGAAGACTGAAGAAAAACTAAATCAATCTTTGAAAGAAAGAACAAAAGAATGCTACAAATTGGACAAAATAATTGGCCATCTAGAGTCTGATCTACATGAAAGCAGGGATAATGAAGAAGAACTTGAAAGGAAAATTGTCATTCTCAAACATGACCTAGAAGTTGCAAATGAATATAAAGAGAAGCACAAGATAAGCTCAGCTAAACTTGAAGTGCTGCTTGAGAGTCAGAAGAAGGCTGATGATAAGCATGGTCTTGGGTATGAGAAAGGTGAAAGCTCTGGATCCGAACAAAGAAATTCTCACTCAAGGAATGGGAGAAACATACCTAGAAGACCTCCGGTAAGACATCCTAATGCTCAAAGGTATCCATCTTTTAATAGAAATTGTTTCAATTATAATAAATTTGGTCATATAGCTACTCAGTGCGGAAGCAGAGTAAATCAAAGTGGTCCATCCTTCTCTGGTCAATGCTTCAAGTGTAAGAGGTATGGTCATAGATCCAATGAATGCAGAAGTATGATAATGAATAACTCTAACAATAGAGGAAATGGCAATTCTTTCAATGGCAAATGCTTTGCATGCAATAGATTTGGACATATGCTAATCAGTGCAGATCAAGAGGAAATCAATCAAATGGGCAAAGAAATGTTGTGTGCTTCAATTGTAACCAATCAGGTCATATTGCAAGATTCTGCAGAAGTAGGAATAATGAAAGAAGAGGTTCGGTAAACAGAAAACTGGATGAGTAGAGACAAGACAAAGGCAAGGGCAAAGTTAATGTAAATGAGATCCATAATGAAATGAACAAGACATGGGTGAAGAAAAGTATAAGAAATTATGGTGATGGGTCCACACCAGAATCTGGTGCTGATAACTCCTTCAGGAATTGAATCAGAAGCTCTGGCTCAGGGGGAGTTTCATTGAAAACCTATTTCCCCCAGCTAGTAAGTAGGGGCCTAAATTTGGAATGATGAGAGAAGATAATTTGGGTTATTGCAGATCATTTGAAAGGATTTCTGGAAGGAAATAAGTGGATATGGTGATTTGCGGAGTGATTCATGAGAAAGTGCATCAAGCAATAGAGTAACTGGATGAAGTTAGGGCAACACATTTATTACAATGGAGAATTAGGTTTTGTAGAGCATAAAAGGTCATCATTTCATCATTTGAATCACTTTGCATTCGAAGAGAACAAGGAGAAGAGCATCTAAGTTGAAATTCCAGGATTTGAAGTGTGACCGACGAATTCATCAGCTAACCCTAATTCCATGGAAGAAAAAAGTATTTTTCTGTGAAGCTTTGAACTTGTAATCTTTTGAGATGGCTACTCCTCTTGTTGTGAATATCACTGAGAGACCTAGGCCAAAATTCAAGAAACATCCTTTCAAGTCCATTGAAGTTGACCCATTAGGAGCCTTTTCTAGTGTCCCACACAGAGTGCTATATGTCAAGGATATTAGGGCATACATCCACGGTAGCATAGATGAATTTAGGAACTTGAAATTGCTGGATTTGTTTTAGAACTACCTAAGGGATGATAACTATGATTTGAAACTAGAATACAAAGCCCTAGAAAGCAAACATTTTCTATAGGTCATTGAATTTCTGACATTCAATGAGAATGAGTGGGTTTGATATGTCTTGAGCTGAATGCATGATGAGTTTATGTGGTTGTTGAAACCATTCAAGATTACAAAGGATGCTATCAGGGTTGTAACTGGGTTAAATTCAACTGGTGGTTTACCCATGTTGAAATCTGTGAAGAACCAGACTGTAACTGATGCAACCGGTGCCAAATTGGACAAAAGGCCAATGACTATAAATGACATTATTGATCTAGATGTTAAGTTTGCTTCAATGGTAATTGGTTACAAAATTTATCACTCCAACAGGGAGAACTTTGTTTCTGGAATGACCATATATGCTGCATACCAAATGTTAAAAGAAAATGCAGATTATGACCTATGTGAGTTATTGTAGAACCAACTAATTGGGAACTTGAACAAAATCAAGAAAGACAAGAAAAACACCTTTAAATATGGCACTTTGGTTCTATGTCTATTTTTCTACTTCATGAATGAGGTGCCTCGAGTAAAGGGTGTGCACTGGACTAATGACGAGCCAGTTGCTATTTAGATAAGAGATCATCTACACAGTATTGGTGACTCTAAAGCACAAAAAATTGGAATTTGGGGATACTTCAAGAATTTTTAGAATATGATGCATTCTAGGGAAAGAGTCCCTAAATCAGTTGTTGAGAAATACAAGAATGAAATCTGTTTCATGGTGGACACTGATCAGTGCTTAATGGAAGCAGTAGAACCCAGAACTGTTTGTGTCATGCCCATGGGGTATGAGGTAGATGAGAAAATTTTGGATATGTATGCCCAACATCTCTTGAGAAAACCCAAGGATGATTTTGTTGAGAGATTTGGGACTTATGAAGAGCTTCATGTGAAGCTACATGTTGAGCTCCGGAAACCTGAATCTAAGAGAAAGATTCAAAGGCAAGTTGAAATGTATGCTGAAAGCATTGGTATAACAAGAGAAGTTGTGAGACAAAATAGAGAAAGGATAGAGAAAGATGAGAAAGAGAAGCAAGAAAAAGAACAGGGAAGTGTTCTGATGGAATCCTCCTCTAAGCCAAGATCTACAATAAGTACAGGCATAACCTCTGGTGCATCACCTTCTTCTGCTGCAGAAAAACCCTCCGGTAAGAAACGAAAAAGGACTAAAGTAAAAAGCAAAAGAAAATATGTCAGTGTGGAGAAAGTGGATGAAGAAGAAACTGACTTAGATGATGAGGTTAAAGAGTTGAAGGCCTTCGGAACTAAAGCTACTAAATTGTCTAAGGAGAAGCCCTCTGAAAGCATGAAGTCAAGAAAAAGGCATAAGCCAGAAGCTGGTGCTAAGAAGCCAATTCCTTCTGTAGAGGACATTGTTAAAACAATCACTGTAGATGGAAACCTAAAACCAATAACTAAATTCTATGATCATTACAGTGATGCTGACAAAAGAATTTTGGAAGATGCTATTGTAAAATATTTGAATGTATTAAACAGAGCACTAGTGGAGATTTTATCAGAAGTTCCTAAGAGCTTAAGAAACATTCTGGAAATAAGAAAAGAAGCTGCTAAAGCAAAAGATCTAGACCTAAGGGAACATGTAATGTCCAATCTGTGTGCAGTAATCTTCAGAAAAGAAGTAGATAAGATTCTTAAAGAAGTTAAAGATGAATTCAGAAGCAAAATCAGGATGAATAAGTTGATGATTGGAGATATAGAGGAAGTTGTTCAAGAAAATGAATAAATTCTAAGGAAAGCACTAGACAAGAACAAGTTCTATGTGGTTACAGAAGAACCGGTTGATACTGAGGATGCATCAATTCTAAATAATGAAGAGCAGTGGAAAAATAAGCAACAAACCGGAGTAGGTGATGACTCCACTCCAGAAGAAGAAGCATTGAATAAAGAAGATGAAGAAATGATGGAAGAAGAAGAAGTAAAAGAAACCAATGATGGAATTCATTCCCCCATTCTAGATGTTGAGGAACATGATAAAACTACCACTGAGGATACAAAAAATCCTCCAGAAGAAAATGTAGAATATATTTTTGAGATAGACAAAAGCAAGAATGCTTTTGTCACGTCCCCATATTAAGGCATTGTTTAAATTAAAGATTTAAACATCCTGATAAAGAAAACAACTAAATTGCCTTCGTAAATATCAATTCGAAATAATATATATTATTAAAATAATATTATTATTAAAATAATATTATTATTATATGAATATTTTAAAATATAAAAAGAAATAATAGCAATTTAATCATAATTATCATAAGATGATATTATGATTATAATTATCAAATATAAACATTAATTATATAACATATAATATATAAATATGATAATAAATATAAACATAAATAATAAATATATATTTTCATTGCATATTATAAAAGGCACTTTATATATATGTGAGGATCGAGCCTCTTAAAAGAGACATTGATTTCTTAGTAAACGGTGTTTAACAAAATAAGTTAGCAAATATATTAATGGTAATTATTATCACCAATAGTGGTGATGGTTGGGTATGAAGCCCATCAAACACTTAAATAGGGAATCATAATAAGATATATATGATCATCAGCGGAGGAGAAAAAAAAGGGCAGTCTAAGAAAAAGAAAAACAACAGATCAATAAACAATAAAGAATAACAGCATTGAGAGTTATCAAAGACACAACAAAGAGAAATTACAAGGAAGATATGGGACATACAAGGTACATCTGCAATTATATTGGGTATGTTTTTCATTAAGTATTTAAATATAGAATATAATATATGTTAGTAATATTCTAGTATAGATTGTGTAAAATAAATAGTGGATTCAGAAATGAATAAAGTTAAACAAATAAAGATATCAATAGAATGAATTGATTTCATGATCGTAAATAAGAAATGTAATGCTAGAATAATATAATTATTATAAAAGTAAATGAATTCTGATTAGAAGTAAAATTAAGTATTAGTTAATTGTCTCATGCGTGAAAGTAAATAGGAATGATATAACTATAAGATAATGATGTGAATCTAAGATATGGGAAATAAATTAAAAAAAGAATATTCAATAAATAAATATAATTAGATCTACATTATATTTATATATATATTTCTGATTTATAAGTAAGAAAGATATCATAAATATATATAGGGAGGAATTATTCAAGTATATATATATATATATATATATATATATATATATATATATATATATATATATATATATATATATATATATATATATATATATATATATATATATATATATATATAGAGAGAGAGAGAGAGAGAGAGAGAGAGAGATTATAACAAATACTATAATATATAAATATTAAAGAATAGGCGAAAGTGAATAGAATCCAGTGAGCAGATTGAACAAGACAAGCAACATAAAGAGGTACGTGCACTTTCGTTATTAATAGGTTAGGCAATATAAATGTTGTAGAAGAATAATATGAATATAAATAAATGAATACTACTTATATCAGCATAATAATAATTGGAATATATTACCATCATTGATGTATATACATTCATTTTGTATAAGTATGCATATAGAATAGGTATAATAATATAAGAATAAATAGGAGTGTAGAAATAAGGCAAATCTGCATACATATATGAAAATGGATATAAATATGAATATGAAAGTGAATATAAAAATGATTATGAATATGAAAATGGGATTATGAGATCATAAGCATGACATAAGTATGAAAGGATATTAATTAGATAACTAGAATAATGATATGAAATGGAAAATAGAACTCTAATGTTCTCTTTTACAAGTTGAAATTGTGCAAGGTCAAGGAAAAATTTCAGCTTGCTAGAAGGGGACATTACAAGTGGTATCAGAGCATTCAACTTGCCATCCTATGAGGAAATTTGATGCAAGCTTACTCAAGAAGGTACAACACGCGTAACAACAACAACCAAATGGACAAGGAACTCACATGAGCCAAAGGGGTTCTTCCTTCTAATGAAGGGTTCTGCCTTTGGGTTTAGAGAGAGATGTGCTCTTCTAGATACGTCACTCATGATGAGAAACAATTAGTCCACATAAGCCAAAGGAGTTCTGCCTTTGGGTCTAGAGAGAAATGTGCTCTTCTAGACACGCCACTTATGATGGAAATAATAAGTTCACATGGGCCAAAGGGGTTCTACCTTCTAATGAAGGGTTCTACCTTTGGGTCTAGGAGAGATGTGCTCTTCTAGATACGCCACTCATGATGAGAAACAATAAGTCCACATAAGCCAAAGGGATTCTGCCTTCTAGTGAAGGGTTCTACCTTTGGGTCTAGAGAGAAATGTGCTCTTCTAGACACACCACTTATGATGGAAGTAATAAGTCACATGGGCCGAAGGGGTTCTGCCTTCTAATGAAGGGTAATGAAGGGTTCTGCCTTTGGGTCTAGGAGAGACATGCTCTTCTAGATATGCCACTCATGATGAAGAAATGATAAGTCCACATGAGCCAAAGGGGTTCTGCCTTTGGGTCTAAGAGAGATGTGCTCTTCTAGATACGCCACTCATGATGAGAAATGATAAGTCCACATGAGTCAAAGGGGTTCTACCTTTTAGTGAAGGGTTTTGCCTTTGGGTCTAGAGAGAAATGTGCTCGTCTAGATATGCCACTTATGATGGAAATGAAATGTTCACTTGGGCCAAAGGGGTTTTGCCTTTGGGCCTAGAAGAATTGGATCACCAGGATACACCTAAAGATTAATGAAGGCCTTAGGGTAACACCTAAGGAGAAGGCTTTAGGGTAAAACCTAAAGATTAATGAAGGCCTTAGGGTAAAACCTAAGGAGAAGGCTTTAAGGGGGGAGACATTATCTCATCATCAACCCCTAGGATCATGCTATACGTTATCTTATTATCAACTTGCTTAAGCAATCAAAGTCTTACTTACAACACCATTAGATTCATCTTTTGGGATTTTCATCAATATTATTTCATTTCAAATCTCCAATCTCAGAATATCAATACTCCCAAAGTTTTCTTTAAACAATGAAAAATTCTTCCTTCTTGCATTCATTTTATTAACTAAATTTCCTCAATCATATTGCTATTCAAAATCAAATCAAATCTTCTTTGATCATGACATCATATAATCAATTACTCCTCAAATAACCTAACTCTTCTCGATTTTGAGGTCAATAACATATGAGACCGAATCTCGTGACCAAAGATCAAGATGCATCTTGGAATCTCAATACTCTCAAATCATCCCATCATTGTTAATCAAAACATCAAACAAATACTCTTTTGATTACAAATTCTCTTTCATCTAAAATCAAACCATGACTTTGTCTCAACACATTGAAGGTAAGCGTTAAAGTGCAAGGTAACTCGTTGTGATTGCTTGAGGACAAGCAATCTTGAGTGGGGAGGGCTGTCATGTCCCCATATTAAGGCATTGTTTAAATTAAAAATTTAAACATCTTGATAAAGAAAACACCTAAATTTCCTTCATAAATATCAATTCGAAATAATATATATTATTAAAATAATAATTATTATATGAATATTTTAAAATATAAAAAGAAATAATAGCAATTTAATCATAATTATCATAAGATAATATTATGATTATAATTATCAAATATAAACATTAATTATATAACATATAATATATAAATATGATAATAAATATAAACATAAATACTAAATATATATTTTCATTGCATATTATAAAAGGCACTTTATATATATATGTGAGGATCGAGCCTCTTAAAAGAGACACCGATTTCTTAGTAAATGGTGTTTAACAAAATAAGTCAGCAAATATATTAATGGTAATTATTATCACCAATAGTGGTGATGGTTGGGTATGAAGCCCATCAAACGCTTAAATAGGGAATCATAATCAGATATATATGATCATCAGTGGAGGAGAAAAAAAAGGGTAGTCTAAGAAAAGGAAAAATAGCAGATCAATAAACAATAAAGAATAACAGCATCGAGAGTTATCAAAGACACAACAAAGAGAAATTACAAGGAAGATACGAGATAGACAAGGTAAGTCTACAATTATATCAGGTATGTTTTTCATTAAGTATTTAAATATAGAATATAATATATGTTAGTAATATTCTAGTATAGATTTCCAATGATGGCATGGTTCGGTGGTTAAGTCGCTCAGGATGTAGTGGCGGCCACCAGAGTTCAAACCCCCGCTGGGCCAACGAGCTCGCAAGGCTTTACGCCTTCGCTGGGCCAATGAGCTCGCGGGTTTGAAGTGTTCTTCCTAGGGGATGAGGTCCCCCAGTTGTGGCCTCACCGGTTCATTGCTTCGGGCAAAAGCATTCGCGTGGAGCCAGAGGGCGTGTCGCACCAGCGTCGCCGGTCACGTTAAAAAGTTTACTAGGCGCATTTAAAAAAAAAGAAAAAAGTATAGATTGTGTAAAATAAATAGTGGATTCAGAAATGAATAAAGTTAAACAAATAAAGATATCAATAGAATGAACTGATTTCATGATCGTTAATAAGAAATATAATGCTGAAATAATATAATTATTACAGAAGTAAATGAATTATGATTAGAAGTAAAATTAAGTATTAGTTAGAAGTAAAATTAAGTATTAGTTAATTGTCTCATGCGTGAAAGTAAATAGGAATGATATAAACTATAAGATAATAATGTGAATCTAAGATATGAGAAATAAATAAAAAAAGAATATCTGATAAATAAATATAATTAGATCTACATTATATTTATATATATATATTTCTGAGTCATAAGTAAGAAAGATATCATAAATATATATAGGGAGAATATATATATATATATACACACACACAATAATTTATTAATAATATATATAATAATATAATATAGAGATATATTATTAATATTATAAAAAATACTATAATATATAAATATTAAAGAATAGACGAAAGAGAATAGAATCGAGTGAGTAGATTCAACAAGACAAGCAACATTTAAAGAGGTACGTGCACTTTCCTTATTAATAGGTTAGGCGATATAAATGTTGTAGAAGAATAATATGAATATAAATAAATGAATACTGCTTATATCACCAGCATAATAATAATTGGAATATATTACCATCATTGATGTATATACATTCATTTTGTATAAGTATGGATATAGAATAGGTATAATAATATGAGAATAAATAGGAGTGTAGAAATAAGGTAAATCTGCATACATATGAAAATGGATATAAATATGAATATGAAAGTGAATATAAAAATGATTATGAATATGAAAATGGGATTATGAGATCATAAGCATAAGGACATAAGTATGAAATGATATTAATTAGATAACTAGAATAATGATAAGAAATAGAAAATAGAACTCTAATGTTCTCTTTTACAAGTTGAAATTGTGCAAGGTCAAGGAAAAAAGGGGATATTACAGCTTCTGATAAAGATGTGCAGAAAAGGCAGAAGTAGAGAAAAGGAATGAAAATAATGAGCAGGACAATATGACTGACTCTCAAAAGGGAGGAGATGGAGGCCCTGAAGAGCACAAGTCTGAAACATCATTTTGGGCAAGAGACACTGCAAAAGCAGTGAAAGAAATTTTGGAAAGAGATAAACAAATTGAAGAAGATCAGGACATAATACAAGGTCAATCAATTTTAATACTTTATCACTGGTGCAGAAGATAAAATTGGCCTCTATTGCTCAAGCCAAGGCAAGAGAAGATATCTTAAAGTCTCACATAGAAGATAGCGAGTTGCTTGACCTTGCATCTAGGATTTTGGAGAAGATAATGCCCAAATTTTAGAAGGATTCAACAACATCTTCCTCTAGCCAGTTGAAAAGTCTAATAATCTTGGTAAGTTCTCATTTTGAAACTCTAGAGAAATCTGTAGAAGTTAAAGTAAAAAATGAATTCAATGAGAAAAGGTTTGCTGAGATAAAGAAAATAATTAGCTATGATAGATCTGAGCTTGATACCAATGTAAAGACTATTCAAAATGCCCTATCTGAAGGTGCAGAGATCTATAGGTTTTGTCTAAATAGATCTAAAGCTATTGAGGATATTGAGAAAAGGATTAAGGACATAGAGCTCAAATTGTATAATATATCTTAGACATATAATCCTTTAACTAAGTCTGTCATTACCAAAGAATGTCAAGTAATGAGTCTCTAGAAAGAATTGAGTAATTTGGAGAAGAAAAAGGCCAAAACTCTAGGCAAATTAGATGAGCTTTGGGGACTGATCTCCCCTAAGATAGAAACTATGTATGATATATTGGCAGAGTCCCAAGCAACAACTACTACTAGTGATCCTACTAACCTTCAAAAGGCATAATCACTGGCATTTTTGTTCAGTGGGCACATATCTATCTTGGGCAGTATTAAAAAGAACTGGGACAATGAATTTACAAATTTAAAAAACATTTTTGGTGATATCTTTTTGCTGATGAATAAAGCCTAAGAACTGTATGCGGAAGTATGTAGAGTTTTGACCCTTGTACATAAATTTTTTGCATAAAATTTGGTTTACGGACCCCACCCTTTGCCATTGATGTCAAAGGGGGAGTGAAGAGCAGTGAAAAATAGGGAATCCAGTAAAGGGGGAGCATTGGAGAATAGTGAAAAGCATAAGTGTAAAAAGTAAGGGGTAGTTGTTCCAACACTTAGTCATTTTTCACTAAGTGTTGCCATCAATGCCAAAGGGGGAGATTGTTGGTAAGAGACACTGCTACACATGGCAGGTGTTGTCATTGATGGAAACTAAGTCTACCTTACACATCCGCATTACACAATTTGTTCATACCAGAAGTCAGAGTGAAGATTTGTCTAAGTCCGGGTAGTCAGAAACAGAGCATGTGAAACTAGTAGCTTGGTCTGGATCTCTCTGGTGCTAAATCACAGTGTGCTACACATTTGAGGGAGTGATAAGTATTATCAGGACTATCTAAATCTATAAATTCAGCCTCTGGTGATGAAGGATTCAAAAGTTATAAGCATCTAAGTATTGGGTTCCAGTTAGTCAGTACAGTCAGAAGAAGAACATGCTGACCTAGTATTTGATCTTGGTTCAGATGAAGAAAAGTTGTTGGTTAAGCAATTTGCAATAATTAGTGGTATTGGCTAACATGATTGATGATTTGAGAACACAAGTTTTTGGTCCGCATTGTTGATTGTGCATAGATTTAGTTGACAGAGCAGAGTTCTTAATAAATGTTCTAAGTTTTCTTGAAGCTGACTACAGTTGATTGAATTTCTTGATGTGAATGTATATAGCCAATGGATTCAAGTGTTTTGAAGAGTGATTGCAATGTGATGATGGAGTAAGTGCAAAAAAGGTAGAAAGAAGTGCGAAGGTGAAGATCTAAGCTCAGATTATGGCTGAAGAGTGAAACAAGGCAGAGTAAGGATGAAGTGTGTAAGATCAGTATTCTGTGCTTAACCGAAACTGAATTTTGTATTGGTAGATGCTATTCAGCTGTTCAAACATTTTGTAGTCTTCTTGTAATCATTTCTGTAGGCAGTGAGCCTCTTGGAGTAGTGAGCTCTAGGTAGTGTGCCCTGAAGGCATGTGCCTTCCCTATTTGTAATACTTTTAACAGAGTATAATTTCTTGTGGGTTAACCCCCACCATGGTTTTTCCCTTAACTAGGTTTCCACGTAAAAATCCTGGTGTTGTGTGTGCTAATTTTGTTTCTGCTCATGTGTTGTTGATTCATGCTTTCATGGTTATATCATTCATATGTTAATAAGTGGTAAAGAAGTTTAATTGCAGCAAAGGATAAATATTTTTGGGACAACTGATTCATTCCCCCCTCTCAGTTGTCTACCCTTATTTCAACACCATGAACAACTAAATAGGAGGAGTAGCCCTTGGGTTCGTAGTAGACCACCCTCATATGCGTCTCCATCCACTCAAAGATCAAAGGCTGCCCATGATATATTCTCTTCACCGAACAGAGGGGAATGGCATATATTATTGTAACCTAGAGATGGACATATATTTTGTATTGCATATAGTTGACATTGTATGCCTATATGGTATTCTTGTAAGCCTATATGGCTATTTTGTATATATGTTATACTTATATCAATAGATATTGATGTATGCCTATATGGATATTTGGTTAATACAAATCATTTTTGTTGATCATTATGTAATATGGATAGGTGCAGTGTAGATCATTTTTGTATGCCTCTAGGTTTCAAAAGTTAATTGTCAAAGAATTCATCCCAATTAATGATAAGAGAATTTGAGTTTTGGGTTGAAAGTTTTAGTCTCTCAAAACTAGACATGGCTGAGAAAATAGAGAAAGGAAGATTGGTTAAATGGATAAATGGAAAGCAAGTTTTTATGTTCACATCATGATCTACATGCTATTGCACAATCTTGCATGTTAGCCTTAGTCACTCACATAGCAATGTACAACCTTGTGCATAAGTCCTTGCATCATGTGCCACCTAAACAATGCCACTTGATCCAACATAAAGTTCATGGTTCCTTGCACCATGCATAATTCACATAGTGATAGGAATCATTTTGTGCAACTCAAAAGACACCCTATAAATCTTACACAACCCTTTGGATCATGTGCCATTTGCACAACACTAAGGATCATGTCTCATAGTTTCATAAACAACTCTATCTAATTTATGTGTCACATCTACACCTATGTACACTACTATTTACAGGGTCTACATTCTAAAACTTGATACAAAACCATGTGCAACACCCAATAACACTACACAACATTTCAATTTGCACACGCAACCATATTGGGATGCAAAGAGTATGTTTGTTGTCTTGAATAAGATAGTCAAAATTATATGCTTATGACCACCTGATGACCATTGTGGTTATTAAATGTAATTCCTCTTATATATAAGGCAAGGTTATGAGAGTACATTGAGTCTTACCTAATTTGAGTATGCAACATAACAATGGGGCTATAGGCTTCCATAAGTCATCAACAATCCCTTTGAGAATGTGGTTAATATTATAAATGTATACTTTGCATCGCACCATGTTAATATGTATCATGTCATCACATTTACCAATTTGACTCTAATTCCATAAAGTAATTCCCTACCCAAAAATATGTTAGCTTGAAAGCCTTGTTATGACATTGTATTGATTGTGCAGAAGGTTGCATACCACTACCCCAACTCTTTGCAAGATTGCTATGAAATATGATAAGCAAGATAGGTGCAGTGTAGATCATTACATAATGATAGTGTAGATCATTACATAATGGTAGAGCCATGAAGTGTAGAGGGTTTCAAATATCACAAAAGTCTAAGTTCAAGCCTAATAACACAGTGACCTAAAGGTGGAAGAAGATGAGGGTTGAACAACATGGATATGACAACATGAAGATGATATTAAGGTTTAGAAGAGTAGCCTAACAGAGGTCTATTTCAAGCCTAATAGGGGTCTAAGATTGCAGTGATGGAACAATGCAGTGAAAGAATAAAACAAACCCTACAGAGATAGTACTAGAGAACAACGTCAAGGTGAACCAAGATAAAAGAACAAGCAGTTCATATATGACTATGTTGACTACTAGAACAAGTATGTTAACAACCATAAGATGCATGTTAATATGTGAAGACTATAACAATTATAGCAAAGGCAATGTGTGAGGATATCACCGGTACAATTTAGCTCAGACTATTTCGACATGTTTGGGTGTGAAATAGGACCATGCCTAGCCTAAATGTACCCATTTAGATGTGTTAGAACTGTCAGTTTGGTTGCATCAGGAGCAGGATGAAAGTTACACCCCTTTGTAACTTTACACTACCTCCTTCTGATGATTTTTGGGGTAGTAGAAAACCTTTCACCACGGGCAAAGGCCTCAGAGATATCAAAAACTAAGAGAGGTTATTATAGAGGGACCCGATGTGAACCCATAGCCTTAGAAATAATATTTCTAAGTGTCATCATTTTTGAGTAACAACTCGTCAAATATTGTTGCATTTTTGCACTTTAGACTCTTCAGGGATATCGCCAGTACAATGTAGCTCGAACTATTTCGGCATGTTTGGGTGCAAAATAGGACCTTGGCTAGCCTAAAAGTACCCATCTAGATGCGTTGGAACTATCATCTTGGTCGCATCAGGAGCATGATGAAAGTTACACCACTTTGCAACTTTACATTACCTCCTTCTGACAATTTTTGGGGCAAAAGAAAATCTTTCACCACAGGTAAACCCCTCAGAGATATCAAAAAATGAGAAAGGTTATTGTAGAGGGACCCTATGTGATCCCATATCCTTAGATGAAATGTTTCTAAGTGTCATGGTTTTCAAGTAACAACACGTCAAAGATTGCTGCCTTTCTGCATTTTGGACTCTTTAGGGATATTACTGGTACAATGTAGCTCAAACTATTTCAGAATGTTTGGGTGCCAAATAGGACCATACCTAGCCTAAATGTACCCATCCAGACATGTTGGAACTATCAGTTTGGTCACATTTACACCCTTTTGTAGCTTTACACTACCTCCTTCTGATAATTTTTGGGGCAGCAAAAAACCTTTCACCACAGGTAAATGCCTCAGAGATATAAAAAATAGAGAGGTTATTGTAGAGACCCTACATGATCTTGTAGCCTCAGACAAAATGTTCTAAGTGTCATATTTTCTGAGTAACAGCTTGTCAAAGATTGCTGCCTTTTGCACTTTGGACTCTTCAGGGATATCACCGGTACAATGTATCTTGAACTATTTCAGCATGCTTGGGTGGAAAACAGGACTATGCCTAGCCTAAATGTAGCCATATGGACATGTTGGAACTGTTAGTTTGGTTGCATCAGGAGCAGGACAAAAGTTACAACCCTTTGCAACTTTACACTACCTCCTAATGATTTTTGGGGCAGCAGAAAACCTTTCACCATGGGCAAACACATTAGAGATATCAAAACCTGAGAGAGGTTATTGTAGAGGGGTTCTACATGATTGTGTTTCCTTAGATAGAATGTTTCTAAGTATCATGGTTTTTAAGTAACAACTTGTCAAAGATTGCTGCCTTTTTGCACTTTGGACTCTTCAGGGATATCGTCAGTACGATGTAGCTCGAACTGTTTTGGTATGTTTGGCTGCAAAAAAGGACCATGCCTAGCCTAAATGTACCCATCCAGATGCATTGGAACTGTCAGTTTGGTTGCATCAGGAACAGGACAAAAGTTACACCCCTTTACAACTTTACACTACCTCCTTATGATTTTTGGGGCAGTAGAAATCCTTTCACCACAGGCAAACACCTCAAAGATCAAAAATTGATAGAGGTTATTGTAGAGGGATTCTACGTGATCACGTAGCCTTAGATGGAATGTTTCTAAGTGTCATGGTTTCTGAGTAACAACTCGTCAAAGATTGCTGCCTTTTTGCAATTTGGACTCTTCAAGGCTATCGCCGGTACAATGTAGCTCGAACTATTTCAGCATGTTTGCGTGCCATTCCTAGCCTAAACGTACCCATCTGGACATGTTGGAATTGTTAGTTTGGTTGCATTAGGAGTAGGACGAAAGTTACACCCCTTTGCAACTTTACACTACCTCCTTCTGGCGATTTATGGGGTAGCAGAAAACCGTTCACCGCGGGCAAATGCCTCAGAGATATCAAAAACTAAGAGAGGTTATTGTAGAGGGATTCTACGTGATCACGTTTCCTTAGACATAATATTTCTAAGTGTCATGGTTTCTAAGTAACAACTCGTCAAGGATTGCTACCTTTTTGTAATTTGGACTCTTCAGGGATATCACCGGTATAATATCGCTAGTATGGGTGTAAGGTATTAACTCAGATTTTAGAGCAAAGTAAAGACTAGGGTTTTTAGGAGGTTGAGGACTAGATAACCCTAACCATAATACAACCTAAGTTCTGAAGACCACATGATGAACATAGAAGGTTATCTAAGACAAATTAAACAGAGAGTATAACACAAACAAAACTTACCAAACTAGGTCTTTAAAGACAATACCATATTTTGTGATCAACATCAACATCATGAGGACATTGAAGAAATCTTTGACACATGAAGACATTGAGAACACTGAAGACAAGGAGCACAAAGAAGTATGAAGACATGAACAATCTCCTATCATGAGGAAGAACCACAACCTAATCTAACCCCTGAAAACATGACATGTTATGATGAAGAACCAAAACCAAATCCAATGATCCAATAGCATGAACCAATGACATAAGCAACTATGTCCTGCTATTGTAACATGATAAACATGAATTTTATGAACTAACATTCAAACCCTGTGACATGAATCTTGATATGACATGAGTGAAATATGAGTGAATAGGATTAAGACCAATAAGGATCAACTTCATCCATCACTTAGATCTAACCCCATGAAGCATAACATGATGATGATGCAAACATCAAATGTTTACCATAGAAAACAAATCAAACCAATCATGAGGCCTTCATTGCTCAAGTTGATACCACTGCTTGAGTGAGATCTTCACTATTCAAGTTCATGCCTTGTCTTGAAGCACTACAACTCTGTGCATCACATCACGTCACAATATTCACTGTATATGTGTAAAAATGCATCAGCAAATAAAAAAAGACAAACCTATTTAAACTTACAAATTAATGTGCACACTTACAAATTAATGTAACATGACTTTACAAAATCAATGTGAATACTTACAAATTAATCCAATGAACCATCCGAGTCTGTTCTACTCTTTATTGTGTCAAGTATTGCCTCATGGTCAGACTCACACACCTTCCACAAGGTCTTGTTCAAAGGTTTACCTTGAAATTGTATCAAATGAACATTGGATGCCACAATAAGGTTTGAGTAATGAAGAATCTTCTGATGCATGTCAAAGTCCTCAAATAGCCAAACATTAACACTCTTATGTGGGTACCTTCTAAGCCATGTTCCAGTAACAACCACTGAGCCTGTAGGGTATTTGATGTTTTCTCCATCTATAACAAGGGCCTCTAATTTCTTTTTGGCCTCAACACAACAACACAAGTAATAATCTATTCCCTCTTCGTTATCTTCATCTACAATAACTACATAAACGTGCCGTACAATGATATGTGTAGCAAATTAGATGAAATTAGTCAACATTACAAAAACACTACAAAGTAAGATAACATTAGGAATTTTAAAAAACTATGCAAGTAGATATATTACTTGGTTGAACTAGATATGATATGTGGTGAAAGTCAACTGACGATTCCATCTCTGTCAGTTCCAGTGCTGTCGAGGGTTGATACGTGTCAAGTGGGCTAAGATAATTTAATTGCCATTCGCCAACCCACTCCTTTGACTCGCACTCATTCCAGGCTTGAATTGTACATGAAGAACAAAAGCATGCCATTTACTGCGTATGGATACTCCATGAACCTGCAATTTAGCTTCTGAAAGAGTGTAGCTCACTTGATCCTGTCAGTGTACAACAATCCTCATATGGTGCAATGTTAGTATCATCTATCAACCAAAAAAATCTATGAACTGAAGACTTACCTTCATTACCTGGATCCATCGAAGCATTACACCAATCGACGATTGATTTTGCATATGTCAACTTTGGATTGTCTTTGTACTTTAATTCTTCTCGTGCTATGGCTTTTTTGATACATGCTCTTACACCATCATGCTCCCCCTTTCCATGCCTGACCTCACAAATGTTCCACATATGTTGAACACCTGTAATATTATGCCTCCTGCTCAGCCAATAGAAATTCCACGAGTTCTTGAATTGTGATGCATAGTTATCTGACCATATGATATACTGACTGAATGATATGCCCCTTCTAGCCAAATCATTGTAGAACACCTAAAAGCAACCTTGTACAAACTCTGTAGAATACGTGTGATCATCGTTAATATAAAAATGATACTCCCTTATGATATTTCTGTCATCCTCTGTACTATCATTCACATGAATGAATGAGATGTGCACAAATATAGAAACCTATGTGGAGTTGTAATATTGTGATTGCAAATCACACTGTGGTTGTGGATTGTAGTTCTCTGCAAAGTTGATGACTAAAACAATGCTACCAACTAGAAATGTGTCCTTGCATGACTTGAATTGCAAGTCTAACCATTGATCTCTATGGGCATGTCTTGCATAGTCATACACTATACTATCATGAAATATAGACATAAACTAATACACTGGAATCTTTTGAATAACCAATTCACACCTCTTTGGTTCTTTGCCATATTTTGTATTATATGCCATTGTTTTATACTTGCCAAACTCTACTAGTTTGTTTCCACCCGCATGTGTTCTTTCCATATGTTCACATATTGGCATACATTGCAAGCCACCGCAATGCTGACATGTTCCATCCAAGCATAATTTTCTGTAGAATATTTGACCTTCCTCTCTTTCACATAAAATTCTTGATATGAAGTCTCTTAAAGATGTTGGTGGGGCATGTATGCCAAAATCCTACAAAACATTGTTAGTATGCAAATCTAAACATATAGACTGATAAACATAGAAATGGTTAGAAAATTCAATATGTAATCTACAACAACAAGTAGTGCACGTGTGATTTATATTGACATAGAAATGTTTTAGCATTTCAAAAATTTTTTGACAAATTTTAATTTGAGGATACATCTTTAGAAATTTACCAAAAAACTATGTTTGAGTCATATCCAAAAAATGCTTTAGATGTGGCTCATGGTTCTGACTACCAATTCTCCTTCTTACCACATCCCTTTGATTTAGAGATACCCTTATGTAATTCTTCCAAAAGTCTTCAATTAGTGATCTCAATGCTTTAACAATTAGTTTATCTTTTCATGGTAGTCTCCCCGAGAATGCCCATAATTCATTGGCATTGGTGTCCTCAATTCTTTGGCACCTTCCAACGGCTCTTGATAAAGTTTTCCTATTAATTCTTAATGCTTGACTCGTCTTTCTAATGAGACGGGCTTTCATCTTTTGACTACTTACTATAGTCGATGTAATGACATGCCGTGTTGCATTACTATCTTTTGTGCGTGAGGTGTTACCCACACTCTCATATGCACTCATTAGATTCTTGACAATAGATTTTTCACTTGAAGCCTCTGATGTTCTCAACCTAAGAATCTTCATGATGGACCTATACTTTATACTTCGCATCATTTTAACGAATAGTTGACATCTTGCGGTCTCATTTAACTTTTCAAAGAACAATCTCCAAATCTTATGAACATATCTTCTACAAGTGCATTTTGGAATCTTACCTTCCATTGGCTGCAAAATATTCTCATCAATATCAATCAAATACTTTGGCTTTCTATGCAAAATTCTAGGTGGTGTTAAGATAGGTAAATTCATCTCAACATTAGGAATTTCATCAATATTTAAATGAGATGGGCTAGATGGCATACCTTCGATCGAAGATGGAATAGATGACATACCTTAAGGTTGAGGTGGGAACGATGGCATACCTCCTTCCTTACATGTGAGTGATGATGTACTCTCAACTTGAGATGCAGTAGATGGTGTCCCTACATGTTGACTTGCGGTAGAGGATGTGTCTCCAACTACAGTATTCAAATCTCTCATAGTACAAAGTTTTTGCACTTGTTCCCTTTGTGTCACCAATACCATATCTCTTTTTGATGGTTGCAGTTCCTCTTCAATTGGCATGTCTTCATTTATCGTGTCCAATTTCCTCTTCTCACGAAATTCCCTCATAGCCACTGCTTTATTTGCATTCTTAGCTTCTATCTCTTCCTGTGTTGGTTTAATTCTTGATCATTTCCTCGGCATGACAGAATTTATCTGTAGCATGATAAAGAGACAAATAATAGTTCCTAAGAAATGAATGCATACAAATAACTGAAATATATGTCATTCAACCCTTCATACAAAATGTACATACAATCATCATGTAGAACAGTAAATGTCACTCAACCAAAATATGTACAAAGCATACAAAGTATTATTGCAGCCATACAAAGCATTATTGCACAATGTTATTGCATCCATACAAAGCATTATGGTACAAGGTTTACTTCAGTTCTATGAGGATAAGGACAAATGAGAGTCACCTATTGAGGCTACAAGTGAAGAGTACATGGGATTTCATGTTGGCTACAAGGTTGAAGATGTGGGGGGGGCCTTAGTGCTAGTGGCATCAAACATCTCAATCATCTCTCCTTTCACCATGATCTAGGGTTTAGGGAAGATGTGGGTGAGACCTTGGTGCTAGTGGCATCAAACTACCTACACTTACTTGCGGATAGAGATCATCTCCTCACACATGAAGATTCAACTTGTAGCCATGGGAAATAATTTAGGACACATGATACACTTGATTTTCACTTGGAGATGTCTTGTGGGCCAGCAATTGTTGATAACAATCTAGTCATGAAAGGAGAGATGATTGGGATCGTGGGAGACATCACACTAGGGCATGAGATAAGGACTAATTTTTTGATGTGTGACAACAGTCCCTTACTAATCTTCACATTATCATGTTATGAAAACCAAGAGGATCAGCCTTAAGGCTTATGATTTTCATGGCGGCACTTATGTTAAACTTTGCACTTTGATGTGACTAAACTATCTTGATACCCTGTATCAATTCCATGGCAATGTGATTGATTTGTAGTATTTAACTTGGCACATTGTCATAGATATGGGAATGGAAACATTTGGTATACAAGGTTTGTATGAACTATCAACATGAAGAATAATGTAACATAGCATGGATCATGATTGGATTAAGCCTATTGGGATTTACTTGTATGATCTTGGCACGTATTCATTTGTATTTTAACTTGTTATGACATGATAATATTATTTCATTATGCTTAAGGGATTGTATATTTATATGTTGTAAGGATTTATTCTTGTATAATTTGACATCACGGTATGTTAAAGTCTGTTCAATTCATTATTGCACATACTTATTAAAGAGCCCAAGTGTAGAAAATATACATGGCACCATGTGAGATTGTAGGCTGCTTTCTTGATCGTGATTGTGTCTATTTTAATTAATGTTGGCCTTTGAGATATCTTTTATTATGCATACCATGAACTGATTTAAAACATAGTCTACTATAAGGACATTTGTGTGTGATGACTAATCTCTTTGGGTAGTAAGAACTATGATGAACTATAAATGCAAAATGTAAGACATGTATACAAAATGTGGAAGCAGAGACAAGGTAGATGAACTATAAAATCAAAAAAGTGAGACTGATATAAACACAAAATATGTAAACCATACAAGTGATATAAACATGTATTATAAAGCATGATAAAGTAATTTAAATAGAATTAAGGAAAATGTAAAGAACATGCATGTAAAGACTTGACATACCTAAAAAATGAAGATTTGAATGGAGAGAGTACCCAACTATGTAGTGTTTTTTCTTTTTGCATCAAACTCCTCAACAATTTGAGTTTTTCACCACTTGCTTCCTTTTCAGCGTTAAATTGAATAACACTCAAATAGAATTAGTAACAACAATACTATTAACCAATCTATAATGTTAAATTCCTACAATTCAATCACAATTAACATTGCAACACTACAAAAATTGAAACTTGAATTTATATATCAAATTTGATGTGAAAACTATGTTATTTCCTCCTTCGTAAGTTGGCAAAGTAGAAAAAGGTGGTGGAAAGTTCATGCAAAGGTGGTAGAATGTGAAAAATGTGCATGTGTACTTCCCAACAACATGAAAACACTTTTTTTGTTTTTTGAAACATGCGCATAAACAGAAGAAAAGATAGTATGTGGGCCTGGATCACGGGGGTCCAGGCCATTTTACTGTTTGCATAGCAATCTAAAACTCACTCATGTTATAACGTGAGCGCATTTTGGCCTGCTATAGAAAAATCTATATTATTCATTTCTCCATGTATTTCTTCTATCTCTCACCTCTCTATCTCTCACCTATCTCTCCCCCTCACCTCTCTACCTCTCCCCTCTCTACGTCTCTCAGTCACTCCTTGTCTACCTCTCCATCTGTCCTTAGCCATCTAAGTCTCTCACTTAACCCTAAACCCTAAAGCCTCAACCCTCAAACCTCAAACCTTAAATCCTAAACCCTATCCCTAAACCCTCAACACTTTATGTTAAACCCTATTCCCTCAACCCTAAAACCTAATCCCTCAACCCTAAACCCTACACCTATCACTAAACCCTCTACCCTCGACACTCTACCTTAACCCTAATCCCTCAACCCTAAACACTATCCCTAAAGCCTCAACCCTAAACTCTAATCCCTCAAGGTCCTAAACCCTAATCCCTTATCCCTAAACTCTAAACCCTATCCCTAAACCCTCAACCCTTAACCCTCAACCCTCAACCTTAAACCTTAATCCCTCAACCCTAAACCTTAATCCCTAAACCCTGAATCCTAATCCCTTATCCCTAAACCCTAATCCCTAATCCCTCAACCCTAAACCCTAAATGCTATCCCTATTCCTAAACCCTCAACTCTCGACACTATACCTTAAACCCTAATCCCTTATCCCTAAGCTCTCAACCCTAAACCCTAATCCCTCAACCCTAAACCTTCAACCCTAAACCCTATCCCTAATCCCTCTACCCTCAACACTCTACCTTAACCCTAATCCCTCAACCCTCAACCCTAATCCCTTAATCCTAAACACTATCCCTATAGCCTTAACCCTAAACCCTAATCCCTCAAGGTCCTAAACCCTAATCCCTTATCCCTAAACTCTAAATCCTATCCCTAAACCCTAGACCCTAAACCCTCAACCCTCAACCTTAAACCTTAATCCCTCAATCCTAAACCTTAATCCCTCAACCCTCAACCCTAATTCCTTATCCCTAAACCCTCAACCCCAATCCCCCAACCCTAAACCCTAAACGCTATCCCTATTCCTAAACCCTCAACCCTCGACACTATACCTTAAACCCTAATCCCTTATCCCTAAGCCCTCAACCCTAAACCCTAATCTCTCAACCCTAAACCTTTAACCCTAAACCCTATCCCTAATCCCTCTACCCTCAACACTCTACCTTAACCCTAATCCCTTGATCATCAACCCTAATATCTCAACCCTAAACAATATACCTAAAGCCTCAACCCTAAACCCTATTCCCTCAAGGTCCTAAACCCTAATCCCTTATCCCTAAACTCTAAACCCTATCCCTAAACCCTCAACCCTCAACCCTCAACCTTAAACCTTAATCCCTCAACCCTAAATCTTAATCCCTCAACCCTCAACCCTAATTCGTTATCCCTAAACCCTAAACCCTAATCCCTCAACCCTAAACCCTAAACACTATCCCTATTCCTAAACCCTCAACCCTTGACACTATACCTTAAACCCTAATCCCTTATCCCTAAACCCTCAACACTAAACCCTAATCCCTCAACCCTAAACCTTCAACCCTAAATCCTATCCCTAATCCCTGTACCCTCAACACTCTACCTTAACCCTAATCCCTCAACCCTCAACCCTAAACTCTATCCCTAAAACCTCAACCATAAACCCTAATCCCTCAAGCTCCTAAACCCTAATCCCTTATCCCTAAACTCTAAACCCTATCCCTAAACCCTCAACCCTCAACCCTCAACCTTAAACCTTAATCCCTCAACCATAAACCTTAATCCCTCAACCCTAAATCCTAATCCCTTATCCCTAAACCCCAAAGCCTAATCCCTCAATCCTAAACCCTAAATGCTATCCCTATTCTTAAATCATCAACCCTTGACACTATACCTTAAACCCTAATACCTTATCCCTAAACCCTCAACCCTAAACCCTAATCCCTCAACCCTAAACCTTCAACCCTAAACCCTATCCCTAATCCCTCTATCCTCAACATTCTACCTTAACCCTAATCCCTCGACCCTCAACCCTAATCCCTTAACCCTAAATGCTATCCCTAGAGCCTCAACCCTAAACCCTAATCCCTAAAGGTCCTAAACCCTAATCCCTTATCCCTAAACTCTAAACCTTATCCCTAAACCCTCAACTCTCAACCCTCAACCCTCAACCCTAAACCTTAATCCCTCAAACCTAAACCCTAATCCCTCAACCCTAAACCCTAATCCCTCAACCTTAAACCCTCAACCCTTAAACCCTAAACCCTTGACCCTTAAACCTTAAACCCTTAAACCCTCAACCTTTATCTACCCCTCTCCTCCCCTATTTGCCTCACCCCCATATCTACCTTCCTTTACCCTCAACACTATACCTTAAACCCTAATCCCTTAACCCTAATCCCTAAAGCCTCAACCCTCAACCCTTAAACCTTCAACCCTAAACCCTATCCCTAAACCCTCTACCCTTGACACTATGCCTTAAACCCTAATCCCTCAAACCTTAAACCATCAACCCTTAAACCCTTAATCCCTTAAACCTCAAACCCTTAAACCCTAAACTCTCAACCCCTATATAGCATTAAACCCTTAAACTGTTGGAGTCCAGGGCAACACTGAGAGGGGGGGCGAATCAGTGTTGTGTAAAACCATACAATCTAAAACCTATCAAAATTGAGGGAGAACATGTTAACAATCAATTGTCATATTTTGCATTAAGAAATAAACATTGAATGTTTAGACTTGAAAGACAATCAACAACACACAATTTATGAAACAAGGACACAAAGAATTAGGAGTGGAAAACCCTCTAGGGGTAGAAAAACCACTCATGAACTGCCTCACTAGCTTAACTTTGAAAAACTTCTTTACAAGGCCTCACTTGCTGATATATGTCTCACTGACAAATGTACTTGGTCTCATTGACCTACAAGCCTCACTGGCATACTGAGGTCTCACTAACCACAAGCCTCACTAGCATAAGAAGGTCTCACTGACCACAAGCCTCACTGGCATAGGAAGGTCTCACTGACCAATTCAATTGTCCTCATCAAAATAATGTGCAAGACATGATTGCTTCTCAATCTGATTTGTACCATTCATGAACTGTCATCTCTGAGCATACTCAAACCAATCTGCATACTAGTTTCATTATCTCTATTCAATCAATTCACAAATCATTCACCTGATTATCTCTGCATAACAATCAATTGATACACCATCATTGTCTTCAAGGTTCAATCTGAAAATATGTTACAACAAGGAGATTGTCATTTCTGCTTTGTGGTCATCACATCAACTCTCTTCAGTTCAATTTTCACTCTCCAATAAGCATATGATGACCTTATCATTCTCTGTATTTACCACTGCAAAACATGATCTCATACATACAAAAATCATCTATATCTTCTCAAAGATGTCTTCAATTTTCACTTTTCTTTCAGGAGTAGAAGGCTGATCAATTTTTCTTCTAGGAATCTCTCTAACATTAGAGGATTGACCCTTTTCATAACTAAGTCCAGTAGTGTCCCCATGTATTTTTTGTTTACTAAGCAACTCATGTAACTTGTTGGTGCTCTGATCAAATTTGAGATTCTTTTCCAACTGCTTTCTAACATCCGCAAGTTCTTTACTTAAAGAAACTATTTTTCCTTCAATCTTTTGACATTCAACCTTTTTAGCCTCCAAATTAGATTTTGCTTCATCATCTATTCTCTTAGCTTTCTCAACTTCTGTCTTCAAATTGACAATCAATTTGTCTGATTCACATGCTTGATTCTTCAAATCTATAATCAGGTTTCTAGCATCTTCAAGGTCTGTAAGAACTTTATTTTTGAAGTTTTTTCTTGTTGGAGCTACACCTCTAATATGTAATTCTTCTTTTTATATTTCTTGAGTTCACTCAAAGCACACATGAGCTCTCCTTCTATGTCAATTTCACATTCTTGTTCTTCATCACTTATAATCTGATCTTCTTCTTCAAAATCTGATTGAGTCTCATCTCCTTCATGTGAAAGTTTTCCATCATTGTCACTCTTCTTAGATAATAAGTTGTCTTCTTCTTCAAGTGAATTACCTTGATAATTTTTTATCAACTTCTTCCACATATCCTGGGCTATTTCATAGTGCATAACTTGACAAGAAACATCATTAGATAAACCAGATAAAATGACCTTCTTGGCTATATGATTGCATTCAAGAGCTTCTTTGATATTTACAGAACTAGAATATCCATTCTCAATAGATATCCATACATCATATCCTAAAGAGGATAAATAAACTTGCATTCTCATACACCAAACTGAAAAATCTGAACCATCAAACAAAGGAGCTTCTGAAATCTTTTCTTCTAATACAATACTTGACTCAAATTGTGAGACATTTCTATCAACATCTGAATTTGATAAAGATGATGTCTTTTGATCAACAGGAGACTTGACATTTTTCTTCTCTCTATTTCTTTTGCACTTACCCATGGTACTCCACACACATGATCTACCTAAGCTAATTAAGCTTTTAATAAGGGAACGTGGCTCTAATACCACTAGAAAAAAATTGAAGGCTATAAACACATTCATAATTTGTTGTTCTAAACCTATCCTGAAAGCTCCATCCATGCACATCTGCATCTTGAACAACATTTCAAACTTGAGAGCAACAAGATACCATGTTCAACCCACATCTGAAAACTTACATCCTAAAGCATAATACCACTTCTTGTTACAAAACCTACTTATTAAGATGAAGACTGACACACTCCTGATGACATCACATGTGATTGAAGGATAAACATTCCAAACAAACGATCAATCTACAATCACTTTACTCTTGCACATACTTCTTGGCATGATAATGAATGATGACCATCCTGAAAGAAATGAAAACTATCTTGATGAAGACCACCAAGCTGTTCCTACACAAGACACTTTTTGCAACAATGTCAAGTCTGATATATTGCAATCAACAAGAACTAATGCCTCTTGACTTTATAATTCAAATCAGCCCATCAAGACTATTCATCAACAAGCTAATTTCATCATCAGGTACTTCTTGCAACACCATGTGAACCTGCAAAACCTTTTGACATCAATGACATTCAACTCAAACACCTTTTTGACATCAATGACAATCTACTTTCATCAATATCCCCCTTTGTCATTGATGGAAAAACTACTTGATACATTTTTCCTTTCTCCCCCTTTTTGACATTTGATGACAAAGGCAATTATCTCCCCCTGAGAAAAATAACTCATATAGATCATTAGTAAAAGACTAGCAAGGTATGTTGATATCAATCAATTGTTTACTCATCACTGTCCTTGTTATCTTTCATACCAACCAAGAATGAAATATCACTTACCCAAACCTTTGATACCACTAGAAAAAAATTGAAGGATCTGAACACATTCACAATTTGTTGTTCTAAACCTATACTGAAAGCTCTATCCATGCACATCTGCACCTTGAACAACATTTCAAACTTGAGAGCAACAAGATACCTTGAAACACACATCTGAAAACTTACATCCTGAAGCATAATACCACTTCTTGTTACAAAACTACTTATGAAGATGAAGACTGACACACTCCTGATGACATCACATGTGATTGAAGGATAAACTTTCCAAACAAACAATTAATCTGCAATCACTTTACTCTTGCACATACTTCTTGGCATGATAAAGAATGATGACCATCCTGAAAGAAATGAAAACTATCTTGATGAAGACCACCAAGCTGTTCCTGCTCAAAACACTTTTTGCAACAATGTCAAATCTGATATATTGCAATCAACAAGAACTAATGCCTCTTGACTTTATAATTCAAATCAGCCCATCAAGACTATTCATCGAAAAACTAATTTCATCATCAAGTGCTTCTTGCAACACCATGTGAACTCGCAAAACCTTTTGACATCAATGACATTCAACTCAAACACCTTTTTGACATCAATGACAATCTACTTTCATCATAAACCATATACCCTATACAGTTAACCTTAGACACTCAACCTTGAACATTATCCCCAAACATTCAAACCTCTACCCTATACCCTATACTTGTTCCCTAAACCCTCAACCCTCATCCATATGCCTTATACCCTCAACCTTAAACCCTAAACCCTATATCTTAGACACTCAACCTTGAACATTATCCCTCAACTGTAAACTCTCAACCCTCTACCCTATATCCTCAACCATATACTTAAGCCCTAATCCCTCAATCCTCAACCCTATACCTTAAAATTTGAAACCTACACCCACAAACCCTCATCCCTATACCCTATAACCTCACCCTTATACCCTAAACCCTGAATATTGTGCCTCAACCCTATACTTAAAACCTAAACCATACACTCTCAACCCAAGTCACCCTATGCCTTATATATCCTCAATCCATATCATAAACTCTAAACCCAATATCCTAAACCCTAATCCCCATACCTCACACAATTAATCTTATACACTCAACAAGCTGAATATTATCCCTCAACTTTAACCCTCAACCCTCAACCCTCTACCCTCAACCCTCAACCCTCTACCCTCAACCCTCTACCTTCAACCTATTACTTAATCCCTAATCCCTCAACCCTCAACCCTATACCTTAAATCCTAAACCCAAAAACCTCAACCCTCAATCCTAAAAACTCTACGGGCTCAGGTCCTTATATACCCTAAACCCAAAACCCTTACATACATACATACATACATACATACATACAAGCATACATACATACATGTACGTACATACATACATACATACATACATACATACATATAGGTATACATACATACATACAAACATGCATACATATATACATACATACAAGCATGCATACATGCATACAACCATACATATACATACATACATACAAGCATACATATATACATACAAGCATACATATATACAAGCATACATATATACATACATACATACATACATACATACATATAAGTATACATACATACATATAGGCATACATACATGTACATCAATACATACATACATACATATAGGCATACATAAATACATAAATACATACATACATACATACATACATACATACATACATACAAGAATACATACACACATACTTAATAACCTTGAACATAAAACATTCCAAGGGAGACATAATGTGGCGTGTTATAATGCGCTCACGTTATGTCAAACATGACAAACATCGGGAAAACTTTTGCGAAAAGGGAAAAATACAAAACAAAACATAACGCGAGCACATTATAACGCGCTCACCTTATATTTTGCTTTGGGAATCCCAAGCCTTAGGCTTGGGTTTTGCTTTGGATTTCCAACCTGAAGGCTTGGAGTGCCTTCCCAAAGTCCAAAGATGTGTTTTTGCATATTCTATAGGATTTCACTTAATTTCATTCATGCTAACCCTCAGATTTACATGTGTTTCAAGGTCAAACAAATCAAACACCTGGATAATGTTAGGCTTTCTCTTAGCTATTTAACGATGTAAATTTTTTCACATTTTGACAATGTTAAGCCTTTCATCTTTAATTTCTTTTGTTTGTGTGTCTGTTTTTGGGTAAAAACCAGTGTTTGGTCTTTTTTTCATTGTAAATTAACCGTTCATTAAAATTTTTTAAAAAATACATTTTTAGAAACTAGACTCCATTCTACACATATTAAAAAAAAATGATTTTCAATTAATTTTCAAAATTTATAGGGGTAGCATGACCAAAATTCTATTTTTCAAGATGTGTCCACTTTGAAAATTAGTAAAAAATCAAATATTAATTAAAAAATTATTAGAAAAATCGAGCATAAACTACATGCTGTTAGTTAATTTCTCATTGAAGCAATTTTAAAAATACCAAAAAATAGTTAACCTTTTGAGGGAGCAACAAAACATGCTATCTTATGTTTTTTTGACAGAAACAACACCAATTTCTATGGCTCCCTCTATTGAACACCTTAATCTATACCATTTTCAAAAAAATTAGTAGTTTAGAAAGTAGACTCGGAGCACTACGAACTTTTTTTTTGTTGCATCTTAAAATTTTGAGTGTAACTATGCTCAATTTCTCATCCAAGGCCAGCATTTCCTAATTTTAGAAAAAAAATTGCCACTTAAGACCCCTTTTTGGCCCCCCATCTTCCTGCACTTACCCTAATTAGGAGATATTAAAATTTTCATAAACTGACAACACACCTTTGGCATTAAAGACACAAATTTATGAAATTAATTTCTCTCAAACCGTGAGAGATATAACTTTGATTTTTTTTGCACTTTCGAGGTGCTACCTCTAAGAATACCCCTACAAAATGATTCTTCTCTAGCTCTTATGGATCTTTGGGAATAAATTTCATAAAACTACCTCTGGAGTGTCGAAGTCAAAGTACGACAAAAACTCAATTTGATCAAATATGATTATTTTACTTGCACCCCAAGGCTAAGAGATGCCAAAATAGACCCAGGCAAACCAAAACTAAAAGAAACAATTGAAAATATTTTTTTGGTGATGCCGATTTCTCATTCGCTCGGGATTCTCCTGCATTAGACATGCCAGATAGGAAGTTTGTGACCATACACTCACAAATGTGGAGTTGAATGGTAGGACCATTCTTCCAGATTGCAAGCAATCTGCAGCAAACTCCATCGCTGAAATGTGTGCACCAAAAATAATTTCTTTTTGAACCTCTTTTTCTAGCATCTCGCCAGAACTAGCTTTACGCTCCTCCAACAAATCTGCATTCTCTTCCTCCTTCCTCTCATGGATTTGCATCCACCATGTACCATCCTCCTCCTCCAATGATTCTCTCCATTCCTATCCTCCTTTGTGGGATCCAATCCACAATCATCAACCGGCCACCTCCACCAAACAATCTTACTAAGTATTTTCTCCTCTTCTATGGGTTTTGACCCACCAAAATCTGACCACCTCCACCAAATTCCCTCATCATACACATCACAATCTGCATCATATGCATACAAATATTCCCCTACAACATCATGGAAATCAACAATTTGCATCTGCTCTTCTCCATACTCATCATCTCTCAATATTACAAATGAAAATAAATTTACCTCTTTCTACACTATTGCAATGTTTCCTTCACCATCTTTAGCTGCAATCTTCATCTACTCATCTTTCACCATGAGGTTTTCATTTACCCTATCTATTCCCATCATCATTCCCATGTCATCAACTTCTATATCATGTTTCTCAACTATAGCATCTTCAACAACTTCTTCACAATAACATGTTGCATACAAATCTGCATCTTCATTTATTTTTATCCCATCCTTTTGCAACTCCTTATCCACCTTAGCAACAAACAAATCCCCGTCAATTTCCTCTTCATACAATTCATAAAAATCAGAAATTACTTCTTCACTCTTAGTTGCCCCATTTATCTCCTTTAAGTGCTCACTCAATTTGACCAATTCTTCTATCTTTTCACTTCCTTCCTCAGGCAAATTATGCTCCTCTACAACAAACAAATCTACAACGTCCTCATGGAAATGGAAATATTCCATGTATCTACCTCCTTCTTGTCCTTTATCCTCTATCATATTCATCAATTCAAACAAATCAAACTCAAAATTATCAAATTGTACCTCACTTCTTTTTGCTGTCCCAATTTCTTTTCTTTCATTTTCTGCTGCACCATTCATCTCTTCATGGTCTCCTATCCAATCTCCTTCTAGAAACTAGTTTATTTTCTTCATCTCCTCTTTCCATAGGAGATCATTCTCTTCTTCATCCACTTGCTTGTCAATCCTAGGGCCTTCCACCTTTGTTATTTCTACTTCTACATCTGCTGCAACTTTCCGCTCCTCAACTACAAGTTTGTCACCTTCTTCTTCTATCTCCTTATCCTCCAAAGGATCTTTTGTTGCTGCTGTTACATCAATTTCATCTTCTTCTTCTATTTCTTTCAAAAGACATACCTCTGCTGCAATCTCCAATGCTTCTACTCTCTTCATTTCTTCATGAATTACTTTTTCTCCACATCACTGTCCCACATATTCTATATCTTCCCGTGGATCCTCCACCACTACAAATTCATGTTTTGCCTCTTCAAAAAGGCATGCTACAGCTGAACATTCTTTCATCTTCCACTCTTTTCTCTCTTTGTTCTTTCTCTTTTATGATTTTTTTTCATTTTGGAATGTATGGGCTGCTCCCATAGGTTCTTCTTCCCATGCCTTTTCTGCCAAAGCGCTGCAAATCTTCTCCTCATCCTTTGCAACCTTGGTTGTAATCTCCTCCCTTCTCTTTTGGTCCTTTTGCACAAGGATATTCTCTTCTTCATTCTTCACATCCGCTGCCACTTCTGTATTTTCTCTTTTCATCTTTCTCTTTCATGCCATCTTCACAACATGTCTTCATCGCAATCTCATACCTTTTACTTCCATCACGCTGCCTAGCTTCTATTTGGTCACATTTCTCCAACAACCTATCTATCCTCTCAATCTTTTCTATCATCTCTCTAAGGAATTCCTTCCTCTTGTATCTTCTCCAACCATCCTATATGATTGGCTTCCACACATGTATCTTCATACTACTCACTGCAGCAATCTTCTACAATCCTCTTTCATTTACACTGCAACTAAATTCTCTGACCACTATCCTCTACCCAACAAGATGCTAGAAGATGTACCTCTCCAAGACCTCTTCTACCCACTTCCTCTTAGTGGAAGAAGTCTGTACACCTTCTACCTAGCTTCATCTCTATTGGAGGACAACCAAAATGATTCTTACAGAATCAATTCTCTCTCGTGGCTTCACTACTTCAATCTTCACCACTCTTCACTCCTTTTCACCTGCAAGTCTTGGTGCATATTGTACACTCTCAAGATCTTATGGCTCTGATACCATTTGGTGCAAGAGGGTACTCCCCTCTTGACAAAAACACATACAATTGACAAACAACTTACACAACCAAATACATACAAAATTACAATATCAATTACACATTGACATGGGCAATATTATGTCCCAATTCAATACTGGATTGCAACAAAAGGTTTGAATTTTATTAATTCAATCAACACACTATGATTCAGTGACCAAAATTACAAAACTAGGTCCTCAATTGACCTTTCTCAGTTCACACGTATTTTCATACTACAACCTTCAATTTGAGTCTTCACATCCTCTCTCTCTCCAATCTGCATCTCCTTTATTTTGTGACTTCTTACTCCATCTTCTTTTTCTCTATATCAATCATTCTCCTTTTTCCCCTGTCTACCTTCCACTCTTGACTATGCAAATACAAAGTAATATCTGTGTAGTTCCATTTCAATTACAACAAACATTCTACAAATTTCTTCTTACTGTTTCAGCTATTCCTATGTTCTCCTTTGATAGCCAACTTTGATCTTTTATATTTTATTTTGATTTGGAACAATAAATTCATTTATATCTCCTTACCTCTAATTCCTTATGGCTGGCACTGATTTCCTTTTCTCCTCATCATCTTGCTCTTCATCCCAAGCATTGATCTCCTTCCTCTTTTCCTTGTGGCAGATCAAACATCCATTATTTCTTTTATTCAATCTCTTGGCAGCCAATTTTATCTTCTATAACAATTTCTGTATGCTATGGGCAGTGTGCTCTTTTTTCCCATATCTCCTCTCCAACCGTACTCCCTCTCTATCTCTGCTGAAAAACATCCTCTTTTCTTCTTTTTACTATTTATTAAATCTACCCTTCAAAGATTTGCTATGCCTAAACTTTTCCCCATATTTTTGTGCAGCTTCATAAGAAAATGTTTTGTCTTCTCCTCTCCACCTTCTTTTCCATGCCTATGTCTTTTTTTTCTTTCTTTTTTTCTTGTTTTCTAATATAATTTTAAATAAACATTAAATACCTTATGAAAGGTCCCTCATAATAAATCTACATGATTTTATTTTTAACTCCATGATTTACTCTTCCAATCTCATGAAATTGTATCAATTTTGAGAAATTGTGACTCTGACAATGTGTGGAATGTGGAAAATTCAAACTTCTCGGAATTGAAAAAAAATTGGTGAGTAGGCTTGGAATGATTTCCCAAGGTCCCCTGCAAAAGGATTTTGATCCAAACTTCTAGAATTAGGAGATATTAAAATTTCCATAAATCGACAACACACCTTCGACATTAAAGACATAAATTTTTGGCATTAATTTCTCTCAAACTATGAGAGATATAACTTTGATTCTTTTTTGCACTTTCAAGATGGTACCTCCAAGAATGCCCTTGCAAAAGTATTCTACTCTAGCTCTTACAAACCTTTGGGAATAAATTTCAAAAAACTGCCTCTGTAGTGTCAAAGTCAAAGTATGGCAAAAACTCAATTTGATCAAATTTGATTATTTTACCTACACCCTAAGGTTGAGAGATGCCAAAATAGACCCAAGCAAACCAAAATGGAAAGAACCAATCAGAAATATTTTTGGGTGATGCCATTTTCTCATTTGCCCGGGATGCTCCTACATCATTTTGGTATTATGATGTATGTGTAGATTAGATGGATAGACTAGATGACTGTAGATGATGGTGAGCATTTCATGTATGGATGTAATAATGGATGGATGCTTATACTTGAAATATAGATATGTGTGTTTGGATGTAAATGCAAATGATGTAATGGATATGTATTCAATGCTAATATTTTTGTGCATGGCATAACTATTTAGATGAAAATGATGAATGAGAATAAGGGAATAATGATGTTAGATAGAAGAAAATGGTGATGATGAATGTTAATCAAATAACTAACTAAATATAACTAGACAACTAACTAATCATTTGCACAATTTAAATCATGATTAAAGGACACTGTTTGTAAAAAGGATAATAATGGATGTGTAACATGGATGATATGATGAGTGGTTTGATTATGAATGTAGGTATTATGTTGACATGTGTGGTGAGCACCTATTTTGATAAAGCACAAGATGTTATGCACTAGAGTATAAAAACTGAGGTGACAATGTATCCAATGGATATAACTAACTCACAAATAAACAAAATGATGCCCTAGTACATCACAAGGAATTTGACATGACCTTGGTGGGTACAATGATGAGACAACCAGTAGACAAAAGGATGGGCCAACATAGCACATGGCATTTGATGACCTTGGTGGGAATTGTAATAGAACAACCAACAAACATAGCATACATAAACAATAGACTCATGCCCCAGTATATATCAATCAAGACACACCATGATATAAGGATCCTAGTGACCTTGATGAGGTAATAATGTGAGTCAGATATAAACAAATATAAAAAAGCAATAGTCAATTAATATACATGAGTCTACCTTTTGCTAAAGTGTTGAAAAGGTGGTGATGATGCCTGATGTGGGGAACAAAGTTGTAACATCCCAGTTCTAAAAATATAGTAAAACTAGAAATTTACCATAGAGTAAATCAACAAGGTAAAAATGAGATAAGGAAAATTTTTCTTTTATTCAACATGTAATCAAGTAACTACAATTACAAGATTCATCTTTACAAAATACAATAAACCATATTGTTTTTCTCAATTACAATGTTTACAAATGTAAATCAATTACATATACAGATTTTGTAATAAATACTGCTTCTGAATATCTGACATCTTAATCACAAGTCCTGGCATGTTTCCTACTTGGAGAGAAAGTATCTTTCCAATGATTTACCTCCATCCATAGACTGGCGGTCTCCCACACATCTTCCACATAGGAAGTGGCCCTACCCTTCACAAGGAATATAGACCTTAGGCGACCAGTGGTAATTTGCCTTTCCCAAGTACACAATGTTATATCCTACTCAACTCTATCAACCATACAACCCTAGATACCCTCTAGCTAAGTATGATTTTTGATAGGATGAGCAATCGGGATACAGTGAACTGATAATGCATGCAGAAAATAAATTCATTACTTTGGCCAAAGTTTTTAATAATAATATCATTCATAATGAATGTAGTCGTTGTATTCACCCACCCCTACTTGACTTGGATACTGTTGTATTCTCACAGTTTGATCACTCCAACTATGACCATGTAAAAAGTTTAATCATTGTGTTATGATAATAGTATCCTTTGACTTAAATAAGTCTATATGACATAACTATTCAATTGGTTTATAATTGACTCTAGGGTTTACGTATTATCCTTTTGTTAATATGATATTACTATATAACCATATCTCTTATCTAGGAGACCTAGATTCACAAATGACCCTTGATTAACTCAACCAAGGTTAAGAATACTATAGTTCTTTAAATAGATAATATCTTCTATACAAAGGAATGTAGAATAACTTTGATAATGTGATATAAACAAAACATACCTTGAATATATCTCCCTACAAGATCATTCTCTAGTAGACTTAGCCTACTCCATTGTATTGGATCTTTCCAAGAATAATATTATCAAAAAGATAAATAAATATTTAAGGGTTTGAGATCCTATAAACCTTATTTCCATCTACCATAATATCTCTAAGTTACTTTCATTCGAAGAGAACAATAATTGTCTAAAGATTCCTATGAATCTAAGTTCTCATGGATAGAAATCATTTCCGTTATTTTTATATAGAATCTAAACAAGAAAATACTTTAAATTAGTATTACCCTGACTCAAGGTCTAAACTATTCTACTCAAAACTAAGAGTATACTATCAAAGTTCAATCAACTCTAATTAGAATTTGAGAGTCTATTGTTTGGTTATCTCACAATCATTTCATTGGCTTGCTACAACGTATTCAATATAAAGACTATTTTCAAGCTCATGACAACTATGACAATCTCCTACTATGATGATCCTTTTATCTTCCATACTATGATTTGATATGATTATTGGTTTAAAATCAATAAGTAAATGGTCAATTTAGAATACTATAACAACATACTCACTTGTATTACCAAGTATCAGCCATATAAAATGAATTTGATACCTAATCCTTTCATAAATAGATCAAAATGGTTTACTAATATTTCTATCTGCATTATCCCATGATCGACACTAATATCTTTTTAACAGTAAACACAATGAATACCAGAGGATATACCTCACTGGCATTCTCATATGACTGTTAAAAAAAACACAACGATGGACATCCTAAAAGAATCATACGATTTCCTCATTGTTATTAACATATAGAATTGAGGAATACCTATTAGTCGACAGTCTTAGAGTTGGCAATACTTGCTGATAGAACTCTACAGTCGATGCCTTTGGTTGTGTATCTCCTCTCAGCCATGATTTCTCCTCTGCATATTCCTAAACTTCACACAAGTTTCTCCTTATTCCTCTCTACTACCTCATGGCTCAACTGAGTCATTTAATAAAGGCTCAGGCATGACTCCTATAGAGTCGCCTTAGTTCTCACTTCCACTCATTTTAGTTGCAACTTAATTGAATGCATAACAGTCCATGTTTGATTTGGTTCTAAGTGACACCAAGTTTTAAGCAAAGTTCCCACATGTCGACGGGAGATAGCCGTCCTTGGCTTGTTGGTTGTGGTGGTTAATACCATAGTCCTCCTCTTTTGAATGAGGCTGACACATCACTTGAACTCTGTTGATCATTAAATGATCACTAATAAGTGGTTCGATCCACCACTAATATATTATTGAAGGCTCTCCTATTTGCAAGCTAGTATAACAATATTGACTTATTATGAGGTATTATCCTCATTTGACACATAAGCATAGTCTTATTTGATTATGTCAAATATGATTCACATAACATCACCTCAATTAGATAGTTATGGTTTAATCAAATAAAAAGATAATATTTAAACAAAGGATTAAGTATATTGTCATTGGGTTGAGCTTGTCTCCCCATCACAATTCGTCGACAATATTCACGTCTTCTTCACTCAATGAAAATGTCTTAACGTTAAGAATCATTTATAACACCTCAAGGGGACTTAATAATATAAGACAACCATTTTACGACAATAACGTCGTAATATTTTATTTAAATATAAATAGTCACAAATCACACTTCAAACGATGTCGTTAACGTTATTAACGACTAAGATGACTTACTACGACTTTGAAAGATTTGTAAATAATATCGACTACCTGTCGATTAGGTTCAGAAGTAAACTGACAAGACAAGACTTACCTCTTACGACACATTGGTTCCCATTTTCGTTAAACAATTATACTTGATTTAGCAAATAAACCACTCGTAACACAAGGTCTATATCTCTCTCTTGGAAAGATACTCTCTCTCTTTTCTTTGAGAGTCACCTGATAACCTGTACTCCTGTATCAAACTCGTTACCAAACAAATTATGATTAGTGCATCATTATTCAAATAATAGATCAAATCTCATAATGCAAATATTAAATCGATAATAACATAATCATTTCCATAATTTCATAATGACATTCAGTATAATCCATTTCTTTCCTTGTCATTAATCTAAACATCATAATAAATTTACTTATGTCCAACTAAAAAGTAAAAGTATAGCAAGACAAAAATTGGGGATGTAACAAATGTATCCCATGAAGGAAAAGGATGAGAAATTGATTTCACAAGGACAAATGGTTCAATTGTTGCATGTTATTGAGGTTAAACTTAGAATTTCATATGAGTGTTTAAGTTTGATTTTTCACGTGTGAAACCTGCAGATTAGATGCCAATGTAATCGTAAGTGCATGAAGCTTAGAAATGGAAAAGAAACTCATTTGAAACACTATATGAACATCATGGATGATGTTAAAATCCTTTTCCAAAGTAGGGCACAATCCACTGCCCTCAGTGTATAATAAAGGTCAAATGGTATGGATGGAATGGATATGAGTGGGTGGAAGACTAGGAGATGGTATGAATAGGAGTTGAAGGATAACAAAATCTAGCTATATACATGGTGCTTGCAAGCAAGTTTTCATCATGGTACTTGTCCAAGGTTCCACAAAGAGTGGTTTTCACCCAAGGACAATTTTTTCTTAACTTTTTTTTTTATATTTTTCATAATTTTAATTTTTTTTTGAATTTTTTTGAATTGGGATACTCTATGAACTAAGCATGGAAGCATTTGAGATAGATGATATTTAGAGATTTGTCAAGCTCTTGACCATCTAGAGTAGCTAGCTAATAAGGACCTAAACCATACTTGGCAATGATGACATAGGAACCCGACCAATTAGGCTCAAAATTTCCTTTCTTTTCTCTATCTTGATTAGTGTTCTTCTAATTTTCTTTTAGCACAAGGTAACCAATATTAAATTCTTGAGATCTAATTTTCTTGTTATAGCTTTTGTGGAAAGGAAATGATTCTGAGATCCAAATCTATTTCAACACAAACATGAGCTAAGGTAGTGCGAAGAAAATTAATAGTGTCAAGAGGCTCTTTCAAAAAAATCCCCAAAGAGTTGTCAATTCCTCTCAAGCTAGTGTCACACCAATATTGAAGAGGTAAGTATGGAAGCCACACAGGTCTATACTTGAGTAGAAGAAAATTATCTATTCGATGGTAAAAGGAAGGAAACTATGACTTCAAACTCAAGATATAATCATTCAAAAACTTCATACCATATTTTAGAAGCTTGTCTTTGTCTTCCAATGACTTACATAGGATAATAAAGAATCCCTTAGTACAAAATTTTATTTTAAAGCACTCTTGGACTAGTGGTAGCTAGTGCATTGACTCTTCAAAGCCTCTTGGACTAGAGATAACTAGTGCAGTAAATCCCACTTATAAAGACTCAATTAAAAGTTGGCCTTGAAATACATTAAACTTGCTAATAAAGGAATATCAGTCAAATATAATTTTTCCAAGACAATTGGACTTCCTCTACTAAACCAAATTCCACAATAGGTGAAATGTGTGCCCTTTTTGTAATTAAGCCTCCTCAAAAACTATTTATGCCCCATTTTTCATGGACAAACAATGGATTTCACCTACCTTATTTCCATAGAGGGAATCAAAAACATTCATTGAGTCCATACTCCCATGCACAATCATGTTCCTTCCATTCCTCAAATATTTTTTAAAAGATTTGTTCCTTAGGGCCTCTAGAAATGATCAAGGGGCAGAATCAATCATTGAGGAAGAGGAAATTTAAAGAGACAAATGCAAGGAGGGGATAGCAATGAAATTAAGAGAAATGCTAGTGAAAAAAGAGGATGGGAACCTAAATGAATCTTCCATGAAAAATACATTCTTAGCTCGATCAAAGACCACATATGAATGATTCCCTTCCTCAAACTAATGATTTTCTACTCAAGTACATAAGGCTCCCATTTAGAATCTAGAAACAACACATGCACCAAATAATTTAGGTAACTCCTAGAAATTGTAGATTAGTTGGAGGTAATGATGTGCGATATTCTATGGTAGACACTAGTGCCCTACTTGGTCACTAGTGCCCTATCTAGACATGAGTGCCTCATCAAGTCACTAGAACCCCTCTCCAAACACGAGTATCTGGCAAAGTTCCTGGACCTCTTACAAAGATCCAAAATCCTTCCTGTAGGCTCAATCAACCTTCAACAACCCTCTAATAACATTGAACTACAAAATTAAGGATGTGATTCCCTCTCTTCCTATTTCTTTTAATAGTTCCTCATTATAGTTCGATTCCCATCTCTAGTATTTACTTTAAGTATTGATGAATTAATTTTCTATCATTTCATATTATTAATATTATGAAAATAACTTAGATTAACATAAGTAGGTTAATACACTAGAAAATGAAAAAAAACTAAATCCATTAGGAAACACAATTATTTCTTTTCAAATAGTGCCTTATTATGAATTATTATATTTTTCTATTTATAAAATGGTATGCAAACCTTATACCAAAACTAGTTTAAGGAGAAACATATGTAGAGAATATTTATATATTTTATACACCTCCCAATAGATATTATCTCAACATAATTTAAAATATCTCCTCAACCTTTAAATACTTAGGGGTATATTGCGTTTCATTTTCCTTAAAAAAAACTCTCAATATGAATAAATATAATATGAATGAATGTGATATAATATTTCCCACCTAATGAATACCTTGTGATATTATATCACAATATGGATTACACTCTTAACGACAATTATATTCTAAAAATTCTTTTATTATTGAGTTAGCATGTAAATTTAGTGTAATGATTATATCTATAAGAACCCTTACCAAATCTGCCCTGAACTTTCTAATTTCAATGGTTTGACATTTTGTCAAACACTTGGCATGCAATGTGACTGGGTTCTAATTTTTGATGTTTAGTATTTGTTTTGATGTTTGTTTGCAATGGTTTTCACATAGATTATATATGCCAATATGGTAGAAACATAACATATGACTTTGTATTCAATAAACATCAAAATATCACATCAACCATGACTTTATTTCATCTATAACAGGTCTGATTTACAAAGATATTAGGTCTGATACAACTTATGACACTGATTACATCCCTATTCAAATTAAGATTTGAATAGCAAAACATGCTCTACATACCTGATGATTGTGCCTCCTCAAGATGTACAAAATATGCCTTTATTTGCAATAAAGGATAACTGAAAATGAATTGTAGAGGTCTGATATAATAGCAACAATATAAACTGAAACCTGATTGCAAACTGATGATGAGGAAAAACCACGATCTCTCCAAAAAGGGTAGCGCTTGAAGCTCCTATGTGAAGCATATAATAAGTTATTTATAATATAATAGTTTATATGAGGAGACAAGAATTTGGTATAACTTCACGATTCTTCTAATTATTAGTAGTATTTTTTAATGGAAACAATACGATTACATAGATATTGATATTTTAGCTCTTTTTTAAATGAATTACAATATGATGAATATGTATTCATCTAAATGGAAGTTTTCCTTCGACTAAGCTACCATGAGTAGGGGAGTTTAGTTTATCGAAGTCACCTAATGGTTGATCTAGGTCCAATTGCACCTTTGAGAGATTTAGACCTTGGTGGATGGTGAAATTAAGGAACATACCATCATCCCTCACTAATTGAACTACAAGCCTTTAGTATTAATAATAAATTTTAGTGTTCTACTTAAGATAATTTTACAATCATTAAAATGAATAATAATGTACCATAAAAAATGACAAACAATTTTTTAATAGCTTAGTAATAAAATTTTAAACTTGTTAAGCTAGAAGCATTTAATAAAATGTTAAACTTGTTAAACTGAGAGGCATTTACAATGGAAGCAAGTGGTGGAGTGTAAATGGCATGAGCATGTTAACAAAAACTCTTACCTTTTGCCTTAAATTTGACAACCATTTACACGTCAAAGTATTAATATAAATAATAAACATAGTACTGGGATATCTATTTGGGGAAAAAAATTAATGAAAAGAATATAGAATGAGTTGAGAATAAGTTTTTCATTAATTATAATCTTTGATAATGATTTTACCCTTTGTATCTTTCTTTCATCTTTGTATCTTTTTTTCATCTATTGAGTAATCTATTTGTGTATTTGTAATAGTTTAAATTAATAAATCTTTTATTTAAAAAAATAGTTAAACTATAGAAAAAATAAAGTAATAGAAAAAGTATTGTATTTTAAGAAATAAAATAACATAAAATAATTAATTATCATAAAACTTTGACACTATTGATATAGTTATATACTTAAAATTTGGAATAAATAAAAATAGTTTAAACAATTTAAATAAAATAAATAATTTTTAAAGTAATTCAAAATAATTTTTTAAAATAAGTTTATTTAAGATATCTCTGTCTTTTACATAAATTTTCTAAAGATAAAAAAAACAAAACAAACAAACAAACATTGGTTAATGAGATGAATGTCATGAGTATCTTCTAAACCATTTGATACATCCACCTGGTAACTTTCTCTTTTCATGGGAAATGACGGTGCTCTCGAAAGGACAGAGCCCAAAAGACAGGAGACATTCTAGGTTCTATCAAACATTCAAAAGCTCTTCTGCCAGGCCAGTTGTTCAAAGTTCAAACCGTCTTTCAACATTAAACAAGAATATGATTCTTATTTTACCGTCCCCCAACCAAATAAAACGGAGCATTACATTTCACATGCTGCAAATCTTGACCATCTCCAAATGCATATATTTAATCCTGTGCAACTGTAGATAAAAGCAGAGGAGAGGATTTGATGATCGGCATGATCATGTGGGTAACAAGGTCGGGGTGTTTTCGCGGAGGGGTAATGAATATGTGTTTGTGGGGTGTCGTGGGATTTGGGATGTATCCACTACTCCTCAAATACGTTCATTTTTTCCACTCGCTAAATGTGCAAGTCACTTATCTATCTGTGGTGGTGATTGGGATGTTTATTATTATGAATCTTTTGACAGATGATGTATCGGCAATGGAAATGGGCGTATTCAATTACAGGTGTCACCAACAAGAAGAACAAGAGGAGGAATGCGTTATCTGCCTCTGTGAATACGCAGAGGATGACGCCGTGCTGGAGCTGCCACCGTGTCAACATAATTTCCACGTGGACTGCATTCGAAGGTGGCTGCAATGCAAACTCCGATGTCCCATCTGCAATGCATGTCTGCTTCAGAAATTGGGATCCCACCCTGGAAATGATGTTGCGCTCCACTTTCCACTTCCGCCCCATGTGGCCGATTAAAATGATATATATATAGGTATAGTCCTCGTCTCTGTGTGTTTTTTTTTTTTTTTCAAATTGACAGAATGTGTCTTCAAGCAAGATTTCCAAAATGACTCAGATTCTCGTCTCCTTGACTGCAAATGAGAAGGAAACAGAAGAAATACAGGCTGTTTATATCAGAATTATTCTTAAATATCATCCAGTTCAATGGTTAAGGTTAATTTTGGTTAATAAAAATAGGACAAATTGGTGTGGATAAGGTGTAAAATTGTTATTGACTATTTGACTATTGAACTAGATGATGTTTAGATAGAGTGGTATTCAAATTATGAAATGAACAAGAAGTAAAAAGGTATATTGAATATGAGCAAGGGCTCATGTAATTTCAAGGGATTGGATTAATTTCAAACAACTTAGTAAGTTTTTTGGGCAAACCGTGTTGATTTGGTTGTATGACTATGTATTAATTAGTATTATGTCAAATAAAATTGTAAAGTTTTTTTCTATTGATTAAGCTGAAACTTATTTTACAATGACAAAGGTTATGGAATCTCATGTCTAACTGTGTACATAAAAATCAAAACACTTGACATATTTAAAAAAAACTAAAACTATAAAATCAAAGTATTAAAAAGTAACATATAAGTATATAATACTACAAAACAAAACAAAAGAATTGTATATGACTACAAAACAAAACAAAACAAAAGAATTACCAAATAAAATAAAAATAAAGTAAACAATGTGTATAAAATAAAATAATTCTTAACCAAAAATTAAAATTGATATGTACATGTATGTATGTAGTAAAAAAATAGTTCTAAAGTAGCTCTTGAGTTATTGAATTTTGTGTTTGAATGAAAATTTATCAAAGATTGGAAACATTTTTTTTGAGAATTTTAATTCTAATTCAAATTTACATATAATATTTGCTTGTCACTTTGGATCTCACTCAAGACAAACATTTCTCACTCATTTGACCATACATTTCACTAATAAATCATTTACTATTATCCTTTATTAATTTGTATTCAACATATGTTGTCAGCAAACAAATTATTAAGAATTTAAAGATGATGTAAATTATTGATTCAATTTGTATTTTTTTAAAATTTAAAACAAAAATATTTTTATCATTTTTGGCTAGTTTTTAATAATTTTTCTATTATTTTATAATGAGTGACTATAACTTTCATACAAATACAAGTTTTCCAATATTTCTTGAAATTAGATCATTAACTCCAATATGTAGTACACATATATTTTTTCGTAATTTTTTATTAAATATTTTATTTATTATTAATTTTCTAATTGGTACTAACACAAATTTAGATCTATATTTTATTTTAATTTGTCTATTTATCAATTGCTTTTGTTGAACAAGTGTTGAGAAAGGTGTCATAAACTTGCATCTTATTTGTTTATTATTTGTTAATTAATTGTAAATCCTTATGTTAAAGAGCATCCTAGTGTGACTAGACCATTATTTCCATGTGTATACTTTGTTATGATGTGAAAAGAAGATATTGTCATGTAAGATATATGAGAGTGTCTATGGTAATGTAAGTAGTGTAAGAGAATCCATGACATGTGTAAGAGCATGTAAGAGGGGAGATAAATTGTTGACTTGACTCATTGACTAACTTATGATGCATCATAAGGCATATTTGAATGTGTTAAAATATGCCAAAATAGAATGCCCATTTTAGGGAGAGGGCTATAACAACTTATGACATGTTATGACAAGGTGTAAATCATTTGCTAAATATATCTTGTTGTCCATCTCATGAAGAATGGTGTTGGTATTTGGGACAAAAAATAGTGGCACTTTTGGATCATAGTTTTGATGTAAGCCAAATTTGGTTTGTGGTTTGAGTTTGCTAATTTATTGGATGCTAGAAATAGAGATTTCATAGTAAGTTTGTATGTACATTGGTGATGTCAAAATTACTCCAAATCTACTTTATTGATTTTTTATTTGAAGGCTTCTTGCCTGGATTGTATCATAATTGATATTTTATTGCTAATTAATATATTGGTTCAGAGTTTGGAGAATTTTTTTCTTTTCTGAAATGTTTTTCCTAGGATACATCATTGTGTAATGGTTTTATTATGTTCATATTTTTTCTTGTAATATTTTAGATTGTACTTTCTACACACTTCTTTTGTCATAGATTAGTAAAGGAAATATTTTTGTGTCTTAGTTTCCTTTCATTTGATATTAGACTTTAATTAACTCATATTCTAGGTGGTAGGAACCAATATTTTTTGATTGGTCTTAGTTTGAGTGGGAGCATGTGTAGATGGGATATTTGTTTTAGGGAACATGAAAAGAACTTCAAGATTGAAGATGGAAAGATACAAAAACACTAAATTTGGGATGTGAAAGCTCACGATGGAGTAGTTACTCATGATAGTGATCTATGGATTGCAATATCTAGAAACAAACCTTCTGCAATGTCACTAAAAGGTTGACTTGACACAAAACATGAGAATCCTTATTATGATTTTCTTGGTTCATTTAGTGTTTCTAAACGTCTGTGAGGAACCTATTATAGAAAACCTTTGAAAGAAGTTGGGGAAATTGTACTAGGATAAGTCCCTAGTTAACAAGTTTTTTGTATAGAAGAAGTTGTGGAGTTTAAGGATGGATGATAGTGATTCTATTATTGAGCACCTGAATGCATTCAATATGATCATGAGCCAATTACACTCAATGTATGTAAAGATATAAAAGGAAGACATGTACATGACCCTTTTGTGTTCTTTTCCAAACTCATGGGACAACCTGGTAAAGGCTATTGGAAGCACTACTAGAAAGATGATGCTTGATGAGATCATGCTTACTCTTCATTTGGAAGAGATGAGTTCAATGCCCTATGCTAGTGTAATTGGGAGCCTTATGTATGCTATAGTCTACACCAAACCAAACATTGCCCAAGATAGGAGAGTCATGAGCTATTATATGGCTAATCCTAAACGGAAAAATTAGGTTGAATTAAAGAAGGTTTGTAAGTATTTTCTAGTTACATCTAAGTAATTTGTATGTTATCATGGTGATATTATAGAGGACCTTGAAAGTGGGTGGATATTTAGGAATATGTGGATTTTAATTAGGTAAGGGATGTTGGTAGTAGAAAGTCTACTAGTGACTATGTGTTTAGCCCATTTAATGGTGAAATGAGTTGGATGAGCAAGTGACATGCTATGGTCACTTTATCCATGATAGAGATAGAGCATATGACAACTACTTATGCTTGTAAAGAGGCTATTTGGCTTCTGAGACTATGTTCAGATGTGGGGCTAAGATAGAGAGTACTTAGAGTTCACTATGATAGTTAGAGTGTTATTTTTTTGGTAAAGAACCTGACTTTTCATGCACAAATGAAGCATATTAATGTTTACTATGATTTTAATCAAGACATTGTAGAGGATGGAAGGGTGATGTTGGAGAACGTTGAAACATTGAATACTGTTGTAGATGCATTGACAAAGCCAATGAGAACAAAGAAGTTTAGGTGGTACTATGAGATTATGGACCTCTGAGCCCCTAGAAGTTATTTGACAATGTTGGTGTTTCCCTTTTATTCTCACAGGTTATATATGATGTGGGATAATGTTGGAAAACATGTCATAAAATTTACACCCTAATGTTTGTATTTATTTAGACATTATTTCCATGTGTATACTTTGTTATGATGTGTGTCAATGTAACTTGTAATAAATATCTTATCATGTAAGATATGTAAGAGCATCTATGAAAATGTGTGTGGTGTACTAGAATCTATGATGCATGTAAGAGAATGTAAGGGGCGAGTTACATTGTTGAATTGATTTGTTGACTAACTTATGTACATCATAAGTCATCTTTGAATGGGTTTAAATATTAATTTAGTTAGGATGCATTGAAGTCAATGTGACAAACACCCTCTTCCTCCATCAGAGTCCCTCCACTCAATGAGAAACATATTTACTTAACACACAATATTTTAGTAAAAAAATTAATGATATGATATTTTAAAGGATAAAAACTTTCATTAGAGTTAACCTAGGCTAATCTAATGAAATGTATACAAATAAGAATAAATCATTTTAGATTAATTAAAATTATGGATAAGTTTGGTTATCTAATTTGTAAGAGTTAAATTAGAAAAATTAAAAATGGGAGAAGGTGGTACTTAGTTCGATGACAAAAGAATGAGTGTTAAATGAAGAAGATTTTGTGATCAAACTATGTATGTTTATAAAATGATGTCTTTGTATCAATAACATGTCTTAATGTTTAAATTGGATCTATGCTATGTTAGACGACATGTTTATAGATTTGGCACAAAATCAGAAATGTAGATATGTACCTTGAGTGTAGACTTGTCCCTACAATTAGTGGTGTTTAGTTCTACAACTTCACATGATGGATGATAGCTTACCCCACTCCTTCTAAATATTTGGGGACTTAGTGGTATTTGGAAATGCCTTAAGGGTTGTACATTCATGACAAGGAGATAAGTTCTCATAGATCAATGCCTGAGAAGTGAACAAGGATTGAAAACAACATGTAATTGACCTAACTATGCAGATTTGTTACTCCTTTTATTGCACTAAATCTAAATGTGTCACTATTAATTTCTTCTTCAATGCTCTATAATAAATGAATTCTTGATTCTTTAGATTATTAGGAGATGATTGAATAAATGCATTGAATATATTAAATTCTAGCACATAGCATCAAGTTGTGCCAAATGTTTGTTTAACCAACCCAAGGTGGGAGGATAAATGTGGCTAGTCAACCAAATTCAAAATTTAAAATTTAAAATGAAAGGAGACAAGTTTACAATTACAAAAATGTGCTAATGTGGATGAATGGTCAGATCCAAGTGGCTAATAGATAAATGAAGGTAGGTGGATAAATAAATGTTGTAAATGTGTATATAAGGCGAACATATAGGAGTGTGTACATGTAAAAGTATAGGTTAGAGATAAGTGTATAGGGATATGTTTGTATGTAAATAGATTAAAGTCTAGGGAATGAGCCCAAATTCGTATAAGATTATGATATTTTTCAGTAGGTACACATGTATTAAAAGACATTTCTTCAAAATAGGCACAAAAATAAATGGGAAATGACATGGGTTTGCAAATTTCACCCTTATATGTATGAGGCATTTTTTTATCTGTAGAAGTAATTTGAAGAAGTAGATTTTTTTTAGATGTAACAAATTTACTTGTCCATGAATGAACACTTGAATGTAGTGCATGTGGACTTCAATGTGATTCATCCATTGATGATGGAAAAGGTTTTGAGAGATTGAGATAACACTCTAATAGTCACAAAATATGATAAATGACATGTGAAATTGAATATTGAACTTAGTGAGAAGATATTCATAGCCTCTTGATACTCAACATCTATGGAAGAAAGAGTAATAGCATTCTATTTCTTTCTTGATATGACCAAAAGCAAGTGATAAGATGTCACTAGAAGTGGACTTGTGATCCTCAGAATTGCCTACCCATTAGATTTAGTGTACCTAACTAGGTAAATATCAATTCCTGCTACATAGTGAATATCATAATTGTAAGTGATTTGAATGTAGTGGAGGTTCCACCTAGATGCCTTCTAATGTACCTTATGAGGTTCTTGCATAAACATAGAGACCAAGCCAATGACATGAAATGTCAGGCCTAGTATGAGTAAAATAAATTCAAGGCTACCAACAAGTTGTTGATACAAAGTATCATCAACCAATGTTTAAGGATAACTTTCTTCAAGTTTGACTCTAGAGAGAAAGCGAGTTAGAAAAGGTTTGTAGTCAACTACATGGAATTGTTAGATAAAATCAAGTGCATACTTGGATTGTGTAATGATAATCATTGATGCAAATTGATGGATATCAATCCTCAGAAAATAGCATAGCAAACCTAAGTTAGTAATAAAAACCTATCATGTAGGACAATTTTCACTACTACAATCAAGGATGAAGAGATCCTTGTAATCAATAAGTCATCAACATACAAAACCAGGAATAAGAGAGACTCATCTTGCTACAAGAGGTAGATGTTTCAATCATATTGGCATCGAGTAAATCTAATAGAGAGAAATAAATAATGCATCTTGGCATACCATGCCTAAGGGGCTAGTTTAAAGCTAAGGATATATTTATTAATTTTGTAAATCAATAGAGTCCTATAGAAAAATCCGTGCTTGCTCCATGTATATTTCCTCTTCAAGATGCCCATGAGGAATGTCACTATTCACATCCATTTGATGAACCTCCTAGTAATGAGATACAAAAAAATCAATTGTGAGTTAGATATAGTTCATATTTGTAACAGGGGCAAAGGTCTCAGTGTAGTTAATACCAGAAACCTATGAAAATCCCTTAGTAACTAGGCAAGCTTTGAATTTATCAACTAGATGATTTTCTACAAATCTTCTTCGATATATCTACTTACATTGAAAAAGTTTCCTTCTCTTAGGAAGGGGATTAAATGCCAAATGTGGTTTCTTATAAAGGAGTTGTACATCTTCTACATAGATAAATCCCACTCAATAATAACAAATGCCTTTTGAAAATACTTTGGATCATAAGAAAAAGAAAAGAAAACTTGAGATGGTACTTGGAACTATGACTTAGTCCACCTGGTGTCTGAAGGATCCTTGACCCAAACACCTACAAACTTCAAAGTTTGCCTAGCCCAAAGTGGACCAAAGATAGGAGAGTTAGGAGGAGATTCCAAATCCTTAGAATCATGACTAGGAGAGGAGGGAGGATGATTCTCATCATCACTCTTTCCATCTAAAGTAGAGGAAGAAGAATCATCATCATAAGTGTACTTAGGTGGATTTTTCTCATTGGAAGAATTGCCATCTATTCCAAGTGCACCCCAAGTGACTAAAAGGGAGAAGTACCAAGAATTGGACTTGAAGAGCCCAACTCAGAGTGAACAATCATCTTAATGAGAAACTCATGAGTAAGTGGATGAAGGAGTTGATATCATTTTACACTATCTAGATAACCCACAAAGATATAAGGCTCTATTTTAGGATCCATCACCTTCTATTTCTCTGTGGGAATGTGGACCCATGCTAGACATCTGAAGACCCTACAATGTTTCTTGTGGGTTCCTACCACTCTAAGCTTCAAAAGGAGTAAGTCTTTTTCAGGCTTTATGATGAAATTAGTTCTAGATAGAGTTCACATAGTTGAATTAAAATTTGTATAACCCTCCTTTCAAGATTAGCGTAGGAAGCATTTTTGCACACCTTTTCTTCTTTACAAGTCTTATCAGAGCCTGGCCAGTTTCATTCTATTTATTGGGTATAGGGTTTTTCGAGCTAATCAAGGTTTGAGTGGGAGCTTGTCCAGTATTTCATGTTCTATATTGTAGAATAGTAGAGATGGTGATCATATTTGGGAGAATTGAGGTAGAGAATATTTCTAGCATGAATTTTGAAATGTGGAAGTTGAAGATGGAAGATCTGTTGATTGATTGGGATCTTTGGGATGTGGTTTATGATAATTTGTCTAGTGGCCTACATATTTGACTTTGGATTCTCAATATGATGTTATAGATAGAAAATCTAAAGGTATCATAAGACGGTACCTTGCAGACTTGATTATGATAAATGTCCATGAAAAACCCACTTCAAAGAAGCTATGGAAGAAGTTTTGTGAGATATATCAAGCCAAATTGATAGTAAATAAGATTTAAAAGTTGTATTCCTTGAGAATGGAAGAAGGTGGATATATTTATGAGCATCTGGAAACATTCAAAATGTTGGTGACGTAGTTGATCTCAGTTGGCATGAAGATGGACAAAGAATAAAGGTGCCAAACTTTGTTGTGTTCATTACTAGACTCATGGGATAGATTGATTATGGCCATGGGAGCACTTCAATCATCTTGAAGATGGAGGATGTTATTGGTTCTCTACTCTTTGAGGAAATGAGAAGGAAGGTATTTTTGAATGCCGAAGAGTGTTTGAGTGCTCGAGGAAGACCAAAAGAATGAGGCAAGAATAAGAAGCAGCATGGCCATTCTATGTCTAAGAACAAGGTGAAATCAAAATCCCCTAGTAAGTCCAAGGCGATATGATGGAATTGTGAAAAATTTGGACACTTCTGAAAGGACTGTAAAGAAGAGAAGAAAAAAAAGAAGCAAGATTCTGATTCTAAGTCCAAGAAGGAATATGGAGATGCTTTTATTGTAGCCTTGGACACTCATGTAGGTGGTACTACATGGTTGATTGACTTAGGTACATTTTTCCACATGATTCCTAATAGAAACTGGTTTAGTAAGTATAAAAATTATGATGGTGTTAAGATGCATTTGGGTGATAATATTTTCCTTGATATAGTTAGTCATGGAAATATTCATGTAAAATTTTATGATGGTAGAGTTATATGATTTGATGGTATCTTGGATATCCCAAGATTAGTAAGAAATATTTTATCTGTTAGCAAATTAATAGATGCAGGTGTGCGTGTTTAGTTTTCTGAAGCAAGTGTGAAAATGGTGAGAGGTGTTATGGTAATAGAAAGAGGAAGAAGATTGGGTATATTGTACTATTCATGCATTGTTCAGTGTAAGAGTACTTCTATAAATTCCAAGCCAAAGACTACTTCGTTGGAAAATGAGATGGTTTCTTCTTCAGCAGTGGTCGTGGTTTTTGGGTACCCAAGGGTGCTCTATCTATTGAATCAAAGTTGCCTATAGAAAAGACCATGTTATGGCATTAGAGACTTGACCACATAGGAGAGAAGGGTTTACAGGCCTTGAAAAATAAAAACCTTGTTAATGGGTTGAATGATTGTTTAATATTGAATTTGAATTTTGTGAACATTATATTTATGGAAAGGAAAACCATGTTCAATTCTAAATTTGATTTCTCATAAGTCATCTGCTATTTTGGATCTTATCTATTTAGATGTATTTGGTCCAGTCGATGTTCTTTCTATTGGTAAATCAGTTTATTATGTTTCTTTCATTGATGATTTTAGTAGGACATGGGTTTATTTTCTTAAGAGAAAAGTTAGTGTTTTTAGTCATTTCAAAGAATTTAAGGTAATTGTTGAGTTGTAGACTAGAAAGATGATTAAATGTTTTAGGATAGATAATGGTGATAAATTTTTCTCTAATGGGTTTGAAAAATTATGTAATGATTACGGTATCTAGAGACAAAAGATAACTCCATATTCTCTATAGTAGAATCAAGTTGTAGAGATAATAAACAAGACCCTGATGGAGAAGGCTAGGAGTATGCTAAGTGGTGCTGGACTAGAACAAAAGTTTTGGGATGAAGTTGTAGGAACTGCCTACTACTTGATTAACAAGTCTCCTACATTAGCTCTTGTTGATAAGACACCAATGGAGGCATGGTCATGCCACAAGCATTCACTTAGAAATCTAAGAGTTTTTGGTTGTGAGGCATCTGCACATGTGCCAAAGGAAAAGTGATTAAATTTGGAGAGCAAGGCTGTTAAATGTATCTTCATCAAATATAGTTATGGTGTGAAATGATACAAGATTTGCCCAATCCTATTGCAGAAAAGGTAATTTATCCCAAAAGTTTTATTTTTAGAGAAACTAAGCCTTCTTTTGTTATAATGCAACAGTCACAATGCTAAGAAAAAAAGAAAGATGTGATTCAATTTCCATCTACACTTGAGAAAATTGAATCAAGGCCACAATATAGACAAGAAGTTGAGGAGAACTCCACGAGTTCTAAATCATTAGAGGAAGAAGCAAAACCTAAACCTCAACTTGTTCAAAGGTCTACTAGGCACAATCAACCACCAGATCGATATGAGTATTCTCCTGATGATTGGAGATATATATTTTCTTTGAATGCTAATGTTGATGATCTATTATCTATAGAAGAGGCTCTTGGTATAAATGATGCAAAGTCTTGGAAAACAACCATGGTTGAAGAGATGAATGCTCTTAAAAGGAACGATACATGGGACCTTGTACTATTGCTTAAAAGACATAACTTCATTGGTTACAATTGGGTGTTCAAAAATAAAATAGGCTTAGATGATAGATGGGATATTTTCTCTTGTTGCCAAAATGGCATCCATTCATTATTTTCTCTCTATTTTAGCATCTTATGATTTGGAGATTGAGCAAATTGATGCAAAAACAATATTCCTTCATGGTGATTTGGAGGAAGAAATTTATGTGACACAACCAAAGCACTATGTGGTGAAAGGTAAAAATAATCTGGCCCTTAAGTTAAAGAAATCCTTGTATGGTTTAAAATAGAGTCATAGGATGTGGTACAATAAGTTTGATACATATGTGTTGAGTTTAGGATTTGAATGGTCTAAATATGATCACTATTTGTACTTCAAATCTAATGGTGATAGTTTCCTAGTTATTGCCTTGTATGTTGATGACATGTTATTTATTGGCAAAGGAAAGGGTTTCATTGTTGAATTAAAATCTTAGCTTTCAACAAAGTTTGAGATGAAGGACCTTCTAGTTCAGCAAAACACATTCTTGGAATGGAGATTACAAGATATAGATAGTGTAGACACTTAAATTTGTCCATATCTTGACCATTACCTAGTTGACACATTATTAGAGACATCATATAGCATTTTGTCCTAATCCCACTCAGAATCCCACTTATCCCACTTTCTAATTAATTAAATATATTCCATTTATTTAATTAATTTCACTCTCACATGTTCCAGATAATTCAAATTAAAAATTTGAATTATTCCCTCACCTTTCATCACATTCAAACACTGGTCACATGTCACATGTCACATGCACAACTAATTTAAATAATCTTTTATTTGAATTAAGTCTCTATTATTCCTCTTTGCACACTTGTCACATGACTACAAATCCTCATGGAGTGGGAAAGCCTAATCAATCCTAGCCATCCACATCATTGAAAATAACTTTCAATCACAACCCTTCATTCAAATCAACCCTTTCTATAAATCAACCCTCTCCCAAGCCATTTACGGGGATGAATCTGCAAGTAGCCTCATGCTGCCAAAATAACTCTAGAATCATCTTTCATTCATCTTCATGTCATTATTATGCTACTGAAATGGTGAGCAACCAACATTCCTCCATCATCATCCTTTGAAATCTTGCATGCCTATGCAAGGTTGAGAAGAGCAATGGAGATAAATCAAATCTAGCTTGGAGATTTGGTTTGCATTTGCTTTTTGTTTTGATTTTCATGCTAGTTTGTGCTCTATTGTGCTAGTTAGGGTTTGATATCTTGTTGTTTTAGTTTCAGACCTGATTTTTGCTCTAACGACAAATGGTGAACCCGACGTGAATCCATGCAATCTAATGTTTTTGGTTGATTTCTAAAAATTACCTTTTGTAGGTGACCTCTTGGCCTAAAATGGACCTCGTCGTTGAGTCCAGGAGGCCTGAGAAACAAAAATTGACATAAAATTCAATACATTTTGGCTACTGAAAAAAAATTTAATTTTTTTTAGTTCAACCCCTACCGCAGGGCCATATCATATGGATCTGTATGGACCCATACGGTCCCTGCATAGAGGTCATGTGTTGGATTTGTCAAATTTTCCTAGTCTATTGCATTTCAAGATTTTGGTTTTCTAACAAATTTGTAGGTTTAATCCTTGGTTGTAGGCTTTATATGTAAATTTGTTTGTTGCGGGTTAATTTTTTATAGTTGGTAGATTTAAACCTTTGTTGTTGCAAAATCAAGTTTTGGGTCATAGTCTGCAAACCCTACCTTCATCATCGAAATCCCATTTCAACACCTCCTTCCATCACTGAGCTGCTTCGTCGCCGCCCTTTGTAAACTCACCTCTGCCCTTATCTCTCCAGTCGACATCCCCTCATCCCCCTTTGGTGATCCTATCACCACCTCTCTATGCTGGTCATCTCCTGTGACCTCCACACCACCAAATCTCTGCCATCTACAGTCTACTCGACACCCACATCTAACTGGTCTTCAATTTTCGCCGCCCATTCCTAACGCTTCCGTTGAATTCGCTGCCCATGATTCCCTCGGTCGCCACCATATTTGTTTGGTTGCCACCCTGCAGTTTGTTTTCACCTCTCTGCCTATCACAGACCTCTCCTCCCGCTTGCATTTGAAGTCATTGACCTCCCCTCTGCATATTCTTTGCTCACTATGTTTTATCCTATAACTGTTACTCGGTCTTACTATCCCGCTGTTCACTCAAAACCCTTGCCACCATCTCTGGCACAGACCTTTGCCAGTCCTAAACTCTCATCCGTCGATTAAAACTTTACCGTCAACCTTATCTTTGACTACGGGGATTCAAATGGTCTCTTGGCCCTTGTAAAGGGCATGGTCATATTAGTGACCGGGGGTAGGGCTTATAGCCCCCTTTGTTCCCTTTGTTCCCTTTTTATTTTTATTTTTTACCTCTAATTCTCCCTTGGTCATATGGACAACCAGGGGCCAATCTAACCCTAACTACCAAGAGTTAGCCATTTGATGTGACCATCGCATGTGAGCAAAATTCCCTTAACTGCTAGCGGCTTGACACTTGTTTTCAAACTTGCATAACTTTCGCATACGTAGGCAGATTTTGATGAAATTTACAGTGTTGGAAAGTTGACTCAGTGAACTATGTAGTGGCAAAGATCATTTTAGGTGGCTATGTCATTTTATTAGGTTTTAGTCAAAGTTAGCTCTCCATTTAAACTTCAAACACATATAACTCTTGCGAAATTGATCCGTTTTTTATGAATTTTTGTTTAAAAGTGCTTAGAATTTTGTCTACTTTCTGTTCATGCAATCCATTTTTTTGTATCTTCTCATATTAATTAGATTTCATCAAATTCCTAATTTTTTCACATAACACTTCCATTTGCAAGTTTACTTGTTTCTTCTTAGGATTTGTGGCTTGTAGGTGATCACATGGAGCTGGAAGAACATTTGCATTAGCACACACAACAGATTGGAAGTGAAAAATTTAGGTGCACTCCATTAATCTTTCATCTCTTTTCATTTCTTCATCATCATTACTTGTCTCACATTTCAATTTTAGGCATAAAAGAACATCTTATCTTCAATCACATCGATTTTGGGCATAAAATGAACAAGTGTCTTCCATCACACATTTGACTTGGGGTTAAAATGAACAAGTATCTTCATTGCTTGGTGAACTTGAGTGAGATTAGTGGTGTGTATGCTCTTCTCATGCGCTTTGTGTGATCTTAAGAATCAAAAACACCTCTCATCCATTCAATTTCACACCACACATTTGAATTTCGTAAAGGTTTAATGAAAAAGTACGAGTGTGAATCAAGTGCGTATGTGTATGCTCTCTCCTCCCACTGCAAGGTGATCTTGGAGATCAAAAACACCTCACTTGGTTTGCTTTTGTCATACCCTTCTTAGGAGGCCTTCTTGGAGACACACCACTCCAAGGGACGACCTCAACTCTAGTGTTCTGACGGAGTATAAGTAGTGAGGTGTGAATTGAAAGACACCCTCTTTAGAAGTCAAAATATTGTCACTCTTGGCTAAGCCCTAAAGAACTCTATACCTTTGGGAAGTGAAAGTGAAGGGTGGGTTACCCCTTTCTCCCGGCTGGGTGGCACTATTTTGCTTTCATTTCATGGAATTGGGCCCCATGTACCTCGAGTATATTGGGGACATCCTAGTCAACCTTGTGCAACTTAGATCAAGACCTAATTGGCCATACCTACCTGACTAAATTTAGGGATTGTTAATGTGTCTTCTTCAAGTGCTTGTTTAATCATCACATTCTTCAAATTTCAAAGTCAAACTTGCTTATGTGTCTTATGTGTGTGATTCATGTGTGTACATGTGTAGTCATTTGTTTGAACATTGTCACATCAAGCTATAAACACCAAACACATAAAGACAAGTCATTCTAAACATTCTTTCCAACACATTCAAATCTAATCACTTTCATCCTAATCATTATTCTAATCATATCTTAATCATCATTCCACATCATCCTTATCCAATCAATCACATTCTAGTCATCCCAAATCATTACACATCATCATGTTCATTCTAGTCCAATCATTTTCATCCTAATCATATCCTAATCATTCCTAATAATTACACATCATCATCTCCATTTCATCCAATCAAATTCATCCTAATCACATTATCCTAATCATACCTTCATCATTCTACATCAATCTTGTCATTCGACATCATATCCTAATCATCATTTCACATTTCCAATCAATTTCATCCTAATCATCATATTCAATCACTCATTCCAAATCATTCCACATCATCCTAGTCCTAATTAACACTAGTCAAAATGGTCTTAATCATTAACAAGCCTATGCCCAATCCTAAGCCCAAGGTAATACTTCAAGGAGGCTCTTCCTCTAGTTCAAACAATGAGATAAATCCTAAGCCCAAGGTCATAATTCAAGGAGGTCCCCTCCCTAATCCTAATCACAAGAACAATCCAAGACCTAAACTCACACTTCGCAGGCCCCCTCCTCCTACTTCCAATGATGACAAGAATCTTGATGCATACCTTGAGGAACAAATTGAAATGCAAATACTTAAACACATGTGTGACACCATTCCAACATTCAAAATCAAGGTCCTAGCACCCGAACTCCAAGATATCATCCAAACACTTCACCAAATTCCTCAACTCCTAGACAACCAAACAATACAAAGACTTCAAGCCCTCTTCCAAAAATTTCAACAAATCAAATCACCCCAAATACAATGCCTCCTAGTCCAAGCCCAACAATTCATAGCCACTTGTCAAATTCAACCAACACAACCAACACAACCACACATTCCACCTCAATCCTATGTGTCATCCCCTTCCACTTCATACCAACCTAGTCCATCCATGTGCCAAGTCAATGCCACATCAACCTATAAATTCATTCCACAACAAGCACATGTGAGCCTAAGTCACTCTTTGCAACAAGATAAAATGCCTTTAAGTTCTAATGCCACCTTTGACAAGGGAGACACCAACCTAACTCATGCAAGCCCTTCATTATCTCTTCTGCTATCCAATCCTCCAACTCCACATCCTAAGTTCAAACATTACGAAAGTAAACATGTGGAGTCATCCAAATCCACCACTTCATCCAATCCTTTTGACCTTCTACCTAATCAAAGTCAAAATCCTAAGCCTACAACACCTTGCCTCTCTTTTATTCCCCCACCATGGGAACTTTCCAGTCCACCTAATTCTAATTCTAACCCTTCACCTTCCTCTCTCCTTACCCCTTCATCCACCCATACCCTTACAAAGGATGTGATCCAAGGGTTACTAGCAAGGGATCAACTATCTCCATGTCATTCAACACATATGCTTGAGCCTACCAAAGAGTCCTCAAACACCATGCCTAGTTCTTCAAGTCCATCATGCACTTCACAACCCATCAACCCTATTGAAGAGTCAACTACCATCAGTCCAAGTCAACCTCCATCATGCCCTCATGTTGTTGACCATCAAGAACATGTCAAGCCTCTCCAAGAGTCTTCCTCTTCCATGCAAAGTCAAGAGATATGTCAAGGGTCTAATCTAAAGCATGCAGAACCATTAGCTCCTAATTCTAATTAAGATCAAATCGCTTCCATTCAACCTATCCATAGCACAATTAATTCCATTCATGATCAAGCTCCCATTTATGATCAAGATCCTACCTATGATCAAGAAGGCCATGATGATCCTCTAAGTCAACTTTATGCATTCCATGCTCAAGAGCTTTTTACTCCATCCATCCATTCTCCATCTAGCCCTAATGTGCAAACTTGCACTTGTTGTGATGATACACTTGGCTCCCAAGTACACATAAAAGATCAAAGGAATAGCTTTGATCTAAATGAACATAATCAAGATCCTAATGATCCATCCACATCCACTATCAACCCCATTTCAAATACACCATCATATCCCCTTGGCCTATCCACCTTCATTCATAAATGTTCCTCCTTAGGACAACAACAACCATTATCCACTTCACCTTCTCCATTAAATAATGAGCTCAAGTCTAGTGTCCAAACTACACCTAGTCCCATAGTCCATCACATACTCCAAAAAATAAACTATCAAGGCAAAGGGTTAGGCCTTCATGAACAAGGATTTTTGGAGCCCATCCATGCCAACATTCATCCACGCTCATATTGGATATACACCCCAAGGTAAACAATATCAAGATGTTGTTACTTCCTCCATGCCTCATAAATCTACCCCTTTCCATCATAAATCCTATCATGTACCAAAAACATACGTTGCCATTCCACCTCCATTATCCTACAAATGTCAAAAGCATGTGACCATACACCTTCCTCCATCCACTTTACCTCCAGTACTTCCATCTCCTAATATCCCTCCATCCACTTTACCTCCATTGCTTCCAACACCTAATATCGCTATCATCCAACTCCCTCATCCATTTATCCATAAAACCCCTTACATTCCTAATCATAACCAATCAACACACACATTGTCTAAACATGAAGCTTCCACAAATTCCAAGGGATTCAAAAATAAAAATTTGGATGCCTCTACACATAAATCCAAAAATCCTAAACTTCCTCATTCCTTAGACCACAAATGCAAAAATTCAAAGCAAAGTACATCCAAAAGTCTACCCAAGCCCATACTTCCAAAAGAAAAGTCAAAAACTAAAATGGTTTGGGTACCTAAGCAAAAAGCAATCAAGTCAAATGAGGCGTCCTCTTCCACATCTCAAAAATCCCAACAATCCCTTTCCATCCAAAATTCCCATTCCACTCAAAAGTTTCAAATTCATTCATCCCACAAGTGAAGCAAAAATCATAAAAGTCATAAATACATGTGAGTCCCTAAATGCTTACATCACCCATCCCCTAAGCAAACATCTTCATTGCTTCCTACACCCCCTCCCCATCAAAAGCTTCAATGTTTGTCACGGTGTGTGCAACTGTTGGTCATGGTTCCATTCTATTCTGCAACATTTCCACATACCTCCATCTCCCCATCGTTCAATTATTATCCTACATATTTCGCCCATCCTATTCCTATGGTCCATGCTTTTGCATAAACCTTTTCATCCATCCTCACATAAGTCCTACATAATCCACATCATAATACACTATCTACCTAATCCACCTTCCTCTCATGCAATTCCCTACCAACATCGATGAACATATTGACATTTGACATGATCCAAGCAATGACATCACTCTCTAATGGGACTATCACCTTTCATGGAACTAGACACTTGAGTCCTTCCTATCCATATTCCACCTATCATATTCAAAGAGTCAAAAAATCAAAAATAATCAAAATATTAAAGATAAATCCCTTCGTCCAATGGTGAAAACCACGCTAGGTGGCACCTTGGATAAGTACCATGATGAAAACATGGCAAACGGGCGTCATGTGTAGGTGGATCTTCTATGTCACTTACACTTGGGGGCACGTTGTCTCATCCTTCATATCTATTTCCATCATACCATTTCCTATCCTACCATCCTTATCCATTCCACACACATACACCTATCATATTGCCTCCATTCATCCTCCCTTCCTCCTTTTGATCTTGAGAAAGAAATGGGGGCAAAATGTTGAAACATGCTTTGGTTATCTCTTAATATACCTCATCCCTTCCAAACAATCGTATCATTCATCCAAGTCATAAGCTTTGTCAATGCAAAATCCTAAGCATACTACTTAGATTGGGGCAAGTTATTCCTATGCAACATAGCCTTTGGATATCATATTCTTGCTCTCTTACGCATGGATACATCCATCCATTATCATCCATCCCTTTATCCATTTATCCAATCCTACCTACCTTCTTGCACCTAGACTTGGTTTTTTCCTTGTCATTGGTATCTAGTGCAAAGGCTACTCAAATTATCATCCAATTCCATCCCAAAACATTCCAAAAACATAAAAAAACCAAAAATGTCAAAATAACAGAAAAAATCACATGTCAAAATCCAAAAAAATCAAATATTCCACAAAAATACAAAAAAATCAAACATTCTCAAAATCCAAAAAAATCACAACATTCACAATCCAAAAAAATCAAATATCCAACAAAAATCCAAGAAATAAAACCAATCAAATCATCAATTGAAATCATCAATTCAATTCCCCAAATCAAATCCAATCACTTCATAAAGTCAATTCAATTCTTCAATTCCATTCAATCAACCAAATTAGTTTTCCTTTCTTTCTGCTTTCTTCTCTAGATAAATCTATCAAGTCAGTACGGGAGATTAGAGCTAAAAATGCTGGCCATCCACTTGTTCCCATCCATCAAGGCCTTATCTTGCATCTTTACCACTTTCACCTCACTCTGTACCCCCCGAAACAAATCAAAGTCAAACTGCTTGAGGACCCACAGCCGTGTGTTGCCCTTGATTCTATTGGAAAGGTGAAGACATGTGTGAGGACCCCTAAGATATATCTTAAAAACCCTAAGGGTGAACCTCGTATTGAGGAGGAAATCCCTGTTTGAACCCCAGCCACCTCTAAGAAGAAACTGTAGGGCGCCACCTAGACGACTGGGAAGAGGCCGACCAAAAGAGATAGAGTGGAGATTAAGGATGAAGGGGCGGCTACTAAGAAAAAAGCCAAGAAAGGTAAGGAGACTGTGTCTACATTGAAGCCTAAGGAGGAAGGGGTTGCCACTGAGAAAAAGGCTAAAAAGGGTAAGGAGGCTGTGATTATGGTGGAGCCTGTGAAAATTATTGAACTAGATTCTGGGACAAAGATAGCTGGAAGTGGGGAAGGTGTGGAAGCTGTTAACCCAGGGGTTCGTCAGTCTACCTGCATTGCTGGTAAACCTTTTGCATCTCGTCAAGGGGTGGAGGATTTCTAATGAGTTGGAGTTTTTTGAAGAAACTATGGAGGAGGGAGGGGAAGAAACCCCCACTGAGTTAGTTCATGGGGTGGAGGGGACCAGCCACTTCGCCTCCATGAACAAATCTAGCTTTGAGGAAGTTGGTGAAGTTGCTAAATTGTATGTGGGTTAGGACAACAAGGGAAGTTTCTCTTTGTGTGCTAAGACTGCCAAGGACTTGAGGTACCTCCAGGAGAAGATGACGAGTATGCAGAAGAAGTAGAAGGTGATGGCGGAGTTTGCTGCTAAAGCTCTTCACAGGGCTGTGTCGATCTTTGTGGCTGTCAAAGACTTGGATGATAAAGTAGGTGGGGCTGGATAGCTTGGGGGATTACAAAGACATGGTGGAATTCCTGGCCAAGTATGGGATGACTGACAGTCCCTAGTTTCTTGTTGTTTCTATTTTTTTTGATTAGTCATTTTTTGTCTGCTATTCTTGAGCTGTTAAGGTGCTGCTAATGGGCCATTTTTGGCAAACTTAAGGTTTTTTTCCCTGGGGGCTATTTTGTAAAGGGTTTAGGACCCTCTTTTCCTGCTGAACTAATCAAAAACCAAATCATCATCAAATCAAATCACTTCTTCTAATCAATACAATCATCAAAATCAAGTCAAATCAACTCTCCAAATCACATTCTTCAATCCAACCAAATCAATTCACTCAATCAATTCAATCAACATCACTTATTCATCAATTCCTCAAATCAATTCCTCCAATCAATCATCATTATTCATTCTATCTAATCATCAAATCAATTTATCAATCGATTCAATCACCTAATTCTTCAATCAATCAATTCTCAAATCAAATCAGTTCTTCAATTCAATCCAATTCAATCACTCCAAATCAATTCAATCCATCCAAATCAATTTTTCAATCCAATCAATTCTTCAAATCACATCAATCTCAAGTTAAATCAATTTAAATCATCAAAATCAAATCAATCTATTCAATCACATCATTCAATTGAAACAATTCCATCAAGTCAATCTAAGCAATGATCTCAAATGCAAGTCATCCTTAATCCATACCAATCAAGTCAATCAATCAAGTCAAATTATCCAATCACAATCAATGGTATTGATCCTAATCTTGACATAAACCAAATCAATCAAATCATTAATCAAAACCTAGTGTTGATTCACATGGCCAACAACACTAGTGTCAATCAATCAATCAATTATCTCAGACAGGATGTTGCATTGTCGAAACCAAACCAGGCATCTTATACAGGATGTTTCATTTTCTTAGTCCAGACACAATCATTAATAATCAATCAATCATTGGTTTATGGCTTGGCATGGGCAATACCTTGTTTGTTTTTGAATCATTTGTGCATGCTTGCTTGTGTGTGTTATCATTTTTTTTGCACTTTTATCCGAATCATTCCCAGCTAATATTCATATCTTGTATCTAGACAAGGTTGTATTATGTTGGGGCATGAGACACATCATCACCTTGGTCCTTATACCTTGGTGCATAACGTCTAGTGCTATATCAAACTTCATGGTTGCTCACCTTCATTGCAGCATAACACATCATTCACTTCTACCCATTCCCTTATCTTTCTTCCTTGACCAATCCATTTTATTTCGAGAGCATACCCATGTTTGTCCAACCTGCCTATCCTCTCAAGGGGGCATCATCATCCTATCCCTAGATCATCATCATTTTCATCTATCCATACCTTAGCTTCTTTGAAATGATGTTACTTGACATGAATCTCATCATCTCGAACATCATCTCAAAGAGCCCGAAAAAATGTAGATAATTAAATTTGTCCATGTCTTGACCATTACCTAATCGACACATTATTAGAGACATCATATAGCATTTTGTCCTAATCCCACTTATCCCACTTTCCAATTAATTAAATAAATTTCATTTATTTAATTAATTTCACTCACATGTTTCAAATAATTCAAATTAAAAATTTGAATTATTCCCTCACCTTTCATCACATTCAAACACTTGTCACATGTCACATGCACAACTAATTTAAATAATATTTTATTTGAATTAAGTCTCTTTTATTCCCCTTTGTACACTTGTCACATGACTACAACTCCTCATGGAGTGGGAAAACCTAATTGATCCTAGCCGTCCACATCATTTCAATCACAACCCTTCATTCAAATCAACCGTTTCTATAAATCAACCCTCTCCCAAGCCAATTGGGGGAATGAATCTGCAAGTAGCCTCATGCTGCCAAAATCACTCTAGAATCATCTTTCATTCATCCTCATGCCATTGTTATGCTGCTAAAATGGTGAGCAGCCAACATTCCTCCATCATCATCCTTCAAAATCTTGCATGCCTATGCGAGGTTGAGAAGAGCAATGGAGATAAATCAAATCTAGCTTGGAGATTCAATTTGCATTTGCTTTTTGTTTTGATTTTCATGCTAGTTTGTGGTCTATTGTGCTAGTTAGGGTTTGATATCTTACTGTTTTAGTTTTAGACCTGATTTTTGCCGTAACGACAAATGGTGAACCCGATGTGAATCCATGCAATCTAACGTTTTTGGTTGATTTCTGAAAATCAGCTTTTGTAGGTGACCTCCTAGCCTGAAACAGACCTCACCATTGAGTCTAGGAGGACTGAGAAACAAAAATCAACATAAAATTCAATACATTTTGGCTACTGGAAAAAAATTTGAAATTTTTTTAGTTCGGCCCCTATCGCAGGGCCGTACCGTACGGATCTGTATAAATAGTATCGACAAGCTATTGAATCAATCTATGGCTTGTCGGTCATATAAATAGTAGATCAAATTAAGTGCAAAAAGTGTGATTGCAATGGGATTGAAAAATCTCGCAAGAAGATAAAAGCAAATTGAATGCATTATTGGTGAGCAATTGAAGGAGAAAACGTAGAAGTTGTTAATACTGTTTGGATTCATCTTGAAGACATATTTCAGACAGTGATCAAGTATAGCGTGTGCTTGATTGATCAAATCTTTAGAAGAAAGTGTGAAGAGACAAAAGTGCAATCATCAAGTGTGAGCTTCAATGATAGTTCTTAGACAGTAAGAAAAGACTATTATATTGTAATCATTTGTATTCTTTTTAGGGAGTAGAAGCTTCCTTGGGAGTGAACCTACAACAAAGTTACCTAGGGAGTAGAAGCTTCCTTAGGTATAACCCTAAATCAAATTTACTTAGGGAGTAGTAGCTTCCTTGGGTTAATTCCTCTAAAACAAAGTTATTGTTTGAGCTTCATATATTGTGAGTTAATCCTCACCATGGTTTTTCCCTTCTAGGATTTTCCACATACATTTGGTGTTACGTGTTGTTATGTACTGTGTTAATCTTTCATGTTCATGTTAATGTTGTGATGCTTAGGTTCTGATCTGCTCTGGATAAGTTAAAGTTGTTAAAATTTGAAGATTGATTAGATACTAATTCACCCACCTCTCAATATCCTGGATTGTCTAACAATTGATATAAGAGCCAAGTTCCTCTAAAGGAAGCTTAACTGCTTGAGGAGGGTCCAGGATGGAATCAGGATGATCCAACAAGATTCCCAGGTTCGATGGACCAAATTATGCTTTTTGGAAGTTAAGGATAGAAGGCTACATCAATTCACTAGGCTGTGGAGTTTGGGATTCTATCAAGAAAGGTTACAATCTCTTGCCAATATTCCTAGAAAAATAGATGAAGTCAAGAATTATGAGAACAATGCCAAAGAAAAGTTTTCCATCATGAGTGGATTATCTCATTCAAAACTTTCAAAGGTGATAGGTTTTATCTCAACTCAAGAAGTTTGGAATAAACTTGAAACTATTTATGAAGGAGATAAGAAAGTAAAACAAGCCAAGACACAAATACTCAAGAACATATTTGAATCCCTAAAGATGTTAGAATATGAAAATTTTGTTGGTTACATGCTCAGATTGAATGAAGTAGTCAATGGTGTCAAAGGTCTTGGTGGAGAAATAAAAGAAGATGAGGTCGTGAAAAAGGTTCCGAGATCTCTTCCCAAATCTTATAGTTCCAAAGTATCTGCTATTGAGGAGACTACTGACTTGGATACATACTCTTTAGACCAAATGCTTGGGACCCTTACTACTTTTGAAATGAGAGAGTTTGACAGTGATGTTCCAAAGAAAGAAGCTTCTTTCGAAGTCAGTAAAAAGACAAAGGATGAGACTGCTGATAAAGATGAAATCCCTGATAGTGTTGAAGCAAATTTTGTAAGAACTCTGAAGAAAGGTTCCGACAAATACAAAGGTAAGTTACCCTTCAAATGTTTCAATTGTGGAAAGGTTAGTCACTTTGCTTCAAAATGTCCTCTGAAAGAAATTAAGAGAAGTAATAGAAAAAGTAAATTCAAAAGGAGTCTATATTCCATAGAAGGTAGTTGTTCTTCAAAAGATGAGGATCATGATGATTCAAATGATGAAACACTTTTCTTGGCCATGAGTGTTGGTGACAAAAAGAATAAGGTTGGAAAATGTGATACCTTGCAAACAATTTAAAACAATGAAAAATCAATGGTTGCATGCAAAAGAAGAAACCAAAGCTTGGTTTATTGATAGTGGTTGTTCAAATTATATGGCTAGTGATAAAGAGAAGTTCATCAACCTTAAGAAGTGGGATGGTGGAGCTGTTAAGTTTGGAGGAGATGAGTCAACTCAGATTTGTGGAAAAGGTGTCATATCTATTAATGGAAATAACAAGACTGAGGATGTTCTCTATGTCAAAGGGTTACAACACAATCTTCTTAGTGTCAATCAAATGTGCAAAAATGTTACAATCTTACTTTTCATGCTAATGGTTGTGAAATCAGAAAGGCAGGATCTAAAAAGCTTGTTGTAGAAGGTATCAAGACATATGGTGATATTTATCACTTGAAAGAAGCAAATGGAAGAACATGTCTATTGACTCAATCTAGTGAGTGTTGGTTGTGGTACAAAAGGATGGGACACAACAACTTTGATAACATGGTAAGAATAAGCTCTACTCATATAGTGAGAGACATGCTTAAGATAATCAAGCCTGCAAACACTATATCCAAGGAATGTTAGATGGGAAAGCAGACAAAGACAAGCTTTAAAAGAAAAGAATACTCTTCTTCAAAGTGATTGGAGCTGATTCCCATAGACCTATGTGGACCTAAAAGGGTAAAAAGTCAACAAGATGAAAGGTACTTTATGTTGCTCATTGATGATTATTCTAGAATGACTTGGGTTACATTCTTAAGAGAAAAATTTGATGCCCTTGATAAGTTTAAAGTTTTCAAAGCTTTGGTTGAAAATGAAATGGATACTAAGATCAAATGTTTAAGGTCAGATAAAAGAGGTGAGTTTACTTCAAATGAATTTGAAAAGTTTTGTGAAGATCATGGTATTAGGAGGCACTTGTCTGCTCCTAGAACCCCTTAGCAAAATGGGGTAGTGGAAAGGAAGAATAGGACTATGCAAGAAATGTCTAGGGCAATGTTGAAAGATGTAGATCTACCTGATGTATACTAGAAGGAAGCAATTCACACTACTGTCTATCTAACTAACAAAGTGTAGTTAAGGGTCAATAGATTTAAGACCCCTTATGAGTTGTGATATGGAAGACCTCCCTCTATCAGACACTTCAGGATATTTGGTAGCAAATGTTATATCAAAAAAGATGAATAAGACCTAGGAAAGTTTGATTCAAGACGTGATGAAGGAATCTTTCTTGGTTACTCAACTAGAAGCAAGACCTATATAGATGCTGCAACAAAAGGTTGGGAATGATGATTGAAAGCACAAATGTCAAAGTAGATGAAGACTTGTATTAGTTCACATAAAATATAGGAGACACCAAATCTAATATATTTCCTTGCATTGAAAATGAAGAAGTAGAAGAAGTGAAAGAAGAAAAGAAATAGGAACTTGAACAGATACGTAAGACTCCAGCAAAGTATATTCAGAAGAACCACTCAGAAGAACAGATCATTAGAAACAAAGATGAAGGTGTGCAGACAAGGAGAAGGTTTGACAAGACACATGAGCAAGAAAACTTGTGTTTATTATAAAAAGTGGAACCTAAGACCTTTGATGAAGCCAACAAAGATGATGGATGGATAAAAGAAATGGAAGAACTAGATCAGATTGAAAAGAATCAGACATGGGAATTGGTTCCCAGACCAACCAATAAGAATTTTATAGGATCAAAGTGGGTGTTCCAGAACAAGATGAATGAAGAAGGTGATGTTGTGAGGAACAATGAAATATTAGTATGCAAAGGATATACTCAAGTAGAAGGCATTGATTTTGAGGAAACTTTTGCTCTAATAGCTAGGATGGAGGCAATCGGAATGTTCCTTGCTTTTACTGCTCACAAGAACTTCAAGGTGTATCAGATGGATGTCAAGTTAGCATTTCTAAATGGTGACCTAGAGGAGGAGGTTTACAATGAGAAACCAGATGGTTTTTAGATATCAAAAGATCTAGACATGGTATGCAAACTCAAGAAGGTTTTTTATGGGCTCAAACAATTACCTAGGGCTTGGTATGCAAGATTAGACAAGTACTTACTTTAGCAGGGCTTCAAGAAAGGTACTACATATATCAATCTTTACATAAAGGAAGAAAGAGACATGATCATGATAGTTACAATTTATGTTAATGATATCATATTTGAAGGAAACGATGATATGTGTGTTATGTCATAAAATGTCCCCCTAGGACTTTTACCTTCTATGTTTAGCTCCCGAGTCTGTTAATTTTGATCATGCATGTTAGAAATGAATCTTAGAACAAAATGCCCTGAAAACCATGAAAAATGGGACTTATGGGACATCTTTGAGCATAATACTGACCCAAAATAGTCCCCTAGGATTGGGCGCCCGTGCCCATGCCCTTGCCCCACCTTGTTTTGGCTAGTTCCCAAATTTTAATGTCGGCAAAGTTACCGTTAAAGGTGTTCCATGCCAACATCTTGAGTTTGAATTATGAAATTTGTAGTAGGAATGCATATATAATCATGTTTAGGACTTCATTTGCAAACTAGAAGATGATTTTGAGATTTTGGAAAAGTTGTGATTTTAGAGCATTCAAGGCATTCATTGTGTTGCAAAGTAGACTTGTGTTGTTGTGTTTTTTATTGTATATTTGGCTTCATCTTCTCATGGCATTAAAGAGATTCATCTCCCTAAGAGATACAGCTCCAAGGTGATATCTATTTGTGATTAAATCTATCATTTTTATCATTGTTTTTGCTTTTGTCCAGCAAGGATACACACTCTCTATTTAACAATAGTGTTGGAAGGCTTGAATGCCATTCCGAGGCTTAAACGAGGCAAGCTCCTAAACACCACAACCCCTAACCCCTCTCTTGTGATTGCAGGTGACATGTATTGGATCTTATAGAGTGGAGTTGTAGAGGACTATTGTAGAGCATAACAAACCAAGATTTGAAGAAAAAGATAGGAAATAGCCCAAAAAGGTCAAGGGTGCATGCACCTTTGACCCTCAGTTTCACAGCACCGAAAATCTTTGAAGTGGTTGCAGTTAGTAGCAGAAAAGATCTCAAATCTTTTAGAAAAAGTGTCACCTTGGGCTTGGGTGCTTGCTCTTTCACCCCTAACTTTTCATCTTCTAAAACTCAAAATTTGTTATGTATCTAATCTGTATTTAGTCTATGTTTGTGCGAGCATTTATCAGGTTTCGTTTGCTTGCTTACAATTTTGCATAATTAGGGTTTTAAGCTTAATCGGACTAAAATTAACACATTAATCAATCAATTCCAAAGTTCCTTGTCATTCCAAGTGACAGCCAAACTGATAGTTGAGTCCTCTTGTAAAAGTTGTGATTCAACTCGGTTAAATGTCCTTGAATGTATTGAGTGAAAGGAGTACCTAACTAAACTATCCATCAATCCCATCAACCCTCTTTTCATACATTACATTTTGGTGAACATGTGTTTCTACTAAATTTGCACCTTGTTGAGTGTTATACATCAGATTTGCATTCATTTATTTCATTGTCATCATCATACATTTGAAAATCTTGCATAAAAATTGAAAATTTTGAAAAAATAAAGCATCCTAGGCTTGCATTTAGACATAGTTTACACTATTTTCATTTCTTAAATCTCTGATATTTACATCAGATTTGATGTAAATTGCAGAATTATATCATTGCATAGTCATTTACCTTGCATTTTCATATTCTATTTTTTAGGGGTTGCTTGAAATTGTGCATTTTTCATATAACCTAGTCTTTGCAAAAGCTAGGGTTTGTAGTTAAAATCTTGTTTCAGATTTTACTAGCTATTTGGGCACTCTTTCAAATTTGATTTTAGACTATAGTGTTGTTCCATTGTGCATCTTTGCATCTACATTTGCATTTTTAGAACATTTGCATTGGAAAAAGTAAAAAAATTGAGCATTTTAGGTCATAACAAGCATAGTTCTACGTCTACTTCCTTGGATATGTATTAAAAATATTTTGAAATCAGATTTTGCATTCATTTGAAAACATACATACATTTCTCATTTAAAAATTTAGCATTATTTTGCACCTTTGCTTGAAAATTTGCATGTTTTTAATTACACATTGTGTATTTCAACGCTAAGGGTTGTATATACTTTCTTTAAACAAACTTACAAATCAATCATATTGCCTTGTTGTGTTGCATTATTTCATTCTACCCACTTTGTTTGTTCTGGACCCTATGTGTCTTTTAGTACCCGTTTCCCTCAAACAAGTGTGTTAGTGTGAAATAGTCTCATATACATGGCTTCTCCTTGCAATAATAATGCTAGGGTTCCTCGTAGATCTTATATGAAAAGAAAAGCCCCTGATCCTGAAATAACATTCACACCTCATGATAGAATAATTGGAGACAATGAAGGACCTCTTTACATCACAACAAAGGTAATGGAGACTCATGTGCATGGAACACTTATCGATCCTAATTGTATGATTAAGGTGGCAACGAAAGAGTTCCTTTATTCACATGATTTGATATAAGAATCTTATGAACCTATGGACATAATGATTAAGACACATACTGGAGCTTTCATTCCTACCTTTGGGAAGATATCCTTATTGGTGACGGTATTTGAGAAAGCTGTGGAACAATTATTTGATGTCATCCCTTGATCTGATCTCTTCTGCATAAAATAGGACATCCATGGCTCAAAGATATGAAGGCTATCCCCTCAAAAATTCACAAATGTATAAAATTCCCTTTACATGGAAAAGTGCATACTATTTATCATAATACATGGCAACCCATGGTTACTCATAATAACTTTACTCTTGACTACTTTTGGCCATGACCTAACATAGAACCTAAGCCACGAAGAGACCAACATTTCTTAGCATATAGATGATACAAAGAAAAACTACTATCTAGAGTGGCCGGACCTTCTATTCAACAAACAACAAGAGAAGAACAACCGACATTAGAGGAATTACCTAGGCTAAAAGGTAAATGATTCTATGCCGAGTTTCCTCCTCCGTCATCCTTACAAGGATCAGGGGGTACTCATGGACAACAAGGCACTTCATCAAAGCAATTTAAATTTGTACAAGATTCCTCCTCTGAGATACAAAAAGCTATGGAGAAACATGAGACTCCTTTTGGAGATATAAGCAATAAAACAAAAAGGAATAGACAAGCAAGAGAAAGGAGGAAGAGAAGACAAGCTTTTGCACAATGAAATGCACCTGAACAAGAAAACATTCCACCACCTAATATTGAACCAAAAAAATAAAAGATTAAAGAAGAGAAAGAAATTAAGGACAATAAAAAAAGTTGGGAAATTATACCTGATGTACCTCTTTCTTTTGACATGGGAGATTAGGAAGATGATGATTTTCTTATTGTCAACCACTAGTTCAATTGTGCAAGAGGTAAGTATTTCTAACCCTAGTAGTCACCTTTGTTATAGCAGACTTTTCTCATTTATGTGACCTCCCCTCTTATGTTGTGTTCCCCCATGATGTGTTATGTGTTGTTTAGGCCTCCTAGGATGACCCTTGATACTATTGTAAGGTCAAGGATACCAGGAGACCACCTCTATTGTGACCATTCTTCTATTTGTTTCATCATTCTTCTATTGTTCCTCTCCTCTATTTTATTGTTGTGTATCCTGCCTTAGGGGCATAGTGTTGCAGTTGATAACCTGGGGGCATCCTCCTAGGTGATTGTTCCTAAGGCACTTGTTCTCCTCTCTCATTTTATTGTTTACCTTCTTCTAGTGATTCTACCTAGTTGGCGGATGATGAAAAACAAACAACTAACTGATACAGACCGCATGTCCCTTTAGAAAGCAAAGCAAAAATAGACCTAGTCCATACATGAAGATGGGGTTGATTTATATATCCAACACTTGCCTAGTAGAATCACTCCATGTGATATTTTGATGTTGCCTTATCTTTTCTAAAAAACCATAACAATACATCTGCTCCATGCACTTTGATTGTTTTGTATCTCGACTTGTTGTTACACTTGGTTCTGAGGTACCTACAGTATAAGCCCAATGACTATACTCGAATTCGAGCCCATATGTGTAGCCTTGGTTTCTTTGATGTGATTTCATATATGACTCATGCATAGATTTTATGTTTTTCTTTGGTTATTATCTTAGAGTAAGATTGGTAACCTCTCTTGTTATCTTAGCTAATTAATGTGTTTGTGGGAACATTTGGTGATTGTGAGCACATGTCACCTTAGGGGGCATGGGCTTTGCGAAAGTGTTGTTCCCTTGTGTGTTTTCTTTCTACCTTAACATGCTTGATATCAGTACATGACATCAACCACCTTAAGGTGGGGGCATATATAAGGTAAGTTGTCTAATGATTTTGGTACTAACGAAGCGTGTTTGTAAGCCTCTACATGAGGCGGGATGTTGTATCTCTGGAGCGAGTGCACATATTTATCTATATTACAATCAAAGAAGCCCTCTGTAGAGGTGGGATAACATATCTCTTGAGCTAGTGTGTATCCTTTTTATTCAAAAGCCTTCTGTGGAGGTGGGATGGTGTATCTCTTGAGCTAGTGTACATCCTTTTATTTCAAAAGTCCTTTGTGAAGGCAGGGTTGGATCTTGAGACTATCCTCCCTTAAGCATTTATTTGGTAGTTGTTGTGGCATAAGACCAAATGTCAGGTGTGCCTGTAGGATGTTTGAGATGCTGGGACTTAGCAATAAGCTCCTTCCATTGCTATTTTTGCCGTGTTTAAGACGTATAATATATCTATGGCATGCTATAGAACACTCGTGTCTTCTGTGAGTTTTCCCCCTCGCGTAGTGTAAAGGGTGTGGTGATGAGTCTGTTGGCAAGAGACACTGTGTGGATTCATTAGTGTTGTCATTGATGGCAACAAAGTCCATCACACACATCCGCAGGACATGGTGTGTCTTTATCAGAAGTTAGACTGAAGAAGTGTTGTGGTCTGGTAAGCAAGAATAGAGCAGGCAGCAAGGTCCGACAGTCAAGTCTGGATCTCTCAGAGGAAGTATCTTAGTAAAGTATGGTTTTGGGGAAGTCAAGAGAAGTACCTTGACTGATATATTCCAAGGACTTAGCCTCTGGTGATAGAAGAGTGAACAGATATGAGCACTTGAGTGTTGTGTTCCTGATTGGCAGAATAGACAGAGGAAGACCTAATCGGCAAAGCATCAGACCTAAATCTGGATGTGATATTGATGGTGATTAAGTTTCCTAAGGTATCATTCATGATTGGCTGACATGATTGATGACTTCTATAAGTATCTTTTTGATCCGCATTACTTGGTATACAAAGATTCAGCTGACTAATCAAAGTTTGGGAAAATATTGAGTATTCTGGATGCCGACTAGAAAGTGGATGAAATCCTTGGTGTGGATATATATACCAGATGGATTTAGATATGAATGTGTGTGTGGTGTATTTTTGTGTGGTGCGAGGAAAAGCAGAAGAGCAGTGTGAAGGCAGTAAGATAGGTTCAGAATGTAATAGGACAGCAACACCTAAGAGAGTAAGAATGAAGTGTAGCAGATCAATATATTGGGCTTAACCAGAACTAAACCTTAGCATATGTGGATGCTTCTCATTAGTTCAAGTATCTAGTTTCCTTGTATAAACTATTGTAGGCAGTGAGCCTCTTGTGAGTAGTGTGCTCGGGCAGTGAGCCCTAATTGGCAAGTGCCATTTTGTACTATCTTATTCTTCTAACAGAGAATACAATCTTGGGTTAATCACCCCGTGGTTTTTCCCCTAATAGGGTTTTCCACGTCAAAATCATTGTGTCATGTGTATTGATGTTATTTCCATTTCATGGTTATGTTTGCTTATTTAATTTAATGCTGCACTAATTGATAAGGAAATTCAGAAAGCTGAAATAATTAAGATAACTGATTCACCCCCCCTCTCAATTATCAACAATTGGTATCAGAGCGAGGTTCCTCCAAAAAGAGCCTAACAGCTTGAGAAAGATCTGGGAACTCAAATGGATGTGTATGGTATGAGGGAACAAGTTCAGTCTACCCTAGATGATCTTGAGCAATCAAACTCTGAAGTCAATGAATTGAAGGAAAGACTCAAACAGGCTAATGATTTCATAAATGAACTAAAAGGGAAACTAAGTATCTCTATGAAAAAAAAAAAGATCTACTTCAACAATTGGCAAGTCAAAGTGAAGACAATGGTACAAATGAAGATCTGAAGGGGAAAACCAAGTTATGTGAAAAGTTATCAAAAGAGGTCATTATGGTAAGACATGAAATGGAATAAGGAGTTATGAAATGCACCCAAGAAATTGAAGAGAAAAGAAAAACTGAAGATGATCTAAGACAATCTCTCAAGGAGAAGTCAGAAGACTGCCACAAAATGGATAGAATAATCAGGCATCTAGAATCTGATCTTGAAGATGCTAGAGATAATGAAGAAAAACTTGAGGATCAAATTGACACTCTTAAAAAGGATCTTCAAACAACAAATGAATACAAAGAGAAATTCAAGATAAGTTCTGCTCAACTTGAAGTTCTCCTTCTCCTTAAAAGCCAAAAGAGGGTAGATGAAAAGCGTGGCTTGGGATATGAGAAAGGTGAAAGCTCTGGATCCGGTCAGAAGAATTTTGGATCAGGAAATCCAAGGAACAAGCCTAGAAGACCTCCGGTAAGGCAACCTAATGCTCAAAGATATCCATCCTTCAATGGATACTGCCACAACTGCAATAACTTTGGTCATAAAGCTAATCAGTACAGAAAGAGAATAGATTAGATCGATACATCCTTCTTCAGACAATGTTTCAACTGCAAAAGGTATGGTCACATATCTCATGAACGCAGAAATATGCAAATGAACAATTCATTCAATGGTAGATGCTTTGCATGCAATAGAATGAGACATATGGCTAATCAATGCAGATCAAGAGGATATCATTCAAATATGCAAAGAAATGTTGTTTGCGATAATTGCAATAGATCCGGTCATATTGCCAAATTCTGTAGAAACAAGAATCAGGACAAAAGGGGTCTAGTGCATCATAATCAGAATCAAGACAAAGGAAAGGGAAAAGTGAATGCGGATAAAGTTAAAAGTGAGATGAACAAGATTTGGGTGAAGAGAAGTACAAATAATGTAGGGGATGGATCCGCACCAGAATCTGGTGCTGATATTCCTTCTGGAAATTAAAAGGTGAGCTCTGGCTCAAGGGGAGACACAAGGAAAAACATTTTCCCCCAACCAGTTAATTGGTGCCTAAAATTGGCACATGGGAAGTTGTGGAATAAAAGGTTTCTCAGAGAAACATCTAAAGAAAGCTTGGTAAAGATATGGAAGATCTACAAGAAGATTTGAATAGTCTAATCTTCCAAGATTGATCCGGTTTAACAGTCATCCGGTAAAACATGATTATCACAGTTAAATCTGGTATGATTCAAATTCGAGGCATCTTGTTCTGTGGATAGATCAAGTGTTTGGGGAAAGTAAGATAATTTGTTATTAATCACCAAGGATAACTCTAAGTATATCTCAGTGATCTGGAAAAATATCTTTCTCAAAATAAGAAGAACCAGGCAACCAGAATGACTTGAGTTGCGCATTTATTGCAATATGAAATTAGGGTTTTCCCAGAAATAAAAGGGTTCATTCACTCATCATTTGCACATTTGCATTCAAGAAGAAGAGAAAAGGAGCTCTGCAACAAATTATCTCAAATTCTCAAAAGATCAACTGTTGAAGTTGATTCATCTAGCAAATTAATCTGACTCATTCAGCGAACCCTAGAAGCGCAAAAGGTATTTTCCATTATTGAATATTTCTCTGTAAAATCTTTTGAAGATGACTACACCGAATGTTGTAAAGATCACTGATAGGCTGCGTCCAAAATTCAAGAAACATCCATATAAATCCCTAGAAGTTGATCCCCTAGGTGCCTTTTCAAGCATTCCGCATGGGGTTCTACATGTAGAAGATGTTAGGGCATATATTCATGCGAATATTGAAGAATTTGGGGAATCTAAGATGGTTGATATCTATCACAAGCATTTGATAGATGACTCATTTGAACTCAAAACTCAGCTTAAAGCCATCCAGGACAAGCATTTTGCACAATCCATTCATTTCCCCTATTTTGCAGAAGATGAATGGGTCCGGTATGTTCTAAGTAGAATGCATGATAACTTTATATGGTTGATGAGGCCATTTAAAATAACCAAGGATGCCATTAGGGTAGTAACCAGATTGCACTCATCCGGTGGGATTCCTATTCTCAAATCCACCAAGAATCAAACTGTGAGTGAGGCTACCGGATCAAAATTTGACAAAAGAGCAATGACAATAGAAGACATCACTGATCTAGATGTCAAGTTTGCCTCCATGATCATCGGTTACAAGATATATCACTCTAGTAGGGAAAATTCAGTACTTGGAACTGTAATTTACACTACTTATGAAATGTTGAGGAAAAATGCAGATTATGATCTTTGTGAACTCCTTCAGAGCCAACTAATGGAAAACCTACAAAAGATCAAGAAGGACAAGAACTCCTTTAAGTATGGTGGGCTAATACTATGCTTGTTCTTCTACTTCATGAATGAGCTTCCCAGATCCAGTGGTTGGGTATGGCAGAATGATAGACCAGTAGCCATCCGAATCAGAGATTATATACATGGGCTTGGTGATGCCAAGGCACATAATACATCACTCTAGGGCTATTTCAAGAATTTTCAGAGCATGATGCAAGCAAGAGAGAGAATCCCCCAATCTTTAGTTGAAAAGTATAAAGATACAGTATGCTTTATGGTAGAAACTGATCAATGTCTAATGGAGGCAGTAGAGCCAAGAATAGTCTGGATCATGCCAATGGGGTACAAAGTAGATGAGAAAATTGTTGAGCTACATGTTCAACACATGCTCAGTCAATCCAAGGATCCTAAAGTAGAAAGGTTTGGAACCTTTGAAGAATTAAGTGTGAAGATCCATGTGGAGCTAAGACAACCGAAAATTAAAAAAAAAGTGAGGGAAGTAGAAGAGTTTACCAAGAGGCATGGGATTTCAAAAGAGGCACTTGATGCAAATAGAGAGAAGACAGAAAGGGCAGAGAAACAAAAAGAAAAAGTAGAGAAAGAAGGTGGTCTGGTGGAAGTCCCCTCCCAGACCAGATCCTCTAAGACCTCTGCACCTACCACTACAAAGAGCTCAAAGGCATCAAAACCGGAAGCAAAATCATCCAGAAAAGGAGAGAAGAGAACCAAGAAAAAGGCAACAAGGTCTTACACAAGCCAAAAGGATGAAGAAGAGACAAAATCAGATGGGGAAGTAAAGAAACTAAAGAAGAAAAGGAAAACATCCAGTGAACCTTCTGCTGAAGAAGTAACAGAAGAATTTGTTGAGAAACCCACTCTGTGCATTGATGACATCATAAAATCAGTTACTGTGGATGGGAACCTTCAACCAATGGCTAAATTCTATAATGATTACAATGAAGCTGACCAAAAAATCTTGCAAGAAGCCACAGTCAGGTATCTGAATATCTACAACAAGGCTTTTATTGAAATCATATCTCTTATTCCCAAAAGCCTAGAAAAGGAATTAGAAATAAGAAAGAATAATGCTATGGCAAAAGATCTTGAGATCCGAGAATAGATAGCTATTTAGCTATATCCTTCAATCAATCCTAAGCAGAAGAATATGATCTTCAAAGATTGTAAGGATGAGTTCCAGAGCAAAGCTAGAATGAATCAGTTTATGCTCGGAGAAAATGACAAAGTAGCAAAAGAGACAGAAGAGATTCTCTAGAATGCATACAAAAGATTCAACATTCCTATTATAGAGGACTTAGGTGATAATCCCTTGGCCACAGATGTTGAGAAGAATCTACTGAGACAGTGGTAGAAGAGGTAAAGAAGACAGGTGAACAAAAAGGTAAGGACTTAGATTCCTTTGCTTCGGAAGAGGAGGTCCATGATCAAGCAAACATCTCTCCTCCAGTTTCCCCTATAGACTCCGGATTCAAAGAAAAAGAAAGAGTACAAGAGAAGATCAGTCAACAAGTAGAGGAGAAGGAAAAAGAAAATCACAGTATAAGGCTACAGAAAAAGAGAAAACTCCAATAGAGAAGGCCACAGATGATGGTGGTAAGGGTGTAGAAGGGGAGAAAACTTTGTCTCTGGCAAGAGACATAGCAGAGGCAGTCAAAGAATTCTTAACCAAGGAGATGATGGAATTTGATGAACTGGAACTTCTTCTAGGACTGTTCAATTTTGATGCCCTCTCCCCAGTTCAAACCATGAAGCTAGCATCCTTTACTTCAGCAAAGGCAAAAGAAAGGCTTCTGAAGTCTCACATGGAAGACTGCAAGCTTATAGAAATTACATCTGGTGTATTGGAGAAGATCTTTCCATCGTTTCAGAAGGATACCTCAGCCTCTTCATCCGGTAATCTCAAATCTCTAGTTAATAGTGTTAGCACACATTTTGATTCCTTAGAAAAGTCACTAGAAGATAAGGTCCGGAAGGAATTTTTGGTAAAAAGATTATCAGAGGTACAAGGGTTAATATCAAATGATAGGAGAGTTATGGATATCGGAATAAAGATTGGGGAGATATATATAAATTTTGTTTATCCTGGCCTAAAGTGACCAAGGACATTGAGAAGAAAGTAAAAGAGCAAGAGGATAAATTGTTAAGTTTCTCTCAAAGTTTTGATCCTCTATCATCTTCCATAGTAAAACAAGAGTGTCAGACTATTGCAGTCATAAATGAAATAAAGACACTTGAGAAGGAGAAGAAAAATAGAATAAACAGGTTGAGTGAAATTAGAGGGATCATTATCCCTAAGTTAGAGGCCATGCATGAAGCCCTAACTGATGCTCAGGCCACAGCCCGGACCAGTGATCCGATAGATCTCAAGAAGGCAAGAAGCTTTTGCATTCCTGTTGAGTGGTCACATCTCAATTTTAGATAGGATGAAGCTGAGTTGGGCAACATAACTTGTACAATTGAAAAACACTTTTGCAGATATCTTAAAGTATATGTAAAGTATAACCGGATAATATACTTATGCGATTAAGTATAGATTGAGTTTTGCAAATTTTGGTGTGCAGACCCCACCCTTTGCCATTGATGTCAAAGGGGGAGTGAGGAGCAATGAAAAATGAGAAATCCAGCTAAGGGGGAGCTCCGAAAAATGTTCATAAGAATAGAGCATTAGCTAAGGGGGAGTATAGTGTGACACTTAGTCATTTTTCACTAAGTATTGCCATCAATGCCAAAGGGGGAGATTGTTGGCAAGAGACACTATGCGGATTCATTAGTGTTGTCATTGATGGCAACAAAGTCCACCCCACACATTCGCAGGACATGGTGTGTCTTTACTGGAAGTCAGATTGAAGAAGTGTTGTGGTTTGGTAAGCAAGAACAGAGCAGGCAGCAAGGTCTGACAGTCAAGTCTGGATCTCTTAGAGGAAGTATCTCAGTAAAGTATGGTTTTGGGGAAGTCAAGAGAAGTACCTTGACTAATATATTCCAAGGACTTAGCCTCCGGTGATAGAAGAGTGAACAAATATGAGCACTTAAGTGTTGGGTTCCTGATTGGCAGAATAGACAGAGGAAGACCTAACTAGCAAAGCATCAGACCTAAATCAAGATGTGATATTGATGGTGATTAAGTTTCCTAAGGTATCATTCATGATTGGCCGACATGATTGATGACTTCTATAAGCATCTTTTTGATCCGCATTACTTGGTATACAAAGGTTCAGCGGACTAATCAGAGTTTGGGAAATTATTGAGTATTCTGGATGTCGACTAGAAAGTGGATGAAATCCTTGGTGTGGATATATATACCAGATCGATTTAGATATGAATGTGTGTGTGGTGTATTTTTGTGTGGTGCGAAGAAAAGCAGAAGAGCAGTGTGAAGGCAGTAAGACAGGTCCGGAATGTAACAGGATAGCAGCACCTAAGAGAGTAAGAATGAAGTGTAGCAAATCAGTATATTGGGCTTAACTGGAACTGAACCTCAGCATATGTGGATTCTTCTCATCAGTTCAAGTATCTAGTTTCCTTGTATAAACTATTGTAGGCAGTGAGCCTCTTGTGAGCAATGTGCTCAGGCAGTGAGCCCCAATTGGCAAGTGCCATTTTGTACTATCTTATTCTTCTAACAAAGAATACAATCTTGGGTTAATCACCCCGTGGTTTTTCCCCTAACAGGGTTTTCCACGTCAAAATCATTGTGTCATGTGTATTGATGTTATTTCAATTTCATGGTTATGTTTTCTTATTTAATTTAATGCTGTACTAATTGATAAGGAAATTCAGAAAGATGAAATAATTAAGATAACTAATTCACCCCCCCTCTCAGTTATCAACAGAGTCTCCCCTACGCTTGGGTTTTGTATGGTGTGTGTTAATGTAAATATTGTTAACAGTATTAAACTACTAATAATCCAATAATCTCAATGAAATATGATGCAAATCAAATAAACAAAGAAATTTTACTTTGAAGACTAATTTACCTCGAAGCTTCCATTGTTCACCTATCTTGTATTTATCATGTTACTGAATAGAGCTCTTAGAAGTGTGCTTCCTTGTTGTTCAAAGATGACAATACTTGAATGGCTGTATGTTGGATAAAATGCTACCTACAATGCAACTATTGTGAGGGTGAGAGATGGAAGATTGAAGCCATGGTTGTATGGATATGAAGATAATGGATATAAAATGCAATGAGCAATATGGATGCTTTGCCAAAGGCACGCTAGAATTTCTATAGAGTAATTTTCTATAGCTTGTGTGTTATTGAAATAAGGGAATGAGCTTCCTTTTATAGGCCAAGGAGGGGGCAAATCCATGTGTCAAGATCTTAACGGTGGAGACTTGGTCTTGTGAGGTGTATGGTGAGGATTGAATTGGTTGAGATGAGGGAGAGCAAGAGGGAAGATGTTCCTCTCACCTTGACATGGTGGAGAGAAAGGTGTGACATGAGTCCACATGACACAAGGCTCACAATGACCCAAGAGAGAAGGTCAAACAAGGAGATCATGTTTGTAGGGAGGTTGGAAAGATTCTAGGGACTATGGAACAAGTGTCACAAAGTGCCCCTTTGACCATGATGACATGGAGAGACCACATCCACGTGAATAGGGATGGTTGGAGGAAGAATAGGCCATGTGGGTGAGGGAAAATGGATTAATTAAATATTAAAATATTTAATTACATGTGCAAGATGATGAGGTGGATGTGTGACAATAGAGGACTTTTGACTTTGGAATAGGATGAATTGCGATTAAATAATTTGATTATTATTTAATTAGGGGATGTCATTAGAAGAATAGGTTTAATTGAATTAATTAAATAAATTGATATTTATTTAATATTTGGACCATTAATGATGAACATGAATCAAATAGATAAATTGATGAATTTACTAAATGATAGAAGAATGGGAATTAAATAAATAATAAATATTTATTTAATTTGTCTTTTCCATTTTTAGGTGTATACATTTTGCCCCTCTTTGAGACAATGTGTTTTATCACATTGTTTCAAAGAATAAAAATTTTCTGTGATTGATACGTGCCCCAGTTTCCCCTAGTACAAGTTTATGATGCTAGGATGCCCCCTCGGGAGATTGGATGGGAAGATGTGACGACAGGATGACAGACAATCTCATGATGAGATAGGTTGAATGACAGGTTAACTAGATAGACAAATGAAGAAATTGGTTGATGTGGAAGAAAAACTAGGTGAAAATCATGCCCCAACATGGACAAGGTCAAGCACCTCCCATTAGGGTTCCATGTGCTATATATAGGAGTGTGGGGTCACATTCCTAGTCATTTGCACACTTGTCTTTGAGAGAGAGCTTTTAGTAGATCAGAGCCTTTTGAGCACAGAGTAGCCAGCGAAGATGCAACAGTTTCCTAGTGAGTCTCATCGATTCAAGTGGATTTGACGGTTCAACCGTCTAGTAGACTTCGGGCCACTGGTAAGTACCCCTTTGTTTCTAGGCTAGGTGCATTTATGATAGCATTAAATGTAGTCCAAAAATTAATGTTTTGTATGCGTCGAATGGAAAAACTATGCAAATGACGTGTGATACTGTGCATATGATGCAATTCTATGCATATGACATTGGAATTGGCATATATGCAGATTTTTTGCATTTGAATTGTGTTTTTGCATGAATGAATTCCTACTGCGCATGCAAGCAGGGATGCTGCGCTTTCAAGGTTTTACGACGCATGTGAATTGTTATTGCACAAATGAAATTCTGCAGCGCTTTTAAAGCATAGTCTTGCACATGCAATGTAAATCTACGCATTCAAGATACTTCGGTGCATGCAAGCTAAAGCTGTGCTTATGGGATAAAATTGCGCATTTGACAGGAAGAACTACATATATAAGTTTAGTTGATCAAATCACTTAGAAATTTGATGAAGTTGACTGTGTAATGGATGATGGTCAACTAATAGGTTATCCTTGAGATTGATAGAATCTCTAGAGAGATGATAGGATTGCTTTCCTGTTGAAATTACTAAGTTTTTGATGTTGGATAAATAGACTTGCAGTTTAGTCAATTTTGATTGATTAACACGTGCTTGTTTAATTGTAGGAGTTAGATGATGTCCTCATGTTAAGGAAGCGGTTTCCAGTTACGCAGATGTTGAGGCCTTATCTCACAGAGACTAATCTTCTTGTTATTGGATTAGCTGGATTATCATTTTGCTCTTCATGTCTGAGATTAGGGCTAATCTCGATATGCCGACTTCTCTAGTTGAGAGATTCCACAGTGAGGATGGGACCTTTCACCTTCCCACTGGGGAGATTATAGTGACCCTAGAGGATGTTCACAAGATCTTGCACATTCCTATTGATGGAGAGCTCGTTGAGTATAAGCCACAGACTGGGGCAGGATTAGATGAGTGCAGATGGGTCTTTGGTGCTGATGAGATAGAGGGTACTAAGATCAACTGGGCTAACATGGTGGCTTACTATGAGCCTCTTCATTCAGTTGTGGCAAGGTTGATTGGAGGTATCGTTTTCCCCGACAGACAGTCTCGTGGCTTTGCAGTTGGATGGGGATGGGTGTTAGAGTGGATTACTACAGAGGATACCAGATATGTGTGGGGAGTTTGTATCCTTGCCCACCTATACCATGATTTACACTAGTTTTTCTATGATGGCTCTTCTAGTTTGGCTTGTGGAGTATCACTTCTACAGATATGGGCTTGGACTCACATAGCCATCACTCATCCTATTGGCATTGGCACTTGGGGTAGGGATCAACTCTACTCCTACATGTTTCAGGATAGTCTTTCCTAGCCCAAGCTAGGAAATTTGGAGTATTAGAGACATGCTTTTGATAATGTAGACTCTATTTTTTGGTGACCATATCTAGATTGTGAGGTATGGGACGATGATGCTTTTGAGCTTCCATTATACTTTCAGACTAGATGGCTTATTGGGAGGATGCCCTACATTTTGGAGAGGCACATAGTTTCACGTGTGTACAGGTAGTTTGGTAGAATCCAGGGGATATCCCAGGGTAATGCCATATTTGCCCATACGCACAAGGAGCATACATGATGGGGACCCAGCCCATCCTATGAGATAGCTCATGATGAGTTTCTACATATTCCATATTAGCCTTGGCTGATGCATAGGGTAGTGGCAGATGCAAACACGACACATAATTTCTTTGATTGGTTTGCTGCACATCCATTTCTACATTACTCTAGACCAAGAGAGCGAGCCCTGATTCTAGATGATCAGGAGGATGATGACGAGGGGCCACAGAGGTGGCCTAGGAGATGTAGAGGATGGGGAGCTAGAGGTGGCCGAGGTAGGGATGATGGCGGTGGCGGAGGAGGGGGAGGAGGAGGTCATGATGGCGGTGGTGGAGGAGGTCATGATGGCAGTGATGGGGATGATGGGAGAGATGGAGATGGGAGGAGGGTTCGGTAGTGGATTGATCTCTCCCAGCATGCTCAGCTACTCTTATAGGCATAGGTGCAGCCTCTAATGCAACCACAGAGGTAGGGGCTAGATGATGGGGTGATAGTAGGATTACGAGCCCAGTTGGCTCAGGCACAATCTATGCTACAGCAGCAGCAGGGATAGATAGGGCAGATGCAGGCCCAGATTACATAGCTACAGGGTGACCTACTGACTGCGCGGTTAGAGAGAGACATAGCCATCTAGAGGTATGGTAGGGCAGAGGCACTCTTGGAGCAGGTGTTGCAAACTGTGGGATAGGGTCCCACCAGCCAGACTGCTACAGAGATGGTTAGGGTAGGCCAGGAGATCTACTGGCGGTCCCTTTATGAGCAAGCAGTGCCACCAGAGCGCAGGGTAGGCAACTATTGGCCTAGTTACTGCAGTAGATCACAGAGGGCACCCGCAGAGAGTGGCGGGGTGATGGGACCTATGGGGCCACCTTGTGAAACATCAGGAGGAGGTACACCAGGGATAGGGAAAGTAGGTGGAGGAGGAGGAGGAGCAGGAGGCATCATACCACCATAGCTAGCACCATCAGGAGGGAGCCACTCCTAGCTGTCTCTTGACATGTATTTGTTTCCAGTACTTTTTATTTGGACATGTATATACCATTTTGGGTTGGACATCTTGAGATGTATTATTATTTTGACATCCTTGTATACTTGGACACTTTTATTCCTTTTTTGATGATGATGATATGAGACCATGATTCTATAGACTATGTTGTGACTTACATATGTGATGATGATATGTGATGGACATGCTTTATGTTATGATTCTATGATGTGTTATGCTTATAGATGACTTACATGGTTTATGATTTGATGCTCATGCTTATGTTATGTGATGGACCTGGTGCTCTATATGATGACTTGAATGATGTAGTACTATGATGATTATGTTGATGCTTCTATAGATTTTTGATTTACTAGACATGATGCCTCTACATGCTTATGATGTTTGACCTAATGCTATATACGATGATGCATCTATATGTGTTGATTTGTATAACGTAAAATGTAATGATATGAATTGTGTATGCATGTATTAAGATGGTTTAATTGATGATCACTCTATCTATGTTTTTGCATTTTTTGTTTTCTATCATGATGTAGATATATATGAAACTAAAATGGATGAATGATGTGAGTATATGACTCTTGCTATGGTGATTTATGATTTACTTGTGTTTATGCATCCTAATGGACAAAATGATATGCACCTATGATGATGGACCTAATCATGACACATAATGATTTATTTTTGCTAAATGCCAAGTATACTCAATCTTAAGAAGAATACACTTTTTAGAAGAATGTGAATTGGATATATGAAAGGAAATGATAATGAAAGATAAGAAATGTGATAATGAATGATTAGAAATTGGATAATGAAAGATAAGAAATTGGATAATGGATGATCATAAAGACACATGGATTTTGGTAAAATGATAACATGCTTATAATGCAATTGAATGCAATGAGATAAGTATGGATATAAATTCTTGTCATCTTCGATTGTGCAAGTTTCTAAAGTACTTTTTTTCATCATTGAGCTTTTAAAATGTTGTAAGAAAATACAAGCATCTAGGTATAATTAAAGCATGATGACTTGAGTATTTCTTACATGGATTTTGATTTAGCAAGTTAGTACATGCATCTAAGTATAATTGAACCAAGATGACCTGAGTACTACTTGCGTATCAACAGACAAGGATTAAACCTGTTTCATGTTTAGACCTTTGATGTCCTCGACAAGGCTTTCACATTACTAAAGATAAATCCACAAATAACAGACAAGTAAAATGATTATGCCTCCATCATAGCTTCTCTAGTTTGATACATCCTTGAGTACCATAGAAAGACATAATCACAAAAATCATGATATAAGACTTTTAAAACAACCATTGAAAAACTTTCTTCCCCAAACATGGTTTTTTGCAATAACTTGATAGAATCAATTTGATGTCTTAGGTCAAAAGGGATTTGCCAAGCATAGTTTTTGCTGTCTTTTGTGTTAAGATGATGTTGAAATCTTTCTTGTCATGTTGCTTGTTGTCTAGTGAGAAAACCATGATCTGATTGTTTACCCTATGAATTTATAGCATTCAAGAATCCTATTCCCTAACTAGGTCAAGGATTTGCCCCTAGTCAAGTAGAGGATTTATTTATTATGGATGAACTAACGATGAACAATGTGACGAGCCCTAATGGACTGACCTAGTGCCTTGGGGGCTCATTGCTAAATGGCCTTGCCTACGTGACGATGTAGAGGCAATGTAGTTTGGGCTAGACTTACGTGGACCTAAAGACCTAGGCGATGAGAAATGGTGCATACTTGAATGGACCAAAGGTTGAATGTCCTGGTATGGAATGGATGGAAAAGGAGCCTTGGGGGTGCATCAATGGTGGCCTTGCCTAGGTGATAACTCAGAGGTGACATAGTTCAGAAATGACTGATACTGACAATAGACTTGTGATAGGATGAGAGATAGGATAATGTGATTGGATGACCCTACTGGATAAGGTGATAGGGGTGACAAGACACCAAGCTATGGTAAGTCATTGCGAGGTAGATGTGAAATGGATGTGGTTACCAGATGAATATGATAGGAAAGATGGATGCAGGTTAGGTTTTACTAACAGATGGAGGTAGCAGTTAGTCACAAATAGTGCATGTTTCCAGGTTTTCACCACTTGTTTCTACTTGTACCATTTTTTTTGTCCCTTGCATTGGGGTTATTAGGTATAGAACCTTCGAAGGTGCATACTATTGATGGGATCATCAAACACTTCACCTTCTGATGTTGAGAGCTGATACACACCTAATCCGTAGGCAACAACTATGACATAGGGACCCAACCAATTGGGTTCAAACTTCCCCTTCTTCTCTCTATTCTGTTGATTGTGTGGGTTCTCTCTTAGGACTAGATCGCCTACCTAGAAGACCCTTGGCTTAACCTTGTGATTGTAGCTCCTTGACATTCTCTACTGGTATGCCGTAAGATGGTTAAAGGCATGTTGTCTCCGTTCTTCTAGCAGTTCTAGTTCTTAAAGCCTTGATACCCTGTATTCCTCATCAGTTATGAGTCCCTCTAATGACACCTCGAGGGAAGGAATTTCAACTTCGATAGGCAATATGGCTTCAAAGCCATAGACAAGGGAGTATGGTGTCGCACCTATGGGTGTACATATACTGGTTCTGTAGGCCCATAGAGTGGGGTTCAATTGCATATGCTAGTCCCGAACATCGTCATCGACTGTCTTTTTGAGTATCTTCAAAATGGTTTTATTTGATGCCTCATCTTGGCCGTTACCTTGCGGGTAGTATGGAGTGGAGAAACGATGTTGGATATGGAATTTACTACAGAGTTCTTGTACATCCTGATTCTTGAAGTGTCTTCCATTATCTGTGACAATGGATAATGGAATACCATATCTGCATCTGATATAGTTAAGGATGAAGGATGAAATCTGTTTCCCTGTGATGGTGATTAATGGAACAACCTCAATCCACTTCATAAAATACTCTATGGCTGTGATAATGAATATGTGGCCATTGGAGGAGGAAGGGTGAATTTTGCCTACTAGACCAAGTCCCCATTGACAGAAGGGCCAAGGTGTCGTTAAAGGTTGTAATTCTTGAGCAGGTGCATGTATCAGATTACCATGAATCTGGCATTTCTTACACCACTTGACAAACTGATAGGAATCTTTTTCCATGCTTAGCCAGTAATATCCTAAACATATGAGTTTCTTCGCCAGAGTAGGACCACTACAGTGCATCTCATAAATGCCTTCATGAACCTCCCTTAGAGTAGTCTAATATTCATCACTATCTAAACACCTAAGGAGAGTACCATCTAAACCTCGTCTGTACAGGGTGTCGGTAACAATGGTATATCTGGATGATTGGCGTATGAAAGTACATTTTTGGTTGTTTGACAGGTTAGGAGGTAGGATATTCTCTTTAAGATAGGTGTAAATCTTACCATATAAAGGAGAATCATCTCCTACGATGTGGTAAATGGTGTTATTTTCTTGGCTTTCATAAGCTGGATGAGAGACTGGCTCCACCAAAAACTCATAATGCGATTGATTTTCAAGGATAGCTAAAAGGGATGCAATAGTGGCCATTGCATCTGTAGCTATGTTTTCCAACCTTGGTATTTGTTCGAAGGAGATCACAACAAAATATTCCTTGAAGTCGTCCACCATATGCTTGTATGGTATCAACTTCTCGTCCTTTGTTTGATATTCGCCATTTATTTGGTTAATGACAAGTTGTGAATCCCCATACACATGAAGCTCTTTGATCTTCCACTCGACTGCCATTTTTATGCTGATAACCAATGCTTCATACTCAGCTACATTGTTGGTGCATGAGAACAGAAGTCTGTATGATTTAGGGATTGTATCCCCCTGTGGTGTTACTAGCAAGATACCTGCCCCAGATCCATGTTGTGTGTATGACACATCAAAGTAGAGCTTCCACATGATTGTTGTGATGTTGAATATAGATTCATCATGAAACTAAAAACTCAAGGGGTTGTTATAAAGGTGCATCTGCCAGCTGATCTACAATGACCTGTCCTTTTATGGCTCTTCTATCCATGTACACAATGTCAAACTCACTGAGAATCATAACCCATTTAGATATTCTACCTGTTAGGGTAGCTTTGCTGAGGAGATACTTTAGTGGGTCAATCTTTGCTACCAACTTTATGGAGTGAGAGAGCATGTAGTGTCTCCACTTTTGTGAAGCAAAGACTACTGCAAGGCATGCCTGTTCAATTGGTGTGTACTAAAGCTCATAACCTACTAATGTCCTATTGATATAGTAGATTGCTTGCTCCTTTCCTTCATAGTTTTCTTGTGCTAGCAATGCTCCCAAAGCTGTGGGTATAGTTGAGATATATAACAATAGACGTTTGCCTTGAATTGGAGGCATTAGGATTGGTGGATTCATTAGATATTCTTTTAAGCACTGAAATGCTTTCTTACAGTTATCATCCCATTTGAATGGAACATTCTTATTGCAACAGATGTGAGAATGGATGGCACTTGTCTGCCAGTTGGGAGATGAACCTTCTAATTGACAACAACTTTCCTTGTAAAGACCATAGCTGACTTAGATTCTTTGGTGGTGGTATTTCCATAATTGCTTTAACCTTTGCCGAGTCCACCTCTATTCCATTTGCTGATATGATGTATCCAAGTAGTTTTCTGAATGTTACTCCGAAAACACACTTTTTAGGATTCAACCGTACATTAAACTGCTCTAGTCTTGTGAATATTTTGTCTAAGACTTCAAGATGTCCCTCTCTGGTGAGTGATTTCCCTAAGATATCATCAACATAATCCTCCATGATGGTATGTATCATATCATGGAAAATCGTTGTCATTGCTCGCTGATATGTTGCTCCTACATTCTTGAGACCGAATGTCATAACGCACCAACAATAGGTGCCCCATGGACATGTGAATACTATTTTATGTTGATCCTCTTGTGCTATCTTGATTTGGTTATATCCGAAGAAACCATCCATTAAAGACAACATGGTGTGACTTGCTGTGAGGTCAATGATGATATCAATGTTTGGTAAAAGAAAATCATCTTTCAGACAAGCCTTATTTAAATCCCTGAAGTTGTTGCATATTCTGATTCTCTTGTTAGGATTTAAAACATGTATAATATTACAGACCCATTCTGGGTAGTCAATGGCTCTAATGAACCCCACATCTAGTAACTTCTGGAGCTCTTCTTTTACCATTAAAGCTATGTGGGGGTGCATTTTTCGCAACTTCTGTTTGATTGGCTTGACTCTTGAAGCTAGTGACAGATGGTGCATGATTAGATCAAGATTAATACCTGGCATATTGGTGTAAGACCAAGCAAATTTTATCTGTTTTCTTCTATAGAATTCAACAAACTCTATATTTTCTTGTGCAATTAAAGACTCTGCTTGATAAAGGAGTTTTGGATGTGCCTCTGTGCCAATGTTGATTGGTTCTGCTGGTTCAATCAATACTAAAGATATTTCTAGATGTGTATAAAGGGGGAAAGGGTCAAGTCTTTCATCTATCGGTGCCTCAGAGAGGTTTTCACCTTCAGATACGTCTTTTCTTTTTCTCTTTTCATGATCTAACACTGTCGCAGAGTGATTTTCACCATTAGATCTCATTTTTATTTTGACATTTTTACGACTGAAAGGATTGGCACTCTCTCTGAAGTATGCCCTATCGTTGAGGTTGATGGGGAAGCCAACCTTATGGTCTCCTGTAGATAAGTGTTCTCTAAGCTCTAGGTAGTCGATGATGGCATCATCATTTTCAAAGGTGTCAAGCTTAGGTGATGTTTCAGATAGATCCTAATCTATTAATTTAGGGTGAACTAGAGGTAAGGGATCATTAGGTTGATCAGACTCAAGGGTAGTTATGGTTAGGATAAAGAATTCATTTGAATGGGATGAGGTATCGACGAGGTCTATTATGGTACTCTCCTCAAGTTGGTTCGTCAAGCTTGATATCATACTCATTTCATGAAATTCATTCTCGTCATGTTGTGGTTCAGACTCTAGTGGCCTAGCTCTAGAGCTTTGTTCTTCATGCATTGTTGGAGTATTACTATATCGTTGGACCACATCAATCCCTTTGTCTTCACAAGACATATCAGAGAGGTTGTCCCACTCATACTCATTTGAATCAGTTTCACTAGCCTCTAGCAAGCAGTGAATTTGCTCCACTAAGTTAGTTGTAGCTGCTTGTTTGTCTTCAACCTTTTGTTTACCTTTACCTTTTTCCTTCTGCTTACCTTGGTATCCTAACCTAGTAGTATCTCAGGCTATTTGAGTAGGGGGTTTGATAGGTTCTATGACACCATCCTTTCTTAGTCCTATGGGACAATGACCATTGTATCCCATCCTTTACAACATGGAAAAACCTTGACCATACTGTTTTGTAGGAAACTTAGGTTGTTGGTCCTCTGGTATGGTTTGACTATCTCCATCTTTGAAAAGCCATTGCAATACATCTTTCTCATCACCCTCATTGGATAGGCTTCCCCATTTAATGAAAGGACCCACAGGAGTCTCAAGTGACTTAGCTTTGTTCAGGGAAGGTCTCCCATAAGACTTTGGTGATAATGACAACTGTACTAGAAAACGATTGTTCAATAACATACTCCCTGACACCCTTGTCTTTGACTTTGATCTTAAGCTCTGATCTTTTTGAGGTGGAAGCTAAGGAAATTGGATCTAGTTGGTTGGAGGAAGAAAAAGCTGCTCTATTGGTGGGTATCACAACTTCTGGTTTACACTGAATGGTATTGCAATACTGAAAAGGATCAAGGTACCCTTGTATGGTTATTTCTTGACCGTTATGTGGGAACTTGATACATTGGTGATACGTTGATGGGACAACCTTCATTGCATGGATCCAAGGTATGCCTAGAAGAATGTTATATGCAAGCTCCATGTCGAGAACTTGGCACACTACATCTCTTTCTACCGGTCCCACTCGTATTGGCAAAACCACCATTCCTTTGGAGGTTCTTTCTTCCTCATCATATGCCTTGATGGTTATCTTCTTCTTGGGATCAATGACATTTTTAGAGAACCCCAATGCAAGGATTAACTTTAGTGTACAAATGTTCAAACTAGCCCCTCCATCTATTAGGACCCTTTTTATTCTATGCTTATGTATTTGGGCCTCAATGTGTAGGGATACATTGTGTGATTGATTTATTGACATGTCATCCTTCTTAATGAAGGATAGGAAATGCAGAGTGGTGAGATGACCTACCATAGCCTGGAACTGATCTTGGGCAAGGTTCATAGGAACAGTTGTCTCCAAGAGAGCTTTTTCTAAAATGGCTTTATGAGATGGTGATAAACACAATAACTCCAAGATGGAAATATGTGCATGTGTTTTGTGAAGTTGGTTGATAATGTTGTACTAATTTGATGTAGAGGGTGACTTGAATGTGGAAGATGGCCTCGATTGAGCCCCTTGCAAAGTTATGCTTCCATGATGCATGGTCACATTACAATTAGGCTGATTATTTATGGTGATCACATTGATGTGTGAATCACGTTGGGAGATATGATTGATGGTGTAATAAAAAGAGCATTGTTATAGCTTACTTTGTCAACCCCTTTGTTGTTTTGGTTTGAAGAACCTCCTTTCTCGTAATGAGGAAGAGGATTCTTGAATGCTATATGTTCATCGTTGGTAGTATGTCCTTCATTAATGGATATATGTTTTTGGTCAATGAAGTCTTGAATGTCATGCTTGAGTTTCATATAATCATTGGTTTTATGACCTTTGCTCCTATGGTATTTACAAAAGTCATTTTCATTCCACCAAGGAGATTTGAACTTGGGTTCATATTCGCACACCAGTGGGAGTGTGATGAGGTTTCCCCCCAATTAACTTTCTAAGTACGGATTCAAGTGATTCACCAAGTTGTGTGAACTTTCTTCTTGGAGGGAAGTTGTTTTGTTTTTGTTTAGTTCCTTGAGGCTTGGTAGATGGTGCGTTGCTCTATGGATTGGATAGGTTGAAAATAGGTTGCTTTGGTGCCGCATGTTTTGCATCTACCACACCATCATTCACTATGGGTTTGTTTTTAGTCCAAAACCATGACTTATCCGCATTGTTGTTAGATGTTGGGGTGTCATCATATATCTTTACTTGCCCCTTTGCTATCAAGGCTTTCTCAATGAGAAGCCCCATCTCAATGGCCTTACTAAAAGTTGATGGACATTGAATTTGTATTTGATAGCTTAGCTCGATGGACAAATTATGCACGAACATTTGTATCATTTTCTTTTCAGGTATGTGATAGGGACACTTGCTCACAAGCTACCTCCACCTTTATAAGAAAGATGCAAATGATTCTCCTCCCTTTTGTTTATTATTGCAAAGGTCTATCATGGAGATTTCATGTTCTATGTTGTAAGAGAAATGTGTGACAAATTTGTCCACAAATTCGTTAAAGGTGTGGATGCCAGGAGGTAGACGTGAAAACCACTCCATAGCTTGTCCTCCTAGGCTTATAGAGAATAGTCGCATTAGATAAGTTTCATTGTGAGCGAATTCAAGATAAGCGATACTAAATTTCCTGATATGGTCTCTACGATCTCCTTTTCCTCTATACTTGTCAAATTTTGGCGCTTCAAATCTCATAGGAAAAGGTATCATGTTCAAGGATTTGTCAAATGGGTAAGGTGAGATATCTTCAAGCGAATAATGTTTCATTGTGGTTCTGCTTTGGATATCTACCAATTGCTGTTGTAAGGCTTGGATTTGGGTTGTCAAAGCATCCGAGGGATTAAGTGTATCCTTAGCCTTTTCTTGTTTTTGTAGTCTCTTGGTTAGTTTTAGAGCCATCTTTCGATGACTCAGCTTCATTTGAGGCATATTCTCTTGTAGATTAGAGATATCAAAGTTTGCGTGTAGCTTTCCTCCTTATTGAGCAAGCATGAGGAAATACTTTTGGGGATCTGTAGCAACAACTCTATCCATTATTGTTTTGAACTTAGGATCTTGGAGGTGTTGGAGGATTTCCTCTTGAGTGACTTCCTCATCATTGGGTATGTTATTGTTGAGTTTGTCCATGTTTTGCTATTGTTTTGATTGAGATCTAGTTTGCACCATGCAAGATTTTGGGAAGCCCATGAAATTGGACTATGAGATTTCTTGGATTTTGATTTTGATTGGAGGTGTGATTTTGATTTTGATTGGAATAGATTTTGCTAAGGTTTTTGTTGATTCTATGTTTGTCTCAAACAAGGTAAATCTTGAGCTATAATGTCTAATAGCTATCGAAGTGTCGATACAAGTGGTAGTCCAAATAGGGATAGATTGACACCGCTACTTGATGAGGACTATTTTCTTGTTAAGGTTACACTAGTATAGTTTTGTTGAGAAGGATGATTTGGGATCCTGTTATAAAAAACTAACTAGCTCTTGTTTGGGTTGGTAGAGTATCAACTAGGTCCTAGAAGCAAGTTGTGGTTTGACTTTGAGGTGTTTTTATAGGAAGGTAATGATGTGAAAAGAAGATGTTTGTGAAAATGATATGGATAGGTGTTTGCATGGTATAACTAATTTTTCAGGGAGAAACTATAGTAAAAAGGGTACCTATAACTGATAATGGTTTTATCCCAAACTATATGGAATATGCCTCTGTTTTGGATGTGCAGCTTCAAAAGCATAGGATAATGGGTTAAATGTGCAGATCTGTGTGTCAAATGCGTAGATCTAGTTGATTTTGAAAGTGCAGTACTATGTTTTATATGCACTGTTTTGTGTGTCAAATGTGTAGAAAGATTATAATCACAACAAAATGTTTCAAATGCATGATAGGATTGGTTATATGCACAGCAGGATTAAATGCACAACAAAATGTGTTGTATGCACAACAGAGTGTTTTAAATGCGTAGAACTGCATGTACTTGGTTTTCTGTTTCAGTTTGACAATTTGATTTGTTTGGAATGTTTTCCTAAGTTAATCTAAGGTTTGCAATATTGATTTTGGTTCAAGTTATTGCTAGAAAACATAGAAAACCAAAGGTTTCCATGATTACTTAACAAAATTAAAACAAACAATTACAACCCTAGGGATGGCCAAGACAATATTTGATGAGTTCCAACTTGGTTTTTACACCAGCCACTTGCATAAAGGTGGACAACTAGTAACTTGGTAGCACTGGCTCCCCTCCACGACACTCACTTCTCACGCATACCAAGTTACAGTTCCTCTGAAGAGTTGAACTTTTCTATCTCTACACTAAATGAGTGTATGACATTGGATGACTCTAGAGGTTCCTCCTCCTATGTCACCAAATAGGGGATTTTGGCTTACTAGAACAAAAGGATTTTAGTCAAGGCATCCGTTTGGGTGGTTACACGTGTGGCCATTCACTTCGATAAGAAGGCTTCCTAGCCTGCAGAGGTTACACTCCATAGGGTTTTGGGGGAAACATTGGTCGGTGTAACACAATAGCACCCATTGTTTGTAACTTTCATCACAAACATAATTTATTTATAGTGACTTGGAGGTGGCTTGGCTTTAGCCCGTTATCACTTAAGGTCATCCCACTTGGAAGGAAGGAATTCCAAGGTCATGCCTCTCTAAAGGTTAAACATGCAAAATGATAAGTTTAGCATTTTGGTCACCCAGTTAAGGGGAGAGCATAGTCCTATTATCATTCTGAAAACACGGAGAATACTGGTTCTTTATCTACCTAGTCAAAAGAAAAATAACTAAATGTGTTAACTCTACCAAGCATAGAAATTTGTAACAAGATAGTAATAACTTGGAAAAGATTTTGTTAATTTTATCCCTCTAACAAATCTAGGTGTAGATTGTTGTTTGAAGAAATAAGACAAGTATTACTTTCCCCTATTATGCTATGTGATAGATTGTAGTGCAAGATAGTAAAAACATAAAGAAAGTGTTCAGTTTGAACCTCTAGGTTGGGACTAGATGAAAGTTGTGATGCAACAAAATGATTTACTTTCCTCATAGTTAAGTCTATGTGATGATTTGCATGAACATATTAATTTACTCCTTCCTAATTAGTTCTAGGTGGCTTAAAAATGCAGCTAAAATGACTAAATCCAGCTCCTAACACCTGCAAATGAAAGTTAGTACAAAAAAACTTATAAAACTTTTACAACTCTCTGTTACAAATTGAATGCACAGGACTGCAGGGCATATGCACAACACTATGTATTATATGTGCAGTTTTGCAAATGCATGACAATAATAGTCAAAAGCACTGGACTGCGATGTATATGCATAGGAATATCAAAAGTGCAACAAAACTCCTCAGATGCGCAACATAACAATTTGGATGCGCATAAAGGTAAAAGTGTTGCAGGAAATGTTGGATGCGCAGAATTGGAAGTTGTATGCATAGAAATGACCTGTCGTGATAGAACCTTCACAAAACACTCAGATGGAAGTTAAAAATGGGGCAAGGCTCCATGGTGGGTGCTAAAAATGTTAATGGAAATATTGTTAATAGTATTAAATTACTAATAATCCAATAACCTCAATGAAATATGATGCAAATCAAATAAACAAAGATATTTTACCTTGAAGATTGATTTACCTCGAAGCTTCCATTGTTTGCCTATCTTGTATTGATCTTGTTACTGAATAGAGCTCTCAGAAGCATGCTTCCTCGCTGTTTGAAGATGACAATACTTGAATGGTTGTATGTTGGATAAAATGCAATGAAGATTACCTACAATGCAACTATTGTGAGGATGAGAGATGGATGATTGAAGTCATGGTTGTATGGATATGGAGATAATGGATATAAAATGTAATGAGCAATATGGATGGTTTACCAAAGGCACACTGGAATTTCTACAAAGTAACTTTGCTATAGCTTGTCTGTTATTGAAATAAGGGAATGAGCTTCCTTTTATAGGCCAAGGAGGGGGCAAATCCATGTGTCAAGATCTCAACGGTGGAGACTTGGTCTTGTGAGGTGTATGGTGAGGATTGAATTGGTTGAGATGAGGGAGAGAAAGAGGGAAGATGTTCCTCTCACCTTGACATGGTGGAGAGAAAGGTGTGACATGAGTCCACATGTCACAAAGCTCACAATGACCCAAGAGAGAAGGTCAAACAAGGAGATCATGTTTGTAGGGAGGTTGGAAAGATTCTAGGGACTATGGAACAAGTGTCACAAAGTGCCCCTTTGACCATGATGACATGGAGAGTCCACACCCACATGAATAGGGATGGTTGGAGGAAGAATAGGCCATGTGGGTGAGGGAAAATGGATTAATTAAATGTTAAAATATTTAATTACATGTGCAAGATGATGAGGTGGATGTGTGACATGGAATAGATGACATGGAATAGAGGACTTTTGGCTTTGGAATAGGATGAATTGCGATTAAATAATTTGATTATTATTTAATTAGGGGATGTCATTAGAAGAATAGGTTTAATTGAATTAATTAAATAAATTGATATTTATTTAATATTTGGACCATTAATGATGAACGTGAATCAAATAGATAAATTGATGAATTTACTAAATGATAGAAGAATGGGAATTAAATAAAAAAAATATTTATTTAATTTGTCTTTGCCATTTTTAGGTGTATACGTGTTTCCCCCTTGCGTAGTGTAAAGGGTGTGGTGATGAGTCTCCCCTATGCTTGGGTTTTGTATGGCATGTTTTCCCCCTTGCATAGAGTAAAGGGTGTGGCGATGAGTCTCCCCTATGCTTGGGTTTTGTATTGTGTGTGTTCTCCCCTTGGTGTAGTGTAAAGATTGTGGCGATGAGTCTCCCCCACATTCTTGGGGTTTTGTGTTATAATATTTATTTCCATGCATTTATATATATGAAAATAAAAATGATATATCAACTGCATTCATTGTGTTTTGCGTGACTGTTCTCAGGTCTTCATCATGTTTTGCATGTCTTCAATACTATCTTCTCCATGTCTTGTGTGGTTGTTACTGTCTTCCTTGTGTTTTGTGTGTCTGCGATGTGTTTTTCTAATGCTTACCTGAGACTGGGCTAGAAATAGTTTCTCAATCTTGGTGTATGCCTTAGCTTCAAGTGCCTGGCATGTTTGCTATGTTTTTGACTATACTTTAATGCATTTATGGGTCATAGGATCATACACTCATTAAAGTGGGGGCTAAATGTTATGTCATAAAATGTTCCCCTAGGACTTTTACCTCCTAAGTTTAGCTCCCAGCTCCCTTAATTTTGATCATGCATGTCAGAAATGAATCCCAAAATAAAATGCCCTGAAACCCATGACAAATGGGACTTAGGGGACATCTCTAAGCTTAACCTTGACCCAAAATAGGCCCCTGTGCTTGGGCACCTGAGCCCTTGCCTTGCCTTGTTTTGGCGGGTTCCCAAATTTCAATGTTGATAAAATTACCGTTAACAGTGTTCCTTGTCAGCATCTTGAGTTTGAATTATGAAATTTGTAACAAGAATGCATATATAATTATGTTTAAGATTTCATTTGCAAAATTGAAGATGATTTTGAGATTTTGACAAACTTGTGATTTTAGAGCATTCAAGGCATTCATTGTGTTGCAAAGCATACTTGTGTTGTTGTGTTTGTTATTGCAGATTTGGCTTCATCTTCTCATGGCATGAAAGAGATTCATCTTCATGAGAGCTACACCTTTGAGGTGATATCTATTTTTGATTCAATTTATCATTTTTATCATTGCTTTTGCCATTGTCCTACAAGGATACACACTCTCTATCTAACAATGGTGTTGGAAGGCTTGAATGCCATTTTGGGGCTTGATTGAGGCAAGCTCCTAAACACTACAACCCCCAACCCCTCTCTTGTGATTACAGGTGATAGGTATCGGATCTTGTGTAGTGGAGTTGCAAAGGACTATTGTAAAGCATAAGGAATTAGGATCTAAAGAAAAAGCTAGGAAATAGCTCAAAAAGGTCAAGGGCGCCACACCTTTGACCCTCAGTTTCACAGCACCAGAATCTATGAAGTTGTTGTAGTCAATAGAAAAAAAGATCCCGAAGCCCTGAGAAAAAGTACCACCTTGGGCTTGAGCACCCACTCTTTCTTGCTTGACTTTTCCGTATTCCAAAACTCAAAATCTGGTATGTATCTAATATGTATCTAGTCCATCTCTGTGCGAGCATTTATCGGGTTTCATCCATTTGTTTACAATTTTGCATATAGTTAGGTTTTTAAGCTTAATCAAACTAAAATTAACACATTAATCAATCAAATCAAAATTTACTTATAATTCTAAGTGATATCCAGCTTGATAGTTGAGTCCTCTTGCAGAAGTTGTGATTCAACTTGGTTAAATGTCCTTGAATGTATTGAATGAAAGGAGGACCTAACTAAACTATCCATCAATCCCATCAACCCTCTTTTCATACATTACAATGTGTAAGAGGTTTGCAGAGGAGATGCAGAAAGAATTTGAAATGTCCATGATTGGTGAAATGCCATTCTTCCTTGGGCTTCAAATTTCCCAGCTAAATGGTGGTATGTTTATTTCTTAATCTAAGTATGTCAAATAATTGATGTAAAAGTTGGGCATGGAGGATTCAAAACCAGTGAGTACTCCCATGATCACTGGATGTCACTTGATCAAAGATGATGAGTCTCTAGAGTTAGATCAGACTGTCTATAGGTCTATGATTGGAACACTATTGTACTTGACTACATCCAGACCTGAAATTATGCATGCAGTATGTGTGGTTGCCAGATATCAAGCCAATCCTAAGAAAACACATGAAAATGTAGTAAAGAGAATATTTAGATACTTGAAAGGAACTTCAAACTATGGTCTATGGCACCAAAAGGTAATGAATTTGATTTGAGTGCATACATCGAAGATGACTGGGCTGGTTGTGTTGATGATAGAAGAGTACAAGTGGTGGTGCTTTCTTTGTAGGAAGCAGATTAGTTTCATGGCAGAGCAAGAAGCAAGATTCAATGTCCTTATCTACTGCAGAAGCAGAGTATATTGCATTAGCCTCCTATTGTACACAGGTGTTATGGATGAAGCAAACTCTGAAGGATATCAAGGTATTATATGATGAGCCTATTCCTATTTGGTGTGATAATACAAGTGCTATCAATATTTCCAAGAATCTAGTGATGCATTCTAGAACCAAGCACATAATAATCAGGTATGACTTTTTGAGAGAGAAGGTTACAGACAAGGAAGTGAAGTTGCAATATGTCCCAACAAAGGATCAAATTGTAGACATCTTTACACAGGCCCTTGTAAAAGCAATTTTTGAGGATCTCCGATAGAGGTTAGGGGTAATTGCCCCTCCCTCTTCTTGCTAAAGATGCATAGTGGTTCATTTGTCTAGGGGGAGTTCATGCCATAGCTTTATCCTAGACTAATGATGGCTACCTCTCAGGGGGAGTAGGTAATGGCGACTAATGATAGGGGGAGTTTGTAAGAAAAAATTTGTAGATTCATGATTGCAGATAAAAGGGGGAGAATGAGAAGGTACTAGATCCCTTTGTCCTTGATGTCAAAGGGGGAGAGATTGTAAGGGGAAGCATATGTTTCCATCAATGACAATGGGGGAGATTGTTGGCCATATGTGTTATCATTGATGTCAACAGAACATACACTAATGTCAACACAGCATACACTGATTGGAGGTAATAAAAGTTACATTCCTAATCAAAGAAAAGTTGTGTTTGAAGCCTGATCAATACAAATTAGAAGCACTAAGATAATCAATTATGTTTTTGATGCTGAGGATGTGTTCCTGATTGGTTTGAAGCATGTTGTATGATCCATACTACTAATCCTGAGTTGTATTTGGTGATGCACATAAGACTTGGCCTCAGGAAGAAGGTGACATTCCTTGTTTCAGAATGTCTGCTCTTTGAAGACTGTCTAGAAGATTGCTCCACATTTTCATCATTTTCTATTGAGCTTCTACAGTTTGGAACATAGATTCACTGTGTTATTTTATGTATGTTCCAAGTTTCATGATGTTTTGATCACCGAAAGGATGTTTTTCTGCTGATAGCTTGAAGATAGAGTTGGTTTTTTAAAAAGGTTCCTAGCAGGGTGATTAATGCTCTGCATTCCTCCATATTTGTAGAAGTAGCTATGCAGTTCTGAAGTTGTGTCAAGAAGACAATGAAGGTGTTAATTCCCAAGTTTTAAATCATACTTCCCTCCACTATGAAAGTTATGTATGATAGAACACCGACCTATGTGCTTTTGCAGAATGGTGCAGTGTTGAAGACTCATTGGAATGCTCCGCATTCCTCCAGAAATAAATGATTGACCTTGTGGTTTTTTGGAGATGTTCTTGCATGCCTCTTTCCTAGTTGAAGCTTCTTAATGGTCTGCAGCTCTGTTTTTTAATTTATAGCATGTTGCAGTGTGTTTCGGGTGACAAAGTGTTTTTAGAGTAAATGTTTGAAGCTATGCAACACACTTCTTTGATGTACGGTGGCAAAGGAGTATATAGGGGTGTTTTATGAGTCATGTGAACTCATCTAAAAAAGTTTCATAAAGATCTTTCTTGTTTCCAGTACCGCACAAGGTTTTCAAGTTGATGTGGTCGTTATTATTCAAGTTTTCATAAGTTTTCCTTAAAGCTATCCTATTTTCAAATGAGCAGAGTGTGCGGAGGTAATTCCTTAATGTTTGAAGCTGTGAAGGATGTTTTGGACCTAGTTAAGAAAGTGTTGGGGTCTGCAAGGCTTGAGTCTTCTACTGGTGTAATCTGTTGTCCTAATTAGACCTATCTTCTACATGTTTCATATTATGTATTGAATGACCAACTTGTAAATGTATTTTTCATGGTTAATCTAGCCGACAAGCTATGTAATCAATGCAATATCAAGTATAAATAGTAGAACAAATTGAGTGTGGAAGGTGTGATTGCAATTGGATTGAATGCATTATTAGTGAGCAACTGAAGGAGAAAGAGAAGAAGTTGTTGATGCTATCTGGATTCATCTTGAAGACATATTTGAGACAATGATCAAGTATAGAGTGTGCCTGATTGATCAGATCTTTAGAAGAAAGTGTGAAGAGATAGAAGTGCAATCATCAAGTGTGAGCTTCAATGACAATTCTCAAATAGTAAGAAAAGACTATTATATTGTAATCCTTTGTATTCTTTTTAGGGAGTAGAAGCTTCCTTGGGAGTGACCCTACAACAAAGTTACTTAGGAAGTAGAAGCTTCCTTGGGTATAACACTAAATCTTGAAGTCACTTAGGGAGTAGTAGCTTCCTTGGGTTAAAGACCCTAAAACAAAGTTATTATTTGAGCTTCATATATTGTGAGTTAATCCTCACCATGGTTTTTCCCTTCTAGGGTTTTCTATGTACGTCTAGTGTTATGTGTTGTTGTGTACTGTGTTAATATTTCATGTTCATGTTCATGTTGTGATGCTTAAGTTCTAATCTGCTCCGGATAAGTTGAAGTTGTTAAAATTTGAAGATTGAGTAGATACCAATTCACCCCCCTCTCAGTATCCTGGTGTGTCTAACAGTTTGACCTTGGGAAGATGGATGGATGATATTGACTTGATAAATGGGAATTATTGGTTGGATTTGATTTGAATTGTAAATTGGGAAGCATGGGTACATGCCCAATTTAAAATTGGAGGAAACGGTATGGGTTGGATTTGATTTGAATTTTAAATTGGAAGCATGGGTACATGCCCAATTTAAAATTGGAGGAAAAGGGGTGGAGGACAAGAGGACCTTTGTACAAAGGACCTTTGCCATGCCTCTTGTAAGAAGGCCATGTGGACATGTACAAGAGGACATGCCTTTGTACATTTGGGGGATTAGAGAGGATCTGACCAAGATTAGATTAGGATTTAGGTTGTGCAAGTGGGGGATTAGGTTAGTTAATTAGGTTTAGGAGAACCTAATCAAAAGTGTTGAAAATAAGGAATTAAATATATATAAATATTTATTTAATTCATGGGATGGAAAAGGAGATAATAGATAAATTAAATTTATCTAATGTTTGGACTATAGAGAAAGGGGATAAATGATTAATAAATTATTTTGGCTAGGGATAAGTATCGATGCATGTACTGATATAGGTACAAATTAATAGTGAATAGTACATGAATAGTGTGGTGGAGTCTAGGACAACACTGAGAGTGGGGGGTGAATCAGTGTTGTATCAAATTTGAAACCTTTTTTTGCAAACTTTAACTTACAAGACACAAAGAGAGAAAGATATCATTGATGTGTCAAACACATATGTATATGATTCAGAATGAAGGAAGTGATCAAAACTTCATGAGCAAAGTATTAACATACACACATACAAATGAAAACAATATGAGTCATACCACAAGTTTTCAAGAGTGGAAAACCCTCATGGGGTAGAAAAACCACTCCAAAATTGCCTCATTAGCTTAACTTTGAAAACATATTTACAAGCCTCAGTCATTGATATATGTGTCTAACTGACAAATGAAAGGTCTCACTGACCTATAAGCCTCACTGGCATACTGAAAGTCTCACTAACATATATGATGCCTCATTGGCAAATATAATCACCATTAGAAGAGATAAACAAAATCAGAGGGTTACTCTGTTTCCATTCAATCCATTATTCCATCTCTGCATAATACAACCTCCTTCATTTGTAATTTCATCTTTTATTTTGCCTTCAAAAATCAAAATAGATTTCTCTATGTGTATGTCTTCAAACTACATCTGATGTACAATCAATTCACCTGATTCAGAGTATCTATGTACAAACAATTCACCTGATTTAAGATGAAGACAATACAATAAAGCAACATTGTGAAATACATTATACCACCATGAAGAATGATAACAGAGATCCATGACAAACCAATCCTAAACCAATACCAATACCAACTGAGATCTTCTTTGAGGTCTCCATGAACAACATCCTGATACATGATCTGATGAAACATGAGAGATGACAAATTCAAACAAGTCCTGAAGTGAGAAATCAAACTTTTTTCACTTTAACCCCAAAGATCATGATGAACTCCTGAAAGCATCCATCACTCTACAAACATCTTGATTTTTGCCATATACTAAAGCTACAACATCATGATTATGAAGACCATACCAACATCCATGACAACCTGAAATCCTCTGAAGACACCTCAACATGACAAACAACATAGCACCCTGAATCTTGAATCTACATGAAACCATGAGCATCAACAATGCTTGAACTTCCTGAAATGATTAACTCAAACAAGTATGAACCAAGTATGAACAAGTCATAAACATGATGATCAAGAATGAACCAATATAAACACCAAACAAGTTGGAACATGAGAAACCATTATGAGTCAAACATGAAGATATCCTGATGACATACTCCTACCAATATCAACACCTTCTTGACATCAATGACAATCTACTTTCATCATAGTGATATCATGGTTTGAAGGGGATTTGATCAATTAACCATCTAAACATGTGTTTATTTAGTTAATTGTGGAGAAAATGTAGTTTAGAGTTGTCTAGAGATGATTAGTGATGGTTTAGAGGAGTTTGGGGATGAATTAGGGATGAATAGGGATGAATTAGGGATGTTTAAGGATGAATTTGGGATGTTTAGGGATGAAATGAAGAGTGGAAAATTTTAGGTGTCTATAAGATTATTGGTTCCTGTGAGTCCATTTAGTGACTTTTACACTCCTAAATTCATTACAGTCATAAAATTATTCCACCTTCATTAAGCCCTCTTAATATATAAATATTTAGTCACATTTAAAAACCAAAAGATTCTTTATTTCTTAAAAATATGCTTTGTTTTTGTGAGATTGTGCTCGTCATATGTTAGCTAACATATTTTCACATGACATTTGACCTTCTAAAAAATAGTTAGTTATATCTAAAATGAATAAAAGAAGTTTATAAATTTAAAAAATAGCTAGAATCTTGCACCTTAATGAAAAATAGGGTTAAGTGTAACTAAAATATTTGTCTATAAGAACATTAGAAGAAAGGGAAAGTGGAAAGCATGGTTGCAGGGTGGTAAGTTGAATTTTTATGGCATTCTCACAATAATCTTGGGCTAGTAGGTGTAGCTTATGTGCTCAAGGATGCCTCAAGCATATTATTGGTTGATAGTTTGAGCAATTTGGGAGTTAAAACCAATAATTGAGTTGAGTGGGAAGCACTTTTCTTTGGTATGATCATGGCATATGCAAAATTTTGTTATAACCTCATGGTGGAAGGTGGTTCCTTAATAGTTATTAATGCCAAGAAGAAAGTATTAGAAACTTGTTGGTATTGTCATTGATGTCAACCTCTAGTAGGTATTTCACTTGGTTTCCAAGTGCTTTTGAGAAAATTTAAATAAGAAAGTGTGCAGTGTGATAGAGTTGTGCTCAGTGTTATGCTCTGTATTTCTTCCTAGTTGAAGATATGCTTGTGTGGTTTGGAAGTGTTGATCAGAGGTGTTAAGAGGTTTTATATCTAGAATTTGAGGTTCTAGATCGTGCGGTAGCAGAAGATGTGTTTGACAGAGTGTCTGCATGTGTAGAAGACTGTTTGGGAGAAATGAGATTGCTCTACATTTCTCCGCATTAAGGTAGCTTGTCCTATAGATCTGGGGATGTGCTTATACAATATATATCTACCTTTCCTTAAACTTTCCAGTGTTGGGTTGCTCCGTATGATTAGTTCTTGTGTTGGTGTTTAGTGGTAGTGGATTCTGATGTGCATAATGAAGACATTCTTTGTGTCAGATGGTTACGAAAGTGTTGTAGAGGTTTCTAATGATGTTAAATGTTGTGGAAAGGTGTGTGGATGTTGTGGAGTGTCTCTTTGTGGTCCACATGATGTGTTTGGACTTGGAGAAGCGTGAATGTGGTTGTTAGCTCAGGTTTGGCTGACCTGGCTTGTTGGCACCATTTGCAAAGGTGCCTCATGGATTGTAGAGGTGATGAGGAACATGGTGATATAGATTTGAGTCCTAGTTAACCCTTGGCATGGCCCAATTTTACTTCTTTTCATTGGGGAAGTGTTTACTACCGACACAATTAGTGTTGCATGTTTGAGGTGTAAACGCTTCATTAGGACTGACATAGTTGGGACAAGTCTTGGTTATGGATGGTATAAATGTAAGATAAAGTTGTGTGGAGCAATGTAGAGAAGATTTTGTGAATGTGAATCAAGGGTAGTGAGTTGTGTGTGAGCTTAAATGCTTATGACTCTGAAATGCAATGAGAAGAAGGTGTCTACATTTTAGTGTGCTTGAAGTTGCTGCAGGTAGTGAGCCAGAGGTTGCGGATAACAAGAAGTTACAATGGTGGATCTCTCTTGTTGCTCTAAGATAGTAAATATTTTGTGTAACAATTTTCTTCTATTCTTCTCTCTTCTAGATAGTGAGTCCTTCTAGGCAGTGAGCCCTTGGTAGTGAGCCTATTTGATTTTGGTGTTATTATTCATATATATGTGAGCTAATCCTCACTATGGTTTTTTCCTTCTTGGGTTTTCCATGTAAATCTAGTGTTCTTATGTGTTTGGATGTGTTTGCATTAATGCTTCATATGTTTACATTCTGCTAATGCATAATAGGAGGTTGATGTTTGGAATTGCTTTGAGGGTTTAATATTTTAATAGACAACTGATTCACCCCCCTCTCAATTTTCCTATGCTTTCTAACAATTAGAATCAGAGCCAGTTCCCTTGAAGAAGCTTAATTGATTGGGGTAGATCTGGATGACACACATGAAAGGTATTGAGGTTCTAATGTTTGATGGAACAAATTATGCTTTTTGGAAGACTAGGATGGAAAGCTTTCTTATCTCATTAGGATATGGTGTATAAAAGTTAGTTGAGAAAGAATATACTACACCTACAAATGGTCCAAAGGATGAAGATGAGATTTAAGATTATGAGAACAATGGCAAGGTAAGGAGTGCTCTTTTGAACAGTCTTTCTGATTCAGAACTAGTGAAGGTAATGGGATGCAAAACTACTCATGAGATTTGGAAGAAGCTAGAAAGTACCTATGAAGGTGATGACAAGGTTAAGCAAGAAAAGATGCAGATGTTGAAGGCCAAGTTTGAAACCCTAGGGATGTCAGAGGGTGAAAATATTATAGGCTACATGTAGAGAGTGGATGAAGTTATCAATTCCATCAATGGTCTTGGTGGGAAGCTAGAGGAAAGCGAAGTGGTAAAGAAGGTACTAAGAACTCTTCCAAAATCTTATAGTGCTAAAGTCTCTACTATTGAAGAAACACAAAATTTGGACAAATATTCTAGGGAACAAATGTTTGGTACTCTAACTACTTTTGAGATAATAGAATTTGGTCAAGATGAATCTGGTCAAGATGAATCAAGAAAAGAAACTACTTTTAAGGCTATCAAGACATAAAAATGTCATGCCCACATTTCCTATGTTGTCGTGACACGATACACACGTGTCATGTCTACATTTGCCATGTCATGACACAAATTACCAAAAATGTTTCCCACCTGACTCTAAAACCCCCTCAGGCGCAACATGCACGCTTGGTGGCATACGCGCAAAGGTAAAGACATCAATCCAATGTCGGGGTAATGTGAATTCCTTTCGCAACCCTTGCGAAATGAAAGCCTACTAAGGGGGTTATGCGATGCGAGGAGCATCACTAAGAGGGGTAGTTTCCATAATTAGAACTAACCTTAAGGTTCCTAGATGAGGTGATATGATTTTGATATGAACTAAAATCTAACCCTAGGAAAACTATTAAGATAATTAACATTAAAATTATGCACTAACATGATTTTGAACTAAACATTTAAACGATTATCTTGAATTAAATTAAATATTATTTCTACTTTTAATCTAGGGAAATTTTGGCAGCATAATGCTATCTCGATAAATCATGAGAGAAGAGGAAATAAAATAACTTTCACTATTCCCTTTTTTAAATTTAAAAAGAATTAAAATTATTATTCTCTTATCACCACCCAAAGTTAAATTTAAATTAAATAAATACATTAACTAAAAACAAGTGCCTCAATATAAAGTAATAGACTTAACACCATGCCCATAGGTTCATTTAATTAATCTAGCATTTAAAAATTCACCATTGTATCTAAAAAGGGTTGGAAGGAAAAATTAAAGTAACTTTATGCACTAATAAATTAATTACAATAGTCCATAAATTCCTTCCCACTATAATAGAACTAATAAAATTAAATAAAAAACACAAACCAATTGCTCACGAACAACCAAGGAATTTAACTGAGATTAATATATGATTAAAAATATACATTAAGGCATCCAAAACCCTAGAAACAAAGTAAGCTTATAAAACTAGTCCCATGAATTCAATAATCATTTTGTTTAAAATTTCTCTAACTCTCTTCACTGGTTTTCTTCTAAAGGTCATTTCTTCTCCACTCTTTTACCTTAGTTTTCTCTTTTCATGCACTGGTTAAACTATAAACCCCTTTCCCTTTTTTTGTGTTGAATTTCTACTTAGTTTCCTATATATCTTTACACCCATTTGGTTTTATTTTTCTAAGTTTAAAATGATCTCTGTTTGATTTTGTTTTGTTTGCTCTACTAACCCTAGCTCATGGTTTATTTATTCTTGTTGTATAGATCTGATCTTTTTTTTTTGTTTTAACAATGTATATGCGTGCGTGCGTGCGTGCGTGCGTGCGTGCGTGCGTGCGTGCGTGCGTGCGTGCGTGTGTGTGTGTGTGTGTGTGTGTGTGTGTGTGTGTGTGTGTGTGTGTGTGTGTGTTGGGATTTACAACAGTGATATGGCAAAAATACAACAAAGGAGCTGAATAAAATTTGTTTGCAGGGTGGACCAAAAAAGATGTTGTAGGGTGTTGAACAATGATGGTGGCATGGGGTGGGGTGCCTGACCCACAAATCCTGCGGGCTCTGTGGGTCGGGGGTCCTGTGGCCTCGTCCATGACCGATGGTGGCTTTGTTCAGGGCACAAGCCGTCGACCTCACATAACATTTAAAAAATAAATTTAAATGAAATCCTAATTAAAACGATGCCCTCCATTTATTATTTGTTTTTTCAATATGACTTTTGTTTAAAACATTTCAACTATATATATATATATGAACTATATATATATATATATATATATATATATATATATATATGAACCATAAATATATATATATATATATATATATTAGTGTGTGTGTGTGTGTATATATATATGGTATATTAGTATATATATACATATATGTGGTTCATATATATATATATATAAAACCTATCTCTAGAATTTCTTTCTTGGACAGTATGTAAAAATAATTAAATAAAATAGTAAGTTTAAGAATAATCATTAAACACACATTTATTTATTTAATTATATATATATATATATATATATATATATATATATATATATATATATATATATATATATATATATATATGTTTCAAAATAATGTAAACTCAAGGGAATTTACATAAGCATATTTTTTTTAAAGATACATTAAGCATTTATATATTTATTTTGCATATATATGTATGTTTCAAAATAATGTATACTCAAGGGAATTTACATAAGCATGTATTTTTTTAAAATACATTAAGCATTTATATATTTATTTTGCCATGTCTATGATAATCTCTTTTTTCTTTCCCCAACAATTTACTTAAACACTTCATAATTAACAAGTAGATGAGGGGGAGAGAGTGACATTTCCTCACACACATATATGAATATTTCTTTTTGACAGTGAATAAGTTAATTTTCCAATAAGCTTAAATTTGTATATAAATGTATATATATATGTATATGCAAAACAACACTTGAAAGTAGTATAAAACTCAACTAACTATATCTATTCTTTTTTTTTTTTGCAGAGGAATGAATATAATTTCCTTTAAAAAAAAAAAACTATAAGTAGGTAGATATATATATATATATATATATATTTCTATTTCCCAAAGAACAAAGTGACCATTTATATTATTTTCTTTTCCAACATTGTTCTCTAAGCACTCTATTTCTCTTTCCTTCCAAGAAAAACTATGCACATCAATAGGATAAACAAATTAGGGAAATAAATAGGTAGAACTTCTTTCACACATACATATAAATATCTTTCTTTCACATGAATAACTCTATTTTTTTTAAAACAATATGAAGCATTTTCCAACCCACCCATAATATAGAAAATGAAACAATATTATTACAAAAGAGATGTCTACAACATAGTCACAAGAGGGAGAGATTTCCTCTCCAACAACAACACTTCTTACAACTCAAAGGAGCCATAGCAATTAAAATGCCACACATTTCAAAAAAGCATTATTTCTTCCAAAGCTCCAAACACTCCAAGAACACCAAAACCTGCAAAAATCACAAGAAGGTTTTCCAAAGCCCATGGGAGCTCACCTCCCATCCATGGACTTGAAAAAAATCACCCCTGAGCTTGGAGGTCACCCACATAACCAGGTTCACACAAAAACAAGGATTCAACACCAAAATCACTCACACCAAGCATAAATACATCCTCCCAAGGATTTCACATAACGAATCCATATGACTTGGATTTTTTGGGGGTAGGAGAGTGGACTACTCTCAACTCAAGGGGAGAACCCAAAATCACCAAAATACATGATACTCAAATTCACAAGGCCTCTTGCCTTAATCTCTCAAAATGTCAAAATTCCCAAGGCACTCTTGCCTTCACCAAAGTCTCAAATACTTCACAATGCACTCCCATGGCCATCAACTCCTCCAAATATAGTGAGGGTGTCCCCGAGGAGGTTCACTCCTCTCCTACCCCAAAACAAGATGAGCTCTTCTCAATGGAGAGCTTCATCAAACACCCAAAATGAAAAACCACACAACACATAAACCAAAACTCAAACATACACAAAGTAATCTTCACATACAATGAAAATAAAAACATAAGGAAGGCATAAGGTTGGTGAAGAGCTCCCAAGTCTCCTTCCAATCTGCTTGCATAAAAAATCCTCCAACTCTAGCGATCTCCTCCAAATCAATATTCAAAAAGAAAAAATGAAAAACCCTCTCCATCTCTCAAAGAGGGAGTTTAATAGGCTAAACCAAAGAGCCTTGAGGAATGAGAAGGTGACACATGTCACCTTCTCCTTCCTCCTCACAAGCCACTCACAAAACCCTAAGGGATGAGGAGGTGACACATGTCACACTCCCATCCCACAAAGACTCACTCTCTCCCACAAATACTCTCACACATGTGTGAGAGCATAGTGGAGAGGGAAATCCCAAATGGAAGACTCCATAAAGATAAGGAGGAGACACATGTCATCCTCTTATCCAACAAGGAAAACCCATTCCCCCATAGATGCTCTCACACATGTGTGAGAGCATAGGAATGAGGTCTCTCACATTTGAAGGCCTTGGAAGCTTCCCAAGCCTTCAAGATAAGGGAGACCTTATCGTAGGGAAGTGGAGTTGGTCATGGTGGAATCTTGACTTGTCCACCACCTCACCCAACTTCAAAATTTGTCTCTTAACTTTAGGGTCAAGTTAAGGTGACCAAAAGAAGGTTAAACTAAGGTCTCACATGTTTAAATTGGTCCTAAACCCTAGGGGTATGACCTAGGGTCATTATTTGACCAAAATAAACACTAAGGGGTCCATAATTTCACATAAACAGGTCCAATAAATAAATAGCACCAAAACAGTGCAACTCAAACATTACAACTTACAACACATCAATAAATCAAATAAAAGGGTGAACTCTAATCAAAATAAACTTTAGTTATAGACATTACAAATCATCATGCTCCATCACAAATGACCTTGGTCTCTCTTGGGACTAGGTCAGCTAAACATGGATATCACATAGGGTTACTAGAATGACCTCCGATTTTTCATGAGCGTGGAAAATTACCTGCACACTTCCACAAATGAATCAATAGCACATGTTTATCATAGCCGAAGAAAAATGAATTGCACACACACAATAAGTCACATAATGACATATATTTTCAATTATAACACATGCTATCATTTACAAGATTCATAATTGATTTGCCTTTCTAAACATCAAATCAAGATTAAAACTGCATAATATTTCATCCATTTACTCATCAACTAACATTTCAATTTGCATCAAAATAAATATCGCATAACATTATAACATCAAATTAAATCTAACATGTGAGCTATAACATCATCACATCATGCTCTATCTAACTAATCAAAGCACACGATATAGTCATGAAAGTCTGAATAATGAGATTAACAGTCCCCAATGTCCACATGTCCATCAAAATGTCCATATGATATAAGAAAAAATATAAGGTGAGATAAAGTAGGTGTCACATCCTCCCCCACTAAGACTAAACTTGCTCTTGGAAGTCAGCAAAGAGGTGAGGATAAAGTATCCTCAATCATGTAGCATCCTCCCATGTAGCCAAGACCTCATCATAATGGTCCCATTGAACTATGACTTGGTCTAGTTCTCAACCTTGAAGTCCCAATGTCTGACGAGCCAATATGCAAATTGGCTCCAAAGCCAGCTACCCATCTGAATCTACCTTTAAGGCACCCCAATCCAAAACATGAGCCACATCAGATATATAACATCTCAATGTAGATATATGAAACACATCGCACAGATACGTGACAGGCTAGGTGGCAAGGCTAGATGGTAAGTTATAGGTCCTATCTGCTCCAGTATCTCAAATAGCCCAACAAATCTTGGTGCAAGCTTATAGCCCTTTCCATAATGGATTGGACTCTTATGTGGTTGTACCCTCAAGAATACCATGTCGCCAACTAAGAATCTCTGATCCAATCTCTTGGCATCGACATACTTCTTCTGATGATCTTGTGCCTCCTGCAATTGCTGCCTAATCAAGGTAACCTGTTGCTCCATATCCTGCACTAACTTTGGTCCAATAGCAACTCTTTCCTCAATGCGGTCCCAACTCAAAGGAGTCCTGCAAGGGCTACCATACAAGGCCTGATAGGGAGGTATACCTAACGAGTTGTGATACCCATTATTGTAGGAAAACTCAACTAGATACAGATAGTCCTCCCATCTAGACTGGTGATCCATCACATACATGCAAAGTGTGTCCTCTAAAACCTAATTCACCCTCTTAGTCTGCCCATCTATCTCAGGGTGATAAGATGAATTGAAGTTGAGCTAAGCTGTAATGCTCTCTAGAAAGTTAATGTAAACACAAAATCTCTATCAGATATGATGTGATGAGGAACTCCATGAAGCCTCACAATGTCATTCAAGAAGACCCTCACCATTGTATGTGCATTGTACGTCGTCAATACTGGTGGAAAGTGTGCTACCTTGGTCAACTTGTCAACCATCACCATGATGGCATCATGGGAGTGAGATGACAAAGGTAGACCAACTATGATGTCTATTCCACTCTGGTATCTCATGAGGGTAAAGAAGTCCTACTGGATGCTGATGCTTAGCCTTGACCCTCTAGCACTCAAGGCAACAAGCTACAAACTTTTTGTCTCATCCCTTTCCAATGATACAACTATCTCAAATTGGCATGCATCTTCTTCATCCCAGGATGTACTACATAAGGTGCTCTATGAGCCTCTGATAAAACCACTGAATGAAGGTCACCTACAAGGGGAACATAGATGCACTGTTGATGTCAAAGAAGTCCATCTGCCTCAAGAGAATATCCTGTAAACTTGCCCATAAGGGCCCTCTATGACTGAATCTCTTGCTGTACCTCAAGGAACCACTTGTACTCAGGTAGATGTTGCAATATACGCCCTCTCAAGTCCACACTCAAAGTCAACGTTAGGATCTCATGGTGCCTCTGACTCAATGCATCGACAACCACGTTCTCCTTCCCTTTGATGTAATGCACATCAAAGTTGTACTCACATAAGAAATCCATCCAATGCCATTGGCAGGCATCTAGATTCGGCCACGTGAAGATTTACTGTAGACTATGATGGTCTGAGTGTAACTCAAAATGACGTCTAAGAAGAAAGTGTCTCCATCTAACAAGAGTGTGAACTACTGTTGTGAGCTCTAAATAATGTGTATGGTAGTTTAGCTTGTGGGTCGTAAGCTTTCGCGACTCATACATGATCGCTTGACCATCCTACATAAGGACTACACCTAGTCCCTCTAAATATGCATCAATGCATACCATGAAGTTTGCTGCTGGATCAGGTACTACTAAGATAGGAGCACTAGTGAGATGCTCCTTGAGGACCCCAAAGCTCCTCTCTTTCTGCTGAAGGGAAGTGATAGGATGGACTATCCTAGAAAAGCCCTCAACAAATCATCGATAATAACCTGCTAGCCCCATGAAGCTCCTAACCTCTGTGACACTGGTAGGTGTTGGCCAATCCCTGATAGTTCTAATCTTTGATGGATCTACTGAGATACCATCGCCAGATATAATGTGACCCAAGTATTGAACCTTTGTGCAAAAGAAGGCACACTTCACAAAGTTGCCATAAAGCTGTTGATCTCTCAAACATTGTAAAACCTAGCGCAAGTGCTCCTCATGCTCCTCCTCAGTCCATGAATACATCAATATGTCCTCTAGGAATATGATCACAAACTAATCTAGGTATGTGCAAAACACACCATTCATGAGGCTCATGAACACTGTTGGGGCATTCGTCAGACTAAAGGGCACCACGATGAACTGATAGTGACCATAGCGAGTCTGAAAGGTAGTCTTATGAATATCCACTTCTATAATGCGTAACTGACGGTATCTAGACTTCAGGTCAATCTTAAAGAACACTCTGGCTCCCTACATCTAATCAAACAAGTTGTTGATCATCAGCAAAGGATAACGGTTCTTCATAGTCACCTTATTCAATTGCCTATTGTCCATACATAGACAAAGAGACCCATCCTTCTTCTTCATGAAGATAATCGGTACGCCCCAAGGTGAGACACTAGGTCGGATGTGCCCCTTCTCGAGCAACACCTCCAACTAAAGCTTGACCTCTTTAAGCTCATGTATAGTCATCTTGTAAGGTGCACGAGACATTGGCTTGGCACCTGGTACAATCTCAATGTGAAAGTCTACCTCTTTGCGAGGTGGCATCCTTGGAAGATCAGGTGGAAACACATCTGCGAACTCTATAAGAATGGGATGATCATCTAGTGAAGCCTGTGGCTCATCCTTTGACCTATCACTGACTATAATCACAAACATCTGACAACCCTTTAGCATACAATGCTTAAGATGTTTGGCAGAAACCATACGTACTATTGTGGGCTTCTGAATGCCCACAATCTCTGCTAAAATGCCATGGTCATTTAGGCAACCTATTGCCTTCGGACGACAATCAAGCTTGGCTCTATGAGCCACAAGCCAATCCATGCCTAACACCACTCCATAAGACCCTAAGGAAATGACACTGAGGTCTACTACTATAGTGAAGGCTCCTAGTGCTAGCTCATAGTCACGAGCCACTAAATCTACTGCCATCTTGGCCCCTGTGGCCAACTCAATCTCCCACCTAACATCTTGCCTAGAGGCCACCAGCTTGCAACACTCCACTAACGATGGAGAAATGAAGAAGTCTGTAGCTCTTGAATCAAATAAAATAGTAATGAAAACATCCCCAATAGTACTTGGAGTCATGATAACAGAGGCCTGAAAGTCAGCCTGACAGTTATCAACCATTGCAAACATACGGTGGGATCTACCCACATCTCCAACTATCTGTTTAGAACCTCTGGTGCGTGGTTGTCCTCCTATTGTATAACCCTATGGACACTCTCTGGCTAAGTGCCCAACACCGCCACATACATAGAAAGGTCCTCTAGCTTGAACCTACCCTGTCTGAGTCCTGCTAGACTACTGCGCTCTAGATCGAACCGTAGAACTCTGTGAACCTCTAAAAGACTGTTGTGACCTAGCTAGTCCTGCATCCAGTGCCTACTAATGCTGGTGTCACCATGGACCTTGGTGATGCCATCCTCGATTGTGACCACCCTGTGCCCTCTACTGCTGCTACTGTTGCTGTGGAGGTTTAGGAGGTAAGGATATAGAACTAAAACTTCCCTTTTGAAGTGGCTAGGGTCTATGGAAACCCTGGTCCTGATGCTGACTATGGTCCTGAAACTATGGATTTGACCCGTGGCCCCACCCATGGACCTCCTCTGCAATAAGTGCCTTCTCAGCGGCCTCGCTCATAGTCTATGGGTTTTCCATGTGAACAGGTCCTGCTATGCTAGGATTCAAGCCTCTGATAAATCTACTAATGAGAAGCTTCTCATCCTGCAGGTACTCAACATATTGTGACAACTCCAAAAACTTGCACTCATACTGTGCAACTGTAGAAACTCGCTGCTATAGATAGTGGAACTCGTCTATACAACATTACTTGTAGTGCTCTAAAAGATATTACACATTATAAAACTCAAGAAAAGTGTTCCAAGAAAGCCTGTCCAAGGATAGGCAGTGCTTGCACTCCTCAGTGTGCCACCATGTCGCTGTAGTATCACGTAACAAGTGGACTACGATACGTGCCTTTGTGTTTCTTCCATAAGGATGCAACACAAAGCATCGATCAAGACTGATGAGCCAAGCCTCATCCTCTGCTCCCTCTGCAGTCCCCACAAATGTAGGTGGATTCAGTCTAAGAAAATCTCTGATGGGGTCTAGATGATTACGGCGTCCTCGAATGGGAGCATCTACCTCATCCCATTGTCCATTGCCAAAGGGGTCATAATGATCGACTCCATTCCAATCTCCTCCTCATGGTCCCCATGATGCGGTGGTGGACTCCTGCTACGCTCCCTCTAAGTCGATGTGTGACCGTCAACTGTAGTCTCCAGAATCTCAACACGTGGTCCCTCCGTGACTGGTGGTAACCTTGCCAAGACTGCCTACATCGCTTGAAGTATCTGGGGTCCTATGTCAGGAGGTGGCTCTAGATTTCCATCTCCTCCAGACTCACTTGTGCATGAGCATCCTTGTCTTGATCTAGGTGGCATCCTACATGAACAAGATGCCTAAAATTAAAACAAAATTACGGAAAAAAATAATGTGCCCTCAATGCCCAGTGTTTAAACTTGGGCTTTGATACCAAATGTCATGCCCACATTTCCCATGTGGTCATGACATGATACACATGTGTCATGTCCACATTTGTCATGTGCTGATGACATGAATTACCAAAAACTTTTCCCACTCGTCTCTAAAACTCCCTCGCGCACAACATGCATGCTCGGTGGCATACGCGCAAAGGTGAAGATATCAATCCAACGTCGGCGTAATGTGAACTCCTTTCGCAACTCCTGCAAAATGAAATCCTACTAAGGGGGTTATGTGACATGAGGAGTGTCGCTAAGAGGGGTAGATTCCATAATTGGAACTAACCCTAAGGTTCCTAGATGAGGTGATATGATTTCGATATGAACTGAAATCTAACTCTAGGAACTATTAACATAATTAACATTAAAATTATGCACTAACATGATTTCGAACTAAAGATTTAAATGATTATCTCAAATTAAATTAAATATTATTTCTACCTTTAATCTAGGAAAATTTTGGCAGCATAACACTATCTGGATAAATCATGAGAGGAGAGGAAATAAAATAACTTTCACTATTCCCTAGGCTTTTTGAATTTAAAAAGAATTAAAATTATTATTCTCTAATCACCACCCAAAGTTAAATTTAAATTAAATAAATACATTAACTAAAAACAAGTGGCTCAATATAAACTAATAGACCTAACACCATGCCCATAGGTTTATTTAATTAATCTAGCATTTAAAAATTCACCATTGTATTTAAAAAGGGTTGGAAAGGAAAAATTGAAGTAATTTTATGCATTAATAAATTAATTACAATAGTCCATAAATTCCTTCCCACTAGAATACAACTAATAAAATTAAATAAAAAGCATAAACCAATTGCTCACGAACAACCAAGGAATTTAACTCAAATTAATAAATGATTAAAAATATACATTAGGGCATCCAAAACCCTATAAACAAAGTAAGCTTATAAAACTAGTCCTATGAACTCAATAATCATTTTGTTTAAAATTTCTCTAACTCTCTTCATTGGTTTTCTTCTAGAAGTCATTTCTTCTCCACTCTTTTACCTTAGTTTTCTCTTTTCATGCACAGGTTAAACTATAAACCCCTTTCCTTTTTTTTGTGTTGAATTTCCACTTAGTTTCCTATATATCTCTACACCCATTTGGTTTTATTTTTCTAAGTTTAAAATGATCTCTGTTTGATTTTATTTTATTTGTTTTAACAGAGTATAAGTATGCAAGCATATATATATATATATATATATATATATATATATATATATATATATATATATATATATATGTTGGGATTTACAACAATGATATGGCAAAAATACAACAAAGGGACTGAATAAAATTTCTTTGTAGGGTGGACCAAAAAAGAGGTTGTATGGTGTTGAACAATGATGGCGGCACAGGGTGGGGCGCCTACCCCACAGAGCCCGCGGGCTCTATGGGTCGAGGGTCTCGTGCCCCCGTCCATGACTGACAGAGGCTTTGTTCAGGGTAGAGGCCATTAGCCTCACATAACATTTTTTTTTAAACTTTAAATGAAACCCTAAGTAAAATGATGCCCTTCATTTATTATTTGTTTTTCAATATGACTTTTGTTTAAAATATTTTAATAATATATATATATATATATATACATATATATATACATATACATATACATATACATATACATATACATATACATATATATATGAACCATATATATGTATATTAGTGTATATATATATATTAAAAATAATAACCTATCTCTAGAATTTCTTTCTTGGACAGTAGGTAAAAATAATTAAATAAAACAGTAAGCTTAAAAATAATCATCACACACACACACGTTTCAAAATAATGTACACTTAAGAGAATTTACATAAGCATATTTTTAAAAAATACATTAAGCATTTATATATTTATTTTGCCATGTCTATGACAATCTCTTTTTTTCCCAGCAATTTACTTAAACACTTCATAATTAACAAGTTGATGAGGGGGAGAGAGTGAAATTTCCTTACACATATATGAATATTTTTTTTGACAGTGAATAAATTAATTTTCCAGCAAGCTTAAAATTTCTATATAAATGTATATATACATATATGCAAAACAACACTTTAAGGTAGTATAAAACTCAACTAACTATATCTATTCTTTTTTTTTTTTTGGAAAGGAGTGAATATAATTTCTTTTTCTTTTTAACTATAAGCAGATATATGTATATATTAATTTCTATTTGCTAAAAAACAAAGTGACCATTTATATTATTTTCTTGTCCAACATGGTTGTATAAGCACTCTATTTCTCTTTCCTTTCAAGAAAAACTATACACATCAATAGGATAAACAAAATAGGGAAAGAGAGGTAGAATTTATTTCACACTTACATATAAACATCTTTCTTTCACATGAATAACTCTATTTTTTTTGAACAATATGAAGTATTTTTCCACCCACCCATAATATAGAAAATAAAACAATATTATTACAAAAGAGATCTGTACAACATAGTCACAAGAGGGAGAGATTTACTCTCCAACAACACTTCTTATAACTCAAAGGAGCCATGGCAACTAAAATGCCATACATTTCAAACTCATGAAACCATTATTTCTTGCAAAGCTCCAAACACTCCAAGACCACCAAAACTTGCAAAAATCATAAGAAGGTTTTCCAAAGCCCATGGGAGCTCACCTCCCATCCATAAACTTGAAACAAGTCACCCCCGAGCTTGGAGATCACTCACATAACCACGTTCACACACAAGAAAGGATTCAACACCAAAATCACTCACACCAAGCATAAACACACCTTCCCAAGGATTTCACATAACGAATCCATATGACTTGGATTTTTTTGGGGTAGGAGAGTGGACTACTCTCAACTCAAGGGGAGAACTATAAATCACCAAAATACATAATGCTCAAATTCAGAAGGCCTCTTACCTTAATATCTCAAAATGTCAAAATTTCCAAGGCACTCTTGCCTTCACCAAAATCTCAAATACTTCACAATGCACTCCCATAGCCATCAACACCTCCAAACATAGCGAGGATGTCCCCGAGGAGGTTCAATCCTCTCCCACCCCAAAAGAAGATGAGCTCTTCTCAATGGAGATCTTGATTAAACACCCAAAATAAAAACCCACACAACACATAAACCAAAACTCAAATATACACAAAACAATCTTCACATACGATGAAAATAAAAACATAAGGAAGGCATATAGTATTGGGTTCTTACCTTATAAGCCCAAATTTGACAAGAGGTTGGTGAAGAGCTCCCAAGTCTCCTTCCAATGTCCTTGCATCAAAAATCCTCCAACTCTAGCGATCTCCCCCAAATAAATATTCAAAAAGAAAAAATGAAGAACTCTCTCCATCTCTCAAAGAGGGAGTTTAATAGGCTAAACCAAAGAGACTTGAGGAATGAGAAGGTGACACATGTCACCTTCTCCTTCCTCCTCATAACCCACTCACAAAACCCTAAGGGATGAGGAGGTGACACATGTCACACTCCCATCCCACAAAACCTCACTCTCTCCCACAAATGCTCTCACACATGTGTGAGAGCATAGTGGAGAGGGAAATCCCACATGGAAGACTCCATAAGGATAAGGAGAAGACACATGTCAACCTCCTATCGAACAAGGCAAACCCATTTCCCCATAGATGCTCTCACACATATGTGAGAGCATAGGAATGAGGTCTCTCACACTTGAAGGCCTTGGAATCTTCCCAAGCCTTCAAGATAAGGGATACCTTATCCTAGGGAAGTGGAGTTGGTCATGGTGGAATCTTGACTTGTCCACCACCTCACCCAACTTCAAAATTTGTCACTTAACTTCAGGGTCTTGAGTTAAGGTGACGAAAAGAAGGTTAAACTAAGGTCTCACATGTTCAAATTGGTCCTAGACCCCAGGGGTATGACCTATGGTCATTATTTGACCAAAATAAACACTAAGGGGTCCATAAATTCACATAAAAGGTCCAATAAATAAATAGCACCAAAATAGTGCAACTCAAACATTACAACTTACAACACATGTATCAATAAATCAAATAAAAGGCTGAACCCTAATAAAAATAAACATCAATTATAGACATTACAAATCATCATGATCCATCACAAATGACCTTGGTCCCTCTTGGGACTAGGTCGGCTAAACATGGATATCACATAGGGTTATTGGAATGACCTCCAATCTTCCATGGGCATGGAAAATTACCTGCACACTTCCACAAATGGATCAATAACACATGTATATCATAGATGAAGAGAAATGAATTACACACACACCAAGTCACATAAACATAGATATTTTCAATTATAACACATGCTATCATTTACAAGATTCATAATTCATTTGCCTTTCTATATATCAAATCAGGATTAAGGTTGCATAATATTTCATCCATTTACTCATCAACTAAAATTTCAATTTGCATCAAAATAAATATTGCATAACATTATAACATCAAATGAAATCTAACATATAAGCTATAACATCATCACATCATGCTCTATCTAACTAATTAAAGCATACGATATAGTCATGAAAGTTTGAATAACCGGATCAACATGTTGGCAAGAGACACTATGTGGCTTCATAAGTGTTGTCATTGATGGCAACAAAGTCTATCCCACACATCCGTAGTACATAGTATGCCTATACCAGAAGTTAGATTGAAGATTGTTTTGGTCTGGTGAACAAGAACAGAGTATGTAACAAGGTCCAACAATTAGGTCTGAATCTCTCAGATGGTGTAACTCAACAAGTTGTGGACTTGAAAAAGTCAAGAGGGGTATCATGACTACTATATTCCAGAGATTTAGCCTCCGGTGATAACGCATGAGCATCTGAGTGTTGGGTTCCAGTCAGGCAGAGTAGACAGAGAAAGAATTGACTGACAGAGTATCAGACTTCAATTCGGATGAGTAAAAGGTGTTGATTAAGAAACTTGTGGGATTATACATTGTTGGTCGACATGATTAATGACTTCTATGCCTGTGTTTTTGATACACATCAAAAATCAGGCATGGATTCAGCCGACATATCAATAACTTGTAAATATCTTGAGTGTTCTTGTTGCTGACTAGAAAGTTGATGAAATCCTTGATGCTGATATATATACCAGATGGATTCCAGTATGTAGGTGTGTGTCATGAACATGTGATGAAATATAGTGTGAAGAAAAGTAGGGATAAGTGTGAAAGAAACAATTCAAATCTGGTATGTAATAGAGTAACAACACTAAAATAGAGAAAGAATGAAGTGCATCAAATCAGTGTATTGTGCCTAACCGGAACTGAACTCTTGCATTTGTAGATTCTTCTCATCAGTTCAAACACCTGATTACCTTTTGTAAGTTCTATAGACAATGAGTCTCTTGTAGGCAGTGTGCCTCTTATGAGCAGTATGCTCGGGTAGTGAGCCGTAATTGACAAGTGCCATTTTGTACTCCTTTATTCTTTTAACAGAGAATACAATCTTGGGTTAGTCACCCCATGGTTTTTCCCTTAACAGGGTTTCTACGTAAAAATCCTTGTGTTATGTGTTTTGATGCAACTTTGATTATTAAGATAACAAAAAGAAAAGAAAGTAAAGAAAATTTGAGATAACTGATTCACCCCCCCTCTCAGTTATCTGCCTTATTTCCAACAATTGGTATCAGAGCTAAGTTCCTCTGAACAAAGTCTAACAGCTTGAGGAAGATCTGGGAATCTCAATGGATATATATGGTATGAAGGAACAACTTCAGTCAGCCCTAGATGATCTTGAACAATCCCACTCTGAAGTCAATAAATTGAGAGAAAGACTCAAACAAGTTGATGATTTCACAAATGAGCTAAAAGAAAAACTTACTGTCTTTGTGAAAAAGAGAAAGGAACTACTTCAAAAATTAGCCAATCAGAGTGAAGTCAATGATATTAATGAAGATTTGGATGAGAAAAATAAGCTATGTGAGAAGCTATCAAAATAAGTCATTACGGTAAGGCATGAAATGGAATCAGGGGTTATGAGATTCACCCAAGAAATTGAAGAAAAAAGGAAAATTGAAGATAATCTAAAACAATCCCTCAAGGAGAAAATAAAGGACTGCCACAAAATGGACAGAATAATTAGGCATCTTGAATCAGATCTTGAAGAAGCTAGAGACAATGAAGAACAACTTGAGAATCAGATAGACACTCTTAAACAAGATCTTCAAACAACAAATGAATACAAAGAGAAATTCAAGATAAGCTCATCTCAACTTGAAGTTCTTCTTGAAAGCCAAAAGAGGGTAGATGATAAGCATGACTTGGGATATGAGAAAGGTGAAAGCTTCAGACCTGGTCAGAAGAACTTTGGATTAGGAAATCAAAGAAGGAGGCCTAGAAGACCTCCGGTAAGGCAACCAAATGCTCAAAGATATCCATCTTTCAATGGATACTACTTCAATTGCAACAATTTCGGTCATAAAGCAACTCAGTGTAGGAGGAGAATGAATCAGACTAATCCATCCTTCTTTAGACAATGTTTCAACTGCAAAAGGTATGGTCACAAATCTCATGAATGCAGAAATATGCAAATAAACAATTCATTCAATGGTAGATGCTTTGCATGCAATAGAATGGGACATATGGCTAATCAATGCAGATCAAGAGGATATCAATCAAATAAGAAAAGAAATGTTATCTATTACAATTGCAATAGATCCGGTCATATTGCCAAATTCTACAGAAGTAGAAATCAGGATAGAAAAGGTCTGGTGCAACATAATAAAAAACAAGATAAGGGCAAAGGTAAAGTGAATGCAGATGAAGTTCAAAAGGAGATGAGCAAGATTTTGGTGAAGAAGAGTACATAAAATATTGGGGATGGATCCGCACCAAAATCTGGTGCTGATATTCCTTCCAGAAACTAAATAGGTGAGCTCTGGCTTAGGGGGAGTCATAGAGAAAAACAAATTCCCCCAGCCAGTCAACTAGTGCCTAAATTCAGCACCTAGAATGTTGCAGATTAAAGGGTTCTCAAAAAAACATCTAAATAACCTTCAGTAAAAATATGAAAGATCCGCATGAAGTTTTGCAAGATTTTAACTGCTCAAGTTAATCCGGTTCCGACAACTATCTGGTAAAGTAGGATTTTCATAGACAGATCTGGTATGATTTAGAATTGAAATACTTTGATCTGCTGACCCATGGCATGATTGAAGAAAAGAAGATACATTGTCAATCCTCACTGATAATGATCCTAAGTTCAACGCAGTGATTGGAAAAGATCTCTCTTAAAATAGACAAATGGATAACTTAAGTTGTGCATTTATTACAAAAGGAAATTAGGGTTTATGCAAGGATAAAAGGGTTCTTTCACTCATTATTTGCACACTTGCATTCACAAAGAAGGAAAGAAGAACTTTGCAACAAAGTTTCCATAATTCACTCAAGATCAACTGGAAAATTGAATTCAACCAGCGACTTGTTCCGGCTCCTATTTCAAACCCTAAAGCCTGAAAAGGTACTTCCATTTTGAAAATCTCTCTCTGAATCTCTTGCAAAATGGCTACTCAAATGGTTGTCAAGATCACTGATAGGCCACGTCCTAAATTCAAGAAACACCCTTATAAATCTCTAGAAGTTGATCCTTTAGGCACATTTTCTAGCATTCCGCATGGGGTATTGCATGTAGAAGATGTTAGGGTCTATATCCATGCCAACATTGAGGAATTTGGAGACTCAAAATTGACGGACATCTATCACAAACAGCTAATAGATGAGAGTTTTGAACTCAAACCTGAATTCAAGGCCCTCCAGGATAAACACTTCAGACATTGCATACACTTTCCATGTTTTGCAGAAGATGATTGGGTCCAGTATGTCCTAAGAAGGATGCATGATAATTTCTGTGGTTAATGAGGCCCTTCAAGATAACTAAAGATGCCATCAGGGCAATGACTGGATTGCATGCATCCGGTGGGTTACCTGCACTCAAATATGTGAAGAACCAAATAGTAACTGCAACCACTGGATCAAAATTTAATAAAAGAGCAATGACCATAGATGACATCATAGATCTGGATGTCAAGTTTGCCTCAATGATAATCAGGTACAAGATCTATCATTCTAGCAGGGAGAATTCTATGTTTGGGACAACAATCTATGTAACATATCAGATGTTGAGGGAAGATGCAGATTATGACCTGTGTGAACTTCTCCTAAATCAACTATTAGAAAATCTGCAGAAGATCAAAAAGGATAAGAAGAATTTCTTTAAATATGGTTGTCTAATACTGTGTCTATTCTTCTACTATATGAATGATTTACCTAGATCAAGTGGTTGGGTTTGGCAAAATGATAAACTAGTTGCAATCCAGATTAGAGATTATATGTATGGACTTGGTGATGCTAAAGCTTAAAACACAGCCCTCTAGGGTTACTTTAAGAACTTCCAAAGCATGATGCAAGCCAAAGAGAGAATACCTCAATCCATAGTTGAGAAATACAAGGACATAATGTGCTTCATGGTTGACACTGATCAATGCCTAATGGAGGCAGTTGAGCTTAGAACTGTGTGGATAATGCCTATGGGATATGAGGTCGATGAAAAAATCTTGGAGCTACATATTCAACACCTGTTGAGCTAGCCTAAGGACCATGAAGTAGAAAGGTTTGGCACCTTTCAAGAGCTAAGTGTAAAAATACATGTTGAGTTAAGACATCCGGAGATAAAGAGGAAAGTAAGAAGGGAGGTTGAAGAAATTGCCAAAAGATTTGGCCTATCAAAGGAGGCTGTAGATGCAAATAGAGAGAAGATGGAGAAGGCTAAAAAAGAGAAAGAAGAAGCAAAGAAAGGAGACACTCCGGTACAAGCCTCCTCCCGGACTAGATCTTCCAAGAGCTCTGCACCTGCCACTCCTAAAAGCTCAAAGGCTTCCAGACCAGAAGTCAAGACATCCAGAAAAGGAGAAAAGAGGACAAAGACTAAAGCCACAAGGTCATATTCAAGCCTTAAAGATGATGAAAAAATAGAATCCGATGAGGAAATCAAGAAAATGAAGAAGAAGAAAACATCCAAAAAATTCTCTACTAGTAAAAATGAGGAAGAAAAGGCAGAGGAATTTGTTGAAAAGCTCACTCTTTCCATTGATGACATCATCAAGGTAGTTACCGTGGATGGGAACCTACAGCCAGTAACAGAGTTCTATGATGAATATAGTGATACTCACAAGAGAATTTTAGAAGAAGCTACTGTTAGGTACCTAAACATTTGTAATAAAGCTTTCATTGAAATTATATCCTTAATACCTAAGAGTCTAGAAAAAGTACTTGAACTGAGAAAAGAAAATGCAAAGGAAAAAGACCTAGAGATCTGGGAGTAGATAATGATTCAACTTTATCCCTCTATCACTCCAAAACAAATGGACATGATTTTTAAGGACTGTAAGGATGAGTTTCGGAGTAAAGCAAGAATGAATAAACTTATGCTTGGAGAAACTGACCAAGTAGCAAGAGAAACAAAAGATATCCTCTGGAATGCTTTCAAAAGATTCAATCTTCCTATTATAGAGGAAATAGATGAAGAACCTTCTACCATGGATGTTGAAGGATTAAATGTAATCAATGAAGAATTCTTTGACAAGGATGTAGAAGGATCAAAGGAAATAGATGAAGAGAAGTCTGAGGACTTAGATTCCTTTGTTCCAGAAGAGGAAGTTCATGAAGCAGTAAACGCATGTGACATCTCTCCTCCGGATCCCACTGCAAACATTCCAGACTCTGAAGGAGAAGGTAGAAGAGAGGAGAAGGTGATTCAAGAAGAAGAGGTTAAGGGAAAAGAAGAAGAACAAGCAGAAAAGATTAATGATGACTGTTCTAATACTCCAAAAGAAAACGAGACTCAATCACCGGCAAGAGACATTGTAGAGGCAGTAAAGAACTTCTTAAACAAAGAAATGATGGAGATAGATGAACCTGAGTTATTTCAAGGACCACTGAATTTCGACTCTCTCTCTGGTTCAGACAATGAAAATAACATCTTTTACTCAAGCCAAAGCAAAAGAAAAAAATCCTAAAATCTCACATGGAAGACTGTGAACTGTTGGAGATTGCATTCGAGATGCTGGAGAAGATCATGCCATCCTTCCAAAAGGATCCTTCAGCCTCACCATCTAGTAACTTGAAATCTTTGGTAAATTCTGTTAGCACTCATTTTGAATCTCTAGAGAAATTAGCAGAAGCAAAGGTCCAGAAGGAGTTTTTGGGAAGGACTTATTGCTAATGATAGGAGGACCCTAGACATTGGAATAAAGAGCCTTGAAAATGCTCTTAAAGATGGTGGAGACATATACAAATTTTGTCTATCTTGGCCCAAAGTGACAGAGGACATTGAAAAGAAAGTGAAAGAACAAGAAGGTAAACTGTCAAGTTTATCTCAGAATTTTGATCCCCTTACTACCTCTTTAATGAATCAAGAATGTCAGGCCATTGTCATCATAAATGAAATAAAGAGGCTAGACAAAGAAAAGAAGAACATAATAAACAGAATGGGTGAACTCAGAGGGATAATTATCCCTAAGTTAGAGGCAATGCATGAGGCCTTGACAGATGCTCAGACCACAGCCTAGACCAGTGATCTGAGAGATTTAAGAAGGGCAGAAGCATATGCATTTTTTTTGAGTGCTCACATCTCCATTTTGGATAGGATGAAGCAAAGCCGGGCCACAGAATTTGTACAATTGAAGACTACTTTTGCGGATATACTTAAGTATATGTAAGTATAACATATATATACTTATACTTATGTGGCCATGTATATGACAATTTTTGCAAATTTTGGCATGTGGATTCCACCCTTTGCCATTGATGTCAAAGGGGGAGTGAGGAGTAGTGAAAAATGTAGAATCTAGCTAAGGGGGAGCTCCGGTAAAATAGTGCAAAAGATAGAGTATCAGCCAAGGGGGAGTTTACTGCGACACTTAGCTATTTTTCACTAAGTGTTGCCATCAATGCCAAAGGGGGAGATTGTTGGCAAGAGACACTATGTGGCTTCATAAGTGTTGTCATTGATGGCAGGGTCATCCCACAATAATGGGTTACACTTTTTGGTGAAACTTGACATTAAAATCAATATTTTGAACTAAATCTTCATGTTTTGACACCTATAGCCGCTAAACCATTAGGAATTTGAAGATGATGTGAACTAGTGATTTGTGAGATTTTGTCTGTAGATTCTAAATATATATTTTTAAAAAAAATTGGAGTTACATTGTAATTTGTTTTGCATCTCCTTTGATAACTGGTTTTTAATAGTAAACAACATTTTTTTAAAGTGATGTGTATTTTGTAGCACATAACTTTTTTTCTACAAAGGATAAAATTCTGATTCTTTTTAATTTAGATTGGTAACACAGATATATAGTGTATGCATTTGGTTTCATAATGTTTGGTTTCATAATGTTTTGTTGAATATATATTTTTTAATTAATTTTTGAAGTCAAACAAATTATAATTTAGATATAGGCGTATTCCGTAAAATATAACTTTTTCTGTATGTATCGAAATTCAATTTTTTTTCTTTTGTTGAAACAAGGACATCAATACCTAGTGTATAGATATTTTTTAGAATTTTTTTTTAGTAATTTATTAATTTTCCATGTGTGTAGAATAGAGAACTTGATGTTCGGTAAAAACATACATTCACAAGAATTAAAAAATAAATATAATAATCAAATTAAATATATTTAAAATTATATTTTTTGGGAAGCTTATAATAAGGACTACATACTTACAAAGCATAAATTTTAAATGAATTTATTTGATCCCTCAAAAGATAAATCAAAATTGGTTTTTTATCAGCATTTTGATAGGTGTAGAGGAGACTCCATTATAGGTATGGTTTAAAACTAGTGGGGTTCTATCCAAGGGGGTTTCAATCTAAGGGGGTTTGATCTAACCATCTTCAATTAAATTCCTTTAAATGGAACCTTTCAAGGCTTAAATTATTATATTTTCTAAAAATATGTGATTTTAGCAAAAATCAAGATGTCCCAGAAAGTGTAACCCATTATTGTGGTAGCACTTGGCAACAAAGTCTATCCCACACATCTGCAGTACATAGTATGCCTATACCAGAAGTCAGATTGAAGATTGTTTTGGTCCGGTGAACAAGAATAGAGTATGTAACAAGGTCTGATAATCAGGTCTGGATCTCTCAGATGGTGTAACTCAGCAAGTTGTGGACTTGGACAATTCAAGAGGGGTATCATGACTACTATATTCCAAAGATTTAGCCTCTGGTGATAAAGCATGAGCATCTGAGTGTTGGGTTCTAGTCAGACAGAGTAGACAAAGAAAGAACTGACTGGCAGAGTATCAGACTTCAATCTGGATGAGTTAAAAGTGTTGATTAAGCAACTTGTGGGATTATACATTGTTGGTTGACATGATTAATGACTTCTATGCCTATGTTTTTGATACGCATCACAAATCAGGCATGAATTTAGCTGACAGATCAGTAACTTGTAAATTTCTTGAGTGTTCTAGTTGCCGACTAGAAAGTTGATGAAATCCTTGATGTTGATATATATATCAGATGGATTCTAGTATGTAGGTGTGTGTCGTGAACATGTGATGAAATAGAGTACGAAGAAAAGTAGGGATAAGTGTGAAAGCAACAATTCAAATCCGGTATGTAATAGAGCAACAACACTAAAACAAAGAAAGAATGAAGTGCATCAGATCAGTGTATTGTGCCTAACCAAAACTATACTCTTGCATTTGTAGATGCTTCTCATCAGTTCAAACACCTGATTACCTTCTGTAAGTTCTGTAGACAATGAGTCGCTTGTAGGCAGTGTGCTTGGGCAGTGAGCCCTAATTGGCAAGTGCCATTTTGTGTTCCTTTATTGTTTTAACAGAGAATACAATCTTGGGTTAGTCACCCCATGGTTTTTCACTTAACAGGGTTTCCACGTAAAAATTCTAGTGTTATGTGTGTTGATTTTATCTCGGTTCTTATGATTACATATGCTTTCATGTTTTGATACAACTCTGATTATTAAGATAACAAAAAAAAAAGTAAAGAAAATTTGAGATTACTGATTCACGCCCCCTCTCAGTTAGCTGCCTTGTTTCCAACACAACAGTCCCCAATTTTGACATGTCCATGAAAATGTCCATACGATATAAGTAAAAATATAAGGTGAGATAAAGTCGGCCTCACAAAAAGAATGTTGAATGAGATCCTGATGACTTTGATGAAGTGGGAGAAAATTTTGTGAGCAAAATGAAAAAGGGCTCTAGAAAATACAGAGGCAAGTTACCCTTCAAATGTTTCAGTTGTGGAAAGATAGGTCATTATGTTTCAAAATGTCCAATCAAAATTTCAAGTGACAAAAACAAGGAGAATAAAGGTAAATAATTCAAGACAAGTTATTATGCTAAATAAAATGACAACATATCTGATGATGAGTCTGACTATCCATATGATGAAAGTGATGAATGCTTGTTCATGGCATTGAATGTTGGAACTAATTCTACTAACTCTAAAAGATGCACAAAAGAAACTGCTCTGGAAATAAGGCACAACATCAAAGGAGCTTTGGTAACATCTTTTCATGCAAGAGAAGAGGAGAATGACTAGTTAATTGATAGTGGGTGTTTAAATCATATGAAAGGTGATAAGAATAAGTTTGTTAATCTTGAGAAGTTTGATGGAGGATATGTTAAGTTTGGAGATGATGCATTTGCTAAAATTTGTGGAAGAGGTTCAATCAGTTTTGATGGCAAGCATAATACAAACAATGTTCTTTATGTCAAGGGTCTCTGGCATAATCTTCTAAGTGTAGGACAAATGTGTAGCAGAGGATATAGCCTTGTGTTTGAGGATGGTGGTTGTGAAATCAGAAAATAAATTTTTGGAACTCTGATTACTATAGGAACAAGGACAAAAGGAAATATATATCAGATCAAAGGTGCTAATGGTATGTGTTTCATGACTCAATTTAAAGAAAGTTGGCTATGTCATCGAAGAATGTGTCACATCAATTTTGCTAGTCTGGTAAGGATTAGCTCTACTCAAGCTGTGAGTGATTTGCCAAGAATTACAAAGCCTATCAATGCAACCTGCGAGGAATGTCAAATTGGGAAGTAAACAAGGAAGAATTTGAAGATCAAGGAGTTTTCTACCACTAGACCTCTGGAGTTGGTGCATATAGATTTGTGCGGACCTACAAGAGTAGGAAGCTTTCAAGGTGACATGTATTTTATTTTGTTGATTGATGATTACTCTAGAATGACTTGGGTAACTTTTCTCAAAGAAAAATCAGAAGCTCTAGATAAGTTTAAAGCATACAAGATTATGGTAAAAATGAAATTGATTTGAAAATCAAGTTCTTGAGGTTTGATAGAGGTGGTGAGTTCACCTCCAATGAGTTTAACTACTTTTGTGAAGATCATGGAATAAAGAGGCATTTGTCAGCCCCTAGGACTTTGCAATAGAATGGAGTTGTGGAAAGAAAGAACATGATATTTCAGGAAGCAGCAAGGACAATGTTGAAAGAAGCAAATCTACTAGATATCTATTGGAGAGAAGCTATTCACACTACAGTCTACATACAAAACAAAGTGCAAGCAAGGGCCAATAGTTCAAAGACTCCATATGAACAGTGTTATGGAAGAACTCCTACTGTCAAATACTTTAGAGTATTTGGAAGCAAGTGCTACATTAGGAGAGATAAAGAAAACTTGGGAAAGTTTGATACAAGATCAGATGAAGGAATCTTCCTTGGATATTCCACAAAGAAAAAGGCTTATAGGTGTTACAACAAGAGGCTAAAGAAGCTAGTTGAAAGTACAAATGTCAAAGTGGATGAGGAACCACATCAAAGCTAAGTACTGATAGAAGAATATGAATCTAATGATCCCCCTTACAGAAAAGAAGAAAGTGAAGAAGAAAAGGAAAAGGAGATGCAAATTGATGAAGAAGATGCTCTGGAAAGGGTTCCTAAGACTCCCAAGTATGTGCAAAAAAATCATTCTGAAGATCAGATCATTGGAGATAGGAACAAAGGTATGTTAAGAAGAAGGAAAATTGCTATGGTAGATGAATAGGTAAATTTGTGTTTGCTATCTACAATAGAACCCAAAACAGTGATTGAAGCATGTAAAGATGGGCATTGGATCAAGGCTATGGAAGAAGAAATGATGCAGATTGAGAAGAATCAAACTTGGGAAGTTGTCCCAAGACCAGCAGACAAAAATGTGATAGGAACTAAATGGATCTTCCAGAACAAATTGAATGAGAATGGAGAAGTAGTCAAAAATAAGGCTAGGCTTGTGTGTAAAGGCTACTCACTTGTGGAAGGAATAGATTATGAGGAAATATTTTCTCTAGTGGCAAGATTGGAGGACATTAGAATGTTCTTGGCCTTTGTAGCTCATAAGGACTTCAAAGTCTATCAGATGGATGTGAAATCTACATTCTTGAATGGAGAGTTGGAAGAGGAAGCATACATTGCACAACCAGAAGGGTTTTAGTTATCAGAAGATCCAAATATGGTCTACATATTGAAGAAGACATTGTATGGACTCAAACAAGCTCCTAGAGCTTGGTATGCAAGGTTGGATAGGTATCTACTACATCAATGATTCAAAAAGGGTACTGTAGATAGCAATCTGTATTTCAAAGTTGAAGGAAATCAAATCCTGATTATGGAAGTGTTTGTTGATGATATAATCTTTGGAGGTAATGAAGGTATGTGCAAGAGATTTGTAGAAGAGATACAAAAGGAATTTGAAATGTCAATGTGTGGGGATATGAATTTCTTCCTTGGGTTACAAATCAGTCAATCAGAAAAAGGTATTTTCATTTCACAGTCAAAGTATGCTAAGGAAACGTTGAAGAAGTTTGGAATGGAAGACTCCAAACCGGTGTGTACTCCCATGACTACTGGTTGTAAGTTAAGAAAAGATGAATCTCCTAAGGTTGGTCAGAGAAAGTACAAATCAATGGTTGGTGGACTGTTATACTTGACTGTTACTAGACCAGATATCATGCATGCAATTTGCCTTGTGCCTAGATTTCAAGCTGATCCCAGAGAGTCACATGTTTCAGTAGTAAAGAGGATATTCAGATACTTGAAAGGTAGTTCATAGTTTGGCCTATGGTATCCTAAGGATACTAATTCCTCCCTGAGTGCATATACAGATGTAGATTGGGCAAGATGTATAGATGATAGAAGAAGTACAAGTAGTGGTGCTTTCTTTTAGGGAAGCAAACTTGTCTCATGTTTAAGTAAGAAACAAGATTTAGTGTCATTATTTACTACAGAAGAAGAGTACATTGTAGCAATATCTTATTGCACATAGGTGTTGTGGATGAAGCAAACATTGAAGGATATCAAAGTGTCATATGATGAACCTATTCCTATATTATGTGATAATACGAGTGCTATCAACATTTCAATGAATCTGATAACACATTCAAGGACAAAGCATATTTTAATCCGGTATGACTTCCTAAGAGAGAAGGTTGTGGAGACTGAGGTGAAATTGGAGTATGTGCCTACTAAGGACCAAATTACAGATATCTTTACAAAGGCTCTTCCTAAAGATACTTTTGAGCATCTTAGGCAGAAGTTAGGGGTTATTGCCCCTCCTTTTAATTGGATGCATAAGTGTGTGCATCTATCTAGGAAGCATTTCAAGATACATCTTTTATCCTAGACTGATGTTGGAGGCTACCTCTTAGGGGGAATAGGTAGTGATATTACTGTTGGATTGGTGCAGTCAGATGGAGCATATCTTATGACCCTAAGGGGAAGAGTGCAAAAAAGTAAAAGTAGTGGAGAGAAAGAGTAAGTTCTTGTTGGTGTTGCAAGTATGACCCTTTGCCATTGATGTCAAAGGGGGAGAGAATGAAGGTGGTTGAAAAACCATTGTGCAGGAAAGTGTGTGAAGAGTAAGAGTTGTTCCAGACATGGAGAGGACTACTAAGCTACTAATTGATTTCTTTTGGTCTTGATGAATTTTTAGAAAATTGTTGTTTCCATCAATGACAAAGGGGGAGATTGTTGGAAACTTGCTAGTGTTGTCACTGATGTCAACCTCTAGCATGTAGTTCACTTGGTTTCCAAGTGCTTTTGAGAAAATTTGAATAAGAAAGTGTGTAATGTGACAGAGTTGTGCTCAGTTTGGTGCTCTACATTTCTTCCTAGTTGAAGATATGCTTGTGTGGTTTGGAAGTGTTTATCAAAGATGTTAAGAGGTGTTATATCCAGAATTTGAGGTTCTGGATCATGCGGCAGCAAAAGATGTGATTGAAAGAGTTTTTGCCTATGTAGAAGACTATCTCAGAGAAATGAGATTGCTCTGCATTTCTCCGCATTGAGGTGTCTTGTGCTACAATTTTGGGCATGTGCTTATATAGTCTATATCTACCTTTTCTTGAAGTTTCCAACTTTGGGTTACTCTGCAAGATCAGTTCTTGTGTTGGTCTTCAGTGGTAGTGGATCCTGATGTGCATAATGAAGACATTCTTTATGTCAGATAGTTACGGCAATGTTGTAGAGGTTTCTATTGATGTTGAATGTTGTGGAAAAGTGTGTGGATGTTGTGGAGTGTCTCTCTATGGTCTGCATTCAATGTATTTGGACTTGGAGAAGTGTGAATGTGGCTATTAGCTTAGGTTTGGCCAACCTGTCTTGTTGGTGCCATTTGTGTAGGTGCCTCATGGATTGTGGAGGTGATGAGCAACTTGGTGATATAGATTTGAGTCCTAGTTAACCCTTGGTATGGTCCACTTTCACTTCTTTCCACCGTGGAAGTGTTTAGTGCTGACCCAATTGGTGTTGTATGTTTGACGTGTACACGCTTCAGTAGGACTAGCCTAATTGAGATAGGGTTTGGTTGTGGATGGTATAAATACAAGATAAAGTTGTGTGGAGAAATGTAGAGAAGATGTTGTGAATGTGAATCAAGGGTAGTGAGTTGTGTGCGAGCTTAAATGCTTATGACTCTGAAATGTAGTGAGAAGAAGGTGTCTACATTTTAGTGTGCTTGAAGTTGTTGGAGGCAGTGAGCCAAAGGTTGTAGATAGAAAGAGGTTGTAGTGGTGGATCTCTCTTGTTTCTCTAAGATAGTGAATCTCTTTGTAATAGTTTTCTTCTATTCTTTTCTCTTCTAGATAGTGAGTCCTTTTGGGTAGTGAGCCCTTGGTAGTGAGCCTTTCTTTTGGGCAGTGAGCTCTTAGTAGTGAGCCTATTTGATTTCGGTGTTGTTATTCATATATATGTGAGCTAATCCCCATCGTGGTTTTTCCCTTCTTAGGTTTCCATGTAAATTTGGTGTTCTTATGTGTTTGGATGTGTTTGTATTAATGCTTCATATGTTTACATTCTGCTAATTCATAATAAGAGGTTGATGTTTGGAATTGCTTTGAGGGTTTAATGTTTTAATAGACAACTGATTCACTGCCCCTCTCAGTTGTCATGTGCTTTCTAACAGAAAGCACATTGCCTTAATTAGAAACTTCACTCCATTATGGAAGAAGTTTTAGTTTGGAAAAGTAGATATGATTCTATTACTTTTGTTCATTATTATATAGGGAAGAAGATAGAGTTATTGGTCTATTAACCAATAAGGGGATTGAAAATTTGAATTTATCTATCCTTGAAAATAATTTTGTGGCTAATTGAGATGGTCTGCTCAAGTTCATTGAGGAGGATCATCCACCATGATTGGTTGGTGTATCACCATCCTCCTTAGGTTAGCTTTTATTACACCCTAAATTTCATTTCTTGGATGCACAAACTTTAATGATTGGCTAAGCCTAATAGTTATGATTTGCCACCCATAGACTTTTTGATGTTTTTTTCAAGGTTTAGTTACAAAAATATTATTCAAAGCCTGGGTTAGATATTACCAAAAGGATAGAGTTTTCTTGTCTACATGTGTGTGTTTAGTGGAAAAATGTGGGATCAAGGTAGTTATCAAAAACCAAATCAAGCCCCACACCTTTTCTTGCTAAACATTAGGGAAGTAAGAAACAAGCTTGGGGCAAACTACTGATTTCCTAGGTTCCTTTTTTCTGCTAATTATAACTGAGTAAATGTGTTGATTATACTTTTACAAGCTTATATCATTTGCTAAGCATGAAACCCTAGATTATCACTCAGACTATAATAACTTGATTTTTGACATAGATATAGAAAAATAGATCATAGAAACACAAAGTAAGAGGTATAGAGAATGTGCACCTGGAAAATAGAGTCCTATTAGACAAGGGAGCTAGTCCTTGTGTCCTGAAAGTTTCTGACTATCAGAATCTTCTGTGCCAAGTATTAGGTAGTTTCCAGAGGTTTCCAGGTCCAAAAGAAAATACTTAGCTAGATGTAGGTGTGAGTCCCTGTGTCCTGAAAGTTTTGCAATCTAGAATTTTGAAATTCTGTGATGATTGTCTGCAATATCCATCTTCCTGTCACTCCTTTCCATTAGATCTTTTTGTATGTGACTTGCACATGAAAAATGAGGAGAAAGATGATTGCATGGCTATATCTAGGAGCTTGCCTCAGTCAAGCCCCATTTTTGGTATTCCTACCTCAACAATAGCTAATGATAAAGATTTGCAGATGTGTGTGCTCATCTAACAAATGTGTATGCATAAAATACATAACCCTAGATGACTCAAGCATCAAGTAAAGATCAACACTTTGCTTCACTCAATGAAACAAACACAATTTCACCTCAAGGAGATGAGATAAATGAAGACTTGTAGAACAAGAAGGCGAGGCAACCGTATTCACGGAGGATTCCCAAGCTCGTGTTGTAGGCTCCAATTCTTCTCCTGATCATGTACAAAAGGTTGTTCAATCCCTAGGAAGAGCAAGATAGTCTCAAGATCTTGATTCCTAATCTCCATTGAATATCTCCATGATAGCAAATTCAAATAACTTCAAAGAGCTTCAAAATATTGCTGATCTTCAATGATAATTTTGGTAGAGTTTTGGCATAGAAAACTTGCATATAGATCATGTGTGATAAAATGATTTTCAAATTTCTTTATATATCGAACCTTAGGAATTTCAAATATTTCAAATAACATGCTGACATTGTGTGGAAATGAAAATTTGAAAAAAGAATCCCGAGGTGCACGGAGGGAGTTGACACCCCACCAAAATTCAAAACCCCAAACAGACCCAAGTTTTTCAATCAGGTCTGCCTCAAGGGGGTCTAGGACATTCAGAATCCAAACTTTCTTTTCAGGTTCAGTCATCAGTTATCTTGGAATACAACATTTATTTAGTTAGACATAGGTCAATTAGGGTTTAGGAAGGTCAAAAATGAATAGGCTAAGAGGACACCAAAGGGGAGGAGCTAAACCATGAGAAATTGTGCCATTCCATACAGGAGGACAATTTATGATGTAACAGTGTGAAACTATGAAGGCTTGTGGAAGGTTGTATTATGAAGGGCTGGTTGACAATTAGGATGGTGGTTGGTGTGGCTTGTATTGTTTTTTGTAATGCATCACAATATATTATTCACAACATCCTACTTTTTGGTAAATTTAAGTTGGTTTTTATGGCTTACAAGGGTGCGAGTAGGGTTCCCTTTTGTAGGTGTAGGGTAACTAATCATCATTTGTGAAAGACTTTTAAGTGTTTCAATCGAAGCATACCAAGGATTATAAAAGGGGTCTTGGGTGAGGATGGTCTAGCTGATAATGGTTCCCTTTGGTCTAGGACCTCATAATAACAAGTTTTAGGAAACATGCGTAAGATTATATTGAACTTGCACAACCTTGGTCTGTCCATTGTTTCCTTTGTTATCTAGATTAGAGTTGGGATTAAGAATCCCCCATGGGATTATGAGGCTCTGACAAAATATAAGACTATGTGGTGTAGAAAAAATAGCTTCATGGCCTTAGCAAGACCAACATAGTGAATGATATTTCCTTTGATTGACCTATGCAAAGTGATTTGTAGATGATTTAGAATGCCACTTATAAAAAACTCACCCCCTTCTATACATCCTTACCAACCCCTAATACCTACCTATACCACATGGATTAAATTATGCCCTTCCCTAGGTTAGTACTGAAGCAATATATTGTGTCATGTTTTGGTTATTTAAATTTATCCAATGTACATGCACATGATAAGGCATTTATTTAGAGGTGAATCCCCAAGGGCAAGGGATTGAATCATTATAAATTCCAACAAAGTATGAGTTAGTTTTTAATGTGGAACTTGTGGAGGCTACATTTGGGCATGAAAAATAAATGGTTGGTGTTATGGAGATAAAAGGAGAGACTTGGGATAAATTGGAATGTGACACACTAAAAGATTTAGGCATTGATAATGGATCTGGATGTGGTTAGCACATTCTGTGAATACTTGAGGGAGGACATGAGGCATTCGTTGGTAACTCACCATAAAGGGGTCTTCAAAGTATCTAGTGGTTACACACAACCTTAGTTGGAGGCTGAAGTCTTGGAGAATGTTGTTAAATATGCATAGGTTCTTAAGGGTGTATATTTGGATGACATTCTAGACCATATTGGTTTAGGTGGTTTTCAAGTAAATGAAACAATGGTCTTAGGTGTTGGGACTCAACAAAGATTTAGATTATTTGTATGAGGATTTGGGTGGTCAAGGAATGGTGCATTGGGGTGTGTCCCTTATGAGGGATTAGTTTTTTTTTATTATTTTTGTGGGTGGATTTTGTTGTATAAGTTTTTATGTATTTCTTCTAAGTTTGCTTCTCTCCTTTGTGAGCTAGTTATGCATACATATAGTTAGTAATGTTGTTAGCTTTTATATGTAGGTTTAGTTTGTTTTGCTTGTTTTTATGGGTGGTTTAGAACTATTGTTTATGTTTTTATATATTTTCTCCAAGCTTTCTTTTCTCCTTTGTGATTTGGCTATGCAGACATATAGTTATTAATGTTGTTAAATTTTATATGTAGGTTTTATGTATAGTGGATTTTACTTTGCTCTCTGCCTACATCACTTGTCTATGAGTCTTGACTACAAGATTTTGTATTCTTTATTTGTATCTCTTTTTTAGATATAGGGCTAGGGCCCCTTAATAGTTTTAGAACAGACTGATATACTAAGAGGGGGGGTGAATCAGTATATGCCAAAACTTAGTCCAAATCAAATTTATCAACAAAACTTTCTACTGCCTTAATCATAAAAAATTAAGCAATTCAAAGCACAACACATAAGCACACAACCATAACACCAGCTTTACATGGAAAACCTTAGAAAAGAAAAACCACAGTGAGCAAGCTACTTGGATCTACTGTCCAAATCTAGACTCACAAATAAAAACAAGATTTATAATAAGTTTTATGGGCTACAACCCAAAGGAAGCACCAATTCCCTAATACATTGTTTTATGAGCACCAACCCAAAGGAAGCACCAACTCCCTAAACACAGTTTATATGGCACCAACCAAAGGAAGCTACAACTCCCTGAATCACAATTTTTATGGCTACAACCAAAGGAAGCTACAACTCGATAAAGTGCTACAATACTTATAGAAAGAGGCTACAACCTTTGCACAAGATACTTATTAAAATCTTCTAATCAATCACCTTCGCAACATCAACACCCTTCACTCTAACTACTTTTCTACTCAACAAACTCTGCTCCCTTCAACACACTTTCATGCACACACAAACTCACATCCACACTTGCACATACATCCTCACACACTCTCACTCACTCACTTTTTTCACACCAAACATGATCTTTTATTTATATCCTCCACAAGCTTCAAAATCTTTCTCCTTCATTGGCCAAGATGAAATGTGCAATGACCACAACAAGTTGACATCCAAAAACATGTAGAAATCCAATGCGGTTCAAATCAAGTGATAAACATGACCCATTTCACCTTAACACACATCTCCATGCTAGTGCACACTTCCAAGAATCCAGTGCAATCACCTAGATGTATCAAGTCAGCTTCACAACACTTATTCTTCCACAAATTAGCTCTAGACCCAATGCGGTACTAGAGAGACCAATTAAAATCACACAGATCACTTCACAAGCAACATACAACTTTCAAAAACATTCTCAAATATCTCTTTCTCTAGAAAATGAATCAACTTTCTAGCATAAGAAAACAAATAGAGAACACAGCTTCTCTTGCAAACTCTGAACACAGTCATGAAATATAACATTGAAAAATAGACTTGCGGTACACGTTAACACCTAAACCCTAGCATGAACAAACATACAGGCCATCTAAACACAACATCCAAATAGAAGTGCCACACAATGTAATACGGTGAAATGTGGTGGCTTTCATTTTCTCCTCTAGACAACCCTGATTAGCAACATGATATGCCTTTATTCTGTTGACTCTGAAGAACCTCTATAGTACAACTTATCAACTAAAACTTGAATATAGCATACCTCTCATCTGCATCTGCCTATCCCTCAAGTTGCATGACCTAATCTTCAAATGCAGATAAATGCAATGCATTTCTCTGACTCATCCTGACTGCAATAACTTTGAACTGTTGTTTTCACTCTGCTAGCACTATAATTTTCTATGGTAACTCATGTGGTTTGAAAAAAGGAACATACATGCTTCACACTTATCTCTATCTAACTTCCAAATTGCAAGGCCATACATTCAAATGCAGAGGAATGTAGAGCATTCTACTAAGCTTCAATGCAACTTTTAGTGCCTCGGACTGTTTGGCACCTTTTACACTTTCTTTCAAATCTTAAGAAATTCTTTTCATCAAGAAATAATGAATACAACATTCACCACACCAAAGGCTACAATCACATCACTTTTCATAAAAAATGAGAATCTTCATTTGAACACGACTTTCATCTTTCCATGAGCTTTAGTAGATAAGTTACAATTGTGTATAGATGATAATGATCAATAGCATGCTCATGGCCTCCATCACCTTATCTTGTACCTTACATCTTCTCTGATATTCACTCTTCTATCTACTCTTCTAATCACCACAACATATACACATCACTTTGCTTTCTGCTTCACTTACTATATTGTCTTCACTGATCATCACTCTGCAACAATCTCCCTTTGGCATATCTGTTGACATCATTGATCATCACTGATCAGTGCTCCACACCACTGTTGACATCAATGACAACACATATGCAAAATTCTCCCCCTTTAGCATTGATGGAAAAACTTGACTTGATATACAAATTTTTGCCCCATTGACATCAAGGACAAAGGGATAGTGGTCTTCCTCTGTACCTGCAAAAACATATAAGCACCCCTTTTCTGCATTAGTCTTCCTTTATTGCTCATTATCTGCCATCTCTCCTCGACTATTACATCTTTGTCATCCTCCATAAATTCTCATCTACCTACTCCCCTTGAGAGGTAGTCTCCATCAATCCAGGAATAAAAATGTATCTTGAATTGCTCCTACTGGATAGATGCACCATCTATGCATCTAGTTAGAAGAAGGAGGGGCAACAACCTCTAACTTATGTCTTAGATACTCAAATGTGTCCTTAGAAAGTGCTTTTGTAAATATGTCTGCAACCTGATCCTTTGTAGGCACAGATTCCAATCTGACCTCTTGATCTACAACCTTCTCTCTCAAAAATTGATACTTGATAGATATGTGCTTGGTCCTAGAATGCATAATTAGATTCTTTGAAATATTGATGGCACTTGTATTGTCACAAAGAATAGGAATGCTCTCATCATATACTACCTTGATATCCTTCAATGTTTGCTTCATCCATAATACTTGAGTGCAACAGGCTATTGTAGCTATATACTCTACTTTTACTATTGATAAGGACACTAAATGCTGCTTCTTACTCAAACATGAGACCAATCTATCTCCCAAAAAGAAATCTCCACCATTGGTAATTCTTCTATCATCAACACTACCAACCCATTTTGCATCAGTATAGGCACTCAGAGAACCATCATCACCTTTTTGATACCACAATCCATGTTCTAGAGTGTTCTTCAAATATATGAATATCCTTTTGACTGCCTTCACATGTGTTTCTCTTGGATCAATTTGAAACCTTGCAACCAATAAAACAACTTGTATAATGTCAGGCCTTAATGTTGTTAAGTACAGTAGGCCTCCAATCATAGACCTATATAGAGTTTGAGCAATTTGAGGTGACTCATTATCTTTGCTCATATGACAACCTATTACCATAGGAGTACTTACTAGTTTTTTGTCCTCCATACCAAACTTCTTCAACATCTCCTTGACATACTTTTCTTGAGAGATAAAGATTCCATCATCTCATTGAGCAATTTGTCCAAGACAGAATGATAAATTACCTATCATAGACATTTGAAATTATTTTTGCACTTCTTCTGCAAACTTCTTACACATTTCATCATTGCCATCAAAGATTATATCATCAACATATACAACAACTATCATAATTTGTTCACCCTTAGTTTTGATGTAAAGATTACTATTTGCAGTACCTTTCTTGAAGCCCTTTTGGAGTAAGTACTTGTCCAACCTTGCATACCAAGCCCTAGAGGCTTCTTTGAGACCATACAAAGCCTTCTTAAGTCTGCATACCATATCTAGGTCTTTTGATAATTGGAATCCATCAGGCTTCTCTATGTGTTGTTATATGGAGCCTAATCAGACTCAGAGGTTAAATTTTCTCCACTTTTGTCAGTGTGTTTTCCCCCAAATCAATTAATGGGGGGTGAATTAGTATATGCCAAAACTTAATCCAAATCAACTTTATCAACAAAACTTTCTACTGCCTTAAACAGATGATACAACAAATTAAGTAATTCAAAGCACAACACATAACCACACAACCATAACACTATATTTACATGGAAAACCCTAGAAGGGAAAAACCACGGTGAGAAAGCTGCTTAGATCTACTGTCCAAATCTAGCCTCACAAATAAAAAATATATTTACAATAGGTTTTATGGGCTACAACCCAAAGGAAGCATCAAATCCATAATACATTATTTTATGGGCACCAACCCAAAGGAAGCACCTATTGAAATTAAGGAACATTGAGAGGGGGGTGAATCAGTGTTCTGTAAACTTATTATTATGTTCCTTTATTAATTTATCACATACATTTAAATGAAAGAAGCATGAACTTAAGAATAGTAATAACAAGATCATCACACATGGACACCAAGATTTTTACATGGAAACCCGGTTAAAGGAAAAACCACAGTGGGGGTTAACCCATAAGATTTTATACTCTGTTAAAAGTATTACAAAATGGGAAGGTACATGCCTTCAGGTGCATTGCCTAGAGCTCACTGCTCAACGGAGGCTCACTGCCTACAAGATTTATTACAAGAGTTCACTAAAATACTTGAACTAAAGAATAGCATCTAACAATGCAAAATTACAGTTTCGGTTAGGCTCAACATATCGACTTCACACACTTCATCTTTCACTACCCTATTTCACTATTCTGCCATGATCTAGAGCTCAAATCTCCTTGCTTCGCACTTGATACTGCTACACTTCACACTTCTCACTTCATATTCGCACATTTACACCTCAAAATGCTCGAATTCATACACAAACATCAATGCGGACCAAAACCTATGTATTCAAGTCATCACACATGTTGGTCAATACCACTAGATCTCACAAATTACTCAACCAACAACTTCTCCTAGTCCGCAAAAGGATCAAACACCAAGTTGGCTTGTTCTTCACTGGACTGAACTGTCTAACCAAAACCTGATACTCAGAAGCTTGTAACTTTCAATTCCTTCATCATCAGAGGCTAAAAATTTAGATTTAGGTAGCCCTGATATCCCTTAACATACCATCAGATCTGCAACACAATATGATTACATGTGGAGAAATGTGGACCAAAATGCTGGACCCTGTCATATGCTCTGTTCCTGTCTATCCGGACTTAGAAAAATCTATAATCTGACTTCCAGTATGATCAAATGATACAATGCGGATATGTAAGATAGAGTCAGTTGACATCAATGACAACACTTGACATGCCTAGCAGTGTCTCTTGCCAACATCACCAACTCCCTAAACACAATTTATATGGCACCAACCAAAGGAAGCTACAACTCCCTGAATCACAATTTTTATGGCTAGAACCAAAGAAATCTACAACTCCTAAAGTGCTCCAACACTTACAGAAAGAGGCTACAACCTTTGTACAATATACTTAACAAAATTAGCTGATCAATCACCTTCGTAGCATCAACACCCTTCACTTTAACTACTTTTCTACTCAACAAACTCTACCCCCTTCAACACGCTTCCATACACACACAAACTTACATACACACTTGCACATGTACATCCTCACACACTCTCACTCACTCACTTTTTTCACACCAAACATGATCTTTTATTTATATCCTTTGCAAGCTTCAAAATCTTTCACCTTCGTCAACCAAGATGAAACATGTAGCATGAAGCATGCAACGACTAGAACAAGTCAGCATCTAAAAGCATGTAGAAATTCAATTTGTTTCAAACCAAGTGATAAACAAGACCTATTTCACCTTAACACACATCTCCACACTGGCGCACACTTCCAAGCATCCGGCACAATCGGCTAGATTTATCAAGTCAGCTTCACAACAATTATTCTTCCATGCAAATTAGCTCTAGACCTAAAGCAGTACCGGAAAGACCAATTATGTTACATCCCCAACTTTTGATTAAGCTTATTCTTACTTTTATGTGGTAAATAGGATAATTAATCTTATATTAATGATTTGATGTTTGTGGAAAATATCAAGTAGAATCATTGATTATGTGGATATTGATTGATGTTTAGATTAGACATGAGATTACATGTTTTTAAGATTATTTTATCATAATGTCTTATGAATTAAATGATGATACACTGATCATGCTTATATGGTTGTGAGTGTAACCAAGAAAATAATCTTTCTTCAAGGATGGAAGGAGAGTATCGCCTGGGAGAAGGAAATAGATGTTGGGAAAAAGTGAAATTGCCATCTGAGTATTGAAGTTGATCTTCCAGTGAACCCATGCAAGATAGGGTGAGTATAAGTATTTTTCCTTGTTATGTCAATTTCAATTTGATTTTTGTCGTTAAGTTGATTTAAGATCTCTTGACGTCATCTACGTCGACTCGACTAAATAATGTTCTCAGAACATTCATATAGTTGATAGTCATCTTAGTTGGATGTCGAAGTTTTCCTTTGTTTACTTATCTATTTCTATATAAAATTTTGTGAAATATCATTTAATTATTTTAACTATAGTCTAATATAGTGAAGTGGGGGAGTGAGACTCGACCCCATATTCACATATTATTGTTACCACCCTAATGTTGGTAATGTAATTTGATGATATCTTAGATTATTTTAATAATCATTATAATATCATTTAGATGTAAATGACATTATGTGGATATAAATATTTATCCACTTGTGGTGGAATCAAGCACCCTTTAAATCTTAAGTTCTTTGTTTCTTGTTGCCAACCGTACCACTATCCATGAGGAGTGGAGTGAATGGAATTCATGGCTGAGCTTATCATAAGCCTACCATAATGTAAATTACTCTAGAATGGGAGATATGGTTTTTTTGGAGTCTATATACCCAAAGGTGGTATGAGTTTTTGTCAATTCTTTTACCAAACCTTCATTTCGAAAGGTGGTAGTTTGTGTGTTGTGCTGGGCAAGCATGCAAAAAAAAAAGACACTATTGTCATTATTATGTGGATGATTATCATTGTTTAGGCTAGGTGAACATGAAAAGGCTACAAGGAGTAGTGAGTTACAGGATTGAGATCTTGTAGGAAGGAGCTGATAATAGCTTTGATAGACTCACTCTTTAGTAGGATACAACTCAGCTACATTCCTATCATCTCAGGTCTGACTGTATGTTACAATCATGTGATCTTGTAGTATGTAGATGTATACTTAGTATCACTGTTGATAGCCACATGTTGGTTAATCATTGATTGTGTTATTTTATATGAAATAATTTGTTAAAAAAACCTGAGGAGGCCTTCATGGCCAAATGTATGAAGAGTGTTGTGTATATTCCATATGATAGCAATGGTAAGTTTGATAACTCTATTAAGGCCTTCATGGCCGAATGTTTGAAGAGTGATGTGCATATCCCATACAATAGCATTGTTATGTTTGATAACTCTGTTAAGGCCTTCATGGTCTAATGCTTAAAGATACTATGTTTATCTCCTACAATTGAACATTTAAATGTTTGATAACATTGTTGAGGCCTTGAGGTCGAATGGCTAAGAGCACTGTTGTAGTAGGCTCGAGTCCGTCAGAGCTGATAAGGATGAGGATAACAAACATCTTTTATAATCATTGATAAAGATAATGGTAAGTCATTTGAGCAGGCCAAGAGCCATGCATTATATATTCATAAGTCATTTGAGTAGGTCGAGAGCCAATGCATTATAGAAAGATAGAACAATAGAGCAAGCCGAGGCAATGAATGATAGAATAAAGAGTCATTTGTGAAAACCAATACCATTGATAGTGCCAAAGCCATTAAGGCTTTCGAGGCACGTGAAGTGAGAAGTATAATACTCGATTATTTATAAAAGATGATATTATGCCTTCAGGTGTAATCTTTATGTAAGAAAGAGTAATATGAATCTTTAGTATCCATGGAGAAAAACTAGTTTGTTATTTGATGACTTTGTATAGGCTGTATTAAGTGCATGCCAAGCCTTGAATATCAAGGGAGTAAACCCTTGGCTGTTATTTAATTTCCAGATAGGAAAGAAAATGAAAATGAGCTTGATAACTCATTTCTTTAAAATTATATTATGGTCATATTTTAAATGGAAATACTTCAGGAAAGAAGTATAGGGTATTGAAAAACCCCTTTTGAATTCTTTTAGACAAAAGGTCTATTTATTATTGTTAACTTAATAATACTATCGACTATGATAGGATGTATTAGAGTCGATAGCAAGTTAAAGAAATGTTATGGTACAAGGTAAACATAGAGACTTAGACTGGGGATGGTCTTAAAAATTGAAATCATGAATGTGTAAACTTGTAAAAGGAAAGAATGGGAATAGAGTGACATGGAGTCATAGATTCCCTATTGCACAGGCAACAAGACAATTAATGAATGCACTCTTGAATCAGAGGCAAGAGTCCAAGTTAGATGGCCTAATGGTGAATTGAACCTATCCTTACTATGACCTAGAGGGGTCAAGTTATGAACACTGTAGGATGAGACAACTTCTAAGTTGAGTTGAGGTGGGTGAACATTTGACTACATTCATTGTGAAACATTATGTATAGAAATCTTTGGCCAAAGTAATGCATCCATCTTTGCATGCATTAGTCGGTTCACTATGCTCTAGATGGCATAATGCTTCCAATAGTGTCATACATAGTTAGAGTGGATCTACTGTTGTATGACCGTGAAGTATTATGAAGGACACAACACTAGATACTTAGATGGCAAACCTAATGGTTCCTTATATATATTCCCTTCATGAAGGGTAGGGCCTCTTCCAGGAAGGAAGTTGTGCAGGGGACCACCAGTCTATGGTTGGAGGAAAAGCACTAAGGTGATGCTCTCTTTCTGAAGTAGAAGACAAGCCAAGATTTATGAAGACAGATGCCAAAGTTCTAGATACAGTACATTCTTTTATATGACTTGATGTTCAAATATTATGTGTAACCTTACCATTGATTCTATGAGCAAAACATTATAAATGTATAGTGGAAGGAATTCACTATCTAATTATATGTAATTTGCTTATACATGTGTGGTGATTATGGGGGGGATTATTATGAGTTTTTGCACAGCTGATGCATCGGCAGGTCCAATGGAACAATCACTTCCATTGTCTTCTTCCTACATTGATGTGGAAATGGGCGTATCCAATTACAGATGTCATGAACAAGAAGAACAAGAGAAGGAATGCGTTATCTACCTCTCTGAATACCAAGAGGATGACCTTAGTGAATATATATAATGATGTTCTTGATTCTAGAGTTGTCAAGTGGACAAGATATTGATTGGATATCTAGTCAAATGGAAGAACAGGACATAGATTGAATCCAACGCTATGGCTACACTCTGAAGGTTTCAATCAAGATTTATGAGCAAGAGCTAACGTGATTTCAAGGTATTGGATTAATTTGAAACAATTTAGTAAGTGTTTGTGGGGCCAAATTGTTGATTTAGTCGTATGTATTATTTAGTATTAAGTCAAATAAAGCTGTAGAGTTTTTTTTAATATCATATGGATTATTTGATTATTCTTAGATGAAGAAGTATTTTTTAGAGTTCGACAGTTCAAGTTATTGAATTTTGTGTTTGAATGAAAATTTAGCAAGATTAAAAGATTTTTTTTAAAAAAAAATTGTCAATTCAAATTTACATATAATATTTGCTTGTTGCTTTGGATTGATTCACTACCTAATTATTAAGACATTCATTTCTCACTTATTTGACTATGCATTTTACTAACTAGTACTTGCATTTTTAAGAGGTGCAAGGGTTTCATTGATAATAAAATAATGATATTAGTAATTTAAATGCATTAATTATGATTTGATATTTTTACACTGTGAAGATTTGATTTGTGGGAAGATTTGGTTTTTTTTTTATTGAGCAATTCTCAGTTGAAATTTACAGAGTGGGAAGATTTGGTTTTTCTATTCTCAGTTCAAATTTACATATAATATTTGCTTGTTTCTTTGGATTGATTCACTATCTAATTATTAAGACACATTCATTTCTCACTTATTTGATCATGTATTTTATTAACTAGTATTTGCATCTTTAAGAGGTGTAAGGGTTTCCCCGGTAAGAAAATAATGATATTAGTAATTTAGATGTATTAATTATGATTTGATATTTTTACACAATGAAGATTTGATTTGTGGGAAAATTTAATTTTTCACATTCCAATGCCCTCACTGCTAAGATTTGTTTTTTCACATTATTGATTTGAAAATTTGATTTTCACATTATTGATTTCTAGTGACGTGACTGCAAAGATTTGATTTGTTGGAAGATTTAATTTTTTACATTATTGATATTAGGTGACCTGAAAATGGTTTAATGCCGAGTTAAAAAGCTATTTTGTAATGTGAGACAAATTTCCTGCAAAAGGCTAACAATAATATAGCCTATCCATTGATAAATCATTTATCATTTTTAATAATTTTTTATTATTTTTCTATTATTTTATAGTGCATGACATTTTGTCATATTACATAACTTTTAGTATAAATACAATCTTTCCAAGATTTCTTGCAATTAGATCATAATTTCAATATGTAGTGGGCATTTTGTTGTAAATTTTTAATTAAATATTTTATTCATTATTAATTTTTTAATTGGTACTAACATAAATTTAGATCTACATTTTACAATAATGTGTTTCTATTTGCCCATTTATCAAAATTGATTTTTTTTAGTTGAAAAAAGTGTTGAGAAAGGTGTCATAAACCTTGCATCCTAATTTTCATATTTATTTATTGTTTATTACTTAATTGTGTTCCCTTATGAAAAAGGATGTCCCACTATGACTCGACCATTATTGTCCTATGTATACTTTGTTATGATGCTTGTAAGATAATATCTTGTCATGCAAGAGAGTATCTTGTCATGTAAGATATGTAAGAGCATCTATGAAATTTTAAGTAGTGTAATAGAATCTAGACAAATGTAAGAGCATGTAAGAGAGGAGTTATATTGTTGACTTGATTTATTGATCAAATTATGATTAATATTATGATGCATCATAAGGTATCTTTTAATGTGTCTAAATATACCAAAATAGATCACCCATTTTGGGGAGAAGGCTATAACAACTTATGACATCCTATGACAAGGTGTAAAGCATATTCTAAATATATCCTATTGCCCACCTCATGAAAAATGGTGTTAAAATATGGGCCAAAATATGGTGCCACTTTTGGTTCACAGTTTTGACAAACCACATTTAGTGTGTGGTTTGAGTTTGCTAACTTATTGGATGCTAAGAGATGAAGGTTTCATAGTGAGTTTGTAGGTACAATTATGTCACTCCAAATCTATTGAATGATCCTTACTTGGATTGTATTGTAATTGATATTATTGTTGATTAATATATTGGTTTGGAGTTTAGAGACTAGGTATTTTATTAAAATGGATTTCCTAGGATACATCATTGTGTAATGGTTCATTTGTGTTCATATTTTTTCTTGTAATATTTTAGATCATATTTTATACACATTTTTCTCCTCATAGACTAATGCAGGAAATATTTTTGCATCTTAGATTCCTTTAATTCTGATATTAGAGCCTAATCAACTCGGGTTCTAAGTGATAGGAAAAGGGTTTTTTGGACTAATCTTAGTTTGAGTGGGAATGTGTATATGAGATCTTTGTTTCAAGGAAGATGATAAGCACTTCAAGATTTGAGATGGAAAGATTCAATGACATTAACTTTGAGCTATGAAAGCTCAAGACGGAGGATTTACTCATTGATCGTGATAGATGGGTTGCAACATCTAGAAACAAATCTATTGCAATGTCATTAAAATATAGACTAGTGTTGGATAGAAATGTGAGAAGCCTTATCAAGCTTTGCTTGGTTGATTTCATGTTGCTGAATATCTGTGAAGAATCTATTGCAAAAAACCTTTGGAAGAAGTTAAGGAACTTGTACCAAAATAAACCCTTGGTTAACAAGTTTTTCTATGGAAGAAGTTGTATACTTTAAGGATGGATGGTAGTGATTGTATTCTTGATCACCTAAATATATTCAATATGATCATGAGCTAGTTACACTCAATGGATGTAAATATGGAAGAGGAAGATTGATGCATGGACCTTTTGTGTTCTTTGCTAGACTCATGGGACAACTTGATAATGGCTAGATTGGAAGAACTACTACAAGACTTGTGCTTGATGAGATCATGGATAGTATTCTCTTGGAAGAGATGAGTTTAATGCCCTATACTAGTGTAGTTGGGAGCCTTATGTATACTATGGTCTACACCAAAATAGACATTGTCTAACAAATGAGAATCTTGAAACATTACATGAATAATCTTGGATCGGAATATTGGGTTTCATTAAAGAGGATTTTTAGGTACTTGCAAGGTATTTCTGTGTGCTCCATATATTATTATAGTGATATTGTAGAGGACCAAAACTGGGTAGATATTTAGAGACATGTATAGATTTTGATCAGGTAGGTGATGTTCAATAGTAGAAGATCTAATAGTGGCTGTCTTTATCCTATTCAGTGGTGCATTAAGTTGGATGAACAAGTGGCAGGTCATGGTCACTTTATTCATGATAGAGGCAGAGTATATGAAAACTAAACTACTCATATTTGTAATGAGGCCATTTAGATTTTGAGACTATGTTTAGATGCGGGGCTAAGTTAGAGAGTAGTTAGAGTTCACTGTGATAGTAGATCTGTCAAATTCAAAGGGGGTGCTGCCGGTGCCGGAGCCGGTGCCGGTAACAATGTGAGTGCTGTTGCTTTCTCCTCCACTGCCATTGCCACTGTCACTGTCACTAATGCCATTGCCACCATTACCACCCAACCCACACCATTCTTGCCCATCTTTGCTGCTCAAAAACCTACTTCACGCCTCTTCTCTCACGCTTCGATTTTGTTTGTCGGAAAGAAAGGCCCAAAATACTTGTGTTTATAGCCGCAATGGCATGAGGGTTATCACGTTTTAAACAGATCTGGAATGCGGTGTCCGTGTTGTGAAGCGCTTCACATGGGTTGTACCTACCTAAATACCGATGTAATTCCAATAAATTAATATAATACTTTTGTGATTAGCGATAACAGCGCGGAAACGGAGGGTCAAATAGAGGTGTCATTGTGCTGCCACACAAAACAGGCCGTCCAGAATTTCAATCAAAAACTAACCTTTTGGCATCAACATCTGCTATTGAGTTAAAAGTCTCACCTTACACCTCCTTGTCTAAAGAAGCACTCAAATCAAGTCTTATTGGCCTAAAATCTACTTAGCATCCTTAAAGGCATCTAATTCGTTTTACTTGTAAGAGGGAGATAATAATTCCTCATCATTTATTGGGTAGAGCCAACCACATTGATGCTTAACCCCTTGCCACCAAGTGGCTTTTGAATTTTTTTGCTACATTTCCTGGAGTAGAATTGTCCTTTCTCGAATAATTAAAGGCAAAATTACTATAAGAAAAATAAGGACAACATCTGAAACGAATGTTAACATAGTCTAGAATTTAAGTCCAAGATCTACCATTCTTATGTAAAATGATAGATTCTAGAAACCCCCTGTCCAAATCCATTTCAACACAAACTTGCACTAAAGTGTGAACAATATGAAAAGTGTAGGAGACTCTTTTGAAAAATCCCCAAAGAGTTGCTAGTTACTCTCAAGCTAGTGTCACATCGATATTGACAAGGTAAGTATGGAAGCCACACCCCTATAGAAATAGAAGAAAATTGTCTATTGGAGGGTCAAAAGAAGGAAACTATAACTTCAATCTCAAGATATAATCATCGTAAAACCACATAATAGGTTTTAGAAGCTTGTCTTTGTCTTCAAGTGACTTACATAGGATAATTAAGAAGCCCTAAGCACAAATGACAATTTTAACACACTCTTGGACTAATAGTAGCTAGTGCATTAAAGCCCACTCATGAATACTCTTGAAAGCATCTTGGACTAGCGATAGCTAGTGCATTAAAGCCCACTCATGAAGAATCTTCAAAGTTGGCCAAAAGACATTAAACTTGCCAATAAAGGTAATATCAATCAAATATTTTTCCAAGAGAACCACTTCCTCTACTAAATCAAATTCCATAATGGGTGAAATGTGTGACTTTTCTACAATTGATCCTTTTTTTCCAAAAAATACTTATGCCCACTTTTTCATAGCTAAACAATTGATTTTCACTTGTCTTATTGCCATAAAGCGAATCCAAAGTCTTCGTTGAGTCCATACTCCCATTCATAGTCACACTCCCTCCATTCCCAAAGATCTTTTAGAAGATTTGTTCTGTAATACCTCTAGAAATGAGCAAGGGAAAGAATTAGTCATTAAGGAAGAGGAAATTTGAATAAGCAAATGTAAGGGGGGATGGGAATGAGATTAAGAGAAATATTAAGTACAGAGGAGTATAAGAACCTAAATGAATCGTCCATGAAAGATGCATCCTTAGCTTTTTTGTAGATTGCCTAGGGATGATTTCCCTATCTCAAACTAATGATTTTCTACTTGAGTACATGAAGTTCACGTTTATAAACTAAAAACAACATAGGCACCAACTAATTTAGGTAACTCCTAGAAGTTGGAGACTAGTTGGAGGTAATGATTCAAGCTTCTACAGTAGAGAGAGTCCCTCTTTAGACATGAGTGTTTGACAAAGTTCTTGGACCTCTTGTAAAGCTCCAACAACCCTCCAACAAGATGTCTAGAGAGGGGCTCTCATGTCTAAGGTTTTTGGAGCTACAAAAATAAGGATGTGATTCTCTCTCTTCCTATTTCTTTTCTAATATTTACTTTAAGTATCATTGAATTTAGATTTTTATCATTTCATATTGTTAATATAAAGGAAAGAATGTAGATTAGCATAAGTATTTAAATATGTCATAAAGTGAAAAAATACATACCTAAATCCATTACTAAACACAATCATTTAGTTTCAAATAGTACCTTATCATGAATTATTATATTTTCTATTTATGAAATGGTATACAAATGTTATACCTTGAAACAAGTTTCAGGAGAAACAAATGTAGAAAATATTTATATAGAATTTCATACACCCTCTCAATAGATATCAACATAATTTAAAATATCTCCTCCACCCCTAAATACTTAGGGGTATATTACTTCTCATTTTCCTTATTTAAAAACACTTAATATAAATAAATGTGATATAATGTTTCCCACCTAACGAATACTTTGTGATATTACCATATTATGAATTAGACTCTTAGTTCAATAATTATACTTGTATTTTTTTAATGGAAACAATTGGATATATAGATATGGACATCTTAATTCATTTTTTAAATAGATTACAATGTGATGAATAAGAATACATCTAAACAAGAAGTTGTCCTTTGACTAATGGCTAAATCAAAGAACACACCGTCATTGTCACCAATTGTGCTCAATCAATTAAACTATAACCCTTAAGTATTAATCTATAAATTTTGATGTTCCACTTAAAATGAATTTATTATCATTAAAGTGAATAACATTTTATGAGAAAAAAATATGACTTAACAACTTTTTTAATAGCTTAGTAACAAATTTTTAAACTTGGTATAAGGATTTAAAAACAAAACAAAACAAACAATCAAACATTGGTTGAGAGATAATCAATCAATTAAACTATAACCCTGAAGTATTAATAGTAAATTTAATATTCCACTTAAAATGAATTTATTATCATTAAAGTGAATAATATTTTATGAGAAAAAAAATATGACTCAACAACTTTTTTAATAGCTTAGTAATAAATTTTTAAACTTGTTATAGGGATTTAAAAACGAAACAAAACAAACAAACATTGGTTGAGAGATTTGAACTTTGGTGGATGGCTAAACAAGGAACATACCATCATCTTGACAAATTGCGCTCAATCAATTAAGTTATAACCCTTAAGTATTAATTATAAATTTTATTGTTCCACTTAAAACAAATTTATTATCATTAAATTGAATAATATTTTATTGGAAAAAAAATGAGTAAACTGAATTTTTTTTTTTTTTTAATAGCTTAGTTATAAACTTATTATTGAATTTAAAAACAAAACAAAACAAACAATCAATCAAACAAACAAACATTGGTTGATGAAACAAACAATCAAACAAACAAACATTGGTTGATGAGATGAGTGTCGATAGTATCTTTTAAATTCTTTGATATATTCAGCTGAATACAAATACGTTCCAAAGGATGGAGTTTTATAGAAAAAGTCTTACTGAACTTTCGGATACCATTCTCTCTTCATGGGAAATGACGATGCTCCCAAATGGACAGAGCCCAAAAGACAGACAAAACATTCTAGGATGTATTGAACCGCCTTAGAACAACCAACAAGGATACGGTCTTTCAACATCGCACAAGAATATGATCGGGAAAACTGATTTTCATGATTCATACGAGGGATTATTTTAACATACCCCATCCAAATAAAACGGAGCATTACATTTGATATGCTGCAAAGATTTGATCATCTGCAAATGCATATATTTATTCCTGTGCAACTGTAGATAAAAGCAGCGCAGAGGATTTGATCCTCGGCATCACCATGAGGGTAACAAGGCCGTGGTGTTTTGGCGGGGGGCTAGTGTATATGTGGGTGTGTTTGTGGTTGCTGGTGGGATTTGGGATGTATACACTACTCCTTATACACATGAAAGTTTTCCATTGGCCTGTGCATGCTGCTTATTTATTTGGGGTGGCGATTGTGGGGTTTATTATTTGTACCTGTTCACGGGGTGCAGGTCCGGGCCCACTGCAGCAATCGCCTCTACCATCTTCTTCCTACGTTGATAAGGTTGATGAAGTTGCTGTGGAAATGGGCGTTGTGGAAATTGCTGTTGAAGAAGAAGAAGAGAATGAATGCGTTATCTGCCTCTGTGAATACCAGGAGGATGACGTGGTGGTGGAGCTGGCACCGTGTCAACACAATTTCCACGTGGACTGCATTCGAAGGTGGCTGCAATGCAAACTCCGATGTCCCATCTGCAATGCAGAAATTCGGATCCCTGCACGCTGAAAATGATGTTGCGCTTCACTTTCCACTTCCGCCCCCTCTGGCTGATTGAAATTATATATATACATATTTTCGGTGCGTCTTTTGTTTTGTTTTTTTTCCAAATTGTGAGAATATATCTTGCTTGGATTAGGAATTTCACAGGATTGGATTAATTTCAAACAAGATTTTGAGGAATTTCGCAGATTTCGCAGGATTGGATTAATTTCAAAAAAGATTTTGAGGCCATAAGGGAGATTCGAGAGGACGGCTGTTCTTATATATCATCCACTTCAACAGTCAAAGATCAATTTTGGCCAATAAAAATAGGACAAATATTTACCACTTTTTGTTGTGAATGAAGTGTAAAATTGCTATTGGCTGTTTGACCATTGAAGTGGATGATATTTAAGTAGAGTGCGAGAGGACCCAGTAGTTGAGCAGCTTAACTTCAGGCCTCTCAAAATCACACTCCAAAATTTTACAGTAGTTTATTTGGCAAGGTCCCTGCTTACCACTAAGGTTTTAGGGTCACATCATCAAATATGATGCCACGTGTCAAATAATTCCCCCCCAAAAATGGTGGACCAATAGATGTACATTAAATTATGTTTTGTTGGTGGTTGTTTTTTAAATCTAATGAGCACATTTCATTCAATTATAAGTACTTATAGTAACACTAACAACCTTCAACACTTCAAGTCACAATTACTAGTGCTAAACTTTTAAAAATATTGAGCCTTAAATACACGAACACTATCACACCTATTGGAACATGCTCAACAATAGGGTCAGCAATAGGGTCCTCTCCTTGATAATAGGTATTGTTTAGTTTTTTTAAAATGAAGTTTTAATTTTTTTTAGTTTTATGATAGGCCAATTGCAAAGGGCAATGTCTATCCAGCAATCCACATTCCACCCTATTTATTAATTAATTGAAATTCAAAATCATTTATATCCTATCTTAGAGTTTTTGGACTTCATATTGAGAAAGAAAATCAAGTGCTCCCAGCTAAAACTTCCATCTTCATACCCGTCAAATCATTCCACATCAGCAAATTAATGTTCCTTAACCTGTCTAGCAAGATAGAAACCCCAATCAATGGACTAGAGAGTAAAAGGTCTGACTAGATTGTGTCTTGCAGATTCTATTTTAATCAATGTCCACACAAAGAAATTATGGTATAAACTTGGTGAAATTTATCAAGTCAAATCTTTGGTGAATAAGTTGTTTTTGTGTAAGAAATTATATTCCTTAAAAATGGAAGAAGGTGGAAAAGTTGTAGACCATCCAAATACTTTCAATACCTTGGGGGATCACTTAGTTTCAGTGGGTGTGAAGTTGAATGAGGAAGAGAGATGTTTAATTCATGGCATTCACTTATCATGGCCATTGGCAATACTTTAGTTAGTTATTTATGTTCTAAATAGACGAGGAGGAAGGTTTCCATTAGTGCCAAAGAGTCCCTAAATGTTCAAGGAAGACCAAAAGAAAGAGGCAAGAAGAATGAGAAACAATGTGACAAATCAAGATCATATCCAAGGAGAGATCAAAGTCTCTTGAAAAGTCCAAAGTGATATGCTAGAATTGTGGCAAACCTAGACATCTTCAGAAAGAATGTAGAGAGAAAAAGAAGAAGATTTAGAAATATGATTCTAATTCTAAATTTGAAAAGGAGAATGATATGCCTTCATTGCAACTTTGGCAATGTATGCGGATGAAAATACATGGTTAAAATTAGGTGCATCTTTTCATAAAAAAATAAAATTATATTTTCCTAATGGTAGAGTAAAAGGAATCAATGATGTGTTACATATCCCTAGATTAGCATGTAATCTATTATCTATATTAGTAAGTTGATTGATGTGGGTGTGCATGTTGGCTTTTGTGATTCATGATGTAAGATAGTTAGAGTTGCTATGGTGATTTCTAAAAGTGTCAAATCTCATATATTTTTCAAGCTTGATGCATGCTTAGTTCAATGCAATATTACTTCTATAAAATATAAATATTCAATTGATTCATTAAAGGAGAGATATCTTCTTAAGCAGATGGTCATTATTTTTGGGTACTTAAGGGTGTCATTTTTATAAAGACCAAGCTTCCTATAGTGAAGACTATGCTATGACACCAAATGTTAGGCCACATTTGTGAGAAGGGTCTTGGAACCAAGTGATAAATAAGAACTTTATTGAAGCTCTTTCTAATTTTAATCTTGAATTTAATGTCTATGAACATTGCATATGTGGAAAATAAAACTACATTTAGTTTTACTTGAGTTCTCATAAGTCTTCTAGACTTTTAGATTTTATCCATTTAGATGTGTTTGGTCCTATTGATGTTCTTCAATTGCAAAATTAGTGTACTATGTTATTTTTATTGATGATTATTCTAGAATGACATGGGTTTATTTTCAAAAAAGAAAATTTAAAGTTTTCAATCAATTTTAAAGAGTTTAAAGCAATAGTGGAAAATCAAACTAGAAAAATAAATATTTGAGCACTAATAATGGTGGTGAATATTGTTCTATAGGCATTGATAGATTCTATATAGGTTGTTGCATTCAAGGTAAAAGACAACTCCATATCCACCACAATAGTTGCAAAAAGGATGAACGTGACACTAATGGACAATGCTAGGAGTATACTTCTTGAATCTAGGTTAGAACAAAGGTTTTGGGTTGAGGATATAGCCACTAATTGCTACTTGATTAATAGGTCTCCTATAGTAGATGTTTTAATAAAATGCTTATGTAGATGTGGTTGGGAGAAATCCTTTAGTGAGGCATCTTCATGTTTTTGGTTATAAGACATATCCACATGTGCCAAGGGAGAAGTGTACAAAGTTGAATTCTAAGGTTGTAAAATGTATCATAATTAGTTATAGTTATGGTGTTAAAGGATACAAGCTTTGAGATCCTCCTATACAAAAGGCATATAGTAGAACCATGATTTTTAGAGAAACTAAGCCATGTTCCATTGTATTACAACTAGAACAAAGTGAATAGAAAGATGTTGTTCAATTTGCTCCTATGCTAGAGAAAGTTGAATCAAGAGTCCCATTGAGACTTGAATTTGAGGAGATCTCTTCAAGCTCAAAACCTTTAGAAAAGGAGGTTGAACCACCACCTCAACTTGTATGAAGGTCAACTTAGAAAAAACAACCATTGAAAATGTATTCTCTTAGTGATTGGAGTTGTATTTTGTTTTGAGTACTAACATTGATGACCCTAGATATGTGCAAGAGACATTGGGTATGAATGATGTAGTATCTTGGATAGTTTCCATGGATGAAGAGATAATAGCCTTAGAGAGGAATGCGACAAGGGACTTAGTACCTTTTCCAGAAGGATGTAAACCAATTTATGTAAGTGGGTATTCAAGAAAAAGATTGGTTTAGATGGTGGCATTGAGAAGTATAATGAATGTTGGTTGTGAAAGGCTACTCTTAGGTTGATAGGGTTGATTATGGAAAGATTTTCTCTTGTTGAAAAATGACATGCATTAAAGATTCTTTCTATTGCTATAGGTGGGTTGTCCCACAATACTGTGTCCCACTTATGGGAGATCTTGTTTTTTGCCTGAAATCACATATTTTTAGAAAAAATAGTGATTTAAGTCTTGAGGGGTTCCATCTAAAGGGGTTTAATTGAAAGGAGTTAGATAAAACCCCCTTGGGTAGAACCCTCCTGGTCTTAAATTAAATCCTCGATGGAGTCTCCTTTGCACCTATCAAAATGCTAATAAAAACCAACTTTGCTTCACCTTTTTTTTTTTTTTTGGGGGGGGGGGGTCAAATGAAATCATTTATAAATTATATTTTTTTAATTATGTATCCCTTTGTATACAATTTCTAAAAAGTATAATTTTGAATAATTTAATTTGATTATTATATTTATTTTCTATTTTCTAGTGAACATAAGTTTTTCACCGAACAACAAGGTCTCTATTCCACACAAGTGAAAAAATGAAAAAATAGAGAAAAAATATCTGTGCCCTAGGTATTGATGTCCTTGTTTCAACAAAAAAAGAAAATTAAATTTTGATACATACAAAACAAGTTATGCATTACGAAATAAACTTGGGTCTAAATTATAATTAATCTCACTTAAAAAATGAATTGAAAGAAATATGCAACAAAAAATTATGAAAAAAATCCATGTCTAGATATTGGTGTTACAAATCTATATTTAAAAAATTAGAATTTTTTCCTTTCTATAATAAAAGTTATGCATTACGACATAAAGACCACTTTTTAAAAATGTTGCTCACTATAAAAATAAATTATTAAAAATTACGTAAAAAATTCATAATTTATTTCTAAATTTTAAAAAATATATATTTAGAATCTACACACAAAATCTCACTAATCACTAACTGGCATCATCTTCGAATTCTTAATGGTTTAGCTCCTATAGGTGTCACAAAGTGAAGATTTGGTTAAAATGCTGATTTCCATATCCCAATTTGGCCAAAAAGTGGGACATAGTATTGTGGGCTTACCCATGTTATGAATTATAGGTCAAGAGCTAATGCATGTGAAAACTACTTTCCTTCATGGTGTTTTGGAAGAAGAGATCTATATGACTAGCTAGAGCACTACATGGTGAAAGATAAATAAGATTTGGTTTTTAAATTTAAGAAATCCTTGTATGGGCTCAAGTAAGGTTGATGTGTTCCAAACTTTTGATACATATGTGTTAAGTTTGAGATTTGAGCATTTTAAATTATATCATTGTGTTTATTTTAAATCTAGAACGATGATTGTTTCTTGGTTATTGCATGATATGTTGTTTATTAGTAAAGGGAAAGATTTGATTTTAGAACTAAAGTCTCAACTCATAGCTAGATGTGAAATGAAGGACTTAGGTGTGGATAAACACATTCTTGCAATTGAAATCATAAGAGATAGAGAGAACAAAATGATATGGCTAGGTAGGTGTGGCTAAACACATTCTTGCAATGGAAATCATAAGAGATAGATAGAACAAAAAGCTATGACTAGGTTAGAGTATGTCAATTTAGTTCTACAAAGGTTAAACATGCAAGATTTTAGACCATTGTGTGTTCCTATTACATTGTGAATGAAGCTATCTATTTTACAGTGTCCTACATCTCTTTTTAGGATGGAAGACACGAGCAGAGTGCCTTGCCAAAGCATAGTCAAAAGTTTTATGTGCTTTGTGGCCTATAATAGACTAGACATTGCCCCAGTAGTGAGAGTTCTCAATAGATTTATGTGTAATCCTAGATGGATTCCTTGGGATGGTGTTAAAAGAGTCTTCATATATTTGAGGGGAACCTTAGAGTACTCCTTGTATCATCATGGTAATTTGATAGGAGACATACATTCTCTTGATATTCATGGTTATGTGGATTCAAATTGGGTTGGGGATGTTGATAGTAGAAGATCCACCACTGCATATGTGTTTAATTTGAATGGTGGTGCAATTAGTTGGTTGAGTAAGTGATAGGATGTGGTTTCTTTGTCCATTATAGAGGTTGAGTATATGGAAGCTACTCATGCTTGTAAAGAAACCATTTGGTTGAGGAGATAATGTTTAGATGTTAGGATAAATTAGGCTATAGTTACTCTTTATTGTGATAATCAAAGTGTAATTTGTTTAGAAAAGAAACAAAAATTTCATGAAAGGACCAAGTACATAGATGTGTAGTACCATTTTTTGAGAGATATTATCAAAGATGGAAGGGTGAATTAGAGAAAGTTCAAACTTTTAGAAATGTTGCAGATGCATAAACGAAGCTTAGGAGCACAAAAAAGTTTAGATGGTGCTCAAAGTCTATGGTCCTTTTGGCTCATAGTAGTTACAATTTTTATGGTATGTTTCCCTTTGACTCTTGCAAGGTATTCGACAAGTGGGATACTATTGGGAATTAAGGTAACTCAACCTTACAATTTTTTTTGAGCTTTATTTACTATTTAACATGTTCTCACATATTATGGTTTATTTTAATTATTCTCTAACATAAGTGGGGAATGGCATTTTGAGTTGGCCATGCCACATGTCAATACTTTATTATACGAGTTGTCAATTGTCATAAGGTGGTTATTATTAGTAGTTTTGATAATTCCTATTTTGTAGGGATTTTATGACAAGTTTATGGTAGATTCTTATGATAGTTGTAAGAAGAGGGAGTTATTGGGAAGATTTATCAACACTATGACACATGTTATAAGCATGATTAAAAGAGATTATTGAGTAAAAAATGGAGTGCTATATTTGGGGTCTTTATTATGACAAATGACATATGTAAGAAATTTACTATTTTACAGTGGATTTGATTCCATATGACTTGGTAATTAGATTTTTGCACCCAATTTAGGTGCCACATTTGAGGTTGGTTTTAGCTCATGGTTTTGGGTTTCCATTTGGTGGTTTAATGTATTGGATGTTCAATACATTGGTGCTTGAGGAAGTAGTTTGAGTATGAGAGTTTTAAGGTACACAATGTTATCAGAATGTTGCCAAAATTTTTCTAAGTTTAATTTGCTAGTGATACACTTATAATAACTTGCTCTGCAAGTGTGTTGTAATCTTGTTTTAGATATGATGATACATCAAGCAAGTTTTAGAGTGTGGGATTTTTCCCTTGAAAAGGTTTTCCCCACATATATTTGTTTTTATGTGTTTAAGTTGCTTATTATTGATTTATATGTGTTTATACACAATTTTTGTAATTGTTAGATTAAATTTGAAAAGTTTTTGTACATTACTCATCTCAAGGTTAGTGTTGGAAGTTGTTCTACCACTTTAATGTACTTACAACTTTATCAATTTATATTTTTGGTGAGCTTGCATCAACGAGCCAAGTATAATAGTGTGTCCTACTTTTCAACATTAATTGGTACTAACACAAATTTAAAACTACATTTCACTATAATGTGTTTATATTTATCTATTTATTTTTGTTGAAACAAGTGTTGATAAAGGTGTCATAAACCTTGCATCCTGTTGGCACTCTACTCTAAAATTTGCAAAAAAATCTTAAGTCATGTGCTCAATTGTTGCTTTTCTCCTTCCCCATGCCTTGGCCATGTCCTATCATTTCTAAAACCACCAAAAGTTCTAAGTGTGGATTCCCCTTAGCCATTTTCTTACATTATTAGGTTTGCACATTTTTTTAGGACATTTGGATGTTCTAGGACTAGAAATTTTTCTCGTCCTTGACTTGTTGGCCTTTCCATCCTTGGTTCCTCCCAAACCTAAGACCCCATGGTGCATGGTCTTTTATGGTTCTTGTTGTTGTGATGATGATGTTAGCATGATGACATCATGTGTGGTACAAAAAATTCTAAGTGTTGGGCCCTTATTGTGCATTTTTTGCCTTTTCCTAGATTTTCAAGTTCCCAGGGGTCCTAGGGACCTTGGAACCTTCTCCATTGGTCCCTAAATTCACTGGATCCCTGGTTCCTTGTGCTTTACTCTTGGTTGGATTTCCAAGTTTTCCTGGAACTTTGCATCCCTACTTTCCCCTTTGACCTTTTGGGTTTTTAGGTTTTCGAGGGGCCTTGGAACTTTGTCCCTATGTCCTTGGGTTCCTTAATTCCCCCAAAACCCTAATATATGTTCTCCCCACCTTCTTCTACATTTTTAGTTTTTTGGGAACCTGGGGGTTCTTGGAATCTTTGCACCTAGTTCCAAGATCCTTGAGTTCCTCAATGCCTTGAAATCCTTGTTTCTCGCTCCCTTCACCCTTTGGTCCAAGGTTCCAAGTTCCCTTATAACCCTAGTCCCTAGTCCTTCCCAAACCCTGGATCTTAGTCTCCTTATTCCTTTTATTCTAGAGTTCTTACGTCCCACAAAACCCTACTTTTCCAACCTCCCATGTCCCTCTCAGACCTTGGATCTTGGTAGTCCCTACACCTCCTCTTCCCAACCCCTCTCCCCTTCTTGAACCCTATCCCTCCTGGACCTTAGATACTAGTATTCCTTGCATCTCTTGTTCTTACAACCTTGATTCCTCCTAAGCCCTAGATCTTGAGCTTCCCCATTCTAAGATACACCTATCCGCCTATCCCTCAAAAACTTGAAACTGTACCAGAGTGCATAGTAACACCTAGAAACATGATAGGAACCCCAGCTACTCCCAAGACCGCCATGAATGGTTATTTTGAGGAGAAAAAATGAAAATGAGGAGCTCCATATGACTCAAGACTCCTGTGGACCCCTTAAGGATGGATTTTGATGAACATGACATGGGTGTTGGTATGTTTGGCATGGTTCCTTTGGAAAACCCATGTGGGTATGATGCAATTGGTATGGGTAGTCTGTGTATGTGTCCCCCACTCCAAATCCACATCTAGGCTGCAACATGGAATTGTAATACTATATATGCATGTATGGAAGATGTAAAAAGGGTTGGTCATTGAACCAATTTTCATACTTTGGGTGCTTCAAGCAATGTTCTAGGGAATCAGATGATTCTATCTAGTTTGCAAAAGAGATGCAATGTATTTTGTAAAGAATAGGAAGGGTTATAAATACATCTAATGGTATGTCTCTATGAGATATTGTAATGATTCAAGAGGGTGTTTGATCCTAGTTGCTCATCCTCTCTTCGCACATTTGTTGGTATGAATGTAGTAGAAGCTCTAGAGGAACATGTTATATTGTTTTAATTCATTGCAAAGATTTTGTGATGATTTTTCTTTTTGTTCCATGTGGTTTTTTACATTTCTATCTGGATTACTAAGAATATACATTGCATGGGATGAGATATATGCATTGTATGATGATGCACTTATGTTTTATTGTTGCATCTTTTTCTCCTTTTCAATCCATGACTCTTTTTCCTAATGAAGTAGGCACCAATCTAATTGGTGAAGGGCTAACATCCTTCAAAATGATTAATCTCTCTTGCTAGTTGTAGGATTAGGTTTAATGTTCCACCATGCTTGCATGATTCATTATTACAAGATCAATCATATCTTGTGCAATTCTAAAATTGAACATCATTAGAGAATTGAATGCATGTGTGTTCTTCCCTCTTATCCTTGTGTATGCAATGTTAAGTGGATTCATCTACTAGAGAAATATAGTATAGTTGTCATCTTTGGGTGAAGGATAAAAGTGAATTTTCATCTATTTATCAGAGGTTTGAGTGGTCTGTATGTAGCTAATGGTGACATGAACTTAGTGAAAATTAATAGGGGTTCATAACATATTGGGTGAAGCTACTTAAATTTCTATTCATGTTGTTGAGACCTCATGGCACACCCCCTTTGGCCTTGTAGAGACAAAAGATGAGGCTGAGTTTACCGACCTAAGACAATTGGTCCATTGATGCCACTATGTCATCATAAGCCTTACCCATATCCTAAGTGCAACATATCCCTAGCCTTAGGTTCTTTAGCATTGGTGGAACTACATGTTTGAGCACCAACAAAATGGTGATGTTTCCAAGGACAAGTTAAGGGTTTGAATAATTTGAAGACTCTACTCATAATTGGAGCCAATAAAATTTCAGCCTTGGTGGTTCAATCTGCTCCAAGGTTTTCCTCATTCCATGAGGTGGTGAATCTTCTATTGCAAATTAGAATTTTTTCTACTAGTTTAGGATTACTAGTAGCGTATTAGACATTCATCCTTCTAGTTTAGTAGAAATTCAAGGTATGTAAAATTTGTTTCTATTTTCCCCTCTTAAAGAAAGAGTTGTTTCTGGTGATACCCGCCCCTCAAATCTATCTTGGTGAAGTACTTTTCTCGACTTAAGAAATCCATGATATCATCCATTCTTGGAAAAGGATATATGTACTTAATTGTGATTTTCTTGGTGGCTCTAGAGTTACTACACATCTTTCATTCTCCATCCATCTTAGGTGCTAGTATTGTAGGTACTACACATGGACTCAAACTCTCTCTGGTTAGTCCTTTTCTCAACAATTCCCAAACTTATTTATTCAACTCTTCATTTTATAGTGGAGTCATTCTATGGGCTGCCTTGTTAGGCAAACTAGCTCTTGGTATCAAATCCATTTGATGACTTATACTTCTCATTGGTGGAAATCCTATATGTACATTGTCTAAAACAATATCATGGAATTCATCCAGCAAATCTAAAACTTTTGTAACTACATCTTCTCCTTCATCTTTGCTGATTTTAGGAATCAAGGCAAAGTACATGTGTTTGTACTTCATTCCATCCAATTTTTTTAGCCATCTGCCAAACAAATTCTAGTATTGCTACATACCTTTTCTTCTACTTCTTTCACAAGCTTCATCTTATGTCTCACTCCATCCTTTGTTAAAGAATATGTGTTAGCACAACCATCATGGATAGCACACATGTCATACTGCCATGGCATTTCCAATAACAAGTGACATACATCCATTGGCATAATGTCACATAACACTTTATCATGATAATATCCAATCTTAAAATTTACCAAACATTGTTCATAAACCAAAGCTTTATGATACTTTTGTAGCCAAGAAATCCTATATGGATGTGGATGCTCTATTATTTTCAAATTTAACTTTGTAGCTATTTTTTCATAAATTAGATTATATGTACTTCCACTATCAATGTTTACATTACAACATTTACCTCCTAACTTACACTTTGTTTAGAACAAGCTCTTTCTTTGGGTTGGTTTTTCTTTTCCTTCTTCCCTCAACAAGGCTTTTTTCATGACAAGTGTCTTTACTCAAGATTCATCTTCTTTTGAATGTTTAGATCTAGTCTCTTCATCAACATGGGTAACTCTAGTATTACCCTTTAGTCTTTCGTTTGTTCCTCCTTGATTTTGTTGATAGTCATACACTCTATGCCCTTCTTCACCACATATCAAATAACTTCCTCTTTGTTGAGTACTTGTGACTCAAATTACAGGCATCGGTGAGAGTTGTGCTTAGTCTCAGCGAGCACATTGTTCATGGTTATCCTTTGTTCTCAGCCTGATAGAATACTATCGGTATACCTATGTTGGGATTTACCGATGATAGGTGTTTCACCGATGGTAGTGGCCATTAGGCAGACCTCTTGTATTGGTGGGAGTGAGGAGTCTTTGGGTGATATGCAATGATACACCGATGAAGGGCAAGTTGTCGGGTTGACATGCTCTATCGGGCTTGGTTGAAGATCTCACTCCGATGCTTGTGTCTCCCCGATGGTGGTTTGGTCTTACAATGTGCTATCAGAGAAACGGGGGTCTTCGGCAAAGTTTTGTGCTCTCTCTCTGATGTGTTGTGTTACACCAATGGAGGGCTAACAATCAACATGACAATCCTTGTCAGGCTAAGGTTTGGAAGTTTATCCGATGTGCATTGGTCACGCCAACGAACGATGAAGGATCGAGTATCGGTGGGACAAGGAACCATCAGTGTGGATGGTGCACTAATCTCTGATGAGCTAGGTCTTTCTGATGGTCGTTGAACATTTGACTGATTGGTCTTATCAGCAAAAGCACTGACGATAGTCTTACCGTGTGGTCATCTATATTAACTGGAAAAGCGACTGATTACGGATGCATGTGGGACTAATGAGTTCTCATGGATATGCGAATAGTCAGGCAGCAGTTTCGACAATTGAACTGAATGGTAACCGAATAGTTTGGTGGTTTGGTCAGCTGCAAGAGATTTTAATTAGATTGAAAAAGCAATTGGAAATTGATAGAGAATGGTTGGAGAGTTCATTTCAGAGAGCTTTGATTTTCTTCTTTGGTGAAGTCTTGTGCTGTATGTTGTACGCAACATGTTAACAATATGTGAAGGGACTGAGGAGAGATGAAAAAGAACAGAGTTTAGGTGAAGGGGATTCTGGTTGAGAGGGTGAAGTTCTGTACTGTGTGCTATTTGTGGCACGATAACAGTATGAAAGACTAACCCGAGTGCTGGAGAACTTTGTATAGGGTTATACTATCAGCTATTCTTCAAAAGGAACAAGATGTTAATCTCTTGTAAAGGCTATGAGCCTATAAATGTATTGTAACTATTTGGTTGCTAAATAATACAATGGCATGGTGTTTTGGAGTGTGGGGTTTTTTACCCGTAAGGGTTTTCCCCAAGTAAATCTGTGTTCTTGTTCTATCTTTCATGTTTAATGTTTCTGCTGTTGAAATTGGTTAATGTTGCTTGAGCTTTCCTCAGAGGGTCTATTAGTGTTCAATCTGACTAGATGTTTCCCAGTTATCCCTACAAAATAGCCATCATTGATTAATAGGATTTTCGGGCTAGGGGCCAACAGTATAGGAGATAGGTCACTCTATAAATATCTCCTCTTCTTCTTTAGGCTCTGCACAACCAAGGGGGGTATTCCCTATTCAACATCCATTAGATATGCACATGAACTTACTGGGATGTTTACACAAAGTAGATAAATCCTCTCTTATGCAAACCAAAACTGTGAAATAAGTGCAAAGGGGCTAACTTTGGGCCTATGCTCAGTTATGAATCAGAGGATTTTGGTCCTAAAACTACTTCTAAATGTCCTAAATGTTTGTACTTGAAGTTTGAGTTTGTTTTTGTATCTGGATGCAAGACTAGGACCTTGGGTGTAACCTCAATACAAGACCAGACTGGTGCCTATTCAAGGCTCGGAGTCAATAGATATATATATGTGAATGTTTACCATAGACTTAAAACAATAATCAGATTTCAAGGGGGTTTTTGTAATGTCTGCCTTATAGATACTACCCAAGACTAAGTATTCAGTTATTTCTGCTTACAAACATCCTCACTGCAATATATTCTTCCCATCACTTAACCCAAAAAATTTAATCCACCCATTGAGAAGAAGTAAAAGATCAAGCATTCAACATAGCAAACTCATGTCCTAGAATCTCAAACACCCCTTAGCTGTTCAGATTCAAAAGAAGAACACATTCAATTTGGAGACAAATAACAGAATACATGCAATGAAGCATTACTCATTTAAATCAACATGAAACTAGTAAGATTATTCATGAAACATTCAACATATGATTCATAAACTCACAAGACAACCAAAACAGAGCCACCAATGAAGTTGTATCTTATCACAACACCAAAATTTGTCTAATTTTCAACAACAACCAAAATGTGGCACACACCTATGATATACTCAGAATGTGCCCTCAACAGAACCGTACAATGGTCAAATAAAAAATCTACCAATTACAATGCACCATGGAATGGCGTCCAAAACAATCAATGCAGCAGGTAGGAGGAAAGGCGAGGAGTGGTTGGACTCGAGCCCAGTGCCGCCATTTGGGGATCTTCCTCTTAAAACTGGTAGGTGGCACGTCCATCATCGACCCATGCCTCTGTAATTTTGCAATCAATGGTCAACCTACCGGTGTCCTGCGGGAACGCAGTAAACCATGTGCTCTGGAAGCTTTCCTGCAAAGAATGCCACTGCAGTCGCGAAGAAAACCCTGTATTCGAAGATAGCCGTTGATCCTTCTTTGTATCTCCCAAATCTACGGCTCAAATCAAACAAGCAAGTCGCTGGCCAATGAGAATGTGCTACGTAGATGCTTCCTTGCCATCGCTGACTTTTCTCATCGCAAACATGCATTTTGCCCTTTTCGCCTTTTTTGCCTTTTTTCACCCTGTATATGTAAACGCATATACATACAACAACCAAATACAAGGCGAACCCCAAAATACTATAGATCAAATTGAAATCAGATTCGGGTCTAGCTCGTATATTTTCTATTACATCTTCGCTTTGTATATCGCATATACAAATGCAATAAACATTCTGCAGACTTCAAATTTTCTAAAATAGATTGGAAATATTTTGAAATCCGGCCTTGTATCTTCAATCTTTTGTATATTGGCATATACAATGCCATATACATGCAAGCCGTGGACCCCAACTTTGAATTTGCCGAATTTGACTTTTAAATCAGGCCTGACTTGTACATATTCCTTTGTATTTTTGCCTTGTATATCGCTTATGCAATGCAAACATACAAGCAAAAACATACATTCATCTGGACTCCAACTCTGAATTAACTACATCATATACCCTTTCAGGTCCGGCCAATGCATCTCAGGAATGTATATCGCATTTGCATATTTTGATATACATTCTTCTTTGTATGTCAAACATATACAAACCTTTTGTGTGTCTGCGGGCCCCACCTCTCTTATCACTTTCCTTTGCATGTGCATCGGCTGTTAGGGAAACTGCTGCATGGATCACCGATGTAGATTGTTTTGCCGATGAAGCTTTCCACTGTAGCGAATGCATGTCGGCCCTTTGCATATTTGCAATGCACATTTCCAATGTATGTCGAACATACATTCACCCTTGTATCTACCCAATTGCATTTTTCTTTGCATATTTTCCTTGTATGCTGCCAATGTATCTTTTGCTTGCATGTGGCGACTGTATAAGACAAATTTACATACAAACCTTCACATACAAGCAGGGAATATTCTGGGAATCTGCGACGGAATATGCAATATACAAATGCAGAATATTCCAGGCATGTATCTAAAAAGCACATACAAACCTGATATGCAAGAAAACATACATACAATTAAATTTTTCATTTTTCAAAGGCCGATTGAACATTTTTTGGGCCCGCCAATGAAAATTTGGACTTGTACATACAAAGACACATACATTCAACAGATTTCATTGCTACATAGAGTGATTTTAAACTTAGCATCTTTTCTTAAACGCGACGGGATAAAGCGGTAAAGCAATGCATAGGGGCCAATCAACAAATGAGCGCAAAGGCATGAAAATGTAACTTAAGCAACCAGGGACCCGCTACAGGAGGTTAACAACAAAACATAAGATACAACGCAGAAGGCTGAAGGGAAATAAAACCTAAGGTATTTTGAGGATTTAAAATATATAAGCTTGTAGACTCACCTCAAAACCCTAACCCTAGGTGGGCACCAACATTGGCACCGACTGGGGATGTGCAGACGCAAGGCTGCAGCGAGAACCAAACCACTCCGGGAAAGACCAAACAAAATGCAAAACACAAAACACCAGGGACTATACAAGGCATGTACAGAATTTTTACACCTAATTTACAATGTGCACATAGGATATTCATTTATGAAAAGTATGGCTTTAGGAACTGACCACGCACAGGCAATTCCAGTAATTCACCATTTAGGGCCTGGAGAAAGTAGGAATCTCCTCCATGAATATTACTGATTTGATATGGGCCCATCCATAATGGCTCAAATTTATTATGCTTACCCTTATCTTGGCTCTTTGCATTCCAAACAAGGACCAAGTCACTTATCTGAAACTTTCTTTCTACAGCCCTTTTGTCAAACAAATATTTTACCTTCTGTTGTATCCTAATATTTGTCTTCTGTGCTTCTCTTCTAGTTTTATCCAATGCGATTAGCTAATTTATCCTTTCATTCATTGAGTCTTCAATCTCCTCATCATTTTCTTGTATGAATCTATAGATTGGCAAGAGATTATTCATAGGTAACCTAGCTGCTGCGCCATACGCTAGCTCAAAAGGTGACCTTCCAATTGCTATCTTCATTATTATCCGGTCAGCCCATAATGCCATCTTTAACTTTGAATCCCATGCCCTTTTGTTCTCGTCTACCATCCTTTTGATGACTTTCATGAGGCTTAAATTGTTACTTGATTCATCTTGACCATTTCCCTATGGATGATATGGTGATGCATATGACAAATTAATCCCATAGTTGTTGCAAAAGTCCACAAACTCACCGGATCTGAAGCACATGGCATTGTCTGCGACCATTTTGACTGGCACTCCAAATCTGATAATAATGTGTTCCAAAATAAAATCCATCACCACCTTTCTTGTAGCCTTTTTAGTTGGAATTGCTTCAACCCATTTGGTAAAATAATCAGTAGAAACCAGAATCCAACTATGTCCTCCACTTGATTTTTCTAAAATTTCCCCTATAAAATCAATTCCCCATTGCTGAAATGGAGCCTCCACAGTTACAGTTCTAAGGGGTAATGCACCTTCATACTTTAGTTTTTCTAAGAACCTTTGACATGGATCACACTTTCTTACCATCTTTTGTGCATTTGAGAAAATAGTAGGCCACCAATAGCTCGCTCTAAAGATTTTGTGAGTTGTTGTCTTAGGAGTGTAATGTCCACCACACATTCCTTTGTGCATATCATTCAAAATATCCATATCTTGATTCTCATCCACACATCTAAGTAAGACACCATCATGATTCTTCCAATATAATTCTCCTTGAATAATTATGTATTTGATAGCAAGTAGTTTTAAAGTCCTTTTCTGACTATCACTAAGATGGGAAGGACAATTCAAATTTTGCAAATGATGTACAATATCCTTGTACCATTCAGATTCTGACATGTTAACAACTTCATCTTGAACTACATTTACCTGGCATGCCTCCAAATTTGACTGGGTCATCAACTTAGCTAAACCTTGTCCCCTTACCAACTTTGTGATTTGTATCTCAATGTTGAATTCTTGCAACTTGTTAATCCACCTGCATCTTCTTCCTGTCACCTCTTGCTAAGTGAAAATGTCTTTGACTGCTACATGGGGCACATAGGCAACTATCTGAGATCCTACTAAATATGGCCTAAAACTTTTGACTGCTTTAACCAATGCATATGCCTGCTTCTCCATGATAGCATACTTTAATTCAGCTACCTACAATGACATGCTAAAGAAAGCAATAGGTTGCTCAAAACCATCTTCATTTTTCTATAATAAACATGCAGCAATAGTGTGAAAAGAAACAAATGAGAACAACTGAAGTGGCTTAGAAAAATCAGGAGATTTCAACACAAAAGCCATCTTTATAGCTTCTTTAATGTTCTGAAATGATTTAGTTGCTTCACTTCCCCATTTGATGGTTTCACCCTTCTTCAACATTTTAGAAATATCTTTTGTAGTCTCTGCAAAGTTAGGAACAAATCTTCTAACAAAGTTAATTTGTCCAAAGGAGGACTGAATACCTTTCACTGTTTTGGGAATTTGAATCCTGTCAATTGCAACAACCCTTTCAGGATCAATCCTAACTCCATCCTTGAAAACAATGTGTCCCAATAGTTTTCCTTCCACTACCCCGAAAGCACATTTCTTTGGGTTAAGTGAAATTCCATATTCTAATGCTCTAATAAAGATTTGTTCTAGATGCATGCCATGTTGCTCTTCCTTCTTTGAATAGGCAGTTAAATCATCCTGATATACAACCAAGATTGAGTCAATCAATCCTTCAAAAACAACATCCATAGCCCTCTGAAATGTAGCACCTGCATTTGTTAGTCCAAATGACATTCTTACATATACATAAGTTCCCCATGGAGTGGTGAAGGTAGTCTTGTATTGTTCAGATTCTTTCACCTTCACCTGATTATATCCTGAAAATCCATCCATCATGGATAGAAGCTCACGACTAGTCACCTTTTGGCACATAGCCTCCATGTTTGGCAATGGATAATTATCCTTCAAAGAAGATACATTCAGATTTCTAAAGTCAACACAAAGTCTTATATCACCATTTTTCTTTCTAATTGGGACAAGATTGGACACTCAAGTTGAATGTTTGATAGGGACAATTATTCCAGCCTCCCTAAGCTTTACAAGCTCTTGCTGCATTTTTGGAGCCAAAGTGGGGTTAATAGGTCTTTGTTTCTGTTTGAATAGCTTAGCTCTAGGCTTCAATGGCATTGTTGTTCTCAAAATCAGCTACGCTCATTTTGTAGACAACCCCACGAAACTTGTCCGTTTCGTGAATCTACACTCTAAGCTCGCAAATCGAGAAAAGATTTTCTTGTTCTCGTGCGAGGTCAGTTGACATTTTAAAACTCATTTGCGACGTTTCCTTGAATTAATTTCTCGATATTTGCGAGGAAAATCCAAGTCGTAAACTGGTTAGGATGTTAATTTTAGTCATTTTTTTTTTAAGTTTGTAAATTTTTTACTCTTGATATGCAAGAGCGGCAAAATTTGCCGCTCTTACATATTACTTAGCTAGTTTTTTGTTTTTGATGTAACAACGGTGAAATTTGCCGCTATTACATCGCTTTGAGTTCAAATGTGCGAGGGCGGTAAAATTCGCCGCCATCGCATATGTCTTTTATCGGGGTGATCAAACATGTAACGGCGGCTAAAATCGCCGACTTTGCATATTGATTGATTCAAATGTCGTAGCGGCCCAAATTGCCGCCCGAACGAGATCTTCGGGATTCTGCCGTCGAGTGCCATTAATGGCCACTCGTGCCAGGCGTTCCAACTCTGGTTTTAGCCTTTTTAAAGCATTTTTCCCCTTGCCACTCGTCATTCCTTATTCACAAGTCTTCTGCGCGACTCACTCGACGCTTGCTTGATCACACCATTCCGATTCACCGACGGATCTATCCTTAGGGTTTCCACTTCAAGCACGGGTAAGTTTCACCTTTCCTTCGTCGTTCTACCTTTCCTTTAAAGTTTATCATAGGTTTGTTGGTGTTTGATGTTTGTTTTTAGTTTTATTTACGTTTCGTTTTTGTTTAGAGTGTTGTTTTTGTTTTGTGTTATCGACCCTGTGGAAACCCTAGGTTTTACTCCCGAAAACCTGAGGGTTTGTATTGTATTGATACTCCAAACCCTCGCACACATCCCATTGACGGCCGATTTCGCCGAGCCTGCTCGGAGACCATGTAACCCTTGCCAAGTGATAAAACGGCGAACATCTCGACCTCCGCACATAAACTCAGACTTGCAGATGTTATCAAATGTAATGTCGGCGAAATTCGCCGCTCGTACATATATGGAACCCCCATGTGGTGTCGGTAAAAATCGCCGACGGAACATCGAAAAGAAATGAAGTTACAACTGGTTATCAAATGCAGCGTCAGCGAAAATTGCCGCTCATACTCCAACACACCTTCTTCCTGCATGAACGGTAAATTTTGCTGCTCTTACCAAACAAACCTCCGCTTTCCTATTTCCTGCATCGACGGCGAAAATTGCCGCTCCAACCATCTCACTCTTCTCTCAAACTGCATAGGCGGCAAAATTCGTCGCCGATGCAAATGGACCAAAACCCTCATATGCAAGGGCGGCGAAAATTGCCGCCCGTGCAAAAATATCTCAAATTTTCCTAACACTGGAAAATTTCCAATTTCATTTTCCCGAGCCCGCTTCTCCTCTGATCCTTGGCCAGCTCGCACTATAGCCCTTTTTCAAGCGCACTCCCATAGTCGTGATCGTCAACATGCAATTTTCCTAGATTGCCCATATTTTCCCTGATTGCATGATCATGATTTCTGTTGCAGTTTCTTCTGCGGAGCTCCTTTTGACGTCAAACTTCTTCACGGTAAAAGTTCGTCCCAATGACTGACTTGTCCCCGAAGAAGGCAAAAGCTATGAAGTACAAATATCAAGGTGTTTTCCCAATCACCTCAGTCCACTCTAATGTTGAAGATATTAGAGATACAGAGATTGGCCATGTTGATATGGCTGAGTTTGTAGAGAGAACCAAGTCGAGCAACCCCAGTGCTATGATGAGGAAAATAGTGGAAAGTAATATTCATCTGGTATCCTCCTTCCCAGTGGCGGCTCACAATACAGAATTTGTTCTTCAGTGCGCCCATTACTACAACAAAGATATCAGAGCTGTGGTAGACGCCAGTGGTAATGTAATAATCAGGTTGGATCCTGAGTTCATTGACAAGGTGTTCATGTGTCCTCCTGCAACAGAGGTGTTGAAGCTTGATTTCATCGAAGCTCAAAAGGAATATGACAAGAATCCAGAGAAGGCGAAGAAAGTAATCAACAACAAATGGTTGAAGATTGCAAGGTCAAGTTTGTCCAGATGGCCACGCAGCTTCCCTCGAAGTGATTTCGTGGAAGAAGTTGGTGACTTGATTACTCTTCTCAGCAGGATAAGAGGTTTGTCTTCCTCTTCACAATTTCAGGAATGGATGTATCCCTTCATTAAGGTCATACTCCAAGGCAAGCAGGTTATTTTCTGGGGAGAGCAAATCAGTAACGCTTTGCATGATCAGCTGACGAAGGTATCCACTACCTCCAAGTTCTTCATGACTTCCTACCTGGTATACATTGCAGCCTCCATGAGGATTTTTCCAGGATTGTCGTCAGAAGGGGATAGAAGAGTAGTCCCAGTATACCAGTACTATTCTCAGCTAACGTTGAAAGGCTCAATTCACCATTTCAGGAGAGTGAATGATGCATTCTTTGCTGTATTCTTGTGTCTTTTCAATCCCCAACTGGAGCAGAGAAGAATCTCAGATGAGGCATGGACAGTGGTTAATGGTTTTGGTTGTATGTTTTTGCAATTTCCATCTTTCTCCTACTTGAGGGTTGGCTTTTTCCAAGGCTACCCTTATATGCTTCCAAGGTTTCCTTCAGATAGATTGGTCCTGATGGAGTTGTGCAGGCAAATGATTGTCGTGCATAACAAACAGATGGAACTCAAGAAGCCCGGATTCAGATTTCCCGTAGAAATCGGCAGATACTCAGTATTGACTGCCGCAAAGGCAAGAGCTATGGAGACAGAGATGCAGTTGGTCACCATGAAGCAATTCAAGAGGAGACCAAAGTTTGATTACCGGGGTGTAAAGGATAAAATCAAGAGGAAAACACAGTTCCATGAACCCATGGTGGAAGATGTCTGGATAGATTTGAGAATAGAGGAAGACATCAGGAAACTGGACTATAGCAGGCTGTCTCTAGAGCAAATTGAATACCTAGGACTTGCTGATATCCCAGAGGACCTTGTGGATGATGGCAAATTGGTTGATGCCAAGTATGAAGTAGAACAGATAGCTGGTACTCCTCTACCGCCAATCCAATGGTCCCAAAAGGAGCTGACTTCCCTAAGGAAGAGATTTGAACCCATATTGGCCAACACCAATAAGTGGCTGGAAGATAAAGGAATTACGCTGAAGGAATTCCTCACTGGTTTAGAAACTGAAGTGCAAGAGCAGACTGGTAAGAGGGTTGAAAACAGAACGAAGAATAAGAGTGATGCTCCATCATCCTCTAAAACACATAAACCTAAAATCAGATTTGTGACAAAGAAAGCAAAAGTTGTTGAGAAGGAACCTGAAGTGAAAGATATGGAAGTTGAGGAGCCAGCAGCCGAAGATCCAACAACTGAAGAGCCAGCTACAGAAGAGATGGATGTCGAAGACAAGGGGTCAGAGCAACAAGATAAAGAGGCTTTGTCTCCACAGCAGAATACACCTGTTGCAGCCCCTGTGCCTGCTTCCCCCATTATCATTCCTTCCTCTGAATCCCCCTCTCCTCCTAAGATAATTTTTGATAATCCCCAGGGCACTTTTGAAAATGTTCTCCATTCTTCTGATTCAATTCCTAGTTTGTCTTCTTTGTCATTTGATATAGGAGATACTTCTATGTTTGATCATTTTGTGATGAATACTGAGCAAGTATCAAGTGCTAATGTAACAGGTGCGGTTTTTACCAACACCCCGCCTATTGTTTCTACCACCAGCACAAGTACAGTCCCAGTAACACCAGTGGTAGGAATGGACTCCAATGTGAATACTTCTCTGCTACCACCTTGGTTGTCAGCTTACACGCCAAAGAGGAAAAAGCAAGTCATCTCTCTAGATGATTTTGATTTCACTAAGCTGGCACCTGCAAAACCTAAGGCTCCGAAGAAACCAAAGATCCTTTCAAGGGTACTTGAAGATAAGGGGCATAAAATTTTGGAGATAGCAAAACCCCCACAGGATGCAACTGTTGAAAATTTTGACATGAATGACTATTCTATTTCTAGAGTGGAATTGGGCAAAATCACCCATGAAAGCGCTAAAAATGATATGCAGTCAGCCATGGACATCCTGATCCAGAAATTCGACAGGGAAAAAGAAATGAAAGACTACTACAAGGCAAAAGCAGAACAGCTGACTGCAGTGGTAAGAAAGATCACGTTGAATTCAGAAGCAGTTACTCCAGAGGCCGTATCTGTAGAAGACCCCGTCATCCTGAAAGCGGAAAAGACTCACCTCCGAGGGAAAGTAGTTGAAGAATACTTGGACAGAATGCGAGCCCAGGGAATCTCTTTGCTCAAGGAGGTATTTGAGAAAACGGACAAGATGAGGAAAGTAAGAGCAGAACTCAATGATCTCATTGATGCCATCTCTCATGATATTGAACACACAGAGGATACTCATGATAAGTGGGTTGAAATGAGGAAGCTGAAAATGAGCACTTTACTATCCATTGGTGCCATTTCCAACAGGGATTCATATATAGAGACAAAGGAAGCTCTAATGTACAGGAGCAATGTGCTAAGAAATTTGATCAAGGATCTCGAAGCTGCAAAGGAAACCAGTGAAGAAAATGATGTTAACATTTTGCATAAGCTGGAGGAGTTGCCTTGTAAATTGGTATCACAGGATAACCAGTTTCTTTCTGCAGAAGAAATGGTTAAGGAATTTGAGGACATGTTTCAGCAGGAGTTTGAAGACAAGGTATTTTCAATAACTTCTGTGGACAGCATATTAGACAACCAGTTAACCTTGGACAATTTGAAAACCAGGTTAACCAATCATGCCAAGTCAATCACTACAGTAAGGGATGCCGTAGTGAGGGCCAGGATGATCTTCAAAAACACATTCAAACCAGATAGCATTGAAATACAGGCGACCTTCACTATGTATGATGACGACGTGAGAAAAGGTGGTGACACAAGTTGAAGTAGCTGGTTTTTCCCTTAGTTTATTTTCTGATTCCATATGTACTTTTAAAACAGTTTTGGACATTTTTACATGTACATTTTTGATATGCAATTACATGTAAAAAAATAGGAAGTCCCAAGTCAATAAGGACTCCTATTTTTGAATAAGTCAAAGTAGTTGTAGATTTCCTAGATTTTCTCAAGGTCTTTCCCTATAAATAAAGGGGACCTCTTTTGTAAATATTATCTTTTATCTATTGCAAGAAAACTCTGGCGAATTGAAAAGCAAATCGAGACTTTGTGCTTATTGTGAAAATCAATATTCAAATATTCATCAATACAAGAAAGCAAGTTCAATTCCAATCTTTGTCTTGGGATTATTTGTGTTGTGATAGTTTTGTTCTTATGTCTTGCTATCATAATCTTAATTGATAATAATTGAGTGGTGGAGTTTGTTTCAAGTGATTGAAGAGCGCTCTAAATTTGATTCTGATAAACTTTGTGTTATCAAATCGGTTGTGGGTTATATGTTCATGTTTGTGACAATACAACAGTTTGGGGACTTTGTGCTGCAAGTTGTTATATTTGAATTACTTTTATCATATTGAAGAGGAGTGAAGACTTTGAGCTGCATTCTGCTTCAAAGAGTTCTGGTTACAAGTAGTGAGTGAAGTAACGGAAAACTTTGTGTTTCTGTGATATTGTGATAATTTGTAAGTTTTATATCAAGAGTTTGAAGTATAAACATCTATTCTGAAAAAAGAGAATGAGATGAGATGGAACCACCACCAAGATAGTTTTTAGTGTATATACATTTGATAAGTTGTTTGATTTGTACAAGTTAAGTAATCAGAGGGAACCTCCCCTTGCTGAGAGGAGAGACTTTGTCTCATCATAGCTGTGGTTGATATACCCATTTTGCCGTTAGCGAGTTAACGACAAAATATTCACCCAACAGTTTTTTGGCGACTCTACTGGGGAAGGAACGCGCAACTTGAAGCCTCACGCTTCGAGTTGAAGCATTTTTCAGTTCTTTTCCATTTTTCTTGCAAATATTGTGGTTAGTATAATACAGTCTGGCAGATTCCCGGTACACCAGAAGTAAGAGGGCTCAGGGTATTATTGATCCTGCATTTGCATTAATGCGGCAGAATAATTTTGGATTCTTAACTCCACGACCTCGTCTTCAGCGCACCAGGAGTTTTCCCCCTACAAACACCAGGTCTCCAATACCAGGTGAAGTTTCTATTGCCAGTACTAATAGAGTTTTGGCTGTTCATACACCACCAAGGTTTGCTATACCACCTTTCAACCGGCGCATCATGGCAGCCCAAGGCCCTTGGGGTAATACCTTTGGCCCTCTAAACTTGACCCCACCATTACATGAATTACCTCGTAGTTCAAGAAAGAATTTCCCCAAATTCTATGGTGACGGAAAAGTTCATCCTGATGAGCACATTGCGGCTTTCTGTATAGCCTGCAGTGTAATAGGTGTCGAGCACGAAGACGTGGCTGTGCGACTCTTTGTAGAAACACTACAAGGCGCTGCTACAGATTGGTTCTATCACCTCCAAGCCCAAACCATAACAAACTGGGCTACTCTCAAAACTAAGTTCGAGGCCAGGTTCAAACCTGCGGAAGATGCTCATGCGTTGTTAGCACAGCTGACACAGATGAAAAAGGAACCTCAGGAACCAATGCGAGATTTCATCGCTAAGTTCAACAAATTGAGGAATAGGATTCCCACTACCGCTGAGCCCACAGCGGAGAATCTCAAATGTTTCTTTATTAATACACAGCTTCCGGAGGTGAGTTTCCTATTGAGGCGAGCTGCTCCTACTGATCTTGCTGCGGCTCAGATTCTGGCAACAGAGGTAGAAGATGATCTTATCCTGGCCGGTAAGATAAGAAGGGATGCTAATAGAAACAAAAGCTCCTCTTCTACTGAAAACCATTCCACAAGCACCACGGATCCCATGGTGCAAAAGCTAGCAAATGAATTGCTGGCTCTCAAGAGACAAATGTTCCAAGGAATATCTGCACCTCCTTCTTACCGAGATATACCCAGGAGGACATTCCCAAACAATTCATATCAAGGCAATGCTGCTAGGAATCAAGGACAGCAAAACCGTCTTCCTCCTACTCAGGGGAAGCTTGCTATTGAGGCAGCGCCGGTCAACTCTGCTGTTGGCTACTATGAAGCCGAGAATGAACTCTCTTTCCAACCTGAGTTGGAATATGAAAACGGTGCTAATCTCTTCACAGAAGGAGAAGAAGAGTTAGCTGGCGACTCTACCATCAGCTTTCTGAACTACCAGGACGAAGCTGAAAAGGGAGAAGTGAGTGAAGGAGCATATGCTGTTTTCACTAGGTCTCAAAATCAGTCAGCTCCTCAAGCTGATAAAGGGAAGGCGAGAGAAGAATCTCAACTGGCGATTTCGATTGCTAAACGGGGGACTCCACTACCTTTCCAGTCAAAAGACCCAGTGGTTAATAAACAGGTAAGTGTTTCTAATGAATTTGCACCCTCCACTTCTAATCCTCAGACTAGTGTTGTTTCAACCAAAAATCAAAATGATGGTTTTTCTTCCTCCGTATCTAATTCTTTTCAGCAGTTCGATATAATAGACCATGCTAGGAGAACTAAGATACAAATGTCTGAAGTTGAATATTTACAGGCTAATCCTGAACAATTTGATAGATTAGCCAAATATGTCAAAAATAAGACCGTCCCTGCAGGACAAGAGTTTCCCAAAGCTACTCATGACTCCTCTAAAAGTAAACCTACCCAAAACAATCTTGTTACTACTCCCCCTGAGGTTTCTGGAAAAATTGAACCCTTCTATGTTTCCCTATTAGTAAATGGCCATAAATTGAGCAATTGCGTAATAGATTCTGGAGCCTCAGACAATGTGATGCCTGCTAAGGTAGCAGATGCCCTTGGCCTCACCTTAACCAAAACTTTTGGGAGGTGTTTCTCTATGGAGAATAAGCAAGTTCCACTTTTGGGTCAAATCAAAGACGCCCAATTTGCATTTGCAGCTTTTCCGGATAAGAGAATCAAGATGACAGTCTTGGTAGCCGATGTTCCAGCTTCATATGGCATTCTTCTTGGACGTAATTTCTGCAAAGATGTGGGTGGTGAGTTGAACATGGATTTGTCTGAAGCTAGGATACCTGTTAAAGGTGTCATGCAGAAATTGCTTCCTGAGAAGGAAGCGAAATATATTGTTACTCAAACATCAAACCCCAAAGCTCAAATTTTGTTTGAATCCTCAGGAATGGGTAACTATTTTCTATCTACTGAAGATTGTTCCGATTCATCAGATGAGGCTACATCGGGTGATAGCTCCGATATGTCAGATGGAAACTCAGAGGAGTTTTCAGACGAAAGTTCAGGTAAAGATATAGCAATTCCAGATTCTTCCCTCACCGATGAAGAGGAGTCTTCTGATCAGAGAAAGTCCAAGAAATCAAATTCTGATGGAGTCTAGATTTTGGAATTTGATGGCAGTTGTTCTTCTACCGGTTCTGGAGCCGGAGTGGTTTTGATATCGCCACAAGGTGATATTTTGCCTTTTTCATACAAGCTACAATTTGACAATACCAATAACACCGCCGAATACGAGTCCTTGTTGCTCGGATTGGAAGCGGCGCGTGCCAGAGGTGTTAAGATCCTTCATGCTCAAGGGGACGCCGAATTGGTGGTTTGTCAAGTAAGAAATTTGTACCAAACAAAAAATGAAAGGTTGAGACACTATCGCAATCGCGTATGGGATTGCATTGAAGATTTCGATGCTTTCAATATTTCAGCTGTACCAAGAGAGTTCAATGACCGTGCAGATTCATTGGCTGTTTCCGCCACTCTCATGGTGCCTCACAAAGATTTCAAAGGAAATAAGTACACTATTGAACTGGTCTTCCGACCAAGTGTACCTGATAACGCTGACCATTGGCAGGTGTTCAATGGTGACAATCAGATCATTGCTTTCCTGGAAAAGATGGATAGTTTTGATGAGCTTTACTTTGAAGGAAGTGAATCACCACCTCGTGAATATGTTTCTGAGGTAGATTCACAGACTGGCGAAGAATTTCTACAGTTGAAAGGAAATAAAATCCCAAAAGGATTGGTTTCCCTTGAGAGGCTCTTTGATAAACATGACAGGTATATCAAGCAGCGGCAACAACAGCAGGATTCGAATTCCTCCATGGAATTTGAACAGGTCAATTTGGGTACAGAAACAGATCCTAAGATGGTCAACATCGGAAAATGCTGCACTGCTGATGAAAGATTCAAATTCATTACTCTCCTCCGCCATTACATTGATGTTTTGGCTTACTCCTATGATGATCTGAAGTCTTTCAGGCCTAAGGAGGTTCGACACGAAATTCCCCTCAAAGCTGGATCGTTGCCTTACAAACAGAAGCAGAGGCAATACAATCCAAAGATATCAGGTACGATTCTTTCTGAAATTCAGAAGATGCTGAATGCGAGGATTATCTTTCCAATTCATCATTCCACATGGATTTCAAACATAGTACCTGTAAGGAAGAAGAACGGAGAAATCCATATCTGTGTTGATTTCAGAAATCTCAACCAGTCTTCTTTGAAAGATAACTACCCTTTGCCCATCATGGACCAAGTATTGCAAATAGTAACAGGTTCAGAAATGCTATCTATGTTAGATGGTTTTTCAGGGTACAATCAAGTGGAGGTAAATGAAGCTGATCAGTTCAAGACCGCCTTCACCACACCGCGGGGCACATTTGCATATCGCAGAATGCCTTTTGGTCTAATCAATGCTGGCGCAACATTTCAGAGAGCGATGGATCTTGCTTTCAGAGATGAAATGGGTAAGTTCATCGTGGTGTATCTCGATGACTTGACTGTGTTCTCCAAAAACCGTCATGATCATGCACATCATTTGCGACAAGTGCTGGAGCGCTGTCAGCAAAATGGTATTTCACTCAATCCCAAGAAGTCAGTTTTTGGGGTAACGGAAGGCAAGCTTCTCGGACACATTGTATCCCGAGAAGGTACTAAGATCGACCCGGAGAGGGTCAAATCTATTCAAAGTCTCACTCTGCCAGCAAGTAAGACTGCTGTTCATTCTTTCTTTGGAAAGGTGAATTTTCTGCGAAGGTTCATTCCTGAGTTTGCAGAAAAAACCCGTCACATTGTTAATATGATGAAGGGTAAAGCCACTTTCCATTGGACTGCGGAAGGTAAGGAAGCATTCGAGGATATCAAGAGAGCTATTGCTCATGCTCCGGTTCTTGTTTGTCCTGACTACACTAAGGATTTCCTAGTCTATAGTTACGCTTCAGAACACACACTTTCAGCTATTCTGGTTCAGTAGAATGAAGAAGGCGTTGAATCCCCCATATCATTTATGAGTTGTCCTCTCAAAGCTCATGAATTGAAGTATTCGAATATGGAGAAGCATGCCTACGCCGTAGTCAAAGCGGTTAAGCATTTCAGGTTCTATATTCTAAATTCACACACTGTTGTCATGGTGCCTGATACAACAGTCAAATCCATCCTAACTCAACAAGAGTTCGGAACAAAGAGAGGTAACTAGATCGCTAAAATTCAAGAATTCGATCTGGATATCAAGCCTACCAAGCTTGTGCGGGGTAAAGGTTTGTGTCAATTGATCGCAGACAACGTTCCAAAAGAGACAGGGGACGAAGAAGAAGAAGTTGTGGACACGCCAACTGTTCTTTTTGTTACTACAACTGACGAGTGGTATTCCAATATCGCTCATTTCCTTACCTATGGTGAGTGCCCTTCTCACTTGTCTTATAAGGAAAGGAGAACTGTCAAGTTAAAAGCTGCTAACTACGTCCTTTGGGACAATGGTTTGTACAAGAGAAGTCTTGACGGTGTATTTTTACGTTGCGTGGATAAAGCGCAACAAGGTAAACTTTTGGAGTCTTTCCACAATTTGGCTTGTGGTGGACATTTTTCAGCACCTGTAATGGCTCACAAGATTTTGCGAGCTCGGTACTATTGGCCCACACTATTCCAAGATGCGTACAATTGGGTACGCAGGTGTGAGTTATGCCAGCAGTTTGTTGGGAAACCAAAATTGGCAGCCTTACCTCTCAAACCAGTGGTGATTGAGGAGCCTTTTCAGCAATGGGGTATTGACTTCATTGGTGCAGTGAACCCATCATCAAGTGCCGGACACAACTATGTCCTCACAGCAACAGACTATTTTACCAAATGGGTGGAAGCTATTCCAGTCAAACACGCCACTTCAGAGGTGGTATGCAGTTTTCTTAAAGAAAACATTATTTCCAGGTTTGGAATCCCAAACAAGATTGTAGCAGACAATGCTACTTGTTTTTCCTCTTATGAGATCACTAAGTTTTGCTACGAGCATGGGATCACTCTTTCCCATTCTTCAGACTATTATCCGCAGGGGAATGGTCAAGCAGAATCAAGCAATAAGAATCTGGTCACTATCATCAGGAAGCTGGTTGATGAGAATCAGAGAACTTGGCATAAGGCATTGTTTGATGCTTTATGGGCAGATAGAATTACACCCAAAAGAGCAAAAGGCATGTCGCCATTTCAGCTTCTATATGGTCTGAATGCGAAGATACCGATCACCTTGGAATTGCCAGCATTGAAGTTGGTAAAGGCATTGGAAGATAGAACTTTTGATAGTTCTATTGATAAAAGGATCATGTATTTGGCCGAACTTGAGGAGCAGCGCACTGTTGTGGTGGACCGTATTGCTGAGCACCAAAATCAAGTAAAGAGACTCTTCGACAAGAAGGCAAAGGCTCGTGAGTTTCAGGTTGGAGATCAAGTCTTGTTGTGGGACAAGAGGAGAGAACCAAAAGGAATGCACGGAAAGTTTGATTCCTTGTGGAGAGGTCCATTCACCATTCATCAGTTCTGTGGTGAAAACAGTTTCTTGCTGGAGTATCAAGATGGGACACCATTCTTGTTGCCTCACAGTGGACAACATCTGAAGCATTTCAATCCTTGAAGTTTCAGATAAGTTAAATTGTACATTCGTATAGTTTTGTGTTTCATTTTTGTGTGTTTTCGTTTAGTCTTTGTGTTTCTTTCTTTTTAGCTTGACTCTATAACCCAATGGCATGGATGAAGGCACTTAGAGACTGGATTCTACTCCCCTCAATCGTTTCAAAGTTCGATTGAAGGAAGTTCCCCAGTTAGAGCCAGCTGTTGTTCTCAAAATCAGCTACGCTCATTTTGTAGACAACCCCACGAAACTTGTCCGTTTCATGAATCTACACTCTAAGCTCGCAAATCGAGAAAAGATTTTCTTGTTCTCGTGCGAGGTCAGTTGACATTTTAAAACTCGTTTGCGACGTTTCCTTGAATTAATTTCTCGATATTTGCGAGGAAAATCCAAGTCGTAAATTGGTTAGGATGTTAATTTTAGTCGTTTTTTTTTTAAGTTTGTAAATTTTTTACTCTTGATATGCAAGAGCGGCAAAATTTGCCGCTCTTACATATTACTTAGCTAGTTTTTTGTTTTTGATGTAACAACGGTGAAATTTGCTGCTATTACATCGCTTTGAGTTCAAATGTGCGAGGGCGGTAAAATTCGCCGCCATCGCATATGTCTTTTATCGGGGTGATCAAACATGTAACGGCGGCCAAAATCGCCGACTTTGCATATTGATTGATTCAAATGTCGTAGCGGCCGAAATTGCCGCCCGAACGAGATCTTCGGGATTCTGCCGTCGAGTGCCATTAATGGCCACTCGTGCCAAGCGTTCCAACTCCGGTTTTAGCCTTTTTAAAGCATTTTTCCCCTTGCCACTCGTCATTCCTTATTCACAAGTCTTCTGCGCGACTCACTCGACGCTTGCTTGATCACACCATTCCGATTCACCGATGGATCTATCCTTAGGGTTTCCACTTCAAGCACGGGTAAGTTTCACCTTTCCTTCGTCGTTCTACCTTTCCTTTAAAGTTTATCATAGGTTTGTTGGTGTTTGATGTTTGTTTTTAGTTTTATTTACGTGTCGTTTTTGTTTAGAGTGTTGTTTTTGTTTTGTGTTATCGACCCTGTGGAAACCCTAGGTTTTACTCCCGAAAACCTGAGGGTTTGTATTGTATTGATACTCCAAACCCTCGCACACATCCCATTGACGGCCGATTTCGCCGAGCCTGCTCGGAGACCATGTAACCCTTGCCAAGTGATAAAACGGCGAACATCTCGACCTCCGCACATAAACTCAGACTTGCAGATGTTATCAAATGTAATGTCGGCAAAATTCGCCGCTCGTACATATATGGAACCCCCATGTGGTGTCGGTAAAAATCGCCGACGGAACATCGAAAAGAAATGAAGTTACAACTGGTTATCAAATGCAGCGTCGGCGAAAATTGCCGCTCATACTCCAACACACCTTCTTCCTGCATGAACGGTAAATTTTGCCGCTCTTACCAAACAAACCTCCGCTTTCCTATTTCCTGCATCGACGGCGAAAATTGCCGCTCCAACCATCTCACTCTTCTCTCAAACTGCATAGGCGGCAAAATTCGTCGCCGATGCAAATGGACCAAAACCCTCATATGCAAGGGCGGCGAAAATTGCCGCCCGTGCAAAAATATCTCAAATTTTCCTAACACTGGAAAATTTCCAATTTCATTTTCCCGAGCCCGCTTCTCCTCTGATCCTTGGCCAGCTCGCACTATAGCCCTTTTTCAAGCACACTCCCATAGTCGTGATCGTCAACATGCAATTTTCCCAGATTGCCCATATTTTCCCTGATTGCATGATCATGATTTTTGTTGCAGTTTCTTCTGCGGAGCTCCTTTTGACGTCAAACTTCTTCACGGTAAAAGTTCGTCCCAATGACTAACTTGTCCCCGAAGAAGGCAAAAGCTATGAAGTACAAATATCAAGGTGTTTTCCCAATCACCTCAGTCCACTCTAATGTTGAAGATATTAGAGATACAGAGATTGGCCATGTTGATATGGCTGAGTTTGTAGAGAGAACCAAGTCGAGCAACCCCAGTGCTATGATGAGGAAAATAGTGGAAAGTAATATTCATCTGGTATCCTCCTTCCCAGTGGCGGCTCACAATACAGAATTTGTTCTTTAGTGCGCCCATTACTACAACAAAGATATCAGAGCTGTGGTAGACGCCAGTGGTAATGTAATAATCAGGTTGGATCCTGAGTTCATTGACAAGGTGTTCATGTGTCCTCCTGCAACAGAGGTGTTGAAGCTTGATTTCATCGAAGCTCAAAAGGAATATGACAAGAATCCAGAGAAGGCGAAGAAAGTAATCAACAACAAATGGTTGAAGATTGCAAGGTCAAGTTTGTCCAGATGGCCACGCAGCTTCCCTCGAAGTGATTTCGTGGAAGAAGTTGGTGACTTGATTACTCTTCTCAGCAGGATAAGAGGTTTGTCTTCCTCTTCACAATTTCAGGAATGGATGTATCCCTTCATTAAGGTCATACTCCAAGGCAAGCAGGTTATTTTCTGGGGAGAGCAAATCAGTAACGCTTTGCATGATCAGCTGACGAAGGTATCCACTACCTCCAAGTTCTTCATGACTTCCTACCTGGTATACATTGCAGCCTCCATGAGGATTTTTCCAGGATTGTCGTCAGAAGGGGATAGAAGAGTAGTCCCAGTATACCAGTACTATTCTCAGCTAACGTTGAAAGGCTCAATTCACCATTTCAGGAGAGTGAATGATGCATTCTTTGCTGTATTCTTGTGTCTTTTCAATCCCCAACTGGAGCAGAGAAGAATCTCAGATGAGGCATGGACAGTGGTTAATGGTTTTGGTTGTATGTTTTTGCAATTTCCATCTTTCTCCTACTTGAGGGTTGGCTTTTTCCAAGGCTACCCTTATATGCTTCCAAGGTTTCCTTCAGATAGATTGGTCCTGATGGAGTTGTGCAGGCAAATGATTGTCGTGCATAACAAACAGATGGAACTCAAGAAGCCCAGATTTAGATTTCCCGTAGAAATCGGCAGATACTCAGTATTGACTGCCGCAAAGGCAAGAGCTATGGAGACAGAGATGCAGTTGGTCACCATGAAGCAATTCAAGAGGAGACCAAAGTTTGATTACCGGGGTGTAAAGGATAAAATCAAGAGGAAAACACAGTTCCATGAACCCATGGTGGAAGATGTCTGGATAGATTTGAGAACAGAGGAAGACATCAGGAAACTGGACTATAGCAGGCTGTCTCTAGAGCAAATTGAATACCTAGGACTTGCTGATATCCCAGAGGACCTTGTGGATGATGGCGAATTGGTTGATGCCAAGTATGAAGTAGAATAGATAGCTGGTACTCCTCTACCGCCAATCCAATGGTCCCAAAAGGAGCTGACTTCCCTAAGGAAGAGATTTGAACCCATATTGGCCAACACCAATAAGTGGCTGGAAGATAAAGTAATTACGCTGAAGGAATTCCTCACTGGTTCAGAAACTGAAGTGCAAGAGCAGACTGGTAAGAGGGTTGAAAACAGAACGAAGAATAAGAGTGATGCTCCATCATCCTCTAAAACACATAAACCTAAAATCAGATTTGTGACAAAGAAAGCAAAAGTTGTTGAGAAGGAACCTGAAGCGAAAGATATGGAAGTTGAGGAGCCAGCAGCTGAAGATCCAACAACTGAAGAGCCAGCTACAGAAGAGATGGATGTCGAAGACAAGGGGTCAGAGCAACAAGATAAAGAGGCTTTGTCTCCACAGCAGAATACACCTGTTGCAGCCCCTGTGCCTGCTTCCCCCATTATCATTCCTTCCTCTGAATCCCCCTCTCCTCCTAAGATAATTTTTGATAATCCCCAGGGCACGTTTGAAAATGTTCTCCATTCTTCTGATTCAATTCCTAGTTTGTCTTCTTCGTCATTTGATATAGGAGATACTTCTATGTTTGATCATTTTGTGATGAATACTGAGCAAGTATCAAGTGCCAATGTAACAGGTGCGGTTTTTACCAACACCCCGCCTATTGTTTCTACCACCAGCACAAGTACAGTCCCAGTAACACCAGTGGTAGGAATGGACTCCAATGTGAATACTTCTCTGCTGCCACCTTGGTTGTCAGCTTACACGCCAAAGAGGAAAAAGAAAGTCATCTCTCCAGATGATTTTGATTTCACTAAGCTGGCACCTGCAAAACCTAAGGCTCCGAAGAAACCAAAGATCCTTTCAAGGGTACTTGAAGATAAGGGGCATAAAATTTTGGAGATAGCAAAACCCCCACAGGATGCAACTGTTGAAAATTTTGACATGAATGACTATTCTATTTCTAGAGTGGAATTGGGCAAAATCACCCATGAAAGCGCTAAAAATGATATGCAGTCAGCCATGGACATCCTAATCCAGAAATTTGACAGGGAAAAAGAAATGAAAGACTACTACAAGGCAAAAGCAGAACAGCTGACTGCAGTGGTAAGAAAGATCACGTTGAATTCAGAAGCAGTTACTCCAGAGGCCGTATCTGTAGAAGACCTCGTCATCCTGAAAGCGGAAAAGACTCACCTCCGAGGGAAAGTAGTTGAAGAATACTTGGACAGAATGCGAGCCCAGGGAATCTCTTTGCTCAAGGAGGTATTTGAGAAAATGGACAAGATGAGGAAAGTAAGAGCAGAACTCAATGATCTCATTGATGCCATCTCTCATGATATTGAACACACAGAGGATACTCATGATAAGTGGGTTGAAATGAGGAAGCTGAAAATGAGCACTTTAATATCCATTGGCGCCATTTCCAACAGGGATTCATATATAGAGACAAAGGAAGCTCTAATGTACAGGAGCAATGTGCTAAGAAATTTGATTAAGGATCTCGAAGTTGCAAAGGAAACCAGTGAAGAAAATGATGTTAACATTTTGCATAAGCTGGAGGAGTTGCCTTGTAAATTGGTATCACAGGATAACCAGTTTCTTTCTGCAGAAGAAATGGTTAAGGAATTTGAGGACATGTTTCAGCAGGAGTTTGAAGACAAGGTATTTTCAATAACTTCTGTGGACAGCATATTAGACAACCAGTTAACCTTGGACAATTTGAAAACCAGGTTAACCAATCATGCCAAGTCAATCACTACAGTAAGGGATGCCGTAGTGAGGGCCAGGATGATCTTCAAAAACACATTCAAACCAGATAGCATTGAAATGCAGGCGACCTTCACTATGTATGATGACCACGTGAGAAAAGGTGGTGACACAAGTTGAAGTAGCTGGTTTTTCCCTTAGTTTATTTTCTGATTTCCATATGTACTTTCAAAACAGTTTTGGACATTTTTACATGTACATTTTTGATATGCAATTACATGTAAAAAAATAGGAAGTCCCAAGTCAATAAGGACTCCTATTTTTGAATAAGTCAAAGTAGTTGTAGATTTCCTAGATTTTCTCAAGGTCTTTCCCTATAAATAAAGGGGACCTCTTTTGTAAATATTATCTTTTATCTATTGCAAGAAAACTCTGGCGAATTGAAAAGCAAATCGAGACTTTGTGCTTATTGTGAAAATCAATATTCAAATATTCATCAATACAAGAAAGCAAGTTCAATTCCAATCTTTGTCTTGGGATTATTTGTGTTGTGATAGTTTTGTTCTTATGTCTTGCTATCATAATCTTAATTGATAATAATTGAATGGTGGAGTTTGTTTCAAGTGATTGAAGAGCGCTCTAAATTTGATTCTGATAAACTTTGTGTTATCAAATCGGTTGTGGGTTATATGTTCATGTTTGTGAAAATACAACAGTTTGGGGACTTTGTGCTGCAAGTTGTTATATTTGAATTACTTTTATCATATTGAAGAGGAGTGAAGACTTTGAGCTGCATTCTGCTTCAAAGAGTTCTGGTTACAAGTAGTGAGTGAGGTAATGGAAAACTTTGTGTTTCTGTGATATTGTGATAATTTGTAAGTTTTATATCAAGAGTTTGAAGTATAAACATCTATTCTGAAAAAAGAGAATGAGATGAGATGGAACCACCACCAACATAGTTTTTAGTGTATATACATTTGATAAGTTGTTTGATTTGTACAAGTTAAGTAATCAGAGGGAACCTCCCCTTGCTGAGAGGAGAGACTTTGTCTCATCATAGCTGTGGTTGATATACCCATTTTGCCGTTAGCGAGTTAACGATAAAATATTCACCCAACAGGCATCTCATGCTGGAATAAATCCTCTCTATAAGCTTTTAGGTCCTCATATGACTAGGCAAAGACATGCTTATATTTTTTTAATAATGCTATCAACATACTTCTGATATGTGGCTTGAGCTATTTGCCAATATATACTTTTTTGGGGGCCTAATGTGTCCCCAAGTTTATCTCCTCCAAGTCATCCTTGTTCGTAGGAGATGCCTTTGTAACAAATTGGTCTCTATTGTCAAATGCTCTTTCTAGAGCAACTAGCCCTCTGGGGATCTTATTTGTCTTGAGCTAAATTACTTCTTTCCCCAAAAGAGTTTCTTTTCCATCCACAACTTCTATAAAATTTTGAAAATCAATCCCCTGGTTCTCATACTCATATATGCAGTGCAAGAACCTCAACAAGTCTCTATCATCATCAAACACCTCCCAGCTACATACATTATCTGGTACTGCAGGTCTAAGTTAACCTCAACATTTGTAACATCAGACAGAGTTATATCATCTAGCCTTATGGCCACATTAGCCAAAAAATCAGCCATGACATTCTTTGATCTTTCTATGCAGTTTATAGAAAAATCATCAAATAACTCAATTGTATCCCATACATCATGCTTATATTGTTTTAACCTTTTATTTTTTGAAGCATACTTATCTCTCACCTGGGAAACAATTAATTCTAAATCCCCAAATACTTTGAGTGTCTTGATCCCATGCTTCAAAGCAACATTCAATCCTAGCAACAGAGCCTCATATTCTGCAATATTATTTGTGCAGGCAAACTTTAACAGAAAAGAGAATTTCAGAAGCTTACCCTCTGGAGACAAAAACACAACTCCAGCACCAGAACCTTCCTTTGAACAGGCTCCATCAAAATACATAGTCCAGAGACCCTGCTGGTCAAGCTCTTGGGTCAAAAATCTTTCTCTTTATTTCCTTGATCATCTGAGACAACTTTGAAATTCTCATAGTCAGTATCCACAAAACAAATATGCTCATCTAAATCTTGATTTTTAACTGTTTCTAGTGACCTCTCTTCTCTGACCAATTTGACATCTCTACCATTCATTGGGATTATGGCATATGACAAATTTAACTGCATACTTCAACCAATGCTGCCCATCTTCTTGACAACAACATACCATATTGTGGCTTTATGTCAACCACTGTTATATTCATTCTGTAGGTTTTCTCAGGATATGCAGTTAACATAAAATCCACATCCTTCGTGATTCCTATGACCGGCACTTCCCTAGCATCAATTGCATAGCACTTTCCGCATGCCTTATCTATTTTTAACCCAACTTGTTGCATGATTGCCAAAGGCATGCTATTTGTTGATGCTCATGAGTCAAGCATATAATTCTTGATCAGTTTTCCATTGATAATGAGGGAGACATAAAATGGTTCAACCTGAGAAGGGCATTTTGTCATTGTCACCCCTAGAAAAACTTTAGGAACCTCATCTTCATCAATACAGAAGGCCTGTTTCTTACCTCGAGTCTCAACATTCTGCTCGACCTGACAAGCTACTCCTAAAATTAGGGATAATGCTTTATTTATGAAATTTTCAACTTTCATCATTTCCATCAACAGAACAAAGATCTTTACTTGGGATAAAACTTGAGCAATGTGAAAAGGAGCATAATTTTGTATAACAGTTGTAGCTTGAGCCATTGTCTTATTCTTATCCTGAGTTGATCCAGCTTTACTTTTAATGACTTTTTGACTGTCATCCATAACCTAAGAATTCTTATTTTGATCCTCATTTTCTGACCTTTGAGAATCATGACTTGGTTTTTGCTTATTATTGCTCTGTTGTTTCTTATGTGGTTCAGCCTCTTTATGATTATGCACTGGTTGGCTCACAAAAGTGTTCTCTGGCTGGTATGAGTTGCTTACCTGAGCCTTACCTCTAAGGTTGTCATTGCTTTTGACCTGAGCTACTGCCGTAGCTGTGAGAGCTCTAATCTCTTCATAAGAAAGCCTCCTCAAGTTGTTCAAAAGGATGCGTGAGTCTTGAGCATAAGCATAATTATCTTCATCGTCCTCATCACATGAAATTTGCTGGCAGACCTGAGTCCCATAACTCGTGCTTTCATCGGCATCATAAGAAAAATGCTCCCCATTTATGGACAACATATTGACATTATCATCCTCCATACAATGTGGCTCATTACACTCATCACAGGTAACATCATTATTATATAAAGACTGAGCAATCATACATTGCGACTGTGAGTGAGGCATTTGACATATTATGCACCATGGGGTGTCATCAATAATATTAACAACCTTCTTTAAAGGATCAGGAGTTTCCTTAACATTTTGAGCTCTCTAATTAGTGTTGTTATTTGGGAGAATGGGTTTACCATTATGCCAATTAGTGTTATATGGCATATCATGCAATGATGGTCTCTTTTCTTATCTTGGTAAACCTGCCTTTCAGGACCCATCCCCTTTTCATTCTTAGCAAGTCTGTAACTTAGATCCTTAACAACATTTGTCAACTTATCTAATTTTTCTTCAGAAGTAGATGAATTACCTTGAGTACTTTGGGACTTATTTAGATTTTGCAGAATCTTTACATCATCCCTTATGTTTGTTTTAGCAGATGCTTTCCTATTATTCTCAATATTTGTTGCAATTCTAAAAGCATCCCTGAGGCTAGTAGGACCCTTATCTCTTAATCCATAAGCTATTTTAGCATCAAAAGCATTTATGTAGAGCACCACACACATTGGTTCATTAGGCCTCATATGAAAAGGTAGTTTGTTCAACACTTTAGTAAACCTGGCATTAAAATCTGCAACCTGCTCATTCGACCCTTTAGTAATACTAGTGAATTCATTTTAAAAAAAACTTGGGTCAGTTTTGTCACCATATTGTTCTTTAAAGATCCTTTTGAAATCATCCCATGATGAGATACTCTGATCAGGTAGACTTCTATACCACTCTCTAGCTTCATCAAATAAGGACTGTATAAACAATTTCATAAACACATCTTCATGCTCGACCTCAAAGTTGTCCATAACATTCTAAAAGTCTTTCAAATGATCTTCCCCTGACACAGTATTATTTCCTGAAAACTTTGGTACTTGCGGCCTCACATGTTTGTCAATGGGATTAGGGTAGATAGGAATACCATCAAAAACTAACTACCTGAATCTATCCAATTGCATAGGCCATCTTCCAAACTGATTGACATTTGATTCCTATTTACATTCTGATTTCTTATATTGTTCAATGGTACCCTAACATTATTGTATTTTGTCTTTGATCATTCTGTTGATTTTGAGCTTCATTTCTATGTTAGTTTCTCAACACATTTGCATTATCAAGGGTGTGGATTGCATCATGTTGAGCAGTTCTTAGAGCTTGCACTTTTTTTCTTATATCATCTCTAATCTTCAGAGCTTGTAAATATTCTAATTCAGCTCTTAGGCTTTTGATTTCTTCAGCTAACTCTTCATCTTTGGGCATAGAAGAGGATAGTCCCTTTCCATATTGGTCATCATCATCCCTTGGGGACTCAGTTTCTTCAAATCTATCAGAGGGATCTAAGAAAGGGCATTCCTGAAACACCTTTGACCTCACTCTCAAATTAACACCTTGTTGTCTTTCATATACATCCTAGATTTTAGCTTCTTTGTTTGAAAAATAAGTTATTGTCCGCTCTGAAGATCCTGGATTATCTTGGACATTATCATTATTTCTGGGGTTGCGAGAACCTTCTTGACTAGTTTGAACAGTCCCTTTTTGCCTGTACATCATTTTTCTGGGTAATTCTTCAAATAAAGGATTATCAGGGATCTTTTCCCTTGCATACAAATTTCACTTCACCGGTTGGGAGATTTGTTCAGAGTTGCCACCTACAACTAGGAATTATTTTTCACCAGGGTTCTTACACAAAGCATTCCCTAGTGGAGTCACCAAATTTGTTAGTGTTCAATTCGACTGGATGTTACCCAGTTATCCCTACAAAATAGCCATCATTGATCAACAGGATTTTTGGGCCAGGGGCCAACAATACAGGAGATAGACTCTATAAATATCTCCTCTTCTTCTTTAGGCTCTGTAGAACCAAGGGGGTATTCCCTATTCAACATCCATCGGATATGCACATGAACTTACTGGGATGTTGACACAAAACAGATAAATCCTCTCTTATGCAGACCAAAACTGTGAAATAAGTGCAAAGCGGCTAACTTTGGGCCTATGCTCAGTTGTGAATCAGAGGATTTTGGTCCTAAAACTACTTCTAATGTCTTAAATGTTTGTATTTGAAGTTTGAGTTTGTTTTTGTATCTAGATGCAAGACTGGGACCTTGGGTGTAACCTCAATACAAGACCAGACTGGTGCCTATTCAGGGCTCGGAGTCAATATATATATATATATATATATATATATATATATATATATATGTGAATGTTTACCATAGACTTAAAACAATAATCAGATTTCAAGGGGGTTTTTGTAATGTCTGCCTTACAGACACTACCCAAGACTAAGTATTCAGTTGTTTCTACTTACAAACATCCTCACTGCAATATATTCTTCCCAACACTTAACCCAAAACATTTAATCCACTTATTGAGCAGAAGTAAAAGACCAAGTATTCAACATAGCAAACCCATGTCCTAGAATCTCAAACACCCCTTAGCTGTTTAGATTCAAAAGAAGAACACATTCAATTTGGAGACAAATAACAGAATACATGCAATGAAGCATTACTCATTTAAATCAACATGAAACTAGTAAGATTATGCATGAAACATTCAACATATGATTCATAAACTCACAAGACAACCAAAACAAAGCCACCAATGAAGTTGTATCTTATCACAACACCAAAATTTGTCCAGTTTTCAACAACAACCAAAATGAGGCACACACCTTTGATATACTCAGAATGTGCCCTCAACAAAACCATACAATGGTCAAATCAAAATTCTGCCAATTACAATGCACCATGGAATGGTGCCTAAAATAATCAATGCAGTAGGCAGGAGGAAAGGCGAGGAGTGGTTGGACTCAAGCCCAGTGCCGTTATTTGGGGATCTTCCTCTTAAAACTAGTTAGTGGCACATCCATCATTGACCCATGCCTCTGTAATTCTACAATCAATGGTTGACCTATCGGTGTCCTGCGGGAATGCAGCAAACCGCGTGCTCTAGAAGCTTTCCCACCAAGAATGTGCTAGACTTAGGGCACACAACTGAGAGGGGGGGTGAATCAGTTGTGCGAAACTTTCTCAAATTAAACACTTAAATCTTCTTTAGTGATTAGCAGAATATTAATCATGAACCATAATGCTTAAAACAAAAGTAGAAACATATCAACACATAAGACACCAAGATTTTGACGTGGAAAACCTGGTTAAGGGAAAAACCACAGGGTGATTAACCCAAGAATGTATTCTCTGTTAGAAGAATAGAAAGAACAAATGGCACATGCCAATTAGGGCTCACTGCCCGAGCACGCTGCTCACAAGAGGCTCACTACCTACAAGAGACACATTGTCTACAAAGAAATAAGTATCACCTTCATGAACTGGAGAATAACATCTTCACCATGCTTGAATCAGTTCAAAATGACTTCACAATCCCTTATTTATACAAGGCATCAACTTAGGAACAATCATCTAAGTCGGCAAACACCTACAAGAACATCCACAAGATGTGTAATACATCCAGTTGGCCAGTCTCAAGAAGAACACCAATATCCGGTGGTTATTCTTCAAATGCAAATTCTAACTTCAATGCGGACCACCAACATGAACTAGACATGATCTAATGATCATCATAACCTCCCCTGAATCACCAAGAACATCTGCACTTCATCATCCTACTGGAATTCTTCTCTCCTTCATCCAGAGCTTCAAGAACACAGTCTGTCATCACTATCACAAATGAATAGGCTCTTCTGGACCTTTAAACCATGAACCAATCTAGTTGATACTTCACAGTGATGTCCTCAACACTCCCTCAAATCCATAGAATGGGATAATGAAATTCTGGATCTCACCAGACCCATCTGTGACACTCTGTCACCTCTGAACACCTACTGGAACCGGTTCTACTTGAGTGACCATAACTTCTTCAGATCTTCATGCGGACCTTTGAAAACTTGACTAGAGCATCTCTAGACTTATATCTACAAACCCTTTAAACCGTATCCTATGATCCTCAACCTATTGAGGAATTTTACCTTCTTGTCATCACTGTTCTTCACTGTTCTTGATTGAGACTAATTTTCTCAATTTATCCTCAGCACACAACTCATCTAATCCTTCTCATTAATGCAACATGAGTATGTTGACATCAATGACAACACTGGTTAGGCCCATACTTGCAACTATCTCCCCCTTTGTCATTGATGGTAACATATGATGTGAAAAACTATCAAGACAAGAACTTCTCCTTGCTGTTACAACTCCCCCTAACAACAACAACTATTCACATGTCTTCTCTTCCTTTATTGCTCCCCCTTTGATCAACAACCACTTGTTTTTCACATGTCTTCTCTCCCCCTTTGACATCAATGGCAAAGGGCTCATACTTGCAACTCCATTACTTCATAACATACCAGCTGCTCCCCCTGAGTAGTAGCTCCCTATCATCAATCCGGATCACAAGATATGACTGTGATATCCACTAGATTGATGCACATCAGTGCATACTAGTTCATCAGCGAAGGGGCAATAACCCCTAACTTCTCCCTAAGATACTCAAAAGAGTCCTTGGGAAGAGGTTTAGTAAAGATATCTGCAATCTGATCCTTGGAGGGCACATACTCCAATCTAACTTCATCCTTGTTCACTTGCTCTCTTAGAAAGTGAAACTTGATAGATATATGCTTAGTCTTAGAATGCAACACTGGATTCTTAGAAGTATTTATTGCACTTGAATTATCACAGAAAATTGTGATATGATCCTCATATTCTACTTTAATATCTCTTAGCATCTGCTTCATCCACAAAACTTGAGTGCAACTACCTGCTACTGTAATGTATTCTGCTTTAGTTGTAGACAGGGATATTGCCTCTTGTTTCTTGCTTAGCCAAGAAACCAATCTTTTTCCCAAAAAGAATGCTCCACCACTGGTACTCTTCCTATCATCCACATCTCTTGCCCAATCTGCATCAGTATATGCATGAAGAGAAAAATTATGATCTCTAGGATACCACAGACCATACTCAACTGTTCCTTTTAGGTACCTAAAAATTCTTTTGATTGCCATGACATGAGATTCTCTAGGATTAGCCTAGAATCTTGCAACAAGACGAACAACCTGCATTATATCTGGTCTAGTTTGAGTGAGATACAATAATCCTCTAATCATTGATCTGTACTTTGTTTGATCTGCCTTAGGAGAGTCATCATCTTTGCTCAACTTACATCTGGTTGCCATGGGAGTGTTCATTGGCTTTGAATCTTCCATTCCAAATTTTCTCAACAATTCTTTCACATATTTGGTCTGAGAAATAAAGATTCCTTTATTTATTTGAGTAATTTGTGGACCCAAGAAGAAATTCATTTCACCGAGCATTGACATCTCAAGCTCACTTTTCATTTGATTTGCAAAGGTTTTACACACACTGTCTCTTCCTCCAAAGATGATATCATCAACAAATACTTCAACAATCAAGATGTTTTCATGATCAATTTTGAAATATAGGTTACTGTCAGCAGTACCTTTGTTGAAACCAATCTTCAAAAGATGTTTATCCAGTCTTTCATACCAGGCTCTTGGGGCTTGCTTTAGTCCATACAGTGCCTTCTTCAATTTGTAGACCATATCACCATGCTTAGATAATTGAAAACCATCTGGTTGTTCAATATACACTTCTTCTTTTAAGTCACCATTTAAGAAGGTAGACTTGACATCCATCTGATACACCTTGAAATCCATGAAGGCAACAAATGCAAGAAATAATCTGACTGCTTCAATTCTTGCCACCGGAGCAAAGGTTTCTTCAAAATCAATCCCTTCTATTTGAGAGTAGCCTTTGTAGACCAATCTAGCTTTATTTCTGATTACTTCACCAACTTCATTTAGTTTGTTCCGGAAGACCCATTTGGTTCCAATCACATTCTTGTTTCTAGGTCTGGGAACAAGATTCTAAGTGTGATTTTTCTCAATTTGCATCAACTCTTCCTCCATTGCTTTGGTCTAGTTTTCATCATTGCAGGCTTCATTTATTATCTTAGGTTCAATCTTTGAAATCAGACAATATTCATCTAAATTTTGAGCAATTTTCTTTCTAGTTTGCACACCTTTGCTTTTGTCACCTATGATCTGATCTTCAGAGTGGTTCATTCTTACATACCTTGGAACTTTGGGAGTTTCTTGCACTTCTACTTCTTGATCAGGCTCATTCAGACCTATCTCTTCTTCCTGATTTACCGGATCAGTCTGAATTTGACTTTCAGAAGAGGATTGAGCTCCTTGAACCAGAACACCATTCTAATCATCTTCATCATATTCATAAAACCTTGAGGGTTTCTCTATTCTCTCATCAACCTTCACATTTGTACTTTCTATCATCTTTCTTAGTCTCTTGTTATAACACCGGTATGCTTTGCTTTGAGTAGAGTAACCCAAGAATATTCCTTCATCACTTCTAGCATCAAACATGCCTAAATCTTCATCTCTTTTGATGTAACATTTTCTACCAAAGACTCTGAAATATCTTACAGTAGAAGTAATGCCAAACCAGAGTTCATAAGGGGTCTTACCGGTATTGCTTCTGATTTGAACTCGATTAAGAGTATAGACTGCAGTGCTGACATCTTCTCTCCAATAGATCTGAGAAATATTTGCTTCCATCATCATGGTCCTAGATGCTTCCTGGATGGTCCGGTTCTTTCTCTCCACTACTCCATTCTACTATGAAGTCCTCGAAGCAGACAACTGTCTCTTAATTCCATGTTTCTCATAGAATTCTATGAACTCACCGGATTTGAATTCTCCACCTCTATCATACCTTAGACATTTCAACTTTATTCCTATTTCATTCTCTACCATAGCCTTGAATATTTTGAATTTCTCAAGAGCTTCTGATTTCTCCTTTAGAAAGGTTACCCACATCAACCGAGAATAGTCATCTATTAGCAGCATGAAGTATCTATCACCTTGAATACTTCTGGTTCTTTCTAGACCACAAAGATCAGTGTGAACTAAGTCCAATAATCCGGTAGAAGACAGTTCCTTGCTTTTGAATGGACTCTACTTAGCTTACCCAACTGACATTCCTTGCACAAGCTATTAGTAGGTTTCACCAATTTTGGAAGATCTCTTACAACTTGAGTATTGCTTATCTTGATGATATTATCAAAATTCAAATGACACATCCTTCTATGCCATAACCAACTCTGATCAACTTGAACAAATAAGCAACTTTTACCAGTACCAACCAAGTGGAAGATATTACCTTTAGTTTGAGCACTAGATGCAATCTCTATTCCGGATCTTTCAAAGATTTTGCATTTTCCATCCTTGAATTGGAGATCATAGCCTTTGTCCACCAACTATCCAACACTGAGAAGATTGTGCTTCAAACCTTCAACATACAGTACATTACCAGTTTTGTTTCTTCCATTAAAAGAAATAGTTCCTCTTCCTCTGATTCTACCAGCAGAATTATCACCAAACTTCACCACTCCTCCTTCATACCTTTCCAAGTTTATGAACTTATTTTTGTCACCTATCATGTGGTGAGAGCAACCACTGTCAATGACCCGATCATTATTTTCTTCAACTTGGGCAGCCAGAGCTATTTCTACAACTTTATTATTGATAGATACAGAGGATATTGGTTCTTCTTCCTTGATGGCAATAAAGACCCATTCACTTCCAGATTTGTTTTCTGTCTCTGATTCATCATTTGTTACTCCTTCATTATCATCTTCTTCATGAACATAGTAACAATTCTTTTGGAACCTTGATCTGTTAGGATTTGGCTTTGAAAATCTTTCCAGACATCTTGAGGCAAAATGACCAATCTTATTGCAGTTAAAACACTTAAAAGGCAATTTTCCTTCATATTTACCGGATCCTCTTGGCAGTCTCTTTGCAATGAGGGCTTCAAGTTGAGCAGTTTCTACTTCTTCTTCTTCTAGGTCTTTTCTTGCTTTTTCATACCATGACAGTTTCCTTGATGAGTTCTCTCTTGGATCAAATCCTTGTTTACCTTTCACAGAGGCACTGGCTTTGAATGCAGATTTAGTTTTGGGGGGATCATCTCCAAACTCGGTCATTTCAAAAGTAGCCAGTTTGCTAGCCAATTGGTCTCTTGTGACAGTTGTATGGGCTCTGAATTCATCAATGGCAGCAACCTTGATTTTGTAAGAGGCAGGAAGGGATTTGAGAATTTTACCAACAATCTCATTTTCATCCAAGACTCCACAAGAATTTCTAATTCCACAAACCAGCTCATTCACTCTTGGCATAAAAGTGGTAATATTTTCATCATCTCTCATCTTCAGTTTTTCAAATTTCCCTTTTAGACTCTGTAACCTTGCACATTTAACATACTCGTCTCCTTCATGCAAAAGTTCCAGTTTAATCCAGATCTCATAGGCAGTTGGTAGGTCAATAACATTTGAGAGCTCTAAGTCATTTAATGCGCTTAGAAGAGCCTCTTTGGTCCGTAGATTATTTTCAGCATCTGTGATTTCATTTAGGGTTGTCGGACCACCTTGTGGAGGTACATATGCTTTTGTGACCATGGACCAGTATGCCATTCCCATACACTGCAAGTGACATTTCATGTGACCTTTCCAAAGAGAAAAGTTGGTTCCATCAAACTTCAGACTATCCTTCTTGTATGACGATATCCTGGATCTCCTCAAGCGGTTAAGCTCCTTTTAGAGGAACTTAGCTCTGATACCAATTGTTAGACTTAGGGCACACAACTGAGAGGGGGGGTGAATCAGTTGTGCAAAACTTTCTCAAATTAAACACTTAAATCTTCTTTAGTGATTAGCAGAATATTAATCATGAACCATAATGCATTTAAATCAAAAGCAGAAACATATCAACACATAAGACACCAAGATTTTGACGTGGAAAACCCGGTTAAGGGAAAAACCATGGGGTGATTAACCCAATAATGTATTATCTGTTAGAAGAATAGAAAGAATAAATGGCACATGCCAATTAGGGCTCACTGCCCGAGCACACTACTCACAAGAGGCTCACTACCTACAAGAGACACATTGTCTACAAAGAAATAAGTATCACCTTCATGAACTAGAGAATAGCATCTTCACCATGCTTGAATCAGTTCCATTTAAGCCTAATACTTTTGCTCTGCCTTTCACACTTCTCCTCGCTACCACACACTCATCGTCACAAGACACACTTCAAAATGACTTCACAATCCCTTATTTATACAAGGCATCGACTTAGGAACAATCATCTAAGTCAGCAAATGCCTACAAGAACATCTGCAAGATGTGTAATACATCCGGTCGGCCAGTCTCAAGAAGGACACCAATATCCGGTGGTTATTCTTCAAATGCAAATTCTAACTTCAATGTGGACCACCAACATGAACTAGATATGATCCAACGATCATCATAACCTCCCCTGAATCACCAAGAACATCTGCACTTCATCTTCCTACTAGAATTCTTCTCTCCTTCATCCGGAGATTTAAGAACATAGTCTGTCATCACTATCACAAATGAATAGGCTCTTCCAGACCTTTAAACCATGAACCAATCTAGTTGATACTTCACAGGGACATCCTCAACACTCCCTCAAATCCGCAGAACAGGATAATGAAATTCTGGATCTCATCGGACCTATCTGTGACACTCTGTCACCTCTGAACACCTGTCGGAACCGGTTCTATTTGAGTGACCATAACTTCTTCAGATCTTCATGCAGACCTCTGAAAACTTGACTGGAGCATCTCAAGACTTATATCTACAAACCCTTTAAACCGCATCCTCTGATCCTCAACCTATTGAGGACTTTTACCTTCTTGTCATCACTGTTCTTCACTATTCCTGATTGAGACTAATTTTCTCAATATCCTCAATACACAACTCATCTAATCCTTCTCATTAATGCAACATGAGTATGTTGACATCAATGAAAACACCGATTAGGCCCATACTTGCAACAGAATGCCACTGCAGTTGCAAAGCAAACCCTGTATTTGAACATAGCCGTCGATCCTTCTTTGTATCTCCCAAATCTATGGCTCAAATCAAATAGGCAAGTCGCTGGCCAATGAGAATGTGCTACATGGATGCTTCCTTTCCATCACTGACTTTTCTCATTGCAAACATGCATTTTTCCCTTTCCGCCTTTTTTTCCTTTTTTCGCCCTGTATATGCAAACGCATATACATACAACAACCAAATACAAGGCGGACCCCAAAATATTATAGATCAAATTGAAATCAGGTTCGGGTCTGGCTCGTATATTTTCTTTTGCATCTTCGCTTTGTTTATCGCATATACAAACGCAATATACATTCTGCAGACTTCAAATTTTATAAAATAGAATGGAAACATTTTGAAATCCGACCTTGTATCTTCAATCTTTTATATATCGGCATATACAATGCCATATACATGCAATTCGCGGACCCCAACTTTGAATTTGCTGAATTTGACTTTTAAATTAGGCCCGGCTTGTACATATTCCTTTGTATGTTTGCCTTGTATATCGCTTATGCAATGCAAACATACAAGCAAAAACATATATTCATCCGGACTCCAACTCTGAATTAACTACATCGCATACCCTTTCGGGTCTGGCCAATGCATCTCAGGAATGTATATCGCACTTGCATAGTTTGATATACATTCTTCTTTGTATGTTGAACATATACAAACCTTTTGTATGTCTGTGGGCCCCACCTCTCGTATCACTTTCCTTTGCATGTGCATCGGCCATCGGGGAAACTGCTGCATGGATCACCGATGTAGATTGTTTTGCCGATGAAGCTTTCCATTGTAGCGAATGCATGTTGGCCCTTTGCATAGTTGCAATGTACATTTCCAATGTATGTCGGACATACATTCACCCTTGTATCTACTTGATGTACATTTTTCTTTGCATATTTTCCGTGTATGCCGCCAATGTATCTTTTGCTTGCATGTGGTGAATGTATAAGACAAATGTACATACAAACCTTCACATACAAGCAGGGAATATTCTGGGAATCTACGATGGAATATGCGATATACAAATGCAGAATATTCCAGGAATGTATCTAAAAAGCACATACAAACCCGATATGCAAGAAAAGATACATACAATTAAATTTTTCATTTTTCAAAGGCCGATTGAACATTTTTTGGGCCTGCCAATGAACATTTGGACTTGTACATACAAAGACACATACATTCGATAGATTTCACCGCTACATAGAGTGATTTTAAACTTAGCATCTTTTCTTAAACGCGATGGGATAAAGCGGTAAAGCAATGCATAGGGGCTGGTCAACAAATGAGCGCAAAGGCATGAAAATGTAACTTAAGCAACCAGGAACCCGCTACAAGAGGTCAACAACAAAATAGAAGATACAACGCAGAAGGCTGAAGGGAAATAAAACCTAAGGTATTTTGAGGATTTAAAATATATAAGCTTGCAGACTCACCTCAAAACCCTAACCCTAGGTGGGCACCAACAAGGTCAATGTTGGAAATGTTCTATCTGTTTCCGCTTTATGGCATAGTTGTGTATGTTTTTGAAGCAACTGAAAATAATTTATATCTGTTGAAGACACCACCGTTCTTAGAAATACATTCTGAGATGCTCTCATTTCCTTACAAGTGGTATCAGAGCCTTCTTCTGGGATCTGCTTTGTTGCTCACATATGTACATTTGTGTGCTGGATGTGTTTGCATGTAAGAGTTCCTGGTGTATAAGATCTGGGTATTTGTTCTGTGATGATTTCTTAGTGTGACAGGCTTGAGGAAATTTGAAGGAATCGTCTGATGTTTTGATCCTTGTTTTGAGTGAAGTCTGGCAGTGATGATTTCTGTTTCAGTAGTGCTTTAAGGATGGTGAAAATGGAGAGACTAGAGCTGGTCATGGTGTGGCCTGAGGCTCTTAGTTAACAGTGTATAATCCTATTGCATGGGGTGGATTATGCTTTGTGGTTGTCTTTGCAATAACTTTCATATTGGGTGTCTGTGTGAGAGACTTTCTTGTGATATGAAGAAGTTTGTGTTGCTACTCAGCCATGGAGAAGTGTGTGCTTATGTTGGATATTTGTTCCTAGCATTGGAAAGCATTGTTTCTGTTTCCCCAGTTGCATAAAGGCCATGGAGTTGATCATTGGAAGATCTGGGAGCTTCTGATATAACCTGACTTTCTCTCTCAGATGCATGTGCATGTTGGTGGTTAAGGAATTGGTCTACAATTAGACCTAAAGCTCTTGAACTGCTGTTTCCTTAAATGGATATTTTGTACTTGCATGACTCAGATTCATGTTTTTTAGATTTGAGGGATTTTATAGTTTTTCTTTAAAATCTATGGTTATGCATATTCATGATGATCCATTATTCTAGTTTAACTTTCATGGAGTTTGTGTTGCAGACTTTTGGGTTTTCCAGATGTGAAGTGGGTATGGATGTGAATGGGTGTTTTTTCAAACACAGTGGTTTTGTAGGTTTTACACAGTCAAGACAAAAACTTGTGGTTTTGTGAAGCTGCAGTTAAGCTATTTCTAGACCCTGGCATTTGGAGTGTTGCTGGATGATATAGTTACAGTTTTGCATGCATGCTCTGTGCATGGTGTGAGGAGGTGAAATGCTTTCTCTACATGGGAGTGCTGGTAAGTGATATGCCACTTAGTATTTCTGTGGTAATGCTTCTGGTTTCTTGGCTATGGTGTTTAGGTTGTGGACATGTTTGGCGAATCAGATTTGTAAGTAATCTGGTGCTTGAGTCATATTGTCTACATTATTATCTATTCCTTGAGATCTCATATTTGTAGTTCTAGTGCAATAGTGGGTTTGCATGTTTCAGTATATTTGGATCTATGAGTTATGTAGGTTTTTTAGGTGTGTACAACCTATTGATTGCAGTGGGATAACTCGGAAGTGGACGGTCTATATCCACAAGATTGATTATGTGATTATGCAGACTTGTTAGCTGGCCTTGTCTATGGTCCTTTGTGCATTGGTGTGACTATTTTGGGATGAGAGGATGGATGTTGTAGAGTACCTGAATAGTTGGTTATGGAGACTTGTAGCATGTGTATCATGATGTCATGAATAGCTTGGATTCACAAGTTTTGTGTAAGCTATTGACAATGATAATGTATTTCCTTGGTTTGGAGATCTTGGTGCCACTTAGTTTTATTGTCACATGGACATGTTAATGTGTGGACCTGGAGGATTTTCAGATTAGGAGATGTTTGGTCATGTTAATTGGAAAGCTTAGATTGCCATAGTTTAATGGGAGATTTAGCAATGACTATAGATTCATCACTTAGTGGTGAATGATCTTCTTTAGTGTTGTAGATGTTACTAGGAGGAGCTCTTCAATCCTGTTGCTGCAGAAGGGTTCTTTCGCATTTGCAGGGGGACTATTTGAGGATGTATAACATCTTGGAGTCATGGAGGATTCATGAAATCCTTGGCTGAGGTGTTGGTGGTGCTTGACAGGTGATGTTGGTTTAGAGTTTTAGTTTGCTTCATGTCATGATATTTTCTTGAATTATGCATTTGAGTTTTGGCATGATACATTTCTCTTGAGATCATGGTTATGTTCACCTGGAGCATGGAATCTCCAAAGGGGGATGGTAAGATCATGATGTCATGATAAGTTCCTGATTTAGATGATTGGAACTTTGACAGTGGTCTAGTGATTCTCTGTGTGTTGGGTGTGTTGATATTTTTCTTGATTACTTCATGTTGGTGCAGTGATGCATTTGGAGTTTAGCATGATATGATTATTTGTAGATGTCCATGGATACATGGAGAATAAGGTAAGATTGTATATTCTGTGCTTAATCAAAGTTTGCAGTAGGAAGTTTGAGGAGTCTTTACCTTGGTTGAATGTGAGTTCAACAAAAGATCTAGAGGAGATTGTTCTTGGAGAAAGTCATTGGGACTTGGATATCTTGGAAGAACATTCTCATTCCCCACTCTTGGTCTACTCGACAAGTTTCACTTGAGAGGTATTGCCCATTGTTTCTCTCAGGTGTCTTATGCTTTCTTTCATAGATATGGATCTTGAACTGTTGATATATGGTTCTGGAGGATTCATTGTGAGAGATGGATATCATGATTAATCTCCTTGTGCATTTGAGTTTAAGATATCATTCATTGATGAGAATTGTTAGGAGATGGTTTTATGGGTTGATTTCCTGAAACAAGAAATGGATTAGTTTGATCTTCTTTAGCTTGAGAGGCTTACATCCGTGTTAAATTATTTGATCTCCTGAGATTGAATGTTTGTTTGGGTGTTGTTATTTTGTTCTCTTTGGGGTGTTTTGAAGGAGATCATACTTGACACAGTTGGTATTCAGAGGTGTATGTAGAAGGATTGTCTACAGGTCTATGATGTGCAGTGTTTCTCTTGGTCTCAGTTATTTTCTCTAATAGTGTGTTTCACATTACATTATTTTAAGGTTTTGTTCAAAGCTAAAGTGATCACTTGTTTGTGGTCATGTACTTTCACTTATGTTGTTGGGTGATAGCATGAAGGTTCTATTTTGTTATCTCTTTCATTGTTGGGTGTGAAGAACTTGAGAGGTTTCTGGACTGGTGGTGAGATGTACTAGTTATTGATCTACAATTTTTTACATATCATGGTGGATGTTTCCTTGTTACTACATGATGTTTACATTTTCTATGTAATTCTATTGGTGGATTTTGTATGCCTTGATCCTTTCAGATCTGCATTACCCATGCAGTGAGAGTTCTTGATGTGTTTGGTCTTCTTTGACTGATTGACACATGGAGCTTGTATTTGCAGCTGATGGGTGCATATGTAGGTGACATGAGTATGCTGATGTTCATACTTTCAAGGTATGAGTGATTGGATGTTTTAGCATTGGCTGTGTGCTATTTTCAGTCACGTGGGTTTTTTGTTCAGTTGGATGGGTGCAGTCAATTTTCTGTTTGTTGATCTAGCTGATGTTCTATCTTCTTTCTGGAGAATGTTTCATGGCTGTGTTTTGGAAGTTTTGAAGTTGGAGCTTCTGTGTAGCTTGTGAGCACAATGGAGTGGAGGCAGTATTAACTTTGGTTCTGAGCGTTGACGGTTTCCTGTAATTCCTTCGTCAAGTTGGAGAATGTTGAGTACTTGTGACTCAGATTACAAGCATCAACGAGAGCTGTGCTTAGTCTTAGCAAGCACATTGTTCATGGTTATCCTTTGTTATTGGCCTGACATAATAGTATTGGTATACCTATGTTGGGCTTTATCAATGACAGGGGTTTCACCGATGGTAGTGGCCATTGGGCAGACCTCTTGTATCAGGAGGAGTGAGGAGTCTTTGGGCCATATGGAATGTTACCAATGAAGGGCAAGTTGTCGGGTTGACATGCTCTATTAGGCTTGGTTGAAGATCTCACTCCGATGCTTGTGTCTCCCCGATGGTGGTTTGGTCTTACGATGTGCTATCAGTGAAACAGAGGTCTTTAGCGAAGTTTTGTGCTCTCTCTCCGATGTGTTGTGTTACACCGACGGAGGGCTAACTATCGACATGACAATCGTCGAGTTGAGGTTTGGAAGTTTATCCGATGTGCATTGGTCACGCCAACGAAGGATGAAGGATCATGTATCGGTGGGACAAGGAACCATCAGTGTGGATGGTGGACTGATCTGTGATGAGCTAGGTCTTTCCGATGGTCATTGAATGGTTGACTGATTTGTGTCAGCAAAAGCACCAACAATAGTCTTACCTTGTGGTCATGTATATTAACTGGAAAAGTGATCAATGATGGATGCATGTGGGACTAATGAGTTCTCACGGATATGCGAACAATCAGATGGCAGTTTCGATGGTTGAACTAAATGGTAACCGAATCGTTTGGTGGTTTGGTCAGCTGCATGAGATTTTGATTAGATTGAAAAAGCAATTGGAAATCGATAGAGAATGGTTGGAGAGTTCAATCCAGAGAGCTCTGATTTTCTTCTTCGGTGAAGTCCTATGCTGTATGTTGTATGCAACATGTTAACAGTATGTGAAGGGACTGAGGAGAGATGAAAAAGAGCAGAGTTCAGGTGAAGGGGATTCTTGCTGAGAGGGTGAAGTTCTGTACTGTGTGCTATTTGTGGCATGATAACAGTATGAAGGACTAACCCGAGTGCTGGAGAACTTTGTGCAGGGTTATACTGTTAGCTATTCTTCAGAAGGAACAAGATGTTAATCTCCTGTAAAGGCTATGAGCCTATAAATGTATTGTAACTATTTGGTTGCTGAATAATACAATGGCTCAGTGTTTTGGAGTGTGGGGATTTTTACCCGTAAGGGTTTTCCCCATGTAAATCTGTGTTCTTGTTTTGTCTTTCATGTTTAATGTTTCTGCTATTGAAACTGGATAATGTTGCTTGAGCTTTCCTTAGAGGGTCAATGTTGAAAATGTTCTATGTCTGTTTCCACTTTATAGCATAGTTGTGCGTGTTTTTGAAGCAATTGAAAATAATTTAAATCTGTCAAAGACACCACTATTCTTAGAAATATGTTATGAGATGCTCTCATTTCCTTACACTCTTCCTCTTCTAAATCTCCCTCTTCCTCTCTGGTATCCATCATTTTGTCCTCGAGGGTGCTATGTATGTTCACCTCTATTATTTTGACTGGTGTTTGCATCTTCATTTTTCTTTTTCTCATATTGTTGACCACATCCTCCATATGATCTTCCACCTGTTCTTCCACCACAACCTCTTCCTCTTTATTTGTTCTCAATTTTTATGTTTCATTTTTCTTCTACCTTTGCAAACTGATATGCATCTTCAATAGTTGTCAATCTAACCAAACCTAATTCTTATTAGATAGTATGTTTCAATCCATTGATATACCTAGCTACCTTTTCTTTATTAGCCTCTATGTGACTTGCTCTGATGATAACTTTGTAAAAAAATTTAGTGTATTATTTGAATGTCTTGTTCATTTGTCTCAGACTTTGCATTTTCTTTAGGATTTCCAACTCGTAATCCACATGAATAAACTATTGAGCTTTAATTTATCCACCATTCTATCCCATTTGGTGATATTCTCTTTTCCTTTTCTATTCCTTTCTAAATGTTTTTTTTTCCACCAAATTCTAGCATGAACTTTGAGCTTGGTCTTGGAAAACTTGACCCTCTCAAGATCACCTATTTATTCATACTCAAAATATTCTCCCATATCATTGAGGCTATGAGAATATGTAGAGATATCTATCTTTAGGCTTTTTCCATTTTTTGTTATGGACTTTAACAATCTAACTTGTTCAGTTTCCTCTTCTCCATCATTTTCTTTAGATTGTGCATCATCTTGGGCTGCATCATCTTCATCTTCACTTTCATATCTCCTTCTTGGTTCAAACCCTCTTCTCAACTCCTTTCGAATTGCATTAATCTACCTCCTTAGAGCTCTAAATCCTTCTTCTATCACTACAACATTCCTACCACCATAGTTTCTTTGTGGAGGCATCTTGTGTAAAAAAATTAATGCATAGCTACCTCAAATCAGTAGCTTCCACCTTCCAACCCACTACCTTAAGGTCGTGGTACAAATTACCTCAATATTCAGTGATTTGTATGCACACTCAGGATACATTCACTCTTATACCACACCTGATGAGGGTGTACTCCATCCAACACACTTACAACAAAAAATTAAATAAACTTCAAATAGATGAGAACAAGATCTCAAGGAAAATAATTTATTAAATTAAAAACTGCTTCATAAGTCCTTCACTAAACTTGCTTGTAAAAGACTACAACTCCGAAAATAATCACACAAGGGTCTATGACCTCTTGTTATAGAAACAACAGATATATTACAATAAAAATATTACACTTACAAAGTTTTGGAAATTGCAACAAGAAAGGAAATCAACTGTATATTAAAAAACCTATAATCTGGAGCCAAAAAATGCACTTTTGGAGCTATCTCCTTCTAGATTTCCCTTCTTGCATGATCAAAAATTGCAAATAAAATCCAATACCAATCCTCCACTACTTCCCCCTCGTCTCTTAATCATTTTCCCCTTTTATTTCACTCTTATGGGCATTTGATCTCCATAATTAGAAATACCCAAAAATAACACAACTTCTAGGAGCTATAAATTTTGATCCGAGTACCTAATTAGGCCCCCATTTTTTTTAACTCAAGAGCTCAGAGTGATCTATGCTTTTGAAATTCAATTTATCCAAAATTTAGGGCACCATTCATTCGTTTAAATCATCAAAACCTAAATTTAAGATTTTTTTTTAGATTTTTTGGAAATTGGCAACTTTAATATCTTGACATCTAGACCTGATTTTGGGCTGAAACTCACCTACAATTTTCATTCTATAATTCTAGAGCTTTGGGGAAAATTTTAGGTCAATACGTGTTCAAATACAAACTTTGTAAAAATAGAAGCCCTACTATTTTAGTCTTTTTAGAAACTCTAGATGTTCTAAACCATTCTACAAGACTTTGTAGAGAAAATAAGCTTCATGGGTAATTATAAAACTATAATTAAAATGAAATAAAATAAAATCATTAATTTTTTAGGTGATACAAGATTGCTCTTACACCTTTGATACTCCTGCATCAACAACCATCCAACAACATTGAACTACAAAATTAAGTATGTGATTCTCTCTCTTCCTATTTCTTTTAGTAGTTCCTCATTTTCTTTGATTCCTAGCTCTAATATTTACGTTAAGTATCATTGAATCTAATTTTATATCATTTGACATTGTTAATGTAAAGAAAAAAAATAGATTAACTCAAGCTAGGTAAATACATCAAAAAGTGGAAAAATACATACCTAAATCAATTAGAAAACACAACTACTTCTTTTCAAATGCTACCTTATTATGAATTATTATACTTTTTCATTTATGAAATGCTATACAAACCTTATACTAGAGAAAGTTTTAGGAGAAATATATGTAGAGAATATTTTTATAAATTTTTATACACCATCCATAGATATCAACGTAATTTTAATATCTCCTCACCCACAAATACTTAGTAGTATATTTCTTTTTATTTTCCTTATTTAAAAACTCTCAATATGAATGGAAATGGATCATTTTATAGTCTACAATCCTTATTTTGAGTATATAGGAACCATATAATATTTTCCACCTAATCTTCATGGGAAATGCCGGGGCTCTCAAAAGGACAGAGCCCAAAAGACAGACGAGACATTCTAGGTTGTATCAGCAATCAACAAGGATAGGCTGTTCAAACCGTCTTTCAACATCAAACAAGAAAATGATCGAATAACTTGTTTTCAAGAATCTTACGAGGGATTATTTTAACGTCCCCCAACTAAATAAAACGGAGCATTACATTTCATATGCTGCAAAGATAGTGAGGGGCGCCTCTGAATGAAGTCGACCATCTGAAGATAAAAGCAGAGGAGAGGATTTGATCATCGTCATCACCATGCGGGTAACAAGGCCGTGGTCAACGTTTTTGTGGGTGCTTCTGGGATTTCTGGCATTTCCACTACTCTTACAGATGAAATGTTTCCAGTCGCCATATGTGCAATTCGCTTATATATGTGTGGTGATTATGGGGGGGCTTATTATGTGTTTTTGGACAGGTGATGCATCGGCAGGCCCACTGCAGCAATCGACTCCATCGTCTCCTTCCTACGTTCATAAGATTGATGTGGAAATAGGCGTATTCAATTACAGTGTCACCAACAATAAGAACAAGAGCAGGAATGCGTTATCTGCCTCTGTGAATACGCAGAGGATGACGCCGTGCTGGCGCTGCCACCGTGTCAACACAATTTCCACGTGGACTGCATTCGAAGATGGCTGCAATGCAAACTCCGATGTCCCATCTGCAATGCATGTCCGTTTCAGAAATTGGGATCCCACGCTGAATAAGTACTAACATAAATTTAGACCCAGAAGTTATATTATTGACTTGACTTGTTGACCAATACTTATAATGCATCATAAGGTATCTTTGAACATGTCAAAATATGTTTGAATAGAATGCCCATTTTGTGGAGGACACTATAACAAATTTTGACATGTTATGACAAGGTGTAAAGCATTTGGTAAATATAGCTTTTTGATGACCTCATGAAGAATGGTACTCTAATTTGGAGCAAAAAGTGCCACCACTTTTGGGTCATAGTTTTAACAATGGTTTGTGGTTTGAGTTTGCAAATTTATTAGATGCTAGAGATGGAGGTCTCATAGTGAGTTTGTACGTATATTTATGGTATCAAAATTACTCCAAATCTATTGTTGGTGATTTTTCTTTGAAGGCTCATTTCTTGGATTGTATTGTAATTGATATTATTGTTGATTAATATATTGGTTTAGAGTTTGAAGACTAGTTTTCTTGTGATACATCGTTGTCATGGTTTTTTGAGTTCATATTTTTCTTGTAATATTTTGGACCATATATTTTACACACTTTTCTCCTTATAGATTAGCATAGGAAATACTTTGCATCTTAGTTTGCTTTCATTTGATAATAGAGTGTAATCAACTTAGATTCTAGAGGTGGTAGGAACAAGGCTTTTGGACTAATCTTATTTGAGGGAGAGTGTGCATAGATAAGATATTTGTTTTAGGGTACATGAAAAGCACTTCAATAGTGGAGATGGAAAGATTTAACAACACTAACTTCAAGCTATGAAAGCTCAAGATGGAGGATTTACTCAATGATTGTGATCTATGGATTACAATATTTAGAAAGAAACCTACTACAATCTCACCGAAAGATTGATTGGTGTTGGACAGAAAATGCAAGAAGCCTTATTAGGCTGTTCTTGGCTGATTTAGTGTTGCTGAACATCTATGAAGAAACCAGTACAATTTTTTTTGAAAGAAATTGTGGAACATATACTAGGCTAAATCCTTAGTTAATAGGAATATGGAAGAAGCTATATACTTTGAGGATGGTTGATAGTGATTCTATTGTCAAGCACTTGAATGCAATCAATATGATCATGAGCTAGCTAGTGGACATAAAATGGAAGATGAAGATTGATACATGACCCTTCTATGTTCTTTTCCAAACTCATGGGATAACCTAGTAATGGCTATCAGAATCACTTCTATAAAAAACTTGTGCTCGATGAGATCATGGTTTCTCTTCTCTTAGAAGAGATGAGTTTAATATCCTATGGTAGTGTGGTTGGGAGCTATATGAATGCTATGATCTACACCAAACTAAACACAGACCCAATATATTAGAGTCTTGAGTCATTACATGGCTAATCCTAGACACAAACATTAGGTTGTGTTAAAGAGGGTTTTCAAGTATTTATGGCATATTTTTGAGTAATCTAGATGTCATCATAGTGATATTACAAAGGACCAACATGGGGTGGATATTTAGGAATATGTGGAATTTGATTAGGCAAGGGATGTTGATAGAAAAAAGTCTACTAGTGGTTATATGTTTATCCTATTCATTGATGTGATGAATTGGATGAGCAAGTGAAAAGTTGTAGTCACTTTATCCATGATAGAGGTAGAGTATATGTCAACTACTCATGATTGTAAGGAAGTTATTTGGATTTTGAGACTATATTTAGATGTGGAGCTAAGCTAGAGAGTAGTTAGAGTTTGATGTCACAATTAGAGTGTTATTTGTTTGGTAAAGAATCTAACCCTTCATGTGCAAATGAAGCATACTGATGTCTAGTACCATTTTGTTTAGACATGGTAGAGGATGGAAATGTGATGCTAGAGAAAGTTGACACTTAAAGAAAGTTGTAGATGCATTACCAAAGCCAGTGAGCATAGAAAAATTTAGGTGGTGATTTGAGACTATGGATCTTTGAGTCCTTGTAGTTAGTTGACATTGTTGTTTTCCTTTTACTCTTACAAGTTATACAACAGTTAGAAAAATATTGGGAAATGTGTCATAAAACTTACATTCTAATGTTGATATTTATTTATTATTTATTAATTAATTGTGAATCCTAATGGAAAAGCATCCTACAATGACTTGGCTATCATTTCCAAGTGTATATTTTGTTATGACATGTCTCAATGCGTGTAAGTAAATATGTGATATGACTATGTATGTTTAGAAAAAGATGTCTATGTATCAGTGAATTATCTCAATGTTTACATTAGATCTATGCTATGTTAGAGGACATATTTGTAGATTTCTAGGACAAAGTCACAAATACAGATATGTATGTAGTTTTGATTTTGGATGTGTTCGCAATTGGTGGTGTTCAATTTTGGAACCTCACATGATGAATGATAGTCTACCTTTCTCCTTTCAAATATTTAGGGAATTACTAGTATTTAGAAATTCCTAAGTAATGGCTATAGATTCATCACAAGAAGATGAGTTCTCAAAGATCAACCCCTAAAAATTGAACAAGGATAAAAACAACATGCAAGCGATCTAAATATGTACATTCGTTACTCCTTTTATTGCACCAAATTAAAATGTGTAACTTTTAATTGCTTGTTCAATGTTCTAGAATAAATGAATGCTAGATTCATTGGAGGATTAGGATATGATTGAAGAAATGAATTAATTATATTTAAATACTAGTACATAGTATCAAATTATGCCGAATATGTGTTTAACTAGCTCAAGGTAAAAGGATAAATGGGGCTAGTAAACCAAACTTGAAATCTAAGTTTTAAAATGAAAGGGGAGAAGTCTACAAAATGAAGGTAGGTGCATAAGTAAATGTTGTAAATGAGAATATAAGACAAATTTATGGAGTGTGTATGTAAAATTATAAGGGAGGGCTAATTGTATAGGAATGTGTGTGTATGTAGATGGATAAAAGTCTAAGGAATGAGACCAAGTTTGTACAAGATCATGCCATTTGTCATTACATACATGAACTAAACGTTTTCTCAAAATAGGTACCAAAATAAATTGGAAATGACATGAGTATGAAAATTTCACCATTATAGGTATGAGGCATCTTTTAGTTGTAGAAGTAATTTTAAAAAGTAGATTTTATAAGTGTAACAAATTTGAGAGAAAGACATTTTAAAAGAAAAGTATGTATAAAATCTTTATATTTATATTTATAAGTTATAATAAGAGAGAGGAGGTTGAGTAGGAAAACATATTGATAAAATTATAGTGGATTGTCTTATCAATAGTTGAACAATTCTATTCATTTTTTCTATTTTATATAAAATTATAAATTTATGTGATTGATAATTTTTTAGAACAGTACTTTAAATTAGAGGAGTAACTAACTTGGTGGAAAGGGTGAAGGGGTGAGGAAGGAGGCAAGGGTATGGAGGAAAACTCATAAATAATCTTGTTATATGTTTATATATTTCTATCTAATTTCATTGTATACATGATTTTTTTTTTAATTTGTAAAATAAGGGATATGAGTATATAGGTCGCCCTTTATATATTTCCTTCAAAAGAAAATACATAACATTATACCTTTACAAACCAAACTATATGTCCATAACTATTAAAGCATTCATTACAATGAAGTCTCATTGCTAGACAAAATTGAGACCCTACTGATCTGTAAACAAGGAGGATATTCTTCACAGTTCCATTAGAAATAGAAATATAATGAAATGAATTCAAAAAAACCACAATGCACATTGCAAACCACCTCTAATGTTTTCCATTTGATTAATATAGAAACTTGTCAGGCCCAGTAAATCAAATGCAAAAAGAATTGACAAAATGTAATGGACTAGACAATATTCAATGAAGTTCACAACATCCATCCATTAATGCATTCATTGCATTCATTGATTATTGATTAGAAATGTGATACAATGTATATAGTTAAAAATAGGAAAATATTTGTTTAGTTCATCTTTTGGATGAATATTCTGCTTCTAGTGTAGCCAGGAAATATCAAATATAAAATATTATCCTACTACTCCTAGGATTATGCATATTATTGTTACATTACCCCCTTAATCCATAGGGGTAGTGGTAAAATCACTACTTTCATGTTACACATTGGGTAACTTGTTTATGGAGCCTCTTTTCTTGATAGAAATCTCTAGTGTTCTGCAAAATGTTTTTCTTGAGTGATTCCTTTTTGAAACTATTCAAGAACCAAGATATGGACTTGGTATTTAGAACCAAGTTTATTTTCTCAAGTTGTGTCAACCTTACATAATGCTATATCCAATTTTTAGAGTATACCACACTCATTTCCTGGGAGAAAACATCACCAATGTTTTAGTTTTGAGTGATGAAATTTGTAAAAGTAGGTTGTTCAACTTATGTCTTTGTCACTTATGTGAATGAAAATTGGAGAACCATTCTATAGGTTTTTTTAGAGGAAATAAGTTTCATGGGTATTTGCAAAACCAAAATTAAAATGAAATAAAATAAAATCATTATTTTTTGGGTGATGTAAGATTCTCTTACACCTTTGGATGCTCTTGCATTAGACACCCATATAGTTGTTTGAGAAGTGACCTTGTCAGATTTCCAATGTTTGAGGAAGACCAATGTGATCAACCTCTACTTTGGATAACCATGATGAATCTTCAACAGATTTTTCTTTCCATATGATTAAGTATTCTTCATATTGCATGTTTCTTGTGCTCCTTCTCACATGGCTATCTAAGATTTCTTCAATTTCTTCCCTCTCTAAAGTAGGTGTTGGGATATGCCATTGAGCTTTTTCTTCTCCATCTTCTGTACTTCCTTCATGATACTCTCAAAAATCAATAGTATTGAATACAGGTGAAATATGGATCCCAATTGGTAACTCAACTTCATAGGCATTCCCTAATTCATGCTTCTTCAAAATCTTGCAAGGTCCAAATTTCATCATCTTCAGTTTATTATGTGTTCCTATAGGTAACCTTTCCTTTCTAAGGTTGACTATAGCCTCCTCTCCAACTCTAAATTCTTTGAATCTTCTTTTCTGATCTTCCTTAAATCCTTGTATTGATTATTCATTTTAGTGAGATGCTTCCCTACCTCCTCATGTAGATTCTTCACGTGTTCTGTAAAATCTTCTACGTCTACACTATTCTTCTCCTCCTTAGCCATCTTTATGAACTCTAAAACATTTCTAGGACTGTTTTGAAATACAATCTAGAATGGTCAGTTTCCTATACTCTTGTTAACTGAGTTGTTGTATGCAAACTTAGCCTATGGTAAAACCAAGTCCCATCCCTTTGTCCTTTCTCCCACCAAACATCTCAAAAAGTTTCCCAAACTCCTATTTACCACTTTTGTCTAACCATTAGTTTAATATGACGTGTAGAACTAAACTTAGTTTTTGTTTCAACTTCTTCCACAATGTACTCCAAAAATATCCAACAAAATTTGCATCTCTATCTGAAACTATGCTCTTGGGTAGACCATGAAGTCTAACCACTTCCTTAAAAAATATCTCTACAATATGAATTGCATCATTTATCTTTTGTCAAGGGATGAAAAGTGTCATCTTGGAAAATCAATCAACCACCACAAAATAGAATCATGACCTCTTTGAGTCCTCGGTAAACTAAGTACAAAATACATACTAATATCTTCCCATGGTCTTTTAGGTACAGGTAAAGGCTGATACAAACCATTTTTTGACTCTTTCCCTTAGCCATCTGACATGCCCTACATGGGTAAGAGGAAAAACACACCAACATGTTTCTCTAATGATATTATAGTTTAGGTCTGCACAAGGTATGACAATTTACAGTAATAAATCATGTAGGGATAGTGGAACTTAACCTACTCCTATAGCTAAAAAGAGGGATGATTAAAATAAAATGTGTTTGGTACCTCACTAATTAGATCATGCCTAATCCATTAGGTAACAGAGTCACAACTGTGAAATGGGATGAAGAATATTCTTGCAAATCAACATTGGAACTAAGCTTTCATATGAATACAAACTCATGAGATGAAGGAAGTTTGCAAATGGACATTATTAATTACCCATTACAAATTAGCAACACGCCACATACAACAAAAGAACACCACTATAAAATAATCTACAATGCTTTAGAATTCCTAACAACATTAGTGAAATTTTTTTACAATCATGCTAGCAAATATGGAAAGTGAGAGTAAAAAAACTAGGTTTGAAGCTCCTTCTATGATATTATAGCTTGTTGATGGAGAAATACCATTTACAAGAAAACCCTAACTAGACTACCCATTCCCCTAATTTACAAACATTCTTCATCATTCAAAAGATACACATCCATTGTTTGATAGCCTAAAACCTACTTGATACACTTACAATAAAAATTGGCTCATTAACTAACCCTTATTACATTTTTTAACATGTATATATATAGCATTACATCAAGTCTTGTTGCTTGGATGTGAATCTTGGAGAGGTCAAAATGATTTTCTAGACACCCATGCCTATTGCATCATATTCACATAGATTCACACTTGGATCCATGCACTTTGCACTAGAAACCTATTCTTTTGTACACAAATCCTATCCATGTTGGGTTCACAAGTATTTGGAGGTGTATAGGAGATATATTTTATCTTATCAAGTACATTAGAGGCCATTAATGGTGGTCCTAGATTATGCAAGGGAGTTGTTGCTCGGTGGGTGAAGAATTTTAGAAAAGTTGTAGGAATTTGAGATGGGACCAAATATGGGAACAAAGGTTACCAAGTGAAATTGGAAACCTTTCAAATACACCTTATGGAATAGAAGGTGGGAACCATACATTTGGAATCAAGGAAAATGTGTGAAGGAAATTCAAAAGCCTGTTAGGTTTCTACAAAGAAAGAAAATGAGGGATTTGATGGTGAGGAGAAAAGTAGGATTTGACTGCAAAATTGGATGGCAAGATAGGATATGAAGTGAAGGGATGTCATTTTGAATTCCATGGAAACCTCACAGATATGAGGGAATGGAAGCTATGAAGACATGGAAAAGGCATGTGGGACCAAAGGTAGGAAGTGGATGTGTTGAATGGAAGAAATCTAGAAGTCTAATGATAACCCAGAAAAGAGGATAGGACGAACTTGGGAAAGGAATGGAGAACCAAAGGTGGAAATTTTTAGTTAGAGATATTGTAGTTCTAATCATGATTGTACCAATAAGATGAACATTCATCATCTAGAAGCTCAAAATCAACATGAGTTACGTCTATAGCCCTACAAAAATTTGGGAAGCCTTATTTTTTTATGAAAGACATGCTTTACAAGTTCAAGTGTTGAATGATCACTTGGCCAATGTATGTAGTTTCAAAAGCTAGTATGCATAAAATTAATGAACTTCTTCACAACTCTTGTTGTTGTTGACTTTCCACACCCAAAAAGTTCACTTATGTTAATCATAGACATTCTAGATGAAAAAAAATATATATAAAGAGCTATCTGTTTATTAATTGGAAGCACTCTACTCTTGATAGATTTTGATAATGACAAAGGTATATCACTTTTCTTAATATCTTCATACAATGATTCACATAGAAATATCAACAATGCATTGGTAACCTAAAGATGCTACAAGATTGTTTGTCATCACACTTAAATTAAAAAAATGTAATGGTTCCACCAATTAAAGGAACATGATTTGATATACCACTCACCACTAATCTTCTCTTCCCATTGAGAAGTATAAAAATATAAATTAAGGAGTACACTTTTTTGCTAATAACTTATTGCATGAATCTCCAAATATACTTCATTTTTTGCCTCATCATCTAATAATGAGAATCTTGAGATGATACTTTCTTATGTTTCTTCAATATAGTTAAATCTTAAACATCACATCAAACTTGCAATGGTATTAGGTGTATCATTAAAAGACATTTTAACAATTCTCTAAATCTTTTTTTACCATTCAAATCCATCACCTATACTACAAAATTACGAGTAATTAATAAAAAAATATGTACTAAAAAAATAAAATGCAAGGTCTATGCTCTAAGTATACATTGTAAATAGTGTAATTAAAAATATAATGATGTAGTTCAAGATACAATATAAATCAATACATGTTAATTCCCAAAGAGATGGTCATCATAATACATACTAAACATGCAAGATAAATATTACTATTAAAAAAGATGCATTTTATTCATAAGTAGTTATTATTCTACTAACAAATACAAAATCAATCTTCTTTTGCATATGATTGGATGAATTACAACATTGCTTGACCAATATTGTTTATTTTTGAATCTATATTCATTTGGAAATTAATTTTCTACTCTTCAACTTTCAATTAACTTTCTTCATTCAAATCATCCTTGTTCATGTGTTGTTATGGAATGGAATTTAATGCACCTTCTCTGAGCCATTTGTAGAGTAGAAATCAACAGATTATTGTTGTCAACAATAACATCCTCCATGCCTATTGCATTGGAAATTGATTGTTTTTTACCTTGTGCATTGTTTGGTCATAATTTTCCATATTTTTTGTATCAGGTTTATACAATGAAGCATCTTCATTTGGAGGATTGTTCTCATCAAATGCGTAACTTTTGTCAAAAGAGTCAATAGTGATATTTTGTCAATTGATGGCTCGACATCTACCAAATGTGGTCTCCATTGCATCATAAAGTTTAGCAATGACCTTTATGGGAAGTTTCTTTTCAACTCTCTCCCAACTTGCAATATTCCAATAACTATCATGCCCATATGGAATATTATGTTTATAGTCTCTAATTCTTTTATAATCAAGTTGACGATGCTCCCAACAATCTCAACATTTGTTAGTTGTGTGAGTAACACCATGAGTGGAGAAATATTCTTGACTAATTTTCTACTTTTCAATGGAATTTAATGATTTTCCCATTGCACCACCACTTGACTATGTTTCTCTCTCAATCTGTTTAGCTTCAATTAGAACCAATGTGTTTTCAATGCTCTAATGAACTCTACTTCTACATGAGGAGATACATGAGACTAATTTTCTATGACTTATACTTCATTAGTTTGAATTTCCTTTTCAATTATCACTTCTTTGGTGACCACTTCATTGTTCACTTCTGTACTTGGAACAAACTCTAGGTAATAGTCATCATTAGGGGAGAGTAAATTTTCACCTATACCATCTTGTGAAAGCATTGAAGTGAAATATAAGAAACTATGTTTAGGAATTGGGAAGTATGTAGTTTTATCCATGAAAAATAATATATTATTGGTACCTACATCAAAACAACGCAATTGACAATATTGATCTATTTAAAAAAAAAATTTAAAGGATTTGGATAATGACTGTAGACAAAATTTGGATAATGAATAGTAAGTAAAATTAATTTAACCATATGAAACCACTCTATGGATATGAAATTTGTGATCTATTTCTTGTTATACAAGAATAGGACCACAACAAACACTCAGATATCGGGAATTAGTGAAGTAGATCAAGGCATAACATTACCAATTATGAACATGTGTTCTAAGGAGAACTTAATTATTTCAAGACATGCAAACAAATCTTGAATGAGATATAGAAGTAATTAGAATAGTGTAGGTAATGAGACATGTAGAAAAAAGACAAATTTATGAAGACGTGATGTAATTTCTATTTCCACTTATAAATGTTCAAATCAAATTCATACTAGAGAAATTTGATGCACAAAATCATTAGGAAATTTAAAAAAAAATGCATGAATGTTGGATACTAAAGCATTCTAACCTTGAAAATTTTATAATTTTTTTTCAATTATGGAGACCAACAGAGAGCAACTCGATTGAAATGCTTTTTAGTTTAGCTTTGAATTGGGCCCATTCTATTGATCTTAAAACAAAGGGATTCAAAATGAGCATGAGCAAACAGATTTAATACAATACAAATGATCTTTCACGGTAAATCCTCATGAAAGAGAGGTAAGGTTAAAAAATAAAGTAATATTTCTGATAAACTATTTCAAAAATCATGTTGAATAATAAAATATGGAAGTTGTAGAAGGATAGGTAGGATAATTGTATTTATGGTATCTTCACTGGTCATTCTTTTCATATAAGTAGATAGTTAAATCTAACATCCCCATGAGTCATTCTAAGGTATGAAAGTTAAGATATAAGTAAAGAAGGGATAGCTAATAAAAAAATTATAAATAACTAGTTACTACATAGAGGATTGCAAATCACACTTATACACACAAAGGATTGAAAATCATGCAGCAATTAAACAAAATCGATAATAATATGCAATCAGCATGCATAAAATGAAGTTAGACATGCTACTCCAATGATTATCTTGTCTTTGTAGGTGAAGAAGTGAAAATGCAACAAGTTTTTTTAAGATAAGTTGACTCGGCTCACTCTATGCCTACATAATGACTACTAGAGGTTGCCCTGCGGATTTTCTTTACTCACATGTTGGCCTAGGAGAAGGCACTATTTTAATTCATCTTCCTTGGTCAATAATTAAATTATTTTAAAACCTCAATGACAACAACCCTAATTTTTGGGCCCATGCACAGGAATTTGAGGTATGAAATGTTAAGATATTGATAAACAATGGATAGCTAATCAAAATATTATAAATAACTAGCTACTACATAGAGGATTACAAATTGCACTTATACACATTTATAGTTGTAGAATCACATTTAATATATAGGAAAGTTTTTTTTTAATTTATAGGAATAAATTTGTGCTTTCCTAAAGAGTTATAACAAAGCAGAGGGGAGGCCAAACAAACAAATATATTCAACGCTATCATTAGCATAATTTTATTTTTTAACTGTATAAAAAGAATTTAAATAATTTTTTTAGAAATTATTGTTTTTTATTCTTTCTCTACTAAATCTTATACTGAAGCATACATGCTTGCTTTCTGATGATACAAAGGATAAGCACACATTTGAATGTAGTTAAATTGAACTATAATACTAGTTGCAATACATCTATGCTCCTTGTCAATTTATAAAATCACTTTAACCTACATATACTAAAATAGCAAAATAAATTCACCAAATAATGTGAATTATGAAAACACTCACATGACAAAAACTACCATCTGACAGAAGGCAAACAAATCTTGACTTGTATGATAGATTTTGTGACAAATAAAATTAGTAGTCACATTCAGGGATTTTACTCAACATAAATTTTGTTTACTAACTAAGATAGCTTCACTTGCCTTATCCATGTGACCAGACGAGACGTCTATAAATAAACTTACTTTCATAGTTTTGGTAAGATGAGATAGAAAATTCTTCTCAATGGTGTCTTCTCAAGAAAGTGTAATAGGCCCACTTTGTTGCATGAACCAACATCCATCTTCTTCGTATATCTTGTAAATGATACAATCCCCTGTAATACCTCAATGAAATAGACAACCAAATCATTTCTAGACACTGATTTTTTAGAAATGGATAACATCAACTAGAAAGCATTATGTGCAAACCAAATTGCAACATTGCCCATCAACAATTAGTTTTATTGCACTATACAAGATTTGAAAGTTCTTAAAAGCTTCAATTAATCCAAGTAGATTCTTAATTCATTTTGCATGACAATGCTAATTGATTTATCATCTAACCTAGTTGTGTGTGTGTGTGTGTGTGTGTTTTTTTTTTTTTTTTAAATTTGGGATTAGATTCTATAGGCCACAACAAGAAAGAAAGAAAACAATAATGCAGAAGTAATAAAAAAAATGGATTTAGGTAAACGCATTTTTTTGGCAACTGATAAATCATAAAATTATACCAAACCAATGGATGAAATAAAAAGGAAACTAGAATAATTGACCATGCAGGTAGCACCAACCATCTCATGTAGCAAATGAAGGCAAATTACCTCTAACATGAGAAGAAAATTGTTTCAATTAAGGAAGTCTTCATACCTAATGTATAGTCATTTATATGGGAAGCAATTATGAACACAATTAATCAACCTCAAAAATACTTACATAATGGAATACATAGACAATGGAAGGCAAGTAAGCAAAAAAATGTATAAATTAAAGTTGTATCTCAAAAAAATTAAACAAATCATAATACATTATCAAATAGATGGTTGATTGATAAATAAAACTTTTCTCTATAATTGGGAATTATCAATAAACAATGTTTGACTTTATAGACTTTTACCAATTACAAACCCAATATTTCAATTGTAAAGTTCAACTAGTATATGTATAGGAAGAGCCATTATATATTTTTTAGTTGATAATAACATTTTATCACAATAATATCTTTCAAAATTGAATCACGAGTTCTTGCAAAAAGAATCAAAATGTAGGTGATAAAAATGAGACACTCAGTAATAATATTTCAAAGGGTCTTGATCAAAATTCAACCTTTAAAAGATTAATGCATTCTTGAATTCAACAGAGTTTAAATTTTTTAATAGCATTGACAGATATTGACAAAATTTAATATAGTCTAAACAAAAGAATTAAATTATGTTTTTATAACCTTCAATTGGTGAGATGCGCAACATTTTCATTACCATTAATGAATTTCATTAAGGCCATTCAGGCTAACCATATAGTAGAATACATTGGTATTGCTTCATTGTTTGGTATATTATTCTCATACTCATTGAGCTAACTAAATTCATTGTATTCTCCTTCAAATGTCAACATAATATTATCCAAAATACAATACACCAAAAAGTTTTTGGTAGCATTTGTAAATTTGGATAGAAAATTTTTTAATTCAAAATTTTTCAAATGCCTTTTAACTTTCCAAAGGCACATTCAACAACAATATGAGTTGAAAATAGATTAAGTTCGAATGACCTTTGATTATGTGTTATAGCTCCACTAAAAGGTGTGATTAGCCATGGTAGCAATGGATATCAAAATAGTGTACTCTCTCATATTTGATGAACCAATAGAAACTAGAAATCCATTTGACCTATCTCCACCTTTGCATAACCTATAGAAGGAAAATTGTATTCCAAGCTTAGTATCATTTATAGATCCAAGAAAAACTATAAAAACATCCATGAAATGCATATTACTATCAATGATGGTTGTAATGACATACTATAGTTCTTATCATAATTGTACCAACAAGATGAAAATTCATTATCTAGAAGCTCAAAATCAACATGGGTACATCTATAACACCACAACAATTTGGAAAGCCTTCTTTTTGGTGATATCAATTATTTACAAGTTTAAGTGTTAAATGATCACTTGGCCAATGTATGTAGTTTTGAATACTAACATGCATAGCATTAATGAAATTCTTCACAACTCTTGTTGTTGTTGACTTTCTACACCCAATTTAAAGTTCACTTGTGCTAATCATTGACATTCTATATGAAAATCTTAAAACAACAATAGCCACCTATTTCTTAACGGGAAACTCTTGATAGATTTTGCTAATGACAAAGGTATATCACCTTTCTTAAGATCTTCATACAATGATTCACATAGAAATTGAAACAATGCATTGGTAACCTAAACATGCTACAAAATTGTTTGTCATCACATTTAACTTAAAAAATGTAAGGGTCTCACCAAGTCGAGGAATGTGGCTTGATATACCACTCACCACTAATCTCTTCCCATTGAGAAGTAGAAAAATATGAATTAAGGATTACACTTTATTGCTGATAACATATTGTATGCATCTCCAAATCTATTCCATCTTCTAGCTCATCATCTAGATAATGAAAAGATTGAGATGATTCTTCCTTATGTTTCTTTAATATAGTTGAATCTTAAACATCACATCAAAATTAAAATGCTATTATATTTATCACTAATAGACATTCTAACAATACTCTGACTCTTTAAACTACCATTCAAATCCATCACATATACTACAAAATTGCAACTAATTAATAAAAAAATATTTACTAAAGAATCAAATCTAAGGTTTATGCTATAAATATACAGTTTAAATAGTGTAATTACAAAAATAGTGATGTAGTTCAAGATAACAATATGAATCAATACATGTTAATTCCAAAAGAGATGGTCATCATCATGCACACTCAACATGCAAGATAAATCTTACTATTAAAAAAGATGCACTTTATTCATAAGTAGTTTTTATGCTACTAACAAATACAAAATCAAGTTTATTTTGCATATGATTGGATGATTTTCAAAAATGGTTGACCAATATTGTTTAGTTTTCAAATCATGTTCATTTGGACATTAATTTTATGCTCTTCAAGTTTCAGTGATTTCTCTTCATTAAAATCATCCTTGTTCATGTGTTGTTCATGGAATTTCATGCATTTGTCCTTTGCCATTTGTAGAGTGGAAATCAACAACCTATTATTATCAACAATAACATCCTCCATGCCTATTGCATTGGAAATTGATTTTTATTTTTTCCTTGTACACTAATTGTCCCTTTAACTACCATTTTGAGATTGGTCATAACTTTCCATATTTGTTATTTCAAGTTCATGCAATGGTTCATTTTCATTTGGAGGATTACTCTCATCAAATGCATAACTTCTATTAGAAGACTTAATAGTGATATTTCCTTGATTGATGGATTTATTTTTACCAAATGTGGTCTCCATTGCATCATAAGGTTTAGCAATGAACTTTACAGGAAGTTTCTTTTCAACCCTCTCCCAACTTGTCATATTCCAATAACTATCATGCATAGATGGAATATTATGTTCATAGTCTCTAATTCTTTTGTAATCAAGTTGAGAATGCTCCCAATGATATTGAAATTGGTTAGTTGTGTGAGGAACACCATGAGTAGAGCAATATTTGTAAATAATTTTCCACTTTTTAATGAAATTTAATGTTTCTCTCATTGCACCACCATTTGACTATGTTTCTCTCTTAACTTGTTTAGCTTTAATTAGATCTAGTGTGTTTGCAATGCTCCAATGACCTCTACTTTTTTCTTGAGGAGGTACATGAGACTAATTTTCTATGACTTCTACTTCATTAGTTAGAATTTCCTTTTCAATTATCACTTCTTCAGTGACCACTTCTTCACTGTTCACTTGTGTACTTAGAACAAACTATAGGTAATAGTCATCATTAGAGGAGAACAAATTTTCACCTATGCCATCTTGTGAAAGCATTGAAGTGGAATTTAAGAAACCATGTTGAGGAATTGTGTGATATGCAGATTTATCTATGGAAAATAATATATTGTTGGTACCTACATTAAAACAACCAAATTGACAATATTGAGTCATTTATAAACAATTCTTAAAATATTTGGATAATGACTATTAGATAAAATTTTGATAATGATTAGTAAATAAAATTAATTTAACCATATAAAACCACTCTATGGCTATGAATTTTGTGATCTATTTCTTGTTATGCAGGAATAGGACCACAACAAACATTCAGATATTGGGAATTGGTGAAGCAGTCAAGGCATAACAAGACCAATTACAAACATGTGTGTTAACTTGGATAATTTATTATTTCAATACATCCAAACAAATATTGAATGAGATATAGAAGTAAATAGAATAGGGTAGGTAATGAGACATGAAAAAAGGTAAAGTTATGAATATGTGATGTAATTCATGTATCCACTAATAAATGTGCAAGTCAACATTCATACTCGAGAAATTTGATGCACAAAATCATTAGAAAATTTACATAATGAAAGAATGTTATATATTAAAGCATTTTGACCTTGAAATTTTTCAAAATGCTTTCAATTACTAAGACCAATAGAGACCAACTCGGTTGCTCTTTAGTTTAGCTTTGAATTGTGCCCAGGTTGTTGCTTCTTAGAACAAAGGGTTTCATAATGAGAACAAGAAAGTAGAAAAGACAATTCAAATGATCTTTCACAGTTAATCCTCATGAAGGAAAGGTAAAGTTCAAAAATAAATTAAGATTTCTGAATAAACTTTTTTTTTTTGGATTGAAGATAGATCATTAGTATTACCAAATAGAGAAGTAGCAGTACAATCTGTGGCCAAGGAAGCCACCAAAAAATACAACTATGAATCTAGATTCTTCATATTACAGTCGATCAAGTCTCAAAATAAAACTTAACTCTAAGAACCACTTAAAACAAAATGTATTTCAAACTCAGACATACTTGCAGGTTCTTAGTCAGCATCATCGAGCTCATCCATTTCTTCAAATAGATCAATCTATGACAGAGGAGCAGCCTCAATAAGGTCCATGAAATCAATCACTGCCTCAGGAGCTGTATCAATATGCAAACTACCATCATCAGCCACAAGTATTTTCTGGTTGTCAAGAACAGGCCGATTGTCTAAAAGGTTTCCATCTATACATGAGATAGCCTCCCCCTCCTTCTGATATAGGTCCATTTTGTTGAATTCTGTCTGCATCATCTCCAGTTTTTCATTGAAGGACTGGTGTGTTCTATTAAACTCTAGGAAACCCTACTCAATAAATTGATCAGCAGCTAGTACCTCTGCGTTCTGCGAGGCCCCTTCATGCTTGGATTCCTTAGCAATGGCCTTCATTTGCCCTTCTACAGTTGCTGTGCAACCTGAAAATATATATCAACTTGAGTGAGTCTCATGTTAGACTTAGTAAGCACTCTTGGTTTGTCTTGGAAATGTTCTTCATTTCTCTTTTTCCACAATGCCCATAGAACTTCTATTGTCATAACAAACCAGAACAAATTAGATTTAGAATCAAAGTCAGAAATAAAACCAATCAATATTCTAATTTTAACCAATGGATTCCAGATAGCCCTACCCACTTTATCCCCCAAAAACATTTTCCAACTTTGGACAGCAAATGGACATTTAAAAAAGATGTGATCACAGGTTTCAAAAACATTACACATTTTACATATAAAACTATTTATCCCAAGAGGAATTTTATTTAACATTAAAAGCCATCTGAAACATCCCTTTTTAGGGTCTATAGACCTACCCTAGAAAGATTTAAAAACAAGGCTTAACCTTTTATAAATAAAGACACAATCCTAGGATTTGGCACAATGCTCCAGGATTTGGTTAGAGCTACTAAGGATCTGGTAGATCCTTCTAACCTCGTACACTAAGACCTTGCATCCATCCTTCCAATAAAGCTTATTCAACCAATCTCCCTCATTCAACAAAGCTAACTGACTAGGATTCCTTGAATAAGCAACCACAAGAACTGAATAAGTTCTTTTTTGGGATTCTTTTAGACCAAACTCTTCTTTCAATTTTCCCTAGCTCTTACAATTATTGTGATCAAGAAGATTAGAAAAAATGGAAAAGCCTAATTTATGCCACTTCAAACCTGAACAACCCTGAATGAGTGCAAGTGGTCTGTCATTATGCTTAAGATTCCATTAGATGGAGCTGTGAGCTCCCCATCTAAAAGAGACCTCACCACAACCTGGCCAAGAAATATAGCTCTTAATTGATTCCCAAGCTCTCCATATAGAAGCAAACACCACAAATCCAGCCAGTTTAACTTTGAAATCCTCGAAAAGGTAATCATGAGGGTGTAGATTACTCCAACCAAGACTTTTCCTTGGACTAGCTAGGGCTATATTATTCCTTACCAACACCTTCTAGGGCTCATTACCAACAAGAGACTTAATGATCCATTTTGCAACCAAAGCCATACCTTGCAACTTAAGGTCCTTCAATCCAAAACCTCCTAGCTCCTTTGTAGTACAGCACCAACTCCACTTGACACCGTGCTTTTTCCTATTGCCTTTCCTGTTAGACTAGAGAAAGTTCCTTATGACCTTTTGAATGCATTTTGTTTGTAGGTTGGAAAATAACCACATTGAAGCATGGTACACTGTATATGTAGAAATAATTTTTTGACAGACTTGCATCCATCCTGCTAAGGATAGAACCTGCCTATTCCAACTTTTAAGTTTAATCTCAATTTTGGCATACAACCAATCCCACATTTGTTTTAAAGATGGGTCCAAAGCAAATGGAATACCGAGATACCTCACAAGCTTCTTAGAACCACCCCATTGCCATACCTCCAAGTCCAGCCACCCAGGTGGGGAGTCTTCCCAACCAAGGAGAGTAGACTTGCAGTACGAAATTTTAGACCCTAAGGCTGCACAAAACTTCCTTAACCTACCTTGCACATTATATAGGTTTTCTTCTTCCAGGACTGGATATACAACAGTATCATCAGCAAATTGCATGTTCAACAAGGAGGATCCATCAGGGAGTTCAATACCTTTAAAGGTTCCGTGTATTTTATCCATTCTCAAGAAATAGAAAAGGGCTTCAGAGGCAATGACGAATAGTGCTGGTGCCAACGGGCATTGCTGTCTTATAGATCTCCCTATTAGGAAGGAATTAGTAAGCTCTCCATTCACTTCAATTTGAGCAGAAGCATCTGCAAAAAGCATCTTCACCATTTTTATAAATTCACATGGAAAACCAAATGCCTGCAATACATAGATTATAAATGACCATTCAATTCTGTCATATGCCTTCTCAAAGTCAAGTAAAAGTATTCCAGCATTCTGTGCGGACACTTTGGCCTAGTGTGTAGCTTCCCATCTGGTCAGCAAGTTCTCTAAAATGTACCTACCCTTAATGAATCTTGTCTGTGTAACATTAACAATAGCTGGAAGTATATCTACAAGCCTCCTTGCCAACATTTTGGCCACAATTTTGTAAGACACATTAAGTAAGGTAATAGGTCTCTAGTTCTTCAAGTTAGATTTATCCCCACCTTTAGGCAGCAATTTAATTACTCCTCTATTAATTTCTTTGCCTAGCGAGCCTCTCTCTAAAGCCTCTTCGTATACCTCCATCAGATCATCTACCACCCAATCAGCATTGGCCTTGTAGAATTCTGCAGGAAGCCCATCTGGTTCTGGAGATTTGCTAGAACTCATAGAGAAAATGGCATCTCTAACCTCCTCTTTAGAGAAACTTTTCTTCAGCATGTTGGCCATATCATTATCTATATTCCTGGGGCAAATATCAACAAATAGTTTCTGAGCCTCAATACAACTGGAGCCTGCGTCATCTACCTTAAACAAGGACTCATAGAAGTTCTTAAAAACTTCCTTGATACCTTCCTGGTCAGTCACTTCTACCCCATTCTCCGACACCATTTCCACATGCTCTTGTCTAAATTTACTCCTAAGGATGTTAAAGAAATATTTGGATCCCCTATCCCCCCTTGGATCCAATTCAGTCTGGCCCTATTTTTTTGCATTAAGAGCCCTCAAGTTTTCAAAGTATCTAAGGCCATTTCAAAACTATTTCAAAAAGCATGTTGAATAATAAAACATGGAAGCTCCAAAAATATAGACCTTAGGACAATTTCATTTATGGTATCTTCACTGTTCATTTTTTTTCATATAGTTAAATCTAACATCCCCATGAGTCATTCTAAGGTATCAAAGTTAAGATATTAGAGTAAAAGTTCAAACCTATGTCACACTTTTGGCCAACTAAATGGTTTCTATAAAAATAGTTTTACTTTAAATAGTTTTGGGAGAAACAGTTTTGTTGAGAACCATCTAGCACCTATGTGGCATTATGTGGCATAAATAGTTCTACTCGAAACCTTTTTTCCTAAAGTTTTTAAAAATATAAAATCTGATTTCAAATTTCAAAAGGGTGTTTATTTACATAGAAAGTTTTGGGTGAGAAAGTTTCGCTCGAAAATTTTTCAAGCTATATAATCTCACCTGAAATTTTCTATGTGGTATCCCATGTGGAAGCCTAGATGTCAATACAATCCCTAGTTTTAAGAAATTGATAACAAAATCCCCTACATAACAAGAAAAATATTGTGATTTCTTTCAAAATGATTTTTTTACTAGCAAATAATTATAACCTATTCTTTTGGACACAACAAAAAATGAACAAATGAAAAAATATGGAAAAGTAGAAATGAAATGATTGAAACTATAAACTGTAGCAATGTAAATTGATAAATGTACAACGATATCATAGATCACATACCTCTGAATGGATTGTAGGAAATATGTCTCTCACCAAATTGTATCCATACTCTAGGTAGCACCCATAACTAAATATGATATCACCAATGGTAAATTAATGTGGAAATTATTTGAAAGGAAAAAAAAGTGAGCTATAGAAAATAATTACATGAATAGTATTAATACAAAAATTGTGTAGGTAAAATTTGAAGGGAAGAATTGGAGGGAAATGTAAAAAAAAGAGTGAAAGAAATGTATGGATCCAGTGGCATTTTTGCCATTATGCAGTTGCTACTTATTTTCAGCCCTACCTTTCTTCCACGACGTATTTTCAATTTTAAGCCATAGCTACTCCACTAAAATAGAGAAGGATTCTAAATTATCCTTTTCCCATAATTAAATTTTTTGCATGAGACCACCCTGTAGAAAACCAAGATCATGAAATAGACAAACAAGCACATGAGTTTGTAATGAATTGACCAGATTGTATTATCAAATTGTAACATCCAAATCCGAAATGACAAGAAGTAACTAAGTTTTCACAACGGTAATTTTTTTTTTTACTAGGAAATCAAATACAAAAGTTACTCATCTATAATCCAATACAACATTTTTCATTTTATCATAAACATGATCTCATTTTCATAAAGCTGAAAGAAATGATATACATTAAACATTTTGTTTTCTAACAGATGAAATTTTCTTGAAACAAAAAATATTGGAAACATACCATTATCATGCATCTCGATTGTCGACCCATCACATTCAAGACTCGGCATTCCTCAGTATTTGGAAGAGAAAGTATCTTCAAGGAGCTTAACCTCCAACCACAGACCGTCGGTCTCCCGCACTCCTTCCTAACCGGAAGTGGCCCTACCCTACTCAAGAGGATAGACTTAGGATAACCATCGGTGTTTGCCATCTGGGCTCTAGTGTTGTAACCTACGTGTTTTGTTATCGCGCAGATCCCTAGATACCCTCTAGTCATGCACGACACTTCACAAGAAACGCCATCCAGTTACAGTGAACGTTCGATGCACTTGAGGATAGTACATCACCTTGGCCAAAGGATTTGTTTTTAATTAGCGTTCTAGGAACGCATGAACTTGGTTCACCCACCCTACTCGACTTGAACTGGTCGAAATCCTATAGTTTCCTGTTTGTATAGTTTTAACTATTTGACGACCTTGATGACCTCAAGGGTTTAGGATATCCTCCTACAATAGTGCATGGCACAACTTTTACTCTAATCTCGAGTTCAGAGTTTCATAATCCATTTTCATGTAAAAACATTGCTTAAAAGTGCCCACTCCTAAGTGGTTTCATATTTGTTTACTTGGTTCCCATGTTTACACAACATACTCAAATATTTAAATCCATTTCCCGTTATCCCGAAATTTGAGGATTCTAGACTCATATGGTCTACAAGATAAAACGATTCTAGCACTGTCGCATGCAACGTAATTTCAACTCACATGCAGGTTTTCAACTCAAATTGTTCATTTCAGAACCATGACGGTTTCCTAATCATTACTAAAACTTTATCTTCCTACTCCTCTTTCCGTGTCATTAGTTTCACATGGTTCATCAAGATGAGAGTCGTAAATAAAATATAAATGATTATGGAATCTTTCTTATGTCAATAGAGATGACCAACGCATGGTCGACCTCTAACTAAAGATGTATGAGGGTTAAGACATCAGCTGTTTACAACTGCATTTTCCGGCTATCAAACACACTAATTTTACGTCAAAACGTGCTTAAAACTGTGGTTTTTGACTCCTACGCAACATGCACGCGGAGCAACATGTTTACTCGCTGTGGAGTTATCGTTCAAGGAAGGTATATTGCATCTTGCATCAATATAAGTTTGTTCCTAAATGAATATACGTTAGAGAACTGCGTTCTTTTATTACATCGCTTAATTCATGGCAAAAAATGCTACAATTTCTGAGTTTACAAATTCTAGAAGACAGCATACTTCTTTTTCTGAGTTTTTAAATCACAACACAGTGATGAGACAACAATACTTCTATTTCTGAGTTTTCAAATCTCAAACATAGCAATGATACTATTACATGGATTGACCGCACACAGATATCATACTAGGTTTACGTTGTCATACATTTCTTCTCATTTTAAACGTATTGATCTTTTGCAAAAGTGGGACTTACTTACTTATTGGTCTAAACTAAGAAAAGTAAAGAAGGAAATGAACCTGTTGATGAAAATGGAGGTTGCTGTGGCAATTCCACGTTCTCCTCTGCTTTTCTTCGAAGCTATCTCTTTTATCTCCTTCTGAAATAACGACAGTCCACACTAAATAGACCCGTCTCTCTGCCGGACACTATTCAAGTCAAGGCAGGCTCCTTACTTAGAAAACGTTCACCCTCAGACAACTACAGACTTCCTTAGTTATCTCTCCCTCTGTTGCTTTCTACTCAAAAAAGGGATTGCTCCTTAGATGTAAACCATCACTCCTTCCCTCACTCACGCTTGCCAATTTCTACCAAAAAAAACTCTCACCCTTCCACGATGCAGAAGTAAAATGAAATTCATTTCTCTCTCACTGTTTTTCCTTCTCCCCACACCTTGACAGCCACTCCAAACCAAACTCTCTTACTACTACTCAACTCTCTCGCATGCTCTTTTACTGCCATTTCTCCTTTCTTCACAATGCAGGCCCCCGTAATTCCGTTCTCTTTGCCGTTTTTCTATCCCCTAATTCCACAGTTTCTTCTCCTACTAAACACCACTATTCTCTCGAACTGCTTTCTCCCTCTCTAGTGATGGTCTCCAACCAACAACAACCGCCATTTTAATTCTCTTTTCTCGCAGCTTCTCCCTATCCGTCGATATCTCCCTCAATGACGGCTACTCTTTCCTCTTTCTTCGCAGTTCTTCCTGCCATTTCTCCCTCAACGACGGCTACTCCTTCCTCTTTTCCACCTTGCGAAGGAAACCCTCTCACTAAACTCTCGTTCCACGTTCCCCTCACTCCTACTGCCCACGAAGAAAGTTAAAACAACTTTCAACCGCCTTCCATTAATTTCTTCACTTCCAAAACTACCTCCGATTTCTCCCTAAACTCCGCAGTTCCATCTTCTTTCACACAACAGCAACCGAAACCTCTCCACCTTCCTAGATAATGGAGTATCAACATTTATTATTGGTTACTCTCCTTCACAATTGCAAACTACCTTCCTCTCACATCATGGTAAAAGGAATCTCTCCAAAGAGTTCTCGGTTGACATAAATCTAATCATATGGGTGGACATAGCTGATTTTAAACCGGACCTCCCAATTATCACGACCAATCAAAAGGTGGTGGTTCCTATGGTGACGTGGCTTGCTAGAAGACATAACAACTCCGCCTTCACTCGAATACCAAGTTATCTAATTTAATCCAAAAGCCACCATAAGATGTATTGTGGAGTTAAGCTCGGCTTGGCGGTGGTTAGGAAATGACTAGAGCATCATTTTGGTCGAAAAGGAACAAGAGGCAAAGACCAACTTATTAAGAAAGCTCAAAGTTAGATTGACAACTACTCGCAGTCAAAGATAGAAGAAAAGACTCACGTTAAACGACAACCAAATAAATTATTTCACGCTATGGCTTCAAATCGACATTCGTCGATCTACAAGAATAGAATAACTTCACAATACAAGTTTGACGCGTTTTACGACAATCACGACGGATTGATCGTAACGCGAACGAGTTCTTACGACGTTAGACGCACAAAGCCGACTTCTCGCGTCTTTCGACTACGAGACAAGATTTACAATTTCGCCAGAAGATGGTTCAATAAATACTTATAAACGAAAATATTAAACGTCTAAATAAGTCGACTTGCTATGATGGACTTACAATGACATTGACGACTCCAAGATTCTACATGATGACTTTCGACTAGGATGTCACACTTTATCCTTTGACGTCGACATCTAGTTAACTAACCCAACTGACAAACAAGACTAATTGGTTGGTTCCAAGGTTTATCTACCTGTTTGGCGATCTCAGTAACAAACGCCCATGGTTAATTTCCAGAGTCTATACTCTCTCTCGAAGATACTTTCTCTTCCCGTCGAACACGGTCCACCTGTTCCTGCATCGACAGACTCACATACAATTTTGTGGTCAAAGCACCTATGTTCAAATCAAAACATAATATATCCAAACATCATTGCATTTATTATAAAGACATTTAGTCTACAATATCACCTTGATCGTAATCATTAGATTCCATAATTCAATATAACAACTTTGTAAGATAAATCGTCAATTTCCATGTCATTCACAACATATTAAATTACTAAAATTTGCAAGAAAGTAAATAGCATAATTGTTTTCAAAAAGAGGGATGTGACATATCCTTCCCCTTTAAAAATCATCGTCCCCGATGATTAAGTTTATCAAGTAAAATTTAAACTTAAAACAAACTTTTTATAATGCAACATTTATGTCTTTAAAAAGTTTTGGAAATCTTTGGTAAATATCTTTGTAATCTTCCCAAGTGGCGCTATCCTCGCCATATTGGTCGCACTGTATTTTGCATTGCAAAACTTCTCGATTACGTAAACGAAGTTTATGCTTTTCGAGCACCTTGAGTGGTTCGATCACAACCACCCCGGGTTCTTGCATCTGTAAGGAATTCTAGTTAAGGATGTGGTTATTACCTACAAAATATTTCTTTAAATACGAAACGTGAAAAACATTATGCATCTTAGACAAGGCTGGAGGTAGAGCAACTTTGTAGGCAACCGGATTGATAATCTCAAGAACTTCTAAAGGTCCAACATAACAAGGAGCCAATTTCAAAGATTTACCAAACTTTATAGAACTCTTTTGGGGTTTCACTCGCAAAAGCACCTTCTCGCCAACAGAGAAGTGTCTAGGCACTCGCTTGCAATCTGCATAACTCTTTTGCCTATCATTGCTTCTGCCAACCTCTTCCTAATCACTTTAACTTTTTCTTCCATATCACCAAGCATTTCAGGTCCAATGCTTATCCTATCTTCCATCTTATCCCAGCTTATAGGAGTTCTGCATTTCCTTTCATATAATGCTTCAAATGGTGCCATCTTAATGGCAGAATGATAGGAATTGTTATAGGCAAATTCGACAAGAGGTAGATATTCCTCCCATCTGTATTGCTGATCCATGCAATACATTCTCAAAAGGTCTTCTAATACCTGATTCACTCTTTCCATCTGTCCATCAGTTTCGGGGTGATAAGCAGTACTTACATTTAGTTTAGTCCCTAATGCAGAAAATAAGGTTTGCCAAAACCGTGATGTTATCCGAGCATCTCTATCAGATATTATCTTTTCAGGCACCCCATGCAATCTGAAAATTTCTTGCACAAATTTTTGAGCCAAAAGATGTGCTCCATCTGTCAAGTTTCTTGGTATGAAATGTGCAACCTTGGTTAGTTTATCCACAACAACCAATATTGCATCATGCCTATTCTTAGACATTGGTAACCCCTGGACAAAATCCATACTAATAACTTGCCATTTCCATTCTGGAATATCATGTGGGTACAACAACCCAGCAGGATGTTGGTGTTCTGCCTTAAATCTTTGACACTCCAAACAACTAGCTACAAACTTTGCAGCATCGCTTTTCATTCCCTTCTAGAAATATAGTGGCTTTACATCCGCTAACAGTTTAGTTACACCAGGGTGTCCAGAGTAAGGAGCATAGTGAACTTCCTTCCACACAAGGTTTCTAAGTTCAACTGAATCAAGAACATATATTCTTCCCTTGAATCTCATCAATCCATTGGATTCAAAACTGAATCCGTCATATCTTGGGTCCTTAGGGTTTGAGTACAGTGCCTGTTTCACTTGTTCATAATACTCATCCCCAGATAAGTTTTGCAATACTAAGTCTTTAAAGTTAGCATGTATGGAAATTATAGAGGCTATATGCCTTCTTCTGCTTAAGGCATCCGCTACTCGATTTTCCTTGCCCTTGATATAAGAAATTTCAAAGTCATAATCGGCTATTAGTTCCAACCATCTCCTTTGCCTTGCATTGAGATTAGGTTGTGTGAATATGTAGCGAAGGCTTTGGTGATCTGATTTTAAAATAAAAGTCATTCCCAACAAATAATGTTGCCACATCTAAAGGGCGTGAACCACTGCTGCCATATCTAGGTCATGAGGAGCATAGTTCTGCTCATAATTTTTTAGTTTCCTTGACTCATAGGCTACTACCCTGCCATCTTGCATAAGCACACCTCCCAATCCTTCCCCCAAGGCATCAGTGATAACCTCAAACTCTCCCTCTGGATCAGGAACTTTCAGAATTAGAGCGGTTGTTAATTTTTCTTTTAACAAGTCAAAAGCCTTCTGACATTCATCCGTCCAAACAAACCTTTTTCCTTTTCTCTGCAAAGAGGTAATAGGGCTAGCAATGCTTGAGAAATTCAACACAAATTTCCTGTAATACCCTGCCAATCCCATGAAACTTCGTACCTCTGACACATTGGTAGGTTCAGGCCATTCCATAATAGCTTTTATTTTGGCCGGATCAACTGATATCCCATCAGCTGATATTATGTGTCCTAAATACTGTACTTCTTTCTGAAAGAAAGTGCACTTGGAAAGTTTCGCATACAATTTATGTTCTCTTAATCGTTGCAACACTATATGAAGATGTCATGCATGCTCCTCTTCATCCTTGGAATAGATCAGAATATCATCGATGAAGACTAGTACAAACTTATCAAGACAATCTCTGAATACGCTATTCATGAGATTCATGAATGCAATAGGTGCATTGGTCAATCCAAACGGCAGCACCGTAAACTCATAATGACCATACCTCGTTCTAAAAGCTGTCTTAGGAATGTCTTCGTCTTTCAACCTTAACTGATGGTATCCAGATCTTAGATCTATCTTGGAAAATACCGATGCGCCACGCATTTGGTCAAATAGATCATCAGTTCGTGGCAAGGGATACTTGTTCTTTATAGTTGCCTTGTTAAGCATCCTATAATCTATGCACAACCTTAGAGTTCCATCTTTCTTTTTGACAAAGATAACCGGGGCTCCCCATGGTGATACACTTGGCCTAATCAAATTCTTAGACAAAAGCTCCTGCAACTGAGCTTTTAATTCCATAAGTTCAGTGGTAGTCATACGATACGGAGCTTTAGAGATTGGCTCCGATCTTGGTTTAATGTCTATACCAAAGTCAAATGCTCTCTTCAGAGGCAAGCCTGGTAACTCCTCAAGAAATACATCCCTAAAGTTGCACAAATATGGATATCTTTCTTCAAATGATTGTTTCTCCGAGGTTTCCTCTACTAGGTCCATCTTGACTGCAAAAAGTTGACATCCTTTTCGCCTAGCCCGCTTTAGTTGTTTTGAAGAAATGGATCTAACCTTTATTTCCCTCTGTATTCCTTGGAGATTTACAGTTTTTCCCGTCTTATCCAGACACTCAATGGTTTTATGAAAGCAATCTACTTTGGCTCGATGTTTCCACAACCAGCTCATTCCTAGGATGACATCGGAGGACCCTAAAGGTGCTACGTATAAGTTTGCCTCAGTGGCGAAGTTAGAAACATCAATCCTAGCTTCGAACAAACATTGCTCTACCTTAGCCTTAGAATTATTTGCATACTCTACTGTCCAAGGTTTTGACATAAAACCAGCTTTTCTAGAAAATTTACCTAAGACTCTAGGTGACACAAATTTTTCTGTTGCACCAGTATCAAATAGAATAGAAACAGGAACTCCAAATAAGGTACCTGTCATCTCAATAGGAGTGATTTGATACTCTGCTTGCCAATTGTCAAGAGCGGCATGAATCCTTTGCTGAAAGGCTTCCTGTTGTGAAGGAAGCTCCGTGTTCCTAGGCCTCCCATTCAGCTTCTTGTTGGGGCAACGGTTGGCATAATGATCTCCTCCACAAGAAAAGCATCCTCCTATAGGTCTTCGCTTCTCAGATGGCCTACTTGCAGAATCACCATTCTTCTTAAAATTTGCATTTCTCTTAAAATCTTCACCTCTATGCTCATTACCAAATCCTCCTTGATTCTTTCGATTTCCCCTATCAAACCTCCTGTTTCCATACCCCTTATCATTTTTCCTTTTAAAAGACTGATCATTGTAGTTCTTGTCAAACTTCTTGCGTTTCTTGTCACGGTAAGCAGAGATAGATTTAATCTTCTGCTCCTGTTTTATTGCCTTTTCATAAACTTGATCCATTGTGCTTGGACCATGCACCTCCACCTCACCACCGATCTGAGGATTGAGTCCCATGATGAACTTTCTGATTCGGAACCTTTCGTCCTTTTGGTATTGGGGAACATACTTCAGTAACCTAGTGAATTTTTTTGCGTACTCGACCATAGATAGTTCACCTTGCCTGAGGTTTTGGAAGTCCGTTAACTTCTGATCAAAGTATAATTGAGGTAACCACCGTTTTCGGAATAGTTCCACGAACTCATCCCATGTCACTTTTAAGGGACTTAATTCCAACTCCATTTTCTTATTCATCCACCAAGTGGACGCTTCCCCAGACAGCTGATAGGCTCCCCACACAGCTTTAGTAACCTCAGAGTAGTTTCTGATCTCAAAATATTTCTCCATCTCAGTCAACCATGCTTCAACTGCATCTCTAGTTTTCGTTCCATCAAACTTTGGAGGGTTAACCTTCTTCATATCCTTAGATAACTCTAAGGCAAGTTTATCCTTGGTTCTTCTTTGGGCTTCACTGTCATCAGGATGCTCACTTGTCGTGCCATTATCCCAATGTTTACTCTTGCTTGTGAAGTGTGAGTTCTCGTTTCCACCCTCTGTGTTGCCAGTTTCATCCATTTTCCTTTCCAGTTTGTTCAATCTTTCCTTGGTTTTCGTGAGCATGTTGAGAATCCTATCCAACTTGTCAGTGAAGTTTTCCCGAGAGTTATGACCTTCCCGATCCTCCCCCTCGTTAAACCCTGATTGGTCCATGCTAGTTTAATTTCACACCTGATTAAACATATACTAATCAGTTTTGCACTTATTAAATTAAACATCATCAAAAGAACACAACATTTGATCATAATCATAATTGTTCTCAAACCAAAATTTTGTCTTTATTCAATTTGCAAAATTGTTTCAACATCATTAGAGATAGACAAATCTCATGTTTCTACATAGTGTTATCTAGTGGAGTGTAACCTTCGGATTCATTGTCCGACACATAATCACGAGGTGTATACCCCTCAGACTCACTATCAGAAGATAACTCAATAATCTCAGCTCTAGGTACTACACGTGGATCTCTAGTGATCATGGGTATAGTACTAAGTACACTCTTAGGTACACTAACAGGTACACTATCAGTTACAATCCAGGAGCAGTGGTTGATCATAGTTCGAGCCGCCATCGCTGCTCCCTCTAGGAGTTCTCTCCTCACTCGCTTAAGTCGTGACATTGCATTGGCTAAGGTTTCTATATCATCAAGCCATATGTCATTTTCGTCATTGGTTTTCTCTATGGTCTTGATCATCGCAAGTCATTTCTGCTTAGCTTGCAAACAACGCTTCTTACCCGCGAAGGATTTTCTTGCGGTTTTCTTGGTGTATACCATCCTGGCACAATAAACCAAATCATTAGCTACTTGCATAATGATGATTTCCTAATCAGGTTAGTGGACTCATCAGCCCTAGTGCTGAACCTGGTTAGCTCTGATACCATATGTAACATCCAAATCTGAAATGACAAGAAGTAACTAAGTTTTCACAACGGTAATTTTTTTTTTACTAGGAAATCAAATACAAAAGTTACTCATCTATAATCCAATACAACATTTTTCATTTTATCATAAACATGATCTCATTTTCATAAAGATGAAAGAAATGATATACATTAAACATTTTGTTTTCTAACAGATGAAATTTTCTTGAAACAACAAATATTGGAAACATACCATTATCATGCATCTCGATTGTCGACCCATCACATTCAAGACTTGGCATTCCTTAGTATTTGGAAGAGAAAGTATCTTCAAGGAGCTTAACCTCCAACCACAGACCGTCGGTCTCCCGCACTCCTTCCTAACCGGAAGTGGCCCTACCCTACTCAAGAGGATAGACTTAGGATAACCATCGGTGTTTGCCATCTGAGCTCTAGTGTTGTAACCTACGTGTCTTGTTATTGCGCAGATCCCTAGATACCCTCTAGTCATGCACGACACTCCACAAGAAACGCCATCCAGTTACGGTGAATGTTCGATGCACTTGAGGATAGTACATCACCTTGGCCAAAGGATTTATTTTTAATTAGCGTTCTAGGAACGCATGAACTTGGTTCACCCACCCTACTCGACTTGAACTAGTCGAAATCCTACAGTTTCCTATTTGTATAGTTTTAACTATTTGACGACCTTGATGACCTCAAGGGTTTAGGATATCCTCCTACAATAGCGCATGGCGCATTTTTTACTCTAATCTCGAGTTCAGAGTTTCATAATCCATTTTCATGTAAAAACATTGCTTAAAAGTGCCCACTCCTAAGTGGTTTCATATTTGTTTACTTGGTTCCCATGTTTACACAACATACTCAAATATTTAAAGCCATTTCCCGTTATCCTGAAATTCGAGGATTCTAGACTCATATGGTCTACAAGATAAAACGATTCTAGCACTGTCGCATGCAACGTAATTTCAACTCACATGCAGGTTTTCAACTCAAATTGTTCATTTTAGAACCATGATGGTTTCCTAATCATTACTAAAACTTTATCTTCCTACTCCTCTTTCCGTGTCATTAGTTTCACATGGTTCATCAAGATGAGAGTCGTAAATAAAATATAAATGATTATGGAGTCTTTCTTATGTCAATAGAGATGACCAACGCATGGTCGACCTCTAACTAAAGATGTATGATGGTTAAGACATCAGTTGTTTACAACTGCATTTTCCAGCTATCAAACACACTAATTTTACGTCAAAACGTGCTTAAAACTGTGGTTTTTGACTCCTACGCAACATGCACGCGGAGCAACATGTTTACTCACTGTGGAGTTATCGTTCAAGGAAGGTATATTGCATCTTGCATCAATATAAGTTCGTTCCTAAATGAATATACATTAGAGAACTGCATTCTTTTATTACACCGCTTAATTCATGGCAAAAAATGCTACAATTTCTGAGTTTATGAATTCTAGAAGACAGCATACTTTTTTTTCCGAGTTTTTAAATCACAACACAGTGATGAGACAGCAATACTTCTATTTCTGAGTTTTCAAATCTCAAACATAGCAATGATACTATTATGTGGATTGACCGCACACAAATATCATACTAGGTTTACGTTGTCATACATTTCTTCTCATTTTAAATGTATTGATCTTTTGCAAAAGTGGGACTTACTTACTTACTGGTCTAAACTAAGAAAAGTAAAGAAGGAAATGAACCTGTTGATGAAAATGGAGGTTGCTGTGGCAATTCCACATTCTCCTCTGCTTTTCTTCGAAGCTATCTCTTTTATCTCCTTCTGAAATAACGACAGTCCACACTAAACAGACCCCTCTCTCTGCCGGACACTATTCAAGTCAAGGCAGGCTCCTTACTTAGAAAACATTCACCCTCAGACAACTATAGGCTTCCTTAGTTATCTCTCCCTCTGTTGCTTTCTACTCAGAAAAGGGATCGCTCCTTAGATGTAAACCATCACTCCTTCCCTCACTCATGCTTGCCAATTTCTACCAAAAAAAAACTCTCACCCTTCCACGATGCAGAAGTAAAATGATATTCGTTTCTCTCTCACTATTTTTCCTTCTCCCCACACCTTGACAGCCACTCCAAACCAAACTCTCTTACTACTACTCAACTCTCTCGCATGCTCTTTTACTGCCGTTTCTCCTTTCTTCACAATGCAGGCCCCCGTAATTCCGTTCTCTCTACCGTTTTTCTATCCCCTAATTCCACAGTTTCTTCTCCTACTAAACACCACTATTCTCTCGAACTGCTTTCTCCCTCTCCGGTGATGGTCTCCAACCAACAACAACCGCCGTTTTAATTCTCTTTTCTTGCAGCTTCTCCCTATCCATCGATATCTCCCTCAATGACGGCTACTCTTTCCTCTTTCTTCGTAGTTCTTCCTACCATTTCTCCCTCAACGACGGCTACTCCTTCCTCTTTTCCACCTTGCGAAGGAAACCCTCTCACTAAACTCTCGTTCCACGTTCCCCTCACTCCTACTGCCCACGAAGAAAGTTAAAACAACTTTCAACCGCCTTACATTAATCTCTTCACTTCCAAAACTACCTCCGATTTCTCCCTAAACTCCGCAGTTCCATCTTCTTTCACACAACAGCAACCGAAACCTCTCCACCTTCCTAGATAATGGAGTATCAACATTTATTATCGGTTACTCTCCTTCACAATTGCAAACTACCTTCCTCTCACGTCATGGTAAAAGGAATCTCTCCAAAGAGTTCTCGGTTGACATAAATCTAATCATATGGGTCGACATAGCTGATTTTAAACCTGACTTCCCAATTATCATGACCAATCAAAAGGTGGTGGTTCCTATGGCGACGTGGCTTGCTAGAAGACATAACAACTCCACCTTCACTCGAATACCAAGTTATCTAATTCAATCCAAAAGCCACCATAAGATGTATTGTGGAGTTAAGCTCGGCTTGGCGGTGGTTAGGAAATGACTAGAGCATCGTTTTGGTCGAAAAGGAACAAGAGGCAAAGACCAACTTATTAAGAAAGCTCAAAGTTAGATTGACAACTACTCGCGGTCAAAGATAGAAGAAAAGACTCACGTTAAACGACGACCAAGTAAATTATTTCACGCTATGGCTTCAAATCGACATTCGTCGATCTACAAGAATAGAATAACTTCACAATACAAGTTCGACGCGTTTTACGACAATCACGACGGATTGATCGTAACGCGAACAAGTTCTTACGACGTTAGACACACAAAGCCGATTTCTCGCGTCTTTTGACTATGAGACAAGATTTACAATTTCGCCACAAGATGGTTCAATAAATACTTATAAACGAAAATATTAAACATCTAAATAAGTCGACTTGCTATGATGGACTTACAACGACATCGACGACTCCAAGATTCTACATGACGACTTTCGACTAGGATGTCACACTTTATCCTTTGACGTCGACATCTAGTTAACTAACCCAACCGACAAACAAAACTAACTGGTTGGTTCCAAGGTTTGTCTACCTGTTTGGCGATCTCAGTAACAAACGCCCATGGTTAATTTCCAGAGTCTATACTCTCTCTCGAAGATACTTTCTCTTCCCGTCGAACACGGTCCACCTGTCCCTGTATCGACAGACTCACATACAATTTTGTGGTCAAAGCACCTATGTTCAAATCAAAACATAATATATCCAAACATCATTGCATTTATTATAAAGACATTTAGTCTACAATATCACCTTGATCGTAATCATTAGATTCCACAATTCAATATAACAACTTTGTAAGATAAATCGTCAATTTTCATGTCATTCACAACATATTAAATTACTAAAATTTGCAAGAAAGTAAATAGCATAATTGTTTTCAAAAAGAGGGATGTGACACAAATGAGGCGAGTATAAATAAAGAAGTGTAGGTACCCAAATCTCCATGAAAAGAGGATAGGACTCCTCTACATGGAGATGTGACAAGTAACCTCCCACAAATATAGCGTGAGTTGTCAATGCAAGTCGACACCTCTCAAAACGTCTCAACTACCTTGACAAGTTCAAAGAACATGTGCCAAAAATGTCTAAGTATAATTAATACAAATGTGTATACGCCTAGGATTAAAGGTATACACCAACACACCCTAACTATTCAACTTTAAAAAGAAAAAGAAAATTCACTTATGTAGAGGCACGGACCATGGAGTTATAGATCTAATTTAAAAATCTTCCAATTTGATGAGGATTTCGATGTTTTTGTCCCTTAAAATTTGCCGGCAGGAGTTTCTTCATTTCGAAATGCCGCTCATGTATTGGAGTTTAAGATTGTGGCAGACTTTACCCACAATTTTAAATTGTTTCTATTTTATGAACTGTGTTATCTGATCATTGGGCTTTCTATTATGGTGGGCATGATGCTAGCAAGTTTATACAACATATATCAGCTTGATTTGAGATTATTCTATTCTGATTTGATGCGGCTCGCAACCATGTTGTCTTCTCGTTATTATTTTCTACGGTGATTGATTTGGCCTATGAGCTTCATATGATCTATTCTAGAATCTCTCATTATGGTGTTCACCCCTTCTACCTTTAGGTAGCGATCTCTTCGTTTGTTTCTTACATCAGCTCCGGAGCTTTGGCGTTTGGAGTGTAACAAACAGTATTTAATTCCGGGCCTAAATTTGATGGCCGTATTTAAGCATTTTTGTCCTAAAATACAATCAAAATTTTAAAAAGATTGTATCATATGAAAGGAGAGATTTTGATTAGACTGTCAAAATTTATATAGAATTATAATGATATATATTTGGCTTATATATAATTTTACTTATATTAAGATATGTCATACTATCTTGATTCTTAAGGGCACTTTTGAATGGATAACCGTCATACAAAATTTGTTTGACAGGCAGGGTCGACCGTCAAATTTAGGCCTTAAGTGTTGTTGGTTTTATGGCCTTTGGTTGTTTCATAATATTGGATGGTTGGACCTTTTTTGAAGAAATTTTTTTATTAAAAAATATTTTTTGTGGATATTACATGTCTCTTCCAAATACACAACTTTTATAATACAACTACAAATAAAACATTTCTCTTTCAATTTCTCAATATCTTTTTAAACTTATCCATCCATTATTAAGTGTATCTTTTTAAACTTTTAAACTTATCCATTAAACCTTGAAATACAATTACTAATTTATACTAAATTAATAACCATCGTTATCAATTCCAACTAAATACAATAAACATTAAGAATCCCATCAAGAGTAAGAATTTCATTTGGAAGCCAGTACCCCCTCACTTCCACAAACTCCCAGATGCTTTGTTTCTCCCTTGTTGTTGATTTATCTTGGTCTTCATCAACATAACCCATGTTTCTTCTTCTGCTATGAACTATAATTGAATTTCTTATCCCAAGACATATACCAAAGATCACTATGTTGGTTGCTGGTTTATAATAGAAGGATTCATTATTATTATTTATTTTAAATTGGATGGCAATTGTTATCAATTGTAATTAAATCGCTCTTGGTCATATCAAATGGTTGGTCAACCATGCTGATAAGATAAATTCGAAGAATCCTAAAACATTAAGAATCCTAAAGAGTAAGAATTCTTAAAGATCACTATGTTGGTTGCTGGTTTATAATAGAAGGATTCATTATTATTATTTATTTTAAATTGGATGACAATCGTTATCAATTGCAATTAAATCGCTCTTGGTCATATCAAATGGTTGGTCAACCATGCCGATAAGATAAATTTGAAGGATCCTAAAACATTTAGAATCCTAAAGAGTAAGAATTCTTAAAGACCATGCCGATAAGATAAATTCGAAGGATCCTAAAACATTTAGAATCCTAAAGAGTAAGAATTCTTAAAGATTTAAGAATTCTTACTCTTTAGGATTCTAAATGTTTTAGGATCCTTCGAATTTATCTTATCGGCATGATTGACCAACCATTTGATATGACCAAGAGCGATTTAATTGTAATTGATAAAGATTGTCATCCAATTTAAAATAAATAATAATAATGAATCCTTCTATTATAAACCAACAACCAACATAGTGATCTTTGGTATATGTCTTGGGATAAGAAATTCAATTATAGTTCATAGCAGAAGAAGAAACATGGGTTCTGTTGATGAAGACCAAGATAAAGCAACAACAAGGGAGAAACGAAGCATCTGGGAGTTTGTGGAAGTGAGGGGGTGCTGGATTCCAGATGAATACGTACAAGGAGTAATGGAAATGCAGCATGAGTTCCAAGCACGGGATGGCGACATAATTCTGGCATCGAGCGTCAAGACGGGGACAACATGGATGAAGGCTCTCATCTTCGCCATTGTCAACCACCACAACACAGAGCAAATGAGAGCGCTGGAACGAAAGAACCCCCACGAGCTTGTTTTCACAATGGAACATCTCTGTTTCGGGCCTCCGGGGATTCGAACCCTTTCACCCTCTGCGCTATCGGAAATGCCTTCGCCCCGTCTGCTCAACACCCACGTACCCTACGCCCTTCTGCCAAATTGTCTGAGAACCAAAGGCAGGGTTGTTTACATTGGCAGAAATCCCAAGGACACTTTTGTCTCGCTCTGGCATTTCTATGACAAAATCTGGGGTGTCCCTCCGCTGGAAGAAGCCTTCGATATGTTTTGCTCTGGGGTGTGCCACTACGGCCCTTTTCTAGACCATGTTTTGGGTTACTGGCACGCCGCTCGACTCATGCCTAGTTTCTTCTTCTTCACCTACGAAGATTTGCAGGCTGACTTTGTGTTCCACTGTAGGAGATTGATTCATTTCTTGGGATATTCTTCGTCTATCTCTGATGAGGACGTTGCAGAGATAAGAGACAAATGTCGAATTGAGTCGCTCAGCAATAATGAGGGTAATAAAAACGGACACATATCTACTACATCTGTGAAAATCAAAAAGGATCTCTTTTTTCGTAGAGGAAGAGTAGGTGACTGGAAAAATTATTTTACTCCTGAGATGAACCAGCGTATGGATGATATGATTAAGGAGAAGCTCAAAGACTCCGGCCTCCAGTTTACCTATGAGTTGTTCTAGGGAAATCTGAGCAATAACGAATTGCTAGTTTTCGAGTAGATCGTATTCATATTTATATTTCTGAAACTACTGTCTAAAAACGAAATTTAAACTGGTTTGAATAAGAGGCACAGTGATATTTTGTGCAGTGGCATGAACTGCCATGAATAATTAAATGGTTTTTAGATATTAAGATGTTTTTAAATATTTTGTAGTGATAATAAGATGTATATTCAGATGTGAAAGGGGGTTGGGCTTAATGGCAAGGTCATAAGGTTCTTAAAATGGAGATCCAAGTTCAAATCGTTCAAGTAACATCTATAGTTGGAACTTCAAGATGTGGCTCTTGGACTTCCGTGGTGGTTTCTAGTGTGGCTCTATGTGGTGAATCTTGGTCTTCCAGTGACTCTCTTATGGATTCATGGCTCTTGGACTTCTATGGTGGCTCTATTGGTGGTTTCTAGTGCGGTCCTATGTGGTGACTCTTGGTTCTCAAGTGGTTTTAAAGTGGATTTGAAAGTGTAACTTGAAAATATGTTGATGGGGAGGAGGTCCTCTTGTGACCTCCGTTGGTGTGGGACTAGCCTAAATAATCTCTCCTTATCAATAAAAAAAAAAAACATGCATATTCAGATCTCTTTCTAATGATGATGGATTACACATTCTTTTGTTTTATTTTTATTTTTTTGCTCATCATAATATGGGTGTCAAGATCTCTCTTTTAAATATAGGGTAAGCATTTTTACAGTCAGCTAATCTCAAATGTGTAATGAAAATTAAATGAAATTAAATTAAATCAAAATAATAATGATAGACAAATTATTTACTATTTTTAATTGTTGATAAGGTGATAGTATGTGAATTTTATAGTTGTAGAAACAATTTTAAGATATACGAAAGGTACTTTTTAGAATTTTATAGGATTAATTTTTTCTTTCCTAAAGAGTGATGGAAGAGGAGAGGGGAGACCAAGCAAGAAAGCATATTCAACCATAATAAATCAACTATTAGGTTAGTAGGATTGGTAGAGTTGTATTTTTAAACTACAAAGTCCTATTTTATTACCTTTATAAAAAGTTGAGTAGGGATCATGTTTTGTTTGTAGAGAAAAAGAGGCTCAATAAACCTTTACAATAGATATAGTGTGCATATAAAATTTAACATTAATGCAATAAATAAAATACAAAGACCTGATACTAGTATATTTTTCACATGGGAAAGCCTTTTTAGGTCAAAAACTTAGTAAGATTTTTCACTATTACAGAAGCCCAAATATTCCCCAATACAATAATGAATTTCTCTTACTTCACCCTTAAACATGTGTAGATATAAATAGGCACATCAAAAGTGGTTTTACACATTGTATGAGTTATGTAAAAGATAAACATGAATGCTTTAAGCATTAAAACATGGACAAAATAGAAATTCACAAAATAACATCCAATTTTTTTACAAAAAATGCTACTATTAAACATGGAAAATATACATCACTTATCTAACATTCTTCAACTTGGTGAATAGTTTTCATAAGGGCTACACTCTTCAAGTGTTACTTGTTAAACACAAACATGCCCATTGATTTATTGCACCAAGAAGATTCTTCAATATTCACAACATTTGTCAATACAATGCATGCAATAAAGCTTAAACAAAATGTCCATCTTGAATTTTGAGGACAATATATCATGTAAAACAAGGTGCCTAATAGACTATTCCATTTGAAGTATAAGATATGTATTTGACATTTGTATCCAACTTGATAATAACATAGGAAAATACTAAGACAAGAACTTGAGTAATAGTTGAGAAATGATGTTGTGTTCATGATTGCATCTAATCTTTTTTTATTATGAATTTAAGAAGAGAATAAAATATTAAATATGTTATGGTCAATTGATTTAATAATAAGAAGAAGGGAAGGTTACTTAACTTATAGCATAACTTTAGTGGAAGGGAATAGATTTTTTTTTCAAGCATTGGAAATATTACTTAAAGAAAACTTACCTTTTTAAGGCACAAATCCATTATATTCATTTTCTTTAATTTAAATAAAAACCTCACCCTTTGTAAAAGTCCTGAAATACACATGAAATTTATTAAAACATACATTCTCAATTGCCTATTTGTGAAGTTGCTACCACATAGATGAACAAAATTGTGAAAGCCAACTCATTTAAAAAACTCTCTCCTATTAGTATAGTCAAAAGATTGGTTCACCATGTGGGAATAAATGAGCAATTGAGTGATCAAACAACCAAAATCACCCTTCTATTATAGTTTTGAAGATTAATAGTATGGTCAAATATGTAAAGGACAATATTAGAAAAGCGGTTGTACAAATTTTAAAAATGTTCGCAATAGTATGATAAGTTCAAAGATTGTCTAATCTACACATCTCCCTTGCATTCTCTTTCCAAATATATACACACATGTAAAACAATATGTATGTAATCCTATGAAAGTGATATGAGTGTCTCAAAATATGTCAATAAAAACTTCCTAAATATCTATTTTGTTCCTATTATTATATAATGTACAAAGATAATTTTCTTGTACAAGTAAAATCACCGAACTTTTTTAGCTGATAGGCTATATTATTGTCAGCCTTCTACCAAAAATTTGTCTCACATCACAAAATAACTTTCTAACTCACCATGAAACCATTTTTAGGTCACCGAAAATCAATAATGTAAAAAATCAGATCTTTAAATCAATAATGTGAATAATAAAATCTTTCAACAAATCAAATCTTTGTGGTCAAGTCATGAGAAATCAATAATCAAATCTTCGACAACTCAAATATTTGCGGTGTAAAAATATCAAATCATACTTAATGCATTTAAGTTACTAATATCATTTTTTTCCTTTGAGCAAAGCCCTTGCACCTCTTAAAAGATGCAAGTACTAGTATATATTATTTTTCCAATAATGATGATATTGCAGTCTTATGGATTTTACATTCTCTTCCATTTATAGAACTCTTATAATACAATTACAAATAAAATATTTCTCTTTTAATTTATACAATTTCTTTTCAAACATATCCCATCCATTAAACTTCAAAATATAATTATTAATTTATATTTATCAATTCCAATTAAATCGCCTTGAACCACAAAAGGCACATGAAATACTCATACCAACTTCTTGGATATGAAGAATCCTAAATCTTGATGTTTTAGGATTCTTCATGTTTATCGGTATTGTTGGTACGGGCATTTCATCTACCTTTCGTGACCAAAGAGCAATTTAATTCAAATTATAATGATTCTTATTGAATTTAATATAAAATATGAATCAATCTATTATAAGCAGCCTACATAATCATTTTTTTTTTAAAACCAGAAAAAGGTGTAGGGACACCCATAGATTAAGCAGCATACATAGTCATCTTTGCTATATTTCTTGGAATAAGAAATTCAATTATAGTTCACCGTGGAAGAAGAAACATGGGTTATTCTGTTGATGAAAATCAAGATAACGCAAAAAATGAGAAACGATGCATCTGGGAGTTTCTTGAAGTGAAGTGGTTATTCTGTGTGCTCAACACCCACGTACCCTACGCCCCTTTGCCAAAATGTGTGGGAGCCAAAGGCGGGATGGTTTACATTGCTAGGAATCCCAAGGACACCTTTCTCTCGCTCTGGCACTTCTATAACAAAATCTGGGGCCTCCCTACGCTGGAAGAAGCCTTCGATATGTTTTGCTCTGGTGTGTGCCACTACGGCCCTCTTTTAGACCATGTATTGGGGTACTGGCACATCATTCGACTCATGCCTAATGTCATCTTCTTCACCTACGAAGATTTGCAGGCTGACTTTGTGATCCACTGTAGGAGATTGATTCATTTCTTGGGATATTCTTTGTCTATCTCTGATGAGGACGTTGCAGAGATAAGAGACGAATGTTGCATTCGGTCGCCCTGCAATAATGAGGGTAATAAAACGGGACACATAAATACTACATATGTGAAAATTAAGAAGGATCCGGCCTAAACAACACACTCTAAACTTTGACTTGTTTAGAGTGGAGCCCGCTCACTCTACTTAAATATCATCCACTTCAATGGTCAAACAGTCAATAGTAATTTTACACCTCATTCACAACAAAAAGTGGTAAATATTTGTCTTATTTTTATTGGCCAAAAATGATCTTTGACTGTTGAAGTGGATGATATTTAAGAACAGCTGAGCCGGCTTAGGGTGTTCCGTTTGCAAACTGGGAAGTTTGGTGGATGCCGGTAACCTGTTTGTTAACCGTAACGTCGGTGTTTGCCCGATGCCCATTTAAAGACAATCTGCATGGTTGGTATAAGTATTTGATCTACCTTTTCTGACCAAGGGTGAGGTAAAACTTAAACAGTACCAGCGACCAAAATTCATATCGACTGCTCGGTCAAATCAAATTTAATCGATAAACACTATGATCGAATCAATGGAGGATGGTCGATTCTTTGGGTCGATTACAACAATAAAAAATAATAGGTCAAACTTACAGTAAACAGTCCACACACATGCCAGTTGTTTACGTGGGGCGTTTGGTATATGTCTTAGTAGAAGAAACAGGAGTTCGTATGTTAATGAAGACCAAGATAAAGCAAGAAGGGAGAAACGAAGCATCTGGGAGTTTGTTGAAGTGAAGGAGCGTTGGCTTCAAGATGAATACGTACAATGAGTAATGGAAATGCAACATGAATTCGATGCACGGGATGACGACATAATTCTGGCATCGAGCATCAAAACGTGGACAACATGGATGAAGGATCTCATCTTCACCATTGTCAACTACCACAACACAGAGCGAATCATAATGTTGTAACAAAAGAACCCCCACGAGCTTGTTTTCACAATGGAATATATATGCTTTGAGCCTCCAGGGATTCAAACCCTTTCACCCTCTGCGCTGTTGGAAATGCTTTCGCTCTGTCTGCTCAACACCCACGTACTTTACACCCTTTCGCCCACCCTTCCGCCCACCGTAAACAACCCACATGTTGTGTGTCGACTGTTTTTTCAATTTTTGACTATTCTATCGATTAATTGAATGGACAGTCCTCCATGTTTTCAACAAGATCAGTGGATAGAATTTCGATAGAAAATAGATTAGTTGGCAGATTTAGACAGAATTTTATAGCCAGCCCACTATAAACAGCGGCTTGTTGTGTACCGACTGTCTTTTTCAATTTTCGAAGTGTAAGAATTTCGACTGTTTCAACCGACTAGTTGAATGTACAATCCTCCATATTTTTGACAAGATCAAGATTTCTAGAGGAAACGGATCAGTCGACAGATTTCGGCAGATGTCTAACATTGAAATTTAAACTCGTTTGAATAAGAGGCACAATAATATTTTGTGTAGTGGCATGAACTACCATTAATAATTAAGTGGTTTTAAAATATTTTCTCGAGATAATAAAATGCATATTCAAACTTCTTTCTTCTAATGATGGATCTCACAGATCTATATTCAAATTCTTCTGTTTTATTTTTATTTTTTGCTTATGATAATATGAGTGTCAAGATGTATTTTTTAAATATTGGGTCAACTAATCGGAAATGTGATGAAAATTAAATTAAAAATAATAATGATGGACACATTATTTATTATTTATAATAGTTGATAAGGTGATACTATGTGAATTTTATAGTTGTAGAAACAATTTTACGATATAGGAAAGGTTTTCTTTAGAATTTTATAGGAGCAAATGTGTACTTTCCTAAAGAGTTATAGAAGAGAAGAGGGGAGGCCAAGTAAGCAAGTATATTCAACTCTATTATTAGTCGAGTTTTATATTTTTAATTGTATAAAAAAAAATTAAATAAATTTTTCAGAAATTATTGTTTTTTTTTTCTTCCTCTACTAAAGCTTACACTAAAGAATACATGCTTCCTATGTAATGATACAGAGGACAAGCATACATTTGAATGTAGTAAAATTGAACTATAATACAAGTTACAATACACTTGTGTTTCTTGTCAATTTGTAAAATCACTTTAGCCTGCATATACTCAATAGCAAAACAAATTCACCAATCAATGTAAATTATGAAAACTCTCACATGACAAAAACCACCATCTGACAAAAGGCAAACAAATCTTGACTTCTATGGTAGGTTCCATGACAAATAAAATTAGTAGTCACATTCAGGGCTTTTACTCAACATATAGTTTATTTACTAACCAAGACAACTTTGTAGAACTTAGCAAGAAACAAGAGATACAAAACAATCACAACAAAGTTGCAAATAACATAGCAATGAAATGCATGAAGTCCACCACATAGATTGGAGAAGACAAGTACATATATAGGTGAGAAAAGGTAGTAGTTGAGGGAAAGACTCCTACAAACTAGCATGAGTGGCTATTTTAGTGGAGACTTGATGTCACCTCAACTAACCTCCTAACAACCTTAATCACCCAACAACCTTGACATGTGTCAAGATTGTGTAAGGGCACACCTAAGTAGGCTTATGCCTAAGTGTAAAATATTTATGAAATATATATACATTAACACCCCCTTAAGCATAGCTTAGGTGGGCACAAATAAAATGGGTCCCAACTGCAAAGCTTGGTGAGGTACCCATGTACAATGCAATCTCTCATAAATGGAGAAAGGTAGAAAACCCTATGGGAAAAAACTAATCTCCAAAAGATAGAAATTATACAAGTGAAGAAGTACTACTTTCACTAAGTACAATATAGGATCCCCCCATAGGAGAGACAATGATAGAAGGTCTATTAGATCCCTCCATAATACACATCATGTTGTAGCGATACTAGATAGTTGACAGAGGATGTAGATGTAGATCCAAGAACATCAAATAATGTTCCTTCCCTTGGGAACAAATGAAATCACCTAAAATCTTGTAGGATATCTTCCCATGCGAGAAGATGTATGTATGATCTTGAATCATGCGGATGCTGATGCAAGGATGATGATGCCTGTAGACACCTAAAATTGTCTCATTTGTAGATCAGGTATTCATCTGCCAAACCTCACATTAATTAAATAATTCTTAATTATTTGATTAATTTCATCTATTGATCTCCATCTTATTCCTCCATATTAATTAAATAATTCTATTTATTTAATTAATTAAACCAATTTTCCTGAGCCACATATTAATTAAATAAATTTAAATTATTTATTTAATTAAAGCTAATATTCCATTTCCTTCAAAATAAATAAAATTCAATATTTTATTTTTAATCCATGTGCATGAAATTAAATAATTTATTTATTTAATTTCCTATTATTCCCTATCCTCCATAATTCACTCTCAATCAGCTTAGATAACTAATCAATTAAATTAGTTAACTAAATCAATCAAATTAGTTAACAAGTCAATCAATCTAGTTAACTAATCAATCAATTTAGTTGATTTGTCAATCAATTTAGTTGATTAGTCAATCAATTTGGTTAACTAAGCAATCAACTCAGTCAACTCATCAATCAATTCTATTAGTTGAAGCTCACCCAATTTATGAGAGGACAAGGACACTTGTCACTCTCTCATTTCCTCACATCCTCTCAGCTATTTATAGCCATTGATCTCTCTAATCACTCTCCACCATTGATCTTCACTATTGGAAATCTATAAATAGAACATCTTATAAGCCTCTTAGGCATCTCTCATCTTCATATAGCATCATGCTGCTGAAATTATTCTAGATCCTTTTATCTATTATCCTCGTACAACTGGTTATGCTTGAGCTGAGCAATCCATTGGAGTTTGGGTGCAACTTCTAGTATGTTCAATCAGTGAGGTTTGATTTGTGAATGTAAGGGAAGGTATACTTGTTTGTTTGGTCTATTTTCATTTATATATTGCATTGCAAACTTACCTATCATATTTTGGCATGCTCGGTAGTCTAAGTCTCGCCATTTGCATGTTTATGCTTTTTTATTTGTTGATCTAACATTGTTTTTGTCAAGTTTTGGTGATCAAATTTTGCAAGTTATCTCCTACGTGAAAATTGACCTCACCGTTGAGTCTTGGATGCCTCGTAGGAGAATTTTGACATAAAACACCCTACACTTCTGACACTACAAAATTTTGCAATTTTTTTATACTTTCGACCCCTTTGTAGGGCCATACCATATGGATCCGTATGGCGTCGTATGGCCTCCGAGTCAATTTTCCAATTAGGTTTCATTTTTTTGTGCATGTGAGATTTTTCATTTGATTGGCAATTTTTTTAGCAGGTTAAAGATTTGTTTTTTGCAGTAAAGCACCTCCTTTCTGCCCCCGCCACCTGCAAAACTCCCCCCACCACTTGGTAAAATCCCTCCACTTGTACAAATCCCCCCTGCCCCCACCTGCTTAAAATCCCCTCTTGGCCACCCTCTCCGCTCACCCCACGACCCCCCATGCCCATTCGTGACACCCAGTCATTGCCCCACTAATCCCTACACCCTCTCCACTCACTAAAAACCTCCCCATCACCACTTTACCTTTGACCTCCACCCTCGTTCCCTCCTTTCTACCCCTTTGCCGCCGCCTACAACCTCCCCATTATCACTACCTTCCATTTCCCTTCTCTGTGTTCTCAACCACTGCTTAAACCCTCCCTTCCCTATGACTTTCCTAAACTTCCCCTGCCCTACCCAACAAGAAAAACATAAAATAATACAAAAAAAATAGCAAAAAGAAAAACCTAAAATTAAAAAAAAAAACGAACAAAACACCAAACCCTTGGTCACATTCATGACCACCCTCCTTTTGCTTTTAATTTCTAAATTTTTTTGTAGGCACTTTGCCCTTGGTCACATGGGTGACCAGGCGCCTGTTTAGAGCCCTAACTAGATTGTAGCTGCTAGACCTTGAAACTATCACATGTGACCACTCTAAACTTTAACTGTCAGCAATTAACTAACTGCCATAGCTCACCTTATTCCTCCTCAGACCCTAAAAGGGCAATTTTTTTCTTTTTACCATAACCTTCACATATGAGGTTGGATTTTTGTGAAACCAATGACGTTGGAGAGTTGACTCACCCATCTTCATTGTGGAACAAATCTTATAAGGTGATTTTACTAGATTAATAAAGTACACTCAGTCAAAGTCAACCCTTCATTGCAAACTTCAAATGGTCATATCTTGTGCAAATTTTATCTAATTTTAGCAAAATATTTTTTAAAACAGCATGGAATTTCCTATAGAATTTGATAATATAATTTATTTTGTTGTTACTATTCATCATTATCAAATTTTTCCCAAATTTCTCATTTTTCACCTAACAATTTGGCTTGCAAGTTTCATTTTTCTTTTTTGTTTTGGTGGAATAGAGGAGGACATAAGGCATTACACAACATCAGCATTAGCATTAGATATGAAGATAAACATCTTAGGTGGACATAATTTGACTTTTATCTTTTCATTTAATAATTTTTTTTTGCAATCACACTTTGATTTGGGTTTCAAACAAACAACTGTTCCAAGGATCATCATACTTGAAATTAGGCTTAACATGAGCATGTTTCTTCATCATCACACTTGGATTTGGGTATAAACAAATTGGTGCTTGACCTTCTTGGTGGATTTGAGTGCACTTTAGGGTATGTATTCTCTGCTCATGCACTTTGTGTGATCTTGAGAATCAAAACATCCTTTAATCCATTCATCTTCACACACACATTTCAATTTCTAAGGGTCAATTAACATTTGTGAGTGTCAGTCAAGTGTGTGAGATCAAAAACACCACTTGATTTGCTTTTTTCACCCTTCTTAGGATGCCTATTTGGAGGCACAACAATCTAAGGGACAAATTTAACTATTGCATTCTAACAGAGTATAAAAAGTGAGGAGTGAATCAAAATACACACCTCTTGGATGTTGGAATCTTAACATTCAGGATAAGCCCCCAAGAACTTCATACTTTGGGAAGTGAAGGGGAAGGGTGGGTTACCCCTTTCTCCTAGTTGTGTAGCATTATTTCACTTTCATTACATGGAATTTGGCCCCCCGTACCTTGTGTATATTGGGGACATCCTTAGACAACTTGTTTATCCTAGCTTAAGACCTCTTGGCTGCACCCATTTGACTAATATTAGGCTTGTTGATGTGTCTTCATAATCCCAATAATCAATCTTGAAAATTTAAACTTGCTATTGTATCTTGTGTGAGTGTTTTGTGCATGTACATGTGAACTCTTTTGATTGCAAGTTGCCTAAGTCAAGCTATCAAAAAATACATCTTACAACATCCTAATTATCCTTATCATCCCTTTCACCCTTTCACCCTATACGCTATCAGAAATGCCTTCACCCCGTCTTCTCAACACCCACATACCCCATGCTCTTTTGCCAAATTGTCTGAGCACCAAAGTACGGGTTGTTTATATTGCCAAAAATCCCAAGGACACCTTTGTCTCGCTTTGGAATTTCTATAACAAAATCTAGGGCATTCCTCCATTGGAAGAATCGTTTGATATGTTTTGCTTTGGGGTCTGCCACTATGACCCTTTTCTAGATCACGTTTTGGAGTACTGGCACATTGCTCGACTCATGCCTAATGTCTTGTTCTTCACCTATGAAGATTTGTAAGCTGACTTTGTGTTCCACTGTAGGAGATTGATTCATTTCTTGGGATATTCTTCATCTATCTCTGATGAGTATGTTGCAGAGACAACAGACAAATGCAGAATTGAGTCACTCAACAATAATGAGGGTAATAAAAATGGACACATAACTACTACATCTGTGAAAATAAAAAATGATCTCTTTTTTCTTAGAGGAAGAGTGGGTGACTGGAAAAATTATTTTACTCCTGAGATGAACCAGTGTATGGATGATATGATTAAGGAGAAGGTCAAAGAATTCGACCTCCAGTTTACCTACGAGTTGTTCTAGGGAAATCTGAGTAGTAATGAATTGCTAGTTTCTTAGTAGATCATATTCATATTTATATTTTTGAAACCTCTATCAAAAAATGAAATTTAAACTGGTTTGAATAAGAGGTACAGTAATATTTTGTGCAGTGGCATGAACTGCCATGAATAATTAAATGGGTTTTATATATAAGATGTTTTTAAATATTTTCTCTAGATAATAAGATGCATAATGCATGTCTGTGAAAAGGGTTGGGCTTAATGACAAGGCAATAAGGTTCTCAAGAAGGAGATCCAAGTTCAAATCCCTCAAGTAACATCTATAGTTGGAATTTCAAGATGTGGCTCCTGAACTTTCATGGTGGTTTCTAGTGTGATTCTATGTGGTGACTCTTGGTCTTCCAGTGGCTCACTCATGGATTCCTAGCTCTTGGACTTCTGTTGTGGCTCCATTGGTGGTTTCTAGTGCTATTCTATGTGGTGGCTCTTAAGTAGATTTGAAAGTGTAAGTTGAGAATATGTTGTTGGGGAGGAGGCCCCCTTGTGAGCTTTGCTAGTGTGAGGCTAGCCTAAATAATCCCTCCTTACAAACCCAAAAAAAAGATGGCTCTTAAGTAAATTTGAAAGTGTAAATTGAGAATATGTTGATGGGGAGGAGGTCCCCTTGTGACCTTTGCTAGTGTGGGGCCAGCCTAAATAATCCCTCCTTACAAATTAAAAAATAGATGCATATTCAGATTTCTTTCTTCTGATGATGGATCCCACAAATCTATATTCAAATTCTTTTGTTTTATTTTTATTTTTTTCTCATCATAATATAATATGAGTGTCAAGATGTCTCTTTTAAATATTGGGTCATCTTTTTTACAAGTCAGCTAATCTCAAATGTGTAATGAAAATTAAATTAAACTAAATTAAATCAAAATAATAATGATAGACAAATTATTTAGTATTTTTAATTGTTGATAAGGTGATAGTATGTGAATTTAATAGTTGTGGAAACAATTTTAAGATATATGAAAGGTACTTTTTAGAACTTTATAGGAGTAATTTTTTCTTTCCTAAAGAGTTTTAGAAGAGGAGAGAGGAGGCCAAGAAAGCAAGCATATTCAACCCTAATAAATCAATTATTATGTTAGTAGGATTGGTAGAGTTGCATTTTTAAACTACAAAGTCCTATTTTATTACCTTCATAAAAAATTTAGCAAATATTATGTTTTGTTTTTAGAGAAAAAGAAGATCCATAAACTTTTACAATAGATCTAGAGCATATAAAATTTAACATTAATGGAATAAATAAAATGCAAAGACAATACTAGTACGTTCACTTGGGAAAATCTTTTTAGTTCAAGAACTTAGTAAGATTTTTCACTATTGTAAAAGCCCAAATATTCTCCAATACAATAATGAATTTCTCTTACTTCACCCTTCAACATGTGTAGACATAAATAGACACATCAAAAGTGGTTTTACACATTGCATGAATTATGCATAAGATTAACATGAGTGCTTTAAACATTAAAACATGGACAAAATAGAAATTCACAAAATAGCATCCAATTTTTTTCCCAAAAAATGCTAACCATTTATTCAATTGCTAGCAGTTATCCCGATCCTAACTATTAGACAAGGAAAATATACAATACTTATCTAACATTCTTCAAATTGATGAATAGTTTTCATTAGGGCTACACTCTTCAAGTGTTACTTGTTGAACGCAAGCATGCCCATTGATTTATTGCACCAAGAAGATTCTTCAATATTCACAACATTTGTCAATACAATGAATGCAATAAATCTTAAACAAAACATCCATCTTGAATTTCAAGGACAATATATCATGTAAAACAAGGTGCATAATGGACTATTCCATTTGAAGTATAAGATATGTATTTGACATTTGTATCCAACATGATAATAACATAGGAAAATACTAAGACAAGAACTTGAGTAATAGTTGAGAAATGATCTTGTGTCCATGATTACATCTAATTTTTTTAATTATGAATTTAATAAGAGAATAAAACATTAAATATGTTATGGTCAATTCATTTATAAAAAGAAAAAGGGAATGTTACTTAATTTATAGCATAACTTTAGTGAAAGGGAATAGGAAAAAAAATCCTTCAACCATTAGAATTATTACTTAAAGAAAATTTACCTTTTTAAGGCACAAATCCATTTTATTCATTTTCTTTAATTTAAATAAAAACCTTGCTTTTTGTAAAAGTTTTAAAAGGTACATGAAATTTAATATAATAAATATTCTCAGTTTCTTATTTGTGAAGTTGTTACCATATAGATGAATAAAATTGTGAAAGTCAACTCATTAAAAAAACTATCTCCAATTAATATAGTCAAAAGATTGGTTCACCATGTAGGAATAAATGAGTAATTGAGTGATCAAACAACTGAAGTCACCCTTCTAGTATAGTTTGGAAGATTAATAGTATGGTCAAAATCTATAAAGGTCAATATTAGGAAAGTGGTTGTAAATTTTAAAAATGTTCACAATAGTATCATAAGTTCAAAGATTGTCTAATCTACACCTCTCCCTTGCATTCTCTTTCCAAAGATATACTGACATGTAAAAATATGTATGTATTTCTATGAAAGTGATAGAAGTGTCTCAAAATATGCCAATAAAAATTTCCTAAATATTTATTTTGTTCCTATTATTATATAATGTACAAAGATAATTTTCTTGTATAAGAAAATTCAACTAACATTTTTATCCGATAGGCTATATTATTGTGAACCTTCTGCCAAAAATTTGTCTCACACCACAAAATAGCTTTATAACTTGCCATGAAACCATTTTAAGGTCACCCAAAATCAATAATGTAAAAAATCAAATCTTTAAATCAATAATGTGAATAATCAAATCTTCCAACAAATCAAATCTTTGTGGTGAGGTCACGAGAAATCAATAATGTGAAAAATCAAATCTTCCACAAATCAAATATTTGCGGCATAAAAATATGAAATTATACTTAATGCATTTAAGTTACTCATATCATTATTTTCCTTCGAGCAAAACCCTTGCACCACTTAAAAGATGCAAGTACCAATATATATATATATATATATATTTCAATCTTAATGATATCATAAGACTTTTTACATTCTCTTACAAATATACAACTCTTATAATACAATTACAAATAAAATATTTCTCTTTTAATTTATACAATTTCTTTTCAAACATATACCATCCATTAAACCTCAAAATATAATTATTAATTTATATAATATATATCAATTCCAATTAAATTACTCTTGACCACAAAAGCCACACGAAATACTCATACCAACCTCTAGGATAAACATGAAGAATCCTAAATCTTAATGTTTTAGGACTCTTCATGTTTATAGGCATTGTTGGTATGAGCATTTCATCTACCTTTCATGACTAAGAGCGATTTAATTCAAATTATAATGATTCTTATTGAATTTAATATAAAATATGAATCCATATATTATAAGCAACCTACATAGTCATCTTTGCTATATGTCTTGGAATCAGAAATTCAATTATAGTTCACCACTAAATAAGAAACATGGGTTATTCTGCTGATGAAAATCAAGATAAAGCAAAAAGGGGGAAATGAGTTTGTTGAAGTGAAGGGGTTATTCTATGTGCTCAATACCCACGTACCCTACGCCCTTCTACCAAATTGTCTAAGAACCAAAGGCAAGGTTGTTTACATTGCCAAAAATCCCAAGGACACTTTTGTCTCACTCTAGAATTTCTATAACAAAATCTGGGGCGTCCCTCCGCTGGAAGAAGTCTTCGAAATGTTTTTCTCTGGTGTGTGCCACTACAGCCCTCTTTTAGAATATTATGAAAAATTGACCTACTCAACTTTTTCATTGAAAAGTCTACATTCAAATGCATCAAACTAATTAATGTCATTTTCATAATATTCTAAACCACCCTTCTCATTATGGAATTCTCTCTCCTTAATCATTGTAACATCCCAACTGGAATATTAAATATCATAAAACATAATTAAGAAAAAAATTAAATTTATTTTTACATATAATCAAAAGATATTATATCTACAATTTCAAGTACAATACATTTATTTAGAAAAATGACCACTTTATATGCAACTAACAAAATTCCATGAATAACAATTGGTTGTATTTATTACAACTTACAATTTTACCAATATCATATACAAAATAAGCAATGTGTTCTTGTTCACAAGTCTTCAACAGTCAACTGCAAGAGAGGGAGCATCACCCTGGTGCTTTTCCTCCAACCACAGACTAGCGATCTAACACACCCTTCTTTTCTGGAAGTGACCCTTCCCTTCACGAGGGTAATAGATAATGTGAATCAACTGATTCTTTATGCCATATGAGAACTAGTGATGTGTCCTAGCTAATACAATTGGGTTTACAACTCTAGTCTAGCTCTAGCTATGTATGACCTAGCCTGATTGTTCAACTATCTGGTACACTGTGAATCGACAATGCAAGCGGTGACTTTTGCATTACTTTGGTTAAAGTTTCTTATAAATATTTATAGCCATATGTTCACTCACCCTTTTATTGACTTGGAACAACACTCTTATTTCTCAATTTATATCATAATAAATAATTCTTTTGACTTAATTATACCGTACCAGTTTTAAGTCATAACAATATCCTTATCTACTAGTCGTTTTGACAAGTCTAAGGTGAGAACTTAGGTGACAAAGAATCATACATTGAGTCCCTCTTTGCATCCTTGCAATCACAGGTCTATGGCATCATGTCATCTACTCAATGACCTGTCTACCTAATCTCAAGCTGACTGTATTCTTCTACATATGTAAGATTCTAATAAAGTCAAAGGATTTTTATAATTAAAGACTCTACCTGTCTTAATATAAAAACATAATCATTCAACTCATAATCTATCAAAGATTTAACTATAATTTCATAGACCAATGATTCGAATTCACCTTTTCATGTATATCAAAAGATAATAACATATCAAATAATCTATAGCGTAACTTTCTAATGACATAGTGAATTTATCCCTTAACAATCATGTGGCTATCCTTAGCCTAAAATAGGATTGAAGATCATTTCTCTATAAAACTAAATTACATATAATTTAAATATCTCTAGAATAGTTTTATAAAACAACTCATTCTTCAATATATGCATTCACAAGTACATCCTTCACTTGGTCTCTCTCTTACTTAAGTTACATTAGCTCAATAATAAAGATTTTAGATACACTTGTGTCTCTCTTAAGCATAGTTTGCCTCTTAAAAGGGCTCAGTCAACCTCTCTTAGTTGACTTCTTCTTAAGACACAATCGGCCTATGAACATCACATTCGGCCATTCGATAACTCATTTGGCTAAGAAAATTGCATTTGGCCTATGATTACACATAAGGCTTAATAATAATATACTTGACCTATTGTCAACACATGTGGCCTATCATCGACCTATGAACATAACATATGGCTTTCCCTTGATGTATATGGCCTTCTACAATAAACATTGTCAACCAAAACTTATATATAGTCAGCCTACTATAAGCACATAGTCGGTTTAAACTCAAAGCATAATCGGCTTAATATATACACAGTCAGCTTACTCCAACATAGTTGGCTTACTGTAAACACATAGTCTATTCATTCACATAGTGGTTATCAAAATGAACATTGTATACCTTCGTATACTACACCATTAATCTATTAAAGTATAAATAGTCAGTCTAGAAAACAAGTTCAATCTGAAAAATATTATGGATATAAACACAGTCAACTAGGGATAATACATAAAAAATCTAGAACTACATATGTAGTACCTTACTTAGTTTTCAGAATGCGAATATGTCAAAATGTGACAATGAATCTGAGCTAAAGGTTGAACAATAGGAACTTGCAACACCCTCACTAGCCTTGCCCTTTTAAGGGTAGTCATGTCTACTTGAGTCAATGCCTCTATGACATCTGAAGACCATGTCTACTCTTTGGTAGTATTCTTTCAAATGTAGGTGTCCTAAAAAACATGAAATCTTTATTAAACCTTATAAAGCCCTTAAAATCATAAAAACGTGGAAAACCAAAAAAATTCAAAAACTCTAAAAAATACTAAAAACCAAAATTAAACCTATAATTGGAAGAAACAATCCCAAAATGATGCAAAATAGACAACTCTCTAACTATCCCTAGCCAACAGGAGTGACTAGGAAGGTCTCTCAAGAAACCCTAGTGTAGCTCAAGTGACCTAGGGAGAATGATACGAATTCTTAGGCACCCATCTCCCTCAACATAGGTGACTAGGTACGACCAATAGGGGTGACCTTGTCTGTGCCAAATACAAATCCCAAAAGGTTAAAATCAAGACAAAAAGTGTAAAATTTAGAAAAATAAAAACATGAAAACATTCCTAACCTGGACAACATCCTAATGCAACAAATGAAATCAAATTTAACGAACAATTTTAAATGAAATCAAGAAAAGAACTAAAATTGGAGTAAAAGATGGAGTTTTTCTCAATTCTCACACCTAAAGGACCATGAGAGGCTAAGCAACTACCATAGTTTCAATCTCCTTACTGATCTCTCTCTATTGATAGTAAGCTTGCACAAATTTGTTACCATTTCTCTACAACTCCTCTCTCTCTCTCTCTCTCTCTCTCTCTCTCTAGCATGAATGAAGTTTTATTTGAATCTATATTTCCATATATAAACTTATTTTTCCCTTTCTAATAGGTTGTTCATGTAGATTGGAGCATAGGAAAAAGGTAATATCTATTAAAACCCATGCCAATGGTAAGTTCTCTTAATGTCATTCATTATTTCTTTTTATGGTTGTCATATTACATTTCTCGTACATTTCATTTTACAACTCCAAATGTAGGAGAATGACAAAGAGCTAAGTACAGGGTTCACAATGCTTATTTCTATTATGTCATAAAATGTCCCCCTAGGACTTTTACCTCCTAAGTTTAGCTCCCAGGTCCTTTGTTTTGCATCTTGCATGTTTATTTTAACTCTCGAGACAAAATGCCCTGAAACCCATGTCAAATGGGGATTGAGGGACATTGTGGCATTTGACCCTGCCCTAAAATAGGACCTAGGGGCTTGGCCACTCATGCCCTAGTCCTACCCTATTTTAGGTTGGTCGTAAATTTAGATGTCAGTTATGTGACCGTTCAAGGTGTCTCATGCTGACATCTTAAGTTTGAATTATGAAATTAAAGTGGGAATGCATATGTAAGCATGTTTAAGGATTCATTTGAAAACTAGAAGATGATTATGATCTTTTGGCAAACTTATGAGTTTAGAGCATTCAAGATATTTATTGTCATAGAATAGAATATTGTTGTTGTGTTTGTGATTGCAGATTTAGCTTCATCTTCTCATGTGTTAAAGATTTTTCATCTACATGCAAGCTACACCTTTAAGGTGATATCTATTTGTGTTGAAGGGTCATCCCACAATAATGGGTTACACTTTTTGGCCAAACTTGACATTGAAATCAATATTTTGAACTAAATCTTCACGTTCTGACACCTATAGCTACTAAACCATTAGGAATTTGAAGATAATGCGAACTAGTGATTTGTGAGATTTTGTTTGTAGATTCTAAATATATTTTTAAAAAAAATTTAGAGTTAAATTGTAATTTTTGTTACATCTCCTTTGATAGCTAGTTTTTAACAGTAAACAACATTTTTTTAAAGTGATGTGTATTCCGTAGTACATAACTTTTTTTCTACAAAGGATAAAATTTTGATTCTTTTTAATTTAGATTGGTAACACCGATATATAGTGTATGCATTTGGTTTCATAATGTTTTGTTTAATATATATTTTTTAATTAATTTTTGAAGTCAAACCAATTATAATTTTTACATAGGCGTATTCCATAAAACATAACTTTTTCTGTATGTATCAAAATTCAATTTCTTTTCTTTTGTTGAAACAAGGACATCAATACCTAGTGCATAGATATTTTTTAAAAAAGAAATTTAGTAATTTACTAATTTTCCATGTGTGTAGAATAAAGAACTTGATGTTCGGCGAAAAACATACATTCACAAGAAATAAAAAAAATATAATAATCAAATTAAATATATTTAAAATTATATTTTTTGGGAAGCTTATAATAAGGACTACATACTTACACAGCATAAATTTTAAATGAATTCATTTGATCCCTCAAAAGATAAATCAAAATTAGTTTTTTATCAGCATTTTGATAGGTGTAAAGGAGACTCCATTATAGGTATGGTTTAAAACTAGCGGGGTTCTATCTAAGGGGGTTTGAATCTAATGGTGTTTGATCAAACCCTCTTCAATTAAAATCCTTTAAATGGAACCTTTCAAGGCTTAAATCATTATATTTTCTAAAAATATGTGATTTTAATAAAAATCAAGATGTCCCAGAAAGTGTAACCCATTATTGTGGTAGCACCCTGAATCAATCATTTATCAATTGGTTTTACCTCTATCTCGTAGGGATACACACTCTTTATCAAACAATGTTGTTGGAAGACTTGAATGCCATTTTGGGGCTTGACTAAGGCAAGCTCCTAAACACCACAACCCCAACCCCTCTCCTTGTGATTGTAGGTTACAGGTATCAAATTTCACGAAGTAGAGTTGTAGAGGAAGGTTACATAAGACAAGGATTCCAGATCCAGTGGAAAGAAGTAGTTTGGTGCACTATCGAGGCTAGGGTGCTAGTCATAAAGCTCTCTGAGGTTGTAGGTACAAGAATCACTGTGATAGTGATATTCAGCATCAGAAAAAGTCTTGACACCCTGAAGAATATTCTACCTTGGGCTAGGGCACTAGTCATAGTGGCCTCCACATCTTTTGTGATAGAAACAGACATAACATTAATCATCAACATCGGAAGGAGTACAGAATCCCCTGAAGAAAGTACTACATTGGGCTCGGGTGCTATTCATGAAGACCTCAACTATTCCACATCCTAAACTTTAAAAAATGGTCAGTAACTAATCTTCGTCTACTATCTGGGTCTGTAAGCATTTGTTGTAATTTATCTGTTTGCTTACAATTTTACATAATTAAGGTTTTGAGCATACTTGAGAATTAAATTAATACATTAATTGATAAATTTTGGATTTCCACATCATTACAAGTGACCATCAACCTGTAGGTGAATCCTCTTGCAAAAGTTGTGATTCAACTTGGTTGAATGTCCTTGAATGTTTGTAGTGAAAGGAGGATCTAACCATTTACCCTCTTCCCTCTTTTCCTATTAAACATTTTGATGAACCCATGTTTTTATTAAATTTTTCACCTTGTTGAGTGGTGTACTTTAGATTTACATTCATTCATTTAATTTTCATCTTATTGCATTTAAAAATTTACAAAAAAAAAATGAAAAATTTGAAAAATTTGAAAAAAATGGCATTTTAGCTTGCATTTTGACATAATTAGATTGCATTTCATTTAATTTCTAATATTTTCATTAGATATGATATAAATTATAGAAGTACATCATTTTACAATCATTTGCATTGCATTTTCATGCTTAGATCATTAAAATTTGCTTGAAATTGAGTAATTTTTTAATAAACCCTAGTCTTTGTATTAGCTAGGGTTTTTAGTTAAAATCTTGTTTTAGATGTTAATACTCTTTTAAAACACTCATTCAAATCTGATTTTATTTGTAGTGTTACATTTTAGTGTGTCATTGCATTTACACATAGTAAATTTCAACAAAAACTAGCATATTCACTCATCTTTACTTGAAATTGCAATTGCATTAAGCATTGTAGGAGTTTTGCATTATTTTCAGATCTGAGTTGAGCTATTTTACATCATAAATCTGATTAGAATTCATTTATACATCATTTCTCATAGTTCCATGCCTTAATTTCACAATCAGGATTTAAAATCCTTGCATTTTCACTAGATTTTGACTAATGTTCATCTAGATTTGCATTTTAGCTATGTTGTGAAATATATTGCTGCATTGGTGGACTGATAATAAGCATTTAATTTTCTGCCCCTCATTAATTTCTTCACAACACTACTTCTTTTAGGCATTTGCATTAAAGAAAACAAAGTGGAAAAATCAAGCACTTTGTGTCATAAGCATACACAGTTTGGCATATATATATCATGGATTCTCCTCATCATGCATCTTTGGAAGATTTATTTGAATACATTGTAAATGTTGATAATTTCTATAAATTCACTGATAAATATCTTCAATTTTTACATCAAATAGCATACATCTATTGTATTGACATGTCCGTAAGCACCACTTGTGATATTCTTCGTTCCATAACCTATTTTGAAATCTTTGTCACTATTGTGGGTATTTTATCTTCAATGTTGGAAAATATCACTAATTTCATTTCTACAAATAATCACGAGGAAAGTAGTGGTGAAAATGTCTTTCCTTCCCTCCATTTCATGATGATATAATGGGCATTATCTCTGAGACATATGAGATTGATATAGCCCTGAGTGATTCATCTAATAAAAAGACTTCTACCAACATAACCTCACTTGGTGAGGATATTTTGGCACAAGAAGAAGACATCATTGACACATTCCTTAAAACCACTATGCCATCCCTTCCTTCTCTCCCTAGCTAGGATGATGCATTGGATGATGTAGATTCTCTATGTGAACACCTTCTTCAACCTATTAACAATAAAAATTTACCAATTGATCTTCAAACATTTCTCAACTACATCTTAAACAAAGAAACAGATTGCATACCCTTACCTGAACAGTCACATACCTCAGACACTACTCAAAATTTGAACAACATCAACAAACATATTATATGAACTAAAATAGACATTTTTCAGGTTCCTTCACAACCTCACTCGACTGAAATGGGTATCTTTCCAACTCCTACATCACCTCGTTTGATTGACATAGAAAAGTGTGACATTTCTTCTACACTAGGTCATTAATAGACACATTTCCATTGACAACTCTGGCAATTGTCCCTTCACAAACTCATGAAAATGTGGAAGAAAGAAGATAAGATAAAGCTTTAATCATCAAGGTAAAGAGTAAGATCAAGGACAACAGGTAAGTATTTCTAACCCTGGTGGTCACCTATGTCATAGCATTATTTTCTCATTTATGTGACTACCCCTCCTATGTTGTGTTCCCCCAATAATGTGTTATGTGTTTTTTCTAGGCTTCCTTTGATGACCCTTGATACTCTTGTAAGGTCAAGGATACCAGAAGACCATCTCTGTAGTGACCCTTCTTCTATTTGTATCATCATTCTTCTATCTTGCTTCTCCTTTATTTTATTGTTGTGTGTTGTGCCTTAGAGGCATAGCATTGTGGTTGGTGACCTGTGAGCACCTTCCTATGTGACGACCTTAAGGAACTTGTCCTCCTCTCTTGATTTATTGTTTACCTTCTTCTAGTGGTTCTATCTAGCTAGTAGATGATGAAAAAAAACATATATTGATACAAACCATGTGTCCCTTCAGAGAGTAAGAAAAAATGGACCTAGTCCATACATGACCATGGGGTTGATATATATTATCCGACGCTTGGCTAGTAGAATCACTTCATGTGATATTTTGATGTTGTCTTATATTTGTTAACAAACCATAACAATATAGCTACTCTGTGCACTTTGTTTAACTTGGGTCTCACCTTGGTTACACTCAGTTCTAAGATCTCCACAGTATAGCCCCACGGTTATACTCAATTTCTGAATCCGTATTATAACCTTGGCTCTTGATGTGATTATGTTTATGCATTGCTTTTAGCATGTGATGTGGTTATTATCTTAGAGAAAGATTTCTAACCTCTCTTCTTGTAGGAAATTGTGTGCTTGTGGTTATTATCTTAGATGTCTGCTAGTGGGCCCTCTCCAACTCTGTTTTTGTCCAAAAATTTCTGTTAAACATCAACCACGTGTTTCCACCAACCATGACTATCCTGACTCCCAATTGCTATTGCATGTGGTTAGTTTTAAATTGGGATAACTTTAATTTGAATGTCTCTCCCTCCCACTCAATTAATCTAGGCTCTGTTTATGTGGATGTTTTTTTCTGTAGGAGCAAGGTGTAGGCAGTTACATTATTTCACCATATACAACAAACAAATCTCCAAATCAGTTAGCATTTTCTAGTGTACTACCATCCTACACCAAAATGGGAGCTTTAGAACTATTTAACTGAATGCCACAAAGAAATGTGGTCTCATGAAATACCATGACTACATGATATCCATAAAATGAATTTATTGAAAAGGCTTTAGAAACTTTCAAGCAAATGTAATTGGTAGGGATAAAGCCAAACTCTGCAACCTTTTTCAGCATCCTCCCTACCTATACCAAAATGGGAGCTTTGGAACAACGTATGGACATCCATTAAAGGATAAAGGATAGAGGAATTTTGTGAGATGTAGTTGTAACTTCCTTGGTAGACATGTATGCAAAATGTGGAAGAATAGACTAGGTATGTGAACTACTTAATACGATACCTCAAAGAGATGTCATCTCATGGAATGCCATGATTGCAGGATATGTACAATATGTAAATGTAGACAAGGCACATGAACTATTTGACAGAATGCCTCAAAGAAATGTGTTCTCATGGAATCCCTTGATTGCAGGATATTCACAAAATGGATTTGTTGACAAGGCTCTAGAAACTTTCAAGCTAAAAACCTTTGCCAGCATCCTCCTACCCTGTGCCAAGTGGAAGCTTTGGAACAAGATATGGACATTCATCAAAGCATAAAGGATAGATGAATTTTTTCAGATATTATAGTTGCTACTGCTTTGGTAGACATGTATGCAAAATGTGGAAGCATATACAAGGCACATGAACTATTTGACAGAATACCTCAAAGAAATGTCATCTCATGGAATGCCATTATGCAAAAAATGGATCTGTTGACAAGGCTTTAGAAACTTGCAAGCAAATGAAATTAGCAGTTGTAAAGCCAACATTCTCCCTACCTCTGCTAAAATGGGAACTTTGGAACAGGGTATGAAAATCCATCAAAGCATAATGGAAGGGGGATTTTTGTTAGATATTATAGTTGAAAATTCTTTGGTAGACATGTATGGAAAATGTGGAAGCATAGACAAGGAACGTGAATTGTTTGTTAAAATGCCTCAAAGAAATGTGGTCTCATGGAATGCAATGATTTTGGGATATGGACAAAATGGATTTTGCAAGGATGTTCCCAAAATCATTGAATTAATGAAGCACTTTGGGACATATCCTGATATTAGAAGCTTTGCTTGTGTTCTATGTGCATGTAGCCATGCAGGTTTAGTGGATGAGGGATGCACATGCTTCAACCAAATGAGTAACCCTTATTGCATTACACCTACAATTGATCAGTATGTGTGCATGGTTGATGTTCTTGCCCATGTTGGCTATCTCGAGGATACCCTTAACTTTGTCATTAATATGCCAATTAAACTTGTGGTGGTTGTGTGGATGTGTTTTCCTAGTGCTACAAATCACATATGAATATAGGCTTGGGATTATTTATAGTGATGTTTTTTTATTTGGACCCTAAAAATATATTGTGACTTATGTTCTCTCAAACATCCATGAAGAAGTGGGTAGGTGGTGTGAGGTTCAAATTGTAAGGATATTCATGAAAGATAAAGGAATTATAAAGATCCCTAGATGTAGTTGGATTGAAGGCCATAAAATGGTACATGATTTTTGTGTCAGGGACATATCACATACATAGACATAGGAGATCTATGCAAAGTTGGAGAAATTGGCTTGGGAGATGACGGCAACAAGGTATTTTCCATATTCAAGACATTTACTTAGTGATGTGGAAAAGGAGGAAAAATAATTATTTATCTAGGTACACCATAGTGAAAAATGGCAATTGCTTTTGGTTTGGTAGACACCCCCCATAGAACAACTATTAGAGTTGTTAAGAACCTTCAAGTATGTGTTGATTGTCACAATGCAATGAAGTTTATCTCCAAGATTGTTGCAAGAGAAATTGTTGTGAGAGGTGTGAATTGTTTGCATCATTTAAGGCTAAGAGAATGTTCTTGCAGAGACTATTGGTGATGCTAAATGAAGTGATTTGAAAAATAGGCTCACACTATAGTAATGTGCACCATGTTAGACCTACACTAATAATGAAGGAACAAGGTTGTATTTTCAGTTACTATGGAAAAAATGGTTTTGTTTTTGTTTTGAGTATTTGGCAATCTAGACTATGATGTTGACTTCATAAAATTAGATGCATAGAGTGCAATGGAGATCACTACTTATATACACTATTGGGGTATCTATCAAAGAATTATTTTATGATAACATGGATGTTTAATTGAATTGTTTTCATAAAACCTACATATGTATGAAATGAAAAGATGGAGGAGGTGGTGGAGAAAGAGTGAAAAACAAAAGGCAAGGAACACTTCAAGTAAATGGAAACATGCTTAAGCAATAGGAAATGGGAGAGGAGGGCTCACAATTACCCTTTCCATTTTGTATATTTCTTTTGTTTTGATTAATTGTATTGTCTTTCGCCTATGTTAGGTTAAGTATTTAATTACACATTCTAGATTCAATATGTAATTTTTTTAATAAGTGTATGTCATTTATGGTTAGATATTTCTAATGTTGTTTCACATCCCTTTTCTTGATGAGATATCTAATATATTTGTGAATTCGTAGATATTTTTTAATTTAATTTGATTTCAATTTGTTTGGTTTCAATTAGAAAGAAACCACTATAATTTATAATGAAGAAGTAAAAAGAAAAATTACAAGTGTGGGTAAGTGCAAGAAAATGGGGGGCCAAAAAGTGGCCAAAATTTTTTTAAAAAAATGTAAGTCATAACACGAGCGCGTTATAACGCGCTCGCGTTATGGCTTGGTAATGACAAGCCTCAGGCTCGTCATTACCAAGCCATAACACGAGCGCGTTATAACCTGCTATAAATATTAAAAAAAACGTCATTTCATTTCATTTCTTTCTTATTTTCTCCTCTGCCTGTGGCTTCAAAACCCTCAAAAACGCGCTCACGTTCTACAAAATGCCAATCAACACAAAAAGCTTGTCGATTCATTGCTAAAATGCCGCCGCGACGTCGAGCACGCCAAAGGGGTGAGTTATCTTTATTTTTTTGTTTGAATTTCTTCCTAAATAGGTAGGTTTTTGTTAATTTTTTATGTATATTTCGTTAATTGTAGGAAATGTTAATGCACCACCTCCTCCTCCTCCTCCTCAAAATCCACAAAATCCTAAGGAGGAAATACCTGCAGAACAACAAACTCCTCCATTCATTCCTCGACATGCCCCTGGAACACAAGATAATATAATGGGGGAAATTGAAAACAACAAAAAACAAATTGAAGATATAATTGCAAGGTTGAAAGATCCTTCCACTTCAACCTTGCATAGGTCCACGCTTGCCGAATCTCTTGAGTCTATGTTATCAAATGTAAATTCAATTAGCAAGCAAATAACTAGTTGGACCAATAAAAAGAGAGAGTTTAGAGATTACTATGCAGATAAATTGTCATACCAAGATGTCAAAAAATTACAAATTACAAAATTAGACTTGTGTTCAATTTTCACAAACCCACAAACAAATCAACCTCCACCCCTTACATGCAGGAGGTTCCCTATCCATTGGTGCAACAACCAAGCGATAAGGGACAATTTCGGGCAGAGGTGGTGGATGGTTTTTGACCATCCTCCATGCAATAATAATGAGGTCCCGCAATACTTTTTGAGAAAACTCTACTGCGAGTTTGTCCTCAATAAAGTGCCAAACTATTTTGATATGCGGGACTTCCAGGGTAGAGGTGGGGGCTTAGCACAGGATAGACCAGGGCACGTCTTGACCCACAGCGGGTAGTGAGACGAGTAATCAGCAGACCATCCCACAAGCATGTTTCTATCCCTTCCATTGTGAAGGAGAGTGTTGAGGTCGATACACTGAGGTCGATTAGTGCCTTGACCCACAGCATCATAGAGCATGCCGATCCTGCAACACAGAGTGGGTTGGGAGATAGTGCGAGGAGTAGGGTCCCACCACATACTTGCCAGGCTTGTGGGTCAGCCTGTGGTTATGACCCCATGGATAGTTAGGATGCAGGTGCACAGGCTACATTTGCAGCTGAGCAGATGGTGATGACAGATACCCTCCTGAGTGAGACTTTCGGCCTTGATACTCAGGTAAATATTAGCAAGTTTATTGAATTTAATTTATTAAATTTCATTTTTGAAATACAAGATTAACTAATTTAAATTGATAATTTTAATGAAATTTCAGGGTCATAGCGTCGATGCAGTTTTCAGTGGTTCTCCACCTACATTTTTCACTAGATCATCTACTGTTGAGGTATGTAACTAGTAAACAATTATAAATATTACATGTGAATAGCATTGTTATATGAATGGTATTCTAATTTCTGATTTTGGATGTCGAATAGGTTAACACTGTAGATTTCATGGCAACACCTGCTAGCGGTGGTGGACTTTAAAGCTTTATGGAGGTAGTAAAATAAATAGTTTAATGAATGAATTGTACTTACTAAATTTTTGTATGTGATTTGTGTGTTTTATTGTGTGTACTTCCATGTTTAGATGAACGTGTGTATATGTTAGGAGCCATGATTTGCATCACTATTATAGTTTTCGTAATTGAATAATGTTGTTTTATTTCCAGATGATGCAGGCTGCGGATACACCTCCCCATGTTCATAGGGCAATGGAGCAGGGTGTGGCCTCTGTGATTCATAGCTCTATGGCATTGATAGGGGTATAAGGCAGATTAGTAAATTTCAATTTACATTCATTGTTATAGTTGTCTATTTTTGAAAAATCAAAGATTATTGATTTGAAGTTTAATTTCTATCTGGATGGTTTCTATAGGACATGACATCACCAGGGCCTATTCCTGCTACTAAGGCAAGTGAGGAGACAGATTATATGTTAGCGGTAAGTGATTATTTTGTTAAATGTTTCATTTTTTTATAACATGTAATTTCTATACATTAATGTCTATACTTTTTTTTGTAACAAGTAAAGGTGCAGGAAGAACTAAATAGGAGGAGTAGCCCTTAAGTTCGTAGTAGACCACCCACATGCATGTCTCCATCCCCTAGAAGATCAAAGGCTGCTCGTGATTTATTCTCTTCACCAGCCAGAGGGGAATGACTTTTTATTGTGTTCCTCTGTTGTATGCCTATATGGCATTTGTGGACATATATTTTGTATTGTACATAGTTGACATTGTATGCCTATATGGCTATTTTGTATATATGTTATACTTATATCAACAGATATTGATGTATGCCTATATGGATATTTGGTTAATACAAATCTTTTTTATTGATGGCGTCCATACTTGCATTATAAATCCACTTTTGAATGGATATTTGTAGATGGCTACTTCAAATATTTAAAGTCTAATTGTATTACATAGGATGTTTGTATTTTCTTTGATAGGCTTGATAGGCCATGGATTAGATGATGGTGTTTGATGGAAAAGTATGGTACTAGAAGACTCTAGTTCATTCTTAATAGGCTTGTGATTGATAATATCTTTGCATGATTGCACTTGATCTTGGATCATGGGCATGTTGTTAGGATTTTGATTGCATTGTGATGTTTGATGGATAGGCATGGTGTAAGATACCCAACTAGTTCTACAAAAAAATTTCCTTACTTAAACAATTTTACTTGCTATCAATTCATCAACTACTTCAACAACACAAAGATATACATCAAAGATAACTATTTGAATGAATCAACCTTAGAGTTGGGTACTTGTCTAGTTATTTGACTCAATCAACTTGCAATGTCTTATTACATGGATAATGCTTTCAATAGCATGAGTTACAACTTATTCAATGGAGATACAAAAGAAAGGCCTTGAAGCCTTGATGTTTACAATGGCGTCTACACTTGATCAACTCAATCAAACTCAATGATGTCAACTGAATGTCAACACCTCACAATATCACAATGGAGCATCACCTTGCTTGTTGCATAGATGAACGTCATAGTTACAAATGGAAAGAGCACCTTACTTAGATTTGATTTCTGGATGCCAGATTTGAAATTATTTCCATGCCAAAGTGTATGGACTTCTCCAAAGAGGGCGCCAAAATGGATTGTCCTTCGTATTAAGGGCGCCCAAAAGAGAAGTTTGGATACCTATAAGTGCCTAACTCCATGATGTTCCGCCTTCTAATCTACTTTGAATAATAAGAGAGATGTGATGTTGTTATCTTCATGTAAGAGTAGATGATGATGACATGAAGTAGAGATCTCTCTAGGACTGGATGAAGCCTTGCTTGATGATAAGATGAAGATGAAGTGATCCTTCATGACAACCCTTGGAGTGACCCTCTTGGAGTTGTGGACTTTGAAACTTTGAAGATTGAGAGATCTTGAAACTCGGATGGATGAATGTCTATCATTGATGAAGTACACTTGCAAGATATTCCTCAGAGAACTTGAATGGATAGATGCCTTGAAATTTCAACATGACGTTAGTGATGAAGAGTATTGACATGTTGGACTTGATGTGACCTTGCTGAAGGTGCATTTTCTTTCTTAGCATGATTATCCCAAACCAAGGCGCCAACTTGGAAAACCTTGTGAAGGCGCCACTATCTGGAATTTCTTCCAAGGTGTTAAAACTTGGCATCTTTTCTTCTCTAGGTACTATCTACTTCAAGGCGCTCCTTAAAATCATTGGAAGTGCTCAGGACTTACCTTAGTCCAAAGCGCCACAATCCATTCCTTAAAGCACAAAGAATTCTCAAAGGCACCCCTATTTACCTCTAAGCACTCAAATATCATTTAGATTCAAGGTGCACATTTAGCTCCAAAGCGCAAATTTCCATCATCAACCCATCAAGGTGCATCATCTTCCCTTTGTATCCCCTTCAAGGCACAGACATTCACTTCTTCACACTCAAACTCACTCTCTGGCGCCAGAATAGGTGTATAACTTCAAATAAGGCACTAATCTTAGGTTTCTAAGTACTTAGTTTGATCTTAAGGCTATCCTTCCTCTAAGCACTCTCTTCAACTCCCTCACTGAAGGCCCTCTGTAAGTTTGGGCGCATTTCATCCCAAGGTGCTTCAACATCATCCAAGGCGCAAATTCACTCTCCAAGACAAGGTGCAAAAAACCCTATCCTAAGGCGCTCAAATCTTGCTCTAGACCTAGGCGCACAAACATGAGATTGTGACTTCAATCATCATTCTTGGTTAAGGCACACAAACTCTCATTCAAGGTGCATATCTTTCTCCAACAAGGCACATATATTCCTCCAACAAGGTGCATATTCAATTCTAGGGCGCTCTATCTTGGATTAAATCAGGGTATCTCCTCAACAAGGCGCTCCAAACCATACCAAGGCGCTAAAACACTTAATGCAAGTTCTTCAAGTGCTTATCCAACTTGATTCCTCCAACACAGGGTGCTCAATCTACTTTCTCAAACTTTCAACTCAAATCCTCACCTTATATTCTCCAAGGCAAAAAGGTGCAATTTGATTGAGGGCGCTAAAACTCTTAGGCACACTTATCTCCCTAAACTTACCTCTCTTCTTCCCTAGGCGCCAGAAACACCTCTTTATCTCAACTAGGCACTTATCTTCTCTAGGCGTACATGGTCTTCAAGGCGCATTTCATTCATCAAGGCACCTATCTCTAACAATCTCAACACTCAAAGGGACTCAAAAATCATCTGGACACCATCACTTCCCTAAAGGTGCAAAATTGGTGTAGATACATTCCATTTATTAAGGATCATTCTGGCGCCCAAATCTTGTCAAAGCAAAGGATCAATAGGTTCTCTCTAAGGCACACTCCAGGGTTTGATCTTGCAAGACTTCTCACGTCAAAATTTTGACCAAGACACTCAAGGCGCTAGTCTTTATCATCTAACCCTACAGTGCACTTACTCATTATGATATACTCCTCAACTTTGTATTCAACCTTGCCTAAGGTGCATATTCACTATAAGGCATTCTCACTTTGTCAAGGCTCAGAGGACTTCAACTTGCTAAAGGGTAGAGGTCTAGGCGCATATCTGACTTGAAGCTCAAGGTGCTCCAACCCTCTTGCTCTGGAATTCCTTCTAGGCACTAAGTGACTTCTCTAATTCCTTGAAAACATTTGAAGTGTTTTACCTTCTCAAGGTGCTCCTTCAAACTTGACTCCAAGGTGTTATAATCTCAAAGGTGCTGACATCATCTCAACCAAAGGCGCTCAATGATTCATCCCATATCTAGGCGCTAAAACACTTAATCAACCAAGTCATTCAAGGCGCCATTCAGTAAACTCATCTTCCATGATATTCCTATCAAGGCGCATATCACTTCTCTCATGGGATTTAGGCGCTCAGTTGAGTGCTTCAATACTACTTAGGTGCCAAATTCATTTTAATGCACCAAACACAAAGAGCTTTCAAACACTGGGCGCTCACAAAGAGTCTTCCAACCTTGGGCGCTAAATTAGGTCTTTGCAACTATCCAAGGCACATATCTTGGTTTGAACAACTTATGGTGCCAAGACACCTTCTCATTAGGGCGCTCAAAACACTTGTGTTTACATTTGAAGTGCTTTACCTTCTTAAGGTGCTCCAGACTAACCTGACTCCAAGGCGCTCCATCATCATCCTTAAGGCGCTAAAAACATCATCTCCACTCTAGGCAAAAACATCATCCAACTCCTTAAGGCACTTCACTGTCAAAGTCTAAAGGCGCTCTACCTAGACCTTTCCCCTAGGCGCCAGAACTCCTAAGCACTCACCAGATAACTCTCTTCTTCAAGCCGCAAATCTTCCTATACTATGATTGCCTCTGAAACGCCGATTAATGTGATGTGAGGGTGCAAAGGCTACTCCAATCCTCAGTGAGCACCTAGTTTAAACAAGGAGAAATAAAGCATTCAAAACTATCCAAACGATCATCCGCTTCCTAATGTCTTCACTACTCCGGAAAACCTTGGCCAAAATGACACATAACAACTCCTATGCAAAGCACCTAAGCAAGAAAAGAGGGGGTCCCCAATCTGATGGGGTGATGTGTGATTTGGTCACAACAGTTACCCTTTAGAGGTTTTAGCAGGAAGACCAAGGAGACTTTCACTTGGATATGGGCGTGAGTTATTTATGGACCTAGAGAAGATTCTTATTGGTTCTAGAGGGTTCATTCGAGGGGTGTCTCTAAACATGTTTTTTCTCAGGCGCTAAACTGGATTTGTCTAGATGCACAAGTGCGCCTCCCTCAATGAAGTTCCTTTTGTTAACTTAGTTCATCCTAGTGACTGAAGGGGTTGTTATATTCTTTAGGCATAATCTTTCATAGACTAAAACATTCACTCCATGTTAACGTGCTCAAAGGAGGCTCTGGAGATGGAAAATGGCGCCTTAACTCACTTATGTAAATTTTGGACTTTTAGGCAATTGCAAGATGTCTTGGAGGGCTCAATTATTCAAGGTGCCCATTTTGTTCACCACTTGTAGCATCACTTGTTCAAGGCACATGTGTGATTTGGTCAAAAATAGGCGCCTAGAGTGAATAGGCTTTCATCCTGACTTAATACACTGCCTAGAGTGGATATTAGCGCCTTCGTATGGTTTGGAGCGCCTTTAGCTGTGCCTTGAGGAGATTTTCTTACATCTTAAAGGAGGTTCTGACACCTTGCCCCCTTTGGTATCTAGCGCCCTAGTGGCTTTAACCTAATGCCTTTGGAGTCCAAAATGTGCCTTTGAAAGTTGAAGTGAACCTTGATAATTGAAGTCTTCATAATGAGCGCCTAGGTCTTGTTGAGTAGAATACCCCACAATGTGTGCCTAGGTCTTTAAGAAGAGTAATGATACTTGAGATAGAGCGCCTTGAGGAGGTAGTTGAGCGCCCTGGATTGAATAATTGGAGTAAAAGGAAGGTTTGAGCACCCAAGGCATATGGCTAGAGAAGTTGTAGAAAAGACCACTTTTGGTGCCTTAAAAGTTTGAATGCTTGGGGAGTTTTTGCAAAGATCTAGTTTGAGCGCCCTTATGCCCTAGGATCATCTAGTTTGTGCGTCTTGTAATGAGGAGTTCATGTAAGTTTGGAATGAGCGCCTTGAATAAGTGTAAACTAGCCTAGAGAAGGGTATGTGCGCCTTGAGCGCCTTGAGCATTCCAGAGATAACTGTGCGCCTAGAACAATATGAGCGCTCATGATGATGATTAACGCCCTGATGAGACTATGAGTGCCTTGTTCAGGAGATACCTTGTTTGATCATAAAATGCGCCTTGAGTCTTGAAGGTTTTGAGCGCCTAGGTGATTTGTATGTTGGGATGTTGGTATGCGCCCAAGATTGAGGTAAGTGAGCGCTTGTAATGGAGGAGAGCAATGAGATGGAATGTCTTGTAGAGATTGGCGCCCAGAGACCCATTTTTGCGCCTTTGATGTTGACCATTTTTGCATAAGAGTTTAGCGCCTTAGAGTTGTAAACTTTCTCTTTGGGCGCCCCTGAGTGAATGTTGCCGCCTTGGACAACTAAATACGCCTTTGATGGAGTGGAGCCCAGAAGGGGAGTAGGAGGAAACCCAATCTTCAAGATTCATCAAGCTTCAAAGTTTAGGTTAGAGGTTATCCACTTTATCCAAGGAAGGTGTTATCATCTACACTCCGAGAAGGTAATGTCAAAGGCCATCATGAAGGATCACTTCATCAACTTCAAGTCCTTCAAGTTCAAGTCCTTTCACCTAGCAAGTCAAAGAGAGATTTCTACTCCGATTCATGAAGTAAGCTTATATCATCCTTATCTACTCTGCGAGAAGAAGAAACATTACAAAGTCAATCAAATGAGTTACAAGTACCATACATCCAATTGCAAGGAGTGAACCACCTTAAGGAAAAATAGTTCTCTTGAAGTTACTTGAAATGTCAAAAGGTTTAGCGCCTCAAAGTAAGGTTAGAGGTGAGGTTAGAGGTGAAATGAGCCTTTGGACCATTCTGGCGCCTTGGATGAAGAACCTATATCTTGAGCCTAAGAGGTAAAATTTGCGCCTTAGTGGATTTGGAGAGTTACAGAGATTAGAGAAAAGCACCTTGAAGACAGAGTTGTTCAAGGCACATGTGTGATTTGGTCAAAAACAGGCACCTAGAGTGAATAGGCTTTCATCCTGACTTAATACACTGCCTCCTTCTGACGATTTTTGGGGTAGCAGAAAACCTTTCACCACGGGCAAATGCCTCAGAACTATAAAAAGTTGAGAGAGGTTATTGTAGAGGCACTCTACGTGATCCCGTTGCCTCAGAAGGAATGGTTCTAAGTGACACAATTTTTGAGTAACATCTCGTCAAAGATTGCTGCCTTTTTGCACTTTGGACTCTTCAGGGATATCGTCGGTATAATGTAGCTCCGACTATTTCGACATGTTTGGGTGAAAAATAAGACCATGCCTAGCATAAATGTACCCATTCGGACGCATTGGAATAGTCAGTTTGGTCGCATCAGGAGCAGGACAAAAGTTACACCCCTTTGCAACTTTACACTGCCTCCTTCTAACGATTTTTGAGGCAGCAGAAAACCTTTCACCACGGGTAAATGCCTCAGAGCTATAAAAAACTGAGAGAGGTTATTGTATAGGCACTCTACATGATAGCATTGCCTCAGATGGAATATTTCTAAGTGACACGGTTTTCAAGTAACATCTCATCAAAGATTGTAGCCTTTTTGCACTTTGGACTCTTCAGGGATATCGTTGGTACAATGTAGCTCAGACTGTTTCGACATGTTTGGGTGAAAAACAGGACCATGCATAGCATAAATGTACCCATCTTGATGCGTTGGAATAGTTAGTTTGGTCACATCATGAGCAGGACACCAAAAATGCAAAAGTCGATGACTGAAACAATGCTACCAACCAGAAATGTGTCCTTGCATAACTTGAATTGCAAGTCCAACCATCGAGCTCTATGGGCATGTCTTGCATACTCATACACTATGCTGTCACGAAATATAGGCATAAACTGATACACTGGAATCTTTTCAATAACTAATTCACACCTCTTTGCTTCTTTACCATCTTTTGTATTGTATGCCACTGTTTTATACTTGCCAAACTCTACTAGTTCATTTCCAACCGCATGTGTTATTTCCATATGTTCACATATTGGCAAATGTTGCAAGCCACCGCAACAATGACATGTGCCATCCAAGCATAATTTCTTGTAGAATATTTGACCTTCCTCTCTTTCACATAAAATTCTTGATATGAAGTCTCTTGAAGATGTTGGTGGGGCACATATGGCACAACCCTGCAAATCATTGTTAGTATGCATATCTAAACATATTGACCTATAAGCATCAAAATGGTTAGAAAATTCAATATGTAATCTACAACAACAAGTAGTGCGTGTGTGATTTATCTTAACATAGAAAGGTTTTAGCATTTCAAAATATCTTTGACAAATTTTAATTTGAGGATACTTCTCTAGAAATTTACCATAAAACTGTGTTTGAGTCTCATCCAAAAAATGCTTTGGATGTGGCTCGCGGTTCTGACTACCAATTCTCCTTCTTACCACATCCCTTTGATTCGGAGATACCCTTGTGTAATTCTTCCAAAAGTCTTCAATTAGTGATCTCAATGCTTCAACAATTGGTTTATCTTTTCGTGGTAGTTTCCCCGAGAACGCCCATAATTCATTGGCATTAGTGTCCTCAATTCTTTGGTGTCTTCCAATGGCTCTTGATAAAGTTTTCCTATTAATTCTCAATTCTTGACTTGTCTTTCTAATGAGACGAGCTTTCCTCATTTGACTACTTACTATAGTCGATGTAATCACACGCCGTGTTGCATTACTATCTTTTGTGCGTGAGGTGTTACCCACACTCTCATACGCACTCATTAGATTCTTGACAATAGATTTTTCACTTGAAGCCTCTGATGTTCTCAACCCAAGAATCTTCATGATAGACCTATACTTTATACTTCGCGTCATTTCAACAAATAGTTGACATCTTGCAGTCTCATTTAACTTTTCAAAGAACAATCTCCAAATCTTATTAGCATATCTTCTACAAGTGCATTTTGGAATCTTACCTTCCATTGGTTACAAAATATTCTCATCAATATCAATCAAATACTTTGGATTTCTATGCAAAATTCTAGGTGGTGTCAAGTTAGGTAAATTCATCTCAACATTAGGAATTTCATCAATATTTAAATGAGATGGGTTAGATGGCATACCTTCGATCGAAGATGGAATAGATGACATACCTTGAGGTTGAGGTGGGAACGATGGCGTACCTCCTTCATCACATGTGAGTGATGATGTACTCTCAACTTGAGATGTGGTAGATGGTGTCCCTACATGTTGACTTGCGGTAAAGGATGTGTCTCCAACTATGGTATTCAAATCTCTCGTACCACGAAGTTTTTGCATTCGTTCTCTTTGTGCCGCCAATACCATATCTCTTTGTGATGGTTGTGGTTCCTCTTCAATTGGTATGTCTTCATTTATTGTGTCCAATTTCCTCTTCTCACGAAGTTCCCTCATAGCCATTGCTTTCTTTGCATTCTTAGCTTCTATCTCTTCTTGTGTTGGTTTAATTCTTGATCGTTTCCTCGGCATGACAGAGAATTTGTCTGTAGCATGATAAAGAGACCAATATTAATTCCTAAGAAATGAATACATGATAATAGTGGGATTGTATTTTTTTTATGTTGTAAGGATTTATTCTTGTATAGTTTGACATCATGGTATGAACTAAGGTTTGTTTATTACACATAATTATTAAAGAGCCCAAGTGTAGAAAATATACATGGCATCATGTGAGATTGTAGGTTGCTTTCTTGATTGGGAATGTGTCTATTTTAAACATGTATGATAAAGCATGATAAAGTAATTCAATCCGAAATAAGGAAAATGTAAAGAACATGCATGTAAAGACTTGACATACCTAAAAAATGAAGATTTGAATGGAGAGAGTACCCAATTATGTAGTGTTTTTATCTTCTTGCATCAAACTCCTCAACAATTTGAGTTTTTCACCACTTGCTTCCTTTTCAATGTTAAATTCTTAAAATTGAATCACAATTAACATTGCAATACTACAAAAATTGAAAATTGAATAGATATATATCAAACTTGGTTTGAAAACTATGTTATTTCCTCCTTCTCAAGTTGGTAAAGTAGAAAAGGTGGTGGAAAGATCATGCAAAGGTGGTACAATGTGTCAAATGTGCATGTGAACTTCCCAATAGCATGAAAGCACTTCTTTTTTGTCGGAGCACGCGCAGAATCAGTAAGAAAACAGAGCATGTGGGCTTGGATCACGGGGGTAACCACTTTTTTACCGTTTCAGTAGAAATACAAAACGCGAGTGCGTTATAACGCGCTCACATTTTGTCTTGCTATAGATCCCTAATCCCTAAACCCTCAACTCTGATCCCTTGACCCTCAACCCTTAATGTCAAATCCTAATCCCTCAACCCTCAACCCTCAACCCTATTCCTCAACCCTCAACCCTCAACGTCAAATCCTAATCCCTCAACCCTCAACGTCAAATCCTAATCCCTCAACCCTAATCCGTCAACCCTCCAACCCTATCCCTAATCCTTACAACCCTCAACCCTAATCCCTCAACCCTTAACTCTGATCCATCAACCCTCAACACTATACCTTAAACCCTAATCCCTTTAACCTCAACCCTATCCCTAAACCCTTGACCCTCGAACCTCAGCCCTCGATGTCAAACCCTAATCCCTCAACCCTTAACTCTGATCCCTCATCTCTCAACCCTAACCCTAAAGCCTCAACCCTCAACATCAAACCCTAATCCCTCAACCCTCAACCCTAATCTGTCATCCGTCATCCCTCAACTCTAATCCCTCATTCCTAAACCCTAAACGCTATCCCTATTCCAAGACCCTCAACAAGCTCGATACTATACCTTAAACCCTAATCCCTCTACCATCGAAACTCTTATTTAACCCTAATCCCTTGACCATTAACCCTATCCCTCAACCTCAACCCTCAACCCTCAACCCTCAACTCTCAACATTAAACCCTAATTCATCAACCCTAAACCCTAATCCCTCAAACCTAAACCCTATCCCTAAACCATCAACCCTCAACACTATACCTTAAACCCTAATCCCTCAACCCTCAACCCTAAACCTTATCCCTAAACCCTAATCCCTCAACCCTCAACCCTAATCCCTCATCCCTCAACTCTAATCCCTCATCCCTAAACCCTAAATGCTATCCCTATTCCTAAACCCTCAACAGACTCGATACTATACCTTAAACTCTAATCCCTTATCCCTAAACCCTCCAACCCTATCCCTAATCCTTATACCCTCCACACTCTACTTTAACCCTAATTCCTTGACCCTCAACCCTATCCCTAAACCCTTGACACTCGAACCTCAACCCTCAACCCTCAACATCAAACCCTAATCCCTCAACCCTTAACTCTGATCCCTCGACCTTTAACCCTGATCCTAAACCCTAAACCCTCAACGCCAAATTCTAATCTCTCAACCCTTCACTCTAATCCCTCAACCCTAAACCCTATCCCTAAACCCTCAACACTATACCTTAAACCCTAATCCCTCAACCCTAACCCTAAACCTTGTCCCTAAACCCTAATCCCTCAACCCTCAACCCTAATCTATCATCCGTCATCCCTCAACTCTAATCCCTCATTCCTAAACCCTAAACGCTATCCCTATTCCAAGACCCTCAACAGGCTCGATACTATACCTTAAACCCTAATCCCTCTAACATCGACACTCTTATTTAACCCTAATCCCTTGACCATTAACCCTATCCCTAAACCTCAACCCTCAACCCTCAACCCTCAACCCTCAACTCTCAACATTAAACCCTAATTCATCAACCCTAAACCCTAATCCCTCAAACCTAAACCCTATCCCTAAACCATCAACCCTTAACACTATACCTTAAACCCTAATCCCTCAACCCTCAACCCTAAGCCTTATCCCTAAACCCTAATCCCTCAACCCTCAACCCTAATCCCTCATCCCTCAACTCTAATCCCTCATCCCTAAACCCTAAATGCTATCCCTATTCCTAAACCCTCAACAGACTCGATACTATACCTTAAACTCTAATCCCTTATCCCTAAACCCTCCAACCCTATCCCTAATCCTTATACCCTCCACACTCTACTTTAACCCTAATTCTTCGACCCTCAACCCTATCCCTAAACCCTTGACCCTCAAACCTCAACCCTCAACCCTCAACATCAAACCCTAATCCCTCAACCCTTAACTCTAATCCCTCGACCTTCAACCCTGATCCTAAACCCTAAACCCTCAACGCCAAATTCCAATCCCTCAACCCTTCACTCTAATCCCTCAACCCTAAACCCTATCCCTAAACCTTGTCCCTAAACCCTAATCCCTCAACCCTCAACCCTAATCTATCATCCGTCATCCCTCAACTCGAATCCCTCATTCCTAAACCCTAAATTCTATCCCTATTCCTAGACCCTCAACAGGCTCGATACTATGCCTTAAACCCTAATCCCTCTACCATCGACACTCTTATTTAACCCTAATCCCTTGACCATTAACCCTATCCCTCAACCCTCAACCCTCAACTCTCAACATTAAACCCTAATTCATCAACCCTAAACCCTAATCCCTCAAACCTAAACCCTATCCCTAAACCATCAACCCTCAACACTATACCTTAAACCCTAATCCCTCAGCCCTCAACCCTAAACCTTATCCCTAAACCCTAATCCCTCAACCCTCAACCCTAATCCCTCATCCCTCAACTCTAATCCCTCATCCCTAAACCCTAAATGCTATCCCTATTCCTAAACCCTCAACAGACTCAATACTATACCTTAAACTCTAATCCCTTATCCCTAAATCCTCCAACCCTATCCCTAATCCTTACACCCTCCACACTCTACTTTAACCCTAATCCCTTCAACCTCAACCCTATCCCTAAACCCTTGACCCTCGAACCTCAACCCTCAACCCTTAACTCTGATCCCTCATCTCTCAACCCTAACCCTAAACCCTAAACCCTTAACCCTCAACATCAAATCCTAATCCCTCAACCCTAAACCCTATCCCTAAACCCTCAACACTATACCTTAAACCCTAATCCCTCAGCCCTCAACCCTACACCTTATCCCTAAACCCTAATCCCTCAACCCTCAACCCTAATCTGTCATCCCTCAACTCTAATCCTTCATCCCTAAACCCTAAATGCTATCCCTATTCCTACACCCTCAACAGAATCGATACTATACCTTAAACCCTAATCCCTTATCCCTAAACCCTCCAACCCTATCCCTAATCCTTATACCATCCACACTCTACTTTAACCCTAATTCCTCGACCCTCAACCCTATCCCTAAACCCTTGACCCTCGAACCTCAACCCTCAACCCTCAACGTCAAACCCTAATCCCTCAACCCTTAACTCTGATCCCTTGACCCTCAACACTATACCTTAAACCCTAATCCATATCCCTCAACCCTTAACCCTTAAAACTTAAACCCTATCCCTACACCCTCAACACTTGACACTATATCTTAAGCCTTAAACCCTCATCCCTAAAGCCTCAACCCTCAATCCTTAAACCTTCAACCCTAAACCCTATCCCTAATCCCTCTACCCTCAACACTCTAACCCTAACCTCGACATCAAATGCTAATCCGTCAACCCTAAACCCTAATCCTAAACCCTCAACCCTCAACCCTCAACACTATACCTTAAACCCTAATCCCTCAACCCTCAACCCTAAACCTTATCCCTAAACCCTAATCCCTCAACCCTCAACCCTAATCCATCATCCCTCAACTATAATCCCTCATCCCTAATCCCTAAATGCTATCCCTATTCCTAAACTCTCAACAGACTCGATACTATACCTTAAACCCTAATCCCTTATCCCTAAACCCTCCAACCCTATCCCTAATCCTTACACCCTCCACACTCTACTTTAACCCTAATCCCTCAACCCTAAACCCTATCCCTAAACCCTTGACCCTTGAACCTCAACCCTCAACCCTTAATGTCAAACCCTAATCCCTCAACCCTTAACTTTGATCCCTCGACCCTCAACCGTAATCTGTCATCCCTCATCCCTAAACCTTAAACGCTATCCCTGTTCCTAGACCCTCAACGGGCTTGATATTATACCTTAAACGCTAATCCCTTATCCGTAAACCCTCCAACTCTATCCCTTATGCCTTAACCCTCATGATTAATAGCCTTGAACGTAAAAAAATTTGAGTGGGACATAACGCGAGCGCGTTATAACGCACTCGCGTTATGTCAAACATGACAAAAGACAGACTTGCGGGAAAGAAAAATGCAAGGCAAAACATAACGCGAGCGCGTTATAACGCGCTCGCGTTATATCTTGCTTTGGGAATCCCAAGCCTTGGGCTTGGGATTTGCTTTGGATTTCCAACCCAAAGGCTTGGAGTGCCTTATGAACAGTCACAGACGTGTTTTTCTATATTCTTCAAAATTTCACATAATTTCGTTCGTGCTAACCCTCAGATTTGCACGTGTTTCAAGGTTGAACAAATCGAACACATGGGTAATGTTAGGCTTTCTCTTAGCTATTTGACGATGTAATTTTTTCACATTTTAACAATGTTAAGCCTTTCATCTTTAATTTCTTTTGTTTGTGTGTCTGTTTTTAGGCAAAAACCACTGTTTGGTCTTTTTTTCATTGTAAAATAACTATTCATTCAAATTTCAAAAAAATTACATATTTAGAAACTAGACTCCATTCTACAAATATTAAAAAAAATAAAAAAATGATTTTCAATTAGTTTTCAAAATTTATAGGGGTAGCACGGCCAAAATTCTATTTTTTAGGATGTGTCCACTTTAAAAATTAGTGGAAAATCAAATATTCATCAAAAAATTATTAGAAAAATCGGGCATAAACTACATGCTATTAGCTAATTTCTCACTGAAGAGATTTTAAAAATACCAAAAAAAAGTTAACCTTTTGAGGGAGCCACAAAACATGCTATGTTATGTTTTTTGGACAGAAACAACACCAATTTATGTGGCTCCCTCTTTTGAACCCCTTAATCTATGCCATTTTCAAAACAAAATAGTAGTTTAAAAAGTACACTCAGAGCACTATGAACATTGTTTTGGTTGCATCTCCAAATTTTGAGTGTAACTATTCTCAATTTCTCATCCAAGGCTAGTATTTCCCGATTTCAGAAAAAAAGTGGCCACTTAAGACCCCTTTTTGGCCCCCCATCTTCTTGCACTTACCCGTGTGTTTATGTTGTAATTAGTGGGTATGCATGGCACTTGAAAAACTCTCATAATGAGGTGTATAGATTGATGTTAGAGAGAAAAGAATAACATTTGTATATGTAAAAATAAAATAACGATTTATATTGCATTGTAATTGCACATTCACAACATTACAAAATTGTGCATGATGAGATTTATAAATTAATAATAATGAGACAAGGGTTTGAAGGTAGTTAAGAGAGGCTAAATAGGGCATTTCATAAGTGTTTGGAGTGACAATAGGATTTAAAACAAGTGGAACTCAAAGGGATGAGGGGAATTTTAGAGAAACATAATGGAAGACATCATAGGTTTGAAAGGAATATTATAATTATATTCATAATATGGTCAACTTGACTACTTTATTCACTTGTGCAAACCTAACAAATGGTAGTAAAGTTAAATTATGTTTGATAAGATAGTAAGTGAATAATTTTGCACTAGTCACATATCTAGCAAATGCTAGTGAAGACTAAATTCCATATCCCACATCTAATATTTGTTTACAATCCTTAATCACAACTCCATTAAGAATCTTGAATTCTTGTACTTGATTCATGTCAATTTAATAATGAGGGATTTATTTCATAATGTCCAAAGGTTTATGAGTCATGGCTAACAATTTTTGTTTAGTTGATTTAAAAATGAAATGTTTTTGATAACATAAGGTGGCAGAAACAAGGGGTTGAACCCTTACAAAGCAGCAAAAAGGAACCCCAGAGGCAATAGAACAAAAATGCCTCACAATAGTCACAGCATAACCTGATTAGTTAGCATAGACAGCATATACAACAACCAGTCCAGATACAAAAAATAAACAGAAAGCAGAGGAACAACAGTATAAAAGAGACTAGAGCTAAGGAGAGAGATTCTCCCAGCTCTTAGCCATGGATTCCATAAAATCATCCAACTTTTTGGAGTTCTCATCCTTGTCAGCTGCAGTAGTAGCTCCAAGATCCTGTAAAACAGAGAGATTAAATAAAACTGCCCGCCTAAGCATGGTGGAGAAAGACTGCTCTAGCTTCACAATGCGGCACCTCAGGGCATCAATGTCCTTCCTGTAACCAACTTCTTCCTCTATTTCGTCAGTAGCTTCCTCCACAAACATCTTACCACCTTCGTCAGCATTGTCAGCAGAGTCCCCGACTGCACCACCATCAGTCTCCATCTGAGGATTCTCATTCTTTCCTTCCGCCTCTTTTGAAATCTCCTGGACCTCCAGAACCTTGGTCATACCACCCTGAGTAGACTCATCCGACGCTGACTCTGAGTAATCAATGAGTTTGGCTTTGGGCGCAGGTTTTCCCGCGATCCTCCCCGACCTCCTGATTCTTGAGGAAAAGCACTCCTGCATGCCCTAATAGCCAAATTAGGTTTACTACCAGGACCCACAGGGGTACTACCGGGATTATTAGGGGTCCCCACAGCAAACCCCATAGTCTCTGCTTCAACCCCTTTAAATTTCCTCTTCTTACTCTTTATAGTACTTTTGGACAGAGAGGTATGGGTAGTGGTCACCATAAGACTTTCATCATTAGGAAAGGAAACCACTTTAGACTTAGGGGAACCAGGGGAATGGTAAGGCTCATCAGAAGTAGGAATATCCTCAGGGTTAGCAGACTTTTCCCCATTGTGAGATGGAAGAGGCTTAGCTGGCTCAAGAGCAAGGTGGAAATTATATAAACAGAGGATGAGACCCTGATGTAGGGGAATAGGTTGCTTGGAGGGTTTTTTAACTAGTTTAGCTTTGACCCTAAATGTTATCATAAACATACATGTTTGTATAAAAGGAAAGCAAGAAAAATACTTTTTTTGGAAAGAATCTAGAATGATTAACTTTAATTCTTCATCTCATGCAAATGAATTTGACAACTTCATGATTATGAGAAAACACACATTCATAAGTTAATTTAAATCTTTTATAAAAAATTTTAATGTTACAATAGAAGAAGGTAATTTGTTATGAAGCACCTTCTATTCTTATAAAAGCTAGATCACTTTGTAACTATCACTAATGGTATCACACTAGAGGTCCCAAGGGACATCTAAAATTATAAATGAATATTTTTGTGTATGCAATATTAGGCAACATTTGAATGGAAGCAACTCCATTGTCATTAAAAATAAAAATAATTATAAAATAATCCCATAGATCACATTATAGAAGTGGCCAATATGGTAGTGGTTCTTTAACTCATGTGACATAAAATGGTCCCATAGATTGGATCTTGCATCACAAGGGACAACAATAATTGTTTTGGCATGATGAAATGAAGCACATTGACTGAGAGCCTTGCTTGATAGGTTGGATTAAGCTCTTAGTAGTAGTTTTTAGGACACAATAACGTCTTCTTGCTATGGCTTACCATTTTTGTTTTGTGGCTATGCTTTCTCTAGAATGGTGAATTTTTTCCCTCTTTATTATTGGTGAGTGCTTTGGTCTTGGTGCAATGGCCTTTGGAAGTGTCTTAGGGAAGAGGAAATGCTAGGATTGTAGGGTGGAGGCATCAAAATAGAAGGGTAAGAGGTAAAAGGAGAGGGTGGAGAACACCAAGATTGTGGAGAATTTCATCTATGTCTAGAAATGGAGATTACAAATCTTGATCTCTGCTCCTAGTTCTAGGTATCAAGGAATTGGCCAAGGAGATGGATGAGGCTTCATATGTGGGAATTAAAGAATCCCTGACCATGTTGATCTACCAGATCCTAGACTATGCTTGGGAAGGTCAAACATGTTTGATGTGGCTCAATCAATTAGTTATGTGGTCATGTTCTCCTTTGTTATAGGTATTTATCTTCTCTATGATGACATTGAAGGTATCATTGACAAGTCTAAGATCTTAGTTAACTATTATATTAAGTATTTCCATTGTTTGAGGAGGAGGATGACCTAGTTGAGGTCCCTCTACCCACAAAACTAGAAAAATATGTTAAGTGTAAAGCTTATATTGGGGCCTTAGTTAGGCCTACATAATTTGCCAGGCCACCCCCACAAGACTAGAAACATTATTATTGATTGCATACATATTGGAGGAAGGATTGTGGTCATTTGCCCTTCCCTATAGATATATGGTTTCTTTTTGGTAATATAGGTTTTTTGTTGTGATGGTGTTGTATACTTCAAGGCTTGATAGGGCATTTTGTGTGGGTAGGCTACTTATTGCATGATGGATTATCATTTTCTATGTAGGTCTCAAGTGATTGTATGGAAATGATTTATCATGCTATAACCTAATTCAACTCTAGGCTAGCTATTAGTGTAAGTATTTTCTTTTGTCTAGATTTGATGGCACTTGAAGTTGGTGAGGAGAGGCATCATTTGTTCTATTGTGTGAGGTTATCTCTAGATTGAAGATTTTATTTTAGTTAGCTAGATCTCTGAATGATAAGATTAGGATGGATAATTTCAAATTTGGATAGATCTAGTGAGCTCATTTATACAATGAACCTAGGCTTTTAATGCTCATTTTTTGTGTCTTTTTCTCTCTAACCCATGTATATAAACAAAAAAATATCAATTTGAATAAAATTCTGTATAAAAATTATATCAATTTTATTATTTTTTTAAAAATCTAAATTTTATTTAAAATTGATCCAACTTTTGTATAAACTTTGATCTAAAATGTAATAAAATTGATATATAGTATTAGATTATAAATTGATATAAATTTTATATAAAGTAGTTGATATTTAAATGATATATTTTATATATTTAAAAATGTAAAGTTAAATTTCAAAAATTATTTTTTAAAAATTTATTTAATTTTTAAATTTGTACCTAATTTAAATTTCATTTATTAAAGTGTTTAAACTTTATAATTTTTCAAATTTTCATTTAAAAAGATTACACACTTTAGAGATTGCAAGATACATTAGCACATATAGATCGAACAATTATTAACATATATGTGCTTCCTAACTACCAATAAGACCATAACCAAAATGAAGACTTTGATGGATAAAGTTGAGAACTATTTAGATGGCCTAAGCTCACCCTCTGTTAGGTTGAAAACCTAAAGGGGATCCCAATAGAGGCTTATGGTGAAAACCTACAAGGGTGCCATAAGAAAAGTTTATACCAAAGATCCCATACCCAACATTATGTTGCAAAGACACACAAGAGATGATGTAGAACCCAAGAACCAATTGTATGATAGAAGAAAATGCTTTATGGTATCCATAGAAGGTCACAACTATATGAGAATAGTGATACAAGCATGCCCCCATATTTCAAGAAGCTATATAGTAAGAAGAACTTACTACATATATGTAAAAGGAGCATGCAAAATATATAGGAATATGATATGAATGTAATGGATAGCATGTAATGTACAAAATAGAGAAGATTATAAGCATGTATGAGAGAGATATGAATATAAGAGCATAATGACTATATAACAGATATTGTATCCAATATCAAAGGAATTGTATATATATGTGGTTCCATCTTATGATGTCTATGGATGCATGTGTCTATTGTTTATTTTAATCTAGTCCATATCTTACCACACATGCATGTTCTTCTTCCTTATTGTATCACACTAAAGTACAACACAACATAATACAAATCTAATCCATAGGTTTCAAATGCTGGTGCAAAGGGAGGAAGAATAAATTTAAGGAAAGAATTTATTATAACATAGACAAAGATAAGTACATTTGACAATTTTATTTATATAGAGAGAATATAGCCATGTTGAAGATGTTTAGTAATGCACATTAAATTCTATCCCTTAGAGGAGGTTAGACACCTATAAGATGGCTATGGAATAGGAGGTGAGCTTGAAAAGATGTGACCACTATGTCAAAACATGTCTAACTATTTGAGATATATAAAAGGGATTAAGAAAAGATAAATTAAATTAGTATGGCCAAAGGAGATAACAACAACCTAAGAGATATCATTGTAGAGAATGAGATGGGTGTTGAAGAGAGCAAGATAATGGATTTGATTGAGAAGAAAAATGAAGAAGGAAGGAAATTGAAACAAAGATAAGAACAATGGTGTAGTCAGGACTAGGGGGTTTTGTTAAACTACCCAGTCATGTAGCTAGAGCACACAATGGAAGTGCAAATGCATTCACAAATCTAAAATTATTTTATTAATTTCAAAAACATCAACATTGACAAATTTATTGGCCTTTCAGCATTACATTGCAATGCAATCTACCATGTGCTTACAACAACAAACTACTTTCTAGAGGATATAGAGATCACCTGCAATCAATTATCCACTTATGTTCCATGAGGAAAATCAAATCCCAATCTGGCCAGAAAAAGGAAATTTATACTCTCTAGGAAAAAAAGGAAGTTTAACCATCCTCCATTGGTTAAGGAACTGAATAGGCATTGTACTTCCAATGGCCACAACTAAAAATGAACCATCTAATAGTTGGAATCATCACTACAAAACATTCTCATTAATATATGGTAGTCACCACTGTGTATATTTGACAATCGATATACACTTGACCTTATAACAGTCTGTCAACAAAAATGCTTTTCAACAATCACTTCATTTATTATCGACATTCCTTCATGTTTCAAAACTCCAATAGTTATCAGCAAAAGGTGTACTTTGTGAGCTTTAAAAGTTCATCTTCACAAGCTATCAACAAATGTTGCCTTTTCCAAACTTTGACCAATCCAATCACAAATGCCTATTGGCAAAAGTATTTTAATATATACCTTAGTGATAATTGCCCATCGGCAAATGGTTGTGTTTTCAAACCTTAGTCATAAATGCTTATCGGCGAAAACTCACTTTTTGAAACTTATACTTTATCTCTTATGCCTTCGCTTCTATCGACAATTTGGTCATTATTCAAACTTGTTCTTTGTCCACTCTATCGTAAAAATGTGATTATTTGGAACTTCGGTTTTGATTTTCTATCAGTGAAGTCTCCCAATCCTAAACTGACAAAGACTTCACATTTTCCTCTTATCAGCAAAATTGGCCTTTCCAAAACTTTGTCGACATATGGGCAATTTTTTGAATTCGTGAACTAGCTGAAGACTTGGGAAATGTTCTTCTATTGGCAATATTTCAATCCCAAGAACTACAGAAGCCTTGGCTCTAGCCTTCAAAGCTCTTATTGGTGAAGTGATGCATCGGTGAACCTATGGGTTCGCGAACTAGTCATTTTGCTGACTAAGTTTGAAATCCTACATCTTTGCTGACAATAAAGGAACTTCATCTAAATTCAAATAGCTAATGGAAGAGGAAAGACTTAGAAAATTTTCAAATTTTCCTTGAAGGTTTTAGTCGGGGAAAATGCCCATTAGGAAACTGGGAAATCAGCAAACTACAGAACTGGCAAACTAAAAAGTTCATGAACTGGAGATTTTTCTGACTGGCCATAACTTCGTCAAGTTTCATCCAAATTTGACCAAATTGGAACTGGGGATACCCATTAGGCTTTTCTACAAGATGATGCTTTTACTTGGCCAAAATAAATCAATGTTTTCTCCATAAACAAAACTGTAAAGAAAACAAAGCCAAAAACCAAATTATAAAATAAAATATATTTTTGGTGACACAAGATTGCCAATGAACTTGGATGCTCCTGCATCAAACAAGAGGAAAGGTACTAGAAAAAAATTGAAAAGGTGTAAGAGGCATCTAAGGAGCATACAAGAGATTGTACATAGTAAAATCTCCATGAGTTTTTGAGTTAGATTATCAAATGACACACCACTTACAAATCTAAATGAACCTAAAAGGTCAATTGCCTTCGTGAGAATCGACAATAAAATTATAAAAGGAATGATGGAATAGTTAAGAGAATATGAGGCATTAGTAAGTATGGATGGGTAGGAGTCATGGAGGAGAGCCACTATAGTGGTAGCAGAGAGAGAACTTAGGAATAGGGAGGCACAACTAGAGGCTATATTATTGACTTAAGGACTAGTTATGATGCAGGAGCATCCTGGTTCAAGAGCAATCTTGCATCAACCAAAAACATTTGCATTTCAATCTGTTTCTTTTCATTTTCCAGTTTAATTCAGTCAGTAGCAATTTCTATATTTTGGTCCGCATTCTACCGTAGTTGCATCTTAGACCTTGTGGAGCTAGACTTAGCATCTAGACACATTCATGTACATCATATCAAAATCTCAAATCATTTGGATCAGATACCATTGAGATATCACTATCAGAAGAAATCTGACTATTTTCTCATAACATAGCATCCTGACAACCTCAGACAATCAGCTAAAGGAGAAGACTTGTGGAGCATTTCACAATTTGTGGAGCATTTCATGATTTGTGGAGCTAAAAGACACATCATTCAATGTTGTTTAGTTTGTGGCTGACCTTCCCTAAAATTCAAAGATCATTCCATTCATTTATGGAGGAGTTCTATTCATTTAGGTCTAACCTATCTGTGTACACATGTTACAGCTCTTCATTGGAGTTTGTGATCTTCCTTTGCCAATGCAGAGGAAACTTATGTTCTGGAGATGATATAAATTGATGTAATAGATGCCTAGGAAAGTAGTGATTGATAGTTTTTCATTAGTTCATAGTTGAGAGTTTGAATTTTGTGTGAAGGGGCTTCAAACCCATATCTTGTGCATACTTTAAAATTCTGTAATCAGACCTATGAGACCTAATTGTAAGCCCGCACATGTTGCTGGCCAATTTATATTTGAATTCTATGATATACTAAATGATTGAATCTACATTTTCTTTATATCTTTGAGTTGTTTCCATTATGTTTACTCTAGTTGCATGGCCTAGACAGTTCACTTTGTGGACCCTCCTAACCATGACTATACACTCAAAATCGCAACCTAAGTTGCTTGAGGCTGTCGGGTCAGATTTTGGCACGCACATAGACCCTTCCCTCCTTGCCATGGGGTGATCTGCCACATCACTCTCACTGTCATGGAAGTAGCTAGTCGAGAGGAGGCGAGAGGAGGTAGGGGTCTGGCTTGTTGGAGAGATGGACTTCGCAGAGAGGGGTCAGCACATCCTAGGGCCTCTATTGTTGTGTGCCAATGTAGATGTTTCATTCAATGACTATTGTTGTAGAGATAACCCTATGAACTGAAGGGTCACTAGTTACTCTTCATCTATTAGGGTTTCTACTGTTCCACTTTTGTGTGGGTAAGCTGCTACTTTCATTGATAGCTTCTTATCTTTCAATTTGTTTAATGATTGCACATTGTATTTGAAGTTGTCTAAACACCTCTAGTTGTTTTAAGACAAACAAATCTGGTTGTGGTCTCAGATGGATTTCCTCAATCTCACCGAGGACTGCCCTCACCTACTCACCTCTTAATCTTGGGCACATTCATGAGCCAATACAAGGGATAAGTGTATGTGGACTAAGCTTGACTAGACTTTAGGGTTTGACCTACGGTTTAGTTGTGCTTTTGACCTTTGTTGACCTTGTGATGTCATCAAGGGTTTGACTTTCGTTGACCTTTGTTGACCTTGTGATGTCATCAAGGGTTTGACTTTCGTTGACCTTTGTTGACCTTATGATGACATGAAGGGTTTGCAATGTATTTATATACCTAATGTTTTTGTTCTTTTCTATATTTTTATGCATGCAAAGCTATATGAAGTGCAAACTTGTTTTTGTGCTTCTTTGACATTAATGGAAAATAAAGATGCTTTTAATCTAGGAAAGTAAATATTAATGCAATTTAGAATGAATTTAACCTAATGCAATTATTCTATGTTTTTGGGGTTTTCGAATGTTTTGAAACAATTAATCTAGAAAAGGAAATTGTAAGTAATTGAATTAAACTATGAATGAAAATTACATCTAAGATGCTAGATCTAACCTTTCTATCAAGGAAAAAGCAATAAATTACTATCCCATGAGCAATTTCAATTTTCTAATTACTACAAATTGACAAAAGCATAGAGGAACCTGAAAATAGAGAAGATTTGTGTGACTCCACTACCCTCAAAAATCCTTGATGGCAACCTCGTATCCTCTTGAAGTAGCGGGTATGGTCCCCAAGTCAAATTTTCAATTAGGTTTCATTTTTTTGTGTAGGTGAGATTTTTCATTTAATTGGCAATTTTTTTTGGCTGGTTAAAGATTTGTTTTTTGTAGTAAAGAACCTCCTTTCTGCCCCTGCCACCTACAAAAATCCCCCCACCACCTGTTAAAATCCCTCTGCCTTCACAAATCCCCTCGCCCCCGCCTACTTAAAATCCCCTCCTGGCCACCCTCTCCACTCACCCCACAAGCCCCCATGCCCATTCGTGACACCTAGTCACTACCCCACCAATCCCCACACCCTCTCCACTCACTAAACACCTCACCATCACCACTTTACCTTTGACCTTATTGGTAAATAGATTTGTCACCGTGAAATAACCTTTGAAAATGACCTGTTGCCCTTAGAGCGGTGACTAAATTGTCCCAACAGTTGGAGAGATCGCGACAGAGCAACGATCTTCCTCTGCATTTGAGAGGGGTAGCTCCCTCGTATGATGGGGGTATTTGTGTACTTTTAACCTGAAAGTACAAAAAGGAGGAAAAGAAAAACTAACAAGACAAATGATTTATTGAAACCCTAATAGTAGACATACGAATACTGGTTTGGATTTCACAAACTCAAGACAAATTATGAGGGGATTTCACCATGGAAGTTAGAAATTATGTTCCTGGACCTATATGATGAATTGCACAACAATAAGTTCTAATATGCAATGATGATGAAAAGAAGATGGCAAATCTCAACATACGAAGAGACAAGTTTCTCCAACACACTCAAATCTAGATACCAAGAAATGTTTGTGCTTGATTACATCAATTGTATAGTTAAATATTTCAAAAGATGACCTATGATTCACACAATGACACAAAGGTATTACTCATTTAACATACAAGAAATCAGTAATAATAACTCAGAGGTACAATGGAACACATGAACCAAATGCTCTCTTTATTATCTTTGTAAAATTATACAATTTCAAAAGCCTTCATCTACAAAGTATAAGATCAGAGATCTCTAAAGCTTCTCCATGAGTTCCCCTATAAAAGTCTATTGAAAAAAAGTCCCCCTTTTAGATATGAAATAGCCTTGTATTTAGAGGCTTGTTTTCAATAACTACCTTGTAACTACTTTGTAACCACCTAGTAACTACCTTTTTTAAAAATACAATAATCTAAAAATAAGCTTTATTTTAGTTAGATTTTACCGAACTTTTATGGAAAAAAAGCTCATTTTCTAACCCTCAATTACAACATATGACATAAGTCACTTTTACAAAAAGGTAATTTGAAACCTACAAATTTTGAGTTGTGAACTTCGCTAAGTTCTTTCCATCTAGTTAGCCAAAACTGAAATTGACTCCCCTTTTTCACCTTTTTGAAAGTTGCAGACAAGTTCACCAAAACTAAAAGTAGACACTAACTTAGCCAAAAGTGAAAGTTGACGTGAACTTAGCTAAAAGTGAAAGTTGACGCAAACTTAGCCAAAAGTGAAAGTTGACGCGAACTTACCCAAAAGTGAAAGTTGATGTGAACTTAGCCAAAAGTGAAAGTTGACGCGAACTTTTATTTTTTTTCTAAGTAGGCCAATAAAAACTTGCTTTTTAAAGAAAACTCTCCACTTAGTCAAATTGAAAAGTGGTAACTCCTTTATACTTATCCAATTTCACAAGTTAATCTCTCACTTTCACTTTTTTATTTTTTTTAGAAGTTGTCGAAGACTTCTGATTTTCCACTAACCTTCTCACAGCTTGTGAAAAAATTGAAGTTACCTCCTTTATAAACACTTTGGCGTGCTTTGAAAACTTGTTATAACTTGTAAAAGAACATAACTTTTGAAAATTATAACCTCATGAAAATTTATATCACTTGCTCGTTGAGCCTGCACATACGATGGAGAATGGAAACCGGCATAACTTTTGATTGTGATAACATTTGCTCATGAAATTTTGCCACATTGCCCATAATAACATTATAAATTTCCCTGCTAGATGATTCTGTTCCAACCTTTATAGAATACACAATTTAATTGTTTCCACCAACCGCCTGCCAAAAAATTGAAAGTTCAAAATCTCTCAAACCGTAAGGCGCCATGACATGAAAAGTTTCCACATTAGGTGAAATAGCCATATAAACTTTCTTGTAAAATGATTTCTTTCTTGCCTTTACAGATTTTGAAATTTAATTATTTTTGTGATTTCCGGCATAGCAGAACTGCTTCCAAGATTTTAGCTGAAACAAGCAAACAATTCCTCCTTCAAAATAGAAATCAACTTGACACTTTAGGAGAATTTGTGACTAGGGGTGACTCAACATAAGGATTTGATGCAAAATTTTAAAATTTGGCAAGTTGAAAATGAGGCCAATAGACCTCTGCCCTTGTCACCTCCTTTCCGCCCCTTTGTCGTCTCCTACAACCTCCCCATCAACACTACCTTCCATTTCCCTTCCCTATGTCCTCAACCATTGCTCAAACCCTCCCCTCCCTGTGACTTCCCTAAACTTCCCCTACACTACCCAACAAGAAAAATATAAAATAATAAAAAAAAATATAGAAAAAACAAAAACCTAAAATTAAAAAAAAAAAAACAACAAACAAAACACCAAACCCTTGGTCGCATTCGTGACCACCTCCCCTACAACCTCCCCATCAACACTACCTTCCATTTCCCTTCCCTGTGTCCTCAACCATTGCTCAAACCCTCCCCTCCCTGTGACTTCCCTAAACTTCCCCTACACTACCCAACAAGAAAAATATAAAATAATACAAAAAAATATAGAAAAAACAAAAACCTAAAATTAAAAAAAAAAAACAACAAACAAAACACCAAACCCTTGGTTGCTTTTATTTTATTTTATTTTATATTTTTTGTAAATGCTTAGCCCTGGTCACACAGGTGACCAAGCACCTGCTTAGAGCCCTAACCATGATTGTAGCCACCAGACCCTGAAACTATCACATGTGACCACTCTGAACTTTAACAGTTTTCAGTAATTAACTAACTGCCAAAGCTCACCTTGTTCCTCCTCAAACCCTAAAAGGCCATTTTTTTCTTTTTACCATAACTTTCACATATGAGGTTGGATTTCTGTGAAACCAGTGACATTGGAGAGATGACTCACCCATCTTCATTGTGGCACAAGTCTTATTAGGTGATTTTACTAGATTAATAAAGTACACTTAGTCAAAGTCAACCCTTCATTGCAAACTTCAAATGGTCATATCTTGTGCAAATTTTATTCAATTTTACCGAAATGTTTTTTGAAACAACATAGAATTTCCTATAGAATCTGATAATATAATTTATTTTGTTGTTACTATTCATCATTATCAATTTTTTTTCCAGATTTCTCATTTTTCACCTAACAATTTGGCTTGCAAGTTTCATTTTTTTGTTTTGGTGGAATATAGGAGGACATAAGGCACTGCACAACATCAGCATTAGCATTACATCTAAAGATAAACATCTTAGGTGCACATAATTCAACTTTTATCTTTTCAGTTAATAATTTTTTTTTTTTGCAATCACACTTTGATTTGGGTTTAAAACAAACAACTGTTTGGACCATCATACATGAAATTAGGCTTAACATGAACATGTGTCTTCATCATCACAATTGGATTTGGGTATAAAAAAATTCGTGCTTGACTTTCTTGGTGGATTTGAGTGCACTTTAGGGTGTGTAGTCTCTTCTCATGCACTTTGTGTGATCTTGAGAATCAAAAACATCCTTTAATCCATTCATCTTCACACACACATTTCAATTTCTAAGGGTCAATTAACATTTGTGAGTGTGAGTCAAGTGTGTGAGATCAAAAACACCACTTTATTCGCTTTTGTCACCCTTCTTAGGAGGCCTACTTGGAGGCACACCAATCCAAGGGACAACTTTAACTCTTGCATTCTGACAGAGTATAAAAAGTGAGGAGTGAATCGAAAGACACACCTCTTGAAAGTTGGATTCTTATCATTTGGGATAAGCCCCCAAGAACTTTATACCTTGCAGAAGTGAAGGTGAAGGGTGGGTTACCCCTTTCTCCCAGCTGTGTAGCATTATTTCACTTCCATTATGTTAGGTCTCAAAAATGCAAGTTGCTAATCCTAAGAGGATGCCAGGCTCTATGTTTGGATTTGCAACGTTTTTGAACTAACTTGACGAAATCAACCTTCAAGGTTTGATGATTTCCTACACTTTAGGTCCTGCTACACCTAGGTGGGTGAACCTTGAAATATTAAAGCAGTCTAAGTGTGGATGAAAGGACTAACTAGGTCTATCTACAATGGCATAGGATGTAGGATAGATGACAAAGCTGACTAATTAATTCTATGTATAATAAGTGATTGGTAGAAATTGTATAAGCAATATCAAAAAAGGTTTTAATTAATGAGTTGAATGAGACTAGTGCCTTGTTGGGTAACAGAGTCAATTTGAAGGACTAAGAACAGTAGTTTCTAAATGGTAATAATTCTAGATATTTGGCACAGTTCTGGTTTATAGCTTGTATAAACGTGCAAGTAAATAACTGACAGACTCTTCTTGATAATCCAACCAAATAAAATCAGATATCTTATAATTCACCAGAAGGTACTTTAATCCTTACTTGAAGGAACCAAATGAAATGAATAGACAAGATTAACAGATAATATTTTACTGGAGACAGTGTGTCAATCCTAATTATATGGCTCTACTTAGTAATCCCAACTTACTACTTCCAGGCTACTGTGAATAAATCAGAAGGGTTTAATTCCTTATGATGGACACCAACTGAATTAATCACACAGATACAGCAAATGTGTATTGACAGATTAAATATATACTTGATATCTTAATCTGAATAACAGGGAAATGCAGAAATGGAGACAGCCACATAATTGAATAATTTCAACAAATAACTGATACCAAAGTAGAAATACTGAATCAGAGAACTTCAAACTTCTTCTTCAAATAAAATATGCAACATAGTCATTTTGGAATATTATGTATATGTATATATGAATCTCTTCTACTGCTGATGATTTTTCAGCATAGATCGTTTGAACTTATATAGATATTTTCATGAAGAGATACAACTCTTCAATAAGTCTCTTGGGATTTTAACCAACATAAACAATAATTACATAAGCTTAATCAGGCTCTGTTTAGCCATAAATAGACTTTTTCCAGATGATCTAAATACTCCTACGCATGGTGAGAATCAGTAAGCTCAACTGCACTCCTGGTGATTATATCAAGGGTGACCATTTCCTCCAATTGTTTGCAAACTTCTGTAGACACAGAGGCTTTATCTTTTAGAGCTCCTGTGGCTTTGTGCAATATAACTTGACAATCAACAGTCCACTCTTCTTTGCTCTTTACCTCTCCGTTATCTTTAAATATCCTGGGCACTCCTGCGTCTGAGGCATCAGTCCCTTCCTTAGCATCAGCTTTGAGTTTATCATAATAATTCTGGTGCCGTTTGAGCAATGCTCTTGCATCAGAGATATCTATGCCATCAGTGGCACTCCTATTTTGCAACTCAATCACCTTTTCTTGTATCCTCTTATCAAGCCTTTCATGTTCTTTAACTGCTTTATGATTTTCCGAGTAGTTATCCCAAAACTGGTTTAACCACCGTACCATGTTTGCATACCTGCTCTGCAGTATTGTAACAAATGCATCTATTTGAATTTGTTTGGCCTGATCATGGGATATTACTTGACTACTTTGTGAGCTCTCACCTTGAGTTATTCTTTTCGTAGATTGTCCAAAGGTGCTCTTAACAGCGTCCTTCAAGTAGTCATTCTCTTTTGTTAATCTTTCACAATTCAGCTTATAAGCATCTCTTTCCTTGATTAACATCTGAGCTTGTGCTTTATTTAACTTTGCAACATTGATACCAATGTCTGCAGTAATTATGGGGTCAGTTTCACCTGCTCTGAAAGTCATAACATGGCCAAAAGTTTTTTCAGTGTCTATGATGGCCGTCTTCTTATGGGGAGGATACAATGCCCATATCATTAAAGAATTTTCATCATTATTGTATCTCGTTCCCATATAGACTTCATTAACTCCTTCTGGAGTAAGCTTATACTTATCATCAGCATTATTCAAAAAGCTATCAAAAACCAGAGCAGAATTTAAATCCAAACCGGGAAAAATCATAACCCCTGCATCTTTGAGCAGCTGTCTGCCTCTGCTTGGTGTCATGTCCTGCATTTCCTTATCCACTGTCTCCTTCAACATATCTAATAACTATTTTTCATTGTCAGCAGAAACATTATCTACTGACTCCCTAATTTCTTTTCCCTTGTATTTATACAGGAATGATTTAAATTCCTTCGAATGAATGAATGTATCATCTGACACAAAAGAATCATAAGCCTTTTGGCGTGGATCTTCATCAGCAGACCCCTCCTCATCATGTATCACAACTGGAGGCTGATATTGTTGCATTTTTCTTTTAGACATTTCTATTGTCTTATCTTGTGGCTGTTCTTGTTCAGTCAATTCTTCCTCTTCAGAGGATACCACTTCAACTTCTGCCAACTGCTTTTTCTTTTCATTTAAATCTCTGTTATATTTCTCTACCACCAAGTCGACTTCAGCCTCTTCCAAATTTCTAATGACATCATCATGTGGATAATGTATGTGCATGTATCCACTGAGATTTTGTTTTCTTCTTGCATAGTCAATGAAACCTTCAGGGTCAAACCCTTTCCTCACCTCAGTAGTCACCATGTTATAATGCATTAGTTTATCCAAAATGAGATTGTATCCTTCTTTTGAAACCAGAGTAAAATCTCCAAAACATAAAGTACTGGGCATGAATGATTGTTTATCATGCGAACTTAGATGCATGACATTTGAACAATGCATTTGCCTAATTATTTCCAAATATGCAATTCTGTCAGGGACAGTTTTCGGCAATATAAATGGAGCATCCTCAAAACCATACACTCTGATCATAGTAGCATCCTCAAAACAATACCAATCTCCCCAATTATGAGTGACAGTAGGGGGGCCACCAAAATCTTTTGGTCTGAGGAATCTTTTTATTTCATTTGAAATTGAATATTCACAGGGGTGGTTGAAATACCTATATAGCACTTTAACACAATGCTCTTCAAATTGAGCATAGCTGGAGTTAGCATACCTGCTATCCCAGATTCTGGTCCACATTTGTACAGGTATCTTTTCCCCTTTCTTATCCGCAGCAACAACTTGAAACTCATTCGGCCACAATCCTACTTCCTGGCCATAGTATAAGACCATATGCATGAGCATCGAGTAATGCTCAAAAGAGCATGCTGGAGCATTGTTTTTTATTGCAGATAGACCAGAGTCTATTCTGGTAGCAACATAGGAGGCATAATCAAATTGTCTAGCATTGTGACATTGATAATCAGAGGTTATGACCATTAGAGGAATAGTCATGAACTCAGGGACCTCTGAGCCAAGGACTTGGCCTACAGAATAGTAAGTATATTGAATGTATGGTTCAAAAATGGATACATGAAAGGGAGGGCCATCATTCTCAGTCAAGGGTATCACTTCTCCTTCAATCCTGGGTCTATGAATGGGTAACCTCCATCCATTGTAGGTTGTATCCATTCTCCAGTATTCTTTATCCAAATCTTCATAAACAATAGGGACAGTGCACAAATCATCCAAATCATACACCTCACAAATAGCATTTTTTGATAGGTGTACAATTGGTTCTCCTTGAGGGTTGCAGATAGCTTTCAGGCCTGAATTGTAATGCCTGGCTAACAGTTGCAGGAGTTCTACATTCAAGAATACATTAGGTACAACCAGTTTGCCTAAATTCATGTGCCATGGGTTTGACACAGGAGCATTTCTAAATCTTCTATTGTAGTGGAATCTGAAGAGTTCATATCCCCTAATTGGGGTCCAAATATCTCCCAGGCGCTTATGTTTGTCTTCCAATTTTTCTACTTCTTCCCTGAGTTGGGCAGACCTCCTGGCCTTGGGAGTTGACCCAGGCAACTGATCAATCAAGTCCTGATTTAGTTTTCTGTCTTTCACTTTTTCTTCAGGGGTTTGATCAGTTTTTTGCTTTTTTGGCTTACCGGTTTCCCCTTGTGATTTTCTTCCTTTTCCTTTCCCCGGAGTTTCCATTTTTTGAAAAATTTGGCAGGAAATTCAAATACAGGCAATATAGTGGTTTGTGTATGTGTACCTGTCGTTCGATGGCTGGAATTGGAAGCCTTTGCTTTTGCCCTGAGAATTCTTCTGTATTCTGCTCTCGGATGGTTTTTTGCAATTATAATGATCGTATGAACTTCGTAGCCGTTTTGTATTAATTATCTGATCAATTCAATGTTCATCGTTGTGAAGTGTCACATCACCATAACTCTTCTTATCGGCGTGATTTTTGAAATGTCTGGGCGACCTCAACGTTTTTTATGGCGCGGACAGTCAATCGGCGTGACCCCTCAATTGTATTCCTGACGCCATGTAGTATCATATTTCAAGTGGGTGCGACCATCGGCATGACTTCCTTCATCGCCAAGGGTTTTAGATCTCTCTGCGATATGGCGAGTCCCACCGATATGCTTTGCTTATCGGGAAGATTGAGACCATCGGGATACTAAAATTATGTTTTCCCGATCTTTATTGTCTTACCGATAGTCTCTTCATGTATGAACTTTTATCTTTATCGGAATGACATTCACTATCGGGATAGCTTTCTTAAGATATCCCGATCCAAATCATCTCCCCGATGCCCTTTGTCATATCCTTCATCGGGCAAAGTTTAGTAAAGTGTCACCGACACCTTTTGATCGCCGTGACTTATGAATCGGCAAGACTTGTTTCTTTTGTTCCGATATGTCAAGTTATCCCGATAGAGGTGCATCGCTGTGAGTCTTGCCGATGGCTTTCTTATCGCCAAGACTCTTGATCATCGGAGGCTTACTTGTTTTCTATTCCGATGGTTCATTTCTCACCGATGACTATTTGCTTTGTTACCCTCGCATGCTGTTTGGTGAAACTTTTGCCGAAAGTGCTTCATCGGTATGATATATACCGTCGGGGCAGCTTCTAAAAGATCATCCGATAGATATTTGTCATACCGATCGGCATGACCACTTGCCTTTCTTGCCGATGTAAAGTCATCGGTGTTGCTTACTCCATCGGTGACCTCCATAATTCTTCTTCCGATCTCTATTTTCACGTCGATGGTTGTTTTCAAACAATTCCTTGTGTATCGGTGTAAGCCACACGACCTCTTGCCGATGGATTGATTTTGATGAAATTTGACACTGCTCATCCCTAGACATTTTATGAGATACAAAAATTTTATATTATGGTCCTTTTGGGATATTCCTCAGGGTTTATTCAAATATGATGGAGTAAGGAAATAGTAAAATTTTGAAATTTTTACTGTGCTTAACACATTACATGGAATTGGGCCATCCGTACCTTGTGTATATTGGGGACATCCTTAGACAACTTGTTTATCATATCTTAAGAACTCTTGGCCGCACCCATTTGACTAATATTATGCTTGTTTATGTGTCTTCATAATCACAACAATCAATCTTAAAAAGTCAAACTTGCCATTGTATCTTGTGTGTGTGAGATTTGTGAATGTACATGTGAACTCTTTAGATTGCAAGTTACCTAAGTCAAGCTATCAAAAAATACATCTTACAACATCCTAATTATCCTTATCATCACTTTCACCCTTTCACCCTCTACGCTATCAGAAATGCCTTCGTCCCTGTCTTCTCAACACCCATGTACCCTATGCCCTTCTGCCAAATTATCTTAGAACCAAAGGATGGGTTGTTTATATTTCTAGGAATCCCAAGGACACCTTTCTCTCACTCTGGCATTTCTATAACAAAATATGGGGCATCCCTCCATTGGAAGAAGCCTTCAATATAATTTGCTCTGGGGTCTGCCACAATGGCCCTTTTCTAGATCATGTTTTGGGGTACTAGCACACTACTCGACTCATGCCTAATGTCATGTTCTTCACCTATGAAGATTTGCAGGCTAACTTTGTGTTCCATTGTAGGAGATTGATTCATTTCTTGGGATATTCTACATCTATCTCTGATGAGTATGTTGCAGAGATAAGAGACAAATGCAAAATTGAGTCGCTTAACAATAATGAGGGTAATAAAAATGGACACATGTCTACTATACCTGTGAAAATTTAAAATGATCTATTTTTTCTTAGAGGAAGAGTGGGTGACTAGAAAAATTATTTTACTCCTGAGATGAACCAACGTATGGATGATATGATTAAGGAGAAGCTCAAAGAATCTGGTCTCCAATTTACGTATAGTTGTTCTATGGAAATCTGAGCAGTAATGAATTGTTAGTTTCTTAGTAGATCGTATTCATATTTATATTTCTGAAACCACTATCGAAAAATGAAATTTAAACTGGTTTGAATAAGAGGCACAGTAATATTTTGTGCAGTGGCATGAACTGCCATGAATAATTAAATGGGTTTTATATATTAAGATGTTTTTAAATATTTTCTCTAGATAATAAGATGCATATGTAGATCTGTGAAAGGGGTTAAGCTTAATGGCAAGGCCATAAGGTTCTGAAGAAGGAGATCCAAGTTCAAATCCCTCAAGTAACATCTATAGTTGGAATTTCAAGATGTGGCTCTTGGACTTTCGTGGAGGTTTCTAGTGTGGTTCTATGTGGTGACTCTTGGTCTTCCAATGGCTCACTCATGGATTCTTTTCTTTTGGACTTCCATGGTGCCTCCATTGGTGGTTTCTAGTGCTATTCTATGTGATGGCTCTTAAGTAGATTCGAAAGTTTAAGTTGAGAATATGTTGTTGGGAAGGAGGTCCCCTTGTGACCTCTGCTAGTGTGGGGCCAACCTAAATAATCCCTCCTTACAAGCCAAAACAAAAGATGGCTCTTAAGTAGATTTGAAAGTGTAAGTTGAGAATATGTTGATGGGGAGCAGGTCCCCTTGTGACCTCCGCTAGTGTGGGGCCAGTGTAAATAATCCCTCCTTACAAATTAAAAAATAGATGCATATTCAGATTTCTTTCTTCTGATGATGGATCCTACAAATCTATGTTCAAATTCTTTTTTTTTTTCTCATCGTAATATAATATGAGTGTCAAGATGTCTCTTTTAAATATTGGGTCATCTTTTCTACAGTCGGCTAATCTCAAATGTGTAATGAAAATTAAATTAAACTAAATTAAATCAAAATAATAATGATAGATAGATTATTTAGTATTTTTAATTGTTGATAAGGTGATAGTATGTGAATTTAATAGTTGCAGAAATAATTTTAAGATATATATGAAAGGTATTTTTTAGAACTTTATAGGAGTAATTTTTGTTTTCTTAAAGAGTTCTAGAAGAGGGGATGGGAGTTCTAGAAAGCAAGCATATTCAACCCTATTAAATCAATTATTATGTTAGTAGGATTGGTAGAGTTGTATTTTTAAACTACAAAGTACTATTTTATTACCTTTATAAAAAATTCAGGGATTACATTTTGTTTGTAGAGAAAAAGAATCTCAATAAACTTTTACAATAGATCTAGTGCATATAAATTTAACATTAATGGAATATATAAAATGTAAAGACAATACTAGTACTTTCACTTGGCAAAATCTTTTTAGGTCAAGAACTTAATAAGATTTTTCACTATTGCAAAAGCCCAAATATTCTCCAATACAATAATGAATTTCTCTTACTTCACCCTTAAACATGTGTAGATATAAATAGACACATCAAAAGTGGTTTTACACATTGTATGAATTATGCATAAGATTAACCTGAGTGCTTTAAACATTAAAACATGAACAAAATAGAAATTCACAAAATAGCATCCAACTTTTTTCCCAAAAAATGCTAACCATTTTTTCAATTGCTAGTGGTTAGCCCCATCCTAACTATTAGACAAGGAAAATATACAATACTTATCTAGCATTCTTCAACTTGATGAATAGTTTTCATTAGGGCTACACTCTTCAAGTGTTACTTGTTGAACAGAAGCACCCCCATTGATTTATTGCACCAAGAAGATTCTTCAATATTCACAACATTTGTCAATACAATGAATGCAATAAATCTTAAACAAAACATCCATCTTGAGTTTTGAGGACAATATATCATTTAAAACAAGGTGTGTAATGGACTATTCCATTTGAAGTATAAGATATGTATTTGACAATTGTATCCAACTTGATAATAACATAGGAAATACTAAGACAAGAACTTGAGTAATAGTTGAGAAATGATGTTGTGTCCATGATTGCATCTAATTTTTTTAATTATGAATTTAATAAGAGAATAAAACATTAAATATGTTATGGTCAATTGATTTAATAAAAAGAAGAAGGGAAGGTTACTTAACTTATAGCATAACTTTAGTGAAAGGGAATAGGAAAAAGATTCCTTCAAGCACTAGAAATATTACTTAAAGAAAACTTACCTTTTTAAGGCACAAATCCATTATATTAATTTTCTTTAATTTAAATAAAAACCTTGCTTTTTGTAAAAGTTTTGAAAGGTACATGAAATAGAAAGAGACGCCGATCCCTCCAAAAACAACATTTAACTTAATTAATAGCATGAGCGGATACTCTTTTCTGAATCGACGCAACCATTATGAAAGAGGTCCCTTCGTAGGCTTTATCAAGGGCAGCGATGAAGGTGAAATACAAGGCATCGATGGAAAAGAAATACATAACAAGCATAGCATCGATCTGCAGGAGATAAAATTGAAAAGAAATCAAAATACAGCAGAGGATCGATCAATAATTATCAGAGAGAAGATTTTGTTTTACATCTCCTCGATATCCTAATGCGGTTGATGAGGATGCCACTTGGATCATGGAGACTATGATCAAGCTTGGATACAAAGTGGATATTGATGAGCCTTTGTGATTTCGGAGGGAACTTGCACAACGTCTCTTCGATGGCTTCAACGTGTCTCCGACAATTACATTGAATTGTGACCATTACATATGGGAACTATATAGATTGGTTTCTTGCACCATCTGGAATGTAAAATGGTTGGTCAAGACTTCATCAAGGAGAACATAGCTTGTCTCTAGGACTTTGGAGTCACTCCTTTAAAAAATTCCAATCAGGGTTGTGATAGTTACATTTTGTGTAACTTTTCATTTCAATTGGAAGTTGAGAGGTTGTTCTTCCTTGTAACACTACAATATTGAATGCATTATAACAGATGATGATGGTAATCGATGGAGACACTCAAAGGAATGAAATGAAAATGCTGAAATATTGAGAAGAGATCAAGAAGGGAGTGAAAGCCACTCCAGAGAGCACAGTAGAGAGAGAATGTAGAAAAAGAAGCTCAACCAGATTGCAAGGAGGAACTTGTAGAGAACGTGAGCAAACTTATGTTCTAGTAGAGAGAAGAGAATGCTAGGAAGGTGAGAGAGAGTACCTAGTAAAGAGACAGAAACCCATGAGAAGAGATGGGATTTTGAGGAGAAATGTGAAGAAGTGATGTGAGATTGAAAGTCGTGTATGCAAAGGAGATGAGAGGCCTTGAAGGCTACTGTTTGTCTTTGTATTGAAGAATTGTTTGTTGCAGTTTCAATAAAATGAAATGGAAATTATCTGTTTGCCATCTCTGAATTATGAGTACATTATATGATGTTGTATGTTGAGTGTTTGTTTGTATTTACCTAGCAGAGGGGAGTACCCTTTGCATCAAATTCCTTCTTTTTTCTAGTACCGCATGAAGTTTTTAAGTCACTTCAAGTTGCGAGTGCTAATTATAGTGCAACTAAGTTAAATGTTCCTAAATTCCTCTAGAAGTAATTGATGTGGTTGTGCATTTTTCAAGAAATATTCATAATGATGCATAAGTCCATTCATAAGAGTTCTAAATGTTTTGGTGGTCCGCAATGCAATATCCTAAGTTTTAACGTATTACAGTTAGTCCAGAATGCTTTGTTTTCATCAGTTCAACATGTCTCTTCTTTTGTGGATGCACATAATGATCAGATATTTTAGTTGAATGGTGCAAGGATAGTGTTGATAAGGTACATAACTCATATCTTTGTCCACATGATGTTTTTAATGTCTCCTTGGTGATGCAAAGATGGATAGTTAGTAGTGTTAGTGTTGTTTGGGCTGACAGTCTGGTTTCTTTGATGTACGGTTGATCCTGATCAATTAATTTGGCCTTGAGGGATGTGCTATGATGTGTTTGATCCTGCTATGTAGCGTGAAGTGATCTGCAACTCATAATGTACTTGTTTTGGACAGACCCATGGAGAATCACACGTTTCATCTAAAGGTCTTTTTGGTGCTGACCTAATTAAGGATTTGAGTTGTTGCAAAGGGTATATATAGAAGAACAAAGTCATTTGTGAATGTGTGTGGAGGATAGAGATCAATATCAAGCACAAAGTGTGCAAAGTCAGTATGATGGAGTAATTATGCAGAAAAGGGGATTGCAACATCAACATAAGTCAGATGTTTCTTTTATAGCAGTTCATGTTCTAATCTTTCATTGTAATTCTCATGTATCCTACTATCAGACAATGAGTCTTCTTAGTAGGTCCTTGTATCTTGCCTAAGATTATAGTGTTAGTTTCCAAGTCCAATAGGGAGTAGTAGCTTCCTTGGGTTGTAGCCCTAAAACAAAGTTGTAAACTTTTATAGTAGTGAGATTATTATATTGTGAGTTAATCCTCACCGCAGTTTTTCCCTCATTGGGTTTTCCATGTAAAAATCTTGGTGTCTTTGTGTGGTCCATGTTTTACTTTCTATTCTTCTTCTTTTGTTTAAAATGATTTAATGGTTTAGCTATAATTGGAATTGATTTAATGTTTAAGGATAGATTGATTCATCCCCCTCCCAGTCTCTGGATGTGTTCACCAAATATAATTTTTGCCTTTTCTTGTTTTGAATTTGAGTTCACCTATTTGTTGGATGTTTCATTTTATGATCAAGGGATTTTCCCTACTCTTTTTATGTTTTCAACAATAATGATGAATTACCTAATGCAAAAATAAATCTATTCTATCCTCTATTTATATTTTCCTAAAATAAAATAAGAAAGTTAATTAACTAGTTGCAATTAATCAATTCTATATGACTTACATGAAATCTACATTATTTTTGGACTTTTTTAAATTTTGAGGTAAGTTTTTTTTTTTTAATGAAGAAGCTTCTAATCTACTACAAGGTATAAGAAGTAATTTAAACCTTGTTAGTGTAGGTTTTTATTTCCTAATTGGGTTATTTATTTTCCTACATTAATAGGTTTTTCCTACACCTTTTATTAATCTTACTTAGGTTAAGTGAGTGGGTTATGATATGTCACCATCCTACAAGGGAGCACCAATTAGCTATCTTGGGAAGATAATTTTTTATCTTTAGACCGATAGATGGTTGCTTCCTATTAGTTGGTGTTGCCACCTCCACTCTCTCCCTTTTCTATATAAACATGCTACCTAGCTTGTATTTTGCATCTTTTACTTTTGCATCCTCATAATGCTATTTTGCTTCTTGAGCACTTACATTACCCTCATGGAGACTAGCTCTATGTTGTTATTTTGATCTTGTATCATTTGCTTTCATAATTTTATATCTATTCATTTGCACTAGTTTTCTAGGTTATTAATATTTTCAAACTCTAACATGATATCAGAGCTATTCTAGTGCAAAATAGATTTTAGTTTCCTTTTTGAGGGATTCAGTGGGGGGGCTAATAATATTTTGCTTGCATGTTTCCTAAAAACCCAGTATGCACTTCTCTTGTATTTTCGGATGATTTGGAGAATCAGAAAAGTTGATGAAAATATTTTAATCTATGGGGTTTTGCATATGTGTTTTGTGAGATCTGGGTGATGGGTCTGTGCACGAAGTTGATTCCACTTTTTAGCCAAAAAGTGGAAGTGTTTTCCCTGATTTTTAGAATTTGTCACATTTGACCTAAAAATTTGAAGCACTTAAAGGTTGAATCTTAAAAAAACTCCATAATATGAAATGTAGTACTCAGTGTTTAGTTTCCAAATATATAATTTATTTTAATACCCAGAGGATACAAATTGATTTTCAATAGGCATATCTAAAAACCACTATTTAAAAGTCACTTTTTTTTACCATACCATGCACGTGTACATCAACCATATTTTGAGCTAAATAATTGTATTTTTATGAATCCTTTTACAAAAAGATCTGTAACACACCAAAGATTGCTCACAATGTTTTTTTGTAATTTTTTTTTGAGTATTTTTTTTATGAATTTTTATTGGTCATAATTGTTTTTTTGAAAATCCCTTGTGTACGTCACACATAAGATGACCTAAACTTATCATTTTTTAAAAAAATTGAAAAGAATTGTTTGAATATTGCTCACTTATAATTTATTTTTCAAAAAAATATTTTAATAAAATTTATTAAAATAATAAGAAAACCTGATATTTCAAGTTTATGGACCAGTTTCATCAAAAAATATTTGAAAAATAGAAAAAAAATCAAATTGTAAAAAAAATTACATATTTGGAATCTACACAATCTTAAACTGGTCCTTATCTAAATATTACATATAGCTAAATCTTACATGTCCTTATCACTACCAGCACATGTGTAATATTATAATATTTTCTCATTGAATGTATTTTCCAAGATGACCAAAACTGAAACCAAACCAAAATGAAAATGAAATATTTTTGGTGATGCAAGATTGCCCGCTCGCCTAAGATGCTCCTAAATCAAACACCCCAAGTAAAGAGTTTGTGAGCATGGCTCACAAAATTTGGAGTTGAGTAGTAAATTACCCTTTCAGACTATAAACAATCTACAGTGAACTCCGTCACCGAATCATATGATATGTAATCAACATTTCTTCCTTCAGCATCTTGCCAGAATAAGCATCACTTCCTCCCAACACTCTTGTTCATCACCTTTCTTTCCTTTCGTGGATATACATCCACCATGCGCTAGCCTCCTCCCCTTAATATATTGTCTACAAATATTCCTCACTTTTGTGGGATCAATCCCACCTCTATCTGTCCACTTACACCAAACAATCACCTCATTCTTCATACCTTTCATGGGTTTTGACCCACCACATACTGACCATCTCCACCAAACATCACCAGTAGCATCCTCTATGGTTTCCACATGCAAATATATATCTGCATACAAATCTGAAACTACATTCTTTCTTCTACATACCCGCGGCTCATTACATGCATTCAAAATAACTTCCCTTTTACAAAAAATTGAATAACTAAAACATACCTCCACATACTCTGCTGCTACAACAGCCTTTTGCTTCACATTGATTGTTGTCTCTTCATTTTCCCTCAAGTGTTCATACTTGAACAACTTTCCAACTCGCTCTGAAGCATCTTCAACTTTACCTGTTGTAACCAATTTCTCTTCACCATCTACTTTAATCTCCTTATCCTTCATTTGTATGCCTTCAAAGAGACATATTTTAGCTACTTCTTCATCTTATCTTTCTCTGTCCTCTGATATGAGGATCTTTCTTTGACATTCTTCTATAATCTCTTCAACCTCCTCTTGATCCTTTTACACAAGGATCTCCTTATCTTTCATGCCTTTAATGTGACATGTTGTTGCTACTTTTTCTTCTCTTCTTCCTTCATCCTCTTGTATGAGGATATCTCCTTCACACTTTACTGCTTCTTCAAATAGAACTTCTATCTTCTACATCTCCTCCTTCAGTAGGAGATCATCTTCTTCAGCTTCCTCATCAAATCTAGGACTCTCCATGTCCACTTTATGAACTTCATCTTTTAACATCTTCATAGCTGCAAATTCATTAGCCTTGGTTTCTTCCTCAGATCTCAAACTCTCAAACATTGTTTCTTGATTGTCATGCTTTATACCAATACATTCTTTTGCAAGGATCTTACATTTGACCTTCCACACTTTGTTTCCCATAACCTTGGGTTCATCACTCTTGATTGTTGATCTTTTCCTCCATATGCCATGATTAGATTTATGTCTAGAAATACCTTGTCTATGCCCACTTGCTTGCCAATTTGCCCAGTAATCTGGTTTCCACTTGTTTATCTATATATCTTTCATCTACTGTCTTGATTGTCTTCCACCATGGGCTCCCTTGTTTTCCAACCTTTCCTCTTCATAGGCATCTTGTCTTGCATCTACAACTTTTTCCAAGGCATCATGAAACTCTAGGGTTTCTTCCTCATGTTCTTTACCTCGCTAAAAGTCTTCAACATCCTTCTCTTCTTCACAATGTATCTCCACTACAAAATTTTCTTAACACATTGTTGCAACTTCCTCTTGTTCTCAACTTTAACTTTTTCTTTGGGTGCTATTCTTGCTCCATCTTTTAGCATCTTCAAGGTCTCATCCTTGACCTTTCTTATCACATTCCTCATAGATATATATGCATATTCAAACATAATATTGGCAAATAAAATTAGAGACCAAAATGTCTCTATAAGTGCCTCTTTCATGGACTCTCCTTTCTTCTTTACTTCTCCTTGTGAGTGCTTCTTTCTGCACTTCTTCCTTATTTCCTTTCAAGTCCTCTTCAATGAGAACTTCCTTGATCTCTTCTGGTCTATGTTTCTCACTTGGCAACTTTCTGTTGTCCCAACTTCAGTGGGTTCCTCCTATGTTTTCATCTTCTCTTCTCAAGGAAGTATTCCTTTGCCTTTTTCTCTTTTCCAAAATCATCTTCATTAGCCATTTCACTTTCTTTCTCATTGGCCACCACCAAGCATTATCATGGTTCCTTTCTTCCAGATATTGTCTCATTGCCTCCACATCTCTTCTCAACTCAGCCAATTCTCTGTCAATTTCTATATCTTTCTCCTTTATATTTGCTTTCATATTATCTTTATTCTTGATACTTTCTTTCTTCTTGAATGGTTCCACAATCTTTCTATGAGACTCACAAGTCCCTCTGCCATTACAAGTTCTCCTTGCAACATCATATCTCATCTTAACAGCCCTCTGCAGTTCCCTGCAACAATTTCTTCATTGCTATCTTCTACCAACAGGATTTTGGAAGATGCATCACCACATTCTCTTCTACCCACTTCCTCTTAGTGGAAGAGATTTTGCACCTTCTAACCAGCTTTATCATTGCTGGAGAACATCTACCAAGATTCTTGTAGAATCAATATCTGCTCTTCACACTTTTACTTCTTTATTTCTACAAAACTCACCCATGGTCCTGGTGCCTATCAAGCTCTGATACCACTTGACGCAGAGGGTACTCCCCTTTGCCAGGTAAATACAAACAAACACTCAACACATAACATTATATAATGTACTCATAATTCAGAGATGGAAAATAGATAATTTCTATTTCATTTTATTGAAACTGTAACAAACAATTCTTTAGTACAAAGACAAACAATGGCCTTCAAGGCCTCTCATCTCTCCTTTGCATACACAACTTTCAATCTTGCATTAATGCTTTACATTTCTCCTCAAAATCCCATCTCTTCTCGTGGGTTTCTGTCTCTTTGTTAGGTGCTCTCTCTCACCTTCTTGGCATTCTCTTCTCTCTACCAGAACATTCCTTTTCTCACATTCTCTGTAAGTTCCTCCTTGCAATCTGGCTGAGCATCTTTTTCTACATTCTCTCTCTATTGTGCTCTCTGGAGTGGGTTTCACTCCCTTCTTGATCTCTTCTCAGTATTGCAACATTTTCATTTCATTCCTTTGAGTGTCTCCATTGATTACCATCATCCTCTGTTATAATACATTTAGTATTGCAGCATTACAATGAAGAACAACTACTCAACTACCAATCGAAACAAACAGTTACACAAAATGAGTCTATCATAGCCCTGATCAAAATTTTCAAAAGGAGTGACTCCAATGTCTTGAAGACAAGTTGTGTTCTCCTCGATGAAGTGTTGACCAAATATTTTACATTCTAGACAGTGCAAGAAACTAATCTATATAGTTCCCGTATGTAACTATCACAATTCGATGTAACTGTCAGAAACACATCAAAGCCATCGAAGAGACGTCATGCAAGATCCCTCCAAAATCACAAAGTCTCATCGATATCCACTTTGTATCCAATCTTGATCACAGTCTCCATGATCATCATGTCATCCTCATCAACTGCATTGGGCTATCGAGGAGACACAAAATAGAGTCCCACCGATGATATTATCATCTCAGGTAAAACATCCTTTGTCTAATCACATTCCATCTAGCATTGGCCGAGTCCCACCAAGCATCCGCAATTCTAAATATTGCCATGTCGAAGGGATAACATATCATTTCCTATCGATACAGAGATGTCACTTAGATGAGGGTCAAAACCTTTCACGTGGTCCCCATTACCATGTCACTGTCATCACGTTCAATAGTGTCGAACCATTAAAGGGATAGGTTTCAAGGTCCCAGCAATGAGGCAATGTCTCTTCAATGAAGAGTTAACACCAACATAGAAGCATATCGGGCCATCGAGAGGACAAGAAACTTGGTCCCAATGAAATCAGATTGTCATAGTGATGAAGGAATAAAACAACACCTGCAGGGAGAAGTTGAATCTTACACGTCCTCATCACTACCAACACATGTGTAATATTATAATATTTGATCATTGAATGTCTTTTCCAAGACGACCAAAACTGAAACCAAACCAAAATGAATATGAAATGTTTTTGGCAATGCAGGATTCCCTATTCGCCCGATATGCTCCTACATCAGAATTTCATGTGCTTCAACCCTGAAACATATTGAGATATTTAGAATGTTCACATAACTTCAAATTTTTGATCTATATATTCTCCATCTGGTGCAAGTACTCATACCTATATTCTAAGACTAGTTAGGCATCAAGAGTCAACTGTAGCACTTTTTTCATTTGAAAACTAAACTTGTGGACCACCACATTATTTGATATTGCAAAGAAACATGCATTAAACATTTTTAACATATTCACAAAACCACATAGGTAAATCTTCTCTTATGGAGGAATGTGGAGCATTCCAACAAGTCTTCATCATTGCTTTACTATGCCAGAGCACCAACCCAAACTCTGTCACTTATAACTTTCAGCTCTAAGGGTATAAAGGATTAAGCTCTTGGATATAACACATTCATATGCCAATTAACTTATGTTCTAAACCACAAGACTAAATCTTGCTCTATGAAGGAATGTGGACCAAAATATTGTGACTCTACCTTAGGGTATACACTAAAAATGCCTTAGCAAAACCTCTGTAACTTTTCTCTAAGTGAGGTACGCTAAACTTGTAATATATCAATGTAGGGATACTGGAAGCATATTAGAACTAGTGTAGTCACCTCCACATCACACTTAGACATCAGACTAATTACCATTCTTAGACAATTTCTCTCCATCTACTAGGTCTCTTGGACTAACCTGCTTTAGACATTCTAACTAAGTCAAACTGTCTCTCTCAAATCTTCCATTATCCACCTTAGCCTCTTCAACCTCTTATAAAAAATCTCTATACAAGCATGACCTCAAGTTGACACATATTGTATTGACATCAATGACAGCACATATTGCCAACAATCTACCCCTTTGTCATTGATGGCAACACTAAAATGATGTGCACAAACACTCCCCCTTAGATGTACATTCTTCTCTCTCCCCCTTTGACATCAAGGACAAAGGGCCTAATATCTTCTACTTATAACATCCCAAAACTATATGAACTCCCCCTTACTATATGATTTCTACAAATAATACTCCCCCTAAGATGGAAATGCCCAAAAATTGATGCTATGTACATAGAATGATACTGTAAACCTCTGCAAGTCTATACATAGCCATAATTTTCTTATCTGCAATACTCTTACAACTCACTTAGAAGGTAGAATGCTTTTCTAAATTACCTTGAGTTGAGTAAGAGTGGATACCCAGTTTGTTTTCTCTGAGGAGAGAATATGATTATGGCATTCAAACTACATACGTAAATCCTCAACCTCATCTATTTTGCTTGAGGTCTTCATCTTCTGATCAATTTTCTTAGCTTCTCCTAGCAACCTAGATAATGAAGCAAGTATCAAGTTGACTACTTCCCTTAGTTGACTAAAATGTTTCTTTATTTGTTCTCTTTGGTCCTAAAGTTGTGGCATCTGTACATGAATATTTTCAATTTGTGCATTGGTTTATCCATCCTTGTCCTTTGACAAGTCATATATTTCAACCAGTTTAGTGATTTGTGACTCAATGGAGTCAATCTAAATTTTGATGTTCTTGGTGGCATTTGTCCATTTCAAGAAAAACAATATAAGGTGGTAGGTTCATCAATACAATCCTTAAATATCTTTATGTTTTCTTCCAATTTATTGTGTGTATTGGCACACCGGTTAGATATCTCAGCCAATCTTTGATCATTTATCTTCCTTAAGGTCTCTTGTTCTACCTTTTTTCAATATGGGAGGAGTGATCCTTGAAGGAGTCCATCAAAAGTTTTAATTTCTGCTTTAGAGCCAAGGAAGGATCAATATTTACCACTGGTAAGCCTTCCTAAATCAACTTTACTGCATCATCAACTAATCTAGTCTTCTTCAAGTTTTCTTGCAGGAACTCCTTCCTCGCAGAAGCATGCAGGATGTCACCAAGTTGTAACTTGTGAAGTAGTAAAATATTTAGTAAAATATTCGACAAATCTACTTGCCCCTCATGAGTGGGAATCTATAGAAGTTGAGGTGTGATCACATGTTGAAACTACATCTGCAAGCTTAGTAGGTCCTTAAATGAATCTGAGGATGATGAACTCTGACCTACATTTATAGAATCGTCCTGAGCTTTCTCATCTTGTTTCTCCTCAGTCCTCTATATTTCCTCCTGAATTTTCTCATCTTGTTCCTCCTTAGTCTTCTCATCTTGAATTTTCTCACCTTGTTTATCCTCAGTCCTCTTTGTTTCATCTTGATCTTTCTCAAGAATATCCTCTTTCTTTTGCTCATCTTTCTCTAAATTCTCCAAAGGAGGTGTACCCATTTTACCTTGATCCTCTATATTTTGTGCTTCACTATTCTCTGAAGGAGTGGTCTCCTCATTTTTTTGATCAATCAATCTTCACAGTCTCATCATCACCTATTACATCATCTTCAAAAGATGACAAGTTTATGTCATCAGATATATCTTCAATAATCACCTTAGCATTCTTCATCTCTTCAAGAATTTTGGCATTTTCTCTATTGTCTCCTTTTTCAATCTTTCTATTTCTTCTTCATCCTTTCCCATTAGAATATTTATTCTACGTTTGGTTCTAAATTCTTGTGCTTGTCTTTGGGAAACTTTGACCTTTTCTTCATCAGAGATAGATGGACCGACCTTTTCAACTACGTGTTGCCTCATCTTGGCCTCTTTTTCCATGGCTTCATTCCTCTTATTGGTGAATATGTCTGCAAGACTTGCAAGAAGTTGATCAATGAAATCAATTAGGGCCACATTAAAGGTCATCATATATCTGACTATGGCTTCCTCAATTGTATATTTATCATTGTCAAGCATCTCAATATAAAGCTCTACAACTTCCTTCAAAGCACCATGTTGTGCAATAGCATTGACAGTGGCCTCAAGTTGTAGAGGCTTATAATCAGATTTTTCTTGAGGAGCTCTTTAAGTTTTCTTTGCTTTTCCTTTTCCTTTGGAAGTATCTCCTTCTTCTTTACCTTCACTTGTTCTTTTCTCTCTTTTCCTTAGCATACCGGATTCTTCTTCTTCTTCTTCTTCTTCTTCTTCTTCTTCTTTTTCTTCTTCATCTTCTTCATCACCCTCTACATTCACCATATTTATCTTTCCCCTCTTTTCCTATACCTTAGTCCTTGGTGTCTTCTTCTCTGTAGTCTTGGTTTGAATGAAGACTTTAGTAGTAGCTCTTCTCCTGCTAGGGGCTGTATGAGTAGGTCCAGAGGATTTGGAAGAGGTACCAGTAACATGAGTAGACCTACTTGTCCTTCTAGGAGTTTGTGAGGAAAAGGTGGTTTGAGGTTCTTATGATTTATTTCATCATATGTTCCAAATCTCTGCACAGAGGGATCCTTAGGTTTGCTGAGCAAGATATCAACATATCCAATCAAATTAGGTCCAAATACCTCATAGGGAAAGGTGGTTATCTAGAAAGTCTTTGGTTCTACTACCGCCATATAGAAATTGTCCCTATCCACCATGAAAGTTATATCATTCTTGTATTTTTCTACAACTTTTGATGGTATCATCTCCCTCAATTTCATTTCATCTTGGAAGTTCTAAAAAAATCCCCAATACATAGTGTTGCATCATTTAGAGTCTGCAAAGCTCCACATGTGATTCCTAATCTGTTGTTCCATAGGAACATCTCTTCTCTAAAGTACATTTTTCATACCAGGCAATTCTTTCATGAAATAAAACATGAGACAAACAATCAAAGAGCCATACTGGAAGTGATAATGTGTCTCCTTTGTTCTCTTTAGGTTATCCAATAGTTGTTGATGCAATAACTCACACAATTCAATCTTTTCCTTCCTTAACCATCTGATGTGTAGTGTAGATGGCAATTGTTGTAGCAGAACCTTCTCTATTTATGTAATATACTTTATATGCAATGCCCATTGTGGCATACCAGACCCCTAGATTAGTGATATCATTCCACTATTATGGTTCTTTTGTCAAACTTTGCACCGGTAAGCTTCATAACCACCTCATTCTTCATGACTTTTAGTACTAGAACAGGTCTAGAGGAGCACAATCTAGTCACAACTTTAATGGCTTCTTTTGTGATCATATAGGGTTGATCAAGACAAAGGAATTCTTCATGATTCTGGCTCAAAACAATTCTGACCCAATCATCCTCATAGTAGAAATTGGGAAAACCCTTCCATATATCTAAGCACTTAGCTTCAACATTTGCAAGCTCTAGTTTTAGCTAAAAATCATCACCCAAGAGATGGTCATTCCTGAATTGTTCCAACTTCAAATAGTTGTATTCATTTAGCTATGAGTGGATGTATATGCGGACATCCTCTATACATGCAATACATTAATGGAAACATGGGAAAAAGCTCTGTCCTTGTTGATTTCAGTGGATTTGTATAAATGCTTCTTAAATTTTGGCTTTGGCCTCTCCACAATATTAATAACTACTAGTGTTGCCATGATGATTCTTCCAAAAGATTAGGGTTTTACAAGCATATTTGAGAAATACCTATAAATATTGTCATTAGGGTTTACACACAAGCTTTGTTGAAATCCTTCTTCTCTTCTTAGCTCTTGCACAAACTAGATATCAATCAAATGAGATCAATTTTGACCAAGTATCAATTAAATATGCTTCATATCTACCCTAGCTGCTCCGCATTAAATGCATTGCTCTGTTCTTGACCTAATTAGCTTTTTACTATCACAGAGATCTATGATCATTCAATAAACCTCCACAAAGAGTGTATTTGCTCTAGAATTTTTATCAAAAGTCATAAAATTGCTAGCCAAACATATCCATGTCACCATTAGCCATTATGCTAAGGATTTCAACATGTTATGCTCAATAGGTGTTTGAAAAGATTTGCAATTGCAACCCCCCTGAGCCAATACTTCCTTTTTAGTTATAGGAAGATCCATCTACACCAGGCAGAGGTAGCAATCCTTCCTTTACTTCACCGTCTTCCTTTTTCTTCCATATCTTGCTCTTTTCCTTCTTTTGTTGACCAATGCCAATCTTCTTTTGAGGCTCACAGGTCTTACATTCCTTTCCCTGCAGATCCTTGCAATGTGTCCTATTTTATTGCAATTGTAGCATGTGATATTGGATTGTGGAGCATAACCACCTCTTCTCACATTAGATCTACAATTAGCAGTCTTATGACAAACTTGTTGCAAGTGTAGAAATAACCATAGAAGAACTGAGAAGTCATAGCATTTTTCTTGTTCATGAAGCCATCCCTCATCACTTTTCTTCATGTATTCATTAGCCTTATGACCAACTTTGTTGCAAGCACAACACTGATCATGAAATTAATGAAAGTTCATAGCATTGTACCTTGGAGGCCTAAATGAATTATGATTCATCTTGCTTCTACATTCAACAGCCTTGTGACCAATCTTATTACAAGTATAACAATTACTATTGAAAGCTTGAGGATACCTAGTAGGAGTAGATTGTTTAGGAGCAGGATTTATGAAGTTCTTCTTGTTCCAGACTTGTGTGAAGTTATTCTTTCTTTATCTCTAGACAAGAATGAATTCATCTTCTTTTGCATCTCTAGAGGTATTCTTCTTAGGATCTTCAGTGCAAGCTTTTTCTTCCTTTGTTTTAGACTTTCCTTTTGTTTTGAAGTTATCATATAAGTTTGTAGGTGCACTGGTTATAAGGATTTTCCCTTTTTCAAAACCAAGACCAGAATTTTCTTTAAATAACTTTTAAGAGATAATTAGCTCATCAAGAATTTTAGAACCTCCTTTCAGTTTCAACCCCTTGTCAACTTGTTCTTTTGCTTTTTCCAGTTCTTTTCTCAGAGTGACAACTTCTTCCTCAAGTTTTGAACATTCAGTTGCTTTCTCATCAAGCTTCATATTTAAGCAGTCTTCAATCCTCTTGCCTTCTTCAACCATGACTTTCAAACTATAGATCATATCTTCTACCTCCTTGAGTTTAATGTCACATCCTTTGTCTCCTTCTATTTGAGATTTTAGTTTTTTAATTTCTTCTTTTGATTCACTGGCTTGTCTCTTCCATTTTACAATTGTCTCCTTTGATTTTTCAAGCATGACCTCATAATTTAGTTTTAGTTCTCTTGCTTCATTTAGATCTTCAAGAGCTGATCAGAGTTCTCCTTCAAGATCTACTTCATCTAGATTGAGGTCCCAACCTTCAAGTTCCATTGCTTCTATATCTGGTTGTGGAGAAAACAAATAATTAGACATAGCTTTAGATTCCATATGTTCAAGTGTGGGATCTACCTCACTTGTTAGGCTTCTCAAAGGTACTTATCTCTAATACCAATTGTTGAACACATCCAGAGACTGAGAGGGGGTGAATCAGTCTATCCTTAAACTTTAAATCAATTCCAATTATAGCTTAACCATTAAATCATTTTAACCAAAAGAAGAAGAACAGAAAGTAAAACATGCAGGTCACACAAAGGCACCAAGATTTTTATGTGGAAAACCTAATGAGGGAAAAACCATGGTGAGGATTAACTCACAATATAATAAGCTCACTACTATAAAATTTTACAAATTTGTTTTAGGGATACAACCCAACGAAGCTACTACTCCCTATTGGACTTGTGAACTAAGGCTACAACCTTAGGCAAGATACAAGGACTTGCCAAGGAGACGCATTGTCTGATAACAAGATATATGAGAATTACAATGAAAACTAGAACACATGAACTTCTATAAAAGAAATATATGACTTACGTCGATGTTGCAATCCCCTTTCTGTACAATTACTCCATCATACTAACTTCACACACTTCATGCTTGATATTCATCTCTATCCTCCACACACCTTCACAAATGACTTTGTTCTTCTATATATACCCTTCGCAACAACTTAGATCCTTAATTAGGTCAGCACCAAAAAGAACTTTAGATGAAACATGTGATTATCCATGGGTCGGTCCAAAATAAGTACATTATGAGTTGTGGATAACTTCATACTACATAATAGGATCAAACACATCATAGCACATCCCTCAAGGCCAAATTAATTGATCAGGATCAACCTCACATGAAAGAAACTAGATTGTCAGCCTAGACAACACTAACACTACTAACTGTCCATCTTTGTATCACCGAGGAGACACCAAAAACATCATGCAGACCAAGATATAAGCTATGTACCTTATCAACACTATTGTTACACCATTCAACTAAAATATCTGATCATTATGTGCATCCACAAAAGAAGAGACATGTTGAGCTGATGAAAACAAAGCATTCTGGACTAACTGTAACACATACAAACTTAAGATATTGCATTACGAACCACTAAAACATCTAGAAGTCTTATGAATGAACTTATTCATCATTATGAATATGTCTCCAAAACCACACAACCACATCTATTACTTCTGGAGGAATTCAAGAACATTTAACTTAGTTACACTGTAATCAGCAGTCATATAACTCAAAGTGACTTGAACACTTCATGTGGTACTAGAAACAAGAAGGAATTGCATGTGCTTCAACCCTCAAACATAATGGGATATGCAGAATATTCACATAACTTCAAATTTTTGATCTATATATTCTTCATCTGGTGCAAGTACTCAAACCTGTATTCTAAGACTAGTTAGGCATCCAGAGTCAACTGTAGCACTTCTGTCATTTGAAAACTAAACTTGTGGATGACCACATTATTTGATATTGCAAAGAAACATGCATTAAACATTTCTAAACATATTCACAAAACTACATAGGCAAATATTCCCTTTCAGAGGAATGCAGAGCACTCTAACAAGTCTTCATCATTGCTTTACTCTATCAGAGCACTAACCGAAACTGTCACTTATAAATTTCATTGTTTAGAGTATAAATGCTTAAGCTCTTGGATATAACACATTCATATGCCAATTTACTTATCTTCTGAACCACAAGAGAAAATATTGCTCTGCGGAGGAATACTGACCAAAATATTGTGACTCTACCTTAGGTTATACACTGAAAATGCCTTAGCAAAACTTCTGCAACATTTCTCTAAGTGTGGTACACCTAACTGATAAGATATCAATGTAGGGATACTGGAAAAATATTTGAACCAATGTACTCAACTCCGCATCACACTTAGACATCAAACTCATTACCATTCTTATACTTAGATAATTTCTCTTCATCTACTAGGTCTTCCAGACTGACCTGCCTTAGACATTCTAACCAAGTCAAACCATCTCTCTCAAATCTTCCACTATCCACCTTAGCCTCTTCAACCTCTTATACAAAAGCTTTATACAAGCCTGGCCTCAAGTTGACACTTATTGAGTTGACATCAATGACAACACATATTACCAGCAATACTAAGGTTCACCTCTCAAAATTCTCATTCTTCCATCACATGAGAATCTCAAGCCCAATGTTCCCTACAATTAGGGAGGAATGGATTAAGGTTGTCCTAAGTGAAATTCAAGAAAATCAATTCACACAAGAAGAACCCAACTAAAAACAAGTTCAAGAACAAACAAAAATTCTTAGGTAAATCTAAGAAACTAATGAGAGACGGAATGTAAGAGAATAGTCTCACATAAGAGAACTCACTCTTTTAAATGAACTCATTGAACTTATTGGTTCCAGAATTATAACAATAATGCTTCAATGATTTACAAGAGAACATTCAAAGACTTCAAAAATTCAAACCTCAAACATCCCTACTTCACAAATCAACACTATAGTCTACCACCTGATAATCCTTCTAGGTGAGGTGAGTGAACCAATTAGCACAACTCACACTTCATATGATTATACTATTGTCAACTACAAGATTCTCCTTCCATGTGAAGAGAGTAATCTATGAGGTTCTCCACTTCTTAGCTGGCTATTTCCTAAAAATTAGGAGTAATTCAATGTATGCCATCAACAAGGGTGGATTACATGTGTTTTTTTGAGCCCACCTCATTCACTTTAGTGATGAGTAGATTTAGAATATCATAGTATGTGATAGTCAGAAGACTTGATATCATGTATGGAGTAAGCTTAATTTCAAGGTTCATGGTGTCACCAAAGGATTTTCACTGACAAGTTAGAAAAATAATCTTGAGATATGTTAATGTCACTAAAAGTCATGGCATTTCATACTTCACATAGAATGAATTTGAGCTAATCGGTTGCATAGATAGTGATTGGGCAAGGAACATTGATGATAGAAAGAGTATATCTCTATATATATTTCATCTTGTTTCAAGAGCAGTGTCCATGTGAGCTTCCAAAAATAACCCACTATAACTCTCTCTATAGTAGAAGCATAATATGTAGCGACTACATCATCACGGTGTCAAGCAATATATATGAGAATAATGCTATCAAATTTAAAGAAAGAGCAAGAAGGACCAGCAATAACCTTTTGTACGAATAACTCAGCTTGATATATTTATCAAAATATCATTATTTTTATAAAAGGAGTAAGCATATTGGTATAAGATATCACTTTGTTAGAGAACTAATTAATAATGGTGAAATATATTTAGAGTTTTGCAAATTAGCAAATCAATTTGTAGACATATTTTCAAAAGATTATCAAAAGAAGATTTTGAAATATTCAAAGAAAATCTCAAAGTCACTAATTTGAGATGAAATTCATAGCAATGCTTTGGTCAAGATTAAATGTGAGTATTAGAATCATAATCTTTTCTCTCAAGTTTGATGTGTACAAATCAATTAATGTCAAGTGTACAAGTCAAGTCAACTCAAGTTAAAGACTTGTAGTGCAAGTCAATGTAGAAGCTTGAAGTACAAGTCAAGAGTACATGTCATGTCATAGAGTCAAGTTAGAGAGTTGGAGTGCAATTCATTCATATTTTACATATTATATATACATCCTTGTAACACAATACATGGTGATGAAGATGAAAAAGAAAGAGTACTTTTATGCTGTAACATTTTCATCAATATATTTTTTTGTTTTCTGTATATTTTCATGTATGAGTGTGCTCTATTATCTATTTACAACACTATTTCAGCTTTTCTTGTTGTTCCGCACACTCTTGGACATCTATTTGTTCCATCAATGTAGTATCAAAGCAAAGGCATCAATTCTATTTCATTAATGTTAAGAATGAGAAGCAACACTGAGGAGTTGCACATAATTGAAATTAAAATGTTGAATAACTGCACAAATTTATTTACATTACATTAGCCTTTTTTATTGCCACCTAAGTTTGTCAATTATTGCTATTAAAATGCACTTTTGACTATCAAAACATAGCTCTACAAGAATAAATAAGTAATCTATGTCAATTTTTAAAATCTTGTGTTTATAACATTTAAATAATTACAACAATTCTTAAGGAGTGTAATATAATAGTGAAGATGATGGTGTATCAAGCCACCTACTAAAATATAATTTTTTTTTTAAGTAAACCAAAGTTAATCTTTGATAATTTTAAAAGTAGTTTCTTCCAAGCAAAGAAAAAGTAGTTTCTTGGAAAGAGACCGGCGCATTTGCCGTGTCCCAACTGTTAATTTCTTTCTTGCATCCACACCATATTCTTACACTGTTAGATTTCTTTTTTCTGTCGGCACATTAAACCCATAGATTTGTTCAATCTATTATAGAAAACTGTGCTGCGGCCATTTGAATTTGTTATTTTTTTTTTGTTTTGTTAAATATATGAGGTAATTATGTAGCGTAATTGAACGTGGACAGACAGGGTTCAACGACAATTTGACAACTTTTATAGAAAATAGTGGTGAAAGCATAGGGAAGAGAGCACACATGCTCGCTTGTAAAGAAATATTCCAAATATTATTACAATAATGACGTTCACATAATAATTTAGAGACCATTAATAGTAGAGGCAGTCAAGTAAGAATAAGGGCATTGACTCTGATACACAATGAAATCATGGAGAAGTTTCCAAGTTCTGCAAGGTGTAGGGGTTGAAGTATGTAGAGACCTATTGAACCTGCACAGTGGCATCTAAAGTTGTTAAGTCAGTGGACAGAGATTTACAATGAATAATTTTGTTTTGTTTTGTATGACTATGAAACAATAAAGAGACTGTATCCGGGTTAAGAACGTATAAAGATTGCCCAAGCACAGTGCACTGAGTACATGCTCAAAGGAGTTGAAAAGTTTGGATGTGTGATGACAAAGATATAGTGAATGAAAAGCATTGACCAAGTGGGCAGAGATAATGAAGAAGATACAGTGATATCAGTAACGGAGACAAACCCTAGACAAGTTAAATTATACAGGGAGCAGTGGTTCCTATTGACTGTCACTGCAACATCAAGTTGCTTTGAACTAGAAGCAGAGACCTATAGGTATAGCCTTATAGGTTTGAGATCATGAAGGTAGTTAGCAGTGATAGTGAGAGACGACAAAGACACAAAAGACAATGCGAGGATAGTCTTGCAGACTTATATTTAGTATCAAAGATGCAAAAAAGGATAATGATTACAAGAAACAAGGAAGTTGAAGTTATAAAGGGTGTGACAGTGGGAGGTTGTTCAAGAACAAAATGAGACTGTCTAGACAAAATAAAGGAGACTGTTTCATAGTTTCCAAGGACAGCAAACTCGTCGATAGCACTCCATAATAGTACATGAAAGGTCTCTAAACCTATGCATCAGTCTAAAGACTCGACAAATTAACAGCTATATAGGGGTTAAAAGACAGGGCAAGAAGAGCTTGCATGTCATTCAATATGTCTGCAGGTCTGTATATGCCTTCCTTCCTTTTAAGGAGTAAGTGAATGAGCTTACCAAAGAAGAAGATTTGTAAGGGTACTATGAAGGATAGGGCACTGTGAAGATAGAGACACTATACAGTGGTACAATGCATGCCACAGAGGTCTAAAATGCAAGGAACAGGGCATGTCAAATAGGTAGGAAAGTTTTAAATAAGAAATAGGCAGAGATCTAGAAGATTAAGCAGTCAACAGTCCACATTGACAGTGAGACATTGAACAGTGTATGAGGCTAGAAACATGTTGTGAATAGAGATATCAAATGAAACCATGCAAAAGACACTGTTAATATGAACAACAGGTCTGTCAGAGGTCTGAGAAAGATTGTCATCACAGTGAATCCAAGATTGCAAAGATAGTCATGAGAACCCTGAACATTAGCTTGAAACATTGACAATCACTAGAGAAACATTGATAAGATGCTATGTGCTCATCAACATGCATCCGAAGGTACCAAGAGGTTGCAGCACCTGAAGAACCATACAAAATAGACAAACGTTGAAATACACCGTCTATATTTCAACCAAGGCAAAAATGAGAAAATGGATTTTCCTTAAGCATATTTGAGGACTTTTACTCAGCCCAAGAGCATTTTAAGCCTAAAATTGGATGCCAAAGACTCCTAATAGTAATTATAATGGAAAGAGAGCAGTTTGAAGATATAAATGAGCAGTTTGGAGCAGCTAAGAGCCCAAAAAAGGCAGATTTCTTGCTTTAGACGCCCTCAAAGAGTCCCAATGGCATCCAAACAGCAGAGGCACATGTCCAATACGTCAGCAAAGTGGAGTTGGGGGCATTCATGAGAGGGTTGAGGCAGTTTGAGGAGTTTTATGAGCAGCTGGCTGACTAAGACAGCAGTTGGAGTATTTCAAGGAGCAGTTTCAACACCTCCCAAGCATCTAGGAGCTTCTTGGGAAGCTAAGGCAGGATTGGAGGAGCTTGAAGAAGTAAAAGACCCAGTCTCAAAGAAGGAATCCAAACTATGACTCTTCTTAGGCATCCAAAGTAGGTTGACCAACTTTTGAGCATTAGAATTTTGTCAAAAGCATCTCTGATATGCTCTCCTATTTTTGGGATGAGATATAGGGACCCTAGGATAGATTTTCAAGAGAGCTTTTTTCAATTTTTGCTGGTTCTAGAGGCAGAAAAAACATTGTAACTCAGTTTTCTCATATTTTCAATATTGAAAAACACTTTTGTACTACATTTTTCAAGCAATACAAGATGGTTCAAACCTGTTATTGATGTAAGAACACCTATTTTCTTAATAAAATTATCAATTTTGCCTTCATATGATGTTGTCCTACTCCGTGTTAAGCAAATGATGGATGTATATTCTATGTTTTAGGCAAAAAGAAAACTTTGAAATATGTCTCATTCAAACACCTCTAGGCAGAAAAAATACATTTTATGTAGATTGTGAGTTGTGAAATACTTGAAACTATCTATTTAGTTGTGAGAAACTTCACATTTCCTTCTAAACAGTGAAATACAAGTGTCCTTAAAAAATATTCATGCATAGGGTGTAAATCATTATAAGTTGTGCAAAAATTAGTCATTTCTTTTGAACGATTGTGTGCCAAAACAACAAAAATAGGTCATTTTAATTCTGGTGCATCACCTCTATAGGTTTATAGTTTCACTTTAGCGCCCTTTCTTACCATTTCCTCAACAAACAGTAGTAGTTAGGCATAGTTTTAGGTGAAGTATAATGGGAACCAGCCCTCTCCAGAGGTTTTTTTTGTCATAGATCACCCACAACCTAGAAAAGATCCCATGTTTCACAAAGTAGTTGAGTTTCTTCAACTCAACAAGAGTGCATAGTTAAGTGATAACAGGTAGCTAATCCACAAACTACATAACTCAAAGACAAAATAAATGTAACATGCAAACTCATCATCACATTAGTAACTTGCAAGATGAGATATCAAAGAAGATAACTTGTAGGCCTCAAGACTCAAACACCAAATAAATGCTAGATTTGATTTGCCAAACAAGTCCACAACATAAGTAACCATAGTCAAGGAACTACCAAGCATCTAGGAGATAAGAACAACCTCCTAAAACTACACCACAACACCACTTGTAATCATGAATCAGACATCATAGCCCATACTTGTCAATCACATACATGATCATGTCATGCCAATTCAAAAGTGTACTGACATATGCATGACACCATAATCATCATCATCATTGTACCTATACTCAACTCTCACTAAAACGAGACTCCAAGTCTCACACACGTATCAACTATATCCTCAAACCAAAAGACAACCCGTGCACCTATCTCTATCAAAGTCCAAACTTTGAAAACACTTGTAAACCTATAACTAGAAGTATCAAATCTAAAAACCTGTTATACCATGTCAACTGATGGTTCATAGACACATGCACTCCCACAAGTTTGTGCCCAAAACTCCATCCGAATTTTCTCACAATCACACCCTAAATCTTAGGCTCCCACAAGTGATCAAACAAGTACCAATCTCTCTCTACACACCAAAATGAAAATATACATGATCCAATTTGTAGTACACAACAATAGCTTCTCCAATGCCTATCCAAAATCAAAAAATTTGATTATGTATGCAAAATTTAAGAGCATAAAATTGTCTTAGAAATACCTTGCTTCAGTCACCAAATTCTGACATAAATAGAAATATATAATAACCTAACCTATACCACTACATAGTTCTCAGAGAGACCTTCCTGACACTTATAAGAAGTTGAAAATCTGACATTGTGGGTGAAAGTTACGTCTCCCTGAAAAAAAAAACCATCTGAGGGCTAAAAATGACCCCATGGGGGACCTATTTGTATAGCTGTACCTTCGTTGATGTCATCACTAACTAGGCAACATGGGGTCCACTATGTTGAAGTGGCATGGCTAGTGATGAGTTGGTGCTAACATCATCAGTCTTTGGCAGGCATATTTTGTTTAAGTTCCAAACTTCAATTTTTTCTCCACCAGACAAAGGGTTTAATTTAATTTAAAATCCAATTATTTTTTAATTTAATTAGCCCGTTGGTTGGGTGCCACCTAGGTATACTTGGCTAGTGGCTAGCCTGGGGTTCTGGCTATGCCAGCCTAACCAGGATGCCGGGACTGGAGGCCCTAGTGCCTTCCATCCTGGTCAACACCAACCGGAGACTGACCGGTGTTACCCTTGATACCCACTTTCATAGCACAAGTACAGGGGTCTATTGGAGCCCCCCACAATTTTTATTTTAAACCAAACTATAGGAAAAAAACCTTGGCATACTTGCAGATTTGTATGGATGTACAACTGAACTAGGAAAAGTGGCAAAAAAAATTTCTCCAGACCATAGTGGCAAAAACAGGGCAAATAATATATGTTTTTCTTCACCTCTTAGGCCTCTTGAATCCAATAGAGAGGTTTGTTTTTGTACAAGAGGTCATCTATGAAAAATCCCTCCTCAAAACCCTCAATGAAGCCATCCAAGAAACCCTTTTGTGCAACCAATTTTTAACACAAAGATATGCAATATTCTCCACAAATCTGTAACACCCAATACCCTAAATCTGTAAACAAAAACCTACACAAAACCCTCTTGTAATGTCCCAAATCTTTCATGCATTTCCATAACATCAACTTTGTAGCAAATCTACATTCACAAGGATTATACACACACCTCCACAACCATGAACATGGCTCTAGTACCAAATGTCAGGAATTTATAGGTTCATTAAACCAATTCCTCATAACCCAAAAGGAGAATATGATACATACAAGTAACCATACTGCAAAGATCAAATGACAACTTCCTACACTAATCTTGAGGGGAGGGATATGTAGAACTTTTCATATCATGAGCACATTAGGGAGAATAGAGTTGTTTGATGGAAAAGAAAGATCTAGCCTAAAGGTTAAACCAGGTCAAACCCTCTTCCACTTAACATTGAGACACAAGCCAAGCTTGACTTCTACCCATGAAGGAGAACCAAACTATAGAGGTTTTGTCCCTTTGTTGGTTAGTTGAAGGTCCACTAGTGCCTATGTGTTTACTCTGTTTGGAGTAGTAGTGAGTTGGTTGAGTAAGAGGCAGCCCACAGTTGCATTGTCCACCACTGAAACAAAGTATATGGCTTCTACTCATGTCTCTAAGGAGGCATTTCAGTTGAGGAGACTGTGTACAAGTATTGGTTTTTGATTGAAGGGTCATTCAAATTGGTTGTGATAGCCAGAGTGCTATCTGTTTGGCGAAGAATCCTATGTATCATGCTCAGACTAAGCATGTTGATGTTCAGTATCACTTTGTTCAAGAATTTATTGCAAGTGGACATATTGAGCTGAAGAAGATAGTCACTCAGAAGAATGTTGCAGATTCATTGACCAAACCTGTGAGCACAGAGAATTTTGTGTGGTACAAAGAGGTCGTGGGCCTTGTTTCTAGTGCCTGATTATTTTCATTTGTTTTCCTATGGGTTGATTTACAATGTATAATGTCAAGTGGAAGAATGTTGGGATAAGGTGCCATTAACCTTGTAAATCCCAATATTGTATTATTCCATTTTATTTATTGTAATTTGTAATTACCCATAAGGGAATATAGTAGTTTCACCGACAATGGTAATTCTGGAGTCACTGGAGGTAATAATGGAGTGACATTTATGAGTGGAAATTATAAAAATCATAAGTAAATGAGTCTAGGTGCCACCTTGAGAGAATCTGCTAATTTTAGCATGTATAACATGATGTCATAGGCTGGTGAGATATTCTAAGAGAATCTATGACAATTGTAAGTTGTCATAAGATTCTATGATGGTATGGTAGCTTATGATAGATATTTATTAGTTGTAAGTTGTTATGTTTAGCCCCAGGCACCCATCTTGGGAAGATAGTCTTTGGTGGAATCTATGACAGTTATAACATTTCATAAGATGGTGTTAGGCCAAATTTAGTCTTGGGCGCCCAACCTTGCATGGTTGATTTTGGAAAAGTGGTAGGAGGTTGTAAGGAGGCATTTAATGTTTGCATGTTGGAGATTCTCAGGAAAGAGAATGTGGATGTTTAGATGGGTGTGAGAGCACTTCTATAAGTATTTTTTCCATGTATTTTTTGTAGCATATAGATTTACAAGTACTCAGGTGTTGCAGGAATGTTGTCAGATTGAAGACTGGTGGATAGACCTGTGTAGTAGATGTATTGTACAATCTTTTGCAGATTAATATGTAAACTTGTGACTATTTCCTAGTCAATTTTTTTTTACCTGAAAGGGTTTTATACATGTAAACATTGTGTCATTATGTTCAGTTCTTCATGCTTGATATTCTCTGTAGTGGGTTTTCTATTTTGATGTAATCTCCATTATATAATATACCGGTTAAAGATGATTAAACTTGTTTGAATCAGATTTCCATTGAGTGGTTGTGTCTTCATTTCTAATAGACAACGCCTTCATGTGAAATTTTTTAACTCAACATTTTTATAAGGGTGATCAAGGGCTTGTGATTGAATGGTTGTAGGTAGGAAAATTGAAGTTCAAGGTGTTAAAGAAATGTAAAGACAAACTCAAGGCTAGAAGGGATGTGGCAGATGAGGGTATGGTGAAGATTGAGAAATTCATTGAGGCCATCCCTTGCACCTTCAAAGAAAAATCTACCATAGACTTTCCTACAGCCAGGATGGTCAAGGATTTCAAATACTCCCTTGAATAACAGCTAACTAAGCAAAGCATTGATGAATTGATGAGGTTAAAAGTTGCAATTGGAGAATTCTAGGGGTAGTTGACCAAGTTCAGAGAGCCTCATGATAGGATCAAGTAGTCTTCTTTCTCTCAAAACATGAAGATGAAGTACCATCAAGGACTAAATCACAATGACATAAATGAGGCCATCCTCAATTTCCATAGCCATTTCCCTAGAGAAGCCTGATGCCCTTATAATTTATTTCATATTCTTTCATTCATTATTCTTTCCAAGATGTAATAACTCAATTAAAAAATATCCCTCAAGAAGATTGAAATGGTGTGTAACTTGTAAATTTTGTACTATTGATAGCATAGACATTGATGTATGGGGATGACCTAGATTTGAAATTTTGAAGCAAGCATGTAACTTGTAAATAGGTCTTGTCCTATTAGGTAGACGTTGTGATGCATGCAATGAAATATCACCTCTATAAAAGGGAGGAGTGCCATTTTGATTTTAGGGGGGATATAGAGATTTTTCTACAAGGATGCAATTTTGTAATTTTGACAAGGCATAAGTGGTGAACTCAAACACATTTGCAATGCGGGAATTTGGTTGTTTCTTGTAACCTACCAATTTTGGTGCCCATTAATAGTAAATATTTAGTCTTCTCCATGCTCCTACCACCTAGTGGAAATGTATTTGCAATTTCCATTCATGTTTAATGTATCTTGGTGAGATCAAGGTTTAATTGTTATATCTTTTCATGGAGTTGAGGAATAAGGTTTGATTATTGTGCATGTAATGCAGCATTTTCATACTTTTCATTCCAATTTCTCATAAATTCCTTAGACTCTTGCATCTGACATGTTCATGATTGTGTGAAATACTCATCATTACATTTTAGGTTAGTTCAAATCTCATCAAATTCATTAAGTATTGTGGATCAAATACAGAGGCTGTCCATTTTATTTTTTTTAGTTTTATTTCTCCTAACTGAATCTCCTTTTACATTTTCTTTATCAATAGACTGGCTTAGGATTAGATTTAGGAGCTCCAAATTTAAAGATCACATTCACCTATATACAAAATTCATCAGTCTGAGCCTAAAGGAATACTTGTCTATAAAGAGATCGTATCCATCTGGTCCAAGTTTACAATTACCAACACAGGCCCCTTGAACAAACATTCACATAAACTGCTAAGCTACTCCAACACGACGTGACCCACTAAACATGGACCTTGGAGGAAATTAACTTATCATGTTGATTGCCTTTTCAGGAGAAGTAGATTGATCTTTGTTCTACTTGAGTTGATGTTCCAAAACACCCCTCAACAATTCACTAATTTAAGATCAAATGCATATCAATGCTTGGGTCAAGGTTAGATGAGAGTGTTAGAAACAGAATCTTTCCTCTCAAGTTTTATGTGTACAAATGTATTAATGTCAAGTATACAAGTCATGTCAAAACTCAAAGTTAGAGACTTAGAGTGCAATTCAAGTTAGAAGCTTGAAGTACAAGTCAAGAGTACATGTCAGGTCATATAGTCAAGTTAAAGAGTTGGAGTGCAAGTCAAGTTAGAAGCTTGAAGTACAAGTCAATAGTGCATGTCATGTCATATAGTAAAGTCAAGTTAAAAAATTTGAGTGTAAATTAGAATTAGAAAGTTGGAGTGTAAGTCATGCATATTGCACATAATATATATACATCCTTGTAACACAATACATGATGATGAAGAGGAAAAAGAAAGAGTGCTTTTATGATATAGCATTTTTATCAATATTTTTTGTTTTGTGTATATTTTCTTGTATTTGTGTGCTCTATTATCTATTTACAACAATATTTCAGCTGTTTTTATTGTTCCACACACTCTTGGACATCATTGTACCTTGTATCGGATTGAAGACTGGTGGAGAGAGTTGTGTAGTTGATGTATTGTACAATATTTTGCAAATTAATACAAACTTGTGCCTCTTTCCTGGTGGAGTTTTTTACCCAAAAGGGTTTTCTCCATGTAAACATTGTGTCATTGTGTTCAGTTCTTCATGCTTGATATTCTCTGTAGTGGGTTTTCTATTTTGATGCAATCTCCATTATATAATACACTGGTTAAAGATCATTAAACTTATTTGAATAAGATTTATGTTGAGTACTTGTGTCTTCATTTCTAACAGACAATGCCTTCATGTGAAATTTTTTAACTCAACATTTTTTATAAGGGTGATCAGGGCCTCATGATTGAATGGTTGTAGGTAGGCAAATTGAAGGTCAAGGTGTTAAAGAAATGTAAATACAAACTCAAGGCTAGAAGGGATGTGGCAGATGAGGGTATGGTGAAGATTGAAAAATTCATTGAGGCCATCCCTTGCACCTTCAAAGACAAATCTACCGTAGTCTTTCCTGTAGCCAGCATGGTCAAGGAGTTCAAAGACTCCCTTGAATAATAGGTAACTAAGCAAAGCATTGATGAATTGATGATGTTAAAAGTTGCATTCAGAGAATTCCAGGAGCAGTTGACCGAGTTCAGAGAGCCTCATGACAGGATCAAGTAGTCTTCTTTCTCTCAAAAGATGAAGATGAAGTACCATCAAGGACTAAATCGCAATGACATAAATGAGGCCATCCTCAATTTCCATATTCATTTCCCTAGAGAAGCCTGGTGCCGTTATAATTTATTTCATATTCTTTCATTCATTATTCTTTCCAAGATGTAATAACTCAATTCAAAAATATCCCTCAAGAAGATTGAAATGATGTGTAACTTGTACATTTTGTACTATTGATAGCATAGACATTGATGTATGGGGATGACCTAGATTTGGAATTTTGTAGCAAGCGTGTAACTTGTAAATAGGTCTTGTCCTATTAGGCAGAAGTTGTGATGAATGTAATGAAAGATCACCTCTATAAAAGGGAGGAGTGACATTTTGATTTCAGGGGGGGATATAGAGATTTTGCTACAAGGATGCAATTTTGCAATTTTGACAAGGCATAAGTGGTGAACTCAAACACATCTGGAGTGTGCGAATTCAGTTGTTTCTTGTAACCTACAAATTTTGGTGCCCATTAATAGTAAATATTTAGTCTTCTCTACGTTCATGCCACCTAGTGGTAATGTATTTGCAATTTCCATTCATGTTTAATGTATCTTGGTGAGATCAAGGTTTAATTATTATATCTTTTCATGGGATTGAGGAATAAGGTTTGATTATTGTGCATGTAATGTGGCATTTTCATACTTTTCATTCCAATTTCTCATAAATTTCTTATCCTCTTGCATCTGACATGTTCGTGATTGTGTGAAATACTCATCATTATATTTTAGGTTAGTTCAAATCTCATCAAAATCATTAAGTATTGTGGATCAAGTACAGAGGCTGTCCATTTTATTTTTCTTAGTTTTCTTTCTCCTAACCCTAATCTCCTTTTGCATTTTCTTTATCAATAGACTAGCTTAGGATTAAATTTAGGAGCTTCAAATTTAAAGATCACACTCATCTATATAGAGAATTCATCAATCTGAGGCTAAAGCAAGACTTGTCTATAAAGAGACCTTATCCATCTAGTCCAGGTTTACATTTACCAACATAGACCCCTTGAACAAACATTCACATAAACCACTAAGTTACTCTAGCATGACGTGACCCAGTTGTAGACACTTAAAATTTACTTGCTTCACACACCAATTTCCTATATCTCTACACCACCAGTTATCCCTCCTGTTAATTAAATAAATTTATTTTATTTATTTAATTTATCCTTAATCATCTACCCTTAACCATTTATCCATCCTTTAAGATCAATTAATTCATTTAATTTATCACTATACCTTACAACACTATCCCTCATTAATTAAATAAATATTCTCAATATTTATTTAGTTAATTTGTCCATCTCCCTAATCCTTATTAATTGGATAAATCATGCTTATTTGATTAATCTACCATACTAATCAATCTAAACCTAGCCTAGTTGATTAAATAGAAATTATTTAATTAGCTACCCTAGCCTACCTATCCCCTAGACCTAAATTAATTAAATTTAAACCCTTATTTAATTAATTTTAACCTCTTATTAGCCCACTCACTAATTTCCTCCAGCCACATTAATTAAGCCAATCCTCTTGATTAGCTTGGTCAAACCTTGCTTAACCCATCCTCCCACACACTTTGAATAAAAATCAATTTTTTATTCAAAATGTCACATCTTCCTTACATGTGTAAGAACCCATTTTGCACATGTGTCCTTGATTTGCACGTAAAGTGGAATTTTTATTTCCACTTCCTCCAAGAAAATTATTTATTTTTCCTCATCCATCTAATCTCATTTAATGCTAACTCTTCCCCAAAATTAATTTTTAATTTATTTTAATTCTCATTACCCTTCCCCATGTGAATTTAAAATCCACATTTAATCTGATCCATCCAATGTTGTTGATGAGATCTTAACCTTTGATCTCATCTTCTCATCTCAACCATTGATCTCTACTTTGAATCCTAGCCATTGGATTCAAATCTCCCTCAAATGGTCTATAAATAGAGCCCTCACCCAAGCCATTTTTATTACTTCTTATTGCATCAAATCCATGCCAAAATTTATCTCATCTTCTCTCATCATAGCCTTACCATGCAAAAATTATTCTAGCCTATCTATCCATATCCAATACATCATCAAATCCCTTATCATGTTGTATTGAATCTCAAAGAGCAATCCACATTCTACTCCATTCAACATTGGGTAAAGCTAGGAGCTCACGGGTGCAAGCTCCTCCACCTTAACGAAGGAGGAAGAAATAGCAAGGTATAACTTAGTGTTTTTGTGCATTTTGTTTGTGTTTCTAACCTTGTCCATTTTCTTTGCTCTCATTTGGCACGCCTGGTCGGACCCCATGGTCCAAATCTAGTAACTTTTGTTTGAGTTTGTGTGCTAGAAGACATGTTTTTTTACAGGTTTTGGTGCTAACGACTCTCTGTTTGGTGCCATTTCTTCCCGCAGTGGTGTCATTTCATCATCCTATGGCACTATTTCTGACTATTTCGGTGCCTTTTTCACATGACATCCTCACTAACTTTGATCTTGTAATTTAACTTTTTGTGTCTTTTTTTAATGTTTCATGAGCTTTTAGGTCAAGGTTGCTCTCTGTTTTAACAAGAAAACACAAAAAGAGGGGGACATAATAGCAAAAATTTTCTAAGGATCATATGATAGTCTTCTCACATAACCCTAGTGTGTTTGGATTTTGTTCTAACATATTTCAGCTCTAACCTAGTTCTTTGAGTGTTGCTTGATAGGGAGAGAGACCCTAACCTTGTTTGAGTTCATATTTTTAAGAGCTAATGTGTTTTTGAGTAGGCTTTTGGCACACTGTGTCATTTTGGCACTTTCCATGCATAGTTTGGCACCTTCTAATTGACCCAACAAAGGTGAGACAGGTAAAAAACCTTTGTTTTGGTGCTATCCACCAATCTTGTGGTGCCATCTTATGTTTTGGTGCTATTTATCTCTATTTTGGTGCCATCTTCTATTTTGGTGCTATTTATCTTTGTTTTGGTGCCATCTTCTATTTTGGCACTATTTATCTCTATTTTGGTACCATCATCTTTTTTGGTGCCATTTATCTCTGTTTTGGCGCTATTTTCATAACAGCTTCTTGGGGTATATGCAGGTTGCTAACACACTTTGCCAGTGAAAAGAACATTTGTCCAAGACCAAAATCAAATCTGCTAATAGTTTTTTTGTAGGGTTTTGTTAATTTAGACACATTTCCTTTGATGCATTAAAATAAACATTGTGTGCTTAGCTTAGATAACATTTACTTTTGGTGCACTTAAAACGAACCTTGCTTGCAAACAAACGTAGGAACACTTCATTTTTGGGCATAAAAAGAATGTAGCTTTGTTTGAAGTGTCTTTTGCACTTGCACACATGTGTCATTAGAACCCAAGGGATAGAATCAAAGTATCCTCTCCCCTCACTTTATAAGGATCTTGGGTGAAGAGAAATAGTTCTACGCACTTATAGAGGGCTTGCCTCCCGAGTTGTGAGAGGGAACGACCCAAGCGGTACTTTTGTTTTGGTCCGCTATACAAATAATCATGATTGTGAAGAAAGTCATCAATCACCTAGTGTCGTTGTTCTATACCGAGGGATGTCTCCCTTAGTATCCTTGTGATGCATGAAAACCCTTTCTAAGGGCTGGGAGGCCTCTTAAATAAGCGAACCACCACATGTATAGACACCAGTATATCATGAAACATTGATTAAAAACCATTTGTGTTAGTGGCCAAAAACCTTTTTTTTACTTGTTGGTGCAAGAGGTTGGACCTCTCAAGCTGCCCCATGTGTACTATTCATTGTAGAGATAGGAACTCCCTTGGTCCCTAGGATCGAAGGGTAAAAGAATTTGGTGTGCCCATGCCATGTAAGGGGGAGCTAGTGTCACCAAATTCTCTAGTTGTCTGCCTTGTCTTAGTATTTGGAGAAATCCAAGTGGGGACTCAGCATGTAGTATTCTCGACTAGCCTAGGATTGTACATGCTTACAAGTGTTTTCCATCATGAACATACACTATCCTACCAAACATTTGGCCATTGTGTCTTTCTTGTTTGCATTATCTCTTGCCAAGAATCTTTGAGCCAAGAAAAATCAAATTCATCCATCAATCCAACAATTTCCAAAGCTTCACAATCCTTCAATGCCATTTCCCTCTATTTCAGCACCTTCATTCCTTTGTTTAATGCTATCTATCTATCTTTCAACACCATTTCCCTCTGTTTTAGCACCTTCTTCATCTTTTTTAGCACCATTTTCATCCATGTCCAAAAATCAAATTTTCCCATCAAAAACATCAATTTTATAAGCCCATTTTTCAAAAAAAATTCTAATTGGGGGCTATGCCCCCGAACCCTTATCAACAGGGGGGTCACATCTGGCCACCCACACCCCCCATCACGTTAAGATAGGGTTTTCCTCCCAAAACCACCAAACCACCCCCTCCATTTATCAATTCCCATCATTTGAGCTTAATTAATCCCCATCTTTGAGTTTAATCCCATATTATCCTCCTAATCACTCATCCCATCATACCTCTTTCATCTCAGCCATCATAATCATCCTCATCATCCTTAATCCAATTCATTATCATCATCTTAATCCATTCCTTCATCCATTTAACCAATTTCATCCAAATCAGATCTAAAATCAAATCTAACATCAATCGTCCATCATCCTTTATCTATTCCAATCAAACATTCCAACCCCTAATCACTAATCAACAAATCATCCTTTTCAAATCAAACCTTGGTTAATGACTTATTCTTCTCCTTACACCATCAATATTTCATCCAAAATCCCAATCCCAATCACCCACATCATTATCAAAATCCAAATCCCAATCAACTCGATCAAAAATCAAGACCTTAGTTGATCATCATCAACCTTTATCTAAACTCTCTTGAGATCATTAGTCTATCTTAAGTAAGTCATCAAAATCAATAATCAACCCAATCAAATCTCTTTCTTAAGTGTCATTAGTCTACCTTAACCATAGAAAACCATCAATCATCCACCAAAACAAATCAAATCAAATCACCCTAAGGTCTTGAAATTTGATCCCCAACATCACAATCATTCATTATCCTCCATCTCACATATCTCTCCAACAAAATGGATCCTTATGTGGCAATGCAACATTTACAAAGACTTAAATATGCCTATGAGGATTTTGATCCTATCACTAAGGAGAAATATAAAAACATCATTAGAGATATCCCCTTAGCACAACTCATCATTGGAGAATCCCAAGCCCCTACCCCAACTTCATCATATCAACCTTCATTATACCAACCTTCATCCTATATATCCACCCCATTATCCTCATATCAACCTTTAACCTCATATCAATCTTCATCCCCTTATTCGTCCATGCCATCATATCTATCCAACCAATCAATACCTCCAACTTACCCATCCCCCAACCTTTGTCATGCTAACTTTGATCAAGGGAACACCAATCTAGCACATCTTATAGCCGAAATCCAAAGCCTATATCAACAACCATTTCCCCATGCAAATCCCCCATCCTCCAATCCCCCCAACAAAATATCCCTCCAACCTTATCAACCTTAATCCATCATCCTATCTATCTCCTAATCCATCAATCCCTATCACCCATCCACCATCTAATCCACCATCAAACCTTCCAAATCTTAAGCCAAGAACACCCAACGAGTCCTTGAGGAATTTTCTCCAAAGAAAAAGAGAAGATAGGGAGTCCTCTAAATCCCCCGCCCCTCCAACACCACCATATAATCCAACACCTATCCTTGAACCCATCCAAGAACCATCACTACCTAATCCCATCACCCAACTATCCAATCCCAATCCTAATCCTACACCATCCACCCTTATTATCCATCCATTATATTGCTCTTCAACCCATACACTCATGAAGGATGTCATCCATTGGCTATTGGCAAGGAATCGAATACCCTCATACAATCCAACACCCACCAAACATCTTGAACAATCCCCTATCATAAGTCAAGAACCATCATGTAGATATGTTCAAGAACCCATAAGTCAATCACCTATCACATCAATCCAAGCACCCACCACACCCATCCAAATCACTTCCATCTCCAAGCAAACACTCAAGCTATGTCTAGAGACAAATTGAAAGAATGTTGAAGCATCAAACCCTTTATCCTAATCAAGATCTAACCACCCCATCTAATCTCATCCCTAATCCCCTCCCATCTAGTGATCAACCTATTGACCCCACGCCATCTTCTATCACTCCTTTATCTACCTATCCCACTACAAATTCATCCCCTTATCCACTTGGAAAAAACACCTTCATCTATGGTGGCTCTCTCATAGGAGGTGAGCAACTTCCATCCACCACCTATCCTTCTCCAACAAATAATGGATTCACTTCTTGTTTCCAAAGCACTAAACATCCCATCGCATGCCACATGCTCCAACACATGAACTATCAAGGAAAAGGATTAGGCCTTCATGAACAAGGCATCTTGGAGCCCATCTACACCACATTCCATCCATCTTCACATGGCCTTGGCTATACATCCCAAGGCAAACAATCTAAACATGTTGGTAACACCCAAGCATCCTCCAAAGTCCATTCATCCAATCCCAAACATGGTGCATCTCATCGCACCCCCAAATCATATGTCCCCATCCTTCCTCCATCATAATATCATTTACAAAAGCATGTGACCATCTATCTTCCCCCGTCAAATTTACCTCCAGTACTTCCAACTCCAAATATCCCTATTAAATCCACTTTACCTCCTATCCTACCAACGCCAAACATTCCTATCCACAAATCCTCTTATCCTCCCATCCTCCCAACTCCTAATATCCCTATCCTCAAATCCCCTCATCCATTTATCCATAAATCCACTTTTAACCCCTCCACCCATAAATCCCCTAAAATCCCCAATCAAGACCAACAAAAGCACACATCATCCAAACTAGAAGCTACCAAAACACCCATGGGATTCAAAAATAAAAATTTGAATGCCTCAACTCATAAAGCACAAAATCCTAAAGATGTTATCCCTTCCAAGAAAAATCAAAAATCTAGAAGGCTACCAAAGCCCACACCATCACAAGAAAAAGCAAAAACAAAAATGGTATGGGTCCTTATGCAAAAAGAAAACAATCCAAATGAAGCTACCACCTCCCAATATACTCCAAAATCCCAAACATCTCGCTCCCTATCTAAAAATCCCATTATTCCTAAGTCCATTTGGGTACCTAAAACCCCAAATCAGCCATCCAAAAATCATGTATCCCGATCCCCATTACTACCCACCCCCCACCCAAAATATAAGCTTCAAAATATATCACGGTATGTGCAACCATTGGTATTGGTTCCCCTCCATCACATGACATTCCCACATACCTCCATCTCTCCATCTTTCATCCACTATATCCTACATATCTCTCCCATCACATCCCTATGGTCCATGCTTTTGCATATAATCCACATAATCCACATCATAATCCACTATCCATTGTCCATCCCATCTTCTCCTATCTACCAACATCCATGCACATAATGCTATCTCCATATACCTTGCCACTATCAAACATGGGACCATCTTCTCCTTGCTATGGAAACAGACACTAGAGTCCCCATTCCATAAAAAAAGCAGAAAATTTTAAAAAAGGAAAAAATAAAAAAAATCAAGAAAATAGTAAAGAGAAAAATTTGTTCAATGGTGAAAACCACTCCTTGTGGCACCTTGGACAAGTACCATGATGAAAACCCCTTGTGGGCATCATGCATAATCCCTTCTCCATCCATTTTATATCCCTACACTTGGGGGCAAAATCATACCCTTCATCCACATCCATAATATCCTTTGCACATGTTATCCACTATCTTATCCTTATCATATTCCTATCTAGACCATCCCCTATTTATCTAATCATTTCCCATCCATTCTACCTACTATATCTTCCTCCTTAGATCTTGATAAAGATAAGGGGCAAAATATCAAAAACATGCTTTGGACACCTCTCGACATACTCCCTTTCTAAGCATATCCTCCATCCATCTAGTACAAAGTCCATCCATTCAAACATGAACCCATCATGCAAAATTCTAAGCATTGGGGAATATGATTCCTCACAACCTAGCCCTTGGAGGAAATCCTAAGACCCCCCATCCATCTATTAGGTATCCCTATCCTATCCCTCATTGCTATCCCTTATCCTCATGTATCCATCTATCTATCAAAAATCTCCTATCCATTAACCTTTCATCGCCAATCCAATCTAATCCTATCACTTTATCCACCTTCACCTCTAGACTTGGTGTTCCCTTGTCATTGGTATCTAGCGCAAAGGCTATCCAAACGTAATCCAATACAACCATCTCATAATAAACCATTCCCTATCCAGAATCACAGAAATCCAAAAAAATCAAAATATCCCCAAAATCCCAAAAACACTAGAAAATCCAAAAACACCAAAAAAATCAAAAAATTAGAAAAATCTCAAAAACAATCCCAATTATCATCAAAAACATTCAACTCATCTAACACATCATCTTCCAACATCATCACATCTATCCTTAATCATCCCATGCATCTGAAAGGAAGCTAGGTGTGCGGAAATCGCTTCCTACACTAACTAATGAGGAGAGGGCTATGCAAATTCAAATTTATCCTAACTATTACAGCAATTTTAAACCATTAACATGAGATATTGCAACAAAACACAAGAACTAGAAAGTAGATAGAAGAAGAGAGACAAAGATTTATAGTGGGGAAAACCCTTATTAGGTGAAAAACCCCACACTCAGAAACCTGCACAATGTATTAACAAATCTGAGAGTTGTTTACAATACACTTAAAATGCAAGCTTCAATGGTCTTCAACACTCATGTTTGGAGTCAATCCGGTAGCATAATAGTACCTATAAACCTGTGATACAAACTCCATCTCCAAGCACTTGTTTATATAGGAAATACAAGGTAATATTGGACCTATCTTGGGATGGGCGTCCAACATGGCTTCATGGACCAACATCCATGCCTAAGGACACTTGGTCAACATTGTAGAATGTGCCTGACACTTGTCCATAGCTCCCATTCCAAAGAGGTCACCTATTTCCAAAATGGGCTATGACAGATACTCTTATGACACTTACGACTGTCATAGAATCTGTCATAGAGATTACAACTTACAGTTGTAAGAGAATCTATCATACACATGCTATAAATAGCATATTCTCTTACAACATGTCATATTCCGCCTTGGGGCACCCAAATATGCCTTATTCAAAGATGCTTCATGACACATGTCATCACCTGTCTTATAGATTTCTATTTTCAACTCTTACATGTCATAGATTTGTCATAGGAATCCGTCATAACCGTTTCAGTCAAACATTCCCTTACACAACATGGAAGATGCTGACACATGGCAAAATGCTACTACCACAAAGTGGGATGCCTATCTCCTCATGTGAGGACAAAATTACAAGTTGTCATATTCCATGTAGGATTGACACATCACCGTGCCACATCCCACAATATGACAATATAGAATTTACAAAGATTTACAACATAGGCAATTAAATAATAAATGCAAACATTACAAATGTAAGGAATTACCAAGGTTGAGACACCTTAATTCCCAACATTCTCCCACTTGTCGAACACCTTGTAAGAGCCAATAGAAAAACAAGATTTAACTACTATAGGCCGAGAGGCCCATAGACTCTGAACACCATCTGAACTTCTCTATGCTCACTGGTTTCGTCAATGCATCAGCAACATTCTTCAAAGTATCTACCTTCTCCAAATTTACCTTCCATCCTCAACCATGTCTCGCACAAAGTGAAACTGAACATCAATGTGCTTGGTTCTAGCATGGAAAGTTGGATTCTTTGCAAGGCAAATCACACTATGACTGTCACAACTAATTGTTATCTGTCCTGCATCAACACCAATAGCTAAACACAATCTCTTAAGCCAAATGGCTTCCTTACAAGCATGTGTTGCTACCATATACTTAGCTTCTATCGTGGACAAAGCAACCACAAGTTGTCGCTTACTCATCCAACTAATAGCACCACCAAATAGTGTAAACACATAAGCACTAGTGGATCTCCTACTGTCAATGTCACCTAGCCAATCTAAATCCACAAATCCACGAATATCAACAGAATGCAGAGGTCCTGAAACATTACCATGATAGCAAATGGAATACTTGGAAGTACCCCTCAAATATCTGAACACTTGCTTAACTGCATCCCAATGAACTCATCCAGGATTAGCCATAAACTGACTAAGGATTCCCACTACTTGGGCAATGTTTGGTCTTGTGTAGACCATAGCATACATAAAACTACCAACAACACTAGCATAAGGTACTCTGCTCATGTCCTCCACCTCACTAGGATATTTTAGACAATCCTCAACAGACAACTTTGTCCCCAAAGAAACAGGAACACACAATGGTCTACAATCTTCCATGCTAAATCTATCCAACATGGTCTTCACATACTTACTATGGCTTAACCAAAGTTTTCTGTTGGTTCTGTCTCTTCTGATTTCCATTCCTAGAATGTACCTAGCTGCCCCTAAATCTTTCATTTCAAACTGTGTTGACAACTGAGATTTAAAATCAGAAATCATATTCTTACCCTTCCCAATGAGCAACATATCATCAACATATAGTGCAACAATGAGAATACGATCACCATCAAATTTATAATACACACAGTGATCTGATTTTGATCTCACAAATCCAATTGACAACACAAAGGCATCAAACTTCAAGTACCATCTCCTAGGGGATTGCTTCAAACCATACAAAGACTTTTTAAGTTTGCAAACCAAATTTTCTTTACCTTTCACCATGTAATGCTCTAGCTGTGACATGTACATTTCTTCCTCCAAGTCACCATGAAGGAAAGTTGTCTTCACATCCATTTGTTCTACCTCCAAGTCATAAGCTACTGCGAGAGACAACATGAATCGAATGGATGTTAGCTTTGCAATAGGAGAGAAGATCTCACCATAATCTATACCCTCCACTTGTAAATACCCCTTCACAACCAATCTGGCCTTATACTTCTCAACACTGCCATCTGCACCAATTTTCTTCTTAAACACCCATTTGCATCCAACGGGTTTTCGTCCAGGAGGGAAAGGCACCAAGTCCCATGTTTGATTCTTTTCCAAAGAAGTCATTTCTTCCTCCATGGCCTCCTTCTAGGAACCTACATCTTTCATATCAATGCCTCTGACATAGTTCTAGGTTCATCACTATTAGTGATTAAAGCATAAGCACAACTAGAATCAAGCAATGTAAAACCAAACCTTTTAGGTTACTTTCTTATTCGTGTAGACCTCCTCAAAGGCTAAGGTTGAGGTTCAACTTCTTCATCTGAGCTTTTAGAGCTGCCAGAGCTCTCCTCATCATCAAGCCCAACATTGTCTTTCTATTTAGTCTTCTTAGGGGTAGCAGGAAACTAAACAACATCCTCTTTCTTTACTATTTCTTCTGGCTGCAAAATAATGGAAGCAGGTGTAAGCTCTCTGAAGATGACACTTCTTCTATACAACACTTTTTCAGCCATGGGGTCCCAAAGCTTGTATCCTTTCACACTGACACCATAGCCAATGAAGATACACTTAACAACCTTATTCTCCAACTTTGAACACTTCTCCCTAGGCACATGTACATATGCCTCACAACCAAAAACATAAAGATGCCTTATTGAAGGCTTTCTACCAGACCACGCCTCCATGGGTGTCTTTCCAACAAGAGTTGATGTAGGAGATCTGTTCACCAGATAGCAAGCAGTGGCAACAGCTTCAGCCCAGAACTTTTTTCCTAGGCCAACTCCACTAAGCATACTCCTAGCCTTCTCCATCAGTGTCCTGTTCATCCTCTCTGCAACTCCATTTTGCTGCAGGGTGTATGGAGTTGTCTTGTGTCTTTCAATCCCAAGTTCCTTGCAATACTTATCGAATTCTGTAGAATAGAACTCACCACCATTGTCAATTCTCAAACATTTAATCTTTTTACCAGTCTGATTTTCAGCAAAGGCCTTAAACTCCTTAAACTTGCTATAGACTTCAGATTTGCTTCTGAGAAAATAAATCCATGTCCTTCTACTATAATCATCTATAAAAGATACAAAATATACAAACTTTGATAATGAAGGAACATTAACATAACCAAACACATCAGAATGAATAAGGTCCAACACACTAGAAGACTTATGAGAACTCAAGTAAAACTGAACACGGTTTTGTTTTCCATAAATGCAATGTTCGCAAAAGTTGAACTTAAGATTACAATCATCTAACCCCTCAATGAGGTTCTTATTTTTCAGGGTACGCAGACCCTTCTCACCAATGTGGCCAAATCTCATATGCCATAACATTGTCTTTTTAGCAGGAAGTTTAACTTCCAATGCACGATTACAACCATCAAGACTAGAAACAACAGATTTCTTCACTACTCATTCAGATGGTGGGGATGAAGTCACTACTTCCCTCTTCCTTGAGTCAGAAGAACTATTGCATTGTGTAATGCATGCCTCTAGCTGAAATAGAATATCTCTCCTAGTACCCTTAGCAAGTACCATAGCTCCTCTAGTCATCTTGCATCCTTCTTTCGAAAAGACAACCTGCACACCTGCACCATTCAACATACTTACAAAAAGCAGGTTCTGTGCTAAGCCTGGGATGTACATAACCCCAGAGATCCCCTTCACTCAACCATCAGGGAATCAGATAGAGACTCTTCCATGACCAACAATCTTCAGATGAGAGTCATCACCCAGATACACCTTTCTACCATCGAACTCCTCATATTTAGTGAATCAGTCTCGATGTGAGGTCATGTGGAATGATGCACTAGAGTTGATTAGCCACACATCATCAGATGCATGGGTTGCCAGGGCTGTGATGAAAGCATCATCATCATCTCGTGACTTGTCAGAATCTGAATTAGGAGCTTTTTTCTTCTTCTTCTTCTCCTCTTTGCATTCCTTTCAGAAATGCCCAGTTTTACCACAGTTCCAACAAAGAGCCTTGGACTTTCTAGGAGATTTGGATCTCCCATGGGATTTGGATCTACCCTTCTCAACTTTCTTATCTTTCTTCTTCCCTTTCTCCTTGGGTCTTCCACGAACTGCAAGGGCCTCTTTGGCTACCTCAGAAGACTTTCTCCGCATCTCTTCAGACAACAACGAAGAAACCACTTCTTCCATTTTGAATGTGGATGTGGTGCTTCCAATTGCCATGACAAGATGATCCCATGAGTTCGGCAGAGAACAAAGCAGGGTCATACATCGATCCTGCTCCATCTTTACACCAATAGATGTTAATTGTGCAACCAACATGTTAAAGCTATTCATATGTTCAGTGACGGATCCTCCATCCTCCATTCGAAGAGAATACAACTTCTTTCTCAGGAAAAGTTTATTAACCAAGGATTTTGCTTGATACACATCTCCCAACTTCTTCCAAAGTAGTTTTGTGGTAGTCTCCTCATGGACATTTAACAATATAGAATCAGCAAGACTAAGTCTTATGAGACCCTTAGCCTTTCGATCCTTGAGATCTCACTCATCTTGTGACATTGCAGCTGGTTTAATTCCATGAACACTTTCCCAAAGGTCTCGGTCTACAAGCATGTGTTCCATCTTGAGCTTCCACAGCTTAAAATTAGTGCCATTGAATTTCTCTATTTCAAATCTTCCAGATATGCCTGCCATCTCCTTGCTACAATAAGATACAGAATGCTCTACACAGACTCCCACTCAACCTAAGATTAGCTCAAAAAACTGCTACCCAACAACTAGGACCAAAGTTGATCAAGCTTTGATACCAACTGAAAGGAAGCTAGGTGTGTGGAAATCGCTTCCTACACTAATCTAATGAGGAGATGGCTTCATGGACCAAAACCCAAGCCTAAGGACACTTGGTCAACATTATAGAATGTGCCTAACACTTGTCCATAGCTTCCATTTCCAAAGAGATCGCCTATTTCCAAAATAAACTATGACAGATACTCTTACAACACTTACAACTGTCATAGAATCTGTCATAGTGGTTACAACTTACAGCTGTAAGAGAATCTGTCATACACATGCTATAAATAGCATATTCTCTTACAACATGTCATATTCCACCTTGGGGCATCCAAATATGCCTTATTGAAAGATGCTTCATGACACATGTCATCACCTGTCTTACAGACTTCTATTTTTGACTCTTACATGTCATAGATTCATCATAGGAATCCGTCATAACCATTTCAGTCAAAAATTCCCTTACACATGGAAGATGCCGACACATGGCAAAATGCTCCTACCACAAAGTGGGATGCCTATCTCCTCATGTGAGGACAAAATTACAAGTTGTCATATTCCATGTAGGATTGACACATCACTATGCCACATCCCACAATATGACAATATGGAATTTACAAATATTTACAACATAGGCAATTAAATAATAAATGCAAACATTACAAATGTAAGGAATTACCAAGGTTGAGACACCTTAATTTCCAACAACATCATCGTCACAAATCAGAACTACATATCATCATCACCCACATCTTAATGTGTCTTGTTCCTGTGGATACAGGGAATGTAGGCAGTTTGGAATACGAAGGAAGTTTCTAGTACTCAGGTACATAAGATGCACCTATCCAACCTACTGGGATGGTCCCTATCCCTTGAGTTTCTACTAGATCCAAGCACCATATCCCAAGCATTGCATCACCTATCAAAGCATCACCCCTCAATAAAAATCATCAACTATCAAATCAGCATCAACCACAACTTGTAACCATCATATCTTGTGCCAATCCAACAACATCAACAATCAATATCACCCGGCCGTTCTTGCCTTAATGGATATATCATTCCTACAATAGGTAGAATCCATCAATCATCATCCATCTTGGCAAAAGATACAATGGCTATTTGTTTGGTTTGTTGGTCTTTTAGTTTTTGATTTAAATTATCTTTTGTCCTATTCGAAGGTCACATCCAAACTACCTTGATCTCACTATATCATGGTATGTGGCGAAAACATCTAGAATGGGGCATAGTATTACTTTTGTATGCTGTGCTTATGGGTTGGTCTCATTACTCCAAGCTAGTATTCATATTTTATGGATCATAGGGTCAATTCTAGCATATTAATCTCCTATGGATCTAAGGTTCTTCATACCTTTTTTGTATTAAGGGCTTATGCTATGAGTCCCCTTCCCTCATCTAGACAAGATTGTACTATCTTGGGCATGCATGGGATCATCCATTTGTCTGCATGTCTGGTCCATGCAAATGTCAGATAAACATCATCACCTTGGTCTTCTATACCTTAGTGAAAATATCCACTTTGCTATAACAAACCTAGGATTGCTCTAAATCATTTTTCAGCACAATGATCATCCGTCAACATTCTACCCGAAATCATCAATCTTTCATCTCACTCCTTATCCTCCAACTGCTTCTACCAATCTGTTCCATCCATTTCGAGAGCACACCCGTGTTCTTGCAACCCGCATGTCCTCTGGAGGGGGCATCACTATTACTAGTCATCCCTAAACCTTACCCTATTCTTCCAAACGAAAGTCTTTTTTTATCCAATTCAACTCTATATTTTAACTTCTTTGAAATAATTAACTTAGCCGCAACACCATTTCAAAGAGGGGCAAATGTAGACACCTAAAATTAACTTGCTCTACAAACCAATTTCCTGTATCTCTACACCACCAATTATCCCTCCTATTAATTAAATAAATTTATTATATTTAATTAATTTATACCTAATCATCTACCCTTAACCATTTATCCATCCTTTGTGATCAATTAATTCATTTAATCTATCACTATACCTTAAAATACTATCCTTCATTAATTAAATAAATATTCTCAATATTTATTTAGTTAATTTGTCCATCTCCCTAATCCTTATTAATTGGACAAATCATGCTTATTTGATTAATCTACCCTACTAATCAACCTAAACCTAGCCTAGTTGATTAAATATCAATTATTTAATTAGCTACCCTAGCCTACCTATCCCCTAGACCTAAATTAATTAAATAAACTCTTATTTAATTAATTTTAACCTCTCATTAGCCCACAAATTAATTTCCTCCAGCCACATTAATTAAGCTAATCCTCTTGATTAGCTTGGTCAAACCTTGCTTAACCCATCCTCCCACACACTTTGAATAAAAGTTAAATTTTTATTCAAAAGGTCACATCTTCCTTACATGTGTAAGAACCCATAATTGCACATGTGTCCTTGATTTGCACATCTACACATAAAGTGAAATTTTTAATTCCACTTCCTCCAAGAAAATTATTTATTTTTCTTCATCCATCTAATCTCATTTAATGCTAACTCTTCCCCAAATTAATTCTCATCACCCTTCCCCATGTGAATTTAAAATCCACATTTAATCTCATCCATCCAATATTACATTGATGAGATCTCAACCATTGATCTCATCTTCTCATCTCAACCATTGATCTCTACTTTGAATCCTAGCCATTGGATTCAAATCCCCCTCAAATGGCCTATAAATAGAGCCCTCACCCAAGTCATTTTCATCACTTCTTCTTGCATCAAATCCATGCCAAAATTTCTCTCATCTTCTCTCAGCATACCTTTACCATGCCAAAAGCTATCTATCCTTATCCAATCTCTAGCTAATCTCCATCTAATCTATCATCAAATCCCTTATCATGTTGTGTTGAATCTCAAAGAGCAATCCACATTCTACTCCATTCAACATTGGGTAAAGCTAGGAGCTCACAGGTGCAAGCTCCTCCACCTTATCGAAGGAGGAAGATATAGCAAGGTATAACTTAGTGTTTTTGTGCATTTTGTTTGTGTTTCTAACCTTGTCCATTTTCTTTGCTCTCATCAATAAACATGGACCTTGGAGGAAATTAGATAATCATGTTGATTAGCTTTTCAGGAGAAGTAGATTGATCTTTGTTCTACTTGAGTTGATGTTCCAAAACACCCCTCAACAAGTCACTAATTTGAGACCAAATGCATATCAATGCTTGGGTCAAGATTAGATGGGAGTGTCAGAAACATAATCTTTCCTCTCAAGTTTTATGTGTACAAATGTATTAATGTCAAGTAAACAAGTCATGTCAAAACTCAAAGTTAGAGACTTAGAGTGCAAGTCAAATTAGAATCTTGAAGTACAAGTCAAGAGTACATGTCATGTCATATAGTCAAGTTAACAAGTTGGAGTGCAAGTCAAGTTATAAGCTTGAAGTACAAGTCAATAGTGCATGTCATGTCATATAGTAAAGTCAAGTTAAAAACTTTGAGTGTAAATCAAAATTAGAAAGTTGGAGTGTAAGTCATGCATATTGCACATATTATATATACATCCTTGTAACACAATACATGATGAGGATGATGAAAAAGAAAGAGTACTTTGTGTTGTAACATTTTCATCAATATTTTTTTGTTTTGTGTATATTTTCATGTATGAGTGTGTTCTATTATCTATTTACAACAATATTTCATCTTTTGTTGTTCCACACACTCTTGGACATCTATTTGTTCCATCAATGTGGTATCAAAGCAAGGGCATCGATTATATTTTGTTAATGTTAAAAGATGAGAAGCAACACTAAGGAGTTGCAGGTAATTGAAATTAAAATGTTGAATAAATGCACAAATTTATTTACATTACATTAGTTTTTTTTATTGTCACCTAGGTTTGTCAACTATTGCTATTAAAATGCACTTTCGACTATCAAAACATAGCTATACAAGTACGAATAAATAAGTAAGCTATGTCAATTTTTAAAATCTTGTTTTTATGACATTTAAATAATTACAACAATTTTTAAGGAGTATAATATAATAGTGAGGATGATGGTGTATCAAGCCACCTACTAAAATATAATTTTCTTTGAAGTATTATGGAAACCAAATTTAATCTTTGATAATTTTTGAGTCAATGGATCCCTGTAATCTTAGTAGCTTAGGTCCAAAAAACTTCTTATTTTGAAATCCACTGCTTAAAAGTAGAGAAATAGAGATAACTAACATCTACAAGCCAAGTTGTATTCATTAAAAAATTAGAGCAATTATGGGTAAGGATCCAGATTCTAATAAGTGCCTTTATAATCTTGTTTACAATTACTAACTTCAAGTGTAAATTTTTTTGTTGTGAATAATTAATACAAGTAACTAATATAAACATGTTCTATAACATTTCCTCAACAAACAAAGTTTCTAACTTCCCACCACAAATCTTCTTCCAAACAATTCATGCCATCACACAAAACAAGCCAATTTTAATCAAGATTATTCTTAACAATTATCACTCTATTTAAACATCATCCCCCTCAATGATTAAATAGTCAATAGCAATTTTACACCTTATTCATAGTCGATAGCAATTTTACACCTCATTCATAGTCAATACCAATTTTACACCTCATTCACAATAAAAAGTGGTGAATATTTGTCCTATTTTTATTGGCCAAAATTGACCTTTGACTGTTAAAAGCAATTCTACACCTCATTCACAACAAAAAAAAAATGGTAAATATTTGTCTAGGCCAAAATTGACTTTTGACTATTAAAATGGATGATATTTAAGAATACATGGGATAAATCAACTTGGCATCATATGGCCCCCACCAGAAGAAAGAGAAGATTGCCCCAAAAGGGTAATCAGTACAATGATGAAAAAGATTTCTTGCGAAGTCCTAACAGCTGCCTGCACACATGAATAAAAAAACTCTTTTTCTTAGCAGATGGACTTGCACTGAGATCTCCAACAGAAGAAGAACAAACCCCACAAACGTGAGCCTCCTCTGTGGTAGAGCAGCCAACATCATCTTCATCTTCAGCAACATTAAATCCGTGGTCATCAAGGAAGAAGCGAGTGTACTTCATAGACTGTGTTCCGATGGCAGAATGCAACATTTCCTCCCCGCCGCCACACTTACAACATCTCACATTCATCACACTCTCATTGACATCTTTGGGAGGAGAGGAAGCGAGCCATGAAATGTAAACATCTCTGATGGCGCCGATTCCTTTCACATCATCTGCAGAAGAGGAGGAGTGGCGTTCCCTCATTGCCATTGCTCTCTGCACTGCAGCGCCCAGCCTTCCACTGCCACTCCTTTCTCCTTCCTTTCTCAACTCCCTTTCTGTGTTGTTCAACGAACAGTTGGGTATAATATCGCATCCTTTCATTTTCCACCTCTCTTAACTCAGTCACACACTACAAAACACAGAGAAATTAGCTGTTCATGTCAACACCAGAGCATCAAACTAATATAAAAAGCCATTGGGATGTGCAATGCACAGCTTGGAGATAATTTGCGCTTTAATTTTTTATTCTAAGCAAAGAAAAAGTGGTTTCTTGGAAAGAGACCGGCGCATTTGCCGTGTCCTAACTGGTAATTTCTTTCTTGCATCGACACCATATCCCTCCACTGTTTTTTTTCTTTCCCTGTCGGCACATTAAAACCATAGATTTGTTTAATCTATTATAGAAAACTGTGCTGCGGCCATCTGAATTTGTTAATTTTTTTTGTTTTGTTAAATATATAAGGTAATTATGTAGCGTAATTGAACGTGGACAGACAGGGTTCAACGACAATTTGACAACTTTTATAGAAAATAGTGGTGAAAGCATCGGTAAGAGGGCACACATGCTCGCTCATAAAGAAATATTCCAAATATTATTACAATAATGACGTTCACATAATAATTTAGAGACAGTTCATCCAAGTCAAAACGAGATTCCAACTCTATTCATTGTATCTCTTCTTTATATACATATATTTATATTATAAATGAAATAATTGGAAACTTATTTTTTTAATTAGGTAATTTAAACTTCCCTTTAGGTTAATTAGTAAATGTATGTACATGATTTAGACTAATTAATTACTGATGATTATATATATAGTTTTTATTACTTTTTAAAAGTTAAAATGATAATAATACAATATTAAAAAATAAGGATGGTGGTAAAAAGGTGCATCCTTAAAGTCTATGTGAGACATAATTTAAAGCAAAGATGAAAGTCTAAACAGGGTCAAGCTCAAACATCAAAAAATAAACAAGCTACCAAGTAGCTAAAGAAACACCTGCGGGAAGGAGGTCTTTATTATCTAGTTTTCTCCAAACATCATCGAGAACTAAACTTTTATCAATAGGCTCCCATCCAGTGAGATCACCCTCTTCCTTCATGAATTCATCTGTACATTGTTGAGCACAACAAGAGAAATTGCTAGCTCCAAGCAAGGAAACTTGCCAAAATCTAGCTAGCCATGAGAACCATGCCCATGAGAAGAGGTCGAAGGTGGTTGAGAAGGTTGAGACTAACCGTAAGCTACAATATCTTTAGACCTCGAAGGCTAAGGACCATAAGACTGAGATCCTCAATCATGTTTGGAAGATTGGCTACAACCATACTAGTGCCCTTAAGGAGGGGAAGAGGAAGGAGGTGGAACTTTGGCAACCGTGCAAGGGGCATTGCCCCAGTGATCAAGAAGCTCTTGTAGATGTGTCGCTTCAAGAGCACCCTTGCTAGCTTGCACCTGAATCTGCATAAACACATTAGAGAAAATCATAGATTTAGTGTATAGAAAGAAATGAATATCAGTCGAACAACATAAAAATAGAGCTAATTTTTTAATTTTTTCAAATACTAACAAATTTTTATTAGCGAATCTTCACCAATTGGTTCATAATAGTTTATATTAGTCAATTATATTTTTGGTGAATGCAATGCAATTGTTGAGGGGCCCAAATCGCCCATTTTTACCAAAAAAAATAGTTTAGTGCTGGTTAAATTGCCTAAGAATTATTTTATTAAACTTTTAAGTTGAATTATTTCACCACAGTAAATAATTCATTATTAGAGTATAATCGCTAGTAGTTTATAATATAACTATAAATACTAATCATATTCACTATTAATATTACATTCCCACTTATTTTGGGGGCCATATCGCCATTACTATTAAATTCCCTTTCTTTTGGGGCCATATTTGGTTTGAAATTAACATTTGGCAAGATTTGTCACTTCAAAATTATATATAGTTAGGCTTTCAAGCACTGAACATGATTCTTTCTCTCCTTTATTATCATGGCCTCCTAAACCTAGGGCATGTAGGGCCTCAAATCCAATGACTCAAGAATATGGGTACATAGAGTTTTAGTAAAAATATTATTTTTAAAGTTTACATGGATAAGAAATTAAAATCTTGTCTATAATCTATGATAGGTATTCACTTTGGTAGTGTCTCTTCTTTATGGTAAAGTCCACCCCAAACAACTACAATCTTAAGATTTTCGTGGGCAATAAAAAGATGAACACAAAAGGATATGCTAGACAAGCCTAATTCATCAATCTAACCCACCTCAAGATTAAGCTAAAGAACAATGCACTAAACTATCTAAATTGCACCCTATCTACTATGCAATGTTCTTGATTTGCCCTAAGATATGCTAAATGATGCGCAAATTGCTATTGTGCTATTTCTATGTCAAGTGCTCAATGAGGCAGAATTTCATTACATTCAAATTTCTTGTTTGAAGTGGAGGGGAAGAGATCAATTTATAGATTTTTGGAGGTGATGATGGAGGGCTAGGATTGACTTTGAGGATCAAAGGCTCATATTGCTTGAGGATCCCCAAGAAAGCAGAATTGGACAAGTGGCACAAGGAGATTACATGAGGGTGATACTCCAAGATTCAAAAAGAGATCAAGGGATGAAATTGAATGGTTAAATGGATGGATGGTTAGGATTGGGTAGGTGTATGACATGTAAGGCCTCATTTATGAAAAGGCATGGTTTGGATTTTGTGAGAAATTTAAAATTAGGAGGAGAGGACATGTAGAATTTTAAATTCCATGTAATAGTGTCACATGTAATTTAAAATTAGGGGAATAGTAGAAAGGAGGAAGTGGGACAAAAGGAAGATTTGCCCATACTTTCAAGGTACCACTTGTCATGTACTTGCATGTACATGAGACATGAGATGACAAGTGCCATTCTAGAAGCATGGGGGAAGGGGTAATCTTGGTTTAATTTTAATTAACCCATGTCCACATGTTTAGGAGGAATTAATGATTGATTACAAAAGTAATCAAAAGTGAACAAATTAGGTAATTAAATAAATAGGTATATTTATTTAATTTTTGGAAGTGAATGTGAACTATAACATTTAAATAAATATTTGATTTTTGGACTAGCGTAGAAGAAAAGGGGATAATTAATGATTTTTGTGATGGGAAGAGGTGGGAAAATATTAATTAAATAATTAGAAATTATTTAATCAACATATGTGTTGGGCGGAATAAGGGAAATTGTTCAATCTTAATTGATCAATTGTGTGAATAATGTTAGAAAGTGGTTGTGACCATTTTTAGTTGTCTACATTTTGCCCCTCTTTGATGTGGCATCATAACTATTGGGGGTTGGCGGCATATCAAAGAAAATATGGATTTTAAATTTTGCCCCAGTCGGGCAATAGGAGTGGTGAGGTGATGCCCCCTCGAGAGATTGACAAAAAAAATAAAAAATAATTTTTTTAGGTGATGTCTCAAAAGAGGGAAGAGGGATGACAAGATGATAGAGTAGAAGGAAATAAGTAGACTAGAGGGAAAATGGAGGAGAACAGGCACATAACAGGACTAGGGAAGAAAAATGAGGGTGGGGGTGAAAACATAGGGCATGGGGAAAGAATTAGGGCTAGGTAGGCTATAAATAGGGGTTTGGGGTGCCCATACCCCTCATTTGTGCATAGCCAACTATGAAGAAAGTGTATAGAGAAGAGAAAGGAGCAGATGAGCAATGGAAATGATTTGACATGAGGAGCATTAAGGGGAGTGTGTACATGATTATTTGTGTCCTGCATTTGCTAGCGATCTGATAAGTCATCTTTCAATGCTTCATGTTTTGGGGTAGGGGTAGGTTAGGTGCATTAAATGTGGGGGCAAAGTAGGGGGATTTAGGCATTAAAGAGTGGGATTAGTGCTTAGGGATCATGAGTAGCACTTAGGCAGTAGGATTTAGTGCATACATAGGAAATAGTGCCCACTCTAGTGATTAGCGCTCGTTCGGGAATTTTGTACTTTCAAAGTGGTTTAGCACCCAAAATGCAGCAGGGAAAAAACAACAATTAGTGCCTAAACAATAGGTTTTAGCGCCAACATGCCTTTTAGTGTGGAGGTGGTTAATTTTAGCGCTTATGCGCCTCCTAGCGCCTAGGGCATAGGGTTTAGTGTTGATGTGTCATTTAGCGCATACAACAGAGGAATCAGTGCCTATGCACCATTTAGCATGTAGGACTGAGGGTTCAACACTTATGCACCTTTTAGTACATTCATGTAAGGGATCGACGCTTATGTGCCTTTCAATGCATTCACATGAGGGATTAGCACCCAATTTGTTTTAGCACATAGAGCAAAGGGATTAGTGTGTAGGTTTGATGGTAGAAGAAAGAGATGTTAATGAAGTGGGTTTTGGATGATCGTGGGATGACGAAGAAGTCTCAGAGTTGCAGGAGCAGTGAGCGCCTACTAGTGTGTTATGGGAGAGATTGGATGGGACATACAAATTATTTTTATGGATGGTGGGACTACGGTGCATAGCAGAGATGCCAGAGATATGAGTGCATCAAGCTATGATGATAGCCTTGGTCAAGCGGTGGTAGAGTGAGCAGTGTGTGTTCACATTATCGACAGGAGAGATAATCATTACACTCGAGGATGTATGGAGGATACTTCGTATCTTGATTCATAGAGAGAGGGTGATATATTACCACAGATGGGGGTGACATTTGTTGAGTCTAGGTTTGCACCAGTAGCGGTACCATTTGATGTGAGGAGGATAGAGATGATATGGGCTAAAGCCATGGATAGGCTATATGCATTGCCTTTGTTTGTTGCGGGAGTGATAGTCGGGACATTAGTGCTAGACAGGAGATCAAGGAGCTTTCTAGTTGGCTGGGGGAAAGTGCTACTGAGGATGATGAGAGATGAGGTGGTGTATGTATGGAGGCCATGTGTATTGGCCCATTTATATCATGACATGAACACAGTGGTGTATAGATATAGAGCGATTCTAGGGTGTGGCATGATGCTACTACATATATGGGCTTGGGAGAATATCGTTGTGACTAGGCTAAACACAATCAGGACACAACAAAGGAGGTAGCCATATGTATATGATTATAGAGGAGTGTTGTGGCACCATAGGATGGGTGATTTGAGTTACTAGAGGTGAGTGATGGATGATATATTTATAGTGGTATGGAGACCATGGATTAGGTGTGAGAGGTAGTATGGTGATGCGGTATAGCTAGCATATGTTTGGTAGACTTGATATTTGATGGGGCAGACAGAACAGATCATAGATAGGTAAATGCCAAATCAGGTACTATAGTAGTTCAGGATCACCTAGGGGGTACCACAGGAGGAGGTAGTATTCCCACAAGTATAGCCAAAGGTACTAAGGTGGGGAATGCTGATCGACCCTCTATTAGTGATAGCTGAGTTCAAGGCCTTACAGTTGATGGCCTAGGATTTACACCTAGATGTGCCAAACGCAAGTACTACAAATGGATATGATGCATGGTGGACACATGAGCAACTGATTTGGCTCATGACTCTAGTAGGACAAGCTATGTGCCATGGAGGGGATGGGGATGAGGAGGTCGAGGAGGAGGAGGATGTGGAGAGTGATGAGGGATAGAGGGGAGAGGATGAGTGGGGTGACAATGGGCAAGAGGTTGCTAGACTTTAGGCGCAGGTAGACTAGCTGCAAACACAAGTGGCATAGTTACAAGGACAACTAGTGCAGTCATAGGGGCAGGTTGTGTAGCTACAAGCTCAATTGGTACAGGCTCAGGGGGATGGGAAGACAGGACAACTGTAGGTGCAAATAGTGCAGTTATAAGGGCAGCTATTGCAGGTGCAGGGTCAGGAGGTGAGGTATCAGTGAGAAAGAGACATGAAGTGCATTAGGCATTAGGTCATCAATGGTGGATGTGATTTTGAAGTACTTTTCAACTAGTAATAGTTTGTTTGTTGGTCTATTTTTGCTTAAGATGCTTTATGTGAATTCTTGGTAACATATTTATTTTATTGTACTTTGTTATTGCACTTGATCAACCCAATAACCTTGTACATGTTTTGTATAAGACTTAGACCTAGGTTAGGTATTATAAACACCTTGTAAACAGTAACAAATCAATTTACATTTAAATCCTTGTTAGACTTGTCCCAAAACTTTATTTGAGTGACGAAGAATTTATATAAGCATTGATGTCTTTTTTGCTATTCAATTGTATTTGGTATATGAAAAGAGGATATTCATGTGTTCTGAAATGCATGACTATCATCTTTGAATGTATTTTGAGTATATGACCTACTCAATGATGAGTGACTACATAGTATGGGATATGCATGTCATTCACTAGGTAAGTGCTATACTTTGTATATTTTATGTTGAAGTGACACCTAAAAAAATGAAATATTTGTATTAAAGATAAGCTTATACATGAATAACTAAATTTAAAATATTATTTGATAGGAGATTTAGTGTTTGTACTTGCCTTAGCTCCTCAAGCATAAATTCATGACATGTGAGAGTGTACTTATAGTTCTAATCATGTTATTAACAAAATATTTCTATGGGATCTAATTGTGGTTTTAGTTAAAGTAGAAGAGTTATTGAATATATCTAAAATTTGGGAAATATAATTATAAATAAAGTTAAAATGAAATATATTCATTGTGATATCACTAATGTTACATCCACACTTGACTACTTATTTTGTTGAATTATGATGTAGATTCAACTTGAGCTACTGAAGACAACATTTGATTTATAGGCAGAGAAATGTTATGTGACTTTTCCCCAAAATGGAAAAGAAAGCTATTTTATGAATAAACCTTTGAAATTATAAGAGGATAAAGTTTATTTACCTTTTATAATGAAAACAAAGATGGAAAAATAAAGGATATTGTGATCCTTTGGTTAAAATAGAGATAAAAAAAGAATAATTATAAAAACCCCTTTTAAAAGGGAGGAATTATTAAGTTTATTAACTAATTGTTAATGAAATCTTTGTGAAAGGGTGTGATGGTTTTGAAACCACCCCTTAAAAGGTTATATAAGGCATTTGTGTGAGACTTGGAAAGGGCATGGAGAACACTCAAGGGAAGAAGGAAGTGGTTTGGTGGGATATGGGAATTAGGACAAGGGGGCACATAAAATGTGTCCTAACCTAGGGTACAACATACAAGCCGAGACGATCCTGGCTAGGGATTGGTTTGCACTTCTATTGAGCATTGTTCTTTTAAGAACCAACACTTGTGTAAGAGCATAGTGTTGAGCATTGTTTTTTAAGAACCAACACTTGTGTAAGAGTATTGTGTTGAGCATTGTTCCTTTAGAACCAACACCAGTGTTGAACATTGTTATTTTAGAACCAACACTATGTTGAGCATTGTTCTTCTAGAACCAACACTTGTATGAGAGCATAATAGCACGTTGTGTTTTGAAAGGAACTATTTCCTCCTAGAGTATACCATAGCCAGGGCCAAGACCACTAAAATCTTCTTAGGTTGAGAGTGGCTAATCCAAGTGCTCAATGATTCAGATTAGTATTGAACTTATTGTTAATAAAGATATTGGGAATATTATATATATATGGGATTATGTGATTATTTTATCCAATTTGTCTTGTTAATGATTTATATTAGAGATCTTATTAAATTATCAATGTTGTTATTTACTTTTGTTGTTTACACATTATTTAAAATTTTATGTTATCCTAACTCTAAATATTAACCATAATAAATCCACTGCAAATAATTAAATAACTCTAGGGAAAAGTAGCATTACAACCCTAGAGACATACTGGATTACATGTATCTATCATTGAAAACCCTTCCTATGCTTTACAAGATGCACTAAATTCCCTTACAAACCAGACTACATTATTTGATGCCCTTGAACACTGCTTGAAGCACTCAAAGCCTAGAAAAATGGTTCAATGGCCAACAACTATCACATCTTACAAACATGTATAAATATATCATTACATTAATTCATGTTGTTTCGACATGGATTTGGAGTAATCAACATTCTTGCAAGTTTCCCATGCCTATTGCATCATCTTCACATGGGTTGCACTTGAAACTGTATTCACTCATAGTGTTTTCCCATGCCTTGGTATAGGAAATTCAACACACAAGAACCTACAGTAGTCATGGGTCATATGGAATCCATCTACCAATCTATTTGGCCCTAGAAGGATTATTAATGGTCATCTTGAGAGTTGTTGTCCAACATACTAGAGTGGTTGGAGGCATTTGAATGCTTGACAATGTTATAGATAACATTTTACCTCTTTTTTAGCTTAGGCACCCTTTTTAATTTTGAAAACCTTTTCTTTTCTATGCCAACTTTTGAAACTTCCTTTTAAATCTTTTTTGGCATTTTGGAGAGTTTGTGAAATCACAAACTCATTGAAACATTTCTTCCTTTTGATCTTTCAAGCTTCTCATGGGCTCATGAACCTTTTGGTGTTTCAGTGAGTTCATGAACTAATGAGCTTGTTGAAAATTCTAATGTCATTACTATATCAGGCCCACCTGTATGTCACCCATACAAGTGGACAAAAATGGTGGATTTTTTTAAAGGAATTTGAATTAAACAAGGAAACTAGATTGCAAGTTTACCTAAAGTTTACTTATGTGTCATGGTCACGTACTAGTTTGTAGATGTTATTCACTCGTTTGCAATATCCTAAAAATCAATGTGTCAAGTTAAGTCGTAAACAGGTGTTTCAATAATCACATGACTTTTGTTTCAAAGGATTTGCACTATAACTTCCACCATTAAACTAATTTTTTTAAATAATAACAATAATACATTCTTAATTAATTTACCCTCAATCGAATATTTTCATTAATAAAAGATTATAAGATACTATTAATAAAAGATGATGATGACTTCAATACACAATTTATCTCTTTTATTTAAATTAGTATATCACATTTAATCTATTATTTAATAAATAATCCCTATAAGAAAATTGAATAAAGCAAGTTTCAAATATAAAACTAAGTTCTTCTAATAATGTAAACCACTATATATATTTTCATTATTTACTCCCAAATGATAAAATCAACTAAATACTTCTATTAATTAAGTTGATTAACCCACATTTATTTTTTTATAATATTATAAGTTAATTAACAAAAGTGAAAATGACCTCCATGCACAATCTTCATAAAACATATCTAATTTACCTTTTTAATCGTGTATTTAAGAGTAAGTCATTAATATAACTTCATCGTTCTAATATTTTCACTTTAACTAATTATTTTTAATAAAAACAACTAAATCTTCCTTTTATTAACATTTGAATACTTTAAATGATAAAATCAATTGAATCATTTTAATTTTGAAATAAGATGTTCTTTTATTTCATTTCTATTTTAAAATAAAACTTACTAACATTCCAAAACAAATCTTCTTTTCAAAAATAAAGCTAGTTTTTTTCCAAAAATATAATTATTTTTATATTAAAACAATAAAACATGTTTTTTCCACAAAATTAAAAAAATAACAATTTCTTATATTGTTTTAATAATTCTATCATCTATGTATCTTCTTTTCTAACCTACCAGCCTATTTTCATTTAAAACTAATTTCTTTTAATAATAAAAATAAACTAATTCTTTCCATGATATCAAATTGAATAATTTAATAATAAAATCATTCGAATTTCTCTTTAGAATAAAGCAACTAGATAATAAAATTTAACTCTTTTTCCTTGCTTTTCCAAATTCAAAATGAAACAAGTTATATTTACTTATTTTTTATTTAAAAGATAACGTAATTCTTTTCTTTAAAGTATTTTTTAATCTCTAAAACATAAAGCTTCTTGTTATATAAATATATTAATTGTTCTCTTTTTATATTAATAGAATTAAACTAACTAATTTCTTTTGATTTTTCTAATAAAGAATATAACTAATGTTTTTTTTTCTTTATTTTTTTTAAAAACATAAAGCTTCTTTTTCTTTTATTTAATTCTATATCTATTGCTTGCCTTTTTCCAAAACAACTAATTATAATTTATCACTTAATAATAAATTCTAGTTTGTAAATTTGAAATGCAATTTATATAAAATAATTAAAAACTTCCAATTTACAACTCCAACTAAATATTAAATAAAGTAGTCTAATTCTTTTTCTATGACATAAAGCTGATTATTTTAATATTAGTATCATTTCAATCCCTACTTAGAATAAAGCAACTAAATAATGAAAGTTTAAATATTTGCTTTTCTAATTTCCAAAATAAAACAATTTATGATTATTAAATTTCTATCTAAGAGATAATGCAAATATTTTCTTTTTAAGCAATAAAACGTGTTTTTTTTTCCCATAAAACAAATTTATTTTTCTATCTTAAAATAGAAAACTTTCTTTTTCTTGATTATAATAATTGTTTCCATTTACAATAATAGAATAAATCTACTCTTTTTGTATTTTAAAAAAATAAAAAAATAAAAAATGATTATTTTTCCATAATAAAACTAATCCTTTTCTTTTAAAAATAATAAAATAAATCTAATTTAGTTTCTTTTCATAAAACAAAAGAACTAATACTAATTCTCTTTTCATTAAAATAATAGAATAAAACTAAAATACATTGCCTTTTTGTAACTAAATTCTTTTTCTATAAATATAAACTCTTTCTTGCCACACAAAAAAAAATCTAAATTCTTTTTATTTAATACAATAAAAAAATAATGAACCTACTATATATTAATAACTATCCAAGCTTTATACTCTTATTATGTTTAACTATTTTTTTGCTGTTTCACTGTGTGCACAAAGCAAACAGAGAGAAAATACAATAGAGGATATATACACAACATACATAATTGCAATAAGATAATTTGATAACATCAAAGATTTACAATTGAGTTTTGTAAAACCAATAGAATGTTTAACTGCAGATTTATAACACCCATCATCAAAATTCATTAACACTACAATTTCATTTTAAAACTTCACATTCACAAGAAATATAGATTTGTTCAAAACCCCCAAACAGAAATACTTTTCTCATCAACAAAATATATAAAAAAATAATAGAGGTAATCTTTACAAAATGACATTTTTCCAATAACTACAACACATTTATTTTCTTTTCTAGGTTTATCCACTTATACAATCAACTATCTTATTTTTTTATTTTTCTTTTTCCAGTAGTCAAACCCAAGTAAAATAATAAAATCAATATGGATTTTCAGTTGAACAAAGAACTCAATTCCAACATAACCAAACATGCATAATGAACAATTTGTCTCCTCACTCCCACAAATACATTTTTTTCTCACAATTCTTGATACACGAATAAGAATCCCATCAGGGATCTTTTCCAAGGCAATATTGCCAAAACATCATAACACCTTATCCTTTTCTTGAAACCCTCAATGGCTACTTTCAACCAACCACTTGCAAACTGAGTTTTTTCTTTGACCTACACACATACAAAGGCCAAAATAGGTGGCCAAGTCCTACTCTCCACCCTACCATAGGGATTTCCTAAGCAAATCCCACCCCTGAGCAGGAGAACTCCATAAACTGGGATTACAACACATGCATTACATGTAAAACACAACATCAAAAGAAATAACAATCATACAAATTCCCATAGTTAGACTCACAAACGAGGATCTTTTTCGAGATCCAATAAGGGGGAGAAAGGGGATAAACATCCCTCTTGGGGAAAAACCAACATAATCAAAATATACCACCATTTCATTTTCGGCTACTCCATACATCATAATCAAAATATATCATCATATCATTATCTGATAGTCCATACATCAAAATCAAAATATATCATCATATCATTATCTAATACTCCATACATCAAAACCACCTACTCTACACAACACTCATGTTTCCACATTCCTCCATACTTCCATAGCCAAAAGTAACAACAAGCTTCCTTCCCAACACATACCCATACCTCCATTTTACCATCAACCACATACTTATTATAAAACATCATTATCATTCTCTGAATCCATAAAACAAAAAATTTCCCCAAGAGAGGCTCCATGCCTCTCTTTACCCCAACATGTGGGAGGCTCTTGTCAAGTTGGAGGGCTGCTCCCATACAACCCAATCTCACACAAATTGCAACAACCAACACAGACAAAACCCAACACTCATAAAAAAATCATATTTCATAAGCATTCACCAAATTTTCACTAGAATCAAAACATAAGAAAACCTTTGTTTTCTCTCCAATGCTCCCTTCCTAAATTTCAGCATTAAAAAGATAAGAATGAAAACAAAGGTATCCAAACCCTCTCCAAATATCCCATATATAAAACTTAAAAAACTTCCAATAAGAAGGAAAGTAAAAAGAAAGCAACTTCTTTTTTCTCTTCCCGCACAACCCATCTTTTTCTAAAAATAAAACAAGGAGATAAACTTCCTCCAATTTTTAAAATATTAAAATATTAAATTAAAATACTTATCCTCATCTCACAAGGAAATAAATTAAAATAAAATAAATAAAAATGACTTTTTCCTCAAAAGACAATTTGAATATAATGAAAATAAAAATAACATCATCTACAAGATAAAAATAAAATAATTTAAAGTATTCTCTCACCACTTAAATGAAATAATTAAAAATTTATAAAATAATAAAATCAACACAACCCAAAAAAATAAAAATAAAAGACCACAATAACATTACATCACAAATTAGCCTTGACCCCTTCCCTGGGTTAGGCTAGGCTTAACTGGGTTGACCTTGTGTTTATGGAGTCCCTAAAATCCACTTAAGGATCTTGACCACCCACCTACACACTTGAATTTCAAATACCAGTTTGTCATAATAAATAATAGCCAAAGCAACATAATGCATAGCAAAACTTATTTAAATAAACAATTTTCATCAAAATCACATAATCAATAATTCATTAACTTTCTAACATTTAAGCATCAATTCCTTTTTACACTTTCTTTCGCACATAATATAAGTCTGAAAAATCATCTACTCAATTTAAATCAAATCATATAGTTCAACCACAATAATCATAGAATATAATCATCATCAACTTAATGTCTAATAAAATAACATAATTGTCCATAATTATCCAAACCAACACCGGTATATAGTCCATCAAGCATAGTCAAATTGTCTAAGTCGTGATATCCAAAGTAATGTAAAAAGGATGGGCCTCACATCCTTGCCCTCTTGCATTAGGCTTCCTCCTGGAAGCCCTCAAAGAGGAGTTAGTTACTTGTTACAAAAATGGTCTTTATCAATAAATTTATAGCCTAAGTTGAAAAGAATAGTATCTATAATACTAACCACTAAATTCCTGTCAGTAAAAGCACCCAAATGCTATTTATATTAACTCAAGAGTTACCAACTAACAAGTACTTTAGTTTAATCTTCATGCCCAAATGGAAACATATGATAAAGGAAAAAACACTTCTTGTTTATACATACAAAACAATAGTTATTATTCACAATCTTATAGAACTAGAACTTGCTTCTTGAATCCACTTCTTTTGAGTAATGCAACATGTTTAATTTTCATCTAAATATCTTTTATATGGCTACTTAGTTAATATAAGATATACTTCAATAAATGAATTTAAATAGTTGCAAGCTCAACCGATTACCTATAAATACAAAAGATTGCTCTTGCTACTCATTAGGGACTACAATATTTCATTAAGGAAAGGATCAATGGATAAATTTTGAGTTAGCCCAATTACTTTGTGATAGATAGATATATATGTATTTTAAACTACTTGTTCAACCCTTGTTATAAAGTTATAGGTTTACCAGTGCTAAAGTTGAATCTTCATCACAACGTCTTAGTAATCTAAGACTATACTGTTGAGTAAGGATCATCAATCACCAGATACTTATTTTTGGATGGAAACTACCCACAAAAGGATTTGATTAAGAAAAAAAACATTATTATTATTGCAATGGTCAATAGGTGGTGTAATATATATATATATATATATATATATATATATATATATATATATAGATATAATTGCACTATGAAATTTAGGTACCGCATTTCACCCAGACGCAAAAATGTTGTTACAACAATCATCGCTACAGGGCATTAGGTAAGGGTGCTATATATATATACTCCAATTACATTCCAAAATGGGGCAATTTGAAATGATGTTAATAAAATCTATATTAGATACATTAACCTCCATTACTAACTAAGTTTAAGCTAATTTAGTTTCTTTAGTTGATAATTGCACTATGAAATTTAGGTGCCGCACTTCACCCAGATGCAAAAATGTTGTTACAACAATCATTGCTATAGGGCATTAGGTAAGGGTTCATCTAGTTAGGTTGATGGTGTCAACATTTTTTTACTGACATGTAGTCTACCCTAGGAGGCAAAGACAAACGTTACGAGATTTGACTAAAAACACTAACTTGTGTTTCAAAGTTATAGTGAAACTAGCTAACACTCGAGCAAGGGCCACTTTAATACACTCAAGGTCCAAGAATACTATTTCCCCTATGAAGTGATCATTATGCATCCCTTAGAGAGGGAGCATTACACGAACTAGGACTAAGACTGATTTGTTACTAACCAACAATTTTCAAGACTTCTAAGCCACCATCTTCTAGCTCTCCAATTACTTACTTCGCCTTCCCTTTCATGAAAAACAACATACACAAACGTTCTTATAACAACAAATAGTATTAACAAAGCATGGCCTCAATCAATATAACCAAAAATATAAACACTAAAATCAAAACTTCAAGTGTGGACACTCACACAAAACACTCCAAATAAATCAAGATTCTTGAGGCCAGGGAATACATCAATCAAATCAGCTAAATAGCCAAATGCAAAATTTTTAAAACTATTATACTATTGGTAGAAAATATTTATAAAAATTATAATGCACAAAAGAAATAAATTTATAAAAATTACAATGCACAAAAGAAAGAAATTTACAAACACATCAAAGGTAGAAACTTTTCCCATCCAAAATACTCACTGTGTGGCTTGAGAGCCACTTGAAGGGAAGAAGGAATACCGACGGTCTTATCAGTTATTTATTTTCTGTCATGCTCATCGCCTTAATGTAGGAAATGAAACCTACTCAAGCCCAATGCGTGAAGAAAGGTAATTAGGACTAAATTAGGACAATCATTACTATGCTTGAAGGACATAACATACTCTTGACTCAGCTCACACAATGAGTTGAATTTAGGTTTCTAATACTTTATTTGTGATAGTCCTAACAATCCCCGAAAAGGATCAAGTTAACCCTATCATGTAAATTTTAGTCAAGCCATAACTTATCCTCCCTAAGGGTAAGTGCAGGAAGATGGGGGGCCAAAAAGGGGTCTTAAGTGGCCACTTTTTTTCTGAAATCAGGAAATACTGGCCCTGGATGAGAAATTGAGCATAGTTACACTCAAAATTTGGAGATGCAACCAAAACAATGTTCGTAGTGCTCTGAGTCTACTTTATAAACTACTATTTTGTTTTGAAAATGGCATAGATTAAGGGGTTCAAAAGAGGGAGCCACAGAAATTGGTGTTGTTTCTGTCAAAAAAACATAACATAGTATGTTTTGTGGCTCCCTCAAAAGGTCAACTTTTTTTGGGTATTTTTAAAATCGCTTTAGTGAGAAATTAGATAATAGCATGTAGTTTATGCCTAATTTTTCTGATAATTTTTTGATGAATATTTAATTTTTTATTAATTTTCAAAGTGAACACATCCTAAAAAATAGAATTTTGGCCGTGCTACCCCTATAAATTTTGAAAACTAATTGAAAATCATTTTTTTATTTTTTTAATATTTGTAGAATGGAGTCTAGTTTCTAAATATGTAATTTTTTTGAAATTTGAATGAATAGTTATTTTACAATGAAAAAAAGACCAAATAGTGGTTTTTGCCTAAAAACGGACACACAAACAAAAGAAATTAAAGATGAAAGGCTTAACATTGTTAAAATGTGAAAAAAATCACATCGTCAAATAGCTAAGAGAAAGCCTAACATTACCCATGTGTTTGATTTGTTTGACCTTGAAACACGTGCAAATCTGAGGGTTAGCACGAACGAAATTATGTGAAATTTTGAAGAATATAGAAAAGCACGTCTGTGACTGTTCATAAGGCACTCCAAGCCTTTGGGTTGGAAATCCAAAGCAAATCCCAAGCCCAAGGCTTGGGATTCCCAAAGCAAGACATAATGCAAGCGCATTATAACGCGCTTGAGTTATGTTTTGCCTTGCATTTTTCCTTTCCTGCAAGTCTGTTGTTTGTTATGTTTGACATAACGCACTCGCATTATGTTCCCCTCAAATTTTTTTACGTTCAAGGCTATTAATCATGAGGGTTAAGGGATAAGGGATAGAGTTGGAGGGTTTAGGGATAAGGGATTAGCGTTTAAGGTATAGTATCGAGCCCGTTGAGGGTCTAGGAATAGGGATAGCATTTAGGGTTTAGGGATGAGGGATGACATATTAGGGTTGAGGGTTTAGGGTTTAGGGATAGGGTTGAGGGTCGAGGGATCAGAGTTAAGGGTTGAGGGATTAGGGTTTGACATTGAGGGTTGAGGGTTGAGGTTTAAGGGTCAAGGGTTTAGGGATAGGGTTTAGGGTTGAGGGATTAGGGTTAAAGTAGAGTGTGGAGGGTGTAAGGATTAGGGCTAGGGTTGGAGGGTTTAGGGATAAGGGATTAGGGTTTAAGGTATAGTATCGAGTCTGTTGAGGGTTTAGGAATAGGGATAGCATTTAGGGTTTAGGGATGAGGGATTAGAGTTGAGGGATGATGGATTAGGGTTGAGGGTTGAGGGATTAGGGTTTAGGGATAAGGTTTAGGGTTGAGGGTTGAGGGATTAGGGTTTAAGGTATAGTGTTGAGGGTTGAGGGTTGAGGGTTTAGGATTAGGGTTTAGGGTTGACAGATTAGCATTTAATGTCGAGGTTAGGGTTAGAGTGTCGAGGGTAGAGGGATTAGGGATAGGGTTTATGGTTGAAGGTTTAAGGATTGAGGGTTGAGGCTTTAGGGATGAGGGTTTAAGGCTTAAGATATAGTGTCAAGTGTTGAGGGTGTAGGGATAGGGTTTAAGTTTTAAGGGTTAAGGGTTGAGGGATAGGGATTAGGGTTTAAGGTATAGTGTTGAGGGTCGAGGGATTAGAGTTAAGGGTTGAGGGATTAGGGTTTGACGTTGAGGGTTGAGGGTTGAGGTTCAAGGGTCAAGGGTTTAGGAATAGGGTTGAGGGTCGAGGAATTAGGGTTAAAGTAGAGTGTGGAGGGTATAAGGATTAGGGATAGGGTTGGAGGGTTTAGGGATAAGGGATTAGGGTTTAAGGTATAGTATCGATTCTGTTGAGGGTGTAGGAATAGGGATAGCATTTAGGGTTTAGGGATGAGGGATTAGAGTTGAGGGATGACAGATTAGGGTTGAGGGTTGAGGGATTAGGGTTTAGGGATAAGGTTTAGGGTTGAGGGCTGAGGGATTAGGGTTTAAGGTATAGTGTTGAGGGTTTAGGGATAGGGTTTAGGGTTGAGGGATTAGAGTGAAGGGTTGAGGGATTATGATTTGATGTTGAGGGTTGAGGGTTAGGGTTGAGAGATGAGGGATCAGAGTTAAGGGTTGAGGGATTAGGGTTTGACATTGAGGGTTGAGGGTTGAGGTTCGAGGGTCAAGGGTTTAGGGATAGGGTTGAGGTTGAAGGGATTAGGGTTAAAGTAGAGCGTGGAGGGTGTAAGGATTAGGGATAGGGTTGGAGGGTTTAGGGATAAGGATTAGAGTTTAAGGTGTAGTATCGAGTCTATTCAGGGTTTAGGAATAGGGATAGCATTTAGGGTTTAGGGATAAGGGATTAGAGTTGAGGGATGAGGGATTAGGGTTGAGGGTTGAGGGATTAGGGTTTAGGGATAAGGTTTAGGGTTAAGGGTTGAGGGATTAGGGTTTAAAGTATAGTGTTGAGGGTTGACGGTTTAGGGATAGGGTTTAGGTTTGAGGGATTAGGGTTTAGGGTTGATGAATTAGGGTTTAATGTTGAGAGTTGAGGGTTAAGGGTTGAGGTTGAGGGATAGGGTTAATGGTCAAGGGATTAGGGTTAAATAAGAGTGTCGAGGGTAGAGGGATTAGGGTTTAAGGTATAGTATCGAGCTTGTTGAGGGTCTAGGAATAGGGATAGTGTTTAGGGTTTACGAATGAGGGATTAGAGTTGAGGGATGACGGATGATAGATTAGGGTTGAGGGTTGAGGGATTAGGGTTTAGGGATAAGGTTTAGGGTTAGGGTTGAGGGATTAGGGTTTAAGGTATAGTGTTGAGGGTTTAGGGATAGGGTTTAGGGTTGAAGGATTAGAGTGAAGGGTTGAGGGATTAGAATTTGACATTGAAGGTTGAGGGTTTAGGGATAGGGTTGAAGGTCAAGGGATCAAAGTTAAGGGTTGAGGGATTAGGGTTTGATGTTGAGGGTTGAGGGTTGAGGTTCGAGGGTCAAGGGTTTAGGGATAGGGTTGAGGGTCAAGGAATTAGGGTTAAAGTAGAGTGTGGAGGGTATAAGGATTAGGGATAGGGTTGGAGGGTTTAGGGATAAGGGATTAGAGTTTAAGGTATAGTATCGAGTCTGTTGAGGGTTTAGGAATAGGGATAGCATATAGGGTTTAGGGATGAGGGATTAGAGTTGAGGGATGATGGATTAGGGTTGAGGGTTGAGGGATTAGGGTTTAGGGATAAGGTTTAGGGTTGAGGGTTGAGGGATTAGGGTTTAAGGTATAGTGTCGAGGGTTGAGGGTTTAGGGTTGACAGATTAGCATTTAATGTCGAGGTTAGGGTTAGAGTGTTGAGGGTAGAGGGATTAGGGATAGGGTTTAGGGTTGAAGGTTTAAGGATTGAGGGTTGAGGCTTTAGGGATGAGGGTTTAAGGCTTAAGATATAGTGTCAAGTGTTGAGGGTGTAGGGATAGGGTTTAAATTTTAAGGGTTAAGGATTGAGGGATAGGGATTAGGGTTTAAGGTATAATGTTGAGGGTTTATGGTTTAGGGATAGGGTTTAGGTTTGAGGGATTAGGGTTTAGGGTTGATGAATTAGGGTTTAATGTTGAGAGTTGAGGGTTAAGGGTTGAGTGTTGAGGGTTGAGGGTTGAGGGTTGAGGTTGAGGGATAGGGTTAATGGTCAAGGGATTAGGGTTAAATAAGAGTGTCGAGGGTAGAGGGATTAGGGTTTAAGGTATAGTATCGAGCCTGTTGAGGGTCTAGGAATAGGGATAGAGTTTAGGGTTTAGGGATGAGGGATTAGAGTTGAGGGATGACGGATGACAGATTAGGGTTGAGGGTTGAGGGATTAGGGTTTAGGGACAAGGTTTAGGGTTAGGGTTGAGGGATTAGGGTTTAGGGACAAGGTTTAGGGCTAGGGTTGAGGGATTAGGGATTAAGGTATAGTGTTGAGGGTTTAGGGTTGAGGGATTAGAGTGAAGGGTTGAGGGATTAGAATTTGACATTCAACGTTGAGGGTTTAGGGTTGAGGGTTTAGGGATAGGGTTGAGGGTCGAGGGATTAGAGTTAAGGGTTGAGGAATTAGGGTTTGACGTTGAGGGTTGAGGGTTGAGGTTCGAGGGTCAAGGGTTTAGGGATAGGGTTGAGGGTTGAGGGTTTAGGATTAGGCTTTAGGGTTGACAAATTAGCATTTAATGTCGAGGTTAGGGTTAGAGTGTCGAGGGTAGAGGGATTAGGGATAGGGTTTAGGGTTGAAGGTTTAAGGATTGAGGGTTGAGGCTTTAGGGATGAGGGTTTAAGGCTTAAGATATAGTGTCAAGTGTTGAGGGTGTAGGGATAGGGTTTAAGTTGTAAGGGTTAAGGGTTGAGGGATAGGGATTAGGGTTTAAGGTATAGTGTTGAGGGTTGAGGGATCAGAGTTAAGGGTTGAGGGATTAGGGTTTGACGTTGAGGGTTGAGGGTTGAAGTTCGAGGGTCAAGGGTTTAGGGATAGGGTCGAGGGTCCAGGAATTAGGGTTAAAGTAGAGTGTGGAGGGTATAAGGATTAGGGATAGGGTTGGAGGCTTTAGGGATAAGGGATTAGGGTTTAAGGTATAGTATCGATTCTGTTGAAGGTGTAGGAATAGGGATAGCATTTAGGGTTTAGGGATGAGGGATTAAAGTTGAGGGATGATGGATTAGGGTTGAGGGTTGAGGGATTAGGGTTTAGGGATAAGGTTTAGGGTTGAGGGCCGAGGGATTAGGGTTTAAGGTATAGTGTTGAGGGTTTAGGGATAGGGTTTAGGGTTGAGGGATTAGAGTGAAGGGTTGAGGGATTAGGATTTGATGTTGAGGGTTGAGGGTTTAGGGTTTAGGGTTAGGGTTGAGAGATGAGGGATCAGAGTTAAGGGTTGAGGGATTAGAGTTTGACATCGAGGGTTGAGGGTTGAGGTTCGAGGGTCAAGGGTTTAGGGATAGGGTTGAGGTTGAAGGGATTAGGGTTTAAGGTATAGTGTTGAGGGTTGATGGATCAGAGTTAAGGGTTGAGGGATTAGGGTTTGACGTTGAGGGTTGAGGGTTGAGGTTCGAGGGTCAAGGGTTTAGGGATAGGGTTGAGGTTCAAGGGATTAGGGTTAAAGTAGAGTGTGGAGGGTGTCAGGATTAGGGATATGGTTGGAGGGTTTAGGGATAAAGGATTAGAGTTTAAGGTATAGTATCGAGTCTGTTGAGGGTGTAGGATTAGGGATAAAATTTAGGGTTTAGGGATGAGGGATTAGAGTTGAGGGATGACAGATTAGGGTTGAGGGATTAGGATTTGACGTTGAGGGTTGAGGGTTTAGGGATAGGGTTGAGGGTTGAGGGTTGAGGGATTAGGATTTGACATTGAGGGTTGAGGGTTTAGGGATAGGGTTGAGGGTTGAGGGATTAGGATTTGACGTTGAGGGTTGAGGGTCGAGGGTTGAGGGATCAGAGTTAAGGGTTAAGGGATTAGGGTTTGACATTGAGGGTTGAGGGCATTTTCTATCAAGAACGTGATTATGAGGGCTTGCCCCTTCATTGTTATGCCTATCATATGGTGAAGCATCTGGCAAGCCCTTGTAGGAAAAGGATGTGATCAATGCAAAGGATGTGATGAATCTATAGCAGGACAAAATGCGAGTGCGTTATAACATGCTCACGTTTTGAATTTCTATTGAAACAGTAAAAAAGTGGTTACCCCCCTGATCCAGGCCCACATGCTCTATTTTCTTACTGATTCTGCGCGTGCTCTGACAAAAAAGAAGTGCTTTCATGCTATTGGGAAGTTCACATGCACATTTGACACATTGTACCACCTTTTCTGCTTTGCGAACTTGAGAAGGAGGAAATAACAGTTTTCACACCAAGTTTGATATATATCTATTCAAGTTTCAATTTTTGTAGTGTTGCAATGTTAATTGTGATTCAATTTTAGGAATTTAACATTGAAAAGGAAGCAAGTGGTGAAAAACTCAAATTGTTGAGGAGTTTGATGCAAGAAGATAAAAACACTACATAATTGGGTACTCTCTCCATTCAAATCTTCATTTTTTAGGTATGTCAAGTCTTTACATGCATGTTCTTTAAATTTTTCTTATTTCAGATTGAATTACTTTATCATGCTTTATCATACATGTTTAAAATAGACACATTCCCAATCAAGAAAGCAACCTACAATCTCACATGATGCCATGTATATTTTCTACACTTGGGCTCTTTAATAATTATGTGTAATAAACAAACCTTAACATACCATGATGTCAAACTATACAAGAATAAATCCTTACAACATAAAAAAAATACAATCCCACTATTATCTTGTATTCATTTCTTAGGAACTAATATTGGTCTCTTTATCATGCTACAAAAAAATTCTCTGTCATGCCGAGGAAATGATCAAGAATTAAACCAACACAGAAAGAGATAGAAGCTAAGAATGCAAAGAAAGCAGTGGCTATGAGGGAACTTCGTGAGAAGAGGAAATTGGACACGATAAATGAAGACATACCAATTGAAGAGGAACCACAACCATCACAAAGAGATATGGTATTGGTGGCACAAAGAGAATGCATGCAAAAACTTCGTGGTACAAGAGATTTGAATACCATAGTTGGAGACACATCCTTTACCGCAAGTCAACATGTAGGTACACCATCTACCACATCTCAAGTTGAGAGTACATCATCACTCACATGTGATGAAGGAGGTACGCCATCGTTCCCACCTCAACCTCAAGGTATGTCATCTATTCCATCTTCGATCGAAGGTATGCCATCTAACCCATCTCATTTAAATATTGATGAAATTCCTAATGTTGAGATGAATTTACCTAACTTGACAACACCTAGAATTTTGCATAGAAAGCCAAAGTATTTAATTGATATTGATGAGAATATTTTGCAGCCAATGGAAGGTAAGATTCCAAAACACACTTGTAGAAGATATGCTAATAAGATTTGGAGATTGTTCTTTGAAAAGTTAAATGAGACTGCAAGATGTCAACTATTCGTTGAAATGATGCGAAGTATAAAGTATAGGTCTATCATGAAGATTCTTGGGTTGAGAACATCAGAGGCTTCAAGTGAAAAATCTATTGTCAAGAATCTAATGAGTGCGTATGAGAGTGTGGGTAACACCTCACGCACAAAAGATAGTAATGCAACACAGCGTGTGATTACATCGGCTATAGTAAGTAGTCAAACGAGGAAAGCTTGTCTCATTAGAAAGACAAGTCAAGAATTGAGAATTAATAGGAAAACTTTATCAAGAGCCATTGGAAGACGCCAAAGAATTGAGGACAGTAATGCCAATGAATTATGGGCGTTCTCGGGGAGACTACCACGAAAAGATAAACCAATTGTTGAAGCATTGAGATCACTAATTGAAGACTTTTGGAAGAATTACACAAGGGTATCTCCGAATCAAAGGGATGTGGTAAGAAGGAGAATTGGTAGTCAAAACCGCGAGCCACATCCAAAGCATTTTTTGGATGAGACTCAAACATAGTTTTATGGTAAATTTCTAGAGAAGTATCCTCAAATTAAAATTTGTCAAAGATATTTTGAATTGCTAAAACCTTTCTATGTTAAGATAAATCACACACGCACTACTTGTTGTTGTAGATTACATATTGAATTTTCTAACCATTTTGATGCTTATAGGTCTATATGTTTAGATATGCATACTAACAATGATTTGCAGGGTTGTGCCATATGTGCCCCACCAACATCTTCAAGAGACTTCATATCAAGAATTTTATGTGAAAGAGAGGAAGGTCAAATATTCTACAAGAAATTATGCTTGGATGGCACATGTCATTGTTGCGGTGGCTTGCAACATTTGCCAATATGTGAACATATGGAAATAATACATGCGGTTGTAAATGAACTAGTAGAGTTTGGCAAGTATAAAACAGTGGCATACAATACAAAAGATGGTAAAGAATCAAAGAGGTGTGAATTAGTTATTGAAAAGATTCCAGTGTATTAGTTTATGCCTATATTTCATGACAGCATAGTGTATGAGTATGCAAGACATGCCCATAGAGCTCGATGGTTGGACTTGCAATTCAAGTTATGCAAGGACACATTTCTGGTTGGTAGCATTGTTTCAGTCGTCGACTTTGTAGAGAACTACAGTCTATAGCCACAGCGTGAGGTGCAATCACAATATTACAACTCCACACAGGTTTCTATATTTGTGCACATCACATTCATTCATGTGAATGATGGTACAAAGGATGACAGAAAGATCATAAGGGAGTATAATTTCTATATTAGTGATGATCGCATGCATTCTACAGAGTTCGTGCAAGGTTGCTTTCAGGTGTTCTACAATGATTTGGCTAGAAGGGGCATATCGTTCAGTCAGCATATCATATGGTCAGATAACTGTGCGTCACAACTCAAGAACTCGCAGAATTTCTATTGGCTGAGTAGGAGGCATAATTTTATAGGTATTCAACATATGTGGAACTTTTGTGAGGCCAGGCATGGAAAGGGGAAGCATGATGGTGCAGAAGCATGTATCAAAAGAGCCATAGCATGAGAAGAGTTAAAGTATAAAGACAATGCAAAGTTGACAGATGCAAAATTGATTGTCGAGTGGTGTAATGCTTCCATGGGTCCAGGTAATGAAGGTAAGTCTTTAGTTCATAGATTTTTTTGGTTGATAGATGATACTAACATTGCACCATATGAGGATTGTTGTACACTGACAGGATCAAATGAGTTGCACTCTTTCAGAAGCTCAATTACAGTTTCATGGAGTATCCATACACGAAAGATGTCATACTTTTGTTCTTCCTATACAATTCAAGTCTGGGATAAGTGCGAGTCAAAGGAGTGGGTTGACGAATGGCAGTTAAGTTATCTTAGCCCACTTGACACGTATCGACCCCTGACGGCATTGGAACTAACACAGATGGAATCATCAGTTGACTTTGACCACATATCAGATTTAGTTCAACCAGGTAATATAGGGCACGTATATGCATCTAATTTCATCTAGTTCAACCAGGTAATGTCATCTTACTTTGTAGTGTTTTTGTAATGTTGACTAATTTCATCTAATTTGCTACACATATCAATGTAGGGCATGTATATGTAGTTATTACAGATGAAGATAATGAAGAGGGAACAGATTATTACTTATGTCATTGTGTTGAGGCCAAAAAGAAATTGGAGGCCCCTATTATAGATGGAGAAAACATCGAATACCCTACAGGATCAGTGGTTATTACTGAAACATGGCTTAGAAGGTACCCACATAAGAGTGTTAATATTTGGCTATTTCAAGACTTTGACATGCATCGGAAGATTCTTCATTACTCGAACCTTGTCGTGGCATCCAATGTTCATTTGATAAAGTATTAGGGTAGACCTTTGAACAAAATATTGTGGAAGGTGCGTGAGTCTGACTATGAAGCAATACTTGACACAATAAAGAGTAGAGCAAACTCGGATGGTTCATTGGATTAATTTGTAAGTATTCACATTGATTTTGTAAAGTTATGTTACATTGAGTTGTAAGTATGCACATTAATTTGTAAAGTTTGTCTTTTTTTATTTCCTCTTGCATTTTTACACACATGTACACATTTTTACATCATCATGTTATGCATTTTTGGTGTCCTGCTCCTGATGCGACCAAACTCATAACTCACCCTACTTCCTCTAGACACCATTTGATGATCTCTCCAACACTCTGGATCCAGGGTGCCCAATCATGATGATGACCTATATAACATTCTCCCAAGGTGCTCATAATGAATGAAAAGAAGACCAAGGGCGCCCAAGCTTAATAGACTTAATTCTTTCAATTTTGATGATCCAAACTCTTGTAATATGACATCCACTTTCATGCCTTTAGATCTTCCTTCACATATAGGGCGCCAAATCAAGTTGAAAAATCTACATAAGGGCGTCAAACTGGATGAAAGGAGACATGAAATGCACCTTAGGACTCCATGCTAAGGTTTGAGCCATTAAAGTCTCTTGATATTAGGCGCTCATGATGATGAAACTTAGAGCTTTTTCCTTTCCTATGCGCTCATCTAAGATGTTTGAATGATAAGGAGCACCTCAACCTCTATAATGTACATTGGGCACCAAAATCAAGGTGATTTTAAGTCACTTTGAATCATTTGGGGTCAGTTTGAGTCTTTGAGTCATGTTGCAAAAAAGTGTCAATGTTGTCAAGTTGCACAAAGCAACTTTTGCATTTTTGGTATCCTGCTCGTGATGTGACCAAACTGACTATTCCAATGCGTCTGGATGGGTACATTTACACTAGGCATGGTCCTTTTTTTCACCCAAACATGTCGAAACAGTCTGAGCTACATTGTACTGACGATATCCCTAAAGAGTCCAAAGTGCAAAAAGGTAACAATCTTTGACGAGATGTTACTCAAAAACTGTGTCACTTAGAAACATTCTGTCTAAGGAAACACGATCACGTAAAGTGCCTCTACAATAACCTCTCTCAATTTTTATATCTCTAAGGCATTTGCCCGTGGTGAAAGGTTTTCTGCTACCCCAAAAATCGTCAGAAGGAGGTAGTGTAAAGTTGCAAAGGGGTGTAACTTTTGTCCTGCTCCTGATGCAACCAAACTGACTATTCCAACACATCTGAATGGGTACATTTACGCTAGGCATGGTCCTGTTTTTCACCCAAACATGTCGAAACAGTCTAAGCTACATTGTACCGACGATATCCCTGAAGAGTCCAAAGTGTAAAAAGGCAGCAATCTTTGATGAGATGTTACTTGAAAACTGTGTCACTTAGAAACATTCTGTCTAAGGTATTGCGATCACGTAGAGTGCCTCTACAATAACCTCTCTTAGTTTTTTATATCTCTGAGGCATTTGCCCGTGGTGAAAGGTTTTCTATTGCCCCAAAAATTGTCAGAAGGAGGCAGTGTAAAGTTGCAAAGGGGTGTAACTTTCGTCCTGCTCCTGATGCAACCAAATTGACTGTTCCAACGCATTTGAATGGGTACATTTACACTAGGCATGGTCTTGTTTTTCACCCAAACATGTCGAAACAGTCTGAGCTACATTGTACCAACGATATCCCTAAAGAGTCTAAAGTGCAAAAAGGTAGCAATCTTTGACGAGATGTTACTCAAAAACTGTGTCACTTAGAAACATTTCGTCTAAGGCAACACGATCATGTAGAGTGTCTCTACAATAACCTCTCTCAGTTTTTTATATCTCTGAGGCATTTGCCCGTGGTGAAAGGTTTTCTGCTGCCCCAAAAATTGTCAGAAGGAGGTAGTGTAAAGTTGCAAAGGGGTGTAACTTTTGTCCTGCTCCTGATGCAACCAAACTAACTATTCCAACGCATCTAGATGGGTACATTTACGCTAGGCATGGTCCTTTTTTTCACCCAAACATGTCGAAACAATCTGAGCTACATTGTACCCACGATATCCCTAAAGAGTCCAGAGTGCAAAAAGGCAGCAATCTTTGACGAGATGTTACTCAAAAATTGTGTCACTTAGAAACATTATGTCTAAGACAACACGATCACGTAGAGTGCCTCTACAATAACCTTTCTCAATTTTTTATATCTTTGAGGCATTTGCCTATGGTGAAAGGTTTTCTGCTGCCCCAAAAATTATCAGAAGGAGGCAGTGTAAAGTTGCAAAGGGGTGTAACTTTCATCCTACTCCTGATGTGACCAAATTGACTATTCCAACGCATCTGAATGGGTACATTTACACTAGGCATGGTCCTGTTTTTCACCCAAACATGTCGAAACAGTCTGAGCTACATTGTACCGACGATATCCCTAAAGAGTCCAAAGTGCAAAAAGGCAGCAATCTTTGACGAGATGTTACTCAAAAACTATGTCACTTACAAACATTTTGTCTAAGGTAACACGATCATGTAGAGTGCCTCTACAATAACCTCTCTTAGTTTTTTATATCTCTGAGACATTTGCCCGTGGTGAAAGGTTTTCTGCTACCCCAAAAATCGTTAGAAGGAGGTAGTGTATTAAGTCAAGATGAAAGCCTATTCACTCTAGGCACCTGTTGTGACGAAATCACACATCGCACCAAAGAATCCCAAACATGTGCCTTGAACAAGTGATGCTACAAGTGGTGAACAAAATGGGCACCTTGAAGAATTGAGCCCTCCAAGACATCTTGCAATTGCCTAAAAGTCCAAAATTTACATAAGTGAGTTAAGGCGCCATTTTCCATCTCCAGAGCCTCCTTTGAGCGCCTTAACATGGAGTGACTGTTTTAGTCTATGAAAGATTACGCCTAAAGAATATAACAACCCCTTGAGTCACTAGGATGAATTAAGTTAACAAAATGAACTTCATTGAGGGAGGCGCACTTGTGCATCTAGACAACTCCAGTTTAGCACCTAAGAAAAAGCATGTTTAGAGACACCCCTCAAATGAACCCTCTAGAACCAATAACCATAGCTCAAGATCCATAACCATGAGAAGATAAAGCATTAAAAAATTCATCTAAAGGATGGGAAATACCTCTTAGATGATAGTTTGCCGAGTAGACCAAGAGTGGGGAGTGAGAATGCTCCTCAAAGATACACCAAGCCACAATGACTCTCTTCAATAAGAATCTTCTCTAGGTCCATAATTAACTCACGCCCATATCCAAGTGAAAGTCTCCTTGGTCTTCCTGCTAAAACCTCTAAAGGGTAACCATCTCAACAAGTGTCTCTAATCCCAAGAGAACTCTAGCCTCACCCAAGTCGCGAAGTATGTATGAGAACCTACAACCAATCAATCCATGTTAAGCTCCAAATGCAACACCACATTATCATGAAGCTCCCAAGCACATGACCAATGTACTCAATACCAAGAGAACCAACAAGACCACTGTCAAAAATCCAACTACAAAATTAGGTATCCAAACATGACATCATGATCTAACATCTCCTCCTAGAAGATCACATGCACCAATACAGAGAATTCTAGGGTATTATCTGACCAAAAACATTGATGGGTTCATGCAATGTGTATCATTGATATTTTGCACTCATATTTATTATTAATCCATGAAACTTATATAAGTATCCCTCAATCACAATCATGTCATCATAAACACAAACACAAAGATTTTTTGGAGGATATTTTAATTTTATTAACGTAGTAGTAGAAAGCCTTAATACATTACAGAATATCAATTACATGACACACTTCCAACAGATTTCCATTGTCTAGGGTCTTTAGGGGTTCCAAGTCCTCCAAATATTGCTCCAATAGATCTACATGTTAAAAATAGCCCCTCTCCTACATAATCTTCTTCTAGCAAATTCCCTAAATCTTTTCCATTAGTGTAGAAAAAGAAAAGGATGGGAAACTATAGAGCAAAGTGTGGGAGGACAAGGCTATGATCGAAGGCCTTGCGAGCAACTTTAACAACCTCATTAACTTCTCTAGTAGCTTCTACTACACTTTTTATCACATAGCCATCACATTGTAAAATTGTAACCCCTTCTATATGATAAGACTACAAATATTTAAAATCGTTATTTACCACCAAACTTGCTTTTGAACTATAAGCCTTTCTATATAATAAGACTACATAAACTTAAAATTGTAATATACCACCACACTTGTTGGAGGATTCTAGGTGTAAAGGGAAAATAACAATATTTGTAAAAACTATAAAATACCACCACACTTGTTGAAAATTTAAATTTCCTTCAATATGCTAAGGACAGAGATATCAATTGAAAAATTACCATGCTGCAAAATTTGAACTCCTAAATGCTAAGACTACATAATTTAAAATTTTTGTTTAGCACCACACTTGCCATGGAATTACAATCCCTTTTATATGCTAAGACTACAATGAATCAAAGATGTAATAATTGTTACGATTTTTTATGATCAACAAACCTACCCAAGACCAAATGCCTACAAGCTAATCACAAAACCAAATGAACAGAATAATTGCTATTCTATTTTCAATATTATGAGGCAAAGTTATAATCAGAAACATACATATATATAGCCTCTTGGATGCATGAATCAAGGAGATGACATGCACAAGAGGTATGGGTTAACTCTCAATCACTGTCAATTAAGAGGTAAGTTAACTCAACCTAACAGAGAAGTTAAGAGTTGAACTGCTAATCAATGGATTAGTTCACTCAACTTGACTAAGAAAGAAGTGGCCTTGACTGAATATAGGTGGCACCTAAATATCATCAATCAAGAGTTGATGAGGTAGTGGTGGCACTTGTGTACCTCAAGTCAAAGTGTACCCATGCATTTATTATCTACTTAGGTGAGAATAATTAAAAGTTCATATTATCCTAAGTAAACTTATTAAATAGGTGTAATATCACACTTAGGATATATAATATATCCAAGGTGAATAAAATATTACACCATCACCCCCCATAAGTGCAACTTAGGAGAAATGAGAAATGATAAATGGGTTTTGGCTACTAGGCCATGTTGATGCTTTGATATGCCACAATCAAATCAAGAGTCCTAGGCCTAACTGAAGAATGTGACTATCCAAAACCTAGGTGAAATGGATGTAGAACATGATCCAAAGACAAGGATGATACAACAATAGTGATGGAACTATCATAAAAGAGGATATGATGTCCTCAATGACATCCTCCAAGTATAAAAGATGGGACTCACAAAACAAACATGCAATGTCTATCAAGTACTCATCCCAAGTAGCTATATCTAGAAGATGATGAAGGTCCTACTACACTGAATCACTAGAAGCTCCATTCAAAACAACACTAAACTCTGAAGAAGCAATAGGATATGGAGGAGATGGAATGTCAACACATGTATCTAGAACCCCATTTGATAAAAGAATACCAAGATTCAAATGACTATACTGTATCTCCTCAAAGGTGTCCACACTAGATGCTTGAGTGTGAACATCGACCAAAGGAACATAAATAGAAAAATGTGAGAAGGTGTACAATCTAGATCAATCATTTACCTCCCTAGCTGCAACAATAATATCTCCACTTTGCAAATCTTGAATGAGCACAACATCTAGTGTGAACTCAACACTCTTCCTTGTCCCACTATGTGTGATTTGATAGATAAAAAAGAGATTAGTTGACAATGAAGGTATGAAAAGGACATCATTGAAGGATCTCTTAGTCATGTCAATAGACCCTCACCCATGAAAATGCATATATGTGTTATTACCCATCAAGATATGTGGTGTTAAACAAGTCTCAAATGAAGAAAACATACTCTGTAATGAAGCCATATGATGTGAGGCTCCAAAATCAAGGATCCATCATTTTGATGTAGAATTTGCAATTACAACAAGTGCTTGCCCCTTTTATTTCTCTAACTTTGAATGAGAAGAAGATGATGAATTTGTTGAAGGTAAATTTGTCTTTTTTAGAATATCCTTTTTAGATTTCCTCCAAGGATTTCTAGTGGAGGAAAAATTTCAAACTAGAAATCACAAATTCAATTAGTGTACCTCTCCCAAGCCTATCCAAAAGTCACATAGTACCATGCCTATCCATCAAACACCACAATGCAATCAAAATCCTAACAACATGCCCATGATCCAAGATCAAGTGCAATCATGCAAAGATATTATCAATCACAAGCCTATTAAGAATGAACTAGAGTCTTTTAGTACCATACTTTTCCATCAAACACCATCATTTAATCCATGGCCTATCAAGCCTATCAAAGAAAATGCAAACATCCTATGTAATACAATCAGACTTTAAATATTTGAAGTAGCCATCTACAAATATCCATTCAAACGTGGATTTATAATGCAAGTATGGACGCCATCAATAAAAAAGATTTGTATTAACCAAATATCCTTATAGGCATACATCAATATCTATCGATATAAGTATAACATATATACAAAATAGCTATATAGGCTTACAAGAATGCCATATAGGCATACAATGTCAACTATGTACAATACAAAATATATGTCCACAAATGCCATATAGGCATACAACAAAGGAACACAATAAAAAGTCATTCCCTTCTGGCTGGTGAAGAGAATAAATCACGAGCAGCCTTTGATCTTCTAGGGGATGGAGACGCGCATGTGGGTGGTCTACTACGAACCCGAGGGCTACTCCTCCTATTTAGGTTTTCCTGCATCTTTACCTGTTACAATAAAAAGTACAGACATTAATATATAGAAATTACATGTTATAAAAAATGAAATATTTAACAAAATAATCACTTACTGCTAACATATAATCTATCTCCTCGCTTGCCTCAGTAGCAGGAATAGGCCCTGGTGATGTCATGTCCTATAGAAACCATCCAGATAGAAATTAAACTTCAAATCAATAATCTTTTGATTTTTCAAAAATAGACAACTATAACAATGAATGTAAATTGAAATTTACTAATCTGCCTCATACCCCTGTCAATGCCATGGAGCTATGAATCACAGAGGCCACACCCTGCTCCATTGCTCTATGAACATGGGGAGGTGTCTCCGTAGCCTGCATCATATGGAAATAAAACAACATTATTCAATTACGAAAACTATAATAGTGATGCAAATCATGGCTCCTAACATACACACATGTTCATCTAAACGTAGAAGTACACACAATAAAGCACACAAATCACATACAAAAATTTAGTAAGTGCAATTCATTCATTAAACTATTTATTTTATTACCTCCGTAAAGCTTTGAAGTCCACCACCGCTGGCAGGTGTTGCCATGAAATCTACAGTATTAACCTATTTAACATCCAAAATCAGAAATTAGAATACCATTCATATAATGATGCTATTCACATGTAATATTTATAATTGTTTTCTAGTTACATACCTCGATAGTAGATGATCTAGTGAAAAATACAGGTGGAGAACCACTAAAAACTGCATCGACGCTATGATCCTGAAATTTCATTAAAATCATCAATTTAAATTAGTTAATCTTGTATTTCAAAAATAAAATTTAATAAATTAAATTCAATAAACTTGCTAATATTTACTTGAGTATCAAGGCTGAAAGTCTCACTCAGGAGGGTATCTGTCATCACCATCTGCTCAGCTACAGATGTAGCCTGTGCACCTGCGTCCTGACTGTCCATGGGGTCATAACCACAGGCTAACCCACAAGCCTGGCAAGTATGCGGTGGGACCCTACTCCTCGCACTATCTCCCAACCCACTCTGTGTTGCAAGACCGGCATGCTCTATGATGCTCTGGGTCAAGGCACTAATCGACTGAAGTGTATTGACCTCAACACTCTCCTTCACAATGGAAGGGATAGAAACATGCTCATGGGCTGGTCTGCTAATTACTCGTCTCACTACCCGCTGTGGGTCAAGACGTGCCCCTGGTCTATCTTGTGTTGACCCCCCACCTCTACCCTGGAAGTCCCGCATATCAAAATAGTTTGGCACTTTATTGAGGACAAACTCGCAGTAGAGTTTCCTCAAAAAGTATTGCAGGATCTTATAGGTATTGCATGGAGGATGGTCAAAAACCATCCACCACCTCTGCCCGAAATTGTCCCTTATCACTTGGTTGTTGCACCAATGGATAGGGAACCTCTTGCATGTAATGGGTGGAGGTTGATTTGTTTGTGGGTTTGTGAAAATTGAACACAAGTCTAATTTTGTAATTTATAATTTTTTGACATCTTGGTATGACAACTTGTCTGCATAGTAATCTCTAAACTCTCTCTTTTTATCGGTCCAACTAGTTATTTGCTTGCTAATTGAATCTACATTTGATAACATAGACTCAAGAGATTCGGCAAGCGTTGACCTATGCAAGGTTGAAGTGGAAGGATCTTTCAACCTTGCAATTATATCTTCAATTTCCTTTTTGTTGTTTTCAATTTGCCCCATTATATTATCTTGTGTTCCAGGGGCATGTCGAGGAATGAATGGAGGAGGTTGTTGTTCTGTAGGTATTTCCTCCTCAGGATTTTGTGCATTTTGAGGAGGAGGAGGAGGAGGAGGAGGAGGAGGTGCATTAACATTTCCAGACAAATAACGAAATATATATCAAAAATCAACAAAAACCTACCTAATTAGAAACAAATTCAAACAAAAAAACAAAGATAACTCACCCCTTTGGCGTGCTCGACGTCGTGGCGGCATTTTGGCGATGAATTGATAACTTTTTGTGTTGATTGGTGTTTTGCAAAACGCAAGCGTGCTTTTGAGGGTTTGGAAGCCGTGGGCAGAGGAGAAAACAACAAGAAATGAAATTGGACTGCTTTTTTTTATTTATAGTAAGTCATAACGCGAGTGCATTATGACTTAATTTTTTTTGAAATTAATTTGGCCACTTTTTGGCCCCCCATCTTCTTGCACTTACCCCTAAGTTATCTTAATTAAATGACTCATCTACCCTATCCATTATAAATTATAGTTTAGACTAGGTGATCATGATACTAATAAAATTAGCATAGTGGAATCCATTATTTTTAATATTGCTAAAGCTTTTTACTCAATTCGACTAAATAATAATTACAGTAGCTACCATTATTACTTCACCCCTGTTAAATTTGATTAAATCATTAAATTGATAAAATACACCAATTAATCTAATCTTCTTCCATGTCACGTAGACAAATTTAATCCTATTAATAATTTTTTTCAACTCTTTCCATATCAAAATTAATGCAATTGACAAGGTATTCCTTAATGATATAAATAGAATAATAAAATTCCCAATACTTCCTAATTATAAACAACTCTAAATCCAAAATAAGAGGAATGTACCCTAAGGAAACAATACAGCTTCCTATTTACCCTTAAAATTTCACCTTAAGAATATACGATAGTTCTTGCTAACATTTACATGAGAGATTCCACCAAAGCTAAACATATTAATAAATAGTTAAGAGAACAAAGTTTCTTCATGAGCATAAGGTCATAACAATTGAAAAGAAAAGGAAGGATACACTTTATTCTATTTGAAAAGAATTGTAAACTCTTTACTACTTTACTTATAATCAATAACAATGATCATCTATATACGCAACTGCTATAGAGGTTACGAAACCCTATAAAAAAATGCAAGATATCAAAAATTGGATGATTCTACAACTAGTAAGAGGAAAGAATCTATTCCTAATATAACATTACCAACCAACTCATATCACCAATCCCTCCTAGATGAAACACCTCAGCCCCAAGGACTTCACCATAGAGTAGTCCACTATATTTCTTAAAAGAAAAGAATATGCGACAAGATTTTACTACTAACCTTTTACCCAACTTTTACCAACTAGTTTAATTAATCGATCTAATAATACAAGAGAACATAACATTGAGAGAAATTCATATAGAAATTTGGATACAGACAATACATAATCTCCAAAAGTAAATTTCATAACTATTCAAGAATTTCATAACTATAGTTTCCACTAATAGCATACAAACCACAATTTTGAATTGTTTAGAAGTAATGCTAAAGAGTGGCCTAATTAAAAAAACAAAAGTCATTAATATGTCTCATAACAATGAGGTATCTAGTAATGCTTTAAGGATCTTCTCCTACATCACTACCTTCTTCTTCTTCTTCTTCTTCAATCTCTTCTTCATCTAAGGTTACTACCATAGGTGCTTTAGGGGAATCTTCCTTCAGCTTGGCAATTTCCTTGCGGGAGACTTCCTGCGCATTGTACCCACAACCTAAGGGAAAATCCCTTTTTGCGGATGGTTTAGGTTTTCCTGAGGTGGCCCTTGGTGTCATTGGGTTTACTATTATGGAGGGGCATAGGGCCTTCTTTCTTTTTCTTAATTTGAGATGCCTTAGCATCATGGTGATTGTCTTAGATTCAGAGGGTATGTCAGGATCTATTTTCAGTGCGGCCACAATAGATTCTTTATCTTCTTGAGTTTGTTTAGGATCCATAGATCCCAGCAGCATGGTTGATTTGGGCTTGAAGATGGTTAGACCTTCTCTTTGGTGCCATCCTACACCAACACAAATTATAGTTAGGTTACTACTCAAGTTCCCTAGAGTTCCCAAAGTGTTGGAAACCTAGCTCTGATATCTAATCTTTTATTTACTCTTTCTCCTTCCTTTTAAATGATTTAGCCAACTTTGCAAATTCATGAACTTGCCAAAACATTTCTTTTTTCAATTTTATTATTTCTTCCTCCACTCCTTTTTGGAATTTTGGCAAGTCTATGAACCCATGAACTTGTTGAAATGCTTGTCCTCTTTTCTTTATCTTTTGGCATTTTGGCAACTTTACAAAGTCACGAACTTGTCAAAATACCTAATCTTCATCATCTTTGTTCTTCTCTTTTGGCCTTTTGGGCCTTTGACAAACCTTATCTAGAACCTTTTTGGTAGGTTCTCTAGTTTGTGAACCTACTAAAAATCTGAACACTTTGCTTTGCCTTCTTCCTTTTTGGTGATTCAGGCATTTTGATAACTTGAGAACCTTTTCAATAGGCTTGACAGTTTGTAAGCCTACTGAAATGTTGAAACATTTCTCTTTTTGACTTTCTTCTTGTTGCTTTCTTCGGTGTTTTATGTGACTTAAGAACTTATGAACCTTTTCAGTAGGTTCATTGGTTCACAAACCTATCAAATCATTGAAATATAAGGTGTTTTGAATTTTTCGTGGGTTCACAAACTGGTGAACCTACTAAAACATTTCTTTATTTAAAGGATTCTTAAAGGCTATCAACATGGACAAACAACTAAAGGATACATGGGAAACAAGTAAACATTGAGCAAACATATTGAATCAAAAGGGTCTCATTGAAGATCTCTTAGATCGAATATAATCAATGGGTAGAGCATGGCAAGGAAACAAAGGGGTCACAAGACTTAGGATATTTCTCAAGATTTAATTATTGTGGATTCAAGCTCCAACAAGTTGACCTAGCTTCTTAGCATTTCTTTAGAGGGAATTCTAGCCACAAAATAACCAACAAGGGTGTAGTTTTCAAGCCATGCACATGTATTTTCAAAATCTTGAGCAAGATAAACAACATCAAGAATATGTCACCTCATGAACCAATTTCATGATGAACTTGTAATAGTTATTTGGAGTCATTTCCTACATGTTCAAGCCAACAACCCCAGCATCAAATGCTAGGCCACTTTGGTTGGCATCCATGTACAAATAAAAACTACCTATAGATGATGGAAACCAAGAAAAACTACAATAAATGTAAAGATCTAATACTATAGATAATAGTCTAAAAACAAGGGTGACAAGGACAAGGGGATAACATGGAAAGGAGCATACCAAGCCTAAACCTTAGCAGAGTCTCTTTTCTTCCTCCCTGTACACTAGATCTCTTCTCTTAAAAGGGTACAACACCCCATTTTTTTAAAAACAAGAAATAAAAGAGACCATGTGTCTTGAGCTACACATTCATTTTAGGATTCAAATGCACCTCAAAATGGAAATAAATGTAATGGTAAAATTTACACACCCATGCCATTTACCATTTATTTTTGTGCCTATTTTGAGATAATATCTTGATACACATACATAATGACAAATGGCATGATATTGTGTGAAGTTGGGTTCATTCCCCTAGCCTCTTTATTCATCTACACATAGACATATCCCATACCCTATCAATTTACACTCTTATACATTCATCTTATCTACCTAATTATTACACTTATCTTTGGATCAACCTCCATTTATTCATTTACCACTTGGATATAACCATTATTCTATTCCATCACAAGTCCATGGATGCAAGGGAGACCTTATAGTCGTGAACTTGTCCCTTTCCAATTTAAATTTCAAATTTCAAATTTGGCTAAATAGTGTCCTTCACCCTTCTACCTTGAGTTGAATAAACACACTTTTGGTGCAATTTTATGTTATGTGATAATATTTAGCGACATTCAATGTGTACTCATTCTAATAATCACCTAATCTATTAGTCAAGTATTCAATCATTTTAGAGAGCAACCAATAGTGGCACATTTTTGGTTTGGCATAATAATAAGAGTAAAGAATCTACATCTTAGGCCTTGTTTGCTATTTTTGATATTGTTCAATTTCATGGGATTGATCAAGTCTTGGTGCCCTTACAACTCAATCATGCAATAACCTAACAAGGTGATTCAAGAGGTTTCACAAATAGTTCTAGTTGTGGTAACATTGAGACCATCCTAGTGGATTGTTTTTGAAGGCAAAAGACAATTGAGATGGGGGTGAATTAGTTGTATCAAAAAATTCAAACCCTTATAATTAAAATCACATCCGCATCAATTCACTTAAACCCTTAATCTGTTATGAGGATTAAACATGAAAAATAGATAACATAAATTTAAACACATCAACACCATGCACAAGAGAACACTATATTTTTACATGGAAACCCCTAAAAGGGAAAAACCACGGTGAGGATAAGCTCACAATATAATGTAGTAACAAGATTGAATTACAAAGGCTCATTGCCAGAAGGCTCACTGCCCAAGACAAAGAATGGTCACTACAATAAGGCTCACTAACCAGAGGGTTAACCAACCAAAGGGCTCACTACCCAAGGACTCACTGTCCAAGTGGACTCACTGCCCACTGAGAAAGAGAGATAGAAGAGAAGGATGGCTCACTGCCAAGATTTGAACTGATATAATTGCATCAAACATATGCATGGAGTTCAGTTCCAATGAAGCTCAATATACATCTCAACACACACAACATCTTCACAACAACACTAAAAATAGTAGACACCTTCTACTCACTGCATCTGATAGCCTAACGCATGAAAGCTCTGACTACATTGATCAAATTCACATCACATCATCATATACACCACACACACATGCATCCATGAATCCTTGACACTTATTTATACCACCATTAGTCTTGAAAACATTCTCCAAGGTCAGCAACATGATCTACAACCCTTGAAATAATCTCCAAGATCGGCAAACACACAATATTTGAATTAGGTATGAACCTAAACATTCCATGGCACAAAGGAATGAAGGAAAACCAATTTATAACTTAGCTCAGACCTAAATCCATCCAAGAATGCTACTCAACACTCACATAATCGCCAAATCAATTTTATAATCAACTTTAACATGTCCAAGGTCGGCTAACCAGCATAAACATAAGAAATTCTTGATCACACGCTTCCATGATCAAAACCATAACTTGCAGACCATACATAAGGCTTGAAAACAATCTTGAAACATCCATGAATAACTTGGAGTCACTTGAGAACCAACAAATTCAACCACAACAAATTTCACTTGAAGACAGTTCACAGACTGTTTACAAACAACACTGTCAAACTCCGCTACATAAGAAATGACTTTTCAGAGCACCAAATCACAAATCCTCAAAAATGAAGATAGATGAGGATTGTATAAACACATATCTAGAATTGCAGCACCTGAAACCATACTACGGAGAAATGTAGAGCAAAACACTTTTGCCCAAACAAACTACAAACACTGTCAAACACCAAGTTCTCAAACTAGTGAACATAACTTTCACTGTACAGTAATCTGGAGCACCAAATTCTAGATTTAGCATCTTCAAATACTTCTCAGAAACATATCCAAATTGTACCCTTAGATCTCCAATATAGAAGAAATGCGGAGCAAAACTCGAACAATATTCTGTAAGTGAGAAGACTCCTTCAACACACCGTTTCCAATATTGATCATTTTTTTCTCAAAAGTACTTGGAGACTTAATATCAGGAGCATATCCTTAACATCTTTGAACAACACTTCTACACAGCAACCAAATCACCTTTAGCAAGACAACTTAATCAAACAACAACTTCATCAGAAGACACAGTTGACACCAATGACAACAAAAGCATGTTGACATCAATGACAACACTGATTAGCACATACTTGCAACAATTGAAACACCTATGTGGCTACTTATTAGTTATATTATACACCAAAGCACCTCCCAAAAGTATTTAAGAACATAAAGACCAACCTACAATCTCTAACAAGTGTCATGTGCATAGTCAAGTAGTGGCACATAACATGTTGCATAGAGATAAACACAACTATGTTAATCATACTTCAACCAAAAAATATAGTTTATATCATAGCTAACAAGGTCTAGTAAACCTTCAAGCCAAACCACAAAGTCCAATTTAGAAAGATTCTTATTGCATCATCTTAACTATCACTCTACAATCTTCAAATGATATAGCCGATGTGGCAACCAAGGTGGCACTAGAAGGATTGTAGTATGTTAAGTCATCTAATATCTCATCAAGGACAAATTAATAATAAATTTAGATCTACAACCATCATGCAATGAGACTCAAACATAGGAAATGGTTCCACTTCCCAAGAGGACGATTCACTTCCTAGTGACTCTTGGGCTCCACAACATGCATCCATGTAACTTTTATATACATATTTCTATAATAGTTTGGGCAATTGATATCAGACATATGATAAACAAACATAGACCTTTCTCAAGGGTATATCATGTATAGAATGAATGGTTGAATAAAATTAAATTCACTTTTTTAGTTCTATATCTCTTTGTATTTGCTTTGCATAATTATTTATAATCTTTTGTATACACCATAAGTCATCTAAATATTCATTTGGAGATTTATCCACTAGCATTCTCATCCCGAGCTCTAGTTCAATGGTATTAGAGTGTTTTTTTCTAGATCTTGCATGTCCTATTGAATGTGATCAATGTACATGAGCATTGACATCAAATCCTATGACACTTTAGACTACTTACCAGCCCATTCCAAGATGACCAAACCCATATAAGAGGAGACGCATGTGTAATGATCAAGAGTGATATTGAAGAGGTGCTCATGGACTAATAGAAATCCATGTTCAACTATTAAATATAAAGGTCCTAAAATAAGTGGTTCCATCAACCTCGTCTTCAAGAAGAGCTTTTGGGAATCAAGCCCCCATAGGTTTCAAGTAAACCTAGACATGCTTTTGTTTGAGGGTAAAATCAATGTTGGTGTTGTAGATAACTAGATAGAGTAACTTAGTTAGATTCTTAATTTTCCATATATGACTTCTCTGATGAAGAGAAGATTAAGATTGCTCCCTAAATGTTTCTTCACCTATCAAACAATGGTAGCAAGCCCATGCACTTTGGGATAAGGAATTGACAAAGAGAAAATCTAAACCAACCTGAGACCAATTTTTTTAAGCATTCAAAGATGAGTATTATCCTTAAATATGATTATGCTAGTCGCTACAAGCAATTGTTATAATTGTAGAAAGGAAATAACCAATCAACCTAGGCCTACACAAACGCCTTCCCCAAACTCTATGCAAGGATAGACTCATTTGAGTTAAACATCATTGAATTTTGAAGTACCATACTGGCCTACACCTAATTATGCAATCTAGGATGAAGTTAATCAAAGTCAAAATGATGGGAAAGGCCTATCACTACATAGAAACCATTGATGAGGAGTTCAAGTGAGAAGCAACCAACTTGATAAATAGGACACTAATTGTGCACAAGAACAATTTGTCCAAGACAGATAATTCATGTGATACACACAAGAGTTGTAGTCGTTCTAGTATTGAGTGTCATGCTCAAAAGAGCTGACTTATAAAGGAAAAATTAGAGGATGTTGATGACATGCCCTCAAATGGAATCATTGACAGAAATACCAACATCCTAGTCAACACCACATAAGCAACAACCCTCTTACATAGGGAAAATGAAGTAGAGTGGCTATCTAATCATAGATGTTTGTGAAAGCAAAGTCACTAGAGTTTATATGATTAATTGTGGTAGCCTAAAGAGCCAAATTTCTTGAATAATCATTAATAAATTGAAGTTCCTAGCCATGTCTCATTTGCAGCCCTATAGGATGACTAAACTCTTGCAACACCCATGGTATATGTGCCATCTCTAATATCACTCCTCATATTCTATTCATCATTTTTAAGAGGAAGCAACTTGTGACATAGTGGTAATGGATGTCAATAAAATACTCCTTGGATATCTTTGCATACATAGTCTTATGTGAACATACAATGTCAATCCTTTCAATGTAGTTGTGATAGCGAGAAACAAGAGATACCAAATTTTTGAAGTAAATTCATGCTCAACATGTACTACACTGACTCTAAAGAAGATTGTGTCATATAGCTATAAATACTTGGCATTTTGCACCTCATCTCTAACTAAGACTAATATATTCTAGAAAAGATAGATCAAGTTCAAGAAACTATCTTTACATAGAATTGTTTTATGCTTGTATATGAAGTTGTCAAAAAAGTTTAGCTCCCACAAAAAACCAAATCATTCAGAAAGTAGTAGCTAGAAGTCAAGGCTATAAACCTATTTCTTAGACTCGATGCAATCATGACTATTGCTTCACAAGGAGGGGTGAATGATCTAAGAGGATTCACTAATGGTGATATCTATGGTAACACCTAGGTTATTTTCATGGCTTGCAGAAAATATGGAGCTACTTTTCAAGTTTGTGGTACAATAGAGCACCTCCCAGAGGCTCACGGGAACACAAAGACCAACCTACAATCTCTAGAAAATATTGTACATACTCCAACAATGGTGCATAACACTTGTCATATAGAAAAATACACCTACAAAAATCATACTTAACCCAAACACTCTATAGTTTCTACCATAAATTTTGTAGGATCTAATACACTTCTAGGCCAAATTGTCACTTCAAATACACAAAGCTTCTTACTACATCCTAAGTGTCCTTATAGTCTTTAAAGTAGAATTGAGACAACCGCCAAGGTGGCACCCATAAGGCTCATGGTATGCCAAGTCATAGGGTAAATGCACAAAGTTGGGCTGGACTTAAGGTGGAAGTTTCAAACTTAGGAAAAAACATGAAATTGAGAAAAGTGAAACAAGATCCCATTTTTCTTCAGGATCTCGAACCAAAAGCAGAATCCCATTTTCTAGAAACGGGATCCCGTTCTAGAAACAAGATCTCATTTTGTAGAAACGGGATCCTATTTTGTACAAATAGGGTCCCGTTTCATAAAGGGATAAAATATTAACAAAAAGAAAATGGGATCCCATTTCTTAAAATTTGAATTTTTGGCCCATTTTTTTCTATGGGTTTCAAGTTAGAAAAAAGGCTTGGGGAGCTAACCCTTAGCTTTGTACCTGCTTTGACCTGTAACTTGAAGGTCATATAATTAAGTGTCAAAAGAAAATAGTGACTTTGGGCATATGTCTGAAGACCTTTTTTGCATAATTTTTTGAGAAAATTAAAACCCATTATAGATGAGACAGTGTATATTCCAAATATGTAATTCTTTTTACAATTGGATTATTTTTTCTATTTTTCAATTAATTTTTGATGAAATAGGTCCATAAACTTAAATTATCAGGGTTTTTTAGTATTTTAATAACTTTTTATTAAAATATTTTTTTGAAAAACAAATTGTACAAAAACGTACTTCAAACATTTCTTTTCAATTTGAAAAAAAAATTCAAAAAATGATAAGTTTAAGTCATCTTATGCGTGACATACACGACGATTTTTTAAAACACCAAGTATGGCCAATAAAAAATTAATAAAAAAATATTCAATAAAAAATTACAAAAAATATGAAAAACGTGCTTCAGTGAATTACAAATCTTTTCCCAAAAGGATTTAGAAAAATATGATTATTTAGGTCAAAATATGGATGACATACATGTGCATGGTATAGTAAAAAAAAATGACTTTTAAATAGTGGTTTTTAGAAAGGCCTATTGAAAATCAATTTGTATCATTTGGGTATTCAAATAAATTACATATTTAAAAACTAGACTCCGAGTACTACATTTTATGATTAGTGACTTTTTTCAAGATTCCATCTCTAAGTACTTCAAATTTCAAGGTCAAATGTGACAAATTATGAAAATCAGGGAAAACACTTCCACTTTTTGGCCAAAAAGTGGACTCAACTTCTTGCACACACCCCATATGTTAGTTGATTAGGGATGCACCAAAAATCAATTTAATAGATCAATAATAATTGAGAGATGAGAGTCAAACATGGGAGATGGTTCCATTTCCTATGAGAATAGTTCGACTTCCTAGCAACTCTTAGCCTCCATGGCATGAATCCATGTAACTTTTTATGTACATATCTTTATAACATAGTTTAAGCAATTAATAGGAGATAAAAGATAACTAGCCATACACCTTTCTCAAGGGTATGCCATGTATAAAATGAATAGCTAGATAAAGTTGCATTGACTATTTTAGTTCTATATCTCTCATTCTAGTTTGCATAGTTATTTATAAGCTTTTGCATATGCCATAACTCATCTAGATATTCATTTGGGGAGTTTTCTATTGAGATTCTAACCCTAGGCCCTAGATCATCAAGTATTTATTAATACCATACATCCCAAACTCTTAGAAAAGGACAAGCAAAGAACTATACATTAGACACAGTTGTAGAACAAAATCCTATAGATTGTCACCTAATGTATTTGAAGCATAGGCACAAATCTATAATCATAAATATGTACCGTACCCATGAACTTGTCTTCTGATAGAGAAAATCTATGAAGTGCAAAATCCCAAATAGTTCTACTAATAGAGAGGCATTGTCCTCAAGATCTGATACAATACTAGATCGCATCATTCTTCCATTATCAAACTAAGTACTATCTTCAATTACATTTACTTTCCTAATTTATCTGTTCAAAATCATCACATCGTTATCCCTCAACTATAATTAATTAACTTAAACTTATTTATATTTAACTGATCACATTTACTTAATTAAACTTAAATTAACGTTAAAAATATTTATTTTCCTTTTTAAAACTCATTACAAATATATATTCTTTTGCTTTGTTTTATATTGAACAAAACAATAATAACACCAAACCAAAAACAAAAGGATTATGATGTTTTAGTGGTTTGTTTTCTTCTTTAGTTTGGAACTGGTTCTGCTCTGTTTCCCTGTCCAGGGTAAGTTATTATCAGGATTTTGATGTAATGCTGATCTGATTGTACTTTTCTTGTATGTACCGGACCCTTTTCCTACTCTACTTAAATATCATCCACTTCAATGGTCAAACAATCAATAGCAATTTTACACCTCATTCACAACAAAAAGTGGTAAATATTTGTCCTATTTTTATTGGTCCAAATTAACCTTTGACTGGTGAAGTAGATGATATTTAAGAATAACCGCTAAACTTAATAAAAAACATAACTACACTCATACACCAAAAACTTCACAAACAACGACCAATACAAAAATGCATACAAAAATAGCTATATAACCAGCTAGCTGAATACACATAAAAAAAGAGAGTGATCTTTTGCCTCTACAGAAACTTAAATAAAATATGAAAAACCTTTACAAAAAGCTTTCCACCACAACGGACAACATGCTTTATTCTTGGACGTTTCTCGAATGTCTACCCTTAGCAATATTGCCTTTTTATTCCATCTGTGCAACTTTGGAATCAATGCCAACTATCCTTCAAATATAAAAATCAATGGTTAGCTCTCGAATCCCATCCACGACAATGGAGAGGCTCATAAATATGGCGGTGGAGCAAATGAAGGAGAACAGCGAGTCGGTGGAGGAGGTGGATGTTTTGGGACAAAATTAGACTTGGCTCCGTTGGATCGTGGAGTCGGCGGGACTGGAACTGTTCTCCTTGCACTTCGATTTCTCCATTCCCTACTAGTTTTTGTAATAGACACAAAATTTCTTAATCCATGGTTTTCACCACCACCAAGATCTGAAACCAAAGAAAAAACCTAAATCTTATCAGCTCTTATATCATATCATACTCTATATCCATATAAATGAAAAGACAATGGATTAAGATATTATGCCTGTTGTTAGTGTGGATTGTTGTGATGAAGACACAATGAAAAGCAATAGCAGAGAGCATATGCAAAAAACACACTTGAGAGACGAAGAATCCATGGCCCCATTCTTGTGATCTGCACAGGAAAACAAGTTTGTGATTGTAATTTGTAGGCCTTCATATCATCTACTGGTTGTCTTTTAATGAGTCTGACGTTGTCAGACGTCACTATGATACATTGGAATTTGAAAACAATATTTTTGTCCTCATGCACTGTTTAAAGTTTCTGAGCTGCTTAGATACATACATATTTTCGCCATTAGGTAATATCTATCATGAGAAAGGTTTGTGTGGTCCATCATCCAATCACTTGTTTACTTGTAACTTGGAGCCTCGGAGTTTGCAGTGTGGGTAAGTGCAGAGAAGCTCACAGCGAGGTTCGATGGTTGTCTTGTAGCGTATTTTGATATTAATGGAATTATAAATTGAATTAAAATATACTATTATATATATAAAGAGACAACCTAGTTAATTTGCACATGTATGTGTGATTGACTAAATGTATTGTTTATAGGATAGAAATTAGTGAAATAACTTTTATTGCAAAGCAGTAGAAAAATAACTAAAACTAAAAATCATGTATCATAGCTCAAATTCTATCCTGCCTTAAGATAGTATATAGTTAATATATTTGTTGATGTTATGGTGGTGGATAAATGGACAATGGAGGAGGAGATAAGTGTGAAGATGATGAAGGGTAACCCATCCACATCTATGGCACCCCAATTACATTCATACTTACATTTTTTCTTAAGACTCTTAATTTGCTTTTCTCTCTTTTGAGAAAACTATGTGGCTATCACCCAAACTTGTAGAACAATTTTGCCTCCACAAGCTCAACTATATATAAAGCCATTTGTCACACAAAACATTTGAAGTTAGAGAAAAAAAGAAGACTCTTGAATGATAATGTCTAGCGGCACTAACATCACATCTTCACATGGTAAGTTTCAAGAATAGGTACAACAAAGAACATTCCTTCGTGTATTGCCTCTTCCAGATAAACTCTCCCCATGTCAAAATTAGTCTATATATATTTCAAATCTTTTCCAAGGTATAAATATTTTCATGTCTAGTAACTTAGATTTTGGGATGAGATAAAGGATATGCTCCATCAAAAGCAACTACGTAAAGATTTCTGGTTAGAGGAAGAGTGGATAGAAGTGGGGAGTTTCTAGAGGATTGTGGTGGATCTCCTAGATAATGCTAATTACTACTATTGAACAAGCATGGGGACACTAGCCACTACCCTATGCTATCAAAAATAAGAAATGAAAACTACAACATTTAAACAACACATGCCAAGAAATGAGATATTTAGAGGTTGAATATAAGAAATGGTTCTTATGCATATACCTTTCAAAAATTCAAATATCGGCATAGTAAAAATAAAATACCAAAAATATTATATATTATTTTTCAATTTAAAATTCTTTTAATTTTAATTTGATAATGGGTGGGAGATGGTTGTTTTATGCTCTGATGCCATGTACTATTTGACATGTGGGGAAGCAATTCTAGGTACTCATTTCAATTTAAGTTTTATAGCGTACACAAATCAATAGTGGAGTTATGTTTAATGATGGCAATTTGTTGGTGTGCCATATCTTGGTGGTTGGAGAATTTTTTTGGATAGATGGCTTCCGATAGCAGTGTGAGAGGTGGTAGACTAAAGCAGTCGGGAATGATGAGGGGGTCTAATATGGGTGGAGCTAGTGGGAAGAAGACACGAAAGAGGTGGGTTTTAGGTGAAGAGATGGTGGTGGATTTTATGGCATATACTGGAAGGGAAATAAAAAAGCTTGAGTTACATTTGTGGGTTTTTAGAATTTGGGAGTTGGCCAAAGATATTGATGACACTCCTAGTGTTGGCATTTGGGAGGCAATGTTGAATTTGTTGTTAGATCCTAGACACACTTGTGGTAGGAATTCTATGTTTGATGTCGCTCAAACATTCAACTATGTCTGCATGCTCTCAATGGTAGTTGACTTGTTTTTGATACATGATGATATTGAGGATGTGGTACACTAGGGAGAGGTGTATTTTAATTATATTTTAGAGCACTTGTGTGTGGCTAAGTGTTGCCAAGTCTATTTGCAATGAGCGGTAGAAGAGGTGGTGAAGAGTTTAAATGTGGTGTTGTCAATGGAAGTGGTTGCGGCAGTCTCTAACTATTGTGACAATGAGGCTTTAGAGGAGGATATTGGGTCTCCTACAACAAGTAATTTCTATGAAAAATGTTGAAGATATAATTGTGTTTATATGTCTGGGCCAAAGGAACCTATGTAATTTGCCTCGATTCTATTAATTATGACTTTGATTATGGTGGGTGTAGGTAGAATGCATAAGGCTTTTCTTGGGGGGTAGTTGAATATGGCTATTTACTAATATTTTTGGCATGGTGTCCCCTATGGCAACGAAAAATTGGTTCAAATTTTGTTCAACTCCTGGGCCTTACCAGGTTTTTTTTTAATCCGTAAAATTGATATATATATATATATATTAAGATTCAAAAATTTACATTAAGAGAGGCTACCATAGCCAAACTACTAGATTTTTCTTTTTGAATTCCCCCCAAAATTGACCACATAGGGTCCTATGCTGATAGGAAAAGGCCTCACAGGACTAGAGCATACCCAAAAATGGCCTCATAGGGCCCATAAACCTTTCTTTACATATTACACCTTAATGCCATATGCTTTAATCCTGACCAGACCGAGAGGGAGCAGATTCTATTGATATTAAAATGGCATCTAGCCATGAGCAAAAAACCTATAAACCTTGGACTGGAAACACAGGGCATGACGGTGGATAGAATAAACCCTCAAATTAAATATTAACCATGAGAAAAGGCTTGAAAATCATGAGCCCATTCAAACTGACCTTCTACTACTTCTACCTACACCAGCTTCTTGAGGAAAGATACCCCTTCTCATCTTGTTCTATGTGCTCCAATAGGCCCAGTCCCTCGAGGTCGAGAAGAAAGGGGTATGGTTTCACAACTTTATTGGGGTCCTGCACCAGGGGGATGTCTGTTGGCCGGGGCCCTCCTACACCAGAGAAGACTGCATTGATTATTTCTTTGAGACCAACCAGAAGCTCTGCCTTGAAGAGTTTGGTGACCAACAATTTTGTGACCTCCTTGGGGCTTCCTGTGTTGAGCATTGATGCTAGAAATCACGAGGCTATGCTGGTATCCACTCTATAGAATTCACCTCCTTCTAGAAAACATCTTCCCAGAATGACCTTGACCGCTGCTATTGTCAGCTTGTCATTCAAGAGCAAGATTCATTTTAGCCTTTGGTCAATGACCACCCCTTTGAAGGCCATCTACCTCACTGTGCTCTCTAGCTAGATTGGAGTGTCTACTGCCAGATTTACAAGTCCCTCTAGAGTAATGCATGCCACGAATCTCGATCCACCTGCTATGAGAGCTTGGGAGCTGACACTTGCAAACTTATTTCAAATGGGAATGAAAGCAAATGAGGGTTTGCAGGCTAATAAATGGTATGTGAGTAATGGTGTTTGCAGCACCTCTCCCTCTGCCGCTCATGTCCCATCATATACCAAGATGGCGAATGAAGACATTGTGATATTTCCTTCCAAGAAATAATGAAACATGATTACATTCCCCTTTGTAGATTTGAGCTGCGTTCGTGTGATGATGTTTAATTAACTGCCTCTGACATTCTTTCCATATGTATTTATTCCTCCGTATCCTGCAATCCTTCCTTCTTTCGTGTCGAATGGTGGCAATAACTAGCTGCTCTTTCCTCTCCCTACTTAGTATGATTGCCACATCTTCATTGTTCTTCATGCCACTCTAAAGGAATCGACCCTTCCACATCACTTGTGTGGATAGGGTGCCCGCCCATCCATCCATGGGCCTTACCAAGTTTATTAACAAAACAATCTTTTTAAATTTAAAAAATGTAATTATAAAAATTATATTTTTATACTTATATTTACATCAAGTTTTTATAAATGATTTTTCAAAATTTAAAAATTATTATATATATATATATATATATATATATATAAAAACTTTTTAAAATATTTAACTAAATTTTATTTTATAATTTTTAAACAAAAATAAGATTAAACACTAAACAAGATAATGAAATATAACTTTAAAAACTAAACCAATTAAAAGAGAGAAGTTCGAAACAACCTTAAACTTGTAGGATTTTAGTTACCTAAAAATTCCTTGCCATGAATATTATATATGATGGGTTTAAATGCTAAATGTAAAATACAAGGAGAAAACATTTGAGGAAAATGCATAATGCATGAGAAAGGGTAGGATTTAATGGATGAATGTAAAGAAATCCAAGCGTTGCTAACATAATTTGTGGCAATGTTGCCAACTGTAAAAAGGTGTGTGACATGGTTAGAAATGGTCACTTATAGTGGAAAAAAATATTTCACATGTTAAGATAGGAAATGAAGCTTCGTCATCACATTTCTGGTAACATAACCACTACCTCACCAAAGGTAGGCCTTGTCAATATTTGCTATACTAAAATAATTTGAGTGTGTGTATATATAGAGGGGGAAAGATAGAGTTATGGGTGACATGATAGGGAAAAGAGTGGTGCAATAAAGGGATATTTGGGTGACATCCTCCTTCACTAGTTTCTTGGCTATAATTTTGGCCACACATAAAGATAAATAGTTTCCTAATTATGTTGGAGGCTGTCACACCCCAAATTTTGACTATGTTTTACTTTTTACTTGTATGTAATTAGTAGATAATCTTGCATGGATTAATGATGTGATGTTTAGTGAAAATGTCAGGATAAATCAATGATTTCATAAGTTTGAGTTTATATGCATAGAATTTAGACATGTGATTATATTATATCAAGATTATTTATTCATAATGTATATGGATTAACTAACGATACACTAATCCTAGTTTGGTGATTGTAAGAGGTAACCATGAAATAGGTTCCCACCCTCTGAGAAAGAGAGGGAGAGCATTGTTGGAGAGAAGTGAATAGACATATGGAAAGGAATAGGTTGTTTCCATCTAAGTCATGTGCTTTTAATGTTTAGTGAACCCTCGTCGAAATTAGTAAGTTGTGATCGACCTATTTGGTCAGAGTTGGTGTTTTGACTTAACAATTATTGATTTGATGTCAAGATCCATTAGTGTAGGTTTTGTCAAAAACCAAGTCAAGATAAAATGACCATCAATAAGATATGGTCAATAGACATTAATTTTCCTTATGTGTTATGAATATAGTCTATGAACTATTATAAGGATTTAAATTAGAGGTTAAATTACTTTATTATCGATGATTTCTGATAAGTGTTCCATTATGATAACTTAACCATTCTTTGGTTTTTTTCCAAGATACAGAGGGGGGAGAATACCTTGACCCCATTCTCATATCCTTGCGAATGTTAGAAATGATGTATGTAAGTAATGGGTGCTTTTAACTTCACCTTGTGGCTATATATATATATATATATATATATATATATATATATATATATATATATATATATATATATATATATATATATATATATATATATATAGTAAACTAGAGTTAAATGTTCATTTGATGAGATTCGGTTTTAGAGGCCTAGGGGTTGCTCAAGGGTTTGTCTATAATCCTCCATGAGCATCCTATTTGGGATCCTCTCCATGCTTTGGAATCCTTCTTTGTTTCTTAAGTTGCATTGGGTAGAATAAATTGATTGTTGGTGTGTTTTGAATTTTTTTTGTTTTATTTTAACAGAGCCTTGTTGTTGTATTGTGAAACATTTGAAAATTTAAAAGTACATTCCTTCATATTCCTTTCCTGCCCTCGCCTTCGCGTCACCTTGGTGTCAACCTCAATGTGTGGATGTGCAAATATCGGTCGAGGATTGTACCGTGCTGGCATTCACATTTAATGTGTAGAAATAAAACTTGATGGAGAAGCATTCGGAAGGGGAGATAGATAAACTAAGGAAAAATAGCAGAAGTTACAAAGAAGCCCTTAAATATGATAATGCTGAGACACTGATAGAAAATATGGGCTTCTCGGTCAGGCATACATTTGGAGCCAATGGTAGAATCTCTGAAGAAGGGAGTGCGAAAAGTGAGGTTAGAGAAGAAAAACAAGGTGAGTTCTCTTATCTGCCGAGGAACGTGTCCTTGTGCCCTAATGAAGATATGTAATATCTAAAGTTATAATAACTCTAAAAATCCAGTTTTACCATGAAGTAAATTTTGAAAAGGTAAAAAGGTAGAAATTTTCTTTTTATTTTTCAAACATTGAAGTTAAATCAACAACTTATTTAATAATCATGCTGGCACTATGATACACAATGGGTCTATTCATTTTCAATGGTTTAACAATATGATATATTATTCAAAAGGAAAATTTCAAAATAAGAACTTACCAAAGAGCACTGCATCCCGATTGTCGACCTCCATATCACAAGCCTCGGCTAACCTCTGGTTGAAGAGAGAGAAAGCATCTTCGAAGATCTTTACCTCCATCTACAGACCGATGGTCTCCCGCACACCTTCCTTACCAGAAGTGGCCCTACCCTTCACGAAGAGTATAGACCTAGGATGTCCTATGATATTTGCCATCAAAGTACTGGTGGTGTATCCTATGTAACATTATCGATCATACAACCCTAGATACCCTCTAGCTGAGTATGATCATCCCAATAGGTTACATCATTCCGAATAGGGTGAACTATGTTTATATCTATAGTTTATCAATTCTAATTCAGTCTTTATGTCTTCAACAGGTTTCCAAATATTGTCTAGGTTCTATAATCCTTACAGATTAACTTTCCATACAAGGATTCTCATTGCAACTTTGCAATACCTAAGATCCAAGACTTATTGACACTTGAAGGGGTTTAAGTTGATTCATTACAACTAAAATGGTTACCTTACCCAGGTTAAGCATCATAGTCAAGGCAATTGTCTCTTTTCACAAATAAGATCTAATAAACATAGCTAGGGTCCTTACCCCTTCATTTAGTTATTCTAGACACAAACTTATCTATACGGTAAATCCATTCCAGTCAATCTGACTTAGATCAATCCTAAATCTAGAATATGTTTGCAATATGAGTCCATCTTTGCGTACTTTCAATCTCTAGGGTCTATGACCTCTTGTCCCTTTATTATCTGTCTTCAAACTCACATCCTTGAACAATTTACTAAGTTTTGAATTTTATCCAAGATTCAATTTAGGATTTATATAAGTACTACTAGACTCTTTAAGTCTGACTCCATGGTTACTCAGTCATATACTGTCGACCAAAAGCAATGTCATATTTGACAAACAAGCATAAATTTCTAGATCCTTCCAGCTATAATTTGAAGGTTTAGCTCCTCTTCCTTGAAGCATAGAAATGCCTTGTTTTCTCAGGATAATAGAAAAGTATGGAAAACAAATACTTCTGGACTTCCCTAGACCTCTCGGCATTGTTCGAATCCTAAATTCACATGGCAAGAAAAAGTATAATATACAAGGTATAACTCCTCTCATATCTTCAAGAGTGTTATCATTTCTCAAATCTAGTCTTTGACTAAGTTCAATCCTTCAACCATAATTGATTTGAACCATTAAAGAAAATAAAATACAATCGATCAATTGGTCTCCTAAGTCTACTAACTTTCCATTATGGCTGAATACGAATGCCTATGCATATATATCCTTAGAAAATATGTCAATAAACCTTTATCAACAATCTTGAATACAATACTCATGTGGGGTTGAGTCTTGAATCTCCCAACATACCCAACTTGGTATAAATCTTAATAGATATACCCAACACTGGGTTAAGTTTTTTCTTTTAAGTCAATCGATACTAAAATAAGTTCATATGATCATACATTAAGATCTATAATTTTTCATCCCTTGGTATACCTATACCCTTGAGTTGGTTAATCATTTCAAACTTAACAACATGGGAGTAGACAATCATGTCTCCCGAATTAATCTTAAGACTTAATCAGTCCTTTCCTTGGAAGTATGGGTCCTTAATATACTTATCAACACACTAGGTTTTTGTAATAACCATAACGAGTCCTTAAGGCTTCCATGCCAGGACATGAAATCAAGATTGTAATTCAATTCAGATTGAAACTTTTCCCCCTTAGCCTATTAGGGTTTATTTAGCATTATACTAACAAGCTTGGTCTTCAATTGACATCTACTATTCTCGATGTCGAGGTTTAATATAGCCATTGGCATGAGACTAATAAGACTAATTCCTAAGATTTAACATAAACATCTCAGGTCAAGCAACCCTAAACAAGGTTGACTCCAAATTCAATTATTCTCTAGTCCATCAATTCGAGTTATTGAACCTCATTTAATATTCATAAGGTTTGATGTATTGCTGGTCAACATAATGTTATATTTACTAGGGTGGCAACCTAGACTAGACTTAAAATTATACATGATAGTATCTTTAATCTGACTCTTTGTCTTTAATATAAAGAATAGGAAAGATTACCCTTTTTAATCATACTTACAAAAGACTCATTCTTGAGGAACTAACTTATCCTTGGGTTGGTATATTGTTTTATAAATATACTTCTTATCTCATAGGGTTGAGAATGATAGTTTGCCGAGATATTTTCAAACTTTAATTTAAATAGTGATACACTATGTTAAACTTCATATTGTCAATAGGCTCGAGATCTCGACCACCTAACTTTCATTATTCTAAATACCATGAGTTGACCCTTTGATAACATAATTAATATGATTATAATGACTCAACTATCCTATATATAATGAACAGAGACTAACATCTCACGACATCATTATCAAAAGTTAAAAGATAATGGCATCGATTAGTTTCAGATATTGGCATTTGTTTAGTATCCCAAAAGGAGGGAGTGGGTATAGGGGCATAAAGACCCTCGAAACTCTTGGTCAACAATCTTCAACGTAGAAATTACATCAAGTATAAAGAAGTCTTCATTTAAGGCATAACCAAAGCTCATCATATCTTAAGGTCTTAGCAATTTAATTGGTTCCCATGTGTTTAGTTTTGCAGAAGTATGTTTAACAAAGGTGGCATTCAAGCTTAAACTTTATATGAGGGCTCTCATAAAACACTGAAATGCTATTACGCCTCTATTACAAGAACACAGTTGAGAAAAGATTCAAGAGTTTTAAAGATTCAACTATTCTTTCCATGCTACGGTCGTAGGACAATTGAAGTTGTTTACAGTATAAACCAGGCATAAAGTTTACTATCATTTTAAACATAAGATCCAATCATACTACTCAAAACATAAGTCTCACATTCTACAGATTATTTCATACAAACTATTATTTGTCCACATGATCAGCATTATGAAGAAGTAATGGTATTTGAGGTTGCTCTTGGTTTGAGACACAAAATATATTTATGTATAAGTTACATAGAATAATAGAGAGAGGGAAACCTATTATTGGCGAGCTCCACAATCTCTTGTTCTTCTGAATCCGCTTCCATCTCGAACATTGTATTTCTTCTTTACTCCCCATCCATGGCTCTCTATCCACTTCCAGCTTCTAATACCATTTTCGTAAAAGATTCCCATTAGTCAAAGGATGGCATGGGAAAAATTGTTTTCAAACCGTAACCAATTCTTTATCTTATCTCTCCTTTTTATCGTTATCAACTTACCATTGCTCAGTTTCACTTTCGGCCTAAGTGACATTTTTCCTGCTATTGCTCAAGGTACCGGCTAGTAGTTTCATCATGGAAATAATAAAAGGTGGTCAATTCGATCATTATAATTGATATCATCATATGTTAGAATTTACAATGCTTTTCATGACCGAAGTCTTCATTATAATAAAACATGATGACTTTATAACTCGCCCTTGATATATATTTATTTATATATTAGTAAGAGTCGACTATAGTCATTGACATGGGCATTAAATAATCCCAACGACATAATTCATTATTTAAACCCATTGAACCATAATGACACTAATAGGAATAATACAATGTTCATCGTTATCCCATATATACTTATATATATCGTGCCCATTTAAAGTGTTATGGAAAAGACATTTATCCATCAACTTATTAATGTTGGAGCAAAAGAGTTTAACAACACAATCGTTGACCAACACAACCACAGTGACAAAGTTTACAGTTAACATATTAGGGTTGAGTTTTATCTCCCCCTACAAAATAATTTCAATGTTTTACGTCGAAAAGAATTAACAAGGACATGCCATAAGATATATACATAATATCTAACTGTCATCCACATTTAAGGACGTGAACTCAAAAGATTACGACGTAGCATCGAATGACAACATTCATTATGACAATGGCATTCAGACAAATGACGTTGTTCCTTCACAATAACATGAAGAAGAATGACTTATTCCTGAAGTCATTGACAACCCAGTCGAGGTAACTTGAATTGACCAAAATTAAAGCTTACCTCAAGGCAACTAAAGTCCACTGTCCGATATACCATACCTAGTGGTAAATACCCTTTGGTAATCTAGAGTCTAAACTCTCCTTCCCTGAAGATACTTTCTCTCCCCTTTGCTTCTCAGAGAGTTAGTTCTACCTGTTTCCTGTCCACAACTCTTACATGCAATTCATGATCAGTGTACCGGTGTCCCGGTCGAATAACATCATAACAATAACATTTCAATTTTTCCCATAATATAAAAGACATTATAAATCTAATCATCGAATTAGTCATATTTACAAAAATCATTATTCCAAAGAGTTAATATCTCTAACTATAACATTTATTCTCATGTGCATAGAATTTGTTCACAGGTCTATTCTATCCATGTAACAAGTAAAAGTAAAAAGTAAAAATAGTCCAAAAAGAGGGATGTAACAAGATATGCTAAAGGCATTAAGAAATGAAGAAAACAAATTAAAAAATGTTGCATTGTTTTATACTTGTATTAATAATGACAAAATGCCTTCAAGAAAGTTTTTTGATAATTGGCTAATTGTTTTTTGGGGAAAAAAGCTTGGGGTTTATTACTCATTTTGTAGAATGATACATAGTGGCATATTTGTTATTTCATTTAGAAACCATAACATGCAGCAATGAGTAGTTGAAAAAAACTTTTGGAATATAGGTTGTGCTCTATTTAAGGCCTTTCCTTGGGCCCCCTGAAACCTCTCATAAGGAAATACAATTATGTTCTATTCCTACATGGATTCTAATCAAGAATGTAGCTACTCAGTTTTGAGGTTTTCAACCTCAATTACTTAAAACTTTTGGAAAAATAATAAAGGTTGATGAAACTAGGGCAACATTGCCTCACATGGATGCAAGATTGCTTGTTGCATTTAACACAGGGGTACAAATACCTAAAATTTTAGAGGTAAATTGGAACAATAAACTCTTGTTTTTTTATGTAAAATGGATGGGCATCAAAGAAGGGATTGCCTAGTTTTGAATAGAAATAATAAAAAGGTGTTATGAATAGCATGCAGAAGTTATCAATTAAATTCAAATAAAGATTAAATAGAGGAATGAAAAATACACAGAAATAAAATAGTGAGAGACAATTTTAACATGGTTCACCCAAACTTGGGCTACATCCACCAATAGAGAGTCTAGTATTATTATCCAGCAAATAGAACCAATTACAACCAGCAATCTCATGCAACTTAATATTGCTGCAATATGCTTCAACACATCAACAGAAATCTTATCCCTTAGCCTTTTTTTATCAAGACTTATGTTGGTTACAAAAATAGGGTTTTATATATGTCAGCCAATAGAAAAATAGTTGTCAACGCCTTTATAAAATAATAGGCAATTTTTGCTTCGAGGGTGCTACCCCTAGCAACCCCCGCTGGGGGCATTGCCCCCAAACCCCCACCATGGGCTCTGCCCCCCTTCCAATTCCCCTGTTAATTGATTTTGGGGGAAAACACGCTGACAAAAGTAGGGAAAATTTAACCTCCGAGTCTAATTAGGCTCCATATAACAACAAAAGGATGACCTAGAATTTGAAACTAAGGAAAAGGGAGCAAACTGCTTCCCTAGGAAAAGTACCTCCTTTGGGTTAGGGAATGACTCTAGGGTTGGCTCCCACCTACAAGCCAAGTCTGGGTCTAGTCCTACATTGGGAGAGAAACACATAAAAAGATAAAATGGCCCTATGGTTGAAAATGAGGATATTGAAGATAAAGGAAGAATCCAAAAGAAGATCAATGCTCCAGGTACCTAAATTTGCCCTTTGATGCAGTAGTAAATAGACTTCTAGATGACTGTGTTTCAGAAAGTACTTAGGAAGAAAACCTGGGTCTCACCTCAAATGAGGACAATGTAGGAGATGACACTATGATTGACAACCCCTGTTATGAATCCCAAATTGATCAAACTCAAAAACAAACTGAAAAGAATAAAGAAAGTGCTGGGGAAGATGGACTACCCCCATGCAACAAATAAGAGTAAGTCACATCCTCTTCTGACATAAGGCAATGCCTTCTCTCTTCTGATGGTTTTATATCTGTTAGGAGGAGGGAAAATGCCCAAGAACTGGCATTAGACAAAATTAAGAGATAGCAGAACAAAGAAACAAGTTAGATTCATTGAAGGAAGAATTAAAAAAAAAAGCAATTGACCCCCAAGGTTTGGCTATGGATGTCCTCAAGATGAGTGGCATGAAGGTAAAATCTATTCTAGAAGGAGGAAAGTTGGAACCAACAATTGGAAAAGACAGGAGAAAAGATATAGATGAGGCAAACAAAACAAATGAGGAAGGCAAGAAAAGAAAGAACATGAGCAGGACAAAAGGAAAAGATGAGTAGATCCCTAAGTGTTTTGATAGGTTCTACAGTGGAAAAAAACCTAACTCCTCCTAACTTCAGCCTCTAATGAAAGAATTTCATTGTTTTGGTTGGAATGTTAGGGGATTGGAATCCCCTGACAGAAAATATGTAGTGAGGGACTTCTGCAACAAAAATAGAGACATGGACATTGTGTTTGTTTAGGAAGTTAAGTTTGTAGGCTTTATGATGGAGAACATCATGAAGTTTATATGGAGGGATGCTATTACATTTACTACTAAGCATGATAAGGGCAAAGGTGGTAATGCCATCTTACTAAGCAGAAGATGGGAAAAGCATTTTAAGGAAATAGGGCAATCCCCTTGTAACAGAAGTATCTAGATCATTTTGGATATAGAAGGTATAGATATTGGTTTCTGCTTGGTATATGCCCCAAATGAGTATTATAATAGGGTTGAGCTATGGAATTGGATGGCTAATGAGCTTCCAAAGGTACCATGGGTTATAGGTGGAGACTTTAACATGATTGAACAGAAAGAGGATAAGCAAGGGGGTAACCCATTGGAATGGAGATGGAATGAGAGATTTTTCTAGGAAAGAATGAAAAGACATTGAAATTGATGGAGCCTTTAGAAGGTATGAAAAATAATAGTAAAGGAATTTGGAACTCCTGGTGTAATATCTAAAAAACAAATATAAGAATTTACAGCAGGCTAGATAGAATCTATGTGGAGAAAGAAAATTTTAATTTCTAGAATGTAAAGGGATGAATAAAGTGCAAGTTATACCAAATACACTCTTTGACCACCACCCTATAAAATTAGTTATAATAGTAAAAAACAAGAAGAAAGGTTTAGAACACAAAAGGAGGATAGTTACGAGCTAAATTATGAGCTTCTAAAAATGAAGACTATAAAAATGGTATCAGTTCCTTAAGAAATATCTGTAAGTCACATTATAAGGATAAAGGTGCCTCTCAATACTGGATCAAGCTGATTAGTTCATGCAAGTTTGTTTTTCAGATAGTTTGGAAGAAATGTTCTTTAGATATAAGGAGAGAAGAATTGTTACTACAGGAGGAATACCTAAAAGTAGAGGAGGAGATTCAAGAAAATCCTAATGAGGAGGAACTAATTGAAATAATTGGTGAAATAAAGTACAGGCTGAGGAAAATGTAAGTTAGAAAAGCCCAAGGTGCTAAAATTAGAGAAAAGTTGCACTTGCTGGAGGATGGAGATAAGGGCACAAAATATTTTTTAATCTCCTAAAGTATAAAAACATAAAAGAGAATATAGAGCCAATGGTGGAAATTGAAAATTGTTTGGAGAAGAAAGAGGATATACTGGAAGCTTTCAGGGGTTTTTTATGAAAAACTAAATTCAAGGTAGAAGATAATAAGGAAGGATGCAAGGAAGCTCAATAAATATACAAAAAAGATATGTATTGAAAAGGTTGATGATGAAATGAAGATAAAACTCAATATGGATATTTCTAAAAATGAAATAGAGGCTACAATTAAATCCATGGCTAATGAAAAATCTCCTGGGGTTGATGGACTTCCTATTGAATTCTACAAAGAAAACTTGGATTTGATTGTTGATGATCTATATGATCTATATAAGGAAGCTATTGAGAGTGGAACTTTGGGAAAACAAATAAATAAGGGAGTAATTAAGCTTTTGCCCAAGGATGGTGACAAGGCAAATATCAAAAACTGCAGACCTATAACTTTACTAAATGTTTCATATAAAATTATTGCCAAAGTGTCGGCTCTAAGGCTAAGGGAAATTCTGCCAAAAATAATAAGTAACAGATCCAAAAAGGATTTATAAAAGGTAGGTACATCCTTGAAAATCTAATCACTAGTTGGGAAGCATTGCATGGTGCCAAAGAAACCAATCAAAAGGTTGGCATTCTACTTTTAGATTTTGAAAAAGCATATGATAGGGTGGAGTGGTCATTTGTCCTAATGATGTTAAAAGCCATAGGGTTTCTTGATCATTTTTGTAAAATGGTAAAAATGTTATTCAAGGATGCCTCAACTCAGTTGGAAGTCAATGGAGTTTTATCCTCTCCCTTTGATATGGGGAGATCAATTAGGTAGGGTTGCCCTCTTTCCCCTACCCTATTTGTTATAGCATCAGAGGCCCTCCATTACTTGCTAAGAACAGAACTCATTCAAGTTCAGCTAGATGGTATCTCTTTGCCTAATGGTGATAAATTGCTTAATGTATAATTTGATGATGACACAACATAGTTGTTCCTGTCTGCAGCTCCAGAGATACTCTAGACTCTCACAGAGCTTCAGAGAGGCATTCCCCATATCTTCAAAACTTCAGGTGTCATGGTTCTTTGTTATTGTCTCCAGAGATCATTGAAGACGATCTCCGGAGATGCACAAAATCACTATTCCTAGAACCTACACCTGTTGATTCAAAAAGAGAGAGAAGTTCTGCATTTTTCCATCAATTCCATGCACATTAGTCACTTAATCAGAAATTCTAATCTTAAGTAATCTATCTTAATTAATCATAAAATAGAACGATCTTGTTAACTTATTTGGGTGTAGACACTAGGAAGATGAACTAAGGGAGGGGAAAAAGAGAGGCAAAAAGATGTATTTCATGAGTGTAATTTGGCACTCATCACAGTCTTCTTAGGGGTAGAAGGAAATTGAACCATATCTTCTTTCTTTTTGGATTGTTATGGCTGTAGAACAATGGAAGAGGGTGTTAGCTCTCTGAAGATAACAGTTCTACTATACAACACTTTCTCAATCACAGGATCCCAAAGCTTGTATCCTTTCACACTAACCCCATAGCCAATGAAGATACATTTAACAACCTTGTTCTCCAACTTAGACCATTTCTCCCTAGGCACATGTGCATATGCCTCACAACCAAAAACATGAAGATGCCTTACTGAAGGCTTCTTACCAGATCACACCTCCATAGGTGTTTTGCCAACAAGAGTTGATGTAAGAGATCTATTTACCAGATAGCAAGTAGTGGCAATAGTTTCAGCCCAAAACTTTTGTATGAGGCTTGCTCCACTAAGCATACTCCTAGCCTTCTCTATTAGTGTCCTATTCATTCTCTCTGCAACTCCATTTTGTTGTGGGGTATATGGAGTTGTCTTATGCCTTTCAATCCCTTGCGCTTTACAGAACTTATTGAACTCTACCGAACAAAACTCACCACCATTGTCAGTTCTCAAACACTTAATCCTTTTACAAGTTTGATTTTCATCGAAGGCTTTAAAATCCTTATATCAACTAAAGACTTTAGTCTTGCTTCTGATAAAATAAACCCATGTCCTACTATAATCATCTATGAAAGATACAAAATATACAATTTTTTAAATGGAAGGAACATTCATAGGACCAAACACATCAGAATGAATAAGATCCAATACACCAAAAGACTTGTGAGAACTAGAGTAAAACTAAACATGATTTTTCTTTCCATAAATGCAATGTTCGTAAAAGTCAAACTTGAGATTACAATCATTTAACCCCTCAACAAGGTTTTTATTTTTCAGGGTACGCAGACCCTTCTCACCAATGTGGCCATATCTCAAATGCCATAACATAGTCTTTTTAGTAGGAAGCTTAGCTTCCAAACCATGTGCACAGCCATCAGAACTGGTTACAACAGATTTCTTCACTCCATGTTTAGATGGTGGGGATGAAGTTACAGCAACTCGTTTCCTTGAGTCAGAAGAACTAATTCACTATGAAGTGCATGCCTCCAGCTGAAACAAAGTACCCCTCCGAGTACCCTTCGCAAGCACCATAGATCCTCTTGTCATCTTGCATTCATCCTTTGAAAAGACAACTTGCACACCTCCATCATTCAACATACTTATAGAAAGCAAGTTCTGTGCAAGGCCTGGAATGTGCATAACTCCAGTGATCCCCTTCACTCATCCATCAGGGAATCAAATTGAGACTCTTCCATGACCAACAATCTTTAGATGAGAGTCGTCACCAAGGTACACCCTTCCACCATCAAACTCTTCATATTTGGTAAACCAATCTCGATGCGAGGTCATGTGGAATGATGCACCAGAATCAATCAACCACACATCATCAGATGCATGGGTGGCCAGGGCTGTGATGAAGGCATCACCATCATCTTGTGACTTGTCAAAATCTAAATCAGGAGTTTGCTTCTTCTTTTTCTTCTCCTCTTTGCATTCCTTTCGAAAATGCCCAGTTTTACTACAGTTCCAACAAAGAGCCTTAGACTTTCCAGGAGATTTGGATCTCCCATGGGATTTTGATCAACCCTTCTTATCTTTCTTGTCTTTCTTCTTCCCTTTCTCCTTGGGTCTTCCACAAACTGCAAAAGCCTCTTTGGCTGATTCAGATGTCTTCCTTCACATTTCTTCAGATAATAGCAAGGACACCACATCTTCCATCTTGAAGGTGGTAGTGGTGCTTCCGATAACCATTACAAGATGATCCCACAAATCTGGCAAAGAACAAAGCAGGGTCATGCAACGATCCTTCTCCTCCATTTTCACACCCATAGATGTCAACTGTGCAACGATCATGTTGAAAGCATTCGTGTTGTTTGCAATAGATCTTCTGTCTTCCATCTTTAGAGCAAACAACTTCTTTTTCAGGAAGAGTTTGTTTACCAATGACTTGGCCTGATAAACATCACCCAACTTCTTCCAAAGATCCTTCATTGTCTTCTCCTCATGGATGTTCAACAGAATAGAGTCTAATGAAACCCTTAGCCTTCTGATCTTTGAGGTCCCAATCAGCTTGTTGCATTTCTACAGGTTGTACACTAGATACCATTTCCCATAGGTCACAATCAACAAGTAGGTCCTCCATCTTCAATTTCCACAAGTCAAAATTAGTGCCATTGAATTTGTCAACCTCTAACCTTCTGGATGTGGTTGCCATCTCCTTGTTGCAATAAGATACAGAATACTCTACACAAGACTCCCACTCAACCTAGATAGCTCAAAAAACCCCTACCCAACAGCTAAGACCAAAACTGGCTAGGCTTTACTACCAACTAAAAGGAAGCTAGGTGTGCGGAAATTGCTTCCTACACTAATTTAATGAGGGGAGGAGAGTACAAATTCAAATTTATCCTAACTATTACAGCAACATTAAACCATTAACATGAGATATTGTAACAAATGCATAATAGAGAAGGTGAGTTAGAAGAAGAGAGATAGAAGATATACGTGGGGAAAACCCTTATCGGGTGAAAAACCCCACACTCCAAAACCTGCACAATGTATTATCAAAACAAAGAATGTTTACAACACACTTGCAATGCAAGCTCTCAAGAGTCTTCGACACTCATATCTAGAGACAAACTAGTAGCGTAATAGTACCTATCAAACCTATAATATATCTCCTTCTCCAAGCACCTGTTTATATAGAATATAGAAGGCAATATTGTTCCTATCTTGGAATGGGCGTCCAACTTGGCCTCATGGCCCAAAACCCATGCCTAAGGACACTTGGTCGACATTGTAGAAAGTGCCTAACACTTGTCCACATCTCCCATCCCAAAGAGGTCACCTATTTCCAAAATAGGCTATGACAGATACTCTTACGACTCTTATGACCGTCATAGAATCTATCATAGCAATTACAACTTACAGCTATAAGAGAATCTATCATACATAGGCTATAAATAGCATATTCTCTTACATGTCATAGTCCACCTTGGGGCACCCAAATATTCCTTTTTCAAAGATGCTTCATGACACATGTCTTCACCTGTCTTACAAGCTTCTATTTTTGACTCTTACATGTCATAACTTCGTCATAGAAATCCATCATAATCGTTTCGGTCAAACATTCTCTTACACAACATCCAAGATGCTGACACATGGCAAAATGATCCTACCACAAAGTGGGAAGCCTATCTCCTCATGTGAGGACAAAATTACAAGTTGTCATCTTCCATGTAGGGTGACACATCACTGTGCCACATCCCACAATATAACAATATAGAATTTACAATTAATTTACAACATAGGCAATGAATTAATAAATACAATCATAAATAATGCAAGGAATTACCAAGGTTGAGACACCTTAATTTCCAACAATTTCAAACTCACCATACTGTATGACTACTACAGATTTGTTGGAATTGAAAGCCCATCTTTAGGAGCTGTTAGCTAAAGGGTTGATTACACCCAATGTATCTCCTTGGGGAGCACTTGTGACCTTTGTTAAACATAAGGATGGAACTTTACATCTGTGTATAGACTATTGTATGCTCAACAAATAAATGATAAAGAATAAGTATCCTTTACCACGTATTGAAGATCTTTTTGATCAGATGCATGGTGTAACTATATTCTCTAAAATCCATCTATGATCTGGATACCATCAGCTAAGAATAAAAGATGATGGCATTCATAAAACAACTTTCATAAAGAGGTATGGACATTATGAGTTTATAGTTCTACCTTTTGGACTTAAGAATGCCCCTGTAACATTCATGAATTTGATGAACAGTGTTTTCTAAGATTGTTTGGATAATTTTTTTCTAGTGTTTCTAGATGACATTCTAATTTATTCTAAGAATGAGGAAGAGCTTAAATGCAAGCTTAGGAGTTGAGAAAAAAGAAAAGGGTGGATGCCCTTATGAGCATGGAGGAAGGAGATAAAGATAAAATTTAGAAAGAAACTGAAGAAGTGATGGACAAGATAATTGAAGGCATAAAAGTTGCTGGCAATATGGAGTAGTCACATGTTTCTCCATCGTACATCGCAATATCTCCTCTACATGACTCACATTTGCAAGATCCTCAAAAGGAGAAAGAAGAGCCTACAACACAAGATAAATAATAGGTAGCACATGGTTCATTTGATCATAATGATGTGCATGACAATCCTCCTCTAGAGAACACTAAGCAATAAGATAATCGTGAATAGCAAGAGGAGTAGGTTAATATTGATGCAAGGGAGAGCTTAAAAAATGAACAAGAAACACCTTCCTCCTCTTTGGTTGACTCTATTAAGGAGTTCTTGGCCTAATAGATGCAAATACAACCAGTAGTTGCTCTGCAACTCTTACAGTTGCCTATGCTAGATGGACAAGTTAACTTGTCTTGGATATCTCCCCTCCAAAAGTTACAACTGGGAGACATACTCCAGTCCACTGCAAGATGAGAGATTCTATAGCAACAAGTGGAAAGAGTTGAAGCGTTGGAAGAGGCAATTAAGGTAATACAAGAAGAATTGCCTAAGGCAAAAAAGAGATCAATCCTTCCCTCCTACTCAGCAAATCAATCTCATGCTAGAGTCTTTCAAGGCTCATTCATCTTACCTTGAGAAACAAGGTAAGTTGAAGATAAGTAATCAGGTGAACAGTAAAATATTGGTTGATGCATCTGGTAGATATGCTAAGGCACATAACAATTTTCAAGAAAATATGAAAAACATTCAAAAATGTGTAGATGATACCAAAGTCATATATCAATTTTGTTTGAACTGACCTGCAACTACAAAGAACATAAAAGATCAAGCTGACTCTATTGAGTCACAACTAATTCAAACAGCCAAAGTATATGATCCATTGAAGAAAAAATATGGAACCTGTTGATGGTGGTTTTAGCACACAACAATGCAAGTATGATTGCTAGGATCACACCTCTCTTGAAAAAGGTATCCTATCTAAGATAGGACTGCCCCGAGGATAATACAACTAGGTCTTAGCATGCTTGGAATTTCTCAGTTAGAATGTATTAGTTGTGCCAACAAGGGGTCCTACATATAATGATAGGGTTTGTATGATATGACAACAATATAAGTGCAAAAACCCTATGTGATGCAGATTGTGAAGTCTAAAATTTTAGCAGATGGGTAGTGTAATGTTGCTTAAACCCTAAATCTACCAAACTAGATGTAAAGAAAATGTAAAAAGGAAAAGGAAGAGAGAGAAGGGATAAGAGAGATCCTATAGACAATTATAGAAATGATCAACAAATAGATAGACAGATTCCCAATAGTAAACAAATCTCTATTTAAGCAGGCAACCCACAATGCCACAGAGATTATGCAATCGTCTAAGGAGATGTAATGATTTTCAAATTGTAGAGTGTTCATTAAACACCCAATCCTTGGCGCAGGTCAATGAATTCACACAATCAAACTTATCTCATAAAATATGCCTAAACTAACCATGCACAATGGCATACAATCAACAAGCCATTAATGGTATGGACAGGAAATCCATCAAATATCTGAATGATTGATCACAAATACAACTAAATATCCACTAATTTCAAATTGATATGAACCATCAAAACTAAAATGAGACAACACATAAACACAAATTCCCAACAACCTGCAAAACTTGCTTTGTATTGACTATATTTTGGCAGAGTCGTAGCAATTCATTATCAAATCTTACTTGTTACAATGAGAGAATGATGGCCCTTTTATAGACAAGGCACCATAATAAGTTTTTGAATGGACAATGGAGATTAAGTTAATACCAAGGGTCTAGATTACATGGCATTTAATGAGATACATCAGTTTGTTGCATTTTCGGATTTGCATTTGTCTTTAAAAAAAAGACAAAATACAACTTGCAAATACATTGAATCTGGACAAAATGGATACCCATTTAGTTGTATATGACAAAAAGTCAATTATCAAGGCCTAATAAATCCAACATAGAGTCACATGACACTTGAAAACTTGAGCTGATGTAGATTCATGGGATTCCAAGTGTTGGTTGTATCAAGAGGGCTATGTGGCATATTTTTAGTGAAAGGGTATCCAATCAGATGCTTGTTGGACTGATTCTTGATGATTGGACTGCTGGAACAATAATGAAGTAGACTTGATCTTGTATGTATTTAGCTCCTGTAGCTCATCTCCATCATCTTGGACATCATATTGACTTTCTCTTGCATGTGCAGCAACAACTTGGTTGATAAAATGTTGATTCTACATTTCTAGGTCAGCAAGGTACCTCTGTGTGTACATTCTTCCAAGATGACTCCAATTAGCTCCAACAAACTCCTTTGTGCTCTCAGACCTACAATCAATAAGGCCAAGGATTAATTTCATCATAAAAAGTCATTTCCCATCATTTTGATTCAAAACATGTCTATTTGCAGTCATGGTCCAGTCAAAAATAGCTCATTGTCAATGCCACTTTCTCTATGAACAACCTCTTAAATCAAGTGATTTTCACATGATTTTCTGCATTTTTTACCATTTTCAAGTACCCATTTAGCCAATGTATTGATCTGGGAGGTTTTTAGGGCCATTTGAATCCATTTGGAGACTTTTATTTCATGTTTTTATGGCCTTTTCTGTAAAAAGCAGGATTTTGGGGGGTCATGGACTTTTCATGTGCAGTAGCAATAATTGTCATAAAACATGCCCAAAATCAACACAAACTTGCTAAAAATATCCATCATGATGTGACAAATAGTTGTGTAGTCCATATCCATCAATAAAATTGAATTTGCACCTTGAAAAACTTAATTTTCAAGCCAAAATACCAAAAAGCGCGGGTTTTGGGTGTCACTAACCTGATGCTAATTTTGGAGGTCACTGACTAAAAGTCAGTCAGTACATTTTTTGGTACAAGTCAGAAGGGCCTATTTTTAGCACAAAAGTCAGAGGTAAATTTAGCACTAGTTTTAACTTGCACTACCTAGCGCGGGTTTCAAAGGGTACTGACTAAAAGTTTGTTGAACCACCTTTTAGCGCAAGTCGGTGCATCAAGTTTTTAGTGCTAACTGTGTTAGGTGCAGCCTACAAGGATTTTGGTCCTAACCAACTAGCGTGACTTTTACCTTCTACTGACCAAGTGCAATCGTGTTCAAATTTAGGCAAGGAAGTAAGGAACAATTTTAGCGCAAGCCTTCAACAAATGCTCTAGTGGGGTTTTTGGTTAGCGCGGACTTGGTGAATTGTGAATAAAGTCGATTGGACCCGATTTTAGTGCAAAGGTTAGTAGGAGGCAGTTTTAGCGCAAAGTGCGATAGAGGTTGTTTTTAGCACCAGATTTTGAATTGGCCAGGGTGAAAGTATATTTAAGTATAAGAAATTAATTTCTTATACTTTAAATATTTTTAAATATACTTTCAAGATGTTTGAGATGGGTTCTAGATCCATAGGATTTCATATGCAGATTCTAGATTTTTGGGGTTCCACCAGATTTCAAACTTAGCCATTTATTAGGGTTTTTTAGGGTTTTAGACTTAGCCAAATCAGGGCTTCAAGACCATGTGACAGGATGAAAGTATATGAACGCCTTAGTGAAATCTTGTGGAATTTGACATGATTTTGTAACTCCAAGACCTAGAAACTAGGAATTTCAACATGACACATCCTGCAGAAACAATTTCAAGGGCAAAATCTAGTGACATGGGATTTAAGAGGAAAGTGCAGTAACACCCAATTTCAGTATAGAAGACAACAAATGGTTATTTTTTAAGCACAAGACCACCCAAGACACCTCCAAATGACATGAAATCACTCCAAACATGCAAAATACTCAAATATGTAACAAATCATGCACTCTAAGCACAAATTCACTTTCCCATCATCATAAAGAGGAAAGACTAAGACTCTAATCCAAGGCAAAAGAGGGGGTCTCCATTTGGCAAAATGGGGTGTGTGTGCAAGGCACAACAGAACCACTAGAGTTCAAATAGAAAACTACATTCCCAGCTGAAGTAACTATTGGATCAAATGGAGAAAATAAAGAGTGAGATATGACAGCTAAGGGAAGTGATAAGTATGAGACTGGTGGTTTTGACTAGCATCTTAACTGAAGCTGAAATTGTTGCAAAAAAGTGAAGGTGCCGGACACTTTGGAGGAAGTAGAAGATCTGTATATTCAACTTGAAAGTCAACTACATATTTTGTCTTCTGCAAAGAACAATTGGGATACTATACTTGCACAGTCGAAGGTGATCTACAAGAATGTTCTACCTTCCAAGTAAATAGAAGACATATTGAAGGTAATATAAATTTTGATGATTGTGTAGATATGTAGAGAATAAGATAAGTGTAATCAGTGCTATTTTGATATAAGTACTCTATACATAATGAAAACAACCTTGCTACATTAGTTTTGAGAAGATAGAGGATACTCCTCAGGGGGAGTTGACTAATAAAAGTTGGTAAGACAGTGGAGCCTACTGGTTTTTATAGGAATAGAGTAAGACCACTAGTCCTTTACCATTGATGTCAAAGGGGGAGAAATGCATGCATATCAGGTCAAGTGTTTCCATTAATGACAAAGGGGGGATTGTTGCACATGTGTTGTCATTGATGTCAACAATGGTATGAAGTGCTATGTAGTGGAAGGTTGGAAGTGTTTGTCACCTATGAGGCCAAAGGAAGATGATTGCAGAATGGTGACCAATAAGTAATCAAAGATGTTCTGAAGCAAAGAACAAAGGGATGTATATATGATCAACAGCCAAAGGAACAAATCAAATAAGCTGATCAGAAGAGTTTTCAAGTAAAGGAGATGGATTAGTATCATCTATACACAATCATACCTTATCTTTTGAAGTTCATATGTAAGTCCATGCTAAGTGTATGATCTCAATATCTTTTGTATGTTGGCAATGAAAGTCATGAATGATTTATGTTTGGATGATATGAAGTCATGTGACTTAGCACCAAATAAAGAATGTTACAATAGTTTGAAGAAATTTGGCTAAGTACAAGTCAGAGGAGTTGTTACAGGCTCACAAGAATATACTGCATTCTACTGAATTTGAAGTTATGGTCCTGCAGATTAGATAGATGGATAAGTATTACACTCAGGTATCTATGTTTCATGTTTAAGATCATGAAGTTTACCACAAGGTGTATTAGAGATAGAAGAATGAAGACAACAATGGAACAAGGTAAGTGTAGCCATAGTGGGATAGGAGAATGCTCTGCATTTCTCTATAGATGAAGATATGATGTTGTGGCTTGGAGGATAGGTAGATATGAGTCAAAGGTATGAACATTTCAAGTTTCAAGTGATAATATGTACCGCAATTGCTTCTCTGAAGTTAGTTGTGTGAAGACATGTCTTGGTATTGGTTAATGTAAGTAGAGGAAGATAGTGGAGGCCACCGCAGTTCACCGCATAATGGTATTTGGCCTTGCTAACTGAATGATAAGCTCATATGGCTAGTTGGTATGTGCTAGTCAAGTTTCAAATGATTATGTTCACTGTAAGTATGATTTTCATTGTTTTATCTCAAGACTATGTAATCAAAGTATGATAAGGATACCAAAATCAATGTTTAAGTGTTTGTACTAACATATGATAACATGTAATGGTAGAAGGAGTGTATAAGAATGGTTCACAAGTCATATAATGCTCTTTGTGAGGTTTGCATGATGCAATATTTTTTCCTCCAGTGCCGCTTTAGGTCTGGAGCTAAATGCAAGGAAGGATAAGTGTTTGACAGGCTGACTTGATACATGTTGATGATTAGGCTATGTGTTTTGGAGTGTGAGCCAACATGGAAGAGTGTGACAAGGTGAAATAGGACCTGATTATGCCTTGTTCTTGAACCACACTTGATTCCTATTTACCGCATATGTTTTAGAGCCGACTATTGTGGCCTGTACACATTTCATGTTACTCGTTTCATCTTGGCTAACCAAGGAGAAATATTTTGGAGCTTTCGGAGGATATAAATGTAAGATCAAAAGTGTCAAGTAGGGCATGAGTTGTGAATAATATATAGCATTGAATTTGTATGAATAAACTTACCACATAAGCATATTTCATGATGAAATGTGAAAAGGACTAGTTTATGTAATATGATAGTGTTGTGGAGGTATTTATTGGCGATGTGATATTGGAGAAGAGTTTTTGAAGTTGTTTTGTTGTGGTAGAGGTTGATTTTATAGTTGTGTAAAAGTGAGACAGTTGTGCAGAGGTTGAAGTGATCAGCAGTCAGTTTTTGTGAGAACATTTGAGTTAGATAAGTTTTTTGTTGTGTAAAGATTGTAAGTGATTCAAGGAATTGCAGCTTCCTTTTGGTTGTAGCCCATAAATAATATTGTAATCTTTCTTTATTTGTGAGGATGGATTTGGATAGTAGATCCAAGCAGCTTGCTCACCATGGTTTTTCCCTTCTAGGGTTTTCCACATAAATCTAGGGTTATGGATGTATGCTTCTTTGTTCTTGTGCTTCACATGTATTAAATGCTTATGCTAGGTTGAATGTTGTTGGAAGAAAAGAATTTGAATAAGTACTTATTCACCCCCCCCTCTCAGTACTTCGGTGTGTTCAAAAACATCATGTTTTTTCATCACCTCCACTTTAAATATACACTTTTCATGAGGCACCTCATATTCCTAAGTGGGATACAACTATGTAGGAGGAATATAATTCCTTGACAAGGAACCACAGTTGAGATTTCTAAGTTCCCTTATGTTGATGATGATTGTTAGTCATAACAACATGCATAAAAATTTGCACAACAAATCTTTATTCTCTTGAAAAGTACGATCAATTTGCAAGAAATTAATGACTCCAGGGCTCCGTTGATTAGGTCATGATCGTTTGACATTACTTAGAGGTTGATGTGAAATGCCGTTTTCCATTTCAAGGGGTCTTACGTTGTATAAGTAATCGGTCTTATGTATGTTTCATGTAAATTCACTTTACAAACAAGGTTATTTCTACTATGCTCCATAGATTATAATGATATTTGTAAGTTTGATCAATTCTTCTGAGCATTTACTATCATATACTTCTACACTGTGTATTCATTCAAATAGTGTACCTACAAGTAGATATTCATATGTTTATCATGGATATTAATGTGTATTTACATGATATTTATCAATTTGGCATGCTTTCACTCAAAATATGCTCTGTATTTTCTATTATTTATGAGATATAGGCATATTTCATGTTCATTTGCTTTAGATTGTATGTTATTTGCAATTGTGAGGGTGATTTATAAAGAAATTTAAGAAAATTAAAAGAAATACTTCTAAATTTGGTGAACCTTTAGCTATTGAGTCACATACATTCTAGATACAGTCATGAAGAGAAGAAATCAAACCATAATTTCACCAAGATGTTCCACAGCTAGGTATGGTTGATACTAACTTCAAAGGAACAAGGAATTAAGACAACACATGCAAACTAATAAGCACTCCAAGGGACACAGCTAATCAATGCATATATCTAGATCTCATTCACTGATTACTCAAGATTTACAATAATTTGTAATCAAATAGCTTCTCTTTCATTAAGTATGCAAAAAAACACGTACATTCACAATAACCTTGAAATCAGTCTTGAATTCTTCAGCAATCAAATTTCAATTAAGTTTCCATTGTCTAAAAAGAGTGCACTCCTTCCTCTTTTATAGAATAAGGAGAGGAGGCGGTTACAAATGACCAATGGTCAAGATTTATCTATTCAGATCAACGGTCAATATTTCTTCATTGAATTAGTCAACATCTTCATCCGTGGCACAAGTTGCCAGCTGACAACTATCGAGCGAAACTTATTTGCTTGTAAGCAGCCCATGCATATGTTTACATTGTGATGCATCTCTGTTCACTCTTCATCTCCTTCTTCTTCTTCCTCTTCACTCTCTACATCATCTTCATCTTCATTGTCACTATCACTTTGGTGTAGATCATCTCTTATATGTATCTTTATTGCTGCCTTGATGGTCTCATATAATTGCACAACTCTGTCAATATCCCCTCCATCTTGGACTTTGGCCTTTACTATTGCATACCTGTGAGAATGAAACTAGCCTGAAGTGCATCCATCTTACTTTTCCTGTTGTTCAGTGTTTCATTATAAGTCTCCACCCTAACCTTTATTCTCATGACCTTATTCATTACTTCTTCTATCAGGTGGTTCAGGGGGTCCTCTATAACTTGTTTGAAATTGTCATGGAAGGCTTGGATAACAAAATCTACAACCTGATTTTCAATCTTCCCTTCTACCTTCCCTTCCAACACCTCTAAAGTTTTTGCCTCATGTTCCATTAGATTGTGCAGTTTGACACTTATATCCTTGAGCTTTCCGCTACATCTCTTCAATATATCACATTCAAGTCCTATATCTTCATACCAGATACTCAGAAGTTAGGAGGTATTATTAAATAATATATTGTTACTTATCAATATCTATGTATCAATCCTCTTCATTTCACCTCAAGCATCTAGGTGCTTCTCCAGCTTGAATGACCTCCTACCTACTTCATTTTGTAATTTGTCTACCTTTCTCTTCAAGGTACTTAAAGAATTCCACCTCCAAAGAGGTTTTCACTACATCCTCAGCTTCAAAAATAGATGACATCATCCACTTCTCCATTTCCTGTGCTTTATGCTTCATCAGGTCCAATCTAGTAACCTCCTCTTGAGATATAATGGTTAGTGGGGTGGCTGGATCAACAGGTGCATGATCAGGGTTAATTAACCCTTTAATAAAAGAATGTAGCTGAGCAATGTGCTCTTTATGTTTTTTATTCTTCTCTTTCTCTCTCTTCACCCTTTGTGTTAGAGAGTCAATGATGTCCTTTCCTTCTTGACCTTCTTGGTCTTCATTCGCAAAACCTAGATCGACACTAGTGATATGAAAATCTTCAAGGCCTATCTTGCCTTTCTCTTTCTTAACCATAGGCAGGGCTAATTGTGTAGTTCTCCTACCTGTAGTAGGGTCCCTTTTGATTGCCGACGTTAGCCTGGCCTTTCTTCTTGGTTTTATCATACTCCCAGCAAATAGTGTAGAAAACATCAAAGTACTATACCTCCTCTACCTGTTGCAGATGTACCTCTCATTGCAACCAATAAGGTACATCAACTTTAGGTTCTTGATGATCACCCCCTGTATTTTGGGTGTCCAGTGATTCTACATTATGCTCTACCCTTTTAGGTGAATGTTCTGTTCTAATTTCTTCCTCATGTTCCTGTTGCAAGTATGAGGTTAACCAGTGTTGTCATTGATGTCAACATACTCATATTGCATTGGTAAGAAGGATTGGATGAGTTGTGTGCTGTTGTTATTAAGGAAATCAGTCTCCATCTGGAATAGTGAAGAATAGTGATGAGAAGAAGACAATAGGTTGAGTATCAAAGGATGCAGATTAAAGAGTTTGTAGATATGAGTCTTGAGATGTTCCAGTTATGATTTCAGAGGTCCGCATAAAGATCTGAAGAAGTTATGGTTGTTTGTGTGGAACCAGTTCTGGCAGGTGTTCAGTGGTGACAGAGGGCCACAAAAAGGTTCGATGTGATCTGGAATTGTATCTTCCTATTTTGCGGAGTGGAAGGAGTGTTTGGGATGTCCTTGTGATGTGTCATCTCGATGTGTGAATGGTTTGGAGGTCCGGAAGTACCTTTTTCTTTATGACAGTGGTGGTAGTCTATGTTCTTGAAGTTCCAGATGATGAAGAGAAGAATTCTGATAAGCTGATGAAGTGTGGATGTTCTTGATGATTTAGGGAAGGTTGTGATGATCATTGGATCATGTCCAGTTCATGTTGGCGGTCCGTGTTGAAGTTAGAGTTTGGATTTGATGTAATGACCACCGTTGTTGGTGTTCTTCCAGAGACAGGCCGACCAGATGTATTACACGCCTTGCGAATGATCTTGTGGATGTTTGCCAACTTAGATGGATGTTCCTAAGTCGATGCCTTGTATAAATAAGGGTTTGTGAATTTAGTTTGAAGTGTGTGTGGTGTGGATGAGTGTGGCATAGTGAAGAGAAGTGCGAAAGGCAGAGCAAGTGTTTTGGGCTTAAATGGAACTGATCTGGACATGGTAAAGATGTCATTCTCCAGTTCAAGATTGTGATTCTTATCACTTTGTAGACAGTGTGTCTCTTGTAGGTAGTGTGTGTCTTGTGAGCAGTGTACTCAGGCAGTGAGCCCTAATTGGCAGGTGCCATCTTTTTCTTATTCTTCTAACAGAGAATAATCCTTGGGTTAATCACCCCGTGGTTTTTCCCTTAAACGGGTTTTCCACGTCAAAATCTTAGTGTCTCATGTGTTGATGTTTATCTGCTCTGATGTTTATGCTTTATACTTTCATGAATGGTTAAATTGCTATGCTAATAAATAACACAGTGGATCTGATTGTTTTGACTTGAAAGAAAGTTTAAGATAACTGATTCACCCCCCCTCTCAGTTATCAACAATTGGTATCAGAGCCAAGTTCCTCTGAAGAGAGCTTAACTGCTTGAGGAGATCCAGGATGTCTTCATATAAGAAGGATAGTCCGAAGTTTGATGGAACCAACTTCACTCTCTGGAAAGGCCACATGAAATGTCACTTGGAGTGTATGGGAAAGGCGTACTTATCCATGGTCACAAAACCCTATGTACCTCCATAGGGTGGTCTGACAACTCTGAATGAAATCACAGATATTGTAAACAATCTGTGGACCAGAGAAGCTCTTCTAAGCACCTTGACTGACTTTGACCTCTCAAATGTTATTGACCTACCAACTGCATATGAGATCTCGGTTAAACTGGAACTTCTGCATGAAGGAGATGAGTTTGTTAAGAGTGCAAGATTGTAAAGTCTCAAAGGGAAATTTGAAAGATTAAAGATGAGCGATGATGAAAATATCACTACCTTTATGGCAAGGGTAAATGAGCTAGTGTGTGGAATCAGGAATGTTGGTGGAACTTTGGATGAAAATGAGATTGTTTGCAAAATTCTAAGATCTCTTCCTACTACCTACAAAATCAAGGTTGCTGCCATTGATGAATTCAAAGCCCATACAATGGTCACAAGAGAGCAATTGGCTGGCAAACTGGCTGCTTTTGAAATGACTGAGTTTGGAGATGATCACCCCAAGACTAAATCTGCATTCAAAGCCAATGCCTATATGAAACGCAAACAGCGATTTGATCCAAGAGAGAACTCTTCAAGGAAGTTGTCATGGTATGAACAAGTAAGGAAAGATATGGAAGAGGAAGAAGTAGAAATAGCTCAACTTGAAGCCCTCATTGCAAAAAGACTGCCAAGAGGATCCGGTAAGTATGAAGGAAAATTACCTTTTAAATGCTTCAACTGGAATAAGATTGGTCACTTTGCCTCAAGATGTCCAGAAAGATCTACAAGGTCAGATTCTAACAGACAAAGGTTTCAAAAGAATTGTTATTATGTTCATGAAGAAGCTGATAATGAAGGAGTAATAGATGATGAATTAGAGATAGGAGACAAATCCGGAAATGAATGGGTACTTATTGCTATCAAGGAAGAAGATCCAATATCTATCAATCATACCGTTGAAGAAAGAGCTTTGGCTGCCCAAGTCCAAGAAAAGGATGATTGGGTTATTGACAGTGGATGCTCTCACCATATGACCGGTGACAAGAACAAGTTCTTAGAGTTGGAAAGATATGAAGGAGGAATGGTAAAGTTTGGTGATAATTCAGCTGGTAGAATCAGAGGTAGGGGAACTATTTCTCTTGATGGAAAGAGCAAAACTGGTAATGTACTATATGTTGAAGGATTGAAGCACAATCTTCTCAGTGTTGGACAGTTAGTAGACAAAGGTTATGATCTCCGGTTCAAAAATGGAAGATGCAGGATCTTTGAAAGCTCCAAAACTGAGATTGCATCCGGTACTCAAACAAAAGGTAATATCTTCCATCTGGTTGGTTCTAATAAAAGTTGTCTGTTTGTTCAAGTGGATCAGAGTTGGTTATGGCAAAGAAGGATGTGTCATGTAAATTTTGATAACATCATCAAAATAAGCAATACTCAGTCTGTTAGAGATCTTCCAAAATTGGTAAAACCTACAAATGGTTTGTGCAAAGAATGTCAGCTAGGTAAACAGAGTAGAGTTTCATTCAAAAGCAAAGATCAGTCCTCTACCGGATTATTGGAACTAGTTCATACTGATTTATGTGGTCCGACAAGAGTCAATAGTATGCAAGGTGATAGATACTTCATATTACTAATTGATGATTATTCCCGGATAATGTGGGTCACCTTTCTGAAAGAGAGGTCAGAAGCCTTTGAAAAGTTCAAAATCTTCAAAGCTATGGTAGAGAATCAAACTGGATTAAAACTGAAGTGTCTAAGGTCTGATAGAGGTGGTGAATTCACTTCCGGTGAGTTCATAGACTTTTCTGAGAAGCATGACATAAAGAGATAGTTGTCTGCTCCTAGGACTCCACAATAGAATGGAGTAGTTGAAAGAAAGAACCGGACCATCCAGGAAGCTGCCAGGACAATGATGTTGGAAGCAAATGTTCCTCTGATGTTTTGGAGAGAAGCTATCAACACTGCAGTCTACACTCTTAATCGAGTTCAAATCAGAAACAATACCGGTAAGACCCCCTATGAACTTTGGTTGGCATCACTCCTACTATGAGATATTTCAGAGTATTTGGTAACAAGTGTTATATTAAAAGAGATGAAGATCTAGGAAAGTTTGATGCTAGAAGTGATGAAGGAATTTTCTTGGGTTACTCCACTCAAAGCAAAGCATACCAGTGTTACAATAAGAGGTTGAGAAAGATGATAGAAAGTACTAATGTGAAAGTTGATGAAGGAATTGAGAAGCCCTCAAGATTTTATGAGTTTGATGAAGATGATCAAGATGATGTTCAGGTTCAAGGAGCTCAATCCTCTCTGGTAAGTCAGAGTCAGACTAATCCAGTTAATCAGGAAGAAGAAATAGGTCTGATTGAGCATGATCAAGAAGCAGCAGTGCACGATACTCCCAAAATTCCAAGGTATGTAAGACTGAACCACTCTAAAGATCAGATCATAGGTGACCGAAGCAAAGATGTGCAAACTAGGAGGAATGTTTCTCAAAATCTAGATGAATGTTGTCTGATTTCAAAGATTGAACCTAAGGCAATAAATGAAGCCTGCAATGATGAAAATTGGACCAAAGCTACGGAAGAAGAGTTGATGCAAATTGAGAAAAATCACACTTGGGATCTTGTTTCTAGACCTAGTAACAAGAATGTGATTGGAACCAAATGGGTCTTCCAGAACAAACTAAATGAAGATGGTGAAGTAATTAGAAATAAAGCTAGATTAGTCTGCAAAGGCTACTCTCAAATAGAAGGGATTGATTTTGATGAAACTTTTGCTCCGGTGGCAAGAATTGAAGTAGTCAGACTATTTCTTGCATTTGTTGCCTTCAAAGATTTCAAAGTGTATTAGATGGATGTCAAATCTACTTTTCTAAATGGTGATCTAGAAGAAGAGGTGTACATTGAACAACCGGATGGATTTCAGTTATCTGAGCATGGTGATATGGTCTGTAAATTGAAGAAGGCACTATATGGTCTAAAGCAAGCTCCAAGAGCATGGTATGAAAGCCTAGACAAACATCTTTTGAAGATTGGTTTCAATAAAGGTACTGTTGATAGTAATCTATATTTCAAAATTGATCATGAAAACATCTTGATTGTTGAAGTATTTGTAGATGATATCATTTTTGGGGGAAGAGACAGTATGTGTAAAACTTTTGCAAACCAAATGAAAAGTGAGTTTGAAATGTCAATGCTTGGTGAAATGAATTTCTTCTTGGGTCTGCAAATCTCTTAGACAAAGAAAGGAATCTTTATCTCTCAGACCAAGTATGTGAAAGAACTATTGAAGAAATTTGGAATGGAAGATTCAAAGCCAATGAACACTCCTATGGCTACCGGATGTAAGTTGAGTAAAGATGATGACTCTCCTAAGACAGATCAGACAAAGTATAGATCAATGATTGGTGGATTATTGTATCTCACTTAGACTAGACCAGATATAATGCAGGCAGTTGGTCTTGTGGCAAGATTCCAGGCTGATCCTAGAGAATCTCATGTTATGGCAATCAAAAGAATTTTTAGGTACTTGAAAGGAACAGTTAAGTATGGTCTATGGTATCCCAGAGATCATGACTTTTCTCTTCATGCATAAACAGATGCAGATTGGGTAGGAGATGTGGATGATAGGAAGAGTACAAGTGGAGGAGCTTTCTTTTTGGGAAAAAGGTTGGTTTCTTGGCTAAGCAAGAAACAAGATGCAATATCTCTGTCTACAACAGAAGCAGAATACATTGCAGTAGCAGGTAGTTGCACTCAACTCTTGTGGATGAAGCAAATGTTAAGAGATATTCAAGTAGAATATGAGGAACCTATCACAATTTTCTGTGATAATTCAAGTGCAATAAATATTTCTAAGAATCCAGTATTACATTCTAAGACCAAGCATATATCTATCAAATTTTATTTTCTGAGAGAACAAGTGAACAAAGGTGAAGTTAGATTGGAGTTTGTGCCCTCCAAGGATCAGCTTGCAGATATTTTTACTAAACCTCTTCCCAAGGACTCTTTTGAGTATCTCAGGGAGAAGTTAGGGGTCATGGCCCCTCCGGTGATGCATTAGGATGCACTGTTGTTCATCAATCCGGTGGACATCATAGTCATATCTTGTGATCTGTATTGATGATGTGGAGCTGCTACTAAGGGGGAGCAGCTGGTATGATTCTGATGTGTTGGAATTGCAAGTATGAGCCCTTTGCCATTAATGTCAAAGGGGGAGAGAAGACATGTGAAAAACAAGTGGTTGATGATCAAAGGGGGAGCAGTAAAGGAAGAGAAGACATGTGAAGAGTTGTTGCTGATAGGGGGAGTTGTGGCAGAAAGGAGAAGTTCTTGTCTTGATGGTTTTTCACATCATATGTTTCCATCAATGACAAAGGGGGAGATTGTTGCAAGTATGAGGTTAACCAGTGTTGTCATTGATGTCAACATACTCATATTGCATTGGTAAGAAGGATTGGATGAGTTGTGTGCTGTTGTTATTGAGGAAATCAGTCTCCATCTAGAACAGTGAAGAACAGTGATGGGAAGAAGACAATAGGTTGAATATCAAAAAATGTGGATTAAAGGGTTTGTAGATATGAGTCTTGAGATGTTTTAGTTATGATTTCAGAGGTCCGCATAAAGATCTGAAGAAGTTATGGCTGTTTGTGTGGAACTAGTTCCGACAGGTGTTCAGTGGTGACAAAGGGTCACAAAAAGGTCCGGTGTGATCGGGAATTGTATCTTCCTATTTTGCAGAGTGGAAGGAGTGTTTGGGATGTCCTTGTGATGTGTCATCTCAATGTGTGAATGGTTTGGAGGTCCAGAAGTACCTTTTGCTTTATGACAGTGGCGGTAGTCTATGTTCTTGAAGTTCTAGATGATGAAGAGAAGAATTCCAGTAAGCTGATGAAGTGCGGATGTTCTTGATGATTCAGGGAAGGTTGTGATGATCGTTGGATCGTGTCCAATTCATGTTGGTAGTCCGCATTGAAGTTAGAGTTTGGATTTGATGTAATGATCACTGTTGTTGGTGTTCTTCCAGAGACAGGCCGACTGGATGTATTACACGCCTTGCGAATGATCTTGTGGATGTTTGCCGACTTAGATGGATGTTCCTAAGTCAATGCCTTGTATAAATAAGGGTTTGTGAATTTAGTTTGAAGTGTGTGTGGTGTGGATGAGTGTGGCATAGCGAAGAGAAGTGTGAAAGGTAGAGCACGTGTTTTGGGCTTAAATGGAACTGATCCGGACATGGTAAAGATGTCATTCTCTAGTTCAAGATTGTGATTCTTATCACTTTGTAGACAGTGTGTCTCTTGTAGGCAATGTGCCTCTTGTGAGTAGTGTGCTCAGGTAGTGAGCCCTAATTGGCAGGTGCCATCTTTTTCTCATTCTTCTAATAGAGAATAATCCTTGGGTTAATCACCCCATGGTTTTTCCCTTAACCGGGTTTTCCACATCAAAATCTTGGTGTCTCATGTGTTGATGTTTATCTGCTCTAATGTTTATGGTTTATACTTTCATGAATGGTTAAATTGCTATGCTAATAAATAACACAATGGATCTGATTGTTTTGAGTTGAAAGAAAGTTTAGGATAACTGATTCACCCCCCCTCTCAGTTATCAATAGTTCCTTATCATGAGGGGGATCTTACTGGGGTTCCTCCTGTTGAGGGATTTCTTCTTGTGGAGGAGGCTCTTGTGAAGCATCTACATTTTGATCTTGTGCCTCCTTCTGTAAGCTCTCCTCTGGAAGTTCTTGAGCCTTTTCTTTTCGATCATTTCGTGGTATGTTGAGCTCTTGAGAAGTTTGTGTATTTTGACCTTGGGGATCACCTTGATCATCCTTGGTCACATTTTCTATCTCTTTCTCTTTACCCTCGCCTTGTGACAAACCTTGCCCTTTATCCTTAGATGCATCAGCGTCTTCTTTGTTAACTTCTTTCTCGGCCGATTTCCCCTTTGACGTTGGATTACTACCTTAATCACCCCCTATAGTAGGTGGCGATGGACCACTTTGGTCTTGCTTAGTACCTTTGTCTGGCATGTCTTGATCACCCCCACTCTGAAGCTATGCTTCTGATGGTTCTTATCATGTGGGTGCCTTATTTTGATCCTTGTCTTAACTAGGTGTCATATCACCCTTCTCTATATTCTTTGTATCTTCAGTCCTTATAGGCTCCAGAGGCATATTATTGTCTTTACTTGGGCTGATATCACCCCTGTACATCAAGTCTATTACTGCAGGACTAGTAACCTGCTCAACCAAATTATCCAACCCTATCTGCTGGGCTACTCTTTCAAGGCTATCCTATTTTGTTTCATCTTTTTCATCTCTTGCCTGGTTGGTCGCCATTTGGGCCATTGGGGTCCCATGAGTCATCTTGGTTTTGGCAACCAAGGTTTCCATATATTGTGCAACCACATCTTAGACTACCTCATCATCCGATAATTCCACAGTGTCATCTAGAGGGAAAGGGGACTCCCTAGTAGCCATATGCATTTAATTTTCTTTCTATTCCTCCATCCTTTCAATCTTAAATTGAATTATCTTATGAATGGGGACTTCATGCTCAAGCTCTCTTCTAAAGGCCGAACCACCCATACCCCTCAATATGATGGGATCAGTGCTAACACCTCCCCTCATGGTTGTTCTTTGCTTCTTAGGTGGTGGTGTCTGTAACACCGCTTTTCTTTTCTTCCTTGTAATCAATAAGTCATCATCCCTGGGTTCCATATCTACTTGTTCTTCCACCAAGGGATTTTCCTATAGAGGATCATTCTCTACTTGAGGTTTCTCTGCTTCTTCAGTGATAGGCCTCACTATCCTCTTAGTCTTTTGTTTGTCAGGAGGTGGATGTGACGTGGATACCCCATCACATTTTGATGTAAGCCTCTTGATGATCACCCCTTTCTGTTCATCCTCCGCCTTCTTACCCTTGGATGGCAACTTTTGTTCTTCAGCAGGTAATATTTCTCCATTAGATTTTCTTTTCTCAATAAGAAAATAATCATACTCTTCATCGGACAATTCTTGTCTCTTCTTATTATCAACTGTAAGGTCCATGCCCTTCTTATTCAATTTGGCAACCTCTGTGTCTACCCAACTTTGGGTTAGTTGAATGACCCCTTGCATTATTTGATCCAAGGAGGTCTCCTTCGACTGTGTCAGATCAGGGGTTGAAATGGTGTCATTATACACCTTCTTGTCCTCATACTCATTGGACATTATCTTTCCATCATCATGATGTAGTTGTGCGCACACTAGGATGCAATCAAAGGTCCTAATTTGATTCAAGGTGAGCCTTTGATATTTTCTTCTTCTCACCTTTGCCTCATCATCACAATCAGTCTAGAAGTCCTCTAGATGCTTTTGATGTATCTATTTTCCTAACAACTTCTGTATCCTTCCATAAGGGTCATATGACTTGGTGATAGGGAATGGCTATAAGTACATGAGTTTCAACCCCCCAATAGCATGCTTGATGCTCTATTTGTCTGGGCACAAGTACCAGCCTATGTAAACTAGGAATAGTATAGGAGAAATCTTCTTTTGCTCTATGTGAGATTCAACTGCAGTAGACACTTGTCTGACTAATTCCATCAAGAAGACCCTATCTGTGGGGTATCTTGGCAACATGAGGGGCTGTCCTTCAAACCCTTCAATCCTTATTTATGAAAAAGTGGAGAATTGGATAAACCAAGCTCCATACTTATAAACAATTTCTTGAGCTTCCATGCTCAGTCTCTTGGTCCGGTCCTCCTCCATTGTTATGACCAGATGCATTGAAAATGCATCATTTACCTACTTGTAAGCCTGGAGGTATGCATTTTTCTGTAATTGGGGATAGTGATCCCAAACATTCACATCACTAGTGTTGTTTCCTACCCTGCGTACTATTTGTAAGGCATCAAATGTTCCTCGAAAAGCACACGAATATACAACATAGGAGGTCATGTAAAATATGCAGGTCTTGCCTCCTAGCTTCTTCATCCCCTCATCTAGGCAATCACTAATGATTTTCACCTATAGAGGCTTGCTATCCGAGTATAATACCATCTAGATAATTCCAAACATCTAGTTCTCAAAGTTACTAGCATGAGGTCTGTCAGTCACCCTGCTCAACAGGGCAATTATATACTGATATTCATCATCAAAATCAAACTTATATAAGTTTACTAGCAACTTGGCTAAAGCTGTGTAGGTATTGTTCTTTGCCCTCCACTAATATATTCTCTTCTTGGCCTCTTTCTTATTGTTGTTATATTCCTTCTCTAGTTTATTGAGGTCTACACTTACTACCTTATTTCCCACTGGCAAGTTGAATGTGGCAGTGATGCCCTTGACTGAAAAGTTAGCATATACTCTGCCATGCTTCTCTACTCTTCTAGTTTCTGGTTTAAATTTCCTACCACATTCTACCACTAGCTCAATGGCGTCCATAGCCTATGGGAATCCCACAGCATGCCACATACCTGTTGTAAATATCTTATCCAGTATAGGGTTTTCAGTATCATTGTCCAATTTCCTTGACCATTCATCTAAATATGTTTGCCCCTGATGCATGTCACCGATAACACCATAGCTGAACTCCACTCCTTTAGGTCGTACGAGCATAGGCTTCAAAAAATCAGCCTCAGATATATTCCTCCTTACCTCTGCCATTGATTCCTGCAAATAGACATATGCATGTCTTACCCTATGATGCTTGTGTATGTATATTCAACAATAATATGCACCTCCACGCTATCATTTATCATTTTAATCCTTTTCGTGCATCATCGTTTGAATTTAACCTAGTCAAGAATTATTTACCTAGATATTTGGAAAAAATTACAATGGAGAGGGTTTTGAACTTACTTACCTGATATCTCTTTCCCTTTCTAATTAGATGACTGATAACAGGAAATGTATATGTGCAGGGGTCAACTGTTCTATTTTGTTTCGTCGAGGGTCACAATCCGCTAGTAGATGACTGATAAGGGTTTGACTTCCAAAGCTCTGTAATTCTCAATTTATTGTAGGGTAAATGTAAATTACCTTTGAATTTTACTTTTAAACATATCAATACAACAAATTAGGGTATATGCATTGTTCTGATCGAATCTGTCGATTATTTGTATGAAGCCCATAGATGCTACCAAGTGTTAAATTTGTATTTGAAATTGGCAGGGCTTCATCTACCATTTTGATTGCATTTAATGCTAGAGGGTGATCTTTAGAAGATCAGGGACATTTGAAAATATGACCCCCTAACGGATAATATGACCCTCTCCTTTGCACGGGATAATTGTTTACTAAAGATCAAGGTGATATGGTCAACCTTTAACCACGAAGCTAGATCAGGTCATCAAATTAAGATCAGGGGTAATTCGAAATGTGACCCCCCTTGGGGCTAGATCGTGATGAATCATTATGATATCAACACCCTTTAGTCATTGGGTTTTGGTGACGTCATCATCATATTGAGATTTATGACAGACATTGGATATACGACTCTCCGTGGGTCGGGTAAGATGATTACGTCATCACCAAGGTGATTTCTTTCATTCGTTGGAACTGGATGACGTCATAGTCATACTAGCGTAGGGTGATATTCATGCAGGGGTGATATTTTGTAAGATGACTGATATTAAGAAATATGACCCCCTGTGAATACATGAGGTTCTTTGATTTTGGACACAAATATTTGAACACCTCTTTTCTTTTCTTCCTTGTAATTAATAAGTCATCATCCCTGGGTTCCATATCTACTTGTTCTTCCTCCAAGGGATTTTCTTGTAGAGGCTCATTCTCTGCTTGAGGTTTCTCTGCTTCTTTAGTGACATGCCTCACTATCCTTTTAGTCTTTTGTTTATTAGGAGGTGGCTGTGATGTGGATGCATGGGCTGATGTGGATGCCCCATCACCTTTTGTTGTAAGCTTCTTAATGATCACCCTTTTCTATTCATCCTCTGCCTTCTTACCCTTGGATGGTAGCCTTTTGTTCTTCAGCGGGTAATCTTTCTCCATTAGATTTTCTTTTCTCAATAAGAAAATCATCATACTCTTCATCAAACAATTCTTGTCTCTTCTTCTTATTATCAATTGTAAGGGCCATGCCCTTCTTCTTTAATTTGGCAATCTCTACATCTACCCAACTTTGGGTCAGTTGAATGACCCCTTGCATTATTTGATCCAAGGAGGTCTCCTCTGGCTATGTCAGATCAGGGGTTGAAATGGTGACATTACACACCTTCTTGTCCTCATACTCATTGGACATTATCTTTCCATCATCATGATGTAATTGTGTGGGCACTGGGATGAAATCAAAGGTCCTACCTTGATTCAAGGTGAACCTTTGATATTTTCTTCTTCTCACCTTTGCCTCATCATCACAATCAGTCTAGAAGTCCTCCAGATGCTTTTGATGTATCTATTTTCCTAACAACTTCTGCATCCTGCCATAAGGGTCATATGACTTGGCAATAGGGTATGGTTGTAAGTACATGAGTTTCAACCACCTAGTAGCATGCTTGATGCTCTATTTGTCTAGGCACAAGTATCAGCCTATGTAAACTAGGAATAGTATAGGAGGAATCTTCTTTTGCTCTATGTGAGCTTCAACTGTAGTAGACACTTGTCTAACAAATTCCATCAAGATGACCCTATTTGTGGGGTATCTTGGCAACATGAGGGGCTGTCCTTCAAACCCTTCAATCCTTATGTATGAAAAAGTGGAGAATTGGATAAACCAAGCTCCATACTTATAAACAATTTCTTGATCTTCCATGCTCAGTCTCTTGGTCCAGTCCTCCTCCATTGTTCTGACCAGATGCATTGAAAATGCATCATTTACCATCTTGTAATCCTAGAGGTATGCCTTTTTTCTATAATTGGGGATAGTGATCCCAAACATTCACATCACCAGTGTTGTTTCCTACCCTACCTACTATTTGTAGGGCATCAAATATTCCTCAGAAAGAACACAAATATACAACATAGGAGGTCATGTAAAATATGCAGGTCTTGCCTCCTAGCTTCTTCATCCCCTCATCTAGGCAATCACTAATGATTTTTGCCCATAGAGGCTTGTTATCCAAGTATAATACCATCTAGATAATTCTAAACATCTAATTCTCAAAGCTACCAGCATGAGGTCTGTCAGTCACCCTGTTCAATAGGGCAATTATATACTGATATTCATCATCAAAATCAAACTTGTATAAGTACACTGGCAACTTGGCCAAAGCTATGTAGGTACTGTTCTCCCTCCACTGATATATTCTCTTCCTGGCCTCTTTCTTATTGTTGTTATATTCCTTCTCTAGTTTATTGAAGTCTACTCTTACTACCGTATTTCCCACTAGCAAGTTGAATGTGGCAGTGATGCCCTTGACTAAAAAGTTAGCATATACTCTGCCATGCTTCTCTACTCTTCTGGTTTTTGGTTTATAATTCCTAGCACATTCTACGACTAGCTCAATGGTGTCCATAGCATATGGGAATCCCGCTGCATGCCACATACCTGTTGTAAATATCTTATTCGGTATAGGGTTGTCAGTATCATTGTCCAATTTCCTTGACCATTCATCTAAATCTATTTTCCCTTGATGCGTGTCACCGATAACACCATTTATGAACTCCACTCCTTCAGGTTGTATGAACATAGGCTTCAAAAACTCAACCTCAGATCTATTCCTCCTTACCTCTACCATTGATTCCTGCAAATAGACATATGCATGTCTTACCCTATGGTGCTTGTGTATGTATATTCAACAATAATATGCACCTCTAAGCTATCATTTATCATTTTAATCCTTTTCATGCATCATCATGCGAATTTAACCTAGTAAAGAATTAATTACCTAGATATTTACAGAAAATGACAATGGAGAGGATTTTAAACTTACTTACCTGATATCACTTTCCCTTTCTGTTTAGATGACTGATAACAGGAAATGTATATGTGTAGGGATCAACCGTTCTGTTCCGTTTCATCGAGGGTCACGCTCCGCTAGCAGATGACTGATAAGGGTTTGACTTCCAGAGTTCTATAATTCTTAATTTATCGTAGGGTAAATGTAAATTACCTTTGAATTTTACTTTTAAATGGATCAATATGACAAAGTAGGGCATATGCATTGTTCTGATCAAGTCTGTCGATTATTTGTATGAAGCCCATAGATGCTGCCAAGTGTTAAATTTGTATTTGAAATCGGCGGGGCTTCATCTACCATTTTGATTGCATTTAATGCTAGAGGGTGATCTTCAGAAGATCAGGGACATTTGAAAATACGACCCCGTAATGGATAATATGACCCCCTCCTTCGCACGGGATAATTGTTTACTAAAGATCAGGATGATATGGTCAACCTTTGACCATGAAGCCAGATCAGGTCATTAAATTAAGATCAAGGGTACTTTAAAATGTGACCCCCCTCGGGGCTAGTTCGTGATGACATCATTATGCCATCAACGCCCGTTAGTCATTAGGTTTTGGTGATGTCATCGTCATATTGAGAAATATGACAGACATTAGATATATGACCCTCCGTGGGTCAGGTAAGATGATTACATCATCACCAAGGTGATTTCTTTCATTCATTGGAACTAGATGATGTCATAGTCATACTAGCACAGGGTGATATTCGCATAGGGGTGATATTTTGTAAGATGACTGATATTAAGAAATATGACCCCCCGTGAATACATGAGGTTCTTTGACAAGTAGATACCCGTTCCTATTTAATTTTGACGTTCATGTATTAGGTATCTAATGGTTATCGAGTGATTTGCTAAGTCAGGGTCATGTTAACGAATATGACTGATGTTTAGAAATATGACCCCCTAAGGGAAATATCAGGGTTGTCCAAACTTTGACTCAACATAACTTTCTACCCTTAGACAATATCAGGGTGATCCAAAAGCCAAACATGCTTAGAATTTTGTACTCTTTTCAACCATGAGGTTTATGATAGAAAATGCTAACTTTGGCCACTGACCTCTTCTTGTGATGATGCACATGCATAAGCAAAGGTGACACACATAACTGATTTTACCAAACTGTCCAAAGCAAGAAAACAAGCAAGCAAAAGCAGAAAAAAATGGTTGGGTCCCTGTTTTGCTAAGGCAAAATGGGGCGTGTTGTGTAACCACACAATACCTTCCTAAGGAAGGATATTTTTTTAATGTAAGTAGATATATTAGGCAAAAAATGTAGTTGATGTGTTAGTTGATAAGTTTAAATCTCACTTAGTTGCTAGGGTATTTTCGCAGGTTCTTAGTATTGACTACACTAAGACCTTTGCACCTATTGTATAGATTAATTTTATCTAACTCACACTTGCCATTGTTAAGATCATTGTAGGTAGGTTCATCATTTGGATGTGAAGGGTTCCTTTCTTTACAAAGATCTTAAGGAGTTAATATATATGGAGAAACCACAAGTTTTTCTACAAGACTCTTACTTGGTTTGTAGACTTATAAAATTTATTTATGTCCTTAAACATGCCCCTTAGGCATGGTATGCAACTATTGATTATTTCCATCTTTCAACTAGATGTACTCGATGCCATTACAATCTGAACATCTACATCCTAAGGTAGGATGAGTCTCTCTTACTCCTAGTTTTGTATGTTGATCACTTATTGACTATTCTATCTTTGTTTGTACTCTCCATGCTACAAAATGTGCTACTTGTGATGCATTTCACATGCCTACCTTTGATGAGTTTGTTGTCTCTTTCACGATGGAGGAATATAATATCATTTAGATGAGTGCCCTTAAGTCTTCTAAGTCATATGTCTTGGTGACACACCAAGATGCAAAAGATCAAAAGATTGTTGGTAATGAAGAGAATATTTATAGAAGAATAAGGACAAGAAAGATGGTCCCAAGAGTAAGAACCAAAAATCTTCCAATGCTCCTGAAATAGATTCATGCTCTTTGAAAGGTGAAAATCCTAAGAAAGATAGATTTTCTTATTGAAAAAGGCTCTGACATGATGAACACAAGTGCATGAAGAAGTAGAATGAGTGCCTCACTCATGTCTTCTTAAGAACAACATTAGGGTAACTAATTCAATCAAACAAAGTTCATCACAAGTGGAGTACTCTAATAAGAATACCAAAAAGGGGAAAGGAAAGGGCAAGGCCCTTATAGTTTCTATTATATCCCCACCTTCCACATAGATTGTTGAGTTGAGTGTTGCACACATAAGGCTTTAGATTAAGATAATTTCACATCCTTGGAACCAAGTCCCATGTAGCATATTCTAATGGGTGATGATACTCCAATTGAGGATTAAATGAGAGGGTTTTTTGGTTTAGGTGACAATTTTTATAGGATTTTATGTATGTGCCTTTTGTTCAACTAATCTCTTATCAATCTATAAGACCATGCACACAAATTCAAGAAAATACTAAATAGGTTGAGTTCACTCTAGATTTTGTGGTTACCAATGAGTTGCACAATGGCTCCAAAGTAGCATTTGGGAGGGTAAGTTATCAATCGTAGCTATATGTCTTTTCACACTTTGTTGTTGATTATAATCCTTCCACCACACTCATTCTAATGAAGTTGTAGTATGAGTAGTTTGGTCATTTAAACTACATTCACTACTTATATCAACTTAGCCAATATGACATGGTTATAGGATATCCCTTTGTTTTCTTTATTAATGGGGTTTGTCAAGGACACATTCTTGGTAAACATATAGAAGAGAAGTATGAAAAATACAAAGTCTAGAGGGATACTCAAATTCTAGAGCTAGTTCACAGTGATTTGTCTAGTCCATTTATGAAACCTTCTTTTAGTAAGGCTAGATATACATTCTTACCTTCATTAATGACTTCTCTCAATTTACTTGGGTGTACTTTCTCCAACAAAAGATAGAGGTTTTTGAACACTTTCAAGACTTCAAAGTAATTATAGAGAAACAATTTGGGAAAGCCATCAAGGTCCTGCACACTAATAAAGGTGGTTAGTTTGTCAACCATCATTTTGAACAACTTTTTATACTTTACAAGGGATTGACTTGCATCATAAAATTTTATATAGTACTCAACAAAATGGAGTAGTAGTGAAAGGAATTTGAAATTAAATTGTTCACTCTAGATCCCTTGCAATATAATTTTGGGCAAAGGCCATTAACTATGTAAAGTATATCTAAATTGAGTTCCTCATAAAACCTTAAAAGAAATTGTTCCTTTTGAAGCTTAGAGCATTAGGAAACCCATAGTGAAATATTTTAGGGTCTTGAGATATCTAGTATGGGTCCATATTCCAATAGAGAAATGGAAGACTATGGATACCCAAAGTAGATCTTATATCTTTGTGGGTTCTCTAGATGGAGTGAAGGGATATTAGCTCCATTTGGATACTCATGAGTTGTTGATTTAGAGGAGTATTCAATTTGAGGAGGGCTTATTGACTCCAACTCTTGACACCTCTTTTTTTACTCATTTGGGGTACATGTGGGATATATGATATTTCTTTAGATGAGGTAGATCCACCTATGAACATCTCTAATAATAAGAATTCCTCTACAATAGATGATGAGAGTGATGATGAGGATCATTCTCCCTCATCTCATAGTTGTCATTTTGAGGATATGAAATCTCCTACTAAATCTCCTATCTCTAGTCCCTATGGGCTAGATAGACTTTGTAGTATGTGGGTGACTGGTTTGAAGATCATTTAGATACCAAGTAAACTTGGTCATAATTATAGGATCCACATCATGCTTTCATCACCTCCACTTTAAAACTACACTTTTCATGAGGTATCTGGTATTCCTAAATGGGATGAAACTATATAGGAGGAATATAGTTCTTTGATAAGAAACAACAGTTGAGATTTAGTTCCCTTACTAATGAAGGAAACATTCTCAATGTAAGTAGATATATTAGACTAAATTTTTAGTAGATGGGTTAGTAGATAAGTTCAAATCTTAGTTAGTTGCTAGGGGATTTTGGCAAGTTCTTAGTATTGACTACATTGAGACCTATGTACCTATTGCAAAGATGAATTTATCTAACTCACACTTTCCATTATTATAACCCATTATAGGTAGGTTCATCATATGGATGTGAAGAGTTCCTTTCTTCTCAAGGATCTTAAGGAGGAGATATTTATGGAGCAGCCACAAGCTTTTCTACAAGATTCTTCCTTGGTCTATAGACTTAGGAAATCTATTTATGTCCTCAAACAGGTCCCTCTACATTGGTATACTAAGATGGATTCTTTCCTTCTTTAAATTAGATTTTCTCAATTCCATTATGATATGAAGATCTACATCCTAAGGTAGGATGAGTCTCTCTTACTCCTAATTTTCTATGTTGATGACTTATTGATTAGAATGAGCTCTTCATCCTCCATTATGGTAGTGAAAACTATCCTACATGATAGGTTTTTTATGACCATCTTGGGTTTGTTACACTATTTTCTTGATATTGAGATCTACGATTCTCCTTTTAGGATTAGCATTACACAGTCTAAGTATGCAATCAATTTACTATCATATTTTCATATGGCCAACTACAACCTATTCCAACTCCCTTTATTTATGATATTTCTCTTATTGTGGATATTTTCTCTTGAGAATTTTACATGTCTCTTGTATTGTTGGGAACTAACTCAATTTTATTTTTTATTATAGGATCATTTGTTAAACAATTTTATTGTATCTATTTCTTACACTAGATTTTGAGGAGTTTCATGCTTATTTGTAGAATCTAGCAATCCATTGACAATGACTAATCATTGCCTTACCAATATTGGTAATCAAAGCATAAGGAATTGTGTTCTTTGCATGTATTTCTACTACTACTACAAATTTGGTAGGATATATCACACATGGTAGTCCCCCTAACACTATCACCCAATAATGTGTATAGCTAATTTATATGCACATGGTGTCAAATGGGTTGTATGATTGAAAAATATCAATCATACATTTTAGCTCATGTATAATAACCATAGTGTTTCTATGGTTTGGACCATGGTATGCATTAATTACTACTACTATAGATTTGTTGGGACATTATTGTACATGTTAGTCCTCTTAATCTTATCATCTAATGATGCATATAGATAAATTAGATGTATGGTGTCAAAGGGGTTGTGTGATTTAACAATATTAATCATACATTGCAACTCATTTATAATGGCTATTATGAACTGCTATAGTTTGGAGCATGGTATGCATTAATTTGTGTCATTAAGTTGTTTTATTATCATCTTTAGTGATTATAGGATGTCATCTCACATGTAGTTTACAATATATGCAATTTAATTTAAAAATATCTATTTATTACAATGGATTTTTTATATTTTAAAAATATTTAATATTTTCAATTTTGAAAAAACATACAACTACAAGGTATGACTTCCTTTCTACCCATGGTTTTTTTAATTAGAACTCACCTTGATATATTTTTCTATTTTTAAAAAAATTAGAAGGAAAAATATGCATTTATAGGTAGTGTGCAAAGGTATGAATGAGGATAATGTGTTAAGTCAAACACCTATGTCTCAACATGTAAGAAATAAGAAGTTCAATGTTGGGTAAATAGTTCTTATAAATTTCAGTGTAGGGTTTCTAGTTGAAATGGGCTTGCCTAAACCCTACATATTATGTATGTGTTATATAAGATCAATGAAGTTTTCATGTCAAATGTCCATCCCAAACATTTCAATCAAACTTTATATGACCTTCCAAACCCATGTCTCACATGTCCTAAAGTATTCCAAAACATTATTCTTTCACCTCTTTTCTACCACCTTTTTCAACAACTTCTCTCCATTTTGGGATTTATATGTTTCATTACTTTTAGGTCATTTTAGAGGTTTTTGATCTACTCATTTTGTAGTAGCAAACTTTGACATTGATTTCAAGTATGATGCAGTCATGACTAGGGGACCTTATCAGGCAACCCAATCACGCAACCAACCAACACAACGGAAGCATAAAGTCATAAAAACAGTCATCCAAATTTTATTCAAATCTTTAAATTACAACTCTATGCCATGACAAAGTCTATAATCACAATAAAATACCAATTTTATTCGTTCATGTAGTTTCTATAGGAGTACAAAATCAATCTAATCTCTTTTACAAAAATTCAATCTATTCCTTTTCTGCCATCTCCTGCAACAAATTCCTTCTGTCATTCTTCTTCATTTTTCCTGGGCATCACAAACTATCAACAATAGCCTCTTTACATAATCTTATGCCACATCTCCCTTCATTGGGGAAATTGCACCCTGAGCCATCTAACTGGCTGAACTCCTCCTCAGCAGCAGAAGAAGGTATTTTTGAATCCTCCTCCCAAAATAGTTTAACTACCTTATTTGTGAGGAAATTATCATAATAGAAAATGTATTGTGAGGTTAATTGTATTTTTAGCACTACCAACATCATTAAATCCTTCCGTGAGCACATAATAGTTGCCACTAAGTGCACATAGTCATTAACACAAATTCAATCTCTAAAATAGTATCATTTAAATGCCCTTTCCACAAACCATGGAGCCTTATATCATCTTCCATTGCCTCTATTAGAAAAATAGACTTTTCAAAACTTAGATGTTATTAGCAAATGTTTAGTTTTTAAAACCTCAGTCATAGATGCCTATCGGTGAATGTTGTGTTTTCTGAACCAATGTTTATTCAGTCGGCAAAACCCAACTTTGTGATACTCAGACTTTGTCACTTCAATCAGTGAATTTGTCCATTTTTGAACCATCTCTTTGAATGCTTTATCAACAAGAATCCATTTTTACAAACTTGAGTATATTTCCTTCATTATCGGCAAAGTGATGATTTCTCTAACCCATTTCTTGTTGGTGGAAACCATTAGCTATAAGCGAATTGCAATTTCCTTAAAAATTGGACGACATATTGCTAAATGTTGGAAATCATGAACTAGTTTAAAAATTAAAAAAAATTATGACTAAGCAATCCACTCATATTAGCAAGAATGACTCCTTCCCCCCTTTATCATCTTAGCATCCATTTTTGAAACCTATGAACTAATAGAGTCTTCTTCTATCGGCCATGTCACTTCTTCATGAACTAACCAATGGACTTGACTTAACATTTGGCATGACTAATCAGTGAAATGGAATATCAACTAACTTACGAGTTTGAAAACCCATGATATTGTCGATAAAGTATTTTAAACTGCAAACCTTGCCGATCAAACTGTCCTTCACAGTTGGTAGATAAATGCAAACCTTCCTTCAAGGATAGTTAGTGAAAGTTCTCATCAGTGAACTGAGCCGTCGGCAAACTTAAGAGCTCACGAACTAGGAAATTCTCTGACTAGCTATAACTTAGTCATTTTTTTCCTAATCTTCACCAAAATGAAAATGGAGATACCCAATTGGGTCTTCTACAAGATGGTGTCCTTAACTTGGCCAAATTAATAAGAATTTGCCTCCTAGAGAAAAAGACCAAAATCAACACAAAAGAAGACAAAGCACAATAAAAATTGAACTAAAACTGAAACTAAAAGCCTAAAATGTTTTTGGTTGATGCTAATTGCACTTATGGACCCAGATGCTCATGCATCAGACATGTTGAGTAAAACATTTGTGAGCATTGGCTCACAAAATGGAGATGAATAGTAGAACTATCCTTCTAGGTTGTAAACAACCTACAATGAACTTCATCACTGAAGTAGGTACCTCAAAAGATTTTCTTTCACCTCTTCTAGCATTTGTTTGGGACAAGTACCATCCACCTCCACCAAGTATGGTTACCATTCCTCTTTCCTCTTGTGGACCTGTGTCCACCATAACCTGACCTCCTCCTCCAAATTCTGCTTCACTCATCACTCCTCCTCATCTTACCATGCTCCATTTCATTTCCTCTTCTCATGGGATTCCACCCACCATAATCTGACCATCTCCACCAAACTTCTGGTTTCCATTCCATTTCATTTGTAGGCAAGTTGAAATAATCAACTTTATGGAAATTAAATATTTCTATCTTCACCACCTTAGTCATACCATGTTGCTCTACAATTTTGATGGCACAAGTTTGAGGAACTCATGCACATGCTCTGGTTATCTATGGCTACCTTACCAGGCACAGCATAAACCCAATCCCAGAAACTCGAACAAGGGACATTCAAAAAGAACGACAGGAATTCCAAAGTATTTCCTTGCAATGATTAAATACAATAATGACAGGAGGTTAAGCAAGCTTCTGCCCAGTCTTGATAAACCAAAGTGAATGACAAGAAAATGGATTTCTAATAGAAAATATTGTCAAGAGAAAAATACACTTCAAAGTTTATATTGATGCCAAAATCCAATATTACATTGCAACCATATGACCTACACAGTTGGCCTTACATATGCCGAGAATCTATGATTCTATTATACTATTTTTCTATCCTTCTTCTCATCTATCAATCAGCTCCCACTATCTTCTTGCTTGCTATCACTCTTGACCTCTTTCTATTGGCCAGTCGGCCTCCTCTGATTAGGCAGTCGGCCTTTTCTTCTCTATTCGCTGATCCAACTCCCCCCTTCTAAGCTGTGAATGCCTTTTAATACATCTGTCATTGTTATGAAGGTCTGCAGTAGAAAAATAATTAGTTTCATAATTTTCATTGGCAAAAAGACTATCCCACAACACCCACGACCTACAGAGATTGCAAGATTGAAACCATTCATGCCAAGAAAGCACGACTGCCATGACTTGCATAGATTTCTGGAATGAAACCATCGACACATGTAAATAACTATTATTAAGAATTGGTCGATGCCAGGCTAAAATAAGGAAGGAACAAGGACTTAAATGATCAGCCCCTCACAAATCACTGGCTGCTTCCATATTTGGTCTACATGATTAGAGGCATTTTCTAATCCTTTATATTGCTTAGTAACGTAGAGAATCTTTGTTGCTTTTCCAGCTGTCTAAAACTGCAAACCACAACTCCTTTACAATCTGTCTGAGCTAAGATGAATATTCTACTTGAAGAAAATAGTTGATAGAAGCAAAAGGCTTTAACAAGCAAGTTTTTGTCACTCAGTGACACGAGGTTCACAATGAAAAGTGACAGGAACTCCACAAACCAAAATGCAGAAAAACAAGACCCTACCTATCAAAAAAATTAAAGCTAAAATTTGAAAGAGGCATGATGCCCCTGCATCAGACTCCCCCACTAAATAAGATTCATGAGCTCTTGCTCATGAGCTCAGTAATAAAATGCTTATATCAAAACCTCTTCTTCCACTTCTTCCAATTTGTCTCATGCTTGCAATTGCTCTTCCTAAGTTTCTTCATCTGAAATTGTTTGCTTTCCACATTCTTCTTATGGATTCGCCTACAGATTTCTTTATCCACTACAAATCTCCATAACTCTGTCTCATCTTCACAATTATCAACCTCAATCAAAAATAAAACTTCATCCTCATAAGTCCTTACTTCAACAATCTTTACCTCAGCAATGTTATCTTTAATCAGTTGGTCTTCCTCCTCCTCATCTTCTGGTTCTTTCACTATAGCCTCAAAGGTACCTTCACCATTTCTCTTTTCTTCCATAATCTCCTCCACTAAGTTTGCATTCTCTCCTTCAATTTTTTTTTTTAAAATTGAATATTACCTCTATATTCTTCTTTGCAAATGCAGATTTCTTCTCCTCTCCATTATTATTGTCATCTTTAGAAATGAAAACATGAACAAGATTTTCTCCATACTCAGACTCTAAATCACTTCGATCCCCAACTTTCTTCAAGTCCTTAAAACGTGAAACTTCTAAACTATGACTCAGCTCTGCTTCAGGTTTTCTTTCCTTGGCTATCTTCAAATGTCCTACAATCACCATAAGGTTAGGAAAATAAAAATTTTCCACTGCATTTATTTTCCTTTGGATCTCTTACAATTTTCCATATAGCTCCCTCTTCGCCACATTTTCTATCAATCTATCAACCCTCGAAAAAGTATGCTCAGCCTTCCACAAATTTGCATTCATCACTCCATATACTTCCCTTTCCATGTCCCAATTAAACAACCACAAATTATCTTCAATATCTTTCCTCTTATCACAAACCTTAATATCATGTGTCATCTCAGACTTTTTCTCAAACCTCTCATTGATTAAAACTTTAAAGAAATACAAATCTTTATTCATATAAAAGACATTTTTTATTTACCTCTACTTGCGCTACTGCACCAACCTCTCTATGATCATCTAATATCTCTTTTTCTTTGCCCTTCTTTGTTGTCCTATTTTCATGCAGGCTTCCACAATGAGTCTTCCTTTGTCTTCCCAATGCAAACTCAAAAAATGGAGTCCTCAAAACCATCTATGACATCCTTGTCTGCTACCTCTTCTTCAAATTCTGCATCAACCTTGTTTCCAAGTAAGCATTTATCCTTCTTTTATTTTCTCTTTGCTACCTCAGCTTCTTCTTCTTTATTCTCTACTATTCCTTCTTCACTCTTCATGTCTTTTTCTACCTTTTCCTTTTGGTTTCAATTCTCCCTCTTTATTTCATATCCTTCTCTTATCATTTTCCTTTCACCCACAGTCAGCCACATCTTATCCTCATACTCAGATTTTATTCAAAGACTTAAATTCATCAAAGTCAAATTGGCTACCTCCTACCTTGCACATACCATGCTACTCTTCCCCAAACTCCATTGCATGCTTCGTGGCATTATCCTCCCTTTCCTTCTCTAGGGGCTCTATTATGCATTTCTCTTTATTGGGCTAGTCAATATCTATACCTCTCCTCTTCTCTGGCTTTGTCTGCTTCTCCTTATCAACCTCTTCTATTGTTGTCCCATCCTGCACTACACACGTTGGGTTCTTCACCTTCTTAAGCTGATGTCTTTCTGCCTCTACATTTGGCCTATCTCCTTGTTTTCTCTTAATCTCTGCTATGTCTTCCATCCTTGGTGCTATTTTGCTATCACACAGGTTAGCACAAACAACTCCTCTTTGTTGCACATCTACAATTGATTTCTTTTTCCAATATGGTATTATATACCCATGGTCCACTATTTTATTCTTCTCATTTTTAACTTGTAGGTTTACATTTCTATTTTCTCTTACACAAACAAAATCACTACCAAAACTTACTTTTACCTTTCCATTGGTCTGCTGTCCCAATTTGCTGACATTCTTGGCTTTGTGTCTTGCCACCTCTTCCTCTTCACAGGCTTTCTTCTTTTCTTTATCAGCCCTTTCTCCATCCTCAAGTTCCTTGTATTGCACCATTGCTACAAACTATCTTCCATGATCTATCGCTGCAACTTATCTTCTTTCCTTCTTATCTTCCTCTTCATCTAATGGCTCTCTTATTGCCCTTTCTTCTTTTGCCTCCAAAGGCTTGTTCTTAGCTTTCTTCATACCTACATTCACACTTTCAAACAAATCAGTAGAAAATGTATCAAGAGACCAGAATGTCTCTTTAGCTGCCTCTTCCATAGACACTTTCTTTTCTTCTTTTTCTAGTGCTCTTTGCTGCACTTTTTCTTTTCTCCTTTTCTTACTTTTATCCAAGTCCTCTACAATGAGAACTTTCTTCTTCTCTCCTTGTCTATTTTCTGTAGCCACAACCTTATCAGGAAAATAAATCTTTTCCAAGATTTCCATTCTTCTCGAAATCTCTTCCAATCCCTCTCAGTACCTTATGCTTTCTACTTCATGTTGGTCATGATGTTAGTCATTCACAAACATAGAATAAAAGTTACACAACAACCTTTACTCATCTTGAAAGATACGATGAATTCAGAGAATTCATGATCCCAAGTCTCCATTGATTAGGTCTTAATCTACTGACGTTACTCAGTGGTTGATGTGTGTTGCTGTTTTCCATTCAGGGGCCTTACGTATTTTTGCAAAGTTCATCATCATTATCTTCAAATATCCTGCTCTGCATGTCTGCTCTGCATAAATCTCCAATAATTCTACCTCTGCACTGTGAATTTAGTCAAATAATGTGTCTACAGGCTGATATTTGCATGATTTCTACCATTATTTGCAATTCTTTGCATGATATTTTCAATACTGCATGCATTTAACTCAAATATGCTAATGATTTTCAGTTACCTACGGGATTTCAGCATATTTCTCTGTTCTGCTTGTTATTTATCATGATTTGCAGTTATGGTGATGAATTTATGAAATTAAAAAAAGGAAAAGGGTTAAAGAATAAGATTCCCAAAACTACTTGACTTAGATCACTGATCCACATACAAGCTCCCATACATGCAATGAAAAGAAGGAAACTAGAAATCATACTTCACCAGGACATTCCACAAATCCGCATGATCTAGTGCAAATCTTCAAAGGAAAAGTTGACAACAACATGTAATGAAATGAAAGCGCTTCCAGTTGAACACAGCATTCACCAGTACATATCCAGGAATCAACAAGAAGATTACGTAAAATTTACAATCAGGAGGTAATCTGAAACTTCATATCCATTCAGTATGCTCAAGAACAGGTACATTTACAGTGATCTGAAGAAAGAACCTTGACATTTCAACAATTCAGTCTTCATTAGTCTCAGTAATCCGATCTCCTAATTGATTCTACAGTAATTGGCCTTAATGCGCCAGATGCGTCTGTGTATCTTCATGTATCTTATGCCTTAGGTTCTGGCCTTTATATAGAGCAAATGCCAGAAAACAGTTACAATCATCCAAGGATCAGGATCCTCTCATAATAATCAACGGTCCAGATGAAAAGCACATGCTTCGCCAGTTGGCAAATGTACAGCTGGCACAGAATATTCTAGCATCTTTGATTTGATTTGGTCTCCAGCTGGCAAACAGCATTTTTGACAATATCCTCCTCACTTCTGGTTCATGTTGCCTCCATGTGCAACCATACAATGCTCAGCTTCAGCAGCAGCTCTAACAGCATCATGACTTCCTGCAAGTAAACAAACATTAAGTTCATCATCATGTGGATAAACAACAGGAATTTAAACATTTTATTAAACAAGCCTCCAAAATGTGCAGCTACAGGCAATCGAGCTTCAAATCAGTGGAAAATTATGCACTAAATGCATAAATAGCATCAAAACACTCGGGTCAACCATCGTTGACTGGAAATCAGCAATCGGGTCTTCAAATTTCCATCGCTTCATTTTCCCGCCCATTTTCTTGTATATCGGGTTCAAATATGATCATGCATATACATCGCAAAATATACGAGGAATCAATCGCTTTTAACAAATTATTTCAAATCCGGCTTTGCATGCTCTATTTGTATGTTTTGGGTCATCATCATATTCGCATCGGTGCGACCACATATGATCGGGATGACAAAATTAGACTTGGCCGATGGCAACAGTTATACCGACGCCAAAAATCATGATGATGCCCAACTCTATGTCTTCTATCTAGCTGCAGGATATCATGAAATATGATGCTCCTCCCTTCCGAATGCTCTGATGAAAAGCACATCAGGATGTTTCGCTTCTGCATATTGGGGAAAGAAAGACATCATCGTCATCATCATGTCGAAGGAAAATAGGAAGATTTGGAATATGATCCTGCTACTGAGGAAAGGAATATGATGGTGATGTCATCGTCATATTCGGGCTTCATTAAAATGCAAAGGATGACGTCACCGTCATGTTTAGTTAAGATCAGGGGACAAATGTAATATCGGGTCACCTAAGGAAGATGATCGGGTGGTGCATGTAATATGACCCCTTTGCGGCCAAGGTAACCCTCTCGAAAGATCAGGATGATGATGATGATCATCATCATATCCGCACTAGGTGATTTAAAATATGATCCTGCTGAATGTCCAGATGACGTCATCAGGATATCCGGGGCTTTTGTTAATCTTAGAACATGACGTCATCGTCATATTCGCGAACCGGATCGTGTTTTGGAAAATATCCTGCCGAAGGAGAAATGTGATGGTGATGTCATCCTGATATTTGCTTCTTCGTTTATCAGGTCGGGATGACGTCATCAGGATATTTGCAAAAGGTTATATTTCTCGGCAGGAGGACATTACGAAATATCGGGTAGACAAACAAGATCATGATGATCTTGACAACATGACTTAGGAATGGAATATCACCCTCCCTTTGAAAGATAGGGTGATCATCATGATTGTGCAAAAGGAGATCAGGAGGATATGAAATATGATCCTGCCTTGAAAGATCAGGATGATGATGATCACCAGGACTTTGACGTGCGCATGCAAATTATGCAGATGGTGGATTTTCTAAGTAGGGTGATATTATAATATCAGCATGATATTATAATATCGGGTGATGTTAAAATATCATGATGCTCGCGATGTGCCCAAGGTCATTTGACAGGTAAAACACACTATCACCTAAGATTGACGTCCGGATATTGGGACTGCATGATTTTTATCGGGTGATAGACCAAGATCATGATGATGACCTTTCGCGATACGAAAGACCGCTCGACGGGGAAAACTTACTATGACTTAAAGTTGACGTCTGGATATTTCGACCTCAGGATATTATCGGGGGGCGTTTCAAATATGATGATGATGTTCTTCATACATCAAAACTGAGTTTATAAAATATGACCCTCTTCTTGCAAATATCAGGTTTGACCAAAACTTTGACTGTGCATAACTCCCTCATATGGACGAATTTTCAGGTGATGTAAAAGGCAAACCTGCATGGAATTTCAAGCTCTTTCTAAATATGAGGTCATAGAAACAAAATATGAAATTTGACAAACTGACCTCATGATGATGACCAACCTCATCGAATATCATGATGATGATGCACCTGACCTATTTTTACCAAACCGCCAGAAAGCAGACAACACAAGCCAAGCCAAAAGTTGGGTCCCTGTTTTGATAATGCAAAATGGGGCGTGTTGTGTAACCACACAACAACTTGCCACCAAAGAAAACAACAAAATTCAAATGATTCAAGTGATATGATCATATTCATCTATAGTATTCTAATTCTTTCTAAGTAAAATCATCATGATCTTTGAATGATAAAGTTTCATCAAGGTAACAGTGCTAACAAAGGATCATGTGTGTGCATATGATTAATTATCCTCATCTTGAAAGCAAGTTGAAAATATAAGTAACTGGTGTTAAACTACATAGTTGGAGATCATCCCTCATAGCCAACCTGGATAGAGCCTTGCTGCCAGCAGGCGTCCATAGCCCCGGCAAGGTTATCTATACAATCTCCCTAAGTAGAGCCCCACTGCCAGCAGGCATCTATAGCCCCGGTAGAGTTACTTAGATGGCCTAAGTTTATTGTTTATATATTTTTTATTTATATATCTGATATCATCATGTCAGCTCATTTGTACAAGGTATGGTCACTTGCAGCTTTAGGTTGGAGATTGTATTGGTAGCAAGGGAGTCCCTTTAGATTTTTCACTTAACACCTATACTCATATCTTCAACAAGCCCAACGCTGTTAGGTGTTTCATTGTGTTTGATTCACTTTGGACAAGAAAAGGCACCTGATGAAAAGATATTATAAAACCTGATCATGAATATTTATCAGAATGAATTACAATCTATATCTAAATCTGATCTCATCACTTGAATCCTAACAATTTAGTTATTTTCTTAGGTGATGAAGTGCATCATCTTGACTTACCAAAACAAAAACTCAACCAAAACAACACAAAACAGAAGAAACACTATACAAACAACTAACCTACAAAAAGGAAACAACAGAAATAGAACAAGACAACAAAACAAGCAGACTGTACAAACAACTAACCTACAAAATTATATACAAACTACTACTAGGCAAACAAAAACTAGACAACGACCCAAATACACCTGTATTTGCATACTTCTTTTGATTGTGCAGGAGCATTAGGGTATCAGTTATGGTTCTCAACCTAGCAAATTTATCTTTATATTCTGAAAAATATTCTGATATTCTGAATTCACTGTATTCAACAGAACAACTCTTGATGATCAGCAACTGAGGAAGCTCATCATGTTCATGATTAATCCATGTGCATGTCCTATCTCCTGAATTTCCATAATCAAAATAGTATTCAACATCATTCACTGTGGAAAAGAGAAATACAACCTGGTGTATTTCTGATTTTGTTGGACATGCTTCTTTATTGGCAGCTGATCTTCCATTTGTCATTATATTTTCACTGCTTGGCTCAGTGCCTGGTCTCTCTTCAAATTGAAGGATGTATGACTCTAGATGTATTAATTCTTCATCTTTATCCAACTTTATCCCTTCATTCTGGATGTTCAGTTTATCCTCCAGTTCAGGAAACTTCTCAATATTTTCTTCAATTTCCTGCACATCAGCATCTAAATAAGTATCTTTATTATCACAACCTGATATACAGAAATTTATCATTTCTAAATCATGTGACTGTAAAAGAGAAACAACTTTCACTTGATAAGGACACTCCCCTGTTTCATTCTCAAAATATTTCTGGAGTGACATCTGATTATGCATAACAAATCCAAAGTCTTCTAGATCTTCCTCTTTCAGGAATTGTTCATTAAATAATTCACATTTTCTATCTAGTAAAGGATCTGGTTCCATTAACCTACAACATTCTTGCATTTGATCATTCAATTCAACCCAGTTAGGTAATAAATCAGCATTTATTTTCTTTTCTATGACTTCCTGAGTTACTACTATAGGAACTTCATCATCAGCAGTGAATTTAAATTGCTCTACTACATCATCATCATCATCAAAAGTATTAGGATCAGAATCAAAAATATTATCCTGATGAGTGATTTCTTCTCTAAAAATTTCACAAGATTCATACCTGCATACTGACTGATCCTTACTTGTATTAGGAAGTAGAGAACTCCTATCAATCTCACCATAAAATGAATCCAGGAAAGATGTTTCCTCTTCACTACCTTCTGGAACTGACTCAGCTATTGTATTTTCTAGAATCTTTTTCAACATGACCAAGCAAGGGTAACAATCTCTCTCTGAATGCTCTTCATCATGTAATCTGCACCAGCTTTCAATCAAGACATCATCAATGGGCAAACCTAATATTTGACTACACTGTATATTTCTAGACAAGTATAATTCAAAATCTTCAGAGCGATCCACTTCAGTGTCTGGACAATTAATAACTTCTGGTGCTGCATCTGCTTGTTGCTCCAGAATTTCCTCATTTTCCTGCCAGACTTCTTCATTTTCCTGCCAGATTTCGGCCCTGAACACATCTAGGAAGAGTATTAGTCCTTTCAAGTATAAATCCAACCTTGTAAGGAAAGTTAAACAATTAATTTCACTGTGTTCCACAGTCTGGTGTATCCTGCAACAGGTGGATAAACCAAAGTTAGATAAACTTTGAGGATAAAGCTGCCTACTCAAAGTTTCTTGAAATAAAGGAATGTTAATTTGACAATTGCCTTCATATACATCCATCAAAATGAGACTCTATTTTTCAATTTTTAGGATTTTGAAATTTTAAGGAGACCTATCATATCTCAGACTAAAACTTGAAAGTTCAGAAAATCAAACTAATCTTTGATGCTTTGAGCTAAATCTTTACAAAGGTGTAACCAAAACATCTCAGATAAGAGATATTTGCAGACATTTAACTCAAATGCTGAAATATTTATGCATGTGGTTACACAACACGCCCCATTTTGCATTATCAAAACAGGGACCCAACTTTTGGCTTGGCTTGTGTTGTCTGCTTTCTGGCGGTTTGGTAAAAATAGGTCAGGTGCATCATCATCATGATATTCGATGAGGTTGGTCATCATCATGACGTCAGTTTGTCAAAGTTCATATTTTGTTTCTATGACCTCATATTTAGAAAGAGCTTGAAATTCCATGCAGGTTTGCCTTTTACATCACCTGAAAATTCGTCCATATGAGGGAGTTATGCACAGTCAAAGTTTTGGTCAAACCTGATATTCGCAAAAAGAGGGTCATATTTTATAAACTCAGTTTTGATGTATGAAGAACATCATCATCATATTTGAAATGCCCCCCGATAATATCCTGAGGTCGAAATATCCGGACGTCAACTTTAAGTCATAGTAAGTTTTCCCCGTCGAGCGGTCTTTCGTATCGCGAAAGGTCATCATCATGATCTTGGTCTATCACCCGATAAAAATCATGCAGTCCCAATATCCGGACGTCAATCTTAGGTGATAGTGTTTTTTACCCGTCAAATGACCTTGGGCACATCACGAGCATCATGATATTTTAACATCACCCGATATTATAATATCATGCTGATATTGTAATATCACCCTACTTAGAAAATCCACCATCTGCATAATTTGCATGCGCACGTCAAAGTCCTGGTGATCATCATCATCCTGATCTTTCAAGGCAGGATCATATTTCATATCCTCCTGATCTCCTTTTGCACAATCATGATGATCACCCTATCTTTCAAAGGGAGGGTGATATTCCATTCCTAAGTCATGTTGTCAAGATCATCATGATCTTGTTTGTCTACCCGATATTTCGTAATGTCCTCCTGCCGAGAAATATAACCTTTTGCAAATATCCTGATGACGTCATCCCGACCTGATAAACGAAGAAGCAAATATCAAGATGACATCACCATCACATTTCTCCTTCGGCAGGATATTTTCCAAAACACGATCCAGTTCGCGAATATGACGATGACGTCATGTTCTAAGATTAACAAAAGCCCCGGATATCCTGATGACGTCATCTGGACATTCAGCAGGATCATATTTTAAATCACCTAGTGCGGATATGATGATGATCATCATCATCATCCTGATCTTTCGAGAGGGTTACCTTGGCCGCAAAGGGGTCATATTACATGCACCACCCGATCATCTTCCTTAGGTGACCCGATATTACATTTGTCCCCTGATCTTAACTAAACATGATGGTGATGTCATCCTTTGCATTTTAATGAAGCTTGAATATGACGATGATGTCACCATCATATTCCTTTCCTCAGCAGCAGGATCATATTCCAAATCTTCCTATTTTCCTTCGACATGATGATGACGATGATGTCTTTCTTTCCCCAATATGCAGAAGCGAAACATCCTGATGTGCTTTTCATCAGAGCATTCGGAAGGGAGGAGCATCATATTTCATGATATCCTGCAGCTAGATAGAAGACATAGAGTTGGGCATCATCATGATTTTTGGCGTCGGTATAACTGTTGCCATCGGCCAAGTCTAATTTTGTCATCTCGATCATATGTGGTCGCACCGATGCGAATATGATGATGACCCGAAACATACAAATAGAGCATGCAAAGCCGGATTTGAAATAATTTGTTAAAAGCGATTGATTCCTCGTATATTTTGCGATGTATATGCATGATCATATTTGAACCCGATATACAAGAAAATGGGCGGGAAAATGAAGCGATGGAAATTTGAAGACCCGATTGCTGATTTCCAGTCAACGATGGTTGACCCGAGTGTTTTGATGCTGTTTATGCATTTAGTGCATAATTTTCCACTGATTTGAAGCTCGATTGCCTGTAGCTGCACATTTTGGAGGCTTGTTTAATAAAATGTTTAAATTCCTGTTGTTTATCCACATGATGATGAACTTAATGTTTGTTTACTTGCAGGAAGTCATGATGCTGTTAGAGCTGCTGCTGAAGCTGAGCATTGTATGGTTGCACATGGAGGCAACATGAACCAGAAGTGAGGAGGATATTGTCAAAAATGTTGTTTGCCAGCTGGAGACCAAATCAAATCAAAGATGCTGGAATATTCTGTGCCAGCTGTACATTTGCCAACTGGCGAAGCATGTGCTTTTCATCTGGACCGTTGATTATTATGAGAGGATCCTGATCCTTGGATGATTGTAACTGTTTTCTGGCATTTGCTCTATATAAAGGCCAGAACCTAAGGCATAAGATACATGAAGATACACAGACGCATCTGGCGCATTAAGGCCAATTACTGTAGAATCAATTAGGAGATCGGATTACTGAGACTAATGAAGACTGAATTGTTGAAATGTCAAGGTTCTTTCTTCAGATCACTGTAAATGTACCTGTTCTTGAGCATACTGAATGGATATGAAGTTTCAGATTACCTCCTGATTGTAAATTTTACGTAATCTTCTTGTTGATTCCTGGATATGTACTGGTGAATACTGTGTTCAACTGGAAGCGCTTTCATTTCATTACATGTTGTTGTCAACTTTTCCTTTGAAGATTTGCACTAGATCATGCGGATTTGTGGAATGTCCTGGTGAAGTATGATTTCTAGTTTCCTTCTTTTCATTGCATGTATGGGAGCTTGTATGTGGATCAGTGATCTAAGTCAAGTAGTTTTGGGAATCTTATTCTTTAACCCTTTTCCTTTTTTTAATTTCATAAATTCATCACCATAACTACAAATCATGATAAATAACAAGCAGAACAGAGAAATATGCTGAAATCTCGTAGGTAACTGAAAATCATTAGCATATTTGAGTTAAATGCATGCAATATTGAAAATATCATGCAAAGAATTGCAAATAATGGTAGAAATCATGCAAATATCAGCCTGTAGACACATTATTTGACTAAATTCACAGTGCAAAGGTAGAATTATTGGAGATTTATGCAGAGCAGACATGCAGAGCAGGTATTTGAGCAGGATATTTGAAGATAATGATGATGAACTTTACAGAAATACGTAAGGCCCCTGAATGGAAAACAGCAACACACATCAACCACTGAGTAACGTCAGTAGATTAAGACCTAATCAACGGAGACTTGGGATCATGAATTCTCTGAATTCATCGTATCTTTCAAGATGAGTAAAGGTTGTTGTGTAACTTTTATTCTATGTTTGTGAATGACTAACATCATGACCAACACTTCATCCCAATATCTATCCCAAAATGGGATTATGACAGGTCTTCTTACACTAATACTCATTCCTCTTACTACTGCAAATCCACAACTTTGCTTAAGCTTCAAGTGCAAACTACCTCTCCTTCGGCGATCAATTTACACAACAACACTTTCCACAACTACCCTCTACCCAACAAGGCCTGGAAGATGTATCTCTCAAAACCCCCTCTACCCACTCTCTCTTAGTGGAGGAAGTTATACACCTTCTACCCAGTTTATCTCTACTAGAGGATAGAAGTTACAAGCCCTTTCTCATGCCTGCAACAACAAATGCTCTCATGTCTATGACTAACACCTCTTTCACAACTCTATCAATTTTCTCATACCTCACATTTTAGCACACTTTCACCATGCTAGTAATCTTCTGCCTCTGCAACATTCATTAGACTACAACACTCATACACAACACCCATCAAAATCAAGAACACACATAGTGCTTGTTGCTCAGATCTTTTGGGACTCTAGGTTTCTTCTTCACAACCTGTCAAAACATCAACACACATATTATTAAGAACATAACTAATTATTTACCCAAATATTTCTTTGCAACTCTCCACTTCTCTTCCCAAACCTTTTTCTAAGCTTTGATACCAATCTGATGGCACAAGTTTGAGGAACTCATGCACATGCTTTGCTTTCTCTATGGTTAACTCAAACAAGGGACATTCAGAAAGAATGACAGGAATTCCAAAGTATTTCCTTACAATGAATAAATACAAAAATGATAGGAGGTTAAGCAAGCTGCTGCCCAATCTTGATAAACCAAAGTAAATGATAGGAAAATGGATTTATAACAGAAAATATTATCAAGAGAAAAATACACTTCAAAGTTTATATTGATGCCAAAATCCAACATTACATTGCAACCATACGGCCTACAGTTGGCCTTACATATGCAGAGAATCTACGATTCTATTATACTATTTTTTAATCCTTCTACTCATCTGTCAATCGACTCCCACTATCTACCTCCTTGCTATCACTCTCAACCTCTTTCTATCGGCTAGTCAGCCTCCTCTCATTAGGCAGTCAACCTCTTCTTCTCTATTCGTCAATCCAACTCCCCCCTTCTAAGCTGTGAATGCATTTTAATATGTCTGTCGTTGTTATGAAGATCTGCAGCAGAAAATAAATTAGTTTCATAACTGTCGTTGGCAAAAAGACTATCCCACAACGCCCATGACTTGCATAGATTCCAAGATTAAAACCATTCATGCTAAGAAAGCATGACTGCCATGACTTGTAGAGATTTCTAGAATGAAACCGTCGACACATGCAAATAACTATTATTAAGAACTAGCTGACAATAGGCTAAAATAAGGAAGGAACAAGGACTTAAATGATCAGCCCCTTAGAAATCGCTGGCTGCTTCTATATTTGGTCTACATGATTAGAGGCATTTTCTGATCCTTTATATTGCTTAGTAATGTAGAGAATCTTTGATATTTTTCCAGCTGTCTAAAACTACAAACCACGACTCCTTTATAAGCTATCTAAGCTAAGTTGAATATTCTGCTCAAAGAAAATAGTCGATAGAAGCAAAAGGCTTTAACAAGCAAGTTTCTGTCACTCGGTGATAGGAGGTTCACAATGCAAAGTGAAAGGAACTCCATGAACCAAAACGTAGAAAAACAAGACCCTGCCTATCAAAAAAATTAAAGCCAAAATTTAAAAGAGGCATGATGCCCCTGCATAGAATTTTGAATCTCGTCATGCACACTTCCTCTACATTTCTATGCTTCTCAAGCTCCATAATACCTGTACACAAATCAATTCCATAGGTTTTAAAGAAATTAAAATTTCCCAACATTATCAATTTTTATCACCTCTTCACCACAATCAATTTTTATCACCTGTCTCATGCCTCCCTTAAGACATGATCTTATTTCATTCTCCCATTCCTCTCTTAAGCTATATCATCATTCTCTCTATCTTGTTCCTTCACACAAGATTGCATCCGCATTTTCTCTAGCATTATAATGTTCTTCAAAGGACCACCCACTATTGTAATCCGTCCTTCTACACTCATCTTCTCTACACAAGTTGTACTCAAATATGTACTAATAGAATCATCCATTCCTCCTTTCATCTCATCTTCCATGTTTAGAATCTCATATCTATACAATTGAACATTACTTCCTTCAACATATAAATGAAAATTATTAACTTTTATCTCTATCTCCTTTTGCTCATTTGTTGTTGCAACAATCCTTCTATGCTCATTCTTTGTTATCTTCCTCTTCATGCCTCTACTAAGACATGCTTCTTCTATACTTGCATTCTTTTTCTCTTCATCCTCTTGCATGAGGATTTCTCCTTCAATATCACATACATGACCTTCTACTGTATCTTTCTTCATACCTGCAAATAAACTAGGGTTAGCACAATCATATAATTCTTCTCTCACCTAGATCTTCTTCATCAATTTATCATATTCATCTATCATTTTCCTTTCAAATAGGTTATCTATCTTCCTCATCTCTGCTTTCAATAGGAGTTCTTCTTCATCTTCATCTAGTTCATAAAAAATAGGACCTTCAATGACCTCTCTTTTTACTCAATCTGTTTCATTTATTTCACTGTCTACAAACAATTCAACATACAACTGAGCACAAAAATTAAAATCTTGCTCAACTATTTTCTCTTTCACTTCATCCACTTCCACTGTAAGTTCTACATTCTCCAAATCAGATCCTTTACTCTTTCCTCTTTCTGTATTCTTTCATTTTTTGGCTTTGTGAATCATTTTTATGGTTTTGTTCTCATTTTCCTTGTTCTTCTTGATGAAGATGTCTTTCTCTCTTCCTTCAAGGTCACCTTCCAACAAATCAATGTCAGACAAAACATGAATTTCAATTTCATCCATTTCTCCTCTCTTCAGTCACCAATACATTTTACCCTTTCTCCTTTCCATTCACCTAGCATTTGACTTCACCATCTCTCCTATCTACAATAGCTTCATTCTATGCAGCCTCTAGTGCTTCCAACTTAAACAGAGTTTTATCTAATGCCTCAAGAGATCTTACAACCTGATCTCCTTCTTCAACTATATGCCTCACAACATTAACAACTAATTTAATAAATTAGTTCATCATTTCTTCTTTCAACATCCTCTTTTAGGAGGATTTTCATTCCACTGAACTCTTCTATCTCATCACCTTCTTTCAAATCTTCTCCTTCCTCAAGATAGCAATCTATTCTTTCTACTTGCCATTTGACATCAATATTTTCTTTATCCTTTTCTACTATGTCAATTTCATGACATTCTTCCTCATATCTTCTCTCATCTACCATGTTTCCTCTCCCTTGCTCCATTCCAATGCCATCACTCTAACTTTAGACACAAAGTTTGCAAACCTTCTTTTTGCCTACTCTTCCATGAAAAATTCTCACAGGTCTCTTCATGACCCTTCTAGTCCTCCTTTCCAAAGACATCTTCTCCCTTGCTTTAGTTACAAGATCTCGCTTGCAACAAGTTCAACAATCTCTAGGGTACTAACCCTCTACAATCATAGAGCTTTACCTACAACAAAATATTTCTCTAGCCTCAATCAAACAAAACATAACTTTTCTGGTTTCAAGTGCCTCCTTCTCTACCCTCTATAGTTACAAGCTCCTTCTCACACCTGCAACAAAATTATCTACGACTCAAGTCCTCTACAGTTACAGGCCTCTTCTCACCTACAACAAATTTCTCCGAGCATCTAGCTCTATGCAGTTACAGAATCTCCTCTTCTGCAACAAATTACTCAAGGTTTATCGAGACACCTCCCATCCTTCAAGGCTATAATCTCTTCTCAACTTCTTTTCAATTGCATTTTTCACCGAGCAGCAATATAAACACCTCTCTTATCTTTCTCAATGAGTGTTTCCTTTTCTACTTCTCTTTTCTTCTCTCTTCAATAAGCCCTTTCTCGAGATTTTGAATTCCTTCCAAGTAAACAACATTTTGCACAATCTCTACTTCAACACATCCCAATGAGCAAACCTAATTTGATACCACTTGATGTAGTCATGACTAGGGGACCTTATCAAGAAACCCAATCACGCAACCAACCAAGACAACGGAATCATAAATTCATTTAAACAACACACATTCATCCAAATTTTATTCAAATCTTTAAATTACAACTCTATGCCACGACAAAGTCTTTAATCACAACAAAATACTAATTTTATTCATTCATGCAGTTTCTATAGGAGTACAAAATCAATCTACTCTCCTTTACAAAACTTCAATCTATTCCTTTTCTACCATCTCCTCCAGCAAATTACTTCCATCATTCTTCTTCATTTTTCCTAGGCATCACAAATCCATCAATACTAGCCTCTTTATATAATCTTCTGCCACATTTCCCTTCACCAAGGAAATTACACCCCCAACCATCTAACTGGTTGAACCCATCCTCAATAGTAGAAGAAGGTATTTTTGAATCCTCCTCCCAAAATAGTTTAACTACCTTATTCTTTAGGAAACTGTCATAACAGAAAATGCATTGTCAAGTTAATTGCATTATTTGAGTACTACCAACGTCATTAAATCCTTTCATGCACACATAATAGTCGCCACTAAGTGCACACAGTAGTTGATGCAAATTTAGCCTCTAAAACAATATCGGTTAAATGCCCTTTTCGCGAACCATGGAGCCTTGTATTGTCTTTCATTGCCTCTATCAGTGAAAACTAACTTTTCAAAACTTAGATGTTATCAGCAAATGTTTGATTTTCTAAACCTCTGTTATAAATGCCTATCGGTGAATGTTGGGTTTTCCAAACCAATGTCCATTCAGTTAGCAAAATCTAACTTTGTGAAACTCGGACTTTGTCACTTCAATCAACAAACTAGTCAATTTTCGAAGCATCTCTTTGAATGCTTTATTGACAAGAATTTGATTTCATGAACTTGAGCATATTTCCTTCATTATTGGAAAAGTGATGATTTCTTGAACCCATTTCTTGTTGTTGGTAACCAAACTAGTTATCACCAAATTGCAACTTCCTCAAACCTTGGATGACATATCAGTAAATGTTGGAAGTCATGAACTAGTTTGAAAATACGAAAGTTTGTTGACTAAGAGATCCACTCATATCGGCAAGAATGACTCCTTCTCCCATTTATCAGCTTAGCGGCCATTTTAAAACTTGCAAAGTAATAAAGTCTTCTTCTATTGGCCATGTCACTTCTCCACGAACCAACCAATGGACTTGACTTAGCATTTGGCACAGCTTGTTGGTGAAATGGAATATCAGCTAACTTATGAGTTCAAAAACCCGTGATATTACCGATAAAGTATTTAAACTACAAACCTCATTGATCAAACTATCTTTCACAATTGAGAGATAAATGCAAATCCTCCTTCAAGGATAGTCTGTGAAAGTTCCATTGGTGAACTTAAGAGTTCGCGAACTAGGAAATTCTTTGACTAGCTATAACTCAACCAATTTTGCCTAATCTTCACCAAAATGAAACTGGAGATACCCAATTGGGTCTTCTACAAGATGGTGTCCTTAACTTGGCCAAATTAATAAGAATTTGCCTCCTAAAGAAAAAGACCAAAACCAACACAAAAGAAGACAAAGCACAACAAAAACTGAACTGAAACTGAAAACCTAAAATGTTTTTAGTTGATGTTGATTGGTCGTGGACCCAGATGCTCCTGCATCAAAGTAGGTCAAATGATCATCACTTGAGCTTTTATTTAACTAAAAATGGATTTTGTATGGTGACTTTTTCATTTTTAAAAAATTATTCTTCAAATTTAGGGTAAATGACAAAAAAGTGAAACATTAAATTTTGTTCACAATTGATAAAAAAAAATACTTTTACAATTGAAGTAGACACAAGTTTACCTTATATGAAATAGTTTGAAATGAATCTAAATTAATGACAATCCAATAACACTTCTAAATTTTAGAATGAGAAAAAGTTACCAAAAAAGGCTGATAATAAAGATGAATCAACCAAGAAGTAAATGGGGTTTAGTGATGAAACCACACTAGCTTTGATACCATTTCAAATTCAATAATGAAGTTCACCTAATTACTATGTGGAAAAATAAAGCCACCCAAAAACATGTCCTCAAAATATAACATTGTGGAAAATTTAAGAACAATATGATGTAATTGAATTATGTGTCTTTTTATATGCTAAATAAGATAAAATTCTAGCTAAATGCTAACTAAATTTGATTGATAGTTATGTTGGTAATATGTTTTGTCATTGATGTCGACCCAATATGTGTTGTCATGAATGTCAACTTAAGGTCATGTTTGTATAGAGATTGTTGAACACCAATAATACTGAGAGCGGGGGGGGGGGGGGGGGGTGAATCAGTATTCTATTAAACCATTCACTTATTAAACTATTAATCTATTTGTCACATTTAATAATAGTAAATCAAATCCAATATAAAAAGCATAACTATAAACCATAACACATGAACACCACAAATTTTACATGGAAAACCCAAAAAGGGAAAAACCATGGTGAGTGTTAGATCACAATATATTATGTAGTAACAATACTGAATTACAAAGAGGCTCATTGCCTGAGGGCTCACTGCCCAAGGCTCACTACCCTAAGGACTCATTGTCCAAAGAAATGCTCACTGGAAAATAGGCTCACTACCAAAATGAACTGTTGTAATTGCATCTACAAATGCATGGGGTACAGCTCCAATGAAACACAAAACACTATCTCAAAACTCTTCATCTTGATCTACTTTGTCACATTGCTCTGTTCTTCAATAAACTTCTTCTCAAACACTTGTCACACTGATCAAATTACAAAACTTATGATACATGTCCCACATATTCACACATATTCACATCACACCCAGAAATGAATCTCATATATATATCCGCAACACTTACAAACTTTAAATTAGGTCAGCCTGCTAGGATGAAATGTGTAGTTATATAATGTGTAGCTTGTCGGCCTAAAGCATTTACCAGAATGCTTTGTGGACCAAAACAATACTTAAAATACATTCTTCTATGTTAGCTCATACTATAGGATCACTTAGGATATGATTCCAATTACTAGATTCTTCCGCACATAGATCTCAGTATTAGGTCAGCTTCAAAAACTGACTGTCACAGAATCAGATCAACTATCAGATCATAACTTCCAATGCGAACTAAAAAACTTCTTCAAATTCACAACTAAGACTCTTTAGGCATCCCCAAGCTTATCCTCAAAACCACAGAGCATAATATTAACATGCAGCAAAATGCGGGCTATCAGAACACAGACTCTATCACTGTCAAACACTATCAAAGCATATTACGATACTTAAGTCCTCATAACTACCTTACCAGTGCACTTTAGACTTTGTAACTTTGGTTTTAGATACTTCAGACATGTGTTTACAATGCCTCAAAACCACAGAAAGAAATATCTATTATGAGAGAAATGTGGATCAAATCAACTTGACATTCTATCATGTTTAAGACTGTTCTCTACTAAGCCAGACTTATGCTTCTTGAAACTATACTTTCAGAGATGATCAGAAGGTGAAACTTTGGATTTGGGATCATCTAAGGATTACTAACATCTTACCAAAACTACAAGACAAGATCTTCAACTGTGAACCAATGCTGATCATATTATTGTCTCTCTGTAATCATCTTAGTACTCTCCCACACTTAGCCAAAATGTCTAAGTCTTCTTTCCTGACCAAAGTTCTCTATACACATGACTTCATGAGGATTACTATAACCTCACAACCCTTCTGAATCCTTGTTTCCATCAATGACAACATTAATCAAACATCATGCTCAGCCAATCCTCATCATATCAGCAATGTCTTCATTAGTGATATTTTCCAAGTTACCAACAATCTCCCCCTTTGGCATTGATGGCAACACATGATGTGAAAAACCATCACACTGTGCCCCCTTACTCTTTGCACACTTCTTCCCATAACTATGCATTTCTCTCCCCCTTTGTTTTTTAGTTATTTTTTTCTTTTATGTTTTTCACATGCTTCATTCTCCCCCTTTGACTTCAATGGCAAAGGAATATGTACAAGTAATAGATTTCTATATACACCAAAACTTGAAAAAGTTGTACTATCCACATATATACATGTGAACTCAAATGACTTACTAGCTTGTAGGGAGAATATCTTTATAGATCTTCTTTAGTTGCACCGCATCTTCATCCCTCCTAGCCTTAGCATGGCTCAAAACTTGTATGTGCCCATTAATTTGGGACACCAACTCTTCTGCTTTCTTAACAGTAGTAGGGGTCTTAGTGATTTGCCTTGTTTGACCAGTGGTTGCTACAAGGAGGCAATCTTAAAACTTACAATTTCTAGGAGCTAACTCATCCTATGTTTTATGACCTCCTTTTGGGTCTATAGCTTATTTATGATATAATGAATTGTTTCAACTGCTGCCCTTTGATTTCCAATAGCATCTTTTACAGGATCATAGGTCATGGAAATCTTAATCAACTAGGCTTCACATTCATCTATCTTTTCTTTGAGCTCTTTAGTTATCTCAGGCCATGATAGACAAATTTGATAAATCCCACTAGCTTCTTTGATGGCCGTCTATACATATTCTATGCTCTTATCTAACAAAATTTTGTCTTTGGAGTATTTATCATTAAGTTCCACTAACCTCTTGCTGTGAATCTCATCCCTTACCTTCTTTTCAGTTTCTTGTTCAAAGGACTCAAAATGAGAATTGACTAACTCCATGAGCTTCTTCATTTGTACCATAGGAGTCAAGGAGGTGTCTCTCTTTACACCAAACATAATCTTCTCAAAAATTGGCATTGCTTCTCTAATTAGCTCATTGTCTTCCATATGAGACTTCAAAATTTCCTCTTGAAAAATTGTCCCAAGCTTCAGTTTTTGCAATGGATACATTGTAGACAAGTTTATTGGTCCTTCTAGTAACTCAGATGCAAACAAAATCTAAGTTTCTTTTTTCTTTTCCAAAAACTCTCTTAAAGAGTCAAGTGAGTCTTCTCCAGCAGTATCTCTTCTACCTTCACCAAGAGGGACTTTGGCATCATAATTCTCTGGAGGATCTTCTTGAACAAACTCTTATTCATTACCCCTATTTCCGGAGCCAAATCATCAATCATCTACTCATTGGCTTCTTATCTTTGTTCATTTGGACCTTCAGAGACTTTTTCTTTAGATGTCACTTTTGTCTCCTCGGTGTTCTTTTCCTCTATAAACTCTTTCATTTCTTCATCTTTCCCTGTGTTCATCGGATGAGTTATTGTACCTTGATCCATACTTTGTTCAACATTCACTTCTAGAACTACATTTGAACTATCAACATTAATATTTTGTTCTTCCTCATCTGTGCCTGCCACAGTTGGGATGTGAAATTCATGTAGTAAACTCAGAGTTTTCTCCTCAGTCTTTTTCTTCAACTTTTCAATTTCATTTATATCCCCAGACACCAGAGTATTGATTCTCCTCTTAGTTCTAAATTCTTCATTGAGCTTCTTAGTGACCTTAAGTTTATCTTCACCAGTGAGACAAGGACAAAATTTCATCAACACAAATTCCTTCAACTCTACATCTTTTGTCATGGCTTCTTCTTTTATAGCAGTAAGGATATTGGCTAGGCTATCTGATAACTCATTCACAACCTCAATTAGTGCTTTATTGAACATGTCATGGAATCTTATCATGGTTGCTTCAATTGTAGCCTTATTAGCATTTGAGCTCTCATCATAAAGGTTAGCAATGGGCTTCAAATTCCCATGCTCTGCCAATGCATTGATTGTGGTTTCTAGATCCATAGTGGCCTCATTTTTCTTCTCCTTCTTCTTCTTCTTCCCCTTATCTTTTTCTTTTCTGGAGGGCTTTGATTTCTTACTAGAAGTGGCTTCATCAATTTTTGTTCTTTTATCCTTTATTTCTTCATCAGACTTTGTTTCCTCTTCTTCTTCACCACCACCATGAATCACATACATTCTATTAGTGGCCATCCTTTTTAGTCTTTTGTTCTTCTTCTTCCCCACTGCATGTTCTATTCTTTTAGGACGATGCAGTTCACATAACTATCGATGCAGTTTGTATAACAACTTTATAACTGCAACATAGATGATGTAATTAACAATGTAATACCAACATTCCCCCCATTATTACATTGTTCCTGCAATAGTACTAAGGGACCCCCCCTAAATGCCAACATACTCAACAAAGCTGATTATGTAATATGAATATATATTTTATAGAAGATCTTCTCCTAAAAGAACAAATCTTGAACCAAGCAGGGCTCCATCAAGTTGTCTCTTGACCCTCGGAAAGGTCTAGCTTTGAGCTATGTTCTTGAGCTCTCAGTCCTGAACTCTCAAATCACAGAGTCTTGAATTATTTGACAATAATCACTAAGAGATACAACAGATCTCTATCATTATCTAGTGACCACGAAAGGGTATAATTCTCAATCATATACTCTGAAGCTTGCTTGAAAACAATCCATATTGAGCTCAAGACCAAATCCCAAACCTGTCTCCAGAACACAACCTTCACAAAACATGTATTCTTCAAATTTGTCAGTAACAACAAGGAAAAACACAAAAAAAAACTAAATTAAAAAATGTTTCTCATGCAAAGCATCATCTCAAAACGAGAAGCTAAGTTGAGATGATGAAAATTCCTCCATCCTCTGATGCCATTCACCTCTAATAAAGTGAAGGCTTATAGCACTAATGCATAATTGACACTAGGAGAAGTGTCATCTTTAAAACATTCATCATTTGTTGAATCCTCATTCTCAATGCAAGCAAGGTTTCCTTCATTTTTGACCTTTCCTTCAAGAACATCACTAGCTCGAGTTCTACAATCCCAAGCTGTGTGACCCTTTTTCTTACAATAAAACATTTGATTTTCTTTGATCTTTTGTAATTTCTTTTTGAGAATAATGCTTTCTCTTGAGGATCATCCTCTTAATCTTCTTCTGTTCTCTTCTCTTCTACTAAAAGGGTAGAAATCATACCTTCTAGAGTTTGTGAAGGTATTTGACTGAGTGTGAAAATAACATTGTTGTATTTTTAAGGCAAGTTGTTTAATAAGATGGCCTTAGCATCATCATCATCTACCGTAGCTTTAACCTCTACTAGTTGTCTAATGAGAGACTACAAGTTACTTATATGATTTGACATTGTAATTCCACGTTCCATCTTAAACCTGAATAATTGAAGCTTCAGGGAGAACTTTACATTAACTGCTTTTGCTCCAAATAATTTATTCAAGTTATCCCAAATTTGATTTGATGATTTATCCAAATCAATGTGGTGCAATTCAGTGTTAGAAAGAGAAAGATCAATTATAGCCTTGACTTTATCATCTCTACTACTCCAATCTAATAACTTATTTGCATCTATAGGTGCTTTTTTGTTTCCACTTACTATTCCCCATAAATTTTTATTCATTAGTTCAATTAATTTTCATTCTTCAAGTATGAAAATTGAATCTAGAATACTTGTCTAGTGGAAACTCCATTTAAAATGATACCAACCTTAACTCCCCAATAGATTTATAAATGTCTACAAGTTTCATTGATCATGTTACTATGAACGATACATAGAGGAGAAGTAAAGTAATCTCATGTTTGCACTCCAAACCAAAAAACATAGCAAATATGTGTATATTCAAATACTAATAGGAAATATGTTTAAATTCTAATAGTATATATCTAATTCCTTATAGATTATAGATAATTATCACAAGCAACTAGACGATACTGGATAGTTAACATATCCGTGTTGGTTGTCCAACATATAATTGTGCTAGAAGCGGATAGCAACACAAGTCCAATGGCAATGATAACCTTGAACAAGAAAGACTAACAGACATTATAGAAGCCCGATAACTTGAAATGATTCAGTGATATGATATGCTCTGTAAACTCGTATTCTTCATCCAGCCAAGTATTGTAGATTGAACGCCTAGAATCTCTTTATTTGAAGACCATTTGAATCTTTATTTTGATTCCTTTCTCCTTCTTCACATGCAATAACAAATCCATGCCATTTGCTCCAAATAGTATTGAGACAAGGACAAGGCCATAACTACCAACAGTCACACAGGTCGGCAATGGAAGGCAGGCTAGCAATACTGTACTTCATGACTACACCCAGCAAAGATCACATCGCTCTGATACCATATGAAGGGGAAGTAATATCTTTATTTATTTATTTGAAATGATACAATGCAGATTTATATAGGGATGATGCAGTTTATACTGATGTAGTTCACATAACTATCGTTGCAGTTTGTATAACTTTATAACTGCAACATGGATGATGTAATTAACAATGTAATACCAACATCTTTTTCCACATCAACTGTAGGAATGGGTCTGAAGGTCTTAGAAGTACCTCCACCAGAAGAGTACCTTGTTGTCCTTCTTGTCCTTGGAGTAGACTTTGTCTGTTCGGTCTTTTCTTCATGCTTCTCCAGAGAATTTGCTTGTTCAGTTTTCTCCTCTTACTTTTTTTAATCCTTTGCAGCTTAAGCCTTTGCTCTAGATTGGTCTATTTGCTCCTTTGTGAATCCTTTTCTCATGGCATACTCTTCTACCCACTTCTTTAGTTTTCTCTATGTTTCTGGTTGTTTTTGTTCCAAGTGAACTTTAAGAGACTTTTCCTCATAAGTCCCAAACCTTTCTTCTTTGGGGTCTTTAGGTTTTCTCAACAACAGATCTTCCAAACTAGTCAAAATATCCTCTGTAACCTCATATCCCATTGCTAGGGCCCACACTGCTCTCAGTTCCACTGCCTCCATGAGGCATTGATCTTTGGTCACCATAAAAATAATTATATAATTTTTATACTTCTCTACTAATTTTCTAGGGTTTCTAACCCTAGCTTGTATTTTTCTCTAGAATGTTTTGAAGTATCCCCAAAGAGCTAAACTTTGAGCACTTTCATTTCCAATACTATGTAAGTGATTCCTGATTTGTACTACTACAAGAGAATGATTGAACCAAACAATATTACTCATACTTGGCAACTCCCTTAAGAAGTAGAACATCAAACAAATGATAAGACTACCATACTTGAATATGTACTTGCTGTCCTTTGTTCTCTTCAGATTCTCCATGAACTATTGCCAGAGAAACTTGCACAAGTCATTAGTATTCTTCTTCACCATCTCATATGCAGTGTAGATGGTAGTGGTTGAAATAGAGTTCTCCCTATTGGAGAAATACACCTTGTATCCAATAACCATAGAAGAAAATTTCACTGTCGGATCATCTATATCATTGGTAGTTAAAGCTCTCTTGTCAAAATTTGCACCTGTTAGCTTCATTACAGTGTCATTCTTTACTAATTTCAGTGTAGGAATTGTTCTAGAGGAACACAAGCCTATAACTGCCTCAATAGCATCCTTGTTCTTCACTTTTGGTTAGGGTTTGTTTACTCCAAATGCTTGAGTTTACCTTTGCTTCGCCGCTCAGATCTCCTTGGTCACTTGAAAACTAGAATGCAAAGTGAATTTCATTTGAATGATATTACTTATAAGACCTTTTCATTAAAACCTAGTCACCATAAATGTTTGATTCCAGAAAGCTATCAACACTTCCTCTATTACTCATAGTCAACACAAATTACTCCACAATCTTCTGAATTAGACTCTTTTTTGCCATAATTTTCTTCAAAATATTTGATATACTATTCTTCAACTCATATCTTCGTGTTGGAAGTCAGCACCACTTTTCTGGCTGGGGGAACATGATTTTCATTGAAGCTTCCCCTAAGCCAGAGCTCCCAATTCACTTCTCAGAGGAAGATTCTACACCAGAGTCTAGCACAGACTCATTCTTGGCTTCAATAACATCCTTCTTAACCCACATCTTGTTCATCTCCTTCTTGATTTCTAGTACTACATCAGCTTTTTGCACTAGTTTCTTTTTTTCTACTGAATTGTCCTTCTTCATGTTCTTTCTTCTATAGAATCTTGCAATATGTCCAGGCCTATTGCAATTGTTGCACACAACATTCCTCTGACTATTGTTCCTTTCATTCATTCTGGATCTACATTGATTAGCCTTATGTCCAAATCTATTGCATGTAAAGCAATTTCCTTTGAAAGATTGAGCATTCCTTCCAATATTATAGCCATTCCTTATCTGAATTCTACATTCACTAGCTCTATGACCAACTCTCTTACATGTAAAGTAGTTACCTCTGAAAGTTTGAGAATTCCTTCCATTGTTATAACCATTCCTTATCTAGTTTCTACATTAACTAGCTTTATGACCAACTTTATTGCAAGTAAAGTATTGACCAAAGAAACATGGAACATTTTGATTCATTCTACTCCTACATTGAGTAGCCTTATGACCGAACTTATTGCATGAATTACAATAACTATTCAAATATGGGTACCTTTGATCATTTGGTTGTCTGATTGGTGGTTTTCTAGGTCCATTCCTTTGATTCTAAATCTGCTTGGCTTTTTCCTTTTTGTTCTCAACATTCATTTCTTGACCTATTTTAGAACTTTCAACTTTCTTAAATCCCAATCCCTCTTTGTCATCAGGGTTCCTCTAACTAGAAAGCATCTCATCAAGTTTTGCAGAACTTATCTTGAACTTTTCTTCATAGCTCTTTGCCTTCTCTAAATCTGACCTTAGGTTCACAACTTTTTTTCAAGCTTTGCACATTCTTATGATTTGCCTTTTACCAATTGATTTAGATCTTCTTCTACTTTTGCCTTATCTTCAATTTGCACTTTTAGATCATCCAAGATTTCATTTGTTGATCTCAATTGTCCACTAACTTCCTTATGATTTTCTTTGAGCTTCTTGACTTGCTCCCTCAACTTCCTAATGCACTCATCTACTTCCTTGACATTTTCTTTCAGATCCTTGTTTTCCTCTTTAGTACTTTCAAGGTCTTCAAGAGCAAGTTTGAGTTCTTCTTCATTGACATACATGCATTCTTCTTTTGTAATTCTAGTTGGATGAATTTCTTCAGGAGGAGTAGGATATGTTCTAGTTACCATGTGTTCAATCTCTAAGATCTTCCTCAAGTTGTTAGACTTCCTCCAAGGAACTAGGCTCTAATACCAATTTTGAACACCCAAAATACTAAGAGGGGGGGTGAATCAATATTCTATTAAACCATTCACTTATTAAACCATTAATCCATTTTCCACATTTAATAACAGTAAAGCAAATCAAGCATAAAAAGCACAACCATAAACCATAACACATGAACACTAGGATTTTTACGTGGAAAACCTAAAAAGGGAAAAACCATGGTGAGTGTTAGATCACAATATATTATGTAGTAACAATATCAAATTACAAAGAGGCTCACTGCCTGAGGGCTCATTACCCTAAGGACTCACTGTCCAAAGGAATGCTCACTACAAAATAGGCTCAATGCCAAAAGAAAAGAAAGAGAGAATGAGTGGCTCACTGCCAAATGAACTATTGTAATTGCATCTACAAATGCATGGGGTACAGCTCCAATGAAGTACAAAATAATTTCTCAAAACTCTTCATTATGATCTACTTTGTCACACTACTCTACTCTTCATAAAACTTCTTCTCAAACACTTGTCACACTGATCGCATTACCAAACTTCATACATGTCGTACATATTCACACATATTCACATCACACCCAGAAATGAATCTCATATACATACCCACAACACTTATAAACTTCAAATCAGGTCAGCCTACTAGGATGAAACATGTAGTACAATGCGTAGCTTGTCGGCCTAAAGCATTTGTTGGAAACAAGGTAGATAACTGAGAGGGGGGGTGAATCAGTTATCTTAAACTTCTTAACTTTCTTATCTTCTTTAACAATAGTGTAGTATCAAAACATATAAGCATAAATGAACATGAAAGCAGAAATGAAATCAACACACATAACACAAGGATTTTTATGTGGAAAACCCTGTTAAGGGAAAAACCACGGGGTGACTAACCCAAGATTGTATTCTCTGTTAAAATAATAGAAGTACAAAATGGCACTTGCCAATTAGGGCTCACTGCCCGAGCACACTGCTCACAAGAGGCTCACTGCCTACAAGAGACTCACTGTCTACAAGGTATAAAGAAAGTAACTAGGTGTTTGAACTGATCAAAGACATCCACATATGCTGAGGTTTAGTTCCGGTTAGGATCAATATACTAATCTGCTGCACTTCATTCTTCCTCTGCTTAGAGCTATTGTTCTGTCACATACCGGATTTATATAGCTGCTTCCACACTGCTCACTACTTTTCTTCACATAAACTATATCACACACCTTCACATCGAAATCCATCTAGTATATATATCTACACCAAGGATTTCAACATCTTTCTAGTCGGCATCTGGAATACTCAAGATTTTCCCAAACTCTGGTCTATCAGCTGAATCCATGCTTACTAAGTGATGCATATCAAAGAGATAGTTATAAGATTCATCAATCATGTTGGCCAACTATGAATGATCCCTTAATAAACTTGAACTCTGTCAATTTCTTATCCGGATTAAGGTCTGATGCTCTGTTGGTCAGTTCTTCCTCAGTCTACTCTGTCAAACAAGAACCCAACACTTAGGTGCTCATATCTTTTCACTCTTTCATCACCGGAGGCTCAATCTCTGGAATGTATCAGTCATGGTACTCCTCTTGACTTCCACAATTCTGCACTTTTTTGAGATACTTTCTCTGAGAGATCCAGACCTGATTGTCGGACCTTGCTGCATGCTCTGTTCTTGCTCACTGGACCAAAATACTCTTCAATCTGACTTCCGGTATAGTCATACCATGTCCTATGGATGTGTGGGATGGACTTTGTTGCCATCAATGACAACACTCATGAAGCCATATAGTGTCTCTTGCCAACAATCTCCCCCTTTGGCATTGATGGCAACACTTAGTGAAAAATGACTAAGTGTCACACTACACTCCCCCTTAGCTAGATTCCACATTTTTCACTGCTCCTCACCCCCCCTTTGACATCAATGGCAAAGGGTAGAATCCGCACATCAAAATTTCCAAAAATCAACCTATACTTAGCTGCATAAGTATATATACATGTTATACTTACATATACTGAAGTATATCTACAAAGGTGGTCTTCAACTGTACCACTTCTGTCGCCCAACTCTTCTTCATCCTGTCCAAAATTGAAATGTGACCACTTAGCAAAAATGCAAAAGCTTCTACCCTCTTTAGGTCTACCAGATCATTGGTCTGAGCTGTGGTCTGGGCATGAGTTAGGGCCTCATGCATTGACTCTAACTTGGGGATAATTATCCCTCTTAGTTCACTTAGCCTGCTTATTCTATTTTTCTTCTCCTTCTCAAGCCTCTTTATCTCATTTATAGTGGCAATAGTTTGGCACTCTTGATTCATTATGGATGAGGTGAGAGGATCAAAACTCTGGAATAAACTTGATAGTTTGTCCTCTTGTTCTTCCACCTTCTTTGCAATGTCTGCTGTTACGTGGACCATGATAAACAAAATTTGTATAATTCTCTGCCATCTTTAAGAGCATTTTCTAGGCTCTTTATTCCAATATTCAGATTTCTCCTATCATTTGCTATTAGCCCCTGTACTTCAGAGAATCTCTTACCCAAAAACTCTTTCCGGACTTTCTCTTCTGCTGATTTCTCTAAGGAATCAAAATGTGTGCTAATAGAATTAACAAGAGACTTCATATTACCGGATGAAGAGGCCAAAAGATCCTTCTGGAAGGATGGGATGATCTTCTCCAACACACCGTATGCAATCTCTATCAACTCACAGTCTTCCATGTGAGACCTCAGAAGTTTTTCTTTTGTCTTTGCTTGGGCAAAGGATTCTATCTTCATTGTCTGAACCGGGGAGAGGGAGTCAAAATTGAATGGTCCTTGAAATAGCTCCGGTTCATCTAATTCCATCATTTCTTTGGTCAAGAAATCTTTAACTATTTCTGCAGTGTCTCTTGCTGGAGACAGAGTCTTCTTTCCTTCTACAACTTTAGAATTGTCACCTGGGGTATTCTCTATTTGATCTTCTTCTCTTCCCTTTACCTCTTCTTCTTGACTGATTCTCTCTTCTTTTCTTGCTTCTCCTTCAGCTCCAGAGTCTGCTAGGGGATCCCGATGAGAGATATTTACTTCTTCATGGACTTCCTCTTCCAGAACAGAGGAATCTAGGTCCTTAGTCTTCTCCTCACCTATCTCCTTTGATTCTTCTACAATTTTCTCTGTAGGATCTTCCTTTGATACGCTTAGTCCTTCGACATCCATGGAAAAAGGTTCATCACTTATGTCCTCTATAATAGGAAGATTGAATCTTTTATATGCATCTCGGAGGATGTCTTCAGTCTCTTTTACCACCTGATCAGTCTCTCCGAGCATAAGCTTCTTCATTCTAGCTTTTCTCCAAAACTCATCCTTGCAATCCTTGAAGATCATGTTCATTTGTTTTGGAGTGATGGAAGGATAGAGCTGAATTGCTATTTGTTCCTAGATCTCCATATCTTTTTCTTTGGCCTTATCTTTTCTGAGTTCAAGTATTTTCTCTAAACTTTTGGGGATTAGAGAGATGATTTCAATGAATGCTTTATTATAGATATTCAGGTATTTGACTGTGGCTTCCTCTAATATTCTTTTGTCAGTGTCATTATACTTATCATAAAATTTAGTTAATGGTTGCAGATTTCCATCCACTGTGACTGCCTTGATAACTTTATCAACAGAAGGAGTGGAACTTTCAACAAATTCTTCTACCTCTTCTTCTTTATTTGTACCGGCAGAAGATCCACCTGATGTTTTCTTCTTCTTCATTTTCTTAACTTCCTCATCTGTTTCTGTTTCTTCATCATCCTTCTGACTCATATAGGTCCTTGTGGCCTTGGTTTTTGTTCTCTTTTCTTCCTTACCAGATGTCTTGGCTTTCGGTTTGGAGGCCTTTTGGCTCTTAGAGGTGGTAGGTGCAGATCTTTTGGAAGATTTGGTCCGGGAGGGGACTTGCACCAGATTACTTTCTTTCTCTGCTTCTTGTCTCTCCTTCTCATCTCCTTCTAATTTTTCTCTATTTGCATCAACTGCTTCTTTTGAGATGCCATATCTTTTGGCAACTTCCTCTACTTCCCTTCTCACTTTTCTCTTCATTTCTAGTTGTCTTTGTTCAATATGAATTTTCACACTCAATTCTTGAAAGGTTTCAAACCTTTCTGCCTCAGGGTCCTTGGGCTGACTCAGCAAGTGTTGGATATGCAACTCTAGGATTTTCTCATCTACTTCATACCCCATTGGCATAATCCAGACTATCCTTGGCTCCACTATCTCCATTAGGCATTGATCAGTGTCTACTATAAAGCACATTGTATCCTTGTATTTTTCAACCATGGATTGGGGAATTCTTTCTCTGGCCTGCATCATACCTTGGAAATTCTTGAAATATCCCCAGAGTGCTGTGCTTTGAGCCTTGACATCACCAAGTCCATGCATATAATCTCTGATCTGTATGGCAACAGGTCTGTCATTTTTCCATATCCAGCCACTAGTTTTGGGTAGCTCATTCATATAGTAGAAGAATAGACATAGTATCAAACCACCATACTTAAATGAATTCTTCTTATCCTTCTTTATTTTCTGCAAGTTCTCTAACAGTTGGTTTAGGAGACGCTCACAAAGATCATAGTCAGCATTTTTCCTTAGCATTTCATATGCAGTATAAATTGTTGTTCCAGATACTGAATTTTCCCTGCTGGAGTGATAGATTTTATAACCAATTATCATAGAGGCAAATTTGATATCCGGATCTATGATGTCTTCTATTGTCATTGCCCTCTTGTCAAATTTTGATTCGGTAGCCTCACTTACAGTTTGGTTTTTGATTGATTTGAGAGCAGGCAACCCACCGGATGAGTGCAATCTAGTTACCACCCTAATTGCATCCTTGGTTATCTTGAATGGCCTTATCAACCACATGAAGTTGTCATGCATTCTGCTCAGAACATACCAGACCCATTCATCTTCTGTAAAATAGGGGAAATGAATGCAATGTCCAAAATTCTTATCTCGGATGGTCTTGTATTGGGGTTTAAGTTCAAATGATTCATCTATCAGTTCCTTGTGATAGATATCCATCAGCCTGGATTCCCCAAATTCTTTAATGTTTGCGTGTATGTAAATCCTAACATCTTCTACATGCAGAACCCCATGCAGAATGCTAGAGAATGCACCTAGGGGATCAACTTCTAGGGATTTGTAGGAATGTTTCTTGAACTTAGGGCGCGGCCTATCAGTGATCTTAACAACATTCAAAGTAGCCATCTTTCAAAAGATTCAGAGAGAGAGATTCAAGAGCGGAAATGCCTTTTTCTGCTTCTAGGGTTCACGATGAGAGCTGAAAAGGTCACTGGTTGAATCAAATTTTGTAGTTGATCCTTGAGAGGGTTGAGGCAATCTTGTTACAGAGCTCCTTCTTTCTTCTTCTCAGATGTAAATGTGCAAATGATGAACAAAAGAACCCTTTTATTTTAGCGCAAACCCTAATTCCATTTTGCAATAAATGCATAACTTAAGTCAATCTGGTTGCCTTGTTCTTCTTGATCTGAGAGAGATCTTTCTAGATCACTGAGATGCACTTAGAGTTATTCTCGGTGATTATTGATAATCTATTTTCCTTTCTCTAATCATTCCATTTATCCGCAGATCAAGATATTTCAATTTTTGAATCATACCGAATCTAACTGTGAAAAACCTGCTTTTACCGGATGACTATCAAATCAGATCAATCTTGGATGATTAACCTCTTTAAAACTCCTTGTGGATCTTTCATATTTTTACCAAGGGTTAATTAGATATTTCTCTGAGGACCCTTTTATCCGCAACTTTCCATGTGCCAATCTTAGGCACCAATTGACTGGCTGGGGGAATTTATTTTCCTTTGTGACTCCCCCTGAGCCAGAGCTCATCTATTTAGTTTCTGGAAGGAATATCAGTACCAGATTCTGGTACGGATCCATCCTCAACATTTTTTGTGCTTCTCTTCGCTCACATCTTGTTCATTTCCCTTTGAATTTCATCCGCATTCACTTTTCCTTTTCCTTTGTCTTGGTTTTGGTTATGAAGTACTGGACCCTTTTTGTCCTAATTCTTACTTTTGTAGAATTTGGCAATATGACCGGATCTATTGCAATTGTAGCAAACAACATTTCTTTGCATATTTGACTGGTATCCTCTTGATCTACATTGATTAGCCATATGTCCCATTCTATTGCATGCAAAGCATCTACCATTAAATGAATTGTTTATTTGCATATTTCTACATTCATGAGATTTGTGACCATACCTTTTGCAGTTAAAGCACTGTTTGGAAAAGGATGAATTAGTATGATTCATTCTTCTTTTGTACTGATTTGCTTTATGACCAAAGTTATTGCAATTGTAGTAGTATCCATTGAAGGATGGATATCTTTGAGCATTTGGTTGTCTTACTGGGGGTCTTCTAGGTCTATTCCTTGGATTTCTTGATCTAGAGTTCTTCTGACCGGATCCGGATCTTTCACCTTTCTCATACCCCAAGCCATGCTTGTTATCTACCCTCTTTTGGCTTTCAAGAAGAACTTCAAGTTGAGCAGAGCTTATCTTGAATTTCTCTTTGTATTCATTTGCAGTTTAAAGATCCCTTTTAAGAGTATCTATCTGATTCTCAAGCTGTTCTTCATTATCTCTAGCTTCTTCAAGATCAGATTCCAGATGCCTAATTATTCTGTCCATTTTGTGGCAGTCTTCTGACTTCTCTTTGAGAGATTGTTTTAGATTATCTTCAATTTTTCTTTTCTCTTCAATTTATTGGGTGAATTTCATAACTCCTGATTCCATTTCATGTCTTACCATAATGACCCCTTTTGATAGCTTCTCACATAACTTATTTTTCTTATTCAGATCTTCATTAGTATTATTGGCTTCACTTTGACTTGCTAATTGTTGAAGTAGTTCCTTTCTTTTCTTCACTGAGATACTTAGTTTTTCTTTGAGTTCATTTATGAAATCATTAGCTTGTTTGAGTCTTTCCCTCAGGTTAATGACTTCAGAGTGAGATTGCTCAAGATCATCTAGGGTAGACTGAATTTGTTCCCTCATACCATACATATCCATTGAGATTCCCAGATCTTCCTCAAGCTGTTAGGCTCTGTCTAGGGAACTTAGCTCTGATACCAATTGTTGGAAACAAGGCAGATAACTTAGAGGGGGGGTGAATTAGTTATCTTAAACTTCTTAACTTTCTTATCTTCTTTAACAATAGTGTAGTATCAAAACATATAAGCATAAATGAACATGAAAGAAGAAATGAAATCAACACACATAACACAAGGATTTTTACATGGAAAACCCTGTTAAGGGAAAAACCATGGGGTGACTAACCCAAGATTGTATTCTCTATTAAAATAATAGAAGTACAAAATAGCACTTGCCAATTAGGGCTCACTGCCCGAGCACACTGCTCACAAGAGGCTCACTGCCTACAAGAGACTCACTGTCTACAAGGTATAAAGAAAGTAACTAGGTGTTTGAACTGATCAGAGGCATCCACATATGCTGAGGTTTAGTTCCAGTTAGGCTCAATATACTAATCTGCTGCACTTCATTCTTCCTTTTCTTAGAGCTGTTGTTCTATCACATACCAAATTTATATAGCTGCTTCCACACTGCTCACTACTTTTCTTCACATAAACTATATCTCACACCTTCACATTGAAATCCATCTGGTATATATATCCGCACCAAGGATTTCAACATCTTTCTAGTCAAGATCTGGAATACTCAAGATTTTCCCAAACTCTGGTCTGTCGACTGAATCCATGCTTACTAAGTGATGCATATCAAAGAGATAGTTATAGGTGTCATCAATCATGTCAGCCAACTATGAATGATCCCTTAAGAAACTTGAACTCCATCAATTTCTTATCCAGATTAAGGTCTGATGCTTTACCGGTCAGTTCTTCCTCAGTCTACTCTGTCAAACAGGAACCCAACACTTAGGTGCTCATATCTTTTCACTCTTTCATCACCAGAGGCTCAATCTCTGGAATGTATTAGTCATGGTACTCCTCTTGACTTCCCCAAGTCCATACTTTGCTGAGATACTTTCTCTGAGAGATCCAGACCTGATTGTTAGACCTTGCTACATGCTCTGTTCTTGCTCACCGAACCAAAACACTCTTCAATCTGTCTTCTGGTATAGTCATACCATGTCCTGTGGATGTGTGGGATGGACTTTGTTGCCATCAATGACAACACTCATGAAGCCATATAGTGTCTCTTGCCAACAACATTTACCAAATACTTTGTGGACCAAAACAATACTTAAAATTCATTCTTCTATGTTGACTCATACTATAGGATCACTTAGGATATGATTCCAATCACTAGATTCTTCCACACACAGATCTCAGTATTAGGTCAGCTTCACAACCTGACTATCACAAACTCAAATAAATTGTTAGATCATAACTTCCAATGCAGACCACAAAACTTCTTCAAATTCACAACTAAGACTCTTTAGGCATCCCTAAGCTTATCCTTAGAACTATAGAGCATAATATTAACATGCGGTAAAATGTAGTCTATCAAAATATAGACTCTATCAATGTCAAACACTGTCAAAGCATGTTGTGGTACTTAAGTCCTCATAATTATCTTATTGGTGCACTTCAGACTTTGAAAATTTGGATTTAGAGACTTCAGACATGTGTTTACAACACCTCAAAACTGCATAAAGAAATATATATTACCAGAGATATGCGGACCAAATCAACCTGACATTCTGTCCTGTTTAAGATTATTCTCTACTAAGCCAGACTTATGCTTCTTGAAACTATACTTCTGGAGATGATCAGAAGCCTGGTGAAACTTTGGATTTGGGATCATATAAGGAATAGTAACATCTTACCATAACCACAAGAAAAGATCTTCAACTGCAGACCAATGTTGACCATATTACTATCTCTCTGTAACCATCTTAGTAATCTGCCAATGCTTAGCCAAAATGTCTAAGTCTTCTTTCCTGATCAGAGTTCTCTGTACACATGACTTCATGAGGATTACTATAACTCACAACCCTTTTGAATCATTATTTCCATCAATGACAACACTAATCAAACATCATGCTCAGCCAATCCTCATCATACCAGTAGTGTCTTCATCAGTGATGTTTGCCAAATTGCCAACAAAGATTTTGTATATAAGTTGAAGAGTCTGAGAAATGATTAGAGATATGTTGATGTAGCTGATGGATAGTAGAATATTTGAGAGAGAGTTTCACATAGTTAGAGACTTGGGGTCACCAAGTTTAAGGCAAATCATTCTAGAAGACCTAGTAGACGTTGAGATGTCTGGAAGCATGATACTTGACTATTTGAGACTTTGCTCACACTCGTGTTATTGATAGATGTTGTCTAAGGTAAAAAATACATATTTTCCTAAGTCAGTGACCCTCCTTTTTGGTCTGCATTCCTCTGCATTTCATGATTTGGTTGTGTGGTTCTAGAGTTAAGTTTGACAGTTAACAAAGAGGTTATTTCCAGGATTTCATGTCATAAACATTTCTACAGCAAGATTTAAATGTGATTTTTCTCTGGATTGCAGTACAATAGATATAAGTGTCTTAGAATGCTCCGCATTCCTCCAGAGTAATAGATATGGTTGTCCAGACTTGGGGATATGAGCAAAGAGTTATAAGGGTTCATGGATGCAAGTCTAAGATGATTTGGTATACAACAATGCAATATCCTAAGGATTGGAGTGTTACAATCTATCTAGGATGCTATGTTTTCATTAGTTTAATATGTTTCTCTTCTTGCACCAGCACATAATGATCATATGTACATTAGAAGAAGGTTGTAAGGATACTGTTGATAAAATATATTGTTCACATCTTGGTCCCCATGATGTTTTTGGTTCTCCCCAGTGGTGTAAAGATGAACAGTTGGAAATATTGATGGATTGGGTCAACAATCTAGTTTCCTTCATTTGCGGTTGACCCTGATTAGTTAATTTTTCTTTGAAGGATGTATTGTGATGAATTTGGGCCCTATTATGCTGTGTGTAGTGAATCACAGCTTATTTTCTCTTCATAATATATATGTTTGAAGCTGACCTATGTAGTATCATATGTTTCATCTAAGGGTCATCTTGGAGCCGACCTAATTGGGGTTTTGAGTTGCTTTGGAGGGTATTTATAGAAGAAAAAAATCATTTGTGAATGTGCTACTTAGATAAAGTGATGAGTATGTTGAGTATGAAGTGTGTGAAGTCAGTTTGATGGAGTAATTGTGTGAAAAAGGGACTACAACATCAATGTATGTTAGATGCATCTTTTATAGCAGCTCATGTTTTCATTGTAATCTTCATGTATCTTGCTATTAGATAGTCAACTTCTCTTCAACAAGTCCTTGTATCTTGCCCTAAGGTTGTGTGCCTTAGTTTACAAGTCCATCAGGGAGTAGTGAGAATCCCTAGGCAATGAGCCTTAAAACAAAATGTAATTTTTATAAGCAGTGAGCTTCATATATTGTGAGTTAACTCCCACCATGGTTTTTCCATCATTGGGTTTTCCATGTAAAAATTCTTGGTGTTCTTGTGTAGTGCATGCTTTCCTTTCTATTGTTCTTTTTTGTTAAAGTGATTTGATGTTTAAGCTACAAATGGAATTGATTTAAAGTTTAAGAAAAGACTAATTCACCCACCCTCTCAGTCTCCAAGTGTGTTCAACATTTGGTATCAAAGCTAAGTTCCTTTACGAAGCCTAATAGCTAAGGTAGATCCTGCACTTGAACACATGGAATCTGAAACAATGTCTAATGATATGTTTTCTCCAAAACCAGATCTAGAGTCAATGGAACCTAAAGTTTTGGACATCAATCTAGATGATTGTGAGGTTGACTTTGAAGGAGAACTCCAGTCATCTCTTGAGGATCTGGATGAAGCAAGAACATGAAATCTAAAATATGAGGTCATGCTTGAAAGATCAAATGAGACAATTGTCAAATTGAAGACACAAGTTGGAGAATCAAAAGAAGAAATTGGCAAACTAAAAGCTCAAATAGAAGGAGATAAAGGATGTGAAATTCAACTCAAGGAAGCAGAAGATGTGATCTCTAATTTGAAATTCAAAGTTGAAGAAGGATAGAAGATTGAAGATTGCTTAAATACCAAGCTCAATGATAAAGGAGCTGAATGTTCAAAACTTGAGGAAGAAGTTGTCAATCTGAGAAAAGAATTGGAAAAAACAAAAGCTTAAAACTCAAAGGTGGCAATGATATGCTTGATGAAATACTCAATTATCAAAAATCACATAAGGATAAGGGTAGCCTTGGTTTTGGAATAGGAGAAAGCTCTAAAACAAATATGGTAGAAGGCAAGAATGAGAAGGAAAAAGAAAAGTCACATGATGAATCCAAGAAGACAAAAGAAAGGAAGAATAACTCCACAGAAGTCCAGAACAAGAAGAAGAACTACAGAAAGCCTACTTCTAAACAAAATGCTCCTACTAGGTACTCTCAAGCTTTCAATGGTAATTGTTATGCTTGTAATAAGATTGGTCATAAGGTTGTTGAATGTAGAAGCAAGATGAGTCAGAATTCATTTAGGTCTCCAAGGTACAATGCTATGAACTCTCGATCATTTTATGGTCAGTGCTATGCTTGCAATAAAGTTGGTGATAAGGCTAATGAATGCAGAAGTAAAGTGATGAGGAATAGTTTCATGAAAAAGCATAATGATATGACTTCTCAAGTCTTCTATGGTTACTGCTACACATGTAACAAGTTTGGTCATAGGCTTGTTGATTGTAGATCTAATGTGAGAAGAGGTGATTATGCTCCGCAATCTAGTATCACCTACTACAATTGCAATAAATTAGGACACATTGCAAGGTTCTACTAGGGAAAGAATGTAAGATCTTCTACTCCTCAAAAGAAGATTGACATTGACTAGAAAAAGAAGGAAATGAACAAGATATGGAAGAAGAAGGAAGAAAGTGAAGCAAAGAATGAATCTGTACCTCTACCTAGTGCAGATGGATCTTTCGGTAACTAAAAGAAAGTATTGGATTAGGGGGAGTTGCAATTGGAAATCTTTTCAAACCCCTGTAAAGCATAAGATGCTGAAATCTTTAGCATAATGGTTAATGGTGACATGGATATCTTTGACTAGTGATATTATAACATCTGCTCAAATTTGGAGCAAATACACTCTCTACAAAAGTTTTTGGAATGGTCATGGATCCCTATGTTATATTAGAACTGTAAAAAGATGCACTTGTGTCAAGAACAAATAAATGCACTTAATGTGGAGCAACTAGGGTAGGTGTGAAGCATATTTAATCCCTACTTGATCAAAATTGATCTTATTTGAGTGATATCAAGTATGTGCAAGAGCTAAGGAAGAGAAGAAGGTTTTTAGTGAATCTTGCATGCAAACCCTAACAATATTCACAGGCCAAGGCCAAAATTCAAGAAACACTCATACAAATCTACTGAGACAGACAAGAATGGAGCATTTTCCCACATTCCTATCAATATGTTGCATACAGAGGATGTCTACATCTATATTCATTCATAGCTAAATGAGTGCAACCATCTAAAGTTGGAAGAGTTAAGAAGCAATCATCTATTGGGTGATGATTTTCAGCTCAAGCCAGAGTATGCAAATGTAGAGGCAAAACAATTAGATGTATGGAAGGGTTTACCCAAAATTTTCTATGAAGATGAATGGGTTAGAATCATTTTGAGTCGGATCCATGAAGATTTATTTTGCCTTGATCAACCCTACCTAATCACAAATGAAGCTATCAAAGTTGTGACTGGATTGTGCTCCACCAGACCTATGCCATCATTAAAGGCCATGAAGAATGAAGAGGTTATGAAGCTTACGGGAGAAAAATTTCACAAAATAACCCTAAATGTGGATGACATCACTGACCTAGGGGTTTGGTATGCCACGATGGGCATGGCATACAAGGTTTATTACACAAATAGAGAAGGGTTTGCTGCTGCCACCACCATTTACACTGCTCATCAGATGGTAAAGGAAGGAAAGGATTATGATCTTTATGAGCTCTCTCAACAATAATTGTTTGATAATTTGTAGAGAACCAAGGAGACACACTACAACTTCTAGTATGGATCTCTAATTATTTGTCTTATGTTCTATTTCATGAAGGAATTGCCTAGTTTGAAGAATGTGGTCTGAGAAGGGATATTGTTGTTGCACACCAGATTAAGGACCACATGCATAGTTTTTCAGATACCAAACAATATGACACAATGTTTTGGGGATTCTTTAAAACATCCCAAAATGAAGTGCAAATGAGGTATAGAATACCATCACAAGTTGTAGAAAGATACAAGAATGATATCACTTTGATGGTGGATAAGGACAACTATTACATGGAGCTAGTTGAACTAAGAACTATTTGGATAACTACATTGTCCTATGAGGTCTCCGGACCTGATTGGATTGCATATGCTGAAATCTTGCTCAAAAAACCTAGGGATCCCAATGCTAAGAAGTTCAGCATGTATGATGAGATAACCAACAAGATAATCAAGAAGAAGGTAGAGGAAGAGGTGGAGAAGATGAAAACAAAGTTGGAAAAGATGTTTGAAACTCTTTAGGGTCCTGCGGAAGAATCAAAAACCACTTCTGCCACACCAGCTCCTAGAAGGACAAGTAGGTCTGCCTCTGTCACTACTACTTCTCCTAAACCTTCTGGACCTATTCAAACAGCTCCTAGTAGAAGAAGGGCTGCTACTAATGCATCAGTACAAACTAAGACTGTAGAGAAGAAGAAACCAAGACCTAAGCAACTAGAAAAAAAGGGAAAGATTAATCCAATGAATGTGGATGATGATGAAGAGGATGAAGAAGCAGAAAAGGAATCTTTTGTATTGAGGAAAAGAGAGAAGAGAAAAAGACAAGGAGAAGAAGAAGAAACATCTAAAGGAAAGGGAAAGGAAAAAATAAAGAAAACAAATAAGGCTCCTCCGGAAGCACCTAAACATGGGCCTCTATAGCTTGAGGCTACTATTAATGTAATCGCACAACATGATGCACTAAAAGAGGTTGTAGATCTTTATGATGAGATGCCTCTTGTTGACAAGGGTACAATTGAGAAATCTATAGTTATGTATATGATGAGCTTTAATGTGGCTCTAAATGAGATTATTGATCAACTTCCAAAAAGTCTTGCAGAGACACTTAATAATAAGAGGAATGAAGCTATTGTAGAAGAAGCTAAAATAAGGCAACAAGTAATGGATAAGGTTGGTTCATCTATTTCTCATGAAGAAAGGGTTAAATTATCTCAAAGATAGGCACAAGAGTTCAAAACCAAACATGTTATAAAATGAAAGCACAACTACACAACAAAAATCTGATTCAAATATAAATTTCTGCAATCTTTAACTGTGTATTATCAATGGAGATTGTAACATGAAATTGAAACTATGCAACATAGAAATGTAAAACTCAAAACTAAACACACAAGTGTTAGGGTTTCTGTTGATGTATTGTAGCATTTTGCAGTAGTATTGATTTGCAAGGATTGCTGGTTGTATTCAGTTTGATTTACTAGATAATAATATTGGACTCTCTATTGGTGGATGTAGCCCGAGTTTGGGTGAACTACGTTAAAACTTGTCTCTCGCTGTTATTATTTCTGTGTATTTCCATTCCTCTGTTTAATCTTTATTTGCATTTAATTGATATCTTCTGTCAGCTAACCCTAACACTTATGATGTGTTATAACTGTCATAGATACCACCAACAGTAAATTTTCCCAAGATGGGCGTCTGGGGCTAAAAATAGCAACCATAACTAATAATGGGTGTCATATGTGTCATACATGCATGGACTCTTATGAAAACTTGTAGCTGCCATAAATCCACTTACACCATATTATGACAAGTTGTCATACATGCCAAAAATAGTAGATTCCTCAAGGGTAGTGCCTACACTCATTTACTCATGAGTTTTACATTTCCCAATAGTAAATATCACTCTGTAACTACCGTCGGTAAATTTGAAATTACCACTGTCAATGAGACTACCTCATTCCCTTACGGGTAATTACAAATTACAAATAATAAATGGAATAAATACAATATTGGAATTTACAAGGTTAATGGCACCTTATTCCAACATTCTCCCACTTGACATTATACATTGCAAATCAACCATAGGAAATCAAATAAAAAATAATCAGGCACTAGAAACAAGGCCCATGGCCTCTCTGCACCACATGAACTTCTCTGTGCTCACAGGTTTGGTCAATGAATCTGCAACATTCTCCTGAGTGTATCTTTTTTAGCTCAATCTCTCCATTTGTAACTAGCTCTTGAACAAAGTGATACTGAACATCAACATGCTTAGTCCAAGCATGATACATGGGATTCTTTGCCAAATAAATAGCACTCTGGCTATCACAATCAATCTGAATGATCCTACAATCAAATCCAATACTTGTACATAGTCTCCTCAACCAAACTGCCTCCTTAGATACATGAGTAGCAGCCATATAGTCTACTTTTGTGGTAGATAAAGCAACGGTGGCTACCTCTTACTCATCCAACTCACTGCTCCTCTTAGAGTAAACACATAGGCACCAGTGGACCTTCGACTATGTAAGTCACCTGCCCAATCTACATCAACAAAACCCTATATGTCTAAAGATTTATCAACATTATCAGTACCAGAGTAAACTAAACAATAATCAAGAGTACCTGCAAGATATTTAAGTGCCCTTTTCACATAATTGCAATGCTGTCTACCAGGATTAGACATAAATATGCTCAAAACTCCCAGTGCTTGGGCAATATGTAGCCTAGTACAAATCATTGCATACATCAAACTCCCTACAACACTAGCATATGGCGCATTAGATATATCCTCAAGATCATCCTCAGTCTTTGGACACATATCTAATGAAAGCTTAGTACCAATGGGTAAAGGAACTCTAACTGGGTTACAGTCTTGCATACTAAATCTCTGCAAAATGGTATTCGCATGCTTACTTTGTAACAACCAAAGCTTTTTGTTACCTCTGTCCCTCCTGATCTCCATTCCTAGAATATACCTAGTAGCTCCAAGATCCTTCATGTCAAATGCACCTAAAATTTGGGCTTTAAGCTCACTGATCATTCCCTTAGTATTGCTGAAAAATAACATGTCATCAACATACAATGCAATAAATATTATAGAATCATCAATACAATGAATGTGAACACAATGATCCTCCTTGCTTCTAACAAAACCCAATTTCAACACAAATGAATCAAACTTTTGATACCACATTCTGGGAACTATTTCAAACCATAGAGAGACCTCTTTAACGTACAAACCCATTGTTCTTTCCCTTTTACCTCAAAACCTGTAGGTTGTTGTATATAAATTTCTTCCTCAAGATCTCCATGCAAGAACACAATCTTAACATCCATTTTCTCAATCTCCCAATCATAAGTTGTAGCAATGGATAAAGGAAATCTAATAGAAGTCAATTTAGCAACAGGAGATAAAATCTCAATAAAATTAGCTGCCTCTCTTTGGGAGTAGCCCTTGGCTACTAGTCTAGCCTTGTACTTCTCCAATGTCCCATATGCTCCAAACTTCTTCTTGAAGACCCACTTACAACCTATGGCCTTTCTTCCTTTGGAAAAATCAACAAGATCCTAGGTGTTAAGAGTCTAAAGCCATGATCTCCTCCAACATGGCTAACTGTCAAGACTCACTAGCATCTAAAAGAATAGCTTCCCTATAGGATCTAGGCTCATCGTTAGTACTCAATAAAGCAACTACACAACAGAAATCTGGTGGGCTATACCTGTCAACTGGATTCTATTGTCTTGTGGATCCTCTCAAGGGTGGAGTAAGAGTCTCAACTTGTTCTTCTGCATGATCATCTATACCAACTTCTTCTATAACAACAGATTCATCTTCATCAGAACTACTCAAATCTTCTTCTTCTTCTTCACCCCCCAATCCATCATTCTATTCTTCCTGAGGTGCATCTTGGTACTCTAACTCAAAGTGCACTCTCTTTACCTTTTCTTCTTTTTCTTTTGGCTTCTTAGGTTCAGAAATAGCTCTAAGTTCCTTGAAAATAACATCTCTAGAGTAGATAATCTTACGGGTTAGTGGATTTCAAAGCTTATATCCTTTGACATTATCACCATATCCAATGAATGTACACTTTTCAACCTTTGGATCCAACTTAGATCTCTTTTCCTTAGGCACATGGACAAAATCCTCATAGCAACAACCCTTAAATGTGAAACAGAAGGTTTCTTACCTATCAACACTTCATAAGGTGTTGAATCAAGAGCCTTACAAGCAGATCTATTGATCAAGTAGAAAGTAGTACACACAGCCTCTACCCAAAAGCATTTATCCAACTATACATCACTCAACATACTTCTAGCCCTTTCCATGATTGTTCGGTTCATCCTTTCTATAGCACCATTATGTTGTGGTGTATACATGGAGTTGTCTTTTGTCTGATAATACTTGCATGATTGTAAAACTCATCAAATTCCTTAGAGCAATATTCCCCTCCATTGTCAGATCTTAATATTTTTATCTTCAAACCTAATTGATTCTCTACTAAGACTTTGAATTCCTTAAACTTAGTGAAAACTTCAGATTTATGTTTCATAAAATAAATCCAAGTAAATATGGACACATCATCAATGAAGGTAACAAAATAACAAGATTTTCTGATAGAATCATTATCCACAAGTCCAAACACACATGTATGAATAATTTTTAACTTCTCTTTTACTCTATTACTTCCTAAAGGAAATGATTTTTTGTTTTGTTTACCAAACACACAATGCTCACAAAAATCAAAGTGCTCATCAGAATAAGAGAAACCGTCCAACAAATCTTTATTCTTAATAGTTTTCAAAATATTATTACTTGTGTGACCCAATCTACAATGCCACAACATACATGTATTTTCAGTACTAGCCTTAGATACATAGGAGGCATTACAAACTGTAGTGGCTTCAAGCTTGAACGAGTTTCCCAATCTCTTCCCCTTCGTTACCACCAAGTTCCTTCTCACCAATTTGTAACCATGCTTGTCAAAAGTCACATGCATTCCCAAATTATTCAGCTTTGAAATAAAAATCAAAATTTCTAGCTAATCTAGGAACATGATAAACATCAAAGAGAGTTTTGATCCTCCCATCACTAAAACACAACAGTACCTTGCCTTTCCCAACTATCGGATGTACACATTAGCTCCATCATATTCTTCATATGTGGAGAACCATTCTTTATGTGGGGTCATATGAAACGAGCATCTTGAGTCAAACAATCAACAATCATTAGAAACAACATTACAAGTAGAAATTAAAACATCTTCATCTACATTCAAGGACTTATTCAAAGCACTCTCCCACTGTTTCTTTGGGTTTCAGAACTCCTTCTTCACATGTTCCCTTTTACCATAGTTCCAACACTTAACTCTGTTCTTCTTCCTAGCAGTCTTAGAATGGCCCTTAGACTTGTCCTTAGCCCCTTTCTGATCTCCTTTCAATCCTCTTTCCTTAGACCTTCCCCTAACACTGAGAGCATCCCCTAAACTATCAAAACTCTTCTTCCTCAGTTCCTATGATAGTAAAACTGCAACAAGGGCATCCAACTTGGGATCTACAAGGTTAGCAGTGATAGCAAGGATAACGTTCTCCCAAGACTCACGTAAAGAACAAAGAAGCAAGATACATTTATCTTCCTCATCAAGATCAACATCTACTAAAGCAAGCTGATTCAACAACAAATTAAATAAATTTAAATACTCTGCAATTGAATCACCCTCTCTCATTTTCATGGAAAATAATTTTCTTTTTAAATAGAGTTTATTTACCATACTCTTGGCTTGATAGATTTCACCCAACCGATTCCACAATTTATGTGCGGTCTCTTCCTTTGCGACATTCAATAGGATAGAGTTTGAAAGACACAAATGGATGGTTCGTCGTGCCTTCTTATCTAGTCTAGCCCACTCATCCAGAGAGACATCATCAAGTTTCTTCTCTTTTTGAACAACCAACCACTGGTTTCTTTCTTCCAACAAATCCTCCATTTTCATCTTCCACAACTCATACCCCATTCCCTCAATGTCCAAATGAGATGTTGATGCAACAGTGGATGCAACCATAATAATAACTCAAGATTTGCAAAACAAACACAACCAAATCTCCCATTGTAGCTACAACTTCCACACTACCACCCAAGAGTCAAAGATGGTCAGGCTCTGATACCAAATGTTAGAAAATGAAAGCACAACTACACAATGGAAATCTGATTCAAATATAAATTTTTGCAATATTTAACTGTGTATTATCAATGGAGATTGTAACATGAAATTGAAACTATGCAACACAGAAATGCAAAACTAAAAATTGAACACACAACATAGTGTTTATGTGGAGAAAATCCTTGTGGGTAAAAAACTCCAAGAAAAAGGAACAAATTTGTATTAATATGAAAAATATTGTACAATACAAATCTACAACTCTCTCCACCAGTCTTCAACCTGACAGCATTTCAACCACACCTGAGTACCTAAAATTTGTATTGCGGCAATAAATACAATGGTAAATATTTATATAAGATTTTTCCCTCCATTCTAGGAGTCCACATTCTCTCTTCAAGATTCCCTTCCACGTGAGCATTAAACATCGTCATACATGCAACCACTAAGTGGCAAAAACTTACCCATGCAAGGTTGGGCACCCATATCCAAGAATAGCATGTAATAGAATCTTATGATGCATCATAACCGTAATAGATACTACCAACAATAAATTTTCCCAAGATGGGCGTCTGGGGCTAAAAATATCAACCACAACTAATAATGGGTGTCATATGCATCATACATGCATGGAATCTTATGACAACTTGTAGCTGCCATTAATCCACTTACACCACATTATGATAAGTTGTCATACATGCCAAAAATAGTAGTTTCCTCAAGGGTGGCACCTACACTCATTTACTCATGAGTTTTACATTTGCCAACAGTAAATATCACTCTTTAACTACCGCTGGTAACTTTGAAATTACCACTATCAATGAGACTACCTCATTCCCTTATGGGTAATTACAAATTACAAATAACAAATGGAATAAATACAATATTGGAATTTACAAGGTTAATGGCACCTTATTCCAACAAAACAAAGGATAAATATTCGAATGGGGAAAGATAAAGAAGAGATAGAAAGGATGGGAAAAGAGACAGAAGAAAAGACATCCAAGATTCTTGAAGAAATGAAGAAATCTGAGGTGACTATTGAGGAATAATTTTCTCCAGATATACCTGATGTGTCTACCCAAGACATAGATTTATCAACTTTTGAGGGTAATGTGACAGGTAGTGATGAGACAGAGAAAAATGATAAGAAGAATGAGGAGACTAGTTGCAGGAGATCAAGGTAAAGTGGGTGTACCCCCTCCGGAGAACACTAATCTTGGTGAAGAACATAACATTCCTCCTCTAGAAAATCTAGGAAATGATGAGTAGAAGAAAGAGGATAATCCTAAGAAAATTTGAGATGCAACAGAGAAGACAGTTGAGAAGCAAGATGCTTCTATGGATGTAGGTCAAGATTCTTCATCTTCAGATTTATTCAAGGACTTACTAGGGCTGCAGATACAGTTTCAACCTATGGTGATACCTCAGCTCCTACAAATTCCTACTCATGAGGGACAAGTTGACTTGTCAGGTATTTCTCCTCTTCATAAGTTATAGCTTGGTGATATTCTACGTGCCTTTGCAAGGAAGGAGTTTCTACAGGAACATTTAAAGAAGACTGGATTGGTTGATGATGCAATAAATATTATTCAGGAGAGTTTACCTGAGGTAAACATTGATTCTTCTTTGCCTCCAGAACAAAAATTGAATCTTTTGATGAATTCTTTCAAAGGTCATTCCTCTCACATTGAGCAAAAGGCAGAATAAGAGGCCCTGAGAAAGATAAATGGCAAAAGAATGGCTGATGCATCTGACCGATGTGCCAATGCACACAACAAATTGAAAGAAAATATGAAGATGTTTAAGGAATATATTGATGAAGTCACTACTTTATATCTATTTTATTTGAAATGGCCAAATTCCACTAAGAACATCAAACTTCAGATTAACTCCATTGAGTCACAAATTACACAAATGGTCAGGATATATTCATGATCAATCAAAGGACAAGGATGGATCAACAAGAGCTCAAATAGAAAATCTTCATTTGTAGTTGTCATTGCTTCAAGATCAAATAGAACAAATAAAGAAACAATTTGGTTAGCTAAGGGATGCAATCAACTTGAGACTTGCTTTGGTATCTGGGTTGCTATCTAAAACAAAAAATATTGATCAGAAAATGAAGACTCCAAGTAGTGTGGATGAGGCTGAGGATTTATGCATACAATTTGAATACATTCTTTCCTCAGCAAAAGAAAACTGGGTATCTAGTCTTTCCCAACTCAAGGTAATCTACAAAGGCATTCTACCTTCTAAGTGAGTTGTAAGAGTATTGTAGATAACACAATTTTGGTTTTGTATAGACTTGCGGAGGCTTGCAACTATGTCATTCTTGGTTAAAATACTATGTACATAGCATCAGTTTTTGGGGCATCTCCATCTCATGGGGACTGTTGTTTGTAGAAATCATATAGTAAGGGAGAGTTCATATAGTTTTTGAGTTGTTATAAGTAGAAGATATTATGCCCTTTGTCCTTGATGTCAAAGGGGGAGAATGTGTTGATGATTGCCTTATCAGTTGGGAGAGAAGAAAGGAGAGAAGACTTGTAGATAAATGTATATTGCCATCAATGACAAAGGAGGAGATTGTTGGCAATATGTGTTGTCATTGATGTCAACTCAATATGTGTTGTCATTAATGTCAACTTGAGGTCATGTTTGTATAGAAGTTGAAAAGGTTGAGAAATGATTAGAGATAGGTTGATGTAGTTGATGGACAGTGGAAAATTTGAGAGAGATGGTTTGACACAGTTAGAGACTTGGGGTCAACAAGTTTAAAGCAAGTCAGTTTGGAAGACCTAGTAGATGCTGAGATGTCTAGAAGCATTATAATTGACTGTTTGAGGCTTTGTTCACATTTGTGTTATTAAGAGATGTTGTCTAAGGTAAAAATTGCATATTTTCCTAAGTTAGTGACCCTGCTCTTTGGTCTGCATTCCTTCGCATTGCATGATCCGGTTGTGTTGTTTTGGAGTTAAGTTTGGCAGTTAGCAAAGAGGTTATTTCCATGATTTCATGTCATAAACATTTCTATAGCAAGAGTTAAATGTGATTGTTCTCTGGATTATAGTATAACATAGTTAAGTGTTTCATAATGCTTTGCATTCCTCCGGTGTAATAGTTATGGTTGTACGGACTTGGGGATATGATCAAAGAGGTATAAGGGTTCATCCATGCAAGTCTTGAATGATTTGGTATACATCAATGCAATATCCTAAGTATTGGAGTGTTATAGTCTGTTTGGGGTGCTCTATTTTCATCAGTTCATTATGTTTCTCTTCTTGCACCAGCACATAATGATCAAATACTTCAGGATAAGGTTGTAAGGATACTATTGATAAAATATATTGTTCACATCTAGGTCCGCATGATGTTTTTGGTTTCTCCCCAATGGTGTAAAGATGAACAGTTGGTAGTGTTAATGTAGATTGGCTGACTATTTGGTTTCCTTCATTTGCGGTTGATCCTGATTAGTTAATTGTGCTTGGAAGGATGTGTTGTGATGTATTTGGGCCCTATTATGCTGTGTGTAGTGATCCACAACTTATTTTCTCTTCATAATGTATATGTTTGAAGCCAATCTATGTAGTATCATACGTTTCATCTAAAGGTCATCTTGGAGGTGACCTAATTGGGGTTTTGAGCTATTGTGGAGGGTATTTATAGAAGAACAAAATAATTTATGAATGTACTAAGGATAGAGTGAGGAGTATGTTGAGTATGAAGTGTGCAAAGTCAATTTGATGGAGTAATTGTGCGAAAAAGGGACTGCAAGATCAACATATGTTAGATGCATCTTTTATAGCAGCTCATATTTTCATTGTAATCTTCATGTATCCTACTATTAGACAGTGAGTCTCTTCAGCAGGTCCTTGTATCTTGCCCTAAGGTTGTGTGCCTTAGTCTGCAAGTCCATCAGGGAGTAGTGAGCTTCCCTAGGCAGTGAGCCTTAAAACAAAATGTAATTTTTATAAGCAGTGAGCTTCATATATTGTGAGTTAACTCTCACCGTGGTTTTTCCCTCATTGGGTTTCCATGTAAAAATTCTTGGTGTCCTTATGTGGTGCATGCTTTCCTTTCTGTTCTTTTTTGTTAATGTGATTTGATGTTTAAACTGCAAATCAAATTGATTTAAAGTTTAAGAAAAGATTGATTCACACCCTCCCCCTCTTAGTCTCCAAGTGTGTTTAGGTGAGTGTGAGATCATGATGGGCCAAACAGTGGCAATGAATAAAAAACTTGCTGGATGAAAAAGTGCTAACATTTAGACTAATATTTAGATTTGGATGGATAGGATGTTAATATTTCTAGCTTGAATATGGATTCCCTCCAAAAATGCCTTAGGATTACCTCATATTTAGGCAAGTGGGAGCCCCAAAACTTGCCAAAGAAACTTGCGAAACCACCCATTTAGTGTTATCCTGAAATTTCTACAATTTCATCCTTGAAGCTGACAAACTTTTTTGTAACTAAATTTAATTAAATGAAAAGGGTTTATAGAGGAAGCTATTAAAATTCTAAAAATATAATATATGCCTCATAATAATTTTAATTGGTAATTGTTGTTAATTTTCTACATACACTATGTCTGATTTCCTGATAGATATACATATTGAAAAACATCCATAACTTTCAACATATTAATCCCTTTTTAAATCCAAAAGATGCGTCACATTCTAGGATTTATTGGGTATACATTAAAATTTAAAATTTTTGAGTTTCATATATTTTTGACCATGTTAGGTTGGCTAGAAAATTACTTTTTAACATTTTAAAAAAGTCAGTAAAAAAATCATAAATAATTATTTATTTACTTAAAAAATTCAAAAAAATATGCGTCACATCCTCTTATGTGTCCTTTACGTAAATCCAAATCTTGGAGGAGAAATATTATTTTTTTCTCATACTTAGGTTGGCCGGAATGACACCTACTTTTTATGTTTTTCTGAAAATTCTAGTAGTGCTTCATTGAAATATCTAATTTTCACCAAACTATTTTTAAAATTTTCAAAAAAAAATTGGTAGCCCATAAACTACATTCAATTTATTACAACTTTTATTACTACCTTCTTTCTAGATTTTGTAGATAACTCATTCAATTTTTGACATGAAGTTACTTAAGTTTGTTTTTCACATTTATATTGCCACTTAGGGTAGTGTTTGGCCCATCATGATCCTGCACTCACCATTTTTTCGGTATGGAAAAATGCTTTTGACTATAGCTATGAACTGAAAACATGGGTTATGGAAGGGCCCCACCATTTTACAAAGAATGATGGGGAAATATCATAGATGCATAAACAACATCATGGAACAATAATACAAAATAGATCATGCAAAGTCAACAAAACAACAACAAACCAACAATCCCCCATCAATAGGAGTAAAGATGAAACAAACTGGGTAGACAATCCAAAAAACAACAACTAAAGCAAGTGAAGGTGTCTTGAAGCCAAATTGTTTCAGTGAACTTTGAATCCTATCTACCACCTTATTTTTGGTAGAATTCACAATATTCTTCTTGGCCTAAACCATCATCCTATTTTCTTTAGCCAAGGAGGAAAAACATTGAGACCTATGTGAAGGACTAAGTGCATGAGGATCAATGAACTCCTCATCTAGACCCTCCCTAACAAAATTCTTCTCCTTATGAATCTCCTCCAAACGACATGCATCAAGATGAGATCTTTGCTTAGGATCAATTCCAACCAAATTAGTCTTGTCCACAAGAGGTTAAACCACCTCGTCAACACATCTTATAGGAGACTCTTCCACAACCTAAGGAATATAAGGATCCTTTTGAACCTTTTACTTCATGTGACTTTGTCATCCTCTAGAGGTCCTACATCAAACCATAGCATGGCCAAGCATGTGACAATGGTGACAAAACACCAAGGAATTCTCATACATGATTTGTTACACCCATAATGCACAACTTAGAGGATAAGGTGCATGAAGAGGGGAGCACCTTATCGATATCAACAATAACAAAGAACCTAAGAAATAATAGGCTTCTAGATTTGGTCATCTAGTCTATAGCAATGAGCTATCTAAGAGAGCTTGCAATACAAGCCAAACTTCCTCCTCCCAAAATTCTAGTAGTAAACCATGTAGTATAACCCAAACTAGAATACTTTTGATGGTTTCCTTTTTTGGATCAAAGCTTAGAGTCCACATTTTGAGAAAAAGACCAAAGCTACCAAGGAACCACAATCCTCTAGCAAGGGTTTGAACATAGTCTTCTTGGAGAGAAAAGAAAATCAGAAATCTAAGTCCTTTGGCAACACTAAGATCTCCGACAAACCACAAGGCTTCCATTTTCTCTTAGCCTAGTTTTTGAAAGAATCAACATTAGGCCCAACCCCAAGAAATTTACCAATGAGAGCATTCCCTAACCTGGAGGTTGAACAATCCACAATTGCATTAGGGATCACCCTTTGGTGAAGAAGAAGTCCTGATGTTACAGTCAAACTCCAACATTAGAATAACTAACAAAACAGAGGATGACCCAGCCATCACAACCCCAGCCACCAGTTAACTCCTTTTTATTAAAGTTATTAAAAGTTCCTTTAGTGAATTCAGCCATCTAATTTAGTATTGAATTCTATTATTAAAAATGAACTATAGTAATGACTAGAATGCTATACTAATTTCTATAGACTTCTCGTTAAAATATATAAAATGAATATTAAGAATTATCTACACTTAAAACTAATTATTTACATCATGACTAAATAATTTAGCCTAAAGTACCTAACTTTGACAAGTAACACTTTATCCCTCTTTTGAATAAATAACTCTGTTTCTATTTTTGGGGATTTCATACGAGGTTGTATACATATTTTTCAAATTAATCCATTCTGGGCACAATTTCTCTCTATGTTGTTGTTTTGAAAAAAACAGGGAAGAGAGTTTCCAAAGCCAACTAAATCTAAACATGAATTTGCCCTTAAAAAGAATGTTAGGAACATTCAGAAGAAGATCGATTTTTATTTTTTTTCACAATTTTGTTTGTTTGTCCACCCCTGGTTTAAAACCCCTGTAAACAACTTCCACAAACTCTTATCACTATAATGAACATGTTATTTTTATAAAATAGATCAACTATTTAAAACATAGACAGAAAAGACATCACATAAGTAACTGATGAAAACACATCAGACAACATCAGTAAAAGATTTCCTGCCAAGGCCAAGCAGCTGTCTGCGCACATATCTGAAAAACCCCTTCTTCTTACCAACGGTTTTCTCACTCCTATCTTCATTAACACAACTGCAAGTCAAACAAATCTGAGGGCTCTGTGTTCCACTCGAAGCAACACCCAGAAGGAGAGAACTGTGGTCTCCTCCATCTCCATCCTCAGATGTGTTAAACCAGTCCTTAGTTGGGAAGAAGCGAGTGTATCTCATTGACTGTGTTCCAACCACTGAAATCTCTTTACCTGGTGTCTGAATGCCATGGCTTCCACATTCTCTCTTGGCTACAATGCTGTTTTTAGTGCTGGTAGTGAGGCATGAGATGTACACTTCTCTCATGGTGCCGATGCCTTTCACATCATTTTGTGAAGACTGCCGCTCCCTCATCGCCATTACTCTCTGCAGTGCAGAACCCAACCTCCCACTACAACTTCCTTCTCCTCCTCTATACATCTCTGTATAGTTAAAGGAGTTGGGTGCAGCATTAGCAGCAACAGTAGTAGTAATAGCAGTAGCAGTAGCAACAGTAGCAGTAGTAGGAGCAGTAGCAGTAGGGTTGCTATGAACACGACTATCCTGCAATCTATAATATCTCTTCATTCTCAATACCTCTCTTAAAAAAAAATCAAATGCTAGAGCAACTAAAATGCAGCAGAGCAAAAGCAATTGGCATGAATATGATCGAACTTCTCAACCCAAGTTAATATAACGATTGAGTGAATACAAGCATTTCATAGAAGTGGATGAATTTAGCATTTTAATCCTTATCCACCAGTAATTAAAATAAGTTAATGGGATTCTAAGAACAATGTTTGTTTAGCATTTAAATTCTTATTTAAGAATAGTTAAATAGATTAAAGAAAAGATTACGATTCATAATGAGTTAGGATGTGCCTTGCAAGAATCTAAATGAATCAAAGAAATTAGAATAGTGGTCCTTTGACAATGACTGCTTATTAGAAATCAAGAGAGAGAGGGTAGTGTGATTTGTGTGTATTTCACAAAAGCTTTGTCGTTACTGCCACTGCACATTGGCTAGGACATACCGCACATGGAACTTGGACAACCTAAATAAAAACGCTGCCGGTGCCAGAAAAAAATCTGGATACACCTTGCAATGTGCTGACAATAGTTTCTAACTTATTATAGGCAACATTATTGCAGAAACATCAGCAATGGAAGCTAAATACTAATCTTGATTACTGCAAAGGTTTCTTAAAATAACTGTGGTAAAAGCTTAAGCAGTTTCAATTTGATTTGTTCGAAAATTTGATCCAAGAAAGATCCACAACATCCAAGACAAGTTTGAAAAATACAGTGCACGTTGAAATCACCAAATTTGTACTGCAAAGAAAGACTATATATTGTACAGACTAAGAGTCTAGGTATCTCCCGGTGGCCATGGGAATTAGTGGAAGGTTCCTTGTTTACAGTGGCCATTGTGCTTGTAAGTTATATTATAACCACACATGTTTATAATATTTTTAAAACAGGAAAAGAGAGGCAGCTGGTTCCCTATCAACTGACAACTTTTTCAAATGGTCAAAAGCTGTCAGCAGCTGTAGCTGATATTTTCCAGGTTTAAATATATAAACTCCCTCAAAAATATATTCATGAGTGTGTACACAGTGGCATGTACCCTAGTTTGGTATTGAAATGTTTCGTTCCACTCTTTTAGGGATAGGGATGAGGTATCTGAGCGTGGCCTCCCCATTTTTATTAATACAAGAGAAAAAAAAATAGTTTTTATCTATTAGATAAGCTCTTCAAGATTTATAAGAAGTCTACTTAATGATTGTTTTGTGTGTTTAACATATAAGAGTGTAAGGATGATTCCGTTAATGTACCTTTGTCTAATGTATGTAACAATTATTTGATAAATAGTTGATAAATGATATGATTTGGATTGTATATAACTTCACACATCTCAAAGATCCAGATCTGATATGTATTCTTCTTGTTCTCTTACCTATGTCAAACCACAGTTGTGTATTTGAACCTATTAGTACATCCCATAAAAGTTATTTAACATCTCGTGATGATAAATTACATGATGGTGTTGTGCCTTATGATGATAGTTCTCTTGCATCTCATGTAGACTATATTGACATTCATGATGATTCATTGCTTTGTGCAACATTACATGATAATATTTGTGTTAGTGAGAAATTTATGTTTAATGACTTTGATGATACTAGTGATGCATCTTTACATGTTAAGTTATTCTTACTTGCAAACTATAAGTGTATAGATGATGATATATTATTAATGAGTGAATTTTAGCTACTTTATTTAATAAAGATTTAAAACGGTTTGATTCATCTTGAATTAATAAAGCATTGAAATGTTTAGATTCACCTTGTATTCTTTATAGTTCATTTATGAGGTTAGCACATGATTTTGTTACATAATTTTCTTTCCCTAGAGTGATTTGAATGAAATAGTTTGGACTTGTCTATGTCTACTCATGTTACAACTTTAGCGGCTTGTCCACCTCTTCACATGACGTTCTTATGAATTATTCTTCCCTTCCTCTGGGATGCCTTTAGTATTGATTGGAAGCATAAAGCCATATTCCACTTGTGGAACCTTTCACAAAAATAAGTTTTAGGAGGCAAAAATCATTGAAGACCTTCTAGTGAAGGACTTCATTCAAGGGCTCACATGCTTCCATGTGTCAATTGGGTTTGACTAATAGTAGCTTTGATCAAAGGTCAACTAGGTTCGATGGAAAGTCATTTTTAATGTTTTAATCCAAAAAATACATGGGAAACACACTTGAATGTAGGACCTTCACTCAAATGTTCTTCATTCAAATGTGCCTATGTAGCCCTTAGGTGTTTTTGTCACATATATTCAACAAAAAATTGATTCAAACCACATTTTCTACAATCAAACAAAGTTGCCATGACATGGGATTGTGCACAATCATAGCCCATGGAGTAAACTTTCTAAAAAGTATAATTCAAGTAATAGTTTTGGTTTCATTATTATATTTATTTTCTCCTTTTTAGTGAACATAGGTTATCTACCAAGCATAAAGGTCTCTTATTCAACACATAGAAAAATAGAAAAGAGTAGAAAAAATTTATAAAAATATGATGCCCTCCATAGTAATGTCCTTTTTTAACAAAAATAATAATTTGGCTATATAAAAAAAAAAGTTATACGATATGGGAAAATATGTGTCTACATTAAAATTAATCTAAATGGAAAATAATAATAAATAAGAAAATATACAACAAAAAATTATGCATGCCCTAGATATCAATGTTAATGACTTATATTTATGAAGTTATGAATTAATCTTATTTCTAACTCAATTTATATGTCATATGTAAAGTAGTACTCATTAAAAATACTATAAAGTATAAGAAGTAATTTATTATATGCACACACACAATCTCAAAAATCACTAGTTACATCGTCTTCAAATTCTTAATGGTTGTCTTGTTATAAGATTAATTTTTCTTTTTAAATGGCTAAAAAAGCTGATTTGAGTGGCTTGGTTAAGAAAAAAGTGGGACACACTTTTATGCTTCCACCCTATTCCATGTTGCACCTAATTCACCTAGACCTAGATTTATTTTTTATCAACACCTAATTCACCTAAACCTAACTATAATTAATGCTACACATGATTCACCAAGGCCTAAATTTGTATTCCATGAGGTTCCTATTTTGTAGGATTGTCATGTTGTTGGGCATACTTATCATAAAATGGATAGAAGACAAAGTTATATCTAATCAATTAGTTGTGCAGTCTACTAATCTTAGTCTTCCTCCCACACCTAAAATAACAACCAAGGCATATAAAGAGTATGATATAAATGATCAACTTTAGAATACACAAGCTAAGATTTCCCTTTGTGGCTTATTGCATAATCATATTATAGGAGTGTGCCAAGATCTTTTGGATCAAATACCTGTACCGATCTGAGCCACGTGAGTCAAGTACACACATGTTCTTTGTTGTAAGCTAAATAAAAAACACAAAATGAACACAAAATTAATCCAATAGCATGAATGAATTAGCTCACGAAATGGAGATGTACATATAGGAGAAAGGAAGTGCAACTACCATCTAGAATAGTGGTGAATAACTCCCACTAACTAAAACTAGTGGCATGAAAACCCACAAGACTAGCAAGCTAACTCCATGAGACTAGCTAGCTAACTGCATGAGACTAGCACACCTAAGCAATCTTAACTCCAAGTGTAGGAGTAATCCATTCATAATCAATGCATGGGAATAATTAATAATAAATAAATAAAGATAAATAATATCATACACTAACACCCCCCCTTAAGCATAACTTAGGTGGGTACAAAGAAACTGGGTCCCGGCAACTAGGCCTAATGAGGTACCTAGGTAAAAAGCTATCTCTCTTAGTGGAGAAATGGAGAAGCCCCAGTGGGAATAAACTCCTCCCAAAAGAGAGAAAATGAATTGAAGAGGGCTAGAAGCCCCCCCCACCCCCCTGTTGATGTGTTTGTCATTGATGTCAAAAGTATAGGTTGCAATGTTGTGTTGGTTGAGTTGAGGTTTGGTGTTGTGTCTTTGATGATGAGTTGACAGGTTCATAGCATTGGTATTTGTTGATTCATTGTTTACCATGATGTTTTGATTGGTGTTGGTGCAATGTAAAAGTGATTCAAGTTGATTTGTCATTGCAAGTCACTAATGTCAAAGGTAATGGTGTTTTGTTCTTTGGTGATGTCATAGGTAATGGTGTTTGGTACTTTGGTGAATTGGTGCTTATATTCCTTTCATGGTTTCAAGACTTCAAGTTATTTAATACCACAATGACATTAGTGCTTCAAGGTCACATTCCTACACCATCTCTATAAAATAGTATATGATGGTGTATGTTATAAATATTTAAGGTTTCTTGACGAATATTCTAAGTCTTCTAAACCCTAGGTCTTTAGGTTTTAACCCTAAGAAACCTAAAGCAAAGACCCTTTATCTTATGGAAACCATCATCACAAAAGTTTTCTTTTTGTTATGTTTAAGAGGGGACCTATGATCAAAGGTCAACACCCACTTAAGTCAAAACTTAAAGGATCCCAAAACATGTTGTGATCAACCCCTTCTACTAATGTAACTAGTTCTAACAAGTGAAATCCTTCCATCGGGGGCCAAACAGAAATCAAGGGGTATCTTTCAAAGTCTTGAGGGTGTGAAGGTAAAGATCGAAGGTCAAAGTTTAATTTTCTTTTAAACCCTAATGACTATTCCAAGTAACAAGTATTTGACGACCATATGACCGTATATCTCTGCACAAGGTGGTTCTAGCAATTATCATCAACTGTTTTGGGTTCTTTGTTTTGATTTTGACAAACCTCCTATGTTGGTTGTGGTGTGTTCGCATTCTTAGGATGGATAATGCTCTGTGAAAGAGGATTGAAGATGATGAAACTGTAGTTTTTGAAAAACCAATAGATTGAATGAGAAGTCTTACAAAATGTTTAAGTAAGGGTTTCAAAGTTTTGAGTTACTACATTCTTGAAATGTGTTTCTTTCTTTTATACAATTTAACCATCTGAAGGAGGTCATGAGTGTATGCAATTTGATTTGATTATGGATAGAGAGGGAGAACTAAATAAAAGTTCTATATGAAGCCATTATATCATTGTATTCATGGAGATGATATTCTATTAGTTGGATGGAGATTTTGAAGAAAAAGTATTTTTGATTCTTTATTCAATGTGAAATATGATTTCATGCAGAGAATGTACTAATGATTGTAGTTTGAATTGAAGTCAATAGGTGTAAGAAGTGAGTGTTGTTACAAAGTTTGTATAACTATGTTGTTTGAAGGTCTAATACTGCATGATATTGGTTATCTTTGAATAGAATATGTCCATCTAAAAATCTTTGAGCTTGTTGTCAGATCACATGTATAGGATTCAGTCTAGATTGAAATCTTTGTTCTAGTCTTGCACTGACTGAAGATTTTGTATAAACATTGGGGCAGATGTATGTAAGATTCCATAAAGGGTGAAGTATTTTTTATGACTGTGAGTGGTTTTGAATGTTGTTTTTCAGAAGAGAAATGACACGAGGAAAAGAAGTTTACACCTGAAAACAATCTTAAAGATTTGCATTGTTATCAAACAAAGATATCACATCACTTGATTTGCTTGTAGAAAACACTATGTTTTGTGAATGAAGGATACAAAGAGGGACTAAATGAGGTTTGCTGATGAATAAACTTGCAGAGGGAAGAAAAGATGAATCAGAGCATTACATTTTTGGAAAAGGGCAGTGAATAGGTATTCTTTGTTTTGTCTTGAGTTTAGTTCATGATAGCAAGATTGTGAAATAGAAAAATGATGGATCATTTAAAGAAGAATGGGCATCTTGAGTAAAGATGATGTTGTGTGGTCTATGATATCATGTACTTCTATGATTGGATGTATAGTAATCTTGAAGAGTTATTCTTTTGTATCAATCTAGGAGAAATAAGGTGTTTGTATAAGAGTTATAGAACTCATCTATAACCTATGCTTTCATTGTAAATAGAGTAGTACTCTATAATGTTATCCTTATTTGTATTGGAGTTGATTGCGGAGTTGGTGCTTTGAAAGATTGGTGGGGTTGGTGCTCCTGGAAGACTTGGAGTTGGTGCTCCCATTGGTTTTTGAGTTGGTGCTCCTATTTTTTGATGGAGTTGGTGCTCCTAGATATTCTACTTAGTGAGAGTTTGGTCAGTGAGACCTAATAAATCTTTGGTGAGGTTGGATGGATAGTGGTTTTTCCCTGGATAGGGTTTTCCACTTTACATCTTGTGTTATGGCTTTATTTGTGTGATTCTATCATTTGTTGATGTCTTTGTCATGATGATGTTAGAAATTGTTTCTACAAGATTGATGAATGAACACATTTTATTAGATCACTGATTCAGCCCCGCTCTTAGTGATCCTTTGTATTCCAACAATTGTTATCAGAGCCACAGGTTCCTTAAAAATTTTTAACCAACTTAGGTGATCTTGGTCATGGAATACATATTATGGCAAAAAGAAAAGGACAAAAGAAAAAGGTTTAGTGCTAAGCAAAAAGTTGATCAACCAACCTCAAACAAATCATGTGATATATCTGAAAAACAGGATAGTCTTGTAATTGAGCATGTTGACAAAGAAAAGTGACACTCATGTGAAGAAGAGGTCAAGTCTAACCTAGAAGGTGATAAAGAAACAAGCAAAATTATGACATGATAGATGAAGACCACACTATGAGTGAGTATGAACAAGATTATGATGAAGATGAGTTTGAAATTGATTTTGAAGGTGAACTTATTTCTGCCCTAAATGAAATCAAGAAACTCAAAAAGGAGAACCAGAAATTAAGGTTACAACTTCAAGAAGAAATGAATATCAAGTCTAAAGCATTTCAGATCTTGAAGAGGCAAGAAAACTAATTGTGGACCTAAAGATACATGATGAAAAGGTTAAGACAAAAGAAAGAGAAATAACAAATCAATTAAATGTCAAGGAGAAGGATTGTGATAGGAATGAGTTAGAAATTGTGTCTCTAAGAAAGCAATTAGAGAAGGTAAATCAGGAGTTGAATAGAAGTCTTCAAAATGAGCAAAGCACTGAGTTGTTTGAGAAAATGATTTTAAGTCAAAGGTCATTGTCAAACAAATCTGGGATAGGATATGAAGGAGAAATGAGATATAAAGATGTTGCAGTGTCCAAGAAGATAATGAAATTGACAAGTCTGTCAAAAGGAGCAGCATATGAACAAGGAGAATCAAGCTCTACTTCCAAAAAGCTTGCAGATCAAAATACTAATGAGGAAGGATACAAAAGAGCTCATGATCCTAAGCAAAGTTTGAGAAGGTCATCAGCAAGACAAATTAGGTACAACTATTTACACTTCCATGGTTACTATTATTTATGTAATGATTATGGACATAAAGCAATTGATTACATAAGGAGTCAATTTTCATCTTATAGAAATATGAATGTAGTTTGTTATAAGTGTAACAAAGTTAGCCACATAGAAAGAAATTGTAGAGTGCATGGAAGAAATGATTATGGGTTGTCAAGAAAACATTACAATACCTTTGCCCTAGATAATTACAATACCATATGTTATAAATCATTCAATTTTGGGCATAGAGCTCAGCTTTGTAGAAGTCATTTGATGAAGTCAAGGACAAATACCTTGATCAAGAAACAATAGGCAAATACCTTGGATAAGAAATAGAAAGAGCCTGAGAAAGTTTAGAGGAAACATGAACAAAAAGGAAAAGAACCTATGCATGTGCTTTATGCACAAAAGGCATCACCAACTGCATAAGATGTAGCATAAATTTAGGGGGAGTAAGTAATCATTTAATATAGATTGAAATTGTTTGCATGATTACTTACCTTGGTGATAGTAGTATTTATCTCTGCATCAGAACCATATTGAATATAAGATCAGATAGTGGTGTCTCAGATGGAGGGATGCATGCGGTATCTATGTTGCTTATGGTATTATGAGTTATGATCTCCATCTTGGTCTCATTTGTACAGTAACACTACATGATCTTATGATTTCATCAGTAGCAAGATGAGTTAGCAGTGGTAGGAACTTGTTAAAGGTTAGAGAGCACTTGAAGAGCTTCTTGAAACATGATAAACTCCCTTAGGCACTTGATGTTCTTGTGTGTAGTTTTAATGAGACAAGATGAATAGTTTTGCAATATGACAGCATCATTCCTTAGTGTAACAGTGCATTAAGTGCAGAGAAATCTGATGTCATAAAATGTTCTATCCTAGTGCAATGTAAAGTTCTAAGGGCATCACAAAATAGGTTTGTTGAAGTTGTAGCAGTCCATGCAATGTAGATTACACACAAATAGGTTTGTTGAAAAGGTTTCAACATTAAATCAAGAAAATGCAATTGGCAAGTGTAAAATCAAACTCTGCAACCTTTGCCAACATTCTTGCACTTTTTGGATCTTTGGAACAGGTTATGGCATTCTTCAAGGTATGAAGGTTTGTTGTCCAATGTTGTAATTGCAAAGTGTCATGGTAGATATGTATGCAAAATGTAAAAGAATATAGACAAGGGCCTTTGGATATGAGTGTGAACATACATATGCAACTTTGATGGCAACTAGCTTTGTTGAACACTATTTTTGGGATGACACTGGTTTTGATCATTGGGGTTTGTTGTTTGTGTTGTCAAAGTTGATTGGTGGTTGATGGTTGAGCATATCAGTTGCAATTCAAGACTGATCAGACAGTGGACATGTAGAGTCTTGTGTGGCACCTGTGACCAAGTAGTGTCACAAGAATAGGATGACAGATGTTGTTAATAAGTGTTTGTGGTTGCAGAGGATAGTCTAATAAAGATTTGCAAGGACAGTCTTTATTTATGATGATGGAAATAGTGTTCAAGTGCCTTGATATGTAATTGATAGGGGGAGTAGCATAAATGATGATAATGCCAAAAGTAATGTGCAAACAATTATCTTATCATATGTTGACAGTGATTCTTCTCAACATCCTTTCTTTGCAGTATTCAAGATAATGATCAACTTGATAGTTACAATGTGTCATTAAAACTATTAAAAATGAAGTGATTGTACTATACAGTAGTGTACCTGTCTTGACTTGACATTCCAACTTCTCTTCTATTCTCTATATCAAGCCTTTCACACAGTGTTTTATCTTAGACAGTTTATGTTGTTGGGTGCAATGTTTGTGTTTATCTCATACAGATAAGATATTGTTACATGTGGTGATGTAGGTATATATGATAGTCATAGTGATATTTTAGTATGACAATGCTTTAGTGTTGTTGATTGAAACTTTGGTAGCAGTCCTTGGTTAATCTTTGCAATGATTACACTCCTCAAGACAATATCTTGTTTGTGCTTGTGATATTCATGTCAAGTGACAATTTGCATCATAGGGGGGAGTAGTATATAGTGACAGTCTAACATTGTAATGATAGACTAATATGTCACAATGTTGGCACAAACAATGTCGAAGGTACTTGCATTGCAAAATAGTAAGATCAGTTAAGGACAATAGTCTTCAGGGTCTGCAAAGTATAAGAACAATTTAGGGCTCATTATGCAAGGTCTGTAGGGCATTATGCAGGGTAAGCAGTGTGATTGGTTGTTATTCTATTGTCCATCTCAGAGTACAGTATATGATTACAAATAGGTACAATTCTTACACGCCAATCAGGGGGAGTCTCTTTGAAAAATAGAGTTTGCAATCCTTTGTCCTTGATGTCAAAGGGTGAGAGAGAGAGAGAGTGGAGATCAGAGTTTTTCCATCAATGACAAAGGGGGAGTTTGTTGATGTGTTTGTCATTGATGTCAAAAGTATAGGTTGCAGTGTTGTGTTAGTTGAGTTGAGGTTTGGTGTTGTGTCTTTGATGATGAGTTGATAGGTTCATAGCATTGGTATTTGTTGATTCATTGTTTACCATGATGTTTTGATTGGTGTTGGTGCAATGTAAAAGTGATTCAAGTTGATTTTTCATTACAAGTCACTAATGTCAGAGGTAATGGTGTTTTGTTCTTTGGTGATGTTAGAGGTAATGGTGTCTGGTACTTTGGTGAATTGGTACTTATATTCCTTTCATGGGTTCAAGAGTAAGTTATTTAATACCTGTTGTCGATGAGGATTGGACCCTTATGCAAAGTTGTGACACTCTGCAATCCTTCAAAACATGGGGACAAACTCAGACTGTGGGTGACCTATAATGAGTTTGAACCTCCAGATTATGGGTTGGTTCCCTTAAAATATTCTATTGGAATGTATGATTTCTATTTTGGAAAAGGGTAAGAAGAAAACTATGAGGAAATGAAATTGTAAAATTTGGTGATGCACCTAATATGGATAGAAAATATGCAATCTGGTTCACAATATAACTCAAAAATCTAACTTACACAATCCAATCTTAGCACAAATATCACAAAAGTATTTCTAAGAAAGGCTTGAAAATAGGATTTTATGAAGGAAAAGGATTTCTCAACACAAAAGGATTATTTTCATTAACACAACCTAAGACTTGTAATAACACTATGCTTAATGCTACAAGTAAGAGTGAGACAATAATTTTAAAGGTTTTAATGATTAAAAATAGTAAAACTTCATCAAATCACTTCATACCATTTGCATTAAATGGAAAGGCAACTACTTGATTTCAAAGAACAAAGGAAAAATTAGAAGAAAGACGAAAATGGAACCTATAACCTGCTGATCTCTATAAAACTGTAAAAATTGAGCTACAAAACCTTGTTCTCTTTCAAAGTGTATAAGAGTAAAAAGGCAAGAACTAGCAAAATCAAGTTTTGCTTTACAATATATAGCTTGCTCTCACTAAGAGGCATGCAAAAAAGAACTGCAACTAGCTGTCTCTAAAAATAAGTCCTCCAAAGTGATCCACGAGCAACCTCAAAAATCCCCAAAAATAAGGGCTCAAACTACCACAAATCGAGTAAAAGTAGCTTCAATTTGGACCTCTCCATATGCTTGACCAAGAAGTTGACCAAGATCCCTCAAATCACTCCTCAAATCATGCAAGAAACCCCTAGATGGCCTAGCTAACTCAACTTATCAATTTGCATGATTTTGCTTTTGCAAAATTGATTGTGAGTAAATAATAAAGTAATTAAAATAATTACTCTATTATTGGTTACAACTTGTACTTATTTTTTATTTTACAATTTGTGAAAAATAATAAAGTAATTTGTAAAATATTACTTTATTATTTATTTACAATTGATTTGTATGTAAAATCGTGCATGATGAAAGAAAAATAGACCTCTTTATCTCTCCAATTACACTTGCCTAATTTGCATGATTTGAGAAAAAATAGGACTTAGAGAAAAATACAATCCCCTTATAGCTCCTTGTGAGAAAATATATCTAATTGCATGTCAATGTGCCTTAATGGAAAAATATACCCTTATCACTCCAAATACATTGTAAAAATACATGAAAAAAATAAGGCATTACATACAAACCCTTATAACTCCATATTTGTATCAAAAGAAAACAAATATCCTCAATTCAGCCTTATCACTCCAATTTACCATGCAAAAATTGCCTTACTTGCCATATATATTCATCATGAAAGATGAAACTATATACCCTCTGCCATATCTTTTCTCCATGCATAATATCACCCTAATTCACTTTATCACTCTACCAACTCCTTTGTCTTTGTCACTCTTCTATTAGAACAGATAATAACTCCTCAAAATTATTAGTCTCTTGAAAGATACTGGGAACAGGTGGTAGAATATCTAATTCCAACTCCAAACTCCTAGTGTTCTCATGACTGTCTCCATTCTTCTCTAGGTAAATCTGTAGGCTGTCACAATTACTTGCATCTTCTAGATGTTCAGTTACTTCTGCCTGTGTTATGAGCTCTTCATCTGGCTCAATAAAAGAAGGCAACTGATCAAATAAAAAGACTGAGCCCTCTGCTTTATCTAGTTTATTCTCACTTGGAACTTGGGCAGTTTGTCTCTGCAATTGGGGATTTTTCCTTTCCAATATCTATGACCTGAGTTCGTTTATCTTGTAAACAACATTAGAAAAGTTCTCAAACAAATCAAAATGCAAAGGATTTGGTGTTAAACTTGAACTATCATCTTTTTTCATATGTATTAAGCTTATTTTCAGCAAGAGATACAATAAAAATAGTAGAAATATCTTGCACCACTGCTGATTTTTCTGGATCGAAACCCAAAATTTTGATTGGTTCAAGTTTTATCAGTACTTCTTCCCTTTCTTGGTTTTGGATTGGTATGGAAGAGGTAGTTTTGATAAGATTTGGTATTTTATAATCAAGGTATTCAGTGCAAGAAGACTTCCATGGTTGCTTAAAATCCTAATGGTTTGATTCAGGTACTTGATACGACAGATACTAAGAACTAATTGACTGTTTTTGAATGCAAATGGGTTCTTTATTACAATCAGAATTCTTGAAACTTGAAACTTGATATCTACTAACCTCATTTTGAGAATGCTGATCTGGAATGAATGCAGCTATCCGGATGTTTTGCTTTTGTATTTGTGCAAGCAAATACTTCATCTGTGCCTCTTTTGTTGCAATCTGTATTGCAAGATCTTCTTGGAATTGTATCCTTTGCGCCTCTAATTCCTGCTCATGGAGATAGGACTGGAAATCTAGTTCCTCCTATTGTTGCTCATATTCTTGCTGCCTCTTGAACTCTTCTAGGTTCCTTGTGACTTCTAACAATGTGTCGTTGATGCCACTCAAACTATACTTCACATCCCTAACCTCTTGGGATTGATTTTGGACATGTAAATGCTGATATGAAGGATGGGCAGGGGTGGGTGGGAGGCAAACATGTTGAGCATGCTGATTTCTTTGTAAATCAAAGGAATTAGGAATGAAACCAGTAGTATGGCTGATCGCATATGGCTGATAAGATGGAGGATTGGCATTTTTTTCATGATATGCTGGATGATATGACATGTTTCCATGAAGGATGGACATATTTACTCATTCAAAACTTGGAAAACAACTAAAACCTAATCTTGTGATACCTCTCATAGGCTACAAAATCTGATCTATAAAACCAGAAAGATAGAGTTGCCAGGTATTTTGAAATAACACCTCTAAAAAGGCTGAATAACTATTGATCATACCAAAACAACAGTAATAAATGAGTTCCTTTGAACTAAAAATTAGTTTAAAGTCCCATCGGGCGTGCCAAAAATTGTTGTCGATGAGGATTGCACCCTTATGAAAAGATGTGATACTCTGCAATCCTTTGAAACATGAGGAAAAACTTAGGCTGTGGGTGACCTATAATGAGTTTGAATCTCCAGATTATGGGCTAGTTCCCTTAAAATATTCTATTGGAATGTATGATTTCTATTTTGGAAAAGGGTAAGAAGGAAACTATAACGAAATGAAACTATAAAATTTGGTGATGCACCTAATATGGATAGAAAATATGCAATCTGGTTCACAATATAACTTAGAAATCTAACTCACACAATCCAATCTTGGCACAAATATCACAAAAGTATTCCTAAGGAAGGCTTGAAAATAGGCTTTTATGAAGGAAAAAGATTTCTCACAACACAAAAGGATTATTTTCATTAACACAACCTAAGACCTATAATAACACTATGCTTAATGCTGCAAGTAAGAGTGAGACAATAATTTTAAAGGTTTTAATAATTAAACATAGTAAAACTTCATCAAATCAATTCATACAATTTGCATTAAATGGGAAGGCAACTACTTGATTTCAAAGAACAAAGGAAAAATTGCAAGAGAAACAAAAATAGAACCTGCAACCTGTTGATCTCTATAAAAACTGTCAAAAATTGAGCTACAAAACCTTCTTCTCTCTCAAAGTGTATAAGAGCAAAAAGGCAAGAACTAGAAAAATCAAGTTTTTCTTTACAATATATAGCTTGCTCTCACTAAGAGGCAAGCAAAAAATAACTACAGCTAGCTGTCTCTAAAAATAAGTCCTCCAAAGTGATCCATGAGCAACCTTAAAAATCCCCAAAAATAAGGGCTCAAACTGCCACAAATTGAGCAAAAATAGCTTCAATTTGGACCTCTCCATATGCTTGACCAAGAAGTTGACCAAGATCCCTCAAATCGCTCCTCAAATCATGCAAGAAACCCCTAGATGGCCTAGCTAACTCAATTTATCAATTTGCACGATTTTACATACAAATCAATTGTAAATAAATAATAAAGTAATATTTTACAACTTACTTTATTATTTTTCACAAATTGTAAAATAAAAAATAAGTACAAGTTGTAACCAATAATAGAGTAATTATTTTAATTACTTTATTATTTACTCACAATCAATTTTGCAAAAGCAAAATCATGCAAATTGATAAGTTGAGTTAGCTAGGCCATCTAGGGGTTTCTTGCATGATTTGAGAAGCGATTTGAGGGATCTTGGTCAAGAATATGGAGAGATCTAAATTGAAGCTATTTTTATTTGATTTGTGGCAGATTGAGCCCTTATTTTTGGGGATTTTTGAGGTTGCTCGTGGATCACTTTAGAGGACTTATTTTTAGAGGCAGCTAGCTGCAGTTCTTTTTTGCATGTCTCTTAGTGAGATTAGGCTATATATTGTAAAGAAAGCTTGATTTTGCTAGTTCTTTCCTCTTTGCTCTTATACACTTTGAGAGAGAAGAAGGTTTTGTAGCTCAATTTTTGACAGTTTTTATAGAGATCAGTAGGTTATAGGTTCTATTTTTGTCTCTCTTGCAATTTTTCCTTTGTTCTTTGAAATCAAGTAGTTGCCTTTCCATTTAATGCAAATTGTATGAAGTGATTTGATGAAGTTTTATTGTGTTTAATCATTAAAACCTTTAAAATTATTGTCTCACTCTTACTTGCAGCATTAAGCATAGTGTTATTACAGATCTTAGGTTGTGTTAATGAAAATAATCCTTTTGTGTTGTGAGAAATCCTTTTCCTTCATAAAAGCCTATTTTCAAGCCTTCCTTAGAAATACTTTTGTGATATCTGTGCCAAGATTGGATTGTGTGAGTTAGATTTTTGAGTTATATTGTGAACCAGATTGCATATTTTCTATCCATATTAGGTGCATCACCAAATATTACAGTTTCATTTCCTTATAGTTTCCTTCTTACCCTTTTCCAAAATAGAAATCATACATTCCAATAGAATATTTTAAGGGAACTAGCCCATAATCGGGAGGTTCAAACTCATTATAGGTCACCCACAACCTGAGTTTGTCCCCATGTTTCGAAGGATTGTAGAGTGTCACAACTTTGCATAAGGGTGCAATCCTCATTGACAACAATACCACAGTGACATTAGTGCTTCAAAGTCACAATCCTACACCATATCTATAACAGAGTATGTGATGGTGTATGTTATAAATATTTAAGGTTTCTTGACTAATATTCTAAGTCTTCTAAACCCTAGGTCTCTAGGTTTTAACCCTAAAAAACCTAAAGCAAAGACCCTTAAACTTATGGAAACCATCATCACAAAAGTTTGTTTTTTGTTATCATTAAGAGGTGACCTGTGATCAAAGGTCAACACCCACTTAAGTCACAACTTAAAGGGTCCTAAAACATGTTGTGATCGGCCCCTTCTACTAATGCAACTGGTTCTAACAGGTGAAATCCTTCCATCAGGTGCCAAACAAAAATCAAGAGCTATCTTTCAAAGTCTTGAGGGCACGAAGGTAAAGATCGAAGGTCAAAGTTTAATTTGCTTTTAAACCCTAACGACTATTCCAAGTAACAAGTATTTGACAACCATATGACCGTATATCTCTGCATAAGGCGGTTCTAGTAGTTATCATTAACTCTTTTGGGTTCTTTGTTTTGATTTTGACAAACCTCCTATGTTTGTTGTGGTGTGTGCGCATTGTTAGGAAGGATAATGCTCTGTGAGGGAGGATTGAAGATGATGAAACTATGGTTTTTGAGAAACCAATAGATTGAATGAGAAGTCTTACAAAATGTTTAAGGGTTTCAAAGTTTTGAGTTACTGCATTCTTGAAATGTGTTTATTTCCCTTATACAGTTTAACCATCTGAAGGAGGTCATGAGTGTATGCAGTTTGATTTGATTATGCACAGAGAGGAGAATTGAATAATAGTGCTATATGAAGCCATTATATCATTGTATTCATGGAGACTATATTCTATTAGTTGGACAGAGATTTTGAAGACAAAGTATCTATGATTCTTTATTCATTGTGAAATATGATTTCATGTAGAGAATGTACTGATGATTGTAGTCTAAATTGAAGGAAATAGGTGTAAGAAGTGAGTGTGTTTACAGAGTTTGTATAACTATGTTGTTTGAAGGTCTAATACTGCATGAGATTGGTTATCTCTGAATAGAATATCTCCATCTGAAAATCTTTGAGCCTGCTGTCAGATCACATGTATAGGATTTAGTCTAGATTGAAATCTTTGTTCTAGTCTTGCACTGATTGAAGATTTTGTATAAAACAGTGAGGCAGATGTATGTAAGATTCCATAAAGGGTGATGTATTTTTTATGAGTGTGAGTGGTTTTCAATGTTGTTCTTTAGCAGAGAAATGACATGAGGAAAAGAAGTTTACACCTGAAAATAATCTTAAAGATTTGCATTGTTATCAAATAAAGATATTAGATCATTTGATTTGCTTGTAGAAAACATTGTGTTTTGTGAATGAAGGATACAAAGAGGGACTAAATGAGGTTTGTTGATGAATAAACTTGTAGAGGGCAGAAAAGATGAATCTGAGCATTACATTGATGGAAAAGGGTAGTGAACGGGTATTCTTTGTTTTGTCTTGAGTTTAGTTCATGATAGCAGGATTGTGAAACAGGAAAATGATGGATCATGCAAAGAAGAATGTGTCTTGAGTAAATATGATCTTGTGTGGTCTATGATATCATGTACTTTTATGATTGGATGTATGGTAATCTTGAAGAGTTATTCTTTTGTATCAATCTAGGAGAAATAAGGTGTTTGTATAAGAGGTATAGAACTCATCTATAACCTATGATTTCATTGTAAATAGAGTAGTACTCTATAATGTTATCCTTATTTGTATTGGAGTTGATTGTAGAGTTGGTGCTTTGAAAGTTTGGTGGGGTTGGTGCTCATGGAAGACTTGGAGTTGATGCTCCCATTGGTTTTGGAGTTGGTACTCCTATCTGTTGCTGGATTTGTGCTCCTAGATATTGTACTTAGCGAGAGTTTGGTCAATGAGACCTAATAAAGCCTTGGTGAGGTTGGATAGTGGTTTTTCCCTGAATAGGGTTTTCCACTTTACATCTTGTGTTATGGCTTTATTTGTGTGATTCTATCATTTGTTGATGTCTTTGTCATGATGATGTTAGAAATTGTTTCTATAAGATTGATGAATGAACATGTTTTATTAGATCACTGATTCACCCCCCCTCTCAGTGATCCTTTGTATTCCAACACCCCCCCAAAGATGATGTTGATGTTGAAGTAGACTGCACCCTAAGAAGATCTCATAGATGAATGAACATACTCTCAGTAAAAGCCTGGGTGAAGATATAAGAAACCTACTTTGAAGACTGGTAAATGTCAAGTTGATGATCTGCCCCTGAATAAGCTCTCGAATAAAATGCATGTTAATCTCTATGTGTTTGGTTCTCTGATGCTAGACCAGATTCTTACATATTTGGATGGTGCTTTGGTTGTCACAATAGATGACTATGGGATTCTTGAATAAAATGCCAAACTTAGTGAGAATTCCCTAAAGCCAAATAGCCTCAGTACCTACGTTGATGATTCTCGTATACTCTACCTCTGTGGATGATAAAGAAATATCATTTTTCTTTTTGATAAACCAATTGATAGGACTAGAACCTGTGAGAAACTATAACCTAAAATGGACATGTGATTTTGGTTATCACCAACCCAATCTGAATCTATGTATCCAACTAAGTCATTGTTGTGCCAGCTCTATAATGAATTTTAAATCTAAAAGTGGCCTGAATTTAGTGAAGGATCCTCTTAGCTACTTTCCAGTGTAGCTCATGAGGCTCCTACACAAATCTCTAAACCATGCTTACAACATATGAAATACGGGGCTTGGTATGAGTCAGATAGATGAGACTTCCAACAAGTTGTTGATACAACGCTACATCGACCAATGGAGTAGTATAGCCAGCCTCAAGCTTGACTCTAGATAGGAAGGGAGTTGGAGATGGCATACAATCAGCCATGTGAAACTAAGAAAGTAGATCAAGAGCATACTTGGGTTGTACAAGTGTAATCCTTGAGTCATAAAATGAAATCTCAATGCCAGGGAAGTAATGCAATAAACCCAAGTCTGTCATATCAAATTTATTTTTATAGATTTGTCTTCACTACTACAATAATAGATGAAGAGCTCGTAGTGATCAAAACATCATCGACATAAAGAACCAGTATCAATAGAGAATCATCTTGTTGCAAGAAATATACATTAGTATCTTTATGACATTGTGTAAAACCTAAAGCTAGGAGGAAGGAATCCATCTTGGCATACCAAGCTTGAGGGGCTTGTTTGAGGCCATAGATGGATTTCTTGAGTCTACAAACTAAGGATGAATCCTGAACAAACCCTAGTGGTTGCTCTATGTAGATCTCCCCCTCAAGGTCTCTATGAAGAAAAGCACTCTTCACATCCATGTAGCACACATCCCAACCATGTGTTGTAGAAATGGAAAGTGTAAGGTGGATTGAAGTCATTTTGGCATGTACAAAGGTCTTTGTGTAGTCCATGCTAACAACTTGTGAAAAACCCTTGGCAACCAATCATGCCTTGAACTTGTCAACAGACCCATCTATTGCAAACTTGGTCTGATATATCCACCTACATCGAACCATCTTCCTTCCCTTAGGAAGTGAAATCAAGTCCTAAGTGTGATTTTTGATTAAGGAATCATATTCCTCATGCATAGCATTATCCCACTTAGGTATACTTGATGCCTCTAAGAATGTTTGTAGATCAGAGGCTGAAGCATAGAAGGCATGTGGCCCAGTCTGATAGTCTAAATGAGTATGTACACATCATCTATTGATCCCCTATCCAAGTTCCTGCACTCTAGAGTGTCTACCTAGCCCAAAGAGGGCCTAATGTGGGTGAGTCAAGTGTTGAATCCTCATCCTCCAAAACATGTCTGGAAGTGGATGGAGTTGACTCCCCATCACTATCCTTACTGTCAGAACTAGAAGAAGAAGAATCTACCTTAGAAATCTAATGTGGATGGTCTAAGTCATCAGAGGAATCATCAAATCCAAGTGTCCAAAGTAAAAGGAGAAATGTCAAGTATAGATTCAACAAGACTCTCTTGAAACTTAATACTCCTTTTAATAAACAACTGATGTGTGGTTGGGTGGAGTAGGCATTAACCTTTTACACCATCTGGATAACCTACAAATATGTAAGGTTTGTATTGAGTTTCCATTGCCTTGCAATTTTGCTTCGGTATACGTGTCATGGCTAAAGATTTGAAGACCCTAAAGTGACCAACGAATGGTTTTTGACCCATCTAGGCTTTAAAGGGAGTGATTCCCTTTAAGGCTTTGTGAATAATTCAATTTTGAATGTAACAAGCATAGTTGATTTCTTCTACCCAGTATTGTGGTGTAAGGCCCATGGAGTGTATCATGTAGTTAGCCACTTCTTTTAAGGATCTATTCTACAATACCATTCTATTGTGGAGTATAAGGAACTATGCACTGCAAGTCTATCCTCTCTGTTGTACAAAATTGCTCAAACCTATTGTTGACATACCCACTCCCATTGTTAGTTCGAAGAACCTTGATGACTTTTCCTGACTATTTTTTAGCAAGAGCCTTGAAGTCTCAAAAGTTGTCGAAGACTTAAGATTTCTACCAAAGGAAGTAGACCCATGTGTACCTGGAGAAGTCATCTATAAAATTGAGAACATACTTTTCCTTAGTAAAAGATGGATGGGGAAATTCCCCTAGTACATCACTATGAACAAGATCAAAAGCCTGCATACCCCTCCAAGATTTTCCTTTGTCAAATTTCTCTTCAAGATGCTTCCCAAGGGTGTAACTCTCACAAAGACCCTTAGAAAATCTAACTCTAGGAAACCATGTGACCATATCTTGTTGACTTAGTTGCTCAAGGTAGTAGTAGTTAAGGTGGACGAACCACTCATGCCATAATTTTCTAACTCCATCAAAATGAGTAAGCAATGCTATAGGAGAAACATTAGGTGCAAAGTGAGAAAAGTTGTACAACCTAGCTTGGTGATCTACCCTTCCCAAAGCTACTAGATTGTTGTTGTGCAACTCTCTAATCTCAACTAAGTCTAGAGAGAAATGAACTCTCACTCCCCTACTTATGTGGGTAATCTGATACACTGATAGGAGATTAGCTGAAAGAGAAGGTACATTTTGAACATTTATAAATGTTCCATCTTCAATTTCAATAGACCCTCTACCTACAACTACTGTTGGAGTGTTATCACCCAAAGTGATAGAAGACATGTTATAAGGCTCTAAGGAAGAAAATTCAACCTGTGAAGAACCTATGTGGTGTAAGACACTCGAGTCAATGACCCAAGATGAAGCTGATGAAGATGCAACTGCAACTAGAGCCTTGCCCTTAGATTTATCTTTACCTTTTTCTTTTGCCTTAGTAGATTCTTAGGTTGAAGAAGATTGTTTGATAGATTTTGTTACAACTATGAGCAGTATGTGGTGTCATTGATGTAAACACATAAGGAAGTTGCTTGAATAAGTCTGAACAAGTATTTGAGGAATTAGCACAAGTGTAGAATTGCTTTATCTACCAGAACAAATGCAGTACTTTACTCTGCATCTCCTATAGATTGAATATCTTTGCTTGTAGATTGGAATTAATGTTAAGGGATGTATGTAGATGCTATGTTTCAAGTTTGAGCCTCCGGTGTGAAGATTTGAGTGAGTTGTGTTCACCAAAGTAAAAATTATTTTTCTATGTATTTAATGGTGATAGGCAGAATGTATTATGCTTCACATTTCTCTGCATTTAAGTTTCACAATCTATGGTTATGGAATTAAGTTTGTGATGATGTTATGTGACTTCAGTTCAAATGGTTCATGATTTGGTGCTCTACAAGTGATCTTTCTTTTATGATAGTGGCCGACAGTAATGTTCAAGTGCTCCGGTTTGAAGACTCTTATGGATAAAGTGTTTAGAGGTTGTGCAGATGTTCTTGGTGATTGTAACATGCTTGTGGGAGTATCTAGATCATGTTCCTATCTTTTGAATGGTCCACAAAGTATAATCCAGATCGTGCATGAAGTGTGTTCCTAAAATTCTTAGTGTTAACTCCAGTCTTGGCCGACTTGGTTGTTCTCACTATTTGTGGTTATGATTTGAAGATTGTGGAAGCATGTTGCTGCGTGGAAGATTGCAATTGAGTCCCAGCTAAGGCTTGGCATGATTCACATGCATTCTTTTCTCTCCTAAATTTGTTTAGGTCCAGACCTATCTTAATGTATGTATGTTTGCCAACCTTGGAGATTGTTCCAAAGGTTGATGATTGTAATGCCAACCTTGATGTAAATTCCAAGGTTGATGAATTGCATAAAAACATGAAATGAAGTCATGAATTTGTATGAGGATGCAAAAATGAGAAGATAATTGTGAAGTGTAAAAGTAGAGCAGAGCAGAGGATACTTATTGTGCTTCAATGGAGCTGAACCTTGGCATAGTGTAGATGCTATTATCTCAGTTCACTAACTTTGGTAGTGAGCCACCCACTGGCAGTGAGCCACCCCATTGATAGTGAGCCTCTTCTTGCAGTGAGCATTTTTGGCAGTGAGCCTCTAATTTTTGGTATTGTTATAACATATTATATTGTAAGCTAACACTCACTGTGGTTTTTCCCCTATGGGGTTTTCCACGTAAAAGTCCGGTGTCTCTTGTGTCTCCTGTGTGAATGTGTTTAAGTTTCTATTTCATGCTTTCATGGTTAAAATACAAACACATTGTTAATTAGTTGATGTGTTAATGGTTTTGAAATATTGGTTACAACTTATTCACCCCCCTCTCAATTGTATTACACTTTTTAATAGATTTAGGGACCCCTATGTTGTTCTTCTTAAGAAGATGTGAGAGGTGATCAATCTGCTTCTTCATACATTTGTGCTCATCATGCCCAAGTTTCTTGCAATAGGCACACTTAACTTTATATTTCTTAGGTTTCCCTTGGTTTGAAGAGTTTTGAGTGTTATCCTTGGAGGAATCAATTTTCTGATCTTTCTTGGTCTCCTTGTCCTTTTGATTAGTTTCCTTCATCCCTTTGTTGTTTGAAGCATGTTGTTTCCCATTCCCAGCAATGGGGGCTTGAGGTTTTGAAGACTTTAGTGTGCCCATTTGTATTAACTTGTCTTGCTCCCTAGTCAAGTTGGCAATAAAGTCATCTAGAGAATGTATTTTCCACGTGGCTCCAAGAGCACTTTTGGTGGAGTAGAAGGTAGAGACATCATGATCTAATTTGGAGAGTATAGAAAGAACAAGTTGATCATCATTTTTGTCTATTCCACATTATTTTAACTACAGTCTTAGTGATTTAAACTTAGTGAAAAAGTCATCTAGGGTGTCCAAGGTACTTGGGCTCAAACTTATGAGCTCATTCTTTAACTCATGACTTCTCATTTCATCCAGCTTCCAAAAAAATTCTAATTCAAGCCAAACTTCATTAGGTGTTTTCAATGCTTCTATTTGAAAGAGAAGTTTGAGAGATAGAGTAAGACACAATAAACTAAAATCTTGATGACATTTATTATACCACTTTACTTTAGCATCATCATTAGTTAGTTGAGTCTTAGGGCCCATTGTTACCCTATACAAACCTTTATTCTTTAGCACAAGTTGTACTTTAAGTTTCATATCATGATAGTTGAAGGGTTTTAGAGGCATGAATAATTGAAGTGAATAAAGTAAATTTTGTTGCATAAATAGAAGGGAAATAGAAATGCAGAAGGAAAGTAAGAAGTGCACAAAGAAACAACACAAAACTCCCCACCTTAATTCAATATTTTGAATCACCCCAAATTTTGACACTTTATACTTTTAGTACGTAGATGTTCCCAATGGAACAATCATGAAAAATGGAACTTCAGAATTTTAGTGCGTAGACATTCCCAATGGAACAAGCATGAAAAAATAACCATATGACCAGGGGGCTAAGGTGTATGGTGGGCACCCCTTCCTTTTCTTCTGATGTACTAAAGAGAGGAGGCAGACTATAGATGCTTTTCACCCTATCCAAAATTTGACATGTGGAAGGCCATCATCCCTTGTATGTACTACGTCCTGCATGAATATGCACAAGTTCTAGTAGACTCAAAAAAATCAACTTGAAAAAAGATTTTTTTGGATGTTTTCTATTTTGGCATAATTTCCAATGCGATATGTTGTCCCTACAACAAAAACATAACCCTAAAAAATTGGTTGTCTCAGAATATGGCCAATTTTACAGTCGATCCATAGGTTTTTTCCCTTCTAGATCCAATCATGTAGTCTATTTTGCATGAAAATGCTCCATGTGAAAATCTCCTATGCAAACACTTATACAGATATTGCCACAACACACAACAAATTGAATTCTAATGCAATACAAATAGTGTTTTTAAGAAAAAACTCATTAGTGGTTACCAAACCAGGCAATAGAATACCAGAATTAGCTCTGATACCTTATAGGAGTGCTCCAAGATCTTTTGGATTAAATTCTTGTACCGATCTAAGCCACATGAGTCAAGCATACACACACTCTTTGATGTAAGCTAAATAAAAAACATAGAATGTGTTTGTCTTTTCCCTAATTGGATGTTCATTCCTAGATTTCCCTACAAGGTAGCCATCAATGATCAACAAGATCTCTGGGCTAGGGGCCAACAGTGTAGGAGATAGACTCTATTTTTATCTCCTCTTCTTCTTTAGGCTCTGCAAAAACCTAGGGGGGTATTCCCTATTCAACACCCATGAGAATATGCTTGTGGGTTGGCTTGGGATGTTGATACAAAGTAGATAAATCCTCATGTATGAAGACCAAAATTGTGGGATAAGTGCAAAGGGGCTAGCTTTGGGCTTATGTTCAGTTGTAGACAGAGGATTTGGGTCCTAAAACTACTTCTATAGTCCTAATGGTTTGATTTGGAAGTATGAGTTTGATTTATGTGTTTGGATGCAAAACTAGGACCTGGTGTATAATCTCAATGCAGAGCTAGATTGGTGCCTATCCAGGGCTTGGAGTCAGTAGACATACACCTATGAATGATCAACATGAACACAATAAAACTAGATTTCAAGGGGATTTGTGTGATATCTGCCTTACAGATACCTCCCAATATAGAGAGTTAAGTTATCTCTACTTATGGCATCCCTATTGTAGTATATCATTTCCAACACTTAATTTGAAAACACTTTAATCTACCCCTTGAGCAGAAGTTGAAAAATCAAGCATTCAATATAGGAATTCTATATTCTAGAATACCAGACACCCCTTAGATATCTAGATTCAAAAGAAGGACACATGCAATACTAGAGACAGAATTAACAGAACACATACAAATACAGCATTACTCATATAAAATCAATCATGAAATCAGTAGATTCATGCATGAGACATACAACAAGAGATACATAAACTCACAAGACCTCCTACACAGAGCAACCAAAACTAGTTGTATCTTATTACAGAGCCAGATATGTCCAGTTTCAACAACCTTGAACTAAGTAGCATCCTCTACTTATAAGGTAGGAGGATGTACTCTTTTATTAATTACATCATGATCCCCAAGTCATCACTAGATGCAATGCATCTCCAGAGGGCGCTGGAAGCATTTAATGTAGCCGCACAGACATGAGGGAAGGGACAGGTGAGATCTTGACCTGCAACGCCCTGTCATGATTTTCTGTCTGAATCGAGTAGCTGGCATGCCCTTCTGACCCATACCTCTATGCAATCTCACCATTAATGGCATACCAACTCATAGCCTTGGGATACAACAGTTGCGTGCCTTGCAAACCTTCTCCCGCCAAAATGCATGTACATGCATCGAGAAAAACCTTTCTTTCAAATGTCGCCATCGATCACCCTGCTTCCCGTTGAGATTTGCGGCATAGATCATGCTGCAAAGTCAACGAGAAAAGATATTCGTGCCTCGCAGGTACATCATGTTGACTTTCCTTTTAAATATCATGAGGATGCATTATCCCACATTCACCCTACAGCACTCTTTTTAACACTTTATATGCTAGGCCGGTTACATATATAATGTCGGTGATTTTGCTCCTGACGGCACCTAGCATAAGACTTCATCATCATCATCCTCCAGCATGATATCTTGTTGCTTGAAATATCACCCTAACGTTAGCATCATATCTGCAATATCAACCGCATGATAATCACCTTCATCGGCACAACCTGATGCATCAAAGGAAGATCCTCCTGCTTAGCCAATACCAAATGTCTAGCCAATGAACATCCTGATGACGTCACCATCATATCCTACTGACGTCATCAGCATATCTACCTATCGCGCACCTCCTCATATCCGGATGATGTCATCGTCACATTCACGACTAGGGTGATATTCATAAGATAACCTGATATTCAGAATATCACCTCGACAATTGAAAATCATGCTGCTGATAAGAAAATATCACCTCTACAAGATCATGACGTCAACAACATCAGGGAAGTTAAAACATAAGGTGATATACTAACATCGGGGTGATCTTAACGAAGATCACCCTGCAACACTCTTTTTAACACTTTATATGCTAGGCCGGTTACATATATAATGTCGGTGATTTTGCTCCCGACTACACCTATCATAAGCCTTCATCATCATCATCCTCCAGCATGATATCCTGTTGCTCAAAATATCACCCTGACATCAGCATCATATCTGAAATATCAGCCGCATGATAATCACCTTCATCGGCACAACCTGATGCATCAAAGGAAGATCCTCCTGCTTAGTTGATACCAAATGTTTGGCTGACGAACATCCTGATGACATCATGTCATATCCTACTGATGTCATTAGCATATCTGCCTATCACGCACCTCCTCATATTCGGATGATGTCATCGTCACATTTAGGACTAGGGTGATATTCATAAGATAACCTAATATTTGGAATATCACCCCGACAATTGAAAATCATGCTGCTGATAAGAAAATATCACCTCTACAAGATCATGAGGTTAGTAACATCAAGGAAGTTAAAACATAAGGTGCTATACTAACATCGGGGTGATCTTAACGAAGATCACCCAATGTTCAAATATGATGACCTTGGGACATCGGGTCATACTTAGCAAATTCTCAACACAAACATCAGGATGATCTTGAACTAAGATCACCCGATGTTAAAATATCACCTCCAGGCAGGATGTCAGGCTGGCAAAAACATGAAGCCCCCACAGGATATCCGGTCATGACGAGAAATGACCAATGCAAGAAACATTAGGGGGATGTCTGGGAACATGATGATGATGACGATGACCCCCTCCTTCAAAATATCATGATGATGCTGAAAACACTGAGAGGGTCCAAGACTTAGAAATTTCATGAAATCCTGGGAAGGTGCCTGCAAGCTAATAACCTGGAACCTAATAAATGATACAGGCACCAACAGTGGCTCCAATTGGGGACATGTAGGCACAAGGCTGCAACGAGAACCAGACCATCTCCGGGCAGACTAGGCAAAAGCAGGACACAAAACAACAATGACTGTACAGAGATATTTACAATATACACATACTTTTACAAACGTGCACAAAGGCAGATCACTTATGCAAAATAAAACTTGAGGAATTGACCATGCACAGGCAATTCTAGCATCTCACCATTTAGGGCCTAGAGGACATAAGAATCCTCCCCATGAGTATTGCAAACCTGATATGGGCCCATCCATAAGGGTTCAAACTTACCATGTTTGCCCTTATCCTGACTTCTTTCATTCCAGATAAGCACCCAGTCATTTACCTGGAACTTCCTTTTTGCAGCTCTCCTGTCAAATAGATACTTCACATTTTGTTGTTTCTTGAGGTTGACTTGGTGGGCCTCCCTTCTGCTTTCATCTAGTGCAACCAGCTGGTTTATTCTTTCTGTCATGGAGTCTTCAATCTCCTCATCATTCTCTTGGATGAATTTGTAAACTGGAAGGAGATTGTTTATAGGCAACCTGCTGATGCACCATACACCAGTTCAAAAGGTGACCTTCCAATAGCTTTTTTCACTGTCACCCTGTCAGCCCATAATGCCAACTTTAACTTTGAATCCTAGGCTCTCTTGTTCTTATCCACTATCCTCTTGATGATTTTCATGAAGATTTTATTGCTAGACTCTGCCTGACCATTTCCTTGTGGGTGGTATGGTGATGCATATGATAAATTTATCCCATACTTGTTGCAAAAATCAACAAATTCACCAGATCTAAAGCACATAACATTATCTGTGACTATCTTAAATGGTACTCCAAACCTGATGATGATATTCTCTAGGATAAAATCCATCACTATCTTACTTGTAGCTCTTTTAGTTGGGATAGCCTCAATCCATTTGGTGAAGTAGTTAGTAGCCACCAAAATCCAACTATGTCCCCCACTTGACTTTTCTGCAATCTCCCCTATAAAATCAATTCCCCATTGCTGAAATGGAACATCCACAGTTACAGTTCTAAGGGGCAATGCACCTTCATATCTTAACTTTCCTAAGAACCTTTGGCAAGAGTCACATTTCCTTACCAACCTTTGTGCATCTGAAAAGAGAGTGGGCCATCGATATCCTGCCCTAAGGATCTTAAGAGCTATTGTTTGGGCAGTATAATGTCCACCACACAATCCTTTATGCATGTCATTCAAAACATTGTTAGCTTCACCTTCATCCACACATCTTAGCAGCACACCATCAGGGTTCTTCTAGTATAGCTCACCTTGAACAATAACATACCTGATTGTATGTAGTTTTAAGGTCCTCTTTTGACCCTCACTGAAATGGGAAGGACAATTCAGATTTTGCAAGTAATATATGATATCCTTATACCATTCAGATTTTGATACATTGACATTCTCATTCTGGACTGCATTGACTTGGCATGCTTCCAAGTTTGACTGTACCATCATCTTGGCTAATCCTTGTCCTCTTACCAACTTGGTAATTTGTATCTCTATGTTGAATTCTTGCAGTTTATTTATCCATCTGCACCTTCTTCCTACTACCTCCTGCTGAGTGAAGATATCCTTGACTGCTGCATGAGGCACATATGCAATTATCTGGGATCCTACCAGACATGGCCTAAAGATTTTGACTGCTCTGACTAGTGCATATGCCTACTTTTCCATGATGTCATACTTTAATTCAGCAGCCTGCAGTGACATGCTGAAAAAAGCAATGGGCTACTCAAAACCATCATCATTTTTCTGTAGTAAACATGCAGCAATAGTATGGAAAGAAGCAAATGAAAACAACTGAAATGGCTTAGAAAAACAAGAGACTTTAGCACAGGAGCCATCTTTATTGCTTCTTTGATGTTCTGAAATGATTCAATTGCTTCACTTTCCCAATTGACAGTTGCATCCTTCATCATCTTGGAGATGTTCCTAGTGGTTTCTACAAAGTTAGGAACAAATCTTCTGATAAAATTAATCTGTCCAAAGAAAGACTGAACTCCTTTCACTATTTTAGGCATCTGAATTCTGTCAATTACTGCTACTCTTTCAGGATCAATCCTAACTCCATCCTTGGAAACTATGTGCCCTAGGAGCCTTCCTTCAACTACCCCAAAAGCACACTTCTTTAGATTTAGAGAAATGCCATACTCTAGTGCTCTTATGAAAATTTGCTCCAAGTGTATACAATGCTGCTCTCCCTTCTTAGAATAGGCAGTCAGATCATCCTGATATACAGCTAGGATTGAGTCAATCAACCCTGCAAAAGCAACATCCATTGCTCTTTGAAATGTAGCACCTGCATTTGTTAGTCCAAATGGCATCCTCACATATACATAAGTTCCCCATGGAGTGGTGAAGGCAGTCTTGTATTGTTCTGATTCCTTTACCTTCACCTGATTGTAACCTGAGAATCCATCCATCATGGATAGGAGTTCACAATCAGTCACTTTCTGCAACATAGCTTCCATATTAGGCAATGGGTAATTATTTTTAGAAGGATATATTCAAATTTCTAAAGTCAACACAAAGCCTAATATCACCATTCTTTTTTCTAACTGGGACAAGGTTAGACACCCAAGTTGAATGTCTAATTGGCACAATTATTCCAGCCTCCCTAAGCTTCTTGAGTTCTTGCATTTTTGGAGCTAGGGTAGGATTAATAGGCCTTTGCTTCTGTCTAAATGGCTTAGCTCTAGGCTTCAATGGGATCTCATGCTGGAATAGGTCCTCTCTATAGGCCTTTAGGTCCTCATATGACCAAGCAAAAGCATGTTTATACTTTTTTAGCAATGCTATCAACATGCTCCTAATGTGTGGTTTGAGCTGTTTGCCAATGTATACCTTCTTGGGGGCTTGAGATGTCCCCAAATTTATTTCCTCTAAGTCATCTTTATTTGTGGGAGATGTCTTTGTGGCCAATTGGTCTCTATTGTCAAAAGCTCTTTCTAAAGCTACCAACCCTCTAGGGATTTTGTTAGTCTTCAGCTGAATTACTTCTTTGCCCATAAGAGTTTCTTTTCCATCTACAATTTCTACAAAATTTTGAAAATCAATTTCTTGGTTCTCATATTCATCTATGCAGTGCAAAAATCTTAACAAGTCCTTATCATCATCAGACACTTGCCAACTGCATATGTTCTTTGGTACTGCAGGTCTGATTTTAACTTCAACATTTGTAACACTTGATAGAGTGATATCATCTGGCCTTATTGCTACATTGGCCAAGAAATAAGCCATGACATTTTTTGATCTCTCTACCCAGCCTATTGAAAATGCATCAAATAATTCAATTGTATCCCAGACAACATGCTTGTATTGTTTTAATCTTTTGTTCTTTAAGGCATACCTATCTCTAACTTGGGATAAAATTAACTCAGAATCCCCAAATACTCTCAACATCTTGATTCCATGTTTGAGAGCCAGATTTAAACCTAAGAGTAAGGCTTCATACTCTGCAATGTTGTTTGTACAAGCAAATCTTAGCAAGAAGGAGAATTTTAGGAGCTTACCAATTGGAGACAGGAATACAACTCCAGCTCCAGAGCCTTCCTTTGCACAAGCTCCATCAAAATACATGGTCCATAGACCCTGTTGGTCCAGCTCTTGAATGCAAATATTTTTTTCTTTATCCTCTTTATCATCTGAGACAATTCTGAAGTTTCCACAATCAGTGTCCACAAAGTAGACATGCTCTTCTGAATCTTGATCTTCCACTGTCTCTTGTGATCTCTCTTCTCTGATCAACTTGACATCCTTTCCATTCATTGGAATCATAGCATATGACAGGTCTAGCTGCATGCTTCCACCTATCAGTGCTGCCCATCTTCTTGACAATAGCATACCATACCATGGTTTGATGTCAACCACTGTTATATTCATTTTGTAGGTCCTCTCTGGATATGCTACCAGTCTAAAATCTACATCCTTTATGATTCCAATAACTGGTACCTCCCTGGCATCCATGGCATAACATTTACCACATGCCTTATCTATCTTTAGTCTAGCTTGCTGCATGATAGCCAGAGGCATGATGTTTGTTGAGGCTCCAGAGTCAAGCATGCAATTTCTGATCACTTTCCCATTGATAACAAGGGATACATAGAAAGGTTCCACCTGTGAAGGGCATTTAGTCATTGTCACCCCTAGGTACACCTCAAGAACTTCATCCTCTTCAATATTCAAGGCCTGCCTCTTACCTTGGGCTTCATCTTTTTGCTTGGCTTGACAAGGTATTCCTGAGATTAAAGATATTGCCCTATTCTTGATTTCTTCAACCTTCATCAATTCCATTAATGGGGCAGTAACCTTTACCTGAGAGAGGACTTGGGCTACATCAAAGGGAGCACAATTTTGTACCATAGTTGTAGCTTGTGCTGTGGCTTTGTTTCTATCTTGAGATGAGTCAGCTTTAACCTTCATAACCCCCTGACCATCATTCTTGCTTTGGTCCTCAACATGGGGAATCCTGCTTTCTGGTCCTTGAGCATCATGACCTATTTTCTGCTTGAAATTTTGCTTGTTATTACCCCACTATTTCCTTTGTGGTTCAATCCCCTTATGACCATGCAATGGCTGGTTGGCAAAAGTACTTTCTGGTTGGTGTGAGTTACTTACCTGAGCTTTGCCTCTGAGGTTATAGTTGCTCTTGACTTGGGCCACTGCTGCAGTTGTGAGAGCCCTAATCTCTTCATCAGAAGGTCTCTACAGGTTATTCAGGAAGTTGTGTGAATTTTGAGCAAATGCATAGCTATCGTCATTATCTTCATCATAGAAAACCTGCTGACAGGCCTGAATCTCATTATCTGTACTCTCATCTGCATCATGAGAAGGATGCTCCCCGCTTATGGATAGCATATTAACATCATCATCCTGTACATAATGTGGCTCATTGCATTCATTACAGGACACAGCATTATCATACAAAGACTGAGCAATCAGGCATTGGGACTGCGAATGTGGCATCTGACAGATTATGCACCATGGAGTATCATCAGCAATATTTACAATTTTCTTCATAGGATCAGGAGTTTCTTTGGTATGTTGAGCTCTCTGATTTTTGTTGTTATGTGGAAATACAGGTTTACCATTATGCCAATTGGTATTATATGGCATATCATGCAATGATGGTCTCTTTTCTTGTCTTTGGTAAACTTGCCTATCAGGACCTATTCCTTTTTCACTTCTAGCCAGTCTATAGCTTAGGTCCTTAACAACATTTGCTAGTTTATCAATTTTATCTTCAGGGGCAGATGTACTACCTTGAGTGTTTTGAGGCTTGTTTGGATTCTGTAGAATTTTCACCTCATCCCTCCTGTTTGTCTTGCCTGATGCTTTCCTGTTATTCTCAATATTTATTGCTATTTTGAAAGCATCCCTAAGAGTAGCAGGACCTTTATCTCTTAACCCATATGTTGTTTTGGCATCAAAAGAATTAATATATAATATTATGCACAATGGTTCATTTGGCCTCATGTGATGTGGCAATTTGTTCAACACTTTAGTAAATCTTGCATTAAAATCTGCAACCTACTCATTTGACCCTTTAGTGATACTAGTGAACTCATTTACAAAGAAGCTAGGGTCAGTTTTATCACCATATTGCTCCTTAAACATCCTTTTGAAATCATCCCATGATGAAATGCTCCTTTCAGGCAAATTCTTGTACCATTCTCTAGCCTCATCTACTAAAGATTGCATGAATGACTTCATAAAGACATCCTCATGCTCAACCTCAAAGTTGTCCATGACATTTTGAAAAGCTTTTAAATGATCCTCCCCAGGCACAGTATTATTTCCTGAAAACTTTGGCACTTGAAGCCTCACATGCTTGTCAATGGGGTTAGGATAACCAGGGATACCATCAAAAACCAGCTGCCTAAATCTATCCAACTGCATAGGTTGTCTATCAAATTGATTAGCATTAACATTTCTATTTACATTCTAATTTCTTACATTATTTAATGGTATCCTAGCATTGTTTGCATCATGCCTAGTATTATTCTGTTGATACTGTACCTCATTTCTGCACTGATTTCTTTGCATATTTGCATTTTCAAGGGTAGGAACTGCATCCTAGTGAGCAGTCCTCAGAGCTTGTACTTTCTATCTCATGTCATCTCTGATTTTCATTGCCTGCAGATATTCTATTTCTGCTCTTAAACTCTTAATTTCATCAGCTGGTTGTTCTTCTCTGGGCATGGAGGTAGATGGTCTCATACCATTCTAATCATCATCTTCATCATCCCTTGGAGATTCAACCTCTTCAAATCTTTCACTGGGATCTAGGAAAGGGCATTCTTGAAACATCTCTGACCTCATTCTTAAACTACTACCCTATTGCCTCTCATATGCACCTTGGATATCAGCCTCTACATTTGAAAAATAAGGCACATGCTGTCTTGAAGGCCTAGGGTTATCCTGGGCACTATCATTATTTCTAGGTGAACCCTCATTACTGGCTGCAACGGTTCCCTTTCTTCTATACATCATCTTTCTCTTTATGGGTAACTCTACAAATAATGGATTGTGTAAGGATCTTCTCCCTTGCATACAAACTTTCACTTTACCGGTTGGGAGATTGTTCGGAGTCACCACCTATAAATAGGAATTATTTTTCCAGGGATGAAAGAATACTTCTTTCAAATTATTCCCCAGCAAAGTCACCAATTTCTGTTGGTTTTTTCCCTAACTAGATGTTCATTCCTAGATTTCCCTACAAGGTAGCCATTAGTGATCAACAGGATCTCTGGGCCAGGGGCCAACAGTGTAGGAGATAGACTCTATTTTTATCTCCTCTTCTTCTTTAGGCTCTACAAAACCTAGGGGGTATTCCCTATTCAACACCCATGAGAATATGCTTGTGGGTTGGCTTGGGATGTTGATACAAAGCAGATAAATCCTCATGTATGAAGACCAAAACTGTGGGATAAGTGCAAAGGGGCTAGCTTTGGGCTAATGTTCAGTTGTAGACAGAGGATTTGGGTCCTAAAACTACTTCTACAGTCCTAATGGTTTGATTTGGAAGTATGAGTTTGATTTATGTGTTTGGATGCAAAACTAGGACCTGGTGTGTAATTTCAATGCAGAGCTAGATTGGTGCCTATCCAGGGCTTGGAGTCAGTAGACATACACCTGTGAATGATCAGCATGAACATAATAAAACTAGATATCAAGGGGATTTGTGTGATATCTGCCTTACAGATACCTCCCAATACAGAGTGTTAAGTTATCTCTACTTATGGCATCCCTATTGCAGTATATCATTCCCAACACTTAATCTGAAAACACTTTAATCTACCCCTTGAGCAGAAGTTGAAAAATCAAGCATTCAATATAGGAATTCTATATTCTAGAATACCAGACACCACTTAGATATCTAGATTCAAAAGAAGGACACATGCAATACTAGAGACATAATTAATAGAACACATGCAAATACACCATTACTCATATAAAATCAATCATAAAATCAGTAGATTCATGCATGAGACATACAACAAGAGATACATAAACTCACAAGACCTCCTGCACAGAGCAACCAAAACTAGTTGTATCTTATTACAGAGCCAGATATGTCTAGTTTTCAACAACCTTGAACTGAGTAGCATCCTCTGCTTATAAGGCAGGAGGATGTACTCTTTCATTAATTACATCATGATCCCCAAGTCATCACTAGATGTAGTGCATCTCCAGAGGGCGCCGGAAGCATTTAATGCAGCCGTACAGACAGGAGGGAAGAGGCAGGTGAGATCTTGACATGCACCGCCTTGTCATGATTTTCTGTCTGAATCGAGTAGCTAGCGTGTCCTTCCAACCCATACCTCTGTGCAATCTCGCCATTAATAGCATACCAACTCACAGCCTTGGGATACAATAGTTGCGTGCCTTGCAAACCTTCTCCTGCCAAAATGCATGTACATGCATCAAGAAAAACCTTTCTTTCAAACGTCGCCATCGATCACCCTACTTCCCGCCGAGATTTGCGGTGTAGATCATGCTGCAAAGTCAGTGAGCAAAGATATTTGTGCCTCGCAGGTACATCATGTTGACTTTCCTTTTAAATATCATGAGGATGCATTATCCCATATTCACCCTACAGCACTCTTTTTAACACTTTATATGCTAGGCCGGTTACATATATAATGTCAGTGATTTTGCTCTTGACGGCACCTAGCATAAGCCTTCATCATCATCATCCTCCAGCATGATATCTTGTTGCTCGAAATATCACCCTGACGTTAGCATCATATCTACAATATCAGCCACATGATAATCGCCTTCATCAGCACAACCTGATGCATCAAAGGAAGATCCTCCTGCTTAGCCGATACCAAATGTCTGGCCAATGAACATCCTGATGATGTCACCATCATATCCTACTGACATCATCAGCATATCTGCCTATCGCGCACCTCCTCATATCCGGATGATGTCATCATCACATTCACGACTAGGGTGATATTCATAAGATAACCTAGTATTCGGAATATCACCCCGACAATTAAAAATCATGCTGCTGATAAGAAAATATCACCTCTACAAGATCATGACGTCAACAACTCAGGGAAGTTAAAACATAAGGTGATATACTAACATCGGGGTGATCTTAACGAAGATCACCTGATGTTCAAATATGATGACCTTGGGACATCGGGTCATACTTAGCAAATTCTCAACACCGACATCAGGATGATTTTGAACTAAGATCACCTGATGTTAAAATATCACCTCCAGGCAGGATGTCAGGCTGGCAAAAACATGAAGCCCCCACAGGATATCCGGTCATGACAAGAAATGACCGATGCAAGAAACATTAGGGGGATGTCTGGGAACATGATGATGATGACGATGACCCCCTCCTTCAAAATATCATGATGATGTTGAAAACACTGAGAGGGTCCAAGACTTAGAAATTTCATGAAATCCTGGGAAGGTGCCTGCAAGCTAATAACCTAGAACTTGATAAATGATGCAGGCACCAACAGAATGCAAAGAAAATATAGAAATAGAGAATGAACACAAAATGAATCCAATAGAATGACTGAATTAGCTCACGAAATGGAGATGTACATATAGTAGAAAGGAAGTGCAACTACCACCTAGAATAGTGGTGAATAACTTCACAAGACTAGTAGCAAGATAACTCCATGAGACTAGCTAGCTAACTCCACAAGACTAGGACACCTAAGCAATCTTAACTCCAAGTGTAGGAGTAATCCATGTGTAGGAATAATTCACAATAAACAAATGATAAAGATAAATAATTTCCTACACTAACACATATACATATAGATATTTATTACAAAAATCTTTAGAAAATATTTAGGTGAATTCTAATGCTCAACCACAAGTAGTTGAACTTCTATGTTAGAATCTATTGGTACTAAAAGCATGACATTTCATTTGATTTTATGGAGCTTCCACCTAATTTAATTACTATAGATAATTTTACTTTAGATATTATGGTGAAATATGGTGATGTGGGTGTTAAATGTGCTTGGTTGATAATGGATCTAGTTTGAATATATGTAGTTGGGATCATTTACACAACCTACAAGTTGATTTGTTAAATTTGAAAAGACCACATGTTATTATAAAAGGATTTGATAATACTAGTTGATGGTCTAATAATGGATGTTATTACTCTACCTATCACTTTAAGACCACATACTATTGATACGCCATTCCAAGTGGTGCCTAGGTGATTAGTGTCTAATATGTTATTGGTTCATCCTTAGATACATTCCATGAGAGTAACTAGACGTATTCACTTAATAAACTAATGGCATAGTACATGCATTTATAGGGTACTAATAATTAGCCCTAATTTTATTTCTACCCCTCAAATTTATGTTTTTGATAACCCTTTGCATATACTAGTATAATGAAAATGCATCACTATTTTCACCAAGTGTCCCATCTACCTAATTTTTTGGTTACATTCTTTTATTTTCTTATTATTTCTACCCTATCAAGTAAGGGCATTACCCACACCTACATCTGACTCAAAACTTGTTTTATCTATCATCGCATACACTAAAGCCTTGGAACAGAATACTTAAATGAGCTATGATAAATATGTCACACTATATAAAAATATTTTATTTAAAACCACTTATAATCTCAACCCCAAATCCTTGCCACACCAATTCTAATAGTGAATCCCCCAAATTACAAATATATCAATTATAGTACACATTAATCAAAATTATAATGGAAAGATTTAAGATATGCCTATTGATTCTTTTGGGTAGGGTCACGACATTACCAAAAGATGTCCAATAACTAGTTTTGGAAACTTGAGTAAAATAATATTGAAACTGCATGACTTTGGTGTATTTGTTTCTTTTGTTAACTAATTAGAGTTTGGATTAAGTAGGCATCCCTAGAATTACAAGGCTCTTAGAGAATACAAGATTATGTGGCTTAGAAAAAGATAGCTTCACAACCTTGGCAAGACCAACATAGTGAATGACATTTCAATTGATTGATGTATGCAAAGTGATTTGTAGAGGATTTCAAATGCCACTTATAAATACCCACCCACTTCTATGCATGCTTCTCAACCTCCAATACCTACCCATTTAAAAATAATTAATTATCCACTTTTCCTTTAATATAGAAGTGATATATTGGGTCATATTTTGGTTATTTAAAAACCCCAATATACATGCACATGATAAGGTATTGCTTGAGAGGTGAATCCCCTAGCGAGAGTAATATTCTATATGCTTCATTATACATTAAATTTCATGCATAAAAATAGGTTGAGTGCAAGATAATGATGGGACAAATAGTGGCAATGGTTGAAAAAACTTGATGGGTGGAAAAGTGTTAATATTTGGATTTTAATTTAGATTTAATACAAAAGTGCTAACATTTCAAGCTAAAATTTATATTGCCTACAAAAAGGCCTTGGGATTGCCTTTGATTTAGGATTAGGAGTCCCAAACTTACCAAAAACTTGCAATCACATGCTCAATGTTATTCTAAAATGTTCCTTTACTTTATCTTTGCGTTTACATGGCCTACCATTGACCCAATTTGTAAAATGAAAAGGATTTGTAGAGAAAACTCACATAATTATATAAATTGATTTAGTAGTTATAATTTTCAATCCATGTATCACTTTTCAAATAAAAAAACTTGGGTACACTCTATCCTTCATTGTGCATATGCTTTTTAAAAAAATTGTAGTTCATTTTTTTACCAAGTTAGGAATTATGTGTGTGTATGTATATATGTATATACATGTGTATATATACATATATCTAAACATATACATGTATGTACATATATATATGTATATATACATATATACATATACACACATATATACATAAATACATATACACGCATATATACAAATACATGCATATATACATATATACATATATATGTACACACATATATATGTACATATATATGTATGTACACATATACATACACATATGTATACATAATATATATATATATATATGTATATATAAATATATGTGTATGTACACATATACATACACATATGTATACATACATACATACATATACATATATGTGTATGTATATTGTTGTATAGGTGTTGTCATTGATGTCAAAAGTGCTAGAAGTGTTGCACTGTGGAATGAAGATTGTAGTAGTATAGTGATTTCTGAAGATGGTAGAGTAAGTAATTAGAAGTGTGGTGAGGCAGAAAGCAAAGTGATGTGCATATGTTGAGATGGTCAAAGAAGCAGACAAAGGAAGTTGATCAAAAGAGTTATGAAGAGAAGGATATGGATCAATATCATCTGTACATAGTCATGTCATATCTTCTAAAGTTCATGTTGTGAAAATGTTTATGTTTAACAAATCTGTAGAGTTTGAGTCTTGTTGTATGATGGTGATATGAACTCTTGGTGTTTGCCACCTGATGGAGAAAGTTGCAAAAACTTGAAGAAGAATTGGTTGAGTATAGTGCATGTTAGGAAAGGTGTTACAAGCTCAAAAGAATGTACCGCATTGTACCACATTTGAAGATATGGGCCTATAGATTGGATAAATGGATAGGTATTACACTCAGGTATCTATGTTTCAAGTTTGAGATCATAAAGTTTACCCAAAGGTGTTTTAGAGACAGAAGAGTGAAAACAATATTGAGACAAGGTAAGTGCAGTAACAGGGAGATAGGAGAATGCTCTATATTTCTCCGCAGATGAAGATATGATGATGCAGTTTAGAGGATAGCTAGATATGTGTAGCCAGTATTCATGTTTCAAATTTCAAATCATAATATGTACTGCAAATGGTTCTTTGGAGTCAGATGTGTGAAGATATGTCCTAGTGCTAGTTAAAGAAAGTAAATAGAAGGAGATAGTTGAAGACACCACAGTTCACTCCACATTGGTAGTTGGCCTTGTTGATTGAATGATAAGCTCTTATGGCTGGTTGGTATGTTTAGTTCAAGTTTCAAATGATTATGTTTACCACAAGTATGATTTTCATTTCTTTACTTCAAGACTGTGCAAGCATAGTATGGTAAGGATACCAGAATCAGAGTTTATGGGTTTGCGCTATCATGTGATGACTTGAAATAATAGGAGTATATAGGGATGATTCAAAGATCATATAATTCTCTATGTGTGGTCCGCATGATGTAATATTGTCTCCTCTGTGTAATGTAGTAAAAAGAGGGTTAATGGGATTTATGGATAGTTTAGTTAGGTCCTCCTTGCACTCAATACATTCAAGGACATTTAACCAAGTTGAATCACAACTTATAGAAGAGGACTCAACTATCAGGTAGGATGTCACTTGGAATGATAAGGAAATTTGGAATTTATTGATTGATTTATTTATTATTAGCCTGATTAAGCCTAAAACCCTAATTATGTAAAATCGTAAGCAAACAGATGAAACCTAATAAATCCTTCTATAGAAATAGACTAAATATAGATTAGATACATACCAGATTTTGAGTTTTAGAATATAGAAAAGTCAGGGGCCAAAGAGCAGGCTCCCAAGCCCAAGGTGTTTCTTTTTTAGAGGGCTATGGGACCAAACCTGCTACAAATTGCAACCCATCTAAAGACTTTCTATGCTATGAAACTGAGGGGCAAGGGTGTAGGCACCCAAGCCCTTTTTGAGCTATTTCCTACCTTTTTGTTTAGATCCTGATTTCTTACACTTTGCAACAGTCCTATACAACTCCACTCTACAAGATCCTATACCTATCACCTGCAATCACAAGAGAGGGGTTGGGGGTTGTGGTGTTTAGGAGCTTGCCTTGGTCAAGCCCTGAAATGACATTCAAGCCTTCCAACACCATTTTTAGATAGAGAGTGCATGCCCTTGCAGGATAGAGGCAAAAACAATGATAAAAATGATAGATTGAATCACAAATAGATATCACCTCATAGGTGTAGCTCTCACGGAGATGAAGCTCTTTCACGCCATGAGAAGATAAAGACAAATCTGTAATAACAAACACAATAACAACACAAGTCTGCTCTACAACACAAAGAATGCCTTGAATGCTCTAAAATCACAAGTTTGCCAAAATATCATAATCATCTTCTAGTTTACAAATAAAGTCCTAAACATGATTATATATGCACTCCCGCTACAAATTTCATAATTCAAACTCAAGATGTCAGCAACGAACACCTTTTAATGGTCTCCAACTGACATTTAAATTTGGGACCCCAACAAAATAGGGCAGGGCTAGGGTGCGGGCGCCCAAGCCCAGGGGCCTATTTTGGGTCAAGGTTAAGCTAAGAAGTCCCATTTGTCAGGGGTTTCAGGGAATTTTGTCTCAGGATTCTTTTCTAACATGCATGATTAAAATTAAGGGACTCGGGAGCTAAACTTAGGGGGTAAAAGTCTAAGGGGGACATTTTATGTCATAACATTTAGCCCCCACTTTAATGTATGTAAGATCTTACGGCCCATACATGCATTAAAGTACAATAAAAAACATAACAGACACGCCAGTCACTTGAAGCTAATGCATACACAAAGATTGAGGAACTATTTCTAGCCCCTAGTCTTAGTAAGCATTATGAAACACATCACAGACATGCAAAGCACAATGAAGACAGTAACAGGCATGCAAGACATGGAGAAGATAGTATTGAAGACATGCAAAACATGATGAAGACAAGAGAGCAGTCATGCAAAACACGATGAAAGCAAGATTTTTTTTTTTTCATTTTCATATATATAAATGCATGAAAATAAAGAATGCAACACACAAAACCCAAGAATGTAGGGGAGACTCATTGCCACACCCTTTACACTACACTAAGGGGAGAAAACATGCCATACAAAACCCAAACATAGGGGAGACTCATCGCCACACCCTTTACACTATGCTAGGGGGAAAACACGCCATACAAAACCCAAGTGTAAAGGAGACTCATTGCCACACCCTTTACACTACGTGAGGGAGAGGACACACACAAAAAATGAGGACCGTATAGAAAGCCATAGACATACTATACGTCTTAAATACGAGAAACAAGGTGATGAAAGGAGCTTATTTCTAAGTTCCCACCATCTCAAACACACTACAAACACACCTGACAGTTGGGCTTATGCCACAAAAATTGCCAAAGACACCCTTAAGGGAGGATAGTCTCAAGATCCAACTCACCTCTGCAAAGGACTTTTGAAATAAAAGGATGTGCACTAGCTCAATAGATACACCATCCCATCTCTGCAGAGGGATTTTTGAATAAAAGGATATGCAATAGCTCAAGAGATAAGTTATCCCGCCTCCGTAGAGGGCTTCTTTGATCACAATATAGATAAAGATGTGCACTCTTGCTGGAGATACAACCTCCTACCTCTGTAGAGGGCTTACAAAAACACTTCATTAGTACCAAAATTATCAGACAACTTACCTTATATATGCCCCCACCTTAAGGTGGTTGATGTTGTGTACCGATATCAAGCACGTTAAGGTAGAGAGAAAACACACAAGGAAACAAGAGCTCCCGCAAAGCCCATGCCCCCAAGGTGACATGTGCTCATGATCACTGAATGTTCCCACAAGTACATCTTAATCTAAGAAAAACATGAAAGCTATGCATGAAAACAAAGAAGCCAAGGCTACACATACAGGTTCAAGTCCGAGTATAGACGTTGGGCTTATACTATAGGCATCTCATAATAAAGTGTAACAATAAGGTGAGATACAAGACAATCAAAGTGCACGGAGCAGATGTATTGTTATGATTTGTTAGAAAGATAAGACAACATCAAATATCATATGAAGTGATTCTACTAGCCAAGCATCGGATATATAAATCAACCCAATCTTCATGTATGGACTAGGTCAATTTTGGCTTGCTTGCTGAAGGGACTCACGGTCTACATTAGTTAGTTGTTTATTTTTCATCATCCACCGACTAGATAGAATCACTAGAAGAAGGTAAATAATAAAATGAGAGAGGTGAACAAGTACCTTAGGAACAATCGCATAGGAGGATGCCCCCAAGTCATCAACCGCAACGCTATGCCCCTAAGGCATGACACACAACAATAAAATAAAGGAGAGGCAAGATAGAAGAAAGATGAAACAAATAGAAGAATGGTCACAATAGGGGCAGTCTCCTAGTATCCTTGACCTTACAAGAGTATCAAGGGTCATCCAAGGAGGCCTAAACAACACATAACACATCATGGGGAACACAACACAAGAGGGGAGGTCACATGAAAGAGAAAAGTATGCTACGACAAAGGTGACCATCAGGATAAGAAATACTTACCTGTTGCACAATTGAGCTAACAATTGTCATAGATAAAATTGTTGTCTTCCAAATCTTGAATGTCAGAGGAGAGAGGGACATAAGGTACAATAGCACAACTTTTGTCTTTATCCTTAATCTCTTTTTCTTTAAGTTTTTCTTTGTTTGGTTCAATGCTAGGTGGTTGAATATTTTCTTATTGAGGTGCATTTCGTTGGGCAAAAGCTTGTCTTCTCTTCCTCCTTTCTCTTGCTTGTCTATTTCTTTGTTGTTTATTAATAATGTTCTCAAAAGGATTCTCATGATTTCCCATAGTTTTCAACATTTCAGAGGAAGCTGGTACAAACTTAACTTGTTTTGATGAAGTGCTTTGTTCTCCATGAGTACCTCCTGATCCTTGCAAGGATGACGGAGGAGGAACCTTGGCATATATTCCCTTACCTTTCGATCTAGGAAGTTCTTCTAATGTGTGTTGTTCTTCATTTATCTCTTGTTGCATAGAAGGTTCGGCCACTCTAGATAGTAGTTTTGCTTTGTATCATCTATATCCCAAGAAAAGTTGATCTCTTCGAGGTTCAAGTTCTATGGTACATCGTGGCCAAAAGTAATCAAGAGTAAAGTTCTTTTGCATAACCATGGGTTGCCATGTATTACAATGAATAGTGTGCACTTGTCCATGTAAAGGGAATTTTAGGCATTTGTGAATTGTTGAGGGGATAGCCTTCATAGCTTTTAGCTATGGATGTCCCAATTTTATGCAAATGAGGTTAGATGTAGGGATGATATCAAATAATTGTTCCAAATATTTCTCATGTACTGTAGCCAATAAGGATATCTTCTCATAAGTAGGAATTAAAACTCTAGTATGTGTCTTAATCATTATGTCTATAGGTTCATAGGAATCCTATATCAAATCATGTGAATAAAGGAACTCTTTCATTGCTACATTAGTCATACAATTAGGATCTATAAGTGTTCCATGCACAGGAGTCTCCATCACCTTCACTGTGATGTAAAGAGGTCCTTCAATGTTTCAAATTGTTCTATCATGAGGTGTGAATGTTAGTTCAAGTTCAGGAAGCTTTCTTTTCATATAAGGTCTAGGAGGGTACCTAGCATTATTGTTGTGATTAGAAGCCATGTATATGAGACTATTTCACCATTTAAGCACTTGTTTGAGGGAAACGGGTACTAAAAGACACACAGGGCCCACAACAAACAAAGTGGGTAGAATTAAATAATGCAACACAACAAGGCAATATGAGTGATTTGTAAGTTTGTTTAAAGAAAGTGCACACAACCCTTAGTGTTGAAATACACAATGTGTAATTAAAAACTTGCAATTTTCCATGCAAGAGTGTGAAATGATGCCAAATTTTCAAATGATGGATGAATATATGTTTGAAAATGAATGCTATATCTAAAATGAATGATGCTAATGATAAATGCAATGAAACAAAACAAAACTATGTTTGTTTATGAACCTAAAATGCTCGCTTTTTTCAAATTTTCTAATGCAAATATTCTAAAGATGTAAATGTAAATGTAAAAACATGCAATGCAACAACACTAAAGTCCAAAATTAGATTTGAAAGAGTGTTCAAAGGAGTAGTAAAATCTAAAACAAGATTTTAACCACAAACCCTAGCTTTTGCAAAGACTAGGTTATATGAAAAATGCACAATTTCAAGCAAACCCTAACAAATAGAGTATGAAAATGCAAGGTAAATGTTTTATGTAATGATGTAATGCTGCAATTTATATCAGCTCTGATGTAAATACCAGAGATTTAATTTATTTAGATGAAATGCAATGCAAATAGTGTAAACTATGTCTAAATGCAAGCGTAGGATGTTTGATTTTTTCAAAATTTTCAATTTTTTTTATGAAATTTTCAAATGTAATATGATGTCAATGACATGATGAATGAAAATCTGATGTACAAAACTCAGCAAGATGCAATGTTCAGAAAAATACGGGTTCAACAAAATGTAATGTAGTAAAAAGAGGGTCGATGGGATTTATGGATAGTTTAGTTAGGTCCTCCTTTCACTCAATACATTCAAGGACATTTAACCAAGTTGAATCACAAATTATGCAAGAGGACTCAACTATCAGGTTGGTTGTCACTTGGAATGATAAGGAAATTTGGAATTGATTGATTGATTTATTGATTATTAGGCTGATAAATCCTAAAACCCTAATTATGCAAAATCGTAAGCAAATGGATGAAACCTGATAAATCCTTCTACATAAATAGACTAAATACAGATTAGATACATACCAGATTTCAATTTTTGAAATACAGAAAAGCCCGGGGTGAAAGAGCGGGCGCCCAAGCCCAAGGTATTGGTTTTTTGGAGGGCTTTAGGACCAAACCTGCTACAGACTGCAACCCATCCAGAGACTTTCCATGCTATGAAACTAAGGGGCAAGGGTGTGGGTGCCCAAGCCCTTTTTGAGCTATTTCATGCCTTTTTCTTCAGATCCTGATTCCTTGCACTCTGCAACAGTCCTCTGCAACTCCACTCTACAAGATCCTCTACCTATCACCTGCAATCATAAGAGAGGGGTTGGGGGTTTGTGGTGTGTAGGAGCTTTCCTTCATCAAGCCCCAGAATGATAGTCAATCCTTCCAACACTATTGTTAGATAGAGACTATGTGTCCTTGCAGGATAGAGGCAAAAACAATGATAAAAATGATAGATTGATTCACAAATAGATATTACCTTGGAGGTTGAGCTCTCACAGACATGAAGCTATTTCATGCCATGAGAAGATGAAGATAAATCTGCAATAACAAACACAATAACAACACAAGTCTACTCTGCAACACAATGAATGCCTTGAATGCACTAAAATCACAAGTTTGCCAAAATCTCATAATCATCTTCTAGTTTACAAATGAAGTCCTAAAAATGATTATATATGCACTCCCACTACAAATTTCATAATTCAAACTCAAGATGTATGCAACGGACACCTTTTAATGGTCTCCATCCGACATTTAAATTTGGGACCCCGGCAAGATAGGGAAGGGCTAGGGAGTAGGCGCCCAAGCCCAGGGGCCTATTTTGGGTCAGGGTTAAGCTCAGTGAAGTCCCCTAAGTCCCATTTGTCATGGATTTTGGGGAATTTTGTCTCAAGATTCTTTTCTAACATGCATGATTAAAATTAAGGGACCCAGGAGCTAAACTTATGAGGTAAAAGCCCAAGGGGGACATTTTACGACATAACACTCTGATACTGCTTTTGGTCTAGAGCTAAATGCAAGGAAAGATAAGTGTTTGTTGGGCCAACTTGATATATGTTGATGGTTATGCCCTGTGTTTGGGAGTGTGTGCTAGCTTGGAAGAGTGTGCTAAGGTAATATAGGACCTGATTATATCTTTCTCTTGAACCGTATTGGATTTTTACTTACCGCATATGTTTGGGAGCTGACTATTGTGGCCATTACACATTTCATGTTACACATTTCATCTTGGCGGACCAAGGAGAAATATTTTGAAGCTTGGGTAGGATAGAAATGTAAGATCAAAGTTGTTGAGTGATTAAGGAGTTATGTATTGTGTGATTCCATTGATTATGTGCGAATAAACTTATCGCGAAAGTAAATATAATGATGAAGTGTGGAAAAGATCAGTTCATGTGAAGTAATACTATTTCAGAGGTGATTGTAAAAGTTGTGATGAATGAGAAGAGTTTCTGAAGTTGTTTTAATGTTTCAAAGGTTGGTGTTGTAATTGTGAAGAGGTGAGATAGTTGTACTAAAGGTGTAGAGGTCAGCAGAAATTTGGAGCAGTCAGAGTTGTGAAAGAAGGATCTGAATCAGATAAGTATTTTGTTGTAGAGGTTGAAGCCTCTTTGTGTAAAAGTTATAACTGTTGTAGCAGTTTAGGGAGTTAAATCTTCCTTTGGGTTGTAGCCCATAAATGGTAATGTAATCTTGTTTTTATTTGTGAGGTTGGATTTGGATAGTAGATCCAAGCAGCTTGTTGACCATGGTTTTTCCCTTCTAGGGTTTTCCGTGTAAATCAGGTGTTATGGTTGTGTGCTTTTGTGTTCTTGTGTTTCTCATGCTTTAAATAAGTTCATTTGGATAAAAGTAATTGGAAGAAAAGAATTTGATTAAGTATTGATTCACCCCCCTCTTAGTACTTCTATGTGTTCAACAATTAGTATCAGAGCCAAGTTCCTTGAATGCATTCTAACAGCTGAGGTAGATCTTAGAGTGGAACACATGGGAATTGAAGTACTTCTTAATGGCAAGAATCCTCTGGAAAATGATAAAGACATGTCAGCCTTTAATCCAAAAGATTGTGAGGTTGACTTTGAAGGAGAACTCATTTCTACCCTAGAACATTTAGACAGTGCAAGAAAAAAAAATGAAGAATATAAGGTCAAGCTTAAAGAATCAAAAGAAGCAATTGTTAAATTGAAAGCTCATATCAATGCCAAATCAGTTGAATGCTCCAAACTTGAAGAAAAATTTGTCACTCTGAGGAAATAACTGGGGAAAGAAAAGGATCATATAGGCAAGGGTCTAAAACTTAAGAAAATCACCAACATCCTTGATGAGATAATTAGTAGTCAAAGACCACTTAAGAACAAGGGTGGCATTGGATTTGAGAAAAGTTAAAGTTTAAAAATAGATATACCTGAAGACATGTTTGAAATGAAAAAAGAGCTCTACACTAAAGAGGTCATGTTTGAAATGGAATAGGTAGAATCCTACACTTTAGAGACTAAAGATGAGAAGCAAGAGATGAATGATGACTTCATAAGTGTCAGTTATCAGAAGAAAGATTTTAGGAGATCTCCTCCTAGATAGGCTACTAATCCTAGGTTCTCTCAATCCTTTTATGGTTAATTTTATTCTTGCAATAAATTTGGTCACAAGGCTATTGATTCTAGAACTAAGGCTAGAAGAAATGATTACATAAGGAAGAATTCATTTGTGCTTACAAGACATCATGTTGTGATCTCCCATTCCTTCTATGGCTATTGTTATGCATGCAATAAGTTTGGTCATAGGGTTGTTGAGTGTAGGACTAAAGTAAGGAGAAATGGTATGACTTCAGAATATAATGTTGTTTGCTACAAGTGCAACAAATTTAGGCATAAATCAAGATTATGTAAAAGTGGCTTTGTGAAACCACTAGTCTAGTAGAGGAAGATAGAGGAAATTGTGACTGAGCAAAAGAAGGAAATGACAAAGATACGGAGAAAGAAGACAGAACAAGATAATGAGAATAAGGAAGAATTTGTGCTTCTGCCTAGTGCAGAAGACCTCACTGTTGACTAAGAGAAGGCATAGGATCTGAGGGAACTAACCAATGCACATATATTCTTTCCCCTGAATGTTTGTGGCTTCTACAGTGGAAGCTAGATGAGTTGACATGAAACTGACAGATAAGGTTGTTGTTAAGACAAGATAGTTTCTTTCCCCCAATTTTCTAGAACAAAATCACAAGATGAGGAGGATTACAAAATAATTTTTAGTCTCTGTGGACTTATAGGGCACTCTAGCAATAGTTCACCTAACTTGATAAAGGAGCATTAACTATGGAAAGTTAGGGAAAATTGTAAGGTACTTATGCTTCATTGGCACAATCAAAACTCATTCATGATCAAGCATTTGCACCCGAAGCTGAGAAGAGAAGAAAGATTTCAAAGTACTTGGAGAATTTGATAAGAATTAAGCTAAAGGTGAAACCCTAGTGATTGAACACAAATGTATTTATCAAAATTGCTAAAACCCTAGTTTTTGAATTCAAAGAAATTTGTGATGGCAACTCCTCAACTAGTTGATGTCACTGAAAAACCAAGATTGAAGTATAAGAAATTTCCTTACAAATTCATGGAGGTAAATAAAGAAGGGGCATTTTCACACATTCTAGCATATGTGGTATACACAGAATATGTTATGTTTTACATTCACTCAAATCTAGATGAAATTAACCATGTAAAATTTGAGGAGCTCAGAGATCAACTTCTGGATGATGATGTTACCTATAAACCAAAATATACAAATGTGGGGGCCAAGTGACTAGACATATGGAAGGATTACTCTAATTTTTGTGATATACATGAATGGGTGAGATATATTTTGAGAAGAACTCATGACGAGTTCATGTATCTAGATAAGCCATACTGGATCACTAAAGATGCAATTAGGGCAGTCACCGGGCTATGTTCCACCGGAACTATACCGATGATGAAGTCTATTAAAAATGATAAGGTCATTGAACTAACAGGTGCCAAATTTGATAAGAGGATGCTAACTGTGAATGACATAACAGATCCTAGTGTCCGGTATGTTGCTATGGGTATTGCTTAGAAAGTGTATTACACAAATAGAGAAGGATCTACCACTGGTACATCAATTCACACTGCTTACCAGATGGTTAAGGAAGGTAAATATTTTGACCTCTACAAGGTCATGAGAGAACAACTCTTGGAGAACCTGAGGACAACAAAGGAAACTAGATACAACTTTAGGTATGACACCTTAATTATCTACCTTGCATTCTATTTCTTGAATGAGTTGCCTAGTTTCAGAGGAAAGGTCTGGCAACAACAGGTTCCTGTTTCTGCTCAAATCAAGAGTCATATAAGAGGTTTTAGTGATCCAAATCACTACAGTACTTTATACTGGGGGTTCTTTAAAACCTTACAAATTGATATGCAAGCCAAAGATAGAATCCCTTTCAATTCAGTACAGCAATATAAGGAGAATATCACATTCCTAGTTGATAAGGAATATACCTATATGGAGGCAGGTGAGCCCAGAACTGCATGGATTCCAAGACTGCCATATGAGGTCTCAGCAAAAGAAATAAAGACCTATGCTGATATTTTTCTCAGCAAACCTAAAGACACAACTGCTAAGAGATTTGGTACCTATGATGAAATAATGGATAAGAAGATTAAAATAAGTGCGGAGGAACATTTTGAGAAACAAAAAGAAGAATTTCATAAAAAGATGGGTATCTCACCAGAATCCACATCAAAAGCCCCTACGGACGAAACACATCATGCTCCTATTGTTCCACCAGTTGCACAAGGATTAAGAAGGACTAGAAGATCTACTTCTGCTACTGTGAATACACTTCATCCCTCTAGATCAACTCAAACTGCCTCAACTAGATGAAGGGTTGCATTTGAAATTTTGAGTCAGATGAAAACGGGTAAAAAGAAGCAACCAAGGCAAAAGATGCAAGGAGAAGAAGAAACTTCTAAGCTAAAAGGGAAAAAGAAGAAATCTAAGAAAACTCCTTTGGTGGCTCCTACAAGAGACCCTCTTCAATTGGAGGCTATCTTAAATGGAATTAAATAGCATGGACTGCAAAAGCATACAGATAATTTGTATTTGGATGTTCCTCCTAAGGATTAAAGCACCATTGAAAAGGTTGTAGTTATGTATATGCTTAAATACGAGTTACCCATGATTGATGTCATTGAAAAGGTACCGGAATGCCTAGCTCAGGCTCTAAGGTAGAGAAGAGAAGAAGCTATTAAAATGGATGATGAACTAAGGCAAACATCTCTTGAAAAGGCTAGGCCTTCTATGTCTTAAGAAGAAAAAGATAGAATGGCTCAAATGCAAGCTCAGGAGTTAAGAACAAAGCATAGGTTAGATATCCTTATAAGCATGAAGAAAGATGATATAGATAAAGTCCAGAAGGAGACTGAAGAGGTGACCAAGAAAATTCTTGAAGAAGTAAAAGTTTCTGAGAATGTGTAGCAACCACAAGCTTATCTATTGTACAACCCAATTTCTCCACCTCATAATGTTGTATCTCCTCCGCATAACATAGAACAACAAGTTCATCAAGAGGAGAAAGAAGAGCAAGCTACACAAGATGAAGAGCAAGTTGCACCAAATGATGGAAATACACCTCCTATTCATAATTTTGTGCAAGATAATCCTCCTTTGAAAAATACAAAGAAATAGGGAAACCCTGATCAGCAAGAAGAGCAGGTAAATGTTGATCTAGGGGAAAGCACAAAGAAAGTACAAGATACATCTTCCTCCTCTCTGGTTGATTCAATCAAGGAAATTTTGGCCCAACAAATGTAAATACAACTGGTAGTTACTCTATAACTCTTAAAGCTACCTATGTGAGATAGACAAGTTGACTTGTCTAGCATATCTCCCCTCCAAAAGCTACAACTAGGAGATATACTTCAATCCAGTGCAAGACAAGAGATTCTACAGCACCAAGTGGAAGGAGTTGAAGTTTTGGAAGAGGCCATTAAGATAATCCAGGAAGAATTGCCTAAGGCAAAGAGAGATCCCATCTTGCCTCCTACTTAGCAAATGAAACTTATGTTGGAGTCCTTCAAGACTCATCCATCTTACCTTGAGAAGCAAGTTGAGATGAAGATAACCGAGAAAATAAGTAATAAAAGATTGGCTAATGCATCTACTAAATATGCTAAGGCATATAATAATCTACAAGAAAATATGAAAAACATTCAAAAATGTATTAAGGATGCAAAAGTTTTGTATCAATTTTGATTCAACTGGCCTACAACTACAAAGAGCATAAAGGATTAAGATGACACTATTGAGTCATAGTTAACTCAAGCGGCCAAAGTATATGATCATTTGAAGGATACAGATGGAGCTATTAAGGTCCAAATTGAAAATCTCCATACTCAATTGAAGAAGCTCCTGGACCAAAGAGAGCAAATCAAAGGAGAAATAGGTCAAGTAAGGGAAGTAGTGAGTATGAGGTTAGCAGTCTTGAATAGTATCCTGACTGAAGCAGAGAATGTGGGTCAAAAAGTAAAAGTGCTAGCCACTTTGGAAGAAGAAGAAGAAGAATTGTACATTCAGTTTGAAAGCCAATCACGCATTTTGTCTTCTGCAAAGAAGAACTGGGACACAACTCTTGCCCAGATGAAGGTGATTTACAAAAATGTTCTACATTCCAAATGATTAGAAAATTTTGTGAAGGTAAGTCAAATTTTTGATGATTGTGTAGATATGTGGAGAGTAAAATAAGAGTAAATAGTGTTATTTTGATATGAACAAGGAAAACTGTACATACTATCTTGAAGAACAATTTTTCTACATCAATGTTGAAGAGATAGAGGCTACTCCTCAGGGGGAGTTGATTGATAAAAGGTGATAAGGAATATTCAGGTAGGGGGAGCCTATAGGTTTTTTTTAGAACAGAGGAAGACCACTAGCCCTTTTCCATTGATGTCAAAGGGGGACAAATGTGTGCATATCAGGTCAGTGTGTTTCCATCAATGACAAAGGGGGAGATTGTTGTATAGGTGTTGTCATTGATGTCAACAGTGCTATGAAGTGTTGCGCTGTGGAATGAAGATTGTAGCAGTATGGTGATTTGTGAAGATAGTAGAGTAACTAATCAGAAGTGTGGTGAGGCAGAAAGAAAATTGATGTGCATATGCTAAGATGGTCAAAGAAGAAGACAAAAGAAGTTGATCAAAAGAGTTGTGAAGAGAAGGAGATGGATCAGTATCATCTGTACATAGTCATGTCATATCTTCTGATGTTCATGTTGTGAAAATGTTTATGTTTGAAGTCTATAGAGTTGGATTCTTGTTGTATGATGGTGATATAAACTCTTGGTGTTTTCTACCTAATGGAGAAAGTTGAAAAAACTTGAAGAAGATTTGGTTAAGTATAGTGAATGTCAAGAAAGGTGTTATAGGATCAAAAGAATGGACCACATTCTACCACATTTGAAGATATGGGCCTGTAGATTAGACAGATGGATAGGTATTACACTCAGGCATCTAGGTTTAAAGTTTTATATCTTAAAGTTTACCACAAGGTGTTTTAGAGATAGAAGAGTGAAAACAATATTGAAACAGGGTAAGTGCAGTCACAGGGAGATAAGAGAATGCTCTGCATTTCTCTGTAGATGAAGATATGATGATACAGTTTGGAGGATAGGTAGATATGTGTAGCAAGTATGCATGTTTCAAATTTCAAATCATAATATGTACTGCAGATGGTTCTCCAGAGTCAAATATGTGAAGATATGTCCTGGTGTTGGTTAAAGAAAGTAAATAGAAGGAAATAGTTTGATGGGGAGCGCACAGTAGGAAACGCAGAATGGGGCCTAATTTACTTACAGTTGGCAAGACTAACAAATGAACTGTCGATACATCTCCATCAGTCAGACAATCGTCGGTCGGAATGACTTCCCAAAGTCTCTCCGTCGACCTACCTTACTCTGATAATTCAACTTCACTTGATCTTCAACGAGACTTACTCCTATCGGCCAAGTCTTTCATCCTTCTGCCGATGCCCAATGTTGGTTAAGTTCCTCCTTGTCTCAACCATGAGAGCTTCCACACTAGTTGGACATGACCTTATCGATGAGACCCTTCCCATCAGTGAAACTCTTAACATGTCTCCAGATGCGTCGATGCATTTACCTTCGGTGAGACTTGTTCTGTCAGTAAACACTTGCAATCTTTGGCCGATGCTCCGATCACTCCGATGTCACCTTTAACCTTCACTCATCGGCGAGACAATTACTATCAGCCACATTAGGGTTTGCTTTTTCGATACACCGATGCACAATTTACCTTCTCCTGAACCCTAGCACATGGAGATGCTAGGTCAACCTACTGTGCAACTCACACTGTCTGGATCCTCTGCACCACCAAACAATGAAACACAATAGAAAACAAAAATGGATATTTGTACAAAAAAGCCATTCCATTGATTTTGACAGAAATCTTACCAGTGGAATGCTTCACATCAACATATTGCAACAACAGAAGCACAGAAAGAATGGAAATCTATAGCTATACAATTTGCAGTTATTAGAAATAGAAATCAAATTAATGGAACATAATCATTCTATTTCTCCTTAGCACAATACACAATTACATTCCTCTCCTCTACAATCTGATTACCAATACTTATTTGGTTCATTCTTCTGGGTTATAAACTCACCCTAAAGAAAACCAACCGATTCCAAGCAGCTGGGAGAAAAACCAACTGATTCCAAGCGGCTGGGAGACTAACCATCTTGATATTAATAATTTGACAAATGTGACCTAAGTCACTTGGGACTTATAAAAAGAGTTCTAGGTCCTAAAAGACCTAGAGACCAACAGAAATGAAAATGCATTGGTCAAATAGACCTTATTACAACACAAAACATGATTTTCTAGGTGCTCCTGTACTCCCTGGGTGAAAGTTGTCTCAAGACCTCTTAGAGACTAACTACTGCAAATCACCACCCTACTTTTTGATTTCTTCTTCTAGCATCCATGTGGCCTCTGAGTTTGGAAGTCCTTTCCATTTGACTAAGTGCTCAAGATAGGTCTAATTTCTTGTCTTCTTAGCTATCCTGCTATCCAAGATGCACTCCATCTTCGGTGGTTCCTTAGGTGGTAAATACTGCACCCACTCTGCATTGTCTTGGACAGAATCTACTGTACCTTCTCCTATATCAGGACTCTTATATAATGTCAAATTAGAAACATTGAATATAGGTGAAATAGCAATATCATCAGGGAGTTCAATTTTGTAAGCATTAGGACCATATTTCTCCAGAATCTGACAAGGTCCAATTTTTTGCATCATCAACTTGCTCTATTTTCCTGTGGGGCAGTTTATTCTTGTTGAGATGAACCATGACCATATCTCCTATTTGGTACTGCACATCCCTTCTTCTTTGATCCACTCTAGCCTTGATCTTTTGACTGTTCTGGTGTAGAGTATCTCTAACTTGTTGATGGATCTCTTTCATAGCCTCTACAAATGTATCAGCATGTCCACTCCTTTTGTTCAACCCTTGAACATCTTGCAATTCAAAAATGCCTCTAGAATGACTACCATAGACAACTTCAAAAGGACTTAGACCTGTACTTGTATTATTAGAATCATTATAGGCATACTCTGCTTGTGGGAGTACCACATCCCAACTACTACCATGTTCTCTTGTCAAACATCTCAGGAGATTGCCTAGTGACCTATTCACAACCTTAGTTTGGCCATCAGTATGAGGATGATAGGCAGAACTAAAAGACAAATTTGTACCCAATTCTTTCCACAAGGTTCTATAGAAATGTCCCACAAATTTGCTTTCTCTGTTAGATACAATACTCAAAGGTAACCCATGAATCCTGACGATTTCTTTAAAGAACAAACCTGTAATGTAACTAGCATCATTGGTGGTTTTACAAGGAATAAAGTGAACCATCTTGCTGAACCTGTCTACCACAACAAACACACTATCATAACCTGTCCTTGTCTTGGGAAATCCCATCACAAAATCCATACTCAAACTTTCCCAAGGTCTGTTTGGTATGGGCAAAGGTTGGTACAGTCCTGCATTGGATGAGACCCCCTTTTCTCTCTGGCAAATCATAGAACTCTCAACAAACCTTATAATATCATATTGTAGCCTTGGCCAAAAGTAAAATCTTTTTACAAGATCTAAGGTCTTATTGAGCCCAAAATGTCCTCTTAAACCAGCACTATGTTTCTCCTTCACTATATTATCCCTCATTAAACACTTAGGGATACATAGTTGACTCCCTTTAAACAAAAGTCCATCCTGCAATGTATAATCTAAAAATTCACTGTGGAAAGCATTGGCAAACTCACTACATACCTTGTAAATCTCCTTGAAATCTTGGTCCTTTGTATACAGTCCTTTGAGTGCCTCAACACCCATGCTTTGTAGCTGCACTTCTTGCACTGTCAACACCATTCTATTTAAAGCATCAGTAACCTTATTGGTTATCCCTTTCTTATGCTTGATGATGAAGGTGTATGCTTGAAGACTTTCCACCCATTTCATGTGTCTATGGCTGAGCTTTTCCTGTCCATTCAAAAAATTGAGAGCATGATTGTCAGTGTATACAATAAATTCTTTAGGAAGCAAGTAGTGCCTCCATTTTTTCAGAGCTTGTACCATGGCATACAACTCTAAATCATAAGAGGAGAACTTCCTCTTAGCTTCATTCAATTTTTCACTAAAAAAGGCTACTTGTCTACCTTCTTGGCTCAACACTGCGCCTATGGCCAGCCCACTTGCATCACATTCAATAATGAAGACTTTATTGAAATCAGGAAGTACTAAGACAAGACACTTGGCAACTTTCTGCTTCAGACTTTCAAAACTCTAACCTGCCTCTTTTGTCCACACAAACTTCATCTTGCCTCCACCCGTAATGGTCTCTAACATAGGTGCACAATTATCACTGTAGTTCTTAATAAATTTTCTGTAAAATGTGGCCAAGCCATGGAAACTTCAGACCTCTCCTGCTATCCTAGGTGTAGGCCAATTCAAAATAGCCTCTACCTTGGAAGGATCCATTTTCAAATCACCCTTAGAGATGACAAAACCTAGGTACACCAATTCTTGTTTCATGAAGTCACACTTTTCCAAGTTTATCAGTAACTTCTGATCTTGCCTGCAGCCTCTTCAAGACTATCTCCAAATGTTCCAAGTGTTCTTCCTTGCTCTTACTGAACACCAAGATATCATCAAGGTAGACTGCCACAAATTTCCCTATGAAATCCTACAACACCTCATTCATCAGCCTCATAAAGGTGCTAGGGGTGTTTGAAAGACCAAAAGACATCACAAGCCACTCATACAACCCTTCATTGGTTTTGAAATCTATCTTCCACTCATCCCCCTCTCTTATCCTTATCTGGTGATATCCATTCTTCAAGTCTATCTTGGAGAAATAAGTAACCCCACCCAAACAATCTATTAGATCTTATATTCTAGGAATAGGAAACCTATACCTGATGGTTATCCTATTTATTGCCCTAGAATCAATAGACAGTCTCCATTTACCATCCTTCTTTAGGGCTAAAATAGTAGGTACTGCACATGGGCTAAGGCTCTTCCTTATCAGCCCTTTGTATAGGAGTTCTTGAATCTAGTTTGCTATCTCTTCATTCTGCTGAGGGGTCATTTTATATGCTGCCTTATTGGGGAGTACTGCTCTGGGTATGAGATCTATCTAATGGCTAATGTCTCTGACAGGTGGTAGGGAGTCAGGTATATCTTTTGCAATCACTCCTTTGTAACTCTCAAGCAAATCTCTGACCTCCTTAGGCCCTTCTTCTCTCACAATCTCCTTCTTTTCCCCCTTAGGCTTCACAATCAAAGCAAAACCTACTCCATCACCTTCCTTTAATGTGTCCATGAATTCTTTTTCTCCTACCATCATTACACTAGACCCGATATGCTGTGGATCCTCTTCTACCAATGATTGTATCCTATAAGTTACACCATCCTTTTGGAATGAGTAGGCATTCTTTTCTCCATCATGATGAGCCTTTTTGTCAAACTGCCATGGTCTGCCTAATAAAAGATGGAAAGCATCCATTGGAAGGATGTCACACAAAATTTTCTCTCTATACCCCCCAATACTAAATTCTACCCATGCCTGTTCATTGATGAGTATGTGCTGCCCCTTATTCAACCAACTGACTTTATATGGGCTGCTATGGGGTATCTTTTCTAGATTCAACTTATTCACTGCTTCCAAAGATATAATATTATCAGTAGAACCAGAGTCAATAATAACTTTACAAACCTTACCTTGGATCTTGCAGTTGATTCTAAACAAAGCCCTTCTTTGAGATGGTTCAGTCTCCACTAGTTCCTTGAGCAGCGTCCTCTTGATCATCAAAATTTCTCCCATTTCTGATGCTAGATTCACTTCAGGAGATGTCACACTCCTTGCATCTTCTTGAATCAAAGTGGTTCTCTTCTCACCACCATGAGAAGTTGAGGCCTTCTCTGGACACTTGTATGCTAGGTGCCCTATCTGATTGCAGTTATAACATCTCATTGTTGGAGAATTTGGATCCTCTACCTGATCCATTTGTCCCACCTCTTCCATTAGGCCTTCTTCCTCGGTAGCCTCCTCTACTACCGGAGTCTCCAACTTGCTCTTCTTGGCTAGACTCACCACTAGGCCTCTAGTTAGGACTTCTTCTTCCAAAACTACCTCTACCTCTGAAATTTATTCCACCTCTACCTCTATTATTCTGCTCACTCTTTCTCTTTATCTTCTCTTCGTCCCTTAAGGCCATTTGGAAACACTTGTTCACTATTTCTAGTGCTAAGATGCTGATCTCATCTTGGATGTTCATCCTTAGGCCATTCAAATACCTGGCCACCTTCTCTGACTCTTCTTGTCTCTTTGATCTGAGACTCAATTTAAGAAACTCTTGTGTGTATGCATTCACATCAAGGTCTCTCTGTTTGAGGTTCTACAATTTCTTATACATCTACACATTATAGTCCAGGGGTAAGAATTGTGCCTTAATTTTGGTCTTCATCCTTTCCCAGGAGATTATCATATTCTTTCCCTCCTTGACTCTCTCTTCTTGCTCATAATTCCACCATGCAAGAGAAGATCCATTCAATCTTGCCTTGGCCAACTTAACCCTCTTATCATTAGGGGCTTATTTGTATTCGAAGTGATTGTTCAATGCCTCAATCCAGTCAATCACCTCTTCATCTTACATACTTCCACTATACATAGGTAACATATCTATGGTGTCCCTATTGACTAAACTCAATGCATTTACAAATGCCCTCTGGTTTGCTGGTATCTCCTCTGTCCTCTTATTGGTTTCAACAATTTCTGTATCGCCTTCATCGCTGTCACTTTCATCTTCCCAATCTTTGCTTTTGGACTGCTTGAACTCTCCCAACTTGGATTCAAGCATCTCCTTGATCAGCGTCTTGATGGCATCCTGTGACATACTTTTGGGAGGCATCCTCTTTGCCTCTATCTCACTTTCTATGTTTGACATACACTATTCACAAATAGCACCCAAACGCCAACACTCTTGCAAATCCTTAATTCGACTTGCTGCCCAAATCTTTTCAGGCTTTGATACCAATATGATGGGGAGCACACAGCGGGAAATGCAGAATGGGCCCTAATTTACTTACAGTCAGCAAGACTAACAAATAAACCACTGATACATCTCCATCAGTCAGACAATCGTTGGTCAAAATGACTTCCCAAAGTCTCTCCGTCGGCCTACCTTACTTCGATAATTCAACTTCACTTGATCTTTGGCAAGACTTACTCCTATCGGCCAAGTCTTTCATCCTTCTGCCGATGCCCGATGTTGGTTAAGTTCCTCCTCATCTGAACCATGACGACTTCCACACCGGTTGGACATGACCTTATCGGCGAGACCCTTCCCGTTGGTCAAACTCTTAACATGTCTCCCGATGCACTGATGGCATTTACCTTCAGTGAGACTTGTTCTATTGGCAAACACTTGCAATCTTTGGCCAATGCGTCGATCACTCTGATGTCACCTTTAACCTTCACTCGTTGGTGAGTTAATTACTATCAGCCACATTAGGGTTTGCTTTGCCGATACACCGATGCACAGTTTACCTTCTCTCGAACCCTAGCACATGGAGATGCTAGGTCAACCTACTGTGCAACTCACACTGTCTGGATCCTCTGCACCACCAAACAATGAAACAAAATAGAAAACAAAAATGGATATTTGTACAACAAAGCCATTCCACTAATTTCGATAGAAATCTTACTAGTGGAATGCTTCACATCAACATATTGCAAAAATGGAAGCACCGAAAGAATGGAAATCTACAGCTATACAATTTGCAGTTACAGGAAACAGAAATCAAATTGACAAAACAGAATCATTCTATTTCTCCTTAGCACAATACACAATTACATTCCTCTCCTCTACGATCTAATTACCAATACTTATTTGGTTCATTCCTCTAGGTTATAAACTCGCCCTGAGGAAAACCAACCGATTCCAAGTGGCTAGGAGACCAACCGTCTTGAGATTAACAATTTGACAAATGTGACCTAAGTCACTTGGGACTTATAAAAAGAGTTCTAGGTCTTGAAAGACCTAGAGACCAACAGAAATGAAAATGCATTGGTCAAATAGACCTTATTACAACACAAAACATGATTTTCTAGGTGCTCCTACACCATAGTTGAAGACACCATAGTTCACCCACATTGGTAGCTGGCCTTGTTGATTGAATGATAAGATCTATGGTTGGTTGGTATTATTAGGGTTAACTGACAAAAGATATCAATTAAATGTAGATAAAGATTAAACAAAGGAATGAAAATACATAGAAATAATAACAACGAGAGACAAGTTTTAACATGGTTCACCCAAAGTCAGGCTACATCCACCAATAGAGAGTCCAATATTATCATCCAGTAAATCAAACTGATTACAACCAGCAATCCTTGTAACTCAATACCACTGCAAAATGCTACAATACATCATAAGAAACCCTAACCCTTAGCCACTTTTATCAAGCCTTATGTCAGTTAGAAAAATAGGGTTTTTTGTCCCTGGACCCCGCAAGGGGCGCTACCCCTTAACCTCGTCTTGGGGGTGCTGCCCCCAAACCCTTGCAAGGGGTGCTACCCCTTGACCCCATTAAACATTTGGGGGGAAACCGTGCTGATAAAAGTGGGGTAAATTTAACCTTAGAGTCTGATTAGGCTCCATATAACAACAATCTCCCATTTGGAGATTGATCAGACTCCACACCATATCATCTCCCACTTGGAGACTGATCATAACACTGCTGACTCTGTAGCTCCCACTGCAAATAAGTACCCTGGACTCTGTTGTTCTATTTTTGTTGTTTTCTATCTTGAAGACCAATTGAAGCTGAAGAGGAGCTCATCTTCTCCCTTGTCATTGCCTTTGTAAACATATCCGCTAAATTGTCATATATATGTATCTTTTCTAGCCGTAACTGTCCATCATCCAACACTGATCGAATGAAGTGATACCTCAACTGTATGTGTTTGGTCTTTGAATGCAAGGCATAATTCTTTGCAAGATGTATGGCACTCTGGTTGTCTGTAAACAAATAACTGTTATCTTGTTGTTTACCCAATTCTTCCATGAAAGATTGTAGCTATATCATCTCCTTGCTTTCCTCTGTTGTAGCTACATACTTTGCCTCCGTGGTGGATAAAGCAACCACCTTTTGCAACTGTGAGATCCAACTCACTGATGTCCCACCTATAATAAAGACATAACCTGTAGTACTCCACCTCGTATCAATATCTCCTGCCAAATCTGAGTCTACATAACCTGCTAAATCAGTATTAGATCCCCCAAAACATAAGTGTTTATCGGATGTACCTCTCAAATATCTGAGGATCCATTTTACCACATTCCAATGCTCCAATCCGGGATGACTCATATACTTGCTTACGACTCCTACAACATGTGTAATATCCCGTCTCGTGCATACCATGGCGTACATTAAACTTCCTACAACTGAAGCATATGATACCTTGGACATTTTTTCTTCCTCCTCTTGTGTCTTAGGACACATCTCCTTAGTCAATTTCAAATGACTAGGCAAAGGTGTGCTGACAACTTTTGCATTTTCTATATGGAATCTCTGCAACACCTTTTCAACATAATCAGCCTGAGATAGAGTCAATTTTTTGTTCTTCCTATCTCTGCAAATTTTCATACCAAGGATTTGTTTTGCTGCCCCCAAATCCTTCATAGCAAATGACTATGTTAACTATTGGTTTAACTCTCTTATGTGATCCATGTTAGGCCTTGCTACAAGCATGTCATCAACATATAAACATAAAATAATGTAGTTGTCATTATCCAACCTCTTAAAATAAACACAATGGTCATAATTACACTGACTGTAGCCTTGCTCAACCATAAAACAATCAAATTTTAAATACCATTATCGAGGTGCTTGTTTCAGGCCATACAAACTCTTCTTCAATCTACACACCAGTTTCTCCTTACCTTTCACCTCAAATCCTTGAGGTTGTTCCATATATATCTCCTCCTCCAAATCACCACGGAGAAAGGCAATTTTCACATCTACCTATTCTAAATGTAAATCTTCAGTAGCCACAATACTTAAAACAATACGAATAGAAGTCATCTTAACAACTGGAGAAAACATCTCATCAAAATCAATGCCCTTTTTCTGTGTAAATCCTTTTACAACTAACCTAGCTTTAAATCTATTCTTACCTCTAGCTTCCTCTTTTAGCCTATAAACCCATTTGTTTGGTAAAGCCTTTTTACTTGCAGGCAACTGACATAATTCCCAAGTCTAATTTTTCAGCAAGGAGTCCATTTCTTCTTTCATTGCAAGCTCCCACTAAACCTTTGTATCCACCTGCATAGCTTCATCATACCCTTCTAGTTCACCAGCATCTGTTAACAAAATAGAATACAAAGAGGGAGAAAACCTTTCAGGAGGTCTACTTAGCCTTGTTGACCGTCTAACATTCACTGGAGTTTGTGGTATTCTTGTTGTTGTTGCGGAGCATGAGGAACCACTGGAACATCATTATCTGGAGTATCATCTAACACCACATAATCATTTTCTTTCTTCTGATGCTGCTGCAATTGATCTTTGTATAGCACCTTCTCATTGAATACAACATCCCTACTTCTCACAATTTTCTGATTTTTAAAATCCTAAAGCCTATAACCAAATTCATCAATGCCATATCCAACGAAGGTACACTTTTTTGATTTTGCATCCAACTTGGTTCTATTTTCATAATCTACATGTGCAAATGCTTCACATCTGAAAGTTTTGAGAAAATAATAACTCACCTTCTTACCTATCCATGCTTCCTCTGGAATACCACAGCCCAAAGAAACTGAAGGACCTCTATTAATTAAATATACAATAGTGTTGACAACCTCTGCCCACATGTTTAAAGGCAGTCCAACATGCAATCTCATGGTCCTTGCACACTCCATTATTGTCATATTCATGCGTTTAGCCACTCCATTTTCTTGTGGAGTCCCTGGAACTATTTTCTACCTACGAATTCCATTAATGGAACAATAATCCTCAAATTCTTTGCTGCAATACTCAACACTATTATCAGATCTGAGACATTTTAATCGTTTACCCGTCTCATTCTCAAGCAAGCTTCTCCATTTCTTAAATATTTCAAATACATCAGATTTCTACCTAAGGAAATAAATCCAAACCTTCCTAGTTGCATCATCTATGAATGTAACATAATACCAAGAGCTACTGAGAGAAGATACCTAAGCTGGTCCCCATACATATGTATGCACAAGCTCCAACTTTTCATCTTTCTTTTGCTTCCCATCCTTGAGAAAACTAACTCTCTTTTGTTTTCCATACACACAACTTTCACACAAATCCATATTAATACATTTCAGACCTGGTAAAACTTTCTTAGAATGAAGTAACTTCATACCTTTTTCACTCATATGCCCAAGTCTGTTATGCCACAGTGTTGTCTTAGAACCTGCAACAACCATTTCAGTCTCTTCTTGCGAACCTCCAGCAATTGTTCCTAAACATGTTTGTTTTTTCTCTACAACAACTAAAGTATAAGGAATAGTATGACCTGTACAAAGATATAAGGTGCCTACTTTCACACCTTTTGCTACTATTAAGGCACCTTTTGAAACCTTCCAATTTTTATCAGTAAATGTAATAATGCAACCTTCATCAGCTAGCTGCCCTACTAAAATTAAATTCCTACTCAGCCTTGGAACATGCCTTACCTCTTGTAGCAGCCATGATTCCCATTCTGCAACTTAATCATGATTCTTCTCTTTCCAACAATCTGACAAGGTTCGTTATCTCCCAAATAAACCAGCCTAAAATCCCCTTGGACATAATCAAAAAAATAACTTCTATGGGGCATAATATGAAATGAGGCCCCTGAATCTAAAACCCAAGAATCATCAACATTATCTAGGGAAAGAATCAAAGCATCATCTTTATATTTATTACTTACCACGTTTGCCTCCTTATTGCCTTCTTGTTTGTCTCCTTCTTTATTCTTCCAAGACCAGCAATCTTTCTTTAAATGACCTAGTTTCCCACAGTACCAGCAGTCCTTTTGTCCTCTGGATTGGGACCTCTTGTCCTTTCATTTTCCTCGTGACTTCCCATGACCTCCAGAATCTTTTCCTCTATCCTTTGATCTGCCCCTACTTTATGCATTCAAAACACTACCTAATGTAGACCCTCTTGATCTTTTCTATCGCATTTCCTCACTAAGGATAACACCAACAACATTATCAAATTTCAAAGTGTTTGAACCAAAGATAGAGTTATTTACAACCATTACCAAACTATTCCAGCTTTCTGGCAAAGAACATAATATCAAGAGAGCCCTCACCTCTTCATCAAATTTCACTTTTACAGAAGTTAACTGACTGGTAATCGTATTAAACTCATTTAAATGATCTGTCACAGATCCACCTTCAATCATTTTCAGATTAAACAAATGCTTCATGAGAAATACCTTATTTGAGGCTGAGGGTTTTTCATACAATTTAGCCAAAGCTTTCATTAGTTCACTTGTTATCATCGCTTCTATTATATTGAATGCCACAGATGGTGCCAGGCACAATCGAATGATTCCCAGTGCCTTTCTATCTAGAAGATTCTAATCCTCATTAGTCATTGCTGCCAGTTTCTTGGCTATTCCTTCCAACAGCCTCCATAAATCCCTCTGATAGAGATAATCCTCCATCTACATCTTCCATAATTGATAGTTATGCCCATTAAATTTATCTACCTTCAATTTACCCTTGTCTGCCATTGCTCCCACTCAACCGTGAGACTCCCACTCAACTGTGAGACCTTCCTACAGATGATAATCGAACACAACCCTCTCTAATACCACTTGTTAGGGTTAGCCAACAGAAGATATTAATTAAATGCAGATGAAGATTAAATAGGTGAATGAAAATACATAGAAATAATAATAGCGAGAGACAAGTTTTAACATGGTTCACCCAAACTTGGGCTACATCCACCAAAAGAGAGTCTAATATTATTATCTAGTAAATCAAACTAATTATAACTAGCAATCCTTGCAACTCAATATCACTGTAAAATGCTACAATACATCATAAGAAACCCTAACCCTTGACCCCATCTTGGGGGCGCTGCCCCTTGACCTCGTTAAAGATTTGGGGGAAAACCACGCTGATAAAAATGGGGTAAATTTAACCTCTAAGTCTGATTAGGCTCCATATAATAATAGGTATGTTCAATTCAAGTTTCAAATGATTATGTTTACCGCAAGTATGATTTTCATTGCTTTACTTCAAGACTGTGCAAGCATAGTATGTTAAGGATACCAGAATCATAGTTCATGGGTTTGTACCAGCATGTGATGACTTGAAATAATAGCAAAAGTGTACACGGATGATTTATAGATCATATAATTCTCTTTGTGTGGTCCGCATGATGTAATATTGTCTCCTCCAAAACCGCTTTTGGTCTAGAGCTAAATGCAAGGAAAGATAAGTGTTTGTTAGGCCAACTTGATATATGTTGATGATTATGCCATGTGTTTTGGAATGTGTGCTAACTTGGAAGAGTGTGCTAAGATAATATAGGACCTAATTATATCTTTCTCTTCAACTGCATTGGATTTTTACTTACTGCATACATTTGGGAGCCAACTGGGGTGGCCATTACAAGTTTCATGTTACACGTTTCATCTTGGACGACCAAGGAGAAAGATTTTGAAGCTTGCGGAGGATATTAATGTAAGATCAAAGTTGTTGAGTGATTAAGGAGTCATGTATAATGTGATTCCATTGGTTATGTGTGAATAAACTTACCGCAAAAGCATATATAATGATGAAGTGTGGAAAAGATCAGTTCATGTGAAGTAAAATTGTTGCGGAGGTGATTGTACAAGTTGTGATGACTGAAAAGAGTTTCTAAAGTTGTTTGAATATTGTAGAGGTTGGTGTTGTAGTTGTGAAGAGGTGAGATAGTTGTGCTGAAGGTGTAGGGGTCAGTAGAAAGTTGGAGCAGTCAAAGTTGTGAAAGGACCTAAATCAGATAAGTATTTTGTTGCAAAGGTTGAAGCCTCTTTGTGTAAAAGTTATAACTATTGTAGCAGCTTAGGGAGTTGCATCTTCCTTTGGGTTGTATCCCATAAATGATAATGTATTCTTTTTTTATTTGTGAGGCTAGATTTGGACAGTAGATCCAAGCAACTTGCTCACCATGGTTTTTCCCTTCTAGGGTTTTCTACGTAAATCAGGTGTTATGGTTGTGTGCTTTTGTGTTGGGTTTCTCATGCTTTAAATAAGTTTGTTTGGTTAAATGCAATTGGAAAAAAAAAAATTTGATTAAGTACTGATTCACGCCCCCCCCTCTCAATACTTCCGTGTATTCAACAACATATACATACACATATATACATACATACATTATACATATATGTATGTATTTATGTTAACATATATACACATGCATACAAACATACACATATATTTATATGTCTAATGTATGTATACATATGTGTATGTATGTATACATACATATATATGTACCTATATACATACATGTATATATGTGTATGTATAGATATGAATATATATATGTATATATATGTATATATGTATATACACATACCTATATTTGTATGTATAATATATGTATATGTATATGTATGTGTAACGTCGCAAAATGTCCCATTGGGGGCTTTTCCCTCATAAGGTTTAGCTCCTGGGTCTTTAGAGTGCATTTAGGACATTTTAGTTCATGTTTCGGCATCTCGATGGAATGAGGCCTAGGTTTCATGGAAAATTGGACCTAGATGGACCCCTTGAGCTGTACCCTACCCAAAATGGGGGGGAGGACTTGGGTGCCCACACCCTAGTCCTACCCTATTTTAGGGCAACCTAATTTCTGGGTGTCAGTTTATGACCGTTATTTGGTTATTTTGCCAACACGGTAAAGTTTGATTTTTAAAATCTTGGCAGGAGTGCTTGTAGTTTCATATATAAGAAAGCTTAGGCATTCATTTGTAAACTAGATTTTCAATTAGATGATTACTAGAAAGCTATTGTGTTCTCAAGGTGATTCAAGGCTTCTATTGTGTTGCAAGAGTAGACTTGTATGTTTTGTGTGTTGATATTTACAAATTTGAGCATCAATCTCCTCATGGCATGAAGAGAATCTTCCTCCATGAGAGCTTCACTACAAGGTGACATAATATTGTGTTTTCTATATGCACTAGATATAGATTCTATTAACAAGGTTTTGCAATTAAAACCCTAAAATCTAATATCAAATGCAACAGAAAGATAATGATAAACTATTGAAACCAAATACACTTAAATTAGATAAATGTTACCAAATATTTGATTGTGGTTGCTCATAAATTCTACATAACTCCAATATGAATTTGTCCAAGGTATGATAATTGAAAATGAGGTTGATTTTTATGAAGTTTGGGGATAGTTTCAAAAGTAGTTCGAATGGTTAAACAAATTTTTGGAACGGTAAAAGGTGGTTAGGGTTATGGTAACGAGCTATTATTATTATTTTGTTTTGCAAATGGGATTAGGTTTAGCGTAATAATAAATTAAAGTTGTTAAATTTAATTTATTATTAACAAGATGGGAAATGGAAGGAAAGGGGGGATTTAATTAATTTATGTAATTAATTATATCTCATGCAACAACATATGGTAGGTAAATAATAAATTAATTATTTTAATTTTAATTTATTATTTACGGAATATGGTATAAAAGGTAAGATTTAATTAATTAATTAAATCTTTGGATGAAGGATAACTTAGGTCAATTTTTTATGTCTACATTTTTCCGCTCTTTGAGACGATGATGTGAAGCGATGTCGTTTCAAAGAAGATTAAAACATAGGTTTTTGGATTCAGATTTTGGGTAGGCTAGGGATCACATGGGGCTCATAAAAATGAAAGAGCAATAGATAATGCCCCCTCAAGAGGATATACAAGGACGGAGGAGATGGATAGGCTCTTGAAAAAGGAAGCGAAGGAAAGGAGATAGAGTTATGCAGAGTAAACTTTGAGCAACCTGATGTTTGATATAGCACCTAATGTTATGCACCAAGGTATAAGAACCAGGGTGACGACGTGTCAAATGCACCCAACATAATATAACCTTGTCTAACATATGAGGAAGTAAACTTAGAGCATTAAAGTCCTAATACACAAAAGGTATGATTTGACCTTAGATGCAAAAGATAATGCAAAAAGATATTCCAACATACATAAGATATGAATATTAGCTAGAATGATACGGATGTGATTCAAATGCAAGATGAAAGAATGACATACACAAGCAAGCATGCACAAATGATTCAAAAACAAACAAGGTATTGCCCTTGTCAAGCTGAAAACCAATGATAGAGTGGATTGATTGATGCTGATAATGATTGATGATTATTGGATAGCATTGTTGATGTGGGAATGATTTATTCTGAGAACAACGTGAGTATTGTGTTTTTGATATGGGAATGATATATCCTAAGAACAACACTAGGATTGTGTTGTTGATATGGGACCCAAATGGACTTATGAATTTTAGGATTTTGTGATAGGGAGCAGGATGTTTGGGATTTTAGACGTGTGGATGCTCCATTTGAACTAGATACCTTTTTCTTGGGGACCCAAACCATTTTAGTTTTGAGATTATCTTTTTGAGATGTAGACTTGGGTAGCTTTTTTGAATTTTGATTTTGCTTTGATTTTTCGCATTTGTGCCATGTGGCATGAAAATTATTGGGATTTTTGGCTTTATGGGTGGAGGCATCCAAATTTTTATTTTTGAATCCCATAGGGGTGTTTAGGATAGCTTCATGTTTATTCAATGTGTGCATTTGTTGATCATGATTAGGAATTGTAGGGGATTTATGGGAATGGGATGTATGGAAGGAGGGATTAATGGATTTTTGGCTAAAGTGATAAGGGGATGTGAAAATAGGAATATTAGGAGTTGGAAGGAGGGGAGGTAAAGTAGATGGAGGGATGTTAGGAGTTGGAAGAAGTGGAGGTAAAGTGGATGGAGGAAGATGGATGGTCACATGCTTTTTGGGTCCATAGGATGATGGAGGAGGAATGGAAACATATGTTTTATGGGTGCGATGAGGTGCACCTAGTTTGGGCTTAGATGGAGTGGATTTAGGAGGCAAAAATGTGGTACCAACATCTTGATATTGCTTACTTTGGGGTGTATATCCAAGGCCATATGAGCATGGAGGGACTTTGACATGAATAGGCTCCAAAATACCTTGTTCATGAAGGCCTAAGCCTTTACCTTGATAGTTCATGTTTTGGAGTATGCGGTGGACGATGGGACTAGGTGTGCTTTGGGAACTAGACTTGAGCTCATTATTGGATGGAGAAGTGGTAGAAAATGCTTGATGCTCTCCCAGTGAAGAACATTCATTTAGGAAGGAAGTAAGACCAATAAGACATGATGGTGGATTTGAAATAGGATCAATATGAGATGGTGAAGGAGTGATAGGATCTTGATTAACATCATGCTTAAGATCCAATGTATTTATTTGATCATCTATGTACTTGTGGGGATCAAGTGTCTCATCAAGGGAAGTGGACATTGTGGGGTCATGGATTGAAGGAGAATGGATGGGACTGGTGGAAGTTTCTTGAGCATGGATAGTATTGGGACCGTGAGTGGAAGGAGTGACAAGCTCTTGATCATAGATAATATCTTGATCATAGAAAAGATATAGGTTATGAATAGGTTGAAAGGAAGAGCTTTGATCTTGATTTGGTAAGGAGCAAGGTTGATCATGCTTTAGAGTTGACTCTTGACATAAATCTTGAGTCTGGATAGGAATTGAGGTTTCTTGGATAGATTCAATGTATGGTGGAGAGTGAATTGGGCTTATAGTAGGTGGATCTTTGAGAACATTTGAAGGTTCTTGCATAGTTTCAAGGATAGGCTTTTGATGGCATGAGGGTGGTAGTTGATTCCTTGCTAGTATCTAATGGATCACATCCTTCATTAGTATATGAGTGGATGCACAATATAATGGATGGATAATAAGAGTGGAAGGTGTAGGATTAGGATGCAATGGAGGGATAATGGGATTAGGTGTTATAGGAGTGGGATTAGGATTGGGTGGATGGACAACATGATTGGATATAATAGGATTGGGATTTGGATTAGGTGGGGGGATGATAGGATTGGTTGTGATAGGATCAAAACTTGGATTGGGCTTAGATGGATGGTTAATAGGATTGGACTTAGGTGGGAGATTTGATGGTTTAGACTTTAAGGGTGTTCGGGATTAGCTTAATGGATTAGGATTTGGAAGGTTGGAAGGATTATATGATGGAGGTTCCATAGGAATGGATGGATGAGGAGGACTAGTGGATGGATTGGTGTATGATTCCAAACTTGAGGTTGTATCTCCCTTGTCAAGAGTATCATTAAGATGACTTGCAAATTATTGATCTTGGTGCAAGGAGGGATTAGTTGTATCATGCTCATGTTGTGGAGGATTTTGAGATGGATATTGAGGAATATTCATGAGATTGGTTGATGTGGAGGGACTAGGTTGGCATGATAATGGGGGTGACTCATAGAATTTAGGTTGAAGTTGTTGATGTTGTGTGGATGATGGTGGTGAAGGTAACGAAGTGATTAATGAATTGGAAGGTTAAGGGACCAATAGATTAGGATTGAAATTAGATGGATTAGATGGAATTTGTTGTTGTTACATGGATAAAGGTATGGTGGATGATGTGTTAAATGAAGGTTGTGGTTTTTGGGCTAAGATTTGTTGTTGTTGAAGGAGGGCTTATTTTTGTTGAATTTTTTGTTGAAGATATGAGGTGAGGGGATTTGGTATGTGTGAAGATGAAGTATGGGTAGGGATTTGGACCTGTGATGTTTGAGGTAAAGCTATTGTTGAATAGGTTTGGGGTATGGATGTGTTGGGATGATATGAGTGGTAGATTGGTTGTGATAAAGATTCGTAAGAGGTGGATGGAGATAACTCATAGAGTTGGGGTGTTGATGTGGTAGGATGTTGAAATTGTGAAAACAATTGTGATAGTTGTGCCAATTGAAATCTAATATCTGCCTCTTGTTGTAGTGATTGAGCGAGTTGTTGTTGTAATTGAAGGACTTCGGGATTAATGGATGTCAAGGTTGAGACTTGGGTAGGATTATAGTTTTGTGAGGTTGAGGGCATGGAAGGAAAATCTTGGGTTGTGTTGGGATGATAAGAATGATCTTGTGGATAATGATCATCATAGATATGTTGAAGCTCTTGTATTTCCTCATATTCTTGAGATGATAGTGATGTTGGTGGAGACCAATATGGGGAGATATATGGTTCATGGGTATTGAAATATGCATCATGATCTACCAAATTCTCATCATTCTTATATCTAGGAGGGCCTCCGTAGAGTATGAGTTTTGGTTTTGGATTTGTAGATTTGTTGATGGTCACAACCATTTTGACGAATAAGGATTGGACTAGGTTAAGGATGGAATGTGAGTAGGATGATGATAAATGAATTAGGTGGGAAATGGATGGGAAATGGATGGATTGGATGATTTGATCAATTGAAAGAGCTTCTTAGGATTCAAAGTGACAAGTTTCCACTTGAGATGTGACACTGAAGGATGATAGGTTCCCAATTTTGAAGGCCAAGTTAATGATATAGGAGACAAGTTATAGTGGTGATTAGAAAACACAATTTGATGATTTGAAATGAATGGATGGAAAGAATGTCTAAGGGTGAAGATCAAACAAGCACACGCATTAATCATATAAGACACATGAGAATTAGATTGGTTGTTTTTGATAATATCTTGATGTTTTGCAAACACTTGTAAACATGCACGATCCTAGGCTAGGAAAGGACAATACTTGCTGAGTTCCCACTTGGTTTTACCCAGCCGCACCTACTTATGGTGTATAGCTCTAAGAACTTGGGGCACGGGGTCCCCCTTACAATGCACTCACTTCTTAGGCACACCAAGTTCTAGGTCCTAGGATGCGTAGATCCTGAGGTACCTTGCTATCTCTGCCATAAGCCGTGAAAATATGGGAGGACTATCAGAGTTTCCTCCTGTATCAACAAGTAGAGGGTTTTTGGCCACTAAACAAAAGGGTTCTAGTGAATATCCAGGGGACCGGTACCCCACGAGCATCTAGCAAGCCACTTAAGGCTCTAACTAACCCTACTAGGAGTTTAATATACACAAAGGTATGCCTCCTTTCGAGTTAGCATTGTATGGTAAGTGCTAATACTAATTAGACTTGGCTTTCGCCTTATCCTCAATTTATAGAGTGGGCCGGACAAAAGTCCCACTTGGAGTCAAAAATGAGTTCTCCTTGCAGATGTGTCTCAAGAGCAGGCCCACTCTAAGGATAACAAAAGCAAGGAAGCACGTTGTTTTTGATCTCCCAGATCGCACGAAACGCAAGGAGAGAGCATACACAACATCTTTGCCTCACACTCGCATGGGGTTCATTTTAATTCCCAATCCAAATGTGTGGGTGGTTATACAAAATGTCAAAGAAATGATTTTTATTCTCTAAGATCGCCGACTAACGCAAGAGAAGAGCATACACATTCAATGAGAAAAATGCAAACCACAAAACATGGCAAACACTTGTTAATTTTAACCCTTGCTTATGATTTGTAAACTTGGTTGCTGGTAGTTTGTGAGGATTTTGATCATGTGAGACAATTATACTCTGGTAGTTAATAAAAATCTGACGGTTATATTTTCAGTTTTACTCCATTATAGATCAAATGCAAGTTTAATAGCAGGAGGTTAGAACAAAAGTTATACTACCTGCAATTAAGTCTTTATATGGTACTACCATGCTTTTTGAAAAAGCCTAATGAAACAATAAACAACAAGTAACCAAGATGAATTTACGTCAATTTAGAGAAAAGTACAAGGAACTAAATGAAGAATCTTCCCTTTAAAATGTGTTTCAGAACAATTAGTAATAGTAAAAAATAGTACACTCGATGCAACGTCAGGAAAGCACATTAAAAGGTACCCCAAAAGCCAACACGCAGCAATTTAATAATAGTAAAAATATGAATGCATTCTATCCCAGGCACTATGTTGGAGATCTTTGATTATAACTTGCACCCATAAAAGATTCAAGCGATATACTGATAAGAAACAATGGCAAGTTCAAGGAATATATGGATGAGAACAACAAACCGTGTGTGCTGAGTCAGTTCAAATACTGGCACTTGCACCCATAAAGAATGCATTGATAGATACAATCGATGAGTTTAGATATTTTTCCAGTGTTAGGTTTAGTATAGTATGAGATGATTTTTCCAAGTACTATGTTGCTCACATATAAAAAGAATGAATAGAAACAACCAATGAGTTTAGAAAATTTCAGCATGAATCTATTTTATGGCATGAGACAATTTTTCCTATGCAAATTTATATTCATAGAATAAATATCACTTACACCCATAAGAGGTTCAAAGGATACGCTAATAAGACATTTCAATGAGTTTAGGGAAATTTTCCTGATGAGAGGTTGAAGGGATATGTCGATAGGAACAATTGATGAGTTCATAAACTTTTTCCAGCTGAATGACCCAAGTTGTTTGAATCACAACATCAGAACTTAACGAGCTTAGCAACAAGTGTTAACCAACCACTTCTATCAACCTTCACCAAATGCCTTTGTCATTTAAATTCCATGATTTAAAATAGCAGAGGCCTTCACTCAAGATGTAAATGGCTTGAAAATTTAATGAGATTCAAAAGATTTCACCACCATTAATATCCTAATGAAAAGAAGGCCAGACGTTCGCAAAGTTTTCACATGAAACCACTAAAAAGTAATATGGTACTGATGGCATACAGTCAAATAGGTAAAAAATGTTATATGTTGATTTCAAGGAAAAGGTGAGTAATTTGGTTGTTGTAGATGACAGCTCAAGAGTTGAATAGGTGGTGGATTTTGATTTTAGCATGTAGCACTATCTATGTTTTTATTGTCATAAAAAAAATACATGAAAACCTAAAAAAAAAAAAAAAAAATTATTTTGGCGTAAATCCCATGGCAATCAATAACAGAAAACAAAAACTATCAATGTAAACATCATAGCCATTTATTTATGCTTTTGTTTAAAGTTTTTAATCAAATATAGTGATGAAAGTTTAACTACCAATTAGATCCAAGACATTTTGCAACCACAGTTTGTTATATTCTATGAAAAGAAGCAACAAATTAAAACAGTGAATAGGAGGCAAAACCTTCATCAACCGGCTGCTAGAAATGCACCATATCCTGCAAGCTTTCAAAAGAAAACACTTGCAAACAAATGATCAGAGGGGGTTCATGTCGGGTTCACCAATTGTATGCACCAGATATAGATTCTATTAACAAGGTTTTGCAATTAAAACCCTAAAATCTAATATCAAATGCAACAGAAAGATAATGATAAACTATTGAAACCAAATACAATTAAATTAGATAAATGTTACCAAATATTTGATTGTGGTTGCTCATAAATTCTGCATAACTCCAATATGAATTTGTCCAAGGTATGATAATTGAAAATGAGGTTGATTATTATGACGTTTGGGGACGGTTTCAAAAGTAGTTCGAATGGTTAAATGAATATTTGGAACGGTAAAAGGTGGTTAGGGTTATGGTAATGGGCTATTATTATTATTTTGTTTTGCAAATGGGATTAGGTTTAGGTTAATAATAAATTAAAGTTGTTAAATTTAATTTATTATTAACGAGATGGGAAATGGGAGGAAAGGGAGGATTTAATTAATTTATGTAATTAATTAAATCTCATGCAACAACATATGGTAGGTAAATAATAAATTAATTGTTTTAATTTTAATTTATTATTTACGGAATATGGTATAAAAGGTAAGATTTAATTAATTAATCAAAATTACTTAAATCTTTGGATGAAGGATAACTTAGGTCAATTTTTTATGTCTACATTTTCATCATTGATTCCTTTGGTTTTTGCCTCTGCCTCACAAGGGCACACACTCTTTTATCTGACAACGGTGTTTGGAGACTTAAGTGTCCTCTGGGGCTTGACTGAGGCAAGCCTCTAAACACCACAACCACCAAACCAAGTCTTGTGATTGTAGGTTATAGGCGTCACATTTGGGAAAAGTGGAGTTGCAGGAAGGATTGGCAGGCATCAAGGATTTAGGATCTAAATAAAAGTTATACAAAGGAGCACTTCCAGGACTTGGGCACTCGCTCTAGTGTCCTTCACAGATAGATCTCTGAAAATAGAAGTTACAGGGCCAATCAGTGTCGAAAGGAGGTCTGGATTTTGGAAAAAAGAAGGTACCTTAGACTTGGGCACCCGCTCCAGTGTCCCCAACTGTTCCACTTCGGAACCCCAAAAAAAGGTATTCTGTGATTTGATATTTTATTCCTGTCTGCAAGAGCTTTTTCTGTCTTTCGTCAATTTGTTGTCGTATTTGCATAATTAGGGTTTTAATGGTTAATTGGACATAAGAGAAGGAAAATTAATAATTAAATTCCCTAATCAAAGTTTCCCTACATCTTGAAGTGGCCTAGGGTATGATAGTGCTCGTCACTTGACCCTAGATCCTTGAATGTAAGGTCGAAAGGAGGATTTAAGCATCTAAGCATTAGAATATTAACAAATCCAATTTTCACCTAAACATTTTGGTTAACCCGTATTATTGGAATTAAATTACAACTTTCTGAGTGTTTGTCTTCAAATTTGGATTGATTTCATTCATTCATTTGGTCATTCATTTCATTGCATTGTGAAAAATTCAAAAAAATTAATTTTTTTGAAAAATACAAAAAAATTGCATTGTTTGGCTTACTAAATTGTATCAATTCTTCCTAAATTTCCTAATTCATGATTTTTGCATCAAATCTGATATAAACTATAGAAAAATCCAAAAATTCAGAAATTTTCCATTGCAATTTCATGATTTAATTGCTAGGGTTTTGTGGAAATTTTGACAATTTTATATAACCTAGTAATTCCAAAATCTAGGGTTAGTAGGCAAAATCTTTTATCAAATTTTTATACTAATTTTAAAGGCTCATTCAAATTTTTATTTGACTGTAGTCTTTTATTTTAGTGTGAATTTGCATTTAGATTTAAATTATTTGCATTTTTACATAGAAAATTTCAACAAAAACTAGCAATTTTGATGCATTTTCATAAAATTTGCATGGGCATTTTGCATGTTAAGGCTTGAAAATTATTTTCAGATATGAGAATAAGTAAATTTCATCACAAATCAGACTTCAAAGCATTCACATAGAATTTTATCCCAAGATCTCAAACCTAGGGCTTCAAAAACAACAATTTTCACTAAATTTGGCCTTATCGACTCTCCAAACTTGCACCGTAGGCATGTTGTGAAAGTATTTTTGAATTATTTTTATGTTATCAGGGTAATCATTTTCTTCCCCTCATAAAAATCTTCACAACACCCTTTTATCAGGCTCTTGTAGTAAAAAGTTTGCAAAAAACCACACATTTTGGCTATTTTGGCCCTAGGGTTTGAACTAGTTTACACTCCAAGCATGTTGTGATCAATTTTATGGATTGAAGTGACTAATATTATTTATATTCTTTGTTGTACCTCCTAAAATTCCTTACAACACCCCTTTTGCTAGGTCTTGGAGTTGAAAAACTATGAAAAAATACATATTTTGCTAGATTTTCACTAGGGTTTTACCTTAATGTCATGCCCACATTTCCCATGCGGTCACGATACACAACACTTGTGTCATGTCCACATTTGACATGTAGTCATGACATGAAATGTGAAAAAACTTTTCTACATGTCCCTAGGAACCCCCTCGCACGCGTCTGCGTGCTCGGTGGCAATATGCGTGAGGTGTAATTAAGTCAAACATATTCAAGGAAGTGTGCCTTCCTTCGCAATCCCCTGCATGATGAAAGATGACTAGGGGAATATGTAACATGAAACGTGCCACTTCTAGGGTTAGGACGTTTCAAAATTTGAACCCTAAGTTTCCTAGGTGAGAAGGTGATTTTGTTAGATTCGAAACCAAACCCTATCTCTAATACAAAAATGAAATCAAATAAATAAAATATGAAAAATAAATGGCATGATGGATGCATGATAAGATGGAGTGATAAAAAGAAGGTCAATAAAATGACATAAAAATAAAACCCTAAAATCTAGGAAAATTTCAACAGCATAACGCATTTTTAATAATCGAATTAGAAATTTTAAAATAAAAACTCTAACAAGAATTCAAGGCAAAATTTAAAAATAATAATTAAACTTAAGGAAAAATTAAATATTTTGCCAAGGCCAAATAAATCGACCCTACAATTAAATATTAAAATTTGAAAAGAATTAAATGACACAAAAATAAACTTCAAAATTAAGTCCGTTAATAAATATAATTTTGACATTATATTTATTAACTAACTCAAAAATAATAGAAAAAGGGGGAAAATTAAAATACCTTTCCCATAAAATAACAAAACCGATTAAAATTAAAAAATAACATTTGAAGAGATTTCCAACATAACAAATTTAAACTGACAATTAATTAAAATGGAAGTCCAATTAAATGTCTCAAAAGGGATAAAACATCTCAAATATAAAACATTCCATTCTCATTCAAAAATTAAAAAAAACACTAAATGAAAACAAAATTAAACCAATTCCCTCAAGAAAATAAATAAATTAAAAGGACTTTGAAAAGCAAAAGAGAGGGAGGCACAATCTCCCGTGCACATGGTAGAAAAAGGGAAAATAATTAATTTAGTAAAACTAATTTCCCTCTCACCCTTCAAATGCCCTAAGTTAATATTTTATTATTTTCTCTATGAGAAAATCCTAACATCTTATTCTATTGTTTTGTTTTCCTCTTGCTTTTGTTTCTCGTTTGTTTCCTTTCCTTCTATTTTGTTTGTAGGTTAGAAATAGGAGGCAACCATGGATGGAAGTTTTATGTGGAGGTATACTCCTTATGTATACCCCGTAGGGTTTGTGTATATACCTCTTTGATATATATATATATATATATATATAACTAAATATTGGCATTGAACTAAATCTAAGTTTAAATAAAAGATTATGTTTATATAAAGCCATATATATATATATATATATATATATATATATATATATATATATATATATATATATATATATATATATATATATATATATATATATATATTCACAGTTAAAGATAGATAGAATGGCCGGACGGAAATGAAGAAGGGCGAAGGGAGTCGAAGTTGCTGCCACCGCCGCTGCGGACTGCGGAAAGAGGGTTTGCAAAAGGTAAATGGTGTGGGGAGGGGACTTGGCCACCTCCCTACACCTGCGTACTAAGGAGAGATGGGTGGGCAGCGGTGAGACTGTCGTCCACCGATAGTATTTTCTTTAAAACAAAAAAAAAAACTTAACTCTGAAACATAGTCTGCCCTTGTTAAAATTTGTTCACTTTTCTATGTTATTTAATAGCTAAACTCAGTTTATTTAACGCCTATTGTGTGTGTGTGTGTGTGTGTGTGTGTGTGTGTGTGTGTGTGTGTGTACACATTTACATGCATATCTCTCATTTTTTTTTAAAACAGTAGCATCATATATATGTGTGTGTGTGTGTATTCACAGTTACATGCATAAGTCTTTTTTTTGTTAATAATAGTAACATTAAAATATATGTATATATATATATATATATATATATATATATATATATATTATTCTAACTAGAAATATGTATATATTCATATAATACATACATACATACATACATACATACATACATATATATATATAATTTGTACATATATGTACACAAAACACACAATAGAACATCATAACCAGATTTATGACTTATCAAAACTATTTGGATATGTACAAATTAAATAAACAAATTTACTAAATTTTTTTTTTTTTTTACAGAATGAATATAATAGAACCACATATTTTCTTTTGACAACAACTTAAACAAACCAGATCTCTTATATTCCCTTCTTCTGAAAATAAAATCATAACATGAGGGTATAAATTTTCTTTTGTTTTCTAAAATGCATTCCAACAGAACTAATCTATTTTCTTTTCTATTTAAACATCCAACAGAACTCAAAACTACAACAAATATATATATATATATATATATATATATATATATATATATATATATATATATATATATATATTCATTGAAATTGGTAGCAACTAAATAAAATTTCTTTTGACAAACCTTCAAAAAATTGCATAACCACAATAACAAAACAATGAATATATTCTTACAAATACAACAAAAAGTAACTCCATACAAATTCATTTCACACTGAAACAATAAGGAGTACAAATTTTACAACTCCAACATTAAGGCCTCCAAGGCCATGGCTCACAACAGCCATCAAAATAATATTGCAAATGAGGTGAAAATGAGCTTCTCTAAGTTCCATTTCTCCCACTACAAACCTACAAGAAGCAAAACAACAAAAAAGGGAACCAAGCCACTATGAAATGCCCTCCTCGCTACCGTAGACCCACAAGTGGGTCACCCCTGAGCTAGGGAAGTAGGAATCACACAGTTGCACACACACACCACAACAAGCAACACAAAAACAACACAACAATTACCCAAGGATTAACACATAACAAAACTCATGAACATGAGTTTGATGGGGGTAGGGAATGGACCCCTCAACTCAAGAGGCCACTCCAAGATCTCAAGTCACCAAGTCTCAAGGCCTCAAGCCAAAACCTCCAAAACATATATCTCCAAATAACTAAAAAACTATCATGGCACTCTTGCCATCAAAATGATCTCAACACCAAGAAAAAGCCCTCAAGGCTATAAGTAGCACAAATATGGAGGTGACCTCAAGGAGGTTCACTCTCCCCTACCCCATACAAGTTGAGCCTAACCTCCAAATGGAGGTGCTCTCACCAAACTCCCAACCCACAGAAAAATGAAAACAACAAATAACAAAAATCTACAAACATAACATAGATGAAATATGCAAGGGTAAATGGCCATAACCATGGAGCTTACCTTCAAAAGCCCTAAATATGGAAGCACGTTTGGTGAAGAGCTCCAAGCTTCTCCAAATCTTCCAATCTCTAAATTTTCTCTAACTCCCCAAAAGAAACTCCAAGAATAAAAAGAAAATCCCAAAATGCAAGAACCCCATAGTCCTCAGCAAGAGGAGGTAATATAGGCCTTCTAATTTGGCCTTGAGGAATGAAAAGGTGACACTTGTCACCTTCTCCTTCCTCTTCCCATGCCACTTACAAGGGAGAGGAAGTGTGAGGGTGACAAGTGTCACCCTCTAATTCCATCCCAATCCTCACCTTATCCACTTGTGCTCTCACACATGTGTGAGAGAACAAGTGGTGAGGTGGCAATTCCCTTCAAGCCTCCATGAGGATAAGGGATGCCATATGGCATCCTCTTATTCTCCAAGAGAGCCATCTTCCTCCAAGATGCTCTCAAATGTGTGTGAGAGTCTTGGAGGGAGATCCCACACACTTGGGAGTCTTGGAGACCTCCCAAGTCTTCTTGATGCAGGGATCCCTAAACTTTGGGAAGGGAGATGAGTCTTTCCCAAAGCATGACTCATCTCCAACCCTTAGCCATTTCAAAATTCGTCACTTTGACTAAACCTCAGTTTAGAGTGACCACAAGTGAGTTACCCCAAGGTTTAGTTAGTCAAAATTGACCCTAGACCCATGGGTAACCACCTAGGGTAAGTTTTGGGACACTAAGATTCACCTAGGGAGTCATAAATTCACTTTAAATGGCCCAAAAATAAAACAATACCAAGTGGTGTAAAACAATAAAAATATACAACACATGATATAAATTAATTTTGCAAAGGGGTACTAGGCCAAAATAATAAAACCACAAGTACTTAAACAACATTCGAAACAAATGTGATCCTCATTCCTCTTGGGAATGGATCAGTTTCACAGGGAATAACATATGTGTGAATACTACCTCCAATTTCCTGTGGCCTGGGAATATACTCCTACACATTTAGATCAAGTGTCAATCATATCATGAATAATCATAGCCGAAGCAACTGGAATTAAATTCATCCCATTGAATTCAACATTAATCATCTACAACATAATTCAAGATTAAATTGCATTTTCTATCTAATGTCACATAATCATCATCACATAAAGAACTAGAAATCACATCAATAAACATCATCTAATATATCTCACAAGTCTATTCTCAACATAGCATCAAAATATGATCAAATCAAATCACCATATGTCTAATCAATGTCAAATCAAAATCAGAAGATATAATCAAATCTGCATAATGGAACAATAGTCTCTAAAAGTATGATAATGTCATCAACTGAAATGTAAAACGATCAAAATAAGGAAGGAAAAATAATCGGCCTCACATCCTCCCCCCTAAGACTAAACTTCCTCCTGGAAGTCATCAAATAGGTGAGGATAGAGTGCCCTCAAACTAGCTGCATCCTCCTAAGTCGTTGTGACCTCATCATAATGATCCCACTGGACCCTAACCTAGTCCAGCTCTTGACCTCAAAGGCCCAGTGTCTGACGAACCAATATGAGAATTGGCTCCAAAGCCAACTACCCATCCACCTCTACCTGTAGAGCACTCTAGTCCAATACATGAGATAAATCAGATATATATCACCTCAATATCGAAATATGAAAGACATTGTGGATACGTGACAGGCTAGGTAGCAATGCTAGATGGCAGGTAATAGGTCCTCTCCGCTCTAAAATCTCAAAAGGTCCTACAAACCGTGGTGCGAGCTTAGAGACCTTTCCATAACGGATTGGACTCTTGTGTGGCCACACTCTAAGGAATACCCTGTCACCCACTAAGAAGCTCCGATCAGTTCTCTTAGCATCAGCATACTTCTTCTGTCTATCATGTGCCTCCTAAAGTCTCTACCTAATTAGTGTGACATGTTGCTCCATATCCTACACTAACTCTGGACCAATGGCAACCTTGTCCTCTATTCGATCCCAACTCAATGGTGTCCTGCATGGTCTGTCGTATAACACCTGAAAAGGAGGCATACCCAACGAGCTGTGATGCCTATTATTGTAGGCAAACTCAACCAGATATAGATACTCCTCCCATCTAGACTAATGGTCCATAACATACATATGAAGCATGTCCTCCAACACCTGATTCACTTGCTCTATATGTCCATCTGTCTCGGGATGATAAGTAGAGCTACAGTTGAGATGTGTACCCAATGCCTGCTGCAAGGCTCTCCAAAAGCTTGAAGTGAACACTAAATCCCTGTCAAAAATGATGCGATGAGGTACTCCATGTAATCTCACAATATTGTCTAAGAATACTCTCGCCACTACTGGTGCATTGTACGTCATGCGTATAAGTGAGAAATGCGCCACCTTGGTCAACTTGTCGACCGTCACCATGATGGCATCATGGCGACACGAAGACATAGGAAGACCAACAATGAAATCCATGGAAATGGCATCCCATTTCCACTCAGGTATCTCATGAGGGTATAAAAGACCCACTGGATGCTGATGCTCGGCCTTGACCCTCTAGCACTCAAGGCATCAAGCAACAAACTCTACAATATCCCGTCTCATACCCGCCCAATGGTACAACTGTTGTAGGTTGGCATTCATCTTCTTCACCTCCAGATATGCCGCATATGGTGCTCTATGAGCCTTTGATAACACTACAGTACATAGGTCACCTGTGTGGGGTACATAGATGCACTGTCGATGATGTAGTAACCCATCTACCTCAACTGAATACCCTGTAAACTTGCCCACAAGGGCCCTCTATGAATGGATCTCCTACTGCACCTCAAGAAACCACTCATCCTCAGGCAGATGCTGAATAATGAGTCCTCTCAAGTCCACACTCAGAGTCAAGGTCAAGATCTTGTGGCGCCTCCAACTCAATGTGTCAGCTACCATGTTCTCCTTCCCTTTGATGTAGTCGACATCAAAGTCATACTCACAAAGAAACTCCATCCAACACCACTGACGGGTATTTAGATTAGGCTGTGTAAATATATACTAAAGACTGTGGTGATCTGAATGAAGCTCAAAGCGATGACCCAATAAGAAATGTCTCCAATGAACTAGAGCATGAACCACTGCCACTAACTCCAAATTGTGAGTGGGGTAGTTCAGCTCATGGGTCTTGAGCTTTCGTGACTCATACATGATCGCTCTACCACCTTGCATAAGCATGGCTCCTAAACCCTCAAGTGATGCATCCGTGCAAACCATAAAATCTATTGCAAGATCAGGAACTACTAAAATGGGAGCACTGGCAAGACACTCCTTGAGGACCCCAAAGGCCCTCTCACACTGCTCAATCCATAGAAAACTCTTCCCTTTTGTTGTGTGGTTGCACAACATGCCCCATTTTGACTTGACAAAATAGGGACCCAACTTTTTGCTTGGCTTGGCTTATGTTTTCTGCTTGTTGGCAGTCTGGTAAAAGTAAGTCATGCAGATGATTCTACATAAGGGGACTGGGTAAGTCATCATGATGAGGTTAGTTTTTCAAAGTTCATATTTCATGTCAATAACCTCATGGTTGGATAGAGTACAAAGTTTCATGCAGGTTTGCCTTTTGGATCACCCTGATATTCCTTAGGGAACGAGAGTTATGGTGAGTCAAAGTCCTGGTCAAACCTGATATTCCAAGGGAGGGGTCATACTTCTTAACATCAGTCATCTTATGAAAGATCACCCCGATCCAATTTTATCACCCGATAAATCATTTATCCAGAGATCTGGACGTCAATTTTAGGCGATAGAAGCATTTACTCGTCGAACAACGTCATATATTTTGCGGGGATCATATTCCCAATATCACCCGATATTCCAAATATCACCCTCTCCCAAATATCACCCTGTCGCAAAATATCACCCGAAAGCCAATATCATGATGACATCATATAATCCCGATGAGATAAGAAAATTGCCATGATGATGACGTCGTCATCCTTTTTACCTTGCAGAGGTATATTTCCAATAGCGATCCTTTCTACATAACATGATGATGATGTCATAGTGTGACAACAATAAACTAAGTCATTATCTTGATGATGTCATCCTGATATTTCTTAATATCACCCGACATTTTAAACATGACCCAATAATCAGAATATCACTCGATCTTCCAAGGATCACCCCGCTCCTCTTGCCACGCAACATTAAATGCCATAAATGCAGTAGGTGGATTCCTGCCAATTGCGAATGCGATCCAGACACTTGGCAGCATCCATTAATTAATGACAGGAGATCGATGGTTAAGATTGAATAAACCCTTTGTTGCTCTAAAATTGCCCTAATAAGGAGGATAAAGTGAATTTACACCATTATTTTTACACTTACCTTGCGATAAAACTAGTTTTTACAGAGCATAGAGCTTTCAAACCCTCATACGACCTACCTGCGGACACATACGGCTTGCGGTAGAATAGGACACATGATTATCACTGGTATTTGAATCTCTTTCATATAATCATCAGCATAATCAAGGAGTTAAACACTATCAAGTAAGTAATTAAAGCCCTCCTCCTATCATTTTTTGCATGTCCAGGTAGTATGCTTTTGCTGGTTTGAAGATATATGTTATGCATATCATGATGAAGTGATGAATAATTAATATAATGTGCATCATGCCGTGAAGATATAATGTTGTATGTGTGTTGTGAAGTATTGTACGGTAAGACTGGTCCTGTTTATTGCAGGAAACCATGGCAGACAAGAGGTTGAGCAAATCTGATGCTAAATTTCTTAAACCAATGTTCGCTCAGCCTAAAGGTATACGGTTCAAATATGGCGTTATCACAGATACACACCAGGGAAGCACTAATTTGGTCGCTTGGTCATCTAGAATGCATGATGACAAAAATAATACCCTGTTGGATGCCGTTTTCGTGTCAGGAATGTGGAATGCAGCTGGATTTCCCTATTCTATGGAGACTCCAGAATTGATTATTGAATGTGCCAGAAACTACAACCCACAAACAAGGAAAGTGGAAAAGCATGATCGAGTGTATGCAGATCTATCCATCAGGGGGATTGCAGCCACTTTCAATTTACCATTGGGAAAGAAGGTTGTCAACATGGATCTGAAGAAACTGGAAACTAAATATATAAACAATAAGAAAGCTGCTAGGAAGAGAATGTATCAATGGAGGGCAAAGAATAGTCCTTATACTGCAGCTGCCAAACTACCAGTGCATATGTACAAGTTTGACTTTGATGATGAATACCAATATATGATAGCCCTACTTAGTAGAGTGATAGGCCAGCCTGATGTTGGGAGTTTCAAAGATTGGATGTATGGGGTTATCCTGATGTGTCTATATACAGACAACAAGCCATTATGGGCCAAAATGATAAGTGATGCCCTAAATGAGTAGCTCACGAACCTAGGAGGCCCAGAATGTTCATTTCATATGACTTCATATGTGGTATACTCATGTGCATACAAAGGTACATTCAGTGCACTTGCAACAGAAGGAAAGATTGGTGGCACTACAAATGATGCCCACATCTGGGATCATTATCCCCAATTGCAAAGACAAAATTATCTTCCAGATTACAAATTAGTGAATGATGCATTTTCTATGCATTTGGTCAGGACAATGGAAGAAGATAGGACTAAAAGACTGAGCATGGAAGCTCAAGAAGTCATATATAGGCATGGTGCGTGGTTTATATAATATACCACATTCTCTTATATCAGAATAGAGGGCTTTGCAGGACAACCCCTCATGCTCCCAATATATCCCACGGATGCAGTTGTTCTGATGGAATTCATGAGACAGATATCCAGAATATTAGAAGCTTACAAAGCAAATAATAAGATTCCACTAGTATTGTTTCCAGTAACAATGGGTTGGTATATATGCCAAGATTCTAATAACATTAAGAAGGCCATAGCTGGTCTAGACATGATGAAGTTACAGCCTTTCCCCTTGGTAAGATCATATGACCCATATGGGAGGATGTAGAAAATCATGGGGAAGCCCATCCATCAGAAGCACTGAGAGGATTTCTGGACAGATTGTGAGGATGAAGCTGAGGCTAGAAGAAGAAAATACCAAAGGTTGACTCTCAACTAGATCAGAACTTTTGATTGTATTCCAGTGCCTGCTCAGTTAAAGAGGGATGATGGCAAAATCATAGCTAATGAATATGAGGAAAAGAAGATATACAATGACACAATCTCAGCACCTGATCTTACATAGCCTGAGGATATCTTATTAGATCAATTTATAGGCAGGATGCTGCAGTTAACCCAGTCTTGGGTAAATGAACAAATAAATGCACTAAAGAAGAAGGGTGTAGCCCTTACAATTGACAATAAGAAGAAGAGGCAGGAGCTTCCTGACAATGAATATGATGACTTTCTGATTGAAAAGAGGAAATCTAAAGGAGAAAGAATGCTGCCTCAAGAACAAAGCAAGAGACCTTCCAAAGGTAAGAAAACTGATAATGAACCTAAAGGGGTAATAGTTGAAAGAGTGATTATAACAGCTAAGGATGCATCCGCATCAGGACAGGCATCAACTTCATCGGCACCACCTCCTATGGATAAACAAAAAGCTAAAAAGATCCAGAGGCCAGTTGTTGAAACTATTGAAACATATGAGGAGGGTCAGGCATCACAAAAACAAATGGAAGAGGATGTTCCTCTCGATGAAGAGCCTACAGAGGAAGATCCAATGCCCCTCATTAGAAAAAGAAAAGCACCTCAGGTGATGGCATCCACACCTAAGAAACCAAGAACATCCACGAGAGGTGAAATAAAACATGACCCCATAGTATTGAGGGGAGCTGGTGGAGAAGTATTCAGAAAAGAACTGCAACACAATTTGCCACTTCCCACCATTGTTCAGTTTAAGACTAAACAAGCTGAAGAACAAATGAAAGAAGCCTCTAGGCCATTTCAAAGTAGTCTTGTCTCACTGGAGGAGACAGTTGACTTATCTAATGATGAGGTAGTAAAGGATGTAACCTCTCAACAAATGGAAACCCTTGGTGCTAACACCCACATAACTCCACAAGGAACTCCATTAGTATAGGTGGTTGTGTTAGAAGAACTGAAGCAAGTGGAACAGGAAAAGGAAAATAGCCCAGAAAGGATTGCTCAACAAATAGGGCTTGATAAACTACTGGATTAGGCGATTAGCCCCAAAGTGATAGATTTAACATATAGGGAGGATGTAACACATCCTAAAAATCCAGTGGGTACACCTGAGAGAACAAAAAATGTTGAGGAGATTAAGTTGACAGAAATAGAAGGCCACACTACAGATATGGGTCAACAACAACAAGATATATCTAATGAGCCCAAAATAGTTGAAGTCCAAGAAAAGGGTGGAAATGAAAAGGCCATGATAAGTGAAGAAGTACCCCAGACTCAGGAGGCTTCTGGTGAAAAGTATACATCAGGTCAAGATGACCTAAAGACTCAAGAAATAGATACTATAGGTGCGGATTAGAATGTGATCCAAAATCAGGTAGAAGCACCTAAGGTAGATACAATGACATTTACGGATGCAAATGTGCCTCATAATGATGAAATTCCTAAAGGGGATGAAATAAAAAATGATGAATTACAGGACCAATTACAAGATCATCATGTGGATGCATTACAAGATCTTCCACCACAAGAAGAAATTTCTCAACAGGAGGAAGTACCACAGGATCACCCTCATAAAGAGCATCATGAGGAAGAAATAGGTAAGTCACTATCTCCATCAAAAATAGATGTAGTTATTGGAGATCAAGGTGATCAGCATGATGATGGTGGACGCCAAGGATCTGGAGACCAAATTCCTTCATGGCTTGAGAAAGAAATAGATACAGAGTCAGGTTTGGAGATTCAAGAGTTTGATGTGTCAACCTTGTTTTCAAAGACCATCATGAAGCTAAAGAGGAAGGCCAGGTTAACCTCGACCATAAGAAGAGATCCTACTATGGGCAGAAGGACCAATCAGATAGCACTTCCCACAGTAGAGAAGGAGAAAGGCAAGATTACCTTGGAAGAATTTCAGATTACTACTGTTGATTTAGGGTTTGCCAATGAAGACTAGGAAGGTCAAGAGGGAAAAGATATAATTGATTCTTTGACCCAAAGGGTAAAGAAAGAAAAAGAGAAAAATAAGCAGCATAAAGAGCACATTGCTTAGCTGCATGCCTACATAAAAGGGTTGATTAACCCTAATGATACTTCAAATGCAAAAGCAATCCCATTGACTGCAATTTCTTAGGAAGAGGTCAATAAGCTGGACCTTATGAAGCGCGAATCAGTAATAATGAGAAAGTGGATGTTATCTGCACTCAGTGGAGCAAAAGAAGTAGTGAAAGCCTTTTTACAGAGGTGGAATTCTCTAAGTATCTCCCGAAAGAAGGTTGAGTAAATTGCAAATGGAGGCCGGAAGAAGGTCATTCCAATTAGAGAAAGCCTTGAGTGCTTTGGATGAAATGAAGAGGATTAATCCTCAAGTTCTAATAAAAAAATAGGTGCTGGATAGTAATACCGCCATACTGATGGATATCTGGTATAAAGATATTAGATTTAAAAATGATGTATTAAAAAGATGCAACAACAAGTTAAGAGACATCAGCATGAAGCTGCATGACATGATGTCAGTTGAAGCAGAGATCCTGGAAGCCCTAGAGGGGAAGATAGAAGGAAAGATTGAGAATCAAGATGAATATTTTGCAGTAAAGGCTCTGCATAATAACTTTCAGCCTATAGCTGATGATCCTCTTATCCACCTGGCAGAAGAAGCCATGGACAAGATCATGAGGATCAAGGTCAGGGTGGAAAATTACAATGAAACATCAAGCAGCGGGAGGAGTAAATTGGAGGCTCTTCGAAATAAATATCAGGCCCACAAGCATGCCATTGCCAAAGAAAAAACTTAGGATGGTAGAGAAGTTGAACGAGTGGTGGGAGCATATGAAAATGTCAGGATAATCATGCAGGCCCATATGCAAAGTAATGTTCATCATGATGCTGAAGGTATGGGAAGTGATGATCCTGATGCTCCTAATGAAGGGTAGATGAAGATGTGATACGAAAGAAGGCATAAGCATCCTACATTTAGAGAAAACAAGTAATTCAGATGGTTGCCAGCTGGCAACCTGTGCCATGTGAAATGTTGACTAAGTCAACGATGAATATCCACTGTAGATCTTAATAGATAAATCTTGATCGTGGATCATGTGTAACCGCTCCCTCACCTTGTTCTATAAAAGGTGTAGGGATGCATTATTTTAGGGATTGGAAACTTAATTGAAATCTGTTTACTAAAATATTTAGGGCTTATTTCAAAGTTGTATACATATATGTTCTTGCATACTTAATGAATGAGAAGACTGTTTTGATTACAATCCATCATAAATCTTGAGTAATCAGTGTATGAATTCTTGATACATGCTTTGATTTGCTGCGTCCCTTGGAGTGCATATAAGCTTGCATGTGTTGTCTTCATTCCTTTCCTTTGAAGTTAGCATCGACTGTATCTAGCTGTGGAATGTCCTGGTGAACATATGGTTTGATTTCTTCTCTTCATGACTGTATTTGATGTGTATGTGGCTCAATAACTGAAGGTTCATCATTATTTGAAGTATTCTTTTCAGTTTCTTTTAATTTCAAAGTAATTCACCATCACAATTGTAATAATTGACAATCAGAAGTAAATAGTAAGAAATATGCAGATATCTCAAAGATAATTGAAAATCAGTAGCATATTTGAGTTAAAGCATGTCAAATTGACAAATATCATGCAAAGATTTAAGTATAAATACATCATCTGGAGAAATATACTGTGAAAAAACATTTCTTTGTAGCATCTTACTAGATCCTGTTGATGAATGTAAGGCCCCAAAATAGAAAACAACAATGCACATCAACCACTGAGTAACGTCAGTAGGTTATGAACTAATCCACAGAGACTTGGGATCATGAATTCTCTGAATTCATCGTATCTTTCAAGATGAGTAAAGGTTGTTGTGCAATTTTTATTCTATGTTTGCTCATGACTAACATCATGATCAACACCTTTCCACTGAAGGGAAGTGATGGGGTGCGCTATCTGAGAAAAACCCTCCACAAATCTATGGTAATAACCAGCTAACCCCATAAAACTCCTAACCTCTATCACACTGGTGGGTGCTGGCTAATCTCTGATAGCCCTGACCTTCAATGGATCTACTAAGACTCCATCGCTAGATAGGATATGCCCCAAATACTGTACCTCTGTCTTGAAGAATGCACACTTCACCAAGTTCCCATAAAGATTTTGCTCCCTCAAACATTGTAGAACCTAATGTAGGTGCTCCTCATGCTCCTCCTCGGTCCGCGAATAGATCAATATGTCATCAAGGAAAATAATCACGAACCGATCCAAGAAGGTACGGAACACCCCGTTTATGAGACTCATGAACACTACAGAGGCATTCGTCAAACCGAAGGGGACCACAGTGAATTCATAGTGGCCATAACGAGTCCGGAAGGTGGTCTTATGGATGTCCACCTCTATGATATGCAACTGATGGTAACCAAACTTCAGGTCAATCTTAGAGAACACCCTAGCCCCCTGCATCTGATCGAAGAGATTGTCAATCCTAGGTAGAGGATATTGGTTCTTCACCGTCAGCTTATTCAACTACCTATAATCCATGCATAATCGAAGAGACCCATCCTTCTTCTTCATGAAGATGACAGGAGCGCCCCAAGGTGAAATGCTTGGTCGGATATGCCCCTTATCAAGCAAGTCCTCAAGCTGTAACTTGAGCTCTGTGAGCTCATGAGTGGTCATCCTGTAGGGTGTACAAGACACTGGCTCGGCACCTAGCACTAAGTCAATATGAAAGTCTACCTCACGACGAGGTGGCATCCCTGGTAACTCTACTGGAAACACATTGGCAAACTTTCTCAGGATGGGATGGTCATCCAAAAATACCTCAGGCTTGTCATCTAATCTGTCACTCACTATGATAGTGAACATCTGGCATCCCTTCCACATGCCGCACTTAAGCTGCTGAGTGGATATCATACACACTATTGTGGGCTTTTGCATGCCCACTATATCAACTGAGATACTATGATCGTCTAAATAGCTAATCGCCTTTTGGTGACAATCTATCTTGGCTTGATGAGCCGTAAGCCAGTTCATACCCAAAACCATATCATAGGATCCTAATGTCATAACTCTAAGGTCACAAACCATGGCAAAGGGTCCCAAAGAAATCTCACAGTTGTGGACTAAGGCATCTACTATCATCTTGGACCCTGAGGCCAACTCAACCACCCACCTATCACCCTGCCTAGAGGCCACCAGCCTGCAACGCTCCACTAATGATGGGGAAATGAAAGAGTCAGTAGCACCAGAGTCAAAGAGAATAGAAATGGGGACACCCCCTATCATACCTGATGTCTCAATCACTGATGCTTGGAAATCAGCTTGGCGGTTATCAACCACTGCAAACATACGATGGGACCTACCCACATTTCCAACCATCTGCTCTGATCCTCCTACACGAGGCTGCCCCCTATTGTAAAGCCCTACGGACACTCTCTAGCTAGATGTCCTGCTCCACTACACACATAACATGGGCCCCTAGCCTATACCTGTCTAGTCTGAGTCCTATTTGACTGCTACTATCCAGATCTACCTATGGACCCCTATGAACCTCTAAATGACTGCTGCAACCTCGTGGGTCCTGCAAGTGGTCCCTGTTGCCTCTGATCTCTCTGTGTGGGCCCTGATGCTGCCAACCTCGATTATGCACCCCATGTGCCCTCTGCTATGGCCTGGGTCTCTGCTACTACTGCTCCTCTCTGAGGTGGCAGTGGTGGTCTACGGTAACTCTATTGATGCTGCTGCTACCCACAATCATAAACTAAGGGCATGAACTTTGTCCTCGTCCCTATATCTCCTCAGCTATGTATGCCTTCTTGGCAGCATCACTCAATGTCTGGGGGTCTGCCATGCGTACAGGCCCTGCTATGCTATGGTTCAATCCTCTAATAAACTTATGAACTAGGAGTTTCTCGTCATGGAGATACTCTGCATATCAAGACAACTCGGTGAATCTACCCTCATAATGAACAACCGTAAGTCCTCTCTACTGAAGGTCATGAAAATCGTCTATGTGATGCTGCCTTTAGTGATCTAATAAATATCGTGCATTAAAGTGCTCAATAAAGGTCTCTCATGTGAGTGTGTCCAATGATAGATGGTGCTTGCACTCCTCAATGCGCCACCAAGTAGTTGCTGCATCTCACAATAGGTGGACTGCCACATGAGCCTTCGTGTTGCCCTCGTAAGGATGCAACGCAAAGCATCTATCTAAGATGATGAGCCAGGCCTCTGCCTTAGCTCCCTCTATGGTCCCGATGAAAGTAGGAGGATTCAACCTCAACATATCCCTGATGGGATCTCCTCGGTCTCTGTGCCCTCTGATAGGCTCATCTACATAATAATCATAAGGCCTGTGAATAATATGCTCCACTCGCACTACCTCCTCATTCCTAGCATGACATGGAGGGCTCCTACTACGGTCCCTATCGGCTGATCCAACCTCCTCTGCCATCGTATCTGGTACCTCAACGTATGGCTCCACACGTGGTGCCTCTCGCATCTCAACATAGAGATCCACACGTGACTCGACACATGACTCTACTCGTGGCTCCACGTGTGGCTCCTCTCGTGGATCATCGGGGCTCAGCACGTGGCTCTATTCACGGCTCAACTACGGCTAGTGGTAGCCTATCTAACACTGCCTAAAGTGCCTGTAATATATGTGGCCCAATATTTGGTATAGATAGGGCCGGTGGTGCTTGCGGTACCTATGGGGCCAGCTGTGCCTATCCCTCAGCTGAAGAATCACTGTGCACCTCGGTGGACGCAGTGTGGCAGGATTGCACTTGCCAAACTCATCGGGGAGGCATCCTACAAAATAAGATAACCACAAATTAATCAAAGTTGTGGAAATAATAATGTGCCCTAAACAAGCCCAGTGTTTAAACTTGGGCTCTGATACCAAATGTCATGCCCACACACACACACACACACAGATAGATATATATATATATATATTCACATGTGGGCATGACATTTTGTATCAAAGTCCAAGTTTAAACACTGGGATTTTTTAGGGCACATTATTATTTCCCTAACTTTCATTAATTTGTGGTTACCTCATTTTTGTAGGATGCCTCCCCGATGAGTTCGGCGAGCGCAATCCCACCACACTGCATCCGCTGAGGTGCACAGTGATTCTTCAGCTGAGGGACAGGCACCAAATGTCATGCCCACATTTCGCATGCGGTCATGATACACAACACATGTGTCATGTCCACATTTGACATGTGGTCATGACACGAAATACAAAAAAATTTTTTTGCATGTCCCTAGGAACCCCCTCGCATGCGTCTCCGTGCTCGGTGGCAATACACGTGAGGCGTAATTACATCAAACATATTCAAGGAAGTGTGCCTTCCTTCGCAATCCCCTGTGTGATGAAAGTCGACTAGGGGAATATGTGACGTGAAACGTGCCACTTCTAGGGTTAGGACATTTCAAAATCTAAACCCTAAGTTTCCTAGGTGAGAAGGCAATTTCATCAGACTCTAATACAAAAATGAAATCAAATAAATAAAATATGAAAAATAAATGGCATGATGGATGCATGATAAGATGGAGTGATAAAAAGAAGGTCAATAAAATGACAAAAATAAAACCCTAAAATCTAGGAAAATTTTGATAGCATAACGCGTTTTCAATAATCGAATTAGAAATTTTAAAATAAAAACTCCAACAAGAACTCAAGGAAAAATTTTAAAATAATAATTAAACTTAAGGAAAAATTAAATATTTTGCCAAGGCCAAATAAATCAACCCTACAATTAAATATTAAAATTCAAAAATAATTAAATGACATAAAAATAAACTTCAAAATTAAGTCTGTTAATAAATATAATTTTGACATTATATTTATTAACTAACTCAAAAATAATAGAAAAAGGGGAAAAATTAAAATACCTTTCCCATAAAATAACAAAACCGATTAAAATTAAAAAATAACATTCGAAGAGATTTCCAACATAACAAATTTAAATTGACAAATTAATTAAAATGGAAGTCCAATTAAATATCTCAAAGGGATAAAACATCCCAAATATAAAACATTCCATTCTCATTCAAAAATTTAAAAAAAAAACACTAAATGAAAACAAAATTAAACCAATTCCCACAAGAAAATAAATAAATTAAAAGGACTTTGAAAAGCAAAAGAGAGGGAGGCACAATCTCCCGTGCACATGGGAGAAAAAGGGAAAATAATTAATTTAGTAAAACTAATTTCCCTCTCACCCTTCAAATGCCCTAAGTTAATATTTTATTATTTTCTCTATGAGAAAACCCTAACATCTTATTCTATTGTTTTGTTTTCTTCTTGCTTTTGTTTCTCCTTTGTTTCCTTTCCTTCTATTTTGTTTGTAGGTTAGAAATAGGAGGCAACCATGGATGGAAGTTTTCTATGGAGGTATACTCCTTATGTATACCCCATAGGGTTTGTGTATATACCTCTTTGATATATATATATATATATATATTGGCATTGAACTAAATCTGACTTTATATAAAAGATTGTGTTTATATAAAGCCACAACTATATATATATATATATATATATTGTTTGCATACCCAGAAGCAAAAGATAGACAGAATGGCTAGACGGAAATGAAGAAGGGTAAAGGGAGTCGAAGTTACCGCTGCCGCTGCCGTGGACTATGGAAAGAGGGTCTACGAAAGGTAAATGGTGTGGGGAGGGGGCCAAGCCCCCACCCACACCCTTAGGTGTGGGTGGGGGCTCGGTCCCCTCCCCACACCCGCGTACTAAGGAGAGATGGGTGGGTGGCGATGAGACCGCCGTCCACCCACAATATTGTCTTTAAAAAAAAAAAAAACTTAACTCTAAAACACAATCCGCCCTTGTTAAAATTCGTTCACTTTCTTGTGTTATTTAATAGCTAAACTTAGTTTATTTAACGTCTGTTATATATAAATATATATGTATATATATATTCACAGTTACATGCATAAGTCTTTTTTTTTGTTAATAACAATAACATTAAAATATATGTATATATATATATTATTCTAACCAAAAATATGTATATATTCATATAATACATATATACATATATATATGTATATAATATATTATATGTACATATATGTACACAAAATGCACAATAGAACATCATAACTAGATTTATGACTTATCAAAACTATTTGGATATGTACAAATTAAATAAATAGATTTACTAAATTTCTTTTTTTTTACAGAATGATTATAACAGAACCACATATTTTCTTTTGATAGCAACTTAAACAAACCAGATCTCTTATATTCCCTTCTTCTAAAAACAAAATCATAACATGAGGGTATAAATTTTCTTTTGTTTTCTAAAATACATTCCAACAGAACTAATCTATTTTTTTTTTCTATTTAAACATCCAACAGAACTCAAAACTACAACATATATATATATATTTGAATGAATTTGATAGCAACTATATATTTTTGAAGTAAAGCGCAGCAACTAAATAAAATTTATTTTGACAAACCTTCCAAAAACTACATAACCACAATAACAAAACAATGAATATATTCTTACAAATACAACAAAGAGTAACTCACATACAAATTCCTTTCACACCCAAACAATAAGGAGTACAAATTTTACAACTCCAACATTAAGGCCTCCAAGGACATGGCTCACAACAGCCATCAAAATAATATTGCAAATGAAAATAATATTGCAAATGAGGCGAAAATGAGCTTATCCAAGCTCCATTTCTCCCACTACAAACTTGTAAGAAGCAAAACAACAAAAAGGGGAACCAAGCCACTATGAAATTCCCTCCTCCCTACCATAGACCCTCAAGTGGGTCACCCCTGAGCTAGGGAGGTAGGAATCACACAGTTGCACACACACACCACAACAAGCAACACAAAAACAACTCAACAATTACCCAAGGATTAACACATAACAAAACTCATGAACATGAGTTTGATGGGGGTAGGGAATGGACCCCTCAACTCAAGAGGCTACTTCAAGATCTCGAATCACCAAGTCTCAAGGCCTTAAGCCAAAACCTCCAAAACACATATCTCCAAATAAATAAAAAACTATCATGGCACTCTTGCCATCAAAATAATTTCAACACCAAGAAAAATTCCTCAAGGCTATAAGTAGCACAAATATGGAGGTGACCTCGAGGAGGTTCACTCTCCCCTATCCCATACAAGTTGAGCCTTACCTCCAAATGGAGGTGCTTTCACCAAACTCCCAACCCACATAAAAATGAAAACAACAAACAACAAAAATCCACAAACACAACATAGATGAAATATGCAAGGGTAAATGGCCATAGCCATGGAGCTTACCTTCAAAAGCCCTAAAAATGGAAGCACATTTGGTGAATAGCTCCAAGCTTCTCCAAATATTCCAATCTCCAAATTTTCTCTAATTCCCCAAAAGAAACTCCAAGAATAGAAAGAAAATCCCAAAATGCAAGAACCCCACACTTCTCAACAAGAGGAGGTAATATAGGCCTTCTAATTTGGCCTTGAGGAATGAGAAGGTGACACTTCCTCTTCCCATGCCACTTGCAGGGGAGAGGAAGTGTGAGGATGACAAGTGTCACCCTCCAATTCCATCCCAATCTTCACCTCATCCACTTGTGCTCTCACACATGTGTGAGAGAACAAGTGGTGAGGTGGCAATCCCCTTCAACCCTCCATGAGGATAAGGGATGCCATATGGCATCCTCTTATTCTCCAAGAGAGCCATCTTCCTCCAAGATGCTCTCACACATGTGTGAGAGTCTTGGAGGGAGATCCCACACACTTGGGAGTCTTGGAGACCTCCCAAGTCTTCTTGGTGCAGGGATCCCCAAACTTTGGGAAGGGTGATGAGTCTTTCCCAAAGCATGACTCATCTCCCACCCTTAGCCATTTCAAAATTCGTCACTTTGACTAAACCTTAGTTTAGAGTGACCACAAGTGAGTTACCCCAAGGTTTAGTTAGTCAAAATTGACCCTAGACCCATGGGTAACCACCTAGGGTAAGTTTTGGGACACTAAGGTTCACCTAGGGAGTCGTAAATTCACTTTAAATGGCCCAAAAATAAAAACAATAACAAGTGGTGTAAAACAATAAAAATATACAACACATGATATAAATCAATTTTACAAAGGGGTACTAGGCCAAAATAATAAAACCACAAGTACTTAAACAACATTCAAAACAAACATGATCCTCATCCTTTTTGGGAATGGATCAGTTTCACAGGGAATAACATATGTGTGAATACTACCTCCAATTTCCCGTGGCCTGGGAATATACTCCTGCACATTTAGATCAAGTGTCAATCATATCATGAATAATCATAGCCAAAGCAACTAGAATTAAATTCATGCTATTGAATTCAACATTAATCATCTACAACATAATTCAAGATTAATCTACATTTTCTATCTAATGTCACATAATCATCATCACATAAAGAACTAGAAATCACATCAATAAACATCATCTAATATATCTCGCAAGTCTAGTCTCAACATAGCATCAAAATATGATCAAATTGAATCACCATATGTCTAATCAATGTCAAATCAAAATTAGGAGATATAATCAAATCTGCATAATGGAACAATAGTCTCTAAAAGTACATGATAATGTCATCAACTGAAATGTAAAATGATCAAACTAAGGAAGGAAAAATAATCGGCCTCACACTTAAGTGGCACTAAAATCGTGTTGTGTTGGGTATTTTGGCACCAAGTGGCTATTATTACTGATATTATTTGTTGTCCATCATCATTTTCCTCACAACACCCTTTGTTATGCTCTTTTGCATTGAGTTTTGGTGAAAAAATTGCCTATTTTGACATATTTTCACTATATTTTGACTTGGCGTTATCTTGGATTTGCATCAAGAGTGTGTTGAGAGTTATTAGATTTTTGTTTTGGACTGATATCAGACATATAACTTGCTGCCCTCAATCAAAATCCTTACAACATCCTTTGTTTCATTCATTGGCATTGAAAAAGTACCAAAAATCAAGCATTTTTACATGTATTTTGCATTTATGGATTCTGCTAAGGACACATATTTAGAAGACTTACATGAGTACATTGTCAACTATGATAATTTTTGCAAGTTCACTGACAAATATCCCCAAGTCTTGCATCAAATCACATACATCTATGGCATTGACATAACCAATAGTGCTACATGTGATATTCTTTAATCAATAGCCTACTTTGATAACTTTCGTGATACTATGGATATTTTTCCTTAAATCATGGAGAATCTCAAAAGTTTTATAGCTAAAAACAATCATGGGGAAAGTAGTGGTGACAACTTTACTCCCACTCTCCCTTCGTTTCATGATGATATAATGCAAATCCTTTCTGAGATCTATGAGAATGAAGTAGCAATGGGTGATCTATCAAACAAAGATACATGTCCCATAATAAACCCACTTGGTGAGGATATATTGGCACAAGAAAAAGATATCATCAATACATTTCTCCACACTACTTTGCCATCCCTTCCTGCTCTCCCTAATCAGGATGAAGCTTTGGATGATGCATATTCTCTTTGTGACTATTTGCTTGAATCTAATGATAATTTGCCACCTGATGTTCAAGAACTCCTCAATTACATTCTAAATAAGAAATCAGATCATGAACTATCACCTACTTTGGAAAGCAATGAAATCCTACATGTTGTGGAAGAATAAGCTATCCCTTTGACACAAGCCATTCCATCACCCTATATAGGGACTGAAATGGGTAACTTTTGGATGCCTCCACAAGCTCATTTAAATGATATTTAAAATGCTCCTATAGCTAACACAAACAATGACAACATCCCCTCTCAACCATCATTAAGAGAAACATTTCCTACACAATTACCATCGCACACTCATGAACATATGGAAGAGAGAAGAAATGGCAATGCCTTAACCATTAAGATAAAGATCAAGATTCACGATAATGTCTAGCCCGAAAGGGGCCCTACAGGTAAGTATCTTTAATCTTTTATTTCTCTTGTGATGTGCTTCCCCCGTGATGTGTTATATGTTGTTTAGGCTTCTTGGGATGACCTCAGATTCTCTCGTAAGGTTCGGGATACCAGGAGACCGCCTCTGTTGTGACCTTCTTCTAAGTTGCCTCTCTGATTTCATTGTTGAGTGTTGTGTCTTATAGACACAACGTCATGGTTGATGACCTGGGGGCACCCTCCTATGTGATTCTCCCTAAGAGACTTGTTTCTCCTCTCTTATTTATTGTTTCCCTTCCTCTAGTGTTTCCATCTAGCGAGCAGATGATGACATAATGCGAACCTAGTGTCCCTTTCGAGAGAAATAAAAAAATGGACTTAGTTCCTAATATGACGATGTGGTTATATATCTTATCCGACGCTTGGCTAGTGGAAGTACTCATGCTTTCCATGTAGTGAATTTAATGATGTTTAGATATCACATTTACAAACCTTAACAATACTACTACTCCGTGCACCTTTGTTTGCCTTTGAATCTAGCCTTGGCAGTACTCGATTCAGAGAGCTCCATGATATAGCCCCTGGTTATCCTCAAACTCTGAATTCATTGTATAACCTTGGATCTTTGTGTAATTAATCATATGCATTGATGTTGTTGTTTATCATGATGTTGTAGACACTAACATGTTTCTTGTGGCAATGTGTTTGTGGGGACATTTGGCGATCGTAAAGTACATGTCACCTCCAAGGGGCATGGGCTTTGTGAAAGTTGATGTTCCCTTGCGTGTTTTATTCCTACCTTAACGTGATTGATATCGATAACTGATATCAACCACCTTAAGGTGGGGGCATATATAAGGTAAGATGGTTGTTATAGATGTTAGCAATGTGTTTGACCTCAGATGCAGAGACTTGCGCCCCAAAGTAGTGCATCGTGCATCTTGAGCTTGTTTGCAATAAATAAATCAATCATGTAAGCCCTCTGTGGAGTCAAGATATCATGCATATCCTTTTTCTTAAGCCCTCTGTAGAGGTGAGGATGGTGTATTTCTCAAAGCAGATTGCATCATCCTGTCATTTTCAAAAGTCCTCTACGGAGGCAGGGATCGATTATGTGACTAACTCAACCCTTAAGCGTGTCTTCGGTGATTGTTGTGGCAAAGCCCAATCATCGGTGTGTGCCTATAATGTGCTTGTAATGTGCCTAAGATGGTGTTGGACCTAGAAATAGGTACACTCCATTGCTTGTCTACCATATTTTCTCTGTGTCTTCAAGTGTGTGTGTTCTGGCGTGCTTGTTTTGTGTGGTGTGTTTGTTGCCCCATATGCAGAGACCAGCGCCTTTAGGTAATGCTTCCTACATTTTCAGAGGTTTTGTGTGTAGTGCATGTGTGTTGCCCCATTTATATAGAGACCTGCGCCTTAAGGTAGTGCATCCTGTATTATGGGAGGTTTGTTTACTTTCCAGTACTTGCATTTGCATTTCATATATATGAGAAAAAGAAAAGAAAAGATATCATTTCTGTCTTCCATGCATTAATGTGTCTTCTATGCATTGGTTGTCTTCTCCATGCTCTACATGACTGTAACTATCTTCTCTGTCTTATATGAGATTGGCATGTCTTCTCCATGCTTGGTGTGTTTGTTGTGTTTGTGACCTTACTTTAATGCATGTATTGGCCTCACATTTATACATACATTAAAGTGGGGGCTAAATGTAATGTTGGAAAATGTCCCCTTGGGGGATTTTCCCTCATAAGGTTTAGCTCCCGGGTCTTTAGAGTGCATTTAGGACATTTTAGTTTGAATGTTTTGGCATCCCGATGGAATGAGGCCTAGGTTTCATGGCAAATTGGACCTAGGTGAACCCATTGAGCTGTACCCTGCCCAAAATAGGGGGGAAGGACTTGGGCACCCACTCCCAGTCCTGCCCTATTTTGGGGTAGACCTAATTTTTGGGTGTCAGTTTATGACCATTATTTGGTTATTTTGCCAACACGGTAAAGTTTGATTTTTAAAATCTTGGCGAGAGTGCTTGTAGTTGCATATATAAGCAAGCTTAGGCATTCATTTGTAAACTATATTTTCAATTAGATAATTACTAGCAAGCTATTGTGTTCTCAAGGTGATTCAAGGCTTCTATTGTGTTACAAGAGCAGACTTGTATGTTTTGTGTGTTGATATTTGCATATTTGAGCATCAATCTCCTCATGGCATGAAGAGGATCTTCCTCCATGAGAGCTTCACTACAAGGTGACATAATATTGTGTTTTCATCATTGATTCCTTTGGTTTTTGCCTCTGCCTCACAAGGGCATGCACTCTTTTATTTGACAACGGTGTTTGGAGACTTAAGTGTCCTCTAGGGCTTGACTGAGGCAAGCCTTTAAACACCACAACCCCCAAACCAAGTCTTGTGATTACAGGTTACAAGTGTCGCATTTGGGAAAACTGGAGTTGCAAGAAGGATTGACAGGCATCAAGGATTCAGGATCTGAAGAAAAGTCAGACAAATGAGCACTTCCAGGACTTGGGCACTCGCTCCAGTGTCCTCCATAGATAGCTCTCCGAAAATAGAAGTTAAAGGGCTGATCAGTGTCGGAAGGAGGTCCAGATTCCATGAAAAAGTAGGTACCTTGGACTTGGGCGGCCACTCCAGTGTCCCCAACTATTCCGCTTTGAAACCCTGAAAAAAGATATTTTGTGATTTGATATTTTATTTCTGTCTGCAAGAGTTTTTTCCTTCTTTCATCAATGTGTTTCTGTATTTGCATAATTAGGGTTTTAATGGTTAATTGGACATAAGAGAAGGAAAATTAATGATTAAATTCCCTAATCTAAGTTTCCCTACATTTGCAAGTGGCCTAGGGTATGATAGTGCTCATCACTTGACCCTAGATCCTTGAATGTAAGGTGGAAAGGAGGATTTAAGCATCTAAGCATTAGAATATTAACAAATCCAATTTTCGCCTAAACAATATGTATATACAAACAAATGTATGTATATATACATACATATATATGTATATAGATACATATATGCATAAACATATATATGTATGTATATGTACACACACATATAACTTTCAATCCATGTATCATTTTTCAAATCAAAAAACTTCAAGGGAATATTATATGCTTCATTTTGCATATGTTTTAAAAATAATGAATTTTATTTTTTTTAACCATGTTAGGATTGATGGAAAATTTCTCATTAATGTTCAAAGTTGACACTAAAAATTAATAACTATATTTATTTTTAAAAAATAACAATATCTAGCACATCTACAAATGTGTCATTTGCATTCAATAAGGTTTTATTACAATTTTTTTTTTTTTCCAAAAAAGGGAAGGACAAAATAACCACTACTCTATGTTTCACTATTTTTTTGTTAGAAATGAAGGCAAACCACTACAATATAGAAATATGAAATGATATCAAGCAAATATAAAATTTAATCTATAAAATGGCAAATAGAGATTAAAGCATGTAAAATTAGCATCAAATAAAATCAACAAACACATAAGAATCTCACAACATAGTGTTTATGTGGAGAAAACCCTTCCATGTAAAAAAACTACCAAAAAAGAGAACAAGTTGTATTAGCTTGAAAAAGATTACAATACATTCACTTCTTTAATCCTACATCCAATCTAACTACACTTGTGTAAATATGAACTTTCAACTCATACTCTACACTCCTCAAGCTTATATTAAATAGAAAATGCAAGCTACATAAGAGTACATAGAATGTGGTACCCAACACAGGAAAAATCCAAAGCCATAGTTGGGGTTCATTTACTCAACAGGCTATTATTAGCCTCTTATAGTTGTCATAATCCTCTTACAAACATATGACACCTAAGGTATGCAAATCCCAAAACCTAGCTTGAAAATAGTCAACAACAAGCTAAAAATTGCTTCTTACACCTTCGTACAGATTGTCATAATATGCTATACAAAGATGGTCCAATAATATTTGATTCCTTACATGTAAGACACTAATGATAGAAGATGCTCTTAAGTCTATCATAATTCAATTTTAAACTTCGACACCCATCTTTCACCTGTAGTAACTCCTAAGATAAAACTTACTTTTTTATCATCACTATAAATAAATATTTGTTGCTTTCAATAGAACCTTCATCCCATATGAATGAATTTACAAATAATATCAAGAAAAAATAAATACATAGGATTTACATGGTTGATGGCACCTTAATCCTAAAATTCTCCCACTTGACATCATACATTGTAAATACATCCATCAAAAAACATAAATCAATGAAGTACAAGATACGAGGCCTATAGCCTCCATGTTACTGTTATACTATTTTGCCCTCTTGGCCAAATAGTCTAAGATCTATGAAATCCTATTGTTTTCACCCTCTGGATTGCTAGGCAAAACTACCCAAATTGACTAAGTCCCAAAATCTTGAGTTTGCCTTATGTTTTCAATAGTTTCAAAGTTTGAAGTTCTTATCTTCAGTGTTCAATCCTTATTGTCTCCGAACTCTGCTCCTTTGCCTTCAAGCCGCCTAAGTATTCAATGTTTTTTGGAGGTTGGAGTTTAGACCTTCCCTCTTCTCCCTTCCGTTCTTTGGAAGAAGAAGGCTAGAAGTCCCGAGGGCCAAACTCTGACCCTTTTCTTTGTAAAAGCAGCTAAGTGTTTTTTGCATCAGAGTTCAGCGTTTTCCCCTTCCCTTTTCCTTTCCTTTTGAAATCTGGAAGGTGAAAAGCCCAAACCCCAAGTCCTGACAGACATGTGGCTGTGATATCAGCATGCCACCTGATCATGCTCATTTTTTGTAGAGGTTTCTTCCTTCGTTGGGCCTTGTCTTTGCTCCCCGTAGAGCCACAAGGTTGCCACCTGGTGGTGAAGTCATCAAGGAAGAGGGAGGGCCGGGGAACTTCTAAGGTGTGCCACGTGTCGGCACGAAACAAGTTCTAAGATGAACGAAGACAATGATTTCAAGAATTTTACACATTGTTGACACGTGTCCAAGTTGGCAACTTCAAAAATGTTCTAAGTGTTTTGTGCTTCAGACTTTGGACTTTCATCTTTCTTTCTTCCTTCTTTGGGAAGCTAGATGACGAAAGGGTTGAAGCCCATCTTTTTCCGCAGCTTTTAAGCATGTGCTTAAGGGGAGGCTACCGATAGCGACAGGTGTCAACTCTGTGCTCTTTTGAAAATTTAAGGAACAAAACCTCCTCCCGATATGCGCAAAGGCTCCACATGGCAGGTGTTGGGTTTCAAAGGCATGAATCTTCTAAGTAAAAGGTAGAGCTTGGGGTTTTCGCCTTCCTCCTTTCTTCTGCAAGTGATAGGGAGAAATGCTCGATCCCCAACCTTCAAAACTCCAACGGCTCTCTCTTCTACTATGTGAAACATGATTTCACGGCTCAACAACCCTCTTGGTTGCTATAAATGCATTTTTAGAGCCCATTTGCATCTGAGAAATAGATTTCTCACCTTCCCATGCCAATGTCCTCATTCGCATTAAATTCTTGTACTCAGGGCATGGGCAGACCTCCTATTTTAGCAGAATTCCCAGGTAGAGCCATGTGGGCATGTTCCAAGGATGTTAAAATGAGTTTATTGCAACATGGGTGATGGTTCTTGCTTGTTGACCACTCTTCCTCTCTTCCATGGTTGCTACAGTGTGATTTCAAAAGCTATATATGCATGTTTCAAAGATGTAAAGTGTGGTTGGTTATTGTTGTGGGATATTATGCTGCCAAACTTTTTGTTGTCATAGGTCTTGTAATGCAATTGCAAGAACCAGTAGAATTTGATGCATTGTGCCTGTAGCTAGGCCTTTGATGTCTTCTTTTGTGGTTCACCAATGAATGTAATCGATTACTTTGTATCTATTTCTGTTGCATATTGTTTTGCTTTGTAATGGTTATTTAACCTCTATGATCAATATAAACTGAATATTACCTCCCTCATTGTTCTTGCACTGTGTTTATTTGATAGATCTAAACTATGTTTTGTAGATAAAATGGTCCCTTCCATAGTTGTGTCTTTCTGCCCTAACCTTTGTTTGAACCTGCATGAGTCTGTGTGATTTCCCTTCAACTTTGAGATCGTTACTGTGTTATGTCAGTGCAATCCAACACACACTAAATCTTGGTGCATCACATTTTCCCTTTTTGATTCCCTCTTCCCCTTTTCCCTGGTGATCATTAGTGTAGGTTTAGTTAAGTTCTCTAAGCCTTAAGCTTAGAAAGAGGAACCAACCTTCTCTGGAGGTCTGATATCAAAATCACAAGGTTCTACACCTTGAGATCATTCCCATTGTGTCATTACAATGCTTGGAGGTCTCCAAGTAGGGTGCAATTCTATGTGACAACAGTTTCTGACACACTTGGTGGGACCAACTTGATGAGCTTTATCATTCATTGAAGGATCTAGTGTGTTTTTCAATGCATCTTGCCATTTGGGGTAGTCTTCTTCAACACCATGGTGACTCTACTGAACAAATCTACTGGTGCAACCAATCCAAGCACTTAAAGAACTCCAAGGTTTAGGATTTTGGTGGTTTTCCTAGTCTATTCTATTTTTAGAAGCATCTCAAATCACCTGGTGACTCTCTTATGATATGTTTCCAGTCTCTAAGTAGACCTAATACCCTTATTTTCAAAGAATATTTTGATACATTTCTACTTTTCAATGCTCTACTATGTCAAGCCATTATGGAAGTCATGGCCTTATCCCTTCATCTAGAATAGGCTTCCATATACCCAACATAACATTCACACCACTGTCATGGCCCTACCAAGACATAGACCCTTTGTGGCCTTTAATGGTGGAAGTCCTCTTAACCTTGCACAATATGATGACATCCCAGTTCCATCTCTGAGGGCTATTCCCTTTTTCACTAGTGAAAACTCCACCACCCCTACTGAACACATTCAAGACATTACTAGTGTCTATTCGGTCCACCATGTCACTACTAACAATGTGGTTGTGAGACTCTTGACCTCTTCTTTCAAAGGAAAAGCTCTCTAGTTGTACAGGGAGTTACTTAAAAATTCAATTCATGAATGGGATGATTAGGGGGCAAGGCTCTGTTGACATTTCTTCTGAATCAGCATTAGGGTTTGCCACTTCTAATGCACAGGCAGATTCAGGCCAACTGAATACAGGAGGTTGCGTGAGCTCCTCCCCTTCACTTCTGGTTCTGCCGCACCAAGGGGGGTATCCCTATAACTTAAGATGTAACCTTGACTAGCTCAAAGATAGAAAGATCTAACTTGACAACAACAGGCAGAATACTCTCATGTATGGACCAAGATCTGCATGATAGATCACAAGGCTGGCAACATTCTTGGACATGATGTCTGGTTGAGTATGAGAGTATGCAGGGGGTTCCTAATCCTACTCCTACAACTAACAGGTGGAGGTATGAAATGTTTTGATATGAATTTGGATGCAAAGCTGGACATGGTGTATAACACAAGAACACAGCATGATCGGTGCCTATCCAGGGCTTGGAGTCGATAGACATACACCTGTGAATGATTAGCATGAATAGCTAAAACTGGATTTCAGGGGGATACACATGATATCTGCCTTACAGATATCTCCCAATGAAGAGTGTTGAGCTATCTCTACTTATGGCATCCCTACTGCAGTATACCCTTCCCAATGTTCAACCTGAAAACAGTTTAATCTGCCCCTTGAGCAGAGGTTAAAAGATCAGACATTCAACATAGGAATTCTATGCTCTAGAATCTAAACATAAGCAAACATCCAGATCCATAAGTAGGATACATGCAATACTGGAGACAGAATTAACACAACACATGCTAAGATAGCATTACTCATACAAGATCAACCATGAAATCAGTGGATTCATGCCAAGTCCTACAACAGGAGATACATAAACTCACAAGAAAACTGTACAGAGCAACCAGATCAGCTGGTTATGGATTATAGAGCCAAAAATCTACAACTTTCAACAACCTTTGAATGAATAACATCGTCTGCATTATATAGCAGGAGGATGTATTCAGCATTAACTACCAGGTTGACCAAAACTCCTGCCAGATATACAGTATGATAAAAATGGCGCTCAAACACATTAATGCAGCAGGTAGGGGAGGAGACAGGAAGATATCTCGAGCCTTGCGCCGCCGCCTCGGGTCCAGATCTTCAATTAGGTACTACATCCGTCCACGCCATCGCCCATACCTCTGCAACAATCGCCATTGATGGCGCACCAACCCGCGGCCTTGGGAAGATCATCAAATCTGCAATCGCAACCATTTCCCGCCGAGATTCATCATCATGATATTTGAAAATGCAGGATATCAATATCCCACATGCACCCCACGATGACCTCAATAACACTTTATATATTAGGTCATGAGCATATATCATGTCGGTGCTTTTGCTCCTGACGACACTAGTATAGACTTCATCATCATCATCCTCCAGCAGCATGATATCCTGTTGTTCGAAATATCACCCTGACGTCATCATGATATTTGAAATATAACCTTCATGATAATCGGCACAACCGGATCCATCGGAGGAACATCCTCCTGCTGAGCTTATACCAAAAGTCTGGCCGATGAACATCCTGATGACGTCATCATCATATCCTGCTGACGTCATCATCATATCTGCCTACTGCGCACCTCCTCATATCCGGATGACGTCATCATCATGTTTGCAAATATCGGGAGATCTCCTCAAGATGATCAGTGTTAGAAATATGACCCCCCCCGGACCTTGATGATGTCATCATCATATTAACATCATCATGATATTCGGAAGACAACCGGATATTTGGAAATATCCTCCTGATGCACAAATATCAGGTTGCACTGTAGCTCCACTATAAGATCGGGGCGATAACTGAATATGATGATGCTGCTTGAAAAGATCACCCCCAGTAGATAATGCGCGAAGCCAGCAGGCGGATATCTCCTTGATATCAGCATCATCATGATGCTGGAACAAACATACTCGAGTGATATGAAAATATCACCTCCTCCTTCGGAAATATCATGATGCAGATAGGCAGAAAGAACCGGATATCACCCTGATAAAAAAAAAATGACGTCAGCATCATCAGGATGAGAAACAAAGAACAAGGTGATACAACATCATCAGGATGATATTGACCAAGATCATCCTGACGTTCAAAATATGATGACCCTGGTGAATATCGGGTCGCACTTAGAACTCTTCATCAACATCATCAGGATGATCATAACCAAGATCACCCGATGATAGAAATATCACCCCGGCGAGATATCATGAAGGCAGAAAATATGATGACCCCCGCAAGCAGCAGGATGATAAAAGGAAATATGATGATGATGACGACGACCCTTAGGAAAAAACAAGTTCGGTCGAAACAACTCAAAGAATAAGCAACATCATCATCATGCTTGGGCAAGGTGATAAATGGAAGATCACCGGAGACTTTGAAAAATCACCCTCGCAAGCAGATAAGGGGGCACTGTAGCTCGTCAGCATCATCAGGATAAAAAACTGAACATCACCCGATGTGAAATATGATGATGACGATGAGAAACCGGTCGACGGAGAACATGATGATGCTGACCTGCATGGAAACAAACATGATGATGATGACCTCCTCCTCATGAAAATATGATGATGCAGCTGAAAACTGCTGAGGAGGTCCAACACATGGAGCATTTTTTGGATACTTAGGGAGAGTGCCTGAATGAAAATTTTTCAAAAAACCACCAGTCAATTCAGGCGCTAACAGGCTCTATCAGCATTTTGAAGATAAGAGTGATCATTTGTCCATGATAGAGAAAATAACCACTATTAAAAGGTCTCCTTATGAATACATGGTGGATTTTAATTTCAGATTTCAAAAAACTTGGTATAGAATTCCACCACTAGTGAGGCATACCCCTAATGTTGCCTTCTTGTATTATTTGAGATCCCTGAACAATGATATTGTTGTCATGATTCAGTCTCTAGGAGGGGATGTGTTACCTGATGCCTATGAGGTAGCTATTAGGGAAGAAAAGTGTTTAATTCTAGATAGAAAGATTGCTCCCAAACCTCCAATGCCATTATTTCTAAAAACCCCAATCATGCAGCCAATTATGGCACCAATCCCTACAACTAACGTGCCATACCAATCTCCCAATCAGCCCTATCAGTTTAACAGGCAACTTTGTCAGGGGAAATTTCAAAGATAGAACTAGCTAAGCCATGTTAGGCCCCTAAGCTCCATAAACTCAGAGGCTACAAGTATATCAGGTCTGCTTGTTCCAACTCAAAGCAGCTCAACTCAAGGCTATGAGCAGCACCATCCATGCAACCCTTTAGCAGTCCCAAAACAAAAGACTGGACCTAGCCAGTAGGCTATGGTGGAACAAGGGCAAATGCATGCTAAATGTGTGTTTCTAAATTGGCAAATGGATGATGATGCCCTACTTCATGAACTACCTGGTTACATTGAAAAAGAAGAAGACATGTAGGTGACAATGGACACACAACATAGGAGTAGTGAAAATGATGGGAAATTGTTGTAGGTTGAGGCCAGACAAAGTAGTGAAGTTCTAACCCATGGGGAAGAGCATATAAGTAGTCCTATACTAAAGAGTGTAGAACACATGGAGCAGGCTCATTTTTGGGATGAACTTGATGTTTTCTTCTTAAACTTGGATAGTAAATTAGTACTTCTAGATGACATAAATCCTAAGTTGTTTGAGCAGATTGAGGAGGTAGTCATTCCTCCAATTGACACACAAAGATCAGAGCATTCAGACCAGCAACATCAAGAGCTAGAATTAGAGCAGAGGCATGTTATTTCAAAGGGATGCCCTATAAGGCATTTGGCCCAACTGGGGACATATCATGAGGAGTCACCTCTTTTCATGCTTACTCCTGAGCATGAAGTTGAACATCAAAATAAGTGGGATCAGCCCATTTATCCACTTCTAGGCAGTTGCATCAACAATTAGTTCAAGTGGGTAAGTGAGTTTGTCCTCTTTTTGGGGGAAGTGTTTTATCAATTTGTTGTATGCCCATCCCTCCCCCACCTCTTGTTAGTTTCCCATGAGCATGAGAAACATTGTAAATTGTTGAGAAAGGGCAGTTATTTTGAAGAGCCGGTTAATGGATTTGTTTAAGTTCAGTTCTAGTTGATTAGTTTAGGTGTAGGTTAGTTTCATTTCTATTTTAGGTTTCCTTTTAATAAGTGCCCTTGCACTTTTCTACATTCTCATTAGGAGGATTCTTGCCTTGTTTGTTTTTCCTTATCTTGATTCGCGGAGGCAGTGTTCGGTTTTGTGTTGGTTTGGCCAACCCTTGTTCTCGTTGTTGTGCTCTTTGACTCTGTACCCAATGGATTGATAAGGCCTATAGATGATAGTGTTTAGGTAGGCAAACACCCCTACAAAGTCACCAAAATGTTATATTATTTTGCCCTCCTGGCCAAATAGTCTAAGATCTATGAAATCCTATTGTTTTCACCCTCTAGAATGCTAGGAAAAACTACCCAAATTGACTAAGTCCCAAAATCCTACATTTGCCTTATGTTTTCAAAAGTTTCAAAGTTCATAGTTCTTATCTTTAGCATTCCATCCTTATCGTCTCCAAACTCCGCTCCTTTACCTTCAAGTCGCCTAAGCAAATTCAATGTTTTTCAAAGGTCAGAGTTCAAATCTTCCCTCTTCTCCCTTCCTTTCTTTGGAAGGAGAAGGCTGGAAGGCCCGAGGGCCGAACTCTGACCCTTTCCTTTATAAAAGTGGCTAAGTGTTTTTTGCGTCAAAGTTCAGTGTTTTCCCCTTCCCTTTTCCTTTCCTTTTGGAAGAAAGAAAGTGAAAAGATCGAACCCTGACACCTGGTAGAAACATGGCCATGATATCAGCGTGCCACCTCATCATGCTCATTTTTTGTAGAGGTTTCTTCCTTTACCGGGCCTTGTCTTTGTTCCCCACAGAGCCACGAGGTTGCCACCTGGAGGTGAAGTCATCAAGGAAGGCGAAGGGCTAGGGAACTTCTAAGGTGTGCCACATGTCGGCACGGTGCAAGTTCTAAGATGAACGAATACAATGCTTTCAAGAATTTTGTGTGTTGTCACAATGTGTCCTGGTTGGAAACTTCAAAAATATTCTAAGTGTTCAGTTCTTCAAACTTTGGACTTTCATCTTTATTTCTTCCTTCCTTCGGAAGTCAGAGGACGAAAGGCCCAACAGGCCTCGAAGCCTCTCTCCAGCCAAAGATTTTATGAACATGCTTAAGTGGAGGCCGCCGATACTGATAGGTGTCGGCTCTGCACTCTTTTGAAAATTTAAGGAACAAAACCTCCTCCGGACATGTGCGAAGGCTCCACGTGGCAGGTGTTAGGTTTTAAAGGCATGAATCTTCTAAGTAAAAGGCAGAGCATAAGGTTTTCACCTTCCTCCTTTCTTCTGCAAGTGATAGGGAGAAATGATCAAGCCCTGACCTTTGAAACTTTGATGGCTCACGCTTCTACTGTGCAAAATGTGATTTGATGGCTTAGAAACCCTCCTGATCACCATAAATACATTTTTAGAGCTCGTTTGCATGTGAGAAATGGATTTCCCACCTTCCCATGCCAATGTCCTCATCTGTATTAAATTCTTGTACTCAGGGCATGGGCGTGTTAGATTTAGGGCAGACAAATGAGAGGGGGGTGAATCAGTTGTCCAAAACTTTGTTCCAATTAAACACTTAAATCCACTTTGTAATTCAGCAGCATAATGATAAATTAATCATGGAAACATAATACATTAAATCAAGAGCAGAAACACATTAACACACAGGACACCAAGATTTTGATGTGAAAAACCTGGTTAAGGGAAAAACCACGGGGTGATTAACCCAAGATTGTATTCTCTGTTAGAAGAATAGAAAGAACAAATGGCACATGCCAATTAGGGCTCATTGCCTACAAGAGACACACTGTCTACAAAATAATAAGTATTACATACATGAATTGGAGAATAGCATCTTCACCATGCTTGAATCAGTTCCATTTAAGTCCAATACTTCTACTCTACCTTTCACTCTTCTCCTCGCTACCACACTCACATCTCCACAAGACACTCTTTGAAATGACTTTACAACTCTGTATATATACAAGATATCAACTTAGGAATAATCATCTAAGTCATCAAACATCTATAGGATCATCCGCAAGATGTGCAACTCATCCGGTCGGCCAGTCTCAGGAAGAACACCATCATTCGGAAGTTATTCTTCAATTGTGAGCTCCAACTCCAATGCGGACCACCAATACAAACTGGACATGATCCAAAGACCTCCACAAGATTACCTGAATCACCAAGAACATCCACACTTCATCTGCTTACTAAAATCCTTCTCTCCTTCATCCGGAACCTCAAGAACATAGTCTATCATTACTGTCACAAAGGAATAGATTCTTGCAAACCTTCAAACCACAAACCAATCAAGTTGACACTTCACAAAGACTTCCTCAACACTCCCTCAAATCCACAGAATAGGATAATGCATTTCCGGATCTCACTGGACCTATCTGTATCACTCTGTCTCCTCTGAACACCTACCGGAACTGATTTTACTTGAGTAGCCACAACTTCTTCAGATCTACATGTGGACCTTTGAAATCTTTATTGGATCACCTTAAGACACATATCTACAAACCCTTTGAACCGCATCCTCTGATCCTCATCTTAGCTTGAACTTTTACCTTACTATCTTCACTGTTCTTCACTGTTCCTGATATGACCAATTTTCTCAATATTCTCAGTAAACAGTTCATCCAATCCTTATCATTAATGTAACAGCAGTATGTTGACATCAATGACAACACCAGTTAGGCCCATACTTGGAACAATCTCCCCCTTTGTCATTGATGGCAACATATGATGTGAAAAACTGGCCACAACTTCTTCAGATCTTCATGTGGACCTTTGAAATCTTTATTGGATCACCTTAAGACATATCTACAAACCCTTTGAACCGCATCCTCTGATCCTCATCTTAGCTTGAACTTTTACCTTACTATCTTCACTGTTCTTCACTGTTCCTGATATGACCAATTTTCTCAATATCCTCAGTAAACAGTTCATCCAATCCTTATCATTAATGTAATAGTAGTATGTTGACATCAATGACAACACCAGTTAGGCTCATACTTGCAACTCCAACACTTCAGAATCATACCAGCTACTCCCCTTGAGTGGCAGCTCCCCATCATCAATCTAGACCACAAGATATGACTGTGATATCTACCAGACTGATGCACTCCAATGCACCTTAGTTCATTATCAGAGGGGTAGTAACCCCTAACTTCTCCCTGAGATACTCAAAAGAGTCCTTAGGTAGAGGTTTAGTAAAGATGTCTGCAACCTGATCCTTGGAAGGCACAAACTTCAATCTGACTTCATTCTTGTTCACTTGCTCTCTCAAAAAGTGAAACTTGATGGATATATGTTTAGTCTTTGAATGCAACACCAGATTCTTAGATATGTTTATTGCACTTGAATTATCACAGAAGATTGTGATAGGCTCCTCATACTCCACTCTTATGTCTCTTAGCATTTACTTCATCCACAAAACTTGAGTGCAATTACCTCCTGCTACAATAGATTCTTCTTCTGTAGTGGACAGAGATATTGCCTCTTGTTTCTTGTTCAGCCAAGAAACCAATCTCTTCCCTAAAAAGAATGCTACACCACTGGTACTCTTCCGGTCATCCACATCTCCTATGCAATCCGCATTTGTATATGCATGAAGAGAGAAATCATGACCTCTGGGATACCACAATCTATACTCAACTATCCCTTTTAGATATCTAAAAATCCTCTTGATTGCCATGACATGAGATTCTCTAGGATCAGCTTGAAATCTAGCAACAAGACCCACAACATTCATAATGTCAGGTCTAGTTTGAGTGAGATACAACAATCCTCCAATCATTGACCTGTACTTTTTCTGATCAGCCTTAGGAGAGTCATCATCTTTGCCCAATTTACATCTGGTTGCCATGGGAGTATTCATTGGTTTTGAGTCTTCCATCCCAAATTTCTTCAACAATTCTTTCACATATTTGGTCTGAGAAATGAAGATTCCTTTCTTTGTTTGAGTGATTTGAAGACCCAAGAAGAAATTCATTTCCCCAAGCATGGACATCTCAAATTCACTTTTCATTTGATTTGCAAAAGTTTTACACATACTATCTCTTCCTCCAAAAATGATATCATCAACAAAGACTTCAACAATCAAGATGTTTTCATGATCAATTTTGAAATACAAATTACTGTCAGCAGTACCTTTGTTGAAACCAATCTTGAAAAGATGCTTATCCAATATCTCATACCAAGCTCTTGGAGCTTGCTTCAGTCCATACAGTGCTTTCTTCAACTTGCAGACCATATCACCATGATCAGACAATTGAAATCCATCCAGTTGCTCAATGTATACTTCTTCTTCCAAGTCACCATTCAGGAAGGTAGACTTGACATCCATCTAATATACTTTGAAATCCTTGAAAGTAGCAAAAGCAATAAATAGTCTAACTGCTTCAATTCTTGCCACCGGAGCAAAAGTTTCTTCAAAATCAACTCCTTCTATTTGAGAATAACTCTTGCACACCAGTCTGGCTTTATTTCTGATTACTTCACCAACTTCATTCAGTTTGTTCCAGAAGACTCATTTTGTTCCAATCACATTCTTGTTTCTAGGTCTGGGAACAAGATCCCAGGTGTGATTTTTCTCAATTTGCATCAGCTCTTCCTCCATTGCTTTAGTCCAATTTTCATCATTGCAAGCTTCATTCACTATCTTAGGTTCAATCTTTGAAATCAAACAATACTCATCTGAATCTTGAGCAATTCTCCTTCTTGTTTGTACACCTTTGCTTTTATCACCTATGATCTGATCTTCAGAGTGGTTCAGTCTTACATACCTGGGAACTTTGGGAGTTTCTTGCACTTCTAATTCTTGATCAGGCTCATTGAAACTCATCTCTTCTTCTTGATTTACCAGATCAGTTTGAATCTGAATTACAGAAGGGGCTTGGGCTCCTTGAATCAGAACACCATTCTGATCATCTTCATCATATTCATAAAACCTTGAGGGTTTTTCAATTCCTTCAACCTTCACATTTGTACTTTCTATAATCTTTCTCAGTCTCTTGTTATAACACCGGTAAGCTTTGCTTTGAGTAGAGTAACCCAAGCATATTCCTTCATCACTTCTAGAATCAAACTTACCTAGATCTTCATCTCTTTTGATGTAACATTTGCTATCAAAGACTTTGAAATACCTCACAGTAGGAGTGATGCCAAACCAAAGTTCATAAGGAGTCTTACCGGTATTGCTTCTGATTTGAACTTGATTGAGAGTATAGACTGCAGTGCTGATAGCTTCTCTCTAATAGATCTAAGGAACATTAGATTCCATCATCACAGTCCTAGAAGCTTCCTAGATGGTTCGGTTTTTTCTTTCCACTACTCCATTCTAGAGTCCTAGGAGCAGACAACTATCTTTTTATTCCATGTTTCTCACAGAATTCAATGAACTCATCATATGTGAATTCTCCACCTCTATCAGACCTCAAACATTTTAATTTTAATCCAGTTTCATTTTCTACCATAGCCTTGAATATTTTGAATTTCTCAAGAGCTTCTAATTTCTCTTTCAGAAAAGTTACCCACATCATCCGGGAGTAGTCATCAATTAATAGCATTAAGTATCTATCACCTTGCACACTTCTGATTCTTTCTGGACCACATAAATCAGTATGAACTAAGTCCAATAATCTGGTAGAAGACTGCTCCTTGCTTTTGAATGAGACTCTACTTGTTTCCCCAACTGACATTCTTTGCACAAACTATTTGTAGGTTTCACCAATTTTGGAAGATCTCTTACAGCCTGAGTATTGCTTATCATGATGATATTATCAAAATTCACATGACACATCCTCCTATGCCATAACCAACTCTAATCAATTTGCACAAATAGATAATTTTTACCAGTACCAACTAAATGGAAGATATTACCTTTTGTTTGAGTACCAGATGCAATCTCTGTTCTGAAACTTTCAAAGATCTTGCATTTTCCATTCTTGAATCGGAGATCATAGCCTTTCTCCACAAACTGTCCAACACTAAGAAGATTGTGCTTCAATCCTTTAACATACAGTACATTACCGGTTTTGTTCCTCCATCAAAAGAAATAGTTCCTCTACCTCTGATTCTACCAGCAGAATTATCACCAAACTTTACCACTCCTCCTTCATACCTTTCCAAATCTATGAACTTATTTTTGTCACCTGTCATATGGTGAGAGCATCCACTATCAATGACCCAATCATCCTTTTCTTCAACTTGGGCAGCCAGAGCTCTTTCTACCACTTTATGATTGACAGATTCAGAGGGCATTGAATCTTCTTCCTTGATGGCAATGAACACCCAGTCACTTCCAGAATTGTTTCATGTCTCTGATTCATCATCTATTATTCCTTCATTATCATCATCTTCATGAACATAGTAACAATTCTTTTGGAACCTTGATCTGTTCAGATTTGGTCTTGAAAATCTTTTCAGACATCTTGAGGCAAAATGACCAATCTTATTGTTGTTAAAACACTTAAAGGAAAATTTTCCTTCATACTTACCAGATCCTCTTGGCAGTCTTTTTGCAATAAGGGCTTCAAGTTGAGCAGTTTCTGCTTCTTCTTCTTCCAGGTCTTTTTTTAGCTTTTTCATACCATGATAGTTTCTTTGAAGAGTTCTCTCCTGGATCAAACCTTTGTTTACCTTTTACAGAGGCACTAGCTTTGAATGTAGATTCAGTCTTGGGAGGGGCATCTCCAAACTCAGTCATTTCAAATGCAGCCAATTTACTAGCCAATTGATCTCTTGTGACAGCTGTATGGGCTCTGAATTCTTCAATGGTAGCAACCTTGATTTTATAAGAAGCATGAAGGGATCTGAGAATTTTGCCAACAATCTCATCTTCATCCAAGACTCCACTAGCACATCTAATTCCTCAAACAAGCTCATTTACTCTTGGCATAAAAGTAGTGATATTTTCATCTTCTCTCATCTTCAAATTTTTAAATTTCCCTTTTAGACTTTGTAGCCTTGTACATTTAACATACTTGTCTCCTTCATGCAGAAGTTCTAGTTTTTCCCAAATCTCAAAAGCAGTTGGTAGGTCAACAACATTTGAAAGCTCTAAATTAGATAATGCGCTTAGAAGAGCTTCTATAGTTCGCAAATTGTTTTTAGCATCTATAATTTCATTTGGGGCTTTCAGGCCACCATGTGGAGGAGTATACTTCGTTGAAACCATGGTCCAATACTGCATTCCCATACATTGCAAGTGACATTTCATGTGACTTTTCTAAAGATTAAAATTGGTTCCATCAAACTTTGGACTATCCTTTTTGTAGGACGACATCCTCGATCTCCTCAAGTAGTTAAGCCTTTTTAGAGGAACTTATCTCTGATACCAATTGTTAGATTTAGGGTAGACAACTGAGAGGGGGGGTGAATCAGTTGTCCAAAACTTTCTTCATCAGTTCTATTTAAGTCCAATACTTCTTCTCTACCTTTTGCTCTTCTCCTTGCTACCACACTCACATCTCCACAAGACACTCTTTGAAATGACTTTACAACTCCGTATATATACAAGATATCGACTTAGGAATAATCATCTAAGTCGGCAAACATCTACAGGATCATCCACAAGATGTGCAACTCATCCGGTCGGCCAGTCTCAGGAAGAACACCATCATCCGGAAGTTATTCTTCAATTGTGAGCTCCAACTCCAATGTAGATCACCAATACGAACTGGACATGATCGAAAGACCTCCACAAGATTGCCTGAATCACCAAGAACATCCACACTTCATCTACTTACTGAAATCCTTTTCTCTTTCATCTGGAACCTCAAGAACACAGTCTGTCATTGCTGTCACAAAGGAATAGATGCTTGCGGACCTTCAAACCACAAACCAATCGAGTTGACACTTCACAAAGACTTCCTTAACACTCCCTCAAATCCGCAGAATAGGATAATGCATTTCTGGATCTCACCGGACCTATCTGTATCACTCTGTCTCCTCTGAACACCTACCAGAACTGATTTTAATTGAGTGGCCACAACTTCTTCAGATCTTCATGCGGACCTTTAAAATCTTTACTGGATCACCTTAAGGCACATATCTACAAACCCTTGAACTGCATCCTCTGATCCTCATCTTAGCTTAAACTTTTACCTTACTGTCTTCACTATTCTTCACTATTCCTGATATGACCAATTTTCTCAATATCCTTAGCAAATAGTTCATCCAATCCTTATCATTAATGTAACAGCAGTATGTTGACATCAATGACAACACCGGTTAGGCCCATACTTGCAACAGGGTGGACCTCCTGCTTCAGCGGATTTCCTAGGCAGAGCCATGCGGGCATGTTCCAAGGACGTCAAAATGAGTTTATTGCAGCATGGGTGATGGTTCTTTCTTGTTGACCACTCTTTCTCTCTTCCATGGCTTCTATAGTGTGATTTCAAAAGCTGTATATGCATGTTTCAAAGATGTAAAGTGTGGATGGTTATTGTTCTGGGCTATTATGCTACCAAACTTTTTGTTGTCATAGGTCTTGTAATTTTATTGCAAGAACTAGTAGAATCTGATGCATTGTGCCTGTAGCTAGGCCTTTGATGTCTTCTATTGTGGTTCACCAATGAATGTAATCAATTACTTTGTATCTATTTCTACTACAAATTATTCTTCTTTGTAATGTTTATTTGACCTCTATGATCAATATAAACTGAATATTGCCTCTCTCATTATTTTTGCACTATGTTTATTTGATAGATCTAAACTATGTTTTGTGGATAAAATGTTCCCTTCCATAGTTTTGTCTTTCTGCCCTAACCTATGTTCAAACCTGCATGAGTCTGTGTGATTTCCCTTTAGCTTTGAGATCATTATTATGTTATGTCAGTGCAATCCAACACACACTAAATCTTGGTGCATCACCTTTTCTCTTTCTATTTCCCTCTTCCCCTTTTCCCTTGTGATCATTAGTGTAGGTTTAGTTAACTTCTCTAAGCCTTAAGCTTAGAAAGAGGAACTAGCCTTCTCTGGAGGTCTGATCTCAAAATCCCAAAGTCCCACACCTTGAGATCATTCCCATTGTGTCATTATACTTCTTGGAGGTCTCCAAGCAGGGTGCAATTATATGTGACAATAATTACCAAGTAAACTTTTATGTGTTCACAGGCTTGGTAAGACAATCTGTAACATTCTCCTGAGTGTCAACTTTATTCAATTCAATCTATCCATTTGCAACCATTTCCTAGAAAAAGTGATACTAAACATCCACATGCTTAGTCTGAGCATGATACCTAGGATTCTATGCTAAATAGATTGCACTCTAGCTATCACAACCAACTTGAATTCTTTTACAATCAAAACCAATACCTACACATAATCTTTGTAACCATATTGCCTCCTTACAGACATGGGTAGTAGCCATATACTCTACTTTAGTGGCGGATAAAGAAACTATGGGCTTCCTATTACTCATCCAACTCATAGTTCCTCCAAACAATGTAAATACATACCGACTAGTGGACCTTCAACTATCCAACTCACCTACCCATTCTACATCAAAAAAACTCTGTATGTCCAATATCTTACCCTCACTATTAGTACTATAATAAACCAAATAATAATCAAAGGTGCCTTGCAAATATCTTAACATCAACTTCACATAATTCCAATACTCTTTACTAGGGTTAGACATAAACCTATTGAATACTCCCACTACTTGGGCAACATATAGCCTAGTGCAAACCAAATTGCATACATTAAACTTCCTACTACACTAGCATATGGCACATTAGATATTTCCTCAAAATCATCTTCACACTTGGGATACATATCACTGGTAAAGGAAATCTAACTAGCTTGCATTCGTATATATTAAATCTTTACAAAATAGTATTCACATACTTACTTTGTGACAAGTAAAGTTATCTACTCTCATGATCCCTCCTAGTTTACATTCCCAATTTGTACCTTACTACCCCTAGATCTTTCATCTCATATGCACCTAAATTTGAGATTTATCTCACTAATCATACCCTTAGCATTACTAAAAATAACATGACATCTACCTACAAGGAAACAATTAGTATATGATCATCAATACATCTAATGCAAACACAATGATCCTCTTCACTTCTTACAAAACCCAATTTCAACATAAAAGAATCAAATTTTGATACCACATTTAGGGTGATGGTTTCAAACCATAAAGAGACCATTTTAATCTGCATACTAAATGTTCTTTCCCTTTTACCTTAGAACCTTTAGGTTGTTACTGTTAGATCTAGGGCACACAACTGAGAGGGGGGGTGAATCAGTTGTTAAAAAACTTGCTTTTACTTCAAACACTTGATTCTTCTTTGTTATTTAATAGCATATCAATTAACCATTCATGAAAGCATAAAGCATAAACACCAGAGCAGATAAACATCAACACATTAGACACCAAGATTTTGACGTCGAAAACCCAGTCAAGGGAAAAACCACGGGGTGATTAACCAAAGGATTATTCTCTGTTAGAAGAATAAGAAAAATAGATGGCACATGCCAATTAGGGCTCACTGCCCAAGCACACTGCTCACAAGGAGGCACACTGCCTACAAGAGACACACTATCTACAAGATAACAAATATTACAAACTTGAACTGGAGATTGACATCTTTACCATGCCTGGATCAGTTGCATTTAAGCCCAAAACCTCCTGCTCTACCTTTCGCACTTCTCTTCACTATATAATTCCCATCACCATAAGACACACTTCAAAATGATTTCACAAACCCTTATTTATACAAGGCATCGACTTAGGAACAATCATCTAAGTCGGCAAACACCTACAAGATCATTCGCAAGACGTGTAATACATCCAGTCGGCCAGTCTTAAGAAGAACACCAATATCCATGGTTATTCTTCAAATGTAAACTCTAACTTCAATGCGGACCACCAATAAGAATAGAACACAATCCAAAGATCACCAAAACCTTTCTTGAGTCATCAAGAACATCCGCACTTTATCAGCTTACTCAAATTCTTCTGTTCTTCATTCAGAACTTCAAGAACATAGTCTGTCATTACTGTCATAATGAAAAAGGTGCTTTTGGACCTCCAAACCATGAACAAATCTAGTTGTCACTTCACACAAACTTATTCAACACTCTCTCCAATCCACAGAATGAGATAATGCAAGTCTGGAGCTCACTGGACCAATCTGTGACACTCTGTCACCACTGAACGCCTGCCGGAACCGGTTCTACTTGAGTGAACATAACTTCTTCAGATCTTCATGTGGACCTCTGAAATCTTAACTGGAACATCTCAAGACTCATATCTACAAACCCTTTAAACCGTATCCTCTAATCCTCAACCTATTGAGTACTTTTGCTCTTCTTCTCATCACTGTTCTTCACTGTTCCTGATTGAGACTAATTTCCTCAATAACCTCAGCACACAACTCATCCAATCCTTCTTAACAATGCAATATGAGTATGTTGACATCAATGACAACATTGGTTAACCTCATACTTGCAACAATCTCCCCCTTTGTCATTGATGGCAACATATGATGTGAAAAACCATCAAGACAAGAACTTCTCCTTTCTGTCACAACTCCCCCTATCAGCAACAACTCTTCACATGTATTCTCTTCCTTTACTGTTCCCCCTTTGATCATCAACCACTTGTTTTTCGCATGTCTTCTCTCCCCCTTTGACATCAATGGCAAAGGGCTCATACTTACAAATCTAACACATCAGAATCATACCAGCTGCTCCCCCTTAGTAGCAGCTCCCCATCATCAATCCAGATCACAAGATATGACTGTGATATCTACCAGACTGATGCACATTAGTGCATCCTAGTTCATCACCGGAGGGGCCATGACCCCTAACTTCTCCCTGAGATACTCAAAAGAGTCCTTGGGAAGAGGTTTAGTAAAAATATTTGCAAGCTGATCCTTGGAGGGCACATACTCCAATCTGACTTCACCCTTGTTCACTTGCTCTCTCAGAAAGTGAAATTTGATAGAAATATGCTTGGTCTTAGAATGCAATACCGGATTCTTAGAAATATTTATTGCACTAGAATTATCACAGAAAATTGTGATAGGCTCCTCATATTCTATTTGAATATCTCTTAGCATTTGCTTCATCCACAAAAGTTGGGTGCAACTTGCTACTGCTGCAATGTATTCAGCTTCAATTGTAGATAGGGATATTGCTTCTTGTTTCTTGCTTAGCCAAGAAACCAACCTTTTTCCCAAAAAGAATGCTCCTCCACTTGTACTCTTCCTATCATCCACATCTCCTGCCCAATCTGCATCTGTATATGCATGAAGAGAAAAGTTATGATCTCTAGGATACCATAGACCATACTCAACTATTCCTTTCAAGTACCTAAAAATTCTTTTGATTGCCATGACATGAGATTCTCTGGGATCAGCCTGGAATCTCACCACAAGACCAACAACCTGCATTATATCTAGTCTAGTTTGAGTGAGATACAATAATCCTCCAATCATTGATCTGTACTTTGTCTGATCTGTCTTAGGAGAGTCATCATCTTTGCTCAACTTACATCCGGTAGCCATGGGAGTGTTCATAGGCTTTGAATCTTCCATTCCAAATTTCTTCAAAAGTTCTTTCACATATTTAGTCTGAGAGATAAAGATTCCTTTCTCTGTCTGAGTAATTTGCAGACCCAAGAAGAAATTTATTTCACTGAGCATTGACATTTCAAACTCACTTTTCATTTGGTTTGCAAAGATTTTGCACATACTGTCTCTTCCTCCAAAGATGATATCATCAACAAATACTTCAACAATCAGGATGTTTTCATGATCAATTTTAAAATATGGGTTACTATCAGCAGTACCTTTGTTGAAACCAATCTTCAAAAGATGTTTGTCCAACCTTTCATACCACGCGCTTGGTGCTTGCTTTAGACCATATAGTGCCTTCTTTAATTTGCAGACCATATCACCATGCTCAGATAACTGAAATCCATCCGGTTGTTCAATGTACACCTCTTCTTCTAAGTCACCATTCAAGAAAGTAGATTTGACATCCATCTTATACACTTTGAAATCTTTGAAGGCAGCAAATGCAAGAAATAGTTTGACTGCTTCAATTCTTGCCACCGGAGCAAAGGTTTCCTCAAAATCAATCCCTTCTATTTGAGAGTAGACTTTGCAGAGTAATCTGGCTTTATTTTTGATTACTTCACCAACTTCATTTAGTTTGTTCCGGAAGACCTATTTTGTTCCAATCACATTCTTGTTACTAGGTCTAGAAACAAGATCCCAAGTGTGATTTTTCTCAATTTGCATCAACTCTTCCTCCATTGCTTTGGTCCAATTTTCATCATTGCAGGCTTCATTTATTGTCTTAGGTTCAATCTTTGAAATCAGACAACATTCATCTGAATTTTGAGCAATTTTCCTTCTAGTTTGCACACCTTTTCTTTTGTCACCTATGATCTGATCTTCAGAGTGGTTCAGTCTTACATACCTTGGAACTTTGGGAGTTTCTTGCACTTCTGTTTCTTGATCAGGTTCATTCAGACCTATCTCTTCTTCCTAATTTACCAAATTAGTCTGAATCAGACTTTCAGGAGAGGATTGAGTTCCTTGAACCAGAACACCATCCTGATCATCTTCATCATACTCATAAAACCTTGAGGGCTTCTCAATTCCTTCATCAACCTTCACATTTGTACTTTCTATCATCTTTCTCAGTCTCTTGTTGTAACATCGGTATGCTTTGCTTTGAGTGGAGTAACCCAAGAAAATTCCTTCATCACTTCTAGCATCAAACTTTCCTAGATCTTCATCTCTTTTAATGTAACATTTGCTACCAAATACTCTAAAATATCTCACAGTAGGAGTGATGCCAAACCAAAGTTCATAGGGAGTCTTACCGGTATTGCTTCTAATTTGAACTTGATTGAGAGTGTAGACTGCAATGCTGACAGCTTCTCTCCAAAACATCTGAGGAACATTTGCTTCCATCATCATTGTCCTAGATGCTTCCTGGATGGTCTGGTTCTTTCTCTCAACTACTCCATTCTGCTGTGGAGTCCTAGGAGCAGACAACTGTCTCTTTATACCATGCTTCTCACAAAAGTCTATGAATTCACCAGATGTGAATTCACCACCTCTATCAGACCTCAGACATTTCAGTTTCAATCCGGTTTCATTCTCTACCATAGCCTTGAAGATTTTGAACTTCTCAAAAGCTTCTAATTTCTCTTTTAGAAAGGTAACCCACATCATCCGGGAATGGTCATCAATTAGTAACATGAAATATCTATCACCTTGCATACTCTTGATTCTTGTCGGACCACATAGATTAGTATGAACTAATTCCAATAATCTAGTAGAGGACTGATCCTTGCTTTTGAAAGAGACTATGCTCTGTTTACCTAGCTGACATTCTTTGCAAAAACTATTTGTAGGTTTTATCAACTTTGGAAGATCTCTTACAGCCTGATTATTGCTTATCTTGATGATGTTATCAAAATTTACATGACACATCCTTCTATGCCATAACCAACTCTGATCAATTTGAACAAACAGACAACTTTTATTAGTACCAACTAGATGAAAGATATTACCTTTTGTTTGAGTACCAGATGTAATCTCAGTTCTGGAGCTTTCAAAGATCCTGCATCTTTCATTCTTGAACTGGAGATCATAGCCTTTGTCCACCAACTGACCAACACTGAGAAGATTGTGCTTCAATCTTTCAACATATAGTACATTACCAGTTTTGTTCTTTCCATCAAAAGAGATAGTTCCCCTACCTCTAATTCTACCAGCAGAATTGTCACCAAACTTTACCATTCCTCCTTCATACCTTTCCAAATCTAAGAACTTGTTCTTGTCACCTGTCATATGGTGAGAGCATCCACTGTCAATAACCCAATCATCCTTTTCTTCAACTTGGGCAGCCAAAGCTCTTTCTACAACTTTATGATTGATAGATATTGGATCTTCTTCCTTTATGGCAATAAACACCCATTCATTTCTGGATTTGTCTCCTATCTTTGATTCATCATCTGTTACTCCTTCATCATCAACTTCTTCATGAACATAATAACAATTCTTTTGGAATCTTTGTTTGTTAGAATTTGACCTTGTAGATCTTTCTGGACATCTTGAGGCAAAGTGACCAATCTTTTTGTAGTTGAAGCATTTAAAAGGTAATTTTCCTTCATACTTATCGGATCCTCTTGGCAGTCTTTTTGCAATGAGGGCTTCAAGTTGAGTTGTTTCTGCTTCTTCCTCTTCCATGTCTTTCCTTGCTTGATCATACCATGACAGCTTCCTTGAAGAGTTTTCTCCCGGATCAAATCTTTGTTTGCCTTTCACATAGGCACTGGCTTTGAATGTAGATTCAGTCTTGGGGGGATCATCTCCAAACTCAGTCATTTCAAATGTAGCCAGTTTGCTAGCCAATTGGTCTCTTGTGACAGTTGTATGAGCTCTGAATTCATCAATGGCAGCAGCCTTGATTTTGTAGGCAGCATGAAGGGATCTGAGAATTTTGCAAACAATCTCATTTTCATCCAAAACTCCACCAGCATTCCTAATTCCACACACCAGCTCATTTACTCTTGGCATAAAGGTAGTGATATTTTCATTATCTCTCATCTTCAATCTTTCAAATTTCCCTTTGAGACTCTGCAACCTTGCACTCTTAACATACTCATCTCCTTCATGCAGAAGTTCCAGTTTAATCCAGATCTCATAGGCAGTTGGTAGGTCAATAACATTTGAGAGCTCTGAATCAGTTAATGCACTTAGAAGAGCTTCTTTGGTCCACAGATTGTTTTCAGCATCTGTGATTTCATTTAGAGTTGTCGGACCACCTTGTGGAGGTACATATGCTTTTGTGACCATGGACAAGTATGCTTTTCCCATACACTCCAAGTGACATTTCATGCGACCTTTCCAAATAGAGAAGTTGGTTCCATCAAACTTCGGACTATCCTTCTTGTATGACGACATCCTGGATCTCTTCAAGCTGTTAAGCTCTTTTTAGAGGAACTTGGCTCTGATACCAATTGTTAGATTTAAGGAACACAACTGAGAGGGGGGTGAATCAGTTGTACAAAAACTTGCTTTTACTTCAAACATTTGATTCTTCTTTGTTATTTAATAGCATATCAATTAACCATTCATGAAAGCATAAAGCATAAACACCAGAGCAGATAAACATCAACACATTAGACACCAAGATTTTGATGTGGAAAACCCAGTCAAGGGAAAAACTACGGGGTGATTAACCCAAGGATTATTCTCTATTAGAAGAATAAGAAAAATAGATGGTACATGCCAATTAGGGCTCACTGCCTGAGCACATTGCTCATAAGGAGGCACACTGCCTACAAGAGACACACTGTCTATAAGATAACAAGTATTACAAACTTGAACTGGAGATTGACATCTTTACCATACCTGGATCAGTTCCATTTAAGCCCAAAACCTCCTGCTCTGCCTTTCGCACTTCTCTTCACTATATAATTCTCATCACCACAAGACACACTTCAAAATGAATTCACAAACCCTTATTTATACAAGGCATCAACTTAGGAACAATCATCTAAGTTGACAAACACCTACAAGATCATTCGCAAGACGTGTAATACATCCGGTCGACCAGTCTTAAGAAGAACACCAATATCCATGGTTATTCTTCAAATGCAAACTCTAACTTAAATGTAGACCACTAATAAGAATAGAACATGATCCAAAGATCACCAAAACCTTTCCTGAGTCATCAAGAACATCTGCACTTTATCAGCTTACTTGAAATCTTCTATTCTTCATCTGGAACTTCAAGAACACAGTCTGTCATCACTGTCATAATGAAAAAGGTGCTTTCGGACCTCCAAACCATGAACAAATCTAGTTGTCACTTCACACAAACTTATTCAACACTCTCTCCAATCCGCAGAATGAGATAATGCAAGTCCAGAGCTCACCGGACCAATCTGTGACACTCTGTCACCACTGAATGCCTACCGGAACCGGTTCTACTTGAGAGAACATAACTTCTTCAGATCTTCATATGGACCTCTAAAATCTTAATTGGAACATCTCAAGACTCATATCTACAAACCCTTTAAACCGCATCCTCTGATCCTCAACCTATTGAGTACTTTTGCCTTCTTCTCATCACTGTTCTTCACTATTCCTGATTGAGACTAATTTCCTCAATAACCTCAGCACACAGCTCATCCAATCCTTCTTATCAATGCAATATGAGTATGTTGACATCAATGACAACACTGGTTAACCTCATACTTGCAACAGTTAACTATAAATTTTCTCTTCCAGATATCCATGCAAAAAACATAGTCTTAACATCTATTTTCTCAATTTCAAAATTATTAGTAGCTATGGATAAAACAAATCTAATATAAGATAATTTAGCAATAGGAGAGAATATTTCACCAAAATCAACTCCCTCTCTCTAGAAGTAGCCATTCACTACTAGTCTAGCACTGTACTTTTCTAATGAACCATTTACTCCAATTTTGTTCTTGTAGACCCGCTTATAACCAATGGTCTTCGTTCATTTAGGCAAACAAACAAGATCCCAAGTGCTACACCCCTAATCCTATATTGTGTATATGGTTATTAGTAGTTGGCTTGTGGCTACCTTAACTCTTATTTAAGTTATATAATCATTAATATAGTCTTATATAGGTAGTTAGGTCAGCCTAGGTGGCACCCAAGGCAAGTATGGTATATATAGGATGTAGAGGTTAGTTATTATCATCATAGTGAGTATTGTGTTCTTATTGAAAACTATTAGAGGTATCCCCCTTGAAGTAGCATATTATTATCAAGTATTTGCAGCAAATTTTCTATTATACACATCTATTGTGAGTGTTGTTTCATTACACTAAGTGTTACAAGATTCTAAATCCTTCATCTCCTATTGCATGGCTTGTTACAAAGACTCACTATCATTTGCAAGAATAGCCTCCCTGTAGTATCTAGGTTTATCATCAATACTTTTAATAAAGAATATACACAACAAAAATATGGTGGGCTATACCTATTAACTGGATTCTATTGTCTTATGGATCTTCTCAAGGGTGGAGTAAGGGATTCTTCCTCTTGTTCTTCTACATGCTCAACCTCTTCAGTAATCTTAGAGTCATCTTGCTCAAAACTCCCATGTGAATCCTCTTCTTCCTCTCTATCCTCAAATTCATCATTTTGTTCTTCCTTATGTGGATCTTCTTTCTTCAATTCAAAATGCACTATCTTTTTCCCTTCTTTATCTTTTAGCTATTCAAGATCAAAAATAGCTCTAAGTTCCCTGAAATTACATCTTTGGAATCAACAACTTTCTTGGTTAGAGGATTCCAAAGCTTATAAGTTTTAACATTTTCACCATATCTAATGAAGATGCATTTCTATGCTTTTGGATCCAACTTAGAATACTTTTCTTTAGACACATGATTAAAATCATCATAGAATAATATGCTTAAATGTGAAGTAGAAGTTTTCTTACCTATCCACACTTCATAATGTGTCAAATCAAGATCCTTGTAAGGAGATCTATTAATCAAGTAAACAACAGTACTCATGGCTTCTATCCAAAATTTTCTATCCAACTGTGCACCACTTAACATACTTCTGGCTCTTTCCATTATATTTCAAATCATCCTTTCTACAACCCCATTCTATTGAGGTGTGTAAGAAGTCTTTTATCTTATTATACATGCATGTTTGTAAAAGTCATCAAATTCCTTAGAACAATATTCCACACCATTATCAGATCTCAAAACCTTTATCTTTTGTTCTAATTCGTTCTCTATTAAGACTTTAAACTTTTTAAGCTTAGTGAAAACTTTAGATTTATGTCTCATAAAATAAATCTAGGTAAACCTTAAAACATCATCAATGAAGAACACAAAATACCAAGGTTTTCCAATCTAGAATAAATATCCATAGGACCAAACATATATGTATGAATAATTTGTAATTTACCTTTTGTTTTATTACTTACTCAAGGAAATGATGCTCTATTTTATTTCCCAAACACACGATGATCACAAAAATCAAAATACTCATTAGAATAGGAAAAATTGTTGAGCAACTTTTTATTCATAATGGTTTTTCAACATTTTTCACTTGTGGCCCAATCTATGGTGCCACAATATACATGTTTTTTTGGATTTTTCAGTCACATTGATGGATTTACATAACATACTGGCATTCAGCCTAAACAAAGTTCTCAATCTTGTCCCTCTTTCTACCACCAAGCTCCCTCTCACCAATCTACAACCATTCTTATCAAATATTAAATGTGTTCTCAAATCATTCAACTTAGATACAAAAATTAAATTTCTAGCCAATAGAGCAATATGTAAAACACAAAGGAGGTTTTTTATCCTCACATCACTAAAAAAACTATACCTTTCCCCATCGAACTATTAGAAATGAACTATTGTCTCCAAGGTAGAATTCACTTCCATCATATTCTTCTTATGTGGAAAACCACTCTTTATGAGGATTCATTGATGAGTGACAAGTAGCTCTCATCAAAGCATATCTGTATGATCTCTTTTTCCATTTCATATACCATCCTATCTACTAATTTACACTATAAGAACTGTAAAACCTTATTTATATTATGTTAATTCAGGATGTAATATTCAAATTATTGTTGTGATTAAAATGCTCATGTATGGACTAAAATGACAAGAAACTATGTAGGAAAATCTCTTTTTGATCATATGAATCTTCCACTTGGAGAAGTAAGGTTTTTGAAGACTTTGGAGATGTTCCTAAACATCTCTAGAGATGTATAGAAGATGCATTATAGGAACCCCAATAATTTGTAGAAGAATTAGAGGATCACTAGAGCTAGATTAGCAAGTCAACGGGGGTTAATGAGCATCTAATCTCTAGAGCTGAGTACTACTGAGCTATAAATATGTCTCTGGACAACCCTCCACAGAGTTGCTTTATGAACTGTACAGAATCTTCGGAGTTGTTCCATAGCTATGAAAGTCTATATGTAAAGGTCAAATTTTTTTGGGAAATACTACTACAGTGGCTCAAGGGGGATGAATGACACAGGTTACTTGATTTTTGCATGAATTAAGGACTTATGTTAAGATGTTGTTTTTAGAATTTAATTCCTTTTTATCAAGGCCTTCATGGCCTGATTTACTTCAAGTCAAAACTCTTGGTTTAAGTGACACCTTTAAGTGTCACTTTAAATCTCTTTTAGTTCTGCATGATTATCTCTTTTATAGGTAGATTGCATGTTTATTCCTAGGAATAAAGATCTTTTGTATGTAAAGTAGAACTAGGAGTGAACTAACAAACTCTGGAGATATGTTGTCAGCAAATACATATGATATATATTGTATGGAGGTGATAGGAAAGTAATCTTAGTTTTTGTTTTCAGAAGCACAATATACTCTATTTTTACTCTATTGAAGATATACTATGTTTATACAGATCTTGGAATAAAAAGGAGGTAGTTATCCATTTGTGTGTTCTAAAGCTTTTCTTTAGTCTTCATTCTAGAGGTGTGGAGCAAGGTTCCACTCCCACCAAAGGAGAGGAGGCTATTATTACTTTTAAATTTTATTGCTTTCTTGAATTACTGCAAATTCTTTAATTAATTTTCCTTCTTTGATAAATACAAATTAGATTATTGTTTAATCTATTTTTTATGTCTTTTCCAGCTACCTAATTAGTTAGTTCATTTCAGCATTTTATTGTTTGAATTCCTAGATTAATATTTCATTTATAGGAAATAGTTAAAAGCATGAATTTCATTGGATAAGTAGGTCACATTTTAGTATTTAGTTCTAGGACTGTTGATTGCTAGTTTCTATTGCAGACTACCATGGACACTACTCTAGATTTGACAAATAAATATGATTAAATGCAAGGTATAATGACCCTTGTCAGTCATATGATAAGAGAATCTTGATTCAACTAACCAGTGTCCATTAGAAATAATATTACATAAAGAAAGAAAGACTTCATCACCTAATTCTGAGGACTTTTCTCTAGAGGAATCCCATTATTTCTTCTTTTTTATGCATTCCTTCTTAACATGCCCCCTCTTAGATCACCTAATTCTGAGGACTTTTCTCTAGAGGACTCCCATTATTTCTTCTTGTTTATGCATTCCTTCTACAATTTCAATACTTCACTATGTTCTTTTTAATAGGAGTTTTAGATCTACCCTTAGACTTGTCTTTAGGCTCCTTCCAATCTCTTTTAGATCCATCTCTTTCCTTGGACCTTCCCATAACATTAAGAACATTTGTTGATCTATCTATAGATTTCTTTCTCATTTCCTGTGACAACATTGTTGCAACAAGAGTATCCATCTTGGGATCTTCAAGATTAGCACTAATAGCAAGAATGGAATTCTCCCATGACTCAGGAAAAGAACAAAGAAGCATAATGAATTTATCTTCTCCCTCAATCTTAATGTCAATAGAGCCTAATTGACTCAAAACCAAATTATAAGTATTTAAATGCTCATCAATCGAATCACCTTCCTTCATTTTCAAAGAAAACAATTTTCTTTTCAAATATAATTTACTTCCCAGAATCTTGGCTTGGTAGATCTCACCCAAACATTTGCATAGAGAATATGTAGTGGATTCTTTAGCTACATTCCCCCATGCTTTCTTATCCATCTTATCCCGCTCATTTTGATGTATATTGTCTAGTTTCTTGGTTCCTTTTTTCAAGGAGATCCTCCATCTTCAACTTCCACAACTCATAGTTAGTTCCATTGAACTTCTCAATATCCAACTGAGATATAGATGTAGCCATGGATTCCACACACACAAATCTACAAAAAAAATTTAATCAAAACTCCCACTGCAACATAGAAAAGCTTCACTCTTCCACCCAAGAAGCAAAGTTGACCAAGATTTGATACCAAATGTTAGAAATAAAGGAAAACTGCTACAATATAGAAATCTAAAATTATATTGCAAATCTGAAATGTAAGCCGTAAAATGCTAAATGGATATTAAAGCATGTAAAATCAACAACAAGGAAATCAGAAAACACATAAGAATCTCACAACACAATGGTTCCATGGAGAAAATCCTTTTGGGTAAAAAAACTCCACCAAGATAGAGGCCAAGTTGTATTTTCTTTGAAAAAGATTACAATACATTCACTTCCTTCAATCTTGCATCTAATCTAACTGCATTTGTGTACCTATGAACTTTCAACTCATACTCTACACTCCTCAATCTTCTATTAAATAGAAAATACAAGCTACAAAAGAGGACATAGAACGTGGCACCCAACATGGTAAAAATCCAATACCATATTTGGAGAATCTAGTCAATAGGCTATACATAAACATATGACACCCAAGATATGAAAATACCGACACCCACCTTGGGAATAGTCCACAATAGGATAAAAATAGTCTCTTACACCTTACAGATTTTCATAAGATGTTATGCAAAGGTGGTCCAATAATAGGTGATTCCTTACAACATGTAAGGAACTAATAATAGAAGATGCTCTTACACCTGACATACATCATTATTAAACTCAGATGCCCACCTTTCACTTGTAGTAACTCCTAAGATAAAACTTACTTTTTTACTATCACCATAAATAAATATTTACTATTGTCAATAGAACCTTCATCCCTTATGAATGTATTTACAAATAATATCAAGAATAAATGAATACATAGGACTTGCAAGGTTTATGGCACCTTAATCGTAAAATTTTTAAGTAGTGTCTTATTGAAATATGTGATTTTTAGAAAAATAAATTATAATTATTTAAAAACAAACTAGCAACTTATAAATTACATTAAAAATTCTACTTCTTTTACTACCATTTTTAGGTTTTATGCATAAGCCCTTGAATTTGTTGTGCAAAGTTACTTTTTCTCTATTTTTAGCATTTTTATTACCACTTAATGTTCTTGGTTGGCCCATCATTAGCTTGCACTAACCTAATAAGAAGTATGTGGTACACACAAATGATCATCCTTCAATCATTATCAAATAGTTAAGGATCCTAAAACAAATATTAGACAAAATCAACTAGCCAAAGAGATGTCTACACAAGAAACACAAGATGATAAAGGAAAATCAAAAGTGAGAAAAGTAATGTTATGTGGAAATGAATGGGGAAGATTGCATTTCATGCTTTCTTTTGTAGGAGAATACATGATTGATCCCTAGAGATTTTAATATTTCTCCACTTTATATAGATCCATTTATCTATGATTATGTTTGAACTTTGGTGTGCTATTCAACTATAGAAGTTTCTAGTAATATTTCTAGTGGAAGAAGTTGATAGACTTTGTTCTAAGTTCATGTTGGTAGTTGTCTGGTACATTGGTAAATAGTTGCAATAATTATTAATTGTTATTGTTTAGCATGGAGACTTGTATATATATGAGTTTCATATATATATATATAGAGAGAGAGAGAGAAAGAGAGAGACCGTATAAAAGATGAAACCCTGAATATATACGGTTTCATTATATATCATGTTGTATGTAAATTCCCATCATAACATTAGCATGTAAAAAAATATAAGCATGTAAATTCCCATCATAACAAAATCTGTAAAAAAATATATGTAAACTCCCATCATAATTATGTATATATATAAGCATGTAACTATAACTTTTTTACGTCCTTGTTTTTCACATTATAAATTAACAAAAGTTGAGAAGCTAATAAAATTTACAATGTTGTACACAAATTACCTATGTACATGATAGTATAGAAATATGATAATGTTTAGTGGTGAAAATGGAGAGGTAAGATAGAAAACTTCAAGTCCCACACTTTCACACACTAAAGAATTAGGGAAGCAAGGAATAAGTTTAGGGATAAACTACTGATTTCCTATGTTCCCTTTTTCTGCTAATTATGACTGTATAATTGTTTTAACCAGGTTTTTACAAGCTAGTATCATCCATTAAGCATGAAACCCTAGATTTCCAATCAAACTGTAATAACTTAGTTTCTGACATAGATACCAATGAAATTATCATAGAAATGCAGAGGAAATAGTATAGAGATAGTGTACCTAGAAACAGAGGACCTGATGGACTAGGGTACCAATGCCAGTATCCCAAAAGTTTTTGAATGTCAAGATTTTCTGCAATAGTTGTCTTACAATCTCTAGAGGTTTCCAGATCCCAAGTAAATCACTCAGTTGGACTAGGAAATTAGTGCCAATGTCCCAAAAGTCTCGCAATCTCAAAATCTAAAACTCTGTGATGACTGTGTCCACAATATCTGTCTTCCTATTACTCCTTTCCACCAGATCTTGATGAATTCAATCTGTACATGCAAAAGGAGGAGAAAGATGGTTGTGGCTATATAGGAGCTTGCCTCAGTCAAGCCCCATTTTCAGTATTCCTACCTCAATAATAGCCAATAACAAAGATTTGGAGATGTGTGTGTTCATTTAACAAATGTGTATGCAGAAATATAAAACCCTAGATGACTCAAGCATCAAGGAAAGATAAAAAAATTTCTTTACTCAATGAACAAACGCAACTTCACCTCAAGGAGACGAAAGGAAAGAAGACTTGCATGAACAAGAAGACGAGGCAGCTGTTTCCATGGAAGAATTCCAAGATTGATGTTGGAGGCTTCAACCCTTCTCCTGATCATGCAAAAGGTGTATAAACCCTAGGAAGAGAAAGATAGTCTCAAGTTCCTGATTCCTAATCTCCATCCATTGTCTCCATGATAGCAAATTCAAATAACTTCAAGAGCTTCAACAAATCACTGATCTTCAATGGCAATTTTGGTAGAGTTTTGGCATAAAGCCTACTTCAAGATTGTGTGTAATAAAATGATTTTCAAATGTATTTAATTATCTAACCTTAAGAATTTCAAATTTCAAAATAAGATGTCAACATCACGTGAAAAACAAATATTTGAAAACGGAATCTCAGAATGTACGGTAGGAGCCAACATCATGCCAAAAATCAAAACCCTAGGAAATAGAGTAGGACAAGGGTGTGAGCGCCCAAGTCCAAGCCCTAATTTCCTAATCAGGTCTACCTTAAGGGGGTCCTAGAATCTGAAATCCAAACTCTCTTTTTGACTTTCAGTCTTTAGTTATCTCAAAAAATGACATTCTTCCAGTTAGACATAGGTCAATCAGGGTTTAGGAAGGTCTAAAATAAACTAGGTTAAAAGGTCACCAAAAGAGAGGAGCTAAACTATGAAATTGTACCATTCCATGCAGGAGGACAATTTTTGACATAACAGATATACATTTGTTGATGTTGAAATAGAAACTACCTACCTCACGAGTTCTAGAATATCTAGGAACTTGTAGAGGATGTTTGGTGAAGCTCAGGTAGTTGCAGAGGATATTTGTTGTGCACCTAGAGGAAATTGATAGTTTAGTGCCTTAAGAATATCATGCCTACATAATTTCCCTCTTATAATTGATTCAATTTTAAAAAAGGAGTGCATTAAATTTGGTTGTTGAGTTTGAATTTGAATTAATAGACCTTGTATTCAATCATTTGAATTTTAAATGGTAATTTTTGTATGAAATCCAAGATGACATTAACTAAATTATGAAATATATTTGTTTTTAAGTTTGATAGGGGAGCCTTACACCATTTATTGTTTGTGTAGGTACCTATAGTAATTGGAAGATGTCATGTGGATGTGAGAGCAAGTATGTGAGAATACATGTGCCTTTGACAACCCATCTAGTTGAGAGGGACTTGAATTTATGGTAGCTTAGGCACCAATGAGTGAGTACTAATATGTATAAATATAACCTGTTTGACATTGAACCCTCTCCAAAAGGGTGGTTATTAAACATTAAATTTTGTAACTAATTTAAAAATGTGTATTTTAATTTGAAAGACTTCCCATTTGGACCGACTTGTCTTATATTGCAAGTGCTCTAACATGTATTTTGTCCACCTTGAATGGTAAACTACACGTGCACAAGTGAACATGTATTAGTGCAGTTGAAATATTTTACTAGGCTTTTAATTTTTTGATGAGTATTCCTATTAAACATTATATTAATAATAGAGAAATAGTACAATATTCACAAAAAAGGGGTAGCGTGATAATAAGGCCCACCCACAAAGTCTAAAAGGATGAATTCCCAAATGAAGATGAGCAAAAACAAAGGGCAAAGCCCATAGAAAACTAGGCAACTAATGTCATTCCAACAGAGAGAGGAGGCTTTTGATCATCAAGCTTCCCCCAAACATCTCTAGGGGTAGCATCATCAATCGACTCCGAACTAGCGAGAGCATCATCTCCATCTCCATGCTTCTCCTCTAGGGATTGCTAACCACAAACCGGTGAAATAGCAAGCTACAGATGGGGAAATTTTCCTATGTCAGGCCATCCACAACCCTTATGCCCTAAAGAAGAAGTAGATGGTAGTCTAGAGGACTATGACCATCCTCCACGAGTAGTAGAGTCCTTGGAAGTCTAAGGTGGAGGACCACAAGAATGCAAGCCACAATCACCACTGTCACCATGGTCACATTTGATAGAATGGTTGCATCTATGATGACACCCTCTAGGAGATGTAGGGTCAAGTAGACCCTTGGCAACAGTGTAGGGGGCATTGCCTCAGTGGTCCAATAGTTCCTCGAGATGAGCAACCTCTAGTGCAATGTTACGAGCTTGCACCTGGATCTGCAATAGAACATTAGAGCAGATGATAGATTTAGTATACAAAGAAAAATGCACATCAACAACACATCAAGTAAAAAAAGCTACATTCCTATCCTTCCAAATGCTGAAAAGGATTTCCACCCTAAAAGCATACCAAATCTAGGTATATTTGAGCAGGAGACAAGGCCAGTCTTTAAGCAGAACCATGTGCCAAGAAAAAGGGATAGGCTTGAAAGGTCTAAAAAAATCATGGGTCTAGTTCCACACTTCCTAAGCTTGGGGGAAGAACCAAAAAAGATGCTTAAGCATCTCAAGATGTCCACATAATGGACATTGAGGGTTGGGAATGCTCATGTGAGAAAGACGAGCCCCCAAAGGAAGGCATTGGTACAAAATGCACTAGGAGAAATAAGCTAATTTATGCTCTAGCACTGCTGACCAAATGTATTGGAACCATCTATGCCAAGTCCCATGAGAGGACTGAAGTTGCCAATGGTGATTGAGCTGATCCACCATATGCAAATGTGGAGATAGCCAAGAATAGCCTTTACAAGGTCCGTAACACTAAAAGGGGGTGTCTGGATACCACTTCCAATCCTTCCACCAGAGTTTGAGAGATCTCACCCCTATCTTATGAAGCAACTGAGGAGGAATGGCATTAATAACTAACTAGTATGTCTCTTGGTCTTGATTAGAAAGCCTGAACTTAATCTTGAAATTAGCCCGAGGAAAAAATTCTTGGTGACGATATGAATGAAATTGGGCAAAACTCGTACTCCTCACTTGAAGAACTTCAAAGCATGAATCCAAGGAAGCTTAGCCAGCGCCCTTGAGAGCTGAGAATAGGGAACCACCAAATGAACCAGTGATTAATGGTTAAACCATTACAAAAATCATCTCTAGCCCATCGAAGCCAAGGTTTGATGGCTTCCCAAGCCTTCCAAATACTTTTGATAACAAAGTTTCCTTGAATGGAAACAAGTTCCCTCATAGTAAGAAGGGTCCCTAAGTCCAAACCTTTCTAAGATGGACGGCCTGAAGGAGTTCTAGTACCAATATAATGGTGAACAAGAATTTTCCAAGCTTTATTACCTTGGAGAGCCCTAATGATCCATTTAGCACACAAGGCAATGCTTTGCCTGCAAATGGAGATCAAACCAAGTCCACCAGCCTCATGAGGGAGGAAATAAAACTCCAAGGCAATATAATGGAAGCCTTGATGCCCATCACTAGAAGCCCAAAGAAAGTCTCTAAGGAGCTTCTCAACCTTCAAATAAAAAGCCTTAGAAGGGACTCAGCATGAAGAGTAATACACATGCATGGCAGCCAAAATCTTAGAACAAATTTGAAATTTACTTACCAAAGAAAGAGGATTGGTAATCCAATAATGAGTTTCTTTTCAATTCTCACAATCATAGCCTACCAACGCTCCGAAGGAGAGTCTTGGAAAGCAAGGGGAATTCCCAAGAAGAAGAAAATTTCCCCATGATCAATCCACTTCCATCCAAATGAGTCAAGCCAACTTGGTTTGGGGAGAAAGGATTGTCTGTAACATAAAGGCTTTTGCCATTGAATGTTGGAGTCAGAAGCCCGACAAAAAATGTCCAGGCAATGAAGCGCTTGTCTTACGTTATTCTCCTCTTCAAGAATAGTGAGGAAGGAATCATCAACGAAAATGCACATTCACTAGTTGTTGGGAGGAATTAGGAAAGGAAAACCCCATAATGTGAGATTGAGAGACTGCTTGTGCTAACAAGTAACCAAAGCCTTCAACAACGAAAACATAAAGAGCCGAGGCAAGAGGGCAACCTTGCCAAATAGACCTAAAGATTCTAAAAGAATTGGATTGCTGGTTGGAGATGGTAATGCAAGAAAAAGAATTTGAACCATATGAATAAATCGAGGGCCAAAACAAAGAGGTTGTAATTTGGTCAAAATGAATGGCTATTCAATGTGGTCATAAGTCTTCGCAAAATAAATTTTGATAAAAACTGCAGGTTATTAATTTTCATATATTAGTTATTATAATATATTTAATCAAGAGGTTAGATGTGCTGACTACTATTAAGACATGGACGAATAGGAGGTCCTCTCCTCGAGATCAAGACAATCCATTATAGTGTCTAAAAGACCATTTCTAATATACAAAAACTCCTAAGAAAGAAAACGTAGTTGATTAATTAAATACCGAGTCACCTTCCTAATTGGTAATGCAAGTTGCAATAAAAGACAAAACTAAAAATTTTGCATTCCATCAATAGTTAACAAATGAAAGGAATAGATAAAATATGAGTGCACCGTGCACCGCCATCATTGTTCTGTTCTATTGACAGACGTGAACATGATTGATGTTACCGATCACTTGTATTTTCCTTACGTCACCTACAGCCATGCCTCGAAACTTGAAAGCTATTCTAAATTATTTTTATTATTTAGATAATGTTACCTACATGTTTCTTGATGTAATTTGAAGGAGTGGAATTTTTTGAATAATATTATTATTTTAATTTTATCAAAGAATTGAAAATGTATTTCAAATTAAATCATGTTCATTGTCAATACATGGTGAGACAATAAGCTAACATTAGTGAGTTATATCAAGAAGGCAGGAAAAAATCTTTGTAGTCTTAATCTTTTTGAAGGGATCTTGTTATTAATAATCGTAAAGGAAAAGGAACTTTTCTTAAAGGTAATCTAAGTTAATTTATATATAAGCATAATTAAGAGATTAATTAATGAATGTGTTGGTATTATAATTTGTGATAATTAAATTAGAAAAAATAAATGTAATAGGTGGTATTTAGTTTTATAATTGAAGAGTATGTGTCATCAATGAAGATTTTGATATTAAACAAGGATATGTTTATAAAATGATGCCTATATTAGATGAATACTTCAAATTTTATGATGGATTTGTGCCCTATTAGGGACAAGTTTGTGAGTCTAAGACAAGTTCATAGTCACAAACTAGTCCTCTGAGTTCATATTCATCCCTACACACAATGGAATTATGCTCTTCTATTTGCTTAGTGTGCCTCTATGTTCTCTACATTTTTTGGTATCGTGAGGCCAACCATATTTAAGAATACTTTGATAAGGCTATTGTTGTATCTTAAGTAGAGAAGTTTTCCTAGGTCAACCAAAAAAAATGTGTACAAAGATTCAAAGATAGTGGGCAAGGGCCCTAAAATAATGTATGCAGGATCTTTACTCCTTTTAAAGAAACAAATCATTGAAATATGCCACTATTAATTGCTCCATTTAACACTCTTGAATGATAGAGAAAATTTGTATTATATATGTGTTAGAAAGAATACATTAAATGTCTTTAAATACTAGCACATATCATCAAATTTCAGAAAACACGTGTTTAGTCAGCGTAAAGTGAGAAAATAAAGGGAGCTAGTAAGCCAAATTTCCTAGTGTGGGAAAACAATCAAATCAAGGTAGCTAATCGCTACATAGAGGTAGGCATACAAATAATTGTGATAGATGGATAGATATGGTGAATGTATAGAAGTATGTGTATAAGGATAGGGTTGGTGCTAAATATGTGGGAATAAGTGTGTATAGGGATAGGCTAAGGCTGAGGGAATGAGCCCAATAATTCACACAAAATTGTACCATTTGTTGATATTTACATGTATCAAGAGATTTCCTCAAAATAGGCACAAAACTAAATGGTAGATGGCATGAGTATGAAACTTCACCATTACAATTTGCCCCCACTTTAAGGTGCATGTGAATCCTAAAATGATTGAATGCATATCAAAGTATGCAACACTCACAAACATGTATGTAACGTAAATATTTAAACAACAAAGAACATGAAGGGGGATCCATATAAAGTAATGCAAGGTGTGATCATGTAAGTATGTAGTTTAGTATCACTCTTCATAGGAACCTACAAAATAGAGAAAAAGTATGCAATGAGTAGCTTATGTCTCACAAATGGAAAAATGATACCAAACATGAACTTGCAACCTATCTAAGAAATAGGAACAACAAGACATGAGTAAAGTTAGGAAATTCTACTCGTTCAAAAAATAAAAATGATGTGTTTTGCATGGAAGCCATCGAATGACAACAAACGTGAAGTGCAAGGTATGTCTTGTGATAATTCTTTTTTTGGTCATGGTAATGTTTCTATAGCATTTGTCACTACCTGAAAACTAAACATAGGAACATTAGTGACAATATAGATTACCCAATTAATTGGTTGTATCCATAGGATGAAAGGAATTGAAGAAGAGGGAAACTCATACATTAAAGTAAATTTAATCTATAGTCAAGCATGTAGGCATGGAATCATGTAAAGTATTAGAAATAATGAATATATCATGTAATACATATGTGTAACATATAAAATGATAAGGTGTGATAAACATATATGGGTTGGAGATATGATCTAGAAGGTAATGTTGCCCCTAGCATGGGCAATAAAAAAGATGATGTGGCCCTCAATTGACAAAAATACATGAGTAATTACATAAGGTACTAGGATAGGCATATGCCCCTAATGTGGCATCTAAGAACATAAGCACACAATGTTGTAGGTAATGCAATAAGTCCCTAGTGGTGATAAAAATGTAAATGATAGTTTAAGTTGGAGTAATGTGTGAAGCTAGAACTAAAGCATGAAGCCAAAACAAGGGCATTTAGTCAAAACTAGAGCATGGAGTCAAAATTGGGACATCAAGTTGAAACAAGGGCATGAAGGTGGAACAAGGGGGTAACATCTAGTGTAAGATTATAGTTATAATAAGTGCAATGTATAAAGGGTGAAACATGATGCCCCCAATATAAAGATGAAACCATGAAGGTGCAAAGTATAGGAAGGAAAGGAATGGAGCTTCCTGATGTAAAGATGTAAGTTCTAAAGATACAGAAATAGGAGCACATAAGGTGGGGGAGTAGGATATTCCCCAAGTATAAGGATGAAATCATGAGATATAAGCTCTAGAAGTGGGATATAAAAAAGGAAGTATAACAAGTGACTAGGAATTATGATGTATCAATACACAATTAATGTATAATCTCTAATGATGTATCAGTGTGTGTAATAAGTATGGTATGATAATGTAAGATCAATAGGAAATAATTAGTTGTCAAATACTAAGGAACCAAACATAAGCATAGATTAGAAATCAAGAAGCTAGCATGGGAAAGCAACATGAAAAAAGGAAAAAGGCCATAAAATCATAATAAATTAGGGGAGACATGATAGAATAGGGGAGAATAAAGGCAAGTGGGTAAACTAAGTCAAAAAACAAAAACAAAAGCATATGCATAAAAGGAAAATTGGAAAAGAAAAAATGCCCCCAAAATGCGGAAGGATAATCATGTGAAAGAAATATATAGATGACAAATGAGTATGAAAAACATAATAAAAAAGGCCAATGTGAAAAATAAAATAGGAACATAAAAAATCTATAAAGTAAAAGTGAAATTTATTTTATAGGTACATATGGATATATGCTATAGCAATGCTCATAACCCATTGAATGAACTTCCTAGGTGCCACCTTGGGCACCATAGGTTTAGGCTAATCCATAAGATCATCTTCATTTTGCTGAAAGTCATCATCTAATTTATATTTTTGTTGTTTTTCTTTTTGCTCTTCTGACTTACCTTTTCAATGATGTGCTTCTTCTTGATATTTATTTGCATGCTAGTTGTAAACACATATTCAATTAGTACATTTCACTAGAAACTTCTTTTCTTATCCATTCTTTCTTCTTAATTTGTGTTTATGGTGGTTCATAATAGGCATTCAATGCATGCCACAACCTCTTATTTTGGTTTCTATAAAGCATTTGGTGCATGAATCTCAAGTACTTGTGTCATGTCTCAGATTGTGGGGATTGATTTATTTTTGTTAAATGCATTGAAAACTATTGAACTCTATTTGATGAGATTGGATTTTTAATCAATATGATGATAATACATTAGTGAGCTTATGATTCAATACTATATGTCACTTCGGCTATGATTTTTTTTTTGAACTAACATATTGACCATGGGAAATGAGTGGGAGTGATCGTAGGCTTTGTCGAAGGCAAGAACATGTTTCAGGTAGAGGGGACCTAGCCATTTGTCAACAATCAGATGGCTTTTGTTTGGTACCCTATCACACACACACACACATAGAGTCATATCTCTGGTTTTGATAAATGTTTGTCTAACGTTATTCGTTTGATATTATCGTTCTCTTGCAAATGTCTCTATGCTTGTTTTCAATGCCTGAACTGTTAAAATTTAATAAACTTGTCTTGTTATTATATATATAAATAGTATTAAATTTTATTGTGAAATTAAAATTGCTTATAATTAATTACATTTATATAAAAATAGTATTGGTGAAATTATTCAAAAGTAAATAAATTTTATAATGCCAAATTATAAAATAAACTATTTATATATATATATATATAGTTTAGGACATAGCTTTGTTTTATTAAAAGGGAGCATGCTACGTGTGCAATAAATATTAAAAAAAATGAAAAGTTTTTACATGAGTGGGGTCGTCCAATGTAAGGAAGGCAAAAATAGGGTTTTGACTATGATAAAAAGAAAAGCAAAAGAAAATAAAGACACACAGGAGGACATCATGAAAAGACAGATTAGAGAGGACATAAAAATAAAAAGGATATAGGAAACAGTGTTGGGATAGAGATTGGAGGGACAGGAGGATATTCACCAATTTTTGCACACAACAGAGGATCTTTTCCATGGTATTTTTCAATTATTATCTTGGACTTTGTTGTTCCTTACCATTGATCTTCTTTCCTATACTCAGCTAGAGTAGATTCTTGTTTGTTCTTTGAGCAACTTGCTACATTCTCTCTCTTGCTTTTATCAGCCTTTCAAACCTTTTGAGGTGGTCTTTTATTGTTTGTAATGCCTTGGTGTTCATTGCACCCACCCATTGCTTTAGTTGCCTGAGTTGCTTGGATCAGCCAGAGAGTGGTGTCAACTTTGCAGTAGAATCACCTTTTCTCTGTTAACCTTCAGCTCCAATCATTGTGTTTCATCGTTATGAATTTTATGCACTTTGCTACTTACTATTTTGGTTAATCGGTCAGTTGTGCCAAAAGTCAGATGCATTAATTTTGATTCAGTTTGTAGATCCAAATAAAGTTGGCCTCTTCATCTTTGTTTTGTCCAATAACCTCCTTCTAAAATGACCTCTGTATTATTAACTCATTGGCCCTTTTTTATATGTGACACCTCCCCAATGCTGGGTGTCAGATCTGTGCATAGGATGGCCTTAAGAGCCTTATGTCAACCTCATTCAACATCTAATCTTTATGTTTTACAAAAAAGAACGATATCAGAAAACATATACAGTGGATTTAATCTCCAAAGAAAATAAATGTTTTATTAGATAAACTACATGGTTCAAACTCAAGAAGCTTGAGTGACGGCTTGATATACTGACTATTTTGCCTTGACAAAATGGCGATGAGAGTGAGAGAACTCTTAATATCTCATATACTTTCTCTCACCTTTTGAAGAAAATCTTGCACTGTAGTAGCTGATCAATACCTGGAGAGCTCTCCCTTGCTAATGTAATCACAACACATGATTGTCCCATCAACTATTATCTGAACTGCTTGGTGAAGTCTATCGGTATCTTTAGGATTGTCTGTGGCTGCATATATTTAAATTGGTTGGCTTTCCTTAAAATGACCCCTATATTATTGTTACTAATCAACCTGTTCATATTAACGACCTCTGTATTTCAAACTGGTTTACAATTCCTTGACTGACCTATTATCTTCATTTTGTTAAAACACTTATTCCTAATTCCTTATCATGTTAGTTGTTTTGATAGTTATCAGGTTCAAATACATATGCATATAGGATTAGGTTTTATTTTAAATCAAAAAGAAGATTTTTATTGGTCAACAGATATATTAGACATTAACTTTGCATATTAGATTTTATGTGGATATAGTATTTCATATATTCAGATATATACATGAGTAAACTATATAAATTATAAAAAGAAACTTATTAATATATATATATATATATATATATATATATATATATATATATATATATATATATATATATATATATATATATATATATATATATATATATATATAAAACTCCATCTTATAGCATTCATGTTCCAACATCTATTTTTCTTTTACTTATGACTGAAAAACTTTGTATTTACCACACAACAACAAAGATACAAATCAAAATCATGAACCAAATTAGATATAATTTTGTAAATCGCACTGTGATACATACTATGAAAACTAGCTACACATGAAAACAACTATTGAAATCACCTGAAATGAATTACCTATTCTTGTTCTATTGCATGCGTGAAAGAGTTTTATTTTTCCGTAAAATGTGTTTTGAAAGTGAATGCTTTATTTTTTTTGTCTTCCATGTTTATATGCTTTTGGGAAGTTGCCTTTCAGGACAGGTGCCGAATATGGGGAAATAGGGAAGTAGTTTTTCTTTTCAAAACCTACACAATGTTAATCGGTTTACACTTTGGCCAAAGTTATTTTGACGTTGAAATAGACAAGTGTACCATTGAAACAAATGGATTGTATGCCTAGTTTTATGTATTTATTTCCATTCCATATCCTATTAATGTGATGTTGCATTCAAGTTAGGGATGCATGTAGGTTAATAGACATGCACCAGATTCCACCCTGCCACTTGTTTACAGGTTGCTAGGCCCTTCGAGTAGGGTCATGCATTCTTCAGCTTGAAGAATACCAAGGAAGCGTAAGCTTCATGGTTGGGCGAAAAAGCACCTGAACCATGTTCTTGTCCTTCGACGTAGTAGATGGCCAGATGGTCGATGGTGGTCAAGGATTTATCTATATTGGATTCTACTTGTTCATGGTTATATTTGTGTTACATATTGAAATTAGAATGAATTGTAAGGTGATAAATCCATTATTGAAACTTGTGTATATTCATTACTTCATGAAGCTATGTAATTGTACTTGGGAAAGATGAATTGTAACCTGATTGTATATCAAATTTATGAATGAAATCTTGCATTGACAATGAATGTTAATTCTATCTCCTTTTACTTGATAATGTAGTTGCAATTAATTTACTTACTGTTACTTTAACTTGTATTTCAGTTATGTTTGTGTTTTGGAATTTTGGTACTTTACATTTGGTATCAGAGGGAAGGTTCTACACTAGGCCTTTTGGACTATTACGCTAAGGTGTTAAACTTCTTACAGACTAGTCATCATGAATACAAGAAAATCTGGACGTAGGGGAGCAACCCTAGGATCTGGTAGTGACCTAAATACAAGAAACAATGAAGGAGCTAATATAGGGAAAAATACAGGAAATAATGAAGGAGCCAATGCAAGAAGCAATGCTGAAAATAATGAAGGAAAATGAAATGAGGCAAGCCATAATAATGGACAAAAAAATGATGGACAGAATAACCGACTAGATCAAATCCTTGCTCTCTTAACTCAACAAGGGACCTGAATGAACAATCTAGAACAGGAAGTCAAGGGAATTAGAGGAAATCAGGATGAGGAATGGAGGGAAGAAGCATGACGCCCTAAAGGTGAAGTGAATGTGAACAATCGAGACAAAATTGTTGAGAAGTTGGGAAAGGACCTTAAAAAGGTCTCCCTCCTAAGTTTGATGGTATGACTATTAGTGACGGAGCTGAGGCATGGATAATTGATGGAAAAATATTTTCATCTTTGAAACTTATCTGAGGAAATTAAAGCAATATGGGGATCTTACTAGCTTATTGGGGAAGAAGCGACCTAGTGGGATAATGAAAAATTAGAAAAGAAACTATTACCTGGGATAGTAACGTGGGACCACTTCCTCAAACTCTTTAGGAAGAGGTAGTTACCACAACTTTATTTTGATAAAAAGATGACAGAATTTCATAACCTAACTCAGGGAGGTATGACAGTGACTTAGTATTGGGAGAAATTCTTGCACCTATTGAAGTATGTTCCACAGTATCAGTTGGACAAGAGGTTTGGGATCCAAAAGTTTATCTTGGGTTTAAGACTACAATTTGGAGCAGAGGTAGATATTCATGATCCCTTTACCATGGATGAAGTGTTTGAGAAAGCAACTAAGCAGGAGCAGAAATTGCAGCAGATTGCAAATTACCGTAAGAGTCGAGATGTGAAATACAAAAATAAAAGGTTTCAGAATAACAATCACAATCATAGTAGCAATAGCAATCAATGAAACAACAAGTGCCAAATTTAGAATCTAAAAAGAGGCAACAATTTTTAGGAAAGGAACAATGGGACCAAAGTGGAAATAATAAGAGAGGCAACTATGGCAACAATGGTAACAATAACAGAAGAGAGATGCCATCTAGGTACAGAGGACTCTGATATGGATGTTATACTTGTAGAGGAGAGCACTATACTAGCGCGTGTCCTCAACGATTAGCAAACCAGAGAGATGCGAATCGGCAAGGAGTTCCTCAACACCAAATTCATGCGGTTGTAGATCATCATCAAGCAAATTTTCAAGTGACACCCATTCAGTTATCCGGTAAGCTCTTTGGCCTTCTAGTTTCTATTTTAGTTGATACCGAAGCTACAGAATGTTTTGTAGACCCTAAAATTGTAGCTAAGTTATCTGTAAAACCAAGACACATGGCAAACTCTTGGATGGTCCAGTATGGTAATAGTGCAGAGAAAAGAGTAGACTAATGTCTAGTATGTAATGAATTAGATCTTCCAACCTTCCAAATGGGGTTGGCTAAATATTATAGGAAATTTGTAGAAGGATTCTTGACAATCAAAACACCAATAACTTCACTACAAAAGAAAGGTAAGAAGTTTGACTGGATAGATAGATGTGAGCAGTCTTTCCATCTTTTGAAGGAAAAACTCACGACAACACCTATTTTGACCATACCTTATCCAAATGGTCATTTCACAGTGATAACAGATGCTTATGGTGAAGGTGTGGGAGGAGTGTTGATGTAAAATGGGAAAGTGGTGGCATATGAATCCAAAAATCTAAAGCAGCATGAGTTAAACTATGCACCTCATGATCTCGAGTTGACCACCATTGTTCATGCACTCTAGATGTGGAGGCACTACCTCTTGGGTAAGCCCTTTGAGTTAAAAATAGATCATTTAGGGCTCAAGTACATCTTCACCCAACCTAATCTCAATGCACGATAGAGAAGGTGGTTAGAATTCCCTAGTGAGTATGACTTTGGAATTGAATACATAAAGGGAAAAGAGAATAGGGTTGCAGATGCTCTTAGTAGGAGAAGACATCCAGCTGCCATGGTGAATCCAAAAGTTGCAAGGAGATGAATATTATGACTAAGTCAAACAAGGATTATACGAAGACCCCTCGGATCATCGCTTTGATGGGTATGTGATTGAGTTCGATGGGCTTTTGAGATACCATGGAAGGATGTATATCCTAGATTCAGGTGAGTTGAGGAAACTAATTCTCGATGAGGTCCACAGTGAGCCATATTTGGGACACCTAGGAGTGACCAAGATGATGGAAGGTTTGAGACCATTGTACTTTTGGCCTAAGCTTAAGAAAGACATAACTGAGTTTGTCACTCGATGCTTAGAGTGTCAACACGTCAAGGCCAAACATGTCCATCATGCAAGACTTCTTTATTGACATAGTGTCCCAGAGTATAAGTGGCAGGAAATTAGCATGGATTTAATTTAGGGATTGCCCATGTTAAAGAACTGGCATGATGTCATCTTGGTGGTGGTGGACAAATTGATAGAAGTAGCACATTTCATTCCTGAAAATCTCTCAGACGGATCGTTGACCTTAGCTAAAAAGTTTGTCAAAGAGATCTTTCAATTGCATGGAGTGCTAGAGATGATCATTTCAGATAGTGAAACTTGCATGACCTCTAGGTTTTGGACCATGCTTAATGCAGCCTTGGGGACTAAGTTGAATTCTAGCATGACTTATCATCCTCAAATAGATGGTCAGATAGAGAGAGTCAACTAGGTAGTAGATCTTCTAAGGATGTATTGTATGGACTAGGAGTATAAATCGGAAGAATATCTACCATTGGTAGAGTTTGCACACACTAATTCATACCATGTATCTTTAGGGATGGCACCTTTTGAGGCTCTTTATGGGCACAAGTGTTAGACACCAATCAGTTGGGACAAGGTTGAAGACATAATAGTGGTTGGACCCAACATGTTAAAAGAAATGGAAGACCAGATGAGGTTAATTAAATAGAAATTAAAGCAAGCTTAGGATCGACAAAAAAGTTATGCAGACAGAAATAGGACTTTTAGACAATTCTCAATAAGCAACAAGGTTTTTCTAAAAGTTAAGCCACACAAGAGTTTGATTATGTTTGGCAAGGCATCCAAACTCGCACCCAAATTCTTGGGACCTTTTGATGTTTTGGAAGTGATCAATCCAGTTGCTTATAGACTAGCTCTACTACCAGCTCTCACTAAAATCCATAATGTTTTTCATGTGTCGTTACTCAAACCTTATCATCCTGATGCATTGTATATTCTTGATTGGCATGCTCTGTAGGTACTTGATCCAGGAGTGGTGCTAGTGGAGCCCATTAGAGTCTTGGAGAAGTGCAACATTAAGTTATGCAATAGAGACATAGTGCAATATAATGTCTAGTGGGACCACTAGTGCCACTTGGGAGGATGCTATAGAGATTGATAGATCATTTCGGCATTTGAAAAATTAGCATAATTATTTTCATTTCCTGCATATTAGAGATACTATGATACTTTGATGATGATACATTTGATGCATTAAGTAGTGTTAGTATGATACTTTATTGTTTTTGTAGGATGTAATAAGACATCAAGATGATGTCTCTTCCAAGTGCAGAAGGATGTCACGTCTCAGATTGTGGGGATTGATTTATTTTTGTTAAATGCATTGAAAAATATTGAACTATATTTGATGAGATTGGATTTTTAATCAATATGATGATAATACATTAGTGAGCTTCAATGATTCAGTACTTTATGTCGCTTTGGCTATGATTTTTTTTGGAACTAACATATTGACTGTGGGAAATGAGTGGGAGTGACCGCAGTTTTTGCCGAAGGCAAGAACATGTTTCAGGTAGAGGGGACATAGTCGTTTGTCAACAATCGGATGGGTTTTGTCTGGTGCCCTATCACACACACACACACATACACACACATGTAGAATCATATCTCTGGTTTTGATGAATGTTTTTCTAACGTTATTCGTTTGATACTATCATTCTCTTGCAAATGTCTCTATGCTTGTTTTCGATGCCTAAACCGTTAAAATTTAATAAACTTGTCTTGTTATTACATATATAAATAGTATTAAATTTTATTGTAAAATTAAAATTGCTTATAATTAAATACATTTATATAAAAATAGTATTGGTGAAATTATTCAAAAGTAAATAAATTTTACAATGCCAAATTATGAAATAATAAAATACTTAATTATAAAATAAACTATATATATATATATATATATATATAGTTTAGGATATAACTTTGTTTTATTAAAAAGGGAGCATGCTATGCATGCAATAAATATTAAAAAAAAGGAAACGTTTTTGCATGAGCGGGGTCGTCCAATGTAAGGAAGGAAAAAATAGGGTTTTAAATATGACAAAAAGAAAAGCAAAAGAAAATAAAGACACAAATGAGGATGACGTGGAAAGAGAGATCAGAGAGGATAAAAAAACAAAAAGAAGGATACATAAAATGACACTCGGATAGAGATTGGAGGGATAGGAGGATATTCACCAATTTTTGCACACAATAGAGGATCTTTTCCATGGTATTTTTCTATTATTATCTTGGACGTTGTTGTTCCTTACCATTGATCTTCTTGCCTATACTCAACTAGAGTAGATTCTTGTTTGTTCTTTGAGCAACTTGTTACGTTCTCTCTCTTGCTTTTATCGGCCTTTCAAACCTTTTGAGGTGGTCATTTATTGTTTGTAATGCCTCTGTGTTCTTTGCACCCACCTGTTGCTTTAGCCGCCTGAGTTGCTTGGATCAGCCGGAGAGTGGTGTCAACTTTCCGGTAGAATCGCCTTTTCTCTGTTAACCTTCAGCTCCAAATCGTTGTCTTTCATCGTTATGAATTTTATATGCACTTTGCTACTTACTATTTTGGTTAATCAGTCAGTTGTGCCAAAATTTAGATGTATTGCTTTCGGTTCAGTTTGTAGATCCAAATAAAGTCAGCCTCTTCATCGTTGTTTTCACTAGAAACCTCCTTCTAGAATGACCTATGTATTATTAACTCGTCAACCCTTTTTTATATACGACCCCTCCCCAATTATGGGCATCAGATCCATGCATAGCATGGCCTTAAGAGCCTTATGTCGACCTCATTCAACATCTAATCTTTATGTTTTACAAAAAAGAATGATATCAAAAAACATATACAGAGGAGTTAATTTCCAAAGAAATCAAATGTTTTATTAGATAAACTACATGGTTCAAACTCAAGAAGCTTGAGCGATGGCTCAATATACTAAGTGTTTTGCCTTGCCAAAATGGCGATGAGAGTGAGAGAACTGATATCTCATATACTTTCTCTCACCTTATGAAGGAAATCTTGCACTGTAGTAGCTGACCAATACCTGGAGAGCTCTCCCTTGCTAATGTTATTACAACACATGATTTCCCCCTCCACTATTATCTGAACCACTTGGTGAAGCCTATCGGTATCTCCAAGATTGTCTGTGGCCACATATATTTAAACTGGTTGGCTTTCCTTAAAATGACCCCTGTATTATTGTTATTGATTGACCTATTTTTATTAATGGACTCTATATTTCAAACTGGTTTACAATTCCTCGACCGGCCTGTTACCTTCATTTTATTAAAACACTTATTCCTAATTCCTTATCATGTTTGTTTTTTTGATAGTTATCAGGTTCAAATACATATGCATATAGGATTAGGTTTTATTTTAAATCAAAAAGAAGATTTTATTGGTCAACAGATATATTAGATATTAAATTTGCATATTAGCTTTTATGTGGATTTAGTATTTCATATATTCAGATATATACATGAGTAAACTATATAAATTACAGAAAGAACCTTATTAATATTTATTAATACATATAGGAATATATATAACTCCATCTTATAGCATTCCTTTTCCAACATCTATTTTTCTTTTACTTTTGACTGAAAAACTTTACATTTACCCCACAACAATGAAGATACGAATCAAAATCATGAACCAAATTAGATATAATTGTGTAAATCGCACTGTGATACATGCTATCAAAACTAGCTACACATGAAAACAAACAACTGTTGAAATCACCTCAAACAGATTACCTATTCTTGTTCTATTGCATGTGTGAAAGGAGTTTTATTTTGTTGTAAAATGTGTTTTGAAAGTGAATGGCTTATTTTTTTTGTGTTCCATGTTTATATGCTTTTGGGAAGTTGCCTTCTGGGATGGGTGCTGAATATGGGGAAATGGGGAAGTGGTGCAGTGCACCTAGGATGTTTTTTTTAAGGCAAATTTTTGAAATTTTGCTTGTTAGAGACAAAATGGAGTTTTAAAATAATGTAATGAAGCCTTCTAGAGGCATTATCTTGTAGTGGAGGCCTAGAATAGGCATTTACTTTAGTAAGGTCTGTAGTTTTCCTAGAATAGGACAGTCTATTTTAGTTTTCTCTCAGGATAGGCTTTTAATGCCTTCCTTTTTTGGTTTTCCCATGATTTGGGAGTCTTGTAATGGGGGAATTCATTGTAAACATATAAACTTGGCCTCTCACATGTTGAGGTAGTGGGGGTGGTTTGATGAAGTTTGAAGAGCAATAAGAAAAAAAACAAAATTCCTGCATTTTCACTATTTTTCTACAATTTTCATGTTCTATCCTTGCTCGTACTATACTGTCATGGTGGAAAACTACTAAAATCATGTGATGCATAGAGTTAGATTTCATTTAAGCTAGGTTAGAAGGATTTTCATTGGTTTTGAAGGATTTTTATAGTCAGATTTCTGATAATTGGTTTTAAACCCTTGTTTTGAGGGTTTTAGTGAAATCAATGGGTTCCTAACCCATTCCATCTGTGTTAGAACCCCAAAATGGATGGAATGGGATTAGGTTGGTGTGTTTTCAATTGGGTGTGTGTAGGAGCTGGGGATAAGTGTAAGTGGATGTTTGGAGCCATTGGAGCGTATTAGTATCATGCATTAGGCCAACTAGGTTTGGTAGAGTGGAGATTTGCTTGTAAAATGAATTGAATTGACCTTGGACCCCAAAAACTTGAGAAATATATCTATTTTCAACCTATTGGACACCTTGGAATAGGAGTTGGAAGAATAGAGTAGAGTTTGTGTGTACTTGGTGTGTAAAATTGACCTAATTAGGCCTAGTAAGAAATCAGTACAGTCATAATTTGAGATTTGTGTTCCAAAGGACCCCTCATTGCATGTTTGGTATGTTGTAGAACTTGATATGGGTACTCAAAAAGCCCATCACAGTCTTGTTTGGAGGTCAGCATCAAAAGTTATCGCTTGACAGTCCCTTTTTTAGGGCTGTAAGGAAGTTGGTCAACTTGTGAAGGAAAGGGTACAAGGAGTTGTTTCCTAAGCATTTGGGTGGTTTTGTGAGCTTTAACCAGTTAGGCATAGTTGGTCTAGGATCCCTAGAAGGTTTGGAAAAGAGTCCATGTGTATGAACCATTTGGTGATGTTGTTAGCTAGTATTGGAACTATGGACAAAGAGAGGACAGTCAAGTCCAACAAAAGAGGACCATTGGAGCAGCTAGGTCCACAAGGGCCTAAAAGTCTTTTTTTCCCTACCATCCCCTTCATCCTCTTCCCTGAGTAGTTAAGTTGTGACCCCTTTGTGGTGTTGGCTCTGCATCAAGAAGTAGGTTTTCTTTTCAAAACCTACACACCGTTAATCAGTTTACACTTTGGCCAAAGTTATTTTGATGTTGAAATAGACGAGTGTACCATTGAAACAAATGGATTGTATACCTAGTTTTATGCATTTATTTTCTTGCCATATCCTGTTAATGTGATGCTACATTCAAGTTAGGGATGTATGTAGGTTAATAGACATGTACCAGATTCCACCCCGCCGCTTATTTACAGGTTGCTAGGCCCTTCAAGTAGGTCGGGCATTCTTCAATTTGAAGAATACCGGGGAAGTGTAAGCTTCATTGTTGGACAGAAAAGTGCCTGAACCATGTTCTTGTCCTTCGATTTAGCAGATGGCCAGATGGTCGATGGCGGTCAAGGATTGATCTATATTACATTCTACTTGTTCATGTTGATATTTGTGTTACATATTGAAACCATAATGAATTGTAAGGCGATAAAGCCATTATTGAAACTTGTGTATATTCATTACTTCATGAAGCTATTTAATTGTACTTGGTAAAGATGAATTGTAACTTGATTGTATATCAAATTTATGAATGAAATCTTGCATTTACAATGAATATTAATTCTATCTCCTTTTACTTGATAATGTAGCTGCATTTAATTTACTTACTGTTACTTTAACTTGTATTTCACTTATTTATGTGTTTTGGAATTTTGGTACTTTACATTTGTTATCAAAGCGAAGGTTCTACACTAGGCCTTTTGGACTATTATGCTAAAGTTGTAAACTTCTTGCAGATCAGTCATCATCAATACTAGAAAATCTGGACATAGGGGAGCAACCCTAGGATCTAGCAGTGACCTAAATATAGGAAACAATGAAGGAGCCAACGTAGAGAACAATCTAGACACTAATGAAGGAGCCAATGCAGGAAGCAATGCCAAAAATAATGAAGGAAACCAAAATGAGGCTATTAGGTGAATATTTTGTCTTCAACTAACTGAAGGCAAAATGGTTATATCGACCACAGTGTAATGAGATAAATCTCTCCTCTCAGCAAGGGGAGGTTCCCTATAAACTATCACAAACTAATTTAAACTAAATACTAATTCAGGGGTGAGACAATATCATCCATTTCTCTTTTTTTAGAAATGATTTTTACAAAATAAAAGAATACTTTCTTGATACTAACTGAAAAACCAAGAAACCCACGAGAGCACAAAGTCTATCGTTGCTTCTTTTTCTTATTTATAACTTAGAACATAGTAGAACGAGGTGTAGCCCAAAGTCTTCACTGAAAACTATGACAAAATAAATGATCACAAAAGATAATAGTAGTTCAAAGTCTTTCCAATATCTTTCACTACAAAACACTAAATCACAAACTAAAGATAATTGTTACAGCACAAAGTTTCCACAATAAACTTTAGAACATCTCCCAGATTATTCTCACTCACACTACTATTTGATCAAATAGATAAGATCGTATTAGGAAAAGAACATAAGAAAAATTTCCAATACACCACAAGTTATTTCAACACAAAGTTTGAACGATCACTTTCTTTGTTATGCACTTGAGAAAATTTGATTTACAATTTGAACACAAAGTCTCAAAATGCTCTTCAATTTGGCAGAGTTTCGCTTCAAATACTAAAAGATAATATTTACAATAGAGGCCCTCTTTATTTATAGGGAGGAGCCTGGAGCAAAAATAGGAAATTTACAACTACTTTGACTTATTCAATAAAAGAGTCCTATTTGACTTGGGACTTCCTTTGTCTCACATGTAATTACATTTTGGGAAATTACATGTGGATATGTCTAAAACTGAAAATAAAGTACATATCAAAATACCAAAGTAAACTAAGGCATTAGTTTCCTTCGTCATTCTTCTTTAGAAAATCTTGGTACATGGCCTGTATGGCTGCCATCTTGCATGCATTTGGTTTAGCTGTATTTTCTGAGATGGTGCGGGCCCGAATAATTGCATCTTTCACTGCCTTTATTGCCTTTTCATGTTTATCTAGATTGTCCTTCAAGTTTTCTAAAGTTGAATGTTGATCATATAGATTATCTATAGAAAGCACTGAAGGCACCTCCTCTTCGAATTTTCTTTGGACCATCTCTTCAAAGGAACTTACCATCTCCTCTACTGAGAGGAACTTGTGATCTTCACTTGTTAGGGTGCATGGAAGTTCTTCCAGCTGGTGTAGAAGTGTGACATCACTATCTTCACTGGCTTCTCAGGCTTGACTTAGATCTTCAAGTAAACCCTTTATTATGTGGATACAATGAACCATAGTCTCCTTGGTTTTAAGATATGATTCCCTGTTTGCAATGACCCTGATGGTGATCAGATTCTTTATCTTAATCTTTTTCATAGCTATCCACTCCTCTAAGCTCTCTTCTTGATCTTGTAACTCTTGTGAGAGTAAGTCAACCAGGTTATCTAGCTCAGCTTTAGCTTTATCCATCTTCTCTTTTCTTTCTATGGTGGTTTTTAGAAGAATTCGCCCTTGAGCTAACAAACGCTCCACAATATCTCCTACCACCCTTCCTCTAGCTTGTGCTTTTTCAACCTTCTGGATCAAGGGATCTTCTACGGTCACTGCCATGGGTTCTACAATTTCTGATGACTTTACTAGATTTTGAAGCACAGCAGCAAGTTGTTCTACTTTGGCCTTCTACTATTCTTTCTCTTTTTTGACTTCATCATACTTTTCAAGTAAAGTGTTGGCAGTAGTTTGAAAATTTTCTTTTATGCCCTCATGAGTTAGCTTGCCCAACTCAACCCTTGAAAGGACATAATCATTCATGTCAAAAGTGTCAACAGTGGCATCTTCTGGTGGTTTAGCAATTTCTGCGCATCTGATTCCTTTCTCATTGACAAGTCTAGAAACAGTCTTAGGCTTCTTCTTCAGAGTCTTTGCTTTTACAGGTAACAGCTTTTCAATATCAATCTCATCAGACGAAATAGCTTGCTTCTTCCTCTTTGGAGTGTATACAGATAACCATGGGGGAAGAATGGAAGCACCAACAACCAGAGATGAGTCTACTACTTGTTTTGTTGGATCCATATTTATACCTGTTACAGTCACAATAGGACTGGTGTTGGTAAAAACCACACCTGTATCAACAAACTTTTCTAAAGCATCCAGAAGATTCTCTAAAACAGATTGTTCACCAATGTCAAAAGATGGAGAAGATAAACTTGGGATGGAACCAGAAGAATAAAAAATGGTCCCAAAATTGATCTTTCTTGAAGTAGGGGTATTATCAGAAGAAACAACAAAGATAGGTGAAAGAGGAACATTTGAAATCACTGGGAAACTACCAAAAATTGGGGTATGAGGAAGAGGTGTAGAAACTTGTGTTCTAGTGGGAAGATTTTTCTTAGGGGATTGAGGTGGATACAAGATACGAGGTCATATAGAATTTGAATGTTGTATTGACCTTCACCAGTTGCTCATGCAATGGATTACTGATTTGCTCCCCCTAGAATATTCTCTGTGTACCCCCAAGAATCACCTTGATGTAAGTGTACATCCATTCTTGGAACTTGGAAGAAGAGGGGAGTCCTCTGATGCGACTCAAAAGAGTAATCAAATCACAAACTTCCTCTACAAAGTCACTCCTAGGAAGATCCTTTGGCCATTTGGTCAAATTACTTCTAGGGATTTTCAGCCATTTGTTGTTGATATACCTTCTTGTAGCTTCTACATCTGTGTCATAATCCTTTTGCCCCTGAGCAAAGTCAATCTGTCCAATGTTTACAATGGGTGGACACATGAAGATTTTGTTAAGGAATTATGCATCCAATCTCATGATCACATTCCCTTTATAATCTGTCACAACTCTAGTGTCCCTGTTGTAATGGCTAGCTACTTGAAGAAAGAACTCAGGATTGTGTATAGAAACTGGAAATGATGCAACCAAATGAATATTACTGTCAATGATCTTCTGCATATGCCTAGAAGGATTTGTCTGTTTTGTTCTATCCACAAATTCTACCATGTCCACATGTCCAATTTCTGTATCTCTGATTTCATCAATATTCGATTGCACTGCCATCACTGAAAAGACACCTTGGTACTTGTACTTCATGATTTTGGCCTTGGATGGAGATGGCTCTAACATTAGCTCTGGAGAAAACTCTGAGATAAATATCTACCACGAGCACTGGTTGGGAAGTGCAAAAGGCCATGATCTCGCAATTAGGGAAAAAATGGATAAACTGGGATAACAACGATTCGATGATCATGGATAGGGAAGCATGCATTGAAGGGATTGAATGTGCGCAAGTGAAGGTAAGGGCGAAAGCGGGCTAACAGGTCTTGAAAGGTGAATTTTCCCAGTGTTGAGAAAAATTCAAGAAAATGTGCACGAGTGGTCAAAATGACCACTCTTGCATGAGGAAAAACTTGCATAGGTGTAAAGTCGGATGTTTTAATCGCTTCTACATGTTTGGGAAGAATTTATCATTATCATGCAAGGTCGGTGAAAAATACCGACATTGCATGTGATTTCTCTTTTGGAAGAATGTTTTACATGTAGGGGCGGTCAAAATGACTGCCCTTACATCAGGGTATTGTGTAACTTTTGAAGGCATGTGCATGGTCAGCAATTTCAACCGCCTTTACATGTTGGAAAGTTCATGGGTTGTTTCTTCATGTAAGGGTGGCGGTTTCAACCGCCCTTACATGTGTTTGGGAAAACTCTTCAAAGGATAGAAGACGGTGGAAAGGACCACTGCCATAGGCCTCAAAGTTGAGAATAGGTAATGGTCGATGTATGATCGATTAGAAACACCGCCTATGCATGTAGAGATATGCTCAACTTAGCAACAGTGAAGCAGGGCATGTTAAAACCGCCGACATATAAGGGTAAAACACAAACCAATTTTTCACAAAATGACACAAGACACGGTGAATGTGTAGCCACAGAAGAAACTATGCATAGAGCATAGTAGATGGGTTCAAAAATCACTATCGTTTGTTTTTAAACTTAAAGCAAGGAGATAAAATGGAAAACATTTAAACAAAACCCTAAATAGAAAAAATAATAAAAAGGAAAGAAGACATACCTTGAAGTAAGGTTGACGTAAAACCCTGACTCATGCATAATCAGTGACACACAGTCGAATCAACTGACGTCTCAGTCAAATGATCTTAAAAAGGATTATCAGTCAAGTAAGAGTTTTAGTAATAAGAAATAAACAACCAAAATGAATTTAAAACAGTTAAAAAAAAGGCTTAAACCAGATGCATTAATGCCAACACAAGTGGCATTAATGCCACTGATTTGAAAAGATATGCTTGGGCGGCAAGAATGACCAATCATATATGTGTTAACCAACATGTGAAGATGGAGGAAAAGACCGCTTAGGCATGTTAGGAGAAAGGTTGAACATGTGCAAGTGGTGGAAAAGACCGACCTTGCATGTTAGGAGTTAAGAAGGGTCATGCATAAGTGGTGATTCAAACTACTTTTGCATGTTAAAACAGAAACCTAGTAAGATATACGAAAGCGGTAGAAATAGCCTACTATTCATATCAAAGAATCAAAATACATGTAAGAGCGGTTGTTTGGGCCGCCATTACATGTAGTAACAAAAACTTTTCTAACACCCCAAATTGTCCAATAATTGGTATTTTGGTGAGTTTAAGACCACAACAAGCTTCATGATTTTTGAGAAATCGTGGTGGGGGAATGTCGCAAACTCTCCTAGGATGTCAGATGACTTTGCTTGAGATCGAGAGAATCTTGTCTCGATCAGCGAACTTAGAGTGTAGATTACGAAATAGACAAGTTTCATAGGGGTTGTCTACAAAATGAGCGTAGCTGATTTTGAGAACAATAGCTGGCTCTAACTAGGGAACTTCCATCGATCGAAGGGAGAAGAATCTAGTCTCTAAGTGCCTTCATCCATGCCATTGGGCTATAGAGTCAAGCTACCAAGAAGAAAGACATGAAAGACTAAACAAAAACACAAAAATAAAAACACAAAACTATACAAATGAACTTATCTGATGCTTCAAGGATTGAAGTGCTTCAAATGTTGTCCACTGTGAGGCAGCAAGAATGGTGTTCCATCCTGATATTACAGCAAGAAGCTATTCTCACCACAGAACTGATGAATGGTGAATGAACCTCTCCACAAGGAATCAAACTTTCCATGCATTCCCTTTGGTTCTCTCCTCTTGTCCCACAACAAGACTTGATCTCCAATCTGAAACTCATGAGTCCTTGCTTTCTTGTCAAAGAGTTTCTTTGCCTGACTTTGATGCTCAGTGATATGATCCACTACCATAGTTCACTTCTCCTCAAGTTCAGTTAGGTAGATAATCCTTTTATCAATAGAGCTTTCAAAAGTTCTATCTTCCACTACCTTTGCCAACTTCAGTGTCGGCAACTCCAAGGTAATTGGTATCTCCGCATTCAGACCATACAAAAGCTGAAATGGTGACATACCTATTGCCCTTTTGGGAGTAATCCTGTCTACCCATAAAGCATCAAACAATGCTTTATGCCAAGTTCTCTGATTCTCATCCACCAGTTTCCTGATAATAGTAAGTAGATTTTTATTACTTGATTCTGCCTGACCATTTTCTTGCAGATAATAGTCTGAAGAATGGGAAAGAATGATCCCATACTCGTAGTAAAAGTCAGTAATCTCGTGGGAAGAGAAACAAGTAGCATTGTCTGTTACAATCTTGTTTGGGACTCCAAACTGGGAAATCTTGTTTTTATTAAGGAAATTACATACCACTTCGGAAGTAGCATGCTTAACTGGGATGGCTTCCACCCACTTGGTAAAATAATCTGTGGCGGTGAGAACATAGTTGTGTCCCGCACTTGATGGTGGATTCACAGCACCAATGAAGTCGATGCCCCATTGCTGAAAAGGTTCTTCAATCACCACTGGCTTGAGAGGTAATGCGGCCAACTTAGGTTTCCCAACAAATTGTTGACACAACTCACACCTACACACCCAAGTGTACACATCTTGAAACAGTGTGGGCCAATAGTATATAGCTCACAAAATCTTGTGAGCCATCATAGGTGCAGAAAAATGTCCTCCACAAGCCAGATTGTGGAAAGACTCCAGAAGTCTACTTTGTTGCACTTTATCCACGTAAAGGAGAAATACGCCATCAAGATTCCTCTTGTACAAACCATTGTCCCATAGGACATAGTTAGCAGCCTTCAACTTAATAGTTCTTTTCTCCTTATAAGACAGATGTGTAGGATACTCACCATAGGTAAGAAAATGAGCGATATTTGAATACCACTCATCAGTAGTAGTGACAAAAAGAACAGTTGGTGTACCTTCAACTTCTTCTTCTCCGTCCCCTATTTCCTTTGGTACATTATCAGCGATCAATTGACACAAACCTCTTCCATGCACAAGCTTAGTAGGTTTGATATCAATATCAAACTCTTGAATCTTAGCAATCCAATTGCCTCTTTTGGTTCCAAACTCCTGTTGAGTCAGAATCGACTTTATTGTTGTATCAGGCACCAAAACAACGGTATGTGAATTTAGAATATAGAACCAGAAATGCTTTACCGCCTTGACCACGGCATAAGCATGCTTCTCCATATTCAAATATTTCAACTCATGAGATTTGAGAGGACAACTCATAAATCATATGGGGGATTCCACACCTTCTTCATTCTGCTGAACCAGAATAGCTGAAAGTGTATGTTCAGAAGCGTAGCTGTAAACTATGAAATCTTTGGTATAGTCAGGACAAACAAGAACTGGAGCATGAGCAATAGCCCTCTTGATATCCTCAAATGCCGCTTTGCCTTCCGCAGTCCAACGGAAAGTAGCCTTACCCTTCATCATGTTGATGATGTGACGGGTTTTCTCTGCAAATTCCAAAATGAACCTTCGCAGAAAATTCACCTTTCCAAAGAAAGAATGAACTATAGTCTTACTAGCAGGCAATGTAAGACTTTGAATAGATTTGACTCTTTCTGAGTCAATTTTAGTGCCTTCTTGGGATACAATGTGACCGTGAAGTTTACCTTCTGTAACCCCAAAAATTGACTTCTTAGGGTTGAGAGAAATACCATTTTGCCGACAGCGTTCCAGCACTTGTCATAAATGGTGCGCATGATCATGACGGTGTTTGGAGAAAATAGTCAAGTCATCAAGATACACCACGATGAACTTCCCCATCTCATCTCTGAAGGCAAGATCCATTGCTCTCTGGAATGTGGCGCTAGCATTGATCAGACCAAAAGGCATCCTGCGATATGCAAACGTGCCCCAAGGTGTTGTAAAAGCAGTCTTGTATTGATCTGCTTCATTAACTTCCACTTGATTATACCTCGAAAAACCATCTAGCATAGACAACATTTCTAAACCAGTTACTATTTGCAACACTTGGTCCATGATGGGTAAGGGGTAGTTATCCTTTAGAGAAGATTGGTTGAGATTCCTGAAATCAACATAGATATGAATTTCTCCATTCTTCTTCCTTACAGGAACTATGTTTGCGATCCAGGTGGAATGATGAATTGGAAAAATTATCCTTGCATTCAACATCTTCTAAATCTCAGAAAGGATAGTACCTAATATTTTGGGGTTGTATTGCCTTTGTTTCTGCTTGTGAGGCAATAACCCAGCTTTGAGGGGAATTTCATGCTGAATTTCCTTAGGCCTGAAGGACTTCAGATCATCATAAGAATATGCCAAGACATCAATGTAATGGAAAAGGAGTGTAATGAATTTGAACTTCTCGTCGGTAGTGCAACACTTCCCAATGTTGACCATTTTGGGATCTACCTCCAAACTCAAATTTACTTGCTCAAATTCCATAGACGAACTTGAATCAAGTTGTTGCTGTTGCTTGATATATCTATCATGCTTATCAAATAACTTTTCAAGGGAAACAAAACCTTTTGGAATCTTATTCCCTTTCAGTTGAAGTAACTCTTCACCAATTTGTGAATCTATTTCAGAAACGTATTCCTATGGTGGAGATTCACTACCTTCAAAATAGAGCTCATCAAAGCTATCCATCTTTTCCAAGAAAGCAATGATTTGATTATCACCATTGAACACCTGCCAATGGTCAGCATTATCAGGTACACTTGGTCGAAAGACCAGCTCAATAGTGTACTTGTTTCCTTTGAAATCTTTATGAGGAACCATGAGAGTGGCAGAGACAGCTAATGAATCTGCACGATCATTAAACTCTCTTGGCACTACAAAAATGTTGAAAGCATCAAAACCTTCAATGCAATCCCATACACAATTGCGATAGTGTCTCAATCTTTCATTTTTGGTTTGATACAAATTTCTCACTTGACAAACCACTAATTTAGCATCTCCTTGAGCATGAAGAATTTTAACACCCCTAGCATGAGCAACTTCCAATCCGAGCAATAATGACTCGTATTCGGCGGTATTGTTGGTATTATCGAATTGCAACTTGTATGAGAAAGGGATGATATCACCTTGTGGAGATATCAAAACAACTCCAGCTCTAGAACTGGTAGAGGAACAACTAACATCAAATTATAAAACCCATACCTCATTAGAATTTGATTTTTTGGAATTTCGTTGATCAGAAGATTCCTCTTCATTAGTGAGGGAAGTATCTGGCATTATTATGCCTTCACCTGAACTTTCATCTGAAAACTCTTCTAATTCTCCATCTGAATTGTCTGAGCTATCACCTAATGAACTCTCATCTGATGAAATAGAAACATCTTCGGTGGACAGGAAATAATTACCCATTCCTAAGGACTCATACAAAATTTGAGCTTTAGGATTTTCTGTTTAGGTAATAATATATTTTGCCTCTTTTTTAGGAAACAACTTTTGCATGATGCCTTTAATAGGTATCCTTGCTTTAGATAGATCCATGTTTAACTCCCCACCTACATCCTTGCAAAAATTACACCCAAGCAAAATGCCATAGGAAGTTGGAATATCAACTACTAGGATTGTCATCTTAATCCTCTTGTCTAGAAAGGCTGCAAATGCAAATTGGGCATATTTGATTTGACCCAAAAGTGGTACTAGCTTATTTTCCATGGAGAAACATCTCCCAAAAGTCTTAGTTAAGGTGAGGCCAAGGGAGTCTGCTACCTTGGCGAGCATAACATTATCAGATGCTCCAGAATCTATTATGCAGTTGCTCAACTTGTGACCATTTACCAATAGAGAAACATAGAAAGGTTCTATTTTTCCAGAGGCAACAAGGGGAGTAGTGACAAGATTATTTTGGGTAGATTTATTCTTTGAGGAATCATGGGCAACTTTTGGAAAATCTTGTCTTGTAGGGACGGTCTTGTTTCTGACGTATTTAGCTAACCTATCAAACTGTTCAGGATTAGCTTGTAAATACTCAACTTTAGACATTTGGATTTTGGTCTTCCTAGCATGATCTATTATATCAAATAAATGGAATGAACTAGAAATAGAGGAAGGAAATCCATCATTCTAATTTTTATTAGGGGTAGTACTGGTCTGAGGGACAGAAGCAGAAGATACAGGATTGTTGGATGTACTTACTTGCTTATTGCCCACTGGGTCCTTTGATTGGAAAGGCAGAGGAGTTCCTCATTTAGCAATTGAGATCACTGGTTGAGGTTCTTCTCTTGCTTTTCCCTTATCAACTTGCTGAGTTGACTGATTTTGGGACCTAGTAAAAACAACATATGCTCCATCATACACTTCTCCTTCTTTTTCATCTTCGTCTTGGTAATTCAAAAAGCTGATGGTAGAGTCACCAGCTAATTCTTCTTCTCCTTCTGCAAAGAGATTAGCATCATTCTCCTGGTCCATCTCAGGTTGGAAAGAATGATCATGTTCAGCTTCATAATAGCCAACTGCTGAGTTGATCGGCCCTGCTTCAATGGCAAGCTTCCCTTGTGTAGGTGGAAGACGATTGGGTTGCCCTTGATTTTTAGCAGCGTTGCCTTGATATGAATTGTTGGGAAATGTCCTCCTTCGTATATCCTGATAAGAAGGAGGGGAAGACATACCTTGGGACATTTGCCTTTTTAGAGCTAGCAATTCATTTGCTAACTTTTGCACCATAGGGTCTGTGGTGCTTGTGGAAGAATTCTCAGTAGAAGAGGAACCTTTATTTCTATTAGAATCTCTTCTCATCTTACCCATAAGGATAAGATCATCTTCAACTTCGGTAGCCAAAATCTAAGCTGCAAGAAGATTTGCAAGGTTAGCCCGCCTTAACAAAAAACTCACTTTGGGAAGTTGAGTATTGATAAAGAAACACTTAAGATTATCTGTTGTTGGCTGAGCGGTTGCAGGAATCCTGTTTCTCAACTTATTGAACTTAGCGATGAAGTCTCGCTTAGGTTCATGAGGCTCTTTCTTCATTTGTGTAAGTTGAGCCAATAAGGCGTGTGCATCTTCTGCAGGTTTGAACCTAGCCTCAAACTTGGTCTTGAGAGTGTTCCATTTGGTTATAGTCTGAGCTTGAAGATGATAAAACCAATCTGCAGCAGCACCTTGCATTGTTTCCACAAAAAGCCTTACTGCTACATCTTCATGCTCAACACCTATCACACCACAAGCTATGCAGAAGGCTGCAATGTGTTCATCAGGGTGAACTTTCCCGTCACCATAGAACTTGGGAAAATTCTTTCTTGAACTATGAGGTAGTTCATGCAAAGGTGGGGTTAAATTTAGAGGACCAAAAGTATTACCCCAAGGGCCTTAAGCTACCATGATGCGCTGATTAAAAGGTGGGATAACAAACTTTTGTGGAGTATGAATAGATAAAACTCTGCTAGCACTAGAACTAGAAGCTTCACCCTTTATTGGAGACCTGGCATTGGTAGGAGGAAAACTCTTGGTTCGTTGAAGGTGAGGTCGTAGAGGCAAAAGACCAAAATTATTTTGCTGCATCAACACAAATATAGGATCAATAATACCTTGAGCTCTCTTGCTTCTTGTATACCATGAATCTGCCAGAATGTAGTATACTCAACAAAATTTTGCAACAAATGGAAAATAATTGAAAATGCTTCAACTCGGAGCGAGAGGCTTCAAGTTGCACGTTCCTTCCCCAACGGAGTCGCCAAAAACTATTGGGTGAATATTTTGTCTTCAACTAACTGAAGGCAAAATGGTTATATTGACCACAGTGTAATGAGATAAATCTCTCCTCTCAGCAAGGGGAGGTTCCCTATAAACTATCACAAACTAATTTAAACTAAATACTAATTCAGGGGTGAGACCATATCATCCATTTCTCTTCTTTCAGAAATGATGTTTACAAAATAAAAGAACACTTTCTTGATACTAACTGAAAAACCAAGAAACCCACAAGAGCACAAAGTCTATCGTTGCTTCTTTCGCTGATTTATAACTTAGAACACAGTAGAATGAGGTGTAGCCCAAAGTCTTCACTGAAAACTACGACAAAATAAATGATCACAAAAGATAATAGTAGTTCAAGCCTTTCCAATATCTTTCACTTCAAAACGCTAAATCACAAACTAAAGATAATTGTTGTAGTACAAAGTCTCCACAATAAACTTTAGAACATCTCCCAGATTATTCTCACTCACACTACTATTTGATCAAACAGATAAGATCGTATTAGGAAAAGAACATAAGAACAATTTCCAATACACCACAAGTTATTTCAACACAAAGTTTGAACGATCACTTGCTTTCTTATTCACTTGAGAAAATTTGATTTACAATTTGAACACAAAGTCTCAAAATGCTCTTCAATTTGGCAGAGTTTCGCTTCAAATACTAAAAGATAATATTTACAATAGATGCCCTCTTTATTTATAGGGAGGAGCCTAGAGCAAAAATAGGAAATTTACAACTACTTTGACTTATTCAATAAAAGAGTCCTATTTGACTTGGGACTTCCTTTGTCTCACATGTAATTACATTTTGGAAAATTACATGTGGATATGTCTAAAACTGAAAATAAACTACATATTAAAATACCAAAATAAACTAAGGCATTAGTTTCCTCCATCATTCTTCTTTAGAAAATCTTGGTACATGGCCTGTACGGCTGTCATCTCACATGCATTTAGTTTAGCTATATTTTCTGAGATGGTACGGGCCCGAAGAATTGCATCTTTCACTGCCTTTATTGCCTTTTCATGTTTATCTAGATTGTCCTTCAAGTTTTCTAAAGTTGAATGTTGATAATATAGATTATCCATAGAAAGCACTGAAGGCACCTCCTCTTCGAATTTTCTTTGGACCATCTCTTCAAAGGAATTTACCATCTCCTCTGCTGAGAGGAACTTGTGATCTTCACCTATTAGGGTGCATGGAAGTTCTTCTAGCCGGTGTAGAAGTGTGACATCACTATCTTCACTGGCTTCTCGGGCTTGACATAGATCTTCAAGTAAACCCTTTATTATGTGGATACGATGAACCATAGTCTCCTTGGTTTTAAGATATGATTCCCTATTTGCAATGACCCCAATGGTGATCAAATTCTTTTTCTTAATCTTTTTCATATCTATCCACTCCTCCAAGCTCTCTTCTTGATCTTGTAGCTCTTGTGAGAGTAAGTCAACCAGTTTATCTAGCTCAACTTTAGCTTTATCCATCTTCTCTTTTCTTTCTATGGTGGTTTTTAGTAGAATTCACCCTTGAGCTAACAAACGCTCCACAATATCTCCTACCACCCTTCCTCTGGCTTGTGCTTTTTCAACCTTCTGGATCAAGGGATCTTCTACAGTCACTGCCATGGGTTCTACAATTTCTAATGACTTTACTATCTTTTGAAGAACAGCAGCAAGTTGTTATGCTTTGGCCTTATATGATTCTTTCTCTTTTTTGACTTCATCATACTTTTCAAGTAAAGCGCTAGCAGTAGTTTAAAAATCTACTTTTATGCCCTCATGAGTTAGCTTGCCCAACTCAACCCTTGAAATGACATAATCATTCATGTCAAAAGTGTCAATAGTGGCATCTTCTGGTGGTTTAGCAATTTCTGTGTATCTGATTCCTTTCTCATTGACAAGCCTAGAAACAGTCTTAGGCTTCTTCTTCAGAGTCTTTGCTTTTACAGGTAACAACTTTTCAATATCAATCTCATTAGGCGAAATAGCTTGCTTCTTCCTCTTTGGAGTGTGAGTAGATAACCATGGGAGAAGAACAGAAGCACTAACAACCAGAGATGAGTCTATTACTTGTTTTGTTGGATCCATATTTATACCTGTTATAGTCACAATAGGACTGGTGTTGGTAAAAACCACACCTGTATCAACAACCTTTTCTAAAGCATCCAGAAGATTCTCTAAAATAGATTGTTCACCAATGTCAAAAGATGGAGAAGATAAACTTGGGATGGAACCAGAAGAATCAAAAACGGTCCCAAAACTAATCTTTCTTGAAGCAGGGGTATTATCAGAAGAAACAACAAAGATAGGTGAAAGAGGAACATTTGAAATCACTGGGAAACTACTAGAAACTAGAGTATGAGGAAGAGGTGTAGAAATTTGTGTTCCAGTGGGAAGATTTTTCTTAGGGGATTAAGGTGGATCACCAAGTTCCTTTTCTGCATCCTCGTCTTTATCTTTTTCAGTTTCATCTTCTTCATCAGATTTATCAGATACTTTTGTTTGTTGAGCACCCTTAGACCTTTGAATATTTTTCTCTTCAGCCTCAACATCTTCAATCTCCATTTGATCAATATTAGTATCTTCAACACCTGATTCAGTGACATTAGAAGTTTCTACAACTTCCTTCTTCTTCCCTCCTTTGGACACAAATTAATTTTTGGTTTGCGTATCTTAGAAGAAGAAGGGGTGTCACTCTTGTTTTTGTTTCTGTTCTCTACCTTCTTGCCTTTCTATTCTTGTGCTTCAGTCTCTAACCCTGTGAGGAACTTTGTCAATTTAATCCCTTTACTTTCCAACCACACATTTGTATTGGCCAGGATTGGTTGAAATCTTTTCCTTATGGATGTTTCCTCTTTGACTGACCATTTCACCTCTGGGAGAGGTGAGACTTCAACATTCTCTATGTTATATTTGGGATCTAGAACATCCCCATCATCCTCCATTCCATCTGGACTATCAGTGAGGCCCAGTTCTTCAATCTAACTCAGGTGAATTCTGCAGTAGTCTAGCTTTTTGATCTCGTTCTATGTCCTAAGATCAGCCCAAATATCTTCAACCATCGGTACGTGGAAGGTTGACTTCCTTTTGATCTTATCTTGAACTCTTCTAAAGTCAAAATGGTCTATTTTCTTGTAGGTTCTTATAGTAACTAGTTGTAATTCAGAATCAACTATTTCTGCTTTGTTAGCCGATTGAACTGAATACCTTACAATTTCAATGGGGAACTTTATCCCCGACTTTTTCAGCTCCATCTATTTATTGTGCACTACAATCAGCTGTCTGCATAGCTCCATGAGAACAAGACAATCACTGGGATACCATGGAAGAATATAAGGGTAACCAGGATAATATCCTGCCCTAAGATATGTGAAGGTGGGGAACTGTAGGAACAAGCAACTGAAAGAATTCACGACCTCCCAAGCTTCATCTGAGACTCTTTTCTGAACATGTTCATTATCCCATAGGCACATGAATACTGAAAAGAAGGCATCATTGACCCTTCAGAAATGATGAATTGATCCCTTCAGAGTTAGTTGAGGGTAATACTCATAGACAGGGACCAATCTCCTATCACCAACCTGAGTCAAACCTGGAAAGCTTCTCATGCTAGCAACATCGTATACAAGATACAAGGTCATATAGAATTTGAATGTTGTATTGACCTTCACCAGTTGCTCATGCAATGCATTACTGATTTGCTCCCCCTAGAATATTCTCTGTGTACCCCGAAGAATCACCTTGATGTAAGTGTACATCCATTCTTGGAACTTGGAAGAAGAGGAGAGTCCTTTGATGTGACTCAAAAGAGTAATCAAATCACAAACTTCCTCTACAAAGTCAATCCTAGGAAGATCCTTTGGCCATCTGGTCAAATTACTTCTAGGGATTTTTAGCCATTTGTTGTTGATGTACCTTCTTACAGCTTCCACATCTGTGTCATAATCCTTTTGCCCCTAAGCAAAGTCAATCTGTCTAATGTTTACAATGGGTGGACACATGAAGATTTTGTCGATGAATTCTGCATCCAATCTCATGATCACATTCCCTTGAGAATTTGTCACAACTCTAGTGTCCCTATTGTAATGGCTAGCTACTTGAAGAATGAACTCAGGATTGTGTGTAGAAACTGGAAATGATGCAAACAAATGAATATTACTATCAATGATCTTCTGCATATGCCTAGAAGGATTTGTTTGTTTTGTTCTATCCACAACTTCTACCATGTCCACATGTCTAATTTCTGTATCTCTGATTTCATCAATATTCGACTGCACTGTCGTCACCGGAAAGACACCTTGGTACTTGTACTTCATGATTTTGGCCTTGGATGGAGATGGCTCTGACATTAGCTTCAGAGAAAACTCTGAGATAAATATCTACCACGAATACTGGTTGAGAAGTGTAAAAGGCAATGATCTCGTAGTTAGGAAAAAAATGCATAAACTAGGATAACCGCGATTCGATGATCATGGACAGGAAAGCATGCGTTGAAGGGCTTGAATGCGTGCAAGTCGAGGTAAGGGCGAAAGCAGGCTAACAGGTCTTGAAAGGTGAATTTTCCCAATGTTGAGAAAAATTTAGGAAAATGTGCACGAGCGGTCAAAATGACCACTCCTACATGAGGAAAAACTTGCACACGTGTAAAGTTGAATGTTTTAGCCGCTTATACATGTTTGGGAAGAATTTATCATTATCATGCAAGGTCGGTGAAAAATACCGACATTACATGTGATTTCTTTTTTGGAAGAATATTTTACATGTAGGGGCGGTCAAAATGACTGCCCTTACATCAGGGTATTGTGCAACTTTTGAAGGCATGTGCATGGTCAGCAATTTCAACCGCCTTTACATGATGGAAAGTTCATGGGTTGTTTCTTTGTGTAAGGGCAGTGGTTTCAATTGCCCTTACATGTGTTTGGGAAAACTTTTCAAAGGATAGAAGATGGTGAAAAGGACCGCTGCCATAGGCCTCAAAGTCAAGAATAGGTAATGGTCGATGTTTGATCAGTTAGAAACACCACCTATGCATGTAGAGATATGCTCAACTTAGCAATGGTGAAGCAGGGCATGACAAAACCACTAACACATAAGGATAAAACACAAACCAATTTTTCACAAAATGACACGAGACACGGTGAATGTGTAGCCACAGAAGAAACTACACATAGAGCATAGTAGATGGGTTTAAAAATCATTGTCATTTGTTTTTAAACCTAAAGCAAGGAGATAAAATGGAAAACATTTAAACAAAACCCTAAATACAAAAAACAATAAAAAGGAAAGAAGACATACCCTAAAGTAAGGTTGACATAAAACCCTGACTCATGCACAATCTGTGAAACATAGTCGAATCCACTGACGTCTCAGTCAAATGATCTTAAAAAGGATTATCAGTCGAGTAAGAGTTTTAGTAATAAGAAATAAACAACCAAAATGAATTTAAAATGGTTAAAAAAGGCTTAAACCAGATGCATTAATGCCAACACGAGTGGCATTAATGCCACTGATTCAAAAAGATATGCTTGGGCGGCAGGAATGACCAATCATACATGTGTTAACCAACATGTGAAGACGGAGGAAAAGATCGCTCAGGCATGTTAGGAGAAAGGTTGAACATGTGCAAGTGGTGGAAAAGACCGACCTTGCATGTTAGGAGTTAAGAAGGGTCATGCATAAGCAGTGATTTAGACCGCTTTTGCATGTTAAAACAAAAACCTAGTAAGATATGCAAAAGTGGCAGAAATAGATGACTATGCATATCAAAGAACCAAAATACATGTAAGAGTGGTGGTTTGGGCCGCCATTACATGTAGTAACAAAAACTTTTCTAACACCCCAAATTGTCCAATAATTGATATTTTGGTGAGTTTACGACCACAACAAGCTTCGCGGTTTTCAAGAAATTGTGGTGGGGGAATGTCGCAAACTCTCCTAGGATGTCAGACGACTTTGCTTGAGATTGAGAGAATCTTTTCTCGATTAGCAAACTTAGAGTGTAGATTATGAAACGGTCAAGTTTCGTAGGGGTTGTCTACAAAATGAGCGTAGCTAATTTTCAGAACAACAGAGGCAAACAATAATAACGAATAGAACAATGATGGACAAAATAACTAACTAGATCAAATCCTTGCTCTCTTAACTCAACAAGGGACTTGAATGAACAATTTGGAACAAGAAGTCAGGGCAATGAGAGGAAATCAAGATGAGGAATGGAGGGAAGAAGCACGAGGCCCAGAAGGTGAAGTGAATGTGAACAATCAAGACAAAATTGTCGAGGAGTTGTGAAAGGACCTTAAAAAGGTCACCCCTCCTAAGTTCGATGGTAAGACTATTGGTGACAAAATTGAGGCATGGATAATTGATCAATATGGAAAAATATTTTGATCTCCGAAACTTGTCTGAGGAAACTAAAGCAGTATGGGGATCTTACTAGCTTATTGGGGAAGAAGTGACCTAGTGGGATAATGAAAAAGAAGAAAAGAAACTATTACCTGGGGTAGTAACGTGGGACTACTTCCTCAAACTCTTTAGGAAGAGGTGGTTACCACAGCTTTATTTTGATAAAAAGAAGGTAGAATTTCAAAATCTAACTCAGGGAGGTATGACAGTGACTTGGTATTGGGAGAAATTCTCACACCTATTGAAGTATGTTCCACAGTATCAACTGGATGAGAGGTTCAGGATTCAAAAGTTTATTGTGGGTTTAAGACCATGAATTGGGGCAGAGGTAGATATTCATAACCCCTTGACCATGGATGAAGTGTTTGAGAAAGCGACTAAGCAGGAGCAGAAATTGTAGCAGATTGCCAATTATCATACGAGTCAAGACGTGAAATACAAAAATAAAAGGTTTCATAATAACAATCACAATCAGAGTAGAAACAACAATCAAGGAAACAACAAGCACCAGATTCAGAATCTAAAAAGAGGCAACAATTTTTAGGAAAGGAACAATGGGAACCAAGGTGAAAATAAAAAGAGAAGCAACTTTGGCAATAATGATGGATGTTATACTTGTGGGGACAACTCTATGCTAGCGTGTGTCCTCAACGATTAGCAAAACCAGAGAGATGGGAATAAAGGAGTTCCTCAACACCAAATTCATGTGGTTGTAGATCATCGTCAAGCGAATTTTCAAGCAACACACATTTAGTTATCTGGTAAGCTCTTTGGCCTTCTAGTTTCTATTTTAGTTGATACCAGAGCTACAGAATGTTTTGTAGACCCTAAAATTGTAGCTAAGTTATCTTTAAAACTGAGACACATGGCAAACTCTTGGATGGTGCAGTATGGTAATAGTGTAGAGAAAAGAGTAGACTCATGTCTAATATGCAATGAATTAGATCTTCCAACCTTCCAAATGGGGCTGGTTGGATATTATAGGAAATTTGTAGAAGGATTGTTGACAATCGTAACACCAATAACTTCATTACAAAATAAAGGTAAGAAGTTTGATTGGACAAGTAGATGTGAGCAAGATTTCCATCTCTTAAAGGAAAAACTCACGATAGCACCCATCCTGACCATACCTTATCCAAATGGTCATTTCACAGTGATAACAGATGCTTCTAGTGAAGGTGTGGAACAAGTGTTGATGCGGAATGGGAAAGTGGGAATCCAAAAATTTAAAGCAGCATGAGTTAAACTATGCACCTCATGATCTTGAGTTGGCCACCATTTTTCATGCACTCCAGATGTGGAGGCACTACCTCTTGGGTAAGCCCTTTGAGTTAAAAATAGATCATTTAGGGCTCAAGTACATCTTCACCCAACCTAATCTCAATGCATGACAGAGAAGGTGGTTAGAATTCCTTAGCGAGTATGACTTTGGAATTGAATACATAAAGGGAAAAGAGAATAGGGTCATAGATGCTCTTAGTACCTGAGAAGACATATGGCTTCACCATGGTGACTACTAGATCCAGAAATTGCAAGGAGATGAACATTACGAACGAGTTAAACAAGCATTAGAAGTAGGCCCCTCAGATCATCGATTTGATGGGTATGTGATTGAGTGAGATGGGCTTTTGAGATACCAGGGAAGGATGTATATCCTAGATTCAGGTGAGTTGAGGAAACTAGTTCTCGAGGAGTCCACAGTGTTCCATATTCAGAACACCTAGGAGTGACCAAAGTGATGGAAGGGTTGAGACCATTGTACTTTTGGCCTAAGCTTAAGAAAGACGTAATTACATTTGTCGCTCGATGCTTAGAGTGTCAATGCATCAAGGCCAAACATGTCCATCTTGCAAGACTTCTTTATCGACACAATGTCCTAGAGTATAAGTGGCAAGTAATTAGCATGGATTTTATTCAGGGATTGCCCATGTCAAAGAACTGACATGATGTCATCTTGGTGGTGGTGGAGAAATTGACAAAAGTAGCACATTTCATTCTTGGAAATCTCTCAGACGGATTGTTAACCTTAGCTAAAAAGTTTTTCCAAGAGATCTTTTGATTGCACGGAGTGCTAGAGACAATCATTTTAGATTGCAACACTTACATGACCTCTAGGTTTTGGACCACACTTAATGTAGCCTTGGGAATTAAGTTGAATTTTAGCACGGCTTATCATCCTCAAACAGATTGTCAGATGGAGAGAGTCAACCAAGTAGTGGAAGATATTATAATGATGTATTGTATGGACCAGTAGTATAAATGGGAAGAATATCTGCCATTGGTAGAGTTCGCATACAATAATTCATACCATGCATCTTTAGGGATGGCACCTTTTGAGGCTCTTTATGGGCGCAAGTGTCAGACACCAATCAGTTGGGACAAGGTTGAAGACGAAATAGTGGTTGGACCTAACATGTTAAAATAAATGGAAGATCAGATGAGGCTAATTAAAGAGAAATTAAAGCAAGCCTCAGATCAACAGAAAATTTATGTAGACAGAAATAGGACTTTCAGACAATTCTCAGTAGGCGACAAGGTTTTTCTAAAAGTCAAGCCACACAAGAGTTTGATTACGTTTGGTAAGGCATCCAAACTCACACCTAGATTTGTCAGACCTTTTGATGTTTTGGAAGTGATCAATCCATTTGCATATAGACTAGCCCTGCCGCCGCCTCTCACCAAAATCCATAATGTTTTCATGTATCATTACTCAAACCTTATCATCTTGATGCATTGCATATTCTTGATTGGTGTGCTCTACAGGTACATGATCTAGGAGTGGTACTAGTGGAGCCCATTTGAGTCTTGGAGAAGTGCAACATTAAGTTGCGTAATAGAGACATAGTACAATATAAGGTCCAGTGGGACCAGTATTCGATGGACAGTGCCACTTGGGAGGATGCTACAGAGATTGATAGATCATTTTTGAATTTGAAAAATTAGCATAATTATTTTCATTTTATGCATATTAGAGATACTATGATCATACTTTGATGATGATACATTTGATGCATTAAGTAGTGTTAGTATGATACTTTATTATTTTTGTAGGATGTAATAAGACATTGAGACGATGTTTCTTCCAAGTGGGGAAGGATGTCACATCTCAGATTGTGGGGATTGATTTATTTTTGTTAAATGCATTGAAAACTATTGAACTCTATTTGCTGAGATTGGATTTTTAACCAATATGATGATAATACATTATTGGTCTTATGAATCAGTACTTTATGTCGCTTCGGCTATGATTTTTTTTGGAACTAACCTATTGACCATGGGAAATGAGTGGGAGTGATCGTAGGTTTTGTCAAAGGCAAGAACATGTTTCAGGTAGAGGGGACCTAGCCATTTGTCAACAATCAGATGGGTTTTGTCTGGTGCCCTATCACACACACACACACACATGTAGAATCATATCTCTGGTTTTGATGAATGTTTGTCTAACGTTATTCATTTGATATTGTCGTTCTCTTCCAAATGTCTCTATGCTTGTTTTTGATGCCTAAACTATTAAAATTTAATAAATTTGTCTTGTTTTTTTTCTTAATGAGCAAGCTACAGAATAAAATTTTCTTATTATTATATATGTAAATAGTATTAAATTTTATTGCAACATTCAAATTGCTTATAATTAAATACATTTATATAAAAATAGTATTGGTGAAATTATTCAAAAGTAAATAAATTTTATAATGCCAAATTATAAGAATTTTTTTTAAAAAAAGATACAAAAAATGGCGTTGGGATAGAGATTGAAGGGACAGGAGGATATTCACGAGTTTTTACACATAGCAAAGGATCTTTTCCATGGTATTTTTCTGTTATTATCTTGGACTTTATTGTTCTTTACCATTGATCTTCTTGCCTATACTCAACTAGAGTAGATTCTTGTCTGCTCTTTGAGCAACTTGCTACATTCTCTCTCTTACTTTTATCGGCCTTTCAAAACTTTTGAGGTTGTCTTTTATTATTTGTAATGCCTTTGTGTTCATTGTGCCCACCCATTGCTTTAGCCGCCTAAGTTGCTTGGATCGGCTAGAGAGTGGTTTCAACTTTCCTATAGAATCACCTTTTCTTTGGGTAAGTGCAAGAAGATGGGGGACTAAAAAGGGGTCTTAAGTGGCCACTTTTTTTTTTAAATCAGGAAATGCTGGCATTGGATGAGAAATTGAGCATAGTTACACTCAAAATTTTAAGCTGCAAAAAAAAAAATTTCGCAGTGCTCCGAGTCTACTTTCTAAACTACTATTTTTTTTAAATGGTATAGATTAAGGGGTTCAAAAGAGGCATCCACATAAATTGGTGTTGTTTCTTTCAAAAAAAACATAACATAGCATGTTTTGTGGCTCCCTCAAAAGGTTAACTTTTTTTGGTATTTTTAAAATCGCTTCGGTGAGAAATTAGCTAACAACATATAGTTTGTGCCTGATTTTTCTGATAATTTTTTAATGAATATTTGATTTTTTACTAATTTTCAAAGTGGACACATCCTGAAAAAAAAAATTGGCCATGCTATCCCTATAAATTTTGAAAACTAATTGAAAATCAATTTCTTTTTTTAATATGTGTAGAATGGAGTCTAGTTTCTAAAAATGTATTTTGTTTGAAATTTCAATGAACAGTTAATTTACAATGAAAAAAAGACCAAACATTGGTTTTTGCCCAAAAACAGACACACAAACAAAAGAAATTAAAGATGAAAGCCTTAACATTGTCAAAATATGAAAAAAATTACATCATTAATTAGATAAGAGAAAGCCTAACATTACCTAAGTGTTTGATTTGTTTGACCTTAAAACGCATGCAAATCTAAGGGTTAGCACGAATGAAATTATGTGAAATCCTGTAGAATATGCAAAAACACGTCTCTGGACATTGGGAAGGCACTCCAAGCCTTTGGGTTGGAAATCCAAAGCAAATCCCAAGCCTAAGGCTTGGGATTCCCAAAGAAAAATATAACATGAGTGTGTTATAACGCACTCGCGTTATAACACGCTCGTGTTATGTTTTCTTTTACATTTTTTCCCTTTCCACAAAAGTTTGCCTATTGTTTGTCATGCTTGACATAACGCGAGCACGTTATGTCTCCCTTGGAATGTTTTATGTTTAAGGTTATTAAGCATGTATGTATGTATGTATGTATGTATGCCTATATGTATGTATGTATTGATGTATGTATGTATGCCTATATGTATGTATGTATACTTGTATGTTTGTATGTATGTATGTATACTTGTATGTATGTATATATGTATGTGTGTGTGTATGCTTATATGTATGTATGTATGTATGCTTGTATGTATGTATGTATGTATGTAAGGATTTTGGGTTTAGCGTATATAAGGACTTGAGCCCGTAGAGTTTTTAGGGTTGAGGGTTGAGGTTTTTGGGTTTAGGGTTTAAGGTATAGGGTTGAGGGTTGAGGAATTAGGGATTAAGTAATAGGTTGAGGGTAAAGGGTTGAGGGTTGAGGGTTGAGGGTTGAGGGTTGAGGTTTAAGGGTTGAGGGTTGAGGCTTTAGGGATGAGGGTTAAGGGATTAGGGTTTAAGGTATAGTGTCGAGGGTAGATGAGGGTACAAATGGGGGTTAGGCAGATAGGGGAGGAGAGCCTGGGTGGATAAGGGTTAAGGGTTTAAGGGTCTAGGGTTTAGGGTTTAAGGGTTGAGGGTTTAAGCTCAAGAGGGATTAGGGTTTAGGGTTGAGGGATTAGGGTTTAGGGTTAAGGGATTAAGGTTTAAGGTTGAGGGTTGAGGGTTTAGGGATAGGGGTTAGAGTTTAGGGATAAGGGGATAGGGTTTAGGACCTTGAGGGATTAGGGTTTAGGGTTGAGGCTTTAGGTCCATAGCATTTAGGGTTGAGGGATTAGGGTTGAGGGTTGAGGGATTAGGGTTAAGGTAGAGTGTTGAGGGTAGAGGGATTAGGGATAGGGTTTAGGGTTGAGGGATTAAGGTTTAGGGTTGAGGGTTTAGGGATAAGGGATTAGGGTTTAAGGTATACTGTCAAGGGTTGAGGGTTTAGGAATAGGGATAGCATTTAGGGTTTAGGGTTGATGGATTAGGATTTAGGGTTTAGGGATAACAAATTAGGGTTGATGGTTGAGGGATAAAGGTTTAGAGTTGAGGGATTAAGGTTTAAGGTTGAGGGTTGAGGGTTGATGGTTTAAGGACAGGGTTAGAGTTTAGGGATAAGGGATTAGGGTTTATGACCTTGAGGGATTAAGGTTGAGGCTTTAGGGATAGTGTTTAAGGTTGAGGGTTGAGGGATTAGGGTTAAGGTAGAGTGTTGAGGGTAGAGGGATTATGGATAGGGTTTAGGGTTGAATGTTTTGGGTTGAGGGATTAGGGTCTAGGGTTGAGGGCTTAGGGATAAGGGATTAGGGTTTAAGGTATACTGTTGAGCATTAAGGGTTTAGGAATAGGGATAGAGTTTAGGGTTTAGGGATGAGGGATGTAAGGGTTTAGGGTTTAGGAATAAGGAATTAGAGTTGAGGGTTGAGGGATTAAGGTTTAGGTTTGAGGGATTAAGGTTTAAGGTTGAGGGTTTAGGGTTTAGGGATAGGGTTTAGAGTTTAGGGATAAGGGATTAGGGTTTAGGACCTTGAGGGATTAGGGTTAACGATTGAGGCTTTAGGGATAGCATTTAGGGTTGAGGAATTAGGGTTGATGGTCAATGGATTAGGGTTAAGGTAGAGTGTTGAGGGTAGAGGGATTAGGGATAGGGTTTACGGTTGAAGGTTTAGGGTTGAGGGATTAGGGCTTAGGGTTGAGGGCTTAGCGATAAGGGATTAGGGTTTAAGGTATAGTGTTAAGGGTTGAGGATTTAGGAATAGGGATAGCGTTTATGGTTTAGGGTTGAGGGATTAGGGATAAGGAATTAGGGTTGAGAGCTGAGGGATTAAGATTTAGGGTTGATGGATTAAGGTTTAAGGTTTAAGGTTGAGGGTTGAGAGTTGAGGGTTTAGGGATAGCGTTTAGGGTTGAGGGATTAAGGTTGATGGTCAATGGATTAGGGTTAGCGTAGAGTGTTGAGGGTAGATGGATTAGGGATAGGGTTTAGAGTTTAGGGATAAGGGATTAGGGTTTAGGACCTTGAGGGATTAGGGTTTAGGGTTGAGGCTTTAGGGATGGCATTTAGGGTTGACAGATTAGGGTTGAGGGTTTAGGGAAAGGGTTTAGCATTTAGGGATAAGGGATTAGGGTTTAGGACCTTGAGGGATTAGGGTTTAGGGTTGAGGCTTTAGGAATAGCATTTAGGGTTGAGAGATTAGGGTTGAGGGTCGAGGGATTAGGGTTAAGGTAGAGTGTTAAGGGTAGAGGGATTAGGTATAGGGTTTAGGGTTGAAGGTTTAGGGTTGAGGGATTAGGGTTTAGGGTTGAGTGTTTAGAGATAAGGGATTAGGGTTTAATGTATTGTGTCAAGGGTTGAGTGTTTAGGAATAGGGATAACATTTAGGGTTTAGGGTTGAGGGATTAGGGTTTAGGGTTTAGGGATAAGAGATTAGGGTTGAGGGTTGAGGAATTAAGCTTTAGGGTTGAGGGACTAAGGTTTAAGGTTGAGGGTATAGGGTTTAGGGATAGGGCTTAGAGTTTAGGGATAAGGGATTAGGGTTTGGGGTTGAGGCTTCAGGGATAGCATTTAGGGTTGAGCGATTAGGGCCGAGGGTTGAGGGATTAGGGTTAAGGTAGAGTGTTGAGGGTAGAGGGATTAGGGTTAGAGTTTAGAGTTGAGTGATTAGGGTTTAGGGTTGAGATTTTAGGGATAAGGGATTACGGTTTAAGGTATAGTGTCGAGGGTTGAGGGTTTAGGAATAAGGATAGCATTTAGGGTTTAGGGTTGAGGCATTAGGATTTTGGGTTTAGGGATAAGGGATTAGGGTTTAGTGTTGAGGGATTAAGGTTTAGGGTTGAGAGATTAAGGTTTAAGGTTGAGAGTTTAGGGATAGGGTTTACAGTTTAGGGATAAGGGATTAGGGTTTAGGACCTTGAGGGAATAGGGTTTAGGGTTGAGGTATTAGGTATAGCATTTAGGGTTGAGGGATTAGGGTTGAGGGTTTAGGGATAGGGTTTAAAGTTTAGGGATAAGGGATTAGGGTTTAGAACCTTGAGGGATTAGGGTTTAGGGTTGAGGCCTTAGGGATAGCATTTAGGGTTAAGGGTTTAGGGATAGGGTTTCGAGTTTAGTCATAAAGGATTAGGGTTTAGAACCTTGAGGGATTAGGGTTTAGGGTTGAGGATTTAGGGATAGCATTTAGGGTTGATGGATTAGAGTTGAGTGTCGAGGGATTAGGGTTAAGGTAGAGTGTTGAGGGTAGAGGGATTAGGGATAGGGTTTATGGTTGAAGGTTTTAGGTCGAGGGATTAGGGTCTAGGGTTGAGGGTTTAGGGATAATGGATTAGGGTTTAAGGTATAGTGTCGAGGGTTGAGGGTTTAGGAATAGGGATAGTGTTTAGGGTTTAGGGTTGAGGGATTAGGATTTAGGGTTTATGGATAAGAGATTAGGGTTGAGGGTTGAGGGATTAAGGTTTAGGGTTGAGGGATTAAGGTTTAAGGTTAAGGGTTGAGGGTTGAGGGTTGAGGGATAAGGTTTAGAGTTTAGTAATAAGGGATTAGGATTTAGGACCTTGAGGGATTAGGGTTTGTGGTTGAGGCTTTATATATAGTGTTTAGGGTTGAGGGATTAAGGTTGAGGGTCAAGGGATTAGGGTTAAGGTAGAGTATTAAGGGTAGAGGCATTAGGGATAGGGTTTAGGGTTGAAGGTTTAGGGTTGAGGAATTAGGGTTCAGGGTTGAGGGTTTAGGGATAAGTGATTAGGGTTTAAGGTATAGTGTCGAGGGTTGAGGGTCTAGGAATAGGGATAGTGTTTAGGGTTTAGGGTTGAGGGATTAGGGTTTTAGGGTTTAGGGATAAGGGATTAGGGTTGAGGTTTGAGAGATTAATATTTAGGGTTCAGGGATTAAGGTTTAAGGTTGAGGGTTGAGGGTTGAGGTTTTAGGGATAGGGTTTAGATTTTAGGGGTAAGGGATTAGGGTTTAGTACCTTGATGGATTAGGGTTTAGGGTTGAGTCTTTAGGGATAGTGTTTAGGGTTGAGGGATTAGGATTGAGGGTTAAGGGATTAGGGTTATGGTAGAGTGTTGAGGGTAGAGGGATTAGGGATAGGGTTTAGAGTTGAGGGATTAGGGTTTAGGATTGAGGGCTTAGGGATAACCGATTAGGATTTAAGGTATGGGTTAAGCATTTAGGAATAGGGATGGTGTTTAGGGCTTAGGGTTGAGGGATTAGGGTTTAGGGATTAAGGTTTAGGGTTGAGGGATTAAGGTTTAAGGTTGATGGATTAAGGTTTAGGGTTGAGGGATTAAGGTTTAAGGTTGAGGGTTTAGGGATAGGGTTTAGAGTTTAGGGATAAGGGATTAATATTTAGGACCTTGAGGGAATAGGGTTTAGGGTTGAGGCTTTAGGGATAGCATTTAGGGTTTAGGGTTTAGGGATAGGGTTAGAGTTTAGGGATACAGGATTAGGGTTTAGGACCTTGAGGGATTAGGGTTTGGGGTTAAGGCTTTAGGGATAGCATTTAGGGTTGAGGATTTAGGGATAGGGTTTAGAGTTTAGGTATAAGATATTAGGGTTTAGGACCTTGAGGGATTAGGTTTTAGGGTTGAGGCTTTAGGGATAGCATTTAGGGTTGAGGGATTATGGTTGAGGGTCGAGGGATTAGGGTTAAGGTAGAGTGTTGAGGGTAGAGGGATTAGGAATAGGGTTTAGGGTTGAAGGTTTAAGGTTGAGGGATTAGGATTTAGAGTTAAGGGTTTAGGGATAAGGGATTAGGGTTTAAGGTATAGTGTCAAGGGTTGAGGGTTTAGGAATAGGGATAGTGTTTAGGGTTTAAGGTTGATGGATTAGTGTTTAGGGTTTAGGGATAAGGGATTAGGGTTGAGGGTTGAGGGATTAAGGTTTAGGGTTGAGGGATTAGGAATAGGGATAGCATTTAGGGTTTAGGGTTGATGGATTAGGGTTTAGGGTTTAGGGATAAGGGATTAGGGTTGAGGGTTGAGGGATTAAGGTTTAGGGTTGAGGGATTAAGGTTTAAGGTTGAGGGTTGAGGGTTGAGGATTGAGGGATAGGGTTTAGAGTTTAGGGATAAGGGATTAGGGTTTAGGACCTTGAGGGATTAGGGTTTAGTGTTGAGGCTTTATTGATAGTGTTTAGGGTTGAGGGATTAGGGTTAAGGTAGAGTGTTGAGGGTAGAGGGATTAGGGATAGGATTTAGGGTTGAAGGTTTAGGGTTGAGGGATTAGGGTTTAGGGATCAGGGTTTAGGGTTTAGGGATAAGGAATTAGGGTTGAGGGATTAAGGTTTAGGGTTGAGGGATTAAGGTTTAAGGTTGAGGGAGAGGTAGAGAGGTGAGGGGGAGATATAGGTGAGAGGTAGAGAGGTGAGGGGGAGAGATAGGTGAGAGATAGAAGAAATACATGGAGAAATGAATAATATGGATTTTTCTATAGCAGGCCAAAAGTACTTGTGTTATAACGTGAGCGCATTTTGGATTGCTATAGAAATGGTAAAAAGGCTTGGACCCCCGTGATCTAGGCCCACATACTTTGTTTTCTTCTATTTATGCACATGTTCTGACAAAAAAAGAATTTTCATGTTGTTGGGAAGTTCACATGCATAGTTTTCACATTCTACCACCTTTGCATGAACTTTCCACGACCTTTTTCTACTTTGCCTACTTAAGGAAGAGGAAATAACATAGTTTTCACATTGAATTTGATATATATCAATTCAAGTTTCAATTTTTGTAGTGTTGCAATGTTAATTGTGATTGAATTGTAGGAATTTAACATTATAGATTGGTTAATAGTATTGTTGTTACTAATTCTATTTGAGTGTTATTAAATTTAATGTTGAAAAGGAAGCAAGTGGTGAAAAACTTCAATTGTTGAGAAGTTTTATGCAAGAAGAAAAAACACTACATAATTGGGTACTCTCTCCATTCGAATCTCCATTTTTTAGGTATGTCAAGTCTTTACATGCACGTTCTTTACATTTTCCTTAATTCTATTTGAATTACTTTATCATTCTTTATCATACATGTTTTAAATCAGTCATCACACACAAATGTCCTTATAATAGACTATGTTTTAAATCAGTTCATGGTATGCATAATAAAAGATATCTCAAAGGTCAACATTAATTAAAATAGACACAATCATGATCAAGAAAGTAGCCTACAATCTCACATGGTGCCATGTATATTTTCTACATTTGGGCTCATTAATAATTATGTGCAATAATGAATTAAACAGACCTTAACATACTGTGATATCAAACTATACAAGAATAAATCCTTACAACATATAAATATACAATCCCTTAAGCATAATGAAATACTATTATCTTGTCATAACAAGTTAAAATACAAATGAATAGGTGCCAAGATCATACAAGTAAATCCCAATAGGCTTAATCCAATCATAATCCATGCTATGCTATATTATTCTTCATGTTTATAGTTCATACAAACCTTGTATACCAAATGTTTCTGTTCACATATCTATGACAATGTGCCAAGTTAAATGCTACAAATCAATCAAATTGCCATGGAATTGATATAGGGTCTCAAGATAGTTCATTCACAGCAAAGTGCAAAGTTCAACATGAGTGTCTCCATGAAAATCATAAGCCTTAAGACTGATCGTCTTGGTTGTCATAACATGATAATGTGAAGATAAGGGACTACTCTCACACATCAAAAAATCAATCCTTACCTCATGCCCTAGTGTGCTATCTCCCACGATCTCAATCATCTCTCCTTTAATTACTAGATGGTTATCAACAATTGCTGGCCTACAAGACGTCTCCAAGTGAAAATCAAGTGTATCATATGTCCTAAATTCTGTCCCATGGCTGCAAGCTGAATCTTCATGTGTGAGGAGATCTCTATCTGCAAGTAAGTGTAGGTAGTTTGATGCCACTAGCACCAAGGCTTCCCCCACATCTTCAACCTTGTAGTCAACATGAAGTCCCATGTACTCTTCACTTGTAGCCTCAATAGGTGACTCTCCTTTGTCCTTATCCTCATAGGACTGAAGTGAACTTTGTACCATAATGCTTTGTATGGCTGCAATAATGCTTTGTATTCTTTGCACGTATTTTGTTTGAGTGACATTTACTCTTCTACATGATGATTGTATGTACATTTTGTATGAAGGGTTGAATGACATATATTTTAGTTATTTGTATGGATTCATTTCTTAGGAACTAATATTTGTCTCTTTATCATGCTACAGATAAATTCTCTGTTATGTCGAGGAAACGATCAAGAATTAAACCAACACAGGAAGAGATAGAAGCTAAGAATGCAAAGAAAGTAGCAACTATGAGGGAACTTCGTGAGAAGAGGAAATTGGACATGATAAATGAAGACACGCCAATTGAAGAGGAACCACAACCATCAAAAAGAGATATGGTATTGGTGACACAAAGGGAACGAATATAAAAATTTGTGCTATTAAAGATTTGAATACTGCAGTTGGAGACACGTCCTCTACCGTAAGTCAACATGTAGGGACACCATCTACCGCATCTCAAGTTGAGAGTACATCATCACTCACATGTGAGGAAGGAGGTACGCCATCATTCCCACCTCAACCTTAAGGTATGTCATCTATTCCATCTTCGATCGAAGGTATGCCATCTAGCCCATCTCATTTAAATATTGATGAAATTCATAATGTTGAAATGAATTTACCTATCTTAACACCACCTAGAATTTTGCATAGAAAGTCAAAGTATTTGATTGATATTGATGAGAATATTTTGCAGCCAATCGAAGGTAAGATTCCAAAATGCACTTGTAGAAGATATGATCATAAGATTTAGAGATTGCTCTTTGAAAAGTTAAATGAGACCGCAAGATGTCAACTATTCATTGAAATGATGTGAAGTATAAAGTATAGGTCCATCATGAAGATTCTTGGGTTGAGAATATCAGAGGCTTCAAGTGAAAAATCTATTGTCAAGAATCTAATGAGTGCATATGAGAGTGTGGGTAACACCTCACGCACAAAAGATACTACTGCAACATGGGGTGTCATTACATCGACTATAGTAAGTAGTCAAACGAGGAAAGCTTGTCTCACCAGAAAGACAAGTCAAGCATTGAGAATTAATAGGAAAACTTTAGCAAGAGCCATTGGAAGGCGCCAAAGAATTAAGGACACCAATGCCAATGAATTATGGGCATTCTCGGGGAGACTACCGCAAAAACCTAAGCTAATTGTTGAAGCATTGACTAGATCACTAATTGAAGACTTTTGGAAGAATTACACAAGGGTATCTCTGAATCAAAGGGATGTGGTAAGAAGGAGAATCAGTAGTTAGAACCGTGAGCTGCATCCAAAATTTTTTTTGGATATGACTCAAACAAGGTTTTTTGGTAAATTTCTAGAGATGTATCCTCAAATTAAAATTTGTCAAAGATATTTTGAAATGCTAAAACCTTTCTATGTCAAGGTAAATCACACACACACTAGTTGTTGTAGATTATAGATTGAATTTTCTAACCATTTTGATGTTTATCAGTCTATATGTTTAGATTTGCATACTAACAATATTTTGCAGGATTGTGGCATACATAACCCCACCAACATCTTCAAGAGACTTCATATCAAGAATTTTATGTGAAAGAAAGAAAGGTCAAATATTCTATAGGAAATTATGCTTGGATGGCACATGTCAGCATTGCGGTGGCTTGCAATGTATGCCAATATGTGAACATATGGAAATAACACATGTGGTTGGAAACAAACTAGTAGAGTTCAACAAGTATAAAATAGTGGCATACATTACAAAAGATGGTAAAGAAGCAAAGAGGTGTGAATTGGTTATTGAAAAGATTCTAGTGTATCAGTTTATGCCTATATTTTGAGACAGTATAGTGTATGAGTATGCAAGACATGCCCATAGAGCTTGTGGTTGGACTTGCAATTCAAGTCATGCAAGGACACATTTCCAGTTGGTAGCATTGTTTCATTCGTCGATTTTGCAGAGAACTACAATCTACATCCACAAAGTGAGGTGCAACAATAATATTACAACTCCACACATGTTTCTATATTTGTGCACATCACATTCATTCATGCGAATGATAGTACAAAGGATGATAGAAAGATCATAAGGGAGCATCATTTTTATATTAGTGATGATCACACGTATTCTATGGAGTTCGTACAAGGTTGCTTTTAGGTGTTCTACAATGATTTGGTTAGAAGGGGCATATCATTCAGTCAACATATCATATGGTCAGATAACTGTACATCACAATTCAAGAACTCACAAAATTTCTATTAGATGAGGAGGCATAATATTAAAGGTGTTCAACATATGTGGAACTTTTGTGAGGCTAGGCATAAAAAGGGGGAGCACGATGGTGCAGGAGCATGTATCAAAAGAGCCATAGCACGAGAAGAGTTAAAGTATAAAGACAATGCAAAGTTGACAGATGCAAAATCAATTGTCGAGTGGTGTAATGCTTCGATGGGTCTAGGTAATTAAGGTAAGTCTTTAGTTTATAGATTTTTTTGGTTGATAGATGATACTAACATTGCACCATATGAGGACTGTTGTACACTAACAAGATCAAGTGAGCTACACTCTTTCAAAATCTCAATTGTAGGTTCATGGAGTATCCATACGTGGAAGATGGCATACTATTGTTCTTCATGTACAATTCAAGCATGGGATGAGCACGAGTCAAAGGAATGGGTTGATGAATGGAGGTTAAGTTATCTTAACACACTTGACATGTATCAACCCTCGACCGTACTAGAACTGACAGAGATGGAATCATTAGTTGACTTTGACCACATATCAGATCTAGTTTAACCAAGTAATATATCTACTTGCATAGTTTTTGAAATTCCTAATGTTATCTTACTTTGTAGTGTTTTTGTAATGTTGACTAATTTCATCTAATTTTCTACACATATCAATGTAGGGCATGTTTATGCAGTTATTGCAGATGAAGATAATGAAGAGGGAATAGATTATTACTTGTGTCGTGTTGAGGCCAAAAGGAAATTGGAGGCCCTAGTTACAGATGGAGAAAACATCCAATACCCTACAGGCTCAGTGGTTGTTACTGGAACATGGCTTAGAAGGTATCCACATAAGAGTGTTAATATTTGGTTGTTTCAGGACTTTGACATGCATCAAAATATTCTTCATTACTTGAACCTTGTCGTGGCATCCAATGTTCATTTAATACAATTTCGGGGTAGACCTTTGAACAAGACCTTGTGGAAGGTGAGTGACTCTGACCATGAGGCAATACTTGACACAATAAAGAGTAGAGCAGACCCAGATGGTTCATTGGATTAATTTGTAAGTATTCACATTGGTTTTGTAAAGTCGTTACATTGATTTGTAAGTATGCACATTAATTTGTAAGTTTACATAGGTTTATCTTTTTTTATTTGCTGCTGTATTTTTACACATATATAGTGAATATTGTGATGAAAATGTTTGTCATTGATGTCAAAGTGCTTGGATGTTAGTAATTGAGTAAGGAATGCATAAGTGTGCAGGTCTATTGGTTGTCTATTGTTTGATGATACCATTATGCTTTTAGGATATGTTGTTGGGTTTTGTGATATAAAGACACTTGCTTCTTCATAGAGTATGTGATGTGATGCACAAAGTTGTAGTGCTTCAAGACAAGGCATGAACTTGAATAGTGAAGATCTCATTCAAGCAATGATATGAACTTGACAAGCAGTGGTATGAACTTGATTTGTTTGCTATGGTATACATTTGATGTTTGCATCATCATCATGTTATGCTTCATGGGGTTAGATCTAAGTGATGGATGAAGTTGATCCTTATTGGTCTTAATCTTGTTCACTCATGTTTCACTCATTTTATATCAAGATTCATGTCACAGAGTTTGGATGTTAGTTCATAACATTCATGCTTATCATGTTACAATAGTAGGACATAGTTTCTTATGTCATTGGTTCATGCCATTAGGTCATGTAACTTTCATCCTACTCCTAATGCAACCAAACTAACAGTTCCAACACATCTAGATGGGTATTTTTAGGCTAGGCATGGTCCTATTTTGCACCCAAACATGCCGAAACAGTTCAAGCTACATTGTACCAGCGATATCCCTGAAGAGTCCAAAGTGCAAAAATGCAGCAATCTTTAACGAGATGTTTCTTGGAAACCATGACACTTAGAAACATTTCATCTAAGGCAACACAATCACATAGACCCCTCTACAATAACCTCTCTCAATTTTTGATATCTTTGAGGCATTTTCTATGGTGAAAGGTTTTCTGTTGCCCCAAAGATTATCAGAAGGAGGTAGTGTAAAGTTGCAAAGGGGAGTAACTTTCATCTTGCTCTTGATGCAACCAAACTGATAGCTCCAACACATCCATATAGGTACATTTAGGCTAGGCATGGTCTATTTTTGCACCCAAACATGTTGAAATAGTTCGAGCTACATTGTACCGGCGATATCCTTGAAGAGTCCAAAGTGCAAAAAGGTAACAATCTTTGACGAGTTGTTATTTAGAAACTGTGTCACTTAGAAATATTATGTCTAAGGCTACAGGATCACATAGAACCCCTCTATAATAACCTCTCTCAATTTTTGATATCTCTGAGGCATTTGCCCATGGTGAAAGGTTTTCTGCTACCCCAAAAATAATCATAAGGAGGTAGTGTAAAGTTGCAAAGGGGTGTAACTTTCGTCCTACTCTTGATGCAACCAAATTGATAGTTCTAATGTGTCCAGATGGGTACATTTAGGCTAGGCATGGTCCTATTTTGCACCCAAACATGCTGAAGCAGTTCGAGCTACATTGTACCAGCGATATCCCTAAAGAGTCCAAAGTGCAAAAAGGTAGAAATCTTTGACGAGCTATGAATCAGAAACTGTGTCACTTAGAAATATTTTGTCTAAGGCTATGGGATCATGTAGGGTCCCTCTACAATAACCTCTCTAGGTTTTTTATATCTCTGAGGTGTTTTCCCATGGTGGAAGGTTTTCTGTTGCCCCAAAAATTGTCAGGAGGTAGTGTAAAGTTACAAAGGGGTGTAACTTTCGTCCTGCTCCTGATGTGACCAAACTGATAGTTCCAACGCATCTAGATGGGTAGGTTTAGGCTAGGCATGGTCTTTTTTTGCACCCAAACATGCTGAAATAGTTCGAGCTACATTGTACTAGTGATATCCCTGAAGAGTCCAAAGTGCAAAAAGACAACAATCTTTGATGAGTTGTTACTCAGAAACTATGTCACTTAGAAACATTCCATTTGAGCCTATGAGATCATGTAGGGTCCCTCTAGAATAACCTCTCTTGGTTTTTTATATTGCTGAGGCGTTTGCCCATGGTGAAAGTTTTTCTGTTGCCCCAAAAATAGTCAGATGCATGCAGTGTAAAGTTGTAAAGGGGTGTAACTTTCATCCTGCTCCTGATGCAACTAAACCAATAGTTCCAACGCGTCCAAATGGGTATGTTTAGGCTAGGCATGGTCCTGTTTTGCACCCAAACATGCCAAAACAATTTGAGATACATTGTACCGGCGATATCCTCACACATTACCTTTGCTATAACTGTTCTAGTCTTCACATGTCAACATGCATCTTATGGTTGTTAACATACTTGTTCTAGTAGTCAACACATCCATATATGAACTTCTTGTTCTTTTATCTTGGTTCACCTTGACTTTGTTCTCTAGTACTATCTCTGTAGGGTTTGTTTTAGTCCTTCAATGCATTGTTCCATCACTGCAATCTTAGACCCTATTATGCTTGAAATAGACCTCTATTAGGCTACTCTCCTAAACATTAATATCATCTTCATGTTGTCATATCCATGTTGTTCAACCCTCTTCTTCTTCCACCTTTAGGTCACTATGTTATTAGGCTTGAACTTAGACTTCTATGATACTTGAAACCTTCTACACTTCATGGCTCTATCATTATGTAATGATCTACACTACACCTATCTTGCTTATCATATTTCATAGCAATCTTGCAAAGAGTTGGGGTAGTGGTATGCAACCTTTTGTGAGATCAATACAATGTTGTAACAAGGCTTTCAAGTTTAACAAGTTTTTGGGTAGGGAATTGCTTTATGGAATTAGAGTCAAATTGGTAAATGTGATGACATGATACATATTAACATGGTGAGATGCAAAGTATACATTTATAATATTAACCACATTCTCAAAGGGATTGCTGATGACTTATGGAATCCTATAGCCCCAATATTATGTTGCATACTCAAATTAGGTAAGACTCAATGTACTCTCATAACCTCACCTTATATGTAAGAGGAATTACATTTAATAACCACAATGGTCATCAAGTGCTCATACGCATATGATTTTGACTATCTTATTAAAGACAACAAACATAATCTTTGCATCCCAATATGGTATAATAACAAGGAATTAAGAAATATTTTCAATTGAGCAACTCATAAAGAATATGGATTAGCATATCAAGAAGCAACCATAAGAACATCCTTTTGGAACATAGGGAATTGCAATATCCTCTTGGTCACTTGCAAAATTAGATAGAGTTGTTTGTGAAACTATGAGACATGATCCTTAGTATTGTGCAAATGGCACATGATCCAAAGGGTTGTGTAAGAATTATAGGGTGTCTTTTGAGTTGCACAAAATGATTCCTATCACTATGTGAAGTATGCATGCCGCAAGGAACCATGAACTTTGTGTTGGATCAAGTTGCATTGTTTAGGTGGCACATGATGCAAGGACTTATGCATGAGGTTGTACATCGCTATGTGAGTGACTAAGGCTAACATGCAAGATTGTGCAATATAGCATGTAGATCATGATGTGAACAAAGAACTTGCTTTCCATTTATCCATTTATCCAATCTTCCCTTCTCTATTTTCTCGGGCATGTATAGTATTGAGAGACTAAAACTTTCAACCCAAAACTCAAATTCTCTTATCATCAATTGGGATGGATTCTTTGACAATTAAACTTTGAAACCTAGAGGCATACAAAAATGATCTACACTACACCATTCCATATTACATAATGATCAACAAAAATGATTTGTATTAACTGAATATCCATATAGGCATACATCAATATCTGTTGATATAAGTATAACATATATACAAAATAGCCATATAGGCTTACAAGAATGCCATATAGGCATACAACAAAGGAACACAATAAAAAGTCATTCCCCTCTATCTGGTGAAGAGAATAGATCATGGGTAGTCTTTGATCTTCGAGGGGATGGAGACGCGTATGAGGCTGGTATACTATGAACCTGAGGGTTGCTCCTCCTATTTAGTTGTTCAAGGATTTGTAGCTGTTACAATAAAAAGTATAGACATTAATATATAGAAATTATATTATAAAAAATGAAACATTTAACAAAATAATCACTTACCGCTATTCAAAAATCTGTCTCCTCATTTTTCTTAGTACCAGGATTAGGTTGTGGCAATGTCATGTCCTATAGAAACCATCCAAATAGAAATTAAACTTCAAATCAATAATCATTTGATTTTTCAAAAATAAACAACTATAACAACGAATGTAATTTGAAATTTACTAATATACCTCATACCCCCATCAAAGGCATGGAGCTATGAATCACAAAGGACACACCATGCTTCATTGACCTATGAACATCAGGAGGTGTCTCTGCAGCCTGCATCATATGAATATGAAACAACATTATTCAATTATGAAAACTATAATAGTGATGCAAGTCATGGCTCCTAACATACACACACATTCACCTAAACATGGAAGTACACACAATAAAGCACACAAGACACATGCATTTATACAAATTAGATGAAGATTCATGACTATTGTGTGGTATAAGGGTCAACAAAGGAGGGACCATAGTAGCATCAAATTTTAGGCTTAAGAAGTTAGAGAGGGAGTGAAGTTGTTAGTTTAGGTTTAGGTTTGTGGTAGGGTGGGGCAGGGTTGTTCTCAAATTTTTGTTTGTTTGGTAGTCATGGAGGTAGGACAATGCCTAAACTAGAAATCACATAGACATTAGGTAAGTTTATGGGTTTATGGGAAGGAAGAAAATTAAGAGTTTGTGGGATAATAGGAGGGAGGAAAGATACTAGATAGGAGAAGAAAAACCTTATTTTAAATTTTTTTTATCATTTTCTTTGTCTTGAGGTTTGTCAAGGGATGGGTTGGAAGAAAACTAGGTCTGGGACATCTGGTAGGGGTATATTAGGAAATAGGTAGGGTAGATATGGGTTGGTTAGTAGGTTGGGTGTAGTGTTGGGGAAGTTTCTTAGGCCTACTTTTAGAAGTGGATGGGGAACGATCCTACACTTTTTCTTTTACTTTATCTTGGAGGGGTGTTAGAGGGGAGATAGAAGTCAATGAGGAAGGTGAAGTAGTAATAGGTGGATATATGGTGGGGAAGATAGGGGCATAGCGAGTGGTGTAGGTGAAGTAATAGAAAGAGGTTGTGGGGTTGGGGCAGCAATGCGTTTAGAGGCATAAGATAGGTAAAGGTGAAAGAGGGAATTGGTATGAGGTTGAGGTGGAGCAGAAGGGGTTGACAAAAAATAATCTAAGGAGAAGTGTCTTAAGGTAACAACTAATTGGTATGGGCTATGAGAAATGGTGAAGACATTACCATTATGGGGAATTTTAGAGTCAACAAAGGAGGGACCTAGATGATGTTGGAGTCAATCATATGCTATATAAGATGTCATAGGCTCATACCCCTCTCTGGTGTCATGTCCTGGGGTCTAATTGGTGGTAATTGGATGAGTTTATTAGAGAGAATTTGTCAAAGAATAGTGTGGAGGGGATCAACAAGCTTTGGTAGACATGTATGGAAAATGTGGTAGCATAGACAAGGCAGTGAACTGTTTGAAAAGATGCCTCAAAGAAATGTAGTCTCATGGTGATGTCCTTGTCTATGCATCTACTTGTCATGGCATTCCATGAGACCACATTTCTTTGAGGCATTTTTTCAAATAACTATATTGTAATTAAACTTTTGTCATCTATCAACATTTAGTTATTAGTTATGCAATGTTTAGTAATGATTTGAGTTTGAAAGATGTGCAATGAAATGTAACCAACGATATGAATATAAAATACAAAAATCTAGTAAGTACAATTCATTAATTAAACTGTTTATTTTATTACCTCCGTGAAGCTTTGAAGTCCACCACCACTGGCAAGTGTTGCTGTGAAATCTCTAATATTAACCTATTCAACATCCAAAATTAGATATTAGAATACCATTCATATAATGATGCTATTCACATGTAATATTTATAATTGTTTACTAGTTACATACCCCGATAGTAGATGTCGCAGTGTAATATGCAGGTGGAGAACTGCTGAAAACTGCATCAATGCTATCACCCTGAAATTTCATTAAAATCATCAAACTAAATTAGTTAATCTTGCATTTCAAAAATAAAATTTAATAAATTAAAATCAATGAACATGCTAAGATTTACTTGAGTATCAAGGCCGAAAGTCTCACTCAGGAGGGCATCTGTCATCACCATCTACTTAGCTACAGATGTAGCCTGCGCACCTGTGTCCCGACTATCTGTGGGGTCATAACCATAAGCTAACCCGCAAGCCTGACAAGTATGGAGTGGAACCCTACTTGAACTCTTCCCCTGCCCACGTTGTGTTGTAGGACTAGCATGCTCTATGATGCTCTAGGTCAAGGCACTAATGGACTGAAGTGTCTCAACCTCAACACTCTCCTTCATAACAGAAGGGATAGACATGTGCACATGTGCTAGTCTGGCGAGTGCTTGTCTCACTAGCCACTGTGGGTCAACACGTGCCCTTGGTCTATCCTGTGATGACCCCCCACCTCTACCCTGGAAATCCCACATATCAAAATAATTTGGCACTTTATTTTTGACAAACTCGTAGTAGAGTTTTCTCAAAAAATATTGTAGGACCTCATTATTGTTGCATGGAGGATGGTCAAAAACCATCCACCACCTCTACCCAAAATTGTCCCTTATCGCTTGGTTGTTGTACCAATGGATAGGGAACCTATTGCATGTAAGGGTTAGAGGTTGATTTGTTCATGGGTCTGTGAAAATAGAACACAAGTCCAATTTTGTAATTTGTTCATAAGACAACTTATATGCATAGAACTCTCTAAATTCTCTCCTCTTTTTTGACCAACTAGAGATTTTCTTGCTAATTGAACCTACATTTGATAACATAGATTCAAGATATTGAGCAAGCATGGATCTATGCAAGGTTGAAATTGCAAGTTCTTCAACCTTCCAATTATGTCCTCAATTTATTTTTTATTGTTTTTAATTTGCCCCATTATATTTTCTTGTGTTCCAGGGGCATATTGAGGAATGAATGGAGGTGTTTGTTGTTGGGGTTATTTTTCAACAGGTATTTGTTGTTCAGGTGATAGAGGATTTTGTGGATTTTTAGGAGGAGGAGGTGCATTATCAATTCCTGGAAATTAAAGAAATTTACATCAAAAAACTATTTGATCCTACCTATTGATGGTGTTTCTAGCATGCAACAATGTGGGTATGATTGCTGGTATCACACCTCTCTTGAAAAAGGTATCCTACCCAAGATAGGACTGCCCCAAGGATAATACAACTAGGTCTTAGCTTGCTTGGAATAACTTCAGTGGAATGTCTAGCTGTGCCAACAAGGGGTCTTACATGAAATGCAAGGTTTATGGAAGATGGCAGTAATGTATATGCAGAAACCCTAGTGGTTCAGACTGTAAAGTCTAAAATTTTCCAGTAGATGGGCAATGAAATGCTGCTTATAACCTAACCTAACAAACTTGATATAAATAAAATGCAAAGGAAAAGGAGAGAGAAGGGATAAAAGATCCTAAGTGATAGTCACAATGGGGTAAAATGTTGCAGATAGACAAATACTTTCAATAAATCATTCCATGTTTCACCAGGATAGGAAACCCACAATGTTGCAAGAAATGATGCAATCTTCAAACGATCCTTATGATTTTCAAATTGCATTCACTCATTAAACACCCAGACAATGGCGCAACTTAACTAGTGGAATGCAACTGAACTATATTCAATGATAGGGCCCAAGCTAACTATACACAGCAACTTACCATCAGCAAGCACTAATAATATGGATCAAAGCATTCATCAGATATCTTAATATTTACCCATCATTGTAAAAGCACAACTAATTAAATTCAGATTGATATGAACTATGAAAACCAAAGAGGACAACACAAGAACACAAATTCCTAGCAACTTACAAAACTTGCTTTGTATTGATCACAATTTGACAGAGCCTCAGCAATTCAATATCAAATCTTACTTACAAATGAGAGAAAAGGATGGCCCTTTTATAAACAAGGCACCATACTGAGTTTTCAATGGACAGTGGAGATTAACTCAACACCAATGGTCCAGATTACATGGCATTTAATGAAGTACAATAGTTAGTTACATTTTTAGATTTGCATTTGTCTTTTAGGAAAAAGATAAAAAATAGCTTGCAAATACATTGAATCTGGGCAAAATGAATACCCATTTGGTTGTATATGATGAAAAGTCAAATTTTAAGGCCTAATAAAGCCAAAAAAGTCACATGATACTTGAAAACTTGAGTTGATGTGGATTCACAAGATTTGAAGTGTTGAATGGACCAAGAGGAGTATGTGGCACTTTATTAGTGAAGATATATTCAACTAGATGCTTGTTGGACTGATTCTTAATGACTGGACTGCTGGAATAACTATATGTATGTCTTGGACATTGGACTGGATTTGCAGGAACTACCATGAAAGAAGCATGATCTTCAATGTCTTCTAGCTCCTGAGACTCATCTTTATCATCTTGGACATTATACTAATCTTCTCTTATAGGTGCAGCATTAATTTGGTTGATAGAATGTCGATTCTACATTTCTGGGTCAACAAGGTACCTATGTGTGTTCATCCTTCCAAGACGGCTCCAATTAGCTCCAACAAGATCCTTTGTGCTCTTAGACCTACAATAAACAAGACCAAGCATCAATTTAATCATAAATAAGTCATTTTCCATCAATTTGGATCAAAACTCCATTTGCAATCATGGATCAATAAAAAAATAGCCCATTGTCAATGTCACTTTCTCTATGAACAACCTCTTAAATCTAGTGATTTTTACATAGTTTTTTGCATTTTTTACCATTTTCAAGTACCCATTTGGCAAATATATTGATCTAGGAAGATTTTGCAGTCATTAGGATCCATTTTCAGACTTTAATTTCATGTTTTTTTAGCCTTTTCTGCAAAAAAAAAGATTTTTGGGGGTCACCGACCTTTTATGTGCAGTGGCATTAATTATCGTAAAACATGCAAAAAATCCACACAAACTTGGTAAAATTTTCATCATGATGTGACAAATAGATATGAAATTCAAATCCATCAAGAAAGTCCAATTTGCTCCTTAAAAAACTCAATTTTCAGGCCAAAATACTAAAAACCACTGATTTTGGGGGTCACTGACTTAGTGTTGATTTTGCTTCCAACTGACCTAGCGGGGATTTTGACTTCATCCGACCTTAGCATGGATTTTGGGTTCATCCAACCTTAGCAGGGATTTTGGGTTCATCCAACCTTAGTACGGATTTTAGCACCGACTGACCTGCGCGACTTAAGTCGGTGGAAGGCTATTTCAGTGCAAGTCGGTAGAAGGCAATTTTAGCGCAAAGGTCGGTTGGGGTCATTTTTAGTGCCAAATTTGGAAAGGTCCAGGATGAAAGTATATTTAAAAATATATTTAAGTATACTTTCAGGATGTTTGAGATAGGTTCTAGATCCATAGGATTTCATAAGCAGATTCTAGAATTTTGAGGTTCCACCCGATTTCAGACTTAGCCATTTTTTAGGGTTTTCAGGGTTTCAGACTTAGCCAAATCAGGGCTCCAGGACATGTGATAGGATGAAAGATTATGGACCCCTTAGTGAAATCTAATGGAATTTGACACGATTTTGCAACTATAAGATCTGGAAACTAAGAATTTCAACATGACACATCTTGCAAAAGCAATCTTAAGGGCAATATCCAGTGACATGGGATTTTGGAGAAAAATGCAGTAACACATAATTTTAGCGCAAAAGGCAACAAATGGCTATATCTTAAGCACAAGATCACCCAAGACACCTCCAGATCAATCATGCACAACATCAAATGACTCCAAACATGCAAAATACTCAAATCTGGAACAAATCCTGCACTCTAAGCACAAATTCACTTTTTCATCATCGTAATGCAAAAATGTTGAGACTTCAAGCCAAAGCAAAAGAGGGGGTCTCCATTTGGAAAAATGGGGCATGTGTGCAAGGCACAACACTACCTATTTAGCAACAAATTCACACAAGAAAACAAATAGAACTTACTGCTTCGGCCTCCCCGACATCGTGGTGGCATTTTGACGATGAATCAACGACAAATTATTGACGATATGCCCTTCGGTAATGCGAGTGTGCTCTCCTTTGTCTCCAAGCCACGGGTTTGTTGTGAAATATTGTGAAATAATGAAATGAAATGCAGGGTTTTTTTATATAGCAAAGCATAGCGCATTTGCGTTATGACTTAAGTTTTTTTTTAAAAGTTGGCCACTTTTTGGCCCCCCAACTTTTTGCACCCGCCCCTCTTTTAACCTTTAGCTCCAAATCATTGTCTTTCATCGTTATGAATTTTGTGCACTTTGCTACTTACTATTTTTGTTAATCGATCGGTTGTGCCAAAAGTCAGATGTATTGCTTTCAATTCAGTTTGTAGATCCAAATAAAGTTGGCCTCTTCATCTTTGATTTTTCCAGCAACCTCCTTCTAAAATGACCTCTATATTATTAACTCGTTGGCCCTTTTTCATATGCGACCCCTCCCCAATGCTGGGCGTCAGATCTATGTATAGCAGAGCCTTAAGAGCCTTATGTCGACCTCATTCAATGTCTAATCTTTATGTTTTACAAAAAAGAACTATATCAGAAAACATATACAAAGGAGTTAATTTCCAAAGAAAACAAATATTTTATTAGATAAACTACATGGTTCAAACTCAAGAAGCTTGAGTGATGGCTCTATATACTGAGTATTTTTCCTTGCCAAAACGGTGATGAGAGTGAGAGAACTCTTGATATCTCGTATACTTTCTCTCACCTTTTGAAGGAAATCGTGCACTATAGTAGCTGACCAATACTTGGAGAGCTCTCCCTTGCTAATGTAATCACAACACATGATTGCCCCCTCCACTATTATCTGAACTGCTTGGCGAAGTCTATCAGTATCTCCAAGATTATCTATGGCCGCATATATTTAAACTGGTCATCTTTCCTTAAAATGACCCCTGTATTATTGTTACTGATCAGCCTATTCGTATTAATAGCCTCTGTATTTCAAACTAGTTTACAATTCCTTGACCGACATGTTATCTTAATTTTGTTAAAACACTTATTCTTAATTCCTTATCATGTTAGTTGTTTTTATAGTTATCAGGTTCAAATACATATGCATATAGGATTAGGTTTTATTTTAAATCAAAAAGAAGATTTTTATTGGTCAATAGATATATTAGACATTAAATTTGCATATTAGCTTTTATGTGGATTTAGTATTTCATATATTCGGATATATACATGAGTAAACTATATAAATTATAGAAAGAACCTTATTAAAATATATATATATATATATATATATATATATAACTCCATCTTATAGCATTCATGTTCCAACATCTATTTTTCTTTGACTTATGACTGAAAAACTTTGTATTTACCCCACAACAACAAAGATATGAATCAAAATCATGAACCAAATTAGATATAATTGTGTAAATCACACTGTGATACATACTATGAAAACTAGCTACACATGAAAACAAACAACTGTTGAAATCACCTGAAACGAATTACCTATTATTGTTCTATTGCATGCGTGAAAGGAGTTTTATTTTGCTGTAAAATTTGTTTTGAAAGTGAATGGCTTATTTTTTTTGTCTTCCATGTTTATATGCTTTTGGGAAGTTGCCTTCTGGGACAGGTGTCGAATATGGGGAAACATGGAAGTAGGTTTTCTTTTCAAAACCTACACACCGTTAATCAGTTTACACTTTGGCCAAAGTTATTTTGACATTGAAATAGGCAAGTGTACCATTGAAACAGATGGATTGTATGCCTAGTTTTATGTATTTATTTCCCTGCCATATCCTATTAAATTGATGCTGCATTCAAATTAGGGATGCATGTAGATTAATAGGCACGCACCAGATTCCACCCTACCGCTTTTTTACAAGTTGCTAGGCCCTTCAAGTAGGGTCAGACATTCTTCAGTTTGAAGAATACTAGGGAAGCGTAAGCTTCATGGTTGGGTGGAAAAGTGCCCGAACAATGTTCTTGTCCTTCGACATAGTAGATGGCCAGATGGTTAATGGTGGTCAAGGATTGATCTATATTGGATTCTACTTGTTCATGTTGATATTTGTGTTACATATTGAAACCAAAATGAATTGTAAGGCGATAAAGCTATTATTGAAACTTGTGTATATTCACTACTTCATGAAGCTATGTAATTGTACTTGGGAAAGATGAATTGTAACCTGATTGTATATTAAATTTATGAATGAAATCTTGCATTAACAATGAATGTTAATTCTATCTCCTTTTGCTTGATAATGTAGTTGCATTAAATTTACTTACTGTTACTTTAACTTGTATTTCGGTTATGTATGTGTTTTGGAGTTTCAATACTTTACAACTTGTGTTGTTACTTCTACTTCTTTTGTACCTTTCATTTGTTCTTGTTTGATTTGATCTTTCTTCAGTTCTTTCTTTTTTTGTTTTGGTATATTAGTGTCCTATTTATGCTCTTTTAATTTTGATTGTTGTTTCTTCTTTTGTTGTTCTTGAAACTCTTTGTGAATACACTCTTCATCATTATATGGAGTTTCTTTTGGAGTTGTAATATATGTATCTAAAGTGAAATGACTCAAGTCTATAATTAGTTTAGCTCTATATCTCTCCAAATATTTATAACTTTTCTTTCATGAACAAATTTAACACATTGATGTACCACTGAAGGAGCCATATTTAAATGTTCTATCGATGGTATTCCAAGTGAAATAGAGAATTGATCCATAGAAGGGATGACAAACATAAGACATATTATTTTTGGTCCAAATTCATGTGGCAAGATGACACAACCCAAAATCATAAGTAACATTTCATTTGTAATCTTTAAATAAACTCTTGAATGAACATATCATTATGGTTTTTCTTTTGTACAAACTAATAGATCTTCCATGCATATGTTATGTTGATTCATTGGATCAATTAGAACATCTTAAATTTACCATTCTCGCATGTATGCCTTAATGCACAATGGTCCATATTAATTTTTTTGTGGGATCTCATTATAAATTGAAATCATTGGATCCATAAGAGGAGAAGATGATGTACCATTAGATTTAATATAATTTTCCACACAAAATGTTCATGTGATATGCTTGTTTTTTCCACATTATCATCATTGTTATCTATCTATATCTTGTGCCAACATTGTGTGAATGATTTGTGCAAATTTATAATCTGCTATTAGGGGATGTAACCGATGGATTTCAATTATCATTAACCCCTTCAAGTTTGATTGTCTTGTTGTTTTTTTTATATTAATAAGCTACAAACCAGGGTGTAGATCCCTTAAACAAAAACCTAGAGGGAAGCAAACCAAGCCATAGGCCATGAACAACACAAAAACAACAAACTAACAATAGTAGTTCATAATAGAATTAACAGAAAACAAAATCCATAAAACTAAACAGAAGAGAAAGCTAATGGAGAAAATCTTTCTAGTCATCATTTAGAAAATTCAATAGCTCCTCCTTGCTCAATGTCTTTGCCTCCTTGTCAATTTGTTGCTCCACTTGCAGGGTAGTGAAAGTGGTAGCCACCTTGTGAATGACCTTAAAACAAATGGTTGCCCACCTTGAATTTGACCTCCATAGCCCCAAGCCGCAACTTGACCTCCCCCAACTCCTACATAATCTGGTTGTTAGAGAAACCACCTCTGACACTTTCCACCTCCTTTTTGGGAGTCACAAGAATTTCCACCTCATCTTGCTCCATGTACAAATTGTTCATGGAGTCGAAATGGTTGGCTCCCTCCTGCGTCTGAACATGGGTAGTTTTCACCTCCTTTATCTTAACTTCATTCTGTGAATCCTCCTGGTCAGAAGTAGAGGAGTAGTCAACAATTTTGAGAAAAGGGGGCTTGACCCCGTCAACCTCCTCGACCTACGTATGCTAGGCCTTCTCACCGCAGTCTCCTTAACCTCGACCATCTCCTTGTCAACAACTATATCATCTTCTCCCTGCTCCTGGGGAATTTCTTGTCCTTTCTCAACCTCTAAATCCACAACCTTCACACTCTCAACACCTTTCTTGTTTTTCCTTTTCCCCCCTTTACCAGTGCTGGGATTACCTTTCTTGTTATTGAGGTCTTGTACCTAGTGTTTAAGACCTAGACACGTTTTTGGTTAATTCCTCTTTTAATTCTATGATAGTTGAAAAATGCTTGATCATTATATGGTTTGGGAAGGGGTTTATTAGAATATTTAATGGATAAACAAGAAGGAATGTAAATCAACTATCAATTTACAAAATTTTAAGCACATCATCCATATATTCTTGAAGCTTAGTAAACTTGGACTAAAAGTATTTAGTTCAAAATAAGGAAAATAAGTAGTAGTAACTTGATTCACATTTTTCTTAATATCGTTACTCTTTGAAAAGTTGTTTGACTTTTCATAGTTGAAAGGATAAAAATATTTTGACTTAAAGAATCTCCATATTTAAAAGCATTAAATGCAAGCAACTTAGATTCTACAATTTTAACATGTGCACATGAGACCATGAAAGAAGACAAATTATATTCAAATACACATTGTCTTGAATTGGTTTAATCAATCCCTTGATTAAATTTTTTTGCAACTCAAAATCATGTAAAGGAGTGACCAACTTAGAGCACAAAGACTAAAAATCAAATAACATAATAAATTTAATGTGTTCATTCGATCCTTGGGCATACTCAAATAAATTGGTAATTGTTATTGTAAGGCTCATATTAACTTTGAATTGCTTTAGAAACACTTCAATTAGATCATGAAATGATTGAATAGACCCTTGAGGAAGTGAAAAGAACCACTCAATAGCCTATCTTTCAAATTATGTGGAAATGACTTTGTTAGTAATTTATCCTCATATTTAGGAATTCTATACATGTAGTTGCACATGATCTAAGATGTGTGGTAGGGTTGCTTTTTCCATCATACATTAAAAATTGAAGTGCCACAAAACCCATGGGTAATGGATATGCCACATAATCAAAAGAAAGTTGTATATGTCAAATATCCTTAAATTCGTCACTATCTTGTCCATTTGGCTTCTCATTAACTCTCTTCTCTACTTGATGTATTTTGTGAAATAGTAAATCTAGGGTAGAGGAAGGGATGGTGATTAATGAGGATTAGGAACTAATATGAGGGATGCAAGTGTATGAGATGTAAGAGAGGTGGATGAAGTAATGGCATGGTATGAGGGCATGTAAGAGGAAATGTACCTATGGGAATTTAGGGTGTGGGATGTGGTATGGAGTATGGAAGTGGCATTGCCAAGTGGGGTAACAATAGGTCTAGTAGTGATGGATGAACAATGCATGGAGGTGTGGGACAATGGAGGGGTATAGCTAGGAGATAAACCAAAAGGTGGAGGGTAAGTAGAAAAGGGGTATATACTAAATGGTTGTAGACTAGTGTCCATGGTACTATCCACATGGTAATGGAAGGAGTAATGGTAGGTGATGGCTCTATGGTAGAAGTAGGAATGGAGTAAATGCACTAATCACTATAAAAGTAGTAAGCTTAACATAAACTACTTGTGAAGTCTCTAATCTATATGGCTTATTAAAGCAAACACGTCATGAAAAATATCCACTAGTTGTGTACTTGATTTTCCATATTATCCAAACAAGCCAACTCACTTGGAAAATCTTGAATGTTCACATGAGCATAATGATCATACTCCTCATTATTCTCATTATGAACATCAAATAGATTTCATTCTCATTGATTTGGGCCATATTAGGGTTTATATGAGTACTCCTCAATGACATTAAAACATATATGAAAATAAAGGTCAAAAGCACAATTTTAGATTGAAAAACTAGAAATAACAATGATACATATCATATCTAAAAATGAAACCCTAATGTGATAGCCAAGGTGGGTGGGGTGCATGAAAAAAAGTAGCACAATAAAGCACACAAAACCTAATAGAAAAAGATGTAATATAAACTCGTCATTTGGCACCTAACACCTAGGGATTATTCAAGAGCATCTAGTGAACTAAATTATAGCACATATTATTGCATTACCTACTTGCATCAACATCTAGAGCATTCTCTACATGACTATATGTTGTCTTTGATATTTGTTCATCGATGTTAAATCCATTCATCTAGGGGTTTGACCAAGGGCAAATACACCCTATCTAGAAAACTCTCCAAAGATGTTCCTAAACACTATCAATTGAATAATACAAGCCATAGGCATTTAGGCAAGCCAAAAGTATTGTTGTGCACCAAAGTCCAAATCCACAAGCCTAGATCAAATCCATAGTTACACAAATCACTTGAATGTAGAAATGACCCATGGTAATAGACAATGGATTTTCAGATCCTAAGGCAATCACTTGGTCATTTTTTAGTTTTTCTACATATTAACGACTTGGCAATATCTATCACAACATAGTGTCATCTACGACTTGCTAAATACAAAGTCGACTTTTCTATTATATAATCCAGTTATTTTAAAAACTTCTTTGAGTTTGTCAGCTGTGAACAGTTGGAGGAAGAGTGACTGGTGTGTTCTCATGACGTCAAACTCGAAAGCCACAACTACATTATTGATTTTCCCTGTTTAAAAGTCTGGTCAATCATAGCTATAAGACAACAGAAAGCCACTCTTGTCCTTTAAAAACATATATCCTCCTAATCGGTGCAAATAAAAACAAGACATACGAAAAGCTTTAGTCACTAGCCATGTCCACGTTATGTTCTTTCCTTCTGTGTTAAGGCGTGACGAAATGTATGTCAAACTTTTGTAGCAGGCTTAACTGTAAGTGCGAGAGTTTGAAATTTTTATTTCAGTATTTAAAAAATTGTTTGTCAAGCTGCTTTTCAAGGTGATAAAGAAAGTTTCTGAAGGATAATCGTGTAGGAGATTTTTATATTACAGTTATTATCCAGAAGTTTTCTGGGTGAAAATTAAATAAGAGATTTTTTTATCAGTAAAAATCTCATTTAATTATAATTCTTTCACTATACAGAATTTTTTTGGATAATAATTTTGAGAGATTTTTACATTATCATCCAGAAGTTTGATGTAAAAATCTCTTGGTTCAATTATCATTCAAAAGCTTTCTTAATCATTGATATAAATGATAGAAATATTATGTCTTGTTTTTTAAAACATTTATTTAAAATAGATTTTAAATAGGTTACCATGATTTGCACTTGTTAGATTATTATGACTGTGGTACGTATGTGAATTGAAATTTTCATTTAAATTATTTGTCAAAGTTGCTTTCTAAAGTGATAAAAGAAAGATTCTCAATAACTGCTATGTAACATTTATTATCCAAAATCTTTCTTAATCATTGATATGATATAAACTATAAACTGTAGAAATATTCTTACTTTTCAAAGCATTTATTTAAAATAAATTTTAGATAAATACCATGATTTGAAGATTAGTGTATAGCTGTTGCTGTATGTAAGGATATTTCTCTTATGTAATGACTGGTACAGTATTTATGCTCCTGTTCTCTCTCTCGGTGCTGCTCTGTTTTTAGTTGGGCCGTACCATGTGTGGCCTAGCCGTGTGCTTCTTGTAATTGTTTTTACAACTGTTTTGTGTAATTATTCTTTATTTTGCATATATTTTTAATATGTTATCAAATGATTTTTTAAAATGTGATGTCTATGTTTTTTATTGATAGTTTTGGAAGTTATTTCTAAATTAATTTTAGTTAAATAAGAAATAGTCGTAATTGTTGGTTTATAATAATTGATTATTATTTTATTTCAGAATCTTACATTGGGTTATGGGTGTGTGGATTGTTAGGACTTGGTCAAGTGTTATGTATGTAGTTTAATTTGTGTGTGTTATGCGACTTGTTTGGTAGCTACAACCTTGTCTTTGTTTTAGGTTTCAAGTGGTTTCAAAACTTGTTGTATAGAGTTTATGGTCCCTTCAAAACCAACTTATCTTAATCCAAACAATTGATTATTATTATGTTATAGAATAGAAAAGTTTATATTTTGTAATTTTTTGTTTTGTATTTATTTTAGTTTTGTTGATAAATATGTCATTTTGTCAAATTGCTAGATTGCAATTTCATCCACCTTAATCAACACCTAGTAACCAATCAACTTAAATGTGATACATTCAAATTAAACACTTAGGATTTAACTATTTAAAGACAACTCCTAAGGCACTCTAATCATTATCAAAAGCATTCATCTATTAGCAATCATTAAGACTAGTTTGAGAGTATCTTCATATCAGGAACATCCTCGCACTTTGCACCATCCAGGATTCAACATCATTTTATCTTGTCATAACTCATTGTGAACAATAGTTATAAAGGGGGGAAGTACAATATTTCAACCCTAGCACAACAATCTCCAACAGGTGTTCCTTGACCTAGTGCACATGTTCTAAAACAAAAGGAGAGAAATTAAGAGCAGGTAATAAGCATAGATAATACATGTACTAAACTATTTGAACTTCCTTCCCTTTAGGTATTGTATGAGCTTCTACTTCAACCTTATTAGTCTTTAGGGATAGCTAAAATACATCTTTCTTTTCATCCTCTTCTAGCTACAATACTATGGAAGAAGGTTTAATTTCTCTAAAATAATGATTTTTCTATATAAAATTCTCTTGGTACAAGATCCCAAAGCTTGTACCTTTTGACACTAACACCATAGATGATGAAGATACATTTCACTACCTTATTCTCTAATTTAGACTACTTCTCCCTAGGCACATGTGCATATGCCTCACAACCAAAAACTTGAAGATCCTATAATGAGGCCATTTTCCTCATCCACACATCCATAGCTATCTTCTTAACAAGAGGTTATGTAGGAGACCTATTAACTAGGTAATAATATATAGCAACTACTTCTACCCAGAAATTATGTTCCAAGATAGATCCATTAAGCATACTCCCAACCCTCTCCACTAGTGTCATGTTCATCCTTTCTACAATTCCATTTTGTTGATGGGTGTATGGAGTTGTCTTATATCTTTTAGTATCATGCTCTTTAAATAATTTGTCAAAATCTATTGAACAAAAATCACCACTGTTGTCAATTCTCAAAACCTTAATATTTCTACTAATATGATTTTCTACAAGGGCTTTAAACCCCTTAAAATGACTGAAGACTTTCGATTAATTTATGAGGAAATACACTCATGTTCTCCTAGAATATGTTAGAAATGAAAGCAACACTACTTTAATGGAAATATGATTCAAGATAAATTTCAGCAATCTTTAACTGTGTGCTATTAACAATGGAGATTGTAACAAAACATAAAGCCACAATACAGAAATATACCAGAAGCATAATGAAGCACATAACACAAGTGTTTAACGTGGAGAAAATCCTTGCGGGTAAAAAACTCCCCCAAGAAAAGAGGCCAAGTTGTATTATCTTCACAAAAGGAGATTAAAAATACATTCACTTCCTCTGTCCTTCAACCTTCACTCTGGCAGAACCTAGGTACCTGTAAACTGTTATATTCCTCTCATCTACTATGCTATGGTTTATATAGAATTTACACAACCTCAAGACATTAAATGACTTCTTACAAGCCCATAACACTTGTCAATAGTCAGCAACACAACCTTGGGCATCCTGGCCAAGAATAGGCTCTTACGGGGTCATAAATGCTGTCATACATACATCCTACACTTGGGAAAAAGTACCCATGCAAGCTTGAACGCCTTGGGGCTAAAAATAGCCACTTACAACATCTTATGACACGTCATATGCTATTATTAGTGTCATAGATTCTTATGACAACTTACAGTTGTCATAGAATCTCTTACACCTTCTTACAGCATCTATGATGTGCGTCATAACACTAAAAATAGATTATTCCTCTACATGTGCACCCCACTTTGACCAATTACCATTTACCATAGTAAATGACATCCCATAACTACCGCCGGTAACTCTGGGACTTACTGTGCAATAACTCCGTAATTACCGTGGATAGTAAATAATTTTTACCACTGCCGGTGAAACTTGTACATCCCTTATGGGTAATTACAAATTAAAAATAATAAATGGAATAAATACAATATTGGGATTTACAAGGCTAATGGCACCTTATCCCAACATTCTCCCACTTGACATTATACATTGTAAATCAACCCATAGGAAAATCAAATGAAAAATAATCAGGCAATAGAAACAAGGCCCATGGCCTCTCTGCACCACATGAACTTCTCTGTGCTCACAGGCTTGGTTAATTAATCTACAACATTCTCCTGAGAGTCTATCTTCTTTAGCTCAATCTCTCCATTTGTAACCAACTCTCGAACAAAGTGATACTGAACATCAACATGCTTAGTTCGAGCATGATACATGGGATTCTTAGCCAAACAAATAGCACTCTGGCTATCACAACCAATCTGAATATTCCTGCAATCAAAACCAATACCTATACACAATCTCCTCAACCAAACTACCTCCTTAGAGACATGCGTAGCATCCATATACTCTACTTCTGTGGTGGACAAAGCAACTGTGGGCTGCCTCTTACTCATCCAACTCACTGCACCTCCAAACAATGTAAACACATAGCCACTAGTGGACCTTCAACTATTTAAATCACCTGCCCAATCTGCATCAACAAAACCCTGTATGTCCAAAGATTTATCAGCACTATCAGTACCAAAATAAACCAAACAATGATCAGAAGTACCTGCAAGATATTTAAACACCTTCTTTGCATAGTTCCAATGTTGTCTACTAGGGTTAGACATAAATCTGCTCAAAACTCCCACTGCTTGGGCAATATCTAGTCTAGTGCAAACCATTGCATACATCAAACTCCCTACAGCACTAGTATATGGCACATTAGACATATCCTCAAGATCATCCTCAGTCTTTGGACACATATCTAATGAAAACTTAGTACCAATGGGTAAAGGAACTCTAACTGGGTTACAGTCCTGCAAACTAAACCACTGCAAAATAGTATTCACATACTTACTTTGTGACAACCAAAGCTTTCTGTTAACTTTGTCCCTCCTGCTCTCCATTCCAAAAATATACCTTGTAGCACCAAGATCCTTCATCTCAAATGCACCTGAAAGTTGGGCTTTAAGCTCATTGACCATACCTTTAGTATTGCTGAAAAACATGTCATCAACATACAGAGCAATAACCAGTATAGAATCATCAACACAATGAATGTAAACACAATGATCCTCCTCGCTTCTAACAAAACTTAATTTTAAAACAAATGAATCAAACTTTTGATACCACATTCTGGGGGATTGTTTCAAACCATAGAGAGACCTCTTTAACTTGCAAACCCAATGTTCTTTTCCTTTTACCTCAAAACCTGTAGGCTATTGCATATAAATTTCTTCTTCAAGATCTCCATGCAAGAATGCAGTCTTAACATCCATTTGCTCAATCTCCCAATCATAAGCTGTAGCAATGGATAAGAGAAATCTAATAGAAGTCAATTTAGCAATAGGAGACAATATCTCACCAAACTCAACTCCCTCTATCTAGGAGTAGCCCTTGGCTACTAGTCTAGCCTTGTACTTCTCCAATGACCCATCTGCTCCAAACTTCTTCTTGAAGACCCACTTACATCCTATGGCCTTTCTTCCTTTGGGCAAACGAACAAGATCCCAGGTGTTATTAGAGTCTAAAGCCATCATCTCCTCCTGCATGGCTAGCTACCAAGACTCACTATCATATGTAGAAATAGCTTCCTTATAGGATCTAGGTTCATCGTTAGTACTCAATAAAGCATATACACAATAGAAATCTGGTGGGCTATACCTGTCAACTAGATTCCGTTGTCTTGTGGATCTCCTCAAGGGTGGAGTAAGAGACTCTACTCATTCTTCTACATGATCATCTATACCAACTTCTTCTATCACAACAGATTCATCTTTATCAGAACTAATTGAATCTTCTTCTTCTTCTTCACCCCCTAATCCATCATTCTATTCTTCCTGAGGTGCATCTTACTGCTCTAACTCAAAGTGCACTCTCTTTACCTTTTCATATTTTTCTTTTGGTCGCTTAGGTTCAGAAATAGCTCTAAGTTCTCTAAAAATTACATCTCTATAAAAGATAATCTTGCAGGTTAGTGGATTCCAAAGCTTATAACCTTTCACATTATCACCATATCTAATGAATGTACACTTTTCAGCCTTTGGATCCAACTTAGATCGCTTTTCCTTAGGCACATGAACAAAAGCCTCACAACTAAAAACCCTTAGATGTGAAACAAAAGGTTTCTTACCTATCCACACTTCATAAGGTGTCGAATCAAGAGCCTTACAAGGAGATCTATTTATAAAGTAGCAAGCAGTACACATAGCTTTTGCCCAAAAGCATTTATTTAACTGTGTATCACTAAGCATACTTCTGGCCCTTTCCATAATTGTTTGGTTCATCCTTTCTGCAACACCATTTTGTTGTGGTGTATACGGAGTTGTCTTTTGTCTGATTATACCTACATGCTTGCCAAACTCATCAAATTCCTTAGAGAAATATTCCCCTCCATTGTCAGATTTTAATATTTTTATCTTTAAACCTGATTGGTTCTCTACTAAGACTTTGAATTCCTTAAACTTAGTGAAAACTTCATATTTATGCTTCATAAAATAAATCCATGTAAATCTGGGTACATCATCAATGAAGGTTACAAAATAACAAGATTTTCCAATAGATTCATTATTCACAAGTCCAAACACATTTGTATGAATAATTTCTAACTTCTCTTTTGCTCTATTGCTTCCTGAAGGAAATAATTTTCTGTTTTGTTTACCAAACACACAATGCTCACAGAAATCAAAGTGCTCATCAAAATAAGAGAAACCGTCCAACAAATATTTATTCTTAATAGTTTTCAATACATTATTGCTTGTGTGGCCCAATCTACGGTGCCACAACATACATGTATTTTTAGTAGTGGCCTCAGATACATAGGAGGCATTACAAACTGTAGTGGCTTCAAGCTTAAACAAGTTCCCGAATCTCTTCCCTTTCGCTACCACCAAGTTCCCTCTCACCAATCTGCAACCATGCTTGTCAAATGTCACATGCATTCCCAAATCATTCAACTTCGAAACTAAAATTAGATTTTTATCTAATCCAGGAACATGCAAAACACCAGGGAGGGTTTTAATCCTCCCATCATTGAAACACAACAATACCTTTCCTTTCTCGACAATCGGATATGTAGAGTTGTCACCAAGGTAGATATTACCTCCATCATATTCTTCATATGAGGAGAACCATTCCTTATGTGGGGTCATATGAAATGAGCATCCTGAGTCAATCAACTAGTGATCATTAGAAACAAGATTACATGTAGAAAGTAAAACTTCTTCACCTGCATTCGAGGACTTATCTGAAGCACTTTCCCACTATTTCTTGGGATTTCTGCACTCCTTCACATGTCCCCTTTTACCCTAGTTCCAACACTTAACTTTGCTCTTTTTACCAGGAGTCTTAGACCATCCCTTGGACTTGTCCTTAGCCCCTTTCTAATCTCCCTTAGTTCCTCTTTCCTTAGACCTTCCCCTGACACTGAGAGCATCCCTTGAACTATCTGAACTCTTCTTCCTCAATTCCTGTGACAGTAGCACTGAAACAAGAGCATCCAACTTCAGATCCATGAGGTTAGCAATGATAGCAAGGATAACATTCTCTCAAGACTTAGGTAAAGAACAAAGAAGTAAGATACATTTATCTTCATCACTAATCTCAACATCTACTAAATCAAGCTGACTCACTAACAAATTAAAAGAATTTAAATGCTCTGCAACTGATTCACCTTCTTGCATTTTCATGGAAAACAATTTTCTTTTTAAATAAAGTTTATTTACCATTCTCTTGGCTTGATAGATCTCACCCAACCGTTTCCACAACTTGTATGCAATCTCTTCCTTTGCGACATTCAACAGGACAAAGTCTGAAAGACACAACAAGATGGTTCCCCATGCCTTCTTATCCAGTCTATCCCACTCATCTTGAGAGACATCATCAGGTTTCTTCTCTTTTTGGACAACCAACCATTGGTTTCTTTCTTCCAACAAATCTTCCATTTTCAGCTTCCACAACTCATACCTTGTTCCGTTGAACTTCTCAATGTCCATTCGAGAGGTTGATGCAACGGTGGATGCAACCATAATAACAACACAAGATCTGTAAAACAAATACAACCAAATCTCCCACTGCAGCTACAGCTTCCACACTACCACCCAAGAGTCAAAGTTGGCTAGGCTCTGATACCAAATGTTAGAAATGCAAGCAACACTACTTCAATAGAAATCTGATTCAAGATAAATTTCAGCAATATTTAACTATGTGCTATTAACAATGGAGATTGTAACAAAAAATAAACCCATAATACAGAAATATACCAGAAGCAGAATGAAGCACATAACACAAGTATTTAACGTGGAAAAAACCCTTGCAAGTAAAAAACTCTGCCATGAAAAGAGGCCAAGTTGTATTATCTTCACAAAAGGAGATTAAAAATACATTCACTTCCTCTGTCCTTCAACCTTCACTCTGGCTGAACCTGGGTACTTGTAAACTGTTATATTCCTCTCATCTACTATGCTATGGTTTATATAGAATTTACACAACCTCAAGACATTAAATGACGTCTTACAAGCCCATAACACTTATCAAGAGTCAACAACACAACCTTGGGCGTCCATGGTCAAGAATAGGCTCTTACGGGGTCATAAATGTTGTCATACATGCATCCTACACCTGGGAAAAAGTACCCATGCAAGCTTGAATGCCTTGGGGCTAAAAATAGCCACTTACAACATTTTATGATGCGTCGTACGCTATTATTAGTGTCATAGATTCTTATGACAACTTACAGTTGTCATAGAATCTCTTACACCTTCTTACAACATCTATGACGTTTGTCATAACACTAAAAATAGATTATTCCTACACATGTGCACCCTACTTTGACCAAGTATTATTTACTATAGTAAATGACATCCCGTAACTACCGCCGATAACTCCGGGACTTACCATGCAGTAACTCCATAATTACCATGGACAGTAAATAATTTTTACCACTGCCGATGAAACTTGTACATCCCTTATGGGTAATTACAAATTACAAATAATAAATGGAATAAATACAATATTGGGATTTACAAGGTTAATGGCACCTTATCCCAACAGAATAATCAGATCTATAAAAGACACATAGTACAAATACTTAGAAATAGAAGGAATATTTACAAGACCAAATACATTAAAGAATAAATTAAATCCAACACCTAAAAAGATTTATGGGAACTTGAGTAAAATTATTTACATGATTTTGTTTACCATATATGCAATGTTGAGAGAAATCAAACTCAAGAGCACAATCTATTAATCCCTCTATGATATTTTTATTTTTAGGGTCCTAAGATCCTTCTCACCTATATGGCTCATTCTCTAGTGCCACAACATTGTCTTTGTTGACCTATTTTCCTTCTGGTCAGAGTTAAATATTTCACCTTGTGTTTTCTTGAAAATCCTTGTGGAAACAGCATCATTCAGTATGCACATGCCTAATGTAGGATATATTTGTGATCTTGAAGTCTGAACCCAAATCTCAAGGTCTGAAGCTTGCCTGAAGAAGCTTACCATGTGAAAGAGCTTGAAAAAATAGGCAAGTTTGCTTTTTACATCACCCTAAAATTTGTTAAAATAAGGAAGTTATGTATGGTCAATGTTCTAGTCAAACCTAATTTTCCAGGGGGGTGATATTCCGAACATCGGGTGATATTTGTAATATCACCCCAATCTTTGAAATATCACCCAATCTTCTCCATATCACCTCGATCTCTGAAATATCACCCGATCTTCTCCATATCACCCCGATCTCTGAAATATCACCCGATCTTCTCCATATCACCCTGATCTCCGAAATATCACCCTGATCTCTGAAATATCACCTGATCTTCTCCATATCACCCAATCTTCTCCATATCACCCCGATCTTCTCCATATCACCCAATCTTCTCCATATCACCCTGATCTCTAAAATATCACCCCGATCTCTGAAATATCACCCGATCTTCTCCATATCACCCCAATCTCTGAAATATCACCTGACCTTTCAAATGTCACCCTGTTTTCATGTGGCATGGCCATGACGTCATCCTTTGACATTTTAATAAGGCATGTCTATGGTGGTGACGTCACCATCATATCCCTCATAAGGAAAGGATACAGGGCCGAGGAAGATGCAGTTTTTTAGCAATGCTTTTCAGGATCAGCCTAGCGACCGATCAGGTGATGCTCCAAGCAGAGGTGCATGCATGGTCCTTTGCACATACAAAGACCTTTCAGGGGCTGATCCAGATAGCGATATATGCACAGATGCAAGGTGATATATATAGGTGGTTGACCAAAGCTTTGACCGCTTGTATCTCCTTCGTCCTAGCGAATTTCAACATGATGCAAGAGGCAAAAATGCATGTTTTTGTCTCCTCTTTCATATGGCGGGCTTTTCAGAGGAATATTCTCACTTTTCAATTTCATATCCGGATTTTCATATTTGAACAAAGGGACGTTTCAGCGACCATTTTTAGGGCAGATGCAGATATTTCTTGCATTCATTACTGCACAAAGAGGAAGCAGCTCACATTGATGATCAGAAATATCTTGCCACTGTCCTGTTTCAGATATTTTCATTATTGCAGATCGATGAGTAAGCTGCTTGCATTAATGACTCCAAAATATCTTCTATCTGCCCTATCCCAGATATTTGACACCATAACTGATGCAGTTGGGACGTCCTTTCAGAGGAGATATTTTTTGATACAGCTCATAGAGCGAACTTTGTGACCGACTTAGGGTATTTTGTGAAATGCTATATAAGCTGAGGCTTATGTTGTAAATAGGGTTAGAAATTTTTGGCTTTGAAGCTTTCTGTTTTCAAACAGAGCTTTCTGTTACTATAACTCTGCCTTCCCACTAAATATATGCAAGTCATTTTACCTCTTTTGCTGATTTTAGTTTAGTGTGAATCCTCATATGATTGTCTGTGAATATTTCATTCCTCTCAATCGTTATGTTTCTCACCTCTGCTAGGATCATTTGAATCTGTGTATGCCTACTTGCTGTATCTAGTTATGTTGTGCATTTTCTCAGTTCTATGAAAGTTTCTTTTAATCAGTCTGGTGCATCACCTTTTGTTTTCAAGTTTTTCTGTTTCATCTTCATTTTAAAGCTCTCCTTCTCCCTTTTCCCCTCAAAGTTCAGTAGTTTTAGGTGATAATCAGGCAAGGAAGCTGGCCTTCTCCGAAGGTCTGATCTCATTTAGCAAAGTCCCACACTTAGAGATCATTCCCATGTTACTTTAGATTGCTGAAGTTTCACAACTGCAAGCAAGGGTGCAAATCTGGGTGATAACAACTTTGGCACGCCCAGTGGGACCAAGATTTAGAGCAACAATCAAATAGATAATCATTATTGCCAATTTTGATGTGCAGCCAGTGATTTTCAGACCTGTAAGAGGTTAGAACTTGCATATCTAGGGACTCATACTAAGGAGAGACAAGCAGATCAGTGCTGCTGTGACATTTTATGAGAAAGATTCAAACTAGGAGTTCAAGTACATTTGATTACTTGTAGCTATCTCCACCTAGAAGATAGAGCAGGGCTGTGGCAAGGACTCTAGTTTCTAAAAGAATACAATCAACTCCAGCAAATTTTATGCCAGTTGCACCTGTAGTTCCTGTACCAGTTCAAGCAATACTACCTCTAGCCGTTCCAATGGCAAGAAACTAGCCATTTGTGGCTTTTGATGGGGGCAACCCTTTGAATTTAATAGTACATGATGTTATACCCATGGCAGCTTTGAAGAGTCTGCCCTATTTCACAGGGGAGAATCAAACTACCCCTATTGAGCACATTAGAGATGTAGCTTCTCTATGCGGAGTGCATCATATAACCCAAGAAAACGTAGCCATCAGGTTGCTGGCTGCATCTTTCAAGGGTAAAGCATTACAATGGTTTAGGAGTTTACCAGTGCAAACCATTACAACCTGAGATGATCTAGGGGATAAGTTAAATAAGCAATTTCAAGATAAATCAGACAACTTGTCATTGGTTGAACAGATGAATACAATAAAGAGAGCTCCTTAAGAGCAAATGATGGATTTTAGCTTCAGATTCTAGAAGACATGGGACAGAATCCCTGCCATGGTAAGATCTCCAGCTAAATATGCATTCTCGTATTTTTTGAAAGCCCTAAATAGTGATATTTCAGTGATGATACCATCATTAGGAGGTACAAGCCTACCTGACACTTATGGAATTGCCATTAGAGCATAGAATAGCCTGATTCAGGCTGGAAAAATAGCACCTAGACCACCAATGCCCATCTTCCCCAAGATTCAAGCTTCCATGCCCTTACCAATTCCATATTTTGCCCCTTTACCTACTACTGCAGCATTACCTAGTACTGCCAATCCTGAAAATGCTACCTCTAGCTCATCACAAGAGTTGAAAGAGATCAAAAATAGTTAACAAAAGATAGAGAACATCCTTCAAACTTTTGGCAATGAGCTGGTGAGCATAAAGAAGCAGCAATCCCAGAGTAGGTAGCCTTATCAGTAACCCAGTCAAGGGCAGAATCAATCATATCAAGGGAAAAATCAGCCTTACCAAGCCAATAGGCCTCCATATCAAGGCAATTATCAGGGTCCTAGGTAGAATATCAACCAGAGGCCTTTTCAGCCTTACAATCCAGCACCCATTAATGCAGTAAGGGACCTTGTCCCTATTCAGAATAACCTTGCAGATGAATGGTGTTTTCCATGCAATCAGCCACACAATCAGGCAGCCTACTCAAATGGGGTCATAAATCAGGCTCTGATGGTTCAGAATGTTGCAGTCCCGCAACCAGATGCACCTAATGATGGGGCTATGCAACAGCAGGAGCAACCTTAGAGTGATTTTACCTGCATGAACTGGCAGGAAGGTGAATTCTATGGCATGAATAGAGATAATACACCAATAGCAGCAAATACAAGGGCCAAGAAGAGGGGTTAAGAGATTGAGCAAACTGCAAATAAAGGAAAGGGACATGCTGATACTTCTACATCCCAAATTCCCCATATTTTACAAAGAAATACTTTAGCAACAACAAAAGAGATGCCTCATTTATAGGCTGATACTGTTGCTACAAAATCACAACAAAAGGTAAGTGTCACTCCACCTTTCAATATTATTAAAAATATGAAAAAGATGAATGTGACAATGTCTATGTGGGATTCCCTAGCCATCCTGGGCCAAAAGGGGATATTACAGTTTGCCTTATCTAATTTAAAAGTGTCCAATGATACAACTGTCGACCCAACTAGGGTTGTCCTTACCATTTCCTCTCAGAATAATAGCAAACAGCCAAACATAAGTGCTAAGCCACTCCGATTTTATGTATCTTTGATAATTGGAGACAAGTTAGTACACAACTGTATGGTGGATAGTGGTGCAAGCAGTTCTATGATGCCAAAACAAATTGCAGATCAACTAGGATTGGGGTACCAACCCTTAGAGAAAGGTGTGCTTCAATTAGATGGCACAGTTGTTAATACAATGGGTGTAATAAAAGACCTAGGTCTCACTCTGCATACCTGTCCCAATGTTTCCATTTTCCAGGAGATATTCATCATAGATTTGCCTCCCTATTTTGCCATGTGCTTATCAAGAGAATTTACAGCCAAGATAAGAGGATATTTGTCTTCAGACTAGTCCCACATGTTTTTCAGGACCAAATATGGCACCAAAGTAACTTTAAAAAATGAGTTACTTTCAAATCATCACATAGAGCCTTACATACCAAATGTTGTTAATGCAAATTGCATTATTTCTGATGACCCTGAATTAGTTGTTGCTCAAGAACTACAAGCTGAAAGCATACTAGAGGTACTCTTAAGGGAGTGGGCCTTAGAAAATAGTGTGGATGATCCTAAAGGACACATCCAAGAAACTGGTATGGGGGTTTACATACTGCATGAGCATGAAACAACAATACCAAATCTTGTGAAGGATGCATAACAATAGACAGAGTAGCAAAATGGGGTGTGGAAAATGTATTTTGATGGCTCTAGGAACAAGAATGGATCTGGTGGTGGTGCAATGCTGGTGTCACCACAAGGTGAAAAATATTATTCTTCTTTCCGTTTTGCCTTTGCATGTACAAATAACACTGCTAAATATGAAGGATTAGTCCAAGGTTTGTAGTGGGCAAGAAAGAGAAAATAGGTTGTTTGTAGGTCTATGGTGACAGTGAACTCGTTGTGAATTAGGTAAGAGGACTGCATCTTACAAAAAGTGATGTTTTGAAGTGCTATAAACACAGGGTGTGGGACATGATTGAAGAATTTGATGCTTTCAATCTGATCTCTATTCCAAGGAATCAGAACTATCATGCTAATAGGTTGGCTGTAATTGGGGCTCAGTTTGACATCCCCAGTGATATTCAAAGGGAGAAGGTACAACCTCATGTAAAAATAGTTGATAGACCCTCTATCCCTGACAATAATATTCATTGGCAGGTCTTTGAGAGTGATGAGTAGATTCTGCAGTTCCTATTAGAGGAGGATGAGTTTTCCCTGATGAATCAGGATAAACTCAAATAGCAGTATGGCAATGATCAAATTGTTCAGCTGAGAACAAACAAGCTACCCAAGGGATTGGTAACCTTGGAGTCTATTTTTAGCATAGATGATCAGTTTAAGAAAAGCAAAACCAGCATGCAGGTTAAAGAAGAGCATTTTGAGGAGCTAGAAATTTTCAAAGGTAAGCTTCTCAAAATCGGTAAAATTTGCTCAGCTGAAGACAGAAGAGCTTTTATTGTTCTCTGTCAAGAATTTGAAGGGGTGTTTTCCTGGGATTACTCAGACCTAAAAGGGTTCGACCCTCAGATTGCCCAGCACACCATAGAGTTAGAACCAGGTACTAAACCTGTGAGGTAGAAAAAAAGACCTCTAAACCCGAAGCTGGAGCCTCTAATGATTAAGGAGTTGACCAAACTGATTGAGGGGAAAATCATTTTTCCAATCAAGCATACCTCTTAGGTCTCCAACCTTGTCCTTGTGAGGAAGAAGAATGGAGAGATCAGGCTATGTGTTGACTTCAGGGACCTTAACAGAGCCTCCCTAAAAGACCACTACCCACTACCCTCAATGGAGTAGATTCTACAAGTAGTGGCTGGTTCTGAAAGATTCTCCTTGCTTGATGGATATTCTGGCTATAATCAAGTGTTAGTCAAGGAAGAGGATCAGTTTAAAACCGCTTTTACTACCAAATGGGGCACCATGGCCTACAAAAGGATGCCTTTTGGTCTCTCAAATGCTGGCTCAACTTTTCAGAGAGCCATGGATATGGCTTTTAAGGGTTTGCTATATAAACTGGTGCCGGTGTACCTTGATGACATAACAGTCTTTTCCAAGAATGCATCTGAGCATTTATCCCAGTTGAGGCAAGTTTTTGAGAGATGCAAAGAATTTGGAATATCCCTTAATCTGCGCAAATGCATTTTTGCTGTGCATGGAGGCAAACTATTAGGGCATGTCATATCAAAGGAGGGAATTACCATTGATGCTGAAAGAGTAAGGGCTATTTTGGAGCTGCCCTTACCCAGTCATAAGAAGGGACTTCAAAGCTTTATTAGCAGAATTAATTTTCTGCGAAGATTCATCCTTGATATTGCAAATCTTTTGAAGCCTTTGACATCCATGTTAAAGAAGAATATAGTTTTTAGTTGGACAAAAGAGGTCAAACTCAGCTTTGAGTCTATGAAAGAAGCATTGTCAGTTGTGCCAACTCTGGTGAATCCTGACTTTTCCAAAGATTTTATTCTGTATGCTAATGGCAGTCTGGATACAATCTCTGTGATCCTGGTACAGCAGCAGAGTGGCGGTTTTGAATAGCCAATCACTTTCTTTAGCCAGGGTCTGTAGGAGTACGAGCAGAGGTATAGCTTTGTTGAGAAGCACATCCTTGCAATGATAAGGAGCCTCAAGAAATTTTGGCATCTTGTTTCTAATAACAAGATACATTTGATGGTGGCTCACCCTAGTGTGAAGGAGTTCCTATTAAGCAAAGATGTTAATGAGAAAAGGGCTAGTTAGACCACCAAGGTCATGGAGTATGATGTGGAGATCAAGCTAACCAAGCTGGTTAGAGGTAGGGGACTCAGCGAATAGCTTGCTACCAGTTCTAAGAACGAAATAGAGAAGCAGGATGAGGTGCTCCTGACCATTGAAGATACACCTCAAGATAATGCAGCAGTAGTTAGCACAAGTTGGGTTAATAACATGACTCAATTTTTACAAACTGGTAAATGTCCAGTAGGTCTAGATAGAACCAAAAGAAGATATTATAGACTGCAGTCTATTCCATATGTTTTAATATATGGCACCCTTTTCAGAAAGGACCTTAATGGTGTATTGCTAAGATGCATTGATGATGATCAGACTGACAAGGTGCTTCATGAATTTCATGATGGAACAACAGGGGGTCATTTTGCCCCAAAAACTACTGCATGGAAAATAATGAGAGGTAGATATTACTGGCCCAGCTTATTTAAGGATGCCCATGCATGGGCTAGAAAATGTGTAAAATGTGTCATTTTTACAGGGAAAGAAAGGCTGCCAGCCTTACCTCTTCGGCCATTTCATTAGATCGGCCCTTCATGAGATGGGGTATTGACTTCATAGGTCCCATTAACCCACCATCAAGTGCAGGCCATAGGTGGATACTTATAGCTACAGACTATTTCACAAGGTGGACTAAAGCAGTGGCTCTGAGGGAAGCCAATGAAAATGCTATCTTGAATTTTTATCATGACTTGATATCTAGGTTTGGAGTGCCTGAGTCAATCATCTCTGACAATGCTTTAGCCTTTGTTGGCCTAAAGATAACTAACTGGGCTGTTAAGAATGGGATTTATTTGAATACTTCATCAAATTATTACCCACAGGGTAATGGTTTGGCGGAATCTACAAATAAAAATCTCATAAGGATTATTAAAAGATCAATGGAGGAAAGCCAAAGGACCTGGCCCACTAATTTGAAATATGCCTTATGGGCAAATAGAATAACTCCTAGGAGGTCCATTGGAAACTCTCCATTTATGTTAGTCACTTGGAAGGAGGCAAGATTGCCTGTCTCTGTGGAACTACCAGCACTAGACATTATGAATCAGCTGGAGATGTTTGAAGAGGAAGACCCCATGGCTGTCAGATATGTTCAGTTTATGGAGCTCGAAGAAATCAAAGACAAGGTTATGAAAACTATGGAGTATCATCAGCTTCAGACCAAAAGAAATTTTGATCAGAAGGCCACTCGTAGAATCTTTAGGGAGGGTGATATGGTGCTCAAATGGGATGAATTGAAGAGTAGGCCAGGAAAACACTCCAAGTTTGACAACATGTGGAGTGGCCCATTTCTCATTACTGAATGCAAGGAGCACGATACATTTTAGTTATCAAGTATGGATGGACAAAATTTGCCTATCCCAGTTAATGGGATACACCTGAAGAGGTGTTTTGAGGTATGAGTGCTTTGTAAATCAGTAGATTAGGTCTCTATGTTTTCAATAAGTGTTGTTGCACCTTAGTTTATACCCCTTTTGCTTTCCCTAAGTGTTGTCTAGCACAGGTAGAGGGGGGTTGCTTTTAGCATTTCTGTCTTGGGTTGGTCTTCCAATGTTCTTCATTGCTGTGCTGAGTTGCTAAGGTCAGAAATATCTGTATATTTCTAGTCTCTATATGACCCCATGCCCAATGGATGCTTAAGGCCAATGATCTAATGTTTAGCAGGCAAACATCCCATAGGAGTCACCAAATTGTTAACCTATTTTTCCTCTGGTCAGAGTTAAATATTTCACCTTGTGTTTTCTTGAAAATCCTTGTGGAAGCAGCACCATTCAGTATGCACATGCTTAATGTGGGATATATTTGTGATCTTGAAGTCTGAACCCAAATCTCAAGGTCTGAATCTTGTCTGAAGAAGCTTACCATGTGAAAGAGCTTGAAAAAATAGGCAAGTTTGCTTTTTACATCACCCTGAAATTCGCTAAAATAAGGAAGTTATGTATGGTCAATGTTCTGGTCAAACCTGATTTTCCAGGGGGGGTGATATTCCGAACATTGGGTGATATTCTGAACATCGGGTGATATTTGTAATATCACCCCGATCTCTGAAATATCACCCAATCTTCTCCATATCACCCCGATCTCCGAAATATCACCCGATCTTCTCCATATCACCCCGATCTCCGAAATATCACCCCGATCTTCTCCATATCACCTCGATCTTTGAAATATCACCTGATCTTCTCCATATCACCCCGATCTCTAAAATATCACTCAATCTTCTCCATATCACCCCGATCTTTGAAATATCACCCCGATCTCTGAAATATCACCCGATCTTCTTCATATCACCTGATCTTCTCCATATCACCCCGATCTCCGAAATATCACCTGATCTTCTCCATATCACCCCTATCTCTAAAATATCACCCTGATCTCTAAAATATCACCTGATCTTCTCCATATCACCCCGATCTCTGAAATATCACCCGACCTTTCAAATGTCACCCTGTTTTCATGCGGCATGGCCATGACATCATCCTTTCACATTTCAATAAGGCCCATCTATGGTGGTGACATCACCATCATATCCCTCATAAGGAAAGGATGCAAGGCCGAGGAATATGCAGTTTTTCAGCAATGCTTTTCAGGATCAGCCCAGTGACTGATCATGTGATGCTCCAAGCAGAGGTGCATGCATGGTGCTTTGCACATACAAAGACCTTTCAGGGGCTGATCCGGATAGCGATATATCCACAGATGTAAGGTGATATATACAGGCAGTTGACCGAAGCTTTGACTGCCTATATCTCCTCCATCCTGGCGAATTTTGACATGATGCAAGAGGCAAAAATGCATGTTTTTGTCTCCTCTTTCATATGGCGGGCTTTTCAGAGGAATATTCTCACTTTTCAATTTCGGATCTAGATTTGCATATTTGAATGAAAGGACATTTCAGCGACCATTTTTGGGGCAGATGCAGATATTTCTTGCATTCATTGCTACGTAGAGAGGAAGCAACTCACATTGATGATCAGAAATATCTTGCCACCATCCTGTTTCAGATATTTTCATTACTGCAGATCGATGAGTAAGTTGCTTGCATTAATGACTCCAAAATATCTTCTATCTGCCCTGTCCCAGATATTTGACACCATAACTGATGCAGCTGGGACGTCCTTTCAGACGATATATTTTCTGATACAGCTCATAGAGCGAACTTTGTGACTGACTTAGGGCATTTTTTGAAATGCTATATAAGATGAGGCTTATGTTGTAAATAGGGTTGGAAATTTTTGGCTTTGAAGCTTTCTGTTTTCAAATAGAGCTTTCTGTTACTGTAACTCTGCCTTCCCACTGAATATATGCAAGTCATTTTATCTCTTTTGCTAATTTTAGTTTAGTGTGAATCCTCATATGATTGTCTGTGAATATTTCATTCCTCTCAATCATTATGTTTCTCACCTCTGCTAGGATCATTTGAATCTGTGTATGTCTACTTGCTGTATCTAGTTATGTTGTGCATTTTCTCAGTTCTATGAAAGTTTCTTTTAATCAGTCTGGTGCATCACCCTTTGTTTTCAAGTTTTTCTGTTTCATCTTCATTTTAAAGCTTTCCTTCTCCCTTTTCCCTTCAAAGTTGAGTAGTTTTAGGTGATAATCAGGCAAGGAAGCCGACCTTCTCTAGATGTCTGATCTCATTTAGCAAAGTCCCAAACTTAGAGATCATTCCCATGTTACTCCAGATTGCTGAAGTTTCACAACTTCAAGCAAGGGTGCAAATCTGGGTGATAACAGTCTTCTCCATAGGTAGCTTGCTTAGGTACCAAGAAAGCATGAGCATGAAAAGTATATATAACACTCATCTTTGTTGGTGGTATTGATTGTGAGAGTGTAGAATATATAGATCTCTTGACTACAAGAGTACATGAACTATTGTAATAAATAGAGCATGCATCTAGCTAAAACAATGTGCCCACATGAACACCATTAGTGAGCACCATAGCTCCTCACGCCCTCCACTATAGAAAAGAACATTCACACCCACATCATCCAAAATTTTCTCATCGATAATAGGTAATGTGCCAAACCAGGGATATGAAAAACACTATTGATCTCCTTCACATGTCCAATTAGAAATTTGATAAAAACTTTTCCACAGTCAATAATCTTTAGGTGAGAGTCATCTCCAAGGTGCACTTCCTACCATAATATTCTTCATATTTAGAGAACCACTCTCGATGAGAGGTCATATGGAAGATAGCTCTTGAGTTAATAAACCACCCACCTTTCTATGCATGTGTTGCTAAGGCTACAACAAAAGACATTTGCATCATCTTGAGATGACTTCTCAAAATCATCATTTGAATTGTTCTTCTTTTTCTTCTTCTCCTCTGTGTAGTCTCTACAAAAGTGCTTGGGGTTTCTACAAAATCACAACACTTATCCTTAGACTTTCCCGGTGATTTAGATCTCCTACAAGATATAGATCTTGAATTTTCTCTCTTCTTGTCCTTCTTCTTGCCTTTCTCTTTTAGTCTTCCATGGATTGATAAGGCCTCCTTAGTTGATTCAAAAGTTTTCCTTATCATCTCCTATAAAAGTAATGATGCCACTACCTCATCCATCTTGATCTTAGAGGTGATACTCTTGATGGCCATCACAAGGTGATCCCATGAGTCTAGTAAAGAAGAAAGGACTATCTTGCAATGATCATCCTCCATTTTACTCCAAATATAGTGAAATTGCATCATGTTTATAGTGAACATGTTCATGTGCCTAGTTACAAAACCACCATACTCTATCCTAAGGGTATATAGATTTTTTCCCAAGAAAAATTTATTTACCAGGGATTTAGACTAATAAATTTCTCCCAACTTCTTCCAAAGGATTTGTGTAGTGGCTTCTTCATGTGCATTTGACAAGACTGAATCTACCAAACAATGATTAATAAGATCCTTTACTTTTCTATCCAATATTTCTTAGTCTTTTTGTTTCATTGAAATAGGTTTAGATTCATTCAATATAGCCCATAGATCTCTATCTATGAGCATACCCTTCATCTTGAGCTTCCATAGTTCAAAGTTAGTGCCTGTGAATCTCTCCATCTCTATCCTTGATGTGATAAGTGCCATTTTTCTTGCAATAAGATTTCCTTCTACACAAGGTCCCACTCAATCTAACATTAATACAAAAAATTATGTCCCTAACACCTAAAATCCAAGTTGATAAAGACTTGATACCAAATGAAAGGAAGAAATGATGTGGAAATTCTTCATACACTAACTTTTAAGGGCAAGTACTAGAAAAGAATACATAAAGAAAATTATACCATGACAAGATGATTTACATGGGGAAAAGCATTTTAGGAGAAAAACTCCACACTCCAAGAAAAATCGGTTGTGTTATTCAACAACTAAGAGGTTACAATACAAATTTCAAGCTATGCCTTTACAGGAGAATTACCAACATTTGAATTCTAGAGCAATTCTAGTTGTATAATATTACCTGCAAATCAATCATACAATCCATACAATACTCCTTCCTCAAGCACCAATAAATAGGGAAACTAAAACCACAAATCATAAATGTTTTACTAAAACAATTACCTAGAAAAATCATGCAACAATTGCCCCAATTCCAATGTCCAAGTTGGTCATGGTATCCTCTACTAAAAATAGCAGATACTCTTATAGCTATCATAATCTATCATAATGTTTGTCATGGTTGAATCCTCAATTTGGGCACTCCACTTTGGCATATTTGATGAAGGGGATAAATCATAAAACACACAACAATAGAAAAGGAACACAGAAAAATAGAATATTTTTTTATTGATCTGGGCAACTCATTACTATTGTCATATTTTGCCTAATCCCAAAATATTCTTGTCCCCCTCTTTCTATCAAAGAAATCTAATCAGAGAAAGCCTAAATAGAAAGAGGAAAGTCTTAAATCGTACATTTCCCCATGCTGTGCCTTGCAAAATTTCCCAAAATCTCACTTGGAAAATCCTTGCCAAAAACCCAGAAAAACCCAGAAATCTTTTGGCTTCAAGTGCCTTCCATCACAAGGATTTCTCAGTTTCATGCTTAGTCTCTTTGTATGCATTTTTGTTTGTATATTCACATATACATTCACCGATGTATGTGCATATACAAAGGCAGATACAAGAGAGAGATACAATGGATTTTCGGCAAGACAATGTGTATCGGCAGTTCAGTTTGAGGTCTCCTCGACGGTCTGATGCAAGTGCATATACAAAGGGCAGATATAAGTGCATATAGAAAGGGCAGATATAAAGTCACATGCAAAGGTCAGATGTAATATTGTATGTATATGTGGTTGTATGCAGTTTTGTTTGTATATTCGCATTGTATACATGATATACAAAAGGTGATGCAAAAGGAAATACATACAATCTGGACGCGAATGAAGAATCAAATGTGGTGGATTTCAAGTTGGGGTCCAACTATTGTATGTATATGCGATTGTATCTCCCATATACAATCCTATATACAATTGTATATACAAAAGTTACATAAAACATGGATATACAATGCGAACTCGACTGGGAAATTAAATTTGGCAAACTCAGCGGTGGGCTCCGCAGTTGTATGTTGAAGTGTATGTATATGTGCAACATACAAGAGGCAAAGATACAAGGCCAGACCTATTCTAAAGTTTCATTCTGGTTGATAATCCATTGAGGTCTGCCTATTGTATGTACATGCAATTGTATCTCCTATATACAATTGCAATGTACAAAGACACATACAATGGATTTTCAGTGAAACAATGCGTATCGGTGGCTCAATTTGAGGTCTTTCTGATGACCGATAAGGAGGATGCAGTGGTGGGTCCCAGGTTCAGCTCAGCGACCAATGGAGTGATGACACATGGCAAGGGAATATATACAAAGGGTGATACAAAGGTTAAGGTCCACTTTTCTATGTTGGCCATTGCATTGTATATACAATTCCACATACAAAAGCATATAAAAAGGGAGATTCAAAGACATGCAAAGCGATTTGATATGCAAAATACAATGAATGAAGAAATTGTATAAGTGCAAAATCGAAGGATTTGAAGGACCTGATAGCATGATGATGTCATCTAGGCCTGTTCTTTGCCCAAGTTTTATATGATGCTAACATCATCATGGTTTTTTTACAGTGTATCCATTTTTGTATGTCTGTATGCATACAAATGATGGTTCTCTTTGCAACAAGGATAAAATTGATGGCCGCTAACTTAGAAGCCAAAAATGCAAGTTTCAGTCAAATAGGGAAAATTCAAAGGCTGATTATACGGATACAAAACCCGATTGTGCAGATGATCTTAGTGAGTGAGGATGTAGAAATTCAAATGAATAGGGATTTAAAGTGTTGTAAAAGCTTTGTCAAGGGGTGATCTGTCCCATCCACCATAAATACAAATCCAATCTCTCAACTGCCATGCTTCAAATATTTTATGTATTCATTGTTGAAGATAGATGATGGAGCTGCTCGCATTCAAGGCCCAAAATATCTTCCACCTGCCCTATTCCAGATATTTTATTCCATAACTTCTTGCAGGTGGACGTCCCTTCTGGCGATGATATTTGTGACAAAGCCCATGGGGAGAATTCATTGTAACTGACTTAGGTCAAATGCAAAATGCTATATATGCATAAGCATGAGATGTAATGGGGATTGGAAAATTTTCCACTACCATAACCTTGCCTTTTGATTAAATACATGCTAGTTATTTTACCTCTTCATGCTATTTTGACTCTGTGTGATCTAAGAATGATGTGTTTGTAAATGTGTAATTCCTTCTAATCATCTCTTACTCCTTGCCTCTGTCAAAATCAGCTTGATCTGTGTATGTTTATTGGTTGCATCTAGTCATTTTGTGCATTTTCTCAATTCTGTGAGGGTTCTTTTATTCAACCTGGTGTATCACCTAATTTCTATTTATGTTTCCTTCTACCCCTTTTCCCCTGCAGCATTAGCACTAGGTTTAGATATATTTCTCTAAGCATTAGGCTTAGAATGAGGAACCAGCCTTCTCTGGAGGTTTGATCTTAGTTCACAAGGTCCCACACTTTGAGATCATTCCCATTATGTCATTAGAATGCTTGGACTCTCTCCAAGCAGGGTGCAAATTCTATGTGACAACAGTTTTTGGCACGCCTGGTGGGACTATTCAATGATCCTTATCATCCATTGAAGAGTTTTGGTGTGCTCTTTAGTGTATCTTTCCATTCAGGGCAATCTCTTCGACACCATGGCAACTCTACTGAACAAACCTACTAGTGAAAGTAGCTCAAGCACCTAAAATTTCATCAAAGATTAGGATTTTGGTGGTTTTCCTGGTCTATTCAGCTTCCAGAAGCATCTCAATCACCTAGCGACTCCCTCTCTGGTATGTATCCAGTTTCTCTTTGGTTGCAGACCTATTTTGCTCTAATTCTGACATTTTTATGATTATCCAGCATTTAGATGCTATAAAATGTCAAAATTTTATGGGAATCATGGCTATTCCCCTTCCCCTAATCCAAATACAGGCTATTGGCCCCCATATTAGCAATACCAGGCCCCAAATGCCTCTAAATTTATGCCATATAGCCTTGCCACTGCAGAATATCAGCATCCTCATGATGCTTACCTCCCTCCCATTCCTGCTCAACCTCAATATCAACTGATATATGATCAAGTTCAACCCCAAGAAGAGGTTTTTGATGCCAAGCAACATGACTATGCACACAGTTAGCCTCAAAAGCACCCTTACCAAAATGTATTGAATCTGATCCAAAAGTTTGACTATTTTTTGTGGGATTTGAGCCAAAAACTTGAATAGATGAAGATCAGTGATATTAGTAAGGAGTTCTCACACATGTATTGGATGTTGGTTGAAATTGAGAAGCAAAAAGAGATTACCTTGCAGCAGCAAGAGTTGGCTGAGCAATCGGCTATTTATAATCAAGAGAGGGTGACAAAAAGAATACAGTTTGAAAGAAATCTTAAAGGAGAGATAGCTGCTAAAAAGGAGCAAATGAAGTTTTTGTCTGCTCAGGTGCAAAGTAGTCGAGCTTACTTAGATTATCAATACTAAAAAGGGTGTGAAATCCAAGCAACCCCCTCCATTCCCAATTTCAAACATCCTCTCCCTTTTACACCTGCTTAGCTTGCTGCGGAAGAAGCCACAAAATTTAAGATTCCTAGCTTCAAACAAATCCATCCTTTAAACCAAAGTGAATCTATGAAAGAGCCTCAAAACTTCTCTACCATGGAAGCCTTCTTGGACCAAGCATCCTGATTATAAAATACCAAACCTTGTAAAGGCCAATCCTCTCATACCAATCCAAAATCAGGAAGGGGAAAGAGTTGTAAAGGTCACTTCAGAAGTGGATGATGCTGCCCTACTTCATGAGCTACCTGATTATGTTGAAGATGAAGAGGGCGGGCAACTGGTCATGGATATGCAACAACATGGGGACTATGAAAATGATGGCAGATTGTTGCAGGTTGAGGCTGAGCACGACACTGAGGTTCCAAACCATAAAGAAGGGAAAGCATGTTGCCCTATGCTAGATGATGCAGGGGCTGATGATGCTGATATGCTTGAGGAGATTCCATGCTTTACTGAAAATAATGAGGAGACTGAACATGGGTAAGAGCAAATTGAAGATATGTTCTTTATTATCCAGTAGGGATATCAACTTCTTGGTGGGGAGGTCTTCTCTTTTGAGCATGTGCATGGCTCATTTTCTGAGCCTAAGTTAGAAAATCATGAGCATCTTGTTCATGAGGCAGAGACAACCATATCTCTAATTGAGATACAAGAGCTAGAGTATTCAGACCAGCAAGAAGAGAAAGAATCAGAACAAAGACATGAGACCAACCATGATGATTTGCATGTCATTTTAAGGGGATGCCCAATCAGGCATCTAGCCCAGCTGGAGACACATCAAGAGGAGTCACCACTTGTCATGCTTACCTCTAAGCATGAAGTTGAGCATCAAAATGGGTGGGATTAGCCTATTTATTCACCACAAGTTAGAAACACCAGCAATCAGTCCAAGTGGATAGGTGAGTTTATCTCCATTTTGTGGGTGATGTTTTATCAATTTGTCTTATGCCCATCCCTCCCTTGCCATTTTTTAACTACCCACACGCATGAGAAACATTATAAATTGTTAAGGGCAGTTACTTTCAAGAACCAGTTAATGGCTTTGTTTAAGATCACCTCTGACTGGTTAGTTTAGGATTAGAGTAGGTTTTATTTTAGTTTTAGGTTTCCTTTCAATAAGTGCCCTTGCACTCTATTGTATTCTCATTAGGAGATACATGCTTGCTTGTTGTTTTTTGTTTTGGCTTGGTAGCTTGCTCAGTGTTCCAGCTCCTCTATTCTTGTTGTAGTCTCTTTTGACTCCATGCCCAATGGATGTATAAGACCACCGATCAATTTGTTTAGCAAGCAAACATCCCTGAGAGGTCACCAAAATGTTGTCATATTTTGGCTAGCCCCAAAATATTCCTGTCCCCCTCTTTCTATCAAAGAAATCTGATCAGAGAAAGCCTAAATAGAAAGAAGAAAGTCTTAAATCCTACCCATGCTATACCTTGCAAAATTTCCCAAAATCTCACCTAGAGAATCTTTGCCAAAAACCCAGAAAAACCCAGAAATCTTTTGGCTTTAGGTGCCTTCCATCACAAGGATTTCTCAGTTTCATGCTTAGTCTCTTTGTATGTATCTTTGTATGCATTTTTGTTTGTATATTCGCATATACCTTCGCCGATGTATGTGCATATACAAAGGCAGATACAAGAGAGAGATACAATGGATTTTCAGCGAGACAATGTGTATCAGCAGCTCAGTTTGAGGTCTCCCCAACGGTCCGATGCAAGTGCATATACAAAGGGCAGATATAAAGTCACATGCAAAGGTCAGATGCAATATTGTATGTATATGCAGTTGTATGCAGTTTTGTTTGTATATTCGCATTGTATATGCGATATACAAAAGGTGATGCAAAGGGAAATACATACAATCTGGATGCAAATGAAGAATCAAATGTGGCAGATTTCAAGTTGGGGTCCACCTATTATATGTATATGCGATTGTATCTCCCATATACAATCCTATATACAATTGCATATGCAAAAGTTACATAAAACATGGATATACAATGCGGACCCGACTGGGAAATTAAATTTGGCAAACTAAGCAGTGGGCTCCGTAGTTGTATGTTGAAGTACATGTCTATGTGCAACATACAAGAGGCAAAGATACAAGGCCGGACCTATTCTAAAGTTCCATTCTAGTTGATAATCCATTGAGGTCCGCCTATTGTATGTACATGCGATTGTATCTCCTATATACAATTGCGATGTACAAAGACACATAGAATGGATTTTTGGCAAGACAATGCGTATTGGTGGCTCAGTTTGAGGTCTTTCCGATGGCCGATAAGGAGGATGCAGCGGTGGGTCCTAGGTTCAGCTCAACGACCAATGGAGTGATGACACATGGCAAGGGAATATATACAAAGGGTGATACAAAGGTTAAGGTCCACTTTTGTATGTTGGCCATTGTATTGTATATACAATTGCACATACAAAAGCATATAGAAAGGGAGATTCAAAGACATGCAAAGCAATTTGATATGCAAAATACAATGAATGAAAAAATCGTATAAGTGCAAAATCGAAGGACTTGAAGGACCTGATAGCATGATGATGTCATCCAGGCCTGTTCTTTGCCCAAGTTTTATATGATGTTGATGTCATCATATTTTTTTTTAGAGTGTATCCATTTTTTTATGTCTGTATGCATACAAATGATGGTTCTCTTGGCAGCAAGGATAAAATTGACGGCCGCTAACTCAGAAGCCAAAAATGCAAGTTTCGGTCAAATAGGGAAAATTCAAAGGCCGATTATACGGATACAGAGCCCAATTGTACGGATGATCTCAGTGAGTGAGGATACAAAAATTCAAATGAACAGGGATTTAAAGTGTTATAAAAGCTTTGTCAAGAGGCAATCTGTCCCATCCACCATAAATACAAATCCGATCTCTCAACTGCCATGCTTCAGATATTTTACGTATTCATTGTTGAAGATAGATGATGGAGCTACTCGCATTCAAGGCCCAAAATATCTTCCACCTGCCCTATTCCAAATATTTTATTCCAGGTGGATGTCCCTTCTGGCGATGATATTTGTGACAGAGCCCATGGGGAGAATTCATTGTAACCAACTTAGGTCAAATGCAAAATGTTATAAATGCATAAGCATGAGATGTAATGGGGGTTGGAAGATTTAATAATCTATGCTTCTGATTCCAAACAGAGTATTCCACTACTGTAACCTTGCCTTCTGATTAAATACATACTGGTTATTTTACCTCTTCATGCTATTTTGACTCTGTGTGATCTAAGAATGATGTGTTTGTGAATGTTTAATTCCTTCTAATCATCTCTTGCTCCTTGCCTCTATCAAAATTAGCTTGATCTGTGTATGTTTATTGGTTGTATCTAGTCATTTTGTACATTTTCTTAGTTCTGTGAGGGTTCTTTTATTCAACCTAGTGTATCACCTAATTTCTATTTATGTTTCCTTCTACCCCTTTTCCCCTGCAGCATTAGCACTAGGTTTAGATATATTCCTCTAAGCATTAGGCTTAGAATGAGGAACCAGCCTTCTTTGGAGGTCTGATCTTAGTTCACAAGGTCTCACACTTCGAGATCATTCCCATTGTGTCACTAGAATGCTTGGACTCTCTCCAAATAGGGTGTAAATTCTATGTGACAACAATTACATTACATAAGCTCAATTACAATTAGAGGAATCAATCCTCCACAGGTTGCAACACACTACAACTACCCCTCACCAAGCTCTGGAATCTTCTACCTTCTATAACCCCAAATCAGCTAGGGTTTCTGTTTTCCCACCTATTCTTGACTCTACACTTCCCCCTTAACTCTACTACTACCCAGGGTTCCCAAAATAGTCATAAATAACACTTTTTGGCGGCCTGCAGCTAAATTTCAAAATTTGCAACTCCCTCCAAAAGTAGGTCAACTTCTGGGAAGCATAACTTTTGATCTAGGTGTTCGATTGACGAACCGTTTTAGGCATTGGAAAGCTCGCAATGTGAACTATCATGTTAGAAATCCATAAATAGGTTTTTGTCAACTTTTTGGGATGTTATTGGATGTTTTAGTGCCTCATATCTCGTTTCAGAAATTTTTAGGGGCTTTTCAGAAAACAAAAACTTTAATATCTTTCAGCTCACAAATGATCTTTGCCTGATTCCTTTTCCAAAGTCTTATATCTCAGTTATGAATCTTTTTGTAAGTTTTTGCTTCAATCCATGCCCAAATGCAAACTTTCCTAAAATGGCAGGTAAACTTTCCAAAACTGGCAGTTTGCTATTTTTAGCAGTTTGGAAAAAATTGAAAGTCCTACATCATTATTTAGGAGATTATGGAACCAGAAACACTAATTATGGAAAGAAATGAAAACAACTACAATGATTTTGAATCAACTTCTTTTTGGGTGATGCAAGATTGCCCTTACACCACTAGATGCTCCTGCATCAGACACCCAGGGTAATTTGAGAAGTGACCTTGTCACGTCTCAGGTGTTTGTTTAAGGAAAACCCAAACAGTCAACCTCTGCCTTAGTAAGCCAAGAAGAATCTTCAATAGGCCTTCCTTTCCATTTCACCAGATGTTATTCATATTGCCTATTTTGAGTACTTCTTCCCACATGACTATCCAAGATCTCTTCTATCTCCTCCATTGAAATAGATGCCAGAATACTCCATTGTTCTTCTGTTGGTCCATCCTCTGTGCCACCTTTGTGATATTTTTTGAAATCAACAATGTTGAATACAAGGGAAATATTTAACCCACTCGACAGCTCTACCTCATATGCATTTCCTGAATCATGCTTCTTCAAGATTCTACACGGTCCAAATTTCTTCATTTTCAACTTATTACATATGTTCCAATTGGGAACCTTTCTTTTCTCAAGTGAACCATAACTTCATCTCCTACCTAGAACTCCTTATATCTCCTCTTCTGATCTGCCTTAGCCTTGTACTGAATATTCATCTTATTAATATGCTTCCTCACCTCTTCATGCAAATTCTTCAAATGTTCTGCAAAGTCTTCGGCTTCAGTACTTGTCTTTTCTCCTTTATCTAGCTTCCTTAACTCAGAAAAATTTCTTGGGCTATTGCCATATACAATCTAGAATGGTGATTTACTAGTACTCCTATTGACAGAATTGTTGTAAGCAAATTCTACCCATGGTAAAATCAAATCCCATCTCTTGGGCTTATCTCCTACTAAGCATCGTAGCAGGTTACCCAAACTCCTATTCACCACTTCCGTCTATCCATTAGTCTATGGATGGTGTGTAAAACTAAACTTCAAATCTACCTTCAACTTCTTCCACAATATCCTCCAGAAATAACCAAAAAACTTGGTATCTTGATCTGAAACTATGCTTCTTGGTAGATCGTGTAATCTCACCACCTGTCTGAAAAATAATTCAGTAATATGAACATCATCATTAGTCTTCTTGCAAGGAATGAAATGTGCCATCTTTGAGAATCTATCCACCAGCACAAAAATGGAATCATCTTCTCTCTATGTCCTTAGTAAACCAAGAACAAAATCCATACTAATATCATCCCATGGCTTCTCTAGTAAAGGTAATGGTTGATATAGACCTGTATTTTGACTTGCTCCTTTGGCCATTTGACATACTCTGCAACTCTGCACAAACTTCCTCACATCCTGCTACAACTGCAGCTAATAATAATTTTCACCAACAATAGCAACAATCTTATCTTGACCAAAGTGTCTTGCCAATCCTCAACTATGCTTCTCCTTAATCAGGTTCTCTCTCATGGAACTCCTCGAAATGCACAATCAACTTCCTTTAAACAACATGCCATCTTGGATTATGAAATCCAACCATTTTGTCCTATCCAATGTAACAGGTTCCAGACAAGCTTTCCAAGCCTCTGTAAAATCTAGATCTTTAGGATACAAACTTTTGAGCTCATCAAACCCAACAACCTCTATCTTCATTTCTGTCAACAAATTTTGCCTTCTGCTCAAGGTATCTTCAACTCTGTTGGACTTCCCACTCTTGTGCTTCAAAACAAAAGTATAACTCTGCAAAAGCTCAACCCATTTTAAGTGCCTTTGATTCAACTTTCCTTAACTATTAAGATACTGTAAAGCTTGATGATCAGTATATAAAACAAACTCTTTTGGCAACAAATAATGTCTCCATTTCTTCAAAGCCTAAACTATGGCATAAAATTCCTGATCATAAACAGAATACTTTTTCTTGGCATCATTAAGATTCTCACTAAAATAGGCAATGGGCTTACCTTCTTAACCTAAAAAAGCTCCTATAGCACTACCAATAACATCACAATCTACCTGAAATACCTTATTGAAATCTAGAAGTGCCAAAATAGGTTGCTCTGTGACTTTCTGCTTCAATGTGTCAAAGCTTTTGTCTGCTCCTTTAGTCCATCTAAACTCTTTTCTATCCCCTCTCATTGTCTCAATTAGGGGTGCACAAATACTACTAAAATTCCTGATAAACTTTCTGTAAAAACTTACCAAACCATAAAAAGATCTTACCTCTGTAGCACTCCTTGATGTAGGCCATTCAATGATAGCCCTTACTTTTCCTAGGTCCATCTTAAGACCTTCCTCTGAGACAACAAATCCTAGGCATACCAACTCCTTTACAAAACTACATTTCTTCAAATTAATCAACAACTTCTCCTCCCTCAGCTTCTCTAGAACTCTTCTAATATGCATCAGATGCTCATCCCAAGTCTTACTAAAAATCAAAATATCATCTAAATAAACAATAACAAAACTTCCTAAAAATTCTTTCAGTGCCTCGTTCATGAGCCGCATGAATGTGCTCAGTGCCTTGGTTAGCCCAAATGGTATGACTAACCACTCATACAAACCTTCCTTTGTCTTGAAGCCTGTCTTCCATTCATCTCCTTCTCTGATACGGATCTAGTGATACCCACTCTTTAGGTCAATCTTCCTGAAGTACTTGGCTCCACTCAAACAATCCATGATGTCATCCATTCTTGGCATTGGAAATCTATACTTGATCGTTATCTTATTGATGGCTCGAGAGTTTGTACACATCCTCCATTCTCCATCTCTCTTTGGTGCTACTACTGCATGTACCACACATGGACTTAGGCTCTCCCTTATCAGTCCCTTCCTCAACAACTCTTGAACTTGTCTGTTCAGCTCTTCATTCTTGGCAAGGGGTCATTCTGTGAGCTACCTTACTCGGCAAACTGGCTCCTGGTATCAAATCCATTTGATGACTTATCTTCCTTACTAGTGGTAAACCTTATGGTACATTACCAGAGACAATATCTTGAAACTCTTCCAGTATCTTTGAGACTTCGGCTGGTACATCTTCACATTTCTCTTGACTAATCTTAGGAATCAATGCATAGCAATGACACTCATGCTTCATACCCTCCAAAATTTTTTTACCATCTACCAAGCAAATTCTGGCAGTACTACATACCTTTTCTTCCACCTCCTTCAAGGGCTTCAACTTATGATGAACTCCATCCTTTGTTAGGGAATATGTGTTTGCACGACCATCATGGATACCGCTCCTATCATACTACCATGACCTCCCCAACATCATATGGCATGCATCCATCGGTATGATATCACACAACACCTCATCATGGTAGTCCCCAATCTTGAACTTCACTAGACACTGCTCATTGACCAAAGCTCTGTGGTCCTTCTTCAACCATGCAATCTAATATGGATGTGGATGCTTTCTTCTTGTCAACTTCAACTTGTCAACCATCTCCTCTAAAACAAGATTGTCAGTACTTCCACTGTCAATAATAATATCACAACACTTACCTTCACATTTGCACCATGTGCAAAATAAACTCTTCCTCTGATTTGGTTCTTTCTCTTCATTCAGCAAGGTTCTTCTAACAACTAAGGTTTCTCCCCTTTCAGCATATTTAGAATGCTCAGAATGTGCATCTTTATCTACATGTGCAACTCATGCATTACCTTCAAGTCTTTTATTTGTCCTTGATGTTGCGAACACTCGTATGCTCAATGCCCTTCTTCTCCACATTGGAAACAAGTTCCTTTGAAACCTCCTCTTCTAGGTCCTTGCCCAGGTCTACCTCTACCTCTTCCTCTTTGTTCACCATTGTTCTGGTCATGAGGGTGGTAGGTATTATCTCCTCTCTAATTTCAACTGGTGCTAGCTTCTTCACTTTTCTTTGAATCTTCATTTTGGCCTCCATAGGGTCTTCCACTAGTCCTTCCACCTTAACCTCTTCCCCTTTGCTTGCTGTCAAATCTTTTATTCAGCTTCTCTTCCACCTTTAGGTAAGACTGGTATGCATCTTCTATGGTGGTCATTCTAACCAGGCTCAGCTCCTCTTGAATACTTGGCCTTAACCCATTAATGTAATCAGCTACCTTCTCCTTGTTGGGCTCTGCATGGCCTGTCCTAATAGTAATCTTTTTAAAACTCTTCTATATACTCCTTAACAGACTTGTTACCTTGCTTCAGTCCTTGCAGCTTCTTCAGCTACTCCATCTCACAGTCCACAGGAATGAATTGTTTCTTCAGTTTCTACACCATCCGATCTCATCTAGTGATCTTTCCTTTTCCTCTTCTGTTCCTCTCTAATTGGACCTCCTTCCACCAAATACTGGCTTGGCCCTTCAACTTTGTTTTTGCAAACTTGATCTGATTTGGGTCCTCCACATCTTCATACTTGAATTACTCCTCCATGTCATTGATCCAATCAATAAGCTATTCCGGATTCAAATCTCCATAATATGTAGAAACTTCGATCCTGGGCCTCTTTTCGATCTTCGAAATGGCCCTTAACAACCTAACTTCTATAAGATCTCCTGCAACTTCTTGTTCTTACTCAGATAGCTCTTCTTCAGCTTCATCCTCGCTTTCTTCTCTTGTTCTCGGCTCAACCCTCTTTGCAGCTCCTCTTGCAATGCATAAATTTACCTTTGTAGGGCTCTAAAACCCTCTTCCGTCAAAGCATTCCTCCCAATACAATTTTTTCATGGAGGCATCTTGATCTCTGTAGCAAACCTACAACCTCAGGTCCTGGTGCAAACTGCCTCATGGTTGGTGATCTATCTACACACTCAGGAATCCTCACTTTGATACCACTTGATGAAGGGGGTATTTATCATAAAACACACAACAACAGAAAAGGAACACAAAAAGATAGAATATTTATTTATTGATCTGGACAACTAATTACATTACAAAAGCTCAATTACAATCAGAGGAATCAATCCTCCATAGGTTACAACACACTACAGCTACCCCTCACTAGGCTCTGGAATCTTCTACCTTCTGTAACCCTAAATCAACTAGGGTTACTGTTTTCCCACCTATTCTTGACTCTACACTTTCCCCCTTAACTCTACTACTGCCCATGGTTCCCAAAACAGTCATAAATAGCACTTTTTGGTGGCCTCTAGCTAAATTTCAAAATTTGCAACTCCCTCCAAAAGTAGGTCAACTTTCGGGAAGCATAACTTTTGATCCGGGTGTCCGATTGATGAACCGTTTTAGGCAGTAGAAAGATCGTGATGTGAACTATCACACCAGAAGTCCATAAATAGATTTCCATCAATTTTTTAGGATGTTATGGGATGTTTTAGTGCCTCATATCTTGTTTCAGAAATTTTCAGGGGCTTTTCAGAAAACAAAAACTTTAATATCTTTCAGCTCACAAATGATCTTTGTTTGATTCCTTCGCCAAAGGTCTTATATCTTAGTTATGAAGCTTTTTGTAATTTTTTGCTTCAATCCATGCCCAAATGTAAACTTTCCTAAAATGGCAGATAAACTTTCCAAAATTGGCAGTTTGCTATTTTTAGTAGTTTGGAAAAACCTGAAAGTCCTACATCATTATTCAGGAGATTATGGAACCAGAAACACTAATTATGGAAAGAAATGAAAACAACTACAATGATTTTGAATCAACTTCTTTTTGGGTGATGCAATCTATTGCCCTTACACCACTGGATGCTCCTGCATCAATATTCAAACCCATTCAAAGATGCCCTATGACTTGTCATAATGCTAGTCAAGATTCTAATATAACTCCCTTATAATCATGCTCGTACATGTCATAGCTAACTCCCATCCTACCATGCCATAATGGAATTAGATGCTCTTACAACCTCTTGCACACCTTTGAAAATATTTAACACATGGCACATAATCCTAACACAAAGTGGGATTCCTTATTTCCTAATATGAGGCTAAAGTAATAAATAAATAAAAATAATTAATAAATTGTAACATTAGGATTAAAGGTTGAGACACCTTTCCCAATAGAGGCAACACATTGTCTATTTTACACATGCTTCATGATTACCTTTACACTTATATGTGGTGATATTTTACATTTTCCTTTAGCTCAAATCATAGTCATTACAACACATTCAGACTATTGGAGGGGGAATATTATACTCATTGCTATGATTTCATTGGGTCTTCCATGTATAGATTAAAGGGGACATGTCAATTCCACACATGGGGATATTACTATTCAAATTTCACGTGACTTCATGATGTATAGATTGAGGGATGCCACATCAGTTCCAACTCTCCAACAACCCTAGCAACATGTTGCCATCTTATTTTGGCTCAAATTGTATAGATTAAAGAGGGAAACTCAATCACAAAGCCTCAATAACTCTAGCAATTCGATGCTCTTCTTCTTCACATCTTCTCTTCACATGGTCTCATGGGGACCAACTTGGTCACAACTCAATGGTTCTATTTACCTATGTTGTTTCAAAATGTGGTGACAATAATTCTTGATTGATGCAAATGAAAATATTGAGCTTTATTTTGATGATCATCTTAGTGTGGGTATTACTAATGCCTTTTTGTGCACAAGTGTGCAGATTTGGAAGCACATTCTCATGGAAGAATACAAAGAAAAGAGATAGCCACTGTCCAAGTTGTATCTTTTGAAAAATTCTTGTTACTTTAAATACTCATTGTCATATTTTATTTCAGCATGTATGTTTCATGGTAGATTGCATGTACACTAAAGTGAGGGGCAAAATGTAGATCAACAAAGTGCATACTTATCATTTTCCCCTCTTGTATTACACTCACTTTAAATCCTTGTCAACAAATATGATGTCCTGGTATCTAATTTAAGAGTTACAATGCACATGTTGATAGAACCTAGCCTTAACCTATCCTTAGTGATTAGGACCCAATTCCTAGCCTACCATTTTCCCTTCCCTCAATATGATCACTATTGTGATTCTATTTGCTAGACAAAATTGCTGGTGTGATTCCATTCATCCCAATCTACACCTAATTTTGTGTTATTATAGCTGACCTCAATTTAAAAAGTATACCTATCAACTTGAGTGTAAAACTTTCAAAATACACACTTAGGATTGACTAGTTAAATACAACTCCAAGGGTACTCTAAACATCATTGAAAGCATTCATATTCTAGCAATCATTAAGAGCATTAAGAGCATCTAAATAGTACATTTAGAGTACTCAACACTACATCTATTTAACATCATTTTACCTTTTCATAACTCAATGTAAACAAAATTTGCAAAGGGGATTGACTAAGGATTAAGGAAGTAAAGTAATTCAATCCTTGGACAACAAGATCCCAAAGGTATTCCTAAGCATTGCCTTGACCTAGCATAGGTACCAAATAGAAAGGACCTAATTTATTGCAAACAATAAGTGCATACATGGTCACAATTTTTGGAGAATCCCACAAATGTAGAACAAGATCCTAGGTTTTTGAAAACAAAGTTAGGATATGATGATTATGTCTAAATGATTTGCAAAATAACACATCTATCTAACAAGATCTGAAGACAATCATAATCTAAATTTGAAAGTGTTGCAAAAAACTACATATTACAACACTTCAACCTCCTTTGGAGGAGCCAAGCAAATTCCTTTAACTCTACTCTTTTCAGTCACATACACATTTAATTTTCTTTTACTTAGTTCAGTTCATTTATATTTGTCTAAATCTGATTTATTTGATTAATTATTATTTTAAAATTAAGATAAAATTTGAAAGAAGGCAGTTATTTTCATCCTTTTCACATGGGCTATTCTTAAACATCATCCATTTCAATAGTGAAATGTCATATACCACTTTTTGGTGTGGATGAGGTGTAAAATTGCTATTGACTGTTTGACCATTGAAGTGGATGATGTTTAAGTAGAAAGCTTCACATATTGATAGAAATTTAAAAAGATTTTCACTGGTTTTAAAGATATATTATTATATTTATTTATACAGATATTTGTTGGTAGATTCATAATTTTGGGATTCCATTTAACTTGGATTCATGAGACCTATTTTAGGTTTGAGCTCAAACATATCAGGACTATTTCAAACCTAAACTAGGTTTCATAAAACTATGGACAAAAAACTTAAAGATGATTAGAGTAGTAAATTAAAAAGTTGTGAAGTTACACACAGACAGACACAAAAATTATTTGAGCCACTCTAGACAATTCTATAACTAAGCACCCAAAGCAATAAATCCAATAACAGAAGGATCCTAATCAGATCCCCATCCACCAAGCACCATTGAATGAACTGTGTTTGTTTTAAGCCTTCAAGTCAATGTGCTCCATCAAATCCGGGCTTGTGCCATCGTCACCCACTTGATAATTCCCTTCTCTATGTAAATCGTTTTTCTCTGCTCTCACACACTGACTCTATGAACTGTACACAGCTACAACATTTGGACCCACCCTACCATAGATCACGCCCTCATAAACTGGATCTCCTTACCTGCTCCAAAGTAGTTGTATTGGGTCCTCAGATCTCTCGTTATTTCGGGCTTGTAGATCATTACAGGAAACGATGCCGTCGACTTTCCCATCAAGACTTTATATATTCAAACATTACCCATCACTCAACATCTGATAGATTTTTTTAACTGTTCATCGGCATTGGGCAAATACAAAGTTGTTTTCAATAAATATAAATTTACATGAACTTTTTTTCTTTTCGTTGAATTATGCTCTATGATATGCGGATTTTATGGTCGTATAAGTAATTTCAACAGGCATATTTTTATGATATGACATGATAATGTTTTTATGTGTTGATAACGGTGTGATTTTTGAGAGGTGATTATTAACTCTTATTTTTGAGAGGTGTTTCATTGTGTGGTTGTTATTGTAGTGTTTCAGGAATTTCATTTCTTCTCTTTGCAGTCTTTCATGGCTGTTCATTTTTTTTTTTCATTATTTAGTTTTGTTCAATACAAAATAACTATTCTTAATTTATCATTTTACAATTTATATTTCTCTACTCCTCATTTCTTGAGTTCTATTAATGTTTGAATTTGTTGTTTCAAACAACTGCAAAATAAGTGACTCACTCAATAGATAATAATAAATTTAATGTTAATATATAAAATAATAATAAATTTAATGTTAATATATGAAAATATTGCTATGAACAAGATTATTTTTTATTACATTTGAGAGGGGTAACTCCCTCATATGTTAAAGGTTTTATATTTTGTGTATTTTTTGATTCATAAGGATTTGATTTTTGTACTTTATGACATGTTTTTGGAAGTGTGGTGCATAAGATAACAACTTGGCCTAGGGAGTTGCATCCCCAAGATAAGGTAATCTTACAGGACACTACTCTGGAATGTCTAGTCTCAAGGGAGAAGAAGTTTTGTTTTATACTCACAAAACTATCCTAGATATTCCAGATATGCTATTAACTAGAAAATACATTTTTTCTAAGCTAAAAGCAATAAATTAATAGAAATGAATAGTTGTTTACAGAGTACTAGAAAAGACTTTTGATAAATAGAAATTAGATCTAAAAAACATGGTACATGATGTACTTGTCACCATAAGAATGGAGTCTTGGCCAAGGATGCTAGTATGTCGCGCGTATTACATTCCTAATTTTGTCTTGTTATTACTTTTTACTTTTACTTGGACATAAGTAAATCTATTTTGATGTTTAGATTAATATCAAGGAAAGATATAGATTCTATTGAATGTCATTTATGGAATTATGGAAATGATTATGTTATATCGATTTAATAATTGCATTATGATAATTTGATTTATTATTTGAATAATGATGCACTGATCGTAATATGTTGATTTCAAGTTTTATACAGGATTACAAGTTTCAGATGACTCTCAGAGAAAAGAGAGAGAGAGAGTATCTTTCAAGAAGAGAAATATAGACCTTGGGTTACGAGTGATTATTTGCCAAAACGAGTATAAGTGTTTAACAAAAACGTGAACCAGTATCGATAGAGGCAAGTCATGTTTTGTCAGTATACTTTTGGATCTAGTCGACAAGTAGTCGATATCTTTTGATTCTTTTCTAGGCAAGTCGTTTGTGTGTTGACATTGTCGTTTGTAAAGGAAACGACATCTTCTGAGTAGAATGATGTCCATTTATGATTAACGTAAATATTGCATCGACATTGTTGCAAAATTGTTGTGTTAGTATCCTTAAGTTATAGAAGGTTAAATTGTTGATATTAAAACATTGTATGATGATCTTATCAAGTCAAGTTGATGTAAAGAAGTATATAGTCGTGGTGTAGGGGCACCATAGTAAAATCTACTATGTTGAAATAAGGCCTATTTGGCCATGTCATTTTGTTCATGTTTTGTTTTCTAAAAACCTAGAAGTCTTTGTATTCCATTTGGCAAATAATGGACACATTTTTGTATCTAATAGAATATGAAAAGATCAACAGGAGTCGGTTGGGATTCAGGGCAGTTGGCCTTCCCTAACTATCGAGCAACCGTTGATCTTCCAACTCTAGCTTAATAAAAGCATAGAGGAGCAACCGAGAAGGGCTCTGTAGATTTGAGGATTGTGATTTGGAAATCATCTGAGAAATATTAACTTTTGTCTGTCATTTTCTATGATTGATCTGTGTCGTGAATATTTCCTAACTATTCGTAATAGCTTTTTATTCTCTGCAATTGAAATAGTTTAGTCTAAATTGTCGAAGATGAGTAGATAACCATTCCACTAGTGGATTTCCAAAGAAATTAGTGGAATGGCATCAGTCTATACATATTTTTCTTTGTTTTTCCTTTCATTTACCTATTTGGAGGGGCAGATGTTCCAGATTGAGGAGTGTGCACAGTAGCATGCCCTAACATCTCTATGTGCTAGGCGTAGAGTATAGATCAGACTGTGTGAGAGTGACAACCCTATCGGCATGTCGCTGGGACTTAGAACTAAGTTTCCGCCAAAGTCAAATGGAGTCAAGAGTATCGGCGCATCTGGTAGATAACTTGGCATTGGACCGACAGTGTTGGTGTTATCGATCGAGGGTATCAGAGTGATAAGGGATAACTTACACTGACGGAGATCCATCAGAAGGAATCGGCATATCGGCAACTCCAGAGTAAGTCCCATCGACAGATCAAGTCACGCCAAAGAGGGGGTTGTTCCAAGGCACATCGGCGTAAGTTAATAAGTGTTCACCGATGACAAGGGTCATAGCGATGAGAGATTTGTTATTGTGAAACTAACTGTCGGCCGAATGAAAAGGAGTCTCACTGATAGTAGGTATCAAACAGACTGGGTGTTCGGTAAAATATTTGCAAAAGTCGCCGATAGCACTTTTCTTGCCGATAGCACTTTTCTTGCCGATAGGCAAGAAGTGTGGAGCCACCCATCGGCGAGAGTCACGATGTCGGAGTGACATGTTCAGGGAAGACTGATGGTGTTTTTCTGGCCGATAGGCAAAGACTATTAAATCTTTCATTGTTCTCTCCTCATCATATTGGTATCAGAGCCCGAAAAGATTTGGGCGGCAAGTTGAATTGAGGATTTGCAGGAGTGTTGGGTCCTGTCTGTGAATAGTGTACGTCAGACAGAGAAAGTGAAGGAGAGGCTAGCATATGCCTCCAAAGGGGATGACCACCGAAGTGGTCAAGAAATTTAAGGAGATGGAAGAGATGATCAACATTAGAGTCAAGGAAACACTCCAGGCTAAGTTGAAGGCACTGAAGATAGGAAAGAAATTAGATGATGAATCTGATGGAGAGGAAGAAGAAGAGGAACAAGAAGAGGCAGAGATACTGGTTGAACAAAAGTATTTCCTAGAAGCCATTAAGGCTATTGGCAAGGACTCTTCGGAGGCTCGGATAGATATCCCCATGTTTAGTGGAAAGATGAATGCTGATGAAGTCATGAAGTGGATTGAGGCTCTAAACAACTATTTTGAGTACAAAGAAGTTCCTGAAAGTAAGAGAGTTAAGTTTGCAAAAACTAAACTCAAAGGTGCTGCCCTTACATGGTGGACTTACGCCCAAGGAGAGAGGGTAAAGAATGGGAAGAGCATTATCTCTTCATGGGGCAGAATGCTGGAGAAGATCAAGTCCCAGTTCCTTCCATCTAACTATGAGGTGCAGATTTACAGGAAAATGCAGAACCTCAAGCAAAAAGATATGGATGTAGCTACTTACACCGAGGAGTTTCACAAATACATTCTTCATTGTGGGTACATGGAGGATGAAAAAGCCAAGGTAGAAAGGTATCTAAATGGTCTGAGGTTCAATATTCAAGATGAGATAAGTTTATTGACCCCTAAAACTGTGGAAAAATGCTTTCAAGTAGCATTAAGAGCTGAAGAGAAGTTGCAGAGGAAAGGTGAGCAATAAGGTAGAGGAAGAGGTGGAAAAAAATTTAGAGGCAGAGGTAGTTTTGGAGGAAGAAGTCCTAACCAAAGGTCTAATGGTGAGTCTAGCCAAGAAGAGCAAGTTGGGGACACAAGTAGCAGAGGAGGCTACCGAGGAAGAAGGCCTAATGAAAGAGGTGGGACAAATGGATTAGGTAGAGGATCCAAGTTCTCCAATATGAGATGTTATAACTACAATCAGATAGGGCACCCGACCTACAAGTGCCCAGAGAAGGCCTCAACTTCTCATGGTAATGAGAGAAGAACCACTTTGACTCAAGAGGATGCAGGGGGTGTGACATCTCCTGAAGTAAATTTGACATCAGAGATGGGAGAAAATTTGATGATCAAGCAGACGCTGCTCAAAGAACCAGTGCAGACTGAACCATCACAAAGAAGAGCTTTGTTTAGAGTCAACTACAACATCCAAGGTAACGTTTGTAAAGTTATTATTGACTTTGGTTCTACTGACAATATTATATCTTTGGAAGCAGTAGATAAATTGCAATTAGAAAAGATATCCCATAGTTGTCCATATAGGGTCAGTTGGTTAAACAAGGGACATCATATAGTCATCAATGAACAAGCATGGGTAGAATTTAGTATTGGGGGGTATAGAGACAAAATTTTGTGTGACATCCTTCCAATGGATGCTTGCCATCTTCTGCTAGGCAGACCATGGCATTTTGACAGAAAGGCTCATCATGATGGAGAAAAGAATGCTTACTCATTCCAAAAGGATGGTGTGACTTATAGGATACAGTCATTGGTAGAAGAGGATCCACAGCATGTATGGTCTAGTGTAATGATAGTAGGAGAGAAGGAATTCCTTGACACACTAGAAGAATCAAGTGGAGTAGGTTTTGCTTTGGTTGTGAAACCTAAGGAGAAGATAAGAGAAAATATGAGAGAGATAGGGCCTAGGGAGGTCAGAGAACTACTTGACAGTTATAAGGAAGTAATTGCATCAGATATACCAGACTCACTACCACCTATTAGAGATATCAGCCATCAGATTGATCTCATACCGGGAGCTGTACTTCCCAATAAGATAGCCTACAAGATGACCCCTCAGCAGAATGAGGAGATAGGCAGGCAGGTTCAAGAACTTTTAGACAAGGGGTTAATAAGGAAGAGTTTGAGTCCATGTGCAGTCCCCACTGTTTTGGCACCAAAGAAAGATGGGAAATGGAGATTGTGTACTGATTCCAGGGTAATAAATAGGATAACCATCAGATACAGGTTTCCTATTCCTAGAATTGAAGACCTAATGGACTATTTGGGGGGGTGCTACCTATTTCTCTAAGATAGACTTGAAGAGTGGGTACCATCAGAAAAGGATAAGGGAAGGTGATGAATGGAAAACAACATTCAAAACCAATGAAGGGTTATATGAATGGCTTGTATTGCCTTTTGGTCTGTCTAATGCTCCTAGCACTTTCATGAGGCTAATGAATGAAGTATTGCAGGATTTCATAGGTAAGTTTGTGGTAGTATACCTAGATGACATTTTGATATTCAGTAAAAGTAAAGAGGAGCATTTGAAACATATAGAGATAGTCTTGAAGAGGCTGAAATACCAGAAGCTATTGATAAACTTGGACAAATGTGATTTCATGAAACATGAGTTGATCTACTTAGGTTTTGTCATTTCCCAAGGTGATCTAAAGATGGATCCTTCAAATGTGGAGGCTATTCTAAATTGGCCCACACCTAAGATAGCAGTGGAGGTAAGGAGTTTCCATGGTTTGTCCACATTCTATAGGAAATTCATTAAGAACTACAGTGACATCTGTGCACCTATGTTGGAAACCATCAAGGGTGGTTTTAAGGTGAAGTTTGTGTGGATGAGAGAAGAAGATAGGAGGTTTGAGAGTCTGAAATAGAAAGTTGCTAAATTCCCTATTTTAGTGTTACCTAATTTCAATAAGGTTTTCACAATTGAATGTGATGCAAGTGGATTGGCCATTGGAGCAGTGTTGAGCCAAGAAGGTAGACCAGTAGCCATCTTCAGTGAAAAGCTAAATGAAGCCAAGAGGAAATACTCCTCTTATGACTTAGAGTTGTATGCTATGGTACAAGCTCTGAAAAAGTGGAGACATTACCTACTTCCCAAGGAATTTATTGTGTACACTGACAACCATGCTCTCAGTTTTTTGAATGGGCGGGACAAACTCAGCCACAAACATATGAAATGGGTGGAAAGTCTGCAAGCATACACTTTCACCATTAAGCATAAGAAAGGAGTCACAAACAAGGTGGCAGATGCTCTCAACAGGAGGGTGTTGGACAATCCAAGAAGTGCAGTTGCAAAGCATAGGTGTTGAGTCACTCAAGGAATTGTATGAAGAAGATTAGGATTTTAGAGAAATCTACAAGGTATGCAATGAATTTGCTAATACTTTTCATAGTGAGTTTTCAGATTTTACATTGCAGAATGGACTATTGTTCAAAGGATGTCAGTTGTGTATCCCTAAATGCTCAATGAGGGATAATATTGTGAAGGAAAAACATAGTGGTGGTTTAGGAGGACATTTTGGGTTGAATAAGACTTTGGATCTGGTAAGGAGATTTTATTTTTGGCCAAGAATGCAATCTGACATCAAAAAATTTGTTGAAAGTTGCATAGTATGCCAAAGAGAAAAAAGAGTCTCGACCAATGCAGGATTGTATCAGCCTTTGCCAATACCCAACAGGCCTTGGGAATATTTGAGTATGGATTTTGTGATGGGGTTACCCAAAACAAGGGCAAGTTGTGACAGTGTGTTTGTAGTGGTAGACTGATTCAACAAGATGGCTCATTTCATTCCTTGCAGGACCACTAATGATGCTAGTTACATTGCAAGTTTATTCTTTAAAGAAATTGTCAGGATTCATGGGCTCCCCTTAAGCATTGTGTCTAATAGGGACAACAAATTTGTGGGAGATTTTTGGAGAACTTTGTGGAAAAGATTGGGAACAAATTTGTCTTTCAATTCAGCTTATCATCCTCAGACTGATGGGCAAACTGAGGTGGTCAATAGATCTTTGGGCAATCTCCTTAGATGCTTAACAAAAGAACATGGCAGCAGTTGGGATGTGATACTCCCACAAGCAGAATATGCTTATAATGACTTGAAAAATAGGAGCATAGGTCTGAGTCCCTTTGAAATTATATATGGCAGTCACCCTAGGGGTATTTTTGAATTGAGAGACGTCCAGGGGTTGGACAAAAGGAGTGGTCATGCTGATGTATTTGTAGAAGCCATGAAAGAAATACACCAACAGATCAAAGACACTTTACACCAAAATAATCAGAAGACGAAGACTCAAATGGATCAAAGGAGGAGGGATGTGCAGTATCAGGTAGGTGACTTGGTCATGGTTCATCTAAACAAAAATAGGTTGCCAAAGGGAGGCCACAGCAAACTGATGATGCAGAAGATTGGACCCTATCAGATTCTGAAGAAGTACGGTCCAAATACTTACAAGATTGAGCTTCCTGATGATATTGCCATTTCACCCATATTCAACATTACTGATTTGACATTGTACAGAAGTCCTAATACAGGGGAGAATGCAGAAGACCCTATCCAGGAAAATGAAGACTGGCTGCAACACTTACCTTCTAAGGAGTCGCCAAAAATGGAGTACATTTTGGACATCAGAGAAGCCAGGAAAACAAGGCACAAAACATACTTTGAACATTTGGTTAAGTGGCAAGGGCTTCTAGATTTAGAAGCTACATGGATGCTGGAGGAAGATATTCTAAAGCCAAGGCAGAGATGTACAAGAATTGGTCTCTAAGAGGACTTGAGACATTTTTCTTCTAGGGAGTATGGTGCAGGGGCACCATAGTAAAATCTACTATGTTGAAATAAGGCCTATTTGGCCATGTCATTTTGTTCATGTTTTGTTGTATAAAAACCTAGAAGTCTTTGTATTCCATTTGACAAATAATGGACACATTTTTGTATCTAATAGAATATGAAAAGATCAACAGGAGTCGGTTAGGAATCGTGGCAATTGGCCTTCCCTAACTGTCGAGCAACCGTTGATCTTCCAACTCTGGCTTAATAAAAGCACAGAGGAGCAACTGAGAAGGGCTCTATAGATTTGAGGATTGTGATTTGGAAATCATCTGAGAAATATTAACTTATGTTAGTCATTTTCTATGGTTGATCTGTGTCGTGAATATTTCCTAACTATTCATAATAGCTTTTTGTTCTCTGCAATTGAAATAGTTTAGTCTAAATTGTCGAAGATGAGTAGATAACCATTCCACTGGTGGATTTCCAAAGAAATTAGTGGAATGGCATCGGTCTGTACATATTTTTGTTTGTTTTTCCTTTCATTTACCTGTTTGGAGGGGCAGATGTTTCAGACTCGAGAGTGTGCATAGTAGCATGCCCTAGCATCTCTGTGTGCTAGGGGTAAAGTGTAGATCAGACTGTGTGAGAGTGACAACCCTATCGGTGTGTTGCTGGGACTCAGAATTGAGTTTCCACTGAAGTCAAACGGAGTCAAGAGTATCGGCGCATCGGGTAGATAACTTGGCATTAGACCGATAGTGTTGGTCTTACCGATCGAGGGTATCGGAGTGATAATGGATAACTTACACCAACGGAGATCCATCGAAAGGAATTGGCGTATCAGCAACTCCAGAGTAAGTCCCACTGATAGGTCAAGTCACGCCGAAGAGGGGGTTGGTCCATCGGCACATCAACGTAAGTTGATAAGTGTTCTCCGATGACAAGGGTCATAGCGATGAGAGATTTGTTACTATGAAACTAACTGTCAGCCGAATGAAAAAGAAGTCTCACCGATAGTAGGTATCGGACGGACTGGGTGTTCAGTAAAACATTTCCAAAAGTTGCTGATAGAACTTTTCTTGCCAATAGGCAAGAAGTGTGGAGCTACCCATCGGTGAGAGTCGCGATGTCGGAGTGACATGTTCAGGGAAAACTGATGGTGTTTTTCTGGCTAATAGGCAAAGACTATTGAATCTTTCATTGTTCTCTCCTCATCAAGTCGTGAAGGGGAGTTGAACTCGACCCTATCACATTTTTGCAATAGTCTTTTGCCACATTATTATTTGAATCTTGAACGAAGTCACAAATTTGGTTTATGACTATTATTATTATTAATATGTTTGATATTTTAAGTAACCACCTTCTCTCTAATGATGTTGTCATTCTTTTAACTGCCTTTATTATGTGTCATTTATCTGTAAGGAACCTTGTGTGGTATTTGAAGTGTTAACAATTATGTCATTATCTATTAAGCAACATGCTCAATCATAGAGTAGCCATAGGCAAAAATAGTGGAGAGTTTATCATTCAAGGTGGTGGGTTTTGTGACTCATTTGATAATTTAAATATCTTTGGTCTTGGTTTTTAAAGTATCGACCATTTAGGAGATTTAGTGGTGATGTGTACTACGTAGTCCCCTCTCGTATATCAATCTTTTCTCTTTGAGTTTACACGTATGAAGCCTCTATGAGTTAAGAAAGAGGTCTATTGTAACTGTGTCATAACAGATCCATTGGGTCTGTTAATTGATATTAAGACGAGATAGATGTCTCGAAAATAGTATTCTCTTGCTCTTAGAAAACTTTAGTTTCAAATGGATATCATTAAGGGAATACTTTGCTCTTGGGATGTCCAAAGTGAGTGGATTTCCCTACTTCAACTTAGATGAAAACACTCATTTATTTAAGATTCTATATAATTCAATATGCTAAAAGAGAAGAAATTTAATATGATTTCATTTGGATAGCAATCGGGATTAGACTATCAACCAATTAAACTAAACTTCGGAGAAGCTTAGATTTGGAGTTGAATCATTTGTCATTATTGTTATCGAGGTATTCTCTTATATTTTAAAGTAGACTTGTTTGGAAGTTTGAAACAACCTTTAAGTCGAAAGAAGATTAAAGGAAAAAATGTTTACTTAAACACTACTCTCTCTAGAATCGATTGTTTGATATTCCATTGTCATGGAAAAGGAAAGGGAAACCCTAGATTGACCCAGTAGGGTTAAGTTACCAAATGTATCCTTTTGGGTTACAACTTGTTTCTATATGGGTTGACAAAGAAGGTCGAGTACCCTAAATAATAATAATGTTCATTTTATTTACTTGTTGAAAGGATGACGTGTCCTTATCGATAACATTTATCATTGGTTTGATAACCTATTAGATTGTTTATAAATTAACTTAAAGTTCTTTATGTGTCATTAAGTTTTGGGATCTTGAGTTTTTGCAAAGATGTAATGAGTATCCTTGTATAAAGAGTTAATTCATAAGACCTATGGAACATTGACAGTGTTCGTAAACTTGTTTAAGTCAGGAAGACTAAAATATTGAAGTTGTCAGGACTATATAGTTTAACATAGTGGACCAAGTCAAACTGTAGGAATATGATAGTATCCAAGTCGAGTTGGGGTGGGTGAACATTATGACTATGTTTATTTTGAATGTCTATTCATATTGAATCTTTGGCCAGAGTAATGCATTCATTTTATGCATCCATTGTCGGTTCACTATATCTGGATTGCATAACTTATCAAAAATCATACTTAGCTAGAGGGTATCTAGGGTTGTATGATTGATAGAGTTGTGTAGGCTACAACACTATGTACTCAGAAGGAAAATTACCACTAGTCACCTTTGGTCTATATTCCTCATGAAGGGTAGGGTCACTTCCTATGTGGAAGATGTGTGGGAAACCGCCAGTCTGTGGATGGAGGTTAAACGCTTGGAAGATACTCTCTCTCTCTAGTAGAAAGCATGCCAAGGCTTGTGTTAAAGATGGCAGATTTCTGGATACAGTATATCTTTGAGGCTTGTGTTTATTGAGACTATGTAAAACATTATCTATTGTAGATATTTGTAATTGTAAAGACAAAATGTCATCTTTGTATATTATATCATGTTATTTATTTTAGGATAGAAATTATGAAAATTGTAGTAACTTGGATTTTAAAGTTTAATAAAAGAAAAAAATTTACTATCTTTTCACCTTGTATGTTTTATCTCATGGTAAATTTCTATGTTTAGACTTGTTTAAGAGTTTGGATGTTACATATGGTATTAGAGCTACCAAGTTTAGCACTAAGGCTTATGAGTCCACTATGCTAACCTATAGTCAACATTATGCGGTTAGCTAATGTTTGAATTTCTTATGCTAGAATGGTGTGGAGAAGAACCAAGAAAATTGCTAGGAAGTCTGTTCCCTAGCATTTTCCTGAGTTAGTAGTTAAAAAGGAACCTGTCGAGGAAGTTGAACTTAAAGAGAATATTAATTATACTGAGGGTGCATGGCTGGAGGACTCAGAGACTTTTGTTGATGCACTTAAATGGATATGACTAGAAAGAAAACATTTTGAACTGGCCAAGAATCCTACTATTTCTACTTGTGTAGTTAAACCTAATAAACTGTAGCCATTCTCGACATGTCACTTGGGGTAGTTGTGATGCCTCTATTTTAGGAAAAAGGTGTTGGAGGAGTACTTGTGTGTACATCCACCCTCTATGTTTGTTTAATTGGAAGATCCTTTAATCAACAGTGACATGTAATCTTGTCATATCAACTATATAAATAAGGATGTAGTTACTCCTGAATAAATTATAATAAAGATTAGAATGTTTTGTACCAATTTGTGGATTGTTATGAGTTAAATATGTTTTGTTGAGTTGCATTAGATTCAAAAAACTATTAGATAACTTATTTTTCTGGCATGAGAAAAATGACATGTTTCATACAAGAACACACCAAGGTGAGAGTCTAGAAGAGAATAAATCACTAGTTAATCTCATGGACAAATTGGATCTAGTCTTATATCATGTTTGTTAAAACCAAGGAGAGATTTGGTAACTTGGAAAAGAAAGAAAAAGATTAAGGAAACCTTGAAGGGGAAATTTTTCTCATGGGATGAGCAAGGATAATTACCTAGAACATAGTGTGAGTAGTGAAAACCCTGAAAACCACGAACCCTAGAAGGAAGTAAAGGATAGGATTGCCTTAGAACTTTCCTAAGATATGAAGAAATTCATTCCACCGAACTTTGATGGAACAAATGACTATAGCAATTGAAAATTTTATTCCTCCTAGAGTTTTGGGATAAGTTACCTAGAAAGCCCCTTACCATATGACAACTATAGAATTAATGGAATTAAAATCCCCATTACAAGAATTATTGGCTAAAGGTTTGATTAAACTCAATGTTTCATCATGGGGTGTACCGGTTATCTTTGTTAAGATTGAAGGATAAGGATAACCATAAAACAACTTTTAGGACAAGAAATGGGCACTATGAGTTTGTAGTGTTTCCTTTTGGACTTACAAATGCCTCTGTCGCATTCATGAATCTCATGAACAAAGTGTTTAGAGATTGTTTAGACAAGTTTGTTCTAAATCTTTCTAGATGGTATACTGATTTATTCTAAAAATGAAGGAGATGGTTAATATAGATATTCAACTATGACTTTTAGATAAGTTATATCAAAGAAAAAAAAAAGAGAACAGAGTAACAAATGCTTTGAGTCGAAGGAGACATACTTCTTTAATTGTCTCTATTCATGCAAACTTTAAAGATTTAGTTTTGCAAAATTTATCAGGTGATGAATATTATGAGTAGGTTAAACAAGCTCTTATAATAAATCCTAAAGATTCAAGGTATGATAGGTTTCATTTTAAGTCTAATGGACTATTGAGATACAGAGGAAGAATGCACATGTTCCTAATGCAACTAAATTGAGAAATCTTGTGTGGAGATAAGTGCACACTGCACCATACTCAGGACACCTAGGAGTAACTAAACTTCTAGCGGATGCAAAACCTCTTTGTTTCATGAAAAGAAAGAAGAATGATGCTGCAAGATTTGGAGTAAGTTGTCTAGAGTGCCAGAGGGAAAAAGTAGAACATCAACACTCTATAGGACTATTGTATCCAATGAAGTACTAGAATGAAAGTGGCAAGTCATAAGTATGGACTTCATTCAAAGTCTTTCAATGTCTAGGAATAGAAATGATGCCATTTTAGTTATGGTTGATAAACTCACAAAGGTAGCACATTCCATACCAGGGAATTTAACAGATGGAGCACCAGTATTGGATCACAAATTTGTTTAGGAAATGTTAAATTGCATGGAGTTCTTGGAAATATTATCTCGGATAGAGATGCGCGTGTAAAGTCAAGGATTTGGCAAACTTTGTTCTCTATGATAGGGATCAAACTTAATAAGAGTAAAACTTATCATCCTGAGAACAGATGGTTAAACTAAGAGAGTTAACCAAGTTTTTGGAGGTTTTATTACAAATGTATTGCATGGATCACCAATATAAGTGGGGAGACTACTTACCACTTGTGAAATTTTCTTATAACAATACCTAACTTTTTGCTATTAAGATGAGTCCATTTGAAACATTGGACAGAAAAGAAGTCAAACTCCTATAAGCTAGGTAAGCTAGAAGATAGGATTAGCATTAGTCTAGAAATGTTGTCAGAAATGGATGAACAGAGTAGGCCAATTAGAAAAGATCGGTGGAAACTAGTAATAAATAGAAAAGTTATGTTAATGTTAAGCATACACTAAGACAATTCTCAGTTAGATTCCAAACCAGTTCCTAAAAATCCCAAAAAAGTTTCATAAAGTATAGAATGTATTCTAAACCACTTCCTAAGTATAGAGGACTCTTCAAGATTCTTGAAGTTACCAATTCTGTTGATTACAGAATCAATCTATTACTAGTTATTGCCAGGAGGCATAATGCTTTTTGTGATTCATATATGAAATATATATATATATAATATATGAATATTATATTATTGGAATGTTTTACAAGTACAGAACCCAGGAATGCTTATGAACGAGCTTCTTAAATGCTTGAAGTTCACAAGCTCTGCTTGTGTATCAGAGAAGCTTTTTAGTGCAAGGTTCAATGGGACCAATATGCAGAGGATAATTCTACATGGGGGGATTACCATGAATTTGATCAAAAATTCCCTCATTTATCTCATGTTTTTATCAGTTAAACAAAAACTTGTTTTAAGTTATATTTTTGATACTTTGAATCATCGAGGACGATGAATCTTTAGGGGAAGGATATGTTACATCCCTAATTTTGTCTTGTTATTACTTTCTACTTTTACTTGGACATAACTAAATCTATTTTGATGTTTAGATTAATACCCAGGAAAGATATAGATTCTATTGATTGTCATTTATGGAATTATGGAAATGATTATGTTATATCGATTTAATAATTGCACTATGAGAATTTGGTTTATTATTTGAATAATGATGCACTGATTGTAATATGTTGATTTCAAGTTTTATATAGGATTACAGGTTTCAGATGACTCTCAGAGAAAAGAGAGAGAGAGAGAGTATCTTTCGAGAAGAGAAATATAGACCTTGCATTACGAGTGATTATTTTCCAAAACGAGTATAAGTGTTTAACAAAAACGTGAACTAGTATCGATAGAGGTAAGTCATGTTTTATCAGTATACTTTTGGATCTAGTCAAGAAGTAGTCGATATCTTTTGATTCTTTTCCAAGCAAGTCATTTGTGTGTTGACATTGTTGTTTGTAAAGGAAATGACATCTTCTGAGTAGAACAATGTCCATTTACGATTAACGTAAATATTACGTCGACATTGTCGCAAAATTGTTGTGTTAGTATCCTTAAGTCATAGAAGGTTAAATTGTTGATATTAAAATGCCATATGATGATCTTATCAAGTCAATTTGACATAAAGAAGTGTGTAGTCGTGAAGGGGAGTTAAACTCGACCCTATCACATTTTTACGATAGTCTTTTGCCACATTATTATTTGAATCTTGAACGAAGTCGTAAATTTAGTTAATGACTATTATTATTATTATTATTATGATTGATATTTTAAGTAACCACCTTCTCTCTAACGATGTCATTCTTGTAACTGCCTTTATTATGTGTCATTTATCTGTAAGGAACCTTGTGTGGTATTTGAAGCGGTAACGATTACGTCATTATCTATTAAGTCACATGCTCAATCATAGAGCAGACATAGGCAAAAATAGTGGAGACTTTATCATTCAAGGTAGTGGGTTTTGTGACTCGTGATAATTTAAATATCTTTGGTCTTGGTTTTTAAAGTGTCGACCATTTAGGAGATTTAGTGGTGATGTGCACCACGTAGTCCCCTCTCGTGTATCAATCTTTTCTCTTTGAGTTTACACGTATGAAGCCTCTATGGGTTAAGAAAGAGGTCTGTTATAACTGTGTCATAATAGATCAATTGGGTCTGTTAGTTGATATTAAGACGAGATAGAGGTATGATAGACCACGTATATTCCCACGTCAGTATAATCAGCGCCCATGCATTCTCTTTAATAGAAAATTTCCCTCAAATTTTATGGGAGGCCATTTAAACTGTATGTAGTGACTCTTTATGATCAGTTAGTCATGGCACATGTCCTAACGACTCATAGTTGAGTCGCATGATATCCATAAAAATGACTACCTTAGAATAGCTTGGGGAACCGAAAAAAGAATAAAAGAGATAGGAGAATAACACAAAGAATACAAGTTAGGAAAAAAGCTTGGGAGTGAAGTCTTAGAGAGAATTGAGGATGTTTGAAAGTGTTTAGCATTGGGCAGAAGGATTCGACTGTTGGGAAGAATAGTTTAGTACATATTCAGACTTGAACTGACGTAGTGATCTTCCATAACTTGGCAAATCAAGTTCCTTTCTTCACGTATAGTTTTTGTACTATTTTACTATACTGGTTTAAATTATCTTTCAAAGTATAGAAATTGCTACCGTAATCTTGTGTGGACGATGCCCATAGGAGATAGCAATGTCTAAGCTTTGAGTTTAGTATATTGCTATAGTTGGATAATGAATCTTACTGTGTAGCAAGCCTATGTTTCGTTTGGAAAGAATTACAATTTTGGTCTTTCGACAGATGGATAAGTATTTGATTATGTTTGTATTATGTAAATAGCATATACATACATATAATTATGAGATTGCTTTAGAAGTCGATAGTATATTTTCTAGTCATTTATCAGTATGTAATACTTTTCAAAGATTTTGTTCAATCTTATTGATACGTTAACTTTTCTCTTATCATATTATTGACTTCCTTTGAAAAGTAAAATCATTTTGATTTATGAGAGTATAGGGTTCATTATAGGAATTCTTATGAATTAGTTATCACGTACTATTTTATGATTAAGGCATCTTGTGTGCTTAGTGATATCTTACCGTGAGAGTTGTCCACCAGTTGAACAAACTATAGTTGGAGTTGAACAAAAATACTCACTCGTATTATTAGGTTTACTTTGGGATTAGTATATATTTCCTGATGTGACAAATAACTTGGGTTGTTAAGATATGATGATATTATTATTACATACTTGTCCTTGTATAGTTGATATCAAAATAAAGTCAACAATCTAGACTCTTTGAAACTAGAAGGTTTGTAGTAAATAGTCTTAAAGAGATATATCCTTGTCTTAAAGGATTATAAGATCTCTTTGTATTAATAACTTTGGAAAATGATTTTATTCCTAGTCCTAGAGTTGTGGAAACTAGAATTGACCCCATAAGATGGATCAATACCTAGGATTAATCTTTTTGTCATTATATCATGAGAATATAGGTTTTTATTCTATTATGATGGAATAGGATAGACCAAAACCTAAACTTGACCCAACAGGGAAATTTTATATACTAAACCTTCATGATCACTAAATAGATTGACAACAAAGAGGCAAGTACTCTTACTATGAATGGTTATTCTTACTTGATAGAGGAGAATTTCCAAGTCTTAAGATGTCTCGAAAATAGTATTCTCTTGCTCTTAGAAAACTTTAGTTTCAAATGGATATCATTAAGGGAATACTTTTCTCTTGGAATGTCCAAAGTGAGTGGATTTCCCTACTTCAACTTAGATGAAAACACTCATTTATTTAAGATTCTATATAATTCAGTATGATAAAAGAGAAGAACTTTAATATGATTTCATTTGGATAGCAATCGGGATTAGACTATCAACCAGTTAAACTAAACTTCAGAGAAGCTTAGATTTGGAGTTGAATCATTTGGCATTATTGTTATTGAGGTATTCTCTTATATTTTAAAGTAGACTTGTTTGGAAGTTTGAAACGACCTTTAAGTTGAAAGAAGATTAAAGGAAAAAATGTTTACTTAAACACTACTCTCTCTAGAATTGATTACTTGATATTCCATTGTCATGGAAAAGGAAAGGCAAACCCTAGATTGACCCAGTAGGATTAAGTTACTAAATGTACCCTTTTGGGTTACAACTTGTTTCTATATGGGTTGACAAAGAAGGTCAAGTACCTTAAATAATAATAATGTTCATTTTATTTACTTGTTGAAAGGATGATGTGTCCTTATCGATAACATTTATCATTAGTTTGATAACCTATTAGATTGTTTATAAATTGACTTAAAGTTCTTTATGTGTCATTAAGTTTTGGGATCTTGAGTTTTTGCAAAGATGCAATGAGAATCCTCATATAAAGAGTTAATCCATAAGACCTATGGAACATTGACAGTGTTCATAAACTTGTCTAAGTTGGGAAGACTAAAATATTGAAGTTGTTAGGACTATATAGTTTAAAATAGTTGACCAAGTCAAATTGTAGGAATATGATAGTATCCAAGTCGAATTGGGGTGGGTGAACATTATAACTATGTTCATTTTGAATGTCTATTCATATTGAATCTTTGGCCAAAGTAATGCATTCATTTTCTGCATGCATTGTTGTTTCATTGTATTTGGATTGCATAACCTATCAGAAATCATACTTAGCTAGAGGGCATCTAGGGATGTATGATTGATAGAGTTGTGTAGGATACAACACTATGTACATGGAAGAAAAATTACCACTGGCCACCTTTGGTCTTTATTCCTCATGAAGGGTAGGGCCACTTCCTATGTGGAAGATGTGTGGGAGAACGCTGGTCTGTGGATGGAGGTTAAACACTAGGAAGATACTCTCTCTCTCTAGCAAAAAACATGTCAAGGCTTATGATAAAGATGTCAAATTTCTGGATGCAATATATCTTTGAGACTTGTGTTTATTGAGACTATGTAAAACATTATCTATTGCAGATATTTGTAATTGTAAAGACAAAATGTCATCCTTGTATATTATATCATGTTGTTTATTTCAGGATAGAAATTATGCAAATTATGGTAACTTGGATTTTAAAGTTTAATAAAAGAAAAAAATTTACTATCTTTTCACCTTGTATGTTTTATCTCATGGTAAATTTCTATGTTTAGACTTGTTTAAGAGTTTGGATGTTACAGCGTGGATGTCTATGTCTTGCACTGGCATCTGTACGACACTGTACATATAACAGGGTTAGATAGGATTAGTTTGGGCTTTCCTAGTAAGATTCTTCTTTATTTGTGTGACTTCTAGTTCAACCTACACAACACGAGGGAAAATGCAAGCATAATATCCAAGTAGAGAGATAAATTAGATAAAATATAGACAATAGAATCCACCAAAACAATAAGATCAACACTTGAAAACATCTGTGTGACTGATGTCCTCTAAATAACTTATTTTTAATAAACTGAGAATAAGTTTTGGCACTGCTAAGGTGTTTTCCAAGAACAGTCGAACCCTTACTTTGGTCTTTGAACCTCGATGAGTAGTCAAATGATAAATATGTAAAAAATAGTGTATGCATTTATCTTAAGTATGTCTAGGAGGTAAGATGTAGTGGCAAAGTGTGCTAGGAGCACCTCCTTGGTCTACAGGGAGGAAACTAGGCCTAGATTGTGATTTGGGTAATGATAGATAAAATGAGGATTTACTTAAATGGTTTTGAAAAGAGGGTTGATTCATCACTTGTACAATGAGATCAACCAAGTGACATGAAGAACAAAACTATCAATAACAAATCACCTTCTATTGAAATGTGATAAAAAACACCAAAAGGATTCACTACCTTCTCCATGTGGATTTTAGTGTCGAAGATGAGAAGGGTTTCCAGAGAGTAATTTGTTGTTCACCACTTGTTGAAAATACCTTTGATGGTAGAGGAAAAACTAGAGGAATCTTTTGGGAGAAGCCTATGCTTCTACGAGAAAATTTGCCCTTGTGATTACTCTGGATAATTTACACAATGATTGTGAGAAATTGTAGGCAACACAAAAGAAGATCGCAAGGTTATGGGCTAACGAGGCAAGAGAGAGAATATATCTACTATAAGGAATCTATGTGTAGGAAGAATTAGAGCTCCGAATCACTAAGAATGCATAACTACCATGAGTCTTCAAGAGATCTTCTAGATAATAGTCATGTCTTTTTATTATCCTTATCATGTGGTCAAGAATAGGCTAAGGATAGAAAAACTGCTTTCAGGGAAGCATTACAACCATCAACAGACATTATGAGGCGAAAGCATGCATAACAATGTATATTTTGAGATGTTGTATGACACAGGATGCCAACACATCACATAGACATCTGCATGTCATGCTAGTGTCCAGAGCGAATTTGCTCTAATTTGACACATGTGCCTATAAAGGTGTCTTGTTAATGCTCTAATACAATTTTGATGAAAACATGGCTTGAGAGAAGTAATTTAAGATTAAGTCTAAGAAATCCTAGGTATTCTACAAGAATTGGCATTGAGACAAGTGCAAAACATGACATGAAATTATAGGGTGTGCATTTTTTGATGTTACAGTTTGCCTCCACTTTAGCAGGCTGACAACACCAAGTAAAAAACATGCTAAAGTACAATAGTGAAATGCTGAAATGAAATATCATTATGAAAAGGATGCTATGGAAGTTTCAAGGATCCTCCAGATAGAAGATGAGATGCCCCTAGTCTATGACCTACAAAACCATAGTGTTAGAAGCCACAAGCCTTGCAAAACCATAATGTCAGAAAAAGTTATTATCATTTAATTTCAAGCACCCCAAAGCATTCAAACTACCACCATGCCATGATGACGAGAGTTCAAGAAACCTAGGTTGGAGGAGTTGTGAGAGTGCATCAAGCATGGAATTGCCATGTGAGAACTGAATTGGAAATTTTTAATTTTGATGCATTATTACACTTTGAAAGGTAGGGTGGGCCCACATGGTATGCTAGGATCCAACTGGCATACTAGTATCCCACCCATGCACCAGCATCCAACTGGCACACTAGCATCTAAGGGGCATGCTAGCATCTCAAAAGGGTGTAAGTGTCCAAAAGGTGGGTAGAAGTCTTAGGGCGCAAGCATCCTAGAGACTTGAGGAAAAGTTTTGATTTTTGGATAAATTTCTATCCTTAGAATGATGAGGAACTGAATTTTTTTGTTTGTTTGTTTGTTTTGTAGTGCCCACTTACCATGTGTGAGCACATAGGGGGTGGGATGCTCACTCTACTACGGGGCCAATAAGTGGCCCTTACACCTACTAAGATTGGCTTACTATGTAGGGTAGGCATTCACTAGGCATATATGATGCTAGAGATGGGGTTTCATGATCACATGCTCATGGCACGTATGGAGCAATGGGACATTGACAAGTCCATATTTTTCTACCCACCAACAAGATGATGGTGACATTAGAGGATGTATATTGCATCCTTAGGTTGCCCATCGGGGGTAGACATGTAAGCATCGTAGATAAGAGATTGACTTCTTATTTGCATGCAAGGTAGTAGTATGCCCTAGGGAGGACCATTCTTTAGAGTGACATCGACCACATTTACATGTGATGGCTCAACAAGGGTACAATGCTAGTACCCCTGGTGAGGCATGTGATGATTGTGATATTTTTTATGTGCCTTACCCAGATGAGAGGGGTACTCACTTGCACAAAGGCCTAGTTCACACAATCAAAGACATGGAGCAACACAAGACCATGTTTTCTTAGGGGTATAGCATGATAGCCCATTTGTACCATGATTTAGGATGCTATGAGCACTATGAGTCACATAGCTTGATGGTCTACATGCTTCTTTAGGTGTGGGTATTTAAGCATATTAGGTGCACCCACCCTTGAGAGTACCCTATTATATCATATGGGAAAACCCTTAGGACCATGCTTACCCCCTTTAATGGTGTTATGGAGTAAAATGTGGGCACATGCCTTTATACCTTCTAGTTTAGCTCCTAGGTCCCCGTAATGACATTATGCATTATAATTGATCATCTCAAAGAGATTGCCCGGCACCAATACAAATTTGGGACCTTGGGCCCTTCCTAAATCTCCTCCTAGACTAAAAAGGGGCTCCTAGACTTGGGCACCAACCGCCCAAGTCTCCCCTGATTGGTCAGGCCAATTAATGCTATGTCGACATAGGACCTTTAAAAATGTTACTCTTTGTCAGCTCTTGTGATTTAATTTCACAAATGATAGCGGGAAAGCATATATATGTGTGTTTTGAATTCATTTCTAACCTAGATGGATAGTGCAAACTTATGATATTGGAGCAAAGAGAATTCAAGGCATTCATTGGCTTATTGTTGCAAATTTGTGCTTGTATTGTGTGTGTTGTTGTAGTTTTGGAATCATCATCCATCTCCTTATGAGTTGAAAGATCTTCATTCTCCTAAGGGCTTCACCTCCGATGTGATATCATTGTTATTTGAATCATTCTATCATCATTTTATTTAGCCTCTGTCATGCTAGGGCATGCTCTCTTATCTATCAATGGTGTTTGAAGGATTGAATGCCATTTTGAGATTTGACTGAGGCAAATACCTAAACACCATAACCCCCCAAACCCTCTCTTGTCATCTTGTGTGCAGATTATAGGTATAGGAATCAGGAGAATTGAAGTTACAGGAAGACTATGCAGGAATCAGGGTTTCAAGATTTGAAAACAGTTTTGGAATATTCCTCTGAAAATACTTGGGCAGTTGGTGCACTAGTCTTCTAGGCTTTTAGGTTCTAGATCTGGCTTCTTAGCATCAGTTATAGCATTTTCTCCATTTTGACCTCCAGTAAATTTTTAGTTTCAGGACTTGGGCGGTCCCTATTTCTTCCTCTAACATTTCATCTTCTAAGACAGGTTCTAATATCTTTCTAACCCTCCTTGTGTATTTAGATTTTGAGTTTCAGTCATTTTCTGTATGTTATAAGCTAGTTATCTTAGAACTAGGGTTTTATGCATATTTGACCTAGGGTTTGATAAAAGGCTTGGTTAAATCTTATCTTTCCATAGAAAACAAGAGCACAATATCTATAGCTAAGTCCACCTCCCTTTGGTTGTGACTAAGCTCGGTCTTGTCCTTGAATGTTATTGTGGAAGAGGGTTTGATTTGGTGTACATGTTTACTTCCATAATTCACCCTTTTCCTATATAACATTTTGGTGAACCCATAGGATCGAGAATTTGCATCTTGATGAGTTTTTAATTCAGATCTTGCATTCATTCATATCATACTAATCATTAATCATTGAAAAATCTTGCATAATATTGAAAAAGTGAAAAAATTGAGCACTCTAGGCTAGAAAGAGGCATATTTTTGCATTGTTTTCACTTCATATGATAGAAAGATTTGAATTTTTTATTTTTACATCAGATCTGATCCATAATATAGAAATTAATCATTTCATGATATCATATCTTGCATTTGAAAATCTCATTTGCTAGGGTTTTGTTGAAAACATGCATTTTTTCCTATAACCTAGTCATTTGTAAAGCTAGGGTTTGTTGTAACATCTCAATCCATAATGCTCAGAATTTAACATAATACTTCATCTTAATCAAGAGATTTTAAATAACAATATGATTATCCAATTCCAAGATAATCAATAATGATTATTTATCATTTGAATAATTAAGCATGTTATTCTAAACAAAATAAAACAAAGCTTACCATTTCAATAATCAATTAGATATCTTTAGTGAATAACTTTCACTATGCATGTACAAGTTATGGTCAAGGCATCATATATCAATTTATACATTACAATTGGCCATAAAGTCATAAAATACAAACCACTATATCTGGAACATATGACATCTGTCTTCATAAGCCTCAGCTTGTCTCATGCTTGGAAAGGAGAGCATCATCTTGGTGCTTTTCCACCAACCACGGACCTGTGGTCCCCCGCTCAACTTCCTAACTCAAAGTGGCTCTACTCTTCATGAAAAGGGTAGATATTAGGAATCGTTAGGTTAGCCATCTGAGTATCTGGTGTTGTGTCCTTCATAATGCCTCTTGGTCACATAACTATAGATCGACTCAACTTATAAGTTGTCATGTCCTACATTTTAGAAATGAAGGTGCAAACCACACAATGAAAATTTGATTTAAACCTTATTATCCTCTAAGCAATGTAGAATCAATGGAGATTGCAACATAAATTAAAACCCACTACATAGAAATAACAAGCATTAAGAATAGAACACATAACATAGTATGTAATGTGGAGAAAACCCTTTTGAGTAAAAAGCTCCACTAAGAAAAGAGGCTCCAAGTTGTATTATCTTCAAATATATGACATTACAATACATGCACTTCCTCTCTCCTTCAGTCTTCAATCCAGTGACGCCTATTACTCTCAACTCTGATAAAAATGTAGTACAAATATGCTTATAAAAGGGGGTTTCCTTCTAGGGCAAGATAATTGACAAAACATCGACTGCCAAATCTGTGACCTAATGACGAATGGTCCAGATTCACAATAATAAAATATCAAATAAAATGTGGTTTCGGGGGCACTGCCCCCAAGCCCCAGCTAGGGCATGCGGCCTCCAAACCCCCCACTGGGGGGATGATCTCCCCGGACCCCTCGTAGGGGGGAAACCCCCCTATAACCCCTTGTTGCAGATGAATGAGCGTCGAGGACTGGATATAAACATGTAGCTGAAACAAGACCGCTGCTGGTGAAACCTTTCATCCCTTATGGCTAATTTACAAATAATATTAGGAGTAATTAATTACATAGGATTTACAAGATTGATGGCACCTTAATCCTAACATTCTCCCACTTGACATCATACATTGTAAATACCCATAGGAAAACCATAAAATAATCAAGCACTAGAAGCAAGGCCCATGGCCTCTCTGGACCAAACAAATTTCTCTGTGCTCACAGGCTTGGTAAAAGCATCTGAAACATTCTCCTGAGTGTCTATCTTCTTTAGCTCAATCTGTCCATTTGCATCCATTTCTTGAATAAAGTGATACTATACATCAACATGCTTAGTTCGTGCATGATACATAGGATTCTTGGCCAAACATATAGCACTCTAGCTATCACAACCAATCTGAATGATCGTGGAATCAAATACAATACTTGTACACAGTCTCCTCAACCAAAATGCCTCCTTAGAGACATGAGTATCAGCCATATACTCTACTTATGTGGTGGACAAAGCAACTGTGGGCTGCCTCTTACTCATACAACTCACTGCTCCTCCAAACAAAGTAAACACATAGCCACTAGTGGACCTTTGACTATCCAAGTCACCTACCCAATCTGCATCAACAAAACCCTATATGTCCAAGGATTTATCAACACTATCAGTACCAGAGTAAACCAAACAATAATCAAGAGTACCTGCAAGATATTTAAGCACCCTCTTCACATAATTCCAATGTTGGCTACTAGGGTTAGACATAAATCTACTCAAAACTCCCACTGCTTAGGCAATATTTGGCCTAGTGCAAACGATTGCATACATCAAACTCCCTACAACACTAGCATATGCCACATTAGACATATCCTCAAGATCATCCTTAGTATTTGGAAACATATCTAATGAAATCTTAGTACCAATGGGTAAAGGAACTCTAACTAGGTTACAGTCCTGCTCTACAAAATGGTACTCACATACTTTGTGACAACTAAAGGTTTATGTTAACCCTATCTGTTTTGATCTCCATTCCCAGAATATACCTGGAAGCTCCAAGATCCTTCATGTCAAATGCACCTGAAAGTTGGGCTTTAAGCTCACTGATCATACCCTTAGTATTGCTGAAAAATAATATGCCATCAACATACAATGCAATAACCAATATAGAATCACCAACACAATAAATATAAACACAGTGATCCTCCTCACTTCTAACAAAACCCAATTTCAACACAAATGAATCAAACTTTTGATACCACATTCTGGGGGACTATTTTAAACCATAGAGAGACCTCTTTAACCCCCAAACCCATTTTTCTTTCCCTTTTACCTCAAAACATGTAGGTTGTTGCATATAAATTTCTTCCTCAAGATCTCCATGTAAGAACACAATCTTAACATCCATTAGCTCAATCTCCTAATCATAAGCTACAGAAATGGACAAAAGAAATCTAATAGAAGTCAATTTAGTAACAAGAGATAATATTTCACCAAAATCAACTCCCTCTCTCTAGGAGTAGCCCTTGGCTACCAGTCTAGCCTTGTACTTCTCCAATGACATGTCTTCTCTAAACTTCTTCTTGAAGACCCACTTACAACCTATGGCCTTTCTTCCTTTGGGCAAATGAACAAGATCCTAGGTGTTACAAGAGTCTAAAGCCATCAGCTCCTCCTACATGGCTAACTTCCAAGACTCACTATCATCTGAAAGAATAGCTTCGTTGTAGGATCTAGGCTCATCGTTAGTACTCAATAAAGAAAATACACAATGGAAATCTGGTGGGCTATACTTATCAACTGGATTCTGTTGTCTTGTGGATCTCCTCAAGGGTGGAGTAAGGGTCTCAACTGTTCTTCTACATGACCATCTGTACCAACTTCTTCTATAATAATAGACTCATCTTCATCAGAACTACTCAAATCTTTTTCTTCTTCTTCACCCCCCAATCCATCATTCTATTCTTCATGAGGTGCATCTTGCTGTTCTAACTCAAAGTGCACTCTCTTTACCTTTTTATCTTTTTCTTTCTGCCTCTTAGGTTCATAAATAGCTCTAAGTTCCCTGAAAATAACATCTCTAGAATAGATAATCTTAGGGGTTAGTGGATTCCAAAGCTTATAACATTTGACATTATCACCATATCCAATGAATGTACACTTTTCAGCTTTTGGATCCAAATTAGATTTCTTTTCCTTAGGCACATGAACAAAAGCCTCACAGCTAAAAACCCTTAAATGTGAAATAAAAGGTTTCTTACTTGTCCACACTTCATAAGGTGTCGAATACAGACCCTTACAAGGAGATCTATTTAACAAGTAGCAAGCAGTACACATAGCCACTACCCAAAAGAATTTATCCAACTATGCATCACTCAACATACTTCTGGCCCTTTCCATGATTGTTTTATTCATCCTTTCTACAACACCATTTGATTATGGTGTATACGGAGTTGTCTTTTGTTTGATAATACTTGCATGATTGCAAAACTCATCAAAGTCCTTAGAGCAATATTCCCCTCCATTATCAGATCTTAATATTTTTATCTTCAACCCTGATTGGTTCTTTACTAAGACTTTAAATTCCTTAAACTTAGTGAAAACTTCAGATTTGTGTTTCATAAAATAAATCCATGTAAATCTGGACACATCATCAATGAAGGTAACAAAATAATGAGATTTTCTGATAGAATCACTATCCACAGGTCCAAACACATCCATATGAATAATTTCTAACTTCTTTTTTGCTCTATTGTTTCCTAAAGGAAATGATTTTCTATTTTGTTTACCAAACACGCAATGCTCACAGAAATCAAAGTGCTCATCAGAATAAGAGAAACCATCCAACAAATCTTTATTCTCAATAGTTTTCAAAATATTATTACTAGTGTGGCCCAATCTACAGTGCCACAACATACATGTATTTTTAGTACTAGCCTCAGATACATAGGAGGCATTACAAACTGTAGTGGCTTCAATCTTGAATAGGTTTCCCAATCTCTTCCCCTTCGCTACCACCAAGTTCCCTCTCACCAATCTGTAGCCATGCTTGTCAAAAGTCACATGCATTCCCAAATCATTCAACTTTGAAGTAGAAATCAAATTTCTAGCTAATCCAGGAACATGAAAAACATTAGGGAGGGTTTTAATTCTCCCATCACTGAAACACAACAATACCTTGCCTTTACCAACTATTGGATATGTAGAGTGGTCTCCAAGGTAGATATTACCTCCATCATATTCTTCATATGTGGAGAACCATTCCTTATGCAGGGTCATATGAAATGAGCATCCTGAGTCAACCAACCAGTTTTCATTAGAAACAACATTACATGCACAAAGTAAAATATCTTCACCTGCATTTGAGGACTTATCAGAAGTACTCTCCCACTGTTTCTTTGGGTTCCTGCACTTCTTCACATGTCCCCTTTTACCGCAGTTCCAACACTTAACTCTATTCTTCTTCCCAAGAGTCTTAGATTGGCCCTTGGACTTATCCTTAGCCCCTTTATGATCTCCTTTTGGTCCTCTTTCCATAGACCTTCCCCTGACACTGAGAGCATCCCTTGAACTATCTAAACTTTTTTTCCTTAATTCATGTGATAGAAAAACTAAAACAAGAGCATCTAGCTTCAGATCTATGAGGTTAGCAGTGATAGCCAAAACAACATTCTCCCATGACTCAGGCAAAGAACAGAGAAGCAATATACATTTATCTTCCTCATTCACCTTCACATCTACAGATGCTAGTTAACTCAATAACAAATTAAATTAATTCAAATGCTCTGCAACTAATTCTCCCTCTTTCATTTTCATGGAAAATAACTTACACTTTAAATAATGTTTATTTACCATACTCTTGGCTTGGTAGATCTCACCCAGACACTTCCACAAGCTATGTGCAGACTTCTCACTTGCAACATTCAGTAGAATAGAATCTGCAAGACACAACCAGATTGTACCTCATGCCTTTTTATCCAATCTTTCCCACTCATCAGGAGCAACATCATCGGGTTTCTTCTCTTTCATAACAGCCAACCACTAATTTCTTTCTTCCAACAAATCCTCCATTTTTAGCTTCCACAATTCGTACCCAGTGCCATTGAACTTTTCAATGTCTAATTGAGAGGTAGAAGCAATAGTGGATGAAGCCATGATATCTACACAAGATCTGCAAACAAAAAACAACCAAATCTCCCACTGCAGCTAAAAAACCTTCACACTACCACCCAAGAATCAAAACTAGCCAGGCTTTGATACCAAATGTTAGAAATGAAGGTGCAAACCACACAACAAAAATTTGATTCAAACCTTATTATCCTCTAAATAATGTAGAATGAATGGAGATTATAGAAGAAATTAAAACCACTACACATAAATAACAAGCATTAAGAACACAACACATAACATAGTATGTAACATGGAGAAAACCCTTTTAGGTAAAAAACTCCACCAAGAAGAGAGGCTCCAAGTTGTATTATCTTCAAATATATGAGATTATAATATATGCACTTCTTCTCTCCTCCAGTCTTCAATCCAATGGCACATGTTACTCTCAACTCTAATAAAAATGTAGTACAAATATCCTTATAAAAGGGGGTTTCCTTCTAGGGCAAGTTAACCGACAAAATATCAACCGTCAGATCTATGACCTAATGACAAACAGTCCAGATTCACAATAATAAAATATCAAATAAAATGTAGTTTTGGGGGCGCTGTCCTCAAACCCCTGGTGGGGTACGTGGCCCCTAGACCCCTCGCACAGGGGAAACCACCCTACAACCCCCCTATCATGGACAAATGAGCATTGAGGACCAGATATAAACATGTAGTTGAAACAAGACTGCTGCTAGTGAAACCTTTCATCCCTTATGGGTGATTTACAAACAATATTAGGAGTAATTAATTACATAGGATTTACAAGATTGATGGTACCTCAATCCTAACACTACAGTTACATAGGTCGACCCTTCTCGGTCTAGAAAAATTAAGTTCAAAATCATCTTAGTCCATTCTTTGGACATCCGACTTGGTCTTGATAACCCATCTTGACGTTCTAGTTGTTCAAGCAAATGGGAACTAGTGACTCTATGTCACTTTGTCTCGCACCTGATTGCATAAATAAAAGGTTCTATTGTGTTCTCCATATCTACGTTACTAGCTAGGAGTTTACTTTATTTCCTTAGTCCATGATTTACATTCAGTTCATAAAGTCAACAGTTTGTACTTATAGTGACTCATAGAATCAATACCCTTTACAAAGTTCAATCTTAGAAGACCTTCTTGGATGTGACTTGTAAAGAAATAACTCAACCCTTTTGAAAATAAGGTATGCATGTAATATTATGCAGCCAAATATAAAGAGACAAGGTTCTTTTCTCAAGAGACCTTCTTGACTCCAAATTCTTAAAGAAGAAAACTTAGCCCTTCGAAAAGAAGACTTTCATGTACTATTACATAGCATTTTATATTGATATGACTCAACCCATAGGAGTTCAAGATAATAACATTACTATATGAGACTTTTCATTACCATGAGAAACATTATAAAATTGAGTACATTACATGCACAAAGGGCTCATTACATGCAGTCGATGTTTTGCATCTTTCACTTCGAGGTGATAGTATTATTGTAAATAACAATGGTTTCAAAAGAGAGTTTATCATCAAGACTAAATCAACCATTATCATGATAGGGTTCGGTCTCTACCTGCTATCATAAGCAAAGTTCTTGTTATCGAGTGTGTGAAACTAGGCTCTTGGCTATCATAGCCTTTTAAAATGCAGTCGTTGTTTCGAGATTTAAGCAAAGACTTGGAGCCTTCGCGGCTACCTTCCAAGCATTATGGAGTATCATGACAAATTTAGGGCTTGAAAGCCATTTTAATAATAATTGATACCCTTTAACAGGTTTTATCATAGGGGCAATGATAGAAGTCACCCACTAACACAGTCATCATACAAGGACTAGATAACATAAAAGTTTGAAATGGGGTTTATATTCTAGAAATCGACCCATAATAAGCCTTTTGTATGCATAACATACAAGATGCCAGCCTAGGTTGGCCAAGGGTTGACATATACACAAGGTGGTATACATAGTCTTAACAAGATAATGATAACAATTGTCTATCTTAATAATTTACAAAACACAACTTTATAATCATTAAAGCTCTGAGAGCCAAAGCATATCAATGAATAATATACGTACGTTGACACCATTAACACCCTCCTATTAATGATAATAGACTTACATCAAAATATGATTATCAATATAAGATGTCGAGCTATAGCTCGTACCTGGGTCTTGGGCTTCTGCAGAAGTAGTAGGTAGCACTTAGATACAGGTAGTTTTTCCCAAGCTTGATTCCACAGAGCTTCCATTGTAACAGCGATACTTTAGAATGAACTCCCTTATCTCTCTCCTTCAAGAGTTCCCAAAGGCACAATAACAAAAAACAAAAAGAACCCCGATATCCTTTCCCCCACCAATATAAATATCCCAAGACTATTCTCCCAATCGGTATTAATCGATTATTTTTCTTCTTGCATGCATGTGATGCTCAAGAATGGTTTCAAATCTAAGCACAAGGTTTGCTACCTTCTCCATCATGATGGATAGGATGAGATAATGGCTAGAAAATAGGGCAGCCGCCACTCTCCTTCCCATTCCTCATGGATGGTGGCTGGCCGAATACCCTTACACACATAACAACTTTTAAATATAAGAAAAAAAATAGGACCATTAAACATGTTTGGCCTCACAAGGATTTTTGACAAATATAAATTATATAGCTATATAGATACTCCATAGATAAGGATGCACAATTATGATGTGATTATGGGGTCAAGCATTGCTCCCTTGGAAAACATCATTCGCCAAAGGTCATAAAAAGAATCCATAAAAATAATCATAATACAAAACACGGAAAAGAGCATGGAACCAAAGGGTTCCTGACAACTCATCGGAATTGAAAACCAACTCAACAAGACGTCTGTGCAACTAATGCCTTTTTGACAATTCAAAAATAAGGATGTTGAGTAAAGACTAATTGAACAGTTGAGAGAAAGAGGCCGTAACTCACCCTAATAGCGAGAGTTCAATGGACAATGTCTGATACTCAGTTGACTATTTAACCTCTTTTCCCAACATCTAACTCTTCCTCCATGATGATACTCTCCTTCCTTCTTTGAAGGATGTTGCATTTTCCTATTTACACTCAGGACCATAAAATCATAATCATTGCATCATCATCTAATTCACAATTCAAACTAATTTAATATTCATATAAACAAATAGTTTCCTAACTATCTATCATCAATCATTAACCTCATAATCAAAGATTAAGTCAGATATTTCCACAATATCAAATCAGTTAACTATGATTAATCCTCCTGATTACCATGCAAGGTTAAGATTAGGTCTAGTTATAAGTTGGGGATGTAACATTTGTAGTGAAAATCTTATTTTAGATTTTGCTAGTATCATAAACATTTATTTAAATATGATTTTAAATTGTAGTGTTGCATTATTTGAGATCCTTGCTTTCAAAATTTCAATATTTGCAATTGGGTATGTGCAGGATCATCGCAGGCCAAATAGTGATAATAGAAAAAAATATTGCATTTTTACTTAGCCAAATTCTCAAGTTTGCCAACTTTGACTTTCATAGGCATGTTAAAATATCCATTTTGTGCAACCCAAAACAGATATCCGTTTTGCAAAACATAAAAAGGGAAAAAATAGGTCATGTTTTGCAAACCCATGGCTTGCAAAACATAAACCTCTTGGACAAAATGAATATCATAGCTTTTTTGGAATAGATATCCAATCTGAAGAGGTAACTTCTTGCATTTTTTTGGTTTTATATGCTAAATGGGTATGTTTTATATTTTAAATAGGTAAAATGGATGAACAAGATGAAAACCCAAACCCTCCCCCTCCAACAATTGAAGAGAAAATTGAAAGAAACATTGATCAAATAAGTAGGATTGTAGAAATGTATCACCGCCACTCTCGATTGTCTTCAATGACATCGAATTTAGAGGGAATTATTAGTCATATTCGAACCCTCTCAAGACAACATGAATCATTTAGGCAATGGCAATAAACCAAGAAGGAGGAATATGCTGACAAATTATCATATGATCAAGTGAAAGAGTTAGACATTACCAAAGCTATGTTAGCCCAATATTTTATCAATCTTAAAACCAAATTGCATGTTGATGTTCCTAAGCCTAAGTATTCAATAAAATGGTGTACACATGATGGTATTAGTCAGAATTTTTGGGATCGTTGGTGGATGGTTTTTAATAAACCACCCAACAACAATTTAGATGTACCTTTGTATTTCCTTCGTAAACTATATGTAGATTTTGTAATGGGTCACCATGTGAATTATTTTGATTTTAGAGAGTTTTAGGGAGTAGGTAAGGGAATGCCTCAAGATAGACCTGGGGCAATGAGACAAGTACAAGGTCCTTTTATTCTCCCTCCTGCTATCCCTTCTCCACCCCTAATTCAGCACCCACACATTGTTTCAAATGCAACACAACAGGGCCTCAATGCCATACACTCTTTGACCGAGCACTTGATCATACAGAATTCTCAATTTGCACAACCACATGATGTTGGTGGTGATATTGGATCACCTAATTTTACTAGACCCTCCTCATCCACACATGTTTGTGTGCCCCATAATTGCATTTTTGCAATCAGTTGTGCTTAGGTCCTCTTATAGAGAGTAGTGAGACACCCCTGAACACTTCAAAGTATGATGTCCCTTCATGAGATGAGGTAGTGGGTCCAGAACTCAAGCTGAGGGGTCAGGGACAAGAGCAGAAGTGCAAGCATTAGTGGACTGTAGAGAAGGAGAAGAGCATGGCTAATCTTTTATGCAGGTAAAATTTAAAGTTAAATTTCATGGTGTATTCCATTTGAATAATATAAACAAATATTAGTACTAATGTATCTAAGGGAGATAATAGTTAATGATAGAGGAGGAGTTGATAGAAGTTCATCATGGAACTTTGTCTGCCATTGAATTTGGCTATGACTTGCCGGTATAATTTTTTCTACATGTATCAACCTTTTTTATTGTATGCATTTATTTCTTTGTGAGTAATTATATATTAATTTATATCTTGATGTTAATTTAATTTTATAGTCAATCCAAAATGTGAATTATGTGGCATCTTTGCCTATGGTCTTTACTCAAACTCTTGATCGACCCAAGGGACTGTCATTCGCAGAACATATTTCTAAACGCCAACAAAGGGTGGAGGTAATTCGATTGAACTGTACTTTAATTGATAATTTAAAAAACTTAAATATTTGATTATAGTCATTTAGATAAATAATAAAATAGAGAATAGATAAATTGATCTATTAATTTAAAAATTATTATGATTATTTGTATACATAGAGTCTTACATTCTTGCAATTTTTCATACAAGAGATATTAGTTGGTTCATCCAAGATGAGTCCTTCTCAATCAATGTAGGAGGCCTCTATGGTGGTATGTGCTTGTTTTCTAGTAGATAAGTTTTTGTGTAGTGCACTCTAGATTGTTTATGTGTAACACATCTAACCTTTTCTAATGTATGCATTTCCTTTTTTGTTTAATAATTATATATTAATTTATTTCAATGTTACTTTACTTTTGTAGTCTCTTGAGAATGTGAGTGATATGCCACCTTTGCCATCACGCTTCAGTAGGACACTTGATCATCTTAAGAGAAAATCATTTGCAAAATGATTGTCTGAATGATAAAAAAGAGTTGAAGTAATTGAATTGAATTTTTCTAAATAATTGATAGTTTATAGAGGTCTTATAGTTGATTGTAGTGATTTCGATGTATGCTAATAAATGAAAGTTCTAAATTGTAGTAGATAAGATTCTATTTACTAACTCTAACTTATTTATATTTACCATTGAAGAGATTAATCAAATTTGTGGTTTAACTTGTTAATGCAGTCAACTTTGCTTCCATCAACTACTAGACATCATGGTACAAAGAGGACACTTTTTGAGGATCCATCACAGATTGAGGATTCACCAAAGACATAGGGTCAAGTGGACCTTTAGTATTTGATGTAGCTATTCAGCATGTAGATTGTATATAGATTTTGAGACATGGCATATGCCACATTTTGTAAAAAATGTTTTGAGTTGGTATATTTGCCAAATTTTTGTATATGTCTACCATTACGAACTAAATTTTAATATATATACACCTTGATATACAATATAATTTAAATTCCTTATGTGCATGTATTCGTACTTTGAAACTTAAAATTTTGATGTATAATCAGTTTACAATGGTTGAGTTATAATAAATAACATGTTATAGATTGATTTATTGTTATATATGATTATTTTTCTTGGTAGAAACATGATATATGTAGTTTCATACCTCAAGACATAACTTGATCTTAATTGCCACGTGATTTTAGTTTTAGTTAGATATATGATTGTCATGAAATGACAAATTTGAATGGTTCACACATGTGCAAAGCTATATAAAACTTTTATTTCCTCCATATGTAGTTATAGCTCTTCATTTTTCAAGTACAAACATCAAAAAGCAGTTTTAGATAGCTAATTTCACCATCAAAACTTCATTTCTAGCCTCCTTTCTTCATATTTTCTCCATTTTCAGTCTTAATCAAGACATTTGCAATCTAGAACAACAATTTGGTACCTCATGGAAGGCTGTGACAATCATATCTAAGGCTACAATTATAGTACATGATTATAAAGTTCATTTTCATTCAGCTCCAAGACCTCGATTCCTTCATCTTTGACCATTTATAGCTATGATTATGTAGGTACAATATTGATATAGGTTTGAAAATTAAGTTGTTTCATGGCTAGTATAGCAAACTAGGAGTTTAAAATGTTGTCACAATGACACTTTGCAAAAAGGTTTTCAAAATTAGGTAAATGGGAAAATCTTGTTTCATTTCATCTCCTAGAGTTTGTCTTCAAACTCATTGACATCTTCTAGATTTCATTTTGTAGGTAGAAAAGAAGATATTTCTATTTCATGAAGTTTCCACCATGTTTCTACCTTGTTTATGGATGTTTCCATAATGTTTCCAACCTCACAAACCATGTTGTCAATTTTTTTGTTGTGGGAAACTTCACAAATTTATCATTTTTTCCTTGGCCTCCTAGATCTTCACCATTTATGCATGACCAATCTTAACTTGTATAGCCTACCCTTGACTATAAATGATTTCTCTTGAGCTATGACAATCATTCCTTCAACCTATTGACAATCTTAACTTGAATAACCTACCCCTACCATAGGGCAACATACCTCCACAATCATGGATGTCCATCATTTAAGACAACTCTTCATTGATATGGCAATCATTCCTTCAATCATTTGACTATGTCAGGACCTCATACATTCACCTTCAAACCTTATGATAACGTCTTGTTATTATGACCAACTTTATGAGGCATAAGATGGGGATCCAAGGGTGTATGTGACTTTCTCAAAGGATTGCAAGTAGCTTTATGGATTGTGGTACTAGGATAAAACTCTTTATGACTGTCCTAAAAGAACACAAAAGAATTCACAAGATCCAAACCCTTTCAAAGTGTTGCATACAGTCTAATGATTTGTTGTTCTATGATATGAGACAACAAAAAACTATTTTTGGTGAGTGTATTATGATGAGATATTAGGACAGTCAAAGACCATTTAGAGATCATATGATTATAAGAGTTTTATTTTTTAAATGAATTCTTTCTCTCTCAATACCTTGACAAAATGATTAATTCTTCTAAAAACTATCCCAAGACCCTATTGATTATTAAACTCCATAACTAGGTGTGATAATAGCAAAGCAACATGGTGATAGTCCACTTTATCTCATTTACGATAGTGCTCTTGCATAGAATAGTAGTGTATTAGACTCTTTAGTTGATCCTTGATGATAAGATATGATGGTAGTCTAATGTTCCCATTCTAGGAATGGTCAACAGAGTAGAGTACATGGTAGCAGTAGAGCAGACCTGAGTGCAATCATTTGAGAAGGTATTCTTAAGTACTTTGAGCCTAGAAGTCCTAGGGTTTATGCCCTAACTTCGAACAAGAACATTAGTACCTTTCTCCTATGATTTTGTAAGGTCTAACTACTTTGTAATTGACATTATATATTTAGACTTATAGCAAAAGATATCTGATTTGCTTTTAGTCCATTATAGTTGCAAATTGAAATGGTTTTCCTTGTATAATTCATTTTGGATTACAAATATATTATTGGGAAGTGTATGGGTGATGCTTTTGCAATGTATTGAACATGTTTTTTGAGATGAGATAAGTGTATGTTTAGGTTTGATATAAAAATTAGAACTTCATAAAATTAGGGTTTGAGCAGAAAAATTAGAATTGTTGCATATATCCCATTTGGGATATTACAACAGTCTCCTCACTCCACCCACTCTCCTCACTCCACCAAGACCTAAGGCTTATGACACAAGTTCCAATGCTTTAAAACCACCTAATCATGACTATGCAATCCCTTTTGACTATAACAATCTTTTCAAACAATGTTTACATGGTTTCTAAAGCACATAATGGAAATCTCCTTACATATTTAGTCTATTCATCCCAATGCATAAACTTATGATGTATATGATACCCCCAATGATCTTAACTAAAGATGAATGTCATGACAACCTCATGTCTCCATGGCTATACTATTTGAGATGGCAATTATATAATCATTGACAACATAATGATATGGATAGATTTTTAACTTACATAGTGTCCAATTATGTAAAGGTTGATTCAAGGAGATCCATGACTATTCTAGGGTTTAGGGAAAGATGATATGGTCATGGATCAAAGCATGACTATTCAAAACTAACCAAGACAACTTCCATATTTCCTCATAGTTATATAATGGCAGTTAATAGTTTTGCGGCAGTTTTAGGGCTCTTTTGGTATGATTATTTTTCTTGGTATAAAGATGTTATATGTAGTTTCATACCTCAATACATAAGTTAATCTTAATTGCCAGTGATTGTAGTTTTAGTTAGATATAGAATTTTCTTAGAATTTGACATGTGAGTTCTATTCATTCAAGAACACTACCTTTGACATGTTAGATTTTATTAGAACACTACATTTGATATAGAAACTACTAGATTTGATATGATAATCATTGATAATTTCTCATATTACATGTTAAACATGCAAGATACATGTTAAAAATGATAAAACTTGTGATGTTTTTCATTCAATCCAAGATAATTATTTTTGTATTAATGAGCAAAGACATGTTTGTGTGTTTACCCATTTATAACGTATCCTTGTTTCACCTTCTACATGTATAACATATCCTTATTTCACCCTCTATATGTTTGAAATTATTTTCTTAAGCTCATTTCACCTTCTATATGTTTAACATGATTTTCCTATCATCATTTCATCATCTATAGGTCTAGTATACCCTCATTTCACCTTCCATATGGGTTATGGTAAGAGCAGAATAAGGTAGAGAGGAAGAGAAAGAGAGACATAGGGAGAGACATGTACATTAGGCATGATTTGAAATCCTCATTTCAACTTCTATATGGTCTAAATACTTTTCATATCCTTATTTTCCTCACGTCTACATAAGTTATGGAAAGACTAGAATGAGTTGTGCCCTCGGTGCCTTCCAATGTTTGTGGGGGAGTGAACATTTTGCCCTTGCAGATGATGAAGATGAGTACATAGGGAGAGAGATACATTTGGCATGATTCGTATTTGGATGGATAAGTTCTTGGAATTTATGGTAGCTGAGAATGTTTCATTTAGACCTATAGGTACACGCAGGGTCTGTCCATAATAACCTCTCTCAGTTTTGGTCAACTTCAATATGTTTGACCGTGTTGAAATCAAATGCATTCTTGCAAAATGCATCAATTTCATGCAGCACAACCTTGCCATGTGCCATATTTTTTGTTCTGCTTGTCATGGGGATGAAATGACTGTGCCAACATATTGAGGTAGGTAGATAAATGCTAGGGGAGGTCTCATTTTGTGGGCCAAGCATCCCAGTCGTTTGGAGCAACAGACTACTGGCAAAGTCATTTAAGATCCCTAAGACCAAAAAACTTCCAAACTTTGACGTAGCAGTTCTCAGAATTCATGGCAGCTAGGAATGTTCCATTTGGACCTATAGGTGCATGTGGGACTATCCACAATAACCTCTCTCAGTTTTGGTCAACTCTAGTTTGTTTGACCGTGCCAAAATCAAATGCATTCTTGCAAAATACTTCAGTTTCATGTAATAGAAAAGTGCTAGGAGTGACATTTTTTGTTCCACATCTCATGGGGGCAAACGGACTGTGCCAACACATTGGGGTGGGTGGGTAAATGCCAAGGGAGGTCTCATTTCATGTGTCAAGGGTCCCAGTCATTCTGGGCAGTAGGCTATCGACAAAGTCCCTTGAGATCCCTAGGACCAAAAAATTGCCAAACTTTGACGGAGTAGTTCTCAAAATTTGTGGTAGTTGGGAACGTTCTATTTAGACCTACAGGTGCACATGGGGTCAGTCCACTTTGGTCAACTTCAATCCATTTGACTATACTAAAATCAAATGTATTCTTGCAAAATGCTTCAATTTCATGCAGTGGAAAGGTGCTAGGAATGACATTTTGCATTGCATAGCTTGTGGGGCAAAACAGATTGTGCCACTGCATCAGGGTGGGCAGGTAAATGCCAGGGGAGGTCTCATTTCATGTGCCAAGGGTCCCAATCTGATGCAGGAGCATCCAGTGGTGTAAGGAAAATCTTGCATCACCCAAAAAGATGTTGATTTAAAATCATTGAAGTTGTTTTCCTTTCTTTCCATAATTAGTATTTTTGTTTCCATAATCACTTGAATAATGATGTAGAACTTTCAATTTTTCCAAACTGCTATTTTTGGAAAGTTTGCATTTGGGCATGGAAGGGAGTGAAAATTTACAAGAAGCTTCGTAAATGAAATATAAGACCTTTGGTGAAGGAATTGGGCAAAGATCATTTGTGAGCTGAAAAATATTAAAGTTTCTATTTTTTGAAAACCCCATGAAAATTTTTGAAACCATATATGAGGCACTAAAACATCCCATAACATCCCCAAAAGTTGATAGAAATCCATTTATAGATTTCTAGTGTGATAGTTCACTTCGCGATCTTTCCAGCACTTAAAACGGTTTGTCAATCGGACACCCGGATCAAAAGTTATGCTTCCCGGAAGTTGACCTACTTTTGGCGGGAGTTGCAAATTTTGAAATTTAGCTGGAAGCCACCAAAAAGGGCTATGTATGACTATTTTTGGGAACCTTGTGTTGGTATGTAGCGATTGTAGGAGTCAATGACAACACTGAGAGGGGGGGTGAATCAGTGTTGTGTAAATTCTTGACTTTTTGTAAACTTTACAAGACAAGTAGAAAGAAAGACATTAATGATCTATTGAGTTCATATGCACAAGACTGATAGTGAAAGATGTGAACCAAAAACTTATCAACAAAACACAAATATGCACACATAGAGACAAATTATAACACAGAAATTTCTGGAGTGGAAAACCCTCTCGGGGTAGAAAAACCACTCATGAAGTGCCTCACTGGCTTAACTTTAAAAACTTCTTACAAAGCCTCACTGGCTGAATATTATGTCTCACTGACAATTGAGAGGTCTCACTGACCTACAAGCCTCACTGGCATACTGTGTGCCTCACTGGCAAACTGTGCCTCACTGGCAAACTGAATCACCAACAGAAGAAATAAATAAATCATAGGGATACTCTGTTTCCATTCAATACAAATCATTTCTTTGTCTGTCAAATGGCCATTCTATTCAAAATCAATCCTACATCCGGATATACTCAACAACACTGCATTACTTTGTATGTTTCATCTCTATCTTTTAATACACACACACTGTGTCAATGTACATGTAACTTTATGATATACAAATTTGACGACCTTTCACATTCTCTAGAAACAAAATCATCTTCTACAATTTTGTCTGCATAAAAATATCATATATTTCTTCACTGCATCTATGAAGAATCTGCAAAGAAAAATAAAATCAATTTTCTTTTCATTCCCATGACCATTCATTTTCTTCTTCTCCATCCTACAAGAAAAAATAAAATCAACCTTTTTTTTTCAAGGCCATTCTCTTTCCTCTATTTTTTTGAATCATCTGCATAAGTCTTTTCACATTTGGAGCCTTCAATTTGCTTTTGCAATAAAATCTGCCCTTTGCAAAAAAAAAACTTCAATAAATTCCAATCAATTTTTGTCCCTGTAATTTCTTTTTAAAAAAAATAACCCTTGATGTCAAACCCCATTCATCTTCTCACAAAACAAATCTTCTCCATCATACACCATTCCTGCAAATACAAAGCACTTGAAATAAAAAGAATTTTGATATTCTCTGCAATAAAACTTTTCACCTTCACTCTACAATTTTCTTCTTTCATAAAAACATCTTCAATAAAAATTAATTCCAATATCCTCTCTGTATTTTCAACTTGCTTCAAAACAAACCTTTAATGTTAAATCACTTCACCTCAAAAAAAATAGCTCTAAAAAAAAATCTTCAACTAATGTGCTTTTCAAAAAAATATCCTTTGCTCACAAATATCTTAAAAAGAAACTTTCTCATAAAAAATAATAAAGCTTCCTCTTTATCTTAAAATTAGAAAAGAATCTTTTTTAAAAAAGAAGCTTTCAAATTTCTTAAAAAGTTGCCTTTTGATTGGGATAAATATAGCCATTTAAAAACTTTTCTCAAAATAGAGCTCCACATATTAAGGCATATTTGAATGAATATATACTTTGATGCCTTTTTCAATTCATAAAAGCATGGTCTCCATAAAAGCATATTCAATGCCACAAAAATCGTGCTTTTCCAAAATAAGACTTTTTAATATTTCAAACTCTCCATAAGAAGACAATTCGATGGCCTTTTTTTTTTTTTTTTTTTTTTTAATGGTCTCCATATTTCTTAAAGCATTCGATGCTTTTTTTAATCACAAGGCTTAAACACTTTTTTTTTTGCATCACAAGTTAGATGCTTTTTCGAACACTTTTTGCTGCTCACCATATATGCTATTTAAAATGTTTTTTTTTAATAAATCTTTTCACATAAATGAAAAGCACCTCTTAAAATATAAACCATGCTCCTATATTTAACCTGTGTTCTCCAACTTAAGCATATTTGATGCTTTTTTTTCGATGTCTTTCTCAAATATTTTGATGCCACATGTAAATCAAATAAAGTCCATGAGTAAATCATTTGTAGATTTTTGTCTATCTCTGCAGGTGTAAATTCACTGTATGTCTTGAGATCAAGTGAAGTATCACCATCAACACTAATGAAGACTATGCCACTAACCTCCTGTCACAACTATCAACATCAACAAATGAAGATCAAATGTAACAAATGAAGACCATACCATCAAGCCATTGCCATTTAGAAGACCAAGCCACTGTATACTATTTGCAACTATCTAAAACCATGATGCCACTAGATACATCAAAACTGCCAAAGATCACTGTATGTCATTGAAATGAATACTAGAGCCAAACTATGAGCATCATCTAGAAACTTGAACTCATGTATGATCAACACAAACAAGTTATCATCAATTATCACTTAACCAACTACTTTTTGACATCAATGACAATCTAGTTTCATCAATCTTCCCCTTTGTCATTGATGGAAAAACTTCATGATGTCTTTTCTCTTTCTCCCCCTTTTTGACATCTGATGACAAAGGCTATTATCTTCCCCTGTGAAAAATAACTCATATAGATCATTAGAAAGAGGTTAGCAAATTATACTAATATCAACCAACTCTCATTTCTTGAATCACAAGCACTATTACTGACCTTGTCATCCTTCATACCAACCAATAATTGAAATACCACTTACCCAGGTCTTTGATACCTTCAAGTCCTCTGAAAAATTTAAGGCACTGATTATTTTTGCATTTTGCTGTCCAAAACTTATCCTGAGAGCTCTGTCTATGTTCATCTGCATATTGAACAACTTTTCAAACTTGAGAGCAACAATATACCATAAAACTTATATCTGAAGCACAATACCACTTCTTATTACAATACCACTATGAAGATGAAGACTTTTCAAAACAAACAGTTCTTCTTCAATCAACAACCTTTTTGACCTGAAATAACAAATCTCCAAGATCTCCCATGTGTTAAAGTTCACAAACAAATCACTACTCAAAAATACCATTGGTAAACACTGACAAGACTAATCAACATAACTCAACTCAACTTAGCACTTATCCACTTCCTGAATTAGTCCTGAAGCAACATATCAACTTGAAGTATATCATCCATTTACTGACAATCAACCTTCTGAACACTTTTGCAAAGAAATCATAAACATACCAATACTCTTTGATAAACAGATTTGCAGGCAAAAATCATGAAGACTTCTCATCACACAGTTCCCAACACCATATGACATGATGACCATTATCAATAGATTCAAGACCTTTACTTGCCTCTGATTAACTGATAAACTTAAAGAAGAACAAGGCACCACCATCAATTTCATAAGCAACTCAAGATGTCATAGCTTGAAAAACTTTGTCTGAAAGATATTAGTGAGGAAGATCATCTATGCAACAAGTGAAACACTATCTCCAAATCACTTGAAAGCTTCAAGATACATGTCATAAAACATAACTCAACAAAGTAATAGATATGATCATCAAATCAACTTCTTGATATGAAAAATCAGTATGAATTACTACACAAGAGATGTCCTTGCCAAAGGCTTCCAACATGAACTATCAACCAGCAACCAATCTTATTCTTGCACACCCTTTTTGACATTAAAAAAATGAAGACCATCCTACTGTTCCTGCATATCTTTTTACAACACACTGTCAAATCTGATATATACATAACCATATCTGAAACATACTGTAATCAACAAGAACTATAATCAACAAGAACTCCTGCCTCATTCAAATCAGCCCATCAAGACTAAACACCAAGTTCTTCCTGCAACAAAACTTTTCAAAAACAAAAGCAGAGACAAATGTTAAGAATTAAATTCTTCCAATTTCAACCTCTTCAGCCAACATATGCAAACATTCTGATGAGAGCTTCTTTAGAACATCTTAAACTCTTTGCCCTGACAAGAAAGATCACACTGAACTGCAACACAATACCTACTCAACCAAGTTATTTAATATCATCAAACTTTGTAAACTGAACCTCTGAACATCCTTTCAATATCTTGTATGCACCAAGAACCACTAAACATGTCACTCATCATGAACTCCTGTATTATTGACATACACTGGAACTCAATATCATTAGATACTTCATACCAATCATTATCAGACAAGCATGATAAACAAAACAAGATCATCATATTGATAAACATCAACTGATCTCCTCCTATAACTTCTTGGGGATAAAAGATAGAACAAAAACAACTCCCCCTCACATCATGCTATTTTATGCAATAGATGAAATGACTTATGTAAGATGCACAAGCTTAGTATTTGACTTCTCTTGACTATGTTTCTGCTTCCAAATCTTAACAGGCTCTTTCTTCCTCCAAACCTTTTCTGTCTCTTTCCATTTCCAACCTATCAAATGAGATGATGTTTTTCTGCAACTATGAGCTTTATGACTAGGAGAATTGCAATTATAACAAACTATATTACAATTATAATCAAATGACTGATAGTACCTTTGAGAACTCATGTTAAACTTCCATGCAGAATCATATCTTTTACAACTTCTTTGTATATGTCCAACATTATTGCACTTGTAACAAACAATATCAATATTCCTTCTACAAGCAACTGATTTGTGTCCAAATTGATTACAAGTATAACAAAAACCATTAAATGAATAGTTATACCTGTACATGTATGCTTGTCTAACAGGAGCACTTTTTCTGAAATTTCTTCTTCTTTGATTATGCATTTTGTTTTTAGTGGTAGCATTCAAATCAATCTTCTTTCTGGGAGTCTCTCTAGCTTTTGAACATTCTCCTTCTTCAAAACCAAGTCCAGTAGTGTCTCCATATAGTTTTTGTTTACCAAGCATCTCATTTAACCTGCTTGTGCTCTCTTCCAATTTCAGATTCTTTTCTAATTGCTTCTTAACATCCTCAAGATTTTTTCTCAAAGAAAACATTTCTCTTTCAAGTTTTTGACATTCAACTGATTTAGCTTCTAACTCTAACTTTGTTACATTAACTATTCTCTTAGCTTCCTCAACCTCTATTTTCAAACTAGTGATTGATTTATCTGATTCACCTGCTTGATTCCTCAAATCTATAATCAGGTTTCTAGCACATTCAAGATCTGTAAGAGTTTTGTCTTTTAAATCTTTTTCTTGTTGCAACTGCAAATTTAGTTTCTAATTTTCTCTCCTATACTTCTTGAGCTCACTCAAAGCATATATAAGCTCTCCTTCCATATCAATTTCACATTCTTGTTCTTCATCACTTATAATCTGATCTTCTTCAAAATCTGATTGAGTCTCATCTCCTTCATGTGAAACATTGTCATCATTGTCACTCTTCTCAGCTAATAAGTTATTTTCTTCTTCAGGTGTACTATCTTGATAAATTTTTATCAATCTCCTCCACATATCTCGAGCTGTAACACAGTCCATAATTTTACAAGAAACATCATTAGACAGAGCAGACAATATAGCCTTCTTTGCAATCTGATTACATTTAAGGGCTTCTTTGTTATTTGTAGAGTTAGAATATCCATTCTCAACAGACATCAAAATATCATATCCTAAAGAGGATAAATACACTTGCATTCTAACATACCAAACTGAAAAATTTGAACCATTAAACTGAGGAACTCCTGAAATTTTTTCTTCTAATACAATATTAGAATCAACATGAAGAACATCATTATCAGCTGACTTTATATCAACATCTGGATTTGATATGGATGATGTCTTTTGATCAGAATGAATCTTAACATTTCTCATGTTCTTATTTCTCCTGCATTTACCCATTGAACTCCACACACAGGACCTACCCAAGCTGATTAAGCTACAAAAGGGAAACTGGCTCTGATACCAATTGTAGGAGTCAATGACAACACTGAGAGGGGGGGTGAATCAGTGTTGTGTAAATTCTTGACTTTTTGCAAACTTTACAAGACAAGTAGAAAGAAAGACATTAATGATCTATTGAGTTCATATGCACAAGACTGATAGTGAAAGATGTGAACCAAAAACTTATCAACAAAACACAAATATGCACACATAGAGACAAATTATAACACAGAAATTTCTGGAGTGGAAAACCCTCTCGGGGTAGAAAAACCACTCATGAAGTGCCTCACTGGCTTAACTTTAAAAACTTCTTACAAAGCCTCACTGGCTGAATATTATGTCTCACTGACAATTGAGAGGTCTCACTGACCTACAAGCCTCACTGGCATACTGTGTGCCTCACTGGCAAACTGTGCCTCACTGGCAAACTGAATCACCAACAGAAGAAATAAATAAATCAGAGGGATACTCTGTTTCCATTCAATACAAATCATTTCTTTGTCTGTCAAATGGCCATTCTATTCAAAATCAATCCTACATCCGGATATACTCAACAACACTGCATTACTTTGTATGTTTCATCTCTATCTTTTAACACACACACACACTGTGTCAATGTACATGTAACTTTATTATATACAAATTTGACGACCTTTCACATTCTCTAGAAACAAAATCATCTTCTACAATTTTGTCTGCATAAAAATATCATATATTTCTTCACTGCATCTATGAAGAATCTGCAAAGAAAAATAAAATCAATTTTCTTTTCATTCCCATGACCATTCATTTTTTTCTTCTCCATCCTGCAAGAAAAAATAAAATCAACCCTTTTTTTTTTCAAGGCCATTCTCTTTCCTCTATTTTTTTGAATCATCTGCATAAGTCTTTTCACATTTGGAGCCTTCAATTTGCTTTTGCAATAAAATCTGCCCTTTGCAAAAAAAAACTTCAATAAATTCCAATCAATTTTTGTCCCTGTAATTTCTTTTTTAAAAAAATAACCCTTGATGTCAAACCCCATTCATCTTCTCACAAAACAAATCTTCTCCATCATACACCATTCCTGCAAATACAAAGCACTTGAAATAAAAAGAATTTTGATATTCTCTACAATAAAACTTTTCACCTTCACTCTACAATTTTCTTCTTTCATAAAAACATCTTCAATAAAAATTAATTCCAATATCCTCTCTGTATTTTCAACTTGCTTCAAAACAAACCTTTAATGTTAAATCACTTCACCTCAAAAAAAATAGCTCTAAAAAAAATCTTCAACTAATGTGCTTTTCAAAAAAATATCCTTTGCTCACAAATATCTTAAAAAGAAACTTTCTCATAAAAAATAATAAAGCTTCCTCTTTATCTTAAAATTAGAAAAGAATCTTTTTTAAAAAAGAAGCTTTCAAATTTCTTAAAAAGTTGCCTTTTGATTGGGATAAATATAGCCATTTAAAAACTTTTCTCAAAATAGAGCTCCACATATTAAGGCATATTTGAATGAATATATACTTTGATGCCTTTTTCAATTCATAAAAGCATGGTCTCCATAAAAGCATATTCAATGCCACAAAAATCGTGCTTTTCCAAAATAAGACTTTTTAATATTTCAAACTCTCCATAAGAAGACAATTCGATGGCCTTTTTTTTTTTGTTTTTTTTTTTTAATGGTCTCCATATTTCTTAAAGCATTCGATGCTTTTTTTAATCACAAGGCTTAAACACTTTTTTTTTTGCATCACAAGTTAGATGCTTTTTCGAACACTTTTTGCTGCTCACCATATATGATATTTAAAATGCTTTTTTTTAATAAATCTTTTCACATAAATGAAAAGCACCTCTTAAAATATAAACCATGCTCCTATATTTAACATGCGTTCTCCAACTTAAGCATATTTGATGCTTTTTTTTTTATGTCTTTCTCAAATATTTTGATGCCACATGTAAATCAAATAAAGTCCATGAGTAAATCATTTGTAGATTTCTGTCTATCTCTGCAGGTGTAAATTCACTGTATGTCTTGAGATCAAGTGAAGTATCACCATCAACACTAATGAAGACTATGCCACTAACCTCCTGTCACAACTATCAACATCAACAAATGAAGATCAAATGTAACAAATGAAGACCATACCATCAAGCCATTGTCATTTAGAAGACCAAGCCACTATATACTATTTGCAACTGTCTAAAACCATGATGCCACTGAATACATCAAAACTGCCAAAGATCACTGTATGTCATTGAAATGAATACTAGAGCCAAACTATGAGCATCATCTAGAAACTTGAACTCATGTATGATCAACACAAACAAGTTATCATCAATTATCACTTAACCAACTACTTTTTAACATCAGTGACAATCTAGTTTCATCAGCGACTGATCATGTAAGTACTGTACACTCATCATGTATCCTCATCAGGACATTTTTTTCCCTCTTTTTTTGCCTGTTCGGAGTCAGTTGTTAATTTTTTTGTTAACCGACAAAAGAAAAATAACATTGTAAAACCCTAATTCTAGAAGCTTCCAAAAGGCTTGTTATAAGCAGTTAGGATGTATGTGTTGGGAATTAAGGTGTCTCAACCTTGGTAATTCCTTGTATTATTTCATTGTGTTTATTTATTTATTACCTATTGTAGAATTATGATGCAAATCCTATGTTGTCATCTTGTGGGAGTTGGCACGGTGATGTGTCATCCTACATGGCATATGACCACATGTTAATTTGTCTTCACATGAAGAGATAGGTATCCCACTTAGTGGTAGGAATATTTTCTATGTGTCGGCATCTTGGAATGTGTGGAAGGGAATATTGACCAAAACGGTCATGACATATTCCTATGACAAAGTTATGACATGTAAGAGTCAGAAATAGAAGAATCTATGACAGGTATGGACATGTGTCGAGAAGCATCTTTGAAAAAGGCATCTTTGGGTGCCCCAAGGTAGACTATGACATGTTGTAAGAGAATGTGCTATTTATAGCCTATGTATGACAGATTCTCTTACAACTGTAAGTTATGACATCTATGACAGATTCTATGATGGTTGTAAGAGTCGTAAGAGCATCTGTCATTGCCCATTTTGGAAATAGTGACCTCCTTGGGATGAGGTGACTTGACAAGTGTTAGGATTATCCTATAGTGTTGGACAAGTGTCCATATGTGTGGGTTTTGGGCCATGAGGCCATGTTGGATGCCCATCTCAATGTGGAGCCATTTTTGTCTTGTATTTTCTTTATAAACAGGTGCTTTGGAGAGGTGATGCATTATGTGTGATTGACAGGTACTGTTATGTTGCTAGATCATCTCTAGAAATGAGTGTTGAAGGCTCCTACAAGAGCATTGGCTTTGTGACTATATTGTAACCTTCATTATTAATGGAATACATTTGAGTTGTGTTTTGGAGTGTGGGGTTTTTCACCCATAAGGGTTTTCCCTACGTATATCTTGTGTCTCTCTTCTTCTGTCTTACATTCTTATGTATGTGTTTGCTGCAATATCTCTGTTAGTGGGTTAACATAATCTATAATTGTAAAGATAAAATTGAATTTGCACTCTCCTTGCCTCATTAGATTAGTGCATGAAGCAATTTTTGCACACCTAGCTTCCTTCAGTTGGTATCAGAGCTTGGCCAGTTTTGGTTCTAGCTATTGGATAGAGATTTTTTTAGCTAATCTTAGGTTGAGTGGGATTTTGTGCAGAGTATTATGTATCTTGTTGCAGGAAGGAGATGGTAACCACATTCAGAAGATTAGAGGTGGAGAAACTTAATTTCACTAATTTTGAGTTGTGGAAACTCAAGATGGAAGACCTACTTGTTGATTGTGACCTATGGGAAACTATATTCAGTGTAAAACCTACAACAATGTCACAAGCTGATTGGGACCTCAAAGATTAGAAGGCTAAGGTTCTCATAAGACTTTGTCTAGCTGACTCTGTCCTATTGAATGTCCATGAGGAGAAGAGCATGAAAGACTTTTGGAAGAAGCTGGGTGATGTTTATCAAGCCAAGTCCTTGGTGAATAAGCTTTTTTTGAAAAAGAAGTTATTTTCTCTGAAGATGGAAGACAGAGGATTTGTTGCGGACCATATGAATTATTTCAACATGATTGTTGCACAGTTGACATTTGTGGGTGTGAAAATGGAGGAGGAGGATCGGTGTATGACCTTGCTTTGTTCTTTGCCAGATTCATGGGATCATCTTGTCATGGCCATCAGAAGCACCAATAAGACCTTTAAGATGGAATATGTGGTATCTTCACTGTTATTTGAAGAAATGTGGAGAAAGACATCTGAGTTGGCCAAAGAGGCTGTTGTGGTACATGGAAGACCCAAAGAGAAAGGGAAGAAGGACAAGAAAGGTGAAAAGGGCAGATCCAAATCTCGTGGGAGATCCAAATCTCCTGGAAAGTCCAAAGCTCTTTATTGGAACTATGGCAAATCTGGGCATTTCTGAAAGGAATACAAAGAGGAAAAGAAAAATAAAAAGAAGACTATCCCAGATTCAGATTTTGACAAGTCACAAGATGATGGTGATGCCTTCATCGCAGCCTTGGCCACCCATGCATCTGATGATGTGTGGTTGATAGATTTTGGTACATCATTCCACATGACCTCGCATCAAAGCTGGTTCACGAAGTATGAAGAGTTCAATGGTGGAAGAGTGTACCTGGGTGTTGAGGGGTTAAATGATTGTAATCTTAAGATTGACTTTTGCAAATATTGTGTATATGGAAAGCAAAACCATGTTCAGTTTTACTCTAGTTCTCACAAGTCTTCTGGTGTATTAGATCTTATTCATTCTGATGTGTTTGGTCATGTTAATGTTCCTTCAATTTCCAAATCTATATATTTTGTATCTTTCATAGATGATTATAGTAGAAGGACATGAGTTTATTTTATCAGAAGCAAGACTGAAGTATTTAGTCAGTTTAAAGAGTTTAAAGCCTTTGCTGAAAATCAGACTAGTAAAAAGATTAAGTGTTTGAGAACTAACAATGGTGGTGAGTTTTGTTCGATAGAGTTTGATAAGTTTTGTAAAGAGCAAGGGATTGAAAGACATAAGACAACTCCATACACCCTGCAACAAAATAGAGTTGTAGAGAGGATGAACAAGACACTGATGGAGAAGGCTAGGAGTATGCTTAGTAGAGCAATCCTCAAACAAAAGTTTTGGTTTGAAGCTGTTGCCACTGCTTGCTACCTGGTAAACAGGTCTCCTACATCAGCTCTTGTTGGTAAGACACCCATGGAGGTGTGGTCTAGTAAGAAGCCTTTAGTTAGGCATCTTCATATTTTTGGTTGTGAGGCATATGCACATGTGCCTAGGGAGAAACAGTCTAAGTTGGAGAACAAGGTTGTTAAGTGTATTTTCATTGGCTATGGTGTCAGTGTGAAAGGATACAAGCTTTGGGATCTTGTAGCTGAAAAAGTGTTGTATAGCAGAAGTGTTATCTTGAGAGAGCTAACACCTTCTTCTGTTGCTCTATAGCCAGAATAGATAGAAAAGAAAGAGGATGCGGTTCAGTTTCCTTCTACCCCTGAGAAGACTGAATAGATAGACCCTGTGAGACCTAATGATGAGGAGAGCTCTCTAGTAGCTCTAAAAGCTCAGAAGAAGAAGCAAAACCTCAACCTCAACCATTGAGGAGGTCTACACAAATGAGAAAGCAACCTGATAGGTTTGGTTATTCATTACTTGATTCTAGTTGTGATTTTGCTTTACTTCCTAACACTGATGAGCCTAGAACTGTGAAAGAGGCTATGGGCATGAAAGATGCAGGTTCCTAGAAGGAGGCCATGGAAGATGAGATGGCTTCTTTGGAGAAGAATAGAACATGGAACTTGGTGCCTTTGCCTAAAGGATGGAAACTCGTTGGATGCAAATGGGTGTTCAAGAAGAAATTCAGTATAGATGGCAGTGTTGAAAAGTACAAGGCTAGATTGGTTGCAAAGGGGTACTCACAAGTGGAGGGAATTGATTATGGTGAAATTTTCTCTCCCGTTGCAAAGCTGACATCCATTCGATTTCTATTATCTCTTGCAGCTGCTTATGACTTAGAGGTAGAACAGATGGATGTGAAGACAACTTTCCTTCATGGTGATTTGGAGAAAGAGATTTACATGTCAGAGCCAGAGCATTACATAGAGAAAGGTAAAGAAAATTTGGTTTGCAAGTTAAAGAAGTCTTTGTATGGTTTGAAGCTGATGAAGGGGGTAAATCATAAAACACACAAAAACAAAAATTGCACATAGAAAATAGAACTTTCTTTATTGATGTGGACAACTTATTACATTACAAAAGCTCAAATACAATTAGAGGAATCAACCCTCCATAGGCTGCAACACATTACAGCTTCCACTTCCCAGACTCTAGAATCATCTATCTTCTGTAACCCCAAATCAGCTAGGGTTTCTATTTTCCCACCTATTCTTGACTCTACACTTCCTCCCTTAATTCTACTACTGCCCAGGGTTCCCAAAAATAGTTATTAATAGCCTTTTTAGTGGCCAAGAACCTAATTTTGAAATTTGCTTCTCCCTCCAAAAATAGGTCAACTTCCGGGAGCCATAACTTTTGATCCGAGTGTCTGATTGACAAACCATTTTATGTGTCAGAAAGCTCATAGAGTGCTCTATGCGTTAAGAACCTACTCTGCCAGTTATGGCCATTTTTGGGCCCGTACAAGGCTGTTTAGTGCCTCAAACCTGAGTTTGAATAATTTTCAAGCATTTTTTGGGAAATAGAAACTTTAATATCTTTCAGCTCGCAAATGATCTTTGCGTGATTCCTTCACCAAAGGTCTTATTTTTTAGTTATGAAACTTCCTGTAAAATTTCAATTCATTCCATGCCCAAATGCATGTTGGCAAGAGACACTATGGGTACCCGCAAGAAACTCGGTCCACATATAGGGGAAGTCGCGCGGGCAAAAAAAAAGCCACCGGTAACGGGTACCTGTTTTCAAAGAAACGGGTACCTGTTTAGGAATGGGCGCCCGAACCTAAATGGGTACCCATTTCTTAACGGGTACCCGTTTAGTAACGCGCACCCGAGCCTAAAACGGGTACCCGTTTAGTAACGGGTACCTATTTTCAAAAAATTATATATTTTGAAAAAAGACCTCTGCGGGCTCATTTTCACCCACAGAAGCTGATAGCGACAGCGGACAGCCAGTAACAGGTACGCGTTGCCAAAGCCCAAACAAAGAAAACAACAGAGTTTTTGTTGCCCTCTCACCTCCTCTCACCACCTCGTCACCCTCGAGCTCTTCCAGGTTGGTTCTCTACCTATCTTTAGCTTGTTTTAAATTTTTTTTTCCTAATTGTAGGGTTAAAATGAAAATTAGGGTTTTATTTGTTATTTAAGCATTTTACTTGTTATTAGAATTTTGTGATTGTATGTTACTGCAAACCCTGAAACCATGTTACTGCAAACCCTAAAAAACTTAAACTATAAACCCTAAAACCATGTTGTACAGTTACAAACCCTAAAAACCTAAACTATAAACCCTAAAAAATCAAATTATAAACCCTGAAACCATGTTGTACTGCAAACTCAAAAAACGTAAACTATAAACCCTAAAAAACCAAACTATAAACCCTAAAACCATGTTGTCCTACAAACCCTAAAAACCTAAACCTTAAACCCTACAAAACCAAATTAGTATATGTAATAATGATAAAAGGGATAAGTTTGAAGATGAAAATTGTTGGCTATAAGACTATACCCTAGCTTTGATATCTGTCATTGTTGGCTATTAGAAGTTCCTGTCTGATATGCCAGTAAGGTTGCTATCACCAAAAATATAAGACATAAAGTATAATGGACCCAAATCATCTTCTTGTAAAACATTATGATCATTGATTAGGGGTTAATTTTGTGTCACTTAATTGTTAGATATATCAAAATTATATCCAATAATAGTTAAATGATATTCCTTTACATTTATTTGTGAACCTAACCATAGTTTTCACTCTAGTGTACATATGTGTTGGATCTAGGGCATACAACTGAGAGGGGGGGGTGAATCAGTTGTATAGAACTTCTTCTCATTTCAAACACTTAATTCTCTGTTGTTAGTTAGCAGCATATCAAATAATCATTCATGAAAGCATAATACATAAATATAAGAGCAGATAAGCATCAACACATTGAACACCAAGATTTTGACGTGGAAAACCCGGTTAAGGGAAAAACCACGGGGTGATTAACCCAAGAATTATTCTCTGTTAGAAGAATAAAGAAAAATGAATGGCACATGCCAATAAGGGCTCACTGCCCGAGCACACTGCTCACAAAGAGGCCCACTGCCTACAAGGAGACACACTGTCTACAAAGTGATAAAAATCACAGTCTTGAACTGGAGAATGACATCTCTACCATGTCCGGATCAGTTCCAATTAAGCCCAACAATCTCTGCTCTGCCTTTCGCACCTTTCTTCGCTATATCATGCTCATCTTTTTGCCACACACTGAAATGAACTCACAAATCATTATTTATACAAGACATCGACTTAGGAACAAGCATCTAAGTCGGCAAACAACCATAGGAGTATCCGCAAGATGGATAACACATCCGGTCGGCCATCACAAGAACATTCGCAGGATGAACAACTCATCCGGTCGGCTAAACAGAGCAATAACTTCATCCGGAAGAATAACTTCAATTCCGGGCTCTACCATCAATGCGGACCAACAAAACAACCTAAACATGATCCAAGAACCTTCACAAGCCTGTCTGAATGTCCGGATACATCCGCACTTCCTCTGCTTACTGGGATCTCTTGTCTTCCTCATCCGGAACTTCAAGAACACAGTCTGTCGCTAATGTCATAATGCAAGAGGTACTTCCGGACCTCAAAATCATACACAAATCAGGATGATACATCACAAGGACATCTCAAACACTCCTTCCAATCCGCAGATTATGATAATACAATTCCGGACCTCACCGGACCTTTTTGTGATCCTCTGTCACCTCCGGATACTTGCCGGACCCGGTTCTATACCGGCAGCCATAACTCCTTCAGATCTTCATGCGGACCTCTGAAATCTTAACTGTAGCATCTCAAGACTCATATCTACTAACCCTTTAATCCGCATCCTCCGGTTCTCATCCTATACAGTATATTTACCTTCTTCTTATCACTGTTCTTCACTGTTCCTGACTGAGGCTAATTTTCTCAATATCCTCAGCACAAAGCTCATCAAATCCTTCTTGTCAGTGCAGTATGAGTATGTTGACATCAATGACAACACTGGCTCACCTCATACTTGCCAACAATATGAACCATATTAAACTCCTAGACTCTTTCCATTCTATGAAATATCACATTATGTAAGGGTCCATATTAAAATAGAACGATATTTGGTCATATGTATTTAATAATGGAATACCATATAAGCCTTTTAAGATCCACATGATACTCACCAAAACTATAAGATATAAATTCTAATGGACCCCAATCATCTTCAAGTGTAAGGCACTATGATCATTGACTAGGGGTTCATTTTCTGTAACACAACTGTTGATGTATTGAAATTGTATCCAGTAATAGTCAAATGGATTTCCTTTATATTTATTAGTGAACTTGACATTCCATCACCTAGGATTTTATAGTACTGGTTTGGCCTTTTTTTAATTACAGTTCTTAGATCTAATTTATCACTTTTATCTTTTTCTTAAATAGATTTACCTATGGTTTGCATTCATCCTTGTTTATCTTTTCCTATCATATCTTGATTATGGTTTGAGCATGTAAATAGTGATATATACCTTTTTGATTCAACCTATCTAGAAGCTTGGATAATCTTTTGTGACATGTGATCCTTCCATCCTTGATACCTTCATGATACATTTAAATGATGGACCAATGAGGATGTGTTTTCTATAGCTTGTGTTGTTCTAGTTATATACTTGTTTTACCTGCTTCCCTTGAGGATCTATCTATTAACCCACAAAATGTTGAACATATTTTGGTGCCTAATTTTGAGAATGCATATAAATGGATTGAGTAGAATACTTGTATAATTGGTTATTTTTTGGTTTCATGCTATCCAAAATGTAACCAAAGGCTTCCTTTTCTTCTCCTTTGTGGAATCCAACCATGCAAACAAACTCCTCCACAATGGACCCAACTACATGCATAGATCTTTACAAGTTTGTTCTCCCTAAATAAGGGATTTCATCATGTCACATAGACTACACTCTAGCTACACACAAGCCTAAACTAACCTCCAAGCTAGATGTTGAGGCAAGAAAAATTTAATTTGGGTGGACTAATGTAAAAAAATATAGAAATGTTCATAATAAGGATAAGAGTAACTATCTAACTTCCAACTCTACTACATGGCTAGCACATTTAACAAGTCCCACATGGCCTTAGGATAATGACAAATCAACATAACCCGTAAAATCCTCTTAGCTAAGGCCAATAATAAAGCAAAGCAAGTAGCTGATTCATAATCAACTCTTAGGTCGATATTCCTTTAGTGATTCCTTCAAAGAGTTTAGTAAGCCAAGTAGTTCTTAAGAAAGTTCCTCTTCTAGTGAGTGTTATTTTCTCATTGGATTTGGGAGTTCCAACTATGTCACAACCAAATGGAGGAAGACAGTCTCATATAGTCCCCCCTAGGAGGTTAAACAAGGATAATATGATCTTGAGAAATGATAGATGCAATTTGGAGCCTTTTCTCCAAAAAATGTTAGATTAGATTTGAGTAGAATATTTTTTGCATTGCAATGGTTGGACTACAAGGAAATATCCTTAGACCCTCTTGCCTTATGAATTAATGGAGGATATGGTGTCGGATTTTTGATATAGATTTACTCCCTAGACATTCTTTGTCTTCAAGAGGTTAAACTTTTCTTGGATTTTTGCTTCCAATAATGTGATGTGTCCTATGGCAAGATAATATTTTTTAATCAATAATAATGAGCAACTTCATGGTGGCACTTAGAACATTTGTTAATTCCAATTGGCAACCCCACTATTTTACCCATACTTGTGACCCATATAACAAAGTAGGTTATGGGTCCTTTTCAATATTGAGAATCAATGTTTTAGTGTGTCAATATCTATACCTCAAATGATGTGACTGAAAGGATGTTACTTTAGTGGTGGCTTGCTTATGACATTCTACTAGTATAGTGGTTTATTAATGGCAACTTAAACCTAGTTGAGGTGGCATCTAAGAGACGCTTGTCCATTTTCTTATGCAATGGATAGAAAAAAAGAGACGTGTTTTTATATGCACAATAAATTGTGCATTTATGACCCAAGTCTTTGTTTCCAAAGTTCATCTCTAATTTGGTACTCTTGATCCAATCTGCATAGTGGTTCTAAAAGATACATTAAGAGAATTGCTTGTGTTATGATGTCAAAGAAACTAGACACTTTTCCTTCACCAACTATTACTCTCTTCATGTTGAACCCATGCTAGATTGTTTTAGTTTCACAATTAAATATGATTTAGATAACATCAATGTATTAACTAGTGCAATGGTGACATTTGTAGACCTATGCTAATTCTCATTTAGTTTTGGGTCGATTCTAGTAGATGGATTAATATAGTTGCATATCAACATACGATGCACGCAATCTTATATGAAGTTGGGATCATTCCTTGATCCTTCACCTACCCTTAGTTCATTTAAAAATATTGAGGAAAACATTCTTCTACCCTTGACATCCACATTTTATAGTTTCAAATTTACAACTTAGGGAACTTGACATCCACATTTTAGGGTTTCAAATATAAATTTTAGGGTTCTAAAGTAGATGTTTAGGGCTTCACTTTTCACCTTTTAGGGTATCAAAATGATGTATTAGGGTTTGAAAATTCATATAATAGAGTTTTAAAATGACATTTTAGGGTTTCAAATTCTCATATTAGGGTTTGGAAATTAACATTTAATAAGGTTTCAAAATGATATTTTAGGGTTTTTACACTTCAGCAGAAGGTAACTCATATTGTTGGAATACAACATGTTGTAGTATTGGTATAAATGTAGTCTTTAACAAGGTCACTATTGTTATAAATGTAGTATTGGTAATAAATGTAGTATAAAAATAGCATGCAATGTTCAATTAAGTCATAATCTGTACCGCTCTTTTGAGACACATGAGAAGCCTATAGTAAAATTGGAGTTAATATAGGAAGAGAAATAGGAATGATAGCTCTAGCAAATTGAGTATAATGCTATTAATTAGAAAATATAACTTTTCTAAGTTAAGAGCAATAAATGAATAGAAATGAAATACTATTTACAAAATTGAGCTTAACTTAGAGCCTATAATGTCAGGGCATCACGTAGACATCTTCATGTCACACCGTCACAATTGAGCTTAACTTAGAAGCTAGAAGTAGCCTGATTAATAGAGAAATGGGAATCTAATACACTTGGCATGCACTTTTAAATTTGGACTATATAAGGTGTCAAAATGTAACTTCCATTATAATTTTGAGAAAAATGATGATACGACAAGACCTTGTTAGGTAGAGTGACACCTTGGTGTATGACTAGGACCTAGAACCTGCAACCTTGTCCACTATGTGAATTTAATGATCTAAAAACTTTGATATAGCTTTATGTTGTAATTTTTTGCATAACTTCCTCTTGGTAATTTTTGTGAGATCTTTTTTCTAATTATTCCATATAAATTATTTATAAATACCAATTCTATAGTTCAAAAACCCTCTAAAAATGGTTAAAGAGGAATGAAGTAGGACTTGGAGAATATAATATTTTAGGGAAATGTTGGATTAATTTAAGGAGACATTGGTATGAGGCATCATCATTTGATCATATTATATGATAAACTTGTGCATGTGTTTAATTTTCAAGTATTACGTGCTCTCTGAATTCATGGATATTTTAAACTAAATCATTTATAGATCTATTCTAGATTAAGTTTAAATTTATAGATATTTGTTTGTAAGTTTTCAATATACATATATATTTATAAATTGTGAAATTATACATTTGTAAGTTTTTAATATGAATTTACATATTTGAAAATTTGCAGGAGACAGATCTAATGGATGACCAGAGTCTAGATGAATTTTTAATAGATGACATTCTTTATGAAACCCCCCCACCCCGTGATCCACCTCAAAACCCCCCACCTCGTGATCCACCTCAAAACCCCCCATCCCCTCCACCTCAAAACCCCCCATCCCCTCCATTTGATGAGGCCCGATTGCAGCAAAACATTAATGAAAATATTAATACAATTGAGGAGAACATTAATTTGATTAATAATCAACCTCACTTGATGCCTCCTCATGTGGTTCGGTTTGCATCTTCGATGCAAACCATTATTGATTCTGTTAGGTCTATCGATGCAGACCTAAATAGATTTCAGCTTTGGCGGGAGGAGAGGAGGCAATTCTATGCAGATGGTCTTTCATATAAAGACATCCATGACCTCCACATTACAAAACAAACATTAGCCCCATTTTTTCGTCACCCAAAAACTAATCAACCTATAGCTGCAACAAAAAAAAGAATATCAATTAAATGGTGTACGCATGAGGGGATTTCGAGACATTTTTGGGATCGGTGGTGGATGGTGTTTGATCACCCACCACATGCTAATTGTGAGGTGCCGCTATATTTTTTGAGAAAATTATGGGTGGAGTTTCAATTGGGTCAAAAACCCAATTATTTTGATATGAGAGATTTTCAGGGTGTTGGTCGTGGCATGCCACAACACAGACTAGGGGCACGAGTTGACCCCAATCAACCTGTTCCTCCTGCTCCTATGGTTGCTCCTATTTTTCCCACGATTCCTGCACCTATTCAGCAGCAGTCAGTTTTGTCGACATTAGGAGCATTGAGTAGACTCTCAGGCAATCTCACTGAACAAGCTGCCCACATGGCAGCTGAATTCAGTGGTGGAGAGCATCATGGAGGAGTCGATGCATCTCAGCATAGAGCCCCAGGCCTGTCAGGGGCACATTTGTGTACAAATTGCAATCAACCGTGTTATGGTCCTGCTCCTACATCCACATCAGATGCAGCTACAGCCGAAGTGGAGTCATACTTGGATCTACTATATTCGGATGATAATCCTACACAGGTACATTGACCACATTTTATTAAATATTTCAAGTGTATAATTTGAATGTAGATCAAATTTTTTATAAATAATTTAATGAATTAATTTATATAATTGTAAACTATTTGTTGTACAGATCTCAAGTCGCTCTAGGGCCACATCACGATTTGATACATTGAGTTTTGCATCGATAGCTGTAGAGGTTGGCACATCTTACGGGTTAAACCAATATATCTTAACCCTAAAACCATATGTATCTAATTCTAGTTTAATTTTTCTTTTGAAACTTATCAATATTATATTTTAAATTAACAAACTATGTATAATTAAATAAATAACTATATACATACATGTATGTGAAACACTACTATTGCAGCGAGGCTCAGGTCCTGTGGCAGTTCCCATGTCTGACAGACCACCTAGCTCAGGTGTTTCTTCCATTGATCCTCCATCGACAGCTACTATGCCTGAGTATTCCCCGGTGTGTGTTTTAAAAAATTGTACTAAATTTGTACTAAGTTTCTTTTTTTGAGTTTATATAAATTTAAATATGCACGGGCCATATATATGTAAGTGCAGGATGATAGGAGTGAGACTATTGGCCAGGTTGGTACTCAGGGACAAATTCATGAGCCATCTACACATTTTCAGGTCCTAAACTTTAATTTAAATTTTCTATATGTGCAATTTCTAGGTCTTTTTTTGAGTTTATATAAATTTATATATGCACCCATATATATGTAAGTGCAGGATGATAGGAGTGAGATTATTGGTCAGGTTGGTACTCAGGGACAAATTCATGAGCCATCTACACATTTTCAGGTCCTAAACTTTACTTTAAAATTTTCTATATGTGCAATTTCTAGGTCTTTATATGCTAATTTTAAATTGTAACTTATTTCAAACTTGATTTATTTGAAATTCTAGCAATTAGCAAGTCAAACTTTTGGTCACGAAGATGAAACAGTTATACCACCTGCACAACAAAATGTGGGAAGTGAGACGGTAATTTAAATGCACACTTTAAAACCTACATTTAAATATTTAATTTCATATGTCATTTTAAAATTTTTTTAATCTGATTGCAAGTTCTTTCTCTTGTGTGTACAGCATGAGGTAGATCCATCCATTTCACGAGGAAGAAAGAGGCCTCTTTCAGATTTGAACTTGAGTGATGATCATCCCTGATATAGAGTTTTATTTCATAGACTAAACTGTATGATGTGCACATTATTTTTTATATATGCCATTCCAGGACTTTGACTATCTATGTCGAACTTGCTATGACATGTTCTTCTAGATATATTTCAGTATTTCATGAACTGTGATTTGTATTTATTTATATGCTGATGATGAGTAGATGTTTTAAAGTACACATTTCATGGGTCCTACCTAGATATTTTATAGTATTTCATGGACTTATCTAGATCTAGATCTACATGTATATATTATTGAGTATATATGCTTGAATGTAGTTTAGTATGTTAAATATGCTTCATTGTTAAATATGTTAAATATGCTTCATTGTTCACTTCTAGAAATTATAAATTATTTAATTGAGATGTATGTTAAAAAATTTCTCTTTACTACATTTTTAAATTTTTAAGAAGTGATTAAATGCATTATGGTTCAATAGTTTTTCTTGAAATAGTGAACAAAAAGAATGCCAAAAGTTTGGATTTTGGTAACAAAGTGTTTAGTAGATCCATCTATGTTATATGTGTTATCCCTCTCAAATTTGTCTCACTAGAAATGCCAAAAATGGATTCAACCTTAAGGATGTGATTCTTTTCTAAAATAAAGTGTCATTGCCAAGAACATACTACCATCAATACTAAAGAGTTTCTATTAAAATATGTGAATTGAAACACCACATATCATGACATCAACTATTCCATAAAAGTTTGTGATATTCCCTATTATCTCAAACTCCATAAAATATACTATCTATCTTTAAAAAGGTACATACTACAATGACATCAAACATAAACCAATAACCTGTGTCTTAAGATATATTAGTGGTAGGGAAAATTATAGTGGCCCTCACCCTAGAGTAATAAGTTGAAGTAGTGTTAAAGAATTACTAATAAACTAAAAAACTTTATCCTAGGGTGGTGGGACAAATTACACAAGCCTTACAAAGCCTCTACCACTTCCTTGACATTTTTAACATTGTTCGAATTTGATAGGAGGGATTTATCTCACCTCCTCCTCATCTTAATTCTCATAGTAGATAGAATCATCCAATTTAGCATCAAGATGAAGGTAAATATCTTAATTATCGTAGAAATATATCCTCCAAGGCTTTGTGCATATACAAGTAACATTTGATAGCATGGAGGCACAACTTATTCACCAAGTTTCTAGCTTATAATTACCTTTTCTTTTGATATGTTTGAAGGAGATAGATTTAAACTTATTCACCAAGTTTATAGCTTCCAATAGAATAGTTTCCAATAACCACAAGCTTCATCTATACTTTTTCATATGATCAATGTTGATCTTGGAATCTCCTTCCACACTAAGGGATATATTGTTTAGTTTCCAAGTCATCTTGAGGCCCTGGATATCATGGCCCTAGATATCCCAATGTAGGTGTGGACCAAAGGGTGTGAATATCAACATAGGTATCTCCTTGTTTTAACCTTATTCAAAGCAACCTTGGCCAATTATGAGCCTAATCCACCTCTTCTAGTATGATCATATATTCCTCTTTACCCCAACAATCACCAAGTTCCTAAATGCACCATATTTCTTTAAAATAGTCCAAAATTTGGGATGCATATTCACATTTAAGAAATACATGATGATTGTCCAAAGACTTCCTTAAATGTGAATATGCATCCCAAATTTTGGACTATTTTAGGGCACTTTATAACAAGGTAATTTACCTAGGATAAACCTACAAAATCATGATAAAATGATAAGGATGTTAGACTCACCTAGTTAGCCTCAATTGAGATACATGTTCCTTTAAATGATTGTGGTCATCCTTTGATTACAAAACCTTCAATATATATCATTTGTATAGTCCTTGAAATTTTATTAATTTGCAACCGAGACTTTGTTATCATCTTTCTTACAAAATTGAGACTTTGTTATCATCTTTCTTACTTAACCACTATAATAGCCAAAACTTCCTTGGCCTTTGGAAGTTGAATCGTGCATATAGTTTCTCATAAAGGAAAGGAATTAAAGAAGAGATTCCTATGAATATTTTCCCAATTCAAAATTACTTTACATCTTCAACATACCTAGTTCCTAGTGTGGATTTCATATTTGTTTGGTTTAATTTTTTTGAATTATAATATAGGTGTTCTACTAAGGGGACCCATCCTTACTAAATTGTTTAGAAAACATATATAAATGAGTGTGCTAACAACCCAAGACTAGGCATAGCAGTAGAAAGCACAACATCCCATAAAGGTTTCTAAACTACCCATATGCAACTATATCAATACCCCAATACATATAGCAAGCACAAAAATCCAACACAACTAATAGAAAGCTAAAAAACAAACAAAACACCAAACCACATCAACATCTTGAGGGAGCTTTGGCACTCCCTAATGCATCGAACGTCCCACTCATAGAGGGATTTCCATTTGTCATAGGCCCTATTGTGCACACCATTCCCAAACACACTTACAAGCTCCACCAAAAGAACCTTTGGACACTTTGCATTCTCTAGTCCATGAAAGTTGACACATTTCTAGACCTCTACACATTGTATAGAACAAATGACAATTAATCCATAAACTCGGGGTAGCTAGATGCCTCACTTCGATACATCACATATGGATTTAAAAATGAGATACTTCCAACTTCCTTTACCTTCAGTCAACCACCTCTAATGGCTATCTAAAATGTGTATTAAAAGACTAAGCCAACATCTCAAATGTGGAACATTTAAACTTGCATCACACATAAATAAATCTAGTATACAACACAAGAATTCAAACTTGGGAGAAACTCTCAACTAGGCATAAAATTCTCAAAAGAGTGAGCATTGCTTCTAATGACACTAATTCATAATATATAATGGCTTTTACATAGCCTTAACATGACTTAAATTATCCAAATGCACAATTCTCTAAAATGGATCATGACCTACAACTCCTCTTGCAATGGTGGAGAATGAAGGATGAGAGCTCCATGCATGGGTTCCAAACACCACTTAAATAGTAGTCCAAAATTTTATTGCAACAATCCCAATTGACTTTGCATGCAACCTCTCTTCCAACCATAATCAACTATCTAGTTAGTCATAAGGCTTTGAATCTTTATCAACCAACCGGCTTCACAAGCTTTACTGTAAACTTACAACATGGCTCCAGTCTATTTGCAATCTATACCTCTATCAAGGACTCTCAATAACTGTATCAACCTACATACAATCAACACTTTTGCTTTCAAGATGCCACCAACTTTTCTAAGCTTTGTCTCCAAAAGACATCATTCTTTGTGGACTTCAACCATGTATGGCTCTGTCTAATACAACCTACTTTAAATGACTCCAACACTATACTAATCACATAGCTAGTTCTGTGCAACAACCAACCAATACCTATATTAAGTCTCTAAGCTCTGCCCAAGCATGTTCAACAAAGTTCAACCATGAATGGCTCTTTGCAAGCCTCCGTCACAAATCTCAAACAATTCAAATCAAGAAGAAACTAAAAGGTTCAATTCAAATCAAGTATCCACACAATATAAGCTACAAAAAAAATTATCACAATTTGAAATTATTCAAGAAGTAGCATTCAATTCTTGTAGAGAAACTAAATCTTTTAAAGAAGAAACTATCTAAGGAAATTCATTTAAATCTTATCCACACAATATAAGCTACAAAAAAATTTATCACATTTGGATTTAATTATTCAAGTAGTATTCAATTCTTGTAGATAAACTAACTCTTTTAAAGAAGAAACTACAAGGAAATTCAATTTTCTTATCCACACAATATAAGATACAAAAAAATTTATCACAATTTGAAATTATTCAAGAAGTAGCATGAACAATTCTTGTAAAGAAACTGGAACTCTTTTAAAGAAGAAACTATCTAAGGAAATTCATTTGAATCTTATCCACACAATATACTTGATCATCAATTACTGTGAAAACCTCTTGACTAACATTAGTTTGACATGACTACAAAATTGATCTACAATTTACATTATGATCAAATCTTGTAGTGGCAATCATGGAAAAATCTACTTGTAGGATACACCGCAAGAAATAATGAATGTAAATGAGAATGAAAGAATATGTACCAAAAACACAAAATATTAATGCAATATGTACTAAATAACAAAAAAGAGGATACAACTTGACGATGGCTTAAGGGGAGGTAAGAGGATGTCTTAAGGGGATACATAAGAGGATGGCTTTAGGGGATGTATAAGAGGATTAATTAAAAGGGGAGCTAGAAGAGGATGTCTTAAGGGAATACAAAAGAGGATAGCTTACTTGGAGAGATGTACACTAGTCAATTTACAAAGTATAAAATAAAACTTGATGGCTTAAGGGGAGCTAAGATGACATTTGAATTAAGGGGATGTACAAGTGGGTGTCTTTAGAGGATGGATGATAAATATTTGAGTATATATATATATATGTAATTACCTAATTTGCGTTCACTTTTAGTTGAAGACTACAAAATTGACCTCACATACTTGTATGGTGATAACTTCTATTGACAATCATGCGTGCATTTGACTACTTGTCTAGGGTACACCTGCAAAAAGTAATGTTCAAATGTACAAGTAAATTAACTATATATTTCCATGGGTCAATACAAAATTTAAGACAAGGGGAATAATATAGAAGTTGAAATGAGAATGAAAGAATTTAACTTGGGGATGTAAGAGTATTGTTTACTTACCTAAAAATTTATTCCATTGTACCATCTACATCCTCATTTTTTTGTAATGCATCTATAATTGACTCATGTTCTTCCATCGAAAGTGTCCATAACTGTTTATTAGAAGGTTTGCCTTGATATCTGACTAGTTTTATATTTGTTGCCACAATCAAATGTGAGTAGTGTATGATCTTCTTATGTGTTTCATAATCTTCAAATGCAGGCACATCATTCCTTCTTATTAGATATTTTCGTAGCCAAGTGCCAACAACAACCACAGAACCTGTTGGATACTCCATGTTATCATCATCTACTCTAGGATGTAACAACTTTTGTTTTGTCTCAACACATCGAGCCAACCAATACTCAGTTTCCTCTTCATTGCCCTCAGGTGCAATAACAGCATAAACATGTCCTACAAAAAAAATATGTAATTCAATAAAGTGTGACATGTATCTAAATCACATAAATTTGTGGATGCATACATATATAATTAATTATATACAGGATGTACAAAAAAATGACAATAAAAAAAATTGAAAACAAAAGTACCTTCTTGTACAAGGTCTGAAACACGATCATAGTCATCTGATGCAAACATTTGATTATCATCTTCAATTGTTGTTTCAAGTTGATCTTCTGTTTCTGTAGGTGTCAAGGATCTTTGTTTCCATTCTTCAACCCATTCTGTATTTTCACATGCTCCCCAATCACCTGTAATACAAAATTGACAAAAACATGCAAGCTCCCTAGTCCATATAGTCCATGTGCTTGCATTTGAACTCTTAAATGAATGCCATTTTGTTGATCCAGTTATTGTTTCACAATCAAGTCGAGTAGGAATATTCTCTTCTTCAACTAACCAAAAGAATCATCGAATTGTAGAGTTCTGACTTGATCCCGTAGATAACTTTTCATTACACCAATCCACAATTGCACGTGCATCTCTAAATTTGGATGTATCCTCAAATTTTAGTTGCTCTCTAGCAAGAGCTCTTTTCACACATGCTCCAGCTCCATCATGTTCTCCTTTACCATGTCCAGCTTCAAAAAAACTCCACATATGTTGGATATTGATTTCTTTGTGAGCCCTACATAGCCAATAAAACATTCTTGCATTTTTGAATTGCCTTGTACAATTATCTGACCATATGAAATGTTGTGTCATCTGGATTCCTCTTTCTTTTAAACTTTCATAAAATTTTGTGAAACAATATTGCACAAACTCTGAAGAGTGTAACCGGTTATCACTCAAATAGAAATGATACTCCCTCAAAAATTTTCTATTATCTTCTGTACTATCATCTGCATGTCTGTATACAATATGAACAAATATGGCCACCTGCACTGAATTATAATACTGAGATTGAATTTCCTCTTGTGGAGCAAGAGTATAGTTTTCTGCAAAGTCAACCATTGATAGGATAGTTCCAATTGGAAAAGTGTTTTTACATGAACGGAATTGTCCATCAAGCCACTGAGCATATTGGGAGTGTTTGACATATTTGGATACAATATTATCCTTAAAATCTTTGATGAATGCATGCACACAAATTTTTTCAGTGACTAACTCACAACGCTTTCCAATTTTTCCATCTTTTAAAGAATATTCAACATTTTTGAATCTTTTCACATCCACTAATTGTTGTCCAAATTCATGTGAAATATTTTCATGTATACATTCTCCTAACAATGAAAAGTTGCCACATCTATTGCATTGTCCAGAAATACATGCTTTTGAATAAAATAAGTATCCAGTAGATGTTTCACAAAACAAACCTACTACAAACTCCTTAATTGTTTGAGGTGGCATATTAATACCACATTCCTGCATAATTTCGTTAGTATGCAAAGTAGAACGTATATATCGAAAAAGATCATAATAATAACGAAATTGCACATGAGTTTTACAACAACAAGGGATTCGCTGTTTATTAATTTTCACATACCAAGGTTTACATTTCTCAAAAGATCTTCGGCTTATGGTAATATTAAAAGGTTCTAACACTAAATCATCTAAGAATTTTTTATATAATTCAGTTTGAGTCATGTCTAATAGATGTTTTGGATGAGGATCACGAATTTTAGACCCCACTCGTAATTTTAAAACATCTCTAACATTAGATGATACCCTTGTATTATCATGCCAATATTTTTCAATTAAAGATTTGATTTCACTATTTAATTTCATGTCATACCTTGGGAGTCTACCACTAAAACTCCAACATTGGTTAATTGGATCTTTTTCAATAGATTCTCTTCTCTTTGCTGCTCTTCTCAAAGTTTTAGGATTTATCTTTAGAATTTCACTTGTCTTACTTATCGTTCTTTTATTAGAAGACGATTTATTGACTAAAGCAGTTGTTATAGCTCTTCGTGCTACATTGCTATCTTTAGATCGACTCTTTTTACCAATAGAATCAATAGCATTAGCAACACTAGATAAAACTTGTTTCATTGATTCATCTTTTTTTTTAGGTTTTACAAATATGCCTAACGTTTTCATTACTTTTCGCAATTTCCACATCTTCATCAATTGCATCATAAGTTGACATTGAAATCCAAGACTTTTTCTATAAAAAAATCTTTATATAATCTATTTGCATGAGTTCTCATTTGCCTCCAAGAAATCTTACCAGGAAGATTATCTAAGACATTTCTTTCAATCTCAAATAAAACATTTTCATTTTCACTCCTAAAAGGGATATCATTCTCATTCATATCATCAATAGGTGGGTTTGAAGACATATCTGGATTTGTTTCTATAGTCGTGTTTTCCATATCATTGAAAGTTGGCTCCGAAGACACACCTGGATTTGTTTCTATAGTCGTGTGTTCTATATCATTGAAAGTTGGCTCCAAAGACACACCTGGATTTGTTTCTATAGTCCTGTTTTCCATAACATTAAAAGTTGGCTGTGAAGACATACCTGGATTTGTTTGTATAGTCGCATTTTCCATATCTTCGAAAGTTGGGTTTGAAGACATAATGCATTTGTTTCTATAAACACATTTTCTTCCAAATTCACCATTTCCGCATTTGCATCATCTACATTCATCCCATCATTTTCACTCTCTTGAATGTCTTTCTCTTCAATACTCATGGAACTAGATGCTTCAATATTCTTCATCTCTTGAATCCTTGCTCTTCTATCTCTTTGCCTTTTGGCTTCCTTCTCTCTATTTGCTTCAATTTCTTGAGGTGTCATTACCCTCCTTTGTTTTTTTCTTTGACATTGATTTGATCCCATGATTACCAAGCCCTTTTGATAAAATAACAATTGATACTTAATCCAATTTCATAATTGATGTCCTTATTTGAACTTTTGAAGTAGAATTAGATGTAGATCCTTTGTTCCATAGATTTTGAAGTAAAAGGTAGATGTAAAAACAAAAACCCTCTTGCTTTATTCCTCTTGAAAATAGCTCATGCACTTGATTTCACTTCAGAATTGTTCATATGATTGACTCCTTTCAAAATCTGAATAGAATATGACCTGTTAAGAGATTCCACAAAACAATTGTAAGTAAAAAAATGCAGAAACTGTCGCTGTCGCGCCATACGAATCAGACTTGCAAGTTGCAGAGATACAGGGAAAGTACTTTTTTCCCTAATTTGGGAAATAACGGGTATAATAGAAACGGGTACCCGTTATTGAAAATATAATGGGTAGTCGTTAAATAACGGGTACCCGTTTTATAACGGGTACCCGTTATATAACGCGTACCCGTTTTATAACGGGTACCCGTTATTTGAAATTAGAAATCTCCGCCCGCATTTTCCCTGACCTTTGCTTGGGTTTTAGGTTCGGGATAGGCATGGTTGACTGACCTTGAGCCTTGGACCTGCAAGTTTTTTTCTAAGTACAAAACAAGAAAAAACACTGAGTTTACCTGTATGGTTGAGGGCTTTTTTTTCTGAATTTTTTTACGAAATGAAAACCCATTATAGGGTACATTGTCTAGTTTTCAAATATATAATTTTTTTTGTTATTGGACATGTTCTTCTATTTATTATTTAATTTATAAGTAAACTAGTCCAAAAACTTCAAATGACAGGTGTTTGTATTTTTTTAATAACTTTTAATTTTTAATTTTTTTTTTTAAAAAAATTATATGTCATCAATTTACACATCATTCTTTACACAATAAAAAAAAAAATTTAATTTTATGATTTTTTTTGCTCAAATTATGTTGGCCGTACATGAGGGGTTTTTAAAAGTACCAATTAGGCCTAATAAAAAATTAATAAAAAAAAAATTATTTGGAAAAAAATTCTAAAAAAATATCCTCATCAAACTTCACTATACTACACATGTTTTCCCAAAAGGATTTTAAAAAATAATTTTATTTAGGTCAAATTATGTTGGCCGTACACGTGCATGGTATGGTAAAAAAAAGTGACTTTTAAATAGTGGTTTTTAGAAATGCCTATTGAAAATTAATTTGTATCATCTGGGTATTGAAAAAAATTACATATTTAGAAACTAGACTCCGAGTACTACATTTTATATTTAGTGACTTTTTTAAAGATTCCATTTCTAAGTGCTTCAAATTTTAAGGTCAAATGCGACAAATTCTGAAAATCAGGGAAAACACTTCCACTTTTTGGCCAAAAAGTGGACCCAACTTCTTGCACTGACCCCTATGTGGCTTCATCAGTGTTGTCATTGATGGCAACAAAGTCTATCCCACACATCTGCAGCACATAGTATACCTATACCAGAAGTTAGATTGAAGATTGTTTTGGTCCGGTGAACAAGAACAGGGCATGCAACAAGGTCTGACAATCAGGTCCGGATCTCTCAGATGGTGTAACTCAGCAAGTTGTGGACTTGGACAAGTCAAGAGGAGTATCATGACTACTATATTCCACATATTGAGCTTTCAGTGATAAAACATGGAAAAGATATGAGCATCTGAGTGTTGGGTTCCAGACAGGCAGAGTAGACTGAGAAAGAACTGACCGACAGAGTATCAGACTTCAATCCAGATGAGTAATTGATGTTGATAAAGCAATTTGAGGGATCATACATTGTTGGCTGACATGAGTGATGACTTCAATGTCTATGTTTTTGATACGCATCTTAAATCAAGCATGGATTCAACTGATAAATCAGTAATTTGTAAATATCTTGAGTATTCTGTTTGTCGACTAGAAAGTTGTTGAAATCATTGGTGCAGATATATATACCAGATGGATTCCAGTATGAAGGTGAGTGTGTCAACAAATATGACAAAATAAAGTGTGAAGAAAGGCAGAGATAAGTGTGGAAGTAGCAATACAAGTCCAGTATGTGACAGAGTAGCAACACTAGAGCAGAGGAAGAATGAAGTGCATTAGATCAGTGTATTGTGCCTAACCAGAACTGAACTTTAGTATTTGCAGATGCCTCTCATCAATTCAAACATCTAATTTCCTTCTGTAAGTTCTTATAGGTAGTGTGCCTCTTGTGAACAGTGTGCTTGGGTAGTGAGCCCTAATTGGCAAGTGCCATTCTTTACTCCTTTATTCTTTTAACTAAGAATACAATCTTGGGTTAGTCACCCTATGGTTTTTCCCTTAATAGGGTTTTCCACTTAAAAATCCTTGTGTTATGTGTGTTGATTTTGTTTATGTTCTCATGATCACATATTCTTATATAATTTGATGTTGCACTAATGTTAAGTTAACAAAAGAAAAGAAAGTTAAAGAAATTTTGAGATAACTAATTCACCCCACCTCTCAGTTATCTGCCTTGTTTCCAATAATTGGTATCAGAGCTAAGTTCCTCTAAACAAAGCTTAACAACTTGAGGAAGATCTAGGAATCTTAATGGATATATATGGTACAAAGGAACAACTTCAGTTTGCCCTAGATGATCTTGAACAATCACATTCTGAAGTCAATAATTTGAGAGAAAGACTCAAAGAAAATGATGATTTCATAAATGAACTAAAAGAAAAACTTAGTATCTCTAGGAAAAAGAGAAAGGAACTACTTAAAAAATTAGCCAATCAGAGTGAAGACAATGATACTAATGAAGATCTAAATGAGAAAAATAAGCTATGTGAGAAGCTATCAAAAAGGTCATTATGGTAAGGCATGAAATGGAATCAGGGGTTATGAGATTCACCCAAGAAATTGAAGAAAGAAGGAAAAGTGAAGATAATCTAAAACAATCCCTCAAGCAGAAGACAAAGGATTGCCACAAAATGGATAGAATAATCAGGCATTTTGAATCTGATCTTAAAGAAGCTAGAGACAATGAAGAACAACTTGAGTATCAGATAGACACTCTTAAACAAAATCTTCAAATAGAAAATGAATACAAAGAGAAATTCAAGATAAGCTCAACCCAATTTGAAGTTCTTCTTGAGAGCCAAAAGAGGGTAGATGATAAGTGTGGCTTGGGATATGAGAAAGGTGAAAGCTCCAGATTCGGTCAGAAGAACTTTGGATCAGGAAACCAAAGAAACAGGCCTAGAAGACCTCCGGTAAGGCAACCAAATGCTCAAAGATATCCATCCTTCAACGGATATTGCTTCAATTGCAACAATTTCAGTCATAAAGCAACTCAGTGTAGAAGAAGAATGAATTGGACTAATCCATCCTTCTCCAGACAATGTTTCAACTACAAAAGGTATGGTCACAAATCTCATGAATGCAAAATTATGCAAATAAACAATTCATTCAATGGTAGATTCTTTGCATGCAATAGAATGGGACATATGGCTAATCAATGCATATCAAGAGGATATCAATCAAATATGCAAAGAAATGTTGTCTTCTACAATTGCAATACATCCGGTCATACTGCCAAATTCTATAAAAGTAAAAATCAAGATAAAAAGGGTCCGTACAACATAATAAAAAATAAGATAAAGGCAAAGGTAAAGTAAATGTGGATGAAGTTCAAAAGGAGATGAGCAAGATTTGGGTGAAGAAGAGTACATAAGATATTGGAGATGGATCCGCACTAGAATTCGGTGCTGATATTTCTTCCAGAAACTAAACAGATGAGCTCTGGCTCAGGGGGAGTCACAAAGAAAAATAAATTCCCCCAACCAGTCAGTTGGTACCTAAACTTGGTACATGGAATGTTGTGGATTAAAGGGTTCTCAGAAAAATATCTAAATAACCCTCAGTAAAAATATGAAAGATCTGCATGGAGTTTTGCAAAAGTTTAATCATCCAAGATTGATCCGGTCCGACAGACATCTGGTAAAGCAAGATTTTCACAGACAGATCCGGTATGATTCAAAATTGAAATACTTTGATATGTGGATCCATGGCATGATTGAAGAAAAGAAGATACATTGTTGATCCTCACTGAAAATGATTCTAAGTGCAACACAGTGATTCGAGAAGATCTCTCTCAGAACAGGGCAACTAGATAACTTAAGTTGTGCATTTATTGCAAAAGAAAATTAGGGTTTGTGCAAGAATAAAAAGGGTTTTCATTCATCATTTACATAATTGCATTCGTGAAGAAGATAAGAAGAGCTCTGCAACAAAGTTTCTACAACTCTCTCAAAGGTCAACTACAAAATCCAATTCAACTAGCAATTTGTTTCGGCTCTTATTTCAAACCCTAAAGCGTAAAAAGGTACTTTCATTCTAAAAAATCTCTCTTTGAATCTTTTGCAAAATGGCTACTCCAATGGTTGTTAAGATCACTGATAGGCCATGCCCAAAATTCAAGAAACACCCCTACAAATCCCTAGAAGTTGATCCTTTAGGCACTTTCTCTAGCATTCCGCATGGGGTATTGCACGTAGAAGATGTTAGGGTCTACATCCACGCCAACATTGAGGAATTTGGAGAATCTAAGTTGATAGACATCTATCATAAATAGTTAATAGATGAAAGTTTTGAACTCAAACCTCAATACAAGGCCATCTGGGATAAACACTTTGGACATTGTATCCACTTTCCCTATTTTGCAGAAGATGATTGGGTTCAATATGTTCTTAGCAGAATGCATGATAATTTCATGTGGTTAACAAGGCCTTTCAAGATAACAAAAGATGCCATCAGGGTAGTAATTGGATTGTACTCATCTGGTGGGTTACCTGCACTCAAATATGTCAAGAACCAGACTGTAACAGAAGCTATCGGATCCAAGTTTGACAAGAGAGCAATGACCATTGATGACATCATAGATCTGGATGCCAAATTTTCCTCAATGATAATTGGGTATAAGATCTATCATTCAAGCAGGGAGAACTCTGTGTCTGGGACTGCAATATATGTAGCATATCAAATGTTGAGAGAAAATGTAGATTATGACCTATGTGATCTTCTTTTAAACCAACTGTTAGAAAACCTATAGAAGATCAAGAAGGATAAGAAGAACTCCTTCAAGTATGGTTGTTTAATACTGTGTCTATTCTTCTAGTACATGAATGAGCTGCTTGGATCAAGTGGTTGGGTATGGCAAAATGACAAACAGGTTGCCATATAGATTAGAGACTATATGTATGGACTTGGTGATGCTCAAGCCCAAAACACAGCTCTCTGGGGTTACTTCAAGAACTTTTAGAGCATGATGCAAGCCAGAGAAAAAATTCTTCAATCTATAGTTAGGAAATATAAGGATACAGTGTGCTTCATGGTTGACACTGATCAATGCCTAATGGAGGCAGTTGAGCCCAGAATAGTGTGGATAATGCCAATGGGATACGAGATCGATGAGAAAATCTTGGAGCTACACATTCAACACCTATTGAGCCAGCCTAAGGACCCTGAGGCTGAAAGGTTTGGAACCTTTCAAGAACTAAGTGTAAAAATACATGTTGAGCTAAGACAACCGGAGTAAAGAGAAAAGTTAGAAGGGAAGTTGAGGAAATTGCCAAAAGATTTGGCATATCAAAAGAGGCAGTAGATGCCAATAGAGAGAAAATGGAAAGGGTTGAAAAAGAAAAACAAGAAGCAGAGAAAGGAAGTGTCCTGGTAGAAGCCTCCTCCCATACCAGATCCTCCAAGAGCTCTGCACCTGCCACTCCTAAGAGCTCAAGAGCCACCAAACCACAAGTCAAGACATCCAGAAAGGGAGAAAAGAGAATGAAAACAAAAGCCACAAGGTCATACACAAGTCTCAAGGATGTTGAAGAAATAGAGTTTGACAAGGAAATTAAGAAAATGAAGAAGAAGAAGAAGTAAACATCTAGGGAATTCTCTGCCAGTAAAAATAAAGAAGAAAAGACAGAAGAATTTGTTGAAAAGCCCACTCTCTCCATTGATGATATCATTAAGGCAGTTACAATGGATGGGAATCTGCAACTAGTAACATAATTCTATGATGAATATAGTGATACTGACAAGAGGATCTTGGAAGAAGCTACAGTTAGGTACCTAAATATTTACAACAAAGCATTCATTGAGATTATTTCATTAATTCCTAAAAGTCTAGAGAAGGTACTTGAACTTAGAAAAGAGAATGCAAAGGCAAAAGACTTAGAGATCTGAGAACAGATTGCAATTCAGCTCTATCCTTCTATTACTCCAGAGCAAATGGACATGATCTTTAAGGACTGTAAAGATGAATTCCGGAGCAAAGCAAGAATGAATAAAATTATGCTTGGAGAAAATAACCAAGTAGCAAGAGAAACAAAAGACATCCTCTGGAATGCCTTCAAAAGATTCAATCTTCCTATTGTAGAGGAAATAGATGAAGAACCTTCCACCATGGATGTTGAAGGATTAAATGCAGCCAATGAAGAATCTTCTGACAAAAATGTAGAAGGGTCAAAAGAGATAGATGAGGAGAAGTCTAAGGACTTGGACTCCTTTATTTCAGAAGAGGAAGTTCATGAAGCAGTTAACATCTCTCCTCCAGATCCCACTATAGACATTCCAGATTCAGGAATTGAAGGAGAAGGAAGAAAAGAGGAGAAAGTGAGTCAAGGAGAGGAGGTAAAGGGAAAAGAAGAAGAACAAGCAGAGAAGATATCTGATGACAGTTCTGAGATTCCAAAAGAAAAGAAAACTTAGTCACCAGCAAGAGACACTGCAGAGGTAGTAAAGAAATTCTTGAACAAAGAAATGATGAAGATAGATAAACCTGAATTATTCCAAGGACCACTAAATTTTGACTCTCTCTCTCTCCGGTCCAGACAATGAAAATAGCATCTTTTTCTCAAGTGAAAGCAAAAGAAAAACTTCTGAAATCTCACATGGAAGACTGTGACCTATTAGAGATTGCATTCGGGATGCTAGAGAAGATCATGCCATCTTTTCAAAAGGATCCTTTAGCCTCTCCATCCGGTAACTTGAAATCTCCAGTAAATTCCATTAGTACTCATTTTGATTCTTTAGAGAAATCGGCAGAAGAAAAGGTCTGGAATGAGTTTTTGGGAAAAAGATTCACTGAACTATAGGGACTCATTGCTAATGATAGGAGGACCCTAGATATTGGGATAAAGAGCCTTGAAAATGCTCTTAAAGATGGTGGGGACATGTACAAATTTTGTCTATCTTGGCCCAAAGTGATAGAGGATATTGAGAAGGCGGCAAAAGAACAAGAAGGTAAACTATCAAGTTTATCTCAGAATTTTGATCCCCTCACTACATCCTTAATGAATCAAGAATGCCAGGCTATTGTCATTATAAATGAAATAAAGAGGCTGGACAAGGAAAAGAAGAATATAATAAACAGAATGAGTGAACTCAGAGGGATAATTATCCCTAAGTTAGAGGCAATGCATGAGGCCTTGACAGATGCTCAGACCACAACCTGGACCAGTGATCCAGCAGATCTAAGAAGGGTAGAAGCATATACATTTTTGTTGAGTGGTCACATCTCCATTTTGGACAGGATGAAGCAGAGCTGGGCCATAGAGTTTATATAGTTGAAGGCCACTTTTGCGGATATACTTAAATATATGTAAGTATAACATGTATATATACTTATGCGGCCATGTATAGGTTAATTTTTGCAAATTTTGATGTGCAGATTCTGCCCTTTGCCATTGATGTCAAAAGGGGCAATGAGGAGTAGTGAAAAATTTAGAATCCCACTAAGGGGGAGCTCCAGTAAAATAGTGCATAAGAAAGAGCATCAGCCAAGGGGGAGTTTGCTACGACACTTAGTCATTTTTCACTAAGTGTTGCCATCAATGCCAAAGGGGGAGATTGTTGGCAAGAGACACTGTGTGGCTTCATGAGTGTTGTCATTGATGGCAAAAAAGTCTATCCCACACATCCGCAGCACATAGTATTCCTATACCGGAAGTCAGATTGAAGATTGTTTTAGTCTAGTGAACAAGAACAAAGCATGCAACAAGGTCTGACAATCAGGTCTAGATCTCTTAGATGGTGTAACTCAAGAAGTTGCAGAATTGGACAAGTCAAGAGGAGTATCATGACTACTATATTCCAGAGATTGAGCTTCCAGTGATAATACATGGAAAAGATATGAGCATCTAAGTGTTGGGTTCTAGACAGGCAGAGCAGACTGAGAAAGAACTGACTGGCAGAGTATCAGACTTCAATCTAGATGAGTAATTAATGTTGATAAAGTAATTTGAGGGATCATACATTGTTGGCTGACATGATTGATGACTTCAATGCCTATGTTTTTGATACGCATCTTAAATCAAGCATGGATTCAACCAACAGATCAATAATTTGTAAATATCTTGAGTATTCTGGTTGCTGACTAAAAAGTTTTTGATATCATTGGTGTGGATATATATACCAGATGGATTCCAGTATGAAGGTGAGTGTGTCAACAAATATGACAAAATAAAGTGTGAAGAAAGGCAGAGATAAGTGTGGAAGTAGCAATACAAGTCCGGTATGTGAAAGAGCAGCAGCACTAGAGCAAAGGAAGAATGAAATGCATCAGATCAGTATATTGTGCCTAACTGGAACTAAACTTTAGCATTTACAGATGCCTCTCATCAGTTCAAACATCTAATTTCCTTCTGTAAGTTCTTGTAGGCAGTGTGCCTCTTGTGAGCAGTGTGCTCGGGTAGTGAGCCCTAATTGGCAAGTGCCATTTTGTACTCCTTTATTCGTTTAACTGAGAATACAATCTTGGGTTAGTCACCTTGTGGTTTTTCCCTTAACAGGGTTTTCCACATAAAAATACTTGTGTTATGTGTGTTGATTTTGTTTCTGTTCTTATGATCACATATGCTTATATAATTTGATGTTGTACTGATGTTAAGTTAACAAAAGAAAATAAAGTTAAAGAAATTTTGAGATAACTGATTCACCCCCCCTCTTAGTTATCTACCTTGTTTCCAACAATGCAAACTTTCTAAAAATAGCAGGTTGCTATTTTTAACAGTTTGGAAAAACTAAAAGTTCTACATCATTATTCAAGCAATTATGGAACCAGAACCACAAATTTGAAAAGAAATAGAAAGAACATCAACAATTTTGAAACACATCTTTTTTTGGGTGATGCAATATTTCCCTTACACCACTGGATGTTACTGTATCAGACACCTAGGGTAATTTGAGAAGTGACCCTATCATGTCTCAGGTGTTTGTGTGAGGAAAACCCAAATGGTCAACCTCTGCCTTAGACAACCAAGAAGAATCTTCAACATGCCTTCCTTTCCATTTCACCAGATATTCTTCATATTGCGTGTTCTGAGTACTTATTCCCACATGGCTATCCAAGATCTCTTCTATCTCCTCTATTGAAGTAGATGCCAGAATACTCCACTGTTCTTCTATTGGTCCACCTCTATTCCACCTTCATGATATTTTGATAAATCAGCAATGTTGAAAATAGGGGAAATGTTGATCTCACTTGGCAGCTCCACCTCATATGCATTTCCTAAATCATGTTCCTTCAAAATTTTGCATGGTCCAAATTTCTCCATTTTCATCTTATTGTATGTTCCAATCGGGAACCTTTCTTTTCTCAAGTGAGCCATGACTTCATCTCCTACCTGGAATTCCTTATATCTCCTCTTCTGATCTGCCTTAGCCTTGTATTGAATATTCATCTTATTAATGTGCTTTTTCACCTCTTCATGCAAATTCTTCATGTGTTCTACAAAGTCTTCAGCCTCGGCACTTGTCTTTTCTCCTTTGTCCAGATTCCTTAACTCTGAAGAATTTCTTAGACTATTGTCAGATACAATCTAGAAAGGTGATTTACCAACACTCCTATTAACAGAATTGTTGTAAGTAAATTCTGCCTGTGGTAAAATCAAATCCCATTCCTTGGGATTATCTCCTACTAAGCATCATAGCAGGTTACCCAAACTCCTATTCACCACTTTCATCTGTCCATTAGTCTGTGGATGGTGTGCAGAACTGAACTTCAAATTTATCTTCAACTTCTTCCATAATGTCCTCTAGAAATAACCAACAAACTTGGTATCTTGATCTAAAACTATGCTCTTTGGTAGACCATGTAATCTCACCACCTCTCTGAAAAATAATTTAGCAATATGGACAGCATCGTTAGTCTTCTTGCAAGGAATGAAATGTGCTATCTTCAAGAATCTACCCACCACCACAAAAATGGAATCATGTCCTCTCTGTGTCTTTGGTAAAGCAAGAATAAAATCCATACTAATATCATCCCACGGCTTCTATGGTACAGGTAGTGGCTGATATAGACCTGTATTCTGACTTGCTCCTTTCACCATTTGACATACTCTGCAACTCTGCACAAATTTCCTAACATCCCGCTGCAATTGTGGCCAATAATAATTTTTACCAACAATAGCAATGGTCTTATCTCGACCAAAGTGTCCAACCAATCCTCCACTATGCTTCTCCTTAATCAGGTTCTCTCTCATGAAACTCCTCAGAATGCACAACTAGCTTCCTCTAAACAACATGCCATCTTGGATTATGAAATCCAACCATTTTGTCTTCTCCAAAGTAACAGGTTCCAAACAAGCTTTCCAAGCCTCTGCAAAATCTAGATCTTCAGGATACAAACTTTTGAGCTTATCAAACCCAACAACCTCTATCTTCATTTCTATCAACAAATTTTAGATTCTGTTCAAGGCATCTGTAACTCTTTTGGACTTCCCACTCCTGTGCTTCAAAACAAAAGTATAGCTCTGCAAAAACTCAGCCCATTTTAAGTGCCTTTGATTTAACTTTCCTTGACTATTAAGTTGATGATCATTATATAAAACAAACTCCTTTGGTAACAAATAATGTCTCCATTTCTTCAAAGCCTAAACTATTGCATAAAACTCCTGATCATAAACATAATACTTTTTCTTGGCATCATTAAGCTTCTCACTAAAATAGGCAATGGGCTTACCTTCTTGGCTCAAAACAGCTCCTATACCACTACCACTAGCATCACAATCTATCTGAAATACCTTATTGAAATATGGAAGTGCCAAAACAGGTTGTTCTATGACTTTCTGCTTCAATGTATCAAAGCTCTTGTCTACATCCTTCTAAACTCTTTTCTATCCCCTCTCATTGTCTTAGTTAGGGTACACAAATGCTACTAAAATTCTTGATAAATTTTCTGTAAAAACTTGCCAAACAATGAAAAGATCTTACCTCGGAAGCACTCCTCAGCCTAGGCCATTCAATGATAGCCCTCACCTTCTCTGGGTCCATCTTAAGACCTTCCTCTGAGACAACAAATCCCAGGTATACCAACTCCTTCTTTGCAAAACTACATTTCTTCAGATTAATCAACAATTTCTCCTCCCTCAGCTTCTCTAAAACTCTTCTGATATGCATCAAATGCTCATCCCAAGTCTTACTGAAAATCAAAATATCATCTAAATAAACAATAACAAAACTTCCCAAAAATTCTTTCAGTACCTCGTTCATGAGCCGCATGAATGTGCTCGGTGCATTGGTTAGCCCAAATAGCATGACTAACCACTCATACAAACCTTCCTTTGTCTTGAAGGTCGTCTTCCACTCATCTCCTTCTTAGATACAGATCTGGTGATACCCACTCTTCAGGTCAATCTTCATGAAGTACTTGGCTCCACTCAAACAGTCCATTATGTCATCCATTCTAGGCAATGGAAATCTGTACTTGATTGTGATCTTATCGATGGATTGAGAGTCTGTACACATTCTCCACTCTCCATCTTTCTTTGGTGCTAGTACTGTAGGTACCGCACATGGACTTAGGCTCTCTCTTATCAATCCCTTCCTCAACAACTCCTAAACTTGTCTGTTCAACTATTCACTATCTGCTAGAGTCATTATATGGGCAGCCTTATTCGGCAAACTAGCTCCTGGTATCAAATCTGTTTGATGACTTATCTTCCTCACTAGTGGTAAACCCTCTGGTACATTATCAAAGATAATGTCCTGAAATTCTTCCAACGTAACTAAAACTTCTACTGGTACATCTTCACATTTTTCTTGACTAATCTTAGGAATCAATGCAAAATAATGATGCTCATGCTTCATACCCTCCAAAAATTTTCTACTATCTACCAAGAAAATTCTTGCAGTACTACATACCTTTTCTTCCTCATCTTTCAAGGGCTTCAATTTATAATAAACTCCATCTTTTGTTAGGGAATATGTGTTTGCACGGCCATCATGGACAGTGCTTCTATCATACTGCCACGACCTCCCCAACAACATATGACATGCGTCCATTGGTATGATATCACACAACACCTCATCATGGTAGTCTCCAATCTTGAACTTCACTAAACACTGCTCATTGACCAAAGCTCTATGGTCCTTCTGCAACCATGCAATCCGATATGGATGTGGATGCTTTCTTCTTGTCAACTTCAACCTGTCAACCATCTCCTCTGAAACTAGATTATCAGTGCTTCCACTGTCAATAATAATATCACAAAACTTACCTTCACATTTGCACCTTGTGTGAAATAAGCTCTTCCTCTGATTTGGTTCTTTCTCCTCATTCAACAAGGTTCTTCTGACCACTAGGGTTTCTCCCCTTTCAGCATCTTCAGAATGCTCAGACTGCGCATCTTCATCTACATGTGCAACTCATGCATTACTTTTAGGTCTTCTATTCATCCTTCCTTGATGTTGTGGACACTCGTATGCTCGATGCCCTTCTTCTCCACATTGGAAACAAGTTCCTCTGAAACCTCCTCTTCTAGGTCCTTGCCCAGGTCTACCTCTTCCTCTTCCTCTTTGCTCACCATTGTTCTGGTCACGAGGGCGGTAGGCATTATCTCCTCTTTGAATTCGAATGGTGTCAGCTTCTTCACTTTTCTTTGAATCTTCATTTCACCCCCCATAGGGTCTTCCACCAGTCCTTCCGCTTTGACCTTTTCCCCTTTGCTTGCTGTCAAATCTTTTATTTAGCTTCTCTTCCACCTTTAGGTAAAACTAGTATGCATCTTCTATGGTGGTCATTCTGACTAAGCTCAACTCCTCTTGAATACTTGGCCTCAACCCATTAATGTAATGGGCTGCCTTCTCCTTGTTGGGCTCTTCATGACCTGTCCTAATAGTAAATTTATAAAATTCCTCTGTATACTCCTTAACAGACTTGTTGCCTTGCTTCAATCCTTGCAGCTTCTTCAACAACTCCATCTCATAGTCCACATGAATGAACTGCTTCTTCAGTTTCTCCACCATTCGATCCCATCTGGTGATCTTTCCTTTTCCTCTTCTATTCCTCTCTAATTGGACCTCCTTCCACCTATTGGAGTTCTTCTGAATCAGCAGTGGGTTTGTCAGTTCCAATGCACAGGCAGATTCGGCCAACTAATATAGGAGGTTGCGTGAGTTGCCTCCCCTTCACTTCTAGTTCTGCTGCACCAAGGGGGATATCCCTATAGGTAATGACAGAAATATTTAGCTTTACAAGAATAGGCAGAATACTCTCACGTATGGACCAAGGTTTGAATGATAGATCACAAGTTTGCCAACACTCTTGGACATATCTAACTGGTTGAGAATGAGAGTATGCAGGGGTCCTAATCCTACTCCTACAACTAACAGGTTGGAAAAATGGAATGATTTGTATTAATGTTTTGATGCAAGACAGGGGGTTTTGGATCATAACTACTAATCCAGAAGCAGACCGGTGCCTATCTCAGGGCAAGGAGTCAACTAGATGTATACAAGAGAATGGATTGCAACTGGAATTCAAGTTTCAAGGGGTCAGGACTGGTATTTGCCTTACAAACACCACCCAAGACTGAGTATTTAGCTACCTCTACTTACAGATATCCCAGCTACCATACATTCTTCTCCATACTTAACCTAAAATAATTTAATCCATTCCTTGAATGGAAGTCAAAATATTATGCATGCAATACATAAATCTGTATTCCAAAATCTGAGAAACCCTTAGCAACCAGATTCAAAAGAAGCTAATGCATACAACAAATGGAGACAAATAGATAAACACATGCAATGAAGCATTTTTCATATAAATATGACATGAAACTGAACATATGTGCAAGGTGCATTCAGATGCAACTCATAAACTCCAAAAGAGATAAAATAGCCAAGAAAATGCTCTTACTTTCGTTATTTTTCCCCCAAAAATGCCCAAGTCTTCAACAACAACCAATGAGTAACACAGTTTGCATTTTATAACAAGACTGTGTACTCAGCAATAATTACATGACAATTCAAAAATTTTGCTAGATACAGTGCACCCAAAAATGGTGCCCAAAACATTAAAAGCACAAATAGAACAGGAGGGAGAAACAGGTGAGCTCAGGAGATGTGTTATCGCTCGCAGATTTTCCTCATAAATCTGGTAGGTTGCTATCAACAATCGACCCATACCACTGTGATTTCACCATTAATGGCCAAACCTACCACAGCCTTTGGAAGCGTAGCTAACTACATACTTCTAAAATTTTTCACTTGAAAACGGCCGCAGATACAAAGAAAACCTTTGCTGCTGAGAGTTTAAAAGATGGCCGTCGATTTTCCCTCCTTCCCCTGAGATCCGTGGCTCAAAATCATGTTGACTATTCATCAACCAATGGAAATATGCCACACAGATGCCCTTTGCTTCACTGACTTTTCCCATCGCTGACCCTCATTTTGCCTTGTCTGCCACTTTTGCCTCTTTTCGCCTTGTATATGCATATTCAAATGCATATACAATTGCCCACTTTCTTGCCTTTCAAATCCTTTGTATATGCCAATGCATATACATACAACTATTTAATGTACAAGGCGGACCCCAAATCTATATAGAACAAATCAAAATTCTACTTGGGTCCATCTTGTATCACCTTTTGCATCTTTCCATTTTGTATATTGCATACATACAATACAACATACATGCCACGGATTTCAAATTTTATGAAACAGATTGGGACAGTTTTCAAATCCGGGCCTTGTATCTCAATCTTTTGTATATTGGCATATACAATGCCATATACATGCAAGCCGCGGACGTCAGGGCTGAATTCGCCAAATTTGACTATTAAATTAGGTCCGGCTTGTATATATTCTTTTGTATGTTCACCTTGTATATCGCATATGCAATGCAAACATACAAATAAAAACATGCATTCATCTGGACTCCAACCTTTATCAACTACATTGCATACCTTTTCAGGTCTGGCCAATGCATCTCAGAAATGTATATCGCACTTGCATATTTTGATATACATTCTGCTTTGTACGCCAAACACATACAAACTTCTTTGTATGCTAGCGGGCCCCACCAAATGTATATTGGCCTTATATGTGCATCGGCCAAGGGGAGACTTCAATTTGAACTGCCGATGGGTATTGTCATGCCAATGACCCTCTGTCACTGTAGTGAATGTATGTCGGCCTCCTTTGTATGTTGACTTTGTATGTGCATATACATTTACCTTTGTATCTTTGCAATGTACATTGTCCCTTGCATATTTTGCTTGTATGCCACCAATGCATCTTTTCCTTTGCATGTTTCCATTGTATCTAGCCATTGTATATCTAAACATACAACACAAATATACATGCAAACCCTCACATACAAGTAGAGAATATTCCCAGAATCTGCAACATACAAGCAACCATTTTTGCACCTTTTGAAGCCGATTGAACATACAAACCACCTTGTATGCCCGAATGTACATTCAGACCTACATGTATATACAAGTGGCCTTGTATATACAAAGGCGCATGCAAAAAACTATTTTTTGCACATTTCAACTGCAAAGGCCAAAAGACTTAGAATTTTTTGATTTTTTGGGATGGGGCCTGTAGATTTAAATGCCCAAAACTTGAATGTTTATGCAGGCACTACCACTGGCTCTATTTGGGGATGCATGCCTCTTGTAGGCATGGTGAGAACTTCAGAACTCTGGGATGTAGACAAGTCCCTATCCATTGGGCAACAGAGTCAAACATTGCACCAACCTACATCACAAATACATTATTGAAACATACTTGGTGGCCCAAGGCCACCAAAAACGAAGAACCAGTATTTCCCTTTGTCAAATACCCTATTTTCATCCACATTCACTGGATCAAGCCTGAAGATGCTGCCATTTTCTGGCCACAAACAAACCTTGTCATTTGCATATTCAAACATCTCATTTATCTTGCTTTTGTCAACCCTATGCAAACAACCATCAGCATCAAGCAACATGTGAATGTCATATTCATTAAACAATGCATTCTCATATGATATACAACACTTATTATCATTTGCAGCAACAATATGCATTGTAAAATGATCTCCCAGCTAGACCGAAGACTGAAAGCACTCACAGTCCACCATACAACTAGGATCATCAGGCCACATTTCATCATAAGCTGGCATATCAAAGAAAAAGATTTCACATTCACACTTGTGCACTTCATGTAAAGAATCATCAACAGCACCATACTAGAATGGCTCATATTCTGGCACCTCTCTATAATAACCTTCATGATGTATGTTGGTTTCTCTTTCATCAGGATGAAATTTAGAATCCTTATCAATACCAATGCTTTGATTTTCACCATACTCAAACAGATCCTCCTCAGCATATGTATCAAAAAGGGTTGAACCAAGTGTTACAATTTCATTACAGTATGCCACTGGTTCATGGGCAGCCAAACATGCATTTTCATTACCAATGAATTCCTTGTGTGGAGTATCAGCTTGTGTGTCACAAACAAAACCATAATCAAATATAGAACAATCAAGCTTAGTACTATTACTTGTTTCAATGTCTGATTGTTCTTCACCATCTCCATGTGTCTGAATAAAAGGCAATAATTCAAACATGGAATTGCTCCTCTATTTGCTTATTTCATCTCTATCTTGTGCACAATACTCACAATCATCTCCACAAACCCACCCAATCAAGCACTCATTGTTGTCCATAACCTCATCATTGTTTTTAGAACCAGATACCTGAACCTTGAAATGGGAGTCATCATTGATCCTCTCTTTGGCATCCTCAACTGGTGAGCAATCCAGTTGAGCATTATTATCAGCATTATGTTCAAAAATAACAGCATTGTCAACTGCAATCTTTTCATTTTCACATGTATCTTCAAATGATGCCATGATCACTTGGTCATTTGCAACCACACAACTGCTACTCATGCCAAAGCCTGTGGAGAGGGAATTCTACATTTACTCATTCTTCATTTTTTCTATATTTTCTAAAAATTTGTATGCCATCTGCACACTTGTTATCTTGAATTCCCTTAACAATGCACTAGAGCCCTTCTCAAAAGCTTCAAAATATATGCTAATGCAGGCTGGAGTATCAGGTCTGAAGTCTTCAGGGATTTGTAAAAGGGCTACTGCAAATCTATGACTAAAATCAATACTAGGCTCTTTATCTTGTCTTCTAATTTCCATTAATCTTGCAACAAGATCAGTAGGTTCTCTTACAAATTCCTTTCTAAAATAGTCAACAAGTTCATCCCAACAGGCAAAGTATCTCTTTGGAAAGCTCAAATACCAATCTCTAGCTCTAGCATCGAAGGATCTAACAAAAAACCTCATCCACATATGCTCATCTCTAAATGAATGTTTCTCCATGAAGCAGTGAAAGTTTTGGATATGTGCACCCCCATTACACACACTGTGTCCACTAAATCTAGGCACCTGATTATAAATCTGGGTAGGCATACTTTCAATTTCATAATCAACCCATGACAAATCTAATTGGTCATATAAAGGATCAAAAGGGCTGACAAGAGGTTTAGCCTTCTGACTGGCAGACACAACAGGGTTATTATTTAACTAAGCCTACTGAGCCTCTAAGGATATCAACCTATTCTTTATCTCTTCAATTTTTTTACACAACATTTCATCCCCCTCCTAGCTGAGTATGGGTGAATACATGTTTGGATTCATATAAGTTTTACTTTCAGACATCTTATGTCTTCCTAAGACCTAAGGCTTCCCCCTGGCATCTAACTTATGCAATAGAACAATAAATACAAGCAAGAAAAAACCATGTACCTTTTCTCATCCAGATGTTGAAGTCTTGAACAGAAAATCTTTTATTACAACAACATACATCAACCTTTCATGTGCACTAAAATCATTTTTGCAGAGTCCCCACCTTTCCAACGAGGACACAATTTTCAAACAACTAAAAGCTCATCAAAGAACAAATATTTTTCTAAGTTCATACCACCACCAGAGTACCATCATTCACATGAAAGATCAAGAAATCAATCCCCAGCAGAGTTGCCATCTGTTGGTGACTCAGATGGGCACAAATTCACTCTTTCTCTTCACTCCCCAACGGAGTTGCCATCTGTTGCAGTTCTTTCAAATCAGCAATGGGTTTGCTAGTTCCAATGCACAGGCAGATTCGGCCAACTAATACAAGAGGTTGCATCAACTGCCTCCCCTTCCCTCCTATTTTGCATGTGCTTTTAATGTTTTGGGCACAATTTTTGGGTGCGCTGTATCTGGCAGAATTTTTGAATTGCCATGTAATTATTGCTAAGTACACAGTCTTGTTATAAAATGCAAACTATGTTACTCATTGGTTGTTGTTGAAGACTTAGGCATTTTTGGGGGGAAAATAACGAAAGACAGAGCATTTTCTTGGCTATTTTATCTCTTTTGGAGTTTATGAGTTACATCTAAATGCACCTTGCACATATGTTCAATTTCATGCCATATTTATATTAAAAATGCTTCATTGCATGTGTTTATCTGTCTATCTCCATTTTTTGTATGCATTAGCTTCTTTTGAGTCTGGTTGCTAAAGGTTTCTCAGATTCTAGAATACAGATTTATGTATTGCATGCTTAATCTTTTGACTTCCATTCAAGGAATGGATTAAATTGTTTTAGGTTAAGTATGGAGAAGAGTGTATGGTAGCTGGGATATCTATAAGTAGAGGTAGCTAAATACTCAGTCTTGGGTGGTGTTTGTAAGGAAAATACCAGGCCTGACCCCTTGAAACTTGAATGCCAGTTGCAAGCCATTCTCTTGTATATGTTTAGTTGACTCCTTACCCTGAGATAGGCACTAGTCTACTTCTGGATTAGTAGTTATGATGCAAAACCCCCCTGTCTTGCATCCAAACATTAATACAAATCATTCCATTTTTCCAACCTATTAGTTGTAGGAGTAGGATTAGGACCCCTGTATACTCTCATTCTCAACCAGTTAGATATGTCCAAGAGTGTTGCCAAACTTGTGATCTATCATTCAAACCTTGGTCCATACATGAGAGTATTCTGCCTGTTGTTGTAAAGCTAAATCTTTCTATCATTAGGTGAGTCAAAGATAAATCTTTAGCTATAGGGATACCCCCCTTGGTGCGGCAGAACCAGAAGTGAAGGGGAGGCAGCTCACGCAACCTCCTGTATTAGTTGGCCGAATCTACCTGTGCATTGGAATCGACAAACCCACTACTGATTTAGAAGAACTCCAACACCACCAAATATTGGCATGGCCCTTCAATTTTGTTTTTGCAAACTTGACTTGATCTGGGTCTTCCATATCTTCATACTCAAAATACTCCTCCATGTCATTGATCCAATCAAAAAGTTTTCTGGATTCAAATCTCTAGAATATGTAGAAAATTTGATCCTAGGCCTCTTTCCAATCTTAGAAATGGCCCTCAACAACCTAAATTCTATAAGATCTCCTGCAGCTTCTTGTTCTTCCTCAGATAGCTCTTCTTTAGCTTCATCTTCGCTTTCTTCTCTTGTTCTTGGATCAAACCCTCTTCATAGCTCCTCTTGCAATGCATTGATTTGCCTTTGTAGGGCTATAAAACCCTCTTCCACCAAAGCATTCCTCCCAATATGATTTCTTCATGGAGGCATCTTGATCTCTGTAGAAAACCAACAACCTCAGGTCCTGGTGTAAACTACCTCACGATCGGTAATCTTTCTACACTCAGGAACCTGGCTCTAATACCACTTGATGAAGGGAGTAAATCATAAAACACACAACAATAGAAATTACACACAAAAAATAGAACTTTCTTTATTGATTTAGACAACTTATTACATAACAGAAGCTCAAATACAATTAGAGGAATCAACCCTCCATAGGTTGCAACACATTACAGCTTCCTCTTCCCAAACTCTAGAATCATTTGCCTTTTGTAACCCCAAATTAGCTAGGGTTTCTATTTTCCAGCCTATTCTTGGCTTTAAACTTTCCCCCTTAACTCTACTACTTTCCAAGGTTCCCAAAAATGGTTATTAATAGCCTTTTTAGCGGCCAACAACCTAATTTTGAAATTTGCTTCTCCCTCCAAAAATAGGTCAACTTCTGGGAGCCATAACTTTTGATCTGGGTGTTCGATTGACGAACCATTTTGTGCGTCGGAAAGCTCGTGGAGTGTTCTACGCACTAAAAACTTGCTCTACTAGTTCTAACCATTTTTGGGCCTATACAAGGCTGTTTAGTGCCTCGAACCTAAGTTTGAATAATTTTTAGGTATTTTTCAGGAAACGGAAACTTTAATATCTTTCAGCTCACAAATGATCTTTGCGTGATTCCTTTGCCAAAGGTCTTATTTTTCAGTTATGAAACTTCCTGTAAAATTTCACTTCATTTCGTGCCCAAATGCAAACTTTCTAAAAATAGTAGGTTGCTATTTTTAGTAGTTTGGAAAAACTGAAAGTTCTACATCATTATTCAAGCGATTATGGAACTAGAACCACAAATTTTGAAAAGAAATGGAAAGAACATCAACAATTTTGAAACAGATCTTTTTTTGGGTGATGCAAGATTGCCCTTACACCACTGGATGCTTCTGCATCAGAAGCAGTCCCCTAGGATGTGGTACTTGAAGTTTGATGTCTCTGTGTTGTTGATTAGATATCTGAGATCGAAATCAGATCATTGTGTGTACTAAAAATTTGACATTGATCGCATTCTCATTATTGCATTGTATGTTGATGATATGTTGATTGGGAATGGTAAGAATATGATTTCTAATTTGAAGTCTCAGTTGTTAGCACAGTTTGAGATGAAAAATATTAGGGCAGCCAGGTACATTCTGGGAATGGAAATCAAAAGAGATAAAGCTAACAGAAAACTTTGGTTAACCTAGAGTAAGTATGTGAAGACCGTGTTGGATAGGTTCAGCATGGTAGATTGTAGACCATTGTGTGTTCCCATTTCTTTGGGGACAAACTTGTCTATTAATGATTATCTAAAATCTCCTAGTGAGGTGGAGGACATGAGCAGAGTACCTTATGCTAGTGCTGCTAGCAGTTTGATGTATGCTATGGTCTGCACAAGACCAGACATTGCCCAAGCAGTGGGAGTCTTTAGTCGATTTATGGATAATCCTGGATGGGTACATTTGGATGCAGTTAAGTGAGTGTTCGGATATCTATGGGGTACTTCTGAGTATTCCATATGCTATCATGGTAATGCTACAGGACCTTTACATTCAGTTTGTATTCATGGATTTGTGGATTCTGATTGGGCAGGTGACATTGACAAGAGGAGATCCACCAGTGCCTATGTGTTCACTATGTTTGGTGGTGCAATTAGTTGGATGAGTAAGCGACAACCTGTGGTTGCTTTGTCCATGATAGAAGCTAAGTACATAGTAGAAACTCATGCTTGCAAGGAAGACATTTGGCTTAAGAGATTGTGTTTAGATATTGGTGTTGATACAGTACAGATTACGATTTGTTGTGACAGTTAGAGTGAGATTTGCCTTGCGAAAAATCTAACTTTCCATGCCAGAACAAAGCATATTGATGTACAGTTTCACTTCATGCAAGACATGGTAGAGGGTGGGAAGATAAATTTGGAGAACGTAGATACTTTGAAGAATGTTGCAGATGCATTGATGAAGCCATTGGGCACAGAGAAGTTCAGATGGTTTTGGAAGCCTATGGGCCTCTCAGCCTATAGCAATTAAATCTTGTTATTTCTATTGGCTCTTACAAGGTGCTCGACAAGTGGGAGAATGTTTGGAATTGAAGTGTCTCAACCTTGGAAATTACTTGTATTATTTCATTATATTTATTTATTTATTGCCTATTGTATAATTAGGATGCAAATCCTATGTTGTCATCTTGTGTGAGTTGGCATGGTGATGTGTCATCCTACATGGCATATGACCACATGTAAATTTGTCCTCACATGAGGAGATAGGAATCCCACTTAGTGGTAGGAGTATTTTGCCATGTGTCAGCATCTTGGAATGTGTGTAAGGGAATATTGACCAAAACAGTCATGACAGATTCCTATGACAAAGTGATGACATGTAAGAGTCAGAAATAGAAGAATCTATGGCAGGTATGGACATGTGTTGAGAAGCATCTTTGAAAAAGGCATCTTTAGGCGGCCCAAGGTGGACTATGACATGTTGTAAGAGAATATGCTATTTATAGCCTATGTATGATAGATTCTCTTACATCTATAAGTTATGACAGCAATGACAGATTCTATGACAGTTGTAAGAGTATCTATCATTACCTATTTTAGAAATAGGCGACCTCCTTGGGATGAGGTGACTTGACAAGTGTTAGGAACATCCTACAGTGTTGGACAAGTGTCCATAGGTGTGGGTTTTGGGCCATGAGGCCATGTTGGATGCCCATCTCAATGTGGAGCCATTTTTTCCTTGTATTTTCTTTATAAATAGGTGCTTTGGAGAGGTGATGCTATATGTGTGATTGACAGGTACTGTTATGCTACTGGATCATCTCCAGATATGAGTGTCGAAAACTTCTCCAAGAGCATTGGCTCTACGACTGTATTGTAACCTTCATTGTTTATGGAATACATTTGAGTTGTGTTTTGGAGTGTGGAGTTTTTCACCCGTAAGGGTTTTCCCCACGTATATCTTATGTCTCTTTTCTTCTGTCTTACATTCTTGTGTATGTGTTTGCTGCAATATCTTTGTTAGTGGGTTAACATAATCTGTAATTGTAAAGATAAAATTGAATTTGCACTCTCCTCCCCTCATTAGATTAGTGTAGGAAGTGATTTCTGTACACCTAGCTTCCTTTCAGTATGTTGCGGGTGTGATTTCGATATTGTATTATAGCATTTACAGTGGTATTAAGTTGCAAGGATTGTTGGTTGTAATTGGTTTGATTTACTGGATAATAATATTGGACTCTCTATTGGTGGATGTAGCCTGGGTTTGGGTAAACCACGTTAAAACTTGTCTCTCGCTATTATTATTTCTGTGTATTTTCATTCCACTGTTTCATCTTTATTTGCATTTAATTGATATATTCTACATGCAATCACTAACAAGTGGTATCAGAGTGGGTTGTGTTCGATTATTGTCTGCGGGAAGGTCTCATGGTTGAGTGGGAGCAATGGCGGACGAGGGTAAATTGAAGGTAGATAAATTCAATGGATAGAACTATCAATTATGAAAGATGCAAATGGAGGATTATCTCTATTAGAAGGATTTATGGAGGTTGTTGGAAGGAATAGCCAAGAAATCGGTAGCAATGACTAATGAGGATTGTAATCTTCTGGATAGAAAGGCACTGGGAACCATTCGATTGTGCTTGGCACCATCTTTGGCGTTCAATATAACAAAAGCAATGACAACAAGTGAACTAATAAAAGCTTTGGCTAAATTGTATGAAAAACCCTCAGCCTCAAATAAGGTATTTCTCATGAAGCATTTGTTTAATCTAAAAATTATTGTTGGTGGATCTATGACAGATCATTAAAATGAGTTTAATATGATTACTAGTCAGTTAACTTCTGTAAAAGTGAAATTTGATGAAGAGATGAGGGCTCTCTTGGTTTTATATTCTTTGCCAAAAAGATGGAATAGCTTGGTAATGGCTGTAAGTAACTCTGTCTCTGGTTCAAACACTTTGAAATTTGATGATGTTGTTGGTGTTATCCTTAGTGAGGAAATGCGACGAAAAAGCTCAGGAGGGTCCACATCAAGTAGTGTTTTGAATGTAGAAAGCAGGGGCAGATCAAAGGAGAGAGGAAAAGGTTCTGGAGGTCATGGGAAGTCATGAGGAAAATCAAAGGACAAGAGGTCCCAATCTAGAGGATAGAAGGATTGCTAGTACTATGGGAAACTAGGTCATCTAAAGAAAGATTGCTAGTCTCAGAAGAATAAAGTAGGAGACCAAAAAGAAGCCAATAAGGAGGCCAATGTGGTAAGTAATAAATCTAAAGATGATGCTTTGATTATTTCCCTAGATAATGCTGATGATTCATGGGTTTTAGATTCAAGGGCCTCATTTCATGCTACGCCCCATAGAAGTTATTTTCTTGATTATGTCCAAGGGGATTTTGGGCTAGTTTATTTGGGAGATAACAAACCCTGTCATATTGTTGGAAAGGGAAGAATCAAGATTAAGTTGTAGAATGGGAATCATTGACTACTACAAGAGGTAAGGCACGTTCCAAGGCTGAGTAGGAATTTAATTTCAGTAGGACAGTTAGTTGATGAAGGTTGCATTGTTACATTTACTAATAAAAATTGGAAGGTTTCAAAAGGTGCCTTAATAGTAGCAAAAGGTGTGAAAGTAGGCACCTTATATCTATGTACAGGTCATACTATTCCTTCTACTTTACCTGTTGCAGAGAAAAAACAAACAGGTTTAGGAACAGTTGTGTTGGCAAGAGACACTATATGTATTCATGGTTGTTGTCATTGATGGCAACAAAGGTCATCCCACATATCCGCAAGTCATGGTGTGTCTCTATCGGAAGTTAGAATGAAGATTGTTGTGGTCTGGTGAACAAGAACAGAGCATGTGGCAAGGTCCGACAGATTGGTCCGGATCTCTCAGAGGAAGTGTCTTGGTGCAGTGCAGATTTGGGGAAGTCCAGAGGACTACCTTGAGTAGTATATTTCAAGGATTTAGCCTCCGGTGATGGACAAGGAAAAAGATATGAATAGTTGAGTACCAAATTCCTGAGAGACAGTGAGAACAGAGGAAGAATTGACTGACAAAGCATCAGACTATTTTTCGGATGTGTTACTGTTGATGGTAATGGTTGTGAAGGCATGAATCATGTTTGGCCGACATGATTAATGATATCTACAAGTATATGCTTGATCTGCATTACTTGATGTGCAAGGATTCAGTCGACAGAACATAATTTGTGAGAAAATAGACTGTTCCGGATGCCGACTAGAAAGGTGATGAAATTACATGTGCGGATATATATGCACGATGGATTTAGCAATGAGAAGAGAGGTTGTGTGATGGGGTATGTGAATAAGTGCAGAGCAGAGCAGTAGTAAGAAAGATTCGGTATGTGAAAGGAAAGCAGAATAAAGAACAGAGGAAAGATGAAGTGCAGCAGATCAGTGTACTAAGCCTAACCGGAACTGAACTCCAGCATATATAGATGCTTCCAATCAGTTCAAGTATTGTATAACATTCTTTTGTAGACAGTGTGTCTCCTTGTAGGCAGTGTGCCTCTTTGTGAGCAGTGTGCTCGGGCAGTGAGCCCTAATTGGCAAATGCCATTTTTGTAACTCCTTATTCTTCTAACAGAGAATAATCTTTGGGTTAATCACCCCGTGGTTTTCTCCCTTAACAAGGTTTCCATGTCAAAAATACTGTGTCATGTGTTTCTCATTTCATGGTAATGTTTGTTTGTTTGATTCAATGCTGCATTGATTAATAAGAAAGTTCAAAAGAAAAAATAATTAGGATAACTGAGTCACCCCCCCTCTCAGTTATCAACAATTGGTATCAGAGCTAAGTTCTTCCTAATAGAGCCTAATAGCTTGAGGAAGATTTGGGAGTTCAAATGGATGCATATGGTTTAAGGGAGCAACTCAAGACTGCCCTTGAGGATCTTGAATAGTCAAACTCTGAAGTCAATGAATTAAAGGAAAGACTCAAACAGGCTGATGAATTCATGAGAGAACTAAAGGACAAATTAAGTCTCTCTATGAAAAAGAGAAAGGAGCTGCTCCAACAATTGGCAAGACAAAGTGAAGAAAGTAATACAAATGAAGAATTGACTGAGAAAACCAAATTATGTGAAAAATTATCAAAAGAAGTCATTATGGTAAGACATGAAATGGAATCAGGAGTTATAAAGTTTACTCAAGAGATCGAAGAGAAAAGAAAAGCTAAAGACAATCTAAGACAATCCCTTAAAGAGAAATCAGAAGAATGCCACCAGATGGACAGGATTATTAGACATCTTGAATCTGATCTTGAAGAGGCCAAAGATAATGAAGAAAAACTTGAGGATCAAATTGTCTCTCTCAAAAGAGACCTTCAAACAACAAATGAATATAAAGAGAAATTCAAGATAAGTTCTGCTCAACTTGAAGTTCTTCTTGGAAGTCAAAAGAGGGCAGATGACAAGTATGGTTTGGGATATGAGAAAGGAGAAAGCTCCGGATCCGGTCAAAAGAATTTTGGATCAGAAAATCCAAGGAATAGGCCTAGAAGACCTCCGGTAAGATAGCCCAATGCTCAAAGATATCCATCCTTCAATGGATACTGCCACAGCTGCAATCACTTTGGTCACAAAGCTAATTAGTGCAGGAAGAGAATGAATCAGACTAATTCATCCTTCTCCGGACAGTGCTTTAACTGCAAAAGGTATGGACACAAGTCTCATGAATGCAGAAATATACAAATAAACAAATCATTCAATGGTAGATGCTTTGCATGCAATAGAATAGGTCATATGGCTAATCAATGCAGATCAAGAGGTTATCAGTCAAATATGCAAGGAAATGTTATTTGCCAAATCTATAATAGGTCCGGTCATAATGCAAAAGTCTGCAGAAGCAAGAATCAGGACAAAAGAGGTCCGGTGTATAATCAGAATCAAGACAAGGGTAAACAAAAGATGAATGCAGATGAAGTTAGGAATTAGATGAACAAGATTTGGGTGAAGAAAAGTTCAGAGAATGTAGAGGTTGGATCTGCACCAGACTCTGGTGCTGATATTCCTTCCAGAAATTAAAAGGTGAGCTTTGGCTCAGGGGGAGACTCAAAGAAAATTTTGTTCCCCCAGTCAATCAAGTGGTGCCGGATGTGGCACAAGATGCGGAGTAAAGGGTTTGTAGATATAAGTCTTAAGATGATCCAAATAAGATTTAAGAGGTCCGCATGAAGATGTGAAGAAATTGTGATTGATCAAGTAAGACCTGTTCTGGGAGATACTCCGGAATGACAGAGGACTACCAAAAGGGTCCGGAGAGATCCAGAAGTGCATTGTCTTATTCTGTGGATTGGACAAAGTGTTTGGGATGTTCTTGTGATTTGTCATCTTGATTTGGTCATGGTTGGAAGATCCGCATAAGGTTCATAGAACAGGACTGATCCGGTTCTTCAAAATTATCCGAATAAGGCAAACTAGAATAATATAGGTCGAGCATTTATTGCCATCAGATATTAGGGTTTGCAGAGCAATATAAGGGACTTCTCATAAATCACTTGCTCATTCTGCACTCAAGAAGAAGCGAAAAGTGGAGCTCTGCAACAAGATTCTTCAAGCACACCAAAGATCTCCTGCCGAAGTCATTACATACAGAAATCAATCCAACCACTCCATGCAACTGAAGGCGCATAAGGTTTTTTCTATTTTTCGATATCTTACTGCAAATCTGTTGAGAAATGGCTACTCCGAATATAGTAAAGATCTCAGATAGGCCCCGACCTGAATTTAAGAAACACCCATACAAGTCATTAGAGGTAGATCCTTTAGGAGCACTCTCTAGTGTTCCTCATGGCATTTTACACACAGAAGACATTAGGGTTTACATACATGCAAGCATTGAGGAATTCAGGGAATTCAAATTGAGAGATTTCTATCACAAACAACTGATAGACAATGCTTTTGATCTTAAACCAGAGTATAAGGGTATCCAGAAGAAACAGTTTGATCAACTCATTCATTTCCCCTACTTTGAAGAAGATGAATGGGTCCGGTATGTATTGAGTAGGATGCATGACAACTTCCTATGGCTGGATAGACCCTGCAAGATCACAAAAGAGGCAATTAGGGCAGTGACTGGTCTATATTCTTCCGGAGGGATACCTATCCTTAAATCCGTCAAAAATAACATTGTAACTGAGGCCACCAGATCAAAATTTGATAAGAGGGCAATGACCATTGAAGATATTTCTGATCCAGATATCAAGTATGCATCCATGATAATAGGATACAAGATCTATCACTCCAGTAGGGAGAATTCTATATCTGGAACTACAGTATATACTGCCTATGAAATGTTGAGGAAGAATGCAGATTATGATCTCTGTGAACTTCACTTAAGCCAATTAATGGAAAATATACAGAAGATCAAAAGGGACAAAAAGAATTCTTTTAAGTATGGTACTCTTATATTATGTCTATTTTTCTACTTCATGAATGAGCTGCTCGGATCAAGTGGATGGGTATGGCAGAATGACAAACCTGTTGCAGTCCAAATAAGAGATTATTTACATGGACTTGGGGATGCCAAAGCAAGAAATACAGCCCTATGGGGATACTTCAAAAACTTCCAGAGCACGATGCAAGCAAGAGAAAGAATTCCCTAGTCTCTTGTTGAAAAATACAAAGACTCAGTTTGCTTTATGGTGGATACTGATCAGTGCCTAATGGAGGCAGTGGAGCCAAGGACAGTCTGGATCATGCCCATGGGGTATGAGGTTGATGAATAGATTGTGGAACTGCATGTTCAACACATGCTTAGTCAGCCCAAAGATCCAAAGGCAGAAAGGTTTGGAACCTTTGAGGAGCTGAGTGTGAAGATTCATGTGGAACTCAGAGAACCTGAGATAAAGAGGAAGGTGAGAAAAGAAGTAGAGCATATTGCTCAAGGCCTAGGCATCCCAAAGGAGGCACTTGATGCCAACCAGGAAAAGAGGAGAAAGGCTAAGGAAGAAAAGAAAGAGGGAGAAAAGAAAAGTAAGAAAAGTGCTCCAGTGGAAACCTCAACCCGGACTAGATCATCAAAAGGATCTACACCTGTCAGAACCAAAATCTCAAAAATATCTAAACTGGAAGGTCAGACATCTGGTAAAGGAGAGAAAAGGTCTAAAATAAAAGCCACAAGGGCTTATACAAGTCAGAAAGATGAAGATGAAACAGAATCAGATGAGGGGGTAAAAGAAATAAAGAAGCAAAAGAAGAAAGGATCCGGTAAACCCTCCACAGGCCAAGACAAGGAAGAAATGGCAGAGGTATTTGTTGAAAAGCCCACCTTGTCTCTAGAGAGTGTAATCAAGTCAGTCACGGTGGATGGAAACCTTCAACCAATGACTAAATTCTATGATGATTACAATGAGGCTGACCAAAAGATTCTGCAGGAAGCCACAATCAAGTATCTGAACATATACAATAAGGCTTTCATTGAGATTATATCTCTAATTCCTAAAAGCCTAGAAAAGGAATTAGAAATAAGAAAGAATAATGCCCAGGCAAAAGATCTTGAGATCCGGGAGCAGATAGCTATTCAACTATATCCTCAAATTGATCCCAAGACAATGAACATAATATTCAAAGACTGCAAAGATGAGTTCAGGAGTAAAGCAAGGATGAATCAACTCATGCTTGGTGAGACTAACAAGGTGGCCATAGAGACAGAAGAGATCCTCTGGAAGGCTTTCAAAAGGTTTAATCTTCCTGTTGTAGAGGACTTGGGTACTGATCCCTCATCCACAAGTGTTGCAAAAGAAACTTCTGAGAAAGCAACAGAAGAGATGGGCCCTGAACAAACCAACATTTCTCCTCTGGTTTCCCCTATAGTCTCTAGATCCCAAGAAGAAGAGAAATTACAGGAGAAAGAAGTAGCAGTAAAAGAAAAAGAGGTTGACAGCACCAAGGATGCAGAGAAAGAGAAGATTCCAACAGAGAAAACCACAACTGAAAGTGGTAAGAATGTGGAAGGAGAGAAAATTCCAAAGGACAAGACTACAGAAGAGAAGAAACATCTATCTCTGGCAAGAGACACTGCACAAACTGTTCAAAAATTTCTGAGCCAAGAAACAATAGAGATTGATGAACTGGAGCTTCTAAAAGGTCCATTCAACTTTGACTCCCTCTCTCCGGTACAGACAATGAAGATAGCTTCATTTGCAAATGCTAAGGCAAATGAAAAACTCCTAAAGTCTCATATGGAAGACTATGAGTTGATAGAGGCTGCTTCCAGAGTGCTTGAGAAGATTATGCCATCGGTCCAGATAGATCCGGCAGCCTCCTCTTCCGGTAATCTCAAAACCTTAGTCAGTAGTGTTGATACACATTTTGATTCTCTAGAAAAATCAGCTGAAGAAAAGGTCCGGAAGGAGTTTTTGGATAAGAGATTTTCAGAAGTACTAGGATTAATCTCTAATGATAGGAGAAATATGAGTATTGGAATAAAGAGCTTAGAAAATGCTCTGAAGGATGGCGGTGACATTTACAAATTTTGTATCTCCTGGTCAAAGGCAACAGTAGAAATTGATAAGAAAATAAAAGAGGAACAGGACAAACTACAAAGTTTGTCTCAAAGTTTTGATCCTCTCTCTTCCTCCATAGTAAATCAAGAATGCCAAACTATTGCAATCACAAATGCAATAAAGAACTTTGAGAAGGAAAGGAAGAATATAACTAACCAGATGGGAGAACTTAGAAGGATTATAATCCCTAAGTTAGAAACTATGCATGAGGCCATAAGTGATGCTCAGACTACTGCCCAAACCAATGATCTGATAGATCTCAAGAGGGCAGAAGCTTTTGCATTTTTGTTGAGTGGTCACATTTCAATTTTGGATAGAATGAAGCAAAGTTGGGCTACAGAATTGGTCCAATTGAAGACATCCTTTGCCAACATTCTTCAGTTTATGTGAGTATGAAATATGCGGTTAAGTATAGAAAAATTTTGAAAATTTTGGTGTGCGGACCCTACCCTTTGCCATTGATGTCAAAGGGGGAGTGAGGAGCAGTGAAAAATGAGGAATCCAACGAAGGGGGAGTTCCAAAAATTGTATATAAAGATAGAGCATCAGCCAAGGGGGAGCACAGTATAAACACTTAGTCATTTTTCACTAAGTGTTGCCATCAATGCCAAAGGGGGAGATTGTTGGCAAGAGACACTATATGTATTCATGGTTGTTGTCATTGATGGCAACAAAGGTCATCCCACATATCCGCAAGTCATGGTGTGTCTCTACCGGAAGTTAGAATGAAGATTGTTGTGGTCCGGTGAACAAGAACAGAGCATGTGGTAAGGTCTGACATATTGGTCCGGATCTCTTAGAGGAAGTGTCTTGGTGCAGTGTGGATTTGGGGAAGTCAAGAGGACTACCTTGAGTAGTATATTCCAAGGATTTAACCTCCGGTGATGGACAAGGAAAAAGATATGAATAGTTGAGTACCGGATTCCTAAGAGACAGTGAGAACAGAGGAAGAACTGACTAACAGAGCATTAGACTATTTTCCGGATGTGTTACTGTTGATGGTAAAGGTTGTGAAGGCATGAATCATGTTTGGCCGACATGATTAATGATATCTACAAGTATATGCTTGATCCGCATTACTTGATGTGCAGGATTCAGCCGACAGAACAGAGTTTGTGAGAAAATAGATTGTTCCGGATGCCGACTAGAAAGGTGATGAAATTACATGTGCGGATATATATGCACGATGGATTTAGCAATGAGAAGAGAGGTTGTGTGATGGGGTATGCGAATAAGTGCAGAGCAGAGTAGAAGTAGTAAGAAAGATTCAGTATGTGAAAGAAAAGCAGAATAAAGAACAGAGGAAAGATGAAGTGCAGCAGATCAGTGTACTGAGCCTAACCAGAACTGAACTCTAGCATATATAGATGCTTCCAATCAGTTCAAGTATTGTATAACATTCTTTTGTAGACAGTGTGTATCCTTGTAGGTAGTGTGCTTCTTTGTGAGTAGTGTGCTCGGGCAGTGAGCCCTAATTGGCAAGTGCCATTTTTGTAACTCCTTATTCTTCTAACAAAGAATAATCTTTGGGTTAATCACCCCGTGGTTTTCTCCCTTAATAGGATTTCCACGTCAAAAATACTGTGTCATGTGTTTCTCATTTCATGGTAATGTTTGTTTGTTTGATTCAATGTTGCATTGATTAATAAGAAAGTTCAAAAGAAAAAATAAATAGGATAACTGATTCACGCCCCCTCTCAGTTATCAACAAGTTGCTGCAGGTTCGCAGGAAGAGACTGAAATAGTTGCTGCAGGTTCTGAGACAACACTGTGGCATAATAGACTTGGGCATATAAGTTAAAAAAGTATGAAGGTACTTCATTCTAAGAAAGTTTTACCAGGTCTAAAATGTATTAATATAGATTTCTATGAAAGTTGTGTATGGAAAACAAAAGAGAGTCAGTTTTATCAAGGATGGGAACCAAAAGAAAGATGAAAAGTTGGAGCTTGTGCATACAAATGTATGGGGACTAGCTCAAGTATCTTCTCTCGGTGGCTCTCGGTATTATGTTACATTCATAGATGATGCAACTAGGAAGGTTTGGATTTATTTTTTTAGGCAAAAATTTGATGTATTTGAAACATTTAAGAAGTGGAGAAGCTTGGTTGAGAATGAGACAGGTAAAAGATTAAAATGTCTTAGATCTGATAATGGTGGTGAGTATTGCAACAAAGAATTTGAGGATTATTGTTCCTTTAATGGAATTCGTAGCTAGAAAATGGTTCCAGGGACTCCACAGGAAAATGGAGTGGCTGAACGCATGAATAGGACAATAATGGAGCATGCAAGGACCATGAGATTGCATGTTGGGTTGCCTTTAAACATGTGGGTAGAGGTTGTCAACACTGCTATATATTTAATTAACAGAGGTCCTTCAGTTCCTTTGGGCTGTGGTATTCTAGAGGAAGCATGGACAGGTAAGAAGGTGAGTTATTATTTTCTCAAAACCTTCAGATGTGAAGCATTTGCAGATGTAGATTCTAAAAATAGAACCAAGATGGATGCAAAATAAAAAAAATGTACCTTCATTAGATATGGCATTGATGAATTTGGTTATAGGCTTTGGGATTTTGAAAATCAAAAAATTGTGAGAAGTAGGGATGTTGTATTTAATGAGAAGGTGCTGTACAAATATTAGTTACAGCAGCATGAGAAGAAAGAAAAAGATTTTGTGGTGCTGGATGATACTCCAGATAATGATGTTCTAGTGGTTCCTCATGCTCCACAATAGCAACAAGAAATACCACAAACTCCAGTGAATGTTAGACAATCAACAAGGCTAAGTAGACCTTCTGAAAGGCTTTCTCCCTCTTTGTATTCTATTTTGTTAATAGATGCCGGTGAACTAGAAGGGTATGAGGAAGCTATGTAGGTGGATACAAAGGTTCAGTGGGAGCTTGCAATGAAAGAAGAAATGGACTCCTTGCTGAAAAATCAGACTTGGGAATTATGTAAGTTTCCTGCAGGTAAAAAAGGCTTTACCAAACAAATGGGTTTATAGGCTGAAAGAGGTAGATGGAGGTAAGAAAATATTTAAATCCAAGTTAGTTGTATAAGGATTTGCATAAAAAAGGCATTGATTTTGATGAGATTTTTTCTTCAGTTGTTAAGATGACTTCTATTCGTACTGTTTTAAGTATTGTGGTTGTTGAAGATTTGCATTTGAAACAGCTAGATGTAAAAACTACCTTTCTCCATGGTGATTTGGAGGAGGAGACATATATGGAATAGCCCCAAGGATTTGAGGTCAGAGGTAAGGAGAAATAGGTGTGCAAATTGAAGAAGAGTTTATATGGCCTAAAACAAGCATCTCGAGAATGGTATTTAAAATTTGATAGTTTTATGGCTGAGCAAGGCTACAGCTAGTGTAATTCTAACTATTGTGTTTATTTTAAGAGGTTGGATAATGACAGCTACATTATTTTATGTTTATATGTTGATGACATGCTTGTAGCAGGGTCTAACATGGATCACATAAGAGAGTTAAAATAACATTTATCACAATCATTTCCTATGAAGGATTTGGGGGTAGCAAAATAAATCCTTGGCATGAAAATTTGCAGAGATAGGAAGAATAGAAAATTGACTCTATCTCAGGCTAATTATGTTGAAAAGGTGTTGCAGAGATTCTATATGGAGAATGCAAAAGTTGTCAGCACACCGTTGCCTAGTCATTTGAAATTGACTAAGGAAATGTGTCCTAAGACAGAAGAAGAGGAAGAAAAAATGTCCAAGGTACCGTATGATTCAGGTGTAGGAAGTTTAATCTACACCATGGTATGCATGAGACCAGATATTCCACATGATGTAGGAGTCGTAAGAAGGTATATGAGTCATCCCAGATTGGAGCATTGGAATGCAGTAAAATGAATTCTCATATATTTGAGAGGTACATCCAATAAACACTTATGTTTTGGGGCTCTAATACTAATTTAGCAGGTTATGTAGACTCAGATTTGGAAGAGGATATTAATACCAGGTGGAGTACTACAGGTTATGTCTTTACTGTAGGTGGGACAGTAGTGAGTTGGATCTCCAGGTTGCAAAAGGTGGTTGCTTTATCCACCACGGAGGCAGAATATGTAGCTGCAATAGAGGCAAGCAAGGAGATGATATGCATGCAATCTTTCATGAAAGAATTGGGCAAACAATAGGCTAAAAATTCTTTGTATACAGATAGTTAGAGTGCCATTCATCTTGCAAAGAATTCTACCTTGCATTCAAAGACCAAACACATATAGCTCAAGTATCACTTCATCTAGTCAGTGTTAGATGATGGACAGTTAAGGCTAGAAAAGATACATACAGATGAAAATCTAATGGATATGTTTATGAAGGTAGTGACAAACCAAAAATTAGAACTACAGAGTCCAGGGTGCTTATTTCCAGCGAGAGCTACACGCACAGTGGTGTCATCCAGGATCAATCTCCAAGCGGGAGATTGTTTGGTGTGGAGCCTGATCAATCTCCAAGTGGGAGATTGTTGGTATGTGGTGACTAATCATGCAAGTACTATACACTTGTCATGTATCCTCGCTAGGACATTTTTTCCCTCTTTTTTTTCCCGTTCGAAGTCAGGTGTTAATTTTTTTGTTAACCGACAAAAGAAAAATGACATTGTAAAACCCTAATTCTAGAAGCTTCCAAAAGGCTTGTTATAAGCAGCTGGGATGTATGTTGCGGGTGGGATTTCGATATTGTATTGTAGCATTTGCAGTGGTATTGAGTTGCAAAGATTGTTGGTTGCAATTGGTTTAATTTACTAGATAATAATATTGGACTCTCTATTGGTGGATGTAGCTTGGGTTTGGGTGAACCATGTTAAAACTTGTCTCTCGTTGTTATTATTTCTGTGTATTTTTATTCCTCTATTTAATCTTTATTTGCATTTAATTTATATCTTCTACATGCAATCCCTAACACCTTGGACAGTAATAGAGATAAGGGGGAAAGTGTAGAGTCAAGAATATGAAGGAAAATAGAAACCCTAGCTGATTTTGGGGTTACAAAAGGTAGATGATTCTAGAGTTTGGAAAGAAGAAAGTTGTAGTGTGTTGCAGTATGTAGAGGATTCATCCTCTGATTGTATTTGAGCTTCTGTAATTTAATGAGTTGCCCAAATCAATAAAAGAACATTCTATTTTCTGTGTGTAATTTGTGTTGTTGTGTATTTTGTGATTTACCCCCTTCATCAAGTGGTATGAGAGCAAGGGTTCCTGAGTGTGTAGACAAATCGCCAACCATCAAGCAGTTTGTACTAGGACCTGAGGTTGTGGGTTTGCTATAGAGATCAAGATGACTCCATGAAGAAATCATATTGGGAGGAATACTTTGACAGAAGATGGTTTTAGAGCCTTACAAAGGCAAATTGATTCATTGCAAGAGGAGCTATGAAGAGGCTTTGAGCCAAGAACAAGAGAAGAAAGTGAAGATGAAGCTGAAGAAGAGCTATCTGAGAAAGAACAAGAAGTTGCAGGAGATCCTGTAGAAGTTACGTTGTTAAGGGCCATTTCAAAGATTAGAAAGAGGCTCAGGATTGAAGTTTCTACCTATCCTGGAGATTTGAATCCAAAACAACTTGTTAGGAATTGCATGTAGAAGATATCAATTAAATGAAAATAAAGATTAAATAGAGAAATGAAAAATACATAGAAATAATAACTGTGAGAGACAATTTTTAACGTGGTTCACCCAAACTTGGGCTACATCCACCAATAGAGAGTCTAATATTATTATCCAGCAATCAAACCGATTACAACCAACAATCCTTGCAACTCAATACCGCTACAAATGGTACAATACAATGTCAACGGAAACCCTAAACCTTAGCAATTTTTTATCAAGACTTATGTTGGTTACAAAATAGGGTTTTTTTATGTCAGCCAATAGAAAAATAACTCACGGTGCCTTTATAAAATAATAAAAGTCATTTGAGGTTTCGGGGGCACTGCCCCTCGACTCCACCCTGTATCGCAACAGGGAGCGCGCTAGGCACACTGCCCCTAAACCCCCGTTAAATAATTTGGGGGGAAACCATGCTGATAAAACTAGGAAAAATTTAACCTCTGAATATGATTAGGCTCTATTTAACAACACAGCTTATTGATTGGATCAATGACATGGAGGAATATTTTGAGTATGAAGACATGGAGGACCCAGATCGGGTCAAGGTTGCAAAAACAAAGTTGAAGGGCCATGCTAGTATTTGGTGGAAGGAGGTCTAGTTAGAGAGAAATAGAAGAGGAAAAGGAAAGACTACTAGATGGGATCGGATGGTAGAGAAACTGAAGAAGCAGTCCATTCTTGTGGCCTACGAGATGGAGTTGTTGAAGAAGCTGCAAGGATTGAAGCAAGGTAATAAGTCTGTTAAGGAGTATATAGAAGAGTTTTATAAGATTACTATTAGGACAGGCCATGTAGAGGCCAACAAGGAGAAGGTAGCCCATTACATCAATGGGTTAAGGCCAAGTATTCAAGAGAAGTTAAGCTTGGTTAGAATGACCACCATAGAAGATGCATACCAGTTTTCCCTAAAGGTGGAAGGGAAGCTGAATAAAAGATTTGAAAGAAAGTAAAATGGAAGAGGTCAAGGTGGAAGGATTAGTGGAAGATCCTATGGAGGCCGAAATGAAGATCCAAAAAAAAGTGAAGAAGCTGGCACTAGTCAAAATCAGAGAGGAGATAATGCCTACCGCCCTTGTGACCAGAACAATGGTGAGCAAAGAGGAAGAGGCTGACATGGGCAAGGACCTAGAAGAGGAGGTTTCAGAGGAACCTATTTCCAATGTGGAGAAGAAGGGCATCGAGCATATGAGTGTCTGCAACATCAAGGAAGGAGGAATAGAAGACCTAAAGGTAATGCACGAGTTGCACATGTAGATGAAGATACACAGTCTGAGCATTTTGAAGATGCTGAAAGGGGAGAAACCCTAGTGGTTAGAAGAACCTTGTTGAATGAGGAGAAAGAACCAAATTAGAGGAAGAGTTTATTTCACACAAGGTACAAATGTGAAGGTAAGTGTTGTGATATTATTATTGACAGTGGAAGCACTGATAATCTTGTTTCAGAGGAGATGGTTAACAAGTTGAAGTTGACAAGAAGAAAGCATCCACATCCATATCGGATTGCATAGTTACAGAAGGACCATTGATCTTTGGTCAATGCATAGTGTTTAGTGAAGTTCAAGATTGGGGATTACCATGATGAGGTGCTGTGTGATATCATACTGATGGATGTATGTTAAATGCTATTGGGGAGGCCATGGCAGTGTGATAGGTGCATTGTCCATGATGGCCATGCAAACACATATTCCTTGATAAAGGATGGAGTTCGTCATAAGTTCAAGCCCTTGAAGGAGGTGGAAGAAAAGGTATGTAGTACTACCAGAATTTGCTTGGTAGATGGTAGGAAATTTTTGGAGGGTATAAAGCATGAGTGTCATTGCTTTGCATTGATTCCTAAGATCAGTCAAGAGAAATGTGAAGATGTACAAGCAGAAGTCTCAGATATGTGGGAAGAATTTTAGGATATTGTCTCCGATAATGTACCAGAAGGTTTTCCACCAGTGAGGAAGATAAGTCATCAAATGGATTTGATACCAGGAGCTAGTTTGCCGAATAAGGTAGCCCATAGAATGACCCCTACAGAGAATGAAGAGCTGAACAGACAAGTTCATGAGTTGTTGAGGAAGGGACTGATAAGGGAGAGTCTAATTCCATGTGTGGTACCTACAGTAATAGCACCAAAGAAAGATGGAGAGTGGACAATGTGTATAGACTCTCGAGCCATCAACAAGATCATGATCAAGTATAGATTTCCATTGCCCAGAATCAATGACATCATAGATTGTTTGAGTGGAGCCAAGTACTTCACAAAGATTGACCTGAAGAGTGGGTATCACCAGATCTAAATAAGAGAAGGAGATAAATGGAAGACAACCATCAAGACAAATGATAGTTTGTATGAGTGGTTAGTCATGCCATTTGGGCTAACCAATGCATCAAGCACATTCATGTGGCTTATGAACGAGGTATTGAAGGAATTTTTGGAAAGTTTTGTTATTATTTATTTGGATGATATTTTAATTTTTAGTAAGACTTGGGATGAGCATCTAATGCATATCAGAAGAGTTTTGGAGAAGCTGAGGGAGGAGAAGTTGTTGATTAATCTAAAGAAATGTAGTTTTGCAAAGAAGCAGTTGGTATACTTGGGATTTGTTGTCTCAGAGGAAGGTCTTAAGATAGATCCAGAGAAGGTGAGGGCTATCATTGAATGGCCTACACTAAGGAGTGCTACAGAGGTAAGATCTTTTCATGGTTTGGCAAGTTTTTACAAAATGTTTATCAGAAATTTTAGTAGCATTTGTGCACTCCTAACTAAGACAATGAGAGGGGATAGAAAAGAGTTTAGATGGACTAAAGGAGTAGACAAGAGTTTTGATACATTAAAGTAGAAAGTCACAGAGCAACCTATTTTGGTACTTCTAGATTTCAATAAGGTATTTAATGTAGATTGTGATGCTAGTGACAGTGTTATAGGAGTTGTTTTGAGTCAAGAAGGTAAGCCCATTGCCTATTTTAGTGGGAAGATTAATGATGCCAAGAAAAAGTATTATATTTATGATCAGGAGTTTTATGCAATAGTTCAGGCTTTGAAGAAATGGAGACATTATCTATTGCCAAAAGAGTTTGTTTTATATACTAATCATCATGCTTTGCAGTATCTTAATAGTTAAGGAAAGTTAAATCAAAGGCACTTAAAATAGGTTGAGTTTTTGGAGATTTATACTTTTATTTTAAAGCACAAGAGTGGGAAGTCCAATAGAGTTGAAGATGCCTTGAGCAGAAGGCAAAATTTGTTGATAGAAATGAAGATAGAGGTTGTTGGGTTGGATGAGCTCAAAAGTTTGTATCCTGAAGATCCAGATTTTGCAGAGGCTTGGAAAGCTTGTTCGGAACCTGTTACTTTGGACAAGACAAAATGGTTGGATTTTATAATCTAAGATGGCATATTGTTTAGGGGAAGTCAGTTGTGCATTTCGAGGAGTTCCATGAGAGAGAACCTGATTAAGGAGAAGCATAGTGGGGGATTAGCTGGACACTTTGGTTGAGATAAGACCATTGCTATTGTTGGTGAGCATTATTATTGGCTAGAGTTACAACAGGATGTGAGGAATTTTGTGTAGAGTTGTAGAGTGTATCAGATGGCAAAATGAGCAAGTTAGAATACAGGGCTATATCAACCATTACCTATACCAGAGAAGCCATGGAATGATATTAGTATGAATTTTGTTCTTGGTTTACCAAGGACACAGAGAGGACATGATTCAATTTTTGTGGTGGTAGATAGATTCTCAAAGATGGCACATTTTATTCCTTGTAAGAAGACTAATGATGATGTCCATATTGCAGAATTATTTTTCAAGGAGGTGGTGAGACTACATGGTCTACTTAAGAGCATAGTTTCATATCGAGATACCAAGTTTGTTGGTTATTTCTGGAGGACATTGTGGAAGAAGTTGAAGATAGATTTGAAGTTCAGTTCTACACACCATCCACAGACTATTGGACAGATAGAAGTGGTGATAAGGATTTTGGGTAACCTGCTACGATGCCTAGTAGGAGATAAGCCTAAGGGATGGGATTTGATTTTACCACAGGCAGAATTTGCTTACAATAATTTTGTCAATAGGAGTACTGGTAAATTGCCATTTCATATTGTATATGGGAATAGTCCAAGAAATGCTTCGGAGCTAAGGAAAATAGACAAAGGAGAAAAGACAAGTGTTGAAACTGAAGACTTTGCAGAACACCTGAAGAATTTACATGAAGAGGTGAGAAGGCACATTAATAAGATGAATATTCAGTACAAGGCTAAGGCAGATCAGAAGAGGAGATATAAGGAATTTCAGGTAGGAGATGAAGTCATGGTTCACTTGACAAAAGAAAGGTTCCCCATTTGGAACATATAATAAGCTAAAAATGAAGAAATTTGGGCCATGTAGAATCTTGAAGAAGCATGATTCAAGAAATACATATGAGGTAGAGTTGTTGAGTGGGATCAAAATTTCACTTGTGTTCAACATTGCTGATTTAACAGAATGTCATGAAGGTGGAATAGAGGATGGACCAACAGAAGAACAGTGGAGTATTCTGGCATCTACTTCAATGGAAGAGATAGAAGAGATCTTGGATAACCGTGTGGGAAGAAGTACTCAGAACATGCAATATGAAAAATATCTGGTGAAATGGAAAGGAAGGTCTATTGAAGATTCTTCTTGGTTGTCTAAGGTAGAGGTTGACCATTTTGATTTTCCTCAAACAAACACCTTAGACATGACAGGGTCACTTCTCAAATTACCCTGAGTGTCTGATGCAGGAGTATCCAGTGGTGTAAGGGCAATCTTGCATCACCCAAAAAGATGTTGATTCAAAATAATTGAAGTTGTTTTCCTTTCTTTCCATAATTAGTATCTTTGGTTCCATAATCACTTGAATAATGATGTAGGACTTTCAGTTTTTCCAAAATGCTAAAAATGGTAAACTGCTATTTTTGGAAAGTTTAACTACTATTTTTGGAAATTTTGCATTTGGGCATAGAAGGAAGTGAAAATTTACAGGAATCTTCATAAATGAAATATAAGACCTTTGATGAAGGAATCAGGCAAAGATCATTTGTGAGCTAAAAAATATTAAAGTTTTCATTTTCTGAAAACCCCTTGAAATTTTCTAAAACCAAATATGAGGCACTACAACATCCCATTACATCCCCAAAAGATTGATGGAAATCCATTAACAAATTTCCGCTGTGATAGTTCACTTTGCATGCTTTCTGGCACTTAAAACGGTTCATCAATTGGACACCTAGATCAAAAGTTATGCTTCCCGGAAGTTGACCTACTTTTGGAGGGAGTTGCAAATTTCAAAATTTAGATGGAGACTGCCAAAAAAGGTTATTTATGACTATTTCTGGGAACCTTGGACAGTAGTAGAGATAAGGGGGAAAGTGTAGAGTCAAGAATAGGCAGGAAAATAGAAACCCTAGCTGATTTTGGGGTTACAGAAGGCAGATGATTCCAGAGTCTAGAAAAAGGGAAGTTGTAGTGTATTGCAGCCTATAGAGGATTTATCCTCTGATTGTATTTGAGCTTCTATAATGTAATGAGTTGCCCAAATCAATAAAATAACATTCCATTTTTTTTGTGCAATTTCTTTTGTTTTATGTTTTGTGTTTTATGATTTACCCCCTTCATCACAATCGTTCGAGGCAGCAGGCTACCGGCAAAGTCACTTAAGATCCTAAGAGCAAAAACTACCAAAATTTGATGTAATAGTTCTCAAAATTCATGGTAGTTGAGAATATTTTATTTGGACCTATAGGTGTATGTGGGGTCCATCCACAATAACCTCTCTCAGTTTTGGTCAACTCAAATCTGTTTGATCGTGTTGAAATCAAATGCATTCTTGCAAAATGCATCAGTTTCATGCAACACAACCTTGCTAGGTGCCATATATTTTGTTCTTCTTGTTGTGGGGCCAAATTGACTATGCCAATGCATTGGGGTGGGTGGGTAAATTCCAAGGGAGGTCTCATTTCATGCACCAAGCATCCTAGTCATTCCGGGCAGTACACTATCGGTAAAGTCACTTAAGATCCCTAAGACCAAAAAATTGCCAAACTTTGATGGAGCAGTTCTCAGAATTTGTGGCAGCTAGGAATGTTCTATTTGGACCTACAAGTGCACATGGGATCCTTCCACAATAGCCTCTCTCAGTTTTGGTCAACTCTAGTCTATTTGACCATGCCGAAATCAAATGCATTCTTGCAAAATGCTTCAGTTTCATGCAATGGAAAAGTGCTAGGAGTGACATTTTGCATTCCATAACTCGTGGGGCTAAACAAATTGTGCCAATGCACTAGGGTGGGTAGGTAAATGCTAAGGAAGGTCTAGTTTTATGGTCCAAGTGTCCCATTCATTCTGGGTAGTAGGCTACTGACAAAGTCTCTTAAGATCCCTAAGACCATAAAACTACCAAACTTTGATGGAGTAGTTCTCAAATTCATGGCAGTTGGGAATGTTTTGTTTAGACCTACAAGTGCACATGAGGTCCATCCACAATAACCTCTTTCAATTTTGGTCAACTCTAATCCATTTGATCGTGCCGAAATCAAATGCATTCTTGCAAAATGCATCAGTTTCATGTAGCACAATCTTGCTAGGTGCTATATTTTTTATTCTACTTGTCATGGGGATGAACTGACTATATCTACACTTCAGGGTGGGTAGGTAAATGCTAGGGGAGGTCTTGTTTCATGTGCCAAGTGTCCCATTCGTTCTGGGCTGTAAGTTACCGACAAAGTCAAAAGTTGCTAGGACTAAAATTTTGCATTCCACAGGTCATGGGGACAAATCGATTGTGGTAACACATCCAAGTGGGTGGGTAAATGCTAGAGGAGGTCTTGTTTTATGTGCCAAGAATCCTAGTTGTTCGAGGTTGTAAGCCATCGACAAAGTGACTTTGTCAGTAGCTTACAACCCATAATGATTGGGACCCTTGGCATATGAAACGAGACCTTCCCTGGCATTTACCTGCCCACCTCGATGTGTTTGCACAGTTAGTTCGGCCCCACTAGTTGTGGAACACAAAATCTCACTCCTAGCACCTTTCGACTTTATAGGTAGCTTGCAGCCCAGAGCGACCGAGACACTTGGTGCATGAAACAAAACCTCCTGTAGCATTTACCCACCCACTTGGACATGTTAGTGCAATTGGTTCAACCCCATGACCTGTGGAATGGAAAATTCCAGTCCTAGCAACTTTTGACTTTGTCGGTAGCTTACAGCCCAGAACGACTGGGATGCTTGGAAAACAAAATGAGTCCTCCCCTGGGATTTACCTGCCAACCCCAATCTATTGGCACAATTGGTTCAGCCCCACAATGAGTAGAACAAAAAACGTGGCATTTGGAAAGGTTGTGCTGCATGAAACTAAAGCATTTTGCAAGAACGCATTTGATTTTAGAACGGACAAATGGATTGGAGTTGACCAAAACTGAGAGAGGTTATTATGGATGGACCATATGTGCACCTTTAGGTCTAAACAGAACATTCCCAGCTACCACAAATTATGAGAACTGATCCGTCAAAGTTTGGCATCTTTTTGGTCTTCAGGATATTAAGGGACTTTGCCAATAGCATGCTACCTGGAAGGACTAGGACCCTTGGCACACAAAATAAGACCTCCCTTGGAATTTAACCTCACACTCCAATGCATTGGCATAGTCCGTTTAGCCCCATGAGCTTTGGAACGCAAAATGTCACTCCTAGCACTTTTCCATTACATGAAACTGAAGTATTTTGCAAGAATGCATTTGATTTCAACATGGTCAAATAGACTAGAGTTGACCAAAGATAAGAGAGGTTATTGTGGATGGACCCCACATGCACCTGTAGGTCCAAAAGGAACATTCCCAGCTGCCATGAATTCTGAGAACTGCTTCATCAAAGTTTGGCAATTTTTTGGTCTTAGGGATCTTAAGTGACTTTGTCGTTAGCCTGCTGCTTGAAATGATTGGGACCCTTGGTGCATGAAATAAGACCTCCATGGCATTTACTCGCCCACCATGATGCATTGGCGTAGTCGGTTTGGCCCCATGATGAGTAGAACAAAAGATATGGCACATGGCAAGGTTGTGCTGCATGAAATTGATGCATTTTGCAAGAATGCATTTGATTTTAGCACGGTCAAATGGATTGGAGTTAACCAAAATTGAGAGAGGTTATCATGGATAGACCCCATGTACACCTATAAGTCCAAACAAAACATTCTCAGCTACCACAAATTCTAAGAACTATTCTGTCAAAGTTTGGATGTTTTTGCTCTTAGGATCTTAAGTGACTTTGTCGGTAGCCTGCTGCCTCGAACGATTGGGACCCTTAGCACATGAAATGAGACCTCCCCTGGCATTTTCCTACCCACCTTGATGCGTTGGTGTAGTCCGTTTGGCCCCATGAGCTATGGAATGCAAAATGTCACTCCTAGCACCTTTCCACTGCATGAAACTAAAACATTTTTCAAGAATGCATTTTATTTTGGCACAGTCAAACGGACTGGAGTTGACCAAAACTGAGAGATGTTATTATGGATGGACCCCACATGCACCTGTAGGTCCAAATAGAACATTCCTAGTTGCCATGAATTATGAGAACTACTCCATCAAAGTTTGGTAGTTTTTAGGTCTTAGGGATCTTAAGTGACTTTGCTGGTAGCCTGTTGCCTAGAATGACTAGGACCCTTAGCGCATGAAACGAGACTTCCCCTGGCATTTACCCACCCACCCTAATGTGTTGGTGCATTCTATTCAGCCCTATAATGAGCAGAACAAAATATATGGCACATGGCAAGGTTGTGCTACATGAAACTGATTCATTTTGCAAGAATGCATTTGATTTCGGCACGGTCAAACAGACTAGAGTTGACCAAAATTGGGAGAGGTTATTGTGGATTGACCCCATGTGCACCTATAGGTCTAAAAGGAACGTTCTTAGCTACCATAAATTTAAAGAACTGCTCCGTCAAAGTTTGGTAATTTTTTGGTTTTAGGGATCTTATGGGACTTTGCTAGTAGCCTACTGCCCGGAATGACTGGGACCCTTGGAACATAAAACAAGACCTCCCCTAGCATTTACCCACCCACCCCAACATGTTTTCATAATCCGTTTGGCCCCACAAGTTGTGGAACATAAAATCTCACTCCTAGCACCTTTCCACTACATGAAACTGAAGCATTTTACAAGAATGCATTTGATTTCAGCACAGTTAAATAGACTGGAGTTGACCAAAACCAAGAGAGGTTATTGTGGACTAACCCCACATGCACCTATAGGTCTAAATGGAATGTTCCCAGATTCCACAAATTTGAAGAACTACTTCGTCAAAGTTTGGTAGTTTTTTGGTCTTAAGGATCTTAAGTGACTTTACCGGTAGCCTGCTACCCGAAATGACGGACACTTGGTGTACAAAAGAAAAATATTTTTTATAAGAAATTTGATGAAAGATGTCTTATATATCACCTTAGGAATTAGATTGAATGTCTCCAAAGTGAAAGCTAAATGCCTTAACCAGAATCTTAGTCCCTTGAATGTATAATTGCTCTACTCTCCAAAACACTTGCATTTGTATATTAAAATCTGTCAAGCAAAAAAAACTTAAAACACATGCATTTATAACTCTCTTTGTACCATCTTGTAGATACCCTCCTTCTCCTTTGCAAGGATTGTCTACTTCTCCTTTAAATTGTGAATGTTGACAATGTTCCCTTAGAAGATGGTAGTCATGAATGATGCTAATTTGATACCCTACTAGGACCACAACCTGAATTTATAACATAAAACAATTTGACAAGCCACATGAACTATTTGACAAAACAACTCAAAGAGATGTTGTCTAATGGAATGCAATGATTGCAAGATATGCACAAAATAGATTTGTTGCTTTAGAAAATTTTAAGAAAATTAGTTATAGGACTATTATAGGACTGTTATACTAGTCCATATGAACATGGTCATGGTGGTGAATAGGATTGTTCTACTAGTCCATATGAACATAGTTGTTGTTTGATGGAATGCAATGATTCCAAGATATGCACAAAATGGATTTATTGATAAGGCTTTATAAACTTTCAAGTAAATGCAATTGGTGGGTGTAAAGCCAAATTCCACAACCTTTTCCAAAATCATCCCATCCTATGCAAAAATGTGATATTTGGAATAGTGTATGGACATTCATAAAAGCATAAAGGATATGGTAATTTTATCAGATGTTGCAGTTGCAACTACCTTGGGAGAAATGTATGCAAAATGTGGAAGCATAGATAAGGGTAGTGAACTAGTTGGCATGATGCCTCAAAGAAATGTGGTCTCATGGAATGCCATGATTGCAAGATATGCACAAAATGTATTTTGCAAGGATGCTCTCAAAATCTTTGAATTAATCAAGCACTTTGGGACATATCCTAACATTGTAATCTTTTCTTGTGTTCTATTTTCATGTAGCCATGCAAGTTTAGTTGATGAGGGTTGTACATACTTCAATCACATGTGTAACTCTTGAACTGTAAATTAATGGTCAATTATAGGACTGTTATACTAGGACTATTATAGGATTGTTATACTATGATTGTAAGATATGCACATAATAGATTTATTTCTTTACAAAATTTCAAGCAAATGCAATTGGCGAGTGTAAAGCAAAGTGTGGAAACATAATCAAGTGTGTAATTTGATTTCATTTGTCATAAGGATAAGGAACTGTACCATGATGATTGTCATACCTACTTGCTTGAACATGATCAAGGTGTCATTGAAACCATTTATCCAAAACCCAAGGAAAGTAGAAGGGACTAACATTTCATGGAGATAATTGTCACTATCCTTTATACACCCAAAGATGGATTGTCAACAAAACTAAGTGTTGTCCTAAAAATGTCACTAGCAGTTTTGGGTCTCAACTATCTCATGGATGGAGGGTTTGAAATTCTTTCATTCTTTGAAAAGTTATCATGAGGGTATGAGGGCAGCGTTGTGGAAGGTAGTTATGAAAATTAAATTACTCTACATGGTCATTTCCTAGAAAGTAACAATCCCTACCACAGTATAGTGTTTAGTCCATGATGATTGTCTTATACACCAGAGTCATAGTTTCAATTTCATGTCATGTTTTCAAGATTTTATCATTGTCAAATGTGGAGAATGGTGTAACAACTCTTGGAGAAGTCCATGGGAATTATAAGGTTATTTAAGTAGTTTAGAAGGGACTATCACATTCATGATGTGCAACAAAGACTTTCAAAGTCAAAAGAGATTGTTCTAACTCATTGTCACAGTCCTAGGGTGGTTGTCATACATTTGGGACAATAGTGATCGTGAAATATACCATATGAGATTGGCATGAGCTTTTGACAAGGTTATCATTAGCACAGTGAAGAGGTTTTTCTTAATGAATGCATGATTTTATTCCCTAGAGGATTGTCATAGTCCAAACAATCCAATGTCACAGTCTGCAACCTCAAAGTAGTCTGAATACCATATGGGAGCAGTTTAGATTTGAGAGCATGATGTTGTGTCTTGAGATAAGATATCTACCCTAACACCTAGTGGCAACATACAGGTAATTAGCATCATTTAAAAAGGAGATTCATAACCTAAAGCTTGTCATCAAGAGAATGACCTAGCAATGAAGTGAACCACCATCTAGAAGAAGGAAACATAAGGTTTCAAGGAGGATTTCAAATAAAAACAATTGTTTCTAATTATGGAGCATTGTCATGCCTTAGGAAAAACATAAGATAGATGATTGCCATTATATTATAAAGGATGACCATGAAAAGGAGAAGCTAGGTGTTGTCTTAGAAAGTGTGAAGACCATTCAAGGGGCAATCAAGACTATCATGAGTATTGTCATAAAGGAAAATGGGGCTACCGAGAGACTGTTGCATGATCCTATAGCTAAGTGCAGCCTTCCTAAGTGTCCATATTTTTATGCAATTGGTGGGTGTAAATCCAAATTCCACAACCTTTTCCAGCATCCTCCCTACATGTGCCAAAATGGGATCTTTGCAATGGGATATGGACATCCATCAAAGCATGAAGGATCTATGGGAAATCTATCAGATGATGTAGTTGCAACTACCCTAGGAGACATGAATGCAAAGGGAGGAAGCATAGGCAAGGCACATGAATGGTTTGTTGGAATACATCAAAGAAATGTGATCTAATAGAATGCCATGATCGCAAGATATGAACAAAATGGATTTGTTGAAAAAGGATTTAGACACTTTCAAGAAAATGCAATTAGCAGGTGTAAAGCCAAATTCCACAACCTTTGCTAGCATCCTCCCTGCATGTGCCGAAATGGGATCTTTGGAACAGGGTATGGACATCCATCAAAGCATGAAGGATATGAGAATTTTTTCAAATGTTGTAGTTGCAATTACCCTGTGACACATGTATGCAAAATGTGGAAGCATAGACAAGGCACATGAACTGTTTGACAGAACACATCAAATACATGTCATCTTATGGAATGCCTTGATTGTAGGATATGCACAAAATGAATTTAGAAATTAGTATGTAGAAAAAGATAGAAATCAAAATATTAAGAAATACAAATGAACACTAAAAATGATACCTCGGGTATAGTCAAAATAACCTATGATGCTATGCAAAATAATCTACGATGCCATGCAAAAAAATCTACGATGCCATGCAAAATAACCTCATTTGCAGTCGTGTATACTCAAAAGCATGCATTATAGTTAAAGAAACAAGATTTTTAATAAAACAATTCTAAAAAGTAGAAAAAACAAGAACAAGTTAAGATAAAAATTGTCATACCTATCCATCTGGAAGTTTAAATGCTAGTCAAGCGTACCTGAGGGGTCATCTCTTACCTTTAGAGTATCCAATATTGCTTCATGATGAACATTACTAATTGTCCATAGTTGTTTTGTTTTTAGTTTTGCATGATGCTTTAATAACTTAACATTTGTTGCTACAACTAGGTGTGAATACATCAATATGGTTTTATGCTTCTCAAAGTATTCAAAGGTAGGGATGCCATTCTTTCTAATCATATATGTTCGCAACCTAGTCTCAGCAATAAAAACTAATTCTGTAGGATATGTGAACCCATCATCATCTACCGTAGTTCATTTTATCTTTTATTTTCCCTATACACATCGTGCCAACCAATAGTCTGATGTCTCTTCATTTCCATGCGGTACAACAACTGCATAAACATGACCTGGATGTACAAGGTCTAAAAGATGTTCATAGTCAAATGTGCTCTCCATGTCATTGACTAAAGATGATTGACCTTGAGATAAAGGGGTTAAATATTATGGAATCCATGCATCTACCCACTCACTTGACTCACAATTATCCCAATCACATTTAATACAACTCTGACAAAAACAAGCTAATTATTGTATCCAAATAGTCCATGTACTTGCATCTGAACTTTTAAATGAATGCATCTTTGATGATTCATTGATTCTCTGACAATCCAATTTCTCTCTCGATATCCCCTCATCAACCAACCAAAAGAACATGCGCACTTCTAAATCAAGAGCCACTCCTTGTGAAAATGCATAGTTACACCACTTAACAATAGAATCTATATCACTGAATGTAGCACCATCTCTAATCTTTAGTTGTTCTTTAAAAAGAGCTCTCTTCATGCATGTCTGCTCCATCATGTTCACCTTTTCTGTGCCCATCTTCAAAAAATTCCAAATATGAGGTATACCCTTCTCTACATGCATTTTGCTCAACCAATAGAACATGCAAGCATTCTTGAATTGACTGGTGCAATTATCTTACCAAATGAGATGTTGATCCATTCTAATATCTTTTTTTGCAAGAACCCATAAAATTGTTTAAAACAATATTGCACATACTCTGATGAATGAGATTGATCATCACTCATGTAAAAATGGCATTCTTTGACAATCTTCCTATTCTCTTCTGTGCTCTCAGGGGCATATTTGTATGTCATGTGAACAAAAATAGCAATCTAAATAGAATTGTAGTACTGGGATTGCACTTCATTTTGGGGTTGCAATGTGTAGTTTTCTACAAAATCAACTACAGAGACAATAGTTCCAATCGAGAAAAAGTCTTTACACATCCTGAACTATTGATCTAACCATTGAGACCTGTGGCTATGTCTGGCATACTTGTAGAAAAGATTTTTCTTAAAATCATCAATAAAATTAGCAATACTTACCTCTCTTACAATCAACTCAAATCTAGAACCTTCACCTCCACTTTTCAAATTGTATTTCACTGTCTCATATCTCTTTTTCTCAACCATTCTCTTTCCAAAATCATGCTTGTTGCCCTCATAAAAACATGATACAAACTTTGATAACCCACCACATTGTAAACACTTTTCATTTAAACAATCATTCTTGTAGAAAATGCAACCATCATCTCTAATACATAGAAATAAATCTAATAAGTCCCTAGATGACTTTGGTAGTTGAATTGCACCAAACTCTTATAACATTTCGTTAGTGTACAAAGTAGAATGAATATTGCATAATATTTCATGATACATAGAAAGCTCTACATGGTATTTGCAACAACATGTACTACAAATTTTAAGAGGAACACAATAAAATGGCTTAAGAGATTCAAATGCTCTTTGTGAGATTGTCATACCTGGGTGTGTTTCATAATATTATTTGTACAATGTTGTTTGGCTACATTCCAAGTAATGTTTATGATGTGGTGTGCAGTCTTTATCACCAATTCTTAATTTTAAAACATATTTTGTATTCAGTGATACCCTAGAGTTAATGTACCAAAATCATTTAATTTCTTCCGTTGTGCTATTGATTAGCTTCTTATCAACTCATGGAAGCCTACCATTGAAATCCCAAGTATCATTTCCAAGAGGACTATCTAGTCTTGATCTTAATGCTAGTGCTTTTGACAATGTTTTACAATTCAATCTTAAGTCAACACATGTTTGCCTCATTAATCGAGCCTTTCTTAATTGTTTGCGTACTATTAAGGTTATTATTATTCTACGAGAAGCTCTTTTAACTTTATCCTTACTAGTCTTTCCAATAGAATTCAGTGCATTGAAAAGGCTTCTAACAATAATTTTATTCCAATTAGACACTTTGTTTAACCGAATCTTTAATTTCTTTAGTAAAGGTCTCATTTTGTACATCTTTCTAGTAATTGCACAAAAATTTGGCATTGTTCAGTTAATGTTTTATTCTCAAAGTATTCATTGAAGAGTTTTGAATCCCACAACCAAACCGTTTGTGATGACCTCTTGCCTTCAAGTTTTTCTATTATGTTCTCATCAATTTCAAGTAACCATTTTTGGGTTCTTGGATGTTTTCCAATTTCATCATGCTTATTCTCTTCTTGACAAACGTCCTCTCTTCTTATGTAATTTGGAGATATATTGATTTTCATTGTTTCATCCATGTTATCAACCTCATCAATTTCATCAAGAAATGGATTATGGAGTGCAAATTCAACATCATGAGGTTCATATCCACCTTCTTCAAGAAAATGTCTTTATTTTTCTTTTTCTTCTTTGTCCATGGTATTGCTCTTATCAATAGGTGTTTCATAACATTTTGCAAAATTTTCATTTGCAATATCATGGTCAATTTCATTCTTATCTAACATTTCATTATAATCAACATTAACACCTTCAATTTTCATGTCATTAGATGGTAAAGAAGATTCACCTTGATAAGCATCCACCAAACCCGGTCTTCCAGTCCTCTTCCTTTCTCTATCATTTTCCCTAATTGCTTCAATTTCCTCCAATGTAACTTTGCTCCTTCCTTTTTCTTTACGACGATTGTTACTCCCCATTAGGGGAACAAAAATATTACCCTTATGATTGAAACAAGAAAATTGTGTGTCCAAAAGTGCATAAAAGTGTTTTTTTTACTGTAACAGGCAGAGATCATGGGGTTTTTGATAGCAGAGGGTCTATGGGCATGGTTGTCGGGCCCAACAACATTCCTATTGTCTTTTTTTTGTCTTTTACATAATGGATATTAATTTTCAAAATGGATATCCATTTCTAAAAATGGATATCCATTACCTAAAGCCCAATTCTTTGGGCAATGGCTATCCCTTCTACAAAATGGATATTCATTTTGCAAAATGGATATCCATTTTATTTTTCTCTCAAAGCATGAAACATATGTAATCTACAAAGTATACACATAAATACATGTGAGGCATGAAGCATATAAGTACACATGATACACGAAGTATGAAGCATACTCATAGATACACATAATACATAGAACATGAAGCATACACATAATACACAAAGTATACATGTAAATACATGTAATACACGGAGCATGAAGCATACATGTAATACACCAAGTATACGCATAAGTACATGTAATATAAGAAGCATTAAACATCCACGTAATACACAAAGTATTCACATTAATACACGTAATACATGAAGCATGAAGCATACACGTAATACACGAAGTATACACATAAATACACATAAGTTATGAGGCATAAAGCATACATGTAAATACATGTAATATACAAGAAGTATGCATATGGATACACATAAGTCACAAAGCTTACACATGAATATACGTAAGTCACGAAGTATACCCATGAACACATGTACTTGTCATGAAGTATACACTTGAATACACATTAGTCATGAAGTATACACATGAATACACTACAAGTCATGAGGTATACACTTGAATACAACACATGAATCATATACATGAATGTACGTAAGGCATGAAGCATACACATAAATACATGTAATATACATGAAGTATGCACATCCAGATACACATAAGTCACGAAGCATACACATGAATATACGTGAGTCATGAAGTATACACATGAATACGCGTAGGTCATGAAGTATACACTTGAATATGCATCAGTCATGAAGTATACACATGAATACACTACAAGTCATGAGGTATACACTTTCATTAAATTCCTATATTCTAGTTATTATTTTATATTACTAGGTACTTGTGTTGTGTCCTTGCCAACCAGGTCCTTCATTTCCCATGTAGGTTTTATGATTTTTGGTACAAAGGACTACAAAACGTTTGGATGTGATCCTACTTGTGTTGCATCTATGAAGTACACTACAATTTCTAAATGGATATGCTTTCTAAGACCTCTAGATTCCAATGTCTTACTCTAGGTTTCTATTTCTATATCCACTTTCTAGATTTTATTACTATATTCTTAGTTTTTCTATTTTCTCTTAGTTGAAAAGAAAAAAACCATAGTACTTTGTTTAGGGAATGAGCATAGTTTAGATTAGGTAAATTACATTTAGTTACATTTAAATCACTATGTTAGATTGTATATCAAAATATAGTTTTATGTTTTAAGACATCTATCTACAAGTGTATACGCCTAAAAATGACACGAATTGGTCTAAATAAATATTTTTAATATTTATTTTCATTCTAATTCCTCTATCAATAAATAAATTTATTTATTTATTCGATTCATGTTCTTCTAAGTTAATTAAATATCAAAATATTTAATTACCTCTTCTAAAGTCAAAATTAAATAAAATCCTTTATTTAATTTAATTCTTCCAAATTCATCCAAACAATTAAATAATTCTTAATTATTTAATTAAGTCATTCTTCTTCTAAATTTAAATAAATCAATCAAATTTATTTAAATCCTCTCAATCTGTCAAAAATAAAATACAATAAAATATTTTATTTATTCTTTCGAATCATGCACACACAATTAAATAAATTTATTTATTTAATTCATTTTCCAAGAATCTTCTAAATCTTCTAAAAATAAATCCTCTTCTTCATGCACATAGAATTAAATAATTTATTATTTAATTCCTCTCAAAACATGCAAAAGCAAATCATGAGTCAACTAATTGATTCCAAAACTCTTGAAATAGAAAAAATCTTTCTATTTTATGACAGCATATCTTATCTTCAATAAATAGAAAAATAGTTAACTCAAAATAGATTTTGTATGACACTTGTCTTCTTTCTATTCACACACATTCTCTCATTCTTTCTCAAATCGTCGATCTTCTTATTCTTTCTCAACAATTGATCTCCTCTCTCTCAAGTCTATAAATTGAACCTTCTTCTTTCATTTCATTATCCAAGCTTTCAGTATCGTTACTCTACAAGAATTACATTCACTTGTGATCAACTTGTTACCATATCACCATTACCATTGTTGTGAAGCTCGTCCTCATTACAATCAACTATCATGGCCATTCTCACTTGACATCTTGGAATAGCAAGGAGGTGCACCTTTTGAGGGCATATTCAAACACAAGATCATTTGCAATAGGCCGCCAATGGAAGCCATGAGGTAAAGAGGTTTGTTGAGGTATTGTTCATCATTTTGGATCTTCTTTATTTCTATATTCCATTGAGTTATGGGTATTATTGATGTCTTTTGATATTCACGCATGATTTCCCCTAACATTTCTGGCTCCCACCGTGGGGCCCTGCCCTGATTTAACCCAAAACTAAGTTTTCTGTGCAAAGGTTCCGTACACAGGAGGATTCAGCGCATCTGACCCATTCTAATGTGCATATGAGCTCTATTCTGGAACATATGATATTTTGGTGCATATGACCTATGTTCCCATGCATACATCTTCTGTTACGGTGCATCTGATATTCTGGCACATATGCTTTCTATTTCAATATTTTTGCTTCATATTTCTGCACTTTTAATTTTTCTGTGCTTCTGAGTTCTGTTTCTATGCATACGAATTCTGAAAGTGTGCATCTATTTTGAGCAGTAGTTTTTAAGATATTTTCTGTATTTTCTGCTAACGCTGACACTTTTTCATAGGAATATTCTCTCATCTTCTTACATGATTAGGAGTTGGTTTAGTCATTCTAGTTGCATTGTTAGAACACATCATCTTTTCTAATGGATAGTAATCGGATGCTCATGCAAAATCACATCTAGTTCTAACTAGGAGGGAGTAACTTGAATCTTGTTGCATCAACAAATTGAATCTAGTCACAATGCTAGGAGGATAAAATTGAACCATTGCTATCTTGCTTTTCAAAGTTAACAACTTGCGTGTGTGCCCAAGTAGATAGCTCATATAGTCTTTTTTATTTAACTAGGGGAAAAGAACAACTATCTTTTGTGTTTTTGGGAATGATACCAAGCCTATACTCTCCCCTATCTTGGGTGATCAAAATGCCAGACGTATCATTTTCGTATGTGTTGAACCTTTAGAGAGGCCTGCCCTCGGATACCTGTCCATCCTTGGGGAACGACCTTAAGTGGTAATAGGCTAAAGCCAAGCCCTGCCTAGCCACTATAAATAAATTGTGTTTGGATCGTAAGCTTCAAGCAACGAGTGCTACTATGTTATACCAATAGCCAACCTCCCCCAAAACCATTCAAGGTGTAACCCTTGAAGGCTGGGAGACTCCATAATAGAGAGTAGCGCTTTCGCACATATAACCACTTGAACGGTTGCCCTTACTAGTCATCATTTGTTTTTAGTAATCCAAAATCCTTCTATTTGTTGGCGCAAAAGGTGGGACCTTTGAAGCCACCCTGATTCATGTGGTTCTTATTAGAGATAGCAGAGACAATCCTAAGGTTTGGTGGTCGTACGAGCCTTGGGAAACTTAGATCTTGGTATGCGTGAGAAGTGTGTGTCGTGGAGAGGAGCCGGTGCTACCAAGATCTTGAAGCTATTCACTTTGAATAGGCACAGTTAGGGGACTCAACAAATATTGTCCTTTCCAGCCTAGGATTGTACTTGTTTTGTGTGTCAAAAAGAGTCCAAAAAAAAGATCAAGAAAAATCATGAAAACTTCTTTGTGTTTGTTGTGTTTTACTTTCTATAATTGAGAAAATTGGATCAAAAACACCTACAACCAAGAAACCAAAAACATCACAAAATGTGTCAAAATTTGCAAAAATAGTCAACAAAACTAGAGCTATGCATCTGTCTTGCGGAGCTGCACATATACCTCGACCTATTGCCCATACATTCTAACTCACTGCGCATATGTCCTCTATTACTGCACCTTTAAATTTTACCATAACTATGCTTTTGTCCTGACTTTCTGCGCATTTGTCCTCTATTTCAACACATATGTTCCTGTGCATCCCTGACAGTGAGCATTTCCATACCATTTCAGAGAAAAAATTTAAATTTTCTAGATACCCATTTCAACCTTATACCAGTTTCTGAGATCAGATCTACCATGCAGTCACTTTTTTTATTTCCATAGCATACCTTCTCTTTCATTGGTCGTCTCATCCACCTTCTACCAAGTCTTTCCAAAACAAAGTCAGAGTTCCATATCAGATTAGTGCAAGACCTTTTTTAGATCATTCCAGATTCAAGTAAACCTAGTAGGTCACAGAACTTCTCTAGTGGTCCTGGTGCCAGACTTGTCTCTACATAGTAAACATGTACCAGATACCCTTACTTGTGGCTATTGTCTTGTGTTAGCCAACTTAGAATCATTGATCAAAAGAGTCCCTTGTTCAAATCTCCTCACAAGTATCCTCTTCTCAACAATCTCCAATAGCACCTAATGAAAATCTCTAGTTTCATCCCACCTCTTCCCACATCGCCTTGCATGGTTTTAACTAGATCTTAATACCAAAAACAAGTTGAAATGGCTGGATCATCCAACCCCATGGTCACCCCTCATGATAGTGATGAGGAAATATCTAGTGAAGAATACCAAGGAACCCTCCAAAATTAGAAATTTCAACGCATGCTAGAAAAAGTTCTCCTTGAGGACCCTCACAAGTACTTCTTGTATCTTGCAAATCTAGGACTTAAACTCCCCTTAGACTTTGATCTCAACAAACTGAAAGAAATTGTAGAGGAAACTCATGAAATTCACACTATTGAGGACAAAGGAAAGAAAGTCGCATACCCAAACATACCCATGGAAGAAATGAAGAAACAAATCAAGGACCTAACACAACAAATGGCAGATCTCAAAGCAGGGCCTCCCACTAAAACTTATTCATTGGAAGACATCACACCGTATCCCTTTGACAAAAGCTTGAACATGGTACCCTTCCCCTGTTGGTTCGAAGTGCCTAAGTTTGAAAAATACAAAGGAAAAGGAGACCCTAGAGATCACATTAGAGAATTTAATGCCGCATGCATGGAGGTAGCTCACAATGAAACCTTCTTAATGAGACTATTCCCTAGATCTCTAGGTGGACAAGCCATGGAATGCTTCTCACAACTTACACCGGGTATCAAAACTTTTGATGAGTTAGTAAACAGGTTTGTCACACACTTCTCCTATAACATTGAACATGAAGTCTCTATGCTTGATCTATGCAATACAAAACAAAAAGGTGGTGAATCTTTCATCTCTTTCTTACAAAGGTGGAGACAAATTGCAAGCAAATGCTCATAAGATGTACCTAAGAAGCAAATGACAGAGATGTTTGTCCACAACCTAAACCCCAATCTAAGTTACCAAATACAAATTCAATGCCCTACCTCCTTTTCAAAAGTCATTGAGATGGGACTATTTATTGAGAAAGCTATGATCACCAAGGGGCAAATAAAGTTATACAAGGACATTCCTAACTCTAACTACACCATGGACAAGTCAAAATTTTGGACAAAAAACAAAAATATCGTCAATGATGGAGTAGTCGATGCCAAAGTGGCGGCTCCCAAACAACAACCAATCTTCACTCTCAAAGGAGAAACAAACAATGCTACGCCAAACAAAACCTTCTCTTGCAAGCCAAAGCCATGGTTCACTTCCAACCCTAGATGAAAATTCACACCACTAGGGGAGTCCCAAGAATCTACGTTAAGAAAACTACTGGCCAACAATGAGATCACTCTTCCACCAACTAGCGACTATGAACCTCAAATAAAACCTCACTATTGGAAAGATATAGATTTCTATGAATATCATAGAGGAAGAGGCCACACGAACAACAACTGTATCCATCTCAAACACATCATTCAATACATACTTGACCAAAATCAGCTAGGCACTCAACAACATACCTCTAACGAGACACATGTGGCATACAAAGATCCGCTTCTCAATCACGACAGGCCATACAAAAACAACAACAACAACAATAATGACAATCACAATAGGCAGAATTAGAATAATGGAAGCAACAATGCAAACTACACAAGTGTGCCATTTGATTATACCGTCAACTACATATCAGTACATATACATGGTCACATCCAACCAACAATCAGGACCCAACAAAGCTGATTGTAGCATTATCACCTGCAATGGTAAGGTCACATTAAACACGCTTCCTCCAGGGTTGTCACTATCTTAGTCTAACCCCCATACATATAGTGTCATAGACCAACTTTAAAAAACTCCTACCCACATATCTATCTTAGAGTTGTTGCGTCTATCTCCTTCCCACAAGGAAATTCTTGATAAACCCCTATTGCAAACAACTGTGCCCACGAACCTAGCCCAAGAGAAGTTTCAAGCCATGGTAGGAAATCTAACCTCCTCAGGCACCATCTCATTTACCGAACAAGATGATCTTTCAATGTCTCAGCCTCATAACACACCCTTACATATCGTTGCATTCATTCATAGACACCATATCAAAAGGGTTCTTATTGATGGAGGAGCCAGTTTAAATATTTGCACGCTCAAGCTAGTCCTTACATTGGGGTTCTCTAAAACTGTGGTGGATCTGAGGAAAAAGATCACCATTAAGGCCTATGATGAAGAGGAAAGAACTACTAAAGGAACAATGGTGTTACCAATACAAGTTGGACCAGTGATTAAGGACGTTGTTTGCCAAGTCTTAGATAAAGTGCTAGCCTATAATATCCTCCTAGGTAGACCCTGGATTCATGCCATGCAAGTTATGCCTTCTACCTACCACCAATGCATCAAATTTCCTCATAACAGAAAGCAAATCACCATCCAAGGTGATCCTAATCCCTTCTAGTACTACAACACTATCCACTCAAAGCTTGATTGCATCATTCCTAACAATAGAGCTTCCATATTCCCCATCTCGCAATATGATTTCTCTTCCAAAGCTTCCTCATCCAAACCCAAAGAGTAGAAAATCACCATCAAAGAAACAGGGGTAGGGTAATACACCATCGAGCACAGCCTCAACTTAGCCAAACTGCCTCTATCTCCAAAATCCTTTGGGTGACCTACACCTTTTCTAAATCCATCTGCTCCCCCCAAAGTTCCCATAGGTCCCTTTGTCAAATGGGGAACCCTATCAAATGAAATAGAAGAGAGAGAGATGTCTTATCATGGCTCTACATAGAGGAAGATAACGTACAACAAGAACCATCTAAACTCCCAACAGAAATCTATGGGCTTGGTGAGTCTATCCGGCACATAATGGGTTATGACAGACAAGGTCCCATTGGCCTAAGAAAAGAAGGAATAATAGAACCTATCCAACCCTCTTCATCCTCACTAGCAAGAAATACAAAAGGGTTGGGATACAAAGACAAAGGCAAAAATAAGGCTAATGCCTGTTTTGTGGAATAGATTCATGCCCTACAAGAAGATAGTGACACAGATTCCAAGGAGTATGAGTGGGAGGAACTCATAGAGCACTCCTATGAAGACAAAGGAGTTGATACCATTCAAACATATAGCCCCTACCGTGAGGGACAAATGCTAACGTATAGACCATTAGAGTGTGATTGACCAACTCCTGAGAGTACAACTTTCGAGGAAGGTCAGAGTTCCATCGGAATAAACAATTTGGAGGAAAGTACCATCTCGGATCCTATCCCTACCAATCTAAATCCAAACCATATTTCTATTCAAACTATCAATGAATCAGATCTATCTTACGATTCCCTTCCCCTTGTGCATCCTGAGCTCATCGACTGGGATTTACAAGGCACCCCACAACTAGACATGTTCCAAAATGATGATGCCTATATTGACTACATGGAACTTAGGGACCACCTACCTATAGGAGATCATAAAGTTGGCTTCACAATTGAACTCAATACCATGGCTTACTTCAGAGAGGGTGCCAAGCCTTCCAATCACAAAAACATAAAAATTAAAAATGGATTTGATGGTGAAAACTGTTTTGCGGCAGTATCAGATCCCAAAATAGTAAAAAGAAAGGACGTATCTAATGGTGAAAACCCAACTGTGGCACTTGACGATGGAAGGCTTGACACTCTCCCCACCGACATGCATTAGGAGAAGTTGCAGATTGTTGTGGAACCTACAAAACTTGTCAACATTGGAACAGAGGATAATCCTAAGATCATTCACTTTGCAAAATCTCTATCTCCACCAGAGAAGACCAAGTTCATACCATTCTTCAAGAGAAATCAAGTCAACTTTGCTTGGTCATACGCAGATATGCCTAGGTTAGATCTAGATTTGATTCTACATCATCTTCCACTAGATCCAAGGGTCAAACTAGTCAAGCAAAAGCTCAGAAAGATGCATCTGCACATTGCACTACTAGTAAAAGAAGAACTCAAGAAACTACTGGATGTAGGATTCATCAGAGCAATAGACTATCTAGAGTGGGTATCCAACATAGTGCCAGTCTCCAAACCTGATGGCAGAGTTAGACTATGCAATGATTTCTGAGATCTTAACAAAGCTTGCCGCAACGATGACTTTCCGTTGCCTAATATTGATATCATAGTCGACTTGACAACAGGACACACCATGCTTTCTCTAATGGATAGCTTCTCCAGGTATAATCAAATTAGGATAGCACTAGAAGACCAACATAAGACAACTTTCACTTGTCCATGGGGTACCTTCTACTGGAAGGTCATGCCATTTGGGTTAAAGAATGTAGAAGAAACATATCAATGTGCTATGACCACTATCTTCCATGACATGATGCACGTAACAATGGAGGACTACGTAGATGATATCCTTGCAAAATCACTCACAAGAGAATCCCACCTTGATGTACTAGAGAAAGTTTTTTAGAGACTAGAACAATTCAAAGTCAGGTTAAACCCGAAGAAATGTGTGTTTGGAGTCACATCCGGCAAGCTCCTAGGCTTCATCGTATCAACAAAGGGATAGAAGTTGATCCTACCAAAGTCAAGGCTATCATGGAAATGCCACCGCCAAAGAACATCACTCAATTACGGTCTCTACAAGGAAAATTACAAGCAATCCATCATATCACAACTAGCAGACAAGTGCCAACTTTTTAGTCATCTCTTACATAAAAACATTCCATTCAAATGGGATGAGAAGTGTGAAGAAGCTTTTGGCAAACTAAAGGATTATATCTCATGAACCCTCCTATTCTAATGCCACCTATCCAAGGTAAGCTGCTATTTCTTTACATATCTACTACATAGATAGCTCTGGGTGCCCTATTAGCACAACAAGACCATGAAGGCAAAGAAAGGGCTATCTACTATATCAGTCGCACATTGGTGGGCTACGAGCTATAATATTCTCAGATAGAAAGATCTTGTCTTGTTGTGCTTTTTGCTTTCTAAAAACTATGACATTACATGCTAGCACATTCAGTCAAACTTATTGCAAAGATAGATCCACTGAAATACCTATTAAGCAAAGCAGCTCTCACAGGTCGCCTAGCTAAGTGGGTAATGCTCCTAAGCGAATATGACATTGAGTATGTAGAACAGAAGGCTATCAAAGGTCAAATCATTGCCAATCAGTTAGCAGAAGCACCATTACAAGATACCACACCAATGACATTCAATTTTTTGGATGAAGCCATCTTCAGTATCACAACACACTCATGGAAACTCCACTTTGATGGATCCTATACAAACCATGGATCAGGGGCAGGAATCTTGTTGGTGACTCCTCATGGCGACACCATACCTAAGTCTTACCATATTCTATTCCCATGTACAAACAATGTCATACAGTATGAAGCCTTGGTCATTGGCCTCAAATGGGCAACATAATGGAAAATCAAAGAGCTACATGTCTATGGCGATTCTCAATTGGTAATCAATCAAGTCTGTTGACCTTTTCCCAGACTGGATGCTTATTCCCAGATTTCCCTACAAGGTAGCCATCAGTGATCAACAGGATCTCTGGGCCAGGGGCCAACAGTGTAGGAGATAAACTCTATATTTTATCTCCTCTTCTTCTTCAGGCTCTGCAAAACCTAGGGGGGTATTCCCTACTCAACATCCATGAGGATATGCATACAAAGGCTGGGATGCTGACAGAAAGCAGATAAGTCCTCCTGTAAGTAGACCAAAACTGAAAGATAAGAGCAAAGGGGCTAGCTTTGGGCCTATTTGCAGTTGTAGACAGAGGACTGAGGATCCTAAAACTAATTCTAATGTCCTAATGGTTGTTTTAGATTTTGATTTGGATTTTAAGTTTGGATGCAAAGCTGGACATGGTTGTAACACAAATACAAAGCAAGATTGGTGCCTATCCAGGGCCTGGAGTCAGTAGACATACACCTGTGAATGATCAACATGAACAGCTAAAACTGGATTTCAGGGGGATATATGTGATACCTGTCTTACAGATATCTCCCAATACAGAGTGTTAAGTTATCTCTACTTATGGCATCCCTACTGCAGTATACCCTTCCCAATGTTCAACCTGAAAACAGTTTAATCTACCCCTTGAGCAGAAGTTAAAAGATCAGACATTCAACATAGGAATTCTATGCTCTAGAATCTAAACATTACCCAAATATCTAGATTCAGAAGAAGAATACATGCAATACTGGAGATAGAATTAACAAAACACATGCTAAGATAGCATTTCTCATATAAGATTAATCATGAAATCAGTGGGTTCGTGCCAAAACATACAACAAGAGATACATAGACTCACAGGTTTAGTTGTACAGAGCAACCAGATCAGCTTGTTTTGAATTATAGAGCCAAAAATCTTCAAATTTCAACAACCAAAAATGTGTAACACTTCCTGCTTATAACAGCCAGGTAGTGTACCACAGCAATTAATTACATGGTTGACCAAAAATCCCGCTAGATACACAGTATCAGAAAAATGGCGCTCAACGCATTACCAGATTGGCGCCCAAACATGAATGCAGCAGGTAGGGGAGGAGACAGGAAGAAACCTCGAGCCCTGCGCCACTGTCCATTGATGTACACCTTCAATCGGGTACCAGATCCGTCCATACCTCTGCAACCTTCACCATTAATGGCGCACCAACCCGCGGCCTGGGGAAAAACATCAACTGTGCATCGCAACCATTTCCCGCCAAGATTCATCGTCATGATATTTGAAAATATGCAGGATATCAATTATCCCACATGCACCCCGCAGTGACCTTTTCAACACTTTATATACTAGGCCACGAGCATATATAATGTCGGTGCTTTTGCTCCTGACGACACTAGTATAAGACATCATCATCATCCTCCAACAGCATGATATCCTGTCGCTTGAAATATCACCCTGACGTCAGCATCATATCGCAATATAACCTGCATGATAATCGCCTTCATCGGCACAACCTGATCCATCTGAGGAAGATCCTCCTGCTTAGCCAATACCAAAAGTCTGGCCGATAAACATCCTGATGATGTCACCCTCATATCCTGCTGACGTCATCAGCATATCTGCCTACTGCGCACCTCCTCATATCCGGATGACGTCATCATCATGTTTGCAAATATCAGGGAATCCCCACAAGATGATCAGTGTTAGAAATATGACCCCCCCGGACCTTGATGACGTCATCATCATATCGACATCAGGATGATATTCGGAAGATAACCGGATATTTAGAAATATCATCCTGATGCACAAAAATCATGTTGCACTGTAGCTCCACTATAAGATCGGGGTGATAGATGAATATGCCAGATATTTGAAAAGATCACCCCCCACTAGATAATGCATGAAGCCGACAGGCGGATATCTCCCTTCGGAAATATCATGATGTAGACAGGCAGAAAAGCGGATATCACCCTGACGTAAGAATGATGTCAGCATCATCAGGATGATAAAACAACGAACATGAAGTGATACAACAACATCAGGATGATATTGACTAAGATCATCCTGACGTCCAAAATATGATGACCACGATGAAAATCGGGTCACACTTAGAACTTTACAGCAACATCATCAGGATGATCTTAACAAAGATCACCCGATGTTAAAATATCACCCTAGCAAAAGATCATGCAGGTAGACAATATGATGACCCTCGCAAGCAACACGGCGATAACTGGAAATATGATCATGATGATGACGACCCTTAAGAAAAATAGGCCGGGTTGAACAACTTAGAAAATGACCCCCTCGGAAGATCGGGGTGACATCATCATCATAAAAGGGTAGGGTGATAATTGGAAGATCACCGGATATTTGAAAAATCACCCTCCGCTAGAAAATTAAGGCACCTTGTAGCTCATCAGCAGGATCAGGATGATATCCAGACATCACCCGATATTGAAATATGATGATCCTGATGAAAAACAAGTCGACAGAAAACATGAGATGCTGACCACCATCGAAGACAAGATGATGATGATGACCTCCTCCTCAAAGAAAATATGATGATGTAGCTAAAAAATGCCGAGGGGGTCCAACACTTAGGAAAATGGGCAAGAAGATATAGGGTTCAAATGAAGAAACCCCCTAAACATGAAAAATCAACCTCCAGGTCAAAATGAGTGCTAACACTGGCTCCGAATGGGGACGTGCAGGTGAAAACCTGCAGTGAGAACCAGATCTCCGGGCAGACCAAGCAAAAAACTAAAAAGCACGAACTGCACAAGACATTTACACTACATACATGTTTTTACAAATGTGCACAGCGACAAGTCATTTATGTAAAATAGAACTTAAGGAATTGGCCATGCACAAGCAATTCCAGAACTTCACCATCTAGGGCCTGGAGGAAATAAGAATCCTCCCCATGAGTACTACAAATCTGATATGGGCCCATCCATAAGGGTTCAAATTTACCATGTTTACCCTTTTCTTGACCTTTTGCATTCCAAATGAGCACCAGATCATTGACTTGAAACTTCCTTTTTATAGCTCTCCTGTCAAACTGATATTTCACATCTTGTTGTCTTTTGAGATTGATTTGGTGGGCCTTCCTTCTGTTTTCATCCAATGCAACCAGCTGGTTCACTCTTTCTGTCATGGAGTCTTCAATCTCCTCATCATTTTCCTGAATGAATCTGTAAACTGGTAGGAGATTGTTTATGGGCAATCTGGCTGATGCACCATATACTAGCTCAAAGGGTGACATCCCAATAGCCCTTTTTACTGTCACTCTGTCAGCCCATATTGCTAAGTTCAATTTTGAGTCCCAAGCTCTCTTATTCTTGTCCAATATCCTCTTGATAATTTTCATGATGCTTTTATTGCTTGATTCTGCTTGACCATTCCCTTGTGGGTGATATGGTGATGTATATGATAGATTTATCCTATACCTGTTGCAAAAATCAACAAATTCACCTGATCTGAAACACATAGCATTATCAGTGACTATCTTGAATGGTACTCCAAACCTGATGATAATATTTTCTAGCATGAAATCTGTCACCACCTTACTTGTAGCTCTCTTAGTTGGAATGGCCTCAATCCATTTGGTAAAGTAATCAGTTGCCACCAAAATCCAACTGTGTCCCCCACTTGATTTGTCTGCAATTTCCCCTATGAAGTCAATTCCCCATTGCTGAAATGGAGCATCCACAGTTACAGTTCTGAGGGGTAAAGCACCATCATATTTCAGCTTTCCTGAAAATCTTTGGCAAGGGTCACACTTCCTCACTAACTTTTGTGCATCTGAAAAGAGAGTGGGCCACCAATATCCTACTCTGAGAATTTTATGAGCTGTTGTTTGGGCAGTATAATGTCCACCACACAATCCTTTATGCATATCAATCAAAACATTGTTAGCCATATCCTCATCCACACATCTCAGCAGCACACCATCAGGGTTTTTCCAGTATAGCTCACCTTGAACAATAACATACCTGATTGCATGTAACTTTAAAGTCCTCTTTTGACTATCACTGAAATGGGAAGGACAATTCAGATTTTGCAAGTAGTAGATAATATCCTTGTACCATTCAGATCCAGATACATTTACACTCTCATTTTGGACTGCATTAACTTGGCATGCTTCCAAGTTTGACTGTGCCATCATCTTGGCTAATCCTTGTCCTCTTATCAACTTGGTAACTTGTATGTCTATGTTGAACTCTTGCAGTTTGTTTATCCATCTGCACCTTCTTCCAGTCACCTCCTGCTGAGTGAATATGTCTTTGACTGCTGCATGGGGTACATATGTAATTCTATATGATCCTACCAAGTATGGTCTGAAACTTTTGATGGCTTTGACTAGTGCATATGCCTGTTTTTCCATAATATCATACTTCAACTCAGAGGCTTGCAAGGACATACTGAAGAAAGCGATGGGCTGTTCAAAACCATCTTCATTTTTCTGTAGCAAACATGCAGCAACAGTATGAAAGGAAGCAAATGAAAATACTTGGAATGGCCTAGAAAAATCAGGAGATTTAAGAACAGGGGCCATCTTGATTGCCTCTTTGATACTCTGAAATGATTCTATTGCTTCCCTTTCCCAGTTGATAGTTGCATCCTTCTTCATCATCTTGGAAATGTTCCTTGTGGTTTCTGCAAAGTTGGGAACAAATCTCCTAACAAAATTTATCTGTCCAAAGAAAGACTGAACTCCTTTTACAGTCTTTGGCATTTGAATTCTGTCAATAGCAGCCACTCTCTCTGGATCTATCCTGACCCCATCCTTGGAAACAATATGTCCCAGGAGCTTTCCTTCAACTACCCCAAAGGCACACTTCTTTGGATTTAAAGAAATACCATACTCTAGTGCTCTTATGAAAATCTGCTCCAGATGCAAACAATGCTGCTCTTCTTTCTTTGAGTAAGCAGTCAAGTCATCCTGATATACAGCCAGAATTGAATCAATCAGCCTTGCAAAAGCAACATCCATTGCTCTTTGAAATGTAGCACCTGCATTGGTTAGTCTGAAGGGCATTCTAACATACACATAAGTTCCCCATGGAGTGGTAAAGGTGGTCTTATACTGTTCTGATTCCTTTACCTTCACCTGATTATAACCTGAAAATCCATCCATCATGGATAAGAGTTCACAACTAGTCACTCTCTGCAACATAGCTTCCATATTAGGCAGTGGATAGTTATCCTTTAAAGAGGATACATTCAAGTTCCTGAAGTCAACACAAAACCTAATATCACCATTCTTTTTTCTGACTGGGACAAGGTTAGACACCCAAGTTGAATCCTGATTGGCACAATTATTCCAACTTCCCTGAGCCTTTTGAGTTCTTCCTGCATCTTGGGAGCTAAGGTAGGATTAATAGGTCTTTGCTTTTGTCTAAATGGCTTAGCTCCAGGCTTCAATGGGATCTCATGCTGGAATAAATCTTCCCTATAGGCTTTTAGGTCCTCATATGACCAAGCAAAAACATGTTTATACCTTTTCAGTAATGCAATCAGCATACTCCTAATGTGTGGTTTGAGCTGTTTACCAATGTATACCTTCTGAGGGGCCTGAGATGTCCCCAAATTTATCTCTTCTAAATCTTCCTTATTTGTGGGAGATGTCCTTGTGACCAATTTATCTCTACTGTCAAAAACTCTTTCCAAAGCTACCAACCCTCTAGGGATTTTATTAGTCTTCAATTGAATTATCTCTTTTCCCACAAGAGTTTCTTTTCCATCTATAGTCTCTACAAAAGCTTGGAAATCAATTTCTTGATTCTCATATTCATCTATGCAGTGCAAAAATTTCAACAAATCCCTATCATCATTAAACACTTGCCAACTGCATATATTTTCTGGTACTGCAGGCCTAATTTTAACTTCTACATTTGTAACACCTGACAGAGTGATGTCATCTGGCCTTATTGCAACATTGGCTAAGAAATCAGCCATAACATTCTTTGACCTCTCTACCCAGCCTATTGAAAATGCATCAAATAGTTCAATGGTATCCCAAACAGCATGCTTGTACTGTTTCAATCTTTTATTTTTTGAAGCATACTTATCTCTAATTTGGGATACAATCAGCTCAGAATCCCCAAATACTCTTAACATCTTAATTCCATGTTTGAGAGCAATATTTAGGCCTAAGAGTAAAGCCTCATATTCTGCAATGTTGTTTGTGCAATCAAACCTCAGCAAGAAAGAGAATTTGAGGAGCTTACCAGTTGGAGACAGGAAAATAACTCCAGCTCCAGAGCCTTCTTTTGCACAAGCTCCATCAAAAAACATGGTCCATAAGCCTTGCTGATCCAGCTCTTCAATGCAGACATTTTTTTCTTTATCTTCTGTATCATCTGAGACAACCTTGAAGTTATCACAGTCAGTGTCTACAAAGCATACATGTTCCTCTGCTTCTTGGTCTTCCACTGTCTCTGATGATCTTTGTTCTCTGATTAGCTTAACATCCCTGCCATTCATTGGAATCATGGCATATGACAGGTCCAGCTGCATACTTCCACCAATTAGTGCTGCCCATCTTCTTGACAACAACATACCATACTGTGGCTTGATGTCAACCACTGTTATATTCATTTTATATCTCTTTTCAGGAAATGCTGCCAGTTTGAAATCTACATCCTTCATGATTCCAATAACTGGTACCTCTCTGGCATCCATAGCATAACATTTTCCACATGCCTTGTCAATTTTCAATCCAGTTTGTTGCATGATGGCCAAAGGCATGACATTTGTAGATGCTCCAGAGTCAAGCATACAATTTCTAATTATTTTTCCATTTATAACCAGGGAAACATAAAATGGTTCCACTTGTGAAGGACACTTTGTCATAGTCACTCCTAAATAGACTTCAGGAGTCTCATCTTCTTCATTACACATGACATGTTTCTCACCCTGGGTCTAAACATTTTGTTTATCTTGAAAAGGTACCCCTGAGATTAGGGATATTGTCCTATTCTTGATCTCTTCCACTTTCATGAGTTCCATAAGTGGAACAGAGACTTTTACCTGAGAGAGGATCTGAGCTATATCAAATGGAGCATAATTTTGTATAACAGTTGTAGCTTGCTCCACAATCTTGTTTTTATCCTGAGCTGATTTAGCTTTTACTTTCATAGTTCCCTGATCATCATTCTTGTCTTGGGAACCTTTACTTTGATCTTCAGCCTGAGGGATTTTGTTTTCTGGTCCTTGAGATTCATGACCTGTTCTATGTCTAAAATTCTGTTTATTATTTACCCACTACCTTTTTTGTGGTTCAATTCCTTTATGACCATGCACTAGCTGACCTGCAGAAATATCTTCTGGCTGATGTGGGCTGCCTACTTGATTTTTACCTCTGAGATTGTAGTTGCTTTTGACTTGAGCAACTGCTGCAGCTGTGAAGGCTCTAATTTCCTCATCAGAAGGTCGTTGTAAGTTACTCAGAAAATTGTGTGAGCTCTAAGCATACACATAGTTATCTTCATTATCTTCATCATATGGGAACTGTTGGTAGGCCTGAATTTGATGATCTGTATTCTCATCAGCATCATAAAGAGTGTATCCATTACCTATGGACATCATATTAACATCATCATCTTGCACATAATGTGGCTCATTGCATTCGTTACAAGATGTAGCATTATCATACAAGGATTGAGCAATCATACACTGTGACTGTGAATGTGGCATCTGACAAATTATACACCATGGAGCATCATCAACAATATTTATAGCTTTCTTTAGAGGATCAGGAGTTTCTTTGACATGTTGAGCCCTCTGATTTGTGTTGTTACGTGGGAATATAGGCTTACCATCATGCCAATTGGTGTTATAAGGCATATCATGCAATGATGGCCTCTTTTCCTGCCTTTGATAGACTTGCCTATCAGGACCCATCCCTTTTTCACTTCTAGCTAATCTATAGCTTAGGTCCTTAACAACATTTGCCAATTTGTCTATCTTATCTTCAGGGGCAGATGTATTACCTTGAGTGTTCTGAGGCTTGTTTGGATTCTACAGAATTTTTACATCATCCCTTCTATTTGTCTTGCCCGATGCTTTCCTGTTGTTTTTGTAGGAATACACACAACACTAAGAGGGGGGGTGAATCAGTGTTGTTAACAATTTTAGAACTTTTTACTACTTTTGATTAATCTAATTTCACAATTTAGAATTCTTCAGAAGGAACAAAGTAAATATGTAGAGTATCAATACACAAATTTGACACAAGAAATTTCCCGAGTGGAAAACCCTCCTGGGGTATAAAAACCACTCAACTGCCTCACTGGCTTAACACAAAATTCAGATTACAAATGTCTCACTGACATTACAATTCTACCTCACTGGCAAATTTTATCTCTCTGCATGTCTCACTGACATCATCAACATTCAATGAAAAATTATAACTCAGGGGATTTCCCTGTTTCAATAAAAACCAAAACCTTATTTCTCCCTTTTAAGATAAATAAAATAAATTTTTCAATCAACCTTTAACTGTCTTCAACTCCTACAGTCAATCAATTTTGATCTTCAATATATTTCATACCTCTGCAACACCATTTCAAACTAATTCACCATTTTGAGATTTCTCTCTCTGCAAACTGAACAATTTTTCTTCTCTGAAAAATTATAGTCTTTAATCACCTTTACTTTCTCTGACACTTTCACTTTCTCTGAACAAATATTACTCCATCATGATCATTGAAGAATGATTCTCCATTCCTGCAAAAATTACATACCAATTCCATTCTCCAAAAGAACTTCTTTAAAAATTCTCATTCATTATCTTTCATCTGCAACTCATCTCTCTAATCTGCCATTCAAAAACAAAATCTATATATGCAAAAAGAATTTCAATCAAAAAACAAAAAAATCTTCAATAACCGGTTCAACTTCATTCTTCTCAAACTTATCATATTCTCACATGAAAATCAAACAACAAAACAAAAAAAAATGAACCCTCTTCGAACAACACTGCCTTTTCATATTCTTCATACTTGGAAACCTTCTAAAATTTTACTCTTTCCTTCACAACAAAAAACAACTTCAGTGACCCTTGAAATTCGGTGAGATAGATCCAAAAAGAATAGCTTTATTGCCTTTTTTAACAAAAGAGGACGTCAACTTTAATATCACAGACTGACCGTTTGACAAAACTTGCCATTTAAAACTTGACCCTCCGATTTGTGCGGCCCGCCATTTGTTATTTAAACTTAAGCCGTTGATCGGCTTTTTCGCGCCCACTATTGAATCTTCCACCGACGCTCACCCGATGCCTAGCACAAGGGGCCGGTAACATCAACGACGTTGATACCCTTTCTTTATAACTTAAACCCCCGATGACCTCTTTTACCGGTCAATTTAAGTTTATAACAAAAAAGTGCATAGAGTTATGACGGCCAAAGTTAAACAATGTATAAACAATGTAAAAGACTTAGTCAATGTTGAGACAACCACACTTACCATATCAACCACTATAAACCTTGTCAAAAATCACATACTCCAAATACTAAAACACTGAAATGAAACACCATGCTTCATCAGACTGCCACTGTAATGAACTCAATGTAGATGGAGTTAATATAATGCATATTAACATTTGTCAAATGATGCAAGCCCTTGCCTTAAACCAAAAATTGATGAATGTCATCCACTGAAATGACTAAGTTACAGAACAACTTCACACAAGATCAACATTGATGTCATTACCATGAAGGACCACTGAAAGATCAAAACTGAGAGATCTAACAACCATTGTCACTGATGCAGACCATATCACTGAACTAAAAAACCATTGCCATTGATGAAGACCATGTCACAGATCTAACAACCATTGTCACTGATGCAGACCATATCACTGAATTGAAAACCATTGCCATTGATGAAGACCATGTCAGATCTCTGATTGCAACTTCACAACACTGATTGCATACTTCTCAACACTGATTTCATAACCTGTCAACTGCATCTTGTGAAAACTGTGAAATGCAACATCCTGATATCCTGATATTTTGACATCAATGAAAAGACAAAATCCTGAACTGTGAAATGTGCTACAGTTTTCAATATTTACTGCAATTCTGAAAGCATCCCTGAGAGTAGCAGGACCTTTATCTCTTAATCCATATGCAGTTTTTGCATCAAAGGCATTGATATACAATATTATGCACATTGGTTCATTTGGCCTCATGTGATGTGGCAATTTGTTTAACACTTTAGTAAATCTTGCATTAAAATCTGCAACTTGCTCATTTGACCCTTTAGTGATACTGGTGAACTCATTCACAAAAAAGCTAGGGTCAGTTTTGTCACCATATTGCTCCTTGAACATCCTTTTAAAATCATCCCATGATGAAATACTCCGGTCAGGCAGATTCTTGTACCATTCTCTTGCCTCATCTATTAAGGATTGCATGAATGACTTCATGAAAACATCCTCATGTTCAACCTCAAAGTTATCCATGACATTTTGAAAGGCTTTTAGATGATCTTCTCCTGACACTGTGTTGTTTCCTAAAAATTTAGGCACTTGCAGCCTCAGATGCTTGTCAATGGGGTTAGGATACCCAGGAATACCATCAAACACCAGCTGCCTAAATCTATCTAACTGCATGGGCTGTCTGTTTAACTGATTAACATTAACATTTCTGTTTGCATTCTGGTTTCTTACATTGTTCAGTGGTATCCTAGCATCATTCACATTTTGTCTCTCATCATTATGCTGATGTTGCACTTCATTTCTTTGCTGATGTCTCTGCACATTTGCATTCTCTAGGGTAGGAACTGAATCATTTTGGGTAGTTCTTAAGGCTTGCACTTTCTGCTTCATATCATCTCTGATTTTCATGGCTTGTAGATATTCTAGTTCTGCTCTTAGATTTCTGATTTCTTCAGCTAACTGTTCATCCTTAGGCCTGGAGGTAGATGGTCTCATACCATTCTGGTCATCATCTTCATCATCCCTCAGAGACTCTGCCTCTTCAAACCTTTCACTAGGGTCTAGAAATGGGCGTTCTTGGAACACCTCTGACCTCATTCTCATGCTACCACCCTGTTGCCTCTCATATGCACCTTGAATATCAGCTTCTGCATTTGAAAAGTAAGGCACATGCTGTCCTGATGGCCTAGGGTTATCTTGCATATCATCACCTTTTCTGGGGGAACCCTCATGACTAACTGAGACAGCTCCCTTTCTTCTGTACATCATTCTTCTTGTTACTGGTAACTCTTTAAATAAAGGATTTTGTTGGGATCTTCTCCCCTGCATATAAATTTTACTTTGACCGGTTGGGAGATTACTTCGGAGTCGCCATCTATTACTAGGAACTGTTTTCTTTTGAAAACCAGGGTTCTTTCACAAAGTCCCCAGCGGAGTCGCCAATTTTTGTTGACCTTTTCCCAGACTGGATGCTTATTCCCAGATTTCCCTACAAGGTAGCCATCAGTGATCAACAGGATCTCTGGGCCAGGGGCCAACAGTGTAGGAGATAGACTCTATATTTTATCTCCTCTTCTTCTTCAGGCTCTGCAAAACCTAGGGGGGTATTCCCTACTCAACATCCATGAGGATATGCATACAAAGGCTGGGATGCTGACAGAAAGCAGATAAGTCCTCCTGTAAGTAGACCAAAACTAAAAGATAAGAGCAAAGGGGCTAGCTTTGGGCCTATTTGCAGTTGTAGATAGAGGACTGAGGATCCTAAAACTAATTCTAATGTCCTAATGGTTGCTTTAGATTTTGATTTGGATTTTAAGTTTGGATGCAAAGCTGGACATGGTTGTGTTGACACTCATTTTGACCTGGGGTTGATTTGTCATGATCAGGAGGTTTCTTCATTTGAAGCCTTTATCTTCTTGCCCATTTTTTTTTTTTTTTCTAAGTGTTGGACCTCCTCAGCATTTTTCAACTGTAGCATCATATTTCTTGAGGAGGAGGTCATCGTCATCATGTTTGTTTCGATGAAGGTCAGCATCATCATGTTCTCCTTCGACCGGTTTCTCATCGTCATCATCATATTTCGCCGTCGGGTGATGTTCGGGTTTTATCCTGATGATGCTGACGAGCTACAGTGCGCCCTGATCTGCTTACGAGGGTGATTCTTCAAAGTTCCCGGTGATCTTCCATTTATCACCTTGCGCAGGCATGATGATGATGTTGCTTATTCTTTGAATTGCTCGACCTAACTTGTTTTTTCCTAAGGGTCGTGTTCATCATCATCATATTTCCAGTTATCATCCTGCTGCTTGTGGAGGTCATCATATTTTCTGCCTTCATGATATTTCGCCGGGGTGATATTTTTATCATCGGGTGATCTTGGTTAACATCATCCTGATGATGTTGTTGAAGAGTTGTAATTGCGACCCGATATTCACTAGGGTCATCATATTTTGGAACGTCAGGATGATCTTAGTCAATATCATCCTGATGATGTTGTATCACTTCTTGTTCTTTGTTTCTCATCCTGATGATGCTGACGTCATCCGTATATCAGGGTGATATCTTTTTCTCTGCCTATCTGCATCATGATATTCCGAAGGAGGGGGTGATATTTTCATATCACCCGGATATATGTTTGTTTGTTCGAGCATCATGATGATGCTAATATTAAGGAGATATCCGCCTGCTAGCTTCGCGCATTATCTACTGGGGGTGATCTTTTCAAGCAGCATCATCATATTCAGTTATCGCCCCGATCTTATAGAGGAGCTACAGTGCAACCTGATATTTGAACATCAGGAGGATATTTCCAAATATCCGGTTGTCTTCTGAATATCATGATGATGTTAACATGATGATGACGTCATCCGGATATGAGGAGGTGCGCAGTAGGCAGATATGATGATGACGTCAGCAGGATATGATGATGACGTCATCAGGATGTTCATCGGCCAGACTTTTGGTATAAGCTCAGCAGGAGGATGTTCCTCCGATGGATCAGGTTGTGCCGATTATCATGCGGGTTATATTTCAAATATCATGATGACGTCAGGGTGATATTTCGAACAACAGGATATCATGCTACTGAGGGATGATGATGATGAGGTTATATACTAATGTCGTCAGGAGCAAAAGCACCGACATGATATATGCTCATGACCTAGTATATAAAGTGTTATTGAGGTCATCGCGGGGTGCATGTGGGATAATGTTATCCTGCATATTCGAAACATCATGATGATGAATCTCGGCAGGAAGCGGTTGCGACTGTCTGTTTGATGTTCTTCCCGAGGCCGCGGGTTGGTGCGCCATCAATGGCGATTGTTGCAGAGGTATGGGCGATGGCGTGGACGAATGTTGTACCTGATTGAAGATCTGAATCCCTAGGCGGCGGCGCAAGGCTCGAAAAATCTTCCTGTCTCCTCCCCTACCTGCTGCATTCAAGTTTGAGCGCCATTTCTATGGTACTGTATATCTGGCGGGAATTTTGGTCAACCTGGTAGTTGATGCTGAAGACACCCTCCTGCTATATAATGCAGATGGTGTTATTCTTTTGAGGTTGTTGAAAGTTGTAGATTTTTGGCTCTGTAATCCAAAACCAGCTGATCTGGTTGCTCTGTACAGTTTTTCTTGTGAGTTTATGTATCTCCTGTTGTAGGACTTGGCATGAATCCACTGGTTTCATGGTTGATCTTATATGAGTAATGCTACCTTAGCATGTGTTGTGTTAATTCTGTCTCCAGTATTGCATGTATCCTTCTTCTGGATCTGGATGTTTGCTTATGTTTAGATTCTAGAGCATAGAATTCCTATGTTGAATGTCTGATCTTTTGACCTCTGCTCAAGGGGCAGATTAAACTGTTTTCAGGTTGAACATTGGGAAGGGTATACTGCAGTAGGGATGCCATAAGTAGAGATAGCTCAACACTCTATATTGGGAGATATCTGTAAGGCAGATATCATGTGTATCCCCCTGAAATCTAGTTTTAGCTATTTATGCTGATCATTCACAGGTGTATGTCTACCGACTCCAAGCCCTGGATAGGCACCAATCATGCTGTGTTCTTGTGTTATACACCATGTCCAGCTTTGCATCCAAATTCATATCAAAACACTTCATACCTCCACCTGTTAGTTGTAGGAGTAGGATTAGGAACCCCCTGCATACTCTCATACCCAACCAGACATCATGTCCAAGAATGTTGCCAGCCTTGTGATCTATCATGCAGATCTTGGTCCATACATGAGAGTATTCTGCCTGTTGTTGTCAAGTTAGATCTTTCTATCTTTGAGCTAGTCAAGGTTACATCTTAAGTTATAGGGATACCCCCCTTGGTGCGGCAGAACCAGAAGTGAAGGGGAGGAGCTCACGCAACCTCCTGTATTCAGTTGGCCTGAATCTGCCTGTGCATTAGAAGTGGCAAACCCTAATGCTGATTCAGAAGAAATGTCAACAAAATGGCGACTCAGCTGGGGAAGTTAATGTAAAGTGATATCCCGCAGTCTCTGGTGAAGTTTTGCTCTGCTGGTGGAATGAACCTGGAGAAGTAGCTTTCAGCTATTGAAAATTTTGTCCTCTCTGGAGAGGTGGCGACTCTGCAAAAAAGATCTAAATGCACATGAAAGATAGATGTATGTTATTGGTTGAAAGATGTACATATTTCTGCATCTGTATGAGAAAAGGTACCTTGTTACTTCCCCTTTATTTGCTGTTTTACTGCATAAGTTAGATGCCAGGGGAAGCCTTAGGTCTTAGACAGACAAAGGATGTCTAAGAGTAGGATTTTTATGAATCCAAGTATGAATTATCCCATACTCAGTGGTGAAATGTTGGATAAAGGAATAGAAGAGATAAGAAATAGGTTGATATTCTTAGAGGTTGAGCAGGCCCAGTTAAAAAGCAGTAACCCTGTTGTGTCTGCCAGTCAGAAAGCTAAACCTCCTGTCAGCCCTTTTGATCCTTTGTATGACCAACTGGATTTGTCATGGGTGGATTATAGAGTAGAAACTATGCCTGCTAGGATATACTGTCAGATGCCTAGATTTAGTGGTCACAATGTATGTGATGGGAATGCACATATCCAAAATTTTCAAAGTTTTATGGGAAAATATTCATTCAGAGATGAGGATATGTGGATGAGGTTTCTTGTTAGGTCCTTTGATGCAAAAGCAAAAGACTGGTATTTGAGCTTTCCAAAGAGATCCTTTGCCTGTTGGGATGAACTTGCTGACTGTTTCAAAGAAGAATTTGCAAAAGAACTGGCTGATCTTGTTGCAGAATTGATGAGAATCAGAAAACAAGATGAAGAGCCATGTGTTGATTTCAGTCATAGGTTTGCAGTAGCCCTTTCACATGTCCCTGAAAGTTTCAGACCTGATATTTCAGCCTGTGTTGGCATATTCTTTGAAGCTTTTGAGGAGGGCTTTAGTGCAATACTGAGGGATTTCAAGGTGACAAGTATGCAGATGGCATACAGGTTCATAGAAAAGATAGAAAAAACCAGAAATGTGTACCTGCTAAAACCCCTGTCCCCAGGCCTTGGTGTGAGAAATGGTTATGAGGTTGCAAATGACCAAATGATTATGGCATCATGTGCAGATAAAAATGAAAATAAAAGCATAGAGGTTGAGACTGCTGTGTTTGAACATAATGCTAACAATACTGCTCAACTGGATTGTTTACCAGTTGAGGATGCCAGTGAAAGGACTAATGAGGATTCCCATTGCAATGATGAGGCAGCTGACCATGAAAACAATAATGAGGTTGTGGACAGCAATGAGCAATTTTTGGAATGGACCTGTGGAGATAATTGTGAGTATTGTACTCAAGACAGAGAAGATATAAGCAAACAGAGAAGCAGTCCTATGTGTGACCCATTGCCTACCTTTCAAACACATGGAGATCATGAAGAGCAGTCAGAAATTGAAATAAGTGCTAGTTCAGAGCATGATTGTTTTTCATTTGATGGCTGTTTTGCTTATGACACACAGGCTGATACTCCTCCACAGAATGAATCCATTGATGATGAAGAGATGTGCTCTGCTGCCCATGAACAAATGGCATACTTTGATGAAACTGATGCACCTGGGTCACCCATTTATGACACATATGGTAATGAGGATCTGTCTGAGTATGGTGAGGATATTGACACTATTTTTGACTTGGATTCTGTTTCTCATCATGATGAAAGAGGAAACAACATACATCAGGTAAGTGACTGTGAAGATGTGCCTGATTTGAAAGAGATGCCAGAGCCTGATCTTTTCCAGCCTGGTGTACCAGATGGTTGTGTACATGATGTACACAATTGTGATTTTGAAAGCTTTTCTTTTGATGAGCCAGCATCTAATACAATGAGCCTTGATCTTCCTAGTTGTGTGGTGGACTCTGAGTGTTTCCTATTTGCAGTCCAGCTAGGAGATCATGTTGCAATGCAAGATGATGATACAGATGATAACCTGTATTCCATACCATTTGAGTATGCATTGCCTGATATATTCTACACCCACATGGCACATGATGCTGAAGGTTATCTGCACAGGGGTGATAATGACAAGCCAAACCAGAGGATTGAATATGCAGACGACAAGGTTTGTTTGTGGGTGGATCTTTGTAGTATCTCCAAGCTTGACCCAGTGCATGCAGATGAAAACAAGATATTTGACAAAGGGAGATACATGTTTTTCTTTTCTTGGTGGCCTTAGGCCATCAAGTGTGTTTGGTGATGCAGGTCAGTGCAGTATTTGACTCTGTGCCCAATGGATAAGGGACTGGTCTGCATCCCAGAGATCTGGGGTTCTCGCTGCAGGTTTTCACCTGCACGTCCCCAGACAGAGCCACTGTTGACACTCATTTTGACCTGGGGTTGATTTGTCATGATCAGGAGGTTTCTTCATTTGAAGCCTTTATCTTCTTGCCCATTTTTTTTTTTTTTTCTAAGTGTTGGACCTCCTCAGCATTTTTCAACTGCAGCATCATATTTCTTGAGGAGGAGGTCATCGTCATCATGTTTGTTTCGATGAAGGTCAGCATCATCATGTTCTCCTTCGACCGGTTTCTCATCGTCATCATCATATTTCGCCGTCGGGTGATGTTCGGGTTTTATCCTGATGATGCTGACGAGCTACAGTGCGCCCTGATCTGCTTACGAGGGTGATTCTTCAAAGTTCCCGGTGATCTTCCATTTATCACCTTGCGCAGGCATGATGATGATGTTGCTTATTCTTTGAATTGCTCGACCTAACTTGTTTTTTCCTAAGGGTCGTGTTCATCATCATCATATTTCCAGTTATCATCCTGCTGCTTGTGGAGGTCATCATATTTTCTGCCTTCATGATATTTCGCCGGGGTGATATTTTTATCATCGGGTGATCTTGGTTAACATCATCCTGATGATGTTGTTGAAGAGTTGTAATTGCGACCCGATATTCACTAGGGTCATCATATTTTGGAACGTCAGGATGATCTTAGTCAATATCATCCTGATGATGTTGTATCACTTCTTGTTCTTTGTTTCTCATCCTGATGATGCTGACGTCATCCGTATATCAGGGTGATATCTTTTTCTCTGCCTATCTGCATCATGATATTCCAAAGGAGGGGGTGATATTTTCATATCACCCGGATATATGTTTGTTTGTTCGAGCATCATGATGATGCTAATATTAAGGAGATATCCGCCTGCTAGCTTCGCGCATTATCTACTGGGGGTGATCTTTTCAAGCAGCATCATCATATTCAGTTATCGCCCTGATCTTATAGAGGAGCTACAGTGCAACCTGATATTTGAACATCAGGAGGATATTTCCAAATATCCGGTTGTCTTCTGAATATCATGATGATGTTAACATGATGATGACGTCATCCGGATATGAGGAGGTGCGCAGTAGGCAGATATGATGATGACGTCAGCAGGATATGATGATGACGTCATCAGGATGTTCATCGGCCAGACTTTTGGTATAAGCTCAGCAGGAGGATGTTCCTCTGATGGATCAGGTTGTGCCGATTATCATGCGGGTTATATTTCAAATATCATGATGACGTCAGGGTGATATTTCGAACAACAGGATATCATGCTGCTGAGGGATGATGATGATGAGGTTATATACTAATGTCGTCAGGAGCAAAAGCACCGACATGATATATGCTCATGACCTAGTATATAAAGTGTTATTGAGGTCATCGCGGGGTGCATGTGGGATAATGTTATCCTGCATATTCGAAACATCATGATGATGAATCTCGGCGGGAAGCGGTTGCGACTGTCTGTTTGATGTTCTTCCCGAGGCCGCGGGTTGGTGCGCCATCAATGGCGATTGTTGCAGAGGTATGGGCGATGGCGTGGACGAATGTTGTACCTGATTGAAGATCTGAATCCCTAGGCGGCGGCGCAAGGCTCGAAAAATCTTCCTGTCTCCTCCCCTACCTGCTGCATTCAAGTTTGAGCGCCATTTCTATGGTACTGTATATCTGGCGGGAATTTTGGTCAACCTGGTAGTTGATGCTGAAGACACCCTCCTGCTATATAATGCAGATGGTGTTATTCTTTTGAGGTTGTTGAAAGTTGTAGATTTTTGGCTCTGTAATCCAAAACCAGCTGATCTGGTTGCTCTGTACAGTTTTTCTTGTGAGTTTATGTATCTCCTGTTGTAGGACTTGGCATGAATCCACTGGTTTCATGGTTGATCTTATATGAGTAATGCTACCTTAGCATGTGTTGTGTTAATTCTGTCTCCAGTATTGCATGTATCCTTCTTCTGGATCTGGATGTTTGCTTATGTTTAGATTCTAGAGCATAGAATTCCTATGTTGAATGTCTGATCTTTTGACCTCTGCTCAAGGGGCAGATTAAACTGTTTTCAGGTTGAACATTGGGAAGGGTATACTGCAGTAGGGATGCCATAAGTAGAGATAGCTCAACACTCTATATTGGGAGATATCTGTAAGGCAGATATCATGTGTATCCCCCTGAAATCTAGTTTTAGCTATTTATGCTGATCATTCACAGGTGTATGTCTACCGACTCCAAGCCCTGGATAGGCACCAATCATGCTGTGTTCTTGTGTTATACACCATGTCCAGCTTTGCATCCAAATTCATATCAAAACACTTCATACCTCCACCTATTAGTTGTAGGAGTAGGATTAGGAACCCCCTGCATACTCTCATACCCAACCAGACATCATGTCCAAGAATGTTGCCAGCCTTGTGATCTATCATGCAGATCTTGGTCCATACATGAGAGTATTCTGCCTGTTGTTGTCAAGTTAGATCTTTCTATCTTTGAGCTAGTCAAGGTTACATCTTAAGTTATAGGGATACCCCCCTTGGTGCGGCAGAACCAGAAGTGAAGGGGAGGAGCTCACGCAACCTCCTGTATTCAGTTGGCCTGAATCTGCCTGTGCATTAGAAGTGGCAAACCCTAATGCTGATTCAGAAGAAATGTCAACAGGTTGTAACACAAATACAAAGCAAGATTGGTGCCTATCCAGGGCCTGGAGTCAGTAGACATACACCTGTGAATGATCAACATGAACAGCTAAAACTGGATTTCAGGGGGATATATGTGATACCTGTCTTACAGATATCTCCCAATACAGAGTGTTAAGTTATCTCTACTTATGGCATCCCTACTGTAGTATACCCTTCCCAATGTTCAACCTGAAAACAGTTTAATCTACCCCTTGAGCAGAAGTTAAAAGATCAGACATTCAACATAGGAATTCTATGCTCTAGAATCTAAACATTACCCAAATATCCAGATTCAGAAGAAGAATACATGCAATACTGGAGACAGAATTAACAAAACACATGCTAAGATAGCATTTCTCATATAAGATTAATCATGAAATCAGTGGGTTCGTGCCAAAACATACAACAAGAGATACATGGACTCACAGGTTTAGCTGTACAGAGCAACCAGATCATCTTGTTTTGAATTATAGAGCCAAAAATCTTCAACTTTCAACAACCAAAAATGTGTAACACTTCCTACTTATAACAGCCAGGTAGTGTACCACAACAATTAATTACATGGTTGACCAAAAATCCCGCCAGATACACAGTATCAGAAAAATGGCACTCAACGCATTACCAGATTGGTGCCCAAACATGAATGCAGCAGGTAGGGGAGGAGATAGGAAGAAACCTCGAGCCCTGCGCCACTGTCCGTTGATGTACACCTTCAATCGGGTACCAGATCCGTCCATACCTCTGTAACCTTCGCCATTAATGGCGCACCAACCCGCGGCCTGGGGAAAAACATCAACTGTGCATCGCAACCATTTCCCGCCAAGATTCATCGTCATGATATTTGAAAATATGCAGGATATCAATTATCCCACATGCACCCCGCGGTGACCTTTTCAACACTTTATATACTAGGCCACGAGCATATATAATGTCGGTGCTTTTGCTCCTGACGACACTAGTATAAGACATCATCATCATCCTCCAACAGCATGATATCCTGTCGCTTGAAATATCACCCTGACGTCAGCATCATATCGCAATATAACCTGCATGATAATCGCCTTCATCGGCACAACCTGATCCATCTGAGGAAGATCCTCCTGCTTAGCCAATACCAAAAGTCTGGCCGATGAACATCCTGATGACGTCACCCTCATATCCTACTGACATCATCAGCATATCTACCTACTGCGCACCTCCTCATATCTGGATGACATCATCATCATGTTTGCAAATATCGAGGAATCCCCACAAGATGATCAGTGTTAGAAATATGACCCCCCCGGACCTTGATGACGTCATCATCATATCGACATCAGGATGATATTCGGAAGATAACCGGATATTTGGAAATATCATCCTGATGCACAAAAATCATGTTGCACTATAGCTCCACTATAAGATCGGGGTGATAGATGAATATGCCAGATATTTGAAAAGATCACCCCCCACTAGATAATGCACGAAGCCGACAGGCAGATATCTCCCTTCGAAAATATCATGATGCAGATAGGCAGAAAAGCGGATATCACCCTGACGTAAGAATGACGTCAGCATCATCAGGATGATAAAACAACGAACATGAAGTGATACAACAACATCAGGATGATATTGACTAAGATCATCCTGACGTCCAAAATATGATGACCACAATGAAAATTGGGTCACACTTAGAACTTTACAGCAACATCATCAGGATGATCTTAACAAAGATCACCCGATGTTAAAATATCACCCCACCGAAAGATCATGCAGGTAGACAATATGATGACCCTCGCAAGCAACACGGCGATAACTGGAAATATGATCATGATGATGACGACCCTTAAGAAAAATAGGCCGGGTTGAACAACTTAGAAAATGACCCCCTCGGAAGATCGGGGTGACATCATCATCATAAAAGGGTAAGGTGATAATTGGAAGATCACCAGATATTTGAAAAATCACCCTCCGCTAGAAAATTAAGGTACCTTGTAGCTCATCAGCAGGATCAGGATGATATCTAGACATCACCCGATATTGAAATATGATGATCCTGATGAAAAACAAGTCGACAGAAAACATGAGATGCTGACCACCATCGAAGACAAGATGATGATGATGACCTCCTCCTCAAAGAAAATATGATGATGCAGCTGAAAAATGCCAAGGGGGTCCAACACTTAGGAAAATGGGCAAGAAGATATAGGGTTCAAATGAAGAAACCCCCTAAACATGAAAAATCAACCTCCAGGTCAAAATGAGTGCTAACAAAGTCAATGATGACTATCAGACCAAAGATGACAAGTTAATCCCATACAAGCGCATGGTCAATGACTTTAAAGAGTACTTTTTTATCATCTTCTTTGAGCAGATACCTTGCATTGAAAACAAAGCAGTAGATGCTATGGCAACCATTGCCTCGCTCCTCGAAATCCCAGAGAATGAGTCATGGTACGAGTTCTTGGTTGAGACAGTTAGACAACCAGCTTATGATCTTCCTAAAACCCACTCTATATGCCTATTAGTCGGATCTGATTCACCTTCGTATGGTAAGATTTACACTTGCCTCAAGGATAACACCCTACTGCCTAACTTATCTTCTAACCAACGCTGAACTTTCATTCACCAAACCTCTTGTTATACCATTATCCCTGACACCCTATTCCACCAAGGCTTGGATGGTACTCTACTTCAATGTTTAGAACGAGAAGAATCTCAAACTACCTTACAAGACGTACATGAAGGAATTTGAAGAACACAATCTAGCAGCCCTTCTTTAGCTAAGAAACTCATGCATTTGGGATACTATTGGCCAAACATGAAAACTAATTCATATCAGTTTGTGAAGAGATGCAAGTAGTGCCAGATACATGGAAACCTAATACATGTACCAGCTCAAGAGTTACGAACTTTAACAATACATTAGCCCTTTTGTCAATGGGGACTCAACCTTGTGGGAAAAATTCATCCAACGGCCACAAGTTCATAATAATTGCCACTGAATATTTTACCAAGTGGATTGAAGTCATTCCCCTCACCAATGTCACAAGCAAACAGATTGCCTCATTCATCCTTAATTACCTCATCTACAAATACGGAATTCCCTCATCCATTGTCATAGATAATGGAAGACCTTTCGAAAACTAGGATGTCTAAGAGCTTTGTGACAAATTCAAAATCCAACACCATTTCTCCACCCCCTACTATCCACAAGGCAATGGTCAAGTAGAGGCATCCAACAAAATAATATTGAAAATCCTCAAGAAGACTGTCAACGATGCTGGCCGTGATTGGCACATACAACTCAATCCTGCTTTGTGGGCCTATCAAAACAATATATGCACTCCCATAGGTCCTACCCCTTACGCCCTTGTCTATGGATTAGAATCCATTTTTCCTATCGAGGTTGAGTTACCATCCCTAAGGGTGTCATTAAAAGGCCTCATTACTAGTGAAGACTACAGAGTTTCTAGATTACAAGAATTAGAACTATTGGAAGAGAGAAGGCAATAGGCCTTTAACCATCTCAAACCATATCAACAGAGGATGTCACAAAGCTACAATTACAAGGTCCATCCAAGGGTCTTCAATGTTGGTGATCTAGTGCTTAAAGAAAATCCCCGCAATCAACAGGATCAGGAAAAGAAAGGTAAGTTTGAGCCCAACTGGCTTGGTCCTTATGTCATCATTGCTGCATATGGATTGGGGGCATATCAATTAGCAACATCAGAGGGTGAGTTGTTCGATGACCCAATTAACAGTATGCATCTTCATCAGTTCTATACCTAAGAGGACCCCAATGTAAGGGGGGCAAAAATTCAAAAAATTCAAAAAAAAAAAAAATCAGGAAAAAGCAAAAAAATTCAAAAAAATAGAAAAATAACAAAAAAATTCATCCTCTGGTGAAAACCTGGCAAATAGGCACCTTGGATAGGTACCATGATGAAAACCTGGCAAACATGCATCATGTGTACTTCTAGCTTTCATGCAAATAAAAGCAAGTGGTGAAAACTTGGTAAACAGGCGTTACTTGTGATGAACCGCCTTCTCCATCTTTGGGAAACAAATCACCTTGTGTCCATTCTTCTTGCCAACATTCCTCATCTGATCCATATCTGTTCCATAATAACACACCTTGTGCAACCTAACGATAACCTATCATGGCTTGATACTTTATCTCTTTTGTCACCTTACCAGCTAAAGTCTTATCCAGTATCCTATCCACAGTGTCAGCCTAGCATAGTGTCTGTCATCAATATCATTGGGTCAACCCCAAACTATGTTGCCTCTATGTTGTCATGTAGGCAAGGCCATTTAACAATGCGCCCCCGAGGCACTATTTTAGTCCCTTAGGGTTCGTTTTGCCAGGCATGCACAAAAGCACAAGCAAAACTTGCTTTCAAAACAAAAATCTTGACGTAAGAAATCAACCTATCCAACACAAAGCAAGCAGGTACCTAAAACATTCAAACTGATTCCATCTTAATTATGGCAAGAACGACACATCTAAATGCAAGAATGTTTTGTGTTTGATCAAGTTAACTTACAGAGTCTTGATTTTTGTTATTATGTCTACCTATGCTACTCAAGGATGCCAAAAGCTAGAGATGCTATGATGGGGGCATAATCATTTTCTTTGTTTACTATTTGTGGATTAATCTTTAGTAATGTAAAGCCTTGTCTAACAACATGATCGGCAAAAGATCATCGAGGATTTTAGAGGTCTAACATGAACGGGGGCAATCCTTGTCTGTTGCTATGCAAGAAATGCTCAGGTCATCTAGATTCAATTTTGACTAGATGCTTGTATTAGATTGCTATATCAAAATCCATGTAAGTAATACTCAGGTCATCTCGGTTCAATTATACCTAGATGCTTGTATTTTCTTACAACAATTTAAAATGCCCAATGATGAAATAAGCACTTCACAATACTTGCAAAATCAAGATGGAAAAACCATTTTACATCCACATCGCATCCATTTGCATCCATATCCCATTCAATAAAAGATCTAAAATGTAGAGTATCAATACAAATAAAAGCTTGTCAGTCCTTCTATCAAGTCATTCTTCCATCAATCAGTCTTCTATCTATCATTGTGTCATTTCTGTGTCGATTGAGTACATTTGGACATAACAAAAACATAGCATAAATTGCATATCATATCACATGAGATAGTCATTAACATGATTAAATCATTTGCATACATAATAAGTACATTATATCATTCATATACATTTGCATCATAACATAATATTGACAGAAAAATAAAAAACATAGATAAATCTCATCACATGAACTGCATAATCATATGGGTACCATTTGCATTTACATATTAGGTGCATATCAGAAATCATCTTTAGCCTGCATTAGATCATAATCATATCTGAGTCATAGAATAAAAAAAATGTGCATCCATCATGTAGCATCATATAGACATAATAAACATGAGCATCACATATAAAACATCATAAAGATAGAATGCATCCATGACATATAGTGCTGGATAAATGACTGCATATAGAGAACATCAATAGCTGCATCATCATCATATAAAATAAAACATGTCCAAATGTACAATATCAACCATCTCTTAGTCAATGTCATATATAGTGTATACATCACATAAATAATGATACATGTCTCGATACAAAAATGATACAGGTATATACGTATCCGGCTATTTGAGCCATCAAAGAGTATGCATAAACCAAAAATCTGTACAAATGTAACTATGGGCTAGCCTTGCTACTGTGAACCACTGCTCCTTGCACTATCCTCCCCTCTGTCGGCCCCAAACTGCTATGGGCCCCTCACCGAAGCTGCAGACCATGACCCCCTGCTCTCTAAGAGGTGTCTGCCACTGACTGGTTCCTGAAGCTAGGCGTCCTCTGATCTACTAGTACTGCACCATGGTAAAGGCCCCTGTAATACTGAGTCTGGGCCTGTGCCCTCGATAGCTCTACCTATACCTATGCAAGCTACGTTTGTGCCTATTGCACCTGTGTCACCAAGAATGTTGTGGCCCCATCTATGCCCAAGGCTACTACAGCCACATCTCTCTCCAGTCTCAGGCCCTGCACCCTCGCCTCTGCTGCATCTCTCTGTATGGCAACCCCAGCCAAGACTCGTACATCTGACTCCCTCTGAGACTTAGCTGCTCAGAGATGTGCCCTCAGCTGTCGAATCTGACCCTACAACGTAGTAATAGCCTGCTGCTGCCAGCCAGGCAGAGGACCCTGAGGAGCCTACTGCTGGGGCACCTGCTGTGGTGGTGGCATCTGGCCCTACTGGCCAATCTACTAACCAACCTGTACCTGTGATGCAGCATGTGGCTGCACTACCTATTGCTACTGGGAGGGACCCTCCCCAGCTCTCCTCCTCTGTCTCTGTCTCCTTCTCCCGCCATCTCCTCCCTCATCTCCACCTCCACCACCTCCTCCTCCTCCTCCTCCTCCAGCTCCACCATCATCCCCATCTCCTTGTCCTCCTCTCCTCCTCCTCCTCCTACCTACCCCATCCTTGTCATCTAAGTCCTCCTCATCTAGGTGAGGAACCATCTCTCCCGACCTTGAATACCTTAGAAAAGGATGTACTACGAACCACTCCTCATAATCTGGAGTCATCACTGCATCTACAATCTCTCTCCTCATCGGCCAAGCAACATAGGGAGTCTGTCAAAACTCTACTAGTGCCTCCTCATAAGAAGCAACTAGACCCCATCTAAATCTCTCTGCATGTGTCCTCGCGAACTGGGCCTGTCCCTTGGGCATGCCCTATCTCCGACCAAACTATCTTCGCACCCTGCTAACAATCTGTCTCTCTAAAATGTGTCATGTCCTACTAATGAGCCACTGAGTCTGAAAACAATATGGCAGCTCATCATCCTCATCATCCTAGTGCTCATACTCCAGGTAGGGGTGCCATATAAGTCTATCCACATTATCCAGCGCATGCCTCCAGTACTCAAGCTTCCCCAGCTTGTGCTAGGAAATCACTCCTGCATATCCATAACTATAGGGCTCACCCCTCTACCCAGAAAATACACATATCGTCTGGGTGATGGCAATGTGCTCCCATAGCCAGAACTGTAGAAGTGAGACACCTACCAACAGACTCTAACCCCTGTGGTATACCACCTGATGCATATCCTGATACAAGTGTGCCAAAACACAGACACCCCATGCAAACTGGTGCCCTTTGTGATCATCTGCTCCATAATCCATCCCCATCCAATTGGGAACCCATGCAACCTCCTATCGGGGAAGACAACGCCTCCGATCAGCCTAGGCACTATCCCTGGTAAGTAGTCATAATAGTCATGAATATCTTGCCATGAGATAACTTGGCAATCTAGCTTCGGATCATCAAACATTCACCTGCACTTAGCCAGTCCTACATCCTGCTGCAAATCATACTCTATAGCTCGCCCTGTATCAGCAAGTGCATAATCCTGTAAATGTCCTCAAGCATAATCGCCATCTCACCGGTAGGCAAGTGAAAGGTCCCATCCTTACTGTGAAATCGCTACACAGCAGCAGTCAGCAAACTGAGGTTTGCGTGAACCTTAGGCATGAAACAAACATAATCCAAACCCATAGCGCCAAGAGCCTCTCGATCTACCTCCGTTAACATATACCGTTGCAGCAACGGCAAGGGAAACTACTCACGTGACATAAGAACATCCTGAATGTCCTCCTGCAATCAAGCAAAGCAATGTGTCAACCAAAACTACAACAAACTTGCTCAACATATCTAAACCATCATATCATTTACTTAACCTAAACAAATTGATTAAAGCAACATACAACATCTCTTGACTAGATTTCTGCAATCTCGAAGATCGCTTATCGATTGACGCATCAAATAGGATGCCAATCAAGTCAATTTTGTTAAGTAAACTGACTATCTCAAGCATATGCGTTGAACCAGAAAGTACATGCGCCACTTCTGGTAAATGCGCTGACTCATACCGTATATGCGCTGCTTCATATCAAAAGCGCAGCTTCCTAACAAATGTGCCGACCCATACCATATATGCACAGCACTTAGGTATGCACCGAGTCCCATATCAAAAGCGCAGCTTGCTGCAAATGCGCTAACCCATACTATATATGTGCAGGACTTATGTATGCATCACTTCCCATATCAAAAGCACAGCTTTTTAATGCATGCGCTGACCTATACTATATATGTGCAGACCTTGTATATGCGTCGTTTCATACCGTAAATGCGCTGAACATTATCATATGCACAGTTTCAGAGTGCATATGTGCTGAAATGCAGATCAACACATCTGTCCTAGTTGAACTTTACCTAACATTTATTGCACTAATAAATGACTCTAGGCGGGATTTTTTGACCTACATACTAGTGGTCCTACGTCAGCTGGCCGATCAAATCATCGAACTCGCTCAAAGAGGTGCTCCTCGCATAGAATATCCAAATATGTCTTGACTGCTCTATGCTCAAGTGCTCTCCTAAGCTCTCAAGGACCAATCACCAAAAGACAAGTGTGCAAATGAATAGGATTGTGGACCTAGCTCCTATATATAGCAAGTGTACCCTAACTGGCTGTGTGGTGACCGTGACTACTTCCCAGGGCCTGTTTCTTCCCATTTCTCTGAACCATGATCTGTTTTCTTCATTCTAACCTGCTTTTCACCTTCTTCATCATGAGATTGTCCATCTCACGTCCTTCTCCCTTCTTCCTGTCCAATCTCCCGAGAGGGCATCTTGTTGACATAACCTATACTAGGGGCAAACTAGGGCATGTATCATTATCAGAAAATTTATTCTTTGAAGCAACATCGTAAACTGCATTGCATCAAAGAGGGTCAAAATGTATATGCCAAAAAATGATGCAACTCAATCTAAATAAATATTTTTAATATTTATTTTCATTCTAATTCCTCTATCAATAAATAAATTTATTTATTTATTCGATTCATGTTCTTCTAAGTTAATTAAATATCAAAATATTTAATTACCTCTTCTAAAGTCAGAATTAAATAAAATCCTTTATTTAATTTAATTCTTCCAAATTCGTCCAAACAATTAAATAATTCTTAATTATTTAATTAAGTCATTCTTCTTCTAAATTTAAATAAATCAATCAAATTTATTAAAATCCTCTCAATCTCTCAAAAATAAAATACAATCAAATATTTTATTTATTCTTCTGAATCATGCACACACAATTAAATAAATTTATTTATTTAATTCACTTTTGAGGAATCTTCCAAATCTTCTAAAAATAAATCCTCTTCTTCATGCACACAGAATTAAATAATTTATTATTTAATTCCTCTCAAAACATGCAAAAGCAAATCATGAGTCAACTAATTGATTCCAAAACTCCTGAAATAGAAAAATGTTTTCTCTTCTATGACAACATATCTTATCTTCAATCTCCTGTCCAATATCCCGAGGTGGCATCTTGTTGTCATAACTTGTACCGGGGCAAACTAGGGCATGTATCATCATCAGAAAATTTATTCTTTGAAGCAACTTCGTAAACTGCATTGCATCAAAGAGGGGCAAAATATATATGCCTAAAAATGACACGACTCGATCTAAAAAATTATTTTTAATATTTATTTTCATTCTAATTCCTCTATCAATAAATAAATTTATTTATTTATTCGATTAATGTTCTTCTAAGTTAATTAAATATCAAAATATTTAATTACATCTTCTAAAGTCAAAATTAATTATTCCAAATTCGTCCAAATAATTAAATAATTCTTAATTATTTAATTAAGTCATTCTTCTTCTAAATTTAAATAAATCAATCAAATTTATTTAAATCCTCTCAATCTCTCAAAAATAAAATATAATCAAATATTTTATTTATTCTTCTGAATCATGCACACACAATTAAATAAATATATTTATTTAATTCGCTTTCCAGGAATCTTCCAAATCTTCTAAAAATAAATCCTCATCTTCATGCACACAGAATTAAATAATCTATTATTTAATTCCTCTCAAAACATGCAAAAGCAAATCATAAGTCAACTAATTGATTCCAAAACTCATGAAATAGAAAAAAGCTTTCTATTTTATGACATCATATCTTATATTCAATCTCCCATCCAATATCTCGATGGGGCATCTTGTTGTCATAACCTGGGGCAAACTAGGGCATGTATCATTATCGGAAAATTTATTCTTTGAAGCAACTCCGTAAACTACATTGCATGAAAGAGAGGCAAAATGTATACGCCTAAAAATGATGCGACTCAATCTAAATAAATATTTTTAATATTTCTTTTCATTCTAATTCCTCTATCAATAAATAAATTTATTTATTTATTCGATTCATGTTCTTCTAAGTTAATTAAATATCAAAATATTTAATTACCTCTTCTAAAGTCAAAATTAAATAAAATCCTTTATTTTATTTAATTCTTCCAAATTCATCCAAACAATTAAATAATTCTTAATTATTTAATTAAGTCATTCTTCTTCTAAATTTAAATAAATCAATCAAATTTATTTAAATCCTCTCAATCTCTCAAAAATAAAATACAATCAAATATTTTATTTATTCTTCCGAATCATGCACACACAATTAAATATATTTATTTATTTAATTTGCTTTCCAAGAATCTTCCAAATCTTCTAAAAATAAATCCTCTTCTTCATGCACACAAAATTAAATAATTTATTATTTAATTCCTCTCAAAACATGCAAAAGCAAATCATGAGTCAACTAATTGATTCTAGAACTCCTGAAATAGAAAAAAGCTTTCTATTTTATGACAGCATATCTTATCTTCAATAAATAGAAAAATAGTTAACTCAAAATAGCTTTTGTATGACACTTGTCTTCTTTCTATTCGCGCACATTCTCTCATTCTTTCTCAAACCATTGATCTTCTTATTCTTTCTCAACTGTTGATCTCCTCTCTCTCAAGTCTATAAATTGAACCTTCTTCTTTCATTTCATTATCTAAGCTTTCAGTATCATTATCAACTATCATGGCCATTCTCACTTGACATCTTGGAATAGCAAGGAGGTGCACCTTCTGAGGGAATATTCAAACACAAGATTATTTGCAATAGGCCGCCAATGGAAGTCATGAGGTAAAGAGGTTTGTTGAGGTATTGTTCATCATTTTGTATCTTTTTTATTTCTATATTCCATTGAGTTATGGGTATTATTGATGTCTTTTGATATTCATGCATAATTTCCCCTGACAACAAGAATTTAGAAGGTTGAAATAAATAAAATCAATTTCTCCCTATTACAATAGGAAGTGTGGATGATAGAGGAAAACAATCAAGGATAAGGGAGCAAGTAGGTGTGGAGTAATAAGATGGTTGTACTGTCAATGTAGATTCCCCAAGGGGAAAAAGAGAGAAATGTCCCAAAGAGATGATAGAGTGAAAAAGATAACGAAAATAAACTAATATAAAAATAGGATCAGAACAAGTAAGACTATGCCCCGAAAAGTGTAATGGTCAGTGTGATGATAGAGTGGTAAATGGGATGAAAGAGAAGAAGGTGAAGTTTCAAATAAAGTTGATAGAAGATCAAAGATCAGAAAGTAACAAGAGATAATGTGATTATAAGTGATAAGAAAAATGATATAGAAGGATAATATGGAGAATAGGTTGTAGGAAAATAAGGTATAGAGGCACAAGGAGTCACAACATATTCAAGTGAATTTCATAATGCGATCCTAATCTTATACACCAAGATGGTAAGAAAATTTCTTTCAACTATAAAATAGAAGTACACCATGTACATATGGAAAAGTGGAAGTGTATAGGAGAAGTGTATAGTGTAAGTATGTGAAATGTAGGATATAGGAGATAATGTGAAAAGACAAGGGAGTAGCATAGATCTTTACATGAATCATTCAATGGACTAGTCAATGTGTAATCTTGGGTTTTAGGAGAATGAGGAAAGGCAAGTGTATAAGGGGATTGTGGATGAAGGACGTGAAGTGATATGATAAAGTAGGGATCCAATTTTAGTTCATGTAGACCATAAGAAAGGGAAAAGAAAACATCTACAACTCAAGATTTCAATCCTAGACTTAAATTGAAGGATAGCCTATAGGTTGATTCAATATAAAAAATAATTAGAGAAGTGGGACTACTTGATCATGTGGAGTATGTTTCTTTGACTTAGTATGCTTTGACTTGCTTTAATTTTTGAGATATGGATTTGAATTGCTTTGATTAGCACATGTCCTTTTTCTCCTTTTTCTTTTTATTTTCATGAATTTATTTTTCTATCATTTTTGGAAGGGATGTCACCCCCATAGCCTAACCCCATGAAACTAGGACGATGTGTTCATCACCAAAGGCTAGATCCAATGAGTATAGATATAATTTTATTGTGCATGCAAATAAAAGATTGATTTATTTGAGAACTGTAAAATTGATGAGCTAGAAGAAGGGTGATCCACCTATGTGCCTCTAGGAATAACTAGTGAGGTCATATATTGGGAAGGTAGAAGGGGAAAACAAGAATTTACATGAACCTAATCATGGAAAGGCTAGATAGCATAAGTTAAGTGTAGATAAGCTAATAGTAAATGTAATAATGTCATATTTGAATGTGAATGGCTTGAATATCTAAGTCTAGCATCACTACATCAAAGAACTTATCATGGAAAGAGAGAGATAAGGAGTGCATGGGATTCATGATAGGGAGGAGATAAGTAGCATGATAGAGTTCAATACATGTAAGACATGAAGCATATACATAAATGTATGTAAGGCATGAACCATACACGTAAATACATGCAATATACATGAAGTATGCACATGGATACACATAAGTCACAAAGCATACACATGAATATTCATAAGTCACAAAGTATACACATGAATACACATAAGTCATGAAGTATACACTTGAATACACATCAATCATGAAGTATACACATGAATACACTACAAGGACCATGAGGAATGAAGCATAAACACACATACCACAAGGTTTTGGGCAGATAGAAATGGATATCCATTTCTAGCTACCCAAAATGGATATCCATTTTCCATTTACCAAAGAAAAATGAATATCCATTTTCATAGTTGACTTTCCCTGAATTCTAACGTTTTTGCAGGTTTCACTCTCTTCTTCAAACTTCACCCTTCGTGCTGATGACTTTTTTTAATGCAAAATTGATAAAACGAAAAGGGTTTAGTGAAGGAATTGTCATCTTTCTAAAAATATAAGATTTGCTTGGTTATCATTTTATTAAATAATTATTAACATTTTTTTATATAGTGTGTGTATGAAATCCTGATGGACACATTGATTGAAAAACATCCATACCTTTCAAACCATTTCACCTTTTTGAGATCCAAAAGTTACATCACACTCTATGTTTTTCTAGCTATAGGTTAAAAAAATTAAATTCTAATTTTATTTTATTGAGTTAGGTTGGCTGGAAAATTACTTTTTAGTTTTTAAAAAAACTCACAGTAAAAAAATCATAACTAGTTATTTTATTGGAAAAAAAATTCAAAAAAATATGTCACATCTGGGCATGAGTCCTCTACTTATTTTAAAAGATTAAAAAAAAAAGTTGCTCATAGTTAGGTCAGCTGGAATGACACCCACTTTTTATTTTTTTCTAAAAAAATTAATAGTTGTTCATTGAAATATTCATTTTTCACTAAGTAAATTTAATTTTAAAAAAATAGTAGCCCATAAACTAGATTCAATTCTCTATAAATTTTGTTCTTATATCTTTTTCAAATTGTGTAGATAATCTATTCAAATTTTCACATGAAATTGATTAAGTCTGATTTTTAGTATTTTCATTTCCACTTAGAGGTATAGTTTGGCCTATCATGATTCTACACATACCCAATTACACATTGTGTATTTCAACAACCATAACTACCTTAATCTTATTGATCATATTAGTGGTTAGTCCATTAAGTGTTATAGGACTTTGTATGAGTTGTATAACTCACTGCCCTAAAACAAACACCTTGGTAAGAAGTTGTAGACTAATGGGTTCTAATGCTGTTGATAGCAATGGTGTGCAAACATCAGAAAATCCATTACACAACTACTTTATGAAAGGTGAGTCGACACCTTTGCAATATATCATAACTAAAAATTTGGAGGAACAAATAATTCCTAATTTTGAAGATATGGGTAACACAATTATACATGTGCCTGACAAAAATCTCAAGAAATTAGACAAACAGTTAGCTAAATTTCAACAAATTGTAGAACGTGCACATCTAGCTCAAGAAGTGGTACCTATTGTTGAGGGTATAAGAGGATTGTTACAAGAAGCACAAGAATGTGTTGACATGCTCTATGGATTAGCCCACATAGTTGATCATAACATTGAAAATGTGTCACCATCGAGGTATATAAACTCACAAGTATCGATACCCATACCGATTACTGGGGTGTCCACTTTTACACCATCAATTCTCACCACTAAGGGCCACAAGCTTGTAGTAATGCTACCACTACCATGGGAACATCTACCAGAAATAATTACAAAGATGTTGCATTCAATTATCAAAATTTGGTACCTCATGTATTCATACCCATGCATAAGTATTCTCAACCACCCATCACTTCCACTTATTACCAACCACCTCTCAATTTCACGACTGCAACATCAAATACTTTTGTCTCAAGTCTACAAGCCACATCATCTAATGATAATCTCCTAAGTCATCTTTTGCAGAGTATGTCATCCTTACAACAAAATGTGACAAACTTGACTAATGCTTCTTCTCAACCTACTTTACCAACATATCACACTGGCTATCTTTTATCTTATTCAATCCTAAGAGCTCAAATGCCTGACAAATTTGAGACTCCTCGCTTTGAAAAGTACAGTAGTAAAAATGATCTTAATACTCATGTGGCAGCATTCACAATGATGTGTAGTGACTTCTTCTTTGATGAGGACTTGTTAGCAAAACTATTTCCCCGATCCCTCAAAGATATGACTTTGGAATGGTTTTGCTCTTTACCTCCTAATTCAATAAATTCCTTCTCATAGCTAGTTGATCAATTCTTGCAACATTTTCAAGCAAATTTTAGACCTATTATCTCATTGATTGATCTACTCCATTGTAAACAAGGCCTAAAAGAGAAATTAACGGAATTCATCAGTCAATATCAAACTCTCATTGTACAAATACAATATTTGATTAAAGATGAGGATGTTCAAAAAGTATTCATTATGAATCTACAACCAAACATATGTGAAAAGATACTTTTGATGAAGTATAGTTCCTTCCAACATCTATGCACAGCTCTTCAAGATTACCAACTTTCAGCTAGTCAGTATGAGAGTCATACCTCATCAACTCCTATTGGTCAATCCACAACTAGATCATCTCAAAATTCATTTAAGAAGAATAATAGGAATTTCATCAAGATCAATGGGCAACATTCAAACAATTTTCAATCACAAGTGTCCATGATTACAAAGCCTACTTAGACACCATTTCAATTCAGACAGCAACAGAGACAATTCACTCCATTATTGGATTCTCTTCACTTGATAATGACTCAAGCAGTGAACAACAATCTTTTGAAGCTTACTCATGCTTGTCCATTCAACAGTAGTAAGATATAAGGACCTTCATTTGATGCTAATGCATATTGTCACTATCATTGCTCGCCAAGACATGATACCAAAAGATGTATGCATTTTAAACATGAAATTCAAGATCTCATCGGGGTAAGTGCAAGAAGATGAGTTCATTTTTTGGCCAAAAAGTGGAAGTGTTTTTCCTATTTTTCAAATTTTGTCGTACTTGAAGTGATATTAAGATGATGTAAAAATAAGAAATGTAGGATTTTGTTTCTAGTTTTCAAATATGTAATTTTTTCTAATACCTAGATGATGCAAGTTAGTTTTTTATTGGATGTACAAAACGTAGCGTTTTAAAAGTCCCCTATTTTTTGCAAAAGCATGCATGTGTACGGCCAACATAATTTGACCTAAATTAATGTATTTTTCTAATTCCTTTTGTGGAAAGATTCTCAAGATGTTGAATTTTGGTCAGGATATTTTTTTGTAATTTTTTGATAAATATTTTTTTATTAATTTTTTAATGGCCCTAATTAGTGTTTTTAAAAACCCCTCGTGTATGGCCAACATAATTTGAGCTAAACTAATCAATTCACCAAAAAAAAATTCATCATGTAGAGAATGATGTCTAGTTTGGTCAGACATAATTGTTTTTTCAAGAAACTTTCAAAATCAAAAGTTATTAAAAAAATGGTAACCTATGTTATTTCAAGTTTATGAGTTAGTTTGTTTGGAAAATAAATAATAAATAGAAAATTATGTTCAATAGTAGAAAAAATTACATATTTGAAAACTAGACTTTCAAATCTATGATGGGTTTTAATTTCGTTAAAATATTCTGAAAAAAAGTCGTCAACCATAGTGGTGAAACTAGTTTTTTCTCTTGCTGTTTTCATGGTCTCCTAGTTGCAAGTCCAAATCTAAAGCTTGGGTTTCCAAGCCTAAAACCAATGCAAATTAGTGGGTTTGAAATTTTAAAATTTTAGAAATGGGTACCCATTATAAATGGGTGCCCATTATAAAAATAATGAGTACTTGTTTTGCTTCGAGATCCCGATCCTAAACGTGTACCCATTTTTTTCAAAATGGGTACCTATTCCAAGCGGCATTTTTCATCCGCGGGAGACTTCTGTGAAATGTATACTCAACTTCTTTCTTTAACCCATCGATTCTAACGTGACACAGTGAATGACAATGGAAATAAGTTAGTAGCTCCTCTGAATCAAAACTTGCAAATCTTCATTGATCCCCTTCTTAAGCATAGCGACAACAACATGGTGGAACAAAATACAATAGAGGTTTAAGATGACTATCTTGACTTTGATGAAATAGTTGGTATGATAGAATTTGATAAGGTAACAAGTGAAGATTTACCTCTCCCACAAGGAAAAGGTATTACTCTGAGGTTCCTCCTCCGTTATCCCTCTATGGATCAGAAGATTACCAAAATGCACAAGATATGACATCAGAAAAGCCTATATGTAATCATTTGAAACAAGAGAAAGTGGTGATGATGAGAAGTATCCCATTTCATCATGAAAGGCCCACTCATCAAGCAACGCAGAATAAGAAAGCAAAATAAAGGAAAGGAGCAAGACATGAATCATGCATGGAAAGAGGTAATGATTCCCCTCCCCACAAGCATAAGAAGATTTCAAATATTCAAGGTTTTTAGAAACAAGTGTCGCATGGATGTTTTAGAAATAAACATCAATCAGGTATGAGTTCTTCACACATCTTACCACACTTGATGGAGCACCTCTCTAAAATGCTTGCAAGTTTAGCTTCTTCTTAGATAGATATATTTATAGGTGTACGTGTTGTGATGTGTTCCCCCATGTTGTGTTGTTTAGGTCTCCTTGGATGACCCTTGATACTCTTGTAAGAGCAAGGATACAAGGAGACAACCTCTATTGTGCACTTCTTCTATAATTTATTTCTCTATTCTTCCACTCTTCTCTCTCTTATTGTAATTGTTGTGTGTGGCACCTTGGGGGCATAACGTTGTGGAGAATGTCTTGGGGGCATCTTCCCACATGGTGAAGTTAACATCTACTTTTGTGTCCTCTCTCATTTTTAGTGTTTCCGTTCTTCAGTGGCTCTACTAGTCGGTGGATGACGAGAACAAATAAATACTGATAATGACCATGCATCTCTAGAGCAAGAATAAAATGGACCCAGTCCATATATGAAGATTAGGTTGATATATTATTGATGCTTAACTAGTAGAATCACTATGTGTTGTGATTCGTATTGTGAAATTTGTTGTAACAAACCTTTGCAATACTCTAAATCTACTTCTATGCACTTTGGATTGTTTTGTATCTCACCTTGTAGCTACACTCGGTCCTAAGATACTTGAAGCATAACCTCACAGCTATACTCAGTTTCAAACCCACAAGTGTAGCCTTGGTCTATTACATGATATGATAAAGGATTTCTATGTAACTTTCATGAATTGATTTGGTTGTTATCTTAGAATAGATTTTCTAACCAAATCTTATATGTTGTTGATTATGTTAGCAAATGATAATGGTGTGTTTGTGGAAACATTCAATGATTGCAAGCACATGTCACCTTTGGGGACATGGGCTTTGTGAAATCTCTTGTTCCCTTATGTGTTTTCACTTTACCTTAAACACAATTGATACCGGCAAATAGGATCAACCACTTTAAGGTGGGGGCATATATCATGGTAACTACTTGATTATTTTAGACATCGATAAAGCATGTTTGCATACACTTCCTTTTCACTGTAAGGCATCTCCATGATGCAAGTGGGGTTATGTACTTTGTTTTGTTGTGTATACCTCCTTTCCACTATAAGGCATCTCTGTGATGCAGGAGGGGTTGTATACTTTGAACACATGCTTCCTTTTCACTATAAGGCATATATGGATGCAGGTGGGGATGCATTTTAAAAGCCCTTCTACAAAAGGCGGGATGGTGTAGCTCTTGAGTTAGTTGTACATCCTTTTACAATGTCCTCATCATGAGACGGGGTTGGATCTTGAGTTATTCACCCTTAAGCGTGTCTTTTGTGGTTGTGGTAGCGTAGATCAACTGTTAGATGTGTTTGGCATGTCTTAGATAGTGGAACGTAGTGATGAGCTCCTCCCTATCACTTGTGTTTGTTGTGTATAAGACATATAGTGTGTTGATGACATATTATACAGGGCTCATGTATTCTATGTTTTTCATGTGTTTTATGTGTCTTCCTTGTGTGTCTTGCATGTTTTTACCTGGTCTAAAGGTGCATAGCAATGAGCTCCCTCCATGCAATGTGTTTTGCATGTTTTTGCATGGTCTAAAGGTGCGTAGCGATGAGCTCCCTCCATGTTGTGTGTTTAGTGTTAGAATTGATTATATAATTGTTTAAATCATGTCTTCTCTATATCTTGCGTGACTATATTCATGTCTTCTCCGTGTATTGTGCACTTCCACTATCTTCTCTATGTATTGTGTGCTTTCTTATTGTATTCATTGTGTCTTGTATGACTACCAAGTGTTTTCTTATGTTTTCCTAAGCTTGGGGGCTATAAATAGTCCTTGAAACTTAGGGTGTGTCTTTGTTCTAGTGTTCGATGTGTTTGATGCGTTTGATATGTTTCGATCGTACTTTAATGCATGTACTAAATAGTAAGATCATACACACATTAAAGTGGTGGCTAAATGTTATGGAGTAAAAAGTGGACACATGCCTTTTTACCTCCTAGTTTATCTCCTAGGTCCCCGTAATGACATTATGCATTATAATTGATCATCCCGAAGAGATTGCCCAGCACCAATGCAAATTTGGGACCTTGGGCCCTTCCTAAATCTCCTCCTAGACTAAAAAGGGGCTCCTAGACTTGCGATCCAACTACCCAAGTCTCCCTTTTATGGTCAGGGCCAATTAATTGTATGTCAACATAGGACCTTTAAAATGTTCCTCTTTGTCGGTTCTTATGATTTAATTTCATGAATGTTACCGGGAAAGCATATATATGTGTGTTTTTGAATTCATTTCTAACCTAGATGGATAGTACAAACTTATGATATTGGAGCAAAGAGCATTCAAGGCATTCATTGTGTTATTGTTGCAAATTTGTGCTTGTATTGTGTGTGTTGTTGCAGATTTGAAATCATCATCCATCTCCTTATGAGTTGAAATATCTTCGTTCTCTTAAGGGATTCACCTCTGAGGTGATATCATTGTTAATTGAATCATTCTATCATCATTTGATTTAGCCTTTTCCCTACTAGGGCACACTCTCTTATCTATCAATGGTGTTGGAAGGTTTGAATGTCATAACAGAGTTTGACTGAGGTAAATAGCTAAACACCATAACCCCCCCAAACCCTCTCTTGTTGTCTTGTGTGCAAATTACAGGTACAAGAATAGGGAGAATTGAAGTTATAGGAAGAATATGCAGGAATCAGGGTTTCAGGATCTAAAAACAATTCCAAAATATTCCTCTGAAAAGACTTGGGTGATTGGAACCCTAGTCTTCTGGGCTTTCAGGTTCTAGATCTGGCTTTCAATCATCAATTACAACATTTTCTCAATTTTGACCTCTAGCAAATTCTCACTTTTAGGATTTGGGCAGTCCTTATTTTGACCCCTGACACTTCATATTCTGAGACAAAGGTTCTAATATCTTTCTAACCCTCCTTGTGCATTCAAAATCTGAGTTTCAGTCATTTTCTATCTGTTATAAGCTGATTATCTTAGAACTAGGTTTTTATACATATTTGACCTAGGGTTTGATAAAAGGCTTGGTTAAATCTTATCTTTCCATAGCAAACAAGAGCACAAGATCTATAGCTGAGTCCACCTCTCTTTGGTTGTGATTAAGCTTGGTCTTGTCCTTGAATGTTATTATGGAAGAGAGTTTGATTTAGTGTACATTCTTACCTCCATCATTCACCCTTTTTCCTATATCACAGATGGGTGTGGAATCTTAAGGATCTTCTTCACTAGAAATAGACCTTTGACAGGTTGACCAACACAAAGATCATCTGGAGACCATACTTAGGTCTATGAGGATGGGCTGGAGATTGCCATCAGTTGGCTTATATATAGAGGGATAGGTAGTTCACGGGTCGATATGACTACATCATCATCCTATTTTACTATGATTATGTTAGGTGATAGTTTAGAGAAGTTCAAGGGATACCACCTATGTATGGTCACATCAAAGTTCCATGCAACTAGATGACCTCTCATGGACCATAGTGGTGGATGTCCCCCTAAGAGACACTAATGATGGGGAGTAGAACTCCCCCCCACACTAATAATGATGATGCAGATATGAAACTTAGTGGATAGTGACATGTCCAACATTGATCTATCCAACTGACGTCCTCGCTAGAGGCCCTAGGCCACTACAAGGTGGAGATTCTAGTGACGGGAGATCCTCTGAGGAGGCATCAAATGAAGAGAAGGAGGAGAAAAAGCCCATGACAATCATGAGAGTGTTGCTAAGGAGAGATGTAGGTTATGCCTTCAAGGCACACCATATTCTAAGCCAGTCAACAGAGAGTTTAGTAGTGCTAGAGCTATGAGAGCTCCAATTTTGCAGTCCCTAACTGACAGATTAGGGACCCAAGTACGATTTGTTTGTTTATACTCTCTCATTTGATAGGATACTAGATTCTCCTATGATTTTGATTTATACATGATGATAAGAGACTAATTACACCCTAGTTTTCTTCTTTTGTGTACATGTGAGAGTGGCTAGATTTTGTCAACCAGGTATTGGTGGAGATGGTCCCCACAGTCTAGCTTGAGTAGCTAGTGAAGGCCATCTATAGGCCACTATAGATTGCAGGGAGACACATAGAGATTTTTTATCCCATTTCACAATTGAGGGCTACTTATGAGGAGGTACAGTTCTACATAGACTGCTCCATGGTAGAGCTTTTGGTGATAACAGTAGAGAGGGATCAGAGGGTAGTAAAGGTCATAGCACTCACTACTAAGAAATACTAGGCCATGATGTGGGAAAAGAGTGTTGAGACAATACATGACACTCTATGGATATGATTTGATGTGATTAGTAGTGCGTTTTAGAGGACACAGACAATAGGACGATCAGACCTAGACCACCCTAGGGTGTAGGCATTAATGAGCTAGATCACAGAGCTAAGACAGGGTGATGTCAAACTCACAATGGAGGTGACAGAGTTAAGGGGAGAGATCAAGGGACTCAAGCCTCAAAGTGCATCACATAGTCGATATGATAGCCACCTCTAGCATAGCCACAATATCCACCTTCAGCACAACTACAACACCCAACTCCAACATAGCTATATATATACAAACACCACATTTTGATGAGTGGTGTACTTTGTATCATGACATGATGTATCATTTTTTTGACACACACACACATATATGTTTACAATATTTAAGTGACATTCATGTGTTATTAATTCTTGTTTATGATGATGATGTATATTTTATATTGCTTATTTATATGCACTTATGATCTAATTAAACAACTTTGAGTAAAAATTGTTTAAAAAAATGCTTTAATGATTTAACTAAACAATATGGATGAATAAAATTGATTGATTAAATACTATAACAATCTAACTAAACAATTTGAAAAAAACTTCTTAATCAAATACAAAAAAGATTTAATTAAAATAATTTGAAGGATGAGATTGATTGAGTGGCCCAAGAAGAGAGAGTTACACATGAAAGAAATGAAGATGGATTGCATTTATAGGTTCTTTAAGGGGCTTACACTCTATTGTAGAGAGGTCATAAGCTCCATAACCGTAAACCAATGTGCCTCTATAAGGACTCAACCAATTAGGGCTAAACTTTCCTTTAACACCAGTTGGAGCATTCACATTGTGTTGATTTTCATAAAGATCTAAGTCACCAATCTAGAAAGAATGATGAATAATGCATTGATTATAATTCTAATTAAGATCCTTTTGATAGGATCGAAGGTGCTCAAGAGAATTAATATGATGTTCATCAAGCATTTCAAGCTATTTAAGACATTGGTCATGGTAATTATTATTGTCAATGAGCCCTTGGAGAGAAAATCATAGGGACATAATCTCTAACTCCAGGGGCATGACAACATTGGAACCATAGATGAGATTGTAGTGGGTAACTCCAATGGTAGTCAGAATACTTGTGCGATAGGACCAAAAAGCATACGAGAGTTGCACATGCCAATCCTTACCATGCTTGTTAACATTTTTTGAATAATTTGTTTGATCAGTTTTTTAGAATCCTTAGCTTCCCATTAGATTGAGGATAGTAAGTTGTGGAAAAATAAAGTTGAATGTGAAATATCTTGAGAAACTACTTCACCTCTTTATTTTTAAAGGAGGATCCATTATCAGAGACCAAGGTGGAAGGCAACCCAAAATGAGAAACCATATTGTCTAGCAAGAATCTTTAGATTACTTTAGCCATGGTGGATTTAAGTGGAACAACTTTGACCCATTTTCTAAAGTAGTCTATAGCTTTGATAATAAAATGTGTCCCTAAGAGGAAGGTGGTGAAATCTTCCCAATCAAGTTCAGGTCCCAAACAAAAAAGGACAAGGGGAGGTTTGGATGTGAAGCTCTTGTGCTGGAGCACGAATTAGATTATTATGCTGATAACACTCAGGGCACTTCTTGACAAAGGCAAAGGAGTCTTGGTCCATGATTTCTAATAATACCCTATGCATAGGATTTTTTGAACTAGGTACCTACCACCAAAATGTCCTCCACAAGCACTGGAATGGGCCTCTTGAAGAGCAATGGGTATCTTAGACTTTGTTAAACACTAAAGGAGGCCATTATAGCTTCATCGATAGAGGATGTTAGAGATATAATGTGAAGAAAGATTAAGAATGAGAATATGAGCATTCTTAGAGGCATCACTCATACATGCATTATTGCACAAATAAATGAAAATATGAGAATACCACTCGTGGGTAAATGCTACAACAAAAGACAGAGTCAGGTGGAGAGCTATCCGTAATAGCAGGTAAAGACAAAGTGTGGATCAAAAAATGATAGTCATACATTGAATCATCCAAGGACACAAGAGAGGCTACACTTGCTATTGCATCCACATGATGATTATCCTTTTGTGGGATAGCATTAATAGAGAAAGATGAGAAGTGATGAAGAAGCAACAAGGCCAAATCATGGTATTGGGAAAGCTTATCTTGCTTAGCCTAATAATCACTAGTGATCTAGTTGATAATCAACTCAAGTCACCGTAGACATGGAGAACCTTCACATTGAGGTAAATCATAGCATGCAAACCAATGATTAGGGCCTCATTCTCAACAATATTATTAGTACACTAGAAATTTAAATGAAAAGAGAGGGGAATTACTTTTCCCTTAGAAAGAACCAATATTAAATTGGTCCTAGAACTAGTTAGACATCTTGAACCATCAAAGAACAAATCCCAAGTAGAATCATCATCTATGATAAGGATATTATCATCTAGGAATGAGTCAAAACTAGGAAACGAAGATGAAGAGGGGCCTTTGACTAACTAGTCAATCATAACCTATCCCTTTATGGCTTTCTAGGAGATAAATTTTAAATCAAATTCACTTAAGAGAATAACCCATTTAGCTAGATGCCCTGATAGATCATCTTTAGAAAATAGATGCTTAAGAGGGTCATAATTAACAATCATGTGTATCTCTACATGGAGAAGATAATTTCTTATCTTGTGGGTAGAAAATACCATAGAGATATTATTTCTCTATGGTGGAATATTGGGTTTCATAATCAAGGAGGGTGTGACTAATATAATAAACCACATGCTCTTTACCCTTGTCATCATGCTAAGCTAGAAGAGCGGCTACAAGATGAGATGATGTGGAAGTGTAAATAAAAAAAGGACATCCTAAAATGGTATACATCAACACAGGTGAGTTAGATAGATACTCTTTTATACTTTCAAAGTCTTTCTAGCAATCCCTATCCCAAGAAAAATGAATTTTCTTTTTGAGAAGATTAGTAAAGGGGAGGGTATGATCTACCAATTTAGAGTTGACAAATGGCCTAAATCTTACCCTATAAAGCATGAAGCTAAGAAATATTTTTCAGAGGCAACATGTTTATGATAGCTCATCAATTTTCTTAGTATCGACTTCAATGCCACACTGCGAGACTATAAACCCTAATAGCTTACCATTATCTATGAAAAAAAATGCACTTATGAGGGTTTAGGAACATGTTGTAAGATCAAAGACATTTGACTATTAGGTGAAGGTTATTCACATGATCTTGGCATGAGATGGACTGGGCCAAGATAGTATCACAATAATATTCTAAGATGTAAATTAAATCATTAAATATCATTCATGACATGCTCGTAAGTGGCCCTAGCATTTTTTAGACCAAATGGCATATGACAACATAACATAATATGCCCCAAGGAGTAGTGAAAGCAATTTTATATTAATCTTCAGGGTTAATCAAGATCTAATTATAATGAAAAAAGCCATCCATAAATGAAAGTAAGGCATGGCTTGTCATCAAGTCAACTATTATGTCAATGTTCAGAAGAGGGAAATCATCTTTTAGAGATGCCTTGTTTAGATCACAAAAGTCAATGCAGATATAAATGCGATTATCTGATTTAGCGATAGGAAAAATGTTTGAAATCCAAGGGGAATAGTCTATAGGATAGATAAACCCAACTTTTATAGTCTTTTCTATCTCTTCCTTGACCAACAAATCTACATTAGGGTGCATTTTTTGAATCTTTTGCTTCACTAGTTTAGTGTCAGGATAAAACACTATGTTATGGGTAACTAGCTTGAGGTTTAGATTTAACATATCCTCATATGTTTAGGCAAAGACATTAGGAAAATTGTGTAATAAACCAAAATGAGTTGAAAATTCCTCAAGAAAAAAGGCATTTCCTGATATGAATGATTTTCTTAGGGTCATTAGGATCCATAGAGGCTTCGGTAGTCTTTCATACCACAAGGGTGTTGTAGTCTTGAGAATCAGGGTCAGCTTAAGGGTCTTGTGGAGTATTTTTGAGCACAGACGTATCTCCAGATAACACAACAGACTACCCAAAGTATGCCTAAGCGTTCAAATAATAGGGAAAATTGTGATCATGATGATAGAGGGGTACATGGTCATAAACCCCTAGGAACTCTAAAGGGATTCATCTATAGATACAATATCAAGAGGGGGAATATAGAGTTCTTTAGTGTCAATGATTAGCTCAAGGTATAATAATGATAGAGAAGGTGAATCCAAAGATGAAGTGATCATGTTCATGTGTAAATAATTTTGGGATTATGGCCTAGGAGGTATATAACTAATACCTACCATGGCATGACATCCGTAGGAATCAATAGGAACCTTAATATCTTGCTCTCTTCAACCCAAGCCACAACATCTATAATTGTCCTTCACGAGTATATCAAAGCCAAGCCCATAACATGATTGCAACTTTTTAGAAGGAAAATCAATGTCAGAGCCATGTTCAACATAAGAAGTATATTCAAATTATCCTTTATCAGAGGAAGTAGATACTTCCTTAGATTGGGATGCCGATGTTGTAGTCATGATTTCAAGAATACTGCAATGTGAAGGGTCTATTTTATACTCTCCAACAAAATAAGGTGTGAAATCTATGGGAATCCAATCATTATCAATCCATGTATTGGAGGAAGAGGGTGAATCTTGTCACATCTTCCAATGTGGTTGTATTTTGCTGTGAAGATAAAGAAGGAATTAAATTCTAAAGCATCGATGAAGAATTATGTTTTTGTCAAAGTTTGGTTTGCTGACAATATTGTAAATAATCAAGATCTTACTTTATTAGAGAGTTTTATTCACATGGAAAAAATTAATAAATTGGTGTAGAGTTGATGGGACAACACTAGTCATGGCATGAATCTATAGCCTACCCAAAAGGAGATTATAGAAATGACACCTGGCATCACATGCACCACAATGGGTAATGTGATATGGCCCAACTCCATAGGTAAAGTGATGATTCCAAGGGCTTGTCAACTTTTATTATTGAAGCCCTTAATTGATAAATTAGAAGGAAAAATGCAAGTTGTGTCAATGTTCAGACAGTTTAACATATCTACCCCACAAATATTAATCCCAGAACCATTATCTATAAGGGTATGTTTTACCTCAATAGAATTCACACCCACAATGATCAAGAGGGGTTCATTTTTTTATGCACTTGAATGGATGGTAACTCATACTATTGGAATAATATGTTTGTAGTGTTGGTGTAAATGTAGTCTAACAAGCTCGCTACTTCATTCAGCCTAGCAAAGGATGAAACCTAAATTTTCTACAAGGCTTTCTAAAGCATACCTAGATGAGTAGGAGAAGTTTGAACTAGATCCCAAACGGAGATTTTAGCTGGAGTGGCACACAATTGTTCAATAAAGTCATAATCTCCAAGTGTCTTCTCAGACACACAAGGAGCTTGAGGTAAAATTAGAGTGGGCATAGGGAGAGAGACAAGAATTGACATTTGTTACCTATTACCATGGATATTATAGGTATGAGCTACTATTTGATAGTCAGGAGGAGGTACCACATGATATTCAAGAGGAGCCTTGGGCATTTTAATGTGATAGATCTAGCATATTGACTATAATAATTAGGGAGTCTATGCAGGATAGGAGCACCCCTAATAGTTATCACTAGTTTAGAAGGTTGAGAGGCACCTTGAATAACATTTTTTGGCTTTTATTTCTAGTTGGTAGTGTGTAAGAAAAAAGTCAAATTTATCATGTCTTTAGAGAAAAGTTTGTTGACAAAGGGGAAGGATATTTGTCATGCATGAAGTTGTCAAGGGACTCATCTAACATGTTGAAATCTTCTTGGGAAAAGGGTTTGTAAGACATGTTTTAGGTTAAATCAAAAGTTTGAATAGTGTTCATGTCAAGTTCACCAAAATGTAGCACATAAGATAACAACTTAGCCTGGGGCGCTAGTGTTTGACTAGGACGCTAGTGTCCTAGGAAAATTTGCTGAAATTTGTAACTTGATGTGGTTTCTAGATGATTGTGGAAGTGACACAATGTCGTTGATTTGATTGCAAGTCCCTCTAAAGATACGATAGCATGTCGGCGGGCACTTGTACACATTACTGTGTAGTCGTGCAGGGATGCTTACTACCGTGGAGAGAGGGCATCTCAACAACGTCAGTTTGTGGTGGGTGTACATGATGCCTATTGTTAGATACCATTATATGGTGTTGATCGCACTCATGGAGTGGTGGGATGTAGATACCTCTACCTTCCATCTTCTGACCAAAAAGATGATGGTCACACTGGAGGATGTATATCGAATACTACAGTTGCCCGTGCGAGGTGAGACTTGGAGGATAGATGAGAACCTATTGAAGGAGTATGTTGAGGAAGGTTAGATGTTTTGTCTTGAACACACAGTGCCTTTGAGCACTAGTGGCCACATTTATACATCTTGGTTAGAACAAGGTGTTGTGGTCACGTCAGTCATGCATCGCATTATGATCGTTATTATTGCACTCGTTGTTACACAGGATGGGTGAGGAACACACCTTTATGGAGGTATCATTCATACCATTAGAGTGATGGAGGATCATAAGATAGTCTTCACATGGGGACATAACATGCTTGCACATTTATATCATGATCTAGGGCATTATGTGTATTATGAGACACATAGCTTGATGGTCTACACATTTCTCTAGGTGTGGGCATTCAAGAAAATTACATTCATGAGACTAGTACAGTTCTTGATAGAGCCTATCTAGACCTACCCACAGGCACACTCCTACACGCTAAGGATACCATGGCGATTTGGTGATATTTTGTATTGGAGGATGAGATTTGATAGACTACAGCCTAAGGACATCCTGTGGAGACCATACAGGGGTCATCAGATGTGGATGGGATAGACTCAGAAACTAGAAAGGATGTAGAGGTATCAAATTTTCTCTAGTCATCTTGATCATATTGCCATGTCATTCTACTATGATCAGGTGATGAGGTAGTTCGGTCAAGTGCAAGGTGTCTTGAACACACAGTGCCTTTGAGCACTAGTGGCCACATTTATACATCTTGGTTAGAACAAGGTGTTGTATTCACGTCAGTCATGCATCGCATTATGATCGTTATTATTGCACTCGTTGTTACACAGGATGGGTGAGGAACACACCTTTATGGAGGTATCATTCATACCATTAGAGTGATGGAGGATCATAAGATAGTCTTCACATGGGGACATAACATGCTTGCACATTTATATCATGATCTAGGGCATTATGTGTATTATGAGACACATAGCTTGATGGTCTACACATTTCTCTAGGTGTGGGCATTCAATAAAATTACATTCATGAGACTAGTGCAGTTCTTGATAGAGCCTATCTAGACCTACCCATAGGCACACTCCTACACGCTAAGGATACCATGGCGATTTGGTGATATTTTGTATTGGAGGATGAGATTTGATAGACTACAGCCTGAGGACATCCTGTGGAGACCATACAGGGGTCATCAGATGTGGATGGGATAGACTCAGAAACTAGAAAGGATGTAGAGGTATCAAATTTTCTCTAGTCATCTTGATCATATTGCCGTGTCATTCTACTATGATCAGGTGATGAGGTAGTTTGGTCAAGTGCAAGGTGTTCCTGCCACTCATCTGACCTACATGTGTTTGACTCACAGCGCGGTGAGGCCCGAGGATGAGGCTTAGCCTACCATTATGGGCATCACTTCAAGTGACCACGATGATGAGAAGGATGCAACCCCTATTTCTATCGCTAATGATGTGGGTGTGAGCCCATCATACACGAATTGGTGGAGCACGGCACCTCCTACTCTTGTGTTTCCTATAGATCATCCTACTGGTGATCCTAGGCCTTGGGAAGATCAAGAGGGTGAGTTAGAGGATGAGGATGGTGATGATGGTGATGAGGGAGGTGAGGAGGATCAATTAGCACCAGCAGTAGGAGGGATACAATGCTAGAGAGAGGAGGATGATGACAAGCCGAGGAGAGATCTATGGCCTGACCTCATGCATCATGGTTGCTACCATCTATTGGTAGAGTACAGAGTTAGCATAAGCATGGGGAGATGCAAAGAGTCACCACTACAGTGCCCCTAGTAGTGCCGATGACTACAACAACCATCGGGCCTCTAGTTGATCCTGGCTGGTAGGTTAGAGATCTAGGTGAGAAGTTTACATTCATGTGTTGATTCAAAATTGAGTAGAATAGTAGATGTTGTAATTGATTTTGATTTGTTTGATGTACCTAATGAGAGTATTGATATTATTTTTTGTTTCTATTGTGCAATTGGTACACGGGCATGGCTCGACTTTGTGGGTGGAGTCATAGCAAAGATGGTTCCTACCGTGTAGACGTAGTGGCCAGTGTAGGCTAGCTATAGACCACAATAGACTTCTGAGCATCATATAGACATATTTGAGCCTTTTTCATAGCTTAGGGAAGCATACAAGGAGGTCACCATCAAGAGAGACTAGGCAATCCAGAGAGCATCAAGTGTCGAGGCAGCATGAGATGCCTTCAAGATACAGCTAGGATAGGACCATCACCCACACTGGATCATCCTCTTGTGAGACCTATATAGGCAGAGGTAGACCATCTACAAGCTGAGAGAGATTGGATACAATAGCAGTATGTAGATACCAGGGTGGAGGTAGCAAGGCTTAGGGGCGAAATCAAGGGCATATAGATGTGGAGTGGATCCAGGAGCCACTCACAATCTGTAGCCTCCCATCGATTGGTGTAGGAGCACCAAGGCTCAATGCAGCCTGTACATAGCCTTTTTGGTTTGTCAATTTTGAGTTTGCAGCATGTGATTTTGTCTTTGGAATTTTTTGAGTTTTCTGAAAATGCATCGGCGGGAGAATCACTTTACTTGTGATTGGCCTTTTAGCCAAGTGAAATTCAAGTTAATGAATGTATGTTTGAAGGTGTTCGGCTTTTGTTCAATGGTTGAACCGCGTCGTTGAACCTCTTCGTTGAACCCCGCGGTCGAACCTTGCCACTAAACCTCTTCGTTGAACCCCGCGGTTGAACCTTGCCGTTGAACCTCAATGTTGAACCCCGCAGTTGAACCTCACGCCAAGGTTCAATGGTTCATTGGAATCGTTGGTCACTTTGTTAATCGGTTGAACCCCGCAGTTGAACCTCGCAGTTGAACCTCGCGCCAAGGTTCAATGGTTCAACAGGTTCATGCATATAGGATGGTGGAGTTGAAATCGTTGGTCATTTTGTTGGAGGTTGAACCTCTTCGTTGAACCTTGCGATTGAACCTCGTTGTTGAAGTTCAATGGTTCAACAGTTCATCATAGTGGGTATCGGCATGAGAAGCATTATCAATGAGCAAATAGAAAGCTACACTGATGGATTAAAGTCTAGCCGATAATTGTTATATTGGCGTATGAAGTATGTATCGGGGTGACAAAGGAGATCGACGTAGGATGCAAGGTGTTTGCCGATGGAGGTAGGTCTAACCGATCGGGGTGATGAACCTCAAGGTCTCACCGATGGGGATATACAATTTAAGCTTTTTGGTGAGAGATGTGTATCGGCCAATGAAGTTTTAGACTTGCCAACAGTATATGGTCTTACCAATAGGAAAGAATATGTCAGAGAGACATCAGGGTAAGTCTGGCCGCTAGTCAAGAAAATGCAGAATTAAACTGGCAGTTAGAATACGAACCATCTGGTAACTGAATTGTCCTGTAACGGACATGAGCAAGTATAAATGATATAGAATTCTTTCTGTAGAGAGTTGAGCAGAAGAATCGAAGAAGGGAATTTTGATGTGAGAAGCATTTTTGATGTAAGAACAGTTTTTGAATAAAAATCAAATACAGCAGTTCGATCAATCTGTGTATTTCTATTTTGTTTTCAGTTTGTTATTCTAAAGTAGATTAGTCATTTCTTTTTCTGCAATTTTGTTTTCTTTTGCAAACCATGACTCTGCATTGATGTTCCTCGAGTTCCTCTATATAGTATGGAGGTCATCAAGCAGAGCCATGCCTTTTGTTTGTTTTTCTTTTGTGGTGTGGTCAGGTTGTCGACTAGAGGCAATGCATGCTTGTTCTAGGCAAGCTCAGTAAGGAGTCCGGCTAGATAGACAAGTAGGAAAATAGACTTGCAGAGGTGGAAAATAGAGAGAAAGAAAGTGAGCACCAAGCAGTCTAGACCCTTGAACAGAGTGAGAAGGGTGGGCAACGGGCTCAGAAAGTTATGTGCCATTAAGGCAGTATCTTGGAAGCAGTGAGGACAAGGTATGTGTCCCACACCAAGTAGGGAGATAGAGTTTTTCCATCTCTGCAAAGAGTTGAGGAATTTAGTTAACATTTTTGTGTAGAAAGATGTCTATTAGCACTTTGAATTGGTAGGGAGGCTAGAGTTGTCAAATAGTCTTGTACACTTACAGGATGCAGAGCAGGCAGTCTAGAGTCCTCCCTATCAAACTGGTATCAGAACAGTAAGATTTGGGTTATTCCTAGATAGGAATAGAAGAGTTGTATGTCATCACCGAGTTCAAGTGAGTCTGTTAGTTCATCCAAGAAAATGGTGACTAATGTAGAGTTATCAAAGAAGGTTGAGGATCAAGAAGAGGAGAATAGACTCCTACAAGAAAGACTAGCAGAAATGGAAAGTAGACTGGGTGTAATGTTGCAAAAGACTGAAGAAGTCAGCCAGAGAGTTAAATATTCTAAGGATAAGGAGAAAGGTGTGTCTGTAGAAGATGAAGAGCCCACACCTGATCCTAAGTTGGAAGAAGAACCATTCTTGAAAGCTTTGAAAGCAATGAGTGGTAAAACATTGGAAGGAGTACCACTTTTCAGTGGGAAAATGGACCCAGATTTGGTCATGGAGTGGATAGAAGGACTTGAAAATCACTTTGAATGTGATGGTGTAAGCGAGGCACAGAAAGTAAAGGTGGCCAAATCCAGACTCAGGGGAGTTGCCTTAACCTGGTGGAAATTTGTACAAACTGAAAGAGCAAAAGAAGATAAGAAGCCCATAGCTACTTGGAAGGGAATGGTAGCCAAAATCAAAGAAGCATATATGCTAGAAGATTATGAAATATAGCTTTATAGGAAGAGACAGAATCTGAGACAGAAGGAATTAGATGTCAATGCATACACTGAAGAATTCCAAAAGCTATGCTTAAGGTCCAAAGTAATGGAGGATGAAAGCATAAAGGTAGCAAGGTACCTTAATGGTCTGAAGTGGAATATACAAGAAGAAATTAGTTTGTTGTGTCCTACAACAGTGCAAAAATGCTATCAGTTGGCACTAAAAGTGGAGGAAAAGAATAAGAGGAAACAAGACTCAAATAGCAGAGGAAGAGGAAGAGGTAGAGATAACAGAGGACACAAAGGAGGTTTTGGTGGAAGGAATGCTGACAATAGATCCCAAGCAGAATCCAAACTCACAGAGTAGAGTGGGGAGTCGAGTGGTAGAGGAAACCATAGAGGAAGAGGATCTAACAGAGGAAGGTCAGGAGGATCAGGCCGAGGATCCTATTTCACCAACATGAAGTGTTACAACTGTGGCAATCTAGGTCATCCAGCGTATAGGTGTCCAGAAAAGGCCACATCCTCTTCTCAAGGAGGTGATAAGAGAAATCACTATGTCCAAGATAATGCATCCAGCAGCCAGTCACCTGAGGTTAGTCTGAACTCAGAAGATGGAGAGAACCTGATGATAAAGAGAACCTTGATGAAGGAGCCAATAAAGTCTGAACCAAGCCAAAGGAGAGCACTATTCAGAATCAAGTGCAAGATTTTGAATAAGGTATGTAAAATTATCATAGACTCAGGATCTACTAATAATATTATTTCTGATGAAGCAGTTAAGAAACTAAATTTGAAAAGAATTACTCATGCAAACCCATATAGAGTCACATGGTTGAATAAGGGTCAACATGTGGTAGTAAATGAACAAAGTTGGGTAGAGTTTAGTATAGGTGGCTATAAGGATAAGGTATTATGTGATATACTACCCATGGATGCATGCCATCTCTTATTAGGCAGACCATGGTAGTATGACCGAAAGGCAGTACATGATGGTGAGAAGAATGCCTATTCTTTTTAGAAGGATGGTGTCACCTATAAGATTCAGTCATTGGAGGATGAAGATGCAGTTTAGACAAAGAGTCCTAATATCTTGGTTGTGAGTGGAAAAGAGTTTCTGAGTACTCTTAAGGAGGATGGTATTGGTTATGCCATCATAGTAAAACCAAAAGAAGGACAACAGGATAAGAAGACAGAGATTCCCAAAGAGGTGCAGCCTATACTGGAGAAGTATAAAGGCATAATCAGTGATGGTACACCAGCCACATTGCCTCCATAGAGAGCAATAAGCCATCAAATAGACCTAATTCCAAGAGCATCTTTGCCAAATAAGGCACCTTACAAGATGACTCCAGATCAGCACAAAGAGATTTCCAGGCAAGTGCAGGAGTTGCTAGATCAAGGATTGATCAGGAAGAGTATTAGTCCTTGTGCAGTGCCCACAGTGTTGGCACCCAAGAAAGGAGGATCATGGAGATTGTGTACAGATGCCAGAGCCATAAACAAGATAACTATAAGGTATAGATTCCCAATTCCCAGAATTGAAGATCTCATGGACTATATTGGAAAAGCAAAGTATTTCACCAAGATAGACTTGAAGAGTGGTTACCACCAAATAAGAATCAAGGAAGGTGACGAGTGGAAGACAGCCTTCAAGACCACAGAAGGACTGTATGAATGGCTTGTTATGCCATTCGGTCTATCAAATGCACCCAGTACCTTTATGAGACTCATGAATGAAGTCCTAAAGGATTACATTGGTAAATTTGTTGTTGTTTTTCTAGATGATATTCTAATTTTTAGTCAGACCAAGGAAGAACATCTAGAACATGTAAATACTGTTTTACAAAAATTACATGATGAACAACTAACCATCAATCTGGAGAAATGTGAATTCATGAAGCAGGAATTGGTATACCTTGGTTTTGTGGTGTCCCAGGGAGAATTGAAGATGGACAAGTCCAAAGTAGAAGCCATATTGAGCTGGCCTACTCCTAGAGTAGCCACAGAGGTGAGAAGTTTCCATGGCTTAGCCCAGTTTTACAGAAAGTTTGTCAAAAATTTTAGTGGAATATGTGCACCCATGTTGGATACAATTAAGGGTGGAATGAAAGCAAAATTCAGATGGACACTAGCTGCAAATAGAAGTTTTGAAAGGTTGAAGAAAGAGGTAGCAACACAACCTGTTTTGTTGTTGCCCAGTTTTGGTATGCTATTTACTATTGAATGTGATGCAAGTAATATAGCTGTAGGAGCAGTGCTAAACTAGGAAAACAGACCTGTAGCCTTTTTCAGTGAGAGGCTGAATGAAGCAAAGAGTAAGTACTCTTCGTATGACTTAGAGTTGTATGCTCTAGTCCAAGCATTAAGGAAGTGGAGACATTATCTCCTGCCTAAAGAATTTGTTGTCTACACAGATAACCAAGCTCTGAGTTTTCTAAACTCACAGGATAAGTTAAGTAGCAAGCATATCAAATGGATGGAGTACCTGCAATCTTATACCTTTACAATTAAGCATAAGAAGGGGCAGCTGAACAGAGTTGCAGATGCTTTGAGCAGAAGATTGCTCACAGTGCAGGAAGTGCAATTGAAGAGCATTGGAGTTGAAGACTTCAAGGATCTCTATAGAGATGATGAAGATTTTGCTGAGGCATACAAGGTATGTCAAGATTTTGAGAATCACTTTCACAGTGAGTTTGCAGATTTCACCTTACAGCAGGGATTTCTATTCAAAGGTGGACAATTATGTGTGCCAAGAGGATCTATGAGAGAAAATCTCATACAGGAGAAGCACAATGGTAGTCTGAGTGGCCATTTTGGTCTGAACAAGACACTGGAGCTAGTCCAAAGGTTCTATTATTGGCCAAGGATGCATAGAGACATCAGAAGGTATGTAGAGCAGTGTATCGTATGTCAGAAGGCCAAGGGAACCATTTCAAATGCAGGACTGTACCAACCCTTACCCATTCCTTCTAGGCCATGGGAATGTGTAAGCATGGACTTTGTAGTTGGTTTGCCTAAGACTAAGACTGGTTATGATAGCATATATGTAGTTGTGGACAGGTTTAGCAAGATGAGTCATTTCATTCCCTGTAAAGTGACTCATGATGCCAGTCATATAGCACATTTGTTTTTCAAAGAGGTGATCAGAATTCATGGACTACCAGCAAGTATTGTGTCTGACAAAGATGCTAAATTCATGGGGCATTTCTGGAAAACATTGTGGCAGAGATTGGGAACAAATTTGTCTTTCAGTTCAGCATATCACCCATAGACAAATGGTCAGACAGAGGTGGTAAACAGGACATTAGGCAACCTGTTAAGGTGTATAACCAAAGAATATGGACAGAGTTGGGATCTTGTCATTCATCAGGCAGAATTTGCCTATAATGACAGTGTGAATAGGACTACTGGTAAGAGTCCATTCGAAATAGTCTATGGAATGCATCCTAGAGGTGTATGTGAGCTCAGGAATATAGGAAACATGGAGAACAGAAGTGGACATGTAGAGGATTTTGCACAATCCATGAAAGAAGTGCATGAGCAGGTGAAGAAAACTTTAACAGAGAACACACAGAAGATCAAGGACAGAGTAGATGCCCACAAAAGGGATATTCAGTTTGAGGTTGGTGATTTGGTTATGGTGCACCTAAACAAAGCCAGAATGCAAAAAGGAATGCCAACCAAACTACAGATGAGGAGAATTGGTCCTTGCAGAATTCTGAACAAGTATGGAAATAATGCCTACAAAATTGAATTGCTAGAAGACTTGGCAATCTCACCAGCGTTTAATGTCCAAGACCTGGTGCAATACAGGGGTCCTCAGTCAGCAGCAAATGGATCCATTTTAGAGAAGGAACAGACAGTCAGAGATGTGACTTTGCCACTAAAACCCAAACTACAGGCAGAGAGAATACTGGATTCAAGAGTACAGAAGCAAACCAGACATGGTGTCTACATGGAGCATTTGGTCAAATGGAAGCAGTTGCCTGAAGCAGAAGCTACCTGGGTTGCAGAGTTAGAATTCAAAAAGAGGGGCATTGATTTTGCCTCATTGTCACTGGAGGTGACCTAGCTTCTTTCCGCACAGGGGGAGTATGGTGCAGGAGCACCAAGGCTCAATGCAGCCTGTACATAGCCTTTTTGGTTTGTCAATTTTGAGTTTGCAGCATGTGATTTTGTCTTTGGAATTTTTTGAGTTTTCTAAAAATGCATCGGCGAGAGAAGCACTTTACTTGTGATTGGCCTTTTAGCCAAGTGAAATTCAAGTTAATGAATGTATGTTTGAAGGTGTTCGGCTTTTGTTTAATAGTTGAACCGCGCTGTTGAACCTCTTCGTTGAACCCTATGGTCGAACCTTGCCACTGAACCTCTTTGTTGAACCCCGCAGTTGAACCTTGCCATTGAACCTCAATGTTGAACCCCGCAGTTGAACCTCGTGCCAAGGTTCAATGGTTCATTGGAATCATTGGTCACTTTATTGATCGGTTGAACCCCACAGTTGAACCTCGCAGTTGAACCTTGCGCCAAGGTTCAATGGTTCAATGGGTTCATGCATATAGGATGGTGGAGTTGAAATCATTGGTCATTTTGTTGGAGGTTGAACCTCTTCGTTGAACCTTGCAATTGAACCTCGCTGTTGAAGTTCAATGGTTCAACAGTTCATCATAGTGGGTATCGGCATGAGAAGCATTATCGGTGAGCGAATAAAAAGCTACACCGATGGATTAAAGTCTAGCCGATAATTGTTATATCAGCGTATGAAGTATGTATCAGAATGACAAAGGAGATTGGCGTAGGATGCAAGGTGTTCGCCGATGGAGGTAGGTCTGACCGATCAGGGTGATGAACCTCAAGGTCTCACCGATGGGGATGTGCGATTTAAGCTTTTCGGTGAGAGATGTGTATCAGCCAATGAAGTTTTAGACTTGTCGATAGTATATGGTCTTACCGATAGGAAAGAATATGTCAGAGAGACATCAGGGTAAGTCTGGCCGCTAGTCAAGAAAATGTAGAATTAAACTGGCAGTTAGAATACGAACCGTCTGGTAACTGAACCGTCCTGTAACGGACATGAGCAAGCATAAATGATATAGAATTCTTTCTGTAGAGAGTTGAGCAGAAGAATCAAAGAAGGGAATTTTGATGTGAGAAGCATTTTTTATGTAAGAATAATTTTTGAATAAAAATCAAATACATCAGTTCGATCAATCTGTGTATTTCTATTTTGTTTTCAGTTTGTTATTCTGAAGTAGATTAGTCATTTCTTTTTCTACAATTTTGTTTTCTTTTGCAAACCATGACTCTGCATTGATGTTCCTCGAGTTCCTCTATATAGTATGGAGGTCATCAAGCAGAGCCATGCCTTTTGTTTGTTTTTCTTTTGTGGTGTGGTCGGGTTGTTGACTAGAGGCAATGCATGCTTGTTCTAGGCGAGCTCAGTAAGGAGTTCGGCTAGATAGACAAGTAGGAAAATAGACTTGTAGAGGTGGAAAATAGAGAGAAAGAAAGTGAGCACCAAGCAGTCCAGACCCTTGAACAGAGTGAGAAGGGTGGGCAATGGGCTTAGAAAGTTATGTGCCATTAAGGCAGTATCTTGGAAGCAGTGAGGATAAGGTATGTGTCCCACACCAAGTAGGGAGATAGAGTTTTTCCATCTCTGCAAAGAGTTAAGGAATTTAGCTGACATTTTTGTGTAGAAAGATGTCTGTTAGCACTTTGAATTGGTAGGGAGGCTAGAGTTGTCAAATAGTCTTGTACACTTACAGGATGTAGATCAAGCAATCTAGAGACCTCCCTATCATCGATAGACATCTATCACACAACCACCACCAAGGCTCGTGAAACCTGATAGCCATGGTCCTAGATGAGACTCGTTATATATTTTGTATCATTATGACACACCATGTTTTGTTGTAGTGGTGATTTTGTACATCATGTATCAAAACTCTTATTTATGTCTATATGAGCATTTTGAATGATATTATTGTGTTATTTGTACATGATTTTATGGATGATTTAATTAAATGCTTCTATGATTTAATTAAATTATTTAATTAAATGATACAAAGATCTAATTAAATGTGGTTAATTGACATGTATGAGGTAATTAGATATAATTGTGATTTAAATAAACAACCTAATGAGATTGTTTGATAAATGCGACAATGATCTAGTTAATACATATATGGATGAGATGTTGTATGTGAATGAATCGTGTGATCTAAGTAAACATAACTACTATTTCTGGGTGTACACACATGTTAAATTAATACAATTGTGATCTAAGTAAACAATGTCATAATATTGTTTAATCAAATGTGACAATGATTAATTAAGATGGTGTATACATTGAGGAATTATATGTCAACAAAAGTAATTTCTCAAAACTAAGAAAACTACTTTAAAAGTCCAAGACAACTATATGTACCTATCATGAGAGAAGAAAACTATATAAATAGATAAAATATTAACAAACATAGTGTGCTTTAAACTAATGTTAACATATTATTTAAAAATGAATTAATGTAATGTAAAGCCAAGAAAAGAGATTAAGCATGGAATTTATGCAAATGTATAGAATTAATAGGTTCTTTGAGAGGCATAACATTCATCATGGATAATCTATATGCACCCGATATGTAGACTTCAGTGATGATTTAAGGTCCCAACCAGTTCGGGCTAAAGTTCCCTTTCTCGCCTAGAGGAGCATTTACATTGCATTGATTTTTATGGAGCACCAAGTCACCAACCGTGAATGAATGATGAATGACATGCTTATTGTAGTTTCATTGGATGTTCTTTTGATAGGCTTGGAGATGTTCGAGAGCGTTTATGTGATGTTTGTCGAGCATCTCAAGTTGTTGAAACCTTTGTTCTCTATAAGAATTTTCATCAAGAATTCCATTGAGATAAATTCATAAGGAAGGAATTTCTAACTCTAAAGGCATGATGTACAAACACTCATTCAATAAGCCTGCAATGCATAAGAAAGTTGAGTGTGCCAATCCTTGACATGTTTGCTAACAGTTTTCTAAAAGATTTGTTTGATTGTTTTATTAGAATCTTTTGCTTGGTCATTTGAGTGTAGATAATATGGCGTAGAGAAGTGATGTTGAATGTGAAATTTCTTGAGGAGCTTCCTCACTTCTTTGTTCTTAAATGATGAACCATTATCAGAAACAATAGTAGAAGGAAGACTAAATCTAGAAATGATGTTTCAAAAAGAAAGCGACAGATTACCTCAGCAGTCGTGGATTGGAGTTGAACCACTTTGACCCATTTTGTGAAGTAGTCATTGGTTGTGATGATGAAATTATGTCCTTAAGAAGGAGGAGAAATTTTTCCAATAAAATCTAAGCCCCATATGGAAAATAGCCAAGGGGATACCTAGGCACGAAGTTCTTGGGTAGGAGCTCGAATGAGATTGTTATGTTGTTGACATTGAGGGAACTTTTTGATGAAGGAAAAGGAATCATGTTCCATATTTTTCCAATAGTAACCCATGTAAAGTAATTTTTGAACCAAAGATCATCCTCCAAAATGCCCCCGTAGGCACCTAAATGTGCCTCTTCCAAGGAAATAGGAATCTCTGGTTTGTTGAGACAACAGAGAAGGAGGTCATTGCAACCTCTACGATAAAGTACATTAGATAGAATTATGTAATGCATTGTGAGAATGTTAATACGAGCTCAGGTGCTTTTAGATGAAGGATTAGTAAAAGGACCATCATGCAAATATTGGAATATGTAGGAGTACCATTCGTCTGAATCAATGATACAACATAAGGTGATGTCAGAAGAATTTTTAGATATCGAAGGTGAAGTAAGATTATGAATGGTGAAGTGGTAGTCCATGGATGAATTGTCAAGGGATATAAGGGAGGAAACACTAGCCATTACATCCACATGTTGATTGTCCTTTCATGGAATTGTGTTGATTGTGAAGGAAGATAAATGTTTCAATAGTGATAAGGCCAAGTCACAATGCTGAGATAGGTTATCTTTCTTTTCTTGATAATATCTAGTGACTTGTCTTATAATCAAATGTGAATTGCCAAAAATACAAAGATTTTGAATAGTGAGAGACAAAGTAGCATGCAAGCCAGCAATAAGGGCTTCATATTCTGCAATGTTGTCAGTACATAGAAAGTTGAGACAGTAAGATAAAGGAATTGTCTTACTTGAAGGGGGTACCAGTATAACACCAGCACTCTAGCTAGTTTGACACCTAGAACTATCAAAGAACAAGTCTTATTTTTGGTCAATATCTATGGGAAGGACATGATCATTAGGGAATGAGTCTTGATTTTGAAGAGAAAATGGTGAAGGAGCATCGGCTAAGTGATCGATCAATGCTTGACCCTTAATTGCCTTTTGAGAGACAAACTTAAGACTAAATTCCATTAAAAACATCACCCACTTGGCCAAATATCCTGAAAGTTTTATTTTAGCAAAGAGATGTTTCAAAGGATCAAATTTTACAATGACATGTGTTTCAATGTTTAGAAGATAGTGTCTCCACTTTTGTGTTGTGAATACAAGAGCTAAACATTGCTTTTCAATTGCATAATATGAGATTTCAAAATTGAGCAAAGTTTGGCTGATGTAATATACATGTTCTTTTCCATCATGATCATGTTGTGCCAATAGTGATGCAAGAGCATTAGATGAAGCAGAAGTATAGAGAAGGAAAGGACGACTAGAAATAGTTGGATGTAAAATAGGGGATTAGCCAAATAGATTTTTAGATCTTCGAAAGCCTTTTGGAAATCCATGTTCCAATCAAAATGAGAATCTTTCTTAAGAAGTTGAGTGAAATGAAGAGTTCAATCCACTAGTTGTGAGACAAACTGGCAAATAGCTTGAATCTTTCCTTGTAAACTATGAAGTTGAGAAATGTTTTTCAGAGGTGGTATGTTGACAATAGCATCAATCTTGTTTGTATCCACCTCAATACCATGATGTGAAACAATGAATCCCAATGGCTTGCCACAATCAATGCCAAAGATGCATATACAAGGATTCAAGTGTTGGAATACACTAGACCACTAAGATGGGGGGAATCAATGGTACAATAAAACTAGTTCATTCAATAATCTAATACTTGTAAAAGCAATTAATTCAAACATACCAAAGTACTTAGAGAATAATAGGATCATACAAATTGTACCATGACACATGTATGTATGTGGAAAACCCTAAAAAGAGAAAAACCACTAAGTGAAATGTTGGTTGGGTTTGCTTAACCAATCCAACTTCACAAGAAAATCATTATTGGGTCTCACTGACCAAATCTCACTGATTATAATTTGTTTAGGAGCACCAACTCCTTATCATATTAAGATCACCAACTCCAATCACAAGTGAAGGCAAATATACAGAGTACTACTCTATTTAAAATGTCATTAAGGACCAAAAGAAACTTCTTCAAATACAATTACTCACTCACCACTTAACTCCATTTAGTCTATATGCATACATCAATAGCACTTTTCTTTTACCAACTATTCAAAGAATATTTCTTCAAAATTCCATCAACCATATAACACAAAACAAATGCTTGATTTATAACCCCATCTGACCTCAAGATCCACAGGAACACACAAAATTATTACTCCTTTTGTAACTCCCTAGCCATCACACAAGAAAATAGTTAAGCAAATTGCTCAAACTGCTAATAGTTAGGTGATACGAGTCACTACCCGTCAAACAACATTCACCGGGGAGAATCCATTATGCATTTGAAAAGCCACCATTGACCTTGTATTTTGCGCCATCAAAAAATTAAATGTGCATCGTTGATTTGTGTTTTGGTGCCTTTTCACAAAGCATTGAAGGGAGAAGCTAGTCCCGACTAGGTCAAGGGGCTAATCATTGAACAAAGGCAAAGGCTCAATGTTGCCACTTAAGTGACAATTGATTGGTGATAACAAGTCATCATCGAATTAGAACATAAAGGAGCTCGTCACAAAAGAAACTTTGCTTTTAGGTTCTTAGGGTTTTAGGACTTTAGGATTTAGGTCTTCAAATTGTCAAATCCTAATATGCCATCAAGGATCCTTGACTTGAATTGTAAACATTAACTACTGCAAACAATCTCTATTGTAGAGAATAAACTAAATGATATCATAGTGTTGATAAGATATAGAAATTATTTTGCTCTTGAAACAAGCAACCCTAGACACATTAATTAGATATCTGATAGTCTTCTCAACAACTCAAACAAAACCATGTATTGCAGAGACTTGCAACTTAAATTCTTATGTAGAGAATGACTTCAAGAGAAGTTGTAGAGTAATAAAAACATCCTTATGTTGTAGGAGCAACCCCAATGCACATTAGGCATAAATCCATCTTGACAAGCTCCAATGGATCATCTTGTAGCTCTAGAAGGTAAAGACCTGAATGCCTCTGACATCAATGACAAAACAATGCCAACATCAAGCACATGTCGTATTTACAAATACACTCAAAGATTTTGTGGAGGATTTTGATGTGATCCTAATGCAAGATGGACTTGGCCAGAATGTCATTGATATAGTCCTCTAAGATATTGTGAATGAAATCATGAAAGATGAGTGTTATAGCACATTGATATGTCATGCCAGTGTTCTTTAGTCCAAACGGAATGACCACCCAACAAAATGTTCCCCAAGGTGTGATAAAAGATGTTTTATATTGATCTTGATGGTTGATGAAATTTTGGTTATATTCATAAAAGCCAGCCATGAAGGAGAGTATTGCATGGCTAGCAGTGGAATCAAAAATCATGTCAACGTTAGGAAGAGGAAAGTCATTGTTACCAATTTTTCACCTATAGCTCAAATTGGCAAAGCTGGAGCACATTTATTTCATTTTAAGATGAAAGATTCTTAACATTTTCTGTTGTGTGGGTTTTGCATAGTTTAAGATGCTTGAAAAGAGAAGGTTTAGTTTTATCATGCTTTTGTTATGACAAAAGAGAGAAATTCAGTTCATCATTCATTGCTTTGCAGAGTTTTTATGAGAGATAGAAGTTATTTCATTTCACATTACAATGTTCATTTATTTTGACAAATGAGATATATACAAACTGAGTAAGCATTACATTGAATGAAAGCAAGAAAGATCAAATGTCCCACACAAGCCATGGGATTAGCTGAACCAATACATCAGAAACAATATACTATGCATTTGAGGAAAACTAAAGTAATGAAGCAAATAAGACAAGGCATATCTATCATTGCCTGTTGAAGTCTTGAGTTGACCATTGTTGCAACTTACTCCTCTTTGTTCCCAACCTTTGAATGAGCCTGCAAGGGATGGAGAGAGATATGTTAGAGCTCCAAATATGATTTATCCCATGTACTTCATCAAACAGAGACATAATACATTCTTTATGATGCACTGAATCATACAGTCAAATCATCCATATGCAAGAGAGCCTGAAGAGATGAAACATCATTGAGCTTCACTATTTTTTAAACTAACATGTTTGTTTCCTGTGCAAGTATAGAAGAAGTTATGTTGTTGGTTTGAAGACATTTCAGCATGTGGTGTAAAGTGGGCTCCCACAAGGGTTGAGCCCAACATGCTACCCCTAAATTTTAGGAGGGAATAATTCATATTCGTTGTGCTCAAATAGAACCTATTCAACTGAAGGAGTACTACATCAAGTCAGTGCATGAGCTTCAAGATCAATTCACATCCATGATCATCAGTTCAAATGATGAAATGACAACCATACATGAGCAGTGAACTTGTCCAAGACATATTAGTAGTGTGTGGAACTAAGTAATGCATTATCAACATTATGTTGTTGTGTTATTTCATCCATTGTCTATCTCATTATCATATGTTTGCATTCAAGACATTCAAGAACATTCTAGTCTCATCATGCAGCCTTGTAGAGGAGGAAACAATCATCAAATAGAGGCCTCGATAGAATGCAGCTTTATTAAGTTCTTACATGTAGAGGACAACACTCTTGTGCTAATCAGAGAATAATCCATGCATCATATGAAGCATAATCACAAATATAATATATTTCATTCATGTCCTCTTTAGAGAAAATAAGAGGATAGCAGTACAAAAAGAATAGGTACAGCTACAGCTACAACTTGATTAATGCCAAGTGAGTTCAATCATGAACTACATCAACCCCATGATACATATTGCTTCAGTCATATGTGTAGAAGCAATTGTAAAATGAGTATCATTATCATACATAAATGAATGAACTGATAAGTAATGCTGTTGAAGTTATACACAGAAATATTGATGCTATACAAGAAGTGAAAGAGCCTACAATAGGCATATGAAGTTATTGTTCAAATGCATGGAACAACCAAAAGGATCATAAGTTACAGATGTAGCTACAGGAGGTAGCACCCGAAGATTTTCTCAAGAGACATATTGCTTCAGCTAATGAAATAAAGGAGTCAGTATCATTAAGTATTATGTGTATGTGGGTACATTTGATATAGTATAGTAGACTGGACAACAAGTATGACATGTCATAGGTTGAATGTGAGCATACTAAGTGTATGCAGAATAGATAAACAAAAGCATCACAAATTGTATAATTGTATGAGCTTAGAACATCAAGATACACTTTACCATTGTAAAAACCCCTCATGGTATTGTGTTCATGTTACATTGCCTAGGCCTTAAGACCTCGATGGAAAAGTTTGAATGGTAAAACTTACCCAAGTTATGCCGCAAAAAGATGCATTTGAAACCCAGAGAAATGCTTTAGAAGAACTTCATCATAGTCACGGCCTCAAAGAAAAGAGGAATATCGACAGAAAGAAATAAATGCATTAGAGGAATACAAGCTTAGCCACGGCCATGAAAGCTAAGTATACCTTAGAAAATGAAAAATGGATCGAATATGTGACAGAGGGGTGCTTACCTTCCATTTTTCTTCAATAAAATCCATGAAAATCCCTCAGAAACTGCAAAGAATCAGGTTTTTCTAGTTCACACCCTAGTTCTTCATGGCAACATCAAAGTCTCATCATCCAAAAAGTTGCAAAGTGAAATGAGCTTGAAAAGTTAGCGCTGGGGATTGTTTTGTCTTAGGGTTTCACTTTTGCCCTAAGTTCGATTGTGATATTTTTATCACATCGAATTATTTTTTCATTGCCTTAGTTAATACCCCTCATGGTATTATGTTCATGTTACATTGCCTAGGCCTTAAGACCTCAATGGCCCCTTTTCCATTTGAACGTAAGACCATAACATGACTTAGAATGCTTTATGTCTTAGGTCCCTAAACCACATATGCCCATATGCCTTAGATTATTTGCAAACCAAATGGAGGGCAGGCCTTAAAGGCTTTTATTTTTTAAACCATTTAATATGCCTTTCACATTTTTATGATTCTTAATAGAAAATCAAGATGCCAAATGAGATATATTATACTTGGCAAGATAAACCAAAAGCCTTGTATTATTATTTTTTGTAAAGAATCAAATCGAGACAAAATAGGAGATAAAACTACAAAATTCATTGTACAACATTATTAAAGAAATGCTTTAATAATTGTTATTTTATGTAGTTAAAGAAAAGTAAATTAGACTAGATCATACCTTTTAGATATGCTTTCTTCTGGGCGAGATAAGCAAATGTGGGCAAATTGGAGCTTTTTCTGATTCGGTAAAGCCTGATTTTGAGGGGATTTCGGTGGGACCACTTGGGATGGCATTTTTGTATCTTTTATTTTCAGTTTGGAGGAATTTTAGGATTCTTTTTGGCAGCTTTTTAGTGGATCTCAAAAATGACTTGGAGGATTGCTTTTGGAGAGATTTTTGCAGAGTTTTCCTATTTTCCATTTTGTGAAAAATTAGAGGCATACATTGGAGAAAAATTGAGTTTTTCTCAGTTCTGATTATGGTTTCTTTCTCTCTTGTTCACTTGCAGAGAGTATTGTAGACATTTTGTACTCATATTCTCATTTTTTTATACTCCTTTCAGTTTAATAGAAACAACAGAGCATTCCTATCTTAGTTTTGTCTCATTTTGCAGTGGTAGTTTGATGTAACATTATGATACTTTCTTTTAGATCCTTTGTATGTCCTACTATTGCAGGTGTGAGTGCAAAAGTCCATATAATACAGGTTGCATGTTGTGTTTGATTTCAAACCTTCATGAAAATCATTTTTGTGTTGTATGCACACGAGAGATTTTGAAAGTCATTCTCCTGAGAATATGATTGTGAGTAAAAGCATCAAAATAAGTTAAAAATTCTGGTAAAATAGCCTTAGGTTTTAGAATTTAATTTTTAGTTATCTTCTTAACCCTTTCCTCAAGAAGTCTTTTAGATTAGGTGATTTACCAGGGAAACCAACCCACTCTGGAGGTTCACTCCAAATTTTAGGCAACCCGCAGGCCTAGGAGTGTTCCCATGTGTCAATAGGTAGCTAAGTTGATAGCTTAGCATTTGAGTGCATACTTTGATTGACAATAGTAATCTTTTAGAGAAGCTTTGTTTAAATCGTGAAAGTCAATACATATTCGAATATGGTTGTCAGGTTTAGCGATAGCCACAATATTTGATAGCCAAGGGGAGTAGTCGATAGGGTGGATAAAGCCAGCTTGTAGGAGCTTCTTGATCTCATCCTTAATTAACAATTCTAGCTTGGGATTCATCCTTCAGATCTTTTGTTCTATGGGCTTAGCATTAGGATGCAATACAATGTTGTGTGTTACAACTTGTGGGTCAATGCAAGGCATATCTGAATAAGTCCAAGAAAATAGATCAGGAAATTCATGTAGAAGAGAAGAATGTTCACGTTGTTAATTAGAATTGAGCCATTTTCCAATTGAGATAACTTTATCAGAGTTATCTAGGTCCATTGAGACATCGACAGTATCACTAACAAGGAGAGTACTATGGTCTAGGATATTGGAGATTCCTAAAGTGTCTCTTGAGATGTTGGGGTATCATCTAATAAACAAGCATCTTTCCTAAAGTATACCATAGCATTTTAAAAATAGGAAAATTTGTGATCATGATGGTAACAAGGCATATGCTCATAGACTCCTAGGAACTCAACCAAAGCTTCATCCATTGGAAAAATATCTAAAGAAGGTATGCTAGTAGCAGAAATTATGGCTATTAACTTAGGATAGATTAGATTAACTGATGTAGAATAATTTTGAGATAGAGGTATCATATTTACATTGAGAGAAGGATGCCAAGAAGCTTTAGTGGGCTTCAAAGGGTGGTATCCAAGACCAGAAGAAGAACCATGTGGATTAGGTTCTAAGGGAATCTTGATACCTTGTTCCCTTAAACCACAACCATTTCCTCTATATCTAATTTGTGTCAATATTTGAAAACCTCGACCATAATGGGATTTCATTTCTGTAGGAGATGGTGGACCACCGTTAGTGGCATAATCAATAGTAGAAGTGTAATTAGTTGAATTTCTAGAAGAAGTTGGAATAGCGATTTCAGGAATAGGTGTAGAGGAAACCAAAGCCACTTTCAGAGTTTCAAACTTTTGCGGTGAGATTTTATACTCTCCAATGAAGGAAGCTGTAAAATCTAACAGACCCTAATTATTGCCAAAAAACTCACTCGTAGGTGACATACATTCCTGATCAACATTGTTGGTATTAGTGGTAGATAACAGATTACCTTTTGTTGAAGAAGGAATTAAAGTATTAAGAGTTTAGAAATGAGAGGTTGAGATCTAGCTTTTGCTTCTAAGTGAATTTCTGGAATCCGATCACTCTCGACCATATAGAGTTTATTGTTATAGATGAATTTCATTATATGGTGAAGAGTAGATAGGACCGCTCCCATGGCATGAATCCATAGTCTACCAAGAAGAAGATTATATGAGAGAGCATTATGCATAACATGAATAAGTGTAGGTAAAGTCACGGATCCTACCTCAATAGGTAGTGTGATTGTACCTAGTAATTATCTACCAATGTTATCGAAACCACAAATATTAAGAATATCAAGTTTTATAAGAGAGTTATCTACACCGATCTTATGTAACAGATCTATGCCACAAACATTAAGACCTGATCCATTATTGATCATAGTATGCTTTATTCCATTTTTGTTAATGATAACCAAAATCATAAGAGGATCATGTTGCTTTTGGATTTTGAGAGAAGGTAACTCATTTTGTTTAAATATGATATCCACATTCGTCGCATGCATACAATCTAACAGGGTTGCTATATCATTTGGTCTAATAGAAGGTGTAATGACTACCTTTTGTAAAGCCTTCTGAAGCATATCATGGTATGTAAGTGAAGTTTGTATTAAGTCCCATAGTGAGATTTTATCTAGAGTAGCATGAAACTGGTCCACAAGATCATACTCTCTAGTAGTATGTTGAGAAAGATGAGGTTCTACAGGTAGAATAGGTGCAAAAGATGGAAGAAAAGCTATAACAAATTATATTTTTTTATTTTGTTTGTTATTACAAGTGTTATATGTGTGAGCAACCACATGGTAATGAGGTCGTTGTGACACATTTTGAACAAGTTGGTTGTGTTGAACACCCAAAGTACTGAGAGGGGGTGAATCAGTATTTTATTAAACTTCTTACTTATTAAATTAGTAATCCATTTACCACATAAAATAACAAAGCAGATTAAACATAGAAGAAACAACCACAAACCATCACACATGAACACCAAGATTTTTACGTGGAAAAACCAAAACTAGGAAAAACCATGGTGAGTGTTAGCTCACATTATATTATGCAAGAACAATACCGAATTACAATAAAGGCTCATTGCCTTAGGGCTCACTGCCTTAGGGATCACTGTCCAAAAGAAGTGCTCACTACAAGAAGGCTCACTTCCTAGAGAAAGAAAGAAAGAAGATGGATGGCTCACTACTAATTTGAACTTCTCTAATTGCATCTACACATGCATGATTGCAGCTCCAATGAATGCTCAAAATACTATCTCAAAACTCTTCATCTTGACTGCTCTGTTTCACTGCTCTACTTTTACATTAGATAAGATCTCTATTCTTTTGCTCTTATTGCCTACTCTGTACTTCACATATTTCACACATTCACATTTGCATCTAATCTCTCAAGCACCGAATTCAATCCCATATATATATCCACAACAATCAAAATCTTCTTATTAGGCCAGCCTAAGAAGGTGTACTGTGTAGTCATACATTATGTACTCTATTGGCCAAATTCATTCTCCAAAATCTATACCAAACTCAAAAAATACTTGAAATACCTTCAAACATGTTGACCTCAACTATTTCACCACTTAGGATTAAGTTCTAGACAATAGAACTTACTGCATATAGATTAATCTTGTCATGCCGACCTCTAACACAGATTACCACTGGTTCACTTCCTCTATCAGTTAGCAACTTTCACTACAGACCATAAGATTCTTCCAAAACAATATCAAACACTCTTCACACATCATACATTATACCTCTAGAGCCACAAGGCAAAATATTCTCTTGTGGTAGAATGCGGACCTCAAGAATGCATGCCTTGTCATAGTCAAACTGCACCATACCCAGTAGCAATACTTAGGCATTCATAAGTTTAGAACTCGCAACTCTGGATTTGGGTACTTCACACATGTGTTTACAACACCCCAAAACTGCATAACAAGATGTGCCACAGTGGAGGAATCTGGACCAATTCAGTTGAGTTTTCTGTTCTGATTTCCTCTATTCTCTATACTATTAGACTTAGACTTTTTGAAGATAGACCTCCGGTACTCATTAAAGACTAAAATCTTGGAAAAGTGATCATATGAGGGCTGTGAACAACATTCCTAAACCACATGATGTGATCCTTTATTGCGGACCAATACCGGTGCAAACACTATCTCCTTGTCGTTGCTTCAGTATACTGCCAACACTTGGCCAAAATGGCTAAGTCTTCTTCTCTGGACCAAAAGCATTGTTCCAATCTTGTTTCTTTGCTTGTTGCCATCAATGACATCTTCAAACATCATATACAAGTTACCAACAATCTCCCCTTTTGGCATTGATGGCAACACTTGATGTGAAAAACTATTACAACTCCCCCTATCTCTTTATACACTGCTCCCCTATCTTCATGCCTTATTATTTTCCAAAATATTTTCACATGCTTCATTTATTCTCCCCCTTTGACATCAATGGAAAAGGTGTATGATATAGAGATATGTACAAGTTGCCAAAATTTCAAAACTATTTTTCTACTATACCGCATATATACAAGTGATATCAAAAATGCTTACTGTTGTTGTTGTTCTGGGAGAACATCTTTATAGATCTTTTTCAGCTGCACCATTTCTTCATCCCAATCGATCTTAGCATCACTCAAAATTAATATGTGCCCATTAATCTGGGACACCAAGTCTTCTTCTTTCTTCACTATAATAGGGACTTCATTGCTTTACCTTGTTTTGTCTACAACTGCTATTAACATGGTTAGGGATGCAATTTTGAAACTTGCAACCTCCTGGAGCTAACTCGTTCTATGCTTTATAATATCCCTATGGGTTTGCAACTTATGTATATTACAATGAATGGTTTCAACTTGTGCCCTTTGATTTCCAATGCCATCTTTTACCGAGTCATAGGTTCTAGATATCTTCATTATCTGAGCTTCCCATCTATCTATTTTATCTTTTATATCCTTAGTCTTAACCGGCCATGTAAGACAAAATTGATACAATTCACTGGCTTCTTTAAGAGCTAACTATGCATATTCTATACTTTTGTCTAACAAGATTTTATCTTGAGAAGCTTTATCCTTTAGCTCAACTAATATCTTATAGTCTATTTTAGCTCGTACCTTTTTATCAGTAGCTTTCTCAAAAGATTCAAAATGGGAATTCATGGACTCCATAAGCCTTTTCATTTGAGTTGTGGGAGAGAGTATTCTATCTCTCTAAACTCTGAGAAGGGTCTTTTCAAAAATGTTTATTGCTTCACCAAGTAACTCACTATCTTCCAGATGGGATTTCAACATCTCTTCTTGTGTAGTATCTTGAAAGATTATTCCAAGTCTTAGCTTATGTAGAGGGGACATAGAGGCAAGGTTAATAGGCCCTTGCAAAAGCTTAGGAGCAGTCAAAATTTGAGCTTCTTTTTGTTTATCTAAGAACTTCCTTAAGGAGTTAGCCATGTCTCTCTTCTCTTCACCATGAGACATTTCAGCTTCTTGTCTTTCTAGAGGCAGTCCTTGGCTGTGTTCTTGTTTATTTCTTTCAGGTTCTGGATCAGGATTGTCCAACATTTGTTAATTTTCCTCTTCTCTATGCTCTTCTTATTCCTCAGAGATATTTTGTTCAAGGACTTTCCTTGCTTCTTCAGACTTCTTTTCTTCTTTATTTTCTTTTATTTCTTCAACCATTCCTGAACTCTCCAGAGGAGTGATTGTGCCTTGGTCCAAGCTTTGTTCATAATTTACTTCTAGAGCAATGTTATAAGTGTCAACATTGTTAACTTGTTCTTCTCCATCAGTATTTGCAATAGTTGTAATTTGCAGTTCATGTAACACACTCACTATTGTCTCCTTTGTCCCTTTAGCTAGTTTCTCAGTGTCACCAACCATAAGTGTATTAACTCTTCTCTTTGTTCTGAATTTATCATTGAGTATCTTTGTGACTTTGGGTTTTTCTTCTTTTGTTATGTCTAGACAGAGACTCAATAAGACATATTCTCTTAGCTCCACATCTTTGGCCATAGCAACTTCCTTCCTTACTAACATGATGCTGGCTAGGCTATCTGATAATTGATCTATGATTTCAATTAAGGCTTTGCTAAACATTTCTAAATATCTGACAACTGCAATTTCAATGGTTACCTTGTCCGCATCGGATCTTTCATCATGCATTTCAGCTATGGGTTCCAAATTTCCATGTTGAGCAAATGCACTGACTAAGGTTTCCAGTGAAAGTGTTGCTTCACTTTTAGTCTTCCTATCTTCCTTCTTCTTCTTGGACTTTTTTGAGGGCTCCTTCTTCTTACCAGAGGAGGTTTCCTCTGTTCTTGCTCATTTTGCTTCAATCTCCTTATCTGTCTCTACTTTTTCTTCTTCTTCTTCAACCAGGCTCACATATACTTTTTTTGTTGCCTTTGTTTTCTTTCTTGTCTTCTTCTCCATAGTTTTCTCCACTGGTGCTTGTTCTTCAGGCTTTGTCTTTTCTTTATCAGCCTCTTTCTCAGGCATCTCTTTTTCAGTACATGCAATCTTTGTTTCTGAAATAGAGGGTCCAGAACTCTTTGAATTAGCAACAGAGGTGGATGCTCTTGTCCTTCTAGCAGGGCCAGATGTAGGCTTTTCTTTTTCAATTTTCTCCCCTTCCTTCTTCTCCAAGACTTTTGATCTTTGCCCTTCCAGAGCACTTGAAGTCTAAGTTCCTTGACACATAGATCTAGCCTTTTTGATTTGTTCATCTATGAATCCATGACTTTTGGAAAACTCCTCTACATACTTTTTGACTTTTCTTTGGGCCTTCGATTGTCTCTATTCTAGGTGCACTTTCATTGATTTTTCTTCATAGGTTCCAAACCTTTCCTCATTTGGATCTTTTGGTTTGCTCAACATCAAATCAACCAAACCAGTTAAAACATCCTATGTTACCTCATATCCTATTTAAGGAACCCATATAGTTCTAGGTTCTACTACCTCCATGAGACATTTGTCTTTGTCCACCATAAATACAACATCCTTTTCATAATTCTTTACAATATTTTTAGGCATCCTAACCTTTGCCTACATTTTCTTTTGGAAGTTTTTTAAGTAGCCCCACAATGTTGCATTTTGTTTATCAATATCTCCTAAGCTCTGCAGATGATTTCTAATTTGGACTGCTACTAGAGATTGATTTAACCATCCAATGTTGCCTATGCCTAGTAATTCTTTTAGGAAGTAGAACAGTAGGTAGATAATCAGAGTACCATGCCTAAAAGGGTACTTAGTGTCCTTTGTCTTTTTTAAATTTTCCAATAATTGTTGCCAGAGCAACTCACATAGATCGTAGTATGTATTGTTTTTAACCATATCATATGTTGTGTATATGGCTGTTGCAGAGACTAAGTTCTCTCTGTAGGAGAAATATACCTTGTAACCAATAACCATTGATGCAAACCTCACTGTTGGATCCACAATAACATTTACAGTCAATGCCCTCTTATCAAATTTTGCACCTGTCAGCTGCATTACTATGTCATTCTTCATAGTTTTTAAGGCAAGAACCTTTCCAGTGGATCACATGTCAATTACTACTTTAATGGCATCTTTAGTGATCATGTGTGTCATATCTAACTACATAAATTCATCGTGAATTCTGCTTAGAGCATACCAGACCCAAGTATCTTCAAAGAACACAAGAAAATCAATCCACACATCCAATTTCTTCTCATGAAGGATAGTATATTCTCTCTTCAGTTCCAAATCATTTTTGGTCAATTCATTCAAGTAAACTTGTCCAAGTTTCATGTGATCATACTCTTCTATGTCTGTATGAATGTATGCCCTAATATCTTTAATGTGCATAACTCCATGTAGAACCTTAGAGAATGCACTATTAGGATCGATTTCTAGATATTTAAATGAATGTTTCTTGAAGTTGGGTCAAGGTCTCTCTATTATCTCAACAACTTGAGGTGTATCCATCTTCACAAATTCAACACAAAAGTTTTTCAAACAAGAGAATGATAAATGCCTTTTACTTTTGCTAGGGTTTCTTCGTCGGATGCTTGGATTCACTTTATCTTGCTCTCCAGATCTCCTCAATTTCTTGAGGGTTTGAATGCAAAGTAATTTCTCTTTCAAATGAATTCCTTATATTCTCTTTTCATCAAGATTTAATTTTAATAAATGCTTCGTTCAAAAAGCTATCAAACCCTTACTCTGTTACCCACATTCGATCAAGATTACTCTGCAATTTACCGCATTAGGTTCTTTTCTGCCAGAATCTTCTTCATAAGATCTATCTTTAAGTCTCAAAACTCATACCTTTGTGCTGGATATTAGCGCCATACTTCTTGCTGGGGGAATGGGATTTTGCATTAAGCTCCCCCTAAGCCAAAGCTATCAATTTACTTCCCGAAGGAAGTACCAACACCAAAGTCTAGTGTGGACTCATCCTTGACTTCCTGCACTTCCTTCTTAACCCACTTTTGGTCCATCTCCTTCTTGATCTCTACTAGATCAACCTTTTCCACTGGTTTCTTCAATTCTGCCTGATTATCCTTCCTCATGTTCTTACTTCTACAAAACCTTGCAAAATGTCCAAGCTTGTTGCAATTAAAGCATACAACATTGTTTCTTCCATTCATCCTTGACCTACATTGGTCATCCTTGTGCCCAAATCTATTGCATGCAAAGCAATTCCCATTGAAAGATTAAGCATTCTTTCCATAGTTGTCCCTTATCTAATTTTTGCATTTACCGGCTCTATGACCAAATCTCTTACATATAAAGAAGTCACCTTTAAAGTTCTAATGATGTAGGAGCATCCTTGGTTCAAGAGAAATCTTGCATCAACCAAAAACATTTGCATTTTAGTTTGTTTCTTTTCATTTTCCAGTTCAGTTCAGGAAGTTTAGTTAGTAGCAATTTTTGTATTTTGGTCTGCATTCTACTGTAGTTGCATTTCAGATCTTGTGGAGTTGGACTTAGCATCTAGATTCATTCATCTACATTATATCCAATTTTCAAAGCAATTGGATCAAGTGCAGCTAGAAATTTATCACTATCAGAAGATTGATTATTTTCTCAAAGCAGAGCATCCTGACAATCTCTAATAATTAGCTAAAGGAGAAGACCTATAGAGCATTTCACGACTTGCAAAGCTAAAAGACACATCAATCCATGTTTATTGGTTCATGGTTGACCTTTGTTGAGATCCACACATCATTCCATTCATTTGCAGAGGAATTCTATTCATTTAGGTCTGACGTATCTATGTACACATGTTACAACTCTTCATTAGAGTTTGTGATCTTCCTTGGCTGATGCAAAGGAATCTTATGATCCAGAGATGATATATATTGATGTAATAGATGCCTAGGAAAGTAGTTCATCACATTAGAGATAATTGATAGTTTGAATCCTTTGCAAAGGAGCTTCAAAGCTATATCATGTGCCTATTCTGATATTCTGTAATCAGGCTTGTGAGCCCTAATTGTAAGCTCACATGTTGCCAGCTGATTTGTATTTGAATTCTATGATATACTGAATGATTGAATCTGCATTTGCTTTATATCTTTGATTCGTTTCCATTTTGTTTACTCTAGCTGCATGGCCTGAATAGTTCTCTTTGAGGACCCTCCTAACCATGACTGCACCAAGTGGTATCAGAGCGAAAGTTTGAATCTTTGGGGAGTGAATTGAGTGAAGTTGGTGAATAAATTATGTAAGATCTTGTTGTGGACAAATCACCAAATCTGAGGTAGGTTACTTGTGTCACAACTGATCACCAATTGTGAGGAAGTTGTCACCTTGTAGCCTAATCTCTGAAGTTGAGGTAGTTTGCACTTGATCCTCAAAAGAATGCTGCCGATCCCTGTTGTTGGAACAATGGCTGGTAGGATGGATGAGATGGAAATGATGAAAATAATGAGAATTTAGTTAGATGTTGTCGAAGAAGATAGGCAAAGAGGATTGACACCTAGACCTAATGTTGAAACTGATGATGAAGAAGAATTTCAATCTGTTGATCAAATTGGAGAAACCCTAGGAGGTGAAGAAGAAGAAGAAGAATCAGATCAAGTCAAGATGTTGCAAGCTATTTCAAAGATTGGGAAAAGATGTAGAGTTGATGTACCGAACTATACTGGTAATTTGAATCTTGAAGAGTTGATTGACTAGATAAATGACATGGAAGAATACTTTGAGTATGAGGAAATTGAAGATTTAGAGAAGGTGAAATTTGCAAAGACAAAGTTGAAAGGACATGCTATTATATGGTGGAAAGAAGTTCAGTTGGATAGAAATAGAAGTGGGAAAGAAAAGATTACAAAGTGGGATAGAATGGTGACAAAATTGAAGAATCAGTTTGTACTTGCTAACTATGAGTTGGAACTGTTGAAGAGATTGCAGAACTTGAGACAAAAGGAGAAATCTGTGAAGGAATACACTGAAGAATTTCATAAGACAATCATAAGGACAAGACATATTGAATAAAACAAAGAGAAAGTAGCTAGATACATCAATGGATTGAGATTGAACATTTAGGAAGAACTGAGTTTTGTAAGAATGACAACACTGGAAGAAGCATACCAGTTTGCCCTGAAAGTTGAAGAGAAGTTGAATAAAAGGCATGATTAGAGACAGAGAGGTAGAGGAAGTAAATTTTAAAGAGGGAGAACATTTTCTAGAGGAGAGAGATCATATGTGGTGTAGAATAGATTAGAGAGCACATTCAAGTAGGAGGATAGAGATAACAATGCATAACGGAAAGATGACAAAAATTTTTACCGCAGAGGAAACCCTAATGCATACCGAAGTGAAGGATACAGAAGAGAAGGAAGAGGACCTAATAGGAGAACATTTAGAGAAAACTATTTCAAGTGTGGAGGTGAAGGACATAGAGCATTTGAATGTAATCAGGGGAGTACAAGCAAGAAGATAGAGAACAGTGGAAGGGTAGCCTATGTGGAAGAAGAACCTGTTGGATCACCGAGTTCAGTTGGTAAACCTGAGAAAGGAGAATCACTTGTCATGAGGAGAGCACTATTTCAAGTAGAGACAAATGAGGAACCACCATAGAGAAAGATTTTGTTCATAACCAGATGCAAATTAGGAGGTAAATGTTGTAAAGTTGTAATTGATAGTGGTAGTTCTAATAACCTAGTTTCAGAGGAGATGGTGACTAAGCTAAAGTTGGAAATATTGAAACACCCTAAGCCCTATTAGATAGCATGGATTCATGATGCAGGAGAATCCCTGGTTCAAGAGAAATCTTGCATCAACTAAAAACATTTGCATTTCAGTTTGTATGCATTTTAGTTCTTTCATTTTCCTGTTCAGTTCAAGCAGTTCAGTCAGAAGCAGTTTCAGCTTGTGGTCTGGTTTTGGCAATTCACACCTTACAGATCTAGACTTAGCATCTACATTCATTCATCTACATCATATCAAGAATTTAGAGTATTTGGATCAGTTACCAGAAAGATATCACCATCAGAAGATCAACTGTTTTCTCAGAGCAGAGCATCTTGACAGTCTCAGACAATCAACTAAAGGAGAAGGCTTGCGGATCATTCCTTGACTTGCAGATCCTAATGACACATCATTCAATGATCCTTGGTTCGTGGTTGACCTTTCCTGGAGGTCCGCATGTTATTCCATTCATTTGTGGGCGTGTTCTATGCATTTAGGTCCAACCTATCTATATTCACACAATACATCTCTTCATTAGAGTTTGTGGTCTTCCTTGGCCGATGCGGAGGAATCTATTGGTCCAGAAATGATATATAAAGATGTAATAGATCCCTAGGAAAGTAGTGATCAAGTTATCATGATTTAGAAGATATATAGTTGGTTCCTTCGTGAAAGGACTTCAAAGCTTTATCTTGCGCATGTATGTAATCAGGCCTGTGAGCCCAAATTGCAAGCCCGCTTATTACTCGCCAGATTGTATTTGAATTCTATGATATACTGAATGACTGAGTCTACATTTTCTTCATTTCTTTGAGTTTTTTCCATTGTGTTTACTCTTGCTACATGATCCAGACAGTTCATTCTGTGAACCCTCCTATCGTGACTGCACAAAGTGGTATCAGAGCGAAAGTTTGATTCTTTGGAGTGAATTGGTGAAGGGGATTCTATAAGATCTTGCTATAAATAGACCGCCAATTTGAGGCAGGTTACTTGTGGGCAACTGATCACCAATTGTGAGGCAGTTGTCGCTTGTAGCTTGATTGCTGAATTTGAGGTAGTTTGCACTTGATCTAAGGAAGAATGTCATCGTGGAGAGTTTCTCCTTATTGATGATGATTGTTTATCAAGCCCTCCTTCTAGCGCCAAAACTGTTGATGATGATTGTTTGTCATTACAACATGAATAAAAGTTTACACAATAAACTATTATTATCTTGAAAAGTATGATCAATTTAGGATAAATTGATGACTCCAAGGCTCCGTTGATCAGGTCATGATCTTCTGATGTTACTCAGAGGTTGATGTGTGTTGTTGTTTTCCATTCAGGGGCCTTACGTGTTAGTCTGAAGAATATGCTATGTTTTCACATGTTCTCTGTTGATCCTGCTTGTTGTGAATTCTGAACAAAAAAAGATGTCAAATCTTTCAATATTTAACTTGGATATGCAAATATTTATGTATACTTCCACTCTGATCAGTATTATTTGCAAAGTTCTTGATGTTTTTTGATTAATTCTTCTGAAACTATCTCAATTTATTGATCTAGAACTAATCCTGGCTCAATTTAGCTTTTGCACTTTAAATTTATGTAAATATTGTGCTTATAAGCTGATATTTCCATGATTCCTATCATTATTTATGATGCTTTGCATGACATTTTCAATTCTACATGCATTTAGCTCAAATATGCTAAAGATGTTCAGTTACCTACAGGATATCTACATATTTTATGTTTTGCTTTTCATTTATTTGTGTATTTACAGTTGTGATGGTGGTGATTTAATGAAATTAAAAAAATGAATCTAAAATAGAGTTTATAGAATGAGATTCCCAAAATCACTTAACTAAGACCACTGATCCACATACATGTTCCAATACAGTAATGAAGAGAAGAAAAAAAACTAAATCATACTTCACCAAGACATTCCATAAATCTGCATGATTCAGTACAAATCTTCAAAGGAAAAGTTGACAACAATATGCAATAAAATGAAAGCACTTCTATTGAACGCAGTATTTCACCATTACATACCTAGAAATCAACTTGAAGATTACATAAAGTTTGCAATCAGGATGTAATTTGTAGCTTCTTCTCCATCCAGTATGATTTAGAACAAGTAACCTTACAGTGATATGAAGAAAGAACCTTGAACAGTTCAACAATTCAATCTTCATTAGTCTCAGTAATCTGATCTCCTATCAGGTCTACACTAATTGGCCTTATTTCTGCCAGATATTCTATCTCCTCCTCTTTTTACAAATGATAAGTCATGGTCCCTTTATAGAACAAAGGCCACAAAACGGTTACATTGATCCAATGATTAGGATCCTCTCAGAATAACCAATGGTCTAGATGAATAACACGTGCTTGCCAGTTGGAAATTGCACAGCTGGCAAAGAATATTCCAGCATCTTTGACTCAGTCCACCCTCTAGCTAGCAAACAACATATTTGGTGATATCTCTCAGCTCTGGTTCATGTCGCCTATGTATGCAGCTCTACAATGTTCAACACTTCAGCTTCCTTCTGTAACATCTAGCCCAATCCACAAGTAGTTCCATTATCCTATGACAAACACACAAGAATTAAGCATCATCATTTAATAACTAGTAGGAAAGTTAAAACATAACATTCAATGTAAATCCCACTCCGAATGTGCAGACAGAGATATCGGGATGTGAATATTAAGATGAATATGAATATCAGCAAATTTGAATGTGTATATGACGTTAAAAAATTGGTCAACCATCGTTGACCAAAAATCATGTTATCGGGTCCTAAAATGGCCTCTTTTCCTCCCATTTTGCCTCTATATTTCTCATACATATCTTATGCATATGATCTTGCATAGGTGATACATGCGCCTTTACACTGTTATGCGAACAAGAAATGATGATGTCACTGTCATATTTCGACTCAATGACCTTCTCACTACTAAATTCACTTTATGCTTTTCTGCATATCAAATCCTTGTATATGATTATGCATATACAATACAAATGCCGAACATACAAATGCAAACCCCAACTTGGAGTTTACAATGTTTAACTTTTCAAATGCATCCAATTGTATATGCAATTGTATGTATATCATCCTTTTTGTGTATGTTATGTAGCCACGGACTTCAAAAGGTGCATAAAACAGATTGGAGCTTACCTTTTGAATCTGGCTTGCATCTTCCTTTGTATTACCTTATGTATATCCATACATAAAAATTTAGATCTTAACCCTTTCATGAATTGGAATTGGAATTGGTTTCGATTACATATTTGTATGCACCTTTGTATATCCTTTTGTGTCTTGGATACGTACAAGCCCTTTATGCATACAAATATGCATACTCTTATGTTCTCTAAATTCAAATGAATAAATCTTTCAGGTCTAGGCATGCATATTAGTTAATATCAAGGATATTGACGAATATGACCCCCTTTATAAATCAGGATATGATGATGATGTCACATGCATATCGGGTGTTCCTTCCATCAAATTAGGATGACGTCAGGGTCATGTTTGAAGAATATGAGGCATGTTTGTGAATATGACCAATATTAGGAAATATCACCCCGAAAGAGGATGACGTCATCCACATATCAAGTCTTCTTTCTATTGGATTAATATGACATTAGGGTCATAAAAAGGAATATGAGTCGTATTAGTTTAATATGACGGATGTTTGAGGTATAGGTGACCTAATACTAAGTATTGACGTTGTATCTAAAAGGTGATCTGAATATTAACAAATATCAAGGACATGGGCAAATGTGACCCTCATTGAATGCGCAGGAATACTTGACAAGCAAATGACCCTAGATTTAAATTTGGCGTGCGCATACAAATATGCGGATATCAAGTTTTTTCTTTGTTAAAACACACGCAGGGTGATATTTCTGAATATTAGTCATATTCAGAAATATGACCCCAAGGACAAGTTTGACGAAACTTTGACTGACCCTAACTTCTTTGGTTTACCAAATTTCAAGGTGATGTAAAAGGCAAACTTGCTTAGAATTTTACATTCTTACACATGGCAGGCTTCCTGGGGAAAGATTCAGACTTTGAAAATATGAGTTTACACTTCAAGATCATAGACCTACCTGTCATTAGGCATATGCATACTAACTGAATGTTGCTTTTACCATTACCGCCCAGGGAGAACAAGTAGGGAAACAAGCCAGAAAAGTTGGGTCCTTGTTTTGCTAAGGCAAAATGGGGCGTGTTGTGTAACCACACAACACTCCTGTTGGTACAATGGCTAATAGAATGGATGAAATGATGGAATTGATTAGAACAATGCGAATTCATTTGGATACTATTGAAGAAGATAGGTGAAGAGCATTGACACCGAGACCTAATTGTGAGGCTGACTATTTTACGTCCTATATTTTAATCATTGTGCTATTCAGTAGTGACTATGTTTCATATTGCAGACTTGATGTGTTACCTCACTAATTTGATATATGTGATTTGATTTGGTCATATTGATGATATGCTGTGGTTCGATATATGGTTTTATATTAGATGATATTTTGTTATGAGATTCTAGTTGATTATGTGATTGGAATTAATTGACATGTGATGGAAATGTAGTTAATTTAAATTTATGTATTGATGGATATTGATGTAATGTATGCGTAAATTTAATTTCCAGTTGCTTCGGCTATCACTTTCATGACAGAACTGACACTTGATCGAGATGTGCAAGTTTTACTTTCCCTAGCCATGGGAAATCGAAGGTAGGATTCACACCATGTTATTCCCGGTTAAGCCGATCCGTTTCCAAGGGGGATAAGGATCACATGTGAATTTAAATGATGATTTATTGTGCTTGGTTTAAATTTTAATTATTTTATTTAAGCCTTAGTACCCCCTCTTTCTTATTTTGATTAATATTATGTGTTGTAAAATTTTAATAGATTTATGTCAACTGGTATTTTTATTATTTTATTTGGGCCATTTATATGTGGATTTTTGACCCCTTTCATGACCCCTAGGGTCCCAAAAGTTACCCTGGGTGGTCAACCATGAGTCTAGGGTCAACTTGGACCACCTAACCCTAGTTTTGACTCACCTTAGGTCACCCTAACCCATGGTTGAGTCAAAGTGACGAAAATGGGGAAAAGGGCAGATGGGGATGGGCCTTGCCTTGGGAAGAGCACCTCTCCCATCCCTAGTTTTGGGAAACGTTCCCAAGGAAGACTTGGGAGGTCTCCAAGAGTCCTCCCAAGCTCCCAAGTGAGTGGGAGCACCACTCAAGGCCATTGTCTTGTGGAAGGGTGAGTGGGAATCCAACTCACCATTTGTCCCCCTCCCACTTGTGTGGAAGCACAAGTGGATGAGGTGGAGATGGAGGTGAAGGGAGAGGAGGACACTTGTCATCCTCTTACCTTCTCTCTATTCCAAGTGGCTTTGGTGGAGGGAAGAGATAGTGACAAATGTCACCACCTCATTCTCTCAAGGCCAAACAGAGGGCCTACAAGAGGAATGGGGGTTCTGGAATTCTAATCTTTTCCTTGCATTTTTTCTTTTAGACTTCTTGAAAATTTAGATTTCCTTACTAGTCTGGAGGAGTTAGAGAAGGTGGGAAAGAAAATCTGAAAAGGTTGGAAGGCTTGGGAAGGCTTGGAGCTCTTCACCAACTTCTACATCCATTGCCAAGTCCTTGAAGGTAGGCTCTTAACTTATTACTTGCCTTATTTATATGATGTTTCCATGTTTGAATTTTGGGTTGAATGTTTGCTTGCATTATGTTGTTTTGCATTTGATGTTGGGGTGGGTGTCATTGTGAGAGCACCTCCAATGGAGGAAATGCTCAACTAGTATGGGTAGGGGAGAGGAACAATCATTGGGGCTCTCCCACAGTTTGGGTTTATGTGTTTATGCCTTGAGGGCCTATTATCATTTGAGGAGGAGTTATCTATATGGCAAGAGTGCCAAGCAAATTGGTGTGAGATTTCTTGAGAAATGTGGTGTTCAGGGATTTTGGCTTGAGGCCATGTGTTGAGAGCTTCTTTATCATTGGGAGCCCCTTTAAGTTAAGAGGTCTATTCCCTACCCTCACCAAACTCATTTTTTTTATGAGTTGATGTAATGTGTTAATCCCATGGGGTGTATCTATTTTGTGTTTAGTTGTGTTTGAAAGTCTGTTGTGATTTGGTATACTTGTGTGAAATCCCCTGCCTCCCTAGCTCGGGGGTGACCCACTTGCGGGTCTACGGTAGGGAGGAGAGCTTTCCTTTCTCTGTGGCTGGTTTTTTGTTGCTTCATTGTTATGAATTAGTTGCAGGATGTTAAGAAAAGAGATAAAGCTTGTATGGGAGCTCAAGTTGGTGTTCAAATAGACTCTGGTGTTGGCTGTTTTGAAGCCATAGCCCCTTTGACCTTATTGTAAAAATCTGTATTTGTCCCTGCCTTGGGAGTTGGCTGTGATTGATTTGTTATCATATACATTTTGCTAAATCATCATTTGTTGTATGAGAAAACATGTGTTGATTGGTCTTGTAAATGTTGTTGTTCTAAACAAAAGAAGCATGCACTATGTGAGTTGATTGAGGAAATATACATACTTTTAAAACTTCCTGGCACTATAGTTGTCTAAGAAAGAACTCTTGTGTTAACAAGATGCTGCTCAGATCTTATACTAGGTAGCAGAAAAAAAAAGTGTTGCTAATCTTCTTTTTTTTGTCAGTAACCTTGTAAACAAAAAGGGGTAGAATGGTTAGTAGATTTCTATTGATATAGGACTATTAATTCTACTAGTGGTTCCGTTGAATTGAGAAGGAAAAGCTGCCTACAAATTTTAGGAAAATTAGCCTCTTACCTTATTGCTATTTTAATATGCTCTGTATATGATTTATGCTTTAAAAAGAAAAAAAAATTGTTATGAATCTACATATGTTGCAAAGATCAAGTAGTACTCTATAGTAGTCAATGTAGGAGGTTGAAAATAACCAGGTGTGGAAGTTGTTGTAAAAAGTCATCTTATTGCATGATAGAAAATGAAGGTAGAAATAAATTTTTCTCTTGATGCCTAGAGGATTCAAAGAGTTGGTCCAGAGAATTACATGTTCCAAAAAAAATATATACCTAAACATATATGTTCAGTTCATCTTTTCATTTTATATTATTTTGAGTATATATATCTATTCAAAAAAAAAATGTAGCATATAAGTATACTGTAAATATTCTTATATATTGTTAAATGGGTATATGTTTGTGTAAAAGTATATATATATACGGGCTTATATATGTTGTATATGTATTTCACATATTAGGAAAGCTGAGTCTATTTTCTTCCTTGCACTATATACAAAAAAATTGGTAACATTAGTTTTAACCTGGAATACACATACTTATCGAAATGTATGTTAACAAAGAAATATAATTATAAATAAAAATTTACAAAAAAAAAATATATTACAAAAAATACAGTCATGAAATGTTTTGTTACATGGTTGGTGGGGGGTTGAAACCCCCACCGGAGCTATGAATTGTGGGTGTGGGGAGGGGCGGAGCCCCACCCACACCCGACTACGTGGGATGTGGATGGGGCTCTGCCCCTCCCCACACCCCCGTGCTATCAAAGACCGTGGGTGATCCCCACCACCCCATTCTACACCATACTTTTACCCTCGCGGTCCCCCTTACATGCTGGTCTGTGGCTACGCCACTACCTCCTCCTCTCTGTGCATGGAACAACTGCTTTGCCGCCTCCAACCTCCACAGCGCTCACCTCCAACACTCCTTGGCACCAGCAGACCCCGCCATCCATCGCAGCCCGCGGCCCTCTGCCACCGCCAATACCTGCACCCTCACTCTCCATCTTCCTCCGCGCCGCACAACCCTCTGCCCCCTCTCGATACCTCCGTCCCTCTATTACCTGTGCGTCGCCGTGGTTTGACTCTCTCCATGCCTCCCACAGACCTGCACTCAAACAAACATCAAAAACAAAAAAAATCTTAGGGTTTCAAAAGAAGTAGTGAGGTAAAAGAATAGGGCATTGAGAATAGAGGGAATTAGGGTTGGGTTAGGATGTAAATAAAGATTTATTTTTTTATTTTATTTATTTTATTTATTTGATTAGGGTTGGAATGAGTTAGAAAATGAAATAAGGAAACCCATTCTTATCCTTCTGGAGTGAGGAGAGATTAAATACTTATATTAAAACTAATGACTTTTATTATATATAAATATAGATATAGATATATATAATAACCAAACCTATGATTATAGTTTATTTATATAAATACTATAAAATACTTAAATAAATGAATTTTATCTTGTTTTTTTTTTTACATTATTAGAATCAATGAGGATTTAAAATTTTATCCTTATAAATATATATATATATATATATATATATATATATATATATATATATATATATATATATATATATATATATATATATATATATATATATATATATATATATATATAACAAATAGGTAACTTTAATCATAAAATAAATATACTTGATTGGCATAATCATTATTATAATATAATAGTATAATTCGGTATGTGATAACCATCACCCGATTAAAAAAAAAGAGAATAAGGGTAGCCCTATAGAGCAAATTATAAGTAGGGGATTATAATCTCCCCTCAATGTTTCACAACAACTAAATTAATAAGGGTGAGATTGTATCTACCTATATTTGGAAATGTAGTAGGAAAGTTTGAAAACAGAGTTGATCCACCTACCACGAATTTTAAATCCCAAGCGAGAGCATTATTCATAATGGAATCTTTTTATCCCAAGCGTAAACCCCGCAGACGGCACTTAACGACGATAGTTAATCCTGAATAGAATAACTAGACACAGGATAGCTATGCAACCCAGTTAAGCGTTTGTTAAATGATTTTTCATCCTCGTCATCAATGCGATATGCTGTCAGATTCTTGCTAATTCCTAGAAGTTAAATTATGCCTTGTTTTATTAAAATCTCTCACCAACCTTCCACTTCATTTGCGTCCAATCCATCTTTCAACCTAATCACGTACCACCCAGACATCATAATCAACCTCTTGTCGGTACAAGGGAGTACGCGACAAGTAAGATGTCACTTCTAGGGTTTGACTAAATAACCATGAAACACAAGGTGCATGGCCACCGAGCACACAAGTGCGAGCGAGGTGGTTTTAGGGATAGGGAGAAAATAAAATTTTCGCGGTTCATGCCATGACCACATGGCAAATGTGGGCATGACACACGTGTTTGTGTGTCGTGACCGCATGGGAGATGTGGGCATGACATTTGGTATCAGAGCCAAGTTTGTAAAACACTGGGCTTGTTATAGGCACATTATTGTTTCTGCAACTATGTTTTGACTTGTGGCTACCTCGTTTTGTAAGATGCCTCCCAGATGAGTTCAACGACCGCAGACCCGCCACACTCCACCCCCAGAGGTACGCACTGATTCATCAGTTGCAGGACCGGGTCAGCCAGAGCCACAGGTACAGCTAGAGCCACAGGATCAGCCACTCTTACAGCCACAGGCAGTTCCTCAAGCACCACAGGCACCACCAGCCCCACCAGATATGGGACCGTAGATATTATAGGCCTTATAGGCAATTCTAGATAGGCTTCCACCGGCAGTAGTAGAGCCACGGGTCAAGCCCCGCGAGGATCCGCGAGAGGAGCCCCGTGTAGAGCCGTGAGGGGCACCGTGTGAGGAGCCTTACGTTGAGCTACCAGAGATAGAGGAGGTTGGTTCGGCCAACAGAGCCCGTAGCAGGAGCCCCCCACATCGGGCTAGACAGGACGAGATAGTGCGTGTAGAGCACTTGGGTGACAAGCCTTATGAGTATCATGCAGATGAGACTATCCGGGGGCACAGAGATAGAGGAGATCCCATCAGGGACATATTGAGGTTGAACCCTCTGACATTCATCAGGACCACCGAGGGAGCTGAGGTAGAGGTCTGGCTGATCAGTTTAGACAGGTGCTTCATGTTGCGTCCTTATGAGGGCAACACGAAGGCCCATGTGGTAGTTCACTTGTTGTGAGACACAGCAGCTACCTGGTGGTGCATTGAGGAGTGCAAGCGCCACCTATCATTAGACACCCTCACATGGGAGACCTTCATTGAGCGCTTCAATGCATGCTATTTATCAGACCACTACAGGCAGCGACGTCTAGATGAGTTCCATGACCTCCAACAGAGAGGCCTTATAGTGGCTCTATATGAGGCTAGGTTTATAGAGCTATCTAGGTATGCGGAGTATCTCCATGACGAGAAACTCCTGTGCACAAGTTTATCAAAGGGCTCAATCACAGTATAGTAGGGTCTGTTCGGATGGTAGAGCCACAGACTTTGAGTGATGCTACCGAGAAGGCATACATCGCTGAGGAGATTCAGGGATGAGGGAAGAGTTCTCGCCCTTAGTTTCAAGATTGGGGACAGCAGCAACATCAGTAGAGTTATCATAGACCATCGCAGCCACCCCGCAGAGGAGGATTCAGTTCAGCATCTTTACCTCCTAGACCCTCACAGTAGTAGCAGCCACAGTAGCAGTAGAGAGCTATGACACGGCAGGGGTCACAGGGGGGACATAATAGGGGTTGGCAGCAGCAAGGCCCACGTAGAGATTAGAGGCAGCAGGGACCACCTGCAGGACCCGCGAGGTCACAGTAGTCTATTAGGGGTTCACTGGGGTCTACTGGCAGGTCAGGACAGCAGCAGTCGAGTAGGACCCAGACGGTACAGGTTTAGGTTAGAGGCCTTTGTTATGTTTGTGGTGGAGCAGGACACCTAGCTAGAGAGTGTCCACATGGTTACATAGCAGGGGGACAGCCTCGTGCAGGAGGTTCAGAGCAGACAGTGGGTGATGTGGGTAGATCCCACCATATGTTTGCAGCGGTAGATAACCGCCAGGCAGATTTTCAGGCGTCCGTGATTGAGACGGTAGGTATGATTGGGGGAAACCCCATTTCTATTCTATTTGATTCTGGTGCTACAGATTCATTCATATCTCCATCGTTAGTGGAGCGTTGCAGGCTGGTGGCCTCTAGGCAGGGTGATAGGTGGGTAGTTGAGTTGGCTTCAGGAGCCAAACTGACAGTAGATACCTTAATCTGTGATTGTGAGGTTGCTTTGGATCCTTCACTACAGTATGTGACCTTAGAGTCATGACTTTAGGATCCTATGATGTGGTGTTGGGTATGGATTGGCTTGCGGCTCATCGAGCCAAGCTAGATTGTCGCCGAAAGGTGATCAGCTGTTTGGACGATCATGGAGCATCAGTTGAGATTGTGGGCATGCAGAAGCCCACCACAGTACATATGATATCCGCTCAGTAGCTTAAGTGCTGCATGTGGAAGAGATGTCAGATGTTCGCCATCACAGTGAGCGACAGATTAGATGATGAGCCAGAGGCATCTTTGGACAATCATCCCATCCTTAGAGAGTTTGCCGATGTTTTCACAACAGAGTTACTAGGGATGCCTCCCCAACGTGAGGTAGACTTTCATATAGACTTAGTGCCAGGTGCCGAGCCAGTGTCTCGTGCACCCTACAGGATGACCACAAATGAGCTCACTGAGCACAAGCTTCAGTTGGAGGACTTGCTAAAGAAGGGGCACATCCAACCGAGCGTTTCACCTTGGGGTGCTCCTGTCATCTTCGTGAAGAAGAAGGATGGGTCTCTTCATTTGTGTATGGATTACAGGCAGTTGAACAAGGTGACAGTGAAGAACCGCTACCCACTACCTAGGATTGATGATCTTTTCGACCAAATGCAGGGAGCTAGGGTGTTCTCTAAGATAGACTTGAAGTCCGGGTATCATCAGCTATGCATCGCAGAGGCAAATATCCATAAGACCGCCTTCCGGACTTGTTATGGGCACTATGAGTTCACAGTGGTTCCCTTCGGCTTGACGAATGCCCCTGCAGTGTTCATGAGTCTCATGAACGGGGTGTTCCGTACATATTTAGATTGGTTCATGATCATTTTTCTCGATGACATTTTTATCTACTCACAAACCGAGGAGGAGCATGAGGAGCACCTTTGTCAGGTTCTACAGTGCTTGCGAGAGCAAAAACTTTATGGAAATTTGGCGAAGTGTGCATTTTTTAGGATAGAGGTTCAGTACCTAGGACATATCCTTTCCGGCGATGGAATCTCAGTAGATCCATCGAAGATCAGAGCCATCAGAGATTGGCCAGCACCCACTAGTGTGACAGAGGTTAGGAGTTTCATGGGGTTAGCTGGTTATTACCATCATTTTGTTGAGGGTTTTTCTTGGATAGCACACCCCATCACTTCCCTTCAACGGAAAGGAAAGAGTTTTCTTTGGATTGAGCAGTACAAGAGGGCATTTAGGGTCCTCAAGGAGCGCCTTACCAGCGCTCCTATTTTGGCAATTCCTGATCCTGTAGCAGATTTTGTGGTTTGCATAGATGCATCACTTGAGGGATTGGGAGCAGTACTTATGTAGGGTGGCAGAGTGATCGCGTATGAGTCGCGAAAGCTCAAAACCCATGAGCTAAACTACCCCACTCACGACTTGGAGTTAGCAGTAGTGGTTCATGCTCTAGTCCATTGGAGACACTTCTTGTTGGGTCGACATTTTGAGCTCCATTCCGACCATCATAGCCTTCAGTATATATTCACACAGCCGAATCTGAACGCCTGTCAGCGGCGTTGGATGGAGTTCCTCTGTGAGTATGATTTTGACGTCCACTACATCAAAGGAGAACGTGGTTGCTGACGCATTGAGTCAGAGGTGCCATGAGCTCTTGACCTTGACTTTGCGAGTGGACTTGAGGGACCGCATTATTCAGGATCTGCCAGAGGATGAGTGGTATCTAGAGGTGCAGCAGGAGATCAGATCACAGAGGGCCCTTGTGGGTAAGTTTGCAGGGTATACACTGGACACAGATGGTTTGCTTCGACATCGACAGCGCATCTATGTACCCCGCGCAGGTGACCTATGCACTATAGTGCTATCAGAGGCTCATAGAGCACCATATGTGGCACATCTAGGGGTGAAGAAGATGCATGTCAATCTTCGTTAGCTATACTATTGGGCAGGTATGAGACATGACATAGTAGAGTTTGTGGCTCGTTGCCTTGAGTGCCAAAGGGTCAAAGCCGAGCATCAGCATCCAGCAGGTCTCTTATACCCACATGATATACCTGAGTGGAAATGGGACACCATTTCCATGGATTTTATTGTTGGTCTTCCTATGTCTTCGCGTCGCCATGATGCCATCATGGTGATAGTCAACAAGTTGACCAAGGTGGCTCATTTTTCTCCTGTGTGCACGACGTACAATGCGCCAGCTGTGGCGAGGGTATTCTTGGATGACATTGTGAGACTACATGGGGTACCTCACCACATTATTTTGGACAGAGATCTAGTGTTCACTTCAGCATTCTAGAGAGCCTTACAGCAGGCATTGGGCACACAGCTCAATTTTAGCTCTGCTTATCATCCAGAGACAGATGGGTAGACATAGAGGGTGAATCAGATATTAGAGGACATGCTTCGGATGTATGTTATGGACCATCAGTCGAGATGGGAGGAGTATCTTTATCTAGTTGAGTTTGCCTACAATAATGGGCATCACAGCTCATTAAGTATGCCTCCCTTTTAGGCTTTATATGGTAGGCCATGCAGGACACCATTGAGTTAGGACCGTATTGAGGACAGAGTCACCATTGGCCTAGAACTAGTATAGGATATGGAGCAGCAGGTCACACTGATTTGATAGAGGTTGCAGGAGGCACAGGATAGGCAGAAGAAGTATGCTGACGCTAATAGGATAGATCAAAGCTTCTCAGTGGGAGACAGGGTATTCCTCAGAGTGCGGCCACACAAGAGTCCAATCCATTATGGAAAGGGCTCTAAGCTCGCACCACAGTTCGTAGGTCCATTTGAGATTTTGGAGTGGATAGGACCAGTTGCCTATCGTCTAGCTTTGCCACCTAGCCTGTCATGTATCCACGATGTTTTCCATGTTTCTATTTTGAGATGGTATATATCTGATGTATCTCACGTACTGGACTAGAGTGCTTTGTAGGTAGAGGCAAGCGGGTAGTTGGTATTGGAGCCAATTCGCATATTGGCTCGTCGGACACTGGGCCTTCGAGGTTGAGAGCTGGACCAGGTTAGGGTCCAGTGGGATCGATATGATGAGGTCACGGTGACATGGGAGGATGTAGCTAGCTTGAGGGCACTTTATCCTCACCTTTTTGATGACTTCCAGGAGGAAGTTCAGTCTTAGGGGGGGAGGATGTGAGGCCGACTATTTTACCTCCTATATTTTAATCGTTGTGCTATTCAGTAGTGACTATGTTTCATATTGCAGACTTGATGTGTTACCTCACTGATTTGATATATGTGATTTGATTCGGTCATATTGATGATATGCTGTGGTTCAATATATGGTTTTATATTAGATGATATTTTGTTATGAGATTCTAGTTGATTATGTGATTGGAATTAATTGACATGTGATGGAAATGCAGTTAATTTAAATTTATGTATTGATGGATATTGATGTAATGTATGCGTAAATTTAATTTCCAGTTGCTTCGGCTATCACTTTCATGACAAAACTGACACTTGATCGAGATGTGCAGGTTTTACTTTCCCTAGCCATGGGAAATCGGAGGTAGGATTCACACCATGTTATTCCCGGTTAAGCCGATCCGTTTCCAATGGAGATAAGGATCACGTGTGAATTTGCATGATGATTTATTGTGCTTGGTTTAAATTTTAATTATTTTATTTAAGCCTTAGTACCCCCTCTTTCTTATTTTGATTAATATTATGTGTTGTAAAATTTTAATAGATTTATGTCAACTGGTATTTTTATTATTTTATTTGGGCCATTTATATGTGGATTTTTGACCCCTTTCATGACCCCTAGGGTCCCAAAAGTTACCCTGGGTGGTCAACCATGAGTCTAGGGTCAACTTGGACCACCTAACCCTAGTTTTGACTCACCTCGATCACCCTAACCCATGGTTGAGTCAAAGTGACGAAAATGGGGAAAAGGGCAGATGGGGATGGGCCTTGCCTTGGGAAGAGCACCTCTCCCATCCCTAGTTTTGGGAAACATTCCCAAGGAAGACTTGGGAGGTCTCCAAGAGTCCTCCCAAGCTCCCAAGTGAGTGGGAGCACCACTCAAGGCCATTGTCTTGTGGAAGGGTGAGTGGAAATCTAACTCACCATTTGTCCCCCTCCCACTTGTGTGGAAGAACAAGTGGATGAGGTGGAGATGGAGATGAAGGGAGAGGAGGACACTTGTCATCCTCTTACCTTCTCTCTATTCCAAGTGGCTTTGGTGGAGGGAAGAGATGGTGACAAATGTCACCACCTCATTCTCTCAAGGCCAAATAGAGGGTCTATAATAGCCCCTCTTGTAGAGGAATGGGGGTTCTGGAATTCTAATCTTTTCCTTGCATTTTTTTTTTAGACTTCTTGAAAATTTAGATTTCCTTACTAGTCTGGAGGAGTTAGAGAAGGTGGGAAAGAAAATCTGAAAAGGTTGGAAGGCTTGGGAAGGCTTGGAGTTCTTCACCAACTTCTACATCCATTGCCAAGTCCTTGAAGGTAGGCTCTTAACTTATTACTTGCCTTATTTATATGATGTTTCCATGTTTGAATTTTGGGTTGAATGTTTTCTTGCATTATGTTGTTTTACATTTGATGTTGGGGTGGGTGTCATGGTGAGAGCACCTCCAATGGAGGAAATGCTCAACTAGTATGGGTAGGGGAGAGGAACAATCCTTGGGGGCTCTCCCACAGTTTGGGTTTATGTGTTTATGCCTTGAGGGCCTATTATCATTTGAGGAGGAGTTATCTATATGGCAAGAGTGCCAAGCAAATTGGTGTGAGATTTCTTGAGAAATGTGGTGTTCAGGGATTTTGGCTTGAGGCCATGTGTTGAGAACTTCTTTATCATTGGAAGCCCCTTTAAGTTGAGAGGTCTATTCCCTATCCTCACCAAACTCATTTTTTTTATGAGTTGATGTAATGTGTTAATCCTATGGGGTGTATCTATTTTGTGTTTAGTTGTGTTTGAAAGTTTGTTCTGATTTGGTATACCTGTGTGAAATCCCCTGCCTCCCTAGCTTGGGGGTGACCCACTTGCGGGTCTACGGTAGGGAGGAGAGCTTTCCTTTCTCTGTGGCTGGTTTTTTGTTGCTTCATTGTTATGAATTAGTTGCAGGATGTTAAAAAAAGAGATAAAGCTTGTATGGGAGCTCAAGTTGGTGTTCAAATAGACTCTGGTGTTGGCTGTTTTGAAGCCATAGCCCCTTTGACCTTATTGTAAAAATATGTATTTGTCCCTACCTTGGGAGTTGGCTGTGACTGATTTGTTATCATATACATTTTGCTAAATCATCATTTGTTGTATGAGAAAACATGTGTTGATTAGTCTTGTAAATGTTGTTGTTCTAAACAAAAGAATCATGCACAATGTGAGTTGATTGAGGAAATATACATACTTTTAAAACTTCCTGGCACTATAGTTGTTTAAGAAAGAACTCTTGTGTTAACAAGATGCTGCTCAGATCTTATACTAGGTAGCAGAAAAAAAAAGTGTTGCTAATCTTCTATTTTTTTGTCAGTAACCTTGTAAACAAAAAGGGGTAGAATGGTTAGTAGATTTCTATTGATATAGGACTGTTAATTCTACTAGTGGTTCCGTTGAATTGAGAAGAAAAAGCTGCCTGTAAATTTTAGGAAAATTAGCCTCTTACCTTATTGCTATTTTAATATGCTCTGTATATGATTTATGCTTTAAAAAGAAAAAAAAATTGTTATGAATCTGCATATGTTGCAAAGATCAAGTAGTACTCTGTAGTAGTCAATGTAGGAGGTTGAAAATAACCAGGTGTGGAAGTTGCTGTAAAAAGTCATCTTATTGCATGACAGAAAATGAAGGTAGAAATAAATTTTTCTGTTGATGCCTAGAGGATTCAAAGAGTTTTAATTGGTTGGTCTAGAGAATTACATGTTCCAAAAAAAATATATACCTAAACATATATGTTCAGTTCATCTTTTTATTTTATATTATTTTGAGTATATATATCTGTTCAAAAAAAAATGTAGCATATAAGTATACTGTAAATATTCTTATATATTGTTAAATGGGTATATGTTTGTGTAAAAGTATATATATATACGGGCTTATATATGTTGTATATGTATTTCACATATTAGGAAAGCTGAGTCTATTTTCTTCCTTGCACTATATACAAAAAAATTGGTAACATTAGTTTTAACCTGGAATACACATACTTATCAAAATGTATGTTAACAAAGAAATATAATTATAAATAAAAATTTACAAAAAAAAAATATATTACAAAAAATACAGTCATGAAATGTTTTGTTACATGGTTGGTGGGGGGTTGAAACCCCCACCGGAGCTGCGAACTGTGGGTGTGGGGAGGGGTGGAGCCCCACCCACACCCCACTACGTGGGATGTGGGTGGGACTCCGCCCCTCCCCACACCCCCGTGCTGCCAAAGACCATGGGCGATCCCCACCACCCCATTCTACACCATACTTTTACCCCCGCGGTCGCCCTTACATGCTGGTCTGTGGCTACGCCACCGCCTCCTCCTCTCTGCACGCGGCACAACTGCTTCACCGCCTCTGACCTCTACAGCGCTCACCTCCAACACTCCTTGATGCCAGCAGACCCTGCCATTCATCGCAGCCCACGGCCCTCTGCCACCGCTGCTACCTGCGCCCTCACTCTCCATCTTCCTCCACGCCGCACAACCCTCCGCCCCCTCTCGATACCTCCGTCCCTCTGTTACCTGTGTGCCACTATGGTTTGCCTCTCTCCATGCCTCCCACAGACCTGCACTCAAACAAACATCAAAAACAAAAAAAATCTTAGGGTTTCAAAAGAAGTAGTGAGGTAAAAGAATAGGGCATTGAGAATAGAGGGAATTAGGGTTGGGTTAGGATGTAAATAAAGATTTATTTTATTTATTTTATTAGGGTTGGAATGAGTTAGAAAATGAAATAAGGAAAGCCATTCTTATCCTTGTGGAGTGAGGAGAGATTAAATACTTATATTAAAACTAATGACTTTTATTATATACAAATATAGATATAGATATATATAATAACCAAACCTATGATTATAGTTTATTTATATAAATACTATAAAATACTTAAATAAATGAATTTTATCTTGTTTTTTTTTTACATTATTAGAATCAATGAGGATTTAAAATTTTATCCTTATAAATATATATATTTATAATATATTTAACAAATAGGTAACTTTAATTATAAAATAAATATACTTGATTGGCATAATCATTATTATAATATAACAGTATAATTCGGTATGTGATAACCATCACCCAATAAAAATAAAAATAAAAGAGAATAAGGGCAGCCCTATAGAGCAAATTATAAGTAGGGGATTATAATCTCCCCTCAATGTTTCACAACAACTAAATTAATAAGGGTGAGATTGTATCTACCTATATTCAGAAATGTAGTAGGAAAGTTTGAAAACAGAGTTGATCCACCTACCACGAATTTTAAATCCCAAGCGAGAGCATTATTCATAACGGAATCTTTTGACCCCAAGTGTAAACCCCACAGACGGCACCTAACGACGATAGTTAATCCTAAATAGAATAACCAGACACAGGATAGCTACGCAACCCAGTTAAGCATTTGTGAAATGATTTTTCATCCTCATCGTCAACGCGATATGCTGTCGGATTCTTGTTGATTCCTAGAAGTTAAATTATGCCTTGTTTTATTAAAATCTCTCACCAACCTTCCACTTCATTTGCGTCCAATCCATCTTTCAACCTAACCACGTACCATCCGGACATCATAATCGACCTCTTGTCGGTACAAGGGAGTACGCGACAAGTAAGGTGTCGCTTCTAGGGTTTGACTAAATAACCCTGAAACACGAGGCGCACGGCCACCGAGCACGCAAGTGCAAGTGAGGTGGTTTTAGGGATAGGGAGAAAATAATTTTTTTGCGGTTCGTGCCATGACCACATGGCAAATGTGGGCATGACACGCGTGTTTGTGTGTCGTGACCGCATGGGAGATGCGGACATGACACTAATGCTGAAAGTGATGATGAAGAAGAATTTCAATCTGCTGAACAAATTGGCGAAACCCTAGAAGGTAATGAAGAAGAAGAAGAATCAGATAAGATAAAGATGTTGTGAGCTATTTCAAAGATTGGAAAGAGACCTAGAGTTGATGTGCTAAACTATACTAGTAATTTGAACCCTAAAGAATTGATTGATTGGATAAATGACATGGAAGAATACTTTGAATATGAGGAAATTGAAGATCCAGATAAGGTGAAATTTGCAAAGACAAAGTTGAAAGGACATGCTGCTATATGGTGGAAAGAAGTTTAGTTAGAAAGAAATAGAAGAGGAAGAGAAAAGATTACAAAGTGGGACTGGATGGTGACAAAGTTGAAGAATCAGTTTATACCTACTGACTATGAGTTGGAGCTGTTGAAAAGATTGCAAAACCTAAGACAAAAGGAGAAATCTGTGAAGGAGTACACTGAAGAATTTCATAAGATGATCATAAGAATAGGACATAGTGAAGCAAGCAAGGAGAAAGTGGCTAGATACATCAATGGACTGAGATTGAACATTCAAGAAGAGCTAAGCTTGGTGAGGATGACATCTTTGGAAGAAGCATATCAGTTCGCCTTGAAAGTTGAAGAGAAGCTGAATAAGAAGCATGATCAGAGACAAAGAGGTAGAGGAGGTAAATTTCAGAGAGGTAGAACATTTTCCAGTTATGATAGATCATTTGTGGAGCAGAACAAGTTTGACAACCCATTTAAGAAGGATGACAGAGATAACAATGCTTACTGGAGAGATGACAGAAATTTTTACCAGAGAGGAAACCCTAGTGCATACCAGAATGAAGGATACCAAAGAGAAGGAAGAGGATTTGATAAGAGGACATTCAGAGGTACTTGTTTCAAGTGTGGAGGTGAAGGACATAGAGCATTTGAATGCAATCAGGGTAGTACAAGTAAGAGGACAGAAAGTAGTGGAAGAGTAGCCTATGTTGAAGAAGAATCTGTTGAGTTAGATGACCCCTATTTAGTTGGTAAACCAGAGAAAGGAGAATCATTAGTGATGAGGAGAACACTATTTTAAACAGAGGCAAATGAGGAACCATCACAAAGGAAAAGTCTGTTCAGAACTAGATGCAAATCCGGAGGTAAGTGTTGTAAAGTTGTAATTGATAGTGGTAGTTCAAATAACCTAGTTTCAAAGGAGATGGTGACTAAGCTAAAGTTGGAAAGATTGAAACACCCTAAGCCCTATCAGATAGCATGGATTCAGCATGATCATAAGGTACTAGTGAGTGAACAATGTTTGGTGAAATTTCATATTGGATCTTATCATGATGAAGTCTTGTGTGATATTATGCCTATGGTTGTTTGTCATATCTTGTTGGGTAGACCTTGGTAGTATGATAGAAAAGCTATACAAGATGGGAGAAAGAATACATATACTATAACATCAAATGGGAAAAGAATTACTTTGATTCCTTTGGAGGATGATACTAAAGATGTGGTATGTGGAAATGCTAGAATCTATTTTGGTAGATGGAAGGATATTTTTGGATGGTTTGAAATAGGAGAGTATGTGTTATGTCTTGATCCCTCAAAAGCCTGAAGCATTGAAGAAAGAGACTGAACCAGAGGAGATAAAGGAGTTGCTGATAGAATATGAAGACATCTTATTAGATAATGTACCTGAAGGATTACCACCTATAAGGAGTATCACTCATCACATGGATCTTATACTGGGAGCAAGTTTGCCTAACAAAGCAGCACACCAGATGACACCAACAGAGAATGAAGAACTGAATAGACAAATACAAGAATTGTTGAGGAAAAGTTTGATCAGAGAAAGTTTGAGCCCTTATGCAGTACCTGCAGTGCTTGCACTAAAGAAGGATGGAGAATGGAGAATGTGTACTGACTCTAGAGAAATAAATAAGATCACAGTTAAGTATAGATTTCCTTTACCTAGGATGGATGATATTATGGATTATTTGAGTGGAGCAAGATATTTCACAAAGATAGACTTGAAGAGTGGATACCATCAGATAAAAATCAGAGATGGTGATGAATGGAAGACTGCTTTTAAGACAAATGAAGGATTGTATGAGTGGTTAGTGATGCCTTTTGGATTGACAAATGCACTGAGTACTTTCATGAGCTTGATGAATGAAGTCTTGAAGAAATTCTTGGGTAAGTTTGTTATTATATACTTGGATGATATTTTACTTTTTAGTAAGACAAAAGAGGAACATTTGTGGCATATTAGACAAGTTTTGCAGAGATTAAGAGAAGAGAAATTGCTAATAGACATCAAGAAGTGTAGTTTCATGAAGGAAGAGTTGGTATATTTGGGACTTGTGATTTCTACGGAAGGATTGAAGATGGACCCTGAGAAAGTGAGAGAAATTATTGAGTGGCCTACACCGGAGAGCATTGGAGAGGTTAGATCATTTCATGGATTAGCTAGTTTCTACCAGAAGTTCATCAGAAATTTTAGTTCAGTTTGTAACCCTATGATAGAGACAATGAGAGGTGATAGAAAGGATTTTAAGTGGACATCTGGAGCAGATTAAAGTTTTGAGTTGTTGAAGCAGAAAGTGACAGAGCAACCTGTTTTGGCATTACCATATTTCAATAAGGTATTTCAAGTGGATTGTGATGCAAGTGAAAATGCAATTGGAGTAGTGTTAAGTCAAGAAGGTAGATGTGTAGCATATTTTAGTGAGAAGTTGAATGATGCAAGGAGAAGATATTCAGTCTATGATCAGTAATTCTATGTCATACTTCAAGCCTTGAAGAAGTGGAGACATTATTTGTTGCCTAAGGAATTTGTGTTGTATACAGATCATCAAGCTTTACAATATTTGAACAGTTAAGGTAGGTTGAATCAGAGACATATGAGATGGGTAGAGTTCATGCAGAGTTATACTTTTGTGTTGAAGTATAGGAGTGGAAAATCAAACAAAGTTGTTGATGCATTGAGTAGAAGAAGAAACTTGGTGACAACAATGAGAGTTGAAGTGTTGGGATTTGATGAATTGAAGAACATGTATGAGGGAGACACTGATTTTACAGAACCTTGGAGAGCATGTAAGGAACCTATTGCAATAGATAGGAGTAAGTGGTTAGACTATTTCATTGAAGAAGATATGTTTTTCAAAGGAAATTAGTTGTGTATACCTAGAAGTTCAATGAGGGATAATTTGATCAAGGAGAAGCATAGTGGTGGATTGGTAGCACATTTTGGCATTGATAAGACAGTGGCTTTGGTGAGTGAACATTACTTTTGGCCTTAGATACATAAGGATGTTTGGAGATTTATGCAAAGTTGTAGAGTTTGTCAAGTTGCAAAAGTGAGTAGTCAGAACACCAGATTGTATAAACCTTTGACAGTACTGGAGAGACCTTGGGAAGATATAAGCATGGATTTTGTAATGGTATTACCTAAGACACGAAGAGGACATGATTCAATATTTGTAGTGGTTGACAGATTTTCAAAGATGGCTTATTTCATACCTTGTAACAAGACAACTGATGCAGTGCACGTAGCTGACCTATTTTTCAAGGAGATTGTGAGATTGCATGGATTACCTAAGAGTATAGTTTCAGACAGAGACACAAAGTTTGTTGGATATTTTTGGAAGACACTTTGGAAGAAGATGAAGGTAGATTTGAAGTTCAGTTCAACTTTTCATCCACAGACAGATGGATAGACATAGGTAGTGAATAAGAGTTTGGGAAACTTGTTGAAATGTTTGGTTGGAGAGAAAACCGGAAGTTGGGATTTGATTCTTTCACAAGAAGAGTTTACATACAATAATTCAATAAACAGGAGTACCAGAAGAACACCTTTTGAGATTGTTATCAAAGTGAATCCTAGAGGAGTGGTAGAATTAAGAGATATCAGTACAAAGGAAAAGAGGAGTGCAGAAGCAGAAGAATTTGCAGACCATATGAAGACAGTGCTTAACTAGGTGAGGAAGAATTTGGAGAATATGAATAGTAAGTACAAAGAGAAGGCTGATGAGAAGAGAAGACATAAGGAATTTGAAGTGTGAGATGAAGTGATGGTGTACTTGAGAAAAGAAAGATTTCCATTTGGGACATATAACAAGTTGAAGATGAAGAAGTTTGGACCTTGTAAGATACTCAGAAAATTTGATTTAGGAAATGCATATGAAGTAGAGCTACCGGAGACATTGGGAATATCACCTATTTTCAACATTGCAGACCTTTATCAGTATCGTGAAGCAGAGTTCAGTGATAGCATGGAAGAAGACTTGAAGAAGCAATTACCACACAAAGCACCGAAATAGATTGAAGACATTTTGGACAGTAGAGTTGGGCACAGCACTAGAGGAAGACAATACAAAGAATATCTTGTGAAGTGGAAAGGTAGACCAAAAGAAGATTCATCATGGATTTCTCAGGCTGAGGCGGACCGTCTTGGTTCTCCCCTAGCCCCAACAAAGTGAGGGACTCACTTTTTCAATAACCCTAGATGTCTAATGCAGGAGCATCCCTAGTTCAAGAGTAATCTTGCATCAACCAAAAAAATTTGCATTTCAGTTTGTTTGCATTTCAGTTCTTTCATTTTCCTATTCAGTTCAAGCAGTTTCAGCTTGTGGTCTAGTTTTGGAAATTCACACCTTGCATATCTAGACTTAGCATCTACATTCATTCATCTACATAATATCAAGAATTCAGATTATTTGGATCAGTTACCAGAAAGATATCACGATCAGAAGATCAATTAATTTCTCAGAGCAGAGCATCCTGACAGTCTCAGACAATCAGTTGAAGGAGAAGGCTTGCAGATCATTCCTTGACATGCGGATCCTAATGACACATCATTCAATGATCCTTGGTTCATGTTTGACCTTTCCCGGAGGTCCACATGTTATTCCATTCATTTGTGGGCATGTTCTATGCATTTAGGTCTGACCTATCTGTATTCACACGTTACAGCTCTTCATTGGAGTTTGTGGTCTTCCTTCGCCGACGCGGAGGAATCTATTGGTCTGAAAATGATATATAAAGATGTAATAGATCCCTAGGAAAGAAATGATCAATTTCTCATGATTTAGAAGATAGATAGTTGGCTCCTTCATGAGAGGACTTCAAAGCTTTATCTTGCGCATGTATGTAATCAGGCTTGTGAGCCCAAATTGCAAGCCCGCTTATTGCTGGATGGATTGTATTTAAATTCTATGATATACTAAATGACTAAGTTTGCATTTGCATCATTTCTTTGAGTTGTTCCCGTTGCATTTACTCTTGCTGCATGGTCCAGACAGTTCATTCTATGAACCCTCCTACCGTGACTGCACCAATTCAAGATGATCATAAGGTACTGGTGAGTGAACAATGTTTGGTGAAATTTCATATTGGATCTTATCATGATGAAGTATTGTGTGATATTATGCCTATGGATGTTTGTCATATTTTGTTGGGTAGACCTTGGTAGTATGATAGAAAAGTTATACGTGATGGGAGAAAGAATACATACACTAACATCAAATGGAAAGAGAATTACTTTGATTCCTTTGGAAGATGATCCTATGAGTGAAGTATGTGGGAATGCTAGAATTTGTTTGGTAGATGGAAGAAATTTTTTGGATGGTTTAAGACATAAGAATATGTGTTATGCTTTAATCCCTAAGAAACTTGAAACATTGAAGGAGACTGAAGAATCAAAACCAGAGGAGATAACTGAGTTATTGACAGAGTATGAAGACATCATATCAGACAATGTACCTAAAGGATTGCCACCAATTAGAAGTATCAGTCATCACATGGACCTTATACCTGGAGCTAGTTTGCCAAACAAAGGAACACACAAAATGATACCAGCAAAGAATGAAAAATTGAATAGACAGATACAAGAGTTGTTGAGGAAAGGTTTGATTAGAGAAAGCTTGAGTCCTTGTGCAGTACCTACAGTGCTGGCATCAAAGAAGGATGGAGAATGGAGAATGTGTACAGACTCGAGAGTAATCAACAAGATCATAGTTAGGTATAGATTTCCTTTACCTAGGATAGATGATATCATGGATTGTTTGAGTGAAGAAAAATATTTTACAAAGAAAGATTTGAAGAGTGGATACCATCAGATCAAAATCAGAGAAGGAGATGAATGGAAGACTGCTTTTAAGGCAAATTGATGTAGAGTGGCACAAGGGAAGCACAACACAAAGAAAGTTTGTTCTCCTTAGCCCACTCACCCACTTCACTTCTTCAATCCAACATAATCAAAGGCACATTCTAGGGTATATGAAGGATTTGTTACCTAGGCTCTTGTCCAACTCTCAAGGCCATGTCTACACCTTCATGCAGGTCTAAAAACACCTTACTAACACTTGGTTTGATCACCAACTTCCCAAAACTCTCCAACCTATACCTTGACTAGTAAGGCTACTAGCCCTCCAAACTAGGTTTTCTTCACACAACTTGACAAAATCCCAAATGACTAGGCAAACAAATAATGGTTTTAGATACCCTCTATGGAACCCTATCAAACTCCCAAGTCTCCTATTCCAACTCTACTCTAGCAATCCAGAACACTCATTAGGTCTCTACGCCTAATTGATCAATTTAGGGCTAGGTTACAAAGCAAGTGCTCAAAATTGGGTGCATAGATTAGGGGCAGGAACTTGGAATGACCCTACCATACCCAAAAAACTCAAAACCATCATTTATTTTCTCATCCTATTAGGATTCTATCATCTACAACCTCAAATAGCATGAATTTGGTCAAATACAATGAAATACTTGACCTAGGGCATCACCTTAAAAATTGAAAACAGCATCTCCCAGCAAAATGCTTCTGGAATCCTAGAGTACACATCCCTAGCCTACATTTCACCAATTTTTGTGAATTTTCACTGGTGGGAATGCATTCTAGGGCCGGTTTCAAGTGGCAAACCCTAGAAAACAGGGTTTCTAGACCTGTTTTGGAAGAAAAATCAATAACTTGTGACTCTAACCACTTCAAACCCTCAAACTAGTTGCATATGAACCCTGACTCCAAGCACTTTCAGAAAAATGACATTTGCACATGTGACAAGTCCATACAATCTGCACACAACAAGAAAAGCAGGAAAATTTGCTATTTTCTGTAGTTTTAATGCCCCAAAACTCTGTACCAGGTCTCCTCTTCCATATAGGAGTGAAATACAAATGTTTCCAACCAATCCAAGTTAGTTTCTAACTCCTAAAAATAGTTTACAACTGTTAAAACCAAGTGACAACAGGCCAATGTGTCATTGACACTATTGACAACTTGTTACACTATGGAGTTTTTGCATTTTCAAGAGGATGGTGATTAGGTTTGCTTGTCAAATGAGATCAAAACCACCATCCTACTTCCTACAACATACTAAAACACTAGAACCAATCAAAAGACTCAAAAACCACTCATTAGGCCTACTAGGCCTAAGTGGTTCAACAGGGGTCCAAGTGGACTAAGACTGAGTGGGGTTTATATGGTCACCCCAGACATCTTGACCACACAAGAGGACCTTCCATCCATGGCTAAAGCCTTATTACAATCAAAACCACAACTTTCAAAAAATGCAAACAAAGTGACTTTAGGAACCAAGGTGCTCCTAGGTGTCCTGCACCATACACCCACTGTCAAATAGAACTCAAGTCTCTTTTGTTGGAATGTTGTCAAAGGTGAAACCTACCTTCTCAATGTCTGCTTTGCTCAGCCAAGTAGCATCCTCCTGAGGTTTGTTAGCCACTTCATCAAGTAGTCATGATAGATGTGCCTCCTAGTTTGTTTTGCAATCCTCTTATCCAAAATGCACTCAATCTGATTTGGAGATGAAGGATTCAGTTCTTGGAGTGTCTGATCAGTTTAGTCTTCTTCAACAGCAATCTAAGGATCAGATCATTTATAGGGATAAAGGTTTGAAACATTAAAAATTGGAGACAAAGGAATGCCATCCGGAAGTCTGATTTATATGCATTTTCTCCACATTTCTTGAGCACTTCACAAGGCCCAATCTTCTTCATGAGTAGCTTAGTGTGTTTACCTGTAGGGAGCCTCTCCTTCTTCAGATGGACCATTACCAAATCCCCTTCTTTGAACTGCAAATCCCTTCTTTTCCTGTCAGCAAACTGTTTGTACTTCTGAAAAGTGGACAACAATTTCTGTTGTACTTGTTCATGGACATCTTTCATGACTTGAACAAAGTCTTCAACCAAGGCACTATTGTTTTCTAGTCCTTTAACCTTCCTAAGTTCCAAAATACCCCTTGGGTGAGTGCCATAAACAATTTGGAAAGGAGACAGGCCAGTGCTTCTATTGACAGTGTCATTGTATGAGAACTCTGCCTAAGCCAAAATTGAATCCCAACTAGCACCCTGCTCCTTTGTGAGGCATCTTAGGAGGTTGCCAAGAGACCTATTAATCACCTCTATTTGTCCATTAGACTGAGGGTGATAGGTAGATGATAATGACAACTTTGTACCTAGTCTCTTCCAAAGTGTCCTCCAGAAGTGTCCTATGAACTTGGGGTCTCTATCAGAGATTATGGACAAAGGTAAACAATGCAACCTGACTATTTCTTTGAAGAACAGACCTACTATGTGTGAGGCATCATGTGTGGTTTTACAAGGGATGAAGTGAGCCATTTTTGAGAACCTATCAACAACCACAAAGATGCTATCATGTCCATTCTTGGTCCTGGGCAAACCAAGTACAAAGTCCATGCTAATGGAATCCCAAGGCTTTGAAGGAATAGGTAGAGGAGTGTATAAACCTGCATTTGATGTATGCCCCTTTGCTCTTTGGAAAATTTGACAAGTTTCAACAAACTTGCTTACATCGGTTGGCAACTTGGGCCAAAAATAGTATCTCCTAACCAACTCTAGGGTTTTGTCAATGCCAAAGTGACCTGACATGCTACCACAGTGCTTTTCCCTGATTATATTCTCTCTAACAGACCCTCTTGGGATACACAACATGCTACCTTTGAGAAGATATCCATCTTGCAACAAAAAATCAAAAAAATTAGTATTATACCTTCCTTTCATGGCCTTGCAAGAGAGGTATGGTTCTTTGAAGTCCTCATCTACTGCATACTGATCCTTGATGGCTTGAATACCTGTACTTTCCAACTGTATGGTCTACACAACAAGATTCCTCCTACTTAAGGCATCAGCTACCTTATTGGCCACTCCTTTCTTGTGTTTTATGGAGAAGGTGTATGCTTGGATGTACTTCATCCACTTGACATGTCTGTGATTCAACTTTTGTTGCCTGTTTAAGAAGCTTAATGCATGGTTATCAGTAAAAACTATAAATTCCTTTGGCAATAAGTAGTGTCTCCATTTCCTTAATGATTGAACCATGGCATATAACTCTAGATCATAGGTGGAATAGTTTTGTTTTGCCTCATTTAACTTCTCACTAAAGAATGCTACAGGCCTCCCATCTTGACTTAGGACTCCCCCAACAGCCCTCTTACTTGCATCACATTCTACCACAAAGACCTTGTCAAAATCAGGAAGAACAAGGACCAGTTGTTCTGATATTTTTTTCTTTAACAGTTCAAAGGCTTGGTTGGCCTCATTTGTCCATACAAACACACATTTCTTGCCCCCTTTTATGGTGTCAACAAGTGGAGCACAAATGCCACTAAACCCTCTAATAAACTTTCTATAAAAGCTACACAAACCATAGAAACTCCTTACCTCAGAGGCTGTTGTAGGTGTGGGCCAATTAAGAATGGATTCAACCTTACTTGGATCCATTTTTAGGATGCCCTTGGAGATGACAAACCCCAAGAATATCAACTCTTCTTGTAGGAAGACACATTTGTCAAGGTTGATTCTCAACTTCTCCTCTTGAAGCCTCCTGAGCACTTGATGGATATGCCTTATGTGGTCTTCCTTGTTGTCACTAAAGATCAATATATCATCCAAATACACAACAATAAACTTGTTAAGGAAAGGTTTTAGCACTTCATTCATCAATCTCATAAAGGTGCTTGGTGCATTTGACAAGCCAAAAGGCATGACAACCCATTCAAATAGTCCTTCATTGGTTTTGAAGGTGGTTTTCCACTCATCCCCCTCCCTTATCCTGATTTGGTGATAACCACTTTTTAGATCTATCTTGGTAAAGTACTTAGCCCTACCCAAGCAATCCATTAAATCTTCCATTATATGCATTGGAAATCTATACCTGATAGTGATCTTGTTGATGGCCCTGGAATCAGTGCATAGTCTCCATGTTCCTTCCTTCTTGGGTGCAAGTACTGCAGGTACTGCACATGGACTAATACTCCTCCTGATAAGCCCTCTATCCAACAAGTCCTAGATTTGTCTTGCCACTTAAGCATTTTGCTCTGGAGTCAACTTGTAGGCTGCTTGGTTTGGTAGGGTGGATCTAGGGATGAGATCAATGCAATGACTAATCTCCCTCTTTGGTGGAAGGGCATCCTTACTCTCATCGGCTATCACATCATGAAACTTTTCCAATAGTTCTTCCACTTCCTTTGGTCCAATCCTCCTAAGAGGTTGCTACACTTTGACCTTCTTGGGATTCACATCCTTGGGCTTGAGGACTACTGCAAAACATGGTACTTTCTCTTCCTTGAGGTTAGCCAAAAACTCTTTTTCACCTACCAACATAGCTGAACTAGAAATGACCTTCTCTTTGCAATCATCAATCAAAGGAGTCATTGTAAAATTTTCACCATTCTTGGACAAATGAATGACATTTTTCTTACCATCATGTTGGGCACTTGTGTCATGTTGCCAAGGCCTTCCAAGAAGAAGGTGGCATGCATTCATCTCCACTATCTCACAAAGAATCCTATCATGGTATTCACCTATCTTGAATTCAACCCAACATTGCTCTTTTACTACAATTTGTTGTTCCTTGGTTAGCCAAAAGACTCTATAGGGGTTAGGATGAGGCATTCTTTCCAATCCTAACTTAGTCACCATTTCATTAGAAGCCAAATTTTTAGAAGAACCTGAATCTACTATTACCTTGCAAACTTTTCCTTTCACCTTGCAAGTGGTTCTGAACAAGTTTTTTCTTTGGGGCTGCTCCTTTGTGGCTGGCATGATGAGTGACGTATTGAACATGATGCATTCTCCACTCTCAGGTGCTGCAGACTTGGAAGAGGCTATTTGGTATGATGTGGTGCTTTGACAGTCCTCTTCTTGAAGGAGTTGCACTCTTCTTTCTTTCTGATTTGCAGCAGTGTTTCCCATCTTCTCTGGGCATATAAAGGATTGATGTCCAATCTGATTGCAAGAGAAACACCTTCTAGTAAACACATTGGGACCTCTGCCCCCACTTCTACCTCTACCATTTCCTCTCCCTCTAAACGGACCCTGATTAGCACTGTTTTTATCAACCTGCCCTTGGCTGCCTTCTTGTGATCTGCTGTCTTGGGGTCTAGAGAAATAATCTCTGTTTTGAAATCTGCCTCTACCCCTAAAGTTCTGATTTCCTCTGCCTCTACTACTGTTGTTTGCATCACCTTTTCTCCTTTGCTTATCCTCAATCCTCAGTGCCATTTGAAAGCACTTATGGACTATCTCCGGGTTAAAGAGAGTTAATTCATCTTGAATGGAGAACTTGAGGCCATTAAGATACCTTGCAAGCTTCTGTTTTTCATTCTCAGGCATCTTGGCTTTCAATGTCATCTTGTGAAACTCCTCTGTGTAGGTGCTCACGTCCATGTCCTTCTGTCCCAAGTTGTGTAACTTCTTGTTCAAGTTGACTTCATAATCCTCAGGGACAAATTGCTTCTTGATTTCAAGTACCATCTTCCTCCATGTAAAGATAGGATTCCTATCATCTTCTATCCTCTCATTTTGAATAAAGTCCCACCAACTCAAGGTTGGCCCTTTCATTCTTGATTTGGCAATCCTCACTTTCTAATTTTCTGCCACTTCTTCACATTCAAAATAGTTCTCCATTGCCTCAATCCAATCAAGGCACTCCTCTAGATTCATCTTACCAGGAAACATAGGTAAGTCCCCTTTAGTGTCCTTTCTACTCAACTTTCCAAGTGCATCTAGGAATTGTCTTTTTGACATGCCTCCTTGTGGCTCTTCCATAGGCACTTCTTCTTCTTCATCTTGATCCTCTTCATCTAAATCTAAGATGACTTCTAGCTTCTTCTTCTTGTCCTTGTCTTTCTTCAACTTTTCTATCTCAGCCTCCATCCTTCTGTTCTTGGCTGCTTGCTCTCTCACTATCTTTGCCAATTCAACATTGGTCACCTTTGAAGGAATTTCCTCCTCTTCTTCTCTATTTCCCATCTCTTTGATGGCTCTGATACCACCTGATGTAGAGTGGCACAAGGGAAGAACAACACAAAGAAATTTTGTTCTCCTTAGCCCACTCACCCACTTCACTTCTTCAATCCAACATAATCAAAGGCACATTCTAGGGTATATGAAGGATTTGTTACCTAGGCTCTTGTCAAACTCTCAAGGCCATGTCTACACCTTCATGCAGGTCTGAAAACACCTTACCAACACTTGGTTTGATCACCAACTTCCCAAAACTCTCCAACCTATACCTTCACTAGTAAGGCTACTAGCCCTCCAAACTAGATTTTCTTCACACAACTTGACAAAATCCCAAATGACTAGGAAAACAAATAATGGTTTTAGATACCCTCTATGGAACCCTATAAAACTCCCAAGTCTCATATTCCAACTCTACTCCAGCAATCCAGAACACTCATTAGGTCTCTACGCCTAATTGATCAATTTAGGGCTAGGTTACAAAGCAAGTGCTCAAAATTGGGTGCATAGATCAGGGGCAAGAACTTGGAATGACTATACCATACCCAAACAACTCAAAACCATCATTTATTTGCTCACCCTATCAGGATTCTATCATCTACAACCTCAAATAGCATGAATTTGGTCAAATACAATGAAATACTTGACATAGGGCATCACCTTAAAAATTGAAAACAACATCTCCCAACAAAATGCTTCTGGAATCCTAGAGTACACATCCCTAGCCTGCATTTCACTAGTTTTTGTAAATTTTCACCAATGGGAATGCATTCTAGGGCTGGTTTTAAGTGGCAAACCCTAGAAAACAGGGTTTCTAGACCTGTTTTGGAAGAAAAATCAATAACTTGTGACTCTGACCACTTCAAACCCTCAAACTAGTTGCATATGAACCCTGACTCCAAGCACTTTCAGAAAAATGACATTTGCACATGTGACAAGTCCGTACAGTCCGTACACAACGAGAAAAGCAGGAAAATTTATTGTTTTCTATAGTTTTAATGCCCCAAAACTCCGTACCAGGTCTCCTCTTCCATACAGGAGTGAAATACAAATGTTTCCAACTGATCCAAGTCAATTTCTAACTCCTAAAAATAGTTTGCAACTATTAAAACCAAGTGACAATCGGCCAATGTGTCATTGACACTATTGGCAACTTGTTACACTATGGAGTTTTTGCATTTTCAAGAGGATGGCGATTAGGTTTGCTTGTCAAATGAGATCAAAACCACCATCCTACTTCCTACAGCATACTAAAACACTAGAACCAATCAAAAGACTCAAAAACCACTCGTTAGGCCTACTAGGCCTAAGTGGTTCAATAGGGGTCCAAGTGGACTAAGACTGAGTGGGGTTTATATGGTCACCCCAGACATCTTGACCACACAAGAGGACCTTCCATCCATGGATAAAGCCTTATTACAATCAAAACCACAACTTTCAAAAAATGCAAACAAAGTGACTTTAGGAACCAAGGTGCTCCTAGGTGCCCTGCATCACAAATGAAGGATTGTATGAGTGCTTAGTAATACCTTTTGGATTGACAAATGCACTAAGAACTTTCATGAGATTGATGAATGAAGTTCTGAAGAAATTGCTGGGTAAGTTTGTTATTTTATATTTGGATGATATTTTGATTTTCAGTAAGACAAAAGAAGAACATTTACAGCACCTTAGACAAGTATTGCAGAGAAGTTTAGAGAAGAGAAATTGTTGATAAACCTTAAGAAGTGTAGTTGCATGAAGGAAGAACTGGTATACTTGGGATTTGTGATTTCTGCAGAAGGATTGAAGATGGACCCTAAGAAAGTGAGCAATTGTTGAATGGCCTACACTAGAGAGCATTGGAGAAGTTAGATCATTTCATGGATTGGCTAGTTTCTACCAGAAGTTCATCAAAAATTTTAGTTCAGTTTGTAACCCTATGACAGAGACAATGAGAGGTGACAGAAAAGATTTCAAGTGGGCATTGAGAGAAGATAAAAGTTTTGAATTATTGAAGCAGAAAGTGACAGAGCAACTTGTTTAAGAATTATCCGACTTCAATAAGGTACTTCAAGTAGATTGTGATGCAAGTGGGAATGCAATAGGGGTGTTAAGTCAAGAAGGTAGACCTATAGTATATTTCAGTGAGAAGTTGAATGATGCAAGGAGAAGATATTCAGTTTATGATCAGGAGTTCTATGCCATAATTCAAGCCTTGAAGAAGTGGAGACATTACTTATTGCCTAAGGATTTTGTGTTGTATATAGACCATCAAGCTTTGCAATATTTGAATAGTCAAGGTAAGTTGAATCAGAGACATATGAGATGGATAGAGCTCGTGCAGAGTTATACATTTGTGTTGAAGCATAGGAGTGGAAAATCAAACAAAGTTTAATATCATGAAGTAGAGTTCAGTGAAAACATTATAGAAGACTTGAAGAAGCAATTACCACAACAAGTATCAGAGCAGATTGAGGACATTTTGGACAGTAGAGTTGGATGCAACACTAGAGGAAGACAATACAAAGAATACCTTGTGAAGTCGAAAGGAAGACCGGAAGAAGATTCATCATAGATTTCTCAAGCTGAGGTAGACCGTCATGGTTTCCCTCTAGCCCCATCAAAGTGAGGGACTCATTTTTCAATAACCCCAGATGTCTGATGCAAGAGAATCCCTGGTTCAAGAGCAATCTTGCATCAACCAAAATTATTTGCATTTCAGTTTGTTTCTTTTCATTTTCCAGTTCAGTTTAGTCAGTAGCAGTTTATGTATTTTGGTCTGCATTCTACCGTAGTTGCATTTCATATCTTGTGGAACTATACTTAGCATCTAGATTCATTCATCTATAGAATATCCAATTTTTAGAGCATTTGGATCAAGTACCAGAAAGTTGTCGCTATCAGAAGATCGACTATTTTCTCAAAGCAGAGCATTTCATGACTATGAAGCTAAAAGACACATTAATCCATGTTTATTGGTTTGTGGTTGACCTTCCTTTAGATCTGTACATCATTCCATTCATTTATGGAGGAATTCTATTCATTTAGGTCTAACCTATCCGTGTACACACATTACAGCTCTTCATTGGAGTTTGTGATCTTCCTTGGCCGACATGGAGGAATCTTATGATCCGAAGATGATATATATTGATGTAATATATGCCTAGGAAAGTAGTTCATCACATTAGAGATAATTGATAGTTTGAATCCTTTGCGAAGGAGCTTCAAAGCTATAGCCTATGCATATTCTGATATTTTGTAATTAGGCCTATGAGCCCTAATTGTAAGCCTGCATGTTGTCAGTCAATTTGTATTTAAATTTTATGATATATTGAATGACTGAATCTACATTTGCTTTATATCTTTGAGTTGTTTCCATTGTGTTTACTCTAGCTACATGGCTTGGATAGTTCTCTTTAAGGACCCTCCTAACCGTAGTTGATCACATTAGAGATAATTGATAGTTTGAATCCTTTGCGAAGGAGCTTCAAAGCTATATCCTATGCATATTCTAATATTTTGTAATCAAGCCTGTGAGCCCTAATTGTAAGCCCGCATGTTTCTGACTGATTTGTATTTGAATTCTAAGATATACTGAATTACTGAATCTATATTTTCTTTATATCTTTGAGTTGTTTCCATTATGTTTACTCTAGGTGCACAACCTAGATAGTTCTCTTTGAGTACCCTCCTAACCGTGACTGCACCATATGAGCATTCCTTTTATTGTTATAGCCATTCTTTATCTGACTTCTACAATCATTAGCCTTTTTACCTAAATTATTGCAAGTGAAACACTGACTAGAGAATGATGGAATATTTTGATTCACTCTGCTCCTACATTGAGTATCCTTATGACCAAATTTATTGCATGTATTACAATAACCATTGAAAGAAGGGTACCTTTGAGCATTTGGTTTCCTGATCGGTGGTCTTCTAGGTCTGTTTCTTTGATTCTAAAACTATTTGCCTTTGCCCTTCATGATCTTAGTATTCTTTTCTTGGTTGGTTCTAGAACTTTCACTTTGCTCAAATCCCAAACCTTCTTTATCATCAGGACTCTTTTGACTAGCAAGTATTCTATCAAATTAAGTAGCACTCACTCTAAATTTTTCTTCCTGAGTCCATGCATGTTTTAGATCAGCTTTTAGATCCACAATTTCTTGTTCAAGCTTTGTGCAGTCTTTAGTTTTGCTTTTCACCAACTAACTTAGGTCTTCTTCTACTTTTACTCTTTTTACAACTTCCACTTTTAGATTACTCAAGGTGTCATTTGCATATGTCAATTGTTCACTCACCTCGTTATATTTTTCTTTCAACTTCTTGATTTGTTTCCTCAATTTTTTGATGCACTCATCTGCTTCCTTGACATTATCTTTCAGATCCCTATTTCTATTTTAGTCTTTTAAAGATCTACAAGTGCAAGCTTGAGTTCTTCTTCATTGACAAGTGTGCATTCTTCTTTAGTTTCAGATGCATCAATTTCTTCAGAAGGAGTAGGTAGTTTTTGCCTACCTTGTGTTTAGTCTCCAAGATCTTCCTCAAGATGTTAGACTTCTTCTGAGGAACCAAGATCTGATACCAATTGTTGAACACCCAAAGTATTGAGAGGGGGGTGAATTAGTACTTTATTAAACTTCTTACTTATTAAATGAGTAATCCATTTACCGCTTACAATAACAAAGAAGATTAAACATAGAAGAAACAACCAGAAACCATCACACATGAACACTAGGATTTTTACATGGAAAACCCAAAACTGGGAAAAACCACGGTGAGTTTTAGCTCACAATATATTATGTAGGAACAATACCGAATTACAATAAAGGCTCACTGCCCAAAAGAAGTGCTCACTGTAAGAAGGCTCACTGCCTAGAGAAAGAAAGAAAGAAGATGGATTGCTCTTTTCCAATTTGAACTACTCTAATTGCATCTACACATGCTTGATTGCAGCTCCAATGAATGCTCAAAACACTGTCTCAAAACTCTTCATCTTGACTGCTCTATTTCATTGCTCTACTTTTACATTAGACAAGATCTCTCTTCTTCTACTCATGTTGCCTACTCTATACTTCACATATTTCACACATTCACATTTGCATCTAATCTCTCAAGCGCTAAATTCAATCCCATATATATATATATATATATATATATCCGCAACAATCAAAATCTTCTTATTAGGTCGGCCTAATAAGGTGTATCGTGTAGTCATACATTATGTACTTTATTGGCCAAATTCATTCTCCAAAATCTATATTGGACCCAAAAAATACTTGAAATACCTTCACACATGTCAGCCTCAACTGTTTCACCACTTAGGATTAAGTTCTAGACAATAGAACTTACCACATATGGATTAAACTTGTCATGTCGGCCTCCAACACAGATTGCCACTAGTTCACTTCCTCTGTCAGATAGTAACTTTCACTACAGACCATAAGATGCTTCCAGAATCATATCAAACACTCTTCACACATCATAGATTATACCTCTATAACCACAATGCAAAATATTCTCTTGTGGTAGAATACAGACCGCAAGAATACATGCCCTATCACAGTCAAAATGCACCATACCAAGTAGCGATACTTCGGCATTCATAATTGACTCTTCGGTGAAGTTCAAAACTAGAAACTCTAGATTTATATACTTCACACATGTGTTTACAACACCTCAAAACTACATAACGAGATGTGACATAGTAGAGGAATGCGGACTAATTTAGTTGAGTGTTCTATTCTGATTTCCTATGTTCTCTACACTACCGAACTTAGACTTTTTGAAGATAGACCTTCGGTACTCATCAAAGACTGAAAACTTGGACAAATGATCATCTAAGGGCTGTGAACAACATTCCTAAACTGCATGATATGATCCTTTACTACAGACCAATACTAGTGTAAACACTGTTTCCTTATTGCTACTTCAATATACTGCCAACACTTGGCCAAAATGGCTAAGTCTTCTTCTCTGGACCAAAAGTATTATTCCAATGTTGTTTCTTTGCATGTTTCCATCAATGAAAACATCTTCAGACATCATATACAAGTTGCCAACAGGTTATTTTTAGTAAGTTGTTTTGCAAAGTTAAAGATGTAACCAAGATGTCGAGGTGGGTTTTGAACACCTCAAACAATAAGCACATGATTAGATTGCGGTTGTGGAACATCGAAATGAAGATGTAAAATAATTTTTTCTTTCGTAGGTTCTTTTTGGGAACCAAAAACATAAATTGTGTTGATTAATCTTTGAAAAAGAGACTTTTTAGGAGTCGTAGATGATGATTTTGTCAAGATGAAGTCATCTAGGACTTCATCCAATATATCAAAATCATCACTAGAAAATAACTCATCATATGCATGGAAGTCTTGAAGAAAGAGATCTAACATAATGGCATCAATCTACTTTTGTCCAAGATTTTGAAGATAGAAGAAAGTAGATATAAGAAGTAGAGGAAAGGTGATGACAAGATGACAAATGCTAATTAAGGGATAGAAGAAAGTGTTGTTTATGTTTTTTTTCTAATCTTAGAGAAGTGTATGTTTAAGTGCTTTTCTTTCTTAAACTAAACACATAAGATAAAATAAAATATGTAAAATAAGTGTCTAATCAATTAATTAACTAATCAAACACACCAATGAAATTAGTAAGTACAAGTGTAAGATATGTCAATTCACCAAAATGTGATATGGGAAAAGAGAGTCTAGACTAATTAATGAACTTAACCTAGATCAATCCTTCTCCAAGTCACATTGGAACACAAATCGATGAAGACCTTAGTGTTTGGTTACATTCCTCAAAGAAGAGCCAACCTGTCCATATTTTGTTCCTTTGTTGTAAAGAGGAAAGATTGAAAACCAAAGAAATTGTTTAGGCTATGCAATGTGTTAACCTAAATGATAAATTAGGTAAATCTTTAGAAGACAGTTACAAAACACATAAATAGGAGCATATTATAGAAGAACAGACATAAGGGAACCTATCATCAAAAGTAGAGGTAGATCTAGGTAGACAATAGCACCTAGCACTAGAGTCCTTAGGGTTTTGCCTAAAATTTTGTCAGACAATGCCTGTACTTGCTATTTCCATCTTTCTGTCACTTTCATTGTTTAAAATTACATGCCACTATCTGCACACATAAAAGGAGGGAAAACGTTATGGCTATATAGGAGTTTGCCTTGGTCAAACCCTCATTTTGATATTCCTACCTCACGAATAGCCAGATCAGTACAGTAAATAGTGTGTGCTCTGAAACTTAAGTGTGTCTAAGATTGTGACGAGCAGTGACAAACAATCAAATGAAACCCTACTCAAGTGTGTTAGGGTGGATTCCTGCATGTATCAAACAAGGTAATGTAATGTCCAACCCAAGAGAGATGTGTTACTCAAGGGAATCAAACTCATATATTACAACTTCACCTGAATGAAGTTGGTTAATCAAAGCTTGAAGGTGAGAAGCAACTGAACTGAAACCATACCAAATCGTGATGAAGTGGTACAAGTTGATCATTAATCAGTGATCCTGACTGTTCTACATCAATCATAGAGCTTCAACCAAAGAGAGAAAGCAAAGAGCATGTAAAGCTTGTTCAAAGACTAGTGTTGTAGCATAGTATTCAAAAACTTGCAATAAATGTCACATCATGTATACTTATTCAGATTGTAAAATTTTGTTCCCCCAACAATGACAAGCCTATTAGGTTAAATAGGGAGCCAAAGGAGGTATTTTCAATTCAAATTTGAAGGCCTACATAATGTTCTCGAGTGTCAAAATCGAGGTTGCATCGTCCAAGACAACAGACACCTTAAGAGCCTCAAACTTTTCTAGAGAGAAAAGGCAGGACCCTAGTGTTGGGCTCTAGTCTCCTAGTAGTATGAGCCCAAAATAGGTTAGATGATTTGGGACTTAACTAGGATCTAAACATTACCTAAGGTTTCATCATGTGGTCATCGGTGAAGTTTTAGGTAATGTGTAATATATCTCTTGAGTTGGAAGGGTAGGTCAAGGCTGGAAGTGGTCCTAAAATGGACTAAGCGAGTGGACACTAAAGTAAGTCCCAAATAGAGCATGAAATTGTTCTTGCACCATCAGGGAGCACAATTTAATATGCTACAATCAGATAAAATATAGATGATAGAATCCACCAAAATAATAAGATCAACACTAGAAAACCTCTATGTGATTGATGTCCTCCAAATAACCTATTTTTGATAAACTCGGAAGTATTTTTGGGACTGCTAAGGAGTTTTCTAGGAATGGTCAAACCCCTACCTTGGTCTTTCAACCTCCACAAGAAATCAAATGATAAAGATGTTAAAAAAAGGTGTGTGCACCTAACCCAAGTGTGTCTAGGAGCTAGGATACAATTACAAAGTGTGGTAGGCAGCTCCCTAGTCTACGAGGAGGACTCTGGGCCTAGATTGTCATCTAGGTAATGATAGATAAAATGAGGATTTTCTTAAATGGTTCTGAAAAAGAGGGTTGATTCACCACTTGTGGAACAAGATTAACCAAGTGATGAGAAGAACAAAACTATCAAGAACACATCACCTTCTATTGGAATGTGATAAAGAGACACCAAAAGTATTCACTACCTTATCCATGTGGATTTGAGTGTTGAAGATGAGAAGGATTTCCAGAAAGCAATTCTCTATTCAACACTTGTTGAATTTAACACCTTCAATGGCAGAGGAAAAATTAGGGGAATCTTTTGGGAGAAGCCTATGCTTCTAAGACAAAATTTTCCCTTGTGATTTCTCTAGATAATTTGCACAATGATCATGAGAAATTACAGGCAACACAAAAGAAGATCACAAGGACATGAGCTAATAAGGCAAGAGAGAATCTATCTACTATGAGGAATCTATATAGGAGAAATCAGAGCTTTAAATCATTAAAACTATAGGCCTATCGTGAGTCTCCAAGAGATCTTCTAGATAATAGTCATGTCTTTTTATTATCCTTATTATGTGGTCAATAATAGGCTAAGGATAACAAGGACACATTCAAGGAAGCATTACAACTATCAAGAGACATTATGAGGTGGTGGCATACATAAGCAACATACATTTTGAGACATTGTATGACACAGGATGCCAATGCATCATGTCGGTGTCTAGAGGGAATTTGCTCCAATTTGACACATGTGCCTATAAAGATGTCAACATTAATGCTCTAACACAATTTTGATGAAAAACTAAGATTGAGGGAAGTAATCTAAGATTAAGTCTAAGTGGTCCTAGGAATGCTATAGGAATTGGCACTAAGGCGGGTGCAAAACATGACATGAAATTGTAGGGTGTGCAATTTTTGATGTTATAGGAAGAAGGGAAGTCTCTTGAATGCTATAAAATGTATTAGATGGTATGGAACATCAAAATACAAGTTTTCGGAGGAAAGAGAAGATTAAAAAAACTTATATTCTACTTGTTATGGCAAAATTAGCAATTGGAGGAAACGGTGAAAAAAATCACTACATCAATTACAAAAGTGTTGGGGTAAATTTGCTAACATCACTTTATGCAAAATGATGGATTCATTGCTCTTAAAAGTGTGCATACAATGATGTTCCAATTCTCCGTTTTTCCTTTCTTGGCACATTTTCTTGGTCTTTTTGACTCCCAGATGCAATGCAATGTTATAAATATACTATATGTAAACATGGAATAATCACCTTTGATGCTTGGGTTGCATGTTCAAGACCTATAGTTGGAGAATTCTTGTGGTATTTCTACAAGTTACATGACATCATAAAAAATACAGGGAAAGGAAGTAATGTAAGAGTATTTAGAGGTTATTTTTTGAGCTACAAATTGAGGTGTTAGAGCTCTATTTGTAATTATATATGGATAGAACCTTTTGTAAATTTATTTAGAGTACTTAAGTGAGTGTTTTCTTACCTTTCAGTTGGATTTTTTTACCTTAAGTGGGTCTCTCTAGAGTATTTTTTTGTCTCTTGACTATTATTGTTTGATCTCTCTAATTTATAGTTCCTTGATCAATGGCTATTTTAATAAGTTCATTTTTGTTTCTCTCCTAAACTAAGATAAAATCCATTAATAAAGAACTATTTGAGGAATATTTTCCTTAGTATACGTATCACTTTTTTCCTAAATGTACTAAAGGAATAGAAAAATTAAAAAAAAAACAAGGGGAGAAAAAGAGAAAGAAAGAAACCTTGGATGAACAAAAATTAAAATGACTACCCAGATAACTTAGCAAATAGGGAAAAACATAGTGAATTAGAAGTTCCTAGTCTCTACTTTCAATGACAATGAAGTGTAATTTACATAATTGGGCAACTGAAATCTCATATAAACATAATATTTTCTACCCAATTTTCTATACAAAGCTCCATCCCTTGTATCACAAAGAAAGAGAAAGAAAACACTACATGTAGCTAAAATGGTTTAGTGGGTATGATTAAATTACATTCAAGAAGCAAAAAAAATGACTTGTAAAAAAGAGATCAACACATTCATTTATGACAAATAGTGAATTCCTTAATGTTAAAATTCCATTAATATTAACAAGAAAATTACAACAACAAACAAAGTTGCATGTCTTTTAGTAGTGTAGAGAGGAAAAAAGGGAATCTATTGGAACTTGAGATTGAACCCAAGGATTTGTTTAGTGGGTATATGTCACCATTTGGATATTTTTAGTTTCTTTAAAAGTGTCCAACTCACCCACATTTGATATATTTTCTTGATCCCAAAATAATATTGCCTCAAGTTAGAAATTATAATTTTGTAAGATGGACAAATTTGTATATAAAAAATTTGAGCCCTAATCTCTCTAGTCTATCAAGAGCTATTTTTATTTACTATCATCACCCCTCATTTAAATTTATATATTAATATAATCTTTATATGTTGGATCACTATAAAAGTTATATATTAACAACAAAAATTAGTCACTAGATTACAAAAAGATTGGTGCAAGGAAAAAATGTTTCCATTCACTCTAAATTTTATTTCCAATATGAAAAAAATATGCTTAGATATTATGCTTATTTGTAAGTGATTCACCAACATTTTTAAAGAACTTTCAGGAGGTCATTTATTAAAGTATACCTTGATTGAAACATTCAACCAACAACCTTGGAAAAACTTCCAACTTCTACTCACCCTATTACATCATCATTTTGTTTATTTAATTATATTGAATATTGGAAGTTGATCCATGATAATTTTCCACCTTTTCCTCCAGACATAGCCCCCAATTGCTTTGATTATATAACATATTTTTCATGCCGTCACACCCACATATGACTCTTCACAACTAACAACCATTCCATGACTTGGTCCATTTAGAATAAGGCAACCTTTGCACATTTTTAATAATTAATTCTTAAATAATTAAATAAACTTCACCATTTCAAAGATTAATTTACAATTTAAAAATGGATCCTTTATGTGGGATAAGGTACACAATAATACTTTCCCTTATCTATAAGAATATCTAATTTCACTACATGGAAGATCAAGGATTTGCATTGCAAGCCCAAAACTAGGTCTTTATTAGCATCAAAACCTAAATATTATTGTATATTTGGATTCACTTTCAAAAAATGACACATCATTTTGATTCTATATGCAAAAGTGATTGCTTTGAGAAGGATTGTCATAAATGGATATTACAAATATGTTGATTACTAATTCACTGGGGCTATTTTGAATTCATCACCTAGGGAAAGAGGTGATATCATAACATGCTAAAAAATGTCTCTTGGCATTCCAATTTCTTCCATTACTTCATTTCTCTCAATATTTTTGGATTCCTTATATAATGTAAGCATATATTAATTCAAATTCCAAAGTCAAATTAAGCATTATTAGGGCATGTGATTAGGATTTGGGATAGTATTGTATGCATTTTCTAAATTCCAAGTTGACTATCGTAAGCAAGTAAGCAAAATAGTTGGGATGGGAGAGTTAATTAGGAGTTCTAGAAGTCTGAATCAAAGCATATTCATGCTCATATGTAATCCGAAGAGGATAGACCCTAGTATTACCATTGGAGTGAAGATTTATGTGAGTAGAAGCTCACAATTGCTGGATTTCTCACTGATGTGTGGGTTTCTCCAAAGTATATATGTGTTTTACATTTAAGGTGATGATTGTTTCTCACATTTGCTGATAAATATTGCTTAGTTCATTTCAATCTTTGTCATTTCCATAAGAAATCTATTTGTTGATAACTAGTGTATGGAATAAACATCCTAGTTTGTAGATAAAGTGGTATGAAAACAAGTCATTTCCTTTGTACAAGTTGTTGTGAGTGTTTTTCAAGTTCATACACATAATGAGATCAAGTGAAGGAGATATTTTTCCTTTACAAAGAGATATTAAAACCTATTGTGAGTTATGAAACATAGCAAGAGAAGGGAAATTTATGGATGCTGAAGCAAGGTTCCTCAAGATGGAAGTTAACATAGAAAATCTTTCTCAATCAATAGATACCATGAAGAGCATAATTAAGACACTCATGGAAAGATTGGACAAATTCAAAGCCTACTCCAATGACAAAGAGGAGTCTTAAAGGGTGAAAAGAGTCTTGCAAAAAATATTTATTTAAAATAAAGGCTAAGATTGAGATTCCATAATTCGAAGGTGATGTGGATGTGGAGAAGCTTGATCATTGGTCGAAAAAATTGGAGGTATACTTCAGCATGCATTTCCTTACTTTAGAACAAAAGATTTCCTTTGCTAGGGTAATATTAGTAAAGCATTATTTGACTTAGTTTGATATTTTTTGTGTTCTATGAAATTAAGAAAACAAGCTTCATTTAGTCCATGGGATCAGTTTAAGCAATTTATTAAGAAATAATTTTATCTTATTTATCATAGAGAGGAAAAATGTATGTTATGTTATTTTTTGAAACAAAAAATGGTCAAATGTATAAGAGTACACTGGTGAGTTTCAAAGAAGAGACATTCAAATGGAGAAAGATGTTCATGTGATGAGATCTTGATGAAGTATATTATAGGCCTTCATAGCCATTTTCATAGTCTCATGTTGCTTTTCAAATTGGTGGACATAGATGGGGCATGTTCTAACACTCATTATATTAAAGTATATAGTCGTCCATCCTCTCCAGGTATAAGTGGAGCTAAACCCAAGACAAGCAAGGTGAATTCCACAAGATCTAAAAATAATTTGTATGTTGTGATTATTATGAAATAAATGGTCATTTGGAATCCTCTTATTGGAAGTTACTATTGTCACATAGATTTGCACCTAGTGTTGAAGGATTTTAGGGCTCCAACAATCTAGTGAAACATTGAGATGACCTTTAGGTGTGGGACCCTGCAAGGAGGTCAAATCTCTAGAGAGAGTTTGGCTCCTTTGTTGAATGAGAGATTAAATGATCCTAAGACTAAACCTAATCTATCCACCATTTATGAAAAGAGGAAGAGGGATGAACTGAAAGTAAAAGGAGGTGATACACCAAGTTTGAATATTGGTAGGCCCTCAAACAACCATGTATGTGCAAAATAACAATAAACAATACACCAGCATACACAAATCATGAACTACTTGCAGAGGTAAGGAAACTAAATGAAACCCAAGAGGGAAGAAGCATCCACAAATGGAGATCAAACAAAAATACATAGAGCAAATAATAACTCATGAAAAGGTAAGAATCTAGTGTTTATTCCCAAAGAGGCACAGTTACAATCAAAAGAGATGGTTTTTTAGACCAAAATGCCAACCTTAATGTATTACAATTCATGCTTTATATAGAATTTGATTACATTGACTTCAATTATGTGTTACAATAAATTCACCCCATGGTGTTAGGAATTGCATGCAAAAGATATCAATTAAATGTAAATAAAGATTAAACAAAGGAATGAAAAATACACAGAAATAATAACAGCGAGTGACAATTTTTAATGTGGTTCACCCACACTCAGGCTACATCCACCAACAAAGAGTCCAATATTATTATCCAGCAAATCAAACTAATTACAACCAGCAATCCTTGCAACTCAATACGATTGCAAATGCTACAATACAATATCCACGGAAACCCTAACCCTTAGTTATTTTTATCAAGACTTATGTCGGTTACAAATAGGGTTTTTTTATGTCAGCCAATAGAAAAAATAACTCCTAACACCTCTATAAAATAATAAAAGTCATTTGAGGTTTTAGGGATGCTTCCCCTTGACCCTTCCCTATATTGCAATAGGGAGCACGATAAGGAACGTACCAGGGGCACTGCCCCTTGACCCGGGCTTGGGGGTACTGCCCCCAAACCCCTGTTAAATAATTTGGGGGGAAACCGTGCTGATAAAAGTGGGGAAAATTTAACCTCCGAGTCTGATTAGGATCCATATAACAACACATGGGTTGTCAAAAGATATCTTTGCTAGAAGGGACATCTACCTACAAGAATTCAATACAAAAAATATCAGGATCTAGAAGCAGATAGAAGATATTTGTGCCATCAATGTGAGCAACCGACTCATCACCTACAACCATAAATAGAATGAAAATATCTGATTTGCGGTAGTTGAGGAGATCAAATCTTCATTGATTCTTGTAATTCATTAAGAAATTCAGCCTTCGGATGTGTCCCATTGACCAAATCTACATATTCGCCTTCAATCGGCAACCTATCTGGATATCTAGATATGCATATCTATATCTGGATCATGAATTCTAGATCATAATTTCAAAGTGTGGATTTTCCTGAAAAGACCCACCAAATGAAAGAGGATTAAATTCTACGCAATTTTGCCTTTTGGATCATGTGGGAATTCCCCAAAATATAGAAGATATTCAAGGTTAAAGTTGTGGTCAATGGACATATGGATATCCATGCATATATCCAGGGTCTATACATTCACAAATATCTTGATGAAATATCCTAACTGAAAACATGAGTCTCAAAATCCCAATATCTGGATGCACCCATCAAATTTACCTCAGCAGCATGGAGAAGCCATCATCCGCATGGATATTCGATGTCAGGATATTAACTTTTAATATGTCATCCCTAAATATCTTGATGATGTCATCGTCATAGAGAACTTCATTAGAGAGGGGATTTGGATGATGTCATCAGGATATGAACATTGGAGGATGATATACCGATCGCAAAAAGTCTTGATGATGTCATTGCCATATGCATTTCTTTGGGGAGGGGACTGGAAGACATCATCAAGATGTTCACTTAAAGATTTGGACATTTGGGAAAGATCTAGACATTAGGAAATATCTGGATGTTAGGAAAAATTTAGATATCTACTAAGGTCTGGACATTCATGAAATATCAGGATCTTAGTTAAGGTCTGGATATTAAGATAATATCTAGATATTAGCTAAGATCTAGATATTAGAAAATACTTGAATATTCAGACAACAGATATCCATACCTAGAAACAACCAAGTATGAAGGTGGAAAACTCTGCAAAGGCAAACATTGAAGACTATAGGTTTTTGGGTTTTTCGTAAGGATTCTCCACATGAGATTTCAAGGACTTTTGCAAGGTAGAACATTGGAATTTAAAGGATTTAAGGGTTATAGAGTTAGATGCCAAGGGATTTCAACAAGATTTTTAAGGTGGGCCATTTGACTCTAGACAGAGGAAAATAGGTCAACATTTTAGCGACCTCTTAGGGATGTTTGCCTGCTAAACAAATAGACCAGTGGCCTAAAGCATCCATTGGGAATGGAGTCCAAAACGGGGGAACTTCAAAAGGTCAAGATAACTAAAACTGTTGATAACTGAGAGGGGGGTGAATCAGTTATCCTAATAATTCAACTTTCTGTGCTTTCTTAACAGTTAATGCAACATCAGATCAAATAAGCAAGCATAATCATGAAATGGAAATAACACCAATACACATGACACAATGATTTTGACGTTGAAACCCTATTAAGGGAAAAAACCATGGGGTGATTAACCCAAGATATTATTCTCTGTTAGAAGAATAGAAGATACAAAATGGCACTTGCCAATTAGGGCTTACTGCCCGAGCACACTACTCACAAGAGGCTCACTGCCTACAAAAGACTTACTGTCTACAAGAAGAAAACTTGAACTGATGAGAAGCATCCACCCATGCTGAAGTTCAGTTCCGGTTAAGCTCAATAGACTGATCTACTGCACTTCATTCTTACTCTCCTTAAGTGTTGTTGTCCTCTTACATTCCAAACCTATTTTTCTACATTTTATACTATTCTTCTACTTTTATTCTCACTTCAATACATACACCACACACCTTCACATCTAAATCCATCTTGTATATATATCCGCACAAGTGATTTCAACACTTTTCTAGTCGGCATCCGGAATAGTCACTATTATCTCAAACTCTAGTCTGTCAGTTGAATCCTTGCATACCAAGTAATGTGGATCAAGAATATGCTTGTAGAAGTCTTCAATCATGTTGGCCAATCATGAATGATATCTCTTCCGGATTTGGGTTTGACACTCTGCCAGTACAGTTCTTCCTCTGTCTACTCTGTCAAACAGGAACCCAACACTCAAGTGCTCATATCTCTTCACCCTTCCATCACCGGAGGCTAAATCCTTGGAATCTATTAGTCAAGGTAGTCCTCTTGACTTCCCCAAATCCGCACTTTATGGAAATACTTCCTCTGAGAGATCCAGACCTGACTGTCGGACCTTGTTGACTGCTCTATTCTTGCTTACCGGATCATAACACTTCTTCAATCTGACTTCTAGTAGAGACTCATCATGTCTTGCGGATGTGTGAGATAACCTTTGTTGCCATCAATGACAACATTCATGAATCCATATAGTGTCTCTTGCCAACAATCTCCCCCTTTGGCATTGATGGCAACACTTAGTGAAAAATGACTAAGTGTCACACTATACTCCCCCTTGGCTGATGCTCTGTCTCTATGTACATTTTTTGGAGCTCTCCCTTAGCTGGATTCCTCATTTTTCACTGCTCATCACTCCCCCTTTGACATCAATGGCAAAGGGTAGGGTCCGCACACCAAAATTTTCAAAAACTAATCTATACTTAGTCGCATAAGTATATCATCTGGTTGTACTCTACATATACTTTAGTATGTCTGCAAAAGTGTTTTTCAATTGTACAACTTTGGTTACCCAACTCAACTTCATCTTGTCCAAAATGGATATGTGACCACTCAACAGGAATGTAAAAGCTTATGCCTTCTTCAGATCTATCAGATCATTTGTCTTGGCTGTGGTTTGAGCATCACTTAGGGCCTCATGCATGGCCTCCAACTTAGGAATGATTATTCTTCTAAGTTCATTTAACCTGCTGATTCTATTTTTCTTTTCTTTCTCTAGCTTCTTAATTTCATCCAAGACTACAATAGTCTGACATTCTTGATTTACTATGGATGAGGTAAGTGGATCAAAATTTTGAGAAAGTTTTGTTAGTTTGATCTCCTGTTCTTTCATTTTCTTCTTAATCTCCATTGTTGCTTTGGACCATGATAGACAAAATTTATATATTTCCCCGCCATCTTTAAGAGCATTTTCTAAGCTCTTTATCCCTATATCCATATTTCTTCTATCATTTGATATTAGACTTAGTACTTCAGAGAATCTTTTATCCAAAAACTCTTTCTAGACCTTTTCCTCAGTTGATTTCTCTAAGGACTCAATGAGTGCTGACTGAACTAACAAGAGACTTAAGATTACCTGATGAGGAAGCTGATGAATCCTTCAGAAAGGATGGCATGATCTTTTCAAGCACACCAGATGCAGCTTCTATTAGCTCACAGTCTTCCATGTGAGACTTTAGGAGTTTTTATTTTGCCTTTGCATTAGCAAATGAAGCTATCTTCATTGTTTGTACCAGGGAAAGAGAATCAAAATCAAATGGTCCTAGTAGAATTTTCGGTTCATCAATTTCCATTGTCTCTTTGTTTAAGAATTCTTTGACAATTTCTGCAGTGTCTCTTGCCGGAGACAGAGTTTTCTTTTCTTCTGCAGTCTTAGAGCTGTCATCTTCTTTTCCCTTCACTTCTTTTTCTTTCTCCTTTATCCTTTCTTCTCCTTTGGATCTGGAGTCAGCAGGGGAAACTGGAGAAGTAATGTTTGTTTGTTCATGGGCCACCTCTTCCGGAGCAGAGGATTCCAAGCCCTTATCTTTACTGGTGTCCATTACTTCTTCTGTCATTGCCTCAGTAGATCCTTCTTCAACACTTGTGGCCGAGGGATCAACACGCAAGTCCTCTATAATAGGAATGTTGAATCTTGAGTATGCATTCTGGAGGATCTCTTCTGTCTCTTTTACTACTTTGTCAGTTTCTCTGAGCATAAGTTGATTCATTCTTTCTTTTCTCTGAAACTCATCTTTGCAGTCTTTGAAGATCATATTCATTTGCTTTGAATCAATTGAAGGATATAGCTGAATGGCTATCTGTTCTCGGATCTCAAGATCTTTTGCCATAGCATTATTCTTTCTTATTTCTAACTCTTTCTCTAGGCTTTTGGGAATAAGAGATATAATTTCAATAAAAGCCTTATTGTAGATGTTCAGATACTTGACTGCTGCATCTTGCAAGATCTTTTGGTCAGCCTCATTATAATAATCATAGAATTCAGTCATTGGTTGAAGGTTTTCATCCACAGTAACTGATTTGATGACATCATCTAATGATAGAGTGGGCTTTCAACAAACTCTTCTGCCATCTCTTCCTTGTCTTCACTAGTAGAGGGTTCACCAGAAACTTTCTTCTTCTTCATCTTCTTGATTTCTTCATCAGATTATGTCTCTTCTTCATCTTTCTGACTGAAATAAGACCTTGTGGCCTTTGTCTTAGTTCTTTTCTCTTATTTACCAGATGATTTTGCTTCCAGTTTTGATGCCTTTGAGGTCTTAGTAGGTGCATATCTCTTAGTGGATCTGGTCTGGGAGGAGGCTTTTATCGGATCACTTTCCTTTTCTGCTTCTTCCTTCTCTTTTTCTGCCCTTTCCATCTTTTCTCTATGTGCATCAAGTGCTTCTTTTGAGATTCCATGCCTCTTGGCAAATTCATCTACCTCTTTTCTCACTTTTCTCTTCATCTCTGATTGTCTAAGTTCCACATGGATTTTTATACTTAATTCTTCAAAGGTTCCAAACCTTTCTACCTTAGGATCCTTTGGTTGACTCAACATGTGTTGAACATGCAACTCTACAATTTTCTCATCTGGACCTCATACCCCATTGGCATGATCCATACTGTTCTTGGTTCTACTACCTCCATTAGGCACTGATCAGTCTCTACCATAAAGCATACTGTGTCTTTGTATTTCTTAACTAGAGATTGGGGAATTCTCTCTCTAGCTTGCATCATGTTCTGGAAGTTTTTGAAGAAACCCCAGAGAGCTATGTTTTGTGCTTTGTCATCACCAAGTCCATGCAAATAGTCCCCGATTTGTATGGCAACCGGTCTGTCACTCTGCCATACCCATCCACTGGATTCGGGTAGCTCATTCATAAAGTAGAAGAATAAGCACAATATTAACCCACCATACTTAAATGAATTCTTTTTATCTTTCTTTATTTTCTACAGATTCTCCAAGAGTTGATTTAGGAGCTGACAAAGGTCATAATCTGAATTCTTTCTTAACATTTCATAAGCAGTGTAGATAGCAATTCCAGGTACTGAATTCTCCCTGCTAGAATGATATATCTTGTATCCGATGATCATGGAGGCAAACTTGATATTTGGATCAGTGATATCTTCTATTGTCATTGCTCTTTTGTCAAACCTAGATCTGGTAGCCTCACTTACAGTCTGATTCTTGACTGGTTTGAGAATAGGTATCCCACTGGATGAGTGCAAACTGGTAACTGCCCTAATGACATCTTTTATGATCTTGAATGGTCCATTCAACCACATGAACTTGTCATGTATTCTGCTCAAGACATACCAGACCCATTCATCCTCAGCAAAGCAGGGGAAATGTATACACTATGCAAAGTGCTTCTCCCGGAGGGCCTTGTATTGGGGTTTGAGCTCAAATGAATCATCTATTAGTTGTTTGTGGTAGATTTCCCTCAATTTAGACTCTCTGAATTCTTCAATGTTTGCATGAATGTAAACCCTAATATCTTTTGTATGCAAGACACCATGCAAAACACTGGAAAATGCTCCTAGGGAATCTACTTCCAAGGATTTGTAGGGGTGTTTCTTGAATTTGGGGTGAGGCCTATCAGTGATCTTCACAATATTCAGAGTAGACATATTTAAAAAGATTTGTAGAGAGATATTTAAGAACGGAAAATACCTTTTGCACCTTTAGGTTTTACGGAGTGAGCCGGATCGATTTCTGGATGAATTGACTTCTGCAAATGAATTTTGACGGGCTTGAGGAAATTTGTTGCAGAGCTCCTCTTTTCTTCTTCTTAAATGCAGAATGAGCAAATGTTTAATAAGAAGAACCCTTATATTACTCCGCAAACCCTAATACCAAGTTGCAATAAATGCTCGACCTAAGTCCTTCCGGTTTGCCTTATTCATATGCCTTGAAGAACCAAATCAATCTTGATCTAAACATCTTGTAGATCTTCCAAATCTTAACCATAGTTTATTTAGATGTTTCTCTTATGAACCATTTAATCCGCAACTCTCCTTGTGCCAGTTCCGACACCAATTGACTGGCTAGGGGAAAATGGTTTTCTTTGTGTCTCCCCCTGAGCCAGAGCTCACTTTTTAATTTCTGGAAGGAATATCAGTACCAAAGTCTGGTGCGGATCCATCTCCTACATTCTCTGTACTTTTCTTCACCCAAATCTTGTTCATCTCACTTTGAACTTCATCCGCATTCACTTTTTGTTTTCCCTTATCTTGATTCTAATTATGATGTACCGGACCTCTTTTGTCCTGATTCTTGCTTCTACAGAATTTTGCAATATGACCAGATCTATTGCAAATTTGGCAAACAACATTTCTTTGCATATTTGATTGATATCCTCTTGATCTGCATTGATTAGCCATATGACCCATTCTATTGCATGCAAAGAATCTACCATGAATGAATTGTTCATTTGCATATTTCTGCATTCATGAGATTTGTGACCATACCTTTTGCAGTTGAAACACTGTTCGGAGAAGGATGTATTAGTCTGATTCATTCTCTTTCTGCACTGATTAGCTTTATGACCAAAGTTATTGCAGTTGTGGCAGTATCCATTGAAGGATGGATATCTTTGAGCATTAGGCTACCTTACCAGAGGTCTTCTAGGCCTATTCCTTGGATTTTCTGATCCAAAATTCTTCTGACCGGATCCAGAGCTTTCACCTTTTTCATACCCCAGGTCACACTTGTTATCTACCCTCTTTTGGCTTTCAAGAAGAACTTCAAGTTGAGCAGAGCTTATCTTGAATTTCTCTTTGTATTCATTTGTTGTTTGAAGATTCCTTTTAAGAGAGACAATTTGATCCTCAAGTTTTTCTTCATTATCTTTAGCATCTTCAAGATCAGATTCAAGATGTCTGATTATTCTATCCATCTTGTGGTAGTCTTCTAATTTTTCCTTGAGAGATTGTCTTAGATCATCTTTAGATTTTCTTCTTTCTTCAATTTCTTGGGTGAACTTCATAACTCCTGATTCCATTTCATGTCTTACCACGATGATTTCTTTTGATAACTTTTCACATAACTTGGTTTTCTCTTTCAGATCTCCATTTGTATCATTGGCTTCACTTTGACTTTCCAATTGCTGAAGTAGCTCCTTTCTCTTTTTCATAGAGAGACTCAGTTTCTCTTTTAGTTCTTTTATGAAATCATCAGCCTGTTTGAGTCTTTCCTTTAATTCATTGACTTCAGAATTTGACTGCTCAAGATCATCAAGGGCAGACTTAAGTTGCTCCCTTATACCATACACATCCATTTGAATTCCTAGATCTTCCTCAAGCTGTTAGGCTCTATTGGGAGGAACTTGGCTCTAATACCAATTGTTGATAACTGAGGGGGGGGTGAATCAGTTATCCTAATAAATCAACTTTTTGTGCTTTCTTAACAATTAATGCAACATTAGATCAAATAAGCAAGCATAATCATGAAATGGAAATAACACCAATACACATGACACAATGATTTTGATGTGGAAACCCTATTAAGGGAAAAAACCACAGGGTGATTAACCCAAGATATTATTCTCTGTTAGAAGAATAGAAGATACAAAATGGCACTTGCCAATTAGGGCTTACTGCCTGAGCACACTGCTCACAAGAGGCTTACTGCCTACAAAAGACTTACTGTCTACAAGAAGAAAACTTGAACTGATGAGAAGCATCCACCCATGCTGAAGTTTAGTTCTGGTTAAGCTCAATAGACTGATCTGTTGCACTTCATTCTTACTCTCCTTAAGTGTTGTTGTCCTCTTACATTCCAAACCTATTTTTCTGCCTTTTATACTATTCTTCTACTTTTATTTGCACTTCAATACATACACCACACACACTTTCACATCTAAATCCATCTTGTATATATATCCACACAAGTGATTTCAACACTTTTCTAGTCGGCATCCGGAATAGTCAATATTATTTCAAACTCTAGTCTGTCAACTAAATCCTTGCATACCAAGTAATGCGGATCAAGAATATGCTTGTAGAAGTCTTCAATCATGTCGGCCAATCATGAATGATACCTCAAGAAACTTAGTCATTAGCAATATCTCTTCCGGATTTGAGTCTGACACTCTGCCGGTATAGTTCTTCCTCTGTCTACTCTGTCAAACAGGAACCCAACACTCAAGTGCTCATATCTCTTCACCCTTCCATCACCAGAGGCTAAATCCTTGGAATCTATTAGTCAAGGTACTCCTCTTGACTTTCCCAAATCCACACTTTATGAAAATGCTTCCTCTGAGAGATCCAGACCTGACTGTCAGACCTTGCTAACTGCTCTGTTCTTGCTTACCAGATCATAACACTTCTTCAATCTGACTTCTGGTAGAGACTCATCATGTCTTGGGGATGTGTGAGATAACCTTTGTTGCCATCAATGACAACATTCATGAATCCATATAGTGTCTCTTGCCAACAAAAACATGCCTCTAAAACACACCAAAAGGAAAAGAGGCCTGCATTCTCCTAATGACAATGTAGCCTATGCAAAAGCACTTAGGGAAAGTAAACCTAAAACTAAAATAAACTTAAACAATATGTACAAAATCTCAGACCCACCTTAATGGTAGGGTTTGAGATGGATCCCATTAACTAAGATCAATAGAACTTCACCATCCAGCCTTGAAAGAATGAAGGTATTTGCTCACTTGTTGCTGATGATGACATTAGGCCCACTCCAGAGTGCATCAAACTTGGTATGACCTCCACATTTGGCTCGGTCAGCATCCCATTTCAAAACCAAATCACTCTCATTGAAGGTTTGATTCTTGGCCTTCTTATCAAAGTACTTCATGGTTTGCTTTTGATGTCCTTCTAAAGTGATCATGGCTGCGTGTCTTTGTTCTTCTAGTTTAGTCAATTTAGCCATTCTAACAGACTTTGGATCTTCTCCTTCCAACACTAATTGTTGAGCCAATTCTAATGTAGGAAGCTCTAAAGATATGGGCAATCTAGCCTCTCTTCCATACACAAGAACAAAAGGAGAGTTCCCAATGGCTCTCTTGTATGTGATACTATCAGCTTAAAGAGCTAATCTGATCTTATTATGCCATTGCCTTTGGTTCATCTCCATGGTCCTCTTCAGAATCCTGATCAGGTTCTTATTGGTGGATTCAGCTAGCCCATTACCTTGGGGGTAATAGTTGGATGAAGTCTTCAAGAATACATTATACTTAAGAGCCCAATCAGCAATTCTAAAACTAGTGAATGCTTTTACATTATCAAAAATAATGGTATGAGGAGCTCCAAACCTTATCATGGTTTCTTCCAAGAAATCCATGATAGATGACTCAGTGGCCTCCTTGAGTGGGACTGCTTCAACCCACCCGGTGAAGTAGTCTATTGTAGTCAAAACCCGCTTGTGACCAGCACTGGAAGTGGGACTTATCATGCCAATAAAATCTAATGCCCACTGTGAAAAGGGTAGATCAACTTGAATAGGATGGAGTGGGAGTGCTACCAATCTTTTCTTTCTAGCAAAGAGAGCACATTCTTTGCATTTCCTTACCCATTCATGGGCATCATGGAATAATGTGGGCCAAAAGTAACTTGTCCTCATTATTTTCATTGTTGTAGCTCTAGCAAAGAAATGGCCACTAGCTAGGCCATCATGAAACTCACTAAGAAGTCTATCAATCTGATCTTGTTCTATGCATCTCAGAAAAACTCCATCCAAGTTTCTCTTGAAGAGAACACCATCCACCAAGGCATAAGGGATAGACTACAGCCTGAAATGCCTTCCTTTGGTTCTGTCCAATCCATAGGGATACTCACTAGTGGATAGGAATTTGGCGATATCTACCATCCAAGAACTCACATCTGATGGCTCAACTGTAGGTTCCCCCTCATTCAAGTGGTAAGATGAATTCACCTCATCTACAGAAGTCTGACCTAATTGTTCACACAATCATCTGCCTCTAATCAGCTTAGTGGCTTTGATAATCACATCATACTCTAGGATCTTAGTAACCCAGCTAGCTCTCTTTTCACTAGTCTCAATCCCCATTATATAATCTGACACTAGGATGAGAAACTAGAACCTTAATATGATTATTTGCCACCATATATCTAAATATCTTTAAATTTGTAACAATGGAAAATACATGTTTATCCATGGGGTTGTATCTGACCTCATAATCTTTCAATGTCTGACTGAAGAATGCCAGAGGCTTCTCCATTCCTTGTTCATTCTGCGGCATCAGGACAACAGAAATATTGTTCTCTCCTTCATGTGCATAAAGAACAAAATCCTTCTCATAATTTGGGTTCATGAGAGTAGGAGCTTAGGTAATCTCTCCCTTGATCTTCTCAAAACCATCATTCCCTTCCTTGGTCCATCCAAAGATTGCATCTTTCTGTCATGTCCCCTTTTTAATAAAATTAAATTGGTGAGATTATTAGTCCATTCCTATTTTCCCATGGACTAATATATTTAATGAGGGAAGATATTTGATTTAATATTCTATTGTGCATCCAGAAATTATGGACATAATATTAATGGAAAACAATAAAATATTAAATATTATCATTTATTTGCACAAGTGGGGGCATGTAATATGGATAAGATATTGTTGTAACAGATATAATCCATTTTTAGAAGATTTTATGATAGTTATGACCAAATTCTATGACAACATCTATGACAGGTTGTCATAGTGGGAGTTATTTTCTATTTTTTGACAACAATCTTTTATGGGCTATTTTGGTCAGCATATTTGGATAGAATTTGTTGGAAATTAAATTACTTTAATTTATTTTCCAAGAGAGGGGCGTTTGGATTTGTGATGCATGACAGGGGTGGACATGTGAATACCTTCCTTATAAACTAACATGTAAATTTAAACTCCTTCACTAATTGACTATCCCAGCCTAGGCCTGAGTTAGGCTTGTAGCCCTGTTTTATGAGTTTTTTGGACATAATTTTGCAAATTTAACCCAAACCCACATGCGACTCACTGTTCTAGATACCCATTTATCTTTTACATGACATATATCCATTTGGGCATATGTTATTTTGGACAAAAACACCAAAAAAATATCGTCCTGTTGTGTTTAGAGGGCTATTAGCCCTATTTTACAAAGGAAGTGTGTGAAATACTTCACCCCAAACTCAAAACCCACTTTTGTAAGCTTCAATACAACTAAAATGTAACACTTTTGTAGGTTTGGGCATTTGTAAACATGGCTTTCATGCCAAACCAATAACCCCCTATGCTACCTAGCTTGTTTTGCCTAATACATGAAGATATTAGGCTTCAAATCTCCTCTTTCCTGAATTTGGAGACCACCCCTGCTCTTGCAATCATGAAAAACATAAAATACAACTGATTTTCTTCCATTCCACTGATTGATAAGAAATTATACTGATGGAATGGCTTAAAAAGCCATGATTCATTCACAAGCTAACCCTAGTTCAGGGTTTAGAGCAGCTTTCAAAAACTCGGTATAAAACTCTTCAAGATTAATGAAAATTTACCCAGTCACTTCCAAAAGATGCCTAAGTCACTCCTCTATTACATGCAGGAGTTGGTTGAACAGTATTAGGTCTTACCTAGCCATACCACGGGCTGGAGCAACATAAAAAATAATAAAAATTAAAAAAACCAAAATTAAAACTATCTTGAATGCCAAAAATCTAAGTGATCTTCCTCATTCAAACTTGTTTTAAGGTAAATACAATGTTTTTCATCATGACTCCTCAATTCCCTGTCGATTGAGGTACTTGCCTTTTCATATTCTTCATAAAAACCAAAATTTCTAAGTTTAAAAGTTTCTATTTCTGACTTCTTGGACAGCTAACACAAAATATCACTAAAATATTCTAAATACATCACATTGGTCTCATTATAGACCTTATTACACAAACTTTGACAACCTATGTACATAGGAAACTCCACAATGACAACTATTTACATTATTTGACTAAGTATAAACAAGGTGCTCCTGCACCATACACCTGGGGTTGAAAGAAATCTCAGGTTCCACCTGAGATTAGTTCTTGGATAGATGTTCCATGCCTTTTGATATTATCCTCAGAAATCCATGTTGCATCTTTTGGAGGTAAACCATTCCATTTGACAAGGTACTTTTTGTAGACCTTATGCCTAGTTCTTTTGACCTCCTTAGTGTCAAGGATTCCTTCAAGCTTTAATGGTTTAGTACGAGGTAGGTCTTTCACCCAATCTTCATCAGCATCAGCACCTGTACCTACATCCACAAGTCCCTTAAAAGGGTATAGGTCAGCCACATTAAATATGGGAGAGATAGCAACTCCAAGAGGGAGTTCTATCTCATATGCATTCTCTCCAAATTTGTGGACCACCTTGTATGGTCCAATCTTTTTCATATGTAGTTTGGTGTATTTGCCCTTGGGTAGCCTCTCTTTCTTCAAATGTGCAAGCACTAGATCCCCTACCTTGAACTGAACATTTCTCCTTTTCACACCAGAATGCTTCTTATACTTTTCCACACTTTTCTTGAGGTTCTCTCTAACTTGTTCATGTATGTCCATGGCATTGGCAAACTCTTCACCCTCTGCACTTCTTTTCTCCAATCCACTCAGATCTCTAAGCTCAAAAACACCTCTTGGCTTTAGCCCATATACCACTTCAAAAGGGCTCTTTCCTATGCTTCTATTTATGGAGTCATTATAAGCATATTCTGCTTGTGGAAGAACAAGATCCCACTGCTGTCCATGTTCCTTTGTAAGACACCTCAACAAGTTCCCAAGTGATCTATTGACAACTTCTGTCTGCCCATCTATTTGTGGATGGTAGGTAGAGTTGAATGTCAAATTTGTACCCAACTTTTTCCACAGGGTCCTCCAAAAGTGTCCTATGAATTTAGAATCTCTATCTGACACAATGGTTAAGGGAAGTACATGAATCCTGATGAAGGGGGTAAATCATAAAACACACAACAACAGAAATTGCACACATAAAATAGAACTTTCTTTATTGATTTGGACAACTTATTACATTACAAAAGCTCAAATACAATTAGAGGAATCAACCCTCCACAGGCTGCAACACATTACAGCTTCCTATTCCTAGACTCTAGAATCATCTACCTTTTGTAACCCCAAATCAGATAGGGTTTCTATTTTCCCACCTATTCTTGACTCTACACTTCCCCCCTTAACTCTACTACTATCCAAGGTTCCCAAAAATGGTTATTAATAGCCTTTTTAGTAGCCAACAACCTAATTTCAAAATTTGCTTCTCCCTCCAAAAATAGGTCAACTTCCGGGAGCCATAACTTTTGATCCAGGTGTCCGATTGACGAACCGTTTTATGTGTCAGAAAGCTCGTGGAGTGCTATACATGCCAAAAACTTGCTCTATCAGTTTTGGCCATTTTTGGGCCCGTACAAGGCCGTTTAGTGCCTCAAACCTGAGTTTGAATAATTTTCAGGTATTTTTTGAGAAACAGAAATATTAATATCTTTCAGCTCACAAATGATATTTGCATGATTCCTTAGCCAAAGGTCTTATTTTTCAGTTATGAAACTTATTGTATAATTTCACTTCATTCCGTGCCCAAATGCAAACTTTCTAAAAATAGCAAGTTGCTATTTTTAGCAATTTGTAAAAACTGAAAGTTCTACATCATTATTCAAGCGATTATGGAACCGGAACCACAAATTTTGAAAAGAAATGGAAAGAACATCAATAATTTTGAAACACCTTTTTTGGGGGTGATGCAAGATTGCCCTTACACCACTGGATGCTCCTGCATCAGACACCCAGGGTAATTTGAGAAGTGACCCTATCACATCTCAGGTGTTTGTGTGAGGAAAACCCAAACGGTCAACCTCTGCCTTAGACAACCAAGAAGAATCTTCAATAGGCCTTCCTTTCCATTTCAATAGATATTCTTCATATTTCTTGTTCTGAGTACTTCTTCCCACATGGCTATCCAAAATCTCTTCTATCTCCTCTATTGAAGTAGATGCCAGAATATTCCACTGTTCTTCTATTGGTCCATCCTCTATTCCACCTTCATGATATTTTGATAAATCTGTAATGTTGAAAATGGGGGAAATTTTGATATCACTCGGCAGCTCCACCTCATATGCATTTCTTGAATCATGTTTCTTCAAAATTTTGCATGGTCCAAATTTCTTCATTTTTAGCTTATTGTATGTTCCAATCGGGAACCTTTCTTTTCTCAAGTGAACCATGACTTCATCTCCTACCTAGAATTCCTTATATCTCCTCTTCTGATCTGTCTTAACCTTGTACTAAATATTCATCTTATTAATGTGCTTTTTCACCTGTTCATGCAAATTCTTCATGTGTTCTACAAAGTCTTTAGCCTCGGTACTTGTCTTTTCTCCTTTGTCCAGATTCCTTAACTCAAGCATTTCTTGAACTATTGCCAGATACAATCTGGAAAGGTGATTTACTAGTACTCCTATTAACAAAAATGTTGTAAGCAAATTATGTCTATGGTAAAATCAAATCCCATCCCTTGGGCTTATCTCCTACTAAGCATCGTAGCAAGTTATCCAAACTCCTATTCACCACTTCCATCTATCCATTAGTCTGTGGATGGTGTGCAAAACTGAACTTCAAATATGTCTTCAACTTCTTCCACAATGTCCACCAAAAATAACCAACAAACTTGGTATCTCAATCTAAAACTATACTCTTTGGTAGACCATGTAATCTCACCACCTCTCTGAAAAATAATTTAGCAATATGGATAGCATCATTAGTCTTCTTGCAAGGAATGAAATGTGCCATCTTCGAGAATCTATCCACCACCACAAAAATAGAATCATGTCCTCTCTGTGTCTTTGGTAAACCAAGAACAAAATCCATACTAATATCATCCCATGGCTTCTCTGGTACAGGTAGTGGCTGATATAGACCTATATTCTGACTTGCTCCTTTCACCATCTGACATACTCTACAACTCTGCACAAATTTCCTCACATCCTGCTGCAACTGTGGCCAATAATAATTTTCACCAACAATAGCAATGGTCTTATCTCAACCAAAGTGTCCAGCCAATCCTCCACTATGCTTCTCCTTAATTAGGTGCTCTCTCATGGAACTCCTCAGAATGCATAATTGGCTTCCTCTAAACAACATGCCATCTTGGATTATGAAATCCAACCATTTTGTCCTGTCCAAAGTAACAGGTTCCAAAAGAGCTTTCCAGACCTCTGCAAAATCTGGATCTTCAGGATACAAACTTTTGAGCTCATCGAACCCAACAACCTCTATCTTCATTTCTATCAACAAATTTTGCCTTATGCTCAAGGCATCTGCAACTCTGTTGGACTTCCCACTCCTATGCTTCAAAACAAAAGTATAGCTCTACAAAAACTCAACCCATTTTAAGTGCCTTTGATTTAACTTTCCTTGACTATTAAGATACTGCAAAGCCTGATGATCAGTATATAAAACAAACTCCTTTGGCAACAAATAATGTCTCCATTTCTTCAAAGCCTAAACTATTGCATAAAACTCCTGATCATAAACATAATACTTTTTCTTGGCATCATTAAGCTTCTCACTAAAATAGGTAATGGGCTTACCTTCTTGGCTCAAAATAGCTCCTATACCACTACCACTAGCATCACAATATACCTGAAATACCTTATTGAAATTTGGAAGTGCCAAAACAGGTTGTTTTATGACTTTCTACTTCAATGTATCAAAGCTCTTGTCTACTCCTTTAGTCCATCTAAACTCTTTTCTATCCCCTCTCATTGTCTTAGTTAGGGGTGCACAAATGCTACTAAAATTCCTAATAAACTTTCTATAAAAACCTACCAAACCATGAAAAGATCTTACCTTGGAAGCACTCCTCGGTATAGTCCATTCAATGATAGCCCTCACCTTCTCTAAGTCCATCTTAAGACCTTCCTCTGAGACAACAAATCCCAGGTATACCAACTCCTTCTTTGCAAAACTACATTTCTTTAGATTAATCAATAACTTCTCCTCCCTCAGCTTCTGTAAAACTCTTCTGATATGCATCAGATGCTCATCCCAAGTCTTACTGAAAATCAAAATATCGTCTAAATAAATAATAACGAAACTTCCCAAAACTTCTTTTAGTACCTCGTTCATGAGCCGCATGAATGTGCTCAGTGCATTGGTTAGCCCAAATGGCATGACTAACCACTCATACAAACCTTCCTTTGTCTTGAAGGCTGTCTTCTACTCATCTCCTTCTCTGATACAGATCTAGTGATACCCACTCTTCAGGTCAATCTTCGTGAAGTACTTAGCTCCACTCAAATAGTCCATTATGTCATCCATTCTAGGCAATGGAAATCTGTACTTGATTGTGATCTTATTGATGGCTTGAGAGTCTGTACACATTCTCCACTCTCCATCTTTATTTGGTGCTAGTACTGTAGGTACCACACATGGACTTAGGCTCTCTCTTATCAATCCCTTCCTCAACAACTCCTGAACTTGTCTATTCAACTCTTCACTCTCTGCTCAAGTCATTCTATGGGCGGCCATATTCAGCAAACTGGCTCCTGGTATCAAATCCATTTGATGACTTATCTTCCTCACTAGTGGTAAACCCTCTGGTACATTATCAGAGATAATGTCCTAAAATTCTTCCAACATATCTGAAACTTCTACTAGTACATCTTCATATTTGTCTTGACTAATCTTAGGAATCAATGCAAAACAATGATGCTCATGCTTCAAACCCTCCAAAAATTTCTACCATCTACCAAGCAAATTCTGGCAGTACTACATACCTTTTATTCTACCTCTTTCAAGGGCTTCAATTTATGATGAACTTCATCTTTTGTTAGGGAATATGTGTTTGCATGGCCATCATGGATAGTGCTCCTATCATACTGCCACGGCCTCCCCAATAGCATATGACATGCATCCATTGGTATGATATCACACAGTACCTCATCATGGTAGTCTCCAATCTTGAACTTCACTAAACACTGCTCATTGACCAAAGCTCTATGGTCCTTCTACAACCATACAATCCGATATGGATGTGGATGCTTTCTTCTTGTCAACTTCAACTTGTCAACCATCTCCTCTGAAACAAGATTATCAGTGCTTCCATTGTCAATAATAATATCACAACACTTACCTTCACATTTGCACCTTGTGTGAAATAAACTCTTCCTCTAATTTGGTTCTTTCTCCTCATTCAACAAGGTTCTTCTAACCACTAGTGTTTCTCCCCTTTTAGCATCTTCAGAACACTTAGACTGTGCATCTTCATCTACATGTGCAACTCGTGCATTACCTTCAGGTCTTCTATTCGTCCTTCCTTGATGTTGCGGACACTCATATGCTCGATGCCCTTCTTCTCCACATTGGAAACAGGTTCCTTTGAAACCTCCTCTTCCAAGTCCTTGCCCAGGTCTGCCTCTTCCTCTTCCTCTTTGCTCACCATTATTCTAGTCACGAGGGCGGTAGGCATTATCTCCTCTCTGAATTTGACTGGTATCAGTTTCTTTAGTTTTCTTTGAATCTTCATTTCACCCCCCATGGGGTCTTCCACCAGTCTTTCCTCCTTGACCTTTTCCCCTTTGCTTGCTGTCAAATCTTTTATTCAGCTTCTCTTCCACCTTCAGGGAAAACTGGTTTGCATCTTCTATGGTGATCATTCTGACTAGGCTTGGCCCCTCTTGAATACTCAGCCTCAACCCATTAATGTAATGTACTACCTTCTCCTTGTTGGGCTCTGCATGACTTGTCCTGATAGTAATTTTATAAAACTCCTGTGTATACTCCTTAACAGACTTGTTGCCTTGCTTCAATCCTTGCAGCTTCTTCAACAACTCCATCTCATAGTCCACAGGAATGAACTGCTTCTTCAGTTTCTCCACCATTCGATCCCATCTGGTGATCTTTCCTTTTCCTCTTCTATTCCTCTCTAACTAGACCTCCTTCCACCAAATATTGGCATGGCCCTTCAATTTTGTTTTTGCAAACTTGACCTGATCTGGGTCTTCCACATCTTCATACTCAAAATACTCCTCCATGTCATTGATCCAATCAATAAGTTGTTCTGGATTCAAATCTCCAGAATATGTAGAAACTTCAATCCTGGGCCTCTTTCCAATATTAGAAATAGCCCTCAACAACCTAACTTCTGCAGGATCTCCTGCAGCTTCTTGTTCTTCCTCAGATAGCTCTTCTTTAGCTTCATCTTTGCTTTCTTCTCTTGTTCTCGGATCAAACCCTCTTCATAGCTCCTCTTGCAATGCATTGATTTGCCTTTGTAGGGCTCTAAAACCCTCTTCCATCAAAGTATTCCTCCCAATATGATTTCTTCATGGATGCATCTTGATCTCCACAGCAAACCCACAACCTCAAGTCCTGGTGCAAACTGGCTCACGAACGGCGATTTGTCTACACACTTAGGAATCCTTACTCTGATACCACTTGATGAAGGGGGTAAATCATAAAACACACAACAATACAAATTGCACATAGAAAATAGAACTTTCTTTATTGATTCGGACAACTTATTACATTATAGAAGCTCAAATACAATTAGAGGAATCAACCCTCCACAAGCTGCAACACATTACAGCTTCCTATTCCCAAACCCTAGAATCATCTCTCTTCTGTAACCCCAAATCAACTAGGATTTCTATTTTCCTACCTATTCTTGACTCTACACTTCCCCCCTTAACTCTACTACTGCCCAGGGTTCCCAAAAATGGTTATTAATTGCCTTTTTAGTGGCTAACAACCTAATTTCAAAATTTGCTTCTCCCTCCAAAAATAGGTCAACTTCTGGGAGCCATAACTTTTGATCCGGGTGTCTGATTGACAAACTGTTTTATGCGTCAAAAAGATCGTGAAGTTCTCTACGCGCCAAGAACCCGCTTTGTTGGTTCTAGCCATTTTCGAGTCCGTACGAGGTTGTTTAGTGCCTCAAACCTAAGTTTGAATAATTTTCAGGCATTTTTCAGGAAACAAAAACTTTAATATCTTTCAACTCGCAAATGATCTTTGCATGATTCCTTCGCCAAAGGTCTTATTTTTCAATTATGAAACTTCCTGTAAAATTTCACTTCATTCCATGCCCAAATGCAAACTTACTAAAAATAGCAGGTTGCTATTTTTAGCAGTTTAGAAAAACTGAAAGTTCTACATCATTATTCAAGTGATTATGGAACCAGAACCATAGATTTTGAAAATAAATGGAAAGAACATCAACAATTTTGAAACACATCTTTTTTTGGGTGATGTCAGATTGCCCTTACACCACTGGATGCTCCTACATCAAATCCTTACAATCTCTTTAAAAAAGAGTCCAGCAATATGAGATGCATCATTTGTTGTTCTACAAGGGATAAAGTGAGCCATTTTGCTAAATCTATCCACAACAACATAAACACTATCATACACTCTTTGAGTCTTGAGTAGACCCATTACAAAGTCCATGTTGATTGACTCCCATGGGCGGTTAGGTACTGGTAAAGGTTGATAAAGTTCTGCATTAGAACTTGAACCTTTGGCTCTTTGGCACACCACACAACTCTCTACAAACTTCTTGACATCTACATGCATCCTTGGCCAATGATAGAATCTCTTGACCTTCTCCAAGGTCTTATCACACCCAAAGTGACCACCTAAACTACCACAATGCTTCTCCCTTATCAAATTTGTTCTCATAGAGCACTTAGGCACACATAACTAAGCACCCTTGAACAATAAACTATCTTTCAACACAAAATCAGAATACTCATTGTGGAAGGCATCTTGAGACTGATTACAAACAGCAAATGCATCTTTGAAATCGTCATCTTCTTTATACACACCTCTCAATGCATCTACCCCTACACTTTGGAGTTGGATCTCTTGCACCATCATGGCTCTCCTACTTAGAGCATCAGCAACCTTGTTAGCTTGACTCTTCTTATGCTTGATGGTGAAGGTGTAGGACTGCAAATACTCTACCCACTTCATGTGTCTATGACTCAACTTGTCTTGACTATTTAAGAAACTTAGAGCATGGTTATCGGTGAAGACAATGAACTCCTTTGGTAAAAGATAATACCTCCACTTCCTTAGTGACTGCACCAATGCATACAGCTCTAAATCATATGAGTAATACCTTCTTTTTTCATCATTTAGCCTTTCACTAAAGAAAGCCATTGGTCTGCCCTCTTGGCTTAGGACTGCCCCAACTGCAGAACCACTAGTATCACATTCTATAGTGAAAATCTTATTGAAATTAGGGAGAGCAAGAATGGGTTGCTGAGCCACTCTATTCTTCAAGTATTTGAAACTTTCTTCTACCTCATTAGTCCATTGAAACTTCTTCCTTTTGTCTCCCTTAATTGTGTCAAGGATAAGTGAACATATACGACTGAAGTTCTTTATAAATTCTCTATAAAAGTTAGCAAGCCCATGAAAACTTCTCACCTCTCCTACTAATTTTGGAGTTGGCCAGCTAAGAATGGCTTCAACCTTAGAGCGATCCATCTTCAATGATCCTTTGGAGATGACAAAACCAAGATATACTAACTCCTCTTTCATAAACTCACACTTTTTGAGGCTTATCATCAGCTTCTCTTCATGTAGCCTTTTCAAAACCATGTCAAGGTGTTGCAAATGTTCTTCCCTTGTTTTGTTAAACACCAATATGTCATCTAAATACACTACAAAAAGTTTCCCAATGAAAGGCTTCAACACTTCATTCATTAGCCTCATAAATGTACTTGGGGCATTTGAGTGGCCAAATGGCATCACCATCCACTCATAGAGTCCTTCATTGGTTTTAAATGTTGTTTTCTACTCATCTCCTTCCCTTATCCTAATATGATGATACCCACTTTTCAAGTCAATCTCTAAGAAAAGCCATTCACCACTTAGACAATCCATTAGATCCTCCATCCTAGGTATGGGAAACCTATATTTGATTGTGATTTTGTTTATGGCTCTTCAATCAGTGCACATCCTCCATTGTCCATCCTTTTTGGGTGCTAAAATAGTAGGGACAGCACAAGGACTCAAGCTTTCCCTCACTAAACCTTTGTGTAACAATTCTTGAACTTGTTTCTTTATCTCCTCATTCTGATTTGGAGTCATTTTATAGGTAGCCTTATTGGGTAAACTTGCACCAGGTATGAAGTCAATGTGGTGACTTACATCTCTCATGGGTGGTAAGGAGCTTGGTAGATCATCAACCACTATGTCTTGATACTTCTCCAACAAGGTTTGCACTTCTTTAGGCACATCCTCTCAGTTTACTGTTGTCATAGAAGGTTTGATCAGGACTGCATATTCTTTTCCTCCCTCTTCATTCAAGATTTTTATAAACTCCTTTTCCCTCACTACCATAACACTAGACCCAACATGCTTATCAATTCCTTCATCTTGAATATGTGTCAAGGTAAATGAGGTGTCATCCTTATCTATCAAATATACATTCTTGTAGCCATCATGCTTGGCCTTTCTATCATATTGCCAGGGTCTACCTAGCAGCGAGTGACAAACATCGATGGGAATGATGTCACAAAGGATTCTATCCTTATACCCCCCAATGTTGAACTCTACCCATGCTTGTTCATCTATCAACACTTGTTGTCCCTTATTTAGCCATGATACTTTGTAAGGTGTGGGATGGGGAAGTCTTTTCAAATTCAATTTCTCTACCATTTCCAATGAAACTAAATTGTTAGTAGAACTTGAATCCACAACTACCTTGCATACCCCTCCATTTGATTTGCATGTAGTCCTGAACAATGTCTTTCTTTGTGGAGGCTCCTTGGTTGTAGGCACTTTTATTAGAGTTCTTCTCATCATCAAAGTCTCACCTATCTTAGGTGCAACATGTTGAGATGGTGCATTGACACTTTCACTATCCTCTTCATGCACAAGTTGTGTTCTAAGTTCCCCTCCATGTGAACTTGAAGCTTGTTTGTCAGGGCACTTCCATGCAAGATGACCAAATTGGTTGCAGCTATAACATCTTCTTGAGAAAGAATTTGAACCTCTACCTGATCCACCAAACATTCCCCTGCCATTTGGTCTCCTGCCCCTAAAATTGCCTCTTGACTCGCCACTTTGCTCTTGTTGGTTTCCTTGTTCTCTTTGATGCTTTTGGGACTGTCCCCTTGCACAAAAATTGCCTCTACCTCTGAAGTTTTTACCTCTACCCCTTGACTGCTTCTCTTGTCTCCTTTTGATCTTCTCCTCAGCTTTTATTGCCAATTGGAAACACTCCTCAACTATCCTAGGAGTATTGAGGTTGATTTCATCTTGGATGTTCAGTCTTAGGCCATTCAAGTACCTAGCCACTTTTTCTTTTTCATTCTCAATGTGCCATGTCCTTATGGTCATTTTGTGGAATTCCTCAATGTAGGCCATCACATCTAACTCCTTTTGCTTGAGGTTTTGTAGCTTCTTGAAATTATGGATTTCATAGTCTGCAGGCAAGAATTGACTCTTCACCTTTGCCACCATTCTATCCCATGCATGAATCTTTGCTTTGCCTTTCCTCACTCTTTCTTCTTGGGTGTAGTTCCACCATGTGAGAACAAGTCCTTTTAGTTTGGTTTTTGCAAACTTCACCTTTTGATTCTCAACCACATCCTTATATTCAAAATAGTTGTCTAAGGCATCAATCCATCTCAATACCTCCTCACTGTCTAATTTTCCACTATACATAGGCAACTCCATCTTGACTTTAAGAGCATCACCCTTGACTTCCTTGAGCATTCTAACCACCTTCATATCATCTGAGTCCAACTCTTCATCTCCATCTTGGACTCCTCCCTGAGGGTCTCCACTTTCACCCTCATCCTCTTGGTCACTCTCATCAACAGTGGCCTTACCTCTTATTTGGTTAGTCTCTAATGCTGTAAGTCTAGTCAAAACTACTTCTTGTGACTCCTTGATTGTCTTCAACTCCTTTGCTAAGATTGCACTACCTTTAAGAGGTATTTTGTCTTCTCAGATTGCAACATTCTCTATTCAATCTGTCACTTTCCTTTACTCACCTTTCAACAAAAACTCCCAATACTCAATCAGAACCTACCAATACTCAATCAGAACCTAAGCTCTGTTACCATTTGATGCATGATAGGGGTGGACATGTGAATACCTTCCTTATAAACTAACATGCAAATTTAAACTCCTTCACTAATTGACTGTCCCAGCCTAGGCCTGAGTTAGGCTTGTAGCCCTGTTTTATGATTTTTTGGACATAACTTTGCAAATTTAACCCAAACCCACATGAGACTCACTATTCTAGATACCCATTTAGCTTTTACATGACATATCTCCATTTGGGCATATGTTATTTTGGATAAAAACACCAAAAAATGACTATCCTACTATGTTTAGAGGGTTATTAGCCCTGTTTTACAAAGGAAGTGTGTGAAATACTTCACCCCAAACTCAAAACCCACTTTTGTAAGCTTCAACACACCTAAAATGTAACAGTTTTGTAGGTTTGGGCATTTGCAAACATGGGTTTCATGCCAAACCAACAACCCCCTATGCTACCTAGCTTGTTTTGCCTAATACATGAAGATATTAGGCTTCAAATCTCCTCTTTCCTAAATTTGGAGACCACCCCTACTCCTGCAATCATGAAAAACATAAAATACAGCTGATTTTCTTCCATTCCACTGATTGATAAGAAATTATACCGATGGAATGGCTTAAAAAGCCATGATTCCTTCACAAGCTAACCCTAGTTCAGGGTTTAGAGCAGTTTTTAGAAACTCAATATAAAACTCTTCAAGATTAATGAAAATTTACCTAATCAGTTCCAAAAGATGCCTAAGTCACTCCTCTATTACATGCATGAGTTGGTTGTACAATATCAGGCCGTACCTAGCCGTACCACGAGCTGGACAAGCATAAAAAGCAATAAAAATTAGAAAAATCAGAATTAAAACTATCTTGAACGCCAAAAATCTCTGTGATCTGCCTCATTCAAACTTGTTTTAAGGTAAATACAATGTTTTTCCTCATGACTCCTCAATTCCCTATCGATTGAGGTACTTCCCTTTTCATATTCTTCATAAAACCAAAATTTCCAAGTTTAAAAGTTTCTATTTCTAACTTCTTGGACAACTAACACAAAATATCACTAAAATCTTCTAAATACATCACATTGGTCTCATTATAGACTTTATTACACAAACTTTGACAACCTATGTATATGGGAAAGTCCACAATGACAAGTATTTACATTATTTGACTAAGTATAAACAAGGTGCTCCTGCACCAATTTGGAGATATTATAAATATGCCAGTATTTTCTTTCAGGAGGACTTTTTGATCAATTTTTCCAACCCAATTTTATGAATTTGAAAACTTGTGCTTGGATTTTCTTCGGTGGATGAAAACCAGTTAGATCTAGAGGCTTGTGGAAGAAAACCCATCAGTCTCAAGTGATTATAGGACAAAAACCCTGTGGTTACAGAGAGTAATTACATCCAGGGATTGCATTGGGCTTCAAAGGATTGTGCAGTTTTGGCAGTTTTACAGTATTATGTTTGCAAGTTGTTCTGTTGTAGTTTTAATGATTTCTAGTGTGTTGTGTAGTGTTTCTATTATGTTGTGAAGTGTGTTTCTTTTTCATGGTCATTTGGAATACATTCCAAGCATCCAAGAGCTATTCTTGTCAGTGGGGTTTGATTTGGTGATGTATTTGGCAATTTTCAGCAATGTAATTTGCAAAATTTTTGTAGTTTGCAGTGGATTTTGGGAGATTTCTATTGCAGGTGTTTTTTTTGTTGTAATTAGTGTTTTAGACCTGATCATATGCTATTTACATCAGAAAATCCAATAAAAATTAGTTTGTGGTGTTTCCAGCATATTTGGTGTAATCTCTTGTTTATCTAGTTAGCTAGTCTTGATAATTTTGTTGCAATTTTTAGTGGAGCTTATCAAAATTTATTTTCAGATCTGATTTCATGTTAAAGTATCTGTTTGGTTCATTATAGTGGTATTGGAGCCTAGATCTTGCCAGCGTGTAGGGTACTAAGTTGTTGATCATGAGAGGGTTCTTCAAATCACTTTTCAGGAGTTTGGAAAATGATGTTTTAGTTTCCAAAATATTAGTATGGTTTGATGAATATTATATGAAATGTATAATTTCAAAGGCAGCCCTCACTTTTTATGAATATGCAAAACTCACCGAGAAAGATTTGCCTAAAGACGGATTGGTTCCCATAACTTTTGAAGAGTACCTTTCAGAGGGAAAATTTGAAGTATCATTTGAAGATTATTTCATGAGAAGAAGAAAGGAAGAAGTTAAGATGGAAAAGGCTATAAATTCCACAAATCAAGAAGATTCTAAGGAGCATGATACAAAGGAAGGTTCAACAGTTACAGTAGTAGAGCTAGAAGGACCAAAAAATAAGACCATAGACCCAAAAATGGTGATGGTGGAGCATAAAGAAAAATCAGATTTGCAAGAAATTGAAAGGAAGAAAAACTTGGAGAAATCCACCATACAATTTGAAGGTAAAAATTGTTTGGAAATAGAAGATATTTATTTTACTTCTAATGATTGTACATGTCAAGAAAATATTGATGAAGTTGAGGAGGAAAAGAGATATCTTGTTAGTTGTGAAGAGCCCAAGATGGAGGGACATACACCAATTCATGCACTATCTTCCGAGCTTCCACATGGTGAGCCATTGTTTGATTTGCAAAGTAGCATTGTGGATGGGTATGCATTTGAGAAGAATATTTTAGTTAGTCCTAATTCAAGGGTTTTGAGTCACAAAAATGGGTTTGTTGAGGATATCTCAATGAACTCTCTTTCAGCAAATGAGGATGAACATTTTATTTGCAGCCCAAGGTATGAAAATATTTCAGATTTGTCTCCTATCTCACTACAAAATTCTTGTCATCATGAAAAGAATGCTAAAAAGGGTGATAGAGTGAGTGATACAACTTGTAGTATAGGACATGAGGACTCTTTGAGTAAAGTTCAAAATTGTGTTTTCATATGGGATCCAAATAATCTCTTGAGGATTAAAGTAGTTAGAGGCACTATTGAGTTCTCCATCTCTTTTATTTGGATTGAAAGGAAGTTTATTAGGATTCATATAGGGTTTGTTGTTCTTTCTAACCACATTATGAAGGATCAATGTTCATATTTTATGGATCACTTGTGCAATCCAAGTACCACACTTGAATAAAATATTATGGGTAATGGTCAAATGGAGATAGGCACAATGAGATGCTTATCATGGGAATGTGGTAAGGAAATAAGGTGTCAATTTGATGTTGTCAACTTTATTACTAAGCATGGCATGATACTTTTAGGATCAAGCTTCATATAGGTTTTCTATCATTGGATGTATGGAGGAGTTTACAAGAAAGATAAGACTCTAAAAGATGGCCTCATTGTTCCTAGCATCAAGAAGGTTGCAAATTTATCATACTCAGATCATATCAATGGAACTTCAAACATGAAGGAGAACAGAATGCAAGAAGTATTTGATGAGCCAATGAAGGTAACGAACTCATATCTTATTTTTTCATTTTAGATTTCTCATATCCATTTGTGGAAGAATATGATGTTTCAGGGGAAGGTGATTGGGCTTCCTTAATGCAAAGGTGGGGCTCCATTCAAATATAGAACATGAAGTTGACAGTTGTAGGAAATGGGTTTTCTATTTATTGTAGAAGATTCCAGTATGTTTTAGAGTTTTCTATGGGTTGCATTAAGTATTTGTGCTTAACACTTGCTGTACTATGTGTTTATGAGGAGTTCCAAGATGACCCTATTAAAGAATATGCACATGAAATGGACATCTTTCTAGATATAGATGTCAAATTTCAGCTTGCCAAAATTTTCAAATCAGCAACCTATGTAGGAAATATAAATTTGATCATACATGAGCATGAGGCAAATAATGTGAAGGATCACATGGTTCTATGGTTATAGCCTAAGAGTCAAATGCAAGGATCCATAGGATGTCACTTCCAATATGACTATGGTAATGGAGAAATCTTAAGTTCTGGTAAGAAACACAATCTACTTTATGTTATTCAATTGCTTCCAAATCCATAAAGAATGGTGTTTAGTAATATGTTCCCAAGATCACCATTAGATAGAATATTCCAACATGTCATAGAGTTGGAAACTAATTCACATTAGAAAAAATTTGAGGAAGAATGATGTCACATACTTGGGCCAAGTCACTAGTGTTCATGGCATACAGGAGGATAGAAGACAAGAAGCTTTGGAAGGGATTGAAAAGGTAAATAGTTCTCTACATGAAGCTAATATTTCATATTTCTCACATGGATCTACTATAGTCTGTGGTGCTACAGGAAAGAGAATTATTTGGTTTTCATTACAAATCTTGGAAATCAATAAACTTGACAACATGAAGTTCACAGTTTCAGAGGAAAGCCTTGCAAGGTGTGATAAGATTTTTAAAATCAGTCTTTCTTTGAAAATATTCAAATTCTAGTTTGCTCATGATAGCCATGTGATGGATTACATTGAATGGAGAATCTATTGGGTTTGGTACTATGGGAGTTTGGGGCCACAAAGAGGGGTATTTCAAGTGATGTGGGTAGATAACCTTTTTAGGATGTTTGCTTCTTGGTATCTCCTTACCATCCATGAAGGTAATTTTTTTTCCCTCATGTTAGATTTTATTGATGATGCATTTGTCTCTAACATTTTAAATGGGTTTGTGAAGAAATTCAAGTATATGTCAATGCATGATTTTAGGGAATACAACATCTTCAAATAGAATAAGTTGCTAATTTTCTTTGTGAAGCTCAAAGTGCCATGGAATGAATGTTGCTTCTATATGATCACTCCATTACTATATTTTGGATCTTATAGACCAATACAAGAGGCTGAAAATGACTACTCACAAGATGAGGTAATGAATGGGTCTATTGTTATGCATTTCCATGATATGTATCTTAGTGTTGAATGGGTGAATAGAAGATATTTTTGCAAAATATGTAATGGCTGTGGTAGAGGATGTAATGGCTGTTATAACAGTCCTAATAGCAGAAAAAATCAGATGCATAACATCACCAAATGTATCAGAAGTCTCAGGTACAAGTTGCCCAATGACAGTGCTTTCCTAGCTAGAGATCCAAGACACATTTGACTTGTTGTGGAAGATTGTCTTGTAAGTTTCTCAAGGTGGAAACTATCAAGCACATCAGTAAGTCACCTAATATAATAGAGGATTCAATAAACTTATTTTCTAATTTCATTTTGAAATTACCTTTGGGTGATCAATTTGTGCTAGTTGGACTTAGGAAGTGCATAGATTACCACCAGAAGGGCTTGTGGTTTGCAAAATCAACATCTAGAATTTGGTGGAATTTGGTATGATGGCATATGATAAAATTTCCTATTATTCATATGTTCCATTACTGTTCCAAATCAGATCCTAAATCTGCATCAAGCATCTTTCAAATAGAGGCAAAGTTTGTAGCAGTTTGTGATATATCCTACAGGGAGTGTCTCCACAAATTCAAGGTAGAAAAGGTATTGGTTTCCAAGATTGGTATCAACTATTATAAAGGAAGTGTTTTCTGTTGTAACCATTATTTAGGCTGCATAAATCAGATTTATATTTTTGATAATGGTTGCAAGAGCTTTTGGTTTATTTTTCTTGGTGACATTGCATATACATAGCTAGAAAGGCAAGTTGTGAAAGGAAGGCTATTGATGGAAAATAAATGGAGACATACTACATATCAATTGATAGCATGGATAAGTTGTTTATACCTTGGTAATTGCTGCATCAGTGTCACTCAACTCAAGTTCACTACTCTGAGATTTTCCAGGATGCTAGGATGGAAGATGGACAAAACTGCATTTGGTGAGTTTACCAAATCTTTGTGGGAGGACGTAGTTTAGTTTGAGTATTGGAAAGAATGCACCAAAGTATTGCACATCCAAGAGATTAGATTATATGGATATTCTTGTTGGGTATATGGTTTTAGTACAAATTAATTTGAGTCTTCAGGTTTTCACAGTGTTCTATGGCAGGAAAATTTACAACATCTCATAGGTACAGGATCAAGGCTTTCTGTGTAGTATAACATAATTATGAAGCATCATGGTTTTAATTTCTTGAGGACAAGCAATTTTGAGGGGGGAGATTTGTCATGTCCCCTTTATAGTAAAATTAAATTGGTGAGATTATTAGTCCATTCCTATTTTCCCATGGACTAATATATTTAATGAGGGAATATATTTGATTTAATATTTTATTGTGCATCCAGAAATTATGGACATAATATTAATGGAAAACAATAAAATATTAAATATTATCATTTATTTACACAAGTGGGGGCATGGAATATCGATAATATATTTTTGTAATAGTCATAATCCATTTTTAGAAGAGTTTATGATAGTTATGATAAGATTCTATGATAGCATCTATGACAGGTTGTCATAGTGTGAGTTATTTTCTATTTTTCGACAAGAATCTTGCATGGGCTATTTTGGTGAGCATATTTAGAGGGAATTTGTTGAAAATTAAATTAATTTAATTTATTTTCCAAGAGAGGGGCATTTGGATTTGGAGATATTATAAATATGCAAGTATTTTCTTTTAGGAGGACCTTTTGATCATTTTTACAACCAAATTTTATGAATTTGAGCACTTGTGCTTGGATTTTCTTCAGTGGATGAAAAACTATTGGAGTTGGAGGTTTGTGGATGAAAACCCTTTAGTCTAAAGTGATCATAGGATGAAAACCCTTTGGTTACAGATAGTAATTCCATCCAGGGATTGCATTGGGCTTCAAAGGATTTTGCAGTTTCAGAGTTTTGCAGTATTGTGTTTGCAAGTTGTTCTGTTGCAGTTTTAATGATTTCCAGTGTGTTGTGCAATGTTGCTGTTCTATTGTGAAGTGTGTTGCTTTTTCATGGTTCTTTCGAGGTCTATGGAGATTCCATCCTTAGACACTATATGGACCAAAAGATTACCTTGAGAAATAGAAAAGATACATTTCTTGGGGTTTAGAGATACCCCAAACTCTTTGCACCTCTAGAAAACTTTCTCCAGGTGCACCATGTGATTTTCTCCCTTCTTGGAGAAGACTATGATATCATCCAGATAAATCAGGATGAATTTGTTTACGAATCCTTTAAAGGCAATATCCATTTCCCTCTAAAATGTGGCACTAGCATTAGACAAACCAAATGGCATCTTTGCATATGCCATGGTTCCCCATTTGGTTATGAATGTTATTTTGAATCTGTCTTCTTCTCTAAAAAAAATTTGATTATAGCCAGAGAAGCCATCTAATAGTGGGAACCTCTCTGCCCTTGCAACAACTCGTAAAATTTGATCCATAGAGGGCAGAGGGTGATGATCCTTCAAAGAAGCCCAATTCAGGTCTCTAAAGTCTACACAGAGCCTCATCTCTCTATTTTTCTTCCTCACATGCACTAGATTAGCAACCTAAGTGGAATACTTAATAGGGAAGATAATCCTTGCTTCTATTAGCTTAGTTAGCTCTTTCCTCATGAGTGGTTCAATCTTTGGGTTTATGGGATGCTACTTCTGATGAACAGGCTTGTGATTCAGATCTAGGTTGATAGCATGTTGTGCAACATCTGAGTTGAAGCCTTTCACATCCTCATACATCCATGCTAGGACGTCACTTTATTTCTTGGCAAGTTTTATAAATTTTTGTTATTTTGCATCGCCACAAACCTTTCCTAGCAGTAACTCTTTATCTTGGGCAACGGTTACCTTCTGGTAATCTTCTTTCTTGAAGGTCATGTTTCTTCTTTCACCCCTGAATTCATCATCACAGCTGAAGATAGCCTCAAGGGTGACTAAACCTTTGGGTAGCTTATTTGATTTAAGTTGGATGATCTGATCACCATAGCTCTCTTGCAACCTAGGTTGCACTATGGAGGAAAACTCTACTTCATTCTAAATGAATCTTGCAATCTGCTCATTGCTATCAAAGATTTGCCAATGAATGTCATTATCAGGAACTGAGGCCTAATTACCATTTTCACATGCTGATCAAGACCTTGAAAAAAATATGTAGGTGGAGAAAATTGAGCCCCCACTGTTACCAATTGATCAACCTCTAAATTTAATTTCCTTGGGATTACCTATAGGTTGAGAGCATCAAAACTCTCAAACATGTCCCAAACTCTATGTCTATAAGATCTCAAAAGTTGGTTTCTTGTGGCACATCTCTCTCTAACCTGGTTGACCACCAATTTAGTATCCCCAAAGATCTCTAGATGCTTGATTTTATTCTTTTCTGCTAATAGCAAGCCATGGACCAATGCCTCATACTCTGCTACATTATTGGTGCAAGAAAAATGTAATCTATGAGCAAAATGCAACTTCTTACTAGTCGAAGAGACTAGTTAAACCCCTGTACCAACTCCATTTCTGCTCTTTGCACCATCAAAAAACATCCTCCATTGGCCATTGGAGTCACTATTTGGCTTAAGTATGGATGGGACTGAAGAATCCCTTTCATGGATCATGTAGTTACCCAAGTTAGTTACCTCAGTGGTGTCATAAGGATCAAAATTAAAATGATCCCTTTCCCATTCATCAAGAAATAGATCAAGGATTGGAAGAAGTGAAGGTTCTACCTCCATAGGCTCTACTTCATGCACTTCCTCATCCTGGATCATAAAATGTGGATTCACCAAGCTGTGGTCATAGTTTTCCACATGATAATTCAAAATTGGTTCAGCCTTGATGGTGAACCTTGTGCCATATCTAGTCCTCAGAAACATATGAGACCAGTCATAAGAAAGGTAGCCACCTACCTTGGCTATGAAATCCCTTGACAAACATATAGCAAAGAAGGGAGGAAGATTAATGACTGAAATGTTTTGTTTGAATGTTAGGTTTGGAGATGTATGTAGAGTCAAGCCTAGTCACTGGATCACTCCTATAGTGTTTATAGAGGTGCCATCCAGCTGTAATATTCATGATGAAATAGGGCTATATTTGATGCCTAATGCATCTACTATCTTCTTGGGCATGACTGAAACACTAGCCCCTAATGGAAATAATACAATTGTGCACTAAAAACTTGCCAATGACCAAAGACATGTAGAAAGGAGATGGTTTCTTAACTGCACTTACTTGTCCCTCACTTGGCTGTACAAGACTGACAGGGCTCCTTTCTTCTATTTTGTTGATGAGTCTGATGGCAAGTGGCTCAAAGCTTCCTGTAACAGATCCCTTTGGGAAGGAATTGACATCACCTCCCACATAGAGACATTTATATTTATTTTCTTCATCTATTCCACAATTTTTAATGGAATAGTGGCTATCTTATACATTGAAGGAACCCACATTCCCTTCTTAGATTGATCTATAGGTTGTTCAGGCACTTTTAAACCTGATGGAATTTCTTTTGTAGTAGCAGATTTACTGCTCTGTACTAGAATTGTGGCACTGGCAACTTTTGCCTTTGGGATAGGCTCCTTTTGTAATACAATAGGCATAGGGCTAGCCTCCAACTACCTCTTTTTTGATCTGATATTGTCTGCAATGGACATAACAACACTGTCCATGGGCTAGTTGACAACACAAAAATCCTCTGAAGTCTATAGCATCATGTTGGCATCAGAAGTAGCCTCATTTGATACTTCAAAATTGCTACTGGCTACCTCTGATAATGATGCTTGCTGGGTATGAAAGTTCTGCATCATTAAAGCCCTTTCTTGTGCTCTGAAAGTACAAGTGGACTGATTATGGGGTTGGTTGCAGGGGTAGCACTAATTTGCCTCTTGGGCTAGATTATTTTGAGTAGGGACTAAAGCCCTAATTGGATTCATAGTTGGTATTTGTTGGATAGGTTAGATTATTTGCAAAGGCTGAGCAAGGTTAGGATTTTGATATCTATTTTGTTGGTAACCCTGATTCCAGTTTTGATTTCTATTGGGGTTTTAACCCTGATTCCAATTTCAGTTAGATGAATGCCCATGATTATAACTCTAATGGGGTTTTGGGGCAATTTGAATAGCTATACTATTCACCTTGTTGGTCAAATTGGACATTAGGGTTTTAAGATCACTCTCTTCTTGAGAAAGAGAGGATGTTGAAGCCTTAGGCTCTAGGATGAGAGCAACAATGGGTTGCTAGGATGATGAAGGAAACTCTAGAAAAAAAGGGTACAGGTGGTCTAGGAGCAATTTTCCCAGCCTGTATTAGGCAATTTTTAGCTTTTAGAGTTGTCTCATAACTAGCTAGCATAGTTTTAGCACCCATAAATTGCATCATCACTGCAATGTCAGAATTCAAATCTCTTAAAAAGTATAAAAAAGTACCTTTTGGAGATGGCATGAGGGTGGTTGGAATTCTCTCCCACATCCCCTAGAATCTGAAATTAAAATTTGTCAGCATCTCACTTGGGGCTCTTTTGATTGTTGTCAACTGCTCTAGCAATGAAACATTATCTTCCCTCTCTCCAAATTGTTTGTAAAGGGCCTGACCTAGTTCATCCAAGTCATGTATAGACGTAAGGGTCAAGCTCCTAAACTACTAAAGAGCTCTCCCTTTAAAAGATGATACTAAGAGTTTGACTGCAACATCCTCATGCTGGATATGATGCACTGAGCATACACTAGATATATATTTGATGTGCTCAATAGGAGTTATAGAACCATCACCGTAAAGGGTCAAACACTTTTCAGGGCTGCAGGCATTGGTATATCATTGTATGCAACCAAATCTAAAGGACTGCCTCCATTGAAGGTCATAAAAGGCAAATTTCTTGTCAACCTAGGGATATGCAAGCTTCTTCTATTATATTGAAACCTAACAGGAGGTGGTGTGGATTGAGCTATTGGATGAGTTAAAATAGGACTATTGTTCCTTCTCACAGGAGACCTAGATAACCTAGACCTTCTGTTAGAAGTAGCAGCAGATAATTCAGTGAATTGGAAATTACCTCTTGAAGATGTCCTAGTTTGCACAAGCATAAAAGATGGCACTAATCAAAACCAGAAGCATGTAGATTTTCCAAGTGCATGAAAAGTCTACCAAAATGCAAAATACTGAGAAGACACCAGATTCCCAATTTGATTCAGATTGTTTCTAGTCCCACCAAGTGTGCCATAAACTATTGTCACATAGATTTGCACCCAATGTTGAAGGCTTTTAGGGATCCAACAATCTAGTGAAACATTGAGATGACCTCCAGGTGTGGGAACTTGAAAGGAGGTCAAATCTCTAGAGAGAGGTTGGTTCCTTTGCTGAATGAGAGATTCAGCAATCCTAAGACTAAACTTGATCTATCCACTATTTATGAAAAGAGGAAGAGGGATGAACTGAAAGTAAAAGGAGGTGATACACCAGGTTTGAATATTGGTAGGCTCTCAAACAACCATGTATGCACAAAATAACAATAAACAACAGACCAGAGTACACAAATCATGAACTACTTGCAAAGGTAAGGAAACTAAATTAAACCCAAGAGGGAAGAAGCATCCATAAATGGAGATCAAATAGAAAATACATAGAGCAAAGAATAACTCATGAAAAGGTAAGAATATGATGTTTATTCCCAAAGAGGCTAAGTTACAATCGAAAGAGATATGGTTTTTTAGACCAAAAATCTAACCTCAATGTATTACAATTCATGCTTTATATAGCATTTGATTACATTGACTTTATTTATGTGTTACAATAAATTCACCCCCATGGGCTGTCAGAAGATATCTTCGCCAGAAGGGATGCCTACCTGCAAGAATTCAATACAGAAAATATCTAGATCTAGAAGCAGATGGAAGATATTTGTGCCATCAATGCAAGCAACTGACTCATCACCTGCAACCATAAATGGAATGAAAATATCTGATTTGAGGTAGTTAAGGAGATCAAATCTTCATTGAGTCTTGCAATTCATTGAGAAATTTAGCCTCCAGATGTGTCCTGTCGACCAAATCTGCATATTCACCTTCAGTCAACAACCTATCCGGATATCTAGATATGCATATCCATATTTGGATCATGAATTCTGGATCATATTTTAAATTGTGGATTTTCCTCAAAAATCCCACCAAATGAAAGAGGATGAAATTCTAAGCAATTTTGCCTTTTTGATCATGTGGAAATTCCCCAGAATAAAAAAGATATTCATGGTCAAAGTTGTGGTCAACAGGCATATGGATATCCATGCATATATCCAGGGTCTGCACATTCGCAAATATCCAAATGAAATATCTTGACCAATAACATGAGTCTCAAAATCCCAATATTTGGATGCACCCATCAAATTTACCTCAACAGCATGAAGAAGCCGTCATCTGCATGGATATTCAATGTCAGGATATTAACTTTAAAATGCCATCCCTGAATATCCTGGTGATGTCATCCTCATAGAGAACTTCGTTAGAGAGGGGATCTGGATGACATCATCAAGATATGAACATTGGAGGATGATATACCGGTGGTGGAAAGTCCTGATGATGTCATCATCATATGCATTTCTTTAGGGAGGGAACTAGATGATATCATCAAGATGTTCACTTAAACATCTGGACATTCAAGAAAGATCTGGACATTAGGAAATATCCGGATGTTAGGGAAAATCTGGATATTCGAGAAATATCAAGATCTTAGTTAAGGTCTAGATATTAAGATAATATCTGGATATTAGTTAAGATCCAGATATTAGAAAATATCTAGATATCTAGACAATAGATATCCATACCTAGAAACAACCAAGTATGAAGGTGGAAAACTCTGCGAAGGAAACCATTGAAGACTATAGGTTTCTTGGTTTTCTGGGTTTTTTGCAAGGATTCTCCACATGAGATTTTAGGGATTTTAGCAAAGAAGAACTTTGGAATTTGAAGGATTTAAGGGTTGCAGAGTTAAATGCCAAGGGATTTCAACAAGATTTTCAAGGTGGGCCATTTGACTCTGGATAGAGGAAAATAGGTCAACAGTTACATCTTGAGAAAAACCCCTCATAAGTGAGGTAAAAAGGGTAAGAAAAAAATCTATGCCTACTCTAGAGGAAGAGGGTATATTAAGTGGTTGTACTTTTGAGATGGATTCTAGAGTTTCTTGCCTACAAAGAAGGTTAGTTTTTTCCACAAGAAGCATTATTTTAACATCAAAATTCAAGTTAAGGGTGTTAAGATTACTACATGTTTTTATTCTTGTTCTCAAGGTAAATTATTTTTTAAAGATTTGATTGGAAGAATTACCCTTGTAAATTATCAACACCACAAGCCTTATGGGTTGGGTTGGATCAAAGAAGGTCCTAATGTGCTTTCTCTAGTAGGCAATATAAAATAAAGTTTTTGTTGGTTCTAATTTTATTTATGGAGTGATTTTAGATGTTGATCCTTTGGATGTATGTGGTGTTGTATTTGGTATCCTCTACATGAAAGGAAAACAAGTATCATACAATCAAGAGTGGAAAGAGATTTATGTTGTATTCTTACAAAGGAAAAGAGAATCCTAGAGAGCTCTTGAACCCTCACGGTAATATTTTAAGTGGAAAAACAAGGATCATTCCCTAGGGGAAAGTCAATGTTTATCAAGTTTCTCCATTTTCAAGTAATTTACTATCACATCACATGGACAATTGGAGACAAACATGTTCTATATTTTCACTAATGTTTGTTTTCTGGTGTAAGGTGAGATGGCCTACATGTCATTAGTTGAGGTGTTCATCCTCCCTCTCTCATTGAAGCTTTATAGATTTTAGGGATAAAAAACCTTCGTATTGGGGAGGTGCAATAGGTAAAGGATCTAACTTAAATACGAGTAAGTGCACAAAGATGAGGGACCAAAATGGGGTCTTAAGTTGCCACTTTTTTTTTGAAATCAGGAAACATTGATGTTGGATGAGAAATTGAAGATAGCTACACTCAAAATTTGAACATGGAATGAAAACAAGAGTTGTAGTGCTCTGAATCTAGTTTCTAAACTACTATTTTTTTCAAAAAATGGTTGAGATTAAGGGGTTCAAAAAGGGGGAGCACACAAATTGGTCTTGTTTTTCTGAAAAAACATAACATAGCGTCTGGTGTGCTCCCCCTAAAATGTTAACTTTTTTTTAGTATTTCAATAATCACTCCAGTGAGAAATTAGGTAACACCGTGTAGTTTATCCCTGATTTTTCTGATTTTTTTTAATGAATAATTGATTTTTTAGTAATTTTTAAAGTGGACACATCCTGAAAAATAAAAATTTGAGTGTGCTCCCCCTAAAATGTTTGAAAACTAATCGAAAATCAAATTTTTTTTTTTGAATTTGTTTAGAATGGAGTCTAGTTTCTAAAAATATAACTTATTTCAATTTTCTATGAATAGCTAAAAAAAAGTCAAAAATACTAGACACTGGTTTTTGACAAAAACTGCACACACTACCAAAAGAAATTCAAGATGAAACACTAAACGTACTCAAAATGTGAAAAAAATTATATGGTTAGATAGCTAATAGAGAGCTCAAGATTATGGTGGTATTTTTTTTGAGTTTTCATTGAAAAAAGTGCCATCTTGATGGGGAGCACGCTCCAGATTTTGCTAAAAACTGATAAAAACACATCAAACAAAGCTGAGCATAACGCGAGCGTGTTATAATCTGCTCGCATTATGATGAGCATAACTGGAAATACACATGTCAATTGCATTTTCTTGAAAGTTTCTAAATCCTTTTCAACAAATCCATTTTTTGCATATCTTGAAATCATTGCATTCCATTATAGAACATCTCTTTGAGGTGTTACGTCTTACAATTGGCATGCCTTGTCTATGCTTCCACACTTTACATACATGTCTACAAGGGCAGCTACACTTCCTATCGTCTCTCTCTCTATTTCTCTCCCCTCTCTATGTACTACCCTTTCTGTGAGTCTCTGCTTCCCTCTCCTCTCTACCTCCCACCTTCTCTCTCACTCTCTTCTTCCCTCCCCTACCTACCTTCTATTGTCTCTCTCACTCTCTACTTCCCTCTCCTATCTACCTCCTACCCTCTTTCTGAGTCTTTGCTTCCCTTGCCTCTCTACCTCCTACCTTATATCTCACTCTCTTCTCCCCCTCCCTCTCTACCTCTTACCCTCTCTCTCACTTTCTACTTCCCTCCCCTATATACCTCCTACCCTCTCTCTCAGTCTCTACTTCCCTCCCCTGTCTACCTCCTACCCTCTCTCTCTCTTCTTCCTTGCCCTGTCTACCTCCTACGGTCCTCTCCCACTCTCTACTTTCATCCTATCTCTACCTCCTATCCTCTCTCTCACTCTCTACCTCTCCTCCTCATTCTTCCCATCCAATGAAATTTCATAAAATATCTTGTTTCCATTTCATTGAATCCCAATTTATATCCTCATCCATCTTTACATTTCCTATTTTTCTTACATTTCCATGTTCTTTGTCAACAAGGGAGAGCTAGAGGGAGGAAAAGGGAGAGAGGATGGAGATGGAGGGGAGAGAAACTTGGGAGAGATACCTGGTGATAGGGAGAGAGAAAGAGATAGAGAGTCCTAGTTTTCTTGTTTTGGAGAGAGAGAGAGGGTGGGTTGGGTTTATGAGTTTAGGATTGCTTAGGTTTAGGGTTTAGGGGAATCATTTAGGGTTTAGGGGTTTAGGTCTACTCAAGTTTAGGGTTTAGGGTTTTGGGTTAGGGTTTAGGGGTTTATGATTGCTTAGGTTTATGGTTTAGGGTTTAGAGTTAGGGTTTAGGTGTTAGGGATTTAGGGTTGCTCAGGTTTAGGGTTTAGGGGTTAGGGTTTAGATAGAGAGAGAGTGAGGGGATTGATAGATATTAGGAGAGATCTAGGGAGATAGAGGTTTAGAGTTGCTTCCAGGGTTTATGGTTTGGGGTTTAGGGTTTCTCAGTTTTAGGGTTTAGGGGTATTATTTAGGGTAACTTAAGGTTTATGTTTTAGGGGTTAGGGGTTAAGGTTTAGAGGTTTAGGTTAGGGTTTAGAGAGAGAGGACCAATAGGGAGATATAGAGGAGACCGAGCAGAGACATAGGGAGATAGAGGGTGAGGGAGATGGCTAGAGACATAGGCAAAGAGATTGAGAGGTAGAGGGATGATAGAGACAAGCAGATAGGGTTTAGGGTTGATCAGATTTAGGTTTGATTGGGTTTAGGGTTTAGGGGTTAGGAGTTTAGAAAGTGAGAGATATGGAGATAGACGGTGAGGGACATGGCCAGAGACATAGCTAGAGAGATTGAGAGGTAGAGAGATGATAGAGACAAGGAGATAGGGGTTTAGGGTTGATCGGGTTTAGAGTTTAGGGGTTAGGAGTTTAGAGAGGGAGAGATAGGGAGATAAAGGGTGATGGACATGGCCAAAGACATAGGCAGAGAGATTGAGAGGTAGAGGGATGATAGAGACAAGGAGATAAGGGTTTAGGGTTGATCAAGTTTAGGATTGATCAGGTTTAGGGTTTATGGTTGGTATATATGATGTATAGAATGGTGTAAATGAGTAACATATTGGTGCTTATGATGTTCTGATGGCTCCTGTGGTTGGCAGAGGGTAGAATGACACTTGTGACTAGCTAGGTGTAGAATGATGTTTGTGATTGATAGGTAGGTGCTACTAAGGAACATATTGGCACATACAATATACAAAATGGTGGAAATGACTAATAGATTGGCACTATGATCTTCTAATGGCTCCTGGTGAGGTATTTGTTTGATTTTGATTATTTTTGGGATCGTTTGAGATGGAGCTTAGATTGATTTGGGATGGAGTTGAGATGAACTGGATTGGTTTAGGGATGATGAGAGGTTAAAAGGACTAGATTAGGAATGATTTGGGAATGATTAGAATGGTTTTAGAGATGGTCTGAAGTGGTTTAGTATTGATTAGGGAATGATTAGAATGATTTAGGAATAGTTTAGGGATGGTATTTGAGATGAAATCTAGGTTGATTGGAAAATGATTAGGGATGAAGTTAAATTGATTTGGATGTGATTTGGGATGGTGTGAAGTGGTTTAGGGCTGATTAGAAGTGGTTTAGGGATGATTAGAGATGAAATTGAATGGATTAGGGATGATTTGGGATTGATTAGGAATGAATTTGGTTGGAATGAAAGCTCAATGTTTTCATGTTTTCACATTATAGAGATTGGGAGAGATAGGGAGATAGAGGTTTAGGGTTGCTTCTAGGTTTTATGGTTTAGGGGTTAGGGGTTTAGGGGTTTAGGGTTGCTCATTTTTAGGGTTTAGGGATTACGGGTTAGGGTTTAGGGGCATTATTTATGGTTAGGGGTTAGGGGTTAAGGTTTAGAGGTTTAGGTTTATGGTTTAGGTAGAGAGTTGAATAGGGAGATACAGAGGAGACCAAGCCTAGGAGAGATATCTATGTCTCTTGTATCCCTCTCTCTAACTATACCTACCTCTCTATCTCTCTCTCTCCCTATCTCTCTATCTTGCTAGATCTCTTTAGATCCCCTCTCTCTAACTCTACCTTTTTATCTCTCTCTCCCTCACTATTTGAGGTTTACATGAGTTTAGGGTTTCTCAAGTAAATATGGTTTAGGTTTTAGGGTAAGGGTTTAGGGATGCTCAAGTTTAGGGTTTAGGGTCTAGGGGTTAGGGTTTAGGGTTTACGGGTTAGGGGTTTAGGGTTGCTTGAGTTTAGGGTTTAGGGTTGAGAGAGAGATAGAGCAAAGGGACCAATAGAGATTGGGAGAGATAGGGAGATAGAGGTTTAGGGTTGCTTCTAGGTTTTATGGTTTAGGGACCTTAGGGGTTTAGGGGTTTAGGGTTGCTCATTTTTAGGGTGTCAGGGGTTAGGGTTTATGGTTTAGGGGTTAGGGGTTAAGGTTTAGAGGTTTAGGTTTATGGTTTAGGTAAAGAGGTGAATAGGGAGATACAGAGGAGACTGAGCCTAGGAGAGATATCTATGTCTCCTCTCTCTCTCTCTCTCTCTCTCGATCCCCTCTCTCTAACTCTACCTTTCTATCTCTCTCTCCCTCACTATTTGAGGTTTACATATGTTTAGGCTTTCTCAAGTTATGGTTTAGGTTTTAGGGTGAGGATTTAGGGGAATTATTTAGGCTTTAGGGGTTTAGGGATGCTCGAGTTTAGGGTTTAGAGTCTAGGGGTTAGGGTTTAGGGTTGCTTGAGTTTAGGGGTTAGGGTTTAGGGTTTAGAGAGAGATAGAGTGAGGGGACCAATAGAGATTGGGAGAGATAGGGAAATAGAGGTTTAGGGTTGCTTCCAGGTTTTATGGTTTAGGGAACTTAGGGGTTTAGGGGTTAGGGGTTAGGGTTTAGGGACATTATTTAGGGTTTAGGGTTTATGGTTTAGGGGTTAGGGGTTAAGGTTTAGAGGTTTAGGTTTATGGTTTAGGTAGAGAGGTGAATAGGGAGATACAGAGGAGACCGAGCCTAGGAGAGATATCTTTGTCTCCTCTATCCCTCTCTCTAACTATACCTACCTTTGCTTCCAGGTTTTATGGTTTAGGGACCTTAGGGGTTTAGGGTTGCTGGACTTTAGGGTTTAGGGTTAGGGCTTAGGGGCATTATTTAGGGTTTAGGGTTTATGGTTTAGAGGTTTAGGTTTATGGTTTAAGTAGAGGGGAGAATAGGGATCCCTATCTCTATCTCTCTGGACATATGGATCCCTATCTCTTAATCTATCCCTTGCTACCTCTCTCTCCTCCTCTTTATCTCTCTCCCCATCCTTCTACCTCTTGAAATTTCTCTCCCTATGTCTCTAGACATCTCTTGATCTCTTTCCCTATCGAGCTATCTATCCTCATAACCCCATTTCTTAATATACCCCTCTCTACCTCTCTCTTTGTATTTCCCTATCTATCTCTCCCTTGCTAGATCTATCTCCCTATATCTCCCCTCTCTATATATATGTATCTCTATCTTTCTCCCTCTATAGACCCCTTTCTCTATCTCGATCCCCATCTCTCCCTTTCCCTGTCTCTATCTCCACCTATCCTCTCTATCTCCATGTCCCTCTCTATCTCTCCATATCTCCTGATCCCTCTTTATTTATAGGATAGAGAAATGAAGAGAGACAGAGAGACTCTCTCATGTAGATACAAGGTTAATTTTATGTTATCATGCTTCCCAAAACGTGATCGCATTCTTGGAAGCATGGAAAATGGTAAAAAAGTGTGTGGGATCCGTCTTTCAAACCCCACATGCCTGTTATTCCTACTTTTCATGAGTATATTAGACAAAAAAATGATTTTCATGTTGGTTGACTAATTGACAATCATTTTTATATGAATCCACCACCTTTTTTTGTTTTTTCAACGTAGAAGAAGTGATTTTTCATGTTTTTGGAGAAAATTTGATTATTTAAATTGAAAGTTTCATGTTTCATGTGTGATTTTATTTCAAAGCTAATTACCATTGATATATAGATTGAATTTGATGATATATGTTTATTTTTTACATAAATTCTACTAATCCTATTCTAGAATTATATAGAATTCATAATCAAACTTGAGAAAAATAAGAATTTGAGGATTTTGAAGCCATCTTTTGGAGGATTGGTCAACTGCAATATCAAATTCTAAGGTATGTTCAATTTTAATTCACATATATATGTTCTTATGTTCTTTATGTCTTTAAATGTCTTTATGTATTTATCTTTTTAATGTTCTTTATGTTCTAAGACATATATGTGTCTAGGTATATCAGTTAGTTCAGTCAAAGAGACTCCAAATTCCTCATGTTTCCACCTTGTTTCGGCCCTTCATGTCTTTATTTCACCTATTTTCAGCTATACAAGAGAAAAACATTATAAAATACTTCATAAAATAATTTTAGTGAACAATTGTTTGTCATACTCCTAATCGAGTGTATACATTGAGCCAAAATTGATTTTGGAAGACTCTTAATTTTTGCCCTAGGATGATATAGAAGGATTTATTCCTTAATACATGCATAATTCAATTCATTTAATAGAACCATGCATGAAATGATAGCTTTCTTACAAAAATGGAGGAAATGAGCACCACAAACTATTTGACAAATTGTTACAACTCACTTTGATACCACTCAATCCATAAAAAATATGATGGAGATTATGTATTTACTTCATCAACATAACAAAATTTTAGAGAAGAGAGTTATATATGTAAATATATGGACATACAAGCATCATGACATAAGATGATACAAAGAGAGTTACAAGGAGATAAAACACTAAAAAGTAGGTTTTCATGAGTGTAGGACAGTCATGTAAGACTATATAACCATCACTGTTATGCTACAACATGCTACAAGTCATCTATATTACATGCTACAACATTTATGTTACTATGGAACACAAATGTGCATGCTTACAACACCCAAAACATGTCATCACTAGCTCTTACATTCTCTATTTTCCTTGTCCTTTCTTGACCTCCAAGTGGCCATTCTTTTCATACTCACCCATAGTGAGTGAAATGTACTACTTGCTTGCTCTACAAGTGAAAAACTTGAACACAACTCAATCCATAGGAAAAACTTGCAGTGCTAATCAAATGCCCCTAAAAATGAAAGCAACTCACACTTATCTCCTTTGCAAACCAAGTAAATACTCTATCCAAGTATCATTACATACTAACATCATTCAATGTTAATGTAGACTCATGTGAGAGTTTTTCTCTCTTGAATTTGATGTTTTAGTTGTTGGCAAGAGACACTGTGTAGCTTCATGAGTGTTTTCATTGATGGCAACAAAGTCTATCCCACACATCCGCAATACATAGTATGCCTATACCGGAAGTCAGATTGAAGATATTTTTGGTCCGATGAACAAGAATAGAGTATGCAACAAGGTCTGACAATCAGGTCCGGATCTCTCAGATGGTGTAACTCAGAAATTTGTGGACTTGGACAAGTCAAGAAGGGTATCATGACTACTATATTCCAAAGATTTAGCCTCTGGTGATAAAGCATGAAAACGATATGAGCATCTAAGTGTTGGGTTCCAGACAGGCAGAGCAGACAGAGGAAGAATTGACTGGAAGAGTGTCAGACTTCAATCTAGATGAGTAAATGATGTTGATCAAATAATTTGTGGGATCTTACATTGTTGGCCAACATGATTGATGACTTTTCTATTTATGTTTTTGATACGCATTACAAATCAAGCTTGGATTTAGCCGATAGAGTAACTACTTGCAGTGTTCTTGATGTCAACTAGAAAGTTGATAGAAATTCTTTATGCGGATATATATAGTAGATGGATTCTAGTTTGTAAGTTACTGTGGTGAAGTAGGGATGAAATAAAGTGCGAAGAAAAGTAGGAATAAGTGTGAAAGCAGCAATTCAAGTCTGGTATGTGACAAAGCAACAACACTAAAATAGAGGAAGAATGAAGTGCATCATATTAGTGTATTGACCCTAACCGGAATTGAACTCTATCATTTGTAAATGCCTCTCATCAGTTCAAACACCTGATTACCTTTTCTAAGTTCTATAGATAGTGAGTCTCTTGTAGGCAGTTTGCCTCTTGTGTGCAGTGTGCTCGGGCAGTGAGCCCTAATTGGCAAGTGCCATTTTGTACTCCTTTATTCTTTTAACAGAGAATACAATCTTGGGTTAGTCACCCTGTGGTTTTTCCCTTAACAAGGTTTTCCACGTAAAATCCTTGTGTTATGTGTGTTGATTTTGTTTCTGTTCTTATGATCACATATGCTTATAAAATCTGATGTTGCACTACTTTTTAAGTTAACAAAAGAAAATAAAGTTAAAGAAATTTTGAGATAACTGATTCACCCCCCTCTCAGTTATCTACCTTGTTTCCAACAATTAGTATCAGAGCTAAGTTTCTCTAAACAAAGCCTAACAGTTTGAGGAAGATCTGGGAATCTCAATGGATATATATGGTATGAAGGAACAACTTCAGTTTGCCATAGATGATCTTGAACAATCTCATTCTGAAGTCAATAATTTGAGAGAAAGACTCAAAGAAGCTGTAGACACCCGAAATTGACTCATTATCATTAACATTCAACATAAAGCAATCGGCTCTAGGCCTCATCATGATACAACATAAAACAAGGTAGCCCTAGTGACTAATGGTAGCTCCCTCAGCCTGACCACCACCACTAGGTCCTGCACCTAGCCCTCTATCTCTTGGTGGCCCCATCACTGAGGCTACTGATCGAGATCCACCTGACCTCCGTGAACCTGAAGCTAGGTTGCCTCTGCTTTCCTAGCACAACCCCATAATATAAGCCTCTGTAGTACTCAGCCTCACCCTGTACTCTCTGCAGCTCTGCCTGTACCTGTGTCAACTATGTAGCCAAGTACATCATAGCCCCATCCGTCCCTAGTGTAGTCACTGCTATGTCTCACTCACTAGTCATCCCCTACAGCTGCTGCACAACCATGTCTCTCTCAGCTCGTAGACCATCTCTCTCTTCCCTCATAGCCTGCACCTGCTATACAGTTGTATCTTACTCTATCCTCATCATCTACTCACTCTATCTGGCTGTATCTCTCTCCCCTGTCACCCTTGCAAGTGTACCATCATCTTGTCCATCCCCAGCCTATTCTCTCAACTGTAACTAAGCCTAATATGTCTGAGCATGAGCTCTCGCATGCCGTAAGCCAATCACTACCTGATGTTTGTCTATCTCCACTCTCCTCAACCTCATCTGTGCTTGTTGCCTCCATCTCCTCTCCTCCCTAATCCACCTTCGCAACTACATAATCCTGACGTCATCACCCACCAATATCTACCCCTAAGGCTATGCAAGTCTCTGAGGCTATCCTAGCATCTATATCCTTGGCACTGCTGGTACCACTGCCTACGCTAGTGGAGCTCGTCATCACCTCCTCCTAACCGATCTCTCCATCCCTATCTCTCCAACCCGCATCAACTCTGTTGGTCTAGCTATCACCCAGTATGCATCATAGTCTGGTAGCATCCCTGGATCTGTAGGACCCTATCCCCATTGCCATACTACTAGTTGTAACCCATCTCTTTCTGCCAAATCCATCTCAACCACAACCTCTAGTCCCCAATCAAAAACCTCCTGTCTCGCCCTACCAAAAATAGCATCACCAACTGGCACTGCCTGTGCTACCCTGAACTATCTCAAAACCCTCTCTGGAAAATAGCGCTCTATAATATATATGTCGTGTCCAAAAATGTATCTTGCCTGCCTCGCATAGACAAGCTCCACATCCTCCTCCTCCCATCTCTCACATCCATACCATGGCCTCCATACAAAGCTATCCACCTCATCTAACCTCCTCTGCGCTATCGGTATGTCAAAGCTCCTCTATACATCCTAGCATAAGGCTCCCCTGCAGCTCTCACCACCCATCCCTTTGGCCTCATCACTAGGATGTGCTCATACACCCATACATGCAAAACTATAACCCCTGCCAACATACTAGCTCTGAACATATACGTGCAATCATGCAAGTAATGATAGAGTTGTCCCAACACACACTCTGCCCATGTATATCTTGTTCCATAAGAGAACATCCCCTCCATCACTGTCCCCCATCCTACTGGAAAGCCTCTAGCTCGCCTATCTCCCACTAGCCATCTGATGATAGCCACTACCACTCTCTGCAACCTATTGCATAGCTCCTCCATCCTCGCCATCGAGATCTCTGAGCCCTATACTCCAATGTCTGGTGTCCTGAATAATCTCCTAAACGCAGCTGGACCCAAGTCAGGATCATAATCAACTCGGTCTCCATCTATTAGAATCCGCAGTATCTGAAACACATCCTCTAGCGTGATCGTCGCCTCTCCTATCAGCAACAAGAAAGCACTATACTCACTCATCTATCACTCCACCATCACTGTCATCAGTCCTCGATGTGCCTGTATCGGCTCCAATCTCAACACATGCTCCAACCTGAGGATCTCTAACACTAGCCGCTCCTCTACATCCAATAATCTCACCAATCGCAAATCCTTAGGATGTGGCTCCCGTGATAACAATGGCGGTAGTATGTCCTAAATAATTCCATTCATCATGTTAGTCCTTTGCACTACTTAACTACTATCAAAATTTGTTGTTTATTGCTTTCCTAGCCTCTAACTACCATAAGCAGTTCAATTTTCCATATGCGCCTATCTATTGATCAAAAGTGACCTCTTTCACCATAAGCATCTCTATCTTCTTTATAAGTGATCTATTCTGCATATGCACTCCCTGTTGGACTACATGCGAGCTGAACTCCCTATGTGCTTCACTTTAGCCTCCAAGTGAGCTATCTACCATATGTGTGCACTTATCCTTTCTATGTGAGCCTAACCTCTATATGCGCCTAATGTTTGCCTATATGTGACTCATTTCTATTTATATGTGCATTTAGCCTTATCCTATTGCTAGCTAACTGGATACGACCTAGTTTTTCTATAAGCGACCAAGCCATGCCTATAAGCAATCTACACTGCCAATAGCGATCTATCTTCCTACACAAGTGACCTGAACTGCCTATCCTAAGACCTAATCACTTTTGGTGAAGTGTGTGCATTTATGACGCTTCTAGCCTATCAAAATCACACTTTTAGCAAAAAGTTTCGATACATACTAGTACACCTGATCCCTCTGGTCACCCATGTGTCCTCACTCGCTTGGCACGATGATCTCTGTGTGGAATCACCATCCTGAAACTCTCCACCTCTTGTCACACAACACCTCTCAGGAGCTCTAGATCTCTATATCTTTCTGAGCATAAATGAGCCTATTTGCCATTGCAGCCCCTACTTATAGCCCTATCCACACCCTAATTCTTCTATGCCAAAGCCTCTTTTTAGCTACTTCATCCCATTTGCTCCCCACCCAACCCCTGTTTTCTTCATGTCGACCTTGTTTCTGACCTTTCTTCTATCGTGAGACAACCCAGCCCTTCTTGGTTAGCCTGGCTTACCTCTCGAGGGGGCATCACCTGCCAGTTACACTGGGGCATCACTTTGTTTATCAAATGCATATCGTATCTTCTTTGACACAACGCTCTAACGAACATTGTATCAAAGAGGGGCAAAATGTAGATACCCAAAATTGACTCATTATCATTAACATTCAAATATCACATTATCACACATCTGCATTTGTCTAACACACTTGAGCAATATCCCTAACACATATATTTCTTCTATTAATTAAATAAATTCTAATTTATTTAATTAATTCATTAGCTATTTCCTCTAAACTATAATTAAACAATCTTTAATTATTCAGTTATCTTCATTCTATCTATTTTTAATTAAATAAATCTTATTTATTTAATTAAAGATTCCTTTCATAAGCCGACTTTCCAATTAATTAAATAAATTGTATTTATTTAATTAATTCATCTTATCATTTATCTCATGAACCGACATGTATGCCTTTTTCATTTAAAAAAGATAAGTGGTACTACATCCTTTTATTTATTATCTTTCACATGTAGTACTTTTTATGTACACAAGCACACATGAGCCCTATCTTCCCGCCACTTGTCATCTTCACATTTACCTATGTCTATCCTTCAATCTTAGCCATTCACATAGCCTCCAAATCTCCACCGTTGATTGATTTTGGTTGAGTTCTATATAAACACCCTCTCATTCTACACTACAATCTATCCAACATTCATAGAGCGTCTACATTATCATCTTGAGCATATTGAGCATTTGACCATCCATAGCATCCATTGAGCTTTCATTAGTATCATCTATCATGGCAGCTTTTATCTTCATAATTGTTCATTGTTGAAGAAGCAATCCACATCATAAACAAGGAATCACACTATCTAGGTGATGTTGTGCTTGAATTGCATTACTCTTTTATTTCATTTAGATTAGATTCTTTGATGATGGTAGGGTTAGGTTTTCATGGCTATGCTTGATCTTATTAACCTAATTTTTTACCTATCACAGAAGCTGATGATTTCATAAATGAGCTAAAAGAAAAACTTAATATCTCTGTGAAAAAGAGAAAGGAACTACTTCAAAAATTAGCTAATCAGAGTGAAGACAATGATACTAATGAAGATCTGAATGAGAAAAATAAACTGTGAGAAGCTATCAAAAGAGATCATTATGGTAAGGCATGAAATAGAATCAAGGGTTATGAGATTCACCCAAGAAATTGAAGAAAAAAGGAAAAGTGAAGATAATCTAAAAAAATCCCTCAAGGAGAAGACAGAGGGCTGCCACAAAATGGACAGAATAATTAGGCATCTTGAATCTGATCTTGAAGAAGCTAGAGATAATGAAGAACAACTTGAGAATCAGATAGACACTCTTAAACAAAATCTTCAAACAGAAAATGAATACAAAGAGAAATTCAAGATAAGCTTAGCTCAACTTGAAGTTCTTGAGAGCCAAAAGAGGGTAGATGATAAGTGTGGCTTGGGATATGAGAAAGGTGAAAGCTCCAAATCCAGTCAGAAGAACTCTGGATCAGGAAATCAAAGAAACAGGCCTAGAAGACCTCTTGTAAGGCAACCAAATGCTCAAAGATATCCATCCTTCAATGGATATTTCTTCAATTGCAACAATTTCAGTCATAAAGCAACTCAGTGCAGAAGGAGAATGAATCAGACTAATCCATCCTTCTCTGGACAATGTCTCAACTGTAAAAGGTATGGTCACAAATCTCATGAATGTAGAAATATGCAAATAAACAATTCATTAAATGGTAGATGCTTTGCATGCAATAGAATGGGACATATGGCTAATCAATGCAAATCAAGAGGATATCAATCAAATGTGCAAAAAAATGTTGTCTGCTACAATTGCAATAGATCCGATCATATTGCCAAATTCTGCAAAAGTAAAAATCAAGATAAAAAGGGTTTGGTGCAACATAATCAAAAACAAGATAAGGGCAAAGGTAAAGTAAATGCGGATGAAGTTAAAAAGGAGATGAGCAAGATTTGGGTGAAGATGAGTACAGAAAATATTGGAGATGGATCCGCACCAAAATCCGGTGCTAATATTCCTTTCAGAAACTAAATAGATGAGCTCTGGCTTAGGGGAAGTCACAGAGAAAAACAAATTCCCCTAGCCAGTCAATTAGTGCCTAAATTTGGCACATGGAATGCTGCGGATTAAAGGGTTCTAAAAAATATATCTATATAACCCTCGATAAAAATATGAAATATCCGCATGGAGTTTTGCAAGAGTTTAATCATTCAAGATTGATCCAGTTTGACAGCCATACGGTAAAGCAAGATTTTCACAAACAAATCCAGTATGATTCAAAATTGAAATACTTTGATATGCAAATCCATGACATGATTGAAAAAAAAAGGGATACATTGTCAATCCTCACTGACAATGTTTCTAAGTTTAGCACAGTGATTCAAGAAGATCTCTCTCAAAATAGGGCAACCAGATAACTTATGTTGTGCATTTATTACAAAAGGAAATTACGGTTTGTGCAAGGTTAAAAGGGTTCATTCACTCATTATTTGCACATTTGCATTTGAAAAGAAGAAAAGAAGAGCTTTGCATCAAATTTTCTACAACTCACTCAAAGATCAACTGCAAAATCAAACTCAACCAGCGATTTGTTTCAGCTCCTATTTCAAACCCTAAAGCGTAAAAAGGTACTTCTATTATGAAAATATCTCTCCAAATCTTTTGCAAGATGGCTACTCCAATGGTTGTTAAGATCACTAATAGGCCGCGCCCTAAATTCAAGAAACATCCCTATAAATCTCTAGAAGTTGATCCTTTAGGCACATTTTCTAGCATTCTGCATGGGGTATTGCATGTAGAAGATGTTAGGGTCTATATTCATGCCAACATTGAGGAATTTGGAGACTCTAAATTGATTGACATCTATCACAAATAGCTAATAGATGAGAGTTTTAAACTCAAAGCTCAATACAAGGCCCTCCGAGATAAACACTTCAGACATTGCATACATTTCCCTTGTTTTGTAGAAGATGATTGGTTCCAATATGTCCTAAGAAGGATGCATGATAATTTCATGTGGTTAATGAGGCCCTTCAAGATAACAAAAGATGCCATCGGGGTACTAACTAGACTGCACTCATCTGGTGGGTTACCTGCACTCAAATCTGTAAGAACCAGATAGTAACTGAAGCCACCAAATCTAAGTTTGACAAGAGAGCAATGACCATAGATGACATCACATATCTGAATGACAAATTTACCTCAATGATAATTGGGTATAAGATCTATCATTCTAGCAGGGAGAATTTTGTGTCTGGGACTGCAATATATGCAGCATATCAGATGTTGAGGGAAAATGCAGATTATGACCTATGTGATTTTCTCCTAAATCAACTATTAGAAAACCTACAGAAGATCAAAAAGGATAAGAAGAATTCCTTTAAATATGGATGTCTAATACTGTGTCTGTTCTTTTACTACATGAATGAGCTACCCAGTAGGGATTTTTTAGTGGCGAATATTCACCAATTGGTGAATAAATCACATCCAATAGGGTGGTCAAATCACCCAGTTTTTATGTATTATCGGTCGAATCCATATCCATTCGCCATCGATTTATTTTATGAGAATCAATGAAGTAATATTTTTTCCATAACAAACTATGTGTTTCAAATGGACCGAGTAATATTTGTGCCTGGAATTTCAGAAGCAAGTACTAAATCACCTATATATTCGCCAATACTAGTAAAACAACATTGTGTATTGGGACACATTTTGCCAACTCCATTAAATGGTCGTTGCGTGTGAGGACCCATTTCACCAACCCCATTACATGGTCACTATAGGAATACACACAACACTGAGAGGGGGGTGAATCAGTGTTGTTAACAATTTTAATACTTTTTACTCCTTTTCTTAATTTAATTTCACAATTATAGAATTCTTCAGATAAAATAAAGAAAATATGCAGAGTATCAACACAAAACTTGACACAAGTAATTTCTCGAGTGGAAAACCCTCCTAGGGTATAAAAACCAAACAACTGCCTCACTGGCTTAACACAAATTTCAGATTACAATTGTCTCACTGACATTACAATTCTGCCTCACTGGCATATTGTACTTCTCTGCATGTCTCACTGACATTACAACATCAACATTCAATGAAAAATGTAACTCAGGGGATTTCCCTGTTTCAATAAAAACAAAACCTTATTTCTCCCTTTTAAAACAAACAAAATATATTCTTAGCAATCAACCTTCAACTGTCTTCAATATCTACAATCATTCAATTTTGATCTTCAAAATACTTCATACCTCTGCAAAACAATCTCAAACTAATTCACCATTTCTTGAACTTTCTCCCTGTGCAAAACTGAACAATTTACCCTCTCTGAGAAATTATTGTCTTTCATCACTTTCACTTTCTCTAAACAAACATTAATCCATCATGATCATTGAAGGACTCCATTCATTTATTGAACCAACATTCTTTCAAAAACTCAACATAATTCCCTGAAAAAATGTTTCTTCATACCTGCAAAAAATACATTTTCAAAACAAAAATACCATACTCAAAAACTTCTTACAACATTCAATATCATCTCTTATCTGCAACTCTTACACACCTGCCATTCAAAAATCAATTCTTATACAAGATGAGATTCCATCATATAATCTCTTTAAAATCGGTTCAACTTCAACATCATGTTTTATCTCAATCTTATCATATTCTCTTATAAAAATCAAACAACAAAACAAGAAAAAATAAATCCCCTTCGAAGAACTCTGCCTTTTCATATTCTTCTCAATTAGAAACATTCTAAATCTCACTCTTTCCTTCACACAAAAATCAACTTCAATGCCCCTTGAACTTCGGTGAGAAAAGTCAAGAATAACATGTTTTATTGCCTTTTGAACAACAGTGAACGTCAACTTTAATCGGATGAACTAACCATTTGTAGAAACTTTCTATTTAAATCACAACCCTCCAATCTGTGGTGCCCGCCACAAGATATTTAAATAGTGATCATTGGATTCGATGCCTTTAAGAACAACATATAATCACCGATTGTGCTAGGAGATCGGGCTTAGAGTGACTTACCACTCAATGACTAACGATGCCTCCAACCGGTCATCACTTGGAACTAACCTGCTGTCACCGGTCACTTTAAAAATATAACATAAAGTGCAAAGTGTGATGACGGGCAATAGGGTTAAGAAAGATAAATGTTGAGCACAATGTTTAAGACTAGTCAAGTATGAAGCAAACACACTTACCACTTCAAATACTATAAACATTAACATACTTCATATACTTCATATACTTCAAATACTATAGCACTGAAATGAACACCATACTTCATCAGATCTGCCACTATCATGAAGCCAATATAGATGAAGTTAATATAATGCATATTAACTTTTGTCAAATGATACAAGCCCTTGCCCTGATTCAAAATTGATAATATGCAATGAATGCCACTTATCAATATGACAAAGTCAGAACAACTTCACACAAGACACAAGATCAAAACTGAGAGATCTGAAAACCATGCACTGATGTCATTACCATGAAGACCATGTCACTGATGTCATTACCATGAAGACCATGTCACTGATGAAGACCATGTTACTGATGTCACTACCATTTTGGCATCAATGAAAAGACAATATACTCAACTGTGAAATGTGCTACAAAACTCCCCCTTTGTCTTTGACATTGATGACAAAACCATAACTCATTTCTCCCCCTTTTTGACATAAAAATGTCAAAGGCAAAAAATATACCACAACCAATAGATTCCTATTCTTATAAATGCAATCCTCTGAAATTTTTTTTGCCAAAACCAACACTTTACTTTATACTGATCAAATGCACAATACTGTAACACTGCCAACCAAAAAAAAATGTGTACAAAAACTATATACAGACTATGTACAAATGAGATTCAGGACATTAAAATAATCTAGAAAATAACTCCCCCTGAATCTAATATCTCTGTAACCTATTGAAGAGAGACAAGAGACAGAACTCCCAATCTCTGTCTCAGAGTTTCAAATGTCTCCTTTGGCAAAGGCTTTGTGAAGATGTTGGCCAATTGATCACTTGTATGCACATATTCCAAAGCAACTTCATTTTCAATCACTTTTTCCCTTAAAAAATGATATCTGATAGCAATGTGCTTAGTTCTTGAATGCATTATAGGATTCTTTGACATATTGATAGAACTTGTGTTATCACAAAGAATAGACACAGGCTTTTTAACCTCAACCTTAATATCAAGAAGTGATTGTACCATCCAAAGTACCTGTGTACAACATGATAAAGTAGCAATGTACTCAGCTTCAGCTGTAGATAGAGAAACACAATCTTGTTTCTTACTATGCCATGCAACCAATCTGCCACCTAGAAAGAAAGCTGCCCCACTTGTGCTTTTTCTGTCATCAGGACACCCTACCTAATCTGCATCTGTATAGGCAAGAAGTGTAAAATCATTGTGTCTAGGATACCATAAACCAAAATCAAGTGTACCCTTATTATATCTAAAGATTCTCTTAACAGCATTCAAATGTGATTGTTTAGGACAAGCTTGAAATCTTGCAACCAAACAAATAGCCTGCATAATATCAGGCCTAGAAGCAGTGAGATATAAAAGACTCCCAATCATAGATCTATATAGAGACTGTTCTACTTCAGGTGATTCATCATTTTTACTTAGCTTATGCCCTGTCTCCATAGGAGTACCCAAAGGTTTGCAATCATCCATTTGAAATCTCTTTAACATCTCTTTGGCATATTTATTTTGTGAGATAAATATTCCCTTTTCAAGTTGAGATACCTGAAGACCAAGAAAGAAAGACAATTCTCCCAACATAGACATTTCAAATTCTAATTTCATGATGTTAGGAAATGAATGACTCATATCATCATTGTTACTACCAAAAATGATATCATCTACATAAATTTCAACAACCAGAATATCCTCACCTTTGATTAGATAGTACAGATTACTGTCCACACCTGCTTTTGTAAACCCCTGTTCTTGCAGAAACTTATCCAGTCTATAATACCAAGCCCTTGGAGCTTGCTTTAAACCATATAAAGCCTTTTTCAACCTATTAACATAATCTGAATTATCTTTATTCACAAAACCTTCTGGTTGTTCCATGTAAACTTCTTCTTCAAGATCTCCATTTAGAAATACTGATTTTACATCCATTTGGTAAACTTTGAAATTTTTATAAACTGAAAAAGCTAAAAACATTCTTATAGCTTCTAATCTAGCAACAAGAGCAAATGTTTCTTCAAAGTCAATACCTTCAATTTGTGAATACCCTTTGCAAACCAATCTAGCTTTGTTTCTAACAACTTTACCTTTATCATCAAGCTTATTCCTAAAAACCCATTTTGATCCAATGACATTCTTACCTTCTGGTCTTGGAACAATTTCCCATGTTTTGTTCTTTTCTATTTGGCTTAACTCCTCTTCCATGGCATTAACCCATGCTTCATCTTTGCTGGCCTCAACATAATTCTTTGGTTCCATTTCAGATATCAAACACACATGTGCTTGTTTATGTGCAACAACAAGCTTTCCTTTTCTTGTTAACACACCACTATCCTTATCCCCAATGATCAACTCATGAGGATGATCTCTTTGAAATGCCTTTGAAAGAGTCTTTGTCTTAACATCAACAGATTTTTCAGGATCTTCTTCCTCTTCCTGAATTTCTTCTTCCTTTTGTGAATGATGATCAACTTCATTGTCATGAATCAACTGCATATAGGGCTGCAAATCCTCATCCACCTTAACATTAGTACTTTCAATTATTCTTTTGAGCCTATTGTAAAAACACTTATATGCCTTGCTATGTGTAGAATAACCAAGAAATATGCCTTCATCACATCTAGACTCAAAACCACATAAGCTATCATTATCTTTCTTGATGTAACACTTACTTCCAAAAATTTTAAAATACCCAACATTAGCTGACTTACCATACCAAAATTCATAAGGAGTATAATTTGACTTTACCCTTAATTGAACTCTGTTCAAAGTATATACAGCTGTATGAACAGCTTCTCTCCAATAGACATTAGGCAGATTTGTTGCAAGTATGAGGTGAACCAGTGTTGTCATTGATGTCAACATACTCATATTACATTGACAAGAAGGATTGGATGAGCTGTGTGTTGAGGATATTGAGAAAATTAGCCTCAGTCAGGAATAGTGAAGAACAGTGATGAGAAGAAGGCAAATATATTGGATAGGTTGAGAACCGGAGGATGCGGATTAAAGGGTTTGCAGATATGAGTCTTGAGATGCTTCAGTCAAGTTTTCAGAGGTTCGCATGAATACCTGAAGAAGTTATGGCTGTCTGTGTGGAACCGGTTCCGGCAAGTGCTTAGAGGTGACAGAGGATCACAGAAAGGTTCGGTGAGGTCCGGAATTGTACAATCCTAATCTGCGGATTAGAAAGAGTGTTTGGGATGTCCTTGTGATGTGCCATCTCGAGCTGTGTATGATTTGGAGGTCCGGAAGTACCTCTTGCATTATGACAGTGGCGACAGACTGTGTTCTTGAAGTTCCGGATAAGGAGGATAAGAGATTTCAGTAAGTAAAGGAAATGCGGACGTACCTGGTCATTCAGGCAGGCTTGTGAAGGTTCTTGGATCATGTTGAGGTTGTGTTGTTGGTCCGCATTGATAATGTATGATTTGAAGGTCCGGAAGTACCTTCTACAGTGGTGACAGACTGTGTTCTTGAAGTTCTGGATGAGGAAGACAAGAGATTCCAGCAAGTAAAGGACGTGCAGATGTATCCGGTCATTCAGGTAGGCTTGTGAAGTTTTCTGGATCGTGTTGAGGTTGTGTTGTTGATCCGCATTGATAGTAGAGCCCGGAATTGAAGTTATTCTTCCGGATGAAGTTCTTGCTCTGTTTAGCCGACCGGATGAGTTGTTCATCCTGCGAACGTTCTTGTGGTGGCCGACTGGATGTGTTATTCATCTTGCGGATACTCTTATGGTTGTTTGCCGACTTAGATGTTTGTTCCTAAGTCAATGTCTTGTATAAATAACGGTTTGTGAGTTCATTTCAAAGTGTGGATTGTGTGGATGAGTGTGGCATAGCGAAGAGAAGTGCGAAAGGCAGAGCAGAAGTTTTTGGGCTTAAAAGGAACTGATCCGGACATAGTAAAGATGTCATTCTCCAGTTCAAGATTATGATTCTTATCACTTTGTAGACAGTGTGTCTCTTAGTAGGCAGTGGGCCTCTTGTGAGCAATGTGCTCGGGCAGTGAGCCCTAATTGGCAAGTGTCATTCTTTTTCTTATTCTTCTAACAGAGAATAATCCTTGGGTTAATCACCCCGTGGTTTTTCCCTTAACCGGGTTTTCCATGTCAAAATCTTGGTGTTCAATGTGTTGATGTTTATCTACTCTTGTGTTTATGTATTATGCTTTCATGGATGATTAATTGATATGCTGTTAACTAACAATGAAGAATCAAGTGTTTGAAAGAACAAGAAGTTTTATACAACTGATTCACCCCCCCCCCCTCTCAGTTGTATGCCTTAAATCCAACAATTGGTATCAGAGCTAAGTTCCTCTGAAAGGAGCTTAACCGCTTGAGGAGATCCAGGATGTCATCATACAAGAAGGATAGTCCGAAGTTCGATGGAACCAACTTCACTCTCTGGAAAGGTCGCATGAAGTGTCACTTGGAATGTATGGGAAAAGCATACTTGGCTATGGTCTCAAAACCATATGTACCTCCACAAGGTGGCCCGACAACTCTGAATGAAATCACAGAAGCAGAAAACAATCTGCGGACCAAGGAAGCTCTTCTAAGCGCATTGAATGACTCAGATCTCTCAAATGTTATTGACCTACCAACTGCATATGAGATCCTGACTAAACTGGAACTTCTGTATGAAGGAGATGAGTTTGTCAAAAGTGCAAGGTTGCAAAGTCTGAAAGGGAAATTTGAAAGATTGAAGATGAGAGATGATGAAAACATCACTACCTTTATGCCAAGAGTGAATGAGCTGGTATGTGGAATCAGAAATGCTGGTGGAACTCTAGATGAAAATGAGATTGTCTGCAAAATCCTAAGATCCCTTCCTGCTGCCTACAAAATCAAGGTTGCTGCCATTGATGAATTCAGAGCCCACACAACTGTCACAAGAGAACAACTAGCTGGCAAACTAGCTGCATTTGAAATGACCGAGTTTGGAGATGATCCTCCCAAGACTGAATCTGCTTTCAAAGCCAGTGCCTATGTGAAAGGCAAACAGAGATTTGATCCGGGAGAAAACTCATCAAGGAAAATGTCATGGTATGATCAAGCAAGAAGAGACATGGAAGAAGAAGAAGCATAAACAGCTCAACTTGAAGCCCTCATTGCAAAGAGACTACCAAGAGGATCCGGTAAGTATGAAGGAAAACTACCCTTTAAGTGTTTCAACTGCAATAAGATTGGTCATTTTGCTTCAAGATGTCTGGAAAGATCTGCAAGGTCTAATACTAACAGACAAAGGTTTCAAAAGAATTGCTATTATGTTCATGAAGAAGATGACAATGAAGGAGTAACAGATGATGAATCAGAACTAGGAAGCAAATCCGGAAATGAGTGGGTGTTTATTGCCATCAAGGAAGAAGATTCAATACTCTCTGAATCTGTCAATCACAAAGTTGTTGAAAAAGCTTTGGCTGCTCAAGTGGAAGAAAAGGATGATTGGGTTATTGACAGTGGATGTTCTCATCATATGACTGGTGACAAGAATAAGTTCTTGAATTTGGAAAGGTATGAAGGAGGAATGGTAAAGTTTGGTGACAATTCTGCTGGCAGAATCAGAGGTAGGGGAACTATTTCCTTTGATGGAAAGAGCAAAACAGGTAACGTACTATATGTTGAAGGATTGAAGCACAATCTTCTCAGTGTTGGTCAGTTAGTGGACAAAGGCTATGATCTCCGGTTCAAGAATGGAAAATGCAGAATCTTTACAAGCTCCGGAACTGAAATTGCATCCGGTACTCAGACAAAAGGTAATATCTTTCATCTGGTTGGTTCAAATAAAAGTTGTTTGTTTGTTCAAATTGATCAGAGTTGGTTATGGCATAGAAGAATGTGTCATGTAAATTTTGATAACATCATCAAGATAAGCAATACTCAGGCTGTAAGAGATCTTCCAAAATTGATGAAACCTACAAATAGTTTGTGCAAAGAATGTCAGCTAGGTAAACAAAGCAGAGTCTCTTTCAAAAGCAAAGATCAGTCTTCTACCAGATTGTTGGAATTAGTACATACTGATCTCTGTGGTCTGACAAGAATCAAGAGTCTGCAAGGTGATAGATATTTCATGTTGTTAATTGATGATCATTCCCGGATGATGTGGGTTACCTTTCTAAAAGAAAAATCAGAAGCATTTGAGAAGTTCAAAATTTTCAAAGCTATGGTAGAGAATCAAACCGGATTGAAACTAAAGTGTCTAAGGTCTGATAGAGGTGGTGAATTTACATCTGGTGAGTTCATTGACTTTTGTGAGAAACAGGGTATAAGGAGACAGTTGTCTGCTCCTAAGACTCCACAGCAGAATGGAGTAGTTGAGAGAAAGAACCGGACCATCTAGGAAGCTGCTAGGACAATGATGTTGGAAGCAAATGTTCCTCAAATGTTTTGGAAAGAAGCTATCAGCACTGCAGTCTACACTCTAAATCGAGTTCAAATCAGAAACAACACTGGTAAGACCCCCTATGAACTCTGGTTTGGCATCACTCCTACTGTGAAATATTTCAGAGTATTTGGTAGCAAGTGTTATATTAAAAGAGATGAAGATCTAGGAAAGTTTGATGCTAGAAGTGATGAGGGAATTTTCTTGGGTTACTCCACTCAAAGCAAAGCATACCGGTGTTACAATAAGAGATTGAGGAAAATGATAGAAAGCACCAATGTAAAAGTTGATGAAGGAATTGAGAAACCTTCAAGATTTTATGAGTTTGATGAAGATGACCAAGACAGTGTTCAAGGAACTCAATCCTCTCCGGTGAGACAGAGTCAGCCTGATCCGGTAAATCAGGAAGAAGAGATAGGTTTGAATGAGCCTGATCGAGAAGCAGCAGTGCTGGATACTCCCAAAATTCCAAGGTATGTAAGACTGAACCACTCTGAAGATCAGATCATAGGTGACAGAAGCAAAGGTGTACAAACTAGAAGGAATGTTGCTCAAAATCAGGATGAATGTTGTCTGATTTCAAAGATTGAACCTAAAACAATAAATGAAGCCTGCAATGATGAGAACTGGACCAAAGCAATGGAAGATGAATTGATGCAAATTGAGAAAAATCATACTTGGGATCTTGTTCCTAGACCTAGAGATAGGAATGTAATTGGAACCAAGTGGGTCTTTCGGAACAAACTAAATGAAGCTGGTGAAGTAATCAGAAACAAAGCTAGACTGGTCTGCAAAGGCTACTCTCAAATAGAAGGAATTGACTTTGAAGATACTTTTGCTCCGGTGGCAAGAATTGAAGCAGTCAGATTACTTCTTGCATTTGCTGCCTTCAAAGACTTCAAGGTATATCAGATGGATGTCAAGTCTGCCTTCCTAAATGGTGATCTGGAAGAAGAAGTCTACATTGAACAATCGGATGGATTTCAATTGTCTGATAATGATGATATGGTCTGCAAGTTGAAGAAAGCTTTGTATGGATTAAAGCAAGCCCCAAGAGCTTGGTATGAAAGGTTGGATAAGCATCTTGTGCAGATTGGATTCAACAAAGGTACTGCTGACAGTAACTTATATTTCAAAATTGATCATGAAAACATTTTGATTGTTGAAGTGTTTGTGGATGATATCATTTTTGGAGGAAGAGATAGTATGTGCAAAACTTTTGCAAATCAGATGAAAAGTGAGTTTGAAATGTCTATGCTTGGTGAAATGAATTTCTTCTTGGGTCTGCAAATTACTCAAACAAAAGAAGGGATCTTCATTTCTCAGACCAAATATGTGAAAGAATTGTTAAGGAAATTTGGTATGGAAGACTCAAAGCCTATGAACACTCCTATGGCAACCGGATGTAAGTTAAGCAAAGATGATGATTCTCCAAAGGCAGATCAGACAAAGTATAGATCAATGATTGGTGGATTGTTGTATCTCACTCAAACTAGACTAGATATAATGCAGGCTGTTGGTCTTGTGGCAAGATTCCAAGCTGATCCTAGAGAATCTCATGTTATGGCAATCAAAAGAATTTTTAGGTACTTGAAAGGAACAGTTGAGTATGGTCTATGGTACCCTAGAGATCCGGATTTCTCTCTTCATGCTTACACAGATGCAGATTGGGCAGGAGATGTGGATGACCGGAAGAGCACTAGTGGTGGAGCATTCTTTTTGGGGAAGAGATTGGTTTCTTGGTTAAGCAAGAAACAAGATGCAATATCTCTGTCTACAACTGAAGCAGAATACATTGCAGCAGCAGGTAGTTGCACTCAAATTTTATGGATGAAGCAGATGCTAAAAGACATTAAAGTTGAATATGAGGAGCCTATCACAATTTTCTGTGATAATTCAAGTGCAATTAATATTTCTAAGAATCCGGTATTGCATTCTAAGACTAAGCACATATCTATCAAGTTTCACTTTTTGAGAGAACAAGTAAACAAGGAAGAATTCAGATTGGAGTATGTTCCCTCCAAGGATCAGATTGCAGATATCTTTACAAAACCTCTTCCCAAGGACTCTTTTGAATATCTCCGGGAGAAGTTAGGGGTCATGGCCCCTCCGGTGATGAACTAGGATGCACTGATGTGCATCAGTCCGGTGGATATCACAGTCATATCTTGTGATCCGGATTGATGATGGGGAGCTGCTACCAAGGGGGAGCAACTGGTATGATTCTGATGTATTAGAATTGCAAGTATGAGCCCTTTGCCATTGATGTCAAAGGGGGAGAGAAGACATGTGAAAAACAAGTGGTTAATGATCAAAGGGGGAGCAGTAAAGGAAGAGAAGACATGTGAAAAGTTGTTGTTGATAGGGGGAGCTATGACAGAAAGGAGAAGTTCTTGTCTTGATGGTTTTTCACATCATATGTTGCCATCAATGACAAAGGGGGAGATTGTTGCAAGTATGAGGTGAACCAGTGTTGTCATTGATGTCAACATACTCATATTACATTGACAAGAAGGATTGGATGAGCTGTGTGTTGAGGATATTGAGAAAATTAGCCTTAGTCAGGAACAGTGAAGAACAGTGATGAGAAGAAGGCAAATATATTGGATAGGTTGAGAACCGGAGGATGCGGATTAAAGGGTTTGCAGATATGAGTCTTGAGATGCTTCAGTCAAGTTTTCAGAGGTCCGCATGAAGACCTGAAGAAGTTATGGCTGTCTGTGTGGAACCGGTTCCGGCAAGTGCTTAGAGGTGACAGAGGATCATAGAAAGGTCCGGTGAGGTCTGGAATTGTACAATCCTAATCTGCGGATTGGAAAGAGTGTTTGGGATGTCCTTGTGATGTGCCATCTCGAGCTGTGTATGATTTGGAGGTCCGGAAGTACCTCTTGCATTATGACAGTGGCGACAGACTGTGTTCTTGAAGTTCCGGATAAGGAGGATAAGAGATTTTAGTAAGTAAAGGAAATGCGGACGTACCTGGTCATTCAGGCAGGCTTGTGAAGGTTCTTGGATCATGTTGAGGTTGTGTTGTTGGTCCGCATTGATAATGTATGATTTGAAGGTCTGGAAGTACCTTCTACAGTGGCGACAGACTGTGTTCTTGAAGTTCCGGATGAGGAAGACAAGAGATTCCAGCAAGTAAAGGATGTGCGGATGTATCCGGTCATTCAGGCAGGCTTGTGAAGTTTTCTGGATCGTGTTGAGGTTGTGTTGTTGATCCGCATTGATAGTAGAGCCCGGAATTGAAGTTATTCTTCCGGATGAAGTTCTTGCTCTGTTTAGCCGACTGGATGAGTTGTTCATCCTGCGAACGTTCTTGTGGTGGCTGATCGGATGTGTTATTCATCTTGCGGATACTCTTATGGTTGTTTGCCGACTTAGATGTTTGTTCCTAAGTCGATGTCTTGTATAAATAACGGTTTGTGAGTTCATTTCAAAGTGTGGATTGTGTGGATGAGTGTGGCATAGCGAAGAGAAGTGCGAAAGGCAGAGCAGAAGTTTTTGGGCTTAAAAGGAACTGATCCGGACATAGTAAAGATGTCATTCTCTAGTTCAAGATTGTGATTCTTATCACTTTGTAGACAGTGTGTCTCTTAGTAGGCAGTGGGCCTCTTGTGAGCAGTGTGCTCGGGCAGTGAGCCCTAATTAGCAAGTGCCATTCTTTTTCTTATTCTTCTAACAGAGAATAATCCTTGGGTTAATCACCCCGTGGTTTTTCCCTTAACCGGGTTTTCCACGTCAAAATCTTGGTGTTCAATGTGTTGATGTTTATCTGCTCTTGTGTTTATGTATTATGCTTTCATGGATGATTAATTGATATGCTGTTAACTAACAACGAAGAATCAAGTGTTTGAAAGAATAAGAAGTTTTATACAACTGATTCACCCCCCCCCTCTCAGTTGTATGCCTTAAATCCAACAAGATTTGCATCATGTAGTAAGGTTCTTGCCATTTCTTGTACAGTCCTGTTTTTCCTTTTAGCTACTCCATTTTGCTGTGGAGTTCTAGGAGTGGAGAATTGCCTTCTTATCCCATGTTTTTCACAATATTCCTCAAATTCCTTTGAAGTGTACTCTCCTCCATTGTCTGACCTTAAACATTTTAGCTTGAAATCAGATTCCTTTTCAACCATCTTCTTGAAGATTTTGAATCTATCAAATGCCTCTGATTTATGCCTTAAGAATGTTACCCATGTCATTCTTGAAAAGTCATCAATGAAAAGCATAAAATATTTTTCTCCTCCTAGAGCTTTAGTCCTTGTAGGACCACACAAATCTGAATGTACCAGCTACAGAGGTTTTGAAGTAAAATACTCCTTAGGCTTGAAACTAACTTTGGTTTGCTTACCCAGCTGACACTCTTTGCATATAGTATTACTTGGTTTTGAAATATGAGGCATATTTCTGACATTGTGATTCCTACTGATTCTCACAAGATTGTCAAAATTCACATGACCAAGTCTTCTATGCCACAACCAGCTTTCCTCAATTTGACCCATGAAACAGATATGGCTATCAACACTTTTAGTTTTTGAGTTATGAAGATTGTAGATGTTACCACTAGTCCTTAGACCTGCTGCAATAATTTAACCTGATTTCTTTTTGATCTCACATCCATGTGCATCAAAAACCACATTAAAACCATTGTCACATATTTGACTGACACTTAACAGGTTGTGCTTCAGTCCTTCTACAAAATACACATCATGTAGTGGTGTTTCATCATCAAGAAGAATTGTACCTTTGCCTTTGATCATAATGCAATCATTATTTCCAAACATAACAGAGCCTTCATTAATGTCTTCAAACTTAACAAACTTATCTTTGTCCCCTGTCATGTGGTTGGAGCAACCACTGTCAATCACCCACTGTTCCTTCTTTTTGGCATGAAAAGCAGCTTGTGCAATCATAACATCAAAGCTCTTATTGATTACCTTAGGTTTCCAAACAAGCAATTTCTTTTCAGAACTCAAAGAAGACAAACCTGAAACAGTATTTCTTGTTGTTTGCTGCATTTGCAATGAAGGTCTACAGAATTTGGCAATATGCCCAAAATTTTTACAATTGTGACACTTCAAACTTCTTAAAAACATGAATGGATTCCTTGGAAATAAATGCATTTCTCTTCTGACTCCAAATCTGCATTCACTGGCTTTATGTCCAAACCTGTTGCAACAAAAACAATATCCAGTAAAGTGAGCATTATACCTGAAAGTATCACTTCTGTTGTAGTTTGTTGTCCTTATGATTGATTTGCCTTTTGTACTAGCCTTTTGAGAACATTGTCCCTCTTCAAATCCAAGACCTGATTTATCTTTGAATCCTTTTTGTCTATCAAGAAGATCAGCAAGTTTATCACTACTTCTGCACATATCAAGTCTTCTTCTTAGACCAACAATTTTAGCTTCAAGTGTATGACATTCCTTGTCCTTGTTATTCAACTCTTTGTCTTTATCATCAATAATTTTCTTACTTTCTTCAAGAGAAAGAATTAGATCAGTAATCTGTTTCTCATAACAAGTTAATTTATTATTCATGATATCATTTTCTTTTTGAAACTGACTTCTTTGTGCAATGATTTCCTTTTTAAGTTTCTTGACTTGACTTAATGCACACATCAATTCTCCTTCAAAATCAATAACAGCTTCACAACTGTTTGATTGTTCCTCACATTTTTCATTTTGAACTTCATTTAGAATAGCCATAAATAAAGTCTATGCATTTTCATCAAGAAAATCATCTGAATCACTTTTAGACATATCAACATTTTTGATGAACAAACTTCTTTTCTTTATAAAATTATTTTTCCTTCTAGAAACAAACTGTTTCTTTTTAAATTGCTTCTTGTTTTCATCTTCATCACTGTCTAGGTCTTTGTAAGGACACTGAGCTGCATAGTGTCCAATCTTTCCACACTCAAAACATTTGAATGGAAGCTTACCTTTGTACTTACCAACAGATCCCTTCTTTAACTTGCTTGCAAGAGATATTTCTTGATCATCATCCAAATCTTCTAAATCAGAAATCTCCTTTTCTTTTCTAACTGATTTGAAAGCAGCTTCTTTGCTTGAAGGTATGTCATTACTAATTCTCATCTCATAAGCTGTGAAAGTGCCATGAAGTTCATCAAAGGTAACTTTGCTTAAGTCTCTTTCTTCAACTGCAGACACTTTAGATTCATATTTTGGATTTAAAGTCCTTTAGACTTTTGTAACAACTGTCTTCTCTTCCAGTGTATCACCAAGTCCTCTGATAGCATTTACAATTTCTTGGACCCTTAGAAGATATTCTGCCACTTTCTCATCATCACTCATTCTGAGACTTTCAAATTTGGCTCTGTAGGATTGCAGTTTTGCTTCTTTGATTTTATCATCTCCTTGATAAATATTAGACAGTTTGTCCCATATTTCCTTGGCTATTTTATACTCCATGATTTTGACAAGTATGTCATTGGTAAGACCACAACATAATGCATTTTTAGCCTTAGCATTATTTTCATATGCCCTTTTCTCATCAGCTGTGCTAGGAGGATTTGTAGCAGTATATGCAGTAACAATGGCAGCATACACATCATACCCCAGAGATGACAAATATGACTCCATCCTGAATTTCCAAAAAGCATAGTTAGAACCATCAAACACAGGTGCTTTATAATTTGAGTAACCTTCTTGACTTGCCATGATAAGTATTCCAAAAAATATGATCTACCCAAGCTGATTAAGCTTTGACAGGGTACTAGGCTCTGATACCAATTGTAGGAATACACACAACACTGAGAGGGGGGGTGAATCAGTGTTGTTAACAATTTTAATACTTTTTACTCCTTTTCTTAATTTAATTTCACAATTATAGAATTCTTCAGATAGAATAAAGAAAATATGCAGAGTATCAACACAAAACTTGACACAAGAAATTTCCTGAGTGGAAAACCCTCCTGGGGTATAAAAACCACTCAACTGCCTCACTGGCTTAACACAAATTTCAGATTACAACTGTCTCACTGACATTACAATTCTGCCTCACTGGCATATTGTACTTCTCTGCATGTCTCACTGACATTACAACATCAACATTCAATGAAAAATATAACTCAGGGGATTTCCCTGTTTCAATAAAAACAAAACCTTATTTCTCCCTTTTAAAACAAACAAAATATATTCTTAGCAATCAACCTTCAACTGTCTTCAATATCTACAATCATTTAGTTTTGATCTTCAAAATACTTCATACCTCTGCAAAACAATCTCAAACTAATTCACCATTTCTTAAACTTTCTCCCTGTGCAAAACTGAACAATTTACCCTCTCTGAGAAATTATTGTCTTTCATCACTTTCACTTTCTCTAAACAAACATTAATCCATCATGATCATTGAAGGACTCCATTCATTTATTGAACCAACATTCTTTCAAAAACTCAACATAATTCCCTGAAAAAATGTTTCTTCATACCTGCAAAAAATACATTTTCAAAACAAAAATACCATACTCAAAAACTTCTTACAACCTTCAATATCATCTCTTATCTGCAACTCTTACACACCTGCCATTCAAAAATCAACTTATACAAGATGAGATTCCATCATATAATCTCTTTAAAATCGGTTCAACTTCAACATCATGTTTTATCTCAATCTTATCATATTCTCTTATAAAAATCAAACAACAAAACAAGAAAAAATAAATCCCCTTCGAAGAACTCTGCCTTTTCATATTCTTCTCAATTAGAAACATTCTAAATCTCACTCTTTCCTTCACACAAAAATCAACTTCAATGCCCCTTGAACTTCGGTGAGAAAAGTCAAGAATAACATGTTTTATTGCCTTTTGAACAATAGTGTACGTCAAATTTAATCGGATGAACTAACCGTTTGTAGAAACTTTCTATTTAAATCACAACCCTCCGATCTGCGATGCCCGCCACAAGATATTTAAACAGTGATCGTTGGATTCGATGCCTTTAAGAACAACATATAATCACCGATTGTGCTAGGAGATTGGGCTTAGAGTGACTTACCACTCAATGACTAACGATGCCTCCAACCGGTCATCACTTGGAACTAACCTGCTGTCACCGGTCACTTTAAAAATATAACATAAAGTGCAAAGTGTGATGACGGGCAATAGGGTTAAGAAAGATAAATGTTGAGCACAATGTTTAAGACTAGTCAAGTATGAAGCAAACACACTTACCACTTCAAATACTATAAACATTAACATACTTCATATACTTCATATACTTCAAATACTATAGCACTGAAATGAACACCATACTTCATCAGATCTGCCACTGTCATGAAGCCAATATAGATGAAGTTAATATAATGCATATTAACTTTTGTCAAATGATACAAGCCCTTGCCCTGATTCAAAATTGATAATATGCAATGAATGCCACTTATAAATATGACAAAGTTAGAACAACTTCACACAAGACACAAGATCAAAACTGAGAGATCTAAAAACCATGCACTGATGTCATTACCATGAAGACCATGTCACTGATGAAGACCATGTCACTGATGAAGACCATGTTACTGATGTCACTACCATTTTGGCATCAATGAAAAGACAATATACTCAACTGTGAAATGTGCTACAGTCACTACGCGTGAGGGCCCATTTCGCCAATTAAAATTTACAAGTAGTTGATTATGAGGGGCCATTTCACCAGTTTGCATGACACCTCCGTGCTAATCTTAGGGCCATATTCACCTTGGAAATTTTAATGTATGTAGTCCATCGAGGTTTGATTCACTGACACTTAAATGTATTCCTTATATAATCACGCGGGATTCGCCAAATCTTTTTGATATACCATATAGAATTCCCGCAGAATTTGCCAAATATGGAATGATATAAATACAATCGAAACTCTAATTTCTTCTTACACATTTTGTTTAGTTCTAAACTTGTTACTTGTGAGCTCTCGATTTGGATTTCAGAAGTTGGAGTTAGCACCTTGAAGTTGATCGTAGGAAAAGTTACAAACTTATAACACAGGCATTCATGCATTAGCGAATAGCAAGTCAGTGAAAACCTAAGCTTAAAGGTGAGTGATCATTTCTTCATAGTATTAGTGTTTTAAGATTTATTTATGGCTTTATCCCTCTTCCATTCTTGATTAAATCTTAAAGAAGATATTTAGTAGGGAATGGGATCTATATTCTATGAGTATGTCCTTAAACAAGAAGACATTTTTTCCATCTTTTATTCGAAGTGGGAGATCAAGATGTCGAGCCACAAGTGCGACAAGGGTAAGACTCCTCAGGGTGGTGAAGGGACTAGGAGGCCAACAAAACGCAGAAAAGGTGGAGTTAGTATACAGTCTTACTTTGGAACTGGCAATGTTTCTAATCCATCAAATCAAGATGGAGCTACACCATCAACTCTTGCACCAAATAATAATGAAGATGCCAATCGCAATACGTCACCACCACCAGAAGGTGGGATTGCCATTGAGTTAAATGAGGATGGAAATACCACAGAAGATATTCCAAGGGATACCCTGGTTAGCCAGAATGAGGATGGCAATACCGTAGAAGATGTTCCAAGGGATACCCTGGTTAGCCAGAATGAGGATGGCAATACTGCAGAAGATGTTCCAAGGGATACCCTGGTTAGCCAGACTGAGGATGACAATACCGCAGAAGATGTTCCGAGGGATACCCTAGTTAGCCAGAATGAGGATGGCAATACCACAGAAGATGTTCCCAGGGATACCCTGGTTAGCCAGACTGAGGATGACAATGCCGTAGAAGATGTTCCAAGGGATACCCTGGTTAGCCAGAATGAGGATGGCAATACCGCAAAAGATGTTCCAAGGGATACCCCGCTTAGCCAGATTGAGATAATTGACTTGGATGAAAAAGAAAATACTGCCGCTGTAGATGATGTTGGCAAGAAGAAAAGAAAAGGCAAATCAAAAGATTCAAAAGACAAATCAAAAGATTCAAAACTAGGGCGCGAGTGGGAAATGTCAATGAATTTTCAGCTTGATTGGGTGTCAAAGTACTCATTCATTGAACCAGTCGAGAAAGCAAACAAAGATGAACAACCAACAGAATGTAAGTGTGTGATTTGTAGTTGGAAATGTAAAAGAAATAAGAAATTGCAGCTAAAGCTTGACACTATAGAAAAGCATATAGGTAAAGTTTATGAAAAACAAATCATAGATGGAAAGGAAACATCAGTAATAAGATGGAAATCAAAGGAAGAATGTCTTCATGTGAAGTATGTTGTGGAATATGATGAGCATAAGAAAAGAATGATGAAGCTTGCTGCAAGTGGAGGTACAATCAAGGCTTAATTTGGAAAAGCAATGGAAGGAGCACAACTGGAAAAAACTGTCTAGATGAGTGTTGTTTTTCATATTTTGTCTAGAAGGCGTCCTATGACAGACTACCCAGAGTATAGTAATTTATTATCTTTTTTGAGTGTTCCTCACTATCCTAGCACACATTGGTCAATAAATGTTGGATGGGAATGGGCAAACTGTCTCGTTGTGGTGGAAAAGCAATATTTAAAGGAGAATGTAAAAGAGTCAAACTTCATTGCATTATCTTTAGATGAAGTTACTGTGGTAGATAAAACTTCTTGGGTCTGTATGCATGTGTATACTGTAAAAGAACATGTACACCGAGCTCATCTACTCTATGTTCATAAAATGAAGGATAGTTCAACATCACAACATATATTTGAACTAGTTAAGAAGCCTTTGAATCAAATTGCAGGTATGGATGACTTGACAATTGCCAAAAAGTTGGTGTGTGTAGGAGCTGATGGAGCTGCAGTAATGCAAGGTCATAGGACTGATCTTTGCACAAAATTACAAACTACTTGTGCACCATACATGCTTGCCATTCACTGCATGGCCCATAGAATGAGTTTAGCATTTAAAATTGTAAGCAAATTTCCTACAATATCAAAAGTTGAAAATCTAGTCCGCGAGCTCCACGCATACTTTTGTCGAAGTCCCAAACGCTTTGCAAAATTTTAAAATTTTGTTGAGGGAATAACAACAGGAAACAAGTTTCTTAAGGATGTTGATACCAGATGGATCTCCTTGCATGGACCAGCTCAACGAGTTCTTTCAGAATATCCATCCTTGATTGGAACAATGTACGAGCATTGAAACACAGTAGACAAAGCTCCTGACCTCTTACATAGGTTAAGCGATATAGAGACACTCTTAACTTTGCTAGTCTTCTCCCCATGCTAGATGAAATGAACAATCTTGTGAAGAAATCCCAAGACAAAACTATGTATATCTATGAGTATAGCAAACTACGTAGAATGACATGCATGGCCCTCGATAATCTATATCTAGATCTAACTTCTCAAAGCCCAAATTTTCATAGGTGGCAGATAATTATAGATTTGAATCATCATGAAAATTATTTATAGTTTAATGCAAGTAGGGAGTTATGTGTCTTTGTACGTGGATTTGAGATACCAATGCACCATTGTAAGACAGTCAGGTGCTCTATCAGAGAAGTACCTATTAGAAAGGATGATTTTGATGGCATTGTTAAATCTGTTAGTAGTAATTTGAAGGAAATTGCAAGCAATCTTTCAATTGAGATTTATAATCGATTCCCTCGAGATGAAATACTTGATGCCATGTCTATTGTGTATCCTCAATTTTGGGTTCAAGGCCACCAAGATAGCCCAAGCTTTTTTCATCAAAATGTAACTACGTTGACTGCACACTTTTCAAAAAGTGTAGAATGCAATGGACAACAAATAGATGGAAATAAGCTTAAGGACAATGTAGTCGGTTTGCAAGAAGTATGATAGACTAGTTTAATGCCATGGAGAATCCCTTTGAAATGGGATTAATAAAAAGGCCTAGAAAAAATTGGGTCAGAGTGAAATATTGCGTGATTCGATATCAGAATATTTCAAATTTGCTGATTTATGTCAAACAATGATATTGGGTTCGGTGGAAGATGAGAGAGTTTTTAGTGCATTGGGATTTTTGAAATCAAAGATAAGAAACAAACTAGACAAGAATTTGGAAAATTGCTTGAGGGTGTTAGGAAGTGCGTATAATGTCAAAAATTTTCCTTATGAAACGGCACTTACAATCTGGAAGTCCATATGTGAAAGAAGAGGGTTGTGTAACTCTTCAAGTTCAAACGCTGGTAGTGGTGGGACAAATGACAGTGACACAATGATGGATGAATTTGACTTTGGCACTTAGACTCAAGATGAAGAAAATGAAGACCAGACTCAGAATCAAGATGACTTTTTTTCTTTTTCTGAACGTCAGTTTGAGGACCCTGACTCGATTTGGGAATGGAAATGAATTAGTAGTTTTTAGGTATTTATACTGCATTTCATGAATTATATTCCAAAACTGTAGTTGATGATATTTTAAATTTGTATTCCTTGAAATTGTGAGTCAAATTGAATACATTAACATATTATTAATTATTTCATATTTTAATTGTGTCATACTGATAAGTTTTACATGTACTCGGTGATTCATCATTCAACTCAATGCTTAATATTTCCTTGCTAAAGTTTATTTGTGCATAAAACATAAAATTTGCAGTACAGTAGAATTTTGGTTTTTGATTTGATATGGTAAATAAAATTAATTTAACATATTAACAATAGTAGGATATAGAAAACTGAACATCAGCAATCGTTGAATGTGTATTTAGTAGTTGAAACCAGAGTTTGTTTTCAATTGATAAATTAAATAATACAGATAATTGAACACCAACACATTACTAAATTTGAATTTTCTATTGATTTTTAAATGAAAGAGTACATAGAGGCAATGAAAAATCTTGCTCAAGAGTCAAAGACAACTCTGCACAGAGCTGAGTTGGAACTCGGAAAGTTGAAACTCATAATATCAATATCAAATCATTCTAACAATTTTTTTAGCAAATTCCACTGTTTAGGTGGTGGAATTGTCATTTCTTCTAGCTGATGTTGTCTGACTTGAATTTTTGTTAACAATGTATGATCGAATTTCAATTTGGATCCTAGGTCTGACTTGAATGTTTCAGCCAAATATACATTCAAGAGTATCAGTTGTTTGATGAAATCCAAAATGTTAGCCTCATCTGGGTTCCCAAGAAACTGATCCAAATCAATCTTCCTTGCATCCTCCATCTTCTTTCTAAAATTATCCTTTCCAATGAATCGGTCATTTGTGTCAAAACCCTGTGGCAAACCAAGCTTTGTCAAGTTCTTTACCTTTTTATCCTCATTCTTAATCTTTGTTGCAGCCTCAATCATAAATTCTGTTGTTTCACGCATTCTGAACACTGTTTAATGATAGATGTCACCTTCATTGTGGCTTCAATCCAATTAGTAATGACTTTTGAAATCAATTCATTGTCACTGGCTTTGTAGACTGCTTCTAGAACTTGATTTGCAAATTTCTCTTCTGCCTGTAGTTGCAGATTTGTGTTGTCCATTAAATATTTGCTCAGCTTATCAAAATGTAGTCTCATGGCATCAATGACTTGAAAGAATTCACACAATTGATTAAACCTCTGCATTATTTCTTCCCAAATCTTTTGTTTCATGTGCCTGATTGTTTGTCTACAAAATTCAGTTAACTTTTTCTGACAAGATTTTATTTCATTTTTTGCTTCCATAAGCTGTGCGGCCAATGTTCCATTTTTTTGCCTCTCTTTCTCCAATTTTTGTTCCCACTATTCATTTGCTTTCCCAATGCTTTGTCTTAATTTTTCTAAAGTGGATTTTTCCTTACTATATTTCTTTTTGATCTCATCTAACTCTTGCTTCAGTCCATTCAATTCCACCTCTATTTGTTTATCCTCTTTGCTTGTTGATGTAGAGGCAGATTTTTTTATTCTTTTTTCTAATTCATTGCTCTTGTTATCTACTGATTTCCTCTTTGCTTTCTCATTTGCTAAATTTGTCTGTAATTTTTCTATTTGATTCTGCAACTTTTTTTTCTCTCTATCATGCTTTAGCAATGATGTATACACCAATTCATTGTTCTTCTTTGATATATTAATTTTGTCAGTATTTTTTAATCCAGAAAAATCAAATTGCAAACTGCTCACCTAAAATTCAGATCGATCCATCTAATTTTCTGGTTTATTTTGAACTGTGGGAACAACAAATGTGTACTCCATGATTTCTATGTTTGTGTCAAATGTGGGTAATATCATGGTTGTTGCAGGATCTAAAGTTACAGTAGACACACTCTTCATCAATTGCTTCTTATCCTTTTTATACAATTCTGATTTCTTTTTAAACTCTTGAATGTAATTAAAACCCAGGGACGCAGGAATAAGGGAATGCTTGAATGGTGAAGGAATAGGAGTACTTACAATTTCTATTATAGCCACACTAACTGGGGGAGTGCCTAGAAATAATTCCTTTGTAGTGGAACTGGTAGTTGGACTTAGACCTGCCATAATCCTTTGTCTCTTCTGTGTCCCTTGATCACTGAGTGTTTGTGTGGTATCTTGTATTGGTGTCCTCTTGTGTGTAACTTATTGTTGGACCTATTATTGTAGTACATGTTGACTAAGTTCTCCACCAGTGGCAGTGCCAGTTGCACTAGGTTCTCCACCATGGGCATGTCCAAGTTGTGATTGCATCTGACCATGAGGATTAGGATTTGAATCTGTAACAAATTCAATTCTTCTAGTTCTACTTGTATGACCTTGGTGTATTTTATCAACTAATTCAACTCCAAGGCCTCTTTTATCAAATGGTTTTCTGGCAGTGGTGACTACATCTATTGGATTCCAAATGCCTTGTCCTTGGGACCCCAAACCACCACCTTGATAACCCAACTTTTTTGCTATGATTGCTCCTGAAGTATATGATTTTTTTATGTTCTGACTTAAACCAAGTTTGTAAATGCTTTGTTCATCCCTATCATCATCAGGTTCATCATCTCTATCACTTTCAATTTCTTCAACTTCACATTCATTGGGATGCTCTATATTCCACAATTTGCTAAACTCTTCATCTTCATCGATTTCTCCATAGTCTTCATCAATTCTTGGTTCACCTAGATCCTTCCTCATAGACCAAAATGCAGCAATTTTTTACCGTGTCTAAGATTTTTTTGTAACAGAATCATCTAGATAATCTGGCATTTTTGCTTTAATAGATGGTTTATCAGTTTTTCTATAAAAATTGTTGTACCTCCTAATTTCATTCTCTGTCGGTGCTCCTATAATTTGTTGAATTCTACTTGCAGCATTCCTATTGGCCACAATCATTGTTTTAATGGTGTCACATGGATCATACTGCCAATGATAGACAACATCAAAATTAAAAAATTTCAAAAGATCTTGTGCTACCTTAAATGCTTTTCTCTCAAAGCTGAACCATCCACATGAAAAAGGTAAAGAAAGAAATAAGGTCTTCTTTTTCTAATCGGCAAAGTGTAGTTCATCAGTACTCTACATCTGCCTTACATATTCCAATGTAAAAACCCTTTCTGTCACATGTATTGGAAGTTTGTATGGTACTACTTCTGATCCATAAAATCTTAGCACAGTATATTCTTCCAATAAGTACCAATCAACCAATTGTATTTCTTTTCCTAGTTGAATGAAATCTCTACATGATATAGGCAATCTAGGCATTGGACTATTTGTAATTGCTTGATGCAATGGAGCCAAAAAGTAGTCTACAAAATGATTGTAGTTCCTTCGAGAATCATGCATCCTTATCTTAGTGGTCCAATCATATACTGGAGCCATTTTATTTTCCTCAGCATTGCTATAGGGCTGAATCTGGAGCTTGTTGTTCTAAAACATTCCACTAAATTTGAATAGAAAAAAATAGCACAAGTATGTTGTGAACCTAAATGTCTTGGTGGAACCTCCTTCAATCATTAAAAATTGTTTATGTATGTATTCTACAATGTGCTCAATAAATTTATATTTGACATGTACACCATTACTATAATGGATATTATATACCATTTCAAGGAGGCTTGCATCCACTTCCCAATTGCTATCCAGTCTGAGGCAAAATGCTAGCATGGAAATAGTATCCTGAGCCCATGATTTAAAAATTTTCAAAGGATAAGGAGGCTTATGGTTATCTTTCAAGATGTTTTTTTCTTCAACTATTTTCTTTAGGAAAGAATTCTTGCTCCTTTCATCCATTTCTAGGTCAATGTGGACGTCTCCAAATTCTTGGGTTGTAAACCCCAATACTTTTCCAAATTCTTCTGCATTAATGGATAAAATTTCTTCTTTGGTATCCTTATTTACAATTGCTCTTTTGTTACCATCATAATTGTGGGCATAGACCATAATAAATTCTGGGCAAGGGAAAACCTCATGTAACATCATGCGCCCTAATCCAGTTACCCATGGTGCATTGATACTATCAACTTTCTTTTTATTGGTAGCCTTATTCTCACATGAAAATCTGAGTTCTAAGGTAAATCTACCATACATGTTAGGATCATAAATACCATGGTATTCATCAGTCAAACCTAAGGTTTTAAGCAATTAAGAATAATCTATTTTTTATCTGTACTTGCTCTACCTTTCCCAAAAACTTTGTCTGGTCTGCTAGTGGTGGTAGACATGCTTATATAGTGTGAAATTTTTCTTAAGTCTCTCAACACTAAATGCAAAGTTTGACAAAATAAGATTTTAATAAACGATGAAACGTAACCTAGGGTTTCTATGTTTTGTCTTACCGGCTTTGTTGGAAGTGGCACTACAATGAGCAATCTGAAATCTCCCTGGTGCACTGCAACAAGCAATATGAAATCTCCCTGACGCCCTATGTGCTGACCCTCTCAGCTCTCACTTAAAAATAAAATCACCTAGCAGTAAAGAGTAGAAACTAGAAAGTTTACTTTTTTTTATGAAGTGACTTTTTTAGTGAATGAAACGTCAAGTCAAGTTTCAACGTGTCACTATTAGTACATGACTGACAACTGTCCTGCATTGAAAGCTCACATCAATCTCTAAACCATTGATCTTTGTAAATCTAAGGATTTAGGTGATTCTAGAGATTTAAGTTCACAAGCCTAGCGTTCTTTACATTTCATTCCGGAATGCAACTAGAACCATCCATCAAATGTTCATCGAACAACGAGTATTTTATGATATAAACAATAAACATAATCTGCATTTCTTCATTCATTTAATTACATTCTATTTAATATTAACAAAAAAATTATTCACAAGTTTTTGGTCTCGTGGATGTCAACTTTCATTCATTCATTCATTGATATTAATTCAAAGAAATTGTTACAGCTGGGGGATAGCTATGCACCTACACCCCTGGCATATCAGTATGTTACAAAAAATTTCTATACATATTCTTTCCCATGATAATATATTATATTACATTAAAATTAAACATTCAACATAGAGAGCCCATGTTCCAAAATCCTGAATAACCCTGAGCTATTTAGATTCAGAAGAAAAACACAAACAACTTAGAGACAGATAACCATATAAATGCAACAAAGCATTACTCATTTAAAAACATGAAACTGCTAAATTTATGCCACCCAGCAAGACTGTATCTTATTATTCCATCAAAATTTGCCAAGTCTAAAACAACCAACCCTATGAAATGACTCAATGAGTAAGACAGTTCCTTTATAGATCAGGACCATGCTATCAGCATTGAATACATTATACTTCAAATTGTTACAGATACAGAGAACAAAAGCTTGTCAATCCTCAATTCCATATTTGTCATTCCACTCATCGTATGTCTCCTCTATTGGCCAAGGGAATGAAAGTATTTCTTCAATCTGGCCATTATGGCTAACATACCTGGCATCCAGCATAACTTTTACATGGTTAGAGAATGTAGAAAGATTCCTTTCAAGAGTGTATAGATTGTCCAACGTTAAGCTCAGTACTTGCATACTCATAGTTGGATCACTTGCAATTGCACCACAACAAGTGGGAATTAATAAAAAAAAATTGTCTACAATCTCCTTTCTCCAGTTGTCCAACTCTTTTGTTTTTCCAACACCATCCAAGATGAGAGGTAACCACTTAGCGTCGAACCCTTCAAAACCCCGCAACTTCTCTTTCACAACTGAATCAAATTTCAACTAGAAACTAGCCACATCCTGAAAACACTTCAAAATCTTAAGCACCTTCAGTATGTCAGCAGGTGCATTGGAATCATACCTGGCACACCTTTGAAATTCTTTGACTTTTTCAATTCTATGTAACCATTTTTTTAAGCTCAATAGTCTATATTTGTCAGACTCATGCTTTTCATAGGCTAGTCTCAACTATAAGTAGGATTTCCAAGCCTCATCAACTTTGGTCAAAATGTTTGTCACCTTGTTCTTGATCAAGTTGGTGACCGTCTTTTTAACCTTGTTATCCTTTTCCTCCTTCAATCTCCTGTTATCCTCCTTCAACTCTCTAATCTCTACAAGGAGAGGCTCTGTATCCATTGGAACAGATTCTATGGTTGGGATCACTAGAGGAGGGGCTAAAGTATTGGCTACCAATGACAGTTGCTGCTTCAACATGCTTATCTCTGCAACTGCCTTAAAATAATCAAGTTGCAGTTGATTGTAATCCTTTTGCAATTTGTTAGCAGTTGCTTCTGCAAAGTGTGCAGTCTATACATTTAGGCTTGCAGCCTGAGGAGTAGGGGTATCAAATACTCTTTTTATTATTACATTCCATTCCCTATAAGCTCTCCTAATTGAACCCTAGGCTTTTTGTTGTTTGGGGCTAGAGCCCACATTGCCAATGTTTCAAATTTAGGGTTGAAGGTTGCACCAGAGAGGGCCCTTTGAATCTCTTCCCCTGTCACATCTGAATCATCTCTGGTGATTGTATCAAATGCAATGGCATCTAATAGAGTCCAGTGAGGTAGAAGTAGAATATTACTTTTTGCCACCAGTGCTCTCCCTTCGTCTGGAGTCATTTTACTTATAGACTGTTGTACTTCTTTTAGGACCCTCTGAGTAATAACATCATACTCCTTTGGGTCTGCTCCAGCCTTGGCATCTTCAATTTTCTTCTAAAATTCCTCACTCCTCACTTTCAAAACATAGCTCCTAAATTCAATAGTGTTGACAAATTCACCATCCTCCATAAACTTGTCACGGGCCATCACCCTAACATCTTCAATATCAAAAGTAGGGTGTCTCATTACTCTCACTGACCTATTCTCTGGGGATGAATAAGGTCTCAGTCTATCAGGTGAACGAGGGCCGGCCAATTTCTTGTGCATGTTCCTCCTCCCCCTCTAGGTCAACTACCTCTATCTGCTCTAGGTTCTCCAAATAAATAATCTTGGCCCTTTTGGTAGGGGAGGGACCAATTGATTCCCTCTTTACATCATACTCTCCACTTGAGCTGCCAGGCTCATAAGCATATCTCTATTCTCCTATAGGGGCAGAGGCAATCAACTGTTCTGCATTATCCAGCATTTTCTCAATTCTCTCGATTGGGTCTTGCACTTCTACAAATGCACCCGGATATGCAGGATTCATGTTTCTCTTCATATTCTCACTGGCCATGATAGTATCCCACTTGATCCTCAAGTGGTGGACTTCATTCATAGTAAAATAATTACTAGCAATGTCCTCATTGTAATCCACCTGATGAAAGTACTGGACCTTTCCCTTATAGTTGTTGACTCTGTATATGGTTTGGCTGATGAATCCCTCAAGGTCAAAAGACCTTGGTTGTTCCAAACACATTCCAAAACATTGCATAACTGAATAAATTGGTCCAACCCACTCTTATTAGGGATCACAAAATCACAAAATCTGATGGAGGAAGGGAAGAATGAACCTTTCTTACGGTTCCTAAAGTGCTTTTTGTCAGAATCATTTAACTGCCTTATAACTTCTAAAAATGCCACCCTCTTTGGCACATATTTGGGTAGTATGTGAGGTGCAGTCGGGCATCCATAGACTCTTATGCAAGTAGTATGCTCATGATAGAACCAGTCACCCCAATTGTGATCAATTCCAAGTTAGGGAGTCCTGTCCAAAGGTCGTAAGAAATCCATTACATCAGGATACAACCTTTCACCCTCTGGCTCCAAAAATCCAAGGATTCTCCTCACAAAATATTCTTCAAAGATGACATAATCTGCTTCGACATAGTGCATATCCAGTATACATGTCCATACTTGCACTTGCAGCTTGTTCCCTTGAGCATCTGAATCCTTGACATGCAAATTGGGGTGCCACATCCCTGATAAAGTAAATAAGTACATATGGCACAACAAGGAGTAGTGTATGAATTCAACTTGGACATTTAGTTTAGACAAATTATTTTTGATCTTTGTCATCTGATCATGCATACAGTCAGCTATGAAAGTGGCATAATCATATGGTTCCTTGACATCTAGTCTCTGAATATCAACAACCATCATCATCAAAGAAATAGACATTCTTTCTAAAGCATCTCTGCCTAATACTTGACACAAACTATGATAGGTTCTGACAAAATATTCATTAAACATACTGCAATGTAAAGGCTCCACCTCATCATCTAAAATCTTTACCAATTTCCCACCAACACCCCTTGGCATGTGCTTTGGTAAGTAATATTCCCTGTACTGTCATTTCACAATGTCAGTCTAGTATTTTTTCTTGAAATCCCTGAGGTCAATTTGTTTGCAGGCTGTAGGGTCCAAGTTGAATACAGTGGCAATGTATCCTTCGGTAAACTTGATCAATGTTGAACCATTTCCATCTATTAATATCCTAGTGGCTAGATTATACCTTGATGCTATTGACCTAATTAAGTTAGGGTTGGGGAAAACATTGGAACAAATGAGCTTGGCTAAATCATATTTCCAGGCATGACAGATAGGGGCTTTATAGTTCATCCTCTTATGCCAATGCTTAAAGAGGATCCAACCGGGGACAGGTAATTTGGCGTCCCGGCAATTATAGCAGTAGCCAAGAAATCTATCCTCGTCTCCACCTAGGCCATGCAATTTCAAAATTGTTGTAGCAAAACCAGGAAGTTGGATCATAAGATCCTCATCTAAGCTTTGTTTTGAAGTGGAAGGCTAGCTTGACTAACTCATTTTTCTTTTATGAAGGTAGCTTAGGGTTTTTATGGTTGACAACGGCCCTAAAAGCTTCAGAATTAACCTATAGTTGGAAAAACTAGGTACAGAGGAGGAACAGTTACTTACTACTTTTCCGCGCTTGTAGAAGCTTGAGATTACTTTTTTCCTGCTTGTTCTGATGATTTCTTCTGAATGCAGTCACGCTCTCGAGAATACCTTAATCCTTGAATTCTTGCACAATTCTCTATATTAATGAACTTTGTGCGGCAAGAATACCTGCACAATTCTCTGTATTAATGCACTTTGTGCTGCAAGCACTTCAAAATCTTACTCTTTTGAAACTGTGAATTTGGGCCATTGATCTTTTCCTTACATTCTAAAATCCACAGTCCTGATTGGCTGACTAGATTTGACAATCTTCATTGCCATTCTAAAAATGTACGAGTCAGATACGTGGCAGCACCTCGCAGCGTAACATCCTGTGATGTTCCACCTCTTACCTACCCCACACTGGTGTGCCTCAATTCTCAAAAAAGAGAAATACCACATGTCGCAATGTCGCAACTGTGTAATGCATATTCCAACCAAAGAGATTCTCCTTGCGACGATGCGCAACCGTTGGATCAAGTCTTTTGCCATCTTAGATTTTTTAACATGTGTCATTTTGTCGTAGCCACGCAGTAAATATTCTCTCCTAACATATTCCTCATGCGCCCTTGCGCGACCATTAGATTTTGCCCTTCCTACAACCATTGGATCAAATCTTTTAGTGGGATAGGATGCCAACTTTGATTTTTTAACATGTGTCATTCTGTCGTAGCTGCGTAGCGAATATTCTCTCTTGACAAATTCCTCATGTGCCCTTGCTCCCATTAGATTTCACCCTTCCTGCAACCGTTGGATCAAGTCTTTAGTGGGATAGGATATCTTTTATGTTTTGATATGTGTCGTTATGTCACAACAGTGCAGCAAATATTCTCTCTTGACAGATTCCTCATGCACCCTTGCGCCCATTAGATTTTGCCTTTCTTGCAACTATTGGATCAAGTCTTTAGTGGGCTAGGATAGCTTTGATTTTTTGACATGTGTCATTCTATCATAGCCACGTAGCGAATATTCTCTCCTGACAGATTCGTCATGCGCCGTTGCGCGAACATTAGATTTCGCCCTTCCTACAATCGACAAAAGTGAGTAACCTCTAGACTATTAGATTAAGGGGCCGGTCAACTTACAAATATTAGGACATGAATTCATGACTTCACTGACCGACAACCTGCTCGCATATTAACTTCTTAAACAATTAAAAAGTGGACCCTGCTAGCTTGCTAGGTTAAGTCGTTCCCCACCAAGCCGTGACCAATAAGATTAGGTATAAGGGGCCGGTAAACAACACGGTTTCGATGGCTCAGGTTTCAACTTAGACAACTGGCAACTAAAGGTAGTAATTCAACATAAGATTACGCAAAGGGTTTGTCGTATGAAATGTCAACCATTGATATTTGGAAATCTAACGGTTCAAGTGTCAAAACCTAATTATGCAAATATTTCAAGCATCATGCATGTAGATGAACTACACTATCAATAGAAAGTGTAATTTTACTTGTGCATATAAAATTTCGTGAATAATTCTATCTAAAAACAACCAAATTGAAATCAAATTAAATCCAAAAAGATTGAGAGTTCACATATATTATAGCTCTCTTAGCTGTGCCTATCTCAAGATTCAGAAAGCAAACAAATGCCAAGCAACATTAGAAACCTCTAACCATAACAGAGAGTCAGAGACCATCACCAAATCCATGTCAACATATATAAATTAAAGCAAACATAAAAGAAGCAACATTAGAAACCTCTAAGTTCTAACCATAACAGAGACCAAATTATATTAATACAAAAAAGATTTACACTTGGGTAATTATATTAATACAAAAAGATTTACAATTGGGTAATTATATTATTACAAAAAGATTTACACTCAGGAAATTATATCAATACAAAAACCACTCCAACAGCCAGCCTAGGCTCCAAAAAACACACAGCACCAGAGAGGCTACCATAGTACCATTTAAATCCCTATCCTATTGACTGAGCGACTCCTTGAAAACTTGCCACCCTACCACCCCAGCATAGAAATCACCAAAAAAGTGGCCCTGAGAGCCCGACCACTCCTACGGCTACTGTGAGTAGAATCCCCCCGTATTCACAATGGCTGCAAAGTATTGAAGCGATACCGGAGTATTGTCTATGTCCATTCTAATTTCCCGTCGAAGAAAGTGTCTCCCACGAGCCACCCAAAGCCTGTGCCTTTCAAGTTGTTGCTCATTCATGTTTAGGAGGAATGGCTACCTATCTATGCCCTCCTGTCCCTCCCGTAGCTTCTCCAAGTCTCTCGGCCACCGGATACCGACCCCCAATTCTACATCAATCACCACGTCTAAGTCATCCAAAAGAATATCTAGAGTGAATACCCCCGTAGAATGATCAGTGCATCCACCTTTGCCTCTCCTAGGTCCAACAAAGAAGCCAGAAAGTGTGAGGAAATATTTGAATTTACCCTATATCTATCCTCAGAGACCAAGAAGTCTTTACCGAGGACCATCTTCACTGCCTCAAGGAATAATAGGTTTTGCTGGTTACAAATGTTCATCAGTCTTTCATCTCTGATACGGCCCAGAAAGGCGACCTGGCACTTATTGCAGCAAAGCCTTATGGGAGTCTCCATGCTATAATTTGAGCAAGCCACTTGAGTGCCGTTTTGCTGGAGACCTCCAGGATTTAAAGGAAGATCGTTAATGAACACATGCTTCAACTGACATGCATTTATTCATTTATTTGTTGTCCAAATTTTTTGTAGCATCAATCTTCGGCTCGTGTAAGGATCGACCATTACCAAAAGCTATTTAATAACTTGTAACATCTATTTAATAAATTAAAAATCAATGCTTGGGAAAAGTATTTTGTAGGCCACCAAATGAAATTGATATCAATGATTCAATATATAAATTTATAATAATATCATATTTTATATAATATAATATATAATTTTATATTGAAAATTTCATTCTTTGAAACATCTATGATCTGTATACATTGCAATTTCAAACTGTAATTACTTATATATTATTTAGTAAAATTTAACATCACCCTTCAAAAAGATTGGGGAATTACATCGAACATGAACCTCTAACCAACCTCAGTTCTAAACAAAACTCCTATCCTTCAACCTTCAAACCTTGCTTTGATCCTCCAAAATCTTTTTAGTTCCTCTATTCAACGACGCGTAATGAATATTTCACTGTAGTCCATAATTATCCTATTAACAGGCAATGGATCCGTTACAAATTTAATTGTGTGCTCATTCACAATGTCAGTGAATGATTCACTATAGAACCTTGCATTATATGTACAAGAAACCACTAGGCATGGGTAACAATAAGGCCAGTAAAGGAGAATTAAATTGATTTTCTCGAGGTCACTGGCAATTGAGTTGCAATACCAATTCCATGTGTCAATTTGAATTTCTAGTTTCTCATACATGCATGCAAGTGTGGGAGATTCAACCCACCACCCAGAATAGAATGCATCATTTGCAAATGTTAAAAGTGTTGATTCTTGACACGATCTATTCCACTTGACGAATGCTCGTATTTCTTCATTCCGAGACATGCAAAGCAATAACAACCTACATAGCCACACATAAACAAAATTTTCCATCATCTTAGATTCTTATTACTATTCTACATCTATGAACTGAGAACTCTATCACACAGTTAAAATCAAAATCATGAATGATCACAAAATAAATACTTGGTAACTTACTTTCTTCGCACAGCTACTGTAATGAAAGCCATTACTTTGAACTTTTACAATCTATTGATTCTTGACCTATCTGAAACTTAGTAATGCAATATAAGTTCAAAACACTAAAGACTATCATATATACATTACATGTACATCCGTGACAAATGGGTAATAAATAACAAGCAACTCCATTTAATTCATATTGGCTAATCTGTGCAGTTTGTCATGACTCAGCACTCACTTACCATTAATGAACTTAATTGAGCATTGGCTAATCTATGTGGTTAAGTTTATTCAATCAAATCAATCGTATCACCACTGACCATTTGATGCACCCTAGAATGAAAGATGAACGGTTGTAGTTCAATTCCGGAAGATAGATCTCCAATGCCACACATTGCTAACAAAATCCTCCGGAATCAACTAGCAGCCGTTAGATATTATTAGATCAACGGTTGACATATATATAAAATATATAATATATTTTATTGATTATTGTGCAAAGGTGGCAGCGTGGCAGAGCGCAAGTCCTCAGTTGTAGAACTACAATTTTGGGAAATTGGGTGTGTCAATACTTATGTCGTCAATTTGCAATCATCTGACAACCAAAATATATTAGAAAATTTTCCATTTAATGGCATCCATGCTTGAAGTGACTTCTGTCCTTTCGTAATAAATAAGGAATGTCATGAAAAGCACAATTGCACATATTTGGGAAGGCAATTTATGTAGTTCAATTAAATAATTATCTATTAATTTTCGTTAAACAGAATCGTTGTTACTTGACACTTGTCTCTATTCCAGAGAGTTTATGTAGAAAGATGGGTGTGTCAGAACTGCAGCCCAGAATGGAACTTCAACTAAAGTCTGGTGCCATTCACACAGTATGATTTTTTATTGGCATAACAGTTTATTTTGCCAATTCATTTTTTATTGGTTTGAAACTATATTTAAAATCACCAATAATTTTTTTATTGCTTTAAAAATTGGTTTAATTCACCAATGTAAATATATTTTCTAGTTTGAAATTAGATTTTAATCACCAGCAAAAATATTTTCTTATTTTGAAAACAGGTTTAATTCGCCAATGCAAATATATTTTCTGGTTTGAAATTAGATTTTAATCGCCAGCAAAAATATTTTCTTATTTTGAAAACAGGTTTAATTCCCCAAAGAAAATATTTAATTGGTTTGAAAATAGGTTTTAATCACCAATGAATATATTTTAGTGGTTTTTAAAAAAATACAATTTGCCAGGATTTTCCATAGACCTCTAGTGATTACAAACGATTCGCCAAATAAGATTATTATTTTTCCCAGAAAAATGAAAAAATTCACCAATAAAATTAATATTTTTCTTGAGAAGTATACATGATTCACCAGGTTTATACACCTTCTCCGAGGGGGGGGTTCTTAAAGTTATCCCTACTACCCAGATCACATGGTTGGGTATGGCAAAATGATAAACCAATTACAATCCAAATTAGAGACTATATGTATGGACTTGGTGATGCTAAAGCTCAAAACACAGCTCTATGGGGTTACTTTAAGAACTTCTAAAGCATGATGCAAGCCAGAGAGAGAATACCTCAATCCATAGTTGAGAAATACAACAATACAGTGTGCTTCATAGCTGACACTGATCAATGCCTAATGGAGGCAGTTGAGCCTAGAACAGTGTGGATAATGCCAATGGGATACGAGGTTGATGAGAAAATCTTGGAACTACATATTCAACACCTGTTGAGCCAGCCTAAGGACCCTGAGGGAGAAAGGTTTGGAACCTTTCAAGAATTAAGTGTAAAAATACATGTTGAGCTAAGACAACCTGAAATAAAGAGGAAAGTTAGAAGGGAAGTTGAGGAAATTGCCAAAAGATTTGGCATATCAAAAGAGGTAGTGGATGCAAATAGAGAGAAAATGGAGAAGGCTGAGAAAGAGAAACAAGAAGCAAAGAAAGGAAGTGTTCCAGTACAAGCCTCCTACCAGACTAGATCCTCCAAGAGCTCTGCACCTACCACTCCTAAAATCTCAAGGGCCACCAAACCAGAAGTCAAGACATCTGAAAAAGGATAAAAGAGGACAAAGACTAAAGCCACAAGGTCATATACAAGCCTCAAACATGATGAAGATGTTGCAAGTATGGGCCTAACCGATGTTGTCATTGATGTCAACATACTCTTGTTGCATTGATGATAAGGATTGGATGAGCTCTGTGCTAAGGATATTGAGAAAATTAGTCATAATCAGGAACAGAGAAGAACAGTGAAGACAGTAAGGTAAAGATCCTAGCTACGATGAAGATCAGAGGATGCACTTCAAAGGGTTTGCAGATATGTGTCTTAAGATGATCCAGTAAAGATTTCAGAGGTCCGCATGAAGATCTAAAGAAGTTATGGCTGCTTAAGTAAAACTGGTTCTAGCAGGTGTTTAGAGGTGACAGAGTGACACAGATAGGTCCGGTGAGATCTGAAAATGCAATATCTTGTTCTGCAGATTTGGTGGAGTGTTTAGGAAGTAAATGTGAATTGACAAGCCAATTGGTTCATGGTCTGGAGGTCCACAAGCATCTATTCCAATATGACAGTGATGACAGACTGTGTTCTTGAGGTTCCAGATGAAGGAGAGAATGATTTTAGTGAGCAGAAGTAGTGTGGATGTTCTTTGTGATTCAGGCAACCTTGTGGAGCTCTTTGGATTGTGTCCACTTTGTGTTGGTGGTCCGCATTGAAGATTGAGCTCGTAGTTGAAGAATTACTTCTGGATGATGGTGTTCTTCCTAAGTCTGGCCGACCGGATGAGTTACACATCCTGCGGATGATCTTGAAGATGTTTTGTGAAGAATGGCATGTTACTAAAGAAAGATTGAAGTCTCAGATCTGTGTGGCCAACAGTGTGTTGATCTGCGTGAAGTCTTTTTGTAATTAGTCATGTTGTATTTATTTGCTCTGTAATGTATGCCGACTTGGATGATTATTCCTAAGTCGATGTTTTGTATAAATAAGGAGTTGTAAAGTCATTTCAGTTGAATGGTGTGGTGATGAGAGTGTGGTAGAGAGGAGAAGAGTGAAAGGCAGAGCAGAAGTATTGGGCTTAAATGGAACTGACTCAAGCATAGTGAAGATGCTATTCTTCAGTTCAAGTATGTAATACTTATTATTCTGTAGACAGTGTGTCTCATGTAGGTAGTGGGCCTCTTGTGAGCAGTGTGCTCAGGCAGTGAGCCCTAATTGGCATGTGCCATTTTGTTCTTTCTATTCTTTTAACAGAGAATACAATCTTGGGTTAGTCACCCTGTGGTTTTTCCCTTAATTAGGTTTTCCACATCAAAAATCTTGGTGTCATATGTGTTAATATATTTCTGCTCTTGAATTGCTGCATTATGTTTCCATGATTGATTTATTATTATACTGCTAAATTAGGAAAAGGATTTAGGTAATTAATTGGAAGAAAGTTTTGGACAACTGATTCACCCCCCCTCTCAGTTGTGTTTCCTAAATCTAACAATTGGCATCAGATCCAAGTTCCTCTAAAAATAGCTTAACAACTTGAGGAGATCCAGGATGTCGTCCTACAAGAAGGATAGCCTGAGGTTTGATGGAACCAATTTCACTCTTTGGAAAAGTGGCATGGAATGTCACTTGCAATGTATGGGAATGCAGTATTGGATCATGGCTTCAAACAAGTATGATCCTCCACAGAATGGTTCGCGTATCGTAGATGAAATCGGTGATGCTGAAAACAATCTGCGAACTAAAGAAGCTCTTCTAAGTGCCTTATCTGATTCAGAGCTGACAAATGTTGTTGATCTAAAAACTGCATATGAGATTTGGCAAAAACTGGAACTTCTACATGAAGGAGACAAGTATGTTAAATGTGCCAAGCTATAGAGTCTGAAAGGAAAATTCAAAAACCTGAAGATGAGAGAAGATGAAAATATCACTTCATTTATGCCAAGATAAAATGAGCTTGTTTGTGGCATTAGATGTGCTGGTGGAATCTTGGGTGAAGATGAGATTGTTGGTAAAGTTCTCAAATCCCTTCCTGACTCTTACAAATATAAAGTTCTTGCTATTGAAGAATTCAGATCCTTTTCAGGTATCACAAGAGATCAATTGGTTGGTAAACTGGCTACATTTGAATTGACCGAGTTTGGAGATGCCCCCGACAAGACCGAATCTGTATTCAAAGCTAGTGCCTCTGTAAAAGGAAAACAAAAGTTTGATCTGGGAGAAAACTCTTCAAAGAAGCTATCATGGTATGAAAAAGCAAGAAAAGACCTGGAAGAAGATGAAGCAGAAGTTGCTCAACTTGAAGCCCTTATTGCAAAAAGTCTGCCAAGAGGATCCAGTAAGTATGAGGGGAAATTGCCCTTTAAATGTTTTAACTACAACAAGATTGGTCATTTTGTCTCAAGATGTCCTGAAAGATTTTCAAGGCCAAACCCTAACAGATCAAGGTTCCAAAAGAAATGTTACTATGTTCATGAAGATGATGATGAAGGAGTAACACATGATGAATCAAAGATAGGAAACAAATCCAGAAGTGACTGGGTGTTTATTGCCATCAAGGAAGAAGATCCAATACCCTCTGAATCTGTCAATCATAAAATTGTAGAAAGAGCTCTGGCTACCCAAGTTGAAGAAAAGGATGATTGGGTCATTGACAGTGGATGCTCTCACCATATGATAAGTGACAAAAATAAGTTCATAGATTTGGAGAGGTATGAAGGAGGAGTGGTAAAATTTGGTGATAATTTTGCTGGCAGAATCAGAGGTAGAGGAACTATTTCTTTTGATGGAAAGAACAAAACCAGTAATGTACTATATGTTGAACACCTGAAGCACAATCTTCTCAGTGTTGGACAGTTGGTGGACAAAGGCTATGATCTCTGATTCAAAAATGGAAAATGTAAGATCTTTGAAAGTTCTGGAATAGAGATTGCATCTGGTACTCAAACTAAAGGTAATGTCTTCCACTTGGTTGGTACTGGTAAAAGTTGCTTATTTGTTCAAATTGATTAGAGTTGGTTGTGGCATAGGAGAATGTGTCATGTGAATTTTGATAATATCATCAAGATAAGCAACACTCAGGATGTAAGAGATCTTCCAAGACTGGTGAAACCTACTAATAGTTTGTGCAAAGAATGTCAGTTGGGTAAGCAGAGCAGAGTCACATTCAAAAGTAAAGAACAGTCTTCTACCAGATTATTGGACTTAATTCATGCTGATCTATGTGGTCCGGCAAGAATCAGGAGTGTGCAAGGTGATAGATACTTCATGTTATTAATTGATGATCACTCTTGAATGATGTGGGTAACCTTTCTGAAAGAGAAATCTAAGGCCCTTGAGAAATTCAAAATATTCAAGGCAATGGTAGAAATTGAAACCGGATTGAATATAAAATGTCTGAGGTCTGATAGAGGTGGAGAATTCACATCCGGTGAGTTCATAGAATTTTGTGAGAAACATGGAATAAAAAGACAGTTGTCTGCTCCAAGGACTCCACAGCAGAATGGAGTTGTGGGAGAAAGAACCAGACCATCCAAGAAACATCTAGAACCATGATGATAGAAGCAAATGTTCCTCAGATCTATTGGAGAGAAGCTGTAAGCACTGCAGTCTATACTCTTAATCGAGTACAAATCAGAAGCAATACTGGTAAGACTCCCTATGAACTTTGGTTTGGCATCACTCCCACTATGAGGTATTTCAGAGTCTTTGGTAGAAAATGTTACATTAAAAGAGATGAAGATTTAGGCAAATTTGATGCTAGAAGTGATGAAGGAATATTCTTGGGTTATTCTACTCAAAGCAAAGCATACTGGTGTTATAACAAGAGATTGAGAAAGATTATAGAAAGTACAAATGTGAAGGTTGATGAAGGTGTTGAAAAACCCTCAAGGTTTTATGAATATGATGAAGATGATCAGAATGATGTTTTGATCCAAGGAGTCCAAGCCCCTTCTAAAATTCAGATTCAAAATGATCCGGCAAATTAGGAAGAAGAGATAAGTTTGAACGAACCTGTGCAAGAAATAGAAGTACAAGTCCCAAAATTCCCAGGTATGTAAAATTGAATCACTCTGAAGACCAGATCATAGGTGATAAAAGCAAAGTTGTTCAAACAAGAAGGATTGCTCAAGATTCAGAAGAGTATTGTCTAATTTCAAATATTGAACCTAAGATAGTGAATGAAGCATGCAATGATGAAAACTGGACTAAAGCAATGGAGGAAGAGCTGATGCAAATTGAGAAAAATCACACTTGGGATCTTGTTCCCAGACCTAAAAACAAGAATGTGATTGGAACCAAATGGGTCTTCTAGAATAAACTGAATGAAGATGGTGAAGTAGTCAGAAACAAAGCTAGATTAGTCTACAAGGGTTACTCCCAAGTAGAAGGAGTTGATTTTGAAGAAACTTTTACTCTGGTGGCAAGAATTGAAGCAGTCAGATTATTTCTTGCTTTTGCTGCCTTCAAGGATTTAAAAGTATATCAGATGGATGTCAATTCTGCCTTCTTGAATGGTGACTTGGAAGAAGAAGTTTACATTGAGCAACCAGATGGATTTCAATTGTTTGATCATGGTGATATGGTTTGCAAGTTGAAGAAAGCACTTTATGGACCCAAGCAAGCCCCAAGAGTCTGGTATGAAAGATTGGATAAGCATCTTTTGAAGATTGGTTTCAACAAAGGTACTGCTGAGAGTAATTTGTACTTCAAAATTAATCATGAAAATATCTTGATTGTTGAAGTGTTTGTTGATGATATCATTTTTGGAGGAAGAGATAGTAGGTGCAAAACTTTTGCAAATCAAATGAAAAGTGAATTTGAGATGTCCATGTTTGGGGAAATGAATTTCTTTTTGGGTCTGCAAATCACTCAAACAAAGAAAGGAATCTTCATTTCTCAGATTAAATATGTCAAAGAATTGTTGAAGAAATTTGGGATGGAAGACTCAAAACCAATGACTATCCCATGGCAACTAGATGTAAATTGAGAAAAGATGATGACTCTCCTAAGGCTGATTAGAAAAAGCACAGGTCAATGATTGGAGGGTTATTGTATCTCACTCAAACTAGACCTGACATTATGAATGTTGCTCTTGTTGCTAGATTCCAAGCTGATCCTAGAGAATCTCATGTCATGGCAATCAAGAGGATTTTTAGATATCTAAAAGGGACAATTGAGTATGGTTTGTGGTATTGTAGAGATCATGATTTCTCTCTTCATGCATACACAGATGCGGATTGGGCAAGAGATGTGTATGACCAGAAGAGTACCAGTGGTGGAGCATTCTTTTTGGGAAAGAGATTGGTTTCTTGGTTGAGAAAGAAACAAGAGGCAATATCTCTATCCACTGCAGAAGCAGAATATATTGCAGCAACAGGTAGTTGCACTCAAGTATTGTGGATGAAGCAAATGCTAAGAGACATCAGAGTGGAGTATGAGGTGTTGCAAGTATGAGGTGAACCAGTGTTGTCATTGATGTCAACATACTCATATTGCATTGACAAGAAAGGATTCGATGAGCAGTGTGCTAAGGATATTGAGAAAATTAGCCTCAGTCAGGAATAGTGAAGAACAGTGATCAGAAGAAGGCAAATGTATTGTATAGGATATGAACCAGAGGATACGGATTAAAGGGTTTGTAGATATGAGTCTTGAGATGCTTCAGTTAAGATTTTAGAGGTCCGCATGAAGATCTAAAGGAGTTGTGGCTGTTGGTGTGGAACCAGTTCTGGCAAGTGTTCAGAGGTGACAGAGGATCATAGAAAGGTCCAGTGAGGTCCGAAATTGTATAATCCTAATCTGCGGATTGGAAGGAGTGTTTGGGATGTCCTTGTGATGTGTCATCTCGAGTTGTGTATGATTTGGAGGTCTGGAAGTACTTTTTGCATTGTGACAGTGGCGACAGACAGTGTTCTTGAAGTTTCAGATGAGGAAGAGAAGAGATTCCAGTACGTAGAGAAAGTGCGGATGTACCTGGTCATTCAGGTAGGCTTGTGAAGGTTCCTAGATCATGTTGAGGTTGTGTTGTTGGTCCGCATTGATAGTAGAGCCCGGAATTGAAGATATTCTTCCGGATGAAGTTCTTGCTCTGATTAGCCGACTAGATGAGTTGTTCATCCTGCGAATGTTCTTGTGGTGGCCGACCGGATGTGTTATTCATCTTGCGGATATTCTTATGGTTGATTGCCAACTTAGATGATTGTTCCTAAGTTGATGTCTTGTATAAATAAAGGTTTGTGAGTTCATTTTTTTGTTAAGATGGTGTGGATGAGAGTGGTGTAGCAAAGAGAAGTGCGAAAGGCAGAGCAGAGGTTTTTGGGCTTAAATAGAACTGATCCGGACATGGTAAAGATGTCATTCTCCAATTCAAGACTGTGATTCTTATCACTTTGTAGACAGTGTGTCTCCTTGTAGGCAGTGGGCCTCTTTGTGAGCAGTGTGCTTGGGCAGTGAGCCCTAATTGGCAAGTGCCATTCTTTTTCTTATTCTTTTAACAAAGAATAATCCTTGGGTTAATCACCCCGTGGTTTTTCCCTTAACTGGGTTTTCCACGTCAAAATCTTGGTGTTCAATGTGTTGATGTTTATCTGCTCTTGTGTTTGTGCATTTTACTTTCATGGATGATTAATTGATATGTTGTTAACTAATAAGACGAATCAAATGTTTGAAATAGAGAGCAAGTTTTTATACAACTGATTCACCCCCCCTCTCAGTTGTATGCTCTAGATCCAACAATTGGTATCAGAGCCAAGTTCCTCTGAAAGAAGCTTAACCACTTGAGGAGATCCAGGATGTCATCATACAAAAAGGATAGTCCGAAGTTCGATGGAACCAATTTCACTCTCTGGAAGGGTTGCATGAAATGTCACTTGGAATGTATGGGAAAAGCATACTTGGCCATGGTTTCAAAACCATATGTACCTCCACAAGGTGGTCCGACAACTCTGAATGAAATCACAGATGCTGAAAACAATCTACGGACCAAGGAAGCTCTTCTAAGCGCATTGAATGACTCAGATCTCTCAAATGTTATTGACCTACCAACTGCATATGAGATCCTGACTAAACTGGAACTTCTGTATGAAGGAGATGAGTTTGTCAAGAGTGTAAGGTTGCAAAGTCTAAAAGGGAAATTTGAAAGATTGAAGATGAGAGATGATGAAAACATCACTACTTTTATGCCAAGAGTGAATGAACTGGTGTGTGGAATTAGAAATGCTAGTAGAAATCTGGATGAAAATGAGATTGTTTGTAAAATCCTCAGATCCCTTCCTGCTGCCTACAAAATCAAGGTTGCTGCAATTGATGAATTTAGAGCCCACACAACTGTCACAAGAGAACAATTGGCTAGCAAACTGGCTGCATTTGAAATGACCGAGTTTGGAGATGATCCTCCCAAGACTGAATCTGCTTTCAAAGCTAGTGCCTATGTGAAAGGCAAACAGAGATTTGATCCGGGAGAAAACTCTTCAAGGAAGATGTCATGGTATGATCAAGCAAGAAGAGACATGGAAGAAGAAGAAGCAGAAACAGCTCAACTTGAAGCCCTCATTGCAAAAAGACTACCAAGAGGATCCGGTAAGTATGAAGGAAAACTACCCTTTAAGTGCTTCAACTGCAATAAGATTGGTCATTTTGCTTCAAGATGTCCAGAAAGATCTGCAAGGTCTAATACTAACAGACAAAGGTTTCAAAAGAACTGCTATTATGTTCGTGAAGAAGATGACAATGAAGGAGTAACAGATGATGAATCAGAACTAGGAAGCAAATCCCGAAATGAATGGGTGTTTATTGCCATCAAGGAAGAAGATTCAATACTCTCTGAATCTATCAATCACAAGGTTGTGGAAAAAGCTTTGGCTGCTCAAGTGGAAGAAAAGGATGATTGGGTTATTGACAGTGGATGTTCTCACCATATGACTGGTGACAAGGATAAGTTCTTGGATTTGGAAAGGTATGAAGGAGGAATGGTAAAGTTTGGTGACAATTCTGCTGGCAGAATCAGAGGTAGGGGAACTATTTCCTTTGATGGAAAGAGCAAAACAAGTAATGTACTATATGTTGAAGGATTGAAGCACAATCTTCTCAGTGTTGGTCAGTTAGTAGACAAAGGCTATGATCTCTAGTTTAAGAATGGAAAATGCAGAATCTTTACAAGCTCCGGAACTAAAATTGCATCCGGTACTCAGACAAAAGGTAATATCTTTCATCTGGTTGGTTCAAATAAAAGTTGTCTGTTTGTTCAAGTTGCTCAGAGTTGGTTATGGCATAGAAGAATGTGTCATGTAAATTTTGATAACATCATCAAGATAAGCAATACTCAGGCTGTAAGAGATCTTCCAAAATTGATGAAACCTACAAATAGTTTGTGCAAAGAATGTCAGCTAGGTAAATAGAGCAGAGTCTCTTTCAAAAGCAAAGATTAGTCCTCTACCAGATTGTTGGAATTAGTACATACTGATCTCTGTGGTCTGACAAGAATCAAGAGTCTGCAAGGTGATAGATATTTCATGTTGTTAATTGATGACCATTCCCGGATGATGTGGGTTACCTTCCTAAAAGAGAAATCAGAAGCATTTGAGAAATTCAAAATCTTCAAAGCTATGGTAGAGAATCAAACTGGATTGAAACTGAAGTGTCTAAGGTCTGATAGAGGTGGTGAATTTACATCTGGTGAGTTCATTGACTTTTGTGAGAAGCAGGGTATAAAGAGACAGTTGTCTACTCCTAGGACTCCACAACAGAATGGAGTAGTTGAGAGAAAGAACCGGACCATCCAGGAAGCTGCCAGGACAATGATGTTGGAAGCAAATGTTCCTCAGATGTTCTGGAAAGAAGCTATCAGCACTGCAGTCTACACTCTAAATCGAGTTCAAATTAGAAACAATACTGGTAAGACCCCCTATGAACTCTGGTTTGGCATCACTCCTACTGTGAAATATTTCAGAGTATTTGGTAGCAAGTGTTATATTAAAAGAGATGAAGATATAGGAAAGTTTGATGCTAGAAGTGATGAAAGAATTTTCTTGGGTTACTCCACTCAAAGCAAAGCATACCGGTGTTACAATAAGAGACTGAAGAAGATGATAGAAAGCACTAATGTGAAAGTTGATGAAGGAATTGAGAAGCCCTCAAGATTTTATGAGTTTGATGAAGATGACCAAGACGGTGTTCAGGATCAAGGAACTCAATCCTCTCTGGTAAGACAGAGTCAGCCTGATCCGGTAAATCAGGAAGAAGAGATAGGTTTGAATGAGCCTGATCAAGAAGCAGTAGTGCAGGATACTCCCAAAATTCCAAGTTATGTAACACTGAACCACTCTAAAGAAAATTCAGGATGAATGTTGTCTGATTTCAAAGATTGAACCTAAAACAGTAAATGAAGCCTGCAATGATGAAAACTGGACCAAAGCAATGAAAGATGAATTAATGCAAATTGAGAAAAATCATACTTGGGATCTTGTTCCCAGACCTAGAGACAGGAATGTGATTGGAACCAAATGGGTCTTCCAGAACAAATTAAATGAAGCTGGTGAAGTAATCAGAAACAAAGCTAGATTGGTCTGCAAAGGCTACTCTCAAATAGAAGGAATTGATTTTGAAGAGACCTTTGCTCTGGTGGCAAGAGTTGAAGCAGTCAAATTATTTCTTGCATTTGTTGCCTTTAAAGACTTCAAGGTATATCAGATGAATGTCAAGTCTGCCTTCCTAAATGGTGATCTGGAAGAAGAAGTTTACATTGAACAACCGGATGGATTTCAATTGTCTGACAATGATGATATGGTCTGCAAGTTGAAGAAAGCATTGTATGGATTAAAACAAGCCCCAAGAGCATGGTATGAAAGGTTGGATAAGCATCTTGTGCAGATTGGATTCAACAAAGGTACTGCTGACAGTAACTTATATTTCAAAATTGATCATGAAAACATTTTGATTGTTGAAGTGTTTGTGGATGATATCATTTTTGGAGGAAGAGATAGTATGTGCAAAACTTTTACAAATCAGATGAAAAGGGAGTTTGAAATGTCTATGCTTGGTGAAATAAATTTCTTCTTGGGTCTACAAATTACTCAAACAAAGAAAGGGATCTTCATTTCTCAGACCAAATATGTGAAAGAATTGTTAAGGAAATTTGGTATGGAAGATTCAAAGCCAATGAACACTCCCATGGCAACCGGATGTAAGTTGAGCAAAGATGATGACTCTCTAAAGGCAGATTAGACAAAGTATAGATCAATGATTGGTGGATTGTTGTATCTCACTCAAACTAGACCATATATAATGCAGGCTGTTGGTCTTGTGGCAAGATTCCAGGCTGATCCTAAAGAATCTCATGTTATGGCAATCAAAAGAATTTTTAGATACTTGAAAGGAATAGCTAAGTATGGTCTATGGTACCCTAGAGATCTGGATTTCTCTCTTCATGCTTACACAGATACAGATTGGGCAGGAGATGTGGATGACCGGAAGAGCACTAGTGGTGGAGCATTCTTTTTGGGGAAGAGATTGGTTTCTTGGCTAAGCAAGAAACAAGATGCAATATCTCTGTCTACAATTGAAGCAGAATACATTGCAGCAGCAGGTAGTTGCACTCAAATCTTATGGATGAAGCAGATGCTAAGAGACATTAAAGTTGAATATGAGGAGCCTATCACAATTTTCTGTGATAATTCAAGTGCAATTAATATTTCTAATAATCTGATATTGCACTCTAAGACTAAGCACATATCTATCAAGTTTCACTTTTTGAGAGAACAAGTGAACAAGGAAGAAGTCAGGTTGGAGTATGTTCCCTCCAAGGATTAGATTTCAGATATCTTTACTAAACCTCTTCCCAAGGACTCTTTTGAATATCTTCGGGAGAAGTTAGGGGTCATGGCCCCTCCGGTGATGAACTAGGATGCACTGATGTGCATTAGTCTGGTGGATATCATAGTCATATCTTGTGATCCAGATTGATGATGGGGAGCTGCTACTAAGGGGGAGCAGCTGGTATGATTCTGATGTGTTAGAATTGCAAGTATGAGCCCTTTGCCATTGATGTCAAAGGGGGAGAGAAGACATGTGAAAAACAAGTAGCTGATGATCAAAGGGGGAGCAGTAAATGAGGAGAAGACATGTTGCTGATAGGGGGGGCTGTGACAGAAAGAAGAAGTTCTTGTCTTGATGGTTTTTCACATCATATGTTGCCATCAATGACAAAGGGGGAGATTGTTGCAAGTATGAGGTGAACCAGTGTTGTCATTGATGTCAACATACTCATATTGCATTGAGAAGAAAGGATTCGATGAGTAGTGTGCTAAGGATATTGAGAAAATTAGCCTCAGTCGAGAACAGTGAAGAACAGTGATGAGAAGAAGGCAAATGTATTGTATAGGATACGAACCGGAGGATGCGGATTAAAGGGTTTGTAGATATGAGTCTTGAGATGCTTCAGTTAAGATTTCAAAGGTCCGCATGAAGATCTGAAGGAGTTGTGGCTGTCGAAGTGTTCAGAGGTGACAGAGGATCACAGAAAGGTCTAATGAGGTCCAGAATTGTATAATCCTAATCTGCGGATTGGAAGGAGTGTTTGGGATGTCCTTGTGATGTGTCATCTTGAGTTGTGTATGATTTGGAGGTCCAGAAGTACCTTTTTCATTGTGACAGTGGCAACAGACAGTGTTCTTGAAGTTCCAGATGAGGAAGAGAAGAGATTCTAGTACGTAGAGAAAGTGTGGATGTACCTGGTCATTCAGGCAGGCTTGTGAAGGTTCCTAGATCATGTTGAGGTTGTGTTGTTGGTCTGCATTGATAGTAGAGCCCAGAATTGAAGATATTCTTCTGGATGAAGTTCTTGCTCTGATTAGCCGACCGGATGAGTTGTTCATCCTACGAATGTTCTTGTGGTGGCCGACCGGATGTGTTATTCATCTTGCGGATATTCTTATGGTTGATTGCCGACTTAGATGATTGTTCCTAAGTCGATGTCTTGTATAAATAAAGGTTTGTGAGTTTATTTTGTTGTTAAGATGGTGTGGATGAGAGTGGTGTAGCGAAGAGAAGTGCGAAAGGCAGAGCAGAGGTTTTTGGGCTTAAATGGAACTGATCCGGATATGGTAAAGATGTCATTCTCCAGTTCAAGACTATGATTCTTATCACTTTGTAGACAGTGTGTCTCCTTGTAGGCAGTGGGCCTCTTTGTGAGCAGTGTGCTCGGGCAGTGAGCCCTAATTGGCAAGTGCCATTCTTTTTCTTATTCTTTTAACAGAGAATAATCCTTGGGTTAATCACCCCATGGTTTTTCCCTTAACCAGGTTTTCCACGTCAAAATCTTGGTGTTTAATGTGTTGATGTTTATCTGCTCTTGTGTTTGTGCATTTGACTTTCATGGATGATTAATTGATATGCTGTTAACTAACAAGACGAATCAAGTGTTTGAAATAGAGAGCAAGTTTTTATACAACTGATTCACCCCCCCCTCTTAGTTGTATGCCCTAGATCCAACATGAGGAACCTATCACAATCTTCTGTGATAATTCAAGTGTAATAAACATATCAATGAATCCGGTGTTGCATTCAAAGACTAAACATATATCCATCAAGTTTCATTTTTTGAGAGAGCAAGTGAATAAGAATGAAGTCAAATTGGAGTTTGTGCCTTCCAAGGATCAGATTGCAGATATTTTTACTAAACCTCTACCTAAGGACTCTTTTGAGTATCTCAAGGAGAAGTTAGGGGTTATTACCCCTCCGGTTCTAAACTAAGGTGCATTGATGTGCATCAGTCTGATGGATCTCACAGTCATATTTTGTGGTCTAGATTGATGATGGGAAGCTGCTACTCAGGGGGAGCAACTAATATGATTCTGAAGTAATGCAAGTATGTGCCCTTTTCCATTGATGTCAAAGGGGGAGAGAAGACATGTGAAAAACAAGTAATTGATGATCAAAGGGGGAGCAGTAAAAGAAGAGAAGTTATGTGAATGGTTGTTGTTGATAGGGGGAGTTATGTCACTAAGGAGAAGTTCTTGTCTTGATGGTTAAAATAGTTTTTCACATCATATGTTGCCATCAATGACAAAGGGGGAGATTGTTGCAAGTATGGGCCTAATCGGTGTTGTCATTGATGTCAACATACTCCTGTTGCATTGATGATAAGGATTGGATGAGCTGTGTACTGAGGATATTGAGAAAATTAGTCCTAATTAGGAATAGAGAAGAATAGTGAAGACAGTAAGGTAAAGATCCCAGCTAAGATGAAGATCAAAGGATGCGCTTCAAAGGGTTTGTAGATATGTGTCTTAAGATGATCTAGTAAAGATTTCAAAGGTCCGCATGAAGATATGAAGAAGTTATGGCCACTTAAGTAAAACCGATTCCGGCAGGTGTTCAAAGGTGACAAAGTGACACAGATAGGTCCGGTGAGATCCAGAAATGCAATATCTTGTTATGTGGATTTGGTGGAGTGTTTAGGAAGTTAATGTGAATTGACAACCCAATTGGTTCATGGTCTGGAGGTCCACAAGCATCTATTCCAATATGACAGTGATGATAGGCTGTGTTCTTGAGGTTCTGAATGAAGGAGAGAATGATTTCAATGAGCAGAAGTAGTGTGGATGTTCTTTGTGATTCAGGCAAGCTTGTGGAGGTCTTTGGATTGTGTCCAGTTCATGTTGGTGGTCCGCATTGAAGATTGAGCTCGTAATTGAAGAATTACTTATGAATGATGGTGTTCTTCCTAAGTCTGGCTGACTAGATGAGTTACACTTCCTACAGATGATCTTGAAGATGTTCTGTGAAGAATGGTGTGTTACTAAAGAAAGATTGAAGTCTCAGATCTATGTGGCCGACAGTGTGTTGATCCGTGTGAAGTCTTTTTGTAATTAGTCATTTTGTATTTATTTGTTATGTAATATATGTTGACTTGGATGATTATTCCTAAGTCGATGTTTTGTATAAATAAGGAATTGTAAAGTCATTTCAATTGAATGGTGTGGTGATGAGAGTGTGGTAGAGAGGAGCAGAGCGAAAGGCAGAGCAGAAGTATTGGGCTTAAATGGAACTGATTCAAGCATGGTGAAGATGCTATTCTTTAGTTCAAGTATGTAATACTTATTATTCTGTAGATAGTGTGTCTCCTGTAGGCAGTGGGCCTCTTGTGAGCAGTGTGCTCAGGCAGTGAGCCCTAATTGGCATGTGCCATTTTGTTCTTTCTATTCTTTTAACAGAGAATATAATCTTGGGTTAATCACCCCGTGGTTTTTCCCTTAACTAGGTTTTCCACGTCAAAAATCTTGGTGTCTATGTGTTAATGTGTTTCTGCTCTTGAATTGCTACATTATGTTTCCATGATTGACTTATTATTATACTACTGAATTAAGATAAGGATTTAGGTAATTAATTGGAAGAAAGTTTTGGACAACTAATTCACCCCCCCTCTCAGTTGTCTATCCTAAATCTAACAGAAGAAACATAATCTAATGAGGAAATCAAGAAAATGAAGAAGAAGAAAACATCCAGAGAATACTCTGCCAGTAAAAATAAGGAAGAAAAGGTAGAAGAATTTGTTGAAAAGCCTACTCTTTCCATTGATGACATCATCAAGGCAGTCACTGTAGATGGGAACCTGTAGCCAGTAATAGAGTTCTATGATGAATATAGTGACACAGACAAGAGGATTTTGGAAGAAGCTACTGTCAGGTACCTGAACATCTTCAATAAAGCATTCATTGAAATTATATCATTAATTCCCAAAAGTCTAGAGAAGGTACTTGAACTAAGAAAAAGAATGCAAAGGCAAAAGACTTAGAGATCCGAGAACAGATTGCAATTCAGATCTATCCTTCTATTACTCCAAAACAAATGGACATGATCTTTAAGGACTGTAAGATGAATTCTGGAGTAAAGCAAGAATGAATAAACTTATGCTTGGAGAAATTGACCAAGTGGCAAGAGAAACAAAAGACATCCTTCAGAATTCCTTCAAAAGATTCAATCTTCTTGTTATAGAGGAATCAGTTGAAGAACCTTCTACCATGGATGTTGAAGGATTAAATGTGACCAATAAAGAATCTTCTGACAAAGATGTAGAAGGATCAAAAGAGATAGATGAAGAGAAGTCTAAGGACTTGGAGTCCTCTATTCCGAAAGAGGAAGTTCATGAAGCAATAAACACAAGTAACATCTCTCCTCTAGATCCCACTGCAGACATTCTAGATTCAGAAGGACAAGGAAGAAAAGAGGAGAAAGTGAGTCAAGAAGAGGAGGTAAAGGGAAAAGAAGAAGAACAAGCAGAGAAGACCTATGATGACAGTTCTGAGATCTCAAAAGAAAAAAAAACTCAATCTCCAGCAAGAGACACTGCAGAGGCAGTGAAGAACTTCTTGAACAAAGAAATGATGGAGATAGATGAACCTAAGCTATTTCAAGGACCACTAAATTTTGACTCTCTCTCTCTCCAGTCCAGACAATGAAAATAGCATCTTTTGCTCAAGCCAAAGCAAAAGAAAAACTCCTAAAATCTCACATGGAAGACTGTGAGCTGTTGGAGATTGCATCCAGGATGCTAGAGAAGATCATGCCATCCTTCCAAAAGGATCCTTTAGCCTCTCCATCCAGTAACTTAAATCTTTGGTTAATTATGTTGGCATTCATTTTGAATCTTTAGAGAAATCAGTAGAAGCAAAGGTCTGGAAGGAGTTTTTGGGAAAAAGATTCTCTAAGGTGCAAGGACTGATTACTAATGACAGGAGGACCTTAGACATTGGAATAAAGAGCCTTGAAAATGCTCTTAAAGATGGTGGGGACTTGTACAAATTTTGCCTATCTTGGCCCAAAGTGATAGAGGATATTGAAAAGAAGGTGAAAGAACAAGAAGGTAAACTGTCAAGTTTATCTCAGAATTTTGATCCCCTCACTACATCCTTAATGAATCAAGAATGCCAGGCCATTGTCATCATAAATGAAATAAAGAGGCTGAATAAAGAAAAGAAGGATATAATAAATAGGATGAGTGAACTCAGAGGGATAATTATCCCTAAGTTAGAGTCAATGCATGAGGCCTTAACAAATGCCCAGACCATAGCCCAGACCAGTGATCCAGCAGATTTAAAAAGGGAAGAAGCATATGCATTTTTGTTGAGTGGTCACATCTCCATTTTGGATAGGATGAAGTAGAGATGGGCCATAGAGTTTGTACAGTTGAAGGCCACCTTTGCGGATATACTTAAGTATATGTAAGTATAACATATGATTCATATATACTTATGCGGCCATGTATAGAATAATTTTTACAATTTTGGTATGCGGATCCCGCCCTTTGCCATTGATGTCAAAGAGGGAGTGAAGAATAGTGAAAAATGTTGAATCCAGCTAAGGGGGAGTTCCGGTATAATAGTGAAAAAGAAAGAGCATCAGCCAAGGGGGAGTTACTGTGACACTTAGCCATTTTTCACTAAGTGTTGCCATCAATGCCAAAGGGGGAGATTGTTGGCAAGAGGTACTGTGTGGCTTCATGAATATTGTCATTGATGGCAACAAAGTCTATCGCACACATCTATAGTACATAGTATGCCTGTACCAGAAGTCAGATTGAAGATTGTTTTAGTCTGGTGAACAAGAATAGAGTATGCAACAAGGTCCGACAATCAGGTCCTGATCTCTCAGATGGTGTAACTCAGAAAGTTGCAGACTTGAACAAGTCAAGAAGGGTATCATAACTACTATATTCCAGAGATTTAGCCTCTAGTGATAAAGCATGAAAAAGATATGAGCATCTGAGTGTTGGGTTCCAGACAGGTAGAGTAGACAGAGGAAGAACTAACCGACAGAGTGTCAGACATCAATCCAGATGAGTAAATGATGTTGATCAAATAATTTGTGGGATCATACATTGTTGGCCGACATGATTGACTTTTCTATCTATGTTTTTGATACGCATCACAAATCAAGCTTGGATTTAGCCGACAGAGTAATTACTTGCAGTGTTCTTGATGCCGAGTAGCAAGTTGATAGAAATTCTTTATGCGAATATATATACCAGATGGATTCCAGTTTGTAAGTTGGTGTGGAGAAGTAGGGATGAAATAAAGTGTGAAGAAAAGCAGGAATAAGTGTGAAAGCAGCAATTCAAGTCTGGTATGTGACAAAGCAACAACACTAAAACAGAGGAAGAATGAAGTGCATCAGATCAGTGTATTGAGCCTAACCAGAACTAAACTCTAGCATTTGTAGATGCCTCTCATCAGTTCAAACACCTGATTACCTTCTATAAGTTCTGTAGACAGTGAGTCTCTTGTAGGTAGTGTGCCTCTTGTGAGCAGTGTGCTCGGGCAGTGAGCCCTAATTGGCAAGTGTCATTTTGTACTCTTTTATTCTTTTAATAGAGAATACAATCTTGGGTTAGTCACCCCGTGGTTTTTCCCTTAACAGGGTTTTCCACGTAAAATCTTGTGTTATGTGTGTTGATTTTATTTATGTTCTTATGATCACATATGCTTATATAATTTGATGCTGCACTAATTTTTAAGTTAACAAAAGAAAATAAAGTTAAAGAAATTTTGAGATAATTGATTCACCCCCCCTCTCAGATATCTGCCTTGTTTCCAACATTAGTGTGGTTTTTTTCCTTTGTGGTTGCTTACTCTTGCGTTTGTCATTTGGGTGAATATCTAGATGAAGCTTCCAACACTTGTCATAACAATATCCTCTAACCTTGAAATAAGACCAATAGTTATTAGCTTTGTACATACTCAAATCAACTTTTTTGTTATCTTCTTTAATTTTGTTTTGGCCTTTCTCTTCCCTTAGTTTTGGAGAGTTACTTCTTTTTCCATCCTTGCTATGGAAAATATGCTCCTTAGTGGTGTTTGCTTTGTGCATCATTCTACAATTTACTACTTCATCTTTCTACTTCTTAGAGATACAACCATTCAATTTTCTCCTTTAGAATGTTTGAAATATACTCCCAAATGATGCACTACAAGGTGACAACAACTTGGTTTTATAAAGTTTCACAAACTTGTGTTCTTGATTTGACTCACAAACTCTCTTAATGACCCTTCAATGCATTAAATCTCTAACACACAACTAGGGTTCAAACCTTCATATGAACTAGATGAGGCATCTAGCGAGATTATGTTCACCAACTAGAACCAACTAAACCACTCTTCAAGTCACAAAGATCCCCTCTTAGCAACCAATCTGCCCAAGCCCTCAAATCCTAGGTGCTTAAGGGCATCATAAGGAATAAGGGCTCAAAGCTATTCCCCAGCCCTAACACAAGCATATACCATGTCAATATAATGTATTCAAACCAATTTTGTCACTTTTAGTGCCTGGAAACATCAACCAATGTCTGATCCACAAATCACTCCTTAAGGCCGAATAGCCTTCCAAACTTGAAAAATGTGCATAACTTTGTGTAAACTCATCCAACCCACAAACCAAAAAGTATTTAAACACCCATTATGGAATATCAAAAGATTTCATGCCCTTGTTTCAGGAAAAATGTGAGTTCTATGGCTGGCCCTCTCTAGAAATAGGCCTAATTTGGTCCAATTAACAAAGCAAGTACCCTAGGATCATTCAATAACTACTCCAAACCCCAAAACAGCAGATCTATATGTAAAAACTTCAAATTCCACCATTGATTAGTATAGCCATGCTCATCTAGGATGCAAACTAGAAAACCCTTCATTTCTTCACAAATAAGGGGGTTTTAATGAAAATCTCATATCCACTCTAGCCTAGAACAAACTAACACTTGATTCACCTTTAAATAGGCCTACATATTCTATAGGAACACTTGCTTGGCTAGGTTCTGTTGGTGATTGTTTTGATGCAATCATAACAATAAGTTAAAATTCACGTATAATGAACTGAAACTATACTTGAAAGATAAGAAGGAATCATTTGAGATTCAACTAATCCCAAGTCTACAATGGTTCGGTTGGTCAAGTTCAGTTGGTCAATGTGAAGCTGTAATGTTCAAGGGGCCTTACGTAGTTTAGGTTTGTTTGGTGGTTTACTGGACTAAGAATATGCAAAAAGGTCATGAGATATGTCAATACTTTTCATTCCTTTGCATAAAAGTGATACTGTGCTGCAAGTTTTAGATGGTTTTCTTGAATTTTTGCAGCTTTCTTCCTTATCTATTTATGAAAACTGTCTACTTATAGCTATGTTATGCATGCTTCTTCAAATTTGAGACAATTTCCTTTAGATTTCTACGTTTTCAGCTAAATATTTCAGATGGGTTGGGAAAAGTTAGAAAGATCTAATCTATACCTCATTTAATCTACCGAAGGATCTAATTGTTTCTGTTATGCACTATGTAAATACCGCAGTAATTTGATCAAATCCACAGTAAAAACCTTAAATGTAAGTTCTGAGCATTTTCACAAACATACATTTAAAATTGCAAGCTCCCAAAGAAGATATTTCAAAACATAAAGAAGAGCAGGAGAACACTCAAAAGATAGATGTAGAACTCCAGATTCTATTGTATTAGAAACGAATAGTCATACATGATTTACAATGTAGGAATGACTCTTAGTTTCATTGATCATACTACAGAAAACTTACAAGCTTTACAGATACAGTAAGGCAGCCAGACATTCCACGCGCACCTTACTGCAGACAAACAGGCGACCTCCTTCTTCTACTTCTAAACTATGCTAACTTGCTGTATGTTCCTAAAAGAAAAATCCTGTTGTAGCCCCTGCTGTTTTCCTAAAATCCCTGTTGTAAAAAATTTACAGTGTAGAGAGGCACAATATATAGACTTTCTAGTTGTCCTCACTACAGCAAAAAACCTAACTAAACCCCTGGTTCAAACCCTTGGTTACAGCAATAAATACAGGTGAACCAGCTCTTCAAAATATCTCTGAGCAGTGTCAAATCTGGGCAAAATATTGCCCCTTCTAAGAAGTTCCGGCAGCTTGGCAATAACTTTTGTTTGTCTGTTGCAGTAATACCTTCAGCTGCAACTTTGTCCTTTATTTGAATGGCCTTGACTTCTTCGCACTTCATCTTATCTTCCTGCTCCTGAGATCAGATTTCCTTCCACCATGATGTCACTGTGTTGAATTTCCAGCTGCTTCCTCAACTGCAAGTCTGCAAGACAAGACAAGTAATAAGTATTACATTTAACACATAAACAACAGGAAATTAAAATAATCGTTTAAATCCAGGTGACTGCGCAAAATTGTGGAAATCGGATCCAGAATACTCTTAAAACGCATTCAAAACGCATTCAGACCGCTCAAAACCCATCGGGTCAACCATCGCTGACCAAAAAAATGCCACGGGCGTCAAAAAATGGTTTAAAATTCCACCGCTTCATTTCCCGCCCATCAGCATGACTATCGCCATCGGCGTGTCAAAAAACATGTTGGCCGATATTCTCTATTTGGCCGATGTTCACTTCATCTGCATGATATTCTTGGAAATATGATGCTCTCCCTTCCGAAGGTCCAGATGATGTCATTAGGATGTTTCGCTTCTGTATATTGGGGAAAAGAACAACATCATCATCATCATCATGTTGAAGGAGAATAGGAGGATATGGAATATGATCCTGCTGCTGAGGAAAGGAAAATGATGGTGACGTCATCATCATATTCAGGCTTCATTAAAATGCAAAAGATGATGTCATCATCATGTTCAATTAAGATCAGGGGATAATTGTAATATCGGGTCACCTAAGGAGCATGATCAGGATGATGAATGTAATATGACCCCTTTGCGGCCAAGGTAACCCTCTCGAAAGATCAGGATGATGATGATCATCAGGATATTTGGGGCTTTTTCGTTTATCAGATCGGGATGACGTCATCATGATATCCGGGGCCTTTGTTAAACTTAGAATATGACGTCATCATCATATTCGCGAACCGGATCATGTTTTGGAAAATATCCTGCCGAAGGGAAATGTGATGATGATGATCATCAGGATATTTGCAAAAGGTCATATTTCTCGGCAGGAGGACTTTACGAAATATCGGGTAGACAAACAAGATCATGATGATCTTGACAATATGACAGGATAAAAATATGATGATCCTCCTCATCGAATTATCATGATGACGTAACCATCATATTTCATCTTCGGAGCATAAGGATGAGTTGAGGTCATCATCAGGTTAGCGCTAGGGTGATATTTAAAATATGATCATGCTGTTGAGGAATAGAATATCACCTTCTTCTTAAAAGATAGGGTGATCATCATGATCATGCAAAAGGAGATCAGGAGGATATGAAGACGTCATCATCATCTTAGCGAATTTCAACAAATATGACCCTCTTGTGAAAGATCAGGATGATGACCTTCCGATAGGATTTTGGCATGCGCATGCAAATTATGCAGATGGTGGATTTTCTAAGTCAGGGTGACTATTATAATATCATCATGATATTATAATATCAGGCAATGTTAAAATATCAGCATGATGCTCGCGATACAAAAGACCGCTCGACGGGGAAAACTTACTATGACTTAAAGTTGACGTCCGGATATTTGAACCTCAGGATATTATTGGGGGGGCGCTTCAAATATGATGATGATGTTCTTCATACAGCAAAACCGAGTTTATAAAATATGACCCTCCTAAAATCATGATGCTCATGATGCGCATAAGGTCATTTGACGGGTAAAGGGCACTATCACCTAAAATTGACGTCCGGATATTTCGACTGCATGATTGTATCAGGTGATAGATCAAGATCATGATGACCTTGACAACATGAAAAAATATGATGATCATTTGCGATTATCAGGTTTGACCAAAACTTTGACTGTGCATCACTTCCTCATATGGACGAATTTTCAAGTGATGTAAAAGGCAAACCTGCATGGAATTTCAAGCTCTTTCTAAATATGAGGTCACATAAACAAAATATGAACTTTGACAAACTGACCTCATGATGATGACCTACCTCATCCAATATCATGATGATGATGCACCTGACTCATTTTTACCAAACCGCCAGAAAGCAGACAAACACAAGCAGAAGCAAAAAGCAAAGCGACAGCAGGGGTCCCCATTTTGCTAAGGAGCAATAATGGGGCGTGTTGTGAACATCACAACAACTAGCAACCAAAACAAAACAATTAAATTTAAAGTGTTCAAGGAAACTAGATGAAATGAACTCATAACTTCCAACTATCTTTCCTACAAATTACTATTTAGCTTGAGACTTAAGGTATTCAATAAAGATGCATGAATTTCCATTTTCAGTTTAGTTGTGTGCACGTGATTAATTATCCTCATCTTGAAGATCGGTTGAACAAACCAGTGACTGACATTAGCCTACGTAGGTGAGGATATTCCCTCATAGCCGACCAGATAGAGCCTTGCTGCCAGCGAGCATCTATAGCCCTGGCAAGGTTATCATTACAATTCTCCTAAGTAGAGCCCCACTGCCAGCGAGCGTCCATAGCCCCAGTAGAGTTACTTAGATGGCTTAATCTGGATTTTCAGTATAATCCGCTTTATTTATTTATTTATTTATTTATTTTTTTTTTTTTTAGATTTGAAAGATTTCATAAGATATAGCAATTTGTAACTTCATGATGCAAGGAGTGGACACTTGCTGAAATTAAGCTGAGAATTGTAATGGTAGCAAGGGTGACCTCTGATTTTTCACCTAATATCTACACTAGTAAGTTCAACAAACCCAAGGATTTTAGGTGTGTCATCGTGAGAAACCTGCTTCGAATTCTCAATCACATTTATTGAATACAAAACTTCAGAAGGTGAACAACTCTCTACATTCATGACAGTGACAAGTTATGTGTAAATTGCAAATGGTTAACCTGAATATCCTAAATTTTATACTGTTTTGAATGGTTGCTAGTTTTGCTCCTTAATACTCTAAAGTAAAATAAAGATCCCTGCTGAGGAGACAACAAACAAACCAAACAAACAGGCTGTACAAACAACACAACAAAAGAAAGAACTGTACAAACAGAAAGAAACAAAAAGCACAAACAAACAGAAGACAAGCTATACAAACAGCCAACCCAAAAAGAAAACAGCAAAAGAAGAACACAAAAAACAAAAACAACTACCCTACCAGACTATATACAAGCCTCTACAAGGCAATTAGAAACCCAGGAAAAAGACCCAAAAACACCCCTACTTGCATATTTCTTTAGGTTGTGCAGGAGTAACAGGGTACTAGTTATGGTCCTCATCATAGCAGATTTATCTTTGAATTTTGAAAAAAAATCTGGTATTCTAGATTCATTGTGTTTATCAGAATAGCTCTTAATGACTAGTAACTGAGGCAGCTCATCAGGGTTATGATTAATCCATATGCATGTCCTATCTTTTGAATTTCCATAATCAAAATAGCATTTATCATTATTTACTAAGGAAAGGAAAGAGACAACCTGATGTGCCCTTAGCTCTGTGGAACACACTTGTTCATTAATAGCTGGCTTTTCATTTAGCTCTGCATTTTCATTGCCCAGCTCTATGTCTAGTCCTTTTTCAAGTTAAAAGATGAATGACTCTAGATGTATCATATCTTCATCTTCATCCAGCTTTGTTCCTTCATTCTGGATGTTCAGTTTATCCTCAAATTCAGCAAACCTCTCAATGTTCTCATTAGTTTCCTGCACATCAGCACTTAAGTAAGTATCTTCATCATCATCTGATATACAGAATTTAATCATTTCTAAATCACTTGAGAGTAAAGGTGGAACAACACCCTTAGATTGACAAGAATACTCCCCCATTTTATTTTCAACATAATGTTGGGGTGATGCCTGATTGTGCACAGCAGCTCTATGATCCTCTATATCCTCTTTTTTCAAGAATTGTTCATCAGATGACTCACATTTGTCATTTAGTGAAGAGTCTAATCTTATTGACCTGCAACAATCTTGATTTTGATCATTTAATTCAAAGAAGTCAGTCGTAACACTAGGATTTACTTTCTTTTCTATGACTTCATTAGTTGCTGTAGTGGGAACTTCATCGGTTTTAATGCATTTTAATTTTGCCAATGCTTGTTTACATTTCTTTGCCAAATCATGTTCGTTAAAACTTTCCAGGTCAGACCCAGAGGTTTCTTCTTGACAAATATTCCTTAGTAGTTCTATATATTTATCAAATGTATCAAGATGAACCTCACTTTCCTTTTCTTTTTCATTAAATCCTTTTTGCTTATTATCTAGAAAAGGGACATGAGCTGTGATTTCTTCTCTGCATTTTTTAGGATATTTATACTTTTCACTAACTTTAATCACAGCCGGATCCTGATGAAAAGACAGATTTTTTTTCTTACCATCACATGATCCCTGCCAAGAGATCTTATTATCCTTTATTCCTAGCTTTGGTTCCATCTTTGTATCCTCTGCACATTTAATGACCGTTGATGCTGCATCCTCCTGTCGCTCAATAATCTCCTCATTTCCCTGCCAACTTTCAGCCTTATACACATCTGAGAGAGAGATTAGTCCTTTCAAATATAAATCTAATCTTGTAAGAAAAGATAGACAATTAAGCTCACCATGCTCTATGGACTTATGTATCCTACACCTTCCAAATAAACCATAGCTATATAAATTTTTAGGATAAAGCTGGTTATTCAAAGCTTTCTGAAATGAAGGAATGTCAACTTGAAAACTGTCCCTATATGAGTCCATTAAAAATGGGACCTTCTTTCAACTTTTTAGGCCTTTGAAATTTTATGAGATCTAACATATCTCAGAATATAACATTTAAAACTCAAAATTTTAATTTTAACCCTAAACCAATTCAGGCCCTCCTTCTAGCGCCAGAAAACTGTTGGTGATTGTTTTGATGCAATCATAACAATAAGTTAAAATTCACGTATAATGAACTGAAACTATACTTGAAAGATAAGAAGGAATCATTTGAGATTCAACTAATCCCAAGTCTACAATGGTTCGGTTGGTCAAGTTCAGTTGGTCAATGTGAAGCTGTAATGTTCAAGGGGCCTTACGTAGTTTAGGTTTGTTTGGTGGTTTACTGGACTAAGAATATGCAAAAAGGTCATGAGATATGTCAATACTTTTCATTCCTTTGCATAAAAGTGATACTGTGCTGCAAGTTTTAGATGGTTTTCTTGAATTTTTGCAGCTTTCTTCTTTATCTATTTATGAAAACTGTCTACTTATAGCTCTGTTATGCATGCTTCTTCAAATTTGAGACAATTTCCTTTAGATTTCTACGTTTTCAGCTAAATATTTCAGATGGGTTGGGAAAAGTTAGAAAGATCTAATCTATACCTCATTTAATCTACTGAAGGATCTAATTGTTTCTATTATGCACTATGTAAATACTGCAGTAATTTGATCAAATCCACAGTAAAAACCTTAAATGTAAGTTCTGAGCATTTTCACAAACATACATTTAAAATTGCAAGCTCTCAAAGAAGATATTTCAAAACACAAAGAAGAGCAGGAGAACACTTAGAAGATAGATGTAGAACTCCAGATTCTATTGTATTAGAAACGAATAGTCATACATGATTTACAATGTAGGAATGACTCTTAGTTTCATTGATCATACTACAGAGAACTTACAAGCTTTACAGATACAGTAAGGCAGCCAGACATTCCACACGCACCTTACTGTAGACAAACAGGCAACCTCCTTCTTCTACTTCTAAACTATGCTAACTTGCTGTATGTTCCTAAAAGAAAAATCCTGTTGTAGCCCCTGTTGTTTTCCTAAAATCCCTGTTGTAAAAAATTTACAGTGTAGAGAGGCACAATATATAGACTTTCTGGTTGTCCTCACTACAGCAAAAAACCTAACTAAACCCCTGGTTCAAACCCCTGGTTACAGCAATAAATACAGGTGAACCAGCTCTTCAAAATATCTCTGAGCAGTGTCAAATCTGGGCGAAATATTGCCCCTTCTAAGAAGTTCCAGCAGCTTGGTAATAACTTTTGTTTGTCTGTTGCAGTAATACCTTCAGCTGCAACTTTGTCCTTTATTTGAATGGCCTTGACTTCTTCGCACTTCATCTTATCTTCCTGCTCCTGAGATCAGATTTCCTTCCACCATGATGTCACTGTGTTGAATTTCCAGCTGCTTCCTCAACTGCAAGTCTGCAAGACAAGACAAGCAATAAGTATTACATTTAACACATAAACAGCAGGAAATTAAAATAATCGTTTAAATCCAGGTGACTGCACAAAATTGTGGAAATCGGATCCAGAATACTCTTAAAACGCGTTCAAAACGCATTCAGACCACTCAAAACCCATCGGGTCAACCATCGCTGACCAAAAAAATGCCACGGGCGTCAAAAAATGGTTTAAAATTCCACCGCTTCATTTCCCGCCCATCGGCATGACTATCGCCATCGGCGTGTCAAAAAACATGTTGGCCGATATTCTCTATTTGGCCGATGTTCACTTCATCTGCATGATATTCTTGGAAATATGATGCTCTCCCTTCCGAAGGTCCAGATGATGTCATCAGGATGTTTCGCTTCTGTATATTGGGGAAAAGAACAACATCATCATCATCATCATGTTGAAGGAGAATAGGAGGATATGGAATATGATCCTGCTGCTGAGGAAAGGAAAATGATGGTGACGTCATCGTCATATTCGGGCTTCATTAAAATGCAAAAGATGATGTCATCATCATGTTCAGTTAAGATCAGGGGATAATTGTAATATCAGGTCACCTAAGGAGCATGATCAGGATGATGAATGTAATATGACCCCTTTGTGGCCAAGGTAACCCTCTCGAAAGATCAGGATGATGATGATCATCAGGATATTTGGGGCTTTTTCGTTTATCAGATCGGGATGACGTCATCATGATATCCGGGGCCTTTGTTAAACTTAGAATATGACGTCATCATCATATTCGCGAACCGGATCATGTTTTGGAAAATATCCTGCTGAAGGGAAATGTGATGATGATGATCATCAGGATATTTGCAAAAGGTCATATTTCTCGGCAGGAGGACTTTACGAAATATCGGGTAGACAAACAAGATCATGATGATCTTGACAATATGATAGGATAAAAATATGATAATCCTCCTCATCGAATTATCATGATGACGTAACCATCATATTTCATCTTCGGAGCATAAGGATGAGTTGAGGTCATCATCAGGTTAGCGCTAGGGTGATATTTAAAATATGATCATGCTGTTGAGGAATAGAATATCACCTTCTTCTTAAAAGATAGGGTGATCATCATGATCATGCAAAAGGAGATCAGGAGGATATGAAGACGTCATCATCATCTTAGCGAATTTCAGCAAATATGACCCTCTTGTGAAAGATCAGGATGATGACCTTCCGATAGGATTTTGGCATGCGCATGCAAATTATGCAGATGGTGGATTTTCTAAGTCAGGGTGACTATTATAATATCATCATGATATTATAATATCAGGCAATGTTAAAATATCAGCATGATGCTCGCGATACAAAAGACCGCTCGACGGGGAAAACTTACTATGACTTAAAGTTGACGTCCGGATATTTGAACCTCAGGATATTATCGGGGGGGCGCTTCAAATATGATGATGATGTTCTTCATACAGCAAAACCGAGTTTATAAAATATGACCCTCCTAAAATCATGATGCTCACGATGCGCATAAGGTCATTTGACGGGTAAAGGGCACTATCACCTAAAATTGACGTCCGGATATTTCAACTGCATGATTTTATCAGGTGATAGATCAAGATCATGATGACCTTGACAACATGAAAAAATATGATGATCATTTGCGATTATCAGGTTTGACCAAAACTTTGACTGTGCATAACTTCCTCATATGGACGAATTTTCAAGTGATGTAAAAGGCAAACCTGCATGGAATTTCAAGCTCTTTCTAAATATGAGGTCACAGAAACAAAATATGAACTTTGACAAACTGACCTCATGATGATGACCTACCTCATCCAATATCATGATGATGATGCACCTGACTCATTTTTACCAAACCGCCAGAAAGCAGACAAACACAAGCAGAAGCAAAAAGCAAAGTGACAGTAGGGGTCCCCATTTTGCTAAGGAGCAATAATGGGGCGTGTTGTGAACATCACAACAGGTTGCATTCAAATTCACAAAGAACCACTATTTAGCCACCCTTTCCACTTGGAAAATGGAAAATGCATGAAAATGTCCTTAGGGCATTACACAAAACCCTCTTAGACTCCTTCCCTGCACAAAACCTTCCACATTATGTTATAGACATCAAACTTAGCCTATCCACTAAGCCACAGGTTTATATAGTAGGTGGACAGGTAAATGAGCCATTTTTTCTCTCAAAACCCTTATTCTAACAGTCAACTAGGCAGTTTCAGAAATTCAATTAGAAATCCCTCTAAACCTAATGAAAAACCCTCAAAATAGGTGCAAATAAAATTTAACACATAAACCTAACTCATACAATGAATTTTAAGACTTGACAGTACCATAAGGGCCTAGGTACGGTCTAAAATAGTGAATTTGCAGAAAAAAAAATGAGTTACATCAGAAAAACAAGGTATAACTTCTTATTTCTTCCTCCAAGTTCATCCTCCTCTCTTCTATTCAAACTAGATTCAAGTGTATATGTGTGTTCAAATGCATACTCCATGACTTAGGTATGTTCAAGTTATCTTGATATGAGGTGTCTTATTTAGAAGTTTGTAAAACCTTGTTATTCATTATGACTGTGCTATTCATTGTCATTATAAAATTTCTAATGATCATTGTCTTATTCTTCATGCTTGTAGAAATCATTATCATGCTGAGGAAATGAACAAAGACTCTAATACCAAAAGAGAGTGAAGCTGAGAATGAGAGGAAAAGAGAAAGAATGAGATGAATTTGGGAAAGTAGGAAATTGTCAACCATACAAGAAGATATTCCACCATTGCCAATTGAAGAGGAACATGACATGTCTAATGAAGCTAAGAGAGAGATGGAATTGGTGGCATAAAGGGAACGAATGCAAAACCTCCATGCAATGAGGAAAGTGAATCTCCAAGTCGGAGGCACTCCATCGTCCACATGTCAAGTTGAAGGAACACCATCATTATCTTCTCGAATTGGAGACACTTCATCTTTCATAGGTGAAGTAGAAGGCACATCTACATTGTCTTCTCAAGTTGGTCACATGCCATCATTCACACCTCAAGTTGAAGGTACGCCATTTTTAACCTTTTCACCTCCAATCAAAGGTACGTCATCTATCCCATCTCAAGTAAATATTGAAGAAATTCCTAATGTTCAGTCTACTTTACCAAATAAAATGCCTCCTAGAATTTTGCATAGGAGGCCTGAGTTTCTAATTGATATTGATGAGAATGTATTGGAGCCCATGCAGGATAAGATTCCCATGTGCACTTGCCAAAGATATGGAAATTATTCTTTGAGAATTTAAATGAAACTAGAAGATGTCAACTCTTTGTTGAACTGATGAGAAATCTAAAATTTAGGCCCACTATGAAGATTCTTGGCCTAAGAACATCGAATGCTTCAAATGAAAAATCAATTGTCAAGAATCTAATGAGTGTGTATGAGAGTGTGGGTTCCACCTCATGCACCAAGGATAGTAATGTCACACGACGTGTCATTACATTGACAATTGTAAGCCAACAAACAAAAAAAGCTCGCCTCATTAGAAAGACAAGTCAAGCATTGAAAATAAATAGAAAAACTCTAATGAGAGCCGTTGGAAGACCTCAAAGAGCTCAGGATCCAAACACTAATGACTTGTAGGCATTCTCTGGTAGACTTCCACAGAAAGAGAAAGTTGTTGTCGAAGCTTTGAGATCACTAATTGAAGACTTTTGGAAGAATTACACAAGGGTATCTCTGAATCAAAGGGATGTGGTAAGAAGGAGAATCGGTAGTCGAAACCGTGAGCCACATCCAAAGCATTTTTTGGATATGACTCAAACACATTTTTTTGGGAAATTTCTAGAGAAGTATCCTCAAATTAAAATTTCTCAAAGATATTTTGAAATGCTAAAACCTTTCTTTGTCAAAATAAATCACACACGCACTACTTGTTGTTGTAGATTACATATTGAATTTTCTAACCATTTTGATGTTTATCGGTCTATATGTTTAGAATTGCATACTAACAATGTTTTGTAGGGTTGCGGCATATGTGCCCCACTAACTACCTCAAGAGACTTCATATCAATGATTTTATGTGATAGAGAGGAAGGTCAATTATTCTACAAGAAATTATGCTTGGATGGCACATGTCAGCATTGCGGTGGCTTGCAACGTATGCGAATATGTGAACATATGGAGAGAACACGTGCGGCTAGAAATGAACTAGTAGAGTTTGACAAGTATAAAACAGTGGCATACAATACAAGAGATGGTAAAGAAGAAAAAAGGTGTGAATATGTTATTTAGAAGATTCTAGTGTATTAGTTTATGCCTATATTTCGTGACAACATAGTGTATGAGTATCAATGGTTGGACTTGCAATTCAAGTTATGCAATGACACATTTCTAGTTGGTAGCATTGTTTCAGTCATCGACTTTGCAGAGAACTACAGTCTACAGCCACAGTGTGAGGTGCAATCCCAATATTATAACTTGACACAAGTTTCTATATTTGTGCACATCGCATTCATTCATGTGAATAATAGTATAGAGGATGACAGAAAGATCATAAGGGAGTATCATTTTTATATAAGCAATGATCGTACGCATTCTACAGAGTTTGTACAAGGTTGTTTTCAAGTGTTCTACAATGATCTGGCTAGAAGGGGCATATCATTCAGTCAGCATATAGTCAGATAACTGTGCATCACAATTTAAGAACTCATGGAATTTCTATTGGTTCAAAAGGAGGCATAATATTACAGATGTTCAGCATATGTGGAACTTTTGTGAGGCCAGGCATGGAAAGGGGGAGCATGATGGTGTAGGAGCGTGTATCAAAAGAGCCATAGCATGAGAAGAGTTAAAGTACAAAGACAATGCAAAGTTGATAGATGCAAAATCAATCATCTTGTGGTGTAATGCTTCGATGGGTCCAGGTAATGAAGGTAAGTCTTCAGTTTGTAGATTTTTTTTGTTGATAGATAATACTAACATTCCACCATTTGAGGATTGTTGTACACTGACAGGATCAAATGAGCTACACTCTATCAGAAGCTCATTTGTAGGTTCAAGGAGTATACATACGCGGAAGATGGCATGCTTTTGTTCTCCATGTACAATTCAAGCCTAGAATGAGTGCGAGTCAAGGGAGTGGGTTGATGAATGGTAGTTTAGTTATCTTAGCCCACTTGACACGTATCGACCCTCGACAACACTGGAATTGACAGAGATGGAATCGTTAGTTAACTTTGACCACATATCAGATCTAGTTCAACCAGGTAATGTATCTACTTGAATAGTTAAATTTGAAATTCCTAATGTTATCTTAAACTTTGTAGTATTTTTGTAATGTTGACTAATTTCATCTAATTTGTTGCACATATCATTGTAGGGCATGTTTATGCAGCTATTGCAGATGAAGATAACGAAGAGGGAATAGATTATTACTTGTGTCGTTGTGTTGAGGCCAAAAAGAAATTGGAGGCCCCAGTTACAGTTGGAGAAAACATCGAATACCCTACAAGTTCAATGGTTGTTAGTGGAACATGACTTAGAAGGTACCCACATAAGAGTGTTAATGTTTGGCTATTTGACGACTTTGACATGCATCGGAAGATTCTTCATCACTCTAACCTTGTCATGGAAACCAATGTTTATTTGATACAATATCGAGGTAGACCTTTGAACAAGACCTTGTGGAAGGTGCGTGACTCTGACCATGAGGCCATACTTGACACAATAAAGAGTAGAGAAGACCTAAAAGGTTCGTTGGATTAATTTGTAAGTATGCATAAAACTTTCCTAGATGGTTACTTGTACTTTGTTTTGTATATAAATACTAGTATGAATTGCTTCCCTCTAGTATATTTATGTTTAGTCAATTTTGTTTTTTGATGCTTCTCACAGGAGGTCACAACTCCAATCAATCCAACTACGGACAAAGAAGCTCGAGAAAAGATGATGGAGAGTGATCATCAGATGGCAGTAAGTGATTGATTACATAAGTGATGTTATATATTTCATGTACATTTTGTTATAGTAATATGCATATTAATTGATTGTATTAACAGGTGGAGCTGCATGAGCTTGAACTGTCAAACATAGTTCATAACATTCATGTTTATCATGTTACAATAGTAGGACATAGTTGCTTATGTCATTGGTTCATGTCATTGGATCATTAGATTTTAGTTATGCTTCTTCATCATAACATGTCATGCTTTCAGGAGTTAGATTGGGTTGTAGTTCTTCCTCATGATAGGATTTTGTTCATGTCTTCATGCTTCTTTATCCTCCATGTCTTCAGTGTTCTCAGTGTCTTCATGCTTTCAAGAGTTAGATTGGGTTGTGGTTCTTCCACATGTTTGGAAAGGTGCTAGGAGTAACATTTTGTATTCCATAGCTCGTGGGGCCAAACGGACTTTGCCAATGTGTCGGGGTGGGTAGGTAAATACCATGGGAGGTCTTGTTTCGTGTGCCAAGCGTTGCATTCATTCGAGGCAGCAGGCTACCGGCAAAGTCCCTTAAGCTCCCTAAGATGAAAAAACTGCTAAACTTTGATGGGATAGTTCTCAGAATTCATGGTAGCTGGGAATGTTTTGTTTGGACCTATAGGTGCACGTGGGGTCTGTCTACAATAACCTCTCTCGGTTTCATTCAACTCTTATCTTTTTGACCGTGCCAGAATCAAACACATTCTTGCAAAATGCTTCAATTTCATGTAATGGAAAGGTCCTAGGAGTGACATTTTACATTCCATAGCTCGTGGGGCCGAACGGACTTTGCTAATGCATCGGGGTGGGTGGGTAAATGTCAAGTGAGGTCTCATTTTGTGTACCAAGTGTTGCATTCATTCGGGCCAGCAGGCTACCGGCAAAGTCCCTTAAGCTCCCTAAGACGAACAAATTGCCAAACTTTGATGAGACAGTTCTCATAATTCCTGGTAGATGGGAACATTATGTTTGGACCTACAGGTGCATGTGGAGTCCATCTACAATGACCTCTCTCAGTTTCGTTCAACTCCAGTCTGTTTGACTGTGCCAGAATCAAACACATTCTTGCAAAATGCTTCAGTTTCATGCAGTGGAAAGGTGCTCAGAGTGACATTTTGCATTCCATAGCTCATGGAGCTGAACAGACTTTGCCAACATGTCAGGGTGGGTAGGTAAATACTGGAGGAGGTCTCATTTCGTGTGCCAAGCATCGCATTTGTTCAGGGCAGCAGGCTACTGACAAAGTCCCTTAAGCTCCCTAAGACAAAAAAAATTACCAAACTTTGACGGGATAGTTTTTAGAATTTGTGGTAGCTGGGAACATTCCATTTGGATCTACAGGTGCATGTGGAGTCCGTCAACAATAACCTCTCTTAGTTTCATTCAACTCCTATCCGTTTGACCGTGACAGAATCAAACGCATTCTTACAAAATGCTTCAGTTTCATGCAATGGAAAGGTTTCCATCTGCCATATTTTTTGTTCTACTCATCGTGGGGCTAAATGGACTCTGCCAACATGTCAGGGTGGGTGGGTAAATGCCAGGGGAGGTCTCATTTCATGTGCCAAGCATCCTAGTCGTTCTGGCCTGCAAGCTACCGAGACCTAGCACTTTTTGAGTTTACTGGTAGGTTACAGCCTGGAACGACTGAGACACTTGGCGCATGAAAAAAGACCTCCCCTAGCATTTACCCACCCACCCCAACATGTTGGCATAGTCCATTCAGCCCCACGATGAGCAGAACAAAAAATATGGCACATGGCAACCTTTCCACTGCATGAAACTAAAGCATTTTACAAGAATGCGTTTAATTTTGGCACGATCAAATGGACTGGAGTTGAATGAAACCGAGAGAGGTTATTGTGGATGAACTTCATGGAAATCTAAAACACATCCAAACCAAACCATTCCACTGAACATATATGCAAAGTATGCAAAGTGTGGAAGCATATACTTGATGAACATGAACTATTTAACATGATGCCTCAAAGAAATGTTGTCTCATAGAATGCAATGATTGCAAGATATGCACAAAATGGTTTGTTTTGGATAGGAGGCTCCAATTTCATGATAGTTCAGTTTGAGACTAGGCCTAATTAGGCCTCCTTTACAAGGCAACTACTATGCCAATGCAAACCCACCACACCAAACCACTTGGGAACCCTAGAAAGCATGGAAAAGGAACCAAATTTATTGGTTTTGGCCTTTGAAACAATTGTTAAGGCACTATTGTATGGACTGCATCCTCTTTTTGCCTAATACATGGTCATATTAGGCCATTGCATCCTCATACTCTGTTATATTCTTGTTTCCTAACCTAGGGCTTATTGTGAATAGTGATCCTACCTTATTCCATCCCATTCCACCAATCTAGAGTGATTAGCTTGGTGGAATGGCAAAGAAATACATAGTTTTTAGCCTCAAAACCCTAGTTCAGGGTTTTATGACTGTTTACAGAAAAATGTGATTTTCTCCCTCCAAATTCAATGAAAATGCCTCAAACAAGATGCAAATGAAAGGTCATTCACTCCCCTTCACAATGCAGGTGGTTTTAGACCATGACAATATTGTACGGATGAGCAGTACGTCTTGGAACAATCCAATTTTAGGAAAAGTAGTAGAAAACTCAATTTTATTCAACTTTGCCCTTCAAAACCTTCTTCACCAACCCCTCCTCGGTGTGTGTGAAGGTTTTTATACATGTTTACAATAGTTCTAGTTGATCATAATTGACTTTCAACCTATTTGATCATTGGGTAACCTCCTTATTACATGATTTGTTAAGTTGACAAAGCAACTTCTTACCACTACTTGCATTATTAGACTTTTTGTTTGACAACAACATAAAACATGACTCCAAATACAAATGACATTGGTCATTTGACCTTATTACATGTAAAATGATGACACAAGACCATCAACTTGTCCTATGATGTCCTAGGACCTTGTTATGACATGCTCCTAGCCAAGATTGGCTATGGCTAAGGTACTCCTACACCATGAAATATGTTTCCATGGTGTTGATTCATCCTCCTTACTTACTACATCACCCTTGTAGACATGTATGCAAAGTGCGGAAACATAGACAAGGTGCATGAACTGTTTGGCTTAATGCCTCAAAGAAATGTCACCTCATTGAATGCAATGATTGCAAGATATGAACAAAATGGATTTTTTTGATAAAGCATTAGCAACTTTCAAGCAAATGCAATTGGCGGGTGTAAAGTAAAATTCAACAACCTTAGCCAGTATCCTCCTTGCCTATGCCAAAATGGACATCCATCAAAAGGATAAAACATATGGGAATTTTGTTAGATGTTGTAGTTACAACTGCCCTCAGAGACATGTATGCAATGTGTGGAAGCATTGACAAGGCACGTGAACTGTTTGGCATGATGCCTCAAAGAAATGTCACCTCATGGAATACAATGATTGCAAGATATGAAAAAAATGGATTTACTCATAAGCCTTTAGAAAGTTCCAAGAAAATGCAATTGGCAAGTGTAAAGCTAAATTCCAAAACCTTAGAAATGGTATGTTTGGAGGACAGTATAGACATCCATCAAAGCATAAAGAATATAGGAACTTTGTCAAATGTCATAGTTGTAAGTACCCTACAAGACATGTATGCAACTTGTGTGGAAGCATATATAACAAACATGAATTGTTAGACATGATGCCTCAAAGAAATGTTGTCTCATGGAATGCAATGATTGCAAGATATGCATGAAACGGATTTTTTATAAGGCTTTAAAAACTCTCAAGCAAATGCACAAAAATAAATTTCAGCCATTTATGCAAATTTTGGTACATCTAAAACCAAATTGCACAACCTTAACCAACTTCCTCCTTGCCTATGTTATAATGGGATCTAGAGAACATGGTGTGGACAACCATCAAAGCATAAATGATATAGGAATTTTCTCACATGTATTGTATTTGTAAAGTTGCCCTTGTAGACATGTATGGAAAGTATGGAAGCATAGACAAGGTAAGTGAACTATTTAAAATGATGCCTCAAAGAAATGTACAGTTCGACAAAATTCAATGATTGCAAGATATGCACAAAATGGATTATTTGAAAATGATTCATAAACTTTCAAGCAAATACAATTGGCACTTGTAAAACCAAATTCCCGTAACAATAATTGATTATCATATCAAATATTTAATATAAACTGTCATATATACATAATGTCATGAACATAACATCTAGTTTATATAAAAAGCCAAATAGGCATGTCCAAACAAAGACATATAGTCAAATATACAAAAATATACATTAGATTAACATACAAAAGTATGTATACAAAGCCATCTAGGCATACACAAAAGTTCCCAAAAACTAGTTTCCTATGGACTTTTAGGAAATAATCGGTGGCCCTTCTTTGACTGTGAAGATGGAGAGCCATTCAATGACACATCCTCTCTCTGCCGTCGAGTAGACCTCTTCAAATAAAGTTCATCCAGCTGCACCTTTTAATACAAACAAACAATATGCGCATTAGTATAGAAAAAGTATGAAATATATAACATCACATATGTAATCGATCACTTACCACCAACTGATGATTGCTCTCCATTATCTTGACTCTCTCTTCATCCATAGTTGGATGGACTGGAGTTGTGACCTCCTATGAGAAGCATCAAGAAGCAAAATTGACTAAACATAAATATCATTAATGTACTTCAAATGACATGAGATAAAAAAGAAATACAAAATTATGATATTTTCATGTTATTGGCTCATACCTTAGTCAAAGGATTTGCAGACATCATGGCTGCATCAATGCCTATCTGTGCTGACTCATGAAGATGAGGAGAAGTCTCCATTGTATTCCGCATCTAAAAATCAAGTTCAAGATTATTAAAACAAAATATATACATAACATTATTTTTAAAATGCATAATGATTAGAAATGGTTAAATTTACCTCAGTAAAAGTGGTGGTTTGGCGTCCAAGGGACCAAGGAAACCGTGGAGGTGTTGGTGACTATTGAAATCATCAAATCAAGTCACAAAATAATATTACCATTGACATATCTACAATAATTATGAATATGTGATAAATTACATACCTGTTGACTTGACCTACGCTCATAAGCTGCCAATGGATGACTAACAAAGGTAGGATGAAGACTCTGACCCTAGAATTTTATTGCGCAAACAATTACATACATTATTTTTGACATAATATAGATAATCATATAAAATTAATTACAAATTTCAAATAACAATATACTAAATCAACATGAAACTTGTAACAAATTACTTGAGAGTTAATACCATATTTATGCTGTAAGAGATCATCACTGAGAACAAGATCATCCAATATGTCCTGCCCCTGTGTCGCATCATGTTGCCCATGTGTCGCAGCATGTTGCCCTTGTGTCGCAAAGTCTTGTCGTGACTCCTGCGTCCCATAATCACATAGGTTCCCACATGTATTGCACAAATGTGGAGACACATGATGCCTACTACTCTCACCCTCATCGCCCTAGGTAAAATCATTCGCATGCTGTGATAGAGTTTGGGTGAGAGTAGTCAGTGAATGTAAAGTCTCCAGCTCAACACTCTCCTTCAAAGCCAAAGGGAGTGACCTACGTTCTGGCCTTGCTCGGGGTATAGGCATATGTTGTTCATCTCGCTGAGCCCTAGGTCTATCTTGGGCAAAGCCACCACCTCTACCCTGGAACTCACGAATGTCAAAATAATTTAGAATCTTGTTGAGGACGAACTCGCAATAGAGTTTCCTCAAAAAATATTGTGGTACCTCATCATTGTTGCATGGCCGCTCATCGAATACCATGTACCATCTATCCCAAAAGTATTGGGATATGTCTTCATTCCTACACCAATGTATAGGAAACCATTTGTAACTTTCCTCTAATGTTTGGCTGGTTTTGGGATTAATAAAATGTGCACATAATTGAGATTTTGTAGTTTTTTCCTTCTTCACTTTTTCATATGACAACTTGTCGGCATAATATTGCCGACTCCTCTCCCTATAGTCTTGGAATTCTATGATTTGTTTCGTCACCAAATCCATGTGGGAAACAATCTCCTGTAGTGATTTTGCAAGTGCCCTCCTATGCTCAGTGGTTCTACTTGGATTGTTTAGGGTTTGAATAATAGTTTCAAGATGTTTCTTGTTTTCTTCTATTATCCCTAAGTAGTGCTCTTGATTATCCCTTACATGAAAAGGAGGTGAAGGTGGGTTTTGAGGGTTTTGGGGATTATTTTCACCCTCCTCAACTGGATTTAGATTTTATGCTTCTCTAATAACTATAAATGCAATATAAACATAAATCAAACATTGCAAAACTAAAAAATTGTTCTAAAACTAACAAAATTAGACAAACCCTACCTTCTTCCTCTGTTGGAGCCTCCAAATTTACACGATGATGTCTTTGGCGGCGAGGTGGCATTGTGAATTTCTTGTTTTCTCACATGCACTTGATTGAATCTCCTCTTTTTCAACGCGATCACGTTTTTCTTGGTTTCTTTACTGTTGTCAAGAGAAAAGTCGCGAGGGGAATGATCAGAAAATGGTTTTTTTTGCTTTTATTAAAAGCAAAACACAAGCGCGTTATAACACGCTCATGTTATAATGTGCACACGTTTTGCTTTAATTTTGGAGATGGTGGCGACTTTTTGGTCCCTCATCTCATTGCATTTACCCATACATAGATTAGTAAGGACTTTTGTTACAAGTCCATAAACATTTTTATTGGCATCAAAAATTGAATATTATTACATATTTATATTCCTTTCAAAAGGTTATGCAATTTCAAAAAACACTTCATTTCGAGTATGTATACAAAAGTTATGGCTTCCAAAATAAGTACCCACAAATTTTCCACCTAGGGAAAGAGACAATTTCATCATGTGCTCAAAATTGTGTTACCTAGCATTCTAGTTTATTATATCTCTTCATTTTTCTCAATATTTTTGTCTTCCTTATGAAAGCAAAAAATACAACAATAAAGAACATTTCCTCATAACCCCATGGGAGATAAATATGCAAACAAATATTAACCATGATAAACTAGAATCCACCATGAAAAAACAATAGGCACCACAAGGTGACGTGCAAGATATATCTTGGGAAAACCCTCAAGAGGGAAAAAACCTAGCCTTCAAAAGCATCCATACTCTATGTATTAATCAACAATAAAATATTACAATACACTTACAGATTCTCATGAATACTTCTAAAATATCAACCTCCTCCAATGCATCATCCATGTGTCCAAGCATGCAACCACACATCCCATGCCTTGCTCCACATATGCACTCATAAGAGAAAATCAATACAATGACAGCCCACTCAACCAGCCAACCCAAACTACTATCCATGTGCTTGCTTTTATAGACTCAAGCTCACACAAATACAACTTGTGGCATTTGGAAAACCATGAGTACATAAAACCATTGACCCCTCATTTAATTCTTGATAATAATTTTTCACTTTTTGGTACTAAGTTTTCCAAATAATAATTAATTATTTGGTCTCTCACACATAAAATAACTAACCCAATGTTACATACAAATTTACAAGTGGACCCAAATAAATATTTAATGTGGCTAAACACAACCCCTAAGATGAGCCACAAATAAATATTTTTTACATAATTAAGATATTTCATTTTTTTATGCAAGGTGTACAACACACCATTTTCCTAACATTCTCCCACTTGTTGTATACACTGCATAAGGGTCAACCAATGAAATACATCATCATAGCCATACATGAAACCACATGAATCTCCCACATGCTCTCATGCTCCATCAAGATACCTGTAATAAAACCAAGGTGACCACCATATCAATTAAGAACTCCTCTCATCCTCCAACATTCCACCTATGGAGGAAAAGGAACATGCCAATGTGAAGATGCACCAGTCCAAAGAACACAAGCATCAAATCCAAGTGATAAGAAAGGCTCCAAGATACTGTCAAAGGTTAAAAAAACCACACAACTAGATATATCAGCCATAACAAATGCTAATGCATCCAACCATCAATACCTCCTAGGTATCAACAACATCAGTAAACTCATGCCAACAATATGTCCAACTCATATAAACCGCAATCACAAGCTCTCTGTATAAAACCTATTAATGAAGAACATACATATCGAGGAACTCCCACTACATGGGTAATGTCAAATCTAAAAATAGATCAAGACATAGAAAGTCTACCAATCAACACTCAAACCAAGGTGTGGCTAATGATCAAAACCATGTAGTACCAAGAACAATCGCAATGATCCACACATACAACACAAATAGCTTCATACTCTCTCACAACATGTCACCATAACTCTCCCAAGTGAAACCATAACAAATCATATGAACATGAACCTCTAGGAATTAGCCATAGAAAAAAGAGAGAAAACATGTAAATCATATCATGTCCTTCTACCAACACCTCAAATTACTAAGTTGTGTCAAGTATGATCTCCTTTACAACCCTAAATGAAAAGCCTTAACAACACTCAACCATTCAATCTTGAATAGATCAAATGAAACATATGTATCGTGTAATAATGAACATGGACGTAAACCTCTCTAACCAAGGAAGATCAAACTCAAATATCGATTCCCATAAATAGGAATAAGCCCAATAAACATCTCCTAAACTCCTCACAAATAGCATCATAAATCAAACTCATATGCACAAGAAGATAACCATGCCAAACATCCCTCAAATGAACCCTCCAGAACCAACCAACATAGCTGAAGATCCATATCCATGAGAAGAGAAAGAATAAATCAAAATGCATATAAAAAGATGGGTAATACCTCTTAGATGATAAGCCATCAAGTAGACCAAGAGTGGGGAATGAGAATGCTCCTCCAAGATAGACCAAGCCACAATGACTCTCTCCAAGAACAATCTCCTTTAAGGTCCATGAACTCACATCCATATCTAGGTGAAAGGTTCTCGATCTTCCTACTGAAACCTCCAATGAGTAGCCATCTCAACAAATGTCTCTAATCCCAAGAGAACTCCAACCTCACTTAAGTCTCAACCTATCCATGATCCCCCACAAATGATCAATCCATGCTAAGCTCCAAATGCAATACCACACTATCATTAAGCTCTCAAGCATATGACCAATGTACTCAATACCAAGAGAACTAGCAAGATCATTATCAAAGCTCCCACTACACGTCTGCATAATCTAGGAACACATCATGACATAATGATCTAAGATCTCCTCCTAGGAGATCACCACTCCAATGAACATATCCTAGTCTCAAGAGAACCCATATCCTGCCAACACTCAAACTAGTATCTAGAGTAAACCAAGACACAAGAGAAAACATACTCTAAACTAAGAATCAACATCTCTAATCATATGAAGAAAACTATCTCCTGAAAAATAGAACTCAAGAGGTCAAAGCACTCATACTCATAAAATAATAATGATCCAAGGGCTTGTCCATGACACCCAGCCACTATAGAAGATCATCCATCACTATGTGACAAATCCACATCACTACTAAAGCTCCCACATGATACGGAGCTATCCATGGTATCGTGATAACCATGTTCTAAATGAAGATCACCCATGGTCCACACAGACTCAACTACTATACCAATAACTCCAGAGTAGAACCAAGATCTCCAAGCCAAGAAAATAAAACCATCATTGTTAAAAGCTCACACTAAACCATGTAACCAAGATATCCATGACATCATGATAAAAATGCTACAAGTCCCAGTAACTAACAATCTAAGTACTCTAATCATCCATCCTCTCATCCCAATACACAAATGACCACAAATAAGGCCAACTAACAGAGTTTGTATCAACACTAGATCAATCTTGTAGATATAGATAGTCCACATCTGAGTCATCCTATTGTAATAAAATAGGTGATCAGCCCACAAAACTACATAACTCATAGATCCTAAATATGAAACACGCAAACTCAGCATCACATTAGTAACCTGCAAATTGAGATAGCAAGAAGATAATCCTCTATACTTCAAGATGCAAACACCAAATCAACCTAGATCTAATTTTCCAAACAAGTCCACAAATGAGTAACCATAGTCAAGGAACCAAACAAGCATCCAGAAGATAAGAACAGCCTCTTAACACTGAACCACACCACCACCTATAAACATGAATCAATCATCATCATCACAACCCAAAAATATAAACTGCATACATGATCATGTCATGTCAATGCTCAAATGTACCTACATATCCATGACTCCATAATCATCACCATCATTGTACATGTACTCATCTCCCACTAAAACAAGACTCCTAGTCTCTCATGTGTATCAATCATGTCCTAAAACTAGAAGACTACCTGTGTACCTATATCCACCAAAGTACAAACTCTGAAAACACCTGTAAACCTATATCTAGAAGTACCAAATCTAAAAACCTACTATACCATGATATTAGCTCCATAACAACATGCACTCTATTGGTATGTGGCGACTGATCATACAAGTACTGTACACAACTTATGTATCCTTGCCAAGGTTCGGGGGCACAGCCCTCAAAAAAAAAATTTCCCTCTTTTTGCATGATCGGAGTCAGTTGTTAATTTTTTGTTAACCGACAAAAGAAAATGACATTGCAAAACCCTAATTCTAGAAGCTTTTTAAAAGCTTGTTATAAGTGGCTGGGATGTATGGTACAACGATGCATTTGCGAGATTGTAATTTGTTTTGCACCCGATAATAAAATCATTGGATGGCTGAGTTTCTGAGGATGTAGCCCATTTTGGGTGAACCACGTTAAATTTCTGTGTTGATCTCTTTTGTGTTATTCCTCATTGTTATATTTGGGTTATTTAATCTGCATATAATTGTTAGTGTTTATTGCTTTAATCTGCCTTAACCCTAACAACTGGTATCAAAGTGGGTTGTGTTTGATTATCGTCTGCAGGAAGGTCTCACGATTGAGTGGGAGTCTCACGGTTAAGTGGGAGCAATGGCAGACGAGGGTAAATTGAAGGTAGATAAATTCAATGGGTAGAACTATCAATTATGGAAGATGCAGATGGAGGATTATCTCTATCAGAAGGATTTATGGAGGCTGATGCAGAGGCATCCACACTAAAACCTTGACATACAGCTTGTATGTCCGCAACCCTTCATCATCATCATCATATTTCCCTTAACACTGTCAGCATCATCATATTTTCTCTGCCGATCGATATCCTCCTGCAGACAAACCTTCGACCCTTCGCCTGTCAGCAGCATCATTATATCCAGCTATCGGCAGCATCATCATATTCGGCAAGCGCAAACATCCTCCTGATGTTCACTGTTCACCTTACCGCCAAACGCTTTCTGCAGCATCATGATGTTCAACATCATGTTCATCAGCAGGATATAACATATCCAGTTCCCTCCATATATCCTGATGACGACAACTTCATGCACCTTTCCTTCGATGCTTACGTCACCCCGATGTCCTGATGACGATTATCCTGATGACGATGACGTCACATGCAGCTCCTCCAATATCCTGCTATCGGCCAAACTTAACATTATCAGCCCGCGATGGTTTTATCAACCCAATCTTCTACCTTATGCCGATACGCTTCTCCTCGGCAACACCTGATGATGATCACCCCGAAACGCATTCACCTTATGCAAACGATTGCATCATGCTCACCTCCATCTACTCGGATGACGCCCGAAGTAACTGTAGGATATACCCAGAAATATCCTGATGATGCCGTTGTGAAACCTTAGCGGATTTTTCCCACCGTTGTGATCCGCCGAACCTCCTGAGGTGACCCGATCTACTTTCAGGGCGATCTTCCAAACTCTAACTATCAGCACGACCTAGTACATAGCCATGCTAGGGTTCTCAACACCTCTCAACTGCGATCCTGCAAGCATGCACATGAACAAACAGAAAATGCAAACTAAATCCTAAACTACTATACATAGCCATTCCACTGATTCGACGAATCAACTGGTGGAATGGATCAGCGAATCCATGCAACCACCAAAATAGCAAATCGATCACACAATGGAATCCAAATAGAGAATTGACACAACAGGATCTCTTTATTGATTTCAAAAGATGCAGATACAGTATTCTGTCTCACTTTGTCTCACTCCCTGTAATCTAGCTTCTCAACATCTATCTCTCAATCTGTCCTAAGACCAACCGATCCTCATGCATAAATAGGATCTCTGGCGAGTACTACCGACCCGACTCCAAGCAGCTGGGAGCTTCCAAGCGGCTGGGAGGATCCAACCAAACATACAGCATAACAGCTGTCCTAACAACCTAGCTAAAAATAGTAAAGTATGGTCAACATGACCTTATTACATGCATTGGTCTTATCAGACCTTCTTGGAAACATTAACAAGACTCAAAACAAACTAACTGCCTCATGGAGGCCAGCTGTCAGGTAGGTGCTCCTGCACCATACTCCCCAACAGAAAAGAACTCATGTCCCATGAGTTTAGTTGTGGAAGTCCTCCACCTTTACACTTTGTCATGTCAGTGTTCTGACCTGTTCCAGCTTTGTCCTCTGCTGGCTCTTGGCTGCTCCAAGACTTCTGAACTGTAACTTGCTGTCTTGCAAGTAAATCCTCATGCCTGTCAATGTAGGCCCTTCTCTCACATACCTTGTGTTTGTCAGGTTGTCTGACCAGAACCTCTGTCTGAACTGCCTCTTGAACTTCAGAAATGTTCAACTCTGTCTTTCTTTCAACTCTTATAGGACAAACAATAGTCCCAACTATGACAACATCCTTGTCATTCCGCTCAACTGGTTGCTGTTTGTAAACCTGTTGCTGAACCTGCTGCTAACCTCTGTCAGTCAAAACTGAAACTGTCTTCAAACTGTTGTCCTTAACAACTCCTTTCCCTGCAGTGTCCTCAACTGCCTGTATGCCTGCTCCTAGAGGCTTCTGCACAAACTCCTTCTTTCCCACTAAAATGATTTGGGCTGCCCCCTGTGCTGCAGCATCTTCCTGCAATGGCATCAACATAATAGTTTTCCCATCTTTCTTGATGGTGTAGGTATTAGCATACCCATCATACAGTACCCTCCTATCAAATTGCCATGGTCTACCCAAAAGTAGGTGACAACATTCCATGGGCAAAATGTCACACAAAACTCTATCATGATATGCTCCAATCTGAAAATCCACATATGCCTGTTCATAGACAAAAAGTGATTGACTATCACTCACCCAAGATGCCTTGTAAGGGTGATGGTGTGGAATCCTTTCCAAATTCAGTTTATCCACCATTTCCTGAGATACCATGTTGTCTGTTGAACCAGTATCAATGACAACCTTACATACCTTACCTTTGCTCTTGCATGTGGTCTTGAAAAGAGCTCGTCTTTGCATCATATCCTTTGATGCCTGCAAACTAATTCTCCTAAGCATCAATGCTTCTCCCTCCTCAGGATATCCATAACTGTCAGGAACTCTATCTCCTTGATAAGTGTTTGAACTTTGCACACTTTGCTCTACTTTCTCTTCTTGCACAAGTTGTACTCTCTTGTCATTCGCTCTATCATTTCTGGATGATGAACCTTTGCTTTCTGGACATTTGAAAAATGGATGACCAAACTCACCACAGGTGTAACACTTTCCTGAAAATGTAGTAGAACCTCTACCACTTCCAAATCTGCCTCTATTACCTTCCCATCCACCTCTGAAATCAGATTGTCCCTGTCCTTTACCAGTGTCTTCTTGACCCTCATTGGTTTGCCTTGTTGTAGGGGCTAATCCTCTTCCCCTCATATTGTTGCCTCTTCCTCTCATGGACTTATCTTGTCCCCTATTCATCTTTTCTTCAATCCTGATTGCCATTTGATAACAATCCTCCACACTCTTAGGGTTAGCTAAAACTAACTCATCCTGTATGTTCAATCTCAAACTAGCCAAGTACCTAGCCACCTTTTCTACCTCATTCTCATGATGACCAGATCTCATACTCAATTTATAAAACTCCTCAGTGTATGCCTTCACATCCATTTCCTTCTGCCTTAAAAATTGTAGCTTCTTAAACATCTGAATTTCATAATCCCTAGGCAAGAATTTACCTTTGATCCTTGCTACCATTTTATCCCATGAAGTGATCTTTGACTTCCCTTGTTTCCTTCTCTCGGATTGTACATAATCCCACCATATCAAAGCATGACCTCCTAACTTGGTTTTTGCAATCTTTACCTTCTGATCCTCAGCAACATCTTCACATTCAAAGTGATTATCAAGTGTAGCAATCCAATCCAGCAACTCATCTTCATTCAAACTTCCATTATACTTGGAAACATCAACCTTTACCTTAGGTTTATCACTCTGCACTGCCTTCAACAGTTTTGCAAATCTCTAGTCTTCAGCATCCAGATCTTCAGCTACCTCTTCATACTCTTCAACAGCATCTTCGTCTTCTTCTGACTCACTATCTTCCACTTCCCTCTTTTTGTTCTTTTCCAGGGCTACAAGCCTGGCTTGAAGTGCTTCAGCAAGCTCCTTCATCTTCCTCATCTCTCTGGCATGTTTTTCCTTCATCTCCTGCAACTCCCTTGCAGTACCACTACCTTTCGGAGGCATTTTGTCAACCTCTCACTCCTCTACCTTTGTCCTTTCAATGACAGAATCAACTCTACCTCTGCCCTTTCGGTGACAGAATCAACACACAACAGCCCAGACCTTTTGCTGAGCTCTGATACCACTATGATGCAGAGGCATCCACACTAAAACCTTGACATACAGCTTGTATGTCCGCAACCCTTCATCATCATCATCATATTTCCCTTAACACTGTCAGCATCATCATATTTTCTCTGCCGACCAATATCCTCCTGCAGACAAACCTTCGACCCTTCGCCTGTCAGCAGCATCATCATATCCAGCTATCGGCAGCATCATCATATTCGGCAAGCGCAAACATCCTCCTGATGTTCACTGTTCACCTTACCGCCAAACGCTTTCTGCAGCATCATGATGTTCAACATCATGTTCATCAGCAGGATATAACATATCCGGTTCCCTCCATATATCCTGATGATGACAACTTCATGCACCTTTCCTTTGATGCTTACGTCACCCCGATGTCCTGATGACGATTATCCTGATGACGATGACGTCACATGCAGCTCCTCCAATATCCTGCTATCGGCCAAACTTAACATTATCGGCCTGCGATGGTTTTATCAACCCGATCTTCTACCTTATGCCGATACGCTTCTCCTTGGCAACACCTGATGATGATCACCCCGAAACGCATTCACCTTATGCAAACGATTGCATCATGCTCACCTCCATCTACTCGGATGACGCCCGAAGTAACTGCAGGATATACCCAGAAATATCCTGATGATGCCGTTGTGAAACCTTAGCGGATTTTTCCCACCGTTGTGATCCGCTGAACCTCCTGAGGTGACCCAATCTACTTTCATGGCAATCTTCCAGACTCTAACTATCAGCACGACCTAGCACATACCCATGCTAGGGTTCTCAACACCTCTCGACTGCGATCCTGCAAGCATGCACATGAACAAACAAAAAATGCAAACTAAATCCTAAACTACTGTACATAGCCATTCCATCGATTCGACGAATCAACCGGTGGAATGGATCAGCGAATCCATGCAACCACCAAAACAGCAAATCGATCACACAATGGAATCCAAACAGAGAATTGACACAACAGGATCTCTTTATTGATTTCAAAAGATGCAGATACAGTATTCTGTCTCACTCTGTCTCACTCCCTGTAATCTAGCTTCTCAACATCTATCTCTCAATCTGTCCTAAGACCAACCGATCCTCATGCATAAATAGGATATCTGGCGAGTACTACCGACCTGACTCCAAGCGGCTGGGAGCTTCCAAGCGGCTGGGAGGATCCAACCGAACATACAGCATAACAGCTGTCCTAACAACCTAGCTAAAAATAGTAAAGTATGGTCAACATGACCTTATTACATGCATTGGTCTTATCAGACCTTCTTGGAAACATTAACAAGACTCAAAACAAACTAACTACCTCATGGAGGCCAGCTATCAGGTAGGTGCTCCTGCACCAGAGGCCTTTGGAAGGAGTAGCCAAGAAACTGGCAGTAATGACTGATGAAGATTGGGAACTTCTAGATAGAAAGGCACTGGGAACTATTTGGCTGTACCTGGCACCATCTGTGGCATTCAATATAACAGAAGCGAAGACAACAAGTGAACTGATGAAATCTTTGGCCAAATTATATGAAAAACCCTCAGCCTCTAATAAGGTATTTCTCATGAAGCATTTGTTTAATCTGAAAATGATTGAAGGTGGATCTGTGTCAGATCATTTAAATGAGTTTAATATGATTACCAGTCAGTTAGCTTCTATAAAAGTGAAATTTGATGAAGAGGTAAGGGCTCTCTTAGTTTTATGTTCTTTTCCAGAAAGATAGAATAGCTTGGTAATGGCTATAAGTAACTCTGTCTCTAGTTCAAATACTCTGAAATTTGATGATGTTGTTGGTGTTATCCTTAGCGAGGAAATGCAACGGAAAAGAACATGTGAGACTTCAACATCTGGTATTGCTTTGACTATAGAGAATAAAGGAAGAACAAAGGAAAGAGGAAAAATCCCTACAAATCATGGGAAGTCATAAGGAAAGTCGAAGAAAGGCAGATCTAAATCTAGAGGAAGAATGGATTGCTGGCACTGTGGAAAGCCAGGACACTTGAAGAAGGATTGCTGGTCTCGAAAGGGAAAATAAGGAGATGGACAACATGATGACAGTAAGGAAGCTAATGTTGCAAGTAATAAATTACAGGATGCTTTAATTTTGTGTTTAGATAATGCTAATGATTCCTGGGTAATAGATTCAGGGGCTTCATTTCATGCCACACCCCATAAAAAATATTTTGTAGATTATGTTCAAGGTTTTTGGACAATTATATTTGGGTGATGATGAACCCTGTCAAATTGTTGGAAAAGGAAAGATAAAAATTAAGTTGCAAAATGGAAATGAATGGTTGCTATAGGAGGTAAGGCATGTTCCAAATTTGAGAAGGAACTTAATCTCTGCAAGACAACTGGGTAGTGAAGGCTATATAGTTACCTTTTCAGACAAAGTCTAGAAGGTCACTAAAGGTGCATTAGTAATAGCTAAAGGTGAAAAGATAGGCACATTGTATTTGTGTACTGGTAATACTTACTCTACCTTAGCTACTACAGAAACAGTTGCTACTAAGACAATTATAACACTTGCTGTAGGGACAAAAATAGAATTGTGGCACCATAGACTTGGGCACATGAGTGAGAAAGGGATGAAAATCCTTCACTCTAGAAAGTTGCTACCAGGTCTGAAGAAGATTGACTTGGAGTTCTACAAAAATTATGTTTATGGAAAATAGAAAAAAGTCTGATTTCTCAAAGTTAGGAAAGAGAAGAAGAGTGAGAAATTAGAGCTTGTACATTTAGATGTATGGGGACCAGCTCAGGTATCTTCTCTTGGTGGCTCTTCCTATTATGTTACTTTTATTGATGATGCAACTAGGAAAACATTGGTGTATTTCCTAAAACAAAAATTAGAAGTATTTGAAACTTTTAAAAAGTGGAAAGCTTTGGTTAAGAATGAGACATGAAAAAAGTTGAAGTGTTTCAGATCTAATAATGGAAGCGAGTATTGCAGCAGAGAATTTGAGAATTACTGTTCATATAATGGAATCCATAGGCAAAAAATAGTTCCTAGAACCCCACAAGAAAATGGTGTGTCTGAGAGGATGAATAGGACCATTATAGAGCGTGCAAGGAGCATGAGATTGCATGTTGGACTACCCTTACACTTTTGGGTAGATGTTGTACATACCGTTGTTTATTTAATAAATAGGGGACCTTCAAATCCTTTGGATGGTGGCATTCCAGAGGAGGCATGGACGGGAAAAAAGGTAAACTATTCATTTCTGAAGACCTTTGGTTGTGAAGCTTTTGTCCATGTTGATATTGAAAATAGAACCAAGCTTGAGGCTAAGTCTAAAAAATGTACCTTCATTGGATATGGAGTAGATGAATTTGGTTATCGGTTATGGGATTATGAAAATCATAAAATCATTAGGAGCAGAGATGTTATATTCAATGAGAAGGTCATGTATAAGGATCAGCTACAGGAAAAGAAGCATGAACAAGCCAAAAAGGAATATGTGGTGCTGGATGAGATTCCAGAAAATAAAATACCAGTGGTACCTGATGCTCAGCAACAAGTTATCCCATAGACTCCTGCAAGTGTTAGACATTCTACAAGGATAACTAGACCTCCTGAAATATTTTCTCCATCATTATATTCTATATTATTAACTGATTCTGGTGAACCTGAAGGTTATAAAGAAGCAATGCAGGTAGATACCAAAAAGTAGTGGGAGCTAGGCATGAAAGAGGAAATGGATTCCTTGCTGTAGAATCAGACTTGGGATTTATTTTTGTTGGGAATTAAGGTGTCTCAACCTTGGTAATTCCTTGCATTATTGATGTTTGTATTTATTAATTCATTGCCTATGTTGTAAATTAATTGTAAATTCCATATTGTCATATTGTGGGATGTGGCACGGTGATGTGTCATCCTACATGGAAGATGACAACTTGTAATTTTGTCCTCACGTGAGGAGATAGGCATCCCACTTTGTGGTAGGAGCATTTTACCATGTGTCGGCATCTTGGATGTTGTGTAAGGGAATGTTTGACTGAAACGGTTATGACGGATTCCTATGACGAAGTTATGACATGTAAGAATCATAAATAGAAGCTTGTAAGACAGGTGAAGACATGTGTCATGAAGCATCTTTGAAAAAGGCATATTTGGGTGCCCCAAGCTGGACTATGACATGTTGTAAGAGAATATGCTATTTATAGCCTGTGTATGATAGATTCTCTTACAGCTGTAAGTTGTAACCCCTATGACAGATTCTATGACGATCATGTGTCATAAGAGCATCTGTCATAGCCTATTTTGGAAATAGGAAACCTCTTTGGGATGGGATCTATGGACAAGTGTTAGGCATATTCTACAATGTTGACCAAGTGTCCTTAGGTGTGGGTTTTGGGCCATGAGGCCAAGTTGGATGCCCATTCCAAGTTTGGACCAATATTGCATTGTATATTCTATATAAACAGGTGCTTGAAGAGGGAGATGTATTATAGGTTTGACAGGTACTGTTATGCTTCTAGTTTGTCTCCAGATACAAGTGTCAAAGACTCCTGAGAGATTGCATTGCAAGTGTGTTGTAAACAATCTTTGTTTTGATAATACATTGTGCAGGTTTTGGAGTGGGGTTTTTCACTCGATAAGGGTTTTCCCCACGTATATCTTGTGTCTCTCTTCTTCTGTTTCACCTTCTTTGTTATGTGTTTGCTACAATATCTCATGTTAATGGTTTAATGTTGCTATAATAGTTAGGATACATTTGAATTTGCACTCTCCTCCCCTCATTAGATTAGTGTAGGAAGCATTTTCCGTACACCTAACTTCCTTTCAGTTGGTATCAGAGCCTGGCTAGTTTTTGGTTCTAGCTGTTGGTTAGGGGTTTTTTGAGCTAATCTTAGGTTGAGTGGGAGTCTTTTGCAAAGTATTTTGTATCTTATTGTAGAAAGGAGATGGCAACCACATATGGAAGGTTAGAGGTTGAGAAATTCAATGGCACTAATTTCAAGTTGTGGAAATTCAAGATGGAGGACCTACTTGTTGATCGTGACCTATGGGAAACGGTATCTGGTGTAAAACCTGTAGCAATGCAATGAGCTGATTGGGATCTCAACGATCGAAAGGCTAAGGGTCTCATTAGACTCTATTTAGCTGACTCTATTATGTTGAACATCCATGAGGAGAAGACAACGAAGGATCTTTGGAAGAAGTTTGGTGATGTTTATTAGGCCAAGTCCTTGGTGAACAAACTCTTCCTGAAAAAAAAATTGTTTTCTCTTAAGATGGAATATGGAGAATCTATTGCAGATCACATGAATGCTTTCAACATGATCGTTGCACAGTTGACATCTGTGGGTGTTAAAATGGAGGAGGAGGATCGTTGCATGACCCTGCTTTGTTCTTTGCCAGATTCGTGGGATCATCTTGTAATGGCTATCAGAAGCACCACTACCACCTTCAAGATGGATGATGTGGTGTCCTTTCTATTATCTGAAGAAATGCAAAGGAAGACATCTGAATCAGCCAAAGAGGCTCTTGTAGTTCGTGGAAGACCCAAGGAGAAAGGGAAGAAGAAAGACAAGAAAAGTGATAAGGGCAGATCCAAATCTTGTGGGAGATCTAAATCTCATGGAAAGTCCAAGGCTCTTTGTTTGAACTGTGGTAAAACTGGGCATTTCTGAAAGGAATGTAAAGAGGAGAAGAAGAAGAAGAAGAAAGCTCCTAATTTAGATTCTGACAAGTCACAAGATGATGGTGATGCCTTCATCGTAGCCCTGGCCACCCATGCATCTGATGATGTGTGGTTGATTGATTCTGGTGCATCATTCTGTATGACCTCGCATCGAGACTAGTTCATGAAATATGAAGAGTTTGACGGTGGAAGGGTGTACCTTGGTGATGACTCTCATCTGAAGATTGTTGGTCATGGAAGAGTCTCAATCTGATTCCCTAATGGATGAGTGATGGGGATCACTGGAGTTATGTACTTTCCAGACCTTACACGGAACCTGTTTTCTATAAGTATGTTGAATGATGTAGGTGTGCAGGTTGTCTTTTCGAAGGATGGATGCAAGATAACAAGAGGATCTATGGTGCTTGCGAGGGGTACTTTGTTTCAGCTAGAGGCATGCACTTCATAGTGCAATAGTTCTTCTAACTCAAGGAAATGAGCTGTTGTCACTTCATCCCCACCATCTGAACATGCAGTGAAGAAATCTGTTGTAACCAGTTCCGATGGTTGTGCACATGCTTTGGAAGCTAAACTTCTGCTGAAAAGACTATGTTACGGCATTTGAGATATGGCCACATTGGTGAGAAGGGTCTGCGTACCCTAAAAAATAAAAACCTCATTGAGGGGTTAAATGATTGTAATCTCGAGTTTGACTTTTGCGAACATTGCATTTATGGAAATCAAAATAGTGTTCAATTTTACTCTAGTTCTCACAAGTCTTCTGGTGTATTGGATCTTCTTCATTCTAATGTGTTTGGTCCTGTTAATGTTCCTTCATTATCAAAATATGTATATTTTGTATCTTTTATGGATGATTACAGTAGGACATGGGTTTATTTTATCAGAAGTAAGACTGAAGTCTTAAGTCAGTTTAAGGAGTTTAAAGGCTTTGTTGAAAATCAAACTTGTAAAAGGATTAAGTGTTTGAGAATTGACAACGGTGGTGAGTTTTGTTTGGCAGAGTTCGATAAGTTCTATAAAGAGCAAGGGATTGAAATACATAAGACAACTCCATACACCCCGTAACAAAATGGAGTTGTAGAGGGGATGAACAGGACATTGATGGAGAAGGCTAGGAGTATGCTTAGTGGAGCAATCCTTGAACAAACATTTTGGGCTGAAGCTGTTGCCACTTCTTGCTATCTGGTAAATAGATCTCCTACATCAGCTCTTGTTGGCAAAACACCTATGGAGGTGTGGTCTAGTAAGAAGCCTTTAGTAAGGCATCTTCATGTTTTTGGTTGTGAGGCATATGCACATGTGCCTAGGGAGAAACGATCTAAGTTGGAGAACAAGGCTGTTAAATGTATCTTCATTGGCTATGGTGTTGGTGTGAAAGGATACAAGCTTTGGGGTCCCATGACTGAGAAAGTGAACTGTATAGCAGAAGTGTTATCTTTAGAGAGCTAACACCCTCTTCCATTGTTCTACAGCCAGAATAGTCAGAAAAGAAAGATGTGGTTCAGTTTCCTTCTACCCCTGTGAAGACTGAACCGACAGACCATGTGAGGCCTGATGATGAGGAGAGCTCTAGCAGCTCTGGAAGCAAAGAAGAAGAAATAGAACCTCAACCTCAACTATTGAGGAGGTCTACATGAACAAGAAAGCAACCTGATAGGTTTGGTTATTCGTTACTTGATTCTAGTTGTGCTTTTGCTTTACTTTCTAACACTGATGAGCCTAGAATTGTGAAAGAGGCTATGGGCATGAAAGATGCAGGTTCCTAGAAGGAGGCAATGGAAGATGAGATGGCTTCTTTAGAAAAGAACAAAACATGGGACTTGGTGCCTTTACCTGATGGACGGAAACTTGTTGGTTGTAAATGGGTGTTCAAAAAGAAATTTGGTGCAGATGGCAGTGTTGAAAAGTACAAGGCTAGATTGGTTGCGAAGGGGTACTCACAAGTGGAGGGAATTAATTATGGTGAAATTTTCTCTCCCATTGCAAAGCTGACATCCATTAGATTTCTGTTATCTCTTGCAGCTTCTTATGATTTAGAGGTAGTACATATGGATGTGAAGACAACTTTCCTTCATGGTGATTTGGAGGAAGAAATCTACATGTCACAACCAGAGCATTACATAGAGAAAGGTAAATAAAATTTGGTTTGCAAGCTTAAGAAGTCTTTGTATGGTTTGAAACAGTCTCCTAGGATGTGGTACTTGAAGTTTGATGCCTTTGTGTTGTCAATTGGTTATTTGAGATCGCAATCGGATCACTGTGTATTATAAGTTTGATGATGATCATATTCTTATTGTTGAATTATATGTTGATGATATGTTGCTCATTAGGAAGGGTAAGAATATGATTTCTGATTTTAAGTCTCAGTTGGCAGCACAGTTTGAAATGAAAGATTTAGGGGCAGCCAGGTACATTCTTGGAATGGAAATCAGAAGAGATAGAACTAATAGGAAACTTTGGTTAAGCCAGAGTAAGTATGTGAAGACCGTGTTGGACAGGTTTAGCATGGTAGATTGTAGACCATTAAGTGTTCTTGTTTCATTAGGGACAAAGTTGCCTGTTAATGATTGTCTGAAATCTCCTAGTGAGGTGGAGGACATGAGCAGAGTACCTTATGCTAGTGTTGTTGGTAGTTTGATGTATGCTATGGTCTGCACAAGACCAAACATTTCCCAAGCAGTGGGAGTCCTTAGTCAGTTTATGGCTAATCCTGGATAGGTACATTGGGATGCAGTTAAGCGAGTGTTCAAATATTTGAGGGGTACTTCTGAGTATTCCATTTGCTATCATGGCAAGGCTACTGGACCTCCGCATTCAATTAGTATTCATGGATTTGTGGATTCTGATTGGGTAGGTGACACTAATAGCAGGAGATCCACTAGTACTTATGTGTTTACACTGTTTGGTGGTGTGAATAGTTGGATGAGTAAGCGACAACTTGTGGTTGCTTTGTCCACTACAGAAGGTGAGTACATGGCTACAACTCATGCTTGTAAGGAAGCCATTTGACTTAAGAGATTGTGTTCTGATATTGGTGTTGATGCAAGCAAATTACGATTAGTTGTGACAGTTAGAGTGCAATTTAACTTTCGAAGAATCTAACTTTCCATGCTAGAACAAAGCACATTGATGTTTAGTTTCACTTCGTACGAGACATGGTTGAGGATGGAAAGGTAAATTTGGAGAAGGTAGATACTTTGAATAATGTTGTAGATGCATTGACGAAGCCAGTGAGCACAGAGAAGTTTAAATGGTGTTTGAAGTCTATGGGCCTCTCAAACTATAGTAGTTAAATCATGTTATTCTATTGGCTCTAACAAGGTGTTCGACAAGTGGGAGAATGTTGGGAATTAAGGTGTCTCAACCTTGGTAATTCCTTGCATTATTTATGTTTGTATTTATTAATTCATTGCCTATGTTGTAAATTAATTGTAAATTCCATATTGTCATATTGTGGGATGTGGTACGCTGATGTGTCATCCTACATGGAAGATGACAACTTGTAATTTTGTCCTCACATGAGGAGATAGGAATCCCACTTTGTGGTAGGAGCATTTTTCCATGTGTTGGCATCTTGGATGTTGTGTAAGGGAATGTTTGACCGAAAGAGTTATGATAGATTCCTATGACGAAGTTATGACATGTAAGAGTCAAAAATAGAAGCTTGTAAGACGGGTGAAGACATGTGTCATGAAGCATCTTTGAAAAAGGCATATTTGGGTGCCCCAAGGTGGACTATGTCATGTTGTAAGAGAATATGCTATTTATAGCCTGTATATGATAGATTCTCTTACATTTGTAAGTTATAACCGCTATGACAAATTCTATGACGGTCGTAAGTGTCATAAGAGCATCTATCATAGCCCATTTTGGAAATAGGTGACCTCTTTGGGATGGGAGCTGTGGACAAGTGTCAGGCACATTCTACAATGTTGACCAAGTGTCCTTAGGTGTGGGTTTTGGGCCATGAGGCCAAGTTGGACGCCCATTCCAAGTTTGGACCAATATTGCTTTGTATATTCTATATAAACAGGTGCTTGAAGAGGGAGATGTATTACAAGTTTGATAGGTACTGTTATGCTACCAATTTATCTCCAGATACGAGTGTCGAAGACTCCTGAGAGCTTGCATTGCAAGTGTGTTGTAAACAATCTTTGTTTTGATAATACATTGTGTAGGTTTTGGAGTGTGGGGTTTTTCACCTGATAAGGGTTTTCCCCACGTATATCTTGTGTCTCTCTTCTTCTGTTTTACCTTCTTTGTTATGTGTTTATTGTAATACCTCATGTTAATGGTTTAATGTTGCTGTAATAGTTAGGATAAATTTAAATTTGCACTCTCCTCCCCTCATTAGATTATTGTAGGAAGTGTTTTCCGCATACCTAGCTTCCTTCCAAGTTCAATTATCTGCAGGTAAAAGAGCATTGCCAAATAAATAGGTTTACAGGTTGAAGGAAGAAGATGGAGGCAAGAAAAGATATAAGGCCAGACTCGTGGTAAAAGGTTTTGCACAGAAAAAAGGTATAGATTTTGATGAAATATTTTCTCTGGTTGTAAAGATGACTTCTATTAGAATAATTCTAAGTCTTGTGGCTGCAGAAGACTTGCATCTTGAACAGCTAGATGTGAAAACAACTTTTCTACATGGGGATCTAGAAGAGGAAATATACATGTATCAACCACAGGGATATGAGGTCAAGGGTAAGGAGGATTTTGTGTGCAGGTTAAAGAAGAGTTTGTATGGCCTGAAGAAAGCACCTCAGCAATGGTATTTGAAATTTGACAGTTTTATGGCTGAACAAGGTTACAAAAGATGTCATTCTGATTATTGTGTTTATTTCAAGAAATTAGGTAATGGCAGCTATATTATCCTGTTGCTTTATGTTGATGACATGCTTGTTGTCGGGTCTAACATGTAGCATATTAATAAACTTAAGAAGAAATTAGCAAATTCATTTGCTATGAAGGATTTGGGTGTAGCAAAACAAATCCTTGGTATGAGGATCACATGGGACAGGACAAATAGAAAATGATTTTTGTCCCAAAGTGAGTGTGTAGAGAAGGTGTTGAAAAGGTTTAACATGTAGAATGCAAAAGCAATTAGTACACCTTTGCCTAGTCATTTTAAGTTGACTAAGGAGATGTGTCCAAAGACACAAGAGGAGGAAGACAAAATGTCTAAGATACCATATACATTAGCAGTTGGCAGCTTGATGTATGCAATGGTCTGCACAAGGCTAGATATTGCACATGTAGTGGGAGTTGTGAGAAGGTATATGAGAAATCTGGGAATGGAACATTGGAATGTTATAAAATGGGTTCTCTAATATTTGAGAGGTACTACTTCAAAGAAACTATGTTTTGGAGGAACAAATTCTGCTCTAAAAGGATATATTAACTCCGATCTGGCAGGCGATATTGATAGCAGGAGGAATACTATAGGGTATGTTTTTACTATAGGAGGTACTGCAGTCAGTTAGATTTCAAGACTGCAAAAGGTTGTTGTGCTTTCAACCACTGAAGTTGAGTATGTTGCTGCTATAGAAGCTAGCAAAGAGATGATTTGGTTACAACATTTTCTGGAGTAATTGGGGAAACAACAAGAAGATAGCCCTTTGTACACTGATAGCCAGAGTGCCATTCATCTTGCTAAGAATTTAGCTTTGCATTCAAAAACTAAGCACATACAGCTTAGATACCACTTCATCTGATCAGTTTTGGAGGATGGGCAGTTGAAGCTACAGAATATTCACACAAGTGAGAATCCTACATATATGTTCACAAAGGCAGTTACATGGGAGAAATTAATTTCCTCATCAATTTCTGTTGGCCTTCATGATTGATAATGGTGGACTTAAGAAACCAGCTAGGCTTGTAATCCAGTGGGAGCTGCAAGCGCAGCGGTGTCGTCCAAGATCAGTCTCCAAGTGGGAGATTGTTGGTATGTGGTGACTGATCATGAAAAAAAATTTCCCTCTTTTTTGCATGATCGGAGTTGGTTCTTAATTTTTTGTTAACCGACAAAAGAAAAATGACATTGCAAAACCCTAATTCTAGAAACTTCTTAAAAGCTTGCTATAAGAGGCTGGAATGTATGGTACAGAGATGCATTTGTGAGATTGTAATATGTTTTGCAATGGATAATAAAATCATTGGATGCTAAGTTTCTGTGGATGTAGCCCATATTGGGTGAACCACGTTAAATTTTTGTGTTGATCTCTTTTGTGTTATTCGTCATTGTTATATTTGGGTTATTTAATTTGTATATAATTGTTAGTGTTTATTACTTTGATCTACCCTAACCCTAACACACTCCCACAAGTTTGTGTCCAAAGAATCATCTGAATGCCCAAGCAATCACACCCTCAATCTTAGGCTCTCACAAGTGATCAAACAAGTACATTTACCTCTATTTGCACATCAAGCTAAAAATACACCTAATCCTGTATATAGTTGTTTAGTGTAAAATTAGATTTTGTTAATCTTTGTTGTTTAGATGTTAAAATCTGCCTCTCCACTAAACATTGAAGGATCTAAGGTCGAGTGGAGAGCACTATCATACCCTAGGTCACTTGCAAATGAAGGGAAACTTGGATTAGGGAATTAATTATCAATTTTTCCTTCTCTTATGTCCAATTAACCATTAAAACCCTAATTATGAAAATACAACAACAAATCAATGAATAATGGAAAAAGCTCTTGCAGACGGGAGTAAAATACCAAATTACAGAATACCTATTTTCGAGGTTCCAAAGCGAAATAATTGGGGACTAAGGTGCGGGCACCTAAGTCCAAGGTACCTGCTTTTTCAAGGAATCTAGACCTCCTTCCGGCACTGATCAGCACTGTAATTTTTATTTCCTGATATCTGTCTGTAGAGGACACTGGTGGGAGCACCCAAGTCCTGGAAGTGCTCCTTTGTCTGACTTTTCTTCAGATCTTGAATCCCTAATGTCTGCCAAGCCCTCCTGCAACTCCACTTTTTTCAGATGTGACACCTATAACCTACAATCACAAGACTTGGTTTGGGGATTGTGGTGTTTAGAGGTTTGCCTCAGTCAAACCCTGGAGGACACTTAAGTCTCCAAACACCATTGTCAGGTAAAGAGGGCGTGCCCTTGTGAGGCAGAGGCCAAAACTAAAGGAATCAATAATAAAAACACAATGATATGTCACCTTGTAGTGAAGCTCTCATGGTGGAAGAACTCTTCATGCCATGAGGAGATTGAAGCTCAAATCTGCAAATATCAACACACAAAACATACAAGTCTGCTATTGCAACACAATAGAAAGCCTTGAATCACCTTGAGAATGCCTAGAGTTCACAATGATCATCTAATTGAAATCTAGTTTTCAAATGAATGCCTACACATGCTTATATATATACCTACAAGCATTCCCACCAAGATATTAAAAATCAAACTTACCGTGTCAGCAAAATAACCTCCTAACAGTCATAAACTGACACCTAGAAATTGGGGCTGCCCCAAAATAGGATAGGACTAGGGCACGAGCGCCCAAGTCCTCCCCCCTATTTTGGGTAGGGTACAGCTCAAGGGTTCCACCTAGGTCCCATTTGTCATGGAAACTAGGTCTGATTCCATCAGGATGCTAAAATATGAACTAAAATGTCCTAAATGCACTCTAAAGACCTGGGAGCTAAACCTTATGAGGGAAAAGCCGCCAAGGGGACATTTTCTAACATTACATTTAGCCCCCACTTTAATGTATGTATAAATGCAAGGCCAATACATGCATTAAAGTAAGGTCACAAACACAACAAACACACTAAGTACGCAGAAGACACGCCAACCGCATAAAGATAGTAACAGGTATGCAAAACACAGAGAAGACAGTTACAGTCATGCAGAACATGGAGTAGACAGTCAATGCATAGAAGACACATTAATACATGGAAGACAGAAATGATATCTTTTCTTTTATTTTTCTCATATATATGAAATGCAAATGCAAGTACTGAAAAGTAAACAAACCTCCCATAATACCGGATGCACTACCTTAAGGCACAAGTCTCAGTATAAATGGGGCAACACACACGCAATACATGCAAAACCTCCCAAAATGCATGAAGCACTACTCAAAGGTGCTGGTCTCTGCATATGGGGCAACAAACACACCATACAAAACAAGCACACCAAAACACACACTTGAAGACATGGAGAAAACACGGCAGACAAGTGATGGTGTGTTCCCTATTTCTAGGCTCATCACCATCTCAGGCACATTACAGGCACACACCGATGATTGAGCTTCACCACAACAATCACCGAAGACATGCTTAAGGGTTGAGTTAGTCACAAAACTGCTCACCGCCTCCGCAAAGGACTTTTGAAAATGACAGGATGATGCAATCTTCTCTGAGAAATACACCATCCCCACCTCCATAGAGGGCTTAAGAAAAAGGATATGCTCAATATCTTGCCTCCACAGAGGGCTTACATGATTGATTGATTGATTGAAAACAAACTCAGGATGCACGATGCACTACTCTGGGGCGCAAGTCTTTGCATTTGAGGTCAAACACATTGCTAACATCTATAATAGACAACTTACCTTATGCCCCCACCTTAAGGTGGTTGATATTAGTTATCAATATCAAGCACGTTAAGGTAGGAAGAAAACACATAAGGGAACACTGACTTTCACAAAGCCCATGCCCCCCGGAGGTGACATGTGCTTTATGATCATCAAATGTTCCCACAAACACATCCCTGCAAGAAACATGTTAGTGTCTACAACATCATGATAAAAAACAACATCAATGCATATGATTAACCACACAAAGAGCCAAGGTTATACAACGAATTCGGAGTTCAAGGATAACCAAGGGCTATATCACAAAGCTCTGCAAATTGAGTACCGCCAAGGCTAGATTCAAAGGCAAACAAAGGTGCACGAAGCAGTAGTATTGTTAAGGTTTGTAAATGTGATAGAAACATCATCAAATTCACTATGCGGAAAGCACAAGTGCTTCCACTAGCCAAGCGTTGGATAAGATATACAACCCCATTGTCACATTAGGAACTAAGTCCATTTTTTTATTGCTCTCGAAAGGGACACTAGGTCCGCATCAGTATAAATTTTTGTCATCATCCACCTACTAGATGGAAACACTAGAGGAAGGGAAACAATAAATAAGAGAGGATAAACAAGTGTCTTAGGGAGAATCACGTAGGAGGGTGCCCCCAAGTCACCAACCATGATGCTATGTCCATAAGACACAACACACAACAATGAAATCAGGGAGAGAACAATTTAGAAGAATGATGATACAAATAGAAGAAGGTACATAACACATCATAGGGGAAGCACATTACGATAGAAATAAAAATTTATAGATACTTACCTGTAGGGCCCCTTTCGGGCTAGACATTGTCTATAAGCAAATCATCGTCGTCATCTTCCCACTCCCTAATGTTGGAGGATAGTGAGACATACAGTACCATAGCCAAGTTCATATCTTGTTCATCATGTTGTTCATCATTAGGATCATTATTGTTTGTTTGAATGTTGGGATCAATGTTTTCTTGTTGAGATGCAAGTTTTTTAGTGTATTCTTGTCTTCTTTTTCTTCTTTCTCTTACTTTTCTGTTTCATTTTGTTTTACCACTTATCTTTTGTAAGATAGGGCTATCCTCTTTCATAGGCTTGTGCAAATTAGAAGATGAAGCACTGGGATCAAACCTCATTTGTCGCAGTGGAACACTTTGTTGTTGATAATGACCTCCCGATCTTTGTAAGGATTTCGAGGGAGGAACCTCAGCATAGGGACCTTGTCCTTTCGGTCTAAAGTTCTCTTCACATGTGGGTTGTTTATCTTTTGGCATTTCTTGTCTAGGAGGACTAGGTACTTTCGTTTTATCCCAAAATTAATTCAACTTGTAATGTTTTTGTTAAACCAAGGGTTTATACTTCTTTCGAGGGATGGTGATTATATGGCCATCCAGAGGGCATTTCAAACAATGGTGTATTGTTGAAGGGATAACTTTCGTTTCTTTTAGCCAAGGATGTCCCAATTTAATGCCAAAGAGGTCAGAAATAGGGACAACATCAAACCATTGTTCAACATGTTTTTTGGATAATGTTACTAACAATGATATCTTACCCAAAGGCTTGATAAAGGTTCCCTTATGTGTCTTAATCATCATGCTCGAGAGGTCATAAGAAGCTTGCATTAGTTGATGTGAAAAGAGGAACTCTTTAGTGGAAACATTAGTCATGTAATTAAGATCAATAAGAGTTCCATTTATGGGGTTTCCCATTATCTTTACGGTAATGTAAAGAGGTCCTTTTTCTCTAGTTGTTCTATCATGAGGAGTGAAGACAATTTCAGGTTCAGGAGCCTTTCTTTTCATGTAAGGTCTAGAAGGGAACCTATTTTTTCTGTTATTATTAGAAGCCATGTTTTTATGCTCAAACCAATGCAAAATTAGATTTTTGAAAGTTTTCCAAAATCAATGCAAAAGACAAGAGCAAAAATAGCCTAAAATGCTTGATTTTTCGATACTTTTCAATGCCAATGAATGAAACAAATGATGTTGTAAGGATTTTGATCAAGGACAGTAATTTATATGTCTGATATCAGTCCAAAACAGCAATTTAATCACTCTCAACACACTCTTGATGCAAATCCAAGATAATGTCAAGTCAAAATATAGTGAAAATATGTCAAAATAAGCACTTTTTTCACCAAAATTCAATGCAAAAGAGCATAACAAAGGGTGTTGTGAGGAAAATGATGATGAATAGAAAATAATATCAGCAATAACAGCCACTTGATGCAAAGATACCCAACACAACATGATTGTAGTGCCACTTAAGGTAAAACCCTAGTGAAAATATAGCAAAATATGCAATTTTTCACGGTTTTCCAACTCCAAGACCTAGAAAAAGGGGTGTTGTAAGGAATTTTAGGAGTTAAAGAAAATAATATAAATAATATCAGTCACCTCAATCCATAAAATTTATCACAACATGCTTGGAGTGAAAACTAGGCCAAACCCTAGGGCAAAAATAGCCAAAATGTGTAGTTTTTCACCGAATTTTCACTACAAGAGCCTGTAAAAAGGGTGTTGTGAAGCTTTTTATGAGGGGAAAAAAATTATTACCCTAATAATAGAAAAATAATGCAAAAATACCTTTCACAACACGCCTACAGTGCAAGTTTGGAGAGTCGATAAGGTTGATTTTACTGAAAATTGTTGTTTTTGAAGCCCTAGGTTTGAGATCTTGGAACAAAATTTTATGTGAATTTTTTGAAGTCTGATTTATGATGGAATTGAATTACTCTCAGATCTGAAAATAATTTTCAAGCCTTAACATGCAAAATGCCCATGCCAATTTAATGAAAATGCATCAAAATTGCTAGTTTTTGTTGAAATTTTCTATGTAAAAATACAAAAAAATTAAATCTAAATGCAAATTCACACTAAAATGCAAGACTACAACCAAATGAAAATTTGAATGAGCCTCTAAAATTAGTAGAAAAATCTGATTAAAGATTTTGCCTACAAACCCTAGATTTTGGAATTACTAGGTTATATAAAATTGTCAAAATTTCCACAAACCCCTAGCAATTAAATGATGAAAATGGAGGTAAATTTTTTATTTTTTGTATTTTTCTATAGTTTATATCAGATCTGATGCAAAAATAATGAATTAGGAAAATTTAGGAAGAATTGATACAATTTAGTAAGCCAAACAATGCAATTTTTTGTATTTTTCAAAATTTTCAATTTTTTTGAATTTTTATCAATGCAATAAAATGAATGACCAAATGAATGAATGAATGAAATCCAAATCTAAAGACAAACACTCAGAAAGTTGTAATTTAAGTCCAAAAACATGGGTTCACCAAAATGTTTAGTGTAAAATTGGATTTTGTTAATCTTTGTTGTTTAGATGTTAAAATCTGCCTCTCCACTAAACATTGAAGGATCTAAGGTTGAGTGGCAAGCACTATCATACCCTGGGTCACTTGCAAATGAAGGGAAACTTGGATTAGGGAATTAATTATCAATTTTTCCTATTCTTATGTCCAATTAACCATTAAAACCCTAATTATGCAAATACAACAACAAATAAATGAATAATGGAGAAAGCTCTTGCAAACGGGAGTAAAATACAGAATTACAGAATAACTATTTTCAGGGCTCCAAAGTGGAACAGTCGGGGACTAAGGTATGGGCACCCAAGTCCAAGGTACCTACTTTTTCAAGGAATCTAGACCTCCTTCTGGCACTGATCAACCCTGTAACTTCTGTTTCCTGAGATCTATCTACAGAGGACACTGGTGGGAGCACCCAAGTCCTGGAAGTGCTCCTTTGTCTAAATTTTCTTTAAATCCTAAATCCTTGATGTCTATCAAGCCCTCCTACAACTCCACTTTTTCCAGATGTGACACCTATAACCTACAATCACAAGACTTGGTTTGGGGGTTGTGGTGTTTAGAGGTTTTCCTTGATCAAACCCCGAAGGACACTTAAGTCTCTGAACAACGTTGTTAGATAAAGAGGGCGTGTCCTTGTGAGGCAAAGGCCAAAACCAAAGGAATCAATGATAAAAACAAGCTCTCATGGAGGAAGACGCTCTTCATGCCATGAGGAGATTGAAGCTCAAATCTGCAAATATCAACACACAAAACATACAAGTCTTCTCTTGCAACACAATAGAAAGCCTTGAATCACCTTGAGAATGCCTAGAGTTCACAATGATCATCTAATTGAAATCTAGTTTTCAAATGAATGCCTACACATGCTTATATATGCACCTACAAGCATTCCTGCCAAGATATTAAAAATTAAACTTTACCGTGTCAGCAAAATAACCCCTCATAGTCATAAACTGACACCCAAAAATTGGGGCTGCCCCAAAATAGGGCAGGACTAGGGTGAGGGCACCCAAGTCCTCCTCCCTATTTTGGGCAGGGTACAACTCAAGGGGTCCACCTAGGTCCCATTTGTCATGGAAACTAGGTCTCATTCCATCGGGATGCTAAAATATGAACTAAAATGTCCTAAATGCACTCTAAAGACTCGAGAGCTAAACCTTATGAGGGAAAAGACCCCAAAGGGACATTTTCCGATGTTACAGTAGTAATCTATAAATTATCTCCAATGCCTATTTGAAATCTAAAATCTAATTCCATATGCAAAAGTTATGATTGTTTTACCATTTTGAAGCAATGTTGGCTTCAGGTACCAAATTCTAACATAAACAAAAAAAATATGATCATTGAACCTATACCACTATGTAGTTCTCAGAGACCTTTCTGACACCTATAAGAAGTCAAAAATCTAATATCGTATGTGGAATTTATGCCCCTCAGAAATATTCACCCAATAAGCCTAGGGATCAAAAGTAGGTGGCAGATAGGGGGTGGCTAAGTGGAGCCATCGGTGGCTGGCAAGAAGTGATGATGGATAGGTGGTGGTGATGGATAGGTACTGACAATGAATAGGTAGCTCTAGGGTGGCAGGAGGGTGGTTCATCTATAACTAGCTAGTGGGGCACTGCCAGTGCGACCTGCCCACTACCCAAGGGGTTTAGCCCCCGTAGGCTAGGTGTGACCACTCGCTTGGCAGCCATGTGCCCAAGGGCTAGGCCTTGGTCAACTAGCCCTCTAGCTTGGGCATTGGTTTCCCAAGTGACCAGGGTTGTGTGCCCACCTAGGTGGTTGCCAATTTGAATTTTTTTAAAATTTTTAAACTTTATAAAATTTAATTTTCAAGAAATCATTTTCTTAAACCTTATTTTTTGCTGACTATTCAAGGTGACTAGTGTAGAGAATATACATATTTCATATCCATAAGACTATACATATTCCATATGAAATATTCTTGCAAAGATTCCCTCTAGGGTCTGAAAATAGGTAAAACTTTTTTGCCTCTAAATATAGTCAGGTATTATATAAAAATATAGGTTTTTGTGCCTTCTAGACTCAATGGTGAGGTCTATTTTTTCCCAGGATGCTTCCATAAAAAAATCACCTCTAAAAACCCCACATAAAGAGCCCTAACAAAAAACCCACTTCTCAAAACTCCATCAAACCCTAATTTTGCAACGACCCAAGTTTGTAAACACACTTGTGACCTTGAAAATGCCTTCATTATCATCTTGCAAGTTCATGGATTTAGCTATGCACAACAATCTACTCATTGTAAGGGTTATAAAACCAAGGAGATCTTGTCCCACAACTTGGCAACCAAGCCTAATACCACTTGAAAGGAAAAAAATACAATAATAAAGAAAAATTTTATATAAACCCATGAGAGATAAATATGCAAACAAATATTAACCTTGATAAATGAGAATCCACCACGCCAAAAGAATATACAATCATACCACAAGGTGACACAAGATATATCCTAGAAAAACCCTTCAAATGGAAAAAACTCAGCCTCCAAAAGCATCCATGTACTTTATGTATTAATCAACAACAAAACATTACAATGCACTTACAAAGTCTCATGAATAATTTTGAAACATCAACCTCCTCAAATACATCCTCCATGTGTCCAAGCATGTAACCACACATCCCATGCCATGCTTCACATATGCACTCACAAGAGAAACTCAATACAATGTGGTACAGTGCACTTAGGATAGTTTTAAGTCAATATTTGAAAATTTTAGTATTAGAGATTAAATGAAGTTTTGAAAAATATTGTAATAAAGCCTTAAAAGGCATAGTTAATTAGTGGAGGTTGATTTTAGTCATTTTGTGTAGTGGTCTGCAGTTTATTGCAGTATGACAGTCTATTTTTTAGACTTTTTGCTTTTATACAAAGGCAGTTAGTTCTAGGCTAATTTTAGCCTTTCCCATGATGGGAATAAGAGATAAGGTGATAAACATAATAAAAAAGGCATTGTAAGGAGTGTGTGGTCAGATGTATGGTGATTTTGAAGAAGTTTGAAAGGAGAAAATGAAGAGAAACACAATTTGTTGTCGCCATAACACAGTTCTCTGTATTTTGTGTTGTTCCCTTGCATTTTTCTTAGGCCGTATACTGTTTTCATGATTCCTCATGCATGGAATGTTAGATTGGATAGTCTTAGATTTGTTTTGAATCTAGTTGGAGGAGATTTTGTGGGGTTTATAGCATTTTTCCAAACATTTTGTTAGAACTGCCCTGTTTCCCAGCTTTATGACTATCTTTTTGTTGTTCCTTTGTGTTGCATTCAGCCGTACAATGCAGTCATGATTTAAAAAGATAATAATGTTGTATTTGATACTCTTACCTTTCATTTAAGCCAAGTTGGAAGGAATATCATTGTGGTTTGATCATTTTGTGAGTGCTTTTTGTGAAGGAGGTTCCAAAACCTAGTTTTTAAGGGTTTTAGAGAGGTTTTAGTTTTCCCACCTCATGATGCTGTGTTAGAACCCCAAAATGGGTTGAGTTAGTGTAAAATGGTGTGTTCTCTAATGGTTTTTGCATGCAGGAGCAGGGGATAAGAAAAAGGTGAAGATTTGAGCTATGAAGACCTCATTGTGTCATGTTAAAGCAAACTAGAGTTGGAGGAGTGAAGTTTTGATCATAAAACAAGTTGAAATGATATTAGACCTATAAAACCTCTGAAATTGGTCTATTTGGAATGTTCCTAAGCTCACCAAAGTGGAAATTTGGTTGTGGGCTTGAGATTTTGTGTACTTCCTTTGTAAAATAGGGCTAATTGCCCTCTTGGATAGCAGGGACAGCCCAAATTTGAGGTGTATGTTACAAAACAACCTCCCTTGAATGTTTAGTATTTTGTGTAACTCCATAATGGGTACTTGAAAAGGTAATGTTTTTGTGGTTTTGTCATGTCTTTTGAAATTTATGCTTCAAAAACCTCTCTGACAGGGCTATAAGGAGATAGGTCAGTTTGTGAAGGAAGTGGTACAAAGAGGTACCCTCGGTGCATTTTTATGGTTTTGTGACATTAGGACAGTCAAACCTAGTTGGTCTAGGTTCCCTAGGAAGTTTGGAAAGGTTCCCATGTATATGAACCAAAAAATGGAGTTGTTATGTAGTGTTAGCAAAATGGAGAATGAGTGGACAATCATGTCCTGTTTAGAGTCAAGTGTTGTAGTTAGGTCTACTAAGGCCTAAAAGGAGTTATTTTCCCTACCATCCTCTATATCCTCTTCCTCCTGTGTAGTTGGTTGTGACCCCTTAGTGGTCTTGTGTAGTTAGCTCTGCATCACAATGATAGTCCACTCAACCAACCAACCCAAACCACTAACCATGTGCTTGATTTTATAGACTCAAGCTCACATAAATACAACTTTTGGTATTGGGAAAACCATGTGTCTCAAAACCATGAGTACACAAAAACATTGACCCCTCATTTAATTCTTGATACTAAGTTTTCACTTTTTGGTACTAAGTTTTCCAAACAATAATTAATTATTCTATGCCTCCCACACATAACATAACTAACTCAATGTTACTTACAACTTTACAAGTAGACCCAAATAAATATTTAATGTGGCTAAATGTACCCTAAGATGAACCACAAATAAATATTTTTTTTTACATAATTATTTAAATATTTCATTTTTATGAAAGGTGTACAACACACCCTTTTCTTAAAACCTTATAATGTAAGGCTATATTAAGTCATTTCAAATTTGAATTGAGCATTTAAAGGGCATGTAAATTGGGATTTGGGATGGTTTTATATGCATTTTTAGTTCCAAGTTTACTATCATAAGTAAGAAAGAAGAACATTTGGGTTGGAAGAGTTAATTAGGAGTTTTAGAAGTTTTAATTAGAGCATATTCATGCTTATATATAATCCCAAGAGGATAGACCTTTGTATTATTATTAGAGTGAAGATTCAAGTGAGTAGAACCTTGTATTTGTTAGAGTTTTCAACCATATGTGGGTTTCTCCAAGGTACACCTATATTTTAATTCATGGCGATGTTTATTTCTCTCATTTGTTGCTAACTCTTAATTCATTTTAGTCTTTGTTGTTCTCTAATAAATGTAGATTTTTTGATAACTAGTGTAGATGGAATATCCATCTTAGTTTACGAATCATTCTTAAACACACTAGACTAACTAAACATGATGATAAGGCCACTAGAATCCTTAATAACACACACATATTAACACATGTTTTGTAAATAGAAAATAATAGAAAAATAGTGCCCTATCCATTATGGAATAAAGTCAAATAAGATTACATTATATAAAATCTCACTATTACTAGATGAAATGCATGAACCATAATAAATGGTGTATTGTTCCTCTGAAATGAGGTTGAATGGGAGATAACTTTACTCAATGAAAAAATTAAGGTGATTTCCTCTTAAAAGATTATATATAACAAATTTGCTACCTCAATTAAAAATATAAACCTAAAAGTTAAAAAAACCATTTGATTTCTTTAAAATGAAGTAATTTGGAGGTAGGGTCCCTATTTGCAAAAATAGGAACAAAAACCATTAGACTACCCCCTTGAGATCTCACTAATTGGTACCACTATCTTGGTGTATCACATAACTAATTTGGAGATAGTATCTCCAAGAATTCAATCTCCTCATTTGGTTGCATCCTATTTTCTCTCTCCTCTTAGTTTTTTGGTCATATTTTAAAAAAAAAAATATTGTTGATTAAGTGGTTGTCTTGTTCCATAAGTTGGTGCATATTTGTAGTGCACGTGCAATTTACCACTATCATCAAACATTTGGTGAATCACATCTATGTGTTTTTTACAGTGGTATTTTTAATGCCAACCTCATATATCCTTTTTGTGGCACCTCCTCTTGTCGTAAATGCTACTCCTATGGCCAAAGGTGGAGGTAGGGTATGATCAAAGAAGAATTTGTACCCCTTGTATTTTAAACCAAATTAATTCCCTATAATGCAAATCATTTGAGGCATTTTAGTTTGTAGAACCACTTGGCAACCTCTCTCTCATTATGCATTATTTTATCTTTTTGTTTTTAAAATAAATTAGTCATTGAAAGGGTTATGTTTTATGTCCTATTTTTATTACCTCATGTTGATAGCTAGGTTGCTATTATATATATGCAATTTAAATTTTTGCATTAGTTTATATTCATTGAAATAATCAATTTCCTTTATCTATAGTTTTGTTATGTTCATTTCCTTCATGTCATGAATTTCAAAGTATCATTTCCTTCATGTCAAGAATCTTAAAGTAAAATAAGATTAAAATAGTTAACACCTATCCTAGAAAGAAATGAATGTTCACTAGCTCTATTTGTTAACAGCTTGTAATAGGAAAGCAATAGATAAGCACCTACATAGAACAAAGCATTCATGTGGCACTACATGTTGCCCCAACATGTGTTGTGTGCCATCAATTCTAAGTGATTGTGCATAATGTTTTTCACATTTTCTCTTGATCAAAGCAAATTTAAATTTGTATCTTTTCCCTTGTTTCACTCTTATTTTGTGTATTATAGACTGTTATTACAATGCAAGTAGGTAAAGAACTACTAACTTAAAACTAGTTTGATTCTTCCCTTGGAAACAACTCTTATCATTTAACTCTTTTTCCTTACAACATCAATTACACAAGCCTTTCAAGTAACAACACTTACCACGTGCTTCTTCATATTATTCTTAAAAACATTATAATCATTAAGTAGTGTAGAATAGGAGTTGTAATTTTGTATGATGACATGTTGGTAAGCCTATTTGCAATATTGTAATATTGTGTCATTTATTTTTAGATACAAAATTATTGAATTGTTGTCCGTGATGTCAAAAAAATGAAAGGAGCAAGCAATCGACATAAAATTTGTCAAAGTTGTGCTATGTTGAAGTCCTATCGGCAAACTATTCTAAACCTGACTAAGTTAGTTGTCAGCAACAAATGTGCTCAGTAGGTGACTTGGAAACCTATCAACAACTTTGAAGAAAAGTGAAGTCAAGTGAAGTGAAGTTTTTAATCTTTGAATCGGCAACTTTGAAGAAAAGAAAAGTCAAGTGTTACATCGGCAAATCATAAGTGAAGTGAATTATATCAGGAAAGTTCTTAAAATGTGAACTTGATTTAAAGTTCGGCTTTTCACCGATTTATCAACAACGTAGAAGGAAGCTTAAAGCTCAAATCTTAAGTCAAAATGGCATAGTCGGGAAACTTTTCAATTCCTGAACTAGTTTGCAAGTTCGGCGTTAATGCGATATGTTGATTAGCTGACTATGGCTTATGAAGGCAAGTTAAAATGTAAAGGCAAAGTCCTCAAGAAGAATTTGAAGAGAAGCAAAGTAATTTTAAAAAGTTGTCAGCAAAATTCATCAACGGCTAACTAGTTAGAAAGTTAGCATTTTATCCGATTCGCTGGCTAGCTGATATTTGGCTTAGGATTTGTGGAACAAGAAACTAAGAAGTTTGTGATCATTGACAATTGCTAACAAAGAGAAGTTGATAAGTGTAAGTTTGAGATTTAATAAAATCACCGATAAAGGGAAGGAGTTGAAAAAATAGCGAGTTCTAATATTCGATAATTCGCTGATAAAGTGTTTGTGGTGGAGTTAGCGAGGATAAAGGGACTCTGTAACTAAAGTTTGAATAAACAATTTTTTGTTGATAATGTGTTAAAAAGGTAGTTCTGAAAAATGACTATTTGTCGATAAGAGTTAAAAAGATTAAAAGACAAAGATTCATAAATATGAGTTTTAGCCGATAAAAGGCAATAAAAGGCTAGTTTTGAAAAGTTTTGAAAAATGTATTTTTGCCGATAGAGAAAGAAGGTGCTTAAGTTTAAAAATTTGTGATTTCACAGACAAAGGGTGATTGAGGCCTAGTTTTGGAAAATTGGCATTTGCTGATAAAAGGCAATTTGGGAGACTAAGGACAAGGTTTTGAAAATAATAATAATATTGGTCAATAAGAACGACACAGGATTGAGGTTGTAACAGTGCATTTTTGCCTAAGAGACAAATTGAGTCAGGAAAGGGAATGGATTCTAGGTTGATCGAGTGGACATTTATTTCAAATAACACTATGACATTTATGAGCCCAAAGTTTGAATTAGTTGTGCAATAGTTAAACTAGTTGCGGTCAATTTTGAAATGACTTGGAACTGTCGATGTGCAATTTTTGAGCAGTTGCTGGTAGTTCACCTATTGAAGTGAATGTGTCTTTATACACATTGAATCAGTTGTGAACAGGTTGCTGAACTAAATTGAATGTCTTTTGTTCATAGGAATAGAAGGGAGAGTTTGTATGAACATTCAGATGTTCATAGACAGATTGTGTTGAAGGAGGGAGACTTTGTAAGAAAGCAGAGAATGTTGAGAGCATAAAGGAAGGAGACAACTGTGTTAATGAAAAACATAGAGTGAGAGCATGCAAACAAGGTGCATTTTAGGTTAAAGAAGAACCATTGATGCATATAAGAAACTATAAAATTTATGGGTTATAGCCTCTTTGTTCTAGATTGGGGTTGAAGCCTCATTGTAGGTGTGTGATGTACCTATAGGTGGTAGCCTCAAAAAATTACCTTGGGTATTGATGTACCTATGGGTTGGTGCCTGCAAAACATATGTAATCAGTGCTTATTGTGAGGTTGGATTTGAGCAGTAGACTCAAGCAACATTCTCACCGTGGTTTTTCCCATTCTGGGTTTTCCATATAAATATGGTGTTTTTCTTGTGTGTGTGTGATTTTTTATATGTGCCTCCATTTGTTATTGATGGTTGCATTTTAAATTTTTAACATACACTGATTCACCCCTCCTCTCAGTGTATTAGTGTCCTTTCAACAAAAATGTCATGTTCCATAGACTAGTTGTAGATGGGTTTAAATTACCATTATCTTGTAGATAATAAGGAAAATATCAAAATGGTACACAACTACTGTTAAGAAGATGCATGCTCAGTGCACACTACAAGATCCTAGACACATAAAATAAAAGTTATGCCCTACCTAGAATAAAAAACTCACTACCTAACAAGAAGGAAGTATTTTCCCTTAAAAATATGTCCTAATACTATACCCATTAACTAAATGTCACTAAATTTTTAGCTTGTGAAGACAAATTCACAAAATTGCTTGAAAACAAGATTTGATACCATATCTAGTGGGCATTATTTATATGAGATTATAGTCTCACAAAATTACTCTTTGATCTTCACTTATTGAGAATTTGATGGCAATAACCTTCACTCACTTGTAAACTATTTTCTTAATGCTCCAAACAAAATTTGGAACCTTTTTCAACTTGATTTTCATTTTAACAAATCCAAAATTAAAGAAAAAACAATTTGAGTAAATTAGTTTTTATGGTTTAGACTTAGTAATTAGTTGGAGGCAACTGCCAAATCTTGTGATAAACTATCAAATGCTACCCATATGGAATACAATGATTTCTACTAAGGCTCTTACAAACATTGAATTCAAACCACACATGTTTCTAAGGAATTTCACTACAAAATAAAACAAGTATATCTTACTTGTTCATGTTGAGCCTATCACAAAAACACATTTCCCTTTTATAATGGCATATAGAACTTTGACTTGTTTAGAAAATGACAAAGATTTTCTAAATATATCACAATAGGAGTTCTTAGAAGAGTCTCTTAATGTCTTGGTCTCTATCTCTACTTTTAAAAAGGGTATGATACAAGAATCACTTTACTCTACTAGCAAGCTATGAATAAGTAAATGAGAAAGAGAGCTTCTTGGAACTTGGCCCTTGTATACAACACTAAACCTACCTCTTCCAAGTTCTTTTTTTGGGTTGAAGTTCCTAGTAACATGTCTGATAACTTGCAATAATATAACTATATTTCCATTTTCCATCATCTAAGCCTTACTAGATCAAAATTTTGTTCTACTTTATGTGTCACTTTGGCTATTTCCACTTGTACTACCATGTTTATTTACAACTGATATTTTTACAACTATTTGATAGGCTTCTTGATCAACTATGTAATCACTATCAAGAGGGTTTCCACTAACAATGTGCTTATATCATAGAACAACCTTTTTCTTCTCAAAGGGAAGATATTGATTCATGAAACACCTCTTCATCTTCGTTGCCAATAGTTTTAGTTTAGTTGACATGTTGTGTACATGCACTTCAAATTGTCCCCATATGCTTGTAAGAAATATATTTAATGACAACTTATTCAAGCACACAGGTCAAACACTTTGTCGGTAAAATTATATTTTGATAAAGCCTATGATAGAATATGCTATAATTTCATCATCAAACTAGAGTAATGGTTAGTTTTAGGCCTCAAATTTGTGCTCATGTTCAAATATTTTTTAATGATGCCAATACACACATAACAATTAATAACTATCTCATCCTTTCCCTTTACAATACTCCATTATAAATTATTTAAAAATAGAAAATTATAAATTAGATCTGCATAGAAAATGTCACAACTCATGTTCTTGTGTCAAAGTATTTTCCTATCCTTATTGTGTGGTGTTGAAATTCAAACTCTATGGCCTAATGAATAAAAGATTGGTTCATGCTAAGATTCTAGGTTCATTTTGTGCCCTTACAATTTTTATCCCTAGTTAGATCTAATTGTTGTCATGGAAATTTTCAGTCCCAATTTACAAAATTCCATTCCTTCCATTAAATTCAGGTTCCCTAATGTCTATTCCCAAGCCATCAGCTAATTCTATCAAGTATCACAAATTGAGTCTTAGTCAGGGAAATTTCTATCCAAATTCATCATGTCGAATGCTCAAGTGTTTAGTTGGTCTCAAGGAAAGTGAATTCTCTTGAAAAGCAAAAAATTCCAAGTTAAAATTTAAATTTTCCCTTTGGTAAAGTTTTGGGGTTTTCATGCAATCTTGGAAGTTTTGTAGTGCAAATTCTCTAAAAGTTTACATAGTTACACTATGGCAGGATTGTAAATTTTTCATATAGTCTTGCAAGTTTATCACACTTGTGCAAAAGGCTTAAAAGTTTGCATGCCTTATGTGAAATGGAGATGTAGAGATTTCATATAGATGTGCAAATGTTGAGTTGTTGAAATTTTCTAAAAGTCCTTTTAGTTCAAAGATGTCATGAATCCAGGCTTTCTTTGCAACCTCATAATCCTTACATGCTTGCTCAAAATTTTGAATGTCCATGCCATCTCTTTATGTAGGTCTTCAATCCCTTTTGCATGTTGCATATGTGCACCAAATTTTTGAAATCTTGATAGTACAATCACCAAGGAATGCACATTTATTGCTCACACATGTACACAAAAATATAAAATTCTACACATTTTTTCCATTCAAAACATGTTTTCTCTTTGCTTCTTACACCTACATTTGTCCTAGCTCTTCACACTACTATGAAATCTCTACAAGGCTATTACTCTCTCTAAATTAGTAAATTTTACAATTGGGATTATCAATTCATCATGACGGAGCTTATTCCAAGCTACAACTTTTTAGTGTTTCAAAAAGTTTAAAATGCTAATGGATTTTTTGCATTTAAGGGTTTCCTTCAATTTCTCTACTTGTACATATAATTTTATTCAACTTGGATCCTTAATATATCTTATTTCAGACTAGGGTATTATGTAAATGCTTGCTTGTGTGTTTAAACAATTTATGGTTTAGAATATACAATTTGTTGTGAAACCCTTAGTTAAATTGTATCATAGCTTTGAAACTCTGTCTGAACCATAGCCTTTAGGATTCTAAACTTTTTTTCATATAAGCAAACCTCATTCAATTGTAATCTTTCCACAAGTAACAATCTAGCATCCATGGTTGATGTTCTTTTTCTCCTTTTTCATAAATATTGTTTAGTTGTACATTTGCCCTAAAACTCCATGGTAATTTAGTGTTCTAGACTTCCAAGCTTTTCTTACACTTGTGCAAGTCTTTCTCAATTGCATATAAACTTATAATCCACCTCCTAGTAAGTCTTTAGGATTTTCCTTTTCCATTATATTCCTACACACTTACATAAAGAGTCTAAAACCTTGTTAAAAGTATAGAATTAAACTTTTCAACCTCCCTATCAATTGCACACTTGCACTAAAATTTTAAAAGTCTAATTGAGCCCATTTTGAGTTTTTTCTCTTAATTTTTGTCACATTTAAAGAATTGTAGGCTTATCTTTATCCCACCAAAATGAAGTATGAATTCAAGAGAGTAGTTCCCCCTTCTAAGATTATTTTAGAGATTTCTTAAATTGATACAAACTAAGGGAATTTTAGCCTAGAGGAGTTTCATAAAAGAATTGAAGAAACCAAGAAAACAAATACAATGGCTAGACACCTAGTAGAAAGCAATCTCATTTAGGAAACCACCTTCCCTATTTCTATCCAATTTGTAGATTTAGTCAAGGCATGTGCCAATTTTTATAATCCCAAAAAAGGGAAATTAGGAACTCAAAAGATCAATCCATTTTCCAAATCATGCCCAAGTACATTGAAGAAATGTAAGACATTCCAAATCATATAAATTACATAGAATTATGGTCAGTTATTCGAGGAAAACTCAAATTAATGCATAAAGATAAACAACAAGAATTGGTTGAAGAGGACTAGAGCCTCCACAACTAGATTTCCTAAGACACTTCATAGAATTTAATTTCAAGAAAATATCAATCATATAATCACTTTTCTAAAATAGGTCCTTAGTAATGTTGATACAAAAGAGTTCCACCCCTAGATGTTTCAATTTATAGCCAAGACTTTGGGGGAAAGGAATACATTGATTAGGATATCATGATCAACAATAATCTACATAGACAACTATTTGAAGTCAAGGATTCAAAATATTTTTACTTGACTTCATATTTGGTCTACTGATAGAAGAGTAATACTGTTGGGATTGAAGAGAAGAAAATATGGGTATTAGACAAAAGAAAGTGTAGGAGTATTGCCCTCAACTTGAGCTAATGCAAAGTCAGAGGTATTTTAGAAGGGTAAATGATTCCCTTTTTTTCTTCATAATAAGGATACTTGAAAATGATCATAACCAATAAATATATATGGAGGCTACTATTGTATTTGCCTTATGGGGAAATTGGTTTATACAATTTTTCACTTTCTCATATATTAGAGTTGATGAATTCACTTAGGTTCCATACATTTATTACATAATTAGGTCAGTAATAAACTCATATTACTTTAATTACATTGACAACTAACTATTGTTCACAAATGCCTTTCAAGAAAACATAAGCCAGTAATTTAGTTCCCCTTTTTATTGGTAAATATATCTACCCCTCTTTCATAAGATCCAAGAATGTAAAAAACAAAGATGGATTTTGTAACTTTACATCATATGAATCAAGACTCTCATTTTATCCTCTAGAGCACTTGGAGAGGTTACTAGGACTTCTTATGCACATAAGTCAAGCCTTGAAGATTTTTGGGTAGATTGTGATGATGAGCATAAAGTTTGAAGAAGAAACTTATCAAGGATAACTAATTTTCAAAGTAAAGATTTCAAGATAGCAAAGGTACCAATATGAAAGTTCAAAATTGTCACTTTTTTATTAGAAAATAAACACAAATCCATCTTTTTAACTTGAAGCACATAAAAGTGGCATTTACATTTTGAATTGTAAAATGGTGTAAACTAATGGAATGTAGAATTTTAAGTGTAGTTTATGTTTACATTTTAAAAAACCATTCGATATAGTTTTTATAAAATTAACGATATAATTGAAATACTAAAAAGAAATTTAGAAAATGAGGTTGACGGGCCTCTATTTTAAATATAGTAAATTTTATTTTTATTCATCATTTTTCCCACGTAGCTAACTTGAATATATAGTGCATGGAAAAAAATGATAATTTATTATTATTAAAAATGTAATAGCTTCAATGGGCCTTCTCTTTATGTCTTAACTATTTATCATAAACAAAATAAAATTGTACCCTTTAGAAGAGGATTCTCTCCTCTAGTGTGCCAGATTTTCTTAAATTTTTAAAATAAAATTTAATATACTTTTTTGAATTTCCAATGAGCCTTATGTTTGATTTTAATGACCTTCTTGTAGTGAATTGATAAAATAGTAGAAGTAACTAAAATATTAAAAAATATTCTAGGCTTTAAGACCTACCAAAAGGTATTTTCATGTTTTGTTGAAAATGTATCTAATATGAGAAAACTTGATTGAAAGATAGGGTTTAAACCATTGGGCATATCTCTCCCTATACCCTTGTATTTTGATTCCAAATCATATTGTGACTATCATAAGGTAGTTGTCCATTTTACAAAAATGTATGCCTAAATATTAAGAATAAGTTGTAAGACTTGATTGACATTGGTATGATGCTTGTTGAGATGAATGATGGGGAAAATGAATCCATTTCTCCCTCAATTAAATTACTTAACAATGCATATTGATAAAAAATTCCATGTAAAATCTATTGATGAATAAGAGCCTCAAGATGGTTCCATGATATCTCTAAATGATGATTGTATCAGTATTATTAAAGATTAATCTAATCCACATTAATTTTATACCATTAAATTTACTTATGAATAAATCCAAAATAATGGTTATCATGGGCCATTGTACATCAAAGGATTTGTTTCATACAAGACCATATGTGAATTTATGATTGATATTAGACCCAAAGTCCATGTGTACATAAAGGAATTACTTTTAATAATCACTTACATAAAGAAAGATATGCTCACTCTAGGATAGCTCTAAAGTGTTCCAATGGTTAAAATGCAAGATATCCTATGGTGTATAATGTTAAACTTACAACAAGATACAAGAGAAAAGACAACATTGTTCCAAATTATTCTAACATTAGATCATTTACGTATTATTCTTAGTCATTCTTAGATTGAAAAATAGAAAAAAAATTCCTAGAAAATGCATAAATGTGTCAAATTTATTCATAAGGTAAAATCATTCAAATTCCAAGAGACAACTATCAACCTCTTTTAGATACCACAAAATTTATAATAGATACATTTAATGAAAATTGAAATAAAAATATTAATGATTGACATATTGCATAGCTTATATAGAAAGTATTCAAAGAATAATAACCCCAAGAGCATAAATTGTAAAATCAATGGCTTATCAAAAACTACAAGAAGAGTCCAACCTAATTTTAATACTCTTATGTCTCTTATCCCATTAGATATGGGAAAAGACCAAGTGCACAATATCAAAATCAAACCAAACAATGTTGTAATACTAAAAAGTCTCAACTCAACAAGTGACTAATATTTGATCACAAAATCAAACAAATAATATTACAAAGATAGAAAAAAGGGAAAATAAATATGGGTTCCTAAAAATAGAAATGCCTCCTCTTGAATAAATATTTATAAAAAGGAAAACCATGAATGAAGGTCTGAGACCTTCCCATGTGTATACTCGCATAGCCAATAAGGATGCATTTTTACCATGGTGTTGGGAGGAAGATAACCTTCTTGGGGATGATAGATTCACGCATTGTGTAAGTTGATTCCCCATACTCAACATACTTATCAAATGATAAAATTGTAATGCATATTTTTACATATAGATTAATTTTCACTTTGAATTTTATTTCTCCACATGTTCTTTAAAACTTGTAGATGGAACAAAGTCACATTTCATTCTACATGTGTCAAGATACAACTTGATATGAACATTTTCTTTTGTTTCATGAGCCATTTTAGGTAACATGTATTACATAATTAAATCATGTCCTCATTATTACTGTATTTAACATCTTTTCAAACATTGCATCCAACAATTAAATCCATCCACTCTAGGTCCTAACTTCATAATCGTTCTTATTATACATTCTAAGGCAACTAACTTATGCAATTAGCCCTTAGAAGGAGAAATACAATTCTACACACAACACACATCCCAAAGAAAAGTACACTTCATTTCTATGATGAAAATTATGTTTCCCCAAAATAATAACATCAAAAAGTTCTAAATTTTAAAAAGAAATAATTTAAGATTTTCTAAGGATTCTTTAATGTCCAAGTTACTCCATTAATGGACCTTCAAGTTTGCCACAAAATTAAAACACAATTTCAAAATTCTAAATATACCCTCTTGATCCAGTTCACCCAGTGTTCCAATTATGTAATCCCATAATATTTTTGGAAATTTTTTGCAATGGTTAGGGTACTAATTTTTGTTTTCCACAAATTTTAAAACTACAAACTAAGATCAACCCAATACAATGAAATTTCTTTCTAATCCTAAATTCAAAACCACAACTCAAGAAAAACAACTAAATTCCATTCATCAATATCTCCATTCTATTTCACTTAATTCCTACCAAATTACAAGGTAAGCAACAAGATCAATACCTCCAAGAAGTGGTGATAAATATGAAAGTTGAAAAATCTTTAATCCACAAAGCAATCCAAACAATTTCCACACCAATCCAATCTTTTAACTCCAACAAATCATTTCCAATCTTCCAAGAAAGAAAGGGTTTCAAGAAAACATTCCTTTCTTTATTTTTCTCTCTTAATTCTCACCCAAAAGTAAAAGTTGCATAATGAAAAAGATATTTGAAATGAAAATTCACTTTACTCTTATAAGGTAGAACCTAAAACAAAAATCCTCTTTTCTTTTCCCATTCAAAACTAGATATTTCATAACTTTGAATTCAATATTTTTTCTCAGTTACTTTGGTTCCCTAATAAGACATTTTTCCTTCATTTTTTAAATAATCTAAAAGCATAAAATCATTTTGAAAAGCCTATTTAATCATTTTCACATGTTAAGTAAACTGTACAAATGACATTCATTAAATCACCTAAGAGAAAATGCATTCATAGGTCTAACACATTAGGGATCAAAATCATGATTGATTCAAGTAGGTCTTATTAGTTTCGACATCACATATCCTATTACTCCACATGGAGCAAGAAAGGTTTACAATGCCAAAAAAACCATGTGACTATCTTTGATTAACCACCATTGGGGTTTTACATGTGCTTGCACACTCAAGTTGAGCATTATGCACATCTTCCCAATACGTACCAATAGATGAAGAAAAGTAAAATCAACCAATCAACATATAATTATTTCCATAATAATATTTGGATTATGACATAATTGAGATAATATGAAAAATGTACACTATTAAATATGATTTAATCATTTATATTCATCAAACAGGTCGTGAACACATCCTCCAACATAAGCATAATGAAAATCAGGACAAGAAAAAAATTTAACACAAGAAAGTCTTACACTTAATAAAGAGATAAATCTGCACAATGTAGTTATATCAAACACTAGGCCACTCAATATAATCTCATCTGCAACATTGTAATTTTTAATAGAGTTGACATCACTTTTTAATATATACTCCATTTTTTATTTTTTATTTTTAGTTACTTGTTTTTTATTAATATAAGCTAGGAAAGAGGGTCCCAATCCCTTACATAGCCATATAACTTAAAAGTCTGAACATAACACGAGCTTGAAGCAATAATAGAAAGGCACTGGAATTAGAAATCCATGCTAAGAAACACAGATAAAAAAATTGCAGAAGAACAGTAGACGAACAACAAAAAGAACAACACCACGATTAGAAGAGAGACTACTTCCTATTACTATGGATCAAGGAGTCCTAATCCTTAGTCATATTCTTCAAAGTCTCATTCCAAATGGCCCCCCCAAGACCACCTTATCTGATGCAAGAGCTGTTAGGAATTGCATGCAGAAGATATCACTTAAATACAAATAAAGATTAAACAGAGGAATAAAAAATATAGAGAAATAATAACAGCGAGAGACAATTTTTAACATGGTTCACCCAAACTCGGGCTACATCCACCAATAGAGAGTCTAATATTATTATCCAGTAAATTAAACCAATTACAACAAGCAATCCTTGCAACTCAATACTGCTGCAAATGCTACAATACAATATCAATAGAAACCCTAACCCTTAGTTGTTTTTATCAAGACTTATGTCGGTTACAAAATAGGGTTTTTTTATGTTAGCTATTAGAGAAATAACTCCTGACACCTTTATAAAATAATAAAAGTCATTTGAGGTTTCAGGGGCGTTACCCCCAAGCCCCCATAGGGGCGTTGCCCCTCGATCCCACCCTGTATCGCGACAAGGAACGCCCCAGGGGCACTGCCACTGGACCTCACAAGGGGCGCTGCCCTTTAACCTCGTCTTGGGGGCATTGACCCCAAACGCCCATAAAATAATTTGGGGGGAAACCATGCTGATAAAAGTGGGGAAAATTTTACCTCTAGTTTGATTATGCTCCATATAACAACAATCTCCCACTTGGAGACTGATCAGACTCCACAACATATCATCTCCCACTTGGAGACTGATCATAACACCACTAACCCTATAGCTCCCACTGGAAATAAACACCCTAGACCCTATTGTTCTGATTTTATTGTTTTCAGTCTTGAAGACCAACCGAAGCTGAAGAGGAGCTTAGCTTCTCCCTTGTCACTGCCTTTGTAAACATATCTGCTAGATTTTCATCTATATGTATCTTTTCTAGCCATAATTGTCCATCATCCAACACCGACCAGATGAAGTGATACCTTAGCTGTATGTGTTTGGTCTTTAAATGCAAGGCAGAATTCTTTGCAATATGTATGGCACTATGACTGTTTGTAAACAACTAATTGTTAGCCTACTGTTTGCCCAATTCTTCCATGATAGATTGCAGCCATATCATCTCCTTGTTTTCCTCTATTGCAGCTACATACTCTACCTCTATGGTGGATAAAACAACCACATTTTGCAACCTAGAGATCCAACTCACCATTGTTCCACCTACAATAAAGACATAACCTATAGTACTCCGCCTGGTATCAATATCCCCTACCAAATCTAAGTCCACATAGCCTACTAAAACAGTATTAGAGCCCCAAAAACATATATGTTTATTGGATGTACCTCTCAAATATCTGAGAATCCATTTTAACGCATTCCAATGCTCCAATCCTAGATTACTCATATACCTGCTTATGACTCCTATAGCATGTGCAATACTCGTCCTCGTGCCTACCATGGTGTACATTAAACTTCCTACAGCTAAAGCATATGGTACCTTGGACTTTTTTTCTTCCTCCTCTTGTGTCTTAGGACACATCTCCTTAGTCAATTTCAAATGACTAGGCAAAGGTGTATTGATAGCTTTTGCATTCTCCATATGGAATCTCTGTAACACCTTTTCAACATAATCAGCCTGAGATAGAGTCAATTTTCTTCTCTTTCTATCTCTACAAATTTTCATACCAAGGATTTATTTTTCTGCCCCCAAATCCTTTATAGCAAATGATTGTGCTAACTATTGTTTTAACTCTCTTATGTGATCCATGTTGTAAAGGGTAAATTTTGGATAGTTTGTTTTTGGTAGTTTTGTGTGTATATCCTCCTTTCACCCTTTCATTCAAGGACCTAGGGTCAAGTTACAATGTATTATCCTACTGTAGGTCGCTATGAGATGTAGGGAAACTTGGATTTTTATGATTTGATTGCCAATTATCTTCTCTTATGCTCAATTATACCTTAAAACCCTAATTATGCAAATATGACAGCAAACAGATGAATAACGAAAAATACTACTACAGAAAGATATAAAATGACAAATAACTATGCACCTATTTTCAAGGTTCCAAAGCAGAATAGTCGGGGACTAAAGAGCAGACGCTCAAGTCCAATGCCCTGGTTTTTATCAGGATCTGCAAACAAGATCTACAACCTGTTCCTGTTGTACCAAAGGTTTTCCCATCATGGAACTTTGAGGACTAATGAGGGGGCGCCCTATTCCAGGGAGCTATTTTCTTCTCTGATCTACAAATCTGACACTCTGAGATACCCTCCTACAACTTCACTTTTCATGTACCTTCAACCTATAACCTGCAATCATGAAAACTTTGGGAGGGGGTTGTGGTGTTTAGAGGCTTGCCTCAGTCAAGACCTGGAGAGACATTCAACTCTTCCAAACACCATTGTTAGATAGAGAGTGCATGCCCTTGTGAGGCAGAGGAAAAAATCAAATGATAAATGCTCAAAAACACATATGATGTCACCTTGTAGTGAAGATCTCATGAGAGGAAGAATCTCTTCATGCCATGAGGAGATGGATGCTCAAATCTATAAATACAAACACATAGACAACACAAATATGCTCTTGCAACACAATGAAATCCTTGAATCACCTTTAGAACACAACAGCTTGCTAGTAATCATCTAGTTTACAAATGAATGCCTAAACATGCTTTTATATGTAACTACAAACACTCCCGCCAAGAATTTTGTAATTCAAACTTACCGTGTCAGCATAGGACCCAAATAACAATCACAAGACGACACTCAAAATTTGGAACTAACCCAAAATAGGGCAGGACTAGGGTGCGAGCACCAAAGTCCTCCCCCCTATTTTGGGCAGGGTTAGGTTCAAGGGGTCCTCCTAGGTCCCATTTGACATGATACCCAGGGTTCATTCCATCAGGATATTGAAATATGATGTAAGATGTCCTAAATGCAAATAAAAGACCCAGGACCTAAACCTTATGAGGGAAAAGCCCCCAAGGGGACATTTTCCAACATTACATTTAGCCCCCACTTTAATGTATGTATAAACGCAAGGCCAATACATGCATTAAATTACGGTCAACAAACACAGCAAACACGCCAAGCAGGGAGAAGACATGCCGGACACATTAAAGATAATGACAGGCATGTAAAACATAGAGAAGATAGTTACAGTCATGCAAAACACAGTGAATACACTAAATGCATAGAAGACACATTAATGCATGAAAGACAGGAATGATTTCTTTTCTTTTCTTTTTCTCATATATATGAAATGTAGATGCAAGTATAGGAAAGTAAACACACCTCCCATAATACAGGATGCACTCATCGCACAGGTCTTTAAACTATATATGGGGCAACACACATGCAAGACACACAAAACCTCCCATAATGCAGGATGCACTCATCACGCAGGTCTTTAGATTGCATATGGGGCAATAGACATGCCAAAAACACACTTTGAAGACACGGAGAAAACACAGCAGACAAGCGATGGAGTGTTCCTATTTCTAGACTCAACACCATCTTAGGCACATTACAGGCACACACCGACGATTGGGCTTCACCATAACAATTGCTGAAGACACACTTAAGGGTTGAGTTAGTCATAGAACCACTCCCCACCTCCTGATGAGGACTTTTGAAAATGACAGGATGGTGCACTGCTGTATTTGACTACAAATTCTGATGAATGTTTGGTGACATATCGACAAAATATTGTCGACTTACCGACGCAACACTGATTTAAATTTTGCCGTTGAATTTTTGTCACTTTAACAACCAATTGTTTTACGTCGAAACCACGACCCAGCATCGTCGGTCAATGCCACAGAAAATGTTGGCGATGTCCATCGCACAATCGACGTAACTTCATCCATCTATCGACACAACAAATCACAAAACATTGCGAAACACCCATTTGACATCATTGAAAAAACACCAAACATTCATCCATTTTCCAACGAGGTGGAGCAAACCACAATCTAGTGTCGTTGGTCAACGCCATGGAAAATGTTGGTGATGTTCATCGCACAAGTGATGTAACTTCGTCCATCTATCAACGCACAAAATCACAAAATGTTGCAGAACGCCCATTTGAATTCATCAAAAACACACCAAACGTTCATCTATTTTTTGATGAGGTGGTGCTAACCGTTGTTCCTATTACGATGAAAATTATGTCACGTGTACAACAACCTCGTCACAAATTCTTCTAGTTCGTCAGTCTATGTTCGTCGAAATTGAGATGAAACCCTACAGTTTTTTTTTAAAATATTCGATCAAACATCTTTTACTTTCATCGATGGTGCCTTATTTTATCCACTATGTCAGCGTAACTTGAGATATGTTCTCCTGACTAAATGTTATCAATGTAAGATGTGTCGTTGGGTGGTCCATTTTTTGTTGTTCTGATATCAATGTGTTCCTCTGATGAAATATATTAGTGTACCTGATGCAGAGGCATCCACACTAAAACCTTGACATACAGCATGTATGTCCGCAACCCTTCATCATCATCATCATATTTCCCTTAACACTGTCAGCATCATCATATTTTCTCTGCCGACCGATATCCTCCTGCAGACAAACCTTCGACCCTTCGCCTATCAGCAGCATCATCATATCCGGCTATCGGCAGCATCATCACATCCGGCAAGCGCAATCATCCTCCTGACGATCACTGTTCATCTTACCGCCAACCTCTATCTGCAGCATCATGATGTTCAACATCATGTTCATCAGCAGGATATAAAATATCCGGTTCCCTCCATATATCCTGATGACCACAACTTCATGCACCTTTCCTTCGATGCTTACGTCACCCCGATATCCTGATGACGATTATCCTGATGACGATGACGTCACATGCAGCTCCTCCAATATCCTGCTGTCGGCCAAACATAACATTATCAGCCCGCGATGGTTTTATCAACCTGATCTTCTACCTTATGCCAATACGCTCCTCCTCGGCAACACCTGATGATGATCACCCCGAAACGCATTCACCTTATGCAAACGATTGCATCATGCTCACCTCCATCTACTCGAATGACGCTCGAAGTAACTGCAGGATATACACAGAAATATCCTGATGATGCCGTTGCGATGGATTTTCCAACCTTAGCAAATTTTCAATCCGCCGAACCTCCTGGGATGACCGATCTGCTTCCTGGACAACTCTCTAGACTCTAACAACCAGCACGACCTAGCACATACCCATGCTAGGGTTCTTAACACATCTCGACGATGATCCTGCACACCTGCATGCAAACAAACACAAAATGCAGACTAAACCCTAAGCTATTATACATGGCCATTCCACCGATTCGACGAATCAACCGGTGGAATGGATCAGCGAATCCATGAAACCACCAGAATAGCAAATCGATCACACAATGGAATCCAAACAAAGAATTGACACAATAGGATCTCTTTATTGATTTCAAAAGATGCAAATACAATACTCAGTCTCTCCCTCTGCCTCACTCTCTGCAAAGTCTGATCGATGATCGATGATATCCAATACCAACCGATCCTCATGCATAAATAGGAACTACTTGTGAGTACTACCACTCGATTCCCAACGGCTGGGAGCTTCCAAGCGGCTGGGAGGATCCAACCGGACATACAGCATAACAGCTGTCCTAGCAACCTACCTAAAATTAGTAAAGTATGGTCAACATGACCTTATTACATGCATTGGTCTTATCAGACCTTCTTGGAAACATTAACCAGACCTATAACAAACTAACTGCCTCATGGAGGCCAGCTGTCAGGTAGGTGCTCCTGCACCATACTCCCCAACAGAAAAGAACTCATGTCCCATGAGTTAGGATGTGGAAGTCCTCCACCTTTACACTTTGCCTTTGCAGTGTCTTGACCTGTTCCAGCTTTGTCCTCTGCTGGCTCTCGGCTGCTCCAAGACTTCTGAACTGTAACTTGCTTTCTTGCAAGTAAACCCTCATGCCTGTCAATGTAGGCCCTTCTCTCACATACCTTGTGTTTGTCAGGTTGTCTGACCAGAACCTCTGTCTGAACTGCCTCTTGAACTTCTGTAATGTTCAACTCTATCTTTCTTGCAACCTTTATAGGAGAAACAATAGTCCCAACTATGACAACATCCTTGTAATTCCTCTCAACTGGTTGCTGTTTGCACACCTGTTGCTGAACCTGCTGCTGACCCCTGTCAGTCAAAACTGAAACTTTCTTCAACCTGTTGTCCTTAACAATGCCTTTCCCTGCAGTGTCCGCAACTGCCTTTATGCCTGCTCCTATAGGCTTCTGCACAAATTCCTTCTTTCCCACTAAAATGATTTTTGCTGCCTTCTGTGCTGCAGCATCTTCCTGCAATGGCATCAACATAATAGTTTTCCCATCTTTCTTGATGGTGTAGGTATTAGCATACCCATCATACAGTACCCTCCTATCAAATTGCCATGGTCTACCCAACAGTAGGTGACAACATTCCATGGGCAAAATGTCACACAAAACTCTATCATGATATGCTCCAATCTGAAAATCCACATATGCCTGTTCATAGACAAAAAGTGATTGACTATCACTCACCCAAGAGGCCTTGTAAGGGTGTTGGTGTGGAATCCTTTCCAAATGCAGTTTATCCACCATTTCCTGAGATACCATGTTGTTTGTTGAACCAGTATCAATGACAACCTTACATACCTTACCTTTGCTCTTGCATGTGGTCTTGAAAAGAGCTCTTCTTTGCATCATATCCTTTGATGTCTGCAAACTAGTTCTCCTTAGCATCAATGCTTCTCCCTCCTCAGGATATCCATAACCGTCAGGAACTCTATCTTCTTGATAAGTGTTTGAACTCTGCACACTTTGCTCTACTTTCTCTTCTTGCACAAGTTGTACTTTCTTGTCATTCGTTCTATCATCTCTGGATGATGAACCCTTGTTTTCTGGACATTTGAAAAATGGATGACCAAACTCACCACAGGTGTAACACTTTCCTGAAAATGTAGTAGAACCTCTACCACTTCCAAATCTGCCTCTATTACCTTTCCATCCACCTCTGAAATCAGACTGTCCCTGTCCTTTACCAGTGTCTTCTTGACCCTCATTGGTTTGCCTTGTTGTAGGGGCTAATCCTCTTCCCCTCATATTGTTTCCTCTTCCTCTCATGGACTTATCTTGTCTCCTATTCACCTTTTCTTCAATCCTGATTGCCATTTGGTAACAATCCTCCACACTCTTAGGGTTAGCTAAAACTAACTCATCCTGTATGTTTAATCTTAAGCCAGCCAAGTATCTAGCCACGTTTTCTACCTCATTCTCATGATGACCAGACCTCATACTCAATTTATAAAACTCCTCAGTATATGCCTTCACATCCATTTCCTTCTGCCTTAAAAATTGCAGCTTCTTAAACATCTGAATTTCATAATCCTTGGGCAAGAATTTACCTTTGATCCTTGCTACCATTTTATCCCATGAAGTGATCTTTGACTTCCCTTGTTTCCTTCTCTCGGATTGTACATAATCCCACCATACCAAAGCATGACCTCCTAACTTGGTCTTTGCAATCTTTACCTTCTGATCCTCAGCAACATCTTCACATTCAAAGTGATTATCAAGTGCAGCAATCCAATCCAGTAACTCATCTTCATTCAAACTTCCATTATACTTGTAAACATCAACCTTTACCTTAGGTTTATCACTCTGCACTGCCTTTAACAGTTTTGCAAATCTCTGGTCTTCAGCATCCAGATCTTCAGCTACCTCTTCATACTCTTCAACAGTATCTTCATCTTCTTCTGATTCACTGTCTTCCACTTCCCTCTTTTTGTTCTTTTCCAGGGCTACAAGCCTGGCTTGAAGTGCTTCAGCAAGCTCCTTCATCTTCCTCATCTCTCTGGCATGTTTTTCCTTCATCTCCTGCAATTCCCTTGCAGTACCATTACCTTTCGGAGGCATTTTGTCAACCTCTCACTCCTCTACCTCTGTCCTTTCAGTGACAGAATCAACTCTACCTCTGCCCTTTCGGTGACAGAATCAACACACAACAGTCCAGACCTTTTGCTGAGCTCTGATACCACTATGATGCAGAGGCATCCACACTAAAACCTTGACATACAGCATGTATGTCCGCAACCCTTCATCATCATCATCATATTTCCCTTAACACTGTCAGCATCATCATATTTTCTCTGCCGACCGATATCCTCCTGCAGACAAACCTTCGACCCTTCGCCTGTTAGCAGCATCATCATATCCGGCTATCGGCAGCATCATCACATCCGGCAAGCGCAATCATCCTCCTGATGATCACTGTTCATCTTACCGCCAACCTCTATCTGCAGCATCATGATGTTCAACATCATGTTCATCAGCAGGATATAAAATATCTAGTTCCCTCCATATATCCTGATGACCACAACTTCATGCACCTTTCCTTCGATGCTTACGTCACCTCGATATCTTGATGATGATTATCCTGATGATGATGACATCACATGCAGCTCCTCCAATATCCTGCTGTCGGCCAAACATAACATTATCGGCCCGCGATGGTTTTATCAACCCGATCTTCTACCTTATGCCGATACGCTCCTCCTCGGCAACACCTGATGATGATCACCCCGAAACGCATTCACCTTATGCAAATGATTGCATCATGCTCACCTCCATCTACTCGGATGACGCCTAAAGTAACTGCAGGATATACACAGAAATATCCTGATGATGCCGTTGCGATGGATTTTCCAACCTTAGCAAATTTTCAATCCGCCGAACCTCCTGGGATGACCCGATCTGCTTCCTGGACAACTCTCCAGACTCTAACAACCAACACGACCTAGCACATACCCATGCTAGGGTTCTTAACACATCTCGACGACGATCCTGCACACCTGCATGCAAACAAACACAAAATGCAGACTAAACCCTAAGCTATTATACATGGCCATTCCACCGATTCAACGAATCAACCGGTGGAATGGATCAGCGAATCCATGAAACCACCAGAACAGCAAATCGATCACACAATGGAATCCAAACAGAGAATTGACACAACAGGATCTCTTTATTGATTTCAAAAGATGCAAATACAATACTCAGTCTCTCCCTCTGCCTCACTCTCTGCAAAGTCTGATCGATGATCGATGATATCCAATACCAACCGATCCTCATGCATAAATAGGAACTGCTTGCGAGTACTACCACTCGATTCCCAGTGGCTGGGAGCTTCCAAGCGGCTGGGAGGATCCAACCGGACATACAGCATAACAGCTGTCCTAACAACCTACCTAAAATTAGTAAAGTATGGTCAACATGACCTTATTACATGCATTGGTCTTATCAGACCTTCTTGGAAACATTAACCAGACCTATAACAAACTAACTGCCTCATGGAGGCCAGCTGTCAGGTAGGTGCTCCTGCACCAGTACCTCATGCTGAAATCCTGAGTGAGTGTATCTTTTACTTTCTTGAATAACCCATCGGTAGAACAAAAAGAATGTGTCCTCGATACAAGCCTTTTATCTTCATCAGAGTAGTATATGAGATCAGAATTGTCACTTGTTAGGCTTCCGATGGCTAATGAGTATTTTGTTGGGGAAACTTTCATGAGTTATACCGATATGCATTTCTTGTGGTGCTACATTCTCTATTTGTTCCTTTTTAATCAAAATATACAGCCCAATTTCTTCTGTCGATCAGTATGAATGCAATGTGCCTATGTCGATATTGTACAATGTGCTTCCTCATTCATGTAGGCCATTCCTGCAATGTTTTTATCAGTGAAGCTTTCTAGTTATTGTGATGATATATTGTATCGTACCAATATAAACATAAAACATGATCAGTGTGACATAGATACTGCTTGGCCGATATGTTATATCTCTTCAATTTGAAATGTGTGAACAATGGATCTTGGATACATATAGTGAGTAAATAGCTTATAAGAACAATGGTAGAAGACCCAGTAATGAAGACTTGGGGACTACAAAGGAAAAACATCAGAGGTTTCTTGGACAGCAGCAATACCACATAGACTCCAGCAGACTCTGCCAAAAACATCAGACAGTGGTATGTTTCATGTAATAATTGTAAGTATGTTGCAATATGTAGGATAATCAGGTTATCTAGTATGTGATATGTATGTTTTGAAAAGCATTCAATGTTTAAAATAATAGCAGTCTGTACATCTACACATCTGCATAAATCTAACTTATAATTTATTGTTGATATGACAAAGCAAGTATGTTATGGATTCTCAAGTAAGAGTGAGACATGTGATAGAAAATAATATTTATTATCTGGCTGCGGCAACCACCCATGGAAAAGGAGTTAAAGGTCTACAAGGAGGGGAAATAGCGTTGGGATCCTCTTCTAAGTACCCCACCCCATGGTGGATGGCTAAGGCCTGCCACATGTGGGCCAAGGGGGCATATGAGGCCACTCTTGGGCTTAGAAGGAGTGATTTCTGGGACACCCTAATGTAGTTACACTTACAAGGAGTGAATTGTGGATGATTTTAGCATTAGCCACATAATTACAATATCTATATGTTTAATGATTTAATACCAACTGTGTTACAGGGTTCTCTCCTAGACCCCTCATACCCAGACCTAGGTCGAACCACGTACCAATCTCAAGCCAATTCTTGTGCTGAAATAGCTGGGCTCTTCTCTTTTGTTTCTACGCTACATGACTACATCCCAAGTTTGTTTAATCCAAACTCGTATATCCCCAGACGCGGGATCCATCCATGGATAGCTTCCCCTGCAAAAGTTATCATCTAGGGTAACATATGAGATGTGTTAAAAAGTAAATAAGTACAAAGGGTAACGTATTGAAGCAAAGAGAACTAATGAAAATCGCATAAGCTTAAAAGTGTAGCATAATGAAATATTGAAAAGTGCATTACCTTATTGAGCTTCTCTTTGTTTCGAGAATAGTTTAATATTCTATACTTAACAGGGCCAACCACGTGACGGTGGAAGCTCATTTGGCCCCTCCCCCCCCTCACATCACCCTCAATTCCCCATACCCGATCATATAACATTAATCATTCATTCATCCATTAATAACATATAACATTCATTCATTAACATATAACATTCATTCATTAACATATTCACATTTATTCATTAACATATAACATTCATTCTTTCAGTTTTTACATATTATCAAAAATATGGTTGTCAAAAATATCAGTTTTTAACATTCATTAATATATTATCAAAAATATGGTTGTCATAATATGATTACAATCACTTTTTTTTGTTTCTTTTTTGTAGCTAAAAAAAGAAGTCAAGTATCATTTTCTAAATCATTTGTCCCCCCCTTCAGTTGTTCAGCCCTCTGCTCGTGATCTTAATGTATGCCTAGTCGTGTACTCATGACGTGGAGACCGTTGCAAGGGGGGGTCTAGTGCAATAACAAAGAAATGTTAAATTGATATGTTTTATTATTATTGTTACAAGTATTTCATTAATTAAAATAACATTAGAGTGGTGCTCTTTACCTGATGGGGCCACATTATGTTCCTGATCTTGTCTTATAACCTCATGCTCAACATGATGAACACCCTCTAAATCCTCTAGATTTGAAACATGAAAGGTTACATTAATTAATACACCAATTGCAATTAAATATGTTTAAAAGAACATTACAGTGGTCCTCTTTACCTGATGGGGCCACATCATGTTCCTGATCTTGTCTATCCTAATCATGCTCAACATGTTGATCATGCTCTACATGCTCTAAAGTTGAAACATGAAAGGTTACATTAATTAATACACCAATTGCAATTAAATATGTTTAAAAGAACATTACAGTTGTCCTCTTTACCTGATGGGGCCACATCATGTTCCTGATCATACTCAACATGTTGATCATGCTCTACATGCTCTAAAGTTGAAACATGAAACGTTACATTAATTAATACACCAATTGCAATTAAAAATGTTTAATTGTATTAATCCATACTGTGTTCTGTATAGCACATGAATACATCCAGTATCGGGATGCACACCACGACCTTCATCTATAGGTTGTGCTTCACCCTCACCAGGCTGCATTCCAATGTCATGTGCAATATTATCATTGCTTGCATGTTTAAAACAAATAGGCACATAATTACTTTATGGTGGAAATTAATATTAAATAGATTGCACAAGTATTCAATTTTAAATAAAATTCATTTAGTTTATTTACCTGCGTGTCGGATGCAGTGGAAGCTTGTGTTTTCCCAGTCAAGAGTCTGAGGCATTCAACCACGGCTCCATAGCCTTGTTGGAAGGCAGTCTTCAGGTCCTCTTTTGTGGGCACTCTGTTGAATTCAGAGCCCTGCATTTTTGCATAAGATCATGAATTTTGCTTCTATTATGTGATAAAACTAAAATTGTTTGCAATTTATTATTTGGATGCAATATTTCATTTATTAATACTTACAATTCATGCGGATAATTTCATATAACCACTAGAGCCAAGTTTGTGATGCCCGTGTTTTTCTAGTCTTGCCTTTGTTGCGTTCGATGTGTCAAGCAGCCTATGAAAAGTTTGAAATATGTTAGATTATGTAAAAAGAAAGAGTAATTAGTATATAATTACATTTTTGATAGTATCACATACATTCCTTGGCCCGGTGGTGTCTTTCCTTTTTTCTTTTCAGCCTTCTCCTTTCCATCCGACACCAGGTCCTTCTACTCCCTCTCCGGAATCATGGGGGGACGCTCATACTTTTTGTTCTTCTCTAAATGTGACCTATATTGGTCCCTCACATACTTTAGATAGGTACCAACTTTCTTAAGGACCTTGGTTCAGTTGAATCTAAACAGCACAACTAAACGGTTAATGAGCTCATCTTTTAAATCTTGATTTTGGGCATTCTACCATGTACGTATGGTGGGCCTAAAAATCTCCAATGTAATATCATTTAGACGTTTATAAAATCATCATTTCCTACAAAATGATCATGGGATCATTAGTCTAAAAAGAGTGATCAATAAGTAAATTTCAATTGGATTATATATAATAATAATTAAAACATTTTAAAGTACCTGGGACCTTCTCTATCTTTATGGGAACGAAATCCTCGGTCACCACAAATGTGACCGAAAATGTTTCGGTACTAGTAATATGGGAAGATCCAGGAAATGCTGCTAAAACATCACTAGTACTAGTGGCCTCTGCATCCCCAGGTACATGTCCTGATGCATGTTCTGGCATGTGTTCGCTACCAAAGGGTGCACTACCCGATGCCTGCATGCTATGTGTTGCTGACATTTCAGTCGACAATATAAGCATGGATGATGGGGTCAGATGATGTGATGTATGTGCAAGAAGATCAAGATCGACACTTGTACCAACCCCTACTCCTCGGGCAGCACCTGCAGTACCCTAATCATGGCCAGCAACATCATGAGGACGCAAAAAATCCTGTAAAAACAACACATATTTTAGTTCATGACATAAAAGAGTATAAAATATAAAACCATGAATGAACTTATGTTATAATTAAAGATCTCATGACAGCTTACTTGCAAGTTCCATGCTCTCTTAGTTAATATTTTAACCCTATCTCTTATCTCATCTGTTTGAGGCACTATGAATAACAACTAAAGGATTTCTTCATTGCATTTTTTTGGGTCTTCCTTATCATATCCAAAGGGTTTGCAAAATATGCGATGTCATCATCGCATAATAGTGACTACACCTCCCTATGGATGCTCTCCTCTACTGCTGGTGTCTTTCCTCCATCATTCAACTATGACAAGAATATTAAAAATATTATTGAAATTAACCCAATAAACTTATGAAAAAAAACATAATAATAAAACATTTTGCTCATATCTAATTTGTACAATTATAATGAGGTAAACCTGTAGGGTAGAAGCACCTAAAGATGCATCACGATCTGTGCTTTGGGTTGGAGGCTTCCCCCTATGATCAATGTCCCGCTGTGACAAAAATTAAATATAAAAAAAATTACCGAAATGAAACCAATAGACTTATGAAAAAAACTATAATAATAAAATGGTATATTGGAGTCATTAATTGGAGGTTGGGTAAAATGGTATATAGTACGTACCACCCCCATAGTAACTATGTTTGAATCTATGTGATTCGAATTATAATCGATTAGCAACTCTTCCCCTGCAGTTATTGATTTTATCGCACATAAGAATACACGGTTTCCCTCGCGCACCTCAAATATGCAATTGGGTTGCTTATTTCTTGACCCAGGTCATGTACTATTTATAAACCCTACAATATTCCCTAATGCTTTTGGCCTTCCGCCAATGTACACAGCCACTCCTTTACTTTGATCCTTATCTTTTAGCTGTATATAATTTGCTGATAGTGCATACCTACGCATACTCGTGTATATCGAACTAGCTGCATCCAATCTTTGTAACTGTAACAAGGTTTGACATACTCCATCAATTTAGTAACTTTGTCATAACAGACCTTTATGCCATCCATACAAAATAGGCCCAAACCATGTAATTACGATGGTGCTATGCGATATATCCTCTCGTTGACACAAAAATCAGTGTTTATTGGAGGAAGTTCCTTGGGTACCCATTGTTTCCGTAGATGTTTGTACCTCAAGGGCACCTTGATGTCACCTATGCTCTCATCATCATACGAACATGACCTCCCTTCAGCCAGAAAAAATTTCATGTGTTTACAGAATTTTCTTCTAATCTTTTGACCTCTAGTTGATCTCCCTCTTTTAGACCTACTACATGTCTCACTTTCCTCTTCTCTTCCTGAATTTCCCTCGCTCGAGGAAGACAGATCTGACAAATACCTATTTGGTGGTACCTGCACTCATAAGGATGTTGGATGAAGTTCTTTCATGGTGATGTGATCCCAAGGTATGGGGTTGGAGGATTAAAAACCAAGGTTGTCACTACTAGTCAAATGCATGTGGAGGTAACAATAGTTTGTAGGCATGGGAATGGTTTGTAGGGTCACCAACCTTATGTTTTGAATCCATTTCTAGGCATTGTACAAAATTGTATGGCCTTGAAGGCATGGTAGAATAGTTGGATATGGTAATAATCTCAATCACCTTCTTGTTACATCAAAGTTCATGCATTTTAGTTAAGATTTGTGTGAGTTATTGTGAATTTACTTTAGACTACTAAAACCCTCAGTTAGGGTAAGCAAAGACAGAAATAATTATGTTTCTCCTTTATTAATTGGTGGAATCTTCTGGTTTCTTGTCAGATTATCCTACTATGAATGTCCTTTCATGTTTCAGTGGATTTAGGGCAAAATCATAAAGATAAGATGCGAGGGAATGAAGTTTATTGACTGAAAAACTGTGTGTAGAGTCTATGAACAAAGTAATTATGAAGGCTTACATTTGTTTGAAGTGAAATGGAATGGAAATTGTGTGGTCTATATTAGCCTAAATACTATTTTTGATAAGATTACTTTATGTTGAGTTGAAATTGTGAAGTTTAGGATAGTCATAAAGAGAGTTAACGGTAAAATGAAAAGGCGGACTGGGTAATTATTTGTTTTGATCAAGATGAAGTTGACTAAGGTGTTTGAAGGTCTGGTAATAGTTTGGAACTCTAAAGAAAAACTTGAGTGTTTGTGTTGAGTTTTGTGAAGGAAAATATAGTTGAATAAGTGTGTCAAAAGAAGGAAAGTTCAAGATTGTTTGTGACTTGTCAAATGAGATTGTGTGAGTTTGTTTCCTTCCTCTGACTCTACATCATGTACTTCTATACATTCTCTTATGGATAGGTACTAGGCATTTTTCATTGCACTCATGGACCATGTATTGTTTTCAGTCCCTTTGATCATTTGTGGACCTCAATATGTAAATTTATTTCATCGAAGTTTAGAAATTTGAACCCTAGTGAACTTCGTATGCTGTTATGTGACAGGAATTCCTTTCAATCTTATAGTAGAAAAAATATGCTACGACAGATACAAAAATTGCAGTTCATAGGCCAAAAATGGCCACCCAACTGATTGAACATCTCAAAGCTTAGCTTTTCAAACTAAACAGACGTGAGTACTAGGTAGTACTTGGGTTTGTCAATGGGACATTGGCTCGAATTGACCAAAATATAGCATACAACACCTCGATGGGAACAAACAAAGTCTAAACCACTGTACTTACAACAAGATTTCTAAATGTGAGGGAAAAATCACTTACAGTCATTATCCCTTGGTTGATTTTCCCTTTCTAACTGCCCTCACCTCTCGCTTTGGCTTTCCTCCTGTCAAATGGTTCCTAGTCTTCCTCCTCAACTCAATGGCCTTGTAGCACTCGTCCAGTGAAGTCTCTCAACTCTCCACTCAGGGGCCAGATGCAGTGGTTCTCAATGCAACTCTCCAGTTAGGGTCTTGGTGCAGTATGCTATGTCATGCTCCTATGCGCGCGGGGCCAAAATTCAAATTATATAGTTTATATATATGCTATGTCAACATATAGTTTATATACAAAATATATATGCTATGTCAACATATAGTTTATTTTATTTTCTACAAAATATAATTTTTGTATGGTGGCTTGTTGAGTTTATATAGTTGGTTTTCTCTTTCTTTATAATTTTTGATGATTTATGTCCTATGACATGTTAAAAAGGCTTATGATATGTGATGTTTAATCATGATGGATGTCTAAGAATCAGTGATTGAAATACTACTTAACTAAAGATTGAGCTATCTGATATTTGTCATTTAAACATCATGGAAGAAATGATTGCAATCAATGTCTTATTAATGTAGCCTACAAGGTTTCTTTTCCTAGTTTTTTTTGGTCCTATTCTTGTTATGACTTATTTTTTTCCATTGGTCTATTACAGTAATGGGGAGCATATCTAGTGAATCAATTCTTTCAGTCTCTTTGATTATTATCCTTATGCATAAAGAGTTTTCTTCTATCCTAGGAAGGACGAGATGCCTTTATATAGCATGACCTCATGTTTGAGTCTCAAAACCCTCCCATATCATCAACGCATGCGTCTAGGCTAACCATGTCAAGTTTCACTCCATACAAGCACAAATTGAAAAAATTTCAACATTGGCCCCATTCACATGTCACTATGCCGGGTCAACATGAGGAAACACTAATTTTTTGGGAATGAAATAACCAAAGATATGATCAAATAATATCTAATCATAAATAGTCGTAGAGTAATTAGGATTTGATCATATGGAAATTTCTAGGAGAGATACAATAGTTGTAACATCATGAATTAACAACATTAAAAAGTACATCATGAATTAATTATGTAATGGCATAAAAATTAAAAACATCATGAATTAATCATGTAACCATATAAGTTAAATATAATTCTATCAATAAATCAATATCAAATAGCTAATATAATCGCATAACTCATACATTTCAATGTCATTGATCTTCTTCTTCATCCAACTCTTTGTCTGTATCATCAAATCCAGATTCGACATTGTAAGGATTGGTCATATCATCATCATCGTCATTGATATCAGTTTTGATAATGTCATTATCCACATGGATATCATCTTCATGAAGATTAACTCCTACATCATCATGATCTAGTTCCTCTTCTTCGACATCTTCGTCAGGCACATCATCAACTAACTGTTGATCCTGATCATCATCTACATCATCTTCTAGTTCTTTGGTATCTTCTTCTTCCACCACATTATACTTTACTGGCCTTCCTCTTGGATCATGTCTAACAACAAATGACCAACCCAGTTTACCTAGAACTTCTCAGTAAAATACCTTCTCACATTGGCTTGGAAGAACATAGGGCTCATTTCTAGCTCACTCGATCGACCTTGTATTAACCATGGTAAATCCATTATCATATTCAATAACAATTCTCTCGAGATCATTTTCATTCAATTGTAGCCTGTGCCATTGGATGACGAACAAAACTAATTTGAAGGACTTAAAGTCACACTCAAGTATATCATCCAAAATCCTATAGTATCAATTTTCTGAGACTTTTGGATGTATGTCGCTTCTAGATGAAACATTAGTCACCTAAAAGACTGCAGTTATCCCAGAATCACAAGTTTTCTTCATGTCATCCAACTTTTTGATTCAAAATTTATGACCATTGCACCACATAGCCTTGTGGTGTTTCACTTGCAATATGTCAAACATGAAAAAATTATTGCATCGTCAGTTGATAAACATATTTATTCTTGGCCGAATGTATGCAAAGGAAAAAAAACTCAACATATATATACATCAATATAATTCAAAATAATTAAGTAATATGGGTGATTAATATATTTATACGTACCTATTTATCTCTTAAACCATATGCTAAATCAATTTCCCTTGATGTAACATTGGAATCTCCATTATGATGAGCTTCTTTAACCAATGAAGCCACACCTTCCCATGTTAATGCGCGATCGGATTGTTGACATCGTTCAATCTATATCCAATCAAGATTGTTTACGATGTACAAATGTAGTGCATCCCACTCTCGACCAACTGTATCAAAAAAAATTGAAATTCACAAATAACGTATATTTAGTTAATTACCACAGTATACGACCTTAATTTATAATTGATGTATCTAAAAACCTAACATCCCACTACCAATGATCATATTATCTTTCATTGTTGGATAAATTCAAATTAAAGGAGTATGCACAAAGAATGAATTATGACCCTGAAGGGTACATACACTCTTGTAAGAAAAAGCAAAACCTTAGTGGATACACCCATGTTCCTATACCGGGGGAAGATGTGTTTAAGAACAAAGAAGACAAAGAAGCAGAGGGGGTTATAGAAAATTTCATGAAGGTATTATACCCTAAATTACAAAATTTCAAAAGTATTATACCCTAAATTACAAAATTTGGTATTATGAGAGCCATCATTTGTGTGACAAGATCCATAGCATAGCCACACATAACCATTAGTACCATTTCCCTAGTTACAACTGACCAAAATACCATTGCATCCACTTCAACAAGACTTTGAACTCTTCATATCGACCCAAAAAGCAACAAGGATTTAGACTCATGAAGCAAACAACTTACACAAGATTTGAAATCTTATGAGCTAAGGGTATATTGGCCTAGAATAGCCCCATCGTTGGAACCTTTCATTATGCTACACCGATGGTCCAATAGAGACAAGATAGTATTATATCAGTATGACAATGACCTATCGGAGTAACTTTTGAGTCATACCACCGATAGATCGATGAAATTAAACATAGTGAACTTATCATAATAACATGAATAACATGCAGAATTCACTAATGTCCCTCATTTCCAAGACCAACCACTAAAATTTGCGTGACAAGATCCATATCAGAGTCCACACATAAAAGATCCCATGAACATACCTAGCTCTGTGACCATAGCTCAATTTTGATACTAGTTCATCCATATCGGCAAGACCTCATGTAACTCACGCCGAATGGTAAAATACATTTTTGGAAGAAAATATGATAATCGGTGAGAGATGAGCAATGTCTGAATGACCAAGATTTCATATGTTAAAAAATTCAAGGATACATTTGGTATGTATCACCGATACATTCTCATCAACATGAGTATAACAATCGGAGCGAAGTCCTGAAGTCACACCAAGCCTTTAAGTCACACCGATCAATGACTTATTGGCATTAAGGCAAGAAATATCTCCCCAATGCATAATAATAAGGCTATCAGCATGACACATACAGTCGGAATGAAATCCTTAAGCTTCTTTGATCATAAAAGTCACCCCGACATAAGGAGTAAAAGGCTTTTTGGCAAGACTCTCTCCGATATATTCCAGTAAAGTTGAATGAAGGAAATAAGACCATCAGGAAGACATGACCCATCGGGAGACTAGCATATTTTCTTGCCGATGAAGATTATCATGCCGATAAAAGCCCACAAGGACAATAAGCATCGTTGAAACATATAAGGATCAGTGGAACCAAGGATAAAGTTTCACCGATGGCCTGAGATAACTGAAAAGCATTACCAATATGATAAGTATCGGCTGAGCTAGGGTATATCAGAGTAACTACATATAGAATCCTATTGATAGACCGAGAAAAGGAAATCCATCGATGGAAGAAGTGGGCATTGGTGAAATATAATGCAAAGTCATTGTTGGAACTAAAAAATTCACATTTTTCATCTGCTAAAGAATTCACTAATGTCCCTCATTTCGAAGACCAACCACTAAACTTTGTGTGACAAGATCCATATCAGAGTCCACACATAAAAGATCCCATGAACATACCTAGCTCTATGACCATAGCTCAATTCTGATACTAGTTCATCCATATTGGCAAGACATCATGTAACTCACACCAAATGGTAAAATACATTTTTGGAAGAAAATATGATAATCGATGAGAGATGAGTAATGTCTGAATGACCAAGATTTCATATGTTAACAATTTCAGGGAGACATTTGGTATGTATCACCGATACATTCTCATCGGCATGGGTATAACAATCGGAATGAAGTCCTGAAGTCACACTAAGCCTTTAAGTCACATCGATCAATGACTTATCAGCATGAAGGTAAGCAATCTCTCCCTGATGCATAACGATAAGGCTATCAGCGTGACACATACAGTCGGAATGAAATCCTTAAGCTTCTCTGATCATAAAAGTCACCCCGACATAAGGAGCAAAAGGCTTTTCGACAAGACTCTCTCTGATATGTTCCAGTAAAGTTGAATGAAGGAAATAAGACCATCGGGAAGACATGACCCATTAGGAGACCCACATATTTTCTTGCCGATGAATATTATCATGCTAATAATAGAAAGCTAATCTCTATCCATCAGAGAAACACTCACCGGTGCCAAGGTGAATATTAATCCAACTTGACCAAATTTTGTCAGGATGAAAATTGAAATATCTTCCCAAAATAATGATAAAAGGTTAAAAACTGCTTCGAGGAGACACCAATGTACCCATGACAACCAATTAGATACATATGAATGAAAATGGCACCAAGGCAATATGAAGGCCGGTAAAAGAATGAGTTTGTCTCACCGAAATGAATAAAAGAGCATCGCCCTGACATTTTGAAAGTTGTGAACTCCCTACATTCAATTCAAGTGGCAGCCATTAATGGTTGATTGAACATAAGAGGTATCAACCAGATTGAATTCAATTGAGATCAATACAAGGGTTGCAGATAGAGAAGGAGTTCACCAGGAGCCAAGGAGATTACACAGAGCGTATACAGGTAAGTCCTTGAACTCTCTCTAGAATAGTCAAGTTCTAATAGTCACAAAAAATGGAAGGTTCCTCTGAAACAAAGAAGAGGCAACCAATTCAGAAGAGCCAAACCAAGGGTAAAAAATAGAAAATTGACACAGAAAAGGGAGAGAAAACACTAGAGAGGAAATTGAACCAAGACCTTGTAGACTAGTTGCCCGGTTCAGGGCCCAAGGCTAGAAGAACTACACAATTAAGAGAAAATGTGGAAAAAATTGAAGATAAATATAAATACGTAGGAAATGTATGGACTCCTCTTCAAGGATATGAGTTATTTATGTTCCACTATCATAGGAGACATAGGATGGAACCCATCTGCAACCCCTAGCAACTCAATTTGGGGAGATTGATAGTTAAAGATGTTTCTATCAATATCAACCTTTTGAAACTACTAGCATACCATTATGACCCTGACCAAAAATCCATATGCAATCTACAAAGAAAGCCCCTGTTTCATGTTTCCAAAAATGCAATTTGTGAAGTTTTTGACTTAAATGACACATACAACACCCCAATTGTGCATGAAGCCCTAGAAAAGGAATATTTCAACTTGGATAAAACATATAAGGGCTAGAGACTACCATTACATAGGCCACGGAATGAAGGGAGTCTGGTGCCATTTGAAGAAGGGGCCGAACCATCGTTTCATGTAGATTTGTTCAAACCTTACTTGAGATACACATATTACTCAGTGGGACAGGTGTTGGGGACTGAAGTTCCAGAGTTTATGTCTATAGTGCCCATGGTTATCTCTGCAGATGCCTAGTGCGATCAAGCTAGGACATTTGATTATGCTACTTTTATTTTTAAGGAAATAGACTCAGTTCTGAAGGCCATTAAAAATAGTTCCCCCACAGTCAGTTTTAGGCACTATTCTATTCTCATGCATATGATTTTGCATTTTGGACAAGAATTATATTTGTGGCCACAGCAGCTAAAAATTTCACAAATTGATAAAATTGGTCAGCCTCTACCTCCACAATTATGGACCTCTGTTTGGGATAGTAGGTTTAGAAATTCCAGTTATGTTTATTTTGAAGAATTCTTTGTGAAAACCCTGTACATATGTTATGGCTACCCATGCAGTTATACTTTGTTTGAGGAAATTAAAAGGTTTCTGAGACCCAAAGATTTTGATGGGCCACCTACTGTGAACCACAATTGGGGGGATTGGTATAGTTTCTGTGATTCTACAATGATCAGAGTGTATGGGTTTGAGGATACCCCTTTTTTATTGCCAAAAACAGTACCAGATAGGGTGGCATACTTGGAAATAGTTAGACAACTTGATTACTCAAATGTGATGCATCTCAGTGCATATGATAAACAATCCTTTATGCCGAGCACCTTATGTTTTGGTGACTTCACTGTGTTGGCTAAAGAAGGTTATGATCTTATTCTTGATAAATTATCTCATTTTAATCTTAGGAAAGGGATACAAAGAAAGAATTTTGACCCGGAGGGCTTTATTGATTATGCTAAAAAGAAGCAAAAACTGGGAGGATATGCTCATGTACCATTCCCTCATGATGATGTGATCAGAAATTTGGAAGAAGCAGAGGCTAAAATAGCCATTGATAAGAATAATCAAGAATTAAGGGAAAGGAGAAGAAAAACACAAGAAATTGAAGTTTTGTCCTCTGACAGTGAAGGGTCTGTAGCCGCTGAAACCCATGACCTACCTGATACAATTTCAAAATGTAGAATTGAACCATATCAACCCCCAGAAAGAGAATTAGAAATTGAAGAAATAGGGGATGATGATGTTAGATAGATTGCTTACAGATCTTTTATTTCAGATGACCAATTCATTCATACTCCTGAGTTTAGATCTTTTCTGTACAGACACAAGGGAAAGGCTATTAGAGAATCAGTCCTAGATGTTACACTAGATAACCAGGCACAATTGATGAATGCTTTAAAAATAGAGGTTGAAAAGGAGATAGAAGATATGACTCCTGAGAAAGGTAGAGAACTACTCAGAGAATCTAGTGTAATAATATTCCCAGGACTTGATCTGAAATAAGCACTTGTTTGTGGTAGTTTTTTGCATAGTGATGACACAAAACACAAGCTTAGTTCTGAAGGGGTTGCTGAAGTGTATACAAGAACAAAATACAATCCATATGAGAATTCTCTCATGATATGGGCTATGTAACCCCCGAATAAGAAGCTTGCAATCATTGATATTGAGAAAGATTTCGGTCATGTTATGACATTGAGAGCTAGAAAAACTGATCCAGTTGTCACAATAGAGCTTGGAGTAAATGTAGCAAAGCTAAATAAAGCTCAGATTCAACTGTTGATAAAGGAGAGGGATACCTACAAGATGAGTTGGGAGAGATTGGAAAAGGAAAATGATTTTTTAAAGGATGCAGTTCCTCTCAAAATGATTACACAGGTAGAGAGCTTACAACAAGCCCAATCACCTTCAAAAACTCAAATGACATAGGTCAGAATAGATACACTCACTACAGTCCTGCAGAACAGGCATGATCATATGATGAAATGGATGTATAAATTATGGGACATTTGTTTTGAGAATCAAAAGGTCATTCAGGAATATGAGAGACTAGATAATAGGGTAAGAGATAAGTTACAAAAGATATAAGACAAACAAGCCTCTGACAGTGCAAGCACATCTGATGCTGACAATCTTATTAAGAAACATAAGAAATATCATGATAGGCTCCAAGATGAAGTAAAAGAATGCATGGAGACTTCGTAGATAGTTGTACCTATGCTACTCAAAAATGACAAAGATTTGAAAAGCAAAGATGAATGGATCAAGGAGTGTCAGGGAATCTTGAAAGAAGACCTAGAAATTGTGAAACAGGAAGATTCAGCATCTAAGGAGGCTTGCTCACATTTGGAGAAGATGGTCTCAATGGAGGTGGACGTTAGGGATGCCATTGAATATACTGAAATGCACCTGATCCAGAAATACTTAGATCATCTTGCTCAGATTTACTTGTGGCTTAGTAGGGCTTAATTGTGTTTGTTTAGTCTCATAATATTGTTACATCCTATGAGAAAATAGAAAACCTTGCTCAGGCCTTGAATGGTCATGGGTTTCTATTCAAAGAGTAACAGATCGGTGTTTTAATTATATTTCTATTTATTTTCTTAATTTAGTTAGTTATGAAAAGATGCAACTCTTCCATTGTAACCGGCCTGAAGCTTGTTCACTTCCCAATATATAAAGGGAACCCAAGGTTGTCTTTTGAATCATCATTAAGATTAGATTAGAATCACTATCATTAGTAGTAGCTTTCATCCATTCCATTCACTATCAAAATGTTTTAAATCATATCCAAAGACCATGTTGCAAATAATATTTTGAGGAAATCAATTGAAGATCTTAGATTCGGTGGCTCTATACTGGTATCAATTGTGTGTTAAGATAAGCAATTATATGGCTGTCTCCAAGTTGGTATTCCTTATTATTTGAATTTATTCCAAGTAGAATATTAAATTCATCAAACACATTTGTTGTTCCTATGTAATTTGCTTAATTGGTTTCTTCAAGTAGGAATTAAAATCATTTTAAATAGATTACAATAATTTGGAAATATCAATTGGATAGATAAGGAGAGTCTATAATTGAAGGCTATTATACTATCTCCAGACAATACTATTAAGTTGTTCAAAATTGAATATATCAAGTATATTTTCATTTTGTCGGTGCACATTTTGTTGTCATTGTGTGATCCCTCTTAACTGGTTCCTTCAAGGAAGGATTAAAATCCTCTTAGATAGATCACAGTAATTTAATAGATCTTGATTGGATCAATAATAAGAGTCTGTCAGTCACATCCCTACATGTGTATGCAAGTCATAAACCAAAAACATTGTGCCAAATAGTTAGAATTATTGCCAGGTAACACCATTAATCCCAGGTTCTCACTTGACTCTGTTTACCCAACAAGGCACTGGTCTCACCCATTCCATCTTACTTAGAAATTCCATCAATCTAACTTAGGGTTTTTACCTTGATATTGCATATACAATTTATACCAAATTACAATCATTTCATTTTAGAATTCCATAAATCTCATTTGAACATTCGCGTGTAGATAAAGATGATAGGCTTACAGCCTATGAATCCTTTATTTCTGATAATGAGTTTGTCAAGTCAAGAGAATTTAAATCTTTTTTATATAATTACAAAGGCAAAAGGTGGAGGGAATCCATCCCAAATATTACCCCTGAAAATGAACAGCAATTGATGAAAAGGTTGAAAGATGATATAGACAGTGAAGTGCAGAACATGACCCCTGAAAGGGGTAGACAATTGTTACTTGAAGCTAGTGTAATAGTATTGTTGTTATATGGAGCCGAATCAGACTTGAAGGTTAAATTTTCCCCACTTTTATCAGCACGGTTTTCCCCCAAATTATTTAATAGGGGAGTGCAGGGGGGCACAGCCCCTCTTGCGCCCCCGAAGCAAAAATTGCCTATTATTTTATAAAGGCGTCGAAAGTTATTTTTTCTATTAGCCGACATAAGAAAACCCTATTTTTGTAACTGACATAAGGCTTGATAAAAGTGGCTAAGGGTTAGGGTTTCTATTGATTTTGTATTGTAGCATTTGCAGCGGTATTGAGTTACAGGGATTGCTGGTTGTAATCGGTTTGATTTACTAGATAATAATATTGGACTCTCTGTTTGGTGGATGTAGCCTGAGTTTGGGTGAACCACTTTAAAACTTGTCTCTCACTATTATTATTTCTGTGTATTTCTATTCCTCTATTTAATCTTAATTTGCATTTAATTGATATCTTCTGTCAGCTAACCCTAACAAGTGGTATCAGAGCGGGTTGTGCTTGATTATCATCTGCAGGAAGGTCTCATAGTTGAGTGGGAGTCTTACGATTGAGTGGGAGCAATGGAGGACAAGGGTAAATTGAAGGTAGACAAATTCAATGGGCAGAACTATCAGTTATGGAAGATGCAGATGGAGGATTATCTCTATCAAAAGGATTTATGGAGGCCGTTGGAAGGAGTAGCCAAGAAACTGGCAGCAATGACTGATGAGGATTAGAATCTTCTAAATAGAAAGGCATTGGGAACCATTCAGTTGTGCCTGGCACCATCGGTGGCATTCAATATAATGGAAGCAAAGACAACAGATGGTCTGATGAAAGCTTTGGCTAAATTGTATGAAAAACCCTTAGCCTCAAATAAGGTATTTCTCATGAAGCATTTATTTAATCTAAAAATGATTAAAGGTGGATCTGTGACAAATTATTTAAATGAATTTAATACAATTACCAGTTAATTGACTTTTGTAAATGTAAAATTTGATGAAGAAGTTAGAGCTCTCCTAATATTATGTTCTTTGCCTGAAAGCTGGAATAGTTTGGTAATGGCGGTTAGTAACTTTATTTCTGGTTCAAATACCCTGAAATTTGATGATGTTGTTGGTGTTATTCTAAGTGAGGAAATTCGTAGGAAAAGCTCAGGTGGATCCACATCAGGCAGTGTTTTGAATGCAGAAAGCAGGGGCAAATCAAAGGAGAGAGGAAAAGGTTCTGGAGGTCATGGGAAGTCACGAAGAAAATCAAAGGACAATAGATCCCAATCCAGAGGACAAAAGGATTGCTGGTACTATGGGAAACTAGGTCATCTGAAGAAAGATTGTTGGTCTCGAAAGAATAAAGAAGGAGACAAACAAGAAGGAAATAAGGAGGCAAATATGGTAAGTAATAAATCTGAAGATGATGCTTTGATTCTTTCCCTAGATAATGTTGATGATTCATGGGTTTTAGATTCAGGGGCCTCATTTCATGCTATGCCCCATAGAAGTTATTTTCTTAATTATGTCCAAGGGGATTTTGGGTTGGTTTATTTGGGAGATAACGAACCCTGTCAGATTGTTGGAAAGGGAAGAATAAAGATTAAGTTGCAGAATGGGAATCATTGGCTACTACAAGAGGTAAGGTACGTTCCAAGGCTCAGTAGGAATATAATTTTAGTAGGGCAGCTAGCTGAAGAAGGTTGTATTGTTACATTTACTGATAAAAATTGGAAGGTTTCAAAAGGTGCCTTAATAGTAGCAAAAGGCGTGAAAGTAGGCACCTTATATCTTTGTACAAGTCATACTGTTCCTTTTACTTTAGTTGTTGTAGAGAAAAAACAAACAAGTTCAGGAACAATTGATGCAGGTTTGCAGGAAGAGATTGAAACAGTTGCTACGGGTTCTGAGACAACACTATGGCATAACAGACTTGGGCATATGAGTGAAAAAGGTATAAAGGTACTTCATTCTAAGAAAGTTTTATTACGTCTGAAATGTATTAATATGGATTTCTATGAAAGTTGTGTGTATGGAAAACAAAAGAGAGTCAGTTTTCTCAAGGATGGGAAGCAAAAGAAAGATTCAAAGTTGGAGCTTGTGCATACAGATGTATGGGGACCGGCTCAGGTATCTTCTCTTGGTGGCTCTCGGTATTATGTTACATTCATAGATGATGCAACTAGGAAGGTATGGATTTATTTTCTTAGGCAAAAATCTAGTGTATTTGAAACATTTAAGAAATGGAGAAGCTTGGTTGAGAATGAGACAAGTAAAAGATTAAAATGTCTCAGATCTGATAATGGTGGTGAGTATTGCAGCAAAGAATTTGAGGATTATTGTTCCTTTAATGGAATTTGTAGGCAGAAAATGGTTCCAGGGACTCCACAAGAAAATGGAGTGGCTAAACACATGAATAGGACAATAATGGAGCATGCAAGGACCATGAGATTGCATGTTGGGCTGCCTTTAAACATGTGGGCAGAGGCTGTCAACACTGCTGTATATTTAATTAATAGAGGTCCTTCAGTTCCTTTGGGCTGTGGTATTCCAGAGGAAGCATGGACAATTAAGAAGGTGAGTTATTCTTTTCTCAAAACCTTCAGATGTGAAGCATTTGCACATGTAGATTCCAAAAATAGAACCAAGATGGATACAAAATCAAAAAAATGTACTTTCATTAGATATGGCATTGATGAATTTGGTTATAGGCTTTGGGATTTTGAAAATCAAAAAATTGTGAGAAGCAGGGATGTTATATTTAATGAGAATCTGTTGTACAAAGGTTAGTTGCAGCAGCATGAGAAGAAAGAAAAGGATTATGTGGTGCTAGATGATACTCCAAATAGTGATGTTCCAGTGGTTCCTCATGCTCCGCAATAGCAACAAGAAATACCACAAACTCTAGTGAATGTTAGATGGTCAACAAGGCTAAGTAGACCTCCTGAAAGGTTTTCTCTCTCTTTGTATTCTATTTTGTTAACAGATGCTGGTGAACCAAAAGGGTATGATGAAGCTATGTAGGTGGATACATAGGTTCAGTGGGAACTTGCAATGAAAGAAGAAATGGACTCCTTGCTGAAAAATCAGACTTGGGAATGTAAGTTGTCTGCAGGTAAAAAGGCTTTACCAAACAAATGGGTTTATAGGCTGAAAGAGGAAGATGGAGGTAAGAAAAGATTTAAAGCCAGGTTAGTTGTAAAAGGATTTGTACAAAAAAAGGGCATTGATTTTGATGAGATTTTTTCTCTGGTTGTTAAGATGACTTCTATTCGTACTGTTTTAAGTATTGTGGTTGCTGAAGATTTGCATTTGGAACAGCTAGATGTGAAAACTGTCTTTCTCCATGGTGATTTGGAGGAGGAGATATATATGGAATAGCCCCAAGGATTTGAGGTCAAAGGTAAGGAGAAACTGGTGTGCAGATTGAAGAAGAGTTTGTATAGCCTGAAACAAGCACCTCAGTAATGGTACTTGAAATTTGATAGTTTTATGGTTGAGCAAGGCTACAGCTGGTGTAATTTTGACCATTGTGTTTATTTTAAGAGGTTGGATAATGACAGCTACATTATTTTATGTTTATATGTTGCTGACATGCTTATAGCAGGGTCTAACATGGATCACATAAGAGAGTTAAAATAGTAATTAGCACAGTCATTTGCTATGAAGGATTTGGGGGCAGAAAAGAAAATCCTTGGTATGAAAATTTGTAGAGATAGGAAGAACAGAAAATTGACTCTATCTCAGACTGATTATGTTGAAAAGGTGTTGCAGAGATTTCATATGGAAAATGCAAAAGCTGACAACACACCTTTGCCTAGTCATTTAAAATTGACTAAGGATATGTGTCCAAAGACACAAGAGGAGGAAGACAAAATATCCAAGGTACCATATGCTTCAGTTGTAGGAAGTTTAATGTATACCACGGTATGCATGAGACCAGATATTGCACATGTTGTAGGAGTCATAAGCAGGTATATGAGTCATCTTGGATTAGAGCATTCAAATGCAGTAAAATGGATTCTCAGATATTTGAGAGGTACATCCAATAACCACTTATGTTTTAGGGGCTCTAATACTGATTTAGCAGGTTATGTAGACTCAGATTTGGCATGGGATATTGATACCAGGTGGAGTAGTACAGGTTATGTCTTTACTGTAGGTGGGATAGTAGTGAGTTGGATCTCACAGTTGCAAAAGGTGGTTGCTTTATCCACCACTGAGGTAGAATATGTAGCTGCAACAGAGGCAAGCAAGGAGATGATATGGCTGCAATCTTTCATGGAAGACTTGGGTAAACAACAGGTTAACAGTTATTTGTTTACGGACTGCCAGAGTTCCATACATCTTGCAAAGAATTATTCCTTGCATTCAAAGACCAAACACATACAGTTGAGGTATCACTTTATTCAGTCGGTGTTGGATGATGGATAGTTACGGCTGGAAAAGATACATACAGAGAAAATCTAGCGGCTATGTTTACAAAGGCAATGATAAGGGAGAAGCTGAGTTCCTCTTCATCTTCAGTTGGCCTTCTAAACTGAAAACAACAAAAATAGAATAGCAAAGTCCAAAGTACTTATTTCCAGTGGGAGCTATAGGGTCAACGGTGTTATGATCAATCTCCAAGTGGGAGATGATATGGTGTGGAGTTTGATCAGTCTCCAAGTGGGAGATTGTTGTTATATGGAGCCTAATCAGACTTGGAGGTTAAATTTTCCCCACTTTTATCAACGCAGTTTCCCCCCAAATTATTTAACGGGGGAGTACAGGGGGCGAAGAGCCCCTCCTGCGCCCCCAAAGCAAAAATTGCCTATTATTTTATAAAGGTGTTGGGAGTTATTTTTTCTATTAGATGAAATAAGAAAACCATATTTTTGTAACCAACATAAGGCTTGATAAAAGTGGCTAAGGGTTAGGGTTTCTATTGATTTTGTATTGTAGCATTTGTAGCGGTATTGAGTTGCAGGGATTGTTGGTTGTAATCGGTTTGATTTACTGGATAATAATATTGGACTCTCTTTTTGGTGGATGTAGCCCGAGTTTGGGTGAACCACATTCAAACTTGTCTCTCGCTATTATTATTTCTATGTATTTCCATTCCTCTGTTTAATCTTTATTTGCATTTAATTAATATCTTCTGTCGGCTAACCCTAACAAGTATTTACTGGTTGGGACCTCAATGCCTCTTTAATTTTTGATAGTTTTTTGCATAACAAGGAAGGAGAATACAAGTTAAACATAAGGGTCAAGATTCAATCCTGATGAAAATTCAATGTTGATATGGGCACTATACCCACCTCACAAAAGGCCAAAGATCATCGATATCGAAAAAGCCTTTGGACACATGATGACCCTTAAAGTTGGGGAAACTGACCCTGTGTCTTCAAAAGACATGGGCATAAGCATTGCCAAGTTCAACAAGGCACAAACAATATAGTTGATGAAAGAAAGAAATTATTACAAAATGAAAAGTGAAAAATCAGATTTGGAAATTACTACCATGAAAGATGCCAGAATGAGGATCACCTCTAGAACTGATACAGAGTTGCAGAGTGAATATGAGCAATTGCAAGAAGAACATCAATAGCTAGTAGAAAAGATGAAGGACCTTTAGTTTGACACTGTGGCAATGATGTTGTACAAGAGATTTACAAACTTGAAGATATACCTTGATGATTTTTGGCATGTTCACAAAAAGAACTATGAAGCCAATCTTAAGCATGGGAGAGTGAAAAATAGATTGGGTACTAAGAGACATGATATGCAACTACATGAGGGATCCGACACCAATTCCATCTCAGTGATTTACACAATCATGAGAAAGAATGATAAATATGATGAAGACTTACACTCAGAAAACACAAGGTTTGATGATACTGTGAAGTTGGGATTACCCAAATTATGTGATTAGAATGGGTTTCTGAAGGAATGAGATGATTGGATGGATGAATGCAATAGGATACTTCAGGAAGCATTGGATACAGTCAAAGAAGAAGGGCTATTGTTCGATGGAACATGAAAACATATGGAATTGATGATAAAACTTGAATATGAAACCCGAAATGCAGTGCATGATGTGGATACCCATACCTTGGAGGAGTATAAAAAACATCTCTCAGCGGCTAAGTCAATGTTAGGAGAAGATTAAATTGTTTTATAAGTTTAATTAAGATCAATAGTTTAATTATTTGCCAAAAGGCAATCTGAAGAGACACCTTTGTTGGGTCTTCTTCTTATATATATGAAATTCAAATTGTAATATTTGATCATCAACACTTTTTAAGATTTTAATACTTTTCAAGAATGAAAGACTTATTTTCTGGAGTAATACAATACCAGTACTTTTCTATTTGTGTGTGGAAGATTCTTTCATTTGGACTAGTTCTTTGTTGTTTCTTTTCAAGCAATTGAAGGCAATGTAAAATGTATTCTAATTAATCTCCATGACCATCTTATAATTACCTCTCACTTTCCTCAATCTACCTTTTCCCATCAAGTACTCCCCTTCAAATTTGTTAATGGAGTTGCAATCCCAAATGCGATCTACATGGATCTTTGCTGCAAACTTAGGAAGATATTCAGTAATGTACACCATGGTCTGGTATACCATATATCCCTCCACCATAGAACCCTCAGGATGTGCTCTTTGTCTAACCAAAGCCTTCAAAAATTTCAAGTGCCTCTCAACCATCCATATTGACCTTGTGTGTACAGGTCCACACAATTCAATATCCTCAACTTGGTGTATGAGGTAGTGTTCTTGTGCATTGAAAAATGTCAAAGGTAGACACTTTTGCATTTCACACAGTAGACAAGGAATTTTTCTCCTCCAATAATTTATATCTTCTTTATGGATTTCTTTAGATGACAACCATCTACAAGTGATTCAAGGTGCAAATATATTCACGAGATTTAACAAAAATATACAATATATTACATAACAAGTAAAACAAATGGCAAATATAAGATCTATACAACGAATTAAACAAATATCGCTACTTACCTCATATATTTTCCAAGATCATATATAACTTGCTTGACATTGTTGTCAAAGTTTTCTGGGAGAGATAGAGGTAGAACGTACTACAACAATTATAAAATGATATTTTCATTATTTTTCCAAAACTAGTAAACATAATACACTAAAAAGTACATGCAGTATACAAATATATATAAAATATACCAGAATAATTACCTTAATGAAGGTATGCCAATCATGCGTTTTTATCCCTGACCCAAATTCACCTTTCTTTGTTATGATATTGTTTATGTTCACAACAAATCCTATGGGAAATCAAATTTTTCGTATGTCTTCTTTTATAGCATTGCTTTGCTGCTCCGTTAATAACCAAGGAAGGGCGCTTATATTAATTTGGTCTCCATCGCTATTTAATTGAATGACATTTTTCATTGCATGATTGGCTTCCTGAATGTCACTACAAATTTTGACAATTTTTTGTTTGTCATGCCCTCCATCCAATATTTTCCATAACGTTTCTGTTATATTCTTTCTGATATGCATTGCATCAAACAAATGCACAATTTGTAGCTACTCATAGTAGGGCAACCTAGTAAATTATCTGGGATAACTTTTTAGTCCCTGTGGAAGTCGACCATTAATGCCTTGATGACCTTCATGAAGCACATAAGTTAAACAAATTAACAATGACAATCATTTTCAATTACAGCATGAGTAAACAAAACACAATATAAAAATATAAATTCCAAACATATCATAAATGATAGATAAACAATTTGATCCGATGTATAACCTTGATGATTAATTCTATTATATTCCAACTTCCATAGGTGAGGTGTCATTCTTCATGGTTTTGATTTAGTCTCTTCTTTCCCATTGAAAAGATGTTTTTTAATAGTTCAATACTTATGATTTCTGTGGAGGAAGTGGCTATACTCATCAAACACCTGCTTTCCTCAACTTGTTGAACGACGAGATTTCATTTTTGGACCACAAAATGGACATGCAAATTTTCCCTTTGTTTGAAGACCTGTAAGATCATTTATAATTGGATTAAATATTTCAATTTTTATAATTATATATAATGAATAGATTATTTAAAAACATGCATGATATCTACTTCATAAAATTAAATATCGTTAAAGTGCAGTCGAACGTTATAACATACCACAAAAATGTGTTAGCCCTGGGGCATCATGAATTGTCCATACAAGCATTGCATGAAATTAAAATTGTCTTTGTCCTATTGGTTTAGAGACGTCATACATAGTGACGCCATTCCATAACTTTAGTAACTCGTCCATAAGAGGCTCGATATATACATTCATATCTTTAACTTGGTACTTACCTAGTTGAATGAACATAAACATTACATAATTATTATAACCATTTTACTGCAATATATATAAATTAATGTACATGACTATTAAATGAAAAAAATATAAGTTATTATGCAACAAATAAGACAAATGAGAGGCTACTATGTTAAAGAAAATTGATGTAAAAAAATACCTGGAACAATCATTGCCAACATTATGTGCTCCCTCTTTATTGACATCCATGGAGGAATGTTATTGTTGATAACAAAAATAGGCCACACCGAGTAAATAGATCTCAGCTCTCTAAATGGATTGACACCATCCGCTGCCAATGAAATCCTAAGATTATGAGGTTCTTCTTTAAAGTGTGGCCATTTTTCCTCCATGTCCCTAAATGTAGAACCATCTGCAGGCATTCGAAGAATGTCATCTCCACTTCTATTCCGTGCATGGTAATCCATAAATTGTGCTAAGCTTTTGCACCTAAATAATCATTGCATACATGGAATAATGGGAATATAACAAAGAACCTTGTGAGGCACCTTTTTTGTTAGTTGATCTATTTGATATCTACTGATATGACATTTCGGGCATTCTATTTCAAATTCATGTTGTTTATGATATATAATATGATCATTGGGACATGCATCTATTGCTTGATACTCCATTGAAATATCTTTCATAATGGCAGATAAATCTCGGTATGAGTGAGGTAAAATATTTGATGGTGGTAACAAAAATTCACCTATCAATCTACAACAAAAAAATAATTTGTTAATATAAAGAATATTAGTGGTACATATTTCATCCTTTATTTACTAGTGATGAACTAACAACAAAAATAGATGAAAAAAGATGAGATATATGACATACCTTAACATCCATGAGATTGCTATGTTGGATAAACCATTCATAACCTTCAAGTTCACCAGCAACAATACAGCAGAGAGAAGAGTTGTTTGGGAGTGTTCATAAAGGGGATCGTATGCCTTCTCAAGTACAGGTAAATCATGAACATCATCAAAGTCATCTTGATCATCATGATCAGCTATGCCACTAAATGTGTCATGGATCAATGTATTTGTACCATCATCTTCAACTATGTTTTCTGGTGCATGATCATCTTCTTCCATAGGATCATTAACTTCATCTTCGATATTCACAGCTCCATGTTCCTCTGCTTGCAAAACCACATTCTTCGGGCCGTGATAATCCATATCATGTGCCCTAGGGTGCCCCACCTTTATAATAATAATCGACACAAATAAACCATGATCGTGATCAAGTGATTTTTTATATATATATAAAATGTTAAAAAGATATAAACATTTACAAATTCAATCAATATAAAGACATATAATGAACAACTTACCATTAGATGATAATCATGCCCCCCTTCAATGTGACCATGCTACCTACAATGTTTCTCAGCTATTGTGATTAAAAGTCTTATCATCTTTAAGCCCTTGCAATTATTGCAAGGACAATAACATTTCCCATCACCCTTTCTTTTCAATCTAGCAAGTGTCTCTTTATTTTGTTCTGCACTAATATTATCTGACATGATTTTTCTTTACCAAGCTTGAATATTTAGATCTTCAAAAAATATCAAACTCACACTCCAATAATTAAAAATATCAAATGGTCACAAGTATAGCAAATTTGCAAGTATAGCAAATTCACAAGTATAGCAAAACATTGTCGCAAGTATAGATAAATTTTTGAACTCACTTTAATTTATTAAAATACATTCATTAGAACCCCGATGAACGCTAACCATATACCCATCCGCCCACAAATTAAGGAGGCTAACCATATGTCGGCCCACAAATTGATGGAGGGGATGGTTGACTTTTAGTATATGTCAAAATAGCAACGAAAATTATGGAGCATCGCAAGTTCAACGAACGTCAGGCATAAATTTTAAAAAAATTGAAAATTTACACAGGTACCCGACAATACATCTAATTATACATCTTTCGTCGGAAAGTTTTGTCATATTTTGTAGTCAAATGAGTTAGTGGTGCAATCTGCTCTGAGCAATACACCACCCCTGCCTCCACAGAGGGCTTAAGATAAAAAGTATATACATGATATCCCACCTCTGCAGAGGGCTTAAATGATTGATTGATTGATTGCAAACAAATTCAGAGTGCAAGAAGTAATCATCACACTAGTCTTTAAACTGCACCTGAGGACAAGCACATTGCTAACATCTACAACAAATAGCTTACCTTATATATGCCCCCACCTTAAGGTGGTTGATATCACACATCGATATCAAGCACATTAAGGTAGGAAGAAAACACACAAGGGAACATAGAATGTCGCAAAGTCCGTGCCCCCCAGAGGTGACATGTACTTTACGATCTCCAAATGTTCCCACAAACACATCCCTGCAAGAAACATGTTAGTGTCTAAAAAATCATGATAAACAACAACATCAATGCATATGATTGACCACACAAAGAGCCAAGGTTATACTATGAATTCAGAGTTCGAGGATAACCGTGGGGCTATATCACGAAGATCTCTGAATTGAGTACCACCAAGGCTAGATTCAAAGACAAACCAAGTGCGCAGAGCATCAGTATTGTTATGATTTGTAAATGAGATAAAAACATCATCAAAATCACTACACGAAAAGCATGAGTACTTCCACTAGCCAAGCGTCATATAAGATATACAATCCCATCATCATATTAGGAACTAAGTCCAATTTTTTATTTCTCGCTAAAGGGACACTAGGTCTGCATCAGTGTAAATGTTTTTCGTCATCTGTCGTCTAGATAGAAACACTAGAGGAAAGGAAACAATAAATAAGAGAGGAGAAACAAGTGTCTTAGGGATAGTCACATAGGAGGGTGCCCCCAAGTCACCAACCGCAACACTATGTCCGTAAGACACGACACACAATGATGAAATCATAGAGAGAGGCAATATAGAAGAATGATGATACAAATAGGTCACAATAGAGGCAGTCTCCTAGTATCCCAGACTTTACAAGAGAATCAAGGGTCATCCCAGGAGGCCTAAACAACACATAACACATCACAGGAAGCACATCACAAGAGAGATAAAGGGTTAGAGATACTTATCTGTAGGATCTTCATATCAGATTTTTGAATTTGCGAACCTCTTGGAGAGGTACTCAATCATGTTTAGTGCAAAATTTGAGTGGTTCTTATGAAAGTCTTGTTTGTTATTGTATGATGTTTGTTTCTTAGATCCTTGTGTAAATGAGACCTTTTGTTGCTTATGAGGGAGAGAACCACTATTATTTCTAGTTATTGATAGTCGTCTTACTCTTTTCTAATTTTTGTGAGTTTTCATTGTTGATGTCTTCTATTGCAGTAACAAGATTCATCTTGTACCATCTCACTCATTTGTATTGGTTGTTTCATATGTTGTTCTGATATGTTTTGATTACCTCCTGATCCATATAAGGATAATGGAGGAGGAACCTCTGCATAAATTCCATTTCTTCGTGAACGAGGTGGGTTATCCAACACTAGTCCTTGTTCCAACATATTGGTATCAGTATGTTTAGGAAAAGGATTAGTGAAGATTTGTAAATTTTAATTCGGCGGAGCAACTGACTTATTTCCATTATCATTCACACCCAATACTTGTATGATATTTGAATCAATGAGGTCTTGTATTTCATGTTTAATACGCATACATCATTCAGTGTCATGTCCTTGTGTTCGATGAAAATGACAAAAGGAATTAGCATCAAAGTAAGGTCCATGTGCTTTACTAGGATCAATAGGTTTAATTGGGGGACCTTCAGGATGTTATTACTCACATCTTGATTCATGATAGAATGATAAGACTCAGATATTAGAGTAAACTTTTTGGTTGATATGATGCTTTCTTTGGATTAGTGATAGCAGACACATTAGAAAAGTTGTTCGTATTCAGTCCATTAATCTTGATGAAACTCTTATTATTATTATTCCTCTTAAATTTGTTTTGTGATGATCCACCCATGGATTGACTAACTTGAGCCGATGAGTTTTGGTTTTCATACTGACTAGACCAAAGTTGGTAATCATGAAGGGCAATGCATAAATGTTGAAAGGAGTTATACTTCATCAAGAGGATCTTATCACGAATGTTAGGTTGTATATTTGTAATAAACACCTTCTGAACATCCTCATCTTTCATTTGATACTAAATTTGCATATATAAAGCTTGATACCGACTAATGAATTCAGTTAATTTCTCTTTCAGACCTTGCTTGCAATGAACTAAATCAATCAAAGAGACTTGAGGTCCAATGTTTTCTTGAAAATGTTGTAAAAATTGATCAATCAATTGCGAAAAGGAGTGTATTGAATTCGGAGGCAAAGAGCAAAAACATTCTAAAGCAATCTTTGAGAGATCGCGGGAAAAATTTTGCCAACAAGTCCTCTTCAAAATAGAAAACACTACACATAGCTGTGAATGCTACCACATGAGTATTAGGATCATCTTTTCCACCATATTTTTCAAAGCGAGGAGTCTCAAACCTCTCGGGCATAGGAGTTCTCAAAATTGCATATGAAAGGGGATTACAGGCATGATATGTTGGTATATTAGGCTGTGAAGAATTTGTCAAATTTGTTACCTTTTGTTGTAAAGAGGTCATGCCCTGTAAAAGTTGGTTTAGGATGGCATCATTGGGAGATACAGTTTGCTGTGAGGAATTGGAACCAAAGTGAGGAGGTGATTGAGCTTGAGATATGATAGGTGGACGCTGAGAATAAGTCAACGGTGGTTGGACATAATGGTAGGTGGTAGTTGGTTGAGAATAAGTGGGATGAAGAGGTGATTGAGAGCAATTATTCATAAAAAAAGGTCCCTTTAGGAACCAAATTCTGATAATCAAATCCCACAAATTTGTAATTAGTGCCATTAGATACTCCAATACCAGTGGTAGCATTACAAGCATTTGCATCAATTGTTAAGATCATTGATGTAAAGGTAGATATTCCTGTAGTCAGTATAGGTACTAATACTTGAGTATGAGACGGTGGAAAAGTGTTATTTATCACTTTCACACATTCAATCACTGGCATGATATTGGTTTGTACAATATGTGCTAAACCACAGATTGCATTAACACCGTCTTGTCCCTCTTTTATCAACTCTCTTACATGGTGAATCATAGGTACAACTTCTTCAGCTATCCTCTTAGTTTGCACATAGTCTTGAAATTGACCTAGGTCTTTATCATTTTTTTCTATTTTCTCATTAGGTACATATCCTATCGCTTCAATAGTATCATCAACATCATGAAAAGTTTGCTCTTCCATTATTCTTGTGATGGGTGTAATATCTTCTAATGTTTGAGTCTCTCCTTTTGTAAAGAAGATGTTCAATGTGCCAACTTCTTCAAGAGCACTAGATCCCATGTGTCTTATGTTTCTTCTTAAAGGAATATTTCTCTTAGGGCAATGAGTTATTAGACTCATGCAAATCTAAGATGACAACAAGTTAAAACCTAGTGAAAATACACTAAAATATGTGATTTTTTCACCAAATCTCAATGCAAAAGAGCATGACAAAGGGTGTTGTGAGAAAAATGATGATGGACAAAAAATTATTAGAAATAACAGCTACCTAATGCTAAAATATATATCACAGCACACTTATAGTGCCACTCAAGATCAAACCCTAGTGAAAATATAGCAAAAATAGGCAATTTTTAACAATTTTTCAATTCCAAGACCTTGAAAAGGGGTGTTGTAAATAATTTAAGGATGTGCAGCAAATAATATTAGTGAGATAAGTCACCTACAAGCATAAAATCTGTTACAACATGCTTAGGGTGCAAACTAGGCCAAATCCTAGGGCAAAAATAGCAAAAATAGGTAAATTTTCATCAGAATTTTAATACAAGAGGCCAATAACAAGGTGTTGTAAAGAATTTTAGGAGGGGCATAAGATAATACCCCTGATATTAACCAATTAGTGCAAAAATATTCTTTACAACATGCCTATAGTGCAAATTTAGAGAGTCGATAAGGCCAAATCTAGTGAAAATGTTTTTCAAGCCCTAGGTTTGAGATCTTGATGTAAAATGTTATATGAATATTTTTCAAGCTGATATATGATGAAAATTACATGCTCTCAGATTTGAAAATGATTTCCATTCTCTAATATGCAAAATGCAAGTGCAAATCTAATGAAAATGCTAGTTTTTGTTGAATTTTTCTATGCAAAAATATAAATTTTTGAAATCTAAATACAAATTTGTTCTAAAATGCAAGACTATAGACAAATAAAAATTTGAATGAGCCTCTAAAATCAGTAGAAAAATCTGAAACAAGATTTTACCAACAAACCCTAGATTTTGGAATTACTAGGTTATATGCAAAATTCACAATTTTCAACAAAACCCTAGCAATTTTATGATGAAAATGCAATGTAAGCTATTGATTTTTTGTAATTTTCTATAATTTAAATCAGATCTAATGCAAAAATCATAAATTTGATGAAGTTCAAATTAATTTATGCAACTAGCAAAACCCTAGCATGCAATTTTTTTCAATTTTTCCAATTTTTTAATTTTTTTGTAAATTTTTCAATGCAATAAGATGAATGACTATATGAATGAATGAAATCACTATAAATTTAAATCAAAACACTCAGCAAGGTGTAAATAAGCCCAATAACATAGGTTTACCAAAATGTAAAGTGTAAAATTTGGATAGTTTGTTTTTGGTAGTTTTGTGTGTATATCCTCCTTTCACCCTTTCATTCAAGGACCTAGGGTCGAGTTACAATGTACTATCCTACCCTAGGTCACTATGAGATGTAGGGAAACTTGGATTTTTATGATTTGATTGCCAATTATCTTCTCTTATGCTCAGTTATACCTTAAAACCCTAATTATGTAAATACAACAGCAAACAGACAAATAACAGAAAATGCTCCTATAGAAAGATATAAAATGACAAATAATTGTGCACCTATTTTCAAGGTTCCAAAGCAGAATAGTTGGGAACTAAAGATCGGGCACCCAAGTCCAATGCCCTACTTTTTTTCAGGATCTACAAAAAAGATCTGCAACTTGTTCCTGTTGTACCAAAGGTTTTCCCGTCACAGAACTTTGAGGACTAATGAGCGGGTGCTCTAGTCCAAGGAGTTGTTTTCTTCTCTAATATGTGAATCTGACACTCTAAGATACCATCCTGCAACTTCACTTTTCATGTACCTTCAACCTATAACCTGCAATCATGAAAACTTTGGGAGGGGGTTTTGGTGTTTAGAGGCTTGCCTCAGTCAAGCCCTGGAGAGACATTCAAGTCTTCCAAACACTATTGTTAGATAGAGAGTACGTGCTCTTGTGAGGCAGAGGAAAAAACTAAATGATAAATGCTCAAAAACACATATGATGTCACCTTGTAGTGAAGATCTCATGAGAGGAAGAAGCTCTTCATGCCATGAGGAGATGGATGCTCAAATCTGTAAATACAAACACATAGACAACACAAATCTGCTCTTGCAACACAATGAAAGCCTTGAATCACCTTTAGAACACAATAGCTTGCTAGTAATCATCTAGTTTACAAATGAATGCCTAAACATGCCTTTATATGCAACTACAAAGACTCCCACCAAGAATTTCATAATTCAAACTTACCGTGTCGGCATAGGACCCAAATAACGGTCACAAGCCGACATTCAAAATTTGGGACTGACCCAAAATAGGGCAGGACTAGGGCACGGGTGCCCAAGTCCTCCCCCCTTATTTTGGGTAGGGTTAGGTTCAAGGGGCCCCCCTAGGTCCCATTTGACATGATACCCAGGGTTCATTCCATCGGGATGTTGAAATATGATGTAAGATGTCCTAAATCCAGATAAAATACCTGGGAGCTAAACCTTATGAGGGAAAAGCCCCCAATGGGACATTTTCTGACATTACACATGTTAGACCCTACTACAAGCATATCACCAACATATAAACATAAAATTGTTGGTAAGTATGAGGTGAGCCAGTGTTGTCATTGATGTCAACATACTCATACTGCACTGACAAGAAGGATTTGATGAGCTTTGTGCTGAGGATATTGAGAAAATTAGCCTCAGTCAGGAACAGTGAAGAACAGTGATAAGAAGAAGGTAAATATACTGTATAGGATGAGAACCGGAGGATGCGGATTAAAGGGTTAGTAGATATGAGTCTTGAGATGCTACAGTTAAGATTTCAGAGGTCCGCATGAAGATCTGAAGGAGTTATGGCTGCCGGTATAGAACCGGGTCCGGCAAGTATCCGGAGGTGACAGAGGATCACAAAAAGGTCCGGTGAGGTCCGGAATTGTATTATCATAATCTGCGGATTGGAAGGAGTGTTTGAGATGTCCTTGTGATGTGTCATCCTGATTTGTGTGTGATTTGGAGGTCCGGAAGTACCTCTTGCATTATGACAGTGGCGACAGACTGTGTTCTTGAAGTTCCGGATGAGGAAGACAAGAGATCCCAGTAAGCAGAGGAAGTGCGGATGTATCCGGACATTCAGACAGGCTTGTGAAGGTTCTTGGATCATGTTTAGGTTGTGTTGTTGGTCCGCATTGATGGTAGAGCCCGGAATTGAAGTTATTCTTCCGGATGAAGTTATTGCTCTGTTTAGCCGACCGGATGAGTTGTTCATCCTGCGAATGTTCTTGTGATGGCCGACCGGATGTGTTATTCATCTTGCGGATACTCCTATGGTTGTTTGCCGACTTAGATGCTTGTTCCTAAGTCGATGTCTTGTATAAATAATGATTTGTGAATTCATTTCAGTGTGTGTGGTATGTGGATGAGTATGATATAGCGAAGAAAGGTGCGAAAGGCAGAGCAGAGATTGCTGGGCTTAATTGGAACTGATCCGGACATGGTAGAGATGTCATTCTCCAGTTCACGACTGTGATTTTTATCACTTTGTAGACAGTGTGTCTCCTTGTAGGCAGTGGGCCTCTTTGTGAGCAGTGTGCTCGGGCAGTGAGCCCTTATTGGCATGTGCCATTCATTTTTCCTTATTCTTCTAACAGAGAATAATTCTTGGGTTAATCACCCCGTGGTTTTTCCCTTAACCGGGTTTTCCACGTCAAAATCTTGGTGCTCAATGTGTTGATGCTTATCTGCTCTTGTGTTTATGTATTGTGCTTCCATGAATGATTATTTGATATGCTGCTAACTAACAACAGAGAATTAAGTGTTTGAATTAGAAGAAGTTCTATACAACTGATTCACCCCCCCCCTCTCAGTTGTATGTCCTAGATCCAACAAAAATAATGTAGCTGTCATTATCCAACCTCTTAAAATAAACACAATGGTCAAAATTACACTGGTTGTAGCCTTGCTTAGCCATAAAACTATCAAATTTTAAATACCATTGCCGAGGTGCTTGTTTCAAGCCATATAAACTCTTCTTCAATCTGGACACCAATTTCTCCTTACCTTTGACCTCAAATCATTGTGGTTGTTCCATATATCTCCTCCTCCAAATCACCATGGAAAAAGGTAGTTTTCACATCTAGTTGTTCCAAATGCAAATCTTTAGCAGCCACAATACTTAAAACAGTACGAATAGAAGTCATCTTAACAACCGGAGAAAAAATCTCATCAAAATCAATACCTTGTTTCTGTGCAAATCCTTTTACAACTAACATGGCTTTAAATCTTTTCTTACCCCCATCTTCCTCTTTTAGCCTATAAACCCATTTGTTTGGTAAAGCCTTTTTACCTACATGCAACTTACATAATTCCCAAGGCTAATTTTTCAGAAAGGAATCCATTTCTTCTTTCATTACAAGCTCCCATTGAACCTTTGTATCCACCTACATAGCTTCATCATACCCTTCCGGTTCACCAGCATCTATTAACAAAATAGAATACAAAGAGGGAGAAAACCTTTCAGGAGGTCTACTTAGCCTTGTTGACTATCTAACATTCGCTGGAGTATGTGGTATTTCTTGTTGTTGTTGTAGAGCATGAGGAACCACTGGAACATGGTTATCTGGGGTATCATCTAGCACCACATAATCATTTTCTTTCTTCTCATGCTGCTGTAACTGATCTTTGTACAACACCTTCTCATTGAATACAACATCCCTACTTCTCACAATTTTTAGATTTTCAACATCCCAAAGCCTATAACCAAATTCATCAATGTCATATCCAACAAAGATACACTTTTTTGATTTTGCATCCAGCTTGGTTCTATTTTTCAAAATCTACATGTGCAAATGCTTCACATCCGAAGGTTTTGAGAAAGGAATAACTCGCCTTCTTACCTGTCCATGCTTCCTCTAGAATACCATGGCCCAAAGGAACTGAAGGACATCTATTAATTAAATATACAGCAATATTGATAGCCTCTACCCACATGTTTAAAGGCATCCTAGCATGCAATTTCATGCTCCATTATTGTCATATTCATGCGCTCATCCACTCCATTTTTCTGTGGAGTCCCTAGAGTCATTTTCTACCTTCAAATTCTATTAAAGGAACAATAATCCTCAAAATCTTTGCTGCAATACTCACCACCATTATCAGATCTGAGACATTTTAATCTTTTACCTGTCTCATTCTCAACCAAGCTTCTCCTTTTCTTAAATGTTTCAAATACACTAGATTTTTTCGTAAGGAAATAAATCCAAACCTTCCTAGTTGCATCATCACACAAGCTACAACTTTTCATCTTTTTTTGCTTCCCATCCTTGAGAAAACTAACTCTCTTTTGTTTTCCATACACACAACTTTCAAAGAAATATATATTAATACATTTTAGACCTGGTAAAACTTTCTTAGAATGAAGTACATTCATACATTTTTCACTCATATGCCCAAGTTTGTTATGCCATAGTGTTGTCTCAAAACCTGCAGCAACTGTTTGAGTCTCTTCCTGCGAACCCGCAACAACTGTTCCTGAACCTGTTTGTTTTTTCTCTGTAATAACTAAAGTAGAAGGAACAGTATGAAATGTACAAAGATATGAGGTGCCTACTTTCAGACCTTTTTCTATTATTAAGGCACCTTTTGAAACCTTCCAATTTTTATCATTAAAAGTAACTGTACAACCTTCATCACCTAACTGCCCTGTTGAAATTAAATTCTGACTTAGCCTTAGAACGTGCCTTACCTCTTGTAGTGGCCAATGATTCCCATTATGCAACTTAATCTTAATTCTTCCCTTTCCAACAATCTGACAAGGTTCGTTATCTCCCAAATAAACCAACCTAAAATCCCCTTGGACATAATCAAGAAAATAACTTCTATGGGGCGTAGCATGAAATGAGGCCCCTGAATCTAAAACCCATGAATCATTAGCATAATATAGGGAAAGAATCAAAGCATCATCTTTAGATTTATTACTTAACACATTTGCCTCTTTATTGCCTTCTTGTTTGTCTCCTTCCTTATTCTTCTGAGACCAGCAATCTTTCTTTAGATGACCTAGTTTCTCACAGTACCAGCAATCCTTCTGTCCTCTGGATTGGGACCTCTTGTCCTTTGATTTTCCTTGTGACTTCCTATGACCTCCAGAACCTTTTCCTCTCTCCTTCGATCTTCCCCTGCTTTCTACATTCAAAAAACTACCTGATGTGGACCCTCCTAAGCTTCCCTATCATATTTCCTCGCTAAGGATAACACCAACAACATCATCAAATTTTAAAGTATTTGAACCAGAGACAGAGTTACTTACAGCCATTACCAAGCTATTCCAGCTTTCTAGAAAAGAACATAAAACCAAGAGAGCCCTCACCTCTTCAGCAAATTTTACTTTTACAAAAGTTAATTGATCGGTAATCGTATTAAATTTATTTAAATGATCTATCACAGATCCACCTTTAATCATTTTCAGATTAAACAAACGCTTCATGAGAAATACCTTATTTGAAGCTAAGGGTTTTTCATACAATTTAGCCAAAGCTTTCATCAGTTCATTTGTTGTCTTTGCTTCTATTATATTGAATGTCATGGATGGTGCCAGGCATAACCGAATGGTTCCCAGTGCCTTTCTGTCTAGAAGTTCGCTATCCTCATCAGTCATTGTTGCTGATTTCTTGGCTATTCCTTCCAACAGCCTCCATAGATCCTTCTGATAGAGATAATCCTCCATTTGCATCTTCCATAACTAATAGTTATGCCCATTGAATTTATCTACCTTCAATTTAACCTCATCCGCCATTACTCCCACTTAACCGTGAGACTCCCACTCAACCGTGAGACCTTCCTACAAACGATAATCGAACACAACCTGGCTCTGATACCACTTGTTAGGAATTGCATGTAGAAGATATTAATTAAATGCAAATAAGGATTAAACAGAGGAATGAAAAATACACAGAATTAATAATAGCGAGAGATAATTTTTAACGTGTTTCACCTAAACTTAGGCTACATCCACCAACAGAGATTCTAATATTATTATCCAGTAAATCAAACTGATTACAACCAACAATCCTTGCAACTCAATACCGCTGCAAATGCTACAATACAATATCAACAAAAACCCTAACCCTTAGCCATTTTTATCAAGACTTATGTCAATTACAAAATAGGGTTTTTTTTATGTCGGCTAATAGAAAAATAACTCCTGACACCTTTATAAAATAATAAAAGTTGTTTGAGGTTTCGGAGGCGCTACCCCTCGACCCCACCCTATATTGCGATGGGGAGCGCGCCAGGGGCACTGCCCCTTGACCCCATCTTGGGGGTGCTACCCCCAAACCCTTGTTAAATAATTTGGGGGGAAACTGCGCCGATAAAAGTGGGGAAAATTTAACCTCCGAGTCTGATTAGGCTCCATATAACAACAAGAGCATCCAATGGTGTTAGGGCAACCTTGCATCACCTAAAAAAAGTTGATGATTCAAAATCATTGATGTTTTCATTTCTTTTAAAAATTGGTATTTCTGGTTCCATAATCGCTTGAATAATGATGTAGAACTTTCAATTTTTCCAAATTGCTATTTTAGGAAAGTTTGCATTTGGGCATGGATTGAAGCAAAAATTTACAGGAAGCTTTGTAAATGAAAAATAAGACCTTTGGCAAAGGAATCACGCAAAGATCATTTGTGAGCTGAAAGATATTAAAGTTTATGTTTCCCAAAAAATGCATGAAAAATATTCAAATTCAGGTTTGAGGCACTAAATGGCCCCGTACGAGCCTGAAAATGGGTAGAACCAGAAAAGCTAGTTCTTAGTGCATAGAGCACTCTGCGATCTTTTTGATGCTTCAAACAGTTTGTCAATTAGATACCTGAATTAAAAGTTATGGCTCTTAGAAGTTGACCTATTTTGGAGGGAGATGCAAAATTTGAAATTTGGCTAGAAGCTGCCAAAAAGGCTATTAATAACCATTTTTGGGAACCCTTGGCAGTAGTAGAGATAAGGGGGAAAGTGTAGAGTCAAGAAAAGGTGGGAAAATAGAAACCCTAGATTAACCTGAAGAGTGGGTAACACCAGATTCGAATCAGAGAAGGAGACGAATGGAAGACAGCCTTCAAGATAAAGGAAGGTTTGTATGATTGGTTAGTTGTGCCATTTGGGCTAATCAATGTATCAAGCACATTCATGCGGATCATGAATGAGGTATTGAAAGAATTTTTGGGAAGTTTTGTTATTGTTTATTTAGATGACATTTTGATTTTCAGTAAGACTTGAGATGAGTATCTGATGCATATCAGAAGAGTTTTAGAGAAGCTGAGGGAGGAGAAGTTACTGATTAATTTGAAGAAATATAGTTTTGCAAAGGAGTTAGTATACCTAGGATTTGTTGTCTCAAAGGAAGGTCTTAAGATGGACCCAGAAAAAGTAAGGGCTATCATTGAATGTCCTATGCCAAGGAGTGCTACAAAGGTATGATCTTTTCATGGTTTAGCAAGTTTTTATAGAAAGTTTATCAGAAATTTTAGTAGCATTTGTGCACCCCTAACTGAGATAATGAGAGGGGATAGAAAAGAGTTTAGATGGACTACAAGAGTAGCCAACAGCTTTGATACATTGAAACAGAAAGTCACAGAGCAACCTATTTTGGCACTTCCAGATTTTAATAAGGTATTTCAGGTAGATTGTGATGATAGTGGTAGTGCTATAGAAGTTGTTTTGAGCAAAGAAGGTAAGCCCATTGCCTATTTCAGTGAGAAGCTTAATGATGCCAAGAAAAAGTATTGTGTTTATGATCTAGAGTTTTATGCAATAGTTCAGGCTTTGAAGAAATGGAGACATTATTTTTTGCCAAAAGAGTTTGTTTTATATACTGATCATTAGGCTTTGCAATATCTTAATAGTCAAGGAAAGTTAAATCAAAGGCACTAAAAATGGGTTGAGTTTTTGTAGAGTTATACTTTTGTTTTGAAGCACAAGAGTGGGAAGTCCAATAGAGTTGCAGATGCCTTTAGTAGAAGGCAAAATTTGTTGACAAAAATGAAGATAGAGGTTGTTGGGTTCGATGAGCTCAAAATTTTGTATCTTGAAGATCTAGATTTTGCAGAGGCTTGGAAAGCTTGTTCGGAACCTATTACTTTGGACAGGACAAAATGGTTGGATTTCATAATCTAATATGGCATGTTGTTTAGAGGAAGCCAATTGTGCATTCTGAGGAGTTCCATGAGAGACAGCCTGATTAAGGAGAAGCATAGTGGGGGATTAGCTGGACACTTTGGTTGAGATAAGACCATTGCTATTGTTGGTGAGAATTATTGTTGGTCACAATTGCAATAGGATGTGAGGAAATTTGTGTAGAGTTGCATAGTGTGTCAGATGGAAAAAGGAACAAGTCAGAATAAAGGGTTATATCAGCTATTACCTATACCAGAGAGGCCATGGGATGATATTTGTATGGATTTTGTTCTTGGTTTACCAAGGACACAGAGGGGACATGATTCCTTTTTTGTAGTGGTGGATAGATTCTTGAAGATGGCACATTTTATTCCTTGTAAGAAGACCAATGATGATGTTCATATTGCTGAGTTATTTTTCAGAGAGGTGGTGAGACTACATGGTCTACCTTAGAGCATAGTTTTAGATCAAGATACTAAGTTTGTTGGATATTTCTAGAGGACATTGTAGAAGACGTTGAAGAAAGATTTGAAGTTCAGTTCTGCACACCATCCATAGACTGATGGACGGACAGAAGTGGTGAATAGGAGTTTGTGTAACCTACTAAAATGCTTAGTAGGAGATAAGCACAAGGGATGGGATTTGATTTTACCACAGGAAAAATTTGCTTACAACAATTTTGTCAATAGGAGCACAGGTAAATCACCATTCTAGATTGTTTATGGGAGTAGTCCAAGAAATGCTTCAGAGTTAAGGAAGATGGACAAGGAAGAAAAGATAAGTGTCGATGCTGAAGGCTTTGCAGAACACATGAAGAATTTGCATGAAGAGGTGAGAAAGCACATTGATAAGATGAATATTTAGTACAAGGCTAAGGCAGATCAGAAGAGGACATATAAGGAATTTCAGGTAGGAGATGAAGTCATGGTTCACTTGAGAAAAGAAAAGTTTCCAGTTGGAACATATAATAAGTTGAAAATGAAGAAATTTGGACCATGCAAAATCTTAAAAAAGCATTGCTCAGGAAATGCATATGAGGTAGAGTTGTCTAGTGGGATCAACATTTCCCCTGTGTTCAACATTGCTGATTTAACAAAATATCATGAAGGTGGGAAAGACGATGGACCAACAGAAGAATAGTGGAGTATTCCGGCATCTACTTTAAAGGAGGAGATAGAAGAGATCTTGGATAGTCATGTGGGAAGAAATACTTAGAATAGGAAATATGAAGAATATCTGGTGAAGTGGAAAGGAAGGCATGTTGAAGATTCTTCCTGGTTATCTAAGGCAGAAGTTGACTGTTTGGGATTTTCCTCAAACACCTGAGATGTGACAAGGTCACTTCTCAAAATTACCCTAGGTGTCTGATGCAGGAGCATCCAGTGGTGTAAGGGCAATCTTGCATCACCCAAAAAAAGATGATGATTCAAAATCTTTGATGTTGTTTTCATTTCTTTTCAAAATTAGTATTTCTAGTTCCATAATCACTTGAATAATGATGTAGAACTTTTAGTTTTTTCAAACTACTAAAAATAGCAAACTACTATTTTTGGAAAGTTTGCATTTGGGCACAGATTGAAGCAAAATTTATAGGAAGTTTCATAAATGAAAAAATAAGACATTTGGCGAAAGAATCACACAAAGATCATTTGTGAGTTGAAAGATATTAAAGTTTTTGTTTCCCAAAAAATGCATGAAAATTATTCAAATTCAGGTTTGAGGCACTAAACGGCCTCATATGGGCCCAAAAATGGGTGGAATTAGCTAATATGGTTCTTAGCATGTAGAGCACTCTGCGATCTTTTCAACACTTTAAGTGGTTCGTCAATCAGACACACAAGTCAAAAGTTATGGCTCCCAAAAGTCAACCTATTTTTGGAGAGAGATGCAAAATTCAAAATTTGGCTGGAGATTGCCAAAAGGGCTATTAATAACTATTTTTGGGAACCCTTAGTAGTAGTAGAGATAAGGGGGAAAGTGTAGAGTCAAGAAAAGGTAGGAAAATAGAAACCCTAGCTAATTTGGGGTTACATAAGGTAGAAGGTTTCAGAGCCTAGTGATAGGTAGCTGTAATGTGTTGCAGCCTTTGGAGGATTGATTCCTCTAATTATATTTGAGTTTCTGTAATGTAATGAGTTGTCCAAATCAATAAAAGAATATTCTATTTTCTATGTGAAATTTCTATTGTTGTGTGTTTTGCGATTTACCCCCTTCATCATTATCACCATGCACCTTAGTCTTCTTTTTGGTCTTCTAATAGTCACCCTCTTGCTGATGTTTGCATTTGTGAATCTCAAAAAAAGTCACACCACCAAACACAGCATTCCTCATAATTTCATCAGTGAGAATGACAAGTGCATTCAGCCCCTTTTCCATTTTCATCATTCTATAATGATACTTTTGCATAGCATCCTTCATGATAGTGCATTTTTTATGTCAACTATTACAGCTATTATTCTTGTCTTGAGTCTCTTCGAGCTTGGCAATCTTGTCTTGGAGGTCCTTAATGTCATGAGCACAAATAGAAAAAGTGTCAACCTTACCATCCTCTTTCCCAACAGCATAATCAAAGCTATCAATGTCAGGGGAAACTTCCTCATGATCCTCCCCATCAAGGGAGAGAGATAGAGTGTCTTCAACCTCCTAAAGAGGAGGCCGGTGCTCAATCTCCTCCTCCTCTCTAACCTCTTCAACAACAAACTCATTATCATCCCCCTTCTCTTCCTTAATAATCCCATCCTCGTCCCTATCAACAAAAACCTCCTCCTCAACCCATGTTTCTTCTTCAGCAACCTCTTCCTCAACCATATTATCTCTAGCTAACACTTCCTCAACCTTCTCCTCTTCCTCAACAATAACATTACCATCCCTCACAATCTCCTCAGTGAAAAAGTATGAAGGAATGTCATGGAAAACCACCTTAGAGGTCTTCACCCCCTTCCTTGGCTTATTCTTAATACCAGCTACCCTAGCAAGGAAAGTAGACCTCCTACCAGCAGTGGCAATATGAACATAAACATCATCCAAGTTACCTTTAGTTGTGAAAGTAACAAAAGAGGAATGGAGATTAAGTTTAGCAACAACTAATTTAACCTGAATGCTCTTTTTACTAGTTTTGGTAGGAGAACCAACCCCAGATTTGTTATCCTTTAGTGAAAGAAAAATACTTTCAAGGGATTCCATAGGGTTCTTTGAGGTTTTCTTACTTTTGGTAACTAACTCAGGGGTAGTAGACATAGGTTCTTTCTCCTTCCAACCATTCTCCCTCCCTCTCTTATCAATAGGTTTAGTAGAAGGGGAAGGGACATTAGTCATAGTATCTCTGTGAGCATTATTATGAGTTAAATCCCCCTCAAAGGAAATTATTTTCTTGCTAGTGCCCGAGGAACCCATCTTGCCAAGAGAAACAGAGAGTTTACTATTGGGACCCACAACAGGAAGAGTAGTTTTACTATTGATTATAGGCTTCTTATTAGCAGAAGAGGGGCCAACTTTAGGAGTAACCAAAGGGGTTTGAAGAAGACTATACTGATACAAAGCATGGATTAAACCCTAATGAAGGGGAGGATTAGCACCATCCTTAATGAAATTCTCCAGGAAGGACGAAAAAAGAAGGGGGAGCTGATCAAACTACCATGTTTAAAGTGATCTAAAAGAGGAAAATGATACCCATGCACAATTACATACCTCCCTTCAAGAGTGAAATATTTGATTAAATGATAACTCACTAAAGGCCATGGAGTTGGGAGATCCATGTGGTCATAACCATTTTGATGTCTAAATAAAGATTCCCCTTCAAAAAAAACATTAACTTCTTGTAGTCACCTTTCCCAAGCTTGTGAATTTTCCTTCCTTTGTAACTCAACAACCATGTAGTAGTTGCAATTAACTCCTCTGTAATAGTGAATTTCACCCCTCCCACAACTGCTTCCCTGTTATTCTAGGAGTTGACAAATTGGGTTAGAGGGTTTCATCATGCCCTCTAAGCACCTAGAAATAGGAAGACATGCCCCCTTTTCAAATATTTCCCAAATCTCCATATTCTTCTTCAGAGAGGTGAAAGAAATGGGCTCAACATGGAGACGTTGGCCACCCATATCAGTCATAGCATAGATGGTGGTAAAAATGTAGAATGAGATGAGTGAAACCCCAATTGAAAAGCTTCAACATATCATTATGAGAGGTAATAATGATAGGGATGTGTCTCCAATCACCCATATTACTATCATTATAATGCCACAGATAAACCAACATGGAAACTTGAGAAATATGCAGAACATTATGAGGGAAAACATCATTTTTCATCACCAACTTAAGCCCACTTGCAAAGGGCTGTGTAGAGGCAATATTTAAATCCTTAAAAGGATAGAAAAGTACTACTTCAAGCATGGACATTTCCTTATTATGATTACTTACCTCGAATAATTTCTTCATTAATACAACTTCATACTTCATTAGGAAGATCTTGGATATTAGACTAGCACTGCCAATCATCATATTGCATACCTAAGTTAGAAATTTTATCCACCACCATATTTCCCTCCCGATATGTGTGATGGATATTTAAATTATGAAAGTTTCTAAGAGAGGTTTTAATGTCTTCAATAAAAATTTTAGCTTCCATGGGGGGTTAGATTTATTTTGAGCAAGATTAAGGATAACTTTGGAGTCCCCTTCAATTTCAACATGTTGAAAGCCATGGAATAGAATTCTTTTGATAGCCCACCACATAGTGCAATTCTCAGCTTCATTGTTGGTTTTGAAACCAATTCCCCTGTTAGATGGAAAAGGGAGACTTAGCCTAAAAGGTTAAACTAGATCAAGCCCTCTTCTATCAACATTGGAACACAAGCCAAGTTTGGCTTCTACCTTTGAAGGAGATACAAACTACAGGGGCTTTTTCCCTTTGTTGTATAAAGGAGTGTCAACCAAATTCAACCAACCAAACTAGGGAAAAACATGAAACCCTAATTGATCAAGATCTATGAATAGCAGACGAACAAAAATAGAAATAGGAAATTGAATACCACATCAAAGATCAGGGAACATAGAAGAACCAAGATCTGAGTTTGGGAGTAGAGAGATACCAGGGCGATGGGTGCCCTAGACCTAAATTAGGGTTTTGTAGGATCTCTAGATTTAGGTGCCTTCGCCTATCTATCTTCATGTCTCCTGTCACTTGTTATCTTCATATTCCTCTGGATGCAACCTACACACAAACAAGAAGGGAAGAGGGTTGGTGATATTTAGGAGTTTGCCTAAGTCAAGCCAATGAATGGTGTTTCCACAGGTCTCCACAATAGCAATTATGAGAGATCAAAGAGTGCATGCCCTAGGAGGGCAGAGGCAAATATGAAGTAGAATGGAATGTTGTGATAAAGCATGAAGGAAAGAAGTCACCATGAGCATGGAAACCCTAGCTTGATTGATGTGGCATCACAAATTGACTCAAGAAGTTGATGTAGCCTCAAAGAAGTAGAGAGATCTTTACAAGACCTACAAGAAGTTAGTACAATAGAAATAATCGACCATAGAGAGCTTTAGAGAAGAATAGAGAGCATGAGAGAGAGAGAGTGTGTGTGTGTGTGTGTGTGCAAGTGTGCCTAGATTGCTCAGATGTTCAAATGAATAAACTAACTTTCGCTCACCAATAATGAATAAAACCAAATGGGACCGACATGTATAAGCCAATGTTCTAAGCCGACACCACAAAAATAGGGTCAAGGCTAACATCTGGGACCAAGGTGCTAGGTGCCCTGGTCCTTTAGCCCCAAAAACTCTGGGGAGAGTCAATCAAAGTGGGTTTAGACCTATCCTAAGTTTATTTTGTAGGGTTTATTTATCAGGATCGAGAATTTATTGTTTTAGGTCCACCTGGGTGCTAAACTAGGTGTAAAATGGCAAGGGTACACATTTTACTCCATAACATTTAGCCTCCACTTTAGTGTGGGTGTGATCTTATGCTCATACTTGCACTAAAGTACATAGAAGACATATTTCAATTACCATGAACATAGAAGCCATAGAATGTCACCAAAATTGAGGAGTGATCAAGCCCCCAAGTTTAGGATTCTAGGAGTCTATCGTGAGTTGCATACACATAAGATACAAGGCATAATTTCTACATACATTAATCATTTAGAAAACATGAGACAAGACAAGACATACACAAGGCATACACTTGAGCAATCCAACATATACACGCAATACAAAAAGCATGGATGTCATACACAAGGTATACATGCCATACACAAAGTATACATAGAATACACATGACACACACATGGAATACATGAAAAGCACTCAAGAGGCATGAAGAATACATAGATTACAAGAATATACGAAGAGAATACATGTATCATACAACAATCACAAGAAGCATATAACATAAGACCCTGAGTCAACATGACAAAGGAGACAATCTAAAGGTTGTCTCAATCACCATGCATCATTCCCCAAGATGTAATAAGAAGAATGCTAAGAATGGGTTAGTTAGAAATAAAAAGAAAAAGAGGATACAAACACATCATACACATAATCTACATCAAGAAAAGTGTTTCCACTCAAGGCAATACTCAAGTTGGTTATTCCAACCCTTCTCCCAATCATACAAGGAGATTCAATTTAGGAGAACAAGATAGACTAAAGATCTTGCTTCCAAGCTTGCCACAATCCTTTCCAAGAGAGTGTAGTAACAAAGATAATCAACAAATGTTTTGATAGAAATATGAGGGTAAGGTTCATAGCACGATATATGCCCCCATCTTAAAGTGATTTCCAACTCCATTAGGGAGCAATTTCCTTTAAGGTAGAATAAGGAAGAAATATAGAATAGGCACGAGATCTTTCTAAAAGCACATGCCCAAATGACATGTGTTCTTAAAAGCTACATCACCACAAGGGGTTTCCCCCAAGATGAGAAAACCAAGGTAATGCTTATAGGCATGATACACAATGGCTTGTGTAGTCATGGTATGATGCCAAGCATTACAACAAGGTGCCACATAAATATGAGGATGATGGAAGAAAGATCACTTAAAAGTAGAGTACACATAAATTGAATCAACATATAAGGATGCTAAATCATCCAAAAGAAAAATGAGAAAATTGAAAATTATGACATATAGAAGAATGAAGATACATATAGAGGAATGACACAACACGTTCTTTCTCCTTGTACCTTTGTCCTAACAAGGGTGCCAAGGGAGAACTACCAATTTCAACAAAACATCACAATACAGGGATAGTAATACGTACAAGCATAACACAAATGAGGAGGGACCACACTTGTGAGTCGGCCTATAACAAATTGTCCTCCCCCAACTTGCTTATTATAAAATGGATGTAGGACAAGGTGCTATAGGGACTACATCAAGCGTGGTGAAAAGTGTCAAATCCATACCATGTTCAAAGTTGTTGAATTTTGTCACTCAAGGCCTAACATTCCTTAGTGGAATGGCCAAGCGCTTGATGATATGCACAGTAATGAGGTGTTGAATGATTATTTTGTTGAGTATTTTTGTGTTTTGGAGGAGGAAGAGTGATTAAGCAGTCTTTGAGTAGACTCAGCAACATACACTCTTGTTGAGATAGAAGAGAAGATATAGGTGGAGTAGGAAGAAATCATTTTTGTTGTGAACATGGTGAAGAGAACATAGGAAAAGGTTGGAAACCTAAACCTACTTTAGACAAGTGCGGTGTTGGTTCCATGGGTTCCTTAACTCCTTGTTCTTTGCATCCTAACCCATTTCCATTATATCCAAGTTTAGAAAGGATTTTGAATCCACGCCCATAACACGTCTCCAAATCCAAAGGAAGAGGAGAGACTACATTATTATCTTTGTTGAAATGAGAAGTGTCATCATGTGTTGAAGAAGTAGAAGGATCATTCTTTTTATCATGGTGAGGAGGGTCAACCTTTGTTTCAACAAGCCCATGGGGGTTGAAATCTAAAGAGACCTCATCATTACCAAGACATGCACTAGAAGAAGATGATCCATTAGATTGAGATGATATTTTACACCTTTACCACATGGCCACCATTTCTATAGAAGAAAGCAAATCATCATTAGTGGTAAGATCAATATCAAAAGTTTCATCGTCATTACTTTTGAGTTTAAGTTTTTATGAGCAGAAGGTTGTGTTGAAGAAATTGCATTTGCCTTCAAGGTTTTTGGGTGTGAGGGTGAGATTTATATTCACCCATAAAGGTGGGTGTGAAATTTAATAAACCCTAATCATCACTACAAAATACATTAAGGGCCGACACTATCCTGACCATTACCATTATTAGCAGTAGAGGGTAGTGGTTTGGTTTTTTTAAAGAAGGGATCAAATTATTTAGAGGAATTTGATGTCTCACTTCCATTTGTAAGCAACTTTCTAGAACCAAATTAGCTTCAATTGTATGGAGCTTGTTTTCAAAAGTGAACTATATTGAACGATGAAGGATAGACGGGACTACCCTCATGGCATGAATCTAGGGTCTACCAAGAAGAAGATTGTATGTAAGATAATTAGGCATGACATGGATAAGCATAGGCAATGTCAGAGGTCCAGCCTTAACATTTAAGGTGATTGTACCTAGGGATTGTCTACCAACATTATCAAAGCCATGAATTTTGATTTTATATGGTTTGATAAGAGACATATCAACATTGATTTTATGTAACAAGTCTATGCCACAAACATTAAGACCTGATCCACTTTCAATCATAGTCTGTCGTATCCTCATTTTATTAATAATGACAAATATATTGCACTTCTATGGAGGTAATTCATGTTGTTGAAACAAGATATCATATGTTGTCACATGCATGTACAACTAAATAGAGATGCTGCATCATTCGATCTAATAGAAGTTAGAACAACTACCTTTTGTAGAGCCTCTTGGATCATTCCATGGTATATAGGTGATGTTTGTATTAAATCCCATAGAGATATCTTAGCTAGAGTAGTGTGGAGCTGCTCGACAAGATCTTATTCTCTACCAACATGTTGTGGAAGATGAGGAGGTGGTGGAAGAAAAGGTTGAGAACCTGTGGAAAAGAAGTTTGCACACTCGGTGCTTGCTTACTTTGCTTGTTATTATAGGTGTTGTGTGTCTGAACAACTGCATGATAATGAGGTTGTTGCAATATATTTTGAACACATTAAGTCCTTTGATTAATTTACTTTGTGAAGTTGAAGATGTAACTAGGAGGTCGAGATGGTTTACGAACACCTTAAACTATAACCATAGGTTTAGATAAAGGAGGTGGATTAGGTGCCTCATGGATAATGATCTTAGGAATATTTTGAACATTAATGCACTTATTCACTATCCCCTTAGTGGGTGGAATAAGTCTATTAATGATGATGGAATTGACATTGTTATCTTTTTGAGAAATACAATATTTAGGATGATGAGATGAATGCCTAGTATCTACCCATGGGGGGTCCATTATGAGAGAAGGGTCTTCATCCACTAATACTTCATCTATTAAAGGGAGAGCATTAGAATGAAGAAAGGGTAGAGTGATGTTGATGCAGGAGCATCTGGAACCATTCAGAACAATTGAGACAGTTGACAGTGAAGTTGCAGAGTACCGAGAGGGCAACCTTGGAGAATACCACATTTTACCGCATTTGCATATCAAAGGTTGCGAAGTTGGAATTAGAATCTAGACATATTCATTTACAACATGTCCAAAATTCAGATCATTTGGGCTCGATTCTGAAGAGATATCACTATTAGAAGATTACTTGTTTTACCTATTTTCACAGAGCAAAGCCGATAGTGTTCAATGGAGTCTAATTGGCTTACGGAGCAATTCCATGACTTGTGGAGCTAAAAGGAACATTATTCAATGAACTTTAGGGCTTGGCTGACTTTCCCTAAGATCTACACGCAATTTCATCCATTTGTGAAGGAGTTCTAAATGATTAGGTCTAACCTACCCATGTACACATGTTTCATACTAGTCGTTGCAATTAGGCTAACTTGATAAGGATTTAAAGGCTTGCGGAGGATATAAATGAAGGATAAAGATTTGTTACAATACACCAGTGACAAAATGAACAATGATACAAAGACATGAAGCAAATTCACAAGTGTTTTGATCTGAAGAGGAAGCAGAAGTGAAGTAGAGAGTAGAGCAGAGAACTGAGGAAGTTGCAGAGCAGAGGATTGATAATCAAATGAATGAAATTGTGGAAGAATGTTGTTATATGAATCTTTTGTAACCCTGGGCTATAGCCTAGCATCTATAAAATTCTAAATGGCAAATCTAATGTGTTTTGAAAGCATAATATAAGGAGAATGAGCTTTGAAGGCTAGGTTTTTCCCTGTTAGGGGTTTCCCAGGATAAATTTTGTGTCATGTGCTAATGAATGTTTCTTTCTTTATGTTGTTAGTTGTTTACTTTCGTTGCATCTTTGATTAATCATGTTGTTAATAGTTTAAGGCTACAAGGTTAGACAGTTCCTCACCTGACCCTCCTACCTTGACTGCATCAAGTGGTATTAGAGTTGGTTTCAAATTTGTTGGCCTGGTTGTGAATCTGTTAGAAGGTGGCAAATCTATTGGAAAGAAGTGAAAAACCCTAAAGTATATATAATTTGTCACAAACAAAAGATCAAGGAAAGGAATATTTTGGTAAGCTTTTCCAATTGAACGTGTTTATCTGATTTATTTCAATGGGGAAGATTGGAAAAAAGATGAAGAAAGAAAATGAAACCCTAATGTGTGAAAAGGATATTTTGGAAGAAGAATTATGCGAAATTAAAAGGTGTAATTCAGAGTTGTTAGAAAGGGTGAAAGAACTAAGAGACTATAAATATGATGCCCTTGAAGAAGAACTAAATGATGCAAGAAGAAGGAATGAGGAATTAGAAGTAGAGCTAAAGTTGTTTGAAGATGTTGAAAAGAGATTTACAGACTTAGAAGAAGGATTCAAGTTGTTTGGGAAGGTGGAAAAAAGGAACAAAGATCTAGAAGACAATTTGGCAAAATTGAAGAAGGAAAATAGTTTGCAAAAGAATGAAATATCAGGGTTGAAGGAATAGGTCAATCAGTTAAAGTAGTCACTAGTAGAATGTAGAAAAGAGAATGAAAGTCTGAGATCTAAACCTAAACTTTGTGATGTTTCTTGTGATACTAATGATTTGTGTGATAATGCAGAAGTTTCTGAGATTGAAGATGACAGTGTAATTGAACTTGCAGTTGTTGGTGATGGTATTGGTTTCAAAATCATGCAAAGAATGGGATATGAAGGACAAGGATTGGGAAAGCATCAGCAAGGAATTATAGAACCTATTGAACTAGTAATAAGATAAAGAAGTGAAGGTCTTGGTTATGACAGAGGTAAGGGTGTTGTTGCAAATTCAAACAAAATAAATTAGGGAAGAAGAGGTATGGACGTGGGCATGAAAAGGAATTGTGTTGGGAAATATACCCTTGTAAGTTTTGTGGATTAAGGAATCATTCTGAAAGGATGTGTTGGGATAAAATGAGGAGGAGAAAATCTATGGCAGGTTGTATACAGAAGAATTATGGATGGATTGATGGATAGGAATGGAAACATGTTACTTGTATGTTCAGGGGGAGGTATAGACTGAAGTATTCATGTGTTGGATCAAGATGCAGAGAAAGAAGACCTTATGGGGAGTAGAATAAGGACATCAATTCAAACTACAGAGGCAGAGATGATAGGAGTCACAATTATTATCACAATGAATGATACAGAAGAGATGAAAGAGGACTTGATAGAAGACCATTCAGAAGAACCTATTTTCAAGTTTGGAGGAGAAAAGAATCAAGCAGTGAATGTCACAAAGAACCTATTACCAGAGAGACTAATGATGAGGAAACAATAAATGATACAGAGGTAGCTTATGCAGAAGAAGAAGAGCCTATTGAATTACTAAGTTTGATAGAGGAACTGGAATAAAATGATACAGAGATAATTTATGTAGAGGAGGAAGAAGAACCTATTGAATCATTGAGTTTAATAGAGAAATCGAAAGAAGGTGAAGCATTGATCTTAAGAAGAGTTATGTTATAGACTAAAACATCTGAGAAACTAGAACAAGATAAAGTTTGTATGAAATCATCTGAGAAATGAATATTGTGTGAACAAGTGTGAAGCATAACAGAAAAGAGAAGTTCATGTGGCAAAGAAAAAGGGATTGACAAAATATTCTACCGAAAGAGAAAGTTTATATACCGGAATGAAGTAAATATGGATAAAGAAATAGAGATGAGTAAAAGGAAAGTGTATGCAAAGAGGAAACTATGAGATTTTGATGAGTGCAGAGGAAACTATGACAGGAACCTGGACTTAGACAGCATTGCAGAGAAGAATTCAAGAATGTATCAGGAAGTGACTTTAATGTTCTGAAGGATGCATATGGGTATTTATTGACTATTAATTAATTGAAACAGACATAGAGCTAGAGGCAGCTTGTGGAGAGGACTTATTCAGACCGCCAATCATTGAGGCAGTAGAAGGCTTGTAGGTAGACCGCTAAACCTAGACATGATAAGATGAAGAAATGGAGGTAGCTTGTGAAGAAGACTTGCTCAGACCGCCAACCATGGAGGTAGTGCAAGGCTTGCAAGTAGAATGCCAAACTTAGAAGAACTTGAGGTAGTTTTGTAGGGTAGACTTGAACAGACCGCCAACATTGAGGCAGTTGCAAGTACCTAAAAACAGACCGCCGAACCTATCCTAAGGGATCACATTGAATTTGACATAATATAGACCAAAGTGAAGAGGCTCACTTTTCAATTAACCCCGAGAGTCTGATGCAGGAGCATCTGGAAGCATTCAGAACAATTGAGAGAGTTGACAATGAAGTTGCAGAGTACCGAGAGGCCGACCTTGGAGAATACTGTATTTGCATATCAGAGGCTATGGAGCTAGAATTAGCATCTATACATAGTCATCTACAACATATCCAAAATTCAAATCATTTGGGGTTGATTCCGAAGAGATATCGCTATTAGAAGATTACTTGTTTTACCTATTTTCACATAGCAGAGCCAACAGTGTTCAGTGGAGTCTAATCGGCTTGTGGAGCAATTCCATGACTTGCAAAGCTAAAAGGAACATTATTCAATGAAATTTAGGGCCTAACCAACTTTCCTTGAGATCTGCACACAATTACATTCATTTGTGAAGGAGTTCTAAATTATTAGGTCTAGCCTACCCGTGTACACACGTTTCATACTAGCCATTGCAATTAGGCTGACTTGATAAGGATTTGAAGGCTTGCGGAGGATATAAATGAAGGATAAAGATTTCTTAAAATATACCAATGACAAAATGAATAATGATATGAAGACATGAAGTAAATTCACACGTGTTTTGATCCAAAGAGGAAGCAGACGTGAAGCAGAGAGCATAGCAAAGAATTGAGGAAGTTGCAGAGTAGAGGATTGATAATCAGATGAATGAAATCATGGAAGAATATTGTTATACAAATCTTTTTTAACTCTGGGCTATAGCCTAGCATCTGTAAAAGCCTGAGTGGCAAGTGTAATGTGTTTTCAAAGCATAATATAAGGATAATGAGCTTTGAAGGTTGGGTTTTTCCCTGTTAGGGTTTTCCCAGGATAAATCATGTGTCATGTGCTTATGAATGTTTCTTTCTTTTTGTTGTTAGTTGTTTACTTCCGTTGCATCTTTGATTAATCATACTGTTAATAGTTTAAGGTTGCAAGGTTGGATAGTCCCTCACCAGACCCTCCTACCTTGACTGCATCAGATGTTAAGAAATTTATCAATGATTTTCTCCTCTTGCACCAAAATATCCTCACTGTGAGGGTAAAATGGTGATCAATCAAATGAATAATAGATGACCCAAACATCAACAGAATAGGGAAACAAAGAAGATTCAAGTAAACAAAGCAATGAACAAACACAGCAAACCTCTTCTGTTTCAAAACTTCTGTTGTTCGCCTATCACGAATCGTCCTTTCGCAGATGAGATGAGCCCTCAGAGAGTGCAATCTTTTAAAGCTGTTTGAGGAAGTCGATGGTGAACGGCTATGGTGTGATATGCAATGAAGGTGAGCTCCAATGCAACAATGGTGATCTCAAGCTTGTAGATGACAAGTGGGTGCCAAGGGCGCGCTGGTGATATTTCTGCAGAGTAACAATGTCAAAAGCCTGGATGATTAGAATGGAAGAATGAAGCTTCATTTATAGACTTGGAAGAATGGGAATCAACGGTTGAGAGGAGATATGAAGATCAACGGCTGAGGATGGTTAAGGTTTGTGCAACCAGTAGAAATGTGACAAGTGTCCCAGCTCCATCATGAAAGGGGGGATGTGACAAAACTGATTGGAGAGTTAACTCCATTGACTGGTCTGTTAACAGAATTGACTGATCAGTTAGAAGAGTAAATCGTGGAACTGACTGAATTGATTGAGGATTTGACTCAACTGACAGGTTAGTTAATAGATTTGATTGATTGGTTAACTGACCTCTGATTGGAGAAGAAATAGGCCATGTGGGTGAGGGAAAATAAGGCAATTAAATATTAAATATATTTAATTACATGTGCAACTTGATGATGTGGACAAGGTGAGGTGGAAAAGGTGAGGTGTAATTTTGAATTTAGAACTTTAGGATAGAGGAATTAGGCTTAATTAAATAATTTATGATTATTTAATTGTGAAGGACAAATAGAAGAATTTTAATTAAATAAATAGAATTTATTTAATTATGGGATAGTGAATTGATTAAATAAATTTAGAATATTTATTTAATTAATAGAAGAATGGAATAAATATTTAGAATATTTATTTAGGATGATTTGTGTCATTTTTAGGCGTATACATTTTGCCCCTCTTTGATGCAATGTAGTTTACAGCGTTGCTTCAAAGAATAAATAGTCTGACAGTGATACATGCCCCGGTTTACTGGTCTGTTAACAGAATTGACTGATCAGTTAGAAGAGTAAATCGTGGAACTGACTGAATTGATTGAGGATTTGACTCAACTGACAGGTTAGTTAACAGATTTGATTGATTGGTTAACTGACCTCTTATTGGAGAAGAAATAGGCCATGTGGGTGAGGGAAAATAAGGCAATTAAATATTAAATATATTTAATTACATGTGCAACCTGATGAGGTGGACAAGGTGAGGTGGAAAAGGTGATGTGGAATTTTGAATTTAGAACTTTAGGATAGAGGAATTAGGCTTAATTAAATAATTTATGATTATTCAATTGTGAAGGACAAATAGAAGAATTTTAATTAAATAAATAGAATTTATTTAATTATGGGATAGTGAATTGATTAAATAAATTTAGAATATTTATTTAATTAATAGAAGAATGGAATAAATATTTAGAATATTTATTTAGGATGATTTGTGTCATTTTTAGGCGTATACATTTTGCCCCTCTTTGATGCAATGTAGTTTACAGCGTTGCTTCAAAGAATTTGATAGTCTGAATGATGATACATGCCCCAGTTTGCCCCTGGTACAAGTTTAACGATAGGATGCCCCCTCGGGAGATTGGACGAGAAGAAGGCAGAAGGCGTGAGACGGACAATCTCACGATGAAGAAGGTTGAGTTTGAAGAAAATGGGTGAAGAAAGTGTCAAATGATACACGATGCAAGATGGAATGATGACACACACAAGCAAGCAAGCAAGTATACACAAATGACACAAGAACAAACAAGGTATTGCCCTTGTCAAGTGGTAAACCAATGATATACGGATAATGATATACGACAGTGTTGTCATGGCGGGGAACAATATATCCCTAGACCAACACGGCAGGCGTGTTGTCATGGCGGGAAATGATAGATCCCTAGAGCAACATGAAGGATAGTGTCTGGTTTCAGGAAATGAAGCATGTCGTGTAAGACGCGTGTATTGGTTTGATTTCGACAATGCAACATCCTGTATAAGACAATTGATTGATTAACTGATCGAGTTGGTTTACGACCAGACAAGGATCAAGACCACTGATTGTGAGTGGATCATTTGTGCAAGATTGACTTGACTTGATTGGTATGGATTAAGGATGGACCTTGCATTTGGATCATTGCTCAGATTGACTGGACAAGGATGAAAGATATGATGATAGATAGAAATCTGATTGATAGAAGAAAGACTCGATAGAAAGATTCACAAGCTTTTATTTGTATTGATACTCTGCATTGTTGGATCTTTACTGCATGGGGTATGGTATGGATGTATAAATGGATATAGGATGGATGCTTTGCTATTGGAGTGCTTTATTTCATCATTGGGCATATTTTTGTGGTACTTTTCTGAAATGTTGTAAGTGAATACAAGCATCTAGGTATAATTGAACCAAGATGACCTGAGTATCACTTACATGGATTGTGATTTAGCAAGTTAATACAAGCATCTAGTCAAAATTGAATCTAGATGACTTGAGTACCTCTTGCATTTCAACAAGAAAGGATTGCCCCCGTTCATGTTAGACCTTTGATGTCCTCGATGATCTTTTGCCGATCACGTCCTAAGACAAGGCTTCACATTACTAAAGTTTAATCCCCAAATAGCAAACAAAGAAAATAATCATGCCCCCATCATAGCATCTCTAGCTTTTGGCATCCTTGAGTAGCATAGGAGGGTATGATAGCAAAAATTAGGACTCGAACTGTTAACCATGTTTCTGATCTACAAAGCATATTTGTGTTTGATATGTGTTTAGCTCTTGCCTTAATTTGCATAAAATCGTTTAGAAGACTTTGGGTATTTGCTTTGCGTTGGATAGGTTAAGATGCTCATAGTCAAGATTTCTGCTTAAGGCGCGGGTTCTGCTTGCATTTGCTTGCTTGGTGAGAAGATTGCTCAATCCTTATTGGGGAGACGGACCCTAAGGGACTGACCTAGTGCCTCGGGGGCTCATTGCTAAATGGCCTTGCCTACGTGACGACGCAGAGGCAACGTAGTTCGGGGTAAACCCTAATGGACCATGGATGGACTAGAAGAAAGACGACAAGAATGAAGACAAGAAAGGGGAGACGAATGGGACCTTGGGAGAGATGGAAGCCTCGGGGGCGCATTAGAATAATGGCCTTGCCTACGTGACAGCACAAAGGCGACGTAGTTCACAGATTGGAGTGCTTTATTTCATCATTGGGCATTTTTTTTTTGGATTTTTCTCTGTTTTTGGTATTCTTTGGCTGGAAAAAGGTCTTCTTGATCTGATATTATGAATTAATTTAGCAAGAAAACACAGCAAGCACAAAGAATATTTTGTAGTTTTCCATTGTTTTTGTAGTTTTTTTACTCTATTTTGGACAAAACTGATTGGAGAGTTAACTCCATTGACTGGTCTGTTAACAGAATTGACTGATCAGTTAGAAGAGTAAATCGTGGAACTGACTGAATTGATTGAGGATTTGACTCAACTGACAGGTTAGTTAACAGATTTGATTGATTGGTTAACTGACCTCTGATTGGAGAAGAAATAGGCCATGTGGTTGAGGGAAAATAAGGCAATTAAATATTAAATATATTTAATTACATGTGCAACTTGATGATGTGGACAAGGTGAGGTGGAAAAGGTGAGGTGTAATTTTGAATTTAGAACTTTAGGATAGAGGAATTAGGCTTAATTAAATAATTTATGATTATTTAATTGTGAAGGACAAATAGAAGAATTTTAATTAAATAAATAGAATTTATTTAATTATGGGATAGTGAATTGATTAAATAAATTTAGAATATTTATTTAATTAATAGAAGAATGGAATAAATATTTAGAATATTTATTTAGGATGATTTGTGTCATTTTTAGGCGTATACATTTTGCCCCTCTTTGATGCAATGTAGTTTACAGCGTTGCTTCAAAGAATAAATAGTCTGACAGTGATACATGCCCCGGTTTGCCCCTGGTACAAGTTTAACGACAGGATGCCCCCTCGGGAGATTGGACGAGAAGAAGGCAGAAGGCGTGAGACGGACAATCTCACGATGAAGAAGGTTGAGTTTGAAGAAAATGGGTGAAGAAAGTGTCAAATGATACACGATGCAAGATGGAATGATGACACCCACAAGCAAGCAAGCAAGTATACACAAATGACACAAGAACAAACAAGGTATTGCCCCTGTCAAGCGGTAAACCAATGATATACGGATAATGATATACGACAGTGTTGTCATGGCGGGGAACAATATATCCCTAGACCAACACGGCAGGCGTGTTGTCATGGCGGGGAATGATAGATCCCTAGAGCAACATGAAGGATAGTGTCTGGTTTCAGGAAATGAAGCATGTCGTGTAAGACGCGTGTATTGGTCTGATTTCGACAATGCAACATCCTGTATAAGACAATTGATTGATTAACTAATCGAGTTGGTTTACGACCAGACAAGGATCAAGACCACTGATTGTGAGTGGATCATTTGTGCAAGATTGACTTGACTTGATTGGTATGGATTAAGGATGGACCTTGCATTTGGATCATTGCTCAGATTGACTGGACAAGGATGAAAGATATGATGATAGATAGAAATCTGATTGATAGAAGAAAGACTCGATAGAAAGATTCACAAGCTTTTATTTGTATTGATACTCTGCATTGTTGGATATTTATTGCATGGGGTATGGTATGGATGTATAAATGGATATAGGATGGATGCTTTGCTATTGGAGTGCTTTATTTCATCATTGGGCATTTTTTTTTTTTTGTGGTACTTTTCTGAAATGTTGTAAGTGAATACAAGCATCTAGGTATAATTGAACCGAGATGACCTGAGTATCACTTACATGGATTGTGATTTAGCAAGTTAATACAAGCATCTAGTCAAAATTGAATCTAGATGACTTGAGTACCTCTTGCGTTTCAACAAGCAAGGATTGCCCCCATTCATGTTAGACCTTTGATGTCCTCGATGATCTTTTGCCGATCACGTCCTAAGACAAGGCTTCACATTACTAAAGTTTAATCCCCAAATAGCAAACAAAGAAAATAATCATGCCCCCATCATAGCATCTCTAGCTTTTGGCATCCTTGAGTAGCATAGGAGGGTATGATAGCAAAAATTAGGACTCGGACTGTTAACCATGTTTCTGATCTACAAAGCATATTTGTGTTGATATGTGTTTAGCTCTTGCCTTAATTTGCATAAAATCATTTAGAAGACCTTGGGTATTTGCTTTGCGTTGGATAGGTTAAGATGCTCATAGTCAAGATTTCTGCTTGAGGTGCGGGTTCTGCTTGCATTTGCTTGCTTGGTGAGAAGATTGCTCAATCCTTATTGGGGAGACGGACCCTAAGGGACTGACCTAGTGCCTCGGGGGCTCATTGCTAAATGGCCTTGCCTACGTGACGACGCAGAGGCAACGTAGTTCGGGGGAAACCCTAATGGACCATGGATGGACTAGAAGAAAGACGACAAGAATGAAGACAAGAAAGGGGACGAATGGGACAAAGGGAAGAAATGGAAGCCTCGGGGGCGCATTAGAATAATGGCCTTGCCTACGTGAGGGCACAGAGGCGACGTAGTTCACAGATTTGGACCATAGACACCGACGAGAGACACTACACTAGGCTTACATTAAGGAGACGGTATGGGACAAAACTTTGGTCGACAAGGCCACAAGGTGAGTATCAAGCCACGATAGGTAACTGTCAAGTGTTTATTGTGGGATGGATATGGGTCGAATGGGGAAAATAGAGGGAGAATGGGCTCAAGGTGATTGGATTCCCAAAGATGGAGAATGCGGTTTGTCACAAGTAACGCCTGTTTACCAGGTTTTCATCACTTGCTTTTATTTGCACGAGAAGCTAGAAAGTAACATGACGCCTGATTGCCAGGTTTTCCTCATGATACCTATCCAAGGCGCCTATTTGCCAGGTTTTCACCAAAGGACGATTTTTTTTGTATGCTTTCTATTTTTTTCTGATTTTTTTTTTTTTTGTATGTTCTCTTTGTAACTTTTTTTTTTTATTTTTTTGATTTTTGACTTTATTGTGCCCCCTTGCATTGGGGTTCTCTTAAGTATAGAACCGGCGAAGGTGCATGCTGTTGATTGGATCATCAAACAACTCACCTTCTGATGTGGCCAACTGATATGCCCCCGATCCGTAAGCCACTACAATTACATAGGGTCCAAGCCAGTTAGGCTCGAACTTACCTTTCTTTTCTTTGTCCTGCTGATTGCGAGGGTTCTCTTTTAGGACGAGGTCCCCAACCTTGAAGCATCTTGGTCTAACCTTGTGGTTGTAGCTTCTTGACATCATTTGTTGATAGGCTTTGAGATGGTCAAAAGCTTTTTGGCGCCTTTCCTCTAGCAATTCTAGCTCTTGTAGTCTGGAGACTCTGTACTCTTCGTCTGATATGAGACCTTTCAACGACACCCAAAGGGATGGGAGTTTGACCTCAATGGGAAGGATGGCTTCGAAACCATAGACGAGGGCGTAGGGTGTAGCACCTGTGGGAGTGCGTATGCTGGTTCTATAGGCCCATAGAGCGGGATTGAGTTGGACGTGCCAATCGCGACCAGCTTCATTGACAGTCTTCTTTAGGATTTTCATAATGGTTTTGTTCGATGCCTCAGCTTGGCCGTTACCTTGGGGATAGTATGGAGTGGAGAAACGATGTTGGATTTTAAAACGCTCACAAAGTTCCTAGACATCCTAATTTTTGAAGGGTCTCCCGTTATCCATTATGATGGATGAAGGGATGCCATATCGGCAGATAATGTAATTCAGAATGAAAGAGGAAATTTGCTTTCCTGTGACAGTTGATAGGGGAACGGCTTCAATCCACTTTGTAAAGTACTCAGTGGCGGTTATGATGAATTTATGGCCGTTGGAAGAAGGCGGATGAATCTTTCCCACGAGGTCAAGTCCCCACTGGCAAAAGGGCCAGGGTGTCGTTAGAGGTCTCAACTCCTGAGCAGGTGCATGAATCAGGTTCCCATGTATCTGGCAATGTTTGCACTTTTTGACGAACTGATATGAATCCATTTCCATATTGGGCCAGTAATAACCCAAACGCATGAGTTTCTTAGCTAAGGAAGGACCACTGGAGTGTGTTCCGCAGATCCCTTTGTGCACATCTCGCAAGGCAGTTACAGATTCTTCTTGTTCTAGACAATGGAGTAAAGTACCATCCAGACCACGTCGGTAAAGGGTATTGGCAATAATGGTGTAACGGGAGGCTTGTCAGATGAAAGTTCATTTTTGGTTGGAAGAGAGGTCCAAAGGAGGGATATTGTCCTTGAGGTAAGTGTAGGTCTTACCGTACCAAGGCGAATTAGATCCTACTAGGTGGCAAATGGAATGGGTTTCGAGGAGATCATAAGCCGGTTGTCGAATTGTTTCTACTAAGAACTCATACCATGACTCATGTTCAGGTATCTCAAGAAGAGAGGCTATGGTCGCCATTGCATCGGCTGCTTTGTTCTCTATCCTGGGTATTTGTTCAAACGAGATGGTCCCAAAATGTGCTTTGAGGTTGTCGACCATCTATTTGTATGGGATGAGCTTCTCATCTTTGGTTTGATACTCGTCGTTGACCTAGTTTATGACAAGCTGAGAATCACCGTAGACACATAGTGCTTGGATTTTCCACTCAGTGGCCATCTTGAGACCAATTACCAAAGCCTCATACTCCGCTATATTGTTAGTGCATGGAAATAACAACCTGTAGGACTTTGGAATTGTGTCACCTTGGGCAGTGATAAACAAGATACCTGCCCCCGATCCATGGTTGGTGTAAGACCCGTCGAAGTAGAGTTTCCAAGGAGATGTTGACAGAGTGAATAAAGACTCATCGGGGAACTCAAACTGCATTGGTGAAGTGTCCTGTAACAGTGCCTCAGCTAGTTGGTCAGCGATGATTTGCCCCTTGATGGCTTTTACGTCCACATACTCTATATCATATTCGCTAAGAAGCATAACCCATTTGGCTAGTCGACCTGTGAGAGCTGCTTTGCTGAGAAGATATTTTAGTGGGTCGATCTTGGCAATGAGTTTGACAGGATGTGCCAACATGTAGTGTCAGAGTTTTTGTGAGGCAAAAACCACCGCAAGGCAAGAACGTTCCACCTGTGAGTACTGCAACTCGTAGCCCACTAAGGTTCGACTGATGTAGTACACAGCTCTTTCCTTGTTCTCATAGTCTTGCTGCGCTAGGAGAGCCCCAAGAGCAGTAGGTGTAGCAGATATGTAGAGAATCAAAGGTTTTCCTTGGATCGGAGGCATGAGTATAGGAGGATTCATGAGGTACTCCTTGAGCTTGTTGAATGCCTCTTCGCACTTCTCATCCCATTTAAATGGAACGTTCTTATGTAGGAGATGGCTGAAAGGATGGCACTTGTCTGCCAGCTGTGAGATGAACCTACGGATGGCCTGTAGCTTGCCCTGTAAGGATCTCAATTGTGTTAGAGTTTTGGGTGGAGGCATGTCCATGATTGCTTTGACCTTGGCCGAGTCTACCTCTATGTCGTTTGCTGACACGATGAAGCCTAGCAGCTTGCCTGATGTGACCCCAAACACACATTTCTTCGGGTTCAGTTTTACTTGGAATTGATCCAATCGTTGGAAGACTTTTTCTAATGTGTCCAGGTGTGAGTCCCTGGTGAGTGATTTTGCCAAGATATCGTCAACATAGTCTTCCATAGTCACATGCATCATGTCATGAAATATAGTTGTCATGGCCCGCTGATATGTAGCACCTGCATTTTTCAGCCCAAATGGCATGACATTCCAGCAAAAGGTACCCCATGGACAAGTGAAAGCTATTTTGTGTTGATCCTCAGGTGCTATTTTGATTTGGTTATACCCAGAGAATCCGTCCATGAGTGATAACATTGTATGTCCTGCTGTAAGGTCGACTATGATGTCTATGTTTGGCAACGGAAAGTCATCTTTGCGGCACGCCTTGTTTAAGTCTCGAAAATCATTGCATAGTCGAACTCGGCCATCCGGTTTAGATACTGGCATAATGTTTGATATCCATTCAGGATAGTCTATGGCTTTGATGAACCCCACATCTAGCAATTTCTTGAGTTCTTCCTTGACCAGAAGGGCTATATGAGGATGCATCTTTCTCAGTTTTTGCTTTACGGGCTTCACCCCTGGATCCAATGGCAAGTGATGTAGGATCAGGTTTGGGTCCAAACCTGGCATGTCGGCATATGACCAAGCAAAGCTGCCTCTCTTCTTTTTAAAGAATGGTACAAACCTGGTTTTCTCGGGCAGCGTGAGAGATTTTGCAAAGTGGATAATCTTAGGCTGCTCTTCGGTTCCAATGTTCACTGGCTCTGTTGGCTCCACCACGATCTGTGACCTTTCTTGATACATATCACTTGGGAGGGTGTCAAGCATTCCATTGTCAGGTGCCACAGTTGGGTTTTCACCTTCAGATACGTCTTTTCTTTTTACTGTTTTATGATCTGACACTGCCGCACGGCGGTTTTCACCGTCAGATCCCTTTTTGATCTTTATATTTTTGCGACTAGAAGGCTTGGCACCCTCCCCGAAGTAAGCTACAGTATTAAGTTCGATAGCGAAACCGGCTTTATGATCCCCTTTTGGTAAGTGATCTCTAAGTCCCATATAGTCAATGTAGGCATCATCGTTCTGGAACATATCTAATTGGGGGGTTCCTTACAGATCCCAGTCAATAAGCTCAGGGTGTAAGAGGGGAAGGGAGTCGGATGAAAGACCTGATTCATTGATAGTGTGGATGGAAATACTAGGAGCATAGGTGGGGGTAGTGTTCTGGGGGGTACTTTCCTCCAAGTTGTTTATCGCAATGGAATCAAAACTTTCCTCGAAAGCCATACTCTCAGGGAGGGGCAAATCAGACTCCAGTGGTCTGTCCCGTTGCGTTTGTCTCTCATGGTAAGGGCTAAGAGTTTGGATGGTGTCAACCTCTTTGTCATCGTAGGAGTGCTCCGTTAGCTCATCCCACTCATACTCATTGGAATCATCTGAATCTGTGTCACTGTCCACTTGGAGTGTTTGGATTGTCTCCACAAGATAGGCATTTTCCTTGGCTTTACCCTTGCCTTTGTATCCCAAGCCAGTGGTGTTTCTAGTCGAAGAGGAGGAAGAAGGTTGTATAGGTTCGATGATCCCTTCTTTTCTGAGGCCGATAGGGGCTTGTCCTTCATATCCCATCCTGTGCAAGATGGTCTCACCTCATCCATAGAGTTCTGTAGGGAGTCTAGGTGAATCTTGGGGTGTGTTTTCTTCTTCGGCATAAAGCCATTGCAAGAGATCTCGCTCCTCGGATTCATCGGATAAGGTCCCCCATTTTACAAAGGGGTTTGCGGGAGTTATAGGAGGAGCAGAGGGCTTTGGAAAATGCCTGGGTTGATGCTTGGGCTGGCCAAAGGAGCGAGGAGACAAGGGCATTCTTGCAAGGTTGAGGCTGTGCTCAATCTAGTATTCCCCCACGCCATTTTCTTTTATGGTAATTTTCATTGGTTTAGGCCGTGAGGAGGAGGCTTCAGCGGAATGGTCCTGTTGCGGGGTAGGGGAAATGTGGGCTCGATTGTTGGGTATGACACATTCAGGTTTTGCCTGGAAAGAATTGCAGTGTTGGTAGGGATCAGGGTCGCCTTGAATGGTAACCTGCTTGCCGTTGTGCGAGAATTTAATGCACTGATGGTAGGTTGAAGGGACAGCCTTCATGGCATGGATCCATGGTCTCCCTAGTAAGATATTATAAGAAAGCTCTCGATCAAGGACTTGGCACACCACATCTTTGATTACCGGTCCAACTTGAATAGGTAGGACAACCATGCCTTTTGTGGTTCTCTCTTCCTCGTCATAGGCCTTTATGGTAATCTTCCTCCGTGGATCAACTGCCTATTCAGAGAACCCCAATGCAAGGACTAGCTTCAAAGTGCAAATATTCAAACTGGCACCCCCATCAATAAGAACCCTCTTGATGCGGTGCTTCTGTACGAATGCGACAATGTGTAGGGGAGTGTTGTGGGGTTGAGATACGGAAAGGTCATCTTGCTCAGTAAATGATATGGAAGGGGAGGATGTCAGATTGCCAACCATGGTTTGAAACTTCTCTTGGGCCAGGTTAGTGGGGACAGTAGTTTCCACTAAGGCTTTCTCAAGAATCTCCTTATGAGAAGGAGATAGACGCAAGAGCTCCAATATAGAAATGTGATCCGGGGTTTTCTGTAACTGGTCGGTGACATTGTATGGACGGGAGTTAGACGGAGATGGCGACGACCTTGGAGGGGTGGTATTGATCGTGACTTTACCACTGCGGGTAATTATACTACAACCAGTTCTGTTAGGTCCTGGTTGTTGGTTGGGGGAGATGACATTGACCTGCGGAAGATGTTCTGAAATGCAGTTAATGGTGTACTCAAATGGAACGCTTGCATAGTTAGCATTACTCGACCCGCTGTTCTGATTTGGTCGGTTGTGATTGTTGTCATTATTGGGATTGCCATTGGAGTTGTTGCCGTTGTGACCATTGTTGTGGTTGTGACCATTGTTGTTGTTGTGACCGCTGTTGTGATTGTTGTTATACGGCCTGTTGTGATTTAGAAGAGGTTCCCAGTAGGCCACATGAGATTCATTGGAGGTATGCTGTTGTGTTCCTCCCTGATTTTGATCCAGTATATCCTGTATGACATTCTTAAGACGGATGCAATTATTGGTTGTGTGCCCCCTTCCTCGATGATACTCGCAATAGTCTGTGTCCTTCCAATAGGGAGGTTTGACTATAGGCTCATAGTCACTTGTTGGCGGTAGAGAAATTTCATTGTTAGCCAACAACTTTCTGAGGGCCGATTCTTGAGATTCTCCTAACGGTGTGAATTTCCTCCTTGGATTTGAATTGAACCAAGGTCTAGGTTCCCGAGGGGGTGGCTTGTTGAGTGCACCGTTATTTGCTTCTTCCTTAAGAGTGAATATGGGTTGTTGTTTAGGGGCTGCCGCCTTGGCATCCACTACTCCATCGTTGACCACATTCTTGTTCTTGGTCCAAAACTTTGACTTGTCAGTTGTGTAATTGGAAGGAGGTGTGTCCTTGTAGAGCTTGAGAGTTCCTTTAGCGATCATAGCTTTCTCAATGAATAGCCCCATTTCAATGACTTTGGCGAATGAGGTAGGGCATTGTATCTGAATCTGATAGCTAAGATCGGGATTCAAATTGTGGACAAACATTTCCAATAGTTGTTTCTCAAGCATGTCGTAAGAACACTTACTAGCTAGCTGTCTCCATCGTTGTAAGAAGGTGGCGAAAGACTCACCACCCTTTTGTTTGGTGTTGCATAGGTCTAGCATAGATACCTCGTGTTCTATGTTGTAAGAGAAGTGCGTTATGAATTTATTGACAAGTTCATCAAAAGTTTTGATTCCTGGTGGGAGACGCGAGAACCACTCCATAGCTTGACCTCCTAAAGATCTTGGGAATAGTCTCATTAAGTAGGTCTCGTTGTGAGCTACTTCTAGACATGCTGCAGTGAATTCCCTGATATGATCTCTAGGGTCCCCCTTCCCTTTGTATTTGTCAAATTTCAGAATTCTGAACTGATAGGGGAATGGTTTCATGACCAAACTTCTGTCAAAGGGGTATGGTGCTATATCTTCCAAGGAGTAGTTCTTGGAACTTGTGCCGATCTTAAGGTTGGAGATTTCTAGCTTTAGACTCTCAATTTGTTGTCTCACATCCGCCATAGGAACATTTTGAGCTATGGGTTGTTTTCCTCTCTCATTGGCATGGGGGACCATGTCATTTGTGCCTCTCTCATGTTCATTGTCTACATTTTCCATGATGGAGCTAATGTCAAAGTCTGCGGGGAGTTTGATTCCGAGACTAGCAAGATGATGGAAATATTTGGTGGGGTCCTCAAGGAGCACTTTCTCCACTAGGCGTTGGAATTTTCTATCTTGCATGTGTGCCACTAATTCTTCACGAGAAATTTCTTCATCATCATCGCGTGGTGGGGCGATGTGATCAGATGAGTCGGCCATTTCAATTAGCTTGTTGTACTGGGATCGAGTAAGAACCATGCAAGGTGGGGTGGGATGAAGTGGACTAGGATGAGAAATTTTGGCAAGGTGTCGACTAAGACTGTAATGAATGGGGTATCTAGGACAAGATTTGGATAAAGGGTTCTCTCGCTCAATGACTTCAGGCAAGACGGTTGACACAAGACTCTAGCCACTAGCAAGGGTAGTCGATACCAGTCTTACTGCGTAGGGCTTAGTCGTTCAACAAGACTACTAGCAAAAGGTACTGTGACCTACTAGGCTTACATGAATTCACTAATGAAACAAAGGACCTATGTCGAATTGGTATGGGATAGAATGACGTTGGGGCAAGACTGACTAGGATAGAAGGTGACTGGGATGACCGACGAAAGAGAGAGAATTGGGTGAAATGGATGAAAATTGACTGCAAGGTTGATTCCGACCTCGAAAAATGAAACTAGGATGAAATGGGTACTTTGAACAGTTGATGAAAATTTCTCAAAAATAGGGCAGATGTTCACTGTCACACATGTGCAGAAACAGATGTGCAGCAAGAATGGGTAAATGCGCCGTAAGTCGCTGTAAAAGCGCGGTTCTGGTGAAGTACGTATGCGCAGTAACAGTGCGTAAATGCGCAGCAGAAAAGTATATGTGCAGCAGAAAGGTATGTATGCGCAGCCAGTCGGTGCAAAAGCGCAGCAAGTCACTATGTATGCGCAGCAGAAAAGTGTATATGCGCAGTTCTGGTATTTTTTGCAAAAAAAAAAATTTTTTGGGGATTTTTCTCTATTTTTGGTATTCTTTGGCTAGAAAAAGGTCTTCTTGATCTGATATTATGAATTAATTTAGCAAGAAAACACAGCAAGCACAAAGAGTATTTTGTAGTTTTCCATTGTTTTTGTAGTTTTTCGACTCTATTTTGGACAAAAGCAAGCACAAAATCCTAGGCGAGAAATGGATTATAAGGGATTTGGGCCACTAAAACAAGAGGTATTTAATTCGGGCAACCGTTCAAGTGGTTACACGTGCGGCGGCGCTACTCTCCGTTATGGAGTCTCCCAGCCTCAAAGGGTTACGCCTGAGAGGGTTTTGGGGGAGGTTGGCCGTCGGTGTAACATAACAGCACTCGTTGCAGGAGGTTTTCACCTCAAGCACAATTTATTTTAAGTGGCTCGGTAGGGCTTGGCGTTAGCCTGTTACCACTCAGGGTCGTTCCCGCTTGGACAAGCGTGCATCCAAGGGCAGGCCCCTCCTAAAGGTTAAACAAATAGAATGACAAGTCTGGCACTCTGATCACCCAGAAGAGGGGAGAGCATAAGCCTATTGTCATTCGCAAGCACAGAATACACTGATTAATCTACCCTAGTTAAAAGATAAAAACTAAATGGGCTAATCTACTCAAACAGAACTTTGAAGTGATTTCAGCAATATTGCAGTGGTTCAGTTTTAAATCCCAGAAAGCAGTAGTGAGTTCAATTTTAAATCCACATTGCATGAGATTGTTAACTTTGAAATTTAGGTCTCACGATATAGCAATGGTTCATTTTAACTGCAAGATCAGTGATGAGTTCAATTTTAAAACCGCGAAGCACGAGATTGTTAACTTTGAAATTCAGGTCTCATAATATAGCAATGGTTCATTTTACCTTCAAGATCAGTGATGATTTCAATTTTAAATCTCAGATAGCAATAACTTTGAAGGTGTTTGTAATGCAAGCATGAAATAAACCAGTTACTTCCTCCTTAATTAGGACTAGATGAAGATTTGTAATGAACAACCATTTTACTCTTTCCCAGAAAATGAAAGGTGACCTAATTAGATGCAACTACATGTAACTGAACCCGAGCCTACCCTGCAAAACCGCTCCAGCAAACACCTGCAAAGGGGTTAACGTTAGCAAAATCTTCTAGAAAAGTATTAAAACTTGAGTCTGTTACAAATGCGCAGCTTCAGTGATCAGATGCGCAGAAATGATCAACAGAAGCGCAGCACTAACGAATGCGCTGCAAGATTGAACGTATGCGCGGTTAAAATGAATATATGTGCAGTTTTAATGGATGCGCAGCAACAGTCTTCAGAAGCGCTATAACAGTCAACAGATGCGCATTTATAACCTATGCGCCGTAACAGTGTGCAAAAGCACTGTAGAAATACACAGATGCGCAAAAAGAATAAATACACTGGAACAGTCTTTATATGCGCCGTGGAAATAAACAGATGCACTAAAAGAACCTGTGCGTGACTCTGTGTGACCTGTACGGAACCTGCCTTCAAAAAAGCTCAAAAATGGTGAAATAAAGGGGCAACGGCCCCACGGTGGGCGCCAAAAATGTGAGGGTAAAATGGTGATCAATCAAATGAATAATAGATGACCCAAACATCAACAGAATAGTGAAACAAAGAAGATTCAAGTAAACAAAGCAATGAACAAACACAGCAAACCTCTTCCGTTTCGAAACTTCTGTTGTTCGCCTATCACGAATCGTCCTTTCGCAGATGAGATGAGCCCTCAGAGAGTGCAATCTTTTAAAGCTGTTTGAGGAAGTCGATGGTGAACGGCTATGGTGTGATATGCAATGAAGGTGAGCTCCAATGCAACAATGGTGATCTCAAGCTTGTAGATGACAAGTGGGTGCCAAAGGCACGCTGGTGATATTTCTGCAGAGTAACGATGTCAAAAGCCTGGATGAATAGAATGAAAGAATGAAGCTTCATTTATAGACTTGGAAGAATGGGAATCAACGGTTGAGAGGAGATATGAAGATCAATGGCTGAGGATGGTTGAGGTTTGTGCAACCAGTAGAAATGTGACAAGTGTCCCAGCTCCATCATGAAAGGGGGGATGTGACAAAACTGATTGGAGAGTTAACTCCATTGACTGGTCTGTTAACAGAATTGACTGATCAGTTAGAAGAGTAAATCGTGGAACTGACTGAATTGATTGAGGATTTGACTCAACTGACAGGTTAGTTAACAGATTTGATTGATTGGTTAACTGACCTCTGATTGGAGAAGAAATAGGCCATGTGGGTGAGGGAAAATAAGGCAATTAAATATTAAATATATTTAATTACATGTGCAACTTGATGATGTGGACAAGGTGAGGTGGAAAAGGTGAGGTGTAATTTTGAATTTAGAACTTTAGGATAGAGGAATTAGGCTTAATTAAATAATTTATGATTATTTAATTGTGAAGGACAAATAGAAGAATTTTAATTAAATAAATAGAATTTATTTAATTATGGGATAGTGAATTGATTAAATAAATTTAGAATATTTATTTAATTAATAGAAGAATGGAATAAATATTTAGAATATTTATTTAGGATGATTTGTGTCATTTTTAGGCGTATACACTCACAAGTGGGAATGATTTTGGGAGAGGGATCCAAAACATAGGGTGACATAGGCAAAGCTAGGTCACCATCAAATGCATTGGAGGGGAGATCAATGGAAGTAGACATGGAATTATCATGGCTTGTAGTAGAAGTAGAAGAAGAACTATCACCATCATCTTTCTCATGACAATTCATGGAGATGAATTTAGTAAAGTCTTCTAATATCGAACGATACACACCCATGAGAGTCATGAAGCTAGAAAAATCAGATATATAACAAAGGATATCATATATGGAACATATAGAAATATCAATAGAATACATGAATGCTATATGATCTAAAACATATGGATGCATATTAATGAATTTAGAAAGAAATTCAAAATCTATAATATATGCATGCAAAGATTCCAAAGAGGAAGAACATGAAGGTTACATAATGAAATGCCTTGTCTACTATATGGAAATATGATATGGAACAGAAATGTACAATCAAACTTAGCAATCATTCAACATAGCAAAGATCTAAAAATAAGATTTCCAATATAACAACTAGATGCAAGACTATCTAGGGTTTCACCATCAAACCTTATATCTTAAATGTTTATTCCCTAAACCAAAATTTTTTGATGCAAGAATGCTTTTTTTTTCGTAACTTGAACACAAATTATATTTAATAAATTCTACAACAATGCAATATCAGATTTGACCACTAATTCAACAAAATTTGGAACAAGAGTTTTATCAACACACCCTAGGTGCAAGTCTAGCTAGGTTTTCCAAAAATGCAATATTTTTAAAAACCTAATAATAAATAAGTGAAAATGCCAAATATATCACTAGGACATGATTAAATAATGCAATACCAATCAGATCTGGTGCACAAATCAGAAATTTATATCATGCTATAATGATCTAAACTTATGAAATATAGACAAGGTGACAAATATGCTTCTTTCTAAACCCAAATCAAATGCTTGATTTAATAGTTTCTAATGCAAAGATGCAAGGATGTTCTTTTACTAAACACAAAAATGACATGCTCTAGAAAATGAAATCAATTTAATCAACCAAATAATGCCCCAACACACTAATCTAGAAACACTAGGCTCAAGACTAGCTAGGTTTTCTATGAATGCAAGGTTTTTGTAAACCCTAACAATGAAATAATGCAAAATTAAGCTATATAACTATGTAAAATGATGAATTAATTTAACCTAATCAGATCTAGGGCAGAAAATAACTCATTTCTGAAGTAAGAAGGATGCAAAAGTACAAGATACATTGGGTTCACCAAAATGTTAGGTGGAAAAGGGAGACTTAGCCTAAAAGGTTAAACTAGATCAAACCCTCTTCTATCAACATTGGAACACAAGCCAAGTTTGTCTTCTACCTTTGAAGGAGAGCCAAACTATAGGGACTTTCTCCCTTTGTTGTATAAAGGAGTGTCAACTAAATTCAACCAACCAAACTAGGGTAAAACATGAAACCCTAATTGAGCAAGATCTGTGAATAGCAGACGAACAAAAATAGAAATAGGAAATCTAATACCACAACAAAGATCAGGAAATAGGGAAGAACTAGGACCTAAGTTTGGGAGCAAACAGGTACCAGGGTGCTGGGATCCCTAGACCCAAATTAGGGTTTTGTAGGATCTCCAGATCTAAGTGCCTTCACCTATCTATCTTCCTATCTCCTGTCACTTGTTATCAATAGAATTATCTAGATGCAACTTGCACACAAACAAGAAGGGAAGAGGGTTAGTTCTATTTAGGAGCTTGGCTAAGTCAAGCCCTGTGAATGGTGTATCCACCACAACAATAGCAATGATGAGATATCAAAGAGTACATGCCCTAGGAGGGCAGAGGCAAATATGAAGTAGAATAGAATGTTGAAGCATGAAGGAAAGAAGTCACCATGAGCATGGAAACCCTATCTTTCTTGATGTGGTGTCACAACTTGACTCAAGAAGTTGGTGTAGCCTCAAAGAAGTAGAGAGATCTTCACAAGACTTTCAAGAAGTTAGTACAACAACAATAATCCACCATAGAGAGCTTTAGAGAAGAATAGAGAGAATGAGAGAGAGAGTGCAAGTGTGCCTAAATTTCTCAAAAGTTCAAATGAATAAACTAACTTGATTATATATGCATTCCCGCTCACCAATAATGAATAAAACCAAATGGGGATGACATGTATAAGCCAAGAAGGTGTTCTAAGCTAACACCACAAAAATAGGGTTAGGGCTAACATCTGGGACCAGGGCGCCTAGCGCCCTGGTCCTTTAACCCCACAAACTCTAGGGAGTGTCAATCAAAGTGGACTTAGACCTGTCCTAAGTTTATTTTATCAGGTTTATTCATCAGGATCAAGAATTTATTGTTTTAGGTCCATCTAAGTGCTAAACTAGGTGTAAAATGGCAAGGGTACACATTTTACTCCATAACAACCCTTAGCAAAACATTCAATCATATTACCTTTGTCATCTCTAATGATACCCCCAGTTGTAGCTTGACCAGGATTACCCTTAGAGCATCCATCAAAATTAAGTTTAATCCATCCTTGAGGAGGACTCTTCCCTCTAGTATGTTTCTTGACATAATCTTTTTGCAAATCTACATTGTTGAGGTTATGAGTGATGGCCCAATTTTTACTAACTCTTATCTCAAGAGCTATAGGCAAATTTTTTGACTTACAAATTTTAACCACACTGACATTCTCTTGAATAGTACAGCCAATTTTCTGAAACACTTGTTGAACTTCAAAAAAAGTATATTTAAATATTCTATTATTTCTCTCTTTCCATAAACCCCTTGCAATATGGAGAGGAATCTAAACCCACAATTCCTTGATATTAGGATGTTGAAAAGGGAAAAACTATTCCAAGAAGGCACAAAAGTAGCCAAGTCAACAAGCATGACCCACTGAGTCTCCAACTTAGATAAACACCTCTTCCAAATCTCCATGGAAAAGTTGTAGTGAGAAAACAAATGGTTAACAGAATCTTTAGTTGAACAGCAAAGAGGACATCTATTTGGAAAATAGAAACCTCGCTTAATAAGATTATCAAGAGTAAGAATCCTGTTATAAGCAACAATCCACCAAAAACATTTATCTTAGGAATAATTCTATGGTTCTAAACCAAATTCCAATCAAAAGAATGATTAGGACAATTATTGATCATAGAGTAAGCAAAGGCAACAGAGAAGCTCCTTGAATTGTCAAATGTCCAAAAGAGTTCATCTTCTCTAGAGGAGTTGAAAAAAGTGCAATCTCCCAAGAAAGACTAAACTTGAGAAACAAGAACAGCCAGGCCATTCCACTGATCAAAAAATCCCGAAAGTTCTTCCATTAGGGAGTGTGACTAGTGAAGGAGATATAACTATTAAGAGTTGTGCCAAAAAATCTTAAAAATTGATCCTTGAGTCTAGAAAACTAAGGATGAGAAGATAAGGATAGTTACCCATCCAGATATCATCCCAAAAAAGAACCTTTCTACCACTACCCACTCTCCATCTCGATCCCTTACTGAGAAAATCATGAACTTTCTACAAAGCATTCCAAATCACTGAACCAACAAGAAAACCATAGCCATGGAGAAAGTAGATATGATCATTGTTATGAAAATATTTAGCCCTGAGAATAGACACCCAATCCTTATCAGTAGTCAAAATGCACCACCCAGTCTTAGCCAAGAGAGCTTTGTTGAAATCCTAAATCCTTCTAATGCCCATCCCTCCATCTTTTTTTCTTCTGCAAACAATATCCTAGTTGACAAGAGCCATCCTAGTCTTTTCTTCCATACTAGTCCAAAGAAATTTCTTTTGGATTTTCTCTATTATTTCAATCAAAACTCTAAGGATTTTGAAAAGGGACAGGTAGTAAATAGGAATATTCTACAATGAGGCCTTGAGAAGTTGATATTTACCATTTTGGCTAAGCATCTTGCCTTTCCACCCCTGTAATGTTTTATGAATTCTCTCCACAATACCAAACCAAAAATTATTATAAAGTTTAGTAGAGAGAGGAAAGCCAAGATAAGTAGTAGGGAGATTAGCCTTCTGACAACCCAAAATCCCAACAATTCTATTCTGAAGGAGTTCTTCAGTGTTGAAAAAATAAAGCATACTTTTATCATAATAAATATTTTGTCCACACACTTTTAGTATATTGTTTCAAGAGATTTTTCCATTGAATGGCGTCTACTATAGAAGAGGCCCCAAATAGAATAGTGTCATCAACAAATTGTTGATGTGAAGATAGAAAAAGAGAAGAAGCCGCTTTAAGACCAATAAGGTTGTGTGAATCAATCAACTTAGAGATGTTCCTTCCAAGAGCTTTTGCCACCAAAATAAAATGATAATAGGCGGTGATCCCACAATACTATGTCCCACTTCTTGGCCAAAGTAGGACATTGAAATCAACATTTTTAACTAAATTTTCACTTTCTGACACCTATAGCAACTAAATCATTAAGAATTTGAAGATGATATGAACTAGTGATTTTTGAGATTTTGTGTGTAGATTCTACATGTATTTTTTTAAAGTTTTACGAAATAATTTGTGAATTTTTTTATGTAACTTTTAATAACTTATTTTTTAGAGTTAACAGTATTGTTTTAAAGTGGTGTTTATACCATACATCATAACTTTTTTATAGAAAGTATCAAATTATAAAATTTTAAACATGAATTTGTAACACCACTATCTAGTGTGTAGATATTTGCATATATTTTTTTTATTAATTTTTGAAGTGAGATTAATTATAATTCAGACATAGTTTATACCATACAATATAAATTTTTCTCTATGTATCCAAATTAAATTGTTTTTTTTGTTGAAACAAGGACATCAATACCTAGTTTGTAGATATTTTTTAGGATTTTTTTCTCTATTTTTTGCGTGTGTGGAATCTAGACCTTGATGTTCGGGGAAAAACCTATGTTCACTAGAAAATAGAAAATAAATATAATAATCAAATAAATATATTCAAAATCATACTTTTTGGAAATCTTATACTAAGGGATACATTCTTACAAAATAGAATTTCTAAATGACTTCATTTGGTCCCCCAAAAAGTGAAGCAAAATTGGTTTTTTGCCAGCATTTTGATAGTTGCAGAGGAGACTCCATCGAGGTTTTGATTTAAGACTAGGGGGGTTCTTTCCAAGGGGGTTTGATCTAAGGGGGTTTTATCTAACCCCCTTCAATTAAACCCCTTTAAAGATGGAACCCCTCGAGGATTAAACCATTAATTTTTCTAAAAAATATGTGATTTCAGACAAAAATTAGGATGTCCCAAGTTTCGGACTCAGTATTGTGGGATCAGTAAAGGAGAAAGAGGATATCCTTGTCTCAATCCCCTACCACAACTGAAAAAACCCCTAGGAATATCATTGATTATAACAGAATACTTAGGAGTGGAAACACATTCTTTGATCAGCTAAAACATTCTACCATTAAAACCAAATTTACATAAAACCGCAAAGAGAAAAGGCTAAGACACTATATCATAGGCCTTCAATATATCAATCTTAAGAACCATACCAACCTTCATGTTATTTTCCATAGTATGAAAAATCTCATGAGTCGTTAAAAAAACATCCAAATCTATCTCCCAGGGACAAAGCCTTTTTATTTTGAGATATAAGATCCATGAAGAAGAGGTTAAACTCTTAAAACAATAATCTTGGAGAATATATTGTAAATAGTATTACATAAACTTATTGGTCTAAAATCACTCAAAGTAGCCGCATCACCCTGTTAGGAATAAGCACAATAAAAGTAATATTAAATTGTTTCAACAATTGCCCGGATTTTAAAAAGTCCCTTGCAGTCATAGTCAAATATTTGCCCACTATATCCTAGTACTCTTGAAAGAAAGCGGGGGGAAAGCCCTCAAGTCCAGGGGCTTTAAATGGACCAAAAGAGAAAACAACATGCACTTCCTCTTCAAGTATCTCTTTAACCAAATCAGCATTATCAAAATCTGAAAGAACAGAAGGGATGACATTCAACAGGTGATTGAGAAGCCTAGAATTACCCCCTAAATCTTGAAGGTTGTTTTTGAAAAATTGGTAGCAGCATCTCCATGTGATCTTCATCAGTGATAATAGTTCCATCTTCCCACACCAATTGATTGATAGTGTTTCTTTTCTTGTACTTAAGAGCATATTAATGAAAGAATTTAGTATTTCAGTCACCCTTAGTTAACCATTGGAACTTGGATTTTTACTTCTAGAAAGTTTCCTCTCTCAGTAACAGCATATGCCACTCTTCCCTGGTAATTTTCTCCTATTGGAAGATTTCAAGATCATTAATCCCCCCATCCATATTGTCCTGAATATTTTTTAGCTTTAAAGAAATTTGCTCCTTTTGATGGAAGATATTACCAAAAGTAAGTATGTTCCATCCTCTAACTTTATTCTTAATATATTTTTTTTTTGGGCTAAACAAAACATGGCTATGATTTCGAAGGGAGTGCTCCACCACTCTTCCACTAGAGCCCTAAATTTTGGGTGGGAGGCCCACATAATTTCATAATGAAAAGGATAAGAACCTTTCCTTTGTTGTAAGACCTAATTAATAAGAAGGGGGTTGTGATCAGAACCAACCCTTGGGAGAGCAAAAAGATTCAGATTAGCAAGGATGTTCCAAGAATTAGATATAAGTAGTCTATCTAATTTAACATTTATGAGATTATTCCTCATTCTTTTATTTGACCAGGTAAATAGAGTCCCATAAAGATCCACATCAATAAGACTAGTGGAGAAGAGAAAATCAACCAGATCAACCATACTATAAAAATAGTCCTCTAACCCTCCAAGTTTCTTAGGGGGATAAAGAGGAGTATTGAAGTCTCCAGTGATAATTAGAAAATATTCCCATAGCAAAAACCAAATTTTCACAAAGCTATTTTCTCTCTGATTTGGAGTTAGGGGCATAAACATTAACAAGAGTCCATTATTCATTAGAATACTTATGAGAAAAATAAACAAGGTAATTTTTGTAGCTCTCAATCATTCTACCCACAAGATAAACAAGGTTCCACAAAGTCACAATACCTCTAGAAGCACCTTCTGAAGGACTTAAGCAGTACTCAGCACCCGGCCAAATTGAGTTGGCAATGGAAGAAAAAGTAGACTCCGTCATCTTAGTCTCTTAAATCATAATAATGTCAACCTTATTATCAAGAACATAGCTATTAAGAAGAAATTGTTTATGGGGTCTATTCAACCCTCTAATATTCCACGATATAATTATCATAGGAAACAACAAAACCAAAAACATTACCAGGAAACATGAAAAACAACCAACTACAACAACCAGGTTATCTTTCAGAAAAATAAATATTAAACATAAAATGCTTATGAGGGCCTTCAAGGCCCAAAAAAGAATCTTAGAGATCATTTTCTAAATTTTCTAGAGCCTAAAAGTTTCTCTAGAGTTCTTTGTTTCCCCATGGCTACCTTCTTAGTTGCCTCTCTAGATCTAGTTTCTCTTTGCAAACACCATCCTTGTTTATTATCATTGCCCACATCATTTTTCATGGATTTCTTTTTCCTCCCTTTCCCTATAGCAGTCCAATCTTGTGGGATTGGCATCCAATCATCCACAAAAATAGATTGAGAAATTTCTTCTATTAGTTTGACTATATTTTCATTAGTAGAGACTATAGTCACTCTATCCAATCTCTCCTCCTATCCTATAATGATCCCACTTTTGTTATTAGGTGTGACTTTCTTATAGGGCGAATCTACACTTCTATTTTTTATTACTCCAAGAGTATCCTTTGTCGATTTAGACTTATTAGCTATTTTATCTTCATTTTTTATTTCCAGAATTATAGGATTCTGATCAACTTCTCCATCGTCTCTATCTAAAGCATCCTCATGAATATTATTGTTCTTTTGTTATTCTTCCTTCTAAGAGTGAACTATTTCTCCTTCCTCTCTCACTAACGCATTTTCATTAGTATGAGTCACCTTAATAGTGTTGTTCTTTTGTTGTTCTTCCTTTGAAGGATTGTCATCTACAATATTGTGAATCCCATCTACAAAAGGAAACTTTGTTTCCTAAGTTAATGCCCTATCATCCTCCAATGGTTGTTTATTCTTTAGTTCTTCCTGTTGAATAAGGGGTTTTTTACATTCATTTATAGGATGCCCAAATTTTTCACAATTCTGGCAAAAAGGTCCTGAATTTTCATACACAATCCCCTGAATCCATTTACCATACCTTGACTGAAGAATAATCTGTGTGGAAAAAGCTTTATTCATTTCAACATTTACACAAAATCTTGCAAAAACTAATCTTGTTTTCTCCATGGTGACTTTATCAATCAAGAGAAACTATCCAAAAGAGTTATGTTGGACATATCAATGTTAGAGACACTACTGGATTACCAAGGCGCTTGACAGTCATGGAGTGTTGCCATAAGAAGTGTTGTCATTGATGACAACAATGTTTAGAGCAACAATGGTTAGATGGCAACAAATGTAAAGAGAACTAATTTGGGTTGTGAGGTTATAGTAATGTCCCTCACAAGATGTGTCTATACTCATAATGATGCTTATGTAAGAAGTTTTGATCCGAAAGATAACTTAGTGAAAATTTGGCTAAGTGTTGGACTGTCTCTATCAGTGCACAATGTTATAGTTTTCTGGTCCGGATTTCTCTCAGTTTTAAGTTTTTGGTCTACATCTTTGGCATGTTATTTAGGACTGTTATATTCATCTATTTCCAAGATTTCATTCTCTCATGTACTCCAGGCAGTTGTCTACTTGTTGGCTAAGTTTGGTATAACAAAGTGCAGTCTCAAGCAGCGTAGAGTACCTATTTGTTTTGGTCCGCATTCCACCACTGTGTCATATTTTCTTTTGTGGTTTTAATGGATTGTTTAAAGATGTTTGAAGTTTCTAAATCCAAATATTTAGTGCTTGAAGACCTCCGGAGTGTGATCTAATTTTGTTTGAGTATCGCTACTTGGATAGACAGTGAATGACTAGGACAATAAGTATCTTCTAGTACTCTGCATTTCATCGCATGAAGGAATTTTTCTCTATGGTTTTGAGGCTATGTTTCCAAATGTCTGAAGTGTGTTAGTTCCAAGTTTGAGGAGTTTTGGAGTTTTGGTTGTTGATTTACGATCTAACAGTTAGTGTGCATCTAAGTTGCTCTGCTCCTGAAGCTGACCTAGTGAAGTCTACTTGGTGCGGCGCATTCCAAAGAGTATGATGGTATCTAAGGTGGTTCTATAGGTCAAGACAACCTAGGAGAGTATGTTTCTTGTTTTGGTTTAGTCCACATTAGAGTTTGAGGCCAACCCATACTATTGAAAGGAAGCTAGGTGCGCGGAAATCACATCCTACGCTAATCTAATGAGGGGAGATGTATGCAAATTCTTTTTAAACCTTTACAGTTACAGTGATGTTAACACAACAATAGAGATATTGCAGAAATACATAGAGAGAGAGAGATAGAAAGAGAGACAAGATATAACGTGGGGAAAACCCTTTCGGGAGAAAAACCCCACACTCCAAAACCTGCACAATGTATTATCAAAACAAAGAATGTTTACAACACACTTGCAATGAAAGTCTTCTAGGAGTCTTTGACACTTGTATCTAGAGATATTCTAGCAGCATAACAATACCTGTCAATAACACTATGTATCTCCCATCCAAGCACCTGTTTTTATAGAGTTTACAAGGCAAAATAGGAACCTTCTAGAGATGGGCGTCCATCTTGGCCTCATGGCCCAAAACCCACGCCTAAGGACACTTGTCCAACATTACAACATGGATTTTACACTTGTCTCAACACTTCATCCCAATGTGGGTGCCTAGTCCCAAGATAGGCTATGACAAATGCTCTTATGCACCTTACATTTGTCATAGAATCTATCATACATGACAGCTCTTACAGTTGTAAGAGAATATGTCATAACTACCTAAAATTAGCATATTCCTCTTACATGTCATAATCCATCTTGGGTACCCAAAGATGCCTTCCTCAAAGATGCTCTTCGACACATGTCTTCACCTATCATAGAATCTTCTATTCTCGACTCTTACGCGTCATAGAATCTGTCATAGGAATCTATCATAACACTTACGCGTCATAACTCCTTACACACTATACAAGATGCCAACACATGGCATTAAACCTCTACCACAATATGTGACTCCTATATCCACATGGGATGAGTTGACCATCCTAGTCACATTACAAGTGGAGTGACAACTCACCATGCCACTTCACACTAAATGACAAAACAGGATGTGCAACATAAATTACATCATAGGCAATTAAATAAATACATAATCAAATAATTAATGCTAGGAATTACCAAGGTTGAGACACCTTAATTCCCAACATTCTCCCACTTGTCAAACACCTTGTAAGAGCCAATATAAATAACAGGATTTAACTACTATAGGCCGAGAGGCCCATAGACTCCGAACACCATCTGAACTTGTCTGTGCCCACTGGTTTCGTCAATGCATCTACAACATTCTTCAAAGTGTCTATCTTCTCCAATATCACCTTCCCATCCTCTACCATGTCTTACACAAAATGAAATTGTACATCAATATACTTTGTTCTAGCATGGAAAGTTGGATTCTTTGCCAAGTAAATCGCACTCTAACTGTCACAATAGATAGTAATCTGTCCTGCATCAACACCAATATATGAAAATAATCTCTTAAGCCAAATGACTTCCTTACAAGCATGAGTAGCTGCCATATACTCTGCTTCTGTCATGGACAAACCGACCACAAGTTGCTGCTTACTCATCCAACTAATTGCACCACCAAACATAGTAAACGCATAAGCACTGGTGGATCTCCTGCTACCAATGTCACCCTCCCAATCAGAATCCACATATCCACAAATACTCACAGAATGCAAAGGTCCTGTAGGATGACCATGATAACATAGGGAATACTTAGAAATACCCTGCAAATATCTAAACACTCTCTTCACTGCATCGCAATACACCTGTCCAGGATTAGCCATAAACCGACTAACAACTCCCACTACTTGGGTAATGTCTGGCCTAGTACAGACCATAGCATACATCAAGCTACCAATAGCACTAGTATAAGGTACTTTTCTCATGTCCTCCACCTCAGAAAGAGATTTTGGACAATCATTAACAAATAACTTGGTTCCCAAAGAAACGGGAACACACAATGGTCTACAATCTGTCATGCTAAATCTCTCTAACACGGTCTTCACATACTTACTCTGGCTTAACCAAAGTTTTCTGTTAGCTCTATCTCTTCTAATTTCCATTCCCATAATGTACCTGGCTGCCCCTAAGTTTTTCATCTCAAACTATGCTGACAATTGAGACTTCAAATCAGAAATCATATTTTTACCATTCCCAATTAACAGCATATCATCAACATACAATGCAATAATGAGAATACAATCATTGTCAAATTTGTAATACACACAATGATCTAATTTCGACCTTAGAAATCCAATTGACAACACAAAGGCATCAAATTTCATGTACCACATCCTAGGAGATTGCTTCAAACCATACAAAGACTTCTTTAACTTGCAAACCAAATATTCTTTACCTTTATCTATGTAATGCTCTGGCTGTGACATGTAAATCTCTTCCTCCAAATCACCATGAAGGAATGTTGTCTTCACATCCATCTGCTCCACCTCTAAGTCATAAGCTACTACAAGAGATAACAGGAACCGAATGGATGTCAGCTTTGCAATGAGAGAAAATTTCACCATAATCAATTCCCTCCACTTGTGAATACCCCTTCGCAACCAATCTGGCCTTGTACTTTTCAACACTTCCATCTGCACCAAATTTCTTCTTGAACACCCATTTACAGCCAACATGTTTCCATCCTTCAGGTAAAGGCACCAAGTCCCAGGTTTTATTCTTCTCCAAAGAAGCCATCTCATCTTCCATGGCCTCCTTCTAGGAACCTACATCTTTCATGCCCATAGCCTCTGTCACAGTTCTAGGCTCATCAATGTTAGTAATCAAGGCAAAATCACAACTGTTCGTGTAGAACTCCTCAAAGGCTGAGGTTGACGTTCTGCTTCTTCTTCTGCGCTTTCAGAGCTGCTAGAGCTCTCCTCATCTTCAAGTCTCACAGGGTCTTTTGGTTCAGTCTTCTCAGGGGTAGAAGGAAACTAAACCACATCCTCTTTCTTTTCTTTCTCTTCTAGCTGTAGAATAGTAGGAGAAGGTGTTAGCTCTCTGAAAATAACACTTTTTCTATACAACACTTTCTTGGCCATAAGATTCCAAATCTTGTACCCTTTCACACCAACACCATAGCCAATGAAGATACACTTAACAGCCTTGTTCTCTGATTTTGACCTCTTCTCCCTAGGCACATGAGCATATGCCTCACAACCAAAAACATGAAGATGTCTTAATGAGGGCTTCTTACCAGACCACACCTCCATGGGTGTCTTATCAACAAGAGTTGATGTAGGAGACCTATTTACCAAGTAGCAAGCAGTGGTTCCAGCTTCAGACCAAAACTTCTATTCAAGGCTAGCATCACTAAGCATACTCCTAGCCCTCTCCATCAACGTCTTGTTCATCCTATCTGCAACTCCATTTTGTTGGGGGGTGTATGGAGTTGTCTTATGTCTTTCAATCCCATGTTCTTTACAGAACTTATCTAACTCTGTGAAACAAAACTCACCACCATTATCAGTTCTCAAACACTTAATATTTTTACTAGTCTAATTCTCAACAAAAGCTTTAAACTCTTTAAACTGACTAAAGACTTCAGATTTGCTTCTAAGAAAATAAACCCATGCCCTTCTACTGTAGTCATCAATGAATAAAACAAAATATACATATTTAGAGATCGAAGGAACATTCACAGGACAAAACACGTCAGAATGAATAAGATCCAACACACCAGAAGACTTATGAGAACTAGAGTAAAACTAAACATGGTTTTGCTTTCCATATATATAATGTTCACAAAAGTCAAACTGGAGATTACAATCATTTAACCCCTCAGCGAGGTTTTTATTTTTCAGAGCTCTAAGACCCTTCTCACCAATGTGGCCAAGTCTCTTATGCCATAACATTGTCTTCTCAGCTAGAAGTTGCATTTCTAAAGCATGAGCACCCTTAGGTACCTAGAATGCACTACCATCAGAAGTGGAAGCAATACATCTTTTAGCTATTGGTTCCAATGGTGAAGATGAAGTGGCTGAAGCTCTTTTCTTTGAAACAGAAGAACTATTGCACTATGTAGTGCATGCATCCAGCTGAAACAGAGTACCTCTCCGAGTACCCTTCTCAAGCATCTTAGCACCTCTAGTCATCTTGCATCCTCCACTAGAGAAGACAACCTGCACACCTGCATCATTCAATTTACTTATAGAAAGGAGGTTTTGTGCCAAGCCTGGGATGTGCATAACCCTAGAGATCCCCTTTACTCGTCCATCAGGGAATCGGATTGAGACTCTTCCACGGCCAACAATCTTCAGATGAGAATCATCACCAAGGTACACTCTTCCACCATTAAACTCTTCATACTTTGTAAACCAGTCTCGATGTGAGGTCACGTGAAAAGAGGCCCCAGAATCAATCAGCCACATATCATCAGATGCATGGGTGGCCAAGGCTATGATGAAAGCATCATCATCATCTTGTGACTTGTGAGAATCTGAACCTAAGACATTCTTCTTCTTTTTCTTTTTCTCTTCTTTGCATTCCTTTCAGAAATGGCCAGATTTACCATAGTTCCAACAAAGAGCCTTGGACTTTCTAGGAGATTTGGATCTCCCACAGGATTTGGATCTACCCTTATCATCTTTCTTGTCCTTTTTCTTCCCTTTCTCCTTAGGTCTTCCACGAACTGCAAGAGCCTCTTTGGCCAACTCAGATGATTTTCTCCACATCTCTTCGGATAATAGTGAAGACACCACTTCATCCATTTTAAAAGTGGATGTGGTACTCTCAATGGTCATTACAAGACGATCCCATGAGTCTGGCAAAGAACAAAGCAAGTTCATACATCGATCCTGCTCCTCCATCTTCACACCCACGAATGTCAACTGTGCAACTAGCATGTTAAAAGCATTCATATGGTCTACAACGGATCCTCCATCCTCAAAGAATATAGCTTCTTCCTCAGGAATAACTTGTTCACCAGGGACTTAGCCTGATAAATATCTCCTAGCTTCTTCTAAAGTTATTTCGTGATCTTCTCCTCATGGACATTTAACAAGACAGAGTCAGCTAGACAGAGTCTCACAAGACCCTTAGCCTTCTGATCTTTGATTTCCCAATCATCTTGAGACATTGCCACTGGTTTTTCACCAGAAATGGTTTCCCATAGGTCTCTATCAACAAGCAAGTCTTCCATTTTAAGTTTCCACAACTCGCAATTGGTGTCGTTAAACTTCTCCACCTCTACTCTTCTGAATGTGTCTGCCATCTCCTTCCTACAAGAAGATTACAGAATGCTCTGCATAGACTCCCACTCAATCTAAGATCATCTCAAAAAACCCCTACCCAACAACTAAGACCAAATGTGATCAACTCTAATACCAACTAAAAGGAAGCTAGGTGTGCGGAAATCACTTCCTACCCTAATCCAATGAGGGGAGATGTATGCAAATTCTTTTTAAACCTTTACAGTTACAGTGATGTTAACACAACAATAGAAATATTGCAGCAATACACACACAGATAGAATGTAGACAGAAGAGAGAGAGAGAGAGAGAGAGAGGATATAACATGGGGAAAACCCTTTCAGGAGAAAAACCCCACACTTCAAAACCTGCACAATGTATTATCAAAACAAAGAATGTTTACAACACACTTGCAATGCAAGTCTTCCAGGAGTCTTTGACACTCGTATCTGGAGATATTCCAGCAGCATACCAGTACCTGTCAATAACACTATGCATCTCCCATCCAAGCACATGATTTTATAGAGTTTAGAAGGCAAAATAGGAACCTTCTAGAGATGGACATCCATCTTGGCCTCATGGCCCAAAACCCATGCCTAAGGACACTTGTCCAACATTACAACATGGATTTTACACTTGTCTCAACACCCCATCCCAATGTGGGTGCCTAGTGCCAAGATAGGCTATGACAGATGCTCTTACTCACCTTACAACTATCATAGAATCAGTCATACATGACATCTCTTACAGTTGTAAGAGAATCTGTCATAACTACCTAAAAATATCATATTCCTCTTACAACATGTCATAACCCGCCTTAGGTGCTCAAAGATGCCTTCCTCAAAGATGCTCTTCGACACATGTCTTCACCTGTCATAGAATCTTCTATTCTTGACTCTTACGCATCATAGAATCTATCATAGGAATCCGTCATAACACTTACTTATCATAACTCCTTAAACACTGCACAAGATGCCAACACATGGTACAAAACCTCTACCACAATATGGGACGCCTATATCCACATGGGATGAGTTGACCATCCTAGTCACCTTACAAGTGGAGTGACAACTCACCATGCCACTTCACACTAAATGACAAAATAGGATATGCAACATAAATTACATCATAGGCAATTAAATAAATACATAATCAAATAATTAATGCTAGGAATTACCAAGGTTGAGACACCTTAATTCCCAACAACTATTCTACATGCTACACTCAAACAAGCTGATCTATTTGGTGTTGTGAGTAAAGTTGTTTTAAAGGGAAGGTCAAAATGATGCATTGAGTTAAGTGAGATCTATTTTAGGTCCACCCTGACCCATTTTCCAATTTGAATCTTGGCGCATAGTTTGTGATTAAGTTCAAGGCATATTTTTGAGATGACCTAGTTGATGATCGAAAAGGAAGCAGATATATAAGTAGAGATTTGGTTTTGATTCCATGTGTGTTGTGCATGTGCGAACCATGGAATAAACATGATGCAAAGGGATGATGTTTTTTTGAATAATGCAACAAATATTGTAGATGTGAAGTGAGAAAGAATAGGGAAGACCATGCGATTGTAGAGCAGAGAAGAACTAACTTCCAAAATAGTGGAAGAAGATATTGTTTGTGCTTCAGTGGAACTGTATTCCATGCATATGTAGATGCAATTATAACAGTTTATTTCTTTCTTCTCTCTTTCAATCTCAGTGGGAAGTGAGTCCACTTGCAGTGAGCACTTTCTTTTCTCTCTTTCTATCTCAATGGGCAGTGAGTCCACTTAGACAGTGAGTCCACCTGCATTGAGAATTTCTATATTACCTTAACCGGTTATAATATATTGTGAGCTAACACTCATCGTGGTTTTTCCCTTTTGGGGTTTTCCACGTAAAAATCCTGGTGTTCATGTGTCATTGTTCAATGCTTCATGTTTTCATGTATAACTTAATTCACTACAATTGAATATGCTAAATGACTTGAAATGTTTTACATCTGAATGGTTTTATAGAATACTGATTCACCCCCCTCTTAGTATTTTGAGTGTTCAACAAGTTCTCTATGCTTTAAATGATTTTCAAATTCCAATGTTCTAGCAGCAAACCCGGTAGACAGACCCAAGTAGGGGCAACTGCACAGAAATCAACCGAGGGGTCAAAACTAGGCTTCCATTTGCATAGAGAAAGGTTATTACGATGGTTTTTATCAAAAAAATAGGGACCTACCATTAAAACTTTAATCAAATCTTTATAAACGGTAAATTTGAATATAAATAAACCTCCATCCATCACACTAATAGTGACACTCCCTTTAACTTTCCATACCGCATTCACCCATTTGAGAACCAAGTCAACATTTGGTAAAAAAGAAAAGAATCTACCAACCAAGGTATTCTACATGGACGAAATAGCTTCATCCATTAAGGAATCTGAGAGATTCAAAGCAATACCTTCCTCCATTTGTTATTCCTTAGATAAATCCGCACCTTTACCCTTAAAAACTCTAGATCCTTTGACTGGATTAGCCCAAGACAGCTAATCCATCACATCAGAGTCTTTTAGCATGGTGTCAAAAGAAGAATTGGTAATAGGGGGAGCACCCAAACGACCCCCTGAGTAGTCACCCATCAAGAAAAGTCCCACCAAAACTTTAGAAATTTGAAAAAAAAAAAACCCTAGCAGAGCAAATCCTTATTTCAAATGAAACAATTTTTTTACTTTGATTTTTCTTGTATAATTGGCAACGAAAAAGATTAAAATCTCAAAATTTCATATTATTAAAAATAATTACACTCTTTATCCTTCTCCAACTATTTATTATTCAATTCATTTAATTTAAATCTAATTATATATTACTACTTCGTTATTAAATTAAATCTATATCATATTGCAATAGAAGATAGCAAAAGCCATATGGTTTAAGGTTTTCAATACAAATGAAAATGTTTCATGTTTATTAAAGAACCCCACTTCATAAGGGAGATTACATAGAGAATTGACCTAATTAAAGCCTCATATATTATAATCTATCTCAGGAAAAATTTAACAACTTGCCTACCCATGGAAATGGCCCACGTCATCTAGACACCTATTCTTAGTACCATAAGATATACAATTAATATGAGGCTAGGTTGTAAATTATGCATAGCTGCTCTAGCAAACCATACAAGATCTTCAAATACATCTAAAGTATCTTCAAAGAAGGAACTAAAATATTCAAACATGACTTTCTTTCATAAGTCTTTTTTATTGAAGAAAAGCACAAAAAAATACACAAGAGGAAACAGTCAATAAGGGACTGTTAAAACTACATACAAAACAGCAGAAAAACCCATTGTATACAAGATGAAAACTTCATTTCTAGTGCTCCAGCATCCTCCATCATGAAATCAAACCTGAACCATGATAGAACTGGTGAGTACAAAGCCATAAAATCTCACCATGAAGTCATATGACTCAAAAATAGTTGAAAAACTAAAAAGGACAGAAGTATAGCAGCATCACATACAGAAGACACCAATGGCAAGACTAGAAAAACCCCAGAATAAATCAATGACTAGAAGCCCTTCAAAAATATTAGTAAACTCATAAATTTCCAGACTATCAGTAATATCAAGTGATGACCATTGTAGTAGGGCTGTGAGAATGAAGAAGATCGTCAAAATCTCCACCAATTTCGGCATTGTGAAGACTAACACCAGCATCCATTTGAAGTCTGATAAGTGTTGACAAAACTATTCACCAACATCCATTTACAACAGGATAACTAGAGAAAGAATTTCCACCTCTTATGAATACCACCAACTTGACCATGATTGAATAGAAGGCACAAATCTTCTAAGGTCCATGAGTGTCTCCCAGCTAAGTCTTTTCCCAGAGTACTTCATGAATCATTCACTCCTTGATGTCATTCCACATTAGCGTTAAGTTGTAGGAGGAGGTCTTGTCCCTTCCCATCCAATAAAGTGGTGAACCGTGTAGCTGGTAGATTCACAAGCTGGAGAGACAAATTAGTACAAACCATTTGGGTTTCAATTTGAAGGGGAAGAACAGTGTGAGAGAAAATAGCTAAACAACGTAGTTTCCAAAAGAAATTGATTATAACATGTTTGCATCTATGAGAAAGGAGATCGAATGAAGATGAGGCACTAAGGAGGGATACTTTCCAAGACCATGCCTAAGGGAAAAGGGTAGGTAGAGAGGTGAAAAGGGAGTGCCACAACTGACAAGCATGGGTGCAAAACCAAAAAGCATGTTTGATAGACTCCAATTTGGTGCAAAACCTTGGACATGTAGGCAGAGGGGAGATAAATTTGAGGAGGTTACCAATAGGTAGCTTAACATGAAGCACTTTCCACTGTTAGAAATGAAAGACACAACTACACAAATGGAAATTTAATTCAAATATAATTTTTGCAATCTTAACTATGTATTACCAATGGAGATTGTAACATGCAAATGAAAATATGCAAACCCAGAAACATTAAAACAAAAAATTGAACACACAACATAGTGTTTACATGGAGAAAACCCTTGTGGGTAAAAAACTCCACCAGGAAAGAGGCATAAACTTGTATTAATCTGTAAAGATTTGTACAATACAATCACTCAACAACTCTCTCCACTAGTCTTCAACTTGAAAACATTCTGGCAACACCTGAGTACCTAAAATCTCACATCCAACAACAAATACAATGGTAAATATTTATAGAGGAGTTTTCCCTCCAATATGGGTGTCTACTTTCTCTCTCCTCCAACAACCCCACATGGAAGCATTAAATGGTGTCATACATGCAACCACCAAGTGGAAATAACTTGCCCGTGCAAGGTTGAGCACTCCGGTCCAAGAATAGCATGTAAAAGAATCTTATGATGCATCCTAACCATCATAGATACCACTAACAAAGAATCTTCTCAATATGGGAACTTGGATCTAATAATAGTAACCACAACTAATAATGGGTATCACATGCGTCACACATGCATGGAATCTTATGACAACTTGCAGCTGCCATAAATCCACTAAAACCACATTATATGACAAGTTGTCATACATGCCAAAAATAGCATATTCTCCAAGTGGAATGCCTACACTCATTTACTCATGAGTTTTATATTTGCCAATCAGTAAATATCACTCCGTAACTTCCGTCGGTAACTCTCAAATAACCACTGTCAATGAGACTACCTCATTCCCTTATGGGTAATTACAAATAACAAATAATAAATGGGATAAATACAATATTGAAATTTACAAGGTTTATGGCACCTTATTCCAACATTCTCCCACTTGACATTATACCTTGTAAATCAACCCATAGGAAAACAAATGAAAAATAATTAGGCACTAGAAACAAGGCCCATGGCCTCTCTGCACCACATGAACTTCTTTATGCTCACAGGCTTGGTCAATGAATCTCCAACATTCTCCTGAGTGTCTATCTTCTTCAGCTCAATCTATCCATTTGCAACCAACTCTCAAACAAAGTGATACTAAACATCAGCGTGCTTAGTTCAAACATGATACATGGGATTCTTGGCCAAACAGTTAGCACTTTGGCTATCACAACCAATCTGAATGATCTTGCAATCAAATCTAATACCTATACATAGTATTCTCAACCAAACTACCTCCTTAGAGACATGAGTAGCAGCCATATACTCTACTTCTATGGTGGACAAAGCAACTATGGGCTACCTCTTATCCAACTCATTGCTCCTCCAAACAGAGTAAACACATAGCCACTAGTGGACCTTCGACTGTCCAAGTCACCTGCCCAATCTGAATCAACAAAACCTTGTATGTCCAAAGATTTATCAACACTATCAGTACCAAAGTAAACCAAACAATAATTAGGAGTACCTGTAAGATATTTAAGCACCCTCTTCGCATAATTCCAATGTTGTCTACCAAGGTTAGACATAAATCTGCTCAAAACTCCCACTGCTTAGGCAATATCTGGCCTAGTGCAAACCATTGCATACATAAAACTCCCTACAACACTAGCATATGGCACATTAGACATATCCTCAAGATCATCCTTAGTCTTTGGACACATATCTAATGAAAGATTAGTACCAATGGGTAAAGGAACTCTAACTGTGTTATAGTCATGCATACTAAATCACTGCAAAATGGTATTCACATACTTACTTTGTGACAACCAAAGCTTTCTGTTACAACTGTCCCTTATGATCTCCATTCCCAGAATATTCCTGGCAGCTCCAAGATACTTCATGTCAAATGCACCTGAAAGTTTGGCTTTAAGCTCACTAATCATACCCTTAGTATTGCTAAAAAATAACATGTCATCAACATACAATGCAATAACCAGTATAGAATCATCAATACAATAAATGTAAACACAATGATCCTCCTCGCTTCTAACAAAACCCAAATTCAACACAAATGAATCAAACTTTTGATACCACATTCTGGGGGACTGTTTTAAACCATAAAGTGGCCTCTTTAACCTGTAAAACTATTTTTCTTTCCCTTTTACCTCAAAACCTGTAGGTTGTTGCATATAAATTTCTTCCTCAAGTTCTCCATGCAAGAACGCAGTTTTAACATCCATTTTCTCAATCTCCCAATCATAAGTTGCATCAATGGATAAAATAAATCTAATAGAAGTCAATTTAGCAATAGGAGAGAATATCTCACCAAAATCAACTCCCTCTCTTTGGGAGTAGCCCTTGGCAACCAATCTAGCCTTATACTTCTCCAATGACTCGTCTACTCCAAACTTCTTCTTTAAGACCCACTTACAACCTATGGCCTTTCTTCCTTTGGGCAAATAAACAAGATCCTAGGTGTTACAAGAGTCTAAAGCCATCATCTCCTCCTGCATGGCTAACTACCAAGACTCGCTATCATCCAAAAGAATAGCTTCCCTGTAGGATCTAGGCTCATTGTTAGTACTTAATAAAGAAAATACACAATAGAAATCTGGTGGGCTATACTTGTCAACTAGATTCTATTGTCTTGTGGATCTCCTCAAGGGTGGAGTAAGAGTCTTAACTTATTCTTCTACATGATCATTTGTACCAACTTCTTCTGTAACAATAAATTCATCTTCATCAGAACTACTCGAAACTTCTTCTTCATCATCCCCCAATCCATCATTCTGTTCTTCCTGAGGTGCATCTTGCTACTCTAACTCAAAGTGCACTCTCTTTACCTTTTCATATTTTTCTTTTGGCTATTCATGTTCAGAAATAGCTCTAAGTTCCATGAAAATAACATCTCTAGAATAGATAATCTTACGGGTTAGCGGATTCCAAAGCTTATAACCTTTGACATTATCACCATATCCAATGAATGTACACTTTTTAGCTTTTGGATCCAACTTAGATCACTTTTCCTTAGGCACATGAACAAAAGCCTCACAGCCAAAAACCCTTAAATGTGAAACAAAAGGTTTCTTACCTGTCCACACTTCATAAGGTGTTGAATCAAGAACCTTACAAGGAGATCTATTAATCAAGTAGCAAGCAGTACACACAGCCTCTGTCCAAAAGCATTTATCCAATTGTGCATCTCTCAGCATACTTCTGGCCCTTTCCATGATTGTTCGATTCATCCTTTCTGCAACACCATTATGTTGTGGTGTATACAGAGTTGTCTTTTGTCTGATAATACCTACATGCTTGCAAAACTCATCAAATTCCTTAGAGTAATATTCTCCTCCATTGTGAGATCTTAATATTTTTATCTTCAATCCTGATTGGTTCTCTACTAAGACTTTGAAATCCTTAAACTTAGTGAAAACTTCATATTTGTGTTTCATAAAATAAATCCAAGTAAATATGGACACATCATCAATGAAGGTAACAAAATAATGAGATTTTCCAATAGAATCATTATCCACAAGTCCAAACACATCCGTATGAATAATTTATAACTTCTCTTTTGCTCTATTGCTTCCTAAAGGAATGATTTTCTATTTTGTTTACCAAACACACAATGCTCATAGAAATCAAAGTGCTCATCAGAATAAGAGAAACCATCCAACAAATCTTTATTCTTAATAGTTTTCAAAACATTATTACTTGTGTGACCCAATCTATGGTGCCATAACATACATCTATTTTTAGTACTGGCCTTAGATACATAGGAGGCATTACAAACTATAGTGGCTTCAAGCTTGAACAGGTTTCCCATTCTCTTCCCCTTCGCTACCACCAAGTTCCCTCTCACCAATCTGCATCCATGCTTGTCAAAAGTCACATGCATTCCCAAATCATTCAGCTTTGAAACAAAAATCAAATTCATAGCTAATCTAGGAACATGATAAACATCAGGGAGGGTTTTAATCCTCCCATCACTGAAACATAACAATACTTTGCCTTTCCCAACTATCAGATATGTAGAGTTGTCCCCAAGGTACACATTACCTCCATCATATTCTTCATATGTGGAGAACCATTCCTTATGCGGGGTCATATGAAACGAGCATCCTGATTCAACCAACCAATGATCATTAGAAACAACATTACATGTAGAAAGTAAAACATCTTCACCTACATTTGATGACTTATCTGAAGCACTCTCCCACTATTTCTTTCAGTTTCTGCACTCCTTCACATGTCCCCTTTTACCACAGTTCCAACACTTAACTTTATTTTTCTTCCCAGGAGTCTTAGAATAGCCCTTGGACTTGTCCTTAACCCCTTTTTGATCTCTTTTTGGTCCTCTTTCCTTAGACATTCCCCTGACACTGAGAGCATCCCCTAAACTATCTGAACTCTTCTTCCTCAATTCCTATGAGAGTAGCACTGAAACAAGAGCATCCATCTTTGGATCCATGAGGTTAGCAGTGATAGCAAGGATAACATTCTCCCAAGACTCGGGTAAAGAAAAAAGCAATAAGATACATTTATTCTCCTCACTAACATCAACATCTAGTGAAGCAAGCTAACTCAAAAACAAATTAAAAGAATTTAAATCCTCTGCAATTGAATCACCTTCTCTCATTTTCATGGAAAACAATTTTATTTTCAAATAGATTTTATTTACCATACTCTTGGCTTGATAGATCTCACCCAACCGATTCCACAACTTGTGTATAGTCTCTTCCTTTGCGACATTCAACAAGACAAAATCTAACAGACACAAATGGATGGTTCCCCGTGCCTTCTTATACAGTCTATCCCACTCATCTGGAGAGACTTCATCAGGTTTCTTCTCTTTTTGAATAGCTAACCACTGGTTTCTTTCTTCCAACAAATCCTCTATTTTTAGCTTCCACAACTCGTACCTTGTTCCGTTGAACTTCTCAATGTCCAATAGAGAGGTTGATGCAATAGTGGATGCAGCCATAATAACAACTCAAGATCTGTAAAACAAACACAACCAAATCTCCCACTGTAGCTATAGCTTCCACACTACCACCCAAGAGTCAAAGCTAGCCAGGCTCTGATACCAAATGTTAGAAATGAAAGACACAACTACAGAAATGGAAATCTAATTCAAATATATTTTCTACAATCTTAACTATGTATTACCAATGGAGATTGTAACATGCAAATGAAAATATGCAAACCTAGAAACATCAAAATAGAAAATTGAACACACAACACAGTGTTTATGTGGAGAAAACCCTTGCGGGTAAAAAACTCCATAAGGAAAGAGGCACAAGCTTGTATTAATCTATAAATATTTGTACAATACAATCACTCAACAACTCTCTCCACTAGTCTTCAATTTGATAGCATTCCAGCAGCACCTGAGTACCTAAAATCTCACATCCAACAACAAATACAATAGAAAATATTTATAGAGGAGTTTTCCCTCCAATTTGGGCGTCCACTTTCTCTCTCCTCCAATAACCCCACATGCAAGCATTAAATGGTGTCATACATGCAACCACCAAGTGGCAATAACTCTCCCATGCAAGGTTGGGCACCCAGGTCCAAGAATAGCATGTAAAAGCATCTTATGACATGTCATAGCTGTCATAGATACCACTAACAAATAATCTTCTCAATATGGGCACCTGGGTCTAACAATAGCAACCACAACTAATAATGGGTATCGCATGCATCATACATGCATGGAATCTTATGACAACTTGTAGCTGCCATAAATCCACTTACACCACATTATGACAAGTTGTCATACATGGCAAAAATAGCAAATTCTCCAAGGGGAACGTCTACACTCATTTACTCGTGAGTTTTACATTTGCCAATTAGTAAATATCACTCCATAACTCCCATCGGTAACTCTGAAATAACCACTGTCAATGAGACTACCTCATTCCCTTATGGGTAATTACAAATAAAAAATAATAAATGGGATAAAAAACAATATTGAAATTTACAAGGTTTATGGCACCTTATTCCAACATCCACGCCAAGAGTTGTCACTGAGCGTCTGCTTTGGACTTCCAAATTTGAAGGCTGAGCTTCTTCCATTTGGACCGATGGAATGTACAATTCCATTTAGCATTGAGTTAGGGCGAGATTGTGATTGAGGGAAGGAGTTGTCTATAAATGGTTCTAAGGGGAAAAAAATGGATGTTGCAAGCATTGGGCCACCTCCAGTCATTCAAGAAGTTAGCATGAGAGTTCAAGGACAATAGACTACAGAGTTCAGGTGTGACTAGTTGTTGAATATCAAGAATTGGTTGCTTGTCAAAGGAGGAGAGGTGGAATTGGATCTTAAGGAGTGGCCAAGATTTCCATTGAAAGGTGGTAAGGTCCCATAAGTCCTAAAAAACTTGGATGTCTTTTTTAAAGAGGTTTTTTCCTTTGAAACCAATAATAGTACCTAGTGGTATGCCATTTAGTTGAATCAACCGATTCCACCAAATGAGGAGTTAGGAAAGCTTAAGCCACGGCTGAGGGACTGATCAAACCAAATGAGTCTTTTTGAGGTGATCTGCCAAGCTTTCCAAATGGAATTGAAAGGAGCAGACCCGTGGGTTTTGAAAAAAGGAGCTAACAAAAATTTGTCATTCCAGCTAACAGAGTCCCAAGGGTGACTAGTTGAGGTGGACTGTATGAGATATCTAACCAGTTTCTTCCAAGGGTTGTCTCCCTCCAAAGCTCTAACTATTCACTTAGAAGTAAGGCAAATTCCTTGTGAATACAGATCAATGATTCTTAGACCCCCTTTGTCCTTTGGTTGTATGCAATGATGCCAAGAAGTACATGCTAATCCCTTTTTGTTCCCCCATTTAGCCCATAAAAATTTCCTAATAAGTTGTGTTAGCTGGTTATAACATTTTTTCTAAGGCAGCTAACAAGAGGAAATATAAACATGACTAGCAAGCAAAATTTTGTTTGCCACTTGAATACAACCAGACATGGATAAGAATCTATTACTTCATTTCAAGAGTTGGCCTTGATTTTATTCAAAAATCACTTCCACATGTCTTTAAGAGAAACTCCAACACCGAAGGGAATGCCAAGGTATCTACTAACTAAGCCATGTTTTATTTCTTTCCATTCAATTGGGATCCATGCCAGATAGAGGTTCGGGTGAGTCATAATAAATTCATTCTTGTGCATAGCCAATTTGGACCTTGAAATGGTACAAAATAGATCTAGAGTATCAATGGTGTTAGTCACCTCCTCAGATGAGTTTTGGATAAAAATCATACTATCATTAGCAAAGTGGGAATTGAGTGCAGTGGCATTATTTGGTAAGTATACCCCATGGATAAGCTTGTTGGTCTTCATATGGTATAATAAATACCCAAGGGCATCAGCTACAAGGACATAGAGGAAAGGAGCAAGGGGGCAACCTTGGCAGGTAGACCTTTGAAGGGGGAATTGGGGGGAAAGGGAGCCATTAATAGCTAGTCAAACATTAGCATCCATGAATAACATTTTGATATGAGCACAGGTTTTAGGGCCAACCCCCAACCATTGCATCATGTTAAGGATGATGGGCCACTGAATGTGATCATAACATTTATCAAAATTGAGTTTGACAATAAGAGCATCTTAGGAAGTTTGCTAGACCCATTCAACTATCTCCCATGCTAGCACAAGGTTGTCTAAGATAAATCTGCCTCCTAAAGATCCAGTTTGTTCTGGTCACACTATCATTTGGGTAATATATTTGATTCGACATGCCAATGCTATGGCTATAATCTTATAGGAGGTATTAAGCAAGGTTATGGGGCACCAACTAGCCACGGTGTCTTCATCCTTGCCTTTAGGAATGAGCTTAATAAGGCCCTAATTAATAATTGGTCCCAACGTTCCAGTTTCAACTCCTTCAAGATATGCATTGTAAAAGTCTTCTCGAATGTATGGTCACAATGTTTGGTAGAATTCCACAAGAAGGCTTTCCATTCCAGGGCTCTACTCGATAGCCATTCTATAAAGTGCATCATCAATGTCTTCCATGGAGAGAGTTCTTTCAAGAAAATTACTGTAATCAACATCAATTTTGTGAGGTATACATTATGCCACACACTCTTCAACAAAGGGAATAAGGGGGTCACTTGTTGTCTCATCAGTGAATAGTTGTTTATAGTATTCCAAAAAGATTTTCATGATGCTAGAGTGGTTGGTTTGAGGAGTGCCATCAGTAGATTTAATGACTGATATCTATTTTTTTGTGTTTATGTTTCAAATATTGAAAGAAGAATTTTGATCCTCGGTCACCATCCTTGATCCATTGGAGAGGAGGACACACTTGGGCACCTTTACCTTTGTAAATAGCCAATTTTCTAAGCAAATTCTTAGTATGGGCAATAGATTACTGCAATGAAAGGTCATTGGGGTTGGCAGCAAGGAGAGAACGGCCATGAATAAGCTGCCCATTGAGAGACTTTTCAAGTCTGCATCGTTTAGCAGCAGCTCTCCATCCATAGTCTCGAAGAAAAGAGGTACAATGAATAATAGTTCTTTTCCACCAACCAATCCACCTGTCCTCTTGGGGTTTTGGTTCAGCATTCCAAGTAGCTAGCAGGCCATCAACATAGTCTTGTTGTTGGAGGTGAGTCACATTGAGTTCAAAAGGAAGATCATTGGGGAGATTTGGGGAGTTGGAGAAAGATAGGGTGGTGAAGATGGGAAAGTGGTTAGAAAGGGTGGTTGTGAGGTCAAGATGGACCATAAAGCCTGACTGTGAAGGCATGATACAATAGTTGGGGGAGATATAGAATATATCAAGGCTTGTCATCTCCTGAGAAATGATAAACTATTAATTTTCCATATTTGTGTTGGCAAGAGACACTATTATGCATGACAGGTGTTGTCATTGATGGCAACTAAGTCTATCTTACACATCCATATTACATAATTTGTTCATACCGGAAGTCAAAGTGAAGATTTGTTTAAGTCCAGGTAGTCAGAAATAGAGCATATGACAGGGTCCAGTATCTTGGTCCAAATCTCTCTGGTAGTAGATCACAGTGTGCTGCAAATCTGAGGGAGTAATAAGGATTATCAGGACTATCTAAATCCATGAATTTAGCCTCCAGTGATAAAGGATTCAAAAGTTATAAGCATCTGAGTATCAGGTTCCAGTTAGTCAGTATAGTCAGAAGAAGAACAGGCTGACCTAGTATTTGACCTTGGTCCGGATGAAGAAAAGTTGTCGGTTAAGCAATTTGTGGTAATCAGTGGTATTGGCCGACATGATTGATGATTTGAGAACACAAGTTTTTGGTCTGTGTTGTTGATTGTGCATGGATTTAGCCGACAGAGTAGAGTTCTTAACAAATGTTCCAAGTTTTCTTGAAGCCGACTATAGTTGTTTGAATTTATTGATGTGGATATATATAGCCAATGGATTTGAGTGTTTTGAGGTGTGTGTGAGTGTGTGATGGTGTAAGTGCAAAAAAGGTAGAAAGAAGTGTGAAGATAAAGATCCAAGCTTGGATTATGGCCGAAGAGTGAAACAGGGCAGAATAAGGATGAAGTGTGTAAGATCAGTATATTGTGCTTAACCGAAATTGAACTAATGCATTGGAAGATGATATTCATCAATTCAAACAATCTATAATCTTCTTGTAATCATCTCTGCAGGAAGTGAGCCTCTTGGAGCAGTGAGCTCTAGGCAATGCGCCCTGAAGGCATGTGCCTTACCCATTTGTAATACTTTTAACAAAGTGTAATTTCTTGTGGGTTAACCCCCACCGTGGTTTTTCCCTTAACCGGGTTTCCATGTAAAAATCATGGTGTTATGTGTGTTGATCTTGTTTCTACTCATATGTTGTTGATTTATGCTTTCATGGTTATATCATTAATTTATTAATAAGTGATAAAGAAGGAAAATTGCTGCAAGTGATAAAAGTTTTTGTGACAACTAATTCACCCCCCCTCTTAGTTGTTTGCCCCCATCTCAACAATTGGTATTAGAGAAAGGTTCCTTGGAAGAAGCCTAATAGCTTGAGGAAGATCTAGAAAGGAGTTTCAATGGGTTCACTTAGAGAACAACTTCAATTGGCTTTAGAAGATCTTGATCAGTCCAAAGCAGAAGTAAATGAACTGAAAGCGAACCTTAAAGATGTTGATGATTACATTGAGATGTTAAAAGAAAAACTAAAAAAATGTATGGAAAGGAGGAAGGATCTACTTCAGCAGCTAGCTAATTCTACTGAAGAAAATGGCATGAATGAGGCTTTGGAAGAAAAGACAAAGGAATGTGAAAAGCTGACAAAAGAAGTTTATGTTCTAAAATATGTGATGGAATCTAGGGTGATGAGGCTAACCAAAGAAATTGAGGAAAGGAAGAAGACTAAAGAAGACCTGAATCAAACTCTTAAGGAAAGAATAGAAGAATGTTACAGAATGGACAGAACAATTGGCCACCTAAAATCTAATTTACAAGAATGCAGATATAATGAGGAGGAACTTGAAAGGCAAATTCTCATTCTCAGACATGACCTAGAAATTACAAATGAATACAAGGAGAAGTTCAAGATAAGCTCAGCTAAACTTGAAGTATTGCTTGAGAGTCAGAAGAAGGTATATGATAAGCCTGGTCTGGGATAGGAGAAAGGTGAAAGGTCTGGATCCGCTCAAAGAAATCCTAAACCAAGGAATCAAAGAAACAGACCTAGAAGACCTCTAGTAAGACAACCTAATGCTCAAAGGTATGCATCTTTCAATGGAAATTGTTTCAATTGCAATAAATTTGGTCATTGAGCTACTCAGTGTAGAAGTAGAGTGAATCAAAATGGTCCATCTTTCTCCGGTCAATGCTTCAATTGTAAAAGGTACGGTCATAGATCCAATGAATGCAGAAGTATGATAAACCACTCTAACAACAAAAGAAATGCCAATTCTTTCAATAGCTATTGTTTTGCATGCAATAGATTTGGACATATGGCTAGTCAGTGCAGATCAAGAGGAAATCAATCAAATGGAAAAAGAAATGTTGTGTGCTTCAATTATAACTGATCTAGTCATGTTGCAAGATTCTGCAGAAGAAGGAATGATGATAGAAAAGGTCTGGTAAACAGAAAATTGGATGAGCAGAGACAAGACAAAGGCAAGGGAAAAGTTGATGTGAATGAGGTCCAGAATGAAATGAACAAAACATGGGTAAAGAAAGGTGAAATGAATGTTGATAATGGGTCCGCACCAGAATTTGGTGCTAATAATTCCTCCAGGAATTGAATCAGGAGCTCTGGCTCAGGGGGAGCTGCATTGAAAATCTGATTCCCCCTACCAGTAAATGGGTGCCTGAATCTGGCATGATGAATGAAGATAAAGAAGGCTATTGCAAACCTATTGGAGAAAATTCTGGAAGAAAAGAAGCTAATGTGGTTGATTGCGAAGCAATTGAAGATTGACTGCATGTAGAAATAGTGTAACCGGATGTATTAGGGCAAAGCATTTATTATAATGACAAATTAGGTTTTGTGGAGGATAAAAATTCATCCATTCAATCATTTGGATCACTTTGCATTCGAAGAGAACGAGTAGAAGAGCACCTGAGTTAAGATTTCAAGCATTTGAAGTGCGACCAATGAATTCATCAACTAACCCTAATTCCATGGAAGAAAAAGGTATTTTTCTGTGAATCTTTGAGCTCATAATCTTTTGCAATGGCTACACCGTTGGTTCTTGCTATTACTGAAAGTCCCCAACACAAATTCAAGAAGCCTCCACACAAATCAATAGAAGTCAACTCGTTAGGTGCATTTTCAAATGTTCCATATGGTGTATTGCATGTTGAAGATATTAGGGCCTATATTCATGCTAGCATAGATGAATTTGGGGACTCAAGGTTTGTATATTTGTTCAAGAATCATCTAAGGGATGAAATTCACGGTCTTAAACCTGAGTATAAGGTACTGCACGATAAACATTTCATCCAGATTATAGGTTTTCCATCCTTCGATGAAGATGAATGGGTCTGGTATGTTTTAACCTGAATGCATGATGAGTTTTTGTGACTAATGAAACCCTTCAAGATCACCAAGGATGCCATCAAGGCTGTGACAGGGTTAAACTCATCTAGTGAATTGCCAATGTTGAAAGTAGTAAAGAATCAAATAGTAACTGATGATACCAGTTCAAGGTTTGACAAAAGGGCAATGACAATCAATGACATTATTGATTTGGATGTTAAGTTTGCTTCAATGGTAATTGGTTACAAAATTTATCACTCCAGCAAGGAGAACTTTATTTCTGGAATGGCCATATATGTTGCATACAAAATGTTAAGAGAGAATGTTGATTATGACTTGTGTGAGTTGTTGTAGAACTAGCTAATGGAAATTTTGAATAAAGTAAAGAAGGATAAGAAGAACACCTTCAAATATGGTACACTGATCTTATGTTTGTTCTTCTATTTCATGAATGAGTTGCCTAGCAAGAAAAGCATGTGTTGGACAAATGACAAACCTATTGCTATACAGATAAGAGAGCACTTGAACAACATTGGTGACTCTAAAGCATAGAAAACTGCAATCTGGGCTTACTTCAAGAATTTTTAGAGTATGACGCATTCAAGGGAAAGAATTCCTAAATGAGTTGTTGAGAAATACCAGAATGAGATTTGCTTCATGGTGGATACTGATCAGTGCTTAATGGAAGTAGTAGAACCCAGAACTATCTGGATCATGCCCGTGGGGTATGAGGTAGATGAGAAAATTTTGGATATGTATGCTCAACATCTCTTGAGCAACCCCAAGGATGATTCTATGGAGAGATTTGGGACATATAAGGAGCTCAGTTTAAAATTGCATGTTGAGCTCAGAAAACCTGAAATCAAGAGGAAAGTTCAAAAGCAAGTAGAAATGTATGCTGAAAGCATTGGCATAACTAAGGAAGCTGTGAAGCAGAACAGAGAAAGGATAGAAAAAAGTGAGAAGGAGATGTAGGTTAAGAAACAAGGAAGTGCTCCTGAAGTCTCCACCAACTAACCTAGAAAAACAAGAAGCTCTGTTGCTACCTTTGTTCACACAAAACATATCAAAATAGAGAAACTGGAAGACAAACCATCTAGTAAAGATGGTAAAAGAATGAAGACTAAAGCATCTAGAACATATGAGAGCATTAAAGATGATGAGGAAACAGAATCAGGTGAAGCAATAAAGGAAATAAAGACAAAGAAAATAGAAGCTTCAAAGACTCCAAAAGATAAGCCTTCCAAAAGTATGAAGGTAAGTAAAAGACAAAAGACTAAAACCCAAAATAGAAAATCCACTTTGTCTATAGAAGAAATTGTGAATACTGTGACAATTCATGGGAATCTGAAACCCATAGTAAAATATTATGACACTTTTGATGATGCAAACAAGAGAATTTTAGAGGATGCCACTCTAAAATACTTGAATACATTTAATAGAGCTCTTGTGGAAATTTTATCTGAAATTCCTAAGAGTCTGAGTAACATTTTGGAAATGAGGAAAGAGGCTGCCAAAGCTAAATATTTGGAGCTGAGGGAACATGTGTTATCTAGTTTGTGTCTGGTGATCTCCAACAAAGAAGCAGATAAAAATTTTAAAGAGGTCAAGAATGATTTCAGAAGAAAAATGAGGATGAATGAATTGATGATTGGAGATATTGATGAAGTTGTTAAAGAAACAAAATAGATTCTGAAGAAAGCACTGGACAAGAACAAGTTCTATGTGGTTATAGAAGAACTGATTGTCACTGAGGATACATCAATTCTAAACGATAAAGAGCAGTAGAGAGATGAGTAGCAAACTGAGATAGATGACTCCTCTATTCCGGAAGAGGAAGCAATAAACAAAGAAGATGAAAAGATGACAAATAAAACTAATGATGTAGGAGGTATTCAAACTCCTCTGGATCAATCCCACAAAGCAGATACAGAGATGAATATTGAAACAAATGAAGATGATTCATTGAAAAATAAAGAGAATGAAACAGAAGAAGCCAAAGACCAAGAAACAGAAAAGGCCAAGGACAAAAATGAAAAGGAAGAAGAGATTGCAAAGGTTGAGGAAGAGCCCAAGCATGACAATCCGGTTGACAGTACCAATAAAAATCAAATAGATACATCAGCATCTTGGGCAAGAGACATTGCAGAAGCAGTGAAGGAAATTTTGAAAAGAGATAAACAAATTGAAGAATATCAGGACATAATATAAGGTCCAATAAATTTTGATACCTTATCTCCAGTGCAGAAGATAAAATTGGCCTCCATTGCTCAAGCCAAGGCTAGAGAAGATATTCTGAAGTCTCACATGGAAGACAGTGAGCTACTTGGTCTTACATCTGGGATTCTAGAGAAAATCATGCCAACATTCCAAAAGGATTCATCTACATCTCCCTCTGGCCAATTAAAAAGTCTAATAAACTCTGTAAGTTCTCATTTTGAATCTCTTGAAAAGTCTGCAGAGGTCAAGGTTCAAAATGAATTCAATGATAAAATATTTGATACTCTGAAAGGGATGATTGTATTAATAGAATTGTGCTGGATACCAGTGTTAAGAATATTCAAAATGCTCTTACAGTAGGAGGGAATATATATAAATTTTGTTTATCTTGTCCTAAAGCTATAGAGGACATTGAAGTAAAAAATAAAGAAGTCTAAGGAAAGACTGTCAAGTGTATCCCAATCTTTTGATCCCCTAACAGCATCAGTAATGAGCCAAGAATGTCAAACAATCAACCTGATTGAAGAGGTAAAGAAATTGTTGAAGGAAAAGGACAACATTGAGACAAGAATGTGTGAGCTTCAGGGACTAATTTCCCCTAAGTTGGAAGCAATGTTCAATACCATGACAGAAGCCCAAGTTGCTGCTAAATCAAGTGATCCTACTAACTTGAGAAAAGTAGAGTCTCAAGCATTCCTATTCAGTGGTCACATCTCAGTTTTGAATAGTATGAAGAAGAGTTGGGACAATGAGTTGGCATTGTTGAAGAATATCTTTGGTGATGTGTTCAAACTTATGTAAATAAGTCATAGGGTTGTTTGTATATATGTCCATGTACATAAAACTTTTTGGTGAATTTTGGTATGTGGATTTTGTCGAGTTTGATGCTCAATTACAGAAATTGGAACTACTGGACCATAAGGCAATATTCACTCCTAGCTATAAAGTTGTATTACATATACACTCCATTGTGGAAGAATGTGAGATTATGGAATTGTTACATCCAAAAAGTCTTTGCCATTGATGTCAAAGGGGGAGTGAAGAGTAGTTAAAAATGAGGAATCCAGCAAAGGGGGAGCACTGGAGAGCAGTGAAAAGCATAAGTGTACATAGTAAGGGGGAGTTGTTCTGACACTTAGTCATTTTTCACTGAGTGCTTCCATCAATGCCAAAGGTGGAGATTGTTGGCAAGAGACACTGCTATGCATGATAGGTGTTGTCATTGATGGCAACTAAGTCTATCTTACACATCCGCATTACATAATTTGTTCATACCAGAAGTCAAAGTGAAGATTTGTCTAAGTCTGGATAGTTAGAAACAGAGCATATGACAGGGTCCAGTATCTTGGTTTGGATCTCTCTAGTAGGAAATCATAGTGTGCTGCAGATCTAAAGGAATAATAAGGATTGTCATGACTATATAAATCCAAGAATTTAGCATCCGGTGATAAAGGATTCAAAAGTTATAAGCATCTGAGTATCGGGTTCCAGTTAGTCAATACAGTAAGAAGAAGAACAGGCCGACCTAGTATTTGACCTTGGTCCGGATGAAGAAAATTTGTTGGTTAAGCAATTTGTGGTAATCAATGGTATTGGCCGACATGATTGATGATTTGAGAACACAAGTTTTTGGTCTGCATTGTTGATTGTGCATGGATTTAGCCAACAGAGCAGAGTTCTTAACAAATGTTCCAAGTTTTCTTGAAGCCGACTATAGTTGTTTGAATTTATTGATGTGGATATATATAGCCAATGGATTTGAGTGTTTTGAGGTGTGTGTGAGTGTGTGATGGTGTAAGTGCAAAAAAGGTAGAAAGAAGTGTGAAGATAAAGATCCAAGCTTGGATTATGGCCTAAGAGTGAAACAGGGCAGAATGAGGATGAAGTGTGTAAGATCAGTATATTGTGCTTAACCGAAATTGAACTAATGCATTGGAAGATGCTATTCATCAGTTCAAACAATCTATAATCTTCTTATAATCATCTCTGTAGGAAGTGAGCCTCTTGGAGCAGTGAGCTCTAGGCAGTGCACCCTGAAGGCATGTGCCTTGCCCATTTGTAATACTTTTAACAAAGTATAATTTCTTGTGGGTTAACCCCCACCGTGGTTTTTCCCTTAACCGGGTTTCCATGTAAAAATCATGGTGTTATGTGTGTTGATCTTGTTTCTACTCATATGTTGTTGATTTATGCTTTCATGGTTATATCATTAATTTATTAATAAGTGATAAAGAAGGAAAATTGTTGCAAGTGATAAAAGTTTTTGTGACAACTGATTCACCCCCCCTCCTCTTAGTTGTCTGCCCCCATCTCAACAATTTGCTTGAGTGTTTGTTATTGTGATAATGTTCAAAGATCTAATATATATTAAAATTTTGATTAAATTGTTGAGAGGTTTGAAAACTTTGAGCCTAGTGCTTAAGCATATGCTTCTAATTTTCAATGATGTGACATCCAATGAAACAAGTTGCATCCTCCTTTCTTGTTGTAAAGGAAATAAACTTTAATATAAATAAATAAACTTTCTTTAGAATTAATTTAAATGAATACAATTAATTTAGATTAATTAAATATATTTTTTGAAATGGTAAATTAGGTTTATTATTTTAAGAAATTAAATAAGGCAGTAGAGGTATTTAGCTCAACAATCAAAGAGTGGGTGTCAAATGAATATAAACTAGGAATCTATCTGATATTAGATCTGGGAACAATTCCTCTCTATAAATAAACTATCTAGAAGTTTATGTTGGATGTCTGCTTTGTCAAAGGACAAGTTCATGGATATAGGATGAGTTCATGGTTGTGGATCTATGCTATGGGTTTGGATTCATCCTAACAATCAGTGGTATTTTACTCTACAACTTCACTTGATGTGTGCCAATCTACTCTACTATTCCTAAATAGATAGGGTTTTAGTGATATTTAAAAGTACTTTAAGGGCCTTCAATTATCCATAAGGAGGCAAATTCCCTCAAATCAACCCCTAAAAATTGAACAAGATCAAAAACAACAAGATGACCAATGGCAGGATATTCAACAAGCCCTTGAGGATGTTGTTAGGGAAAATATTCCTAATAGAATCGACTTTGAATATAGTCATTTCTTAGATAGAATTCTTTCCTTGGAAGATTTGGAAACTGCTCTTTTCTCAGTGGTCCCTTACAAAAGTCCAGGCAGCGATGGGCTTCCAATGGAATATTACCAGGCTATGTGGCATATTATTAAGGAATATTTTTACTGTTTATACCTGGAGGCCTTTAAGAAAGGATCATTAGGACCAAACATTAATGGTGGTAGAATTAAACTCCTTCCTAAAGGGAAAAAGGAAGGTACCATTTTTGGTTGGCATCCTGTCACATTGCTTAATACCTCTTATAAAATCATTGCAAAAGCTTTGGCTATGAGGATTAAACCAGTGGTGCAAAGAATTGTTAGAGTTGAACAAACGGGGTTTCTTGTTGGTAGATATATTCTTGACAATCTTATTCTCACATGGGAAACTTGTGAATAGGCTCAACAAATGGGACAAAATACTATTTTGATCAAACTTGATTTTGACAGAATACGTTGGAGCTTTATCCTTAAAATGTTACAATGGTTGGGTTTTGGTCTAAAAATTTGAGTTCATGTCCAAATGCTATTTCAAGATGTTAATGCTCATATTATTATTAATAATATGATAATAGACCCTTTTCCATTACAGAGGTCCATCAGACAAGGATGTCCTTTAGCTCCTTTCCTCTATGTTCTTACGGTCGATGCCTTGGGTTATCTGCTTCAATATGCCAATCAAATGAAACTTATTTTAGGAATTTCAAGCCTTTTAGGCTAGTCAAGCAAGCATATATATCTAATAGATGGTTCTCCACCTATCAACCTTATTTTGTCCACACCTAAAGCCACAAAAAGGTTTGCCAAACGTACAATTTCATTTTGTGATAAAAGCTTTGGTTTGGGTGTAAGTTCCACACCTTCAGCAGGCATGCAATATTGGCACCTAAGGTTGCACTGCTCTATCAAGGAGATCCTTAGTGAAAGGTACAGTGTATGATGGCTACAGGTCACTAGCTATTGATTGTTAAGGCTAGTTGTTGCTTTGTAGCTACAGGCTTCAGTCTACGAAGGTCAATTGTTTTTGTTCTAAGTTGGTTGCTAGTTGTTTGCTTCTGATGTTATCTAAGCTACTATGGTTTAACAGATCCTTTGAGGACTATTTCTTTATTTGTGATATGAGGTTTTTGGAAAGGCTCCAATAGTCACAGTTCAATGATGCTCTGTTACAATATGGGCCAGCTTCTGATTGCTATTATGTACCTATTTTTTGCTATTTTATGGCTAAGTTCTGAGTTGTGAAGATGTTGTGGTATACTTGGATCTAGATTCCTTTGGACATCAAACAGTATTGATGCAGTGGGACTTGACTAATATAGTCCTTGGCTTTGCTTGCACAATTGATTACGCTTCTCTCTTCCAGACTGTTTGCTTTCGAAGGACTTGGGCTTGATTTTTTCAAAGTATGTATCTTGTACATTGTTGTTTGTTCATTGAGTAATTGTTCATTGACAGTATGTCCAAGTAATTGTTCACTGTCATTCTTGTTTTGTCAGTGGAAAATTGTTTATGCTCTTTGTTCTACAATCCCCTGTGGACTATTTTCTACCATCTGTAATTTACATTCTTTCAATACAAAAAAAAAACAACGAGAAAGCACTAAAATATGCAAATTTGTTATTCATTTTTATTGCACCAAGTTGAAATGTGTTGCTATTAATTGTTCTCTAGATGAATAATTGTTTGACACTTTGAATAACTAGGAGATGATTGGTATGAACGCAGTGAATGTCTTTAACTACTAGCACACCATCAAATTGTATCAAACACATGTTTATTTAGTTGAAGGTAGGAAGGTGAATGGGGCTGATGCAGAGGCATCCACACTAAAACCTTGACATACAGCATGTATGTCCGCAACCCATCATCATCATCATATTTTCCTTAACACTGTCAGCATCATCATATTTTCTCTGCTGACCGATATCCTCCTGCAGACAAACCTTCGACCCTTCGCCTGTCAGCAGCATCATCATATCCGGCTATCGGCAGCATCATCACATTCGGCAAGCGCAATCATCCTCCTGACGATCACTGTTCATCTTACCGCCAAACTCTATCTACAGCATCATGATGTTCAACATCATGTTCATCAGCAGGATATAAAATATCATGTTCCCTCCATATGTCCTGATGACCACAACTTCATGCACCTTTCCTTCGATGCTTACGTCACCCTGATATCCTGATGACGATTATCCTGATGATGATGACGTCACATGCAGTTCCTCCAATATCCTGCTGTCGGCCAAACTTAACATTATCGGCCCGCGATGGTTTTATCAACCCGATCTTCTACCTTATGCCGATACGCTCCTCCTCGGCAACACCTGATGATGATCACCCTGAAACGCATTCACCTTATGCAAATGATTGCATCATGCTCATCTCCACTTACTCGGATGACGCCTGAAGTAACTGCAAGATATACACAGAAATATCCTGATGATGCCATTGTGACGGATTTTCCAACCTTAGCGAATTCTGATCCGCCGAACCTCCTGGGGTGACCTGATCCGCTTCCTGGACAACTTTCCAGACTCTAACTATCAGCACGACCTAGCACATACCCATGCTAGGGTTCTCAACACCTCTCGACAACGATCCTGCACACCTGCATGCAAACAAACACAAAATGCAGACTAAATCCTAAACTACTGTACATAGCCATTCCACCGATTCGACAAGTCAACCGGTGGAATGGATCAGTGAATCCATGAAACCACCAGAACAGCAATTCGATCACACAATGGAATTCAAAACAGAGAATTGACACAACAGGATCTCTTTATTGATTTCAAAAGATGCAAATACAGTATTCTGTCTCACTCTGTCTCACTCCCTGCAATCTAGCTTCTCAACATCTATATCTCAATCTGTCCTAAGACCAACCGATCCTCATGCATAAATAGGATCTCCTGCGAGTACTACCACTCGACTCCAAGCGGCTGGGAAATCTCTCCAGGCGGCTGGGAGATCCAACCGGACATACAGCGTAACAGCTGTCCTAACAACCTAGCTAAAAATAGTAAAGTATGGTCAACATCACCTTATTACATGCATTGGTCTTATCAGACCTTCTTGGAAACATTAACAAGACTCAAAACAAACTAACTGCCTCATGGAGGCCAGCTGTCAGGTAGGTGCTCCTGCACCATACTCCCCAACAGAAAATAACTCATGTCCCATGAGTTAGGATGTGGAAGTCCTCCACCTTTACACGTTGCCTTTGCAGTGTCTTGACCTGTTCCAGCTTTATCCTCTACTGTCTCTTGGCTGCTCCAAGACTTCTGAACTGTAACTTGCCTTCTTGCAAGTAAATCCTCATGCCTGTCAATGTAGGCCCTTCTCTCACATACCTTGTGTTTGTCAGGTTGTCTTACCAGAACCTCTGTCTGAACTGCCTCTTGAACTTCTGCAATGTTCAACTCTGTCTTTCTTTCAACCTTTATAGGACAAACAATAGTCCCAACTATAACAACATCCTTGTCATTCCTCTCAACTGGTTGTTGTTTGTAAACCTGTTTCTGAACCTGCTGCTGACCTCTGTTAGTCAAAACTGAAACTGTCTTCAAACTGTTGTCCTTAACAACTCCTTTCCCTGCAGTGTCTGCAACTGCCTTTATGCCTGCTCCTATAGGCATCTGCACAAATTCCTTCTTTCCCACTAAAACGATTTGGGCTGCCCCCTGTGCTGCAGCATTTGCCTGCAATGGCATCAACATAATAGTCTTCCCATCTTTCTTGATGGTGTAGGTATTAGCATACCCATCATACAGTACCCTTCTATCAAATTGCCATGGTCTACCCAACAGTAGGTGACAACATTCCATGGGCAAAATGTCACACAAAACTCTATCCTGATATGCTCCAATCTGAAAATCAACATATGCCTGTTCATAGACAAAAAGTGATTGACTATCACTCACCCAAGATGCCTTGTAAGGGTGATGGTGTGGAATCCTTTCCAAATTTAGTTTATCCACCATTTCCTGAGATACCATGTTGTCTGTTGAACCAGTATCAATGACAACCTTACATACCTTACCTTTGCTCTTGCATGTGGTCTTGAAAAGAGCTCTTCTTTGCATCATATCCTTTGATGCCTGCAAACTAATTCTCATTAGCATCAATGCTTCTCCCTCCTCAGGATATCCATAATTTTTAGGAACTCTATCTCCTTGATAAGTGTTTGAACTCTGCACACTTTGCTCTACTTTCTCTTCTTGCACAAGTTGTACTCTCTTGTCATTCGTTCTATCATCTCTGGATGATGAACCTTTGCTTTCTGGACATTTGAAAAATGGATGACCAAACTCACCACAGGTGTAACACTTTCCTGAAAATGTAGTAGAACCTCTACTACTTCCAAATCTGCCTCTATTGCCTTTCCATCCACCTCTGAAATCAGAATGTCCCTGTCCTTTACCAGTGTCTTCTTGACCCTCATTGGTTTGCCTTGTTGTAGGGGCTAATCCTCTTCCCCTCATATTGTTTCCTCTTCCTCTCATGGACTTATCTTGTCTCCTATTCATCTTTTCTTCAATCCTGATTGCCATTTGGTAACAATCTTCCACATTCTTAGGGTTAGCTAAAACTAACTCATCCTGTATGTTCAATCTCAAACCAGCCAAGTACCTAGCCACCTTTTCTACCTCATTCTCATGATGACCAGATCTCATACTCAACTTATAAAACTCCTCAGTATATGCCTTCACATCCATTTCCTTCTGCCTTAAAAATTGCAGCTTCTTAAACATTTGAATTTCATAATCCTTGGGCAAGAATTTACCTTTGATCCTTGCTACCATTTTATCCCATGAAGTGATCTTTGACTTCCCTTGTTTCCTTCTCTCAGATTGTACATAATCCCACCATACCAAAGCATGACCTCCTAACTTGGTCTTTGCAATCTTTACCTTCTGATCCTCAGCAACATCTTCACATTCAAAGTGATTATCAAGTGCAGCAATCCAATCCAGCAACTCATCTTCATTCAAACTTCCATTATACTTGGAAACATCAACCTTTACCTTAGGTTTATCACTTTGCACTGCCTTTAACAGTTTTGCAAATCTCTGGTCTTCAGCATCCAGATCTTCAGCTACCTCTTCATACTCTTCAACAACATCTTCATCTTCTTCTGACTCACTGTCTTCCACTTCCCTCTTTTTGTTCTTCTCTAGGGCTACAAGCCTGGCTTGAAGTGCTTCAGCAAGTTCCTTCATCTTCCTCATCTCTCTGGCATGTTTTTCCTTCATCTCCTGCAATTCCCTTGTAGTACCACTACCTTTCGGAGGCATTTTGTCAACCTCTCACTCCTCTACCTCTATCTTTTCAGTGACAGAATCAACTCTACCTCTGCCCTTTCGGTGACAGAATCAACACACAACAGCCCAGACCTTTTGCTGAGCTCTGATACCACTATGATGCAGAGGCATCCACACTAAAACCTTGACATACAGCATGTATGTCCGCAACCCATCATCATCATCATATTTTCCTTAACATTGTCAGCATCATCATATTTTCTCTGCCGACCGATATCCTCCTGCAGACAAACCTTCGACCCTTCGCCTGTCAGCAGCATCATCATATCCGGCTATCGGCAGCATCATCACATTCGGCAAGCGCAATCATCCTCTTGACGATCACTGTTCATCTTACCACCAAACTCTATCTGCAACATCATGATGTTCAACATCATGTTCATCAGCAGGATATAAAATATCCTGTTCCCTCCATATATCCTGATGACCACAACTTCATGCACCTTTCCTTCGATGCTTACGTCACCCTGATATCCTGATGACGATTATCCTGATGATGATGACGTCACATGCAGTTCCTCCAATATCCTGCTGTCGGCCAAACTTAACATTATCGGCCCGCAATGGTTTTATCAACCCGATCTTCTACCTTATGCCGATACGCTCCTCCTCGGCAACACCTGATGATGATCACCCCGAAACGCATTCACCTTATGCAAATGATTGCATCATGCTCATCTCCACTTACTCGGATGACGCCCGAAGTAACTGCAGGATATACACAGAAATATCCTGATGATGCCGTTGTGACGGATTTTCCAACCTTAGCGAATTCTGATCCGCCGAACCTCCTGGGGTGACCCGATCCGCTTCTTGGACAACTTTCCAGACTCTAACTATCAGTACGACCTAGCACATACCCATGCTAGGGTTCTCAACACCTCTCGACGACGATCCTGCACACCTGCATGCAAACAAACACAAAATGCAGACTAAATCCTAAACTACTGTACATAGCCATTCCACCGATTCGATGAGTCAACCGGTGGAATGGATCAGCGAATCCATGAAACCACCAGAACAGCAATTCGATCACACAATGGAATTCAAAACAGAGAATTGACACAACAGGATCTCTTTATTGATTTCAAAAGATGCAAATACAGTATTCTATCTCACTCTGTCTCACTCCCTGCAATCTAGCTTCTCAACATCTATATCTCAATCTGTCCTAAGACCAACCGATCCTCGTGCATAAATAGGATCTCCTGTGAGTACTACCACTCGACTCCAAGCGGCTGGGAAATCTCTCCAAGCGGCTAGGAGATCCAACCGGACAAACAGCATAACAGCTGTCCTAACAACCTAGCTAAAAATAGTAAAGTATGGTCAACATGACCTTATTACATGCATTGGTCTTATCAGACCTTCTTGGAAACATTAACAAGACTCAAAACAAACTAACTGCCTCATGGAGGCCAGCTGTCAGGTAGGTGCTCCTGCACCAGGGGCTAGTTGGTCAAACTTAAATGTTGAATTATAAAATGGAAGGGGACAAGTTTATGACCACAAGGTTGCCCCACAACCATGGACTTGTTCTAGAATGGACTAATGATTGGATCTGGGTGACAAATGACAAGATGGAGGTAGGTGCATAGATATGTGTTATAAGTGAATAGATAAAGCAAATTTATAAGAGTGTGTGTGAATGGATAGGGTAGGGATATGTGTGTATATGGATAGGTAAAATCTATGGGAATGAACTCAACTTCACACAAGATTATGTCATTTGTCAATATGTGCATGTATCAAGACATTTCCTTACAATAAGCATAAAACTAAATGAGAAATGACACAAGAATGCAAATTTCATGATTATACTTATCAAACATTTAGTACAAAAAGAGATGATTAACATATTTATATGATTACTGATAAGGTATAAACTACCTTCTTTAACTAGTTCTATTATTATTGGTATTTTCTAACAAATTAAAAACTTTTATTTTTATCTATTTACTTTCTTATTGTTGACAAAGTAAAACATGTACACTTTTAATAAGCAATGGCCAAAATATCTTTTTATTTCAAAGACTATTGGATTAAAAAGGGATTTTTTTACAACCTACAAGAAAATATTAATGATGATTTTTTACAATACAATGTAAAAATGACAAGTGTCTCAAGTGTTCCAAATATTCACTGTGGATGTCATGGTGATGTGACTTATTGTATTTCTTACTATTATCTCTTATTTACTATGATTGGCAAGTGCCTAAAATATTTATTATTAGTCCACTTTTTTTATTTTTTTAAATTGATATAAAATTTTATGTCATGTCAATATATAAAGTATTTAGATGATATTCGATTGATATTGTGGATAAGGGTAATATTCAATAAAAATTTAAATAATTTGATAATTATTACAATTAAAATATTAAAAGAAAATATAAACAATCACAACATATATTTGTAATCCTAAATTTTTAAGCTTAATATTTAAATAAAATAAACTTTTTTTTTTTTTAGTTAATAAAAAAAATTATAACATAACAATCAATATTTATTAATATTTTAAAATTATTGTTAACTATAGCTTAACATGCTCTTAGGAATGAGTGACGTAAAGTACAAGTTATAACCCACTTCCTTCCTTTATTAACTTTAAAGAATTAAAAAGTCATTATTAGGTGACATACATAGGGTTGGAATTTTTAAGGTGTTTTATGTTTAAATAAAAATGCAAAACCCCTTCACATAATCAATCAATTAATTATTAGAACGAGATATCTTTTTTTTTTATGAAAATGCAACTATCTATTAAAATATGAAAACACCTTCACTAAAAATAAGCGGATGGTAAAAAGGCACACCCCGAGAGTCAAATGGGCCAAGCCCAGAAAGTTCTAGATGAAAGTATCAAAGGGTATACACAACCCATATAAAAACATAATAGAAAGAAAACATAATCCAAGCTACCAATGCCACCCCTGCAGATGGTGGATCCCTGTCATCCGGTTTCCCCCAAATTCTTGCAGTGTCTGGGTTGACATCAGGTAGTGCCCAGCCATCATCATTCTCCTATTCTTCATTCGATGCATTTGGCTCCTCGTGTTGAGATGAGATAGCCAAATTCAACCTTGGAAAAACTTTTGCATTGTCCCAACCAAAATTGATTAGACTAGAAGGACCAGGAACATTCCAACCAGCATTATCAAGTGTAGGCCAACCAGCATTATCTCCAGTGGGCCAACCCACATTATCCCCTGTAGTACTTGCAGCACAGCCTGAGGTACATCCACACTGATGTGGAGAGGCTGAGCATCTGCGATGGTGAGCTCCACAACACTGAGCAGGCTGGGAGTGGGGCCAAGAGTCTGTGGCTGAACCACTTCTCTATCTGTGACCCTGCAGAGGTGAACGGGCTCTGACAGAGGAAGGAGAGGGAGGAACTCGTGCCACAGTACAAGGAGCATTCCCTCAATGATCCAATAACTCTTGTAAGTGAGCCACTTCCAAGGTAACTTTATTAGCTTGCACTTGTATCTACAGAAGAACATTAGAACAGATAATTGTTTTAATGTAAAGAGAAATAGATGTTCCAATTTTACATTCTAAAAATATACAAGAATTATGATCTTTCCATAATGTAAAAAGAATCTCCACCCTGAAAAATATGCCAAATCTGAGTAAATCTTTCAAGAAACCTGGGACAATCACCCAGAAGGATAATTTGCCAAGATAAAGGTTCTGGTCTGAAAGGGTGAAAGAAATCATGAATCCATAGCCAGAATTGCTAGGCTTTGGTGCAATACCAGAAGAGATATTGAATCATCTTAAGTTGTCCACAAAAAGGACATCAAGGATCCTGTACCCCAAGATGAAAAAGCCTAGTACCAATAGGCAGGCCTTGAAAAATAATGCACCAAGAAAAATGAGCTAACTTGGGCTCAAGAATGGTAGACCAAACTGTTTGAAATCTAGTATGCCAAAGAGCCATAGAGATATGAATAAGCCATTGCTTATTAAGTGTGTCAACCATAGGCAAATGGGCTGAAAGCCACTTGTAAGCCATCTGTGGCTTGAAGTGATGCATTAGTGTTCCTGGATACCATTTCCAATCCTTCCACCACTGCTTGTTGGATTGAATTCCAACTTTGTGAAGTATTTATGGTGGAATAGATGAGATGAATCTATCATATGTAGTCTGATCAGTTCTTGAAAGGCCAAATTTAACTCGAAATGGCTCCCAAGCCAAGAGGCTCATTGTTGGCCGATGAAACATATCCTGTAAGGTCTGAACACCTTTTTTATGAAATTTTAGAGCATTTAAACTAGGCAATTTGGCCAAAGGTTGGCCAATAGTGGCTAAGAGAGGTGACCACCAGATATTAAGGCCATCACCAAACCAGCATAGCTAAGGTTTAACTTTCTCCCAGGATTTCCAAATGCTTTTAACCACAAATGTGCCTGAGATCTGAGTTGGTTCTCTTATGACAAGAATAGTAGAAAAGCCAATTCCTTTCCAAGTAGGTTTGTGCAAAGGGTGTTCCATTTCAATGTTGTGGCTAAAAATTGGAGACTGTCTTTCTAAGGAATTCTTTCTTGCTCTTCAAGCTAGACATTCCTCACACGGTATTAAGCAAATCAAAGAGGATAATACTATTCATATAGATTTGCTAGACATTCTCCAGGCTTTTGTAAGACATTATGAAAAAGTTTTCACAGCCCAAGATTATACTCCTAAACGACAGACTGCTCTATAGGATTGTCTTGCAATTGTCCCAAAAAAGCTCTCCTCAGCCCAGACACACTTCTATGATCAATTATTGACCATTGAAGACCTTAAGGAAGTGGTCTGTTCTATGGTTGATGGAAAAGCTCCTGGAATTGATGGCTTTCCTTGTGAGTTTTACAAATCCCTTTGGGATTGCTTAGGCAAAGATTTACATAATGTTTATCCTGAAGCTTTTCATTCAAACTCTTTAGGAGATATTATAAATCAAGGAAACATTAAGTTCATACCTAAAGCTGGCGATCCGGAGGATATTTGCAACTGGTGACGCATTACGCTTCTCAATGTCTCTGACAAAATCATTGCTAAATCCCTTTCGCTCAAACTCCACAACCTGCTTCCTTTGATTGTCCGCCCTAAACAGATTGGCTTTATTAAATCTAGATATATTTTAGATAATATTATTGTAGTCTGGGAGGGAATAGAATGGGCAAGAAAATCATATCAAAAAGCAATCTTTCTAAAAATTGATTTTGCTAAGGCCTATGATCGCATTGAATGGCGCTTTATTCTTGCAATGCTTGCAACATTAGGGTTTGGACCTTCTTTTATCCAATCTGTAAACATGCTATTCTCGGATGCCTTTGCATGTATCACTATCAATGGTCACCAGTCTCGTACTTTTGGCCTTTTTCGATCAATTCGACAAGGATTCCCTCATGCTCCAAGCCTGTATGTTCTTGCGGCAGAAGGTTTTGGATACCTTCTTGCTCATTCAATGTCCAACAGGCTTGTGCATGGAATCTCTCTGCCTAATTCTTCCAACCAGCTGGTTAATGGTCATTTTGCTAATGACTATTTTTTAACCTTACTGGAGGAAGAAAATTCTGTCAAAAATGCTCTTGATTGTTTGGAGACCTTTTGCCTAGCCTTAGGTTCATCCATCCAGTGGCATAAAACTTTATGCTATAGGTAGTCAATTCTTCCCATTCCTTAATGGCTCCAGCAATATGGTTGGCGCTGGGTTGGCCATGGTGAAATTTTCAGATTCCTTGGTATTCCTTTTGCCTTCCAAGGCACTTCTGCTACTCTTTGGCAAGTTGTTCTTACCCATGTGGAAAAATATGATACAAATATAGACCTTTTAGTTATTTATTTCTATTTTGATATTTGTTTTTAAATTATTTTTTATTTTTAAAAAATTAAAAGATATTTTAAATTCTTATTTGTAGAGAAAGGATATGTTATATCTCATTATTTATGATATAGATTTAATTAAATAATCAAGTAAGAATATATAATTAGATTTAAATTAAAAGAGTTGAGAATAAATAGTTGAAGAATGATAAGTAGCGGTTAGTTGATTTATAATGAGGTAAAGATTTGACTTTTGATATTAATTTGTTGGTATGTTATAATTGATAAATTAGGATTTAGGATTTAGTTATAGATTTATTTTCAAGAATCTATGATAAAGCTATACTCATGACTTAACTAATGTGGACAAGGTTGTGTCATGCATTCTAGTCTAGGATAGGATCATGACATGTTGCCTAGTCTTGTGTTGATGTGGCCTATGAAATCTACTATACCTATATATTTTGACAGTCACTAGAAATTGGTTAGTGAGGCTTGCTTTAAGGTGAGAGGTGAAGATCTTGGCTTGTCTCAATTGCAAGTCAAGATCATAGAAAGTTGATGTACAATACATGTCACACAAGCAATACAAGATGATGATACTTGATGATGCAAAAATGATGATTTAGATTTCTTTATAGTCAAATATTATTTTCAATTGATCATGTAATTTTGAACTTCCATATGATTTGTGCCTCCTTATGACCTAAGCGTGTCTATAAATACATGTTCGTCATCACTCAACTCATGATTTTTGCATGCAAGTTGATGGGATAACAACTAACTTTTGAAATGGTTGGCTTCAGAGCGGGAGATTTGAAATTTGAATATAAGGTCAATTAGGTTGTGTTGTGTGCTCTAGTCCAATGATAGAGTTGTGTTATGCAACCTAGTTGAAGTTAGAAAACAACCTAAACGAGTGAACTAGTCCTAACTAAGGTAGTGATCCATAATTGCTACAAACACTGAGATTATGGCTACAAACTCCTCCAAATTACTATTCTACAATTTAATTAATTTTTAATGAAAATTTTAGATTATGAAATTATGCTCAAAACCACTAGAAAATGCGATCACACACAATTAAACACTCTACATAGATTTTTCATCTAGGAAGTCCCTAATTTGGGGGTAAAACCTAGTTGATAGGTGCCAATAGAAATCCTATCACTCGTATTATTTAATGTATGGTACAAGAAGATGGTTATGTAATGAAAGCCTATATGCTATCTTAACAAATCCTAACTAGATTCACTACATTTTTTTTAATAATTACATCAATGTACCATCACATTAATAAGATTGAGAAAGAATTTATCCAATTCCACAATTCATAAACAATGAATATCATAATTACATTCAAAATCAATTTTAAAGCACTTATTACAAATTGCATCATCATCTTGAGGCTATGAAATACAATTATGCAAGTAATTATTATTACAATAATATCAATGGTATTCAATATGTATATGACTAAATCATCAAAATTCTCTGTGTATATAACCAAGTCTTCAACATAATCAACTACAAGAGGGAGAGCATCACCTGAGTGCTTTACCTCCAACCACAGACCGATGGTCCCCCACACACCTTCCACCTAGAAGTAGCCCTACCCTTCACAAGGGAAGTGGATTAGGAAATCAACAAGATCCAGCATGCCTTCTAAGAACTAGTGTTGTGTCCATTACAAACAATCTGTTATACAACTCTAGATCCCTCTAGTTGAGTATAATTTGTACCGACTGTTATACAATACTATAAGACACTGTGAACCGACAATGCAAGAAGTAATTTTACATTACTTTGGCCAAAGATTCTAAAAATCAAATACATTCCTAAAATGAATATGCATGTCATATGTTCACACACCTCTATCTCAAATTGGTAAACACATGTTATAACATATATGAGTGATCACAAGTGTATATTCTAAACTCAAGTATATATGCTCCATCAGACCTAAACTTTTTCTAGGCTTGTCTAGGAGAACAATAAAGTTTAACTCCAACTACATTTCCAATTAATCAAGTTTTGAATACAGAGCAAGTAGATTGTTTAACACTATCACTAAACTGTTGTGCAAACTTGCATTCTTAGCATCATACTCAAAAGAGAGTCGTGTCTTCAAATTAGACAATTATAAACAAAAGAAACTATCTCATATATAAAATATTGATAATTCAGAGTTACTCCCTACTAATCTTAAATCTAAGCAAAGGTAACTCACAAATATTCATAACCATATCTAACTATCATTTATCATAATTTAAATAAAAATAAGTTCTTACAAACTATATTATTTTCAACAAATAGAATATAACTAAAGGAACTCAAGTTCCTCGATGCTCTATTTGAGCTTGGCACATAAATATGTAAATCAATGAAAATTATTCCTTTAATTTATATGAGGATCTATATTTATAAATGCCTATTTGTAACATACATCTAATCCTTTATAAATATACATTAGTTTAATAGCATTCTAATTGCATAAGGTTAACATTAGATTTTCAAAGAAAAGTCACCTCAGTATTTCATTTCACAAGTTACTCTATTTAGGTATAGAACAACTTAGTGAAAATGGATTCCTTCCAAGAACCTTTATTTTCCATAGTCACATATGACTTTAACACCACTAGTTAAAAAAATACTATGAAGTTCACTAAATTACCCCTCATCATTGTTAGGGTTAGCCGACAGAAGATATCAATTAAATGCAAATAAAGATTAAACAGAGGAATAAAAATGTACACAGCAATAATAACAGCAAGAAACAAGTTTTAACGTGGTTCACCCAAACCTAGGCTACATCCACCAACAGAGAGTCCAATATTATTATCCAGTAAATCAATCTGATTACAACCAGCAATCCTTGCAACTCAATACCACTGCAAAATGCTACAATACATCAATAGAAACCCTAACCCTTAACCAATTTTATCAATCCTTATGTCGGTTACAAAAAAAGGGTTTTTTATGTCGACCAATAGAAAAATAACTCCCAACACCTTAATAAAATAATAAAAAATTGTTGGAGGTTTTAGGGGCGTTGCCCCTCGACCCTGCCTTGTATCACGACAAGGAGCGCGCTAGGGGCACTGCTCCTTGACCCCGTTAAATAATTTGGGGGGAAACTGCGCCGATAAAAGTGGGGTAAATTTAACCTCTAAGTCTGATTAGGCTCCATATAACAACAATCATGACTCAAGGTCATCATCTTTTAAATCATAAAGTTTCCACAATTGAATCTTATAGATTGTTCATAATTTAAGGATAATAATCTTCTGGATTAAAAACTCCAAGCTTAATCAACCAAAAACTAAACTCATCATAGTTGTCACATAGAGATGTGAACAACCTCTTACAACATTGTAACTGTGATTACATCCATCACAGTCCAAACATAATGAAGCGTTTAGTCTTTGACAAAACAACTTTATATCTATAGATATTTTCACATAGTCATCACAGATATGTAGACAATCTCATTCCTCACTAACATGTTAATGGAAGATACATTTATCTCCTTCGACACACAGAAGTGTCTTAATCTCTTATAAAAATAACTTATAATTGTGGATATCCTCAACACAGTCGACACAGAGATGAACAATCTCATACCACATTATTTATCTGAGAATACATTTAACATGGTTGACATAGAGATGAACAATCTCATACAACAATATTAATCTATGTATACATTTAACATAGTCGACATAGAGATGAACAATCTCATACCACATTATTAATCTAGGTATACATTTAACACAAATGACATAGAGATGAACAATCTCATACAACAATATTAATCTGTGTGTATATTTAACACAATCGACAAAGAGATGAACAATCTCATACAACAATATTAATCTGGGTAAACATTTATACAGCATTAACAATAGAACTATGGGTCCATTCGACATAGTCGATACCCAAATTGGTACTAATATATACAATTTAGTCTATTCGAAATGACAAGCAATAGTTTGAGTAAATCAACATACTAAAAGTCACAATGTCCTCTTAGGAGGATTAAAGGCTACATAAAAATAAACCCATATTTAAACAAAACAAATATTCATTAACTATGATGAAGTTTGCCCAACCCGAGGCTCAAAATGGTAAAACTGACTTTATTGTTCAAAAATCCTTTTGATTTTCTAAACATAAATCACACTGGTTTGCAATCAAACCCTTACTAAAATGTAACAGAGTTATACAACAATAATTTAAAACTCTTATGAATAACACCTTCGAGCCTAATCATGGCTATAACTTAACAGTTTAAATATACATTTTTCATAAAAGAATAACATACCGACACTAAATAAATCACTTCACATTTGCAGAGATTCCCCTTCGGTGCCCCCCCTTCCTTCTTTTTGTTTTCTCTGCCTATTCTTCACTCTCCTCCTTGCATTATTCATTCAAGCACACAAAACTAACAGAAACCCCCCAAATTTTACTAGATTCTTGCCTCTAATCTCTCCACCACTTTGTCCCTCTTCTCCACTCAAAAATGATGTGAGTTGGACATTCAAGACAATGTGATGGGGGTGTCCTCCCACTCCCATCTGCAATCCACTCACACCCAAAAATGCATTAAATGTAGATTAAAGACTCTTTAACTCCACTTCATGGAGTGAGTTATTAAGATTTGAGAATTCAAATCTTTAAACAATAAAATTAAACACTATTGTGTTATTAAGAAATTACATATTTATATTCATACTTATATATATATATATATATATATATATATACTTCTCAAACAAACGAAAATCTAAAGCACAAGATCTTCCTCACATATTTGATGAAAACCAAAACAAAAGATCAGTTATGACAACTTTCACTCTAAACCTGATCAAGAAACTAAATACATTATCAAACCATGATAACGTTACTAAGCAAGATATTGATTTTAAACTCATGACACCAAAAATGTATCCAAACACATAGAAATGACATGTTACTTGTGTGTGTGAGAGAGTTCTCAAGGCATGCCATCATGTCCATTTACCTAATCCAATTCCCTCTCTCTGGTGATACTCTCCCTCCTCGTCCTAGAGGGGGAAAAATCAATTTCTTGCATCCACCTCATATGTAATCACAGTAGTTAGTCCATTAACCACATCAAGAATAGCATGAAATAAATGTTTAATCAATCAAAAATCATGAAGTAATTCTTTTATATTCATTAGAAAATTATATCCTTTTCTGCATAATCATAAATCAAGGTAAATCTATCTCATCAGATTCATTTGCCAACGCCACTTGATAGTCATAATTCATAATGCATAATCAAAATATCTAACTAATAATTAGTTTAAAATAACATAATTAAGTTATCCAAAAATGGGGTGTGACATCTCCTCCCCCTTAAAGATCATCGTCCACGATGACTTAGTTCAAAATAGTTTAAATAAAGTTCAATAGTTTTCATAAAAATAATTAATCAAACAGATGAGGAAATTTCTAATGGAACTCTTCATAATCTTCCCAAGTGGCATTGTCCTCAGAATATTGGTCCCACTAGACTTTGCATTGCATGACCTCTCTATTACGCAAGCGGAGCTTGCAAATCTCAAGAACTTTGAGAGGCTCAATTGTGACCACTCCTAGATCCTGATCCTGAAGAGTATTCCAATCAAGAATATGATTAAATCCTAACACATACTTTTTCAGATAAAACACATGAAAAACATTATGCATATGAGCAAGAACAGATGGTAGAGCAATTATGTAAGCAACTAGGTGGATCACTTCAAGGATCTAAAAAGGACCCAATATCTCAGTGATAGTTTGGCTGATTTTCCAAACTTAATTGAGCTCTTATGTGGTTTAACTCTTAATAATATGTAACAAATAACCCCCAACATTTTTCCCAAAAACAATGAACAATAACAACCAAAGTTAGCACAACTAAAACTCCTCCACACTTCTGATCACCAAGATCCCAACTGGGCGAGGTGAGAGCATATTATGCTTTGGATTACAATTTTAAACATTGTACAAACAAGTAAACATTCATCTGCATATGCAAGCATCAATAAGGCTGTGGGAAATCACCACTTAAAGTGGGTACGTATGCAATAAAGAAAGTTACAAATCATCCACTTATTCAGTGGGTATTCTCCACTTTGTAGTGGGTAGAAAGAAAGATAAAGGTTTAGTTTGCCCACACTGGTGGTAAACCATCCAGGGGATTATTATGTGTTTGTAATAAGAAAGATTACAATGAAGAATAACACAATAATAACCAAAATGATTGAGTATGCTTGAGCTTACCAATACCTTTGAAAATCCTTTGAGAACCCAAGAGATCATTCCCTGATTGAAACACCTTGCACCACATATACTAACAGTCAATTGCAAATATACTGATATTCTCTGTTATTCTAATTTTTCTACAAAATATACTACAGTCATTACATAGTAGGCTACCATGGCTAATGTCATAGAGTACAAAATGTCACTCATCAAGGGTAACTTTTCTATCCATCACAGTCTTCATCAAAAATCCCTACAATCTTCTGCATACATATGAAGATCAGTCATAAAGAACAGACTACATATCAAATTTCCTGAGCACCTATAGGACTGTATGGCTCAAATGTACAGACTTCATTGCTGGAATTCCAAATCACAACCAAAAACATTGCATACTATCTCAAGATGTCTATCCATACATAACAATCAATCTTTAGACAAAAATGGATGCAAAGGAGTTAATAATAATTTATGATCATGATCGACCAGTTCCAGCATGTATGGCCCTTGGAAGAGTACGACATCACCCAGTAGTCTCTATATTGCATCAAACTTCCTATTATCACTCTCAAAAGGAGCATATTGCTCATACAAACTCATTTCAACATAGAACAAATACATAAATAGCACCATTAATTTCTAACATAGATCGATCCATATTGACTTGTATGGCCAGATGTGTATAGAAGACTCTTGGCATTCATAATATCTATCAAAAACACTGGAAATCCTTATCATTGAAGTCACCCAAGCATGAAAATTAGGATGGTAAACATCAAAGGAGGCTAAGATTCACTTATAAATTTATGATCAACATTTACCACCTTCAGCCTATATAGTAATAACAGCACGGAAATCATCATAACAATTAAATCTGCACTTAATACTCATTAAAACGTACTAAAATGTAATATTAGACCCATACAATAACATTCAGATAGAACTTGCTCAACAAAAATCTTCCATTATTTAACTATGTATGATCGTACCATCTATCTGGTACATCACAGTAGGGTACGGATGAGCCTAGTACACTTCAGAACAATATAGAACTATAGTCTTATCACACCCAAAAATGCATTGAATTCCAACAACCAATAAAGAACTTTGAAGATGTACACAAAAACTTCACAAAAACTTTGAATCCCAATGAGGCTCTGTGTAACTCCAGAATGAAGTCACCATACTTCAGGTAGGAAGGATATTGCACCATCAAAACTTGACTTCTCCAAGAGGGTTTTTGTCCTCAAGAAGGTAGATGATCTTTCTGGTTTCAAACTAGCAGCTTAACAATATCAAATTCCAAGCATGACTCCAAATGGGCTCTCAATGCTCTTTTAAAGGCACCTGGGAGTTACAAATCTTTTCTTTCTTGAAAATATATCTTTTTTCTCCTCAACTTTATAATAAGTCTCTACTCCCAATAGTTATGTTCACTTTAATATGTCTAGGAGAAATAAAACATGTCCTCATTCCCACTTAAGTCACCTTTTTAAATAAAACAACCTTATAACTTAAGTGCACCAAAAATAATAAAATAACCTGATTAATTTATCAATTTTCACACAAAACACCAAATTGAAAATTAATTCGAACTTATTTGCTCCAAAAGGCTAGGAATGAGGATAGGTGCCCTCCAAAATGACTAGGTTGAAAAGGGGACATTACATAATACTTTATCACGAATAGAAAACTATCATGGAATCCTCTTGGCATTAGCATAAATCTCCTGTCTATCATTCACTTCTACTAACCTTTTGCTGATTAGTTTGACTTATTCTTCCATTTCAATAAGCATTTTTGGCCCAATGCTTTAATCTTATCTTCTAGTTTATCCCAACTTATATGAGTTTTTTATTTTCTACAATGTAATTCTTTGAAAGGAGCCATTTTGATAGCAGCATGATAGGAGTTATTATAAGAAAATTCAACTAATGGAAGGTATTCCTTCCACTTGAATTGTTGATCCATGCAATGCATCCTCAATAGACCTTCCAAGACCTAATTTACTCTTTCAGTTTGACCATATTTTTCTAGATGGTAAGTTGAACTAATGTTGAATTTAGTTCCTAGCACTAAAAACAAGATTTTCCAAAACCTTGAAGTCATCTACACATCTCTATCTAAGATTATTTTCTCTGAAAATTTGTGCAATCTAAATATCTCTTGAACAAATCTTCTTGCCAAAATTGGTGAACCATCAGTAAGGTTTCCTGAGATGAAATGAGCTACTTTAGTGAGCTTATCCACTACTACAAGGGTTCTATTATGATGGTTCTTCGACATGGGTAAGCCTTGAACAAAATCTATGCTAATAACCTGCCATTTCAATTCTAGTACGTCATGAGGGTATAATAATCCTGTCGGATGTTGGTGCTTAGCCTTAACTTTCTAACACTCTAAACATCTTTCTATAAAACTTGTAGCATCTTGCTTCATTCCTTTCCAAAAGTAAAGTGGTTTTAAAGCTACCAACAACTTTGTCTCTCCAAGATGTCCTAAATAGGGTGCTCAATGAACCTCTTTCAACACAAGATATCTTAACCCACCTTGTTCTGGAACATACATTCTATTTTTATACCTCAATAATCCATTTGATTCAAACTCATATCCTTCATACCTTGTATCTTGAGGATTTCTTGACAATGCATTTCTAATTTGCTCATAGAATTCATCTCCTGAAGAATTCTTCCTTACTTGCTCTTGTAAGGTTGAATGAATGGTGGTCATTACTGAAATATACCTTCTTCGAATGAGAGCATCGGCTACAAGATTCTCTTTCCCTTTTATGAAGTTTATATCAAAGTCATAATCTAATAATATCTCCAACCACCATCTTTTTCGTGCATTGAGGTTTAGTTGAGTAAAAATGTACTTAAGTCCTTGATTATCTGACTTGAGTTCAAAGTGTTTACCCATCAAATAATATCTCCACTCTTGCAATGCATGCACAATTGCAGCTAGTTCTAAATCATGCGGAGCATAATTTAACTCATAAGGACATAATTTTATAGACTCATATACAACAACTTGTCCTTCTTGCATGAGTACACCACGTAATCCCTCACCTAATGCATCTGTTACAACTACAAAATACCCTTCTGGGTCTGGAGCTCTAAGAATAGGGGTGGAAGTCAATTTTTCCTTGAGAATACAAAAAGATTCCTCACACTTTTATGTCCGTTCAAACCCTTTTCCTTTCCTCCAGAGTGTTGTAATAGGGTTTTCAATCTTAGAAAAGTTTAAAACAAACTTTTTATAGTATCCAGCTAATCCTATAAAACTGTGTACCTCAAGCACATTTTGGGGTGCTGGCCACTCCATAATTGCTTTAATCTTCAAAGGATCCATAGCAATTCCCGTAGCTAAAATAATATGTCCCAAATATTGTACTTCTTTCTAGACGAAAGTATACTTTGACAATTTACCATACAACTTATGCTCTCTCAATCATTGCAAAATAATTCTTAAATGTTGAGCATGCTCTTCTTCATTCTTGGAGTATATCAAAATATTGTCCAAGAAGACAAGGACAAACTTGTCTAAACAATCTCTTAAGACACTATTCATCAAATTCATAAATGCAGTAGGTGCATTGGTCAAGCCAAAAGGTAATACTGTAAATTCATAATGCCCATATCTTGTCCTGAATGCTATTTTATGAATGTCTTCATCTTTAATCCTTAATTGATGATATCTTACCCTCAAATCAATTTTGGAGAATATTGTTGTTCCACGCATTTGATCAAAAAGATCATCTATACAGGGTAAAGGATACTTATTCTTTATCATTGCTTTTTTTAGCATACAATAATCTATACACAAACACAACGTTTTGTACTTCTTGATGAAAATTGCTAGTTTGCCACAAGGTGACACACTGGGTCTGATTAATCCTTTAGTCAATAGTTCTTGTAATTGGGCTTTCAGTTCCATCAATTATGTGGTTGTCATACAATAGGGTGCCTTGGCTACTGGTTTAGAACCTGATATAATATATATAGAGAGAAATCAAAGACTCTCTTAGGTGGTAAACCTAGAAACTCTTTAGGAAATACATCCTGAAACTCATAAAGAAAGGGGTAATCATGTATAGATGGTTCCTTTATTTCGGAAACTTGATCCATATTGACTACAAATAGTTGGCATCCTTTCCTCTTTGCTTTGTTAAGTTGCATTGTCGATATTTACCTAATTTTGATCTCCCTTTTAACACCTTGAAAAGAAACTAGATTTCCTACATCATCCAAATAGTCTACTTTTTTGTCAAAACAATCTACCTTGGCTCTATGATGCCACAACCAATTCATCCCTAGAATAACATCATATGATCCCAAAGGAGCTACATATAGGTTAACCTTTGTTGAGAATGTGGGTAATATTATCTCAGCCTCAAACGGACACTTCTCTACCTAAGCTCTAGATTGGTTTACATATTCAATTGACCAAAGTTTTTCCATAAAACTAGCTCATTAGATATTCTACTTAATATTCTAGGTGTGATAAAACTTTCAGTAGCACCAGTATCAATTAAAATAGGGATTGGTATTCCAAACAAAATACCTATAGTTTCTATGCGTGTAATCTAATGCTCAACTTGACAATTGTCCTTGGTTGCATGAATCCTTTGTTGAAAAGTTGTTTGTTGAGAGGGTAGAGAGTAATTCTAAAATTTGTTTCCTTACTCCTTATTCATACATTGATTTGCATATAATGATCACCTCCACAATTAAAACATCCACTAAGATGTCCTTTCTTTTTTGGAGCATGGTCATTCTTGTTCCCATTCTTCTTCTTGTTTTCAATATTTTTATTTCCATTCCAAAATTCTTTTTTGTTACTTTTAGATCCTTCCCCCATTGAATTTGGCTTAGAATCTTGGTTCCAATTGTTTTTCTTGAATGATTGTGAAGATTTGGACCATCTAAACTTCTTTCGAGACTTATCCTGATAAGCTAAAATGGACTTCAGTTTTTGTTCTTGTTTAATTTCCAGTCTCAAGCACTTGATCCATAGTTGTTAGACAATGCACATCCACTTCTCCACCAATTAGAGTATTCAACCCATGATTAATTTTCTTATATGAAAACGTTCATCTTTCTGGTATTGAGGCACGTACTTCAATAATCTTGTAAACTTCTCCCAATACTTAGTTACTGTCATGTCACCCTAATGCAAGTTTTGAAAATCAACTAATTTCTAATCTAAATATAGCTAAGGCAACCATCTTTGCATAAATATTGCCACAAATTGATCCCATGTCACTCTCATGGAACTCAATCCTAATTTTGCTTTCTTGTTCATCCACCAAGTAGATGCTTCACCATCCAATTGGTATGCTCCCCATACAACCTTGGTTATTTTAGAATAATTCCTTATCTCAAAATACTTTTCCATATGAGTAATCCATGCTTTTGCTCCATCACCCAATATAGTGCCATCAAATTTTAGAGGGATTATTTACTTCATATCCTTTGCCAACTCATTGGTCAACTAAATTCTTGCATCTACTTGTCTTAAAGGTTCTTCTTGATTGTCAATTCACCTTGTCCTTCATGGACACTATTCTCTTGTTCATGTTCTTCAATTTCTTCTTGGTTATCAGCCCCTCTAACCTCTTGTTCTAAGGCTCCTTTAACCTTTCCTTGGTTTTGTTCAAAATGGCAAGGATTTGGTCTAACTTGGCTACAAGATCTTCCCTAGCTAGACCAGATCCATTTCAACTACTTCCAAGATTCATTCTCATTCAAACCATAGTGCACCTGGTAAGTCATTATGGTTCATTAGTTCTAGGTTTTTGGTGTGCTAGAATGTGAAAATTCTAAATTGTAAAAGATTACATCAAAACTAGAAATTCAAGAATTCCACATAAAAGATCAAGACACTCAATTATCAAGACAAAAATGATTTTATTTATCTCAGTGGATTTATACATTCTTATTTAGATAAAGTCTAATAGGATTCCAAAATTTACAAACCACTATCAAACAAAGGAACCTCTTCAGGTTCTTCCTCTCCATCTAAATCTTACAACACAAACTTGGATGTGGGATGTACATGCAGGTACTCCCCTATCACATCTTTGCCTATAATTGGTGCATTTCATCCACACCCAAAAGGAATGTTACGATTCCCCGAAGGTTTCCTTGGCTTAATCTCAAAGGTAATTATCTCAGTGACAAGAGGTTTCATATATTTTTCCTTCCCCAACATAATTCATTCAAGGGCAATAGAAAGTGTTTCTAGTTCAGAGAGCTAGGATTCTCCTTCATAACTCAAATTTGTTTATGTCTTAATGTTGGTTTGGGGGCATTTAGATTTCTTAGTCTTTCTACTATTTTTCTTCATTTTTGTGTTCAAAGAACAGCATCACAAGATTAGGTTCACTAAACATAATGTTATCTATCTATAACAGCTTCTAATGAAGTAGTCTCATAGGCCTGAGTGTTCAAACCGTGCTCTAATACTACGTGTAATGAACGCATGTCTTCTATCTTAAAAAATCTTAACTAGATTCACTATAACTTGTTTAAAGTAATTACATCAATGTACCATCAAAATAATAAAATTGAGAAAGAATTAATCCAATTCCACAATTCATAAACAATGAATATCATAATTACATTCAAAAACAATTTTAAAGCACTTATTATAAATTACATCATCATCTTGATGCTATGAAATACAATTATGCAAGTAATCATTATTAGAATAATATCAATGGTATTCAATATGTATATGACTAAATCATCAAAATTCTTTGTGTATATAACCAAGTCTTCTGCATAATCAACTGCAAGAGGGAGAGCATCACCCAAGTGCTTTACCTCCAACCACAGACCAACGGTCCCTTGCACACCTTCCACATAGAAGTGACCCTACCCTTCACAAGGGAAGTGGATAAGGAAATCAACAAGATCCAACATGCCTTTTGAGAACTAGCATTGTGTCCTTTACAAACAATCCATTATACAACTCTAGATCCATCTAGTTGAGTATAATTTGTACCAACTATTATGCAATACTAATCAGACACTATGAACCAATAATGCAAGCAGTGATTTTGCATTACTTTGGCCAGAGTTTCTAAAATTCAAACACATTCCTCAAATAGATATGCGTGTCGTATGTTCACATACCTCTATCTTAAATTGGTAAACACATACTATCATAACATATATGAGTGATCACAAGTGTATATTCTAAATTTGAGTATATATAGTCCATCGAAAAACTAAACTTATTCTAGGCTTGGCTAGGAGAACAATAAAGTATAACTCCAACTACATTTCCAACTAGTCAAGTTTAGAATAGAGATCGGGTAGATAGTTTAACATTGTCACTAAACTGTTGTGCAAACTTGCATTCTCAGCATCATACTCAAAAGATAGTCTTGTTTTCAAATTAGACAATTATAAACAAATGAAACTATCTCATAATTCAGAGTTACTTACTCCTTGCTAATCTTAACTCTAAGCAGAGGTAACTCACAAATATTCATAACCATATCTAAATATCATTGATCAAAATTTAAATAAAAATAAGTTCTTACAAACGATATCATTTTCAACAAAATAGAATATAATTAAAGGAAAACAAGTTCCTCACTTCTCTATTTGAGCTTGTCTCATAAATATATAAATCAATGAAAATAATTCCTTTAATTTATATGAGGATGTATATTTATAAATTCCTATTTGTAACATACATATAATCATTTATAAATATACATTAGTTTAATAGAATTTTGAATGCATAAGGTTAACATTATATTTTCAAAGAAAAGTCACCTCAGCATTTCATTTCATAGGTTACTATGTTTAGGTATAGAACAGCTTAGTGAAAATGGGTTCCTTCCAAGAACCTTTATTTTCCACAGTCACATATGACTTTAACACCACTGGTTAAAAATAATTGTTGTGAAGTTCACTAAAATACCCCTAATCACGACTCAAGGTCATCATCTTTTAAATCACAAAGGTTCTACAGCCGAATCTTATAGATTCTTCATAGTTTAAGGATAATAATCTTCTGACTTAAAAACTCCAAGCTTAATCAACCAAAAACTAAAATCATCATAGTTGTCACATAGAGATGTGAACAACCTCTTATAATATTAACATTGTAACTATGATTACATCCATCACAGTCCAAACATAATGAAGTGTTTAGTCTTTGACAAAACATCTTTATAGTTATAGATACATTCACATAGTCATCACAAAGATGTAGACAATCTCATTCCTCACTAACATGGTAACGGAAGATACATTTATCTCCTTCAACACACAGATGTGTCTTAATCTCTTATAAAAATAACTTATTGTAAGAGTTGGTTGTGATAGTAGTCACCCAAGATCTAGGACTTCATGAAAGCACAAGAGAGATAATATGAGAGAATAATTATATTCTATCAATGAATGCAAAATTATTCTTACAATGTACATGAAGAGCCTTGCTTATAAAGGCAAGGATGAGATCTAAGATGTTGTAGTCATATGACAAGTGTCTTAATACTATGACATGAGATGTAATTAGATCACATGCGTAGGATAAGGCAACTATCAACAAATAGAAACAAATAGAAACATCTAGAAGGCTCACTAAGTTAACTTAACATGTGAATATGTGTGTGAATATTATTTAACTAATAAATAGTTAAATAATATAAATTATTCACACAAGGGGAAACTAGCTAGTAAATATCCCTATTCACACTAACAACCCCCCTTAAGTGCAACTTAGGGAGAAGCTGAAAAAATGCATAGATGCAAAGATGGATCCCAGCTACAAGGCCATGTTAGGTACCCAATTACAAACAAATCTCAAGTGGAGTAAAGGAGAAAACCTCATGGGAAAAACTCCTCTCCAAAAGTGAGAATTTATGCAAACAAAACATGTACAAGTGTTGGAATGATGGAAGAATCAAGACCCCCAAATACAACACCCATCACAAATATACAATCAATAGCCCCCCTTAAGAAGGAAAGAAAGAGAAAAGATGTCCCCCCCCATAATGAAGTAGCTTCTATGCCAATGGTGAACGCTTGAAGAAGAAGACCAAAGAGAATCAAAAACCTACAAAAAACATTCCTCCCTTTGGGAAGAAACCAATCCACTGGTGTATGTCAAAGAAACTTCAACTCCAAAACAAGAGATGAGGGAAGAAGTCCCATGAAATATGATGTCTCTGAAAATTGCTCATGTGTCTCCATGTCAATGTCGAATGATACCATAATCAAATCAGGAGTCCCAAACCTAACTGATGAAAGTGACAATCTAGGATCTAGTGGAAACTAAAAATCATCAAGCTCCAAAGACAAGGATGGGTTGACAACAGTTGTGCTATGACTGTCATCAAAGAGGAGAGAGAACCCCTCAAATATGTCCTCCAAATCTGCAAGATGGGACTCACAAAACAAATTTCTAAAATACCTGTCAAATACTCATCCCACAAAGTTGTATCTGAAAGACAATAAGCATTCTGCTAAACTCAAGCACAAAACTCTGAAGAAGCAAGAGGTGGATAAGAAGGAAGTGTATAACATGTCTCAAGAACTAATGAAGAGGCAAGAATACCAAGGTTCAAGTGACCAAACTTCTCTGAAATATGATTCACACAAGGAGTGTGAATGTCAGCCAATGAATCTAAATCATCATCAGGAGAGAAACCATAAAAGGTGTATAGTTGAGATGCTTGATTAACCACTCCAGTAGCAATAATCTTTGTGCTCTCCAAGTCTTTGATAATAACTAACTCAGGTGTGAACTCCACTATCTTCCATGTACCACTATGAGTAATTTGATATATGGAAAGAAGATTATTGGTCAAAGAAGGCACACAAAGTACATCATTGAAAGTACCTTCACCAATATCATTATTTCCCTTCCCAATTACATTCATATATGTGTTATTACCCATCATGATAGGTGGCATATCACATGGCTTAAATGAAAAAAAACATATCCTTGGAAGAAGCCATATGATGAGAAGCACCTGAATCAAGAAGCCATTTACCTAATGTAGAACTTGTACTTGTACAAAGTGATTTACCTTTATATTTGTGTTCCTTAGCTTTCCTTGCATGACCTGATTCAGAAAATTATGGCTGTGTAGATGTTGAAGGAGTAGAAGAAGAATCGGGCAATGGAATATTATTCTTTTGAAAAAGTTGCATCAACATGCGAATATGTTTCTTAAAATAAAAATGTTCATCATGCCTTCATTTCTTACAATAAGCACATGTAGGCTTCTCCTTCTTAGATGAATTTTGTGCTTGATATGTGTGTGTATTTTTCTTGAATTTCTTTTGTTTCTTGTCAGGAGGACCTGACGCTTTCTATTCCTTAGGTTGTCCAACCACCAAAGCATGAGACTATGATGGCTTAATGATACCCATAGATAGAAGCTTATGTTTTTCATGCATTAACATCTCAAAAGAGGATGCAAATGAAGGCATAGTGAAAGTAGATCCCATAGTTAACCTTGTTGCAAGTATGGACCTAACCGGTGTTGTCATTGATGTCAACATACTCCTATTGCATTGATGATAAGGATTGGATGAGTTGTGTGGTGAGGATATTGAGAAAATTAGTCCTAATCAGGAACAGAGAAGAACAGTAAAGACAGTGAGGTAAAGATCCTAGCTAAGATGAAGATCAGAGGGTACGCTTCAAAGGGTTTGTATATATGTGTCTTAAGATGATTCAGTAAAGATCTCAGAGGTCTGCATGAAGATCTAAAGAAGTTATGGCCACTTAAGTAAAACCAGTTCTGGCAGATGTTCAGAGGTGACAGAGTGATATAGATAGGTCTGGTGAGATCTAGAAATGCAATATCCTATTCTGCGGATTTGGTGGAGTGTTTAGGAAGTCAATGTGAAGTAACAACTTAATTGGTTCATGGTCTAGAGGTCCACAAGCATCTATTCCAATATGATAGTGATGACAAACTGTGTTCTTGAGGTTCCAGTTGAAGGAGAGAATGATTTCAGTGAACAGAAGTAGTGTGGATGTTCTTGGTAATTCAGGCAAGCTTGTGGAGGTCTTTGGATTGTGTCTAGTTCGTGTTGGTGGTTCGCATTGAAGATTGAGCTCGTAATTGAAGAATTACTTCCAGATGATGGTGTTCTTCCTAAGTCTGGCCGACCGGATGAGTTACACATCCTGCAGATGATCTCGAAGATGTTCTGTGAAGAATAGCGTGTTCCTAAAGAAATATTGAAGTCTCAGATCTGTGTGGCTGACAGTGTGTTGATCCGCGTGAAGCCTTTTTCTAATTAATCATATTGTATTTCTGTATTTTTTCTGTAATGTTTGCCGACTTGGATGATTATCCCCAAGTCGATGTCTTGTATAAATAAAGAGTTGTAAAGTCATTTCAAAGTGATCTAGTGCAGATGAGAGTGTGGTAGAGAGGAGGAAAGTGAAAGGTAGAGCAGAAGTATTGGGCTTAAATAGAACTGACTCAAGCATGGTGAAGATGTTATTCTTCAATTCAAGTATGTAATACTTATTATTCTGTAGACAGTGTGTCTCTTGTAGGTAGTGGGCCTCTTGTGAGCAGTGTGCTTGGGCAGTGAGCCCTAATTGGCATGTGCCATTTTGTTCTTTATATTCTTCTCACAGAGAATACAATCTTGGGTTAGTCACCCCGTGGTTTTTCCCTTAACTGGGTTTTCCACGTCAAAAATCTTGGTGTCATATGTGTTAATGTGTTTATGCTCTTGAATTGTTGCATTACATTTCCATGATTGATTTGTTATTATGCTGCTGGATTAAGAAAAGAATTTAAGTGATTAATTGGAAGAAAGTTTTGAACAACTGATTCACCCCCCCTCTCATTTGTTTGTCCTAAATCTAACAATTGGTATCAGAGCCAAGTTCCTCTCAAAGAGCTTAACCGCTTGAGGAGATCCAGAATGTCATCCTACAAGAAGGATAGTCTGAGGTTTGATGGAACCAATTTTACTCTATGGAAAAGTCGCATGGAATGTCACTTGCAATGTATGGGAATGCAGTATTGGATCATGGCTTCAAAGAAGTATACCCCTCCACAAAATGGTTTGAGAACCATAGATGAAATCAGAGATGCTGAAAATAATCTGCGAACTAAAGAAGCTCTTCTAAGTGCCTTGTCTGATTCAGAGCTGACAAATGTTGTTGACCTACAAAATTCTTTTGAGATTTGGGAAAAACTGGAACTTCTGCATGAAGGAGACAAGTATGTTAAATGTGCCAAGCTACAGAGTCTGAAAGGAAAATTTGAAGATCTGAAGCTGGGAGAAGATGAAAATATCACTACATTTATGCCAAGAGTAAATGAGCTTGTTTGTGGCATTAGATGTGCTAGTGGAGTCTTGGATGAAGATGAGATTGTTAGCAAATTTCTTAGATCCCTTCCTGATTCTTACAGGTACAAGGTTGCTTCTATTGAAGAATTTAGATCTATTTCAGGTATCACAAGAGATCAATTGGTTGGAAAATTGGCTGCATTTGAATTGACTGAGTTTGGAGATGCCCCCCCAAGACTGAATCTGAATTCAAAGCTAGTGCCTCTATTAAAGGAAAACAAAAGTTTGATCCAAGAGAGAACTCTTCAAAGAAACTATCATGGTATGAGAAAGCAAGAAAAGACCTAGAAGAAGATGAAGTAGAAGCTGCTCAACTTGAAGCCCTTATTGCAAAAACACTACCAAGAGGATCCAGTAAGTATGAAGGGAAATTACCTTTTAAATGTTTTAACTGCAATAAAATTGATTATTTTGCCTCAAGGTGTCCGGAAAGATTTTCAAGGCCAAATCCTAACAGATCAAGGTTCCAAAAGAAATGTTACTATGTTCATGAAGATGATGATGATAAAGGAGTAACAAATGATGAATCAGAAACAGGAAACAAATTTGGAAGTGACTGAGTGTTTATTGCCATCAAAGAAGAAGATCCAATACCCTCTGAATCTGTTAATCATAAAATTGTAGAAAGAGCTCTGGCTGCCCTAGTTGAAGAAAAGGATGATTGGGTCATTGACAGTGGATGCTCTCACCATATGATAGGTGACAAAAATAAGTTCATAGATTTGGAAAGGTATGAAGGAGAAGTGGTAAAATTTGGTGATAATTCTGTTGGCAGAATCAGAGGAAGAGGAACTATTTCTTTTGATGGAAAGAACAAAACCAATAATGTACTATATGTTGAAGGCCTAAAGCACAATCTTCTCAGTGTTGGACAATTGGTGGACAAAGGCTATGATTTTCAATTCAAAAATAGAAAATGCAAGATCTTTGAAAGCTCTGGAATAGAGATTGCATCCGGTACTCAAACTAAAGGTAATATCTTCCACTTGGTTGGTACTGGTAAAAGTTGCTTATTTGTTCAAATTGATCAGAGTTGGTTGTGGCATAGGAGAATGTGTCATGTGAATTTTGATAATATCATCAAGATAAGCAACACTCAGGTTGTAAGAGATCTTCTAAGACTGGTGAAACCTACTAATAGTTTGTGCAAAGAATGTTAGTTGGGTAAGTAGAGTAGAGTCACATTCAAAAGTAAAGAACAGTCTTCTACTGGATTATTGGACTTAATTCATACTGATTTATGTGGTCTGGAAAGAATCAGGAGTGTGCAAGGTGATAGATACTTCATGTTATTAATTGATGATCACTCCCGGATGATGTGGGTAACCTTTCTGAAAGAAAAATCAGAGGCTCTTGAGAAATTCAAAATATTCAAGGCTATGGTAGAGAATGAAACCAGATTAAAATTGAAATGTCTGAGGTCTGATAGAGGTGGAGAATTCACATCCGGTGAGTTCATAGAATTCTATGAGAAACATGGAATAAAAAGATAGTTTTCTGCTCCTAGGACTCCACAGCAGAATGGAGTAGTGGAGAGAAAGAACTAGACCATCCAGGAAGCATCTAGAACCATGATGATGGAAGCAAATGTTCCTCAGATCTATTGGAGAGAAGTTGTAAGCATTGTAGTCTATACTCTCAATCAAGTACAAATCAGAAGCAATATCGGTAATACTCCTTATGAACTTTGGTTTGGCATCACTCCCACTGTGAGGTATTTCAGAGTCTTTGGTAGCAAATATTACATTAAAAGAGATGAAGATCTAGGAAAATTTGATGCTAGAAGTGATGAAGGAATATTCTTGGTTTATTCGACTCAAAGCAAAGCATACTGGTGTTATAACAAGAGATTAAGGAAGATTGTAGAAGGTACAAATGTGAAGGTTGATGAAGGTATTGAAAAACCCTCAAGGTTTTATGAATATGATGAAGATGATCAAAATGATGTTTTTGTTCAAGAAGTCCAAGCTCTCTCTGAAATTTAGATTCAGACTGATCTAGTAAATCTAGAAGAAAGTTAAGTTTGAATGAACCTGTTCAAGAATTAGAAGTGCAAGAAATTTCCAAAGTTCCCAGGTGTGTAAGACTGAATCACTCTGAAGATCAGATCATAGGTGATAAAAGCAAAGGTGTACAAACAAGAAGAAGGATTGCTCAAGATTCAGAAGAGTACTATCTGATTTCAAAGATTGAACCTAAGATAGTGAATGAAGCTTGCAATGATGAAAACTAGACCAAAGCAATGGAGGAAGAGCTGATGCAAATTGAAAAAAATCACACTTGGGATCTTGTTCCCAGACCTAAGAACAAGAATGTGATTGGAACCAAATGGGTCTTCCAGAGTAAACTAAATGAAGATGGTGAAGTAGTTAGAAACAAAGCCAGATTGGTCTGCAAGGGTTACTCCCAAGTAGAAGGAGTTGATTTTGAAGAAACTTTTGCTTCAATGGCAAGAATTGAAGCAGTCAGACTATTTCTTGCTTTTGCTGCCTTCCAAGGATTAGATTGCAGATATTTTTACTAAACCTCTATCTAAGGACTCTTTTGAGTATCTCAGGGAGAAGTTAGGGATTATTACCCCTCCGGTTCTGAATTCAGGTGCACTATTGTGCATCAGTCTGGTGGATCTCACAGTCATATCTTGTGGTCTGAATTAATGTTTGGAAAGCTGCTACTCAGGGGGAGTAGCTGATATGTTTCTGAAGTAATGCAAGTATGTGCCCTTTGCCATTAATGTCAAAGGGGGAGACAAGACATGTGAAAAATAAGTGGTTGCTGATCAAAGGGGGAGCAGTAAAGGAAGAGAAGACTTGTGAGTGGTTGTTGTTGATAGGGGGAGTTGTGACAGTATGGAGAAGTTCTTGTCTTGATGGTTAAAATAGTTTTTCACATCATATGTTGCCATCAATGACAAAGGGGGATATTGTTGCAAGTATGGGCCTAACCAATGTTATCATTGATGTCAACATACTCTTGTTGCATTGATGATAAGGATTGGATGAGCTGTGTGCTAAGGATATTGAGAAAATTAGTCCTAATCAAAAATAGAGAAGAACATTGAAGACAGTGAGGTAAAGATCCTAGCTAAGATGAAGATCAGAGGGTGCACTTCAAAGGGTTTGTATATATGTGTCTTAAGATGATTCAGTAAAGATCTCATAGGTCTGCATGAAGATCTAAAGAAGTTATGGCCACTTAAGTAAAACTGGTTCTAGCAGATGTTCAAAGGTGACAGAGTGATACAGATAGGTCCGATGAGATCTAGAAATGTAATATCCTGTTATGCGGATTTGGTGGAGTGTTTAGGAAGTCAATGTGAAGTAACAACTTAATTGGTTCATGGTCTAGAGGTCCACAAGCATCTATTCCAATATGACAGTGATGACAAACTGTGTTCTTGAGGTTCTGGTTGAAGGAGAGAATGATTTCAGTGAACAGAAGTAGTGTGGATGTTCTTGGTAATTCAGGCAAGCTTGTGGAGGTCTTTGGATTGTGTCTAGTTCGTGTTGGTGGTCCGCATTGAAGATTGAGCTCGTAATTGAAGAATTACTTCCAGATGATGGTGTTCTTCCTAAGTCTGGCCGACCGGATGAGTTACACATCCTGCAGATGATCTCGAAGATGTTCTGTGAAGAATGGCGTGTTCCTAAAGAAATATTGAAGTCTCAGATCTGTGTGGCCGACAGTGTGTTGATCCGCATGAAGCCTTTTTCTAATTAATCATATTGTATTTCTGTATTTTTCTGTAATGTTTGCCGACTTGGATGATTATCCCCAAGTCAATGTCTTGTATAAATAAAGAGTTGTAAAGTCATTTCAAAGTGATCTAGTGCAGATGAGAGTGTGGTAGAGAGGAGGAAAGTGAAAGGCAGAGCAGAAGTATTGGGCTTAAATGGAACTGACTCAAGCATGGTGAAGATGTTATTCTTCAATTCAAGTATGTAATACTTATTATTCTGTAGATAGTGTGTCTCTTGTAGGCAGTGGGCCTCTTGTGAGTAGTGTGCTCGGGCAGTGAGCCCTAATTGGCATGTGTCATTTTATTCTTTCTATTCTTCTAATAGAGAATACAATCTTGGGTTAGTCACCCCGTGGTTTTTCCCTTAACTGAGTTTTCCACATCAAAAATCTTGGTGTCATGTGTGTTAATGTGTTTCTGCTCTTGAATTGTTGCATTACATTTCCATGATTGATTTGTTATTATGCTGCTGGATTAAGAAAAGAATTTAAGTGATTAATTGGAAGAAAGTTTTGAACAACTGATTCACCCCCCCCCCCTCTCAGTTGTTTGTCCTAAATCTAACAAACCTATGAGTGTGAAAGCTAGAAACAAAAGCTGCATATTCAAGACCAAGTTTGTTCAACACATTATAGATCAATTGAATGTCTTTTTTCTCAATATCACATGCTTTACATTTTGCTCTTAGATCATTAACCTTAGTTATGTAATCTTGGATGTTAAAGTTCTTAGGATCAAAGCTCATCAATTCATTATCAATTTGATAGCCTTTAACTTCATCTGTTGTACCATACAATGTTTTCAACTTTTCCTAAGCATCATGTGAATTTGTACATGTCTCAATCTGAAATAAGAGATCTAGGGAAATAAAACTACGAAGACATATGAGAGCTTGTATGCTTAATCATCTATTTTATTTTTTCCTTATCATTTGTGGGTTCAAGTATCTTGTTTTCAACATACAAAGAATGTCCAAGATGCATTAGGGCATTCCAAGCATGTTGACTCTAAGTTGCATAGTTATAAGGTGTTAACAATAGAACCCTTGATTTATTCATTATGTAGAGGAAAAGAAGAGAACAAGCATATATAGCAAAGGACAAACTCAATCAACATTGTAATTGTTGAAAATGAAGGTAGAATTATTGCTATAAACTTTAAAATTTTTTGTATGCAAAGCTGAAATAAAGATTAACCTGTAACAATTAATGAACAATTGATTTGCACATTCAATCCAATGTAGAAGAGAAGAGAAGAAAAGAGAAGAAGCTTGCAAAGTATTTAAGTGGAGAAACCCTTTTGGGAAAAAACTCCACACCCAAAGATGTTTCTTGCTTGTATTAAATCTCTTTGAAAAAAATTACATTTAAAACTAGAATTTCTCTAAGTCCTTAATGCACTTCACAAAAAAGCTTCTTGTTTTTTATATGTCTTTTACAAAAACTTTTTCTTTTTTCTTCTAAGTCTTTTTTCCTCAAATCAACTCTCTGGAAAATGAATGAGGTTTACAATTAATTCAAAAACCGTCTTTTAATTCAAAAGCTTCTTAATTCAAAAGCTTGAAACTCAAATTACAATAAATTATAATTGATAACATAGCTTCCAAAGCTCATGCAAAAATTAAGCTCACTTAAATTGATAAGACTGAACTCAAACAAAGTCCAAGCTTTGAGTTAACTGCCCCTTCATGATGTGGGCACCCAAGATGGCTAAATATAGTCGTCCCAACATCAAACTTATCACCAAATAAAAGCAACATCAAAAACTCCTCCATTTGGGCGTCCATATTTGCTCAATGAGTTTCTGATAGCTGAAGTGACCAATACACATCAAAAATCACACAAACAATATGCAAGATTGATGTCCCTAAGGTTATTCTAAAATATCTTGTTCTATACATGCAAGTGACATGAAAACACTAGATCCAACATGCAACTGATAGCCATTACCTGAAACACTGAGATGTACCATCCTGCAACTTTTGGGAGTTGGAGTGTCCTGTAAGTAATATCTTAAAACTAACATGCAAGTATTTTCAACAACATGCAACTGATACCCATTTCTTGAATCACTAAGATGTACCATCCTGTAAATTTCTAGAGTTGGAGTGTTTTGCAAGTAATCTCACAAAATTGACATGCAACTACATGCAATGTCATATAATTGACATGCAAGAACATGCAAGGTCATACAAGTCCATAGGAATGACATGCAACAACATGAAAACACATGCAAGTGACATGCAAGAACATGCAAGGTCATACAAGTTCATAGGAGTGACATGCAACAACATGCAAGTGACACGCAACAACATGCAAGTCAATATGAACAACATGCAACAACATGCAAGTAACATGTAACAACATGCAAGTACATGCAAGCTACATGCAAAACATGCAAGTCCATGCAATCTATTTTGACCACATGCAAACAATATCCAATTCATGCATCTCTAACACTGTAATTAACTCCAACATTATATCCATGCAAGGTGTCTCAACATTATCCAATCATGTACATAAAAAAGCACAACTCCAAGTCTAAATATAAGTCCCAAGTCTAACACCCACTCACTAGGAGTTATCAAACTCTAAATTTAGACTTAGGAGAAGTCAACAAGGTCTTGATGGCTCTCATCTCAAAGTGGGCGCCCAGGTTTGACATTATCCATTTAGAACTTAATTGCAAAAGTCAAAGTGATGTAATTAATAAATAATTAATCTCTCAAAGTCCTAATGTGTTGGGGAACACTTTCCAAGAACTTTGGAGACACATGAATTGGTTAGGATTACAAGTTATTGGCAACTTATCCCAACATTCTCCCTGTGAGGCCTACTTTTTAATTCTCATACATTTGACTATTTACCTTACTGTTGGTGATACATTTAGACTTGTGGGACTGTTGATCCCAAATTTCTAGACTATTAGACTTTATGTTGTATGTGGATTTGTTATGCTTAGTATGTTACGATGTGTTTAGACCTGGATATTACTTTACTGATGATGTTAGACATATGGTTTATATTATGATATTATGGGAAAACTAATTGGGTGATGTTAGATAGAAAATTGTTATGTGATTCAATTTTGGGAATGGATGCTTGAAATGCAAAATTTAGAATCTAAATTGTAATGTGACTTCTTTGATGCTTATGTGAACTTGTGATATTTTATGCAAGTGTATGTTTTAATTTGCTTCAGCTATTATATATGTATGTGGAATTAACTTTGCAATTGAGTGCGCAGGTATTTCTAACAAGCCATAGAAATTGGAGATCATTCCACACACGATGTTGTTATCCCTTGTGAAGCCGATCTAGTTCCACGAGGAACCAAGATCAACTTTGTGCATGATGAAATTCTGTAATGTTGATTGCCTGTTGTTAGTCGGGTTAAGTCTACCACTCTTTTATTTTGAATTCTAATTGGTGATTGTAAGAATTTTGTCTTTGAATTTTATATTCTTTAAATTTTAAATTTTGAGACCCCTTTTCAAGTTCTTTAACTCAACCCTTGGTGCTCAAAATAAGCTAAACTTGACCCTGGGTTGTAACCCTTGAGTCTAGGGACCTTTTTGACTTGGGTAACCCTTAATAAACCTCCATTTGGTCACCTTAACTTCACCCTGAAGTTAAGTGACGAAATTGGAGGCATGGGAGGGAGATGATGAGTGAGTCAAACACTCAACCCCATCCTTACCACTTCCCTAGGTTGGGGATGTCTCCAAGACCCCCCAATTGTGGAGGACTTTACTCCAAGTCTCTCTCACAATTGGTGAGGGTACCTTGGAGTTGTGTGGTCCCTCTTGAGAGGAAAGGAATGGGACACATATGTCACCCATTCCCTCTTAAGCTCCACTTTTCTCTCCCACATGTTTGAGAGAGGACAAGTGGAAGGGTGAGAGAGACTTGGGGATGGGTGAGTGACATGTGTCATCACCCATCCCATGGGTCTTGCTTGTAGTGGGGAGGAAGAGTGAGGAGGTGACAAGTATCACCTCTCCATTCCTCAAAACTCATGGGTAGAGCTTATTTTAATCCCACTTGGAGAAGGTTATGGGTTGTTGAATTTTTGGAAAAAATTATTGTTTGAAATTTACTTTGGGGAAAAAGAGAGAGTTTTGTGGCTTATGTTGGAGGAGGATTTGGAGAAGCTCTACATCAACCATCTACCTTAATTGGGCTTTTAAAGGTTGGTTTCAAGGCTAAGGCCTTCCCTTATGTTTTTTTATTGCTTGTGTGATGCTATGTGTGAGTTCTATTGTTTGAGTTTTTATTTGTTGTTGTGGGGAAAATTGTAAGGGTGTTGTAAGAGCCTCTCCCACTTGGGAGAAGATGCTCAACAAGTGTGGGGTGGGGGAGGAGTGAACCTCCTCAGGGTCATTTCCTTGATTTTATGGTGTTATAGCCTTGAGGGCAATATGAGATTTTGAGCAACATGTGAAATAGTTTGAGAGACTAGATGGAAACTTGTGAAAATTGTGTTTAAAAGTGTTGGCTTGAGGCCTTAAGAGGTATTTGTGTTGGGATATTTGTAGGAGTGGCACTCTTGAGTTGAGTGTTGTCCACTCCCCTACCCCTTTGAACTCATCCTGGTTGAGTTCTTGTGTTGTGTTATCCATGGGTGTAAAATTGTGTTTGGTTGTTTGAATGCCTTGTTGTGGTGTGGAATGAGTTCTCTAATGTGTGGATGACCTCCCTAGCTCGGGGGTGACCCTCTTGCGGGTCTATGGTATGGAGGAGAGCAAGATGTTGTGGCTTCTTTCCCCTTGTTGTGTTAATGCAGGTTCATTGGAGCTAAGTTGTGAAGTTGGAGAAAACACCTTGTTCTTGGAGTTGATATTTTATTTTCCTTTACTCTTGAAAAAGAGCTTGGCCTACTTAGGAGATTGTATCATTTGTTAGTTTCAAAGAGGAGGATATTGTCCTCTCTCTTGTTGTAAAAGTGTATTTTCTTATGTTGTGTGTAAGCTATTTTCATTTGTAATAGAAAGTTAAAATCGTTGATTTTAATGCTTATCATTCAAGGAAAGTTGAAGGAAGAAAATTTGTTTTTTTTTTTTGAAGTTATTTCATTTGTATGTAAATTTTAAAATATCAAATAGAAAAGTTGTTGTTTTTATTTTGAGACAAACATGAAATTTGTATATTGTTATTGTGAAAAAGAAAAAAAATTAGTTGATGATACATGATTGAAGTATTTAATTGAAATGTATTTGTTCTTTCCAAAAAAAAAAAGAGAGAAAAAATGAGTTTCTTGCCTTATATAAATTTGAGTAATAGAAAATATAATTTTGTTTATTGTTCTTAAAAAAAATAGAAATTTGTATGTGAATGGAAGGAAAATTATAGTTGCAAATATATATATATATATATATATATATATATATATATATATATATATATATATATATATATATATATATATATATATATATATTATGTGTATATTGAATGATTGTTTTCTTATGTATTTAGAAGTTAGATTGATTTTATTTTTTCTACCAAATAAAATTAGGTGACTGTATTAAATGTACTCATTATATATATATATATATATATATATATATATATTATAAACTGTGATCTTTAAAATAAAAAAAATGAGTTGTGTATATATATAAATGAAACTTAATAAAAATAAAATATAATAAAAAAATTTAATGCAGAGCGTTACAAGGGACTGCGTTGAGCAGTTGTAGTTTAGAGAATAGAGGGTAAGAAAGATATTAATAATGGTGGGGGGGGGGGGATTCGAACCCCCCCCCACCGTTGTGTTTTCTTGGTGTTTGGGTGTGGGGAGGGGGCGGAAGAAAGATATTAATAATGGTGGGGGGGGGATTCAAACCTCCCCCACCGCTGTGTTTTCTTGGTGTTTGGGTGTGGGGAGGGGGCGGAGCCCCCACCCACACCCCATCGTATGGGATGTGGATGGGGGCTCCGTCCCCCTCCCCACACTCCCCCTCCTTAATCTCCCACGGCCTCCCCTGTATACCCCGTCGCGGCCTCCGCTATATACCCTGTCGCGGCCTCCACCGTATCTCCACCCACCGCTGCCTGTCTCCTCCACCCTGCAGCCTCCGCCGGCCCCTCACCACCAACATCTCCACCACCACTCCTACAGCTGCCCTCCTCAACTCACTGTCGCCGCCATCGTTGCCCTAGCAGCACCCCTCCACAATCCCTCCTCTCTGGACTGCCAACAAAACAAAAATAAACGTAGGGTTTTAGCATTTAACAAAAATATATATATATTTTAAAAAGAAAAAAAAATAGAGCATTTCAATATACACATTAAAATATATATATTTATTTTTATATTTATAAAAGCCATCATATGCATTTCATATGTGGCCATTAAATCTGCAACCAAAAATACAACCAAAGGCAAAAATGAGAGAGAGAAATAGAAAGAAAGAAGGAAAGAAAACAAAGAGGAGAAAATGAGAAATCAGAAGAATAGGGTTAGGGTTTTACTCATAAGGAAAGTAATTTTTTAATAGAGTGGATTTTAGGGCTTGTATTTAAAATTGCCCTTATATTCTTTTCCTTTTTTTCTTTATTATTTTCCTCCTTGTGATTTAAAATTTTATTTTAAGAATAGGGTATTGTAATTAGATTTAATGGGTAAAACTATATTCTTGTTGGAATATTATTTTTATTTGTTAGTGGATGTTAAATAATGGATCAGATCATGATAGAGGGATTTATTTGATTCAACCAAGTTTATACAATTTAAATATCGAGAGGATTTATGTTAAACACGCGGGTTAAATCTTAGATCATAAAACTTAACTCGACGAGGACAATTTAAACCTACGATGTTATTAATTAAAATTTAATATTCTTTTTAACCCTTTTGGGGCAATTTAATTAATGAAATTAAATTAAACGTTGTTTTAAACCTGACTCAGAAACCTAGTAAACTTTTTAAACGAAGTTAGTGAAACTTGTTTCCGAGATTTGATCTACCAAGAAATTAGGAATAATATAAATGATGCAGAGATAACTCTGATTGATTGAAAATGTGAAGAAGAACAAATTGATCGAGCTTTGTTAAAAAATATTTAAAATTATAGAAAACGTGAAGGAGAACAAATTGATCAGACTTTGTTGAAAATGTTTAATTAACTTATTCAACTAATCTACAATTCAACTAGTGAGACGTAGGTAATTTAAACCAAATCAGTAAACCTTGTGATCAAAATTAGTTTTAGTACAATAAACCCTACTCATGCCCGTGAGGCGTTATGCTGCCAGATTTTTCTAGAATTTAGGGTTTAGCTAGGTTAGTGAAATTTAACCCTTTTGGCAACGTTAACCGCGTCATTTCGACCCCCTTATTAGCCTTCGTTGCGTATTGGTATGCGCACGTGAACGCATTACCCCTCATTCCACTGTCATGTTTACGCCTTATGTGTAACACCACCGAGCACGCTTACGCATGCGAGGGGGTTTCTAGGGAAGCGTGGAAAAAATTGTGATATTTCGTGTCATGACCACATGGCAAATGTGGACATGACACGTGTAATGCGTGTCGTGACCGCATGAGAAATGTGGGCATGACACTCCCACTTGACATTATACATTGCAATAACTCTAAATGATATAATTCAAACTTTAAATCAAGTACAGTGATCAAGGCCAATGGCCTTCCTGCACCAAGAGAACTTATCTGTAGTAACTGGCTTCATAAGATAATCTGCAGCATTAACCAAAGTGTCAACTTTTTCAATCAAAACCTTACCATTCTCAACCATTTCTCACACAAAGTGATATTGAACATCAACATGCTTAGTACGAGCATGATACATAGGATTTTTGGCTAAACAAATGGCACTCTAACTGTCACAATTAAGTCTTACTATCCTACAATCAAAACTAATACCTTTCCCAAGTCTCTTTAACCAAACTGCCTCTTTGGAGGCATGTGTAGCATCCATATACTCTGCTTTTGTAGTAGACAAAGCAACCATAGGTTGCCTCTTACTCATCCAACTTACTGCAGCTCCAAACAAGGTAAACACATAGCCACTTGTGGACCTTTGACTATTCAAGTCACCTGCACAATCAAAATCAACAAAACCCTGTATGTCCAATGATCTGTCAACACTATCAATACCATGATAAACCAAACAATAATCAGAAGTTCCTCACAAATATCTAAACACCCTCTTAACATAAGTCCAATGTTCTTTACCAGGGTTAGACATAAACCTGCTTAAAACTCACACTGCTTATGCAATATTTGGTCTAGTGCAAACCTTTGCATACATTAAACTACCAATAGCACTAGCATAAGGAACATTAGACATCTCTTCAAAAGCATCATCAGTGGTATGACACATGTCTATTTTCAGCTTAGTACCAACAGGAAAAGGAATGCTAACTGGTTTGCAATCATGCATATTAAATCTTTGCAAAATTGTATCAACATACTTACTCTAACTTAACCATAGTTTTCTGTGAACACGATCCCTATTGATCTCCATTCCAAGAATCTATTTTGCAGCCCCTAAGTCCTTCATATCAAAATATTTACGAAGCTGAGTTTTAAACTCTCTAATCATTTCTTTATTGTTCCCAATAAACATGTCATCAACATACAAGACAATGATTAGAACCTAATCATCAATAATCTTAAGATAAACACAATGATCTTCTTCACTTCTAACAAAACCAACTTTTAATGCAAAAGCATCAAACTTCTGATACCACATTCTAGGTGATTGTTTCAAACCATACAAAGATCTTTTCAATTTGCAAACCAAGTCTTCCTTCCCTTTAACAACAAAACCATCAAGTTGCCTCATATAAATCTCCTCTTCAAGATCCCCATGCAAGAAATTAGTTTTAACATCCATTTGCTCTATCTCAAAATCAAAATTTGCAGCAATAGACAAAAGGAATCTAATAGAAGTTAATTTAGCAACTGGAGAGAAAATTTCATTAAAATCAACACCCTCTCTCTAGGAGTAGCCATTGGCTACCAATCTAGCCTTGTACCTTTCCAGATTATGATCTGCACCAATTTTCTTTTTATAAACCCACTTATAACCAACGGGCTTTCTTCCTTTGGGCAAATGCACAAGATCCCAAGTGTCACAAGTGTCCAAGGGATTCATTTCCTCATGCATAGCTTGCAACCAAGACTCACTTTCTTCTGAAGAAAGAGTCTCTTTGAAAGATCTAAGTTCATCATTAGTACTAAATAAAGCAAATATACAACAAAAATTAGGAGGGCTATACCTATCAATTGGATTATGTTACCTTGTGTATTTTCTTATAGTAGGAGTAAGAGGCTCCATATGTTCTTCTGTATGTTCATCCTGAACATCATTATCTAAATTTCCTCAACTCTCTTCTTCTTCTCCATTCCCAAACCCATCTAGTTGTTCTTCAACATGTGCATCTTCTTGCTTATTTGTAATTGTTTCAAAATACACTATTTTTCCTTTTTTTTGTTCCTTTGGTTGTTCCTCACCTTCATAAGCTCTAAACTCTCTAAAAATAACATATCTTGATAAAATCATTTTCTTGGTTAGAGGGTTCCAGAGTTTGTAACCTTTTACATTCTCACCATAACCTACAAAGATGTATTTTTGAGCTTTTGGATCTAGTTTAGTTCTTTTCTCTTTAGACACATGAACAAAAGCCTCACAACCAAATATCCTTAAATGTGAAACAAAAGGTTTTCTTTTTAACCACATTTCATAAAGAGTCTTATCTTCAAGAATAGAGCAAGGAGATCTATTAATTAAATAACAAGAAGTACTTACATCCTCAACCCAAAAACACTAATCTAGCTTAGCACTACTTAACATGCTCCTAGCTCTTTCCATTAAGGTTTGGTTCATTCTTTGTGCTACCCCATTTTGTTGGGGAGTATAAGGAGTTGTTTTATGTCTCACAATACCTGCATGCTTACAAAATTCATCAAATTCCTTTGAACAATATTCACCACCATTATCTGATCTCAACACCTTTATTTTACAATCTGTTTTCTTCTCAACTAAGGCCTTAAATTCCTTAAACTTAGTGAAAACTTCAGATTTTGCATTCATAAAATAAATCCAAGTGTATCTTGATACATCATCAATGAATGTGACATAATAACAAGATTTTGCAAAAGATTCAACATCCACATGTCCAAAAACATTTGAATCTATGATCTCTAATAAACTGTTTGCATTATTTGTTCCACTACGAAATGAAGATCTACTTTGTTTTCCAAACACACAATGCTCACAAAAATCATTTTTGCAAACAGAATAATCTGAATACCGTCAACCATTTTTTTATTAATAATGGTCCTAAGACTTTTTTCACTGATGTGGCCTAATCTATGGTGCCACAACATACATGTATTTTCAGTGTCTATTACATTGGTTGAATTATTCAAAGTAGATGTATTTAATCTAAACAAGTTTCCCATCCAAGATCCTTTAACAACCACCCAATTCCCTCTCACCAACCTACAACCAAACTTATCAAATGTCACATTCATTCTGGAATCATTTAACTTTGATACAGAAAGTAAGTTTCTTACTAGTCCTAGAATATGCAAAACATCATGAAGGGTTTTAATCCTTCCATCATATGCTGAATATTTTGAGAACCACTCCTTGTTGGAAGTCATATGGTAGGAGCAACCTGAATCAATAATCCAAGCATCATTACTGACTGTGTTAGCTGAAATAATTAATGCATCATTGTCATCATCCTTCAAGGATTTTTCAGTCAAGAATCTGAGCTCTTTTTCTTGCTCTTACAATCTTTCTTCACACGTCCCCATTTGCCACAGTTCCAACATTTTACCTTGCTCTTACCAGATGGGGTTTTAGAACGGCCTTTAGACTTACCCTTCTTCTTATCTCCTTTGGGTGTCTTTTCCTTAGTTCTACCCCTTACATGTAAAACATCTTGGGATCCACCATTTTTGGATTTTCTTCTCATTTCTTCTGAAAGAAGTGTAGCAATGAGACTGTCCATCTTTGGATATGTACCACCACCACTGGTAGCAACAATTAGATTTTCCCAAGATTCTGGTAAATAACATAATAATAAGATACATTTATCCTCTTCCTCAAGCTTAATGCCTACAGATGCAAGTTGACTTAAAATCCAATTAAATGCATTCAAATGGTTTGCAACAGAATCTACATTCTTCATTTTCAATGAATACAACTATCTTTTGAGGTATAACTTGTTAGTTAAACTTTTGGTTTGATAAATATCACCTATCCTCTTTCATATCTTGTATGATGTAGCTTCAAAAGAAACATTCAAGAGGACGGCATCTGCAAGGCACAACCTTATGGTTCCTCATGCTTTTTTATCAAGTTTCAACCATTCTTCATCTTTGATAGTTGTAGATGGATTCTTTTCATTTTCAATAGCAACCCATTGTTCTCTTTCTTCCAAGAGATCTTCCATTTTCAATTTCCACATCTTGTAGCCTAATCCATTAAATTTCTCAACATCCATATGAGAGGTAGAACCCATTGTTTACAATCTCCTTCATAAATCTACAAAACCTACAAAACAAAGCTCCCATTGTAGCCAAAAAACCTTCAAAACTTTGAGAGAAAGGTGTCCCTCACTCTCCACAACCGTTAGCTCTGATACCAAATGTTGAAAATGAAGGTAGAATTTCTTCTATAAACTTTAAAATTTTGTGTATGCAAAGCTGAAATAAAGATTAACCTGTAACAATTAATGAACAATTGATTTGCACATTCAATCTAATGTAGAAGAGAAGAGAATAGAAGAGAAGAAGCTTGCAAAATATTTACATGGAGAAACCCTTTCGGGAAAAAATTCCACACCTAAAGATGTTTCTTGCTTGTATTAAATCTCTTTGAAAAAAATTACATTAAATACTGAAATTTCTCTAAGTCCTTAATGCACTTCACAAAAAAGCTTCTTGTTTTTTTCTCTAAGTCTTTTACAAAAGCTTTTTCTTTTTACTTCTAAGTATTTTTCCTCAAATCAACTCTCTGGAAAATGTATGGGGTTTACAATTAAATCAAAAACCCTCTTTTAATTCAAAAACTTCTTAATTCAAAAGCTTGAAACTTAAATTATAATAAATTATAATTGATAACATAGCTTCTAAAGCTCATGCAAAAATCAAGCTCACTTAAATTGACAAAACTGAACTCAAACAAAGTCCAAGCTTTGAGTTAAATGCCCCTTCACGATGTGGGCACCCAAGATGGCTAAATATAGCCATCCCAACATCAAACTTATCACCAAATAAAAGTAACATCAAAAACTCCTCCATTTGGGCATCCATATTTGCCCAATGAGTTTCTGATAACTGAAGTGACCAATACACATCAAAAATCATGCAAACAACATGCAAGATTGATGTCCCCAAGGTTATTCTAAAATATCTTATTCTATACATGCAAGTGACATGCAAACATTGGATCCAACATGCAACTGATACCCATTACCTGAAACACTGAGATGTACCATCCTGCAACTTTCAGGAGTTGGAGTGTCCTGCAAGTAATATCTTAAAACTGACATGCAAGCATTTTTAACAACATGCAACTGATACCCATTTCTTGAATCACTGAGATGTACCATCCTACAAGTTTCTAGAGTTGGAGTGTTCTGCAAGTAATCTCACAAAATTAACATGTAACTACATGTAACGTCATATAACTGACTTGAAAGAACATGCAAGGTCAGACAAGTCCATAGGAATGACATGCAACAACATGCAAGCACATGCAAGTGACATCCAACAGCGTGCAAGTCAATATGAACAACATGCTATTGCAAATATGTGCCTAATTGATGTTGTCATTGATGTCAACATATCCTTGTTGCCATTGGTGTCAACTGTATCCTATTTTCTTTCCTATTTAGAAGACTGGAATGTTGAGGATATTGAGAAAATTAATGAAAATCAATGTATACGAACCATATGGTTGTCCAGAGGATTATCTGAAGTAGCTCCAGTTAAGATATGAGAGGTCCGCATGAAGATTTGAAGAAGCTATAGCCATCTGAGTAGAATCAGGTTTTGATGTGTGTTGATGGTGGTTTTAGCACACAACAACGCAGGTGTGATTGTTGGTTTCACACCTCTCTTGAAAAGTATCCTACCCTAGGTAAGACTACTCCAAGGATAATACAGCTAGGTCTTAGCTTGCTTGGAATCTCTCAGCTGGTATGTTCTAGCTGTGCCTACAAGGGGTCTTACATGCAATCTGCAGATTTTCAAGTTGGGACAACAAATACACATAAACCCTTTTATGGTTTTCAGCTGATAAAACAATGTAAAATGCTGTTGGAATTCCTAATCTAACGATGGTTTAAAGAAAATGCAAAAGGTTAGGGTTTGAGAGGAATCTTAAGTGACATTCATAATGCACATGCTACCTTCAGTAGATAAATACTCTAAAAGTTTTAACCAATTTCCTGAGTTACCAAACTAAAATGAGTGTTACAGTGCTGCAGAAAATGGTGCTATCTTCAATGGAAGTCAATAGATTTTTAGATTACATTCATTTGTTAAATACCCAATAAACGGCGCAACTTAACTCGTGAAATGCAATTGAACTTTAGCACAAACAACCAGCCCAGACTAACTTTACATAGCTATCTACCATCAGCAAATAATTAAAAGTATGGACTTAGAGCATTCATCAGATACTTCAGCAAACCATGAACATTACAAAAACACAACTAACTAACTATGGGAGAGCAAGAAGTGAACCATGAAAACCAAAATGAGCCAACACAAGACACAAATTCTCAGAAAACCTGTAGAAACTTGCTTTGTATTGCTTCAAATGGTAGAATGTCAACAATTCGGCATCAAAATCTCCCTTACAAATGGGAGAAAAGGATGGCCCTTTTATAGACAAGGCACCCTACCGAGTTTTTCAATGGACGGTGGAGATTAACTTGACACCAACAGTCTAGATTACATAGCATTTAATGAGATACATCAGTTAGTTACATTTTTGGATTTGCATTTGTCCTTTAGGAAAAAGATAAAATACAGCTTGCAAATACATTGAATCTGGATAAAATAGATACCCATTTGGTTGTACATGATGAAAAGTCAATTTTCAAGGCCTAATAAAGCCAAAGTAGAGTCACATGATGCTTGAAAACTTGAGCTAATGTGGATCCACAGGATTCCAAGTACCGACTGGATGAAAAGGAGTATTTTGGTGAAGGTATAAGCAACTAGATGCTTGCTAGACTGATTCTTGATGACTGGACTGCTAGAACAAATGTACGCATGTCTTGGTGATCCAATCCAAGGTCATTTGAGTGGTATTTTTGGGAAAATATCAAAAATATAATTTTTGGTATTTTCTACATCGTAGTAAATTGCATTTTCAGAGGCCTTCGGAGTGGAATGGGGGCTCGAAACTTACCGGTTACTTGGCTTTAAGCCTTAACATTCAGGTAGGTCAAACTAGATAATCAGTTTATCTTTCCAACGAGTCCAAGAAGTATAAATTCTGATAGAATAGCTAGGAGTTATGACCCCCAGACTGGATCACTAGGACATTGGACTAGATCTGCAGGAATGGCAGTGATTTGGCATGATCTTCTATGTCTTTTAGCTCCTGAGACTCATCTTTATCATCTTGGACATTATACTGACTTCCTTTTGCATGTACAGCAGCAATTTGGTTGATAGAATGCCGATTCTGCATCTCTAGATCAGCAGGGTACCTCTGTATATTCATCCTTCCAAGACGGCTCCAGTTGGCTCCTTTGTGCTCATAGACCTACAATAAACAAGATCAAGCATCAATTTCATCATAAACAAGTCATTTTCTATCAATTTAGATCAAAACATGTCCATTTGCAGTCATGGATCAGTTAAAAACAGTTCATTGTCAATGTCACCTTCTTAGAAACAACCTCTTAAATCTAGTGACTTTCACATGATTTTCTACATTTTTCATCATTTTTGAGTACCTATTTGGCCAATATGATGATTAGAGAAGTTTTGGGGTCAATAGAATCCATTTGCAGACTTTTATTTCATATTTTTCTAGCATTTTCTGTAAAAAGCGAGATTTTTCGGGGTCATGGACTTTTGATGTGCAGTGGCATTAATTGTCGTAAAACATGCCAAAAATCAACACAAACTTGGTAAAATATTTATCATGATGTGAAAAATAGATATGCAATTCAAATCCATCAATAAAATTCAAGTTGCCCCTTGAAAAACTCAATTTTTAGGCTAAATTACCAAAAATCGTTGATTTTGGGGTTTACCAACCTAGCGGGGTTTGGAGTCTACCGACTAAAAGTCGGTGCAATGCAATTCTAGTGCAAGTTAGAGAGGTTCATTTTTAGCGCAAAATGCTTTTGCGCTACTTTTGGGTGCCATTGACTTGCGCAAGTTTGGGCTCGGACCGACTAATAGCATCTCATAAGGTCGGTCGGGGTGGATTGTAGCGCAAGTTGATAAGGTCAATTTTTAGCGCAAAACATAAAAGGCTTAGTCGGCGGGGATTTTCAATGCAACCGACTAGCATGGGTTTTAGCACCAACCGACCTGTGCAACTTAAGTTGGTGGAAGGCCATTTCAACGCAAGTCTGCGAAGTGGGTTTTTAGCGCAAAGGGCGATAGAGGCTATTTTTAGCGCTAAGGTCGGTAGAGGCTATTTTTAGCACTTTTTGCAGTTGGGATCATTTTTAGTGCTAAATTTTGAATTGGACAGGGTGAAAGTATATTTAAAAATATATTTAAGTATAAGTTTAGATATGGAATTTCTTATACTTTAAATATTTTTAAATATACTTTTAGGATGTTTAAGATAGGTTCCAGATCCATAGGATTTCATATGCAGATTCTAGAATTTTGTGGTTCCACCAGATTTCAGACTTAACCATTTTTCAAAATTTTCAGGGTTTTAGACTTAGCCAAATCAGGGCTTCAGGACCATGTGACGGGATGAAAGTATGTAAACCCCTTAGTGAAATCTTATGGAATTCGACATGATTTTGCAACTCTAAGACCTGGAAACTAGGAATTTCAACATGACACATCCTGCAGAAGCAATTTCAACGGATCCAGTGACATAAGATTTTTGAGCAAAATGTAGTAACACCCAATTCCAATGCAAAAGGTAACAAATGTTTATTTTTTAAGCACAAGACCACTCAAAACACTTCCAAATCAATCATGAAAAATATCAAATCACTCCAAACATGCAAAGTACTCAAATCTGGAACAAATCATGCACTCTAAGCACAAATTCACTTTCTCATCATCATAATCAAGAAAGACTGAGACTCCAAGCCAAAGCAAAAGAAGGGGTCTCCATTTGGCAAAATGGGGCGTGTGTGCAAAGCACAACAATGTGTTCAGAAGAGACAGAGTGACAGTAAATTAGTCCAGATTTCTCTGCACTGAAATATTATGATCTGTGGATCTATAGGCATGTTTGGGAAGTCAGTGTGTATCATCAACTCAAGTGGTTCATGGTTTGAAGGTCCACAAGCAATCTTTCTAGTGTGACAGTCATGGAAGACAGTGTTCTTGAGGTTCCGAATGAATATGCAAGTGATTCTGATGATTTGGAGGAGTGCGGATGTTTTTGTTTAATTCAATGTGCTTGTGGAGGTCTCTAGATCATGTGACTGCTATGTTGGAGGTCTGCATTAAAGATGGAGCTCGTTGGTGAAGATTTTTTTCTTGGCGTTGTTGTTTCTCCTAGTCTTAGTTGACCGGATGATTCAAGCATGTTGCGGATGATCTAAGAGCAATTTTATGGAGTGTGGCGTGTTGATCAAGGAAGATTTGAGTCCTAGTTATGTTTGGCCTACAGCTTAGTGATTCGCATTAAGTCTGATGCTTGTAGTGCCGACCTTGATGTTTATTCCAAGGTTGATGAAGCATATAAAGGCATGTAGTTGAGTTGTGGAAAAGCATCCTTGTGCAAAAATAATAAAATCATAAGAAAGGATCAAAGGTCGAGCAAAGAAGAGGAGAAGAAGAAGAACAAGAGAAGTAAAGGATGAAGAGATAGTGAAGAAGTGTTTGGAGCAGAACAAAAGTTTTGTGAGCTTTCAATGAGACTGAACCAAGCATGATGAAGATGTTATTTCTCAGTTAAATCTTTCTATATTAAATATAAATTTTTGTAGGCAGTGAGCCTCTTTGAGCAGTGAGCTCTAGGCAGTGTGCCCGAAGGCAAGTGCTTTCCCATTTCTTTCAAGTACTTTTAATAGGGTACAAATCTTGTGGGTTAACCCCCACTGTGGTTTTCCCTTAACCAGATTTCCACATTAAAAATCTTGGTGTCAAGTGTGTTCATTTGTTTATGCTTATGTGTTGTTGATTCATGCGCTAATGTTTACATCATTAATCTATTTGTAAGTTGTGAAAGAAGATTAAAAACAAAAAGGTTAATTTTTGCGACAACTAATTCACCCCCCCTCTCAGTTGTCTGGCCTAATTCCAACAATTGGTATCAGAGCCACGTTCCTCTAAAAGAAGCTTAACCGCTTGAGGAGATCCAAGATATTAAGTTACAAGAAGGAAAGTCTGAGATTTGATGGAACAAATCACTCCCTTTGGAAGGTGTGCATGCAGTGTCATTTGGAATGTATGGGTGATGCCTTTTGGTTGATAACTAAGAAAGAGTATAAGATTCTGAAGAATGGCCCTACAACTCTAGTCAAACTCAGGGAAGCTGAATACAATATTCAAGCTAAAGAAGCATTATTGAGTGCCCTGACTAATACAGAATTGGCAAATGTCTTGGAATTGAAAACTGCTCATTAAATCTAGAAAAAGTTAGAAAATCTACATGAAGGTGACAAATATGTCAAATGTGCCAAGCTTAAAAGCCTGAAGGGTAAATATGAAAGGTTGATGATGAGTGGAGATGAAAATATTACTTCCTACATGCATAAAGTGAATGAACTTGTGACCAGTATCAGGAATGCTAGTGGAGTATTAGAAGAATCAAAGATTGTTGCCAAAGTGCTCAAATCCTTACCTCCGGCATATAAGCATAAAGTTGTTGCCATTAAAGAGATGAGGACTGTGACAACTATTACAAGGGATTAGTTGGTTGGTAAGCTTTCAGTATTTGAAATGAGTGAGTTTGGTGATTCTCTTCCTAAGTCTGAATCTGTATTTAAAGCCAGTATTCATGGAAAGCAAAGATATGATCTGGGTGAAAGCTCTTCAAGAAGATCAAACAGATCTGACAAGACAAGGAAGGATCTTGAAGATGTTGAAATTGAGTTCGATGAAATTGAAGCCCTTTTTCCCAGAAGATTACCAAGAGGATCCGATAAGTATGAAGGAAAATTGTCATTCAAATGTTTTACTTGTAATAAGATTGGTCATTTTGCCTCAAGGTGTCCAGAGAGAGGTTCAAAGCCAAACCCTAACAGACCTAGAGTTCAAAAGAAATGTTACTATGTCCAAGAAGCTAGTGAAGGAGTCACAGATGATGAATCTGATCATGGAGATTCCACAGAAAGTGATTGGGTGTTCATTGCTATCAAAGAAGAAGATCCGGTGCCTACTGAATCTGCTAGCTGTGTAAATGTGGAAAGTGCCTTGGCTTCTCAGGTTATAGAAAAAGATGAATGGGTAATTGACAGTGGGTGTTCTCATCATATGACTGGTGATAAAAGTAAGTTTGTAAGCTTTGAAAAATATGAAGGTGGAATTGTGAAATTTGGAGACAACTCAGCTGGTAGAATCCGTGGCAGAGGATCCATCTCTTTTGATGGTAAGAATAACACTAATGATGTTCTGTATGTGGAAGGGTTGAAGCATAATATTCTCAGTGTTGGACAGTTGGTTGACAAGGGTTATGATCTTTGATTCAAAGATGGAAAATGTAGAATCTTTGAAAGCTCTGGAACTGAAATTGCATCTGGCACTCAGACTAGAGGTAACATCTTTCATTTAATTAGTTCTAGTAAAAGTTGCTTGATTGCTTAGGTTGATCAGAGTTGGCTCTGGCATAGGAGAATGTGTCATGTGAATTTTGATAACATTATTAAGATAAGTTCCACTCGGGTTGTAAATGATCTCCCAAGACTTGTGAAACCTGCTAATAGCATGTGCAGAGAATGTCAATTAGGTAAATAGAACAGAACTTCATTCAAGAGTAAAGAACAGTCTTCAAGTGGATTGTTGGAACTTGTGCATACTGATCTTTGTGGTCTTGGATGAATTAGGAGTGTGCAAGGAGATAGATATTTTATGTTGCTGATTGATGATTACTCCCAGATGATGTGGGTAACCTTCTTGAAAGAAAAATCAGAAGCTCTTGATAAATTCAAAGTATTCAAAGTCATGGTGGAGAATGAGATTAGTGTGAAGATAAAGTGTCTGAGATTTGACAGAGGTGGAGAGTTTACCTTCGGTGAGTTTGATTCATTCTGTGAAAAGCAAGGAACAAAAAGACAGTTATCTGCTCCTAGGACTCCTCAGCAGAATGGAGTTGTGGAAAGAAAGAACCGGACCATTCAAGAAGCTTCTAGGACCATGATGATAGAAGCAAATGTTCCACAAGTCTATTAGAGAGAAGATGTGAGTACTATTGTCTACACTCTTAACTGGGTGCAGATCAAAGGCAATTCTGGTAAGACACCTTATGAACTATGGTTTGGTCATCCTCCTACTGTGAGATATTTCAGAGTTTTGGGTAGTAAATGCTATGTCAAAACAGATGAGGATCTAGGCAAGTTTGATACAAGAAGTGATGAAGGAATATTTTTAGGTTACTCTACTCAAAGCAAGGCATACCAGTGCTTTAACAAGAGATTGAAAAAGATTGTTGAAAGTTCTAATGTCAGAGTTGATGAGAGCAAATAAGGACATTCCAAGTCTTGCGGATATGACTAAGATATCAAGATGAAAGTCAAAGTGAAGGAAGGCAAGTTCAAACCCAGACTCGGATCTAGATTGATCCAGAAAATCCAATGACGCAAGAGGATAATGCAGAAGTTGGAGAACAAGCTCAAGAAACAGAAGTTCAAGCAAATCCCAAAACTCCCAATTATGTAAGGATAAATCATCCTAAAGATCAGATCATAGGAGATAGAAATAAAGGTTTTCAAACTAGGACAAGAATTGTTGAAGATCAAGAAGAGATTTGTTTGATTTCAAAGATTGAACCAAAATCAGTAAGTGAAGCCTACAATGATGAAAACTAGGTAAAAGCAATGGAAGAAGAATTAATGCAAATTGAAAAGAATCACACTTTGGATCTTGTTTCTAGACCTGAGGATAAAAATGTGATTGGAACTAAATGGGTCTTCTAGAATAAATTAAATGAAGATGGTGAAGTTGTAAGAAACAAAGCAAGGTTGGTATGCAAAGGATATTCTCAAGTGGAAGGAATTGATTTTGAAGAAAATTTTACTCCGGTGGCAAGAATAGAAGCAGTCAGATTATTTCTTGCATTTGCTACTTTTAAAGATTTCAAGGTTTATCAGATGGATGTCAAGTCAGCATTCCTAAATGGAGAATTGGATGAAGAAGTCTATATTGAGCACTAGAAGGATTTCAGTTGTCGGGTCAAGGAGATATGGTTTGCAGACTGAGAAAAGCATTGTATGGACTCAAACAAGCCCCAAGAGCCTAGTATGCAAGACTAGATAAGTATCTACTAAAATTGGGTTTTAACAAAGGTATAGCAGACAGTAATCTTTATATCAAAATTGATCATGAACGCATCTTGATTGTTGAAGTATTTGTTAATGATATCATTTTTGGTCGAAATGAGAGTATGTGCAAAACATTTGCTAATCAGATGCAAAGTGAATTTGAGATGTCAATGTTTGGAGAAATGAATTTCTTCTTAGGTCTGCAAATCACTCAGTCAAATAAAGGTATCTTCATATCTTAATCTCTGTATGTGAGAGAATTGTTAAAAAAATTTAGAATGGAAGATTCAAAGCTAGTGGGTACACCCATGGTAACCGGATGCAAGTTGAGTAAAGATGATGACTCCCCTAAGGAAAATCAGAAAAGGTATAGATCAGTGATTGGATGACTGCTCTATCTGACTCACACCAAACCTGATATCATGAATGCAGTTGGACTTGTTGCTAGATTTCAATCTGATCCCAAAGAATCCCATGTTGTAGCAGTCAAGAGAATTTTTAGATATCTCAAAGGGACACTTGATTATGGCTTATGGTATCCAAAGGATAATAACTTCACTCTTCATGCATACACAGATGCTGATTGGGCAGGAGATGTGGATGACAGGAAAAGTACTAGTGGTGGTGCATTCTTCTTGGGAAGGATATTGGTCTCTTGGATGAGCAAAAAGCAAGAGGCAATATCTCTGTCTACTGCAGAGGCAGAGTATATAGCAATAGCAAACAATTGTACTCAAGTCCTATGGATGAAGCAAATGTTGAAGGATATCAGAATTGTGTTTGAAGAACCTGTTATAATTTTTTGTGATAATTCAAGTGCAATAAACATCTCAAAGAATTCGTTGTTGCATTCAAAGACTAAGCACATATCCATCAAGTTTCATTTCTTAAGAGAGAAAGTAAGTGAGAATGAAGTCAAAATGGAGTTTGTTTCTTCAAAGGATCAAATTGTGGATATATTCACCAAGCCTCTGCCTAAGGATACTTTTGAGTATCTCATAGGGAAGCTAGGGGTTATTGTGCATCAATCCGATGGAACTCACAGTCATATCTTGTGATCCGGATTGATGTTAAGGTGATACTACTCGGGAGTAGTCAGTATGCAAATTTTGGAGATCAATCTAAAACAAAAAGGAGGAGAAAAGATTGAAAATATGTGTCATTTGCCATTGATGTCAAAGGGGGAGAGAAGTCATGTGAAAAACTAGTTGCTGATGAAAGGGGGAGCAGTTAAGGAAGTAGTTGCAGAAGTGATAAGAGAAAAGGGGAGAAGTTCTTGTCTTGATGGTTGAATCAGTTTTTCACATCATATGTTTCCATCAATGACAAAGGGGGAGATTGTTGCAAATATGTGCCTAATCAATGTTGTCATTGATGTCAACATATCCTTGTTGTCATTGGCGTCAACTGTATCCTATTTTGTTTCCTGTTTAGAAGACTGGAATGTTGAGGATATTGAGAAAATTAATGAAAATCAATGTATGTGGACCATATGGCTGTGTAAAGGATTGTCTGAAGTAGCTCCAGTTAAGATTTGAGAGGTCCACGTGAAGATTTGAAGAAGCTATAGCCATCTGAGTAGAACTAGGTTTTGCTATGTTCAAAGGAGACAGAGTGACAGTAAATTGGTCTGGATTGCTCCACACTGAAATATTATGATTTGTGGATCTATAGACATGTTTGGGAAGTCAATATGTATCATCAACTCAAGTGGTTCGTGGTTTGGAGGTCCCCAAGTAATCTTTCTACTGTGACAGTCATGGTAGACAGTGTTTTTGAGATTCCGCATGAAGATGCAAGTGATTCTAATGATTTGGAGGAGTGCGGATGTTTTTTTTTAATTCAATGTGCTTGTGGAGGTCTCTGGATCGTGTGACTGCTATGTTGGAGGTCCGCATTAAAGATGGAGCTCGTTGGTGAAGATTTCTTTCTTGGTGTTGTTGTTCCTCCTAGTCTTGGCTGACCGGATGATTCAAGCGTGTTGCAAATGATCTAAGAGCAATTTTATGGAGCATGGTGTGTTGATCAAGGAAGATTTGAGTCCCAGTTATGTTTGGCCGATAGCTTAGTGATTCGCATTAAGTCTAATGCTTGTAATGCTGACCTTGATGTTTATTCCAAGGTTGATGAAGCATATAAAGGCATGTAGTTGAGTTGTGGAAAAGCATCCTTGTGCGAAAATGATAAAATCCTAAGAAAGGATCAGAGGCAGAGTAGAGAAGAGGAGAAGAAGAAGAACAAGAGCAGCAAAGGATGAAAAGATAGTGAAGAAGTGTTTGGAGCAGAATAGAAGTTTTGTGAGCTTTTAATGAGACTGAACCAAGCATGATGAAGATGTTATTTCTCAGTTAAATCTTTCTGTATTAAATGTAAATTCATGTAGGCAGTGATCCTCTTTGAGCAGTGATCTCTGGGTAGTGTACCCGAAGGCAAGTGCCTTCCCATTTCTTTCAAGTACTTTTAACAGGGTACGAATCTTGTGGGTTAACCCCCATCGTGGTTTTCCCTTAACCGAGTTTCCACGTTAAAAATCTTGGTGTCAAGTGTGTTCATTTGTTTCTACTCATATGTTGTTGATTCATGCTCTAATGTTTATATCATTAATATGTTTGTAAGTTGTGAAAGAAGATTAAAATAGAAAAAGTTAATTTTTGGGACAATTGATTCACCCCCCCCTCTCAGTTGTCTGGCCTAATTCTAACACATGCAAAAACATGCAAGTCCATGCAAGCTATTCTGACCACATGCAAATAATATCCAATTCATGCATCTCTAACACTATAGTTAACTCCAACATTATATCCATTTAAGGTGTCTCAACATCAGGGCTTAAATTTGACAGTCAACCGTGCTTGTCAAGCAATTTTTTTATGATAGTTATCTATTCAATAGTGCCTTTAACATGCTATGGCATATATGAGTATAATTAAATTATATAAAAACCAAATATATATATCATCATAATCCTTTATAAATTTTGACAATTTGTCCAAAATCTCTCCTTTCATTCAATACAACCTTTTCAAAATTTCAATTGTATTTTACAACTAAAATGCTTAAATACAACTATACAACTGTCAAATTTAAGCCTTGCTCAACATTATCCACTCATGTACATAAAAAAGCACAACTACAAGTCTAAATATAAGTCCCAAGTCTAACTCCCACTCACTAGGAGTTATCAAATTCTAAATTTAGACTTAGGAGAAGTCAACAAGGTCTTCATGGCTCCCATCTCAAAGTGGGCACCCAAGTTTGACATTATCCATTTAGAACTTAATTGCAAAAGTCAAAGTGATGTAATTAATAAATAATTAATCTCTCAAAGTCCTAATGTGTTGGGGAACACATTCCAAGAACTTTGGAGACACATGAATTGGTTAGGATTGCAAGTTATTGGCAACTTATCCCAACAGTAATTGAAGCCCCCCCCAAACCAAAACAACCACCAATTTTAACTTTTTTTCCAATCAATGAGTGATATGTACCCAAAGAGCCTCAAACTGAAAATCATATGTCTAAAGCAAAATCTAGAAAAATGGCATGGACAAGATTGTAGAGTACAGAAATACCTTTCCAACATCTATTGAAGGTTGAAATTTTGATTAAAGTGGGCGCAAGTTGTGAGCTCGAGAGTGAAAATGTGAGATCTGGCTTCAAATAGTTGTATCTAACACCTACAACAAAATCTAAGAAAATGACTTGCACCACTGCAAAGTGCTCGGAACCAGCGTTTCGTCGATATCTCATTTGTCGATTTTTGATATCCTGGAAAAAAATTATGGCTCCCGAAAAAATGTCCTATTAGGGCTAGAAGGGGGGCAAAGAGGGCCCCTGGTGCTGACGTCATTGTTGACGCAGTGCTGACGTCAGTAGTCTATCACCAGAATATTCTCTCTAGTGTCAAAATATTCCTTGCAAAAACTAAAATCATTGTCTGAGGTCTAAAAAACCACCTTTTGTGTGGGGGGAAACTGCTTATGCACTATGCAAGTTGTTTAGCAGGGGATACCATGGAATGTTGAAATATCACTGCCAGGAAAGGAATGAAACTGGCCATTGGGATTAAATAATCTATTTTACAGTGATTTTTTTGTTTTACAGATTTTTTTTAAAAAGAATTTAAAAGCCCGAAGGCCTAGACACAAGGGTCTGCAGGGGGGTTTATACCCCTACCACGCAGCCCTTGACTGGGGTTCCGCTAGGGTTTTACCCTAGCCAGCGGGTAACCCCTTCCATGGGGGCTCAAGCCCTTTGGACTCCTTGCTAACAGCGGGTATGGGGCTGACAGGGGCTTCAGTACCTTGTTGGTACCCTAGTACCCTTTAAACCTTATATATATATAAACCCGCAAAAATTGAATTTAACCAGCAAATAACAATATTTTACCTACAAAATATTTGATTGTGTGTATTTCATGATGTAGGTGCAGTATAGGGTTAAAGATTCCACAGAATATTCCCCCTACGCAGAGAATATTCGTTGTAGTGATTCTGTACGGTGGAATCGGGTAAAAACATTTTGCCTTTTGCTACAATTGCTTGGATTTGGGCAAATTGGCAGTCGATCTATAGGTTTTTGGGCATTCTGAATGTGATGGCAGGGTCGGTTTTTGCCCAAACTGCTCCAAAATTACAGCTACCTCTGGGATTAGGTAATCACTCCCCAAATTGAAAACCTCATAGATTTGGCCTCTGATGTCCGATTTAGATGAAACAAAAGGCTATCTTGACTATCTCGAACCTCCTTAACACAATGGTGTGCTTAGATTTGTAGCATCATGCTCCAAAATAAACCTACAATACAAGGCACAAAGAGGAAAGCCTCACAAATATGGTTTTTTCATCAAGTCTTTCTAATTCTCCATGTCATCATTCGATGCAAGAGAATAGCATACTTAACTATCAAGATTCACTATGATTTACATTCAAGATCTCTCGAAAAATTGACTAACATAAAGTGATTCCTCCTAGAGCTCTGATACCATGTAAGAGTTGGCTATGATAGTAGCCACCCAAGATCTAGGACTTCATAAACGCACAAGAGAGACAATATGAGAGAATAATTCTATTCTATCAATGAATGCAAAATTGTTCTTACAATGTACATGAAGAGCCTTGCTTATAAAGGCAAGGATGAGAGCTAAAATGTTGTAGTCATATGACAAGTGTCTTAATCCTATGACATGAGACAACTAGATCACATGTGTAGGATAAGACAACTATCAACAATTAGAAACATCTAGAAGGCTCAACAAGTCAACTTAACATGTGAATATGTATGTGAATATTATTTAACTAATAAATAGTTAAATAATATGAATTATTCACACAACAAAGGGAAACTAGCTTGTAAATATCCCTATTCACACTAACGCTTATAACTGTGGATATCCTTAACACAGTTGACACAGAGATGAACAATCTCATACATCATTATTTATTTGAGAATACATTTAACATGGTTGAAACAAAGATGAACAATCTCATACAACAATATTAATCCTTGTATACATTTAACACAGTCAACACAGAGATGAACAATTTCATACCATATTATTAATCTGGGTATACATTTAACACAAACGGCATAGAGATGAACAATCTCATACAACAATATTAATTTGTGTATATATTTAACACAGTTGACACAGAGATGAACAATCTCATACAATAATATTAATCTAGGTAAACATTTATACATCATTATCAATAGAAGTGTGGGTTCATTGGACATAGTCGATACCCAAATTGGTATTAATTTATACAATTTAGTCTGTTTGAAATGACAAGAAATAGTTTGAGTAAATCAACACACTCAAAGCCACAATGTCCTCTTACTCAAAGGATTAAAGGATACATAAAAATAAACCCATATTTAAACAAAACAAATATTCATTAACTGTGATGAAGTTTGCCCAACCCGATGTTCAAAATGATAAAACTGACTTTAGTCTTAAAAAATCCTTTTGATTTTCTAAACATGAATCGCACTGGTTTGCAATCAAAACCCGTACTAAAATATAACAAAGTTATACAACGATAATTTAAAACTCTTATGAATAACACCTTTGAGCCTAATCATGGCTATAAGTTAATAGGTTTAAACAAACATTTTTCAGACAAGAATAACATACCGACACTGAAGAAATCACTTCACACTTGCATAGATTCCCCTTCAATGCCCCCTCTTCCTTCTTTTTGTTTTCTCTACCTATTCTTCACTCTCCTCCTTGCATTATTCGTTCGAGCACACAAAACTAACAGAAATCCCCCAAATTTTACTAGATTCCTGCCTCTAATCTATCCACCACTCTACCCCTCTTCTCCACTCAAAACTGAAGTGAGTTGGACATTGAAGAGGATGTGATGGGTGTGTCCTCCCACTCCCATCCGCAATCCACTCACCCAGAATATGCATTAAATGCAGATTAAAGGCTCTTTAACTCCACTTCATGGAGTGAGCTCTTAATATTTGAGAATCTAATTCTTTAAAACAATAAAATTAATCACTATTGTGTTATTAAGCAATTACATATGTATAATCATACTTATGTATGTATGTATGTATGTATATGTGTGTGTATGAGTCTATCCCCCCACACACACACACACATATATACTTCTCAGACAAACAACAATATATATATACACTTCTCAGACAAATGACAAATCTAAAGCACAAGATCGTCCTCACATATTTGAAGAAAACAAAAACAAAAAATTAGCTATGACAAGGTTCACTCTAAGCCTGATCAAGAAACTGACTATATTATCAAATCATGACAACGTTACTAAGCAAGATATTGATTAACTCATGACACCCAAAAGGTATTCAAACACATAGAAATGACATGCTACTTGTGTGTGTGAGAGAGTTCTCAAGGCATGTCATCCTATCCATTTACCTGATCCAATTGCCTCTCTCCAGTGATACTCTCCCTCCTTGTTTGGGAGGCGGAAAAACTAATTTCCTACATCCACCTCAAATGCAATCGTGCAGTAGTTAGTCCATTAACCACATCAAGAATAGTATGAAATAAATGTTTAATCAATCAAAAAATCATGAAGTAATTCCTTTATCTTCATTAGAAAATTATATCCTTTTCTGCATAATCATAAATCAAGGTAAATCTATCTCATCAAATTCATTTGCCAACACAGCATGATAGTCATAATTTGTAATACATAATCAAAGCTTCTAACTAATAATTAGTTTTAAATAACATAATTAAGTTATCCAAAAATGGGGTGTGACAGGTTATAATGCAAATAATGCTCTTATCCTCCTTGTCTGCCTTGTGAGATGAACAATACATTTGTTTCCTCAACTTGCCAGGTGCTCTACATTCACAACTTGTCCAACAACCCCATTCTTCCTTCTCTTTCACTTTCAAGTTTATTGCTAAGATTTACTCCCTTGCACTGGAGTATCCCAACCTCCCAAACATTTGTAGAATCAGTTGGATTTTTTGCCTTTTCATTTTTAGACTACATGTGACGAAATTGTCACTAATGAGAAAAAACTATGTTGTGTGTCATTTTTGAAACTACCCCTAGCAAAATTCCATTACCACAGGTCTTTTACATAGCACTACCCTAGTGATTATGTGATCACACCAAAAAATCATTTCCATCCACTATCAATTATAAATTTACATCCTAATAACCATCAATGGTTTTTGTTAGAACTTTGGTGTGTTATTCACCTTAAGAGATTTCTTGAGTGAAATAAGGCTTGGGACTATGCAAGTTCATGTTCACAAGTTCAATTACAAACTATTAAGATAGCGTTGGAAGCTTGTGCAGTAAAATGTGGTTGGAGTTAGACTTTGGAGTTTTGCATGAAGGTGTCTTTGAGCCTAGTGTTGTCATGGTAGCAATTGCATGACTTCTAGTTGAGAATTGGTTATTGTATCATGAACAAAATATGTTGCTAGATTACATATGACAGTGCATGTAGTGATAATAGAGGACATATAAATGTTCTAGGATATATTTGATAGTTGTCTCTAATACCATGGTTTGGTTTTGCTAGTACTATAGGAAGACATTTTCACTATCAAGTATGTGTGACCAGCAACCAATGAATAAGTCATTGCAAGGTTATCTAAACATATTGGATAAGTCTCATTAGAGTGACATGTGATAGGTTGACATCATTGTATAGTAATGGTATCATGGTTGTGTGATAGTTGGTATTTCATAGGCAATTAGAGTGTTGAGTTAGTTGGGTTCTAGGCTAATGGTTCAAAGTTACATCTAATCCATGGTGTAGATGGAATAGGTTGATATAGTGGTTGTGCTTGGTGATGTAATGATAATGTAAGCATGTTTGAGATTGTACACTTAAGTGTACAAATTGAGGAAGGTGTAAGGAGACTTATTGCATTTGGATTCTACTTTGCCAAATTAATACTATTGTTAACTCTCTTTTGTTGTTGGATTTTCTCAAAAGGGTTTCCCAAGTTAAATTCGTGTCTCATGTGTATGTGGATTGTGTATGATTTCATATCTTTCCATAATATTTTCTTATTGAATTGTAACAACATAATTGTAATTTGGATCAAATAGTCTTAAAGTTTTGGATGATCAATTATCAGCTGTGTTGGGATTAAATTCCTAACATTTGGTATTAGAGCTTCTTTGTTTGATATAAAAATGCCATAGTTTGGTATTAGAGCATTGTTGTTAAGCCAAGGCCAAGTCATTTGGTGTAATAACTATTACGTGTTTGGTGGTGAAACCCTTAATGGTTTTGTGTTAGGTTTTGTTTGGTGGAAGGAAAGGGATACCTTTTTTTGTCATACATGTATATCTGGTTGGAGTGGGATCCTTTGGAATATTTTGCAAGATTACAAAGATTGTTTTTTTGAATTCATGGCTAGCACGTTGAGATATGAGATTGAGAGATTCAATGGCTAGAACTTTGAGTTATGGAAGTTTAATGTTGAAGGCCTCTTGGTGGAGAGAGATCAATGGACAATGGTATCTTCTTTGTTGAAACTAATAGTTATGTCTAATGAGGACTAAAATGAATGAGATAAAAAAAATCTAGAAGTACTATATGTTTGTCTTTCAAATTTTGTATTAATGAAAGTGTCAAATGAACTAATTGCATATTTTTTGTGGAAGAAGTTACAAACCCTATTTCATTCCATGTGTCTAGTTAATGAACTTTTCTTGAAAAAGAAAGTTGTACTATTTGAAGATGAAAGAGGGAGACTCTCTAAATGATCATCTAAATGCTTTAAATTTAATTCTAAGTCAATTAATGTCAAGTGGAGTTAAGTTATAAGAAGAGGATAATTGCATAATATAATTGTGTTTGTTACCTAATTTTGATTATGACAATCACTAAAAACTATTCTTCACCTAAACTTGATAATATTGTGGGAGTTTTTCTATGGGAAGAAATTAGGAGAAAACCAATGAATGAATCCCCTAGTGATGCCCTATTTATGAGGGGAAGGTTAAAGGATAATGAGGGAAAGAACAAGGTACAAGATAGGAAGTCCAAGGGAAACAGTAGATCTAGGTCTCCTAGTAAACCTAAAATAAAGTGTTGGAATTATTCTTGGTTAACATTGTTGGTGATTATTCTTGGTTGATTGACTCGGGTACATCATTTCACATGACTCCTCATAAGGGTTGTACTCCAACTACAAGGAGTTTGATCTAGAGGGCATGTTTTCCTTGTTGATAATCTCTCGATGTAGTTGATTGAGGAAAGGTGAAGGTATCCTTCAAAGACGAGAGTGAAGACATTCTAATGTTTTACATATTCTGTCTAGAAAGAAATCATTTTTTTTTCTAGGATGATTAATTATGGAATGCATGTTACCTTCAATGAGAAGGGTTGTGGGTTGGCTAGAGGGAATTTGGTATTGGCCAAAGGAATCAAGCATGGTACACTCTTTAGGCTGATGGCATAAACTCTATGTAATTTATCTAATGTCACTAAATGCAATTCATGTATGTTGTGACACCACAAGATGCGTCACATAGGAGAAAAAAGGTTTAAACCTTGGTAAATAATAATATGGCGGAAGGTCCTTCAAATTATTTTGTTGGTTTTGAGTTTTGTGAACATTGTGTGTTTGGAAAATAGAATAGGGTGAGATTTTCTTAAAGAAATATTAGATCAAGAAAGATTTTGGAAGTGATGATGTGTTTGGTCCTATTTATGTGCTCTCCATTGGTAAGTCTTGTATTTATGTTTCCTTTATTGGTGATTATTTTAGACGTGCTTGGGTATATTTTCTTGGAAAGAAGTCTAAGGTAAGGCACTCACAGAGAATTAGATCGATAAGAAAATGAAAGTATTAAGGTCAAATAATGGTGGAGAGTATATTTCTCTAAGGAATTTTAAGTGTTTTACAAGCACACTAGAATTGTTAGGTAGAGGACAACATACACACTACAATAGAATGGGGTGGCTAAAATGTTAAATAAATCCTTGATGGATCAATCTAGAAACCTATTGAGCAATGCTAGTCTAGAACATAATTTTTGGGTTTAGGTGGTAAATACTTCTAATAAATTGATTAAAAAAAATTTCCACTTGTGTGCTTGAGGAGAAGACACCATATGAAATGTGAATAAGTAAAACGCCTATTTTTAGGCATCTAAAAGTTTTTGGTTGAGGCATTTGTTCATGTGCCAAGAGAACAAATGATATAATTTAGATTTCAAGGCTAAGAAATGTATTTTCATAGGGTATGGTGAAAATGTAATAGGCTATGGTGAAAATGTAATAGGCTATAGGCTTTTTTGGAATCTAGCGACATTGAACATTGTCTATTCATAGGATGTTTTTAGATGTTCAATTCTCTTAGAGGCCAGGGATAAACCCCTTGGTTGTGGTCCCTCCAACTTTGATCAATCTAGAAACCTATTGAGCAATGCTAGTCTAGAACATAATTTTTGGGTTTAGGTGGTAAATACTTCTTATTACTTGATTAAAAAAATTTCCACTTGTGTGCTTGAGGAGAAGACACCATATGAAATGTGAATAAGTAAAACGCCTATTTTTAGGCATCTAAAATTTTTTGGTTGTGAGGCATTTGTTCATGTGCCAAGAGAAAAAATGATATAACTTATATTTCAAGGCTAAGAAATGTATTTTCATAGGGTATGGTGAAAATGTAATAGGCTATAGGCTTTTTTGGAATCTAGCGACATTGAACATTGTCTACTCATAGGATGTTTTTAGATGTTCAATTCTCTTAGAGGCCAGGGATAAATCCCTTGGTTGTGGTCCCTCCAACTTTGATCAATCTAGAAACCTATTGAGCAATGCTAGTCTAGAACATAATTTTTGGGTTTAGGTGGTAAATACTTCTTATTACTTGATTAAAAAAATGAGGAGAAGACACCATATGAAATGTGAATAAGTAAAAAGCCTATTTTTAGGCATCTAAAAGTTTTTGGTTGTGAGGCAAGTTTTTGGTTGTGAGGCATTTGTTCATATGCCAAGAGAAAAAAAATGATATAATTTAGATTTCAAGGCTAAGAAATGTATTTTCATAGGGTATGGTGAAAATGTAATAGGCTATAGGCTTTTTTTTGGAATCTAGCGACATTGAACATTGTCTATTCATAGGATGTTTTTAGATGTTCAATTCTCTTAGAGGCGGTTGTGGTCCTCCAACTTTGATCAATACAAACTAAATTTAAATAAATCTCACTTTTAAATTTATATCAAATAAAAGATAATTTTATAATTGTTAAATTTCATGGATCCCCACATATATGAATATAGCCCACCCTATTTACATATACTCCTATAAAAGCACACAAGAACGCAACATAAGTTCATCCTCTCAGTAATGCTTTGAGGAGTTCTAGCTTTCCTCTGACTTGTATAAATAGATCATCCTGCATGGCGTGCAGTTTAAATCGTTGTAGATTTTCACCATGCCACGGTCAGCCCAAAGTGATTGTTTCAGATTATCCAGTTTAGATGTGCTTGTCCTACTTGGCAAATATCCAAGATATAGCAAGCTTTGTTGTCTATATCATGTTTGCAACAACCCCATCAAATCCACTGCCATGCTGAGTAGTAAAGTTGGATGCAAACTCACCATCACACTATTTAACATAGCACAAATAACACTAGATAAATTAGCGAAAAACGGAGAACAAAAATACTTTTGGAGCACGCAGCTGCTGACATGACAAAATGCAAAGGGCATTACAGGCAACAAGAGGCTTCACATTTCCTTCCTTAACCACAATAACAATATCAAGAGGAGAAACATTGCAACAAAAACCCCAACCCCATGGTGCAACCAAAAACAAGTAATAACATGGAGGGCAAAGGCTTATAAAAATTGCACTGTGGTCTATCCATAAGAGGACATTACAGATAAAAAGAGGCTATACATTTCCTTCCTTGACAACAATAACAATATCAAAAGGAGAAATATTGCAACAAAAACCCCAACCTTATGGTGCAACAAAAAAGTCATAACAAGGAGGCAAAGGCTTATAAAAATTGCACTGTGGTCTAGCAGTAAATTTGTTGGATATTACATCCAACTTGTACCAGGTTTGATTTCCAACACACCCCCAATTTTTTGGGTTCTACCCTAGTGCCGAAAACATGTTTCAATAGTACTCAACCCTCTCCAGCCAAGAAAAAGCTGTTCAACAAGCAAAAAAGCACAATTCAAAACGATATAGATACACAATATTTCCTGTCACTAATAAAGACAGTCTTGTGGAGCTGCCTTGTCTACATTTTTGTTTCCATCGTACCACTCTCTATATGACAGTTTATATCACATTATGGAGTGCAAAAGTAATGATCTTATAAGTTACGGTGTATGTATGTTCTACCTCTGGCTGGTAAAGCATGAATGTTCCCACCAACAGTTTTGCTGCAAAACATTAAAAATCAAATTCTGCCTGAAACCGATATCTTCAATCTACTCCCACTGCCTTCCTTAAAGTTAGTTATAGAGGCAGACCAAAAAACTTAACAGGAATAACTGAATGTACTGAAAAAACTCTGCAAGAGAGAAGCTGTTACAGAATCCTGCCTCCCTCGAGACCCTGAACTCTTTAACCCCTAATTAAAAACAAATATATTAAATATAGATCACATCAAGGAACAAACAGGAGGCAATACATACTCAATTTGTATCTAAATTGAAATAACAATGTACATACTTGACTTGTATCGAAAGTCAATTAACAATGTACACATTAAATGAGTAGACTTTGTAGAAATGAAGCATGCATATCATATCAGAGGAGCCAATATATATATTCTCACGACGAAACGCATATTCAACTTCTACAAATAGAATTAACAATTTACATGGTAAATAAGTAGGTTCCTCAGAATATGGAGCATGCAGACAAATATCAGAGGGGCAAAGTTATTTTTCTCAAGAAGAATCATGTCGGAGTGCTAGATTACAAGCAAGCAAATTACTATCATTAGTGGTAGAAGCAAGAACTACCGCCCACTCAAAACAAGTAGCAACAGGTACATGGAAGAAACAAAGTACTCCTATTAAAGGAAGGTTATGCCACATAAATTAAGGAAATTTTAATGTGATTGATCATACACACATGATGCTTAACTAAATCTATGAATATGAAATGATTACCTGCAGAAAAGATAAGAATTCATCCACATAATATCCATCATGACCTGTCCATAGGTTAAGATGTGGTAAACTGGGTACACTCATGCAGGAGATAAAAAGTTCAAATTCCTACACGGTGTTAAGGTGGCCTACAACCTGGAGGACACCCAAGCACAGACGTTATTGTCAATCATGTTACTGTGGCTTCCACCCAGGAACTGAAACCTTTTGTGTCCCCAAACCCAATCTGGGCCCAGTGATGTCCCAATTACCATTAGCCAAAAAATCCAACTGGAACTAACAATAGAAAACAATTGAAATTGACAGATTAATTTTTATGAAATCCACCAAAGATATCCAACTGATTCTTGGATAAAGAAAATCGGCATTGGGGAATCAACAAAAGCACAAACGGTATGGGATAGAAGCCAAAATAAATTCAGATCTGTTTATCTACAGACTATATCAAGTGCCTAAATCTGAAAATAAGAAAAATTTGACATACTGTAGGTAGGAGTGTTTTGCCACCTTGGAAGATGTGTGACATATTTTGAAGAGACTGTTTTAGCTTATATCATAAATTGGCATTTTAGCTTCATGCATCGAAAATGTGGTCTAATATTTCAAAAATGACCTGTGACTACAGAAGATTGAATTATTGCTTGATGCAATAATACTCCTGTTTATTCAAATTCTGAACTTCCAACAATTGTATTATTATTAAAGCTATTTATCATTCCATTAACTGTTCACCCATAACTATCGTTCCATTAAATTCAATTTGGCTCATCACTCCTTTTCATCACTGACTTACTTATCAGGAATACAGTCTAGAGCTAAACAAGTAAAACCTAACGATGAGCATCTTCCTTACTACAATTTCTAGATAGCATCGGCATGCTCTGGGTATCATTTTCCATAAGCAGCGCCCTTACCAGTTTTCTTCCTTCCTAATTGGCACATCTACAAGAGCCACACACTTATGTTCTGCATTTTCAAACAAACATTGTAACTTGTGAAAACAACTGGCTCTGGGTATCATTTTCCACAAGCAGCAAGCTTAACCAGTTTTCTTCCTTCCTAATTGGCGCATCTACAAGAGCCACACACATATATTCTGCATTTTCAAACCAACATTTTAACTCGTGAAAACAACTGCTAAAACTGGTTCAAAAGAGCTCTCATGTCATAGCTTTCTTACTATGAGTAGAGCGAAGACATGATAGAAATTTAATACAGGGTGTTCTCGTGGGACCCAATTTTTCCTGCAATTTCTATCCAAGATCACAAATTCTAAAAATCTGTTCTCTTCAACTGGTAGTGTCAATCAGTCTAGACCAAAAATCTCTTCTGTTGTCTGATACTCTAGATTGATCAATCACAAAAATATAATGTCTAAAAAATGGAAGATGATTGCCACCCTTAAAAACCTTCCTCTATAACATACCATTACCAAGTAAAAACAATTCTTAAAAAAGATTTGTTAAAAAACAAATCTTGAGGCAATAATGCATTCCATCGCACATTAAAGCAATTTGTTACAAAAAAAACTTTTCTAAAGACAACTTGTATAGATGCCTAGATATTGCATAAATCAAGACAGACCTTGCCTGATTGCATGAGAAAAGCATGTTGCCCACAGTTGTATTTAGAAGATTCATTTGATGTGAGCACTAGGAAAATGGCCCAGTGAGTTCGTGTAATGGGGTTGTGGCTGATAGCCATGCAGGTTCCAAATAAAACCAATTTTTTTCCTGTGCAGAATTCTTCTTCCCTTCTGAATTAATCCAAAAATAGTGCTGACACCAGCTCAAGCCTGGCCATTGCTTTTCCAGCAACAGTCAGTGCCAATTAATAACTTTTGGTAACCAAATGATTCTATTGCCCAAGGCAAAGCTCGCTCTTCTTGATCATTTCTTGTAACATGCTCCTTACATGTGAAACTTATCTGTAGCCATCATAACCATCTAGAGATTCTCTTCCTACGATTTTGCTCAGAGTTGTAAAGCTCGATTGCTCTTAGTAACAACATTGTCGTATCATGCTTGCAAATACATATGAAAGATGTCCCACCTAATCTAGCTGTAAGGGCTTCAATAATGAATGGTAAACGCAATACTTATCAAATATGTTTCAACTTTCTGCATAACCCACAAAATTCTTTGTGATATCTAGTCTCTAGATGTCCCATCATATATTCTAACTGTAAGGGCTTCAACAAGAATAGCGAAGGCACTACTCTTAAAATTTGTTTCTGCATAACCCAGAAAATGCATTGTGATATCCATATGTCCCATCCTCTTAACAGTGAGAACTATCTTAGTTTCTCCCAATAGTGCGTCCATAAAATTTACTAAAACCAACTATTTCGTTGCATCATATCTAGATGTCCCATCCTACTAGCGAGAAACATCATATTTTTCTCTTTATGGTATATGTCAGTTTTTATCCAGGGATCGTCTAAAGTTTTGTCCACTTTCTTCATCCTACAACAAATGTAGGCATATTATAGTGAGATCTCAGCCACTTGGAATATTCATGGTGATGATACTCTGCAAATGCAGCCTAGTATTCAATGTCATATAACTCTGACTTGAGAAAATCTCAGCAAGTCAATGAATCAACTTGCGGCTTGGAAAAAACCGATAACTCAACAAAAACTTTGGAAACCACAAGGCATAAAAATATTCATGCTGACAAAAACTTTAAACATATTCATACATGATCGCCCCTGGCTCACTTAGACCAACGATTTAATCAGAAAATTGTTGTCTTTGAAAATCTAAGTCAACGAAGTTTGACCCAATTCAAGACAAATTTTACCTCCTCTTTTCATATTTTAGCCCACATCATCTATAACTTGCAAGCATTCGTAAGTATTCCCTAAATAGTTTGCCAATTGCTGCAGCCATGATGAGAGGATTTCTTTGAGACTCAAATTCTCCTAGACTTGCTTGGTGAACTATACCAACCCCAAACTTGCTGCTGAATTCATCCTTAAGGCACTGGCCTTGAAGGATGTCTTTCTCATGACGACCAATAGGATTCTTAATTCCAACAAAACTAAACCATTTCATTGTGAAGAATTGAGATTAATCCATCCCTTGTGAAGAATAAAAACTCAGAAACTAAGTCTGAAAGAAAAAGGCACAAAAATCGCAAGCAGAGAGACAAATCAAACACCTTATTTTAGTACTTCCAAAATTCACCAGGACACTATCTGAAAATCCGTTACTCATAATTAAATTTGATCCCAGCTGAAATTTGAAACAATGCAAATCAGTTAAATCAAGAGAAAGTTCAATACAACTAAGTCGGTAAAGATGTAATTTCTTCCTCCAGAACTCAACACGGACAGTCACTGTACAAAAGATCATAAGAAAATGTGTGCTATACATATTCTATATATCGTGATTGTGTATTTAAGAGTGCATAATTGTACACCATGCTGCAACAGAATTTGAATACTAAATACCGCGTACCATGTTACCATTCACAACAAAACACGTCTGAGGTGTCTACAGGTCTAACCCATTTTTTTATCCAGGGCTTAAACCAGCATTAATCCAAAAAAACATGATGCATTTCATAAGCAAAACCATCTCCATTGAAAACTTGTTTGTGGTATGGACATCCAACCCATACTAGCTTTGTACATTAGTTATGAAAATGAAATCACCAGTCAAAAGTGTACATTAGCTATGTAAATGTATCACCAGTCAAAACTCCCCACGTTTTTGTCACTTTGCGCTGGCATATAATGAATGTAAGAAACATTTTCCATAGATCCAGGCTGAGTTGACTTAAGGCACGCATGGAAAACATATCTGTCAAAGGTAATTTCAGTTGTAAACGTATCTACTGCCAAGTCACTACAACTGAAACCTAAATTTTCCAGATGAGATTTGATGTAACTGTGTATGATACATTTCACATTTACCATTCCCATGAATGAAAATCTACAGAAATTGGTTATGAATCTTATGATGCATTTCCTGGTTTGGCAAAGCATAAGTTCAACTGCAGACTGTTTTCAGTCGTTTCGCAGCTTGTACAAATCCAGTTATCACCTGCAACTCATCCAATTGCTTTAGAAAAGCAAAACAAAAATATCAGAAATGAGTCAGAAAATTCAAATGATATTGTTGATATAATCAACAAAATATAAAGTGAAAAAACTATTTCAGAAAATATTAATATACCATCAGTTCAAATTTACTGCAGCGATCAGCATTCATAAGCAAAGTACAATTCACAAAACCTTAAAACTTACTTTGGTTAGAAATATGTAAGTAAAATGTTTAAGGTAAAAACTCCACAACAAACAAACATTGAGTTATCCTGTTAATCTTGTGAAGCATATTTGGATTTCATGTGCTCCAAGAGTGAGAGAACCGGATAGACTTTCCCACTACCATAGAAGATAGGAACAGGGTAAACATCAGAGACATCCCAAAGCTACCCCATTGAGCTGGAAACTGCCAGGGATGCATTTTGTATACCTGTCATCACTGGCAAGCAGACCAGGAGAGATGCAAGGCCAGCACCACTTAAGTAGCTGTTGGAGGTTAAACAGTCCCTACTTTTTCTTCTTTCAAACTATTTTACCAACACATTTTTAGACACATATACAAATCAAATTCTTCTTCACCCATCTATATAATGGTGTACAGCTTAGGGATGTCCCAAAACTTTGGGATGAGCCTCTCATCCTCAAGCCATCCCCGGGCCAGAAGGGCAACATCCATCCAGCGTGCTGGATGCACTTTTTACCAAAATAATAATTAATTAAAATTTAAAAACATTGTGCATTGGATTTAACAAATTTTATATTTTAGTAACTGGCAGCCAGGAGGTCGGCCATTACCAATTTTGAGGAAGTGTGAGGTTGGCCCTGCTGAAATATCTATTGGTAACTTAAAAACAGTCCTTTTATGCAGGAAACATTCTATAGCATGTTTCTAAAGGAAGCATATTAACACACATGGATGACCAAATGCAGTCAATGGGACTGGAAAAGTGAACCTAGATAGAAGAAAAAGGAAAGGAAGTCTAAATAAAAAATAGAAATGCAATTTTACAAGTCTACAAAGTGCTTTACTGCCTATGGCTTCTGAGCATCAAATAAACTAAGTTTACATCTTAAAATATAATAAGAAGTCAAGGCAAAACAATTCATGGCATAAAATAAAACATAATGAAGCTATAAACACAATATGGGCCAAACTAGTGCACAAATGTGGCAGACAGTCTACAGGTTAGAATACTTGGTGAGTATTATCTGATGCTTATGTAATTTTCTTAACTATTTGTACAACATTCTAAAAGTTTTGTTATCTTCGTCCATGCTCTTTTTTATTTCCAATTTGTAGATTAGGTAATGGCTGCTGAATAGTGTTTACAAGGATTGATAATAAACCATGATGAAAGCATATGAGCACAGACGGGTATTTAAAGGTGCCAATAAATAATCAGATTCTATCTTGAAGTGTGATATATCTAGTACAAACACATCATTGAAGATAATCGCTACGCTCTTCATTCTTCATTTGCCAGTGGTGTAGAGAGAACAGCTACAGAAATTGAACTGAAAAAGTTGTAAAAGTCAATTAGACAAAGTAAACAAAACATGAGAAATAGCTCTCCCTATCAACTCTTGACTAATAAAGAGGCAGAAACCCTCAACTTTAGGGGATCATTTTCAGATATCAAAAGGAATGACATTGGGAGATCATTTTCAAAAATAAAGAGGTGTGGCATCAACATGAATCCTGAAGATAAAAAACAACAAAAAATATCAAAAGAGGGAAAACAACAAACTAAAGATCACAGTGCCTGAGAAATAAAAATGTTTTGCCTTCAACAGTCACATAAGCTACATTTTAAAGGTGCACGAGAATAAAGGGCAACCCTATCTTTAGCCTTCAAAAATCACATAAGCTACATTTTACTGGACAGCGGATAAGATGCCCAAGAATAAAGGGCAACCCTCAAAATGCCACTGGAAAACTTTCATCTTCTCCAAGCCATGCAAATTGCTTGATTTGATGACATAAAAAACAAGTCTTTCATTGAAGATTAAGCGAAACATATGGGATAAAAATTTGACGCTGCCAAATAGCTACAAGAAAAACATTTTCATCATATCAGTACTCTACTTTCTGCTCCAACTAGTTAAAACCAAGAGGAAATGATTACCTGTGAAATAAAATGCCTTTCTACAGCACCAACTAATTGATCCTTGGAAGGGTTAGGCCCAACTTCAACCTATTTGACAAACACAAAAGAAAAAAGATTATGTGAGACTTAAAATGTGAAGTAACATCAAAGATAAAGAATAATGGATCCAAGTGACTGCATTTTTACTCACAAGATTAAAATGCCTCCAATACCTCCACAAGGCTGATGTTTCCAATTTGCTCAAATCCACCTTCTGAATCATATCATTTGAAACACATAATTAAAATAAAAACGGTCAGGTAATCCATTTGTTCATGTATCCTTGAAATTCAATTTCTAGATGTAATAGAATCTTCAAGATGCACGCCTGCAATGCAATTCCTAAATATGATGATAAAATTAAGAATATTAAGATCAACGGAGACATTTACATTGTGGGTATCGCTGTCAAATATGTACCACATTGGATATAATTACTTACATCATTCTAAGACTAAATCTAGTACCTGACACGCAACCCAACAACATCTAAAAAAGATAACAAACGAACCAAAATCAGGGTTTATACCAGCATTCCATGGGAATGAAAGTTTGATCCACTGGATTGCAATTGAGCAGAATGAGAATGATTCCTACTGCTTGACCCTCCTAAGACACGAGACCTTGATTTGGGTTTATAAGTCTTGTGCAAATCATCACAACCTGCACACCAAAAAAAATTAAAAATCAATGCAATCAAGGAAAGTAACATGACAAATCCATACCCACAATGCTGAACCTTAACAAAAACTCTAAATGGGTATTACAGAAATCACCTAAATCCATGCTATTGTTATTGGATGATGGGTGTTCACAATCATTCTCTCCATCCTCTTCCTGGCCAGTGGGAAGTTCAATCACACTCAAAGCATTCCTCTGCAACTTCACCTCGGACCCATTTGTAAGCACCTAAAAACACAACAAACATAAGATCAGCTAACCATTGCACGTCTGAAATGGGTTCCAAAGTAATTAATAAAATTTGTAAACTAAGTTGAAAAAAAAAAACTACCAGCCAATGCCATCCAAATCCAACTGCTTTCTTGACCACGCCATGGAGGCCAAGAAGATCACGGTTTGTTCTATTGTTTCCTGTGACAACAACTTTTGTATTCTTTGGAAGCACAGACAACTCTAAATCCTCCTCTTCCCCATCACCACACAATGGAGAGAGGGTGCACCCCTCAACCTGCATTTACCTCCAACTCAGATAATCAATACTATCAAGATTCTACAACAGCAATACTGCTTAAGAAGGACCAAAAAAAAAAAACAGGGCAAGTCACTCTCCTTCCCTTCCCTCCCCTCCTCCTCCTCCTCCTCCTTCCTGTCAATGACAAGAATAATCTCATCTACAATACATTACAACAGCATTTACGAAAGCCCTTCTCTTGTTCACTAAATGCCAACACCCACACACAAGAAATTTCTCTCTTTTTTAATTTATATTAACACACCACCTAATCTCTGAAAGCGATGGAATAATTAGATAAGCCCAGTCCTAACATGACAAGTGGGAAGTACTGTGCACATGTGGGTTGAACCCTAAATTTTGTATCTATGATGATTAACCCCCACTAAATGTGAGTGCATGTTTAATTCTTTCTGTCTTTTGGGAGGGGTAAAAACTTAAAATTGGTTTTTGGAAGCTTACGTCACAACTGAAGAAGTTGGAGTGTATTTCTGCATTCTCACAACTGGACCCCATTTATTTATTTATTTGCTGGATTATGTGTGTGTTTTGTGTGGGAGGGATCCTCCTTTATCCTCATTACATGAATGACATGGAGCTTTCTTTTGGAGTTGATCATGCACTTGGTGAATGACAACCATGTCACTTTGAGATTTAAATTTGTTCTGATTGATGACTGCATATGAAAGGTCTTGGAGTAATAGTTCAAAACTTGTTGGAGGAAACGAAAGAGATAAACTTGAGTGTTAAAGCCATGCACATGGGCCCCATCACTTGACTTAAATGAGAATTAATTGTTTATTTTTTTAACTGATGGGTATCGTGTTAACTCTATTTCCCATCACCCCCACTCTTCTCCACACATGTAGCATTTCAAAGTCTATTGAAGTCTGAACCTTTGCTGTTTCACATGGGCAAATGGCATTAGATAAGGTAGATCTCATAAACCTAGCAATAAGAATTGTGGGATGTTAAAAGGTTGGAGAAGGAAAAATGCCTCTACACGAAATCATCTTAGGTTAATTAAATAATATCAATTAAGCAAACAATTAAATTAATTAAATAAATATCAATTAAGCAAACAATTAAATTTAGATTAAAGAGATATATAATTGAAAATGTTTAAATAAATGAGGAAATTAAGTGAATAAAATGTATATATAATATTTTATTTTAATTTTGATGTCAATGTTTCTATCTAAATGTTAAGGATTCAATCTAAGTATCATAATTTTATAATTTATTGTTGACTTGTAAATTCAATTGTGTGTTGTTGGGTTTATTTTTACAACTGCCAAAGTGATCTCCACATATGCGGACTTGATATGCCACTCTCTAAGATAACTATGCAATCTAAAACTTGTTCACTTAATTTCTCAAATGAAATTGTGTAAAGACAAGTAATGTTTTACAAACACCTTTGAGGAATTGACCCAACAAGGATAAGGTGAATTAAGAACAAGAAATGTGTTTTTTGTCAAATTTTGAATTTGCACAAGCACCCATTATTTAATGACAATTGATTTCATCGCCTAACAAAAGCCACGACAAATGCTAATTTAATGTGGCATATGTAAATCTACCATGACTTCTTTGGGAACACCACAGCAAATGGATGCCTACCACAGCAAACAAGAAAATACTTTGGTGAATGTAGAAAATCTCCAACAAATTCATACTGTTGCAAGCAACAAATTCATCTCGACACATAAAACAAGTGGGGAATTTGAAAGGACATGACTCTTGACATTCCATTTTTTATTTGGCAGCTTCTAGTACACAGGAGGACCATGCCATGACTATGAGGAGGAGGTTAGGAGTTCATTCAAGCTTCTTGGAAGATTTGGAGGAGTTGAGATCATCATTGTAGAGCACTAAGAACATTATTCCAATTAAAAACGAGCATACAAAGGATTGAAATAACTATTAGAGATTTATTTCCACCTTTATATTCATTTACAAACAACAAAAGAAGGTAGAAATATTATCAACACCTACCAAGATAGGTTTTTCCTCCCAAATTAGGGGTTTCATATGTAAGAACTAAGTGTTAGTGTGTATGCTTGTGTCTTTGATTTAATTTCTTATTTAAGTGGACATAGTTCAACTTCCAAAAGGACAAGACAATAGTTATAATCAAATCATAATAATATTCATGTTTTGTAATCCATGAAGCAAGGTTTTGTAGATGTTTATAGATCATTTTGGTATCAAAGTAGGTAAAACTCATGGGGAATCAAGTGGAAGTAGATTTGTATGACCATGATTGTAAGTGCCTAAAAATGAATAGCCATACATGGTAGTGCAGTGATGATCTAATAATCCAACTCATGACCCTACATGACATGAAAACTAATAAAGTGATCAACTTTTTATTCCATGGAAAAAATGCCTCATCAACCTCTTAGAATATCTTGTATGTTGCCTAGAAGTCAATCTAAGTCAAATGTCAAATGTCCATAACCTCTTTCTATGCAAAAATCTTTGTTTTCTAACCAAAGTTGTAAATTTTCCCCTTAAACCATTGGTTCGCCCTCACAAACAACTTATTTCTTTTATCAATAAACTATGACCATGGGGGTCACTCCCGTATATATATAACATTCAAAATAAAATAGAGTTTTTACAATATCTTAACCAAATTAGAAGGAGCTCTAAAATATCAGGGGCATAATACAAAACCCAGAATAAAACATATGGCATATATCTATTACTAAGCTAATGCCTATATGTTAGCTATTTCTATACTAAAAATAGATCCTAGTACAGTAGTGTAAAACTTAACCTTCAATTTCATCATCAAAGCTCTTCAAGATAAGGGAGTTGAGTCATGCAATGCCCTCCATTGCCACCAAACCCATAGCGTATTACAGGAATTTTGCCCCTCTCACGGCCTTCTTCCTCCTACTAGCCTCTCTCTGTAACATGCTAGTGCTGATGAACAAGCGTCAATTAACCATTTTATCCTCGCATAGCATGAAATTTAAGCCACCAGGAAGAGGAACCTCGATTCCATAATTGGCCACCCCCAAGATTTCATCAAACCCACCCAGGAATTGTCCCTTAATTAGGAATGTAGCCACATTCTTGATCATGTTCTCCACCTCACCTAAATCTAGTAGAATAGCAAGAAAAATGGAAGAGATATCAATGTTTACCATGCACCTATGCTTCGCTACCATGAACTCCTTGCCCAAAACCCACGGCATAGTGTAGAGTAATAGGTCAGTTTAGGTTTTGAACATGCATTTTAGTCTTTTCTCTAAGACATTCCCTAAAAAGGACATCTACATGGGCAGACAACCAAATGAATAGTTGTGTCCATTGCAAATTTCCACCTATCAATGAAAGGGAAGCCTTCTCCATAGAGCTATCAAATGAGACTCATAATTACTCAGATGCCACAACCCCATGTTGTAGCCTACAATCACTAAAAGATAAGACTTTGCATGGGTTGACAATAAATATGCATATTTAATAAGTTTTATTTGATCTCCGCATACATTGTAATTATTATCCTTTGGGAAGTGAGCAGTTATGAGGAAAACCCCCGCCAACATTGAGTGTCAAGAAGATTTTTCAAAGGTGGCCAAAAATCAGCCACTGTGTCAACTTTGATATCCTCCTTTATTTCAATTGCCAAGTTGGGGAGAAAATCAACTTCAACGTTGAATTCTCTTTAGACATGGTTAATAATATATTATTCCAAAGAATCCAATAAGGGTAAAGCACTTAGGAGAAGGTTGTTGATCTGCTAGCTAAGAGACAATCGCTTTCATATAGCATTGAATATTATCATTGAATCCCCTTCCAATTTAATTTTTTTAAAGTTGCAGCCCAAGGATGAGCGCCTACATTTCTACCTCATTGTCGATGCCATCATTGAGTCTTCTAAATGTAGCGCAAACCATGGATCCAACTTCATCCTTGACAATGCATGCTTCCTCGAAGCGCCCTAGGTTATCTTTTGAGGTGCCATCAAAATTCATTTAGTGCCAACTAGGTGACAATGGCATCCACTGCACTTCTTTTATTTTTTTGAGAGATTAACTCCAAAAACCCATTAACGAGGACATAAACAAATTATTGTCAAAAGGGACAAATGGATATTTTTATTACCTACACATAAGCCTTTGCAGGAGTGAGTTCTTTTAATTCTCAATCATTCCAACTCAAGTTTGAGCCCTTCTTAGGTCAATTGGTTTTAAAATTATCTTGTTTATATCTCAAAATCTAAACCAAAACATGTTTTTCTATGGATACCTATGTTTTGAATCATTAGAGGGGTCTAAATTTATCTTGAGAGTTACTCTAGCATCCAAGAAAATTTGTGACCAAATCAAAGCTTCAAAGTTTCCAATTCTAGTCTATCAAACATCCATTGTTCCCATTTTTCAGCATCCAGAATAGCTTGTAGAGTTCTCCCTTTTACCATCTAAGTCAGATCTAGAAGTTGAAGGAAGAAAGGATATTGCATAGTTGGGTTCCTAAGGACATTATCGACATCAAACTTGCTTCATGCTTTGGATATCTCTAATCATGTGTAGGATATACTTTAAGAAATGACCTCTTGAAAATTCTATATAAACCCTAGCAAATTCATTACAAAGAAGCATAATATCCTAGGTGCTTTTTTTCTATATTGGAAGCCAAATTTTAGAGTGGATGGAAATATTTTTCCTTGTACCAATTTTTTTGAAATTTAATGACTATTTTTTTATTAATATAAAACTTTTATGGTGATTGAATGTCTAAATTTTATATCAATATATAATATTTAAACAAAGATGTTGAAATAGGCCAAGTGTAGAAAATAAAAAATAGCCCTTGATAAATTAAGGAGATTAGGGTCCAAATTTTTATATACAATAATGTAATATGTGTCTATCTTAAAGAAGTAAAATTTTTAACTCGAGGCAATGTTGTTTTTGGAATCAAAGAAAATATCAAATATGAGAAAATTAGATACTTGTGAAGAACCTAAAAATAGCCAAATTTGGAGGATAAAAATGCCAAAAATAGCCGAATGGTGACTTATAGTCACTAGAAAATTCCTTGATCTTAGGTATGGAATTTAGCATAGATTTGCTTGAGCAATTTTAGTTTTAAAGTAGTTTTCTTATCGTGTGTCAAAAGAGGTGCATAAAATTTAGAATAGTTCATAGTTTAAATTAGATTTAGAATTCATTGTAAGGCAAATCCATTTTAAAAGTTGTAGCTTTAGATTAACAAAGTTTCAATATCATTGCTTCAAAGTAGCATTAGGGTTATAGATTGAAGAGTTGTGATTTATTTGCTCAAAAGTTCATATAGCAAATTAAAAGCTTCAAAGCTATTACACAAACAATAGATTAAAGCTTTAATAATCGTCAAACAAAGAAGATTTCATTTAAGTTTGGGACTTACAAATTATAAGAAATCAAAAGCACAAATCATAGACAAAGGATTTAGGGAAAACAATGAATTAAATTGCTCAAATTGAAAGAAAGAATTCAAATTTGTTTATTTTCCTCTTTCCCCTATCCATTGAAAGATTATGTATGAGAGGAAAAAGAAAGTAAGTTACAACAATATTAACTTATTTTAATTTGCATGAAGAAAGCTTTTCTTTTTGTCTATACTACTAATTTTACAAAGAGAAAGGATTCCATTTTGTTTACACTAATATTTTGAAAAGAAAAGGAATTGTTTATCACTTGAATGCACTTACTTTAATTAAATCTAGATTGTCAATTAACTACATTCATTGATAAAGGCAAGGAAGAAAACAAAAGGGAGTAAGTGCAAGATAATGGGTCCACTTTTTGCCAAAAAGTGGCAATTTATTTTTTGAAAATTAGAGCTTGTTATAGTTGGGGTAGAAATCTGAAGTACTTCTAAATAGAATATTAACACAGTGTAAAATTATGACATATAGAACTTTATTTATAGTTTTTAAATATGTAATTTATTTTAATCCCCAGATGATAAAAGTTGGTTAAGTAAAAGATGTACAAAAGTGATCTTTTAAAAAAATTATGTCAGAGGCCAAAACATGCACATGTACACTAGATAAAAAGTAGTAAATGAAAGTATTTTTTTAAATTCTTTTATCAATAGATGCATATGATGTTGAGTTTGGCTTGGATTTTTTTTGTAATTTTTTAGTATATATATTAATTTTTTACTAAGATTAAAGTGTAAGTTTAAAAGCCCTTGTATATGACCCACATAATTTGACTTAAATTAATTGTAGCACAAAAAAATAGTGTGTAGAGAATGATGTCCAAGTAATTTATAAAAATAAAAATAAAAAATTATTAAAAATAGTAATATATGTCTTTTCAAGTTTATGAGACTTTGTGTTTAAAAATTAATAAATAAATAGAAAATTAGGTTTAACATTAAAAAAATACATATTTGAAAACTAATTCTCATCTATAATGGGCTTTAATTTTGTAAAATAAAAATAAAAATAAAGTCATCAATCATATTGTTGAAGTCAATTTTATTAGTAGATGCCACCATGACATTATACTTGTAGGTCTAAGGCTTAGGGTTGAATTTTCAAGCCTAAAACCAAGGCAAAAGTGTGGGGGAGGGGGAGATTTAAATTTAAACATAATGTGCATCCGCTATAAACAAATACCCATTAATTTTTATATCAAGTATGCATTTATATAATCAATACTGTTAGAAATTAGGATCTTAAGATACTAATCATTATGAATAAAATGTAAAATAAATAAAATGAGAAATTAGAAGCATAGATTTAACACATTACACAACATATACATGGGAAAAGCCTTCTAGGTAAAAACCCCATAAAGCATCATTTTAATTTTTAAAACACGTACAAACTTGTCTATAAAATTATAGACAAAATATTGGGATACACTTCTTACTTCCACATGGCCAATAATACTTCATATGCATAGTTATATAATTCACTACAAATCTCCAAATTCACACACTTCTCAATGAGAGAGAATCTCCTTAAATATAGGAGAAGGGGTGGCAAAATACCTCAAGGGGTATTAGTCACATCTATTCAAAACAACCATTTGTAAATAATTAATAATCTAATACTATTAATGTATTAACTATTAAATGATACATGTTTTATAAAGCATATAATAAACATAAGGTTTTATAACCTTATATTAGAATAATATATAAATCTTATAAGAGTATGACCCCTAATAACATTTGTTCTAATAGGCACCCATTAGCAAAAATAGTCACAGGCAAAAAGAAAAAATTATGTTTTTTTGTAATGGACACCCATTACTAATGTTAGGAAAAGGGTGCTGTACACCTTGCACAAGTAATGAAATATTTTAATTATGTAAAATAAATATTTATTTGTGATGCATCTAAGAGATGTGTTTAGTCACATTAAATATTTATTTGGGTCCTCTTGTAAAATTGTATGTAACATTGGTTAGTTATTTTATGTGTGGGAGACAGAATAAATAATTAATATTTGAGAAACTTAGTATCAAAAAGTAAATGAGGGGTTCAGTGGTTTTGTGCTCTCATGGTTTTGAGACACATGGTTTTTCCAATACCACAAGTTGTATTTGTGTGAGCTTAATTCTATAAAAACAGGCACATGGTTAGTGGTTTGGGTTGTGTTGTGATATTCACAACACGTCCCATTTTACCTCTTAGCAAAATGAGGACCCCTGCTGTGGTTGTTGCTTTTGTTTGTGTGTGGTCTTGCTTGGTGGTAAAGGGAAAAAGAGGTAAGTGTTACAAAGCATGTTGAAAATTGAAAAGATCTAGCATTAAGTACAAGGAGGGAATAGTAGTGAATTATTTATGAAAAATGAGTAAAGGTTGTTTTTTAAACCAGTAAGAAATTCCTAATATTTTGCGAGATATATGTTTTTTTGGTAAAATGCATCATAAAGAGGTTTGTATGTCATATACAAAGTCATTTGTATGTGAAGTTTTTGTATAAGTCATGTCGAGTACAATCAGGTTTTGTATCTTGGTAATTTGTATGCATATGCTCAATGTTTGTATCCTTTGTATACATGTCAGACCCGATGGGTTTTCAGAAGTGGAATGAATAAAGTGTCAAGTTCGCATTGTATGTGGTTTGTATGTGAAGCGCAAACGATATACAAGGCGATATACATTCACGGATCCGAGGAAGGAATACAATATGGTTTATTAAGGTGAGAAAAAGTACTTCCCGCAGTTTGTATGTTTTGGTTTTGCATCTTTAAGACACATACAATTACAGATTCCAAAAGTTAGTTAAATCTGATGTAAGCGATGCATTGTATCTTAACGCTTTCCGAGTAAGTATGCATTCGCTTAATATACATGTATGGACCCGAAAGGATTATGCAATACAATTAATAAAGGTGAAAAGTCCAATATGGTTGTATAAAAGTTTGCATGTATGAGAGATTGTATCTAAAGTGTGGATGCAATTATTATGTTTTGAAAAGATACAAGTGGGTAAGTAAAGTGGGGCCCACAATGGTATCTCGCGGTTGTATGTTGCATATACAAATGGATATATAAGAGGAGATACAAAATGGAGATACAAAAAATGAAAAGGTAAGACTCGACATGGATTGCAAAAGGAAATGAAATAAGGTTAATGCTTTGTATGTATGAAAGATTATATATTAACGACATACAATCCCGATATACAAAGAGGTAAAGTGTTGGGAATGAAAGGGTAAAGGGTTTGTATAGGTTGCATTTGTATGATGGTTTGTATTTATTTTATGTACATTGTGACATACAAACGAAAGGTACAAAGTTGAACATAAGTAAAAAGGTAACATTGTTTTATAACCCGTTGCATATGCAGGATTGTATATTGATGACATACAAAGTGATATACAAAAAATGATATACAAGGCGACATACAAAAAATGATATGTATGCAAAGGGCAAACTAACAGATACAATGTTCAAAATTAAAGGTTAAAATTGAAAGCCAAAGTCGTATGTGCATTGAATGCAACATTTAATGCAGAACTAACATTGAAACGATGAATTTTAACATGTTAGGGTAAATAAAGATTGTTTTTCTTTCAGAATTGCATCGTTAAAACTAAAATTACAGAGAAAGAGAACTATTGCACAAATTAAGCAGAAAGTTCATTGCTGGATGGAATTTTAGAACGGGAACGGTTTGAAAAAATAGTAAAGTGGGTCAACGCTCGTAGAGTTGAGCTGTCACGGATATAGGTATGTTTCTTAAACACCATTACAATGCAGTTAATTATAAAATGCGAATTGGTTAGAGTAATTTCATTTAAAAATGTAATTCAATGATAAATTACTGTATCTAATCAGGGAAATTAGTTGATTGTGTTAAATAACCTGAAATCTAAAACGGGAAAAGACAAAAAAGGTTAGGGTAAATGTAAAACGTAGGAAATTCATGGTAAAATCCTAGGTAAACGAAGTAAAACAACAAGTTAAATATGCATTTTTTCACAGGATGGCCCCCGAAACAGAAGAAAGTAGATCTAAGGGGTGAAGAAAAAGTGAAGAAAGAAAGAAAGCCACGCAAGGAAACAGAAAAAGAGGAATTACCAGTGCACAGAGGGTATCCATCCTTAATTAGTATGAGTGGAGTCGGAACAAATACAAGCATAGGAAATTATGATGTAGATGACGTTCTACAGAAGATTACAGCAGAGGATGCTACTCTTGACATGAAATGCATTTGGGAAAGAGGATTATATAAAGCTGCAAGTTTCCCACTAGCCATGGAGGCTAAGGACCTAGTTCTGGAATGCATAAATAGATATGATCTAGCTACCAGGAGGGTAATACATGTGGACCAGGTCATTGCAGATTTGTCCACAAAAGACATAGCGAGGACATTTGGTCTAGAAATTCAAGGAGAAATGATGGACATAGATATCAACCAATACACTGAAGACTTTAATAACAATGAAAGATATTGTAAAAGCAAAATCTTCTATAGCTGGTATAATGCAGAGAACAAACCCAAGGCTGTAGCAAAAGTACCAAAAAACCTACATAGAATAGATTTCAAAGAGGAAATACATCTGATGATTACAATGTTGAGTAGGCTAGTAGATTTGAGAGATGCAACTAAATGTGAACCCTAGATGTTCACTATCATTCAATTCATGAGGGAAGCAAAGAAAGAACAAGGACAAATTCACTAGGCTAAGGCTATCAGCACAGCCATATGGAAACAAGCAATGTTGAGAAAACAGAAGATGATGCCATTTTATTTGTCCTCATATGTATTATATTCATGTGCATCTATGATTCAACCGTACATAATTGGAATTGATAGAGTTGGGACCATGGGGAATGGCCCAGATCAAAAACTAGTCTATGACCATTACCTAGATTTACAGGAGGATAATGCATTGAGAAAATATGCTTTAGTGAATGATGTATTCTATACATACATGATAAGGGTTTTGAGAGGAAAGAGATAAGAGGTTGTCTGAGGATGTAGAAGATACTATTGGATTACACAGTTCTTGGTACATACAATTCTAGAACTTTACATATATTAGAACTGAGGGGTTTGAAGGAAACCCATTTATGCTACCTAGATATCCATCCAATAATTTGATTGTATTAGAGTTCTCAAGACAAAATTTGAATACTTTCAGGATGTATAAGAAGAAGTGTGGAAGGGGAAACATCAAGCTCCCCTGGGCAATTGGTAGATATTCCTGCTACAGTGAAGAGGTGGCTAGATATTCAGAAAAGGAATTGAGATATTATGGCTTTGAGGAATTTCAATTAGCAAGACGGTTTGATCCTTTCCACGGGATCCAAAGAACCATTGATCCCAAATTTAAGCATCAAGTGCACATTGAAGACTACTGGTCAGATTACAAAGATGATAGAGAAGTAAGGAAAAGAGCACATAAAAGGCTGTCAGTAGAAAAAATAAAAACTATGGGGGAAATTTATGTGCCTCCAGAAATTAAGGATGATGATAAATTGTTACATCATAGTTATGAGAGTGCCAGGCTTGCTCCTATTGGTGAGCCTGATTGGACACAACCATGGAATACATCTTTGGATACATTATCCAAACCTGTCATTTTATTTTCTAAAACATGGTTAAAGGATTAAATAGAAAAGCTTAAAGCTAAAGGGATTGAGCCCACATTTCAAAAGAAAGGTAAGAAGAGGATGAGAGAGCATCAAGATGAGCTCCAATGTTTTTATGAGAAGAGAAAGATTGTAGAAGCAAAGATCATTGAAAAGGATAAGAATGCCACCCTAATGGATCCATATGCCTTGGGGGTGACAGTGGCAATATCATCAGGCACATTTATAGAGGCATAATCATCTAGCCATGACATCAGTGTAGAGCAGACCTAAGCTGCTAAGAGGCCAGTAAGACAGAGAATCATGAGAGCCATAGCAGTTGAAACATCAAAGGGAGAAACATCAAAACAAAGCAATGTTATAGGTGCCCAGCAAGTAGGTGCTAAGTTGAGTGGCATACCTAGTGAGGCCACATTGGAGGAGAAAAGACAAACATATACACAGGTTAAGAAAGAGTTGGCTGAAGAAAAGCTGCAAGAGTCAAAATTGCATGAAGCCAAACAGGTAAGTGAAACTGTTAATGTAGAAGATGACAGTAGTGATAGTGAGGTCAGGGAGGTAAATCCCAGTACAAGAGAAGAAAGTGGAAAGGATGAAGAGGAATTAAATGAGTATTTTGGTGAAGAAGAAGGGCAAGATACTCAGACATATATGGAGATAGAACAAAGCCAAGAATCTAAAGAGGAAAATGTACAAGACAAGTTGGAGGCAGTGGATCCTTTTGGTACACTGGTGCCACTTGAAATCATAAAGGATGTGCAAGATGTAGCACAACAGATAGAGGAGTCTGAGAAAGAGGACACACCAGAAAAGATAGTAAAGGAAACACCAGCCCAAGTTGAAAAGGAAACAGAGATAAGTGCTTCTGGTGCTGATGTTTTGGGTATTCTGAATATGTATGATGAACATAGTCAAGAAGAAAAGAATACAAAAAGCAAGCATGAAAAGGAAAGGGACACAAAGGAACCTGGTAAGATCACAGGTTCATCTTCACAAATAGAACAAACAAACATGCTTGAAAAAGTGCAGGAAAAAGTTGAAACAGCAAAAGAACCGATGGAAGTATCAGGTAAGCCTGAGGAAGGCAAGAATAATACAAAGAGTGTTTCTAAAGACAATATTGAACATAAGGGACAAAAGGAAGGTGAGGATATAGAAAATATGGAGCAAAAGGATAAAGAAGAAGAGGAACAAAAAGAGTCTTCAGAGAAAGAAAATCCAAAAGAAGATGAGGAAGATGGAGGAGACACTGAAATAGAGGAAGACGATAATGAGGGAGAGTCACAACAGCAGAATGATCCACTTGTTCCAGAACAAGGCCCTCAACCTCAACCCCCTCCACAACAACAAGAGCAACAAGAACAAGTAGAAATGGAGAAGCCTCAAGAAGAGGTGATCAATGAAGAAAAAGCAGCTGAAGTTACAAAAGAGGCTCCAACCTGGTTAGGCTCGGAAGTCAAAAGAGAGAAGGTAGAGGTACAATTGGTACCTATTGATATCAAGAGTCTGTTGGGTGGTTCTACACCACAGAAAGAGAAGAGAAAGGCTAGAACCATGTCAACCATCAAAAGAGGTCCTTCTGGATCTAGAATGTTGTATCTGGCCATACCACAAAAGGACAAGTCAAAAGGAGAAATAACAGTGGAAGATTATAAAATAATTAATCTGGATTTAGGCCATATGACAAGGGAACAACATATAAATGAATGGGAGGATATGCATCAGGCTACTACAGAAATGTTAAAGAAAGATAAGGATAAACAAGAATACTTGAAGGGACATATTGTCCAATTGCAGCAATTTATCAAAGGGATGTTTGATCCCAGTGCCAATGTACCAGAATTGCCTATTGAAATGACAGTGTTATCAAAGGAAGAGGTAAAGGAGATGGGAAATAAAAAGATCGAAGCAAACATTTTTGAGAAATGGTTAAAAGGCCTCATACAGAAAGGAGAAGAAGTAACAAGACAGGCAGCGTCAAGTTGGGATATGGCTTTGGCAAAAAAGAACAAATGCAATGTTATATTACACATCTACCAATTCAGAAAAGAGGAATGTAGATCAGAAATAAAGCAACTTGAAGAAATAGAGGACAGAGTAGAAGAACTGATAATTAAAGGAGCCATTACTCCTTAAATGGTCAACCAGTTGCCACAGGCTAAGTTGGAATTGAAATATGAAGAAGACATTCTCAGAAGCTGCACCATAAACACTAGAGACCTAGAAGAGGTCGCAGACAGTATGATAAAGGTACACATGAAAATAATAGAAAAACTCATTGGGCATGAATGCCTAGAGGTACCTGCGTATGGGTTAGAAAAGGTTGTGAAAGAATTTAAAGCAATATTTTCACCATGTTTGGAGAACCCCGCAGCACATCTAAGCACAAAAATGATTGATTCAATGATGGAAATAGGTGCTAAGATCAGGAAATACCAGAAAAGAGTTAAGGATTTTGTGATAAAAGAGAAGAAGTTGCAAGATGGAGTCAAAGCACGGGAATTTACATAGGCCAAATGTCAAGAGAGTGACCGTGCTTTCATCAAGGGAGTGACAGGAATTTTGCAGAGTACCTGAAGGAATAGAAGGGTACTAAAAAGAGAATATGTTAAGTAAGAATGTAATTGGAGGGTATCATCGACCAAAGTCAAGAAACAAGAAGAAGTTAGCGGGTATCTTATTTTGAGAAGATTCCAAAGGCATCCTTTGAGGTGAGCAAAGATACCATTAAGATATTTTGGAAATGGTTAGGAATTGATTCACACCATTGACCTAGAAAGTTTGAATGCTGACCGTTGATAGAGTTTTGTAACCGTAGCAGTATGAAGCTTCAAAGTCTATATAAGAAGCTCTACTACTTGTATCCTATTACACAAGGATTTTAGAATTTTAGCTTGAGCTTGTAATTTGTCAAAGTTTATGGAAATAGAGAAGATATTTCTTTTAGTTTAGAAAGTGGAGGTTGCCTATGTTTGCATTAAGGAGTACGTGGAATGTCTAGTCTCCTTAGTGTATCTGTTAAAACGTCTGTAAGTTTTTCTGGTAATTTGATTAATGAAACAGAAGTCATTCTTACGTTGTAAATTTTATATGACTTTATGCTTTGAATATAAGTAAACTTAGAATTATGTATCTATTATAGAGTGTTTTCTGACTTCGACTTGTATTTGAAGTATTATTCTTTGAAAGCTTGCAATCTCTTGTGTATGTTCATGAAAATGTTTAGGACTTTACATTTGTAGATTTGAATGTGTGGAATTGATCAATTTACTGTATTCTTTAAAATGTGAGTAGCAGAACATTTAGATCCTGTATGAAATGATACTTTAATTTGAGTCTCTCTAACTTTTCTCTAACAATTGAAAAATAATTAGCTTAAACGTAGAAATCTAAAGGAAATTGTCTTGCATTTGAATAAAGAATGAGGAATGACATTGATATTTGACAATTTTCATATTAATTTGAAAGGCAAAAGTTTGTTTCATTGAAATTCATACAAAGCTTTGTGATACAATAGTGAATTTATGCAAAAGAATGAATACTTTGTTGATATTTGCAACAATTTGTATAGTTTGAGTCTAGTAAGTCACTGATTACTTTAATTTACGTAAGGCCCCTTGAATATTACAATTTCACATCAACCTATTGAATTATCCACAGGTCAAGACTTGACCATACAAAAACTTGAGATTAAGAATTCTTAGTTAATTCTTCATATCTTTCAAGATAGCTAAGGTTCCTTTGTGAATTTTAACTTTTGTTATGAATGTGTAAAAACAATCATCAACAGGTTGGTCAGTTGAGTGGGTTGTCATTGTGTTGAGTTTCTCTTGTAGATGCATATGTAAAACATGGAATTAGATGTGTGGTTACATTCTTGGACACATGGAGGATGCATTGGAGGAATCTGATGTTTCAAAAGTATTCATGAGACTTTGTAAGTGTATTGTAATTTTTATTGTTGAATAATACATTGAGTGTGGATGCTTTTGGAGGCTGATTTTTCCCTCTTGAGGGTTTTCCTAGGGTATATCTTATATCAATTTGTGGTATGTTTGTCTATTCTTTTGGCATGGTGGATTATGGTTATTCTGGTTAATATTTGTTTGTTATGTGAAAATATTTTTTATTGCTGTATTTTTTCAAGTGGTATTAGAGCCTAGTTGTCAGGTTGTGGGAGGAGATCTCCCTGGTATTATAACCCTTGCAATGAGTAGATTCTTGTGCATACTCGAATCCATAGTTTTGTAGGACGAGAATGAAGGTATTTTCAAGGTCACAAATGTGTTTGCAGACTTCAGTTGTTGCAGATCTAGGGTTTGATGGAGTTTTGGCAAATGGGTTTTCTGTTATGGCTCTTTTGTAGGGATTTTGGAGGTGAGATTTTGTTGGAGGCCTCCTAAAAAATAGACCTCACCATTGAGTCCAGAAGGTCCAAAAACCTATATTTTGATATAAAACTCAACTATGTTTAGACACAGAAAAATTTTGACCATTTTTCGCCTTAGATGGAATCTTGGAAGGGAATATTATGTACGACCTATGAAATCTATACATCTGTACAGCGTGTCAGTTGGTAGAATATTCTAAGAATATTTCATGCATACTATGTCAACACAAACACGCCTAGTTTGCAGAAATTATTTAAAAAAAAAATTATTATGCAAAATTTGAAAGTTAATTTGAAAATTAAAAAAATAATGACAATGCAACTTAAAAAGAAGGGTGTAGCCCCAATCACCTAGGCTAGCAGCCTAGGGCTCAACCCCCAAATGCATGGTCCGCGAGCGGGTGGTCATGCCCAGCCCATGGGGGCTAGACCCCCTGGGGTGGTAGGTGGGTTGCACTATTAGCAGAGCTCCATCACTGCCCTGCCACCATCAGCCCCTAGCACCTAAGAACCACCCAACTGCCGTCAGCCTGCCACCTAGAGTTATTTTTCAAGCCTAGTAGAGTAGTATTTTTTGAGAGGCATAAATTCCACATACAATATCAAATTTTTGACTTCTTATAGGCATTGGAAAGGTCTCTCCGAGAACTATGTAGTGGTATAGATTTGGTCATTAGATTTTGTTGTTTGTATTAGAATTTGGTACGTGAAGCCAACATTACTCTGAAATAGTTAAATGGTCATAATTTTTGCATCTAGAATCAGATTTTGGATTTCAAAAAGGCACTGGAGATAATTTGTAGCATACTATGTAGTGGATTAAATGGATTTTCATTTAGATGTGCAGAGAGAGGTTTGTACTTGTTTGAGCACTTGTGGGAGCTTGAGATTCAAGGTGTGATTGTATAGCATTCAGATGAATTTTTGAGCAAAATCTTGTGGGAGTGCACATGTTTTTATGAGACTAACATGATGGTACAACAAGTTATTAGATTTGGTGCTTCCTGATATAGATTTACAGGTGTTTTTAGAATATGGACTTTGATGGAGACATACATACATAGTTGTCTTCTAGTTTGAGGACATGATTGATACACATGAGAGACTAGGAGTCTTGTTTTAGTGGGAGTTGAGTATAGGTACAAGGATGATTATTATTATGGTGTCATGGATATGCATGTATATTTGAGCATTAGCATAACATGATCATGTATGTAATTGACAATTTTGGGTTGTGATGATTGATTCATGATTACAGGTGGTGGTGTGGTTCAATGTTAGGAGGTTGTTCTTATCTCCTAGATGCTTGTTTGGTTCCTTGACTATAGTTACTTATTTGTGGACTTGTTTGGAAAATTAGATCTGGGGTTGATCTGGTGTTTGAGTCTTGGGGTCTACAAGCTATCTTCTTTGTTATCTCAATTTACAGGTTACTGATGTGATGATGAGTTTGCATGCTTCATTTTGTAGGATCTACAAATTATACAATTTTGTGGGTTGATAACCCATTGGTTGATGCCTTAGATGTGAACTATTTATATCCACAAGTATTTTCAATGTTGATGCAATCTTTGTTAGTTTTCCTTGTCTCTGGTCATTTGTGCATTGGTATGTTGCATTGGGATGAGAGGATGGATGATTAGAGAGCCCAGATAGTCAGTTGTTGGGACTTGTATCATGTTTATCATGATGTCATGGATGTCTTGGTTACACAATTTAGTGTGAGCTTTTGTTAGTGATGGTTTATCTTCTTGGCTTGGAGATCTTGGCTCTACTTATTCTTTGGAGCTATTGGTATTACAGTTGAGTATGTGTGGACCATGGGTGATCTTCAGTTAGGATCTATGGTTATCACAATGCCATGGATAACTAATATCATGATTCAATGGGAGCTTTGGAAATGATGTGTATTCATCACCTAGTGATGGACGATCTTCTACAGTGGTTATGGTTGTCATGGAAAAGCTCTTGGATTATTATTCTTATATGTAATGAGAGTGCTTTGACATCTTGAGTTCTATTGTTACGAGATGGTTATCTTCATGTGATTGGATATTTTGATCATTGGTTTAGAGTATGGTTTGTATTGTGTCTTAATTTTCTCTTGATTCTAGATTAGAGTGTTGACATGATACGAGTTCTCTTGAGACTAGGATATGTTCATTGGAGCATGTGATCTCCTAAGAGGAGATGTTAGATCATGATGTCATGATGTGTTCCTAGATTATGTATACATGTAGTGGGTACTTTGAAAGTGGTCTAGTTAGTTCTCTTGGTATTGAGTACATTGGTAATGTGATTGGGAGCTTCATGATAGTACGGTGTTCAATTTGGAGCTTAGCATGGATTGATTGGTTGTAGGTGCTCATGGATACATTTTTTGAGATGGTTACTCATTGGAGGTTTCAATAGGAAGATTGAGGAGCCTTCACCTAGATATGGATGTGAGTTCATGGACCTAAGAGGAGATCATTCTTGGAGAGAGTCATTGTGGCTTGGTGTATCCTGGAGGAGCATTCTCATTCCCCACTCTTGGTCTACTAGATGGATTATCATCTAATAGGTATTACCCATCCTATTTTTAGATGCATTTTGCTTTATGCTTTGTCTTCTCATGGATATGGATCTTGAGCTATGCTTGTTAATTCTGGAGGTTTCGTTTGAGGGGTGTTTGGCATGGTTATCTCCTTGTGCATATGAGTTTCATTTATGATGTCATTTATGAGGATTTAGGAGATGTTTATTGGGATTATTCCTAGTTTTGGAAACGGATATTTGGGTTTGATCTTCCTTGGTTAGAGATTCTTACATCCATGTTGGTTATACATGATACATATGTTTCATTTGATCTATGAGATTGAATGGTTGGATGTTGTTAAGGCTTTTCACTTGGGATTATAAAGGAGATCTTACTTGACACAGCTTAGCACTTTGAGGTGTTGGTAGAAGGACATATTATGATATGATATACATGTTTTCTCTCTTTGTTCTATGGCTACTTCTTGGAGGTTCATGTTCATATGATTTGTTGTGGTAGACTTGGGAGAGTTATGGTGACATGTTGTGAGGGAGTATGCAATGATTTGTGTTGCATGTGTGGATCATTATGATTGTTCTTTGTTACTAAATGGTTTGATCATTAGCCACACCTTAGCTTGAGTGTTGATTGGTAGACTTAGTATGCCTTGATCTATTTTCAGATTTGGCATTACCCATGCATTGGGAGTTCTTGGATGTGTGAGTTCTTCATTGAAAGGTTTTATATAGGGAGCTTGTGATTGTGGTATATGGGTTGGATATGTTGTTGGCATAATTTACTAATGTTTTTGATACCTATGAGGTATGGATGATTGGATGTATTAGCATTTGTTGTGGGTTCTATTTCCAATCATGTAGGTTTTTACCTTTGGCAACAACTTGGATCCTTTGTTATCACTTGGATTTGATGCTTGTGTTCTTTAGATTGGTGCATCTTCACCTTGGCATGTTATTTTTCTGCCATAGGTGGCATGTTGGAGGATGAGAGGAGTTCTTGCTTGAGATGGTGGTCACCTTGGTTTTATTGCAGGTATCCTAATGGAGCATGAGAGCATGTTGGAGATTCATGTGGTTCAATGTATGGCTATGATGATATATTTCATTGGTTGACCTTTATGTAATGTATACAACAAGTGGGAGAATATTAGGAAAAGGGTGTTGTACACCTTGCACAAGTAATGAAATATTGTAATTACGTAAAATAAATATTTATTTGTGGTGCATCTAGGAGATGTGCTTAGCCACATTAAATATTTATCTGGGTCCTCTTGTAAAGTTGTATTTAACATTGGTTAGTTATTTTATGTGTGGGATAGAATAAATAATTAATATAAACTTAGTACCAAAAAGTGAAAACTTAGTATCAAAATGAAAATGAGGGGTTCAATGGTTTTGTGCTCTCATGGTTTTGAGACACATGGTTTTCCCAATACCATAAGTTGTATTTGTATGAGCTTGAGTCTATAAAAGAAAGCATGTGTTTAGTGGTTTGGGTTGGCTAGTTGAGTGGGTTGTCAGCGTATTGAGTTTCTCTTGTAGATGCATATGTGAAGGATGACATGGGATGTGTGGTTACATGCTTGGACACATGGAGGATGCATTGGAGGAGCTTGATGTTTTAGAAGCATTCATGAAACTCTATAAGTGTATTGTAATGTTTTATTGTTGAATAATACATTGAGTGTGGATGCTTTTGGAGGCTAGGGTTTTCCCAGGGTATATCTTGTGTCACCTTGTGGTAAGTTTGTCTATTCTTTTGGCATGGTGGATTTTGGTTAATATGTGTGCATATTTATCTCTCATGGGGTTATGTGGAAATATTTTGTATTGTTGTATTTTTTGCTTTCAACAAAATGGGCAGTTGTTTATTCCATATACCCATTATAAATAGGTATTCACTTAGGTCCAAGACTTTGAACTATAATGAGATTCCATTTCTTAAAAGGGCTATATGATTTTTAGTGAACGGGTATGCATCTTGTGCGACATTTTTGGCCCCATTTTCCCCTCAAAGTTGACCCATTATATTGCACTTACCCACGTATTCATTTATTTAGCTTTAGCATTGTTGTCATGTGAAATTGCACCCTGCTTGAAGCTTGTTCAAGCACTCCAATGACACAATGGGACTGATCTCAAGGTGTGGGACCTTGTTGATGAGATCAAACCTCCAGAGAAGGTTGGTTCCTCTTTCTAAGCTTAAGGCTCAAAGAATTGAACTAAATCTAGTGCTAATACTTGCAGGGGAAAAGGGGAAGGAGGATTGCTGAAATTAAAAGAGGTGATGCACCAGATTAAGATGTTTAGCTACAACCGACTCAACACAGTAATGATCTCAAAGCTAAAGGTAACTCACACAGACTCATATCAATTCAAACAGAGGTCAGGAAAGAGAAGTAAAGGTATGAAAGGCACCATTTTATCCAAAATACACAACTCACATCAATCGAATAGACACAATGCAAGAATAATGAGAGAGACAAAACATTAATTTATATTGATCATAGAGGCCAAATAGCCATTACAAAAGAGAGAATTATTACAGAGAATGTAGACACAGAATAACTAATTACATTCATTCTGAATTATCAACTAGAGACATGAGAGGCTCTGCAGAAGAGCACAGTCCATCAAATCTAGTTGGTTCGTGCAATTACATTACAAGGTCTGGTCAAAAGAACTCTCTAACCTGTATAATAGCCCAGAAGAACAACTAACAGAAATACATTGTTTTCAAATGTATATATAACATTTCATCATTACTCTGCTATAGTGGGTGTTGAATTCTAGTTAATTAACCCAGGACATGCCCACGCTTCATTAAATTCCTGGCTCAAAAACCTTGCAAACTGGAACGAAACCTACAAACTGGGACAGTAGCCATGCCTTTGACGGGCTTGCAAACCTGCAAAAGAGATTGTCTGCATGCATGGGTTCTAGGCATATTTATGAGAGAAGGCCTGCAAATCTATTTTGTCCCTTCCTTGTATTGGTGCATTGAAGAATTTACTGTTTTAACTACCCCCATTCGGCCCTAGCATGCTGGTACAATCATGGTCGGAGGGTTCACAAAATGAACTATCCAAACCATGCAACTAGAGTAAACACAATAGAAACAACACAAATATAGAATGCAATGGAAGATTCAAATGCTCAATATATCATATATTCAGAATGCTTATATGCCGGCCACATGCGGATTACAATCAAAGGGCTCACAGGCCTGCTTTTCAGGTTACAAAAAATATGCAAGATATGGCATTGAAGTGCCTTCCAGAAAGAAAATCTATATCTCTAAAACTACACAACTGAATTCTATTAATTACTGACTTCCTAATGCATCTAAGAGATCTATATATATCATCTCCAAGCTCATAGAATCCTTTGTGTTGGCCACAAGAGGTTACAAACTCCAATGAAATGATGAAACGTGTAGAAACAAGTAGGTCAACCTACAACATTTGGTAATGCTCTGCAAATAGATGAAACTTGGTGTGGACCTCAAGGAAGGTCTATCTAATCCATATGTGCCTTGTTATATGTTTCATTTGGCTCTATAAGTCACAGAAGTGCTTTGCAAACCTTCTCTTTCAATTGACTGTCTGAATGCTCTGCTCGGTGGAAGCTAATGATCTTCTGATAGCGATAACTTTTAGCAGACAAGTCCAAATGACTTGAAATTTGGATATGATGTAGATGATGATATGTAAATGCTAAGTCCTACTCCGTGAGCTCTAATATGAAGATGCGACAAAATGTAGTACAAAATGTTGAAATGACAACTAACTAAATTGAACTAAAAATGCAAGAAAAGAAAGAATACAAATATATTTGGTTGATGCAAGATTGTTCTGCAACCTAGGATGCTCCTGCATCAAACACTTGGGGTTGTTGAAAAAGTGAGTCCCTCACTTTGTTGGGGCTAGAGGAAAACCAAGGCACGGTCTACCTCAGCTTGAGAAATCCATGTTGAATCTTCTTCCAGTCTGTCTTTCCACTTTACCAAATATTCTTTGTATTGCTTGCCTCTGGTGTTGTGTCCAACTCTGTTATCCAAGATGTCCTCTATCTGCTTTGGTTGTTGTTGTTGTGGTAACTGATTCTTCAATCCATCTTCTATGCTGTCACTTGATTCTCCTTCATGATACTGATATAAGTTTGCAATGTTGAATATAGGTGATATACCCAATGTCTTCGGTAGTTCCACTTCATATGCATTTCCTGAATCAAACTTCTTAAGTATCTTACATGGTCCAAACTTCTTCATCTTCAGGTTGTTGTATGTCCCTAGTGGAAATCTCTCTTTTCTCAAATATACCATTACTTCGTCTCCAACTAAAAATTCTTTGTCTCCTCTTCTCATCTTCTTGCTCCTTATACTTACTATTCATCTCCTCCAAATGCTTCTTGACCTGATTATGTACTGTCTCCATGTATCTGCAAATTCTTTTGCCTCTACACTCCTCTTATTCTCCATATTGATGTCTCTCAACTCTGCAACTCCTCTAGGTTTCATTCTGATCACAATCTCAAATGGTGTCTTCTCTGTACTCCTATTCACTAAATTATTGTATGCAAACTCTACTTGCGATAGAATTAGATCCCAATTTCCTAACTTATCTCCTACCAAACATCTCAACAAGTTACCCAAACTCCTATTTACCACTTCTATTTGTCCATCTGTCTGTGGATGAAATGCTAAACTAAACTTTAGGGCTGTCTTCATCTTCTTCCACAATGTCCTTCAAAAGTATCCAATGAATCTTGTATCCCTGTCCAAAACTATACTCTTAGGTAATCCATGTAATTTCACAACTTCCTTGAAAAATAGGTCAGCAACATGCACTACATCATTTGTCTTCTTACAAGGTATGAAATGTGACATCTTTGAAAATCTATCCACCACTATAAATATAGAATCATGTCCTCTCTATGTTATTGGCAATCCTAATATGAAATCCATGCTTATATCTTCCCAAGGTCTCTCCGGTACTATCAAAGATTTGTACAAACTAGTATTCTGACTACTCCCTTTTGCAACTTGACATACTCTACAACTCTGCACAAACTTCCTTACATCCTTATATATCTAAGGCCAAAAATAATGTTCACTTACCAAAGCCACTGTCTTGTCAATTCCAAAATGTCTTACCAATCCACTGCTATGTTTCTCCTTGATCAAATTATCTCTCGTCGAACTTGAGGTATACACAACTGATTTCCTTTGAACAACATATCCTCCTGAATAAAATAGTCTAACCACTTACTTCTATCTGTCACAATAGGTTCCTTACATGCTTTCCATGGTTTTGCAAAATCAAGATCTGCTTCATATAGGTGCTTTAGTTCCTCAAAACCTAATACTTCTACTCTCATTTCTGTCAACAAATTTCTTCTTCTGCTCAGTACATCTGCAACTTTGTTTGACTTCCCACTCCTATGCTTCAATACAAATGTGTAACTCTGCATGAACTCTACCCATCTCATATGTCTCTGATTCAACTTTTCTTGACTGTTCAAATATTGTAAAGCTTGATGATCTGTGTTCAACACAAATCCCTTAGACAAAAAATAATGTCTCCACTTCTTCAAAGCTTGGATTATGACATAGAATTCTTGATCATAAACTAAATATCTTCTCCTGGCATCATTCAACTTCTCACTGAAATATGCTACTAGTCTACCTTCTTGACTTAACACTGCTCCTATTGGATTCCCACTTGCCTCACAATATACTTGAAATACTTCGTTGAAATTCGGTAATGCTAACACTGGTTGCTCTGTCACTTTTTGTTTCAACAATTCAAAACTTTTATTTGCTCCTGATGTCCACTTAAAATCCTTTCTGTCACCTCTCATTGTCTCTATCATAGGTGTGCATACTGAATTGAAATTTCTAATGAACTTTCGGTAGAAACTAGCTAATCCATGAAATGATCTTTCCTCTCCAATGTTCTCCGATGTTGGCCATTCAATAATTTCTCTAACTTTCTCAGGGTCCCGTCTTCAATCCTTCTACAAAAATCACAAATCCCAAATATACCAATTCTTCCTTCATGAAACTACATTTCTTAATGTTTATCAATAATTTCTCTTCTCTCAACCTCTACAATACTTGTCTAATATGCCACGAATGTTCTTCCTTTGTCTTATTGAAAATCAGAATATCATCCAAATATACAATGACAAACTAACCCAAGAATTTCTACAAAACCTCATTCATCAATCTCATGAAAGTACTCAGTGCATTAGTCAATCCAAAAGGTATCACTAACCATTCATACAGTCCTTCATTTGTCTTAAATGCAGTCTTCCACTCATCTCCTTCTCTGATCCTGATCTAATGTTATCTACTCTTCAAGTCTATCTTTGTGAAATACTTTGCTCCACTCAAATAGTCCATAATGTCATCCATCCTTGGCAATAGAAATCTATACTTAACTATGATATTATTGATTGCTCTAGAGTCTATACACATCCTCCATTCTCCATCTTTCTTCGGTGCTAATACTGCAGGTACTGCACATGGGCTTAAACTCTCTATGATCAATCCTTTCCTCAACAATTCCTATATCTGCCTATTCAGCTCCACATTCTCTGCTGGTGTCATCCAGTGTGCTACTTTGCTAGCAAACTAGCTTCAGGTATAAGGTCCATATGATGACTGATACTCTAGATTGGTGGTAATCCTTCAGGTACATTATCTGATATGATGTCTTCATATTCTGTCAATAATTCAGTTATCTCCTCTGGCTATGATTCTTTTGTATCTGTACTTAGGGTTCCATGCTTCTTAGGAATCAAAGCAAAACACATTCTCATGTCTCAATCCATCCAGGAATTTCCTTCCATCAACCAATCAGATTCTAGTATTCCCACATACTTCACTCTTAGGCTCATCTTCCAAAGGTATCAAGGTAATTTTATTTCCATTAGATTTTATAGTATAATTATTCTTTCTCCCATCATGTATAGCTTTTCTATCATACTGCCATGGTCTACCCAACAATATATGACATACATCCATTGGCATAATATCACACAATACTTCATCATTGTAAGATCTTATATGAAATTTCACCAAACATTGTTCACTCACTAGTACCTTGTGTTCATCCTGAATCCATGCTATCTTGTAGGGATTAGGGTGTTTCAATCTCTCCAGGTTTAGCTTAGTCGCCATCTCCTCTGAAACCAAATTATCAGTACTGCCACTATCATTGATCATTTTACAACATTTACCTCCTAATTTACATCTGGTCCAGAAAAAAACTTTTCCTTTGCGGTGGTTCCTTAGTTGTGTCTGCTTGAAATGAGGCTCTCCTCATGACTAATGATTCTCCTTTCTCTAGTTTTCCAACTGAACTAGGTGATCTAATAGGTTCTTCCACATTAGTTGTTCTTGCATGGTTCTCTGTCTTCTTACTTTTACTTCCCTAATGATATTCAAATGCTCTGTGTCCTTCACCTCCACACTTAAAACAAGTTCCTCTGAATGTTCTCTTATCAAACCCTCTTTCTTCTCTCCTGTACCCTTCTTTGCAGTAAGAATTATGATTCCCTCTATGGTAGAAATTTTTGTCATCTCTCCAGTATGAATTGTTGTCTCTGTCTTCCTTCTTGAATGGACTACTTTCTTTGTTCTGTTCTGCATATGATCTTTCTCCTTTGGAATATGCTCTACCTTTTTGAAATTTAATTCCCCTTCCTCTCTATCTTTGCTCATGTTTCTTATTCAACTTGTCTTCAACTTTCAATGCAAACTGATATGCCTTTTCTATTGTTGTCATCCTTACCAAACTTAGTTCTTGAATGTTCAACCTTAATCCATTTATGTATCTTGCCACTTTCTCCTTGCTTGCTTCACTATGTCTAGTCCTTATAATCATCTTATGAAATTATTCAGTATACTCCTTCACAGATTTCTCCTTTTGCCTTAGGTTTTGCAATCTCTTCAACAATTCCAACTCATAGTTAGCAGGTATAAACTGATTCTTCAACTTTGTCACCATTCTATCCCATTTTATGATCTTTTCTTTTCCTCTCCTATTTCTATCCAATTGAACTTCTTTCCACCAAATAGCAGCATGTCCTTTCAACTTAGTCTTTGCAAATCTTACTTTCTCCTGATCTTTAATTTATTCATATTCAAAATATTCCTCCAAGTCATTTATCCAGTCAATCAATTCCTCCAGATTCAAATTTCTAGTGTAATTCGGTACTTCCACTCTAGTTCTCTTTCCAATCTTTGAAATAGCATTCAACATTTTCACTTGATCTGATTCTTCTTCTCTTCTATGGTTTCTTCATTTTGATCAACAGATTGAAATTCTTCATCATCACTTTTAGCATCATGTTTAGGGTTTATTCATCTTCTTCTATCTTCTTCTACAACATCCAATCTGAATTTCATTGTTTTCATCATCTCCATCATTTCTTCCATTCTTCTAGCAATAGTGCCCATAGTAGGCATCCTCCTCGGTGGCATCTCTTCCTAGGATCTGGTGCAACTGCCTCAATTCGGTAATCTGGATACAAGGTAGCAACTGCCTCACAATCGGTGCTCTATTGACAAATGTAGTAGAATGCCTCAAGTCGACGATTGGTTCACCACAAGATCTTACGGAATGCCTTCACTTCCCAAAGGATTCAAAACTTCACTTTGATACCACTTGGTGCAGTCACGGTCGGAGGGTTCACATAATGAATTATCCAAACCATGCAGCTAGAGTAAACACAACAAAAACAACACAAATATAGAATGCAATGGAAGATTCAAATGCTCAATATATCATATATTCAGAATGCTTATATGTTGGCAACATGAGGGATACAATCAAAGGGCTCACAGGCCTACTTTCTGGGTTACAACAAATATGCAAGATATGGCATTGAAGTGCCTTCCAGAAAGAAAATTTATATCTCTAAAACTACACCACTGAATTCTATCAACTACTAACTTCTTAATGCATCTAAGAGATCTATATATATCATCTCCAAGCTCATAGAATTCTCCACGTTAGCCACAAGAGGTTACAAACTCCAATGAAATGATGAAATGTGTAGAAACAAGTAGGTCGGCCTATTACATCTGGTAATGCTCCGCAAATGAATGAAACTTGGTGCAAACCTTAAGGAAGGTCTATCTGATCCATATGTGCCTTGTGATATGTTTCATTTGGCTCCGCAAGTCACGAAAGTGCTCTACAAACCTTCTCCTTCAACTGATTATCTGAATGCTCTACTCTGTGGACGCTAATGATCTTTCGATAGTGATAACTTTTAGCAAACAAGTCCAAATGACCTAAAATTTGGATATGATATAGATGATAATCTGTAGATGTTAAGTCCTGCTCTACGAGCTCTGATATGAAGATGCAATGAAATGTGGTACAAAATGTTGAAACAACAACTAACTGAATTGAACCGAAAATGCAAGAAAAGAAAGAATGCAAATTTTTTTGGTTGATGCAAGATTTTTCTACAACCTGGGATGCTCCTACATCACCTACGGAGCTTTGAATGTTGATACCTCTCCCTGAGAAATGGTGTGATTTCAGGGAGGAGAAATCTTTTACAACACTTTAAAATGTTGTACCTCTTAAATCTCTCATGGCACCTCTAAATTTGTTATGGTCGACGACTTCTCTATTTCCAGAACCATCAGGCTCCATCTTCATTTCCTTTCCTGCCCTATCGGTGAAAATGTATCTTTTCAAACTTGTCTTGCGGGGTTGTGTCTTTCACCTTATTGATGATTTTTTAATCCTGTGATCTTGTTAGCAAGTTCACCTTTTGCCGATTTCCTGACTAGCCGACCTTTTATCACCTTTTCTATATTTTATCGGTGAATCCTTTCTTTTTCAAAATTAGTCACTTTCATTTTGCCTTATCGGCAAAACTTTACTTTTCAGAACTATTCTAGCCATCCTCTTTTGCCTTATCGGTAAAAAGCTATTTTGTGAACTTTCTCCATTTGGTTCATCTTCACCTTATCAGTGAATTCTGCATTTTGCGAACCAAGTTGCTTTCATTTTTATCTTTGGCGCTAACTTGCCTTATTGACAAACTTCTCATTAGTTGAACCTTCCTTTCTTCTTCCTTCTCACTTATCGGCAAACTGCCGCTTTTTCCAACCAAGCCTGTAGTGCCATTTTGTCTTCATTTTCTTTGTCGGCAAAAATATCTTTTGTCGAACCACTTTGCTTTGCTATTTGCCCTTATCGAAACAGTATCACTTTTTTGAACTCTACCCTTTTCTACTTTTATCAACAAAATCTTCATCTTTCAAACTTTTTCTTGTTGCTCCTTATCATGCTCCTTTATCGGCTTTTTGCCTTGTCGGCGAACCATGAGAAAACCGAACTACTTGCCTTGTTCTCTACTTTGTCAATTTGCCAATTTTACCTTTCCATTAGCCACTTTTTGCCTTATCAATGAATTCTCCAATTCTCAAACCGAGCCTACTTTTGACTTTTCTAACCTTCACCTTATCGGCGAATTTCCACTTCCATGAACTTGGCTTGCTTTTTGTCTTATCGACAAAATCTTCATTTCCTGAACTTTGCCTTTGGCCCACTTTCTCCTCTTTATCGGAAGAATTCTATTTTGTCGAACTTGACCGCTTCCACCTTCTTCTTTATCGACGAATCGCCTTATCGGTGAACTTGAGGAATTTCAAACTTTGGAAAGTTTGCACTTTTACCGATTCCCCAATAAGGCTTCTTTTTCTTTTCCTTAGCCATTTCGATGCCCTATCGGTAAAATTTTCAACTTTTGAACCAAGTCCTCTATTGTTGGTGAAATGTCACTTTGCCGAACCATTTTCCCTTAGTTGATTCTTTACTCTCATTTTGCCTTATCGGCAAAATCTCTATTGGTGAACCCATATTTGGTGAACCAACTATGACTTGGCTAAATTTCCTTCATCGGTCCATTTGCTTTTTCAAGAACCTTTCCGTTTTCCCTTTGTCAGTGATTTGCCCTATCGGTGAACCATGGAGATTTCAAACTTTTGAAAAGTTTGCGCTTTTTGAAAATCACCAACAAAGCTTTGTTTCCTTTTCCTCTGCCTTTTACCTTTGTCAGCAAAGTCGCTGATCGGTGAACCTGTCGATCAATGAACTTAAGGTTCGTCGAACAATAAGTTTATCGACAAAGGTGAACATTCTTCCTCTTTACTTAGCTGATTTCCATCAAATCCTTCTTTTGTTAGGAAAGCTCCACTTTCTCAAATTTTGTCTTCTTCCTTTCTCCTTTATCAGGGAATCACCGAATCGACGAACCTAAGAATTTGCAAACTTGGAAAAGTTTGCGACTTTGGAAAATCACTGATAAAGGCATCATTGCTCTCTTTGCCTTAGCCAAATTCTGACAACAACCCGCTCACCTAGCCCTTTGTTGGTGAATCACCGAATCGACAAACTTATGAAATTTCAAACTTTTGGAAAGTTCGTGAAACATTAGAATTGCCGATAAAGGGAAAGAGCCTTCCTTTGCTTAGTCAATTTTTTGAACTTTCCTGCCTTATCGACGAATCGGCCAGTCGGTGAACTGGCAGGTTCGCGAACTTGGACTTTTACCAATAAAGGCCAAAAGGGGCCAAAACCAAAAGGGGCCAAAAAACTAAGGCAATGACTTAGAAAATTTTGGGTTTTCTAGGTTTTTTGCAAGGTTTTACACTAAAAACTGAAGGATATTAGGCTTTTAAGGGATTTCATCAAGATTTTCAAGCAAGGATATTTGATTCCGGGAAGGGAAAAATAGGTCAACAAGCATACTTGCATTTATTAATTTAGTTTGCATACAAGACCAAAAATCTTGAAAACACATTAATCCAGTTGTTTGTATTCAAAACCATTCAAAAATGTCTATAATACACAAACACAAAAAATGGCATTTAGACATCAATCCAAAATTTCAGAAGCATTCAACGCTTTACACATCAAACATTGAACTTAAAACCATTCGACCCAATCAAAACTATTGTAAGTGATCAACACTTTGTAAATTAATGGTAAAGAAGCTTTCAACAATCAAGTTAAGTCAAGAAAACAACACTTCAACACACTTGACTTTCAAAATAAAGAAAGTGATCAATGCATTTAACAAAATCAAAACAATCACCACAAATGGCCAAATAAAATTAGAACAATAAAATGATCATTAACCTAATTTTTACCACATCCACCTTAGTGAGTTGCCACCTCATCCATCCAACAAGGATTATCTTATGTGAGCTGATTTTGGATCATATAGTGACAAGTCCTTCAAGTGAAGGAAGCTTAGTCTCAAGGAATTTGAAGATTGGAACACACCATTAGAATAGGGAAACTAGAATGGGTGACATTAGTGAAAGAGATGCAAACCTAGAGAGTCGCATGGAACAAGTAATGAAGCATCAATAATGGATCACTTAACAAGAGTGTGTAAGCATGCAACAAGATCAAATGAATCAATAAAATGCATCTACCAACACTCTAATGTGATTTTTAGTCAAGAAATTTGGTATTAGAGAAAATGGAGAAAAAGAGTGGGGTGATCATGATGTGAGGCCCACCCTTGTGTGACAAGTTTAGTTGCACTATTAGACCTAATTGTATTGCATTACCCAGGCTTAGGATTTGGTATATGGTATGGTGACCTTGTCCAAGAGATGATATGGTGTTGTTGTGGATCTATTTCTAAGGTGTTTGTGTTTGTTCGAGTATGCGTAGGAGATGTACACCTTGGCTTGAATTGATTGTATATCACTCAATTGTGCTTGAAAAGGATCCTTAGTGAAATTGATGTGAGGCCACATTTGTTACACCTTGTGATTCAAATTATTGGACTTGTTACATATGGATTTGTATTTTGGCATTGGATATTATTGGGGGATGTTGATCCCATACATTAGACTTTCGATGGCTTTATTGTGTGTTTTGAGTAGATAGATGTGTGTTATATTATGGATGATGTATCTATATATGCTTGGTTATATTTTGCTTCTATGTTGATGAATGCCTTGAATTTATAGAATGAGCTAATTTGAGTTGATGGACTAGTATATTGATTTACGATTCCATGATCAAGATTGTGTTGTTGAAAGTAAATTTGATTTGGGAATATAGCGAATTATACCATGAGTTATGGAAGTGACCTAATTAAAATGTATGAACTTGTGCGACCTCGTGTGTGTAATTTATATTGCTTTGGCTATGATATACATGGGACTATTGATGTGTGTGTAAGTGTGTAGGTTATCTCCATGGCCAATAGGAATTGAAGGTCTACTAAGTAACTCCTGTATTTAACTAGTAATGCCAACCTAATCCCTAAGGTAGATTAAGGTTATCATTGAAATTGGAATGGTTGTAATGTGTTTTATTTGTACACTTTGATTTATGAGTCTTCTAAGGTTGTCAAGTAGTGAGGTGGATGATGAGTTGTCATCCACATGTACATTTTCGTTCATGGGCTTTTGGGGCATTTTAAAATGTGTTTTTAAAGCTTTTTATTGATTTTTGTGTGGGTTTAGGGACCCTAGGTCAAGTACCTATGGTATAGGTACCTTTTGAGCTTCAAATCTTGGGCCTAGACCAGGATATGACCCCTCAAGTTGACCTTGGAAGAAGGGTGACGAGATTAGGTTTTGGGAAGAGGGATGGAGACTTGTCACCATCGCAATCCCAATCTCCTAAGCTCTTGATTTGATTTGGATGGATCCCAAGGCTCTCACATGTGTGAGCACACAATGTAAGATCTCATGGGAAGAGAGCCCAAGGACATCTCTTTCCCCAATATCTCACACGTGTGAGAGCACTTATGGGAAAGAGTGCTTGTGAGAGTGAATGGGAAGGTGACAAGTGTCGCCTCCCCATTCAAGGGAATTGGTTTTTCATCCCTATTTATCTCTCCCTTTGGAAAGGAGAGGGGGCTTTTTGGTCTTTTTGGATTTTGGGGGAGGCGCTTGAGTTTTGGAGAGGATTCTTGAAGTGTTGGAGAACTCTTGTGTAGATCTTCTTCAATTCTTCATACTTGGAGAGCTTTAGAGGTAAGCTCTCAAGAGTCTTCAAGCTTTAGTAGTTTATTTATTTTCTCATGTAATGCATGTATTTGTATGTTCTTATTTGGGTTGTGTTGTTGTTTTGGGATGGGTTGTTTAAGAAAATACTCACCACTTATGTGGAAGATCTTGCCTTGTATTTGGGGTTTGGATAGAGGTGAGAACCTCCTCGAGGAAAGCTCACTCCTTGAGAGGAGTTGTTTGGCTTGAGGCTTTATTTGAGATTGTCGTTGTGTTTGAGAGGTAAGAGTGCCCTCCTTGTGATTTGTGGAATAATGAGATGGTTAAGTTGTTATATGAGATGATATTGAGGAGAAAATGGTTAAGTTGAGATATGAGAAAGTAGTGTTGAAGAAATGAGATGTTGGTATCGATGTCTTTCCCCTTTAGTAGAGTAGTCAACTCTCTCCTCCTTGTTTCAAATCCATGGTATATGGATTTTGTTTTGTGAATATCCTTGGTTGGGAATGTGCTTCTTTGCTTGAGTGTGTTGTTGACTCCCTTGTGTTTGTGTGTATTTTGAGGTTACTTGTAGGCCTCCTAGCTCGGGGGAGGATTGTGAGCAAGCCTATGGTTGGGTGGTGAGCACCTCCATTGGCCAAGTGTTGTGTTGTTTTGGCTTATTGCATGTTTGGTCCAAGAAAGAAGGAACAAAGAAAGAGTCTCCTTGTGGATCCTAGGCTATGTGTAGTGCCTTGGTATTAATGTAATGGCCATGTAAAAGCCTAATCTTAAAGAGCTTTGTAAATGGGTAGTTAGGCTCCCCATTCAAGGGAATTGGTTTTTCATCTCTATTTATCTCTCCCTTTGGAGAGGAGAGGGGGCTTTTTGGTATTTTTGGATTTTGGGGGAGGTACTTGGGTTTTGGAGAGGATTCTTGAAGTGTTGGAGAACTCTTGTGTAGATCTTCTTCAACTCTTCATACTTGGAGAGCTTTAGAGGTAAGCTCTCAAAGTCTTCAAGATTTTAGTAGTTTATTTATTTGCTTATGTAATGCATGTATTTGTATGTTCTTATTTGGGTTGTGTTGTTGTTTTGGGATGGGTTGTTTAAGAAAATGCTCACCACTTATGTGGAAGATCTTGCCTTGTATTTGGGGTTTGGAGAGAGGTAAGAACCTCCTCGAGGAAAGCTCACTCCTTGAGAGGAGTTGTTTGGCTTGAGGCTTTATTTGAGATTGTGGTTGTGTTTGAGAGGCAAGAGTGTCCTCCTTGTGATTTTTGGAACAATGAGATGGTTAAGTTGTTATATGAGATGATATTGAGGAGAAAATGGTTAAGTTGAGATATGAGAAAGTAGTGTTGAAGAAATGAGATGTTGGTATTGATGTCTTTCCCCTTGAGTAGAGTAGTCCACTCTCTCCTCCTTGTTTCAAATCCATGGTATATGGATTTTCTTTTGTGAATATCCTTGGTTGGGAATTTGCTTATTTTCTTGAGTGTGTGGTTGGCTCCCTTTTGCTTGTGTGTATTTCGAGGTTACTTGTAGGCCTCCTAGCTCGAGGGAGGCTTGTGAGCAAGCCTATGGTTGGGTGGTGAGCACCTCCATTGGCCAAGTGTTGTGTTGTTTTGGCTTATTGCATGTTTGGGCCAAGAAATAAGGAACAAAGAAAGAGTCTCCTTGTGGATCCTAGGCTATGTTTAGTGCCTTGGTATTAATGTAATGGCTATGTAAAAGCCTAATCTTAAAGAGTTTTGTAAATGGGTAGTTAGGCTCCCCATTCAAGGGAATTGGTTTTTCATCCCTATTTATCTCTCCCTTTGGAAAGGAGAGGGGGCCTTTTGGTCTTTTTGGATTTTAGGGGAGGCGCTTGGGTTTTGGAGAGGATTCTTGAAGTGTTGGAGAACTCTTGTGTAGATCTTCTTCAACTTTTCATACTTGGGGAGCTTTAGAGGTAAGCTCTCAAGAGTCTTCAAGCTTTTAGTAGTTTATTTATTTTCTTATGTAATGCATGTATTTGTATGTTCTTATTTGGGTTGTGTTGTTGTTTTGAGATGGGTTGTTTAAGTAAATGCTCACCACTTATGTGGAAGATCTTGCATTGTATTTGGGGTTTGGAGAGAGGTGAGAACCTCCTCGAGGAAAGCTCACTCCTTGAGAGGAGTTGTTTGGCTTGAGGCTTTATTTAAGATTGTGGCTATGTTTGAGAGGCAAGAGTGCCTTCCTTGTGATTTTTGGAATAATGAGATGGTTAAGTTGTTATATGAGATGATATTGAGGAGAAAATGGTTAAGTTGAGATATGAGAAAGTAGTGTTGAAGAAATGAGATGTTGGTATTAATGTCTTCCCTCTTGAGTAGAGTAGTCCACTCTCTCCTCCTTGTTTCAAATCCATGGTATATGGATTTTGTTTTGTGAATATCCTTGGTTGGGAATGTGCTTCTTTGCTTGAGTGTGTGGTTGACTCCCTTGTGTTTGTGTGTATTTTGAGGTTACTTGTAGGCCTCCTAGCTCGGGGAAGGCTTGTGAGAAAGCCTATGGTTGGGTGGTGAGCACCTCCATTGGCTAAGTGTTGTGTTGTTTTGGCTTATTGCATGTTTGGGCTAAGAATGAAGGAACAAAGAAAGAGTCTCCTTGTGGATCCTAGGCTATGTTTAGTGCCTTGGTATTAATGTAATGGCTATGTAAAAACCTAATCTTAAAGAGCTTTGTAAATGGGTAGTTAGGATGTGGGCTTTAAGGGATTCCTTTGTGAACTCCTTTTTATGTTTCCTACTCTTGAAAAGTTGTATTTACTTGTAAGAAAATAATGAAAGTAAGATTCTTTTCACCATATGTTTATTGTTATTACCCTTGGAAATAAATCACTTTATGCCCTTTATCTCTCTCTTCCTCCCTTTCTCTCTCTTGTTATTTCTAAGTTGCAAAGAAAAATATAATCCTTATTTGATTCAAAAAGAAAGAAAGAAAAGTTTCCTTATGTATTTCTATATTTTAAATGGTGTTGCATTTTAACAAAGAAAAGGAAAATGAATTCACTCTCTCTCTCTCTGCAAAATAATGACCTAGGGGAAAGAGTATGATTTTATTGTTTTCGGAAGATATATCTTCTCTTTTAAGATCTTTGTTTGAGTAAATACCTAGTGGGATAAAAGAAAATTTCCCTCTAATATTCTTGTTGAAAAAAAAAGAAACTTGCATATTTTAGATTATATATATAACTTTCATTTTACAAAAAATAGAGATTATGTTTATTATATATATAATTTTAAAAAATAATAATAATAGAGATTATGGTTATTGTATTGATATTCTGTTTTCCTCACAGAAAAGAAAAAAAAAGAAGTTTTATTTATCTTTTAGAATTAGGGTTGAATTAAAAAAAATATCTTCATAAAGTTTAGGTTGAAATATTTTTATGTAAAAAAATTGTTTGAGATTTAAAAAATAAAAATAAAAAAAAGGTTTCAGGGGGGCGACAGGGCCGAAACCCTGGCCACGCCCCCTGTTATGGATGTGGGAGGGGCCGAATGCCCCGTCACCATAGAGCCGTAGACTTTGTGGTGGCAGGGGCTTTGCCCTCGCCCCGCCACAGGTTTGCAGGCCCTCAGCTCTACTGAAAATTTTAACCTATCAATTTATTTTTTTAAAACCTGGATATGTCTTTTACAACACCTTTCCGGATATATATATATATATATATATATATATATATATATATATATATATATATATAATGTATGCTTCTATATATACATATTATATATATCTAGTTTTTGTATATACATAGTGTTGAGTGTATATACAACACTATGTATACACAGTAACGTGATATTTTCACATAATCTTTTGTAGATAAATATACATATATTATATATTAAGTATATATCTGTATATATGTTCTATTCATTTGGTTATATTTAAATATAAAATATATTTAGGGAAGATTACATTTTTATATATAAATATGCTTTGGGAAAGATATTATTGAAGAATAAAAAATAATAATAATAAATCTAGTAAATGGGAAAACAAACATTTTTAGGAGACTAACATGCATGAAATAAACTTAGACATCTTAGTTGAGAAATAATATTCCCAAAAGGAAATAGATTTCCTTGAGCTCCATCCTTCAACCTGCAAAACAAAGATTTAAACTTGTGAGTGAAATGAGTTATGTGAGTGCTTTTATAAACTAATTTAGGGTTGTGAGGTTTGCCCTAATTATTAGGGTCCCTTAATGCACTTTTTAAACCTTTTGACTTCTTAAACCTACTTAAGTGAATATTAGATTTTTGGTAAGGTTCTATAGTTAGTAAACTTAAATTATTGCACCTTGATTTAATTAAACCCCTAGTTGTTTTGTAATGTTATGTTGTCGATATTTTTTGGAGACCTGTTAATTGGATTAGGGTATAAATGGACATTTGAGTTAGGGGTTTTTGTGGCTAATTTTACTGGGTTGATTAATGTTATTATTGTAAAGTTGATTAAATAAGCTCTCCATTTAATTTATTTGTTAGGCTATTGAAAAGGCATTTAATTTAATTTAATTCCTTAGGTTGAATTATTGATGTTGAATTAGTTTAAATTATTAATACTTTTAGCTTCTGCATTTTAAATTGGAATTCATTTACTTAGTCAATATTTTAGGGTTAGGGTTTCGACTTGGGTCGAAATAGATTTTGTTTCTTCATGTAGAAAACCCTAGGGATTGTCCCTCGAAGGAGACCTTCCTTCATGGCGACGCCTTAACCTTGTAACTTAACCCTTGTATCTAAGGGAGGTGAAAGGAGTTTCCCACTTTCTTGACTTCTTTATTTCTACCTCATTTTCATGCGACGTGCTCAATGCTAGTTGCTCATGCAACAATGTTAAGTGTGTATACCGTCGAGCATGCATGTTGTGCGCGAGGAGGTTTTAGTGTCGGGTTAGAAATTTTTTGTTAGTTTGGTTTTCATGTCCACATGTAAAATGTGGGCATGACACATGAGTGCAAATGGAAAGAAAGAGAACTCAAATAAAAATTTTACTAGTTCCATTTAGAGTTGAAACCAAGGTTGACATCAAAACTAGTATAAGTGAATATAGAGATTCTTTACACTTGGATTGAGTAAATGGAGGTGTATTTTAGTGATCTAAGCACAACCACACAAGCTTCTAAAAATATCGTGCACACCTTGTCTTTTGCACTGTCCACTATATCACTCACATCCAACACGTAATTTTGGGTGTCGTCACACGCCACTACACATAACATCGCACATTACTCACCATGTGCTCTTGTGCATGATTTTTCATAACCTCACGCAAATCCCTAGCAACTTTATCAAATCTATAGGTGGACAACTTCAACTATGTAATAGAATGCCAATCATCAAGAAGTGCAACCAACACATAATTAGAAGGTCGATGGTTCAAAACATGTCATTACAACTTCCATTTCTTCTTTGTAACTATATATTTATTCTATATATGTGCAAGATTCTCACATTGAGGTTGATGATAGATAACAACATATTCAAAGGCAAACCAAATTGATATGTATACCCCTTTTTGGCTACAAGGATTCTCATTACTTTCCATGCTATTTTATAAACATCTATTATACCCTTTGAACATTTATGTTTGTGAATAGAACTTTGGTAAATAATTTCACTTTAATTGTGTCTTTAGTTTACTATATTTTGTTTTGATATGCATAATCTATAAACCTCATCTTATTCAAGAGAGGTTTATCGCTTGAACCAAAAAAGATCTAGATCATTAGTATCAAAGCATTATTTTCACATGCTAGTATGAACTCATGCATAATAGTAGAAGGAAGGTTTAATTGAGATTCATATTTTGAGTTACCAAATGCATGTCACAACAAGAGAAAAATGATAGATGTAGAGAAATCATTAGAAGTAACTTTAAATGTTCAAAGGATTATCAACAAAGCTCTAGAAGCACAATGCTAAAAACTCTTTGAGCAATTATAGGATCTCATGACCCAACTTGGACCAATGCCACAATGCACTAAATTGCATGTTCCCATGCAACCCCCAAATCATTTCAAGGTACAAGTCAAACTTGGCATACCAAAGCTCAAATTCAAGATTGATGTGATAGTTTGCACATCTGGGTGTGATAACTAGAAGCATATTTTTTATAAATTGCTTCCTAGAAAGAAAAACACATTTTACAACATTAAATATGTACATTCACGTCCCACTAGTGGCATATGCTTGACATATAGAGAAAGAGGGATCATGATCTAATTTGTGTTTGATAGAAAAGGAAGACTTAGCTTAACAAGGTTAACTAGGTCAAACCCTCTTCTATTAACATTGGAACACAAACTGAGCTTGGCTTCTAGCCAAGAAGGAGAGCCAAACTCCAAGGGTTTTGTCCCTTTGTTGTATAGAGGAGTGTCAACCAAATCCAACCAAATCTAACCAAGCAAAATAGGACAAAATATCAAACCCTAGTTGACAAAGATTTACTCATAACTGACTGTCGGAAATAGCTATTAGAAATTTAACACCACATCGAGGATCAGAGGGTAGAGTAGAACTTAGATTTGGATTTAGGAGCCCAAAGGACCAAGGTGCTTGGATGCCCTAGACCCTGATTAGGGTTTTTCAGAATGTGAAGTTCCCTATATCTTCTCCATTTTGTGTTCTTGCTTCTTGTAACTTATTTTTTGCAAATTCTTCTAGATGCTACCTACACACACAAGAAGGAAAATGGTTGGGTGCTACTTAGGATCTTACTTAAGTCAATATCTATTAATGGTGTTCCTACCTCCACAATAGTAATGATGAGATCTCAAAGAGTGCATGCCCTATGAGGGCAGAGGCGAATATGAAGTAGAATGGAATGCTAGAACAGAGCATAAAGGAAGGGAGTCACCATGTGCATGGAAACCCTAGCATGCTTGATGAGGTGTCACAACTTGACTCAAGAAGTTGGTGTAGCCCAAAGAAGTAGAAAGATATTCACAAGACATGCAAGAAGTTAGTGCAACAATAACCCACCATAGGGAGCTTTAGAGAAGAATAGAGAGCATGAGAGAGAAGAAGAGAGAGTGTGAGAGTGCCTAGATTGGTTAGATGTTCAAATGAATGACTTAACTTTCTTATATATGCATTATCGCTGATTTTAGGAGAATTAAACCAAATGAGGCCGACATGAGAAACCATTTGAGATGCTTAAAGCTGACATACCATCAATTTAGGTCTGGGCTAAAGGAGGGCCCAAGGTGCTAGGGCACCATGGTCCTTTAGCCCCACAACTTTAGGGATAAGCCACTTTAGGTGTGTTTAAACCCATCTTATAGTTATTTTTTAGGTTTTGTGCATCGGGATCAAGAATTACATGTTTTAGGTCCACCCGAGTGCTAAACTAGGTGTAAAATGCTAGTGTAGACATTCTACTCCATAACATTTAGCCCCCACTTTATCATGGGTGCGAGCTTAATTCAAACTCACACTAAAGTATGGAGAAGACAAATTTCAAACACAATAAACATAGAAACCATAGAATGTCACCAAAATTGAGGGGTGATCAAGCTCCCAAGTTTAGGATTCTAGGAGTCTATGATGATTGGCATACACATAAGACACATGACATAATTCACTCATCTATGAAGCACAAGTTAGAAAAAATGAGATAATACAAGACATACACAAGGCATACACTTGAGAAATCACAATTCATACACACAATACACAAAGTATACACACTTGACACGGAACATACACATAAGGCATAAAGTATACATAGAATACACATGAAACACACATGGAACACACACAAAGCACTCAAGATACATACATAAGGAATACAAAGAGAGAATACATGCAAGGCATGCGTGAGGCATGGAGAACATATGGAGAATAAGAATATATGAGGAGAATACATCAATTACAAAAAACACATAATGGAAGACCTCGAGTCAGCATGACAAAATAGACCTCAATCTAAAAGGTTGTCTCAATCACCATGCATCATTCCCCAAGATGCAATAAGAAGGATGCTAAGGGGTTAGTTAGAAATGAGAAGCACAAGAGGATACAAACACATCATACACATAATCTATCTAAAGAGAAGTGTTTCCACTCAAGGGAATACACAATCCACATCCCCCAAGAGGATTTACATGAAGCCTTGCAGAATAAGAAGGTGAAGCGACCTTACTACAAAAATCTAGTTGGTGGTGCAACCCTTTTTCCAAACACGCAAGGAGCTTCAACAAGATAGACTCAAGATCTTGTTTCTAAGTGTACCTCAATCCTTTCCAAAAAGTAATCAACAAGTGTTTTGATATAAAAAAATGAGAGTAAGGCTCATAACACAATGTATGCCCCCACCTTAAAGTGATTGCTAACTCGATCAAGGAGGTAATTGCCTTTAAGGTAGAGTGAGGAAGAAATATAAAATAGGCATGAGAGCTTTCAAAAAGCACATGCCCAGATGGTATGTGTTCTCAAAAGGTACATTGTGACAAGGGGTTGCCCCTAGGATGAGCAAACTAAGGTGATGCTTACAGGCATGATACACAATGACTTGTGTAGTCATGGTATGACATCAAGCATTGCAACAAGGTGTCACATAGATATGAAGATGATGGAAGAAAGATCACATGAGAGTACACATAAATTGAATCATGAAAGGATGCTAAATCATCCAAGAAAAATAACAAAATTGTACATCACAACATATAGAAGAATGAAGATACATATAGAGGAATGACACAATGCATTCCTTCTCCTTGTACCTTTGTGCTAACAAGGGTGCTAAGGGAGAACTAACAATCAACAAAATATCACAATATGGGGATAACAATACGTACAATCATAACATAAATGAGAAGAAGGGACCACTCTTGCGAGTCAGCCTATAACAAATTATCCTCCCCTAACTTGATTATTATAAAATGGATGGAGGACAAGCTACTCTAGGGATTACATCAAGCATGGTGAGAAGTGCTAGAGCCAAACCTTTTTCAAAGTTGTTGAATTTTGTCACCCAAGACTCGGTATTCCTTAGTGGAATGGCCAGGTGCTCAATGATATGCACAATAATAAGGTGTTGAATGATTATTTTATAGAATATTTTTGTGTTTTGATGGAGGAAGAATGATTAGGCAGTCTTTGAGTAGACTCGGTAACATACACAATTGCAAGAGAAGTGAGGTCTTCCAAAAATGTGATATTCTTGGTAACTACAACAACTAAGTCTTGTAAATGTAGGATGTGTTGTATGTGCAAAAGAAGTGCCTAAATAATTTATCCACTTAAATGTAACAAAGATTGAGAGAACTTTGCTTTGATGAAGGTGCACTAAATGCAAGACTAGCTAGGGTTTACTATCAAAACCCTTGATTTTAAATACTTACTCCCTAAACCACAATTTTTTTATGCAAGAATTTTTTTTTTTTTGAAAAAAAATCATATTTATGACATTCTACATCAATGAAATATCAGATCTAAACAAATAATCAGTAGAAAAATCTAAAACAAGGGTTTTACTCCACAAACCCTAGGTGCAAGACTAGCTAGTTTTTCAAAAAATGTAAATTTTTTGACAAAACCCTAGCAAATAAGAGGTTTAAATGCAAGATGCATGATTATGAAAAGACTAATTGATTTTATTAAAATAATATCTTATGTACAAATCAAAAATTTAATTCATGCTATGATGATCTAAGTTTATGACATGTAAATAAGGCAACAAATATGCTTCTTTCAAGATCTACAATGAAATTTTTGTTTTTCCAATTTCACATGCAAGAAAGCAAAATCATAAATGTGAAGGGGTACATAAAATGAGATCACTTATACCAACCTAATAATGCATCAAGATCTGAAACAACACACTAATCTACAAGCCCTAGTTTGAAGAAACATCAGATTTCCTAGAAATCTAATGTTTTTGCAAACCCTAGTTTTTAAACTATGCACAATTTAGCTATGTAGGTATGCAAAATGAACATTAAACTCAAATCTAATCAGATCTAGGGAAGAAAATGACTTAGATATGAAGCAAGAAGGATGCCAAAGTGCAAGAAGAGTCGGGTTCACCAAAATGTTTGATAGAAAACAGAGACTTAGCCTAACAAGGTTAACTAGGTCAAACCCACTTCTATTAACATTGGAACACAAACCGAGCTTGGATTCTACCCAAGGAGAGCCAAACTATAGGGGTTTTGTCCCTTTGTTGTATAGAGTAGTGTCAACCAAATCCAATCAAATCTAACCAAGTAAACTAGGGCAAAATATCAAACCCTAGTTGACAAAGATTTACTCATAATAAACTGTCTAAAATAAATATCATAAATCTAACACCACAACGAGGATCAGAGGGCAGAGTAGAACCTAGATACAGATTTGGGAGCCCAAAGGACCAAGGCACTTGGGTTCCGTAGACCCTGATAAGGGTTTTGTAGAATGTGAAGTTCCCTATGTCTTCGCCCTTATGTGTTCTTGCTTCTTGTCACTTGTTTTCTGTAGATTCTTCTAGATGCTACTTGCACACACACAAGAAGGAGAATGGTTGGGTGTTATTTAGGAGCTTGCCTAAGTCAAGCTCTATGAATGGTGTTTCCACCTCCATAATAGCAATGATGAGATATCAAAGAGTGTGTGCCCTAGGAAGGCAAAGACAAATCTGAAGTAGAATGGAATGCTAGAACAAAGCATGAAGGAAAGGAGTCACCATGAGCATGGAAACCCTAGCATTCTTGATGCGATGTCACAACTTGACTCAAGAAGTTGGTGTAGCCCAAAGAAGTAGAATGATCTTCACAAGACCTGCAAGAAGTTAGTGCAACAACAATAATCCACCATAGAGAGCTTTAGAGAAGAATAGAGAGCATGAGAGAGAAGAAGAGAGAGTGCAAGAGTGCCTAGATTGCTTAGATATTCAAATGAATGACTTAACTTGCTTAAATATGTATTCTTGTTGATTTTCAGAGAATTAAACCAAATGAGGCCGACATGAGAAACCATTTGAGATGCTTAAAGCCGACATACCATCCATTTAGGTCCGGGCTAAAGGAAGGCCCAGGGAACTTGGGCACCCTGGTCCTTTAGCCCCACAACTTTGGGGATAAGACAGCTTAGGTTTATTTAGCCCCACCTTATAGTTATTTTCTGGGTTTTGTGCATCGGGATCAAGAATTACATGTTTTATATCCACCTGGGTGCTAAACTAGGTGTAAAATACTAGTGTACACATTTTACTCCATAACAATTTGAACATGGGACTCCTTTGTTACCACTTTACAATAGAAATTCTACCCTCTCAAATATCTTGAGGATGAGTATATAAAGTTTCAAAATTTGTGACAACATAAGGAGCAATCAGTTGAAGAATACACTAATGAGTTCCATGACCACTCTACATGCTTGCATGAAGACACTCTTAAGCAACACTAGGTGCTCAATTACATAAGTGGGTTATCACCTTATATTTGTACAAAAATGGAGTTCCTAACTTTAGAGACATTAGGGAAATCTTTTCACAAAGCATCCAAGATCAAAGCTAGGGAAATCTCAAGTAGAAGTTTTCTTCAAGTGCAAGAACAAGTCAATGTAAGAAACCACTTTCAAGCCACCCGCATAGAAGTATAATCCCCCACATAGAAGAAACAACAAAACTTTATTTATCATCAATGTAACTCAAAAACCATAATATTATATGTGCCAAGCAAAGTTACAAAGGCAAGAAGAAGCAACGTGATAAATAGTTCCTTCACCATTGCATAACTTTTGATAATGATGTTGAATGTCACTTGTAACAATCTCATTGCACAAACCATGTTAGATCTTATGCAACTCAAGGATATTGATCAAGAGGTAAATTATCTTAGCACAATTAACATGACAACCAATACTTCAAAGGAATGTGAGAGTTTCTTCCTTACAAAATTTTGGGTCAACATATAACAAGTGCATGCCATCATCAACAATGGTAACCAAAATAACATTAGCATGTTCCTAGGTCTTTCCACTAAAGTGCACCTACAACCATACTCTTTAGGATATTTATATCAAGGTAAGGATGTTCAAGTAAACCAATGTACTTTTAAGTATGCACTCAAACCCATGTAGGACATAGTCACTTGTGATGTCACATTGGAAGTCTACAACATTCTACTTGGGAGGCCATATGTGTATGATAGGGATGGTGTATACTAGGAAAAACCACAAAGATGGATAGTTTATATTAATGATTGATATTTCTATCTTCACGAGTCTTTATAAAAAACTAAAGTTACCTTAGTCTCTACCAAGTAATGTCATAAGATCAACTCACACACACAAAAGTTTGTGCATCTTGTGGTTGCACAAACATCATCACAATAGTGGTAGCTCAACAAGGTACTATAGTGGTACACAAATGTATTTGAATAGTGTAAACATCTTCTGACACAATATGTGGTGCAACACAAGATCAATTGATTCCTTGATTTGCTCTTCCTAATAGTCCTCTATATCACATATTTGTTTGGGATAATGATGAAGTTTGACATCACATCTAAGAGTTAATTGATCAAGGAAAGAAGAGGCCCATATCTTCTCCATGTGGTAGTTTGATAGTCCTTGTGCCAAATAAAGATGACACATGGTGCATCTATATCAACTATCATGCAATCAACAAGATCATGGTGAAGAACTAATATCCTCTTTTGTGCATCGTGTTTGTTGGTGTTCCCAACTGATTGTTTGAGTTTCCCTAAAAAGTAGCCATCTTTCATCCACATGATCCTCAGGTCAGTGGCCAATGAATAGGAGATTGACTCTCTGTCTCCTCTGCAAAACCTAGGGGGGTATACCCTTATTCAATACCCATATAATAAACCCTAACTTTAACCACGTATTGACACTTAAGCAGATATGTTCCCTTTTATGTAGACCAAAACTGTATGATGATTACAAAGTGGCTAGCTGTGGGCATTTGTTCATTTGTAGGTCAGAGAACATGGTATCTAAAATCCTACTCCTAAAATCCTAAAGTTTGAGATTGTGAATTGATTTTGTTTTTATATATTTGATTGCTAGATTAGGGTTTGGTTCATGAAATTAATCCAAGCCTTTGATCAGTGCCTATCTTAGGGTATGGAGTCAAACTTTAATCATGCAAATGATTTTCCATAAGCCAAGCAAACATACAGATTTCAGAGGGTCTATTTTGTTCCTGCCTTGCAGACAACTCCCAAGATTGAGTATTTCTATTAACTCTTCTTACAACCATCCCTATTATCAAACATACTTCCCCATATTTGATCTAAAGCAATTTAGTCTATTCCTTAAATAGAAGCAAGAAACCAAATATGCAGTGTAGCAAGTGTGCACTCAAGAACTCAGAAAACTCTTAGCTACTTTGTTCAAAAGCAAAATGCAGATAACAAAGGAGATAGTCAATAGAAACACATGCTTACAACATTATTCATATAATTCAACCTGAAATTGATAAATAGCTTATGAAAAATACATTGAACACATTAAACTAAAACTTACAACACCATAGATAGAGCAACTAGTCAAAATTTGTATTGCATTCACTCCTCAAAGTCCCAATCTATCAATAACATTACAAAGTGAGTCCACCAGTTCTTTTATAAACACAAGAACGTGGAACTCAACATTCATTACCCTATGTCGGTTACATGAGTCTTTCATTACAAGCTACCGCTCATAGGCATTGGGAAATTAATTACATATTGCATAGAGAAAAGACAAAAAATAATATTGGGGAGAAGTACAATTGACTAGGGAAGCCCGACCACATAAATGAAGAGAAAATGTTAGTTGCTTGTTCATCTCAAGCACATTTATATATACTTCTCCATCCAGGTTGGATATGACTTCTTTGATGGCCATTGAAAAGAAATCAACTTTGATATTTTCTCATTATGCCCTATGTACCTTGCATCCATCAAATTTTTTGACTCATAGAACAACTCAAAATTTATTTCAAGCACATGAAACTTGTCCAATGTCGAGCTCAAAATCTTCATGCTTGGATCCCCATTGGTACAACAAGTAGATATTAATTGTCCGGCAATGTTTTCAAAGTCAGCCTTCCACTTGTCAAGGCCTTTTACTTGTCCATCATCCTCCAATATGCCTGGCATTATTTTCTTATCTATTTTCTCAATAAACTGTATTTTCTCAACTGGAAGACCTTGTCTAGCTTTAATTGAAAAGCTATGACCTCCTCAAGTATCAGTAGCATGTCAAGTGTCAACTTTACCTCAGGTGGTGCCTTTGAATCAAAACTTGAGCATCTATGAATGTCCCTTACCTCTCCAGTTCTTGACAACCACACTCTAATCATAGTCTTGAGGTTTTCTTTATCCTGCTCATGCTTGCCTAGGGTCATCCTCATATTTGAATATGATTTCCATGTTTCATCCACCCTTGCTTAAACTTTGGTCATCCTATGATTTATCAAATTTGTGACCATGTCTATGACTGAATTCTTCTTTTCATCTTTCAACTTCCTCATCTCTTCCTTAAATTCTCTTATTTTTATTAAAAGTGGCTCTGTATCAACTGGAAATGCCTCTGCAGTTTGTATTACAGCTGGAACACTTGAAGTGCTAGGCCCCAATAATAGTTGCTCCTTATACCTGTTCAATTCTACCACAGCCTGCCCATACTTTAGCAGCAGGTCATCATAGTCCTTTTGTAGCTTGCTTGTTACTACCTCTGCAAATTGTGTTGTCTACACATTTAGGCTAGTAGCTTGGGGAGCAGGAATACTTGATACTCTCTTGAATATAGCATCCCCTGTTAATTCTCCCAATCCAATCCTGGGCTTATTATCATTTGGGGCCAATGCCTATATTGCTAAGGTTTCAAACCTAGGATTAAAAGCTGCACCAGAGAGTGCCTTCTCTACTTGTTCATCTGTTACTTCAGAATCCTCTCTGGTTATTGTGTCAAATGCAATGGCACCTGATAAGGTCCAATGTAGGAGAAGCAACACATTGCTTTTGGCAACCGAGGCCCTCCCTTCTTCTGGGGTCATCCCACTAATATCTTGATTTACCTCATTCAATACTTTCTGGGTGATGGCCTCATACTGGGATGGATCTGCCCCACTTTTGGCTTCCCCAATCTTCTTCCTCAATGATTTCTCCATATTCATCCTGTAACCTTGCATAATTGAATCAATATGGTCCAAACCATCTTTGTTTGAAACCGTGAAATCATTGAATTTGATGGAAGTGGGAAAGAATGAGCCTTTCTTGTGCCTCCTCAAGTGTTCTCTATCAGATTCATTCAGTTGTCTAATTATCTCCAAGAAAGCAATCCTCTTGGGCACATACTTAGGTAGAACATAAGGAGAAACCTCACATCCATAAATTCTAATGTAGGTGGTGTGGGTATGAAGAAACCAGTCAACCCAGTTGTGGTCTATCCCCAATTCAGGGGTTCTATCCAGGGGCCTCAAAAAATCCATCACATAGATCTGCATGTAACCTTTCCCCCTCTAGCTCCAAGAACCCAATTATTCTCCTCACAAAGTGCTCCTCAAAAATCACACAATCTGATTCAATACAATGCATGTCCAACATTTAGGTCCACATCTGAATAGGTAACTTGTTTCTCTTTGAATCAATCTCCTTAACATGTAGATCTCTATGCCACATGCCTGATACAGAAAACAAAATCATATGGCACATTAATGAGTACCATGTAAAATCCATATGATCATCCACAGTATATAATTTATTCTTGACACCAATCATCTGCTTATGCATTTTATCTACTATGTAGGAGGCATAATCATATGGCTATTTTGTGGATGGATCCTGAATGTTCACGACCATCATCATTAAAGAAATTGGCATTCTATTTGAAGCATCTCTCCATAGTACATGGCAGAGGCTGTGGTGATTTCTTACAAAGTAATGCATAAATAGGGAGTATTCAAAGGGCTCCTCCTCCCTGTCTGATATTTTTACCAATTTGCCATCTACCTCCTTTGGTCTGTGGTTGGCCAGGTTGAAGGTTCTATATCCATATATGACATCTTTATATCCTTCCTTCAAGGCATTCAGGTCTATTTTCTTTGTGGCTACAGGGTTCAAGTTGAATACACTTGAGATATATTCTTTTGTGAATTTTATGACCATTGTGCCATTCCCTACTAGGACTGATCTTGTTTGAGGGTCATATCTCTGCGCGATTGCCCTTACTAGGTCTGGACTGGGAAACACATTAGGGCAAAGTAACTTAGCTAGGTCTAACCACCAAGTGTTACAAACTGGGACCTTGAAGTCTATTCTATCATACCAATGTTTGAAAAGAACCCAACCCGGCACAGGCAATTTGGCATCTCTGCAATTGTAGCAAAGGTCCAAAATTTTGTCATTCAGCCTCGTGGCACCGTACACATTCAGAGGACATCTAGCAAACCCTGGGAGTTGGACCATGAGGTCCTCATCCAAACTTCATTTTGAAGTAGAGGGCTGACTCATTTGACTCATTTCTTCAGAATATTTCAATCAAACCTAGGATTTCCTTTTTCAACAATATTCTACCCTCTAGACAAGTAATCAACTTAGAATTCAATTGAGTGCAGTCAAACAGAGTAAACTTATTGGTTTTATGCTTGCAAAAGCCTGAAATTCCTTCTCTCGTTTGTCTGAAAGCTCGTTGTGTGCCGGGACTCTGTTCATGCTTGTGAAAATGATGTAGAAAGCCCTAATTTTTCCCTTTAAGAAGCTTCATAGCCTAGGTTCTGAGGCATTGATGGATGTAGCTTCAACCTTAACTCAAATTCGTGTTTACCATAAAAAGTTTAAACTTGGGCCATTGATCCAATTTTTCCCTTGTGAAATCCATGATTACCATTCACCCGCCGGATTTGAAAATCTAGGTCCTCCTCATTGAAAAGTCTTCAACCAATAAGAATGATCCATATCAGATGTACTTCTCCTACTAACACCTTCACTTTTGTTTGATGTGGACACGTGGCACCATTTCGCAGCGTCGCAGTAGAAAATGGCCCACCATCAATTTGCTTTGCGCAGGTGTACTAAAGCCTCTACACGTCCTTCTTTATGTATACCTTTATTCCTTTCTTAAGAGGAGGCCACATGTTGCCATATCGTGACTGCACAGTGAATCTTTACCTCTGCCAGGACTCCTCTGCGTAATTGTGCTACTGTCAAATCTAAACTTCTCTATAGATCACTTCTTACCTTGACACCTAGCAGTAAATGATTCCTTGATTTAGAATCTTTGATTAAGGGGATATAAGCCCAAATTTCTTGACAGATGTCCCTATTTCACGGACCTGTAGAAGGATGATGATGTCATCTTAAAGGCTCTGCGACGTTGTGAAATGCAACCACACGGTAATTTTTTACCCTTACGAAGACTTAGGATTTAAAACTTAATATTTTCACAGGCTAAAAAGGATAAAGCTAAGACTTAGGGCCGGTCACCTCACGATCATAAAGGCTTCAAGTTGTAACTTAAACGACTGGGAACCTACTACAAGCGGTCAACATGAAAATAGAAGATAAAGTGAATGGGACTTAGGAACCTAGGTTTAAAGGCTTATAGGAATAAAGACTTGCAATTTCTTAGACTTAAAACCCTAAACCCATATAGGTACCACCAATGTTGATGGGTGTTTTTACACACAACAACGTAGGTGAAATATAGGGTATCCCACCTCTCTTGAAAGGAATCTAATCCCAGAAAAACCAGAAAAAGACTACCCCAAGATTTATACTATCAAGTCTTGACTTGCAAGATAACTCAATTGGATATGTTTGGCTACTCTAGTCAAGGGGACTTACATGCAATGTAGGGTTTTATAAGATGTGACAGTAGTAGGTATGTAGGAAACCGTAAATGGTTCAGATTGTGAAGTCTAAAATTTTCATTAGTTGTTGATCAATGAAGTGTTGCTTTGATCTAAATCTACCAACCTTTAAAGAAAATGCAAAAGAGTGAAGGATAGAGAAAGAAATGGTAAATCCTAAGGATAGGTCACAGTGGATGATATTGTTGTAGATAGACAGATGCCCTAAAAACCAGTTTCTACTTAATCAGGTTTCACCACAACGTTGCAAAAATAGTGTAATCTTCAAAGGTAGACAAAGATTTTCAAGTTACATGAATTTATTAAACACCCAATTAATAGTGTAACTTAATCAATGTTATGCAACTGAACTTAATTCATTTAAAATGGGTTCAGACTAATAGTTAATTACAATCAACAAGAAACAAATGGTATGAACCAGAGCATTCATCAAATATCTAAGCATACATCCAAGCTGTAATTGCACTTTATCTAAATCCAAGTAGAAATGAACCATGAAATCCAAAATTCAATAACATAATAACACAATTTGCAACAACACCTGTAAACATGCTTTGTATTGATTCAAATTTTTGACAGAGTCTCAACAATCCATTGATCCAACCTTACAAAGAGAGAAAATGACTACTCTTATATAGAGGAATAGGCATACCGAGTTTTACAATGAATGGTGAGGATTAATCCAACATCAAGGGCTCAAATTCAACAACATTTAATTTTGGCAATTGGGTATTTACAATCCTAGAATTGATTTTGTCCTCTTGGAAAAAGATGAAAATACAACTTTTGAACTCAATATAATAGGACAAAATAACAATTTTTTGAGTTGTTCAACAAGACAAATCTCTTTTATCATGAATTGATTGGTCAAAAGGAATATATGGCATGTTTTTCAGTGGTGGTGACCTATCTGGATTTGGTATTTGTCTTATGCCCTGTTGATTCAACTTACTACTGTTTGTTGTCATCCACTATCACTTTATTCTTCTTTGCTTCCTTTTTCCTTTATGTCATCAGTGCCTCCAATGCTAGATTGATCTCTTAAGGAGCAGGATCCTTCACAAAATCTACCCTAAATTTGAGGGTATTGAATAATCTAGACAAATCATGATATATTGTGAATTTTTCCCTTCTACCCTTCTTAAACTCTTTAAATAGTGCCTATAGGTTGCTTGCCTTATTCATATCTGCAATGCTATAGGATGAGGTATCTCCCTGCAGTAGCAAACCTAGTTGCTTCTTGCATTCCTGAGTATCGATAAGGGGCAATATCATCAAGATATAAACCTATTGAGGTCCACAGTAGATCATTGAAGCTATAAATATCTTCCAAAAGTTGAGCCTTGGTAGGCTCACCCTTAGTCTTTGCTTTATCAAAAATCTCTCTTCTTAACTTGAGCATTTCTATCCAATGGTCGTGTATGTGTAGCTTATCCTTTGCCAAAATGTTCTCTTACACGAGAAAATCCTTTGATAACTTACTCATTACCAAAACTCGGGGTTGTATATGTGAGTGATAGTCATCATATCCCTCATTATCTTCAATTAGTTCTTCCCATTCATCTTTTAAGGCACAGAAGTCCCTATGCATTTCAACAAGTTCTTCAATGATTTCGCATCCCCCTATGTAGATTTATGTTATCCATTCCCGTGTTACTAAGGCAAGCTTTTAGATGTTATCAAAATCTTCTAATTCTTCCTTTGAAAGAATAGAAGGAGCAATGGCAGTACCATCCTCAATGTGCATTGGCTTGATCAAATATTTGATACAAGCACAAAGCTCTTTATTTTATTGCTTGAGCTACTTCTCGGTGAGCTCATTTATGTTCACCCTGTTCATGATATTTGAAAAATAATACTTGAATTCTTCAATTTCCTACACCCTGGAAGTAGGACCAAGGTTTATTGTGGAGATGTTATACTCCTCTGGCCTAACATCCTCTTTATCTGCCTGTGCTAGAGGCACTACAACCTCAACAATCCTATACCCTGAAGCATCTTTATAGATTCTTGATTGTACCTTTGCTTGGTTCTACTTCTTTGGATTCTTGAGCTGGGCAAGGAAATTATTCAAATCCAAGTCAACAACTTCAATTTAAGGTTGTTTTCCTTGAATCCTCTACTGTAGCCAATATAGGGCTGCCAAAGAATGAGTAGGGGACTTAATTTAGTCTCCCTCTTTATTCAAAGAACCATCACCATCTCTAATTATCCCTTTATCTGTGCTATCTTACCCAAGACTGTTGGTATCAATTTTTAGAGGAGAACCTATTTGCTTCAATTGTTCTCCCACATCCTATTCAACTCTATCAAATGTAGTCTGGTCTATCTCATCCTTTGTGGGATTGTCATCAATGTTCACTACTTCTACTATGCTTAAGTCCACTGGAGGGCTATTAGGAGCATCTTGTATGTGCACCTCCTTAGTAACTATGTTCATTTCGGCACAGATCTTTTTAATTCCCTCCAATAGGGGCACCCAGGGACATGGGGGCTTAGGAGCATCCTCAGTAGTTTGGAATGGCTGGGTTAAGCTGTTGTTTATTGAAAGAAAAGAATCTACTACTACATTTGGTAGTCGTACATTGGAAAGGTTTGCAAATGCTGCAAAACCTAAGGAAGGTGGAATAGAAGAATGGGGAAGAATGAGAGGAATGACAATGGGTTTGGAAAGGTTAAGAGGTGGTAAGGAGAAGGATGGAGGTGTAAGGATGGTGGAGATGGGTGGAAAAGAAGAAATTATGAAAGGTGAAAGAGATGGGATAGAAGAAATGAAAAGTGGAATGGGAAGGGAGAGTGGAGGTGATGAGGAAATGAGAACATCCATGAAAGCTAATAGAGGAGAAGATGGAGGGGAAGAAGAAGGTGCAACTGGGATGGTAGCATGAGAAGGTGGCACAGAAGATGCTATGGAAGCAACAGGGGAAGGTAGTGAAATGGAAATGAGAGGAGAAGGAGGCACCGAGGTAGTTTGTATGTTAGATGTAGCAGGAGGGGCAACAACAACAGGTGAAGGAATTGCAGTGAATACATCTATAGATGGAGGGTCCTATGCAATCTTAAGGCTTGGTGCATTCTTTGAAACTTTGGCCTTCTTTACTTTTGATCCCTCTGCCTCTCCAGTCTGTGCAGGTTTTCTTTTGGAAGTCCTTGTCTAAATTGGGGATACACTACCCCTCATGACCTTCTTAGATTCCTTGACTGCTTTACCCTTTCCTTTTCTGTCTGCTAAGGGCACCTCATGAGCAGTCTCTTTGCTATCAACTTTGTCCCCTTAAGCTGCTTCTCCTAGAGATGCAAGCTCTATCTCTTCAACTTCTATAAGCTCATCCCTCTTGTCACCACTATCTCTTTCTTGTTGAGGGTTTGTATACGTCAGGGCCACACCAGCAACAGTGAGTTGAGCTGCTTGTGCTTGTACCCAGGCTCTACTATACCTGGTTGGGTTTCTCAAGGGGGTTGTCTTCTACCTCTACCCAATTTGGAGGTGGGATTGGCTGACCAAACATCCATCTCCATTCAGCCTCTTGAATCATCACTCCATCATCAACCAATTGATCTGGTGCTGGAGCAATATGTAATCTCCTAATGAAGTCCAAAGATAATCTTGATAATCTTCTTCTTTTTACCCCATGTTCGTCAGTGCAATTAGCCCATAAATCTTCTAAATGCTCCAAATGAAAAAGCTTCTTGCTCACATGCTATTCTAATGTAGTTGTTGTAGCTCATCATCAGAGTACTCTGCTGCACCAATTGTGATACACGTAAATAGTCCCCTACCCAGAACAATAGGGAACTTGATAGCAACCCTATGTAAGTGCTTGAGTAGGTTATGGCACATACATAATTGCCTTGTTAATTCCAATAGGACTACCTTGTTAGTTGGATACTTAGGTAGCCTATAAGGTGCCCCTTTAAACCCTTGCACTCAAAGGTATGTAAACTTGGGGAATTGAATATACCAGTACCCATAATTCTGTACTACATTTTCCACCTCCAAGGATATTCTCCTTGGCATGTCACCCTACAACATTTTGGTGATGTGCATGGTGAATGCATCATTCACCCTCTTATAGTGCACCAATGACTAAACCAACTACAAATGTGGGTAATAGTCATACACCTTCATCTCTCCATCTACATTTCCAACTGTACCTAGTTGGGTCAGCCCAGGATAAGCAAAGTTCTTGGCTAACTTGTATACAACATAAGAACACCAGTGGAAGATTTTAGTTTCATTGAGGGCTAAGAATTCTGCATGAATGTTATCACTAATGATTTGGGCCCAATAGATCTTCCTATCTCCATTTAGGACCTCCTATATATAGCCAAACATCCATGGCTCAAAAGTTGATGCAACAGATAATTCCACGATCCTACCTCATCTTTGAAATTACTCCTATACAATACATGAGGTACTTTGGACATTGGTGTCCTCTTCTTCTTCATCCACGTATCATTAATGATTCTTCTGCATCCCTCCGGGCCTTGGTCATACAACCCTTGATTTTGCTCCCTTGTGAGTGCAGTCATGGTAGGATAAGGAGGAATATCAAAAGCCTCTAAAATGGCTTCCACAGTGAAACTTGCAACATCTCTCCCATCTTGTGCCACTACTGACCTAGTGGGTGCATGATATCTCTCTGCAGAGGCAACTATCAACTCTGGACACTAGACTGCTGTGGGGAATGTTGTATCTTGGGCAATACCATTATCTCCGATTCTCTTTGCCCAATTTGTTGGATTGTCTCCAAAGACTCTCAGTTTGAAATCCTCTAGGTCAACATGATCTATTTCGGTATCTCCTATGTTACTCCAACTTGAAGTGATCTTAGAGGTGGGAGGAATGCCCTTGAACTCATTATTCATTGTGGTAGCCCATGTAGACATTTATTCTGCATTACATTACCCTAATGAATACCCTAGTTGAATACCATTTAATAGGTTTAGCTCTATCAATCTGGTTAGAAATCTACTTAAACTTTAAAACATGTCAATATGCATAAATTTCCAACACGTAGTATCCATTTAAGCACCAAATCTAATCAATTGCAGCAAAAAGTGGGCATTTGCCCTCCTACTAGACATAAGCATATAACAACATGGAATTCAATCTTCTACATCAATGATAAGAAATAAGGCATTTTAAACCAACCAAATGATGTAAGGTCCTTAGTTTGAGGTGGACAATTAGACTTTCTCAGAATGCATTAGCTATTTACCCTAAAAGCAAGCCCAAGGTCAAGTACATGATAAAGTGGGCTTTCTAGCTCTTGCAGGATAGGCAAGGTTTTGGGCTCTTGTAGGATATATCCTACACCTAATAGTTTCAACACAACAAGGCTTTCCTTACCAAAGCGGGTAAATGACAGGTCACCAGACATGTGGGGATTTGGACCCCTACCAGACATGTCTTGTGAATTACAGTTTTAGCGCAAAGGGATATTCCAAGCGAGTGCTAGGTAGGGTATGAGACAAAGCGAAAGGAAGGTCCTACACCGGAAAAGACAGGAGAAACTACCTTTACCAGACATATCTGACACCCAATATAATCTCCGCAAAAGGCACTCTGACAATCTAAGGTGGTGAGGCGAGCCAAAAGGTGCCTACAGGATGAAGTGGGGACCAAGGCCCTTACAGGATATGTCGACCACCTTTGGAAACTTCTAAAAAAGGTGCAAGCAATAAAAATGGGTAGAACGACGTCTATTAGAGCAAGTTGGGAAAAGGTCCCCTGATGCATATATTATGTACTCACAAAAACTCCCACAAACAACTAAAGTTCACAAGTCTTAATCGGTTTAGGCCAACTAAACAAGGCTATGGGTTAAAGTGGCAAAAATGAATCTCAGTGGACATTATCCATCAGGGTTGAAAAGTCCTATAGGTTTGATTTTCCCACCCTAGGGCATATTTCCTACATGGATTTTAGAAAGTTAAAACAAAATGAGGACTTACAATCCTAAAAAAATCCATCCTATACACTGCATCCCCCCTGCAAAATAATCTTTTAAAACAATCCCAATAATACATTCTAAAAATCACACAGATTTAACCCATGGTACTTAAACATATGAATTTTCTAAAAAAAGAGACCACATAATAATCAAAGATTAAAAAAACCTATAGAAATGATTGAAAATGAAAGAGCAAGGGTTTCGTTATCTGCACCATACATTTTGTAACCCATGTGAACCTATCTAACATCCTTACAGATCTAATACGAAGCATAGAAATGCAAATATCATTCAAAATACCATGAAGGGTAAGGGAAAAGAGGCAACCGACCTAGTTTTGTTGAAAAATGTGAGCAAAAACACCAAAAGCCAATAATAATTCACACTACCAACACAATGAAAATCTTCAAACGCACGAGTCAATTTAAAATCACCAGAGCTCTGAGCAGGAGATGAAATTTCAAATGCAAATGACAAATTAGGGATGGATTTTGAGTTTTATACCTCTGGAAAACTTACCATAAATGTGAGGGTACCTTCGATAGAGTGGCAAGTACTTAGGATGCAGAAAGTGGGGAAAAGGGACGAGACAGGATATGCAAAAAAAGGAAGGTATATCGAATGATATCCATCAACCATCCAAAGTCCCACAATATCCCATAAGGGTCAAAAGACCCGCTTTCTCTTTGAAGGCAGTAGCTAAGCCAAAAGCAAAGCTCTTAGGGGTCGTCGGACATATCTTGCAGTGCCTATTTTTAGTACAATGTCCAGTCGGCACCAAAATTAGCGCAAAAGATGAAAAAACAAGCTTCCCTCCATACAATCATGCATAAAACAACCCAAAGCCTTCCAAAAATCCATCTTGAATATAAAGGTAAACTCCAAAAAGACCAATTCATCACAAATGCCAACCTTTTGAAATAAATCCTCTATTCACGACATGACCCTTTCACCTTCTCAACATTACAAGGAAAGAAAATTGAGACCCTAAGCCAAAGCAAAAGAGGGGGTCTTCATTTGATAAAATGGGGCATGTGTGCAACGTACAACAAATGGCGAATCTACTGGAGAAATACTCCAGAGCATTTCTAAGATAAACGATAGCTATAAACCTAGAAACTCTAAGTTTCCCACTTATCAAACCAAATGAACATGACAACAAACTCAGGGAATCATAAATCAAAGGCCAGTGCAACCATCCATATTCCAAAGATCCAAGTGTGTGCACATGTGTTCATTCCCATCCTTTGGAAACCAAGACCATCCAAGTTCTTTTGCATTAATCTACATGAATGATACACACTTTATGAACTACCTAGACATTGCCTCGTTGCCAGTCAAACATCTATAGCCCCAATGAGGTTTTCTCTATGATTCCAATCAAGCATTGCTTTATTGCCAGCTAGGTGCCCATAGCCCTGATAGAGATACTTGAATCCTCTAGATAATTTAGTGATATTATGGGAGTACTGAAAAGTACCACCTTTTGATATATTGCTTGCTTAATGATTCATTTACTTTAGCTTTTTGATAAGAGTACTAAGAAGTACTGCTTACCCTTATAGCACATGATTTTTCCATATGGGCTACATGCATTGGTTTAACTTTGTTGGGCTGGGGATCATAGTGGCAGCAAAGGAGAGACCTTAAGATTTTTCACTTAATGTAAGGTCACAAGGAATTTCTTAGAAACTTTAGGATCATTAAGATGTGAAGAGGTATAATATCTCAAAACACTTCAAGCCAAACTAGGTCAATGACTCATCTTCCAAAAGCAAGCACTATGTTATCTAGTATTAACAATGGAACCTGTTGGTACCTAAAATAATAGCAACACAAAACCCTAAAACTTTACTAAATCACCTAGGCCAGGGATTGTCGTTAGGGTGATAGGAAGATGTTTATCAACAAGTTTTGGGCGATTTTGGCCAACTATAGGAGCAGGTAAACTCCTCTACTCTTTGAGCTTAACTTAAACTCTGGAGGGATATTCCAAGGGGTATTATACCTGAGTAGGTATTAAAATCAAACTAGATGAACAACTAAAAATATTAACAACCAAACCCAGATTGCTTTCTCAATCCCAAATTTGTCACTGAACTAAGGAAAACTGGTTGTTGTATGACCCCTATATAGTTGATAAATGCAATCCTACATAATGAAGATGCATAAAGATTACTTTTGCTTCTAAAGGTAAGATGTATAGTTTTTGTTTTGAAGATGGGTGATCAAAGGTGACTCGGACTGGTGCCTATCCATTGGGCTGTAGAGTCTAATGTGAAATAGAGGAAAACAATCACATAGAAGTGTATAACTGCCTACTTGATGAATCAAATGGAAAGAAATCAATACCAGATTACTGAAAATACTTAACAATCCCACACTATACCATATTATTCCCTATGCAATACTGAAATGACCATTCACAAAGCTTGGAAATGGATTAAGAACTGTCAAATGTTAGAAATGAAAGCACTACTCAACAGAAATCTGATTCAAATATAAATTTTTGCAATCTTTAACTGTGTAACATGCAAATGAAAATATGCAACACAGAAACATCAAAACAAAAAACTAAACACACAACACAATGTTTACATGGAGAAAACCCTTGCGGGTAAAAAACTCCACCAGGAAAGAGGCACAAGTTTGTATTAATCTGAAAAGATTGTACAATACAACAACTCAACAACTCTCTCCACCAGTCTTCAACCTGACAACATTCTGACAGCACCTGAGTACCTAAAATCTGTATTGCAGCAACAAATACAATGGCAAATATTTATAGAAGTGTTTTCCTGCCATTCTAGGCTTCTAATTTCTCTCTCCAAGATTCCCCCACATGCAAACATTAAATGTTGTCATACATGCAACCTTCAAGTGGCAAAAAGTTACCCATCCAAATTTGGGTGCCCATGTCCAAGAATAACATGTAACATCATATTGTGACATGTCATAACCGTCATAGATACCACAAACAATAAATCTTCCCAAGATGGGCCCCTGGGGCTAAAGATAACAACTTACAACTAATAATGAGTGTCATATGTGTCATAGAAGCATGTAATCTTATGACAACTTGCAATTGCCATAAATCTAATTACACCACATTATGACAAGTTGTCATAGATGCCAAAAAATAGTAGATTCCTCAAGGGTGGTGCCTACCCTCATTTACCTCTGAGTTTTACATTTGCCAACATTAAATGTCACTCTGTAACTACTGCTGGTAACTCTAGAATTACCATTGCCAGTGAAACTACCTCATTCCCTTATGGGTAATTACAAATTACAAATAATAAATGGAATAAATACAATATTAGAATTTACAAGGTTAATGGCACCTTATTCCAACATTAAATTCATCAAATCAAAGCTTACAATCATACCACTAAATGTGGCAACAACAAATTGTAACTACAATTATAGTTTACTATGAAAAACACCTACAACATTGGAGAAAAATAATAATCTAATACAAAGATTTGTGAATTATATTACATACACTTCATGATTAATTCATGTATAAACAAAGCCTACAAAATATCCTTTCTTAATCTACCTCCTAGAGCTCACAACCCTACTGAGAAATTGCCAGAATGACCAACCCTTTCTACATTTCAAACTTCCACATATATAGCATTTCAACCCCCTACATTCTCCCAGGTGCCGCACCCTGTCAAGGATTTCACCCACGCTACCATAAATTCCAATCCTGACTTGTTAGAAGATTTGCACATTGGAAGAGAAAACCTGGTTGCAAGTATGTGCCTAATCAGTGTTGTCATTAATGTCAACATATCTGTGTTGTCATTGATGTCAACATATCTGTGTTGTCATTAGTGTCAACTGTGCTCTTACTTTGTTGAGGATATTGAGAAAATTAGCCCCTCCAGTGATAACAATGTGTTGCAATAGAAACAATGCACTACAGGCTGAAGAACAGTCTAGAAGAATGCTCCGCATTTCTTGTAGAATAAATATCTTTGCCTATGGATAGGGAGTTATTTAGAAGCTTGTCTAAAGATGTTATATGCTGAGTTTGACCCTTCGATATGAAGAATTGAGAGAGTTATGTTCACCAGAGTGAAAGCAGGTGTTTCTGTGTGTTTGATGGTGATAGGGAGAAAGTGTTTTGCTCCGCATTCCTCCACATTGAAGTATTTTGGTCTGTGGTTCTGGAAGTAAGTCTGTGATGATGTTAAATTTCTTCAAGTGTAATAGTTCATGATTTGGTGGTTCGCAAGCTATCTTTTACTCATGACAGTGGCTGGTAGTGTTGTTCTTGTGCTCTGGTTTGAAGGATCTTGTTGATAGAGTTGTTAGAGATCGTGTGGTTGTTCCTGGCGATTACAATGTGCTTGTGGATGTCTCTTGATCATACTCCTACATTCAGATTTGTCTACAAGGTGTAATTCAGATTGTGCATGAAGTGTGTTCTTGTGAATACTTGTAGTTCACATAAAAAAATTTAACATTTTATGTGAAGAGCATGGGATAAAGAGACAACTGTCTGCACCTAGGACTCCTCAGCAGAATGGAGTTGTGGAAAGGAAGAACATGATAGTTTAGGAGGCTGCTAGGATAATGATGAAGGAAGAAGGTCTGCCAAAAGTCTTTTGGAAAGAAGCTATTCACACTACTGTCTACATTCAAAACAAAGTTCAAGTGAAAGGTAATGGTACTAAAACTCCCTATGAATTGTGGTATGGAAGAATTCCCACAATAAAATATTTCAAAGTCTTTGGAAGCAAATGTTATATCGGGAGAGATGAAGATCTAGGAAAGTTTGATGCAAGATGTGATGAAGGAATCTTTCTTGGATACTCTACCAAGAGTAAGGCTTACTGGTGCTACAACAAAAGGCTCAAAAAGATTGTTGAAAGTGCAAATATGAAGGTAGATGAAGGCAAAGAAAGAATATCAGACCTAAGTTGTTATGAATCAGATGAACCTATGACTATAGAAATTGAAGAGAAAGATGAGCAAGCAGACAGTCAGGATGAAGAAGAGGCTCCGAAAGTGTTGTCAAAACTCCCAGGTATGTAAGGATCAATCATTCTGAAGATCAGATTATAGGTGACAAGAACAAAGGTGTGCTAACAAGAAGAAGAGCTGCAGAGGAACAAGTCAATTACTGTTTGCTTTCAAAGATTGAACCAAAAACTGTGAATAAAGTATGCAATGCTGAAATTTTGGTAAAGGGAATGGAGGAAGAACTACTGTAGATAGAGAATAATGAAACTTGGGAATTAGTTCCTAGACCTACTGATAAAAATGTTATTGGAACTAAATGGGTATGCAAAGGATATTCTCAAATTGAAGGGATAGATTTTGAAGAAACCTTTGCCCCAGTAGCTCGGATTGAAGCAATCAGAATGTTTCTAGCATTTGCAGCTCACAAAGATTTTAAGTTATATTAGATGGATGTGAAATCTTCCTTCCTGAATGGTGAATTAGAAGAGGAAGTATACATTGAGAAACCAGAGGGATTCCAATTGTCAAATCAAGGTGATATGGTATGCAGGTTGTAGAAAGCATTGTATGGGCTCAAACAAGCTCCTAGAGCCTGGAATGAAAGGTTAGACATGTATTTATTGCAATTGGGATTGAGTAAAGGCACTGCAAATAGCAATCTGTACTTCAAAATCAATGATGATTAGATTTTGATAGTTGAGGTATTTGTTGATGACATTATCTTTGGAGGAAATCAAGGTATGTGCATAAGGTTTGCCGGTGAGATGAAAAGTGAATTTGAAATGTCCATGTTTGGTGAAATGAATTTCTTTTTAGGTCTACAAATTAATCAATCAGATAAAGGAATCTTCATATCTCAGTCTAAGTATGTGAAAGAGTTGTTGAAGAAGTTTGGGATGGAAGACTCTAAACTAGTATGTACTCCCATGATGACTGGTTACATGTTGAGCAACGCTGATGAATCACCTAAGGCTGATCAGAAAATATACAAATCCATGATTGGAGGATTGCTTTATCAAACTCAAACCAGACCTAATATTATGCATGTAGTTTGTCTTGTTGCAAGGTTTCAAGATGATCCAAGAGAATCACATGTGATGGTAGTTAAGAGAATCCTGAGGTATTTGAAAGGTTCTCGAGATTATGGCTTATGGTATCCAAAGGACAATGATTTCACTCTCAGTGCTTATACAAATCCAGATTGGGTCAGAGATGTTGATGACAGAAAGAGTACAAGTGAAGGTGCCTTCTTCTTGGGTAATAGATTTGAAAGGAAGCTAGGTGTGCATAAAACCCTTCCTATGCTAATCTAAAGAGGAGAGATGAGTGCAAATTCTTTTTAACCTTTACAATTATAGTGTTATTAACCCAACAATGGAGATATTGCAGCAATACACATACACATAGAAAGTAGACAGAAGAGAGAGAGACACGATATACATGGGGAAAACCCTTACAGGTGAAAAACCCCACACTCCAAAACACAGGTCAAATGTATTATAGTAAACAATCAAGGTTAAAATATTGTTCAGAGCCAATGCTCTTGCAAGAGTCTTCGACACTCGTATCTAGAGATATTCTGGCATCATAACAGTACCTGTCAATCACATAATACATCTCCTCTCGAAGCACCTGTTTAAATAGAAGTTACAAGGCAAAATTGGACCTTTCTTGGAATGGGCATCCAACTTGGCCTCATGGCCCAAACCCCACACCTAGGGACACTTGTCCAACACTACAACATGGTCATGACACTTATCACATCACCCCATCCTAATATGGGCACCTAATCCCAAGATAGGCAATGACAGATGCTCATACGCATCTTACGACTGTCATAGAATCTGTCATAACTGACAGCTCTTACAACTGTAAGAGAATCTGTCATAACTACCTAAAAATGGCATATTCTACTTACAACACATAATCACCCTCCTTGGGGTTTCCAAAGATGCCTTCTTCCAAGATGCTCTTTGACACATGTCTTCACCTGTCAATGTCACCTGCCTAATCTGAATCCACAAATCCACAAATACATATAGAAGGTGGAGGTCCTATAGGATGACCATGATAACATATGGAATACTCAAAAGTACCCCTCAAATATCTGAACACTCACTTTACTGCATCCCAATGTACCCATCCAGGATTAGCCATAAATTGACTAAGGACTCCCACTGCTTGGGCAATGTCTGGTCTTGTGCAGACCATAGCATACATCAAACTGCCAACAACACTAGCATAAGGTACTTTGCCTCCACCTCAGAAGGAGATTTTGGATAATCATTAACAGATAACATTGTCCCCAAAGAAACAAGAACACACAATGGTCTACAATCTGCCATGCTAAACCTATCCAACACGGTCTTCACATACTTACTCTGGCTTAACCAAAGTTTTTTGTTAGCTTTGTCTCTTCTGATTTCTATTCCCAGAATGTACTTGGCTGCCCCTAAGTTTTTCATTTCAAACTGTGCTGACAACTGAGACTTTGAAAATCAGAAATCAGATTCTTGCCATTCCCAATTAACAACATATCGTCAACATACAATGCAATAATGAGAATGCGATCATTGTCAAACTTGTAATATACACAATGATCTGATTTCAATCTCAGAAATCCAATTAACAACACAAAGGAATCAAATTTCATATACCACATCCTAGGAGGCTGCTTCAAACCATACAAAGACTTTTTCAGCTTGCAAACCAAATTTTCTTTACCTTTCTCTATGTAATGCTCTCGCTGTGACATGTAAATCTCTTCCTCCAAATGACCATGAAGAAATGTTGTCTTCACATCCATCTGCTTCACCTCTAAGTCATACTCTGCTGCAAGAGATAACAAGAACCGAATAGATGTCATCTTTGCAATGGGAGAGAAAATTTTACCATAATCAATTCCCTCCATTTGTGAGTACCCCTTCACAACCAGTCTGGCCTTGTACTTTTCAACACTACCATCTGCTCCGAATTTCTTCTTGAACACCCATTTACAACCAATGGGTTTTCGTCCTTTAGGCAAAGGCACCAAGTCCCAAGTCTTACTCTTGTCCAAAGAATCCATCTCATCTTCCATGGATTCCTTCCAGGAACTTGCATCTTTCATGCCCATAGCCTCTGTCATAGTTTTAGGCTCATCAATGTTAGTAAGCAAAGCAAAAGCACAACTAGAATCAAGCAATGAATAACCAAACAAATCTGGTTGCTTCCTTATTCATGTAGACCTCCTCAATGACTAAGGTTGAGGTTCTACTTCTTGTTTTGAGCTTTCAGAGCTGCTAGAGCTCTCCTCATCATCAAGTTTCATAGGGTCTGTCAGATCAGTCTTCTAAGGGGTAGAAGGAAACTGAACCACATCTTCTTTCTTTTCTATCTCTTCTGGCTATAGAACAACAGAAGAAGGTGTTAGCTCTTTGAAAATAACACTTCTTCTATACAACACTTTTTCAGCCACATGATCTCAAAGCTTGTATCCTTTCACACCGACACCATAGCCAATGGAAATACACTTAACAACCTTGTTCTCCAATTTTGACCTTTTCTCCTTAGGCACATGTACATATGCCTTACAACCAAAAACATGAAGATGTCTCACTGAAGGCTTCTTACCAGACCACACCTCCATAGGAGTCTTACCAACAAGAGCTGATGTAGGAGACCTATTTACCAGGTAGCAAGCAGTGGCTACAACTTTAGCCCAAAATTTTTGTTTGAGGCTTGCTCCACTAAGCATACTCTTAGCCTTCTCCATCAGTGTCCTGTTCATCCTCTCTGCAACTCCATTTTTCCATGGGGTGTATGGGGTTGTCTTATGTCTTTCAATTCCATGTTCTTTACAGAACTTATCAAACTCTGCCAAACAAAACTCACCACCATTGTCAGTCCTTAAACACTTAATCTTTTTACTAGTCTAATTCTCAACAAAAGCTTTAAACTCTTTGAATCGACTAAAGACTTCAGATTTGCTTATGAGAAAATAAATCCATGTCCTTCTACTATAATCATCTACGAAAGATACAAAATATACAGATTTAGAGATCAAAGGAACACTAACTGGACCAAATACATCAGAATGAATAAGATCCAACACACCAGAAGACTTGTGAGAACTAGAGTAAAACTGAACATGGTTTTGCTTTCCATATATACAATGTTCACAAAAGTAAAACTCGAGATTACAATCATTTAACCCCTCAATGAGGTTTTTATTTTTCAGGGTTTGAAGACCCTTCTCACCAATGTGGCCAAATCTCTTATGCCATAACATTGTCTTTTCCACATGAAGCTTGACTTCTAAAGCATGAGCACCCTTGGGTACCCAAAATGCAGTACCATCAAAGTTTGATACAATAGATTTCTTCACTGCTAGTTCAAATGGTGGGGATGAAGTGACTGCAGCTCTTTTCTTCGAGTCAGAAGAACTATTGCACTGTGAAGTGCATGCCTCCAGCTGAAACAGAGTAGCTCTCTGAGTACCCTTCACAAGCACCATAGATCCTCTAGTCATCTTGCATCCATCCTTTGAAAAGACAACCTACACACCTGCATCATTCAACTTACTTACAGAAAGCAGGTTCCATGCCAAGCCTAGGATGTGCATGACCCTAGTGATCCCCTTCACTCGTCCATTAGGGAACTGGATTGAGATTCTTCCACGACCAACAATCTTTAGATGAGAATCATCACCCAGCTACACTCTTCCACCATCAAACTCTTCATACTTCATAAACTAGTCTCGATACGAGGTCATGTGGAATGATGCACTAGAATCAATCAACCACACATCATCAGATGCATGGGTGGCCAGGGCTGCAATGAAGGCATCACCATCACTTTGTGACTTGTTAGAATCTGAATCCGCAACATTCTTTTTCTTTTTCTCCTCTTTGCATTCCTTTCAGAAATGCCCAGATTTACTACAGTTCCAATAGAGAGCCTTGGATTTTCTAGGAGATTTGGATCTCCCACAGGATTTGGATCTACCCTTCTCAGCTTTCTTGTCCTTCTTTTTCACTTTCTCCTTGGGTCTTCCATGAACCACAAGAGCTTCTTTGGCTGACTCAGTTGCCTTTCTTCACATTTGTCTAGATAACAACAAAGACACTACCTCATCCATCTTGAAGGTGGTTGTAGTGCTTCCAAGGGCCATTACAAGATGATCCCACGAATCCGGCAAAGAACAAAGCAAGGTAATACATCGATCCTCCTCCATTTTCACACCCACAGATGTCAACTGTGAAACTATCATGTTGAAAGCATTCATATGATCTGTAATAGATCCTTCATCTTCCATCTTCAGAGCAAACAACTTCTTTTTCAAGAAAAGCTTGTTCACCAAGGACTTGGCTTGATAAACATCTCCCAACTTCTTCCAAAGTTCTTTCACGGTCTTCTCCTCATGGACATTCAATAGGACAAAGTTAGCCAAACAGAGTCTTATGAGACCCTTAGCCTTCCGATCTTTGAGATCCTAATCAACTTGTGGAGTTGCCGTAGGTTTTGTGCCATCAACAATTTCCCATACGTGTCGATCAACAAGCATGTCTTCCTTCTTGAGTTTCCACAACTCAAAATTTGTGCTGTTAAACTTCTCCACCTCTACTTTTTCGGATGTGCCTGCAATCTCCTTCCTGCAACAAGATTTTAGAATACTCTACACAAACTTCGACTCAACCAAAGATTAGCTCAAAAAACCCCTACCCAGTAGCTAGAACAAAAACTGGCTAGGCTCTGATACCAACTAAAAGGAAGCTAGGTGTGCGGAAAATGCTTCCTACACTAATCTAAAGAGGAGAGATGAGTGCAAATTATTTTTAACCTTTACAATTACAGTGTTATTAACCCAACAACGGAGATATTGCAGCAATACACATACACACAGAAAGTAGACAAAAGAGAGAGAGACAAGATATACGTGGGGAAAACCCTTACGGGTGAAAAACCCCACTCCAAAACACAACTCAAATGTATTACAGTAAATAATCAAGGTTACAATATAATTTTAGAGCCAATGCTCTTGTAGGAGTCTTTGACACTTGTATCTGGAGATATTTCAGTGGCATAACAATACCTGTTAATCACATAATACATCTCCTCTCCAAGCACCTATTTAAATAGAAGTTACAAGGCAAAATTGGACCTTTCTTGGAATGGGTGTCCAACTTGGCCTCATGGCCCAAAACCCATGCCTAGGGACACTTGTCCAACACTACAACATGGTCATGACACTTGTCACATCACCCCATCCCAATATGGGTGCCTAATACCAAGATAGGCAATGACAGATGCTCTTACGCAACTTACGGTTGTCATAGAATCTGTCATAACTGACAACTCTTACAACTGTAAGAGAATCTGTCATAACTGCCTAAAAATAGAATATTCTACTTACAACACATCATCACCCTCCTTGGGGTGCCCAAAGATGCCTTCTTCCAAGATTCTCTTTGACACATGTCTTCACATGTCATAGAACCTTCTATTTCTGACTCTTACGCGTCATAGATTCTGTCATAACCGTTTCGGTCAAGATTCACTTACACACTAGTCAAGATGCCGACACATGGTAAAAATGCTCTACTGCTAAGTGGGACACCTATCTCCTCATGTGAGGACAAAAGTACATGTGGTCACCTTCCATGTAGGATGACACATCACCGTGCCAACTCCCACAAGATGACAAAACATGATTTGCATCCTAATTACAATAATAGGCAATAAATAAATACATTACAATGAATAAATGCAAGGAATTACCAAGGTTGAGACACCTTAATTCCCAACAAGATTGGTCTCATGGCTGAGAAATAAACAAGATTTTATATCTTTGTCAACTGTAGAAGAAGAGTATATTGTAGCAGCATGTTGTTGCACTCAAGTATTATGGATGAAGCAGTCTTTGAAGGATATAAGAGTTGTGTATGAAGATCCAATTGCAATCTTTTTTGACAATACAAGTACCATAAACATTTCAAAGAATCCAGTGATGCACTCAAGAACAAAACACATATCAATAAGGTATCACTTTTTCAAAGAGAAAGTGACAGAGAATGAAGTAAAGTTGGAATATGTGTCCACAAAGGATTAGATTGTAGACATTTTCACTAAGCCTCTACCTAAAGATACCTTTGAGTATCTCAGAGAGAAGTTAGGGGTCATTACCCCTCCTGTCCTGAACTAAGATGCATAGAAATGCATCAATCCAGTGGAGCTCAAAGTGTTACTCCTTGATCTGGATTGATGTTCTGAAGGCTACCTCTCAGGGGGAGTAGCTAAGTGTTTTTGGTAAAGTGAATGGATCAGAGCAGCAGTGTACGAGTATGTGCTCTTTTCCATTGATGTCAAAGGGGGAGAGAAACCATGTGAAAAACTTAGGGGGAGAAAGAATGCAGTTGTGTAAAAAGAAAGGGGGATAATCATGTCTTGGTGGTCTTTTCAGTTTTTTGCATCATATGTTGCTATCAATGACAAAGGGGGAGATTGATGTAAGTATGTGCCTAATCGGTGTTGTCATTGATGTCAACATATCTATGTTGTCATTAGTGTCAACTATGCTCTTACTTTGTTGAGGATATTGAGAAAATTAGCCCCTCCGGTGATAACAATGTGTTGCAGTAGAAACAGTACACTACAGGCTAAAGAACAGTCCAGAAGAATGCTTTGTATTTCCTGTATAATAAATATCTTTGCCTACGGATTGGGAGTTATTTAGAAGCTTGTCTGAAGATGTTATATTCTAAGTTTAAGCCTCCGGTATGAAGAATTGAGAGTGTTATGTTCACCAGAGTGAAAGTAGTTGTTTCTATGTATTTGATGGTGACAAGGAGGAAGTGTTTTGCTCTACATTCCTCCACATTGAAGTATTTTGGTTTACGGTTTTGGAAGTAAGTCTATGATGATGTTAAATGCCTTCAAGTGTAATGGTTCATGATTTGGTGGTCCATAAGCTATCTTTTACTCATGACAGTGGCTGGCCAACAGTGTTGTTCTTATGCTCCAGTTTGAAGAATCTTGTTGATAGAGTTGTTAGAGATCGTGCAGTTGTTCTTGGTGATTACAATGTGCTTGTGGATGTCTCCTGATCATGCTCCTACATTTAGATTTGTCCGCAAGGTGTAATTCAGATCGTGCATGAAGCGTGTTCTTGTGAATACTTGTGTTAACATTAGTCTTGGCCGACCTAGTTGAATTCATCTCTTGCGAATATGCATCAAAGATTGTGATAGCGTGTTGTAGTGTGGAAGATCATGTTTGATTCCTAGCTAAGGCGTGGCATGATCCACATACATTCTTACATCTTTTCCTTAGCTAAATTTGTATTAAGTTTAGACCTATTGTATGTATGTTTGTAATGTCGATCTTGGATATTGTTCCAATGGTTGATTATTGTAATGCTGACCTTGATGATCATTCCAAGGTTGATGTAGTGTACAAATACTTGTAATTGAGTCATGAAAATGGATCCAAGTGCGAAGATGCAAAGATAAAGTGAGAGAAGTAGCAGAGCAGAGTAAAGGTGTTTGCGCTTCAATGGAACTAAACCTTTAAAGTAGATGTTGTTATCTCAGTTCAACCCTTTGGCAGTGAGCCTTCTTTTGGTAGTGATCCACCCTTTGGTAGTGAGCCATCCATAGGTAGGGAGCCTTTCTTTGTAGTGAGCAATTTGGGCAACGAGGCCTGTAGGCAGTGAGCCTCTGATTTTTGGTATTGATATAACTTATATATTTCTATGGGCTAACACCCACCATGGTTTTTCCCTTTTAGGGTTTTCCACGTAAAAAATCTGGTGTCTCCTGTGTTGATTATGCATTTGTGTTGAGCTTCTCATTTTATGTTTTCATGGTTATATCTGAATATAAGTAATTGATAAGTTGATGATTGAAATTAGTTAAAAGTTTAGGACAACTGATTCACCCCCACTCTCAATTGTCCAGTGCAGTTCAACAAACCCATGCTCCATTAATTCTGGCAGATGGCTTTGTCAGAAGATATTTCTACCAAAAGAATGTCTGTATACATATTTCTTATCGATCATAAATGAGGAAATATCCTGATTTGATCTGCAACATTCAATAAAGAAATATTTGAAGATAAAGTAGTTGAGAAATATCTGCTGCATTGAAGACCCGCATTTGATTCATTCACTTGCACAATTAAATATACAAAAAATACTTGGAACATTTATGATGGAAGACAAATCACACCCTTGACAATTCTGATGACTAAAAAAAGAAGATTTCCCACACACATGAATTTGGAGCAATAATGAGGGAAGGCTCAAATCGTTCTCTTGACATTTGCAACCCTCACTTCTCAGAGTTGTCCTTTATGCATTGAAGAGTTTTACTGCACCAACCTGTAGAGGAAAACTAATGTGTTGTAGACTTAAATAAAATTCAGGGTTTAACCTAACTAAACAGTCCACTATCATTGCATTCCTACATTGAATTATCGACCCAGGAGCGTAAGCTTTTGATGATGCCTGCATTATTTGTGCCTTCAAGACTCATTTCTATTCTAAGTTAACCTTATACAATTCTTATTTTGTTCAGTTCTACTTATTGGGGTACACAGGAATGTAAAATAGTAAATAGAAATTGAAAACAACAAAAACAGTCTAAACTTCTAGTTGCTACGGGTACCCTCAGCAGAAGCTGAAGATAACTGTATTCAACAAAAAATTATAGTTTTAATCTAAACAAGTCAAAATGATGAAAAGGCTAACACTAACCTCCGAAGGATTAAAAACATGCACTTTGCTCATGAATCACAATTACTGGAAATATCAATCAAGATTTCTTACTAGCTTCATAATATAGCACATGAGATGGAATGAAACAGTTTAACTAAAAATGCATAAATAAATAAGAGAATACACAAAGTGAGAGTTAGTACCTTGAGTGGCAAGCTCAGGGAACTATCTCACTTTTTCTGGAGATTAAATCTACTTCAGATCTTCACACATCCCATAACATACAGTTGAATTCAAATCATATCAAAGATATAATCTTCTTCAGATTTTATTCAAAATCAGAACATGTTTGGAATAAAAGATAATTGTAACAAAGTAACAACTGTATGGAAAGTAAAACATAACAACCAACTTTTCAACGAACTCATCCTTTAACTTATATAAAGATGGGAGAGTCTTATGCAACCTTCTAACTAACTGCGATCATCAATTCATCCTTGAACATCAGGATATTGTGTTGAGATCAACTTATTAATTGGAACAAAGGAAATAGAGTCCTATCCAAACATAAATTCTAACCATAACAAGTCATAAATAAAATTCATAAACTTCGGCGAGACTTCTAGAATAAGTCTTCTTTCTCCCCTGCGTTTATTCTCCCATGATGACCACGTTTGTCTCCACTGATTGCTATGTCTAGCACTTGGACTGCATTCTCATTGATTCCTTTATTCTACATCCTGTTGTAATTACTCCTCCTTGGATTCTTTATCTGGCTGCACATGGTTAATCATTCCAGCATATATATACAAAACAACCTCTCATAATAAACTTATGAAATCCTATCTATATTACATGCATATCAACAATTTAAACCATCCATTTGATAATATAACCACCTTATTTCATTTATCAGCATAGGGTCAAAGTCTTTGGAAAGTATATATGAAATAAGATAAAATAGAGATAATGTCTGTGAAGTATTTGTAGAACCATATAGAAAAGGTCTTAAAACATATGAAAGCAGTATAAAAGGAGGTCAATATTTCATCCCAACACAATCACCTGTACAACACTGTTCTGCAAGCTCATTAAATTCTGGGCACAAATCATTTTATGTATCTTGCAATCATGGCATGCATTCAGGGAATTAACCATTTCAGGTATTGACATCATTCCCAGTGTGTCACCCTCATTTTCTATTTCGAGCCATCTGACCACTGACTGCAGCTTTCTACAATTTCCTCCCCATTGGCCAATCCTCTTCACTGATTAGGGGAAATTTACATAAAAAATGGGCCTCCTAAGGATGACATCATCTTTTTGAGTTATAAAAAATCAACTAAAAGATGACATCAACCGTTACGGTGACATCATCCAAAATAAAAATAAAATTATTTATTTTATAAAATAAAACTTTCTAAAATCCTATGAATTAACTCATGATGGTTAATTTAACTCTACATATCCTATTCTATCTCAATCATCTTTCTAAATAATAAAAGATTCTTTTTATTTTTTTGATTTATATTCTTAAGTTCTATTATAGAAATTATTATGTCTTCTAAAAAATATTTTCATTCTTTAGGAAAAAGAAAATCTAAAAAGCATTTCAAAAATATTTCAACAAATCTTTTCTTAAAATTTTTCTTTTATTTCTTAATAGCATTAAAAATCATAAAACCTACTATAAACATATTTAATATATTAACTTTAAATCTATAAAATCATAAATTTAAATATATATAAAATTATAAATACATATAAAATTATAAATATATAAAATCATTAATCTATATATATAAAATGATAATATGAAACTTGATTTAATATATAAAATTTATAAAAATAAAATATTAAATATAAAATAAAATATCTAAGCTACTTGTACTTTGATACTATTTATAAATAATATAAATGTGTTTATTTAAATAAACATACATAAAAAAACAATAGATGAATATTTTAAAGCTACATTCAATTTTTTTATTTAGTACTTTTTAAAGCCAATTTAAATTTTATATACTAAAAAACATTTCATTAGAAATAAAAATTCTTCTCTCACAAATTTTAAAAAAATTCTCTTCAAAATAACTCAATGCAGAATGAAAAATAAAAAATTATTGGAAAAAGAAAAATAAAAAGTTAACAAATATTCACAATAAAAATATTATTGAAGAGATAAAAATAAAAACACAAAATAAAAAACTAAAAAATATTCATGATAAAAATTTATTGGATAAAAAAAAGCTAACAATTTTTATTTATATTTTAGAGAAAGAAAACAAAAAAGCTATTGTAAAATATTCTTTCATATATTTATATACACGTTCAAAAAAATTAAAAATAAACTACTATACGAGTTTGTTTTAAAACTAGTATATTTATATTTTAAAAAAATATATCTAAAGTACCCTAAGCGATATCTCTTTTCCATAATTTATTTAAAAAAAAAAAAAACTAAAAATTAAAAAAGAAATTGGAAAAAATAAAAAATAAAAAAGAAATTGAAAATAAGAAAATCACAAAAACTATCCAGAAAAGAAATTGGAAAAAATAAAAAATAAAAACCCAAAAAGAAATTAGAAAAAATAAAAAATAAAAACCCAAAAAGAAATTGGAAAAAATAAAAACTAAAAAAGAAATTAGAAAAAATTAAAAAAACTAAAAATAAAAAAAGAAATTGAAAAAAAGAAAATCACAAAAACTATGGAACCAAAAAATAAATTGGAACCAATGATTTTCAAATGAAAATAAGTTTCCTTTTTGGAATTTTAATTTTTTTTTTCTATAAATTTAGGCAAAAAAAATGAGTGCTCTCATCCCCACCTCGATGTGATTAAATAAAAAAGAAATAATCAAGAAAAAAGAAATAATCTAAAATGAAAATTGAACTTGAGTTTTTAATAAATTATAATAGAAATATATGTTACCACTTTAAAAACAATGAACTTGAGTTTTCTAAGGAATTATAATAGAAATATGTGTCCCCATTTAACTCATGTAGTTAAGTAAATTTATATTTATTTATATTTAAATAATTTGTATTATATGAGATAAGTTTTGCTTTTTTAGAGTTTCTTAGGAGGCCCATTTTTTATGTAAATTTGCCCTAATAGTTCTCTGTATTTTCCATTCATCATCATCTGCTACATTCTTCTTGCTAGATTCGCTTTGTTGGCACATATTCGAATTATGGGGGAAATCCATAATTTCGGCCTTTTACTTGCCTTATTGACAAAACCTCATCTAGTCGAACCACCTCCTTAGTCGACAAATCTTCCCTTTTTGAAACTTAGGCAGCTTTCCCTTTATAACACCTTTGTCTGTAAATTTTCATTTTGCCGAACCAGGCCTTCTTTCTTCATTTTCACTACTTGCCTTATCGACAATTTTCTCCCTTTATGAACTCAGCAAAAGCTGCCTTTGTAAGAAAAAATCCAACTTGCCAAACTTCATCTCCATCTCCCATGTATCGGCGAATTGAGTCCATCACAAACTCTTGCTTTTTTTTCTATCATGTTGGCAACTTTTTACCTTTTTCAAACTTTCCCATTAGCTGCCTTCATTTGCCTTTTATCAGCAAAAATCCATTTTGTCGAACTATCTATATTTTCGCCTTTATCGGTAATTTTCACCTTTTCAGAACTTTACCCCTTGGCGCCTTTTCATGCTTTATCGGTAAATGTCAACATTTGCGAACTTTGCCTCCTTTGCCTTCTTATCATCTTTGTCAGCAAATTTTCATTTTTCTGAACTATCTTTTTCTATCCTTATCACTCATATCGGCAAATTTTCATTTCGTTGAACTTGAGCCATTTTTCCTTTATCGATAAAATCTAAAATTTGCAAACCATCTCCTTTATCACTTTGTCGGTGATTTCACAATTTTTAGAACCTAAAGAAAAGTACACCTTTTATCGCCTTGTCGGCAAATTATGAAAATCTTGAACTAGTTCACTAGTTCCTCTTTCCTTTGACTTGCCGATATCTTTCTTGCCTTGGCCAATTTTCCTTCTATCGGCAAAATTGCTCATTTTGAAACCTTGGAAGCTTGCCTTCTATTGGCAAAAATGAACTTTTCAAAACCTCTCTGACTTAGCCAATTTTCCCTTCCTTTGTCGGTAAAAACGCCTCATCACAAACCTTTGACTTTTCCCCTTTTATCTCTCTCCTATCGCCTTATCGGTGAAATAAGAAAAACTTGAACTTATGAAAAGTTTGGTCTTTAGCTGGTTTGCCCATAATCTATGCCTTAGTCTCTTTTCTCTTTATCGACAAGCTGGCCCCTTTTAGAACCAAGAGCCTTGGGCGCCACTTTCTTCATTATTGACAAAAATGGCCTTTGCCGAACTCTCTATGCCTTAGGAGGAAAATATTACCTTTATTTGCCTTGTCGACAAGAAGGACCTATGCCGAACCAACACCTTTATCGATGAATTCTTAGATTTTAGAACTAGGTCTGCCTTAACATCTTCTGCATTTTATCAGCAAAATTAAGTTTTGCCAAACCACCTTTATCCCCTTTTATCAGCAAAAACTTGTTTTCTCTAACTAAGCACTTTATCGCCTTATTGGTAAAAATGCAATTTGCCGAACCTTTTTTTATTTCCCTTTTGACCTTGTCGACCAAATAACCTATCGGCAAATTACCGAAAATCTGAACTATTTAATTAGTTCGGCCTTCTGTTGATTCCTTGACAAAGCATACTTTTCTTTTCATGCCTTGGTCCTTTTATCACCTCAATTTGCCTTGTCGGCAAATTTGCCCCGTGCCAAACCTTTATTTTGACATCACCTTCCCTTTTACTTTATCAACAATCCTTTGGGTTTTTGAACCATCTCTTTCCTTTGCCCTAGCCTCTTTCCTGTCTTCTATTAGTAAAACCCTCGTCGGTCAAAGCTTCAGTTGGCAAACTTGGAGGTTTCCGAACCTCCAACTTCACTGACAAAGCCTTTTCCTTCATCTTTTTTGTGACTTAGAAACTTTTCCCATCCCTAGCCCTTCATTTAGTTAGCGAAAATGCTGTCGGTCGAACTCTCTATCAGTGAACCTTCAGGTTTTCTAACTTTTGCATTTTGCCGATAGAGTACTCCTTCCTTTATCTCTTTGCTGCAAGCTTGTCTTTCTCTTGCTCTTTATCGCCTTGTTAGCGAATCAGCAAACTGCTGAACTCCTAAAAAGTTAGTAAGTTCGGGAAAAGGCCGATTTGCCGACCAAAGGCAAAAATGGAAAATATTCTAAGGGAGAAACCATTTTTTACCAAGGCAAAAAAAACATAAAAACTAAATTTTGAACAGACATAACTTCTTCGTTTTAAGGAATTTCAACATGGTTCAAAAGGCAACGTTGCTTAGAATTCAATTCTCTATCCAATGGTGAGATTTACTAAGACATTTGCACATGAATTTTACAAGTGCCAACACTGGCTCTGGTTGGGGACGTGTGACAAGCAGTGTCACAATGAGGATTCAGATCTCCGGGCAGACCAAAAAGACACAAAACACAACAAAAACACACAAGGGAAATAACACACACAAACATATTTATAGCCACAACTTATATACAAGGCAATATATAGTCATAAATGTTAGAGCACAGAATACTATTGACTATATTGAAAATTTAAGGGGAGCACTTACTTATGAGAAGTAAAGCTTCAGATGCTGTCCATGAATGGGCAAATCCAGAAATTCTCCCTCCATATTTCTAATATAATATGTATCTTTTCTATCTTTTTCATCAATCTGGTAAGGGCCCAACCACAAAGGCTCAAACTTGCCATGTTTACCCTTATTCTTTGCTTTTGCATTCCATAAGAGAACCAAATCACCAATCTGAAAGCTCCTCTTTATCATTTTCTTATTGAACAAATATTCAGCCTTTTGCTGTTGCTATTGGTTTTTATTATGTTCCATCCTCCTAGCTTCATCCAATTCAGCCAACTCATGCATTCTCAGAGTTAAAGCATCATCCCCATCATCACCAATTTCTTGTAGCAACTGATATACAGGCAATTCTAATGACATTGGCATTTTCACCTCTGCTCCATATACTAGCTCAAATGGGTTCCTTCCAATAGATTTCTTGAATGTTACCCTGTCAGCCCATAGAGCATATTTCAGTTTATCATCCCACCTTTTCTTATTCTGATCCAACGTCCTCTTTATAATCTTCATGAGACTCTTATTACTGGACTCCATGGTGCAGGGGCACCATAGATACTTTAATTAATTTCATGTTCATTTTGATGTTTTGGTGTTGTATAAGGTCCAAGTGACCAATTGTAAGGCCTAGTGCCATGTGTGAGTCTGAGTGGAATAAATCTAGGTTCATTTTGTAAGTCCCAAATGACATTTGTCAATTGTAATCGCATAATGCTAAAAATAGCAATAAAGCTAAAAATAGGCAGTAGTGTTTCCCAGCCGCTTGGAGTTAGTTTGGTACTACTCGAGGCAAATCTATAAAAACCAGGGAAATGAACAAGATCAAGTATTAGGGTTTGAGGTTGTGATCAGTCATATGATATTGTGATCGAACGCAATCAGATCGCAGAGAGGAGGTTGATTGTGATTGAACATTGTTTCAAAGAGAAATAAAGATATTCTATTCTGTCATTTCGATTCTTGTTCTTTGTAATTGCAAGTTTGTTAGCTGTAGATTTCCTTTCCGTTCTGTGCTTTATGTTGTTGCGATATGGCCATATGAAGCATTCCACTGATAAGATTTCTGTCGAAATTAGTGGAATGGCTTCTCGGTGTACATATATGTTTTTATTTCTTGTTTCTATTTTTGTCATTTGTGTTCTATTTGACGGTGGAGAGGATCGGATCAACTGTGCTGCGCAGTAGACTAGCCTAGCATCTCCATGTGCTAGGGTCTGGGTTGGAAGTTAGGCAATTTGAGGACTTGCAATTTTGTGAAGGCAACATTGGTGAGACATAACATTCAGAGAAGCCTTTGAAAGCTACACTGATCAAGGTGTTAGACCGATAGAACGCATATTGAGAATGTATGTGAGAATATACATTTCGTCGGATACAAAAAGTGACCAGTCGTAATGGTGAATCAGGGTGTAGTAACCAGCCATAACAAGTTATGTTATGCATATACCACAGTTTGGCATATCAGAGTGTTTAGCGTATTGGGGGAAAAGCATTTGGGCTCACTGATGGATTAAGTCTCGCTGAAGGGATGTGCTTGAAAGTGACATCGGGGAGATAGGTGTGTTGGTGGAATGGTTTTTGAGTTGGCCGATAGTGTTAAGTCCTACCGATAGTGGGTTCGACGGGTTCAAAAGTTGATAAGTGTTCACTTCCACTGTGTGCTCTGCATCACTCCACTTGTCCATCACTCTGGGGATGATATGGCAAAGAATGAATCAACTTAACTCCATACTTGGAACACATATCAGTAATATCCCGAGATCTAAAGCATATGGCATTAGCTATAACAATTCTTTATGGCACTCCAAATCTAGTTATTATATTTCTCATAAGAAAATCAATTACTACCTTGGATGTGGCATTGCGAGTGGGGATAGCCTCAATCCACTTGGTGAAATAATCAGTGGCAACAAGGATCCACTTGAATACATTGCTTGATTTCTCCTGAATTTCTCCTATGAAGTCAATGCCCCATTGTTGAAATAGTGCTTCAATTGCAACCAACATAAGAGGTAATGTTCCAACAAATTTAATCTTTCTAGAAAAACGTTGGCAAACATCACATTTTCTAACTTGCTTGGCAACATCCTTGAAAAGACTTGGCCACCAAAAGCCTGCTCTAATAATTTTATGTGCTGTGGTTTTGGCATGGAAGTGCCCACCACATATTCCTTGATGATATTCATCAACAACAGCCTTTGCTTGTTGTTGGTTCAGATACTTTAATAGCAACCCTTCATGGTTTCTCCACATTAATACTCCTTGAATTAAGAAATACCTTTGGGACTGAAGTTTAAGGGTCCTCTGTTGTGTGACACTCATGCCTAGAGGACAATGCATGTTAACAAGGTAAAAAACAATATCTTTATACCATGGATTGTCAGCCAATGAACAACAAAGAGCTACATCATCTTCCTCAATTTCATTTTCCTCTGCTGCTTCAAGATTTGAATTTGCCATCAGCTTGGCTAAGCCTTGGCCTCTTTTACCAATTTGGTGACTTGCATGTCCATATCATATTCTTGGATCTTGTTGATCCATCTGCACCTCTTACCTGAAGCCTCCTGTTGCATGAATTGAAAGGAAGCTAGGTGTGCAGAAATCGCTTGCTACACTAATCTAAAGAGGAGAGTGTTAGACTTAGGGCACACAACTGAGAGGGGGGGGTGAATTAGTTGTGCAAAACTTTCTCCAATTTCCACACTTAAATCTTCTTGGTGATTAGCAGTATATTAAACATGAAACATAATGCATTCAAATCAAAGGCAGAAACTCATCAACACATAAGACACCAAGATTTTGACATGGAAAACCCGGTTAAGGGAAAAACCACAGGGTGATTAACCCAAGAATGTATTCTCTGTTAGAAGAATAGAAAGAACAACATGGCACATGCCAATTAGGGCTCACTGCCTAAGCACACTGCTCACAAGAGGCTCACTGCCTACAAGAGACACACTGTCTACAAAGAAATAAGTATCACCTTTATGAACTAGAGAATAGCATCTTCACCATGCTTGAATCAGTTCCATTAAGCCCAATACTACTGCTCTGCCTTTCACACTCCTCGCTACCACACACTCATCACCGCAAGACACACTTTGGAATGACTTCACAATCCCTTATTTATACAAGACATCGACTTAGGAATAATCATCTAAGTCGGCAAACACCTACAAGAACATCCACAAGATGTGTAATACATCTGGTCGGCCAGTCTCAGGAAGAACACCAACATTCGGTGGTTATTTTTCAAATACAAACTTTAACTTCAATGTGGACCACCAAAATAAACTGGAACCGATCCACAGATCACCACAAGCTTTCCTGAATTGCCAACAACATCCGCACTTCATCTACTTACTGGAATCCTTCTCTCCTTCATCCAGAACCTCAAGAACACAGTCTGTCATCACTGTCACAAAGGAATAGGTTCTTCTGGACCTTCAAGCCACAAACCAATCTACTTGACACTTCACAAGGATGTCCTCAACACTTCCTCAAATCTGCAGAATGGGATAATGCATTACCGGACCTCACCGGACCTATCTGTGTCACTCTATCACCTCTGGACACCTATCAGAGCCAGTTCTACTTGAGCGGTCATAACTTCTTCAGATCTTCATGCGGACCTCTAAAAACTTGACTGGATCATCTCAAGACTCATATATACAAACCCTTTAAACCGCATCCTTTGATCCTCAACCTATCTTGGACTTTTACCTTGTTGTCATCACTGTTCTTCACTGTTCCTGACTGAGACTAATTTTCTCAATATCCTCAGCACACAGCTCATCCAATCCTTCTTATTAATGCAACATGAGTATGTTGACATCAATGACAACACCAGTTAGACCCATACTTGCAACAATCTCCCCCTTTGTCATTGATGGCAACATATGATGTGAAAAACCATCAAGACCAGAACTTCTCCTTACTGTCACAACTCCCCCTATCAGCAACAACTATTCACATGTCTTCTCTTCCTTTACTGCTCCCCCTTTGATCATCAACCACTTGTTTTTCACATGTCTTCTCTCCCCCTTTGACATCAATGGCAAAGGGCTCATACTTGCTACTCCTATACTTCAGAATCATACCTACTGCTCCCCCTAAGTAGCAGCTCCCCATCATCAATCCGGATCACAAGATATGACTGTGATATCCACCAGACTGATGCACATCAGTGCATCCTAGTTCATCACCGGAGGGGCAATAACCCCTAACTTCTCCCTGAGATACTCAAAAGAGTCCTTAGGAAGAGGTTTAGTAAAGATATCTGCAATCTGATCCTTGGAGGGCACATACTCTAGTCTGACTTCATCCTTGTTCACTTTCTCTCTCAGAAAGTAAAACTTGATAGATATATGCTTAGTCTTAGAATGCAACACCGGATTCTTAGAAATATTTATTGCACTTGAATTATCACAGAAAATTGTGATAGGCTCCTCATATTCTACTTTAATATCTCTTAGCATCTGCTTCATCCACAAAACTTGAGTGCAACTACCTGCTGCTGCAATATATTCTGCTTCAGTTGTAGACAGAGATATTGCCTCTTGTTTCTTACTTAGCCAAGAAACCAATCTTTTTCCCAAAAAGAATGCTCCACCACTGGTACTCTTCCAGTCATCCACATCTCCTGCCCAATCTGCATCTGTATATGCATGAAGAGAGAAATCATGATCTCTAGGATACCACAAACCATACTCAACTGTTCCTTTTAGATACCTAAAAATCCTTTTGATTGCCATGACATGAGATTCTCTGGGATCAACCTGGAATCTCGCAACAAGACTAACAGCCTGTATTATATCTGGTCTACTTTGAGTGAGATACAACAATCCTCCAATCATTGATCTATACTTTGTCTGGTCTGCCTTAGGAGAGTCATCATCTTTGCTCAACTTACATTCGGTTGCCATGGGAGTATTCATTGGCTTTGAATCTTCCATTCAAAATTTCCTCAACAATTCTTTCACATATTTGGTCTGAGAAATAAAGATTCCTTTCTTTGTTTGAGTAATTTGCAGACCCAAGAAGAAATTCATTTCACCAAGCATTGACATCTCAAACTCACTTTTCATTTGATTTGCAAAGGTTTTACACATACTGTCTCTTCCTCCAAAGATGATATTATCAACAAATACTTCAACAATCAAGATGTTTTCATAATCAATTTTTAAATATAAGTTGTTGTCAGTAGTACCTTTGTTGAAACCAATCTTCAAAAGATGTTTGTCCAATCTTTCATACCAGGCTCTTGGGGCTTGCTTTAGTCCATACAGTGCCTTCTTCAGCTTGCAGACCATATCACTATGCTCAGATAATTGAAATCCATCCGGTTGTTTAATGTACACTTGTTCTTCTAAGTCACCATTCAAGAAAGCAGATTTGACATCTATCTGATACACCTTGAAATCCTTAAAGGTAGCAAATGCAAGAAATAATCTGACTGCTTCAATTCTTGCCACCGGAGCAAAAGTTTCTTCAAAATCAATTCCTTCTATTTGAGAGTAGCCCTTGCAGACCAATCTGGCTTTATTTTTGATTACTTCACCAACTTCATTTAGTTTGTTCCGGAAGACCCATTTGGTTCCAATCACATTCTTGTTTCTAGGTCTGGGAACAAGATCCCAAGTGTGATTTTTCTCAATTTGCATCAACTCTTCCTCCATTGCTTTGGTCCAGTTCTCATCATTGCAGGCTTCATTTATTGTCTTAGGTTCAAACTTTGAAATCAGACAATATTCATTTGAATTTTGAGCAATTTTCCTTTTAGTTTGCACACCTTTGCTTTTGTCACCTATGATTTGATCTTTAGAGTGGTTCAGTCTTACATACCTTGGAACTTTGGGAGTTTCTTGCACTTCTGCTTCTTGATCAGGCTCATTCAGACCTATCTCTTCTTCCTGATTTACCGGATCAGTATGAATCTAACTTTCAGAAGAGGATTGAACTCCTTGAACCAGAACACCATTCTAATCTTCTTCATCATATTCATAAAACCTTGAGGGTTTCTCTATTCCCTCATCAACCTTCACATTTGTACTTTCTATCATCTTTCTTAGTCTCTTGTTATAACACCGGTATGCTTTGCTTTGAGTAGAGTAACCAAAGAATATTCCTTCATCACTTCTAGCATCAAACTTGCCTAGATCTTCATCTCTTTTGATGTAACATTTGCTACCAAAGACTCTGAAATATCTTACAGTAGGAGTAATGCCAAACCAGAGTTCATAAGGGGTCTTACCGGTATTGCTTCTGATTTGAACTCGATTGAGAGTATAGACTGCAGTGCTGACAGCTTCTCTCCAATAGATCTGAGGAACATTTGCTTCCATCATCATGGTCCTAGATGCTTCCTGGATGGTCCAGTTCTTTCTCTCCACTACTCCATTTTGTTGTGGAGTCTGTTGGTTACCAAATCTGCAGAGGGTTTGCCAGTTCCAATGCACGGGTGGATTTGGCCAACAGATTCACACATGCATCTGAATGCTGACAATTACTAGCATATTCACTACCATCCCTTGAATCAATGTTTTCTATATTCAGAGTGAAGCTCTGCATATCCACCTCATATAAATAATTAGGAATAACTGGGATATGCCTATCACTACAGGATGCAACTTCATGTATATCTTTTATTTCATCATTTGAAGAGCATTTTGCATCTGCAGGCTTGTCTACTGGAGGCTGATAACAATCTTTGTTCACATCATTATAGGATGTGCCTATATCTTCTACAACATTTTCTTCATGCATCACATCATGGCTGCACACATTATTCTGAAATATATTTCCCTCTACACAATCATCTTTTAATGCACACACTGGGAGAGCTGAAATATATTCACTTTGATAACTGCTTTTACAACTTGCAGCCATGAAACCTACTGGCATTCCATATTTCTCATTGTTTTCTATGTCCATGGCAAATTAGAAAGCTTGGTGAAGTGTGATTGGTTCTTTATCTCTCAATAGATAACTCATTTCTTCATCAAATGCAGCCAAATAAATTGTCAAGCATAATGCATTATTGGGTCTCATATATTCAGGGATTTGTTTGAGCAATTTAATAAACCTAAGATTAAAGGCTGGAACTAGCTCCTCATCTTCCCTTTGGATATTCATAAAATGTATAATCAATGAGGCCACATCAAACCTTTCACCAAACTGTTCTAGGAATGGCAACTCATAAACTCTTTTCATGGAAGATGATAATGTCAACATGTTGTCTACAAATAAAAAATACTCTTTTCGTGATGCTGATGCAAATGCAAATATGAAACTCAGGTCTGCCAGCAATTCCCATATGATGAAGATGATGAAGACAACTATGCCTATGCTTAGGATTCACACAGTTTACTGAATAACTTGAGGAGGCCTTCTAATGAAGAAATTAGGGCCTTCACAGCTACAGCAGTTGCTCAAGTCAAAAGCAACTACAACCTAAGAGGTAAAGCCTAGGCAAGTAACTCACACCAACCAGAGGATAATTTTACAAATCAGCCAGTACATAGTCATAAAGGAACTGAGACACAAAAGAAGCAATGGAGCAATAATAGGCAAAATTTTAAGCAAAAAATAGGTTATGATCCTCAAGCACCAGAAAATAGAGTTCCCTAGGTTGAAGATCAAAATAAGAATTTTTAGAACAAGGATGACAGTTAGAGAGCCATAAAAACTAAAGCTAGATCACATCAGGATAGAGGTAAAACTATGGATCAGGCTACAACTGTTATTCAAAATTATGCTCCATTTGACATCACTCAGGTCTTGTCTCAAATAAAGGTTTTTGTCCCATTAATGGAACTGATGAAGGTTGAAGAAATCAGGAATAGGACAGTATCCCTAATTTCAGGAGTACCTTGTCAAGCTAAGCAAAATGTTCAGATCCAAGGTGAGAAGCATGTCTTATGTAATGAAGAAGATGAGGTCCCTGAGGTGTATTTAGGGGTGACCATGACAAAGTGCCCTTCACAAGTGGAACCATTTTATGTATCCTTGGTTATAAATGGAAAAGTAATTAGAAATTGTATGCTTGACTCAGGAGCATCTACAAATATCATGCCTTTAGCCATTATGTAGCAAGCTGGATTAAAAATAGACAAGGCATGTGGGAAATGCTATGCCATGGATGCTAGAGAGGTAACAGTCATTGGAATCATAAAGGATGTGGATTTCAGACTGGTAGTATATCTTGAAAAGACCTACAAAATGAATATACCAGTGGTTGACATAAAGCCACAATATGGTATACTGTTATCAAGGAGATGGGCAGCACTCATTGGTGGGAGTATGCAATTGGATCTGTCATATGCCATGATCCCAATGAATGGCAGGGATGTCAAGCTGATCAGAGAAGAAAGATCATCAGAGACAGTGGAGGATCAAGAATCAGAGGAGCATATATGCTTTGTGGACACTGATTGTGAAAATTTTAGAGTTGTCTCAGATGATAAGGAAGATAAAAGAGAAAAAATTTGCATTCAAGAATTGGATCAACAAGGTCTTTGGACCATGTATTTTGATGGAGCTTGTTCAAAAGAAGGCTCTGGTGCTAGAATTGTTTTTCTGTCTCCAACTAGTAAGCTTCTCCAATTTTCTTTCTTGTTGAGGTTTTCTTGTACAAATAATATTGCAGAGTATGAGGCTCTGTTATTAGGCTTAAATATAGCTCTCAAACATGGAATCAAGATGCTCAAAGTGTTTGGTGATTCAGAGCTTATTGTTTCCCAAGTTAGAGATAAGTATGCCTCAAAAAATAAAAGGTTGAAACAATACAAACATGCTGTTTGGGATACAATTGAATTGTTTGATGCCTTTTCAATAAATTGGATAGAAAGATCAAAAAATGTCAGAGCAGATTTTCTAGCCAATGTAGCCCTAAGGCCAGATGATATAATTGTGTCAGATGTTACAAATGTTGAAGTCAAGCTTAGGCCTGCAGTGCCAGATAATGTATGCAGCTGGCAAGTGTTTGATGATGATAAGAATTTACTGAGATTTCTACATTGTATTGACGAATATGAAAACCAAGAAATTGATTTTCAAAACTTTGTAGAAATTATAGATGGAAAAGAAACTCTTATGGGGAAAGAATTAATAAAGCTGAAGACTAACAAAATCCCTAGAGGGTTGGTAGCTTTAGAAAGAGCTTTTGACAATAGAGACCAATTGGTCACACAGACATCTCCAACAAATAAAGATGATTTAGAAGAGATAAATTTGGGGACATCTCAGGCCCCCAAGAAGGTATACATTGGCAAACAGCTCAAACCACACATTAGGAGTATGCTAATTGCATTACTGAAAAAGTATAAGCATGTTTTTGCTTGGTCATATGAGGACCTAAAGGCCTATAGAGAGGATTTATTCCAGCATGAGATCCCATTGAAGCCTGGAGCTAAGCCATTTAGACAGAAGCAAAGGCCTATTAATCCTACCTTGGCTCCAAAGATGCAAGAAGAACTCAAGAAGCTTAGGGAGGCTGGAATAATCATGCCTATCAGACATTCAACTTGGGTGTCTAACCTTGTCCTAGTCAGAAAAAAGAATGGTGATATAAGGTTGTGTGTGGACTTTAGAAACCTAAATGTATCTTCTTTGAAGGATAACTATCCATTGCCAAATATGGAGGCCATGTTGCAGAAGGTGACCGGTTGTGAACATTTATCTATGATGGATGGTTTTTCAGGATACAATCAAGTGAAAATAAAAGAATCAGAACAATTTAAGACTGCTTTCACCACTCCATGGGGAACCTATGTATATGTAAGGATGCCATTTGGACTGACAAATGTAGGTGCTACATTTCAAAGGGCAATGGATGTTGCTTTTGCAGGATTGATTGATTCAATCTTGGCTGTTTATCAAGATGACTTGACTGCCTTTTCAAAGAAAGAAGAACAACACTGTATGCATTTGGAATAGATTTTTATTAGAGCATTAGAATATGGTATCTCACTTAACCCAAAGAAATGTGCTTTTGGGGTTGTAGAAGGAAAACTCTTGGGGCACATTGTTTCCAAAGATGGAGTTAGGATTGATCCTGATAGGGTAGTAGCAATTGACAGAATTCAGATCCCCAAGATAGTAAAAGGTGTTCAGTCCTTCTTTGGACAAATTAACTTTGTTAGAAGATTTGTTCCTAACTTTGCAGAGACCACAAAAGAAATTTCCAAGATGTTGAAGAAAGGTGCAACTGTCAAATGGGAGGATGAAGCAACTAAATCATTCTAGAACATAAAAGAGGCTATAAAGATGGCTCCTGTGCTAAAGTCTCCTGATTTTTCTAAGCCATTTCAGTTATTCTCATTTGCTTCTTTCCATACTATTGCTACATGCTTATTGCAAAAAAATGAGGAAGGGTTTGAACAACCTATTGCTTTCTTTAGTAGGTCATTGCAGGCTGCTGAATTAAAGTATGACATTATGGAGAAATAGGCATATGCACTGGTTAGAGCAGTCAAGAGCTTTAGGCCATATTTGGTAGGCTCACAAATAATTGCATATGTACCTCATGCAGCAATAAAAGATAGCTTCACTCAGCAAGAGGTAACTGGAAGGAGATGCAGATGGATAAATAAGTTACAGGAGTTCAACATAGAGATACAGATCACAAAATTGGTAAAAGGACAAGGATTAGCAAAGCTAATGACACAATCAAACCTAGAGGCATGCCAAGTGAATGAAGTGCATAATGAAGTTGTAAATGTGTCAGAATCTGAGTGGTATAAGGACATAGTATATTATTTGCAAAATTTGAACTGTCCTTCCCATCTCAGTGATATCCAGAAGAGAACTTTGAAGCTGCAAGCTATAAATACATCATTGTTCAAGGAGAGCTGTATTGGAGAAATCATGATGGTGTATTACTCAGATGTGTGGATGAAAATCAGGCCGGGAATATTCTAAATGACATGCACAATGGAGTATGTGGTGGACACTATGTTGCCCATACCACAACCCACAAAATTCTCAGAGCTGGCTACTGGTGGCCAACTCTTTTCTCAGATGCACATAGAATGATAAGGAAGTGTGATCCTTGCCAAAGGTTCTTAGGAAAGCTAAAATATGGAGGTGCATTGCCCCTTAAGACTGTGACTGTAGAAGCTCCATTTCAGCAGTGGGGGATTGATTTCATAGGGGAAATCTCAAATAAATCAAGTGGAGGACACAGTTGGATTCTTGTTGCTACTGATTATTTCACCAAATGGATCGAGGCCATCCCGACCAAAAGAGCTACCAACAAGGTGGTGATGGATTTCATTCTAGAGAATATTATTATCAGGTTTGGAGTACCGTTAAAATTAGTCACAGATAATGCTATGTGCTTCAGGTCTGGTGAATTTACTGATTTTTGCAGTAATTATGGAATTAATTTGTTACATGCATCACCGTATCACCCACATGGAAATGGTCAAGCTGAGTCAAGCAACAAAAGCCTCATGAAAATTGTAAAGAGAATGGTAGGTAAAAACAAGAAGGCTTGGGATTCAAAGTTGAAAATGGCATTGTGGGTTGACAGAGTGACAGTCAAGAAAGCAACTGGAAGATCTCCTTTTGAACTAGTATATGGTGTAGTGGCTAAGTTATCTGTAAACAACTTTTTGCCAGTTTACAAATTCATACAAGAAAACATGGAGGAGATCGGAGATCCAATGACTGAGAGAATCAATCAGCTAGTTGCACTAGATGAGATAAGAAGGGAAGTGCAAAAAATAAACATCAAGAGATAGCAAAGGGTAAAGTATCTGTTTGATAAGAGAGCTACAGAAAGAAAGTTTCAGAAAGGTGATTTGGTCCTTGTATGGAATGCAAGGAACCAAGATAAGGGTAAACATGGTAAATTTGAGCCCTTATGGGTGGGCCCATATCAAATCAGTGACATCCATGGAGGAGATTCTTACTTTCTCCAGGCCCTAAGTGGTGAATTGTTGGAATTGCCAGTGCACAGTCAGTTCCTGAAGCGTTAATTCTTATAATGGTTATTTTCTGTACACATTGTCAACTAAATGTAATTTTTCTGTACACGCCCTATATAGTCGGCTATGTTTTGAGTTTTGGGTTTTGTCTGGTCTGCCCCGGAGTAGTATGGTTCTCGCTATAGTCTTGCGTCTGCACGTCCCCAATCAAAGCCACTAGTGGTGTTCACCTAGGGTTAGGGTTTTGACTTCCAATTTGCAGGTTCCTGTGTGTTTTCCTTCAGACCCTTAGTGCCTCGATTTAAATTGTTCCCCGGCCCACATGCATTGTTTAACTATTTTTCCTGTCGCATTTGAGAAAATTGTTAAGTTCTGTGTATGCAAAGGTGAAATGTATGTTGGCAAACTTGTGAAATCTCCCTCAGTCCCTCAAAAATGATAAAAAATGAGTCAGATGCATTTCTGAATGCATATTGGGTCGTAGGTTTAGTGTCTGAATGTTTCTAACAGTGGTTGCGAGGGTTTCATGTATCAAACGCCACGGGATCCGCCACGTGTCAGCTTCTGATTGAGTTCCGCCAAGGTTTCTATAAAGTTTCTATCTTGTTTCAAGAGCACCACGAGAGGCACCACGTGGAGGCTTTCGAAAGACCCTAAAAGTTTCACAGCTTTCGCTGGTGTTTCTAAAAGTTTCATAGTCTCCGCCAAAGGCTTCGAAGACCCTTTAAATGTTTCCTTTGTGTTTCAAATTGCTCCCTGCGGACGGTGCCAAGTGTCGATCCCCGCGTGAGCTTCCGAGGGACCCTTTATGTTTCTCAAGTTTTCGCAGAAAGCACCACGTGTCACTCTCCGTTGAAGTTTCTAAAAAGTTTCCAAGCAGGGGCAGAGCGTGCCACGTGTCCTTTGTAGTTGCTGCGGAAGCTGACAGGTGTCAGCTTCTGCGTTGGTTTCTATTTTGTTTCAAAGTGTGGCGAAGTGAGGGTGGGTCCCAATTAACAGTTGCTACTGCGGATGTTGCCAAGTGGCAGCCTCCGCTTGAAGTTTCAAGGGCCCCTTCTCTAATGTTTCTGCAAGCGCGGAAGGCGCCAAGTGTCATACAGCGGGGGCATTCTCTATATGTTGCAACGGGCGCGCGGAATATGCCATATGTCCCTTGAGGTTGCCGCGGAAGCTGACAAGTGTCAGCTTCTGCGTTTGTTTCTTTTTGTTGCAATGGTCAGTGAGGCTGGAGGTGGGACCCTTCATTAAAGTATCAAGTGTGGCAGATTGTGACACGTGGCGGAGGATCCCGGGACTTCTACCTATTTCTTCGAGTTTCTATATGTTTCAAAGGTAACACGGAACCTGCCACGTGTTGGTTTCCGCTCGAGTTTCAATGTGGCCCCTTAAAGTTTCTGAGTAGCACGGAGGATGCCAAGTGTCACAGTCCACAAAGTTTCAAGGGAGGGTCTCTAATGTTTCATGAGTGTTGCGGATGTTGCCAAGTGTCGGCATCCATGAGAGTCCCAAAGTGTTTCTAATGTTTCTCAAGTGTTCATCGGTGTGACCGAAAGTGTCGGCGAAGGAGTTTCATGCTAGCCCGATGGTCTATCTCTGGCCAAAGGAGGTGGTATCGGCAGGAGTCATGGCGATGGGCTTTGGGTGAAGGTTTATGGGTCGAGCGAGGCAAAAGCGCTCGACACTTAGTTTACTTGCGACCTTGCTTTTAAATTGATAAAGTGGTTTCTGTGGGATGCATGTGGGACTATTCTTCCTGCATATTTTGAATTTTCAATGAAATATGTTTTGGCAGGAAGGTGTTAAGGGAGTAGTTCCTACATTGTCCGTTGGCTGTGGGTAGGTGAGGCAGTAATGGCGGTTGTTGCAGGAATGTGGACGGATCTACGGTGTGATTAAAGATATCAATCCCAGGTGGTGGCACATGGCTCGAGGCCCCTTCCTGTCTTCTCCTCTACCAACTGCATTTATGTTTTAGCGCCATTTCTCAATGCATTGCATCTGGCGATTTTTGAGTCAACCATGTAATTAATGCCGAGTGCACCTTCCTCGCTGTATATAAGGGACTGTGTGACTCATTTTTAAGGTTGTTGAAAGTTGGACATTTTCTGGCTCTGTAATACAATATAACTGACTTGGTTGCTCTGTGCAGTGGATTTTGTGAGTTTATGAGTCTCATGTCTTATGTTTTGTGCATAAATATATTGGTTTCATGCTGATTTAGATGAGTAATGCTATATTCCATGTGTTTTGTTGTCTGTCTCCTGTATTGAATATGCTTTCCTTTTGAATCTGGATATCTAAGGGGTGTCTTGGGTTCTAGGATATAGGTTTACTATATTGAATGCTTGATCTCTTAACTTCTGTTCAAGGGATAGATTAAACTGTTTTCAGGTTAAGTATTGAGGAAAGTATATTGCAGTAAGGATATCATAAGTAGAGATGTATAAACACTCTGTTCTGGGATATATTTGTAAGGCAAATATGATGAAATCCCCTTGAAATCCAGTCTTGTAATGTTTATGCTGAACATTTGCATGTGTATGTCTACTGACTCCAAGCCCTGCATAGGCACCAATCTAGCTTTGTGTTGAGGTTATACACCAGGTCCAGCTTTGCATCCAAACACAACATCAAAATCAAACTCCAAAACAACCATTAGGATAGTAGAATTAGTTTTAGGATCTCAAGTCCTCTGTCTACAACTGAAAATAGGCCCAAAGCTAGCCCCTTTGCTCTTATCTTGCAATTTTGGTCTACTTACAGGAGGACTTATCTGCTTCATGTCAGCATCCCAACCTTTGTATGCATATTCTCATGGATGTTGAGTAGGGAATACCCCCCTAGGTTTTGCAGAGCCTAAAGAAGAAGAGGAGATAAAAATAGAGTCTATCTCCTATACTGTTGGCCCCTGGCCTAGAGATCCTGTTGATCATTGATGGCTACCTTGTAGGGAAATCTAGGAGTAAGCATCCAGTCTGGGAAAATAACCAACAAAGTCCTCGGAGCAGACAACTGTCTCTTAATTCCATGTTTCTCACATAACCCTATGAACTCACCGGATGTGAATTCTCCACCTCTATCAGACCTCAGACATTTCAACTTTATTCCTGTTTCATTCTCTACCATAGCCTTGAATATTTTGAATTTCTCAAGAGCTTCTGATTTCTCCTTTAGAAAGGTTACCCACATCATCTGGGAATAGTCATCAATTAGCAGCATGAAGTATCTGTCACCTTGAATACTCTTGGTTCTTGCCGGACCACAAAGATTAGTGTGAACTAAGTCCAATAATCCGGTAGAAGACAGTTCCTTGCTTTTGAATGTGACTCTACTCAGCTTACCCAACTGACATTCCTTGCACAAGCTGTTAGTAGGTTTCACCAATTTTGGAAGATCTCTTACAACCTGAGTATTGCTTATCTTGATGATATTATCAAAATTCACATGACACATCCTTCTATGCCATAACCAACTCTGATCAACTTGAACAAATAAGTAGCTTTTACCCGTACCAACCAAATGGAAGATGTTACCTTTAGTTTGAGTACTGGATGCAATCTCTGTTCTGAAACTTTCAAGGATTTTGCATTTTCCATCCTTGAATTGAAGATCATAGCCTTTGCCCACCAACTGTCCAATACTGAGAAGATTGTGCTTCAAACCTTCAACATACAGTACATTACCAGTTTTGTTTCTTCCATCAAAAGAAATAGTTCCTGTTCCTCTGATTCTACCAGTAGAATTGTCACCAAACTTTACCACTCCTCCTTCATACCTCTCCAAATCTACAAACTTATTTTTGTCACCTGTCATATGGTGAGAGCATCCACTGTCAATGACCCAATCATCCTTCTCTTCAATTTGGGCAGCCAGAGCTCTTTCAACAGTCTTAAGATTGACAGATATAGAGGACATTGGATCTTCTTCCTTGATGGCAATGAACACCCATTCATTTCTGGATTGGTTTTCTATCTCTGATTCATCATCTGTTACTCCTTCATTATCATCATCTTCATGTACATAGTAACAGTTCTTTTAGAACCTTGGCTTGTTAGGATTTTGTCTTAAAAATCTTTCTGGACACCTTGAGGCAAAATGACCAATCTTATTGTAGTTAAAACACTTAAAAGGTAATTTTCCTTCATACTTACCGGATCCTCTTGGTAGCCTCTTTGCAATAAGGGCTTCAAGTTGAGCAGTTTCTACTTCTTCTTCTTCTAGATTTTTTCTTGCTTTTTCATACCATGACAATTTCCTTGAAGAATTCTCTCCCGGATCAAACCTTTGTTTACCTTTAATAGAGGCACTGGCTTTGAATGCAGATTCAATCTTGGGGGGGTTGTCTCCAAACTCTGTCATTTCAAATGCAGCCAATTGATCTCTTGTGACAGTTGTATGGGCTCTGAATTCTTCAATGGCAGCAGCCTTGATTTTGTAAGAAGCAAGAAGGGATCTGAGAATTTTACCAACAATCTCATTTTCATCCAAGACTCCACCAGCATTTCTAATTCCACAAATTAGCTCATTCACTCTTGGCATAAAATTGGTAATATTTTCATCATCTCTCATCTTTAGTTTTTCAAATTTCCCTTTTAGACTCTGTAACCTTGCACATTTAACATACTGGTCTCTTTTATGCAAAAGTTCCAGTTTATTCCAAATCTCAAAAGCAGTTGGTAGGTCAATAACATTTGAGAGCTCTGAGTCAGATAATGTGCTTAGAAGAGCCTCTTTGGTCCGCAGATTGTTTTCAGCATCTGTGATTTCATTTAGGGTTGTCGGACCACCCTGTGGAGGTACATACGCCTTTGTAACCATGGACCAATACACCATTCCCGTACACTGCAAGTGACATTTCATGCGACCTTTCCAAAGAGCAAAGTTGGTTCCATCAAACTTCGGACTATCCTTCTTGTAAGACGACATCCTGGATCTCCTCAAGCGGTTAAGCTCCTTTTAGAGGAACTTGGCTCTGATACCAATTGTTAGACTTAGGGCACACAACTGAGAGGGGGGGGTGAATCAGTTGTGCAAAAATTTCTCCAATTTCCACACTTAAATCTTCTTGGTGATTAGCAATATATTAAACATAAAACATAATGCATTCAAATCAAAGGCAGAAATTCATCAACACATAAGACACCAAGATTTTGACGTGGAAAACTTGGTTAAGGGAAAAACCACGGGGTGATTAACCCAAGAATATATTCTCTGTTAGAAGAATAGAAAGAACAAAATGGCACATGCCAATTAGGGCTCACTGCCTGAGCACACTGCTCACAAGAGGCTTACTGCCTACAAGAGACACACTGTCTACAAAGAAATAAGTATCACCTTTATGAACTAGAGAATAGCATCTTCACCATGCTTGAATCAGTTCCATTAAGCCCAATACTACTGCTCTACCTTTCGCACTCCTTCTCGCTACCACACACTCATCACTGCAAGACACACTTTGGAATGACTTCACAATCCCTTATTTATACAAGACATCAACTTAGGAATAATCATCTAAGTTGGCAAACACCTACAAGAACATCCACAAGACATGTAATACATCCAGTCGGCCAGTCTCAGGAAGAACACCAACATCCGGTGGTTATTCTTCAAATACGAACTTTAAATTCAATGCGGACCACCAACATGAACTGGAACCGATCCACAGATCACCACAAGCTTTCCTGAATCACCAACAACATCCGCACTTCATCTGCTTACTGGAATCCTTCTCTCCTTCATCCAGAACCTCAAGAACACAGTTTGTCATCACTGTCACAAAGGAATAGGTTCTTCCAGACCTTCAAGCCACAAACCAATCTACTTGACACTTCACAAGGACGTCCTCAACACTTCCTCAAATCCACAGAATGGGATAATGCATTACCAGACCTCATCGGACCTATCTGTGTCACTCTGTCACCTCTGGACACCTGCCGGAGCCGGTTCTACTTGAGCGGTCATAACTTCTTCAGATCTTCATGTGGACCTCTAAAAACATGACTAGATCATCTCAAGACTCATATATACAAACCCTTTAAACCGCATCCTCTGATCCTCAACCTATCTTGGACTTTTACCTTGTTGTCATCACAGTTCTTCACTGTTCCTGATTGAGACTAATTTTCTCAATATCCTCAGCACACAGCTCATCCAATCCTTCTCATTAATGCAACATGAGTATGTTGACATCAATGACAACACCAGTTAGACCCATATTTACAATAGAGAGAAGAGTGCAAATTTGTTTTATCGTTTACAATTACAGAATGTAAACAACACTAATGGAGATATTGCAGCAAACACATACACACAGAAATGAGACAGAAGAGAGAGACATAAGATATACGTGGGGAAAACCCTTATCGGCTGAAAAACCCCACACTCTAAAACACAACTCAAATGTATTTCGTAAACAATGAAGGTTACAATACAGTCACAAAGCCAACACTCTTGCAGGAGTCTTAGACACTCGTATCTAGAGACAAACTGATAGCATAACAGTACCTGTCAATCACATAATGCATCACCTCTCCAAAGTACCTGTTTAGAAAGAACATACAAGGCAAAAATTGTTGGAATTAGACTGGACAACTGAGAGGGGGGGTGAATCAGTTGTCACACAATATAAACTTTTTCTTCTGTTAACCTTCTTTATTATCTTACTACCAGATTAATGATGTAAACATTAAAGCATAGATCAACAACATAAGAGAAGGAACATAATCAACATACTTGACACCAAGATTTTGATGTGGAAACCCAGTTAAGGGAAAAACCACGGTGGGGGTTAACCCACAAAGATTTGTACCCTATTAAAAGTACTTTAGAAAAATAGAAGGCACATGCCTTTAGGTGCACTGCCTAGAGCTCACTGCTCAAAAAGAGAGGCTCACTGCCTACATAATTTATTTAGAACAGAATGAATTAACTAAGAAATAGCATCTACTTCATGCCTGGTTCAGTTTTAGTGAATGCTTAAAAACTTCTGCTTTGCCCCGAACTAACTTCACACTCTATACTGCTCTCGCTCCTTTTCTTCTTTGCTCTGCTTCTGATCCTTTATTCAGATTTAATCTGTTTTACTCAAGGATGATGTTTAACAACTCTTCAACAAGTATTTATACACTTCATCCATTTTAGAATGATCAACAAGGTTGGCCAAACTTAACGTGGATCCTTACACTATCATCCAATCATAGCTAAGACTTGAATCTTCCTCTATTAACATGCCATGCTTCATAAAATGATCTTTAGATCATCCACAACACGCTAGGAACATCCAGTCGGCCAAGACTAGGAAGAACAACAACAACCAAGAGGAAAACTTCAATCACGAGCTCCTTTGTCAATTCGGACCACCAACACAACAGCCACATGATCTAAAGACCACCACAAGCACAATTAAGTCAATAGGAATAGCCACTCCACTTCGCATCATCAGAATCACTTGCATCTTCACACTGAACCTCAAGAACACACACTGCCATGACTGTCATACTAGAAAGATTGCTTTCGGACCTCCAAACCATGAACCACTCGAGTTGAGGGAACACACCAACATCCCAGACATGCCTCTAAATCTGTAGATCATAATATGCTCATACCAGACCAATCCGGACCAACTTCTTGCCACTCTGTCATCACTGAACAACTACAGAAACCTGTTCTACTCAGAAGGCCATAACTTCACCAAATCTTCATGTAGACCTCTCAAATCTCAATTGAAGCAACAATAGACAATCCTATACAAACCCTTTAATCTGCATACTCTGATCTTCATCTTACTAGAAATACTAATCACTCCTCTGCACTGTCTTCACTGTTTCTGACAGAAAGATATGTTGACATCAATGACAACACATCAGACACATCTTTGCAACAAAAATGGCTCCACATTGAGATGGGCATCCAACATGGCCTCATGGCCCAAAACCCACACCTATAGACACTTGTCCAACACTATAGGATGTTCTTGACACTTGTGAAGTCACCCCATCCCAAAGAGGTCACCTATTTCCAAAATGGGCAATGACAGATGCTGTTACGACTCTTACAACCGTCATAGAATCTATCATAGCTGTCATAAGTTACAGCTGTAAGAGAATCTGTCATACACATGCTATAAATAGCATATTCTCTTACAACATGTCATAACCCACCTTGGGGCACCCAAAGATGTCATTTTTAAAGATGCTTCAAGACACATGTCCATACCTGTCATAGGATCTTCTATTTCCAACTCTTACATGTCATAACTTTGTCATAGGAATTTGTCATGACCGTTTCAGTCAAAATTCCCTTACACACATTCCAAGATGCTGACACATGGCAAAATATTCCAACCACTAAGTGGGATGCCTATCTCCTCATGTGAGGAGAAATTTACATGTGGTCATATGCCATGTAGGATGACACATCACTGTGCCAACTCCCACAAGATGACAACATAGGATTTGCATCCTAATTATACAATAGGCAATGAATAAATAAATACAATGAAATAATATAAGGAATTACCAAGGTTGAGACACCTTAATTCCCTACATTCTCCCACTTGTCAAACACCTTGTAAGAGCCAATAGAATTAACAGGATTTAACTGCTATAGGCTGAGAGGCCCATAGACTCCGAACACCATCTGAACTTCTCTGTGCCCACTGGCTTCATCAATGTATTTGCAACATTCTTCAAAGTATCTACCTTCTCCAAATTTACCTTCCCATCCTCTACCATGTCTTGCATGAAGTGAAACTGTACATCAATATGCTTTGTTCTAGCATGGAAAGTTAGATTCTTCGCAAGGCAAATCACACTTTGACTATCACAACAAATCATAATCTGTCCTGCATCAACACCAATATCTGAACACAATCTCTTAAGCCAAATGGCTTCCTTGAAAGCATGAGTTGCTGCCATGTAGTTAGCTTCTATCGTGGACAAAGCAACCACAGGTTGTCGCTTACTCATCCAACTAATTGCACCACCAAACATAATGAACACATAGGCACTGGTGGATCTCCTACTGTCAATGTCACTTGCCTAATCAGAATCCAAAAATCCACGAATACAAAATGAATGTGGAGGTCTTGTAACATTACCATGATAACATATGGAATACTTAGAAGTACCCCTCAAATATCTGAACACTCTCTTAATTGCATCCCAATGTACCCATCCATGATTAGCCATAAATCGACTAAGGACTCCCACTACTTGGGCAATGTCTGGTCTTGTGCAGACCATAGCATACATCAAACTGCCAACAACACTAGCATAAGGTACTCTGCTCATGTCCTCCACCTCACTAGGAGATTTTGGACAATCATTAACATACAACTTTTTTCCCAAAGAAATGGGAACACACAATGGTCTACAATCTGCCATGCTGAACCTATCCAACACGGTCTTCACATACTTACTCTGGCTTAACCAAAGTTTTCTGTTAGCTTTGTCTCTTCTGATTTCCATTCCTAGAATGTACCTGGCTGCCCCAAGATTTTTCATCTCAAACTGTGCTGACAATTGAGACTTCAAATCAGAAATCATATTCTTACCATTCCCAATCAACGACATATCATCAACATACAATGCAATAATAAGAATGCGATCATTGTCGAATTTGTAATACACACAATGATCTGATTTAGATCTCAGATATCCAATCGACAACACAAAGGCATCAAACTTCAAGTACCACATCCTAGGAGACTGCTTCAAACCATACGAAGACTTCTTCAACTTGCAAACCAATTTTTTTTACCTTTCTCTATGTAATGCTCTGGTTGTGACATGTAAATCTCTTCCTCCAAACCACCATGAAGGAAAGCTATCTTCACATCCACCTGTTCTACCTCTACATCATAAGCAGCTGCAAGAGATAACAAGCATCGAATGGATGTCATCTTTGCAACAAGAGAGAAAATTTCACCATAATCAGTTCCCTCCACTTGTGAGTACCCCTTCGCAACCAATCTAGCCTTGTACTTTTCAACACTGCCATCTGCACCAAATTTCTTCGTGAACACCCATTTGTAACCAATAGGTTTTTGTACTTCAGGCAAAGGCACCAGGTCCCATGTTTTATTCTTCTCTAAAGAAGCCATCTCATCTTCCATGGCCTCCTTCCAGGAACCTGCATCTTTCACGCCCATAGCCTCTTTCACAGTTCTAGGCTCATCAGTGTTAGTAAGTAAAGCAAAAGCACAACTAGAATCAAGTAATGTATAACCAAACCTATCAGGTTGCTTTCTTGTTTGTGTAGACCTCCTCAATGGCTGAGGTTGAGATTCTTTTAGGGTCTGTCAGTTCAGTCTTCTCAGGGGTAGAAGGAAACTGAACATCTTCTTTCTTTTATGTTTGTTCTGGCTATAGAACAATGGAAGAAGGTGTTAGCTCTTGGAAGATAACACTTGTGCTATACAACACGTTTTCAGCCACAGGATCCCAAATCTTGTATCCTTTCACACTGACACCATAGCTAATGAAAATACACTTAACAGCCTTGTTCTCCAACTTAGACTGTTTCTCCCTAGGCACATGTGTATATGCCTCACAACCAAAAACATTGAAGATGCCTAACTGAAGGCTTCTTACCAAACCACACCTCCATAGGTGTCTTACCAACAAGAGCTGATGTAGGAGATGTGTTTACTAGGTAGCAAGCAGTGGCAATAGCTTCAACCCAAAACTTTTGTTCGAGGCTTGCTCCACTAAGCATATTCCTAGCCTTCTCCATCAGTGTCCTGTTCATCCTCTCTGCAACTCTATTTTGCTACGGGGTGTATGGAGTTGTCTTATGTCTTTCAATCCCTTGCTCTTTACAGAACTTATTGAAATCTGCCGAACAAAACTCACCACCGTTGTCAATTCTCAAACATTTAATCTTTTTACTAGTCTGATTTTTAGCAAAGGCTTTAAACTCTTTAAACTAACTAAAGATTTCAGATTTGCTTCTGATAAAATAAACCCATGTCCTACTATAATCATCTATGAAAGATACAAAATATACAGATTTGGAAATCAAAGGAACATTAACTGGACCAAACACATTAGAATGAATAAGATCCAATACACCAGAAGACTTGTGAGAACTAGAGTAAAACTAAACACGGTTTTACTTTCCATTTACACAATGTTCACAAAAGTCAAACTCGAGATTACAATCATTTAACCCCTCAACGAGGTTTTTATTTTTCAAGGTTCTAAGACCCTTCTCACCAATGTGGCCATATCTCAAATTCCATAACATAGTATTTTCAGTAGGAAGCTTAACTTCCAAAGCATGTGCACTATCATCAGAACTAGTTACAACAGATTTCTTCACTGCTCATTCAGATGGTGGGGATGGAGTGACTGCAGCTCTTTTCTTCGAGTCAGAAGAACTATTGCATTGTGAAGTGCATGCCTCCAGCTGAAATAGAGTACCTTTCTGAGTACCCTTCACAAGCACCATAGAGCCTCTATTCATCTTGCATCCATCCTTCGAAAAGATAACCTGCACACCTGCATCATTCAACATACTTACAAAAAGCAGGTTCTGTGCTAGGCCTGGGATGTGCATAACCCCAGTGATCCCCTTCACTCATCCATCGTGGAATCAGATTGAGACTCTTCCACGACCAACAATCTTCAGATGAGAGTCATCACCCAGGTACACTCTTCCACCATCAAACTCTTCATACTTCGTGAACCAGCTTCGATGTGAGGTCATGTGGAATGATGCACCATAATCTATCAACCACACATCATCAGATGCATGGGTGGCCAGGCCTACGATGAAGGCATCACCATCATCTTGTGACTTGTCAGAATTTGAATCAGGAGTGTTTTTCTTCTTCTTTTTCTTCTCCTCTTTGCATTCCTTTCAGAAATGCCCTGTTTTCCCATAGTTCCAACAGAGAGCCTTGGACCTTCCAGGAGATTTGGATCTCCCATGAGATTTGGATCTGCCCTTTTCACCTTTCTTATCCTTCTTCTTCCCTTTCTCTTTAGGTCTTCCACAAACCGCAAGAGCCTCTTTGGCCAACTCAGATGTCTTTCTCCGCATTTCTTCAGATAACAGCGAAGACACTACCTCATCCATCTTGAAGGTGGTTGTAGTGCTTCCAATGGCCATAACAAGATGATCCCATGAATTCGACAAAGAACAAAGTAGGGTCATACACCGATCCTCCTCCATTTTCACACCCACAGGTGTCAATTGTGCAACAATCATGTTGAAAGCATTCATATGGTCTGCAATAGATCCTCTGTCTTCCATCTTCAGAGCAAACAACTTCTTTTTCAGAAAAAGCTTGTTCACCAAGGACTTGGCTTGATAAACATCTCCCAGCTTCTTCCAAAGCTCTTTCGTGGTCTTCTCCTCATGGACATTCAATAGGACAGAGTCAGCTAGACAGAGTCTTATGAGACCCTTAGCCTTCTGATCTTTGAGGTCCCAATTAGCTTGTGACATTGTTGTAGGTTTTGTTCCATCAACGGTTTCCCATGGTTTACGATCAACAAGTAGGTCTTCCATCTTGAGTTTGCACAACTCAAAATTTGTGCCATTGAACTTCTCCACCTCTACTCTTCCGTATGTGGTTTCCATCTCCTTCCTACAACAAGATACAAAATAATCTACACGGACTCCCACTCAACCTAAGATTAGCTCAAAAAACCCCCACCTAGCAGCTAGAACCAAAACTGGCCAGGCTTTGATACCAACTGAAAGGAAGCTAGGTGTGCGGAAATCACTTCCTACACTAATCTAAAGAGGAGAGAAGAGTGCAATTTTTTTTTTATCATTTACAATTACAGAATGTAAACAACACTAATGGAGATATTGTAGAAAACACATACACACAGAAATGAGACAGAAGATAGAGACACAAAATATATGCGGGGAAAACCCTTATTAGGTGAAAAACCCCACACTCTAAAACACAACTCAAATATATTCCGTAAACAATGAATATTACAATATAGTCACAGAGCCAATACCCTTGCAGGAGTCTTTGACACTCGTATCTAGAGACAAATCGATAGCATAACAGTACCTGTTAATCACATAATGCATCACCTCTCCAAAGCACTTGTTTATAAAGAACATACAAGGCAAAAATGGCTCCACATTGCGATGGACGTCCAACATGGCCTCATGGCCCAAAACCCACACTATGGACACTTGTCCAACACTATAGGATGTTCCTGACACTTGTTAAGTCACCCCATCCCAAAGAGGTCACCTATTTCCAAAATGGGCAATGACAGATGCTCTTACGACTCTTACAACCGTCATAGAATCTGTCATAGCTGTCATAACTTATAGATGTAAGAGAATCTGTCATACATAGGCTATAAATAGCATATTCTCTTACAACATGTCATAACCCACCTTGGGGCGCCCAAAGATGCCTTTTTCAAAGATGCTTCTCGACACATGTCCATACCTGTCATAGGATCTTCTATTTCTAACTCTTACATGTCATAACTTTGTCATAGGAATCTGTCATGACCGTTTCGGTCAAAATTCCCTCACACATTCCAAGATGTCGACACATGGAAAAATATTCCTACCACTAAGTGGGACACCTATCTCCTCATGTGAGGACAAATTTACATGTGGTCATATGCCATGTAGGATGACACATCATTGTGCCAACTCCCACAAGATGACAACATAGGATTTGCATCCTAATTATACAATAGGCAATAAATAAATAAATATAATGAAATAATACAAGGAATTACCAAGGTTGAGACACATTAATTCCCAACATGAATATATCTTTTACTGCTGTGTGTGGTACATATGCAATAATCTTGGCCCCTATGAAATAGGGTCTAAAATTTTTGTAGCCTTGACCAATGCATAGGCATGCTTCTCCATAATGGAGTAATTTAACTCAGCGACCTGTAAAGATTTACTAAAAGAATCCTATGGGCTTCTCATATCAATCTTCATTCTTTTGTAGCAACACAACAACAACAGTGTAAAATGAAGCAAAGGAAAAGAGCTGGAAAGGCTTGGAATAGTCTGGACTTACTAGTACTGGCACATTTTTTAGAGCCTCCTTTATGTCAAGAAAAGCTTTAGCTAATTCCTTGTCCCACATGTTGTCCCTTCTTAAGCATCTTGGAGATGGATTTTGTCTTCTCAACAGAGTTAGGGATGAATCTTCTTACAAAATTAATTTGACCAAGGACTGAATACCTTTGATTGTTTTAGTCTAGGGAATAAGGTCAATGGCCTTAACTCTGTCTAGATCAATTCTAATCCCCTCCTTTGACACAATGTGTCCCAACATATTTCCTTCTTCAACTCTAAATTGACATTTTTTGGGATTTAAAGAGATCCCATACTCTAAACACCTCTCAAAAATCAATTGCAAATGTTTGCAATGATCATTTCTATTCTTTCTAAATATATTCATATCATCCTAGTAAACAACTATGATCTCATCAATGAGGCCAGCAAAGGCCACATCCATTGCTCTTTGAAATGTAGATCCTATATTTTTAAAACCAAATGGCATTCTTAGATATACATACGTACCCCAAGGAGTGGTGAATGTTGTTTTGTGTTGTTCAGACTCCTTGACCAACACCTGGTTGTATCCTAATAATCCATCCATCATTGACATCAGTTTTGAACCAACCACCCTCTGCAATAAATGATCCATGCTTGGAAGAGGATAGTTATCCTTGAGGGACTTAATGTTCAGATTTCTAAAGTCAACACACAACTTGATTTCCCCATTCTTCTTTCTTACCGAGACAAGGTTGGATACCCATTCAGAATGTCTGATGGGTTTGATAATGCTCCCTCTTTCATCTTCAACAGTTCTTTTTGCATCTTGGGAGTAATAGTAGGATTTATAGGCCTCTATTTCTACCTAAATGGTTTTGCATCAGGTTGAAGGGGAATAGTATGCTGAAACAAATCCTCCCTATAAGCTTTCAAATCATCATATGACCATGCAAAAAACTTTCTAAATTTCCTCAGTAAAGCAATCATCATTTTCTTTTCATGAGGCTTTAGTTTCTTGCTTGTGTAAACCATCTTTGGTGCTTCCTTGGTTCCAAGGTTAACACCTTCTAAATTGTCTTCTTGAGCTAGTTTATCATTGCTCTTCTAGTGGTTAGCGCTATCAAACATCCTCTCCAATGCTACCAATCCATTAGGAATGGTATTGGTTCTCAACTGTACCACTTCTCTACCAAATAGTGTTTCCTTGTCATTTTCCATTTCAACCATTGGATGCTAGTCAACTACTTGACTTTCAAATTCATCCATATAGTTTAGAAAGCTAAAAATCTGACTGCTATCATTAAATACTTGCCAATTATATATATTATTTGGAATGGTTGGCCTTGTAAGTACTTCAACAACTTGATGGTCATGAAGAAAATTAGATTGAGGATTATACCTGGATGTAGCTACAGCCAAGGCATCCACTTCTTTATTTTTTGATCTGTCAATCCACTCAATACCAATGGTGTTGAACAACTCTATGGTATCCCAAACAACATTTTTGTATACTTTTAGCCTTTTGTCTTTGGAAAAAAATGTTTTTCTTATCTACTGGACAATCAGCTCTGAATCTCCATATATCCTCAGACATTGGATGCCATGTTTATGAGCCACATTCAGACCTAGCAACAATGCTTCATATTCTGCCACATTATGTGTGCATTGAATATCTAATTTGAAAGACATGCATGACCACTTACCTTCTGGGGATGTTAAAATAATCCCAACACCAAAACCATCTTTTGAAAATGCACAATTAAAGTGCAACATCCACAAATCAGACGTATCATGAACAACAACAATAGGGTTAGAAGGTAAAACATTTACATCAGGATCATCAGCATTGCAATATGCCATAAAGTGATCAATTTCAGTATCAAATAAATTTGCATGATCATCCTCTATTTTATATCTGTCTTCAATGTTCAAATCTTCGACCTTCTTCTCCCTATATAATTTTACTTCCACGCCCTGGACAAGAATGGTAGCATATGATAGGTCCATTTGGATACTACCACCCATGGAAGCAACCCACTTCCTAGAGAACAACATGCCCCACTTGGCTGGGTAGTCCACAATAATTTTATCCATGAGGAAAGACTCATCTGGGTAGGTAGCGAGTTTGACCTCAAGATCCTTAACCAAGCCAATAACATTGACTTCCCTATAATCCATAGCAAAGCATTTACCAAAAGATTTGGACACCTTCAGTTCCAATTCATTCATGATTTCAAGAGGCATGACATTGTTAGATGCCCCTGAATCAAGCATACAATTATGTAACAACCATCCATTTATAATCAGAGTGGTGTAGAAGGGGTCAACTCCCATCTTGCTATTACCCATGGAAGACCGTAAATACACCTCTACTGTTTCTTCATAACCTACACCCTCATCATTACTACTGGGAACAACACTAGGTTGTGTTTTTTGCATCAACAACAGTAATAAGAGACTCTGCCCTGTCTATGTGTTCGAGGATTCTAAGCAATTCCACTATTGGCACATAAATTTTAATTTGGCTAAAAACTTGAGCCATGTCAATAGGGAGATAATTGGGCAAAGGCGTATCACATGAAATAGTTACATCATTTGTAGAAGGAATGTAAGGTATGATTTGATTGAATGAAATATCCTTACCTTCTTTTGATTTCTCCTTTTATGGTCCTCTTTGTGTCTGAGGTTGATCCTGCTTACCATTTCCTTTTGGATAATGGACCCCTAGAATGAGTGTAGTATCTACAGGCTGCACAGTTGGCATTGGATTCTTTTGAACATACTTCTATTTTTCTATTGGGGATGGTGTGGGAGACTTTTTCTTTTCTAGAACATTTTTCTTGGGAGTGCTATTCTTCTTTCGCTCCACATTCCCTTTACCTTTGTCCCTTTTCTCATCAGATTTCTGTTGTTTCAATTCCTTGGCAGGGACGTTTTGAATAGGGACAATTTTGTTTCTCAGTTGGTAGCCTCCTTGGACTTGCAAGAATCCAACATTACTCAATGCCTTCATATCCTCTTTCGATGGCTTGGATGGTTGGTATTTTTCCTGCATAAGGTCCCTGAGATGCCCAAAATCATGGGTTGGCAATTGATATTTTTTTAGACCTTCATCGTAATCATATTGAAAAATATGATCATCCTCTTCATAGTTATCACAATCAACATCCTGATCTATATGTTCATACTCATCTGCATCAGATTGATTTATCTCTTCTTCATAGTACTCAGTTGCACCCTCTTCATTTGGAAACTCTTCCTCTCTGCTCAATGAATGAGCCACCGCACAATTTGCTGGATCATGGGGAAGGAAACAAGCTTGACACCATAAAGGTTCATCTTGAAAATTAACTTGATCCTTTCTCAAAGGATTAGGGGTGTCCCTTTCAAGCTATTTGAAACTCACATGCCTTGGAGTAGCCTGTCTATCCTTCTGTTGTGGCCTCTTAGACCAATCAGTATTATAAGGCTTGTTATGAAGCCTCTGTCCTTCATTAAAATGTGTTGCAACACCCTAAGGTGGCAACCCTTTATCATTTCTGGCAACATTATAAGTTAGATCCTTCGCTACCCCCATAAGTTTGTCTAACTTATCATCAGTAGTGAGGGGTTTACTGAAAACAACCTTGTCAGGTTGGGACAATTTCACATCAGCCCTTTTAATATGCTTGCTTGAAGCTCTCATATTACTTTCAATATTTATAGCTGTAACATATGCTTCCCTTAATGTTTGTGGACTCTTGTCCCTCAGACGATAACCAAGCTTTGAATCAAATGAACCACAATATAAAACTAAACACATTGATTCGTTAGGTCTCATATGAGGAGGTACCTTTCTCATAGTCATGATGAAGTGACTGTTGAAATCAGCTACTGTCTCATTGATGATCTTTTTGATGGCTGTGTGCTCATGGATGGAAAAATTGGGATCAATCCTATCCCCATACCATAGTTTGAAAACTCTCATGAACTCCTCCCAAGAATCAATGTTGTTGTCAAGGAGAGCCTTATACCATTTTTTTTGCACTTTCTTCTAATGAATGCACGAACAACTTCATCACATCTTCATCTTCAATCTCATACTCATTAGTGACATTAATAAAATGTCTCAGGGGTTCCTCACCAGTGAGAGTTTTGTTGCCCTAAAATCTTGGAATCTTCCCTCTAATCTTAGTTGAAATAGGATTAGGAAAATTAGGATTACCAACGAAATCAAACTGCTTGTATCTTTCAGCTCCCAATGGCTACCTCTATGCAACAAACCTCTATGCTTGTCTTCACTGAGCATGCCCAACATTCTGAATGTTGCCATGCTGCTGGTTTTCTTGATTCAGTGGTGGCTAGATATTGACATTGTGAGTAGGGATTTGGTTTACACCTTGCTATCCCATTTGACGTTGTTGTTATTGTCTCTGGTTATTATGTTGATTATATAGTTGTTGATATTGCTGTTGATGTGCACACTGTTGTTGTGCATTTTGATTTAAGCCTTGTTGGGCTAGTTGAGCTTCTTGCTGCTCAAGTAAAGCTTACAACTCCCTCTGTCTATTTCTGAGGTGATCGAGCAGATCCAACTCATCTTGGATCCTTCTTTCTCTTTCTTTGTCATTACCAGGTTGTTGTTGATCACCCTCATTAGGGATAATGTCTTGTTGACCTCTAAATGATCCAGTGGGGGAATTGGGATGCCTTGTAGTCTATTGTATTTCTTCACTCTCACTAGCATTGCCAAACATCCACAAAGAAGGATCATGAGATCTATCTCTGCCACCTCTACGAATAACATTTTCATTCCTTCTAACATCATACTCATCTCTATTAGTTCTTCTATTTATCTTAAGGATGTTATTAGCAGAGTCCTCAGAAGTGTAGTTATATTGGCCTCTTAGGTCGACAAATATATTGTCTTGGTTATTTCTTATAGGCACCACATTGGGTCTTCTTTGCCTATACCTACTTCTATTTCACGCATTACTAGAGGATTCCTCACGTCCAGGATGCTCCTAGTTTCTTCCTCTATCCATTATGAAAATCTTTTCAAACTAAAATTAATTATGGGTTTAACAAAATAGAGTTGCCACTCCCCTGTTGGGAAGAAAACTTGAACAAAATTGTATTTAAATATCAACAACTAGAACTAAAAAGATTCACTGTTACCAAGGATTTTGAATTTGAACAAAATAACTGCTCCCTGACAATGGTGCTAGAATGTTGGTGCCCAAAATAACAGCAACACAAAACCCTAAAACTTTCCTAAATCACCTAGGCCAGGGATTATTGTCAGGGTGATAGGAAGAGGTTTATCAACAAGTTTTAGGCGATTTTGGCCAACTCCAAGAGTGGGTAAACTCCTCTACTCTTCGAGCTCAACTTAAACTCTGGAGGGATATTCCAAGGGGTATTATATCTAAGTAGGTATTAAAATCAAATTAGATGAACAACTAAAAATATTAACAACCAAACCCAAATTGCTTTCTCAATCCCAAATTTGTCACTGAACTAAAGAAAGCTGGTTGTTGTATGACCCCTATATAGCTGATAAATGCAATCCTACACAATGAGGATGCATAAAGATTACTTCTGCTTCAAAAGGTAAGATGTATAGTTTATGTTTTGAAGATGGGTGATCGAAGGCTACTCAGACTGGTACCTATCCATTGGGCTGCAAAGTCTAATGTGAAATGGAGGAAAATAATGACATAGAAGTGTATAACTGCCTACTTGATGAATCAAATGCAAAGAAATCAAATACTAGATTACTAAAAATACTTAACAATCCCACACTATACCATATTCTTCCCTATGCAATAATGAAATGACTATTCACAAAGCTTGGAAATGGATTAAGAACTACAACATTCATCAAATCAAAGATTACAATCATACCACTAAATGTGGAAAAAACAAACTGTAACTGTGATTATAGTTTACTAGGAAAAACACCTATAGCATTGGAGAAAAACAACAATCTGATACAAATATTTGTGAATTATATTACATACACTTCATGATTGATTCATGTATAAACAAAGCCAGCAAAATATCCTTTCTTAATCTACCTCCTGGAGCTCACAACCTTGCTGAGAAATTGCCAGAATGACCAACCCTTTCTACATTTCAAACTTACGCATATATAGCATTTCGACCCCCTACATTCTCTGAGGTGCCACACCCTATCAAGGACTACACCCACACTATCATAAATTCCAATCCTAATCTATCAGAATATTTGCACATTGGAAGAGAAAACCCATGCTCCATTAATTCTAGTAGATGGCCTTGTCAGAAGATATTTCTTCCAAAAGAATGTTTATATACATCTTTCTTGCCGATCATAAATGAGGAAATATCCTGATTTGATCTACAACATTCAATACATAAATATTTGAAGATAAAGTAGCTGAGAAATATCTACTGCATTGAAGACTCATAGATGATTCATTCACCTACATAATTAAATATACAACAGATACATGGAACATTGATGATGGAAGACAAATCCCACCCCTGACCAGTCTGAGGACTGACAAAAGAAGATTTCCCACACACATGAAGAGTTTGGAGCAATAATGAGGGAAGGCTTGAATCCTTCTCCTGACATCTGCAACCCTAACTTCTCAGATTTGTCCTTTATGCATTGAAGAGTTTTACTACGCCAACCACCTCCACATCACTGTTCTACAGGCTCATTAAATTCTGGGTACAAATCAGTTTGTGTTGGAGAAAACCTCTCTGACTTAGCCAATTTTCCCTTCCTTTGTCAATGAAAATGCCTCATCACAAACCTTTGACTTTTCCCCTTTTAGCTCTCTCTTATCGCCTTATCGGCGAAATAAGAAAACTCAAACTTATGAAAATTTGGTTTTTAGCTAGTTTGTTGACAATCTATGCCTTAGTCTCTTTTCTTTTTATCAGTAAACTGGCCCCTTTTAGAACCAAGAGCCTTGGGCACCACTTTCTTCATTATTAGCAAAAATGCCCTTTGTCGAACTCTCTATGCCTTAAGAAAATATTACCTTTATTTGTCGGCAAAAAGGACCTACGTCAAACCAACACCTTTATCAGTGAATTCTCAGATTTTAGAACCAATTCTGCCTTAACATCTTTTGCATCTTATTAGAAAAATTATGTTTTTCCAAACCACCTTTATCCCCTTTTATCGACAAAAACTTGTTTTCTCTAACTAAGAACTTTGTCACCTTATCAACAAAAGTGCCATTTGATAAACCATTTTTTATTTCCCTTCTGACCTTGTTGGCCAAATTACCTATCAATAAACTGCTGAAAATTTGAACTATTTCATTAGTTCAGCCTTCTGCCAATTCCTCGACAAAGCATATTTTTATTTTCATGCCTTGGTCCTTTTATCACCTCAATTTACCTTGTCGGCCAATTTGCCTCGTGTTGAACCTTTACTTTGACATCACCTTCCCTTTTACTTTATCGACAATCCTTTGGGTTTTTGAACCATCTCTTTCATTTGCTCTGGCCTCTTTCCTATCTTCTATCAGCAAAACCCTCGTCGGCGAACTTGGAGGTTCACGAACCTCCAACTTCGTTGACAAAGCCTTTTCCTTACTTCATCTTTTTTGTGACTTAGAGAAACTTTTCTCATCCCTAGCCCTTCATTCGGTCAGCAAAAATGCTATCAGTCGAACTCTCTATCAGTGAACCTTCAGGTTTTCTAACTTTTGCATTTCACTGATAGATTACTCCTTCTTCCTTTATCTCTTTACTGCAAGCTTGTCTTTCTCTTGCTCTTTATCACCTTGTCGGCGAATTGACAAACTGTTGAACCCCTGAAAAGTTAATTAGTAAGTTTGGGAAAAGGCTGATTTGCCGACCGAAGGCAAAAATGGAAAATATTATAAGGGAGAAACTATTTTTGACCAAGGCAAAAAAAACATAAAAACCAAATTTTGAATGGGCATAACTTCTTCATTTTAAGGAATTTTGACATGGCTCAAAAGGCAAAGTTGCTCAGAATTCAATTCTCTATCTAATGGTGATATTTGCTAAGAAATTTGCACATGAATTTTGGATTTTGGGGGTAAAATGGGCATAATGGGAATAAAATTTTGCAGGTGCCAACAAAACCCATTATAGACACCTAAAATTGTCTCATTCTCAGATCAGATATTCATCTACCATACTTCACAATAATTAAATAATTCTTAATTATTTGATTAATTTCATCTATTCATCTCCATCTTATTCCTCCATATTAATTAAATAATTATAATTATTTAACTAAGTTAATTTTCCTCCACACATTAATTAAATAAATTTAAATTATTTATTTAATTAAAGCTAATATTCCATTCCCTCTAAAATAAATAAAAGTTAATATTTTATTTATTTTCCATGTGCACATGAAATTAAATAATTTATTTATTTAATTTCCTATTTTCCCCTTCACCACAATTCATTCTCAATCAGATCAGTTGACTAATCAATAAAATTAGTTAACAAGTCAATCAATCTAATTAACTAATCAATCAATTTAGTTGACTGGTCAATCAATTTAGTTAACTAATCATTCAATTTAGTTGACTACTCAATCAATCTAGTTAATTAATCAATCAATTTAGTTAACTAGTCAATCAATTTAGTTAACTAAGCAATCAACTCAGTCAACTCATCAATCAATTCTGTTAGCCCTGGTTTATGAGAGGACAAGGACACTTGTCACTCTCTCATTAGCTCAATTCTCTCAACCAATTCTAGTCACTGATCTCTCTGATCATTCACAACCGTTGATCTTCATTTATGATGTTCTATAGGTTGAACATTGTTCTCAACCTCTGGGGATCTCTCATCTTCATACAACATCATGCTGCTGAAATCATTCTAGATCCTCTTATCTATCATCCTCATACAATTGGTTATGCTTGAGTTGAGCAATCCACATATCAACATATCTAAAGAGCAAATTCTATTGGATCTGAGTGTAATCCAATTCGCTCAATCGATGAGATTGGATTTGTGTGCAAAGGAAAGTATACTCGTTTGTTTGGTTTATTTTCATTAGTCTTTGCATTGCAAATTTATCTCTCACATTTTGGCACACCCGGTTTCTCTAACCCTCACCTTTTGTAGGTTTATGCGCTTGAATTTGCAAAGCTAACATTATTTTTGTCAAGTTTTGGTGATCAACTTTTGTAAGTTATCTCATACGCAAAATTTGACCTCATTGTTCTGTCCGAGAGGCCTCGCAAGCGAAGATTGACATAAAATACCCTTTATTTTTCTTACTATCAAAATTTTGAAATTTTTTTAGTTGCAGACCCATACAGTATAGATTCATACTATACGGACCTGCCATATGCATTCATAGTTTGCAAGATTTCTGTTGATTTACAGGGTATCGATTATCCTGGTATCCTTGTTTGTTTGCTTTTATTGGATCTTGATTATCATTGTCAACAACTTTGCAAAAACCTTCACCAAACCCTTGTACCTCCCTGCTGACAACCTGCAGATCCCATTGTGTAAATTCCCCGTCAAAATCCATGCCACCTTGGTTGCCATTTCCTATCGCCTCCCATCCAATAATCCATCACCACCCTTCTCTCCACACTCCACTGCCTGTCCAAACCCTGGTTGCTGCCCCAAACCACCCATCGACACCTCTTCCCAACCACCTATTGCTTCCCTCATTTCCTATTGACTACTTCCACTAAACTCCCTACTCTTGTCGATCTCCCCTGCCGCCTGATCACTTCCTCTAACCCATCCACTCCTTAACAACTTTCCCATTCACTGCCAGCATAGCCGCTTACAGTTTAGTACCCGACCCCCTAAGTCTTTATCCCGTGGCCACATCTATGACCAACAGGGGAAGGGGCTAGTGCCTCACATTTTTTTTAATTTATTTTTTGTTTTCCTTTAGACCCTAGTTACATGGGTGACCAGGGGCCTATTTAAAGGCTTAATCGGCACATTTAGCTACTAGCGGTTTAAGCCATGCATGTGACCAGTCTAATCGCTAACTGTTAGTGGTTACCTGACCGCGAAGCCTACCCCCTTTGCCCTCTAAAGCCCTAGAAGGGGCATTTTTTCTTTTTTGCATAACTTTTGCACACAAAGTCGGATTTTTGTGAAACCATCAGCGTTGGAGAGCTGACTTGCCTAGCTTCATTATGGTGAAGATATTTTTAGGTAATTTTATTAGTGGTGTTCATTAATTTTCCATATTCCATGATGTTGTAGATAATGCTTTTGGATTTGACTATGTGTAATTTTTTTTCCTCAACGTTTCAGGTCACACTCAATGAACCATCATCAGGGGAAAAAGAGAGCATGAGAACAAAAAATGATAGATTGCAAACTTGAGACTACCATAAAAGGAAGGAGGGGTTGAGGTGAAGCGGGAACCAAGAAAACCAAGAAGGGAGAGGGACAACCTACTAAACCACATGAAAACAAAGGGATGGTAATAAAAATAAATAGATCACAAACCCAAAAAAAGAATGAAAGAGAACATAAATAATTAATTATAAGACAATAACCTACATAAAACGATCACATCCACATAATATATAGACAACACCTAAATTATATATATATATGTCAATAGGAAATCTAAAAACAATAACCTAGACATAGAAAAACCCAAAAGGAAAGAGACCAAATAGGTCAACAAGAAGTAATAAATAAATAGGTATATAGATTGCACCAAGATAACAAATAAACAATAAATCATTAAAGACCACACTTATACAATTAGGTACCAAAAAAAAGTCTAACCTAGATAGAACAATACAAAACACGCAAAAAATACACACAGACCAAAGAATATAGGGGAATCAATATATATAACTAAGAAAACGACTAAAAGACATAAAATCAAATGCAACAAAACAAACATAAAAAACAAAGAATATAACCAATAAAATTAGGAAATCAAAGGAAACACGAAATTAAAACAAATGTAAACAACCCTATAGAAGTGAACACAAACGTAACTAGGAACACACACATATAAAAAGCAATAGAGAAATGCAAAAACGAAACATAACAATGAGGTATATAAATATGAAGGAGACATGAGACCTAAGCACTAAGATGTAGAGAGGAGAAAACTAGAAAGCCAAGTGAGATTGAGCCAAGGAGGGAAGGGTGGGCAAAAGGTTAACGATAGGTGTCTGCAAAAACCCAGAGGGTGCAAGGGAAGAGGAGAAAGAATGCAAGCAAGGGGAAAGAAGGATAAGAAATACAACCAAGGAGGGTGGCGGCAGAGGGACTAGAGGAGAGGACTACAAGATGGAACCTCAGAAAACCAACTAGAAGACTGACGAGGAGAGGGGAGGAGAGAAGGACCAGAGGGATTGCCGGGGAAGAGAGAGGAGAAGGGTGAAAGGACAAGAGAAGACGGGGTTGAAGAATGACAAGAGGAAGAACAGAACAACAAGAGAAGGGAAGGAGGAAGGGAAGGGAAAGAGGAGAGAGACTACAAGGGAAGGTGATCCAGGATGGAAGGAGAGTGGTTTCTGAGGCGAGTGAGAAGGGGCTGCCAGGAGAAGCTAAGATTCCAACCCTCATCTTGGTTAAGGTTGGAAGGGTGATTGCCAATTTCTATAGCCTCTTTAAGTTTCCTTTTGAAGTAGTTATCTTCTTTGACTAGAATTTATGTGTCTTCTAGGCAAATGTGGTGTTTAGTTTTTGAGGAGTGTTCGGCAAGGGCTGATTTTTGGATTCATTTGTGTTTTATGTCGGCACTATGCTCTTTAATCCTAGTGCTAAAAGAGCGACCTGTTTCCCCAATGTAGGGGGTGCCACAAGAACAAACCACTTTGTAGACTCCTGAGTTTAGGAAGAGGTCTCTGGGGTCTTTGAGAGAGGGGATACGGTTCCTCAGAGTGGAAATAGGTTTGAAGGCATAGTGGAGGCCTTTTTTACGAAGAATCTTAGAAATTTTGTTGGAAATGCCTTCTATGTAGGGGATAGAGTTCCTGGGGGGGTTGGAATGTTGGGTCTCATTAGGTAAGGAGTAGAAACGAGATTTGGCTTGTTTGAAGGCCTGGGCGATGAGTTTGTTTTTGAAACCATTCAATTTGAAGTCTTTGGAGAGGTGGGCAAGTTCCAAATCTAAGTGGTCTTCGTCGCAAATGCGAAAAGCCCTGGTAGCCAGAGTTTTGAGGACACTGACTTTTTGGGCAAGGTGGTGATGAGATGCGGCATGAAGGTACAAATCAGTATGGGTAGTTTTCCTGAAGACTATACGGCCAAGGGAGCCATCAGGTTTTTTTATTAGCAAAATATCAAGGAAAGGGAGTTGGTTATTGGTTTCCAACTCTTTGGTGAAGAAGATGCTTGGGGCAACACTGTTAAGGTGTAAGTGGAACTCTTCAAGCATCTCTTGCCCATGGGGCCAACATAGGTTGGTGTCATCGACATATCATTTCCACCACTTTTGTTTGAGGGGAAACGAGTTGAGGGCAATATCTTCAAAATGTTCCATGTAAAGGTTAGCCACAATAGGTGAGAGGGGGGATCCCATGGAAACTCCATCTAATTATTCGTAGACTACTCCCTGGAAAGTAAAGAAAGTGGATCTAAGGCATAACTCTACCAAGTAGGCGATATCATCATTAGTCTTACGTCTAACTAGCTCAATGGAATCAGGGATAGGAACCTTGGTGAAAAGGGAAACAACGTCAAAGCTAACCAAGAGGTCATTGTCTTCCAACTTTTTATCTTTAATGAATTTGACAAATTGGGAAGAATTCTTGATGAAAGAGTTAGATTTGCTGATAAGAGGGGTCAGGAGCTTGGCAAGGTAGGCAGCAAGCTTATAGGTGGGGGAGTCAATGGTGTCGACAATGGGATGGAGGGGGATGCCAACCTTGTGAATTTTTGGAACCCCATAAATGCGAGGGGTAACTTCTTTGGTAGGAGGGAGCCTCTTTTTGGTATCATCATCTAAAGAGGAACGAGAAAGGGCTCTTTTTACTTCGTTAAAAATTTGGGAAATTGGGTTGCGGGATAAGATTTTGTAGCTGCCATTGTCAGATAACATATCTTTCATCTTGGATATGTAATTGCGTTTACCCATGATGACTGTGGCATTACCTTTATCCGCCTTGACAATGATGAGATCTTGGTTGCACATACCCCTCAAACATACCCCTCGCTTGCAAGCTTCAAACAGTCATAACTTGTGCAAATCTTATCTAATTTCAACAATTTTTTTGAAACAACATAGAATTTTGTTAAGATTATGATCATACAACCCAAATTTCTGTAGCTGTTCATCTTTCTCAAAATTTTCAAGATTACTCTTATTCATCTAACTAGTTGGTTTGCAAGTCTCTTTGTTCTTTTTTGTTTTGGTGGACCATAGGAGGACATCAAGTACTACATCAATATCAACATCAGATCTGAAGACAAACATTCCAGGTGCACGTAATCCAACTTTTGTCTTTTCATTTGATCAAATTCTTCTTTGCAATCTCACACTTCAATTTGGGCTTAAAATGAACATATGTTTGCATCATCATAATTAAATTTGGGCTTAAAATGAACATGTGTGACCTTCATCATCGCATTTGGACTTGGGTATAAAACAAACTTGTGCTTGCATTTCTTGGTAGATTTGAGTATGATTTAGGGTGTGTATGCTCTTCCCATGCACTTCCTGTGATCTTGGGAATCAAAAACATCCTTTATTCCATTCATCTTCACACACATTTCAATTTCTAAGGGTAAATTAACATTGCGAGTATGAATCAAGTGTGTGTATGCTCTCTCCTCGCACCGCAAGGTGACCTTGGAGATCAAAAGCATCACTTGATTTTCTTTTGTCACCCTTTTAGGAGGCCTTCTTGGAGACATACCACTCCAAGGGATGACCTCAACTCTTGTGTTTTGATGGAGTCTAACAAGTGAGGATTGAATCGAAAGACACACCTCTTGGAAGTTGGAATCTTGTCATTTGGGCTAAGCCCCCAAGAACTTTATACCTTGGGGAAGTAAAGGTGAAGGGTGGGTTAGCCTCTTCTCCCGGTTGTGTGGCATTATTTTACTTTCATTTCATGGAATTGGGCCTCCTGTACCTTGTGTATATTGGGGACATCCTTAGACAACTTGTGCATCCTAGCTTAAGACCTATTGGCCACACCCATTTGACTAATATTAGACTTGTTGATGTGTCTTCAGGTGTCTTCATAATCACAACAATCAATCTTTAAAAGTCAAACTTGCCATTATGTCTTGTGTGTGTGATTTATGCATATACATGTGAAATCTATTGTTTATAAGCTGCCTAAGTCAAGCTATCAACAAACACTTTCCACATCATCATAAGCATCCTTGTCATTACTTTCATCATAAGCCAAGTCACCTTCATCATAAGCTAAACCCTAATCATCTTACTTATCCACTCTCATTATCTTAATTATCCCTATCATCTATCCCATAACCCTAATTGTTCTAATTACCATAGCCACATCATCATAATCATTATCCATCCCCATCCCTTTTGAGAGCCTACCCATGTTCTTCTAACCCACCTCTCCTCTCGAGGGGGCATTATCCCATCATCATATCCTTACATCATCTTACCCTTACATCATCATCATCCTAGTCACTCATCCATCTATAATCAAATCAATTTCATTCATCTCATCATCCTACCATAATCTCATATCATCCCAGATCATTGTCTTAATCCAACTTCATCCACATAATCTTCATTACACTCCATTTTTCATCATCATAATCATAATCCCATTCTTGAACCCTATCTAATCCATCACTTGTCAAAATGGTTATGGCACTAGAAAACAAGAACCTAGAGAAAGATCATTATGGTGTTTAAAAGATGCTTGATGAACTTAGGATGTTATATAAAAAGGAACAAGTCACTACCCCACCACAACATCAACACATACAACAAAAACAATCCCTAGACCAACAATTCCAACAACAACAACTCCTAGACCAACAAATCATACACCAACAACAATCCCATGTACAACTACAAGCTCTTTTACAACAACAATAATTCCAAACACAAAAACAAGTCCAAACACAACCACACCCTCAACAAATTACACCTCAATCTTATGTGTCACCTCCATCATCATACCAACTTAGCCTACCTACATATCACATCAATTCCACATCAACCTATCTTATGTATACCCAACAACATCCACCCCAAGATCATCCAACTCCTTATCCCAACATTTCAACTCGTCATCAAATCCATTTACAAGACTATCAAGTTCTTTTACAATAAGAACATGCAAGTCCAAGTTACCCTTTGCACCAAGATCAAGTGTCATTAAGTCCTTATGCTACCTTTGACAAGGGAAACACTACTCTAGCTTATGCATCCTATGGGTATCCTCTATCATCATCCAACCAAATGCCTATCTAAGAGCCTCCTAGTCCTATCCTAACACCACCTTGCAATCCATTAGCCAATCCATCAACCCCTTCAATACATTCATTACCATCTTCCTCTAAACTTCTTAATCCTAATCCATTAACCTACATTCCTCCTAATCCTAATCCCTTCATTCATCCACAATATCTTCACCCAATATATCATATGATCCACTGCCTAGTCCATTAACCCCTTTTATCCCTCCACCATGGGATCTATCCACTCCTAATCCACCATCAAATCCTAGTATCCCTCCACCCAATCCCAATCCTAATCATAACCCATCCACCCCTATTATCCTTCCACCGAATCCTCATCCTAAGCCTACAACACCATCCACCATTATTATCCATCCATTATATTGTCCATCCACTAATGCACTTATGAAGGATGTGATCCAATGGCTATTAGCAAGGAATAAAGTATCTCCATGTCATCAACCACCTATCCTTGAGCTTATCCAAGAGCCTTCAAATAACATGTCCAATCCTCCAAATACATCACATAGTCCACAACCCATCAAGCCTATTGAAGAGTTTTCTTCCATGAGTCTAAGTCAAGATACATTATACCCTCATGTTTTTGACTATCAAGATCCTATCAAGCTTATATCCAAGAGTCTCCCACTCCTAATTCCATCCAAAATCAAGATTTATGTCAAGAGTGTAATCTAACGCATATGGAAACATTAACCCCTCATCCAAATCAAGATCAAAGCATCTCCCTTCAACCTACCCATAACCTATATATTTTCTATGATCAAGATATTATCTCTAATCAAGAATCTATACATGAGAAAATTGATCCCATCCATAGCATACTTCATCCTATTTATGATCAAGATCCCATCTATGATCAAGATCTTATCTATGGTCAAGAAATTCACGATGATCCTCTTAACCATCTTTATGCAATCCATGATCAAGAGATGATAACTCCACATATCCATAATCCCATAAATATCCATGAGAAAGCTATAAAAACTCCTCCTATCCATCCTCCACCTAGTCCTATCCATGATCCAACAACATCCACTTTCATTGATGGAACACTTGGCTTCCAAGTAAACATATATGATCAAACAAATAGCTTGGATCTTAATGGACATAATGATAATCAAGATCTTATTGATCCTTTGTCATCCAATATCAACCATATTGTAAATCCATCATCCCATCCCATTGGTCTTGCCACCTTCATCCATGAATGTTCCTCCTTAGGAGAGCAACAACCATTATCTACCATCTCACCTTCCCCATCAAATAATGAGCTAGTGTCTAGTGTCCAAAACACCCATAATCCCATTGTCCATTGCATACTCCAAAAAATGAACTATCAAGGCTTAGGCCTTAATGAACAAGGTATTTCGGAGCCCATTCATGTCAAAGTCCCTCCACAATCATATGGACTTGGTTATATTCCCCAAGAAAAATAATCTAAAGATGTTGGTACTCCCTCCATGCCTCTTAAATCCCCCCTTTCCATCACAAATCACATCATACTCCCAAAACATATGTTGCCATTCCTCCCGCATCATCCTACAAATCCCAAAAGCATGTGACCATACACCTTCCTCCATCCACTTTACCTCCCTTACTTCCAACTCCTAATATCTCTCCATCCACTCTACCTCCACTTATCTCAACGCCTAATATCCCTATCATCCAATCCCCTTATCCATTTATCCACAAATCCACTTGTAATCCCTCCATCCATAAATCCCCTCACATTCCTAAACATTGACAAAAAATGAAGCTTCCACCAAGTCCATGGGATTCACAAATAAAAATTTGGATGCCTCTACCCATAAAGAAAAAAATCCCAAAGATACTCATGCCTTAGGGCATCAATGCAAAGAGTCTAAGCAAAATCTATCCAAAAGGCTACCCAAGCCCATACTTTCACAAGAAAAGTCTAAAAATCAAATGGTTTGGGTCTCGAAGCAAAAAGCAATCAAGTCAAATGAAGCATCCACATCCCAAAAATCCCAAAAATCTCACTTCATCCAAAAATCTCATTTTTTTTCATCCCATAACTCCCAATGCAAAAATCATAAAAATCCTGAGTCTATGTGGGTACCTATATTCCTACATCGACCATCCCCTAAGAAAACAAGTCCATTACTTCCTACACCTCCTAATCAAAAGTTTCAAAATCCAATTTGGTGTGTGCAACCATTGGTCTTGGTTCCTTTCCATTCCACAACATTTCCACATACCTCCATCTCCCCATCTTTAATCCATTATCCCACATATTTCACCCATCATATCCCTATGGTCCATGATTTTGCATAATCCTCTATCCTTCCATCCATAATCCACATCATAATCCATTATCCCCCATCCATCCTTCCATAAAATTTTGCATAATCCACATCATAATCCACTATCTTTCCATCCATAATCCATTATCTCCCATCCATCCTTGCATAATCCTTCCATCCATAATCCACCTAATCCATCTCCCTCTCACACAATTCCCTACCAACATCTATGAGCATGATGACACTTGACATGGTCCATGTGTGACATCCATCTCTAATGGGACCATCACCTTTCATGAAACTAGATGCTTGAGTTCCTCTTATCCACTTATCCCATGCAAATACTTCCAAAACAAATTAAAATAGTAAAGAGAAATCCCTTCGTCTAATGGTGAAAACCACCTTGGTAGCGCCTTGGATAAGTACCATGATGAAAACCTGGAAAACAAATGTCATGTGTAGGTTGACTATCTATGTGTCTTAACTTGGGGCCACATTATCTCATCCAACCTATCATTTCCAACCTATCTACCTCATCCTATCATATCCTATCCTACCATACTTAGCCATTATACCCACATACCTATCCCATCTATCCATCCTCTCTCCCTTCCTCCTTTTGACCTTGATAAAGACATAGGGTTAAAATGTTGAAAAAGGCTTTAGAAAATCTCTTGATATACCTCATCCTTTCTAACCAATCCAATAATCCTCTCATCCTAAGTTTTGTCATGTAAAATCCTAAACATACTACCTAGAATGGGGCATGTTATTCCTATTCGACATAGTCTTTGGAGATCACATCCTAGATCACTTATGATGCATACATCCATTCCATCCACTATTATCTATCCTTTCATCCATCCCTCTATCATGAGTCTTCCATCCCACACACTATCGCTTATCCTTTTATCCATCCCTCTATCATGAGATTTCCATTCCACACATTATCACCTATCCTTTTATCCCTCCCTTTATCGTGTACCTTCCATCCCATTTATTATCACCCATCCTTTTATCCATTTATGTAATTCCACCTTCATCCATGCATCTAGACTTGGTTTTCCCTTGTCATTGGTATCTAGCATCTAGGCTACCCAAATTGTAATCCAATGTCATCCCAAAACATCCAAAAAAAATCAAATATCCCAAAATCCAAAAAAACAAATATACCAAAAATCCAAGCAATAAATCCAAATGAAGACATCCTTAATCCATGCCAATCTAGCCAAGTAATCTCACTAATCATCCAAAGATATCCAAAAGTTTTGTTCCCAGCCTTGCTGCAAATCTGATCATCATCATCATCATCAATCCAATCTCCTCAACTCTTGCTTAAGGACTGTCTAACTTAGGTATCAAGATCCATCCTTATCAATCAATCCTGGTGTTGATTCACATGGCCAACAACACTAGTCAATCCAATCAATCCATCAATAATCGGTTTATAGCTTGACAGGGGCAATACCTTGTTTATTTTTGAATCATTTGTACATGCTTGCTTGCTTGCTTGTGTGTGTTATCACTTTATCTTGCATTTGTATTAAATATGTATCTTTCCGGCTAATATTCATATCTTGTGTATGTCGAAATAGGTTTTTGCATTCTCATTTGCATCTAAGGTCATATCATACCTTTTGTGCATTAGGACTTTAACGCTCTAAGTATCCTTCCTCATACATCTAGACAAGGTTGTATTGCATTGGGTGCACAAGACACATTGTCACCCTGGTCCTTATACCTTGGTGCATAATGTCTAGTGCTATATCAAACTATAGGATTGCTCTACTCAAGTCAGCATAACTACTCATAATAAATCCATTATTCTATCACTCATCTTTTTATCTTCTTCATTTTCCTTTATTTTTCTTCTTCTACCAATGTTCCATCTTTTCTCTAACCTTTTCTTCACATCCATTCATTTCAAGAGCACACCCGTATTCTTTCAATTCACCTGTCCTCTTGAGGGGGCATCATTCAACCCATTGATTAATCTATTAAGTACTTCTTCTACCTGACTAGGGCATCCTCATTTGTAATCCAATCGTATTCTTCCAAACTAAAATCTTCCTCTATCCAACACAATACTATGTTTTAAACTTCTTTGAAATGATGTTACTTCACAACACCATCTCAAAGAGGGGCAAAATGTAGACACCTAAAATTGTCTCATTCCAAGATCAGACATTCATTTGCCATACTTTACAATAATTAAATAATTCTTAATTATTCGATTAATTTCATCTATTGATCTCCATCTTATTCCTCCATATTAATTAAATAATTATAATTATTTAATTAACTTAATTTTCCTTCACATATTAATTAAATAAATTTAAATTATTTATTTAATTAAAGCTAATATTCCATTCCCTCCAAAATAAATAAAAGTTAATATTTTATTTATTTTCCATGTGCGCATAAAATTAAATAATTTATTTATTTAATTTCCTATTTTCCCCCTCACCACAATTCACTCTCAATCAGATCAGTTGACTAATAAATCAAATCAGTTAACAAGTCAATCAATCTAGTTAACTAATCAATCAATTTAGTTGACTAGTCAATCAATCTAGTTAACTAATCAATTAATTTAGTTGACTAGTCAATCAATTTAGTTGACTAGTCAATCAATTTAGTTAACTAAGCAATAAACTCAGTCAACTCATCAAACAATTCTGTTAGCTCCCCTAATTTATGATAGTACAAAGACACTTGTCACTCTCTCATTTTCTCACATCCTCTCAACCAATTCTAGCCATTGATCTCTCTGATCATTCAAAACTGTTGATCTTCATTTCTAAGGGTCTATAAGTTGAACATTCTTCTCAATCTCTGGGGTTCTCTCATCTTCATACAACATCATGCTGCTGAAATTATTCTAGATCCTCTTATCTATCATCCTCATACAACTGGTTATGCTTGAGTTGAGAAATCCACATATCAACATATCTAAGGAGCAAAATATATTGGATTTGGGTGCATTCCAGTCCACTCAATTGGTGAGATTAGATTTGTGTGCAAAGGAAGGTATACTTGTTTATTTGGTTTATTTTCATTAGTCTTTACATTGCAAATTTATCTCTCACACCCACAGTAAACTCCTAGATTTACAACCATAGTTTCTCAAAGAAATTCTGGATCCATAGGCCCAAAGAACACCCCTTGGAATGACTTACAACTACCACCTTATTCAGAAAATGCAAGACCCCAAACCAAACCAAAAGAGAAAACAACAAGAAAAGGAAATAAAAGCAAGCAACAACTAACACTAACTAAAACAAAAGAACAAAAAAGAAAATTATGTACACAAACACCTACTAAGCTTGGAAACAGTGCTTCAAGAACTGTCCATTGATTAAGAACTACCCATTGACAGGCAGTGGGAGATCTTCACTAGTAAGTGTTTTCAACTGATACACATTATCCCCCCAAATTTCATCAATTTGATAAGGACCTAACCAAATTTTATTGAATTTACCATACTCTCCCTTCTTCTCATGAGCTTTATTCTAGTATAGAACTAAATCTGAGATATGAAAAGATTTTACCTTGGCCCTCCTATTAAACCAACATTTCACAATACCTTGATGTTTAGCAATGTTTTCAATAGCAGCATTTCGTTTCTCCTCTAGATGTAGTAACTATGTCAGGCAGGCAAAAGTATTGTCATCAGACTCTAGGTAATCTTGCATGAATTGTAAGACAACTATCCTCAAATGTATGGGAAACATAGGCTCTAGTCCATAAACCAAGTGATAGGGTGATGTTCCTAAAGCAACCTTGTTTCTTATCCTATTAGCCCATAGAGTGAACCTAAGCTGAGTGTGCCATTCCCTAGGGTTCTTGCCAAGTAATCTTTTGAGGACGTCTAACCTATTCTTATTCGTAGACTCAGCAACACCATTACCTTGGGGATAGTAGTTGGATGAGAATTTTAATACAATTCCATAATCAAATGCCCAGTTAGAGAAACACAGTGATGAAAATGAAGGACCATTATCACAAATAAGAGCAAATGGGAAACCAAACTTGGTAATTATGCGTTCTTCAACAAATTTTATCACTACCTCTATAGTATATTGCTTACATGCCTGAGCTTCATACCACCTAGTGCAATAGTTAGTAGCGGTTAGAATATACTTGTAGCTTGCAGAGGAGGGTGGATTGATCATACCAATAAATTCGAGCCCCCACTATGCAAAGGGGCATACCTCCACAACCAGTTGTAAAGGCATTGTTGCATTCCTTTCCCTTGAGGCAATAGTCTGACATACATGATAGGTCCGGACATGTGTATGAGCATTTCAGAAAATTGTGGGCTAGTAGTACCCTACCCGTAGAATTTAGTTTGCAATGGATAGACCAGAACCATGTCTAGTTCCAAATCTTTCATGAAAACCAACCAAGACTAGGGCAACTTTAGGTTTGTTAAGGCATCACAAATAGATTCCTTCATGATTTTTATTGTATAACATTGACCCCTTGACCATAAAACTACTACTCTTTAACCTGAAAGCCCTCCTTTGGACAGAATACAGATGAGGAGGACATTGCTGGTTAAGTAAGTAGAACAAAATGTCATTGTACCAATCATCCTGAGATATCTTCTAACATATACTGTTGAGAAACTATTCTTGGATCAGTCTCTGCCATAGTTCTAGTGAGGGCCTGTCCTCTGACCAATTTTATTGGCTGTATCTCTAGGTCAAATTCTTGTAATATTGTGACCCACTTTCCTCTTCGTTCTCCTAACTCATTCTACATCAAAAATGTTTTGACAACAACATCAATGACAATGGTAGTTGTGATGATAATTTGGAGAACAACAGTAAAAACCTATTAAGCTGCCACAATACTCTAAATTTCTACTCAAACCAAAATCACCAATGAAACTAATAGAAAAATACATAATTTGAAATAAACATGATTTATACCTTCAAACTCAGATTTCTCCTTCATGTCCCATTATGTCCTATCTTCTTGAGATCTTGATTTTGTTGATGATGATTATGCTCTCAAAATGCACTTCTTTGTTTCAAGATGACTCTAAGATGAATGAACTTGTGGTGGATTTTATGCAAAGTGAATAATTCTACAATGCTAAACTATGATAATGAATGGATGAAGCTAATGCAATGCTACAATGGAGATGGATAAATTCTAAATGATATGTTAATGGAGACTGCTAATGATAATGATATGCAAATGGAAGCCAAAGGCACACTTTTGATACTTGAATATGATTTTAGCAGCATGTAAGTACTATCTCTCTTGTGTTGTTGAAAATGAGGATGAGAGACTTCCTTTTATAGGCAAAGGATGGCTTAGATCCAAGTAGCAAAAGATCAATGGTTGAAGAATTGGTCTTATGACATGTAGGGCCAAGATTGAATTGGTTGGATGAGGGGAGATATAGGAGGATGTTCATACTACATTGACAAGATGGAGAGATATGTGGGACAAGGAGCCACATGGCGAGATGCTCACAAAGACCATGAGAGAAAGATGGAAGACCATGATAGAATGATGGAAGGAGTCTATGTTTGTTGGGATGTTGGAGGGAATATAGGGCTCATGAGACAAGTGTCTCATAGTCAACTTTGACCATGATGATGTGGAGAGACCAACTTCTACAAAGTAGGGATGGTTGACAGGAAATAGGACATGTGTTGAGGATAAATGTTTTAATTAAATATTATTAATATTTAATTTATGGTGCAACATGGAGATGAGGTGTCAAATGATGTGTAGGGTGATGTGGATGAGTGATGTAGATTTTAGGAATATGACTTTGTCTTAGAAGAATAATTAAATAATTAGGATTATTTAATTAGAGATAACTTTAGAAGAATTAAGATATTTAATTAAATAAATTAAATTTTATTTAATTATTGGAAGAATGAGATAAATGTGAATCAAATAAATAAATTAGTATATTTATTTATTTATAGAGGAAATAAGAATAAAATAAATATAAAATATTTATTTAATTTATCTTGAGCCATTTTTAGGTGTATACATTTTGTCCCCTCTTTGAGACAATGTGTTTTATCGCGTTGTTTCAAAGAATAAGAGTTTTAGAAGTATGATATATGCCCCAGTTTGCCCTATGTATAGGTTTGGTGTTGGTAGTATGCCCCCTCGGGATATCGATTGGGATAAAAACTATGGAAAAATAACGGATCATCTCATGATGAAAAAGAATGAATGGCAGGATCATCGTGTGAAAAATGCAGGTGATGAAAAATGATAAATAGATGAATAGCAAAGCATGCACATGTCAGCAATAGGCAAGGTCAAAACATCTCCAATTAGGGTTGATAAGGCTATAAATAGGGATGAGGCTCCCATTCTAAGTAATTTGCACACTTGGCATTAGAAGAATGATTATAGAGAGCTCTAGAGCAGTCTCGGCAAAAATACAGATTCTAGTAGCTAGCCACCAGTTCAAGCGGATCCGTCGATTTGGGTGCCCAAAGGAGTATGGTCCCCTGGTATGTATATGATTAATTTGACGTCAAGTACATTTATTAGGGTCTAAATATAGGGTCAAAGTGAATGGATTCATATGTGCAGGTTAAATGTTCCTACACATATGTGCAACCTTACTGCGCATATGCTCTGAATCTGCGCATATGAGCGCCGCAACTGCGCATATGCTCAAATTTCGCATATGATATTTGTTCTTGTGCATATGTCCTAAAATTACGCATATGATGAAAAGTTGCGCATTTGTCTCTTGAAGCTACACATATGGTAATATTGTGCATATGAGTGGTCTTTCTTTCTGCGCATATGTGCTAAAATTATGCATATGATCACTAAAGTTGTACATATGCTTAAGATAGGTTAATTACTTAGCTGATTGATTGATTCGGCATCGTGGTCAATGTTGGCCAACTAATAGGTGATCTTTGAGATTGATAGAATCTCAGAAGAGATGATAGGATATATTTTGATAGGATGGCTAAGTAATTGATTTAATAGATTTGATAGATATGTAGCTTAGTTGGCTGTTGATTAATGTGCTTGTGTGGTTGCTTGCAAGAGGTGTTAGATGTCATGATGTTGCGAGAGCGATTTCCACTGGCACAGTTGTTACGACCATACTTGACTGATATTGATCATTTTGTACTTGGATCAATAGGAATGTGGTATGTCACTTTTATGCTTGAGATTCAGGCTAATCTAGGCATACTGACTACTTTAATAGAGAGATGTCATAGCAAGCACTGTACCTTTCACTTGCCTACTGGAGAGATGACTGTGACCTTGGAGGATGTATACCAGATTATGAGGATTCTAATTTATGGTGAGTTGGTGACCTATGAGCCACATGTAGGAGATGGTCTAGATGCTTGCCGCAAAGTTTTTGATGATGATGATATAGAGGGAGTGGAGATCAACTAGACATACATGGTTGATTATTATGAGCTACTGCCATCTATTTTGGCAGGATTGATTGGAGGTATGATCTTCCCTGATAGGAGATCACATGGTTTAATAGTTAGATGGGGGCAGACTATAGAGCAGATGGTTTCTAAGGGGACACATTTTGCTTAGGGTGTCTGCTTATTAGCTCATTTGTATCATGACCTACATTAGTTTGTTTATGATGGGACTGCGAGTCTATTTTTCAGGATCTCATTGCTATAGATATGGGCATGGGGACACATAGTAGTGACACGACCGATATGCATGGGAGTCAGAGGTGAGGGATGGCCATATTCTTATGCTTATCAGGGTATGATTTCCCAGCCCAAGTTGGGAAAGCTAGAGTACTAGAGACATGCATTGGATAATGTAGATGTAGTGGATTGGCGACCATATCTAGCCTACGAGCCCTAGGAGGATGATGTAGTAGAGTTCCCTTTTTGCTTTCAGACACGATGGTTGATAGGGAGGAAATCATACATTATTGATCGTCAGATTGTTTCTTGTGTGCTCCGACAGTTCAACAGGATTCAGGGGATGCCCTAGGGTACTACTGTATTTGCTCATACGCATAACGAGTGTTCGGTGTGGGTTCCTGTGGCTTCTTTTGAGCATGCATGGGTCAAATTTCTCTAGATTCCATATCAGGCATGGGATATGAGGAGTCAGATTGTTGATGCAGGGATGACAGAGGATTATGCAACATACTTTACAGCTCATCCATTCTCTAGATATTCAAGACCTGGAGAGCTATCTCTGAGGCTAGAGGATGAGGAGGCCCCACTGAGGAGGAGAGGACGACACAATGGCAGAGGTGGGAGAGGTGGAGATGGAGATGATGGAGGAGGTCGAGGGGATGGAGATGATGGAGATGACAGAGGTAGAGGGAGGATAGTCTAGAGGAGAGTACAAAGACCTCCACAGATACAGCCTCAGCTACCAGTGCAAGATCAGACACATGCATAGGCTCAGGCTTAGATTTAGGGTGATGGAGAGGTGGTAGCATTACTAGCCTGAGTGGCTTAGCTATAGGGACGTGTTGTTCAACTGCAGGGGCAGGTTGTGCAGTTATAGGGGGTTGTGAGGGTAGTGACAGTAGAGCAGACACTGCAATATAGAGGTATACTTGGGCAGAGGCTCTATTACAACAGGTTCAACAGACTGCAGTCCAGGGTCCTAATGGGCAGATGATTGCATAGATGGTTTGTGTAGAACATGAGATCTTATACTGGAAATCATTATATGAGCAAGAGGTACCCCCTGAGTGGAGAGTAGGTAGCTTCGCTTGGATTTCGTATGGCAGATTGAGACAAGCACAGATAGAGAGTGGAGGGGTTATGGGACCGCCACCTCCTTGAGGACGACCAGGGACAGGGCCTTAAGATTCTCAGTAGCATCAGCCAGCACCTTCCAGAGGCAGTGCGTCATAGACATTGAGACATATATCATTTTACACCATTATTTTGTATACTCCTTATTTTTGATAGCTCAAGTTACGATTCATGATATCATTGTATACTTGGACATTTATATTTTTTACGAGTTTGACAGACTATATGCATGTTTTCTATGGATGAGTGCTTTCTATATGATCTTATGATGATGATTCTATTATGATGGTTCAAGCATGTTGATTCTATGATGCATATGGTATTTATGATATGATGCTTTAATGCTTATTCTGATGATTCCTAAATGCAACACATGATGTTTTAAGTTTTCTATGTATGATGGTATAATATGCAAATGTTATGACAATGTTATCTTGGTTTTTTATTTTGATGATAGTGTTATGTATGACATCATTTTATGAATTATTTTTGAAATCATGATCCAAATGTTTTTTTAGACAATGAACTTATGATTTCAATGCCTATGATATGTACAATGATAATGATTTGTTTTTGTTATGCCAAGTATACTCAATCATGAATAAATATCAATTGGAAGAATTAGAAAATGACAACTTGGATAGATGGATAACTTGGAAAATGAAAGAAAGAACATGGATCTTAAGCCACTTGGAAAATGATAACTATGAAATTCTTATAAATGAAATGAAATGCAAACTTAATATGCACGAATGAAACCTAGTCACCTTCTATACATGTTTGAAGTGCTTTTTCATCATTGAGCTTTTAAAAATGTTGTAAGGGAATACAAGCATCTAGGTATAATTAAATCGAGATGACCTGAGTATCACTTACATGGATTTTGATTTAGCAAGTTAATACAAGCATCTAGGTAAAATTGAACCAAGATGACCTGAGTATTGCTTACATGTATCAACAAACAAGGATTGTACTCTTTCATGTGTAGACCCATAACATCCTCGATGATCTTTTTGATAATCATGTCGTTAGACAAGTCTTCACATTACTAAAGATTAACCCGCAAACAACAAGCAAATGAAATAATCATGCCCCATCAGAGCTCCTCTAGTCTTGGACATCCTTGAGTAGCATAAGAAACATGATAACGAAAATCAAAACATAAGACTTACACTTATAACAACCATTAAATCTTCTTGCCATAGATATGGTTTCTTGTCATAATAGATATAATCATCTTGATAGTTTAGGCAAGTTGCTGTTTATCTGGTATAGGTTGATTTCTTCTATCAAGATTCAGTTTAAAAGCTTATTGTCATGTTGTTTGTTGTCTGAAGATAATATCGTGATCTGGATTGTTCTCCTCTAGATTGTGGCACTTAAGAATCCAATTCTACAACTAGGTCAAGGATTTTTCCCCCAGTCAAGTAAAGGACCTACTTATTATGGATGAATTGATAGGAGACTCGATGTGATGGGCCCTAAGGGACTGACCTAGTGCCTCGAGGGCTCATCGATGATGGCCTTGCCTACGTAAAGACTCAGAGGCGATGTAGTTTGACCATTTATGGAGTGTAACAGATTACAGTAAGATGAAAGATATGGATGGAAGCTTCGATGTGACAGGCCCTAAGGGACTGACCTAGTGCCTCAGGGGCTCATCGATGATGGCCTTACCTATGTGAAGTTGTAGAGGCAATGTAGTTCAACCATGTAGACTGACATTGACGATGGAATTTTATTATGGAATGTGATAGATGGATGGATGGATGAAGAACTAGATGGATAACCTTATTGGTGGATAGGTGAATACACTTTATTTGCTAAGGCAATAAAAGAGAGCGAGCCATCAAGCCATGATAAGTATCTTTATGCATATTATGGATGCGGGAGAAAAGATCTTTATGGATGAAAACTAAAATCCTAAAGATGGAGGAGACTAGTTTATCACAAATAGGGCATGTTTCTAGGTTTTCACCATTTGCTTTTATTGCACCATTTTTTTGTTTTTTTTTGGTTCCCTTGCATCGGGGTTTTTCTAAGTGTAAAACTTTCGAAGATGCATACTATTGATGGGATCATCCAACAACTCACCTTCTGATGTTGCCAACTGATATGCTCCTGATCCATAAGCAACAATGATTACATAAGGACCATGCCAATTTGGTTCAAGCTTACCCTTCTTTTCTCTATCCTATTGATTTTTGGGGTTTTCCTTCAGAACTAGATCACCAACTTGAAAAACTTTGGGCTTCACTCTATGATTGTATCTTCTTGAAATACATTGCTGATAGGCCTTAAGGTGATTAAAAGCATTTTATTGTCTTTCCTCTAACAAATCTAACTCTTGAAGTCTAGAAACTCTATACTCTTCATCAGTTATCAAGTGTTTTAATGATACTCTTAGAGAGGGTAACTCGACCTCGATAGGTAAGATTGCTTCTAAACCATAGACAAGGGCATAGGGTGTTGCACCTGTGGGTGTACAGATACTGGTGTGATAGGCCCATAAAGTGGGATTTAGCTGTACATGCCAATCATAGCTCGCATCATTGACTATCTTCTTTAAGATTTTCAAAATTGTTTTATTAGATACCTCTGCCTGACCATTTCCTTGGGGATAGTATGGTGTGGAGAAACGGTGTTGGATATGAAACTTCTCACAAAGCTCTTGGACATCCTAATTTTTGAAAGGTCTTCCATTATCAGTAATAATGGATAGAGGAATTCCATAACGACAAATGATATAGTTCATGATAAATGTGGCAATTTGCTTGCCTGTGACATTGGTTAAAGGTACGACTTCAATCCACCTAGTGAAATACTCAGTGTCAGTTCTATGAATTTGTGACCATTGGATGAAGAGGGATGAATCTTGTCCACAAGGTTAAGGATTATAGTTCTTGTGTTGGTGCATGTAGGAGATTTCCATGGATCTGACATTTCTTGCACTTTTTGACAAAATGATAAGAATCTGTTTCCATACTTGGCTAGTAATATCCCATACACATAAGTTTCTTTGCCAAGGTGGGACCACTAGAGTGTGTTCCGCAAATACCTTCATGAACTTCCTTCAAGGTGGTTTCATATTCCTCACACTCTAGACACATAAGGAGAGTACCATCAAGAACTCATTGATAAAGGGTATTGGAAATTATGGTATAAAGAACTGTGGCTTGACGGATAAAGGTTCTACGTTGATTATTTGATAGGCTAGGTGTAAATGTGTTTTTTTTTAGGTAGGTATAAATGTTTCCATATAAAGGGGAATTAGATCCTATTATTTGACATATAATCTGTGTTTCAGGGTTATCATACACAGGATTAGATAATTGCTCCACAAGAACTCATAACATGACTGATTTTCTGGTATACCAGGAGTGAGGCAATAGTTGCCATGGCATCTGCAGCTTTATTATCCAATCTAGGTATTTGTTCAAAAGAAATCACAACAAAGTACTCTTTAAAGTCATCTACCATACGCTTGTAAGGTATTAACTTATCATCCTTAGTCTGATAATCATCATTTACCTGATTGATAACCAGTTGTGAATCTCCATAAACATGTAACTCTTGAACTTTCCACTCTACAACCATCTTGAGACCAATGAGCAAGGCTTCATATTCCACCACATTGTCGGTGTAAGGGAATAATATTCTATATGATTTTGGTATGGTATCCCCTTGTGGTGTCACCAACAAAATTCCTGCTCCTAATCAATGCTATGGATAAGATCCATCAAAATAAAGCTTCCCTGGTTGAGTTGTTATATTGAAGATGGATTCATCTGGAAACTCAAAGATTAATGGATTTTCATTATTAAGTGGTGCATCTGCTATCTGATCTGCAATTACTTGTCCTTTGATTGCCTTTCTATCCACATATTCAATGTCAAATTCACTTAGGATCATGACCCACTTCACCAATCTACCTGTTAGATCTGTCTTACTAAGTAAATATTTCAACAGATCTATTTTGGCTACTAACTTGATTGAATGAGTTAGCATATAATGTCTTAGATTTTGAGATGCAAAGACTACAACAAGACATGCCCGCTCAATAGGTGTATACTGTAACTCATAGCCTACTAAGGTCTGACTGATGTAAGAAATAGCTCTTTCTTTTCCTTCATAATCCTGTTGTGCCAGTAGAGCTCCTAGAGAGGTTGTTGTAGCTGAAATATAAAGCAACAATGGTTTGCCTTGGATTGGTGGCATCAATATTGGTGGATTCATCAAATAGTCTTTCAAGAGTTGAAAAGCTTGTTCACACATCTCATCCCATTTGAAAGGAACATTCTTGTGAAGTAGATGAGTGAAGGGATGACTTTTGTCGGCTAACTATGAGATAAACCAGCGGATAGACTATAACTTACCTTGTAATGATCTCAATTGACTGATATTTTTAGGAGGTGGCATTTCCATTATAGCTTTCACTTTTGGTGACACTATGTATCCTAAAAGCTTGTCGGATGTGACTCCGAACACACACTTATTTGGATTCAAACGAACATTGAATTACTCTAGCCACTGAAAGATCTTGTCTAATACATGCAGATGTTCTTCCTATGTGAGTGGTTTTCCTAGAACGTTGTCCACATAATCTTCCATAATAATGTGCATCATATCATGGAAAATGGTGGTCATTGCTCTCTGGTAAGTAGCTCTTGCATTTTTCAACCCAAAAGGCATCACATTCTAACAATATGTACCCCACAGACATGTAAAGGCAATTTTGTGTTGGTCTTCTGGTGCAATTTTGATCTGATTATACCTAGAACATCCATCCATTAGAGATAACATAGTATGTCTTTCTATCAAATTGACAATGATGTCTATATTGGGTACGGGAAAATCATGCTTGGGGCATGCTTTATTCAAATCTCTAAAATCTGTGCAAAGTCTAATTCTCTTGTCTGATTTAGAAACATGAACAATGTTGGAGATCCATTTAGGATAATCAATTGATTTGATGAAACCTACATCCAACAACTTCTTTAACTCTTCTTTGACTAAAAGTGCTATATGCGGATGCATCTTTCTTAACTTTTGTTTCACTAGTTTAACTCCTGGAGCTACTGATAAATGATGCATGATGAGATCTAGATCAAGACCAGGCATATTTGCATAGGACCAAGTAAAATTAATCTATCTCTCTTTAAATAATTTAATGAATTCTTTCTTTTCTTTCTCTGATAAAGATTCTGCTAGATGAATTATCTTCGGGCTATCCTCTGTATCAATATTCATTGGTTCTGCTAGTTCTATTAAGACTGAAGACCTCTCCTGATGTATAGGGTTGGGGAGAGTGTCAAGCCTTTCATCCTTTGGCGCTGCAAAGAGGTTTTCACCATTGGATTCATCCTTTATTTTATTTTTTTCATGCCCCAGAGTGGTTTTCACCATTAGATCCATTTTTTATTTTTATATTTTTGCAACTAAAAGGCTTAGCCCACCCTCTCCAAAATAAGTCACGTTATTAAGTTCTATAGTGAAGCCTGCCTTATGATCTCCTAGACATAGATGATCCCTAAGACCTAGATAGTTGACAATAGTATCATCATTTTGAAAGGTATCTAGTTCAGGGGCCTCTTGTTGCTCTCAATCTATAAGTTCAGGATGTACTAACGGAAGAGGATCATTTGGTTGGTTTGGATCAAGGGCAATAATGGTTAGGATGGAAAAGTTCTCTAGGTTTATGGTGGTATATCCAAGGTCTAAATCAATACTCTCCTCAGGATTTTCTATCACGTGGGATATCTAACCTTCCTCATGGGACTCACTCTTGATATTTTGTGAATCTAACTCCAATGGTCTAGACATCAAACTATGCCCCTCATGGTATGTATTGGTGGAGCTATATGTTTGAACTATATCAATGGGCTTATCTTCATAAGATAACTTAGAAAGACTTTCCCATTCCCATTCATTAGAATCTGTTTCACTTCCCTCTTGGAATTTATGAATTTGCTCCACTAGATTGGTAGTAGCCTTTTCTATGACATCTCCTTTATAACCTAGTCCTTTGGTGTCTCTAGCTGATAATGAAGAAGGTTGTATGGGTTCAATAATTCCTTCTTTTCTTAAGCCTATGGGGTTGTGACCATCATATCCCATTCTCTGCATAATAGTGAAACTTGTGCCATATTGTTCAATTGGTAATTGTGATTTTTGTTCTTGTGACTTGAGTTCACTTTCTTCTTCCTTGTAGAACCATTCGAGGATGTCTTTCTCTTCACTTTTGTCTGATAGATTACCCCATTTGATAAAAGGACCTTCAAGATGCTTCAATGACGTTTGTTTGGACATGGATGTTTTGCCATAAGATTTGGGTGAAAGGGGTAATTGTGCAATACAAAAGGATTGTTTAATGGAATACTCTCCAACACCTTTGTCCTTGAGGTTGACTTTCATTTCAGCAGATTTGGATGTAGAGGCTAATGAGCTTGTATCAACATGGGATGTAGATGATGAGGCGGCATGGTTAGTGGGTATAATGACTTTAGGCTTAGGTTTGATGGTATTACAATATTGAAAGGGATCAGGATCTCCTTGGATTGTAATCTCCTGACCATTGTATGGAAATTTTATGCATTGATGTTAAGTAGATGGTACAGCTTTCATTGCATGAATCCAAGGGCGTCCAAGGAGAATATTATAGGCTAAATCCAAGTCAAGGACTTGACAAACCACATCTTTTTCAATTGGTCCAACTCTTATGGGTAAGACACCAGTTCCTTTAGAGGCTCTTTCTTCTTCATCGTATCCTTTGATAGTGATTTTCTTCTTTGAGTCATAGCATTTTTAGAAAACCCCAATGCAAGGATTAATTTTAAGGTACATATATTTAAACCAGCTCCTCCATCTATAAGGACTCGTTTGATTCTATCCTTGTGAATAAGTACTTCAATGTGTAGAGATGCATTATGAGGTTGGTGAATGGCCATATCATCATTTTCAATGAAATGAGGCATGGTGAGATGTCCCACCATGGCTTGAAACTGCTCTTGGTCTAGATTTGTTGGTACAGTAGTTTCTAGTAGAGCCTTTTCTAAGATAACTTTGTGAGATGGTGAAAGACGCAAAAGCTCTAATATGGATATGTGTGAGGGGGTCTTTTTGAGTTGGTCCAAAACATTGTATTGATTTGATACGGAATATGGCTTGGGTGGAGCCCCTTGAAGAGTAATCTTTCCTTGATGGGTAGTAACATTACAATCAAGCTTGTTGTTGATGGTAATTACATTCACATGTGGTGCAATCATAGCTAGGAGGGTCCACAAAGTGAACTATCCAGGCCATGCAACTAGAGTAAACACAACGGGAACAACTCAAAGATATAAAGCAAATACAGATTCAGTCATTTGGTTATCATAGAATTCAAATATAAATTGGTCGGCAACATGCATGCTTGCAATTAGGGCTCATAGGCCTGATTACAGAATATGCACAAGATATGGCTTTGAAGCTCCTTCGCACAAAATTCAAACTATTAGCTATAAACTAATGATCAACTATCAAGTTCTACTTTCCTAGGCATCTATTACATCAATATATATCATCTCCAGAACATAAGATTCCTCCACGTCGGCTAAGGAAGATCACATACTCCAATGAAGAGATGTAACATGTGTACACGGATAGGTCAGACTTAATTGAATAGAACTCCTTCACAAATGAATGGAATGATGTGTGCATCACAGTGAAGGTCAGCCATGAACCAAACAACATTGAATGATGCATCTTTTAAATTTGTAAGTTGTGAAATGCTCCGTAAGGTTCCTTACATGCTTTCCAAGGTTCTACAAAATCAAGATCTTCTTCATATATGTTCTTCAGTTCATCAAATCCCAACACTTCAACTCTCATCTCTGTCAACAAGTTCCTTCTCCTACTTAATGCATCTATAACTTTGTTTAATTTTCCACTCCTATGCTTCAACACAAAAGTGTAACTGTACATGAACTCTACCCATCTCATATGTCTCTGATTCAATTTTCCTTGACTGTTCAAATATTACAAATCTTGATGATATGTATACAACACAAACTCCTTAGGCAACAAATAATGTCTCCACTTCTTCAAGGCTTGAATTATGGCATAGAACTCTTGATCATAAACTGAATATCTTCTCCTTGAAACATTCAACTTCTCATTGAAATATGCTATAGGTCTACCTTGTTGACTTAACACTGCTCCAATTACATTCCCACTTGCATCACAATCTACTTGAAATACCTTATTGAAATCTGGTAATGCTAACATAGGTTTCTCTGTCACTTTCTGCTTTAACAATTCAAAACTTCTATCTGCTCCTGATGTCCACTTAAAGTCTTTTCTATCACCTCTCATTGTCTTTGTCATTTGGTTACATACTGAACTAAATTTTTTGATGAACTTGCAATAGAAACTAGCCAATCCATGAAATGATCTGACTTCTCCAATGCTCTCTAGTGTAGGCCATTCAACAATTGCTCTTACTTTCTCAGGGTCCATCTTCAATCCTTCCACAAAAATCACAAATCTCAAGTATACCAATTCTTCCTTCATGAAACTACACTTCTTGATGTTTATCAGCAATTTCTCTTCTCTTAATCTCTGCAATACTTGTCTCAGGTGCCACAAATGTTCTTCCTTTGTCTTGCTGAAAATTAGAATATCATCCAAGTATACAATCACAAACTTACCCAAGAATCTCTTCAAGACTTAATTCATCAATCTCATGAAAGTACTTGGTGCATTTGTCAATCCAAAAGGCATCACTAACCATTCATACAATCCTTCATTTGTCTTAAAAGCAGTCTTCTATTCATCACCCTCTCTGATTCTGATCTGATGGTATCCACTCTTCAGGTCTATCTTTGTGAAATATTTTGCTCCACTCAAACAATCCATGATATCATCCATCCTAGGTAAAGGAAATCTATACGTAGCTATGATCCTGTTTATTGCTCTAGAGTTTGTACACATTCTCCATTCTCCATCCTTCTTTGGTGCTAATACTGCAGGTACTGCACAAGGACTCAAACTTTCTCTAATCAAACCTTTCCTCAACAACTCTTGTATTTGTCTATTCAATTCTTCATTCTCTGCTGGTGCCATTCTGTGTGCTGCTTTGTTAGGCAAACTAGCTCTGGGTATAAGATCGATGTGATGACTGATACTCCTGATTGTTGGCAATCCTTCAGATACATTGTCTGATATGATGTCTTCATACTCTATCAGTAATTCAGTTATCTCCTCTGGTTGTGATTCTTCAGTCTCCTTCTTCAATGTTTCAGGCTTCTTAGGGATCAAAGCATAACACATATTCTCATGTCTCAAACCATCCAGAAATTTTTTTCCATCTACCAAATAGATTCTAGCATTTCCACATACTTCACTCTTAGGATCATCTTCCAAAGGAATCAAAGTAATTCTCTTTCCATTTGATGTTATAGTGTATGTATTCTTTCTCCCATCGTGTATATCTTTTCTATCATACTGCCAAGGTCTACCCAATAGAATATGGCATACATCCATAGGCATAATATCACACAATACTTCATCATGATAAGATTCAATATAAAATTTCACCAAACATTGTTCACTCACCAGTACCTTATGATCATCTTGAATCCATGATATCTGATAGGTTTTAGGGTGTTTCAACCTTTCCAACTTCAGCTTAGTCACCATCTCCTCTGAAACTAGGTTATCAGAACTACCACTATCAATTACAACTTTACAACATTTACCTCCTAATTTACATATGGTTTTGAACAAACTTTTCCTCTGTGGTGGTTCCTCATTTGTCTCTTCTTGAAATAGTGCTCTCCTCATCACCAGTGATTCTCCTTTCTCAGGTTTACCAACTAAACTGGGTGATCCAATAGGTTCTTCTTCCACATAGGCTGCTCTTCCATTGTTCTATGTTCTTTTGCTTGTACTCCCCTGATTACATTCAAATGCTCTATGCCCTTTGTTGGGAATTAAGGTGTCTTAACCTTTGCAAATTCCTAATGTTGTATTTATTTATCCCATGTTGAGTTGGCATAGTCAACACCTTGTGTACATGCAGCAGGATAAATTTTGGCAACTTTGGCAGCCGCGGTTTCCCCCTTGAATAATTAACGGGGGTTTGGGGGAAACGCCCCCAAGACAGGGTGTCGGTGAGTATCTTTACATGAGAGAAAGGCATCTTTGGGTGGTCAAGGGAGGTTATGACACGTTGTAAGAGAAATATGCTAATTTTAGTCAATGTATGATAGATTCTCTTATAGCTGTAAGTGCTGTCAGTTATGATAGATTCTATGACAACTGTAAGGTGCGTAAGAGCATATGTCATAGCCTATCTTAAGACAAGGAGCCCACATTGGGATGGGATGTTGGACAAGTGTCCTTAGGTGTGGGTTTTGGGGCATGAGTCCAAGATGAACGCCCATCTCTAGAAGGTTCCATATTTGCCTTGTAAACTCTATAAAAATAGGTGCTTGGATGGGAGATGTATAGTGTTTGTACAAGTACTGTTATGCTACTGGAATATCTCCAGATTTGACATTCAAAGACTCCTGAAAGAGCATTGGCTCTGAAACTGTATTGTAATATGTTATTGTTTACGGTAATACATTTGAGCTGTGTTTTGGAGTGTGGGGTTTTTCACCCGTAAGGGTTTTCCCCATGTATATCTTGTCTCTCTCTCTCTCTCTTCTGTCTACTTTCTGTGTGTATGTGTATTGCTGCAATATCTCTATTATTGTGTTAATAATGTTGTAACTAGAAAGATTAATTTGAATTTGCATACATCTCTCCTCATTAGATTAGTGTAGGAAGTGATTTTCGCACACCTAGCTTCCTTTCACCCTTCTCCTCCACACTTAAAATAGGTTCCTCTAAACGTTCTCCTATCAGGTCCTCTTCCTTTTCTTTTATATCCTCCACTCTGGTATGGACTAGGGTTTCCTCTACGGTAGAAAGTTCTATCATCTCTTCGGTATGCATTGTTATCTCTGTCTTCCTTCTTGAATGTGTTCTCTTGTCTATTCTGCTCTGCATATGGTCTCTCTCCTCTGAAAAATGTTCTACCACTTTGAAATTTACCTCCTCTGCCTCTTTGTCTCTGATCATGCCTATTATTCAACTTTTAGGGCAAATTGATATGCTTCCTCCAGTGTTGTCATCCTTACCAAACTCAATTCTTCTTGAATGTTCAATCTCAGTCCATTGATGTATCTAGCCACTTTCTCCTTGCTTGCTTCACTATGTTTTGTCCTTATGATCATCTTATGAAATTCTTTCGTATACTCCACAGATTTCTACTTTTGTCTCAGGTTTTGCAATCTCTTCAACAGTTTAAACTCATAGTCAACATGTATAAACTGGTTCTCCAATTTTGTCACCATACTTGATGCAAGAGCATCCGTCATTCAAGAGCAATATTGCATCAACCAAAAACATTTACATTTCAGTTTGTTTGTTTTCATTTTCCAATTTAGTTCAGGTAGTTTAGTCAGTAGCAGTTTTTGTATTTTGGTCCGCATTCTACTGTAGTTACATTTTAGACCTTGTGGAGCTAGGATTAACATATAGATTCATTCATACACATCATATTTAGAATTCAGAGCATTTGGATTAAGTACCAAAAAGTTATCGCTATCAGAAGATTGATTGTTTTCTCAGAACAGAGCATTCTGACAGTTCAGATAATCAGCTAAAGGATAAGACTTGCGGAGCCTAATGACACATCTTTCAATGTTCTATGGTTCGTGGCTGACCTTCCCTGAGATCTACACATTATTCCATTCATTTACAGAGGATTTCTTCATATTTAGGTCTGATCTATCCGTGTACACACGTTATAGCTCTTCATTGGAGTTTGTGATCTTCCTTGGCCGAGGCGGAGGAATATTTGGTCCCAGAGATGATATAAAATGATGTAATAGATGCCTATGAAAATAGTCTAGAAGTTCTCATCATTTAGAAGATTGATAGTTTGAATTTGGGCGAAGGAGCTTCAAAGCTACATCTTGTGTATATTTTGTAATCAGGCCTGTGAGCCCTAATTGTAAGCCTGCATGTTGCTGACCAATTTGTATTTAAATTCTATGATATACTGAATGACTAAATTTGCAGTTGTTTCATATCTTTGAGTTGTTTCCGTTGTGTTTACTCTAGCTGCACAGTCTGGATTGTTCTCTTTAAGGACCCTCCTAACCATGACTGCACCAAGTGGTATCAGAGTGAAAGTTTGAATCTTTGGGGGGCGAATTGAGTGAAATTGGCGAAGGAATTCCGTAAGATCTTGATGTGGATAGATTGCTGAATTTGAAGCAAGTTTCTTATGTTGCAACTAATCACCGATTGTGAGGCAGTTGTCACCCTGTAGCCCGATCGCTAATTTTGAGGTAGTTTGCACTTGATCCAAGGAATTTGCCGCCGAGGAGAATCCCTGCTATTGGAACAATGGCTGGAAGAATGGATGAGATGATGGAAATGATGAAAACAATGAGAATTTGATTAGATGTTGTCGAGGAAGATAGGGAAGAGACCTAGAGTTGATGTACTAAATTACACTAGCAATTTGAACCCTGAAGAGTTGATTGACTGGATAACAGTCATGGAAGAATACTTTGAGTATGAAGAAGTTAAAGATCTGAAGAAGGTGAAATTTGTGAAAATAACAAGTATAAGGGACATGTAGATGGGAAGAGAAGACATAAGGAATTTGTAGTAGGAGATGAAGTGATGGTATACTTGAGAAAAGAAAGATTTCTAGTTGGGACATATAACAAGTTGAAGATGAAGAAGTTTGGACCTTGTAGGATACTCAGAAAGTTTGATTCAATAAATGCATATGAAGTGGAGCTACGGGAGACATTGCGTATATCACTTATTTTCAATATTGTAGACCTATATCAGTATCATGAAGCAGAGTTCAGTGACAACATTGAGGCAGACTTGAAGAAGCAGTTACCACAACAAGCACTAGAGCAAATTGAGGACATTTTGGGCAACAGAGTTGGACGCAGCACCAGAGGAAGACAATACAAAGAATACCTTGTGAAGGGGAATGGCAGACTAGAAGAAGATTCATCATGGATTTCTCAGGCTGAGGTAGATCGTCTTGGTTTCCCTCTAGCCCCAGCAAAGTGAGGGACTCACTTTTTCAATAACCCTAGATGTCTGATGTAGGAACATCCCTGGTTCAAGAGAAATCTTGCATCAACCAAAAATATTTGCATTTCAGTTTGTTTCTTTTCATTTTCCAGTTCAGTTCAGGCAGTTCAGTCAGTAGTAGTTTCTATATTTTGGTCTGTATTCTACTGCAGTTGCATTTCAGACCTTGTGGAGCTGGATTTAACATCTAGATTCATTCATACACATCATATCTAGAATTTAGAGCATTTAGATTAAGTACCAGAAAGTTATCTCTATCAGAAGATCGACTATTTTCTCAGAATAGAGCATTCTGATAGTTCAGATAATCAGCTAAAGGAGAAGACTTGCAGAGCATTTCTCAATTTGCGGAGCCTAATGACACATCTTTCAATGTTCTATGGTTTGTGGCTAACCTTCCCTGAGATCCACACATTATTCCATTCATTTGCAGAGGAGTTCTTCATATTTAGGTTTGACCTATCCATGTACACACGTTACAACTCTTCATTAGAGTTTTTGATCTTGTCATGCCCACATTCGCCATGTGGTTATAACATGATAATCACATGTCACATGTCCACATTTGCCATGTGGTCATGACACGAATTACCAAAAATTTTCCCACCCAACTCTACAAACCCCCTTGCGCGCAACATGTGCGCTCAGTGACACACGCACAAAACGTAGTTGTCTCAACAACTAATGTCATGTGTGTCATCCAAAGGTGGGGAAGGTCATTCGTAATGGGATGAGGTGACACACACTCCGCCATCCCTATGAAACATAATCCACTAAAAGGGGGTGTATGTCGCAAGAAGTGACACAAAGAGGGTTAGATTCTGTTCTGGATTCCAACCCTAGAGTCACCTAAATGAAGTGAATTGATTTTGAAATAAATCAAAATCTAACCTTAGGTCCACTAAAGACCTAAGGGTCTAATCATTTAAATAAAAAAAAATAACAATTACTGACTTAAACAATAATCTAAAATTTATTGAGAAGGAATGAAAATAATCGACTTAAAAATAATAATTAACTCTAATAAATCTAGAATAATTTTGGCAGCATAATGGGGCATTATGGGATAAAATAGGATAATTCCTATAGTGATTTCGGCAGCATAACATCACCTCATCAACTATAGGAGGATGAAAAAATTAAATTAAAATAAAATTCCCACTTAGCCCCTTTCAAATTTAAATAATTTAAATGCATAAATTCACTAATTTCCCTCGCAAACATTTTGAAATAAAATTAATAACAATACAACTATATTTAAATTCGAAACCAAATCATAATTTTAGATAAATCCTTTTTCTAACTTTTAAATCATAATAATTAAACATGACTAGACAATAATAGTTTAAATTCCAGCATAACACTAAATTCCCTTTCAATAATCTAGCTTAAATAATAAATTAATATAGCCCAACTATAGTCCAAACCAATTATTTAAAATAAATCAACTAGACTATACAACTTAGGGATTAATATAATTTTCTCCAAAAAAATGCACAACCCATAAAGCCATTAAATAAATAAAAGAAATAATTACACACACTCACACAAAAGACAAAAGTGAACTCCAACCTAAGAGAGATTACACCACAAAACCAGTTTAATTAAATTAATCGATCCCTAACACTAGGGCACCAAATCCTAGAGGAGCTTTATAAAACACACAAACTCCCTATTTGCTCTCATTAACAAGTTGAATTGTTTCTGGTTGGGTGCAGGTTGCAAGAAGGAGCAAGTGGGAAGGTACCTTCCCAAGTGGAAGCTATCTTCCCAATAGGAGAGTTTCCAAAAAGTTTATTGGTTTAAAAGTCTTCTAACATGCATTCTATAGGTTGCAAAAATATCTATTTCTTTTCTTTTCTAACATTTCTTTTTTTCTTGTCTACTAAGTTTATTCTTGTGCACAGGTTTAAAAATGGTTGCAAGAGGTTAAAATAGTCTACTATTGTTTAAATGGAAAAACCCATGCCTTAGTTTTCTAAGTTTACATCATTATAAACTCTCTTTTTTTTTTTCTTCTGAAATGAAAGTCTACACAAAGGTACTAAAATAAAACCAAAGCATTAAAAATTATTTAAATAAACTATGTACATATATACATACATACATACATACATACATACATAAGTTATATTCACAATGAATTGGTTATGCAACAGAGAGATAGACGTTTTATTCTTTTTAGAAACTGTGTATAAACAGTGCACATATGAAATACAGAACTATATATATATATTTGATGAAGCGTAAATAACAAGCAATAAAAGGGCTGAACTACAGTGAAGACTGTGTTTGAAACAAGGCACAAAGTATGCATATGATGGCGGAACAACCGAGGCAAGCCGCAACTCCCACTGCTTAAGAGAAGGTTAAAGAGAGGGGACGGGGGCTCCTCCGCTCCCACAGAGCTTTAAGCTCTGTGGGGGGATGGGGACTCTGCCGCTCCCATAAAGCTTTAAGCTCTGTGGGGGGGCAGGGTCCCCTCCCCCCATACTCTGCAACTATTAAATAAGGCCCATCAGCTACAGGGTTTTCGGCTCTACGACCGCCCAAACCCTCTTCCTCACTCTCAATGGCCCTTAAAACTTAAAAATGATTTTTTGATCTATTTATTTCACTTGGATATAGTTTATAAAAAGTGTTAAGGTTTCCAAAATAACTATATATATGTGTGTGTGTTTATATATATATATATATATATCATTGGTGAAAATAGTCTCTAAAACAAAAAATAGTGACTTATAAATTAAACAACAAGCTAATATATTCTCAAACTCATAAATATATAGATACTTACATGTGTGTGTGTGTGTGTGTGTGTATATATATGAGCATCACTTTGCAAAAAAAAAAAAAAACCTTTAAAAGCAAGATTATGTATTTTTTTAAAAATACAACTCAAAAGGAAACCTATTTTAAAAAGGAGAATTTATTTTTTTCTTTTAAAACAAGAATAGGAACATTGTTTCATTTCATTACAAGGCTTAGAAAACACATTTTATATTATTTTGTTCTTGAGATAATTTCTTTGCATAACCAAAATAACAAATACAACAAGGTAGATTAGAGAGAGGAGGGCATTTTTCTTTTAATACATAAAATGAAGAATACATATTATTTCCATAACCCTTCAAAATAGATTACAAGTTTACAAGTATTAAGAGGACTACAACTCAAGGAGAGATCAAACTCTCCACTAAGAGAACTATTACAAACCCCACAATGAGAGTAGGGCATCTCAATGCCTTTAGTTTTACAACTACAAAATACCACTATAAACAAGATTACTCTCCAAGTCTAACTTCTCCATAGCCACCAATGCACCTACAAAACACATAAGAAGGTTCACAATACCCATGGGAAGATCTCCTCCCAACCTAGGCCTAATAATAGGCCACCCCCAAGCTAGGAGGCCTTCCAATAACCCAAGAGCAAGCCACAAAAGAATAAAACACTCACATCATACACATTAACACCCATCCAAGGCCAAAACACATAACTAACCCATTTTAAAAATGGATTTGAAGGGTGAGAGAGTGGACTCTCTCTACTCAAGGAGACCCACACTCTTAATACACAAAATGCTCAAGAATCACTTGGCCTCTTGCCATACTTCTCTTTTAACAAAACAAGGCACTCATGCCATAATACCAAACTCCTCAAAACTCTAAATAAAGGCCCTTGGCCATAAAACTATACTAAAACAAAGAGGGGAAACCAAGGAGGTTCACATCCTCTCTCACCCAAGACTAAGGTGAACTCTCTCACATGGAGAGCTCACCCAAGAACCCTTTAACCCAAAAACACAAAACTACAACAATATACATGAACAAAAAACAACATAACATACATATTTCATAAGCAAAATAAGCAAGTAAAAAGGCTTGAAGCCTTGAGGAATACCTCTCAAGCTTCAAGGATGGAGGATGTTGGTGAAGATCTTTCCACAAGTCCTCCCAACTCCTTCCAAGATCTCCAAGTCCTCTCCCAACACAAGCATAAAATTTCCCCAAAAGAAAATAACAAAAGAATCCCCCTCTCATCAAAATGAGAGAGATAAATAGACAAGGCTCTCAAACCCTAATGGATGAGAAGGTGACACTTGTCGCCCTCTCCTCCATCAACATAACCCTCCTCAAAACCCCATAAGAATGTGGAGGTGACACTTGTCACCTCCCCATTCCACAAAGCTACACACTCTCCCACAAATTCTCCCACACATGTGTGAGAGTATAGGGAGATGTGAGCACACAAGGGAAGCTTCTTATAAATGAGGAGGTGACACTTGTCACCTTCTCATTCATCTAAGCGACACTCTTCTCCACAAGCACTCTCACACATAGGGAAGAGGTCTCACACATGTGAGAAGCTTCAAGAAGCTTCTAAAGCATGTGAAACAAGTGTAACCTTACCCAAGTGGGTGAGGTTAAGGTTAAGTGAGATGGTGACCTTCCAACCACCTCTCACACTTCCCAAACTCGTCACTTGACTCAAGGGTCAAGTTTGGGTGACCATACAAGGTCCAAATCAAGTTTAAACATGTTAGGAATGGTCCTAGACCCTAGGAATATGACCTAGGGTCAATATTTGACCATTAGCAACACTAAGAAACACATAAAATCACTTAAAAAGGGCTTCAAACATTTAGCACTAAAAATTGTGCAAATCCAACATTACACTTTTTACAACAAATCAAAAGATATATTAAAAAAGGGGGTAAACCTTACAAAATGCCATAAATCAAATACAACATAATCAACATTCTCAAACACATATGACCTTAGTCCTACTTAGGACTAGGTTGGCTGAACAGGGATATAACATATGGTTATTTTCTGACCTCTGATTTTCCATGGGCATGGAAAGTAACCTGCACACTTCCACAAATCCATTAATAGCACATGGTAAAATAGCCAAAGCGAAGTGAACAACATACATCACACACATGATCGCATAATCGCATATAATCAACAATAATAACCACATGCTAACAAATATATATGTCTCTCAAGTCATTCTCATTCACCACTATAATCAAGATCTCATAATGTAAGATAAACCATCAATTTCACCATCAATACATATACCGATAATCATCAAATGAAATCATAGCATCTAAACAACATATCATCAATGAAATCTAACATGAGATCTAATCATCCACAAATCATAAACCATCTATCTAAACAACATAAGATAAAGTAATGAAGGTCTAAGTATGGGATCAAAAGTCCCCAATATCCACATGTCCATAATAAAATCCATCACAATGTATCGTAAGAAAAAAATATATGGTAAGGCAAAGGTAGGCCTCACAGATCTTCCTTGGTCGACGCAGAGGAATCATTGGTCCCAGAGATGATATAAAATGATGTAATAGATGCCTAGGAAAATAGTCTGGAAGTTGTCATCATTTAGAAGATCGATAGTTTGAATTTGCATGAAGGAGCTTCAATGCTACATCCTGTGTATATTCTGTAATCAGGCCTATGAGCCCTAATTGTAAGCCCGCATGTTGTCATCCAATTTGTATTTGAATTCTATGATATACTGAATGACTGAATCTGCATTTGTTTCATATCTTTGAGTTGTTTCTGTTGTGTTTACTCTAGCTACACGGTCTGGATTGTTCTCTTTGAGGACCCTCCTAATCGTGACTGCACCAATCTTGTCCCATTTTGTAATCTTTTCTTTTCCTCTTCTGTTTCTATCCAACTAAACTTCTTTCCACCATATAGCAGCATGTCCTTTCATCTTTGTCTTTGCAAATTTCACCTTCTTCGGATCTTCAATTTCTTCATACTCAAAGTATTCTTCCATGTCATTCATCCAGTCAATCAATTCCTTAGGATTCAAATTGCCAGTGTAATTAGGTACATCAACTCTAGGTCTTTTCCCAATCTTTGAAATAGCTCGCAACATCTTGACTTGATATGATTCCTCTTCTTCTTCATCTCCTAGGGTTTCACCATTTTGATCAGCGGATTGAAATTCTTCATCGTCATCACTTTCAACATTAGGTCTAGGTGTAAGTCCTCTTCTCTGATCTTCTTCAATAACATCCAAGCAAACTCACATGGTTTTCATCATCTCCATCATCTCATCCATTCTACCAGCCATTGTTCCAACAACAGGGATTCTCCTTGGTGACATTCTTCCTAGGATCAAGTGTAACTGCCTCAAATTCAGTGATCGAGCTACAAGGTGACAACTGCCTCACAATCGGAGATTAGTTGCAACACAAGTAACCTTCTTCAGATTTGGCAATCTATTCACAACAAGAGCTTATGGAATTCCTTTGCCAACTTCACTCAATTCAGTCCAAAGATTCAAACTTTTTCTCTGATACCACTTGGTGCAGTCACAGTTAGGAGGGTCCACAAAGTGAACTATCTAGGCCATGCAGCTAGGGTAAACACAATGGGAACAACTCAAAGATATAAAACAAATACAGATTTAGTCATTCAGTATATCATAGAATTCAAATATAAATTGGCTGGCAACATGCGGGCTTACAATTAGGGCTCACATGCTTGATTATAGAATATGCACAAGATATGGCTTTGAAGCTCATTCGCACAAAATTCAAACTATTAGCTATAAACTAATGATCAACTATCAAATTCTACTTTCCTAGGCATATATTACATCAATATATATCATCTCCAGAACATAAGATTCCTCTGCGTCGGCCAAGGAAGATCACAAACTCCAATGAAGAGCTATAACATGTGTACACGAATAGGTCGAACCAAATTGAATAGAAATCCTCTGCAAATGAATAGAATTATGTGCGGATCATAAGGAAGGCCAACCATGAACCAAACAACATTGAATGACGTGTCTTTTAGCTTTGCAGGTCGTGAAATTCTCCGCAAATCTTCTAATTATCTGAGACTGTTAGGATGCCCTGTCTTGAGAAAATAGTAGATCTTCTAATAACGATATCTCACTGGTACCTGATCCAAATGCTCTAAATTTTGGATATGATGTGCATGAATGAATCTAGATGCTAAGTCCAGCTCCAAATGGTCTGAGATGCAACTGCGATAGAATGCAGACCAAAATACAAAAACTGTTACTAACTGTACTAAACTAGAAAATGAAAAGAAACAAATTGAAATGCAAACAAACTAAAATGTAAATATTTTTAGTTGATGCAAGATTTATCTTGAACCAGGGATGCTCCTGCATCAACATGTGAGTCCAATTCAGATATGTGATTAATGGTGTACTCATTCGATACTTTCATGTAATTAGCATTATTACCACCATTATTGTTTATTTTTGAAGGACATCCCTTCTCATCATTTGTTAGGAAGTGGATTCTTAAATGCCACATGTTCTTTATTAGATGTATGATCATCAATCGATATATCTCCTCTGTCTATTAAGTCTTGAATTGCATTTTTCAATATTTGACAATCATTTGTTTTGTGACCTTTGCTTCTATGAAACTCACAATAATTAGAATCTTTCCACCATGAGGGTTTAAATTTGGGTTCATATTCTCTTGCTATAGAAAGAGTTGTGAGATTATTTGCAATAAGTTTCCTTAAGGCATATCAAATGGATTCTCCCAATGGTGTAAATATTCTACGGGGAGAAATTTGTTGGTCTAGGTTCATTATTGGTTGGTTTGTTTGAAGAAGAATTGTTTTGTGGACTTGATAAATTTAAGATGGGTTGTGTTGATTTAACATGTTTGATAGCTACAACCCCATCATTCACAATGTCCTTATTCTTGGTCCAAAACCTAGATTTTTTAGTGTTATTGTTTGAACTATTAACATCCTTATAGATCTTAATTTGTCCTTTGACTATCAACGCTTTTTCTATGAGTAATCCCATCTCAATAACCTTATTAAAAGAAGTTGGAAATTGGATTTGAAGTTGATAGCTTAAATCTGTGTTTAAATTGTGGACAAACATTTCTATCATTTGTTTTTCAAGGATGTGATAGGGACATTTTCTTGCAAGTTGTCTCCATCTTTGAAAGAAAGTAGTGAAGGATTATCCACTCTTTTGTTTATTGTTGCAAAGATCTAACATTGATATATTGTGTTCAATATTATAGGAGATCTAATATTTAAATTTGTCTACTAGTTCGTTAAATGTACAGATTCTAAGAGGTAGACGTGAGAACCATTCCATGGCTCAACCTCCTAAGCTACATGGAAAGAGTCGCATTAGGTATGTATCATTGTGAGCAACATCTAAACATGCATCACTAAATTCCCTAATATGGTCACGTGGATCACCTTTTCCCCTATATTTGTCAAATTTGGGTACTTCAAAATTGGAAGGGAAAGGTATCATAACCGAGCTTTTATCAAAAGGATAGGAAGATATGTGCTCTAGTGAATATCGTTTTGTTGAGGATCCGGTTTGTAAATCTACAAATTGTTGTTGCAAAGCTTGGATTTGTTGAGTAAGTGCATCTAATGGAATTGTCCCATCCTTAGTTTCATTGTTCTTAGGAGCTTTGGTTTCCTTTGTTTGAAATGTTTCTCTCAATTTGTCAATATCAAAATCATGAGGTAATTTTGCTCCTTGTTGTTCAAGCATAAGGAAATATTTGTGTGGATCTGTTGCTATGATTTTGTCCATTAGTTTTTGAAACTTTGGGTCTTGTAGAGCACTAACAATTTCTTCTTGGGAGATTTCTTCTTCTTCGTCACTAGAAGAACCTTGGCTACCATTTAATGAACTCATTTCTTCTCGTCTTTTCTTTTGAACCCTAGTCTCAACCATACAAAGTTTATATGAATGATGTTGGATGTAAGATGTGTAGATATAAGTGATGGATTTGATGAAGGGTAGTTTGAGTGAAAGATGATATGACTAGATTGAAGTCTTAATGGTAAGATTTCTAAAGTGTTGTTTTGATCTTGTTTAAAACAGTAATCTTGAGCTATGATAAATAGCTATCAAAGAGTGATCCAAAGTAAGTCAATAGAGATGATGGAGACTAACTTTTTCAATAATTTTAGTATAGCTCCTAGATAAAGGATGATAGATCCTGATAGAGGGGAACTAACTAAATTGTTGTTGATAAGATAAGATCTCAAAAGCACTTTGTGAAAATCTTGTTTGTTTGTTTTGGAAGGCTAAGTATGAAATGTAAGTGTGAACTTCTAAAATGGATGAAAGATGTTTCTATATGATTTGTATGACTCTAGAAATGAAATCTATGATGAAAAGGGTATCCAAATCTACTTCGTTTATTTGCTCAAGACCTCAGGAAATAGTCTCTGTTGTGGATGAGCAGGTTCAAATGCGCAGAAACAGAGTGTATATGTGCAGGATCAAATGCGCAAAAATAATGATTATATGCACAGAAATAGAGGGTATATGTGCAGAAAGATCAGATGCACAGGAACAGTGATTGAATGCGCACAAATAGAGGGTATATGCGCAGCTCTATGTCAATGACTGTGTTTGATCAATTGTGGTTGGTTTTGGTTCGTTTTCCTAGGTAAACTATTATTTTTGGAATGATTTTTCTCTTTTTTTGACAAGAAAACATGATATACAGCAAGAAACAATGGCTATTTGTAATAATTAGTGTATGTTCAAGGCTCATAAAAAGCCCAAATTTCCATGGGTATAGCACAGTTTGAAGACAAATTAAGCACTTCTTATTCCTAAGGACGCGGCTTTACTATGATACATCAGCCCACACTTGGAATCTCCATCGACTCAAGTGTCATCACACCTAATATGGATGTGTACACTTTTTGTCTTTGTGAGAGAGGACAAATAGGGACCTCCAGGATTGAAAGGATGACCCAATCACCCTTTCCCTAGAAAGCTACAAGTAGCTTATGCTAAGCCGGGGATTTCTATCTCATCTCAAGGGAGCCTTATGGTGAGTAATCTTGGTGGTGAAGTACCCTTACACTGAAAATTATCACAATGTTCAGAGGTAGATTGAGTAGTCTCTAACTATGAGGTTTTTAGTTGCTTTTTGGGGGACCAACGCCTTGCGAGCATTCGACAAGCCACTAAAATATTTAACTAACTTTACTAAGAGTATAATATACCTTATACAAATGCAAAATTTCTTTCACAAAAGTGTTAGTATGCCTCCTTTCAAATTGACACTGTATGGCAAAGGCTAACATTGGTTAGGACTTGGCTTTCACCTTGACCAATTTGTATAGCGGTCCAAAAGAAAATTCTACTTAGGGTCATTCCCTCTTGGATGAAATGCAATCCAAAAGGTAGGCCCTCCTAAAAACAAAACCAAAAGATCATATCCATAATTCACAAAGTGAAGAAAGGATACTTTCTATGGATTTTGTTGGGGATAAACAAAAAATAAAAAGAGATGGGTCTAGTTTTTTATCACCCTAGTTTTGCACAAGGGGAGAGCATACACTTATAAACTCACAAACACGGAATACACTTGTTCATTTAACCACTAAATTAAACTAAGTGTAACTAATCTAACCACACAAGATTCAATATCTATATGATCAAAGAAAACAAAGGAGTGTCAATTAACCCCCTAGATTAAACTATGTTTTGATTGTATGCAAAATGGATGTGTAAGATTACTTCCCCCTACTTAATCTAGATGCAACTAAACTACCAATGCAAGAGTAAATGTAACAATGATGATTTAACAAAGGCAATAAAACCTACAAACAACTGTTAGTAGTCTTAACATATAGTCATGGACATTCGACAACAGCTGCACCACAGATTAGTAACCGAGTTAATCCAAAAACATGAACCAAATAGTGACTAATGTAAATACACAGGAATAAAGAGCAAATGCATAGTAATAGAGGTTAAATGCGCAGAAATTCTCATATGCATAGGAAGACTGGTCATATGTGCAAAAACAATGGTTATATGCGCAAAAAGATAGTTTTTCTCCTGTAGGAATTTGTCTTTGGTACGGATGCGCAAGACTGGAACACAAATGTGCAGGAATGCTCTGTTACAACTTCAAACACACAAAAACTCAAATTTTGATGTTAAATTTGGGGCAAGGCCCCACGGTGGGTGCCAAAATGTGATGATAATTTGGAGAACAACAATAAAAACCTATTAAGCTACCACAATACTCTAAATTTCTACTCAAACCAAAATCACCAATGAAACTAATAGAAAAATATAGAATTTGAAATAAACATGATTTATACCTTCAAACTCAGATTTCTCCTTCATGTCCCATTGTGTCCTATCTTCTTGAGATCTTGATTTTGTTGATTGTGATTATGCTCTCAGAATGCACTTCTTTATTTCAAGATGACTCTAAGATGAATGGATTTGTGGTGGATTTTATGCAAAGTGAATGATTCTACAATGCTAAACTATGATAATGATTGGATGAAGCTAATGCAATGTGACAATGGAGGTGGCTAAATGCTAAATGATATGTTAATGGAGATTACTAATGATAATTATATGCAAATGGAAGCCAAAGGTGCACTTTTGATACTTGAATATGATTATAGCAGCATGTAAGTACTATCTCTCTTATGCTGTTCAAAATGAGGATGAGAGTCTTCCTTTTATAGGCAAAGGATGGCTTAGATCCAAGTGGCAAAAGATCAATGGTTGAAGAATTGGTCTTATGACATGTAGGGTCAAGATTGAATTAGTTGGATGAGGTGAGATATAGAAGGAGGATGTTCCTACTACATTGACAAGATGGAGAGATATGTGGGACAAGGAGCCACATGGTGAGATGCTCAAAAAGACCATGAGAGAAAGATGGAAGAAGGAGTGTATGTTTGTTGGGATGTTGGAGGGAATATAGGGATCATGAGACAAGTGTCTCATAGTCAACTTTGACCATGATGATGTGAAGAGACCAACTTCTACAAAGTAGGGATGGTTGAGAGGAAATAGGACATGTGTTGAGGATAAATGTTTTAATTAAATATTATTCTTATTTAATTTATGGTGCAACATGGAGATGAGGTGTCAAATGATGTGTAGGGTGATGTGGATGAATGATGTGGATTTTAGGAATATGACTTTTGCTTAGAAGAATAATTAAATAATTAGGATTATTTAATTAGAGATAACTTTAGAAGAATTAAGATATTTAATTAAATAAATTAAATTTTATTTAATTATTGGAAGAATAAGATAAATGTGAATCAAATAAATAAATTAGTATATTTATTTATTGTAGAGGAAATAAGAATAAAATAAATATAAAATATTTATTTAATATATCTCAAGCCATTTTTGTTGGGAATTAAGGTGTCTCAACCTTGGTAATTCCTTACATTATTAATGTTTGTATTTATTATTTAATTGCCTATGTTGTAAATATTTGTAAATTACATATTGTCATATGAGGAGATAGGCGTTCCACTTTGTGGTAGGAGCATTTTGCCATGTGTCGACATCTTCCATGTTGTGTAAGGGACTGTTTGACCGAAACGGTTATGACGGATTCCTATGACGAAATTATGACATGTAAGAGTTAGAAATAGAAGCATGTAAGATAGGTGAAGACATGTGTCATGAAGCATCTTTGAATAAGGCATATTTGGGTGCCTAAAGGTGGCTATGACATGTTGTAAGAGAATATGCTATTTATAGCCTGTGTATGACAGATTCTCTTACAGCTGTAAGTTGTAACCGCTATGACAAATTTTATGACGGTCGTAAGTGTCCTAAGAGCATCTGTCATAGCCCATTTTGGAAATAGGCAACCTCTTTGGGATGGGAGCTGTGGACAAGTGTCAGGCACATTCTACAATGTTGACCAAGTGTCCTTAGGTGTGGGTTTTGGTCCATGGAGCCAAGTTGGACGCCCATCCCAAGATAGGTCCAATATTGCCTTGTATATTCTATATAAATAGGTGCTTGGAGAGGGAGTTGGATCACAGGTTTACAGGTACTATGATGCTGCTGGATTGACTCCAGACATGAGTGTCAAAGACCATTGAAGCTTGCATTGCAAGTGTATTGTAAACAACTTTCAGATTTGTTAATACATTGTGCAGGTTTTTGAGTGGGGTTTTTCACCCGATAAGGGTTTTCCCCACTGTAAATCTTTGTCTCTCTTCTTCTGTCTTCTTTCTGGTTCATGTGTATTGCTGCAATATCTCATTTACATGTTCTATGTTGCTATAGTTGTAAGGATTAATTTGAATTTGCATAGCCCTCTCCTCATTAGATTAGTGTAGGAAGTGATTTCTGCACACCAGCTTCCTTTCAATTTTTAGGTGTATATAACAGTCACCCTACTTCTTAAGATATAATGATGAAATTTCTTCACTACCTTCACCAAAACATAAGCCTAGTTTTCTATATTGGGATAGAGGAGCTTAGCCTCTTTTAATGTGGTACTCATGAATGCAACCAAACATTCATCAGTAGGGCCTTTCTTTTGAGTTAGCATTGCTACACATGTGTGTTCTGAAGAAAAAGAGTAGATATAGAATAGCAGAGTATAATCCATACTTACAAGCACTGGAGCATTCGCAATAGCTTTCTTGATTTCTGAGAAGGTTTTCTTTGCCTCAGATGTCTACTCAATTTTAGCATCTTGTTTCAACATGACATTCAATGGTTTGATAATCTCAAAAATTCTTGTTATGAATTTCCTTACGAAATTGATCTTCCCAAAGTATGACTTGAGTTCGTTCTTGCTGGCGGGTGGGTGAATTTTGAGGATAGCTTGAACTCGATCAGGATCTATTAATATACTTTCTTCAGAAATAATGTGTCCTAACAGTTTTCCCTCTGTGACCCCAAAGATACACTTCTTGGGATTAAGAGAAATACCGTAATCTCTATAGGGTTGTAAAACCTTCCTCAAATCAACAATGTGATCCTCTCTTTTATTAGAAAATATGATCAGGTCATCCATGTAAATGATAATGCATTTGCCAACTAGACCTTTGAAAGCTATATCTATCACTCGTTGGAAAGTGGCACTAGCATTGATCAAGCCAAATGGCATCATGGGATACGTATATATCCCCCATTTACAGGTGAAGGTTGTCTTCAATCTATCAGTGTATTCAACCATCACTTGGTTATATCTTGAATAACCATCTAGGAATGACATCATCTAGGATCTGTTAACATTCTACAACATCTCATCCAGTGATGGAAAAGGATAATTATCCTTTTACAAAGCTCTATTCAAATTCCTGAAGTCTATACACAATCTGATTTCACCATTCTTCTTATGGACTGGTACCAAGTTGGCTACCCATGTTGAATGTCATACTGGAAAAATGATCCTAGCTACTAGTAGCTTCTTCACTTCCTAAAAAATCAAAGGTTCAAGAAAAGCGTTGACAGGCCTTTGCCTTTTGTGAAAGGGTTTAACTCCTAGTTTTAGCGGTATCATATGCATAATAATGGAAGTATCATAAGTTTTCAAATCCTCATAACTCCAAGCAATAGCATCATGATAATCCATCATAGTATGAATGATTCCTATCCTTTCTTCAGGAGTACAGACTTTACCATTGAAGACATTTTTGACATTATCATCAATCCCCAAGTTACGTGGATCACACTTTCCTCCAATAGAATCATCTTGTTTACTCTATGTTCCCAACTGGTCTCAATCATATAATCTCTCCAATTCAACCATCCCTCAAGGAAGAGTATTGGTCTTAAGGTTTAGAACACCTTCCAAATCCATCTCAGCAGCTTCAACTTCTTCTTTATCTATAACTTGAGCAGCAAACATGTTTGAACATGTGAGAAAATCAAGGATATGTTTATCATCCTCAACGACTTGAAAATTGGTGACATTATTAGGTATATAAGGAGTGAGAACCAATTCCATAGAGGGTACTTGCAGCTTGTGCCAAGGCTTTCGGAACATGATTATGTTTTCTTGGAATCAACTGAATATTGAAACCATTGAAACTTTCTAGAAGATCCCACACCCGATTTCGCAACCAAGCCTCTTGTCATGACAAGAGTATTGCTTCCTTACTTGTTTGACTACCAACTTAGAATCTCCAAATACCTGAATTATTTGAGCTTTTTGTCGAATAGCAGTTAACAACCCATGTACTAATGTTTCATACTTAGCAATATTGTTCGTGCAGAAGAACTGGAGTCTATAGGAAGTGAGGTATGATTCTTCGGTAGAACTGATTAGCTCAAATCTAGCACCAACCCCCTGCTTGGACTTAGATCCATCAAAATACAATGTCCAAATCTAAGGTCCTTCACCCTATAACTTATTAGGAGTAGCCAAAGTCTGATTAATCTGTGGTTTCATTTCTTCATTATCTTGTGGTGGTGTTTGAATCTTTTCATCATCTGATGCTAGGCACAATTTCAAACACCTTTGAACCTGTTGTATTGCTTTTGTGAATAGTGAACATTTAAATTCAGAATGAGACACATTATGAATGTGACACCAATTGGGCAACAATAACTCTTCCACATGTATCCTTTTCCCCACAACTAATTGATCACTCATAAACTTAGCTATGAAGTCCCTAAATCCTTCAAAGATCCCCGGTTCGTCATCAAAAGAAGAATCATGATCTGATTGAACATACACCTCTGTACTATCCTGTTGTCTATATATATGTGGTTCAGAATGACTACCACTGTCAGGCACTAGCACTTCTTCCACCTAATTTATCTGAGGAAGATAGACTCCCAAATCCACTTCTGAGTACAAAATTTCATTCATCTGATTGTACTCAGTTATCATATGCTTCATCTTCGGTTCTCTTTCAATGCAAATTTGATTGGGAATACCCCTCCATGACAGCCACATATGAGAGAAATTGGTGGCCATATATCCACTCGAAGTTTTAGACCAATCTCTACTGAGTAACATGCCATAAGTATCAGGAATATCTACAACTTGTATATCAATCTACTGCTACACCCATGGATCCGAGGCTAACTGCATATGGATTTGATTTAATTCTACAACAAATCCAACTTCTGTTTTGTCTAACTGAGTAACTTTCCAAGAGGACTTAGCAAGAGTGAGGCCTAAGGCGTTGCAGATGGACAATGGCATCACATTGGTGGAGGCAATTGAGTCTACTAGGAAGTTGTGAAGGTTCTTACCAAATATCATTAAGGTTAGCAAGAAGGGTGGTGATTGCCTTTTCTCCTTGTATAGTGTCACTTGTTAATCAGTGTCTCTGACATGGACTTTATCTTTATTCTTGTTTTGTATATCTTTTTGGAAAGTATCTTTTGGGGGAGGGTCTAACTTAGCTTGCATTCCAATGTCTTGAAGAAATGTTGTTCGCACCTTAGGGATCTTCATCAACTCAAAGACAGACAAACTAACCTTCATCTTCCTAAGTTCATCAACCACATACTGACCTAATTTGGATACCTCAAACCTTCTAGATGATTGTGCAGCATCATGGTGTATAACTACCTGAGGGTCTGCCTTAGGTGGATCAGGGCTATTAGAGGCCTTGGGATTAGGAGGAACCTGGTAGTTGTTTGGAGGGATAGACGTAGTGAAAAGCCCTTTTGGTTTATTACTTCTGAGGTTATAAGGAGCCCTATTATACTGCCGATAAGCATGTTCTTCATTAGCTTCTTCCTCTTCAGGTTGGTTGTCATCTTGGAAAGGGAAAACATAACTTTCTAGTACTGAGGCAATGTTATACCTTTGAGTGGCAACCAACTCATATCTAGTAGGTAGTGTGGTCTCTTGTCCATGATCAGCATTCTAAGCCTCCCTCTAAAAGATACTAGATGCAATACGAAAATCATGACAGTTTAGTTCTGAATGTGCATTGGTGTTATGAATTTTGCACCATGAGGACATGGCAACTTTCGCCAACATCACTCACCCTGGAGGATGGTTATCTGCATTTTGAGATTCTAAAAGTGATGGGACACCTCCATTTTTAGGTCTAGTATTCTAGGTCCTATTTGGTCTCTGATAATTTTTGTTCTCATTCTGATTTCTCTGCTGCAAGTATGCATTCGGATTTCTAAGATGAGTCACTTGAGTTGTGAGCTTCTTCATTTGTTCAACTAGTTCTCTAATGTCATCCCTGTCATCCCTAGTCTTGGCAGTTTTAGCTTTAGATGACTTAAGGAATGAGATTTGGACTGGAGGAAATTCTGATATGGGAGCTCTAGGATGAACCAATAAATCCTGGGTTGCAGTCGGTACTGGAACAGGGTTAATTACAAGCATATGATTAGCCAAAGATTGATTAATCAGTTGTATCTGATTTGGCATGCACATAGGACCAATATGATTGATAGGGCCTTATCCAGATTGTCCTAGTTCTGTATTCACTTTGACTACTTCAGTGTAAGCTTATGCCAAGGTTGTTATTGCAGGGGTCTTTCTCCTAACAAACATTGAGGTCAACCTATCTAGTGCAACATAGTATTTATAGGTAGTGCAGCAGCTGCAACAATGTTGTATGGCACCTAAAGATGGTAGTAAGCCTTGTGAAATCTATCATTAAAAGTACTTATCAACTCACCATCTATCCTCTAGATCTCCACTAAAGACTGATAAAGATCAACAGGGGATGTTGGCATCCTAAATCGATCCAATAATGTGTCTTTAAGGAGCCGCCATGAATTGATAGAAGTTGCAGGTAGATTAGCAAACCAGTAATATGCTTCATCATGGAGAGAATATGGAAATAATCTACAAGCCACATCCTCATGTTGGATCCACAACATACACAAGTTACCCTCAAAGATCTTTATGTGTCCATCTGCAGTCCGTTCAAGATCATTAGGATGAAATTTAGAATAGAACTTGTCAGGATTCTTTGGCATGTCATGATAGTTCTAGCAAACTGGATTGGAGAAGGGTTTGTAGCCAGTCAAGCCATATTGAGAAATTTTACTTGAACTGTAGCAGGGTTCCTAGGTATGGACTGTGATCTTGGAGTTCCAGGTATCCCTTGATCTCTTCTTGTCCTCCTAAACTGGGTCAAGAACAAAAGGTCTTACCCAATTGAGTTGGATCTTGTATGTCTCTATTTGGTCCCCAGCCTAATTTATTTTGATGAGGAGGCCTGAGAAAGAATTAAGCAATGTGGCCCTCCTTCTAGCGCCAATCTGTTGATGGGTGTTTTAACACACAACAACTTAGGTGAAATATAGGGTAACTCACCTCTCTTGAAAGGAGTCTAATCCAAAAAAAACTAGAAAAAGACTACCCCAAGGTTTATACTGTCAGGTCTTGACTTAGAGGATAACTCAGTTGGATATGTTTTGCTATTCTAGTCAAGGGGACTTACATGCAATCTGGATAAACTTTAGTGCATTAGGGTTTGATCACACATAGACTTATCAGTTTTCTGATATACCAATGCATAAGTGAACTGATGCATATTTGGTTTGCCATATAGTATGTCATTTCAGTTGCAACAGACAATTTTCTAACTTGCATTCATCAGCTATGGACTCTGTAACAAAAACTTGCAAGTTTGTGAAACCTATCCTAATAGGATCTGATAAATAAAATGAAAAAGGAAAAGGAGGAGAGAGAAGGGATAGAGAAATCCTATAAATATATATAGGAATGATCACAAACAGATAGACAGATTCCCAACAATAAACAAATCTCTGTTTTACCAGGCAGCCCACAACGCTACAGAGATTGTGTAATCTTCTAAGGAAATGTAAGGGTTTTCAAACTATGAAGGGTTCATTCAACAACCAATTTCTGGCACAGTCGAATGAACTCACACAATTGAACTTAGCTCATGTAAACATGTCCAATCTAACCATGCAAAATGACATACAATCAGCAAGCCATAAATGCTATGGACAGGAAACCCATCAAATATCTAAATAATTAACCACAAATGTAATTGAATAACTTAATTGGAAAAGTGAGCGGGAACCACAAGAATCACATCCAATCAACAAAATGAACTCATATGGCAACGACAAATGAAATTGTGTTTACATTGATTTAGAAAAATGGTAGAGTTTCAACAATTCTTTTTCCTTTAGTCCTTCCTTGGCCTTACAATGAGAGAATGGTTGTCTTTATACAAAGAGGCAAGCATAGTGAGTTTCCAATGAATGGTGAGCATTAATCCAACTCCGAGGGATCAAATTCAACAACATTTAATTTTGGCAATTGGGTAGTTACAATCCCAGAATTGCTTCTATCCTTTAGGAAAAAGACAAAAATACAACTTTTTAGCTCACTAGAACAGGACCAAATAGCAGCTTTTTCAGTTGTCTAATGAGACAAACAACTTTTGCAATGCATTGACAAGTCAAAGGGGACAAAATGGCACATTTGTTTAGTGGAAAAGGAGGGGGTTTTCAATTTCAATGAATATGTAGGTTAAATCCCCCTTTCACACCTTACATTCAAGGACATAAATCGAGTCAAGCCACAATCTTTACAAGAGGGCTCTGCTTCAGATTTAGTGTCACTTGGAATAAAGAGGAAACTTGGAAATTGTTGAATAATTGATTAATTAAAGCCTAATTATACTTAAAACCCTAATTTCGTAAAATCGTAGATAAACAGACAAAACACAACAAATGTTCACAGATAGAGATATAATATTCAGAGTAAATACATGCCAAACTTTGAGATTTCAGATGTGGGAAAGTTGGGGACTAATGAGCAGGCACCCAAATCCAACCTATTGTTTTTTGTCAGGATCTCTGAAGCTTATCCATAACCTATTCCTGATGTTCCAGAGATTTCTATGTTTCAAGATCCGAAGGACATTGGTGTAGGCGCCCGAGTCTAGGTCCTAGTTTTCTTCTTAGATCTATAATTTTGACACTTTGTTATGCCTCCCTACAACTCCACTTCTTCCACTTTCTGCACCTATAATCTGCAATCACAGAAAAGGGGATTGGGGGTTGTGGTGTCTAAGAGCTTGTCTCAATCAAGCCTCGGAAGGACATTCAAGTCTTCTAAACACCGTTGTCAGATAGAGAGTGTGTATCCTTGCAGGATAGAGGAAAAAAACTAATTGATAAATGATTGAAAACACAAACAAATGTCACCTCAGAGGTGTCGCTCGCATATAGATAAAAATGTTTCACATCATGAGAAGATGAAGCCAAATCTGCATAACAAACACAATAACAAGACAAGTCTGCTCTGCAACAATGAATACTTTGAATGCTCTCAAATCATAAGTGCACCAAAAGTTCATAATCATCTTCTAGTTTACAAATGAAGCCCTAAACATGCTTATATATGCAACTAAACACATTCCCACTTTAATTTCATAATTCAAACTTGAGATGTCGGCAATAGACACTTCTAAGGGTCACATAACCGACATTTAAAATTTGGGACCCCGCTAAATAGGGCAGGACTAGGGCATGGGCACCCAAGTCCTCAGCCCCTATTTAGGTCAGGGTTAAGCTCACAAGAGTCCCCTAGGTCCATTTTGACATGGGTTGTCAGGGATTTTCCATCAGGAGTAAAAATGAACATGCATGATTAATTCTAAGGACCCAGGAGCTAAACATAGGAGGGTAAAAGTCCTAGGGAGACATTTTCTGATGTAACATTTAGCCCCCACTTTAATGTATGCATGAATGCAAGCCCATACATGCATTAAAGTACGGTCAACAAATACGCCAGGCACTTAGAGATAATGTATACACAAAGATTGAGAACTATTTCTAGGCCCTAGTCTCAGGTAGACATTAGAGAAGACGCATTGCAGACACACCAAACACAATGAAGATAGTAATAGGCATGCAAAACACGGAGAAGATAGTAAGAGTCACAAAACACAGAGAAGACAACATTGAAGACATGCAAAACACAGTGAATTCAGTGAATGCAGTGATTATTTCTTTTTCATTTTCATATATAAATGCGAATGCAAATACATGGAAAGTAAACACAACCAAAAATGTAGGAGGGGCATTTCGCCACACCTCTTGAAACTACATATGGGGAATAGACACCAATACAAATCTCAGAGTGTAGGAGGGACTCATCGCCACACGTCTTTAGACTACACTTGAGAACAAACATGCCATACAAATCCCAAAGCATAGGAGGGACTCATCGCCACACATCTTTAGACTATGCTTGGGAACAAACACGCCATACAAAATCTAAGTGTAGGAGGGACTCATCACCACACGTCTTTAGACTACACAAGGGGGAAAACACACGGAAGACACATGGAAGACACGAGCGCCGTATAGTATACCAAAGACATACTATACGTCTAAAACACATCAAACAAGTGATGGAAGGAGCCTATTGCTAGGTTCACCACCATCTCAAGCATATTATAGGCACACATAATAGTTGGGCTTATGCCACAACAACTGCCAAAGACACATTTAAGGGAGGATACACCAACCTCACCTGCTCGGAGGAATTTTAGAATAAAAAGGATGTGCACTAGCTCAAGAGATACACCATCCCCGCCTCCACAGAGGGCTTAAAATAAAAGGATATGCACGATATCCCACCTCTGTAGAGAGCTTTCTCATTGAAATATAAAATAAAGATGTGCACTCGCATGGATATACAACATCCCGCCTTTGCAGAGGGCTTACAAATATGCTTCATTAGTACCAAAATCATCAAACAACTTACCTTATATACCCCCACCTTAAGGTGGTTGATATCGTGTACCGATGTCAAGTACTTTAAGGTAGAGAGAAAACACACAAGGGAACAAGAGCTCACACAAAGCCCATGCCCCTAGAGGTGACATGTACTTTACGATCACTGAATGTTCCCACAAACACACAGTTTCCTGCAAGAAGAGACGTTAGAAATCTTCTTCTAAGATAATAACCACATCACATGATAAAAAGCAATGCATGCAATCATTCACATAAAGAGCCAGGGATATACTACGGGTTCAAAATTTGAGTATAACTGTGGGGCTATACTACAAAGATCTCAAAACCGAGTGTAACCAAGGCGAGATTCAAAGATAAACAAAGTGTATGGAGCAGATGTATTGTTATGATTTGTTAGTACGATAAGACAACATCAAAATATCACACAAAGTGATTCTACTAGCCAAGCATCGGATAATAAATATCAATCCCATCATCATAAATGGACTAGGTCCATTTTTGCTTACTCGCTGAAGGGACGCCTGGTCCATATCAGTATTATTTATTTTTCGTCATCCGCCAGCTAGATAGAACCACTAGAGGAAGGTAAATAATAAATCAAGAGAGGAGAACAAGTGCCTTAGGGTCGTCACGTAGGAAGGTGCCCCTAGGTCACCAACCACAATGCTATGCCCCTAAAGGCACAACACATAACAATGAAAATAGAGGAGAAGCAAGATAGAAGAATCCTGATACAAATAGAAGGGTCACAATAGAGGCGGTCTCCTAGTATCCTTGACCTTACAAGAGTGTCAAGGGTCATCCAAGGAGGCCTAAACAACACATAACACATCATGAGGGAAACACAACACAGAGGTAAAGGGTTAGAAATACTTACCTGTAGATACACCCATATTAGAATTTGTGGCTTGCAAGCATCTTAGAAAGATGCTCCATCAAGTTTTGTGTGAAGCTTGAGTGGTTCATATTAGATTGTTCTTTGTTGTCAGAAAGTTCATGTGGTACTTGTTTCTCAAATCATTGTGTATTGTTGCTTATGAGGTGGAGAACCACTGTTATTTCCTACTGGTGATAATCATCTTACTCTTTTTCAATCCTTATCTCTCTTATTTTGTTGAGTTCGTCTATCGTAGGGAGAAGGACTATCTTGCACCATATCAATCTTTTCTTTTGTCATAATCTCTTGCTTTGGTTGTTCCATTTGTTTTTCCAATGCATTCTGGTTGACTCCTGATCCTTAAAGGGATAATGGAGGAGGAACCTCATCATAAATACCATTTCTCCATGGACGAGGTGAGTTCTCAACTTTCTCCTTATTCACTTCTATCATACCAATTATTTCATCATATTCGTAAAAATTTTGTTCCACTATTATTTTGTTTTGTTCCATCATGTTGTTATTAGTATGCTTAGGAAATGGATTAGTAAAGATCTGTAAATTCTAATTCGAAGGAGCAACAGACTTATTTCCATTATCATTCACACCAAATACCTATATAACATTCAAGTCAATGAGGTCTTGTATTTCATGTTTAAGATGCATACATTGTTCAGTATCATGTCCTTGTTGCCGATGGTAATGAAAAAAAGCATTAGCATCAAAATAAGGTCCTTGCATTCTACTAGGATCCAATTGTTTGATCAGAGGAAGCTTCAAGAGATTATTACTCACAGCTTGATTCATGATAGAATGTAAGGAGTCAGATATCGAAGAGAATTGTCTTTGTTGTTGTCTATTATGAAATGGTGTCCTCTTCGGATTAGTGATAGTGGACACTTGTGAAAAGTTGTTCGAATTCTATCCATTAACCTTGTTAAAACTCTTATTATTCCTCTTAAAGTTGTTTTGTAAAGGTCCACCCATGGATTGACCAACTTGAGCCAATGAGTTTTGGTTTTCATAGTGGCTAGATGAAAGTTGGTAATCACGAAGGGCGGTGCATAAATGTTGAAAAGAGTTATACTTCATCGAGAGAATCTTATCACAGATGTTAGGTTGCAGATTTGTAATAAACACCTTCTGAACATCTTCATCCTTCATCTAATATTGAATTTGTGCATAAAGAGCTTGATACTAACTAATAAACTCAGTTAAAGTTCTCTTTCGGGCCTTGCTTGCAATGAACTAAATCAATCAAAGAGACTTGAGGTCTAATGTTTGCTTGGAAATGTTGTAAGAATTGATCAACTAACTGTGAAAAAGAGTGTATTGAATTTAGAGGTAAAGAGCAAAACCATTCTAAAGCAGTACCTTTGAGAGATCGTGGGCAACATTTTGCTAACAGGTCCTCTTCAAAGTAGAAATCACTACACATAGCTGTGAATGCTGCCACATGAGTATTAGGATCACCTTTTCCACCATATTTTTCAAAGCGAGGAGTTTCAAACTTCTCAGGCATAGGATAAAGGATTACGGGAATCATAAGTTGGTATATTCAGTTGGGATGAATTTGTCAATCTAGTCACCTTTTTCTGTAAAGAGGTCATGCCTTGCAAGAGTTGGTTTAAGAGGGCATCATTAGGAGATGCGGTTTGAGAATTTGAATCTGTGTGCATGACATTTTGAGGATATTGATTGTGAGTGGAAATGAAAGGTGGTTAAGAGTAATTCTAAGTGTAAGGTGGTTGCAAATGGTTGTATGTAAGAGGTGGTTGAGAATAAGTGGGATTGAGCGGTGGTTGAGAGTAAGTATTCATAAAAGAAGTCACCTTAGGTGTTAAGTTTTGATAGTTGAATCCCACAACTTTGTAATTTTGTGAATTAGTGTCATTAGATACTCCAATAGCAATGGTAGAATTACAACAAGCATTTGTATTAGTAGTTAAAATTGTTGATGTAAATGTAGACATTCTAGTCTAGTCGGTATAGGTGCCAATACTTGTGTATGAGACGGTGATGACATGTTATTAATAACATTCGCAAATTCAGTCACCGGCATAACATTATGATGCACATATGCATTAAGACTAGAATTGCATTAACACCATCTTGTCCTTCTTTTAACAATTCTCTTATGTTATGAATCGCAGGTATAGCCTCATCCGCTATCCTTTCATTTTCCATAAATGCTTAATAATCAAGTAGTCCCTTATCAAGTTTGTTTATTTGCTCATTAGGTACATGTGTTATCACATCAATAGGGTCCTTAACATCATGAAATATTTTGTCTTCCATTGTAGTTGTAGGAGATATAGTATCTTGCAAAATTTGTGTCTCTCCTTTTGTAAAGAATGTGCTCAATGGATTTTCAGAGGTAGGAATACCGTTGCTTTCAGGAGCACTAGAACCCATTAATCTAATACTTCTTCTTAAAGGGATATTTCTATTAGGGCAATAGGTTATAAGACTCATACAAAAGCATACAACACTTAATGCACAAACTAATGAAACAATCCCAAGGAACAAGATATTTTTAAAATCTAAAATGCTGGATTTTTCACTTTTTTTTCAATACAAAACACTAAAAGAAGAAGTGTTGTGAAGAAATTTATGAGGGGCAGCGAATAATAAGCTTAATATCAATCCAATAATGCAGCAATATCCTTCACAACACACCTATAATGCATTTCTATAAGCAAAATAAGTGAAAATTTAGTGAAAAATGCAAGTTTTTCAAACCCTAGAAAATTTAAAATGCAATGCAAAGGATTATAATGTGATGAATTTATGTAATTTACATCAGGTCTAATTTTAAAAATTAGAAATTAAATGAATTTCAATTAAATTAATGCAAATTATGCCAAAATGCAAGCCTAGGATGCCAATTTTTTTCAAAATTTTCAAATGCAATATGAAAATGATGAATGAAATGATTGCAAATCTAAAGTACAACACTCAGCAAGGTGCAAAATTCAATAAAACATGGGTTCACCAAAATGTTTAGTGGAAAAAGAGGGGGTTTTTAATTTCAATGAATATGTAGGTTAAATCCTCCTTTCACACCTTACATTCAAGGACATAAATCAACTCAAGCCACAATCTCTACAAGAGGGCTTTGCTTTAGACTTAGTGTCACTTGGAATGAAGAGGAAACTTGGAAATTGTTGATTAATTGATTAATTAAAGCCCAATTATGCTTAAAACCCTAATTTTGTAAAATCGTAAATAAACAGATGAAACACGACAAATGTTCGTAGACAGAGATATAATATTTAGAGTAAATACATACCAAACTTCAAGATTCTAGATGCGAGAAAGTCAGGGGCTAATGAGCAGGCACCCAAGTCTAACCTACTATTTTATGTCAGGATCTTTGAAGCTTATCTGTAACCTGTTCCTGCTGTTCTGGAGATTTTTGTGTTTCAGGATCCGGGGGACACTGGTGTGGGCGCCCGAGTCGAGGTCCTAGTTTTCTTCTTAGATCTATAATTCTGACACTTTGTTATGCCTCCCTGCAACTCCACTTCTTCCACTTTTTGTACCTGTAACCTGCAATCACAGAAAAGGGGGTTGGGGGTTATGGTGTCTAGGAGCTTGCCTCAGTCAAGCCCCAAAAGGACATTCAAGTCTTCCAAACACCGTTGTCAGATAGAGAGTGCGTATCCCTACAGGATAGGGGCAAAAACTAATTGATCAATGATTGAAAACACAAATAAATGTCACCTCAGAGGTGTAGCTCGCATATAGATGAAAATCCTTCACATCATGAGAAGATGAAGCCAAATCTGCATAACAAACACAATAACAAGACAAGTCTGCTCTGCAACAATGAATACTTTGAAAGCTCTCAAATCATAAGTGCGCCAAATTTTCATAATCATCTTCTAGTTTACAAATGAATCCCTAAACATGCTTATATATGCAACTAAACACATTCCCACTTTAATTTCATAATTCAAACTTGAGATGTCAGCAACGGACACTTCTAACGGTCATATAACCAACATTTAAAATTTGGGACCCCAATGAATAGGGCAAGACTAGGGCGCCCAAGTCCTCAACCCCTATTTAGGTTAGGGTTAAGCTCATAAGAGTCCCCTAGGTCCATTTTGACATAGGTTTTTAGGGATTTTCCATCGGGAGTGAAAATGAACGTGCATGATTAATTCTAAGGACTCGAGAGCTAAATGTTGAGACATGGACCAGCTAGGACTCGAACCTAGGACCTTCCATTCACTGCTAGAGTGCTCTACCACCGAGCTACTGGCCCCTCTTAGACTAGTCCATCATCGATCCGGGTGTGGCTTATTTCCAACACTAACACCCCCCTTAAGCCACACCTCTCGTGTGCTTGGGGCTCCTAGCCTGGGCCTGGCTCTGATACCATGTTGAGACATGGACCAACTAGGACTCGAACCTAGGACCTTCCATTCGCTGCTGGAGTGCTCTACCACTGAGCTACTGGCCCCTCTTGGACCAGTCCATCGTCGGTTCGGGTGTGGCTTATTTCCAACACCAACACCCCCCCTTAAGCCACACCTCTCGTGTGCTTGGGGCTCCTAGCTTACCCATACACCTAGGATAACAAGACAATTAATGATGAGGCTAATCCTTTTCTTGGATATAGCACAATCCTATGATTTCTAAGTCTTTGTTGATATTTCATATGATGACTTATCATTTTGGCCTCATATCATATGGCCCATCACATATGATCTAATGTTTGATCACTTTCCATTATCATTATTGATCATGTTCATTCTATATATACACATTTATCATATTAATTCATTCTTCCTTGTATATTCATTTATAATAACATTCATTTGTTCATCCATTATATGTAATCAAGATTCCATATTCATGATGATAATGTACATAAATATCCTATGTCAATTATATGACTAATTTCATTTGATTGCTATTCTAGTCAATATAATGTAATGCATTCCTATAAGCTAATCATATCTTATTTCATGTCATTCATTTCTATCATTTACCAATGTATCATTGAGGAATGCATTTGTAACTATATATTACTTATTATAATATGAATATGCATATCTTCAAAAATTGCCTTAAGACATTTATAAGTTCAATATATAATAGAGATTCCATACCTTTGCTGATTTAATTGCAGATTGATTGATTCCTCTCCTTCCTTGATGCTTATCGATCTTCTTCATTGACTCCTTTTATTTCCCTTTGAGGGATGCAACTTCACCAATCATTACAGATCTTTTCATATATTATTTGCTTATGATTGCTGCTGTCTTTAATTAGATCTGTCCTCCTAACATAGATTGTTGCTCCTTATACTCATGGATCGCTATTATGAAGATAACGATTTACGCATCTTGATTTTCTTTACACCCTTTTCTTTTTTTTGTTCTTTCCTTCCAATGTCTTCGAATCGGATTGCTGCTGCCATTTGAGAAATGAGATGTATTAAATCTGAATTTCTCAAGTTCAATTTTCTGTCCGGATTCTGCTTAACTTGGCTCTAATACCATGTTAATTCAAATCAAACTTATAATCTCTGACTTGGATATTTTCTGAAAGTTGGATATTTATATAGTAGACTTAACTTATTACTTTCTTTTGTATTTCAGATGCAATTTCCACTTCTCATACACTTCTAATTTTTGTGTCAATCCGTGGTATTGCAGGGCAAAGACATTGATATAAATATGTGAGTGACCGTAGGATCACATCTGTGATAGACGTGACTCCTCAAGGAGTCACACCTATCACAGGTGTGACTTTGTCACCATTTGTATTGTAATCAGTTTCACTGATTTTAACAGTTACTAATCACCGTTTAGAATGCAGAAGATGTTTATGCTTTGGTAATATATCATTCGATCATGCTATGATACCATGTTGAGACATGGACCAGCTAGGACTCGAACCTAGGACCTTCCATTCGCTGCTGGAGTGCTCTACCACTGAGCTACTAGCCCCTCTTGGACCAGTCCATCATCGTTCCGGGTGTGGCTTATTTCCAACACTAACACTAAACATAGGAGGGAAAAAGTTCTAGGGAGACATTTTCTGATGTTACAACATTTTTGAAGAGAAAATGCCAATTAGATTTGGTATTTGATGAATGGGCAACTAGAACAATTGTGAATAGGTCTTGATACAATGAACTGACTCTGCAAGAACAACAATGATCTAGGTCTGATCTCTTGTGCCTTCCAACTCATGGGGCTTATCTCCATCACCTTTGACATCATATTGGCCCTTTCTCACAATTATAACTCAGTGGTTTGGTTGAGAAAATGAAGATTCTTTATGTCTGGGACAACAAAGTGTCTCTAGGTTTTCATCCTTCATGGTGGCTCCAGTAGGTTCCTTTATGATTCAGCCTCTCAAACCTGCAATCAGCAAAGGAAAGAATTAATTTCATCATAAACAAATTAATTTCAGTCATCAAAAGTGACAAATTTGATGCTTTCTCATGATTTTCTCAGTTTCTTCCTGTATCCTCTTGACCTTTCCATCTTTAACACCTTCTCAAACCTCCCATTACTTTAAAAATGTCTTTTGAATCCATTATAGAGGCCAAAACAAAATCAGAAATCAAGATCAACATAGTTGTCATAGGGTTTCTGAATTATTAAAATTCAGTTTTGGGCTTGTTTAAGCAACTTCCAGGATAGATTCAAGGATTAGGGTAGTCATCTTCTCCATTTATCTCATCATGATCATCTCCCTTAGACTCATTCTTCGTCTCCATCCAAATTCCACAAGCATGCAACTAAAACTCAAAATGTAGTCATGGTTATCCCAGCTGTACATGATTGTTCAAGGGCAGTTTGCGACTGATTTTTGACTATTTTAGGTAAACCATAACTATCCATTGTCCTTGGGATCCTACACCACCTTCCCCTCTTCATAACATGGAAAAATAGTCAATTTATCTCAGGATCCATTGGTCTTTTGGACTATCATAATTTAGGACTGAATTTGGTGACTGTCAGGACTGTCATAATGTTGTTTAGACAGCAGCATTGGCATTTGACAATTAATTATCTTTTGTTCCCTTTATTACCTACAATAACAACTCTTTCCATGGCATAATCTTCATCATCCACCTTCTCTTCATTATTTCCTTCATGAAATTTATTATACCTTTACTTCACCATGGACTGTCCTCTCAACAAAATTGTTGTTATGGCATCTTGACCTCAACTAATCAATTTTACAATACAATCTTGTAAGGGTTCGATGAGTGGCCTATAGCCATTAAATCTGAGGAATCTTTACATATAGTAGTCATGGGAACTTGCCTCTGAATACCCCTTTTATGATGGCTATCCCCTAACTACAATGAGCATCAATTGGCTGCCCCTAACAATAAAGGACTATATATCTTTCCATATTTGCCACATGACTATTGTATCAACCTTTTCTCATTATTCTTCAAGTCATATGATAGTCACTTGTAACATTTTCATGGTCATTCAAAATCCTAGGTTAGATTTCCATGATTGTTTCGATCACCTCTTGAAAACCAATGAAGGAATGACAATGTTTTGCAAAATGAGCTATTATGTTACCATGACTGTAGCAGTCCTCTTTTGTAGCCAAAGCATGTATTAGTGCCCCCATAATATTTTTGTCACAACTGATGACTTTCGCCATAATCCTAAGACACCTTCCAAGATCTTAAAACAATCAATTGAGGAGTGATTATACCTAAGACAACTGCACCTTACCCAACTATTCTAAGATTGTCATCATGAACTGCACACTGTATTGTGGTAGGGACTGTTGCTTTCTCTGAGATGATCATGCAGAGTAGACTAACTCCCTCTCTTTAAAGTTTGATACCAAACTCTTTTTTAACTCCTCCCTCCTATGAATGTGAGTGAGGCACAGCTTCTACTTGTATCAACAAGTCTTGAAGGTAGGATAGCCTTAGGTGGTTGTAAGACACTTTCATGATCATAATTTCCCCCTTAGTCATTACTACTATTCTATTGTGATCATTATTTGTATAGTGTTCCATAGCATCTTACTCCAAACTCCCTATTTAGATACTATGAGATGTCTCCAATCCCTTTAGGGCAACGTCATGACAACTCTAGAAGAAACAAGGGTTCTCCAGACATAGTTCAACAACTCACTACAGTTGTTCCAAAGCCCAGAAATCTCAATCTTCACGCCCTCATCTGAAGATTACATCATCCATTCACAGTCAAACTGATTTGTTCATTATGGCAGCATTCACAAAGGGGACCTAGGGTTTCGTAAACAAGAGGCAAGCATGGAGATCATAAAGGAGTGCTTTTAGCCTTAAAGAAACCCTGTGACTATTATGGCTGGAAATGACTGTGGTGATGCTTGGTCTCTCTCCAATGGATTGTGATAGTGGAATCTCAAAGTGGACTATGACAGTCTTGAATTCCCATGATTGTTTCAACACTCACTGGACTTAGTACCATTGCCCATAATCCCACAAGTTTCATCTACAGGGATGACTGATGGTGTTTCTTAAGACTGTGATATTAGTCCTCTCTAAGCTCCTTGATCCTGTCCTCTGCTCAAATTACCATGACCAAGCATGATCATTTTGTCCTCATTGTTGTGCATGTGCTTCACAACTCATTGACAATCCTGTCAAGCCATTACCATCATGACTGTACCCTGCTGTCCATGTGATCTTATAAATTGCAACCTCTGTTATTTAGGCTCAAATCAACCTTCACTATGATGACTGTACAAGGCTCTTGACTGTGACAGTCCCAATGACTGGGGGTAGTCCCTGATAGAGTTCCATAGCAATCCTCCCTCATGTTCTCTGTTATAATGTTTCTTCATTCGTTTTAGGGAATACGACCCTTTGATTGTTCTCTTCATTGTCCATCACTATAGATGCCCGGTCCAACCCTCCTATGGAACTTTGCATGATGAAATATATGGTGACATTCCTGATCTTTTCACAATAGACTATGACAGTAATGACCTTGAATCATCCTTCTAAATCCATCTCACCATACTCAGTCTTATGATAACTACTTCCACCTATTATGCATTGTATTATCTCTGTGACTGCGTATGATTGCATAAACTGTAAATGACGGTCTTTGTTGTTCTTTCTCCCCGAGCTCATCTCAAATCTGGCAATCTAATGTTTACGCCTGAGATATTTTCTTTCAAACATTCTCTCTTCTCTACATATTTTGCATTATTTTAGGGACCCACTTACTACTCACCTCATCAATTGGTTTGATGCATAGCGCTTTGATTATCCAGTATGTAACATTTAGAGGTTAACCGTTGAACAATATGCCAACAACAACAACACAGAATTACTACTCCATGTTAGTTGATCAGAGATTCCCACCAACTAAATATATTATGATATTGGCCTTGTTGGATAATGTGCAACGTACACCGGAAAACTGATGAATCCATTTCACATGTTTAAAATTATGTTCAATTTAGAAAGAATGCGTTGGCAAAAATAAGAGATTCAGATGTCGCGTGAAAAGTGAATGCCTAAATTTATAAGAAGTGAAAATTAACTGTGGCATCCTGTGAAATCTCATGTCTTCGAGGCATTTCATTTGTAGTTCACGTGCTTTGTTTGTGCTTCATGGACATTCATAACTTGTTCCAAACTCCCCATTTTGGCGTAGCAGATTGGGCGAGCGGGTCTTTAGCCTTCCACAGGAGTTTGTGGGAGATTTATCTCCTATAGGATATTGTGAGAAAAATGCCATCAACAAGATAATATCTGACATACGACTAAACACCCACCTTTATCTTTCGAAACTCAACTTCGTTGGGCGAGTAAACTATGGTTGACAACCATTACAGGGAAAAGGTTGTGCTTGGGATATTGCAGAGATTTGACATCCAACCGGATATTATTGGGTGCAGTTCTTGCATCCAATTGCGATTTCAAATCCCAACGAAGAAGAAGGTGATCCTTCTATTTTCCGTTTGCACTACTTCTCTAATGAATTGGCATACTTGCCTTAGTTATTTACCTCCAACGACTCCTTTTCATCGTGTGATCCCAAACAAAGCAGAGGTTTTAGAGGCATTGGGATATATCGGTTTCCCACATAATACTCTGTAAAAGACAAAACTTGGAGTTTTACAGCATTTGAAGAAAAAGTGGAAGTATTGCGTTTATATGGACCCACGAAGAAAACCAAGCTCCTCAAAACGATGATTTGGCAGAAGTTTGTAGGGAAAATGGATATTGCGGGAAGATGGGAGTCAACAGGAGATTTGCGGAGAAAGGTTCATTACACGGATATATCCTGATGGGTGCAGTTCTTCCGTATTATCCTGATGAATTATAAATTCCTGCAATTTGAAATCAACTGCATTTTTTCTTTGTGCTTCTACAAATTTTGCATCCATCTCTTGCACATACTATCGCCACTTTCTCCTTCTTACTTTGATTTGTCTTTATTCTTCATGATAGCCAATATAATTAAAAAAAACTTGCTCCTCAACCTTGCCTACAAACTGTCGATATCTGCTTTGTGCCTTCCCTATACTTTTGCAGTTACAATGCCTGACAAAATTCCTTTATCATCGATGTTTTGATAAATGTCCAAATAAATATGCAGTTTTGCAGAAGTTGATGACTGATGGTGATAGTTTGTCATTGATGTCAAAAGGTATTGAGAAAGTTGTTCATGATCATGCACTTCACAGTTGTTCACATAGTGTTGAAGGATGTTGTCAGTGGGATTGACTTGATAAATGAATGATAATATTACAAGTGTTTGATAACATTCATGTACCAATCAGGCTCATTATATTGGTGTTTCCAGTGCTTACAGGATCACATGAATACACTTGATGTTTGGTGTTGGTTTATGATTAATCACATGACTTGTTTGATCAGGTTTGGCCTCCAATGATGTCTTCATATGTTCTTTGGTAAGTGATGTCATGAAAGATTGTTTGCAGTATGTTCTTGTTATGCATTGATCTGAGAGAGGTTGCTTCAAGATCAGTTGAGGTCAGTGATAGTGGATTGTGTTTGAATTAACATTTGAGGATAGTCATGTGCTTCAAATGTTGATCATATAGGAGTTCAAACGGTTTACATGCATGTTCATATTCAAGCAATGTTGACACAGGTTGATCATGTTCTTGTCTTACTAGTTGTTGAATCAGGACTTCATAATACCTAGCAGGTGTTCAACTTATCATGATAGAAAACTATATCATCTAGTTTCTTTCACCTCAAGTTTTCACAGGAAGGAGATAAGTTGGTTTTATCAAATTGCTTTGAAAAGTACATCTTCAGGAGTTGAGGAATTGCCTTATGTGGTAACAATGTTGTTTATGACAGAGGCATTTATAGTGAAATCTTAAGTCTTTATTTACTAAGATTTAAATGAATTTCAAGGAGGTTTTGTTGAAGGTTATGTTGGAGGCTTAGAAGATGATCATTATGCATCTAAAACATAGAAAACCCTCTCTGCCCGTCTAGTGCAAATTGCACTTTTCTTATATTTTGAAAGTGACCTGTATTTACAGGTCATCACTTAAGTGATGACCTGCTAGAGGGGTTCGGGGTCATGTATATGACCGGTCAACTAAGGATGTCTACCGATGTGTCAAAGTTTCTTTATAAAGTTTGAGCGCCAAAATAATAATCAACGATCATATTTGAAATATGGAGTGGGCGCGAAGCATCTAATCAATGGCTATAATTAAAAGTTAGACTCTTCCTCTCCACCATGCACATTGACGTGCATATGAACGTCAAAGCTTGTTGTTAACTGCAGATAAAGTTATTCTTGGCAGTTTTAAGGAGTTTTGTTTGAGCCCGAATGGAAAGCTATTTTTAAGGCAATTTTTGTGTATGCTTAAAGCATTCTTTTCTAATTTTCTCTCTCGTGACTTGGAGAAAATATAGGAGGCAGATTTTATGCAAGGAAATGGAAGTTTTTTTTTTTAGATATTATTATTGATGTTTTTGATTAAATGTGTTTTTCACAAATTGAAAATGAATGATTTTTTTTTTTGAGAGGATTTTGAAGACTAATTTTTTGAGGAGATTTGTTCATGGAGATTGGAGATTTTTTTTTAGGATTATTTTGAGAACAAGGCAGATTGAGAAGATTATTTTTGAAGAAGAATTTGAAGGAAAAATAATCAGATTGAAGTTTTTTTTGTGTTTTGAAGAATATGAAACATCATGCAGAGATTGTAGATATGAAAAGGTTTTAATGGAGATAATTTGTCTTGTGAGAAAATTATATTGAAGATTTTTTATTATTTTTTGTTTGCAATGAGAGAATGTTTTTTTTGCAGGAATATGAATCAAAAATTGAAGAGTTTATTTGCAGGAGAAAAGGAAATGTGTTTTTGCAGAGAAGTGAAATTTCAAAAGTCTTGTTGTGAAATTTATGTGATCAGAAGGAGAAATTTATGAAGGAATGTGAAAGGTTCCAAGGCAGTGAAAAGACATTCAACTTGTATAAATTTGTTTTCCAAGTGCATTGATAATGGTATTAAGAAGTATAGAGATGAAAAATACAGTGTTGTGAAGTGTTGTTGAATGGATTAGAATACAAGATTGATATGCAGTGTTGATTGGATCAGAATAAAGGATTGTTGAGTGTATCTGGATGTCAGATTGAATAGAATGGGTATTTGACAGACATATGTTTGTATTGAATGGAAACAGAGTATCCCTCTGATTTGCTTATTACATTTGTTGGTAATTTGGTTTGCCAGTGAGGCACAATATGCCAGTGTGGCTTGTGGTCAGTGAGACCTTTCTATGCTAGTGAAGCTTGTGGTCAGTGAGACCTTAATATTTGTCAGTGAGACAATTTGTATTGCCAGTGAGGCATGTTTTTCAGTTAAGCCAGTGAGGCACTTCATGAGTGGTTTTTCTACCCCTGAGGGTTTTCCACTCGGTAAAAAGGTTGTGTTTTGATTTCTTCTATGTGTGTGCATATTATTGGTTTGATCATGTTTTGTTTACATCTGTATTGTAAGTCTTGTGCATATAAACTCAACAAATCATTAATGTATTCCTTTCCATCTGTTCTGTAAGAGAAAGCTTGCAAAAAGTTGTAAAATGTTTGAAAATTAATACAACACTGATTCACCCCCCCTCTCAGTGTTGTCCGGATTCCTACAATGACATTATGGGAAATTGTGGAAGTTTTCAGTGTCAAAGGAATTTGTAGGGATTATGAGTGCTACCGGACATGTCCGCCTGAATTACAGAATCTCGCAAAATGACAAAGGTTTTGCGAGAACTTGGATGGTCGATGGATCCAAGTAGGAGATTAGGGGCTTAAGTAGATATGCCCAAATATACATTGAAACTCTGTCATTTGTAAAGTAATATTTGCTTTGTAGGAGTTTATGGATCAACAAGATGGATAAGCGGGGAAAGCAGCTTCAACTGGGCAAAGTTTACTTAATATCGAAAGTTCTGCAAAAGCGGGTCCTAGAAGTACTGCCAGATATTATTGACTTGAGGAAGAAAGTCGTATTGACACAAAAAAACTCTGCAAAATGTAAATATACATGTCCCACATTTGAAATTACCAGATTTTCAAAGATCCTTCATAGCATACCGGACTTCATGTAAACATGTGATGAAAGTGGGAAGCAACATTTTATTATCTATCCATTATGCGGAAATACGAAAAATGTGGGATTTTAAGTTGCAAGTGGATATGTGCGATATCAAGGGTCAAGTGGATATTATCCACTTACATGGAAAGGACCCGCAATATCCACTTGAGATAGAAACACCTGCAATATGAAATTGGGCAAAGAGTTCCCGCAAAGGGGTAAAACTGACACATTCTAATGGAAACCTTATATGCACACGGGTACCAGATTCTCACAAATATACCCATTAAGCCAAGGAGAAGACTTTCAAAGGCAAACACCTGACTTATAAACATCAACCCATCAAAATGTCAAGAACCCAAAATTCGAAAAGAAACGAAGAAATCATTGAAACTAATGCCAATAAGAGGGGGTCCCCATTTTTGCTAGCACAAAACATGGGGCGTGTGTGCAGCGCACAACACAATCTTTCTGAGCGTTGATCTAGGTTAGGCAGAGTGAGGGCTTGTAAAATGGATTAATACTGCAAAACATAGAGATATAAAGCTGCAAAACGTGTTTTTAGCAAGACTAGTCCAACATAAAACCAATCAATTTGATAATTAGACGCTAAAATGATGAAAATACAAAGTTTAATGATGTCAAAGGCTAGACGCTAATCTAAATGGTCTGGGTGCTACAGTATGCAGGACAGACGTTGAACCGATTTGAGCATTATGGAGGCTTGTGAAATGACCAAAACCTACAAAACAGAGAGTGAAGGACCTGCAAAAATGTTGTTAGAAGCTATTACAAATCATCAAACATACCATTAAGCCAAAATATATGAGAAAAATGCATAAAATGGCTAAATTATACTCCTCTGCACTCGGATGCTGAAGCAGACAGGATGGAAGCTAAAAAGCAGAATCTAGGTGCTAAAGAACCGTTAGAGGAGCAACAAAGTTGGGCACTGAAGCAGACTTGGGCACTAAAATCTATTTTCTGTGTTGGGATAAGATGCAATTAACCTTGTAAATCTCAATATTGTATTTATTCCATTTATTATATGTAATTTGTAATTATCCATGAGGAGATGTACTAGTTTCACTGGCAAGGGTAATTTCAAAGTAACTGGAGGTAATTACAGAGTGACTTTTACTGTTGGCAAATGTAAAAACTAAAAGTAAATGAGGGTAGGCATTTTCCCTTGAGGAATCTACTATATTTGGCATGTATGACAATTGTCATAATGTTTGGTAAGTGAATCTATGACAGCTACAAGTTGTCATAAGATTCTGTGATTCTATGACGCATATGACAGATATTTTAGTCAAGTATATTTGTTATATTTAGCCCAAGGTTACTATCTTGGAAAGATACTCTTTTGTGGAATCTATGATGGTTATGACGTGTCATAAGATGTTGTAAGAGGCCATATTTAGTCTTGGGTGCCCAACCTTTGCATGGTTGTTTTTGGACAAGTGTAAGATGCTTGTAAGATGGTAATTAATGTTTACAGGTTAGAGAATCTTAGGAGAGAGAAGGTGACCACCTAGAATGGAGTGGAAAACATTTCTATAAGTATTTGCCCTGTATTTGTTGCTGCAATACAGATTGTAGGTACTCAAGTGCTGCAGGAATGCTGTCAGATTGAAGACTGAAGGAGAGATTGGTGGTGTTGTTGTATTGTACAATCTTTTGCAGATTAATACAAACATTGGGCCTCTTTCTTGTGAGGATTTTTTTACCCGTAAGGGTTTTCTCCACGTTAAACACTGTGTCATTGTGTCTTGTGTTGAGTTCTTCATGTTTGGCATTTTCTCTGTAGTGGGTTTATGTTTTGATTACAATCTCCATTGTTAATGCACACTTAAAGATTGCTGAAATTTATCTTGAATCAAATTTCCATTGAAGTAGTGTTGCTTTCATTTCTAACATTTGGTATCAGAGCTTGACCAGCTTTGACTCTTGGGTGGTAGTGTGGAAGCTGTAGATGTAGTGGGAGATATGGTTGTGTTTGTTTTGTAGATCTTGTGTTGTTATTATGGTTGCATCCACCGTTGCATCAACCTTTTGAATGGACATTGAGAAGTTCAACAGAACGAGGTATGAGTTGTGGAAGTTAAAAATGGAGGATTTGTTGGAAGAAAGAAACCAATGGTTGGCTATCCAAAAAGAGAAGAAACCCGATGATGTCTCTCCAGATGAGTGGGCAAAATTGGATAAGAAGGCACGAGGAACCATCCGTTTGTGTCTGTCAGATTCTGTCCTGTTGAATGTCGCAAAGGAAGAGACTGCACACAAGTTGTGGAAATGGTTGGGTGAGATTTTACTTAAAAAGGAAGTTGTTTTCTTTGAAAATGAAAGAGGGTGATTTAGTTGCAAAGCATTTAAATTCTTTTAATTTGTTGATGAGTCAGCTTGCTTCAGTAGATGTTGAAGTTGATAAGGAAGATAAATGTATCTTGCTTCTTTGTTCTTTACCCGAATCATGGGAAAATATCATTTTGGCTATCACTGCTAACCTCACATATCTGAAGTTAGATGCTCTTGTTGCAGTTTTACTGGCATAGGAATTGAGGAAGAAGAGTTTAGATAGTTCAGGTGATGCTCTCAGTATCAGGGGAAGGTCTAAAGAAAGGGGACCTAAAGGAGATTAGAAAGGAGCTAAGGACAAGTCCAAGGGTCGGTATAAGACTCCTGGTAAAAAGAACAGAGTTAAGTGTTGGAACTGTGGTAAAAGAGGACATGTGAAGAAGGAGTGGAGAAACCCCAAGAAATAGTGGGAGAGTGCTTTAGATAAGTCCTCAAGTGCAGGTGAAGATGTTTTACTTTTTGCATGTAATATTGTTTCTAATGATCACTAGTTGGTTGACTCAAGATGCTTGTTTCAGGATGCTTGCTTCATATGACCCCGCATAAGGAATCGTTCTCCACATATGAAGAATATGATGGAGGTAATATCTACCTTGGTGACAACTCTTCATATCCAATTGTCAGGAAAGGAAAGGTATTGTTGTGTTTCAGTGATGGGAGGATTAAAACCCTCCTTGGTGTTTTGCATGTTCTTGGGTTAGCTAGAAATCTGATTTTAGTTTCAAAGTTGAATGATTTGGGAATGCATGTGACATTTTACAAGCATGGCTACAGATTGGTGAGAGGGAACTCGGTGGTAGCGAAAGGGAAGAGATTCGGGAAATTGTTTAAGCTTGAAACCACTACAATTTGTAATGCCTCTTATGTTTCTGAGGCTTTTAAAAACACTTGTATGTTGTGGCACCGTAGATTGGGCCACACAAGCAATAATGTATTAAAAACTATTAAGAATAAAGTATTGTTGGATAGTTTCTCTTATTCTGATGAGCACTTTGATTTCTGTGAGCATTGTGTGTTTGGTAAACAAAACATAAAATTATTTCCTTCAGGAAGCAATAGAGCAAAAGAGAAGTTATAAATTATTCATATGGATGTGTTTGGGCATGTGGATAATGAATCTGTTAGAAAATCTTGTTATTTGGTCACCTTCATTGAAGATGTATCTAGATTTACATGGATTTATTTTATAAAACATAAATCTAAAGTTTTCACTAAGTTTAAGGAGTTAAAAGTCTTAGTAGAGAACCAATCAGGTTTAAAGATAAAAATATTAAGATTTGACAATGGAGGAGAATATTGCTCTAAGGAATTTGATGAGTTTTGCAAGCATGTAGATATAATCAGACAAAAAACAACTTCGTATACACCACAACAAAATGGTGTTGCAGAAAGGATGAATCAAACAATTATGGAAAGAGCCAGAAGTATGCTTAGTGATGTACAGTTGCATAAATACTTTTGGGATGAGGCTGTGTGTACTGCTTGCTACTTGATAAACAGGTCTCCTTGTAAGGCTCTTGATTTGACACCTTATGAAGTGTGGACAGGTAAGAAACCTTTTGTTTCACATTTAAGGGTTTTTGGCTGTGAGGCTTTTGTTAATGTGCCTAAGGAAAAGTGATCTAAGTTGGATCCAAAAGTTGAAAAGTGTACATTCATTGGATATGGTGATAATGTGAAAGGTTATAAGCTTTGGAATCCACTAACCCATAAGATTATCTTTTCTAGAGATGTTATTTTCAGGGAACTTAGAGTTATTTCTAAACCTGAGTAGCCAAAAGAAAAAGAAGAAAAGATAAAGAAGGTGCACTTTGATTTAGAGCAGCAAGATGCACCTCAGGAAGAACAAAATGATGGATTGGGGGGTGAAGAAGAAGAAGAAGATTCAAGTAGTTCTTACGAAGATGAGTCTGTTGTTACCGAAGAAGTTGGTGTAAATGATCATGCAGAAGAACGAGTAGAGTCTCTTACTCCACCCTTGAGGAGATCCACAAGACAACAGAATCTAGTTGACAATTATAGCCCACCAGATTTCTGTTGTGTATATGCTTTATTGAGTACTAATGATGAGCCTAGATCCTACAGGGAAGCTATTTCTGCAGATGATAGTGAGTCTTGGCAATTAGCCATGCATGAGGAGATGATGGCTTTAGACTCTTGTAACAACTAGGATCTTGTTCGTTTGCCCAAAGGAAGAAAGGCCATAGGTTGTAAGTGGGTCTTCAAGAAGAAGTTTGGAGCAGATGGGTCATTAGAAAAGTACAAGGCTAGACTAGTAGCCAAGGGCTACTCCTCGAGAGAGAGAGTTGATTTTGGTGAGATATTCTCTCATGTTGCTAAATTAACTTCTATTAGATTTCTCTTATCCATTGTTGCACAGCTTATGATTGGGAGATTGAGCAAATGAATGTTAAGACTATGTTCTTGCATGGAGATAGTGAAGAAGAAATTTATATGCAATAGTCTAGAGGTTTTGAGGTAAAAGGAAAAGAACATTGGGTTTGTAGGTTAAAGAGGTCTCTTTATGGTCTGAAACAGTCCCCTAGAATGTGGTATCAAAAGTTTGACTCATTTGTTTTGAAATTGGGTTTTGTTAAAAGCAAGGAGGATCATTGTGTTTAGATTCATTGTGTTGATGATTATATACTAGTTATTGCTTTGTATGTTGATGACATGTTTTTCAGCAATACTAAGGGTATGATCAGTGAGCTTAAAGCCCAACTTTCAGGTGCATTTGAGATGAAGGATCTTGGAGCTGCCAGGTATATTTTGGGAATGGAGACAAGGAGGGACAGAGTTAACAGAAAGCCTTTGTTGTCACAAAGTAAGTATGCACATATACTATTTTGCAGAGGTTTAGTTTGCAGGACTGTAACCCAATTAGAGTTCCTTTACCCATTGGTACTAAGCTTTCATTAGATATGTGTCCAAAGACTGAGGATGATCTTGAGGATATGTCTAATGTGCCATATGCTAGTGTTGTAGGGAGTTTGATGTATGCAATGGTTTGCACTAGACCAGATATTGCCCAAGCAGTGGGAGTTTTGAGCAGATTTATGTCTAACCCTAGTAGATAGTATTGGAACTATGCAAAGATGGTGTTTAAATATCTTGCAGGTACTCCTAATCATTGTTTGGTTTATTCTAGTACTAATAGTGTTGATAAATCTTTGGACATACAGGGTTTTGTTGATGCAGATTGGGCAAGTGACTTGGATAGTCGAAGGTCCACTAGTGGCTATGTGTTTACTCTGTTTGGAGGTGCAGTGAGTTGGATGAGTAAGAGGCAGCCCATAGTTGCTTTGTCCACCATAGACGTAGAGTATATGGCTACTACGCATGTCTCTAAGGAGGCAATTTGGTTGAGGAGATTGTGTACAGGTATTGGTTTTGATTACAGGATCATTCAGATTGGTTGTGATAGCCAGAGTGCTATCTGTTTGCCCAAGAATCCCATGTATCATGCTCAGACTAAGCATGTTGATGTTCAGTATCACTTTGTTCGAGAGTTGGTTGCAAATGGAGAGGTTGAGATGAAGAAGATAGATACTTAGGAGAATATTGCAGATTCATTGACCAAGCCTGTCAGCACAAAGAAGTTTGCATGGTGCAAAGAGGCCATGGGCCTTGTTTCTAATGCCTGATTATTTTCATTTGATTTCCTATGGGTTGATTTACATTGTATAATGTCAAGTGGGAGAATGTTAGGATAAGGTGTTATGAACCTTGTAAATCCCAATATTGTATTTATTCCATTTATTATATATAATTTGTAATTATCCATGAGGAGATGTACTAGTTTCACTGGCAGGGGTAATTTTAGACTAACCAAAGGTAATTACGGAGTGACTTTTACTATTGGCAAATGTAAAAACTCAAAGTAAATGAGGGTAGGCATTTTCCCTTGAGGAATCTACTATATTTGGCATGTATGACAACTGTCATAATGTTTGGTAAGTGAATCTATGACAGCTGCAAATTGTCATAAGATTTTGTGATTCTATGACGCATATGATGGATATGTTAGTCAAGTATATTTGCTATATTTAGCCCAAGGTTCCTATCTTGGAAAGATATTTTTTTGTGGAATCTATGATGGTTATGATGCGTCATAAGGTGCTATAAGAGGCCAGATTTAGTCGGGCGTCCAACCTTTGCGTGGCTATTTTTGGACAAGTGTAAGATGCTTGTAAGATGGTAATTAATGTTTACAGGTTGGAGAATCTTAGGAGAGAGAAGGTGAATGCCTAGAATAGAGTGGAAAACATTTCTATAAGTATTTGCCATGTATTTTTTGCTGCAATACAAATTTTAGGTACTTAGGTGTTGCAGGAATGCTGTCAAATTGAAGACTAAAGGAGAGATTGGTGGTGTTGTTGTATTGTACAATCTTTTGCAGATTAATACAAACATTGGGCATCTTTCCTGTGTGAAGTTTTTTACCCGTAAGGGTTTTCTCCACGTTAAACACTATGTCATTGTGTCTTGTGTTGAGTTCTTCATGTTTGGTATTTTCCCTGTAGTGGGTTTTATGTTTTGATTACAATCTCCATTGTTAATGCACACTTAAAGATTGCTGAAATTTATCTTGAATCAAATTTTCATTGAAGTAGTTTTGCTTTCATTTCTAATAGTCTGGGCGCTACTCAACAAAAATTTAGCACTGTTCCAGCCTGCACAAGAGAAACAAGACAAAAAACCAACTAGAAATGGTGTGTTAGGGTGATGGGGATCCCGCTAGGCATGCCAAAAATATATACAAAAGAGAGCAAACTATGGGAATAAGCTAAATCAATCAACCTATTCCATCTACAATGAATGCAACCTCATGATATGACTAAAGAACTATGCAAACAAACTATCCTAATTTCACCCTAATTGACTATGCCTAGGGTGATCCCACAATACTGAGTTACACTTTTTGGCCAAACTTGACATTGAAATGAATATTTTGAACTAAATCTTCACTTTTAGACACCTATAACTGCTAAACCATGAGGAATGTAAAGATGATGCAAACTAGTGATTTGTGACATTTTGTTTATAGATTCTAAATATATATATTTTTAAAATTTTTGGAATCAAATTGCATTTCATTTTCCATCTCATTTGATAACTAGTTTTTAACAGTAAACACCATTTTTAAATAGTGATGTGTACTATAAACCACAACTTTTTTTCTATGAAGGATAAAATTCTTTTTTTTTTTAATTTAGATTTGTAACTACAATATCTAGAGGATGCATTTGGTTTCATAATATTTTATTGATTTTTTTAATTAAGTTTTGAAGTCAAACCAATTACAATTTAGACATAGGTGTACTACAAAGAGCATAACTTTTTTGTATGTATCGGAATTTAATTTATTTTTTGTTAGAATAAGGACATCAATACCTAGAGGACATGTATTTTTTAGAATTTTTTTTTCTATATTTTCCTATTTTTTCGTATGTATGAAACAAAGACCTTGATGTTCATTAAAAAACCTACATTCACAAGAAATAAAAATGAATATAATAATCAAATTAAATATATTTTAAATTATAGTTTTTGGGAAGCTTATAATAAGGACTACATACTTACAAAACATAAATTTAAAATGAATTTATTTGATACCCCAAAAGGTAAATCAAAAGTGATTTTTTATCAACATTTTGATAGGTGTAAAGGAGACTCCATTATAGGTATGGTTTAAAACTAGCGGAGTTATATCCAAGCGGGTTTGATCTAAGGGGGTTTTATCAAACCCTCTTCAATTAAAATCCTTTAAATAGAACCTTTCAAAGTTTAAATCATTATATTTTATAAAAATATGTGATTTTAGCAAAAATCAGGATGTTTGAGAAAGTGTAACCCATTATTGTGGTAGCATCCCCTAGTTCTTGATATGTCCTAATGCTATTGATTTAAGATAAATTGCTAATATGTTAGTACTTAAATTGACAGAATTTTATTACATTCAAAGTGCTTCTTCAAAATGGATGGGGAGGGCTCAATTTATAGATTTTTAGAGGTGGGAATGGAGGGCTAGGATTGAATTGGAGGATCAAGAGCTCACATTACTTGAGGATCCTCAAGCGAGGAGAATTGGACAAGTGTCACAAGAAGGTTAGATGAGAAGGATGCTCCAAGATTCAAGGGGAGATCAATGGATGAAATTGAATGGTTGAATGGATTGATGGCTAGGATTGGGTAGGTGTATGACATGTAAGGGCTCATTTATAAAAATGTATGGTTTGGATTTTGTGAGAATTTTAAATTTGGCATGAGAGGACACATGCAATTTAAAATTAGATGAATAGTGGAGAAATAGTGCCACATGGAATTTAAAATTTCATGAATAGTGGCACTTAGAGTGAATGAGAAGAAAATAGGACAAATGGACTTTTTTGGAAGATTTGCACATGCTTCCAAAGTATCACTTGTCATGTACATGCATGTACATTGAATGACAAGTGGACTTCTAGAAACATAGGGAGATGTAATTGTGGGTTAATTTTAATTCACCAATGTGCACATGATTAGGAGAAAAATAATGATGATTACTAAAAGTAATCAAAAGTGCACAAAATAGGGAATTAAATAAATAGAAATATTTATTTAATTCTTGGGAGTGTATACGAACTATAGTTTTCTAAAATATTAATTTTTTGAACTATAGTAGAAGAAATTGATTTTTGGCAATGGGGAGAAGGCAATGAAATATTAATTAAATAATTATAAATTATTTAATTAACATGTGTGTCAGGTAGAATAGTGGGAATTATTAGATTCAGAAAGGTTTAGTGTGTGAATAATAGATGAAGGTAGTTGTGACCATTTTCAGGTGTCTACACTAATCATAATGACTACGAGGAGGAGTTGTCTTCTAGCACTTTGCAACTCTATAATACACTCCATTACCAGACACTAGCACCACCTATAGTAAGGATGTAAAAGCTCTTGACATTGGGACATCTCCATGCACCTTGATGCTATTGATAATTGATAACCTTTGAACTACCCTAGCCAACAAACCATTTCCAATAGTGGCATCATGAAACCACTGGATAGCTCCAATGTCCCATTATGAAATATAACTACCACATGCCACATAGTTATTTGTAGGTCCTAATAGAACTCCTCCAATATTTTATAATCATTCCTTAATTCATGCACATCTTCTTGCAACTATAAGATGATCACTTCCATCTCCATTCTTGAAGGTTGACACCTTCTCTTGCTTGGCATGTAACACAAATCCCTTGAGAAAAGATCACCTCCCATTGCTCCATCATCCTCTTTGACCCTAACCAATAGAGATAAAATGGAAGCCTTGTTTTTCATCCACTATAGCCTTAGCTAGCCTCTACTTAAAATTCTCAAGGATCATAACACAAGTCCTAAAAGCCCTAGAAATAGCCAGGCCCTCCTTACCTAAGATAACTTTTATGAGCTACATATTAGCCTCTTCATCATAAGCAAACATCCTTTTCAAAAGGTGATCCAAGATCGGACCTTGCTAGAGTGGGTCCCTTGATTGGTCTCCCATCACCATACAAAGAAATAAAAAAATTTGCCTTGCAACACAATGCCAACACCCATCATCCATATCACACATGAATCTTTAGCTACACAATATAGAGAGGCAAGCCACATAAAGCATAATATACAACAATGTCATCTCCCAACATTATTAACAAACTTTTCTCATAAAATCTCCCATGTACCATCTCTTGCAAAACTCCTTACAAATAATTATGCCTCAAGCCTTACAATCTCTTTAGATACCATTATAGCCATAAGGTCCAAATGTCGGGAATCCTTTTCAACTATGGCAGCTAAATTTACCCAATCATTAATATCCTTACTTTCTATTAAAAAAATCTTGAAGCACTATCCCCTAATTTGCCAATAAGTTGACCACCTGATTTTGGTTCCTATAGCAATGAGAGATCTTGAAAAGGGAGAATTTTGAGCTCCATTCTCTGACTTCTTTTAAATCACATTCAGACAAGCCCCTTTAAACATTGCTTAACCATTATCTATGAATCCCCTTCCAATTCAATGCTACGATAACCTACCATATAAGTGGCATTAAGGCATGCAAGCAATGCTATCCATTCCACATAATTATTTGTTTGCTCACCCAAGAAAATGGAACCTCCTAAAATAAAACCACCCTTGTTGTCTCATAGCACATTCCCACACTAGCTCCACTAGGATTCCTTTTAGAAGCCCCATCAAAGTTTAGCTTCACCTCCCACTTAGGACCTTACCATTTCCCTCCCTTTCTAGACCTAACTTTACCTATACACCCTTAAACGTAGATATTATATTAATACTTGTTTAATCCTAATTAATATTTTAATTTCTCACAACCTTCAAAACTACTTATTTTATTATAATTCAACATTATTTAATATAAAAAAAAATCTTAATAATTTGAGAGGTTAATAAGTGTTACCTTGAAATTATTATTACACCAATTGTCAATATTAACAAAAATGCACTAGGTAGTGATAGTACTCGCCATGATTATAACATGTAATCCAAAGAATTCCACTTGAAAAAACATTTCCACTTTAAAACCTCCGATCTATATCCCACGCTAGATTAAAAGTTTATGTTGCACGTGAAGAATTACCTTTGAGAATGATAATTTTTCGATATAAAAAATATTAGTAAAAATATCTTTGGCCGTACCTTGGTATTGCGAATTGATGATTGAAATCAAGACCCATATGAATAAACATGGAGCGAAAAAGTATATACATTAAATATAACATGAAGCCAAACAATGCTTGAGAATGATTTTTTTGGGTTATGCTCCAAAATGATTACTAGAATGCCAACCCAAAACATAGGGTAACAATAATCTTGCCTTTATTGAAAATGAATGGAGGGAGTAAATGAACGGAATGGGGACTTTTAAGGAGATAAGTGGACACTTAGCACCTTCATTTTTATAAGCATAATTTTGATTGATTTTTTATTCTTAAACTTACACTTTTTATTAAAATGTAATTCTTGTTATTCTCAAATTTTTTTGCACTCATTTTTTTTTGTCAATTAATATCTTAATGTATTGTGCTTTTATTCTTTGGATATGATTGTATGTACTAGCATCCCTCAAATTCAAAGTCTATTTTTCTTACCTAAGCACTTACCTTTGCACACCCCAACAACTCGAATTCACCTCCAACGAGAAAAAAGGGTTAGGGCTTGTTTCTATAAGAGTCTCTATTGGAATGGATCCATAAAGCATTGCATGCACTCCATAGGGATTCAATGCACACACTTGGACATCTAAGGCATCCAAAAGAGTACCCATCACAGAGACAATAATTCACCATTGTTGCAAGAACTTACTCCTTAGAAGTTTAGGGTTTATTCATACATCCAATGCTTAATTTTTCATCCAACTATTGAATCAACCTGAAGATACGATTGAGGCAAATCCCTTAATGCGCGACAAGCACATATTTTTTGTAGATAGCAAGTTGCAATTTTCTATTAGGAGTTATTGAGGATGTTACCATGTACACAAAAGATAGCAACATGCCAGTTGGATGCTAGAACACTCATACCAGACACTAACACACATAAAAGATAACATCATGTGCACTAGGATCCTAACTCAAAACACAACAATCAACTAGTCTCAAAAATGATGATCTAACCCTACTGAGAATCTTTGAATCCTCTTTATCCATCTCCATTTATGTTTTACTATTACATGTCCAACCTCAACTCATTTAGATTAGAATCCATTTAGAATATTAAATATTTTAAAATACAACCATTTATTAGATTCTAGATTAAAAACAAAGAGTAGACATTATTTTATCTTTCATTTTGGTGAACTTGACTCTTCTATCACACGTTTCCTTCTTATGCATACATTTTTATAGATATCTCATTATATGTACCTTGTTATATTATAGTAGTAAAGTGACAACCTACAAGGACATTAGCACACATGTCTAGATAGTTTTGTGGCTAAACACGTGTGATTACACTAGTTCGGATGCAACCATTCCATATAGGATGGAACCACACTCAAGTTCATCTAGCTAGTGATGATCTTGGAGATAAAAGATTCAAATCATAATACTCCCTCCCAAGCTATGCCAACTATCATAATCTTCATGAAATGCTAGAATAAATTGCACTCTTCTTTCCCTTCTCCTTTACACTTACTTTCTATTAACATTCTCTACTTTTAATTCTTTACTCTTAGAATCTATACTACATTTCAAAAATATTCCATTACCTTTAGATTATATAGGAAAAAACACAATTATTAAAAGAACACCTTTAGCATTTCAACAAAACAATTCTCTATTTTAATATTTTAATGCAAAAAAACTCAAAAAATTAGGGCACTACCCTAAACCCTACCCTTGACCAGAAAGGAGAAGATTGACAACCTTTGATTGACCAATTCTCCTTGAACATATTCCTTTTAATCTTTCTTTTGTAGGTGTCTCTAGTACTTTATGAGTTTCATCTTTGTGTATAGCAACATCTAAAATCATGGACATGCTCTCCTCTATTCTAAACACCCTCACCACATTTGTCCACAAACTTGTTGATAATCACCCTTCTTTCATAGCCTATGATAGTGATTCAACACAATTTACCCTTGAGCTATCTCAAGATAATAATGCTACTTCATCCCCTCCCACTAGCCATGATAACTTCTCTCCTAAAGGCTCTTATAACTCTTTAGATGATTTATCTTTTGATGCCTTTAGCAAGTCCTTACATTTTGAAGTTGAGGCTCATGTTCTTATTATGAATATCATCTTCATGCACCTTCCTTTCTTCTTAATGAATATTCTACTAAACCTTAATCATACTCTCCCCCTACAAATCTTCCTTTAGTTGAGGTAGTTAAATCTATAATGAAAACATTAAATAAGAGGCCATCATAGACCAATTTATAAACATCACACTATATGATCTCCAACACAATGAATTGGACATAATTTGCTTTCTTAGGAACTTTTCCATGCAAATCAACTTTGCCCTCCCAAACCATCTTTCCCTTTTTTCATTCTCACGTGTCATATGCTCCTCTAATGGATTCTAATCTATTTCATTCTTATGTCCCACCTACATACTCTTATCCATACATCACTGCATCTTCTAGTCAACGTATTACCTCCCCTTCACCTACCTTGGGTGGATCACAAATTAAAGATCTAGAAACACAATTGGATAACATAACTTGCTTCTCCAACTATACTCAAGAATTGTTAGAACATCCACTCTTTTATGACATCCTTGCCCATCCTTCTATTGTAGGCCTTAGGACACTACATTTTTACATGTATGCTGGTAAAGAGGACCCCTTGTGCCATGTACAAGATTTTATGTACTATGTTATTAACTCATATAGGCAATGACAAAGCACTAGCCAAATTATTTCCTATCACTTTCACTAATTATACCTTGGATTGGTTTTGTACCTTAGCCCATGGACCAATACATTTCTTTTCAAATTTAGGGTAAGCATTTGTGCACCATTTTCAGTTAAATATGAACCCTAAGGTTAATCTTACACATTTAGTATAATACAAGCAAAATACTACTGAACATGTTAACTATTATACATTTATTTTTCTTTCATTGGTTACTAAAATGACGTTTTCTCTTCTAAATAACAATTGCCATGCTATTTTTTTAGAAAAATATTGTGCCACATATCCAATAGGAAGTCATTTTTCCAATTGGTCATTCCTTTCTTGACTCATCTCTAGAAGCCATCAAAGTTGAATAAATGTTATTATCACTTAATCTCCTTAAATATGGGAACATTTCTTCCCCCACTTGATCTATAGTCCATCACGGTGCACCTTCTCCATGCAACCAACCTAATGTATCATGATAGAAACAAGAAGAAAGGATCTTCACATTATTAAATGATCCCCCAGAACATATATTACAACTTCAATTACAATTCAGTATGGTGACCCTCCCCCCTCTCAAAAATATAAAATCTTATAATAATTGATCATACATAACTTTCTTCTTGCATATATCATAGCATGCTAGGTCATTCTACCAATCAATGCCAAGTATTACATAATAAATTACAAGATCTAATCAATGAAGGTACTATCAAAGTTGACTCTACATATGTGACACATCTTTGGAACATGAGCAAGACACCCATATCATTGAACATGAGAACCAAATGGCTTGTAATGACACATCCTTAGCATGTTCTCAAGATGGTAATATTAATTTGGTAGATGACCCTAATCAAATACATGTCATACTTTTCACCTATAGTAGACATGATGATGATTAGGAACAGTCATACACGTATGGATGACCTTGCCTATAATGCACATTTTGTACCTTCTTCCTATCCTAAGGATGTTTTTCCCCTTCTCATAATGGTTTCTATGAACTTTTAAATCTCAATAATTATACTCTTATGGGTAGACAATGCTCTCCCAACCCACATATCCCGAACACCTAAAGCTCCACCTTTACTAGATCATATCATCTTCTTTTTCTTGCTTATGCCATATATGTTCTATTTCCACTTATGATATGCTCTAGTCTCCACGTAATATTCAACAAATTCATGCTTTTCCCCATTATTCATGTCTACCTTTCACAGTTGATGGGGTATTTCTTTGTTGCACTTTCCATTTAATGCATCTTTATGCCTTTCCCACTTGGGTGGAATTTCTTTTTCCTATCTCATAATGTTGCTTCCTTGCTTCCATCTTTCTTGGTATGTGTGCCATTTGATGAGTCAAATATATGACTCATCTATTTCTATATATTTTCTACTTCAAAATACTTTGACATGACTCTATGGCATATATATAAATATTACTGTGATTATATTTGTCTTTTGGTTGGATTATATACACGTTTAGTCCTTATTTCCTTTAGATGAAATCTCTTGGCTAATTACTATGAATTATATCTTTTAAATGCATATCTTGTGGAATTTTTGTATAAGTTGTGTGTGATTGCATGAGGAATACAACAAAGAACTTCCCAAAGGTCTCTGGAGCCCCCCTTCTTCATGAAGAATCTAAGCGTTGGAAAGCTCCAGATGTGCTTCAAGAGAGTCATCCTCCCCTTGAGTCGATAATTACTAAGGCCAATCCTAGGGTCATTTAAGAATCCAGTGATGCAAACCCAACTGATCGCTTCAATAAAAGCAACTTATTGACAACTCCAAGGTTCGAGTCTACATGTCACCTTGTTTTATGACAATTGAAGTAGCTTTCAGTCAACGCTCGTGCCACTCCAAGGATTTACTCAACCCGCTGATAATTAGATTGATACGGATTTTTGATCTGAAGTGAATCGCAAAAGGAACTGTTGATGTATTAAATAAAGCAACTGGTTCATTCTCAGTTTGTTGTAGTTAGGATCTTGTGTAGTTATTTCTTTCAATAAAGGCTCAGATGTATAAGTAGGAGCCCATTAGTCTCTCTTAGTTAGTCCCAATTTTTAGTCAAATATTATTGCCTTCCCTCTGGAGAAAAATATCTTGTTTTCGCTCATGTAGCCATGCCCATTTGGAATTACTTTGAATGCAAATGAAAGGGAATTTCTTTTGAAGATTGATTAAGTTCAGGAGGATCATCTCCAGCTGGGAAAGTAGGGCCTGCTTGCCCAACTAGGAGGAGATCTCTCAGTATTTATTCTTGTGTTGTTCTATTATGTTTTTCTGTTTATTGTCATTGTTTATGCGTTAATATTGAATTATGCATTTCTTTCCTATGTAAATGTTTTAGATGTTAACACCTATAGGTTTATCCTCTAAATTCTAAAAATACCAAAAAGAGATATTTGTTATTTTGTAAAGCAATACTGTTGTATTCAGAGTACTTGATTGTTGTGATTTGATAATTGATGTTGTTACTTTTGAGTTTCATTACAGCACAAGTAAAATAGTTTCCTTCAAAGCATCTGTGTTTATTTTCAAAGAAAATAGAATAGTTTCCTTTAAAAGCATGTGTGTTTCTTTCCAAGCAATTAGCATAATTTCCATTTCAGCATGTGTGTTTCCTTTGAAAGCAATTAGAGTAGTTTCCATTTCTCTCACGTGTGTTTACTTCAGCAAGTAAGATCTCTTCAGCAACCAACACAAACCATCCATCCACAAGATTCAGACTCCACTCCAACCCCCCACACTAAGAGTCTTATCGCAGATCACTCCAGACACCTCTGAATTGATACTTAAATGATGAAGAATTTAAGAGAAACTACAACGACCTCATCACCATTGGTCTCAAACAATTGCATTATTTATATGGATACGTTTTTATCTCTTATGTAACATTTATGCTCTCTAAGTTTTACACACATAACTATTCTCTTCCTCTCTTTTCCTTTTTTAGAAACATTTATAGTCAAAACAAGAGCATATCTTAAGGACACATTTCTTAAATATCCTTTGTCTAGTGCTTCCTATGACATCCTTAAAATTCTTACTATGATTAGATTGCAAAAAGACTTGCTTATCTAATTTGATCTTTACTAAAATGATCTATTTTACACAACAAATTTCTTTAACTAATTTTATTTGTGTTGTACTTTCATGACATATCTTGCACAATACATGTCCTCACATTAATGGGGTCATCCTTGGGAGAAACATTCTCTTGTCTCCCTCTCCTTGTTGAAGCACTTACATGATTACATCCTCTTTACAAACAAACAATTCAACCATCACAACACGCTTTCTCTAGCCTTCCACACTTTACTCTTCCTCCTTTCTGTATTGTCAAAAATTACGACCTCCCATAATTTCACACTTTGTTTAGCACTCCCTTCTATGTGTTTGTGAACCTTCTATGTATTTGTGTATCTCTATTCATGAAATGCCCATTTCAGGGCATGATTAAGGAATAATATTGAAAGACTTAATTGCTAAGTTTTTGAGGGCCAAAATAGTCAGGACCAGGGCGCCCAGTGCCCAAGTCTAGCCTCTTTTCCCTAAACAAAGTTTGAATTTCATGTGTCAGCTTTGCTACATCAGGTGGTACACCTTGTGTTGGCCTAACACAAATTTCATGATTGTTATTAGATGTATACAAAAAGAAGAGTACAAAAACTATGTTAACTAACAAGTTTAGCATCGATGTAATAATTTAGAATAAACAAATTATATTTCCTTATATGATTCAAACTATGAATTGTTAGATTCACCTAAAAAAACTTATAAAGGCCTAAATAATAAATCCTATGATTGTATGTAGCTTTCCTTGCACCCAACATTCTCTTAACAAAAATACTATATTTTATGTTTCATATTCCATGTTTTTATTAACACAAAAGTGTAAAATTTAACTAATAATATATACAAAAACTAATTATATAAAAACATATCATAAATTGTTGCAAATAGGTTCACAATATATTTATTTGTTAGCCAAATAAAAGTTAGCTTCAATATTCATAATTCAACTATTGTTTCTTTGATTGAATTGTCTAGGAAACAATTCATATTGACTTTCTAGAAAATTCTTTTGAGAATAAAATTTGTCTTTACACCCACCCCAATATGGAAAAATATTGGTTGATAAAAAAATTTATAATACTAAGGGATCAAAATTCAAACACATTGCATAACTTACCTAATGTGTTGTAAATTCAATTCAAGTTACAAGTATACTTCCGGTGCAGTCATGGCAAGAGGGTTCAAAGAATGAACTGTCCAAACCATGCAGCTAGAGTAAACACAACGGAAACAACACAAACATAGAATGCAATGGAAGATTAAAATGCTCAATATAATAGATAATCAGAATGCTCAAATGTCGGCAACATGCGAGCTACAATCAAAGGGCTCACAGGCCTGTTTTCCACGCTATAATAGATATGCAAGATATGGCATTGAAGTGCCTTCCGGAAAGAAAATTGAATTTCAAATCACATTATTAAACTATTGACTCCCTAATGCCTCTAATATATATATATATATATATATATATATATATATATATATATATATATATATATATATATATATATATATATATATATATATCAAATCCTCCACATTGGCCACAAGAGGTTACAAACTCCAATGAAAGATGTAACATGTAGAAACAAGGTAGGTAGGCCTACAACATCGAGTATTGCTCTGCAAATGAACGAAAATTGGTGCAGACCTCAAGGAAGTTCTATCCAATCCATATGTGTCATGTATGATGTTTTATTTGGCTCTGCAAGTCACGAAAGTCCTCCACCAACCTTCTCCTTCAACTATCTACCTGAATGCTTTGCTCTATGAGAACTAATGATCTTCTGATAGCGATAACTCTCAAGAAACAAATCCAAATTACTTGAAATTTGAATATGATGTAGATGACATGGTATAGAAGTTAAATCCTACTCTGTAAGCTCTGATAGGAAGATGTGGTAAAATGCAGTAGAGAATGCTAAACTGTAAATTGTTGAACTGCAAATTATTGAACTGAAATGAAATGAAAGAAAAGAACAAAAAGCAAATGTTTTTTTTGGTTGATGCAAGATTGCTTTGCAACCTGGGATACTCCTGCATTAGACACCCAGGGTTATTAAAAAAGTGAGTCCCTCACTTTGTTGGGGCTAGAGGAAAACCAAGGTGGTCCACATCAGCCTGAGAAATCCATGATGAATCTTCTTTCGGTCTTCCTTTCCACTTAACCAAATATTCCTTGTATTGCTTGCCTCTAGTACTGCACCCAACTCTGCTATCCAAGATGTCCTCTATCTACTCTAGTGGTTGTTGTGGTAACTGGTTCTTCAATCCCTCTTCAATGCTATCACTTGACTCTCCCTTATGATACTGATATAGGTCTGCAATGTTGAATATAGGTGATCTACCAAATGTCTCTGGTAGCTCCACTTCATATATATTTCTTGAATCAAACTTCTTAAGAATCTTACATGGTCCAAACTTTTTCATCTTCATCTTGTTGTATGTCCCCATTAGAAATCTCTCCTTTCTTAGATATACCATTAATTCATCTCTAACTAAAAATTCTTTGTCTCCTCTTCTCATCTCCTTGCTCCTTATACTTAGTATTCATCTCCTCCAAATGCTTCCTGACCTAATTATGTAGTGTCTCCATGTATCCTGCAAATTCTTCTACTTCTGTACTTCTCTTATTCTCCATACTGATGTCTCTTGACTCTACAACTTAGCCTTTAGGTTGTATCCCTGTCACAATTTCAAATGGTGTCTTCCCTATACTCCTATTTATTGAATTATTGTATGCAAACTCTTCTTGCAGTAGAATTAGATCCCAATTTCTTGTCTTATCTCCTACTAAACATCTCAACAAGTTACCCAAACTCCTATTTACCACTTCTATTTGTCCATTTGTCTGTGGGTGAAATGTTGAACTAAACTTTAGGTCTATTTTCATCTTCTTCCACAATGTCCTCCAAAAATATCCAATTAATCTTGTATCCCTGTCTGAAATTATGCTCTTGGGTAATCCATGCAATCTCATAATCTCCCTGAAAAATAGGTTAGCAACATGCACTACATCATTTGTCTTCTTACAAGGAATGAAATGTGGCATCTTTGAAAATATGTCCACCACTACAAATATAGAATCATACCCCCTCTATGTTCTTGGCAAGCCTAATATGAAATCCATGATTATGTCTTCCCAAGGTCTCTCTGGCATTGTCAAAGATTTGTACAATCCAGTATACTGACTACTCCCTTTTGCAACTTGACAAACTCTGCAATTCTGCACAAACTTCCTTACATCCTTATGTATCTAAGGCCAAAAATAATGTTCACTTACCAAAGCTATTGTCTTGTCAATCCCAAAATGTCCTTCTAATCCACCACTATGCTTCTCCTTTATCAAATTGTCTCTTATTGAACTTTTAGGTATATACAACTGATTTCCTTTGAACAACATATCTTCCTGAATGAAATAATCCAACCACTTGCTTCTATCTGTGACAACATGTTCCTTACATGTTTTCCATGCTTCTGCAAAATCAAGATATTCCTCATACATATGCTTAAGTTCTTCAAAACCTAATACTTCTACTCTCATCTCTATCAGCAAATTCCTTCTACTCAATGCATCTACAACTTTGTTTGACTTCCCACTCCTATGCTTCAATATAAATGTGTAACTCTGCATGAACTCTACCCATCTCATATGTCTTTGATTCAACTTTCCTTAATTGTTCAAATATTGCAAAGCTTGATGATCAATGTACAATACAAATTCCTTAGGCAACAAATAATGTCCACTTCTTCAGGGCTTGAATTATGGCATAGAACTCCCGATCATAAACTAAATATCTTCTCCTTGCATCAGTCAACTTCTCACTAAAATATGCTACTAGTCTCCCTTCTTGACTTAGTACTGCTCATATTGCACTTCCACTGGCATCACAATCTACTTGAAATATTTTGTTAAAATCCAGTAATGCTAACACTAGTTGTTATGTCACTTTCTGCTTCAATAACTCAAAACTCTTATTTGCTCCTACTGTCCACTTAAAGTCCTTTCTGTCACCTCTCATTGTCTCTGTCAAAGGTGTGTATACTGAACTAAAACTTCTAATGAACTTCCGGTAGAAACTAGCTAATCCATGAAATGATAAGTACCTCTCCAATGCTTTCTTGTGTTGGCCACTCAACAATTGCTCTAACTTTCTCAAGGTCCATCTTCAATCCCTTCACAGAAATCACAAATCCCAAATATACCAATTCTTCCTTCATGAAACTACACTTCTTAATGTTTATCAACAATTTCTCTTCTCTCAACCTCTGCAATACTTGTCTAATATGCCACAAATGTTCTTATTTTGTCTTATTGAAAATCAAAATATCATCCAAGTATACAATGACAAACTTACCCAAGAATTTCTTCAAAACTTCATTCATCAACCTCATAAAAATACTCGATGCATCAGTCAATCCAAAAGGCATCACTAACCATTCATACAATCCCTCATTTGTCTTAAATGTAGTCTTCCACTCATCTCCTTCTCTGATCCTGATCTGATGGTATCCACTCTTCAAGTCTATATTTGTGAAATACTTTGCTCCACTCAAACAGTCCATGATGTCATCCGTCCTTGGCAATGGAAATCTATGCTTAACAGTGATCTTTTTTATTTCTCTAGAGTCTATACACATCCTCCATTCTCAATCTTTCTTCGGTGCTAGTACTGTAGGTACCGCACATGGGCTTAAACTTTCTTTGATCAATCCTTTCCTCAACAGTTCTTGTATCTATCTATTCAGCTCCGCATTCTCTGCTGGTGTCATCTGGTGTGCTACTTTGTTAGGCAAACTAGTTCTTGGTATAAGGTCCATATGATGATTGATACTCCAGATTGGTGGCAATCTTTCAAGCACATTATCTGATATGATATCTTGGTACTCTATCAGCAATTCAGTTATCTCCTTTGGTGGTGGTTCTTCTTTTTCGATAACAGTCTCTGCACTTTAGGGTTCCTCACTTCTTTGGAATCAAATCAAAACACATATTCTCATGTCTCAATCCATCCAAAAATATCCTTCCATCAACCAAATAGATTCTAGCATTCCCACATAATTCACTTTTAGGCTCATCTTCCAAAGGTATAAAGATATTTTTCTTCCCATTTGATGTTATAGTATAAGTATTCTTGCTCCCATCATGTATAGCTTTCCTATCATACTGCCGTGGTCTACCCAACAATATATGGCATACATCATGTTGATCTTAAAATTTGTCAATTAAATCACCAACAATGGGAGATTCTGAAAACATGGGATTAGCTCTCAGTATGACCTCCAAATTTTAAAGAAGTTGGCTCTTCTCTTAGGTTTGTGAGAAAAGGGAAGAAGAAACAAGATACAGATACAATATAAAATAACTTCCTAAGGTGATGCGCCAATAATATGTTTTAATTTCAAATAAGCACAGTGATTAAATCCTTTAAAATCTCTGCTAAGTTAAAGAGCAATATGCATGATTAATAGAAATAGAACATGTAACAAATTTATATTCAAAGGCTAAGCTTAAAGAACTTGCAAGAAAGACCTAGAAAATATCACAACATGCACAAAACAGAGGCTTCTTCTCATTAATATCTCTGACAAAGTACATAAGGCAAAGAGTATGCATAGATCCACAATGTTTCTTTTTCTTGAAAGATAACTGTAAAGGAAAATGACATATATCTGGTCTAACAACTCAAAATCCTCTTGGAAAATATTTCTTTTTGTATCTATCTATTACAAAACTCCCTTATTTATAGAACAAAATTGAGGCTCCAGAGTCTGGCAATAGCCGAGACTTCTCCAACCGCCCACGAAATAGAACTGGCATCAACTGAAGATGCCTTTGGGAGCCCATGCACTAAAGATTTCCTTAGATTCTGGGTCTCTGCTATGACTCTTCTGATATGCTAGATTCTCCCGTTCATTCCCTGCATTTCTATTGCTTGGTAGGCACATTAAATACAGATCAGACCCTTGATACTTCTATCAATGTCGTTGAGACAGGTGGCACCTCCCACGGTCTTCAAAAGACTCAAAAGATAAATACGTGGCACTTTGGTGCTCTCCAAGTGAGACCTTTTCCAAATGATTCTTTAAACGCGCGTTGTTTTGACACCTGGCACTTTCTGTCGCTTGCATTCTTAATAAAAGACAGCTTTTCATAACACTTAGTGGGTTCCCTATTTCAAAACTGGGACACGTGGCGCCTTTGCACTACTTCACAAAGCTTCACCAAAACTTTTCCTTCAAACATCTGCCATGATGACATGTGGTGTCATCGGCAGCTCTCATTAACTTCGAAGCTCAGGTCCCGCCACAAACAAACATCAGCTTATGACCTGAAAAGACTTAACTAAAAGGGACAAAGCACAAATACACGTGGCAAGCTGGCAGGCTTTTAAGATACCTTCACTAAAAACTTCCCTTGAATCTTTGCCATGTCGACACGTGGCCCTCTCTATCGAGACTCAAAAACTTTTAAAGGAAACATGTAGGAGGCCCTTCAAACATTGTAGCCGAACTGAATGACGACACTTGGCACGTTCCACTGATACAGGCCTAGACACGTGGTTACTCCGTGTTGATTCTTAGTTTCTTTGCCTCTATGCATATTCAAAACCCCATCGTTATGACACGTGGTATCAACACGAGAGAAAACTGATACTTAGCCAATTCTTAGTCACTTATCAATGGATGTAATGGAAACAAATACATAGAAAAATGTAGATTTTTTAATCTCTACAGTTCTTGGTGACTCACTTGGGACTCTGTGCCTGCATAGAGAGAACCCAAAAATATTGCAAAAAGATAAAAAAAAATCAAAATTGCACTGCCATAGAAACAAAGACCTAGAGCTTTTGCAATGCGGCCTAGTACCCAAACCACTTTGAATCTGACAAACTCTTCCTCTTTTGTAATGCTTGGAATGCCAAATCCAATTTAGTGATATCCTTATGAGAGAAAGTCTGCATGATCTGAACCACTGTATGCAATTGGAACTCCAACTAATCCATTGGAAGCAAGACTGACTCCACCTCCTTGACACTTGATGAATCACTCAGACTCTGGAAATAGTCTGATCATTTTGCTTTAAGAGGAGTAGTGTCTTTATCTCATCTGTCATTAAGACCATGCTATTATTAGGGAAAGGAGATGGGAGTCCCATCTGCACCAACTTTTCTATATGCCCCTTCATGCCTTTGACACCTTCCTTCAATGCATTTAGAAGGGTTTTGCATCTTGTTGTAGCTTCATTGCAGCTCAGAATTTCATTGACTTTTTCCGCTGTAATCATCCTATCATTAACCCATGCTGCCAGCAAGGCTTCATCTAAGGCATCATAAAATTTTTGCAATAAAAGCTGAGAGTCTAAGACCCTTACCGAAACATAAGACAAGGTAGCCTCTACTAAAGACTCAACCTTTTCACAAAGCTGCTGGGCATTCAAAAGAAATCTAAGAGAAGGCTTCAGTTGCGTGACCTCATCTAAGACCCTTTGCCATGAAGACACATAAAGCTCTTTCACCATTTCAAGGACTCCTATGTTATGAGGCCTTTGACTCAATTCAATAGTCAATTGCTTAAGCTTCTCTTGCTTGGCCATATATTGTGCTAGATAAGCACTGGTCTGATCCTGTTCTTTCTTAAGACTTTGTTGGAGATATAATACCTCTTGAGCCTTGTCTTGGCTTTTCTTTTATGCAAGAGATTTCTCTTGCTTAAACGCACTGGCAGTAGCTTTTGCTTGTGTTAATTTGGCATGTAAGGCTGTAACATTCACTTGCAATGCATGGAACACTTGCAACAACACAGTAGACTGGATATCTTTGTTCAAGTTATCAATTTCCAAGTCCTTAGCCTTTATTTCAGCAGTAAGGTGATTAATGGTGGCCTTTGTCTTGGTTAAATATCCCTCTACCTTCTGTAGCTTCCTAGTCACCTTCAAATAGTCTATTGTTATAGTTGTAGAGGTTTCATTCGTCAACTCCACCTTGTCTTCGGGCCTAAACTGGGTTAGGTCCATGGCTACTGCATTCATAGTATAATCCTCTGGTTTCATCTGCTTTAGAGGCTTGATCACATTAGGGCTCATGTGCGCAATAGTCAAAGATTGTTGAATTGGATGAAAAAGTGTCTTCATCTGTGGAGTAGCAAGGTTTTTGCTCTCTTTCATTCTCTTCTTTTCCCTCTTGGATTCCCTTGCTTTCTTAGCAGTGTCTGCTTGACTTTGAAAAGTAGGGGGAGAAGCAATTAGTCCACCAACAAAGGGATGACCTTGTGGGAGGCCATAAGGTATGGTGGTGATCTATTGGTTGGGGTCTGGTTGGACAAAGGCTCTTCTTGGCATGGCTGGAGAAAGCATAGGTAAGCCAAGAGCCTGTGATATTGACAAAACTGATGAGCTACAAGGGGGAAGATGGATTGTAAAGGCATAACAGAGGTGGAAGGAGGCATGGAAGTATAGGGCATTTGGGTTGCCACCCCTAATAAAGAAGACTAAGAAGGAGAAAAGGGAGGAGGCATACTTACCTGTGGTGTTGTCATTGTTGTAGGAACTTGTTGCGATGAACCCTCCATGATATCTTCTTCTTCTTCTTCCTCCTGTAATTCAGCTTCCACTTCTTCCTCAGAGGCTTTTCAACTGTGTCTTTAGGATCTTCCTCCTCCATTGTTTCTTGTATAGAAATGGGTGATTATTTTGAAATGGCCGCTCCAAGACCCCCAGATTTCGAAGCTATTTGGGTCTCATGAGATGGTCGTTGTGCACCTTTTTGTTGTTCGATGACACTGAGAGGTGGTGGCCAAGTGGTTCTTGGAACTTGTTTAATAGTTTCCTCTTTTTCCCCTATCTCCTTTTCACGGCTCGAAAAATTGCTTGTGTCAGGGCTTGAGACAGGAGTCATGTGATCTCCATCCTATAAACTCTTCCACTCTTCATCCGTTGCAACTTGCCCGAAGGTAGCAATAATCTGAGCAATCTCATGCCTATATTTCCAATAGGCAGATATCTTCTCAGGAGTCCAATCTTTATTTCTTAGAGTCTGCCTCAGACCATGGGTCATATGCTTCTTAGGGTCATACTCTTGAATGATAGTATAAAATGTCACCCGTGGCTTAGGAGATTCAATAGGCACATCTATCAGTTCCACATAGACATCCGGAGTATTCCTATTTGGCGATCTCCTCTGCTCCCAAAATGGTCGACTCTCATGAATGAAGACTGTATGAACATTATTTTTCACAATCTAGGATGCCAGGAAACTATCCGGATCATAATTCCATTGATCTTGTACAATCAAAAATCCATAATTTGCCAGCTTGTTCTGCAATAGATACTCAGTTTCTTTCCTTTTTACTATGATTCCTGCCTTAGACCAAGGGGTATCATAAAATTTCTTTTTTCTCTTCTTACTCCCAAAGTTATTGTCAGTTATTGATAATTAGTGGGCTACCTCCAAGACAACGACCCTAGGAGTTAAGACCTTTGGAAGCATGACTGGTTCACCGACAAAGCCATGAAGTCTTACTATGGTGAAATGGGCCCCAAAGAAATAGTCACAAGGAACTTTGGAATTTACCAGAAAACCCCTTATCCTATTGGTCATTCTACTCTCAATACCCTCAGTGTACCATTGCTCAAAAATGGGTGCTACAAAATACTATGCAAACTTGTATGGGTTTGAGGCTTTTGAAAGAATATGACTCCATGCAGACACAAGAGTAGTTTTCCTAATATCTACCTCTGGGTCATACATATCCAGCTGAAAATACTATTGAAAAAATTGGTAATTCTGATATAAAATTAAATGGAAGAGATATGTTGAGTACCTGAAAGTCTACATGTCAGCAAAATTGGATAATTGGGTAAGTGCAGGAAGATGGGGGGCCAAAAAGGGGTCTTAAGTGGCCACTTTTTTTCTAAAATCAGGAAATACTGGCCTTGGATGAGAAATTGAGCATAGTTACACTCAAAATTTGGAGATGCAACCAAAACAATGTTCGTAGTGCTTCGAGTCTACTTTCTAAACTACTATTTTGCTTTGAAAATGGCATAGATTAAGGGGTTCAAAAGAGGGAGCCACAAAAATTGGTGTTGTTTCTGTCAAAAAAACATAACATAGCATGTTTTGTGGCTCCCTCAAAAGGTCAACTTTTTTTTGGTATTTTTAAAATCGCTTCAATGAGAAATTAGCTAATAGCATGTAGTTTATGCCCGATTTTTCTGATAATTTTTTGATGAATATTTGATTTTTTACTAATTTTCAAAGTGGACACATCCTAAAAAATAGAATTTTGGCCGTGCTACCCCTATAAATTTTGAAAACTAATTGAAAATAATTTTTTTTTTAATATTTGTAGAATGGAGTCTAGTTTCTAAATATGTAATTTTTTTAAAATTTGAATGAATAGTTATTTTACAATGAAAAAAAGACCAAACAGTGGTTTTTGCCTAAAAACGGACACACAAACAAAAGAAATTAAAGTTGAAAGGCTTAACATTGTTAAAATGTGAAAAAAATCACATTGTCAAATAGCTAAGAGAAAGCCTAACATTACCCATGTGTTCAATTTGTTCGACCTTGAAACACGTGCAAATCTGAGGGTTAGCACGAACGAAATTATGTGAAATTTTGAAGAATATAGAAAAACACGTCTGTGACTGTTCATAAGGCACTCCAAGCCTTTGGGTTGGAAATCCAAAGCAAATCCCAAGCCCAAGGCTTGGGATTCCCAAAGCAAGACATAACGCGAGTGCGTTATAACGCGCTCGCGTTATGTTTTGCTTTGCATTTTTCCTTTCCCGCAAGTCCGTTGTTTGTCATGTTTGACATAACGCGAGTGCGTTATGTTCCCCTTAAATTTTTTTACGTTCAAGGCTATTAATCATGAGGGTTAAGTGATAAGGAATAGGGTTGGAGGGTTTAGGGATAAGGGATTAGCGTTTAAGGTTTAGTATCGAGCCCGTTGAGGGTCTAGGAATAGGGATAGTGTTTAGGGTTTAGGGATGAGGGATTAGAGTTGAGGGATGACATATTAGGGTTGAGGGTTTAGGGTTTAGGGTTGAGGGATAGGGTTGAGGGTCGAGAGATCAGAGTTAAGGGTTGAGGGATTAGGGTTTGACATTGAGGGTTGAGGGTTGAGGTTCAAGGGTCAAGGGTTTAGGGATAGGTTTTAGGGTCGAGGGATTAGGGTTAAAGTAGAGTGTGGAGGGTGTAAGGATTAGGGATAGGGTTGGAGGGTTTAGGGATAAGGGATTAGGGTTTAAGGTATAGTATCGAGTCTGTTGAGGGTTTAGGATTAGGGATAGCATTTAGGGTTTAGGGATGAGGGATTAGAGTTGAGGGATGATGGATTAGGGTTGAGGGTTGAGGGATTAGGGTTTAGGGATAAGGTTTAGGGTTGAGGGTTGAGGAATTAGGGTTTAAGGTATAGTATTGAGGGTTGAGGGTTTAGGATTAGGGTTTAGGGTTGACGGATTAGCATTTAATGTCGAGGTTAGGGTTAGAGTGTCGAGGGTAGAGGGATTAGGGATAGGGTTTAGGGTTGAAGGTCTAAGGATTGAGGGTTGAGGCTTTAGGGATGAGGGTTTAAGGCTTAAGATATAGTATCAAGTGTTGAGGGTGTAGGGATAGGGTTTAAGTTTTAAGGGTTAAGGTTTGAGGGATAGGGATTAGGGTTTAAGGTATAGTGTTGAGGGTCGAGGGATCAGAGTTAAGGGTTGAGGGATTAGGGTTTGACGTTGAGGGTTGAGGGTTGAGGTTCGAGGGTCAAGGGTTTAGGGATAGGGTTGAGGGTCGAGGAATTAGGGTTAAAGTAGAGTGTGGAGGGTATAAGGATTAGGGATAGGGTTGGAGGGTTTAGGGATAAGGGATTAGGGTTTAAGGTATAGTATCGATTCTGTTGAGGGTGTAGGAATAGGGATAGCATTTAGGGTTTAGGGATGAGGGATTAGAATTGAGGGATGATGGATTAGGGTTGAGGGTTGAGGGATTAGGGTTTAGGAGTAAGGTTTAGGGTTAAGGGTTGAGGGATTATGGTTTAAGGTATAGTGTTGAGGGTTTAGGGATAGGGTTTAGGGTTGAGGGATTAGAGTGAAGGGTTGTGGGATTAGGATTTGATGTTGAGGGTTTAGGGTTTAGGGTTTAGGGTTTAGGGTTTAGGGTTAGGGTTGAGAGATGAGGGATCAAAGTTAAGGGTTGAGGGATTAGGGTTTGACGTCGAGGGTTGAGGGTTGAGGTTCGAGGGTTAAGGGTTTAGGGATAGGGTTGAGGTTCAAGGGTTAAGGGTTTAGGGATAGGGTTGAGGTTCAAGGGATTAGGGTTAAAGTAGAGTGTGGAGGGTGTAAGGATTAGGGATAGGGTTGGAGGGTTTAGGGATAAGGGATTAGAGTTTAAGGTATAGTATCGAGTCTGTTGAGGGTTTAGGAATAGGGATAGCATTTAGGGTTTAGGGATGAGGGATTAGAGTTGAGGGATGATGGATTAGGGTTGAGGGTTGAGGGATTAGGGTTTAGGGATAAGGTTTAGGGTTGAGGGTTGAGGGATTAGGGTTTAAGGTATAGTGTTGAGGGTTGAGGGTTTAGGATTAAGGTTTAGGGTTGACGGATTAGCATTTAATGTCAAGGTTAGGGTTAGAGTGTCGAGGGTAGAGGGATTAGGGATAGGGTTTAGGGTTGAAGGTTTAAGGATTGAGGGTTGAGGCTTTAGGGATGAGGGTTTAAGGCTTAAGATATAGTGTCAAGTGTTGAGGGTGTAGGGATAGGGTTTAAGTTTTAAGGGTTAAGGGTTGAGGGATAGGGATTAGGGTTTAAGGTATAGTGTTGAGGGTTGATGGTTTAGGGATAGGGTTTAGGTTTGAGGGATATTTGAGTTAATAGATTGGTTAATAGTATTGTTGTTAGTAATGATATTTGAGTGTTATTCAATTTAACATTGAAAAGGAAGCAAGTGGTGAAAAACTCAAATTGTTGAGGAGCTCTCTCCATTCAAATCTTCATTTTTTAGGTATGTCAAGGCTTTACATGCATGTTCTTTACATTTTCTTTATTTCGGATTGAATTACTTTATCATGCTTTATCATACATGTTTAAAATAGACACATTCCCAATCAAGAAAGCAGCCTACAATCTCACATGATGCCATGTATATTTTCTACACTTGGGCTCTTTAATAATTATGTGTAATAAACAAACCTTAACATACCATGATGTCAAACTATACAAGAATAAATCCTTACAACATAAAAAAAATACAATCCCACTATTATCTTGTATTCATTTCTTAGGAACTAATATTGGTCTCTTTATCATGCTACAGACAAATTCTCCGTCATGCCGAGGAAAAGATCAAGAATTAAACCAACACAGGAAGAGATAGAAGCTAAGAATGCAAAGAAAGCAGTGGCTATGAGGGAACTTTGTGAGAAGAGGAAATTAGACACAATAAATGAAGACATACCAATTGAAGAGGAACCACAACCATCACAAAGAGATATGGTATTGGCAGCACAAAGATAACGAATGCAAAAACTTCGTGGTACGAGAGATTTGAATACCATAGTTGGAGACATGTCCTCTACCACAAGTCAACATGTAGGGACACCATCTACCACATCTCAAGTTGAGAGTACATCATCACTCACATGTGATGAAGGAGGTACGCCATCGTTCCCACCTTAACCTCAAGGTATGTCATCTATTCCATCTTCGATCGAAGGTATGCCATCTAACCCATCTCATTTAAATATTGATGAAATTCCTAATGTTGAGATGAATTTACCTAACTTGACACCACCTAGAATTTTGCATAGAAAGCCAAAGTATTTGATTGATATTGATGAGAATATTTTGCAGCCAATGGAAGGTAAGATTCCAAAACGCTCTTGTAGAAGATATGCTAATAAGATTTGGAGATTATTCTTTGAAAAGTTCAATGAGATTGCAAGATGTCAACTATTCGTTGAAATGATGCGAAGTATAAAGTATAGGTCTATCATGAAGATTCTTGGGTTAAGAACATCAGAGGCTTCAAGTGAAAAATCTATTGTCAAGAATCTAATGAGTGCGTATGAGAGTGTGGGTAACACCTCATGCACAAAAGATAGTAATACAACACAGTGTGTGATTACATCGACTATAGTAAGTAGTCAAATGAGGAAAGCTCGTCTCATTAGAAAGACAAGTCAAGAATTGAGAATTAATAGGAAAACTTTATCAAGAGCCGTTGGAAGACGTCGAAGAATTGAGGACACTACTGCCAATGAATTATGGGCGTTCTTGAGGAGACTACCACGAAAAGATAAACCAATTGTTGAAGCATTGAGATCACTAATTGAAGACTTTTGGAAGAATTACACAAGGGTATCTCCGAATCAAAGGGATGTGGTAAGAAGGAGAATCGGTAGTCAGAACCGCAAGCCACATCTAAAGCATTTTTTGGATGAGACTCAAACACAGTTTTATGGTAAATTTCTAGAGAAGTATCCTCAAATTAAAATTTGTCAAAGATATTTTGAATTGCTAAAACCTTTCTATGTTAAGATAAATCACACACGCACTACTTGTTGTTGTAGATTACATATTGAATTTTCTAACCATTTTGATGCTTATAGGTCTATATGTTTAGATATGCATACTAACAATGATTTGCAAGGTTGTGCCATATGTGCCCCACCAACATCTTCAAGAGACTTCATATCAAGAATTTTATGTGAAAGAGAGGAAGGTCAAATATTCTACAAGAAATTATGCTTGGATGGCACGTGTCATCATTGCGGTGGCTTGCAACATTTGCCAATATGTGAACATATGGAAATAACACATGCGGTTGGAAATGGACTAGTAGAGTTTCGCAAGTATAAAATAGTGGCATATAATACAAAAGATGGTAAAGAAGCAAAGAGGTGTGAATTAGTTATTGAAAAGATTCTAGTGTATCAGTTTATGCCTATATTTCATGACAGCATAGTGTATGAGTATGCAAGACATGCCCATAGAGCTTGATGGTTGAACTTGCAAATCAAGTTATGCAAGGACACATTTCCAGTTGGTAGCATTGTTTCAGTCGTCGACTTTGCAGAGAACTATAGTCTACAGCCACAGCATGAGGTGCAATCACAATATTACAACTCCACACAGGTTTCTATATTTGTGCACATCACATTCATTCATGCGAATGATAGTACAAAGGATGACAGAAAGATCATAAGGGAGTATAATTTCTATATTAGTGATGATCACACACATTCTACGGAGTTCGTGCAAGGTTGATTTCAGGTGTTCTACAATGATTTGGCTAGAAGGGGCATATCGTTCAGTCAGCATATCATATGGTCGGATAACTGTGCATCACAATTCAAGAACTCACGAAATTTCTATTGGCTGAGTAGGAGGCATAATTTTACAGGTATTCAACATATGTGGAACTTTTGTGAGGCCGGGCATGGAAAGGGGGAGCATGATGGTGCAGGAGCATGTATCAAAAGAGCCATAGCACAAGAAGAGTTAAAGTATAAAGACAATGCAAAGTTGACAGATGTAAAATTGATTGTCGAGTGGTGTAATGCTTCCATGGGTCTAGGTAATGAAGGTAAGTCTTTAGTTCATAGATTTTTTTGGTTGATAGATGATACTAACATTGCACCATATGAGGATTGTTATACACTGACAGGATCAAATGAGATGCACTCTTTTAGAAGCTCAATTGCAGGTTCATGGAGTATCCATTCACGAAAGATGTCATGCTTTTGTTCTTCCTGTACAATTCAAGTCTGGGATGAGTGCGAGTCAAAGGAGTGGGTTGACGAATGGCAGTTAAGTTATCTTAGCCCACTTGACACGTATCGACCCCCAACGGCACTGGAACTAACACAGATGGAATCGTTAGTTGACTTTGACCACATATTAGATTTAGTTCAACCAGGTAATATAGGGCACGTATATGCATCTAATTTCATCTAGTTCAACCAGGTAATGTCATCTTACTTTGTAGTGCTTTTGTGATGTTGACTAATTTCATCTAATTTGCTACACATATCAATGTAGGGCACGTATATGCAGTTATTGCAGATGAAGATAATGAAGAGGGAATAGATTATTACTTGTGTCATTGTGTTGAGGCCAAAAAGAAATTGGAGGCCCCTGTTACAGATGGAGAAAACATTGAATACCCTACAGGCTCAGTGGTTATTACTGGAACATGGCTTAGAAGGTACCCACATAAGAGTGTTAATATTTGGCTATTTTAGGACTTTGACACGCATCGAAAGATTCTTCATTACTCGAACCTTATCATGGCATCCAATGTTCATTTGATAAAGTATTAGGGTAGACCTTTGAACAAAATATTGTGGAAGGTGTGTGAGTCTAACCATGAAGCAATACTTGACACAATAAAGAGTAGAGCAGACCCGAATGGTTCATTGGATTAATTTGTAAGTATTCACATTGATTTTGTAAAGTTATGTTACATTGAGTTGTAAGTATGCACATTAATTTGTAAGGTTTGTCTTTTTTTATTTCCTCTTGCATTTTTACACATATGTACACATTTTTACATCATCATGTTATGCATTTTTGGTGTCCTACTCCTGATGCGACCAAACTCATAACTCACCCTACTTCCTCTAGACACCATTTGATGATCTCTCCAACACTCTGGATCCAAGGCGCCCAATCATGGTGATGACCTATATACCATTCTCCCAAGGCGCTCATAATGAATGAAAAGAAGACCAAGGGCACCCAAGCTTAATAGACTTATTTCTTTCAATTTTGATGATCCAAACTCTTGCAATATGACATCCACTTTCATGCCTTTAGATCTTCCTTCACATACAGGGTGCCAAATCAAGTTGAAAAATCTACATAAGGGTGCCAAACTGGATGAAAAGAGACATGAAATGCGCCTTAGGACTCCATGCTAAGGTTTGAGCCATTAAAGTCTCTTGATATTAGGCGCTCATGATGATGAAACTTAGAGTTTTTTCCTTTCCTATGCGCTCATCTAAGATGTTTGAATGATAAGGAGCACCTCGACCTCTATAATGTACATTGGGCACCAAAATCAAGGTGATTTTAAGTCACTTTGAGTCATTTGGGGTCAGTTTGAGTCTTTGAGTCATGTTGCAAAAAAGTGTCAATATTGTCAAGTTGCACAAAGCAACTTTTGCATTTTTGGTATCCTACTCATGATGTGACCAAATTGACTATTCCAATGCATCCGGATGGGTACATTTACGCTAGGCATGGTCCTGTTTTTCACCCAAACATGTCGAAACAGTCTGAGCTACATTGTACCGACGATATCCCTGAAGAGTCCAAAGTGCAAAAAGGTAGCAATCTTTGACGAGATGTTACTCAAAAACCGTGTCACTTAGAAACATTTTGTCTAAGGCAACACAATCATGTAGAGTGTCTCTATAATAACCTCTCTCAGTTTTTTATATCTCTGAGGCATTTGCCCGTGGTGAAAAGTTTTTTGCTGCCCCAAAAATCGTCAGAAGGAGGCAGTGTAAAGTTGCAAAGGGGTGTAACTTTCATCCTGCTCTTGATGTGACCAAACTGACTATTCCAATGCATCTGAATGGGTACATTTATGCTAGGCATGGTCCTATTTTTTACCCAAACATGTCGAAACAGTCTGAGCTACATTGTACCTACGATATCCCTAAAGAGTCCAAAGTGCAAAAAGGCAGCAATCTTTGACGAGATGTTACTCAAAAATCGTGTCACTTACAAACATTCCGTCTAAGGCAACGCGATCACGTAGAGTGCCTCTACAATAACCTCTCTCAGTTTTTTATATCTCTGAGACATTTGCCCGTGGTGAAAGGTTTTCCGCTGCCCCAAAAATCATCAGAAGGAGGCAATGTAAAGTTGCAAAGGGGTGTAACTTTTGTCCTGCTCCTGATGAAACCAAACTAATTGTTCCAACGCGTCTGAATGGGTACATTTACACTAGGCATGGTCATGTTTTTCACCAAAACATGTCGAAACAGTCTGAGCTACATTGTACCGACGATATCCCTGAAGAGTCCAAAGTGCAAAAAGGCAGAAATCTTTGATGAGATGTTACTCAAAAACCGTGTCACTTACAAACATTCTGTCTGAGGCAACGTGATCACGTAGAGTGCCTCTACAATAACCTCTCTCAGTTTTTTATATCTCTGAGATATTTTCCCGTGGTGAAAGGTTTTCTGCTGCCCCAAAAATTGTCAGAAGGAGGCAATGTAAAGTTGCAAAGGGGTGTAACTTTTGTCCTACTCCTGATGCGACCAAATTGACTATTCCAATGCATCTGAATGGGTACATTTATGCTAGGCACGATCCTATTTTTCACCCAAACATGTTGAAACAGTCTGAGCTACATTGTACCGACAATATCCCTGAAGAGTCCAAAGTGCAAAAAGGTAGAAATCTTTGATGAGATGTTACTCAAAAACTGTGTCACTTACAAACATTCCATCTAAGGCAACGTAATCACGTAGAGTACCTCTACAATAACCTCTCTCAGTTTTTTATATCTCTGAGACATTTGCCCGTGGTAAAAGGTTTTCTGCTGCCCCAAAAATCGTTAGAAGGAGGCAGTGTATTAAGTCAAGATGAAAGCCTATTCACTCTAGGCACCTATTGTGACCAAATCACACATCACACCGGAGAATCCCAAACATGTGCCTTGAACAAGTGATGCTACAAGTGGTGAACAAAATGGGTGCCTTGAAGAATTGAGCCCTCTAAGACATCTTGCAATTGCCTAAAAGTCCAAAATTTACATAAGTGAGTTAAGGCGCCATTTTCCATCTCCAGAGCCTCCTTTGAGCACCTTAACATGGAGTGAATGTTTTAGTCTATGAAAGATTGTGCCTAAAGAATATAACAACCCCTTGAGTCACTAGGATGAATTAAGTTAACAAAATAAACTTCATTGAGGGAGGTGCACTTGTGCATCTAGACAACTCCAGTTTAGCACCTAAGAAAAAGCCTGTTTAGAGACACCCCTCGAATGAACCCTCTAGAACCAATAACCATAGCTCAAGATCCATAACCATGAGAAGATAAAGCATTAAAAAAATTCATCTAAAGGATGGGAAATACCTCTTAGATGATAGTCTATCGAGTAGACCAAGAGTGGGGAATGAGAATGCTCCTCGAAGATACACCAAGCCACAATGACTCTCTCCAATAAGAATCTTCTCTAGGTCCATAATTAAGTCACACCCATATCCAAGTGAAAGTCTCCTTGGTCTCCCTGCTAAAACCTCTAAAGCGTAACCATCTCAACAACTGTCTCTAATCCCAAGAGAACTCTAGCCTCACCCAAGTCTCAAAGTATGTATGAGAACCTACAACCAATCAATCCATGTTAAGCTCCAAATGCAACACCACATTATCATGAAGCTCCCAAGCACATGACCAATGTACTCAATACCAAGAGAACCAACAAGACCACTATCAAAACTCCAACTACAAAATTAGGTATCCAAACATGACATCATGATCTAACATCTCCTCCTAGAAGATCACATGCACCAATATAGACATCCTAGTCTCAAGAGAACTTGTATCATGCTAATACTCTAATCTAGAATCAAGAGTCCACCAAGACACACTACCAAACACCTCTAAACCAAGGATCAACATCTACAACCACATGAAGATAACCATCTCCTAAAAATAGTAGCCAAGATGTCAAAGCACTCTCACTACAAATAATAATCATAATCCAAGAGTTTGTCCATTACACCCAACCACTATATAAGATCATCCATCACTAGGTGACGAATACACATCACTATCAAAGCTCCCATTGAACCATGATATGAACTACACATGGCATTGTGATAACCATCTCCTAAATGAAGATCACCATGGTCCACACACACTCAACTATAATACTAATAACTCTAAAGTAGAACCAAGATCTCCAATCTAAGAAGATAAACCATCATTACTGTCAAAAGCTCACGCTAAACTATGCAACTAAGATATCCATGACATCATGATAAACATGCTACAAGTCCCAATAACCAACTATCCAATCATTCTCATCATCCATACTCTCATCCCAATGCAACATACCAATGCGCAAATGAGCATTGACAAGGAAAAATAACAAAGTCTACATCAACACTGCATCAATCCCGTGGATATAGGCAATATGCATTCAAGTCATCCCACTACAATCAATGAGGTGTGCATCCCAAAAAAATGCATAACTTGTAGATCCCAACCATTGAAAACATGCAAAATCATCATCACATTAGTAACTTCCAAACTGAGATATCAAATAATATAACTTATAGACTTCACCAAATCAATCATAGATTCAACTTTCCAAACAAGTTTACAAATGAGTAACCATAGTCAAGGAACTAATCAAGCATCTAAGAGATAAGAACAATGTGCTAAAAGTAAACCACAACACCGCCTGTAATCATGAATCAAACATCATAACCCATACCTATCAACTACAAACATGGTCAAGTCTTGCCAATGCTCAAATGTACCTACATATCCATGACACCATAATTATCATCATTGTTATACCTATGCTCAAATCCCACTGAAACAAGACTCCTAGTCTCACCATGTATCAACCATGTCCTCAAACCAGAATATTGCTGAGCCCATGGAGATTGATACACCCACTTCAATAGAATAGGCAATTAATGTACCTGATGTGTCTTCATTTAATAAACTAGTAAACATCATTTGCATCCATACTGAAATTGATCTTATTGTTGTGTTTGATGTGTCCTCTTTCAAACAACCATTTAACAAAATTTGAGTCCAAACAATAAACATTTACAACCATAAACATCTCAAAGTCCAAAATCCAAACATTCTATCATCCTTAATCATTTCCATCATAGACCCTTGGTTTGAAAAAATCATTATGCAAGATAAAAACCCTATGCCTATTACCTTGTGCGAGGCTCATGCAAAACCCAAAATCATAATCAAAATAGGTCCTCAAACCATGCATCCTTTAAATGAGATCTTTTATCCAAATCAATCAAAAAATCCCTTTGACAATGATGATGATGATAGTCTTGTAGATCAAGATGACAATAGCATTAACTATGAGATCATTACATGCAAACTTTCCATAAACCTTCATCTCCCACTCATGAACATGCAAGAATATTTCAAACAAGAAATGACTAGCACTAGCTATCATGCCAATCCTAAATACACATCTAATGGTCATCCTTATGGTACCTTTGGTAAGGGAAGAACCACTTTAGACCAAGGTCCTCATATTCAATTCATATCTCCAATCCCAACCGCATGTGAGAACTGTTTATCCTATGTATCCTATTCAAATCCTCCATCTCATAATCCTTACATTCCAACTTATCCCATCAATCCAAACCCACTACATCCAAATCATCCTTTTTAGATTTCCTCCAAGGACTTCTAGTGGAGGAAAAATCTCAAACTAGAAATCACAAATTCAATTAGTGTACCTCTCCCAAGCCTATCCAAAAGTCACATAGTACCATGCCTATCCATCAAACACCACAATGCAATCAAAATCCTAACAACATGCCCATGATCCAAGATCAAGTGCAATCATGCAAAGATATTATCAATCACAAGCCTATTAAGAATGAACTAGAGTCTTCTAGTACCATACTTTTCCATCAAACACCATCATTTAATCCATGGCCTATCAAGCCTATCAAAGAAAATGCAAACATCCTATGTAATACAATCGGACTTTAAATATTTGAAGTAGCCATCTACAAATATCCATTCAAACATGGATTTAAAATGCAAGTATGGACGCCATCAATAAAAAAGATTTGTATTAACCAAATATCCATATAGGCATACATCAATATCTGTCGATATAAGTATAACATCTATACAAAATAGCCATATCGGCTTACAAGAATGCCATATAGGCATACAATGTCAACTATGTACAATACAAAATATATGTCCACAAATGCCATATAGGCATACAACAAAGGAACACAATAAAAAGTCATTCCCCTCTGGCTGGTGAAGAGAATAAATCACGAGCAGCCTTTGATCTTCTAGGGGATGGAGACGCGCATGTGGGTGGTCTACTACGAACCCCGAGGGCTACTCCTCCTATTTAGGTCTTCCTGCATCTTTACCTGTTACAATAAAAAGTATAGACATTAATATATAGAAATTACATGTTATAAAAAATGAAACATTTAACAAAATAATCACTTACCGCTAACATATAATCTATCTCCTTGCTTGCCTCAGTAGCAAGAATAGGCCCTGGTGATGTCATGTCCTATAGAAACCATCCAGATAGAAATTAAACTTTAAATCAATAATCTTTTGATTTTTCAAAAATAGACAACTATAACAATGAATGTAAATTGAAATTACTAATCTACCTCATACCCCTATCAATGCCATGGATCTATGAATCGCAGAGGCCACACCCTGCTCCATTGCCCTATGAACATGGGGAGGTGTCTCCGCAGCCTGCATCATCTAGAAATAAAACAACATTATTCAATTATGAAAACTATAATAGTGATGCAAATCATGGCTCCTAACATACACACACGTTCATCTAAACATGGAAGTACACACAATAAAGCACACAAATCACATACACAAATTTAGTAAGTACAATTCATTCATTAAACTATTTATTTTATTACCTCCGTAAAGATTTGAAGTCCACCGCTGGCAAGTGTTGCCATGAAATCTACAGTATTAACATATTCAACATCTAAAATCAGAAATTAGAATACCATTCATATAACGATGCTATTCACATGTAATATTTATAATTGTTTACTAGTTACATACCTCGACAGTAGATGATCTAGTGAAAAATGCAGGTGGAGAAGCACTGAAAACTGCATCGACGCTATGACCCTAAAATTTCATTAAAATCATCAATTTAAATTAGTTAATCTTGTATTTCAAAAATAAAATTTAATAAATTAAATTCAATAAACTTGCTTATATTTACCTGAGTATCAAGGCCAAAAGTCTCACTCAGGAGGGTATCTGTCATCACCATCTGCTCAGCTGCAGATATAGCCTGTGCACCTGCGTCCTAACTGTCCATGGGGTCATAACCACAAGCTGACCCGCAAGCCTGGCAAGTATGCGGTGGGACCCTACTCCTCGCACTATCTCCCAATCCACTCTGTGTTGCAGGACCGGCATGCTCTATGATGCTCTGGGTTAAGGCACTAATTGACTGCAGTGTATCGACCTCAACACTCTCCTTCACAATGGAAGGGATAGAAACATGCTTGTGGGCTAGTCTGCTGATTACTCGTCTCACTACCCACTGTGGGTTAAGATGTGCCCCTGGTCTATCTTGTGCTGACCCCCCACCTCTGCCCTGGAAGTCCCGCATATCAAAATAGTTTGGCACTTTATTGAGGACAAACTCGCAGTAGAGTTTCCTCAAAAAGTATTGCGGGACCTCATTATTATTGCATGGAGGATGGTCAAAAACCATCCACCACCTCTGCCCAAAATTGTCCCTTATCGCTTGGTTGTTGCACCAATGGATAGGGAACCTCTTGCATGTAATGGGTGGAGGTTAATTTATTTGTGGGTTTGTGAAAATTGAACACAAGTCTAATTTTGTAATTTGTAATTTTTTGACATCTTGGTATGACAACTTGTCTGCATAGTAATCTCTAAACTCTCTTTTTTTATCCGTCCAACTAGTTATTTGCTTGCTAATTGAATCTACATTTGATAACATAGACTCAAGAGATTCGGCAAGCGTGGACCTATGTAAGGTTGAAGTGGAAGGATCTTTCAACCTTGCAATTATATCTTCAATTTTCTTTTTGTTGTTTTCAATTTGCCCCATTATATTTTCTTGTGTTCAAGGGGCATGTCGAGGAACGAATGGAGGAGGTTGTTGTTCTGTAGGTATTTCCTCCTCAGGATTTTGTGGATTTTGAGGAGGAGGTGCATTAACATTTCCTGACAATTAACGAAATATACATCAAAAATTAACAAAAACCTACCTATTTAGAAACAAATTCAAACAAAAAAACAAATATAACTCACCCCTTTGGTGTGCTCGACGTTGTGACGGCATTTTGGCGACGAATTGATAAACTTTTTGTGTTAAATAGTGTTTTACAAAACGCGAGCGCGCTTTCGAGGGTTTCCACGCCGCGAGTTGAGAGGAGAAAACAGAAAAAAATGAGATTGGAAACCTTTTTTTTATTTATAGCGCATTATAACGCGCTCGCGTTATGACTTAATTTTTTTTTAATTAATTTGGCCACTTTTTGGCCCCCCATCTTCTTGCACTTACCCAGTTGTTGAACCAAAGCCTATGAAATATGCTTTGCAAAGTAAAATTTGTATTGCATGGCTTTATCAATTGTCTTGAGTCTAAAAATAGCTGCCAATTGCCAATCGTATACATTGGCGTCCTCGTCTTGGCCAAAAATGAAGGCCAACATAGAGCAAGCATCCTGCACATCTAAGGTGAAACGGAGCTGGGCTAAAGGCAATGTGGGCAACTGGGTGTTGTCCTCATCTAGACGTAGCTTTGTATTTAGGAACCTAAGCTTTGTGCATACACCCTGCCATATGCTCTGCATTCTAGGTATATCATAGAAACGAGCATCTCGGTCATGTATAGACCTAACATGTCCTGAATTACCTTAGGAGTAATCTGGAGCACAAGGTTGTTTTTCTGAATTGTTGCAGTTCTAGTATCAAAAAGGTTTGCACACAGTCGAACCAACTCGGGATAAGGACGAATAGTAGGGAACATGAATTGAGCCAATTGAGAAGTCCAAATTCTCATGTCGAAAGTCTCAAATTCACCTTTCTTTGCTCGTAGGAGAAATCTCACATGCGCTCCCTCCCTCAAGTTTTTTGGATTCTTGGCAATACGAGGGTCAAAAATTCCATCGGCGTAGTCCTCTACCTGCGAAGGATCAATTGTGTTTCTCTTCTCTAAGGCCTTGGTCCTAGGCCAATTGATTCTTGGTTGCACCTTGGCTGATGCATATGGCTTGCTTTTCTTCCATTTCTCTGGTAAATCAAATAGACCCTCTTGTTCAAACCCTTTAGCAGATTGTTCCCCTTCCATTTTTGTAATTCTACTCAATTTACCCTTTGCACAAGACTTATAGACTTTAGAAACTTAATCATTGAATCACTATTTCAAACAGAATTCACAATAAAGGCTCAAGAATGAATGAACAAAGGGAAATTCAGAAAGACTTTGAAACAATGGTATGGAAAATGAAAGGCCAAAGGGGCATTTTAAACTTCTCAACCCTGTCAGAGGAATTAATGTTGCATTAAATGGGCCATCATTATTTATGACTCTAAAGATACACCCCAAAGTGATAGTTAGTGAATATTTTAAATCTAAACAAGATTTCATGCCAATTCTCATTAATGACAACAATCTTTTGGAATGATTGGCTATCGCCCTTGAAGTACATGAACTTTTAACAGTTTCGAGGAAAGGGGAATTACGAGACATAGGGGCCAATGTGCTGAGGACATGTGTTACTACAACACTTATTAAGAAAGCAGGAAAAGCAAACAGAAAAGGAAATAAAACATAAAGAACACTAACTAACTATAGTACAGGGGGCAAACTTTGAATCTATGTGAAGTGTTTAAGGGATATTCCATTGGCAGGAATCTCTTCTAGTTCCCCTTCCATAGTCTCCAGTTCATAAGCATTATGTTGCTTACAGGTATGAATTTTAAAAGGACCAGTCCATAATGAATCAAACTTGTTGTGATGCACTGGCTTAGAAGCTCTTTCGTCGCATTTTAGGACCCAAGACCTAACCTTAAATTTTGGTTCAGAAATCTTTTGGTCAAACCAACTCTTTACAGTCTACTAACGATTCATCAGGCATTCATGTGCTAACTCTCTCTTCTCTTGAATTTCTAGTAATTCTATGAATCTCACATGCATCGGTCTATTTTCTTCAATTTCCATTTGTTTAATCAACTGTAAAGTAGAAATTTCCATAGTTAATGGGATAACTACACTCTTGACGTAGACTAGTTCATAAGGAGATATCTTGATCACTTTCTTTGGCATGATTCTATCAGCCCATAGTGTTGTATTGAGATGCTTATGCCACTCCCTTTGGTGATCAAATCCCATCCTTTTTATGAGTCTAATTAGGTTCTTATTAGTCGACTCTGCCAAACGATTTCCCTATGGGTAATAGTTGGATAAGGTCTTCAGATATATACCATTCTTTAAAGCAAATTTAGAAAATCTTGACCCCAAAAATGCCTTAGCATTATCAGATATAATGATGCGGGGTGGGCCAAAACAAGTAGTTATTCCTTCAACAAAGTCCAGGATACCTTCTCAGTGGCTTCTTTAAGTGGGACAGCTTCGCTCCACCTAGTAAAATAATCAATGGTAGTAAGTATCCACTTGTGTCCCAAACTAGAGATTGGACTAATCATACCTATGAAATCCAATCCCCATTGTGCAAAAGGTTCATCTACAACTATGGGATTCAGGGGCAAAGCTGCATTTCTCCTCTTTCCTACATAGAATTGGCAGGCTTGACATTCTTTAACTATTTGATGGCAATCTGAAAACAATGTAGGCCAATAGTACCCAGCCTGTGTAATCTTGATAGCAGTAGTCTTTGCTGAAAAGTGTCCTCTTGATGTTCCATAGTGTAATCCATGCAGTATCTTTTGAGCTTCATCCCTTTCAACACACCTTAGTAAGATTCCATCGAAATGTTTTCTAAAAAGAATGTGATCAATTAAGACAAAATTAATCTCTTGTTGCCTGTAGTATCTTCTTTTGTCAAGGGAGAGCATCCTAGGGAAAACATCAGTTCTCATGAACTATATCCTGTCATTTACCCAAGAGTCTAGATTAGACTCTTGCAGCCTTAGTATAGTTTCATCTTCTACTCCTTTCATTGTTGATGCTTCTGTGTCTTGAACAATGTATTGACAAAGTCCCCTTCCTCTCACCAATTTAGTAGGCCTTACTTCTACATCATAATAAAAAATCTTAGTTATCTAGTTAGCTCTTTTTTCTATTATCTCCTCCATGATGTACTCTCTAACACTTGGATGAGCTACTAATATCAAGATTTTATTCCCCGTTACTAAGTGTCTGAATTTTTTAAGCCCTTTAACTATGGCATAAGCTTTCTTTTCAACAAAATTGTACCTGGATTCATACTCTCTCAATGTCCTGGAGAACAATGCAATTGGGTGTTCTCCCTCTTCCTTGTCATCTTTCTGAGTTAGGACAGTTGCAATGATGTACTCTCCTCCATATACATACATTATAAAGTCCCTAGAGAAGTCTGGATTTCACAATACTGGGGCAGTTGAGATGGCCTTCTTGATTTCTTCAAAAGCTTGCCTTCCTTTAGTTGTCCATTTGAAGGTTAGGTCTTTTTTTAGCATCAAAGTGATAGGTCTAATCAACCCTACAAAATCAGATATAAATATGCTAACAAAATTAATCTTCCCAAAAAAGATTGTACTACCTTTTTTATTAACAGGTACAGATAAGTCCATTATGGCCTTAATTCTCTCTGGGTCAATAGAAATTCCATCCTTTGAAACAATATGTCCTAGTAGCTTCCCCTAAGGTACACCAAAACACATTTCTTAGGATTCAAAGAAATACCAAACTCTTGACATTTTTAAAAATAGCTTCTAGATGCTCAAATTGGTCTTTGGCATTTTTTGTAAAAACAGTGACATCATCTAGATAAATTAGAATGATCTTATTTATCAGCCATTTGAATGCTATATCCATAGCATGCTGAAAGGTTGCACCAGCATTTGAAAGGTCGAAAGGCATTTTTGCATATGCAAAGGTTCCCCACTTGGTGGTAAATGTCGTCTTGTATTGGTCTTCACTTGCCAGCCAGATTTGATTGTAACTTGAAAAACCATCTAGCAGAGAAAACCTTTCTGATCCGGCTACAGCCTGTAAGATTTGTTCCATTGATGGAAGGGGGTAATGATCCTTTAATGAAGCTCTATTAAGATCTTTGAAGTCAACACAAAGTTTAATGTCTCCATTCTTCTTTCTTACTAGTACTAGATTAGACACCCAAGTCGAGTGCTTGATTGGGAAAATAATCTTAGACTCTAGGAGTTTCTGTAACTCATCCACCATTAAGGTTTCAATTTTAGGATTTACTGGTCTCTGTTTCTGACGAACAGGCTTTGACCCTTCAATGAGTTCTATGGTATGCTGGATAATATCTCTATTATAACCATGGAGGTCATCACAGGTCCAAGCCATTACCCTATCATATTTGTTGCATAAAGAGATTATCTTATTCTTTTCCTCCTGAGTAGTGACATTACCTACTTTTAGCCTTTTTCCCTTGCTGACCTCAATTTCGGAATAGTCTTTTTCATTTGCCATGAACTTCCTCCTGTCCAAGCTTGCATCATTAGGGTCAAATAGATTTTCCAAAGTTATCAACCCTTTTGGAAGCTTATTGGATTTCAATTGGATTATTTGATCACCATATGTTTCCTCAATCTTAGGTTGTAACTATTCTACAAATTCTCCAGACTGTTGTAAGAACAAGAGAACCTCTAAGTCACTATCAAAGACCTACCAATTTTGGTCATTTTCGGGGATTGATGGATGGATAACAATCTTCACCGCTTCATTATTGACCAACAGATCACTCATTGGGTCAAACTGAGAGCCAATTTGTGCCATCTTGCCTGCTTTAGAGTTCTGAGATCTAGGTAGAACTTATATATTGAAAGCATCAAAGTCATCAATCAAGTCCCAAATTCTGTGGTGATATGACTTCATTCTTACATTTTTTGCCACAACTTTCTCTCTGATCTATTTTACTACCAGCTCTGAATCACCTTTGACTCTTAGGTTCTTTACCCCTATCTTTTTAGCTAAGATTAGACCATGTACCAAAGATTCTTACTCAACATTATTATTAGTACAAGGGAACTGAAAGTGTAATGCCCTGAGGATCTTTTCTCCCCTTGGTGAGGTAAGGCAAATACCTACTCCTCCACCATTCTTACTCCTAGCTCCATCAAAATTTAGGGTCCGAATTTCAAGGTCTTCATTAGAATCTGACTTCTTAACACTTTCATGACTCATAATTTCAGGCATCTCTTGATCTTCCTCAAAGATGACATATGTTCCCAAACCTGTAGAATCATAATTTCCATAAGGGTCACTCTACATCATAGATATCAGCTGATCGATCTCTTCCTTTTCATCAAGTGTAGTCCATTCCCCTATGTCTTCCATAAAAGCTGTATCTTCCCTATTCATCATGGCATGAGATGCTTCAAATTTTGGTGGTGATTCATCAGTGATATGCTCTTTAGATAAAGGTTCAGACAACACCTTCATATTAGTACCATACTTAGTCCTCAAGATCAAGTGCGACCAATCTAATGACATGTATCCTCCTATTTTAGCAGTAAAATCTCTTGATAGGCATAACCCAAAAATAGGGGGAATGTCAATGATTACCATGTCTTGTGAGATAGTTATATTTGGACAGGTATACAACTGTAATGGGAGTTGCTTAATGATTCCTATAGTCTAAACTGACTTTCCATCTAACTGCATGACTCCTTTGGCAAGTGTCTCATACTTTATTTTCAAGGCATCTGCTATTTGCTTAGGCATGACTATAGTGCTAGCCCCTGAGTCTATCATGGAATTATGTAATAGTTTCTTTCCCACTATTAGGGTCAAATAGAAAGGGTCAGGTTTATATTTACTTACTTCTTCCTTGGTGTTTACTAGAGCAGTTGTCCCTTGAGGTGGAGTATCTTTGATTTGAGCTTTTCCCTTGTCTGTGACTCCTTTTGTTTTAGTAGATTTTGGGTCAGCCTAAGACTGCAGTGCTTCTTGCAACAACTTCTGTTCAGGAATAGCCAACATGTCCCATATTGACATGTTAGCAGGAGCTTTCTTCAACTATTCGACCACATTTATAGGCCCTAATATTGTTGTCTTATGATAGTAGGGATATCTTGCCCTTTCTACCATTGTATTGGAGACTCCTTGATTTTGAGATGCCATAGATACTTCTTGTCTTGAAGTGGGAGTATACTAAGCTTGGAATGTAGGCCCCCTAGTCATTTCATTGGGGTTTACCTCAGGATAATCAACCATTCTTCTCTTTGACCTAGTGAAGTAGTTAAACTGTACCATGTGCTTCTTGGAGGTTGATGCCTCATTGACAAACACTAAATCTTCTTCAATCCATGAAAACAGGGCATGTTCTGGGGCAATTTCACCTTCCTATTCCATTGACATCCCTTGCATTTGGGCTACCATTGTTGCATTCTGAACACCTGGTGATTGATATGGAAAAGACTCTGAGGACAAAGCAACTTGACCCTCCATTCTTTTCTCTGCTATCTTTTACTGTAAATTACCTCTGGGGCAATCTTTGGACATATGCGTATTATTGCAAGGAAAACACCAATCATTTACTTCTTCTGCCATATTATTTTGCCCAGGAACCATTTCCCTACCTGAATTAGCTGGGACAATTTGTAATGGTGTAGGCACTGGAACCAACTAATTGGATGTTTGGGGATAACTTGGTCTTTGTGGGCCTTGGTACTGATTGGACTGATATGGAGGCCTATTCCCTTGAAATCCCTGGTAAGGAGGCTTTGGGTAAGCAGTTTGTTGTCTCTTAAGGTTAATGATCTCATTAGAAAAGGTTCTGAGAATACTCTTAACATCATCCATTTCAGATGGGGGAGTAGAAGGTGATAAGGTAGTGGGTATTTGAGGTGTTGGAAAAGTGTACATAGACACAGGAGCTGTTGAAGTATTAGGGACTTCTTGTGGGAGAGGAATGGAAATTTCTGGAAACATAGGCATGGGAGGTCTTGGGGCCAACTTCCCAACATCTATTAGACTATTCTCAGCTCTAACAGCTAAATCATACACATCAGGTAGGATCTGTCCTCCTAAGGACTGAATCATGACTGAAATATCAGAGTTAAAGGCTTTAAGATAGAAGACAATTGCCATACCTGATGATGGCCTAGCTATTGCAGGAATTCTATCCTAAGTCGTTTGAAACTAGGTGTTGAAGTCTGTTATAGCTTCTTGGGGTGCTCTCTTTATGGTGATTAGTTGTTGTAGCAAAGATGATCTATCACCCTTTTCACTAAATCTTGCAAAGAACGCATCTCCTAGTTGATCCCAAGTCCTGATAGAGTTTGTTGTCAAAGACTTGTACCAATCTAGAGCCTTCCCCTTGAAAGAAGCTACCAATAGCCTCATAGCCACATTTTGTTCTGTGATGAAGTGTATGGTGCACACATCAGATACATCTTGAATATATTCCACTAGGGTCTTAGAATCTTCTCCTGTAAACTTTGGTAATGCTTTTAGGGCATTAGCAGGAATTGGATCCCATGTGTCTGGTGGTGTTGGGAGAAAAGTGGGCTCCAATTGTTCCAATTTGCAAAGTTTTGGGGTGGAGCAGGGGATGCCATGGTTCCTGGTAATCTTGTTGGTTGATCTGCTCTTCTTCTTGGAGTAGCTGCTAATGGGGGCAATAAGATTCCTAGATTAGTAGCTGACTGGGCTTTGGTTGTCGGTCCATAGCTCTAACTCCTTCCTGGCCACTGGCTCATACGATTCCAATCAAGATCTTGTGAATAGTCCCACCGGGCATGCCAAAAACTGTTGATGTTAAAATTTGTCAATTAAATCACCAACAATGGGAGATTCTGAAAACATGGGATTATCTCTCAGAATGACCTCCAAATTTTAAAGAAGTTGGCTCTTCTCTTAGGTTTGTGAGAAAAGGAAAGAAGAAACAAGATTACAGATACAATATAAAATAACTTTCGAAGGCGATATGCCAATAATATGTTTTAATTTCAAATAAGCACGGTGATTAAATCCTTTAAAATCTCTGCTAAGTTAAAGAGCAATATGCATGAGTAACAGAAACAGAACATGTAATAGATTTATCTTCAAAGGCTAAGATTAAAGAACTTGCAAGAAAGACCTAGAAAATATCACAACATGCACAGAACAGAAGCTTCTTCTTATTAATATCTCTGACAAAGTACATAAGGCAAAGAGTATGCACAGATCCACAATGTTTCTTTTTCTTGAAAGATAATTGTAAAGCCAAATGACATATATCTAGTCTAACAACACAAAATCCTCTTGGAAAATATTTCTTTATGTATCTATCTATTACAAAACTCTCCTATTTATAGCACAAAATTGATGCTCCAGAGTCTGGCAAAAGCTGAGACTTCTCCAACTGCCTGCGAAATAGAACTGGCGTCAACTAAAGATGTCATTGGGAGCCCACGCATTGAAGATTTCCTTAGATTCTGGGTCTCTACTTTAACTCTTCTTGTTGTAACAGACACTAAGTATTCTAATATGTTGGATTCTCTCGCTCATTCCCTACATTTCTATTGGTCAGCAGGCACGTTAAAAATGGCTCACGCCCTTGATACTTTTATCAGTGTCGTTGAGATAGGTGGTGCCTCCCGTGGTCTTCAAAAGACTCAAAAGATACATACGTGGCACTCTAGCACTCTCCAAGTGAGACCTTTTCCAAATGATTCTTTAAATGCTCGTCGTGCTCACCTAGCACTTTCTACTGCTTGCATTCTTAATAAAATACTTAGCTTTTCATAACACTTGGTGGGTTCCGCCTGTTTCAAAACTAGGACACGTGGAACCTTCGCACTGCTTCACAAAGATTCACCAAAACTTTTCCTTCAAACATCCACCACGTTGACACGTGGTGTCATCCACAACTCTTATTAACTTCGAAGCTCGGGTCCCACCATGAACATACGTCAGCTTATGACCCGAAAAGATTTAACTAAAAGGGCCAAAGCATGAGGACATGTGGCAAGCTCCAATTGATTCATAAAAAGACACGCGGCAAGTTGGCGGGCTTTTAAGATACCTTCACTAAAAATTTCCTTGAATCTTTGCCATGCTGACACATGGCCCTGTCTATCGAGACTCAAAAACTTTTAAAGGAAACATGCAGGAGGCCCTTCGAACGCTGTAGCCGAACTGAATGATGACACTTGGCACGTTCCACTAATACATGCCTAGCCACGTGGCAACTCTGTACTGATTCTTAGTTTCTTTCTCGCTATGCATCTTCAAAACCCTTCCGTTATGACGTGTGGCATCCGCATAGGAGAAAATTGATACTTAGCCAATTCATAGTCTCTTATCGACGGATATACTGGAAACAAATACATAGCAAAATGTAGAGTTTTTAATCTCTACACATCCATCGACATAAAATCACACAAGACTTCATCATTATAAGATCCTAGATGAAATTTCACCAAACATTGTTCACTCACCAGTACCTTGTGTTCATCTTGAATCTGTGCTATCCTGTAGGTCTTAGGATGTTTCAATCTCTTCAGGTTCAACTTAGTCACCATCTCCTCTAAAACCAAATTATCTGCATTACCACTATCAATGATCACTTTACAACATTTACCTCCTAATTTGCATCTTGTCTGGAACAAGTGTTTCCTTTGTAGTGGTTCCTCAGTTGTCTCCACTTGAAATAATGCTCTCCTCATGACTAATGATTCTCTTTTCTCTAGTTTTCCAACTGAACTAGGTGATCCAATAGGTTCTTCCTCCGCATAAGCTGCTCTTACACTATTCTCTATCCTCTTGCTTGTACTTCCTTAATAGCATTCAAATATTCTGTGTCCTTCACCTCCACACTTAAAACAAGTTCCTCTAAATGATCTCTTATCTTGAACCCTCTTTCATCTCTCTGGTATCCTTCATTTCGGTAAGAATTATGATTCCCTCTACTATTGCGGTAGAAACTTCTATCATTTCTCTGGTATGAATTGTTATCTCTATCTTCCTTCTTGTATGGACCACTTTCTTTGTTTTGGTCTGCATAAGGCCTTTCTCCTCCGAAATGTGTTCTACCTCTTTGAAATTTGCCTCCTCTATCTCTCTGTCTTTACTAATGCCTCTTATTCAACTTGTCTTCATCTTTCGAGGCAAACTGGTATGCTTCTTCTATTGTTGTCATCCTTATCAAACTTAGTTCTTCTTGAATGTTAATCCTCAATCCATTTATGTATCTTGCCACTTTATCCTTGCTTGCTTCACTATGCCCAGTCCTTATAATCATCCTATGAAATTCTTCAATGTACTCCACAAATTTCTCCTTTTGCCTTAGGTTCTACAATCTCTTCAATAATTTTAACTCATAGTCAGCATGTATAAACTGATTCTTCAACTTTGGCACCATCCTATCCCATTTTATGATTTTTTATTTTCCTCTCCTATTCATATCCAATTGAACTTCTTTCCACCAAATAGCAGCATGTCCTTTCAACTTAGTTTTTGCAAATCTCACTTTCTCCAGATCTTCAATTTCCTAATTTTCAAAGTATTCCTCCAAGTCATTTATCCAGTCAATCAATTCCTCCAGATCCAAATTTCCAATATAGTTAGGTACTTCTACTCTAGGTCTCTTACCAATCTTAGAAATGGCTTTCAACATCTTCGCCCGATTAGATTCTTCTTCTTCTTCTAGGGCTTCTTCATTTTGTTCAGCTAATTGAAATTCTTCATCATCACTTTCATCTTCATGTCTAGGGTTTAGTCCTCTTCTTCTATCTTCTTCTACAACATACAATCTAACCTCCATTGTCCTCACCATCTCAATCATTTCCTCTATTCTTCTAGCAATATTGGCCATAGCAGGCATCCTCCTTGGTGGTATCTCTTCCTAGGATCCGGTGCAACTGCCTCAATTCGGCGATCTGACTACAAGGTAACAACTGCCTCACAATCAACGCTCTATTGATAAACACAAGTAGACTACCTCAGGTCAGCGATCTGTTCATGACAAGATCTTACGGAATGCCTTCACTTCCCAAAGGATTCAAAACTTCACTCTGATATGACTTGGTGCAGTCATGGCAGGAGGGTTCAAAGAATGAACTGTCCAAACCATGCAGCTAGAGTAAACACAATGAAAACAACACAAACATAGAATGTAATGGAAGATTCAAATGCTCAATATAATAGATAATCAGAATGCTCAAATGCCGACATGCGGGCTACAATCAAAGGGCTCACAAGCCTGATTTCTAGGATACAATAGATATGCAAGATATGGCATTGAAGTGCCTTCCGGAAAGAAAATTGAATTTCAAATCACATTATTACACTATTGACTCCCAAATGCCTTTAGGAGATCTATATATATCATCTTTAATCTCATAGAATCCTCCGCATCGGCCACAAGAGGTTACAAACTCCAATGAAAGATGTAACGTGTAGAAACAAGGTAGGTCTACCTACAACATCAAGTATTGCTCCGCAAATGAATGAAACTTGGTGCGGACCTTAAGGAAGGTCTATTTAATCCATATGTGTTGTGTATGATGTTTCATTTGGATCCGCAAGTCATGGAAGTCCTTCACCAACCTTCTCCTTCAACTGTCTGCCTGAATGCTCTATTATGTGAGAACTGACGATTTTCTGACAGCGATAACTCTCAGGAAACAAATCCAAATTACTTGAAATCTGAATATGATGTAGATGACATGGTATAGCAGCTAAATCCTGCTTCACGAGCTCTGATATGAAGATGCGGTAAAATGCAGTAGAGAATGTTGAACTGCAAATTATTGAATTGAAATGAAATGAAAGAAAAGAACAAAAAATAAATATTTTTTTTGTTGATGCAAGATTGTTCTGCAACCTGGGATGCTCCTGCATTAGACACCCGAGGTTATTAAAAAAGTGAGTCCCTCACTTTGTTGGGGCTAGAGGAAAACCAAGGCAGTCCACTTCAGCCTGAGAAATCCACAACCTTAGCCAACATCCTCCCTACCTATGCCAAAATGGGATCTTTGGAATAGGGTATGGACATCCATCAAAGCATAAAGGATATGGGAATTTTGTTAGATCTATTGTAGTTACAACTACCCTAGTGTAGACATGTATGCAAAGTGTGGAAGCATAGACAAGGCATGTGAACTGTTTGATAGAACACCTCAAAGAGATGCCATCTCATGGAATTTAATAATTGCAAGATATGCACAAAATGGATTTGTTGATAAGGCTTTAGAAACTTTCAAGAAAGTCCAAGTGAAAAGTGGAGAATGTTAATAGAAAGTAAGTGTGAAGGAGAAGTGTGTTGACACCTTCAAATTTTGCAAATTTGGAGTGTCTATACCCTTTTGAGGTGTCGATAAAGGCTTGGTCGACAGGTTGCTCAATATACCCCAGAGGCCACCTTCGTCAATTAAAATCTTGTAACTCAGGCATTATATTGCAAATCTGGTTGGTGGAATATTTTTTGGCACATTTGGTAACATGCCTATTCAGTTTTGTGCTCTCGGGACGAGTTTTGATGGAGTATTTAATTATTTTCTGACTGCAACCGGGTTAGATTTGGCATTCCAGAAAGTTACAAATTTCATAATTCTAAGGGCAACCCATTTCTTGATTTGGTCTCAAATGTCTCCATTTCTAATTTCATCAAAATCAAAGACTATTTGATGCATTATTTTAATGCATTTCAGTTGCAGTGGAGGCACCCAGCGGGCCAGTTTACAACAGGGATCCCTGAATTTGGTCGGCGATGCAGATTCTGAGGAAATGGGTTTTCTTGAAATAATTGATGATGCCCCTATGCAAATTTGCACGATCATCGGACACCCGGTTTGCCCGCAGTGAAAAAACGCCATTTGCCCGGAGAAGGAAATTCAATATTTGCCTAAGTATTAAAGTATTAAAATGCTAATATTAAAATGAAAAATATTAATGGGCATTTTAAATAGGTTTGAGTGAAAAGTTTTAATAGGCAAATATTTTTATAAAGGTTTTATAAACTTTGGTTAAAATTTATTAAGGGGCAAAAAAGGGCACGATCGTAGCCCTCTCTGTTGCACTTCCTCAAACCCCTATGATGGTGCGAAATGCCCATCGCAGTGCATTTTCTGCCTCTCTCTCCCATCTGCAAGGTTATTATCAATATTTCCTTCGCCTCTGTGGTAATTTTGACTAATTTTGGGCGGCTCAAGGCGGATTTTTGTTGCAAATTGAAGTTGCTATTCACCTTTTTTTACTTTCAGCACATTTTTTAAGGCATTTTCGGGCTCAAAATTGTTGTTTTATGCTCAGAAATCCTCCTATGATCATTCCTAATGCATTGACAAAGGTTTTTAACATGTTTGCAACGATTTTTGGCTACCAGAAGGATAAAAAATGCCCCCCTCTGTCAAAAACGGCTCAAAGGTGATTGATTTGGGCAAAGATCTCAATTGGACGTTGCAGTAATGTTCCTCTGAGGTTGAATGCTATCGTAGAGCTAAAGAAGGAGGTCCAAGATTCATTTTGCATCAGTGCAGAGGAATGAGGAGTCTTCAATGGCTTGCCGTGCAAAATTGGGAATAGGGGAAAAGTGTAAAAATTAAAAGGGGAAAATTAAACATATTTTATTCATTTATTCTTCTCCTCTTTTAATGTAAAATATTATATTTCCCAATGCATTTTTGAAGGTAAATTGTAATAGAAAATATCTCACCTACCTCCGTGTGGTAGTAAATTTTAGGGCAACATGCTTTGAGCCTATAAATGAACTGCTAGACTTTCATTTTGTGGTGGAAGATTTTAGAAGTTTTGAGGAATAAATAAGAAACAGGTCTTGCTCAGTTGCTTCATTTCTTGTCTTGTAAGTCTATGAATTATGTGTTGAATGTATTTCTACATAAATCTTATTTAGTTTCATATTGATATAAATGAAAAATGTTAAATGTATGTATTCTGTTAATTGTCTCCATGGGTGTATGCATCTCTTCTTTTGAATCAAATAACTAAGGGTTATTTAAGATTCTAGAATATAGGTTTACTATATTGCATGCTTAATCTTCTATTTCTATTCAAGGAATAGATTAAATGTTCTGGGTTAAGTATGGGAAGAATGTATTGCAGCAAGGATGTATGTAACTAGAGTTAACTGAATACTCTGTCTTGGGTGGTGTCTGTAAGACAAATACTAACTAAACCCCTTGAAACTTGAATGTTATGTTGAGTTTATGAGAAGCAGTCACACACATATATGTCAATTTGACTCCATTGCCCTGAGATAAGCATCGGTCAGAGTTTGTATTGAGTTTATAAGTCAAAACCCAAGTCTTTCATCCAAGCATAAAATAAAATCAAAACATCATTAGTAAGCTTTAGGAATTTTAGGAGTAGGATCTGGGTGCTGCATGTTCTCAGATTTAACCTAAGGAGATAGTCCAAGAATGTTGTCAGTCTAGGGTTTATCTTACAAATCTTGGTCCATACATGAGAGCATTCTGCCTGAGTTAGTCAAGGATGAATCTTCTGTTGTGAATGAGGGATACCCCCTAGGTGGGCAGAACCTAAAGTGTAGGGGAGACAAGTGCAAACAATCTCCTGACTTTGTTGGCCAAGTCCTACAGTAAACTTGATCATAAGAATTGGCAAACCTTTAGGGTTTATTGTCTGCTAATTTGGGGACCAAAAAAACTGGCGACTCCGTTGGGGACAGTGATAGATCTATGAGCAAAGAGTCAAAGAAGTTGATCAGTCTGAGCATCTGGTTAAGATATTGAAGTTGTAGACTTGGATGGGGCTTTGTTACAGCAATTTTATAAGGATTTATGTGTGGGTTTGTTGTTGGAGAAAACCCATAATTGAAAGAGTGCTTTAAAAGAAGTTTGTGATGTTTGAAGCATAGTCCTCTATGAAGAGAGGTCGCGACTCTATCAAAAGAACCTAATGAAGATGTGAAGAATGTTTCAGATCAATAAAGATTTCCAGTCAGGGAGAAGAATTTGCAGCAATTGCAATATATCCAGGTATTTTTCATAATTTGGTTTTCAAGAAGGATAAGCTTATGTAGGAAAACCAATATTTAGAAGTCTAGAAATTTTTGGTTCCCTATTAAGTGAAACTAAGCACTAAGGAAGGGAAATAGTAGTGATAGGCTTGCATACTCTCGCATTGCTGACATTGTAGTATGTATTTTGAGAAGAAGTATGCAATTTTTTTTAAGAAGCTTATTTAGAGGACCTTAAGCAAGCTAAAACAAAAGTTCGTATTTTAAGGGCTTAAGATCATGTTGTAAAAGGAGTTTGAATTACCCTGTGTAACTGTAAAGTTAATATCAAAAGGCTTGTAAGGGTGTAAGAAAATGTATCACCAACCTATGAATCCCTGTGTGGACCCATATCCAGCAATGCATAGTGTGCTGCCCCTATCATGTCATCAAAGAAATTTCAATAGTGAAAGGTATAAGGTCATAAATTTCTGCAATATCTTTGGTTTTCCAAATCGTGTCCCACCTGAAATCATAAATAAAATACCAAAGTTCAGTGGTAGTAGGTCTGAATCAGCAAGTAGGCATCTGCAAGAGTTTGTTGATGTGATGGGAGACTATAAACTTGATTTTGAGGATGATGTCATGAAACTATTTGTTCAGTCCCTGAAAGGGGATGCAAGAGATTGGTTCTCTTATTTACCAGCATGCTCTATCTATTCTTGGGAGGAGTTCAAAGCAATGTTCATGGAGTAGTTTGGTGAGAGAATTGACCCAAGTCAGTGATAAAGAATTTTATGGATATCCAGAGAGGGGAAGATGAGTTGGTCCCTGCTTTGAATCTTAGATTTTCAAAGGCAATCAAGCATATTCCTGAGTATATGAGGCCAAATGATGCATTGTGCCTGGTAGTCTACCTAGCTGCATTTGATGAGGAAATGAGATACTTCTTAAGGATAAAGAACCTACAACACTTTATCAGGCATATGGGATAGCCATGGATATTGAAAATAATCAGAAGTATGGAATCCACAGGGGTTATTTCTCTACAAATGTTTACTGCTCTAAGGCCCCCAATGTTGATGAAAGGTGTAATTTAACTATTAAAAATGAATGTCAAAGCACTTACACCCCTGTTGTCCCAATTTTTACATTAGCCCAATGTGATTATACAAGAGGTGTAGCGTCTAAAAATGCAAACAGCTGCTGTTCTATTGAGAAAAATTAGAACATTATGCACACAACTAGAAAGAGTATATCAAAAAATCAAGATCCATCTTGTGTAAGTAAGGATAGTGAATGTAATCAGCCCACAAGCAACATGTATGCAGACTAATATATCAGTGATGAAGGTAAAAATACAAAACATGGATGACAAAATAGATATACATGAAATCTCTCTCTGTGATATCTTGGATGATGAAGAGGTAAAAGAGATGCAAGATGTCTCTCCATGTTATGTTTTGATCAGTGATAGCAGTACAAGTGTTGCAGATATTTCATTGCACATCGGTGATCATGAGTTTGAGAGTGAAATTTTAAGCATTCCTTGTAAAGATTCTGAGCATAGTTTATGTAATGATGAATTCTCTTATGATGAGGATCATGATGATAGCAAATCTGATTATTTTTCTGTGGATTATGAATGCTTCTATGAGGATGTTGATGTGCATAACACTAAAAAATGTGTTGATTCAAATCTATATATGAAGCCACTAGCTCATAAAATTGATGTTGAGATGGAATATGCTTGTTTCTTTGTAGAGGTGGACATGTTTTCATTTAATGAGGGGTGCAATAGTGTAAAGCTTGATAAAGACACATGCTCACTTGTTGGTGAACAAGAACCATGCTATGGTTGATCTGTTGAATCTAGGTCAGATGCTTTACTATCAACTGACAATTGTAGTAGTGAGTATGTTGTAGGGAAATATGAAAGTGGTGACTTGAGGTTTGGTCTCAAAATTTTTGAGCCTCTATTTGAAACATTTCACATGGAAGTGTATGATGGTCTGAAGAATGAGTTTGACATCATATATGAACTTGAGATGGAAATGTTTGTTGATGCATGGGATGTTAATAAAAATGATGCTTCTTGCAATAACCCTAATATGAATGATGACAAGGATGCTATGGATTTTGACAAGTCTCATTTCCAAACCACTAGGGCATGTAATAGCATGACTGATTTGCAGGGCTCAAGTAACTATAAATGTCAGTATAGTGCAGACTTGGAGTTGCAATTTGGCTTCAATGAGTCAAGGTATATATTCTTGATGAGACAATTGAACAAATCCTTTTAGAAGCCTTTATATTTGATATGCAAACTAAATATGTTTTCAAGATTTATGATGCCGACTGTCAGGGATTATGAATGTTTTCAATTTCTAGTTCAGACAGATGAGCATTTAGTGGAACATGACAGTAAGTTGGATAAAGTGAAATGTCAAAATAATAATGGATTTCAGTTAGTGTGCATCTTTCAAATTGACAAAGGTTATGTTGACAATGACAGGCTCAGTGATGTGGTTAGGCATGGCAGTGCCAGGGATAGTTTGTGGGCAGATCATGTCGGTGCTTTTAGATTTAACCTGATGTAATCAAATGAGAACAAAGTATTTGACAGAGGAGGGTTCTGGTTTTTCATTTTTGGGGGCCCCGGGGCCACCAAATAAAATTGAAGATATGGCTTTTAATGCTAGATGGAGTGTTGACTCTATAGCCCAATGGAGTAGGCACCTGGTCTACATCCCGAAGATAACTAGAATCTCGCCATGCCTGCAAGAGGCATGTGTCCCCAAACATGAGCCACTATTGACACCTTCAAATTTTGCAAATTTGGAGTGTCTATACCCTTTTGAGGTGTCGACAGGCTGCTCAATATACCCCGGAGGCCACCTTCGTCAATTAAAATCTTGTGACTCAGGCATCATATTGCAAATCTGGTTGGCAAAATATTTTTTGGCACATTTGGTAACATGCTTGTTCAGTTTCATGCCCTTGGGACAAGTTTTGATGGGGTATTTAATAATTTTCTGACTGCAACCAGCTAGATTTGGCATTCCTAAAAGTTACAAATTTCATAATTCTGAGGGTGACCCATTTCTCAATTTGGTCTCAAATGTCTCCAATTCCAATTTCATCAAAATCGAAGACCATTTGATGCATTATTTTAATGCATTCCAGTTGCGGCGAAGGTACCCAGTGGGCCAGTTTACAAAGGGGTCCCTGAATTCGGTCAGCGATGCAGATTCTAAGGAAATGGGTTTTCTTGAAATAATTGATGATGCCCCTGCACAAATTTTCACAATCATCGGACGCCCAGTTTGCCCGCAATGAAAAAATGCCATTTGCCCGGAGAAGGAAATTCAATATTTGCCTAAGTATTAAAGTTTTAAAATGCTAATATTAAAATGAAAAATATTAATGGGCATTTTAAATAGGTTTGAGTGAAAAGTTTTAATAGGCAAATATTTTCATAAAGGTTTTATAAACTTTGGTTAAAGTTTATTAAGGGGCAAAAAAGGGCACGATGGTGCATTTCGCACCATCACAGCCCTCTCTGTTGCACTTCCTCAGACCCCTGCGATGGTGCAAAATGCCCACTGCATGGCATTTTCTGCCTCTCTCTCCCATCTACAAGGTTAGCATCAACATTTCCTTCACCTCTATGGTAATTTTGACTTATTTTGGGCAGCTCTAGGTGGATTTTTGTTGCAGATTGAAGCTGCTATTCACGTTTTTTTACTTTTAGCACATTTTTGAAGGCGTTTTTGGGCTCAAAATTGTTGTTTTATGCTCAGAAATCCTCCTATGATCATTCCATTCCTAATGCATTTACAAAGGTTTTTAGCACGTTTGCAACGATTTTTGGCTGCCAGAAGAATAAAAAACGCCCCTCCTATGTCAAAAACGGCCCAGAGGTGATTGATTTGGGCAAAGATCTCAATTGGATACTACAGTAATGTTCCTCTGAGGTTGAATGCTATCGTAGAGCTAAAGAAGGAGGTCCAAGGTTCATTTTGCATCAGTGCAGAGGAATGAGGAGTCTTCAGCTACCTGTCGTGCAAAATTGGGAATAGGTGAAAAGTGTAAAAATTAAAAGAGAAAAATTAAACATATTTTATTCATTTATTCTTCTCCTCTTTTAATGTAAAATATTATATTTCCCAATGCATTTTTGGAGGTAAATTGTAATAGGAAATATCTCACCTACCTCCGTGTGGTAGTAAATTTTTAGGGCAACATGCTTTGAGCCTATAAATGAACTGTTGGGCTTTCATTTTGTGGTGGAAGATTTTGAAAATTTTGAGGAGTAAATAAGATACAGGTCTTGTTGGGTTGCTTCATTTCTTGTCTTGTAAGTCTATGAATTATGTGTTGAATGTATTTCTACATAAATCTTATTTATTTTCATGTTGATATAAATGAAAAATGTTAAATGCATGTATTATGTTAATTGTCTCCATGGTTGTATGCATCTCTTCTTTTGAATCAGATAACTAAGGGTTATTTAAGATTCTAGAATATAGATTTACTATATTGCATGTTTAATCTTCTACTTCTATTCAAAGAATAGATTAAATGTTCTTGGTTAAGTATGGGGAAGAATGTATTGCAACAGGGATGTAACTAGAATTAACTGAATACTCTGTCTTGGGTGGTGTCTGTAAGACAAATACTAACTAAACCCCTTGAAACTTGAATGTTATGTTGAGTTTATGAGAAGCAGTCACACATATATGCCAGTTTGACTCCATTGCCCTAAGATAAGCATCGGTCAGAGTTTGTATTGAGTTTATAAGTCAAAACCCAAGTCTTTCATCCAAGCATAAAATAAAATCAAAACATCATTAGTAAACTTTAGGAATTTTAGGAGTAGGATCTAGGTGTTGCATGCTCTCAGATTTAACTTGAGGAGATAGTCCAAGAATGTTGCTAGTCTAGGGTTTATCTTACAAATCTTGGTCCATACATGAGAGCATTCAACCTGAGTTAGTCAAGGATGAATCTTTTGTTGTGAATGAGGGATACCCCCTAGCTGCGGTAGAACCTAAAGTGCAGGGGAGACAAGTGCAAACAATCTCCCATCTTTATTGGCCAAGTCCTATAGTAAACCTAATCATAAGAATTGGCAAACCTTTAGGGTTTATTGTCTGCTGATTTTTTTTTGGGGGGGGGGGGGGGCGCAACAAAGTGAAAGAAGAGTGTAATTTATTCTATCATTTCATGAAGATTAATTTGGCAGGTGTAAATCCAAATTCCACAACCTTAGCCAACATCCTCCCTGCATATGCCAAAATGGGATCTTTGGAACACAGTATGGACATCCATCAAAGCATAAAGGATATGGGAATTTTGTCAAATGTTGTAGTTGCAACTATCCTAGTAGACATGTATGCAAAGTGTGGAAGCATAAACAAGGTATGTGAATTGTTTGACATGATGCCTCAAAGAAATGTCATCTCATGGAATGCAGTGATTGTAAGATATGCACAAAATAGATTTTTGATAAGGCTTTAGAAACTTTCAAGCAAATGCCATTGGTGGGTGTAAAGCCAAATTCCACAACCTTAGCCAACATCCTCCTTGCATATGCCAAAATGGGATCTTTGGAACACAGTATGGACATCCATCAAAGCTTTAAGGATATGGGAATTTTGTCAGATGTTGTAGTTACAACTGCTCTAGGAGACATGTATGCAAAGTGTGGAAGCATAGACAAGGCACGTGAACTATTTGACATGATGCCTCAAAGAAATGTCGTCTCATGGAATACAATGATTCCAAGATATGCACAAAATGGATTTTTTTATGAGGCTTTAGAAACTTTCAAGCAAATGCAATTGGTAGGTGTAAAGCCAAATTTTACAACATTAGCCAACATCCTCCTTGCCTATGCTAAAATGGGATCTTTGGAACATAGTATGGACATCCATCAAAGCATAAAGGATATGGGAATTCGGTCAGATGTTGTAGTTGCAACTACCCTGGGAGACATGTCTACAAAGTGTGGAAGCATAGAGAAGGAATGCGAACTGTTTGACATGATGCCTCAAAGAAATGTCATCTCATGGAATGTAATGATTGAAAGATATGCACAAAATAGATTTTTTGATAAGGCTTTAGAAAATTTTAAGCAAATGCAATTTGCGGGTGTAAAACCAAATTCCACAACCTTAGCCAACATCCTCCCTGCCTATGCTAAATGGGTTCTTTGGAATAGGATATGGACATCCATAAAAGCATAAAGGATATGGGAATTTTGTCAGATGATGTAGTTGCAACTGCCTTGGGAGACATGTATGCAAAATGTGGAAGCATAGACAAGATGCGTGAACTATTTGACATGATGCCTTAAAGAAATGCGGTCTCATGGAATGCCATGATTGTAAGATATGCATAAAATGTATTTTGGAAGGATTCTCTCAAAATATTTGAATTAATCAAGCAATCTAGAACATATATTGAACCATAATTTAAAATAATATCATTTCATGGAAACATTGAAGAACATGTACGTAATATCAAAAATTTTAAGCTGATACATTATCTATCCTATAACCATAATTGATCATATATATAATGTAAAATCTCATATACATAATGTCATGAAAATAACTTATAGGGTATATATAAATCTATATAGGCATGTACAAACAAAGCCATAAAGGCATATGCAACAATATACATTGGTAAAATAGAAAAGTATGTTTACAAAGCCATATAGGCATACAACAAAATATCCCAAAACCAAATTTCCTATGGAGTGTTATCAAATAATCGACGGCCCTTGCTTAGTCGTGAAGATGGAGAATTAGTCAATGACTCATGCTCTCTCATCCGTCGACTAGACCTCGATAGAGATTTTTTAAGCTCCACCTATTAATACAATCAAACAATATCCACATTAATATAGAAAACATGAAATATACAACATGACATAAGTAATCAATCACTTACCACAATCAAGTGATCCCTCTCGATCATTTATTGTCTCTCTTCATCTGTAGTTGGACGGGTCGGTGTTGTGACCTCCTATGAGAAGAATGAAGAAGCAAAATTTAGTAAACATGAATATAACTTATGGGAATTAAATGATGTGAGATAAAACAAGAAATACATAATGACATTTACATGTTACTGGCTCATACCTTGATCAAAGGATTTGCAGACAAAATAGTTACAACAATGCCCACATCTGTTGGTTGATGAACATGAGGAGGATTCTCTAAATTTCTCATCAACTAAAAATAGAGTTCAAGGTTATTTCACTAAAATAGATACATAACATTATTTAAATGCATAATGATTAGAAATGGTAAAATTTATCTCGGTGAAATCACCTCTTTGACCAACACAACCAACTCCTAATGTTGAAGCTCCAACATCCACCTGTTCATCATCAAATGTCACTAAATAAGATTACCATTGATATATGACAAAAATTTTACATGTACTATATTTACCATCTTGTGACAAATTACATACCTATCGACTCGACCTCCTAGCATAGCCTTGCAGTGGTCAGCTGGCAGACGCAGGATGCATACTTTGACCCTAGAATTTCATAATGCATACAATTACCTACATTAATTTTGACTTATATTATCTATTAATATAATTAATTAGATATTTCAAATACAAATATAATAAATTTCATAACCTTCTAAAAAATTACTCGTGAATCAATACCAAAGGTCGTATCCAACAAGTCATCTGTTGATACAATATCATCCAATATGGATGTGTCCTCTACTTGCTCCTAGCCCTGCCCCTATGTGGCATATTCTTGAAACTATGGAGCATCCTCTCCAATGTTTGTATTACAAGTATCCTCTGAGCTGTAATCACATAAGGCTCCACATGATCGACAAAGATGCGGGGACCGATGCCTACTACTCTGACCCTCACCAGCTTAGGAAAGATCGATGCCACGATGTACTAAAGCCTGGGTGAGGGAACTAAGAGAATGTAGGGTCTCCACCTCAACGCTCTCCTTCAAAGTATAAGGGAGTGTGTTATGCCCAAGTTGTTACACTTGAGAATTGAGCACACACACCCAATTATCTATAAGTAATTAACCAACTCACATCAAATTAGTTTTGTAATGCATGTACTTTGATATTGATAACAAAAACTAAACCTACAATCATTAACCTATCTCATATAATTATCTTAGTAGGGAAGTTGTTTTGATACATCATAGCAAAACCTTAAAATTTGAAGCATATGTTCAACATAGATAAATCGACATAACAATAGAATGACTATATTCATCAATGCATGTTACAAACCCAATCACAGTCATGACACCCATTGTACAAATATACTTAATCATGAAAGAAATCAACAATTCTATTTGAAAGAAGCCTCAAACTTGTTGATATAAACTATAAGACCAATTATCCAATTACATCAAAATGTTTAACATAATCATAATGTATCGATATATAGTAACACTTATATATAGTGAAAGATATCATCGACCATTTCCAGACTAGAAACTAAACATACAATCCTCTTAAGTAATTCCTCCATAATTAAGATAGAAGATAAAAAGTTCATTCTCTTACCATCATTCGCTTCACTTTACCTTGCATTGTCATTAACAATTCCCAATTGTTCTCTGAAACCTATAACCAAATGACATCTATAAAACTAGATACATGATTAGTCTCTTCAGCCAAATAAAATAATCATGATTACACTTTAGAATAAGATGAAAATGAATAGGAACTAAGGGGCCAGACCTATGCCTTGGGGACTCATCGAGGATGGCCTTGCCTATTTATACGCAGAGGCTTCGTACTTCGAGGTAACTTGCCTTGCAACCACAAGGTTGACTTAAATACATAGATCCATGAAAGCAATAGTATTGGTTAAAAAACTAGATTCATGATAAGAATTCTAGGCTCTCTTATTTGAGTCATAAGAAGGATACCACACCATTAGATGGATAAGGTAACATGACATAACTGATTTAAAAACTAGGCCATCATGTGATAATTGGTTTATAGGAAACTAGTTGATTAACCATAGACAGACCTTAGGTCTCAAGATTGTATAAATTATGTGATTAAAGGTATAAGGCTCACTTAAATCATAATAATAATAACAATTCAATTAAATTACTAAGAATAAAATGATAATGCTTATGATTATTTTGAAGAACAAGACCTATGAAATTATTTAAATTCTTTAAAATACAATCTAACTACTATTGATCCTTCAATATCCAAGACAACTAAATAATCCAACAAATTCCTTTTTCAAATATTTGATACAACCAATAATGAAATCTTCTTATTATCTTCTATCAAATTCAAATCTATCATTTACCATTGTTACTGATACAAGCATAATGTATTTATTTATCTAACAACAATACTAAACATAATATAAATAATACATTAAAAAGGAAATATGTTTATATCAATTAAATTAGTCTCCTCTCCAATCTCAAACTTAATTCAATGAATTGAAATTAATTTAAAAATAAGAATAAAATTAAATAATTGAACAAAAATGGTTTTGACATGAAAACCACCCAGTAGTAAATATACCATAACTTTCTTGTTTCTTAATAGAATTTTAAAATTAAAGATGTATTGAAAAGTTAAGAGTAAGGGGAATAAAACTCAGAAAAAATTAGAAAAATTATTTAAGATAAGGGAGTAGTGTTTACTGCAATCATCCCTTTCTCTCAAATCCAAATTTAACCCACAGACAAAAAATATTTATTTAGAAATGCGAAGTAATTCCTAACATAATAGTTATCTCTCTCATTCATCAATATGACATACATTTGTGCTGTAATAGTTAAACATTTATGAATGTGGTTTTGATCCACTTAAATAATACAATGAAATCATTTATAATATGATTACATATTTAATATAACTATATTTATAGTTTGAATACATTGAGGAAGTATACACTTATATATGTATAATATGTACACATTATACACACACACACACACACACACACACACACACACACAATATCTTAACTCTACCAACTCTTATTCTTAGAATCCATTTAACTACCTCCATGCTTATAAAAGAACCCAAGCTTGACCATTTATCATGAATAGAGAATGATTTGATTACTCAAAAGTATTCCCTATATTTATAATGAACAATAAAAATACTAAAAGATCAATGATCTGTTATTTTGTTCTAATTTTGTCATTCGAATAACTATACAATATATAGATGTATGATCTAACAATTATTCTTATAAACTAATCAACATAAGGGTTTTAGTTTGACCTTCTTGCACTACATGCATATTCTTGATTCAATCTAATTTTTGCATGTAACTAAATATATGAAGGATTATCTAATCATACTCATTCCAATAAATAATATATGCAAATTTAGCTAACACTCTTATGAAATGAATATAATTCATTTTCCATAGAGTAAACTACCAACAAAATCCTAGATTTTCAATTTCTGCTATAGCAGTAGTAAAAATATGATAAAGTTCTCAATACTTAACAAAATTTAAAATTGTAAGATGTTTCATAAATTTGAAAACAAGATGCTCATAACCCAAAAATTATTTTATAAAATATTTCCTATGTAAAGAGAAATTTCATAAGACAATAGCAAGTTTTCTTTGAAAAAAAAATCAGAAAAACATTAGGATAAATTATGGTGAGTTTTCAAGGAAATACCTCAAAAATTTAATTGATGAAGAATCCATCCAAATTCCCATGAAGAGATATTCCATAATGTGAGAGCTTCCATCTTATTCAGTTGTGCGTTTCATTTCTTCTGCCTAGAGTTTTATTGCCCTCCATATGAAATTCAAAAAAAATTCACCTAACAAGTCACCATGGACGTTCACTTTCTTTGCCTCATAACAATGGATGTATTTCCCTTGGAGAATTATCTTCAACACCGCCTATGGACATCCTCTTGATGACTTGCAAAAATTAGAAATAAACTTGGGCTCTTCTCTTGTTTTTCCATCCTCTTTGGAGCCAAACTTCTATCTATTTATAATATCTCCTTTGCCAAGTTTTCATCTTCCTCATTTGGGCTCCAATGACTCTTGGTATTCCTCTTCTTTCTTGGTGGTATCCAACTTGAAGAAATGTGACTCTTGGGATTTCTTTGTGTCTTTCCTTCATGACTTGTATACTTGAAGACTCTTCATTGTCCAATCTTTGTCTTCTAGCATGTAGTCGACTAGGATTTTGTCCATATGCAACTTGCCTTGTCTTTTCCTTGGAGTGTTGGAGAATTAAAATATTTATTTTATTTTCCCAAAGTTTGTGTATGATGTTGATTAGAAATCTGCAAGACAAACAAAAGGGTAAAAGAAATAAAATATATTTTTGGTTGATTCAAGATTGCTTGTGAGCTCGGATGCTCCTACATTAGATAATTATATATAAAATTATTTCTATAGCGTAATAGAATTATGAATACACTCAAATTACATGTATAATGATACTTACACAAATGCATGCAAATGTGGAAGAAACATAATTATAAACAAGGCACATAAAGTATTTGCATACCTAGATGAAGTAAATGATCAAAATACAAACTTCATACTTTGTTTATATCCCTGGATTCTCCTTTACCATTAATGTCTCTTTGATATTATTATAACTGAAATCCTTTTCCCAATATTTAGAGAAATCCAACTTACAATAATAATTAGCATAATAATTTCATGAAGATCAGCTAGTCTAATATCATTTCAAAAGAGAGATTCAAAATAAAATCTATACTCATAATTTAACTAAATAATTATTTGATCCATCTCCAAAATATTCTTGATAAAGTTCTAACATGAAAACATCAATATATCTATCATTAGAGTTATTAGATAGAGTTTAGGCATCCTTACAGAGTGATATATTGTGGCTTCCCTAGGGGTCTAGCTAGATGGTTCTAGTCATGGTGTGTTCCCTGTCGATCTTGCGTAGAGCCACCACCTCTGCCCTAAAAATCTTGCATATTAAAGTAGTTTGGAATATTTTTGAGGATGAACTTGCAATAGAGTTTCCTCAAAAAATATTGTGTGACCTGTCCATTATTACATGGTAGATCATCAAAGACCATCCACCACATATCCCAAAAGTTTTGGGATATTCCCTCGTGCACACACCAATGAATTGGGAATCTTTTACAACTTTCATGTAATGGTTGATTTGTTCTAGGATCGAAAAAAAGATTACATAGATTGAATTTCACTATTTTCTCATCTCTAACCTATTTGTATGATAAATTATCTGCATAAAATTCATAGAAACTCTCCCTATAGTCTGCCCATTGGTTGATTTGGTTTGTGACTAACTCAATGTGAGAAATAATGGACTCCAAGGAAGTGGCAAGGGATCCCCGATGATCATTGCTTCCATTTCGATTTTTTAATTTTTCAACTAAACTTCCAAGTTATTTTTTATTATCTTCAATTTGCCCAAAATAGTTTCGTTGTGTGTCATAAGGATGGTGAGGAAGTGAATGTAGAGTTTGATGAGGGTTTTGAGCCTCCTCTTCAATTGGAATCTCATCTATTGGATTAGGGTTTTCATATGTATTGGCTGAAAATTCAAAATAGAAATTCAATCAAAACAATGAAGAACAAATTCAATTCATTTTCAAATTTAGAAAAAAGATGCAAACCCTACTTGGTTCAGGTTGTGGAGCCTGTTGAGCTCATGCACGATGGGAATGGCACCACGACATCATTCTAGAGTGTTTTCTCCCTCAATATGCATTCACAAAATAACACTTTTCACGTTCTCACAGCTCCAAAATGCACAGTGAAAATGTGGTGCAGGAGCTTCACAATTTAATCATTGTGTTTTTTTTTCCTAGTTGTTTTTCATGTTATTTGTTTACCTCTAAGGCTTTGGAAAGCCATTTGATGTGTTGAAATAAAGACTTAGTCATTTGATTGACTAGTCCACTATGGAGTTAATCTAGGCCTATTTTATAGGAGTGTTTCTTTTAGAAACTTATTGTTTTTTGTTAAACAGCCACTTCCATCGGTTCACTGCCTTTCTTGGGTAGTTGTACGGACTGTTGGGAAGTGGAAACGTTTGGGAAAGTTTCCTATAAACTTTAGTTTGTAAAACATGCCAAATATAATAGAAAGGAGGAGTCTTTTAAGAAAAAAACTGTGTTTTCTGCATTTTTTATTGAAACAGCCATTCTGTACAGCCTAGTATGGATTTCTCATGAGTTGAAATGTTGGAAATTTGTTAGGTTTGCAAAACACCTTTCATTTGCATCTATTTGGAGCTCTTGACACTCCTGTAGAAGGTAGAAGCAATCTAGATTGCAAAAATTGTTTTGAAACCCTCTTAGCTAGGGTTTGTGACCAAAAATGGTGAATTCTTCCTCTATCCTCTGAAAGTTTCAACCATTTTTAGAAGAATGGGGAAGACTAGGTTAGGTTTTATTGTTTTCTATGGTTTGCAGGTTGAAGACTCTTTCTCCAAGTGTTTGGCATGATCCTAGCTAGTCAAAAACAGTGGCTAGTTGGAATAAATGGTGTAAGAGCAATGTTTATCTTGAAAACAGCCACGTGCACAGTCAAATGGAGATTGGATTTGATGTCTTGAAGCAAGGACAGACCCCTGAGATGGATTGGTAGGGCCTGAGAAGGAGGCTTACTGCATTCTTTACAAATAATCTAATTTAGACCTTCTTCTTTGGAAAAAAAAAAATAGTTTATTGTTTTCTGTACGTCAGTGGTACAGTACGGCTGCATGCTGGAGGAAGAGTACTTGTTCCCTATAGGTATTTGGATGATGCATTTATTGTTGATGGTCATTGAGAGTTATGAGTGTTTAATGTTGTGTAAATGTTCTCTTTGTTTATAAAGTTAACCTTCTTTTTAAGACTGTTTCTTGAAGATAGTCACAATAGCATTACTATTTCTGTCAGAGCAAGTACTGAGGTGGGGTGTTGGGTCAAAGACCTCAAGTGGATCCTGTCCTTGGTGAATGCATGTGGTGTTTAGACCCTTCATGGTAGAGGAGTTGATGTAAGTTCAGTTGTCCATAATAGCTACAAGGAACAAGCTGTCATTTCAACACTGTCATAGGACAGTCAAGCTACAATTGATGTCCTCTATCCTGTATAGCATAGTGTGAGCCTACATATGAATAAATGGTTGTTTGTCTACATTGAGTGTTTAATATGCATTGAATGTTGATGGTCATTTAAGGCCTTGAGAAGTTGATTGAGCCAATCCTACAAGATCTAAGCCTTCTTCAAACACTGTCAAAAGACAGTCATATAGAGGTTTGCTGTCCACTATCTTGTTAGGAGTGGAATGGTAGTTTCTTGGTCAGTGACCTTGTTCCCTGCATGTCATAGGTAAGTGTATGTTAAATGGATGTTGTAGAGGTATTGGTAGTAGGGGTTGAGCTCTTGAAGGTGGGTTGTGCTTCTAAGTTGGGTTGAGCTGTGACTCCCCAAAGTGAGTGGTGAGTAGCTTGAGTGGATGACACCAGAGGGTGATCCTAGGCTAAGTTGATTCCTGGAGCAGCCTTGTGAGGCTTGTAAACACAAACACCTTGTAAACCTTTTGGAGAAAGTTGAGTGACTTAAGTTCATTGAGTGAACTTCTACAACCACTACCTTTACCTCTGCATAAAAATGACCCACTCACAGGTTTTTGTATATCTTTAACAATCAAAAACATGACCACATTATAACACGATCATGTTTTAGGCTCAGTATTACTGAGCCTAAATGATGCAGGAGCATCCAGAGGTGTAAGGGAAATCTTGCATCACCCAAAAATAATGTTGATTCAAAATTGATGTCTTTGTTTTCATTTCTTTTCAAAAGTTGTGTTTTTGGATACCCATTTGCTTGAATAATGATTCAAAACCTTCAAAGTTTCCAACAGGGCTAAGGATACGAGAATTTACTATTTTTAGTAAGTCTTTATCAAAGAAGTGGTTGAGCCTGAAATTTTTCCCAAAGCTTCAGAATAATCAAATAAGCATTCTTGGTAAATTTTAGCTCAAGATCATGTCTGGATTTCAACATATTAAAGTTTCAATTTTGGGAGGTCCCTTGAAAAGTTTTGAAATCATATATGAGGCACTAAAATGTCCCATAACACCCTAAAAAGTTTATGGAAATCCATTTACAGATTTTCAGCATGATAGTTCACTTCACAAACTTTTTGGTGCTTCAAACAGTTTGTCAATCGGACACCCGGATCAAAAGTTATGCTTCCCAGAAGTTGATCTATTTTTGGAGGGAGTTACAAATTTCAAAATTTTGGCTGGAGGCCACCAAAATCGTTGTTTATGACTATTTTTGGGAACCATGGACAGTAGTAGAGATAAGGGGGAAAGTGTAGAATCAAGAAAATGTGGGAAATTAGAAGCCCTAGCTGATTTGGGGTTGCAGAAGGCAGAAGATTCCAGAGTCTTGAGATAGGAAGTTGTAATGTGTTGTAGCCTGTGGAGAATTCATCCTCTGATTGTGTTTGAGCTTCTGTAATGTAATGGGTTGTCCAAATCAATAAAAAAATATTCTACTTTTTGTGTGCAATTTATATTGTTGTGTGTTTTATGATTTACCCCTTCATTAAGTGGTATCAGAGCAAGGGTTCCTGAGTGTGTAGACAGATCACCGACCGTGAGACAGTTTGCATCAAGACCTGAGGTTGTGGGTTTGTTGTGGAGATCAAGATGCCTCCATGAATAAACCGTGTTGGAAGAAATGCTTTGATGAAGAGGGTTTTAGAGCCTTGCAAAGGCAGATCGATGCATTGAAAGAGGAGCTGCGAAGAGGGTTTAAGCTAAGAATAAGAGAAGAAAGAGAGGATGAAATTGAAGAAGAGTTATCTGAAGAAGAACAAGAAGCTGCAGGAGATCCTGTAGAAGTTAGGTTGTTGAGGGCCATTTTAAAGATCAGAAAGAGGCCTAGGATCGAAGTTTCTACCTATTCTGGAGATTTGAATCCAGAACAACTTATTGATTGGATTAATGACATGGAGGAATATTTCAAGTATGAAGACGTGGAGGACCCAGATTGGGTCAAGTTTGCAAAAACAAAGTTGAAGGGCCAGGCTAGTATTTGGTGGAAGGAGGTCCAGTTAGAGATAACTAGGAGAGGAAAAGGAATTATTACCAAATGGGATCGGATGGTAGAGAAACTGAAGAAGCAGTTCATTCCTGTGGACTATGAGATGGAGTTGCTGAAGAAGCTACAAGGATTGAAGCAAGGTAACAAGTTTGTCAAGGAGTATACAGAAAATTTTTATAAGATTACTATCAGGACAGGCCATGCAAAGGTGAATAAGGAGAAGGTAGCTCGTTACATTAATGGGTTGAGACCAATTATTCAAGAGGAGCTGAGCCTAGTCAGAATGACTACCATAGAAGATGCATACCAGTTTTCCCTGAAGGTCGAAGAGAAGCTGAATAAAAGATTTGAAAGAAAGAAGAGAGGAAGAGGTCAAGGTGAAAGGACTGGTGGAAGATCCTATGGAGGCCATAATGAATATCAAAAGAAAAGTAAAGAAGCTGGCACCAGTCAAAATCAAAGAGGAGATAATGCCTACCGCCCTCGTGACCAAAACAATGGTGAGCAAAGAGGAAGAGGAAGAGGCAGACCTGGGCAAGGACCTGGAAGAGGAGGTTTCAGAGGAACTTGTTTCTAATGTGGAGAAGGACATTGAGCATACGAGTGTCTGCGACATCAAGGAAGGACAAATAGAAGACCTGAAGGTAATGCACGAGTTGCACATGTAGATGAAGACGTGTAGTCTGAGCATTCTGAAAATGTTGAAAGGGGAGAAACCCTAGTTGTCAGAAGAACCTTGTTGAATGAGGAGAAAGAGCCAGATCAAAGGAAGACTTTATTCTGCACAAGGTGCAAGTGTAAATGTAAGTGTTGTGATATTATTACTGTTAAGGGGAAAATTGGATTAATCAAATGAATAATAAAACCCAAAACATCAATGGAATTTGTAGATGAAAGGAGATTTAAAATATGAAATGAGATACTTACAACCTTTTACCTTACGATTTCCATTGTTTGCCTACTCTTTCTTGATCCTTTGGTGATGAAGATGGCCCTCAGGAAGCTTGCTTCGTTGCTTCGATTCCTTAAGATGACAAGGAGAGATGGCTCTGATACTTGTTTGTGTTGAAGATGAGCTTCAACACAATATGCAATGGAGGATAGGTGATATGGTATGGAAATGGAGGTGCTAATGGCGCGCTATAGATTCTACAGCATAAGTTTATTCGAAAGATGGATATGAAATGAAGAAGAAGAGGGTTGTATTTATAGAGTTGTGTGAGAGAAGATCAAGGGTTGAGAAGAAATAAGAAGATCAACGGAGGAGAATGTTCGAGAGAACGTGCACGAATAGAAGAAGGACGTGTGTCATTCAAAAAGAAGCTTTATTGACTTAATTGCTTTCTTGATGAGGAAGAGTTTTTATTTTCTTAAATTAGAATATATTTTTCTAATTTAAGAGCTTTGTTGATAAAACAGATTTGCTTTAAATCAGTTAACTCAGCTTTTGCTTTTGTATGACAAGAAGAATTTATTTTTGGAAGATTTGAAGATTTTTTTAGAAGATAAGAAAGCATAATTAAATAAATAGATTTATTTAATTACTTGTGGATAATTTGGAAGAATAAATAAAATATTTAAATATATTTTATTTTTTGGAGATTTTAATTTAAATGAATTTGCATTTTATTTAAATTTGGAAGAATGAAAGATTTAATTAAATAATTAAAATTATTTAATTATTTAGAAGAATGAAGTTGATATCGATGAAATTAATTAAATAAATGTAATTTATTTAATTAAATGGGAGAAAATGAATCAAATAAATAAATTTATTTATTTATTTATTGATAGAGGAATATGAAGATGAAATAAATATTTAAAATATTTATTTAGGTAGAGTCATGTCATTTTTAGGTGTATACATTTTGCCCCTCTTTGATGCAATGTGTTTTATCACGTTGTTTCAAAGAATAAGAATTTTTTAAAATGATACATGCCCTAGTTTGCCCCTGGTACAAGTTTAACGACGGGATGCCCCCTTGAGAGATTAGACGGGAAGAGGACAGAAAGCGTGAGATGGACAATCTCACGAAGAAGAAAGCAAAAAGCAGGTTAGGATGGAGAAAAATAGGACATGGTTCGCAGAAACAGATATGGGAAGTAGTCACAGTTGTCACACAGTCAGCTATGGTTCACTTGCTATATATAGGAGTTGGGTCCACAAGTTCTATTCATTTGCACACTTGTCCTTAGTTGATTGGTCTTGTAGAGCTTAGGAGAGTATGGGAGCTAGAGCAACCAACATAGAGATGGATATTCCGCGTGAGGAGCACTGGTTTGAGCAAGTTCAACGGTTTGATCGGCCAGCCGAGGCAGGACCACCGGTATGTAGTTCGTCAAAACTCGCTAAAAATCATTTATTAGGTCAATAAATGCTTAGGAAAAAAAGTTATGACAGATGCGCTGAACTGTCGTTCGGCACATATGTACTCTGAAATGGTGCATATGCTCGCATATAGGCCATGAATTGGTGCATCCATTGGGGAATGGCGCATGTGATAGTAGAAGCGGCACATGTGCCAGAACGGCGCATACACATCAAGGATTGGCGCATTCACGGTAAAGCAGCGCATATGATATGGATTGGCACATTTGCACTAGGAAAATCAATTAACTTAGCGAAATTAACCTAATTCGCACCTTGATCGATGCATCAATTGATGAGCGATCTCTGAGATTGCCAAGAATCTAGTCAAGAGATGATATGTTGTTTTGATTAATTTGATATTTTAAGTTAATGATATGGATAGTTTGATTGCTTTGAGTAGGTTTGCCTAGATATGGATTTCTTTGACGCTATGCTTTGCTTGGTTGCAGGAGGATATTCAGGATACCTTGATGTCATGAGAGCAGTTCTCTTTGCCATTGTTGTAGCGGTATATGTTGACAAAGATTGACTGCGAGGCTCTTGGTGCTATGGGTTTGTACTATATTTGCTTCATGCTCGAGGTTCATGCAAACCACGAGTTGTTAACTGCAGTAGTGGAGCATTTCCACAGCGAGGATGGGACATTCCATCTACTGACTGGGGAGATGGCGATCACTCTACAGGACGTATACAAGATTCTGCACCTCCCTATTCAGGGGGAGTTGGTAGAGTATGAGTCACAGCGTGACGCTGGATTGGCTGAGTGCAGACAGGTGTTTGATGACCCAGAGTTGGTTGAGCAGGTGATTTCATGGCAGGACATTCATGACTGCTATCACTACTTCCCAAGTATAGTGGCGGGACTGATCGGTGGCGTAGTATGCCCCGATAGGAGGTCACGTGAGTTCCCGATTGGCTGGGGGAGGGTGCTAAAGAGCATGATTACCGATGGGACTCGGTATGCATGGGGTGTGTGCATGCTGGCACACTTATACAGGGATATGCACCAGGTTATGTATCATAGAGGGGCCAACTTGTTAGCAGGTGTGTCTCTCTTGCAGTTTTGGTTGTGGGAGCACATAGCTATCACACGGCCGATATGTCTCTTTCACAGGCAGAGGGGTGAGCCCTACAACTATGGTTACGCAGGTGTGATTTCCTAGCACAAGCTGGGGAAGCTCGAGTACTGGAGACACGTGTTTGATAATGTGGATCAAGTTATCTGGCACCCATACCTAGATTGCGAGGTATGGGAGGATGAGGCTGATGAGTTACCTTACTGTTTCCAGACTCGGTGGCTTATCGGCAGGATGAGGTATATACTGGAGCAACAGATTGTGAGCAGAGTGCAGAGGCAGTTTGGCCGAGTACAGGGCAGGCCACAGGGGGCAGACACGATTTGCGAGGACCCATGCAGAAAGATATAGGTGGGGTCCTGTGGCATCATATGAGGAGGCCTTGGCAGACTTTCATCAGATTCCTTATGCAGCATGGCCCATGAGGAGGGATATAGTGGATGTGAGTATGACACCCGATTATGAGGAGTGGTTCACCGCTAACCCATTTCCTGGATATTCAGGACCTGGAGAGTTGGCGCCTCGTATGGACGAGGAGGATTCAAAGGACAAGGGTGGAGCTGGCAGGAGGAGGAGGAGGAGGGGATGGAGGAGGGGGAGAGGAGGTCAGGGAGATGATGGAGGAGATGGTGGAGGAGGAGGAGATGGAGGAGGAGGTGGCAAACCAAGACAGAGGAGGAGGTCTGGGGAGGGACCTTCGGGTCAGCAGGCAGTTGCGTAGCCGTAGGCTGCAGAACAGGTGCAGGTACAGGGATAGGTAGGGCAGGCTCCACAGCCTGATTTACAGCAGCAAGCTATTGTGACATTACATGGTCAAATTAGGTAGCTAAGGGCCCATCTAAGAGCAGCGGAGTCTCAAAGAGATGCAGATGCAGGTCAGATATCAGAGATATCCAGAGAGAGACGTAGCTTTAGCTAGCATGCGGGTGATGAGGGTAGAGAGGGATACAACAGTGACAGCCATGGGTATAGATGGTACTTCCAGCTTTTTGGTTGCATAGGTGCAACAAGCATAGACACAGTTGGCCCAAGTACAGGGTGAGCTTGCCAGAGCACAGGCTCAGGCTCAGTATTACAGAGGTTTATACCATGGGGCAGTGGCGGCGAACCAGCATGTACCTAGCTACAGGAGTCAGTCTAGGGCGTCACAGAGGGCATGTGGATCATGATCCGTGGCATCAGTGAGGGGCCCTCAGCAGGCAGGGGGAGATAGAGGAGAGGGCAGTGCAGGGAGCAGTGCTCCATGGCAGTAGGGTTAGACAGACCTGGACACTTGTACCAATTTTTGACTTGATGTATACATTTTTTATGGCTGAGATAGCCTATATATGTATTATTTTTGCCCCTAGACATGTATCATTGTCTTTTTTGTACTTTTGTATACATTTTAAAACATGACTCTGAGATATGGATGGATATTTTTGATATGTTTCACATTTGGACATGTTTTTTTACGCTTATATGATGATGCAGTTATTGATGTTCTATATGCTCATGTTCTATGCTTATATGCTATGGATGCAATCTATCTTATGATGCTTTGTATATGTGATGCATACTAGATGGATTTAAGATGATTTGATATGCAATGCAGATGTGATATGTGATTGATATGATTATGCAGCTCTACATGTATTTGTCTATGTTTTTTATTTTTGATAAGATATATGGATACAAATGTATGTGGAAGACCTAATGCACTTGTTATGTTTGCAAATATTTGCATCATGTAAATGACTATCTCATGTGATATGATATGCTATCTATGCTATGTTTTTGATATGTCCAAATGTACTCAATTGACATAGAGATGATATAGATACGTGGAAGAGAAGAGACGAAGAAATACATGTTTTCATTTGATACACTGCAAGATTTTCTTATTGCATGGTTGTTATGGATTGCTGGATATGGGATGGATGTGGATACTTTGTCATCATTAGAGTGCAAGTGTTTTGCTTTCATCATTGGGCACTTTTTGTTTATTTTCTCTTTTTGAAATGTTGTAAGAAAATACAAGCATCTAGGTATAATTAGATCGAGATGACCTGAGTATTCCTTACATGGATTTTGATATAGCAAGTTGATACAAGCATTTAGTCAAACTTGAATCTAGATGACCTGAGTACTACTTGTGTTTCAATAGACAAGGATTGCCCTTTTTCATGTTCAGACCTCGGAAGTCCTCGATGATCTTTTGTTGATCATGTCGTTAGACAAAAGTCATCACATTACTAAAGTTTGATCCACAAGCAGCAGACAAAGAAAAAGATTATGCCCCCATCATAGCATCTCTAGCTTTTGGCATCCTTGAGTAGCATAGGAAGACATAATGACAAAAATCCAAGACTTTGTAAGTTAACCTGTTTACAAAACATTCTTGCATTAGATGTGTCTTTTTTCCATAATTGATATAGAATTAGTCTGATTGTTTCGGTACGGTGCTCTGCTTTGGATAGGTTGATGTTTTTGTGCTAAGATTTTTTTGTTTGAAAGCTTTGCTTTTATGCACGTGCTTGTCTAGTGAAAGGTATCACAATCCTTTATTGGTATTCTCTTAGAAAATGTGGCATTCAAGAATCCAAATCCGCAACCAGGTCGAGGAGTTGCCCCCAATTTAGACAAGGATCAACTTATTATGGGCGATATGACAAACAGACATGGAGAGACGGACCCTAACGGACTGACCTAGTGCCTCAGGGGCTCATTGCTAAATGGCCTTGCCTACGTGACGACGCAGAGGCAACATAGTTTGGGGTGAACCTAATGGACCTAAGACCTAGGCGATGGCAAAGACGCAGAGATGGTACGGATAGAAGGACAGATGACACTCAATGGAATGGATAGAAAAGACGGGGAGCAGAGCAGAGCCTCGGGGGCGCATTGAGAATGGTCATGCCTATGTGATAACTCAGAGGCGACATAGTTCAACAATGGTTCAAAGGACTGGTTCCAGATGAACAACATGATGGACACAAGAGACATGAGGTTACAATAGATGGAGGAAGCGGTTTGTCGCAGATAGTGCCTGTTTACCAGGTTTTCACCACTTGCTTTTATTTACACGAAAGCTAAAAGTACACATGACGCCTGTTTGCCAGATTTTCATCATGGTACCTATCCCAAGTGCCTGTTTGCCAGGTTTTCACCATAGGATGATTTTTTTGTTATTTTCTCATTTTTTTGATTTTTTTTTTTAATTTTTAAGGACTCCCTTGCATTGGGGTTTTAGGTGTATAACTTGCGAAGATGCATGATGTTGATAGGATCATCAAATAGTTCGCCTTCAGATGTAGCCAGTTGATATGCCATTGACCCATAGGCTGCAATGATGACATAGGGACCTAGCCAGTTGGGTTCAAACTTGCCTTTCTTTTCTCGATCTTGTTGATTTCTGGGATTTTCTTTGAGGACTAGATCACCAACTTGGAATACTCAGGGTTTTACCCTGTGGTTATAGCTTTTGGACATCCATTGTTGATAAGCTTTTAGGTGGTTAAAGGCATGTTGCCTTCTCTCTTCGAGCAGCTCTAACTCTTAGAGCCTGGACACTCTGTATTCTTCATCAAATATGAGGCCTTTTAACGAAACTCTCAAGGATGGGATCTCGACTTCAATGGGCAAGATGGCTTCAGATCCATAGACTAGGGAGTATGGTGTTGCACCTGTGGGTGTGCAGATGCTTGTATGATAGGCCCACAGCGCGGGATTTAATTGGACATGCTAATCACGGCTGGCATCGTTGACAGTCTTCTTTAGGATTTTCAAGATGGTTTTATTTGATGCCTCCTCCTAGCCATTGCCTTGGGGGTAATAGGGGGTTGAAAAGTGGTACTGGATATGAAATTTGTCACATAGTTCCCTGACATCTTGATTTTTGAAAGGGCGTCCATTATCCGTGACAATGGACGAAGGGATACCATAGCAACAAATGATATCGTTCAAGATAAAGGAGGCAATCTGCTTGCCTATGATATTGGCTAAGGGCATGGCTTCAATCCACTTTGTAAAGTACTCAATGGCGGTGATTATGAATTTATGGCCGCTGGATGAAGGAGGGTGAATCTTGCCCACTAAGTCGAGTCCCCACTGACAGAAGGGCCAAGGAGTCGTTAATGGTTGTAGCTCTTGTGCTGGTGCATGTATCAGGTTCCCATGGATTTGGCACTTTTTACACTTCTTTACAAAATTATAGGAATCTTGTTCCATAGTTGGCTAGTAGTATCCCATGTGTATGAGTTTCTTGGCTAGGGTAGGGCCACTAGAGTGGGTCTTGCATATACCACCGTGTACTTCGCTCAAGGCAGTTTGATATTCCTCACTATCGAGACATCTAAGGAGAGTACCATCGAGACCTCTATGATATAGGGTATTGGCAACAATGGCATACCAGGATGCCTGATGGATGAAGGTTCATTTTTGGTTACTAAAGAGATCAAGTGGGAGGGTATTCTCTTTAAGATAGGCAAATATTTTTCCATAGAGGGGGGAATCAGCTCCAACAATGTGGCAAATGATATGGGATTCAAGGGTGTCATATGCAGGATGGGACACTAGCTCTACCAAGAACTCATAACGTGATTGATTATTTGAAATATCAAGGAGAGATGCAATCGTTGCCATGGCGTCTGTTGCTTTGTTCTCAATCCTCGGTATCTATTCAAAAGAGATCTTGACGAAGTATTCTTTGAAGTCATCTACCATCCATTTGTAAGGGATTAATTTCTCATCTTTTGTCTGGTAGTCATCATTTACTTGATTTATGACCATATGTGAGTCACCATACCCCTGAAGTTCTTAGATATTCCATTTAACTGCTAGCTTGATGCCAATGACTAGGGCTTCATACTCTGCCACATTGTTAGTGCAGGGAAAGAGTAATCTGTATGATTTAGGAATGGTGTCGCCACTAGGTGTGATCAACAAGATACCTGCTCCTAATCCATGTTGAGTGTATGAGCCATCGAAATACATTTTCCAAGTTGATGTGTTTATGTGAAAGATAGATTCATTTGGAAATTCAAAGCTCAAAGGGCTGTCATCTGTTAGAGGCGCATCTGCCAGTTGATCTGCAAGTACTTGGCCTTTTATTGCTTTCCTATCTACATATTCGATATCAAACTCGCTGAGAAGCATGACCCATTTAGACAATCTACCTATAAGGGCTGCTTTGTTGAGTAAATACTTGAGTGGATCAATCTTTGCTACCAGTTTGACAGAATGTGACAACATGTAATGTCTCCACTTTTGTGAGGCGAAGACCACATCGAGACATGTTCTTTCAATTGGCGTGTATTGTAGTTCATATCCAACGAGTGTTCAACTGATATAGTAGATTGCTTGTTCTTTCGCTTCATAATTTTGTTGTGCAAGGAGAGCTCCCAGAGCTGTTGGTGTGGCTGAGATATATAATAGCAGAGGTTTACCCTAAATTAGTGGCATCACTACAGGTGGCTTCATGAGATACTCTTTTAACTATTGAAATGCTTGCTCACATGAATCATTCCATTTGAAAGGGACATTCTTATGTAACAGGTGAGAAAATGGGTGGCACTTGTCTGCTAATTGAGAAATGAACCTTCTGATAGATTGTAGTTTTCCCTGTAGAGACCTTAGCTAAGTGAGATTCTTAGGAGGTGGCATTTCCATGATGGCCTTCACTTTAGTAGGGTTGACTTCTATTCCATTGGCAGACACTATGTATCCAAGTAGCTTACCTGAGGTAACTCCAAACACGCACTTCTTTGGATTGAGGCACACATTAAACTGTTCCAGTCTGTTGAAGATTTTGTCCAATACTGTCAGGTGTCCTCTTGTGAGTGATTTTGCCAGAATGTCATCAACATAATCTTCCATTATGGTGTGCATCATGTCGTGGAAGATTGCGGTCATAGCTCTCTGATATGTTGTGCCAACATTTTTCAAACCAAATGGCATGACACACCAACAATAGGTGCCCCAAGGACATGTGAATGCAGTCTTGTGTTGGTCTTCAGGTGCAATTTTTATCTGGTTGTATCTAGAAAAACCATCCATTAGTGATAGCATAGTGTGCCCTGTTGTGAGATCTACAATCATGTCAATGTTTGGCAGGGGGAAATTATCTTTCGGACAAGCTTTGTTCAAGTCCCTGAAGTCATTGCATATTCAGACTCTGCCATCTGGTTTGGCAAATGGTACTGTGTTTAAAATCCACTCGGGATAGTCTATTGGTCTGATGAATCTGACATCTAATAGTTTCTTTAGCTCTTCTTTCACCATGAGGGCCACATGTGGGTGCATCTTTCTAAATTTTTGCTTAACTAGTTTAGCTCCTGGAGCTAAAGATAAGTGATGCATTATGAGATTTGGATCTAGCCCTAGCATGTCTGCATATGTCCAAGCAAAGTTGATTTGTTTCCTTTTGAAGAAGTCGGTGAATGTTGGCTTTTCTTGTGTTGTTAAAGACTATGCCATGTGAATCATTCTGGGATTATCACCTGTGCTGACATTGATCGGCTCTGCTGGTTCTATCTAGATTGAAGATCTCTCCTGATGTGTAAGATTGGGTAGAGGATCAAGCCTTCCATCCTTCGGCACCTTAGAGAGGTTTTCACCATTGGATATGTCTATATTTTTACTTTTTTCATGATCTAACATTTCCATAGAGCAGTTTTCACCATTAGATCTTTCTTTCATTTTGACATTTTTGAGACTGAAAGGCTTCGCACTCTCTCCAAAATAGACCTTCTTGTTGAGTTCTATGGTATAGCCAGCTTTGTGGTCCCCTACAAGTATATGATCTCTAAGCTCAAGGTAGTCTATGATGGCTTCATCATTCTCAAAGGTATCGAGCTCAGGGGTAGTACCTTGTAAGTCCCAATCTATGAGTTCAGGGTGTACCAAAGGTAAGGGGTCGTTGGGTTGGTCCGGTTCGATGGTGTTGATGGTTAAGATAGAGTTGTTAAAAGCACGGACGAAGTCTATGATGGTACTCTCTATTAGCGGATCCGTCAAGGGGGATATCATTCTTTCCTCATGACTTTCACTATCATTATTATGCAGGTCGGACTCTAGCGGTCTAGCCCTTGGACCTCGTCTCTCATTTACATGGGTTGGGTCATACTCATGGACAATGTCTATGCCTTTTTCATCACAAGATAGCTTCGAGAGACTATCCCATTCATATTCATTGGAATCAGTCTCGCTCCCCAGTTGCAGTTGCTGAATTTGATCAACCAGATTATTAGCAGATGTTTTTGTTTGTTTGCCTTTATTCTTATTCGTTCTATTGGTTCTTGATGTGCTGGTGTAACCTAGCCCTGTAGTGTCTCAGGCTATCAAGGTATGAGGTCAGATAGGTTCAGTGATACCATCTTTTCTTGAATCGAGTGGACCATGTCCTTCATACCCCATTCTTTGTAGCATTTGGAATCCTTGACCATATTGTTCAGTTTGTATAGTGTGATGGTCTTGTTGTGTGGATGAACTATCTTCATCCTTGTATAGCCATTGCAAGATATCCTTTTCATCACTCTCATCTTCGAGGCTTCCCCATTTGATAAACAAACCTTTAGTAGTTTTGTCTACTTTGGATTTTCTCAGAGTGGGTCTTCCATATGATTTTGGAGATAGGGGAAGTTGTGCCAAACAAAGGGATTGGGAGATTGTGTATTCACCCAAGCCCTTATCTTTGAGTCTGAGGTCAGGTTGGGAAGCTTTTGATGTGGAAGAAAGGGAAGCTGGGTCAACACGAGATGAAGATGAAGTAGAAGCACAATTATTAGGAATCACAACTTCAAGTTTAGACTGAATGGAGTTGCAATACTGAAATGGATTGGGATCACCTTGGATGGTGATCTCTTGACCTCCATAGGGGAATTTGATACACTAATGGTATGTTGATGGCACTACTTTCAGAGCATGTATCCATGGTCTCCCAAGAAGAATGTTATATGCTAGCTCCATATCAAGGACTTGGCAAGCCACATCTTTTACTATAGGTCCCACTCGAATTGGTAAAGTAACAATTCCCTTGGAAGTTCTCTCCTCCTCATCGTAGGCTTTGATAGTGATTTTCTTTTTTGGATCTATAGCTTTTTCTGAAAACCCTAATGTAAGGATTAGCTTCAAGGTGCAAATATTCAAACCAGCTCCTCCATCGATTAGGACCCTCTTTATCTTGTGTTTGTGAATGAAGGCTTCGATATGAAGAGAAGTGTTATGAGGTTGGGTGATTGACATATCATCCTTTTCAGTGAATGATAGGGAGTGAGGTGAGGTAATGTGACCTATCATGGTTTGGAACTGTTCTTCGATGAGGTTCATTGGGACGAAGGCTTCGGAAAGAGCTTTGTCAAGTATGGCTCTATGGGATGGTGACAGATGCAGAAGTTCTAAGATGGAGATATGTGCAAGTGTCTTATGGAGCTGATCCAAGATACTGTACTGATTAGTCAAATGGGTGGAGGCTCCTCTAAGAGTGACTCTATTACTACGAGTGGTAACATTACAATCCGGATCTTTTTTTTATAGTGATCACATTGATGTGTGAATCACTTTCTGAAATGTGGTTAACAACATAGTCAAAGGCGACGTTTGGGTAATTGGCATTGTTATTTCCACTGTTGTTTTGGTTGGAAGGCCCTCCCTTCTCATAGTTGGGAAGAGGATCCTTGAATTCCTAGTGATCATTATTAGAGGTATGTCCATCAAGTGACACTTTATTTTGCTCGATCAAATCTTCGATAGTGTGCTTGAGCGCAATGCAGTCGTTGGTTTTGTGCCCCCTGTTTCAGTGGTACTCACAGAAATCATTGTCATTCCACCAAGGAGGTTTGACTTTTGGTTCATATTCCTGTGTTGTTGGAAGTGTTATGATCTTACTTGTGATTAACTTACGTAGGGCAGTTTCCAATGATTCTCCCAAAGGTGAGAATTTTCTCCTAGGTTGAAAATTTGTAAACCGTGATTCAGTGTTTCTTGGTTTGTTTTGTAGGGGGTTGTTTTGAGGAGTCGATAAGTTAAAAATTGGTTGTTTTGGTGCCGCATTCTTGACATCTACCACCCCATCATTCACAATGTTTTTGTTCTTTGTCTAGAATCTTGGTTTATCTACGTTGGTGTTGGTACTAGGAGTGTCCTTATAGAGCTTTATTTGACCTTTGGCGATTAAAGCTTTTTCGATGATTAGACCCATCTCAATGACCTTGCTAAAGGAAGTAAGACATTGGACTTGTATTTGATAGCTTACGTCAGTTTGTAAGTTATGGACAAACATTTCCAGCATTCATTTTTTAGGCATTTGATGTGGGCACTTACTTGCCAACTATCTCCATCTTTGTAGGAAGGCAGCGAAAGATTCTCCACCTTTTTGCTTGGTGTTACAAAGATCTAAGATTGAGGTGTCATGCTCAATATTATAGGAGAAGTGTGTGACAAATTTGTCCACAAGTTCCTTAAATGTTCTAATGTCGGGTGGTAGTCTAGAAAACCACTCCATGGCTTGTCCTCCCAAGCTTCTTGGAAATAGTCGCATGAGATAAGTATCATTGTGTGCGACTTCGAGACAAGAAGCATTAAATTCCCTAATGTGGTCCCTTGGATCACCCTTTCCTTAGTATTTATCAAATTTTGGCACCTCAAATTTAGAGGGGAAAGGTATCATGATCAAGGTTCTATCAAAAGGATATGGTGAAATATCCTCTAGGGAATAATGCTTAGTCGATGCTCATGTTTGCGTGTCCATGAATTGTTGTTGTAAAGCTTGGATTTGTTGGGTCATTAAGCTCAAGGCATTTGTAGAATCAATGGTTGCTTTGCTTTTGTCTGTGGATGTTTCTTCGTGTGTGCTTCCCTCAGGGTGTCTTTCTTCCTCAAGTTCTTTTGGAGCTTCCACATCAAAATCTTTAGGAAACTTGACTCCTACGTGCGCTAAGTGTAGAAAGAATTTAGTAGGGTCTTGGGCAAGTACCTTATCCATTATGTGTTGAAATCTTTGGTCTTGCTGCGTTTGGAGGACTTCTTCCATAGAAATTTCCTCATCACTTTCGTGAGAGTTTGGAGTAGTTTTCTTAGCCATTTCAATCTATTTTTGTTTTTGTAATCTTGTTAAGACCATGCAAGGTGATGAGAGATGGGATGGAGTGAGTTTGAAAGTTTTGAACAAGAGGTTCTAGAATGTGCCAAGGTTTGAGCAAGATTCTCCTTAGATCTATTTGGTGTCAAACAAGTTGGGTGTACAAAATGATAGTCAAAGTAAGGATGATAGAAATCTATTTACTTGATGTGGACTAGTCTTGCACAAGCCACTAGTGGAGTTCTGATAAAGAAGGATAAGTGATCCTTGATAGTGGAGACTCACTAGGTTTGTTTGAGGTTTGATGTGATCAAGAATAGCTTGGTTTTAACCTTATTGGATTTTGGAAGAATTTTGGATGATGATTTTGGATGAGAAAAGAAGCTATGGTGTGGAAGAAGAGTGAAATGGTTGACTTGCACGATTTTAATCAGATTTTGGAACAAGTGAGACAGGTTTTGAAATGGTTTCTGAAAAGTTGAAATTTTTTCTCTTGGAAGGTATGGAATAGCTCTCTATTTTGGATGTGCAGGAATAAATGTGTCAAATTAGAGTGTAAAAGTGCCACAGGTCGTAGCAAATGCGCCAATCTGGTAATTTTTAAATACGTAGCAACAGAGTTCAAATGCATTGTAAGTCGGAGCAAATGCGTTGTAAGTCAGAGCAAATGCACTGCAGGTCACAACAAATGCACCATTCTGGCTTTTTAGTTTAGATTTGTAGAGTTTTTGGAACATTTTTCAAAAAAAATCTATTTTTTGGTGAAAACTCGGTCTTTTCTTGAATTTTAAGTTTTAATTATGGCAAAAGCCACAGCAAGCGCATAGAAGTTTTCATGATTTTTATCTTTTGTTATTTTTTTGTATTTTTGGACTTTTTGACTCAAAAATAATTACAACCTAGGCTGGAAAGGACAATATTTGTTGAATCCCTTAGTTGTGCATATTCAAAGCGTGTAGCTCCAGGATCTAGTAGCACCGGCTCCCCTCCATGGCACTCGCTTCTCACGCATACCAGATCTGGGTTTCCTTAGGCTCGTACCCCCACTAATCCTTAGGATTGTCCCTGCTACCTCTACTAAGAATCACATGAATCGGGGCCGCTTCAAAGGCTCCGCCTTTTGTGTCGACAAATAGGGGTTTTTGGTATATTAAACAAGTGGCTAAGTAATCAAGGCAACCATTCAAGTGGTTAGACGTGCGGCAGCACTACTCTCCGTTATGGAGTCTCCCAACCTCCAAGGGTTACGCCTTGGAGAGTTTTGGGGGAGGTTGGCTGTCGGTGTAACACAGCAACACTCATTGCAGAAAGCTTTTGCCTCAAGCACAGTTTATTTAAAGTGGATCGGTAGGGCTTGGCTTTAGCCTGTTTCCACTCAGGGTCGTTCCCACTTGGACAGGCGGGCATCCAAGGGCAAGCCCCTCTAAAGGTTATACAAAGGGAATAACAAGTCTGGCATTCTGGCCACCCAGTAAAGGGGAGAGCATAAGCCTATTGTCATTCAACAAACATAGAAGATAGTGATTAATCCAAACCTAGTTAAAAAGAAAATAACTAAATGTGCTATCTACTTGGGCACTCACACATTTGTTAACTTTGAAGTGTTTAAAAGATAGCAATGTTCTTTTCTATTTGTGAGATAGCAATGTTCTAAACTAGGAAAGATAGCAATATGCAAAAATAGCAGTGGTTCAGCTACTATCCTCCTAGTTAAAGACTACATGAAATTTACATGCATGCATTTTTTTTACTTTTTCCCCTAATTATCTAAAATAAATTAATTAATGCAGCTAAATGATCTATCCAGCCTCTAATCCTGCAAGACAAACATTAGAATCAACCTAAAAAATCACTGGAAATCCTAAAACCCTAATGAGAAATCAGATGCGCCGCTATACAGTTTGTATGCGCAGAAATAGAGCCTGTACGTGTCACTTTACAAATGTGCTAAGACAGACGTCAAAAGCGCAGGAAGAAGAGATAAATGCGTCAATTTAACAAATGCGTCGTAAGAAGGTATGAAAGCATCGTTTCTGAGTGTGTATGCGTCAGAATTACGCAGGCACCGGAATAGGGAGTGTATAAGCCGTCTCAGAGGATGGATGCACCGTATTACCGCAGGCACCGGAACAGAAGGTAAAAGCATCAGTTCATAGGTTGTTTGCGCCAGAAGTATGTATGCGCCATAATAGGAGGTAAAAGCACCAGTTCAGAGGATGTATGCACCGGATGAACCTGTCAGAAGCCTGTATGGAACCTGTCACTAAGAAACTCAAATTTTTGGTTAGATTAGGGGCAAGAGCCCCACAATGGGCGCCAGAAATGTTAAGGGGAAAATTAGATTAATCAAATGAATAATAAAACCCAAAACATCAATGGAATTTGTAGATGAAAGGAGATTTAAAATAAGAAATGAGATACTTACAACCTTTTACCTTACGATTTCCATTGTTCGCCTACTCTTTCTTGATCCTTTGGTGATGAAGATGGCCCTCAGAAAGCTTACTTCCTTGCTTCGATTCCTCAAGATGACAAGGAGAGATGGATCTGATACTTGTTTGTGTTGAAGATGAGCTTCAACACAATATGCAATGGAGGATAGGTGATATGGTATGGAAATGGAGGTGCTAATGGCGCGCTATAGATTCTGCAGCATAAGTTTACTCGAAAGATGGATATGAAATGAAGAAGAAGAGGGTTGTATTTATAGAGTTGTGTGAGAGAAGATCAAGGGTTGAGAAGAAATAAGATCAATGGAGGAGAATGTTCGAGAGAACGTGCACGAATAGAAGAAGGACATGTGTCATTCAAAAAGAAGCTTTGTTGAGTTAACTGTTTTCTTGATGAGGATGAGTTTTCATTTTCTTAAATTAGAATTTATTTTTCTAATTTAAGAGCTTTGTTGATAAAACAGATTTGCTTTAAATCAGTTAACTCAGCTTTTGCTTTTGTATGACAAGAAGAACTTATTTTTGGAAGATTTGAAAAAAATTTTAGAAGATAAGAAAGCATAATTAAATAAATAGATTTATTTAATTACTTGTGGATAATTTGGAAGAATAAATAAAATATTTAAATATATTTTATTTTTTGGAGATTTTAATTTAAATGAATTTGTATTTTATTTAAATTTGGAAGAATGAAAGATTTAATTAAATAATTAAAATTATTTAATTATTTAGAAGAATGAAGTTGATATAGATGAAATTAATTAAATAAATGTAATTTATTTAATTAAATGGGAGAAAATGAATCAAATAAATAAATTTATTTATTTATTTATTGATAGAGGAATATGAAGATGAAATAAATATTTAAAATATTTATTTAGGTAGAGTCATATCATTTTTAGGTGTATAAAATTACTGACAGTGGAAGCACTGACAATCTTGTTTCACAGGAGATGGTTAACAAATTGAAGTTGACAAGAATAAAGCATCCACATCCATATCAGATTGCATGGTTTGCAGAAGGACCATAGAGCTTTGGTCAATGAACAGTGTTTAGTCAAGTTCAAGATTGGGGACTACCATGATGAGGTATTGTGTGACATCATAGCAATGGATGCATGTCATATGTTATTGGAAAGGTCGTGGCAGTATGATAGGTGCACTGTCCATGATGGCCATGCAAACACATATTCCCTAACAAAGGATGGAGTTCGTCATAAGTTGAAGCCCTTGAAGGAGGTGGAAGAAAAGGTATGTAGTACTGCCAGAATTTGCTTGGTAGATGGTAGGAAATTTTTGGAGGGTATGAAGCATGAGCGTAATTGCTTTGTATTGATTCCTAAGATTAGTCAAGAGAAATGTGAAGATGTACCAGTAGAAGTCTCAAATCTGTTGGAAGAATTTCAGGATATTGTCTCTGATAATGTACCAGAAGGTTTACCACCAATGAGGAAGATAAGTCACCAAATGGATTTGATACTAGGAGCCAGTTTGTCGAATAAGGAAGCCCACAGAATGACTCCAAGAGAGAATGAAGAGTTGAACAGACAAGTTCATGAGTTGTTAAGGAAGGGATTGATAAGGGAGAGCCTAAGTCCATGTGCGGTACCTACAGTACTAGCACCAAAGAAAGATGGAGAGTGGAGAATGTGTACAGATTCCTGGGCCATCAATAAGATCACGATCAAGTATAGATTTCCATTGCCTAGAATGGATGACATAATGGATTGTTTGAGTGGAGCCAAGTACTTTATGAAGATTGACCTGAAGAGTGGGTATCACCATATCTGAATTAGAGAAGAAGATGAATGGAAGATAGCCTTCAAGACAAAGGAGGGTTTGTATGAGTGGTTAGTCATGTCATTTGGGCTAACCAATGCACTGAGCACATTCATGCGGCTCATGAACAAGGTATTGAAAGAATTTTTGGGAAGTTTTGTTATTGTTTATTTAGATGACATTTTGATTTTTAATAAGACTTGGGATGAGCATATGATGCATATCAAAATAGTTTTAGAGAAGTTGAGGGAGGAGAAGTTGTTGATTAATCTGAAGAAATACAGTTTTGCAAAGAAGGAGTTGGTATACCTGGGATTTGATATCTCAGAGGAAGGTCTTAAGATGGACCCATAAAAAGTAAGGGCTATCATTGAATGGCCTACGCCAAGGAGTGGTACAGAGGTACGATCTTTTCATGGTTTGGTAAGTTTTTACATAAAGTTTATTAGGAATTTTAGTAGCATTTGTGCACCTCTAACTGAGACAATGAGGGGATAGAAAAGAGTTTAAATGGACTACAAGAGCAAACAAGAGCTTTGATACATTGAAGCAAAAAGTCACAGAGCAACTTGCTTTGACACTTCCAGATTTCAATAAGGTGTTTCAGGTAGATTGTGATGTTAGTGGCAGTGCTATAGGAGTTGTTTTGAGTTAAGAAGGTAAGCCCATTACCTATTTTAGTGAGAAGCTTAATAATGCCAAGCAAAAGTATTTTGTTTATGACCATGAGTTTTATGCAATAGTTCAGGCTTTGAAGAAATGGAGACATTATTTGTTGCCAAAAGAGTTTGTTTTATATACTGATCATCAGGCTTTGTAGTATCTTAATAGTCAAGGAAAGTTAAATCAAACGCACTTAAAATGGGTTGAGTTTTTGCAGAGTTATACTTTTGTTTTGAAGCACAGGAGTGGGAAGTCCAATAGAGTTGCAGATGCCTTGAGTAGAAGGTAAACTTTATTGACAGAAATGAAGATAGAGGTTGTTGGGTTCGATGAGATCAAAAGTTTGTATCTTAAAGATCTAGATTTTGTAGAGGCTTGGAAAGCTTGTCTGGAACCTGTTACTTTGGACAAGACAAAATGGTTGGATTTCATAATCCAAGATGGCGTGTTGTTGAGGGAATCCATTTGTGCATTCCAAGGAGTTCCATGAGAGATAACCTGATTAAGGAAAAGCATAGTGGAGAATTGGCTCGGCACTTTGGTCAAGATAAGACCATTGCTATTGTTGGTGAGAATTATTATTAGCCATAGTTGCAATAGGATGTGAAGAAATTTGTGTAGAGTTGTAGAGTGTGTCAGATGGCAAAAGGAACAAGTCAGAATATAGGGCTATATCAACCATTACATGAACTAGAGAAGCCATGGGATAATATTAGTATGGATTTTGATCTTGGTTTATCAAGGACACAGAGAGGACATGATTCCATTTTTGTGGTGGTGGACAGATTCTCAAAGATGGCACATTTCATTCCTTGTAAGAAGACTAATGATGATGTTCATATTGCAGAGTTATTTTTCAAGGAGGTGGTGAGACTACATGGTCTACCTAAGAGCATAGTTTCATATTGAGATACCAATTTTGTTGGGTATTTCTGAAGGACATTGTAGAAGAAGTTGAAGACAGATTTGAAGTTCAGTTCTGCACACCATCCACAGACAGATGGATAGATGGAAGTGGTGAATAGAAGTTTGGGTAACCTGCTACGATGCTTAGTAGGAGATAAGCCCAAGGGATGGGATTTGATTTTACCATAGGTGGAATTTGCTTACAATAATTTTGTCAATAGGAGTATAGGTAAATCACCATTCTAGATTGTATATGGGTGTAGTTAAAGAAATGCTTCAGAGTTAAGGAAGCTGGACAAGGGAGAAAAGACAAGTGCTGAAGCTGAAGACTTTGCAGAACACTTAAAGAATTTGCATGAAGAGGTGAGAAAGCACATTAATAAGACATGAATATTCAATACAAGGCTAAGGCAAATCAGAAGAGGAGATATAAGGGATTTCAGGTAGGAGATGAAGTCATGGTTCACTTGAGAAAAGAGAGGTTTCCAGTTGGAACATATAATAAGTTGAAAATGAAGAAATTTGGACCATGCAAAATCCTAAAGAAGTATGATTTAGGAAATGCATATGAGGTAGAGCTACCGAGTGGGATCAACATTTCCCCTATGTTTAACATTGCTGATTTAATAGAATATTATGAAGGTGGAACAGAGGATGGACCAATAGAAGAACAGTGGAGTATTCCGGCACCTACTTCAGAAAAGGAGGAGATCGAAGAAATTTTGGATCTAGTTGTGTGGGTAGAAGCATAAGAAATAGGTAATATGAAGAGTACCTAGTTAAATGGAGAGGAAGGCCTATTGAAGATTCATCTCGATTATCTAAAGCTGAGGTTAACCATCTTGGTTTCCCTCTAACTCCTGAGACATGATGGGGTCGCTTCTCAAATTACCTTGGGTGTCTGATGCAAGAGCATCCAGAGCTGTAAGGGCAATCTTGCATTCAAAATTGATGTCTTTGTTTTCATTTATTTTCAAAATTTGTGTTTTTGGATACCCATTTTCTTGAATAATGATTCAAAACCTTCAAAGTTTCCAACAGGGCTAAGGGTACCAGAATTTACTATTTTTAGTAAGTCTTTATCAGAGAAGCGGTTGAGCCTGAAATTTTTCCCATAGCTTCAGAATAGTCAAATAAGCATTCTTGGTAAGTTTTAGGTCAAGATCATGTCTGGATTTCAAGATATTAAAGTTTCAATTTTGTGAGGTCCCCTAAAAAGTTCTAAAATCATATATGAGGCACTAAAACGTCCCATAATGCCCCAAAAAGTTTACAAAAATATGTTTATGGATTTCTAGCGTGATAGTTCACTTTGCAAGATTTTCAGCACTTCAAATGGCTCGTCAATCGGACACCTGGATCAAAAGTTATGCTTCCCGGAAGTTAACCTATTTTTGGAGGGAGTTGCAAATTTTGAAATTTTGGCTGGAGGCCGCCAAAATGGCTATTTATGATGATTTTTGGGAACCCTGGACAGTAGTAGAGATAAGGGGGAAAGTGTAGAGTCAAGAAAAGGCGAGAAATTAGAAATCTTAGCTAATTTGGGGTTGCAGAAGGCAAAAGATTCTAAAGTCTTGAGATAGGAAGTTGTAATGTATTGCAGCCTGTGGAGAATTCATCCTCTAATTGTATTTGAACTTTTGTAATGTAATGGGTTGTCCAAATCAATAAAAGAACATTCTACTTTCTATGTGCAATTTATATTATTGTTTGTTTTATGATATACCCCCTTCATTACTAAATGTGACCACGTTATAGCATGACCAATGAGCCTAAACGCGACCATGTTATAATGTGGTCACATTTTATCTTCCTAGGACCAAAAAGTGGTTTGGCCACTTTTGGTCCCCCATCTTGCACACACCCTTGGAGGTATTGCATGACTAGGTCTCAAGGATAATTATGTCATCTACCACTTATTAGACATAATATCAAGATACTACTAAAACAAGATCTATATTATATTAAGTTATATGAATTAGATTGGCATGAAAATAGTATTGTATGCCACTAAACATGGCATGCATGGAATATTAATATATTTATTCAAGTCACAAAGGACTTATGTAATCTTGTATTGTGTTTGTGCAAAATGGTTTCTAAGGGTTGCCTTAAAGGAAGTTTGCATCTTATTGATAGTTCATCCATGAGAATATAAAGGTATGAAGAAATTTGATAAGTTCTTAAGAATTGTTATATCCTTATTGTTGCAAGGTGTGCGCCCTTGGTCTCCTTGTGCTGTACAGCGCAACACTTGGGTTCGTGACAAGGCTTAACTGCCTTTCGTGGATTCATTAACTCTGGCGGTTGTATCGGGCATTAATAGGTCAATCATTTGGTTCAACGGCAACAATCTTTCCAATAATTGGTATCAGGGCCCAGGTCACGAGTTTGAACCCCTCGCTTGCACTGGGGGATTGTTGCAAGGTGTGAGCCCTTGGTCTCCTTGTGTTGTGTAGTGCAGCGCTTGGGTTCATGACAAGGCTTAATTGCCTCCCATGGATTCATTAACTCAGGTGGTTGATTCGGGCATTAATAGGTTGATCTTTTGGTTCAATGGCAACCATCTTTCCAACACTTATTTCTGAAGAAATAAATACATCTCCTCTAAACAAACTAGAATCAGTGGATATGACATAACATATTTGTGGACCACTAAAGTCGAACATTATAACATGACTATGTTAACATTTTAAAATAGCAAAGAGTGGGAGATGTCTTTGAAGGTTCTTTAAATGACTATGGAACTTGGGAGTATGGTAGTAGGTGGTAGTTGATTATATTATTGTTCAAGTTACAAGTACCTTGGAAAAGACTGGATACCCACAATTGAAAATGTTAACCATCAATTTTTTTAAGTTATAATCATGATGTTTGTTTTAAGGTAACATCAATGCCAATGGAAATGGGGCCTTGATGAATGTAAAAATTTGAGTAAACTTATTTGGTCAACATGTTGGAAAGCATGTATTTGTAATGGGATCATTACATGCTCACGATTCCTTGGATGGATAAGTATGTAGTCCATGGTGGATAAAATTGGGGAAATAAGTGGATAATAGGAATTTTGTGTGATGTTGAGGACCTGTGCTATTAGTTCAAGAATGCAAGCTAATTAAACTAGTTGTGCCCTAGGAAAGAGACATGTGTAAGGTGTCATGGTATAGGAAAAATGGATTTCCATGAATCTAGCATATGATATCATGTTAGATTTGGGTTATTTGACAACTCTCATGCAAAAACATGACACCCAATACACTAGTCATTGCATTAGGGACAACCCAATAAAAGTGAACCCAAAAAGAAGGGGAAAAGTGCAAGGTATGAATTTTTCACCATTGTAATATGCTACCCCAAGGGTTACTTCCAAGGAATTTTATAACTATAAAGAAGAGATGTTTAATATACAAAATATGAAGAAGAGAAAGGGGTCCACACTAAATAAAACCCAATATTTCATAAGTTCAACCACAATGTATTTGTTTGATAAGTTCCTTTGAGTTCAAACTTTAAATACTTGGTACGGTTTTCAAGCTACCATTATAGATTACCAATTGTAATGTGTTTTATCTTAGGGATTACACACAACAAACTCTCTATCTATAAAAGAGAAATGGGTCCATGTCAATATAGGTTCTTTGAGTTATCACTATAAATTACCACTTATAAAATGGGTCCATCCCAATATAGGTTCTTTGAGTTGTCACCATAGATTACCATTTACAATGTATGTTGTTATAATGGCTACAACCAATAAAATTTTCCACATAAATAAGAGAAAGGGCTTCATACCCAAAAAGGTTATTCCATTGCATGGAAGAGCTACAACGAAGAAAGAGACATGTGTAAGGTGTCATGGTATAAGAAAAATGGATTTCCATGAATCTAGCATATGAGATCATGTTAGATTTGGGTTATTTGACAACTCCCATGCAAAAACATGTCACCAACTTTAAATACTTGGTACGGTTTTCAGACTGCCACTATAGATTACCAATTGTAATGTGTTTTATGTTAGGGATTACACATAACAAATTCTCTATCTATAAAAAAAAATGAGTCCATGTCAATATAGATTCTTTGAGTTGTCACAATAGATTACCACTTACAAAATGGATCCATATCAAAATGGGTTCTTTGAACTGTCACCATAAATTGCCACTTACAATGTGTGTTGTTATAATGGCTACACCCAATAAAACTTTTCCTCATAAATGAGAGAAAGGGGTTCACACCAAAAATGTTCTTCCATCGCATGGAGTGGCTACAATGAAGAAATTTTCCAAAAGAGAAAGGGACCACGTCAAATAAAACCTTCTTGGTATGTGAATGGTAAAGGCCCAATTCCAACACTTGTGCTTAGCTAGGAAGCTCGGGTTCGACTTAGTTTGAGTAAGACTTGGCAAGGATTGTTTAGGCGAGGGCCTTACAAACTTGTTTTCAATATTAACTTGCTAGAATAATTTTTATTTTTCTAAGTAATGGATTCAAGTTAATATAAACCAGTTCAATAGCATTACCTCAACAACCACAGTTTCCAACTTTCCAGCACAAATTTTCTTCCAAGTAATTCATGCCATGGCACAAAACAAAGTCAATTTTAATCAAGATTCTCCCTAACAAATATTTACAACATCTGTTTAAAAAACGGCTGCTAAATCAGGATCAAGATGGATCTTGACGTCAAATGCCCAAAGAAAACAAGAGAATACTGCCCCAAAATGGACAATCAGTACGATGATGAAAAAGATTTCTTGGGGAGTCCTAACAGCTGCCTGCACACATGAATGATAAAACTCTTTTTCTTAGCACCTGGAGTTGCACTGAGACCTCCAACAGAAGAAGAACAAGCCCCACAAACTTGTGACTCCTCTGTGGCAGAGCATCCAACATCATCTTCATTTTCAGCAACATTAAATCCGTGGTCATCAAGGAAGAAGCGAGTGTACTTCATAGACTGTGCTCCGATAGCAGAATGCAAGATTTGTTCAACACCGCCACACTTACAACATCTCACACTCATCACACTTTCATTGCCATCTTTGGGAGCAGAAGAAGCGAGGCATGAAATGTAAACATCTCTGATGGCGCCGATTCCTTTCACATCATCTGCAGAAGAGGAAGAGTGGCGTTCCCTCATCGCCATTGCTCTCTGCACTGCAGCGCCCAGCCTTCCACTGCCACTCCTTTCTCCTTCCTTCCTCAACTCACTTTCTCTGTTGTTGAATGAACAACTGGGTCTAATATCATATCCTTTCATTTTCCTCATACAGACAGTAGAAAACACAGAGCAATTAGATCTTAATGTCAAGACCAGAGCATCAAACTAATATAAAAAGCCATTGTAGCTTGCAGTGTACAGCTTGGATATAAAGCAAGCTTTCATTTTTTATTCTAGTAGAGAAAAAGTAGTTTCTTGGCAAGAGGCTGTGTCCCAACTGGTACTTTCTTTTTTGCCTCCCCACCAGATTCCTCCACTCTTGTTTATTTTGTTTGTCGGGATACTTTAAACCTTAGATTTTGATTTTTTTGTACTATATAAGTATGTCCCCGGGCTAATCACAATTTATTGAAAAGGTAATTGATATATATATTGAATGTGGGTAGGTAGCACAATGAAGATGGACAGAGAAAGGATGAATGACAATTCGACAGCTTTTATAGAAAATAATGGTGAAAGCAAAAGGTGAGAGGGCACACATGGTCGCTTGTAATGAAATGTTTCCAAATATTATTGTTATTGCAATAATGACCCTCACATAATAATTTAGAGATCAGTCAACCAAGTCAAAACAAGATTTCAAGTCTGTTAATGGCATCTCTATGTACACATTATATCTGTCCATGGCATCTCTTTGTACACATTTTATATTATTGAAAAGGAAAATAATGTTCCCTTTCATGATCAGGTAAATTAAGAATAAATTAGTTTAAGTTAATTAATATTTATAGTTAGATGATTGGTAATTTGTAATGGTTAGATTAAGAAATTAAATATAAAGGAGACTGGTATTTAGTTTTATAATTGAAGAACAATATATTTAAATATATAAGGTTTCGCAATATCTTTGATGTCAACCTTAAAAATAGTGCATCTCTATTAATGTGACTATTTAGGATTCTATGTTAGATCTTTGCCTTGTATGAAGATAAATTCATGAGTATATGACAAATTCACAACTACGACCATGTACCTAAGCTCCAGATTTGTCCAAGTAATTTATAGGTTTTTGTCCTACAACTTCACATGATATCTAGTTCTCTACTCAACCTTTTCTGAGAATTAGGAATTGATAGTACAAATAAATACCTTTGTTAGGTTGTTGTACAACCAAGTTGTGAGGGCATTATGCCTTTATCAACCCTTGAAATTGATTAATAGCCAAAACAACATGTAAATGCCTAAGATGCATTTGCATGTTCTTTACTCTTTTTATTGTGCCAAATCAAAGTGTGTCACTATTGATTCCTCTCCAAAATGACTAAATTCTTGATTCTCCCCTAGACTTTTTTTTAGGTGATTGCATTGAATGTCTTTAAATACTAGCACATAACATCAAATCACACGAAAAGTACATTTTGTCGGTGGTAAAAGGGTAAAGGGTGCAAGTCAACCAAATTTCTATTTTAAATTTTAAATTAGAAAGGGACAAGTCCATGACCAAAAGGTTGCCCTTGCATTTGTAGACTTGTCTTGGAATTGGATAACAACTAAATAGATGGAAAATATAGCTAAATAAAAGTAGGTGTATAGATTGGTGTGACAAACAAGCAGATAAGAGAAATGTATAAGATTATGTGTAGATGGATAGGGTAGGGCTAAATGTTTAGGGATGTGTGTAAGTGTAAATGGATAAAGAGGCTAGGGGAATGAACCCAACTTCACATAATATTGTGTCATTTGTCATGTTATGTATGTGTATTATGACATTACCTCAAAACAAGCACAAAACTAAATGTGAAATGGCATGGGTATGCATATTTCACCATTACATTTTGCCCCCACTTTGAGGTGCATGTGAATCTTAAATGATCATGTATCTCAAAGTATGCATCACTCACAAACATGCATGCAAACTTGTAAATATTCATATAGTCAAAGGATATTATCACTGGGTCCATATAAAGTAATAGACCCTATGAGGATATGATCATGTGTGTTTTCCTTCTACGTATGCCTTTCCATAAGTTGTGTCTCTATGAGCACCCATGTCTATCTACATATCTAAACATAGGAATGTTAGTGCCTCCCAACAATTAGTTGTATCTATAGGATACAAGGAATTGTCAGAAGAGGGAAAAATATTAAATGTAATCTACGCATGTAAACATATAATCATGTAAATGTACAAGCATCTATTCTTAAACATCAAATCGTATAGAAATAGAAGCGTATAGTGGTAAGTGTAAAGAATGTATTGTATAGGCACATGGACTAGAGATGGTATTGGTGAATAAGAATGTTGCTCCTAGCATGGGCAATAAAATGGTGGCGCGGCCCTCAATAGCCTAGTAACACCCTTGTAAGTATATCAAGTATAAAGATAGGCCCTATGCCTCCTAATGTGGCATCCAAAAGCATGAGCACACAAAGCTCTATAAGGGAATGGTCCTTAGTGGTAATAGAAATTGGAATAATAATATGGAATTGAGACTATGGGTAGGGGATCTAAATAGAAGGAATAAGGCCATGGTAGAAGGCCTAGAGCCATTACTATGTGTAGCATTGAAGTGATGGAGCAAGTCCCCTAGGTATAGAAAATAGTAGGCACAATGTAGAAAAGAGAAACATGATGTCCCAAAATGGAAATAGAAAGGGGGATGCTTAGCATAGTGCCCCCAATGTAAAGGTGTGACCATGAAGGGGTGACATATAAAAAATGTAAGGCATAATTCCTCCAAGTGTAAATGTTAAATGTGTATCAATAGGATTACATAAGACATGAAGGGGAGAGCATGATGCCCTAAGTGAAAAGAGATAGCAATAGAAGTTGAAAGAAAAGAAATTATATTTTTCTTTCTAATTGTGTGATTACATTAGATCAAAGTAAGGAATTTTGTAAGTGAATAAAAGAATCCCAATCTAGCATATTTAGATCATGCATGAGCTGGGACTCGCAAAAGACTAGATACAAGCAATTGGAAGGTGGAAATATAAACATGAAACTATGCTAGTAAAATGAACTTGCAACCATAAAAAATGGTACTTGTGCACCTAGGAGATAAAAAGTCTATGAAACTAAATTTTGTAGAATTCTACCAAAAAGGTTCCTAGAAAGTTTGGAGGCTCTAGAAGGCATTTTCTATGAAAGGGGCACATCGGAACCTTTTAGGGACTGCATGTGTACCTTAGAGAGGGTGCAAGATTTGGTTTTTGGTCCAATATCTATCTAATCAAGTCTAAGATTGAGTGTAGACATAGAGATATCTATTCATATATATGTTCTACATAGAACCTACAAAAATAAAGAGGAACAAACAAGAAAGGAGATCAATTGTTAAAAATAAACCATAAATTAAAACCCTAATTTGACTGAAAATCATGGAAGATGAAAGGGAAATTAGAAACTGTAAAAATAAGGAATTCAATTAGAATGATAAGAGTGGGTTTTTGAAAAAAGATTATGCTCATGTGAGTTGTCTTCTAAAGGGGAGGTATCCCCTAAAAGGGACATAGGTGGTAAATGACTCCTACAACTCTAATTTTTTTATTAGAGCTCCATCAAGTCCTCCCATGCATTTCTGAATACCTATTAAGAATCAACTCAACAATACCCACAAAACCATAAAACTTGAAAAAGAAAGCATTATAGGGAGTTTGCCTAAGTTAGTTCCCTTGTGGGTTTTCTAAAACAAATCCACACGAACTAACTTCTAAAAATAAGTGTAATATGGCAATGGCAATGGAAACAAGACAATAAAGTGGCTAGGAAGAATGGAAATATGCAAAACTTAATGACAATGCTAAAATCCCTGGATCATGCAAATTAAAAAAAAAAAGATAATGAAGATGGATGAAAGGGTATGGAGGTCAAAATGAAGGCTAGGCATAATGAAAAATGGATGGGTACGTAGAAATGGAGAGGGAAAATGGAACGTATGTCTATGGAAAGGAAGAAAATGACAACATGATGGTAAGGGAAGAAAGTAAATGGAGTCACAAAAGGGCAACAACCAAACTCCAAATACTTCCTAGAAAAGATCCAAAGTAAGGACTCCAAGGTTTATAAAAATGAAAGCACACAATAGAAAACTTATTACAGATGATTACGATGGATTAAATGAGAGAGGGAAGGATCCTACTAATAGGTTTTTTCAAGGTTTATTAAGTTTTCAAGGAAATGACAAATAAAAACATAAGAGAAGCCTCAACAATTGCCCAATGAAATGTGGGGCCATTGGCACACTTACTAGTGCCATCCTCTAAGAGGTGAGTTGTACCTATAAAGGGTCATTTCTGAAATTTAATGCTAGGGGTCTCAATTTCATAGGGAAGGATGATGAGGAGGAAAATAGGCCATAGGAAATGTTTTCACACAAAAATATATCATGGGATGCAAGAAATAAGTAAAAAGGGGGCCAAAGAGGTGCAAAAGAGGTGCAAAAGAACATAAAAGGTTTGACACAAAAAGTATTTATGATAAGTTGTGGGATGAGGGCCAAATGAGAAGGATAAGGATTAGCTAAGGGTCCAAAACACATAAGAAGGGACAACAAGAGTACATAGGGAAACAAAAGGATCAATAGGGATAGGCCAAGTTTGAAAAGGGATACACAAGGTTAGACAAATGGGAAATAAGGGATAAAAGAGGACTAAAAGGTAAGACAAGTAGGAAAACCTAAAATGAGTGCAAAACATGATAATAGAAGTTATAGAGTATGCAACTTTTGTTATTACATTTTGCCCCAATTTTAGCAAGTTGATGACACACTAAGAGGAAGAAGCAAGCTAAAGTAAGAGTATAACATATCATATATGTAATAATAGAATTTGCATACTAACGCAAGAGGGTGCTCCCCTCCGCCAAACACAAACAATCCACAAAGACTCACACAATCAAATACACATTCACACAGGCATGCTCTGCCTCAATTCCACTACTCAACTATGGTAAGATTGCAACACAAAATTGATTTGTTTTATTAGATTCAATTCAGAAAATAAAACAACTCTATTATGAAATTTATTTACATACACTTGGCCATCCATGGCCTCTCTACAGCTTCTCTCAATCCCCTCACTGGTTGGTGATGACTCCCTCACCAAGTTGACATCTTCTCTACAATGTGGCACTCTAATCTGCAACAATAAACATCATTCAAATGCTCCCAAGAGGTGTCTTCTTTCACTGTCCTCTACACTATACTGGTCGATCATTATTCATTGGTCCATGTCAAACTTCTTATACGTTTATGGTTATGTGCATCGAACTTCATACATTCTTCTTCATTCTTGTTTCTATGTCCATGACCATTGATTTTCCTCCTTCCATTTTCTGCTACAGAGGTCACTTCCCTCTTCCTTTATTTTGTATTGTGAAGTCCTCTTCATCCATCGATTCTCTCATCTATTTGGTTTTGTTCTGTGATATACCAAATACACTCCTCCTTTTGACAACCAACAACAAATTTCAATCTATCTCCTCCTTCTGAACAACAAACAACCCTTTTTTATTCCAAATCATTTGGGTTTTTGGGCAATGAATCATTTTATCTCTGGCAGTGACTTATTCTCTGCAATTTTCCAATGCATTCTTCTCACACTTTTACTGATATCAACCGCTTCTGTACAATTATAGCATTCCGCTTCTATGGTTTCCTATTCGCAACGAATCCCCTCTATCAATCACCTTTTGCTACCTTTTTGACTTTTCTTGCGTGCAACTCTCTTCAATGGACAACGAACCCCTCCCAACACCATCGACTCTCTATTTCGTAAGATGAAATATCTGAAAAATGAAACGTTTGGAATGCAAAGCGCGAGAACATAAGGTAGAACACAGGCCCCCAAAGTTTTTTTTAAACTTTCAAGCTTATATTATTCGACCAAATCCAAGCCGTTTGCATTCTCCTCTATTTCGATCCACACGAGTAACTTATGAAGGTAAGAGTTTATTGATCTCAATGTATAAAATGGTTTCTATTCTTCATGTAATTCAACGCCTATTTCAAAGGTAGAAAATCATGTAATGCGACTCACCACATCAAATATACATGACTACATACTCCTTCATTACAACCTTTCATCAACAATTACAACAACAATAGTTGTCTTCTTCACAATGATGGGGACGAATCATCTCCATTCCCAACATTCCATCAAATCCATGGTAACAATGATGATCAAACACCATTAAGCAACCACCGTCAACACAAAAAGAATAATGATGTACCAATTGATTGTCGAAACTACCATTGTTCATACAAAAATTTCAAATGCACCCATTCCAATGGGATCTAACAATATTTTGATATTTTCTCATTGAATGTCTGTCTCCTCCGAAAATTTTCCATTGTCTCCACCTTGCAAAATTCTATCCAACACATATTGACAATAACAGCATGCCACCCTCAAAATGGACACAGGGAGTTCAGAAAACCGACTTTCACAATAACTCCTCACGAGGGGCTTGGAATCTCATGAAAACTTTCCAAGATGTGCACATTGATTGTTGTTTGTCATATGTGTGTTGCCTTGTCATTGATGTCAAAAAGGGCATCATGTCTTGTTCATGTTTTGATCAGTGGTGTTGATATACAGTTGAGTTGATCTTCACATTTCATGTTGGCATTATGATTTGGTTCATGTAGTGGAAGTGGCATATCATGAGTGGCAATCAGTGATCTTCAATCATTATTGCATCTTCTACATACTCTGCATCATGGTAGGTTTCTTGAGTAGTCAGTGATATGGCATTCTCTGCAACAAAGCATTCAGTGATCTTCATGCTTTCAGTGACAAAACAGGGCAAGGTTTATGCTTCTATGTTCAAGGGTTAGCATTCATTGTGGTAAGTGATCTCTATCACATGATAAGGAATTTCTATGAAACATTCATAATGTTAAGTGTCTAAGAAGTCCTGGAGATAACTATAACTATGATGTTTATCAAGGTTGTTATACTCTACATGAAGGTAGACTTTACAGAGTTCAAATGATGATCATAAACCCTAAACTATCCCTCTACTATGTGCTTAACACATTATGATTAACCCTAACTTGCCCGTCATTCATTTCTGCACTTTATGTTATAATTGTCTATTGACCAATCAAACCGGTCATTGTCACTTAAGTGACAAATTGAGGGTATCAACTTCATTTTAAAACTGGCCCCAATGTTTAGCGTGCTCGGTCATCAGGTAAAGACACATATGTCTTAGTGGGAAAAAGCACATCAAGGGTCTATGTTTAAAAGACAAGTGGTGGGCTCTTTTAATCGAAAGGATATGATTTAAAAGGTAAGTGAACACCAACGATCAGTGATAGTTACTAAATTTGATGGGTGAACAGGTTAAAAAGCCTAAAAACTAGGTTTTTTTCTCCCTTCAATGAAGCAGAGTTCGGTGTTCTTGTTTCTAATTTTGAACTGAGAAAAGGATGGAATGATTTTTGTGTGAGCCCGAGGTTTATAACTATGGAGTGTGTCTTTTTCATATGATATGAAAATGGTTTGAGAAGTTCTTGCAATGAAAGTGTTTATCATGAAGATTTGTGATGGTGTTATGAAGGCAGAGTGTATGCTTTTTATGGAGGCAAATTTAAAGTAGAATTGCAGAGACTTGGTTGCTAACAGAAACTGAAAACTCATAATTTTTGTAGTGATAATTTGTTCTTTACAGATTGCAAATGGGTTATTGATGATTGGAATATGAAATTGATTTGAAGATCTAATAATTTTTTTTTGGAGTATATCACAATATTTGCAGAGATGATATCAGTGGTCATACAGAGAAAATCATTTTTGCAGAGATAATACTCTTTATGTAGGGATAATATTTTAATGTGTTTGTTTTGCAGAGAGGGGTTATATGTGCTTGTTGTGTTTGGTTGAGATCATATTGATAATCTTATTGAAATTTGTGTAGATTCAAAATGGAGTGTTGATGATTTGATGACATCAATAAGAAGATATTCTTTTATCATTTTGCAGATATGGTAAACAATTTGTTGAAAGAAGTGAAAAGGAGATATAAGATTTTGTGCTTGATTGAAACAGGGAAATCCCCTGATTGTTGTACTTGCTCTCTTGATATTGGTGAAATTGTCAAAAGTCAGTGAGACTTTTTGTGACAATCTATAAGCCAGTGAGGCAATATTAAGTCAGTGAGAAATGTTATGCCAGTGAGGCATTGATGTAAGTCAGTGAGACTTGTAGGTCAGTGAGACTTATATTTTTTCAGTGACACATTGTAAAACTTGAAGTTTTCAGATATAAGCCAGTGAGGCAGTTTGAGTGGCTTTTCTACCCCTGGAAGGTTTTCCACTCAATAATTCTTCTTGTATTGATGTCTTGAATAATTTTTGTGTTGATGACTTGCATAATTTCATGTGTCCTACATAATTGAAGATTTGGTGAATGTATTATTTGATAATAGATTCAATTCAGACAAAACTTATTGACTATTTTTTAAAGAAGGTACAAAATTGTTTTTTGTGTATCAACATTGATTCACCCCCCACCCTCTCAGTGTTGATTGTACTCCTACAATTGGTATCAGAGCTAGACCCTAACAAGAAGTTTAATCAACTCAAGGGTTCTTGGTAGTGGAGTACAATGGGTAAGAAAAATAGAAATAAGGCCTCAAATAGAGAAAAGAAAGATGTTGATCAAAAGATTGTAAAACAAGCCTCAGTTTTGTCTAGCAATGAGTTGTTGCCTGAGCCATTCCTAAATGTATATACAAAATGTAATAAAGATATTGGTTCTATAGTTAAGAGACTTGACAAAAAGGAAGATTTCAATGTGAATGTAAGAAGACAAGAAATTGATGAAAGTAAAGATGACTTTGCTGTTGAGGCTAATGATGAAGATGAATGGGAGTTTGATGAAGATGATTATGAAGTTAATTTAGAAGGTGAATCATTGTGTGCCCTGGATACACTCAAGCAGCTTAGAAAAGAGAATAAGAAACTAGAAGATTAGCTTCAACAAGAAAAAATTTCCAAGAACAAGGTATGATTAGACTTTGAAAAAGTTTCTTTAGAATTTGAAGAAGCAAAAAATCAGATTGTAATTTTAAAGAGTTATGTTGATAAATCTAACAAAGTCATTATTAGTCTAAAGACTGAAATTGAGGAGACTAAGAGAAGAGCAGAAGCCACTATATATACCTTGGATGCCAAAAACTTTGAGTGCCATAAACCTGAAGAAGAGTTTGTTGCTCTAAAAAAAGATCTTGAAGATCATAAGATTTAGTTAGAGAAATATAAGAAGTTTGAAAAAAGTATTAATGCTCTGGATGATATGCTATGTAGACAAAAATATTCCAGTGATCTTACTGGCTTAGGGTATGAGGTAGGACAAGCATCTTCAAGTGGAACAAAATCAAACATTGAAATAGTTGTAATTACATATTTCAGGAATCAAACATTGAAACAGTGTTTGTATCTGCAAGTGGGAAAGGATAGAGTTTTAAAGTCAAAAATGCTCCTAAGGAAGACAAGAAGAAAGCAAAAGATAAAGTTTCTGATGTTGGAAGAGATAGAACAAACAGACCTCCACCTGTCAAGCAATGCCATTCAATAAGGTATATTTTTTCTCAGTTTCATGGTTATTGCTATTCTTGTCATATCTATGGTCATAGAGCTAGAGATTGTAGGACTTATGCCAGAAATGATGTTGAGTGGCATAAGAACAAAAGTCTTTCTAGTTTGACAAATAAGAGTTCTAATGCAATATGTTACAATTGTAACCAAGTTGGTCACATGGAAAAAGATTGTTGGATGCATAGAAGATATGATTATGGAAGTACTTTTGGCATGTCAAAGAGACATGATTCCTTTACTCCTCTAATTGGTTATAATGTCACATGCTTTAAGTGTCATAATCTTGGACATAAGGCACAACATTGCAAAATTAAGTTGAAGAAATCATTTGGAAACAATAAGAAAATAGATGACCTAATCAAGCAAAAGAAGGATAGTGTAAAGGTTTGGAGAAGAAGACAAAAGGAAGAGAAAGAGAAGATGGATCCTATGCTTGTACATAATGCACAAGAGACATCTCTAAATGCATAAAGATGTAGCATGATTTCAGGGGGAGTTGATTATTGTATTCTCATTTAACCCCCATTGAAAAGATAAAGAGTATAGCAATCTTTAGTGTTGTAATATGAAGAAGGTCATAGACAGTTTTTGAATATTTTTTGACAAGACTTTGTGATGATGCAGCAGATCTATCATAGTGTTTGACATGTTCATATGATGTTTCCATGTATACTTCCATGGTGTTTGAATGAGGAGTGTGGAGTTTTCTCATGCTTTATGTGTTCTCTTGTGTCCAAGGTTAGCTACAATGAGTTTATGGTGCTAAAGTTCAAATTTAACTCATGACAAAAGGATTCCTTCATTCAATGCTTCATTTTCTATAGCTAGTTTGAAGTTGCTGATGCTCTGAAGCCTTAGAACAGTAGTGTTGGTGCAGAACATGGTATGTTGGTGGTTTCATATGTGACAGTGTGTTATGTGGTGTTATTGCTTCTTGTTGGGATAAAGTTGTGATTTATATGAACCAGTTTGGTTAGGATGAGTGCTCCATTTTTCTACAAGGCAGGCAACATTTCTTGTTGCACTGATATTTTAGATATTGTGATGGCATGGCACTTTGCTTTGGATGATGGAACTTTGTTATATAGTGACTTTTGATGTCTTGATTTTTGATGCATTTGTTATCAAATCTTGACTGTGTTTTTGATAGAAAATAGACTTGCATCAGTTATATGATAGTTATTATGGTTTCAAGACCTCATGATTAAGCTTATTCTTCAATAGAAGTTGTAAAGAGCAGGACTGCTGATACATTCTTCAATGATTTTCAATAATGTTGGATTCAAGGGGAGTAGTTGTCTTTATATTTATGAAGCCCTGAATTCCATTTGATAGGTGTTAAGGTGCAGAACAATTTTTGTGTTTGATGATGTTGAGATAAATAATTGATTAGTTCTCATGTTGGAGAAGATAATGGCTTCTATTGTGGTGATCAGACAGTGTATATATAAATAGTGTTGACTGAGTTCTTAGTTTCTGACATATTTTTGAAATGATATACACATGAGAGTGGTGCAAACATGTTATCATGTCTTGATAGTGATATGATTTTCAATCTGATTCATACTTCTAAATTTATAGGGATGACCGTGATAAGGCAAAAGAATGTGCTGACAGTGTGTTGAACAAGCATTTTGATTTCAGACATTGCAAATTCTAAACAGAGGACAGTGCCTTAGACTATGGTTTATGCATTCTTTGAAAGCATCCTAATGACATAATGATTAAAGTAGAAGACTGGTTCATTCTCTTATTGCAGAGATTGTATTTTGTTTGTGACAAGGGTCTGTGTATTCTTCACTATGAAGTATAATGGTTTCAACGTATATTTGGCAGGTAGGTTAAGATTGTATGTGCTCAAGCACAGTGAGTTTTGACAGTGTTTGATGATAACATTATTCTATTGTCAGTAAAATTGGTCATCTCCTGGTGTTCATTTGGTAATTTATTGTCATTTTAAACACTTCCTTGAAGTTCATTGGTTCACATGCATGATCTTGTTATTAGTAATGGTGCTTTTGATACTGTTCTCTGACAATGGTATTCTTGACAGTGACAATGAAATAGTATGATCTTGTTTTCTATAATAGTATTATGCTTTAAAGCTTGTAACAGTGATTTTTATGTCTTGAAATAGTTCAATAGTATTGTGAATGAACTTACAATGGGCTTACTCTTTATTGAAGACTTCTTGTTGCCAAAGGAAAGAGTGATATCTTTGAAATCATGATTATGGCATTCTCACAAGAAGATGCACAAGAAAATCTTGTTCTTTATCAAGAGAAGTATTATTGCACAATGTGGCCCACTACAAAAGATCTTGTAGTTCAACTACAAAAGATGACAAAAGTTGCACATGTGACCTATAAAGAGACATTGAAAGTATTATGAGGAGTTGAGTAGCTTGAACAGGCTCTGTTGTAGTCGATGTCAGGATGACAGGTGCTGGTGGTTTCAGGTTCTTAATAGTGAAAGACTAGGACAGTTGTTGCAGGACTGTTATTGCAAGACAATATTATCTTTGTAAATAGGTTGACTACAACAAGTTATTTTTCTTAAATGATGATCATTTTATATGGACAAAAATGCAGTTGATATGCATCTTGTAGTGAGACAAAGTACCTTTGTTAAAGATCAGTCAAGTTCAGTCAGGAAAATGAAGTTGGGTATGGCATCCATCAAAGGTTAAATGGTTTGTCATTTTTATCAAATATTGTAGTTGCATATGCTCTGATTTGTTTGAATGTAAATGCCAAGGACAAGTCTATACTGTTAAGGACAGAATGATAATTCTGCACCAGTGCATTCTTCTAGCAATGTCAATGTAAAGTATGATCAGAATATTGTATGTTGTAGAGGCAAGACAGATATCTTACTCTATGACAGAGATATCGTATTCTTTGACAGAAAATTTTCATCTACAAATAGAGGATGGTGGTAGCATTGACAACAATAAGTATGTAATTCTTGTTTATTCATCTCTTTCATCAATTGATTGAGCAAAATAAAGACTATTTTATGTCATTGATTGTCAAAAAGGGGGAGATGAGTTTGTCCTGATTGTATTTAATGTTTTGACATCAATGTCAGTCAAAGGGGGACTTTGTTGTTTGTCATATGTGTGTTGCCTTGTCATTGATGTCAAAAAGGGCATCATGTCTTGTTCATGTCTTGATCAATGGTGTTGATATACAGTTGAGTTGATCTTCACATTTCATGTTGGCATTATGATTTGGTTCATGTAGTGGAAGTGGCATATCATGAGTGGCAATCAGTGATCTTCAATCATTATTACATCTTCTGCATACTCTGCATCATGGTAGGTTTCTTGAGTAGTCAGTGATATGGCATTCTCTGCAACAAAGCATTCGGTGATCTTCATGCTTTCAGTGACAAAACAGGGCAAGGTTTATGCTTCTATGTTCAAGGGTTAGCATTCATTGTGGTAAGTGATCTCTATCACATGATAAGGAATTTCTATGAAACATTCATAATGTTAAGTGTCTAAGAAGTCCTGGTGATAACTATAACTATGATGTTTATCAAGGTTGTTATACTCTACATGAAGGTAGTCTTTACAGAGTTCAAATGATGATCATAAACCCTAAACTATCCCTCTACTATGTGCTTAACACATTACGATTAATCCTAACCTGCCCGTCATTCATTTCTGCACTTTATGTTATAATTTTCTGTTGATCGGTCAAACCGGTCATTGTCACTTAAGTGACAAACTAAGGGTATCAACTTCATTTTAAAACCGGCCCCAATGTTTAGCATGCTCGGTCATCAGGTAAAGACACATATGTCTCGGCGGGAAAAAGTACATCAAGGGTCTATGTTTAAAAGACAAGTGGCGGGCTCTTTTAATTGAAAGGATATGATTTAAAAGGTAAGTGAACACCAATGGTCAGTGACAATTACTAAATTTGACAGGTGAATAGGTTAAAAAGCCTAAAAAATAGGTTTTTTCTCCCTTCAATGAAACAAAGTTCGGTGTTCTTGTTTCTAATTTTGAATTGAGAAAAGGATGGAATCATTTTTGTGTAAGCCTGAGGTTTATAACTATGGAGCGTGTCTTTTTCATATGATATGAAAATGGTTTGATAAATTCTTACAATGAAAGTGTTTATCATGAAGATTTGTGATGGTGTTATGAAGGCAGAGTGTATGCTTTTTATGGAGGCAAATTTAAAGTAGAATTGCAGAGACTTGGTTGCTGACAGAAACTGAAAACTCATAATTTTTGCAGTGATAATTTGTTCTTCACATATTGCAAATGGGTTATTGATGATTGGAATATGAAATTGATTTGAAGATCTAATATTTGTTTTGAAGTATATCATAATATTTGCAGAGATGATATCAGTGGTCATACAGAGAAAATTAGTTTTGCAGAGATAATACTCTTTATGCAGGGATAATATTTTAATGTGTTTGTTTTGCAGAGAGGGGTTATATGTGCTTGTTGTGTTTGGTTGAGATCATATTGATAATCTTATTGAAATTTGTGCAGATTCAAAATGGAGTGTTGATGATTTGATGACATCAATAAGAAGATATTCTTTTATCATTTTGCAAAGATTGTAAACAATTTGTTGAAAGAAGTGAAAAGGAGATATAAGATTTTGTGTTTGATTGAAACAGGGAAATCCCCTGATTGTTGCACTTGCTCTCTTGATATTGGTGAAATTGTCAAAAGTCAGTGAGACTTTTTGTGACAATCTATAAGCTAATGAGGCAATATTTAGTCAGTGAGACATGTTATGCCAGTGAGGCATTGATGTAAGTCAGTGAGACTTGTAGGTCAATGAGACCTTATATTTTGTCAATGAGACATTGTAAAACTTGAAGTTTTCACATATAAGCCAGTGAGGCAGTTTGAGTGGTTTTTCTACCCCTTGAGAGTTTTCCACTCGGTAATTCTTCTTGTGCTGATGTCTTGAATAATTTTTATGTTGATGACTTGCATAGTTTCATGTGTCCTACATAATTGAAGATTTGGTGAATGTATTATTTGATAATAGATTCAATTCAGACAAAACTTATTGACTATTTTTGAAAGAAGGTATAAAATTAGTTTTTGTGTATCAACACTAATTCACCCCCCCCTCTTAGTGTTGATTGTACTCCTACATTGATATCACCAAGTTATCCACCAAGCCATTTGCTTCAAACCTGACGAATCTCAAAATTTTAAAACTTCACCAAATTGTTAGCAGAAGTCACGAAACAATTAATTCTCCAACACCATAAGGTAGATGACTACAAAACCTTTGTCATCAAATCTAGGATGGATTCAAAAATCTATCTATAAGAGGGTTTATCAAGAAACCTCACCGATTTCTCAAAATAATTGTTTCGGTAAAAACTGTCGGTTGTGCTCCGAAGCCAAAGTACAACGAAAACTCAATTTGATCAAATCTAATTATTCTACCTACACTCCAAGGTTGAGAGATGCCAAAACAAACCCAAGCAAAACAAAACTAAAAGAAACAACTAGAAATCTTTTTGGGTGTTGCCAATTGCTTATTCACCCAGGATGCTCCTACATCAGACACATCAGGTAGGAAGTTTGTGAGCATACACTCACAAATGTGGAGTTGAATGGTAGAATCATTCTTTCAGATTGCAAGTAATCTACAATGAACTCCATCACTAAAATATGTGCACAAAATTTTTTTTCTTTTTCCTCGTTTTCCAACATCTTGTCGAAACAAGCTTCACGCTCCTCCAATAAATTTGTGCACTCTCTTCCTCCTTCCTCTTGTGGACTTATGTCCATTATGAACCATCCTCCTCCTCCAAAGACTTTCTTTTCTCCTCTCCTCCTTCATGGGATCCAACCCACCATCATCAATCGGCCACCTCCACCAAATAATCTCATTACTCTTCTCTTCTTTCATGGGTTTTGACCCACCACAATCTGACCACCAACACCAAATTCCCTCATCATACACATCAAAACCTACAGCATATACACACAAATCTGCCTCTACAACTTCATGGAAATTAACAATTTCAATCTACTCTCCTCCATACTCCTCAACCTTCAACATGGCAAATGAATTTCATCACAAAACACAAGACACTTTACCTCTTCTTTCTTCACTACAATATTTCTTTCATCATCATCTTTAGCTACAACCTTCATCCACTCATACTTTGCAATGAGGTTTTCATCTACCCCATCTCCTTCCATCATCATCCCCATGTCATCAACTATTGTACCAAGTTTTCCATTTGTAGCATCTTCCACAACCTCTTCACACAAACATGTAACAATTGAATACAAGTCTGCATCTCCATTTGTTTTCTTCCCATCTATTTTCAACTCCTTATCCACCTCAGCAACAAACAAATTCCCATCAATTTCCTCTTCACAAAATTTAGAAAAATTAGAAGTTACCTCTTTATTCTTCGTTGTTGTGGCATCACTCTTAGTTGCCCCATTTATCTCCTTTAAGTGTTCACTCAAACTGAACAATTCTTTTATCCTATCACTTGCTTCCTTATGCAAATAATGCTCCTCATCAACAAACAAATCTGCAGCATCCTCATAAAAATGGAAATCTTTGGACATGTATCTACCTCCTTGTCCTTTATCCTCTATTATATTCATCATTTCAAACAAATCAAACTCAAAATTCTCAAATTGTACCCCATTTCTTTTTGTTGTCCCAATTTCTTTGCTTACATTTCTCATTGCAAGTCATTCAATTCTTCATTTTCTTCTATCCAATCTCCTTCTAGCATCTGGTCTATTTTCTTCATCTCCTCTTTCCATAGGAGATCATTCTCCTTTTCGCCCACTTGCTTGTCAAATCGAGGGCCTTCTAGATTTGTTATTTCTGCTTCTACATCTGCTACAACTTTCCACTCTTCAATTGCAAGTTTGTTTCCTTCTGCTTCTATCTTCGTATCCTCCAAAGGATATGTTGTTGTTGTTGCTACATCAATTCTATCTTCTTCATCCATGTCTTTCAAAAGACATATCTCTGCTACAAACTCCAATGCCTCCACTCTTCTCTTTTCTTCATGAATTGTCTCTTCATTACCTCATTGTCCCACATATCCCATGTCTTCCCATGGATCCTTCACCACTTCAATTTCATGTTTTGCCTTTCTAAAAAGGCATGCTACATTTGAACATTCTCTTCTCTTCCATTCTTTTCTCTCCTTGTTTCTTCTCTTTTCTAATTTTCTTTCCTTTTGGAATGTATGGGCTACTCCCATATGCTCTTCTTTCCTTGCCCCTTCTACCAAAAGGTTGCAACTCTTCTTCTTCTCCTTTGCAACCTTGGTTGCAATCTCCTCTCTTCCCTCTCGATCCTTTTGCACAAGGATCTCCACTTCTTCATTCTTCATATCCATTGCCACTTCTTCTTTCTTATTTTCATCCTTCTCTTTGATGCCTTTTTCATGGCATGTCTTCACTGCAAACTCATCCCTCTTACCTTTGTCACGCTACATAGCTTCCAATTGGTCACATTTCTCCAACAAGTTGTCAATCCTCTCAATCTTTGCAGTCATCTCTCTAAGGAATCCCTTCCTTTTGTACTATCTCTAGCCATTCCATATGACTAGTTTCCACACATATATCTTCATCTTACTCGTTGTAATATTATACATCCACTTTCACTTACCCTGCAACCTGCAAGGATACCTCTCCCGTAATTACTAGCTCTCATTGCTTAGGACTTCTCTCTCATACCTACAACAGTCCACACGAGCTCTTCTCTACTACTACCTCTACCCACATGTCCTAGTATATCATCTACACTCTCAAGACCTTCAGTCTTTGATACCACTTAACACAAGAGGGTACTCCCCTCTGCCAAACACAAACAATTCACAAAGACTCACACAATCAAATACACATTCACACAGGCATGCTATGCCTCAATTCCAATACTCAACTATGGTAAGATTGTAACACATATTTGATTTGTTTTATTAGATTCAATTCAGAAAACAAAACAACTCTGTTATGAAATTTATTTACATACACTTGGTCATCCATGATGTCTCTATATCTTCTCTCAATCCCCTCATTGGCTGGTGATGACTCCCTCACCAGGTCAACATCTTCTATGTAACGTGGTGCTCCAATCTGCAACAATAAACATCATTCAAATGCTCCCAAGAGGTGTCTCCTTTCACTATCCTCTACACTATACTGGTTGATCATTGTTCATTGTTTTATGCCGAACTTCCTATATGTTTATGGTTTTGTGCATCAAACTTCATATACATTCTTGTTTCTATGTCCATGACCATTGATTTTCCTCCTTCCATTTTCTGCTATAGAGGTCACTTCCCTCTTCCTTTATTTTGTACTATGAAGTGCTCTTCATCCATCGATTCTCTCATCTATTTGGTTTTGTTCTGTGATATGCCAAATACACTCCTCCTTTTGACAACAAACAACAACTTTCAATCTATCTCCTCCTAAATAGAAAACAACCCCTTTTTATTCTAATTCATTTGGGTTTTCGGGCAATGAATCATTTTATCTCTGGCAGTGACTTATTCTCTACAATTTTCCAATGCCCTTTCCTCACACTTCTTATTGATATCAGCCTCTTCTGTACAATTACAACATTCCACTTCTATGGTTTCCTGTTGGTAGCAAATCCCCTTTGTCAATCACTTTTTGCTACCTTTTTTACTTTTCTTCTGTACAACTCACTTCAATGGATAGTGAACCCGTCCCAACACCATCGACTCTCTATTTTGTAAGATGAAATATCTAAAAAATGAAATGTTTGGAATGCAAAGTGCCAAACCATAAGGCAAAACATGAGTCCCCAGAGTTTTTTTTTTAACTTTCGAGCTTATGTTATTTGGCCAAATCCAAGTCGTAGGCATTCTCCTCTATTTCGATCCACAAGAGTGTAACTTATGAAGGTAAAAGTTTATTGATCTTAATGTATAAAATGGTCTCCATTCTTCATGTAATACAATGCTTATCTCAAAGGCAGAAGATCATGTAATGCAATTCACCACATTAGATACACATGACTACATACTCCTTTGTTACAGCCTTTCATCAACAATTACAACAACAACAGTTGCCTTCTTTACAATGATGGGGATGAATCATCTCCATTCGCAACACTCCATCAAATCCATGGAGACAATGATGATCAAACACCATTGAGTAACTTCCGTCAACACAAAAAGAGTAATGATGTATCAACTGATTGTCGGAACTACCATTATTCATACCAAAATCTCAAATGCACCCATTCCAATGGGATCTAACAATATTTTAATATTTTCTCATTGAATGTCTATGTCTCCTCCCAACATTTTCTATTGTCTCCACCTTACAACATTCTATTCAGCACATACCAACAATAACGTCCTATTGCCCTCAAAATGGACACATGGAACAGAAAACTGACTTTCACAATAACTCCTCACCAAGGACTCAGAATCTCATGAAAACTTTCCAAGATGTGCATGTTGACATCACCAAGTTGTCCACCAAGCCATTCTGCTTCAAACCTCATGGATTTTAAAATTTTAAAACTTCACCAAATTGCAAGCAGAAGTCGCGAAACGGTTAATTCTCCAAAACCATAAGGTGGATGACTACAAAACCTTCATCATCAAATCTAGGATGGAGTCAACAATATGTCTATAAGAGGGTTTGCCAAGAAATCTCACTGATTTCCCAAAACAATTGTTTCGGTGAAAATTATCTATTGTGCGTCGAAGCCAAAGTACGACAAAAACTTAATTTGATCAAATCTAATTATTCTACCTATACTCCAAGGCTGAGAGATGCCAAAACAAACCCAAGCAAACCAAAACTGAAAGAAACAACTGGAAATCTTTTTGGGTGATGTTGATTGCTTATTCACCCAGGATGCTCCTACATCACATACCCTACAACTTCTTTATTATGTTTTTGTGTCCATTTTATCCCTAGCCTGTTTGTGTGCATCTTGTGTAGTTTTGACCCCTTTTGTGTAGCCTATATCACCCATAACCATCCATATCCCCTTTAATATCTTGCTCTCATGGTATTGTTTAGAGTTCCTATGCATTCCCCTTCATGATCCCTTACCTTCACCTTGGCCACATCTTTTAATAATTTAATTAAACAATTTAATGATAATTGATTCATTGAACCTAGAACCCTAACCACCTTTGACCACCTAATAAAACTTTATTTAAGCTCATTTTAATGCTTAGATTGGAATTAACTAAGGGTGGAAAACTTTATCATGAGCCTCCCCTAAGAAAAATTTTCCATCATAAACTTTCTCAAATCAAGACACAAATTTGAAAACTACTTCATTTTATGATGACACACATAAAATACTATGTTTTCATCTTTAAATTCCTCCAAATGTGCTTTTATAAGGCCTCCAAAATCTCATTTTTCCACTAGTTTTGCAAAATTCCAACTTGGAGCAATTATAGAAAAAAAATACCCCATTAGCAAAACCTATTTTAGAGTTTAGGAAGCATTTAAAATGAGTAATATTTCATAAAAATCAAGTGGTAATTTTAACATTGCATTATCCAATTTCTAAAGATGAAACAATTAGCCTAGGTAGTTATTTTTAGTGCTTTTACTATAGCTAGCCCAGGGTTTGAAGCTAATCTTTATAATTTTTATGAAATATTTTGTGCTAACTTGTAATTCTTAATGTGCATCCATCCTTTCAATGAAATCATACATCCTCATCCTTTTTCATACCCTTTTGTTGCCATTTTTCTTTCCCACACCTCCCCTAGCTCCATCAAATGCTATATAAGCCCCTAGGTTCCATTATCCTTCCATTTTGCCTCATAGATCTAAAAAAAAATTGTGTCAAAAAATTCATCATTTGATTAGTCCCATAGTGTCTCTCATAATTTTTGTGTTCGTGGGTGTCCATTTTTTGAGATTTCTTCTTCATTAGCTCACCTTGCCTCCATCAAAACCCTAAGACCCCAAATCCTCATTTTATGTTTAAGTCTTGGGGTTTTTAGTCAAACATTTTTTTTTTGTATCAGTAAAATGAGTATTTTTTAGTATACATCAATACTAATTTATTTTTTTCCACTTGGGTATTTTCCTTTTTCCTTTTTGCCTCTACCCATTTCACACCTCCTCCATTGCAAGCCATCTAGGACCTAGTCTTAGTCTTTTGGCCATAACTCTTACATTTCTTGGTATTTTTCAGTCAAAATAGTTGTGTCACCTTCATATATCTTAGTCACCTTTCCACCCATTATCTATTTTCATATCTCTATCTCAATTTGTTTCCATTTTGTCATCTCCCAAGACACCCATTTGCTCTCTTTCCCACACTAGCCAATATACCAAAATCTAATGTTTGTACTTAGAATAGGAGAAAATTATTTGTATGAGCATATTTTTAGATTTTTATCAGTCATATATTTATCATGTGAAACTTTACTTGGAAGACCACAAGGGGGCTAACTAAGACAAAACCCCCTTTAACCCTTCATTTTGTAGGTGTTCCCAAAGTGATCCTATAATTTAGTGTGTCCCATGTTCTGGCCTAAGTGGAACATTGAAATCAACATTTTAAACCAAATTTTTACTTTCTCTCACTTATAGCAAGCAAACCGTTAAGATTTTGAAGATGATGTGAACTAGTGATTTTTAAGATTTTGTGTGTAGAGTCTATTTTTTTAATTTAAAAAATAATTTGTCTTGTTTTTTAAGCATTTCTTAGAAAAATATTTTTTATACTTATAGTATTTTAATGAGTGACATTTATTCCATAATGCATGACTTTTATTAAAAATAAGATAAATTCATAATTTTTTTTATCGGTAAGGATGATGAGAACATCATAATATAATATATTAATAAAAGTAAATGATTACAAAAAAAAGCCCCTTCTGGGCTACATGTTTCAGAAAGTTACAGCCAAGAAAAAGCTCAAATACAAAAGAGGTAAACATATGCATATACATATCAAAGCTTTTAAAAATCACAAAACAAAGTTGTGGATTCATAATATTTAGGTTAGCGACTCAAAACCCCTGTAATCCAATAGTGCAACTTCTTCATTTTCATTCACAGGAGCATCATTTTGAGCCACCAGAGCAGGGGGAGGATGATAAATTCATAATTTCTTAAACATATATCATAACACTAATATCTAGTGCATGCATATTTTTCATGATTTTTTTGTTGCATATTTTATTTATTATTATTTTTTAATTCACATTAATTATATCTAGAGTAATTTTATTCCATGATGCATAATTTTTTTGTATATATCTAAATTAGTTTTTGTTGAAACAAGGACATCAATATGGAGTGAACACATTTTTTTTATTTAAATTTTGCTTGTTTTTATTTTTCCACATGCATCAAACATAGACCCTTATGTTTGGTAAAAAGCTATGTTCACTAAAAATAGAAAAAAAATATCATAATTAAATAAAATATATTACAAAATATACTTTTCAAAAAGCTTACTCTAAGGCCTACAATTTTTCAAAATTACATGTCATGGTGACTCTATTTTATGGTCCAACCTTGGTGTCAAAAGATAAATTTCTTCTAAAAACTCTATGAGTAGGAGGGGGATGGCATAAAAGAAACCATCAGATGAAGGGTTTGAAGGTCCCTTACATAAATCATTTTCAACATGAAATATTTAAAAAATGAAAAAATATGCCTTCATTCAAAGGTCATGATAACATCATCTTTGAATGAAGGTCCTTCATTCAAAGTTATATGTTCATTTGAACTTGTATATATTCATTTGAAGGTGTTTTGCAAATTTTGGCACCTTGGGCTCATTTTTTCCCACATCCCATAATTAGGACACACTATTGTGGGATCATCCCCCATTTGTAGATCTTTTCTTATAAATTAAATATGAAAAAATAATGAAGAATATTAGAAATTTTTAGGAGGAATGTGGTCTTAAAATCACCTAATGAAGCTCCCTATAAATTTTCATCTAATTTTGAGATATTTTCATTTTTAGCTAATTTTCAAGAGCTAATTAGGACTTTTGTTATGCACTTTGTTGGTGCTTAGGTGTGCGACCCTCAACTCCTCCCTTCCCGGACCCGCGCGGTCTCTGGGTTAACATGACCGGGGTGCCATTCACTGACAGTTCGAGCTTTTGGTGTAGTGGTAGCCGGGTTTGTGTTAAAACTGGTCTACGAAACCAGAGATTCTGGGTTCGTCCCCAGCAGAGTCGCCAGTTAGTTTTAACACAAACCCGGCTACCACTACACCAAAAGCTCAAACTGTCAGTGAATGGCGCCCCGGTCATGTTAACCTAGAGACCGCGCGGGTCCGAGAAGGGAGGAGTTGAGGGTCGCACACCTAAGCACCAACACACTTCATTCTACTTTATGTTAGCTAGTATTAGTTGGGAACATATGCTTTATAAGTCACCCTTAGATAGCATTAATAAAGGGATGCATATGCTTTATAATTCATCCCACTAGTTGTTAGAATAAGTATTTATCCCACATGCATGGGATGGTATTAGTTGCCTTTAGAAAAACTCTATATTGTTATGACTTCTTAAATGGAAAGCATCTTGAAATATTTGTAATTGAAGTGTATGCTTTGTTTGGAGGTTGCCCCCTCAAAGTGGAGTTGTGGAGATAATAAAGAATTTTGTTTCTCTCATTTTTGCATATTTTGTGTGTTTTGTTTATTTTATCTTGTAGGTTCATTACAACTTTTTCAAGACTTGCCACTTGTCAAATCTCCACAAAGCAATCTATGCATGACCAGAAGCTTATCCATTGATAGAAGATGTATCGACGTAGATTTGTTCCAACCCTCCCCTCATGTGCATCAATTCTCTATTTTTACTAGTTAGTGCTTTTCTTACTTGTAGTTTTACATTACATGTTTCCATTTTAAGTGTGCAAGTGTCTAAGACTCATAGATAATACCCAACTTCTAATTATTAGTTTTTTATTATTATTTACTAATTTTTATACATTATTTAACTAGTTTTTAACATTTAAAAAGAAATAAAAAGATCTCTATTTTATCTTTTATTTGGTAAACCCATTTGACTTACATTTCCACGTCTAATTTCCATGTGAGTAGCTCATAATTGTACCAATTTGCTTGGTGCTTCCCTATGGCTCCTCATATTCCTCTAGATTCCCTTAATACCTCCTTCCTTGATACAATTTATCCCAATTTATTGTAAACCACCCCTATGTTTTGGAGGACCTCCCTAGATTTTTTGAGCTAGATTCCTCTCCATTGTCCATTGAGTTCATATCCACATATCTTTCTCATTCCTCTGCCTTTACAAGCTTCCTTAGTGCCTATATTAAAACCTTAGACACCCTTATGTCCTTTTATGCTCATTTTCACACTACTCCACCCCATGACCTAGATGATGACATAAGTTTTACTCCATCTCCTTCATCGTTTATACCCAAGCTTTCCCCTATTGACCATAATACCACTCCTATTCCTACCACCCATATTCCATCCTTTAAAGGTACATTCCCTAATTATAATCCTAAAATACCAACCATTATTGTTAGCCATCCCACTCCCTCACCCAAAGGATCTTATGCTTCCCTTGATGATTTATAATTTGATACCTTTAGTGATTATTCTAGTGAGGACATAATCCATGGCCCCTATGATGATGATCTATATGCTGAAGATTCTCCACATTTTCTTTCACCTACTGCTTACCATTCTTGTGTGTTCAAGACCTCCATAGATGAGATCAATCTGAAAGACTTTATCCCATATGACCCCTTCACCGTATATTTTTCCAATGAGCCTCATCTTGACATTGACACGTCTCCTTATCCTTGACCATTTCCACCTAAGCCTTCCCATTTTCACATAGATCCATTTCATCTCTTCATTGGCCATCGATATCTCTTGCTACCATTACCATATCCCCATTGTTTCCTACTTCATATGACTCACCACCTTATCCTTCCATCACCCATGATGTCTTGAACTTTCCTCCATGTCACTTTCAACTTCTTTCATCTATTGTCTTCAATTTCATATGATCCATAATCTTTATGATCTACCTCTACTAATGCAATAGCCTCACCCATCCCTCCCCCTAAACCAACTAAACTCTTTCTTCCTCAACTCTACAACCTATCACTTACATCCTCCCTTCTATCACGCATTTTGACCAAGCATGACAACATAAGAAATGTGATATGAATGACATTTTTCATGAACCTATCATGATCTCTTCTTTTCCATATCCTTTAGATGATAGCATGTTTAGTTAGTTTCATGAGATCCTGAGTATGTTTACCATTTCCCCTCCACCTCCATCTCAAATTGTTTCTCTTAGACACCCTATGCCCACTTCACATCCTAAAACCAAACCTTTGACACCTACTTCTCATATGACACCACCTCCCCCCACTTTGTATCCTACGATTTTGGCCTCATAAGAGCCCCTATCTCCCATTCATTATGGACCATCTTCATCTTTCATTTATACTATCAAACACCTTGTGCCCACTTCACATCCTATATCCAATCCTTTAACACCTCCTTACACACATAAAACATAGTCCCCTCATCATCATGATGTTGTACCTTATTCTCAATATGATATTTATCCACCTACTCCTAGTTAGACATATGCCTTTTCCATTCTTAAGGAGCTAGAAGTACAACTAGAGAGCCTCACATGTCCCCCTCTTCATTCAACTCCTTCATGGATAGTGTCACCCCTTTCATCATAAATATTTAAATACCCATCTCCTAGTGACATGGTTTCATTACATTTTTATTAGAGACCCTATTTGAAATGTGTAACAATTTTATATCATTTTTTCAACCATTAATTTTGATGATCCTGTTCTAGCCAAGTACTTTCCTAGAACATTAATAATAGATGTAGTAGATTGGTTCTACATGTTACCACCTAGTTCCATACACTCCTTTGTGGATCTTTTCCATGTATTTTCCCTTCACTTCCAATTCAACATAGAACCCAAGGTTTCCCTTATACAACTGACACATTGAAAACAAGATCTCATCAAACTATTCAAGACTACACTTCTTGATTCTACTTGTTACTAGTCCATATGGAATTTCATCTTGATTATGTGCTTCAACCTAGATATATATTAACTATATCCTACCTCATATCCAAGAGAAGCTACTTTTAACTCATCATACCTCTCTTTTAGATTTGACTATCGAGGCCATTGAATTTGATAAAAAATTAAAAAGCTCGGAAGCACCTTGTCTTGTACCCTAATTGTTGATTCCACTTGTGAAATTTATATAGGGGATGTTTCTCCTATCTTGGTAGACAAACCAAAGGAAAGGAGTTATACATTACTTGCCACTTCTCTTGAACAACTATTGCCCCTTCACTTGGATGTTGAAATAAATTGAACACTCTCTCGCATCAAGCATTCTTAAATGCCCCTAGATAAGGTCGATCAATATCTCTCTCATGTTCCTATCATCACATGTTAGGTCATTCTACCAACCAATGTTGAACCTTAAAGAACCAAATCCAATATTGTATTAACAATGTTTCCATATAAATTTGTCCTAGTGATGCACCTCTTATGGAAACTCTTGGTAATGAGATAGATCGGTTTGATGACTTGGGAACAACACATGACTTATCATTCTTCCACAATCCATACAATGGTATTAATCTTGATCCTCATGATGATATTTCTCTACTAGATTTGCATGATGATACACAGATGGAAACTATCTTTCCCATCATAAAACCTCACTTTAAAAATATTTCTAATGTTCTGTGGGCCTCTTGACATTTTTAACCAAAGTAATGAGTGATATTTCTAAATATTTTCCACATGAGTCACCTTTCATGCCAGCAACGAATGAAAAAATAGAGGGCACATCTTTTGTTACCTACTACACATTACTTATTGGTTGATCCCATATGTTGTCTTTCCTCCTATCATGTAAATGATTTGGACCATAAACGTTAATTCCAATACTAACACCCTATGTTTATGAACCTAGCATGACTAAGAGTTTTCCCAATCCACTCTTCCAAATACACTCACTTTGTCCCACATTCACCTTTCCACCATCCACATCCATTCCATGTTACACATTCGAACTTGAGCCCATTTGCACATTAGACACCATATATTTCAATGATTGATTTTCTAACCATAATCATATGAAATTTAGACATGCGATCCCTGCACATAATCACCATCCATTATGTTGGAGCCTCTCACCGCATCATGTTTTCATATAATAATTTTCCTTTTGGTGGTTAGAGTTTAAGGTTTATTTTGCATTAAGTCCTTAGGTTTTGTGAAATAAGAGGAATCTTACCTAAATTTTGCTCCTAGTCATCCCTCCCATCGTCACCATATCTTGAAATATCCAAAAAAATCACAAAGTTCTAAGTCTAGGAAGGTCCTTGTAATTTTATAGTGTTTATGGTGTTTTGTAGTTTTTTTATCTGCTACTAAATGTATCCTACACTTCATATCTGGTTCCCCCTTCCCTTTCCACAAAATTTATTCTAGCTTTCTGCTTCCTTTTCCTCCACTTTACATTTCGTGGGATTTCCCTTTCAGACTAGATATGTTCACTTCCTATCCTATATCCCGTCCCCTTCCTTTTTTCTCAACCTTCCAACTTTCATCCTTTTCCACATTCCTTCACTCACCTTCCCTTTTTCCTTTCAAAAAATTCTCTTGGAACTATATATCCTTCCAACATTTCCACTTCTAGTCCCTCACCTTTTTTCCGCATTCCTTCCATCCCTTCTGTGGAAAATCTCCCCACTTCTAGATTGCCTTCACCAAGCACATATTGTTCCCACTCAAGTCCTCCCAATCCAAAATCATAAAAACCATCAAGTTATCCTTCCAAATCAAAATTAAATTAACCATCATCAATAGGTCATTGACCTTATCCTTTAAACCATCATCATGCCACCTAAGGTCCTAGACCTTAATCAAATCATCATTACAAAATCAATCCAACATCAAATTCCTTAAGGTCCTAGACCTTGTGCATCCTCTCAAATTCAAGATCAAATCAACATCAATTTACCTAGAGTCCTTGACCCAATCCCTCCAATCACAATCCAAATCCAATCCATCACCAACCTACTTAAGATCCTTGACCTCAATTGAAGATTAATCACTATTAAGTGACATTATCCAAATAAAATCAAAACAAATCAATCTTAATCCAATAAAACATCCATCCACCATCATCAACCAAAACCAATCAAGCCATCATTAATTAAAAATAAAAAATTAATCCCCATCAAGTTAGCCACCAAATCATAATTTCAAACTCAACTATCAATAATGGCCCTAGACCTTATCTAAAATCAATCCTCATCCAATCAAGCAAAATCAAATCAAAATCAATATACTCAAGGTCCTTGACTTTAATCAACCCTCATCGTCAAACTATATAAGGTCTTAGACCTCATCCACATCCAAACATCAAAAATTAATTCAATTTTCATATGTGCTACACTTGCATACTGAGTGGTGCACCTCTAAGTGGTACAGGTGCACCTCTATGTGGCATAGGTGCACCACTTTATGGCACAAGCACCCTCAAGGATTTACATACACTCTATTTTGGTCAATTCAAGATCCCAAATTTCTAAAATCAAATCCCCCAAATCTAAAATCATCAAATCATCTAGAATCCAAAGCATCCAAACATCATAAAATCATATGAAATCTTCCAAATCCAAAATAAAAATCATGGCAATTACTAATCCATTTTATTTTGATGAGTCTCCTCATCACAACCACTCTAAAAACCCTATTGAAAATGATGATGATGATAGTCTTTTGGATCAAGATGAATATACCAATGACCCTTTTGATGACATCATATCAAGCAATCTTACCATATGCTTTAATTAGAAAACCATGGATAGTCAAGAGCCTTTAGACCAAGAAATAGCTAACACTAGCTATCCTGCAAATCCTAATAAAATATCTGCTGGTCATCCCTATGATACCTTTGATAAGGGAAACACCACTTGAGCCCAAGGCCCTCCTAGTCAATTCATATTTAAGCTCCCAACCTTACACAAGCACCTCATAGCCTCCACCTCCTATACAAATCCTTCATCCTCAAAGCCTTTCCAATATAATCCATCCCATCAATCCAACCATCCAAATTTGAATCATTTCTCATACACACAACCTTGACAGATTTCCTCCAAGCACTACTAGCAACAAATCCTACCCAAAGTTGCAAGAGTAAAGTTGTAGATTCATGCAACCTCATTAATCCAATGCCATCCCTCTTTAACAAAAGTGTGTTGTCAATAATGTTGTCAGCAACCCAAAGCCTAGCATAGATGTCCAAGATTCTCCCAAAGCCATCATCCCCATGAGCCTGCCTATGTGGGAGAATAAATGCCAATCTTTCCAAAGGCCCATCAAGTCCATCAAATCCAAAACCCATAAGCATTAAAGATGTTGTCAAGTGAATGAGGTATATTACCTAATTGGTTTCCCTATTAGGTCATATTCACACTATTTTACTTAAGTTTACTTAGGGCACACTTAGGATAGTTATCTCTTTGTGATTCATGTCATATGATTAAGACAATTGTCATAATCCTATGTTGTCATATCTCATCACCTTGCCTATATAAGTAAGGTCCCTCATGTACTTTTTGTATCATGTATCACAATATCATAATTCCATTTTGCACCACAATCAAGAAATTTATCCTCTTTCTACTCTCTTGTGTAAGGTTATTTATAGTTTTGCAGGTGATCCTAGGAGCTTGAGTCCATTAAGGACTCTTACATGGTACTAGAGCTTCAGATCTACAAGCCCCTTCTCAAATCTAGGAGTAAATCAAGAAAGAGATTTTGCTGGGTGAAAATCTTGGTTGCTCTTGAAAAGTTGAGTATGCTCTTCTCTTGCATCATAGTATGACCTAGAGGAATAAAAAAATTAATAGAAAACAAATTGAGAGAGTTTCTTCTTTGCAGATTTGTATTGCAAGTTCATTTTGGAGCATGTTGGTGCAAATTTGAGCTCACCATTGAATTTAGGGTGTCCAAGAAAGTTAGTCTAGCCTTTTGATTTGTCCAAATTGGACATTGAAAGCAAGATCTACAAGGGTTTGAAGTTGGGAGGTAGTTTCCAGATCCAGAAGGTAGCTACATTTTTTGAGCATGTTGGGTCAAATATGACCCTACCATCATGTCCAAAAGGCCCAAGAACCTAAGGATTGACTGTCCATTCATCAAAATTAGACACTTTTTCCCTAGGCCATTAAAAAAAAAATTCCCTCCTCAGTCATATGGATCACACTAGTGAAATCTATAGAATATTCCCCTTGTAGGAATATTCCTCTATGTAGGCATTGTGCAAGCTAGTACGATAGAGGTATAATAAATATTCTATTTTTTAGAATTTAAAAAAGGTAGATTTTATTGTATAGGGTACCTTGTATGCACAACAGTCCACACACCTATGCATGCAAGGTACCCGCACTTGTTGCAGGGTGCCACATGGTACAAGCCCCTGCGATCTACCATCACATCCACCATGGACAACCATTAGTGGTATCAAATAAAATTTTGGAAACTATTCTAGATCTTTCAAGCCAAAATCACTCACGTGTCACCAAACAACTATCTACCATCAAATTCATGGTTTCAAAGTTCTAGTGGGTGGTTTATAGCTTCACAAGTGGTTTCCTACAAACCAATAATGGTATTGACATCAGGAAGCATATTGAATCAACCTAGATAAATATTTTGTCAATCTCAACTAACATTACCATGACATCATTTTCCCTTTCTTCCCAACCGGCCCACTTCACCATTTGTATTTTAATTTTGGCAATTTGTAATGTCCCCTTTTAGGAAGCTCAAAATTTCTTAACCTTGCACACAATTTAACTTCTTGAAGAGAACATTAGTAACCAATAAATCCTTATAACATCATAGTATTGAAATTAGGGTTAGTAGCCACATAATCAATATCAAAGTTCATTTCACATTTTCTCATTTCTATCATATAGAGATTCCATGTTATACCTCAGGAGAGTCATTCATGACCCTGATCGTTAATCTACTCTATGTCACTCACCCCGTATGAGACAGGTACATTAAGGCACTGGTATAACAAGACCCACTGCCATAGGCCCAAGGATTTCATTGCTACACCTGACAATTCTTCACCACTTGGCTCAAGGGGCTTCATGCTATGCACATGACGATACTTCACCCACTTGAGAGTCACTTACCATTAAGCCATTTTAATAATATTTAGGTCTATGCAACCATAGGCCCAAGAGCTTCATGCTACACCCGGAAATACTTCACCTCTTGGCTCAAGGGGCTTCACGCTATTCACCCGACGATACTTCACCCACTTAAGAGTCACCCAGGTGCTAGATCCTAACTGCCCTTCCCTAACTCCACTCCCATACTCATATGGTGTGTAGATAGATTAATGGTGAGGCTACTTATTCTCATCTTAGGTACACCATGTTTAGAATTATGAATTATACTTTATAAGAACTCATCCTTATGATCTCGTGATCCCCATGGATCTTGAGATAGTACGTTTGATCACATTGTTCCTCTATAGGAACTCATCATTGTACCATCTCATATGATGGATTTATATACATACTGCTTGGCATCATACATTATTCTTTCATGGAGGCTTGGACCTTGTCCTTCCTCAATTCTAAACATTCTTATTCTTATTTTGTAAGTAATCTCATTCTATACTATATAAATATTCTCATTCTATTCTATATTCTCATTCTATTCAATATTCTCATGCTATAGACATTGTCATTCTATTATGAGTATAAACCATTTTCATGCTATTTTGATGATAAATATTCATCCTATGTTATAAGCATTCTTACTCTATTACAGTTATAAGCATTCATATACCATTATGATCAGCTAGATAGATTATGAGACATTATTACTTGAGGTAAGGGACATACCTTGTTTGATCGATCCTTAGATCTGCTATCTCTTTTGGATGTTGTCGATATACAATGTCTTACTGCTCTTATATTTATCTTGATGGAATAATTGCTTGTATATTCGATGATCTGAATCAAACAGATTATTTCCTGGATTGTATTACTTGATGGATGCTACGATATATATATGTGTGTGTGTGTGTGTGTGTGTGTAATTTGATACTTGTATAACTATGAATGCTGATCGATGGTATGGTTTGCTTGCTTCCTTAATCCTTGCTGATGTATATCTTGAAGTGTATTGATGATTCGGTGGGATGAGATATATATGTATGTTCAACTGTATTATAACTTCTTGAAGGATTCAATGTAATTCTACTTTATAATTCTTGAGTTCATATGTCTTGCTTGTTGGATTTGTATTTGTTGTGTTTTAATATATTGTTGAATACTTCCATGATCCCTTGATGTTGTCCAGTGATGTCTTGCTGATAAGAGAAGATGATTTGACGATATTGACTTGCAAAGTTTCCAGAGAATGCTTCATGATCTTTAAGTGTATTATGTTCTTAATGTATGTAAGACTCAGGAAATACTTGGACTACTATATTTGATTGAGTATTGTATATAACTGAGATTATACTCTGCCGAAGATGATATTATTGCTGATGAGATCGTTTTCATCTGGATTCCTATTGACATGTTCATTGATCTATTTATATCCTTGAAAGGATATTTGTTCTTATTAAAGAAGCACCACTTCATGGGCACTTAATCAAGGCATAGTATTAAGTTTTAACCAATGCATAGTAATCGTTATCTTCCTTATCTTAATCGTTGCACCCTTTCTAGAGTCTTTGTCTTTATCTACAGGTCAGCACCATAAGTATAATAATTTGAATCTTTTTATTTAAATTACATTCTAATTGCACTTGTTAATGATTATCACTTTATACTTCAACGAAAGTCATTTTAAATCTCTCTTTTGTTTCTTAATTGTTTTTGCTAATCATTGGTTTATGGTAATACTTCCCCATTTCAAGTAGTTGTGATGCCTTTGCTTATTTGTGACTTGGCCTCCACGTAGGACCTTGACTACAAATCGTAGCCCCTTATTTTATACACATCGTTGCTTTATGTATTGTAAGATATTTTTTCTTGTATTTATTAATATTAACATATATACTGATAATCATTAAATATTAATATTATTAAATATATATATATATATATATAATATTATTATATTATTATTATATAATAATAACATATATTTAGCTGATGATAACCTTGCCCACTCCTACATAGGGGAGATCTTAAAGTTATTTGGCTGATACGAAGTCACAAATAAAATATAACGTCGAGGAGAGAATTGAAGGGTCACACCGATTTATTCCATACAACTGAATGACAAGGGAGACATGTCAGGAAGACTTGAATGATCAAAGTAGAAGCTTTGGGTCCTGCCAACTACGTGAGTTGCACCGATCATGGAAACCAAAGAGCTTTCAGTGACAGTCATACCGATGCATTAAGTAGTGAATGAAACATGTCAGGAAGACAGTTGTTTATCATAGAAGTTAAGGGGGAAGCTTCTACTAACCTTCCAATAATTGAGTGAGGCTATGAATTAAATTATGCCAACAACGCCCTTTGCCGGTTCAACTTCTGAATATTGATGTGTCTATTATTGCAGAAAGTGAAGGGAAACTTTCAAACAAATGCATATGGCAGGTGTAAAACTAGAATCCATAACCTTCGCCAGGATCCTCACAGTTGTGCTCGAGCCAAGCAGAAAGGGTGAAAAGTGAAAATACACAAGAAACCCTAAAATTAAAAAACTCTAAATATTCCACCGTTGAAAACTCATCGGTAAGAAAAGGAAATCATAATGAAAATATTAAATCACAGCTATCTCAGGAGTCTTGCAAGTGTGTTTTAGTATTTTGATAAACTTGGCAAGAGCAAGCTTTTATTCTTCCCTCTATGGCAAAGGATTTAGAGAACTAATAGGTGTTTGTAGGAAAATGATTTCTATGTATCTCTTTTGTATAGCTAACATGCAAAAAGAATTGGAAGTTTGTTCCTGTGGTTTCAGGTAAGACAGATATACTAGTAGGAGCAAGACAGGAGAAGTCCCCTCACTTGGATTATAGATAGCTGATTTAATGATATATGTCATGGAGGACATCCCAGGTGCCGGAGAACTAAAAAGACATTCAGCAAGAGGATATCAGAATAAAAGCCTTGGATATGAGCAATGTCTTAACTTGTATTTCAGAAATTGTATAAGAAAGGATGTATCCTTGTGGGGCTTGACCCCGTATAAGATGTATAAATTCAAATGAATTGAACTACAAAAGTCCCGAGCTAGACTGGAGGTTTTCTTCGCTCTATTCTTTCCTACTGGTGCCCGCATTGAACAGAGCTGTATTTTATTATTAATTATATATATTAATGGCCTCAGCCTTTTACCAATCAAAAATAATAATAATAACATATATTTATATTGATGACAATGCTATTGCATATATTTTATTTATAAATAAAATAAGTATATTGTATTTTTTTATAAAGAAACTCTACCAAAGGGGGCAACTCCCAATATATGGACCAGAAAATGAAAAAGATTATAATATTTCATGCATGAGAAACATCAACCCTTTCCCAAATGCAAAGGCCCACTCGATTTGAGCAACAGAGAAGAGGTCCCTACAATTGTTGAGAAACTCGCTATAGGTAGAGAGGTCCCTTTTCTCAATGTCATCTCTGAATAATAACAATGCCTATCTTGTTGCACCCTATTTATGATTTGCATCTGCATCGAAGATGCTAGCGTCTACACCAAACACACTATAGATTGCCCATACTTGATTGTAGAAACCTGTCCATTTTGGGTCAGGTCATGTAGTTGTTTGAAACAAGCATTCCACTATCACCATCAATTGTTGTATTTGCTAGGTAATCCGTTATCGTGTTTGCCTCACGAAAAATGTGCTTGAGGGAGAAAGAGGCAAAAGAGTTAAGCTTTTGCCAGATTCGATCTATCCATCCTTGCAGCCTCCAGCAGCTGATTGACCTGGCGCAGATTGCATTGACACACACCTGGGAGTTGCCTTCAATCTCTATTTCCAAGATTTCTGTAGATATGCACAGATTAAGCCCAACATCAATAGTCACGATCTCAGCTTCGTTGTTATTGCCATTAGTCAATTGCTTTGCAAGACCCCAGACGAGCTGACCATTGTTGTCTCTAATTACACATCCGGCTCTTGACTTCCCGTGATTACCCTAAGAGGTCCATCAAAGTTCAACTTCAATCGCCCTCGTGGAGGACAAACCCATTTTAGCTCTGATCTAGCCTTAGTGGTATTCAGAGAATTGCCCTCATATTGCTTTGGCATTTCCAACCCCTTCTAAGAGTGGAGAATCCGATCATCCCAGGAAGTGAAGGCTTTCTTCAATCTCTACGGTGCTCGTCCATTCAATACCTCAATGATCCCGTCCTCTATACTAAGAATGAGTTGGTTTAAGTTGCATTCCACCCCTTGGAATAAGTTCTTGTTACACTCCTTCCAGATCTACCACATGAGCATAGAAGGCGTGACTATCCAAATGTCCCCCCAGAAGGCTAGATGGTTTAGGCTCAACCAACTTTTAATGAAGGCATACAAGTCCACATGTCTTACTCCCACCCAATTCAACATACCCAGCAACCAATCCTAGCATTGTGAAGTAATACAGTAGTTCAGTAGTAGGTGATTAGCCGTCTCCTCGGCTGATTGGCACATTGGACAACGATTGGGGTCATAGACCCCCACCAAGTGGAGTTTGTCACTAGTGAGAATGTGTTTATGCAACGCTGTCCAAGTAAAAGCTCCCGCCTTGGGAAACATTGCCTTATTCCAACATATTGTAGAGGGCCAATCCTTAGAAATCCTATGCAACCTAAGCACCTGGTACCCAATTTTAACCGTGTACTTACCTGTCTTAGCCGCACACCATATTATCTTATCCACCTTGTTTGTTATCAGGATCTTTCTCTTTTTCAGTTCGAAGGTTAATGCCCCTTCGTATTTTAATAAAATAATATAATTATGATCATCATCAAAAGCGACTTCTCCATCTTGTCATGATGTTTAAATCTTTAATTTAAACAATGCCTTAAATATCGAGACATGACACAATCTAACTTTGCGGGCCTTTTTCTCAATCATATGGGATCCTTTTTGTGAGCATTTTTTTTTAATTTAGAGTAGAATTTCATAGGCTTCATAGTGGTGCAATTAGTTTTTTATTTTAGTGTCTATTTTTTTCTAGAAATTACATATTTTCACAACTATTACTGAGCAGTTCTCATTTTGGGAACTTCCAAGGCTTTGTTTGGGATCATATGTAAACATTTTTGGGTGCATTTTTTATGAAAGTGCATAATTTTTTGTGTACTTCTCACTGATGTAATCATATTGATCTCGTTCTACATAAAAAAAAATACTTTCATTTTGTGGCCTAATTTAGCATCTACATAAATACTAAGATCAAGATCACTTTGTTAATTTGGTTAGTGGCATTTGTAATCACACTAAGCATAAAATGCCAAGATCATATATTTTTTCCAGGGGATCTCGTGATTGAGTCAATTTGGGGGGTAATCTTGTGAGTTTTGATCTCTAATTTTTTCATTTAAGGAGATATCATGGGTTTTTGTATTAGTCCTTTTGTGGTAACCCCGAATAAGGATAATTATCAGTCTTGGCAAAATATTTTGCCTTATCTTTATGGACTCATACCTAAACTAGATATACCTCGGATGAAATATGCATAGGAAATAGGATTGATCATATTGTATGATTGATTGATTGTAGTGTTGATTTTGATACTATGTGTTCCATCTCACATATTGAGTGTCCACATACACTTTGGATCAAAATATGGGAGATCTATGAAGACCCATATATCTCTCCATTCCCAGATGATCCTACTATCGATTGCCTCATACCCATTGATGATGGAGATAATACACCCTTTAATGATGACACTTTAGAGGAGCTTGAATATTTGACAAGTCTTGCTAGTTTAGATGACACGAAATTTTCTCATTTTTCTCCTTCTCCTCCTATTGAGATCATATCTCCATCACCTGTTGCTTTCATTGATTCTTTGCAATAGGATCATTTCAATCGAAGCTAGTTCCACCTCATTTGGATTCCTATTTATCACATTGAATACTTGTTTGTGGAGTCTCGCATATCTAATGTGGAGGATGGTTTATCTCTCCTCTTTAATGGTAGTGATGACAATCTTCAGTGTTTTTAGATGCAATTCAATATCTTTCTTCTCCTGATTCTACTTCTTTGATTATGCATTTAGTTCTTGATTTGGAGGAGACATCTTTTTCTAACATGACATTAGAGTTGTATTTTGAGACACTCATATTGATTTGGATTCCCTTTTTTTCTAGATTATGGGAATGGCTTCTACATCCACCATTGGATTTATTTTTTCCAAGGGGAGAAATGTTTTTGTAGGTAGTGGATTGTTTTCTATCTTCAAGCATTCACCATTAGCACAAGGGCTACTTCATTTGGGGAGGATCTATAATCTCACTCTTTCTCTCTTATGGGAGCTTATTGATTGTATATTTGTGACAAAAGTAGTCCTTGGAGGTCATGTTGGCTCCTCCTTTCACTTTCTTGTTTTTCTCTCTTTTTGAGAGGGGTTTTTTTCCAATGGAATTTTCTCCTTTACTCCATTTTTAAGAGATAATTTATACATGGGTACCTATCATGGTCTTGAGCTAGGACCTATCCATCATTACATCATTGCATCATTTTCATGTTTCATATTCTCCCTAAGTTGTACTTAAGGGGGTTGTTGGTGTGAATGGGGTATATTAACTAATTGATTTCCCTATTAGGTCCTATTCACATTAGTTAAGTACTTAAGTTTACTTAGGGCACACTTAGGATAGTTATCTCTTTGTGTCTCATGTCATATGATTAAGACACTTTTCATAATCCTATGTTGTCCTATCTAATCACCTTGCCTATATAAGCAAGGTCCCTCGTGTACTTTTTGTATCATGTATCATAATTCCATTTTGCACCATAATCAAGCAATTTATCCTCTTTCTACTCCCTTGTGGAAGGCTATTTCTAGTTTTGTAGGTGATCCTAGGAGTTTGTGTCCATTGGTGACTTTTACAAAAGACCCCTCAACCACCCACGTGCAAACCTATACAAGTGTATCCACACCTTAATCACTAATGATGATGTTAAAGCAAAATGACACTCCCCCATCATGTCAACCAAGCAAATAAGGATACCTTAAGCACTTGTTCCAATATAATGCAAAAACTTGTCCCAACCAAATCAATGTTTGAACACCCAAGATAATTCCTTTCATGATACCATACACTCTCAATATCAAAGCACCCATATTGATACCATCCTACCACCACAATCCTATCACATTGGTTCCACTACCTTTGTCTAATTTAGTTTTCTCACAATAGAGGAAATTACAACTACCACCAACTCTTGCCTATATAAAAATGGATTCACATCTTGTTTATAAAATGAAAAGTATCCCATCACAAATCAAATGTGTCGCATCATGAAATATCAAGGCAAAGGTTTAGGCCTTTATGAGTAGGGAATCTTGGAGCCTATACATGTCAATACAAATCAAGGATTTCTGGGCATTATCTACAAATTTTAAGATGAAAAATCTAAAGGCATTGGTAACAACTCCACAAATCCTAAGGAAGCTTCTTCCAACATCAAAATAGGTTCCTCTTGTCACTCCTATTAATAATTTTCTACTACCAACCCTTTCATCAGAACCACTATCCCTATCATCAACCTTGACCATCCATCACCTACAATCCTCGATCAAGATCAATGAAATCACACATTATTGGAATTATTCCAAAATGGTGAATCTATCACAAAATTCATGTGATTCCAAGATAATAGGTCCCAATGGGACCATAACATGGACTTTGGAAGTTATTTGGATGCACTAGGATATGAAGGAAAGAGCCCATGAGAATATATAGGTCACCATGTTGCAAAGCATTGACATGCAATATCAAATGAAAATCAAGTCACAAATCAAAAAGGAAACACAAAATCAATGTAGGTCTCAAAGCAAAGAGAAATAATGAATCTAAGTGGAGCATCCAAATCTGCATCTCTAAAAGCTAATTCCATCTCCAAATCCAAAAATCCCTATCTCCCATCCAAAATCCAATCCAACAATCCTAAATCCAAATCCAAACATCCTAATCCAATTTCTAAAAATTTAAAATCCATTTGGATCTGTAAATCCTAAAATTAGAAATCTAAAAATCTCCCATCCTAATCCCAAAATATAAAATCAAGCATTCCCACCCATTCTAAATCCCAAACACCCAGAATCCCAAATACACGTCCAAAGCTTCAAAATCCATCATCCAATCTAATGCAAAACCAATTGTAAAATTCATCATGGTGTGTACAATTATTGGTTGTGATCCCCCTTGGCCCCATGACATTTACTCATGCCTCCACAATCCCATCCTTCAATCTACACTTTTTTATAACCAAATACATTATCCAACATACATCCACAATTGTACCCATTTAATCCAAACTTTCACATAATCACTATCCATCCTTCATCCAACCTACCTTCCATTCCATTTTCCTTGGTAGAATCCTCTAATGTAGGGAATCTACAATGGTACCATGCTTACATTTTGAAGAAGCCAACTTAGCAACCAATAAGGTTTCTAACAACATCTATAAAGCGCAATGCCAACAACATGCTCCATGTGATGTAGTTCTATAGAATAGGATACTATTAGCTCATCATGGAAACACACATTTGAGTCTAAAAATCCTAAATCCATCCATGCCATCCTACCATTCAAACCCAAAAGATAAGAAAAATAAAAAAACCAGAAAAGTTAAGAGAAAAATTGTCCAATGGTGAAAACCATTCTCATGGTGCCTTGGACAAGTACCACAATGATAACCCATTCTTAGAAATCATGCATAAATCCACTATTTGTGAGCACCCTACACTTGGGGGCAAGATTCTACCATCCTATCTACCCATCCTATCATTCCTATCCATTGTATTTACATATCTATCCTATTGTACCAATCCATCCTCCCTTCTTACTTTTGACCTTGATAAGGACAAGGACATAGTGTTGAAACATGCTTTAGACACATCTTGATGTACCCAATCTTTTGCAACAAATATTACAATCTATATTATCACAAGCATTGCAGTGCAACATCATGAGTGTTATAGCTAGAGTTGGGCATGTTATTCCTATGGAACGTTGTCCTTGGAGATCACATCTTGAACCCCTCCATCCATCCATCTTGAATCTATCCATCATGAACCCAAATCCATCCCTTCCACTATCCCTCTGTCAATCCAACCCCTCATCCATCCCATCCATTATTCATAATCCCTCAATCATTCCATCTAATCCTCCCTGCATCCTTATATTTAGACTTGGTTTTACCTCATCATTTGTTCCAAGAAAAAGGCTATCCAAATGCAACCTAATGCAACAATCCCATTTACCCAAAGTAGTTCATCCAAATGCAATCAATCACAATCCATGCAAATCTTGCCAAGAAATCTAGCACATCATCCCAAAGAATCTATCAATTTTGTTCCCATCCTTGTTGCAAGCCTTGATTAACTCTAAACAACCCATCATTATTGGGATATATTGTTCCCAATCCTCACATTGTTCTCAAGATATATCATTACCACATCAATAGTTCTATTGTCATTATCAATTAATCACCAGTTTTTATCTTGAACAAGGGTAAAATATTGTTTGTATTTTTATTATTTGTTCATGCTTGCTTTCTTTCTTGTGTGTTTTATCATTTTACATCTATATCGATCCTTGTAGCATATCGTCACAACAACATCATAGTCTTTCATATCATGGTTCCATATGTCATATGCTCACTTGCAACCTTTATTTTGGGCCAGTCCTTCATGCATATGGCACAACACCATCATGGTTCCCCATACCATGGTGCATCATGTCCCATGCTACAACAAACACCAGGTCACTCAACCTAGTAGCATAATCTAGCATCCACACCATCTGTTTGTATATCCTCCCCTCCATTCTTCGACTAATATTTTCATCCTCAATCCCTTCATTCATCATTAATCATCCACTTCTATCCACATCTTTATCTTCCATTTATTCCTAAGAACCTTTACTAGCATCATTTTCATCCATTTCAAGAGCGCACCCTTGTTCTTCAAACCCACCTATCCTCTCGAGGGGGCATCCCTAACCCAATCATTTGAAATGTTGTCACTTCTAGTTGTAACACCATCTCAAAGAGGGGCAAAATGTGGACACCTAAATTTCACCATATCCTAACATCACACTAGATTCATCCCATATCTCCCCTTCACATTAATTGAATAATCATTTTTATTTAATTAGCTTATTCGAACATCCTCCTAACATTAATTAAATGTTGCATTATTTAATTAATAAATCTAATAATTTTTCTAATGTTAATTAAATAAATTAAAACTAACTAATTAATTAATTAATTCAATTTTAAATCATGAGGAGCTCACTACCAAAAACTTCTGCTGGTAAGGTTTCGCACATTCGCCAATGTCTAGAGGAAATGCAATGGAGTAGGGTTGATGGAGGTTCGAGCGAGGAAGAAGAGCTCATAGATACTTTGGCCATAACACAACCTTGAAAAAAGGTTTCTTCCATTGGTGACCCTTCTTGAACAGAGATTTATATCGATGTTGCAAAGTTTGGAAACAAGGGCATTTGTCATTTGCATGCGGGGAAAGATTCACCAGTTGGCGATGGTAGTTTGGGGGCACTTGGGGTCAGGAGATTCCTCTCCTAGGATCAAGTGCCTAGATATGGCCCCCAACCCCATTCTCCCCTATCCACTCACATGATCTGCATCTCCATTATTTCGAGTGCGATGAGAGAAAACCTTGATGCCACGGTGTAGGGAGCCCTGGTTAGGTCAAGCTCACAGACTTTTTTGGATGCTTGCAACAATGAAAATGATTCCCATGCAAATCTCAGGGTACATGGTAGCCAATTTGGTAAACCCATGCAATGTTCTGGCAAGCCCATTGAAATAACCTTGAGTGATGAGGTCAAAAAAAAATAGGTGAAAATGAAGAGCTTTTTGTAGAGAATGAGATGATTGGTAGATTCAACCATTTGTGACCCAACCTCTCAGATCTACATCAATGGATCACTCAGTCTTGGTAGCCCATTTTGAAAGAAAATCTTGAAATCTACCCCTATGCAGGGGGCTTCTTCATGGTGGTTTTTTACAGCGTCGAAGATTGAAATACTATCCTCTGTACTCTCTGGGCTTGGGGTCAACATTTTCTTATGTTGAAACCATGGCACCCTTCTTTCAAACCCTACTACAGAATCCCTTACTATAATGCCTATATGGGTCCATCTTCCAAACCTTCCTCTTCACTTCTAGGTTGACTCATATTTTGAAGCTATTGGTAATACATTGGGTAACTTTCTGGCAATGAATAATGATTCTTCTGATTTCATGCATACAACCATTGCTCGCATTTTGGTGGATGTAAACACTTCAAAAGATCTTTCGGTAGAAATTATTTTTAAGATACATGGCCAAAGTTGGACTGAGTCATTGGATTATGAAGGACTACCTTTTCAATGCAAAATATGTTATAATATTGGTTACATGGCTGCAAATTGCCCCACCACCAAGACTAAATCAGATTGCCCTACCTCTTAGTGGAGAGATGTTGCTCCTCATCATTACACTGTTGAGAGCATAGTGAGAGCACAAGAGATTTCACATGAGCATCTGAAAGGTATAGACAAACACCTGTCATGACATAATTCACCTCAGGACAAAGGGAAATTAGAAGAACAACCACCATCTGTGCATAAAAATGGTCAACAACTTATCATGAATGGTTACGAGAAATCTGATGGGTCCAAATGTTGACTTCTTTTATGTTATTTCTTATGCTTCTAGACTTTATACCTATGCTATTTTAGATACTTCTCTAAGACATTACTACCATAATATGTTGTCTTTTATATATATTTTCCAAACCTTGAACTTAATATGCCAATATGAACCATGGTGATAATATTTGTCAAATGCATGAGTTAGACATAAGTAAGTATGTATATAAATGGGATTTTGTGGATTGATTGTGAAGGCTATTTTGTATGCATATGTTCTATGGATTAACCCTGTGCAGCAGCAAAATGGTAGTTTTAAGGAGAGGAGAATTTGTAGCACATTGCAAGACGGAGCATTGAGGGAAGTCACAGTTAAGCGCCCACTGAAGCTGAACGTGATCATCATGGAGGAGCAAATACAAGTGAAGAAGAAGAAGACTTGCTCTAGAATTCTGATCGCAGCTTATGTGTTTTCATTTCATGAGCTGTTGGATAGGAATTTCTGTTTGAGCAAGACTCTGCTTCCTTTGTTTCAGTTTAGATTAATAAATTGATCTTGAACCTATACCCTGATATCTAAGGATGAATTTATGATCAAGTTAGTTGGTAGTTACATCGTACTCTCCCATTTTTGTATAAGTTAGAAGGGATGAGTTCGATGGGAAGTTAGAATAAGTTTTTCTTTTCCAAGATACTTTAATTTACAGTTGCTCAACGGTTACTCTGTTTTTATGTTGGAAGATATAGACATGTTTTATTGAATACAATCTGGGAAGATTTTGTTTCTGGTATGAAGTGAATACAACTATGTGTTATGAGAATATGAAGTAGATTTAGTTTCCAAATAAAGTGAGATAGTTCCCTAAGTTGGCCACTCAAGGTACTAACTCTCACTTTGTATTTTCCCTTATTTATTTGTGCATTTCTAGTTAAAACCATTTCATGTTATTTTATAAAGTTGCATTGTGGAATGCGTAGATAATCTTGATTGCTATTTCTAGTAGTTGTGATTCATGAATATAATACATCATTGAAGTCCTTTGGAGGTTAGTGTCAATTCTTTTATCATTCTATGTATTTCAAGTTAATTCTGTAATTCTCTGTTGAGTATAGTTATCTTCAGCTTATGCTGCGGGTACTCGTAGCAACTAGATTTTTAACTAATTTTGCTATTCTTTCATTTCTGTGAACTTTAGTAAAATAGGTTAATTAGAATAAGTCTGTATGAGTTAGTTTAGGATAGAAATGAGTCTTGAAGGCATATATAGTGTGGGCATCATCATAAGCTTACACTCTTTGGTTGATAATTCAATGTAGGAATGCAATGATAGAGTGAACTATTCAGATAGGTTTACCCCTGAATTTTGTTTAAGTCTACAACACATTTGTTTTTCTCTACAAAATCCACTACAACTTCTAATACATATCAACCCCCCCCATCTTGCTACTCACAAATAAGGGAGCCTCAACGAATGGAAAATGGTGCAAAATAAAAAGAAAACCCCCAACAAAGATGTTGATGTAATGCACAATATGATCCTATGCACCCATTCAAAAACTGCATCAAAACTTAAATCTGACAGTTGATGACTGGATTATGATGTTTTAGTCTCTTAGGTATGTACCCCCGTGTAAGGGTCTGATGCATTGTGTTGGCTCTCTTTTTTTGAGCAGCTCAAAACTTAGTTATTTAGATTCTCTTTTTCATTTTTTAACATAATGGGAGTGCCCCCCTATAACCATATTTTATGGATAAAAATAATAATCAATTAATTCAACCCTTCTTCTATTGTTCCAATTTTTATTGAATAAATCCACATTTATTTAATTAAATCATTCATCCCAAAAATTAAATAAATACATAATATTATTTAATTTATCCCAAAATCCTCCTCATCATCAGTTGATTAAACAACTTGGTTTAATCATCTAACTAATCATTTGCACAATCCTCCACCAAATCAACAAAGTCAACCTTACACAAGGCTCCACACTTGTACATGGCTCAAAAATCCCCTTTTCAATCCTATCCCTCAATTCAAGTCTAGAAAATCTCTACCCTTCATATCTTCTCAATCCTTGCTCTAATCATGTGCACCAATCACAAGATGCCACTTGTTGGCTTCTCATTCTCCCTTGAGAATGGATCAATCTCATCCCTCCATCATCCAAGATCTACTCCTGTCCATCCATCATCCTCATCCAAAATCTGTAAATCATCCATTCCTCAAGCCATTTCCAAGAACAACATTAGATGCAAAGCAAAGTCATTCTGCTGGAATGAGCAAGCACATTACAACACAATAACATCAAACCATCTTGAGCATATCCCTATGGCAACAAGGTTTGTTTGGTGAAATGTCTTGTTATCTTTCACCTTTCATATTCATTCCTTAGCTCAATCGGAGGTGTTGATTAATGTAGAATAGGATAGATGTTTCGTATGTATTTCTCCTTTGTTTATTTCATATTTTATCATACATAGTTACATTTCATTTCAAAATGTAATGGTGAAAATTGCATACCCATGCTATTCTCCCTTATGTTTTTGACTCATAAAAATTTAGTTATTCTTTATGCATTAACTAGTGTGCAAGTTGGTATATTTTTTTGTGCAAGTTATAAAATACCATTACCCCAAACTATTCCCATCATCACTCATCCTTATGATTAGGATCTAACTCCACGTCTAGCAATTTGTAACCCTGGTTTGGATATCTAGACCTACATATTTGACCTAGGTCACCTCTACATATGCAAATCTAAACCTTGAACTTTCAAATTCTAAATTCTAAAATTGAGACATGTGCCCCTCCTTTACTACTTGTTATGAACCTACTATTAAAGCATGAATTATTTCAAATTTACACACTAGAGTGGTGTATTTAAGGACTATACCTAAATTATTTAAATAAATCTTGGATTTATCTAAGAATGAAAATCTAGCACATGCATGAAAGAAAAGCATAATCTTGTGACATCAACATTGCATCAACAACTTAGGATCATATTGCATGTATTATTGTCCTCAATCTTTATTTATCATCTTTGAATCAACCCACCTAGGGGCTTGACCAAAAGAGAGCAAATACCTATTTAGCAAGTTCTCAAATGGTGTCTCTTAACACCATTTTCCTAGACGTAGGTATATCAAACAAAGGAAAATCTTTCCTAGTTAGAAAATTTTTACTAGATCATTTTTGCAAGTGAAGTTCAAATTTTGCACCATATTCACTTCTATAAGCATGAAATTAAATTTTGTAGACATGAAGTTTACTTTAGTAGATGCAAAATTTAAATTCACAAGCGTGACTTTGAACTTGATAATTTCCAAAGAATTTTATTATCTAAAGATCACTATTTAACAAATCTAAATTTCCTAATACATTGACAAATTAATTTGTAATATTTGTGATAACCTTTTTCATCAAATTAAGAGTTAAATATATTTTATTTAATTATTTAATTCTAATTAATTATTTTATTTATTGTATTATTAATTATCAATCCCAAATCTAAATTCTAGACTTTTATTATTATTTAACTATTTATTCTAAATAAATTGTGTGAAAGCATTTATTTCCATCAAATTTTACAATATCTATACATAAAATATCTTGGCTAAGTTTAAATATTCACATTAAACAAATAATTAACATTAGCTTTTAAATTCAATAATCAAATCACCATTAAATATAGACAAAACATAATTATAAAATGAGAGAAGATTGAAGTCTCCCCTTCATACCCTAAAAGCCTATGCATGAGGGAATAAAATCCATTTTAAATGATAACAATAATCACATAATTAATTTAGATTTGATTAGGAGTTCGGATATGATAAATTAAAATTTTTACTTTCAAAAATTAAATGTAAATGGATAGGAGTATTCAAATTGGAAAATAATGATGTATAATCAATGTTGACATCGAATGTCATAAATTAATCATTTAGGTACAAAATTTAATGCTCTTTGATTGATGAATATGTATGTATCAGAATAAGCTTCCGAATTTGTTGTGGATCAATCCCAAGCCTATCAAGTTTGACCCTGAGTGTATGGAATTGATCTTTGTCATGAGATTGATATGTAATTGGTGAGATTACTTTGGAAAAATGTAGAGTGTTGAAAACTGCTTCACCCTAATCTCTAATATCTAAATGCTTTATAAGGATAGGTGGTATTTAAAAATACCTTGGGAAAGTTACTAGATCATAAGGGTCATTGATGCAGAGGTCTTCAGTAGAAACATGCAAAATGTTTGAATTTGTAAATATTGGCAAGACGTCTCTATTATCTCACCGAAACGTGCATTCACTCTTCCATCGGCAACACATCCACTATCGGCAACCTCCTTGAATCTCCTGCCGACATCTTCAATCACCCCAATAAACCTTACAACCACCTTCATCGGCCAGACCACACTCTATCAGCAAATCTAAATCTTCATTGGCCGATAGGCCGATGTCACCTTTGTCTCCATCTCCTCGCATCTATCGGCATGACCGCCTCTGTTGGTGAAACATTCCACTCGCCCTCCGATAGCAAAACTCTTACCCAAAATACACCTTTCGCTGTGACTTATATCTATCAGCCTAACTTTTTGGTCATTCTCTGATGGCGAATGTCATGCCGAAGCACTTAACACTAGCTCCATCGTCGGTCAGACTTCTCTCATTGGTTTAACTAAAAACTCCTCCACCGACATTCCTTCTCACCCCGATGGACTTAATACATACCATCATCGGTGAGACTTGCCAACGGTCACCCCGATCTATTCCTTCGGTGATACTTTCATTGTCGGACCAACACAACTCCTTTTCGCCGATGCCTTGACTCACGTTGATACCTCCTTCGTCGGCGACACGAATGAAACTTATGCCGATGCCTTCAAAACATACATTGTTGACTTATTTTGACACCTGAACTAGTTAGTGATACACACCCAAACTATGGATAGATACACACAAAATACCCCTCATGCAAATGTAGTATATACACAAAATGCACAATTCCTCCCTCATACAATTGTAGTATACACACAGAATTTGATACATACCATCTTACATCATGGGCACAAGAATTGCTCACATGTGAATGCAGTTTATTCACAGACTGTCTCCACCTAGCATTCTTGTATATTCATCAGATATACATTAAACTTCCTACCGATGATTTTCTCTGGAAAGGGTTCTACAATTCCTATCCTACCATACTTAACAAACAAACGAATAAACAAAAATGGGGAACTAATTTACAAGTCCATTCCACTGATTTCACATAAATCCACCAGTGGAATGGATTTATCTAGTCATTTCGACCACGGAGGCACTAAATTAAATTATACATAAATTCTATACAGAATGAATTTCTACATAGAGTATCTACACAGAATTCAGAATTTGGAAAGAAAACAATTTGCAGAATTTCTATTCCTCCTTCTTAGTGTTTCAGAACCACCCCTGGATATTACAAAGGATTTTCATTTTATATTTTCCAAAAAGTGAGAGACCGACATTCCTCTCCTCTATTTCTGTGATTTTGATTTTACCAAGATTATTGGTAAAAACTCCTAATTTACATTATGACATCTGTTTTGCATAAGACAACAAAACTTCTAATGTTAAGACACCTTGATTAACCCTTCCCTTAATCCAACCTGTCTAAAATGCCAAGTTTGGAGTTTACAAACATGAAATGCCAATATAGAATGTTACATTTTGAAGATGCTATAAGGTAACATGAAATGTCAAAACTATATTAGTCTTACTCTTCTCCCCCTTGTGTATGTTGATCTTGTTGAAAGGGTGCTCCTGCACCATAGTCCCCGGGAGAAGAGATCTCAAGCCCCTTTGAGATCAGAGTTTGGAGGTATGCACCATGATTTGAAATTTGATCTGCAGTCATCCAAACTGCCTCTGAAATAGGTTTCCCGTGCCAAGCTACCAAGTACTCCATGTACTCTTTGTCTCTTGTCTTCTTTATCACTCTTGAGTCTAAGATATGCTTCAACTTTGGTGGATCATGCTTAGGGATATCATCATCTGCTGCATCCTGCAATGATTCTTGTTCTACATCTGCATTTGGCTTATATGGAGTCAAATCACATACATTGAAAATGGGTGACAATCCAAGATCAGGAGGAAGTTGGATCTCATAAGCGTTCTGCCCACACTTCTTTAAAATCTGACATGGTCCAATCTTCCTCTACATTAGCTTGGTATACTCACCTTTGGGGAGCCTCTCCTTCTTCAGATTTACCCACACCAAATCTCCAACCGCAAACTGTAAATCTCTTTTCTTTTTGTCACCATAGGTTTTGTACTGCAATGTAGTTTGTTGGAGCTGGTTCTTCACTTGATCATGTACTTCTTTGATGGCTAAAGCAAAAGCTTCACCATTTGCACTAATAGGCTCTCCTGTAGGTAGATCTCTCAGTTCTAGGATACCCCTTGGATGAATTCCATACACTATCTGAAAAGGTGACTTTCCTGTACTCCTATTGATGGTGTCATTATAGGAGAATTCTGCTTGGGGTAGGATATTATCCCACTTCTCTCCATGCTGTCTTGTTAAACACCTTAACAGATTTCCCAATGAACGATTAACAACTTCAGTCTGCCCATCTGTGTGAGGATGGTAGGCTGATGAGAAGGACAAATTGGTTCCAAGCTTTTTCCAAATAGTCCTCCAGAAGTGGCCAATAAACTTTACATCTCTGTCTGAGACTATGCTCAATGGCAATCCATGGATCCTCACTATTTCCTTGAAAAACAAGTCTGCAACATATGAAGCATTACCAGTGGTTTTGCATGGTAAGAAATATGCCATTTTACTAAATCTGTCTACTACCACAAAAACACTATCATATCCTTTCCTTGTCCTAGGCAAACCTAGTACAAAATCCATGCTTATGCTCTCCCATGGCTTAGAAGGAATGGGTAATGGTTGATACAAACCTGCATTTGTGGATCTTCCTTTGGCTTTTTGACATATTACACATGCTTCCACAAATTTTCTCACATCTGACTGTAACTTAGGCCAATAGTAATGCCTCTTCACAAGATCAAGAGTTTTATCAAGACCAAAATGCCCTGCCATAGCCCCACAATGTTTCTCCTGAATAATATTCAGTCTCATGGAATATCTTGGAATACATAACTGTCCACCCTTGAAAAGTAATCCATGCTGGATCAGAAATTCAGAAAACTCAACATGATATTTGTCTCCAAAAGAAGTACATACCTTGAAGATCTCTCCAAAGTCTTCATCAACATCATACATTGTCTTTAAAGAATCAATCCCAACACTCTCCAATTGGATCTGATTGATGGTCAGAACCCTCCTGCTCAAAGCATCTGCTACTTTGTTCTTGACCCCTTTCTTGTGCTTGAGTGTGAAAGTGAAAGTTTGCAAAGTTTCCAGCCACTTCATATGCCTATGGTTCAGCTTCTCTTGACTGTTTATGAAACTAAGGGCCTGATTATCTGTGAACACTATGAATTCTTTGGGCATTAAGTAATGCCTCCATTTCTTAAGTGACAGGACTAGAGCATACATCTCCAAATCATAGGACGAGTATCTCTTCTTGGCATCATTTAATTTCTCACTGAAGAATGTAATAGGCCTTCCTTCTTGACTAAGTACTGCTCCAATTGCAATATGACTTGCATCACATTCTACTTGAAAGATCTTGCTGAAGTCAGGAAATGCAAGAACTGGCTGCTCGGCCACTTTCTTCTTCAATGTTTCAAAGGAATTATCTGCCTCCTTTGTCCAGGTAAACTTGCACTTCTGTCCTCCCTTTATAGTGTCAAGCATGGGTGCACAAATATGACTAAATCCCTTTATAAACTTTCTATAAAAGGTTACTAACCCATGGAAACTTCTAACATCATTGAAGGTTTTGGGAGTTGGCCAAGACAATATGGCACTTACCTTCTCTTGATCCATTTTCAGTTTGTTATGTGAGATAACAAATCCCAAGTAGATGATCTCTTCCTGCATAAACAGACACTTTGCTAAATTGATCATTAGTTTCTCTTCATATAACCTTTTGAGAACCAAGTCTATATGGATGAGGTGCTCTTCCCTCATATTACTGAAAATCAGGATGTCATCTAGATATACTATGGCAAATTTTCCCATGAATTCCCTCAAGATCTCATTCATTAACCTCATAAAGGTACTAGGGGCGTTGGATAAACCAAAAGGCACGACCTTCCACTCATATAACCCCTCATTAGTCTTAAATGCAGTTTTCCATTCATCACCAGGTCTAATCCTACTCTGATGATAGCCACTCTTTAGATCTATTTTGGTGAAGTATTTAGCACCTCCTAAACAATCAAGTAAATCTTCTATCCTAGGGATTGGAAACCTATACTTGATTGTTATCTTGTTGATAGCCCTTGAATCAGTGCAAAGTCTCCAAGTGCCTTCCTTCTTTGGTGCTAGTATAGCCGGTACTGCACATGGGCTTAAACTTTTGCCAATTAGGCCTGTCTCCAACAACTCTTCAATTTGCCTTGCTACCTCTGTATTTTGATCTGGAGTGAGCTTATATGCTGCTTTGTTTGGAAGTGTAGATCCTGGGATTAGATCTATACAATGGCTAATGTCCCTAATAGGTGGTAGGGAACTTGGCATTCCATCAGAGATAATGCCTTTGTACTGGTCCAATAGCTTTTGGACAGCTGGGTCTATGAATTTTTGTCTCTTCTCTCCCTTGGCTTGTTGCTACTATTCTTTGTTTAGCTTTAGGCAAGGGATTAGAGCATATGTAACTGCTCCTTCTTCTCCTATCCCTTTCATGAATTGTTTACCTTCTACCATCATCACTTTGACTTCCTTTCCTTTTGATTCCACCTCATTCTCCATTAATGGAAGCAATTCTATCACCTTACCATTCTTGGTAATTAAATAGGTGTTTCTAACTCCATCATGGTATGCTTTCAAATCATACTACCATGGTCTTCCAAATAGGAGATGGCAAGCATCCATCTTGGCAATGTCAAACAATAACCTATCCTTGTATGGGCCAATTTGAAATTCTACCCAAGCCTATTCTTCTACAACTATTTGCTGACCTTGGGTGAGCCATGAAATTTTATATGGGCAAGGATGTGGCAGTCTCCTAAGCTTAAGCTTTTCTACCATCTCAATGGATACAAAATTTTTAGTAGATCTAGAGTCAATTAGAACTTTACATACCTTTCCTCCTACCTTGCAAGTAGTTCTGAAGAGAGATTTCCTTTGTGGAGGTTCTTTTCCAGGCACCTTCATGGTGGTCATTGCTCTCCTAATCATCAAAGATTCTCCATTCTCAGGATATCCATAACTGTCGGAAGCATTCACACTTGGATTAGTGCTTGAGCTTGCTACACTTTGATAATCAGATTCTTGGATCAGATTGATCCTTTTTTCTCCTATTGAACTTGATGCCTTTGCTGGACATCTACTAGCTATATGGCCTTCTTGATTGCAATTGTAACATCTGATAGGTCCTCTGCCTTGAGATCTTCCTCTAAATGGTGGTCTTTTGCCCCTGAAGTTTCCCCTTTGATTGTAGCTTCCCCCTTGGTTCTGACTGTTATCTCCTCTACTGTTCTCTTGATTGGATTCACTTTGGTATCTAAATCATCTGCCTCTAAAAGGACTTCTTCCTCCTCTCTGTTGTCTCGCTCTACCTCTATTGTTCTGCTCATGCCTTCTCTTTAATTTTTCTTCCACTTTGAGTGCTAACTGATAGCATTTTTGAATTGTCTCTGGGTTATGCATACTTATGTCTTCTTGGATATTAAACCTCAATCCATTGAGGTATCTTGCTACCTTTTCTTCCTCACCTTCCTTTACCTTTGTTTTTACACACAATTTCATGAACTCTTCTGTGTATGAGCTGACATCTAGCTCCTTTTGCTTCAAATTTTGTTTCCTCTTATGTAATTGGATATTGTAATCCAATGGAACATAGGCTTCCTTCACTAAAGTCATCATTCTCTTCCATGTTGCAACTTTGTTCTTTCCCTCTTTCACCCTGTCATCTTGGATGAAATTCCACCAAGTCAGTGCAGCTCCTTTCATTTTGGACTGAGCCATCTTCACCCTTTGGTGTTCTGGTATCTCCTCAGTCTCAAAGAAATTATTTAAGGAGTCTATCCACTCCATTACTGAATCAGGTTCCATTTTTCCTTCAAACACTAACAGGTCTATTTTCACATCCATGGTCCTTCTTTCCATGGACCTGAGGGCATTGAGTAAGGGTCTCTGGTCTGCAGGAACCACTAGCTCTTCCTGCTTTGGGGTCTCCTCTTCATCCCCATCTTCTCATTCACTAGAGTTTTCTTCCCCTTTCTCCACTCTGTTCCTCAACTTCTCTAGTTCTTCCTTCAGTGCCTGATTCTGAGCTCTATCAACTCTACTCTCTGCTATTTGCTTTCTCATTAAGGTCGTCAATTCAACATTGGTCATCTTTGTTGGGTACGTTTCTGATCCTTCTCCTTCTGACATCTTGTCTTCTTCTTCTTCCCAAAGAACACTCTTTTGCTTTGATACCAATTTGATGCAGAGGTCTTCAGCAGAAACGTGCAAAATGTTTGAATTTGTAAATATTGGCAAGATGTCTCTATTATCTCACTGAAACGTGCATTCACTCTTCCATTGGCAAAACATCCACTATCGGCAACCTCCTTGAATCTCCTGCCGACACCTTCAATCACCCCGACAAACCTTACAACCGCCTTCGTCGACCAGACCACACTCTATCCGCAAATCTAAATCTTCATTGGCTGATAGGCCGATGTCACCTTTGTCTCCATCTCCTCGCATCTATTGGCATGACCACTTTTGTCGGCGAAACATTCCACTCGCCCTCTGATAGCAAAACTCTTACCGATGTACACCTTTCGCTGTGACTTATATCTATCAGCATAACTTTTTGGCCGTTCTCCGATGGCGAATGTCATGCTAAAGCACTTAACACTAGCTCCATCGTCGGTTAGACTTCTCTCATCGGTCTGACTAAAAACTCCTCCGCTGATGTTCCTTCTCACCCCGATGGACTTAATACATACTATCATTGGTGAGACTTGCCAACGGTCACCTCGATCTATTCCTTCGGTGAGACTTTCACCGTCAGACCAACACAACTCCTTTTCGCCGATGCCTTGACTCATGCTGATACCTCCTTCATCGGCGACACGAATGAAACTTATGCCGATGCCTTCAAAACATACATTGTTGACTTATTTTGACACCCGAACTGGTCAGCGATACACACACAGATACTACGGATGGATACACACAAAATACCCCTCATGCAAATGTAGTATATACACAAAATGCACAATTCCTCCCTCATACAATTGTAGTATACACACAGAATTTGATACATACCGTCTTACATCATGGGCACAGGAATTGCTCACGTGTGAATGCAGTTTATTCATAGACTGTCTCCACCTACCATTCTTGTATATTCATCAGATATACATTCAACTTCCTACCAACGATTTTCTCTGGAAAGGGTTCTGTAATTCCTATCCTACCATACTTAACAGACAAACGAATAAACAAAAATGGGGAACTAATTTACAAGTCCATTCCACTGATTTCACAGAAATCCACCAGTGGAATGGATTTATCTAGTCATTTCGACCACGGAGGCACTAAATTAAATTATACACAAATTCTATACATAATGAATTTCTACACAGAGTATCTACACAGAATTCATAATTTAGAAAGAAAACAATTTGCAGAATTTCTATTCCTCCTTCTTAGTGTTTCAGAACTACCCCTGAATATTACAGAGGATTTTCATTTTATATTTTCCAAAAAGTGAGAGACCGACATTCCTCTCCTCTGTTTTTGTATTTTGATTTTACCAGGATTATTGGTAAAAACTCCTAATTTACATTATGACATCTGTTTTGCATAAGACAACAAAACTTCTAATGTTAAGACACCTTGATTAACCCTTCCCTTAATCCAACCTGTCTAAAATGTCAAGTTTGGAGTTTACAAACATGAAATGCCAATATAGAATGTTACATTTTGAAGATGCTATAAGGTAACATGAAATGTCAAAACTATATTAGTCTTACTCTTCTCCCTCTTGTGTATGTTGATCCTGTTGAAAGGGTGCTCCTGCACCAGTCATGTTCACCTAGCTCAACCCCCTTTTCGAATTGACTTTACATTTTTAGTAAATAATCAAAGACAACATTCTCAAACATGCATATGGCCTATACAATTATGATGTAGATTTTGATTCTATTGTCCCTTTATAAATTGAAGTGTATACTAATGATTTATCTTTGTAGTCATTGCAAAGACAAAAATTACCTATTTGCAATCCTTACCTCACATTATGCACTCATTTTAGTGTACATTCCTCTAGCATGTTTTAGGCCCATTTCCACCTGATTCTAGCCATTCTTGTGATCACAAAAAGATGTTGTAAGTTCCCCAAACCTTAGGAACCTATCTCTTGACACACTAAATTTTTTTAGTAAAGTTATTAAGGACTCCTGCACCACCTAGTGTAGATGCCCAAGTTTTAAATTTTTAAAAAGTAATTTTCTTGCCCATTCATGCCCTAAACCTTATGATATATTCAACTGTAATTTTCTCAAAAACTCACTATTCTATTTCCTTTAATACATAGGTGAATTATAGGATATTCATTAGAGCAATAGGGAAGCAAGTTAAAGATTGTAGATCTAAAGTTTTTGCAGTCCTCTCAAGTAATCAAGCCATGTATCCTTTGTTATAGTTTCCTTCCCCTCTCCACTCACCATATCTATTCTTAAACTATTTTCCCCCATTTGTGATCCATTAGAAGGTCATTCCCCTTCCATAGTCATTCCCAAACCTACAAAATTCCTCCATTGCCATCATAACCAAAACTAAAACCCTTTCCCTCACTTGGACATCCTCTTGTGACCATTTTCCACATCCTTTTTGTCCCCATCACACAACACTTACCATTTGTCATAGTTTCACCCCCTAGGGTTTGATATTATGACCACCATTGTTGCACACACCATGATCACATTTCCACTAAGTTTGCACATACTATCATCTTTCCATATAGTGCTATTGTGGAGGTTGGAATATACCTAACATGGGATTGATTAAGAGAGTCTCCTATACAACACACATTTCCTCCTTGTCCCCTAAACTTTAGCTTAGATACTTAAGATCTATAAAGAAAACATCATAATTTGACAAGTGGAACTAATGTCAGGAGATGAAGGTGAACAATTGTGGAAAGTTTTAAATCTCTTAGACTAAAAGTCCTAGCATCTAGGAGGGGCATTTGCACCAAGTAACACAATAGAAGTGCTAGGTAGTGCAACATCAATTCCTACCAACACAAGTGCCAAATATCAAAGTTCATAAACTGAGCTTAAAATCATAGAGCACCATTTCCCTTGCCTCTTGAACCCACTTCCAACCTTAGATCAATCAAATTATAGGTATATTGGCTCTATTTTTGTATTTCTTTTATGTAACCTAGGTCTATTTACATTCTACATTTCCCTATCTTTTCTTCTAGTTAGTTCTTTCATTTGCTTATATTCTACAAGTAAGGTAGGCATCGAGAACTTAAGGTAAAAGACTAGTAAAATTTGTAGTCATTGATCATTTGAACATGTATGCTAAAACCAATGCCTAGGAGGTTTAGTAGCACTGACACCAACATACATGAGGATCACTAGCATCCAAGAGGGTCACTAGTGCCCCAATTTTTCACAACTTCTTTATTTGAACCCATATTTTCACGAAAGCTACACTTAAACCTTACCAGTCCATTTCTAGCTTCAAATCCATCAATTTCCAAGTACATACATTATATTTTATAGTTTCTTTCTATAGCATTTTAATTTACACTTTTTCATTTTTGACCTCATGCAATTTCTATTTATAGATCATATTCAATTATTTTAGTTTAGTTTTTCTATTTTAAATCTAATTTTTGTTAATAGTTAGTATACAAGCAAGAAGTAGATATCTCCTAGGTCTTAAGACTTAGGGGGGTTTAATTTGTTCTTTTAGTCACTTATTCTTCCGTATGAATTAATTACACAAATATATTTAAATATAAGCACATAACAAGAGGTCTCACAACACATGTGTCAAATTGACCCATAAAGGCTAGTAGGAAAGGGTGAGAGTTTGAGAATTCAAATTAAGGGTCAATCTTGAGTGCCTCAAGATTGATCTCAAGTGGCTCAAGAATGACCCTTGGCCTCAAAGTGCAATTCTTGGGGTAGGGAATAAATATATGAAGATAAGTGCAAACATAGGTGCAATAAATGATGTGTAGGTGACCGGTACATGGGAACAAGTGCAAATAGGAAGAGGATAGGGTGAAATAAATGAGGAATATAAGGAAATATGTACAATAGGGGATAGATAAGGATTAGGCCATGAGACAAACTTGACACAATAGTAAACCACCTATCAATAGGTAATTCCAAACCAAGGTGGGCACTGGGCACAAAACTAAACGAGAAATGACATGCATATGCAAGTTTCACCATTACATTATGAAATTTAAAAATTATTACGCCAAGAGGCGTTCCTACATTTAAGTAGGGTGGAGTTGAAGAGCTCAAAGATTTCGAATCTATGTAATTTTATAAGATTCCAATCTAAAAATTAAAAAAAAAAAAGATTCCAATCTAAAAACAAAAGTTTTTGTGATTTTCTTATTTTCAATTTATTTTTTGGTTTTTATTTTTTATTTTTTCCAATTTCTTTTTTGGTTGCATAGTTTTTGTCATTTTTTATTTTCAATTTTTTATTTTGGTTTTTTTTTTAAATTTTTTTCCAATTTCTTTTTTGGTTCCATAGTTTTTATAATTTTCTTATTATCAATTTCTTTTTAAATCACCAAAAATTGAAAAATTAAAAAATTAAAAAATAAAAATAATGGAAGAAAAAAAAGGTGAGAAAATCAAATAAACTATGGAAAAGAGATATCATCCATGTACTTTAGATATATATTTTTAAATATAAATATACTAGTTATTATGCAACCAAAGATTAACCACATTGAGTCTATAAGCTTAATGGGTAAAGAAATTGTCTTAAGTAGTAGTTTTGTGTAGGGTTTCACAATCTAAAATTAAGGAGAGACAAGTTTGATGAGATGAGAAAAAAATGCTAGAGGATAATTTAGAATCAAAATAAGAGCCCTTTCTTTTTATTTTAACACTCTTTTGGGGTCACGTTTTTATTATCTATTAATGTTATTAGAATGAACCTAATAATTTTTTTTTGGGATAAATGTTTAGAAGACAATTTTTCTTGATGTTAGAAAGTTACATTATAATTTATAAATAAACCACGAGACCCACTTCCTTCAAAATTCTTAAGTTCAACTACCCCCATAAAATCTATAGGACCATTAAGTAGAATAAACAAACTGAAATTTTAAAAATTCCCTTTCATGAAACCATGTAACCTTCTCGAAGTGGTTTCTAGGACTGAACACCTTTTTTACCCCCACCCCCAAAAAATTTAAAATAGAAAAAAAAGGTAATAGAAAAGAAGAAACTGATAAAACATCACATAAGATTTTATCCTCACAACCCTAAGGTTAATTTTATACTGCGATGAAATCGAACAAAAGAACTTGTGAGAAGCAATAAAATGCAAACCCCTTCGGTCTATGGTAGACAGCTGGGTTTTCGCAGCTGCATAAAAATCAATCATTTTATTTGCTGAGTTATGATCGCGGCTCCTTTCAAGACCTATTCTTCGATCAGTAAGTCCATTTGTTTTTTTTCGTGTGCTATCCACCACAGTTCAATCTCTAAGAAAACCAAAATATAGATAGACTGTAATGCCGAAAAACAATGCTTGTTCAAGTAGGAACTTTTTTTCTTAGTTTGAATTTATACCATAGTAACAATATATACTGCATCATTTTGAGTAGTAATAGTGATTTTTAGTAATATGTCTTTCTTGTTACCTGTAATTCAAATTCTGTTTGATTTGATGCTTAATTATATAGAGAAGACCATCTTTGATGGGTATTCAGAGCTGAGAAAGTTGGGCTTTTATGGATTGAACTTGACCATCCTAGTAAGCATATGTAAGCATTTGGGTTCAGAGAACCCAAATTTGCAAATAAGTAAAAGAGTTGCCATGCCTAGTGATAAACTAGACGCTTTTTGGTTTGGATAACATGATTTGTTGTCAAAATTGTATCAGTCGAGCTCTCTTGTTGGTACAAATTTCCATTAGATAAAGAAAAATAAAGAAACCCAAGAACAAGCCATACACCAGACTGTTGCAAAATTCCTTTACGAGTTAGGTTATAACCAGATCATCCAGTGAGTATCCTGTCTATACTAACATATTAAAAATACAATTATTTGCAGCTATAAGGAGGCGATTTACATTTATTTTGTTCAGAAATAAAATGCAAAGAGGACTAGCCACCATTGCTGGGATAACAATGAGGCAGCCAAACACACTTCTTTCTACTACAACTCTTGTGCATTGTCTACAATGTTATCTCTATTCTGTACTTCGTTGCATTTTTCTCCTCAAAAAGCTTATTCAGTGGAAAAGGCATCAGACTGTCAACTACTCATGCATGCTAAGAATGCGCTGGCGTGGGAATCTAACTGTCAATAACCCTCAATGACAAACTACATAAATTCCCTTGAGAAAGTGTAAGATAAGATATGACAATAATGTATATTCCACTAGTTAATAAGACATTAGGAATCATAATATTTGTATGGGGGCCAACATTTGTCCCCTCTGCTTTTTTGGCCTGAATACTCAGCATCTTAACTTTGCAAGTACAAAGGTGCTGCGGACTCATCTGTCTGCTTCAGTCTTGGAAGTGGTAGTTGGAGCTTCTAGAGAGATCTTGTAAGGTCTATTAAAAAATAGGCAAGTAGCTCAGTATAGAGCAGGCCATCAGTCTGGGGTAGGTCTTAGGTTCAAATCCTAAATTAGGTCCTAGCATCATTCTCTGATTTGTTATGCATATGGTAAAATAACATAATCAAGGTTAATTCAACATTAGATTATGGCATTCATGTTTTTTTTGCAGATATGATCATTATGGTGAACCTCTTTTGTGTTATTTTTGCTGATATAATTGTTATGGTGACTCTTGAATGTGTTATGTTATTCTTACTTTGGAATTTTTCTGATGGAAAATATGTTAATGCTTATGCATTTTGTCTCTTGAATGATGATGATGTCGAAGGCCACAAGGGCTCTGAACTGTCATACATTATCCCCCAAATAAATTTTACAAAGGTTTTTGTTTAAATGCTTGGTAGTCCTGTTTGGAGTATTTCAAGGATCATATCATGCTTTCCTATTTTAGGAGTTCGCTTCAAATACCCAAATTCTATATTCAAATGTAAAAAATATTTTCAGAAATGTTAATATTTAAGAGTTTACTTTTGAGCTAGCACCTCTACATAAGAAGTCAACTTAAAAACATAACTCTTGCTTTTATATATAAAGCTGCTTTCGTCAAAAAGATTGTAAAGCCTGTCTGCACTGTTATGTGTTATCGATGGTATTCAACATAATGTCTCACTTTTACAAATGTATTTTCTGCGAGGAAAATTGTCTATCTGCTTATGTTCTATTTTATCTATCACTAAATTGCCAATGTGTGATATCTTCTCTGACAATTTCGTCTTCCATTTTAATTTCGGTTTCACTATACTAGATGCATGGAAGTTGATAAGTGTTAGTGTTTTCTATTTTTTTAAGTTTTTATGATGGATTAATTGCAGGTTCTATTGGGATCCGCTCCCTTAATTTAAAACTTGGCATAATATTCAACATTGGCATTCTTAACTATCATACTATTCTAACTATCAAAAAGAGGGGCATTTACAACTCCATTGACTGCATCTGAAACCATCACACGTGGCTTCAAAGTGTCCCTCAAATGAGCTCGAACTGGCCCATCTGCAGTAATGCTTGGCGTAGTGAAATCACTTCTCACTTTGAAGCAGTTATCCCTTAAGGTGACCTGCAGGTTATCAAACACAAAAGCCAATTCATTGCCAAACTCTTTCAAACTTCCATCTCTGTCTTCTATGCTTCTCTGCTCATTTATGCTACCCTCCACTCTCTGGGCAGCAGGTACTGTAAACTGCTGATTATTATCCTCTGAACATCTACTTCCAAGATCTCCATTGGAGAATACTGTACAAGCATATGTAGAATCCAAGCTATGACAACATCATCTCCAACCCAACTCTTACCTGTAAGTTGGCTTTGGATAAAGCTAAAACATATACCATTTTATCTTCACCTATTGAAAAACTGCCTATCCCTACCAAGGATTGATTTAACAAAATTTAAACCAGCCGTATCTTCTATCTTTGTAAAGACCCAATTTAAATGCATACAAGAAATAACAGACCCAGAAATATTCCAGCAACAAATATTTTTTTATTTTTTCTGAATTTAATTCAAATACACACAAAGCATTGAACTACACTAAACTGATACAACTTACTGTGTGCACCCAGTATGCAAATCTGATGCCTAAATGATCTTGGACACTCTGCAGCAAATCTGACCGCTTAAATGATTCTGGACACTTTGCACCTGCCAATCTGAATGCCTTGATGACTGATGTCACTATGTACAATCATGCTGTCACTTTGCACCATGAACTGCTTGCTGAGGGCTTCCATCCCCAAGAAATCAGGACCATGATCTGCTTCCTGAGGGTTTCTGTTCCCAAGAAATCATGGTGACACGCTTGAAGGGTTCTGTCTCCAAACACCACCAGCTGCTGTGGCAGTATCACAAGCTTGAGAATAATTTTGATTTTTGTTTTCAAATTTCTAAGTGTCTTTTTCTTTTCCTCCCAGTGCTACCTATATACTCTATGCTTCCTCAATCATAGGCAATCCAGTCCTCACTTGATGGCAGTCTGAATAACAAGTTCCTTCCTCAATCAATGACGATTAGCTGACAAAGCCATTCTTAATTAACTAAACCTAACTGATCAGAGACATGATAACTAAACCTAACCTTGTCCTGACCACCAAGGACCCTAATAACATTCTTCTCAATGCAGGGGTCTACAAGATTTATTGCTCTTGTGGGGCTCCTTACATTGGGGAGACAGGTCGCTCCATCATCACTTGAATCAAGGAACATGCTGCTGATATCAAGCATGAAAGAACCACAAAATCTGCCCTGGCAGAACATTCCTCTAGCACAAAACATCACATCTGCCTTGAAGATGCTCATGTTCTGGTCAAAGAAGACAATTTCTTCAAGAGAAAGCTTAAAGAATCCATTTTTATTAGAAACCACCCCACCAACCTAAACTGAGAAGATGGATGGAGCCTAAGCTCGACTTGGAATCCTCTTCTAGATTCCCTCCAAACTAACTCTCCTTCCCTATGATTCCTCCCATGCATTTCCCCCTCTCCCTAATTTTCATCTCCTTGACGTAGCTATATTCTTTCATTTCCTTTTTTAACTTTATCTCACATTTTCTTCTCTCCTCTTCTTTTATTCATTTTTATATTTTATTAACGTCTCCTAACTCCTACTTTACCTTTTTGAATCAACTTTCTCTTCTTATCCTTCAACTCTTCTCTTGATTTTCTTTCTTATTTTCTTTTTATTTTTATTTTATTCTCTACCTTGTCTTGTTTTTCTGTGTCAACCCCCCCTTTCTTTCTTTCTTTTTAAGGAGCTAGTTTCTGTAATTTGTATCATTTTTATCCTCCTCCTGATGATGGATCACGGAGTGTGATCCGAAACGTCAATATAGAAAAGCTCTACACAGTTTTGTCCAGAAACAATTATAACTTAAACCTAACTGACTCATCTACCTTATTTCATGATTTAACTGACCCTAAATATTCCTATGCTGCCAGTTCAAAAATGAGACATTACAAGCGTAAAAGATTGATAACAAGTCCTCATCTGAGATGACGCTAGTACCTTCTTTAAGGACATTGATGCTGCTATGTACTACATTCTCCATGTTTGCCCTAACACAGCTCCTCTTCACCCTCACAAATGGCTTCTCTGCTTGCTATACCTTGCATCCACACCTTCTCATATCATCGCAAGCCAAACTTTAACAACTAACAACATTCAAGAACTTTTATGACTACCATGCATCATCCTTACAATGGGACAGTAAATGAATATTTGCCTTGTTTCTATAGATTTGCAATAAGCTAGAAATTGGGGCGGCAGTGGGGTAATGAATATATATTACCATTTTCCAGTAATGATTCTATCGGCCATTCTTTATAATCTATACTTATTTTAGCCACAAACGGGCTTTGTTCTACTCTACTATTAGCTAGGCAATCTGCAACACAATTACCCTCTCTCAAACAGTGCACAAACACCACCTTGTCAAAACTCCCAGTTATTGCTCTTTTCTCATCAATTAGTTTTTTTTCTTAAAATTTTGAGTCTCAAATAGATCTTTTCTGACAGCTATTAATCACCACCTTCCAGTCTCCTTCCACCTTTATACAAGAACAAGTAACTGATTTAGCCATTTTAAGTCTTTAGACCTTCCAAGAGAGCCAAAGGCTCTGCCACATTATTGGTTTTTGATCCAAGATAGACTTAACCATCTTTTACAAAGCTCCCATCTTCCAATATTAACACTACTCGTGCCCCTGCTGGGCATGGATTCCCCCTTGCTGCTTCACCAAAGTTAAGTTTCAAAAAACCTTAACTTGTCTTCACCATACAACATTCTTTCTCCTATTTTTTCTTGCTATTACCCCATCAACTGGGTGTGTTGATGTTTTCTATTATTTTTATAAATGTAAGGTATTTTCCAAAGTTTGCAGTTGTTATATGAAAGGTAAAGCAGGCAGGTTTATAAAAGTAGGAACTCAAGGCCAGAGATCTGCCCTTACTTGAGAGACAGAATTTGGCTTGCTTTACTAACTGTTTTATATGCCTGTCATATTCCATTCTTGTGCCAATATTTTGTGTGTCTCCTATTCTACTCCATAATTTGATTTAAGTTTTTGTATGTTGCTGTATTTCGTTCATATTTTTTGCTCGATGAGATCAATTTCACTATGAATTCTTGAGGCATATTGAGCTTAAGTCTTGGAAGCTCTTTTGATTTATATGTTATGAAATGAAATTATAAAGCCAAAACATACTTTTTCAAATATATAAGCTAACATTTTCTATGCTTGAATGGACTTTCATGACTCCATGAGGACCAGATTGGGATGGTTCTTCTATTGTTGAAGGGCCTCACAATTAGCTCCTTTAAGCCTATAAGGAGGTTCTTTGGATAAGGATCTTCAATCTACAATGGGAAACACTTATTAAAAATGGTATAAGGGTCAAACCTAAATCTCTATGGGTGGGAGTAGACTGGAATCTGAACAATATGTCAGACTTCATGACCTAAGATTATCTTGGTTGATTCTTCCTTTCAAAACCCACTTGAATGCACCATCTTCTAGAATATGAAGTAACTCAATTGCATGTCTAGTTGTTGGCCATTCATTTTTGGTCCATCCTATAACATCCTTACAAGCAGGAATAATCCAAAGAGGAAAATCAAATTGCTTGATGCTGCAAAATATTCTCAAAAACTACCTTGGTTGAATCACACATCCATAATGAAGCAGCCAAGTAAGTGTCCACTAAACAGTAAACCGCTATGATTCAATGTGCTCAACAAAAAATGGTTGCCTTTGTTAAATCTTGGGGATGAAGGGGATTCACTTTAATGAAAGGGCTTTATTTGAAAGACCAATAATCTACCGTTTTACCGGCAGCTACTTTGGCCCATCAATAGCAGGAAATTGTTTTGAGCAACTGGCTCTGTAGGATCTAATTCCTACACATGATCCCTACTGCAGTCTTCTAATCCTTGCTTCCAGGATTTTTCTTTACCATTTGGTCTGCATAATTTACATTAGTTGGCCTACTCGGAAAGATTAATTCTCTAATATGCACAAAACACAATTATGTCTACTTTATGGCAACTTGTACCTCATCCTTTCAACAGGCAAACAACTTAAGATCATTAGATCTGTCCATTAAATTTTTGTTCTCTTAATAATAGTGAGCTTGGATTTGAGTACTGAATTCTAATAAAGTCAAACACACCTATGTGCATATTGGGCAGCTTTGGAATTTGTGTAAATGTTAGTATCATCTCATATGCTGGGTAGGATCACTTGTGGGCTGTCCCATCTTCAGCATGACCTTTGATCTCAAAAAGGTGGTTGGTGGCCATTGTTTCAGTTTTTTAATGTTCCAGCAGAAAAGAGAAATTGAGTCATACAGGGCTTACACATTTTTATATAAGAAATATGAAGGGACGATTTAGATTCAAGTTCTACAAAGGCATCAAATCACATTGGTTCTCTAGTGTATATTGTAAGATTTGGTTGTGAAGCCACCCAAGAATGCAAATGAGTGGAAGGAAAAAGCATTAACAGGAAATCAGAAATGATAGAATAAACTATAGTCTATTCAACAAGAATGCAAAGCATACAAGAATGAGTGATTACAATGATAACAATAGGTGAGTATATATAGGATATACCACCCAAGAGATTAAAAACACAACCAATGTGGGATAAAGGTGAAAAAACCCCTAAGTAAACTTAACTAAGTGTGAGAATGACCTAAGTAGAGAACTAGATGAGAAATATATTAGTTAGGAAATATACCCTGTTGACACTAAAATCCCTCTTTAAGTGCGACTTAGGGGGAAAGGAAGAGACGGGTCTTGACTACAAGGCCTGATGAGGTACCCATGTACAACAAAATCCCCCCAAAAAGAAGAGAAGTAGAAAACTCAGTGGGAACCCCCTCGTCCCTTGCCTCCCCCCGTCCATGAGAGGATGAAGCAAGACGGGCTAAGTCACACCCCTTGAATGAATGATGTGTTGCACCCCCAAGAGATCTTGTAGATGGAGATACTTGCTCTTTGTGAAAGGTTTGGTGAAAATATCTGCAACCTACTCTGCTATAAGACAATAGTGCAAATCAACGACTTGCTTCTATATCAACTCCTGAAGAAAGTGCATGTGGATCTTGATGTGTTTGGTCTACTGATGATGGACCAGATTCTTCGAGATTTGGATGGCACTCTAGTTTTCATAGTAGATGAGTGATGGCTTTGAAAAAGGAATGCCAAGCTTAATGAGGATATTTTGAAGCCAAATAGCCTCAATGGCTGCATTAAAAACCCCTCGATATTCAACCTCGGTCGATGAGAGAGCAATGGTGTGTTGCTTCTTATTTTGCCAACAAATGGGACTGGAACCAAGGTGAAGTCTATAGCTAGATGTGGACTTACGATAATCAAGATCTCTAGCCTAATCAAAGTCCGTGTATCCAATCAAATTTGAATTTGTGCCTACTACATAGTGAATCCTGTATGTATGAGTGCCTTGTATGTAGTGCAAAATGCGTTTGGCTGCCTTCCCATGAAGCTCATGTGGCTCTATCATGAAGCGTGAAACCATGCCAACTGCAAAGGAAATGTCAAGGTGAGTATGAGTCAAGTAGATGAGGCTACTAACAAGTTGATGATACAAAGTGCCATGAACAAGTTGCATGGAATACTTTGCCTCAAGCTTGATTCTAAATAGAAAGGGAGTTGGTGCAAGCTTACAATCAACTATATGAAAATGAGCTAGGAGATCAAGAGCATACTTGGGTTGTGAAAGAACGATCTCGGAAGAGGACTAAATGATCTCAATCCCAAGAAAACAGTGCAAGAGACCCAAATCGGTCATGGAAAATCTGTCATGCAAAAGTAGTCTTGACTCTGGCAATGATGGATGAGGTACTCCCTATATGACAATCAAATAAATCTACATATTGGACCATAAAGAGAAGAGCATCCTCTTGTCTCAAGATGTAGACATTTGGATCCGAGTGGCATTTGGAGAACCTAATTGAGAGAAGAAAGGAGTCCATCTTGGCATACCAAGTTTGTGGGGCTTGCTTAAGGCCATAGAGAGACTTCCTCAGTCGACAAACCAATGAAGAATCTTGAACAAATCCCTATGGTTGTTCCATGTAAATTTCCTCACGTAGATCCTCGTGAAGAAATGCACTCTTCACCTCCATCTGATGTACAACCCAACCATGAGCTGCAACAATAGCAAGAGTCAGTCAAATGGAGTTCATCTTGGTGACAGGGGCAAAGGTCTTAGTGTAGTCAACACCAAGAACCTGCGAGAAACCTTTGGCCACAAGCCATACTTTGAACTTGTCAACAATTCCATCTGCTACAAATTTGATTTGGTAGATCCACTTACACTGAACCAGTTTTCTTCCCTTAGGAAGTGGAACAAGTTCTCATGTGTTGTTCTTGATCAAAGAGTTACACTCTTCCTCCATGGCTAAATCCCACTCAGCAACACTTGATGCTTCATGAAATGACCGTGGATCTGAAGTTGTGGCAATGTAGGAATGTGGTATATCCATGTGTTGTGACTGAGTTCTTAGAGTATCTGAAGGATCCACAACAAGAGTGCTTGCGGACTGGAGGGTCTGTTGAGCCCATTGAGGCATAGAAGGGGATGAAGGAGGAGAATCCTCAACCTTTGAATGTGAATTCAGCGAAGGAAGAGGTGTGTCCTCATGATCATCCCTGTGAGTCAAAGATGTTGGAGAAAAGTCCTTTGTGTCACTGTCATTTGAATCTGTTGTGGAGGAACGAAGAATGTGAGAGGATGAGTTGGGAGAGCTTTCCTCAAATTGCACACTTTGCTCAATGAAGAGCTTATGTGTCTCAAGATTTGTCAGTATGAAAAAGACACACAGGGCTACATGGTGACCCGAGGATGAGCTGTAGTCCTAATCACGTACATGTAAGCATGAATATATACATACTTCTCAGCAATATTCCTCTTGGTGGCATGTCTTGGTTCGTTTTTCACTTTGATTGAGCTTTTCTAACCTTAAAGCTAACCTTCTAGGGTCTTGCACACCTTTTAGCTTGTTTTCTAACCAATGTTTGACAGATCTTTCTTGTCGCTTTCTAGCACTGATAACCTCACTAATCCACTTCACAAGAGGGGAAATTCATGTTCCCTAGGGGTATTTGCATCATTTCATCCCTTTAGAATCATCTAATTTACCTCCCAACCCCTTCTGCAACCTCAACTTTCCTGTCCTACATTTTCTATTTGGGTCACCCCCTGTCACTTTAGGATCTCCTTGGGCAACCCTACAGCTGAAACAAGATCTCTAGGGGTGACTTGCCCTAGTGAAAGGGGCGACCCACCCTACAGAGATCCTATGGCTAGTTTCAGGGCTCCAAAACCATCCTTAGACCTTCTAGATCATTCTTCATCTCGGAAACCACTTGTGCAAAACCATCCTTAGACCTTTTAGATCATTCTTCATCTCGGAAACCACTTGCGCAAAACCTCATCTGTGGGTCACCCCTTATAGTTTCAGGATCTCCCTGAGCGACCTAGCATGTTAAGCAGGATCTCTAGGGTTGACTTGCCCTAGTGAAAGGGGTGAGCCACTTCCCAAAAGGGGTGACCCTGTGGTCTTTTAAATTGTAAGGAAGCTAAGGTAACAGAACAACTTCCTACCCTAATCTTGAGAGGAGGATAATGCAAAACTTTACAGATCTTTAACAATTATAGAAACTTAAATAGAAATAAACATAAATATCATGCATACCACAACACACTGATTTATGTGGGGAAAACCCTTTAGGGAGAAAAACCCCACACTCCAAAAGCCACCCAATAAATTATTCAGAAATCACAAAGATTACAATATACTTGCAGAGAAAGCTTCTCACAGGAGTATCACCACCAGAGATCCAGAGACAACACGACCGCTATCAAACTCTCATAATACATCACGATACCGCAGTCGTAATACAACACCCTCATAAAATAGGGTTATCTTCTAGGGCAAGACAAGCCAACAAAATATCTACCATCAGATCTAAAACCTAATAATGAACGGTCTAGATTTACAATATATCATTAATTTAATGTATGTCGGCCATTTAACAGTTTTTGTTAACAAAAAATGTTAACACGCATCCCACTCCACCCCATGCTCCCATTGTATATTACACCTATCGGTGTAACTAGGAAATATATATATATATATATCCTATCAACAATAAACCTTATATAATTGCAAGGTTAAGACACATTTTCCCAACAAATCTCCCACTTGTTGAACACCTTGCAAGAGCAACGAGAGGGAGTAAACATCGTCTCTTAATTGCTAGGGGCCAGGGCTTAAATTTGGCAGTCGACCTTGCCTGTCAAACAATTTTTTTATGACAATTATCTATTTAATGTTGCCTTTAAAATATTATGATACATCTTAGTATAAGTAAATTATATAAAAACAAAATATATATTTCAACATAGTCCTATATAAATTTTGACAGTTTGTTCAAAATCCCTCCTTTCATATGATACGGTCTTTTTAAAATTTCAATTGTATTTTACAACAAAAATGCCTAAATACAGCTATACAACTGTCAAATTTAAGCCCTGCTAGGGGCCAAAAAACCCATAGTCTCTGAACACCATCTGAACTTTTTTGTGCTCACAGGCTTAGTTAAAGAATCAACAACATTCATCAAAGTCTCTACCTTAACTAGCTTCACCTTGCCATCTTCAACCATATCTCTAACAAAATGATATTGTACATCAATGTGCTTGGTCATGACATGAAATGTGGGGTTCTTAGCTAGATAGATCGTACTTTGACTGTCGCAATAAATTGTCACTGCACCTTGTTTTATTCCAATATCTGAACACAGTCTCTTAAGCCAAATGGCTTCTTTGCAAGCATGAGTAGCTGCCATATACTCAGCTTCAATAGTAGACAAAGCAACCATAGCGTATCATTTACTCATAACTAATTGCACCACCAAATAAAGTAAACACATAAGCATTGGTGGATCGTCTACTATCAATATCACCTGCCCAGTCTGAATCCACATAACCATGAATATCAAGGGAAATATCGTCTTCAATCAAATTACTATGATAACACAAGGAATACTCTGAGGTACTGTGCAAATATTTGAAGACTCTTTTATCTGCATCCTAATGAACTCTACCAGGATTAGACATATCTGGAAAGAACTCCCATTGCTTGGGCAATGTCTGGTCTAGTACAAACCATAGCATACATCAAACTTCCAACTACACTTTGGTAAGGCACTCTGCTCATCTCTTCCATCTCTGATGGAGATGTTGGACAATCTGAAATAGATAACTTTGTTCCAACTAAAAAGGGAACACACAATGGTCTACAGTCTGTAATATCCCCCTTTTTAGCTAGCATCAGTGTTTGACGGATGAGCCTATCATCGGGTCCTCGTAGGCTAATATTGGTGATTAGAGGGTTATTAAGGGGAGTTAATTGGTTCTCCAGATGGCAGTTGGCAGTGTTTTCTTCTTAGTTCCTTGGCATATTTTGAGGTGATCATCGCCATAGTTTTCTGGGTTCGTTTATATACACTTACTATTTTTAGTAAGTCAGTTGGATGTTGCGGGCCAACCTTACTATTTCTAGTAAGGCATTCTGATGCGCAGAGGAAGCAGTGGGTAACCTCATGGTGTTGACAGAATCAGTTAAATGTTGATATTTAGGGAGTTATGATTTATTGATTATTATTAAAGTGTCAACTTTAATAATAATTAAATTTTAAGTGAATATCATTAATGATGTTAGTGACTTTAATATTATATGATTTTATTATATCACGAGGTCAATTAAATAAGTCATAAAGGGGGACATTATATTTAAAAGGATATTGCTTTTTGGAGGCTATAAAAGGCATCGATGGGTTTGAGGAAATCATTATTGAAGATCAATTTTATTGTTATTTCTCTCTGCAAATTTTCTTCACAGAAGCTCAGGACGAAACCCCTGGAAGCCTTCAGCTTTGGACACAGCCCCAAAGCCATTTCAGTTCACATCTTTGCTACAGCGCTGCATACCTTGAATCAGATCTAGCCATTAGAGGTGCTGCAGATTTTAGAGGAAAGAATCAAGGGTTTGAGACAGCAGACCCAATCATTCATGGATCGGCCTGCACCACTCCATTAAAGTCCTTCATAGGTACAGATTTGTGCTTTTTGCAACTTCACTCAGAATATGAATCAATTGTATGAAGCTGTATAAATCAGAAACACCTATGCATGTAATCAGATTTGATTTAATGAGAATAAGGGTTTCATCTAGGTGATAAATCTAGTCATCATTGTATGTGGGTATTATCTAATTTCATCCTTTTCATGTTATGGTGTTGAAAACATATGAAATTAGAAAAATACAGTGGGCAGAATTGTGTTAGATTTGACGCAGGATATTTCAGTGGTATCAGAGCTGGTGATCTTGCCAGCCTGTTGAGGTTCCAGCCTTGCATGTCAGGGTAGGAGTAGTTTAAGAAGAGGCTTAACATTGCATGTTAGTTCTGGTTAGTGATCTTGCATTGCATGTCAGTTTGGTGGATACCCAGATAGTTGCATGTCAGTTTGGTGGATACCTAGATAGTTGCATGTCAATTTGGTGGTTACCCAGATAGTTGCATGTTAGTTTGGTGGATACCCAAATGGTTGCATGTTACTTTTGATCAGTTTGATTTGATTCTATGTGCGCTAGAGAAGTAGGATCACATAGATAGTACACCAGAGCCAAGTTCCTACTAGCTTGTGGGTTACAAATCAGAGTTTGTTTCGGTTCTTTATCAGGTTACATTCATGGCTAGAATCAAAGACGATAGATTGCTACCTACTTTCCTTCCTGCTTCACCAACAAAGGAAAAGGTTTCAAATAAGAAAAGTTCAAAGAGCCCAGCTCATAGTTCATAGTAGTATGAAGATTCAATATCAAGGAAGCCTAAGTATTCTAGAGATTCAACAAGATCAACAGGTACAAGTTCAAGTTCATCCAAGAAGGTTAATGATAGAGTTATGCAAGAGATTATGAAGGGCATGAATGATCTCAAAAAGTTTTATATGCAATCCCAACAACAATTGTCAACAAGTTTAATGTCAACCATCGTGTCATTTGCACAACAAGAAAAAGAAAAGAAGAATAAAAGAAACTGATTTGATGCATCTACAAGTGAAGTTGTCAAAAGTCTCCATGAGGAATTTGAGAAGCAAGTTGATTTAAAGCATGAGTATGGCATTAACATGGGTAACTCTAATGATTGGGAGAATGGTACATCAGTTGTCATTGATCAGCCTATAGGTGAACATAATTCTAGATCAGTCATTGAAGAAAAACAAGTTGTAGATGAGTCTACTTTCTATTGTGATGATGATTCCTTGCTTGAGCATGATCTTGACTTAGCTTCACAACATGAAGAAGGGTTCAAAGTTGAAGTTGTTGATGATGAGAAAACCTTATATCATGATGATGGTTTGGTAGAACCCCAGGATGATATTACCAGCACTAATGGAATTGTGATCAGCCATGAAAACAAATCAGATTGTATGTTGCTTGACACTGATCTAAAATCAGAAAATTCGGGTAAGTTTGATAGGTCCTAGGATAGTTCTTCGGATGTATATGCTTCTATTCTGGAAGAGGAAATGAGCAATGAGGATGTCAAATCAGCAGCCTCTAACATTTAATTTGAGCCATCCTATGAGGATCTTGAGACCAATACTTTTGATGAGGGTGTGTGCAATGTTGATAGCACACATGATGTTTTTCGTTCAGTTATTGATGGTGATTCAACGTCCTATCACAGTGCTGGTTTTAAATGAGAAATTTTGTGTGGAAATGTTATGTCTCAGGGGTCTCACTGTTTGGTAGGGCAATTGAAGGTCAATGAAGACATGATTGCTTCAGCTATAGAACACTTTGATGTTGCTCAGTAGTTGTTGGCAAACTGTTGCTGGAAGACTCCAGAAACACATGAGCACTTTGATAGTGAACTTCCCCTTGCAGAGTTTCAAGCACTTGGAGATGCATTGGGGTTAGTGAAAAACAATTACCTACAGTTGTTATCAGATAAAGATCATCTTCTCATGCTTGATGGGATCTATTATGATTATGATGCACTAAAAGGGAAAGAAGAGGAGGTTGATGAGCTCACTTATGAGCTTGAGGTCACTGTGGACTCTTTGAGGAGCGCTCAATTGGCCCTTCAAGAGCCAGAGTCTCAAGAGCCAGAGTCTCATATTGATGAGCTTACCGTGGAGTTGAGCTTGGCCCAGTCTTCATCACATACAGCTACAATTCAGCTATCTATGGCAGCCATTGGTGATGAGCATACATCCACGGATTGTGGTAATGTGGTTGTTGAGGATGTGGAGACATCCATTTCATTTACAGGTGCAGGTGACACCCATGGGATGAGTACATCGGATGAGTTTAGCAGGGAACATGTTACATCCCCTTCTTCTGAACAATGAAACGCTGGTTATGTTGTTAGTTGTGTATAACTGCTTTCATGTGAATATGAAATTTATTCGTTGGATAATGTGTATAATTATGTGAGGATGATTTTCTTTTATATGCGAATATTTTTCAATTATATGTGAGAATGGATGTATGGATATAATATATATTAATGTTCGTATCAAGGAAATGATTTAACCTCCATTAATTGTCGAAGTGGTTGTAGGATAAATCAATTGACGAGGAAAAGGGATATCAACAGGGAGAGGCGTGGTTATGAGAATCGAAAAACAACAATATTGTCTAAGTCTAGACAACTATATCATCGTAGCCTTGGCCAAGGCACATACATAGACATATATATTTCAAGTTGGTAAGAATTATTTCCTTATGTATATTATATAAAATATATTTTTACCTCACCTCATGAGGAGCGCTTAGTGGTGTGCGAGCTGGAGTCTTGTATGTAACTCCTCCACTCCGCCCGCACGCAAGAAGGAAATGTTCCTTCTTGCATGCGGACGGGGGGAAGGTGGGGGATGCCTTTATTTGTTGGCATTTATCCTTTTCATTCTCATTCTTTACTCAATCTTGAAAAATAGCATTCGCACCCTTTTAAAAAAAAAGCATTTGCAGGCTTAGAGAGCTATTCTATGAACATTGATTGCATTCTTTGAAGTGTCCTCGTCACTTCAACTTAGAAATCCGAACCATATAATCCTTGAGCGTGAGCTTCATACCTTTCTTACTCTGTCGAATCAATATCATAGGAGCGTTAGCAAGAACTGGTCCGGCAATCAGGATTTGTCTTTGCAGTTGCATATTCCTCAGCTTCGACTCGCAAAAGCTTATTCAGGCAAGACAATGGTTCCTTTCAATATACTATAGTTCACCATGCAATGGATAGAAATGCATTATTTTGGATAGCCGTAGTTGATCTTGATTGCAATTCATTCTGTTACTCTGTATTTTCTATTCTGCGATTCATGCACAAATCTCCTGAATCCGTATTGTTGATGATGTTTTCTTGACAACAACAACATTAGAATAAAACACCAAGTGTTGTATCCTCTCTTGAACAAAGCGTCTCGAATGCTAAACTAAGTGATCAAACAAGAACGCTCCAAGGTTCCTTGTACGTGATTTGCAACGAATAGCCTTGGTGGTGTGATGTGATTTGCTGTGTCACAAAGGGACTTACGTAGAATTGTCATCTCTCCATTCAAATAAGTTACTCTTTCCTTGTGAAATGGAACTCCTTCTGATCAACTATGAAAAGAAAAGGCAAAAGGCAAGAGTTAAGAAGGCTAATCTAAAGACAATGACATGATGAACGATGCTATGATAGACAAATTTCCCTTAAAAAACCAAATTTCACTTCGCCATGACGAGCAACAACTACATGAAATAGGTGCAATCTTCAAGGGATAAACCAAGGATTTTCATATCGTTGACACACTCCAAAGTACCCACAGCTGGCGCGACTCGAAAGAGTATCAACAATCGAACTATTTGCAAGATGCGGTTCAGGCTAACTTTACATGATGACTTACCATCGACAAGCCATCAAAAGTATGAACCAACGAGAATTCATCAAATATCATTGCATATATCCATTACATCAATGAACTCTATCTACTTTATCATCTAAACTACTTGGAAACACATCTCCGTCATATTCAAGAACTTGAAACCTTGCTAACATTTCAAAGCCACAAGATCACCATGCAAAAGAACAACAATGAGCTTGTATTACTTTTGAAGTGTGTCATTACAACAATCTCATGTCTCTCTTCATGACTTTGAAGAGCTCCCTCTCTACTCTACTCCTACTTGATCTCTACTTCTAATCTCTAATCTCCTATGTATTGTCCATATCCCCTTCCCCTTACAAATGAGAAGAATGAGCCTTTTATAGACTCCATAAATTACATGAAGGGCCAGGATTGATTTGACAATCAACGGCCAAGATCGAGACAACAAGGCAGTTTGTTACAAAATTTGCTATTTTTAGAACATGAAAGAGGCAATGAAGGCACGTTTCCCAATGTGATAAGCATCTTTGGAGCATCTCTATGGTGGGCCCTCTTACATGGTAGAATGCGATTGGCTTGATGATGTGTACGTGCCACCTCAACATCTTTGAATGAACTAGTGTGATTCACTTCATGTTCACTTTACTTAGAATATTTTCTTCTTGTTGTCTTGATGTAACTCATGGATCGCTTTGATGATCATGCTCATCTCTCATCTTGTGATGTTGTTGTGCTTGTGCAGGATCATGCCTCTGGACAGTTGCATGGGCTCATGGAGTAGACTAGTGCCTGATGAGAGTTCTTCTTGTAGTAGACTTGCATATGATGGGTGTACATGAAGTAGACAACTCTGGATGATGACTCCTCATGCGTGGCGTTGATGTCTACGAAGTCTTCAAAGTAAGATGAACTTGATGCAGGAGCTCTCCTCCATGTGGTGATGATGACAAACTTGAGCAACTTTCCTCCACCTTCCAAACTTCTCATGTATGAGCTCTCGCTATTCACCTCCTTGGATCCTCCATCACCTACAAGAAGAAACACATCAAATTAAGACTTGATATGAAGGATTTTCAATAACAAAATACATTCAACTTATGCATGTGGGATTAAAAAATGACATTTCAAAACATATCCTTTCGCATGAAATCCATGCCTAAGTGCCTAGGCGGGTTTAGAGGGACAGTATGGATTATTTGATGTGAATTCCATGTCAAGGTGTGAAATCTGCCCAGGCTGGGCGGGTTTAGGGGTGTCATCCAGACAGTGTCTTGTGAATGACATGACATTGTCCAGGTAAAGTGCTCAAGACCGCCTAGCATGGGCGGGTTTGGAGGGTGTGTGTGGACAAATTCATGTGGAAGGTAACATTGTCCATGTGAGGAGTCTAAAGCCGCCTAGAGGATGACCTTTGGATTTTTCAACTTAAAACAACTTTGCACTTGTTCATTTCACCTTCGACATGTTCATCTTCATTATTACATTGATTTATACTTGCAAATTTATGGTTTTCACCCCTAAGCGGCTTTAGGAGTGTTGTCTGGAGGATGTCATGTGGAAGGAGATGAAGTTATCCAGACATAGAGCTCAAGGCCGCCTAGCATGGGCGGGTTTGGAGATGTAGTGTGGATTTTCAACATTTAATGACCATTCCTCTCCTCATGAAGTCCCTTCTCTTGAACTTGCCTAAGACTTAGCCATTTTGAGATGTTTATGAAGTGAGAAGGCAAACTTGGAGATGTTAGGTGATGATGTCCTTCTGCATTGGTGAAATCCGCCTAAGAAGGGCGGGATTGGAGGCATTGTCTGGAGGAATCCATGAGGTGATGAAGACATTGTCCATGTCTACATGCCAAAGCCGCCCAGGTAGGGCGGGTTTGGACATGACCCTTGGATTTTCATACTTCAAACATTTCCTTCATGTCAATCTTGATAATCTCACCTTTTGAAAGCCATCTTCTTCATCTTTCATCAAGTAGACTTGTAAATCATGCCATCTGAACTCCTGAGCGGTCCTGGAGGCAGCATGTGGAGAGTTTCATGTGGCAGGAGAAAAAGTCCAAGACCCCCTCCTGAGGCCGCCCAGGTAGGGCGGGTTTGGACATGACCCTTGGATTCTTCATGAAAGTGCATCAAAAACCTCTCAAATGCCTTGAAATACATTCAAACTTACGAACTTTCATTAAATCTTCATGATCTCATTGTTTTTCAACTCAAAGCATTGCAAATTTGATAAGTTTTCTCCTTGAGCGGATTTAAGGTTGATGTTTGGAGAGTGTGTTGTGCAAGAGGTGAAGTTGTCCAAACATAGAGGTCAAGGCCGCCCAGGAAGGGCGGGCTAGGAGGTGCTGAGTGGATTTTATCACTTAGGCACTTTCTAACTCGGTTTTGACAATTTCAAGACATCTTCACTTGCTTTCTTGATGGCTTAAACTCATTGCATGAGATTTGTATATTAGATGAGTGGAGTTTGAAAGTGATGTTTGGAGCAGTTCATGTGAAGATCAAGAGAATCCAAGCTCTCATGTTTAGGCCGCCCAAGTAGGGCGGATTTGGAAGTGAGGCTTGGATTTTTACTTATTATCCTTCATGTGTGTTCCAAACTTGCATGTGTTTGTTCAAAACTCAGTGTTATCCATTGCCTTCCTTGCAAATTTTCATGTCATTTCTCTTGGGCGGATTTGAGGTTAGTGCATGGAGGATGTCATGTGAAGACATGAGATTGTCCTAATGGAGGGTCTAAAGCCGCCTAGGAAGGGCGGGTTTCAAGGGTAGGCTTGGATTTTAGCACTTAGAAACTTTTCACTCATCTCAACCTGGTCATCTCATCTCCCAGGTGTTCATCTTCATCATTTCCATTGATTTTACTTGTAAATTGTATTATCTACATACCTAGGCGGTTCTGGAGGTGTTGTCTGGAGAGTGCATTGTGTCAGGTGATACAGTCCACAAGGACCTCTTGAGGCCGCCCAGGTAGGGCGGGTTTAGAGGTGACCCTTGGATTTTTCCTCAAAAACTCACTAAATGCCTTCAAACCTTCATGTTTTCCATTCAAACTTCATCATCTTTTATGTTTTGTGTCGAAACACTTGAAAATTTGCACAATCTCTCCTAGGGCGGGTTTGGAAGTACTGTCTGGAGTGTTTCATGTGTTAGGCAACATCATCCACAAAGGCCTCTTGAGGCCGCCCAGGCAGGGCGGCTTGAGGAGTGTGATGTGAATTTCATCTTGAAACTCATTTAATCCTTTGAAACTTTCATGTTTCTCTTAGAATTTCACCACCTTCTAGTGCTTTGTGCATGCAAAAACTTCAACACTTAGACATTTTCCTTGCAGGGCGGTTTTGAGAGCAGTGTGTGGAGAGATTGGTGTGGCAGGAGACATTGTCCATCACTCCCTCATGAGGCCGCCCAGCATGGGCGGGTTGAGAAGTAATGCATGGAATTTACCTTCAAAAGCTCTTAAAAACTTGCAACCTCTCTCCTAGGGCGGATTTGGAGACTTAGTCTGGAGAAAGTGCGTGATCACAACCTTGAATCCAAGACCCCATGCCAAGGCCGCCCAGGTAGGGCGGGTTTAGAAGGTGTGCTTGGAATGCAAGTCTTGTCGCCATATTGGAAATGTCCTGAATGGAAGTATATTGAAAATATGTTTAAGTATAAGTCAGATATTGAATTTCTTATACTTTAAATATTTATCAATATACTTCCAGGATGTTTGAGATGGGTCTAGGATCCATAGGATTTAACATGCAAATTCTAGATTTTGGAGGATCCGCCAGATTCAGACTTAGCCAATTTTCAGGATTTCAGGACATCAGGACATCAGGCTTAGTGATTTTTTATCATTCTTTCCAATTATTTCATCCTTGTTGTGAGGAGTTTAAGTAATGCTTGGTTTGGAGATGATGCATGGAATGTTGCTTGTGAACTACTTAACTTTCCTCCAACTTGCAAACCTTGCTTGAAATTCATCATTTCTCAGTGCCTTGTGCTTGAAAACCTTCTAAACTTAACCATTTTCTCCTAGGGCGGATTTGATGGTTCTGTTTGGACAAATGCATGTGCAGGATGCTGAGTCCATGACCTCATGCCAAGGCCGCCCAGTCTGGGCGGGTTTGGAGGTGAGGCATGGAAGTTTCATCAAAATCTTAGTTTTAGACTCCATCATCACTCCCCAACTTCCTTCAGTCAGAAAAAACTCGTGAAAACATCCTAACTTTCCCTGGGCGGGTTTGAAGGTGTTGTCTGGACAAGCTCTCCTGATGGTGAAGACACTGTCCAAGAGGACCTTGTGAGGCCGCCCAGTCTGGGCGGGTTTGGACAGTACCCTTGGATTTCTTGCCTTAGTCAAATTTTGGATTTCCCGAATGGAAGTATATTGAAAATATGTTTAAGTATAAGTCAGATATTGAGTTTCTTATACTTTAAATATTTATCAATATACTTCCAGGATGTTTGAGATAGGTCCTGGATCCATAGGATTTAGCATGCAGATTCTAGATTTCTGAGGATCCACCAGATTTCAGACTTAGTCATTTTTTCAGGATTTTCAGGATATCAGACTTAGTCATTTTCAAGGTCTCAGTGACATGCATCAGGATGAAGGCATATAGACCTCTTGGCAAGAAACTGTTGAGACTTGCATACACAACACTATTAAAATCATACAAGCTCAGAGGAAAACTAAACCTAGAGCAAAACGAAGCGAGAAAGCCAAAAAAAAAGGGGATCCCCATTTGCAATGGGGCGATGTGTGATTACATCACAACACGTATGTCTTTCAATTCCAAATCTTTTGAATCTGCAGAAATATTTGTCTTTATACCTATATATATATATATATATATATATACACACACTTACATCCACTTATATATTCTCATCGAGAAATTTGACTTCGGTTATTGAGGTAAAGGATACCTTTCCTTCTAAATGTTCTTATGCCGTATCTCTTATGAATCAGTATGTCAAGTGGATTATACATGATTTTCATCCAATCCTGTAACCAAAAAGAAACATATGAAATAATGTCAATGCCGAGCAAGGGTGAATGCTGACGACACAGTAGTGTCAGATAATTATTAGAAATCCTTGGCCAAGGTTACGATGCAATATAGGCATCTGTCAGCTATCAAGTACTAGATATACCACTGGTCAGAGTGATCTTTCCAGTTAGGAGGTACCTTTAGGGAAAAGATTGATGAGGAGGTATAGGTTCTTGACACCAGGCTCAGAGGCATATTGTTGTTATTAGATTCCTCACTAATCACCCTCGTGAAAGGTCGGGTTTCTTCAGTTGAAGAAGCACGGGAGATTAGTTGATCTTGGTTGGGTGGATAAAGCCCTTGTTGATATTCCTTTTTCCAAAATCTAGAGGAGGATCTACAAACAAATCAATAGGAAGCTATTTAAGTTGTACTTTTCTTAATCTCTCTTCCTATCTTAATATTTGAATTTCATTGAAGAAAATTAGTTAATCAAAAGCTAGTTAGTTTATTCTTGGATATATGTATTCTGTTAGAAAAGATTATTTCAGCTGAAAATGAAAGTTAGTTGTAAATTTGAATTTTATTGCATTTGATACTATTTTCATAATAGTTAGTTAATCTTTCCGCTGAAATTCTGTTGTTAGATGTAAGTTTATAATCTGTTAAATAAGAGTGGGTGTTACAGAACAATATGTGGAAGTAGGTGTTCCTAATGATGAACCCATTTCAGATGATGCAGAGAATGTTATTGACGGGTCTTGTGATGAAGTAGTGGATTCAGCAGAGAGTTGTGTGTTTGATCACAACGCTGTCCCATCTTCTTTACAGGAGGAATGCAGGATATCATCTAGTGGGGAAATTGTTTTCCATGCTGATATGTTTCCCTCTCCTGGAAGCAAATCAGAAATTTGATCCCATGAAGCTGATTGTGATCAACAACCAAATGAGTTACATAGATGGAAGGATCAGCTGAAGGTCATTGGAGAGAAGGATGATCAAACCTTATCACGTTTTGATTGCACACATAACTTCGTCGAGTACTTCCTATGGTCGGCACAATTGGAGGAAAAGTAGACAGGGGTAGTGTTGATGTGTTTTTTATGCACATGCAAACTCAGAATAAAATACTAAGTATTCTATCCTCTCTTGAATAAAGTCTCTCAAAGGCTAACCAACGTGATCCAATGAGACAACTCCAAGGTTCATGATATGTCAGGTCTTGACTTGCAATGGATAGACTCAGTAGTTGATGTGATTTGTTGAAACTCACAAAGAGACTTACGTTGAATTGACTCCTTACTCCAGTTTCAATATGTTATTCTCCTTGTTATGAAATGGAACTTCTTCTAACATGCTACGAAAAGAAAAGGCAAAAGATCAGGGTTAAGAGAGCTAATCTAAGGACAATGATATAATGAAACATGCCAAGATAGACAAATTCCTCATATAACCAAACTCGGCTTCGCCATGAGAACGAACAACTACACGAAGTCGGTGCAATCTTCTAAGGAAACTCAAGGATTTTCATGTTGTGAACTTCCATCTAAACACCCACAGCTAGTACAGCTTGAACGAGCATTCACAACCGAACTAAAGCATGTGAAGGTTCAGGCTGACTTTACAAAGTTAGTTGCCTTCGACAATCCACGAAAAAGTATGAACCAAGAGGAATTCATCAAATATCTTTACATATACTCATTACATCAATGAACTACTAATCTATTATCTAAGCTACTTGGAAGCAATTCTCAATGATCTTGGAAACAATGGAAACCATGCTAACATTCCAAAATCACAAGATCACCATGAAACATTCAACAATGAGCTTGCATTAATCTTGAAGTGTATTTTTACAACAATCTCTTAAAGTTTCTTTGATAATCTTTGAAGATTTTCCTTTAATCTACTCCTACTCTGACAGCATCTACCTCTACTTCTATTAATCTATAAATTGCAAATGAGAGAAGTGAGCCTTTTATAGACTCCAAAATTATATGAACGGCCAAGATTGATTTGCAAACCAATGGCCTAGATTGAGACAACAAGATAGGTTTTTACAAAATTTACTATTTTTAGAGTACAAGAGAGGCAATGAAGGCATGTTTTCCAATGTGATAAGCATGAAATGGAATCTCTAGAGCATCTTCCACATGGGCATCCTTTCTAGCTTCTTGTAGTAGATACATTGAATGTGGACGGGTGACTTGGCAAAATATGATTGGACTTGATGACATGTAAAAGCCACCTCAGCATTGAGCAAACCGGTTTGATCTTCAACGTGTTCACACTGCTCGGAATACTTTCCCAAATTTTGGATTTTTTGGAGTAGTCTTTTGGTTTTGGATTTTCAACTCTGGAACTTTGCATCTTTCAAACTTGCAACTTGGGAATTTTGGAATTTCCTCTTCTTGTTGTCTTCCATGCCTTAGTATAATTTATGGATTTATGATGTTCATGCTCATTTCTCTTCTCATCTTCATGTATTCTCGCAGGATCCTAGCTCTGGATGGTGCAGGAGAAGATGTCTTTGTTCATGACTGCCGAAGTGGATTGTATGATAGATGTCTTCTCTGTCTCTGCCTAGCGCATGAAATGGATGATGACTCCTTATGTACAGTGAAGTGATGTTCCTCCTCCGGACATGTGCAAATGATGATCTTGATGTAGGCATTCCTCCATGTGGCGATGATGTCTTCTTCCTCGAATGCTCTTGATATATGACTTTGGCGTTGAAACTTGATGATCTTGAACAGGTTCTCTTCCATCTTCTTATCTTTCCTTGTGCGAGCTTTTGTTCTTTCTTGGCAAAACCGTCATCACCTACAAAAAACCTAAAGTTAACATCTTGACTTGATACTTGATAAATGAACAAGATGATGACAATTTCAATAACCTAGTGAATGTGGGACAAATGAAATCATGTAAACTTCTACCTACCTCGCCTTAGAAGAATAAGAAAAATCAAGTTTGTGAGATTTGATAGAATTTGCAAAATTGAAAAATTGACTTGATTAATGGATAACTTGATCTCTCTACTTGAGTTTTCTGCTCTTATTCGCTGCTAATCTGCTCTTCTTCTGCTTTGAATTGGTTTTGAAATGATTGATTTAAGTGATGAAATGATTGTTGTATATAGACCTTTTCTATAACTCCTTCAAGCAGGTTGGCCTGCCTCAAATTGGCATGATTTTTTTTCAATTTTAAAACTTTTTATAACCTTTTTCTAGGCCGACCTCACTCCCTCAAGCGCAGATTTTATATATGGATGTATTGAGGCACAATTTTTGATGTAGCGTGCATAGAAGGTAGAGCGCTTATTTCAGGTATGTATGTATGATGTTTAAGCACAGTTTTTGATCACTCATGTATAAAAGTGCAATTTTGAGAGTCTCCTGTATTGAAGGCTAGTTGAATATCTTATGTATTGGGCGCTGATTTAGGAGGAATATGTATTGGAGGTGTAGTTTTGATGGTCTCATGTATTAAGAGGAAGCACTCATTTGGAGGTGAGATGTATGAAATGGATGTTTGATATAAGCTTGTAAGAAGTGGATTATGCAAGGTGTCTCTAGATGAGCGCCAAAGATGGGCATGATGATGGGCGCTGATTTAAGGTGTCTATGTATGATGTTTGAAATTGTAAAATGCAAGGTCCTCCCAAAAGTGCGCCTATGAGGATGATAGGCGCAGATTTCATGCCTTCATGTATAAGTGTTGAAAGCTCATCATGCGAGCATACTCCAAATCAGCGCCAAAATGAGATAGGAGTATGGAGTTGTCAAAAGATTCAATTTCAAATTTTCATAATGCAAACTCATCTAAAATATGCGCCTTGGAGTATATGTCAAATGCTCATGTATTATGTCAAACTCGCCAATTACAAAGTTATCCTCCAAATATTTTTGGGCGGACTTCTTGGGCAATTGTGTATGAAATGCATTGTGCAAAACTAAGCTAAAAGTGCGCCAAAGAAGAGTTTGAGCGGCCTTCTTGAACCAGCTTGTATAAATCAAATTTGTGCAAAGGGCACTCAAAAGTGCGCCTCTATTTGGGTGGCCTTTTCATGCTTGCGTGTATTGGATGTGCATTGCAAAGGTACCTTGAAAGTGTGCCTAGTTTGAGCACCAATTTTGCATGAGTATGTATTGGTTGGAGTTTATTGGAAGTATGCTAAAATGTGCGCTAAAGTCTAGGCAACATTTTTGGACTTGTATGTATTAAACTTGAAATGCAGAGCAATCCAAAAAGTGCACCAAGATCTAGGCGGCCTTTTCATCCTTGTTTGTATAAACCCCACTTATACAAAGGGCACTCAAAAGTGTGCCTCTGTTTGGGCGGACTTTTCTTGCATTCATGTATAGAGTTCGCAATGCAAGGACCCTCTGAAAGTGCGCCAAAGGGAGAAGCCCGATTCCAACACTTAGCCATTTTTCAGTGTCTGAGATCCGGTATATTTCAAAATATATTGAAGTATAGTCTCAGATCCATGCGATTTAACATGCAGATTCTAGATTTCAGAGGATCCACCAGATTTCAGACTTAGTCATTTTTTTAGGATTTCAGGATATTAGACTTAGTCCATTTCAGCGCTTCAAACATGCATCAGGATTGATCTCAGTGTTCATTTGCCTCTTGACGGATGACTTCCTGGTTTCTCATTTGAATGGAGATTGATCAAGACTCTTCGTTATTTGCTAGTTCATGTTTCAGGTGAGACTTCTAGTTCTAAAGCAAAACCTCCTCGGAGAGACTCATTGTTTGATTTGCAGAGGAAACTTAATCTAATGACACTTCCTAAGGTTCCTACAAGCTCGGAATTGTTAAAAAAAGGGGGGGTCCCCATTTGCAATAGGGCAATGTGTGATTAGGTCACAACAGGTAGTAGTGGGCATTTCTATAGCTAGTTTGTGAACTATCCAGCATGCCATAGAGTGGATTAAATCAGAATACCTCCAATTGCTTTCAGATCGAGACTTTACTATTGGGTTCGCAGAGAGGTCTTGCAGAGCAACTACCTAATCAACCCTTTAGGATCAGAGATGTGAGCCACCTCCTGATTCAGGTGATGAGAGTGATTGGGTTTGCGTTCTGTTGATGATGTTTTCTTGACAACAACATTAGAATAAAACACCAAGTGCTCTATCCTCCCTTGAACAAAGCGTCTCGAATGCTGAACTACATGATCAAACAAGAACGCTCCAAGGTTCCCTATACGTGATTTGCAATGGATAGCCTCGGTGGTATGATGTGATAATGCTTACACAAAGGGACTTGTTGATGATTGTTTTTAGACAAGTCAACAATAGAGTAAAACACTAGAGTATCCCACTCTCTCTTGAATAAATCTCTTCAAAGGCTGAACTATGTGATCTAGTGAAGTAACTCCAAGGTTCCTTATTTATGATTCATGATGGGTTAACTCAGTGATTACATGTGATCTTGTTGATTATCACAAAGGGACTTACATTAGACTTCTTCATACTTCCTTAACTTATTCCTCCTTCAGTGTGGATGATTTATATACAAAGCTTCAATGATAAAGAAAAAGGCAAAAGATAAAGGTTTGAGAAAAACTAATCTAAGGTCAATGAAGCAATGATGATGTACGAATAGACAAACTCCTGAATTAACCTAACTCCACTTCGCCAAGGATGCCTACAACTACATGAAGTTGGTGCAATCTTCTAAGGTAAACGAATGGTTTTCAAATCATGAAGGCTCATATAAACACCTATCGGATGGCGTAACTCAAACAAGCATCCACAATCGAACTTAAGCAAATGATGAAACTCAGACTAGCTTTACACAACACTTTACCAACGATGAATGTTAAAAGCATGAGCTAGGAGTTGATCAAATATTCAACACAAACATACATTACATCAAAGAGTTTTTAATATACTTCTAATCTAATTGAAACATCTCTCCACTTCATCAAGATACAAGAAACCATGTTATTCCACAAGACGACACTTAAACACCAGGCGAACTCCAATGTCTTTGCATTAATCTTGAAAATATTTACAACAACTTCAAGTACTCTCAGAGAATATTGAGAGTCTCTTCTAATCTACTCTATTTTCCTACCAACTGAACTACTAGCTTACAAATGAGGCAACAAGGCCTTTATATAGGGGTCCAGAAATACAATGAATGGCTTAGATCATTTCATGTAGCCAAGGGCTCAGATCATGCCACCTCAATAGGTAGTTACAACAAATTGCTATTTTTAGTACAAAAGAGAGGCAATGAAGGCACGCTTTCCAAGAAGATAAAGATAAGATGGAATCTTTTAGAGCATCCTCCACATAGGCGTCCTCTCTATCTTATTGCTTGTCAAATGATGTGGCGACTTGTGATTGGCTTGAGAATGATGTACATGCCACGTAGGTGCCACCCTAGCATATTCCCAAATTGTATCATTTTGTATAATGTCTTTGATGTAATTGCTTTGAATGAACTTGAATTTGGGATGTAACTTGTTGATCTTGCCTTGTCCATCTTCTTGTAAACTGGATGTATGATGCTTCATTTGACTAACACTGTGATTCTTTCTTCTTATTGTAGGTAATGTTGATGATTGTTTTTAGACAAGTCAACAATAGAGTAAAACACTAGAGTATCCCACTCTCTCTTGAATAAAGTCCTTCAAAGGCTGAACTATGTGATCCAGTGAAGTAACTCCAAGGTTCCTTTTCCTATGACTTATGGTGGATTAACTCAGTGATTACATGTGATCTTGCTGATAATCACAAAGGGACTTACGCAGACTCTTCTTCTTTCATTAGCTTGTTCCTCCTTTCAGTGTGGATGATGTATATACAAGGTCTCAATCATAAAGACATAAAAAAAGGTAAGGGTTTAGAAAACTAATCTAAGGTCAATGAAGCAATGATGACGATTGAATAGACAAACTCCCTGATTAACCGAACTTCACTTCGCCAAGGATGCCTACAACTACATGAAGTTGGTGCAATCTCCTAAGGTTTGCGAATGGTTTTCAAATCATGAAGGTTCATATGAACACCCATTGAATGACGCAGCTCAAACAAGCATCCACAATCGAACTTAAACAAATAAGCTCAGACTAGCTTTACACAACACTTCACCAGTGATAAATATTAAAAGCATGAGCTAGGAGTTGATCAAATATTCAATACAACATACATTACATCAAAGAACTTCTACTCTACTTTTAATCTACTTTGAAACATCTCTCCACTTCATTAAGATACAAGAAATCATGTGATTCCACAAGATAACACTTAACACCAAACAAGTAGCTCCAATATTTTTGCATTAACCTTGAGAAATATTTACAACAATTTCAAGGCCCTCTCAGACAATTTCGAGAGTCTCTTCTATTCTACTCCTAAAATCTACTCTCTACTACTACTAACGATCTACTGAATTACAAATGAGGCAACAAGGCCTTTATATAGTCTCCAGATTACAATGAACGGCTTAGATCAATTTGGTAGCCAAGGGTCTAGATCGTGCCACCTCAGAGGTAGTTACAACAACTTGCTATTTTTAGCAAAAAAAAGAGAGAGGCAATGAAGGCACGTTTTCCAATGTGATAAGGTAAGGCGAAAGCATTTAAAACATCTTTCACATAGATGTCCTCTTGGCTTCTTTCATTAAATGATACATCTAATGCATTAAATAATGTGGCTAATCAAAATTGAATGATGTGTACTCGCCACATAGATGCCAACTCAGCATACTTTGAAAATTGTATCATCTTGCCTTGTACATTTCCTTGCAACTGGATGTATGATACTTGTAGCTCATTTGATTGACTTTGTAATTCTTTCTTCTTCTTGTAGGTAAGTTGATGATGATAATCTCCTTTGATGATGCTCCTTCTTGAAGAATAGAGAGTAGATGATGACACTTGATTCCTTCATGAAGAGTAGGAGACTTCCTTGGACTTGAAAATTGTAAAGGCTTGAAGCTTAGATGGATGAATGCCTTTGGAAGTTTCAATGAAGTGTTCCAATTCGATGATCTTGAAGTAGTGTACTTGCCAGTGTCCTTGAACTTGATTGAGATCTAACATAATGTCATTGATGTATAAGATTTGAGGTACAATCCTTTAGAGTAGTGTTCCCTCTGCAACTTGAAGGTGACTTCAGATACTTGTCCTTGATGATCATGATGTAGTTGATGACATGCTTCCTTGAAAACGATCTTGAAGCTTGAAGGAACTTGAAGTAGATTGGATGTCTTAGGAAGTCTTGATGAAGATGATGTCCTTCGGATGGATGTCTTCTAGACAATCTTAACTTGATGCCACTTGATGAAGAATTCCAACACAAAGGATGATGATGCTTTGAAGCTACATGATGCTTGAAGTGATCACTTTGAGCAGCTTATGATGCCTTCTTGTGGATTGCTTCCTGACTTTCCTTCCTACATGAAAGTGATTCCAGCCTTTAGCTCCTTTCCTTAGCTTCATCCCTCGCTTGGAGATAACTCTTCAGCTCCTAGGATGATTTCCTAGCTCCTGCAAACAAACAAAGAAACAACATCAATCTTCTTGATAAACATGATAATACTTGATTTATAACATATAAGAATCACTTCATGCATTTCCAAGCCAATCGCAAATTAAATCTTTACTTAAAATTTCACTCTAAAGCACTATTTTTACTCGTTCTAGGTGCATTGGATGAAGTATTCAAAGTCTTCCTAAAAGAAATGAAATGCATACACCTTAGATCAAATTTGCACATCCTCCAAAGCTAGCGCACCGGTTGAGATATTTGATATCTTCTTGTTATAAGCGCATTAGTTGAGGTATTAGAAATCCTCTGACATTGGCGCAGTGGTTCAAGAGTGAAGGATCCTCTGGAAATTCCAACTTGATAAGCCTTTAAACTTTGATCTAGACCACCTTATCACTAATGGTGCGTTGGATGAGGTATTTACAATCTTCTAGGATTAGCACCTTCAAATCTCTCTTCCAATTACCTTCAAACGGCGCTTTAGACTAACAATTTGATTTCTTCTAGAATTTTGCCTTTTCTACCTTGGGCACTTTGATTCAGCAATTCACTTTCCCCTAAATGTGGCGGATTAGATGGCACTTTGAAATCCTCTAGATCTTTACCTCTTGGCGCTTTAGATCAAGTTTTTTATTTCTTCTAGCACCTCCCTTAGCGCATTGGTTTAACACTTGGGTTTCCTCTAGATCTAGCTTCGTATGATGTAGCCTTTTTAACAAACTCCTCCTCTTCAAGAACGGCGCATTGGTTGACCCACTTGAAATCTTCTAGGAACTTGCAGAATTCTCATGAATATCACCTTTTCCCTCGTCGCGCCGGTTAGGGGAATCAAATTCCTTTTGTTATCTTTGCTTTGGCGGTCGAGCCTTTTAATCGCTTCTAATTCTCCCTTTGATTTGCCTCTAAAATCTTGAACTAGACCACCTTATCTAGTGGCGCATTGGTTGAGGTCTTCAAGATCCTCTAGAAACAATATGAAATTTGCACTTTTACACTTCAAAACTGCTTGTCATCCATCTTGGCAGATTGGATCAAGGGTCTGAGTCTTCCTTGATGTTTAATCTTTTCCTCTCACTTACCCTCCATAAGCGCATTAGATCTGATTTCTGGGTCTTTTATATGGCTGGCGCATTGGATGGAGTTTTAGATCCTCCTGCCTCTAGACTTCTCAAACTTGCACCTTATCCTTTTACATGTGACGCAGCAGATCTAGTTTGAGGAATCCCCTTCTCATACAGAAATCTTCTTAAAAGATGCTATAGATTTCCATTAGGACTGCCCCTTACAAGGTTGGCGGATTAGATCCAAGATTAGAAATCTTCTTCTAGCTTTAAAAAAAAACTGAATCTCTTGCTGACTGCTGGTACAGCAGATGAAACTTTTGAGATCTTCTTAAAAGGGCAGCAGATGAAGGTCTTGAGATCTCCTTCGTGTATTGGTACAGCAGATGAAGGTTTAAGATCTTTCAAAATTTCACAAAACTCACTCTAATAAGCCAATCTTCTTCCAATTCAGAAATTCAAACTCAACCATCCTTCAACAATGGCGCATTGGATCAGGTTATAGGGGTCCTCTTCCTTAAAAGATGCATTAGATAGGGTATAGAAGATCCTCTAGGAATTTGCATTGGATAAAGATTTGAAAATCCTCTTGATTTTGCCTTAAAACTTGAAAAGAATCACCTCCTTCTTTGGCGCATTGGACCAAGGGATTGAGATCCTCTAAAATTCGCATTGTGTAACAATCCCAACCAAAATCCCTCCTTTACCTTTGGTCGTATTGGATGAGGGTTTGAAATCCTCTGAAATTTCGCATTGGTTAAAGATTTGAAATCCTCTAGCTTTTGCAAAATGGATCAAGGTTTTGACAACTTAGATTGAGCGCTCCGGTTGACACCTTCGATTTCTTCTTCTTTGGATACATTGGTTGAAGGACAAAGGATCCTTTGAAGTGGCGCATTACTTGCCCACGTTGGAATCTTCATGACTTAGGCGCATTAGATGACCCATTTGAAATCCTCTAGGATTTAGTGTACTTGATTTATTTTTGAATTCCCCTACCTTCTTCCACCTTTAGCGCTTTGGATGAAGGCTTTGAAATCATCCTTAATGATGGCTCTTTGGATAAGAGCTTTGAAATCTTCTAAAATTGGCTCTAAGATTTAACCTTTGAATTTGACCTTGGTTGGAGGTCTAAGATTTTCGCATTGGTTGAGAATTTGAAATCCTCTGAATACTTGCTTTGAAACCTTCTATCAAGTGCAAAAGATCTTCCTTACTGGGTTTTGGCGGATTGGATCATCATATTAGAATCCTCTGGATTTTCGCATTGGATAGGCATGTTGAAGTCCTCTGAAATTTGCTTTGATCCACTTGACTTAGGCGCATTAGATGACACCTTATGAATCTCCCTCATGTTTGGCGCATTAGATAGGGTATAGAAGATCCTCTAGGAATTCGCATCATTGTAGCGCATCACTTCAAGCATTTGAAATCTTCTTGCAATTTGCGCATTAGATAGGCCTTCCAAGATCCTCTAGAGTATGGCGCAATAGATAGCATTCTCGAAATCATCTTCAAATTGGCGGATTAGATGAGGAGGTCGGAATTATCATCTTTGCTACCTTTGGCGCATTGGTTCAAGTTTTGGAATCCTCTGAAATACTTAGCCGATTTTTCAGGGTTCTGGAGGGTAAAGGTATATTGAAAAATATATTTAAGTATAAGTTATACTTTAAATATTTTTCAATATACCTTTCAGGATGTTTGAGATAGGTCTCGAATCCACCGGATTTAACATGCAAAATCTAGAATTTGGAGGATTCACCAGATTTCAGACTTAGCCATTTTTTCAGGATTTTCAGGATATCAGACTTAGTCTTTTCAGGATCTCAAACATACATCAGGATTGATCTCATTATTCACTACTTGGATAGAATTCAATCAAGAGTCTTCATCACTGCAAGTTCATCCTCTAGATAAAGCAAAATCTTCTAGGAGAGAGACTTATTGGATTGGCAGAGGAAATGAACCTAAGGCATCATCTAAGATCTCATGCAAAACATTGGAGCTCAAAAAAAAGGGGTCCCCATTTGCAATGGGGCGATGTGTGATTTGGTCACAACAGGTAAGTTGTAGATTGATCTTTGGATGCATCTTCATGTAGAGTAATGTAGTAGGAGAGTAGATGATGATGATGCTTCCTTCATGATATAGAGTAGATGATCTCTCTTTAGACTTGAAGATCAAAGAGTCTTGAAGTTGAATGGATGAAGTGTCCTTGACATGATCTTAACATGATGCCATTGATGAAGAATTCCAACACAATGAGGATGAATGGTTCCAATTTGATGATCCTGAAGGGGGTCCTTTGGAGTGTAGATATTGATGACAACACCTTCCTTACATGTAGAGTAGATGACTTCTCAAAGAGACTTGAATGCACCGGAGGTACTTGAAACTTTGGAGATGTCTCTAATGATGAAGAGAAGTTCCTCTGGAGCAGCTACATGCTAATCTTGAAGGTTGAAAGAACTTGAAGTAGAGTGGATGCCTTTGGAAGTCTTGATGAAGATGATGTCTTCTCCAACCTAACAGCTTGTTAACTCCTTTGATGATCCTTCAGCCTCATCTTTATTGCTGCAACATAAACAAAGAAACAACATCAATTCCTTTTGATAACTGATTTCATAATACATAGGAATCTTTCAACATTCTTCTCATCAAATTGACTTCACTTGGGCTATCTCAATGACTTGAAACATAAAATGATGATATTTCTTAAAGAACCTACTTAAAAGAATATCTTATGCAAACTCTTTCTAGGCGGAGCAGATCACATTGTGTTTTCTTCTTAGAATTTCACCTCATGAAAAGTAATTCAGACTTCTTAATTTTGGCGCTTTAGTTCATGATATTGAGTTCTTCTTGAAAAATTCAAGTTTCTCTCCTTGTCAAGTCATAGCAGATGCATATTTTGAATCTTCTTGCTTTGGGCGCATTGGATATACATTTTGTATCCTCTTAAAATGTATCAAAATTTGAGTCTACAACCTTTCTTAAAGGTGGCGCAGCAGATAGGGATCTTAAATCTTCTTTAATTCACATAAAAATTGCACTCTAATAATCAAAAGAACAACCTCCCTCTTAAGCGCATTGGATAGACATTTTGATCTCTTCTTAACACTGATTAAAATCCTCATTTCTCCCTTATAAACATGGCGCATTAGATGGAGTTTTTAAATCTTCTTGATCAAAAGATGTCTTCCTCTATAAGGCTGGTGCAGTGGTTAAACATTTTGATCTCCAGTTGAAACTTTCTTGAAACTTCACCTTTTGATTATTACTTGTGGGTGGCGCAGTAGATAAAGGTCTAGGATCCTCATCCATTGAACTTATCATTGGCTCTTTGGATCAGGTTTTTTGGATCCTCATCTAATGATTTGCAAACTTGACCTTTATCTTGATCACAATCCTTGATCTCTACTTAGAAAACTCCTTTGGCCTTGGGCGCATTGGTTGGAAGTTTTAATGCTTCTTGAAAGATGTTCTAAACTCACCTTTCCCTTCTCCAAAGGGCGCATTAGTTGAAGGTTGTGACTTCTTCTAAAAAGTTGCACTTGCTCACTCTCCTATCCCAATCACCAATCTTAATATTCTGACCTTAGGTGCATTAGATCAGAGATGTGGATCCTCTTGGATTACCTTAAAAAACTTGATATTAACTTTCTTCATGAGGTAGCGCCTTACTTGATAAACTCAGTAGCGCCTTACTTGTAATCAGATAAAAATCTGCACTTAAACAGTCAAAGGGACTTCTTCTATCATGAGCGCTGTGGTTAAGGTTTTTGAAGTTTTGTTTGAATCTCCTCACATAAGGGCGCTTTGGTTAAAGTATTTGGATCCTCATCTAATTGTGGCGCAATGGATGAAGGTTTCTGGATCCTCATCTAATTGTGTCTTAAACTTAAGTCTTCCCTCCACAAGGTGGTGCTGTAGTTTAGCATTTTGAATCTTTATGTTAAATGACATTTTGACCATCAAAGAAAGCTTACTTACCTTGGGCACAGCAGATCAGATTTTAGTTTCTCTTTGGAACTCACTTCTTACAAACTAGATTGGCCTTCTCCACCTTTGTATACATTGGTTGAATTGAGGGATTGGGCGCATTAGATAAAGGCCTTGAATCCTCCTTGAATGCTTTGCAACCTTGAATCCACTTTCTCTCATAAGGGCGCAGCAGATAGGGATGTTGAATCCTCATCAAAGAATTGCCTAAAACTTAACTTTCCTCCAACATTCCTTCAAAAACTCACTTTGCCTTGCCTTCCAAAATGGCGCTTTGGATTAGGCACATTGGATGAGCATTCTAAATACCTTTTGCTTCTCAACTTCAAGACAAATCTTTCTCCTTGCTTGGGCGCATTGGTTAAGGATTTGAAGCTCCGGTTGAAATCTCTTGTTTGATGATCAAAAATCCTTTCATGTTGGCACATTTCTTACGGCGCATTGGTCTAGGCGCAAGAGATCTACTTCTTGAGCGCTTCTTAAAATTCACCTAGAACCTCAATCTACACCTTCTTAGAAAGGCGCATTGAATGAGGCGTATTGGTTCTAGCGCAATGGTTCCACATTTTGTTTTTTGATTAAAAGCGCATTTCATCAAGATTTTGCGCCACTCTTATCCCTTGGCGCACTGGTCAAGGATTTTGGATCCTCTGGAGTACTTAGCCATTTTCAGTGTCCTTGAGGGTAAGGTCTATTGAAAAATATATTTAAGTATAAGTTGGAAGATTCTTATACTAAAAATATTTTTCAATATACCTTTCAGGATGTTTGAGATAGGTCTCGAATCCATCGGATTTAACATGTAGAATCTAGAATTTGGAGGATCCACCAGATTTCAGACTTAGTCAATTTTTCAGGATTTCAGGCTACCAGACTTGGTCATTTTTAGGATCTCAAACATACATTAGGGTTGGTCTTAGTGTTCATTAATTGGATGGGATTTGATCAAGACTCTTCATTACTGCAAGTTCAAGTTCCCGATGAGACCTCCAGTTATAAAGCAAAACCTTCTAGGAGAGGGACTAATTGTTAGATTGGCAGAGGAAACAAACCTAAGACATCATCAAAAAACTAAATGCAAAGCATTAGAGCTCAAAAAAAGGGGTCCCCATTTGCAATGGGGCGATGTGTGATTTGGTCACAACAAGACTTACGCAGAATTTATTTCTTCCCTTGTGAAATGGAACTTCTTCTAATCAACTACAAAAAGAAGAGGCAAAAGGCAAGGGTTTAGAGAAACTAATCTAAGGTCAATGAGGCAATGATGCTGCATGAATAGACAAACTCCTCAATAAACCTAACTCCACTTCGCCAAGAATGCCTACAACTATATAGAGTAGGTGCAATCTCCTAAGGTTAGCGAATGGTTTTCAAATCATGAAAGCTCGTATAAGCACCCATTGGACGGCGCAGCTCAAACAAACATCCACAACCGGACTTAAGCAAATTATGATGAAGCTCAGACTAGCTTTACACAACACTCCACCAGCGATGGATGTCAAAAGCATGAGCTAGGAGTTGATCAAATATTCAATACATACGTATATTACATGAATGAACTTCTAATCTATCAACTAAGCTACTTTGGAAACAATTCTTAACCATCTTGGAGACAATGAAGACCATGCTAACATTCCAAAATCACAAGATCACCATGAAACATTCAACAGTGAGCTTGCATCAATCTTGAAGTGTATCTTTACAACAATCTCTCAATATCTTTTCAATGACTTTGAAGAGTCTCCTCTACTCTACTCCTTTCTAATCTAATGTATATCATCTAATCCTGTAATGTCTATCCCCTTACAAATGAGAGAAGTGAGCCTTATATAGAGCTCAAGAATTACAATGAATGGCCCATATTGATTCGTGAATCAACGGCCGAGATAGAGACAACAAGGCAGTTTGTTCCAAAATTTGCTATTTTTAGAACATGGAGGCAATGAAGGCACATTTCCCAATGTGATAAGCATTTTTGGAGCATCTTTATGGTGGGCCCTCTTGAATGAATGACATGGCAGAATGCGATTGGCCTGATGATGTGTACGTGCCACCTCAACATCTTTAAACAAACTAGTCTGGTTCACCTCATGTTCACTTTGCTTAGAATATTTTCTTGTTGTTGTCTTGATGTAACTCATGGATAGCTTTGATGATCATGCTCATCTCTCATCTTGTGACATCCTTGTGCTTGTGCAGGATTATGCCTCTGGACAGTTGCATGAAGTAGAAGATATGTTGTGCACCAGTCCTTGGAGTAGATTACATATGATGGATGCACACGAAATAGACAACTCTGGATGATGACTCCTTCTCATACATGGTGAAGTGATACTCCTCGGACATATGAGGTTATTTTCTACGTGCAAATTATGATCTTGATGTAAGCATCCCTCTGTGTCGATGTGGCCCAAGTTGGTGTTGCTTATGTTCCTCCACTTGGACATGATCTTTGTCTCTGGCATGACTCCTTGCTTATCACTCTTGTTCAAAGCTTGTCTTTCCTTGGCGTTCATCGTCTACCTCCTCCTGCAAGTGAAGAGAACACGTGTTAGAAGGTTGGTGTGACACTTGATATAAGGACTCTCCTAACACCTAATTCATCTCCTCATGCATGTGGGACAAAACAATGCATTTAAAAACAACATACCTTAGAAAAAACAGGTTTTAAGAATAAAATCAGAACTTTGGAAGAATTGACCCTTAAAGGCCACTTGAATTTCTTGATTTCTCCTCTTGAAAATCTGTTGCTCCTTGCTGCTATAAGTCTGCTCTGCTGTAGATCAGATTTAAAATTGTTTTGAATTTGATAAAATTTGCAAGAATGAACCTTTTTATATACTAGTCGCTGCCATACTTCAAGGCAGGTCGGCCTAGACAAAGGTGGTCGGCCTGGTTAAGGAAAATTTAATGTATTTTGAAGTTTTTCCATGCCTTCATGTTTGGAGCGCCCATCTTGGGCGGGTTTGGAGGTGATAGGTAGAGAAAGTCTTGTGAAGGACATTACATAGTCCAAGTGAAGTGGTCAAGGCCACCTAGGAAGGGCAGGATTCAAGGGAGTGTGTGGATTTCCCATGACTTAGGCATTTTTTGCTTTGTTTTGATAATCTAAGACCCTTTTCACTTGTTTCATTGATGATTTAACCTCTTTGAATGCTATGAAAAACCTTGAGAGGATGGGCGAATTTCAAGTGAGTGTACAGAATGTATGATGTGAAATCCATGCATGATGGTGGAAGCTGCCTAGGCAGGGCGGTTTTGAAGGTTGTAGTCGGAGAATATTTTGTGGAGGAAGTGAAATCCATGCAAGGTGTTGAAGGCCACCTAGCAAGGGCGGTTTTGAAGGGTAGGCTTGGATTTTTCACTTAAACTTCATTCATTGCTCATTCCTTCCTTATGATGACCTTTCTCTCCAACTTCCTTAAGACTTAGCCAATTTTGAGGTGTTTGTGAAGTTGAAAGACACACTTGGGATGTTAGGTGATCTTGTCCACATGTCTTGGTGAAACCTGCCTAGGAAGGGCGGCTTTGGAGGGGTTGTAAGGATTATACAATGTGAACCTTTTACTACTTGACCTTGACACTCTTCTCTTCCTTATATGCAAGACTTAGTGACTTTCCTTGTTTTCCAATTGATTCATCATTGTTTCAAGGAGTGATCTTAAGTGATTAGACACCAGACTCCAGACTCACCTCTCTAGGCCGCCCAGGTAGGGCGGGGTTGAGAGTGAGCCTTGGATTTTTTTTTTGCACTTAGAAACTTTCATCTTCCTCAACTTGATCATCTCATCCTCCTAGTGTCAACTTGATCATCTTCATCAAGTATACTTGCAAATTATGCTGCCTACATCCCTGAGCGGTCTTGGAAGGGTTGTGTGGAGAGTTTGATGCAGGACATGACACAGTCCATGAGCACCTCTTGAGGCCGCCCAGGTAGGGTGGCTTGGAGGATGCCATGTGGATTTTACTCAAAAATGCTCTTGCTTTGCCTCAACTTGCAATTCAACCTTGAAAATTTTCATTGTGATCACCTCTTTTGACATTTACTTGCAAGTTTCATAACACTCATCTTCTTGGGTGGGTTTGAATGCTCTATGTGGAGAGTTTCACGTGGATATGGATTGAATCCAAGACCTCCTCTCTAGGCCGCCCAGGTTGGGCGAGTTTGGAGGGGAGGCTTGGATTTTTCTTTAAAATGTGCTTTCTCCCTTCAACTTTGCAAAATTAACTTAGCTTCCAGACTTCATCATTACTCTCCAGCCCTTCAACTGGCTAATTCCTCCTAAAATAATCCAACTTTCCTTGGGCGGTCTTAGAGCTTGTGTGTGGAGAGTGCATTGTGCAGGACATGACAAAGTCCATGAACACCTCTTGAGGCCGCCCAGGTAGGGCGGGTTTAGAGGTGACCCTTGGATTTTGACTTGAAACTCATTTAACTCCTTCAAACTTGTAAATTTTTACCTCACATCCTAATGCTTTGTACTTGAAACACTTTATAAACTTGATCACTTTTCTCCTTGGGCAGGTTGGAAGGCAGTGTCTAGAGAGATCCCCCTGGTGGTGAAGAGATTATCCATGACCTCATGCCAAGGCCGCCCAGTCTGGGCGGGTTTAGCGAGTTTAGACAGAGTGAGGAATTTCTTGCCTTAGTCAAATTTTGGATTTTCTTGAATGGAAGTATATTGAAAAACTTATACTTCAAATATTTTTCAATATACTTCCAGGATGTTTGAGATAGGTTTTGGATCCATGGGACTTAACATACAGATTCTAGATTTTTGAGGATCCACCAGATTTCAGACTTAGTCATTTTTTTAAGATTTTTAGGATATCAGACTTAGTCATTTTCAGGGTCTCAGGGACATGCATTAGGATGAAGGCATATAGACCTCTTGGCAAGAAACTGTTGAGACCTGGGCAAAACAACACTACCAAAACCCTACAAGCTCAGAGGAAAACTAAACCTAAAGCAAAACAAAGACAGAAAGCAAGAAAAGAGGGGGTCCCCATTTGCAATGGGGCGATGTGTGATTACATCACAACACGTTCTCAATGACTATGCAGGACTACCATTGACGCAAACAGGCGCATTCCACCTTGACTGCATAGTAAGAAATGCTCATCACTTCTCTTTCAGTCCACACATAGATAGTTTGATGATGCGTAAGTGTGGGTTGACTCAGGATTCATATCACCCATTGTGGGATGGCATGTTTCCATTTTCAGAAGGTGGATCCAGAACCTGCGGGTATCCTACTCTGTTTCCTTTAGATGGTTGTATACATGTACAGGAATCAAAGTCTCATCATGCAGATGACTCTCGGATAGAGTTTGCAGCTTCCTTGCTTAAGGGATTTCCGATGGATACACTTACCCTTGCGTGGCATACACTTGGGGGAATGGAGTTTTAGGGGAGCTGTGGCCCTGGTGAGCATGATGGCGTTGGTGTTCCAGCTCGCAGTTATGGAGTTTTACTACATAATTTGTTAGGAGATGGCTGTCCTACTTCATGGAACATAGACTTCTTTCATAACTTTTGGAGGACAACAGCTGCACATGAATTTGGAGGAGAGTTGCATCATCTCCTCCCCATTGGAGAGCGGCCTAGGGTTGATACTTTAGCACCCTATGACCCTGGTGGAATTATTTGCATCCCCATAGGTTTGTTTTTCAGTCTAGAGGGTGCTGATCTGTTTAATATCAGCAACCTAGGAGTTACATTGTTTTCGGCACCTATGAGGGATACTCATCACATCCACGGGAGATTTGCAGAGTTTGGAGTGGGGTGTTGTGATGTTGGCACTCCGAGTTACTTCCATCTCCTCATGTTCGATGGATATGAGGTTTTGATGTGTTGGGATCCAGGTGGTGACAGGTTTGGCACGTCAGTTCGGTTGGATCTCGATGTGTTGCTTCACCACTCTTGACATGGTGAAGATTGTGACAGTGTAGCGCAGTGGAAGTTAGCGGGTAATGTGTAAGGCAGACTTCCATTCTGGTTGTGGGATCTAGGAATTTCTATTTATGGTAGATTGCTCAACATTAGGTTAGTTGTTTATAGTGGTGTTGAGCATGGTTTCATCTCTACCCAGCGGATGTAGAGGATTTGTTGGTGGATGTTCTACAGATTGATTTGGGATCCCGACATTCAGATGACAGGCCAGAGCATCCAGTTGAGATTGCTTGAGGGCAAGCAATTTTGGGGAGGGCAGACTATAATGTCCCATTTTTTAGCTAGCATCAATGTTTGACGGATTAGCCTATCATCGGGTCCTCGTAGGCTAATATTGGTGATTAGAGGGTTCTCCAGATGGCAGTTGGCAGTGTTTTCTTCTCCAATTCCTTGGCATATTCTGAGGTGATCATCTCCATGGTTTTCTGGCTTCGTTTATATACACTTACTATTTTTAGTAAGTCAGTTGGATGTTGCGGGCCAACCTTACTATTTTTAGTAAGGCATTCTGATGCACAGAGGAAGCAGTGGGTAACCTCACGGTGTTGACATAATCAGTTAAATGTTGATATTTAGGGAATTATGATTTATTGATTATTATTAAAGTGTCAACTTTAATAATAATAATTAAATTTTAAGTGAATATCATTAATGATGTTAATGACTTTAATATTATATGATTTTATTATATCATGAGGTCAATTAAATAAGTCATAAAGGGGGACTTTATATTTAAAAGGATATTGCTTTTTGGAGGCTATGAAAGGCATCAATGGGTTTGAGGAAATCATTATTGAAGATCAATTTTATTGTTATTTCTCTTTGCAAATTTTCTTCACAGAAGCTCAGGACAAAATCCTTGGAAGCCTTCAGCTTTGGACACAACCCCAAAGCCATTTTAGTTCACATCTTTGCTACAGCGCTGCATACCTTGAATCAGATCTAGCCATTAGAGGTGCTGCAGATTTTAGAGGAAAGAATCAAGGGTTTGAGACAACAGACCCGACAACAGACCCAATCATTCATGGATCGACTTGCACCACTCCATTAGAGTCCTTCATAGGTACAAATTTGTGCTTTTTGCAACTTCACTCAGAATATGAATCAATTGTATGAAGCTATATAAATCAGAAACACCTATGCATGTAATCAAATTTGATTTAATGAGAATAATGGTTTCATCTAGGCGATAAATCTAGTCATCATTGTATGTGGGTATTATCTATTTTCATCCTTGTCATGTTATGGTGTTGAAAACATATGAAATCAGAAAAATATAGTGGGCAGAATTGTGTTAGATTTGACATAGGATATTTCACAGTCATGCATGTTAAACCTCTGTAAAATTGAATTGACATACTTTGGCTAAGCCATAGCTGTATGTTCACTCCATCTCTTCTAATTTCCATCCCAAGAATGTGTCTAGCTGCACTAAGGTCTTTCATTTCAAATTTAGCAGCAAGTTGAGATTTCAGTTCTGAAATCATACCTTTCCCTCTACCGATAAATAACATATCAACATATAATGCAATAAACAGGAAACGATCACCCTCAGTTTTATAATAAACACAATGATTTGATTTAGAATGCTCAAATCCCAAACTCAACACATGTATCAAATTTCTTGTACCACATCCTAGGACTCTGTTTTAGGCCATACACAAAATTCTTCAATTTGCAGACCAAATTTCCTTTACCTTTCACCACGTAGTGCTCTGGCTGTATCATATAAATATCCTCCTCCAAGTCACCATGAAGGAAAGCAGTTTTCACATCCATTTGTTCAGCCTTTAAATCATAAGCAGTAGCAATAGAAAGCAAAAATTTAATGGATGTCATTTTTGCAACAGGAGAAAATATCTCACCATAATCAACACCCTCAACTTGAGAGTAACCTTTCACAACTAACCTTGCTTTGTACTTCTCAATACCTTCGTCTGAACCAAGCTTTTTCCTGAACACCCATTTGCAACCAACAAGTTTTTGTCCTTTAGGCAATGGTACAAGATCCCATGTATCATTCTTTTTCAAAGATGGCATTTCTTCATCCATAGCAATCTTTTAGGATTCTGCATTATTCATACCTAATGCCTCTTCTACAGATCTAGGTTCATCCATGTTAGTATTCAAAGCCAAAATACATCTCCAATCATCAAGTGAATACCTTTCAGGTGGTTGTCTATGCCTTGTAGACCTATGAACAAGCTGAGTTGGAGGTTCTTCCTCCTCTTCTGAAGATTCGGAGCTAGATGAGCTCTCCTCAACTTCTTATCTATTCATGGGCTTCGATTCAACTTTCTTAGGTGTAGAAGGAAATTGAATCACATCTTCATGTTTACTTTGTTCTAGCTGCAATGTAATAAAAGAAGGCTTAGTTTCTCTAAAAATAACACTTCTACTATATATTACCTCGTGTGCAACAGGATCCCAAAGCTTGTATCCTTTCACACCATAATTGTATCCGATGAAGATACATTTCACAGCCTTGTTCTCCAACTTTGTTCGCTTCTACTTTGGCACATGTGCATATGCCTCACAACCAAAAACTTTAAGATGTCTTAATGAAGGCTTGTGACCCAACCATACCTCTATAGGCGTCTTATCAACAAGAGCTGATGTAGGAGACCCGTTAATCAGGTAATAGGCAGTGGCAACAGCTTCAGCCCAAAACTTTTGTTCTAGACCAACACCACTCAACATACTCCTAGCCTTCTCCATCAATGTCATGTTCATTCTATCTGCAACTCCATTTTGTTGTGGAGAATACGAAGTTGTCTTTTGTCTAAGAATACCACAATCTTTACAAAATCTATCAAAATCATTAGAGCAAAATTCACCGCCATTATCAGTCCTCAAACATTTTTTTTTTTTTTCAGTTTGCAACTCAACCATTGCTTTAAATTCTTTAAATCGACTGAAAACTTCAGATTTACTCTGTAGAAAGTATACCCATGTCCTACTATAGTCATCAATAAATGAAACATAATATGTGGATTTTCCAATTGAAGGAACATCTACAGGACCAAACACATCAGAATGAATAAGATCCAATACACCACAAGATTTATGAGAACTCGAGTAAAACTAAACGCGGTTTTGTTTTCCATAAATGCAATGCTCACAAAAATCAAACTCAAGATTACAATCAGACAATCCTTCAAAAGGGTTTTTATTTTTCAAGGTCCTTAGACCCTTTTCTCCAATGTGGCCAAGTCTCTGGTGCCATAACATAGTTTTCTCTGCAGGTAACTTTGATTCAGAAGAAAGAGCACCCTTGGGTACCTAAAAGCCATGACCATCTATTGAAGATGAAACCCTCACCTCTTTCACAGACTTGCTTTTCACAGAAGTACTATTGCACTCAACAGTGTATGCATCAAGTTTATATAATGTGCCATATCTGACACCTCTAGCAATCACCATAGCACCTCTAACCATCTTGCATTCTGCATCAGAAAAAACTATCTGCACACCTGTATCTATTAGTTTGCTCACAAATAACAAATTTTGTGCTAATCCAGGGATATGCAAGACATCATTAATCATTTTTATTCTACCAGCAGGAAACCTAATGCTAACTTTACCACGACCAATAATATTTAAATAAGAATCATCACCCAAATACACCTTACCTCCATCAAATTCTTCATATTCAAAAAACCAATCTCTATTAAAGGTCATATGGAAAGATGCACCCAAGTCAATTAACCATGCAACATTCCCTGCACGAGTTGCGAAAGCTACAATGAATGCATCACCATCTTCCTTCTCAGACTCAGAATCAGAATCAAATCTCTTGTTTTTCTTCTTTTCTTTTTTGCATTCCTTACTAATATGTTCAGGCTTACCGTCGTTCCAGCAAACAACTTTGGACCTTTCAGGAGATTTGGATCTCCCCTTGGATTTGGATTTATCATGCTTCTCATTCTTCTTGTCTTTTTCCTTAGGTCTTCCACGAACATTTAGGGCCTCCTTGGCACTGATGGATACCTTCCTCCTCATCTCTTCAGAAAGCAAAGAACCCATCACATCTTCAGTCTTCAATATAACAGAAGTACTCCTAATAGCCATAACAAGAGAATCCCACGAATTAGGCAAAGAACAAAGCAATATCTGACATTTCTCCTCATCCATTTTGACACCAACTGATGCCAATTGAGCCACCAACATATTGAATGCTTCCAGGTGATCTGTAATTCGTCCACCCTCTTCCATTCTCAAGGAATACAATTTTTTCCTCAAGAAAATCTTGTTCACTAAAGATTTGGCTTGATACATCTCACCAAGCTTCTTCCATAGTTTCTGTGTAGAGGTCTCTTCATGGACATTGATTAAAACAGAGTCTGCCAAACACAATCTGATTAGACCCTTGGCTTTACGGTCCATAACATTATATTGAGCAACCAAAGTAGGATCTGTAGGCCTTGAAACCTTCTCATCAACAACATCCCACAGATCTCGATCTATCAACAAATCCTCCATCTTCAGCTTCCACATTTCAAAATTATTTCCAGAAAATTTATCCACCTCTATTCTCCCTGATGAACTTGCCATCTGAAAATTCCTGCAACAAAATCACAGTGTCTTTTGCACAAGCTCCCACTCAAATCTAAATTAGTTCAAAAAACCCGACAACCCACAACTGAAACCAAAGGTGATTAGGCTTTGATACCACTTGTAAGGAAGCTAAGGTAGCGGAACAACTTTCTACACTAATCTTAAGAGGAGAATAATGCAAAACTTTACAGATCTTTAACAGTTACAGAAACTTAAATAGAAATAAACATAAATATCATGCATACCACAACACAGTTATTTATGCGGGGAAAACCCTTTCGGGAGAAAAACCCTACTCCAAAAACCGTCCAATATATTATTCAGAAATCACAAAGATTACAATATACTTGCAGAGAAAGCTTCTCACATGAGTATCACCACCAGAGATCCAGAGACAACACGACCGCTATTGGACTCTCAAAATACATCACGATACCACAGTCGTAATACAACGCCCTCATAAAATAGGGTTACCTTCTAGGGCAAGACAAGCCAACAAAATATCTACCATCAGATCTAAAACCTAATAATGAACGGTCCAGATTTACAATATATCATTAATTTAATGTATGTCGGCCATTTAACAGTTTTTGTTAACAAAAAAAATATTAACACGCATCCCACTCCACCCCATGCTCCCATTGTATATTACACCTATCGGTGTAACTAGGAAATATATATAAATATATATATCCTATCAACAATAAACCTTATATAATTGCAAGGTTGAGACACATTTTCCCAACATAACTAGCGTGTTTTCTTCTAGTTATGGCCCAAATTTACTCCAAATTGAGTCATGATTGCATGGGTCTTCTTCTCTAATTGATTGCCAACTCACCCTAACTATTTCAACTCTCTCAATCAGCCCGATCTCATCTCCCAATCAATCCTTGCTATCTCCCAATCAGTCAAGTGTTAACTTCATTTCTTCTTAAGTGGTCTCTTCTGCAACCGGTGTTCACTCCCAATCAGAGTCAGATTACTCCCCAATCTATTATTGTTAACTCCCCAGTCACTATCACCTTTGGTGTTGATTTTTAACCTATAAATACCCCACTTCTTCATTAGTTCTCAAGCCTGGGAATGCTCTTCTCATCTTCACAAGCCTTTGGGCCTCTTAGTTTATTTCTTTAATTTTTTAATTTTGTAAAGCTTCAAAGCTTTCCCTTAAGAGGCAAATTTAGTTTCTCTGCTCTTGCTCTTGCTCTTGCTTTGCTAGTTGTCTCCATAGCGTTTTCATGCTTGTGTAGGACATCGTGTGCCTTTTGATTTTGCAATAGCTTCAATAGTTCAAGCCATAGTGCTTCATCAGCATTCTTATGCTCAATTTCTTTCATCATAGCTTCCATAGCTCCAAGCCATAGTGCTTCATTAGCATTCTTATGTTCGATTGCTTTCATCAAAGCTTCTATTTGATTTCATTTGCTCCCATCTTTGTTTTTGTTGCCAAGAGGAGGACCCTGTTGTTGCAGAGGAAGAAAGGGTTGCCACAAGGACTTTTGAGGGCTCAAGCCAGGCATTGACGTCTTCTTCATTCTAGGTTCTTCATGCTTTAAAGTAGTAATTAGCTCACATCTTGCTCTTGGAAAAGTAAATCGTTGCTTTACTTTTTCTTGATGGGTTATTTATTTGCTTTCATAGATTAGCATCGCATTTGATTTGATTTGATTAGCCTTGTTTTCATTCACTAGATTACATTTACTTTCATAGTTATTCACAACTTCAATTCATTAGATTAGATTCAAAAATCGTTCTACAAAAACTCCAAAAATACATAGATTAGCTTGCATTTAAAAAACACATATAGATTGCATTCATGTTTCAATTCTTAGATAATTAGACAACATTTCAAATTGGGAAAAAGGAACCAAAACTGTTTTGCATACATTTAGATTGCATTCATAAAAATCACAAAAACATTAGGAAAATTTAGAGCAAAATAAGAATAAACTCTCGATCTCATCACAGGGTAAACATAGTAAAAATCAAACATCGAAACAAGAACAAACCCTCAGTTCCATCACGAGGTAAAATCAACTCAACTTAATGCATTCAACAACAACAATGTGAAACACAACATTTCCGCCTATTGCCAAGCATTCAATTTGCCCAAGCATTAGGGAAGATTGGATACAATCTGTCCTTGACGAGATTAGGAAGAACTTCCCCCATCCAATTCATCAACAAAACATTCAACAAACAAGAGAAGAACAAGAACATTAGCAACGCATCATAGACCAACAACACTTGATACAACAGGAAATCTGAAATGAAGAAAGGAGAAAAGAGCGTCTCTGAATCATCAACGAACAAAATAGCCTTTGTGCTAGGCTCAGGAGACTCAGGACTAGTGACCCTTCAGGTCATACAATTATCACTACAACGATTGCAACTGAACATCTCCTTAGAAACAATCGCCAACACACACTTCTAGCACACAATCCAACTGCCATCCTCGATGTTTTGCTCCCTCAATAACAAGAGCAGAACAACCCCCCGATCCTACCTACTCTTGATTGGCTCTTGTCATGTGAGCAGGAGTGACTAGGAGGCCACCCTTAGCAAGGAAGACGATTCATGTGTCGTGCTAGAGTGTTATTCACCTGCAAAAGGTCTGGGTCACATTCTAAACAACATAGGATCCAAGAGCCGATATCCTTTGACACCATCAGAGTATCCAATGAAGTTGTAGGGCTGACTTTGACATTGCAAGGCTTGATACTTCTGTGAAGGAATGTGTGCCCATGTAGGGGAGCCAAAACCTTTGAAGTGCCGCACAACAAGTTTCCTATTGCATCAGGCTTCAAAGGGAACGATGCCCTTCGATGCCTTATGAGGAACTTTGTTTTGGATGTGAGTAGCACAGTTGATGGCTTCAACCCAATACTCATGTGTAAGGGAGCATGCGTGGATCATGCTGCCAACCATCTCTTTCAAAGATCTATTTTTCCTCTCTCCAAAACCATTCTGCTGAGGTGTGTAGGCAACAATATGCTGAAAATCAATCCCTTAAAGAGTGCAAAATTGCTCAAAGCGTTGGTTAACATATTCTTTGCCATTATCAATGTGGAGAATCATGATGCCCTTTCCAGATTGTTTCTTGGCACGAGCCTTGAACTCTTGAAACTTGTCAAAGACTTCACCTCTTTGCCGAAGAATAAGACCCATGTCTATTTGGAATAGTCGTTAATGAAGGTGAGCAAGTAGCGAGCCTTGCTGAAAGACAAGGATGGAAAGGGACCCGCTAAGTCACTGTGAACCAACTCAAGGACTTCTGAAGCCCTCCAAGCCTTCCCTTTGTCAAACTTATCCTTGGGATGCTTTCCCAAGGCACAACCTTAACAAACACCATCAGAAAAATTGATCCGAGGAAGAGTTGTGACTATGTCTTGTGTGCTAAGCTGTTGAAGGTAGTGGTAGTTGAGATGGCCAAATAGTTCATGCCATAGTCTATTGATAGAGTCTGAATGGGTGAGCAATGCAGTAGTGGGGGCATCAAGCACAAAGTGAGAAAGAATAAGGTTGAGAAAGGTGGTCGTCCATTCCCATCACAAGGAGTGCATCATCTTCAAGATCCCTGATGGCAACATAATCTTGAGTTTATTTGACCTTCCCACCATTTTGGAGATGAGTGATCTGGTAGATGTAGAAAAGGTTAGCTAACAAGTTAGAAACACATGAAACATCCTCAAATGTACCGGTGCTAGCATCAATTGAACCCTTCCCAAGGACATCCATTGGAGAATCATCTCCAATGAGAGTATGAGGCATGGGACAAGGCTCTAATAGAGAAAATTGTTCTCTGTTAGAACCCATATGGCACGAAGCACCTGAGTCAAGAATCCACTAACTGGAAGAATTTGCTGAAGCAACAAGTGCAGTTGCTTTCCTTTTACTTGATTTGGAAGGAGTCGACGATTGTTGTGCAACAAGGAGGATAGATTAATGTTGTTCTTTTGTAGAAGATGTTTCAGCTCGTTGATTTGCTTCCCACGACATGAATGTTCCTCATGACCAAACTTCTTGTAGTAGCCACAAGTTAGCCTTTCCTTCTTCTAAGAATTCCCCTTGGATGAAGAGGATTTGGAGTTTGCTTTAGAGGTAGACAAGTTTTTTGCTTGATCTTTTTGCGGTTTCTTCTTGGACCTCTTTTGTTTCTTGTTAGATTTATGTGACTCTTTTTGTCCCCTCAGTTGGCTAGCTAACAAAGCTTGAGATTGAGATGGCTTTGGGAAGTGGCTTCCCCTATTCATGCATTAACATCCCGGAGAAGGATGCAAATGAAGACATAGTATTTGTTGAGCCCGTAGTCAACCTGTGAGTGTGAAAGCTAGAAACAAAAACTGCATATTCAGAGCTAAGTTTGTTGAGGGCACTAAATATCAGCTAAATGTCCTTTTTCTCAATGCCAAATGCTTTACATTGTGTTCTAAGGTCATTGACCTTTGTGATGTAATCCTGGATGTTGTCAAAGTATTTTGGATCAAGGCTTATCAAATCAATGTCGAGTTGATAGCTCTTAACTTCATCAGTTTTACCATAAAATGTTTTAAGTTTTTCCCAAGCATCATGTGGATTTGTACATGTTTCAATCTAAAACATAAGATCAAGGGAAATGTAACTACAAAGACATCCAAGTGCTTTAGTATGTTCAAACATCCATTGTATCTTTTCCTTTTAATCTTGGGGTTTAGCTACCTTTTATTCAACATAGGAAGTATACACTTGTTGCATTAAGGCGTTCCATGCATTTTGATGCCATGAATTATAGTTGTATGGAGTAACAATGAAAACTTAAAATGGCCCATTTGTGAAGGAAAAATAGAGCACAAGTGGAAAGAGAAGATATGCACAAGCTCAAAAAACACCAAGAGACCCTCCCAAATTCACTCAATCGAAGAATCCCCCCACCCCCAACAAATATTATTTGGCACTTCATAGATCAATACATGTACAATGTTGGAGTTGTTTCCAAAGTTTTACAATGTTCAAAATGGACCAAATATTGAAAGTACAATATGAGATTAGAATGCGAACTTCAAAATAACACCAATGTGTAGGGTTTGAAAAAATATTCACTTTTAAAAAATTAATCACCTCAATCCAAGATCATATGCGAAAGTTACAAGGCTTTGAAGTTCAAAAAACTATGACTGTTAGATCTGATGAGAAAACTGATTTTCTAGAAAAACAGGATCACTTGAAAAAAAAATTGTAACACCACTGCAAAAAGCACGAAATTCTATCCCAAATAAAAAAAAATTGCGCTAAAAAAGGAGGTCGTAAGCTAAAGATACTATCTTTTGAAGTTGAACTGCAAAATCAAAAGCTACAATGGCGAGGGGGCAAAAATTGTCAAAAGCCTACTGCTGTCATAATGGCATCATCATTGGAATATTCCAAAGATTCCACTAGAATATTCCTCTGGAACAAAATATTCCAAATCTGCCCTTCGTTAATCGAGAAATCATTGTGCGGCAAAACCGTCGTTTTTCAAATGAAAACCACCTATTTGGGGGACACAACTACATTTTGCTAAAACCACTAGTTTGAAGGTGAATATTTAGGGAATATGCTAATCCGCAGTTGGAGGGTGTAGTTGTAGGAGGCGGCGGTGGTGTTGGAAGCCGCCCCTGGCAAGTGTTGGCAGTGGCAAAGCTACAAAAGGTGTCGCTGCCTAGCGGTGGTGGCTTGGCAAAAAGCTATTTCCACTATAGTGGCACTGCGGGCATTGCACAAATGTTTTTTTTATTTTTTTTGAAAATTTTGTACAATATGATTCGTAGGGGGGCTATATGGCTCGGGATGAATTTATTTGGCCTTTGAGGGCAACTTTGTCCAAAATAAACAAATTTTATATGAAAATGGGAGTTCTTAAGCCTTTTGAGCACAATGGTAGGGTCCGTTTGGCCTCAAAATGCCCCAGAAATGAGTAGCATGTTGGATTTGATAGAAAAACTTTGATCTTCAAACCCTTGCCGATTTGGCCTTCGATGTCCAACTAGGACGAAATGAAAGACAAATTTGACTTTTTCGACTACTTTGAACTCAATTGTGAGTTTAGATTTACTCTAGGAAGTTCCAATAATGCACTTGCAACTGACAAGTTAGAAAAGGAACCCCCGCAAAATCTGGTATTTCTTTCATACTTTTTTGATTCCCTAGATCATTTGAGGATGCAAGAGAAGAGCATATTCATGTGCTTCAGAAGATAATAGATCTACACTCTCAGATTTCCTAAAAGTTAACTCACAACTCACAACCATGCTCTGATACCATGTAAGATTTGACAATGAAACCACCAAAGAATGCAAATGAGTGAAAGGAAAGCATTAATAGAAAATTAGAAATGATAGAATAAATTATATTCTATTCAACAAGAATGCAAGTGTACAAGAATGAGTGATTACAATGATAGCAATAGGTGACTATATATAGGATATACCACCCAAGAGATTAAAAACACAACCAATATAGGATAAAGTAAACTAAGTAAGTGAGAAAAAGACTTAAGTGGAGAACTAGATAGGAAATATACTAGTTAGGAAATATACCTCATTCACATTAACATAAATAAATAAAAAGGAATGAAAATCACACTAGTGGTGGAACAAAAGTGGTTCACAAGCAAGTTCAACTTGAGTTGTTCCACTATTACTGGAAGAGGGAAAGCTACAGAGCTGAGATCATGTCTTAAACAATGAAGCAATGTGCATTGAGCTTATAAGGTGGTGATTAAAGAAATACATTATTGCTAATCTGATGTCCATTGCACAATTTATGTATGTTAGCCAAATCAATAATAATAATCTTTACCTTAGTCTATTAAGGTGCGATTTTCTTATTTTAAAGTTTTGCATGCTGGTTTAGAACTTTAGATAGTTGCACGTTTCTGGAAATTCCTGAAAAGGCAAATGCTTTCTATAGATAAGATTTTGGCATCATGTCTTGCCTATTAATTGACATTGTGCTCATTAGCTTGACTTGTGATGTATTTTGAGGGTGTCATTTTTCTACAATAATGTTTAGGCAGAGCCTCCGCATTAACTTATGCATAATATATAGATTACATCATAATATTGTTTGAAGTTTGCCTCCAGTTGTTTAGCCTAATTGTAATCTTCTTCACATTGCAGGCTTAGTGTAGATAAATGTATAAGGATGTATCTATGGCAATAATTAATATGCCCGGAAAATTAGATGTGGAAGGTTTTTGTCCAGAAATACAGTTTAAACTTGGAGCAAGTTCTGTTTAGTATCTTTATCTTGACCATATACTTAGCTATCCCAAGGGTACCGTCAAGGTGTATATTTGCTTCAATATTATGCTTTTGTTAAGCATAAGTTTGTCTATTATTTTTCTTTTTATAGCATTATCATTATGCATCAAGGTATTTGCATTTGTATAACTCATAGATGCAATACTTTTAAGATAATTTTACTGCTTTCTTAGAATTTAATATTAGCTGTAATCACATTTTCTATTATGACAAGGTTTTTAAGTCCAATATTACTCAGATTTATTTGTAAGGAAATGGTGCTGTCTCAAATGACACGTCTAGTTATTTTGACAGGTTTTAGTCTTTTAGAGGCTCACTTCAGTGATCTACATGATGGAGTTGGAAGATAAGGCAGTTGGTTTCTTTATGGTCTTTTTCAGTTTCTTCATATTTGCCTACTACACATTCTGGGTGATCATTCTGGTATCTCTTTCTCCCTGTTCGTGTTGGTTGGTGTATATTTAAAATTGCTTATTGTTTTCAATTTTGAGATCTTTCAATTTTGTATTCTGTAGCTGATAATCAATGTCAAACCAGGCTTAACCTTTTTCCTTTTATCCTCTTTTTGCAGCCTTTTGTGGACAGAGATCACTTTGCCCATAACTATTTCCTCCCTAGGGAGTATGCAATTATAATACCTACATTTGCTGGGGTTGCCCTTCTTAGCTTCTTGTTGGTTTTTGTTGGGTTCACAATGCTGAAAGCAAAACAAAAAGCTTCATGACATATGCTTGGATTTTTGTTATTAGCCATTTTTATTTGTAAATTGTTGCCCTCGAGTTTCTTCTTGTTGAACTTTGAAAAAAAATTCTTGAGCTATTACATATTTATAAGAAAATAATATTGGCTTTTAAATGTGCAAACTTTTACTTTCAGGACTCCATGAAATGAGCTTTATGTAATCATAGGCTTTGAAAGACTGACTTGGATTGCAAATCATTTCAAATATGATGTCAGATTCAATGACATTGAAGTGCTTGTTGGGACAAGATGAGAAATAGTATGCATTTCACAAAGAACAAGTTGTTAAGATTGACACAAAACAGATTCACAATACCATAGTTGATCAAAAAGCCATTTGTGTCACTGAAATGGATTGTCAAATCCATAGACGTGCTAACTCAAATTTGCCAAGATAATGAAAATGTAATTCTTATCTTTGGAACTAGTTCTTTTTTAATTAGTAAATGGATGGATTGGGGCCCTCACCCATTGTAATAAAAAATCTAAAAATATATCATGTTTATTGAGGGAACACAACCCATTACAAAGAGGAAAAAGTTGAATAATCTACACTATCTGAAGAATAAGCTCAAGAAACTACACCATCCTTAAGAAAACACCCAGAAATCTAAAATTCAACCAAAGCTAAATAAAACAATTGTGCTATAGCTGAGTCACATCTCCTTGAGCATTTTGAAGATTGATTCCTCTTACTCTTGGTGAGGAGTGTATCCATAGTCCATTGAGCTCTTTCATCAACTAAGGCATGGGCTTCCTAGCATAATTCTTTTGCTTTTGTTTTCCTTCCTCTCCACTTGCCTGTAGCCCTACAATTTGGTTTTGTAATTTTGCTCTATCTAAGAAATTGTAGTGATTTTGGGGAAGGATGCCAATTCATATTCATTCTCAAGGAAATCTAACATGTCTAACTCATGCTCTTTTGTGAATGCCCAGAGGAAATGATCCTCATCTTCCAAAATCTGTTTCGCACAATGCTGAAACTCTTCTTCATCATAAGAAAACTGAATCGTGAGAGGAAAAAATCTTTATTAGTGTTGTATGGGGGTAGAGGGAACATGAGCTGAATCCATGTTTGAGACTATAGGAAGCCTAGTGTGAACTCCAAGCCCTTTTTTCATATCCTAAGGTTAAGAGGAGGGTGGCATAGTTTGCTCGAAAAATTGCCCATTGTTGTGCTAGATGAAGTCTTTGTCGGGGCAACCTCATCCATTTCTTAAGGTTGACAGATAAAAGACCAAGAGAAATTTTGGACAAACACCCTACAATTTTGCTATCAATCATATTACAATGGAAGCACCTCAAAGGTATCCCTACCAAGTTCAAGAATTGGGTCTATGTTGGTCCATGTGCCTGAGAAGAGTGAATCCTGACCATATGAATAATTGGCTTGGAGATATCAATCATGGTGCAAACCCTTGCATACCTACTCTATATCTGCCTGCTCTAAGTCAAATTTCATGAACTCACCCACTTGATCTATTAATTTTTTAGTAACTCGAGTCCCTCATAACCAAGGGGAGGTTATACAGGTACAACCAAATTGGAACTTTGGTAATGATGGCAATCATAGGGTCAAAAAAAGGTGACCACGATGCAAAGAATGGTCTGAACTTTCCAAAGAACCAAGGGATGTGCTACTACACAAAATTGCAATTTTTCTATAGAGCTAAACCTTAACATGAAAAAAAGCCATGTTCTAAGATCTCAGAAGTGGCCACCATATTGCCCCAAGTTGTTTTAGTCCATGATACAAAATCCTCAAAGGGAGGATGCTTTCCCAAGCACTTGAAGAGCCAATATTGTCCAAAATTGCATTAACACAATTATTCAAAAAATGAAAATCAAGAGGCTTAGCTACTTAAACCCCTACTATGTTGCCCAAGGAAAAGGAACTAGGAGTAATCAACTAGCCGAGTAGAAGAAATTAGGAGTTTAGGATTTGAAATACCTTAAACTGCAACTATCAATGAATTTGTTGTAGTAGCCACAACCAAACTTTTAGCCCCCAATAATGGAGAATGATTAGGGTTATCTTTCAAAATTCATTTCCGACAAAAATTGTTGCAGCCATGCAAAGGGTTTATCACGTTATTGCATTTCTTATAAATTAGAGGATCCATCAAACCTTCTATTGTAGGCGTTTGAGGTGCCATAGTCATGGCAAGGGGGTGGGGTGTAGGGGAGAAAAACTTGCCTAAGCCCTCCTATAGCAGTCCCATCCACATTATGTGTGATGTCCTTTCTTTTGTCCAAATCTTGTTGCTGTCCCAAAACCTTGTCGCCTTGCCATTCGCTATGTGGTTCTCCCCTTTCTGCTATCACTCCTTTTGCTGCTCCTATATGACATTGCTACTCTAGCACATCTTCGCTCCTTTGATTCATCTTTGGAATTAGCTCTCATCTTTATTGGAATTCATTTTAAAAATTATAAAAAAAAGCAATCAACTTATATTTATTATTTTAGATTCCTTGACCACATTCATTTTTATGGTGTTGATATGCTACATTTAAAATGAAGACTAGGCCATTTTGATGAAACTTCCAATTTCTTAGTGCTCGTTCACTTGTTCTATTCTAGAAGGCAGGTGATCATAATAAAACTAGACATCTCCAAAGCTTTGGACAGATGCTGGTGAATCTTATAGGGTAGTTCCTCAAAGCTTTTAGGGTTACTGGAACATGTCATTGGGTGGATCAAAGTTGCATGACCTCACTCACAATCTCAATATCAACCAATGGTGCTACTAGCACACCCTTTACTCCTTGTGAGGATTACACCAAGAGGACTCTCTTAGCAGGGGGTGACTATGCAGAATGAAAGAAAAAGCCAAACTATATGGTATCCTAGTATTTGAAGGTGATATAAACTAGTGTTTTTGTAATTTTGTGTATAGATTCCCAATACATATTTTTTAAAATAAAATAAAATAAATTGTCTCACTTTTTAAATATTTTTTAATAAATTGTTTCTTATATTTTCTAGTATTTTTAATGAGTAACGTTTTTCCATAACACATAATTTAAGCTAGTGATAAGATCAATTCACAATTTCTTAAACATAGATCATTAACATTGATATCTAGGGCATGCTTATTTTTTGGTTGCATATTTTATTTATTAATCATTTTTTAATTGAGATTAATTATGTTTAGACATATTCCCATAAGGCATAACTTTTTTTTTGTATATATCTATTTATTTTTCTTTTTTAATTTTTTGGTTGAAATAAGGACGTCAATATGGAGAGCACTTGTATTTTTCTAATTTTTTTCCTACTTTTTTCTATTATTCCACGGGTGTCCAACAAAGGCATATATTTTTTGTTAAAAACCACGTTTACTAGAAAATAGAAAATAAATAATAATTGAACCAAAAATATTATAAATTATACTTTTTGGAAAGCTTGTTCTAAAGGTTGCATTTATGGTTGCAAAATACAGACAGACAAAAAGAGTTAAATGCATTTAAATAAGAAACCAATCTAAATTAAACAAACATCTTCAGTTTGAGCAAATGGAGGAAATAAAACAACATGCAAATACAACATAAACGCAAGCATTATACCTCCATGAAAGTTGGGATGTGCTCCAAGATGAATTGATATGCTATGCAATAGATGTTGGTTGCTCTCTTGCTTGAAATTGCTAAAAAAATTGGTAGGATTTATTTTCTTGAGGATGGATTGATAATTGTCCTTTGAGTAGAGTTCCTTAAATAGACTCTCCAGCATGGACATGAAGGGCTAAGATTTGAGGATAAGATGAAGCGTAAGGATTTCTTTGCATGGATGTGCAAACTATCCTCATTGAAAGTGAAAGGAGATGAAATAGGCTCAATGGATGGTGAAGATTTTCTTAAATTGCATGGAGATGGGAGATGCAAGCATGTGGAAGAGTGTGGAAGAGGCAAGTGGATGAAGGGGATTGAATCTTGAGATGGAGGGTGAGGATTGCTTCAAGTTGCCAGACTCACATGTGGAGGCATGAGGAGAAGACAAGTGGTGGAGAAGACGTGTGAAGATGAATGGCCATGATGCTTTTGGGGTTTGAAATGGATGGTGACAATTGGAGAGACGATTCTTTTGGATCGTAGTGGAAGAGAGTTTAAATATTTAATTAGAAGAAAATAGATGAGCCTAATTATTATTTAATTAATTAGTTGGAGGAACGTTGGGTTAAGTTAATATACTTCAATTAATTGATGAAGGGGGGGTTAGTTTGATTAGTTAAATAAATATGATTTATTTAATTAATCATTAGAGGAAAGATAACTTAATTAATTAAATAGTGAAGATGTGATGTAGGATTAATGATGAGGATTGATAGAAGCATGGTGATGTTAGGTTAAAATGTAGAAGTGGATTTTAAGTGTACATTTTTCCCATCTTTGAGATGGCGTTGCAACTAAGAGAAGTAACTTTGTTTTAAAAAAAAAGTATAGACACTCGGTGAGATAGGACTAGTGGCAAGATGCCCCATTCATTTGGAAGAATGGGGGTTAGGAAATGCGTTAGTGATGCCCCCTTGAGAGAGAAGACAAGTTTATGTGGACTTGGGTGCTCTCTCGAAAGGAGAGCCAGGTTTGAAGGGATGAAAAATAGATGGGAGGGATTTTGATAGATAGAAGGAAGGGGGGAGATGGTTAGATGTATGAAGGTTCAGATGCATGGGGATTAAAGAAATAATGAAATGTGTGAAGAGGTGTATGGATTAGGATATGGATAATGATAATGATGCATGATGATTGGGTATGGTTGATGGTAGGTACATGCTAGGAAGTCAATTTCTATGTAAAGATAAACCAAATTTTGTTATAACATTAGGCATTATGCACCATGATATAGGGATCATGATGATGATATGCCAAGTGCATGAAGGACCAGGTCAAACAAAAAGGTCACATGAAAGCATATGTTGTATGGAATCATGATATGGAAGATCACGATGTCGTTGTGGTGATATACCATAAAGACCGTTACAAATGCAAAATAAAACGATAAAACATACAAGCAAGCATGCATGCATGCACACATGGTACAAAGACAAACAAGATTTTTCACCGAATCAAGCTAAAAACTAAAGATTGATTGATGGCGATGATAGCATTGTTGATATGGGAACAATATATCCTACGAACAATGTGAGGATTGGGAATGATATATCTCGACGATGATGGGTTGCTTATAATTGATCAAGGCTTGCAGTGAGGCTGGGAACAAAACCTATGGATGCTTTGGGATTGTTTGCTAGATTGTTGAGCTAGATGTGATTGGATTTTTTTACTTTGTTGTGATGTTTGGATTTCTAGGAGCTCAGATGAATGGGATTATTTCATTGGATTGTGCTTGGATAACTTGTTTCTTGGAACCAATGACAAAGTAAAACCAAGTCTAAAGACAAGGATGAAGGGAGGATTGGATGGAATAATCAAAGAATTGATTAGATAGTGGATGGGATAGATGCGGGGTTTAGGATGGATTGATGGAGGGGTATATGATGTGATCTCCAAGGACTATGCCACATAGGAATAACATGCCCTCACTCAGTGTATGCCATTCATGATGTTGTGTTGAAATGCTTATGTGAAATCCACATTCCCAAAATCCAATTCCACTTTCAAATCCAAAAATATTGGATTTTGGGAATGTGGATTTGAATTTAGGATTGAGATTAGGACCAGCAACCTTATTGGATTGAGGAATTGTGCCTAATGGGATCAATGATAATTGTGAAGATGACATACACCTGTTGTATTCAAAGTGCATCTTTTGATTGTGTGCTATGTTGTGATTGATTTCTTCAATTTTCCTTGGAATCCATATTGTTGTTTTGCTTCCCTTTTAATTTTTGGATTCATTTTGATCTTTTGTTTGATTTTGATTCCGCACGTGATTTTAATTTGGTGCTTGAGTTTGATTCCTTGCTTTGTATGACATATAATCGGTCTTGATCAATAGGTTTAGGATGCTGGTGATGAAGTTTGATGACATGGAGAAAGGGGCAATGAAAGGATTAGTGGCAAAAAGATTATTGAAGGGGCTATGAATGGCTTCTATTTCAATGTTTACATTAGATGAAGTTGTCCCAAGGATCACCAAGGTATTATTAACATCATTAGATTGCTAATTAGGAGGTTTGTAGCCAATGCCTTGTTCTAGGGTTCCTTGCTCTTCAAAGCCTAAGCCTTTGCCATTGTAAACCATGATTTGACAAATTTTATTTGCAATAGGATATATGTTGTTGAAACATGATGTGATCCCATCGTTAGATAGCCAATAACTATTAGAGCTTTCAATCTGCTCATTCGTAAGGAAACCTGCTCTAGTAAAGATTTATGGACCAAGCTGATATGATGTTTATGTTTTCTCCTCATTCATGATTGTTGTACCTTCATCAATTATGTCCCCAATGGGACCAATCGTGACTTGCTTATCCTTATGCTTGATGTGATCAACATCACTTACAACTTGATTGTGAATATGCTCATTTTCGTTTTCTATGTGTTTGAAGGGGGGCAACGACTTCCTCATGGGAAGGGGGAGTTGGATGGACAAGATCATTTGGATTTTCTTGATCTTGGGGACTTGTTGCATGATGTATGGAATTGGATTGAGTGTTTTGACTTTGATTTGGGGATGGACAAGATTGATCATTCTTTGGATCAAGTCCTCGACATATTCTCAATTGCTTTGTCAACAAGATGGATGTATTGTGTTTGACTTTGGTATTCCCTTTGATGATTAGTTCACAGAGATTCTCATTTTTGCACATGGATTAGTGAGGGGTCTTTGAATCTTATGGGTTCTATGGATCTTATGGATTGTCTTTGATTACCTTCCCACACAATTTGGCTTACATGGATAGTAGCTCTATGGGGATCTTGATTGGACTTAACAAGTTTTAGATTGGTAATATTCTTGCATGATGGCACTTGACATTGGGTGGGAATGGTACTAGGAGGCTTTTGGACAATTCAGACAGGCTTTGAATATATACCCCAATTTCCACTAACATACTTGTATTTCTCAAAGAATGATTGCATGGGATTAGATGTGTTGCAAGACTTCACAACTTTGCTCTTTCTATTTTGTTGGTGATCCTTTGCTAGTAGTCCTTAGAGAAAATCCTTTGTAGATTGTTTGGATGAGGTAGGATTAGATGAGTAATAGGATTATTGATTAGATTGTTGATGGGTTTGTGAAGGTTTGGATGATGGATTTACATAAGAGGATGAGGCTTTGATTTGATTTTGGAGGGTTTGGAATTCATAATTTTTTTATAGGGTCTTGTCCTAGAATGGTATTTCCCTTGCCAAGGTTAACATAAGGATGACCAACAAATATTCGATTGGGGTTTGAGGGATAGCTAGTGATAGATAGTTCTTGGTTAAAGGGCTATTGGTTGTTCATGGTTTGTTGATTAAATCTTATGGCAAACTTGCTCATAATGATTTCATCAAAGGAGTCAAGGGTATACTTGTCTTGATCCACAAGAATACCATCATCACCATCATCAAAGGGGTTTTTAGATTGGTTGTGACGAGGGGATTCATCAAAATAAAATGGATTGGTAATTTCCATGATTTTCATTTTGGATTTGGAAGACTCTGGATGGTTGGATTTCAATGAATTGGATTTTGGATGATTTGGGATCATAGATTTCAAAGGATTTGACCTTAGGATTTGCTTTGATAGATTTTTGGATTTTGGATTTGATTTGCTTGAGTTGATTTTTGTTGCTTGGATTCAGATGAGGTCTAGGACCCTACATAGCTCAATGATGGGATTGATCAAGGCCAAGGACCTTGAGACCTGCTTGATGTTCGATTTGATTAAGGTCAAAGACCTTGTGTAACTTGATGTGTTTGATTGATTTTTGATTAGGAGATAGCTTGATGATTGATGGCTTTGATTTTGAGTGGAGGGATAGGTCAAGGACCCTAGGTAACTTGATGTTGATTCAATTTTGGTTTTGATTTGATGCACAAGGTCTAGGACTTGAGGAAATTAGATATTGGATTGATTTCAATTTGATGATGATGATTAAAGCATAGGCCCTTAGGGTAGCGTGATGATGGTTTGATTTGGACTTCAATTTAGTTTAAGGGATCTAGGTCCCTAAACAATTGGATTTTTGATGATTAGTTTTGGATTTAGGATGATGGCTGGATCTTGTATTGGTTTCCCAAGGATAACCTTGGATGATGGATTTTGGATTAAGCTAGAATTTCCATAGGATGACCTTTGGGTTTGGGTTTTTTGGGTGATTAGATTTGTGGGATTTAGATCTTAAAGACAACTTTTGGATTGGGATTATTAGATGATTGGATTTTGGGTTGTTGAATGATTGGATTTTGGGTTGTTGAATGATTGGATTATGGGATCTTGGATCCCAATGATGGATTAAGGATTTGGATTACTAGATGGTTGGATTTTGGATCTCAAGGATGAATTTTGGATTGTTGGCTTGGAACTTTAGAGTAACTTAAGGCTACAATGATGAATTTAGAATGGTTGGATTTTGACTTAAGGTTCCACAGATGTTTTAGGATGATGGCACTTTTGGATCAGGACCTTTCAAGGATGGTACAATTTGGATGTGGATTAGGATTAGGAATCCAAGTATGTGGTAATTTGATGTTGTGCTCATAATGGAATTACAAGGATGGATTTGGGGATAACTTGGATTTTAGGATCCTTGGCTTCAAACTTTGCTCGAATTTATCAATTTTTGATGTGTGTTTTCAAGATGATGACATGATCTACATAGGTTTGTTTAGTTTTGGATTTTTGAATACAAGCACAAGTTTAGAATAAGATGCAAACACAAAAAACACACCAACAACTTAGTGTATTCAAGTGGGAGTGTTCGTACTTGTGATCCCACATATATGCCTTGACCTGGGCATGGAAAGTGGGATCCATGAGGCCACTTTTGATCCTCAAGATCACTCTAAGGTGTGAGAGGAAAATATATGTGGCCTACTTTCTTATTTCCAAAGGCACGTTGTGAGTAACTTCTCAAGGATAACCGCTTACCAGTCCATCAGAAGTACGAACAACCAAAGTCCTCTAAGTTAGGTTTGACATGGTTTTGTAGGGATGTCCTCATTATACCTAAAGGTACATGAGGCCCAAATCCATGAAATGAGGTGTATGTCTAATGGTTTGGCTTGAGAGAGTAACCCACTATCATCCATCACTTTGCAAGCTATAAAGTTTCTTGCAAAATTAGCCTAATGGCAAATGCACCTTGATGGGAGAGTCTTTTGATTCTCACCCAAATTTTTATACCCCACCAGAACATGTGGGTTCGAGTCACCACTTGGTGATGAAATCCAAGTTAGGCCCGCTAGAAAATAAAATAAAGAAAAGTGAAACTTGTTTTTGATCTCCAAGATCACCATAAGGTGTGAGGAGAGAACATACACAAGGCCTCCCTTTTTGGGATACACAAGTAAGGAAGAGTGCTTTTGATCTTCAAGTTCACCTTGCAACATGAGAGGAGAGCATACACACCCTTAACCATGAACACAAGACAACAATAAGAAATGAAATACAACACACAAATGAGTAATTTGTCTTACTAGAAAAATATGTGTGATTAAATTTCAAGTTTTTAATCTTAAAAAAATGTGGTGTACAACCATAGAGAGTGATACTAGTCTCAAAATGTCCAGGGCTTTGGCAATCAGATCTTCAAATAATAAGAGATAAATCACAAGATTATCAAGCCAATAGATCAAACAAGGATTGAAACAAAAGATGATTAGTATAATATTGGAAAAACTATGATGTAGCACAAATGCCAAAACATAGAGCAAAGACATTACACTTAAAGCAAAAATGCTAATATTCAAAGCAAAAATGCTAGACTAAGTAAACATGAGAAAAAGAAGACAATTGCCTTTGCAGTTAGTGTAAATGACTTAGTGACAACACAAACGCATCAAACCAGGGAACAATCACCTTGACCCTACAACAGAGTCAACAAGAAAAACCCATCATGCAAACAAAACCTGCAAAAGTGTTAGCAAAATAGGTCGGCAAAGAAATCCTCCTACAACTAGGTCTACCTAGTTAGATAATAAACAACAATGGCGAAACAAACACAAATATTTTAGTGAAGATTTGAAGAGTTTTGATGTTCAAAAAGGATTCTACCTAACATCTAAAGGTTCTGAAGGCCTACAAAACTGAGGGTTAGGTTTAGAATCCACAATAAATGAAACTCACAAGGGAGGTAACTTGCAAAGAATGATGTTAAAGCCCAAGAACACTTGAGAAAGTGTAGATGCCTCATACTAGAGCACAAATGCCTCACACTAGAGTGCAGTGGAATTAAATCTACAACAATAGAGTTATAAAGAAAAACTTAGCATGCAAGCAAAAACCTGTAAGAGTGTTAGCAAAACAAGTTGGCAAATAAAGCCCCTGCAACTAGGTTAGTCCAATTAGGAAATAAACAACAATCATGAAGCAAACACAAGACCACAAGACCCTAAGCTCAAAGAGGGATTCTAACTTAGATTTGAAGGGTTTAAAACCTACAAAACCAAGGGTTAGGTCTAGTGTAGATGGAAAATGGGGCATATAAGGGTGGGGACCTACAAAGAATGATGTTAGAGCTTGAGAACACATGAGAAAATGCATACACCTCACACCAGAGTGTAGACACCTCATACCAGAGTGCAAATGCGTTGCACCAACGTAGTTGCCTCGTACTAGAGTGCAGATGCTCACACCAAAGTGCAAATGCCTCAAACATGCAAAACACCCACATAGTCAACCCAAGAAAGTACAAATGCCTTGAGAAGCTTCATAGATGTCGAGGGGTAAGCATAGATGTTGAAACATAGAGCATAGATGTTGGAGCCAAGAACATGTCCAAAAACACAAAAAAATTGTAAAAGGATCAAATCAACACACTTTAGAAGTGAGGATTACTACCGGGAGAAGTGTCCCACTAGGCATGCTAGAAATGTGTTTGGAAAATTTAGATAAACAAGAAGAGTTAAGTACATTCAAACAAGAAACCCAATCCAAGTTTGATAAACACCTCTAGTTTGAGAAAATAGCGGAAACAAAACAACATGCAAATACAACATAAACATAAACATTATACCTCCATGATAGTTGGGATGTACTCCAAGATGAATTGATATGCTATGTAATGGATGTTAGCTATTCTCTTTCTTGAAGTTGCTAAATTTGGTAGCATGTACTTGCTTGAGGATGGATTGATAATTGTACTTTGGGTAGAGTTCCTTAAATAGACTCTCCACCATGGACACACAAGGCTAAGATTTGAGGATGGGATGAATGGTGAGGATTGCTTTGCATGGATGTGAAAGCTGGTCTCATGACAAGTGGAGGAAGGAGATGAAATGGGCTCAATGGATGGTGAAGAATTTCTTAAATTACATGGGGGTGGGAGATGCAAGCATGTGGGAGAGTGTGGAGGAGGTAAGTGGATGAAGGAGATTGAATCTTGAGATGGAGGGTGAGGATTGCTCCAAGTTTCATGACTCACACATGTGGGATCATGAGGAGGAGAAAAGTGGTGGAAAAGACATGTGTGAAGATGAATGGACAAAATGTTTTTGGGGTTTGAAATGTATGGTGAGGATTGAAGAGAAGATTATTTTGGATTGTAGTGGAAGAGGGTTTAAATATTTAATTATAAGAAAATGGATGAGATTAATTAGCCTAATTAATTAAATAAGCACACACTATTTAATTAATTAGTTGGAGGAAGGTTGGGTTAGGTTAATATGATTTAATTAATTGATGAAGGGGGGTTAGTTTGATTAATTAAACAAATATGATTTATTTAATTAATCATTAGAGGAAAGATGGCCTAATTAATTAAATAATTTTATTTAATTAATTAGTGAAGACTTGATGTAGGATTAATGATGGGGATTGATAGAAGCATGATGATATTAGGTTAAAATGCGAAAGAGAATTTTAAGTGTCTACAATGTTCATGCAAAATCTTGTGTCATGACAACTTCATTTGATTGTGGAAAACATAGCCCAAATAATTTCTTTTTGTTGAATACAAGGTGACCATGTGGGATAGGTGACACATTAGGGCCACATAAACACCTTCAATTGAAGGTACTTTAAAATCCTTTTGAAGGTGGTACACATGATAGATTTAGGATTTAAACGTTAAAAACATTAAAAAGGGCCTTCGATTAGACCTAGTTGACCTTCAATCGAAGGTTGTTGACATGTGGTAGTGAGCGAATCTTTAGGTCTTCATTCAAAGGTGTTTAATGAGTTTTGCCTCCTAGAAAACTCATTTTTGTGAAATGGCCCACAAGCGAGACAACGCTTTATGTTTTTGATTAAGAGTTAAATAGGTTTTGAAGGGACCTGAAACCATTTACAACCAAACATTGTCAAACAAAATAATCATAGACAAATGACAACAAAAGGAATGCCAATAGAGAACCCACAACAATAGGTTTTGAGACTAGAACCTAATACAAACAACCAAACATCAACATACCTGATGCTGACCCACACATAAACAACATCAACACTGCAACCAGGGACAATAATTAACGAGAAGACTCACTAACACTAACTTCATAAATTGTCTCCTTCGCTAAATCACTCTTATTGTTATAAAAAGAGACCACCAGCCACACACTCTCTAGGGTTTGAAACCCCTTGGCCATTGCACATCTTCCAAGGAAACCCTTTTCCTTCTAGCCTAGGATCTGAAAAAATATCAGATTTGGAACCAAGAAACTTACCCAACAGAATGGCAGATCCACTACAAGAAACCCATAAAGCTTTAAATCAGTCCTTGGGACATGATCCAAGAAACTAAGCCAACCAAGAATTCTCCTTCCCTGAGACCACTCAAACAACAAAGGTGACTCCATCATAGGAAACCCAACTAGCTTTAAAACAGTCACTGGGACATGAATAAACTTGGTCATCCAACTTGTTGGGACCCAAAATAGCTGTAGCACAAAACTCTAAAACATTTATAAATCACCTAGGCTAGGGGTTGTCGTCGGGGTGATGGAAAGAGGTTTATCAACAAGTTAGGGGTGATTTTGGCCAACTAACAGGAGTGGGTAGACTCCTCTACTCTTCAAGCCCATCTTAGACTCTGGAGGGATATTGCAAGGGGTATGCCTAAACATGTATTAACCTCAAAACCATATGAACAAATAAAAATAGATGAACAACCAAAACCAAATCGCCTTCTTAGCCCCAAATTGGTCACTAAGATAAGAAATGTTGGTTGTTATAAGTCCCCTATATAGCTAATAAAGGCAATCCTACACACTGAGGATGCATAAAAACTACTTTCGCATCTAAAGGATATATGTATTGTTTTATTTTGAAGATTGGGTGATCTAGGGCTACGAAGATTGGTGCCTATCCATTGGGTTGTAGAGTCTAACCTTCAACAAAAGATAAAACAACCACAAGGAAATGTACAACTACCTATTTGATGAATCAAATGCATGAAAATCAATACCAAATTACTGAGAATGCTTAATAATCCAACACTATACCATATTTTTCCTTATGCAATACTGAAATTACCATTTACAAAATCTTGAAAATGGATTAGGAACTGTCACATTCACTCAAATCAGAGCTTACATTCATACCACTAAATGTGGCAAGAGTAAACTATAACTACGACTAAGTTTGCTAGAAAGAACATCTACGACAGGGAGAAAAATAGTGATTTGATAGAAATATTTGCAAAATATATTCATACATTTCATAATTGTTTCATGCCGAACAAAGACCGCAAAATAACCTTTTCTTGTCTGCCTTCTGGAGCTCATAACCTGTTGAGAGAATAATGCCCCAAAAATGATCAACCCCAGAAAAGAGTTCAGATCTTTCCTTTATAGCCTTCACATGCAGGTCTGAGAATGAAATGGGTGGGAAAAACCTCAACAACCCCACCAACTACATTCAAAGCATTAATTTCAGCCACCCACTTTGCATTAATGGCATCCCTGGAAGTAGTTGACGCATTCCCAGGCAGTTGGAGGAGTTCAGAAGGCCAGGAAATTGACCTCTGACAAATTGGACTTTAGAGGTAGGGCCTTCCATCGTGCAGCATGCTCTTTAGAAGAGAAGAAAGGAACTGCCCAACCTGAAACACTTGGAAGAATATAAAAGTCACTGGGGCATTCTTCCTTCCTCCTTTGCACTTTCTTCACTATCGGCTAATTTCTCTTTTCATGAACCTCTTGCCTTTGCTGCAGCCTTCTCTCATTTTTGGCGCAAGTTCTTTGTAGTTTAGTGCAACTTCTCCCTACACGTACGTAAAGGTGTCACATGGCTGCTTCACGTGCTGACATTTTCAAAGTGGTGGCCCATGCCTTTTCCTCTGTGATGCATCTTCGCGAGTGCCACATGTTTGCATGGCGCAATTCCCCCTAGTGCCGGAAATAAATCTCATTTAATGTTACACTGGCTTGCCATGTGTCCCGTCTGCGTTCTAGTTGGCAAAGGTAGTAAGGTTTTATTTGTTTATGCACTCAAGCAGTGGAGTGTGCCACATGTAAGCAAGGCATAAGCCAGGAACTCTTTAAAGCTTAGAGATCTTTTAAAGTGCACCATCGATTCTTTCTTGAATGAGCTGGCCGTAGAGTGAATGGGGCGGTACCACATGTGGAAAAACCCCTATCGGTAGACCTAGCTCACGGTGAGCCAAACAGTTCGTGACCAACAACTTTTGTTGACAAAAGACTTTGGTTATTTCTTTTCCTTGCCTTAGGTAAATTTTAAATTCTTTAGTCACTAAATTGAGCCATCGGTGAATCCTCTAGTTTGCTAACTAAACATTTTGCCGAAAAAGGTCAGCCTTCAACAAATTAGACCTCAGCCTTTAGGCCTTTCGCTTTTCTCCTTCCAAAAGGAAGAAGGAAGGAAAGAAAAACTCCCGCCTACTGATGCCCTCTATAATTAAAAGAATACTAGCCCTGTCAAACTTCGGACTTCGGGCCTTCACCATTTCACTTGCTTGGAAGAAGAGAGACATCATAACTTTGACCCCTAAAGTCCACTTAGAAAAATCCTCAAACCTTAGGCAAACTTTGGCCAACAGGCCTTCCTATTGCCACTTGTCTTGAGGAATAGGGAAGGCCGCAGGCCTGACTTCTGTCTTCCAATACACTTAGTCAAATAATGAAAATGCCAGGGGTTGGCCCCTGGGCTTTACACCTACCATCTTCCCTGAAGGGAGGAAGAAGAACCAACCTCCGCCGTCTGCCGCCCACTACATACTTAGAAGAATTTGAAACAAGTATATCCCATTGGACTTCGACCCTCGGGGCTTCTCCTTGACACCTACCTTGAAGAAGACTGAAGGCCAAAGGCTTGAACTCCAACCTCTGACAAGCTTAGAAGAATTTTCAATAACTTAACACTTAGGAAAATTTTAGCCTTGGAGGGATTTGGAGCCAACATGGAAAGCATGACAGAAGGAGGAAGCCTAAAACTTTGACCTCTGATACACTTAGATGAATTTTGGAGCCTGATTTCAAAGCCGATAGATAAGGCAAGATAAAAGACATGAACCTCAAACTCTGAAACTTTGAAAAAAGTGAAAAATACAAGGAAACACTTAGAAAGATTTGGACTTAGTCATTTTTTGGTCTTTTCCCTTGTACTTAAAAGGCAAACACATGAAAACATATGGAAGATACCTCAAATCGGTTATAAACTATAGGTCCAATATTGAAGGCATAAAGTGGGTTTAAATGGATTTCTGGGAAAAATGATACATTTTGGGAGCTAAATTTTATAGATTTTTCAAGTCCCAACACAACCCTTAGTAGGGTTGGACAAACATCCATCATACCTACCATCAGATGCATCCCCCATCACACCTCTCTGCTACTCCTCACACAACGTATAATCATAGGGCTTCCATTTTCTTCTGGCCCACAATCTAAAAACAACAATATCGGGTTTGTTCCCAAACATGGAAAACCTTCTCTTGAAGATGAAATTCTCGTAGTAGTATCAGGGACTTGAATCATCTCACCTAGAGTCTCACCCAAAGAGAGAGTAGAGAATATCCTAGCCATGTCCAAATCTTGGATATTTTGGCATTGGGAAACAACCAAAAAGCCTAACCTTAAAACCCCATCACCATCACCTATTTGTTCTCTAGCACAGGCAAGAGAGGAGGCAGTCTCTCCTTTGTCTTGCATCACCTTGTCAATCACAGTTGACACCAAGCACACACTCTCCTTGGTTGACTTCTTGAAACAAGTCTCTATATTTTTTGTTGAATGAAGGAAGCCTCTGCAACCACTAAGGCCCAAGGGGAAACCATCTTCCATGGGGATCATGACCGCACCCTTTCTTGATGGAGGACCCTGATACACAGAGCTCCTGCAAATAAACTGGCAGGCCTCCACCTTGACAAAGAACCGATCATTCTCAGCAATGTATGGGGAGCAAACTTGAATGCACCTCTAGACAACCTCTTCCCCGTCCTCATTCACATCTCCCTCTCCATCCTCCTTTGCGCTAGAACTACCAGCGCTCCCGCTCCCGCTCCCGCTCATTTTAGTCTTGTGTGTGTCCTTTTGTTATGTATGGGACAATGATTTCTATTACCACTCGTTTTGTAAGACATTTCAATATATTGCATACTATTCTCCCTCTTTAATATAATATTAAGGAAACATGATTAAAAATCTATAAGAACTTTCATTGGAGGAACTAATGAAACTTTCAAGGACCCTTGGGTCTCATTGTCCATAATATCTAGTAATAAAAGACAATGGACCCTTAAATTCATATTTCATAGGCTATTCAATTAGGCACTAGCAATGAGAACTCTTTGAGAATGTGGCATACTCAATCACAATGATGCAATATTCAACAACAAAAATACTTTTTGAATGATAATCTATTAACACAAATAACATTAACCTTTTATTAAGATTGGTTCAACATAAAAGGTAGAAATAGACTCTTAAGTTCAATCTCACTTTTCAAGTTATAAGTGGAAAAATAAATAACTTTAGGGTGGATAGCTAGAATGGACACAAGCTACTACTTATGATCAACCTTAGGCATTATGGCATAGGCTTCAAGGGTACCTGTATTTGGCAAAAGGGAAAGTCTCAATCACAAGATGTAAAGTAATTGGATCCTTTTTCTCTCTTCCAACATGTGTTTGACATGTATGAAAAGTTTGCACATGTGCATGTGCATCTTTAAAAATTGTTGGCTAGATGCATTTCATTCGTACAATCTTATGAGTTGTATCACCAAATGAATGCCCACTCATGTAAATGTTGCATGACATGATGTGCTTCAAATCTATTCAAACATTTTAGGTAAATCCTTTCATAATTCTTCCTAAAGAGGACTCAATCCTTTAGCATATCACGAGGTGAGTTTAGCCTCAAAAATATTATTTGAGTGGTGTTCAAGTTTCTTTGACAAAGACCATTAATGAGAAGAAAAACATGTCCCTATACCACTCATATACCTTGGGGTTAGCATAATATTCTTGTAAGCACATTTGGATTTGTTCATCAAACTCACCACAATTTGGTTGTGTCTAGTGAAATATTCTTTTGTAGTTAGTTGAGTAATGCCTTGTGTGTGCACAATTCTTGATGGCTTAATCAAGTTCTTCTATTTTCACCATGACTACATTTTATTTTATGGTGAGAAAAATATTTTCTCTACCTCTTTGTTGTTCACATGTTGCATTATAATTTGGAATAAGAAGATTTTGATCATGGTGCATGCATTGAATTTGAAGAAAATTAAAAGAAAATATAAGAGATGGCCTTGATAAGTTGAAATCTTTGTGTAGTCAATTAGCTAACATAGACAAGGATATGCCCACTTCCATTGTTGTCGATTATTTTATGAATATAATTCTCAGTAAACAACCCATGTATGCAATCGAGGCCATATAGCAAATGAGTGATGATAAACAAGCTCCTTATATGGTAGGACCATATTTCCCCAACCCTTTATTGTCGTGATATATCTAAGAATAATGACATGTTGCTCCTGTTGCAAGTATGAGGATAACCAATGTTGTCATTGATGTCAACATAATCATATTGCATTAATGAGAAGGATTGGATGAGCTGTGTGCTGAGGATATTGAGAAAATTAGTCTCAATCAGGAACAGTGAAGAATAGTGTTGACAACAAGGTAAAATTCCAAGATGGGTTGAGGATCAGAGGATGCGGTTTAAAGGGTTTGTAGATATAAGTCTTGAGATGCTCCAGTCAAGTTTTTAGAGATCCGCATAACGATCTGAAGAAGTTATGACTGCTCTAGTAGAACCGGTTTCAATAGATGTTCAGTGGTGACAGAGTGTCACAGATTGGTTCGGTGAGCTCCGAAATTGCATTATCTCATTCTGCGGATTGGAGGGAGTGTTGAAGAAGTCAGTGTGAAGTGAAAACTAGATTTGTTCATGGTTTGGAGGTTCGGAAGCACCTTTTTCATTGTGACAATGGTGACAGACTGTGTTCTTGAAGTTCTGGATGAAGAAGAGAAGAATTCCAGTAAGATGATAAAGTGCGGATGTTCTTGGTGACTCGAAAAAGGTTTTGGTGATCCTTGGATCGTGTACAATTCTTATTGGCGGTCTGCATTGAAGTTAGAGTTTGGATTTGATGTAAAGACCACCGGTTGTTGGTGTTCTTCTTGAGACTGGCCGACTGGATGTATTACACGTCTTGCGGATGATCTTGTAGGTGTTTGTCGACTTAGATGATTGTTCCTAAGTCGATGCCTTGTATAAATAAGGGATTGTGAATTCATTTTGTAGTGTGTCTTGGGGTGATGAGTATGTGGTAGAGAAGAGAAGCACGAAAGGCAGAGCAAAAGTTTTTGGGCTTAAATGGAACTGATCCAGGCATGGTAAAGATGTCAATCTCTAGTTCAAGTTTGTGATACTTGTTACTTTGTAGACAGTGTGTCTCTTGTAGGCAGTGAGCCACTTGTGAGTAGTATGCTCGGGCAGTGAGCCCTAATTGGCATGTGCCATCTATTTTTCTTATTCTTCTAATAGAGAATAATCCTTGGGTTAATCACCCCGTGGTTTTTCCCTTGATCAGGTTTTCCACGTCAAAATCTTCGTGTCTCATGTGTTGATGTGTATCTGCTCTGGTGTTTATGCTTTATGCTTTCATGAATGATTAATTGCTATGCTATTAAATAACAAAGTGGATTTAAGTGTTTGAATTGGAAGCAAATTTAGGATAACTGATTCACCCCCCCTCTTAGTTATCAATAGCTCCATCTCTTTTGACTACACATGATGTTCCTATACTAATGATGATGATATCTTTTAACATCTTATGGTAGTCCTTCCTCTGCATCCTTCAACACTCATGCATACACCTAGCAATCCATTGTTTCTTGATTATTTATGTAATAAGGAAGTCCAAGATGCTTGCCTATGATCACATTGTACATTGTTTGTTGTCCCCTTCACATGATTTTGCTATGCTTAATCATGATGATATTTGTCAAGTAATTCAAGATAGCACTATGAATGTTATTGATACTTCAATCTCTCATGATGGATTGGTTCATGCCCTCTCTAATGCACATATTATTAGAAGATTTAATGTTTGATGGGTTTAGTGGAAATAAAGATGTATATTCACATAAAATCATTTTACTTTTTTACTATGAGCACATGTACATGACAACCTTTCCTAATAAATGCATTTATAAATATCTTAATTGATGAGGATTTACATTGTCTCATGTCTCATACTTCTTATACTTCATTCATTACTCTTGCATGTGCCTTCATTGTGTTTTGCACTCCTTGGTGCCTGCATACTGATTTTAAACTTTCAACCTCTAGTGGTCATGCCTTATGATTTAATATTTTCTATTATAGAATATTATATATATTCACATGATGCATAATATTTTAAGGACCACAGTATAAATGATTATCATATTACCTCATACTCGTATTCTATTCTCCAACAGAGCAAATAGATAGCACAAAAATAAATGAAGAAATTTATTATGATACCTTTAAAATTCTTTAAATCTTCATTTGGATCTTTTGAGGATGATGTCCCCTTGACACTCCTTACTTTTATTAAAGATCATGGGCCTATGAAAATTAAATATTTTATTCAATACATGCCCATTTATGATTTTGGAGGAATTCCTAATGCTTGTACCAATGAGTTTTCTAATTTTCTTTTACCTATTGATAATTATTCTCATACGAGAATGGATCCAAAGTACTCTAATAACTCTTCTAAAACATGTGAAATTTACAATTGACCCATTTATTAAAAAACCAAGAGCTATCTGAGTACATTGACATTATTGGTTATCCTCTTCAACTTTTATATTATTTATGACATTATATTATTATGATTAGATATATGTTATGCTCATGTTTTCTTTCATTACTTTTGCTTGATCTTGCCATTTGGGGCAAGGTATTATTTATTTTTGCAAGCTCTATGTGCTCATGCTTTCTCTCATTACAAACAAAATTTGGGGAATCTTTCATACACAATGATTACATAGAGAGATAAGTAGATACTAGGTATGCACTTTTACTTAGTTTCTATTGTTTATAATGGCTAATTTAATCACAAATTCTAGATTCTATTTTATTTGTTTATCTTTCCTCTTCTATTTGTGGGCACTCCTTTGTAGTACACATAATTTGGTAAGGGGCATACTATTACTGATTCTATTCTCAATTTATGTGTAGTTTCATAGGTTGGTGCTTTTTCTTCAAGATATGATAGGATTGATGGATAACTATTGCATATTAGGGACAAAGGGATCACACACTTGCTCTATCTTGCTTAGATTTTAGAATCCAACAATCATATTCTTTTGATTTGTAAAAGGGATCCTTGAAAATAGTTTTAGTTGCCATATTGTTGTGATTGAAGAAGAACACGGTTTCAAAAACATTTCAAGTGAAGGAAGTTAAGATTTCAACAAAATTAGAGGCTAAGGTTGTTGGAGAAGGTCAAGATGGTATGGGACATTTTTAACTATCTTTAGCAATTGAGAAATCTCAAAAAATGTGTTTTTAGTTTTTATGTAAAACTTTTGGTTTTGTAGATGCAACTATTTCATACTAGAAGTGATAGTCTTGAAATTGCAGGGGTAGTTTTGTTCTACTGGAAAGTGGTTGTTTCATCCATAATAAAACATGATTGTTGGTATTCTAAATCATTTAGTTGTTTCCTTTGATTGTTTACTTTTTATTCAAGTTTGTGTAAGTCTATACAATATTTCACATGCCATAAATGATGAAAAGAAATGGTGAAGGGAGAGCATTAGAGGAAGATAATTGTGCATCTAAGGTCCATTGGTGGTATGTGAAGATATAGAGATAATGAAGGTTAGGGAAGATCCTTTGTGAATGTAAGGAACATGTTAGGAAGATCCAAGAATCTCCACAAATTTTGGAAGACCCATTAGAGACCTATTTTAGAGGCCATTTGTATAAGATACCTAGTTGTGACCTTTTGAATATGTTTCCAATTTGTTGTACAAAGTGTAGTGAGTAGAAGAGAGTGTCTTTGAGAGCAAATTTAGATCTTAGTGATGCAGGAGCATCCAGGGTGTAAGAGCAATCTTGCATCAACCAAAAAAAAAATTGTTTCTTTTCAATAAGGGCTAAATTTGGCAGGGTTACTATTTTTAGTAAGTTTACATTTGTGCACGGTTGGATACAAAATCTTACACAGACCTCTAGAATGGTGAATTGAAGCTAATGGTGAAGAAATCACTGCAATATCATTTGTCATTTGTGAGATATTAAAATTTCAAATTCCAAAAATCCTATTGAAATATTCATAGTCAAATTTAAGGCAATTAGAGGCTTCAGATGGGCCTGAAATTTGGCAAGAAACCCAAGCAATCTACCATTTGGTACTGCTTGTGCACCATCGTCATTTTGAGAGCTTTCTGAAAAGGTATTATAATTGAAAATCCAACGGTCGAATCGAAAGTTATGGCCCCACGAAGTTGACCTATTTTTGGAGGGAGATGCAAATTTCAAAATTAAGTTGGTGGCCGCCAAAAAGGGCTATATATGACCATTTTTGGGAACCCTTGGGGTAGTAGAGTTAAGGGGGAAGGTGTAGAGTCAATAAAGCCAGGAAATTAGAAACCCTAGTTGATTTGGGGATTATAGAAGGCTGAAGATTCCAGAGTCTTGAGAGAGGGAGCTGTAATGTGTTGTAGCCTATAGGGGATTCATCCTCTGATTGTATTTGAGCTTCTGTAATGTAATGTTTTGCCAATATTAATAAAATATCATTCTATTTTCTGTGTGCAATTTCTGTTATTGTGTGTTTTATGATTTACCCCTTTCATCAAGTGGTATCATAGCAAGGGTTCGTGAGTGTGTAGACAGATTGCCGAATGTGAGGTAGTTTGCACCAGGACTTGAGGTTGTGGGTTTGCTGCAGAGATCAAGATGCCTCCACGAAGAAACTGTGGTGGGAGGAATGCTTTGACGGAAGAGGTTTTAGAGCCTTGCAAAGACAAATCAATGCATTGCAAGAGGAGTTGTGAAAAGGGTTCGAGCTGAGAAGGAGAGATGAAAGCGAAGATGAAGCTGAAGAAGAGCTATTTGAGGAAGAACAAGAAGCTGCGGGAGATCTTGCAGAAGTCAGGTTGTTGAGGGCCATTTCAAAGATCAGAAAGAGGCCTGGGATCGAAGTTTCTACCTATTCTGGAGATTTGAATCCGGAACAACTTATTGATTGGATCAATTATATGGAGGAGTATTTTGAGTATGAAGATGTGGAGACCCAGAACGGGTCAAGTTTGCAAAGACAGAGTTGAAGGGCCATGCAAGTATTTGGTGGAAGGAGGTCCAGTTAGAGAGAAATAGAAGAGGAAAAACAAAGATTACCAGATGGGATCAGATGGTGGAGAACTTGAAGAAGCAGTTCATTCCTATGGACTATGAGATGGAGTTGCTGAAGAAGTTACAAGGATTGAAGCAAGGTAAAAAGTCTGTTAAGGAGTATACAGAAGATTTTTATAAGATCACTATTAGGACAGGCCATGGAGAGGCCAACAAGGAGAAGGTAACCTATTACATTAATGGGTTGAGGCCAAGTATTCAAGAAGAGTTGAACCTAGTTAGAATGACCAGCATAGAAGATGCGTACTAGTTTTTCTTGAAGGTGGAAGAGAAGCTGAATAAGAGATTTGAAAGCAAGCAAAGGGGAAGAGGTCAAGGCAGAAGGACTGGTGGAAGACCCTATGGAGGCCGAAATGAAGATCCAAAGAAAAGTGAATAAGATGGAACCAGTTGAAATTAGAGAGGAGATAATACCTACCGCCCTCGTGACCAGAATAATGGTGAGCAAAGAGGAAGAGGAAGAGGTAGACTTGGGCAAGGACCTGGAAGAGGAGGTTTTAGAGGAACATGTTTCCAATGTGGAGAAGAAGGGCATCGAGTATACGAGTGTCTGCAACATCAAGGAAGGATGAATAGAAGACCTGAAGGTAATGCACGAGTTGCACATGTGGATGAAGATGCATAGTCTAAGTGCTCCGAAGATGCAGAAAGGGGAGAAACCCTAGTTGTCAAAAGAACTTTGTTGAATGAGGAGAAAGAACCCAATCAGAGGAAGAGTTTATTCCGCGCAATGTGCAAATGTGAAGGTAAGCGTTGTGATATTATTATTGATAGTGGAAGCACTGATAATCTTGTTTCAGAGGAGATGGTTGACAAGTTGAAGTTGACACGAAGAAAGCATATGCATCCATACCGGATTGCATGGTTGCAAAAGGACCATAGAGCTTTGGTCAATGAGCAGTGTTTAGTGAAGTTCAAGATTGGTGACTACCATGATGAGGCGTTGTGTGACATCATACCGATGGATGCATGTCATATGTTATTGGAGAGGCCATGGTAGTATGATAGGAGCGCTGTCCATGATGGTCGTGCAAACACATACTCCCTAACAAAGGGTGGAGTCCGTCATAAGTTGAAGCCCTTGAAGGAGGTGGAAGAAAAGGTATGTAGTATTGCCTGAATTTTCTTGGTAGATGGTAGAAATTTTTTGGAGGGTATGAAGCATGAGCGTCATTGCTTTGCATTGATTCCTAAGATTAGTCAAGAGAAATGTGAAGATGTACCAGCAGAAATCTCAGAAATGTTGGAAGAATTTCAAGATATTGTCTCTGATAGTGTACCAGAAGGTTTACCACCAATGAGGAAGATAAGTCATCAAGTGGATTTGATACTAGGAGCTAGTTTGCCAAATAAGGCAGCCCACAAAATGACTCCAGCAGAGAATGAAGAGTTGAACAGACAAGTTCACGAGTTGTTAAGGAAAGGACTAATAAGGGAGAGCCTAAGTCCATGTGCGGTACCTGCAGTACTAGCACCGAATAAATATGGAGAGTGGAGGATGTGTACAGATTCCTGAGCCATCAACAAGATCACAATCAAGTATAGATTTCCATTGCCTAGAATGGATGACATAATGGATTGTTTGAATGGAGCCAAGTACTTCACGAAGATTGATCTGAAGAGTGGGTATCACCAGATTTGAATTAGAGAAGGAGATGAATGGAAGACAGACTTCAAGACAAAGGAGGGTTTATATGAGTGGTTAGTCATGCCATTTAGGCTAACCAATGCACCGAGCACATTCATGCGGCTCATGAACGAGGTACTAAAAGAATTTTTGGGAAGTTTTGTTATTGTTTATTTAGATGATATTTTGATTTTCAGTAAGACTTGGGATGAGCATTTGATGCATATCAGAAGAGTTTTAGAGAAGCTGAGGGAGGAGAAGTTGTTGATCAATCTCAAGAAATGTAGTTTTGCAAAGGAGTTGGTACACCTGGGATTTGTTGTCTCAGAGGAATGTCTTAAGATGGACCCAGAGAAGGTGAGGGCTATCATTGAATGGCCTATGCCAAGGAGTGCTTTCGAGGTAAGATCTTTTCATGGTTTGGCAAGTTTTTACAGAAAGTTTATCAAGAATTTTAGTAGCATTTGTGCACCCCTAATTGAGACAATGAGAGGGGATAGAAAAGAGTTTAGATGGACTAAAGGAGCAGACAAGAGCTTTGATACATTGAAGCAAAAAGTCATAGAACAACCTGTTTTGGCACTTCCAGATTTTAATAAGGTATTTCAGGTAGATTGTGATGCTAGTGGTAGTGGTATAGGAGCTGTTCTGAGTCAAGAAGGTAGGCCCATTGCCTATTTTAGTGCGAAGCTTAATGATGCCAAGAAAAAGTATTATGTTTATGATCAGGAGTTTTATGCAATAGTTCAGGCTTTGAAGAAATGGAGACATTATTTGTTGCCAAAAGAGTTTGTTTTATATACTAATCATCAAGATTTGCAGTATCTTAATAGTCAAGGAAAGTTAAATCAAAGGCACTTAAAATGGGTTGAGTTTTGTAGAGTTATACTTTTATTTTGAAGCACAAGTGGGGAGTCCAACAAAGTTGCAGATGCCTTGAGCAGAAGGCAAAATTTGTTGACAGAAATGGAGATAGAGGTTGTTGGGTTTGATGAACTCAAAAGTTTGTATCCTGAAGATCTAGATTTTGCAGAGGCCTGGAAAGCTTGTCTGGAACCTGTTACTTTGGATATGACAAAATGGTTGGATTGCATAATCCAAGATGGCATGTTTAGAGGAAGCCAGTTGTACATTCCGAGGAGTTCCATGAGAGAGAACTTGATTAAGGAGAAGCATAGTGGAGGTTAGCTGGACACTTTGGTCGAGATAAGACCATTGCTATTGTTGGTGAACATTATTACTAGCCACAATTGCAACAAGATGTGAGGAAATTTGTGCAGAGTTACAAAGTGTGTCAGTGGTGCAGGAGCATCAAGACATCTAGGTTTTGTTTGATCTTCTAGCAGTTTATTTTTTTCAATAAGGTCCTTGAGACCATTCAATGTTGTAATAAGGCTTGAAAGCCATGCTTGTATAAGGGACTATGTCCAAGTGTCTAAAAACTATTGTCATGTTGTAAGTCCTAAGAAGGACAGTCATATTTGTAAAGGCAGTCATTTAAGTTTGTAAGCCTTCCTAAAGTATGTAGGAGGCAATCCTCTTAGTTGGAGGCATGTCTTAGATTAAAAGGTATGTTAAGAACCTTGTCAAGGGTTACCAAATGATGGAGAGCATTATTAGAACATAAAAACAATTAATACAGTCCAAAAGAGGACAGTTACAAGACTTTTAAAAGTTGTAGATCAGGCAGTGATGGTTTGGGAGTAGTTCTTTTCACCCTCCATTGGTTCAACTACCCTCGAGCATGTAAAAGGTAGAGGGACAGGCTTCAAAAAGCCTAGAAACTTTTCATTTTGCAGGGGTGTGAAGGAAGATTAAAGTGGAATGAAATAAGAAACCGTTTTCCTGCATATTTCTATTTTTTATTCACTGTTTCCAGCCTGTCCCTGTTTCTGTATGGATTTGTCATAACCCATGAATGTAGTGGATGGTTAGAGGTGTGAGATAGCTTGGATTTGAATCTTGTTTGGAGACTTGACACTGCACTAGGAGGAAGAAATCGTTAGTTTTCTATTGACTGTCCTAAAACCTAAGTTAGGGTTCTTATGAGCAACCCGATGGATCTCTCCTCATTCCACTGATCTTTCCTGTTTATGATCAGTGGAATGGGTTGTATAATAGTTAATGCTAAGGCTTGTGAAGGTTTTGGGGGTAGGAGGATGGTTGGGACTGAGGTTTCCATGTAAATGACTCTGCAAATCCATGTATTAGGAATGGAGTGAAGGGTAGCAGCAACTAGGTGGTAGTATTGTCTGTGTTCAGTGGTCAGTCAATGAAAAGCCATGCATTGTGCCCAACACAAGGGGCTTCTGATCTTGCAATGATTTATGACAAGGAGTAGGAAGGGATTTCTCTAAGACAACAATCCATTTTGACTTATGATGTCTCTAACAGTCCTCCCAGAAGACAACCACCACAAGGAAGACACTAGGTAAGTGGTGTGTTATTGATTTGTGAAGACATTAAGTATGTTGGCATGTCATTGGTTTGGTAGGTTGAATAAGATTGAGTTGTCCTAATAGAGATCACCATGAGAAGGATATTGTGACTATTATCCCATTGGAGTAGTGAGGTTATGACTGTCTTTTGAAGACATTGGCAAGATTGCTGTCCTGCAGACCCTGCACAGTGGGTTGGATGAAATCTTGGATTGAGTTAGGCATCCTGAGATAAGAGTCTTGAAGTCCTCTCTCCCTTGTGTCATGAACAAGTACATTGTTGTGTTACAACTCTTCCTCATGGGTGGTTTTATCTCTGTCATAGAAAATAGTGAACCTAGAGAGACCTTTCATTAAAGTCTTGAAGTGTACTGTCCTGCTGTCCTAGAACCTCTGCATCAGTTAGATGGCAAAAGGAACAAGTCAGAATATAGGGCTATATCAGCCATTACCTATACCAGAGAAGCCATGGGATGATATTAGTATGGATTTTGTTCTTGGTTTACCAAGGACACAGAGAGGACATGATTCCATTTTTGTGGTGGTGGACAGATTCTCAAAGATGGTCCATTTTATTCCTTGCAAGAAGACTAATGATGCTATTCATATTGCAAAGTTATTTTTTAGGAGGTGGTGAGACTACATGGTCTACCTAAGAGCATAGTTTTAGATCGAGATACCAAGTTTGTTGGTTATTTCTGGAGGACATTGTGGAAGAAGTTGAAGACGGATTTGAAGTTTAGTTCTACACACCATCCACAGACTGATGGACAGACAGAAGTGGTGAATAGGAGTTTGGGTAACTTGCTATGATGCTTAGTAGGAGATAAGTCCAAGGGATGGGATTTGATTTTACCATAGGATAAATTTGCTTACAACAATTTTGTCAATAGGTGCACAGGTAAATCTTCATTCCAGGTTGTGTATGGGAGTAGCCCAAGAACTGCTTCTGAATTGAGGAGGATGGATAAGGGGGAGAAGAGTAGTGCAGAAGCTAAAAATGTTGCTGAGCACATGAAGAATTTGCACAAAGAGATAAGAAAGCATATCCATAAGATGGATTCTCAGTATAAGGCTAAGGCATATCAGAAGAGGAGACATAAGGAGTTTCAGGAGGGTGATGAAGTAATGGTTCACTTGAGAAAAGAAATATTTCTAGTTGGTACATATAATAAGTTGAAGATGAGGAAATTTAGACCATGTAGAATCTTGAAGAAGCACGATTCAGGATATGTATTTGAGGTAGAGTTTTCTAATGACATCAATATTTCACTAGTGTTCAACATTTTAGATTTGACAGAGTATCATAATGATGGACTTGATAAAGGAACACAGTGGGACATTCCAGCATCTACTTCAGAGAAGGAGGAGATAGAGGGCATTCTGGATAACCATGTGGGTAAGAGTACAAGAAATAGTCAGTATACAAAATACTTGGTGAAATGGAAAGGACGTCCTGTTGAAGATTCATCATGGTTATCTGAGACTGAGGTTAACCATTTTGGTTTCCCTCTAACTCATGAGAAATGACAGGGTCACTTTTCAAATTACCCTGGGTGTCTGATGAAGGAGCATCCAGGGTGTAAGAGCAATCTTGCATCAACTAAAAAAAAATGTTGTTTCTTTTCAATATGGGCTAAATTTGGCAAGGTTACTATTTTTAGTAAGTTTGCATTTGTGCACGGTTGGATACAAAATCTTACATAGACCTCTAGAATGGTGAATTGAAGCTAATGGTGAAGAAATCACTTCAATATCATTTGTCATTTGTGAGATATTAAAATTTTAAATTCCAAAAATCCTATTGAAATATTCAAAGTCAAATTTGAGGCACTTAGAGGCCCCAGATGGGCTCGAAATTTGGAAGGAAACCTAAGCAGTCTACCTTTTGGTATTATTTATGCACCATCGTCTTTTTGAGAGCTTTTCGAAAAGGTATTATAATTGAAAATCCAATGGTCGGATCGAAAGTTATGGCCTCGTGAAGTTGACCTATTTTTGGAGGGAGATGCAAATTTTGAAATTAAGTTGGTGGCCGCCAAAAAGGGCTATATATGACTATTTTTGGGAACCCTTGGGGTAGTAGAGTTAGGGGGAAGGTGCAGAGTCAATAAAGGTGGGAAATTAGAAACCCTAGTTGATTTGGGGATTACAAAAGGCTGAAGATTCCAGAGTCTTGAGAGAAGGAGCTATAATGTGTTGCAGCCTATAGGGGATTCATCCTCTGATTGTATTTGAGCTTCTATAATGTAATGTTTTGCCCATATTAATAAAATATCACTCTATTTTTTGTGTGTAATTTCTGTTATTGTGTGTTTTATAATTTACCCCCTTCATCACTTAGGAAATGATCTTATTTTTGTTCAAGCTAGATAAGCACCCATTACAAGGCCTAAGATGCAATTTTAGTTACTTGGAGATAGTGGATGATTAGGCCACTAGACCTCACTTTTGCTGAATTTTTTCCCATATCTAGGTTTCTTTAGGGTAAATATTTTGCCTTCATGTTTATGACTAGTTTTGATGCTTTCACATTCATATTTATAGAGTCCTTCTCTTCTAAGTTAAACTTTTTAATGAACTATGGTATGGATTATTTATCCTAGTTTTCATAGATTATGAGGTATCATAGTGGTTGTATCTATTTGTGGCAAATAGTGTGGGTGTTATTCCTCTACTTTAAAGGCTACTTCGCATTTCCATGTCTTGATGAGATTTTGGGAACTAAAAGCCTTTATATTAGGGAGATGTGATATGTGAAAGGGGTCCTAGAAAAGAGCTCAAGTTGCCGTACCATTGTGATTAAAGGAGAACATGGTTTTGAAGACATTCTAGATGATTGAAGTTAAGTTTTTGATGGAATCAAAGGCTAAGGTTGCTAGATAAGATTGCAATGGTATGGACATCTCTCAACCAACTTTGGTAGTCAATAAATCTTGAAAGGTGTTTTTGGTTTCTATGAAAAATTGCTAGTTTTGTAACCACTAGGGTGGTTTCATCTTGGAAGCACTGGTCTTGAAATTGATGATATCATTTGTAATAGAAATTCATTGTTGGCATTCTAGATCCCTCAAGCTTGGATGTTTTTTGATTGCTCAATTTATATTTAAGTAGCTGGAAATCTACACTTGTGCATCCAAGGTCCATCAATGGTCTTGGAAGATCTAGAGATCATGGAGGTTGGAGAAGATCCTATGTGAGCCCAAGAAACATGTTAAAAGATCCAAGAAGCCCCATAGTTTCTGGAAGATCCATTAGATACCCATTTTAAAGGTCATTTGTATTTTATTCCTAGTTGTGATCTTTTGAGTATGTTTCCAATTTGTTGTACAAATTGTAGTGAGTAGATGAGAGTCTTTGTGATCTTGTTTAGATCTTAGGGACTGGACTTATTGTTGCTTAGGCTAGATTTGGAGATAGTAGATGAGGAGGCCATTAGACCTCACTCTTGTTTGAATTTTTCCCATAAGTGGGTTTTCTAGGGTAAATATGTTGTTTTCATGTTTATGACAAGTTTTAATGCTTTCACATTCATAGTTTCAACCCTTCTCTTCCAAGTTAAATTGTAATGTTGTTGAACTATGGTATGAAATATCCATCCTAGTTTTTATGGATCAGAAGGTGTTAGGGTTGTTGTATCCATTTGTGGTATAGAGTGTAGGTGTTGTTACTCCATTTTGAAGGCTACTTCTCATTTATATAGCTTGGTGAGATTTTGGGGGCCAAAAGCTTTCATATTGGGGAGGTGTGATCTATAAAAGGGGTCTTAGAAAAAAGATTGAGTTGCCATAACATCATTATTGAAGAAGGACATCATTTTGAAGGCATTCTAGGTGAAGGAAGTTAAGTTGTTGGAGAAGGTTAGGATGATATGTGACATCTCTCTACCAACTTTGGTAGTTGAGAAATCTTGAAAATATGTTTTTATTTTTTGTTGAATTGCTAGTTTTACACAAGTGTTATTTTTGTAACTATTCAAGCAATTTCATATTGGAAATGTTGATCTTGAAATTGCTAGAGCAATTTCATTTTGCTAGAAAGTGGTGGTTTCATTTGGAAAAAATAACTGATAGCATTCCATGTCCATCAAATTTGGATGTTTCCTTTTTTGATCGAGTTTGTGCAAGTCTATATATTTGTTTCACATACCATAAATTAGGGAGGATAATAAATAGTCATGGAAGAGAATTAGATGAATATAGTTGTGTATCCAAGGTTTATTAGTGGTCTTGGAAGATATAATAAATCACAAAGGTTGGGGAAGATCCTATATGAGCCCAAGGAACAGGTTGGAAAGATCCAAGAAGCAGCATAGATCCTAGAAGATTTGTTAGAGACTCAATTTAAAGGCCATTTGTATGAGACACCTAGTTGTGATCTTTCAAACAATGTTTTCAATTTGTTGTACAAGTTGTAGTGAGCAAAAGAGTGTCTTTGGGAGCCAGTTTAGATCTTAGGGACTAAAATTATTATTGTTCAAGTTGGATGTGTGCCCCTTATGAGGTTTAAGATGTAACTTTAGTTATGGAGATAAATTGAATGAGGAGGCCATCAGACCTTGCTCTTGTTGGAGTTTTTCCTAGACATAGATTTCTCTAGGTAAATTTGTTGTCTTCTTGTTTATGGCTAATTTTGATGCTTTCAATTTCATATTTTTAGTCCTTCCCATCCAAGTTAAATCATAATCTTGATGAACTATGGTATGAAATATCCATCCTATTTTTTCTAGATTGCTCTTTTTATGATTGTAACGTAGAAAATTGTGCACCCTTTCAATTTCACGTCATGTTTTGGACTCGCTTTGGCATCCAATCCTATAGCATGTTTCAAGGATCACTTAGACCTATCCTTAGTCTCTTTTTCCCTCACTAGACTGCCAAATTTATACATCATATTCCAATCATACTTGTTGACCTGGAGACACATGCTAAATTTGAGGAAAATTTCTAGGATGCCAGTGCAATGCGCTAGGATCTTGGAAGTTTTAAAAAATTTAAATGTTGGTTTCCCACCCAACTACCTATTATCAACTGTTGTCACACCTGTCTGTCAAAAAATGCCTTTTGTACTTGAATCCAACCCTTCAGCTTCTCCATAAACATTATGCAAAACCAAATTTTGAGTCTAACTATTGGATCTCTCTTGCAATCTAGAAAATTGGATACAATCTCTCTTTATGAGCTTCTCTTGGTTTTATGTTGTTGAAACACCACCATTGTTGAAGATCTCTCAAGGATTACATTATTGTACTATAGTTGACTCCTCCAAAGAGCTCACCCCTTTTCTTCTACATTATATTAGTAATATTGTTTTTGCACTTGTTTTGAATAATATTGCATTTCCTTTCTATTTCCATTGGCAAATCTCTTGGTGACTATCACCTCCTATTATTGAATCTTATGCACACTAGTTTATCGATTCTTGTAGACCTAGGATTTGATATTTATAGCTTCTTGTCATTGTTCTTAGTTCCTAGACACACTTAGGCTAAGAACACACTATATTTAATCTCTTTATCATTGGTTGTCCATGGCAGTCAAAAGACCAAAGTAGGGGCTTGACCACTCTCGACAAGCTCCCAAATAGCCCTAACTATTTTTCTTGTCTTCGTCTATAGGTATTTGAAAGATATTCAACTGCATAAAGGTTTGCTTGTATCTTCCTCTTTTTTGTTGTTTCTATTTTCCATTTGAAATACATAGATCCTATCATTTTCATTCATTTCTATATCATTTGGCATCACCTAAAATATTACTTATGTTGTCCTTGTTTCTTTTATTGGGCATAACTTTTGGTCTAAGCCCAATGTTGGGAACCCTTTCAAGCTTAATATTAGGCTGCTTGACAGTGAAGACTGCAAACAAGGTATCGTCTCTATTAGAGCCATATTGAAATTAGTTCATGTCTAGGACAATCCCATAAGTTTTTGGGCCAAACTGCTTAAAGCCTGTTAGAAGATTTTTCAAGTTTGTGGGAAGAAAGCTGCTATGGATAGAAGGAAAGCAGAGAGGGACCTCCAAAGGTCTTTTTTGAATCTTGAGTTGATGCTACAAGAGGCCCCTTTTGATAGGGAGCTATGCTTAGGGTTGAATGATGCAAAGCATAAGCTTAGGAAATTTGAAACCTTTAGAGCCCAAAGTGCAAAATATAGGGCTAAGCTGAACTAGATTCAAGGAGGGGATAAAGGCTCTAAGTTTTTTTTCAACCTTTTGAAAAACAAGTTTAGGCAAGAATACATTGAGTTGATTGTGGAGGAAGGAACTAGCTATTCAAGCCTAGAAGAAATTATGATTCTTCTTAAGAATTTCTATGAGAATCTATTCTGAACTGAAGATGATAATGTTGCATGTAGAGAAGTTCATAACATATGTTCCTGTACCTATCCTAGGAAAATAGATGCGGAGATGGCAGAGAAGTTAAAACAAGGATTATCCAAAGATGAGATTGAAAATGCCATTTTGTCAATGAATGATGGCAAGTCGCTTGGATATGATGGGCTTCCAGTGGAATTTTACAAAGTCAACCTAGACTAGGTTGTTAGTGATCTGTTTGAGGTGTATCAGGAGGTCATATGCAAAGGGTCGTTGGGGAAGGACATCAATAGAGGAATAATTAAGCTCTTACCCAAAGGGGTTGAGAAGTCTAACTTGAGAAACTAGAGGCCTATAACTTTGCTTAATGTTTCATACAAGATCATTGCCAAAGTATTGGCAAGAAGGTTAGTAGATATCTTACATGCAATAATTAATCCTACTCAAACTGGATTTATCAAAGGCAGATACATTTTAGAGAATCTAATTACAAGCTAGGAAGCCACTCATTGGGCCAAGGAATCAGGGCAGAATGCAAGGATCCTTCTCCTAGATTTTGAAAAAGCCTATGACAGGGTTGAGTGGTCTTTTATAATATGTATCCTTAAAGCTATGGGATTTCCAAAGGAATTCTTATCAATGGTTAAAATGCTTTTCCAAGATGCCTCTACGTAGGTTGAAGTAAATGGTGCCTTGTCTTCTCCCCTTTCGATGAGTAGATCAATCAGGCAAGGATGTCTCTTGGCTCCAGCCCTATTTGTTATTGCTTGTGAAGCCCTGTTTTATTTGTTGAGAACTGATGCTATTCTAGGGAGAGTTGAGGGGATTAGGCTTCTAGATGGTAACTCATTGCTTAATATGCATTTTGCTGATGATACTGCATTGTATCCAATATTAGATAGAGATAATCTAGACAACCTCAACCTCAGACTGAATGTCTTTTGTTCTGCTTCTGGAGCTAAGATTTCTCTAAATAAGTCTTGTTTGATAGGGTGGAATGATGCCCCTCCTGCTTGATTAGGTATGGATGAATGGCAGTGGGGAGGTCCTAAAAAGATTGTTAGATTTCTTGGTATCCCCTTTGCTCTTGACCCGTCCCTCAAGTAGATGTGGAGCTAGCTTTTAAAAAAAATTGAGGTTAAGCTTAAAAGTTGGAACAGATAGGCTCTAACCCTAGCTGGTAGATTTCAAGTCTGTCAAAAAATCCTCTCAACTTATTCAGTTTATTATGCATCAATGTGGCTCTTTTCCAATTTACAGATTGAAAGCATTCAAAAATAAATTAGGTCATTTCTTTGGTCAGATGGTAAAGGGATTGGCAAGAAACACGAAGTAAAATGGAATTGGTGTTGCTCTAGTAGGGAGAACAAAGGATTAGGATTGAAAGACTTGAAGTTGCATGGGATTGCCTTAGTGGCAAATGGATTATTAACTCCTTTGAGGGCCTTGAACTGTGGAAAGTTCTTGTGAGAAACAACATCGAGCTGTCCTGTCCTAAAGCTACTCCGAGTTGGAAAAACATGTATCCGCTGGACATTTTGTTTTGTAAATTTAAAGTGAAGCCTTTTGGCACAGTTGTTTTTGAATCCATTTAGAAAGCTTGGGAATGTTGTAGACACTTAGTTGTTTCCCCTGATTGTGATGTAGATATTGAGCAAAGGGGCCTGCGTAGCTCCATCTAGTGGTCTCTATATTATAAGGAGAGGCCTTTGGATGTTATTCAAGGGTGTTCTAGGCATAAGTGGCATAAGCTAGGATTGGTCTCTTTTGAAGATTTATTTAGTTCCTCTGGCATGAAAAGCTGGGATAAGTTGAAAAGAGACTTCGAGTTGAGTGATTCTCAGAATAGAACTTACTCTATGTTAGTGGCTGCCTGCTCAGTCATTTTTGCCCAGCCAAGGTTCTTGTGTGTGCAAGAATGGTTGAACAAGCTAAGATGGAAGGATGGAGGCTCTTTGACAGGCTGTGTAGCTAAAAGAATATATAAGATGCTTTGTGACTCTGATGAGATCTTTGAACATTGTGCTAAGGCATGGGGTTGTGAACTTAGTATGAAGGATTTTAGGGGTTGTTTTTTGTCATTTTGGTCTAAGTATTTGGAACCTAAAAAGGGATGCTTTAGATGGTTATTGGGATTAAAGAAATTGCCAATAGGTTATAATAAACCCGTTTGTAGGCTGTGTAATGTTATTGAAAGTTGTGACCATATTTTTTTACTCTCCCTTTGCATTACAAGTATGGAATATGTTTCTTTATATTCTTCCCAACTAGTCTTTAACTGATTATAAATGTAAAGGTATCATATTTGGTCATTTGGTAGGGCTCAGAGATAAGCATAAAATCTTTTGGTTAGTATTAACTACTGAAATTTTGTGGACATTATGGAAAAAGAGAAATGAGGATCATTTTCAAGGCAGGCTTTGAACGCTTACTGGGTCTAATTATAGACTCACACATTTTGACATATATGTGTAGGTGGTTGTAGCTGTTGAAGATCAGTTGGCTCAGATGTCTTTGGGAGAAGATTATGGTTTTACTTCTTCCAATGGTCCTATCCCATTCTGGGTTGAAGTGAAAGATGCTGACTTTGAAAGAGCCAGAAAGTCCTTTGAAGCTATGCTTGAAGATGTGCTTCGTCAGGTCCAAGATCTTCATCTGTTTGAGGCAAGTGATGATGACTATGCTCACGAGGAGTAGCCTCAAGTTGTTTTCAGGCCACCATATATCGCCTTTGCATTAGAGGAAGGGAAGATCTATATGGATTGTTTCGGGGTGGGACATGCTGCTCCTGAACCAAAGACTGTTTCCTTAAATAGTGTTCTTGAACCAATTCCTTCTACAACAGATGAGTAGTGCAAATATGAGAATGATAAAGTAGTAATTGATAAACATATAATCTTGTATAGGCTGGATCTTTTTTTGCACCTGCTTCTGAACTGATAATCATATAATCTTGTATGGGCTGGAACTTTTTTGTAAGATGTAAATAGGTCATACTGCTACTGGATTGTTGACTAATTTTGGGGATTAGTGGCCATCTTGACCACATTTCTGTAACATCACTTATATATTTTTTGATAATATGATTAAACTATCTTCAATCCAAAAAAAAATAAAAATTTAAAATCATCTTAACATAAAATAAAATTTATTTTTATACAAATTTATTTAGTAATTTATTATATTTAAATTGAAGAGTCACCCAAATATAACTACCTTTAATTATGAAGTTCTCTTTCCCACTCAAGTCCATTGAAATTGCTACCTATTAGTATTATAATTATAAACTTGATTATAAAGAACCTTACTTCATTTATTATGTCAATCTAATACTACCTATAAGTTTAGATGGTTATCATTCTCTAATTTGATTAGAAACAATTAAGATAACTTAAATAATTTATTTATTTTTAACAAGATATATAAGCTTTCATTTTAGCTAAAATTTTATAAAAATAAGTAAATAGAAACAATTAAGATAACTTATATAATTAATTAATTTTTAACAAGATATATAAGCTTTCATTTTAGCTAGTTTTTTTAGTGGTTTATTAGTGGTCTTGGAAGATATATAAATCACAAAGATTGGGGAAGATCTATATGAGCCCAAGAAACAGGTTGAAAAGATCCAAGAAGCATCATAGATCCTAGAATATTTGTTAGAGACTCAATTTAAAGGCCATTTGTATGAGACACCTAGTTGTGATCTTTTGAACAATGTTTTCAATTTGTTGTACAAGTTGTAGTGAGCAAAAGAGTGTCTTTGGGGGCCAATTTAGATCTTAGGGACTAAAATTATTGTTGTTCAAGTTAGATGTGTGTCCCTTATGAGGTGTAAGATGTAACTTTAGTTATGGAGATAAATTGAACGAGGAGGCCATTAGACCTTGCTCTTGTTGGAGTTTTTCCTAGACATGGATTTCTCTAGGTAAATTTGTTGTCTTCTTGTTTATGGCTAATTTTGATGCTTTCAAGTTCATATTTGTAGTCCTTCCCATCCAAGTTAAATCATAATCTTGATGAACTATGGTATGAAATATCCATCCTATTTTTTCTAGATTGATCTTTTTATGATTGTAACGTAGAAAATTGTGTACCCTTTCAATTTCACATCATGTTTTGGACTCTCTTTGGCATCCAATCCTATATCATGTTTCAAGGATCACTTTGACCTATCCTTAGTCTCTTTTTCCCTCACTAGATTTCCAAATTTATACATCACAGTCCAGTCATAGATTTCCAAATTTATACATCATAGTCCAATCATACTTGTTGACTTGGAGACATGTGCCAAATTTGAGGCAAATTTTCTAGGATGCCAGTGCAATGTGCTAGGATTTTGGAAGTTTTCAAAAATTTAAATGTTGGTTTCCCACCCAACTACCTATTATCAATTGTTGTCACACCTGTATGTCAAAAAATACCTTTTACACTTAAATCCAACCCTTCAGCTTCTCCATAAACCTTATGTAAAACCAAAATTTGAGTCCAACTATTGGATCTCTCTTGCAATCTATAAAATTGGATACAATCTCTCTTTATGAGCTTCTCTTGGTTTTATGTCGTTGAAACACCACCATTGTTGAAGATCTCTCAAGGATTACATTATTGTACTATAGTTGACTCCTCTAAAGAGCTCACCCCTTTTCTTCTACATTATATTAGTAATATTGTTCTTGCACTTGTTTTGAATAATATTGCATTTCCTTTCTATTTCCATTGGCAAATCTCTTGGTGACTATCACCTCCTATTATTGAATCTTACGCACACTAGTTTATCAATCCTTGTAGACCTAGGATTTGATATTTATAGCTTCTTGTCACTACTCTTAGTTCCTAGACACACTTAGGCTAAGAACACACTATCTTTAATCTTTTTATCATTGGTTGTCCATGGCGGTCAAAAGACCAAAGTAGGGGCTTGATCACTCTTGACAAGCTCCCAAATAACCCTAACTATTTTTCTTGTCTTCTGCTAAAGGTATTTGAAAGATATTCAACTGCATAAAGGTTTGCTTGTATCTTCCTCTTTTTTGTTATTTCTATTTTCCATTTGAAATACATAGATCCTATCATTTTCATTCATTTCTATATCATTTGGCATCACCTAAAATATTACTTATGTTGTCCTTGTTTCATATTGTGTAAGAGATTTTAAGGAAAAACACATTTTACTAGTAATCCAAAGCTTTGCATGTTGTATGGATGACAACACGACGCTCATATGTTTGTGTGACGTGCTGGCCTCCTAAACAATGAGATCTAGCTTCTGGTGCTAGGTTCTCATTCTACTGTTTACTGTTCTCAACCCAATTTTACAAATTTGTGTTTTAGTTTCTTGTAAGTCAGCTTCTTATCATTTACCTTTATGTTTTAACTAAGTGAAAAATATTATTTTATAAGTTTAAAACATTCTAAGATATTCTAGTATTATTTTGTTCTTTTTATACTAGAACGACAACAAAATACTTTCTTTCATGAAACTAGCTTTATCCTAGTGTAGTTCTTTTGAAAACATTTAACTTAGAAAATAAAAAAACTTCTTAGTAAGATCATTTTTTCTACACCACCACGAGTATTTATTTTATTTCTACTTTGGCATGCTTGCTCATTTAGATTTTCATGCACACCGAAGTGGGGGCAAAATGTAAGGTATAAGAGTGCATACAATGCACCTTTACACCATCGTTTTATGTCACTTTACGTGGATGTTGTAAGTACATTATCTTAGCACACAACTTGAATCATTTGGCACACTAGTTGACCCTAATCTTGAATCTACAACTTTGATATAGTTAATCCATCACCATAGAACATGTCCATTTCTATAGGGTTTTGACTTATTGGACTAGGTTGCACCCTTGGTTTAGTCCTCCTAGTTTGAATTTTAAATATCTTGCTTTCCCAAGATAACTTTTTAGGAATATGACCATTATCCATTATCGTGCACACCAAAGGTCTCAAAATGTATGTCTAGGGCTTTGTATTTAATGAGATCTTCCTAAGGCATTTTAATCACCGATCCATATCATAAACCACTCACTATTAGTTGCATTAGTTTTAGTCTAGTTTAACCAAAATTTTCAATTACATGAACATTCTTGCCCCTTTGTTTGGCATGTTTTTGGTCTTGTTATGTCAGACGTAAGGCTTGTTATCAAGGAAGTCAATGGTCTTCCCTTTGTGTATAATGGGCCCCTAAAGGTGCTTCTCAACACCACCAATTTCTTAGAAAATAGATGCCAACACATGCAACCATATTCCAAAAGTCAACAAGAATAAATGATTGATCTATGTGAGAGCAAAGTGTCGTAGGACCAAATTGTGGGTGCAACGTCCCAATCATTAGAAATTTTAAAGGAACTCTATCATAGGCTCATGATCATTGTTTCAATACTAGATTCTAGTTTCTAGTTACTTGTTGCAACACACCAAGCAATCAGAGATGTCAAAGTCTAGAATACAACATACTAATCGATCAAAGACATCAAAGTCTAGAACATTGTAAACTAAATAATCTCTCTATGTTCTTTAAGTTAGTTCATTTTCTATTTCAAGCATACCAATGGATTAAAGATGTCAAAGTGTAGATTCATTAAATTCTAAGTCTAATTTAGTCAAAATTAAAATTAAAATCATCTGAATATAAAATACAATTTATTTTTCCACAAATTTATTTAGTAATTTATTATATTTAAATTGAAGAGTCACCCAAATATAACTACCTTTAATTATGAAGTTCTCTTTCCCACTGAGTTCCATTGAAATTGCTACCTATTACTATTATAATTATAAACTTGATTATAAAGAACCTTACTTCATTTATTATGTCAATCTAATACTACCTATAAGTTTAGGTGGTTATAATTCTCTAATTTGATTAGAAACAATTAAGATAACTTAAATAATTTATTTATTTATAACAAGATATATAAGCTTTCATTTTAGCTAAAAATTTTTAAAGCTAAGTAAACTGAAGGTAAAAAGCTAATGCATCATTCAATTAATCTTAAATTATAAATAAAAAGACTTATGTATGAAAAGGAAATCATTACAAATTATGTATTAGATTCTTTATATATCATTTATAATGAATATTATTCAAATTATCTTTCAGAATTTTAAAAAATTATAAATATTAAATTATTTAAAAATTAATAATATAAATAAATAAATGTGCAGCAGCTAACTTTTATTTAAGAGATTAAATAAGAAGTATAATAATTAATATTTTTCCAATTATAAATAATTTCAATTATGACAGCTGAGTACCCCAGTACTAGAGAAAAAATTGGTAGAAATAATACAAATGCTACAGGTTAATACCAACTTGTTGCCATTGATTATGATTATATTAATTTCAACTTGTTGCTATAGATGTGATGTGATGTGTTATGTGACAGACTGGCTTGAATAAATCAACTAACATAACCAACGTAATCATACAACATGAGACTTGAAATATTTCTTGAAGTCAATTGGATTAATACCATGCACAATAGTAAGAAACATTGGCCTTAGTCAACAGATTTTACAGAACAGAACTTCCTAGGCCTTCTCATCAACAAGGAATTTTGATGATGAACCAATCTATTATATAAACAGGAGCTTTGATTAACTCCAAGCCAAATTCTATAATGAATTTAACACAGACACAGCAGGGACATGGCACACTCAGAAGAATCCTGCAACAACACGAATAACCGAAAAAACCAACATTAGCAAATAGTAAAATTTTCATGACTATAGGTGCATTTATGCAGTGTAAATTGAACCTGATAATTTTATTTTCAACATGACATAATGCCCATATGTAGTAATGCACAAAGTCTTCTGCAAATAAACCATTGTTACAAAGATTTCATTCCATCTTATTCAGAAACAATAAATACATGAATCACTGTCCCTGTCTTCATAGTAAAAGAGAACCTATGCCTTAGCCCACATAAGGCACCATAATCAGATTCTTGTGCAATGAAACATTGTTAAAAACATGTGTACCATGGTATTATTCAAGTACAAAAGCTATTTAAGACTTATTAATGAATGAATCAGAGTCCTCTTCTGTTTAGAATTTCATTGTGAAAAACCACCAAGGCCTTAACATACACAGGCAACAAAAGAAAAATAGGTTGAGATACAAACCCAAGCATCCATATTATGACACCCACAAGTGAAATCACCGTTGCAGTCAAAGCAAAAGGGAGAGACAGTAGAAATCCCAATGGCTTGCATTTGCACTTAGGAGAACACATGTTGCAGAAGCTAAGAGTTCTCAATGCTGAAAAAGTTGTTCCATCTGCACTCATTTTAAAGGCCAGGCTTTTGAATACAGACAACACCGGTTAAACCCAAATCCAAGTTGCAGGCAATATCATATCAGTGCAAACATCCAGATGTACAAGAATGTACAATAAGCAGAAAGTTTGCTGAGCAGAAGCAAAGACAAATAATACTATAATATTTCCATTCAATTCACATGGAGGACGGCCAAAAGAAAGTAGGACATTTAACACAGAAAGTAGGTGTGACAAGCCAGTTGAAACAGTGGGTGACAGGTGCAGATGTAGGCCTGCAGAAAAGGTGTTCTAAGTAATCTACAAATGTATACAACAAGCAAGCATGATGCAATTGTGCACATGCTGGCAGTTTTGTACAGGATGAAAAAGAAAACGAGCGACCTTTCAATCTGCTTTCTGTAGAGGGGTTCAGCTGAACATCGGCTGAGAAATAAATGCATGAGACATAGCATTCATTGCAGTTGATTCTCATGCATATTGTTAAGATACATCACTGTCAGATAAACAAATTTTTTCCCAACAATACACCTACATAACTACATTTATCTTCCTAATGGAAGGAGGACAGTTGCTTTGGTTAAACCAAAGCATTCATATTTTACTGAACCAGAACAAAGTACCTTCCAACACTAGGTATATTTACACACACTTTTCCTCCGGATCGAAGGATTGCAGCTTTGGTTAAACTAGAGCATTCAGATTTGACTGAGTCAGAAACATATACTTGCTACCATTTTCTTTTCTATTTAGTCAGAAGTCTTCATTTTAGATTTATCTAAAAACACATATAAGTTCAAGCTAATCATAATAAACCCTAAAAAGTAAACTAGTGTGAGGTTTGCTCCATGTTCAGATATTTCAACGATCAAACAGGAAATTCATAAAAACAGGGAAAGTGAATCTTGAATCCCCTTAAGATTATTGGAGCCCTTTGACTTTTTGATTTAATTATCCATTTCTATGAGCTATACTTGTTCACATGTCAGTTGATTCCAAAAATATCAAATGTATGCATTTGAACTTGCTCCCATAAATCCATCTTTTAAGTGTTGAAGATAGAGGGACACCCATTTAATATGGGTCTCTCAACTTATAAAGAATAATTGTAATGGGTAGATGATCAGTTTCTTTTAAATTATCTTGAACTTGCTCCCATAAATCCATCTTTTAAGTGTTGAAGATAGAGACACCCATTTAATATGGGTCTCTCAACTTATAAAGAATAATTGTAATTGGTAGATGATCAGTTTCTTTTAAATTATCTGGAACTTGCTCCCATAAATCCATCTTTTAAGTGTTGAAGATAGAGACACCCTTTTAATATGGGTCTCTCAACTTATAAAGAATAGTTGTGATTGGTATATGATCAGTTTCTTTTAAATTTTGTAGTGCTTGAGTTAAATTTAATTAGGTTCAATTATGATTTTCAATGATTTTTTTTAATAATTTTGAAATATATAGTTGCAACAGCAGTTAAAGAAAATTACAAATTAAATTAGGCAGCATATTAGCTGCAGCAGTCGCTAATAAACATCCAAGAGACTGATAAAACTTATAAAAGTATTATCCAAGAGGTTGATTTTGAACTCTTAAAGAGTTAAACTTATAAGAGCATTATCCAACTTGTATTTTATGGCATTTATCTTTATATATAAATTTATATGTGTTATCTTTTAATTTCTTTATTTGATTTGTTTTTTTCTATAGTTTTATATATATTTATGTGTTATATTTTATTTTTCACATGCCTGCTATAGATTAATTTTTAAGTTATATTTTTTAATCATATATCAGCCATGTAACTTTTTATTTAAAAAAAAATATAAATATAAAAATGTTCAACAATATATTTTTACGTTGTTATAGTAATATGAGAAAACCTACACAAAATTAGAGCCTATACAAATAAAAAAATCACCTCTATATGCCTCTAAAATCAAAAAGTTTGGGCATCAAATATTTGTGGAACATAAAATGTAAAAATACTATATGAAACTAAAAAAAATGGTTCAATAGAAAGAATTGTTAAATAAGTCACCATTAATATGTCTCTCTAATCATATTTCCAGTGAGTCTAAGAACATTGAAAAATTCTTCCATACATGACAAAGATATAGCCATATAATGGAAGCCTCTCTAAAAATGTGTGCAATTGTGAGGGTTAAACATACTTTTCCTAAAAAAAATTGTAAACTAAAAAATATACCTTTATAAAAAATCAGCCCAACCTAGAAATTAAATTTTTGTGATGAATCTCAAGGTCACAAAAACGTTGAATCTACATATCCAACACAAAAGTAAAGTTTGATGTAGATGTCTCAAATTTTACTAGAGTAAAATTTCATACCAAAAAGAGAACATTAATTTATGTACAATTCCCAAGGTAGCCCAAAAAATTAAAAAAATAGAATCTTTACTTATAATAACAAGATCTTTCTTATAACAAGAGGACAAGATAATACTCGTGATGAGATCTACTTTTAAACAAAAAGGTTAAAAGGTGAAGTAACCTGCATGCTTTTAAGTTGACAAACACTCAAGAAAGAACCCATGAGGTAGATTAAACAACCGATAAGCAAATGCAAGAGAATTATACATGCTTATTACCATATTAGATCCTTACTAGCAGCTCCTTAAGAGCATTAACATTTAGATAACAACTTTAGAAATTACTACTAGAAGCTAAATAATGGAAGACTAAGAGTTATCTCTTAGGATTCTACCTTAAATGTCACTTTGAGGATTTGAACTTGGGTACGCCAAAAAAGAGTAAGAATTCTTTGTGATCAACACAACATAATAGGGTTTTTCACAGTGAATTCATTCATTTGACAATAACATATTAACAAAATAGTAGATGATATTCATGTATAAAAATATCCCCATCATTTTATTTTTTCATTAGTTCGTTCTTCCATTGGTGGTAGCAAATCAACAAAATTTTTTATCAACAATGGCATTTGTCATTCAAAGATGATTTGATATCACAACGAGAACCCAATGCTTTAATCACTTGATCTCAAGCCCTTGGACTTCCAACAATTATAGTGTATTATGAAGTGCAGTTTTATAGGCCAATAGAATGCAATCTAATTGAATGTTGACTAACTTCAATTGAGAGTTAAACCCATTGATTGAAGGTGAAAGAGAGCTAACCCGTAAGATGAGTGTATTGAACTTAATCATAATTTGACTTTGAGTTCAATTAGGGAGTGAACTAGGGAGGTGACAAGAATTCTAATTGGGATCGACTGAACTAGTTCTACTAAATAAACAATATTACAAATTATCCACATTTACAAATTAATTATTTGCATAACTCAAATAATCTAACCTAAGCTATGTAGCTAAATTAAGATAAATTTATCATAATAAGGTGTATAAATGTTATACACCAATAGTTGAGATGCTCCTTACCTTTTCCCTTCTTATACCCTTCTTAGCAATACTTTCTAATAACACATTATTTACACATTTAACTATAGATGGATATAGAAGTAACCCATAGACCATTTCCTTTTGTCTTGTCATTTCTAAGTTGCTAGAACTTAGATGTTCTAACCTCTCATGCCATAGTAATATTGACTAATCTAGGTTATCCACTAGTACATTTATACCCTATCCAATATAACACTTTAAAACCATGTAGAATTGAAAGAACTTGTTTTTTCATGATCAAGCTTACCACTCACAATCATCTAAAAATTGTTAGTTATGTAATCCTCAAAATAAATGTAATACGTCAAAAATTAACTTCATTGCCTTATTGATTTGATAACATGATAGATTATTCATTCTCAGATAGGAATATTGTAAACATACTTTGTTATGGCAACACATTGATATAACCACTACTAGCAACATGAACAACAAAGTTATATTCTATAAAATCCTTCTCATCAATTGATTTTTTGAAAGTATTTGAGATACACTTCCATCCTTGGCCATGTAATTAGTGTAGCCAAAATAAAAAATATAAATCACATTTGGATTCTTGTAAATGAAAAAGCATGGGAAATACGAGATACAAGAACAATGTTCTTACCCTTTTCATCAAGTGCTTTTCTGGCATTCCTTAGTTCCCTTACCTTTTGTTTAAGATCCTTCATCTTCTCAAAATAGGAATCCTCAACAAATCCAAGATTACCATTATAGGTGCATTCCTTTGACTTATTTATCTTGCATGCTTTACCACCCTTGTAGTTCATTAAAGATTCATATGAGGAAGGACCAAAGATGCATTTCTCTATCTTGGTTTACCTTGGAGGTCTACTTTACATTTACCTCACTCAAATGAGCCTAGTAATTTGAACCAAGTACACCCATTTTGATGAGCTTATCCTATTAGATGCAAAGTTAACAAGGAAAATAATTTATTAAAAGGCATAATATTGCATTCTTCCTTCATAATGGCATTGGTAGAAAATAATATGAAAACAAGCAACTTCAATATCTCAAGGTTGATTTCAATGACCTCATTATCCATTTTTTCTATTCATCTTATTCCTACAAATGAAATACACTATCCTTCATATAAACTAGACAATCCTCAATCTTGTCAAACACCAATGGATTAGGAGCAAAAATTGACATGATTTAATATGTAACCCTTGAAAGATCAACATCCCTAAGCAACTCCTTTTGTATATTCAACACAAAATTAAGATCTTAGACTCTTTTAAATAAAAATAGGTCAACATAATGCCAATAGCCCAATCTTCTTGGCTTTAGTAAGCATCCTTCTCCTTAGTAGAAGGGACTTTTTATTCCCACATTTAATGCACCATAATCCCTTGGTCTTGAAAATAATATAAATGGAAGATACCTATATCTCAACACATTTACACTTGAAATCATCTTTGTCATCATGGAAACTAAGTCCACTAAAGAATTCTCTAAATCATGATCTAATGATATTTCAAATAGATTTATAATATATTAAAAATATGCATAAACAAAGTCTGTATGACAAAGTTCAATGTTCTCTAGAAGATCAAGTGCACAATGCAAATATATCCCTTTAAAATTTAAATTTTAAAAACACAAAATAATTTTTTAATATATATTAAGAAATCATCTAATCATTCCACTTGTCATTCTTATGTAATATTCTCTTTGTTGATCATGTGCTAATTCATCCATTTCTACTAAGTGGATTGACACTTGTCCTTCTATGATATAATGATTGGGAAAAATAGACAAAGTTGGCCCAATGACACTCAAACATGTGGTGAATACTAAGTTTTAACTTATGGGATTTTTCATAAAAAATAAATTTCCACCTCAATCATATGAAAAAAGTTATATGATGTGACGTGGATTTACAATGGATCTTTCATGTTATGAAATGACAACTCAAAATCCACATAAAATACTAAATCACCTAGCAATTTCATTTCCACATAGGAAGTCATGTCATTGAATATCAAGAAAAACTTCAATGAAAGAGTTCATAAGGGTCACACCCTCAAATTTTAATCATTGATCACCTTAGCACTTTTTGTGTGGCCAACCACGCTAACTAGTAGTTACAACACTTATAAGGTTTACAATAGTTTTAATAAAATGTCTTCCAAAGTCTATGCTATTAGCTCATTACTGTACCCTAGATTATTGATATAATTGTTCTAGTAATATCGACTTTGGTCACACATTGTTGATAAGGCAAACAATTGCCAACCCTAAAGTTGATAAACTTGAAAAATATTTTGGAGTAATTGTGGGGACATAAACAATCAAATTTTGTTGTGAAAAAAGATCTATATTCATTTTTTGTAAGGAATCCAAATATTAATCAAATATAGAAAAAGTTACATTTAAATAAGAGTTCTTTTAAAATCCTAATTCTCCTATATAGATAACACCTTGTCACAAGAGCCCCTCACAAACTCTATCCTCTTAAATGAGTTCCTCCTACCTACAAACCTTGCAAGGGACTTTGATAGAGATCAAAAGATGTATTTTATTTATACATTTATTGTATCTCTCTTTGTCATTTTTTCATTCTGCAAAGATATAACAAACACCTTGTGAGATATTATCCTTTCTTGATATAATGTCATAGAAGTAAAGTTTATAACCTAGGGAGTTTTCGTTTCTAATATTTGACATTGTGTGGTACTAGAGAAGTAGTTCCATAATCAATGAAATAATTCACAAGCATAATAAATAAAACTAATATGTGGTGGTTGTATGTAGTATAAAATGAAGAATATCATTATAATATGGTGTCACCAACATTGATTAATTAAAGTGATTGAAAGGATGGGAGCAATTGCCTCTATTTATACATCTCTTAACAAGTTAAATTAGGGTAATCCTATCCATTAAGGTTCTAGACTCAAATACAACATTAAAAGTCCAAGTTATATATACCAAGTATATTTGGATATGGAAGTTATACACATAAGCCACACATAACCCAATAGTCTACCAAAAGTACAAAAACTTAAAGGGCCCTAAAAGGATTGGTTTTCACATTTTAAGAGGTAGAGTCCTAGTAGAAAATGGGTGAATATATGTTGGTGCACATAGGCAAAAGTGATATTATCAGAAATACCATTTGTTAAGAAACACAAGAGTGGAGAGATCTAATGCAATCAATTGTAACATTGATGAGTTGAGGTAAAGACACTAGCTATAGTGGTATTAGTGCCTATTTTTCTTAGCCCTAAAATTGTAAAAATCTTGTGTTTGGCCCCCTCTTGTTTCCCCCTTTTTGTTTGTCTCTCATGTTTGCCTAAGTATAAAATTTTTATGTATGTGACAACTCCTAAAAATCCCTGAAAATCCTAAATTCGTAAGTGTTTGAAATGTTCTAAGTATGCCTTTCGATAGCTTTGCAAAATGGAAAACCTGTCGAAAGAGTTCATTGGTTCTTGATTTGGCTGACACGCCAAAAATGTAAGTGAAGGAAAAAAGAAGCAAAGCAATAGTTTCGACAGTTCGACGAGTTCACGAACCCATGAACTTGCCGAAATGGGGTCACATATTTGAATTTTGCCCAAAACAGTGAAAGGCAAAGAAGGAGAAACAAAGAAAGAAGAGATGACCAAAAAGAAAGAAGCCAAGTGGCCTTCGATAAGTTCATTGGTGTGTGAGCTTGCCGAAATGCCAGAATTGAGATGGGAACATGAGAAAGGAAAGGAAAAGTTAATGGTGTGATAGTTCGCTAGTTTCAAGAAGTACTGAAACACCAAAGGGAAAAGAAGAGAAAGCAAATGAAGTGGCTTTTCGACAAGTTTGTCAGTTCATGAACTTGACAAATCACTGAAATGTCAGAGAACCATAGAGCTGTAGAAGCACTTAATGTGATGTTTCCAGATGGTAACATCGTACAATTTTTTAATTTGTTAGTTATGACAACTTTTAAACATTGTGCCAATGATTGAGGTAGTGCTAAGTCATTTTTGAGGTGGTCCCCTTCTTTATTTAAGTTTCAATCTTCGACACATTCTTAATGCAATGTGGCAGTACTGTGCATCTTCTCAAGGGTGGTAGAACTGACATAGTCTTCCCGTTACACCATTGGTTGAACGATATGAGTTATCAGTAGGCGGGCCCTGATAAATCAAAAGAAAAAGCAATGCACCGAGGCTTTTCCTTGGGATAGGTGGCTGCACTATGCATAATTTTTAAAGCCTCAACACTAGCACTTTCTAAGTGTTGTGCCATTGGTTGTCAATGGTGACTCAAGAAGTTGGTGGGTTTGACTTCATTGAATAAAAGAGGAACTGAGGAAAGCTTATGGAGGAGACACTTGGCACAACCACACAATAGTTCAAAGAAGACATGCCTGACACATTCTAGACATTGCACCATTGGCTATTTAATGCCAAGTCATAGGTTGTGGATCCCATTTTTCTCTGTGAGGCATCAAAGGCTCCAAACTATCAATTATAATATAAAGATATCCAATGGTTCGTGCATCACTAAGATTGTGTCAAAACCAACAAGTGCTAGGCATTGTGGGTAATTAATCAAAGCAAGTGAGTTAGCAAGTCTTCAAGCCTTGCGAAGAAAATATAGAGGCCCGCACCCAGGATGTTATCAATGTGAAATAAATATAAAGCACAGGTAGGTGGCGTAGTGGGTGTGATTCAATGCTAAGGTTACGGAGGTAGATGGGGTAGGTGATTCCCACCCAGGCATAATAGTGGAAAAGGGATTTCTATATATGTGGTCGAAACATGTAAGAAGGGTTTGTTTTTGCAAGAACTCTAAGCAAAAGAAGGTGTAGTACTCTAAAGGATTTAAACAACTTCCATATTAGTGTATCCAAGATTAGATATTCAGAGGTGTATGCGTATTTATACGTTAAACTAATTTCATATTATGGACTTCTCCAGTATTTCGTGTAGTCATTTAGGAAAACTCCACAATTTTTGTTAGGGTTTCCTCTTGTTATGTTTACTAACATGAATGTAATAATTGATTTGAGTAGTTTGACATAATCTTAATACATTGCAGCCATTGCAATGATCATTTTAGTGTTATGTGTCAATGAATGCATTAGAGTAATGGATGTTGGTGTGAACAGACACATGTTCACATGTTAAGCTTACTTAGGATAAGTCTAGATAATTCTAGGTTGTCATGTGATCTTATTCTACATGTGATCTTATCAACTAGTTGGCATCATATCCTTTTTTTTCCCATGTCATAGAATTAAGACACTTGTCATATGACTACTTCATCCTACATCTCATCCTTATCTTTATAAGCAGGGCATATCATGTACATTAATAACAATTTTACATTCATTGATAGAATAGAATTATTCTCATTTGGTCTCTCTTATGCTTTCATGAAGTCCTAGATCTTGGGTGGCCACCTTCATAGCCAACTCTTACATGGTATCCAAGCACATTAATTAGCTCTTACATGGTATTAGAGCTAGGAGGAATCACTTCTTAGTATTGTTAGTCATTTTTTAAAGAGATCTTGAATGCAAATCATGGTTGATCTTGAATAGTTGAGTATGCTCTTCTCATACATCAAATGATGACCTGGAGATTCAGAAAGGCTTGATAGAAAAACTAGATTTGGAGGGTTTCCTCTTGTGGCCTTGTATTGCAAGCTCATTTTGGAGCATACTGGTGTAAATCTGAGCACAACATTGTGTTCAAGGTTTCTAAGGTAGTCAATTTAGCCTTTTGAATTTGTTTGAATCAAACATTGAAGACCAGATCTATAAGGTTTTTAATTTGGAAGGTGGTTGCCTGATCCAAGAGGTAGCTACATTTTTAGAGCACTTTGGGTCAAATATGACATCGCCATTACGTCAAAGAGGCTTGAAAACCTATAGATCAACTCTCTAAACACCAAAATCAAACACTTTTGCCCCGAGCCATCAAAAAAAGTTTTACCCTCCTTGACTATACAGATTGCTGTGCAGAATATTCCTTGGAATCATGTTTAGGCGTAGGAAGAATATTCCTCCTATGCAAGCGTAGACATCAGCGAATTGGGTGTTGTCTTTGTCTGCTGGGTAATGTCTTAAACTGTTGGTTAAAAATTTATGTGGGTTTATTTTTAAATTATGTATAATTCTTTCAGGGTACATCATATCTTGTCACAGGGTACTATCTGCAACTTGCAGGTGTACACAGAGCAACCTGAGGGTGCCATGTGTCCTTACAGGCCTTGCCTCCGTATTCCCACAGAGATAGGCTGACAAAAGATTTGTGGCCAGTAATCCTTTCTTGCTGACTGAAGACTTTAAACAGCCTCGGTAGTATTCAAACTCGCCTGTAGGAGTATATGCAGGGGTAAATACCCCACAATATGACTCAAAAATAGCTCACAGTCCAAAAAAAACCACCCTATATCTACCTCAAGTAGTTTTGTACAACAGTATCGGTAGTTTCAGACAAAAAATAACGGTTTCACAATATTCTGGGTGGTTTCACGATAATCATAGGTGGTTTTAGAATATTTTGGCAGCATCTAGGAATATACCGACAAAAAAATTTGTTTGTTGACGTCATGATGACGTCAACATAACATCAATTTCTGGTGGTGACATCAGATTTTTGACAACTATACGAATAATATTCCAGTGAATATTCCTACTGGCGTCATCATTTTCTAGGCTGACATCATCTTTAGCTGACCCCTTGCTAACATCACCTTTCAGGTTTCTAAGGCCACCTTTTTAGCATCGTACATGGAATATTTTAGGGAATCTTCAAATATTTTGTCTCCAGATTCTACTAACGTCAGCAGACCCTTGGCACATTTTGTCCCCTCTCCAATGTAGTTTTGGTTTTGACAGTCCAACTTTGAAGGCTCATATCTTGCTCAATTTTTTTATTTGGGCCAGAATTTCACAGGCTTCGTAGTGGTGGAATTAGATTTTAGTTTTAGTGCCTGGTTTTTCCAAAAATTGTAGTTTTTCATTGCTGTTGCTGAGCGATTCCCTTTTTCATAACTTCAAAGGCTTCATTCAGGCTCATATGGTAACATTTTCTAGTGAAACATTTTTGAAAGTGTATAATTTTTGAAGTAATTTCTAGATTTGCTATCATTTTGATCTAGTTTTGCTAAAAAAATGTACTTTTAGTTTTAGCCTAATCTTGGCTTTTGCATTGTACCAAAATCAAAGACCACTTTGTTGTTTTAGCTTGTGCCAGTTATAATTGGACTGATTATAAAGTCTGACATCATTTTTTGCTGAGGTTATTCTCATATTTGAGTAAATTTGGGGGGTGCTCTTATGGTCATCTTTTATTTTTGTTGGATGTAATCATGGCTCCTAATCTTTGGAAAGTCAAATGTGAATATTGTGGGAGAAAAAGGCATACCATTGATGAATGCATGCTAAAACGAATTGATGATTTGATAAATTTGTATAAGATTCATCATTTAGAACAATTGTACATTATCAATGGAATCAGTTTGCCAGATTATTCTAATCCAACATCAATAGATACAATTGATGTTCACACTTAGACATCTTGTGTGGACACATCATTCATGGACAAGCAATGTAGTCAAAAGACATGCATTGTGATCTCATCTCCATCACTTGTTAATACATCAGAGTTTAGAGATGCTTCTTGTTGATGTGTTTGTTAGTCACATGCATAAGAATAAAAGTTATCACAACAAACCTTTACTCATCTTGAAATATACAACAAATTCAGAGTGAATTTATGATCCCAAGGATCCGTTGGTTAGGTCTTGATCTTCTGTCAGTCACTTAAGGGTCATTGTGATATGTTCCATTTCAGGGGACTTACACCTTGCAGTGGTATTGTTTCTTAGATTCAGTCAAATTCGATAAATATCCTATATATTGTGCTTAATTTGCATATATTCTTGACAATTGTATCACATCTTACAATATCTAGTTGAGACTTACGCATATAAGTATGAATTGAACACAACTTTGATCAATTCTTTTGAAACTATCTCAACTTTGATTAGTTCTTTTGAATTTATCCTAACTTTGATTAGTTCTTCTAAATTTATCCTAACTTTGATTAGCTCTTCTGAAACTATCCCTGTTAAACTAATCTTTGCATATATACCTTGAATTCACCTAGCGATATGCTTTAAAACATGCAATTCATTGATATGTATGATTATTTGTATAATATTTGTAGCTTTTACTATGTATGCTCTAGATATGTCATCAGTTGCATCAATTTAGTATGTATTGCTTAAGATATGTCAATTATTTGCATTTATCCACTTGCATTTTGTAAAATGAAGAGTTAAAGGCTAAGTTGAAGAAATAAGATCCTAAACTAACTAGATTTTACCAATGATCCACATGCACACTGAAATAGTCATGAAATGAAGCAAAACCAAACCATACATCACCAGGAAATCCACAATTATGTATGATTGGTACAAATATTCAAAGGTAAGTTGATGACAACAATGTAATAAGTTGAATGTACTTCAAAATGAACACAACAATTCACCATTACAAGTCAGAAATCAATAGAAGATTACTTGAGATATACCATTGGATGGTAATCTGCAACTTCATTTTCATTATGTATGCAAATAATATACACATATACATTGATCTAAGAAAGAACCTTGAGAAGAGGTCAAAGAGTTACACAATTACAAACTCAGTGCTCAAAGTTTCAACAATTTAGTCTCCCCTAATACAAGATGCTCTAGGCCCTTGTATTGAACAAGCACTTCATATCAGTTACAATGGTCCTACGGTCAAGATATCTCCCAAAATATCAACGGTCAAGAAACGTGGCACGTGATTTCTAGTTGGCAATCATTGGTGGAAGACAGCTAGCAAAATAGGATATTCCTTGATATCTTCATTTTGGTATTTTCAAGATTATTATATTCTTCTTCCACCTCAAATGAATCTTCTTCAACCATAACTTCCCCTGAATCCAACTGCCAGTACAATTCATAGGCCTTTATAGATGCATCTATTTCTGTCTAATCAAACTGTGCCTGAGTTTTTACATATTCTTGCATTTGCAATTGATCACTAATGTTCACCCATTGACCTGTCTCGTCCTCCAGCTTTCGTTTATATTCCTTCATTTTTATGGATAGTCCCATTACTTGATCTATTGCCTTCTCTACAAAATGTGATACCGGATCCTTCATCATAGGATCAAACCTGGCCTTGAATGCTTCCTTGGAGACTTGTTCATCATATGTATCTTTATTATCCATCAAAATCCCTAATAATTCCTCTAAGATATCACTTAATCTGTTAGCAACTCATGTGCTTTGGTGCTAATATCCTCTATTTTATTCTGACATCTCCTCAGGATATCCGCTTCAAATTTCATATCCTTTATCCATGTAGATATCTTTGATATTTTCTGCAATGTCGGGATGTTATGCTTGAATAACACTTGATCATCTAATTTACTTGCACCTTTCAATTTAGGAAGGTCTTAATCATTTTGATCAATCCTTTTAGCACACTCTTCTTTTAACATATCAACTTTTGCTATGATAAATGCTAAAGTATCCTAGTTGGACGGTGATGTCCCAATTATTTCTTCACCCTCTGATATGAATTGGGTGAACGACTTTTGTATAACATTTGCTTGATGTTTTTGAGCATCCAGACCACTTATTTCATCTTGACTAACTAATGCAAGGGCAATTGGTGCCTTTGTTATTTGAATATCCGGGTAACCAAACTCCAAATGAATGTCTGGAGTTGGGCAATGTGCCCTTTCAACTCCTTATTTTTCATCTTAATCTTATGCATACGAGAAGCCACGGCTTCAGTACTCCCTTTGAGTTCTTCAATCTCCTATTCTGTAATGGCTTGCCCTAAATCAATGGTTATCACCTGATATTCACTGGCCTATATCTCTCTCCTGGCCTTATCAACTGTGGGCACAACCAATTGTGTTGTTCTTCGCCCAACATAGCATCACGCTTTATTGTGGATACTACCCTAGCTTTACGTTTTAGCTTGGCATCCTCAATCGAAAATAATGATTTAAAATCAAAGCGAACAATATCAATGGAAGGAGGTCCTCTTACCTCTGATGATAGCTAACCTAGTACATCTGGTCTTGCTCCTTCTTGGTCGGGCTGCCCAATGTGAGAATTTTTCATCGCTATATCGTCATCCTTATCCAGATCTCTTTTTGTTTGTAGCACTTCCTATTGGTGAACTTCCTCCTAATATGGGGAATCATCCCTAGGGATCTCTTCTTGATGGACCTCCTTTTTGTTGTTGTTCATCCTCAGGTTTCTCATCTTGCACATGTCCTTCATCCATATCCTGTGGAAGCTCCTTTTTAGGCTCTTCTCCTTAATGTTCCTCTTGGTGAATTTCTCCATGGGGAACCTATTGAGGAATATCTAGATTCACACCTGCTTCAACCATCTCCTCATCCCCTTTATTTATTTGAGCCTACTGCTCAGATTACTTTATTTTTTGCCTGGCTAGCTGTTCTGATTCCTCCTCCATGTGCTCTTTAGCTTGCGGATCTTGTCCATCCACATGAATATCCTGAGATGCTTCACCCATGTCCATATCCTGTGCAGTATCTTTCAATTATGTACTTTATCCTGTAGGATATGACAAGTCTACAAGTTAAGGACTTGTAATTGTGTCGATAGGGACATCCAACTACTCATGTTGGATGTTCTCTTTAGGTGATCCTTCCTCCTCTTCATTAGGGACTTCTTGCACATTAGGATCCTTTGTCTCCCCTTGGCCTTGTATAACCTCTTGTTGGGAAGATACTATGGGTGTAAATAATGACCCCACTAGATTATTTGTCACATCCCTTGTGGCTTCATCATATGTTAGGTCAATAATTTGATCTAAGGGTAATGGCTTCTCACCAACACTTGCTTTCTCTGTAGACTTTACCTCTTCAGCTAATTAATTCTTCACATTTATGATCTAAGGCACCAAGATGTTATGTTGCAACTCTTTCACCAACTCCATTATAGGATTAGGCTAGTTCTTGACTTGCTTTACCAAATGTGTTTGAAGCATGGTAGGTGGAGCAGGTGCTAATGATGCTCCTGCCTGGGACTGATCTTGAGCAAATGTTTGCTCCATCCTTGTAGCTCCCTCTTGATATTTTTTTTGACCATCTCATGATCGTCACATGCCCTCTTTTTTGCTTGGGGATGTTCATCCCTCCCAACAAATTTGTGATCTCTGGCTCCTCTATAGCCATGGCAATAATAGGGATAGTTGGTAAAGGCACATCCCTGGGAGGTGAAGGTTGAGTCACTATGATTATGCCCTCAGATGTGAACTCTTCTCCTTCTATAGAGGGTCTTGGTTGTGCCAATTTTTCTTCCATGACTTGTCTCTTATGGATGATAAAGTCATCAAACTCCAAGTCATCCCTCTCCTTTAGCTTCCTTTTCTTATCTTGGGTGATAGCCACACCCCTAGCTTTCAATCCACCTACTTTCCTCTCTATCAATTTCTTTGTAATGCTCATCACCTTCCCCATTATGACATCTATGGATGTCTCATCAGGCTCCAATCAGACAAGGATAATGGCTCCTTGTATACTTGCTTCTCCTCATATTCTAGGTCCAACAAGTTCCCATCATCAGACTTGACTTCAGGTGGGGCTTCCAAGCATCCTAATGTCCTAATTTGATTTAAAGTAAGTCTCTGATATCCTCTTTTCCTTACATCTTCCTCATCATCATAGTCTGCCCAATAGTCCTCAAGGTGCACTTCATGTTGCAGCTTCTTGCTTACCCACTTCTCCATTCTACGATATGGATCATAGTACCTTACCAAACGGAACAACTGTAGATGTAGCATATGCAATTCAAATCAAATTTCTTGGCACCATCAACTGATCCACTTGCATACCAATTAATCTCCATGGTGAATCTAACATTCCATTTGTTGTTCTTCCTCATGTATGCCTCATAGGAGGGGATAATTTGCCTTGTCACCTCCAGTAGTACTATCTTGTCTGTGGGGTACCTGGGTAACATGAACAGATTACCCTCAAATCCCTCCATTCTTATGTATGTGTATGTTGGGAATTGGATGAACCATGCTCCATTTCTCTGTATCAGCTCCTGTGCTTCTTTGGAGATCTATCACCCTCCATTAGTCTGACAAGGTGCATGATAAAACAATCATTTACAGTCTGATAATGCTAGATTGTCTGCCTTCTTTCTAATTATGGGTAAAACTCCCACACTAATTGATTTGTGGGTTAATGCCCTAATCGACTGAAGGTATGCAGTCCATTGGGTTGGGCTTTGTATGCACATGCATACATGACATAAGACATCATGTAGAAAATCCTCCTCCTCTTTCTCCATTGCACTATTCCATCATGAAGAGAGTTACTTATCATTTTAGCCCATCTAACCACCTTGTTTTTGTCTTTTACTATCTAAATCAAGCCATACATCCATGGATCGAAAGTTCCTGCATCTGCCTTTTCTACCATCCTGCTGAGGAGTACCATCATGTATTGCACCTCAGGGATAAAATCATATTTGAATAAGTATTGAGGCATCTTGGCTACAACCTTAGCCTTGTTATCCGGTGCCCTCCATGAAGAAAATACAATTTTCTTGCAGTCTGCGTAGTTATTGTTATACTCTGTAGTTAGGGCCTCCATATTTATTTGGTACATATCCCTTCTAGTGGGCAACTTGAAAGCCTATGTAATGCCACTCACAGAGAAGTTGGTATACACACATCCATGATTGCTCTACCCTCTTGGTCACCACGTTATAGTTGTTTGCACATTCATTAACCAGCTCTAGAGCCTCGACTGCATAAGGGAATCCTGCAGCGTGAAACATCCCTGTTTGCACAATGTTCTTCAGAATCTCATTATTGTTCCATGGTTGAATCCTTGCCTTGAAGGATCCGTTTGTCCATAGTGGGTGTCTAGTGTGAACCCAAACTTGTGGCATATAGCTCTAGGAGTAGGAAACATATCCTGTTTGAACTCGACATCTTGACGATCTTGGTGCTTTTGCATCTTGTCCTGCAAGATACAAACATCCATAATTGAGCCTAGGGTTTAGGAATCTGAGTGCGTTTATTTCCTTAAGATTCACAGCGTAAAACAAAATCCATTTTAATCCATATACGAATATGAATTCACCTAAGGATTTACCTTCATCATGGGAAATTTACCTTTTGACCATGTAAAATTATACTGTAACTGTAAAATGACAAAAGGGCTTGTTGTATTCATACCTGGTGGTTACAATCTCAACCTTATTGTGTAGATATAGATATGAATACTGTTTTAGTTGTGCTCACCATTCCATTCTTTGGTCATTGTAGAATCGCCTATAGTTCACCTTTAATCGCTTTCAGTTCTCTGTAACTTTAGCTTTAATTGCTTTGATAATTAACAATGAGGGATGAATTTATCTTTTATCCTTAGAAAATCCATCTATTAGGGTATATTAATTACTCTTTCTATAGTTAGGTGAGTATTTTTTGTTTAGGCATGAGAGAAAATAATAGCTGTCAAAAGCATGCTTTTAAATTCAAAAGGCCAACAACACTTATGTATGACATTAAATGTGGGAAGGATACAAAGATACAAATATTTGCAATTTTAGTATCTAGTTCAGAATGTCCATATGAAAATGTCCATTTGACTTTGACCGGGATGAAGATGAATATCCTAGCTCGAAATGTCCAGGTGACGTCAACAAAAGTCTTGGTCAAACATTATTGACTGAATGAGTAAGTACCAGAATCTAATTCACCTTTAAAGTCGAGGTATATGAAATATCCCTTAGAAAATGTTTTTATGCAAAATATCCCATTGAAAAGTCAACGATGGGACATGTGGAGTGAAATCCTTACCCAGGATATGGATATTGATATTTGCATGGATATGGATATTTGGCGAGTGTAAAATATTGGATTGCAAATATCCCTTTGAAAAGTCAAAGGTTTAGGTGTACGAGACACTGATTCTTTAGTAATGAAAGGTATGGATATGGATATTTGGATATGGACATTTGAGATTTAAAATCCATGTCGAAATATCCTGCGTGAAATATCCATATATCGGGGATCCCTTGATGGGAACAAATTTGGCAGGCATCATAGGGCTATGGATATTTGATGATTGATAATATTCATGTGCAAACATCCTATTTGTTTGACATTGTTGCCATTTGTTGTGGTAAATTTGACAGTTTGAGAGGGCACGAACATAAATATTTCGATATAAGATTATATCCATCTAGTTGGGGCAATCATTGCCTTAACCTAATTTAATGATTAGTTTAGGTCTAGATCTATGGGTCATTCCTTTAAGTGTTGGTATTGAGACTGGACATGACAATAGACGTAGACATGGATATTAGGAATGGATAGGATATTATAGGCGCAATATTCATATCCCTTTGACCAGGATATGTAGTTGACCAAAACTATGAATAGGCATAACTTGCTCATTCTAACGAGTTTCAACATGATGTAAAAAGAAAAGTTGCTTAGAATTTGATTCTCTATCCATTCATAACTTTTATCTGGGATTATCCTAGACTTGTTTTAGACCATGGCTCACGACTTGACATTTTACCATTACGTCCAAAGGGAAAAACACACAAGGAAAGCCAAGCAAAAAGTTGGGTCCCTATTTTGTTAAGGCAAAATGGGGCGTGTTGTGAGACCACACAACACTTCTTTGAGATCTTGCAGTGATTCTTTGTAGAAGGATCATTTTAGTCTTCCTGATCCACATCATTGGGATTCCTATTTATCTGACATTCCATCTATTTTTATGGAGTCTCACATTGATGATTTGGAGGAAACATTTGAAGGTTTATCTATCCTCTTTGATGATCATGAAGTCATCACATCTTCAATGTTTTCAGATGTAGTTCACTATCCATCCTCTCCTGGTTCTACTTCCTTGATTGGGCATTGTATTCCTAATTTGGAGAAGATATCATTTTCCAGCATGAGGACATCAGAGTTGTATTCTGAAGCACACAATTTTATTTGAATTCCCTTTTCATTCATGTCGTGGGAGTTGCTTATACATCCATGAAAGGATTTGTTTCTTCCCAAGGGGAGAAATGTTGTTTGTAGGTAGTGGATTGTATTTTGTCTTCAAGCATTCATTGGCATAAGAGCTACTTCTTTGTGGGGGGATCTATCATCTCATTCTATCTCTCCTATGGGGGTATTTGATTTAATATTTGTGATAAAAAGTAGTCCTTAGGGGGTCATGTTGAGTCCTACTATCACTTATTTCACTTTATTATTTTTCTCTCTTTTGGAGAGGGGTTTTTACCTACGAATTTTTCTCCTTTACTCCATTTGTGAGAGATTGTTTGTACATGGGCACCTAATATGGCCTAGTAGTTGGGACCCATATTTGCATATTTGCATTTGTCTACTTCTCCCTAAGTTGCACTTAAGGGAGTGTTGGTGTGAACAAGGATATTACTGTTATGTCATAAAATGTCCCCTTAAGACTTTTACCTCCTAAGTTTAGCACCTGGGTCCCTTAGATTTAATCATACATGTTAGAAATGAATCCTGAAGAAAAATCCCCTAAAATGCATGTCAAATAGGACCTAGGGGTGAACCTTAAGCTTAATCCAGACCTAAAATAGGCCCCTGGACTTGGGTGCTTGCACCCTTTTCCTGCCCTATTTTGTTGGGGTCCCAAATTTGAATGTCAGTTGGTGACTGTTAAAAAGGTTTCCCTTGTTAGCATCTTAAATTTAAATTATGAAATTGTAGCGGGAATGCATATATAATCATGTTTAGGACTTCATTTTACAACTAGATGGATAATGTAAACTTGTGATCTTATGCTAAGGATACTCAAAGATTTCATTGTGTTGCAGAGCAATATTGTGGTGTGATTGTACTTATTTGTTGTAGATTTGTCTTCATGAATCCATCTCCTCATGGCGTGAAAGATCTTCATCTCCCTGTGAGAGCTTCAACTTTGAGGTGACATCTACTTTGTGTTTCAATCATTTTATCATATCATTTACTTTTGTCTCTATCCACCAAGGAAACACATTCTCTAGCTAACAACGGTGTTGGAAGGCTTGAATGCCATTCTAGGGCTTGACCGAGGCAAGCTCATAAACACCACAACCCCCAACGCCTCTCTTGTGATTGCAGGTGATAGGTGTTAGATCTTGCAGAGAGGAGTTGTAGGAGATCATTACAGAGCATAAGGATTCCAGATATGAAGAAAGCAGTGAAAAATATCCCTAATTGGACAAGGGCGATCCCTCTTTTGTCCTCCAATTTATCACTATTGGAAATCTTTGAGTAGGGTACAATCTACAACATATTTGGCTTCCAACCTCCAGAAAAAGTGCCACCTTGGACAAGGGTATCCCTCTTTCATCCCCAAAATTTTTGCTTTCTGAAATTTAAATTCTAGTATGTTTCTAATCTGTATTTAGTGCCTTCATGTGCGAGCATTTGTCGGGTTTCATCCGTTTGTTTACAATTTTGCATATGTAGGGTTTTAGGTCTAATCAAATTAGGGTTTTAACAAAACATCAATCTATTCTATCTTTCCAAGCATCTCATAGTGATATCCGACATGTAGCTGAGTCTTGTATCATGGTTGTGACTTAGCTCGATCTATGTCCTTGAATGTATGTGTGAAAGAAGGGTTTTATTGAATCTGATTAACACATAATTTGATCATCCCCATTTTTCCACATAATATTTTGGTGAACCTATGTTTTGCTGAACATTGCATCTTGTTGAGTTTTGTAAATCAGATTTGCATTCATACATTTCATTTTCATCATTATACATTTCAAAATCTTGCATAAAAATTAAATTTTTTGAAAAAATCAAGCATCCTAGGTGGTGCAGGATCACCAAGAGGATCATGAAGATCCATGATTGTTTTTGTTTGTTCCATGTTTGTTCATGTTGTAACAAGGTCTTGGAAGACCATTCTCATGCTATAATAAGGACCATACTGTCCAAAACAACCCATACCCGTTTTGACATATGTCATAGGGAGTCCAAATGGGTATCTTTAGATTGTCTAATATTTGAGTTGGTAGGCATGTGCCAAAAGATATTGCTGACTGTCTCTGTTTGGAGGGCTATAAAGGATTTAGAGGCCTAAAGAAGGAAGTACCAAAACCAAGTTTGTTCTACCTTTGCCAATGGTTTGAATGGGTCCCATGGCATGCCAAATTAACCTTTCCATGATGGTTTCAAAAATACTAACTGTTGTTCCCACTTTTGCAAGTTGATCATTGAATTTGGGTTTTAGAGTGTGAAGAAAACCTAGTCTATTTGTGAAGACCTCTACCTATCCTAGTGTCTCTACATCATAGTGGTATCAGAACCATAAAAGGTTCTGTTGTTGGTTGTGTAAGACCTAGTATATGTCAGCAGAGGAGAGTGAAGGAGAGGCTAGCAATATGCCTCCAAAGGGGATGACCACTAAGGTGGTTAAGAAGTTCAAGGAGATGGAAGAAAAGATCAAAAGTGGAGTCAAGGAAGCACTCCAAGCAGAGTTGAAGGCATTGATGATAGGGAAGAGGATAGATGAAGGTTCTGATGAAGAAGAACAAAAAGAGGAGGAAGAAGAAGATCAAGAAGAGGTAGAGGTACTTGCAGATCAAAAACATTTCCTTGAAGCCATCAAGGCAATTGGCAAAGATTCTTCAGAGGCTCGGAAGGAGATTCCCATATTTAGTGGTAAGATGAATGCTGATGAAGTCATGGAGTGGATTGAGGCCCTAAACAACTACTTTGAATACAAAGAAGTTCCTAAGAATAAGAGGGTGAAGTTTGCAAAAACTAAACTCAAAGGTGCTGCCCTTACATGGTGGAATTACATCCAAGGTGAGAGGGTAAAGAATGGGAAGAGCATGATCTCTTCATGGAGCAGAATGTTGAAGAGGATCAAGTCCCAATTCCTTCCATCAGACTATGAGGTGCAGATCTACAAGAAGATGCAAAATCTCAAGCAAAGAGATTTGGATGTGGCCACTTACACCAAGGAGTTTCACAAGTTCTCTCTTCGTTGTGGATACATGGAGGATGAAAAAGGTAAAGTGCAAGGTATCTAAATGGTTTGAGGTTTAATATCCAAGATGAAATCAATCTACTAACACCTAAAACCATGGATAAATGCTTTCAAGCGGCATTGAGGGCTGAAGAGAAGTTGAAGAGGAAAGGTGAGCAGTACAATAGAGGAAGAGGTGGCAGAAATTTTAGAGGTAGGGGCAGTTTTGGAGGCAGAAATCAGTCCCAAAGGAGTCAAGGGGAATCTAGTTCCCAAGAACAAAGTGGAGAATCAGGTTCTAGAGGAGGCTTTAGAGGAAGGAGACCCAATGGAAGGGGTAGATTTGGTGGACTAGGGAGATGTCCTAATGTCTTCACAGGAAGGTGCTACAATTACAACCAAGTGGGACATCCAGCCTTCAAATGTCTTGAAAAGCAAGCCTCAAGCTCTCATGGAGGAGAGAGAAGGAACCCGTTGATCCAAGAGGAAGATTGCCAAAGTGTTAACTCACCAATTGGAAGTGCAGCCCCAGTCCATGAAGGAGAAAGTTTGATGATGAGGAGAACCATGCTGAAGGTGCCTCAAACGCAAGAACCCCCTCAAAGGAAGACATTGTTCAGGACAACATGCAAGGCCTATGGTAAGATTTGCAAGGTAATTGTTGATTTAGGTTCAACTAAAATTTTGGTTTCCATTGAAATGGTAGACACGTTGAAATTGAAAAGACTTCCTCATGTTAGTCCTTATAAAGTATCATGGTTGAATAAGGGGCAAAAAGTTTTGGTAGATGAACAATCATGGGTAGAGTTTGAGATAGGGGAATATAAGGACAAGATTTTGTGTGATATAATTCCCATGGATGCTTGTCATTTGCTATTAGGACATCCATGGCAATATGATGTTCAATCCCAACATGATGGTAAAACTAATTCTTTCAACCAAGAATGGTAGGAAGTATAGAATGGATCCATTGCTGGATGAGAATGTAGAAAAGAGTGTTGGGTCAAGTGTCATGATTGTGAGTGATAAAGAGTTTCTAGACACCCTTAAGGAGGAAGGAACCCAAGGGTATGCTCTAATTTTGAAGCCTAAAAACAATCCTAATTTGCATGATCCTAGTGAGGGAGAGGTTCCTAAGGAGGTGTAGCAATTATTAGAGAACTATAAGGGTATCATGGTAGAGGAAATGCCTAATGAGTTGCCACCTATTAGGGCCATAAGCCATCAAATTGACTTCATACCAGGATCTACTTTGCCAAACAAAGAAGCCTACAAGATGACACCTTCTCAAAATGAAGAGATTACCAAGCAAGTGCAAGAATTGTTGGATAAGGGATTGGTAAGAAAGAGCCTTAGCCCATGTGCTGTCCCAACAGTCCTAGCCCCTAAAAAGGATGGTAAATGGAGGTTGTGTATGGATTCTAGAGCCATTAACAAGATTACTATAAGATATAGGTTCCCTATGCCAAGGATTGAGGACCTAATGGACTGTTTGGGAGGGGCTAGATACTTTTCTAAGATTGATCTTAAGAGTGGGTATCATCAAATTAGGATAAAGCAAGGGGATGAATGGAAGACAACATTCAAAACAAATGAGGGTCTTTATGAGTGGTTGGTGATGCCATTTGGTCTATCTAATGCCCCAAGTACTTTTATACGTCTCATGAATGAAGTGTTGAAGGATTTCATTGGCAAATTTGTTGTGGTATACTTGGATGACATTCTTGTTTTCAGCAGGACTAAGGAAGAGCATTTGCAACATTTGGATCAGGTTTTGAAGAAGTTGCATGATGAGCAATTGATGATTAATATGGAAAAGAGTGTCTTCATGAAGGAAGAACTCACCTATCTTGGTTTTGTCATTTCCCAAGGTAGTTTGAAGATGGATCCAGCAAACGTAGGGGCCATTTTGTCATGGCCAACTCCAAAAACAGCAGGTGATGTAAAAAGTTTTCATGGTTTGGCAACATTTTATAGGAAGTTCATAAGGGGTTTTAGTCATATTTGTGCACCAATTTTGGATACCATCAAAGGGGAGCATAAATGTAAGTTTTCTTGGACAAAGGCAGCCAATGATTCTTTTGAAATTCTGAAACAAAAAGTAGCACAACAACCCATTCTTGTTTTGCCCAACTTTAACAAGTTGTTTGTGGTGGAATGTGATGCTAGTAACCTTGCTATAGGAGCTGTCCTAAGTCAAGAAGGTAGGCCAGTTGCTTTCTTTAGTGAAAAATTGAATGATGCTAAGAGAAAGTACTCTACTTATGATTTAGAATTGTATGCAATGGTGTAAGCTTTAAAAAAATGGAGGCACTATCTTTTGCCTAAAGAGTTTATTGTTTATACTGGCAACCATGCACTTAGTTTTCTGAATTCATAGGAGAAACTCAACCATAGGCATATGAAATGGGTTGAACAACTCCAAGCATATACTTTTTCAGTTAAGCACAAGAAGGGGTAGGCCAACAAAGTGGCAGATGCATTGAGTAGAAGGGTGTGTATGGTTCAAGAAATTCAGTTGCAAAGTGTAGGGGTTGATGCTCTCAAACATATGTACCAGGATGATGATGATTTCAAGGAGGTATATGAAGTTTATTCACAATTTTCAGACTCTTATCATTTTGATTTTTCTGAGTTTTTGTTGCAGCAGGGGTTGTTGTTCAAAGGCAGCCAATTATGTGTTCCTAGGTGTTCCATGAGGGAGAACATCGTAAAGGAAAAACATTGTGGTGGACTAGGACGTCACTTTGGGCTGGACAAAACATTGGATCAGGTGAAAAGGTTTTATTTTTGGCCTAAAATGCAATCAGATATCAGAAAATTTGTTGAATGTTGTAGTATTTGTCAAAGGGCAAAGGGTACTTCATCTAATGCTGGTCTATATCAGCCACTTCCTATTGCTAATAGGCCATGGGAAAGTATTAGCATGGATTTTGTCTTGGGTCTTCCTAGGACTCAAAGAGGCTTTGATAGCATATTTGTTGTGGTGGATAGATTTAGTAAGATGGCTCATTTCTTGCCATGTAAATGCACTAATGATGCTTCACACATTGCTAGTTTGTTCTTCAAAGAAATTGTTAGAATCCATGGTTTGCCTCTTAACATTGTGATTGACAGGGATCCAAAGTTTGTAGGCCACTTTTGGCGTACCTTGTGGAAGAAGTTGGGCACTTAGTTGTCATTCACTTCAGCCTATCACCCTCAAACTGATGGCCAAACTAAGGTAGTGAATAGGTCTTTGGGAAATCTCCTTAAATGTCTTACAAAGAAACATGGAGAGGCATGTGAAATGATCATCCCTCTAGCTGAGTTTGCTTACAATGATTCCACTAATAGAAGCACAGGAAGGAGTCCATTTGTGGTTGTCTATGGTGTTCACCCAAGAGGTATTCTTGAATTGAGAGATCTCCATGGATTGGAGAGGAAAAGTGCTCAAGGTGAAGACTTTGCATTAGCCATGAAGGACATCCATGATAATGTAGAAGAAACTCTTCAAAGGAACAATGAGAAGTACAAGGAGAAAGCCAATGAGATAAGGAGAGATGTGCAATACAAGGTTGGGGATTTGGTCATGGCACATTTGAAGAAGGAAAGACTTCTAAAGGGGTAGCCAACCAAACTCCTCATGAAGAAGATAGGTCCATGCCAGATTGTGCACAAGTTTGGGTCTAATGCCTATGAGATTGAACTTCCTCAAGGCTTGGCAATTTCTCCCATCTTCAATGTTGCTGACTTGTTTCCATACAAGGGTGATAATGTTATAGGTCTTGAAGCAGCCCAAGAAGATGAAGATTGGATAAAGGATCTACCTCCTAGCCAACCATTGAAGTTGGAATGCATTCTTGATACCAAGGTCATCAAAAAGACTAGAAAGAAGACATACAAATAGTTCCTTGTCAAATGGAGTGGCTTACCCATTGAAGATGCCACTTGGATGAGTGAAGAAGACATCTTGAAGCATGGTGTCATAGTTGCTGATCTAATTCCTCAAGGGACTTGAGTTCTCTTTCACCCCTGGGAGTATGGTGCAAGAGCACCAAGAGGATCATGAAGATCCATGATTATTTTTGTTTATTCCATGTTTGTTCATGTTGTAATAAGGTCTTGGAAGACCATTCTCATGTTGTAATAAGGACCATACTGTCCAAAACAACCCATACCTATTTTGACATATATTTGAGTTGGCATGCCTGTGTCAAAAGATATTGCTGACTATCTCTGTTTGGAGGGCTATAAGGGATTTAGAGGCCTAAAGAAGGAAGTACCAAAACCAAGTTTGTTCTGCCTTTGCCAATGGTTTGAATGGGTCCCATGGCATGCCAAATCAACCTTTCCATGATGGTTTCAAAGATGCTAACTGCTATTCCCACTTTTGCAATTTGATCATTGAATTTGGGTTTAGAGTGTGAAGAAAACCTAGTCTATTTGTGAAGACCTCTACCTATAATAGTGTCTCTACATCACTAGGCTTGCATTTAGCCATAGTTGGCACTATTTTCATTGTATTTCATCTAAATCATTTAAATCTCTGATATTTACATCAGGTCTGAGATAAATTATAGCAATACATCATTTCATAATCATTCACCTTGCATTTACATACTTTATTTGCTAAGGTTTTGCTTGAAATTTTGCATTTTTCTCATAACCTAGTAATTCCAAAAGCTAGGGTTTGTAGTTAAAATCTTGTTTCAAATTTTTCTACTCATTTTTAACACTCATTCAAATCTGATTTTGAACAATAGTGTTTCATCATCGTGTATTTTTGCATCCACATTTCAAATTTTGCATTTACACATTGTGTATTGCAACAAAAATTAGCATATTCATTCATCTTTCCTTAAAATTTGACTTGCATTGAGCATTGTAAGATTTTGGCGTCATTTTCAAATCTGATCTGAGTTATTTTACATATTAAATCTGATTAGATTCCATTCATTCATCATTTGCATACCTTCATACCTTAATTTCACTATTAGGGTTTCAAAAATTCTTACATTTCTACTACATTTTGGCTAATCTTTCATCTAACACCATTGCAAGATTGGTGTGTTGTGACAAATTTTATGCATTATTGGACTAATTAAAATGTTTTAATTTGTTGTCCCTAATCATTCTCCTAATTTCATTACATATTTTGTGCATTTGCATTGAAAAAGTGAACATTTTTAAGTGCTTGAACAAGCATAAATTGGTGTTGTTTCATTGAATTCATTCTAAATATCTTTCATTTTAGATCCTACATTCCTATTCAAGAATATATTCATTTTTCATTTGAAAACTTTGCATAATTTTGTATCATTGTGTGAAAATTGGCATATTCTTAATTACATAGTATGTATTTCAACACTATGTGTTTGCACACCTCATTCATATCTTTTTGATCAAAATCTTTAAAATCATCAACTTTGCCTTGTTGTGTAGAACTCTTTTCTCACATCCACTCTATTTGTTGTGGACTCTGTGTGTCTTTTAGTACCCATTTCCCTCAAACAAGTGTTTGGGTGCAAAATAGTCTCACATCTAGGGTTTATTAAATAATTGAACATTGATGTTTCAAGACATTTCATTATGGCATCTTCCTCTCATTGCTCTTTGGTATCTTTACATGCATATATCAAAAACTTTGAGAATTTCTACAAATTTCTTAATATGAATCCTCATGTTCTCACTTATATACAAGCTATGTATCACAAAGATATATTTAAACACTCTTCATTTGAAATCCTTGATTATGTATATGATTTTGACAACTTCATAGCTCTCATGAATACATACCCTTCGGTAGTAGAAGATCTAACAAAGTACATTTCTGTGAATACTCTTGAGAATGATGAGTGTGAAATTTCTTCTTCTCTTAATTCTTTGGAACTAATAGCTAAAATATATGATGATGAGTCCATAATTTATTCTAATCCTCCTACAGTTAAATGTTCAAGAACCTTCGATTAGAAGACCATAGATAGCTCTACTTTGGTTGTAAACTCAAGTCCCTTAGACATCTCTAATGATACAATCACCAAGAATCTCCTAAACAACACTATACCTTCCCTTAGCACTTATGCTCTCCCTTCAAAAGTGGAAGCATTGGTGGATGAGAAAAGGTCTCACATTAAATCCTCTAAGGATAGATGTTGAGCATAATTGAGAGAAAAATAATGTTAATTCAATCTTCATTAATAGACTTATTCCACCCACTAAGGGGTTACTAGATAAATGTAGCAATGTTCTTAAGATGATTGTGCAAGGGGCACCTAATGCACCTTCTTTCTTAAAACCAGTGATTACAGTTCAAGGTGATAGAAAACCACCTTGACCCCTGGATTACATTCTAAACTATGCAAGACAAATCACTCAAAGAAGTCAAGGTGTTCAAAATGTGCCACAACATCCCATGACTTCTCACACATACAACACCTGTAATAACAAGAAAAGTAAGCAAGCACCACATGTGCCTGTCTCTCTTCCATGATCTACACCTATGCTCCCTCCACCACCTCATCTTACTCATAAAAGTGGTCAAGAATATGATCTTGTTGAACAGCTTCGTGCTACTCCAACTAAGTGTTGGACTGCACCGGACAACTAAGAAGAGGGTGAATCAGTTGTCCTAAAACTTTTAACCAATTATGAACATCAACTTATTAATTACTTATATTCTGATATAACCATAAAAACATGAAATGAGAAGCTCAACACAATAACATAGTCAACACATGAGACACTAGATTTTTACGTGGAAAACCATAAAAGGGAAAAACCACAGTGGGTGTTAGCCCACATAAGTATATAAGTTATATCAATACTGAAAAATAGAGGCTCACTACATACGGGGATCATTGCCCAGATGGTTCATTGCAAATAATGGCTCACTGCCTATGGGTGGCTCACTACCAAAATGGTGAACTGATTAAGCAGCATCTACTCCATGCCAGGGTTCAGTTCCATTGAAGCACAATATTATTTCTCTGCTCTTTCACACCTTCACACTTATCTTTTCATCACCGCATCTCTCACACTTTTTCACTACTACGTTATATGCTTTTATACAATTCATCAACCTTGGAATGTACATCAAGGTCAGCATAACATTCATCAACCATTGGATCAATCTCCAAGGTTGACATTACAATCATACATAAAATAGGTCTAGACCTAATACAAAATCAACTAAGGAAAATATGTAAATATATATGTGGATCACATTTCTCCTTAGCTAGGACTCAAATGCAATCTTTCACAGCATGTCACACCTCTACAATCTTCAATGCTTCTCCGCAATTAATGAAATCAACCAAGTCAGCCAAGTGTGGAGAGAACGTTAGGTATTCTAAGAGTATTCTTCAACCACGATCCAAATTTCTCTCTGCGGACCAATCCAAAGGTAGGAACATGATTAGGAGACATCCACAAGCACATTATAATCATCAGAAACATCCGCACATTATCAAAACACTTTACCCATCAGATTCTTCAAACCAGAGCACAAGAACAACACTATCAATCACTGTCATAAGGAAAAGATCGCTTGCAGACCACCAGATCATGAATCATTGAATTTGAAGGCACTTAACATCATCATATACTTAAGTCTATAAACGCAAACAAAAATACTTCAATGCAGAGGAATGCGGAGCATAATACTTTCTCCTTGTCGCAATTGAATACACAGAAAAAAGCAGGTTTTACTCTGGTGAACACAACTCACTCAAATCTTCATGTCGGAGGCTCAAACTTGGAATATAACCTCTTCAGATAGACTTCTAAATATATTTCAATCTGCAGGCAAAGATATTCATTCTACATGAAATGCAGAGCTATCTTCTAGACTGATCTTCAGAGTCTAATACACTGTTTCCACTGCAACACATTGTTTCCACTAGAGGAGCTAATTTTCTCAATATCCTCAACATCAGGATCACTTACATAGGTAAATACAAAGTATCTTACTCATGACAAGCAAGCAACAAAATAAGAGCACAATTGACACCAATGACAACACATTTATGTTGACATCAATGACAACACCGATTAGACACATACTTGCAACAATCTCCCCCTTTGTCATTGATGGTGACATATGATGTGAAAAACTGAAAAGACCATCAAGACAAGATTCTCCCCCTTTCTCTTTACACATCTACATTCTTCCTTCCCCTGAGTTTTTCACATGATTTCTCTCCCCCATTGACATCAATGGCAAAGGACACATACTTGCATGCTACTGCTCTGATCCACTGAACTTTCTCTGTTTTTCAACACTTTCTCCATCAGAAGTATCTAGCTACTCCCCTTGAGGGATACCCCTTAAAACATCAATCTAGATAAAAAATGAGTCTTTGGATACCACCAGATTGATGCATTCTTTTGCATCTTAGTTTAGAGTAGGAGGGGTAATGACCCCTAGCTTTTCTCTGAGATACTCAAAAGTATCTTTGGATAGAGGCTTAGTAAAAATGTCTATAATCTAATCCTTTGTGGATACATATTGCATCTTTACTTCATTTTCATTCACATTTTCTCTCAAAAAGTGATACCTTATAGATATATGCTTTGTTGTTGAGTGCATCATTGGATTCTTCGAGATGTTTATAGCACTTGTATTATCACAGAAGATTGCAACTAAATTTTCATACACAACTCTTATGTCCTTCAATGTCTGCTTCATCCATAGGACTTGAGTACAACATGTTGCTGCAATATACTCTACTTCTGCTATTGATAAAGAGATTGAATCTTGCTTCTTGCTTAGCCATGAAACCAATTTGTTTCTCAAAAAGAAAGCATCTCCACTTGTACTTTTTCTATCATCAACATCTCATGCGCAATCAACATCTGTATAAGCACTGAGAGTGAAATCATTATTTTTTAGATACCATAGGCCATGATCTGGTGTACCTTTTAAATACCTTAAGATTCTCTTAACTGCCATCACATGTGATTCTCTTGGATCAGATTGAAATCTTGCAACAAGACAATTTGCATGCATAATATCAGGTCTAGTTTGAGTTAGATAAAGCAATCCTCCAATCATGGATCTATACCTTTTCTGATCAATCTTGGGTGAATCATCAATTTTTCTCAACTTGCAGCAAGTCACTATAGGAGTACATACAGGTTTAGAGTCCTCCATCCCAAACTTCTTCAACAGTTCTCTCACATACTAAGACTAAGATATGAAGATTCCTTTATCTGATTGATTAATTTGCAGACCCAAAAAGAAATTCATTTCACCAAACATGGACATTTCAAATTCACTTTTCATCTCACTATCAAACTTTATGCACATACCTTCGTTTCCTCCAAAGATAATGTCATCAACAAAGACTTCAACAGTCAAGATCTGATTATCATTGATTTTAAAATACAGATTGCTATCTGCAGTACCTTTACTAAATCCCAATTGCAATAAATACCTATCTAACCTTGCATACTAGGCTCTAGGTGCTTGTTTTAGTCCATACAATGCTTTCTTCAACCTGCATACCATATCACCTTGATTTGATAGTTGGAATCCCTCTGGTTGCTCAATGTATACTTCCTCTTCTAACTAACCATTCAGGAATGCAGACTTCACATCCATTTGATACAACTTAAAATATTTGTGAGCTGCAAATGCCAAAAACATTCTGATTGCTTCAATCTGAGCTACTGGGGCAAAAGTTTCTTCAAAATCTATCCCTTCAATTTGAGAATATCTTTTGCACACAAGTCTTTCTTTATTCCTTACAACTTCTCCATTTTCATTCAGTTTGTTCTTGAAGACCCATTTGGTTCCAATAACATTTTTCTCAGCAGGTCTAGGAACTAGTTCCCAAGTTTCATTCTTCTTTATTTGCAATAGTTCTTCCTTCATTGGCTTTACCCAATTTTCATCATTGCAGGCTTTAGTCACAATTTTTGGTTCAACTTTGGAGAGCAAACAATAGTTTACTTGTTCTTCAGTAGCTTTTCTTCTTATCAGTACACCTTTGCTTTTATCTTCAATAATTTAATCTTTAGAGTGATTGATTATTACATACCTAGGAGTTTTGTCAATACTTTCCAGAGCTTCTTCTTCATCTTGACTATCTTCTTTCTCATCTTTTTGTTCATTCACTATAGTCACAAGTTTATCTAGTTCATAGCAGCTCAGATCTGATATTCTTTCCTTGCCTTCATCCACCTTCACATTTGCACTCTCAACAATCTTTTTGAGCCTTTTGTTATAGCACCGGTAGGCCTTACTCTTGGTAGAGTATCCAAGGAAGATTTCTTCATCACATCTTATATCAAATTTCCCTAGATCTTCATCTCTTCTGATATAGCATTTGCTTCCAAAGACCTTGAAATATCTTACTGTAGGAATTCTTCTATACCATAGTTCATAGGGAGTTTTAGTACCATTACCTTTCACTTGAACCCTATTCTCAATGTAGAGAGTAGTGTGTATAGCTTCTTTCCAAAAGACTTTTGGTAGACCTCCTTCCTTCATCATTGTCCTAGTAGCCTCCTGAACTGTCCTGTTCTTCCTTTCCACAACTCCATTCTGCTAGGGAGTTCTAGGTGTAGACAAATTGCCTATTAATCTCTTGCTCTTCACATAAAATGTTGAACTCATTTGAAGTGAACTCGCCTCCTCTGTAAGACCTCAAACACTTGATTTTCACTTCTAACTCATTCTCAACCATTGCCTTAAAGGATTTGAACTTTTCTAGGGCTTCAGATTTATCTCTTAAGAAAGTAACCCAAGTCATTCTCAACTCAAACTCTCTCATCACCAAACTCTCTCATCTCAAACACTGTAAACTTTCCAAGTAATTGATCTCTATCAGTAGCTTTTACAATCATTACTTCTTCAATTGCAACTACCTTGTGACTATAGGACTTTGGTAGTGATCTAAGAATTTTCATCACAACTTCCTTATCACAGAGAGTTCCTCCCATACCTTTTATTCCAGTGACAAGTTCATCAACTCTTTGCATAAAGACTGTAATGTTTTCATCTTCATTCATCTTCAAACCCTCATATATCACTCTCAGGCTTTGTAGCTTGGCTTCTCTTATAGACTTATCTCCTTCATACAAATTTTTTAGCTTCTCCCATACCTCATTTGCAGATTCAAGATCCACAACTTTTGTCAACACTATGTCACTTAAGGAACTTAACAGGGCATCCTTAGCTTTGACATCCAACTCAAATTCTTTGATATCATCTTCAATTTTCAAACCATCTTCAGGCATGACAAATTGTGACTTTGTAGCTAGCCATACTTTATAACCAAGATAAAGGAGATGGCTTTTCATTCGTACCTTCCAAAGAGCATAATTTGTCCCATCAAATTGTGGAGCTTCCCTTTTATAAGACATCCTAGATTTTCCTCAACCTGTTAGGCTTTCTTCTTAGAAACCTTGCTCTGATACCAATTGTTGGACTACACTAGACAACTGAGAGGGGGGATGAATCAATTTTCCTAAAACTTGTTAGACTTAGGGCACACAACTGAGAGGGGGGTGTATCAGTTGTTCAAAACTTTCTCCAATTTAAACACTTAAGTCTTCTTAGTGATTAGCTGTATATTAATCATAAACCGTAATGCATTCAAATCAAGAGCAGAAACATATCAACACATAAGACACCAAGATTTTGACGTGGAAAACCCGGTTAAGGGAAAAACCACGGGGTGATTAACCCAAAATTGTATTCTCTGTTAGAAGAATAGAAAGAACAAAATGGCACATGCCAATTAGGGCTCACTACCTGATCACACTGCTCACAAGAGGCTCACTGCCTACAAGAGACACACTGTCTACAAAGAAATAAGTATCACATACATGAACTGGAGAATAGCATCTTCACCATGCTTGAATCAGTTCCATTAAGCTCAATACTTCTGCTCTGCCTTTCTCTCTCCTCTTCGCTACAACACCCTCATCTCCACACAAAAAGGCACATTCAAACTGACTTTAGAATCCCTTATTTATACAAGGCATCAACTTAGGAAAGATCATCTAAGTCGGCGAACATTCATAAGATCATCTGAGAGATGCATAACTCATCTGGTCGGCTTGTCTCAAGAAGAACACCATCATACAGAAGTTACTCTTCAATTACGAGCTCCAAATTCAATGCAGACCACCAACACAAACTAGACATGATCCAAAGACCTCCACAAGCTTGCCTGAATCACCAAGAACATCCACACTTCTTCTGCTTACTGAAATCCTTCTCTCCTTCATCCGAAACCTCAAGAACACAGTCTGTCATTACTGTCACAAAGGAATAGATGCTTGCAGACCTTCAAACCATGAACCAATTGAGTTGATACACCACAAAGACTTCCTCAGCACTCCCTTAAATCCACAGAACATGAAACTTCATTTCTGGATCTCACCAGACCTTTCTTGTTACACTCTGTCACCTCTGAATACCTACTGGAACCAGTTTTACTTGAGCGGCCACAACTTCTTCATATCTTCATGCAGACCTTTGAAATCTCTATTGGATCACCTACAAACACATATCTACAAACCCTTTAATTCGTATCCTTTGATAATCATCCTATCTTGGAATTTTGCCTTACAGTCATCACTGTTCTTCACTGTTCCTGATTGAGACTAATTTTCTCAATATCCTCAGCTCACGGCTCATCCAAACCTTATCATTAATGCAACAGGAGTATGTTGACATCAATGAAAACACCGGTTAGGCCCATGCTTGCAACAATCTCCCCCTTTGTCATTGATGGCAACATATGATGTGAAAAACCATCAAGACAAGAACTTCTCCTTACTGTCACAACTCCCCCTATCAACAACAACCATTCACATGTCTTCTCTCCCTTTACTACTCCCCCTTTGATCAGCAACCACTTGTTTTTCACATGTCTTCTATCCCCCTTTGACATCAATGACAAAGGGCACATACTTGCAACTTCACCACTTCAGAATCATACCTGTTGCTTCCCCTGAGTAGTAGCTCCCTAACATCAATCTGGTTCACAAGATGTGACTGTGATACCCACCGGATTGATGCACATTAGTGCACCTTAGTTCATCACTGGAGGGGCAATAACCCCTAACTTCTCCCTGAGATACTCAAAAGAGTCCTTAGGTAGAGGTTTTGTAAAGATATCTACAATCTGATCCTTGGATGACACAAACTCCAATTTGACTTCATTCTTGTTCACTTGCTCTCTCAGAAGTGAAACTTGATAGATATATGCTTAGTCTTTGAATGCAACACCGGATTCTTAGATATACTTATAGCACTTGAATTATCATAGAAGATTGTGATAGGTTCCTCATACTCCACTTTGATATCTCTTAACATCTGCTTCATTCACAAAACTTGAGTGCAACTACCTACTACTGCAATATATATTCTGTTTCAGTTGTAGATAGAGATATTGCCTCTTGTTTCTTACTTAGCCAAGAAACCAATCTTTTCCCCAAAAAGAATGCTCCACCATTGGTACTCTTACGGTCATCCACGTCTCCTGCCCAATCAGCATCTGTATATGCATGAAGAGAGAAATCATGATCTCTAGGATACCACAGACCATACTCAACCATCCCTTTTAGATATCTAAAAATCCTCTTGATTGCCATGACATGGGATTCTCTAGGATCAGCTTGGAATCTAGCAACAAGACCAACAACTTGCATAATATATTATCTAGTTTGAGTGAGATACAACAATGCTCCAATCATTGATCTATACTTTGTCTAGTCTACCTTAGGAGAGTCATCATCTTTGCTCAACTTACATCCGTTTGCCATGGGAGTATTCATTGGCTTTGAATCTTCCATCCCAAATTTCTTCAACAATTCTTTCACATATTTGGTCTGAGAAATGAAGATTCCTTTCTTTGTTTGAGTAATTTGTAGACCCAAGAAGAAATTCATTTCACCAAGCATAGACATCTCAAACTCACTTTTCATTTGATTTGCAAAAGTTTTACACATACTATCTCTTCCTCCAAAGATGATATCATCAACAAATACTTCAACAATCAAGATGTTTTCATGATCAATTTTGAAATATAAGTTACTGTCAGTAGTACCTTTGTTGAAACCAATCTTTGAAAGATGCTTATCCAATCTTTCATACTAGGCTCTTGGGGCTTTCTTTAATCCATATAGTGCCTTCTTCAACTTGCAGACCATATCACCATGATCAGAGAACTGAAATCCATCCGGTTGCTCTATATACACTTCTTCTTCCAAGTCACCATTTAGAAAGGCAGACTTGACATCCATCTGATATACTTTGAAATCCTTGAAGGAAGCAAAGGCAAGAAATAATCTGACTGCTTCAATTCTTGACACCGGAGCAAAAGTTTCTTCAAAATCAATTCCTTTTATTTGAGAGTAGCCCTTGCAGACCAATCTGGCTTTATTTCTGATTACTTCACCAACTTCATTTAGTTTGTTCCGGAAGACCCATTTGGTTCCAATCACATTCTTGTTTCTAGGTCTGGGAACAAGATCCCAAGTGTGATTTTTCTCTATCTGCACCAGCTCTTCCTCCCTTGCTTTAGTCCAGTTTTCATCATTGCAAGATTCATTCATTGTCTTAGGTTCAATCTTTGAAATCAAACAATACTCTTCTGAATCTTGAGCAATTCTCCTTCTTGTTAGTACTCCTTTTCTTTTATCACCTATGATCTGATCTTCAGAGTGGTTTAGTCTTACATACCTGGGAACTTTAGGAATTTCTTACACTTCTGATTCTTGATCAGGCTCATTGAGACTCATTTCTTCTTCCTGGTTTACCAGATTAGCTTGAATCTGATTGACAGCTGAGGCTTGGGCTCCTTGAGTCAGAACACCATTCTGATCATCTTCATCATATTCATAAAACCTTGAGGGTTTCTCAATTCCCTCACCAACCTTCACATTTGTACTTTCTATCATCTTTCTCAGTCTTTTGTTATAACATTGGTATGCTTTGCTTTGAGTAGAGTAACCCAAGAATATTCCTTCATCACTTCTAGCATCAAACTTTCCTAGATCTTCATCTCTTTTAATGTAACATTTGCTACCAAAAACTCTAAAATATGTTATAGTAGGAGTGATGCCAAACCAAAGTTTATAAGGAGTCTTACCAGTATTGCTTCTGATTTGAACTCGATTGAGAGTATAGACTGCAGTGCTGATAGCTTCTCTCCAATAGATATGAGGAACATTAGCTTCAATCATCATGGTTCTAGAAGCTTCCTATATGGTCCAATTCTTTCTTTCCACTACTCCATTCTGTTGTGGAGTCCTAGGAGTAGACAACTGTCTCTTTATTCCATGTTTCTCACAGAACTCTATGAACTCATCGGATGTGAATTCTCCACCTCTATCAGACCTCAGACATTTCAACTTCAATCCGGTTTCATTCTCTACCATAGCCTTGAATATTTTGAATTTCTCAAAAGATTCTGATTTCTCTTTTAGAAAAGTTACCCACATCATCCGGGAATAGTCATCAATTAGTAACATGAAGTATCTATCACCTTGCATACTCCTGATTCTTGACGGGCCATAAAGGTCAGTATGAACTAAGTCCAATAATCTAGTAGAAGATAGTTCCTTACTCTTGAATGTGATTCTGCTCAGCTTACCCAATTGACATTCTTTGCACAAGCTATTAGTAGGTTTCACCAATTTTGGAAGATCTCTTACAGCCTGAGTATTGCTTATCTTGATGATATTATCAAAATTCACATGACACATTCTCCTATGCCATAACCAACTCTGATCAACTTGAACAAATAAGCAACTTTTACCAGTGCCAACCAAGTGGAAGATATTACCTTTAGTTTGGGTACCGGATGCAATCTCTGTTCAGGAGCTCTCAAAGATCTTGCATTTTCCATTCTTGAACCGGAGATCATAGCCTTTGTCCACCAACTGTCCAACACTGAGAAGATTGTGCTTCAAGCCTTCAACATATAGAACATTACCAGTTTTGTTCCTTCCATCAAAAGAAATAGTTCCTCTTCCTCTGATTCTACAGCAGAATTATCACCAAACTTCACCACTCCTCCTTCATACCTTTCCAAATCTGTGAACTTATTTTTGTACCTGTCATATGGTGAGAGCAACCACTATCAATGACCCAATCATCCTTTTCTTCAACTTGGGTAGCCAGGGCTCTTTCTACAACTTTATGATTGACAGATACAAAGGATATTGGTTCTTCTTCCTTGATGGCAATAAACACCCATTCATTTCCTGATTTGTTTCCAGTCTCTGATTCATCATCTGTTACTCCTTCATTATCATCTTCTTCATGAACATAGTAACAATTCTTTTGAAACCTTGATCTATTAGGATTTTGCCTTGAAAATCTTTCCGGACATCTTGAGGCAAAATGACCAATCTTACTGCAGTTAAAACACTTAAAAGGCAATTTTCCTTCATACTTACTAGATCCTCTTGGTAGTCTCTTTGCAATGAGGGCTTCAAGTTGAGAAGTTTCTACTTCTTCTTCCAGGTCTTTTCTTGCTTTTTCATTCTATGACAGTTTCCTTGATGAGTTCTCTCCCAGATCAAACCTTTGTTTACCTTTTACAGAGGCACTGGCTTTGAATGCAGATTCAGTCTTGGGGGGATCATCTCCAAACTTGGTCATTTCAAATGTAGCCAATTTGCCAGCTAATTGGTCTCTTGTGACAGTTGTATGGGCTTTGAATTCATCAATGGCAACAACCTTGATTTTGTAAGAGGCAGGAAGGGATCTAAGAATTTTGCCAACAATCTCATTTTCATCCAAGACTCCACCAACATTTCTAATTCCACAAACAAGCTCATTTACTCTTGGCATAAAAGCAGTAATATTTTCATCATCTCTCATCTTCAATTTTCAAATTTCCCTTTTAGACTCTGTAACCTTGCACATTTAACGTACTAGTCTCCTTCATGCAAAAGTTTCAATTTTTTACAAATATCAAAAGCAGTTGGAAGGTCAATAACATTTGAGAGCTCTGAATCAGATAATGCACTTAGAAGAGCTTCTCTAGTCTGCAAATTGTTTTCAGCATCTATGATTTCATTTGGAGCTTTTGGACCACCCTGTGGACATACATATTGCATTGTAACCATGGTCTAGTATGCCATTCCCATGCATTGCAAGTGACACTTCATGTGACCTTTCCATAGAGTAAAATTTGTTCCATCAAACTTCGGACTATCCTTCTTGTAGGATGACATCCTGAATCTCCTCAAGAGGTTAAGCTCTTTTAGAGGAACTTAGCTCTGATACTAATTGTTAGACTTAGGGCACATAATTGAGAGGGGGGATGTGAATCAGTTGTTCAAAACTTTTTCCAATTTAAACACTTAAGTCTTCTTAGTGATTAGCTGTATATTAATCATAAACCATAATGCATTCAAATCAAGAGCAGCAACATATCAACACATAAGACACCAAAATTTTGACATGGAAAACCTGGTTAAGGGAAAAACCATGGGGTGATTAACTCAAAATCGTATTCTCTGTTAGAAGAATAGAAAGAACAAAATGACACATGCCAATTAGGGCTCAATGCCCGAGCACACTACTCACAAGAGGCTCACTGCCTATAAGAGACACACTGTCTACAAAGAAATAAGTATCACATACATGAACTGGAGAATAGCATCTTCACCATGCTTGAATTAGTTCCATTAAGCTTAATACTTCTGCTCTGCCTTTCGCTCTCCTCTTTGCTACCACACCCTCATCTCCACACAAAAAGGCACATTCAAACTAACTTCGCAATCCCTTATTTATACAAGGCATCAAATTAGGAATGATCATCTAAGTCAGCAAATATTCATAAGATCATCTGACAGATGCATAACTCATCTGGTTGGCCTGTCTCAAGAAGAACACCATCATACAGAAGTTACTCTTCAATTGCAAGCTCCAACTTCAATGTAGACCACCAACATGAACTAGACACGATCCAAAGACCTCCACAAGCCTGCTTGAATCACCAAGAACATTCACACTTCTTCTGCTTACTGAAATCCTTCTCTCCTTCATCTGGAACCTCAAGAATATAGTCTGTCATTACTGTCACAAAGGGAATAGATGCTTGTGGACCTTCAAACCATGAACCAATAGAGTTGATACACCACAAAGACTTCCTCAACCCTCCCTTAAATCCGTAGAACATGGAACTTCATTTCCGGATCTCACCGGACCTTTCTTGTTACACTCTGTCACCTCTGAATACCTACCAGAACCGGTTTTACTTGAGCGGCCACAACTTCTTCATATCTTCATGCAGACCTCTGAAATCTCTACTGGATCACCTATAAACACATATCTACAAACCCTTTAATCTGCATCCTCTGATCATCATCCTATCTTGGACTTTTTCCTTACAGTCATCACTATTCTTCACTGTTCCTGATTGAGACTAATTTTCTCAATATCCTCAGCTCACGGCTCATCCAAACCTTATCATTAATGCAACAAGAGTATGTTGACATCAATGACAACACCGGTTAGGCCCATGCTTGCAGCAAAACTTTTAACCAATTATGAACATCAATTTATTATTTACTTATATTCTGATATAACCATAAAAACATGAAATGAGAAGCTCAACACAGTAACATAGTCAACACAAAAGACACCTAATTTTTACGTGGAAAACCATAAAAGGGAAAATCCACTGTGGGTGTTAGCCCATAGAAATATATAAGTTATATTAATACCAAAAAACAAAGGCTAACTACCTACGATGCTCACTGCAAGGAATGGCTCACTGCCTATGGGTGGCTCACTACCAAAATGGTGAACTGATTAAGCAGCATCTACTCCATGCCAGGGTTCAGTTCCACTGAAGCACAATATTATTTCTCTACTCTCACACCTTTGCACTTATCTTTTCATTGCTGCATCACTCACACTTTTTTGCTACTACATTATATGGTTTTATACAATTCATCAACCTTGGAATGTACATCAAGGTCGACATTACATTCATTAACCATTGGATCAATCTCCAAGGTCAGCATTAAAATCATACATAAAATAGATCTAGACCTAATACAAAATCAACTACAAAAAATATGTAAAGATGTATGTGGATCACATTTCTCCTTAGCTGGGACTCAAATGCAATCTTCCATGTCACGTCATGCCTCTACAATCTTCAATGCTTCTCCACAATTAATGAAATCAACCAAGTCAACCAAGTGTGGAGAGAACATTAGGTCTTCTAAGAGCATTCTTCAACCATGATCCAAATTTCTCTCTGCAGACCAATTTGAAGGTAGGAACACGATCGAGAGACATCCACAAGCACATTATAATCATCAGAAACATCTGCACAAGATTAAAACACTTTACCCATCAGTTTCTTCAAACTAGAGCACAAGAACAACACTGTTAGTCACTATCATAAGGAAAAGATCACTTGCAGACCACCAGATCATGAACCATTGGAGTTTAAGGCACTTAACGTCATCTTATACTTAACTCTATAACAGCAGACAAAAATACTTCAATGCAGAGGAATGCAGAGTAGAATACTTTCTCCGTGTCACAACTGAATACACAGAAAAAGTAGGTTTTACTCTGGTGAACACAACTCACTCAAATTTTCATGCCAGAGGCTCAAACCTTGAATATATCCTCTTTAGATAGACTTCTAAATAAATTTCAATCTGCAGGCAAAGATATTCATTCTACAGGAAATGCGGAGCTATCTTCTAGACTATTCTTTAGAGTCTAATACACCGTTTCCACTACAACACATTGTTTCCACTAGAGGAGCTAATTTTCTCAATATCCTCAACATTAGGATCACTTACATAGGTAAATACAAAGTATCTCACTCATGACAAGCAAGCAACAAAATAAGAGCATAGTTGACACCAATGACAACATAGATATGTTGACATCAATGACAACATCGATTAGGCACATACTTGCAACACTAAGATCTCTCTTTGGGATTTGATACAAGCATCACCTATATACCATGGAATGCTCCAAGAAGCTTTACAAAATGTGATTGTACCACCTGTTGTTAAGCCAAATTATGTAGTAGCTTTGCTAGATTGTATGCATGCGACCAAAATAGATATTATGTTTCAACAACATGAAATATCGTCAATAAAAGATGAATATGATCCATTTATCATATTTGTCCTAATAGATAAAAAGTTGATAAAGTGAGTTATGATTGACAATGGATTGGCTCTTAATGTTTGTGGCATTAACTTACTACAAAAAACCAAGATCAACACATCTTTACTCAGACCAGATAGGCTTAGCATTTGTGGCTTTGATAATGTTGGTAGACAATCCCTGGGTACCATAAATTTACCTATAAAGGTTGGACTTGTGACATTAACTACCCTTTTTTGTGTCATGCCTGGCTTGCTTTCATATAATATGATTCTTGGTAGACCATGGATCCATGCCATGGGGCAGTTCCGTCTACCCTTCATTGATCATTAAAGTTCATTTATCAAAACAAGCTCTAGATCGTAGAGGCTGATCTTGACCTAAATAACTATTTACATATCAAAATGACAAAATCACTTAACACCCATAAATTTTAAACAGCTTACGAGTTGATTCATCAATACCTCTTGCCACAGATAATGTTGTGCAAGACTCTACACCATCAAATGCACTTTTCGGTGATGATTGGGGTTCATTATATTTTACTCCTTCCTATATGGTGGAATACAAACTTAATAACTCTAACACATCAAAAGTAGCATCAATTTCATCTAAACAATCTTTGGAAACACCTGAGAAACCCAAAGTCTCCTTGGTAGGACACAAAGACAATACTCTTACTTATACTACAGATTATGACACCTACAAGGCCTCGCCATCCTCCAAAGAGATGGAATCCCTCTATGGTTGTGGATTTCAGATTTTGTACAAAAATTGTGACCATGCAGGTAATGGATGTGGTGTAAATCAACAAGGAATCATAGTACCTTTACAAGTTGCTAGAATTAACTACACATCTGGTATTGGATACCATTCTTTGAATCCCACCAAAGCTTCTCATCATCCTAAACTTAATGTTAATGTAATATCAACAAGACTAAAATGATATGCAAGATATCCTGAGCTGATAAACAAGAGTTGTCCACCAGGAAATATCCCATTGAATCAGGTAAATATTTCTCCCTCCCTAAGCCAAATTCGTTGTAGTACCTACTCTAGTTGATCTCAAGGGTGGCCTCCTCCTAGATATATATGTTTTTATAATTGAACTATGTTCCCCCAATGTTGTGTTATGTGTTGTTTAGGCCTCCTTGGATGACCCTTGATACTCTTGTAAGGTCAAGAATAATGAGAGACCACCTCTGTTGTCAACATTCTTCTATTTATTTCATCATTCTTCTATCTTGCCTCTCCTCTATTTTATTGTTGTGTGTCATGCCTTAGGGGCATAGCATTGTGTTTGATGACCTGGGGGCATCCTCCTACATGGTTTTCCTAAGGCACTTGTTCTCCTCTCTCATTTTATTGTTTACCTTCTTCTAGTGATTCTACCTAGTCGGTGAATGACGAAAACAAACAAATACTGATACGGACCATGTGTCCCTTCAGCAAGCAAAGAAAAAATGGACCTAGTCCGTACATGATGATGGGGTTGATTTATATATATATCTGACGCTTGACTAGTAGAATCACTCTGTGTGATGTATCATCTTATGGCATTTTTTGTAACTAACATTTTACAATCCACTCAATCTACTCTTGTACACTTTGATTGGTATCTTACCTTGTTGCTACACTTAGTTCTGAGGTACTTGTAGTATAGCCCAATGGTTATATTTGGCTTTAAACTTGTAGTATAGCCTTGGTCCTTGATGTGACTATTTTCGTTCATAGATTTCATCATGTGATATGATTGTTATCTTACAGTAAGATTTTCTAACCAGCTTGTTATCTTATCTTATCTTGTTAATGTCTTTATGAGAACATTCAGTGATCGTGAGCACATGCCACCTTGGGGGCATGGGATTTGTGAGAGCTCTTGTTCCCTTGTGTGTCTTCTCTCTACCTTAACATGCTTGATATTGATACACATCATCAATCACCTTAAGGTGGGGGCATATATAATGATATACGTCTGATGATTTTAGTACTAACGAAGCATGTTTGTAAGCCCTCTCCATTGAGTAGGATGTTGTATCTCTAGCGTGAGTACACATCTTTATTTATATTGCAATAAAAAAGCCCCCTCCATGAGGTGGGATAGCATATCCTTTATCAAAGAAGACCTCTGCGCGGGATAATGTATCCCTTGAGCTAGTGTGTTCCTAGCCGTCAGGTGTGTCTGCAGCGTGTTTGAGATGGTGGGACTTGGAAATAAGCTCCTTCCATCGCCCTTATTTGTCATGTTTAATATGTATAGTATGTATTTGGCATGCTATACAACACTCGTGTATTCCATGTGTCTTCTATGTGTTTTCCCCCATGTGTGGTTTCAAGGCTGTAGCGATGAGCTCCTCCCATACTCAGGCTTTGTTTGGCGTGTTTTCCCCTGTGTGTGGTTTCAAGGGTGTAGCGATGAGCTCCTCCCACACTCAAGTTTTGTATGGCATGTTTTCCCCCGTGTGTGGTTTCAAGGGTGTAGCAATGAGCTCCTCCCACACTCAAGTTTTGTATGGTGTGTTTTCCCCTTGGTACAATTTCAAGGGTGTAGCAATGAGCTTCTCCTACATTTTGGGGTTTTGTGTTGCAAATTTTATTTCCATGCATCTATATACGAAAATGTTATATCAATGTATTCATCATGTTTTGTGTGACTTCTCTCATGTCTTCATCATGTTTTGAGTGTCTTCGATACTGTCTTCTCTGTGTCTTGTGTGCTTCCTACTATCTTCATTGTGTTTTGTGTGTCTACGATGTGTTTTCTAGTGCTTACCTAAGATTGAGAGCTAGAAATAGTTCTTCAATCTTGGTGTATGCCTTAGCTTTAAGTTCCAGTCGTGTTTGATGTGGTTTCGACCATACTTTAATGCATGTATGGGTCATAAGATCATACTTACAATAAAGTGGGGGCTAAATGTTATGTCGTAAAATGTCCCCTTAAGACTTTTAACTCCTAAGTTTAGCACTCAGGTCCCTTAGATTTAATCATACATGTTAGAAATAAATCTTGAAGAAAAATCCCTCAAAACCCATGTCAAATAGGACCTAGGGGTGAAACTTAAGCTTAATCCAGACCTAAAATAGGCCTCTGAACTTGGGCGTCTACGCCCTTGTCCTACCCTATTTTGTCAGGGTCCCAAATTTGAATGTCAGTTGGTGACCATTAAAAAGCTTTCCCTTGTCGGCATCTTAAGTTTGAATTATAAAATTGTAGCAAGAATGCATATATAATCATGTTTAGGACTTCATTTTACAACTAGATGGATAATGCAAACTTGTGATCTTATGCTAAGGATACTCAAGGCTTTCATTGTGTTGTAGAGTAATATTGTGTTGTGTTTGTACTTGTTTGTTGCAGATTTGTCTTCATCAATCCATCTCCTCATGGCGTGAAAGATCTTCATCTCCCCGTGAGAGCTTCACCTCTGAGGTGACATCTACTTTGTGTTTCAATTATTTTATCACATCATTTGCTTTTGCCTCTATCCACCAAGGACACACACTCTCTATCTAACAATGGTGTTGGAAGGCTTGAATTCCATTTTGGGGCTTGATCGAGGCAATCTCCTAATGACCACAACCCCCAACCCCTCTCTTGTGATTGCAGGTGATAGACATCAGATCTTGTGGAGAGGAGTTGTAGGAGATCATTACAGAGCATAAGGATTTCAGATCTGACGAAAGCAATGGAAAATATTCCTAACTAGACAAGGGTGGTCCCTCTTTTGTCCTCCAATTTATCACTATTGGAAATCTCTGAGTAGGGTATAGTCTACAACATATTTGGCTCCTGACCTCTAAAAAAAGTGCCACCTTGGACAAGGGTGATCCCTCTTTCATCCCTAAATTTTCTATTTTCCAAAATTTAAATCTTAGTATGTTTCTAATCTATATTCAGTGCCTTCATGTGCGGGCATTTGTCAAGTTTCATCTGTTTGTTTACGATTTTACATAATTAGGATTTTAGGCCTAATCGTATTAGGGTTTTGACAAAACATCAATCTATACTATCTTTCCAAGAATCTCATAGTGACATCAGACCTGTAGCCAAGTCCTCTATCACAGTTGTGACTTAGCTTGAAAGAAGGGCTTGATTAAACCTAATTAACACATAATTTGATCATCCCCATTTTTCCACATAACAATTAGCTATCCAGTTTTCCTTTATAGTGTGAATTAGGCACATTATCTAACTAGTCATTAGTTAGACCTATTCACACATGTACACATGTTAAGTTTACTTAGGATAAGTCTAGATAATTCAAGGTTGTCATGTGATCTTATCAACTAGTTGGCATCTTATCCTTTAGTTGTCTCATGTCATAAGATTAAGACATTTGTCATATGATTACTTCATCCTGCATCTCATCCTTGTCTTTAGAAGCAAGACATATCATGTACATTAATAACAATTTGCATTCAATGATAGAATATAATTATTCTCTCATTTGATCTCTCTTGTGCTTTCATGAAGTCCTAGATCTTGGGTGGCTACCTTCATAGCCAACTCTTACATGGTATTAGAGTACATCAATTAGCTCTTACAATAGATAACTAAGTATATCCACCATTTTTAATTAGTTTTTATGCACAACACCTATATATTTCTTCATGTTTGTTTCCCTTGATAGATTGATGACTCTGTAGCCCATAATAAGCACCGGCCTAATGTTTTTGAAGTAAGAGGTCAAAAAGGGTGTCAATCCCATTACACATCAGCCATATAGGTGCACTAAAGTTCCATCAAAAATATACAAACCCAGGCAAAAAGGAATAGCCAAAAAACCATAGACCAAAACATAGAGGACCGACAACAGACTAACAACAGACAAATAACAGAAAGCACATAAAAAGCCCCTAAGGCTAATTGAACAACTGCTCCCAATCTTCAGTCAGAAACTGCTAAAGATCTTTGTACTCCTTTATCTCTTTATCTTTCATCCTGTGTCTGGAAAGTTCAATGTCCTGGAGGACCACAAGAGTGGTGGCTGATCGGTCCATAACTTTTGATATGAACCTTGCAAGAATCTTAAACTTCCTCTCCATCTTAGACAGTCTTCTAGATAGGGCTTCCATCTCTTTGTCCTTGATGGTTTTCTTACCACCCCTATTCTTCTTGCCAGTATCCCACACCATTTCTCATAACTCTTAGAGTCAGACCCCTAGACATTGAGCTCCAGAAAGTAACCAGGGCCGTCATTGGCCTCAACCTCCACTGTCTCATCTTTGTTATCCTTGTTGCTAGAAATTTCCATACCCATCAGTTCAACCTCTCCCTCCACCATCTCATCTTTGTTGTTTTTTTCACTAGTAATGTCCACAGCCCCCAGGTTCGCCACTTCCTCCACTGACTTAGCAACCACCTTCTTTGAGGGAATGAGACTAGGCTTAGCAACAAGCTTCGTCTACCTTCTGGTTGATGGTACCCATGGTTTACTCTTAGGCAAGGTAAACTCCTCATCTTTGGTATTGTCACTCCCTTTGTCACCTTCCTCGGAGCTAACATCATCCACCTCCTGAGAATCATTTTTTTCCTTATCCCCGCTATATGAGACACTACCCCCTCCAAACTCTCCCTAAACTTCTTCAACGGAGTCTCATGGGAGGAATCACCAGAGATAATCTTTCTTTTGGCAGACATCTTGGATATGGTCTTAGGGGTCTGGTCACTAGTCTTAGGCTTGGGGCTTTTACCAGTGGCAATTTTTTTCTTCCCAGACTTGAGGGATTGGGTATATTTCTCTGGAGTGATTTCTGTAATTATCATAGGCTAATCTTATCAGGGTTTGAACAAGGTGACAATGGTGGGTCAACACGAGTAGCCGTGATGGACTTAGGGGGATAGAGGGCCAAATGAAATTTATAAAGCCTGAAAATGAGCCCCTTATGGAGCAGGATGAGGGAGTTGTTAGGGTCGATGGCATGCTAGTAAATAGTAGACACAATCGAGGCTTCCAAAGATGACAAAAAATAAAAAGTAAAACTAATCAACTTGCTACGACAGAAATGGTTTAACAGAGCAAAATGATAGTGAAAAAGCATCAAAATCTACCTTCAAGAGTGAAGTATTTAATGATCATGTGGCACACTTTGTCCCAAGGTTTCAACAATATTTTCCTATCAAAACCTCCCTGCAGACTGTGTAAGACCTCACCTTTCTTCAGGAATAAAGCCATACCTTTCGGATTAGAAACTTTGCTCATTTTCTTGTGTTTGATACCATTGGTAGGCATGCCCATCGCCATCCTGATAACTTCCTCCAAGACTTCAAACCCTACACCACCCACCTTGACCAGTTTACCCTCCAATGACTACATGAACTACATAGAAAGGTTTTCATCGTACCCTTGCAAGCATCCCGGGTAGGAAGCCACCTCGCCCTCCTAACATATGTGCCAGAGGGGCACCGAACTGATGTTACTTAACCGTCTACAACCTCATAAAATGAATAAAATCTCCCATGTGTAAGGTAAAAATAATAGTAGTGTGTTACAAGTATGTGCTAACTGGTATTGTCATTGATGTCAACATGTTTGTGTTCTCATTGGTGCCAATTGTGTCTTCTGATATTGTTGTTTGTTGAGTGATTGAGTTGTCATGTTAAGGATACTATTTGAGTTTTTGTTCCGCATTTCCTGTTGCAAATATGTGCCTAATCAGTGTTGTCATTGATGTCAACATATCCTTGTTGCCATTGGTGTCAACTATATTCCATTTTGTTGCCTGTTTAGAAAACTAGAATGTTGAGGATATTGAGAAAAGTAATGAAGCTTAATGTATGTGGAACATATAGCTATGTAAAGGATTGTCTGAAGAAGCTCCAGTCAAGATTTGAGAGATCTGCATGACAATTTGAAGAATCTATTGCCATCTGAGTAGAACTAGGTTTTTCTATGTTCAAAAGAGACAGAGTGACAATAAACTGGTCCAAATTGCTCCGTATTGAAATATTATGATCTACGAATCTAGAGGAATGTTTGGGAAGTCAGTATGTATCAACTCAAGTGGTTCATGGTTTGGAGGTCTGCAAGCAATCTTTCTTGTGTAACATTCATGGAAGACAATGTTCTTGAGGTTCCGGATGAAGATGCAAGTGATTCCGATGATTTAGAGAAGTGTGGATGTTTTTGTTGAATTTAATGTGCTCGTGGAGGTCTCTGGATCATGTGACTGCTATGTTGAAGGTCCGCATTAAAGTTTGATCTTGTTGTTGTAAATTTCCTTCTTGGTTTTATTGTTCTTCCCAATCTTGGCCGACCGGATGATTCAAGAATGTTGCGGATGATCTAAGAGCAATTCAATGGAGAGTGGCGTGTTGATCAAGGAAAACTTCAGACCCAGTTATGTTTGGCCGACAACTTAGTGATTCACATTAAGTCAAATGCTTGTAGTGTCTACCTTGATGTTTATTCCAAGGTTGATGAAGCATATAAAGTCATGTAGTTGAGTTGTTGAAAATCATCCTTGTGCGAAACAATAAATTGAAAGAAAGGATCAGAGGCAGAGTAGAGAAGAGTAGAAGCAGAGGAACAAGAACAATAAGGGATGAAGTGATAGTGAAGAAGTCCATTTGTGAGAAGAGCAAAAGTTTTGTGAGCATTCAAAGAGACTGAACCAGACATGAAGAAGATGCTAACTCTCAGTTAATTCCTTTTGTATTAAACATAACTTCTATAGGCAGTGAGCCTCTTTTGAGTAGTGAGCTCTAGGAAGTGTGTCCGAAGGCAAGTGCCTTCCCATTTTTAAGTACTTTTAACAGGGTACGGATCTTGTGGGTTAACCCCCACCATGGTTTTTCCCTTAACCAGGTTTCCACGTCAAAAATCTTGGTGTCAAGTGTGTAAATTGTGTTTCTACTCATGTGTTATTGTTTTATGCTTTAATGTTTACATCATTAATCTGTTTATAAGTTGTGAAAGAAGTTTAAAAGGAGAAAAGGTTAATTTTGTGGGACAACTGATTCACCCCTCTCTCAGTTGTCTAGCCTATTTCTAATAATTGGTATCAGAGCCAGTTCCTCTAAAAGAAGCTTAACCGCTTGAGGAGATCCAAGATGTCAACTTATAAGAAGGAAAGTCCAAGATTTGATGGAACAAATTACTCCCTCTGGAAGGTATGCATGAAATGTCATTTAGAATGTAGGGGTGATTTCATTTGGTCGATAACTAAGAATGTGTATAAGATTCTGAACAATGGCCCTATAAATCTAGACGAACTTAGATATGTTGAACACAATATTCGAGCCAAAGAAGTATTGTTGAGTGCCCTGACTAATACATAATTGGCAAATATCCTAGATTTGAAAACTGCCCATGAAATCTAGAAAAAGTTGGAAAATCTGTATGAAGGTGACAAATATGTCAAATGTGCCAAGCTAGAGATCCTAAAGGGTAAATATGAAAGGTTGATAATGAGTGAAGATGAAAACATTACTTCCTACATGTAGAAAGTAAATGAACTTGTGACCGGTATTAGAAATGTTGGTGGAGTATTGGAAGAACCAGAGATTGTTGCCAAAGTGCTTAGATCTTTACCTGCAACATACAAGCATAAAGTTACTACCATTGAAGAAATCAAGACTGTGACAATTGTTAGAAGGGGTCAGTTAGTTGGTAAGCTTTCAGCATTTGAAATGAGTGAGTTTGGTGATTCTCTTCCTAAGTCTGAATCTGCATTTAAGGCCAGTGTATATGGAAAACAAAGATATGATCTAGGTGAAAGTTCTTCAGGAAAATCAAACAGGTTTACAAAAGCAAGGAAGGATCTTGAAGATGATGAAATTGAGTCTACAAAACTTGAAGCTCTTATTTCCAAAAGAATGCCAAGAGGATCTGGTAAGTATGACGAAAAGTTGCCACTCAAATGTTTTGCCTGTAATAAGATTGGTCATTTTGCCTCAAGATGTCTGGAAAGGTTTTCAACCCAAAATCTAATAGATATAAGGACTAGAAGAAATGCTACTATGTCCAAGAAGTGGAGAAGGAGTCATAGATGATGAATTTGTTCATGGAGGTTCGATTTGTTGGTTTAGGTCTGGACAACTGAGAGGGGGGATGAATCAATTGTCACACATTTTCATTCCTTTTTTTCTTTTTAATCAAATTAATGATATAAACATTTCAACATCAATCAATAACATGTGAACATAAAACATAAATAACACATTTGACACCAGGATTTTGATGTGGAAACCCGGTTAAGGGAAAAACCATGGTGGGGGTTAACCCACAAATATTAATACCCTATTAAAAGTATTTTTACAAATGAGAATGCACATGCATTCGGCCTCACTGCCCAGAGCTCATTGATCAAGTAGAAGGCTCACTGCTTATGGAAATATTACAAGAGAATAACAGAGATTTGAACTGATCAATAGCATCTACTTATGCAAGAATTTTAGTTCTGGTTAAGTGCAAAAACTAATCTTACACATTTCATCTTTGCTCTGCTCTTCTTACTGTTCTGCCTTCATTCGCATTTTGGATTTTTGCTCTTCTCACATTCACCTTGTTCCCACACACTACCAAGACTGAATCATCCAATTTCATCAGCTATATATATCCACAATATGATCTACAATCATTCTACCAATCGGATTCAACAACACTTAGAACTTTTATGAATACTCTGCTTTGTCGGCTAGATCTATGCATAACTTAAGGTGCAGACTAGAACTTGTTCTTGAATATCATTACTCATGTCAGCCACTATCAATTATCATCATCATTTGTCTAACAAACAACTTCCATACATCCAGAATCAAGATCTTCTTCAAGGTCAGCCTATTCTTCTTTTGTCTGCTCTGACAAACTGGAACCTGGTACTTAGAGGCTAATATCTTTTGAGTCCTTCATCATCGAAGGACAAAAATCTAGATTTAGACTATCTTGACAATGCACAAGACTCCCCTAGATCTACAGCTAATCATGACTTCCCACCAGAGAGATTCAGACCAAAATACCAAACCCTGTTGCTACTCTATTCCTAACTGTCCAGACTTAGACAAATTCTGAATCTGACTTCCGATATGCACAACTTGTGTTATGCGGATGATTGGGATGATCTTAGTTACCATAAATGACAACATATATCATGCCTAGTAGTGTCTCTTGCCAACACCACTGAAGGTGATTGGGTGTTCATTGCTATTAAAGAAGAAGATACGGTGTCTACTGAATCTACTAGCTATGCAAATGTGGAAAGTGCCTTGGCTACTTAGGTTGTTGAAAAAGATGAATGGGTAATTGATAGTGGATGTTATCATCATATGACAGGTGATAAAAGTAAGTTTGTAATCTTTAAAAAATATGAAGGTGGAATTGTGAAATTTGGAGACAACTCAACTGGTAGAATCCATGGCAGAGGATCCATCTCTTTTGATGGTAAGAATAACACTAATGATGTTCTGTATGTGGAAGGATTGAAGCATAATGTTCTCAGTGTTGGACAATTGGTTGACAAGGGTTATTATCTCTGATTCAAGGATGGAATATGTAGAATCTTGGAAAGCTCCGGAATTGAAATTGCATCTGGTACTCAGATTAGAGGTAACATCTTTCATTTAAGTAGTTCTGGTAAGAGTTTCTTGATTGCTCAGATTGATTAGAGTTGGTTATGGCATAGAAGAATGTTTCATGTGAATTTTGATAACATTGTTAAGATAATTTCTACTAAGGCTGTAAGAGATCTTCCAAAACTTGTGAAACCTGATAGCATGTGTAGAGAATACCAATTGGGTAAACAGAGTAGAACTTCATTCAAGAGTAAAGAACAATCTTCAAGTGGACGGTTGGAACTTGTGCATATTGATCTATGTGGTCCTGCTAGAATTATGAGTGTGCAAGGAGACAGATATTTTATGTTGTTGATTGATGATTACTCCCGGATGATATGGGTAACCTTCCTAAAAGAAAAATTAGAAGCTCTTGACAAATTCAAAGTGTTCAAGGTCATGGTGGAAAATGAGATTGGTGTGAAGATAAGGTGTCTAAGATTTGACAGAGGTGGAGAGTTTACCTTTGGTGAGTTTGATACATTCTATGAAAAGTATGGAATAAAAAGACAGTTATCTACTCCTAGGACTCCTCAGCAAAATGGAGTTGTGGAAAGAAAGAACTTGACCATTTAAGAAGCTGCCAGGACCATGATGATGGAAGCAAGTGTTCCACAAGTCTATTGGAGAGAGGCTGTGAGTATTGATGTCTACACTCGTAACCAAGTGCAAATCAAAGACAATTCTGGTAAGACACCTTATGAACTATGGTTGGGTCATCTTCCTACTATGAGATACTTTAGAGTTTTTGGTAGTAAATGCTATATCAAAAGAGATGAGGATCTAGGCAAGTTTGATACAAGAAGTAATGAAGGAATATTTTTGGGTTACCCTACTCAAAGCAAGGCATATCGGTGCTTTAACAAGAGATTGAAAAAGATTGTTGAAAGTGCAAATGTCAGAGTTGATGAAAGCAAAGAAGGAAATTCCAGGTCTTGCAGATATGAATTAGATGATCAAGATGAAATTCAAAGTCAAGGAAGGCAAGTTCAAACCCCTACTCAGATCCAGATTGATCCGGTAGATCCAATGACTCAAGAGGTTAATGCAGAAATTAAGGAACAAGTTCAAGAAATAGAAGTTTAGGCAAATCCCAAAACTCCCAGGTATGTAAGGATGAATCATCTTGAAGATCAGATCATAGGAAATAGAAATAAAGGTATTTGAACTAGGAGAAGAATTGATGAAGATCAAGAAGAGATTTGTTTGATTTCAAAGATTGAACCAAAATCAGTAAGTGAAGCCTGCAATGATAAAAACTAGATAAAAGAAATGGAAGAAGAATTAATGCAAATTGAAAAGAATCACACTTGGGATCTTGTTTCAAGACCAAAGGACAAAAATGTGATTGGAACTAAATGGGTTTTTTAGAATAAACTAAATGAATATCATGAAGTTGTAAGAAACAAAGCAAGGTTGGTATGTAAAGGATATTCTCAAGTGGAAGGAATTGATTTTGAAGAGACTTTTGCTCTGGTAGCAAGAATAGATGCAGTTAGATTATTTCTTGCATTTGTTGCTTTCAAAGATTTCAAGGTATACCAAATGGATGTCAAGTCAACATTCCTGAATGGAGAACTAAAAGAAGAAATCTACATTGAGCAACTGGAAGGATTCTAGTAGTCTGATCAAGAAGATATGGTCTGTAGATTGAGAAAATATTTGTATGGACTTAAACAAGCCCCAAGAGCTTGGTATGCAAGATTGGATAAGTATATGCTAAAAATAGGATTTAGTAATGGCACTACTAATAGTAATCTTTAGTTCAAGATTGATCATGAGCACATATTAATTGTTGAGGTATTTGTTGATGATATAATTTTTGGTGGAAATGGAAGCATGTGTAAGAAATTTGTTGATCAGATGCAAAGTGAATTTGAAATGTCCATGTTTTGTGAGATCAATTTCTTCTTAGGTTTGCAAATCACTCAGTCAGATAAAGGTATCTTCATATCTTAGTCTAAATTTGTGAAAGAATTGTTGAAAAAGTTTGGAATGGAGGACTCAAAACCAGTAAGTATTCCTATGGTAATTGGATGCAAGTTGAGTAAAGATGATGACTCCCCTAAGACAAATCAGAAAAGGTATAGATCAATCCTTGGAGGACTGCTCTATCTGACTCAGACAAAACCTGATATCATGAATGCAGTTGGACTTGTTGCTAGATTTCAAGTTGATCCAAGAGAATCCAATGTTGTAGCAGTCAAGAGAATTTTTAGATATCTCAAAGGGACACTTGATTATGGCTTATGGTATCCAAAGGATAATGACTTCACTATTCATGCATATACAAATGCTAATTGGGTAGGAGATGTGGATGATAGAAAAAGTACTAGTGGTGGTGCATTCTTCTTGGGAAGGAGATTGGATTCTTGGTTGAGCAAAAAGTGGGAGGCAATATCTCTATCTACTGTAGAGGCAGAGTATATAGCAACATCAAGCAATTGTACTCAAGTCTTGTGGATGAAGCAAATGTTGAAAGATATCATAATTGTGTTTGAAGAATCTATTACAATCTTCTGTGATAATTCAAGTGTAATAAACATCTCAAAGAATCTGGTGTTGCATTCCAAGACTAAGCACATATCCATCAAGTTTCATTTCTTAAGAGAGAAAGTAAGTGAGAATGAAGTCAAAATGGAGTTTGTTCCTTCAAAGGATTAGATTGCAGATATTTTCACCAAGCCTCTGCCTAAGGATACTTTTGAGTATCTTAGAGAGAAGTTAAGGGTTATTACCCCTCCTGTTCTAAACTAAGATGCACTAAGGTGCATCAGTCCGGTGGAATGCACAATTCATATCTTGTGATCTGGATTGATGTTAAGGAGATACTACTCAGGAGGAGTAGTCAGTATACAAATTTTGGAGATTAGTTTGAAACAAAAAGGGGGAGAAAAGATTACAAATATGTGCCTTTTGCCATTGATGTCAAAGGAGGAGAGAAGTCATGTGAAAAACCAATTGATGAAAGGGGGAGCAGTGAAGAAAGTAGTTGAAGAAGTGATAAGAGAAAGGGGTAGAAGTTCTTGTCTTGATGGTTGAATCAATTTTTCACATCATATGTTGCCATCAATGACACAAGGGGAGATTGTTGCAAATATGTGCCTAATCGGTGTTGTCATTGATGTCAACATATCCTTGTTGTCATTGGTGATGCAGAGGTAAACGCAACGGGAGCTTACAAATGAGAAGGAGGAGTCACTAACACAACCAACATGTTATAATACCTATCGGCTTATCATCATCATCATATTTCTTGCTAATACAGACAGCATCATCATATTTCGAAGAGGCATGAAATATCCTCCTGCTAACTACTGTTCACTTCCTTATCGCCTTTCACCTTTTGCCTGTCAGCAGCATCATGATATTCGGCAAGCACAAACATCCTCCTGATGTTCACTGTTCATCTTACCGCCAAACTCTATCTTCATCATCATGATGTTCAGCATCATCTTCATCAGCAGGATATAAAATATCTGGTTCCTCCGATATATCCTGATGACGACAACTTCAAGCACCTCTCCTTCGATGCTTACGTCACCCCGATATCCGACTACTCAAACAACAGCATCAGGATATGACTTATCTGGTCATATTGAAACATCCTGATGATGTTAACCAAACTTTATGCCGATAACTTACGCCGATGCCCAAAACACTTAGCGACAGCAGGATAAACTTGCATAGGGTGATATTCGCAATATCCTGATGACGATGACGTCACTTGCACCTGATGATGATGTCAATGCACCTGATGATGATGTCATCCGGATATAAGATCCTTATATCCTCCGCAGCATGATAATGAAATATCGGGTGATCTTTTCAATATCCTGATGATGACCTTTCCGGTCCTTAGCCAAAAAGTGAACTTTCACTCCTGCATGCGATAGCGATATGCGGATGATGGATACACATGAAAGATGATCCTAACGATGATATACACACTAAGTATATATCCAACCTATATCATCCTGATGCACTTGAAACATACAGTCTTTGTCAGCTTCATAACCCGATCCGGATAGCGATATACTCACAGATGTCGATGCGATTCACTCCGACTGGAAAAGCACATGCAGACCCCTGTATATCCGTCAGCTGCATGCAAACTCACAGAACCGCACAAGTTCACAAAGAAAATATGATGATCGGGCCGGATCACCTTCAGATCAAAACTTAACAGTTTATCTTCCTAAACCCTAGCACATGAGGATGCTAGGTTGATTCATAGCATGCTACCAATCGATCTCCCACACAATGAAATGCATAAACAGAAAACTAAAATACAACCTAAACTAACATGCATGACCATTCCACCGATTCACAGAATCAACCGGTGGAAGGGTTGAAAGAATCCATTAACTTGTAAACAGAACAGAAATCAAAACATAAACAGCTGATAAACCAGATAATGCAATTGATGAGATCTTATTCAGATGAAACCCAAATGTCCTGAACAATGTTTCACAATGTCTGGACTAATCTCTGGATTTCACTTAATCACCAGTACAACATAACACAACTTCTACTCTCTCTGATCATGATCTCAAACCCTAACTGATCTGAGTTATTTATAGCAATATCCTACGAGTACTACCAACTCGATTCCCAGCAGCTGGGAGCTTCCAAACGGCTGGGAGAAGACAGCTTAGACAACCTGATCACGAGCTCTAACTGCCTGCACATTCTCCTAGGCTGATCTAATACAAATGCATTGGTCCAATGGACCTTATTACATTATGAAGTCAAACATGCTAAAAATAGACTAATGTCCTGTCATGCGGACAATGAACCTATATCCTGTCTTGTAGGGGTGCTCCTGCACCATACTCCCCAGAAGAAGAAATCTCAAGTCCACTTGAGATGAGTGTATGAAGATCTGCACCATGTTTCTGGATCTGCTCTTCAGTCATCCATACTGCTTCAGAATTAGGTTTTCCCTTCCAAGATACTAGATACTCCAAGTACTGTTTGTTCCGGGTCTGTTTGACCACTCTGGTGTCCAAAACCTTCTGCAACTGTGGAGGATCATGCTTGGGAATGTTATCATAGACTGTATCCTGTAGGAGTTCCTGAGCTGCATCTGGATAAGACTTGTATGGAGTTAAATCACATATATTGAATATAGGGGACAAACCAAGATCAGGTGGGAGTTGTATCTCATAAGCATTCTGTCCATGCTTGTGCAAGATCTGACATGGTCCAACTTTTCTCTGCATGAGTTTAGTATACTTTCCCTTAGGAAGTCTGTCCTTCTTCAAATGAACCCATACCAAGTCTCCAACATCAAACTGTACATCCTTCTTCTTTTTATCAGCATATTCCTTATACTTCAAGGTGGTTTGCTGCAGTTGGGTCTTGACTTGATCATGAACCTCTTTGATGGCTTCTACAAAAGCTTCACCTTCTACACTAATAGGGTCTACTGTAGGTAGATCTCTCAATTCCAAAATTCCTCTTGGATGCATACCATAAACTATCTGAAAAGGTGATTTCCCTGTGCTCCTATTGACAGTATCATTATAGAAAAATTCAGCTTGAGATAGAATATTATCCCACTTTTCTCCATGTTGTTTTGTCAAACATCGAAGCAAATTTCCTAAGGAACGGTTCACTACTTCAGTCTGTCCATCCGTTTGAGGATGATATGCAGAGGAAAAAGACAAATTTGTTCCAAGTTTCTTCCAAAGAGTTCTCCAGAAGTGACCAATAAACTTCACATCCCTATCTGACACTATACTCAATGGCAATCCATGGATTCTGACAATCTCCCTGAAAAACAAATCTGCAATGTATGAAGCATCAGCAGTGGTTTTGCATGGCAAGAAATGTGCCATTTTGCTGAATCTATCCACTACAACAAAAACACTGTCAAATCCTTTCCTTGTCCTTGGTAAACCCAAGACAAAATCCATACTTATGCTTTCCCATGGTCTGGAAGGAATGGGTAAGGGCTGATATAAACCTGCATTAGTTGACCTGCCTTTAGCTTTCTGACATATCACACATGTCTCTACAAACTTTCTGACATCTGATTGTAACTTAGGCCAAAAGTAATGTCTTCGGACAAGATCAAGAGTCTTATCTAGACCAAAATGACCTACCATAGCTCCACAATGTTTCTCCTTAATGATGCTTAACCTCATAGAACACCTTGGAATACATAACTGTCCACCTTTGAACAACAATCCATCCTGAATCAAAAATTCAGAGAATTCAGCATGATATTTCTCTCCAAAAGAAGTACATACATGATATATCTCCCCAAAATCTTCATCAGTCTCATACATGGTCTTTAGTGAATCAATGCCAACACTTTCTAACTGAATCTGGTTGACTGTTAGAACTCTCCTTCTCAAAGCATCTGCAACTTTATTCTTGACTCCTTTCTTATGCTTCAATGTAAAAGTAAAAGCTTGTAAGGTTTCTACCCATTTCATGTGTCTGTGGTTCAGCTTTTCCTGGCTGTTTATGAAACTCAGAGCTTGGTTATCTGTGAATACTATGAATTCCTTTGGCATCAAGTAATGCCTCCATTTCTTGAGTGACTGGACTAAAGCATACATTTCCAAATCATATGAGGAATACCTCTTCTTAGCATCATTGAGCTTCTCACTGAAAAATGCAATAGGTCTACCTTCTTGGCTGAGTACTGCTCCAATGGCCATGTGACTGGCATCACATTCCACCTGAAAGATTTTGTTAAAGTCTGGAAGTGCAAGGACTGGTTGCTATGCCACCTTCTTCTTCAATGTTTCAAAAGAATCTTCTTCTCTTTGAGTCCAAACAAATCTGCACTTCTGTCCTCCTTTGATGGTATCAAGCATGGGTGCACAAATATGACTAAACCCTCTTATAAACTTCCTGTAGAAGGCTGCTAACCCATGGAAACTTCTGACATCATTCATAGTCTTTGGGGTTGGCCAAGACAATATGGCACTTACCTTTTCCTTATCCATTTGTAACTTTCCTTGTGAAATGACAAAACCCAAATATGTGATCTCCTCTTGCATGAACAAACACTTATCTAAATTTATCATCAGCTGCTCTTCATGTAACCTCTTAAGAACCAAATCTATGTGTCTGAGATGTTCTTCTTTTGTGTTGCTGAAAATCAGAATGTCATCTAGATATACTATGACAAACTTACCAATGAATTCTTTCAAAACCTCATTCATCAACCTCATAAAAGTACTAGGTGCATTAGATAAACCAAAAGGCATAACCTTCCACTCATATAACCCTTCATTAGTTTTGAATGCTGTTTTCCATTCATCTCCTGGCCTAATCCTGATCTGATGATATCCACTCTTCAAATCTATTTTTGTAAAATACTTAGCACCTCCCAAACAGTCAAGTAAATCCTCTATCCTAGGGATTGGAAACCTATACCTGATTGTGATCTTGTTAATAGCTCTGGAATCTGTGCAAAGCCTCCAAGTACCTTCCTTCTTTGGTGCTAGTACAACTGGTACTGCACATGGACTTAAACTTTTCCCAATCAGACCTGAATCCAATAATTCTTCAATTTGTCTGGCTACTTCTGCATTCTGTTCTGGAGTTAGCTTATAGGCTGCTTTGTTTGGAAGTGTTGACCCTGGAATTAAGTCTATGCAGTGACTAATATCCCTGACAGGTGGTAGGGATCTTGGCATTCCTTCTGAGATGATACCTTTGTACTTATCCAATAGCTCTTGGATAGCTGGGTCTATGAACCTTTGCTTTTTCTCTTCCTTGACTTCTTGCTGCTGTTCTTTATTCACCCTCATACATGGGATTAGGGCATATGCAACTGCACCTTCTGCTGCTACTTCTTTCATGAACTGTTTACCTTCCATCAGCATTACCTTCACCTCTTTTCCTTTAGATTTCTCCTCTTTCTCCGTCAATGGTAGTAACGTTATAACCTTACCATCTTTAGTGATTTTATAGGTATTTCTAATACCATCATGTTGTGCCTTCAAATCATACTGCCATGGTCTACCAAATAAAAGATTGCAAGCATCCATCGTGGTAATATCAAACAACAACTTATCCTTATATGCTCCAATCTGAAATTCTACCCAAGCCTGCTCTTCTACAGTTGTCTACTGACCTTGGGTAAGCCATGAGACTTTATATGGGGATGGGTGAGGCAATCTCCTAAGCTTAAGCTTTGTCACCATTTCTTCAGACACAAAATTTTCAGTAGAACCAGAATCAATCAAAACTTTACATGCCTTACCTCCTGCTTTGCAAATAGTTCTGAAAAGAGACTTTCTTTGAGGGGATTCTTTGTCAGGTACCTTCATGGTAGTCACTGTTCTTCTCATCATTAGAGACTCTCCACTTTCTGGGTATCCATAATTATCAGGAGCATTCACACTCTGAAAAGAAGTAGAGCCTGTCATACTTTGATTATCAGGTTCTTGGATCAGACTTGTTCTCCTTTCTCCTGTTGAGCTTGTGGCCTTTTCTGGACATCTGCTGGCTATATGGCCTTCTTTGTTACAGTTATAACATCTGATGGATCCTCTGCCCTGGGATCTTCCTCTGAAAGGTCTTCTACCTCTGAAGTTTCCTTGCTGACTATAATTTTCCCTTTGGTTCTGACTATTGTTTCCCTTACTATTGTCATGACTGGATTCTCCTTGATATCCATGTCCATGTCCTCTACCTCTAAAAGGACCTCTTCCACCCCTTTGTTGTCTTCCTCTTCCTCTATTGTGTTGTTCTTGTTTTCTCTTTAACTTCTCTTCCACTTTCAATGCCAACTGAAAGCATTTCTGAACTGTATCTGGATTATGCAGACTTAAATCTTCCTGAATGTTGAACCTCAATCCATTAAGGTATCTGGCTACCTTCTCTTCTTCACTTTCCTTTACCTTTGTTTTCATACAAAGTTTCATGAATTCTTCTGTATATGAGCTGACATCTAGCTCCTTCTGCTTCAGGTTTTGCTTCCTCTTGTGTAATTGGATACTGTAATCCAATGGGACATAAGCTTCCTTTACTAATGCCATCATTTTCTTCCATGTAGTGACTCTACGCTTTCCTTCCTGTACTCTATCATCTTGGACGAAATTCCACCATGTCAAGGCAGCTTCTTTCATTTTTGACTGGGCTATTTTCACCCTCTGTTGTTCTGGTATCTCCTCTGTTTCAAAGAAATTGTTCAAGGAGTCTATCCACTCCATCACTGAATCAGGTTCCATCTTTCCTGTAAACACTGGCAAATCCAGTTTCACATCCATGGTTCTCCTCTCCATGGCCTTGAGGGCGTTCAACAGTGGTCTCTGGTCTGCAGGAACGACCTCCTCGTTCCAACTAGGGATCTCTTCTTCTTCCCTATCTTCTTCTCTACCAGAACCTACTCTGTTCCTCAACTTCTCTAACTCATCCTTCAATTCCTGATTCTGAGCCTTCACGGCCTTGCTCTCTGCAATCTGTTTCTTTACCAGAACTGCCAACTCAACGTTGGTCATCCTTGCCGGCATCTCAGATGTTCCTTCTTCATCCGACATCCTGCTATATCCTTATCTTTTCCAGAAGATCCTTCCTTTGCTCTGATACCACCATGATGCAGAGGTAAACGCAATGGGAGCTTACAAATGAGAAGGAGGAGTCACTAACACAACCAACATGTTATAATACCTATCGGCTTATCATCATCATCATATTTCTTGCTAATACAGACAGCATCATCATATTTCGAAGAGGCATGAAATATCCTCCTGCTAACTACTGTTCACTTCCTTATCGCCTTTCGCCTGTCAGCAGCATCATGATATTCGGCAAGCACAAACATCCTCCTGATGTTCACTGTTCATCTTACCGCCAAACTCTATCTTCATCATCATGATGTTCAGCATCATCTTCATCAGCAGGATATAAAATATCTGGTTCCTCTGATATATCCTGATGACGACAACTTCAAGCACCTCTCCTTCGATGCTTACGTCACCCCGATATCCGACTACTCAAACAACAGCATCAGGATATGACTTATCTGGTCATATTGAAACATCCTGATGATGTTAACCAAACTTTATGCCGATAACTTACGCCGATGCCCAAAACACTTAGCGACAGCAGGATAAACTTGCATAGGGTGATATTCGCAATATCCTGATGACGATGACGTCACTTGCACCTGATGATGATGTCAATGCACCTGATGATTGTGTCATCCGGATATAAGATCCTTATATCCTCCGCAGCATGATAATGAAATATCGGGTGATCTTTTCAATATCCTGATGATGACCTTTCCGGTCCTTAGCCAAAAAGTGAACTTTCACTCCTGCATGCGATAGCGATATGCGGATGATGGATACACACGAAAGATGATCCTGACGATGATATACACACTGAGTATATATCCAACCTATATCATCCTGATGCACTTGAAACATACAGTCTTTGTCAGCTTCATAACCCGATCCGGATAGCGATATACTCACAGATGTCGATGCGATTCACTCCAACTGGAAAAGCACATGTAGACCCCTGTATATCCGTCAGCTGCATGCAAACTCACAGAACTGTACAAGTTCACAAAGAAAATATGATGATTGGGCCGGATCACCTTCAGATCAAAACTTAATAGTTTATCTTCCTAAACCCTAGCACATGAGGATGCTAGGTTGATTCATAGCATGCTACCAATCGATCTCCCACACAATGAAATGCATAAACAGAAAACTAAAATACAACCTAAACTAACATGCATGACCATTCCACCGATTCACAGAATCAACCGGTGGAAGGGTTGAAAGAATCCATTAACTTGTAAACAGAACAGAAATCAAAACATAAACAGCTGATAAACCAGATAATGCAATTGATGAGATCTTATTCAGATGAAACCCAAATGTCTTGAACAATGTTTCACAATGTCTGGACTGATCTCTGGATTTCACTTAATCACCAGTACAACATAACACAACTACTACTCTCTCTGATCATGATCTCAAACCCTAACTGATCTGAGTTATTTATAGCAATATCCTACGAGTACTACCAACTCGATTCCCAGCGGCTGGGAGCTTCCAAACGGCTGGGAGAAGACAGCTCAGACAACCTGATCACGAGCTCTAACTGCCTGCACATTCTCCTAGGCTGATCTAATACATATGCATTGGTCCAATGGACCTTATTACATTATGAAGTCAAACATGCTAAAAATAGACTAATGTCCTGTCATGCGGACAATGAACCTATATCCTGTCTTGTAGGGGTGCTCCTGCACCAATTGGTGTCAACTATATTCCATTTTGTTGCCTGTTTAGAAGACTGGAATGTTGAGGATATTGAGAAAATTAATGAATCTTAATGTATGTAGACCATATGGCTATGTAGAGGATTGTCTGAATAAGCTCCAGTCAAGATTTGAGAGATCTGTATGATGATTTGAAGAAGCTATGGCCATCTAAGTAGAACCAGGTTTTGCTATGTTTAGAAGAGGCAGAGTGATAGTAAACTAGTCTGGATTGCTTTGCATTGAAATATTATGATCTACAAATCTAGAGGAATGTTTGGGAAGTTAGTATGTATCATCAACTCAAGTGGATTGTGGTTTGGAGGTCCACAAGAAATCTTTCTTGTGTAACATTCATGGAAGACAGTGTTCTTGAGGTTCTAGATGAAGATGCAAGTGATTCTGATGATTTAGAGAAGTGCGGATGTTTTTGTTGAATTCAATGTGTTGGTGGAGGTCTCTGGATCATGCGAATGCTATGTTGGAGTTTCGCATTAAAGTTTGAGCTCGTTGGTTTAAATTTCCTTCTTGGTGTTGTTGTTCTTCCCAGTCTTGGCCGACCAGATGATTCAAGAATGTTGCAGATGATCTAAGAGAAATTTGATGGAGCGTGGTATGTTGATCAAGGAAGACTTGAGACTTAGTTATGTTTGGTTGACAAATTAGTGATTCACATTAAGTCAAATGCGTGTAGTACCGATCTTGATGTTTATTCCAAGGTTGATGAAGCATATAAAATCATGTAGTTGAGTTGTTTAAAATCATCCTTGTGCGAAATAATAAATATAAAGAAAGGATTAGAGGTAGAGCAAAGAAGAGTAGAACTAGAGGAACAAGAACAATAAGGGATGAAGTGATAGTGAAGAAGTATTTGTGAGAAGAGAAGAATTTTTGTGAGCATTCAAAGAGACTAAACCAAGCATGAAGAAGATGCTAACTCTCAGTTAATTCCTTTTGTATTAAACATAAATTCTATAGGTAGTGAGCCTCTTTTGAGCAGTGAGCTCTAGGCATTGCGCCCAAAGGCAAGTGCCTTCCCATTTTTAAATACTTTTAACAGGGTATGAATCTTGTGGGTTAACCCCCACCGTGGTTTTTCCCTTAACCGGGTTTCCATGTCAAAAATCTTGGTGTCAATTGTGTAAATTGTGTTTCTGCTCATGTGTTATTATTTCATGCTATATTGTTTACATCATTACTCTATTTATAAGTTGTGAAAGAAGTTTAAAAGGAGAAAAGGTTAATTTTGTGGGACAATTGATTCACCCCCCCTCTCAGTTGTCTGGCCTAATTCCAACATTTCCTCTATATTGAAGATCAGTCTATGATATTTGGATATGATTTAGAGAAGTGTTTGAAGATGCTAAATCTAGAATTTGGTGGTCTAGATCACTATGTAGTAAAAGTTCTATTCACCAGTTTGAAGATTGTGCCTGATAACATTTGTAGTGTGACACGAGAAAGTATTTTGCTCTGCATTTCTCTGCAGTTTTGATTTTGGTCTTACAGTTTTGGACTTAAGTTTATAAGGTACTTAGCTATCTTAATTCCAAAGGACTTGTGATTTGGTGCTCCAAAAAGCAAGTTATTGATTAGCAGAGTTCGACAGTGTTTGTTGAGAGTAGTGTGTGATCTATTTTCAAGTGATATTTGTTGTCCCCAAGTGAGATTTGTTGTGGTTGAATTTGTCAGCTCCCAGGTGATTCTATGTTGTTTATGGATGTCTCCAAAATTTCTTGAAGGTGTTTTCTTGATCCACAAGCTATAATGAAGTTCTTGGAAGAATGTATTTAAGTATTCTTGATGTTTGCACTAGTTCTAGTCGACTTGGTTATTTCCACTTGTTACGGAGGTGATTCATGGATTGTGGAAACATGTTGAAGCATGTAAGGATGTGTTTGGGTCTAAGCTAAGTTGTGAAGTGCTCTTACTTCATTTATTTTCTCCGCAAGTGAGTTTAGGTCCAGACCTAATTTGAATTATGTATGTATGCGGACCTTGGAGATAGTTCCAATGGTTGTAATTGTATTGCCAACCTTAATGAGTGTTCCAAGGTTGATGATTGGTATAAATATATGTAATGAATCTGTGAGTGGGGTGATTGAGTGTGAAGATGCAAAGATAAAGTGTGTGTGGTGTAAAGGTAGAGCAGAAGAGATATATTGTGCTTCAATGGAACTGAACTTAGACATGTTGTAGATGCTACCATATCAGTTCATGGTAGTGAGCCACCCATCCTAGCAGTGAGCCACCCCTTGGCAGTGAGCCTATTTACAGTGAGCATTTTGGGTAGTGAGCCCTAAGGCAATGAGTCTCTTTGTTATTTGGTATTGTTACTACATTATATTGTGAGCTAACACTCACCATGGTTTTTCCCTTTTAGGGTTTTCCATGTAAAAATCTAGTTTTCATGTGTGTATGGTGTTAATGAATTTATGTTTTGATTATGCTATTCATGTTTAATCTTCATAATAGATTAAGGAGTTAAAGTAAGTGAATGTGAATGTGATATTGTTTAAAGAAGTTAAATTTTTTGATACAACTGATTCACCCCCCTCTCAGTTGTCTTATGTCTTCATCAATTGGTATGAGAGCGAGGTTCCTTGGAAGAAAAGCCTAACAACTTAAGGTAGATTTGGGATGGCACACAAGAAAGACATTCCTCAGTTTGATAGATCTAACTATGCCTACTAGAAGGTACAAATGCAAAGTTATCTTATTTCTAATAGTTACAATATCTAGATGATGGTTAAAGATACATACAAAGTGCCTAAAGGTGGTCCAAAGACTGATGAAGAGATTAAGGATTATGAGACTAATCACAAAGCTAAAAATGCTCTATTAAATGCTTTGTCTAACACTAAAATGGTGAAAGTTGTGGATCTACAAATTGCTCATGAGATCTGGGACAAATTGTAAAGCATCTATGAAGGTGATGAATCTGTCAAGAAGGCTAAGTTGCAGAACTTGAAGACCACATATGAAACCACGCGAATGGATGAGAATGAGAACATAACAAGTTACATACATAAGATTGATGAAGTTGTCAGTAGTATCAAGGGTCTTGGTGGAAAGTTAGAGGATGTGGATGTTGTAGATAAGATACTCAAAACTCTTCCCAAATCTTATAGTCACAAGGCATTTTCCATTGAATAATTGTTTGATATGGGAAAGCTTACAAAAGATCATTTGCTTGGTAAATTGACTACTTTTGAGATGACATAATTTGGTACTAATGATGGCCCTATGAAAACTGAGACTGCCTTTAAGGGAAATGAAGAAAAGACTACTAAATTAGATAAATATGTTGTGGAATCAGATGAAGAAAATTTTGAAGATCTTGAGGCAAAATTTGCAAGCAAAATGAAAAGAGGCAGCAAAGGAAAGTTCAAAGGTAAGCTACCTTTCAAATGTTTCAATTGTGGTAAAATTGGTCACTATGCTTCAAGATGTCTTGATAGAACTTTGAGGATCAAAAACAATGAAAATAAAAGAAAGATGGTAAGAAAGAGTTACTATGTTAGAGATGATGATGGTGTAACTGATGATGAACCTAATTTTGATGATGGTAATAGTAGTGAATGCTTGTTTATTGTACTTAGAGAAGAACCTATTTCTGCTAACCTTGCAAGCTATGTGAAGGAAGGGAGTCTAGGAGAGTTGTCTGCATTTCATGCTGAAAAGGAAGATGAATGGATCATTGATAGCGGATGTTCAAATCACATGTCAGGACATAAAAGTAAGTTTGTTAAGTTTGAAAAATATGATGGAGGACTAGTTAGGTTTGGTGATGATGTAGCTGGTAAGATTTATGGAAAATGATCAATTACTTTTGATGGCAAGCATAATACAGATGATGTTCTTTATGTCAAACGATTAAAACATAATCTTCTAAGCGTTGGACAAATGTGTGATAAAGGGTATAATCTGGTGTTTAAGGACAATGGGTATGAGATAAGGAAAAGCTCCAGAACTTTAATTGTTGCTAGTAAGAAGACTCATGGTAATGTTTATCATTTGAAGGGTACTAATAATTGTTGTTTGTTGGCTCAAACAAATGAAAGCTAGTTATGACATAGGAGAATGTGTCACATTAACTTTGAAAGTTTGGTGAGGATAAGTACAATACAAGCAGTAAGAGAAGGTCTGAATACAATTTTGAAGCTTGCCAATGTTTTGTGCAAAGAATGTCAGTTTGGGAAAATGACAAAGACTACCTTTAAGAGTAAAGAACAATTCTCTATCAGTTTGCTGGAGTTGGTGTATACAGACTTATGTGGCCCTATTGATTATAAGGAATACTAAGAGGGGGGTGAATCGGTATTCTACAAAACCACTTTCTTAACACTTCATTAATCCAATTACCAAAAGTAATAACATGAAATTAAAATAGACATGAGAACATCAACCATAAAGACATAACACATAGACACTAGGATTTTTATGTGGAAAACCCAAAAAGGGAAAAACCATAGTGAGCGTTAGCTTACAATATATTATAATAGCAATACCGGATTACATAAGGCTCACTGCCTAAAGAAATGCTCATTGTAGGTGGACTCACTATCCACAAAGAAAGAAAGATAGAAGATAGAGGAAACTTAGATCACTGCTAGGAGATGAATGCTCCAAATGCATCTACAAAATGCTGAATTGCAGTTCCATTAGTAGCTTAGTATACAGACTCAAATGTCTGCCTTGCTTTTCTGCTCTGTTGCATAAACTCTATTTTCTTCCCTTATTATCCTTTTCTGCTCTCCAAACTACCTTAGATTATGCACATATCAAATTCACACATTTTCCATACCCTCTAATAGCATGAACAATGAAATCCATAAAATATATATATATCCGCAATACGATTTAACTCAAATGTATGTTGGCAAGCCAAACATGAAACATGTATACAACTGTTGTACCTAATCAGCTTGATCTTGTGTACAAACAACAATGCGGACCCAAAAAAATATACATATTTCTTCATATAGGTTAGTACCAATTAATCAACCACTTAGATTAATTATTCAAACAATATATCTTCTCCGCATATGGATCTAACAAGCCCATCGTCTTGTCCCTTAAGAACACACTTGACCAATTTAACTATCACATCATAACTTCTACTACAGACCATATGAGACTCTAAAAATCATATCCAACATTCATCATTGACCTCTTAGCATACCTTCAAAACTGTAAACCAAAATATGCCACAGCGGAGGAATGCGAACCCTTTTACTTTGGTACTGTGCACTGTTCCTGTCTTAACTTTGTTCACCCAAACTTAGATACTTTACCATATGACTTATGGAGGAAGTTAAGACTTGAACACTAGAACATGTGATCACTAGATAGATATGAACAACATACCTAAACCACATACAAGTGTCTTTAACGGCAGAGGCATACCATCTCAAATACTGTCACTTCCTTTGTATATTATGTACTACCCATACTTAGTCATTTACTCTTCCAGAGTAAAGTCTCTTTGCCATGCCGATAGAATCCATTTGCCTTTTTTCCATCAATGACAACATTCAATCATTTATCATAACAGTCTCTCTTGCCAATAATCACCCCCTTTGGCATTGATGATAACACTTAGTGAAAAATGCTTGTTTGCTCCCCCTTACCATATGCACTCTATTTTTCTTCTCAAGTATTTGCTCATTTTTCACTGGTCTTCTTCTCCCCCTTTGACATCAATGGCAAAGGTGTATGTGTTGGCAAGAGACACTATATGGCTTCATTGGTGTTGTCATTGATGGCAACAAAGACCATTCCACACATCCACAGGACATGGTGTATCTTTACTGGAAGTCAGATTGAAGAATACTTTGGTCCGGTAAGCAAGAACAGAGCATGCAACAAGGTCTGACAGTCAGGTCCGGATCTCTTAGAGGAAATATCTTTGTAAAGTACAGACTTGGGGAAGTCAAGAGGAATACCTTGACTAATTGATTCCAGGGATTGAGCCTCCAGTGATGAAAGACTGAAGAGATATGAGCATCTAAGTATTGGGGTCTGATTTGACAGAGTAGACAGAGGAAGAACTGACCAACAGAGCATCAAAATTATTTCAGATGAGATATTGATGGTGATCAAGGTTCTTAAGGTATCATCCATGATTGGCCGACATGTTAGATGACTTCTATAAGTATCTCCTTGATTCGCATCACTTGGTAAGCAAGGATTCTACCGACAGACTAGAGTTTGGGAAAATATTGATTATTCTGGATGCTGACTAAAAAGAGGATGAAACCCTTTATACGGATATATATACCAGATGGATTTAGATGTGAAGGGTGTGTGTTGTGCATTGTGTTGTGTGAAGAAAAGTAGAAGAGCAGTGCAAAGACAATAAGACAGGTCTGGAATGTAACAAGACAACAACACCTAAGAGAGTAAGAATGAAGTGCAATAGATCAATCTATTGAGCTTAACCAGAACTGAACCTTAGCATATGTGGATGCTTCTCATCAGTTCAAGTAACTAGTTTTCTTGTATAAACTATTGTAGGCAGTGAGCCTCTTGTGAGCAGTGTGCTCGGGCAGTGAGCCCTAATTGGCAAGTGCCATTTTGTACTATCTTATTCTTCTAACAGAGAATACATTCTTGGGTTAATCACCTCGTGGTTTTTCCCCTAACAGGGTTTTCCACATCAAACCATTGTGTCATGTGTATTGATGTTATTTCCTTTTCAAGGTTATGTTTGCTTATTTGATTTGATGTTGCACTAATTGATAAGGAAATTGAGAAAGCTAAAATAATTAAGATAACTGATTCACCCCCCTCTCAGTTATCAACAATTGGTACCAGAGCCAAGTTCCTCCAAATAGAGCCTAACAACCTGAGGAAGATTTGGGAACTCAAATGGATGTGTATGGTATGAGGCAACAACTTCAGTCTACCCTAGATGATCTTGAGCAATCAAACTCTGAAGTCAATGAATTGAAGGAAATACTCAAACAGGTTGATGATTTCATAAATGAACTAAAAGGTAAACTGAGCATCTCTATGAAAAAGAGAAAAGATCTACTTCAGCAATTGGCAAGTCAAAGTGAAGACAATGGTACAAATGAAGATCTGAAGGAGAAAACCAAATTATGTGAAAAGTTATCAAAAGAGGTCATTATGGTAAGACATGAAATAGAATCAGGAGTTATGAAATTCACCCAAGAAATTGAAGAAGAAAAATTGAAGATGATCTAAGACAATCTCTCAAGGAGAAGTCAGAAGACTGCCACAAAATGGATAGAATAATCAGGCATCTAGAATCTAATCTTGAAGATGCTAGAGATAATGAAGAAAAACTTGAGGATTAAATTGACACTCTTAAAAAGGATCTTCAAACAGTAAATGAATACAAAGAGAAATTCAAGATACGTTCTGCTCAACTTGAAGTTCTTCTTGAAAGTCAAAAGAGGGTAGATGACGAGCGTGGCTTGGGATATGAGAAAGGTGAAAGCTCTGGATCCGGTCAGAAGAATTTTGGATCAGAAAATCCAAGGAACATGCCTAGAAAACCTCTGGTAAGGCAACCTAATACTCAAAGATATCCATCCTTCAATGGATACTGCCACAACTGCAATAACTTTGGTCATAAAGCTAATCAGTGTAGAAAGAGAATAAATTAGACTAATACATCCTTCTCTGGATAGTGTTTCAATTGCAAAAGGTATGGTCACAAATCTCATGAATGCAGAAATATGCAAATGAACAATTCATTCAATGGTAATTGCTTTGCATGCAATAGAATGGGACATATGGCTAATCAATGTAGATCAAGAGGATATCATTCAAATATAAGAAATGTTGTTTGCCACAATTGCAATAGATCCATTCATATTGCCAAATTTTGTAGAAGCAAGAATTAGGACAAAAGGGGTCCGGTGCATCATAATCAGAATCAAGACAAAGGAAAAGGAAAAGTGAATGCAGATGAAGTTAAAAGTGAGATGAACAAGATTTGGGTGAAGAGAAGTATTGAAAATGTAAGGGATGGATCCGCACCAGAATCTGGTGCTGATATTCCTTCTAGAAATTAAAAAGTGAGCTCTGGCTCAAGGGGAGACACAAGGAAAAACTTTTTCCTCCGGCCAGTTAATTGGTGCCGGAATTGGTACAAGGAAAGTTGCAAATTAAAGGGTTCACAAAGGAACATCTAAATAAGCTTTGGTAAAGAGATGAAAGATCCACAAGAAGTTTTGAACAGGTTAATCTTCCAAGTTTGATTCGGTTAAATAGTCATTCAGTAAAAATAGGATTTTCACGGTTAGATCTGGCATGATTCAAATTTGAGGTATCTTGATCTGAGGCTAAATGGAATGATTGTAAATGGTAGATAGATTGCTAATATCCACCGAGAGTAACTTTAAGTGCATCTTAGTGATCTGAAAAAATCTCTCAGGACAAGGAGAACAGAGCAACTAGAATAACTTAAGATATGCAGTTATTGCAAACAAAATTAGGGTTTGCAGAGAGATAAAAGGGTTCTTGTATTCATCATTTGTACATTTGCACTCAAGAAAAGAAGAAAAGGAGCTCTGCAAATGAATTGTCTCAAGCCTCTCGAAGATAAACCACATAAGTCATTTCTTTCAACAATTCGATTCAGCTCATTTCGTGAAACCTAGAAGCGCAAAAGGTATTTTCCATTTTTGAATATCTTTCTACAAATCCTCTTTGAAATGTCTACTTTGAATGTTGTGAAGATTTCTGATAGACCGTGCCCTAAATTTAAGAAACATCCCTACAAATCTCTAGAAGTGGATCCCTTAGGGGCTTTTTCTAGCATTTCGCATGGGGTTTTACATGTAGAAGACGTTAGGGCTTACATTCACGCAAACATTGAAGACTTTGGTGAATCCAAGATGATGGACATCTACCACAAGGAACTGATAGATGAATCTTTTGAATTAAAACCTCAGTACAAGGCCATCTGGGATAAACATTTCAGCCAGTACATCCATTTCCCCTGTCTTGAAGAAGATGAGTGGGTCCGCTATGTGTTGAGCAGAGTGCATGATAACTTCTTATGGTTAAATAAACCATTCAAGATCACCAAGGATGCAATTAGGGTAGTAACCAGTGTACACTCTTCCGGAGGGTTACCTGTTCTCAAATCTGTCAAAAATGAAATTGTGACTGAGGCCACCGGATCAAAATTTGATAAGAGAGCAATGACCATAGAAGATATCACTGATCTAGCTATCAAGTTTGTATCTATGATAATTGGCTATAAAATATATCACTCCAGCAGGGAGAATTCAGTATCCGGAACTGCTGTGTATACTGCTTATGAGATGTTGAGAAAGAATGCAGATTATGATCTCTGTGAACTTCTTCTGAGCTAACTAATGGAAAACTTACAGAAGATAAAGAAGGACAAAAATAACTCTTTTAAATATGGTGGACTGATATTATGTTTGTTTTTCTACTTTATGAATGAGCTACCCGGATCTAGTGGTTGGGTATGGCAGAATGACAGACCTGTTGCAATTCAAATTAGAGATTACTTGCATGGGCTTGGGGATGCTAAGGCCAAAAATATAGTTCTGTGGGGTTACTTCAAGAAGTTTCAAAATATGATGCAAACCAGAGAAAGAATTCCCCAATCATTGGTTGAGAAGTACAAAGATAAAGTGTGTTTTATGGTTGACACTGATCAATGCCTAATGGAGGCAGTGGAGCCAAGGACAGTCTGGATCATGCCAATGGGGTATGAAGTAGATGAGAAAATTGTAGAGCTACATATCCAACATCTTCTGAGCCATCCCAAAGACCCAAAGGTAGAAAGATTTGGAACCTTCCAAGAGCTGAGTGTAAAAGTTCATGTGGAACTTAGACAGCCTGAAATCAAAAGGAAAGTGAGAAGGGAAGTTGAAGAAGTTGCTAAGAGGCATGGAATCTCAAAAGAGGCACTTGATGCCCACAGAGAAAAGATGGAAAGATTAGAAAAAGAAAAGGAAGAAGCACAAAAAGAAAGTGCTCCATTAAAAGCCCCCTCCCAGACCAGATCTTCTAAGAGCTTTGCACCTGCAACTACTAAAAGCTCAAAAGCATCTAAACTAAAAGCAAAATCATCTGGTAAAGCAGAGAAAAGAACTAAAACAAAGACCACAAGGTCTTACATCAGTCAGAAGAATGATGAAGAGATAGAATCAGATGAGGAAGTAAAGAAAATGAAAAAGAAAAGGAAAACATCCGGTGAACCCTCTACTGAAGAAGTAACAAAAGAATTTGTTGAAAGGCCCACTCTATCCTTAGATGATGTAGTTAAAGCAGTTACTATGGATGGGAACTTGCAACCAATAATAGAATTCTATGATGCATATAATGATACAGATAGAAAGATCTTGGAGGAAGTCACAGTTAAGTACTTGAACATATACAATAAGGTTTTTATTGAAATCATATCTCTCATTCCCAAAAGCCTAGAGAAGGAATTAGAGATGAGAAAGAATAATGCTAGAGCAAAGGATCTTGAGATCTGGGAATAGATAGCCATTCAGTTCTTTCCTTTAATCACTCAGAAGCAAATGAATATGATCTTCAAAGATTGCAAGGATGAGTTCCGGAGCAAAGCTAGAATGAATCAGCTTATGCTTGGCGAAATTGACAAAATAGCAAAAGAGACAGAAAAGATTCTCTAGAATGCATACAAAAGATTCAACATTCCTATTATAGAGGACTTAGGTGATAATCCCTTGGCCACAGATGTTGAAGAAGAATCTACTGAGATAGTGGTAGAAGAGGTAAAGGAGACAGGTGAACAAAAAGGTAAGGACTTAGACTCCTCTGCTCCGGAAGAGGAGGTCCATGATCAAGAAAATATCTCTCCTCTAGTTTCCCCTACAGACTTTAGATTCCAAGGAGAAGAAAGAGTACAAGAGAAGATTAGTCAAGAAGCAAAAGAAAAAGAAGATGACAGTAGTAAGGCTACAGAAGGAGAGAAAACTCCAACAAAGAAGGCCACAGATGATAGTGGTAAGGCTGCAGAAGGAGAGAAAATTTTGTCTCCGGCAAGAGACACAACAGAAGCAGTCAAAGAGTTCTTGACCAAAGAGATGATGGAATTTGATGAACCAGAATTTCTTCAAGGTCCATTCAATTTTGATTCCCTCTCTCTGGTCCAAACCATGAAACTAGCTTCCTTCACTCAAGCAAAGGCTAAAGAGAAACTTCTAAAGTCTCACATGGAAGACTGTGAGCTTCTAGAAATTGCATCCGGTGTGCTTGAAAAGATCATGCCATCCTTTCAGAAGGATTCCTCAACTTCTTCATCCGGTAATCTCAAGTCTCTTGTTAGTCCTGTCAGCACTCATTTTGAATCTTTAGAGAAATCAGCTGAGGTGAAGGTCTGGAAAGAGTTCTTGGATAAGAGATTCTTCGAGTTACAAGGCTTAATAACCATTGATAGGAGAAATATGGATATAGGGATAAAGAGCTTAGAAAATGATCTTAAGGATGGAGGAGAAGTATATAAATTTTGTATATCCTGGACTAAAGCAACAAAGGATATTGAGAAGAAAGTTAAAGAACAAGAGGATAAACTGTTAAGCCTCTCTTAGAATTTTGATCCTCTCACTGTATCCATAATAAACCAGGAATGTCAAACTATTGTAGTCATGAATGAGATTAAGAAGCTTGAGAAGGAAAGGAAGAACATATTAAGTAGGATGGGTGAACTTAGAGGGATGATTATCCCTAAATTAGAGGCCATGCATGAGGCCCTAACTAATGCCTAGACCATAGCCCAAACTAGCGATCTGACAGATCTTAAGAGGGCAAAATATTTTGCATTCTTGTTGAGTGGTCACATCTCAATTTTGGATAGGATGAAGCAGAGTTGGCCAATAGAATTTGCCTAGTTGAAGACATCTTTTGCAGATATACTTCAGTCTATGTAAGTATAGCATGTATACATACTTATGTGGCTAAGTATAGATTGTTTTTGGGAAATTTTGGTGTATAGACCCTACCCTTTGCCATTGATGTCAAAGGGGGAGTGAGGAGCAGTGAAAAATGTGGAATCTAGCTAAGGGGGAGCTCTAATAAAATGTACAATAGAACAGAACATCAACCAAGGGGGAGTGTAGTATAACACTTAGTCATTTTTCACTAAGTGTTGCCATCAATGCCAAAGGGGGAGATTGTTGGAAAGAGACACTGTGTGGATTCATTGGTGTTGTCATTGATGGAAACAACCATTCCACACATTTGCAGGACATGGTGTATCTTTACCGGAAGTCAGATTGAAGAATACTTTGGTCTGGCGAGCAAGAACAAAGCATGCAGCAAGGTCCGACAGTCAAGTTTGGATCTCTTAGAGGAAATATCTTTGTAAAGTGCAGAGTTGGGGAAGTCAAGAGGAATACCTTGACTAATTGATTCCAGGGATTGAGCCTCTGGTGATGAAAGACTAAAGAGATATGAGCATCTAAGTATTGGGGTCCGGTTTGGTAGAGTAGACAGAGGAAGAACTGACCGACAGAGCATCAGAATTATTCTAGATGAGCTATTGGTGGTGATCAAGGTTATTAACATATCATCCATGATTGGCTGACATGTTAGATGACTTCTATAAGTATCTCCTTGATTCGCATCACTTGGTAAGCAAGGATTCTGCCGACAGACTAGAGTTTGGGAAAATATTGATTATTCTAGATGCTGACTGAAAAGAGGATGAAACCCTTTATACGGATATATATACCAAATGGATTTAGATGTGATGGGTGTGTGTTGTGCATTGTGTTGTGTGAAGAAAAGTAGAAGAGTAGTACAAAGACAGTAAGACAGGTCTGGAATGTAACATGATAGCAGCACCTAAGAGAGTAAGAATGAAGTGTAATAGATCAGTCTATTGAGCTTAATCAGAACTGAACCTTAGCATATGTGGATGCTTCTCATCAGTTCAAGTAACTAGTTTTCTTGTATAAACTATTGTAGGTAGTGAGCCTCTTGTGAGTAGTGTGCTCGAGCAATGAGCCCTATTTGGCAAGTGCCATTTTTTACTATCTTATTCTTCTAACAGAGAATACATTCTTGGGTTAATCACCCCGTGGTTTTTCCCCTAACAGGGTTTTCCACGTCAAAATCATTGTGTCATGTGTATTGATGTTATTTCCTTTTCAAGGTTATGTTTGCTTAGCTTATTTGATTTGATGCTACACTAATTGATAAGGAAATTGAGAAAGATGAAATAATTAAGATAACTGATTCACCCCCCCTCTCAGTTATCAACAGTATGAGTCAAAATTCTATTAAGACAACAAAACTACAAAAAATTGTGATACTCTGCCGCATATGTACAGGTGCAATCTTTAACTTAATTTGTTGGAGGTTGTAGGATGTCTTTGAAAATGATCTCGATTTGAGCCAGCTCTCTATCCCAACTCTTCTTTGCATTGTCCAAAATTTGAATATGGCCATTTATGAGGAATACTAATTTCTCTACCTTTTGTATATCAGAGGGTGTGTCAATCAGTGTAATTACTTGCATGTCTTCTGTTGCAAGATTTGACATTGAATCAAGTTTAGGACTTATCAATCCTCTCAACTAACACATTCATTTTTTCATTTGATCCCTCTTATTCACCAGATTACTTAACTCATTATGAATATTAATCACTTGCATCTCTTTGCTGCTTACTGACTCAACTACTGGATCAAATGACTTAGAAAGTTAGCTACAGTTTCAGAACTTTGATCTTTTCCTCTAACTCCTTTGTGGCTTTTGGCCATGATAAACAAAATTTGTACATATCACAAGCTTCTTTAATGGTACTTTGTATACCTTTTATTCCATTATCTAACAAAGTTTTATCACTTACTAACATGGTCTTCAACTCAGCTAATCTTTTCTCATCAAACTCTTTCCTCACTTTTGTTTCTGCATACTTTTCAAAAGATTCAAAATCTGTACTTACAAAGTTTATGAGTCCCTTGAGTTGATTTGTTGAATACATAAAGGTATGTTTTTGATATGATGACATCAACTTCTCCAAAATGCTTGATGCTTCACCAATTAACTCACTATCCTCTATGTGTGACTTCAATATTTCTTCCTGTGCCTTTTCTTGCATAATTGATATCAATTTAAACTTCTACAAAGGGGACATTGAGTCCAAGTTTATTGGACCTTGCAAAAACTCAGGCTCATCCAACACTTATTTTTCTTTTTCTAAAAAATCCTTAATAGACTCCGTAGTGTCTTTTGTTGTATTAGAGACTTCTTCTTTTTTCGTCTCTGGAGGATCCAGATCTATAGCCTCATTTCTATCAACATTATGCTCTGGTGTAGGGCTCTTCTCACCTTGTTCTTCTTCTTGATTGTCATCTTTGTTCTCCTCATCAATTTGTTGATCTAGAGGAAGATTTGTCTCAGTTTGATCCTTATCATCTATATTCAGTCCATCAGTAGCAGGGGCTTGACCTTCTTTTTCCTTTAACTCTTCATCATTTTTATCTAATCCTTGATCCATGTTCACCTCAGGAGTAGACGTATCATATCCTGTATTTATTTCTTCTTTGTCATATATAGTTGGAAAATGATATTTCTTCAACACTCTCAAAGTGATTTCCTCAGTCTCCACTACTTTCTCAATGTCATCTGCCATCAAAGTGTTCATTCTCCTCTTGGTTCTAAATTCTTTATGAAGTGCTTTGGAGATTTTTATCTTTTCTTCTGGGGTGATTTCAAGACATAATTTTATTAATGTGTCCTCTCTAAGCTCAACATCCTTAGCCATAGCATCTTCTTTCCTTGTATACATTATACTTGTCAAGCTTTTTGGGAGATCATAAATTATTTCAATAAGAGCTTTATTGTGAAAGGAAGCTAGGTGTGCGGAAATCACTTCCTACACTAATCTAATGAGGAGAGGGATATGCAAATTCAAATTTATCCTAACTATTACAGCAATTTTAAACCATTAACATGAGATATTGCAATAAAACACAAGAAATAGAAAGAAGACAGAAGAAGGGAGACAAATATTTATGGTGGGGAAAACCCTTATCGAGTGAAAAACCCCACACTCAGAAACCTGCATAATGTATTAACAAATCTGAAAGTTGTTTACAATACACTTGCAATGCAAGATTTAATGGTCTTCAACACTTGTGTCTGGAGTCAATCCAGCATCATAACAGTACCTATAAAGCTGTGTTACAAACTCCATCTCTGAGCACCTGTTTAAATAGAAAATACAAGGCAATATTGGACCTATCTTGGAATGGGCGTCCAACATGGCTTCATAGACCAAAACCCACACCCAAGGACACTTGGTCAACATTGTAGAATGTGCCTGACACTTGTCCACAACTCCCATCCCAAAGAGGTCACCTATTTCCAAAATGGGCTATGACAGATGCTCTTACGACCGTCATAGAATTTGTCATAGAGGTTACAACTTACATCTGTAAGAGAATCTATCATACACATGCTATAAATAGAATATTCTCTTACAACGTGTCATATTCCACCTTGAGGCACCCAAATATGCCTTATTCAAAGATGCTTCATGACACATGTCATCACCTGTCTTATAACTTTCTATTTCTGACTCTTATATGTCATAGATTCGTCATACGAATCTGTCATAACCGTTTCAGTCAAACATTCCCTTACACAACATGGAAGATGCTGACACATGGAAAAATGTTTCTACCATAAAGTGGGATGCCTATCTCCTCATGTGAGGACAAAATTATAAGTTGTTATAGTCCATGTAGGATCGACACATCACTGTGCCACATCCCACAATATGACAATATGGAATTTACAAATATTTACAACATAGGCAATTAAATAATAAATGCAAACATTACAAATGTAAGGAATTACCAAGGTTGAGACACATTAATTCCCAACATATTGTACATATTTAGGTATTGGATGATAGTAGCCTCAATGACCTTTTTATTTGCATCGTCGAAGTCCTCATACAGTTTGGCAATAGGTTTTAGATTACCATCAACTGTGATAGCCTTCAATACTTCCTCCAGACTCATTATAGTCTGATCTTCTGTAGGTGCTTCAGTCTTAACCTTCTTTCAGACTCATTATAGACTCATTATAGTTCCCCTATATCATTACCAAAGGTCTTCCTTTTTGTGGCACAAGAGGGTTTGTCTTGCTAAGAACTAGAGGATGGTGCACTATGTGCCTTCATCTCCTTCACCTCTTCATCGGTCTCAGTTTCCTCATCATCAACTATACCAACACTAACATACACTCTCTAACCTTTGGTTTTCTTTCTTTTGCCTATTTGTGCTTCTATAGTGGTTGGGGAGGAAATACCAGAGGATTTAGATGTTGTTCTAGAGGAACTTGCACCTCTTGTTCTTCTCCTTGGTGCAACAGGTGCCTCTTGTTGGACCTCTTGAACTCCCAAGGCTTGATTAGCTTCTTTTTCCTACTCCTCTTTATCTTTAGCTACTCTTTCTACTTCAGATCTAGCTCTTGTGGCTGATATTTGTTCTTTGGTGAATCCTTTTCTTTGTACATATTCTTCTGCCATTTTCTTAGCCTTTTCCTAGATTTCAAACTTCCTTAGTTCAACATGAACTTTTACAGATAGCTCTTCATATGTGCCAAACCTTTCCTCTGAGGTATCCCTAGGTTTACTTAACATGTGCTGGGCATATCCATCTAACACATCAATTGTTACTTCATACCGTAAAGGCATAATCCAGACTATTCTAGGCTCAACTGCCTCCATCATGCACTAATCCTTGTTGACAATAAAGTATATATCATTTTTATATTTTTCCATAATTTTCTTAGGGATTCTTTCCCTGGATTGCATTACCCTTTGGAAGTTCTTGAAATAGCCCCATAGGGCTATAGTCTATGCATCATGACTTCCTATACTGCTTAGATGATCTCTAATTTGCACTGCAACCGATTGACTATTTAACCAAAACAAATTCTTCATACTAGGTAATTCATGCATGAAGTAGAAGAATAGGCAGATGATCAACTTACCAAACTTGAAGGGGTATTTGTTATCCTTTGTCTTCTTCAGGTTTTCCATTAATTGTTGTCATAGCAATTCACATAAATCATAGTCTGCATTTTCTTTGATCATCTGATAAGTAGTGTATATAGCAATACCAGAGACAAAATTCTCCTAGTTTGAGAAGTAGATTTTGTAGCCCAGTACCATGGATGCAAACCTTATAGCATAGTCTTCAATATCATTGATTGTCAATGCCTCTTGTCAAATTTGGCTCTAGTGGCCACTATCATTGTTTCATTCTTTATAGATTACAATATTGGTACTATACCGGAGGAGCTTAATCCGGTCACAACTCTTATTGCCTCCTTTGTGATCATGAATGGTTTCTCCAGCCACATGAATTCGACATGGATCCTGCTCAGAACAAACAAGACCCATTCTTACTCTGCAAATGTTGGAAAGTCTTTGTACTGAATGAATTTATTCACTTCCAAAGCCTTATATTCTTCATTCAACTCAATTTTGTCACCACTTAGATGTTTTAGATATAAATCTGTGAATTTTTTGTCACAATTTTCTTCTAGAGCAACATGAATATAAGCCCTGACATCTTCTGCATGCATAACACTAGATGGAATTTTAGAAAATGTACCATTTGGATCGACCTCTATTGATTTGAATGGATGCTTCTTGAATTTTGGTCGGGCTCTCTCAGTGATGTCAACAACTTGCGGGGTTGCCATTTTTGCAAGAATTCAAATAGATTCACAAATAGGGTTTCAACCATAAATACATCTTTTTATCAAATTTGGGTTTACTTGCTTCGAAATGTTCTGGAAATCACTATAGTCACTTAGAATTCAGCTTCAACTCTCCTTAGTCACTTGATAGCTCTAGTACAAAGTGATTTTACCTTCAAATACAACCCTTTTAACCTTCATTTGCCTTAACCTAATCACCATAAATGTTCTTTCAAAAAGCTGTCAAACACCTCTCTGTAGAGTACAACAGATTAGGATTGCTCCTCAATGTTTCGTGTTTGATCCTTTTCTTCCAGAATTTATTTCAAAAGATCTATCATACGAATCTTCACATAATCTCATTGTGTTGGATCCTAGCACTAACTATCTAGCTAGGGGATTAAGATTTTCAATGCAGCTCCCCCTGAGCCAGTGCTCCCAATTTACTTTTTGGAGGAATTATCTGCACCAAAGGCTGGTGCAGATCCATCCCTGACCTCATTAACATATTTCTTAATCTAGACTTGGCTCATTTCCTTCTTGATTTCCATTGGATCAATCTTGTTCTTGCCTTTGTCTTCTCTCTGATCTATTTTCATCTTCTCTGTGGGATAGTTTCTTTTCTCATTCTTGCTTCTGTAGAATTTTGCAACATGCCCAAACTTATTGCAATTGTAGCATACCACATTCCTCTGTCCTTGGTTCCTTCTATTGATTGAATTCATTCATGATCTTCATTAGTTAGCCATATGCCCAAATCTATTGCATGAAAAACATTTTCCATTTAAGAATTTAGTATTCCTTGCATTGTTGAAACCATTCCTAACCATACTTCTGCATTCATTTGATCTATGACCAATTTTCTTGCAATTGAAACATTGACCAGAGATTCCAATATATTTTACTCCTACACTAAGTAGCCTTATGGCCAAACTTATTGCAAGTAAAATAATAGTGATTGAAAGATGGATACCTTTGAGCATTTGGTTGCCTGTCTGGAGGTTTTCTAAGTCTTCTTCTTTGATTCTGGAACTGGTTGCCTTTATTTTTCTTCATCTCAATGCTTTCTTGACCTGGTTTAGAACTTTCTCCTTTTTTCAAATCCCAAGCCTTTCTTGTCATCTGAACTCTTCTGACTTTCAAGAAATTCCTCAAGCTTTACAAAGCTTGTTTTGAACTTTTCTTCATAGCTCTTAGCTTTCTCCAAATCTGATTTCAGGTTTACAACTTCTTTTTCAAGTTTATCACATTCTTCTAATTTGCTTTTTACCAGCATTTTTAGATCTTCTTCTGCTTTAGCTCTTTCTACAACTTCCACTTTCAAATCATCCAGGGTTTCATTTGCTGATATCAATTGTTCACTAACTGTATTTTTCTTTGAACTTCTTGATTTGTTCTTTTAGCTTTTGAATACATTCATCAGCTTCTTGTATATTATCCTTCAGATCCCTAATTTTTTCTTTAGTTTTTTCAAGATCAATAAGAGCTACTTCTAGTTCAACATTGTTCTCATATGAGAAATTTCCAAGTCTTCTTGCTGCCATGAGTATACTATCCCAGATCTTCCTCAAGCTATTAGTCTTCTTCCAAAGAACCTTGCTCTGATGCCAATTATTGATTATAAGGAATACTGAGAGGGGGGTGAATCAGTATTCCGTAAAACCACTTTCTTAACATTTCATTAATCCAATTACCAAAATTAATAACATGAAAGTAGAATAGATATGATAACATCAACCATAAAGACATAACACATAGACACTAGTATTTTTACATGGAAAACCCAAAAAGGGAAAAACCATGATGAGTGTTAGCTCACAATATATTATAATAGCAATACCGGATTACATAAGGCTCATTGCCCAAAGAAATGCTCACTGCAGGTGGACTCACTGTCCACAGAGAAAGAATGATAGAAGATAGAGGAAAGTTGGCTCACTACCAAGAGATGACTGCTCCAAATACATATACAGAATGTTGAATTGCAGTTCCATTAGTAGCTTAGTATGCAGACTCAAATGTCTTCATAATGTCTGCCCTACTTTTATGCTCTGCTACATATACTTTATTTTCTCCCCTTATTATCCTTTTCTGCTCTGCAAACTACCTTAGATTATGCACATATCAAATTCACACATTTTCCATACCCTCTAATAGCACCAACATCAAAATCCATTGAATATATATATTTGCAATAAGATTTAACTCAAAATTAGGTTGGCAAGCCAAACATGAAACATGTATACAACTATTGTACCTAGTTAGCATGATCTTGTGTACAAACAGTAATACAAACCCAAAAAAATATACATATATCTTCATATAGGTTGGAACCAATCATTCAACCACTTAGATTAATTATTCAAATAATATATCTTCTCTGCATATGGATATAACAAGTCTGTCAGCTTGTCCCTTAAGAACACACTTGACCAATTTAATTGTCACATCATAACTTCTACTACGGACTATATGAGACTCTAAAAATCATATCCAACATTCATCATTGACCTCTTAACATACCTTTAGAACCACAAACCAAAATATGCCACAGCGGAGGAATGCGGATCCTTTTACTCTGGTATTGTGTAATGTTCTTGTCTTAACTATGTTCACTCGAACTTAGATACTTCACTATATGACTTCCAGAGGAAGTCAGGACTTGAACACTGGAACATGTGATCACTAGATAGCTATGAACAACATACCTGAACCACATACAAGTGTCTTTAATGGCAGAGGCATACCATCTCAAATACTATCACTTCCTTTGTATATTGTATACTACCCATACTTAGTCGTTTATTCTTCCAGAGTAAAGTCTCTTTGCCATGCCAGTAGAATCATTTTGCCTTGTTGCCATCAATGACAATATTTAGTCATTTATCATAACAATGCCTCTTTCCAATAGGCCCTACAAGAACAAGAAGTCTACCAAGTGATAGGTACTTCATACTTCTTATTGATGATTATTCAAGAATGACCTGGGTTACCTTTCTTAAAGAAAAATTAGAAGCCCTAGACAAGTTTAAGGCATTCAAAGCTATGGTTGAAAATGAGTTGGATTTGAGAATCAAGTGTTTGAGATCTAACAAAGGAGGTGAATTTACCTCAAATGAGTTTAATGCTTTTTGTGAAGAACATGGAATAAAGATAAATTTGTCTACCCCCCAGACTCCTCAACAAAATGGAGTGGTTGAAAGGGAAAATAGAACTATTCAAGAAGCTGCTAGAACAATGATTAAGGAAGCATACCTACATGAGGTATATCAGAAAGAAGAAATACACACTACTTTATACATTCAAAATAGAGTGCAATTCAGAGAAAAATAAACAAAGACACCTTATGAGTTGTGGTATGATAGATCTCCTATTGTCAAATACTTCAAAGTTTTTGGAAGCAAATGTTACATCAGAAGAGGTGAATAATTATAAAATTTTGATGCTAGATATGATGAAGGAATATTCCTCGAGTACTCTACTAAGAGCAAGGCTTACGGGTGCTATAACAAAAGATTGAGAAAAATCATTCAAAGTGCAAATGTGAAGGTAGATGAGGATATTTAGCCAGATGGATATGAGTCAGATGGATCTGCTGATACAGAAAAGGTTGAAAAAGACAAAGAAAAGGAAGTTCAGACTGAAGTGCAAGTTGCTCCTAAAAAATAAGTTCAATCTAAAGATCCAGTAAGAATTCCTAAAACCCGCAGGTATGTGCAAAGAGATCACTCTAAAGATCATATTAGTGGTGATAAAAGGTAAGGTGTGTTAACAAGAAGTAGAGTTGCAGAAGATCAAGTAAATCTCTGTTTACTCTCAAAGGTGGAACCTAAAAATAGTAAAAGAAGCATGCAATTATGAATATTGGGTTAAAGCAATGGAAGAAGAACTAATGCAAATTGAGAAGAACATGACTTGGGAACTTGTCCCTAGACCTGCAGGCAAGAATGTAATAGGAACAAAGTGGGTATTCTAGAACAAACTAAATGAAGTTGGAGAAGTTGTGAGAAACAAGGCAAGACTTGTGTGTAAAGGCTACTCACAAGTGGAAGGAATAGACTATGAAGAGACCTTTTCTCTAGTAGCAAGAATGGAAACAATCAGATTGATTTTGGCATTTGCAGCACATAAAAAATTTAAGGTATACCAGATGGATGTGAAGTCTACCTTCCTGAATGGTGAGTTAGAAGACAAAGTCTACATAGAGCAACCAGATGGATTCTATCTCTTAGACAAACCAAATATGGTATGCAAACTGAAGAAGGCTTTGTATGGATTGAAGCAAGCTCCCAGAGCTTGGTATGCAAGGCTGGATAAGTACCTGTTGTAGTAGGGATTCAGTAAAGGGTCTGCAGATAGTAACATGTACACCAAAATAAGTGGAGACCAAATTCTAATTGTTGAGATCTATGTTGATGACATCATATTTGGTGGAAATGAAGGTATGTGTAAGAAGTTTGTAGATGATATGCAAAAAGAGTTTGAAATGTCTATGTGTGGTGAAATGAACTTCTTCCTTGGACTGCAAATCATTCAAACAAGTAAAGGTATTTTCATTTCTCAATTCAAGTATGCTAAAGAGTTGTTGAAGAAGTTTGGAATGGAGGATTCTAAACCAATATGTACCCCTATGGTTACTAGTTGCAAGTTGAGCAAGGATGATAAATCACCTAAGACTGATCAGAGCAAGTATAGATAAATGATTAGAGGACTATTTTATCTAACCTCTACTAGACCAGATATCATGCATGCAGTCTATCTTGTGGCTAGATTTCAATAAGATCCCAGAGAATCACATGTTATAGCAGTGAAGAGGATATTCAGGTATTTGAAGGGCACTCCTTATCATGGCTTGTGGTATCCTAAGAACAATGATTTTTCCTTAAGTGCCTATATAGATGCAGAATGGGCTGGATGTGTTGATGACATAAAGAGCACAAGTGGAGGTGCAGTCTCACTTGGAGATATGGCAGTGTCCTGGCACAACAAGAAACAAGAATTATTAGTTTCCTTGTCTACTGCAAAGGCAGAATATATTACTGCATCATCATGTTGTACTCAGGTGTTGTGGATGAAACAGACCTTGAAGGATATCAAAGTTGAGTATGATGATCCAATCCCTATTCTTTGTGATAACACAAGTTCCATAAATATATCAAAGAATCTAGTGATGCATTCAAATTCAAAGCACATTTCAATTAAGTATCACTTTTTGAGGGAGAAAGTTGTAGATAATGAAGTGAATCTTGAGTATGCGCCTACAAAGGATCAATTTGCTGATATATTCACTAAGGCTCTTCCAAAGGATATAGTTGAGTATCTCTGAGAGAAGTTAGGGGTTGTTGCCCCTCCTTCCTCAAACTAGATGCATAAGAAGATGCATCAGTCCAGTGTGCCTCAAAGTACATTTCTTCTTTTCGACTGATGTTGGTGTTAGGAATTACATGCAGAGGATATCAATTAAATACAAATAAAGATTAAATAGAGGAATGAAAAATACATAGAAATAATAATGAGAGACAATTTTTAACGTGATTCACCCAATCTCGGGCTACATCCACCAATAGAGAGTCCAATATTATTATCCTGCAAATCAACCTGATTACAACTAGTAATCCTTGCAACTCAATACCATTGCAAATGCTACAATACAATATCTATGGAAACCCTAACCCTTAGCCATTTTTATCAAGACTTATGTCGGTTACAAAATAGGGTTTTTTATGTCAGCCAATAGAAAAATAACTCTCGATGCCTTTATAAAATAATAGGCAATTTTTGCTTCGGAGGCACTGCCCCCAGCAACCCTTATTGGGGGCATTGCCCCCACCATGAGCTTTGCCCCTGGGCCCCCGCCGGGGGGATGGCCCCCTCAAGCCCGCAAGAGGGGCTCTACCCCCTGCACTCCCCCATTAAATAATTTGAGGGGAAACCACACTGATAAAGTGGGGAAAATTTAACCTTCAAGTCTGATTAGGCTCCATATAACAACAATCGCCCACTTGGAGACCGATCAAACTCCACAACATATCATCTCCCATTTGGAGACTGGTCATAACATCACTGACCCTATAGCTCCCACTGGAAATAAGCACCATGGACTCTACTATTATGATTTTATTGTTTTCAATCTTAAAGACCAACCAAGGTTGAAGAGGATCTCAGCTTCTCCCTTGTCACTGCCTTTGTAAACATATCCATTGGATTTTCATCTATATGTATCTTTTCCATCCTTAACTATCCATCATCCAACACCGACCAGATGAAGTGATACCTTAATTGTATGTGTTTGGTCTTTGAATGTAAGGCAAAATTATTTGCAAGATGTATGACACTCTAGGTGTCCATAAATAAATAACTGTTAGCCTATTGGTTGTCCAATTCTTCCATGAAAGATTGCATCCATATCATCTCCTTGCTTGCCTCTGTTGCAGCTACATACTCTGCCTCCGTGGTGGATAAAGAAACCACCTTTTGCAACTTGGAGATCCAACTCACTACTGTCTCACCTATAGTAAAGACATAACCTGTAATACTCCACCTGGTATCAATATCCTCTACCAAATCTGAGTCCACATAGCCTACTAAATCAATATTAGAGCCCCCAAAACATAAATGTTTATTGTATGTACATCTCAAATATCTGAGAATCCATTTTACCGCATTCCAATGCTCCAATCTAGGATTACTCATATACCTACTTACGACTCCTACAACATGTGCAATATCCGGTCTCATGCATACCATGACGTACATTAAACTTCCTACAGCTGAAGCATATGGTACCTTGGACATTTTTTCTTCCTCCTCTTGTGTCTTAGGACACATCTCCTTAGTCAATTTCAAATGACTAGGCAAAGGTGTGCTGACAACTTTTACATTCTCCATATAGAATCTCTACAACACCTTTTCAACATAATTATCTTGAGATAGACTCAATTTTCTATTCTTCCTATCTCTGCAAATTTTCATACCAAGGATTTGTTTTGCTCCCCCTAAATCCTTCATAGCAAATGATTGCACTAACTATTGTTTTAACTCTCTTATGTGATCCATGTTAGACTTTTCTACAAGCATGTCATCAACATATAAACATAAAATAATGTATTTGTCATTATCTAACCTCTTAAAATAAACACAATGGTCAGAATTACACCAGTTGTAGCCTTGATTAGCCATAAAACTGTCAAATTTTAAATACCATTGCCAAGTTGCTTGTTTCAAGCCATATAAACTCTTCTTCAATTTGCACACCAATTTCTCCTTACCTTTGACCTTAAATCCCTGTGCTTGTTCCATTTATATCTCTTCCTCCAAATCTCCATGGAGAAAAGTAGTTTTCACATCTAGCTATTCTAAATGCAAATCTTCAGTAGCCACAATACTTAAAATAGTACGAATAAAAGTCATCTTAACAACCGGAGAAAAAATCTCATCAAAATCAATACCTTTTTTCTATGCAAATACTTTTACAAACTTGGATTTAAATCTTTTCTTACATCCGTCTTCCTCTTTTAGCCTATAAACCCATTTGTTTGGTAAATCCTTTTTACCTGTAGGTAGCTTACATAATTCCCTAATCTAATTTTTCAGCAAGGAGTCCATTTTTTCTTTCATTGCAAGCTCCCACTAAACCTTTGTATCCACCTACATAGCTTCATCATACATTTTCGGTTCACCAGCATCTGTTAACAAAATAGAATACAAAGAGGGAGAAAACCTTTCAGGAGGTCTACTTAGCCTTGTTGACCGTCTAACATTTGCTAGAGTTTGTGGCATTTCTTGTTGCTGTTGTGGAGCATGAGGAACCATTGGAACATCATTATCTAGAGTATCATCCAACACCACCTAATCCTTTTCTTTGTTCTCATGCTGCTGCAACTGATCTTTGTACAACACCTTCTCATTAAATACAACATCCCTGCTTCTCACAATTTTTAGATTTTTCACATCCCAAAGCCTATAACCAAATTCATCAATTCCATATCCAACGAAGCTACACTTTTTTGATTTTGCATCCAGCTTAGTTCTATTTTCAGAATCTACATGTGCAAATGTTTCACATCTGAAGGTTTTGAGAAAAGAATAACTCACTTTCTTACCTATTCATGCTTCCTCTAAAATGCCACAACCCAAAGGAACTGAAGGACCTCTATTAATTAAATATTCAATGGTATTGATAGCCTCTGTCCACATGTTTAAAGGCAGCCCAACATGCAATCTCATGCTTCTTGTACGCTCCATTATTGTCCTATTCATGCGCTCAGCCACTCCATTTTCTTGTGGAGTCCCTGGAACCATTTTCTGCCTATGAATTCTATTAAAGGAACAATAATCCTCAAATTCTTTGCTGCAATACTCACCACCATTATCATATCTGAGACATTTTAATCTTTTACCTATCTCATTGTCAACCAAGCTTCTCCATTTCTTAAATGTTTCAAATACATCAGATTTCTACCTAAGAAAATAAATCCAAACCTTCCTAGTTGTATCATCTATGAATGTAACATAATACCGAAAGCCACCGAGAGAAGATACCTAAACCAGTCCCCATACATCTGTATGTACAAGCTCCAACTTTTCATCTTTCTTTTGCTTCCCATCCATAAGAAAACTAACTCTCTTTTGTTTTCCATACACACAAATTTCATAGAAATTCATATTAATACATTTCAGACCTGGTAAAACTTTCTTAGAATGAAGTACCTTCATACCTTTTTCACTCATATGCCCAAATCTATTATGCCACAATGTTGTCTCAGAACTTGCATCAACTATTTCAGTCTCTTCCTGTGATCTCGCAACAACTGTTCTTGAACCTATTTTTTTTTTCTCTGTAACAACTAAAGTAGGACCAGTATGACCTGTACAAAGATATAAGGTGCCTACTTTCACACCTTTTGCTACTATTAACGCACCTCTTGAAACTTTCCATTTTTTATCATTAAAAGTAATTGTGCAAACTTCATCACCTAGTTGCCCTACTGAAATTAAATTCCTACTTAGTTTTGAAGCATGCCTTACCTCTTGTAGTAGCCAATGAATCCCATTCTACAACTTAATCTTAATTCTTCCCTTTCCAACAATCTGATAGGGTTTGTTATCTCCCAAATAAACCAACCCAAAATCCCCTTGGACATAATCAAGAAAATAACTTCTATGGGGCGTAGCATGAAATGAGGCCCCTAAATCTAAAACCCATGAATCATTAGCATTATCTAGGGAAAGAATCAAAGCATCATCTTTAGATTTATTACTTACCACGTTTGCCTTCTTATTGCCTTCTTGCTTGTCTCCTTTATTCTTCTAAGGCCAACAATCTTTCTTCAGATGACCTAGTTTTCCACAGTACTAGCGATCCTTCTGTCCTCTAGATTGGGACCTCTTGTCCTTTGATTTTCCTCATAACTTCCCATGACCTCCAGAACCTTTTCCTCTCTCCTTTGATTTGCCCCTGCTTTCTGCCTTCAAAACACTACTTGATGTGGACACTCTTGAGCTTTTTCGTTGCATTTCCTTGCTAATGATAATACCAAAAACATCATCAAATTTCAAAGTATTTGAACCAAAGACAAAGTTACTTACAACCATTACCAAGCTATTCTAGCTTTCTGGCAAAGAACATAAAACCAAGAGAGCCCTCACCTCTTCTTCAAATTTCACTTTTATAGAAGTTAACTAACTGGTAATTATATTAAACTCATTTAAATGGTCTGTCACATATCCACCTTCAATCATTTTCAGATTAAACAAATGCTTTATGAGAAATACCTTATTTGAGGCTGAGGGTTTTTCATACAATTTAGCCAAATCTTTTATTAGTTCAATTGGTGTCTTCGCTTCTACTATATTGAATGCCACAGATGGTGCTAGGCACAACCGAATGGTTCCCAGTGACTTTCTGTCTAGAAGTTCCCAATCCTCATTAGTCATTATTGCCAATTTCTTGGCTATTCCTTCCAACGACCTCCATAAATCCTTCTGATAGAGATTATCCTCCATCTGCATCTTCCATAACTGATATCTCTACCCATTGAATTTATCTACCTTCAATTTACCCTCGTCTGTCATTTCTCCCACTTAATCATGAGACTCCCACTCAATCGCGAGACCTTCCTGTAGACGATAATCAAACACAACCCACTCTAATACCACTTGTTAGGAATTAAATGCATAATATATCAATTAAATGCAAATAAAGATTAAACAGAGGAATGAAAAATACACAGAAATAACAACAGCGAGAGACAATTTTTAACGCGGTTCACCCAAACTTAGGCTACATCCACCAACAGAGACAAACTCAAGCTACATCCACCGATAGAGAGTCCAATATTATTAGCCAGTAAATCGAACCAATTACAACCAGCAATCCTTGCAACTCAATACTGCTACAAATGCGACAATACAATATCCACGGAAACCCTAACCCTTAGCCATTTTTCACAAGACTTATGTCAGTTACAAAATAGGGTTTTTTATGTCGACTAATAGAAAAATAACTCCCGACGCCTACCCCCTGCACTCCCCCATTAAATAATTTGGAGGGAAACCGCATCGATAAAAGTGGGGAAAATTTAACCTTCGAGTTTGATTAGACTCCATATAACAACAGTTGGAAGCTACCTCTCAGATGGGAGCATGTAGTTGTTTTAGATGATTGTTGCAGACAGTGGGAGTAAAGAATGATTTTAGACTAATCAGAGTAGTAGTGTACAAGTATGTGTAGTGGATGAGATGTGATGGGAGAGAGATCATGTGAAAAACTCAGGGGGAGAAAGAGTTATGTTGTGTAAAAAGAAAGGGGGAGTCCTGATGTAAAGTTATGTCTTGATGGAGGAAAATGCTATTCATTTTTTCACATCATATGTTGTCATCAATGACAAAGGGGGAGATTGTTGGAAGTATGTGCTAATTGGTGTTGTCATTGATGTCAACATGTTTATGTTATCATTGGTGCCAACTATGTCTTTATATTGTTGTTTGTTGAGTGATTGAGTTGTCATGTTAAAGACACCGTCTGAGTTTTTGCTCTGTATTTCCTCTGTATTGAAGATCAGAGTATGAGACTTGGATATGATTTAGACAAGTGTTTGAATATTCTAAATCTAGAGTTTGGTGGTTTGGATCACTGTGTAGCAAAAGATCTATTCACTAATTTAAAGACTGTGCCTGATAGCATTTGCAGTATGACAGGGAGAAAGTATTTTGCTCCACATTTCTCCATAGTTTGGATTTTGGTCTTGTGGTTCTAGAATTAAATTTATAAGGTCCTTATCTATCTTCATTCCAAAGGACTTGTGATTTGGTGCTTTGGAAAGCAAGTTATTGATTAGCAGAGTTCAACAGTGTTTGTTGAGAGCAGTCTATGATTTGTTTTCAGGTGATATTTGTTGTCCTCAAGTGAGATCTATCACGGTTGCATTTTTTAGCTCCCAAGTAATTCTATGTTGTTTATGGATGTCTCCAGAATGTATTGCATGTGCTTGATCTGCAAGCTATAATGAAGTTCTTGGAAGTGTGTATTTAAGTATTCTTGATGATTGCACTAGTTCTAGCTGACTTGGTTATTTCCACTTGTTGCAGAGGTGATTCGTGGATTGTGGAAACATGTTGAAACATGTAAGGATGTGTTTGGGTCTGAGCTAAGTTGTGAAGTGCCCTTCCTTCATTTATTTTCTTCACAAGTTTGTTTAGGTCCAGACCTAATTTGAATTATGTATGTATGCTGACCTTGGAGATAGTTCCAATGGTTGTAAATTGTATTTCTGACCTTGATGAGTGTTCCAAGGTTGATGATTGGTATACATATATGTAATTAATCCGTGAGTGGGGTGAGTGAGTGTGAAGATGCGAAGATAAAGTGTGTGTGGTGTAAAGGCAGAGCAAAAGAGATATATTGTGCTTCAATGGAACTAAAGTCAGGCATGTTGTAGATGCTACTATATCAGTTCATGGTAGTGAGCCAGCCATCCTGGCAGTGAGCCACTCTTTGGTAGTGAGCCACCCCTTTGGCAGTGAGCCACCCCTTGGCACTGAGCCTTTTTGTAGTGAGCATTTTGGGTAGTGAACCCTAAGGCAGTGAGCCTCTTTGTTATTCAGCATTGTTACTACATTATATTGTGAGCTAACACTCACTGTGGTTTTTTCATTTCAGGGTTTTCCACGAAAAAATCTAGTGTTCATGTGTGTATGGTGTTGATGATTTTATGTTTTGATTTTGCTATTTATGTTTAATCTTCATAACAAATTTAGGAGTTAAAGTAAGTGAATGTGAATGTGATTTTGTTTAAAGAAGTTAAAGTGTTTGATACAACTAATTCACCCCCCTATCAGTTGTCTTGTGCCTTCAACATAGTGTGTATGCATTATTTGGTTTTGTTTTAACTAGGGAAATTGAGTATAAGTTTATTAACATTCATAGTTTCTTAGACCAAATGTATGTCATTTTCATTTTTCATGTTTTAGATGCATTCATAAGATTAGAAAGAGGTTTTTTAGTGTAGTAAGCTTGTTTTAATCTAGTGATAGTATTGGGGATTAAAACTATAACTTGGGTATTGTTGCAGTGTTGTAAATATAAAAATATCTTGTGTTGTTATCAATCCCTGTTGAAGGATACCTCTAGGAACACCCTCCTAAGTCTAGTTGAGCTTGAAGAGAAGGGGAGATTACCCACTCCTACTAGTTGCCCCTAAATAATCCTTAACCTATTGATGAGCCCCTTTCTTGTCTCCTTGATGACACCCCTAGCCTAGGAGATTAGGAAACACTCTAGGGTTTTAGATTAGTTATTTTGGGAACCAACACTTTGGTGTTGTTGTCAAGGAGAAGTTAAGAGTTCAAAGAATTTGAAGACTCTGCTGGTATGAAGACCCAAAAATTTCTCAACCTTGGTGGTTCTATCTACTCCAAGGATTTCCTCATTTAATGAGGTGGCAATTTTCCAACTTTATTCAATGTTTCTACTATTGTTGATGCTCGTTGGTGCTGCAACAAATTTTATTCATCTAGTGTAGCAGCAAGCTAATGGTACTTTAAATTGCTTCTTCTTTTCTCTCCTAATGCAAGAATTATTGTGCAAAAGGATATTCTAGAAGGAGTATGTAGTTCTTTTTCAGCATGATGTATGTTTTGTAATCATGGATCATTGGTTTAAAGGGGATTCAAGATTTAAGCATTCTCTTGACTCATGCTCGATTAGAAGTCCTTGTAGTCATGCTCATGAGTATGATCCTAATTATTATACTGATACCTCATCAGAATGCATAAATGATTATGCATATAAATTTCAAAATGATACACTAGTTATGCATTCCTCTGACCCATCTAAACAAGAGATTATTGACTTGGTGAGCCACATAAACATGTTTGATTTATGCACCAAGAAGTCCTATAGTTATTTTGCATCTACAAGTACACAAGAGGTCACAACAACAATGTTTGATAATGAACTAGATAATTTTATTGTTGATTTCAATGAGTTACATGCACATGTCTATGACCCTGACTCTGTTGCCTAGCATTTGGAAAGCCTTAGGAGGTAGGATGATGATTCAGTTTCACATTTTCGTAATAGGTTTGTTGATGCAATCAGTAACCTCCCAGATGAATGTAAACTTGATGAAAGTATATGCATATACTTGTATTGTGAGACCTTCTACCCTAGTGTAGGCTAACTTCCCCTTGAATATAAACCAATAAGTATAAAGGATGCTTTTCAGTGGACTAACATTGTTCAGTCAATGCTTTCCATTGATTTTCCATCTCCTAATACTAAAGGGGATATTCTTGTAGCTCATGTTGTTTAGGTGGATGGATCAAATCATGAGGATGGTGGTATGGATACAACATTTGATCAGTTTGACACTATGGTCAGGAGGATTTAAATTGATCATAGTACAATGCTGTATGATAGTAATGTAGATGATGAGGCTAGTGTTTGTATTGATTTATGCTCAGAAGGGTCAGTTCATGGCCTTGAGAATGATGATTATTTATTGGATGAAATCCCATTCTTTGTCCTTCTTGATAATGTTATTGATGTTGTCGAGGTAAGTAAGGAATTTGAAGTACAAGATTTTTGTTATTCTCTCAATGTGCTTCCTTCCTCTGTTCATGATGATGCCCACACCTTCCTTGTTGCAAATGAGAAAGAAGAATGTGAAGGTGTGCATGATCATATTGTTGTTCCAAGTCATGAAGTATTGAATATTGATGAATTTTTAGAACTAGGTTTGGAGCAGTTATCTTCTGCTTATGTGGACTACATTGAGGACATCTTTTAGGGCTCATTGGTTGAGCATGTTGATAATGTTGTCATGTGTTCTCAAGAGAAGCAGATTATTGGCTTGCATGAGGGTGAAGAAGAAGATCCGATCATTGATTAGTTTCTTGATAACAGTTTGTTTGTAGTAGGTTGCAGTGAAGGATGTGAAACATAGAGCCAATTTGAAGATGATGAGTCTTCACTTAAAGTGCCTCAAATTTTTGAATTGTATGTTGAAGATGTAGAATTGGAATTGAATCAAGTCTTTGGTTCAATCATGGAGGAATACATTGACATTTGTGGTGCAACTAGGTTGCAAGAACTTGAACAATTAGATGACATAGCCTAGCTTGAGGTTGCATTTGAGTTGGATCCACTTTGGCTTGGTGTTCAAGAGGAAGTTTTTGGTCATGCTGATTTGTGTATGGATCTAGATGTACATCATGCTACCAAGGGGCTTAAGAGATAATTTTGCTATGTGCACCAACATGATGGTGATTCTTTTGTTGTGGCTACCATGTCATGATGGTAGTCATCTATTCTTCCAGCATGATGACCTGAAAAACTATAGTTTGCTTGCACATGCTAGGAAGAGGCCTCTTTTGTTGCTGCTTGGAGATAGAAGCAACATCACATTAAGGATGCTCATCCCCTTCTACAAGTTGGTCTTTGATAGAGGGAAATGGTTCTTGACAATTCATCCATGGCCTTGTGCCATGGAATTTATTTACAGGATCTGACCTACATGTATGTTAAAAAAATTTTGTAGTTATCCTTTCTTTGATCCTTCAAAAAAATTTGTAGTTATCCTTTCTTTGATCCTTCATGCCCATGACTGTAAATCTTGTCTTGTATATATCTTTTTTATTGTTTTGCCATGTGCACACATTCCTTGTGTTCTTTCTCCACCCTCCCATCCTCTTTTTTCCATTTTGGTTTTCTCCTAGAGATAGCTAGTTTTCGTTGTGCCAGGTTTAGCACACGTCCCCAACCAGAGTTGAGTGTTAATGCCTATTTTTCTCAGCCCTAAAATTGCAAAAATCTTGTGTTTGACCCCCTCTTGTTTTCCCCTTTTTATTTTTCTCTCATGTTCACATAAGTATAAAAATCCTATGTATGTGAGAATTCCTAAAAATCCTTGAGAATCCTAAATTCCTAAGTGTTTGAAATGTTATAAGTATGCCTTTCAGCAGGTTTGCAAAATGGTGAACCTACCAAAAGAGTTCATTGGTTCTTGATTTGGCTAAGATACCAAAACCGTAAGTCAAAGAGAAAAGAAGCAAAGAAAGAGTTTCAACAGTTTGGTGGGTTCGTGAACCCACAAACTTGCCGAAACAGGTTCACAGGTTTGAATTTTCATTGAAATTGTTAATATATTTTGTTCTTTAAGTCAAAATATGTTGATAGGAGGTGTTATTGAAGTGTTAAGAGCCTCATGTCTTGGTTCTAGGCCTTTAAGGTCTTTTGAAGGTCTTTTTGATACAAAATATATAGCAAATTACCTTTGTTATTAGGTATAATGATTGAGAAAATGTGTATTTTATCATTGTCTAAGGTACTTTAGAGTCAAATCTTTTCAAAGTCACCTTAAACTTTCCAAAGCTCATGTACATTATTTAGAGGGAATCATTTTTTAAACAAACAAAACAATGTTTTGATGAGTTTCCACATTAGGTTTAGGGTTTCCTTTGAAATAACATGTTGCAGACCTTCATATTTGTAAAGCAAGGGCATCAAACAAGCTTGGATGTTGTAGAAGACTCCATGAAAAGAACAAGTTTAGGATGGCATTTTTTTAGAACCTTGGAAGGAGAATAAAGTCATCATACAGAGATATGAACATGAGAAATACTCTTGAGCTCCTTTGGATCACACTGGAGATAGTTTGGATCATATCTACATACAGAGTAACATTCAAACATCCACATACAAGAGTTATTGGGATTTGTAGTAGAATGATAATAGTCTTGAGTGATTGACAAAGTGTGAGGCAGTTTTGACACCACATCTCAAATCAAGACAGAGATCCATATCCAAAACAATCAACAAATGACTGTATATAGTGATGAAACAGTTTCAATGACTATCACAATAGTCATTGGAAGGAATAGTCATAAAAAAATCAACTCATAGCAGTTAGCAATGAAGACATTGGGAGGAGTCATGAAGATGTAGTAGAGGAACAAGATTTTTTTTGCACATCTGTGATTTTTGTTTGGGAAAAGGATGATTCCAGAATGACATGGGATGGTACAATAGTTTTAGACAATACAACCTTAGCTTAGGGGTGAATATTTTCAAAAGCATGAAAGTTTTTTCAGTTCACACCTATAGAAAGTGTTTTGATAAGGAGAAAGATATAAGAGAAACAATAAAAAGAGGTCTTTCCAAACCCTAAGAGTAACAGCATTCAAGTAAAAAAAGTGACAGCAGTCACATTTGAGACCTATGAAAGATTGTCAAATTGCAGGACAAAGATCTTCAAAACCCTATTCAAGAAAGTATTTCTCCATGCCCAATGGATGATAAGCTTTCTCAAACCCTCTGTGAGGTTTTCACATCTCTAAATGGAAAGGCAAAGTCTAGGTTGAAGTAATAGTTGAAGGTGCAGCAGTTGCTGATCATTAGTACAGGTGGAATGTGTGAAATGGTTTGCAAGTTCTGGAACACACAGTGGTTTACTATCATGACATGCAAGGCCTTTATACTTAGCAGAGTCACAAAGAAAGAGGGTTTTGAAAGACATTCCTTGGTAAGCTCCTTGCTTTTGTTTCCATTAGATCACTGCATGTTGTTCAAAAAAGAAGGGTGGTGATTTATTTTTTAGGAAATAGTGGTCCAAGTCCAAGTGGTGTGTCAAATGTGGCTCCATGGGTTATGACTGTAAAAGCAAGTACCACAAACAAACAATTCACCTTAGTTTCTTTCTTAAGAAACAAGAGGGCTTATAAGGGACAAAGCTTATCTCCGTTCTCTCTAAAAGAGATGAATATACCCTCTGATACCTTTAGTTAGATATAGCTATTTGAATTGCAAGCATGGCCATTACTTTGTCATCATACAAATATGTAAGTTTTACAAAGAGTATTCTTTCCAAATGCTTTATCTATTTCAATACATTGCATGGTGGGAGAAAGTTAGAGATAGTCTTCTATGAGTATACATCTTGGTCCCTCACTAAAGATGTTTTTTTATCAAACTATAGCTCTTATTATTGTTATGGCGTCATGTTTCCCTAGATTCCTACATCCCCAAAGGTTTAAAATGAGATTGTTTCTTGTCAAATGGGTGACAATCCTTGAGTTCACAAAAGTGAAGGAAGGTTCAAAGGAGATTCTAAACAGTAAGGGTTTCTTATGCCTAACAATAATCAAGAAGAGTAGTCACCAGAATGTCAAAAGATCATGCTGCTGTCAAAAAAGGTTTAGATGAGATTATTAGAGTTTATTTTTAATGGAAATACAATGTTCACATTGCAGGTTCTATCCTTTTTTCTAGAGGTCTAGAAATGGCTTTGGAAGCCTATGAAAATAGCAGCAAAACAATGACAAACCTACATACAAAAATAGTCATAAAAGACTATCATAACAACAATAAAAGATTGTCATAAAGTGCTGCAAAAAAAATAGTCACATAGAACAACAAACATGACTTTTAGGAGTAGCAAAGAATAGTCCATTAGATGGGTATCAGAAGGCAACAAAAAAATAGTGATTAAGGAATAATAGACTGTCATAAGATTGGGACAGTAGTCATGCAATACAAAATACAACAATCATCTAGTAGCTATAGATAATGGATGACATAAAATTAGATATGGGTAGAGGACAGTGATTTGTAGTTTTGTGGTATGATTCATGTTCTTGGGGAGGGCCCTGAAGCTTCTGGTGAAGACAACGTATAGCATGGAGTATCATTGTTGCACTATGAGTTGATCAAATTGCCAAATCTTCTTAGATCAACTCCTTATCATGGATATCAAGAGTTAATGACCCTCAAAGTTTTAGAGTCAACCAAGATTGAATATTCTATGAGGACCTTTGCCATTGGACACATCCAAGCAATGGATCACAGAGTTACTATAGAATTTCATATAGACCTTCATAAAGGCATAGAGTAGTGTTCAAAGGACCTACGACTCTATCCTCAAGTGCCAAGGCTTTAGAGCCCTGTAAGTCATTATGAGGATAGTATTCATTGAAGGAGCAATCCTAAGCAGTAGTAGGACATTTCTAAAGAGGAAAAATAGTCCTAAAGAGGAAAAATGGTCCTAAAGAGCAAGTGATAGCAGTCAATACAGTTACAGTCACAAGGAGATCTCAGAGACAATCAAGGAGAGTAGAGATAAGGATCAATCATAACCATTTAAAGGTCAAGTCATGGTTTGAAGAACTTGGGATCATCACAAAAGGCATCTTGAAAGAGCATGGCAAAGGCATCTATAGATAAAGGATAAGGATTTTGTTGTCCATGGAGCTAAGAAATCAAAGACAGTGAGGGGAAGCGCAGAGGTTTGTAAAGTTTCTTCATAATCCCCATTTTAAGGCAATAATTCTTATTCATGAGAAATTTAAGAGCATTACAGATGTCTATATGATCACTTCACTATATACAAAGATCCTTCAAAACCCTACCATCATTTTATTGTCAGCAAAATGTAGCTAGCAGAGGATTGTTAAAATCTAGTAAGGAACAGTCATAACAAGACGCTGTTAAAACCTAGGCAAGAGGACTGTCCAACCAAAGAAAACCCTACTAAGCTATATGAGAGCTCTAAAAAGTTTACATGAATGTTATGATATGTATGGAGGAGTCATACAAGAAGCTGAGGTCATTGAGGGACAGCAATCACCATTTTTCTAAGGGACAATAGTCATATCTAAGGGCCATGGAAAGCTACATAGGAAGCTCAAGCTATTGAAACTTTCTAACTAACTTGCTTAGTGGTAAATGAAATAAAAGATAGTGCTCTATGATATCTTAGAGCAATGTATGAAGCATGATTTCAAGTCTGAGACAGTTGCAGTAATGGCATATAATTTTTTTTTAGATAGTGTGAAAAGGAAATGGATAGTCAAGATGTTGAAAGACCTTTAAAGACCAGTGCTCTAGTAGGGGATGATCAAATTGCAGAGTATGTATAACATTGAATAGTTCTAGGTCATAGACCTTACAAAGACAGAGTGAGGATGAAAGGATCTTCATGAAACATTGTATTATTAGGAGTAACATGCATGAAACAGGAGCTGTAAATTTCAAGTCTAAAGACATCTACAACATTTCTAAGCCCTCACAAAGATACTACAGGGGTACTTATGATAACAAGGAGTGTTTTGAGGATATAAATGAGCATTTTGGAGCAGTTTAGAGCCCATAAAGAGCATTTTTCTTCCTTTACACGCCTCTAAGGAGTCATGTTTCATCCAAACAACATAAACACATGTCCTATTCATCAACAAGGTATAAATGAAGCATTCATGAGGAGGTTGAGGCAGTTTGAAGAAGTAATGAGGAAGTTGGGACAGTTATGAGGCTTTTTAGTGCAGTTATAAGGTAGTTTGACTACTTTGCAAGCATCTAGGAGAAAAAAGATAGTTGTTGGAGCTTTCTGTAATGTCAAAAAATGTCCCCTTGGGGGCTTTTCCCTCAAAAGGTTTAGCTCCCAGGTCTTTAGTGTGCATTTAGGACATCTTCCATCATAATTTAACATCCCGATGGAATGAACCCTGGGTATCATGACAAATGGGACCTAGGGGGACCCCGTGAACCTAACCCTGCCCAAAATAGGAGGGGAGGACTTAGGTGCCCGCACCCTAGTCCTACCCTATTTTGGGTCAGGCCCAAATTTCTAGTGTCAGTTTATGATCGTTATTTGGTCCCTAGGCCGACACGGTAAGTTTGAATTACGAAATTCTTGGCGAGAGTGTTTGTAGTTTCATATAAAAGCATGTTTAGGCATTCATTTGTAAACTAGATTTCAATTAGATGATTACTAGCAAGCCATTGTGTTCTAAAGGTGATTCAAGGCTTTCATTGTGTTGCAAGAGAAAATTTGTGTTGTTTTATGTGTTTGTATTTGCAGGTTTGAGCAATCATCTCCTCATGACATTAAGAGCTTCTTTCTCCCATGAGATATTCACTACAATGTGATATCATTTGTGTTATTGAGCATTTATCATTTGGTTTTTGGCTCTGCCTCCCAAGGGCATGCACTCTCTATCTAACAATGGTGTTCGAAAGACTTGAATGTCTCTCTGGGGCTTGACTAAGGCAAGCCTCTAAACACCACAACCCCCTCACAAAGTTTTCATGATTGCAGGTTACATGTTGGAGTTGCAGACAAAGTGAAGTTGCAGGAGGGTACAACAGAGTGTCAGAATCATAGATCAGAGAAGAAAATAGCTCCCTGGACTAGGGCATCCGCTCTTTAGTCCTCGAAGTTTCATGACGGGAAAATCTTTGGTGCAACAGGAATAGGTTGCAGACCGAGTTTCTAGATCTCAATAAAAAGTAGGGCCTTAGACTTAGGTGCCCACTCTTTAGTCCATGACTTTTCTACCTCTGGACCCTAAAAACAAGTGCACGGTTATTTGTTATTTTACATATTTTTACAGAAGCATTTTCCGTAATTCATCTGTTTACTATCGTATTTGCATAATTAGGGTTTTAAGGTATAATTGAGCATAAGAGAAAATAATTGGTAATCAAATCATAAAAATCCAAGTTTCCCTACATCTCAATAGTGACCTAGGGTATGATAGTACATTGCAACTCGACTCTAGGTCCTTGAATGTGAGGGGTGAAAGGAGGATACACACTCAAACTACCCAAAACTAAACATCCAAATTTCATTACTTTACATTTTGGTGAACCCATGTTATTGGAATTGTTTGCACCTTACTGAGTGTTTTGCTTCATATTTTCATTGATTTTCATTCATTCATATAGTCATTCATCTTATTGCATTGGAAAATTTACAAAAAAATTGAAAAATTGGAAAAAAAAATTGCATGCTATGGCTTGCATGTTGCATTAATTAAATTCATTTTCATCAAATTTCTGATTTTTACGTTAGATCTGAGTTAATTCACAGAAAATTACAAAAATTCATTAGTTTACATTGCATTTTCATCATAAAATTGCTAGGGTTTTGTTAAAAATTGTGAATTTTGCATATAACATAGTAATTCCAAAATCTAGGGTTTGTAGGTAAAATCTTGTTTCAGATTTTTCTACTGATTTTAGAGACTCAATCAAAATTTAATTTGTCTGTAGTCTTGCATTTTAGTACAAATTTGTATTTATATTTGAAAAATTTGCATTTTTGCATAGAAAAATTCAACAAAAATTAGCATTTTCATTGATTTTTCCTTATATTTGCTCTTGAATTTTGCATGTTAGAGCTTGGAAATCATTTTCAGATCTGAGATAATTTAATTTTCATCATACATCAGCTTTAAAAACTTTCATATAGATTTTTACATCAAGATCTAAAACCTAGGGCTTGAAAAACATTGATTTTCACTAGATTTGGCCTTATCGACTCTCTAAATTTGCACCATAGGCGTGTTGTGAAGAGTATTTTTGAACTAATTGGTTTTTATCAGGGTAATTATTTGTTTCCCCTCCTAAAAATATTTACAACACCTTTTTATCGGGCTCTTGTATTAAAAATTTGGTGAAAAACTACATATTTTTACTATTTTTGCCCTAGGGTTTGGCATAGTTTGCACTCCAAATGTGTTGTGAAAAATTTTATGGATTGAGGTGACTAATATAATTGCTATTATTTTCTGCACCTCCAAAAATTCTTTACAACACCCCTTTTGCTAGGTCTTGGAATTGAAAAATCATGAAAAAATTGCAAATTTTGCTATATTTTCACTAGGGTTTGATCTTGAGTGGCATTATAAGTGTGTTGTGACAGATATTTTTTAATTAAGTGGCTGTTATTATTGATATAATTTTCTTCCCATCATAATTTTCCTCACAACACCCTTTGTCATGCTCTTTTGCATTGAGAATTGGTTAAAAATCACATATTTTAGCATATTTTCACTATATTTTGACTGGTCGTCATCTTAGTTTTGCATCTAGAGTGTGTTGTGAAGGATCTTCTTGTTGTATTGGACTAATATCAGACATATAATTTGGTTCCCCTGATCAATTTCCCTAGAAGACCTTTGCTTTCACTTATTTACATTGAAAAAAGTACAAAAAATCGAGCATTTAGGTCATTTTTGCATAAATTTTGAAAAGCATTTAAAATATGATTTTGCATTGATTTGAACATAGACATGGCACCATAATGTCATTTTTCAATGGTATCTTTTCATACATTTATCAAAGACCTTGATTTTAACCAATTTTTAACCCTCATGAGTGAACATCCTACAATATTAGAGAGCTTAACAGAGTTCATCTCCATGAATAGTACTACACAAGATAATGGTGATAAAATCTCTCCCATATCTACTACATGTGATGATGATATAATCATGTCCTCTAATAATTCTTTCAAAAATGATTCTTCCCATGAGGATATGCTAATACAAAACACTGAAATCACTGATACACTTCCAACAATAGAAGAAACACACCTTTTGAAAGACATCATGCCTCCTACAATAAAAGAACAAATCTCTCATGATGCTAAGGTTCTTCCCCCGTTATCCTTACAAGGATCTAGAGGTAATTGTCGACAACAAAACATTCCACCTAGACAAACAAACTTTGATCTTGGTACTTCCTCTACAACACAAAAATCCACAAAAGAGCAAAGACCTATCTTACAAAAGCTAAGTCAGAAAGCAAAAATAAATCAACACGTAAAAAGGAGGAACAGAAGGCGATGAGCTTACCTTGCATCTCAACAAGAAAAAAATTATCCAAACATTGAACCAAATAAAGATGATCCTAACAATAAACAACCTTGGGCTATGGTACCTTATGTCCCACTTTCCTCTAAAATTTGGGAGTGGTAGGATGACGATGATTTACTTGATGACTTCTAGCCTCAGGGATCCTATAGGTAAGTATCTCTACCCCTTTATCTCTCTCATGATGTGCTTCCCCCATGATGTGTTATGTATTGTTTAGGCCTCCTTGGATGACCCTTGATTCTCTTGTAAGGTCCGGGATACCAGGAGACAGCCTCTGTTGTGACCTTCTTCTACTTGTATCATCATTCTTCTATATTGCCTCTCTCTCTGATTTCATTGTTGTGTGTTGTGTCTTATGGACATAGTGTTGTGGTTGGTGAATTGGGGGCACCCTCCTACATGATTGTCCCTAAGACACTTGTTTCTCCTCTCTTATTTATTGTTTCCCTTCCTCTATTGTTTCTATCTAGCGGGCGGATGACAATTTAAACTGATGCAGACCTAACGTCCCTTTAGCGAGAAATAAAAAATTGGACTTAGTTCCTAATATGATGATGGGGTTGTATATCTTATCTGACGCTTGGATAGTAGAAGAAATCATGCTTTCTGTGTAGTGATTTTGATGGTGTTTTTATCTCATTTACAAACCTTAACAATATTGTTGCTCTGTGCACTTTGTTTGTCTTTGAATCTAGCCTTGGTGGTACTCGATTCAGAGATCTTCATGATATAGCCCCACGGTTATCCTTGAACTTCATATTCGTAGTATAACCTTGGCTCTTTGTGTGGTTAATCATATGCATTAATGTTGTTGTTTATCATGATTGTGTAGACACTAACATGTTTCTTGTAGGAATGTGTTTGTGGGAACATTTGACAATCGTAAAGTACATGTCACCTCTAGGGGGCATGGGCTTTGCGAAAGTCTGTGTTCCCTTGGGTATTTTCTTCCTACCTTAACATGCTTGATATCGATGCCTGATATCAACCACCTTAAGGTGGGGGCATATATAAGGCAAGTTGTCTGTTGTAGATGTTAGCAATGTACTTGTCCTCAAGTGCAGTTTAAAGACTTGTGCGATGAGTACATCCTGCACTCTGAGTTTGTTTGCAATCAATCAATCAATCAATCATTTAAGCCCTCTATGGAGGTGGGATATTGCATATATGCTTTTTATCTTAAGCCCTCTGTGGAGGCAGGGATGGTGTATTTCTCAGAGCATATTGCATCATCCTATCATTTTCAAAAAGTCCTCATCAAGAGGTGGGTAGCGGTTCTATGACTAACTCAACCCTTAAGCGTGTCTTCGGTGATTATTGTGGTGAAGCCCAATCATCGATGTGTGCCTGTAATGTACCTGAGATGGTGATGAACCTAGAAATAGGCACACTCCATCACTTGTTTGTCATGTTTTCTCCATGTCTTCAAAGTGTGTATTGGCGTGCTTGCTTTGTTTGGCATGTTTGTCGCCCCATATGTAGTTTAAAGACTTGTACAATGAGTAAATCCTACATTTTGGGAGGTTTAGCATGTCTTGAGTGTGTGTTGCCCATATATGCAGTTTAAAGACCCGTACGATGAGTACATCTTGCATTATGGGAGGTTTGTTTACTTTCATATACTTGCATTTGCATTTCATATATATGAGAAATCATTCATGTCTTCTATGCATTTATTGTATTCTTCATGTTTTGCGTGACTGTAACTGTCTTCTCTCTGTTTTGAGTGTCTGTCATTGTCTTCAATATGCTTGGCGTGTTTTCTCCGTGCTTGGGATGTTTGCTGTGTTTGTTGACTGCACTTTAATGCATGTATTGGCCTCGCGTTTATACATATATTAAAGTGGGGGCTAAATGTAATGTCAAAAAATGTCCCCTTGGGGGCTTTTCCCTCAAAAGGTTTAGTTCTCGGGTCTTTAGTGTGCATTTAGGACATCTTGCATCATAATTTAACATCTCGATGGAATGAACCTTGGTATCATGACAAATGGGACCTAGGGGGCCCCTTGAACCTAACCCTGCCCAAAATAGGGGGGAGGATTTGGGTGCCTACGCCCTAGTCCTGCCCTATTTTGGTTCAAGCCCAAATTTCTAGTGTCAGTTTATGACCGTTATTTGGTCCCTATGCCAACACGATAAGTTTGAATTACAAAATTCTTGGTGTGAGTGTTTGTAGTTGCATATAAAAGCATGTTTAGGCATTCATTTGTAAACTAGATTTCAATTAGATGATTACTAGCAAGCTATTGTGTTCTAAAGGTGATTCAAGGCTTTTATTGTGTTGCAAAAGTAGATTTGTGTTGTTTTATGTGTTTGTATTTGTAGGTTTGAGCAATCATCTCCTCATGGCATGAAGAGCTTATTTCTCCCATGAGATCTTCACTACAAGGTGATATCATTTGTGTTATTGAGCATTTGTCATTTGGTTTTTGCCTCTGCCTCCCAAGGGCACGCACTCTCTATCTGACAATGGTGTTTGGAAGACATGAATGTCTCTTTGAGGCTTGACTGAGGCAAGCCTCTAAACACCACAACCCCCTCCCAAAGTTTTCATGATTGTAGGTTACAAGTTGGAGTTGCAGACAAAGTGAAGTTATAGGAGGGTACAATAGAGTGTTGGAATCACAGATCAGAGAAGAAAATAGCTCCATGGACTACGGTGCCTGCTCTTTAGTCCTTGAAGTTTCGTGATGGGAAAACCTTTAATGCAACAAGAATAGGTTGCGACTGAGTTTTCCAAATCTTGATAAAAAGCGGGGCCTTGAACTTGGGTGCCCGCTCTTTAGTCCTCGACTTTTCTGCCTCCGAACCCCAAAAATAGGTGCATAGTTATTTGTTATTTTATATATTTCTATAGCAAGATTTTCCATAATTCATCTATTTACTGTCGTATTTGTATAATTAGGGTTTTAAGGTATAATTGAGCATAAGAGAAGATAATTGGCAATCAAATCATAAAAATCCAAGTTTCCCTACATCTCAATAGTGACCTAGGGTATGATAGTATATTGCAACTCGACTCTAGGTCCTTGAATGTGAGGGGTGAAAGGAGGATACACACACAAACTACCCAAAATGAAACATCCAAATTTCACTACTTTACACTTTCCAAGGGATAGTTCCACTTCTTAGGGATGCACATCCCAACAACCCCACTTTTCAAGCCACAATAACACATTTCAAGGAGCTTAAGGAGTCAAACAACTACCTCTTGAAGACCAAATCAAACTAGACTTTTCTTGGGCATCCCAAGTAAGTTACCTATTTTTAAGGCTTTTTAACTTGGTCAAAATCAGTCCCTAGATACTCTCCTAGTTTAATGATGACATATAGGATCTTTAGGCATCATTTTAAAGTTAGTTCTTTCATGTTTTTGAGTTGTAAGAGGAAGAAAACCAGAGATTGTAACTCATATTTTGTTGTAGGATAGCATTCTTGTAACACTTTTTCAAGCCAAAAATATAGATTTTAGATCATGTACTATTGTAAACACATCTTCTATCAATAAAGAAAGCATTTTGGCCTTCAAAGTTTCTTTCTTGGTTGTGTGTATGAGGTAATTGATGCCATTTTTGTGATTTTTATGTGCAAATCCTTAAATGGGTGTCTTATTTCCATTATTTTCAAGCAGAAAAGATATATTTGTGTAGGTTATTGTTTGTGTCATAGTTCAAATAGATGTTAGTTCATGAAGAAAACATACTTTCTTCCTTTCTAAAACTGCAAGAAAAATAGACCTTTCAATAAAATACTTATACATAGGTATGTCAAACACTTATGTTGTGCTTAAATAGCTGAAGCATATTAGTTATATGTCAAATAAGTAGTCCAAGGTCTAAAACAAACATATTTTGGTGCATCACCTTAGTAGTAGGTTAATTTCAAGCATTTATTTCTACCTTTTCCATCAAGTGAAGTAGTAAATAGGTTAGACTAGGTGATAGAACCAAGAGAACTAGCTCATTTTGGAGGCTGCTTTTCATCATAGGTAACCCACGAACCTGAAAATGATCCCATGTTTCGCCAAGTAAGCTAAGTTCTGCAACTTAGCAAGGGTACGTATTTAGGTTATAATAGAAACATCGAAAGGAAAAGAAGTCTAGAAACAAAGAAAGAAGATATGATCAACAAAAAAGAAACCAAGTGGATTTTGATAAGTTCACTGGCTCACGAACTTGCTAAAACACTAAAATTGAGATGGGAAGATGAGAAAGGAAAGGAAAAGTTAATGGTTCAATGATTTTCTACTTTCAAGAAGTGTTGAAACACCAAAGGAAAAAGAAGAGAAAGAAAATGAAGTGGCTTTTCACCAAGTTCACTAGTTCATGAACTTGCCAAATCACCAAAATACTGAAGAATCATGGAGCTGTAGATGCACTTAATGCGATGTTTCTATGTGGCGGAATCACACAAATTTTTTAAGTTGTTAGTTTTGACAACTTTTAAATGTTGTGCCATTGGTTGAGGCAACACTAAGTCATTTTTGAGGTGGGCCCCTTCTTTATTTAAGTCTCAATCTTTGGCACTTTCTTAATGTAACATGGCAGCATCGTGCACCTTTTTAAGGGTAGAAGAACTGACACAGTCTTCTTGTTGTGACATTGGTTGAAAGGTATGAGTCATCGATAAGTTGGCCCTGATAAATCAAAAGAAAAAGCAATGCACCACTCAGCTTTTCCTTGGAATAGGTGGTGCACTGAGCACAATTTTTAAAGCCTCAATGTTGACACTTTCTATGTGTTTCCATATTTTTATGCAAGGCGTTCACATATTTCCTAACAAATACTAAAAATTTGAGCAATATTTTCAAAAGTGAAGCATGACATGTGGTTTTTTGTTGGCAATTAAGGTGTCTCAACCTTTACAAGTTCCTAGCATTTATTATTTAATTGTATATTTATTTTTTCCTATTATTGTAATTTCTATGTAAATCTTATTTTGTCACTTTGTGGGAGTTGGCACGGTGATGTGTCATCCTACACAGAAGGTGACTAGATGTATTTTTGTCCTCATATGAGGAGATAGGAATCCAACTTTTTGGTAGAAGACTTTTGCCATGTGTCAACATCTTTTGGGTGTTGTAAGAGGTCTATGATGCGTAAGAGTTATGATAGATTCCTATGATAGAATTTATGACATGTAAGATCCAAAAATAGAAGATCCTATGACAGGTGTGACAAGTGTTAGGAAGCATCGTTGCATGGATAAGGTAGGCACCCAAGTTTGACTATGACACGTTGTAAGAGAATCTACTATTAATAGTCAGTTATGACAGATTCTCTTACAACTATAAGTGTTGTCACATATGACAGATTTTATGACATTGTAAGAGCATCTATCATACCTATATTGGGCAAATTGGGGGTGCCCAAGTTTGGTGGTTTTTAGGGATGAAAGGGAATCTCTTACAACTTTCATACGTATGTTTTATGGCCTTGGAAATTGGGCCATATGGATTTGGACGAGATTCTTGTGTTGACTTGCTCTAGAAGCTTCCTCCATTCATAGTACTTCTATATTTATACAGGTGCTTTGAGTTGGAGTTATATAGTTGATTTGTAGGTACTGTTATGCTGTCAGAATTGCTCCAGAACTGACATCTTGAAGACTCCTAAGAAATCTTTCATTGCAATTGTATTGTAATCACTATTAGATTTGATAATACATTGTGCAAGTTTTGGAGTGTGAGCTTTTTCACCCATAAGGGTTTTCCCCATGTATATCTTATGTCTCTCACATTCTACTTCTTGTATGTTGTTTAATATCTTTGTTATATGTTTCACATATATGTAACTATAAGGATTAAAAAATTTGCATACTATTCTGCTCATTAGTTCGGTGTAGGAAGCATTTCTGCGTACCTTACTTTCTTTCAATTGGTATCAAAGCTTGATCACCTTTGATCCTAGGTTTTGGGTAGGGGTTTTTTGTAATAATCTTTGATTGAGTGGGAGTTTGTGCAGAGTATTGTGTGATCTTGTTATAGGAAGGAGATGGTAGGCACATCCGGAAGGATAGACTTGGAGAAGTTTAATGGTAGTAATTTCGGGTTGTGGAAACCCAAAATAGAGGACATGCTTGTGGATCGAGATCTATGGGAAGCTATATCTAGCTCAAAACCAACAACAATGGCTCATGCAGACTAGGATCTCAAAGATTAAAAAGCTAAGGGTCTTGTGAGACTCTGTCTAGCTGACTCTATCTTGTTAAATGTCCATGAAGAGAAGACTACAAAAGACCTATGGAAGAAGCTTGGAGATATTTATTAGGCTAAATCCTTGGTGAACAAGTTATTACTGTAGAAGAAGCTTTATTCTTTGGGAATGGATGATGGAGGATTTGTTGCAGATCATTTGAATGCCTTTAACATGTTGGTTACTCAGTTGACTTACATTGGTGTGAAGATGGAGGAGGAGGATCATTGCATGACCTTGCTTTGTTCTTTTTCAGACTCATGGAACCACCTTGTCATGGCCATTGGAATCACTACTACCACCTTCAAGATGGATGAAGTGGTTTCTTCGTTGTTGTCTGAAGAGATGTAGAGAAAGCCTTTCGAGTCAGCTAAGGAGGCTCTTGCAATTTGTGGTAGATCCAAAGATAAAGGGAAGAACAAGGACAAGAAAGCAGATCAGGGTAGATCCAAATCCCATAGGAGATCTAAGTCTCCTGGAAAGTCCAAGGCACTATGTTGGAATTATAGAAAATCTTGGCACTTCTGAAAGGAGTGTAAGGAGGAGAAGAAGAAAAAGAAGAACTTTGATTTAGATTCTGAAAAATCTCAAGATGATGGTGATGCTTTTGTTTCTTCCTTGGCCACCCATGCATCACAAGAAGTATGGTTGATAGACTCTGGTGCTTCTTTCCACATGACCTCACATCAAGGTTGGTTTACCAAGTATGAAGAATTTGATTGTGGGAAGGTGTACCTGGGTGATGACTCTCACCTAAATATCATTGGTTGTGGAAGAGTCTTGATCTGATTCCCTGATGGATGATTGAAGGGGATCACTGGCATACTGCATATCCCTAGTTTAGCACGAAACCTTCTTTCTATAAGTAAGTTGAATGATGTGGGCATGCAGGTTGTCTTCTCGAGTGGAGGATGCAAGATGACAAGAAGAGCTATGGTGCTTGCAAAGGGTAATCAGAGAGGTACTCTATTTTATCTGGATACATGCACTGTTTAGTGCAATATTTCTTTTGTTTCAAATAAAATAGATTCAAGCTATTCATCCTCAGCATCAGAACTAGTAGCGAAGAAGTGTGTTGCATCAACTTCTGATGGTTGTGCTTTCTAGGTACATAAGGGTGTTAATTCTTTGGAAATGAATCTTCTTGCCGAGAAGACAATGTTGTGGCATGAGAGACTTGGTCACATGGGTGAGAGGGGTCTTAGAGCCCTGAAAAACAAAAACCTCATTGTGGGATTAAATGATTGTAATCTTGAGTTTGATTTCTATGAACATTGTGTATATGGAAAGAAAAATCGTGTTCAGTTTTACTCGAGTTCTCACAAGTATTCTAGTGTGTTGGATCTAATTCATTCTTTTGTGTTTGGTCCTATGAATGTTCCTTCAATTTATAAATAGTTATATTTTGTATCATTTATTGATGATTACAGTAGGAGGACATGGATTTATTTTGTTAGAAGAAGATCTACAGTCTTTAATTGGTTCAAAGAGTTTAAAGCTTTTGTTGAGAATTAGACTGGTAAAAGATTAAGTGTTTGAGAACTGACAATGGAGGTGAGTTTGTTTGGTAGATTTTGAGGAGTTCTGTAAATAACATGGGATTGAAATACATAAGACAACTCCATACACCCCTCAACAAAATGGAGTTGTAGAGAGGATGAACAAGATGTTGATGGAGAGGGCTAGGAGTATGCTTAATGGAGCTAGCCTCGAACAAAGTTTTGGGCTGAAGCTATAGCCACTACTTGATGCTTGATTAACAGGTCTCCTACTTAAGTGCTTTTTGAAAAGACAACCATGGAGGTATGGTCTAGTAAGAAGCCTTCTTTGAGACATCTTTATGTTTTTTGTTGTGAGGTTAAGTGTATCTTCATTGGGTATGGTGTCAGTGTGAAAGGGTATAAGCTTTGGGATCCTATGTCTGAGAAAGTCTTGTATAGAAGGAGTGTTATTTTCAAAGAGGTAACTCCTCTTGTTGTTTTACAACCAGAAGAAAAAGAAAAGAAAGAGGATGTGGTTCAGTTTCCTACTACCCTTGAGAAGACTGAACCAAAAGAGCTTGTTGGACTTGATGATGAGGAGAGCTCTAGTAGCTCAGAAAGTTTAGAAGAAGAAGAACCTCCACCTCATCTTTTGAGGAGGTCTACATGGATCAGGAAGCAACCTGAGAGGTTTGGTTATTCATTGCTTGATTCTAGTTGTGTTTTTGCCTTGATTCTATCTATGGGTATGAAAGATGTAGGTTCCTGGAAGGAGGCCATGGAAGAGGAGATGGCTTCTTTGGAAAAGAATAAAACTTGGAACTTGGTGCCTTTGCCTAAAGGACGGAAACCTATTGGGTGCAAATGGGTGTTTAAAAAGAAATTTGGTATAGATGGCAGTGTTGAGAAGTATAAGGCCAGATTGGTTGCGAAGGGGTATTCTTAGGTGGTGGGAACTGATTATGGTGAGATTTTCTCTCCCTTTATGAAGCTGACATCTATTCAGTTCCTATTATCTCTTGCAACAGCGTATGATTTAGAGGTGGAATAGATGAACGTGAAGACATCTTTCCTTCATGGTGACCTGGAGGAGGAAATCTATATGTCATAGCTAGAACACTACATGGTGAAAGGTAAAGAAAATTTGGTTTACAAGTTAAAGAAGTCTTTATATGGTTTGAAACAGTCTCCTGGGATGTGGTACAAAAAGTTTGATATTTTTGTGTTGAGTATTAGATTTCTGAGATTGAAATTAGATCATTGTGTTTATTACAAGTTTGACAATGATCACATTCTCATTATTGCATTGTATGTTGATGATATATTGCTAATTGGGAATGGTAAAAGTTTGATTTTTGATTTGAAGTCTCAGTTGTCAGCACAATTTGAAATGAAAAATTAAGGGGCAGTTAGGTACATTCTAGAGATGAAGATTAGAAGAGATATAGAAAACAAAAAACTAAATATGTTAACACTGTGTTGGAGAGATTCAGTATGGTGGATTGTAGACCTTTGACTATTCCTATTACAACGGGGACAAAGTTATCTGTTGGAGATTGTCCAAAGTGTCCTGAGATGGAGGATATGAGTAGAGTTCCTTATGCTAGTGCATTTGGTAGTTTGATGTATGCTATTGTCTGTACAACACCAAACATTGCCCAAGCAGTGGGAGTCCTTAGTCAATTTATGGCCAATCCTGGATGGGTACATTGGGATGCAATGAAGAGAGTGTTTGAATATCTACTGGGTACTTCTGAGTATTCCCTATGTTATCATGGTTATCCTACAAGACCTCAGTATTCTATGAGTATTCATGGATATGTGGATTCTGATTGGGCAGGTGACATTGATAGCATGAGATCCACCAGTGCTTACGTGTTCACTATGTTTGGTGGGGCTATCAGTTGGATGAGTAAGTGGAAACATGTGGTCATTTTTTCTATGATAGAAGCAGAGTAAATGGAATCTACTCATGCTTGTAAGGAAGCCATTTGGATTAATAAGTTGTGTTCAAATATTGGTTTTGATGTAGGACATATTACTATCTATTGTGATAGTCAGAGTGCCAATTGCTTAGCAAAGAATCCTACTTTCCATGCCAAAACAAAGCACATTGATGTTCAATTTTATTTTGTTCATGATATGGTAGAAGATGGAAAGGTGATATTGGAGAAGGTTAAAACTTTGAAGAATGTTGCAGATGCATTAACGAAACCTATGGGCACAGATAAATTTAGATGGTATTTAGAGTCTATGGGCCTCTTGGCCCGTAGCAATTAAAATCTTGTCATTCTATTGGCTCTTGTAAGGTGTTCGACAAGTGGGATAATGTTTGGAATTAAGGTGTCTCAACCTTTATAAGTTCCTAACATTTATTATTTAATTGTATATTTATTTTTGCATATTATTGTAATTTCTATGTAAATCTTATTTTGTCACTTTGTGGGAGTTGGTACGGTGATGTGTCATCCTACATTGAAGGTGACTAGATGTATTTTTTGTCCTCATATGAAGAGATAGGCGTTCCACTTTGTGGTAGAAGACTCTTGCCATGTGTCAACATCTTTTGGGTGTTGTAAGAGGCCTATGACGCGTAAGAGTTATGATAGATTCCTATGACAGAATCTATGACATGTAAGAGCTAGAAATAGAAGATCCTATGACAGGTGTGACAAGTGTCAAGAAGAATCTTTGCATGGAGAAGGTAGGCACCCACATTTGACTGACAAATTGTAAAAGAATCTGCTATTAATAGTCATTTATGATAGATTCTCTTACAACTGTAAGTGCTATCATATATGACAGATTTTATGACATTGTCAGAGCATCTGTCATACCTATATTGGGCAAATTTGGTGCGCCCAAGTTTGGGGGTTGTAAGGGATGAAAGGGAATCTCTTACAAGTGTCATACGCATGTTTTATGGGCTTGGAAATTGGGCCATATGGATTTGGAAGATATTCTTGTGTTCACTTGCTTAGAAGCTTCCTCCATTCATACTACTTCTCTATTTATACAGGTACTTGGAGTTGGAGTTGTATAGTTGATTTGCAGGTACTGTTATGCTGCCAAAATTGCTTCAGAATTGACATCTTGAAGACTCCTAAAAGAACTTGCATTGAAAGTGTGTTGTAATCACCATTAGATTTGATAATATATTGTGCAGGTTTTGGAGTGTGGGGTTTTTGACCTGTAAGGGTTTTCCCCACGTATATCTTGTCTCTTGCATTCTAATTCTTCTTGTATGTTGTTTAATCTCTCTGTTATATGTTTCACATATCTATAATTGTAAGGATCTAAAAATTTGCATAATATTAACCTCATTAGTTTGGTGTAGGAAGCATTTCTGCATACCTTGCTTCCTTTCAATTTTGACACCTCAAAAATAAAAATTCATAAATATACCATTTATTATATTATGAGTACATCTAACATTGTATTATAGCAATTAATGTGATCATAACATAATAAAAATAGATTATTTTGACAGTTATGGTTTTAGCCAATAAATAAGAGATCAGGGTTTATCTGGCCTCACAATGCGAAGATTGTGGATGATAAGTTTCCAAAGGTATTTATGAAATTTCAAGATAGGTATAACAAAGATGCCTCAGATGATTCACTCTTTGAAGACATGATTATGGAAAACAAGGTGCCTCCTCCAGAATATGATTTAGAAATGGTATGATGGTTGTAAGATGACATGTGATGATGTAGTTTTTTGACCTCCTGCTGGTGTTGTTGTACCCGTGTTCCTACTAGGTTGAAGTTGACTATTTTAACTAGTTTTGTATGCTCAAAATTGTGACTCCGGTTGCCTAGGGCTATCGGGTTGGATTTTGGCACGCACACAGATGCTTCCGTCCTTGCCATGAGATGATCTGCCACGTCACTCTCGCTCTCGTGGAAGTAGACAATCAAGAGGAGGCAAGACACGACAGGGGTATGGCTCACTAGAGAGCTGGACTTTACAGAGAACGGTCAGCAAGTTTTGTGGCCTTTATTGTTTTGTGCTAAGTTGAATGTTTCGTTCGATGGTAGTTGTTGTTGAGATAACCCTATGACCTGAATGGTCACTAGTTTCTCTTCTCCTGTTGGGGTTTCTTTTATTCCACCTTTGTGTGGGTAAGTAGTTTCTTTCATTTATGTCCTCTTGTCTTTTAATGCGTTGAATGAGTTATCATTGTATTTGGAGTTGTCTTTGTTCTTTTATCAATAAGAGGACAAATGGGTCTTGTTGTGGTAGAGTAAATGTCTCTTGATGTTGTCATGGATTAATTTCCTCAATCTCGTCATGGATAGCCATCACCCACTCTCCTCTCACTCCTAGGCATATTCTTGAGCCAAGATAGAGGTAAATATGTGATGACTAACCTTAACTAGACTTAGGGTTTTGACCTAGGGTTTAGTTGACCTAGGGTTTGATTATGCTTTGACTTGTTTTTACCTTGAGGTGATCAAGAGTTTAGATTGAATTGTTAAATCGTGGTTTACCTCGTGATAGTATCGATGGTTTGCAAGTTTTTCTTTTCTAGGGTTTCTATATGCATGCAAAACTAAATGATATGCAAACATATTTTTGTGTTTTTTTAGTGTTTTGGAAATAAAAGTGCTCTTTAATCTATAAAAGGGAAATATGAATACAAGCTAATATGACTTTGCCTAATGCAAGTTTAATCTATGCTTTTTGCATTTTCAATTGTTGTGAAGTAATCTAATCTAAAAAGGGAAATTGGTTCTTCAAATAATTTAGATCTAGGAATATGAAAACAATTATTCCAACATGCAAGATCTAACTATCAAGGAAAAAGCAAAGATTTACTATGCCCAAGAGCAAATTTGGTTTTCTAATTACTATCAATTGAATAAAGCAATGAAGGTACCTAAAAGAATGAAGATTTGTGTGACTCCACTACCCTCAGAAATCCTTGATGTTGGCAACCTCGAGTCCTTTTGAAGCAGCGGGAAGACCTCTTGACGAGAAAATGACACAAAGAAGCAAAAAGAAGCTTGTTAAAGCTTGAAAGAGCTTAATGAGAGATTTGGTTGAGCACAATGGCATTGAATGAAACAACATAACGATGCTTGGTTGAACAATGAATAAATAAAAAGTCACCTTAATCCTGTGAGAGCATTAGAATGCTAATTTGGAGAGCAAAAACTGGCAAGAGTTGTGTGCACAATGAATTTGCCTCCCTTTGTGCTTGAGGGAGTGGGGTATTTATAGGTTTGAGGAATGGGATTGATTGAGAAGTTAATCCCTTTGATTGATGAGTTAACAATGATTGATTGGGGAGTTAACAAGGTTGATTACCCAGTGAACTCGGCTAACTATGAAGTGATAAATTAATAATAGCTTATCACTGAAGAGGAATTAGAGTTGAGAGGATGCATGAGATTGATTGAGTTGTTAATTTTAGATCAAATGGAGTTAATTATGCATGTGTGGGTACATGAAATAGTCAACTCCATATTAGGCATCAAAAATCATGCGAACTGGAAGAAAAATGGATGAAAACAGAGCTAATTTGAGTGAGAAACTCAAGTTTTTTTGCAGCTGGAAATGCGACAGGTTTGCCCCTTTCATCAGTAGAGTCACCCCAAGAATAGAATGTGCCCTCCTCAATACCCCAAATTTGAGCATAGGGGTTGTCTACAGTGTTGGAAACAATGCAGATAACTGAAAGGGGGGGTGAATCAGTTATCTTATAATTTTTCTACTTTTCTTTTCTTGTCTTAACTTATCATTTAATGTTATACCAAAGCAAGGTAATCATAAGAGAAGAAAAAGAAATTAATACATAACACAAGGATTTTTACATGGAAACCTTGTTAAGGGAAAAACCACGGGGTGACTAACCCAAGATTGTATTCTCTATTAAAAGAATAAAGATTTTGGCACTTGCCAATTAGGGCTCACTACCTGAGCACACTACTCACAAAAGGCCCACTGCCTACAAGAGACTTACAATCTACAAATGCTTATAGATGATACCAAGGTGTTTGAACTGATGAATAGCATCTATACATGCAGGATTCCAGTTCTTGTTAGGTATAGTATACTGATTTGGCACATTTCATCCTTCCTCTGCTCAATATTACTTTCCTATCACATTCTGGGCTTGAATTACTCCCTTCGCTCTTATCTCTACTTTTATTCGCACTTAATCATACACACTATCACTATCTCTTTTTTTTCACTTACAAAATTGAATCCATTAGGTACATATATCCATAACAAGGATTTCCAACAATTTCTTAGTCGACAACAAGAACACTAGAGATATTTGCAAGTTATTGATCTGTCAGCTGAATCCATGCTTGATTCGTGATGTGCATCAAAGACATAGGCATAGAAGTCATTAATCATGTCGGCCAACACTGTATAATGCCACAAATTGCTTGATCAACACCTTTTGCACATCCAGGTTGAGATCTGATACTCTGTTGGTCAGTTCTTCCTCTGTCTGCTCTGCCTTCGTGGAACCCAACACGCAAATGCTAATATCTTTTTCATGCTTTATAATCGGAGGCTAAATCTTTGGAATACGATAGTCATGATATCCCTCTTGACTTGTCCAAGTCTACAACTTACTGAGTTACACCATCTGAGAGATCTGGACCTGATTGTCAGACCTTGTTACATACTCTATTCTTTGTTCACCGAATCAAAACCATCTTCAATCTAACTTTCGGTAGGCATATTATGCACTGTGAATGTGTGGGATAGACTTTGTTTCCATCAATGACAACACTTATGAAGCCACACAGTGTCTCTTGCCAACAATCTCCCCCTTTGGCATTGATGGCAACACTTGGTGAAAAATGGCTAAGTGTCATAGTAACTCCCCCTTAGCTGGTGCTCTGTCTCTTGCACTGTTTTACCAAAGCTCCCCCTTTGCTGCATTCCACATTTTTCACTACTCTTCACTCCCCCTTTGATATCAATGGCAAAGGGTGGAATCCATATACCAATTTTTATGCAAAAATTATTCTATACATGGCCGCATAAGTATATACAGATCATATGTTATACTTACATATACTTAAGTATATCTGCAAAGGTTGTCTTCAACTAGATGATTTATGTGGCCCAACTCCTCTTCATTCTATCTAAAATGGAGATGTGTCCACTTAACAAGAATGCATATGCTCCTTCCCTCTTTAAGTCTGATGGGTCACTGGTCTGGACTATATTTTGTGCTTCTGTCAAGGCATCATGCATTGCCTCTAACTTAGGGATGATTATCCTTCTGAGCTCACCCATTCTATCCATTATGTTCTTTTTCTCCTTAACTAGTTCCTTAATTTCATTGATTATAGCAATAGCTTGACATTCATGATTCACTAGAGAGGTAGTGAGGGGGTCAAAATTCTGAGATAAACTTGACAATTTTTCTTCTTGTTCTTTCACTTTCTTCTCAATGTCCTCTGTCACTTTGGGCCAAGTTAAACAAAATTTGTATACGTCCCCACCATCTTTAAGAGTGTTTTCAAGGCTTTTTATGCCAATACCTAAAGTTCTTCTATCATTAGTAATTAGCCCTTGAACTTCACTGAACCTTTTTCCCAAGAACTCCTTCTGGACCTTAGTTTCTACCGATTTCTCTAAGGATTCAAAATGAGAGTTAACAGAATTGACCAAGTTTTTTAGATTACCAGATGGGTAGGCAAAAGGATCCTTTTGATAGGTTGGTATAATCTTCTCCACCATCCCAGATGCAATATCCAACAACTCACAATCCTCCATGTGGGATTTCAGAAGTTTCTCTTTTGCTTTGGCCTAAGCAAAAGATGCTACATTCTTTATCTGAATGGGAGATAGAGAGTCAAAGTTTAGTGGGCCTTGAATTAGCTCAGGTTCATCCAGCTCCATTATTTCTTTGTCCAAGAAATTTTGAATTGTCTCTGCAGTGTCTCATGCAGACTCTACTTCCTTCTTTTTGGGGACATCTGGACTTACTTGCTTATTGATCTTTGTTTCTTCTACTTGTCCTTGCTTTTCCAGAGCAGACGAGTCTAGTGCCTCAGATGGCTCTTCATCATTTTTCTTTAATCGTTTGACATCCTTGTCAGATAATGTTTCTTCTTTCTGCCCTTCCTCTTCTGGAATAGAGGAATCTAATGCCTTTAATGATTCTTCATTATTTTTCTTTAATCCTTCAACATCCATGGTAGAGGGCTCTTCATTTGTTTCCTCTACAATAGGAAGTTTAGATCTCTTCAAGGCCTTCAAAAGAATTTCTTTGTTTCATCAGCTATTTGATCAGTTTCTCCAATCATAAGTTTGTTCATCTAGGACTTGCTCTGAAAATCACCTTTACAATCCTTGAACACCATGTTCATTTGTTTTGGAGTGATAGAGGGACACAGTTGTATTACTATTTGCTCCCAGATCTCCAAGTCTTTTTCCTTTGCATTCTATTTTCTTTGCTCCAATACTTCTTCTAGACTCTTAGGAATTAAGGAAATTATTTCAACGAATGCTTTGTTATAGATATTCAAATACCTTACAGTAGCTTCCTCTAGAATTCTCTTGTCGGCATCATTGTATTCATCATAGAACTCTGTCACCGGCTGTAGGTTCCCATCCATAGTAACTACCTTGATGATGTCATCAATGGAAAGAGTGGGCTTTTCGACAAATTCCTCTACCTTCTCTTCCTCATTTCTGCTAGAAGAGAATTTCCCAAATGTTCTCTTCTTCATTTTTCTGATTTCCTCATCTGATTCTGTTTCTTCATCATCCTCATGGCTTGTATATGTTCTTGTGGCTTTGGCCTTCATCCTCTTTTCTCCTTTTTTGTATGACTTGACTTCTAGTTTGGTAGACTTTGAGCTTTTAGAGGCGACAAGAATAGAGCTCTTGGAGGATCTAGTCCTAGAGGAGGTTTGTGCAGGGGCACTTTATTTCTTTGCCTTCTCCATTTTCTCTCTATTAGCATCTAGAGCCTCCTTTGATATGCCAAATCTTTTGGCAAATTCTTCAACTTCCTTTCTTACTTTTCTCTTTATCTCTGGCTGTCTTAACTCAACATGGATTTTTATGCTTAGCTCTTCAAAGGTCCCAAACCTTTCTGCTTCAGTGTCCTTAGGCTGGCTCAGTAGGTGTTGAACATGTAGCTCCAAGATTTTTTCATCGACCTCATAACCCATTGGCATTATCCATACAGTTCTTGGCTCAATTGCCTCCATTAGGCATTGATCAATGTCAACCATGAAGCACACTATATCTTTGTATTTGTCAACTATTGTTTGTGGTATCCTTTCTCTAGCGTGGATAATTCTTTGGAAATTCTTAAAGTAACCCTAGATGGTTGTGTTTTGGGCTTGAGCATCACCAAGTCCATACATGTAATCTCTGATCTAAATTGCAACGGGTTTGTCACTTTGCCAGACCCAACCACTTGATCCAAGTAGCTCATTCATATAATAGAAAAATAGACTCAATATTAAACTACCATATTTGAAGGAGTTTTTCTTATCCTTTTTGATCTTCTGCAAGTTCTTCATTAGCTAATTCAGTAGAAGCTCACACAGATCATAATCAACATCTTCCCTCAACATCTGATATGCAACATAGATTGTTGTACCAGACAGAATTCTCCCTACTCGAGTGGTATATTTTATAGCCAATTATCATTGAATCAAACTTGACATCTAGATCCGTGATGTCATCTATAGTCATAGCTCTTTTGTCAAATTTTGATCTGGTGGCTTCAGTTACTGTTTGATTCTTTACAGATTTAAGTGCAGGTACCCCACCAGATGAATGCAGTCTGGTCACTGCCCTGATGGCATCTTTAGTTATCTTGAATGGCCTCATTAGCCACATAAAATTATCATGCATCCTACTTAGAACATACTGGACCCAATTGTCTTCTGTGAAACATGGAAAATGTATGCAATGACCGAAGTGTTTGTCCCGGAGGGCATTGAATTTAGGTTTGAGTTCAAAATTCTCATCTATTAATTGTTTGTGATAAATGTTGATCAAATTTGAGTCTCCAAATTCTTCAATGTTTGCATGGATATAAACCCTGACATCTTCTACATGTAAGACTATGTGCGGAATACTAGAAAATGCACCCAAGGGATCAACTTCTAGAGATATGTAAGGATGTTTCTTAAATTTTGGTCTCGGCCTATCAGAAATATTGACAACCATTAGAGTAGCCATTTTGCAAAATATCTGGAGAGAGTTTTCAGATGGAAAGTACCTTTTCACGCATTAGGGTTGGAGTAGAAGTCAGAGTGATTTTCTGGTTGAATTCGGTCTTCACTTTGAATTTTGAGTGAACTATAGAATCTTCTTCAGAGCTCTTCTTTTCTTCTTCAAGAGTGCAAGTGTAGAGATAATGAGTGAAAAGAACCCTTTTATCTTTGTGTAAACCCTAATTTCCTTTTGCAATAAATGCACAAGTTTTAAGTCATCCAGTTACCCTGCTTCTCAACTAAGCTTTTCTTGGATTGTCTTGTGGATCTTCAAATCATTGTCTATGAGGATTGACAATACATCTTCACCTTTTTCAAACATGCCACAGGTTCGCAGATTAAAACATTTCAATTCTAGATCTTACCGGATCTATCTGTGAAATTCTGCTTTACCAGATAGCTGCCGATACAGGATCTCCTCATAACTTGTTCAAATCTAAATGTGGATTTGTTAAATTTAGACATGATGACCTTAAAGAGAGTTTCCTTAAACCCTTTAAATTGCACCCTCTTATTTTGACTCAAAGTATCGAATTCAGGCACTCACTTGGCTGGTTGGGGGAAAGGAATCTTCTCTATAGCTCCCCCTGAGCCAGAGCTTACTTTTTAGTTTTTGAAAGGAATATCAACACCTCATTCTAGTGTGGATCCATCCCCAATATTCATTGAACTTCTTTTTACCCAAATCTTTCTCATCTCCTTTTGAACTTCATCCACATTTACTTTACCTTTGCCTTTATCTTGTTTCTGATCATGTTCCACTAAACCTTTTCTATCCTGATTTCTGCTTTTGTAGAATTTGGTGAAATGACTGGGTCTATTGCAATTGTAGCACACAACATTTCTTTGCTTATTTGAATGATATCCTCTTGATCTGCACTCATTCGCCATATGTCCAATTCTATTTCATACAAAGCATTTACCATTGAAAGAATTATTCTTTTGCATATTTTTGCATTCATGAGATTTGTGACCATACCTTTTACAACTAAAACATTGACTGGAGAAGGATGGATTGATTTCATTCATTTTGTTTCTGCACTGGGTTGTTTTATGACCGAAATTGTTGCAATTGAAGCAGTATCCATGGAAGGATGGATATCTTTGAGCATTTGGTTGTCTTACCGGAGGTATTCTTGGCCCATTTCTTTGATTTCCTAATCCAAAGTTCTTCTAATCAGATCCAGAGCTTTCACCTTTCTCATATCCCAAGCCACGCTTATCATCTACCCTCTTTTGACTTTCAAGAAGAACTTCAAGTTGGGCTGAGGTTATCTTGAATTTTCCTTTGTATTCATTTGCAATTTGAAGATCTTGTTTAAGAGTGTCTATCTGATTCTCAAGTTGTTCTTCATTGTCTCTAGCTTCTTCAAGATTAGATTCAAGATGCTTGATTATTCTGTCCATTTTGTGGTAGTCCTCTATTTTCTCCTTGAGGAATTGTTTTAGATTATCTTCAATCTTTCTCTTTTCTTCAATTTCTTGGGTGAATCTCATAACCCCTGATTCTATTTCATGCCTTACCATAATGACTTCTTTTGATCGCTTCTCACATAGTTTATTTTTCTCTTTTAGATCTTCATCAATATCATTGACTTCACTCTAATTGGCTAATTTTTGGAGTAGTTCCTTTCTCTTTTTCATAGAAAGACTAAGTTTTTCTTTTAGCTCACTGATGAAATCATCAGCTTCCTTAAGTTTTTCTCTCAAATCATTGACTTCAGAATGGGATTGTTCAAGATCATCTAGGGTAGACTGAAGTTGTTCTTTCATACCATATGCATCCATTGAGATTCCTAGATCTTCCTCAAGCTGTTAGGCTTGTTCAGAGGAACTAGGCTCTGATACCAATTGTTGGAAACAATGTGGATAACTGAGAGAGGGGTGAATCAATTATCTTATAACTTTTCTATTTTTCTTTTCTTATCTTAACTTATCATTTAATGTTATACCAAAGCAAGGGAATCATAAGAGCAGAAAAAGAAATTAACACATAACACAAGGATTTTTACGTGGAAACTTTGTTAAGGGAAAAACCACGGGGTGACTAACCCAAGATTGTATTCTCTGTTAAAAGAATAAAGTGTACAAATTTGGCACTTGCCAATTAGGGCTCACTGCTTGAGCACACTGCTCACAAGAGGCCCACTGCCTACAAGAGACTTACAGTCTACAAATGCTTACAGATGATACCAAGGTGTTTGAACTGATGAACAACATCTATACATGCATGATTCTAGTTCTGATTAGGTACAATTACTAATCTGGCACATTTCATCCTTCCTCTGCTCAATATTACTTTCCTGTCACATTCTGGGCTTGAATTACTCCCTTCGCTCTTATCTCTTCTTTACTTCACACTTAATCATACACAATATCACTATATTTTTTTTTCACTTACAAACTTGAATCCATTAGGTATATATATCCACAACAAGGATTTCCAACAATCTCTTAGTCGGTAACAAGAACACTAGAGATATTTGCAAGTTATTGATCTGTTGGCTAAATCCATGCTTGATTAGTGATGTACATCAAAGACATAGGCATAGAAGTCATTAATCATGTCGGCCAACACTGTATATTGCCACAAATTTCTTGGTCAACACCTTTTGCACATCTGGATTGAGATTTGATACTTTGTCGGTCAGTTCTTACTTTTGTTTGATCTAGGGCACACAACTGAGAGGGGGGGTAAATCAGTTGTGCAAAACTTGCTTTTATTTCAAACACTTGATTCTTCTTTGTTAGTTAACAGCATATCAATGATACATTCATGAAAGCATAAAACATTAACACCGGAGTAGATAAACATCAACACATTTGACACCAAGATTTTTGACGTGGAAAACCCGGTTAAGGGAAAAACCACGGGGTGATTAACCCAAGGATTATTCTCTGTTAGAAGAATAAGGAAAAATGAATGGCACATGCCAATTAGGGCTCACTGCCCAAGCACACTGCTCACAAGGAGGCACATTGCCTACAAGAGACACACTGTCTACAAGATCATAAGTAACACAACCTTGAACTGGAGAATGACATCTTCACCATGTCTGGATTAGTTCCATTTAAGCCCGAAACACTTCTGCTCTGCCTTTCGCTCTTTCGCTATACCACACTCATCCACTCCATAACACACTTCGAAATGAACTCACAAACCTTTATTTATACAAGACATCGACTTAGGAACAATCATCTAAGTCGGCAATCAACCATAAGAATATTCACAAGATGAATAACACATCCGGTTGGCCACCATAAGAACATTCGCAAGATGAACAACTCATCCAGTCGGCTAGTCTGAACAAGAACTTCATCTAGAAGAATATCTTCAATTCTGGGCTCTACAAGGAATGCGGACCAACCACACAACCTCAATATGATCTAAGAACCTTTACAGGCTTGCCTGAATGACCAGGTACATCCACACTTCCTCTGCTCACTGGAATCTCTTCTCTTCCTCATCTGGAACTTCAAGAACACAGTCTATCGCCACTGTCATACTGTAAGAGGTGCTTCCGGACCTCCAAACCACATACCAAACGAGATGACACATCACAAGGACATCCCAAACATTCTGTCCAATCCGTAGAATAGGACAATGCACTTCTGGATCTCGCCGGACCTTTTTGTAACACTCTGTCACTTTGGAGCATCTCCTAGAACTGGTTCTACTTGATCGATCACAACTTCTTCACATCTTCATGCGGACCTCTGAAATCTTAACTAGATCATCTCAAGACTCATATCTACAAACCCTTTAATCTGCATCCTCTGAATCTCAACCTATTGAGTACTTTTGCCTTCTTCTCATCACTGTTCTTCACTGTTCCTGATTGAGACTAATTTTCTCAATATCCTCAGCATACAGCTCATCCAATCCTTCTTGTCAAAGCAATATGAGTATGTTGACATCAATGACAACACTGGTTCACCTCATACTTGCAACAATCTCCCCCTTTGTCATTGATGGCAACATATGATGTGAAAAACCATCAAAACAAGAGCTTCTCCTTTCTGTCACAGCTCCCCCTATCAACAACAACTCTTCACATGTCTTCTCTTCCTTTTTTGCTCCCCCTTTGATCATCAACCACTTGTTTTTCACATGTCTTCTCTCCCCCTTTGACATCAATGGCAAAGGGCTCATACTTGCAATTCTAACACATCAGAATCATACCAGTTGCTCCCCCTTAGTAGCAGCTCCCCATCATCAATCCGGATCGCAAGATATGACTGTGATATCCACCAGACTGATGCACATCAGTGCATCCTAGTTCATCTCCGGAGGGGCCATGACCCCTAACTTCTCCCTGAGATACTCAAAAGAATCCTTGGGAAGAGGTTTAGTAAAGATATCTACAATCTGATCCTTGGAGGATACATACTCCAATCTGACTTCATCCTTGTTCACTTGTTCTCCTAGAAAGTGAAACTTGATAGATATGTGTTTGGTCTTAGACTGCAACACCGGATTCTTAGAAATATTTATTGCACTTGAATTATCACAGAAAATTGTGATAGGCTCCTCATAGTCTACTTTAATGTCTTTTAGCATCTGCTTCATCTATAAGATTTGAGTGCAACTACCTACTGCTGCAATGTATTCTGCTTCAGTTGTAGACAGAGATATTGCATCTTGTTTCTTGCTTAGCCAAGAAACCAATCTCTTTCCCAAAAAGAATGCTCCACCACTGGTGCTCTTTCGGTCATCCACATCTCCTACCCAACCTGCATCTGTATATGCATGAAGAGAGAAATCATGATCTCTAGGATACCACAAACCATACTCAACTGTCCCCTTTAGATATCTAAAGATTCTCTTGATTGCCATGACATGAGATTCTCTGGGATCAGCCTAGAATCTTGCAACAAGACCAACAACTTGCATAATATCTGGTCTAGTTTGAGTGAGATACAACAATCCACCAATCATTGATCTATACTTTGTCTGGTCTACCTTAGGAGAGTCATCATCTTTGCTCAACTTGCATCTGGTTGCCATGGGAGTATTCATTGGCTTTGAATCTTCCATCCCAAATTTCCTCAACAATTCTTTCACATATTTGGTCTGAGAAATGAAGATCCCTTTCTTTGTTGAGTAATTTGCAAACCCAATAAGAAATTCATTTCACCAAGCATAGACATCTCAAACTCACTTTTCATCTGATTTACAAAAGTTTTACACATACTATCTCTTCCTCCAAAAATGATATCATCCACAAACACTTCAACAATCAAAATGTTTTCATGATCAATTTTGAAATATAAGTTACTATCAGCAGTACCTTTGTTGAATCCAATCTACACAAGATGCTTAGCCAACCTTTCATACCATGCTCTTGGGGCTTGCTTTAAACCATACAGTGCTTTCTTCAGCTTGCAGACCATATCATCATGATCAGACAATTGAAATCCATCCAATTGTTCAATGTAAACTTCTTCCAAATCATCATTTAGGAAGGCAGACTTGACATCCATCTGATATACCTTGAAGTCTTTGAAAGCAACAAATGCAAGAAATAATCTGACTACTTCAATTCTTGCCACTGGAGCAAAGGTTTCTTCAAAATCAATTCCTTCTATTTGAGAGTAGCCTTTGCAGACCAATCTAGCTTTGTTTCTGATCACTTCACCAACTTCATTTAGTTTGTTCCGGAAGACCCATTTGGTTCCAATCACATTCTTGTTTCTAGGTCTGGGAACAAGATCCCAAGTATGATTTTTCTCAATTTGCATCAACTCTTCCTCCATTGCTTTGGTCCAGTTTTCATCATTGCAAGCTTCATTAATTGTCTTAGGTTCAATCTTTGAAATCAGACAACATTCATTTGAATCTTGAGCAATTCTTCTCCTTGTTTGTACCCCTTTGCTTTTGTCACCTATGATTTCATCTTCAGAATGATTTAGAGTTACATACCTTGGAACTTTGGGAGTTTCTTACACTACTGTTTCCTGATCAGGCTCATTCAGACAAACCTCTTCTTCCTGATTTACCGGATCAGTCTGAATCTGAATCTTAGAGGAAGATTGAGCTCCTTGCACCAGAGAATCATTTTGATCATCTTCACCATATTCATAAAACCTTGAGGGCTTCTCAATTCCTTCATCAACCTTCACATTTGTATTTTCTATCATCTTTCTCAATCTCTTATTATAACACCAATATGCTTTGCTTTGAGTGGAGTAACCCAAGAAAATTCCTTCATCACTTCTAGCATCAAACTTTCCTATATCTTCATCTCTTTTGATGTAACACTTGCTACCAAATACTCTGCAATATCTCACGATGGGAATTATACCAAACCAAAGTTCATAAGGAGTCTTACCGGTATTGCTTCTGATTTGAACTCGATTAAGAGTGTAGACTGCAGTGCTGACAGCTTCTCTCCAAAACATCTGAGGAACATTTGCTTCCAACATCATTGTCTTGGATGCCCTTATATTCTGGTTTAAGCTCAAAAGCATCATCTTTTGCACCTTTCAGTTTCATGGAGTTGGTTGGATTGATTTCTAGATGTAATGACTTCTGCAAATGATCTTCAATGAACTTGAGGAATTTTGTTGTAGAGTTCCACTTTTTCGTTTCTTCTTGAATGCAAAATGAATAAGTGGTTAATGAGAAAACCCTTATATTGCTCTGCAAACCCTAATATCAGGTCAATAAATGCCCGACCTACATTATTCTAGTATGCCTTATTCGGATGACTTGAAGAATCGGATCAATCCTGATCTTTAAACATCTTGTGGATCTGCCAAATCTTAACCATAGTTTGATTAGATGTTTCCCTTATGAACCCTTCAATCTGCAACTCCTCTTGTACCAATTCCAGCACCAATTAACTGGCTGGGGGAACAAGGTTTTCTTTGTGTCTCCCCCTGAGCCAGAGCTCACTTTTTAATTTTCGGAAGGAATATCAACACCAGAATCTGGTGCGGATCCAACCTCTACATTCTCTGTACTTTTCTTTACCCAAATCTTGTTCATCTCACTTTTAACTTCATCCGCATTCACTTTTTGTTTCCCCTTATCTTGATTCTGATTATGATTTACCAGACCTCTTTTGTCCTGATTCTTGCTTCTACAGAATCTTGCAATATGACTAGATCTATTGCAAATTTGGCAAACAACATTTCTCTACATATTTGATTTATATTCTCTTGATTTGCATTAATTAGTTATATAACCTATTCTATTGCATGCAAAGCATCTACCATTGAATGATTTGTTCATTTGCATATTTCTGCATTAATGAGATTTGTGACCATACCTTTTGCAGTTAAAACACTGTCCGGAGAAGGATGAATTAGTCTGATTCATTCTCTTTCTGCACTGATTAGCTTTGTGACCAAAGTGATTATAGCTGTGCAGTATCCATTGAAGGATGGATATCTTTGAGTATTGGGCTATCTTATCGGAGGTCTTCTAGGCCTATTCCTTGGATTTTCTGATCCAAAATTCTTCTGACCGGATCCAGAGCTTTCTCCTTTCTCATATCCCAAACCACACTTGTCATCTGCCCTCTTTTGACTTCCAAGAAGAACTTCAAGTTGAGCAGAACTTATCTTGAATTTCTCTTTATATTCATTTGTTGTTTGAAGATCCCTTTTGAGAGAGACAATTTGATCTCTAAGTTTTTCTTCATTTTCTTTAGCATCTTCAAGATCAGATTCAAGATTTTGATAATTCTATCCATTTGGTGGCAATCTTCTGATTTCTCCTTGAGAGATTGTCTTAGATTATCTTCAGTTTTTCTTTTCTCTTCAATCTCTTGGGTAAACTTTATAACTCCTGATTCTATTTCATGTCTTACCATAATGACTTCTTTTGATAACTTTTCACATAACTTGGTTTTCTCAGTCAGCTCTTCATTTGCATCATTAGCTTCACCTTGTCTTGCCAATTGCTGAAGCAGCTCCTTTCTCTTTTTCATAGAGAGACTTAATTTGTCTTTTAGTTCTCTCATGAAATCATCAGCCTGTTTGAGTCTTTCCTTTAATTCATTGACTTCAGAGTTTGATTGTTCAAGATCCTCAAGGGTAGTCTTGAGTTGCTCCTTTAAACCATATGCATCCATTTGGATTCCCAGATCTTCCTCGAGCTGTTAGACTCTGTTAGGAGGAAATTGGGTCTGATACCAATTGTTGGATCTAGGGCACACAACTAAGAGGGGGGGTGAATTAGTTGTGCAAAACTTGCTCTTATTTCAAACACTTGATTCTTCTTTGTTAGTTAATAGCATATCAATGATACATTCATGAAACCATAAAACATAAACACCGGAGTAGATAAACATCAACACGTTTGACACCAAGATTTTTGATGTGGAAAACTCAGTTAAGGGAAAAACCACGGGGTGATTAACCCAAGGATTATTCTCTATTAGAAGAATAAGGAAAAATGAATGGCACATGCCAATTAGGGCTCACTGCCCGAGTACACTACTCACAAGGAGGCACACTGCCTACAAGAGACACACTGTCTACAAGATCATAAGTAACACAACCTTGAACTAGAGAATGACATCTTCACCATGTCTGGATCAGTTCCATTTAAGCCTAAAACACTTCTGCTTTGCCTTTCATTCTTTCGCTATACCACACTCATCTGCACCACAACACACTTTGAAATGAACTCACAAACCTTTATTTATACAAGACATCAACTTAGGAACAATCATCTAAGTCAGCAATCAACCATAAGAACATTCGCAAGATGAATAACACATCCAGTTGGCCACCATAAGAACATTCGCAAGATGAACAACTCATCCAGTCAGCTAGTCTGAACAAGAACTTCATCTGGAAGAATATCTTCAATTCTAGGCTCTACAAGCAATGTGGACCAACCACACAACCTCAATATGATCCAAGAACCTTTACAGGCTTGCCTGAATGACCAGGTACATCCGCACTTCCTCTGCTCACTAGAATCTCTTCTCTTCCTCATCTAGAACTTCAAGAACACAGTCTATCGCCACTGTCATACTACAAGAGGTGCTTCCGGACCTCCAAACCACATACCAATTGAGATGACACATCACAAGGACATCCCAAACACTCTGTCCAATCCATAAAATAGGACAATGCACTTTCGGATCTCACCGAACCTTTTTGTAACACTCTGTCACTTTGGAGCATCTCCTGGAACTGGTTCTACTTGATCGATCACAACTTCTTCACATCTTCATGCGGACCTCTGAAATCTTAACCAGATCATCTCAAGACTCATATCTACAAACCCTTTAATCCGCATCCTCTGAATCTCAACCTATTGAGTACTTTTGCCTTCTTCTCATCACTGTTCTTCACTATTCCTGATTGAGACTAATTTTCTCAATATCCTCAACACACAGCTCATCCAATCCTTCTTGTCAAAGTAATATGAGTATGTTGACATCAATGACAACACTGGTTGACCTCATACTTGCAACAACTTTGTCTACTGTGCCTGCATGGAACCCTACACTCAGATGCTCATATCTTTTTCATGCTTTATCACCAGACGCTAAATCTTTGGAATACAATAGTCATGATACCCCTCTTGACTTGTCTAAGTCCACAACTTACTGAGTTACACCATCTAAGAGATCCAAACCTGATTGTCAAACCTTGTTACATACTCTGTTCTTTGTTCACCAGATCAAAACCATCTTCAATCTGACTTCTGGTATAGACATATTATGTACTGCAGATGTGTGGGATAGACTTTGTTGCCATCAAGGACAACACTTATGAAGCCACACAGTGTCTCTTGCCAACATATAGGGAATTATATCACATTTCGTGGCGAGGGGCTCTAGCTTTTAACCACTCTTCTTTGATCAAGACATGGATATTTGAGCACATTAGGCCCTATCAGAAGCTCATTTCAATTCCAAATAGGCATTTACCAAGAGAATCTAGGTGGATGCATGTGGATCACTTTGATGCTTCTTTACCCACTATCACTACTCTTACAGATGAGGACATGGTCTTTGATTCTTATCGTGACATGGAGGGACCCTAGGCTCATGATGTTGAGGTCGGAGAGTACTGTCGTAGAGTATATGATATTTCAAACCATAATGGTTTAGTTGAGGCCCATCATGTTGATCGAGTTTCACAACAATTCGGCAAGGACTTGCCCCCAGTGTCCACTTACTATAGAACTATTCAAGAGATGGGTGAGATTAGACAGAGGTCAGTTGTTTGGACTCCTTTGACTCCTAGAGTCTTCATTACTAGAGTTCCAAGAAGAGGACAGAGGGGAGGGAGAGGAACTCCTTCCCAAACACTCATTGTTGTTGTGGATTTAGAGTCCATTAACAAGGACTATACTCTAGATGATGATGATTCCTCAGATGAGGGCTTTCTTGAAGATGTGCAGAATGAGGGTCTTGATGCTACTGATGATGCAGATGATGCTCCTGATATCCCTAAGGGTCCTCATGTTGTTCCCCGACCTCCTCATTTAGATGAGGTGATGCAACAACTTGACCCTAATTGGCAACTGGGTGATCCACGTAAGTTTTGTTTGTTTGTTTTTCACACTTTTGTCCTTTCTCTTTTCATGGGGAATTAACTTGTTTTTCTCTATCAATTCACTTTTTCAGGTAATGTCAGAGAGCGGAGGGATTTCATTCATGAGATTAATGTTGGCTTGGATTCTCCCTTTACTGGATGACTCAAGACCATCTTTTAGATGATCCTGGTATGCCCCTTGTTGTTGGGAGACACATAGACATTTTCTCTCCTATCTACTATGGATGTCAGGAGAATGCAGACTTGAAGGCCCAAAATCACACCCTTAAGGGTGAGAATCAGGTGCTCCGAGAGATGGCTTGTCTTAGTTTTGGATGATGAGATGCTAGTATAGCGGGGCCTTCATAGTCACATGCTCATAGTAGAGTACCTCTCTCCTATAGGTCTCATGGAGCGACAAGTGGTATTCATAGACAAAGGAGCCAAAGTCCTAAGGGTTCCATTGGAGGGAACTAGCCTTGACTTCCTTTCTTGAACTTGTGCCCCCTTGCATGGGGAGCCTCTATTTCCTTTTGAGAGCATTTTGTCCTAGCTCTTTAATACCCTTGTATATGTAAACTTCAGATGTATCTATGAAAATTTATCCTTTTATGGTTTTCACCTATCAGATTTGTATTCATCTCTTGTGCATGTTTTGGAGGTTTGATTTTGATTATGTGTTTAACCTTTGCAACTCTTTTAACAATGCAAGTATGATAATGATGACATGTTTTTGTAATTTTTTATGGCATATATATGAGATGCAGTTTACGATATGATAATGCAGGAACACAAGAAATGCTAAAATGAAACATTTACTTATACTGAATGTCATGATATATGACATTTGACTTTATTGCTTTGAGACTCTTTTTCTAATTTTAGCATGAATGCAATGTGGAACATACAAATGTGACTACTCTTAAATACGATTTTTGATTCAGGGGATTGCAAGTTGTCCTAATATAAGAGACCTTTTCAATGCTATGAGATAGGATTTTTAAAACTCAAGTGGGGAGCAGGAATGAAGATGGAGCATTTCTAATTTTTGGCTTCGCTAAAGGCTAAACACTGATCCTTATCTAGATAAGAAAAATTGACAAGATTTCAACCTAGACAAGTAGCAAATTTTGTTGGTGTTTGCTAGACTTAGATCATAGATGGCAAGCAAGGTAGACCTGGGGTAAAACATAAAATAGGAAAGAACAAGGGTCCCTAGGTAGAAGATGATCCTAGAGACTATTAGACTCTTCGGATTTGCTCAGCTAGTGTGTGTGTGTGCTTTGTACCTTTCTTTTTCCTTTCTCTACTAGAATGTTACCCTTGAGGCTTCGCGATTAGACTGATCTCCACCCAAGAGTACAGACATTCAACAATCTTCTCTCTTTCACTCTTTTTTTTGTATCTCTTTTTTTTTTTGCTTTTTCATTTTTTTTGTATTTTCCTCACTTGATTTTCTCATATTTTGGATTTTAACTGTTTCAAGAAATGAATGCTTTTTGGAACTTTTCATATGTGATACTTTGATCTCTCAATTCTCACTTTTCAACACTCTTATTTTGATTACTCATTTTTTTATTCACTTGGATCTTAGATTCCTGCCTTCAAAGTTTTGATCTTCCTGATGTTTTTGGCCAAGAAAGATAAGGGACTGAGCGCCACCTAAAGTTTTGTAGTCTGGTTGGACTTCTCTAATACTAGGGAAGGATTGGGAAGATCTACTTGCAAGCTTCCTTTGAACACTGTATGTTTGAATACTGACTTTGTTTAGACCTAACATCTTGACTCATTAAGAATGGGATTAGTGTAAATCTAAGATCTAGGCTTTGATTAGAATCACTAGGAATGAAAAGGGGATAATGACGATTGTGAAAATGGTGAATCTCTAGGTCCTGAAAAGATTACGTATATCTAGGCAACATTAGACTCCTTACAGAAAGGAAAATAGTACAAGAGCAAGTCACTGACTATAATGCAGGATGAACAGAATGATACAGAAATGCAAGAAATAAAATTTTTTTGACATTTTTTATTTTTTTATAATTTTTTTTGTATTTTTATGTTTTATGATTTTTTTGGTTTTTAGACATAGTACTTCTTGAGGTGAAAGGCATTGACTATTTTGTCAAATTCCTCTCCCTCCATTGTGCACAAGAGATAGGCACCATTTCTGATGTCTTCTTTGACCATGTAAGGACCTTTCCAGTCTTCTGAAGAAGCTCTTTTTTGTCTTCTTTTCTTATTCTTCATGCTACCTCTTCTCAGGACAAGTTCTTCTATTCTATAGGGTTTGTCATTTGAATCTATTTCTACCAACTTGGTGGTTTCTCTTGGCATTGTGAGCCAAAGTAAGTCTCAAAAGGATTGTTGATGAGAAGGGGTCCAATATAGGACTCCATCACAATTTAATAATTCCGCTAACAGGTCAAACTATTCTTGCATGCAAATTTTCACATCTAGTCTCTCTTGGATTCTTTGCAAAAATTGGAACAAATCAAGGGGAGTTTATGGCTCCCTTTGCTCATCAAGAGGGACAAAGCTTATACTTGTCCTCCCATTTGGTTTTGGTCTTAAGTCCATGGCATACTTGATGTAACTTTTTGGGAGTTCAAAAATGACAAGGTCATCAATGCCAACTGTCACTCTCATCTTCCATTCTCTGTGAAAAATACCTGTGCTTTCTTCATCTTCGCCGAGAAGTCTTTCAACCATTTCTATATGTACTAGAGGTGCGTCCCACTCACTGAGTTTGTTTGATTGAATCAACGTAGAGGTGGTTGGCTTCTCTTGCAGTTGGGACACCATGAACATCCTAGGTAGCATTCCTATGGCGTTAGTTGATTCATTGTCAATAGAATGCACCTCCTCCATGGGTGTCAATGGTTGATATGAATCCTCTATTGGTGTGAGAGGCTCATAAGATTTTATTTCTTCTAGTTTCTCAGGGACACGTTATTCACTTAGCGGTGATAGTGGTGTATAGCTTTCTTTTATGTCTTCCTCAATGTCTGAGAAAGCGTGTCGGTCTGCATTTCTCAGATCTAACATGGTTGTCTCAAATATTGGACCTTCAGTTCTGTGTGATTTTTCTCCTATCCATGGGAAGAGTTTGGAGGTCTCTTGGATGTCGATCGTGAGTACCTCTAGAGGGAATTGGAGTGGTCCATCCTACTCTATCAATTCCATGATATCTATTGTCTTTTCTTTGGGAACCATTTCCTTTTGTTTTGGCAATGCCTCATTCTCTAAAGTTTTGACCTTTGTGACGTTTATGTTTTTTTCTAAGATTTCCATTCATTTGATGCATATCAACTAAAGTGTAGGATTAGGGATGGTCAGTTTGTTGGTAGGGAGTTCATATTCTATGGGGATACCTACACGTTTGTTTGGTGTGTTTGATTTCAACATGCTAAAAGGTTCTGGATCCCCCTTTGCAACATACGCTTTCCCTAAGTGTAAGAATTGAGCTTCTTGGAATAACGTGGATGACGCAACTTTCATTCTATGTATCCTTGGTCTTCCAAGAATCAAATTATATCTCGTGTCTTTGTCTATGATGTAGAATGTGGTAGGAATGGTTTTACATCCCAAGGTCACTGGAAGGGTAATCTTACCTATGGTGGCAGCCTTTAGATTATTGTATCCACTTAGAGTATCTCGTGAAGCAGTGATATTAGTGTGTCCATAGCTGATCCTCTCTAATAGGGAGAAAGGAACTATGTTAACAAATCCCCATCATCAATTAAGGTCTGCTTTATGCAAGTATTATAGCTCCATACTTGAAGATATAGCACATGGTCTCTTTTTTTGGTTAATTCTGCCTCGAAAGGCATCTGTTGTAAGTCAAAGAAGAACCTTGGATCTTTGAGTTCTAAATTTGGTGGACTGATGTCATAGTCCACATGATTAATTTGTTCACTAGGTGGTGGCGTAATTTGGTTGAGATATTTTAGACCTATTGCTTTTAGTAATGCTGAGTGATGTGAAGGGGAGTTCCTGAGTAAGTCAATGAATGTAATGTGAGCATATGTCTTCTTTAAATCTTCTATGAGCTCATAAGGTCTGATTAGAGCTGGTATAGGTTCCACTACCGAGATGATACCTTCATTTACTTCTATTTATTTATTTCCATCCCCATGGTCTTCCTCTTCTCCTTCATTGTGCATAATCTCTACTAATCCCATCATCCTAGCTTCTCCTTTTTGTCCTAGTTGCAATGGGACCTCGGGGTTACTACCTTGAGCTATTTTGTTTTGGTTTGTTGTTTTGATGTCTTTATGTGCAGGAAATGGGTCCTAATAAATTCTCATATTTGCGTTTTGCAGAGCTATTGGAGCTTGATTTTGTCTTGTATTCTTATTATCCGGTGTGACCTCTTGTAGGTTTAAGAACATCTCTATGAACAATGTTGTTGGTCTTCTGTTAGCCTTACCATGAATCTATTATATTCTCTACAAGATTTTGTACTGTGCTCCTTGTTCTATGAAAAGAACAAAACTGATTGAACTCATATGGGGGTCTTTCATATCTTCCATCATTTCCGTTCTTGTTTCCAGTGTCATTCTAACTTTGGTAATTGTCTCGAGGGTAGTACCGGTGTTCCTAGGTCGGTCTATGGCATTTACGTTAGGAGGATAGTAATCTCTCTGATTGTAATCATCTCTTATTTTCTTGATTGGGGGTTGATCTATCACCCTGTCTATGGTTGCACTCCAATTGTTTTTAAGGATCTTAATGACAGAGGTGTTGTTTCATGTGTCTTCCTTCATCATCTTTCCATTTGACCCATAGACTTTTCTACCACTGTTAATGGCAACTTGGTCAATTCTCAAAGCACTTTCTAATTCTTCTTCATAGGATTTATATGGCATTTTTTGAACGTCTTCTCTCGTGTCCTTGTTAAGGGCATGTAAGAAGAGGTTGCATAGTTCTCAGTGATCCATGTTTGGAGCACTAATCGAAAAGTAGAGGAATTACCTCCATAGAGTGACAAAGTGGGCTACAGAGTCATTTGGCTCTTGTTTCAATGTGAGGAATTCTCTGATCCCTGTTTTAATGAGTTTGTTCATGTCGAATGCCATGACAAACTATCTGATTAGTTGTCTGAACAAGTGAATTGAAACTTCTGGTAAGTGAGAATACTAATCCATAGCTATGCTTTCAAGAGTATTTGGAAATATTTTTGCTACAACCCCATCCCAAGAGAGGAGTTCTCTTGTTGCCATGGTGTAGGCTTTAATGTGGGAGTTTGGATCTCCTACTCCTTTGAACTTCAAGAGATCAAGTAGTGGCTGAGGTAATTGCACGCTTCTTATGTTTTCATCTAGAGGTTCTTTCAAATACTCAAGATATGTTCTATGAAAGGCACTTTGATGCAGAGGAAGGACTATTTTAGGCTAACAAGATTGTTCTCATACACTTCTTACAATGATGCAACTCAAACATTGATCAAGCACACCCTGATTCACTCTAACACTTGGTTTCAATAGCCTAAGAGGCATTCAATTAGGATTCAACTTGATACAATGTGAACTTGGACATTTAAAGGCATTCTATAACAAAATTCAATGCCTTACAACTCCTCCTTGCATCATAAAAATGGATTTACACAATTGTTCTATCAAACCCTAAGTCACTAGGGTTTTACCCTTGTTTTAGCAGAGTTTGAGAGGAACAGTCAATAATAACTTTTCATGGCCATAATATCTCAGGCCCAAACCTTGATAATATTTTAGAATACATTAAAATAGACCTTTCATAAAGATTTCAGAATTTTCCACCATGCCAAACAAAAGAAATAGATTTTTTCCTCAAACTGGAAATCCTAGCTAGGGTTTGGACTATTTTCACTAAAAATACTATAACTTTTGCAAAACATAATGAAATGACTCCAAAAAAAAATAAAAAATTTCTATATTTCATGGATTCATCATCCACATGCCTTCTCTTAACTGTACTAGGTCGTACAAAATCATACCAACACATTTTCTTGTTGTTTCATAGTAAAAATTTGAATATGGCAATCACTAAATTAATCATAACTTTTGCAAAACATAATGAAAATCGTTCAAACCAAAAGTATTAGAAACATAACAACATTATCATACTTTTCCAACAACTTTTAGGGCTATACTTTGCAATACAAGGCTATACAACCCAAATTACAGTCTGTTACACATAGAAAATGCAAAGGAAAACATGTAAAATTAAAGTATTTCCATTTCAAAACGTTCTCCAACCTTTTATAACCTTGGTGCTCATGTGTACATGTCATATTTATGCCATTACATTCATTCCCATCATTCAAAACTAATTCCTAACTTCCTAAACCAACTTTGCAAAATTGCATTGACAACACTGACAAGTTTTTACAACTTTTGTATTTTTTCTGACAACTTTGCACCTAATCACCCAAATAGTAGGCGGTGTTTCTTTCACTTCTTCCAATTGTGCTACATGCTTAGCTATTTTATGACCTCCTCTTGATCCTTCCCATGCTTGGTTTGATCTGCTCCATGATTCTTGGTTGTCACTCTATTGTTGTGTGCTTTCTTTTTCTACCTCCTCCTGAGGATCTTCTTCTCAACTGCAAGACTCCAATAGTCTATATCACTTTCATATGCCACATTACTGCTATCCATGTCTTCATCCTCATCAGTCTCTCCTTGGTTTCCACCTATACAAACATTATCAGCAACATGCATTAGATAAAAACTATGAGGCCAATTTACCTCTTCACTATCTCCTGGTACTTGTTGTCTTGGTTCTTCTTTGATTTCAGCTATACCCATCTTCTTGTCAACTATTTGATCATCACCAACCTACTAGTTTCTTGGATGTATCTCTTGCCAATGGATCTTTGCATTTGTGTCTGCTTGAGAACATTACTCTTTCATGATTTCTACACTTTCTTGAAGACACTCTTGATCTTTTTTCATGCCCATGTCAATGAATGTCTTTTCTTCCTTTGTTTCATCTTCTCTTTTCAAAGTAACCATCTTTTTCTTTCTCCTTTTGTGAACAATCATCTTTATGGGCCATTTCACTTTCTTATGTATTGGCCAATGCCCAATAGATCCTTGGTATACTTCCTCAAGACACTATTGTGCTATATTTTTAATATTTTTTTTTAACTCTATCATTCTTCTATCGAACTCTTCATCTAATCTTATTTTATTGACTTTCATCTTCTCCTTCTAATTTTTCTACTGCATCTTGCTATCTCTTCTCTTTTCTTGGATTCTTCTTGTGATACCTCACATAGGTTTCCTTTCTTTTTCCTCACTACCTAGTCTTTTGGCATCCAGGTTCCTCACCTTGAATTATGTTTTTAAGGTCATTTTGATGTGTTTTGATCAAATAAGGCCATTTAAGACCATTTGGGGTCATATTGGATTAGTTTTTGGTGATTAGGTGCAAAGTTGTCAAAAAAATGTAAAAGTTGTCAAAAGTTGCAAAAACTTGTCAATGTTATTAATGCAGTTTTGCAAAGTTGGTTTAAGAATTTAGAAATAAATTTTGAATTATGGAAATGAATGTAATGGCATAAATATGACATGTACACATGAGCCCAAGGTTAGAGAAGGTTGGAGAACATTTTGGAATGAAAATACTTCAATTTTACATGTTTTCTTTTGTATTTTCTATGTGTAACAGACTGTAATTTAGGTTGTACGGTCTTGTACTGAAAAGTATATCCCTACAAGTTATTATAAAAGTAGGAGAATTTTTTTATCTTTCTAATGCTTTTGGTTTGACTGATTTTCATTGTGTTTTGCAAAAGTTATGATCAATTTAGCAATTGCCATGTTTAGATTTTTATTGTGAAACAACAAGAAAACATGTTGGTACGATTTTGTATGACCTGGTACAATCAAGGGAAGGAATGTGGATGATGAATCCATGAAATACATAACTTTTTATTTTTGTTTGGAGTCATTTCATTACATTTTGCAAAAGTTGTAGCATTTTTAGTGAAAATAGTCCAAACCCTGGCTAAGGTTTCCAGTTTCAGAAAAAAAATCCATTTCTTTTGTTTGGCACAGTGGAAAATTTTGAAATCTTCATGAAAGGTATGTTTTAATGTATTCTACAATATTATAAAGTTTTGGGACCAAGATTTTATGGCCATGAAAATTTATTATTGACCGTTCCTCTCAAACTCTGCTAAAACAGGGGTAAAACCCTAGTGACTTAGGGTTTGATAGAACAATTGTGTAAATCTGTTTGTCTGATGCAAGGAGGAGTTGTAAGGCATTAAATTGTGTTATAGAATGCATTTAAATGTTCAAGTTCACATTTTATCAAGTGGAATCTGTTGGTGCTTAAATCTACAGGCACCTTCCTAAAAATTCAAGCATTCAAATATGCAGGCCCCTTCCCAAAAGTCTAAAAAAATCTAACACTTTCGGCCTCTGCAGTTGTAAAAATGCAAAAAAAAAAATTAGTTAAGGTGCAAGTGTCTTTGTATATACAAATGTGTTTGTATATACATACAGGTCAAAATGTGCATTGGCAGGTGCAAAATCTCCATCGGCCTTTGAAAAAATCAATTATATGCATATCGAGCTTTGAAATGTGCATATACAAAGGGGGAATCTTTTGAAGATTCCCAAAATATTCTTGGTTTGTATATCAGGTTGCATGTAGACATACAAGGGAAAAATATGCAACGGGCCGATATACTTTTGCTACAATGTTGGAGATAAAAAGTGAAAAATATATAATGGCAGAATATACATCGAAGATTCCTTGAAGATGCTGCCGTTGTATAGAGCAGGTAGGAATGAATGTATGTCCAAAATACATTGAGTCTTATACGATGAAAAATATACAAGGGTCTGCCGCGACGTGCAAGGTGAACAGTGCAGCAGAGGTATATACATTTGGTGGGCTCCACAAGGTTGTAGGTGCAATCGCTTGTAGGTTTGCATATACAAGGGGATTTGCATGTATGCTCAAGGATGTGCAAAGCAGACAAGACGGGAAGGTTAAATGCATTGGCGAAGTGTTTGAAGTCCACGGTTGTATGGTAGGCTTGTATGTTCCCAATGCATATTCAAACATACAAGCGGAAGATACAAGTGAAACATGCAAGGTAAAATATGCATTCATCACATATTCTCTAAGGATTCCCTGTTTGTATGTTGGGGAGGTTTGTATGTTTGCCTTTGTATATTCAAACATACAAGCAAAATTATACATTGTGATGATGCAAGTCAGACCCGATAACAAATCAAATTTGTTCTATAAGTGCTTGGCGTCCGTGCCTTGCATGTTTGTGTGCTTGTATGTTTGCCGATATACATTAGATGAGATACAAGCTGGATTTCAGGGGAGTTTCAAAGTGTTTTATATTTTTTTGAAATCCAGGGCTTGTATGTAGCAGTTGTATGCACATATACAATGAGGATATGCAAGGAATAGGGATGCAAGCTGGACCTGATTAGAATTTTGATTTGTTCTATAACAGTTTGGGGTCCGCCTTGTATGATGAACGGTTGTATATGCACTCTGTATATACAAAGGGTTTTAAAAGCATAAATTAGATGATTGTATATGCATTTGAGCATGCATATACAAGGGGCAAAAAGGCAAAATGGTGAGAATGAAAGTCAGCAATAAAAACATAAGGTGCCTATGTGGCATGATTTCACTGGTTGACAACTTTCAAGGCGTGTTTCGAGCCGCAGATCTCAGCGATGGGAGTTGATCAATGGCTGGTTTTGTATTTTGCTACAGCGATGGGTTTCTTTGTATCTATGGCTGCGTTTGGGTGGGAAAAATTCCAGAGGCTTGCTGATGCTGTATCTTCAGGGACCTGCGAGTAGATGAAGCATTGATGGAAAATTTGTAGAGGATGGACGACGGAAAGGATAGGTCAACCGCCCAATTTAAGATGAAGATCCAAGAGCGGCGGCCTAGATCCTGATTCCACCTGCTCATTCCTCTTTGTCTCTCTGCAGCATTGAATATTTCTGAGCACCATTCCTCATGCATTGAATTTGGTGGATTTTTTATTTGCCTTGTAATTAATCTTGCTAAGTATACAATCTTGGTATAAAGGCCAAACTGTGTTACTCATTATTGTTGTTGAAGACTTGGGCAATTTTTTGTGTGAATAATGAAAAATAGAGCACTTCCTATCTATTTTATCTATGTGGAGTTTATGAGTTGCATCTGAAGTGTATCTTGCACATATATTCAGTTTCTTGTCATTGTATATGAAAAATGTGTTATTGCATGTGTTTATCTATTTGTCTCCATTTGTTACTTGCATTTTCTTCTTTTGAATTTGGTTGCTAAGGGTTTCTTAGATTCTAGGGTATAGTTTTGTTGTATCACATGCTTGATCTGTAACTTCCATTCAAGGAGTGGATTAAACTATTTTAGGTTAAGTATGGAGAAGATTGTATGTCAACTGGGATATCTGTAAGTAGAGACAGTTAAATACTCATCCTTGGGTGGTGTTTGTAAGGCAAGTACCAGTTCTAACCCCTTGAAACTTGAATGACAGTTGCAAGCCATTCTCTTATATACGTCTAGTTGACTCCTTGCCCTGAGATAGGCACTGGTCTGCTTCTGGATTAGTAGTTATGATCCAAAACCCCTGTCTTGCATCTAAACCATCAAATTCAAACCATCCAAAACCCATTAGTTGTAGGAGTAGGATTAGGAACCCTTGCATACTCTCATCCATAACCAGACACATATGTCTAAGAATGTTGCTAACCTTGTGATTTGTCACACAAATCTTGGTCCACACATGAGAGTATTCTGCCTGTTATCACAAAGCTAAATCTTTCTGTCATAGGGCAAGTCAATGTTACATCTTTAGCAAATAGGGACACCCCCCTTAGTGTGGCAAAACCAGAAGAGAAGGGGAGGTAGCTCACGTAACCTCCTGTATTCATTGGTCGAATCTTCCTATGCATTGGAACTGACAAACCCACTACTGATTCAAAAATAAATACCAACATAATCCTTATTGAATGCCTCTTAAGCTATTGAAACCAAGTGTTAGAGTGAATTAGGGTGTGCTTGATCACTGTTTGAGTTGCATCATTGCAAGAAGTGTGTGAGAATAGTCTTGTTAGCCTAAAACAATCCTTCCTCTACATCACACTTTGAGATTGTAGGGTTGATAACAATAACCCTGTAGGTGGGTTTTGATAACCCATTGTCAGATTTGCTTGGTTGTTTTGAACCGGAGGATTCCCATTCAGACATGTGTCGTTACTAGCATTTCGTGAATAGTAATTGAGGTAGGGGGATTTTAAGATGCCCCCTAGTCTTGTTCATGAGATTTTTGCCTTCTTTCAGGAGCAGCTTGTTCTGCTTCCAAGATTCTAATCCTTTGTACTAGAGATGAGATTAAATCTGTAGGCGTAGCATCTCTAGGTCTTTCTTCGTTTCTAGGATTTTCTCTTCGAGTATTTTCATGGTGATATGATTCTTCTTGTGCAGCGTTTTCTCTTTTCTCTTCTCGCAAGGCAATCTTCAATGCCTCTTAAACATCTTTGGCTTCTTGTAAGTGTTTTTCTAATCGCTTGACTTCCTCATCAAGATGACTACTTGATGTGCTTGTGGAAGGTTGATCAAGTTGATGTATTTCTAACCTTATCCTTCTAGCTTTGTGTGACTCATTTGGTATGGCCAGATTATTTTCCTAAGCTGGGTTGTTGAAAGATAGAGAACACTTGGATTCTCTTTGATCTTGTTCATAATCTGAATCTTCATAGTCATAGCAATTGGTAATTGGTGCATTAGGATGCAGTGGCACATACCTATCGAAAGAAGGGGTTTCTGGTTCTCTTGAGAGAATATTCACTTGGTTCAAATCAAGTTTTGTCATGTTTGGGAGTGCCATGGACACCATAGAACAAATGGAACAGATGATGGTGAAGGCTATAGAAGATGAAGCGGCTATGCAGAGTAGTGTGAAAAATGTTTTGAAGATTTTAATATCTTAAGATCCAATATAATGGGAACGAAAACTACAAAACCAAAAGATTATGTATTTCACGTCAGGTTCACACAAATATGTATGCTCAAAATTGTGACTCCGATTGCCTAGGGTTGTTGGGTCAGATTTCAACATGCACACAGACCCTTCCCTCCTTGCTACGGGGTGATCCACCACATCACTCTCACTCTTGTGGAAGTAGCCAGTCGAGAGGAGGCAAGACACGGCAAGGGTCTGGCTCGTTGGAGAGCTAGACTTCACAGAGAGGGGTCGGCAAGTTCTGTGGTCTTTGTTGTTGTGTGCTAAGTTGAATGTTTCGTTCGATGGTAGTTGTTGTTGAGATAACCCTATGACCCAAACGATCACTAGTTTCTCTTCTCCTGTTGGGTTTCTTCTATTCCACCTTTGTGTGGGTAAGTAGTTTTTTTCATTTATGTCCTCTTGCCTTTCAATGCATTGAATGAGTTCTTGTTGTATTTGGAGTTGTCTTTATTCTTTTATCAATAAGAGAACAAATGGGTCTTGTTGTGGTAGAGTAAATGTCTCTTGATGTTGTCATGGATTGATTTTCTCAATCTCATCACGGATAGTGGTCACCCACTCTCCTCTCACTCCTAGACACATTCGTGAGCCAAGATAGAGGTAAATGTGTGATGACTAACCTTAACTAGACTTAGAGTTTTGACCTAGGGTTTAGTTGACCTAGGATTTGATTATTCTTTGACTTGTTTTTACCTTGTTATGTGATCAAGGGTTTTGATTGGACCGTTAAATCATGGTTTACCTCGTGATGGTATCAAGGGTTTGCAAGTTTGTCTTTTACAGGGTTTCTATATGCATGCAAAACTAAATGATATGCAAATGTGTTTTTGTGCTTTTTTAGTATTTTGGAAATAAAAGTGCTCTTTAATATCAAAGGGAAATATGAATGCAAGCTAATATGACTTTTCCTAATGCAAGTTTAATCTATGTTTTTTGGGTTTTTGATTGTTTTGAAGTAATCTAATCTAAAAAGGGAAATTGCTTCTTCAAATAATCTAGATCTAGGAATATGAAAACAATTATTCTAACATGCAAGATCTAACTATCAAGGAAAAAGCAAAGATTTACTATACCCAAGAGCAAATTTGGTTTTCTAATTACTATCAATTGAATAAAGCAATGAAGGAACCTGAAAGAATGAAGATTTGTGTGACTCCACTACCCTCAGAAATCCTTGATGTTGGCAACCTCGAGTCCTTTTGAAGCATCGGGAAGACCTCTTGACAAGAAAACGAAACAAAGAAGAAAAAAAAGCTTGTTGAAGCTTGAAAGAGCTCAATGAGAGATTTGGTTGAGCATAATGGTGTTGAATGAAGTAGCGTAATGATGGTTGGTTGAACAATGAATAAAGAAAATGGCACCTTCATCTTGTGAGAGCATTAGAATGCTAATTTGGAGAGAAAAAACTAGCAAGAGTTGTGTGCACAATGAATTTGCCTCTCTTTGTGCTTGAGGGAGGGGGTATTTATAGGTTTGAGGAATGGGATTGATTGAGAAGTTAACTCATTTGAATGATGAGTTAACAAGGATTGATTAAGGAGTTAACAAGGTTGATTACTCAGTGAACTCAGCTAACTATGGAGTGATAAATCAATAATAGCTTATCACTGAAGAGGAATTAGATTGATTAAGTTATTAATTTTAAATCAAACTATGGAGTTGAGAGGATGCATGAGATTGATTAAGTTGTTAATTTTAGATCAAATGGAGTTAATTATGCATGTGTGGGTACATGAAATAGTCAACTCCATATTAGGCATAAAAAATCATGCGAACTAGAAGAAAAACGAGCAAAAACAGAGCTAATTTGAGTGAGAAACTCAAGTTTTTCTATAGCTGGAAATGCGAAAAGGGCACCCCTTTCGTCAGTAGGTTTGCCCCTAGGTGACCATGGGTCACCCAGGGGAGATCCAGGCAAGATAGGGTTTTCTGAAGAACTACATGGTAGGAAATGATAGAAGAGAGGAAAAGGAGGTGTTTTGCTTCTAGAAACAAGTCAGTCATGTGCAAGAATCCAAATCTCCACTTGCACCTGTAGGATCTCCCAAGGGAGATCTGGAAATAATAGGGGGAGATTTGGATTGGTTGAGCGGAACTGAAAACCAAGAGTGGGAGATGGATAGGGGGGACCTCTAGAAGGCTTCTAGGGGGTGCATAGGATGAAAAACATAGGGGAAAGGAGAAAACTCACCTACAAGATGCTTGCAAGGCTTAGGAGCAAGGTCGAAAGCTCAAAAAATGTAAATCGACAAGTGTCGCAAAAGTGTCGAAAAACTTCAAAAACAAAGAGAGAGAAAATGACAAAGAGGAAACAATACAAGACAAGAAAGAAGACACGTTATCAAGAGGTTTGCTTCTTAGAGGACATTATTTCATTTATACATGTACATGACAAGGATTAAAATCATCATAGGGGTCCTCATGGAGGTTGTGCATGATTTTTGTGCTTACAGGTTCTGAATGGATGATATACTGCAATAATAGATGAGCATTAGTTGTTGATGATCATCATGTTCCTCATACTGTGTCTTCTCTTACTAGGAGTGGTTTGATCCTGTGTCATTTTATATTGGATTTCGTAGTGTTGTATTAGTTTTAGTTGTAGTCTATTGATGTATTGAACTTTCATTCTGCCCTATTTGGGCTAGTGAACATATTGTATCTGGCTATTCTTAGTAATATATAATCAATTCAAAAAAAGAGAAAAACTAGGAAGAAAGAACCATATTATAGGAAATCATACCAATTTCATGCAAAAAGATGTTCATTGAATGTTTCTTTGAAATACTAGCTTAAAGACAACGATTATAACTATTGCTCTTTATTTTTTTTTAACTCTTTACATGATGCATATTTTTAATCTTTGAGTAGTGTTCAAATGAGAATGGTGATGATATACATAATTAATTGAGAGGCTTAACTCTAGAGATAACAACGAAAGTCGTAGGTGATTTATAATTAAGATATGATGATTTGATATCATGTTATGGTTTATACCATGCTGGATGGATTATGTTGCTTCAACTATTAGTATGTAGAGTAGGTATACCTGATGTTTGACTTGAGTGTGCAGGTATAGGGTTATTCCCCAACAATTATTATATTAGAGATAGTCATCTTTGGGTAAAACATGTGTGTTTTAACCTCTATCTCACTCAATTTGAATGTGAGATGAGTCTTATGAATCTGTATGTAAACTTGGATTCGAATCAGTGGTGATTCTGAAGTCAGCATGTTGTGGAAACTCATAAAGTATGTGTGAGTCAATTGCGTGTGTTTATTTTATCTTTTGCATTGCATTTAAATTTATTTAAATAGATAAATTGTATTTTCATAAAAAAATATATATTTGAAATAGATGTTTTCCATGTTTATAGAATGTTTAATACTTACATTGAAAAAACAATGTTTATGCTTTAGCAGAAAAGGTCTTTTGCATTATTATATTTTTGGTAGAAGAAAATTGAATGAATTTCATTAGTCTTCAAATTAAAGTAGTTTACTTAGTGAAATAATTGCTAGTTAAAATGTAATTTAATTTAATTGATTTAATTTCCTAGCTATTGGAAAAATATCAATTAGAATTAAATTAGAGTATACCTTATTTAATCAATGTTATTGAGTGATTATTCTTGGAAATACTATTTTTGGAATAAGTGAATATGTGCAATAGAAAATAGAAAATAGAAAAAGAAAATAAAAGGAAAACTATAAAAGAAAAAGAGAAGACATTTTCCTCACTTCTTCTCATATTTACATTTTTCTAAAACCCTCTCTCTCCCTTTTCTCTTTAAAAAACAAATTTTTACAATAGGTGATGTTGAATCTTGAATTGCTTGGAGTAGATTTGGTTTGAGCTTAGTGATTGCTTATGGAAGGAAAAGATTGCTTGAGGTGTGTGTCATAAAAAGAGCCTTTCCTCCATTGTTTTGAACTTAAAAATGAAGGTATTTTTCTTAATTTAAATTTGTATTTAAAATTAAGTTTCTTCCTTCTGTCATGCCCACATTAGATGGATGCATATGACATCATGCTATACAAATAATCTAGGTTTCAATTTTGTAGTTTAAACTTGTATTTTTAGTTTTTGAAAATATGCATTTTGTAGCCAAGTTATGGCAAAATTTTCAAAATCTGTGTTTTAAGAAAGTTAAAAAAAATGATTGCATGGAAGTGCTGTTGTGCATTTTTGGATCAAAAGGGCACTCTTGAAATTTGGAATTTCTTAATTTAAAAGTTAGATTTTTTTTGAAAATTTGAAGGTTGCATCCCAACCCCATTAATGGAGAACTTGGGGATTTTTATGATTTTAACAATTTTGAAAAATATGAAATTTGAATTTTAGGTATTAAATAAATAATTTATTTTACACGATAAATTATATCCCTAATGTTTTAGAAGTCTACATCTTTTGGCAATGTGTCATAAAATTTATTGCATTGATTTGTGTGCCATGCCCAAATTATAAATTTGGAGAGTTGGACTTTTAGGATTGAGGTATATGATAGGATATGAGTGGGCTCTCACTACTTACCATGATCTAGAGTGACATGTGAAGATGGATTTGTTGCAAGTATGTGCTAATTGGTGTTGTCATTGAAGTCAACATATTTGTATTGTCATTTGTGTCAGCTATATCTTCTAATATTGTTGTTTGTTGATTGATTGAAGAACATTGTCTAAGTATTTTGCTCCTCATTTTCTATGTATTGAAGACCGGAGTATGAGCTTTATGATTTATAGAAGTGTTTGAAGATGCTAAATCTAGAATTTGGTGGTCTGGATCACCGTGCAAAAAGAGTTCTATTCACCAGTTTGAAGAATGTGCCTAAAAAGGTTTGCAGAGTGACAGGGAGAAAGTGTTTTGCTCTGCATTTCTTCGTAGATTAGATTTTGGATTTGTGGACTTAAGATTATAAGGTCCTTAGTCATCTTCATTCCAAAGGATTTGTCATTTGGTGCTTCAGAAGGCAAGCTAGTGATTAGCGGAGTTTGGCAGTGTCTGATAAGAAGCAGTCTGTGATATGTTCTTTAAGTGTTATATGTTGTGTTCAAGTGAGATCTGTTGTGGTTGGATTTGTCAGCTCTCCCAAGTGATTCTTTGTTGTCCATGGATGTCTCCAAAATGTGTTGAAGGCAAGGGCTTGATCCGTAAGCTACGATGAAGATCTTGCAAGCATGTTTCTAAGTGTTCTTGATATGTGCATAAGTTTTGGTTGACCTGTTTTGTCAAACTTGTTGCAGAGGTGATTCATGGATTGAAGAAGAGTGTCCAAGCATGTGAAGATGTATTTACGTCCGATCTAAGTCATCACATGTTCATTCTTCATTCATTTGATCCGCAAGCTTGTTTAGGTCTAGTCCTAATTTGATTTATGTATGTATAACGACCTTGGAGAGAGTTCCAACGGTTGTAAAATGTAATGCCAACCTTGATGTACATTCCAAGGTTGATGATAGGTATAAATATATGTAATGAATTCATGTTTGAGGAGTGATTGGGTGATGATGCGAAGATAAGTGCAAAGTGTAAAAGAAGAGTGGAGCAAAGGAGATATATTGTGCTTCAATGGAACTCAACTCAAGCATGGTGTAGATGCTACTAAATCAATTCACCCTTTTGGTAGTGAGCCACCCTCAGTAGTGAGCCACCTCGGTAGTGAGCCATTCTTTTGGGTAGTGAGCCACTTTTGATATTCAATATTGTTACTACATTATATTGTGAGCTAACATTCACCATAGTTTTTCCATGTTTAGGGTTTTCCACGTAAAAATTTGGTGTTCATGTGTGTATGGTGTTTATGTGTTCATGTTTTGATTATGCTATTCATAGTTAATGATCATAATAGAATAAGGAGTTAGATTAAGTGAATGTGAAAGTGATTTTGATTTAAAGAAGTTAAAGTTTTTGATACAACTGATTCAACCCCCCCTCTAAGTTTTCTTGTGCCTTTCAACAATTGGTATCAGAGTGAGGTTCCTTTGAAGAAAGCCTAATAGGTTAAGGTAGATCTGGAATGGCACACAAGAAAGACATTCCTCAATTCAATGGATCTAACTATGCCTACTGGAAGGTACAAATGCAAATTTATCTTATTTCTATTGGTTATCATGTTTAGATAATGGTTAAAAATAAGTACACGGTACCTAAAGATGGTCTGGAGTCTAAAGAAGAGGTCAAAGACTTTGAGGCTAATTACAAAGCTAAAAATGCTCTATTAAATGCCCTGTCTAACACTGAAATGGCAAAAGTTGTAAATTTGGAATCTACCTATGAGATTTGGGATAAATAAAAGCAAATCTATGAAGGTGATGCATCTATCAAGAAGGCCAAGTTGCAGAACTTGAAGACCACATATGAAACCATGCAAATGGTTGAAGATGAGAACATAACAATTTACTTACAGAAGATTGATGAAGTTGTCAGTAGCATCAGGCGTCTTGGTGGAGAATTAAAGAATGAGGATGTTATAGATAAGATACTCAGAACTCTTCCCAAATCTTATAGTCACAAGGTATCTACCATTGAAGAGTTGCTTGATATGGGCAAGCTTACAAAAGATCAATTACTTGGTAAACTGACTGCTTTTGAGATAAGAGAGTTTGGTTCTACTGATGGCCCTGTAAAAACTAAGACTGCCTTCAAAGCCAAGGAAGAAAAGATTGCTAGATCAGTCAAATATGCTGTAGAATTAGATGAAGAAGATTTTGTAGAACTTGAAGCCAAATTTGCAAGTAGAATGAAAAGGGCCAGCAAAGGAAAGTTCAAAGGTAAGTTACCTTTCAAATGTTTCAATTATGGTAAAATTGGTCACTATGCTTCAAGATGTCCTGACAGAGCTTTAAAAATCAATGAAAGTAAAGGAAAAATGGTAAGAAAAAGTTACCACGTTAGAGATGATGAAGGTGTAACTAATGATGAATCTAATTCTGATGATGGAAATAGTAGTGAATGCTTGTTTATTGCATTTAGAGAAGAACCTGTTTCTGCTAATCTTGCAAGTTGTGTGAAGGAAGAAAGTGCAGGAGAGTTCTCTACATTCCATGCTGAAAAGGAAGATGAATGGATCATTGATAGTGGATGTTCAAACCACATGACAAGAGACAAGAGTAGGTTTTTTAAGTTTGAAATGTATGATGGAGGACTTGTTAGGTTTGGTGATGATGCAGCTAGTAAGATTTGTGGAAAAGGATCTATTACTTTTGATGGCAAGCATAATACAGATGATGTTCTTTATGTCAATGGCCTAAATCATAATCTAGTAAGTGTTGGACAAATGTGTGACAAAGGGTATAAACTTGTGTTCAAGGACAATGTGTGTAAGATACATAATAGTTTCAGAACCCTAATTGCTATTGCTAAGAAGACTCATGGTAATGTCTATCATTTGAAAGGTACTGAAAATTGTTGTCTGTTGGCTAAGACAAATGAGAGTTGGCTATGGTATAGGAGAATGTGTCACATTCTTCAATAATCTAGTGAGAATAAGTATTGTTCAAGTTGTAAGATACTTGCCCAAGATTGTGAAGCCTACCAATGCTATATGCAAAGAATGCTAGTTTGGGAAGATGACAAAGACTACCTTCAGAAGAAAAGAACAATCCTTTACCAGTTTGTTGGAACTAGTGCATATAGACCTGTGTGGTCCAACAAGAACAAGAAGTCTGCAAGGTGAAAGGTATTTCATGCTTCTCATTGATGATTTTTCAAGAATGACTTGGGTTACTTTCCTTAGAGAAAAGACAAAAGCTTTAGATAAGTTCAAGGCATTCAAAGCTATGGTTGAAAATGAATTGGATTTGAGAATCAAATGCTTAAGATCTGATAGAGGTGGTGAGTTCACTTCAAATGAGTTCAATGCTTTTTTTAAGATCATAGAATAAACAGACATTTGTCTACTCTCCATACTCAACAAGATGGAGTGGTTGAAAGGAAGAATAGAACTGTTCAAGAAGCTGTCAGAGCAATGATCAAAGAAGAAGACCTACCGAAAGTGTACTAGAAAGAAGCAATACACAATGTTGTCTACATTCAAAACAGAGTGCAAATTAGAGTAGAAGAAACAAAGACACCTTATGAACTGTGGTATGGTAGAGCTCCTACTGTCAAATACTTCAAAGTTTTTGGAAGCAAATGCTACATTAGAAGAGATGAAGAATTAGGAAATTTTGATGCTAGATGTGATGAAGGCATATTCCTTGGATACTCCACTAAGAGCAAGGCTTATTGGTGCTATAACAAAAGACTGGGAAAAATCATTGAAAGTGCAAATGTGAAGGTAGATGAAGATATTCAACCAGATGGATATGAGTTAGATGAACATGTATGCTCAAAATCATGACTTCAGTTACTTGGGGTTGTCAATCAGATTTCGGCATGCACACGGACCCTTCCCTCCTTGCTACAGGGTGATCCGCCACATCACTCTCACTCACATGGAAGTAGCCAGTCGAGAGGAGGTGAGACACAATGGGGGTCTAGCTCATTGGAGAGCTGGACTTCGCGGAGAGGGGTCAGCAAGTTATGTGGCCTTTGTTGTTGCATGCTTAGTTGTATGTTTTGTTCAATTGTTGTTGTAGTTGAGATAACCCTATGACCCGAAGGGTCACTAGTTTCTCTTCTTCTGTTTGGATTCCTTAGATTCCACCTTTGTGTGGGTAAGCGATTGTTTTCGTTGATGGCTTCTACTATTTCAATGTCTTGAAGGAATTCTCATTGTAATTGTAATTGTCTAGTTTCTTCTAACAAGAGAACAAATGGGTCTCCTTGTGGTAGAACAAATGTTTGTGGTTGTGGTCATGGATGAATCTCCTCTATCTCGTCACGAATAGCCCTTACCCACTCTCCTCTCACTCCTAAGCACATTCGTGAATCAAGATAGATGAAGTTGTGTAATTGCTAACTTTGACCAGACCTAGGGTTTTGTTGACCTAGGGTTTGACTTGTGTTCTACCTTGTGATGAAATCAAGGGTTTGATTGCATTGTTCAACTATGGTTACCTCGTGATGGAACCAAGGGTTTGCAATTTCGTTTATTCTAGGGTTTCTATATGCATGCAAGCTAAATGATATGCAAAACATCTTTTTGGTATTTTTTAGAATATTTTGGAAATAAAAGTGCTTCTAATCTATGAAAGGGAAATATGTGTGCAATCCTATATGACTTTTCCAATGCAAAGTTATCCTATGTTTTTTTGGGTTTTTGATCATTTTAATGCAATCTAATCTAAAGAAAAGGGAAAATGCTTCTTCTAACAATCTAGATCTAGAAATATGAAAGCAATTAATCTAACATGCAAGATCTAATTATCAAGGAAAAAGCAATGTTCTATTGTTCCCAGGAGCAAATTTGATTCTCTAATTACTATGAATTGAATGAAAAACAATGAAGGAACCTGGAAGAAATGAAGATTTATTGACTCCACTCCCTTTAGTAATCCTTGTAATAGGCAACCTCAAATCTTTTTGTGGTAGTAGGTGATCCTCCTGACAACAAAATGACCCAAAGAAGCAAAAAAAATCTTTGATGAAGCTTGTATGAGCTCAATGAGAGCTTGAATTGAGCATAATGGCTAGAATGAAGCAGCGTAGCATTGCTTGGTTGGACAAATAAAGTAAAAGGCACCTTTGTCCTATGAGAGCATTTGAATGCTAAGTTGGAGAGCAAAAATTGGCAAGAGCTATGTGCACAATGAATTTGCCTCCCTTTGTGCTTGAGGGAGGGAGGTATTTATAGGTTTAGAGGAAGGGATTGATTGAAGAGTTAACTCATTTGATTGATGAGTTAACAAGGATTGATTGGGGAGTTTACAAGGTTGATTGCCCAGTGAACTCAATTGACTGAAGAGTGATGAAGCAATGATAGCTTATCACTATAGAGGAAATGGAGGTGAGGGATTGCATGAGATTGATTGAAGAGTTAGTTTGAGATCAAATAGAGCTAATTACACATGTGTGGGTGCATGAAATAGTTAACTCTGTATTAGGGATCAAAAGTCATGCAAACAAAGAGAAAAATGGGAGAAAATGGAGCGAAAATGAATGAAAAACTTGAGTTTTTCAGTGGTTTTAAAAACAACAGGGTTGCCCATTTTTCCAGTAGGGTCACCCCTGGGTGACCATATGTCGCTCAAGGAAGATCCAAGATGGACAAGGTTAGATGCAAAAAAATAGGTTGGGAGATGGTAGAAGAGAGGAAAAGGAAGGGTTCTGTATCAAGAAACAAGTTAGTCATGTGGAAGAATCCAAATCTCCACTTGCATCTGCAGGATCTCCTGGGGAAGATCTAGAAATAATAGGGGGAGAATTGGATTGGTTGGGTAGAACTAAAAACCAATAGTGGGAGATGGATCGAGAGACCTCTAGAAGGCTTCTAGGAGTTGCACAAGATGAAAAACAATGGGGAAAGGTGAAAACTCACCTTCAAGAGACTCACAAGGCTTAAGAGCAAGGTCAAAAGCTCATAAAATGCAAGTCGACAATTGTCGCAACAAATGTCGAAAAGCGTTGCAAATGGGGAGAGAGAGAAATCAACAAAGAGGAATCAACACAAGATAAGAAAAGAGGACACGTCATCAAGAGGCTCGCTTCTTAAAGGACATTATTTCAAGCTTACATGTACGTGACAAGGATTAGAATCATCATAGGGGTCCTAGTGGAGGCAGTGCATGATTTTTGTGTTTACATATTTGCCCCCTCAAGGACGGTAATCTACATGAAAGGTAGGTACCATTCCTGAACTAGGCCTTACCTGTTGTCGGTTTACCCGCAATTTGTACCTACAATAACTAGTATTAGTTTGGCATTTAAATGTATCAAAACAAATAAAGAAAACTGCAATGACGAACTTACCATGGATCATTCGAGTTCGACTAGTTGTTTGCCTTTGTCAATTTGGCCTGTAGGGATGAGAGCACGCAAAATAATTCATGAAATTGATGCATAAAAGCAAATAACTAATCTAAAATGCATAAATGAAACTAAGCTAAGGGCAAACAAAGAAAGCCAATTCATGAGATCAGAGCAAAACGGTGACAAAATCATTCATGTGAGCAGTCATTGGAAAGGTATCATCAAGGGGATCATAGAGATGGCTGCCTCTTCTTTGGCCACGGGGAGTCAGGTATGCAATTAGTGAAAAACTCTTCTCTAAACCCTAGTTTTGATTTTATGAAAATTCTATTAAAATTGTCTGTTCTTGATGATTTTATCTATTGCATTGCATTTGTTTCATCATTTAGAGCAAGATTGGTCTTTTGTTTTTTGAAATCAGTCAAAAAATGAGGTTTTTAGAGTGATTTTTGGTTGAGGGATTTGCTCCTAGGGTCACCTCTTTTGTCAGGTAGGGTCACCCAGGGGAGATCCCGTCTGACAGCAGGGTCGCTCGGGGGAGATCCTGAAAAAAAAGCAACGTCTCCCGAGGAAGATCCTGAAAAACATTTGGGTTGCTTGGGGGCGACCCTATTGGACTAACTTTTTACTGCATTTGATGTTGTTTAACACTCATTTCGCTCTAATTTGACATGATTTGGTCACTATGTTTACCTATTTATTGCAATTTTGAAGGTTTAAATGTCATTTTTGTGTAAGTTTTTTGCATTTTTATGATTTTTAGGAATTTAATAAGTTTACGAGATTTAATCTAAAGTTCTCTTCTGATTTTGCAAGACATGCATATCCAATGGAATGCCTTCTGAGAGTAGAGATGGCTCTCAAGGATGTTTGCTTCATTGAGTACTGAGGATCATGCTATATTGAAGAGGGTAGATCTTGCTAGAGTTTGCCATGTACCTATGATTCATCCCATATCCTACATATGCTGTGACATCTTGACTTACTAGGATGTAGATAGAAACACATTTAGGTTCCCACAGGTTTCTGGAGAGTGGACTATCACTCTATATGATGTGTATCGTATACTTGGAGTTCCTATGAGGGGACATCCTTTATCTCTTCCCATTAGTGAGTCTTGTGAGGACAAGGCTTCTTGGCCTGCATTCATAGGGGTTAATCACCCTGGGGACCAAACAGGAGTTCAGCTTACCTTTGTGCCACGACTGCATATCCTACTCTTGAGGAGGTTCCTGATTGGTTTGATTTCTTTGAGGTTGTCAGGAGACAAGGCCTCAGCTCGTCTGAGATGGTTTTGGGTACCCATCATTCATGAGATTGAGGAGGGCACAGTTTTTGCTTGGGGACCAGACATTTTAGCTATGGTTTACAGAGATTTCTATCAAATTTCACGGTGAGGGCCTCTAGCTTTTAGCCACTCTTCGTTGATCATGACCTAGATATTTGAGCACATGAGGCCTTACCAAAAGTTCATTCCTCTTCCAGATAGACAGTTACCGAGAGCAGCAAGGTGGATGCATGTTGGTCACTTTGATGCTACTTTACCCACTGTTTCTTCTCTTACTGATGAGGATATGATTTTTTATCCTTATCAGGATATGGAGGGGACTTGGGCCTGAGATGGTGTGATTAGAGAGTATTGTCGTGAGGTCTCAGAGATCACATATCGTAATGGTCTAGTTGAGGCTCATCGGGTTGATTGTGTTTTACAGTAGTTCAATGAGGATGTCCCTGAGGACTTGCCCCCAGTGTCTACTTGTTAGAGGACCGTTCAGGAGATGGGTGAGATTGTAAAGAGAAACGTCATTTGGACTCCTTTGACTCTAGGCATCTTCATTACTAGGATCTCTAGATGAGGATGGAGGGGAGGGAGAGGGACTCTTCCTGACCCTTGATTGTGACTGTTGATTAAGAGTCCTCTGATGAGGACTATGTTCCAGATAGTAGTGATTCGTCAGATGAGGCCCCTCCTAAGGATGAGGATTTTGATGACATTGATGATTTAGATGATGTTCCTGATATCCCCGAGGGTCCTCCTATTGTTCCTCAACCTCCTCATTCAGATGAGGTGATGCGTCAGTTTGAACCTGATTGGTAGCCTGGCGATCCGTGTAAGTTTTCGTCTATTCATTTTTTTATCTTTGTCCTTTCTCTTTTCATGTGGAACTAACTTGGTCTTCTTTTGATTTGTTATTTCAGGCAATGTTAAAGAGTGGAGGGACTTTGTTCGTGAGGTTAATGTTGGATTATCTTCTCCCTTCACTAGGATGACTCGTGATCGTCTTTTAGATGATCTTGGTGTGCCCCTACTGTGGGACAACACACTGACATTTTTGCTCCTATCTACCATGGGTGCCAAATAACTACAGAGTTGAAGACCCAGGTTGACATGCTTAAGGGTGAGAATCAGGTACTTTGAGAGATGGCTCGTCTTAACTTTGGATGACATGATGCTAGCATGGTGGGGCCTTCACAGTCGCATGCTCACAGTAGAGCACCTCATTCTCATAGGTCTCATGGAACGACTAGTGGTACTTGTAGATGGAGGAGCCAGAGTCCTGAGGGTTCTGTTAGAGGGAACCACCCTTGACTTGATTTTTGAAATCATGCCCCCTTGCATGTGGAGCCTCTACTTCTCTTGAGAGCATTTTGCCTTAGCGCTTTGATACCCTTGTATATGTAAACTTCAAATGTATCTATGAAAGTTTTATTCTTTTATGGTTTTCTCCTATTGAAATCTGTATTCATCTCTTGTGCATGTTTGGAAATTTTTGAGAACTCTTTGATTATGTTTGACCTTTTCAACTCTTCTAACAAATGCAAGTATGACAACGATGATAAATGTTTGTAGTTTTTTATGAAATATATATGATATGTAGTTCACGATATGATAATGCAAGAACACAAGAATGTTGTAAATGAAACTATTACACTTACTAAATGTCATGAGTTATGACATTTGATTTTATTACTTTGAGACTCTTTTTCTAATTTTTGGCATGAATGCAATGTGGAACAAACAATGTGACTACTCTTAAATACGATTTTCAATTTAGGGGATTGTGAGTTGTCTTGATATAAGAGACATATTCAAGGCTATGAGATAGGATATAGAAAAACTCAAGTGGGGAGTGGAAATGAATATGGAGTGTTTCTGATTTCTAGACTTCGCTAAAGGCTAAACACTAATCCTTGTCTAGATAAGACAAATTGATAAGCTTTCAACTTCAAACAAGTAGCAAGTTTTATAGGTGTTCGCTAGACTAAGATCATAGATGGCAAGAAAAGTAGACCTGGGGTAAAGGATAAATGGGAAAGAACACGGGTCCCTAGATAGAAGATGATCCTAGAGACTACTAGACTCTTTGGTTTTTCTCAACTAGTGCATATGTGTGCTTTGTACCTCTCTTTCTCTATTAGAATGTCACCCTTGAGGCTTCAAGATTAGACTTATCTCCACCCAAGAGTACATACATTCAACAATTTTCTATCTTTCACTCTTTTTTTGTATCTCTTTTTTTTTTCTTTTTTTCACTTTTTTTGTATTTTGCCTTTTTAAAGAAATGAATGCTTTTGGAACTTTGATATATAATGCTTTGATTTCTCAATTCTCACTTTTCAACACTCTTATTTTGATCACTCATTTTTTTACTCACTTGTATCTTAGATTGCTTCCTTCAGAGTTTTGATCTTCCTGGCATTTTTGGCCAAGAAAGATAAGGGGCTGAGTGCCACCTAAAAGCTTTATAATCTAGTTGGACTTCTCTACTACTTGGGAAGAATTGGGAAGGTCTACTTGCAAGCTTCCTTTGAACACTGTAGGTTTGAATACTGACTTTGTTTTTGACCTAACATCTTGACTTATTAAGATTGGGATTAGTGTAAAGCTAAGAGCTAGGTTTTGATTAGAACCACTAGGAATGAAAGGGGATAATGGCGTTTGTGAAAAATGGGGATCTCTAGGTCCTGAAAGGATGACGTATATCAAGGCAACATTGGACTCCTTACTAAAGGGAAAATAGTGCAAGAGCAAGTCATTAACTATAATACAAGATGAACAGAATGATACAGAAATGCAAGAAACAAATTATTTTTGACATTTTTTATTTTTATAAATTTGTTTGTGTTTTTATGTTTTATGACTTTTTTTGTATTTTCAGACATAATATTTCTTGAGGTGAAAGGCATTGACGGATTCACCAAATTCCTCTCCCTCCATTGTGCACAAGAGATAAGCATTGTTTCTGACATCTTCTTTAACCATGTAGGGGCCTGTCCAGTCTTTTGAAAAGGCTCTTTTTCATCTCCTTTTCTTATTTTTCGTGCTACCTCTTCTTAGGATAAGTTCTCCTATTCTGTAAGGTTTATCATTCTAATCTATAGCTACCAACTCGGTGGCTTCTCTTGGCATTGTGAGACAAAGTAAGTCTTAAAAGGCATGTTGGTGGGAGGGGGTCCAATACAGGATTCCATTGCAGTTAGTAGTTCTACCAATAGATCGAATTATTCTTACATGTAGACCTTTACCTCTAGTCTCTCTTGGATTGTTTGTATGAATTAGAATAATTCAAGAGGAGTTTGTGGCTCCCTTTTCTCATCAGGGAACAAAGCTTATACTTGTTCTCCCATTGGGTTCTGGTCTCAAGTCCATGGCATGTCCAATATAACTTTTTGGTAGTTCAAAAATGACAGGGTCATCGACACTGAATGTCACTCTCATCTTCCACTCTCTGTGAAAGATACCTTCACTTTCTTCGTCTTCGTCAGGAAATCTCTCAACCATTTTTATTTGTATCTGAGGTGCTTCCCATTCACCAAGTTCATTTGATTGAACCAAGAAAGAGGTGGTTGGTTTTTCTTGTGGTTTGGATACCATGAACATCCTAGGTAACACCCCTATAGCACTGGTTGATTCATTATCTATGGAATGTGCCTCTTCCATGGGCATTATTGGTTGATGTGAATCCTTCGTTGGTGTGAGAAGCTCATATGACTCTGTTTCTTCTATTGTATCAAGGAGATGCGATTTACGTAGTGGCGACAGTGGTGTGTAACCTTCTGTTACGTCTTCCTCTACATTTGAGAAAGCATGTGGGTTCGCATTTCTCAAATCTAATGTAGTGGTTTGAAACATTAGTCCTTTAGTTCTATGAGGCTTCTCCCCTATGCGAGAGAAGAGTTTATAGGCCTCTTGGATGTCGATCATGAGTATCTCTAGGGGGAATTGGAGTGGTTCATCATGTTCGATCAAATCCATGATTTCAGTCATTTTTTCCTTCGGAACCATTTCTCTTTGCTTTGGTAGTGGCCCATTCTCTAGAGTTTTGATTTTTGTAGTGTTTATGGTCTTTTCTGGAATTTTGATTCATTTGACACATATCAACTGAGATGTAGGATTTGGGATGGTTAACTTGTTGGTAGGGAGTTCATAGTCTATGGGAATACCTATGCATTTGTTTGACGTATTTGACTTTAACATGCTGAAAGCTTCTAGATCTCCCTCTATGACATATACTTTCCCTAAGTGTAAAAACTAAACTTCTTGAAACGTGGATGGCATAGACTTCATTCTGTGTATCCATGGCCTTCCAAGAATCAAGTTATATCATGTGTCTTTATCTATAACATAGAAAGTGGTTGGAATGGTTTTGGGTACCAAAGTTACTGCAAGGGTAATTTTGACTATGGTGGCCACTTTTAAATTATCGTGTCCGCTTAGAGTATCTCGTGAGGCGGTGATATTGGTGTGTCCATAGCCCATCCTTTCTAAAAGGGAGAAGGGAACTATATTCAATGCAGCCTCATCATCGATTAATGTTCGTTTGATGCATGTGTCATAGATCCATACTTGAAGGTATAATGCGGGGTCCCCTTTCTTAGTTAACTCTACCTTAGAGGGCATCTATTGTAAGTTGAAGAAAAACCCTAGATCTTTAAGTTCTAAGTTTGGTGGGTTGAGATCGTAGTCCACGTGATTGATTTATTCACTATGTGGTGGCGTAATTTGGTTGAGATATTTTAGACCTATTACTTTTAGTAACGCAGAGTGATGTGAAGGGGAGTTCCTAAGTAAATCAATGAATGAAATGTGAGCATAAGTTTTCTTTAGATCTTCTATGAGCTCATAAGGTTCAATGGGAGCTAGTATTGGCTCTACTACTAAAACAACACTTTCGTATGCTTCTATTTGCCCATTTTCATCCTCATTGCCTTCCTCTTCTTCTTCGTTGTGCATGATCTCGACTAATCCCATGAACCTAGTTTCTCCTTTTTGTCCTAGTTGTGGTGGGATTTCAAGGTTACTACTCTACGTTGTTTTGTTTTGGTTTGTTGTTTCTATATCTTTATGCATAGGGAATGAGTCCTTATAAATTCTCATGTTTGCATTTTGTGGTACTATTGGCGCTTGATTTTGTCCTGTATCTTTTTTATCCAGTGTGAACTCCTGTGGGTTTAAGAACATTTCTATGAACAAACATTGTTGGTCTTCCGATAGTCTTTCTATGAATCTATTATATTCCCTACAAGATTTCGTGCTATGCGCCCTTGTTCTATGAAAAGAACAAAATTGGTTGAACTCATATGGGGGTCTCTCATATCTTCTGTCATTTCTGTTCCCATTTTTGTTGCAGTTCCAACCTTGGTAGTTGTCTCGAGCATAGTACCTATTGTTTCTAGGTCAATCTATGGCATTTACGTTAGGAGGATAGTAATCTCTCCCATTGTAATCATCTTTTATCTTCTTGATTGGGGGTTGATCCGTCACCTTATCTGTGGTTGCACTCCTATTATTTTTGAGGATTTTAATGATAGAGGTATTGTTTCATGTGTCTTCCTTTATTATCTTTCCATTTGAACCATAGATTTTTTTGCCACTGTTGATGGCAGCTTGGTCAATCCTCAAAGCACTTTCCAATGCCTCTTTGCAAGATTTGTATGGCAATTTTTGAACATCCTCTCTCATGTCTTTGTTAAGGGCATGCAAGAAGAGATCGTATGGGTTTCAATGATCCATGTTCAGAGCAATAGTTGAAGAATAAAGGACTTGCCTCCATTAGGTGACAAAGTGTGCTACAGATTTGTTTGGTTCTTGTTTCATTGTGAGGAATTCTCTAACCCCTATTTTAACGAGTTTGTTCATGTCAAATGCCATGACAAACTCTCTGACTAATTATCTGAATGAATGGATTGAAGCTTTTACGAGATGATAATACCAATCCAAAGTAATGCCTTCAAGAGTATTTGGGAAGATCTTTGCTATAACCCCATCCCAAGGGAGGAGTTCTCTTATGGCCGTGGTGTAGGCTTTATTGTACGAATTTGGATCTCCTTCTCCTTTGAACTTCGAGAGATCTGGTAATGGCCGAGGTAGTTACACACTTCTTATGTTTTGGTCTAAAGGCTCTTTCAAATATATAAGATACGTTCCTAGAAAGGTGCTTTAAGATTGTGGGGTTAATAGTAATAACCTAGTGGGTGGATTTTGATAACCCATTGTCGGATTCGTTGGATTGTTCTGAATAGGAGGATTCTCGTTCAAACAAGTGTCATTACTAGCATGTCGCAAATAATAATTGAGGTAGGGGGATTTTGAGATGCCCTTGGTCCTGTTCGTAAGACTTAAGCCTTCTTTCTGGAGCATCTTGCTCTGCTTCCAAGATTCTGATTCTTTGCACTAGAGTTGTGATTAAATCTGTAGGAGTTACATCTCTAGGGGTTTCTTCATTTTTAAGATGTTCTCTTCGAATATTTCGATAATGATGTGCTTCCTCATGTGCGGCGTTTTCTTTTTGTTCTTCTTGTAAGGTGATTCTCAATGCCTCTTGAGCATCTTTGGTTTCTTGTAGATGTTTTTCTAACCTTTTAACCTCTTCATCAAGGTGAGTATTCGATGTACTTGTGGAAGGTTGTTCAGGTTGATGTATTTCTGACCTTATCCTTCTAGCTTTATGTGGTGCATTTGGCATGGCTGTTTTGTTTTCCCAAGCTGGGTTGCTAAAAGATAGAGAACACCTGGATTCTCTTTGATCTTGTTCATAGTCAAAATCTTCGTAGTCATAACAATTGGTGATTGGCACATCAGGATGTGACGACACACACCTATCAAAGGAAGGAGTTTATGGTTTAGCTGAGGGAATGTTCCCTTGGTTTAAGTCAGATTCCATCATATTTGGGGGTGCCATAGACACCACAGAATAAATAGAATGGATGATGGCGTAAGCGATGGAAGTTGAAGAAGCTATGAAGAGCAATGAAAGAATGTTTTGAATTTTTTGAGTGTTTTCAAATTCTTGAAATGGGAATGTGAACTACAAAACCAGAAGATTCTGCACTTCACGTCTGGTTCACCAAAATATGTGGTGAAGCTAACGTCGTATGTGAATGATGATGGAAATGAGATCCATGTAATGGGACGTAAAAAGCATAACCAAGAGGCTTTGCTCTTCACGTCAGGTTCACCAAAATATGTAGTGAAGCTGACATCATATGTGAATGATGATAGAAATGAGATCCACCTAATGGGAACACAAAATTACTCATCCTAGAAGGATTTTCTCTTCACGTTGGGTTCACCAAAATATGTACGCTCAAAATCGTGACTCCGGTTGCTTGGGGCTATTGGGTCAAATTTCGGCACACACATGGACCCTTCCCTCCTTGCCACGGGGTGATCCGCCATGTCACTCTCACTCACGTGGAAGTAGCCATTCAAGAGGAGGTGAGACACAATGAGGGTCTGGCTTGTTGGAGAGCTGGACTTCACGGAGAGGGGTCGGCAAGTTCTGTGGCCTTTGTTGTTGTGTGCTTAGTTGTATGTTTCATTCAATTGTTGTTGTAGTTGAGATAACCCTATGACCCGAAGGGTTACGAGTTTCTCTTCTTCTGTTTGGATTCCTTAGATTCCACCTCTATGTGAATAAGCAATTGTTTTTCGTTGATGGCTTCTTCTATTTCAATGTCTTGAAGGAATTCTCGTTGTAATTGCAATTGTCTAGTTTCTTCTAACAACAAGAGAACATTTAATGGGTCTCCTTGTGGTAGAACAAACATTTGTGGTTGTCGTCATGGATGAATCTCCTCAATCTCGTCACGGATATCCCTTACCCACTCTCCTCTCACTCCTAAGCACATTCATGAATCAGGATAGAGGAAGTTGTGTAATTGGTAACTTTGACCAGACCTAGGGTTTTGTTGACCTAAGGTTTGACTTGTGTTCTACCTTGTGATGAAATCAAGGGTTTGATTGGATCGTTCAACTGTGGTTACCTTGTGATGGAACTGAGGGTTTGCAATTTCATCTATTCTAGGGTTTCTATATGCATGCAAGCTAAATGATATGCAAAATGTCTTTTTGGTATTTTTTAGAGTATTCTGGAAATAAAAGTGCTTCTAATCTATGAAAGGGAAATATGTGTGCAATTCTATATGACTTTTCCAATGCAAAGTTATCCTATGTTTTTCTGGGTTTTCGATGATTTTAATGCAATCTAATCTAAAGAAAAGGGAAAATGCTTCTTCTAACAATCTAGATCTAGAAATATGAAAACAGTTAATCTAAAATGCAAGATCTAATTATCAAGGAAAAAGCAATGTTTTACTGTTCCCAAGAGCAAATTTGATTCTCTAATTACTATGAATAAAATGAAAAATAATGAAGGAACCTAGGAGAAATAAAGATTTTTTGACTCCACCACCCTCAGTAATCCTTGTAATAGGCAACCTCAAATCCTTTTGTGGCAGCAAGTGACCCTCTTGACAACAAAATGACCCAAAGTAGCAAAAAGAAGCTTTGATGAAGCTTGTATGAGCTCAATGAGAGCTTGGATTGAGCATAATGGCATAGAATGAAGTAGTGTAGCATTTCTTGGTTGAACAAATAAAGCAAAAGGCACCTTCGTCCTATAAGAGCATTTGAATGCTAAGTTGGAGAGAAAAAATTGGCAAGAGTTGTGTACATAATGAATTTGCCTCCCTTTGTGCTTGAGGGAGGGGGGTATTTATAGGTTTAGAGGAAGGGATTAATTGAAGAGTTAACTCATTTAATTGATGAGTTAACAAGAATTGATTGGGGAGTTTACAAGGTTGATTGCCTAGTGAACTCAACTGATTGGAGAGTGATGAAGCAATGATAGCTTATCACTAGAGAGGAAATAGAGGTGAGGGATTGCATGAGATTGATTGAAGAGTTAATTTGAGATCAAATAGAGCTAATTATGCATGTGTGGGTGCATTAAATAGTTAACTCTATATTAGCGATCAAAAATCATGCAAACAGAGAGAAAAATAGGCAAAATGGAGCAAAAATGAGTGAGAAACTTGAGTTTTCTGCGGTTTCAAAAATGGTAGGGTTGCCCCTTTTGCCAGTAGGGTCGCCCGGGGGAGATCTAGGCTAGACATGGTCAAATGCAGAAAAATAAGCTGGGAGATGGCAGAAGAGAAGAAAACGAAGGGTTATGCATCAAGAAATAGGTCAGTCATGTGGAAGAATCTAAATCTCCACTTGCATCTACAGGATCTCCCAGGGAGATCTGGAAATAATAGGGGGAGATTTGGATTGGTTGGGCGGAACTGAAAACTAGCAGTGAGAGATGGATTAGGAGACCTCTAAAAGGCTTCTAGGAGGTGTACAAGATGAAAACAATGGGGAAAGGTGAAAACTCACCTTCAAGACACTCACAAGGCTTAAGAGCAAGGTTGAAAGCTTAGAAAATGCAAGTCAACAAGTGTCACAACAAATGTCAAAATGTGTCGCAAACAGGGAGAGAGAAATCGACAGAGGAATCAACACAAGACAAGAAAAGAGGACACGTCATCAAGAGGCTCACTGCTTAAAGGACATAATTTCACGCTTACATGTACGTGACAAGGAGTTGAATCATCATAGGGGTCCTCGTGGAGGCAGTGCGTGATTTTTGTGCTTACAGAACCTGTTGATACAGGAAAGGTTGAAAAAGGCAAAGAAAAGGAAGTTCAGACTAAAGAATAAGCTACTCCGGAAGAATAAGAAACTCAAGCAAAGGCTCTAATAAGAACTCCTAAAACTCCAAGGTATGTGCAGAGAGATCATTCTGAAGATCAGATTATTGGTGACAAAAGGAAAGGTGTGATGACAAGAAGTAGGATTGCAGAGGAACAAGTAAATCTCTGTCTGTTGTCAAAGGTGGAACCTAAAATAGTAAATGAAGCATGCAATGATGAACATTGGGTTAAGGCAATGAAAGAAGAATTATCTTAGATTAAGAAGAACAAGACTTGGGAAATTGTCCCTAGACCTTCAAACAAGAATGTGATTGGAACAAAGTGAGTTTTCTAGAACAAACTTAATGAAGTTGGAGAAGTTGTGAGAAATAAGGCAAGACTTGTGTGTAAGGGATACTCATAAGTGGAAGGAATTGATTATGAAGAGACTTATTCTCCAGTGGCAAGAATGGAAGCTATCAGATTGTTTTTGGCATTTGCAACACACAAAAACTCCAAGGTACATCAGATGGTGTGAAATCTGCCTTCCTGAATGGTGAGCTAGAAGAAGAGGTCTACATAGAGCAACCGGATGGGTTCCAATTATCAGACAAACCAAACATGGTATGCAAATTGAAGAAGGCCTTGTATGGATTGAAGCAAGCTCCCAAAGCTTGGTATGCAAGACTAGATAAGTATTTACTATAACAAGGTTTCAGTAAAGGGTCCACAGATAGCAATTTGTATATCAAGGTAAGCAAAGATCAAATTCTGATTATTGAAGTCTATGTAGATGATATCATATTTGGTGGAAATGAAGAGATGTACAAGAATTTTGCAAATAAAATTTAAAAAGAATTTGAGATGTCTATGTGTGGTCTAATGAATTTCTTTCTTGGACTGCAAATCAATCAGATAGACAAAGGCATTTTCATTCCTTAATCAAAGTATGTCGGGGAATTGTTGAAGAAGTTTGGTATGGAGGACTCTAAACCGATAAGCACTCCTTTGGTTACTGGTTGTAAATTGAGCAAGAATGATAAATCTCCTAAAGCTGATCAAAGCAAGTATAGATCAATGATTGGAGGACTCCTTTACCTAACTGTTACCAGACCAGATATCATGCATGCAGTCTGTCTTATGGCCAGATTTCAATCAGATCCCAAAGAATCACATGTGATGGCAGTAAAGAGAATATTCAAGTATTTGAAGGGCACTCCTAATCATGGCTTGTGGTATCCTAATAACAATGATTTGTCTTTGAGTGCCTATACATATGCAGATTGGGCTGGATGTACTGATGACAGGGAAAGCACAAGTGGAGGTACATTCTTCCTTGGAGATAGAGCAGTGTCCTGGCATAGCAAGAAATAAGAATCAGTCTCCTTGTCTATTGCAAAAGCAGAATATATTGCTGCAATATCATGTTGTACTCAGGTGCTTTGGATGAAGCAGACCTTGAAGGATATCAAAGTTGATTTTGATGGACCAATTCCTATTCTTTGTGATAACACAAGTGCCATAAATATTTCAAAGAATCCAGTGATCCATTCAAAGACAAAGCACATTTCAATCAAGTATCACTTCTTGAGGGAGAAAGTTGCAGAGAATAAGGTAAAACTTCAAAAGATCAAGTTACTTATATATTCACTAAGGCTCTTCCAAAAGACACATTTGAGTATCTTTGGGAGAAATTAGGGGTTATTTCCCCTCCTTCCTTGAATTGATGCACAGGAAGGTGCATCAGTCCAGTGTGTTTCAAAGTATATTTCTCTCTTTTGGACCGATGATTGGAGGCTACCTCTCAGGGGGAGCAGGTAGTGGTTTGAGATGATTGTTGCATTCAAGGGGAGTAAAGAATGGTTTCAAACTTATCAGAGCAGCAATGTGCAAGTATGTGTAGTAGAAGAGATGTGAAGCCCTTTGCCATTGATGTCAAAGGGGGAGAGAAATCATGTGAAAAACTCAAGAGGAGTAAGAGTGTAGATGTGTAAAAAGAAAGGGGGAGTCCTGAAGTAGAATTGCATCTTGATGGTGGAACATGTTTTTCACATCATATGTTGCCATCAATGACAAAGGGGGAGATTGTTGTAAGTATGTGCTAATTTGTGTTGTCATTGATGTCAACATGTTTGTATTGTCATTTGTGTCAACTATATATTATGATATTGTTGTTTGTTGATTGATTAAAGAACATTGTCTAAGTATTTTACTCCGCATTTTCTCTATATTGAAGATCAAAGTATGATCTTTATGATTTATAGAAGTGTTTGAAGATGCTAAATCTAGAATTTGGTGGTCTGGATCGCTGCGCAGAAAAAGTTCTATTCACCAGTTTGAAGAATGTGCCTGGCAAGGTTTGAAGAGTGACAGGGAGAAAGTGTTTTGCTCTACATTTCTCCGCGGATTGGATTTTGGCTTTGTGGATCTGGACTTAAGCTTATAAGGCCCCTAGTCATCTTCATTCCAAAGGATTTGTCATTTGGTGCTTCAGAAGGCAAGCTAGTGATTAGCTGAGTTTGACAGTGTCTGATAAGAAGCAGTATGTGATATGCTCTTTAAGTGATATATGTTGTGTTCAAGTGAGATCTATTGTGGTTGGATTTGTCGACTCCCAAGTGATTTCATGTTGTTCGTGGATGTCTCCAAAATGTGTTGAAGGCAAGTACTTGATCCACAAGCTACGATGAAGATCTTGCAAGCATGTTTCTAAGTGTTCTTGATATGTGCATAAGTTCTAGCCGACCTAGTTTGTCACACTTGTTGTGGAGGTGATTCGTGGATTGAAGAAGCATGTCCAATCATGTGAATATGTATTTAGGTCTGAGCTAAGTCATAATGCATTCATTTTCTCTGCAAGTTTGTTTAGGTCTAGTCCTAATTTGATTTATGTATCTATGCCGACCTTGGAGAAAGTTCCAATGGTTATAGATTGTAATGCCAACCTTGATGTACATTCCAAGGTTGATGATAGGTATAAATATATGTAATGAATTCTTGTTTGAGGAGTGATTGGATGAAGATACGAAGATAAGTGTGAAGTGTAAAAGCAGAGCAGAGCAGAGGAAATATATTGCGCTTCAATGGAACTGAACTCAAGCATGGTTTAGATGCTACTAAATCAGTTCACCTTTTAGTAGTGAACCACCCCTGATAGTGAGCCACCCTGGTAGTGAGCCATTCTTTTAGGCAGTGAGCCACTTTTGATATTTGGTATTGTTACTACGTTATATTGTGAGCTAACATTCACCATGATTTTTCCCTGTTTAGGGTTTTCCACGTAAAAATCTGGTGTTCATGTGTGTATGGTGTTGATGTGTTCATGTTTTGATTCTTCTATTCATGGTTAATGATCATAACAGAATAAGGAGTTAGATTAAGTGAATGTGAAAGTGATTTTGATTTAAATAAGTTAAAGTTTTTGATACAATTGATTCACCCCCCCTCTCAGTTGTCTTGTGCCTTTCAACAGGAGCAAGGGAGAGTTCTGATTGAGTGATAACATAATTCATATTCATAAAATGTTTAATAAATATATTCATGTCATGATCGAATGGCTTGGATGGATTCAATCTCGGCTGTGAAGGAAATGTCACAACTTTTGGAAATTGGTGAATGTCATTGAGTAGCTTTGTATAAGGAAGCACTACTCCCAATTATCTGGGTGGCCATTGTGTTGTTGTGATGACACTCCTCATCTTATTCCTAGAATCCACGTCCTTCCCTATGTCAAATTTTGTATTCGACATGATTTGTGATCAACTATATATGCATTGATGGACCTGTGTGTGCCACATGTTATCTAATATGCTTGATTTGGCATGAGCTACCACATGTGATATTGTATGCATTGATTAGCATGAGTGTTGTCATGTATTCTATTTGTGTGAGTGTGCTTATACCCAATTCGACCATCTCCTAAGATAGTGGGGTGGGCTTGAGGGTACCACATGGTTGGGTGGTGCTAAACACCCTTGGGGATAGGTGATTTTGGAAGATACTAATTGGAAAGCATGTTGGACTTCTTAGTATTTTATGCATTTATATCTCTTACTTGTTGTATATTGTAATCATGGTAAATGTAGTCCTTAAGATCGTTGTAATATGATTATGGTTATCCTTTGATGTAATTTAGTTGTGGGTTATGATCCACCTAGGTTTAGGATGATACTCGTTAAATGTAATAAATTATTGATATCATTTTGTATTTTTGTACACCTCATTTTGTGAGGGTGTTAGCATGTTTAAAATGTTGAAATCATGATATATTGGTATGTTTTTGAAATTGGTAAAAAAATGGGTTTTTGAAAGGGCTTGAACCCTTTTACAAAATAGCCATAAGGCAGACGGAACGAGTACCATGAGAAAAGGGACTAACAACACAAAAGACAACCCCACTATTAAACAAAACAACAAGATCTAGATGACTCCAGATCCTAACCTAGCAAATCTAACTCCCTTGATTCGAGGGTGCAAGGGGGGTCCTTTCTTCTTTTTCTGAACAACCATCCAAGAATCCAAATCCTCAGAACTAGGGGATAGGGGGAGTCCCCAATAGATGCCACAACCATAGACAAATTACACAAGGATGGATCTGAGCAAGAAGCTAGGGAAACTAGAGATTGAACTTGAGCTAGGAACTCCACATCGCCCGAGATGGAAGGGGCAATAGTTATTTGAACCACATCTGGGAAATCCATTCCTGAAAGGATCGAGGGGCACACATCAATCACACCCTCCATCATCCCCATGGGCCCATGCGATGTGGGGAAATGGATGAAGAGGAAACATTATCCTGGGAGGACATCTCATCTTGTGATGCATCATCCACTAGAGGATCAAAATCGTTGATGGTCAAATGGTCATCAATAGCATTCTTCCACCAAGTAGCCACACTCATGTGCCCAAAGAGAGGACAAGCTAAGACCAGATGACTAGTAGCAAATCATCATCTGCATATAAAAGGGAGGCCCTCATAATCTAATTGTTGTGTCCATGATCTTTCCCAAACCTTCAAAATGATCTCTCCAAATAGGGGTTTAGAGATGTCAATGTCAACCGAGATACAAGCCAACATAGAGTGCCCCATGAATGAGGTTGTGGAATCCACCAACTAGAAGTGGCTCATAGCTTTACCAATGTCCTCATAGCATGAATCTTCCCAAAATTGGATTGGGAGATTTGGGAGCCTTACCCAGATTGGTCTGATGTTGATTGGTTCAATAAGTCAGTTGAAGGAGCGAGACCATGGTTTGATGGAGAGAGAATACACTCCCCACAACCAAACCCTATTGTTAAGTACAATATCCAGCTCCTCCAAAGATGTTAAGGTCACTACAAAGAAGTCCCCTAACACAAGGGAAGAGCTCAATCTTGCCCTCCACTAGGGGGTTTCCAAGAATCTAAGACCCATTTAATATTGTATTTATGTTTATGAGTACCTTAATATTGGATTACATTTTGTTCCTATAGGTGGCAATGATCGTATCCTTATTTTTGGCACATGTCCATGTTAGTGTCGAATCTGCATAGCATTCTATAATGCTTTTGTCATATTAAATTGCAAACTAGTTTCTCTTGAGTTTTGGAAGCATCACTTTTCACCTTGTTCCTTTGGAACTATGTCTTTCAAGAGGTCCTCATTTGGCCAAGTTGGAGCCCGCGATCCCCTAAATGTTTGATCCTAACCATTTTTTAACATCACAAAAATCATGGAAGTTATGCCTCATGGAGTTCAAAGATTAGACCTTAATGTTTTTTATGCCTTGGTTGTTTTCATACTCTCTAATTTTGCAAGTTAGGAAAACAATCCAAAACTATATTTGCAAAACAGGTTTATTGGTCCAAAGTTGCAAGTTGCAATCAGACCCTAAAACCCAAAGTGCAAAAGGCTCAGAATTCAAAATCTTGTCATATAGAGCATGTTGCATTTTGCAATTAGCTTCCAAATTTTGAGGAGATAGGAGGTCCAAAGTTTGGAGTCTCATTGCACATTACAATTATAAGGTGCAATCAACCTCCAAAGGCCCAACTGCTAATGGTGTAATGTTCTAGACTTTTGTTGGGTGTGCATATTGTAAGTTGCTTTTTGGGCTTGAAGTCTGAAATGCATGTTGCGCTTAGACCCTGAAGTCTAAAATCAACATGAACTCAAAGATTCAAAGTCTCTTCACACTTTGCAAAATGTAAACTATAAGTGTTTTCTGAAACCTAAGCAAGTGTTATAGGTTGCGGGTTGTAACTTAATACCGAAGTCTGAGGTAGTGCTAGGCTTAGTTGCAACTTGGAAAAGAAAATCAAAATGAAAGTCTATATTGCAAAGTCAAATTGCAAGGCCAAGGAAAAGTCTAAACTTTTGCAAGTCTTCCCCAAAGTCTGAACTTTGACAGTTTTGATACTTTTACTTTTCGTAACTCTGAGATATCTAAGGGGTGATCTTGTAGTGAAGTTGTAAGGGTTTTTCATTGACCTTGGAAATCTCAACTCTCCTCCTTGTCTCATTTTCCATGCCAACCATGGTGTTCTATCCTATGATGTTTATATATATTTTCCACTTGTGTCACCTTGCATTCTGTATTGGTGTGTGTGTCAAGTGTGTTATCACAAGTTGCTATGACACCTTGGGCACATAGGAGTGTTATCTACCTTGCTTAATGTCACTTTTGTATTGTGAAAATTGTGTTCATCTAATTTTTGTCTGTTAATGTCTTGAGCATAAACTTGGGGCATTACAATTATGGTTTCAAAATGCATGATTTTCTTTTCTTCTGGTTGTACCTGATTAGACTTAACTCTATGTTTCCTAAAATTATATCTCTAAAATATACCATATTCAAAGTTAGAGAATTCCAAAACTTATAACCCTTAACATTATCACTATAAATAACAAAAATATATTTGGTAGTCTTGACATCTAATTTAGATCATTTTTATTTAGGCACTAGAATAAAGGCTTCATGGCCAAAAACCCTAATGTGTGAAATAGAGGGTTTCTTACATGTCTTCACTTTATACAATGTTTTACCAACTCGTGTAGAACATGGAGGTCTATTAATCAAATAATTAGTATTTACAGCCTTAGCCCAAAAAAATTGATCCAACTAAGCACGACTCAACATACTATTATTTTTTTCTATTATTGTCATGTTTATCCTATCTATGGTGTTATTTTGTTGTTGTGTATAGTTGTTTTCTATCTCACAACACATACATGTCTACAAAAATGATCAAATTCTCTAGACCAATATTCTCCCTTTATCATATGACCTTAATACTTCATTTTTTATCTATCTAATTTTCAACAAGAAATTTAAAATATTTAAACTTGCTATAAACTTCATATTTATACCTCAAAAAATAAATCCAAGTATAACATGAGTATTCATCAATAAAAGAAACATAATAATGGCTCTTTTCAATTGAAACATCCATAGGACTAAAGACATCACTATGAATAACCTCCAATAATATTTTTTCTCTCGTTCTACTAAAGACATCAGTATGAATAACCTCCAATAATCTTTTTTCCAAATAGACAATAAGCTTGTAAAATTAAAATCCACATAAGTAGACTAACCATCTACCATATTTTTATTAACTAGGGTCTTGAGCCCTCCTTTTCACCAATATGGCTTAACTTGTGGTGCCACAACATATATAAACTTAGAGTTCTTAATTACATAGGCTAAGTTACAATAAGTAACTACATCAAACTTAAACAAAGTACCACCAGTATCCCTTAGCTAGCACAAAATTTTCTCTTGCTAATCTGCAACTGCTCCTATTAAATGTGGCATGCACTCCAACATCATTTATTTTAGAAACCAAGAGTAAATTTTGTGCTAATATTAGAATGTGTGGCATATCTTTGAGAGATTTCACTCTACTATTACTAAACACAATATTTTACTTTTTTTTCCCACAATCTAATGCAAATTGTTATTGTCAAGGAATACCTCACTGCCATCATATGCTTTGTATGATGATAACGACAACTTTTGAGGAGTCGTGATACAATGCACCTCAATCAATAAGCCATGAATCATCACTAGCAATGTTGGCATAAATAATCAAAGCATCATTTTCATTGTTAGAAGATTTAACATTAGAGAAATCTTAAGAAGATGACTTCTTATTTCCACATTTCTTCTTCACATAGCTCTATTTGTTATAGTTCCAACATTTCACTTTCTTCTTACCAATGTTTTTAAACCATCATTAGGAATTAGACCTCTCCCTATTCCCCTTTTTCTTACCAACATTTTCCTTGGGTTTACTTCGTATATGTGGTGCATCCTTGGAACCCTCATCCATGGATTTTTGCATTTCTTCACTAAGCAAAGTATCAACAAGGGCAACCATCTTAGGTTATGTAGTATCATCATTGATTGTAACTATTAGATTCTCTCAAGATCCAAGTAAAGAGCAAAGCAACAATATACATTTATACTTCATAGCTAACTCACAATAAGATTAAATACATTTAAATGTTTGGCCATATAGTCTTCCTCCTTTATTTTTTATGAATATTATTTCTATTTTACATACAAGTTATTAACAAGAATCCTAGTTAGTAGATTTCACCTATCCTTTTCTAAAAACTATGTGTGATAGTCTCCTCAAAAACATATAAAAGGACATAATCAGAGAGACATAGTCATATTATTCTTTGAGCCTTCTTATCAAGCTTTATACAATGTACATCTAGTATTCCTTTAAGCTTTTTTTTTCCTATCACATCTCAGTTGATCTCTTTCCTCCAAGAGATCCTCCATTTTTAGTTTTCATAGCTAATACCTAGAGCCATTGAACTTCTCAATCTCCAAACGAGGTGTGCTTGTCATGGTTTCTCTAACCACACTCAAATTTCCAAAACCACTAAACAAAACACTCTTACTACAACCACAAAAAGAACACAACATTACAAGAAAGACATCCTCTTTTTAAATCAAGTTATAGCTCTAATACCAAATGTTGAGAATACAATAAACAAATGCAATGAGTATATAAACAAATAGTGTTGAAATCCAATTAGTTCATGTCATCAAGCCATCAAATAGAACATGGAGAAGAATAAATAGAATAACAATAACGCAACATCAAATTTAGGTGGAGAAACACTTTAAAAAAAACTCCACCTCTTAAAAAATGTTAAGCTTGTTTTAATCTTAAGAATAAGATATATCACTACAACCCACTCAATCTTATTCAGTCTAACAATATTCCAACTACTTAACAATAATTCAATTATATAACATTATGAAACTTCTATCTTATATACTTAATATATAGAGCAAAGGAAATAGAAAACTACCAAATAGTTCTTGTAAACTAGTTGCCACCAAAACCATGGTCCACAAGCAAAAACCCACGCCCCACCATGAATTGGAAAATGTACCCAAGATAGAAACAACCTAATGACAAGATGCTCCATTCTTCCCTATATAACTCTCATTCTTGACCTTCTACCATGACATCTTTTTTCAATATCATTACAATAACATCCCAAGTATCTCTAGATCTTTATTTATAGTCCAAAGATCTAACCTTCTTAAAGATTTCCACCTCTTATCTTTTCTATTTCTCAAATCTTGTATTAAACTTTGGGGCTCATTTTTTCACTAAGGGGTTTTTGAAGATTCAAACAATCTCCACACCAATCTTCATTCAATTTAACATGTCTAATTTTTCAAGATTTTCAATTTTTAAAAACAAAATTGTTGAAATTAGAGCTTTGGATCAAAAGTTACACCCTTGAAAAATATTTGGAGAAAACAACATTAAACATAAGATCACAAGTGAATAGCACACTAATCCTAACATCTCCCTCCTCAATTCTATTGGTTGAATACCAAAATTCCAAGGGCATAAATGTCCTCGTCCTTCTTGACCTAAAAGATGGGAACATAAATGCGTTCATCCTCCCTAAGAAAATGGAGGTTGATCCTTGAGATCTTAAAGTTCTTGTTTGTCCTCCTTGATGAAGGGATGGAGAAAGGGCCTTTAGACACTAAACTAACAAAAGGAGGTTGAGAATTTCTCCTTAAAAATGGGAGTGATAGTGAACTACTCAATCGACATATCAAGATTATTCAAGGTGTTTTGTCCCAATGAAAAAGGTACAAGAAATTAAATTGTTAAATCCAAAATTACACCTAAATTAGTGTTTTATATTACTAATTATACAAATTACTTAAAAATAAGAGTTTGTTGATCTGCATTTTATTTGGCTTATTACCAATGTAAAATCTATAACTTGTCTTGTTACAAGTTACATAAAAAAATATGGTAAAGATTGAACACAACAATACAAAAGGTTTTTTTAAATAAAGAATAAATTAATTAAATTAAAAAAAAAACTAAATTAAAAATTAAACTTAATATAAAATTTTAAATAACAAAACTTAACCTTATTAATACTACAATTTAAAAGAATATGTCTAAATGACTTTAAATATTTTCATAAACTAAAAGTAGTACACACCACACTCACTAAACTACACAAAACGACTAGCTATTTGAAGTACAAATTATGTTTATTTATTAGAAATTTAATATTTTTAATTTTTAATAACAAAAATGAACAACAAACTTAATCTTACCATTTTTCACAATAGAAAAACAAGGTATTAATGCTCTTCACAAACAATACTTACAAATGAAGTAATACATATATAAATAAGAAAACAGGTTTGGAAAACAAAACAAAAAAAATTGTCACTACAATAAAATAAAATAAAATATATTTCTGGTAATATTTATGTCCACGTAAAAAGAAGAGAGAAAAGAATTGATTAAAAAAATGTTCACACAAAAATACAATAACATACATAGTCTATTTCAACATTTAGAAAAGAACTCATACAATGAAAACACCTCACAAATAGCGATTACTTTTTATCGCTGTAGTAACTCCATCATCTTTCTTGGGGATGACTTATAATCGAGGCAGTTATATTACCCGCATGACTTTAGTTTACTTAGAATTGGTGGATCCATTTTACATGCATGTTTCTTTGTTTGTTTTAATACACAGATTCGAACTTAGTTAAAGTTAGACCTACAGTTAAATTTATCATCACTTAGCCATTTCAACAAGCCTTTCAACCTGTTGCATTACTCTTGGGCACAAGTTTTCTTCATTTTGGAGACTTCGGGAATTTTTTTTTTTAAAATATAATTTTGTTATTCATTGCAATGTGCAGCCATACCAATGCAATCAATTTTTTTCAATATATGCATCAAGACCAGTAGATGGTATACCAACAATCTTTGATAGTATGGAAGAGTATGCTTCATGTAGATGGTATTTTCATTTCCTTTGTAATGGCATAAACGAGTGTTTGATTTATATCTTCATTAACTTTCAAAGTACCATTTTTCCACTTTCATCTCCACCAAAATTTCTAGATTAAAAAGAAAAATATTATCATATTCATTTTTATATAACCACAGCTGATCACGTACAGACATTGACTTGGGTAGTTGTTTGTATAAACGGTTATAACACTTATGTTCAATTTCTAACATTTTAGCAATTCAAAATTCATAGCCCGGATTGTATAACCTTTTTTGTCCCTCATAAATATACTTTGACATATAAGGGGAGTATCTTGAACTTGGTCGCCATACCTTGGGCATGCATACCATACCTTCGTTGTCAAACATGACGAAACTAATATACCTGAATAATTATGATTTGAACAAACTTTCAAGATTTTCTATCATTCAATTTAACAATGAGTGTTGGAGCTCACCTTACTTATTTCTGCACTCTGCATCCTATTTGATTGATACTTTATTGATTCCAGACAAAAATAGAATGGTGAAGCTAACCTTCTGCAACTCAATTAATTCTTCCCTAGGAATATAGGGTGAAGCTTCTTACTCATGTCTTGACAAAGTATTTAAGACATAAAGAAGATTTATGGTTTATCACAACCCTGTGACCAAACTTCTTGGTTCATACACGTTTGCATTTTTTAAATGATTCATTCAAAGTGTATACAACAATCATTCATTTAGGAAATATCAAAGCAATAGAGGAGATTAATGGTTTAGTCAAATCACAGTATGTTTTGTGGGGATCAAGGATGCAGAGTTTCAAAGAACCCTTAAGCACCGCACTTCCACCCTGTCCATTGATTTCATTTCTTAAGTAGTAGCCATTTTAATGTGGAACAAAATTCTCAAGAAGGGATATCCCTTTGTAAATTTCATATGCTTGAGGTGATGTGGGTTCTGAATTGAAAGAAGATACTAAATATCAATCTATTGCATGGGCATGACAAACAACTTTTAGGTTAGTAAAGGTTTTGGAGTGTAGTCTCCCTCAAACATAAGCATATAGTTTGTGAGTCAATGGATCGGAAGAGGATACTAACACATTATTCTACTCAATTGCACAACAATGCCAACTTTCAGATTGGTAAAGCCTTTGGTGTGGTGTCAGTCTCCTTCAAACACACGCACATAGTTTGCTTACCAAAAGAAATCCTGAACCTCCATGATCTATCCCTTGACAGTGACAAACCGAGATACACAAAGGTACAGTTATGTGCACACCAGTTCAAATCAAGGCACTAGACTAATGAATTAGGGTATGGCTAGACTACTAGAGTCTCTTAGTGACTATAGAACTACTGCTGTAATATATGACAGCGTTCTGGCCAATCATGTCCATTTTTACAACTGACATGCATTATTACTAGTTAAACAGAGTAACTGAATAAACGGAGTTAGATTTGAAGCATGCAATTTTTTTTATAGCCCGATTTGTCCCCATAAAGAAAAAACACAAAATTCCTGTCTTTGTGAAATGAAATCCTAAAATGCTTACAACATCGACACTCAAAAGTATATAGTGCGCCAAGTACACAACTATAAGTGCTATTCAACCCTAATTCAGTTTGCCATTAGCATATTCGTGAAACCACAACAAAACAATGCATTTAACAAGAATTATGCAGTGCAGAAGTTGTTTTCAAGTAATAACAAGCCAATACTTTCAATCCTTGAAATTGTGCAATGTAATCGAGACTTAGGGAATGAAGCATGAAGACAGATTTCAAATAATAAACATCAAGGAGATGGCAAAGTCAACGCAGATAAGGCAAAAATTTACAGAACTTCGGAAAGAAAGATCAGAATCAAGATTTACTCGTATAGACTCTCTCCTCAATCTGTTCAAAGAAAACACTTTAAAAAGAAATTCAAGACAGTGGAAAAACAAAAAAACATTACCAAAACTCATGAAACCAATAAACTATAGGATTTTCATAGCTTAGTTAAAGAGAAGTGTTTCCGTTTTATACACTGAACTTTATATTCAATAAGAGCTCTAATAAAATTATATAGTGCTTCTAGCCTCCTATGACAATGAATAATTTTACCATCTCCTAGTAACGGGCATGATATATTGAACCTATAAACAAGAGATCATTGATGCATAAGAACGTAGGTTCTGTAGTCAATGGATAAAGGCTATAAAGAATGGATGCTTGACGCCCAAGTGTGTGGGGCACACACCAGATTTATAGAGACGTATATAAAAATCCTAGCCATGCATAGGTTACAAGGTCAATATCTGAATGCATGTTGATGAACCTCAGCATATCCCCCAAGGATCATTTGGTTGTTATGCCCCCTCAAAGAAAAATTAAAAACCAATAAGAGAAGAAAAAAAATTGAATGCCCTGCCATGGATGCAATTATAACATGCATAGAGAAATAAACATTGTATATAAATCGCCACTGTGATATTTCTTGGCCATATTTTCCTTCATTAAGTGTTGTAGATTAAAAGTCACAAACCTACATGTACGTCTCCAGATTAAAGATTTTGTGGGTCATTCTTTCATAAATCTTTAAGATTGTCTTAGGAACAAGCTTCGGGGATTTTCTGGTCATTGACTCCTGAGTACATGTTTAATAAAGAGTGCCACAAGAAATAGATAACATATGCATTCATTGATCTCTCTATAAGCTATCATACCTGAAGAACCATAAAGAAAAATATCATATATTGACTTAAGCATACTGTCATATGAATGGTTATCTAACCACAAAGATACAGAAATAACCACCAACAATTCACGTCAGATAAAGCTTAACTCTACAAAAAAAAAAAAAAATGGCATTTTTAATAGTCCGTGTATCTCAGTATTCGTGGCAAAACATACTCTAGTAATATTTTTGTATATGCTATCATTAGATTAAGTGAAAAGCATACCTGAAGTAGACTAATAAATTATTAATTTGGTGCTACTTTTCAATATCATATGAAAAAAAATTGTAATGAATATGCCACACAGGAGGAGAACCGTGTTTGCATATAAATGTATACATACAAGCGTCCCTGAAACTCTACTTCACAAACCTTAGGAAGCTTGAATTCTGTATGACTAGGCAATAATTATTGAAGTCTTAAAGAGTTAGCTCATGATGCATAAGCTTAGAGCAACACACAAGTTGAAATTGATCCCCAATTTCTTGTTAGCTAGAATAAAGCTCTTAAATGAATCATAAAAATGTAAAGCGTAAACTATGAAATGTAGAGCAGGCACGTGTAGATTGGATACATGTTTCAAACTAATCTACAGCTGCAGAGACTTCCATTTAGACATTTTACTTTTGATCCTTCCTTCAATTACATACTTCCCATAAGGAATTATTTATTCTACAGCCTTTCTCTTATGGGCATTGGTAATAATACAAGGCAAGGGGACCCACCCTTTCTCTTGTGTGCCTTGTGCAAGAAATGGTTTTGTGTGTTTATTACCAATGTAAATAGAAGAAAGATCATAGAAGCATTACTCCTGGGAGACAGGTCATTGAAGGATGACTTGGGCGATAATTACTGAACATGGTTAAAAATTGCACAAAAATAAAATATCTAAATAATGTTTCACTGTGAAAAACTCCCCTTACTCAAAAGATATCCTCCATGTTTAAACTGTCTGTACAACTTGCGAAGCAGCTAACCCCATTTGTTGTTTATGATATCTTAGATCTACAATACAAATGCGTCTCATGAAGGCGTGCCTTTTGATAATTTGAATTAGGATTGATTCCAGTTTATTAGAGGAATCAATCAGATTTTTTAATTTCCTAAGTGCATGAACAAGACCCTGAATCTATATAATCAGCACCTCTCCAAGCACAATGATTACTAGTAATCGATGTTGGCTCTATAAATCATGATCATTTCCAATCAGTGATGGGTCTAGAAATCATGCTTTCCCACTTGCACTAAGATTTGAGATCAAACACCTTGCTTTGCACTGTTAAGTCACACCGAGGTTTGGATTCTGCTCTCTCATTTTTTAAGCTCTAGGGTATAGCTAAATGCAAACTAGTAGTCTGAATTCCTTATAATGTTGTGTCACCAAAAACCTTACAAGTCTCTATCAGTGCAGTATCTCAAAATTTGAAGACAAAGAAACCACTCAACATAAACATACTAATACAATTAAATATTCACACCACAAAGGCAAACAGTAAGCAAAATTATATAAGCAAAGCCTCTAAACAAGGATATGTATGGTTCAGATGAACGTTGTTTACCATTTGCAGTTCCATTAAGATAATGCTGCTCTAAAATGTATGGAAGTTTGGACATGGATAAAAAAGTGCATTTATACATGGACACATCACGCTTTTAATTTTTTTTGGCCACGGCAGTTCAAACCAAACTAAACGAATATGGGGTTACAAGACTATAGTGTCATGGGTAAAGAGTGCATAGCCTCTGATAAGATTCACAAGTCACAAATTGTTGCTTCATTTACAACATAGTTCAAAGATGAAAAACTATTACTTTGTTTTTCTTAAAGGAGGAATCAATACTTTGTGGGACCCGCGAAGCAAAGTCCTAACACGCACCACTATAACCTCCGTCCGCATGAGCTGCCCTTCACCCATGCAGGGGTATATCCAGGGACTTGAACCAACAACCATCATCCTCGATCCGTATGAGCTGCCCTTCACCCATGCAGGGGTAAATCCAAGGACTTGAACCAACAACCATCATCCGTGTTTTCCAAAAGATGAAAAACTACTTAACTACAAACTTGTTTACAAAATACTCAATAGATAGGAAAAAATAAATGAATTTGTTATGAACCTCCCCTATCCTGTCAAAAACATGCTTGAAATTTTGATTCACATCCCCATGGAAGTAACATCATTTGACAATCAATTTAAAATCCTCTTAATAAGGAGCAAGTGTAATAAAAATGTAACAAAAAAGCACGATAAAACATATATTCAAGTGGGATATATGAAATATCCTTTACTGACAAGAAATTGGTACAATGGCTTGTCTTTAAAGCTGAACATGAAGAAGACATATTAAAGCAGAGATACCAGATGCATCTTTAATATTGAAATGATTTTTTTTTTTTTTTTCATATGATGCAAAAATTATGAAAATTTTCTTAACTTCCGTCTGTGGAAAATGCTTCAAGAGTACAGTATGTATTTGTAAGAAAAATAATTGACTATTTGCCTAGGAAAATGAACAAAAAGTGACAACTTACCCCAAAAATAAACCAAATGTAGTAGATCTAACTTTACTACAAGTCATTCATTAGATTCCAATTGTACATACAGGGTTGCTTCCGCAAAGGCATACATTATAACTTCTAAACTTCAATTCTATAACTGCATTTGTGATTATAATACAACATATATAAAATATAAAAGCTACAAAAGTAGTGTCACATGTCAGACCACCAAATATTTTGTTATCTTAAAACAAAAAAGTGCCTTCCAGAACACTTCAAAGTGTATTTCAGAAAAACCTCAAGTTAGAAATCTGAAATAACTATGGTACATTAAAACAGAAAAGTGTCTCCCAGAACACTTGGAAACATATTTTTAAAAAGAATCTAAAGACAAAATCCATCCACAGTTTGGAAAAGCTGCCAGATATTGTGAAACCTTGGCCAAATCCATTAGAAACATTACATCTCAAGCCAACTCACTATTTGTGTATGAACAGACACTATGATACATTTGCTCGAGAAAACCATCTTTCTGAATCTGTGTTATTACACTGGATTTGCACATTCCACTTTCAAAATGAATGCCACCAGCAAAAGCTTTTTCAGTATGCACATGAGAAAGAAATTGAATTTCCTTGCTAAGCTGATTTGAGGCAATTGAAAAGCAAAATCTAAGCAGTTTTACATCAATTGTTCGGGCAATGCAAGTGAAATCCTAAATTGGAGAAAATCTAACATTGAACTTGAAAAAGCATCTATATTACATGTCATATCCACCGCTCATTTGAGATGAAATATTCAGACATTAGCTTCTGTGAGATCTTCCTTTTGCTTAGCTATGTATTTGACTGCAAACTGTTTTCAGTCGCTTTGCTGCCTGCACAAATCCAGTTATCACCTGAAATTCATCCAATTGCTTTGTGAAAGGCAAAGCAGTTGGATTGAATGTAAGTCAGCGGGGTTGGATGGTCATTGCAATTGCAATCCAAAAATGTATTTTCCTGAAGTTTAAGCTTTCAAAAGTGCAGATGTTGTTTGAAGGAATTAAAATTGATATGCTCTAACCACTAAAATTCTGCAAGATTTAACACCGGTGCACACTGCTTGAATATAAGACTACTTGTAACCTATGAAGTTCTTGTCAACTTCTATGTAGATGGTAGACATTAATGAAAACATCAAAATGAATGAAAAAAGCAACTGGTAAACTATAACCTATGTTTCCGGGTAATGCAGGGTGTCCTGCTGTACCCGAACAGGTATGGTCCGAGTTCAGATCCCTGGCCGGATAAGGTATGAGCAATCAGGGCATGTCCTGGGCCTCTCCATTCAGCCCAGTTACATTCCCAATATGACAATATTTGATTTGACATATGATGGAAAGCAATATGATGATTATTGATTTGACATTTGTCATTGAATTATCAATTATCATTACAGAAGTGTTCTCAATTCTGTATATACCACCCACCCACCCACCCACACACACACGGAGAAAAAAAATCAGCAAACCATCGAGCCTGAACCGGCAACATAGACTATAACAGATAAAGAATTTGAACAACTCGCATGTTTGACTGCTCAATATTTTATAACTTCCAGGATCTCACGGACACATAGCACAAACGATGTATAGAATTAAATGCAAAATTGTAAGATTGTCAAAATTGCCAGCATGTAAAACCATGAAAATAGCTTTAGTACCTACACTGATAAACAATTCAGTTGATAGCATGCAACTGCATCTAGACCAGTCATTTCTTCTACATACATTAAGTGTATTTTCTCCTCTGGAAACACTAGATTTGACCTGTGTTCTTTAATTTAGGATCACTTAATATCACTGCACACACAATAAATAGCAAATTCCAGATCGAAGTTTGTATTTGGGTTCTCTTTTAATGATAGGCCAGGCCCAATCAGCATGACAGATCAATCCAGAAAATCCCCTGCACAAGTTGGCTGAAGAAATAATTTATAGATCTTTAAAGGCTGATATTATGTCGAAACCCCTACAAACCGTCTAAGATTATGAAATAACATTTTCTATGACACCATGAATGATGATAAAATCCCCAAGAATTCAAGAAAATGTCTTGAAATCCCTATGCAGTGCACAGTTAAAAACAGGTAAAATCATTGATCAATTCTCTGATATTTATTAAAAGAACTATGTTCACTAGAACTAATGTTCTTAGCTTCTCTTTGGATTTGACAGCAATTTAAAATAGCATCAAAACATTTCATAAGATGGTTAAGGAACCAATTCAAAAAGGACAAGTCATATTGATGTTACAAGATTCTCGAAGCAAACACTTTAAAGCATTTTAAATCCATACATTTAAGTAACTCAATTACCTGTGAAATGAAGTGCCTTTCAACAGCACCAACCAATTGATCTTTTGAAGGATTGGGACTTACATCGACCTGCAAGAGAGACACAAACAAGGGAAATTGGGATATATGTAAAAGTATTTAGAAGAAAAGATGTGGGGAAGTAGATTCCTAGGTTCATATTGGCATGGGAATGTAATACTCACAAGATTGAAGTGTTTCCAATATCTCCACAGAGCAGATGTTTCCAATTTGCTGAGGTCCACCTTCTGAAATCATTTGATCATTTGTCATAAATCATGTCCACTCCTTAGTTATCAAAACTGTAAGAAATTTTTTATACAGTTTTACCCTTATATTATATATCCACCAGAACTTACAATCTTTAAAGAAATGCAAACTCTTCATTATCCACAAGCATCATTGAAAATACCATCTGAAAACTTTTGAGACGGGCTGTACTACCCTGTAGCTCATAAGATTATTTTCTTACAGAGGTTCTAGATATAATACTTTCCTCAAAAACACAGAGTTATAAAGTTTACTTGATATCCTGATAGGCGTTGAAACTGTGAACATTGTCATACATTCTTATCATAACATTACATTTAGAAAATTTAGAAAGAAAATATCTTTGCATTAATCCATAACAGAATTTGGTATACCATCTGAAACTTCATAGGTGGGCTTCTCTACTTTATGGATCATAAGAGTATTCACTCATAAGGTACAAGATACAATTCTTCCTTGAAAAATGCATAGGCTGCAATACAATTTGCTAAACTTTACCATCCTAATAAGTTTTGAAGTTGTCGATATTGTAATACATTTTTATGCTAATTCTATATATCCAGCAGAGTTTGAACTTTTGCAAAGAGAAGATATCTCTGCATCAATCCAAAAATAGCATTCGGAACACCATCTGAAAAATTCTGAGGCAGGCTTGTCTACTTTATATGATGAGGGTATTTTCTTATAAAGTCTAAAATGTAATTCTTCCCTCACACACACAGACTATAATGCAATTTGCTTTCTTTTATTGCCCTCATAGGTTTTGAAAATTTTGGTTTTAGGGCATATACTTACCAGCATCCCTTGGGAATGGATGTTTGAATCTGTGGATTGCACTTGGCTACCATGGTTCATGCGGCTTGGACCTACTAATACACGAGGCCTTGATTTCGGTTTGCGAATCTTTTGAAAATCATCAGAAACTTCAATCACATAAGTAAACAAAAAATCAATGTCAGTAACCACAACAATATAATGCCCACAGTGCAGAATTAATATTTTTGTTAACACATCCATAACCACAATATTGAATTCATTTTTTTATTTTTCCCCATCACACTCATACTCAATTAGTTTATCAGAAACCTCACACTTCTATTGTAGAATCTCACTATACACATGCCTGCATACCCAACTTCAATCTTTTTCTCAAAAAACCCATACCCACAGGGTTGCACACAATATTTTTGTCACCAAAATCTTACTCACATTGCTGAATTATATTTTTTTGTCACCAAATGCATACCCACATAGCTAAATTTAATTGGTTTCTCAACATAATCATACCCACATTGCTGAATTCAATTTGCTGCCATCTCACTTACAACACATTGCCGAACTCAATTATTTTTTAGTAAACTCGTACACATATGACTAAATCTCCAACAAATTCTTACACGCTAAATTCAATATTTTTTTTCTCAGAAAACGCATACCCACATTTTTGTTTCAATTTTTATGGTCGATAAATTAATACCCACATTGTTGAATTCAATTATTCTCTCAAGATACTAATACCCACATTGCTAATTCAATTTTAACGAAAAAAAACTGAAATGGGTAGTAATAGAAAATGACCTAAATCCATGCTGCTGCTGTTGTTGTCAGAAGAAGCAAATTCCGGTTGCTTATCCTCATCTTGCTCAGTGGGTAGCTCAATGACACTCAGGGCATTTCTTTGCAATTTCACTTCTACTCCATTTGGAAGTACCTGATAAAAAAAATTGATCCATAATAACATCTACAATGTTGGTCTTCATAAGAATTTGATGGGCATACAAAAGTCCAAAGAACATAAAGATTCAGAAGCTATTCTTACCAGCCAATGCCATCCTCGGACACCTGCAGTATTCTTGACAACAGCATGTAAACCAATAAGAAAGGACTTAGTCCTATTATTTCCGGTTATAACGACTTTGGTGTTCTTTGGCAGCCCTGAGGCTCCCCCTTCCTCTTCCCCAGATAGCAGAGCATCCTCCATTATTGCTGTGCATGCAACTTTACCAGATTTTTCTTCTCTATCAACCGAAAGGAAAAATAACTGTACTCCACCAGATGTATGTCGATGAATGTGTTGGGACAATCTTCTTTTTCTTTACCCAAATAAATGGAGGAGGACAGCTACTGACACCAAAGGTGATTGAATGATTAGACATTTGCCAATCTTGGGATGACAAGTGGAGCTTTCCACTTTGCCAAACCTAAAAATTGATCTTCAACACGTGGCATCATGTTTTTATTTTTATTTTCGATATCTGTGGGATCCTAAGCTCTAACTAGATCTAATTCATGCATGCACGAAAGGAGACATTTGAACAGGTTACAACAGGAATAACAGCAGCACATGCAAAAATGATAGTAGAAGAGGGAAAGATTAAACTATAAAAAATAGTGAAGAGTATTATTGTTATTAATTTAGGGTAATATTAGACATTCATTTGGATTGCCCTCCATTTTAAGTTGAGATTAGGGTAAGCAAAATTTTCATTTTTTTAAAGTTGACCTTGTCCTTTCTCCTAGAATAGTTAGGTATTTAATTATTAATAAATTATTAACAAAAGTTAAGATAAAGTTGATAATACCATAAGAATTTAATAATAAATTATTGACAAAGTTAAATAAAGTTGACAATAGCATAAGAATTTAATAAAGAAGAGACACAAAAGAATCTTATAAGAAATTGAGTTAAAAATTTTATTAAAACAAATCTAAAGAATTTATTTGGACAAATTAAATAAATTCTAAAACAAAAAATTACTCTAAGAAATGATTCAAAAGTTTTGGTGGTAACCTAGGTAACTCTTCTAGAAACATATCCCTAATTCTTTCAACATAGGATAATCTTGAAAAGCTACTTCCTTATCCTTGAAAGGTTCATCAATTTAATCTATCAACATCTAACAACCTTAGCTAGTATCCTTTCTTAAGAGTACAACTAATCTATTTGCAAGAACTAACTATTGTATGATAATTGTTTTTTTATTAAATAGAAGGGTCCTAAACTCTAACTAGTACTATATCATGCACAAAAGAATATTATGTGAAGTTGTTTTCTTTTTGAAATGTGAGGTTCTAAACTCTAACTAGCACTATACCATGCACAAAGAAGACATTTCAAGGAGGTTACAACATTATAAATAGGAGAAAAAAATAAGCAACACTTGCTAAAATGAAAGACAAAAGGAAATATTAAACAACAAAAATATTGAAAGAATCTTAATTGTTAGATTATTGCAAAGAAATATAATGATTTATTTAAAATGTTGTTTAGGGTAAATAAATGCAAACAAGTATAAAGTTGAGTTAGAAACACTAAATAAACATGCTTTTGAAATTGTCGAAGAAGTTATAAGTACTTAGGTGTTCTTTTGTAACTCGCGCTCAGTTATCCAAACTTGTGCTCAATTATCTAGATCTAGCTTCTCCTATTAGATGTGAGACAATGAAGCTCTAATAGATTGAAATAGATGACTTGCACTCAATTATCCAAATCTAGTTTCTCCTATTAGATCTAAGATAGTGAAGCTTTGATAGGTTGAGATAGATGACATGTACTCTTGCACTTCAATCCCACATATGCAGAAGTGATCCATGCACCTATGGTTTCGACCCAATACATGATTTTTTGAACTTTGTGGTAGCCTCAATCCCTACACTTCTAGTATCCAAAACTTGTTCACCTTTTGTGATTTGGACTTGGTGGTCTCTAGAGACACTATTAGAGCTTGTTGTTCTAGGAATGGAGGTAACTTTGGCTCCCCTCATTTTGTCGTATTTAAACCTGTAGACACCCCAAATTTACCTCGCTAACTTCCCATAAGTAATCCCAAATCAACTAGTTTTCACCATTTAATCTCATTTCCCATAAAATTAATACAACTAGTTTAATGTCATAATTAATTATTCTCCGCTCGCATTAATGTGACTAACCTAATTCAAATTAATTTCATCCCCATTGTAATTAACCCCTTTCTCATCCTTAAAGGTTAATTAACTAAATATGCATAATTAATTAACCTTAGCCCAAATTATTCCTCCAACTTAATCAATTAATTAATCTTTGATTAGTTAATTAATTAAGACTAATTAATCCCCCTAACATTTCTTCCAATTTGTCAATAAGGGTGTGGTTCGATGATTAAGTCGCTCGGTTGTAGTGGCGGCCACCAGAGTTCAAACCCCTGTTGGGCCAACGAGCACACAAGCTTTACGCCTTTGCTGGGCCAACGAGCTCGCGGGTTCGAAGTGTTCTTGCTAGGGGATGAGGTCCCTTATGTTGTGGCCTCATCGGTTCATTGCTCTGGGAAAAAAGCATTCGCGTGGAGCCGGAGGGCGTGTCGCACCAGCGTCGCCAGTCACGTTAAAAAGTTTACCAGGCGCATTAAAAAAAAACATTTCTTCCAATTTAACAATCCATATCACCGTCAATCCTTGTCCTTTTAATCCTAACCGTCTAATCCATCTATATGGATCAAGCTCTAAACCATCCATCATCTAACATGTGTCCAAACCCCCCTTAATGCTCACACATGTATGAGCATGCTAATCCATCTCACTCCTTTCTCACACATTTGTGAGCTTGCCAACTTGGACATATGTCATCCCTCCACCTCAACCCACATGTGTGAGACCCACATGTGTGAGCATGTTTGACTCATTCCACTCCTTTCTCACACATGTGTGAGCATGTTTGACTCATCCCACACTCCTTGCTCACACATGTGTGACCATGCTCTTCACACATGTGTGAGCATACTTGATCTTCCACCTCATCAATCCATGTGCAAGCAAATCTCAACCATTGATTTCATCCTTGCATCCTAGCCCTCCATCTCTCATCCAAAAATCTATTTAAGAGAGGTTTTGTTAGCAAGAAACACTGTGTGGCTTCATAAGTGTTGTCATTGATGGCAACAAAGTCTATTCTACACATCTGCAGTACATAATATGCCTATACTGGAAGTCAGAGTGAAGATTGATTTGGTCCGGTGGACAAGAACAGAGTATGCAACATGGTCTAACAATTAGGTCCGGATCCCTCAGATGGTGTAACTCAGTAAGTTGTGGACTTGGACAAGTCAAGAAGGGTATCATGACTATTGTACTCTAGAGATTTAGCCTCCGGTGATAAAGCATAAAAAAGATGAGATTCTGAGTGATGGGTTCCAGTTAGACAGAGCAGATAGAGGAAGAACTGACCGACAGAGTACCAGACTTCAATCCGGATGTATGAAATGTGTTGATCAAGCAATTTGTGGCATTATACATTATTGGCCGACATAATTAATGGATTCTATGTCTAAGTTTTTGATGTGCATCATCAACCAAGCAAGAATTCAGCCAATAGAAAAGAAACTTGCAAATATCTCAAGTGTTCTTGTTGCTGACTATGAAGTTGTTGGAAATCCTTGATGCGGATATATATACTCGATGGATTCAAGCTTGTAAGAACTAGATGTGTATGGAGAAGTGGAAAAACATACAGGAAGAAGTGCGAAAACAAAGATCTAAATTCAGAATATGACTAAAGAGTGATATTGAGCAGAGGAAGAATGAAATGTGCCAGATCAGTATACAGTGCCTAACCAGAACTGAATTCTTGCATGTATGGATGTTGTTCATCAGTTCAAACACTTTGGGATCATCTGTAAGCATTTATAGAAAGTGAGTCTCTTGTAGGCAGTGGGCCTCTTATGAGCAGTGTGCTCAGGCAGTGAGCCCTAATTGGGAAGTGTCATTCTGTACTTCTTATTCTTTTAACAAAGAATACAATCTTGGGTTAGTCACCCTATGGTTTTTCCCTTAACAAGGTTTCCACATAAAAATCCTTGTGTTGTGTGTGTTAATTTCACTTCTGTTCTTATGGTTGCTTATGCTTTTATGTTTTGATATATCATTGAATGTTGAGATAGAAAAGAAAGTAAAATTTAAGGATAATTGATTCACCCCCCTCTCAGTTATCTGCCTTGTTTCCAACAATTGGTATCAGAGCAAGGTTTCTTTGAACAAGCCTAATAGTTTGAGGAAGATCTGGGAATCTCAATGGATGCATATGGTATGAAAGATCAACTTCAGTCTGCCCTAGATGATCTTGAACAATCCCAATCTGAGGTCAATAATTTGAGAGAAAGACTTAAGGAAGCTGATGATTTCATCAATGAGCTGAAAAAAAACTCAGTAATTAAGTGAAAAAGAGAAAGGAACTACTCCAGATATTAGTAAATAAGAATGAAGCCAATAATACTGATGAGGATCTGAATGAGAAAACTAAGCTATGTGAGAAGTTGTCAAAAGAAGTCACTATGATAAGACATGAAATGGAATCAAGGGTTATGAAATTCACCCAAGAAATTGAAGAAAAGAGAAAGACTGAAGATATTCTAAAACAATCCCTCAAGGAGAAAATGGAGGACTGCCACAAAATGGACAAATAATCAGGCATCTTGAATTTGACCTTGAAGAAGCCAGAGACAATGAAGAACAACTTGAGAACCAGATAGATTCTCTTAAACAAGATCTTCAATCTACAAATGAATTCAAAGAAAAATTCAAGATAAGCTTAGCCCAACTTGAAGTTCTTCTTGAAAGTCAAAAAAGGGTAGATGATGAGCGTGGCTTGGGGTATGAAAAAGGTGAAAGCTCTGGATCTGGTCAAAGGAACTTTGGATCAGGAAGTCAAAGAAACAGGCCTAGAAGACCTCTGGTAAGGCAACCAAATGCCCAAAGATATCCATATGTCAATGGAAATTGCTTCAATTGCAACAAATTCGGTCATAAAGCAACTCAGTGTAGGAACAGAATGAATCAGAACAATTCATCCTTCTCTGGTCAATGTTTTAGCTGCAAAAGGTATGGTCACAAATCTTATGAATGCAGAAATATGCAAATGAACAATTCTTTCAATGGTAGATGCTTTACATGCAATAGAATGGGGCATATGGCTAATCAGTGCAGATTAAAAGGATATCAACCAAATAAGCAAAGAAATTTTGTATGTTACAATTGCAACAAATCTGGTCATATAGCCAGATTCTGTAGAAGCAGAAATCATGATAAAAGGGGTCTGGTAAAACATGATCAGAAATAAGATAAAGGCAAAGGTAAATTAATACAGATAAAGTTCAAGAGGAGATGAGCAAGATTTGGGTAAAGAAGAATACAATGAATGTTGGAGATGGATCCACACCAGAATCTGGTGCTGATAATCCTTCCAGAAACTAAAAAGTGAGCTCTAACTCAGGGGGAGCTACAGAGAAAATCTTTTTCCCCCAGCCAGCCGGTAAGTGCCTAAATTCGGCACATTGAGGGAACATCTAATGTTGCGGATTAAAGGGTTCCTATAAAATCCTCCAAAGAACTTTCGATCAGAATGTGAGAGGTCTGAATGAAGTTTCACAAGGTTTATAACCACTTGAGTAGATTCGGTTCCAGCAACCATCCAATATTAACAAAGCAATACAAATTGATCCGGTATGATCTAAGAAAACAATACTTTGATCTGCAGATCCAGAAGAAAGTCTTTAAAGCACCTAAGTGTTATCAACACACTAAGGTACTAGTTTGAAGATTTGCAAGATGATTCATGAAAAGCTCACTTAAGAAGTAGGGTGACCGGATGACTTAAAAGTCTCAGCATTTCTTACAAATGGGAATTAGGTTTTGTGCAAGGATAAAAAGATTTTTTCACTCATTATTTACACACTTACACTCACAAAGAAGAAAGAAGAGCTCTGAGAAGAGATCCTATAGTTTACTCAAGTTCAAGCTAAAGATTGAGTTCAAATAGAAGATCTCTTTGACATTTGCTTCAAACCCTAAGGTGTGAAAAGGTACTTTCCTTCTATAAATTCTCTCTAAATTTATTTGCTAGAATGGCTACTCCAATGGTTGTTGATATCTCTGAAAGGCTGAGACCAAAATTCAAGAAACACCCTTACAAGTCACTAGAAGTTGATCCCATGGGTGCGTTTTCTAATATTCCGCACAGTGTCTTGCATGTAGAAGATATTAGGGCTTATATCCATGCAAACATAGAAGATTTTGGAGACTCAAAATTGTCTGACATCTATTGAAAATAGTTAATAGATGAGAATTTTGAACTCAGACCTGAATTCAAGACCCTAAGGGACAAACACTTCGAACATTGCATACATTTTCCATCTTTTGCAGAAGACGATTAGGTCCGGTATGTTCTAAGTAGGATGCATGATAATTTTATATGGCTAATGAGGCCATTCAAGATAACCAAAGATGCCATCAGGGCCGTGACCAGACTGCATTCAATTGGTGGGTTACTCGCACTCAAATCTGTGAAGAACCAAATGGTAACTGAAGCCACCAGATCAAAATTTGACAAAAGAGCAATGACTATAGATGACATCACAGATCTAGATGTCAAGTTTGCTTTTATGATAATTGGCTACAAAATCTACCACTCGAGTAGGGAAAATTATGTGTCTAGTACAACAATCTATGTTGCATATCAAATGTTGAAGGAAGATGTAGATTATGATCTATGTGAGCTTCTACTAAGTCAACTGATGGAAAACTTGCAGAAGATCAAGAAAGATAAGAAAAACTCTTTTAAATATGGTAGTCTTATATTGTGTCTATTTTTCTACTATATGAATGAGCTGCCTGGATCAAAGGGTTGAGTCTGGCAAAATGATAAACCCGTTGCAATTCAAATCAGAGATTACATGTATGGACTTGGTGATGCTCAAGCCCAAAACTCAGCTCTCTGGGGTTACTTCAAGAATTTCCAAGGCATGATGCATGCCAGAGAGAGAATACCACAATCAATAGTTGAGAAATACAAATACATAGTCTGCTTCATGGTTGACACTGATCAATGCCTAATGGAGGCAGTTGAGCCAAGAACTATGTGGATAATGCCCATGGGATATGAGGTTGATGAAAAAATTTTGAAGGCACATGTTCAACACTTGCTGAGCCAACCTAAAGACACTGAAGTGGAAAGGTTTGGCACCTTTAAAGAGCTAAGCATAAAAATACATGTTGAATTAAGGCATCCTGAGATAAAGAGCAAAGTAAGAAAGGAAGTTGAAGAATTTGCCAAAAGATTTGGCATATCAAAGGAGGCAGTAGATGCAAATAGAGAGAAAATAGAGAAGGCAGAAAAGGAAAGACAAGAAGCAAAGAAAGAAAGCATTCCGGTGCAAGTCTCCTCCTGGACTAGATCTTCCAAGAGTTCTGCTCCAGTCGCTCCTAAAATCTCAAAGACTACCAAACTGGAAGTCAAGCCATCCGGGACAGGAGAAAAGAGAATGAAGACCAAAGCCATAAGGACATATATGAGCCAAAAGGATGATGAAGAGACAGAATCAGATGAGGAAATTAGGAAAAATGAAGAAGAAAAGAACGTCCGAGAAGTCTTCTGATAGCAAAAATGAGGAAGAGAAAACAAAGGAATTTGTTGAAAAACCCACTCTATCAATTGAAGACATCATTAAAGCCATCATTGTAGATGGCAACCTGCAGCCGGTGACAGAATTTTATGATGAATACAATAATGCAGATAAGAGAATTCTTGAAGAGGCAACTGTCAGGCATTTGAACATCTACAACAAAGCCTTCATTGAAATAATTTCATTAATTCCTAAGAGCCTAGAAGAAGTACTAGAGCTGAGAAAAGAGAATGCCAAGGTAAAAGACTTGGAGATCCAGGAGCACATAGTGATACAACTATGTCCTTCTATCACTCCAAAGTAAATGAACATGGTTTTTAAGGATAGTATAGATGAGTTCCGGAGCAAGGAAAGAATGAATAAGCTCATGCTTGGGGAAACTGATCAAATAGAAAATAAAACAAAAGAAATTCTCTGGAATGCCTTGAAGAGATTTAATCTTCCTATTATAGAGGAAATAGATGAAGAGCCTTCTACCATGGATGTTGAAGGATTAAAAGTAATCGATGAAAAATTCTCTGACAAGGATGTCGAAGGATTAAAGAAAATAGATGAAGAGAAATCTGAGAACTTAGACTCCTCTGTTCTGGAAGAGGAAGTGTAAACTCTAGTAATGTCTCTCCTCCAGATCCCACATTTGTCAAGACAAATCTTCTAAGCACTGGAGAAGAAGGGGTAGGAAGAAGAGAAGAGAAGGAGAATCAAAAGGAAGAGGATAAGGTAAAAGAAGAACAAGTAGATAAGGTTGGTGATGACTTATCCAAACCAGTCAGTCCTGATATCTCTAAAGGAAAGAAGTCTAAATCACCAGGAAGAGACACTGCAGAGACAATACAGAATTTCCTGGACAAAGAAATGGAGTTGGATGAACCTAAGTTGATCCAAGGGCCACTGAATTTTGACTCTCTCTCTAGTTCAGATAATGAAAGTGGCATCTTTTGCTCAGGCCAAAGCAAAAGAGAAACTTATAAAATCACATATGGAGGACAGTGAACTGTTGAACATTGCATCCAATATACTAGAGAAGATCATACCTACATATCAAAAGGATGCATCTGCCTCTCCATCCGGTAACTTGAAAAACTTGGTTAATTTTGTCAATTCTCACTTTGAATCTCTTGAAAAATTGGTAGAAACTAAGATCCGGAAAGAGTTCTCTGAAAAAAGGATCAGTGAGGTACAAGGACTAATTAACAATGACAAAAGAACCTTAGACATTGGAATAAAGAGCACTGAAAATGCTCTTAAGGATGGAGGAGATATATATAAATTTTGTTTATCCTGGCCTGAAGTTTCAAAGGACATCGAAAAGAAGATGAAAGAACAAGAAGAAAAGTTGTTGAGCCTATCTCAGAATTTTGATCCTCTTACCATCTCTCTAGTAAATCAAGAATGTCAAGTAGTTGTTATCATAAATGAGATAAAGAAATTGGCTAAGGAGAAGAGGCATCTGATAGACAGAATGGGTGAACTTAAGCGAATAATCCTCCCTAAGTTAGAAGTATTGCATGATGCTTTAACAGATGCTCAAAGTACAGCCCGAACCAGTAATCCAACAGATTTGAAGAGGGCAGAAGCATATGCATTTTTGTTAAGTGGACACATCTCCATTTTGGATAGAATGAAGAGGAGTTGGGCCACAGAGATTGTACAGTTGAAGACAACCTTTGCAGATATACTTAAGTATATGTAAGTATAACATATGATTTGTATATACATATGCGGCCATGTATATAATAGTTTTTGCACATTTTTGTATGCGGATTCCACCCTTTGCCATTGATGTTAAAGGGGGAGTGAAGAGTAGTGAAAAATGAGGAATTCAACAAAGGGGGAGCACTAGCAAGTAGTATAAACAAACAGAGCATGAGCAAAGGGGGAGCTACTGCAACACTTAGCCATTTTTCACTAAGTGTTGCCATCAATGCCAAAGGGGGAGATTGTTGGCAAGAAACACTGTGTGGCTTCATAAGTGTTGTCAATGACGGCAACAAAGTCTATTCTACACATTCACAATACATAATATGCCTATACCGGAAGTCAGAGTGAAGATTGATTTGGTCTGGTGGACAAGAATAGAGTATGCAACATGGTCCGATAATCAGGTCTAGATCTCTCAGATGGTGTAACTCAGTAAGTTGCAGACTTAGACAAGTCAAGAAGGGTATCATGACTATTGTACTCCAAAGATTTAGCCTCCAGTGATAAAACATGAAAAAGATATGAGATTCTGAGTGATGGGTTCCAGTCAGACAAAGCAAACAGAGGAAGAATTGACCGATAGAGTACCAGACTTCAATCCAGATGTATGAAAGGTGTTGATCAAATAATTTGTGGCATTATACATTATTGGCTGACATAATTAATGGCTTCTATATCTAAGTTTTTGATGCACATCATCAACCAAGCAAGGATTCAACTGACAGAACAGAAACTTGCAAATATCTCAAGTGTTCTTGTTGTTGCCTATGAAGTTGTTGGAAATCCTTGATACATATATATATATATACTTGATGGATTCAAGCTTGTAAGAAGTAGATGTGTATGGAGAAGTGGAAAAATATATAGGAAGAAGTGCCAAAAAAAAGATTTAAATTTGGAATATGACTAAAGAGTGATATTGAGCAAAGGAAGAATGAAATGTGCCAGATCAGTATATAGTGCCTAACCAGAACTGAATTCTTGCATGTATGGATGATGTTCATCAATTCAAACACTTTGGGATCATCTGTAAGCATTTGTAGATAGTGAGTCTCTTGTAGGTAGTGGGCCTCTTGTGAGCAGTGTGCTCAGGCAATGAGCCCTAATTAGCAAGTGCCATTCTATACTTCTTATTCTTTTAACAGAGAATACAATCTTGGGTTAGTCACCCCATGGTTTTTCCCTTAACAGGGTTTCCACGTAAAAATCCTTGTGTTGTGTGTGTTAATTTCACTTCTATTCTTACAGTTGCTTATGCTTTTATGTTTTGATATATCATTGAATGTTGAGATAGAAAAGAAAGTAAAATTTAAGGATAACTAATTCACCCCCCCCTCTTAGTTATCTGCCTTGTTTCCAACAGGTTTGCCCCTCTCATTTCATCAACTATTCATACACTACCATCATGCTACCAAATTAAGCAATATCCAAGCACTTAAGCACCCACATTACATCATGGTACACCACTATAGTCATTGGAGTACACCCACAAGAACAATGGAGATAATATGCTTTTCTTTGTGTATTGCATTGTTATTTCTACTTCCATTATTACTCAAACCGAAGGTAGAAGTTAGCATTAGATTTGTGAATTTGTTTGTGACTTACTTGCATTTGGGCTATTCCAATTTTAGCCTTTACAAAACCATTGGATCGATTTAATAATTTTAAACAATTGGAAGACAAGCCAAGCATAAATGCAAATGTTTATATTCTCCTTGTGATCACAGATATTGATGTAATGCTCTTGGATGATGCTAAAATGATATGTGAATTCTCTCTTGATAGTAGATCATCTAAAATGAATTAGGGTTAGTCCTTTTATACAACACCCTAGCACCATAATTTAAATATTCCATGATTTAGTTGTGGTGAAACTATTGATTAGAAGTGAGTTGGCATGGTTCCGTATTTAAATTTGAATATGGAAGTTTAGGTGGTAAAACTGCATATGTGATTTTGAACTAGGTTGAAAACCATGACTATAATTTTGAACTAGAGTAAAAATAATAGATGTGAAGATTGAGTTTGGACCATTGAAGAACATGGAGTTAGAATTTGATAAGTTATAGGTTATATGCCAACTATTACATAGGAATATGCCACTAGTGTATTGCATTTTAGAACTAAGCGAAAGTGAGTCCAAAATGAATGGGGAAAGTGTGAAGATGCACTTTTCACTCTTACATTTTACCCCCTTTTGAAAGAAAATATGAAATCATTTCCTATTTTATCCTGCAAGGAAGTATGTCACAATTTATCTAATCTATATAAATTGTAGTAGCACTTCAACATAGTGACATCACTAAAGAAGTAACGAGAATGAAAGAAAGAATAGAATAACCACAAAAGATAGATGAACAGAGAGAGACCAATATACCCCATGAAAACCCTTTTGGGAAAAAACCTAGGCTCTAAAGTATTGAAACCAATGTATTATCAACAAGTTACATATAATATCAAGCTCTGATCCTTCACAAGAGATCAACACTTTTAATCTAAGAGGAAATCACCATGCAAGAAATAGCTTCTTCAACAATAGGAAGTAACCTAGCTACATCCTCATGAGATCAATCTAGCCACACTTGAGATCCACACATCCCACTCCATGCCCGTTAGGATCTCTTAACAAACAACTACTCACTACTCAAACCTTTAGGTGCATACACCAAGTTTCACTAACAATAATCATGCAAGAGATGGTGTTTAACATCCATCCCAAGCCCTCTATTTATAGGAAAGAGAGCAACAAAAAGACTCACAATGGAAAAAACTTACTAATTTTTCTAGCTAGCCTTAATCATGAGCTTCCATTAAGTCATGTACTCACTAAACCATGATCCCCAATATTAGATGCATTTCCCCAATGTGCCTCCTGTTAAATTTTAATTAAACCTGTGAAAACCAAGAATACTGGTAGAGCAACAAATTACATGATTACACAAATTAATTGACATGAAAGATAAACTATGAATCAATGATTAATTAACTTAAGAATGAGTACAATATATAGCAGGAGATGAGCTCCATGCAAGATAGCGAGTCAAAGATGAACTACCGTAAAGCAACCGCAGAAATAGAAAATGCTGTGGAAGGGGCAGTGAAAATAGATAGAGGAACAGTGAAAACAAAGAGAGGAACAACTATATCATCGTAAGCAAATTTGCATGAAGAGAAAAAGAAGGCGGTGAAAAAGAGAGCAATTGATGTTGCATTGCATGAACTGCTCCAGTAACTCATTAGTTAGTTTATAGTTAGAGAGACGCTAACACCCCCCCTTAAGTCTAACTAAGGAGACCAAAAAAAAAGAGGAAAGAAGAAAACCCAAGTGAGAAAAAATCCTAACCATTTATTCAAACTAAAGAAGAAAGTTGCAACTCCCATGAAGAACTGCAAATAAAACCACACTACAACAATATCAGAGTCATAGAAACCACTGCACATATTTTGCATTATTCAAATGGATGAACATACAGATACATAGTCTCTAAATATAGAAACTGATCATCTAAAGATAGGAAGATATGATTTTGTAAAGATGTGCTCCAAAGAACTGCATAGATTCGCTCCAATTGGGATGATGCCATTATTTATCCAACACTCAGTATTGTCCTGTTAGAAAGAAACTCTGAAAGCACTCGAGGATGGGACTCTAGAATCTCATGTAGATCAGAACTTAGAACAGAAGAACACTTTTGGTTGCCATAGGAGGAAAAGTTGCAAAGCTCTGAAAGTTTATTGGCAAATTTTATCCTAAGTTTGTTTATCCAGAAGCAAAATGAAAGAAACCTATACTAGATGCTTTAAGCAAAACCCCCATATGGAACTTTATATAAGTTCAATTTTTACAAAACTCCAAATTTTTCCAGATCTTTATCATGTGGTGCTCGCAAAGCACGTACAATTTTTAAAGAATCAATAAGGAAGAAAGCAAGGAGCATGCAAAGAAAAATTAGGGGAAGAAACATGCATGCATCTAGAAACAAAGGTTTACATCTACATCTACCTACATCTAGAAACTCGTTTGCAAAAGATAGATTGATCACGCCATTAGCAAATCAGTCCTAAACATGAAATAAATTCACACAATATACAAATGAATTTGCACTCGTACCAGACTCAGCTCTGATACCATGTTAAAGTTTAGCTAAACCTGTGAAAACCAGGAATACTGGTAGAGCAGCAAATTACATGATTACACAAATTAATTGACATGAAAGATAAACTATGAATCAATGATTAATTAACTTAAGAATGAGTACAATATATAGCAGGAGATGAGCTCCATGCAAGATAGCGAGTCAAAGATGAACTAACGTAAAGCAACGGCAGAAACAGAAAATGTGGTGGAAGGGGCAGTGAAAACAAATAGAGGAATAGTGAAAACAGAGAGAGGAACAACTATATCACCGTAAGAAAATTTGCATGAAGAGAAAAAGAATGCGGTGAAAAAGAGAGCAATTGTTGTTGCATTGCATGAACTGCTCCAGTAACTCATTAGTTAGCTTATAGTTACAGAGACGCTAACACCTCCCATATTAAGTACATTTCTAATTACACACAACAACTACCTAGGATAATAATGCACTACCCAAAGTTTGGTAGTGCCCTACTTCAAAGTGGACCACAACTTTAAATAAAATATCAAATATTTATATAAGTTGAATGATACATTTGCCAACATTCTCTCACTTTTTGTATAAATTACATAAGGGCCCAAACATAAATAAAACAAACTAACTACTAAAGGGAGACATCCTCATAGCTATCATGCACCATCTAAAATTATCTATGCTTAGACGCTTCATTAGAGCATCTACAACATTCGAATACTACACATCAGTGTGCTTCTTCCACACATGAAAGGTAGGGTTCTACACTTACTATCACACTAAATCTCATTTCAACCTGATGTCCAAACATAATATTTAAATCTAGATTGCCTCCTTACATGGATGAGTAGTTTCCATATACTTTCCTTTATAGTCTAAATAGAAACAATAGCTTGTCATTTGGCTATCCAACTAATTGCACCACATAACAAGGTAAGCACATACCCATTGGTAGACCTCCTAGTATGCACATCTCCTACCCAATCAAAATCCACGAATCCATGTATATCCACTAGCCTACTCAAATTTTGTCCTCCCTAGTAGTAAATCAAATACTTAAACTTCTCTCAAGGATACATGAAGACCCTCTTCACCATGATCTAATACTCTTTGTCCAAAATAGACATATACCTACTTATGACTCTCACTACTTGGTGAATTCTGATCTAGGACAAAGCATAACAAACTACCAATTACACCACATAAAGGACATGGCTTATGTCCTCTATTTAATTTGGTGTATAAGAACACTACTCAACTAAAAGTTTCATTCTCATAAGAATGAGAATACACACTAGTTTAAAAGCTTGCATACATTTTAGGGAGATATCCTAAAAACCATGTCCTTCACACTACACCATAAAGTGCTGTAGTTGTGTAATGACTATATCCTCTTCCAAATCTATATATATAAACATTCAACCCAAGGTCAAAAACAATAGCATTAGATCAAAGGATCTAAAAGATGTATACTTTGCAACATGAGAGAAGATCCCGCCACCATCCATTCCTTCATCTAGGGAATATTCCTTAGCCACTAACCACCCCCTTCACTTCTCAAAATCATCCTTAGACTAACTTCTCCATAGTCCTAGACCCATCCACATTAGAAGATAGAAAAAAAACAAGAATACATCAAAAAAACAAGTGGATTACACCTACCATGTTGCATTCTCTATCAAGAGGACCTCAAGAGTGGGGTTATGAGATTGTTCCTCATGTCCTCTAAATCACTTTGACTCTCTCTAAATAATCTCCTCATTATGTCCATGTTGAACTTGCATTTGGCCCCATGTGTAGAATTCTTAATCTTTCTATTTAAAATTGCCAAGTGACTCAACCCATTCCAACACTTTATCTCTAACAACTAGGTGATCTATATCTTCACTAAAATCTTACTATTATATTGTAATATCCAAGAGCGTCACTCTTCAAGGAAAAATGATCATTGTTATCACCACTAGAAGATTAACTCCAAATCATAACAAAAAATCCCACTACGATTAGTGTAAACTCTAGAACTCTTTTATGGCATCATGATTTTCATCTCCATAAAAGAAGATCATTTTTATTCAATCAACATATGTACACAAAAGTAGCTATCATGCCAAGATCCCCATAGACAATTTAGAACCTAACATGGAATAATAGTACACATCCTCAATATCAGAAGACCATCATATAAATCACAACTAAACTTTGACTACAAAATGTAAGATCTCATCATGGCAACATGATTTACATCTTCAATGCCTAAGGCCTCACATGATCAAATCTCAACCAAAACTTCCACTACATGCTTACCAAGAGCTGCCCATGGTGAAAAGGTTAGCATCTCTATGGAAGATTCAAAAGCACAACCATGTCATGCTAAAACTCAAACTTTGCACTTAGGATCTTTCGATGGCATCATGGTCACCATCTTCAAACTAGAAGACAATCTATCACAATCAACTATGTTCTTGCACAAATCTCCCACTGAACTATGATTTGGAGCCTCTCGTGATAGCATAGTTCACATCCTAAAAGCCTTGAATACCAACACCATTAATGGTACCCCAAAAAAATTTCCTTCATCTTGTGTGGCCTTTAAAATACCTTCTTCTTAATATTCCAATGTATTTCCTCTTTACTACCCATCATGCAAATGGTCAATGATGGCTATAATGGCCATAGTCCAAGAAACTAAAATTAGCAAGACACTCTTCATAGTTCAAACTTCTCCATGGCATCCAAATGGTCTACAACAACTAGTAGAGATGCTTAAAAGGGGAAACAACAACTCACTACCACCATTTTCATGGTAGATATCTCTATTACACAAACACAACAACATCAACACTCTCAAATTTTTCATGCAACATGTAAGTACACAAACATGGCACCCACAACCTCACACTACACATATGTGGATTACAACAAAGGTGATAGAATCCTACCTATAGGGAAAAAGTTAAAACCAAACTAAATTGTAGAACAAAACTTGTAGATCTCTATGTAACATGGAACTACTAGAAATGTGTAGATTTGATCCTCAAATGAATAAACAATAGAACAAAGGCATCATGCAAATTATTCTCATGGCATAAATGTCAAATCTAAAACATCCTTAGATCCAAAATATCACCAATTTGTAGAATGGAATAACCACAAGTCAATAAAACGTAGCCATTTTGGTGGAGCTAGAAAAATGGAAGGGTGATCATAAAAAAAGATTGATCACTCTTGAGAAGGAGTTAAGTGGCATAGAGGACAACCTAAACAGGGTTTTTCAGGTAAGCAAATGCATTATCTAGAATAGTTCCATGGTTATCAAGATCTTAACTAAGAAACTTAAGAAGTTAGCTGAAGGTCCCAAGATACAATGTGTGGAAGATAAGAATATTAATGTAGACAAGAATGTTAAGGCTGGCTCAAGTACAAGAACAAGGAGTAGAAAAAAGAAAATGTTTGAGGAAAAGAAAGAACTCCAAGCCTTTGTTAAGCTCCATGAAAACTTCTACCAGTAGGAGCTGGAGGTGGTTGAAATACTTAAACAAATGTAATTCAGTGTGATATGTGTCTCTCTCTTTTGTTGGTGCTAGATCTTGTGTTTTGCTCTCTTTTATTATTGGTGTTTGGGTTCATAATTTATGAACATTTTACTGGTGGTTTGTTATTATTATGTTGATCTTTTATTACATGTAAGGGGTTTCAAGACCCCTTCAAAACTATTTGATCTAATTAATCAAAAACCACAATTCAGGAACCAAATAATAATGAACAAGATTCAACTTATGCTTGAAAGCATGCATGAAAATATGAAATTGTCGCATTTGAACAACCCTTGGGAATCACAATCTGAAGCACAATCTTTTACAAATCTATAAAAAAAACATAGATTCTATATAGAAAACTTACAAAATACACATTCATTAAAAATGAATGCCTTGCATGTAGCAAGAAGCCACACACAACTGCCATGTAAATCTCAATCCATTTAAACACTTCCAAAACACCCATAAATATGCAACCATAATATTCACATTAGGAATGATGAAATATCACAAATATGCAACATGCAAATCCAACACACTATGAATATATAACATTCATGTACATGCACCCAAAGGGTGAGTGGGCTAAACACGAGATCTCGGTCATGATATCACCAATTTCACAACCTTCACATGACTAGGGGCATATCCCATACTACTAATCAAGAGTTCCATACTACTAATCAAGAGTTCCATGCTACTAATCAAGAGTTCCATGCTACCATATGATCAACTCCAATAGCATTAGGGTGTACTTCAAGGAAGTTTACAATGTGATCTATAGTCCCCCCATTATGATATTCAACTAGAAATTTCTCCATATTAAACTTTGAAAGATCAAAGTTTATCCAATTTATTCTCTCCATATCCATTCTAGAAGTGCTTCCATGACTATACCTAAAACAAGATCCACTACAAAAAAATACCTCTAGAACAAGGATGAATACAAAAATAGGCCCTAGTCCTCTCACAAATCTAACATGATGGCCAGACTTTGATACCAAATGAAAGGAAATATGAAATAATTTCTCAATCCTATGAGGAAATACGTCACAAGTTATTTAATCCATACAAATCCTAGTAGACTTCCAACATAGTAGCAATACTAAAGAAATAACAAGAATGAAAAAAGAATATAAGAACCACGAGAGAGATAAAGAGCACTATACCTTGGGAAAACCCTTATGAAAAAAACTTAACCTCCAAAGTATTGAAACCAATGTATTATCAATAAGCTACAATACAACATTAGGCTCTAAGCCTTCACAAGAGATCGACACTCTCAATCTAGGAGGAAATCATTATGCAAGATACAACCTTTTTCAACAATATTAAGCAACCTAGTTTTACTCTTCACAAGATCAATCCAATTGTTTTTGGGAAAGGTATCTCAACCTTGCATCCTAATGTTTTGTATTTATTTAATATTTTGTCCTCACATGGGAAAGAGGGCACCCCACTTTGAGGTTTCATTCTTGGCCATGTGTCAATTGTTGATAATGTCTGTAATAGGTTGTAAGAGCTGTTGGAGTACTTGGTAACACTGAGAGGAGGGGGAGGTGAATCAGTGTTACAGAAAACAAATCAAATTTTCACACTTTATTATAGATTTGAACATCAGACATGAATGCTACTTTCAATACTCATTAATGCATGACCTAGTGTGTTAAAGAGATAAATGATCATTTACTATGAACATATGAATCAAATAATAAATAAAAAATAACACTATGAAGCAGAGGACAAATAGCATAACACAAAGATTTTTAAGAGTGGAAACCCTCTGGGGTAGAAAACCACTCAATGAAAATGCCTCACTGGCTTATGTAATGAACTTGCCTCATTGGCTACAATCATTTCTGCCTCACTGGTTGTTTATGTGCCTCACTAGCCTTTTTAATTTTGCCTCACTAGCTTGCATTCATTCATGCCTCACTAGCTTGCATAACCATTACAATGAATAATGTAATCACATAAAGAGGGACACTCTGTTTCGTTATTCCTCAATATCTCAAATATAATATCAACAATAATATACTCTCACATCACAGCTACACATCACATCAGATGTATATATATTATATCATTTACAAAGTACAAAGCATGTTCTTCTCTCAACAGACAATTTGAAACAATAACCATATACAAGTAACTATCTTAAACAGTTTCCAACTGCCCAATTGATTATGTCAAGATCATGGTCGAACAAACCAATGATAACAATATAAACTCTTTTAAATGCCATGATCAAACTGTATGTTTAGTGAAGAAAAGCTTTGTCAAACAAAAACAAACCGACAACACCCTAATGATGGGTAGTTCTTAAAAAACAAGTGTTCAAAACTTGATCAAGGGTTTGAGCAAGAAACCCTAACTACAAACCAAGGCTTAACAAAAGTTTCTTTCATTTTAGTTTTTTTTAACTAAAAAAGATAGTTTTATAGTCAAGATTGAATGCCCATGAGACACCCTTGAAGGACTTGCCATATCACAATTTATGAAACCTTTATACAACAAGCTTCCAAACCTGAGCTCCATGATTTAGTTTATGAATTAAAAACTCAGAGAAGGAATGAATAAGATATCACTTGATATGCCCACAAAAATGACATACTGAAGTCAAAAAACTACTAAATTAATGAACCATCTCGAACCAACTTTGTCACATTCTTTAGATTCAAGATGATTCCATCTGAAATGCCATACTCTATCATGATTGCAAACCCTAGCACCAAGGATTCCATAACATAAATGCTAACTTTACAAAATAAAAGAATAACCTATCTTTTTGCTCGATGACGTGAACTTCTGGTGAGCCCTAAAAAGGGTCGGTCAAACATAACAATGAAACCTCTTTGAAACCTGTTTCAACCGATGACAACCTTCCCAGTAGGTTAAATAATTTAACATGCCCGATGTCCACTAGATAATGCAAGTTAAATGTGGACCACGGTGAACACTTTAACACATGTTTTTTAATGCAAGATGTTATAAACCCCTTATAACAAATAGCCTTCTCCTTTTATATGCAAGGTCTTTATGTGATAAAAAGTGTGCCTGTGTATGCCTTTATAACCCTCTAATGCAAAGTTCATGCCAACTAAAACTTGTGCCTCACTTCAACTATGTCATAAGCCAAAAATGCCATGCTATATCCATATTACCATTGATACCATGTTGTCTGTACCATACCAACTATCATGATTCCATCAAAATGAAATAGTATTGCAACTGAGATGAGCATCAAATGTATACTGAGAATCAAATATCAAATATCATAGAGTGTCAAATGCCATTGTCCATTGTCCAAAAACATGTATACCAATCATATCAATGCCTCTGGCTAACATCATATATACTAAACATGTTATGAGGACATATCACCACAATGTGTATTTGTCATCAAGGACAACAACTGAGAGGATAACAATCTCCCCCTTTTTCCTTGATGGCAAAAACACAACTCTCTCTCCCCCTTTTTTGACAACAAAGACAAAGGGAGGAAGAAAGTATGTCAATGCCATAACTGTCCCATGAAGTAGTAACACTCAGAATAGCCTGAAACACATCTGTTTGTCAGTACCATATAAATGAGCATAGACATATCAAAGTAAGGAGAATAATTGTATATGTTAAACAAGCAGCTAATAGAATAATAGTGTCACCATGAATATGCATGACATCACTATATGCCAAATCTGCATGCCAAAGACCAAAGACATCAAACCCAAACAAAGACCATATCACCATGTCAAATACAAGGAACCAATGTGCCCTGAACTAATCTGTATAATGTCATGCTATGAACTATTCCAAAAACAATCATAAGAAACCATTGATGAAGTACCAACTGATGAAGTCCTTCACCCCAAAGAACCTCAATCTGCAACATGTGTGCACTTCATGAAAGTCATTAAAAGATGAGGTTATTCCTTTAAATCCAAATGTCAATTTTACACTATCTCAACATCCTTTTAGCCTCTGCCCCTCAAATATTTTCACAAGACTTCAAAATTGTGCTTTGATGCTCTTCTAATCATGAATGTCATTTGTGCTTTTATTGGTAATGTAAGGGAATTCCTTTTCACCTTTCACCATTTGATTTGCTTCCCTTATGAATGTTTGAAGATATTGTTCCATAACTTCATTATGATCATTGTCCCCTTGTTGCAAACTAATCAACAAATATCTCAACCATCTTTTTACTTTCCAATGATAAGTATGTAATCATAACTGTATTACAAATATCAAATGAAGCATAGCATACTGTTAAATGAGATATACTGAAGTATAGCTATATTAGCATTGACTATCATCTCTTCAAGAACAACATATAAAAGAATAAGCACTTATGAGAAAGTAGCACACCATGAGTGAAATGAAACATGTATCTTATATCATTTCTATCAAAGCTTATTAGGAGTTGAGTCTTTATATCCAATTGACAGTCAATATAAGAATTAGGACACTAGTACTACAATATAATCCAAAAACCAACCACTTTGCTTTGTTTTTCAAAAGAATTTGAATTGACAAGCAGCTCCACAAATGTTGAATCTTTATGAGAGGTAGAAGCACTGTCAAAGACCAAAAAATGTTGTGACCACTTCATAAAATTATTGTGACATGCATAATCCTTCCAAGAAACCCTGTCCAAATACTTGCAACAAGATGTCATCATAAGCCATTCAATAAACTATCAAAAATAGTTGAGCATTAGTAAAGACTCTGTGCATGCAGAGCATTCAAGTTCACTGTTTGGCTATCATAAAAAATGATCTAACATAGATTGTAAGAATAAAGACTGTTATCCAAACCAAAACGATCAAAACATTACCTATCATGATCAATGTAGTAGCACTAGCAAACAGTGTATGAAATGTACAAAAAATAGGCACTGTCCAGATTGAAGCATTGACATAAACACATAACATTGTGTATGAATTTACTATCATCACTTATTGAAAAGTAAGGTTAACCTAAATGCACTGTCATCATTAGTCCACATTTCCTTGAGACACTACTCTTGTCTTGCTTGAAAGCTTTCTGCTAATAGTACCTCCTTATTTTTGTCTAAGGAGTTTGAATGATATCTCAAATATCAACTCCCCCCGACCTTAGGCTACTCCTTAAGTATTTAGAGATGTTTCTTGTGCAGTATGCACAAGCTTAGGCTCTATCTTTTCTTCCACTTGACTTTGTTTTCTTTTCCATACCAGTATAGTTTCTTTCTTCTTGTTTAAGGTACTATCTTGCTTCTGCTTGGTCATATTATTTTTGGATAGTTTTATCAAATTATTCTTACACCATCTTTATTTGTGTCTATAACTACTACACCTATAACATATCATATTGTTGTATTGACCAAAAGAAAAGTAATTTCTTCTAGGTAATCTTAGAAAGCTTCTATAATCATATCTTTCATGCACCCAACAATTTCTTGCTAGATGCCCAGCTTTATTACAATTGTAACACATAGCAGTATAATCCTGGTTTGAAAAATTATTGAAGCTTTTCCTTCTTGTTCCAACCAAAGACATTTCTTTCACAATTTCTAGCTCTATGACCATAAACATGGCATGAATAGCAGTAACCATGGAAATGAGAATAGTTATACCTGATCGAATGATATTGCTTGGTAGATGAAGGTCTTGAGTGCCTATTTGTACTGCTTCTATCAGCAACTTTATCTTTTTCTTCCTTCTTGGCTTCATTCTCAGGGGTAGTAGAGTAAGTATTCAGGTCTATCTTCTTCCTAGGAGCATCTCTTGACTTGGAACATTCTCCTTTTTCATAACCCAAGCCAGTAGTGTCTTTGTAATATCTTTGCTTACTCAACATATCATTCAAGTAGTCAGTACTCTTTTCAAATTGAATATTCTTATGCAGCTTTGAAGAAGCTTTTTCCAAATCCTTTCTTAAAGAGGCTATTTCTTTCTCTAACTTCAAACATTCTATTATTTTTACTTCAAGATCAGATTTTGTGAGATCAACTATTCTTTTAACTTCTTCAAATTCTATTTTTAGACTAATGACAAATTTGTTTGTCTCTTTAATTTGTACCTTTGTCTCTTTAAGTTCTAAAGAAACTTTAGCAAAATCAGAGAGTACCTTACTCTTAGAATCCTTCTCTTCTTGAAGTTGAACCTTTAATTCTTGGTTCTCTTTTTCAAGATACTTGTTCATTTCTAGAGCACATAAAATCTCTCCTTCAAGATCAACTTCACAATCATTTTCATCGAACTCCTATCCATCTTCATCTACAAAGAAATCTAATTCTGCATCATCAATTTTAGCTACAAAATCATCAAGTTCTTGTCTACTAACATTCACATTGTCAAGACTTTTAACTTCAGGACTGATTTCTTTATGACATTTTGTATGTACATTCATGGTTGACTCATGCAACAACTCACTGCTGGACTTAACTGAGGCTTGCTTTTCAATTTGTTGATCAACAATTTTCTTTTCTCTATTTGAGGTCTTAGTTCTATTCTTTTTACCCATTGTACTCCACTTGCCAGGAACCCTTAAGTTGGTTAGACTTCTTGCAAGGGTTTGGCTCTTATACCACTTGTTGGAGTACTTGTAACACTGAAAGGGGGGTTGAATCAGTGTTACAGAAAACAAATCAAATTTTCACACTTTATTATAGATTTGAACATCAAACATGAATGATGCTTTCAATACTCATTAATGCATGAACCAGTGTGTTAAAGAGACAAGTGATCATTTACTATGAACATATGAATCAAATAACAAATAACAAAATAACACTATGAAGTAGAGGACAAATAGCATAACACAAAGATTTTTAGGAGTGGAAACCCTCTGGGGTAGAAAACCACTCAATGAAAATGCCTCACTGGCTTATGCAATAAACTTGCCTCACTGGCTACAATCATTTCTGCCTCACTGGCCTTTTTAACTTTGCCTCACTAGCTTGCATTCATTCATGCCTCACTGGCTTGCATAACCATTACAATGAATAATGTAATCACATATAAAGGGACACTCTGTTTCATTGTTCCTCAATATCTCAGATATAATATCAACAATAATATACTCTCACATCACAACTACACATCACATCAGATGTATATATATTATATCATTTACAAAGTACAAAGCCTGTTCTTCTCTCAACAGATAGTTTGAAACAATAACTCATTACAAGCAACTATCTTAAACAATTTCCAACTACCCAATTGATTATGTCAAGATCATGGTCAAACAAACCAATGATAATAATATAAACTCTTTTAAATGCCATGATCAAACTGTATGTTTAGTTAAGAAAAGATTTGTCAAACAAAAACAAACTGACAACACCCTAATGATGGGTTGTTCTTCAAAAACAAGTGTTCAAAACTTGATCAAGGGTTCGAGCAAGAAACCCTAAATGCCAACAAGGGTTTAACAAAAGTTTATTTCATTTTAGTTTTTTTAACTGAAAAAGATAGTTTTATAGTCAAGATTGAATGCCCATGAGAAACCCTTGAAGGACTTGCCATACCACAATTTATGAAACCCTTATACAACAAGCTTCCAAACCTGAGCTCCATGATTTAGTTTATGAATTAAAAACTAAGAGAAGGAATGAATAAGAGATCACCTAATATGCCCACAAAAATGACATACTAAAGTAAAAAAACTACTGAATTAACAAACCAATTTGAACCAACTTTGTCACATCCTTTAGATTCAAGATGATTCCATTTGAAATGCCATACTCTGTCATGATTGCAAACCCTAGCACCAGAGATTCCATAGCATAAACGCTAACTGTGCAAAATGAAAGAATAACCTATCTTTTTTCCCGATGACGTGAAATTCTAGTGAGCCCTAAAAAGGGCCAATCAAACATAACAATGAAACCTCTTTGAAACCTGTTTCAATCGATGACAACCTACCCAGTAGATTAAATAATTTAACATGCACGATGTCCACTAGACAATTCAAGTTAAATGTGGACCATAGTGAACACTTTAATACATGCTTTTCAATGCAAGATATTATAAACCCCTTATAACAAATATCATTCTCCTTTTATATGCAAGGTCTTTATGTGATAAAAAGTGTGCCTGTTTATGCCTTTATAACCCCTCTAATGCAAAGTTCATGCCAACCAAAACTTGTGCCTCACTTCAACTGTGTCATAAGCCAAAAATGCAATGCTATATCCATATTACCATTGATACCATGTTGTCTGTACCATACCAACTGTCATGATTCCATCAAAATGAAACAGTATTGCAACTGAGATGAGCATCAAATGTATATTAAGCATCAAATATCAAATATCATAGAGTGTCAAATGCCACTATCCATTGTCCAAAAACATGTATACCAATCATAGCAATGCCTTTGGCTAACATCATATATACCAAACATGTTATGAGGACATATCACCACAATGTGTATTTGTCATCAAGGACAACAACTGAGAGAACAACAAGAGCATCTTACGATATTGTAAGATGAGAGTTATTTATGACAAATTATATCACATGTGAGAGCATGATTAAAGGGTAGTTACAATAGAGTTTTGACCAACACTATGATGCATGTTATGACGCATCATAAGGCATTTTTAAATGTGGATAATGGAGCCAAAATGGAGGACCCAAGTTGGTGAGTTGGATATGATGGATTATGACAACATAAGAACATATATTATTGTTAACATGTTGACTCATCATAGAGGGGAACATTCGAATTTGGACACCATTTTTTTTTTTCGGGGGGGGGGAGGTTATTATCCTATGGTTTATGGTTTCCTATTTTGCATCTTCTATATATTGGTGAATAAGATGAATATGTAGTATGATGTAATTTTGTAGGGTGTTATTGATGTAGGAGCATCCGAGTTCATTGGCAATCCCATGTCACCAAAAATATATTTTATTTTCAAAGTTGGTTTTTGGCTTTGTTTTCTTTGTAGTGTTGGTTTTGTGTTCTAGAGCAAATTTGGATTTTATTTGGCCAAGTAAGAGAGTCATCATGTAGAAGAGCCAATTGGGTATCTCCAGTACCAATTTGGTGAAACTTGGATGAAAAATGACTAAGTTATGACAAGTTGGAAAAATCTCTAGTTTGCAAATTATTCACTTCGCCGGTTCTATAGTTTGCCAATTGCCCGGTTCACCGATGGGTGATTTCTTCGACCAAGCCTTCAAGGGAAGTTTGATTTTCCTAGTCTTCTTCAGTTAGTTGTTTGAAACATTAAATAATTTGAATAACTATCTTTGCTGTCGGTGAAGTTGAAAGATTTCAAACTTAGTCGGCAAAGTTTCAAGTTTGTGAACCATTCAGTTCATCGAGTCTGTGGTTCACTGATACGACACTTCACTGATAAAGGCCTTGAAGAGGGAGTTTGCAGTTGCTTTAATTTGTCGATAGATGATAACAAAGAAGTTGAGATAGTTAAAGTTTGTGAGGTCTGATCCCAAGGTTTGTGGAATTGGAATGGCACCGATAGAAAGAAAAGCCTAAATCTCAGCTAGTTCATAACTTTTAAAAGTTGTCAATACGCCGACAAGGAGTTCATGGCGGATAAACTCTACTAATAGGAGTTGATAGTTTATATTGGCAAACCTTTTCATTTGCAAACTAGTTCACGATTTCTGTAATTTGTTGATATGTTGATAATGGTTCAGGAAAAACATGTTTTTGTGATAAGAGGAAAATGTTAAGTCTTCATCAATTTGAAAGTGGGAGAATTTGTCGATAAAAGACCAAAGTCGAGGTTCATAAAAATCAAATTTTGTCGATAGAGTGGACAAAGAACAAGTTCAAAAAATGACCAAATCGCCGATAGAAGCGAAGGCATAAGAGATAAATTGCAAGTTTCAAAAAGTAGGCTTTTGTCGACAAGCATTTATAACTAGGTTCGAAAACACCAACATTTGTCGATAAGCAATCACCACTAAGGTTAGAGAAACTGAACTTTCACTGATAAGCATTTGTGATTGACTTAGTTTGGAAATGGAATCTTGTCCTAGACTTGACACATGTCAAGTTTTAGTGGCGATTCTGTTCTATAGCACATCAACCATTTGGCTACTGTTCAACTACTTGGCGATGGTTCAACTACTTGGCAATTGTTACACAATTGGTGACTTCTAATTCCTTGTATGAATTAAAACCATGGCATATTTGGAGGAGTGATTAGGGGAGGGTGTTAGTAGTTGTAGAATAGAAGTGGGGTGATAGTAGATTGGGGTGATCTCTACATCCATTGGAAGGTGTTTTGGTGTTGTAAGCACATAGTTGATTGAATATTGTAATGTAATGTTGAGGCTGTGAAGGGCCAACAAATTTGTAAATGTTGATGTTTCGAAGTTAATAAATTTGTTTCAGATTTCTATGTTGAATTTATGCTTTTGTTGTGTTGTATTGGTTGCATGATTGGGTAGTTTGATAAACCACCTAGTCTTGATTGCATCAGGTAGTATCAGAGCAAGGTTTTCTTGTTGAGAGGAGATACATTGTAGAGAACTTGAAGTATTGTCTCAGAAGGCTCGAGAGGGTATTTGTGGGTGTGAAGAGGAGTCCCGTAATTACCGAGGGCTAAAGGAGATGCTGGAGTTGTGAGCAGAAGAGGATTTTGTTTCCACAGTGTGTGTGGAGAGAAAGCAGTAGCGGTTGTAATTTGAGAAGATGCCCCCAAGAAGAAGAGTTCCAAAATGGAGGAAATGCTAGAACAGATTTGTATTGAAATGCAAAACAAGTTGAGAAATTTAGTTGTTGGATTGAGAAGAAACCCAGATTGTGTGGAAGATCATGTTAATGATAAGGACAAAGTTGTGGAGGATGAACGAGAAAGAGAGAACAAACAACTAGTAGATGCTGGAGAAGAATGGTTCTTGAGAGCGCTTGCCAAAGTTGGAGGAGGTAACGAAATATAAATTTCTATTTTTTCTAGAACATTAAATCCTGATGAATTGATAGATTGGATAAGAGAATTATCTAAGAATATTTTGAATATGAAAATATTCATGTCCCTCAGAGGGTGAGATTGGCACAAACAAAACTCAAAGGACATGTTGCTTTATGGTGGAGGGATTTGAAAAGAGAGAGTGGCTAATGGAGATGCAAGTCAAATAACCTAGTGGAATCAAATGGTTACTCGATTGAAAGCCAAATTTATTCGTGGAGATTATGAGTCGAAGATGTTCAAAAAACTTTAGAATTTGAAGCAGAAAGATATGAGCATAAAGGACTACTCTGAAGAGTTTTATAGAATGGTAATTAGATCTGGGCATTATCAAATGGATAAAGAGAAAGTAGCCAGATATATCAATGGGTTGAGATTTAATATACAAGATGAGATGAATATGCTGAAGATTTCTACACTAGAGGAGGCATATCAATATGCTTTGAAAGCGAAGGAAAAGATAGAAAGAAGACAATAGAGTAATGTAAGAGGAAGAGGGAAATTCTCAGTCGAGAGAGGACAAGGAAGCAGTGGCAAAGGCAAACAAGTTCAAGAAGAAGAAACAAATTCAAAATGGAATAAGGATTCAAGTCAAGGAGTGAGAGGAAAAGAATACTCTACAGGAGGATGTGGTAGCAGCAACAAGGGGTTCCTTGGGAAATGTTTTCAATGTGGTGAGGCAAGACATATAAATTATGAATGTCCACAATTACATCAAGAGAAGAATAAGAAAATTGTGGCCAGAAATAACATGGTACAAGAAGATGAAGAAAGTGTGGCATCACCGAAAGCAAAAGAGCCTAAAGAAGGAGAGTCTCTTATGTTCAAGAGAGTATTGATAACACTAGAAGTGAAGAAGGATGAAGCATCTTAGAGGAAAAGTCTTTTCAGAATAGTATGCAAGTATGGAGGTAAGTGTTACAAAGTAATTGTAGATAGTGGTAGTACTTATAACCTAGTTTTAGAGGAAATGGTAGAAAAGCTAGGTTTGAAAAAGAGGATACATCCTAGTCCTTATAAAGTTACTTGGTTGCAAAAGGAACATGAATTAGTGGTAAAGGAGCAATTCATGGTTAGTTTTCAGATTGGGTCATATAAGGATGAAGTCTTATGTGATGTTATGTCAATGAGTGTCTGTCATGTGTTGTTGGGTAGACCTTGGCAGTTTGATAGGGAAGCAATCTACGATGATAAAAGGAATTTGTATACCATTGTGAAGGATAGGAAAAAGTATGTGTTGAGTTTAGTAAAAGAGAAGAGACCCCAAGTGAAAGAAAGTAGTTTGATAGTTTTTTGCAACTCTGATAAACAGTTGCTTAAGGTGGCAAGAGATATGTTGGGAATTAAGGTGTCTCAACCTTGGTACTTCCTTGCATTATTTTGATGGTATTTATTTATTCATTGCCTATGATGTAAATTAATTGTAAATTCCATATTGTCATTTTGTGGGATGTGGCACGGTGATGTGTCATCCTACATGGAAGATGACAACTTGTAATTTTGTCCTCACATGAGGAGATAGGCGTCCCACTTTGTGGTAGGAGTATTTTGCCATGTGTCGGTCTCTTGGATGTTGTGTAAGGGAATGTTTGACCAAAATGGTTATGACGAATTCCTATGACGAAGTTATGACATGTAAGAGTCAAAAATAGAAGCTTGTAAGACAGGTGAAGACATGTGTCGAAGAGCATCTTTGAAAAATGCATCTTTGGGCGCCCCAAGGTGGACTATGACATGTTGTAAGAGAATATGTTATTTATAGCATGTGTATGATAGATTCTCTTATAGTTGTAAGTTGTAACTGCTATGACAGATTCTATGATGATCGTAAGAGTCATAAGAGCATCTGTCATAGACCATTTTAGAAATAGGTGACCTCTTTGGGATGGGAGCTGTGGACAAGTGTTAGATATATCTTACAATGTTGACCAAGTGTCCATAGGTGTGGGTTTTGGGCCATGAGGCCAAGTTGGACACCCATTCCAAGATAGAGCCAATTTTGCCTTGTATATTCTATATAAATAGGTGCTTGGAGGAGTAGAAGATGTATGTGATTGACAGGTACTGTTATGCTATCGGATTGACTCCAGACACGAGTGTTGAAGACTATTAAAGCTTGCATTGCAAGTGTATTGTAAACCATATTCAGTTTTGATAATACATTGTGCAGGTTTCTGAGTGTGGGGTTTTTCACCTGATATGGGTTTTCCCCACGATAAATATTGTCTCTCTTCTTCTGTCTTCTTTCTGGTTCTATGTGTATTGCTGCAATATCTCTGTTATATGTTTCATGTTGCTATAATTGTAAAGATTAAATTGAATTTGTATAGCTCTCCCCTCATTAGATTAGTGTAGGAAGCGATTTCTGCACACCTAGCTTCCTTTCAGTTGGTATCAGAGCTTGATCACCTTTAGTCCTAGTTGTTGGGTAAGGGTTTTTTGAGCTAATCTTAAGTTGAGTGGAGTCTATGCAAAGTTTTCTAAATCTTATTACAACAAGGAGATGACAAGCACATCCAGAAGGATAGAGGTGGAGAAATTCAATGGCACTAATTTCAAGCTGTGGAAGCTCAAGATGGAAGACATGCTTGTTGATCAAGACCTCTAAGAAACTATCAGTGGAACAAAACCAACAGCAATGTCACAAGCTGATTGGGATCTCAAGGATCGGAAGGCTAAGGGTCTCATAAGACTTAGTCTTGTGTATTCTGTCTTGTTAAATGTCCATGAGGAGGCTACTGCAAACTTGCTTTGGAAGAAGTTGGGAGATGTGTATCAAGCCAAATCCCTGGTTAACAAACTTTTTCTAAGAAAGAAGTTGTATTCTCTTCGAATGGAGGATGGAGGATCTGTTGCAAAACATATGAATGCTTTCAACATGTTGGTTGCATAATTGACATCCATTGGTGTGAAGATGGAGGAGGAGGATCATTGTATGACCTTGCTTTCTTCTTTGCCGGACTCGTGGGATCATCTTGTCAGGGCTATTGGAAGCACCACATCCACATTCAAAATGGATGAAGTGGTTTCTTCACTGTTGTCTAAAGAGATGAGGAGAAAGTCGTCTGATGCAATCAAAGAGGCTCTTGCAGTTCATGGAAGACCCAAGGAGAAAGGGAAAAAGAAGGAAAAGAAAGCTGAGAAGGGTAGATCCAAATCCCGTGGGAGATCCAAATCTCCTAGAAAGTCCAAGGCTCTTTGTTGGAACTGTGGTAAATTTGGTCATTTCTGAAAGGAATGCAAAGAGGAAAAGAAAAAGAAGAAGAAGAACCCAAATTCAAATTTTGACAAGTCACAAGATGATGGTGATGACTTCATCACAACCTTGGCAACCCATGCATCTAATGATGTGTGGCTGATTGATTCTGGTGCATCATTCCACATGACCTCACATTAAGACTAGTTTACTAAGTATGAGGAGTTCGATGGTGGAAAGGTGTACCTAGGTGACGACTCTCATCTGAAGATTGTTGGTCATGGAAGGGTCTCTATCTGATTCCCTAATGGACAAGTGAAGGGGATCTCTGGGGTTATGCCCATCCCAGGCTTAGCATGAAACTTGCTTTCTGTAAGTACGTTGAATGATGCAGGTGTGTAGGTTGTCTTTTTGAAAGAAGGATGCAAGATGAATAGAGGAGCTATGGTGCTTTCTAAGGGTATTAGAAGAGGTACTCTGTTTCAGCTGAAGGCATGCATTTCACAATGCAATAGTTCTTCTGACTCAAGGAAGAGGGCAGCAGTCACTTCATCCCCACCATCTAAACGAGTAGTGAAGAAATATGTTTTATCTATTCTTGATGGTTGTACTCATGCCTTGGAAGTTAAGCTTCCTGCTGAAAAGATAATGTTATGGCATAAGAGATTTGGCCACATTGGTGATAAGGGTCTTAGAACCCTGCAAAATAAAAACCTCATTGAGGGGTTAGATGATTGTAATCTTGAGTTCAACTTTTACGAACATTGCATATATGGAAAACAAAACCCTGTTCAGTTTTATTTGAGTTCTCATAAGTCTTTTGATGTGTTGGACCTTGTTCATTCTAACGTATTTGGTCATGTTAATGTTCCTTCATTATCAAAATATGTATATTTTATATCTTTCATAGATGACTACAATAGAAGGACATGGATTTATTTTCTCATAAGCAAATATGAAGTCTATAGTAAGTTTAAGGAGTTTAAAGCCTTTGCTGAAAATTAGACTAGTAAAAAGATTAAGTGTTTGAGAACTGACAATGGTGGTGAGTTCTGTTCTACAAAATTTGATAAATATTTCAAGAAACTTGGGATTGAAAGACATAAGACAACTCCATACACCTTGCAGCAAAATGGAGTTGTAGAGAGGATGAACGGGACACTGATAGAGAAGGCTAGGAGTATGCTTAGTAGAGCTAGCCTAGAACAAAAGTTTTGGGCTGAAATTGTTGCCATTGCTTACTATCTTGTAAATAGATCTCCTACATCAGCTCTTGTTGGAAAGACACCCATGGAGGTATAGTCTGGTAGAAAGCCTTAAATAAGGCATCTTTGTGTTTTTGATTGTGAGGCATATGCACATGTGCCTAGGAAGAAGTGATCAAAATTGGAGAACAAGGCTATTAAGTGTATATTCATTGGCTATGGTGTCAGTGTGAAAGGATACAAGCTTTGGGATCCTGTGGCTGAAAAAGTGTTGTATAGCAGAAGTGTCATCTTCATAGAGATAACACCTTCTTCCACTATTTTACTGCCAGAAGAAAAAGAAAAGAAAGAGGATCTTGTTCAATTTCCTGCTACCCCTAAGAAGACTGGACAGAAAGACAATGTTGGACCTAATGATAAGGAGAGCACTTGTAGCTCTGAAAACTTAGATGAAGAAGCTGAACCTCAACCTCAGCTCTTGAGGAGGTCTACATGAATAAGAAACCAACTTGAGAGGTTTGGTTATACATTGCTTGATTCTAGTTGTGCTTTTGCTTTGCTTACTAACAATAATGAACCTAGAACTGTATCAGATGCTATGGATATGAAAGATGCAAGTTCCTGGAAGGAGGCCATGGAGGATGAAATGGTGTATATTCATTGGCTATGGTGTCGGTGTGAAAGGATACAAGCTTTGGGATCCTGTGGCTGAAAAAGTGTTGTATAGTCGAAGTGTCATCTTCAGAGAGATAACACCTTCTTCCACTATTTTACTGTCAGAAGAAAAAGAAAAGAAAGAGGATCTTGTTCAATTTCCTGCTGCCCCTAAGAAGACTGAACATAAAGACAATGTTGGACCTAATGATGAGGAGAGCTCTTGCAGCTCTGAAAACTTAGATGAAGAAGCTAAACCTCAACCTCAGCTCTTGAGGAGGTCTACATGAATAAGAAAGCAACCTGAGAGGTTTGGTTATACATTACTTGATTCTAGTTGTGCTTTTTCTTTGCTTACTAACAATGATGAACCTAGAACTGTATCAGATGCTATGGATATGAAAGATGCATGTTTCTGGAAGGAGGCCATGGAGAATGAAATGGCTTCTTTGGAAAAGAATCAAACTTGGGACTTGGTGCCTTTGCCTCTTGGATGGAAACCCATTGGATGCAAATGGGTGTTCAAGAAGAAATTTGGTGCAGATGGCAGTGTTGAGAAGTATAAGGCCAGATTAGTTGTGAAGGGGTATTCACAAGTGGAGGGTATAGATTATGGTGAGATCTTCTCTCTCGTTGCAAAGATGACATTCATTCAATTTCTGTTACCTCTTGTAGCAGCTTATGACTTAGAGGTGGAACAGATGGATGTGAAGACAACTTTCCTTCATGGTGATTTGGAGGAAGAAATCTACATGTCACAGCTAGAGAATTACATGGTGAAAGGTAAAGAAAATTTGGTTTGCAAGTTAAAGAAGTCTTTGTATGGTTTGAAGCAGTCTCCTAGGAGGTGGTACTTGAAGTTTGATGCCTTTGTGTTGTCTATTGGATTTGTGAGATTGAAATCGGATCACTGTGTGTATTATAAGTTTGATGGTGATCGTATTCTCATTGTTGCATTATATGTTTATGTTATGTTGCTGATTGGGAAGGGTAAGAATATGATTTCTGATATTAAATCTCAGTTGCTAGCACAGTTTGAAATGAAATATTTAGGGGTAGCCAGGTACATTCTAGGAATGGAAATCAGAAGAGACATAACTAACAAAAAACTTTGGTTAAGCCAGAGTAAGTATGTGAAGACCGTGTTGGATAGGTTCAGCATGGCAGATTGTAGACCATTATGTGTTCCTGTTTCTTTGGGGACAAAGTTGTCTATTAATGATTGTCCAAAATCTCCCAATGAGGTGGAGAACATGAGCAGAGTACCTTATGCTAGTGTTGTTGGCAGTTTGATGTATGCTATGGTCTGTACAAGACCAGACATTACCCAAGCAATGGGAGTCCTTAGTCGATTTATGGCTAATCCTGGATGGGTACGTTGGGATGCATTTATGCGAGTGTTCAGATATTTGAGGGGTACTTCTGAGTATTCCATATGCTATCATGGTAATGTTACAGGACCTCTGCATTCTATTGATATTCGTGGATTTGTGGATTCAAATTGGGCAGGTGTCATTGACAGCAGGAGATCCACCAATGCTTATGAGTTTACAATGTTTGGTGGTGCTATTAGTTGGATGAGTAAGCAACAACTTGTGGTTGCTTTGTCCATGACGGAAGCTGAGTATATTGCAGCAACTCATGCTTGTAAGGAAATCATTTGGCTTAAGAGATTATGTTCAGATATTGGTGTTGATGCAGGTCAGATTACGATCAGTTGTGACAGTCAGAGTACGATTTGCCTTGCGAAGAATCCAACTTTCCATGCCAGAACAAAGCATATTGATGTTCAGTTTCACTTTGTGCAAGACATGGTAGAGGATAGGAAGGTAAATTTGGAGAAGGTATATACTTTGAAGAATGTTGCAGATGCATTGATGAAGTCAGTGGGCACAGAGAAATTTAGATGGTGTTCAGAGCCTATAGGCCTCTCGGCCTATGGTAGTTAAATCATGTTATTCTATTGGCTCTTACAAGGTGTTTGACAAGTGGGAGAATGTTGGGAATTAAGGTCTCTCAACCTTGGTAATTCATTGCATTATTTTGATTGTATTTATTTATTCATTGCCTATGATGTAAATTAATTGTAAATTCCATATTGTCATTTTGTGGGATGTGGCACGGTGATGTGTCATCCTACATGGAAGATGACAACTTGTAATTTTATCCTCACATGAGGAGATAGGCATCCCACTTTGTGGTAGGAATATTTTTCCATGTGTCGGCATCTTAGATGTTGTGTAAGGGAATGTTTGACCGAAACAGTTATGACGAAGTTATGACATGTAAGAGTTAGAAATAGAAGCTTGTAAGATAGGTGAAAACATGTGTTGAAAAGCATCTTTGAAAAAGGCATCTTTGGGCACCCCAAGGTGGACTATGATATGTTAAAAGAGAATATGCTATTTATAGCCTGTGTATGACAGATTCTCTTACAACTGTAAGTTGTAACTGTTATGATAGATTCTATGACGGTCGTAAGAGTTGTAAGAGCATCTGTCATAGTCCATTTTGCAAATAGGAGACCTCTTTCGGATGGGAGCTGTGGACAAGTGTCAGATACATCTTACAATGTTGACCAATTGTCCATAGGCATAGGTTTTGGGCCATGAGGCCAAGTTGGACGCCCATTCCAAGATAGAGCCAATTTTGCCTTGTATATTCTATTTAAATAGGTGCTTGGAGGAGGAGAAGATGTATGTGATTGATAGGTACTGTTATGCTACTGGATTGACTCTAGACATGAGTGTCGAAGACTATTGAAGCTTGAATTGCAAGTGTATTGTAAAACATATTCAGTTTTGATAATACATTGTGCAGGTTTCTGAGTGTGGGGTTTTCCACTCGGTAAGGATTTTTCCCATGATATATCTTGTCTCTCTTCTTCTATCTTCTTTTTGGTTCTATGTGTATTGCTGCAATATCTCTATTATATGTTTCATGTTGCTATAATTGTAAATATTAAATTGAATTTGTATAGCTCTCCCCTCATTAGATTAGTGTAGGAAGCAATTTTCGCACACCTAGCTTCCTTTCAAGAAATTGGGAACGACTCAATAAAGGGTCCCATGAAGAGGTGGTGTAGGACACCATAGGTCTTAATGTGAAAAAGTTGCTAAGTATTAGTATTTTGGTCTAGTTGAGTCATTTTGAATATAATAAGGTCATGAAGACCATTTCTTATGTTTGTAAGGTGTCTTGAGTCATTTTGGAGTCCATTTTGTAAATATTGTTAAAGTTGCAAAAAGTTGTTAAGCAACTTTTGCATTTTTTTGCATTTTGTGGGGAAGTTGAACGGTTGGGGAGTTGAAAGATAGTTGGGGTTGGTTGGTTTTTGGTTTGTAATGTCTAAATAAGCCTTGTGAAGGTTGAGGCAAGGTCTGGTGTGTAGTTTTTGTATTGAGCAATAAGAATACACTGTGTTCTACATTTTCAAAAGCTAAATTTGCTGCTACAGAGACTTGTACGACCCTGTACAACCTGGGAGCGAACAAATCTTTATTAGAATTCATGGTCCCTCTGTATTTGATTTCATTTGATTTCATCAAGTTAGAAGGAAGTTAGAGCATTTTTGCTGAAAATGGTTTGAAACCCTCATTTGGGTAGGTTTTGATAGTAAATCATGGATTTCTTCCCTTTCCACCGGTGAACTAGCCTTAAACTCAGTGGAATGGGTATGGATATGCTAGGTTTTGTGTTCTTGAAGTTTGCAGGAATAGGGGATGAGAATTTGTGTAAATTTGGTGATGCCCTAGTCCATTTAACCTCATGTTTTTGGTATTGAAAGTGCATAGGAGTCAGAGTTTGGTGAAAAGCTCTTGGGAACTTGTTTGGAGTGATTGGAAATGTTGAGGCAGGTCATTTGTGACATGTCTGGGCTAGTGGTATGAAGGTTTGAGGTCTAGGTTGTGAAAGCCTTGTTGTTGCTCATTCAAACAAGCCTAATTAGGCCTAAATTGTAGCGTAGCAGTCAATTTTTTAAGGTGTTATTCCAAAAGTTGGGTTAAACTAGTTCTTGGGTTAGAGTTAGTGGATTAACTATTAGTGGTCTTTAACACATGGTTTTATGCTAGTTGTATTGGTCCATGGTTTTGGAGCTCTTGGCTTTGAGCCCATGGTTTTGCATGTATGGAAGTCTATATAATGGCTTGGTGACTCCGTTGTATGTGTGGCTGGTTGAAGCCTCCAGGCTCAGCCTGGTTGGAGCTGAGGGTTAATATGAAGATCTTCATTGCTAGGTTTTTCCTAGTTTAGAGTTTTCCAGGGTAAATCACTGTGTTGTGATTATGTTCTTGTTCCATTCTTGATTTGAGTTTCTGTTGTGCATTCTAAATTCTTGGCTGTGTGTGGGCGTTGTTTTTAATCCCTAACATTTGGTATCAGAGTCTGTGGAGATAATGCAGTAGTTATTTTTTCAATCTGGTATTCTTGCTAAAATAGAAGGTTTGAGCATGTGCCTCAACGCTCTGGCTCCCAGAAGAAGGTTGAGCAGGTCTGTGTAAGATTGGTCATGGTTGTTGGTGTAGGCATGTTGCCTAGTAAAAGTCATTGTATGTAGGTGCTACAGGTTCCCACAACCAAGGTTGGATGTAGCAAGAACAAGATTGTAATGGAGTTGTATGTAAAATTTAATACATGTATTTGGGCTGATGGCTATAAGACCTGGTATGGATTGCTCAATCCCTGAAAGGAAAGGCTTGGTAAGAGAGGAGTTCTCCCAAGTGGTAAGGGGGGCTTAGAGTCATGTGGATTCCTGGTTTGATGTCGATCTCGGTGATAGAGAGGGCATTGCACTTGGTGCTTGTGGAAGGGGGGTTTGGTGCTAAACCTAAGACTAAGTTTAAAGGGCAGATTTTTGGATTAAACTAGTTCTTGGGTTAGAGTTAGTGGATTAACCATTAGTGGTCTTTAACACATGGTTTTGTGCTAGTTGTCTTGGTCCATGGTTTTGGAGCTCTTGGTTTTGGGCCCATGGATTTGCATGTATGGAAGTCTATTTAATGGCTTGGTGACTCCATTGTATGTTAGGCTAGTTGAAGCCTCCAGGCTCAACTGGTTGGAGCTGAGGGTTAATATGAAGATCTTCATTACTATTTTTTTCCCAGTTTGGAGTTTTCTAGGGTAAATCACTATGTTGTGATTGTGTTCTTGTTCCATGCTTGATTTGAGTTTCTGTTGTGCATTCTAAATTCTTGGTTGTGTGTGAGCGTTATTTTTAATCCCTAATACCAAAGTAATCATACCTGCAATTTTGATATATTTTCAAATGTCAAAAAGGATATCCTTAATGGTGATCAGATTTTGGGTTTGAGGCATGCTCTATAAATTATGTTAGGAAAAGTTAGTTTGCTATCCTACAAGGCATAGTGACAGTTTGTGAAGAAAATCTCTTTGTTTGAGGTGTAAGGGTTTTGGTAAATAGTTGATTGAGTGAGTGATGATCTTTGATACCTTGCTCTGCATCAAGAGGACTATGGTTGAAGATAAAGGGAGTGGTATTGATTTTGTGCAACAATAGCCTAAAGCAGTCGCCAACAGGGTAAAGATTGTGAGTGTTGAACAAAGGAGTGATGGTTTGGAGAGGAAACAACACAAGTCACAGTTTGGACACTTGGAAATTTTTCAAGAGAGGTGTAGCCAAGCAAGTGCAATTGGAAGTGAAGCATTTCAGCAAGTGATGAAGAGGAGAGGTCAGGTAGACAAAGAGGAGGTTTGGATAAAGAACAAGCATGGGATCACCATCCCAAGCATTTTTAAATGTTCATGAGTTTTCCAACTCATGGAACATTTCACTTACCTAGCGTGTCTGATGCAGAAGCATCTGAGTTCACTAGCAATCTTGTGTCACCAAAAATATATTTTATTTTCTAAGTTGGTTTTTGGCTTTATTTTCTTTGCAATGTTGGTTTTGTGTTCTGGAAAAAATTTAGATTTATTTTGGCCAAGTAAGAGCATCATCATGTAGAAGAACCAATTGGGTATCTCTAGTTCCAATTTGATGAAATTTGGATGAAAAATGACTAAGTTATGACAAGTTAGAAAAATCTCCAGTTCGCTGATTCTGTAGTTTGCCGATTGCTCGGTTCGCTGAAGGGTGATTTCTCCAACCAAGTCTTCAAGGGGAGTTTGATTTTCCTAGTCTTCTTTAGTTGGTTGTTTGAAACCTTAAAGAATTTGAATAACTATCTTTGTTGTCAGTGAAGTTGAAATATTTCAAACTTAGTTGGCAAAGTTTCAAATTTGTGAACCATTTAGTTCACTGAGTTCATGGTTCGCTGATACAACACTTCACTGATAAAGGCCTTGAAGAGGGAGTTCACAGTTGCTTTAATTCACTGACGAATGATAATGAATAAGTTGAGATAGTTCAAGTTTGTGAGGTATGATCCCAAGGTTTGCAGAATTGGAATAGCGTCTATAGAAGAAAAGCCTAAGTCTCGACTAGTTCATGACTTTTAAAAATTGTTGATATGATGACAAGGAGTTCATGGCGGATAAACTTTGCTGATAGGAGTTGATAGTTTATATTGGAAAATATTTTCATTTACAAATATGCCAATAATGGTTCAGGAAAAGCATTTTTTGCTGATAAGAGGAAAATGTTAAGTCTTCATCAGTTCGAAAGTGGGAGAATTTGTAGATAGAAGACCAAAGTTGAGGCTCAAAAAAATCAAATTTTGCCGATAGAGTGGACAAAGAACAAGTTCAAAAAATGACCAAATCATCGATAGAAGTGAAGGCATAAGAGATAAAGTGCAAGTTTCAAAAGTAGGCTTTCACCGATAAGCATTTATAACTAGGTTTGAAAAACACCAACATTTTCTGATAAGCAATTACCACTAAGGTTAGAGAAACTAAACTTTCACCAATAAGCATTTGTGATTGACTCAGTTTAGAAAAGGGATCTTGTCCTGGACCCAACACATGTCAAGTTTTGGTGGTGATTATGTTTTATAGAGGATCAACCATTTGGCAACTATTCAACTACTTGGCGACGATTCAACTACTTGGCAACTATTATGCAACTATCGACTTCCAGTTCCTTGTATGAATTAAAACCATGGCATATTCAGAGGAGTGATTAAGGGAGGGTGTTAGTAGTTGCAGAACAAAAGTGGGGTGACAGTAGATTGGGGGTGATCTCTACATCTGTTGGAAGGTGTTTTGGTGTTGTAAGCACATAGTTGATTGAATATTGCAATGTAATGTTGAGGCTGTGAAGGGCCAACAAATTTGTAAATGCTAATGTTTTGAAGTTAATAAATTTGTTTCAGATTTCTATGTTGAATTTATGCTTATGTTGTGTTGTATTGGTTGCATGACTAGGTAGTTTGATAAAACCCCCTGGTCTTGACTGCATCAGTTATGCTACTTAAATTTCTCCAGACTTATGTTGGTTGTTTGCCTATGAAGGCTTGAGCTTGTTGATTTATTACAATTAGATTGATATTGTAAATATATTGGTTTATATTTAGAGGATAGATTTTTTCTCAAAAGGTTTTTCCCATGATAAACACTATATCATTGTGGTATAATTTTGTATATATTTTCTTTTAGAATTGCTAGATCATATTTTACTTCCATTTCTCTCCTTATTGATTAGTGTATGAAGTGTTTCTACTATTATCTTCCTTTCATTTGGTATTAGATCTTGATCAATTATATTTCTTAGGTGGAAGGAAAAAGAGTTTTTGTACTAATCTTGGTTTGAGTGGGATTCATGTGTAGAAGATCTTTTGTTAGATTTTGTCAAAACAATAAATCGACCCAAGATCTAATGCCTATAATCTAATCATAAAACCAAGAAAATGAATAAAGAGTTTATATATTCAATATTATGGAGCAAATTATAAAGAGTAAAATATAAATTTATAGGCCTCTTGGATGCATCAAGCAATGATATGGCATGTCCAAGAGGTATGAGTTTAACTTTGAATCAAGAGGTGAGTTAACTCAGTCTAACTAAGATAGAAGTGACCTTAACTAAATAGAGGTGGCACCCAACTATCATCAATCAAGAGTTTATGAGGTAGTGGTGGCACTTGTGTACCTCAAGTCAAGGTGTACACATATTATTATTAGCTACCTGGGTGAGAATAATTAAATATTAGTAATATCCTAAGTACACTTATTAAAAAGGTGTAATATCACACTCAAGATATAACATATCTTAGGTGAAGAAAATATCCCTCTTAAGTTCAACTTAGGAGAAATGTAAAAAGAGAAATGGGTCCCAACAACAAGGCCATGTTAGGTAACCATGTGCAATAAGTTCCCCCTAGAAGAAGAGAATGAAGAACCCCCCAAAGAGAGAGACTAGGTAGCCCACCAAATGCGATGCCTCCTACACCAAATATGGAAGGATGATACAACAAGATAGAGAAGATACATGCGCATCAAAACACTTTCCTTCCCTTTCAAAGAAGTAAACTTAATGGTTCATGTTGAATCTCTTCCCAATCTATTAAAGAGGGAAGAAGATACAAGACGAATTTCTTTGGTAACTGTATTGTATTCTTCAAGTCAGTGATGAGAGGTGCCAAGATCATATTAGATGTCTCTAGCCTAACTAAATATGGTAGCAAGTCAAAGCTTGATGGAAATTAAAATAACACAAGAGCCAATGATGATGTCACAATAGCTGCAATGGAACTATCATTAAAGAGAAAACTTAAATCCTCAAAAGTGTCTTCTAAATATACATGGTAGGACTCACAAAATAGATCCCCAAGATCTACTAAGTACTCATCCCAATGAACCGCTTCTAGAAAAAATATATGGTCCTACTAAATAGAATCGCTAGAAGCCCCATTAGAGGCAACACTGAACTTAATGAAGGCAGAAGATTATGGTGAAGTCTCAATGCATCTCATCATATTACACTACTCATCCACTGATATCATGTCCACACTAGATGGATTAGTATGAACAAATGATAAATCTACAAGTGTTGGTGTAGAGGAGTCCTTAGTCTCAAAATCAACTAAAGTCTCATGAGCATCAAGAAAAATATCTATGTCATCTTGATGAGAAAGTTCTTCCTAGAAATCTTTAAACGCTACAATTGTATCATAATGATATGGTTGAAATTTGTTAAGAGATATGACTGTCCATAACAAGATCATCTAGGAATGGAGATTCATCATAGTCTCCAAACATCTCCCATATTTTGGTTTTGATGTTGACATTACATAGAACTAATCATAAGATATAATCAATTTGGTAGTGGGCTTAGGAATCAGTCCATAAAGAATCGACAAGAGTTTGATCTACTTGAAATGCTTTAGGAGTCTATCTTGCTAAGGCTTGTAGTTCCATATATCTAATTTGATTATTGTAGGATGTTTTTGATACTCATATTAACTCCTCAAATTAGATTAAAAAATCAAAACAACATTCAAAACAAGAGTACCCCCAACAATTAAAAAGTTTTGGTACTTTATCTTAGTGAAATTATAGTTGCCACTTGCCGAATAAAAAATTGGTCTTGATTTTAGTGTATTAAAGATGCCAAATTAGGTCACAAAGATAACAGTTAAATTTAATAAAGAATGGGATAGACCAGACTAAACCAATGAAAAATACATGGAAAATTATGCACTTTCAAAAAATTGCACCAAAAAATGTTGTCATTTGAGCCCAAACAAAGGCTCAGAAGTTCCCAAAATGAGAACTACTCAACATCAGCTATGAGAATATGTAATTTTTAGAAAATCTAGAAACCAAACTATAAACTATTTACACCAATATATAGCTCTCAAAAAGTTATCCCAAATTAAAAAATGCTTAAAAAAGGAGCAAATTTGAGCAAGAATGGAGCCTCTAAAAATAAGGTGACAAAACCAAAACTTAAACCCTAAGGGGGACAAGTTGGAGGGAAGAAAATGATGACATCATATTTATGTTAGTAGTCACACAAAAGATGCCCTAGAATATTCCCTTGATTGTCATAGATCCAAAATTGTAAACTAAATTTTGTGAAATAGTTGTCATACAAAAAAATTGCTTGTTTGAAAGTCAAATCGACCTTCCCTTTGGCATGAAACCACTTATTAGTTAGTAGGGTGGTTTGGAGGGATGAATTGATAAAATATTCTCTAAAGATTCACCACTAGTGGCAAAGCAAAGGGGGCCATAGGGCCTATGTAGGGTGGCATTGCTTGGTTGAAACTACTTTATATGGTGGTAGGTGGTAGCTACTAACAAAACTATTAGCTTTGGTTGCTTTAGCTACCAACTAGAGATAAACGCAATCGATCAACCAACCATGAGCTAGTATGGGGCTTGACAATGTTTATCCAGGAAGTACCTTATAGGTACCCTCAAATATTTTTTCCTTTTTTCAAACTAATTTTTTCTAAAACTTTTGATTTATTTTTATTTTTAAATCAATTTTTTAGAAAATAAACAATGGATATAAAATCTGCAAACCTAAACTTGCCTATGCAAGCAGTGACTATTTAATCTATATGAATGACATAGGAGGATTTTTTGAGGGCATAGGACAAAGAGGTGATTTTGATGATTTGATGTCAATCTATAGGTTTTGTGGTCCTTGTAAACATGATGGCAATGTTAGATTTGACATAAAGTACTCTAAAATGATGGTTGCCTGCCACACCTTGCAAGCATCTCCGAAGTGAAAAACCTCACAGATTTGGCCTCCAGTGTCAAATTTAGATGCACCAAAAGGCAAAATCCACTAGCTTAGATGCTCTAAACTTAATGGTGAGTTTATATTTACTCCAAAAAAAATTCAAAGCAACCTGCAATATAAGGCCACAAAGAAGAGCCCCTAAAATTTGTTCTAATTGCTCTAAAAAAACTAGAAATGGACTAACCTTAGGATACCATGGATTTGATACTATGTTATAATTTATCATAAAAAATAAACCTAACCAAGACCTAATGCCTATAAGATAATCACAAAACTAGGAAAATGAATAAAGAAATTATATATTCAATATTATAGAGTAATTCACAAAGAGTAACATACAAATATATAGGCCTCTTAGATACATGAATCAAGGAGATGACATGTATAAGAGGTATATTTTAACTCTAGATTACTTCCAATCAAGACGTGAGTTAACTTAGTCTAACTAAGATAGAGGTGGCAACTAACTATTGTCAATCAAGAGTGGACGAGGTAGTGGTGGCACTTGTGTACCTCAAGTCAAGTTGTACATGTCATTATTACCTACCTATTTGAGAATAATTAAATATTCCTAATATCATAAGTAAAATTATTAAATAGGTGCAATATCACACTTAGGATATAACATATCTAAGGTGAAGAAAATATTACACCAGCATCCCCATAAGTGCAACTTAGGAGAAATGTAAAAAGAGAAATGTGTCCCAACAATAAGGCCAGAGTAGGTACCCATGTACAATATGTTCCCCTAGAAGAAGAGAATGAATAACACCCCAAAGATAGATAACGAAGAGATAGACTAGGTAGCCTCCCCCCAATGTGATGCCTCTTACATTAGAGATGGCAGGATGATACACCAAGCTAAGGAAGATACGCGTGTATCAAACCACATTCCTTCCCTTTGAAAAAAGTAAACTCAATGGTTCATGTTGAATCACTTCCAAATATATAAAAAGGGAAGAAAATGCAAGATGAATATCATTGGTAATTGTACTATAGTCTTCAAGTCAATGGTGAGAGGTGCCAAGATCAGATTAGATGTCCCTAGCCTAACTAAAGATGGTGACAAGTCAAAGCCTATGGAAATTGAAATAGCACAAGAGATAATGATGTGATGATAGCTACAATGGAACTGCCATCGAAGATGAAATCCAAGTCCTCACAAGTGTCCTCTAAATCGACAAGGTAGGACTCACAAAATAGATACTCAAGATCTGATAAGTACTCATCACAATAAACTATTTCTAAAAAAACATATATGGTCCTACTAAACTGAATCACTAGAAGCCCCATTAGAGGAAACACTAAAATTAATGAAGGCATGATATGATGGTGAAGTCTTAGTGCATGTCATCAGATTGCATGGCTCATCCATCAATGTTATGTTCACACTAGATGGTTGAGTGTGAACAACTGATAAATCTACAAGTGTTGGTGTAGAGGATTCCTTAGTCTCAAAATCAACTAAAGTCTTAGGAGCATCAAGAGAAATCTCTAAGTCATGTTGACATGAAAGATCTTCCCAATATTCAAACACTATAATTGTATCACAGTATAATCAAAATTGATTAAGAGGTACAAGACTATCCATCACAAGATCGTCTAGGAATGGATATTCATCAGAGTCTCCAAACATCTCCTAGATTTTGGTCCATCGGTCATGAGGGCACTCAATATGAGTGGTGGTGATCATGTGTCCATGTCAATATTACACATAACCAATCCTAAGATAAAACCAATTTGGTGATTCCATATAATTTTTTTTCCAAAAGGTAGTTGATTCAAAAATTAGTCCATAAAGAATTGGCAAGAGTTTCATCCATCAAATGCTTCAAGAGTCCATCTTACTAAGACTTGCAACTCCATCTATCCAATTTGATTATCACAAGATGTTTTTTGATACCCATATTAGCTCTTTAAATTAGATTAATAAATCAAACTAGCATGCAAAACAAGAGTACACCCCAATAGTTACAAAGTTTTAGCACTTTATCTTAGTGTGATTCAGTTGCCACTTACCAAATCAGTGAAGTGGTCTTAATTTTAGTGTATTACACATGCCAAATTAGGCCACAAAATAAAAGTACAATTTTAATAAAGAATGAGATAGATCAGATTTCACTAATGGAAAGTAAATGGAAAATTATGCACTTTAAAAATTTGCACCCAAAAATATTATTGTATGAGCTCAAACAGAGCCCAAAAAATTCCCAAAATGAGAACTTCTTAGCATCACCTACGAGATTCTATAATTTCTAGAAAATCCAAACATTAAAATTAGAAACCATTTTACCACTATGAATCTTTCAAAAAATTAGCCCAAATAAAAAAATAGAAAAAATGGTCAAGAAATGTGGCACGTGATTGCTAGTTGGTAATCATTGGTGGAAGACAACTAGAAAAATGGAATATTCTTTAGTATCTTCACTTTGGCATAATTGAGAATATTTTATTCTTCTTTCACCTCAGATGAATCTTCTCCAATCATCACTTCCCCAGAATCTAGCTTCTGGTACAATTCAAAGGCCTTTATAGCTGCACCTATTTCTGTTAGACCAAACTGATGTGCCTTAGATTTTGCATATTCCTACATTTTCAATTGATCACTGATGGTCACCCATTGACTTGTCATGTCCTATAGTTTTCCTTTGTATTCTTTCATTTTCATAGTCAGTCCCATTATCCGATCTAATGCCTTCTCTAAAAATGTGATACCGGATCCTTCATCATAGGATCAAACCTAGTCCTGAATGCCTCTTTAGAGACTTGTTCCTCATATGTCTCCTTATCATCCATTAAGGTCCTGAGCAATTCCTCCAGGATATATACTTCATATGTTAGCAACTCTTGTGTTTTAGTGCTAATATCCTCTATTTTATTCTGACATCTCTTTAGGATATCTGCTTCAAATTTCATATCCTTTATCCATGTGGATATCTTTGATATGTTTTGCAATGTCAGGATGTTACACTTGAGTAACACTTGATCATCTAATTTCCTTGTGCCTTTCAATTTAGGAAGGTCTTGATCATTCTGATCAAGCCTTTTAGCACACTCTTCTTTTAGCATATCATTGTTTGTCCTAATAAATGCTAAAGTATCCCAGTTGGATAGTGATGTCCCTATTATCTCTTCACCTTTTGATATGAACTGGGCGAACCACTTTTGCATAACATTTGCTTGATGCTTTTGAGCATCCAGGCCACTTATTTCATCATGCCTAACTAATGCAAGGGAAACCGGTGCCTATGTTATTTGAGTACATGGGGTGACCAATCCCCTAATGAATGTCTAAAGTTGGGCAATGTGCCCTTTCAAATCCTTATTTTTCATCTTAATCTTATGCATATAGGCAGCCACGACTTCAATACTCCCTTTGAGTTCTTCAATCTCATGTTCTGTAGTGGCATGCCCTAAATCAATGGTTGTTACCTAATATTCACTGGCCTTTATCTCTCTCCTAGCCTTATCAACAGTGGGAATGACCAATTGGGTTATTCTTCACCTAGTTGTAGCATCTCACTTTATTGCTGACACCACCCTAGCTTTACGTTTTGGCTTGGCATCCTCAATCAAAAATAATGATTTAAGATCAAATGGAACAGTATCAATGGAAGGAGGTCTCATTACCTCTGATGATGGCTAGCCTGGTACATCTTGTTCTACCCCTTCTTGGTCAAGTATCTCAATGTGAGCATCTTTCACTGTTGTATTGTCATCTTTATTTGGATCTCTTCCTATTTGCAACACTTCCTGCTAGTGAACTTCCCCCTGATCAGGGGAACCATCCTTAAGATTTTTTCTTGATGAACTTCCTCTTGTTATTGTTCATCTTCAAGATTCTCAACCTGCGGATGTCCTACATCCATATCCTGTGGAAGCTCCTATTCAGGCCCTTCTTCTTGATACTCCTCTTGTTAAATTTCTTTATGGGAAACCTGTTGAAGATTCACACCTTCTTCAACCATCTCCTCATCCCATTTATTTATTTGAGCCTATTGCTCTGATTCCTTCTCCATGTGCTCTTCATCTTGTTGATCATGTCCATCCATATGGATATCTTGAGTTGCTTCACCCATGTCCATATCCTGTGTAGTCTCCCTATCCTAGTCTATCTTGAGCAATATCTTTCACTTCTATACTTGCTCCTGCAGGATATGACGAGTCTACAACTTCAAGATTTGTAATTGTATCAATCAAGACATCCAACCACTCAAGTTGGAAGTTCTCCTTAGGTGATCCTTCCTCCTTTACATCACAGACTTCCTACACATTGGGATCCTTTGTCTCCCCTTGGCTCTTTACAACCTCTACTTGAGGCGTCTCTTGTTGTGCAGATTCAGTGGGTGTGAGTAGGGATCCCACTGTGTTCTTAGTCACATCCCTAGTGACTTCATCATTTGTTAGATAAATGATTTGATCTAAGGGCAATGGTTGCTCACTGACCCTTGCTTGCTCTGTATCCTTTTCCTCCTCAACTAATTCATTCTTCACCTTTATGATTTGAGGGGCTGGGATGTTATGCTGCAACTCTTACATCACTGCCACTAGGATCAGGCAAGTTCTTGACTTGCTCTACCAAATGTGTTTGAAGCATGGCAGGTGAGGCAGGTGCTTATGATGACCTTACTTGGGACTAGTCTTGAGCAAACATCTGCTCCGTTCTTGTAGGTCCCTCTTAATATTTCATCTAGGCATCCACAGACTTAGAGGTGGACCCTCTCATGATTATCACATGTCCTCTTTTCTATTTTGGGATATTTACCCCTTTCAATAAATCTATAGGCTCTGGCTCCTTTGTACCTGTAGTAATAACATGAATAGCTGGTAAAGGCACATCCCTAGGAGGTGAAGGTCGGGTGGCTATGGTTATGCTTTCAGATATAAATGCTTGTCCTTGAAAGGAAGCTAGGTGTGCGGAAATCGCTTCCTACACTAATCTAATGAGGAGAGATGTATGCAAATTCAATTTAATTCTTACAACTACAGCAACATAGAACATCTAACGAAGATATTGCAGCAATACACATACACACAGGAAGTAGACAAAAGAGAGAGAGACAAGATATACGTGGGGAAAACCCTTACGGGTGAAAAACCCCACACTACAAAAACACAGCTCAAATGTATTACAGTAAACAATAACAGATTACAATACAGTTTCAGAGCCAATGCTCTTTCAGGAGTTTTCGAATGTCAACTCTAGAGATATTCCAGTAGCATAACAGTACTTGTACCAAAGTTATCTATCTCCCATCCAAGCACCTATTTATATAGAGTTTACAAGGCAAATATGGAACCTTCTAGAGATGGGCGTCCATCTTGGACTCATGCCCCAAAACCCACGCCTAAGGACACTTGTCCAACATCCCATCCTGAAGTGGGCACCTGGTCCCAAGATAGGTTACAGCAGATGCTCTTATGCACCTTACAGCTATCAGAGAATCTGTCATACACTGACTAAAAATATCATATTCCTCTTACATGTCATAACCACCCTTGACCGCCCAAAGATGCCTTTCTCTCGTGCAAAGATACTCACTGACACTTGTCATTAATTAAAAATTGTTTGAGGTTTTAGGGGCATTGCCCCTGAGCCCCCACGAGGGCGCTGCCCCTCGACCCTGCCTTGTACCACGACGCTAGGGGCGCTGCCCCTGGACCCCGCAAGGGGCTACACCCCTTGACTTTGTCTTGGGGGTGCTGCCCCCAAACCCCCGTTAATTATTCAAGGGGGAAACCGCGGCTGCCAAAGTCACCAAAATTTACCCTGCTACATATACACAAGGTGCTAACTATGCCAACTCAACATGGGATAAATAAATACAACATTAGGAATTTGCAAAGGTTGAGACACCTTAATTCCCAACAGTCCTTCTATAGAGGGTCCTGGTTGTGCCAATTTTGCTTCCATGACTTGTCTCTTATGGATGAGAAAGTCATCAAACCGCAAGTCATCCCTCTCCTTCAACTTCCTGTTCTTGTCTTGGGTGATAGCCACACCCCTAGATTTCAATTCACTTACTTTTTTCTCTATCCATTTCTTTGTAATCCTCATCACCTTTGTTTTTATGACATCTATGGATGTCTCATCAAGTTGGCTCCAATCATGCAAGGATAATGGCTCTTTGTATATCTACTTCTCCTCATATTCTGGGTCCACCAGGTTCCCATCATCAAAATTGACTTGGGGTAGGACTTCTAGGCATCCTAAAGTCTTGATTTGATTTAGAGTAAGTCTCTAATATCCTCTTTTCCTTACATCTTCCTCATCATCACAGTCCGCCCAATAGTCCTCAAGGTGTACTACATGTTGTAACTTCTTGTTTACCCACTTCTCCATTCTATGAAATGTATCATAGTATCTAACCAGAGGGAAAAACTGCAAATGGAACATGTGTAAAGCAGCCTCAGATGTCTTGGCTCAATCAATTGAGCCACATGCATATTGTTGTCACATAAATTTGTACATGGTTTTGAAGGCTTTTAGGGCTCCAACAATCCAGTGAAACATTGAGATGACCTCCAAGTGTGGGACCCTACAAGGAAGCCAAATCTCTAGAGAGAGGCTAGTTCCTTTGCTGAATGAGAGATTCAGAGATCTTAAGACTAAACCTAATCTATCCACATGTTTATGAAAAGAGAAAGAGGGAGTAAAAATGAAAGTAATGGAGGTGATACACCAAGTTGAATATAAAAGCTCTCACATAACTAAGGAAATACACAACATAATCAAATATAGTTGATAAGTATACACAGATTTAGCTGATCCTAACAGAGGTAAGGAGCAAGGAATGGTTGAGAGGAATGAAATGTTCACAGACAAACCATCCTTAGATTTACACAAAGCTAAAAACTAGCATAAAGAGGTAAGAATAATCATCATGTATATTCAATCAAAAGGCACAGTTATAGAAGAGGAGGGCTCTATTTGAATACAGAGAAAAGTATCCAACCCTTATTACATCTCTGAAAAGATGCATATATAGAATTTAAGCACTTGACCTAAGTCAATTACAATAAATTCTCCACCATGGGCTATCAGAAAATATCCCTACAAGAAGGGGTGTTGCTTGCAAGAAGTAACTACAAAAAATATCTTGTATTAGGAGCAACTGGGCAGATATTTTGTGTCTTCAATGTCTTGTTGATTCATCCATCTACAACAATCAATGCGAGGAAATATCTGATTTTACAAGATTTTACAACACTTCAAATATTAGAATGAATATTTGAATTTTCCACGTTTAATTACAACTCTACATCCTTGATTCAATCCTTGAATTTGAAATATTTTGGCCCTTGCATCGCTCTGCATCTCGAAGCCTTTAATCAGAAGCCTTTCCCACCATCGGATCATGAAATAGCTCTTCTTTAAACCTGGACCATTGATGGAAGCCCTTGAGCAGTGAGTCAACAGCTATCGCACATCACAAATCACCCTTGACTTCATTCTTCAAATTGTGATGCAAAATAACCTGGTGATGTGTTATGGGGCGTACACCTGGCAATGTCTTTAAACCCTTTTGACCATCGCACCACACTTTTTATCCTTTGATCCTCCACAGCAAAATGTGATGCAAACGAACTTGGTGATGTATTAAGAACCTACCACGTAGCTCCCTATCCCTTTTTTCTTTATGCCGCCAACCTTCATCGCATGTTTCCAAAAGCCTAAAGCACAAAAGATATAAAATGCTATGCGAAGGAGCATTGCAATGGACTCAGAAGCTGATACCTGGCACCAGATATTCCATGTTTTATACCTTGTCGGGTGAGTTCATCACGCATCTTAGACAATAGTAACATTCCTCCATCACAACAGTGATGTGAAGGAGCTCCGCAATGAAATAGGAAACCAACACGTGCCCTTAAACCTTTTGAGCCTCCACTGCTAAACCCCATCGCATATCGCTATTTTCTTTAGAGCGTTGAAAAGGTAGCTGCAATATGAAAGGGGAGCATGATGTGAAGAGTTCCCTTGTTTCTTTTTTGAAAGCCCACCGTGCCAACACATGGCACAACGACGCAAGCTGAGAGAGACCCTTCCTTTGCCTTGGGCATAAAAGAGCGCTACACTGCCACTTGGTAGCGAGACGTTGCCTTCATTTCCTCGTGATCATCGCACATCACCCTTTTGGATAGAGTGCTAGAGATACAAATGCGATGCAAAGCAGCATTGTGATGAACTCAGAAGCTGACAGCTGTCTCAAGAAGACCCATCACACATTGCATTTTGGCAATGAATCAGTAAGAAGCAAAATGCGATGTGAAGAAGGTGTGCGATGGGGATCCTAATTGATCGATTCAAGCACATGCACAAAATTTGTTTTAAAGAAGGGGCCACTCTAGGTAAGACGATCATAAGGGACTTGACTAAAAGCAAGGTGCATGAAAATATTGAAGTTCAGGCAAAGAGAGCTAGTCAATTCAAATTTAAAAGGCACTCGCTACTTGAATGATTTTTGGCTTGATTAAAGTTTAGGTCATTTGACTCAAGCAGGGGAAAATGGGTCAATATTTTGATGACCTCTCAGGGATGTTTGCCTACTAAACAAAAGACTAGTGGCCTTAAGCATCCATTGGGCATGGGGTCCAAAAAGGGGAACTTCAAAAGGGTCAAGACAACTGAAACCTGCCTCTAAAACACAAAAAAAGGAAGGAGACATGCATTCTCCTGATGACAATGCAATCTGTGCAAAAGCACTTAGGGAAAAGGAAACCTAAAATTGAAATAAAACCTACTCTAATTCTAAGCTAACAAGGAAATGACCTTAAACAAAGCCATTGATAGGTTCTTGAAAGTAACTGCCCTTTCTTAACAATTTGCAATGTTTCTCATGCATGTGGGCAATTAAAAGGAGGTGGGGAAGGGATGGGCATATAACAAGGAAATAAAATGCTTCCCCAAGGACAAAGAAGAACTCACCTATCCACTTGTACTGATCAGAAATGTAGCTGTCTAAAGGTGGATAAATGGGCTGATCTAGCCCTTTTTGATACTCAACCTCATGCTTTGAAGTAAGCATGACAAGTAGGGACTTTCTCTGATATTTCTCTAGTTGGGCCAAATGCCTGATTGGGCATCCATCTGAAATGGTATGCAAGCCATCATTGCTGCATTTATATTCATTCTCTAATTTTGCAACCTTCTAGTGCTGACTTGGATGTTTTGGCCCTTGTGGCTCAATTGGAAAGATGGCTGCCTCTACCAGCAGATCATGATGCTAATGATTTTTTAAATTGGGCTCAGAAAATTGAAAGGAAGCTAGGTGTGCGGAAAATGCTTCCTACACTAATCTAATGAAGAGAGGGCTATGCAAATTCAAATTTATCCTAACTATTATAGCAATGTTAAACCATTAACATTAGATATTGCAGCAATACACATACACACAGAAAGTAGACAGAAGAGAGAGACAAGATATACGTGGGGAAAACCCTTACAGGTGAAAAACCCCACACTCCAAAACACAGCTCAAATGTATTACAGTAAACAATAACAGATTACAATACAGTTTCAGAGCCAATGCTCTTTCAGGAGTCTTCGAATGTCGAATCTGGAGATATTCCGGCAGCATAACAGTACTTGAACCAAAGTTGTCTATCTCCCATCCAAGCACCTGTTTATATAGAGTTTACAAGGCAAATATGGAACCTTCTAGAGATGGGCGTCCATCTTGGACTCATGCCCCAAAACCCACACCTAAGGACACTTGTCCAACATCCCATCCCGAAGTGGGCGCCCTGTCCCAAGATAGGTTATGATAGATGCTCTTACGCACCTTACAACTGTCAGAGAATCCATCATACATTGACTAAAAATATCATATTCCTCTTACATGTCATAACCTCCCTTGACCGCCCAAAGATGCCTTTCTCTCATGCAAAGATACTCACTGACACTTGTCATTAATTAAAAATTATTTAAGGTTTTGGGGGCGTTGCCCCCGAGCCCCCACGAGGGCGCTGCCCCTCGACCCTGCCTTGTACCGCGACAGGGAGCATGCCAGGGGCGCTACCCCTGGACCTCGTATTACGCCCATTGACCTTGTCTTGGAGGTGCTACCCCAAACCCCCATTAATTATTCAAGGGGGAAACTGTGGCTACCAAAGTCACCAAAATTTATCCTGCTACATATACACAAGGTGCTGACTATGCTAACTCAACATGGGATAAATAAATACAACATTAGGAATTTGTAAAGGTTGAGACACCTTAATTCCTAACAAAAATGAGCCCGACACATGCTTAATGGAGAAAAAATCCCCACCAAGGAGTTGTTATCCTTGCTGGAAAATTGAGAACAAATCTTTAATTTGTTCTTGCCCATGTTCAATCTTCACATCACTTTCAATAAAACATGAGAGCTCCTCAAACATGCCAACATCATCAACCTCCATAATTTTCATTATAGGGTTGCATATATACTTTTTTTCAAGAGCTAAGATCTTACTACCATATTTGGATTCATCCTACAACAACTTGCCAACATCCTCCATGTCCATATGCTGCTCCAGAACCACTGCTGATATTGGCATTTGCATGCCTTCCTCCTCTTGAATGAATATGGGCAGGTCATGAAACAGAGCGACATCATCAGCCTCTACAGTGACCTCTGTAACAACCTCATCCTCAATATCCTGATCACTTGACTATAACTCCACTGGATTTTGCTCAAGTTTTCTCTGTAGCTGAGGGTTCTCCCCATGCAATATTTACATTTCCACCTTACTCTCCTAATCAAATGCATGAGAAAAAGATCCAAAAGAGCCAAAATCAAGAGGACTTGGCCCTTTATCTGAATTAATAGTACTCACAGGTGCAATAGGTTCAAATAATTCCATCATTGTGAGTGTAGGAGCAACAAACTGCTCCTCATTAGTTTCATTCTCTTCCACCTCCACCTTTGGCTCATCTTTCCAATTAGTTTGGTAAACAACAGGTCTACCCTTGAAAGTTGAAATAGTATCAGGGGAAGATGCTTGAATACCTTCTTGAATTTCTTGGAGGGGAGAGGATTCTGGACAAACTTGTTCCTAGGGAGTGATAAATAGGGTTTGCACAAGAATAGGGACTTGTGGGGGAAGAGAGGCTTTGAAACCTTGGAACTTGTGAAGTCGAGGCATCCCTTCCACAGGTTGAAATTGGGTAGGAGAAAGGGGTTGCCTAAAGCTAAAAGAGGAAGGAATCGATTGGGCTAGTTACCTCATTTGATACTCTTGGGCTGCAATCCTATTCAAAGTAAGGTTTGCCTAAAAAGCCCTTTCTTGTGCCTCCTACTACTGTTTATACTCTACCACTTCTTAAATTTCCTCCAACCTTCTCTACAGGTCCATCATTATATCCATGAGACTCATGATATCAAAATCATAGTTGACTTGAGTAAGGTTAAGAGGGTAATCATACTGATTAGGGATGAAGTGGTCTTCTTGGGGATGCAAATAAGCATTATTAGGCTGCCAACAAGGCTGAGCAGGGGTGGGTGGGAGGCAAGAATTAGAAGGGTGTTGATATTTTGATGAAACAAGACAATATGGTGTGAAACCAGAAGTATCTTGGGCCTGATATTGTTGGTATGGAGGCATAAAATCTAGATTTTGGTTGGCTAGAGGGAAGTAGCCATAACTCCCATAAAAGATTGACATTTTAAAGCATCAAAATGCTAAATAATCATAGAAAATATCCAAATAGAGCAAAATAGTTTCGCAGCCAGAGAAAACTAGATACATACTCCGAAGGGTTGCCATGTGGCTTGAGATGCTTCTGAAAGTAGGATAGACTAGGAGAACCACCAAAATCCTGATCCTTGGAATTCTTTAAGTGTTTGAATTGGTTGCACCAGCAGATTTGATCAGTAGAGTCACTATGGTGTTCGAGAGTCTGCCCTAAATGGCAAGATGCAATGAAGAGCACACCAAAACTCTTCAATGGATGTTGTAGATCATCAAATTTTGGTCCCACCGGGTCTGCCAGAAACTATTGTCACATAGATTTGCACCTAGTGTTGAAGGCTTTTAGGGCTCCAACAATCTAGTGAAACATTGAGACGACCTCTAGGTGTGGGACCTTGGAAGGACGTCAAATGTCCAGAGAGAAGCTAGTTCCTTTGATGAATGAGAAATTCAGTGATCCTAATACTAAACCTAATCTATCCACCTATTTATGAAAAGAGGAAGAGGGAGTAAAACTAAAAGTAATGGAGGTGATACACCAAGTTTGAATATAAAAGCTCTCACAGAACTAAGGAAATACACAACATAATCAAATATAGCTCATAAGTATACACAAATTTAGCTGATCCTAATAGAGGTAAGGAGCAAGGAATGGTCGAGAGGAATGAAATATTCACAGACAAACCATCATTAGATTTACACAGAGCTAAAAACCAACATAAAGAGGTAAGAGTAATCAACATATATTCAATCAAAAGGCATGGTTACAGAAGAGGACTCTGTTTGAATATAGAGAAAAGTATCCAACCCTTATTACATTTCTAAAAGATGCATATACAACATTTGAGCACTTGACCTAAGTCAATTACAATAAATTCGCCCCCATGGGCTGTCAGAAAATATCCCTACAAGATGGGATGTATCCTACAAGAAGTAACAACAGAAAATGTTGGCAAGAGACACTGTGTGGCTTTATGAGTGTTGTCATTGATGGCAACAAAGTCTATACCACACATCCGCAACACATAGTATGCCTATACCGGAAGTTAGATTGAAGAGTGTTTTGGTCTGGTGAATAAAAACAAAGCATGCAACAAGGTTCGACATTCAGGTCTAGATCTCTCAAATGGTGTAACTCAGCAAGTTGTGGACTTGGACAAGTCAAGAGGAGTATCATGACTACTAGATTCCAGAGATTGAGCCTCAGGTGATAAAACATGGAAAAGATATGAGCATCTGAGTGTTGGGTTCCTGACAGGTAGAGCAAACTAAGGAAGAACTGACCGATAGAGTATTAGACTTCAATCCAGATGAGAAATTGATGGTGATCAAGATATTTAAGGGATCATACAATATTGGCCAACATGATTGATGATTTCAATATCTATGATTTTGATACGCATCACATATCAAGCATGGATTCAGCTGATAGATCAGTATTTTGTAAATATCTTGAGTATTCTGATTGTCGACTAGAAAGTAGTTGAAATCCTTTGTGTGGATATATATACCAAATGAATTTCGGTATGAAGGTGTGAGTTTGTAGATGTGATGAAATAAGGTGCGAAGAAAGGTAGAGATAAGTAAGGAAGCAGAAATACAAGTCCGGTATGTAACAAAGCAGCAACCCTAGAGCAAAGGAAGAATGAAGTACATTAGATCAGTATATTGAGCCTAACCGGAACTGAGCTTCAGCATTTGTGGATGCCTCTCATCAGTGCAAATACTTGGATACCTTCTAGATAGTGAGTTTCTTGTAGGCAGTGTGCCTCTTGTGAGTAGTGTGCTCAGGAAGTGAGCCCTAATTGGCAAGTGCCATTTTGTATTTCTTATTCTATTAACAAAGAATACAATCTTGGGTTAGTCACCCCATTGTTTTTCCCTTAACAAGGTTTTCCACCTAAAAATCCTTATGTTATGTGTGTTAATTTTATTTCTTCTCTCATGGTTATGTATGCTTATATGTTTTGATGATGCACTAATTGTTAAAGGAGAAAAGAAAGTTAATATATTTGAGATAATTGATTCACCCCCCTCTTAGTTGTCTGCCTTGTTTCCAACAATTGGTATTAGAGCCAAGTTCCTCTAAACAAAGCCTAACAACTTGAGGAAGATCTGGGAATCTCAATGGATATGTATGGTATGAAGGAACAACTTCAATCTGCCCTAGATGATCTTGAGCAATCTCACTCTGAAGTCAATAATTTGAGAGAAAGACTCAAACAAGCTGATGATTTCATAAATGAGCTAAAAGAAAAACTGAGTATCTCTGTGAAAAAGAGAAAGGAACTACTTCAAAAATTAGCAAGTCAGAGTGAAGCCAATGATACTAATGAAGATCTAAATGAGAAAAACAAGCTATGTGAGAAGCTATCAAAAGAAGTCATTATGGTAAGAAATGAGATGGAATCAGGGGTTATGAGATTCACCCAAGAAATTGAAGAGAAAAGGAAAACTGAAGATAATCTAAAACAATCCCTCAAGGAGAAAATAGAGGATTGCCACAAAATGGACAGAATAATCAGGCATCTTGAATCTGATCTTGAAGAAGCTAGAGATAATGAAGAATAACTTGAGAATCAGATAGACACTCTTAAACAAGATCTTCAAACAACAAATGAATACAAAGAGAAATTCAAGATAAGCTCAGCTCAACTTGAAGTTCTTCTTGAAAGCCAAAAGAGGGTAGATGACAAGCATGACTTGGGATATTAAAAAGGTGAAAGCTCCAGATCCGATCAGAAGAATTTTGGATCAAGAAATTAAAGAAATAGGCCTAGAAGACCTCTGGTAAGGCAACCAAATGCTCAAAGATATCCATCCTTCAATGGATACTGCTACAATTACAACAACTTCAGTCATAAAACAACTCAGTGCAGAAGAATGATGAATCAGACTAATCCATCATTCTTTGGATAGTGTTTCAACTACAAAAGGTATGGTCACAAATCTCATGAATGCAGAAATATGTAAATAAACAATTCATTCAATGGTAGATGCTTTGCATGCAATAGAATGGGACATATGGCTAATCAATGTAGATCAAGAGGATATCAGTCAAATATGCAAAGAAATGTTGTTTGCCACAATTGCAATAGATCCGGTCATATTGCCAAATTCTGTAGAAGTTAGAATCAGGATAAAAAGGGTCAATGCATCATAATCAAAATCAAGATAAGGGAAAAGGCAAAGTGAATGTAGATGAAGTTCAAAGGGAGATGAGCAAGATTTGGGTGAAGAAGAGTATAGAAAGTATTGGGGATGGATCCGCACTAGAATTTGGTGCTGATATTCCTTCCGAAAACTAAACAGATGATCTCTGGCTCAGGGGGAGTCATAAAGAAAAATAAATTCCCCCAGCCAGTCAATTGGTGCCTAAATTTGGCACAAGGAATGTTGTAGATTAAAGGGTTCTCATAAAATTATCTAAATAACCCTTGGTAATAATATGCAAGATCCGCATGAAGTTTTGCAAAAGCTTAATCATCCAAGATTGATCCGGTTTGACAGCCATCCGGTAAAGCAAGATTTTTCACAGATAGATCCGGTATGATTCAAAATTGAGATATCTTGATTTGCGGATTCATGACATGATTGGAGGAAAGAAGATACATTATCATTTATCACTGAAAATAATTCTAAGTGCATCTCAGTGATTAGAAAAGATCTCTCTCAGAACAAGGCAACCAAATAACTTAAGTTGTGCATTTATTGCAAAAGGAAATTAGGGTTTGCGAAAGAATAAGAGGGTTCTTTTACTCATCATTTGCACATTTACATTCAAGAAGAAGAAAAGAAGAGCTTTGCATCAAGTTTTTATGACTTTCTCTAAGATCAACCGCAGAATCTGATTCGACCTGCGATTTGTTTAGGCTCTTTTTCCTGAACCCTAAAGCGTAAAAAGGTACTTCCATTTTGAATATCTCTCTCTAAATCTTGTGCAAAAATGGCTACTCCAATGGTTGTTAAGATCACCAATAGGCCACGCCCAAAGTTCAAGAAACACCCCTACAAATCCCTAGAAGTTGATCCCTTAGGCACTTTTTCTAGCATTCTGCATGGGTTCTGCACATAGAAGATGTTAGGGTTTACATCCACACCAATATTGAGGAATTTGGAGAATCTAAGTTGATGGATATTTACCATAAACAATTAATAGATGAAAGTTTTGAACTCAAACCTCAATACAAGGCTCTCTGGGATAAGCACTTTGGACATTGCATCCACTTTCCCTATTTTGTAGAAGATGAATGGGTCCGGTATGTTCTTAGCAGAATACATGACAATTTCATGTGGTTAATGAAGCCCTTCAAGATAACAAAAGATTCTATTAGGGCAGTAACTGGATTGCACTCATTCGGTGGGTTACCTGCACTCAAATCTGTCAAGAACCAGACAATAAGTGAAGCTACCGAATCTAAGTTCGACAAGAGAGCTATGACCATAGAAGACATCACAGATCTGAATATCAAATTTGCCTCTATGATAATTGGTTATAAAATCTATCATTCCAGCAGGGAGAATTCTATGTCTAGAACTGCAATATATATAGCATATCAGATGTTAAGGGAAAATGCTGATTATGATCTATGTGATCTTCTTCTAAACCAACTATTAGAAAACTTGCAAAAAATCAAGAAGGATAAGAAGAACTCATTCAAGTATGGTTGTTTGATACTGTGTCTATTCTTTTACTATATGAATGAGCTACTTGGATCAAATGGTTGTGTATGGCAAAATGACAGATCGGTTGCCATACAAATTAGAGACTTAATGTATGGACTTGGTGATGCTAAGGCTCAAAGCACAACACTTTGGGGATACTTTAAGAACTTCCAAAGTATGATGCAGGCCAGAGAAAGAATTCCTCAAACCATAGTTGAAAAATATAAGGATACAGTATGTTTCATGGTTAACACTGATCAATGCCTAATGGAGGCAGTTGAGCCCAGAACAGTATGGATAATGCCAATGGGTTACAAAGTAGATGAGAAAATCCCGGAGCTACACGTTCAACATCTGTTGAGCCAACCAAAGGACTCTGAGGCAGAAAGGTTTGGAACCTTTCAAGAATTAAGTGTAAAGATACATGTTAAGCTAAGACAACTGGAAATAAAAAGAAAAGTTAGAAGGGAAGTAGAGGAAATTGCTAAAAGATATGGTATATCAAAAGAGGCAGTTGATGCAAACAGAGAGAAAATAGAAAGAGTTGAGAAAGAGAAACAAGAAATAAAAAAAGGAAGTGTTCCGGTACAAGCCTCCTCCTAGACTAGATCCTCTAAGAGCTCTGCACCTACCACCTCTAAAAGCTCAAGAGCCTCCAAACCAAAAGCTAAGACATCTGAAAAGGGAGAAAAGAGAACGAAAACAAAAGCCACAAGGTCTTACATAAGTCAAAAGGATGATGAAGAAACAGAGTCTGATGAGGAAGTTAAGAAAATGAAGAAGAAGAAGAAAACATCCAGAGAATTCTCTACCGAGAAAAACAAAGAAGAAAAGATAGAATAATTTGTTGAGAAATCCACTCTTTCCATAGATGATATCATCAATGCAGTCACAGTGGATGGGAATCTACAACCAGTAATAGAATTTTATGATGATTATAGTGATACCGATAAGAGGATCTTGGAAGAAGCCACAGTCAGGTACCTAAATATTTATAATAAATTATTTATTGAAATCATTTCATTAATTCCCAAGAGTCTAGAGAAGGTGCTTGAACTTAGAAAGGAGAATGCTAAGGCAAAGGACTTAGAGATCCGAGAACATATTGCTATTCAGCTCTATCCTTCCATTACTCCAAAGCAAATGAACATGATCTTTAAAGACTGCAAGGATGAATTTCGGAGCAAACCAAGAATGAACAAACTAATGCTTGGAGAGACTGATCAAGTAGCAAGAGAAACAAAAGACATCCTTCGGAATGCCTTCAAAAGATTCAATCTTCCTATTATATAGAAAATAGATGAAGAACCCTCTACCATGGATGTCGAAGGATTAAATGCATCAAAAGAAGAATCTACTGAGAAAAATGTAGAAGGGCCAAAAGAGATGGATGAGGAGAAATCTAAGGACTTGGATTCCTCTGTTCTACAAGAGGAAGTTCATGAAGAAGTTAACATCTCTCCTTCGGATCCCACTGCAGATTCAGGCTCTGAAGGAGAAGGAAGAAAAGAGGAGAAAGTGAGTCAAGAAGAGGAGAAAAAGGGAAGAGAAGAAGAACAAATAGAGAAGATCTCTGATGATAGCTCTAAGATTCCAAAGGAAAAGAAGACTCAGTCTCTAGCAAGAGACACTAAAGAGGTAGTAAAGAATTTCTTGACCAAAGAGATGATGGAGATAGATGAACCGGATCTATTCCAAGGACCACTAAATTTTGATTCCCTCTCTAGTCCAGACAATGAAAATAACATCTTTTGCCCAAGCTAAAGCAAAAGAAAAGCTTCTAACATCTCACATGGAAGACTGTGAGCTGATAGAGATTGCTTCCGAGATGCTAGAGAAGATCATGCCATCCTTCCAAAAGGATCCTTCGGCCTCTCCATTCGGCAATTTGAAATCTTTGGTTAACTCTGTTAGCACCCATTTTGATTCCTTAGAGAAATCGACAGAAGAGAAAGTCCGAAAAGAGTTTTTGGGAAAGAGATTCACTGAAGTACAAGGACTCATAGCTAATGATAGGAGGACCCTAGATATTGGGATAAAGAGCTTAGAAAATGCTCTTAAAGATGGTGGGGACATGTACACATTTTGTCTATCCTGGTCTAAGGTGACAAAGGATATTGAAAACAAGGTGAAAGAATAAGAAGGTAAACTATCAAGTTTATCTCAGAATTTTGATCCCCTCACCACATCCATAATGAATCAAGAATGCCAGGCTATTGCCATTATAAATGAAATTAAGAGGCTGGACAAGGAGAAGAAGAATATGATAAGCAAGATGAGTGAACCTAGAGGGATAATTATCCCTAAGTTAGAGGCAATGCATGAGGCCTTAACTAATGCTCAGACCACAGCCTGGACCAGTGATCTGACAGACTTAAGAAGGGCAAAAGCTTATGCATTTTTGTTGAGTGGTCACATCTCAATTTTGGACAAGATGAAGCAGAGTTGGGCAACAAAATTGGTATATTTGAAGACCACTTTTGTGGATATAGTCAAGTATATGTAAGTATAACATGTATATATACTTATGCGGCTATGTATTGGTTGATTTTTGCAAATTTTAGTGTACGGATTCCACCCTTTGCCATTGATGTCAAAGGGGGAGTGAGGAGTAGTGAAAAATGTGGAATCTAGCTAAGGGGGAGCTTTGGTAAAACAATGCACAATACAGAGCATCAACCAAGGGGGAGTTTGCTACGACACTTAGTCATTTTTCACTAAGTGTTGCCATTAATGCCAAAGGGGGAGATTGTTGGCAAGAGACACTGTGTGGCTTCATGAGTTTTGTCATTGATGGCAACAAAGTCTATCCCATACATCCACAACACATAGTATGCCTATACTGGAAGTTAGATTGAAGAGTGTTTTGGTCTGGTGAACAAAAATAGAGCATGTAGCAAGGTCTGACATTCAGGTCTGGATCTCTCAGATGGTGTAACTCAGCAAGTTGCAAACTTGGACAAGTCAAGAGGAGTATCATGACTACTAGATTCTAGAGATTGAGCCTCGGGTGATAAAACATGGAAAAGATATGAGCATCTGAGTGTTGGGTTCCTGACAGGCAGAGCAAACTAAGTAAGAACTGACCGGCAGAGTATCAGACTTCAATTTGGATGATAAATTGATGGTGATCAAGCTATTTAAGGGGTCATACAATATTGGCTAACATGATTGATGACTTCAATATCTATGATTTTGATACGCATCACATATCAAGAATGGATTCAGCCGATAGATTAGTATTTTGTAAATATCTTGAGTATTCCAGTTGCCGACTAGAAAGTAGTTGAAATCCTTTGTGCGGATATATATACCAAATGAATTTTGGTATGAAGGTGTAGATGTGATGAAATAAGGTGTGAAGAAAGGCAGAGATAAGAAAGCAGAAATACAAGTCCGGTATGTAACAGAGCAGCAGCACTAGAGCAGAGGAAGAATGAAATGGATTAGATCAATATATTGAGCCTAACCGGAACTAAACTTCAGCATTTGTGGATGCCTCGCATTAGTTCAAATACCTGGTTACCTTCTAGATAGTGAGTCTCTTGTAGGCAGTGTGCCTCTTGTGAACAGTGTGCTCGGGCAGTGAGCCCTAATTGACAAGTGCCATTTTGTATTTCTTATTCTTTTAACAGAGAATGCAATCTTGGGTTAGTCACCCTGTGGTTTTTCCCTTAACAAGGTTTTCCACGTAAAAATCCTTGTGTTATGTGTGTTAATTTTATTTCTGCTCTCATGGTTATGTATGCTTATATGTTTTGATGTTGCACTAATTGTTAAAGGAGAAAAGAAAGTTAATATATTTGAGATAACTAATTCACCCCCCTCTCAGTTATCTACCTTGTTTCCAATAGAAAATATCCTAGATCAAGAGTAGCTAGGCAGATATTTTGTGTCTTCAATTTCCTGTTGATTCACCCATATACAACAATCAATGCGAGGAAATACTTGATTTTACAAGATTTTACAACACTTCAAATATTAGAATGAATATTTGAAGTTTCCACATTTAATTACAACTCTACATCCTTGATTCGTTCCTTGAATTTGAAATATTTCAGCCTCTGCACTGCTCTGCATCTCAAAGCCTTTAATTGGTCGCCTTTCCTGCCATCAAGTCATGAAATAACTCTTCTTTAAACCTGGACCATTGAGGGAAGCCCCTGAGTAGTGAATTGATAGCTATTGCACATTGCAAATTGCCCCTAACCTCATTCTTCAAATCATGATATGAAAGAACTCGATGATATGTTATGGGGCCTACACCTGTCAATGTCTTTAAACCCTGCCGACCATCGCACCGTGCATTTTGCCCTTTGATCCTCCACAACAAAATGCGATGCAAAGGAACCCGGTGATGTGTTGAGAACCTGCCATGTAGCTCCCTATCCCTTTTTGCTCTATGCCACCAACCTTCATCGCATGTCACCAAAAGCATGAAGTGCAAAAGATACAAAATGTGATGTGAAGGAGCATTGGGATGGTCTTAGAAGTTGACACTTGGCACTAGATATTCCATGTTTTATGCCTTGTAGTATGAGTTTATCATGCATCACAGATAGCAGTAACATTCCTCCATCACAACAACAATGTGAAGGAGCTTCACGATAAAATAGGAAACCAACACGTGCCCTCAAACCTTTAGAGCCTCCACCGCTAACCCCCATCGTATATCGCTATTTACTTTGGAGCACTGAAAAGGTAGTTGCGATATGAAAGGGGAGCGCGATGTGAAGAGTTCCCTTGTTTCATTTTTGAAAGCCCATCGTGCCAACATGTGGCACAACAACGCAAGCCGAGAGAGACCCTTCCTTTGCCTTGTGCATAAAAGAGCACCACACTGCCACTTGGCAGTGTCCGCTACCTTCATTTCCTAGACATCGTCACACATTGCCCTTTTGGATAGAGCGCTAAAGATACAAATGCGATGCAAAAGAGCATTGTGATGGATGTAGAAGCTGACACCTGTCTCGGGAAGACCCATCGCACATTGCATTTTGGCAATGAATCAGTAAGAAGCAAAATGCGATGTGAAGAAGGTATGTGATGGGGACCTTAAGTGATTGATTCAAGCATATGCACAAATTTTATTTTAAAGAAGGGGTCACGCTAGGTAAGACGATCATAAGGGACTCAATTAAAAGCAAGGTGCATGAAAATATTGAAGCGCGGGCAAAGAGAGCAGGTCAATTCAAATTTAAAAGGCACTTACCGCTTGAATGATTTTTAGATTGATTAAAGTTTGGGCCATTTGATTCAGGTGGGGGAAAATGAGTCAACACATACCAATTAATCTCCATAGGAAATCTGACATTCCCCTTCTTATTCTTCCTCATATATGCCTCGTAAGAGAGGATAATTTGCCTCGTTACTTCTAGCAACAGTACCATGTTAGTGGGATATTTGGGTAGCATGAATGGATTGCCCTCAAACCCTCCATCTTGACATAGGTGTAAGTGGGGAACTAAATGAACCATGCCCCATTTCTCTGTATCAATTCCTGGGCCTCATTTGAGAGCTTTTTGGCTCTGTCACCTTCCGTCAATCTGACAAGGTCCATTATACAATAGTCATTAACTACCTTGTAATGTTGGATAGACATCCTCCTCTCCAACTATGGGTAGTGCTCCCATGCTATTTTCTCAGTTGGCAGACATCACAGCCTTCCAACCGTTTGTAGTCCATTGAGTAGTGAGTTATATGCACATGGATATACAACATATGATATCATATAAAATAACCTTCTTCTCTTCCTTCATTGTACCATTCCATCATGGAGATTGTCACTTATGAGTTTGGCCCATCCGACCACTTTGTTTTTGTCTTTGACCATCTAGATCAGGCCATACATCCATGGCTCGAATGTTCTAGCATCCACCTTCCCTGCCATCTTGTTGAGGAGTACTATCATGTATTGCACCTTGGGGCTGAAATCATATTTGAACAAATATTGAGGCATTTTAGCTACGGCCTTGACCTTATTGTATGAAGACCTCCATTAAGAGAAGATGATTTTCCTACAATCTGCATAATTGTTGTTGTATTCTGCAGCTAGGGCTTCCAGATTTATCTGGTACATATCCCTATTAGTGGGCAACTTGAATGTCTCTGTAATGCCATTCATAGAAAAGTCGGTATACGTGCGGCCCCGATGCTCTACACTCCTGGTCACCACATTGTAATTATTTTCACATTCAATGACGAGTTCTAGAGCTTCAGCTACATATGGGAACCTTGTTGTGTGAAACATCCCTGTTTACACAAAGTTCTTCAGAATTAGGGTATTTTCACCTGCTAGAATCCATGCCCTAAAGGCATCTAGATTAGTCTGCCTACAATGTGTGTCATCCATGCATCCAAACTTACAACATATAAACCCTGGCATGGGGAACATGGGTGCCTTGAACTCAACATCCCTGCAATCTTTGTTGTTCTTCATCTTGTCCTGCGAGTTACATACATTCATAGTTAAGCTTAGGGTTTGGGTGTTTAAACACATTGATTACCTTAAGATTCAGAGCATAAAATGAAATCCATTTTAATCCATATACAAATATGAATTTACCCAAAGATTTACCTTCATAACGGGAAATTTACCTTCTGACCATGTAAAAACATACTATAATGGTAAAAATGAATGAGGGCTTGTCGTATTCATACCTAGTGGTTACAATCTCAACCTTTAATGTGTAGATGCAGATATGAATATCATTTTCTAGTTGCTGTAGAATCACCTTAATCACCTATAGTTCACCTTTTATCGCTTTCAGCTCTCTACAATTTTGGCTTCAATTGCTTTGGTAATTAACAATAGTTGAGGAATTTAAGTTTTATCCTTAGAAAATCCATTGATTAGGGTATATTAATTACTATTTTTAAGGTTAGGTGAGTATTCATTATTTAGGCATGGGAGGAACTAATAGCTGTCAAAAAGCAAGCTTTTGAATTCAAAAGAGCAATGACACTTATGTATGGTCATTAAATGTGGGAAGGGATATCGGGATATGGACATTCAAAGATTAATATCTGGTTTAGAATGTTCATATGAAAATGTCCATTTGACTTTGACCAGACGTGAGGATGAATATCATGGCTCAAAATGTCCAAGTGACGTCAGCAAAAAGTCTCGGTCAACTATTATTGACCAAGGCAGTGGGTATCAGGATCTTACTTGCTTCCAAAGTCAAGATATCTATGAAATATCCAATACAAATGTCCTTATGTGAAAGATCCCATTGAAAAGTCAACGGTGGGACATGTGGTGCAAAATACTCACTCAGGATACAGATCTGGATATTTGCATGGACATGGACATTTGGGCAAGTGCAAAATATCTAGTCGCAAATATCCATTTGAAAAGTCAAAGGTTTGGGTATGCAGAACATGATTCTTTAGTAATGCAAGATATTTTTTTGATATAGTATACCCTGGTTTGGGACCAGGGACCCATCAAAATAAGGGGCCTATCCCACAGAGCCTTTTATCACAGTAAACATAACATAGCAGTATCTTATATGTAGGGGCCAAATTACAGCGGCCTCGCCATAAGCAACTATTTCTGTCAAACTAAATACATCAAAAAACTACAAAACACAAAGCATTTCGACTTATCTATTTCCCATCCAGAATAACCACTCCCTCCTCATCGCAAGCACAGGTGTATAGGGAACGCTCCCGGGCTGGCACAACTACACCCATTTTTGCAGCCATCTCTTCAACCATCTTCTGCATGTCCAGAACCCCCTTCAGAATATCATGCATATGTATCAACTCTATTTCATGAAACTCTGCTATCTACCCAACATTCTCAATCATATCCTCATGGGTGAGGATTGAAGCTGCAACTACCGAAACAAGCATAGCCACCGCTACTAACTAGGCCACTCCAAATATGTTCCAACGCCGTCTGGATGTCTTGGGATCTAAAAGTAGATTGGCCATTGCCTCTCTTACATTTACTCCTTCCTTCCCATCAAACTCTTTAACAACCTTCAATAACCAAAATAGCCACTCTTTTAGGATTGGGTTCTTAATTTCCTTCTCCAAATCCTTCATGAAACCTGGCATAGATTCCTCCGCCGAAAGCTTTTTCAACCTCTTTTGTGGAGAATACTTAATTTTCATTCTTCCTCCAATGTCGGAACTAGCACGTGATCTGGGAATCTACCTCCTCCATGGAACATTTAACGAGCATTTTGCCATTGAGATTTTTCAGCTTCTCCACACTCCATAGTACCTACATTGAAGGAAGATTGCAGAGAGAAAAATAAAGAACTTTCGAGAGAAAGAAGAGGAGAGGCTACATAATGGGGAAACTTGCCTTCCTCAACACACAAGCTACCTCATCAATACTAATTATATCACTATCTGACATCGGTCCCTTCTCACACTGGGATCTTAGACAGCCTCACTCTATCATGATGAGTTTGGATTAACGTGCCAACCCATTATCAGGGGTTAGTAATGCAAGATATGGATATGGATATTTGAAACTCAATTATACCCATGTGCAAATATCCTGTCTGAATGACATCTTCATGATTTATCAAGATGAATTTGACAGTTTCACAGGGATAAGGATATGGACATTTCAACAAAAGACTATATCCATCTAGTTGGGGCGATTATTGCCTTAACCTGATTTAATGATTATTTCAGGTCTAGATCTATGGTTCATTCCTTTAAGTGTTGGATTAAAGACTGGACATGACGACACACATGGACATGGATATTAGGAATGGATAGGATATTATGGTTACAATATCCATATCCCTTTGACCAGGATATCTAGTTGACTAGAACTTTGAACAAACATAACTTGCTCGTTTTAAAGAACTTCGACATGATGTAAAAGACAAAGTTTCTTAGAATTTGATTCTGTATCCATTCATAACCTTTACAAGGGGAAAATCTTGACTTAACTTTTGACCATGGATCATGACATTGTTGCAAGTATGGGCCTAACCGGTGTTGTCATTGATGTCAACATACTCCTGTTGCATTAATGATAAGGTTTGGATGAGCCGTGAGCTAAGGATATTGAGAAAATTAGTCTCAATCAAGAATAGTGATGACTATAAGGAAAAAAGTCCAAGATAGGATGATGATCAAAGGATGCAGATTAAAGGGTTTGTAGATATGTGTATGTAGGTGATCCAATAGAGATTTCAGAGGTCCGCATGAAGATATGAAGAAGTTGTGGCTGCTCAAGTAAAACTGGTTCCGATAGGTGTTTAGAGGTGATAGAGTGTAACAAGAAAGGTCCGGTGAGATCTGGAAATGAAGTTTCCTGTTCTGTGGATTTAAGGGAGTGCTAAGGAAGTCTTTGTGGTGTATCAAATCTATTGTTTCATGGTTTGAAGATCCACAAGCATCTATTCCCTTGTGACAGTTATGACAGATTGTGTTCTTGAGGTTCTAGATGAAGGAGAGAAGGATTTCAGTAAGCAGAATAAGTGTGGATGCTCATGATGTTTCAGGAAAGCTTGTGGAGGTCTTTGGATCGTGTCCAATTTGTGTTGGTGGTCCGCATTGAAGTTGGAGCTCGCAATTGAAGAGTAACTTCTGTATGATGGTGTTCTTCTTGAGACAGGCCGACTAGATGAGTTATGCTTCTGTCGGATGATCTTATGAATGTTTGCCAACTTAGATGATCATTCCTAAGTTGATGCCTTGTATAAATAAGGGATTGCAAAGTCAGTTTGAACTCACCTTTTTGTGCAGAGATGAGGGTGTGGTAGCGAAGAGGAGAGCAAAAGGCAGAGCAAAAGTATTGAGCTTAATGGAACTGATTCAAGCATGGTGAAGATGCTATTCTCTAGTTCATGTATGTGGTACTTATTTCTTTGTAGATAGTGTGTCTCTTGTAGACAGTGAACCTCTTGTGAGTAGTGTGCTCAGGCAGTGAGCCCTAATTGGCATGTGCCATTTTGTTCTTTCTATTCTTCTAACAGAGAATACATTCTTAGGTTAATCACCCCATGGTTTTTCCCTTAACCGGGTTTTCCACGTCAAAATCTTGGTGTCTTATGTGTTGATGAGTTTCTGCTTTTGATTTGAATGCATTATGTTTCATGTTTAATATATTGCTAATCACTAAGAGGATTTAAGTGTGTAATTTGGAGAAATTTTTGCACAACTGATTCACCCCCCTCTCAATTATGTGCCCTAAGTCTAACAATTGGTATCAAAGCTAAGTTCCTCTAAAAAGAGCTTAACTGCTTGAGGAGATCCAGGATGTCGTCTTAAAAGAAGGATAGTCTGAAGTTTGATGGAACCAACTTTGCTCTTTGGAAAGGTCGCATGAAATGTCACTTGCAGTATATGGGAATGGCGTACTAGTCCATGGTTACAAAACTGTATGTACCTCCATAGGGTGGTCTGACAACCCTAAATGAAATCATAGATGCTGAAAACATTCTGCAGACCAAGGAGGCTCTTCTAAGTGCATTATCTAACTCAGAGCTCTCAAATCTTATTGACCTACCAACTACCTTTGAGATTTGGAATAAACTAGAACTTCTGCATGAAGGAGACTAGTATGTTAAATGTGCAAGGTTATAGAGTCTAAAAGGGAAATTTGAAAAACTGAAGATGAGAGATGATGAAAATATTACCACTTTTATGCCAAGAGTGAATGAGCTAGTTTGTGGAATTAGAAATGCTGGTGGAGTCTTGGATGAAAATGAGATTGTTGGTAAAATTCTCAGATACCTTCCTGCTTCTGACAAAATCAAGGCTGTTGCCATTGAAGAATTCAGAGCTCATACAACTGTCACAAGAGATCAATTGGCTGGGAAATTGGCTGCATTTGAAATGACAGAGTTTGAAGATGACCCCGCCAAGAGTGAATCTGCATTCAAAGCCAGTGCCTCTGTTAAAGGTAAACAAAGGTTTGATCCGGGAGAAAATTCTTCAAGGAAATTATCATGGTATGAAAAAGCAAGAAAAGATCTGGAAGAAGATGAAGTAGAAACTGCTCAACTTGAAGCCCTTATTGCAAAAAGGCTGCCAAGAGGATCTGGTAAGTATGAAGGAAAATTACCTTTTAAGTGTTTTAACTGCAATAAGATTGGTCATTTTGCCTCAAGGCGTCCAGAAAGATTTTCAAGGCAAAATCCTAACAAGCCAAGGTTCCAAAAGAACTGTTACTATGTACATGAAGATGATGATAATGAAGGAGTAACAGATGATGAATCAGAGATAGGAAACAAATCCAGAAATGAATGGGTGTTCATTTCCATCAAGGAAGAAAATCCAATGTCCTCTGTATCTGTCAATCTTAAGACTGTGGAAAGAGCTCTGGCTGCCCAAATTAAAGAGAAGGATGATTGGGTCATTGACAGTGGATGCTCTCACCATATGACAGGTAACAAAAATAAGTTTGTAGATTTGGAAAGGTATGAAGGAGGAGTGGTAAAGTTTGGTGACAATTCTGCTAGTAGAATCAGAGGAAGAGGAACTATTTCTTTTGATGGAAGAAACAAAACTGGTAATGTACTGTATGTTGAAGGTTTGAAGCACAATCTTCTCAGCGTTGGACATTTGGTGGACAAAGGCTATGATCTTCGATTCAAGGATGGAAAATGCAAAATCTTTGAAAGTTCTAGATCAGAGACTGCATCCGGTACTCAAACTAAACGTAATATCTTCTAGTTAGTTGGTACTAGTAAAAGTTGCTTATTTGTTCAAGTTGATCAGAGTTGGTTATGGCATAGAAGGATGGGTCATGTAAATTTTGATAATATCATCAAGATAAGCAATACTCAGGCTGTAAGAGATCTTCCAAAATTGGTGAAACCTACTAATAGCTTATGCAAGGAATGTTAGTTGGGTAAGCTGAGCAGAGTCACATTCAAAAGAAAGGAATTGTCTTCTACCGTATTATTGGACTTAGTTCACACTGATCTTTGTGGTCCGGCAAGAACCAAGAGTATTCAAGGTGATAGATACTTCATGCTGCTAATTGATGACTACTTTCGGATGATGTGGGTAACCTTTCTAAAGGAGAAATTAGAAGCTCTTGAGAAATTCAAAATATTCAAGGTTATGGTAGAGAATGAAACAGGATTAAAATTGAAATGTCTGAGGTCTGATAGAGGTGGAGAATTCACATTCGATGAGTTCATAGAGTTCTGTGAGAAACATGGAATTAAAAGACAATTGTCTGCTCGTAGGACTCCACAGCAAAATGGAGCAGTGGAGAGAAAGAACCGGACCATCTAGGAAGCATCTAGGACCATGATGATGGAAGAAAATGTTCCTCAAATCTATTGGAGAGAAGCTGTTAGCACTGTAGTCTATACTCTCAATCGAGTTCAAATCAGAAGCAATATGGGTAAGACTCCTTATGAACTTTGGTTTGGCATTACTCCTACTGTAAGATATTTCAGAGTCTTTGGTAGTAAATGTTACATCAAAAGAGATGAAGATCTAGGCAAGTTTGATGCTAGAAGTGATCAAGGAATTTTCTTGGGTTACTCTACTCAAAGCAAAGCATACCAGTGTTATAACAAGAGACTGAGAAAGATGATAGAAAGTACAAATGTGAAGGTTGATGAGGGAATAGAGAAACCCTCAAGGTTTTATGAATATGATGAAGATGATCAAAATGGTGTTTTGATTCAAGGAGTTCAATCCTCTTCTAAAAGTCAGATTCAAACTGATTTGGTAAATCAGGAAGAAGAAATAGGTTTGAATGAGCCTGATCAAGAAGCAGAAGTGCAAGAAACTCCCAAAGTTCCAAGGTATGTGAGACTGAACCACTCTGAAGATCAGACAATAGGTGACAAAAGCAAAGGTGTGCAAACTAGAAGGAAAATTGCTCAAAATTCAGATGAATATTGTATGATTTCAAAGATTGAACCTAAGACAATAAATGAAGCCTGCAATGATGAAAACTAGACCAAAGCAATGGAGGAAGAGTTGATGCAAATTGAGAAAAATCACACTTGGGATCTTGTTCCTAGACTTAGAAACAAGAATGTGATTGGAACCAAATGGGTCTTCCGGAACAAACTAAATGAAATTGGTGAAGTAATCAGAAATAAAGCTAGATTGGTCTGCAAGGGCTACTCTCAAATATAAGAAATTGATTTTGAAAAAACTTTTGCTCCGGTGGCAAGAATTGAAGTAGTCAGATTATTTCTTGCATTTGCTTCCTTCAAGGATTTCAAGGTATATCAGATGGATGTCAAGTCTACCTTTCTAAACGGTGACTTGGAAGAAGAAGTGTATATAGAGCAACCGGATGGATTTCAACTGTCTGATCATGGTGATATGGTCTACAAGTTGAAGAAGGCACTGTATGGACTAAAGCAAGCCCCAAGAGCTTGGTATGAAAGATTAGACAAACATCTTTTGAAGATTGGTTTCAACAAAGGTACTGCTGACAGTAATTTATATTTCAAAATTGATCATGAAAACATCCTCATTGTTGAAGTGTTTGTTGATGATGTCATTTTTGGAGGAAGAGACAGTATGTGTAAAACTTTTGCAAATCAAATGAAAAGTGAGTTTGAGATGTCTATGTTTGGTGAAATGAATTTTTTCTTGGGTCTACAAATTACTCAAACAAAGAAAGGAATCTTCATTTCTCAGACCAAATATGTGAAAGAATTGTTGAAAATTTTTGGGATGGAAGATTCAAAGCCAATGAATACTCCCATGGCAACCGAATGTAAGTTGAGCAAAGATGATAACTCTCCTAAGGTAGATCAGACAAAGTACAAATCAATGATTGGAGGATTATTGTATCTCACTCAAACTAGACCAGATTTATGCAAGCTGTTGGTCTTGTTGCTAGATTCCAAGCTGATCCTAGAGAATCCCATGTCATGGCAATCAAGAGGATTTTTAGATATCTAAAAGGGAGGGTTGAGTATGGTCTGTGGTATCCTAGAGATCATGATTTCTCTCTTCATGCATATATAGATGCTGATTGGGCAGGAGATGTGGATGACCGGAAGAGTACCAGTGGTGGAGAATTCTTTTTGGGAAAAGATTGGTTTCTTGGCTAAACAAGAAATAAGAGGCAATATCTCTGTCTACAACTAAAGCAGAATGTATTGCAGCAGTAGGTAGTTGCACTCAAGTTTTGTGGATGAAGCAGATGTTAAGAGATATCAAAGTGGAGTATGAGGAACCTATCACAATCTTCTGTGATAAATCAAGTGCTATACGTATATCTAAGAATCTAGTGTTGCATTCAAAGACTAAGTATATATCTATCAAGTTTCACTTTTTGAGAGAGCAAGTGAACAAGAATGAAGTCAAAATGGAGTTTGTGTCATCCAAGGATCAGATTGCAGATATCTTTACTAAACCTCTACCTAATGACTCTTTTGAGTATCTCAGGGAGAAGTTAGGGGATATTGCCCCTCCGGTGATGAACTAAGGTGCACTGATATTCATCAGTCTGGTGGGTATCACAGTCACATCTTGTGATCCGGATTGATGTTGGGGAGCTGCTACTCAGGGGGAGCAGCAAGTATGATTCTGAAGTAGTGAAATTGCAAGTATGTGCCCTTTGCCATTGATGTCAAAGGGGGAGAGAAGACATGTGAAAAACAAGTGGTTGCTGATCAAAGGGGGAGCAGTAAAGGGAGAGAAGACATGTGAATGGTTGTTGTTGATAGGGGGAGTTGTGATAGTAAGGATAAGTTCTTGTCTTGATAGTTTTTCACATCATATGTTGCCATCAATGACAAAGGGGGAGATTGTTGCAAGTATGGGCCTAACAGGTGTTGTCATTGATGTCAACATAATCCTATTGCATTAATGATAAGGTTTGGATGAGCCGTGAGCTGAGGATATTGAGAAAATTAGTCTCAACTAGGAACAGTGAAGAACAGTGATGATTGTAAGGCAAAAAGTCCAAGATAGGATAATGATCAAAGGATGCGGATTAAAGGGTTTGTAGATATGTGTCTGTAGGTGATCCAATAGAGATTTCAGAGGTCCACATGAAGATATGAAGAATTTGTGGCCACTCAAGTAAAAATGGTTCTAGTAGGTGTTCAGAGGTGATAGACTATAACAAGAAAGGTCCGGTGAGATCCGGAAATGAAGTTTCCTATTCTGCAGATTTAAGGGAGTGCTGAGGAAGTCTTTGTGGTGTATCAACTCTATTGGTTCATGGTTTGAAGGTCCGCAAGCATCTATTCCTTTGTGATAGTTATGACAGACTATGTTCTTGAGGTTCTGGATGAAGGAGAGAAGGATTTCAGTAAGCAGAAGAAGTGTGGATGCTCTTGATGTTTCAGGCAAGCTTGTGGAGGTCTTTGGATTGTGTCCAGTTCGTGTTGGTGGTCCGCATTGAAGTTGGAGCTCGCAATTGAAGAGTAACTTCTGTATGATGGTGTTCTTCTTGAGACAGGCCAACCAGATGAGTTATGCTTATGTCAGATGATCTTATGAATGTTTGCCAACTTAGATGATCATTCCTAAGTTGATGCCTTGTATAAATAATGGATTGCAAAGTCAGTTTGAACTTTCCTTTTTGTGCAGAGATGAGGGTGTGGTAGCGAAGAGGAGAGCAAAAGGCAGAGCATAAGTATTGAGCTTAATGGAACTGATTCAAGCATGGTGAAGATGCTATTCTCCAATTCATGTATGTGATACTTATTTCTTTGTAGACAGTGTGTCTCTTGTAGGCAGTGAGCCTCTTGTGAGCAATGTGCTCGGGCAGTGAGCCCTAATTGGCATGTGCCATTTTGTTCTTTCTATTCTTCTAACAAAGAATACATTCTTGGGTTAATCACCTCGTGATTTTTCCCTTAACCAGGTTTTCCACATCAAAATCTTGGTGTCTTATGTGTTGATGAGTTTCTGCTTTTGATTTGAATGCATTATATTTCATGTTTAATATACTGCTAATCACTAAGAGGATTTAAGTGTGTAATTTGGAGAAAGTTTTGCACAACTGATTCACCCCCCCTCTCAGTTGTATGCCCTAAGTCTAACAGACATGACATTTTACCATACCACCCAAAAGGGAAAACATACAAGCAAAGCAAAGCAAAAAGTTGGATCCCCATTTTGCTAAGGCAAAATGGGGCATGTTGTGAGACCACACAATAGTAACCACACATCCCAATCCATGCTTCCTTTTCTCATATATGCAACCTACAAGATAATCTCAATCCAACCTGTAGACACCTAAAAATGTCTCAACCCTTCGACCACCCTTCAACATCATCCATACCACTAATTTCTTATTTGATTAATTAATTTAATTTTTAATTAATTAATTAACCTATACAACCCCTGAGCCATCCATTCATCCTTCATCAATTAACCGCTAAAATTGAATTGATTTAATTAATTCAACATTCACACCTTACTAACATCATCTCAATTAATTAAATAAATACATCAAATATTTATTTAGTTAATTTGTCCACTTTTCTAAACCTAATTAATTAGGTAAATCATACTTATCTAATTAATTTACCCTACTAATTAGCCTACACCTAGCCTAGTTGATTAAATAGCTATTATTTAATTAGCTACCCTAGCCTACATGACCCCTAGACCTGGATTAATTAAATAAATCATTATTTAATTAATCCTAAACCTTGATTACCCCACTCACTAATTTTTTCCAGCCACATTAACTAAGTTAATCACCTTGATTAACTTGGTCAAATCATGCTTAACTCCTTCTCCCACACCCACAAATTAAAATTTACAAAAAATACATAACCCCTCCAACTCATTTTTGCCATTTCCATGCTAAAACATCTTCCACATTTTTAGCTTACAAATGTAAGGCCCCAAAAATATGCATGTGTCACATGACCTTTGTATTCTCACATAAAATGGAATTTTTAATTCCACCTCAGGTCCCAAGGAAATTAATTTTTAATTTCCTCACACATCCAAATAATGTTTAATGAAAACTCCTCAAAATGAATGAAATGCTCATTTTTATTATCCACCATCTAATTTTGATGATCAAACCCTAGCCCCCCATCTCATAATCAATCTCATCCATTGATCTCAACATCTAATCTCCACCATTGGATCAAAATCCCCTCCAATTTGCCTATAAATACAAGCCTCCACAAGCCATTTCATCATTCAATTTTAGAGCAAGTCTATTATGCTAAAATTTCTCTCAATTGCCTCCATCATAGCTAGGTTATAGTGAATTTTGCATTGACTATGGAAAGAATTTCACATTACAAGCATTAATTAGGTAAAGCTAGGAGCTCAAGGGTGCAAGTTCCTCAACCTTATCAAGAAGTGAGGGGTTTGGAAGCTTCAAAGGTATAAATTCTCTTGTATTTTGAGTTCCTTTTGTGTTTTTCATGTTTTCCAATTTCCTCATCTTCATTTGGCATGCCCAGTGGAACCCCATGGTCCCTAACTAACCTTTTGTTTGAGTTTTTTTTGGAAGGATACGAGCAAACATGAGTTTCAACTCTATAACCTCACGGTTTAGCACCATATTTCAGTGGAAAAACACCATTGTCCTATGTTTTAGCACCATCAGGCATTGTTTTAGCACCTTATTTCTATGAGCTTCCTTAACATCTTAGGTTTAGGAAAAAAATTAGTTCATTTTTAGACATTTTAGCATTTTTTATTGTTCTTTGCTCTCTATTTTCATTAGATTATGATAGGTACAAGGGGTCCTAATGGTGAAATGTGCCTAGAAATGCATGAGAAAGAATTTTTATAGGACCCTAGGTTATTTTTTTATCAACTAACTAGTTTTTTCTCATAATTCGACCCATGGTGTTCTTTGACAGGGTATGAAGCATCCTAACTACAACCTAACTTATTTATCTTTAGTTTTCATCTCTTTTTTAGTACGTTTTATGGGATCTTAGTGGTTTAGCGTCATCAGCACTCAGAACAATGCCATATTTCATTGGAAAAAATGCCATTAGCAACCTTCAACAACTGAAACAGCCACTCTTTCAGGATTGGGTTCTTAATTTCCTTCTCCAAATCCTTCATGAAACCTGCCATAGATTCCTCAGCTAGAAGATTTTTCAACCTTTTTCGTGGAGAATACTTATGTTTCATTCTTCCTCCAATGCCAGAGCTAGCACCTGCTCTGGGAATCTGCCTCCTCTGTGGAACATTTAATGAGTGTTTGCCATTGAGATTTTCACCTTCTCCGCACTCCATAACACCTACACTGAAGGAAAATTGTAGAGAGAAAAATAGAGAACTTTCGAGAGAAAGAAGAGGAGAGGCTACATAATGAGGAAACTTACCTTCCCCAACACACAAGCTGCCTCATCAATACTAATTATATCACTGTCTGACATTGGTCCCTTCTCACACTAGGATCTTAGACAGCCTCGCTCTATCATGATGAGTTTGGATTAACGTGCCAACCCATTATCGGGGGTTAGTAATGCAAGATATGGATATGGATATTTGAAACTCAATTATACCCATGTGCAAATATCCTATCCGAATGACATCTTCATGATTTTCTAAGATGAATTTGACAGTTTCACAGGGATAAGGATATGGACATTTCAGCAAAAGACTAAATCCATCTAGTCAGGGTGATTATTGCCTTAACCTGATTTAATGATTATTTCAGGTCCGAATCTATGGTTCATTCCTTTAAGTGTTAGATTAAAGACTGGACATGATGACACACATGGACATGGATATTAGGAATGGATAGGATATTATGGGTGCAATATCCATATCCCTTTGACTAGGATATCCAGTTGACCAGAACTTTGAACAAACATAACTTGCTCATTTTAAAGAACTTTGACATGATGAAAAAGACAAAGTTTCTTAGAATTTGATTCTCTATCCAATCATAACCTTTACAGAGGGAAAATCATGACTCAACTTTTGACCATGGATCATGACATGACATTTTACCATACCACCCAAAAGGGAAAACATACAAGCAAAGCAAAGCAAAAAATTGGGTCCCCATTTTGCTAAGGCAAAATGGGGCATGTTGTGAGACCACACAACAATAACCACACATCCCAATCCATGCTTCCTTTTCTCTTATATGCAACCTACAAGATAATCTCAATCTAACCTGTAGACACCTAAAAATGTCTCGACCCTTCGACCACCCTCCAACATCATCCATACCACTAATTTATCATCTGATTAATTAATTTAATTTTTAATTAATTAATTAACCTATCTAACCCCTGAGCCATCCATTCATCCTTCATCAATTAACCCCTAAAATTGAATTAATTTAATTAATTCAACATTCACACCTTACTAACATCATCCCAATTAATTAAATAAATACGTCAGATATTTATTTAGTTAATTTATCCACTTTTCTAAACCCAATTAATTAGGTAAATCATACTTATCTAATTAATTTACCCTACTAATTAGCCTACACCTAACCTAGTGGATTAAATAGCTATTATTTAATTAGCTACCCTAGCCTACATGACCCCTAGACCTGGATTAATTAAATAAATCATTATTTAATTAATCCTAAACCTTGATTATCCCACTCACTAATTTTTTCCAGCCACATTAACTAAGTTAATCACCTTAATTAACTTGGTCAAATCATGCTTAACACCTTCTCCCACACCCACAAATTAAAAATTACAAAAAATACAGAACCCCTCCAACTCATTTTTGTCATTTTCATGCTAAAACATCTTCCACATTTGTAGCTTACAAATGTAAGGCCCCAAAAATATGCATGTGTCACATGACCTTTGTATTCTCACATAAAATGGAATTTTTAATTCCACCTCAGGTCCCAAGGAAATTAATTTTTAATTTCCTCACACATCCAAATCACGTTTAATGCAAACTCCTCAAAATGAATAAAATACTCATTTTTATTCTCCACCATCCAATTTTGATGATCAAACCCTAGCCCCCCATCTCACAATCAATCTCATCCATTGATCTCAACATCTAATCTCCACCGTTGGATCAAAATCCCCTTCAATTTGCCTATAAATACAAGCCTCCACAAGCCATTTCATCATTCAATTTTAGAGCAAGTCTATTATGCTAAAATTTCTCTCAATTTCCTCCATCATAGCTAGGTTATAGTGAATTTTGCATTGACTATGGAAAGAATTTCACATTGCAAGCATTAGTTGGGTAAAACTAGGAGCTCAAGGGTGCAAGTTCCTCAACCTTATCAAGAAGTGAGGGGTTTGGAAGCTTCAAAGGTATAAATTCTCTTGTATTTTGAGTTCCTTTTGTGTTTTTCATGTTTTCCAATGTCCTCATCTTCATTTGGCATGCCCAGTGGGACCCCATGGTCCCTAACTAACCTTTTGTTTGAGTGTTTTTTGGAAGGATACGAGAAAACATGAGTTTCAACGCTATAACCTTGTGGTTTAGCACCATATTTTAGTGGAAAAATGCCACTATCCTATGTTTTAGCACCATCAGGCATTGTTTTAGCACCTTATTTCTGTGACCTTCCTTAACATCTTAGGTTTAAGAAAAAAATTAGTTCATTTTTAGACATTTTAGCATTTTTTATTGTTCTTTGCTCTCTATTTTCATCATATTATGATAGGTACAAGGGGTCCTAATGGTGAAATGTGCCTAGAAATGCATGAGAAAGAATTTTTATAGGACCCTAGGTTATTTTGTTATCAACTAACTAGTTTTTTCTCATAATCTGACCCATTGTGTTCTTTGACAGGGTATGAAACATCCTAACTACAACCAAACTTGTTTATCTTTAGTTTTCATCAAATTTTGAGCAGGTTTTATGTGATCTTCATGGTTTAGCGCCATCAGCACTTAGAACAATGCCACTGAACCAGGTAGCAGAAGGTAAGAAAGGTAAAAATTCATTTAGCATCATTCTCAGAAATTTTAGTGTCATTTTAGGATAAAGTAGCGCCATGCTTGAATTCAGCGCAATATTTCTAATTTTTAGCGCTCTGTTCATTTTAATTGTTGTTGTCTATCTGATCTATGAAGTCAAATATTTTAGCACCATTTGTTCTATTTTTAGTGCCATGTGTCTATTCCTTAGCACAATTTAACTTTGTTTTAGCGCCATTTTACTCTATTTTGGCACCATCTATTTAACAGGTTTTTGGGATATGTGCAAGGTACTGACATATTTGTGCAAGTAAAAGAACGTAGGCCAAAGACATTTCTTGAAATTACTAACTGATTTAATGCAGGTTTTCGTTACTCAAAGATCTTTGTTTTCTCACTAGATTAGTGGCATTAAATTAGTTAGAGGGTTAATTAACACTTGTGTGCTTTGTTTGGTCCACTTATAGACGTATGCTCTCCCCTCGCACCTTAGGGTGATCTTGTGGATAAAAAAAAATGCTTTGTGGGCATTTCCATGCTTTGAAGTGTTAACTCAAAGGGGTTACTTTTCTTGTGTATGCTCTCCCCTCGTGCCTAGTGCAATTTTGGGGATTGAAAACAAGAGAGTAGTTTCTTCTTAGGAGGCCTACTTGGGGATTTCATTACCCCAAGGGACAACCTCAACTGCATGTTCTGGCATAGTATATAAGCATTGCAATTCAAAAGATAGATTTAAAGGAAGGACCCTCTCGCCTCCTAGCAATAGACCTCCAAGACCCTTGGTCTGCCAAGACTTGAGTGGTTGAGCATTAATCGAGTGGGACACCCCTATTCATGGACCTAGGCCTCAAGTACCTTGTGTACGCTAGAGGAATCTCCCAGAAGCTTGTAACTATCTTAGCTTAAGACCTTTCGGTCATCATACCTTGTAGTGCACTGCTGCAGAGGAGGGGAAAATGCTCACTGTGTCGCTATATTTGAGATAGGCACTACCTTGTGCAAGACGTAAGTCTCCTTGGTAAGGGGGATAAGGTGGTACATGACCTTGCTTTCCCTATCTATCCAAACTATAGAACCTAAGGTATTAGTAGGGTGGTGATCCCAGTTCACTTTGAGTTGGGATCAACCCATGCCACTTGTGAGATCTACAAGGTATGATACACCCACTTGACTAATGATAGGATTGTTCATGTGCTTGGAGCATCTTCTTGTCACAACTCGTATAAACTAATTTATCCAAAGTCCACCTTGAGTCAAAAAGCCATTGTGTTCTCTTGTTTGATTTGTGTGTACTTGTCAAGAAACTCTATCAACTTTGTCCAAAACCATTTGAACCTTTGAAAATTAAACATTCAAACATTTGATCCTTCAAGATCAACCATTTGAGCCTTGAAACCAAAGCATTTGACCTTTGAAAATCCAAAATTTTGAGTCCAAAATCCTAAAATTTTCAAAAGTTGTCAAAACCCTAGTTAAAATCTTAGACTGTCACAGTTCAATGCCATAACCTCTTTGTTTGGCACCATAAAATTCCCCTATGGCACCATTTTTCTATGGTACTATAAACCTATCGATCAACACCATTTATCTCTATTTTGATGCCATCCTTCACTATTTTAGCGCCTTAAGTCCAGGGATTGGCACCATTTGGGGGCCATATCCTACACTTGTCCTCTGACTTGTTCTGGGGTTCTTAAACTCTGCCCAGTCAAAATACGTGGTCACCTTGTCAAAATTCATCAAAACCAAAATCCACCCTTGATCATATTTCCCATCCATAAACCTTTGTCCAAATCCACCCACATCCTTTCATTTAGACCTTAGAGAAAATCATTTTGATTATTGGACCCTTGATTATAGCTCATTCATCTCAAATCCCCAATCAATTGTTAAGTCCAACCTTTGTCCAACTCCATTTACCCAATCCCATTTGACCTTAGATAAACATCATTTTGATATTTGATCTTTGGTCATACCTTGTCCACCCATTAATCCTTTTATTCCAAAATCCCAATCCAAGTTCATTATCCCTCCATTATTTACTTAACCTTAGGAGAACATTTTGGTTTTCACCCTTGAACCTTTGTACATCCATTCCAAAGTCCATTTTGAATCCAAGTCATCCCAACTTTAGTCCAAGATCAATCAAATTCATTTTCCAAATATTATCCAACATTATCCAAATCCTATCCATTTTATCCAAAATTCAACATCAACATCCAAAAAATCAAAATCCATCCAAAATCCAAAAATCAATCAACATCCAAAACCATACCTCAAATCAATTTTGTGCAAAAATTAAATCTAGATTTTATCATCCACTAGTTTATAGGATACTTAAGACTTTGTATACCTTAAGTGCTTTTATAAATTAGCCTTTATTAACCTTTAGAATAATTGATTTAGGAGCCTATATAACTCCTAAGTTGATATATTCTAAGGTATCCCATTTTTCTTAAGGGTAATTAGTCTACCCTCAAGTAAAATAATCCTTCCCTTTTTGCTTAAGGTCATTAGTCTACCTTGGGTAAAGAGAACTATCCTTTTTATAATCCAAAGATTTAGGTTTATTCAAGCTCTCCTTTGATTTGAAAATCCTTTTCCAACATCATCAAAATTATCCAACATCCTTAGTCATCCAATCCCATATATCCAAATCATCTAAGGTTTCCCTTGGTTGATTATCATCCAAACCATCCTAAGTATACCTTAGTCATTCATTTCTAAATCATCATCCCTTTCAAATTCATCCTAAGGTCATCCTTAAAATCATTATTCACCCACATATACATTTTCACTTTGGTCTAAGAAATCCTTTTAGATTCAATCTCTAAAGGTTATCTTATACCTTTATCCTAAAATTATTTCCCAAATTTCTTAGGTCATTATCCACTCCATCCATTCTTTATTCCACATTTTCAATTTATCCTTCCACTCATCTATCATTTTAGGTCCAAAATTTTTTAAAATCAATTCACCCATTTATCTTTGAGGTCTAACCTATAAGGTTTCGCATCCATCCTCATAACTTCATCATCATCCTTAGGTTTATAACTTTTGATATTTACTCTCTAAAGCTAAAACCTATCCATATATTATCCATCATTACTCATCATTAGATTTAGAATTTTGAGATTTTATTCTCTAAAGGCTAAATCTTTATACAAAAAACCACCTTCACCTATCCTTGGGTCCAATATTTTGAAATCCATTCTCTAAGGTCTCAAACTTCATCCACCTTTCAACAATCCAACCAAATTTACACCCAAATCCATTGTATTCCCTTAACAAGGTCTCAAGCTAAGAAAAACAAAGACATGGACTCTTTTAGAGGTAATTTTGGCATTGGGATGCCTCAAACCAATCAAAACAATAATCCCATTATTCAACCACAATCATCCCTTGATGCAAATGCTATGTTAAATCCTTCTGCCAACATACCACTAGACCCATCATCAAACATCAACAATGTGGATCAAGATGTTTTAGACTTCATGCAAGATGCCAATTTCATGGACATATTAGATAGAGTTCTAAAATTAGATCCCATGAAATATCTTGAATTCCTCATAAAAAATGGTGCTAGTATACCCAATGTCACTACCTCATCACAACCATCCACATCCCATAATATTCCTAACACATCCCAAACTTCAAATGTCACCACATCCACAACTCCTACTAACACGTCAACCACACCAAATCCCAAGACCATATCAACATCTACTATCACTACATCCACACCACATATTACCCTTAACATTTCTAACAACACCATGCACACAAGTGCTTCCACAAGTGTGCCTCAATTTGACGCCAATACCATAGCCTTCATGACACAATTATTCTCCCAACCACCTTACAATCTGTCCAACATTCCTAACAACAATCCATGCAACAACCCTTCATCCAACTTCACATACATACAACCTCCAATTTCCCAACCACCTATTACACCCTTCATCCAAACCTCACAACAAAATCCCAATCAAAACCAACAAATTCTACCACATGTTCTACAACAACTACTTGCCTATTAACAATACCTCAACCATCAAAATCAAAATAAAACCCCACAGAATCAAACCACCCAACATCAACAAATTCCCAATTTTCTTCAAAACCTCATCTAAAACCAACAAACCGACATACCACAACCACCACCTACCCAAGATTTACCTAGAATTGTGCAATCTTTGATCCAAAATGTTGATGATATGAAACATGGACACAAAATAAAGCAATATTATTTTGAGGATATTTGCCCATACCCTTTTGATAAAACCATACAGATGCCACCCTTTCCTAAAAATTTTGAAACACCAAAATTTGACAAATACAAAGGAAAGAGAGACCCAAGGGAACACCTCATGGAATTTTACATCAGTTGCCTAGAAGTCTCGTATGATGACACATATTTGATGAGACTCTTTCCTAGAAGCCTCAATGGTCAAGCTACCGAATGGTTTGCTTATCTTCCCCCCATTATTAAGACATTCCTATAAGCTTGCGAAGAAATTTGTAAATCATTTCTCCTATAACTTTAAACATGAAATATCCATGACTGAACTTTGCAACACAAAACAAAACAATGGGGAATCCTTCATTGCCTTTTTACAAAGGTGGAGAAGCTTAGCAAGCAAACTCCCTTGGCCAATTCCTGAAAAAAATTAGTCACTATGTTTGTGACGAATCTTAACCAAGAAATGGGGTTCCATTTACAAATGCAATGTGCATCAACCTTTGAGGAGGTTATAGACAAAGGGACAACCATTGAAAGAGCCCTTATTGCTAAAGGCTCTATAAAACTTTACAACAATGACAACAAGACCGACAACAACAACAACAAAATCAACAATAATAATACCAACACCTCCCATACAAACAACAATGCACAATCCAATGACAAACCCCACTTTTGGGGTAAAAACAAGAATACCCTCAACGATGAAGTCACCAATGTGAAGGTCGTCCAAAATGTACAAAATCCTATTCCACCAAGTACATCCAATAACAATAACAATGCAAATGTTCCTAGGGGACTGCCAAGAAAAATCAACAATCCTAAGAGGAAATTCACACCTTTAGGAGAACCTATCAAAAATGTCTTGAACAACCTTGTAAAGGAGGATTTAGTAACATTACCCCCTATTCTCTCTTATGATGAAAATCAATTTAAATCCTCTTAGTTTGATGAGAATGCCTATTGTGAATATCATCGTGTGAAAGGGCATAAAACATCTAACTATATGAGGTTGAAACATTGCATCCAAGACCTTATAAATAGAGGTGATATAACCATCAACGAACCTCCAAAACAATCACCTAATGCCAATATAGGAGCATATAAGGATCCACTTCTAGATCATAACAAAGGAAAAGCCTCGTCTTCCAACCAAACATACAATGTCATGCCACCCCCTTCTTCTTTTGATTCCGTTGTGGGATGAATAGAAGATTATTCCAACCATGTCAATACCATCACCATTAGAGCCAAAACACCTAATTGTGTCGTTACTACTTGTCACGACCATGTCTCCATTCGTGGAGCCCCTACCAATGATCAACCTTCTAAATTTGTACCTACCAATCCACCATCTACCCACAAGTACAACCTCTTAGATCACCTCAGAAAAACCCCCACACAAATTTCCATCCTCAAATTACTATGCACATCTCCCCTCCATAAGGAAGTCCTTGACAAAGCCTTGATGGAAACCCAAGTCCCTACCAACTTGAATGTTCAATTCCAAGCCATGGTAGGCCACATCACCTCACCTCATCGCCTCAGCTTCTTGGAAAAGGACCTATCCACCTCTAATGCTGCACATAATGAAGCCCTACAAATCAAAGTCCTAATCCATAAACACACCATCAAAGGAGTCTTAATAGATGGTGGCTCCAGCCTAAATCTTTACACTCTAAAACTATTAAAACATTTGGGATACTCTGATGTGGCTGTGGACTCTAGTGAGTGTATAACTATTAAAGGATATGATGACTCTAAAATATTGTCTGAAGGCACCATCAAGCTTCCCATCCAAGTGGGACAAATGATTTTGGAAACCAAATGCCAAGTACTTGATATTGACCTCCCATATAACATCCTCCTCGGCTGACCATGGATTCATGCCATGCAAGCCATTCCATCCACCTTCCATCAATGCCTAAAATTTCCCCACAATGACACATAAATCATCATCTATGTTGATCCTCGCCCTTTCCAATACTATAGCTTCTTGGAAGGACATGACCGAACATTTTGTCCATATAACAATGCCACTAAGACATCCACCTCCCATGATAATCCTACACCATCCACTTCATACATTGATCCTTCCAATATCGCAAACCCATCACACACATCCACTCCTCCCGAGGTCAAGATCAAAGTAAGTGACATGGGATGTGGTGAATACTACTTAGATGGCACACTTTGTGTGGGCCTATTACCAACATCCCTTAAGACATTTGGTACCCCTAAAGAAGACAAAGTCTCTACGGTTGTCATCAAATTCAAGTCATCACCAACCTTTGAGAAAAAGCACCTCCTTGAACAATATGTGCTCGAAGACATATCCTCTTGGTTATACAAAGATGAAGATAAACAAGAAGCTCCTACTCTCCCAACCTAAATCTATGGAAAAGGCCTTGAGATTGTCAAATACATGGGCTAAAAAGGACAAGGTAGTATAGGTCTTCATGAACAAGGAATTGTTGAGCATATTCAACCAACAAGGAATCTATATCTCCATGGGTTAAAGGGTATGGAAAACAAGAGTCCACCTCTACTGATACTGAGTATATCTTAAGTGAGATTGCTAAGGCCTTCCCCGCGATAGATAACATCAACAAAGAGGACCATCAAGACTCTTTCAATGATTTTGCTAAACTTTTTGAATCATCCATATGTACCATCCACACCCTAACTACCATGACATCTACATCCAACGACCTACCCCTTGTCTATCCCCAACTCATAGATTGGGACCAACAAGGACCTCTTGTCCTTGATGTTGCACAAAATGACAAAGCAATAGCTGAAATGATGGGAGTTAGAGATCACTTTCCCCTTGGAGAGCACAAGGTTGGGTATATCATGGAACTATACACATCCACATACTTTAGGGAAACAATACAAACTCTTAGTTGCAAAAATATGAAAATAAAAATAACATCCACTAGTGAAAACCACCTTGTGGCACTTTCGGATGAAGAAAAAATCAAAATAAAGGATGTTCCCCTAGTGAAAAACTCCCTGAGGCACTAGGGGATGAGAGAATGGACCTCCCCAAAGTACCTGAGTTCTATCAAGAAAGGTCACCAATTGTAGTAGAAGCATTACATGAGATGAATCTTGTAATAGAAGAGGCACCCAAGATCACATTCCGAGCAGAATCCCTCACAACAATAGAACAAGAGGCTTTCCTAGCTTTCTTCAAACAAAGGAGTCATAATTTTGCATGGACATATGTTGATATGCTGGGATTGGATCCCACTCTAGTTGTCCATCATATTGCTATACATCCTGATGTAAAACTAGTAAAATAGAATCTAAGAAAAATGAATCCACAAGTAGCACTCCTCATCAAACTAGAACTCAAGAAACTTCTAGATGTGGGATTCATTCATCCTATAGATTATCCTAAATGGATATCAAACATTGTACCCGTAGAAAAAGTCACTGGGGGCATTTGTTGTTGCATAGTCTTCAAGGATCTTAATAAGGCATGCCCTAAGGATGACTTTCTGTTATCTAATATAGATATCATCGTGGATCTTACTACAAGACATGAGATGTTGTCTTTAATGGACAGATTTTTTTGTTACAACCAAATCAAGATAGCTAAGGAAGACCAAAATAAGATCTCCTTGTTGCATGTATGTGCTAACTAGTGTTGTCATTGATGTTAGCATGCTTGTGTTGTCATTGGTGCCAACTGTATCTTCTGATATTGTTGTTTGTTGGTTGATTGAAGAACACTATCTGAGTATTTTGGTCCGTATTTTCTCTGTAGTGAAGACTAGAGTATGAGCCTTGGATATGATTTAGAGAAATGTTTGAAGATTCTAAATCCAAGATTTGGTGGTCCAGATCATTGTGCAGAAAAAGTTCTATTCACTAGTTTGAAGACTATGCCTGGCAATGTGTGCAGAGTGATAGGGAGAAAGTATTTTGCTCCTCATTTCTCCACAAATTAGATTTTAGCTTTGCAGTTCTAGACTTAATCTTATAAGGTCCTTAGTTATCTTCATTTCAAAGGATTTGTCATTTGGTGCTCTGAAAAGCAAGTAATTGACTAGCAGAGTTCGGTAGTGTCTGTTAAGAAGCAGTCTGTGATGTGTTCTCAAGTGTTATTTGTTGTTTTCAAGTGAGATCTATTGTAGTTGGATTTGTCAGCTCCCAAGTGATTCTATGTTGTTTGGAGATGTCTCCAGAATGTATTGAAGGCATGTGCTTGATCCGCAAGCTACAATGAAGATCTTAGAAGCATGTATCTAAGTTTTCTTGATGTTATGCACTTGTTCTGGCCGACCTGGTTAGTCACACTTGATGCAGAGGTGATTTGTGGATTGTAGAAGTGTGTCCAAGTGTGTGAAGATGTATTTGGGTCTGAGCTAAGCCGTGATGTGGTCATCCTTCATTCATTTGCTCCACAAGTTTGTTTAGGTCTAGTCCTAATTTGATTTATGTATGTATGCCAACCTTGATGTACATTCCAAGGTTGATGATAGGTATAAATGTATGTAATGAATTTTTGATTTAGGTGTGATTGTGTGAAGATACGAAGATAAAGTGTGAGTTGTAAAAGTAGACCAGAGTAGAGGAATTATATTGTGCTTCAATGGAACTGAACTCGAGCATGGTATAAATGCCAATATATCAATTCAACCCTAGAAATGAGCCAACCCCAACAGTGAGCCAACCCCGGCAATGAGCCAACCCTCGGCAGTGAGCCAACCCTCAGCAGTGAGCCACCCTTTGGCAGTGAGCCATTCTTTTGGGTAGTGAGCCCTTTGGCAGTGAGCCACTTTTGATATTCGGTATTGTAACTACATTATATTGTGAGCTAACACTCACCATGGTTTTTCTCTGTTTAGGGTTTTCAATATAAAAATTTGGTGTTCATGTGTGTATGGTGTTGATGTGTTCATGTTTTGATTCTACTATTCATGTTTAATGTTCATAACAGAATAAGGAGTTAGATTAAGTAAATGTGAAAGTGATATTGTGTAAAGAAGTTAAAGTTTTTGATACAACTGATTCACCCTCCTCTCAGTTGTCTTGTGCCTTTCAACAATTGGCATCAGAGTAGGTTCCTTGCAAGAAAGCCTAACAACTTAAGATAGATCCAGGATGGCACACAAAAATGACATTCCTTAATTTGATGGATCTAACTATGCCTATTGGAAGGTACAAATGCAAAGTTATCTCATTTTTATTAGTTATCATGTTTGGACAATGGTTAAAGATAAATACACAGTACCTAAAGATGGTTTAGAGTCTAAAGAAGAAATTAAAGAATTTGAGGCTAATCATAAAGGTAAAAATGCTCTATTAAATAAAAGGAAGCTAGGTGTGCAGAAATCGCTTTCTACAATAATCTAATGAGGAGAGGGCTATGCAAATTCAATTTAATCTTTATAATTACAGCAACATGAAATTTATAATAGAGATATTACAACAATACACAAAGAACCAGAAAGAAGACAGAAGAAGAGAGACAAGATATAACGTGGGGAAAACCCTTAACAGGTGAAAAACCCCACACTCAGAAACCTGCATAATGTATTATCAAAACTGAATATGGTTTACAATACACTTGAAATGCAAGATTCAATAGTCTTTGACACTCATGTCTGTAGTCAATCTGGTAGTATAACAGTACCTGTTAATCACATACTACATCTCCTCATCCAAGCACCTATTTATATAGAATATACAAGGCAAAATTGGCTTTATCTTGGAATGGACATTCAACTTGGCCTCATGGCCCAAAACCCATTCCTATGGACACTTGGTCAACATTGTAGAATGTATCTAACACTTGTCCACAACTCCCATCCCAAAGAGGTCAACTATTTCCAAAATGGCCTATGACAAATGCTCTTATGACCGTCATAGAATCTGTCATAGTAGTTACAACTTACAGCTGTAAGAGAATCTATCATACATAGGCTATAAATAGCATATTCTCTTACAACATGTCATAGTCCACCTTGGGGTGCCCAGAGATTCCTTTTTCAAATATGCTTCATGACACATGTCTTCACCTGTCTTACAAGCTTCTATTTATGACTCTTACATATCATAACTTCGTCATAGGAATCCGTCATAACCGTTTCAGTCAAATATTCCCTTACACAACATCTAAGATGCTGACACATGGCAAAATACTCCTACCACAAAGTGGGATGCCTATCTCCTCATGTGAGGACAAAATCACAAGTTGTCATCTTCCATGTAGGATGACACATCACTGTGCCACATCGCACAAAATGACAATATGGAATTTACAATTAATTTACAACATAAGCAATGAATAAATAAATACAATCATAAATAATGCAAGGAATTACCAAGGTTGAGACACTTTAATTCCTGTTGATGATGATTGTCAATCATAACAAACATGCATAAAAATTTATAAATCAAACCTTTATTATCTTGTAAAGTACGATCAGCTTAAGATAAGTTGATGACTCCAAGTCTCTGTTGATCAGGTCATGATCTTCTGACTTTACTCAGAGGTTGATGTGACATGTTGTTTTCCATTTCAAGGGGTCTTACATTTATCATGATGATCACCATTGTTCTGTTTCCTATAAATTTACTCCACAGAGAGGTTAACTCTACTCTATTTCCAAAAATATCTGGTATATTGGCAAGTTTGATCAATTCTTCTGATTATTGATTGTCGTGAGCTTGTTCTTTATTTTACACTGTATATTTGTTCAGATGATGTGTCTATAGGTGGATATTTGTATGTATCTCATGAATATTTGTATGGATTTGCATGATATTTGTCAATTTAACATGCTTTTACTCTAAATATGCTTTGTATTTTCAATTATCTACGGGATATCAGCATATTTCATGTTATTTGCTTTCGATTCTTTGTTATTTGCAATTATGGTGATGAATTGCTATGAAATTGAAAGAAATTTAAAATAATGCTTCTAATTTTAGTGAATCTTTAGCCATTGAACCACATACATACAAGATACATTCATGAGGAGAAGAAATCAAACCATATGGTCAACAGGATGTTCCACAGCTAGATATGGATGATGCTAACTTCAAAGGATAAGGAATGAAAACAACACATGCAGACTGACAAGCACTCCAAGGGACGCAGTTGATCAACGAATGTATCTAGAATTCAAACATAGATTACTCAAGATTTATGATGATTTATAATCAAATTTTCTCCTCTTTCATTCAGTATGCATAACATGTACATTTACATCAACTTTGAAATGAGTCCTAATATTTCAGCAATCAAATTTCAATTAAGTTTCAAATATTCTAAATATGGCACCCCTGTACCTTTTATAGAATAAGGTGAAGGAGCAGTTACAAATGACCTACGGTCAGGATTTGTCAATTAAGATCAATGGTAGATAATCACTCCTTGACTCAATCAACTTTCCTCCTGGCACAGATTGCTAGCTAGCAACCATCTTGATGACTCAACATCTTATGAGTACCCTATGCATATGTCTTCTTGTGATGCATCTTCATTTATTCTTCAGGTTCCTCCTCTTCATTTTCTTCCTCATCATGATCATCATCTTCATTACTTTCTGTATCGCTATCACCCTGATGAACATCATCTTGTATATGGACCTTCATTGCCATCCTGATATTCTCATACGCCTGTACTATTTTATCTACCTCCCCACCATCTTGGGTTTTGGCTTTTGTTATGGCATGCTTATGAGACTAGAATTTAGATTTGATCACATCCAGCTTACCCTTTCTTCTATTCAAAGTATCATTGTAAGTCTCCACCTTGACCTTAATCCTCATGATCTTATTCATCACCTCTTCTGTCAAGTGGGTGAGGGGGTCATCAGTGACCAGCTAGAAATTATCATGCAGAGCTTTGATAGCAAAGTATGCGCCTTGATTTTCAATCTTTCCCTCTACTTTTCCTTCTAATTCTTTAAGGATCTCTGCTTCGTGTGCCATCATGTTGTGCAGCTTTATACTGATATCCCTGAGCTTGCCACTGTATTTCTTCAGGATATCACATTCGAACCTGATATCTTCATACCATACATCTATCAGCAGGGTTGTGTTACTATTCAACACCTGATTGTTTATTAGAATTTGAGGATCAATCTTCTTCATCTCGCTCAAAGCAGTTAGGTCCTTTTCCAATTGGAATGACCGTCTTCCTATTTCATTTTGCATTTTATCTACTTTTCTCTTTAAACTGCTTAAAGAATTCCACCTCTATAAAGAGGTTCTCAATACATGCTCATCTCCAATGAGGGCTGACAACATCCACTTCTCCATGATCATGGCTTCATGTTTCATGAGGTCTATTTTGGTGACCTCTTCCTGGGATATGACAGTTAATGGGACTACCGGATCCACTGGTGTACTATCAGGGTTAATCAACCCCTTTATATATATGAATGCAACTGAGCAATGTGCTCCTTATGTTGTTTATTTTTCTCTTTCTCCTTCTTTACCCTTTGGGTCAAAGAATCAATGATGTCCTTCCCTTCCTGACCTTCTTGGTCCTCATTGGAAAAACCCAAATCAACAGTTGTGATTTGGAATTCTTCAAGGGTGATCTTGCCCTTCTCTTTCTCTACAGTGGGAAGTGTTACTTGGGTTGTCCTTCTGCCTGTAGCAGGATCTCTTCTAATAGTCAATGTCAATCTAGCTTTCCTCTTGGGCTTCATTATTGTTTCTGCAAACAAGGTGGAAACGTCAAATTCTTGGATTTCAGAGCCTTGTTCCATACCTATTTATTTCTCCAGCCACTGAGGCACTTCATCTCTGGATCCCTGACGTCCTTTGTCATCATCCTGTCTGCCATGATCTCCAGTATTTGCTTCTATTCTAGGTGGACAAGGCGACTTCCTAGTTTATTCCTCATGGAGTTCCTCATTAGGGGGATCTTATTACATCTCTTCTTGCTGAGGGGCCTCTTTCTATGGGGGAGGATCCTATGGAGTGTCCACATAATGATCTTGCACTTGATCCTGCACTCCCTCTTTCTAAGTTTCATCTACTTTGGTATTTTCCTCATCTTGAGGCATATTAACATCTGTGGCTGATGCCTGAGTGTTTGGCCTTGGTGCATCACCTTTATATTGGGTCACATTTTGTTTCGTACCTGATGCACCAATGTCTTGTGTCTTAAGATCTTTATGACCTAATTTACCTTTTTCTCCTGCATCTCCTTGAGTCCATGTGGCATCATCACTTGATGTATCTTTATCACCCTCACCCTTTTGTTGGACTTTCACTATCTTTGGCTCAACGGGTATCTCATGTTGTTGCTAGCCCATATCCAGAGCATTGCTCTCTTCTTCTACCTGCTTGTCCACTTCAACTTTCTCTATCCCATCAGGTGCATCTGCTTTGTCTTTGGGGCTCACATCCTCCCTGTATGTCAAATCTATAACTGCAGGGCTAGTCACCTAATCTACCAACTTGTCAAGCCCAATTTGTTGGGTTGCCCTTTCTAGGCTACTTTCCCTTTCTTCCTGAGCTGTTTGCTTTACCTCCTTCAATACCACCATTTGTGCTAATGGGGTCCCATGTGGAGTCATGCGGGTACTGGAGGCAACACTCTACACTACTTCATCATCTGATAGGTCCACGATGTCTTCTAAAGAGAAACGACCACCCTAACCTACTTTGGAAGTCTCTTTTGCCTATTCCTCAGCCCTCTCAGTCTTAAACTTGATTATGGTGGGAAGGGGCACATCATGTTGCATTTCCTTCCTGAATACTTCGCCACCAACTCCTCTCAATACTATAGGATCAGCCCTGATATCACCCTGCATAGGTGTTCTTTGCTTCTTGGGTGGTGACATCAGTGGCACCACCCTCCTCTTCCTTCTGACCATCATCTGGTCATCAGTTGCAGGCTCTTTACTTATCGGCTCTTCTTCAAACGAGATATCCTCCTCTACCTCATGTTGTGAGGTTTGGCCTTCCTCCCATACTTCTGTGATTTCTACAGCTGGCCTCAGGATCCTCTTTGTCTTTGGTTTGTCCATCAGAGGCGGTGTAGATGAGGCGGATGCCTATCCTGATGTTGATGCACCTATAGCTGGTATGGCAATTCTTTCAATTATCACCCCTTTAGGCTCATCATCGGTTTTATTTCCTCTAGGGGGACCTTTCCTCTATTTCTAGGAGGGTAGTTTCTCTCCATTGGACTTCCTTTTCTCATTGAGGAAATCATCATACTCTTCATCAATTAGTTCCTGCCTTTTCTTCTTGGCATCAACAGTAAGGGCTACACCCATTTTCTTCAATCTGTTTATCTGTTCATCAACCCCAGCTTGGGTTAAATACAGCACCCCACCTGTAAACTGATCCAAGGAAATGTCCTTTAGCTGTGTTAGATCAGGGGCTAAAATGGTGTCATTGTACACCTTGTCTTCATATTCATTTGACATCATTTTCCACCATCCTTCTTCAGTTGTGCTGGCACTGGGATGGAGTCATATGTCCTTATCTGGTTCAAGGTGAGTCTTTGATATTTTCTTCTCCTCACCTCAACTTCATCCTCACAATTAGTCCATAAACCCTCTAGATGTTTCTAGTGAATAGGCTTTCCTATTATTTTCTGCATCCTGCCATAGGGGTCATAAGCTCTAGCCAATGGAAATGGCTATAGATACATCAGTTTAAGACCTCCCATGGCATGCTTTATGCTCTATGAATCTAAGCACATATACCAGCCCATAGATACTGGAAATAGTACTAGAGGTATCTTCTTTTGCTCTTTGTATGCCTCCACTATGGTAGACACTTGTCTACGAAACTCCATTAGGACCACCCCATCAGTAGTGTTCCTTGGTAGCATAAGGGGTTGTCCTTCAAATCCTTCTATTCTTATATATGAAAATGTGGCATACTGGATGAACCAGGCCCTATGTCTGTAAACAACTTCCTGAGCCTCCATACTCAGTCTCTTGGTTCTGTCTTCGTCCGTTGTTCATAGAGAATGCATCATTCACTAATTTGTAATCCAGGAGGTAGTTTTTTCTCTGTAGTTGAGGGTAGTGATCCCATATGTGGGCATCATCTACATCACCGCTAGCCTTGCCCACTGTAGTCAATGCATCAAATGTTCCTTTGTAGGCACATGAGTACACAACATATGAGGTCATATGGAATGAGCATTCCTGACCTCCCAGGTTCCTCATCTCTTCATCTAATGCATCACTGATGACCTTGGCCCATAATGGCTTGTTATCTATATAAAGGACCATCTGGATTATTCCAAACATCCAATTCTTAAAATTTCCAGTATGAGGTATATGATGCAGAGGTAAAACGCAACGGGAGCTTACAACTGGGAAGGCGGAGTCATTAACACAAACAGCATGTTAAAATCCTATCGGCTTATCATCATCATCATATTTCTTAACATAGACAGCATCATCATATTTCAAAGAGACACGAAATATCCTCCTGCTGACTACTGTTCATTCCCTTATCGCCTTTCGCCTGTCAGCAGCATCATGATATTTGGCAAGCGCGAACATCCTCCTGATGTTCACTGTTCATCATCATGATATTCAACATCACCTTCATCAACAGGATATAAAATATCCAGTTACTCCAAATATCCTAATGACGACAACTTCAAGCACCTTTCCTTTGATGCTTACGTCACCCCGATATCCTGATGACGATTATCCTGATGACGATGACGTCACATGCAGTTCCTTCAATATCCGACTACTCGAACAACAGCATCATGATATGACTTATCCGGTCATATTGAAACATCCTGATGATGTTAACCAAACCTTATGCCGATGACTTACGCCGATGCCAAAACACTTAGCGACAGCAGGATAAACTTGCATAGGGTGATATTCGCAATATCTTGATGATGACCTCTCCGGTACTTAGCCAAAAAAATTGAACTTCCCTCCCGCATACGATAGCAATATGCGGGTGATAGGCACACACGGAAGATGATCCTGACGCCGATATACACACTGAGTATATATCTGACTTATATCATCCTGATGCACTTGAAACATACAATCTTCGTCAGCTTCATAACCCGATCCGGATAGCGATATACTCACAGATGACGATGCGATTCACTCCGACTGGAAAAGCACATGCAGATCCCTGTATATCCTTCAGCTGCATGCAAACTCACAGAACCGTACAATTTCACAAAGAACATATGATGATCGGGCCAGATCACCTTTTGATCAAAACTTAAAGATTTATCTTCCTAAACCCTAGCACATGAGGATGCTAGGTTGATTCACAGCATGCTACCAACTGATCTCTCAAACAATGAAATGCAGAAAACTAAAATGCAAACTAAACTATCATACATGACCATTCCACCGATTCACAGAATCAACCGGTGGAAGGGTTGAAAGAATCCATCAACTTGTAATCAGAACAGAAATCAAAATAGAAACAACTGATAAACCAGATAATGCAATTGATGAGATCTTATTCAGATGAAACACAAATGTCCTGTTTCTACAGCAATGTTTCACAATGCCTGGACTGATCACCAGTACAACATAACACAACTACTAATCTCCTTGATATGATTATGACTATCCTCTCAAACCCTAACTGATCTAAGTTATTTATAACAATATCCTACGAGTACTACCAACTCGATTCCCAGCAGCTGGGAGCTTCCAAGCGGCTGGGAGAGAACAGCTCATACTACCTGATCACGAACTCTAACTGCCTGCACACTCTCCTAGGCTGATCTAATACATATGCATTGGTCCAATGGACCTTATTACATCATGAAGTCAAACATACTAAAAATAGACTAATGTCTAGACATGCGGACTATATCCTGTCTTGTAGGGGTGCTCCTGCACCAGTATACCTGTCATCCTGTTGAGCAGGGAAATCATGTACTGGTACTCATCATCAAAATCAAACTTATACAAGTGTATAGGTAATTTAGCTGAGGTAGTGTAGGTGCTTCTCTTAGACCTCCACTGGTACATCCTCTTCCTTGCATTCTTTTTATTGTTGTTATATTATGTCTCCAGTTTATGTAGATCCACACTAACCACCTTCTTTCCAACTGGTAGATTGAAAGTAGATGTGATGCGCTTAATTGAAAAGTCTGCATATACTATTCCATGCTTTTCCACCTGCCTAGTTTGAGGGTTATAGTTCCTAGCACATTCTACTACTAGCGTTGGAGTCTCCATGGCATACGAGAATCCGGCGGCATGCCACATTCCTAAAACATATATTGCATCCAGAAGAGTATTGTCTTTATCATGATCTATTCTGGTTGACCATACTACTAGATCTGTATCTCTCTGGTGAGTGTCACCAATGATGCCATACTTGAATTGTACCCCTTCGGGTTGAACAAATATGGGCTTAAGAAATTCTGCATCAGACCTGTTCCATCTAAGATCTGCCATGGAATCCTACAATAAACATGCCTTGTCTCACTTCACAATATCTATATGCATTTATACAACATTATATATATGACATCATGCATATTCTATTTATCATCTTCACTACATCATGATATGCACACTTACAAATTCAAACCACAAGAAAGAACATACTACCTGAAGATGTAGATAATGACAACAGGAGGGTTTTCAATTACTTACCTGATAGTGCTTTCCTCCTGGGTTAGATGGGTGATTACGAAAAAGGGCTACAAATGCTGATAATCACCTATTTTGTTACGCTGGAAGATCCGGTCCATTCATAGGTAGCTCATATGAGGGTTTGACTTCTTTGCTTTGAATTTTTTTTGCAAGGTAAATGAAAATAACCTTGGAAAGTTACCTTTAAACACATCCGTAGGGGAAATTAGGGTAAAACTACGTTGGGATGGCTTAATCCATCGATCTTCTACAGAGAATCCATGGATGATGCCAATTGTTTGAATCGTATTCGCAATCGTCAGGAATCCATCTATAGCATTTATGTCCATTTAATGTTAGGAAACAGGGGGTGATCTTCAAAAGATCAGGTGATATTCAAAATATGACCCCCTGCTGTATAAAATGACTCTCCGCCTTTGAGCGGCAAAATTAGTGCAAAAGAATCAGGTGATGTGGTCAACATTGACCACGTGTAAATCGGGTCATGAATTAAAATTAGGGGATGTTCAAGATATGACCCCCGCAACTAAAATGACCCCCTTTTTGGAAAGATTGGGATGGCATCACCATGTCAATGACCCTTTTTACGCATTATGTTGTAATGATGTCATCGTCATGTTATTGAATACGGTGGGCATCGTATATATACCTCTGCAGGGTAAAATAAGATGATGACTTCATCACCAAGGTGATATTCTTCGTTCATTGGGTTTAGATGACATCATCATCATATTGGCATAGGGTGATATTTTGCGAAGAGGGTGATATTCATAAGATGACAGATATTAAAAATATGACCCCCCGCAAAATATGCGAAGTTGTTTGATGGGTAGATAATAACTATCACGTAAAATTGATGTCTGGACCTCATGGACCAAGTGATTATCGGGTGATAATACAATATTGGGGTGATCTTTTATAATATGAATGACGTTTGAAATATGACCCCCTTCCTCAGAATATCAGGTTTGACCAAATCTTTGACTTAACATAACTTTCTCCCCTTAGAGAATTTCGAGGTCATCCAAAAGGCAAACCTGCTTGGAATTTTGTACACTTCCCAACCATGAGGTTAATAATGTGAAATAATGACTTTGGAAACTGACCTCATCATGGTGACCTATTTACTCTCTGCAGGGCTACATGCATGACTTACTTTTACCAGATCGCCCAAAGCAGAAAAACAAGCCAAAGCAACAAAAAAAAGGTTGGGTCCCTATTTTGTCAAGTCAAAATGGGGCGTGTTGTGTAACCACACAACTTGCCACCAAAGAACATAACTAAGGTCAAATGATTCAAGTGATGTGATCACATTCTAACATAGTATTTTAACTCCTAAGTATAAGTACTATAATCTTTCTGAATGATAAGGTTTTCGTCATGGCAACAATGCTAACAAAGGATCCAGTGTGTGCATATGATTAATTATCCTCATCTTGAAAGTAAGTTGAAAACATGAGTAACTGATGTTAAGCTACATAGTTTGGGAGCATCCCTCATAGCCAACCTGGATAGAGCCCTTCTGCCAGCAGGTGTCCATAGCCTCGGCAAGGTTATCTTTACAATCCCCCTAAGTAGAGCCCCATTGCCAGCATGCATCTATAGCCCTGGTAGAGTTACTTAGATGGCCTAATTTTTATTTCTTATTGGATTTTTAATATTTATCTCTATACTCATATGATATCATCATGTAAGCTTAATGTGCAAGGCATGGTCACATGCTGATTTAGGTTGGAGATTGCATTGAGCAAGGCATTCCCTTTAGATTTTTCACTTAACATCTATACTTATGTGTTCAACAAACCCAAGGCTGTTAGGTGAGTCATTGTGAAAGGATCACTTTGGTCAAGAAAAGGCACCCTGATGAAAAGATATCATAGACCTGATCACCAACACTTCTCAAAATGAGTCATAACCTATATATGAATTTATTCTCATCACTTGAATCTTAACAATTTGGTTATTTTCTTAAGGTGATGAGCTGCATCATCTTGACTAACCAAAATAAAACTCAACAAGCAAACAAACAAAACAAAACCAAAACTGTACAAACAACTATACAAATATGCACACTCTGATACACATGACTTGCATGACACTATTTTAGGCTTGAAAGTAATGCTTGAGAAACTACCCATTAACTGGTAATGGGACATCCTCATCAGTCAAGGTCTTAAGCCTATAGGTGATGTCTCCTAAGATTTCTGAAACTTGAAAGGGACCTATCCAAAGTTTATCAAATTTACCATGATCTCCTTTCCTTTCATGTGCTTTGTCCCACATAAGGACTAAATCTAAAATTCTAAAAGCCTTAACTCTGGCTCTTTTGTCAAACCAACGCTTGACAACAGCCTGATGTTTAACAAATTGGTCAATTGCTTTATTCCTTTTTTCTTCTAGGTGCATCAATTGAAGCAACCTAACCTCTTGTTTGTTATCTATGCCTTGATATTCTTGTGCAAACTGTAGTGTGGGAATCTTTAGGTTAACAGGGAGGATGGGATCTACCCCATATACTAAGTGAAAAGGAGAAATTCCTAATGCAGCCTTCATCCTAGTTCTATCTACCCACAAGGCATACTTCAATAGGGTGTTCCATTCCCTTGGGTTCTTTTCTATCAATTTCTTTATGATGTTCAATAAATTCTTGTTTGTGGATTCTACTAATCCATTCCCTCGAGGGTAGTAATTTGAGGAAAAATTCAAGATGATTCCATGGTCAAAAGCCCAACCTGGTAATCTTATTGAAGCAAAGGCAGACCCATTATCACATACTAAAGCATAAGGAACCCCATACCCGGTTACTATGTTGCTTTCCAAGAATGTGATTACATCCTCATCATTGCATGTCTTACTACTGATAGCTTCAGTCCACTTGGTACAATAATCAGTGATAGTCAAAACATACCTGTGGCCTGAAGATGATGGAGGGTTGATAGGTCCTATGAAGTCCATTCCTCATTGAGCAAATGGGCACATCTTCATCACTGGCTACAAAGGCTAAGCATCATATCTTTCTCTATTTGCAACAACCTGACACATATGACAACATTTGATGTGTTCAGCAGTATCTTTAAAAATCGTGGGCCAGTAATATCCTGCCCTAAGGATAGCATGAGTGGTAGCTAAGGACGATCCATGTGTAGTTCCAAACTTGTCATGTAATTCTACTAGCACTTTATCTGCTTCTTACCTTTCTAGGCATCTAAGGTATATTCCCTCATAGTTCTTCTTGAAAAGGACTCCTCCTTTTATGATGTATTTTTGTGATCTTATTTTTAAGTCTCTCCTCTGTGAGGCCTGTAGTCTTGAAGGGCATCTTCCAGTGATTAGAATGTGCCTGATGTCTTAATACCATTCTCCATCTTCCTTTGCATTTCTGACATACTACTGGCTCATGATGTTGAATCAATTTTAGATATCATCTGACTCAATGCTTGTCCTCTCACTAATTTCATGGGTGTTATGTCCATATCATACTCTTGGAGGACAGTAATCCATTTTAGCTCTCTTCTCACCTGGTTCACTTTGCATTAAAATCATCTTTACTGCTACATCATGTACTACAGCAATCACCTTACTTCTTAAGATGTAATGTCTGAACTTCTTGACTGCTCGAACCAGAGCAAATGCTTGTCTTTCAACATCCATGTATCTGAGTTCTGCATCTCTAAAAGGACAACTCATGAAGGCTATGGGTTTTTCTTCTTTAGCCTCATTTCTCTGTGTTAATACTACTGCAGATGTATGCTCTGAAGAAAATAAGTAAATGTAAAAATCTTTAGTATAATCTGGACTGATTAGAACCAGAGCATTAGATATGACTTTCTTGATATCCTCAAAAGTTTCTCTAGCTTCAGGTGTCCACTCAATTTTGGCATCTTTTTTGAGCATGGCATTCAATGGTCTGACAATTTCTGTAAAGCCAGTAATAAACTTTCTAACAAAATTAATCTTACCAAAGTAAGATTTGAGCTCCTTCTTACTTCTAGGAAGTTGTATCTTCATAATTGATTCTACTCTATCAGGGTCTATGATGATCCCATTCTCTGTTATCAAGTGACCTAATAACTTCCCTGTGGTTACCCCAAATATGCATTTCTTAGGGTTTAGGGATATTCCATAATGTTCACATTTCTTTAGTACCTTCCTTAGGTCTTCCATATGATTCCCTCTTTCTTTAGAGAAAATTGTCAAGTCATCCATGTATATGACTATGCATTTACCAATCAACCCTCTGAAGGCTATATCCATCACTCACTGAAATGTGGCTCCAACATTTATCAATCCAAAAGGCATGTGCTTGTAATTGAATATTCCCCACTTTGTGGTGAATGCAATTTTCAATCTATCTATTTTGTCTACCATCACCTGGTTGTAACCTGAGAAACCATCCAAAAATGACATCATTTTTGCACCAATTACAATCTGTAAGACCTCATCCAGAGAAGGAAAAGGATAGTTATCCTTTTCAGAAGCTCTATTTAAATTTCTGAAGTCCACACACAATCTGATGTCACCATTCTTCTTTCTTACTGGGACCAAGTTCTCCACCCATGTAGAATGTCTCACAGGAAATATGATCCTGGCATTAAGTAATTTTTTAACTTCTTCAAAAATGATGGGCTCTAGCAATGCATTAATAGGTATCTGTTTCTATCTGAAAGGCTTGACATATGGTTTCAAAGGTATAGTATGAGTGATAATTGATGTATCATAAGTTTTCAACTCATCATATGTCTAGGCGATGACATGGATATAATCCTTAAGTGCTTGGGTTATCCCTTCCAGTTCTTCTTCTATGCACACTTTTCCAATCAGGACATTCCTTTTTTCATCATCATGTCCAATGTTAACTTGTGAATACTCTCCTCCATCTGCTTTAGGGAGATCTTTTTGTTTTAGCATGTTGTCTTGATCAAATGCTCTTTCCAACTCTAGGATTTCTTCTTCTTCCCAGATATGATCTTCCACATTCCTTTCATGTATGATTTGTGCATCAAAGAAATCTCTATTGGAGATGAAGTCTAAAATATGTTGATCATCATTAAATACTTGAAGGTTAACTACATTATCTAACACAGATGGTACTGACACTAATTCCACTGAAAATCTTATAGACAGTGGTTCCAAAGTGCTTGCAACTTGGGCCAAGGCATCTGCCATGTGGTTTTGTTCTCTAGGTATATGGGTGATGTTGAATGTATCAAAATCGTCTATCAGATCCCATACCCTATGTCTATAATTAGACAACTTCTTATAATTACAAGAATATATACCTCTTACTTGTCTGACTATCAACTCTGAGTCTCCATAGACATTCAAAATCTTCACTTTCTTTCTGAGTGCAAACAATATCCCATGAATCAAGGCTTCATACTCCGTCACATTATTTGTGCATGGGAATTGTAATCTATATGCTGCTAGGTAGGATTTACCAGCTAGATCAATAAGATCTATTCCTACTCCAACCCCTTGTTTTGATTTGGATCCATCAAACTTGAGGATCCATTGCTTATCTTCAGTTAAAGGCTTGTCTGGGCCTTCTCTTTTCTTTTTAGCTCTGGCAACTGCACCATTTGATATCCATTTTAATTTCAATCTTCTCAAACTTCACCTTATCTGGCTAAAGTGAAGCTGATATTTCTTCATTTTCTTTACCATCAGAAGAAGGATCCTCTGAACTGGGAAACATCTACCTTTTCAGAATATGCAAACATAACAAACAAGTAGATTCTAAATGTGGTGCTTCATGTAACCTGCACCATACCTCAATCAAGGCATCCTGTGGGGATCTTTGCTGTTGTATACTCTCCTGAATTTGCTTTGATAAAAATTCTTCAAACTTGGACAAATTACTGCCCCTATCTTCATCAGATAGTTCATAATCTGATTCAACCAAGAAATCACTTCCTGGGGTGATTTTCTTATTACTCTTAGCATTACTCTTGCTACACACTAGTATCTCTTCTATCTGAACAGGACCTTTATCATGATATGTGCTTTCTTCTATTCCTACATAGGACAAACAAAAATTAGTGTCACTATCACTATCTGAAGAACTTACCATGGATGATGATGATGATGCCTCACTGCATGCTCATTCCAGTTCCATCATGTCTAAGCAAGCATCACAGGTCTTTTCAGAATGTGCCTCATCATGTAACCTACACCATCCTTCAATTAAAACATTATGGACAGGCACTTTTAACAATTGACAACATTGCACTTCTTTGGATAGGTGCATCTCAAAATTCTTGAAGTGATCTACCTCTATCTCATTTTCTGGGTTATGATCAGACTCTAAAATTATTTTATCATCCTGAGGATTATCATCATGAACATGAACATCATACATGAGAATCTCTTCTCTCTTGACGGTCTAGGATCTAATGGAGTAGACTCCAGGTTCTACATCTACCTACATGATCTCATTGGTTTTATTGTATTTAGTGATCATATGTTTCATGCAAGGTTCAACATCTATCCTTATTTGATTAGGTATCCCTTTCCAAGGCAACCACATGTGACTAAAATAAATGGACATGTATCCATTAAGTGTTTTTGACCAATCCCTGTTGAGTAGCATCCCATAGGTATCAAGTATATCAACCACCTGAATATCAATGTAGTATTGAATTCTTGGATCTGATGCTAACTGCATATGAATGTGAGTTAGTTCTCCTACTACACTCACCTCTATTTTATCTAATTGTGTTACCTTCTTCAATGACTTAGCAGGATGCAACCCTAAGGTGTTGCATATAGACAGGGGCATTACATTGGTAGATGCTCCTGAATCTACTAAGCAATTATGAAAATTTTTACTAAACATCCTTACGGTAAGGAGAAAAGGAGGTGAATCAGTTTTTTCTTTTTAAAGAGTCATGTGTGATGTCTTTGTAGCTTGAACAGTGGCTGGAGCTTTGTGTTTAACAGTAACATCCCTAACAGCGTGATCCTTATTCCAAGTCTGACCTGAGGTATGATTATCCTCTTTTGGAGTAGGATCATCTAAGGATTTCATGAAAGCTTTTTTGATAGCTGGGGTTTTGAGTAGTTCTGACAATGAGAGACTGATTTTGATCTTTTTCATTTTGTCTGCTAATTATGTGACCAATTTGTCAGACTCAGGAGGTAGATTACCAACTTTTGGTGTTGTATTTGGTGGTGCTAAGTACTGAACATTAACTTTAGGAAATCCAGGGTTATTTCTTGTTTTAGGATCAAGAGGAGTGTTGAAATTATTTGGAGGCAAGGATGTGGTCAAAGGACCAGCAGGTCTATTTGAGTTATTCCTTAGATTATAATTATGCCTACCTTGATATTGCTGTTGATAAGCATGTACTTCTTCATGTTCAATTGATGGCTCATTTTCATCTTCAAATTGAAAAATATAATTAGTCTCAAAAGCCATGGCTAACTCCTCACATGCTAAGGTGTAATCCTGATGAGGTGACATTGTCTACTAATGAGGATGATTAGTGAAACTTTCTAGCACTAAAGCAGAATCATATCCATAGGGGACGATTTCATTTCCTTCAACACAAGGTGGATTACCTGAAGTGTTGGATACTTCAGTTTGAAATATACTAGCAGCAATCCTGAATTGAGGACAATCTAGCTCTACAAGAGCATTGGTGTTATGTATCCTGCACTAGTTTGTAAGGGCTGCCTCTACAAGGTTCACTCTAGTGGTCTGCTTAGGTTCACTAGGGGCTGATTATCTAGCGGTGATGGCAGAGAACCATTGTTTGGCCTAGTGTTCCACACTCTAGGTTGTCTAGGGAGATTATTATTACCATTGTTGTTATTATAGTTGTTATTGTATCCTCTATCAAGATAATTAGGTCTATCATTGGAATATCGTCTATTCTGATTTGATTGAGAATAGAAATTTTAGCTCCTCAAATTAGTGATCTCAGTGGTGAGTTTCCTCAGTTGTGCTGATGTCTCTTTAATTTCTTCCTTCTCTTCCTAAACTTTGGCTACGACATTCTCTATTTGAGGTTTGAAGAAGGAAGATCCATTGCTATTGTTGTTATTGGACTGTTCCACAACCTAAGGTACATGTGTATGTCCTGGATATTATAACATTTGACCATTTCCATTTGGTGGTGGCATGATACTGAGTGGAGGTATCTATAAAGGACTTGGCATTACAGCTGGAGGTATCATGGCTCCATTGGTCTATTGTTGAGCAAGATATGTAGGATAAACAGGGAGTGTTGGAAATGCATTATTAGGTGTTGGAGTAGGGATCAGCTATTGACTGACTTTGATAGCTTCTTCAAAAGCCCCTGTCAAGGTTCTAACACTAGGATGTGCTCTCCTGATAAACATAGAAGTCAAGGGATCTAAGGCTGAGTAGTATATGCTTCTGGCAACTTCATCTAGTAGAGTATAGGGAGCAACTAGCTTAAAGAGCATCTTTTGGAATCTTGCATTGAAATTAGCAATAGGCTCTCCTTCAAATCTCTTGATTGTGGCAAACAGATGATAATTTATTGAAGGATCTATAGGTATTTTGAATCTATCCTTAAAGGCTTTCTCCACGGTAGCCCATGAACTAACTCAAACTTGACCAAGACTGATATACCAGTTATATGCCTCTTCCCCTAAGGAAAATGGAAATAACCTGCACACCACATCCTGATGTTCAATTCTAGCCCTACAACAAGCTTCCTTGAATGTTCTAATGTGATCATCAGCATCCTGATATGGATGATATTTAGGACAAATCTTGTCAAGATTTTTAGGCAAAGAATTATATGCAGTAAAAGTCAGAGGTGACTGCAATAAAGAATGACATTGTGACAGGTGGTCCTGTAGGTGTTTGCAACCCGATAGGAGTTATCCTGATGCATTAGAACCAAGAGAATGATGAATATCTACTGTTCTAGGTCTCAATCCCCGAATAGGCAATTCTTCAAAGAGTCCATTGGATCTGGACCTGGTATTTGGCCTAAGAGCCAGGATTTCTTGAATTTAAAGAAAATTGGGCTTGTTTACTATAAAGATCAGCTAAAACACCCTAGCAAAGGCTGTATTTATGATCAGGACCTAAAACTGACTGGATATTTATAGAATATTTACAGAAATGATGCAAATATGGGGTGATATGAGGCTTTGGGACACAAGCAATTGGATATCAGGTTTCTTAAGTAGATTACCTCAAAGATTTTAGAAAAAAAGACCTGAAATAAAGCCTATCTTTGAAAATTGACAGTGATCAACCACAAAGATCGAAGTATTTATGCTCAATTTTGAAAACTTTGCAAAGTACAAGCATGCACGAACTTAAAAAAATAAATCTTTGCATATGACTTGAAATACAAAGCAGCATGAGTGTTACCTTTCTGTCTGCATCATCAAATCAAAGAAATCTATTGATGAAGAGGCCCTCCTTCTAGTGCCAATTTATGTTGATGATGATTGTGAGTCATAATAACATGCATAAAAAATTGTACATCAAACCTTTATTATCTTGTAAAGTACGATCAACTTAAGATAAGTTGATGACTCCAAGTCTCTATTGATCAGGTCATGATCTTCTGACTTTACTCAGAGGTTGATGTGACATGCTATTTTCCATTTCAAGGGGTCTTACATTTGTATTGATGATCACCATTGTTCTATTTCCTATAAATTTACTCCACAGAGAGGTTAACTCTACTCTATTTCCAAAGATATCTAATATATTTGCAAGTTTGATCAATTCTTCTGATTATTGATCATCATGAGCTTGTTCTTTCTTTTACACTATATATTTGTTCAGATGATGTGTCTATAGGTGGATATTTGCATGTATCTCATGAATATTTGTATGAATTTGCATGATATTTGTCAATTTAACATGATTTTACTCTAAATATGCTCTGTATTTTCAATTATCTACGAGATATCAGCATATTTCATGTTATTTTCTTTTGATTCTTTGTTATTTGCAATTATGGTGATGAATTGCTATGAAATTGAAAGAAATTTAAAAGAATGCTTCTAATTTTAGTGAATCTTTAGCCATTGAACCACATACATATAAGATACATTCATGAGGAGAAGAAATCAAACCATATGGTCACCAGGATGTTCCACAGCTAGATATGGATGATGTTAACTTCAAAGGATAAGGAATGAAAACAACACATGCAGACTGACAAGCACTCCAAGGGACGCAACTGATCAATGCATGTATCCAGAATTCAAACATAGATTACTCAAGATTTATGATGATTTGTAATCAAATTGTCTTCTCTTTCATTCAGTATGCATAACATGTACATTTACAACTTTGAAATGAGTCCTAATATTTCAGCAATCAAATTTCAATTAAGTTTTGAATATTCAAAATATGGCACCCCTGCACCTTTTATAGAATAAGATGTGGGAGCAGTTACAAATGACCTACGGTCAGGATTTGTCAATTAAGATCAATGGTAGATAATCACTCCTTGACTCAGTCAACTTTCCTCGTGGCACAGATTGCTAGCTGGCAACCATCTTGATGACTCATCATCTTATCAGTACCCTATGCATATGTCTTCTTGTGATGCATCTTCATTTATTCTTCAAGTTCCTCCTCTTCATTTTCTTCCTCATCATGATCATCATCTTCATTACTTTTTGTATCACTATCACCCTGATGAACATCATCCTGTATATGGACCTTCATTGCCATCCTGATATTCTCATACGCCTGTACTATTTTATCTACCTCCCCGCCATCTTGGGTTTTGGCTTTTGTTATGGCATGCTTATGAGACTAGAATTTAGCTTTGATCGCATCCAGCTTACCCTTCCTACTATTCAAAGTCTCATTGTAAGTCTCCACCTTGACCTTGATCCTCATGATCTTATTCATCACCTCTTCTGTTAGGTGGGTGAGGGGGTCATCAGCTACTAGCTGGAAATTATCATGCAGAGCTTTGATAGTAAAGTTTGCATCTTGATTTTTAGTCTTTCCCTCTACTTTCCCTTCTAATGCTTTAAGGATCTCTACTTCATGTGCCATCATGCTATGCAACTTTATACTAATATCCCTGAGCTTGCCACTACATTTCTTCAAGATATCACATTCGAACCTAATATCTTCATACCATACATCTATTAGTAGGGCAATGTTATTATTCAACACCTAATTGTTTATTAGGATTTGAGGATTAATCTTCTTCATCTCGCTCAAAGTAGTTAGGTCCTTTTCCAATTGGAATGACCATCTTCGTGTCTCATTTTGCATTTTATCTACTTGTCTCTTCAAACTGCTTAAAGAATTCCACCTCTGTAAAGAGGTTCTCAATACATCCCCAGCTCCTGTGAGGGCTGACATCATCCACTTCTCTATGATCATGGCTTCATGTTTCATGAGGTCCAGTTTGGTGACCTCTTCCTAGGATATGACAGTCAATGGGACTGCCAGATCCACTGGTGTACTATCAGTGTTAATCAACCCCTTTATATATGAATATAGCCAAGCAATGTGCTCCTTATGCGATTTATTTTTCTCTTTCTCTTTCTTTACCCTTTGGGTCAAAGAATCAATGATGTCCTTCCCTTCCTGACCTTCTTGGTCCTCATTGGTAAAACCTAAATCAACAATTGTGATTTGGAACTCTTCAAGGGTGATCTTGCCCTTCTCTTTCTCTACAGTGGGAATTGCTACTTGGGCTGTCCTTCTGCCTATAGCAGGATCTCTTCTAATAGCTGATGTCAATCTGGCTTTCCTCTTGGGCTTCATTATTATTTCTGCAAACAAGGTGGAAATGTCAAATTCTTGGATTTCGGAGCCTTGTTCCATACCTATTTCTTTCTCTAGCCACTGAGGAACTTCATCTCTGGATCCCTAACATCCTTTGTCATCATCCTGTCTGCCATGATCTCCAGTATCTGCTTCTATTATGGGTGGAGAAGGTAACTTCCTAGTTTCTTCCTCATGAAGTTCCTCATGAGGGGGATCTTGTTGCATCTCTTCTTGTTGAGGGACCTCTCTCTATGGGGGAGGATCCTGTGGAGTGTCCACATGATGATCCTGCGCTTGATCCTGCACTCCCTCTTTCTAAGTTTCATCTACTTTTGTATTTTCCTCATCTTGAGGCATATTAACATCTGTGGCTAATGTCTAAGTGTTTGGCCTTGGTGCATCACCTTGATCTTGGTTCACATTTTGTTCCGTACCTGATGCACCGATGTCTTGTGTCTTAAGGTCCTTATGAACTGATTTATCTTTTTCTCCTACATCTCCTTGAGTCTAGGCATCATCATCACCTAATGTATCTTTATCACCCTCACCCTTTTGTTGGACTTCCACTATCTTTGGCTCAGCAAGTATCTCATCATCTTGCTGGCCCATATTTGGAGCATTGCTCTCTTCTTCTTCCTGCTTGTCCACTTCAACTTTCTCTATCCCATCAGGTGCATCTACTTTGTCTTTGGGGCTCACATCCTCCCTGTATGTCAAATCTATAACTGTAGGCTTGGTCACCTAATCTACCAACTTGTAAAGCCCAATTTGTTGGGCTACCCTTTCTGGGCTACTTTCCTTTTCTTCCTCAGTTGTTTTCTTGACCTCCTCCAATACCATCATTTGTGCTAATGGGGTCCCATGTGGAGTCATGTGGGTACTGGAGGCAACACTTTGCACTACTTCATCATCTGATAGGTCCACGATGTCTTCTAAAGACAAAGGACCACCCTGACCTGCTTTGGAAGTCTCTTTTGTCTATTCCTCAGCCCTCTTAGTCTTAAACTTGATTATGGTGGGAAGGGGCACATCATGTTGCATTTCCTTCTTGAATACTTCACCACCAACTCCTCTCAATACTGTAGGATCAGCCCTGATATCACCCTGCATAGATGTTCTTTGCTTCTTGGTTGGTGACGTCAGTGGCGCTGCCCTCCTCTTCTTGTTGACCATCATCTGGTCATCAGTTGCAGGCTCTTTACTTATCGGCTCTTCATCAAACGGGATATCCTCCTCTACCTCATGTTGTGAGGTTCTGCCTTCATCCCGTACTTCTGTGATTTCTACAGCTGGCGTCAGGATCCTCTTTGTCTTTGGTTTGTCCATCAGAGGCAGTGCAGATGAGGTGGATGCCTATCCTGATGTTGATGCACCTACAGATGGTATGGCAGTTCTTTCAATTATCACCCCTTTAGGCTCATCATCAGTTTTCTTTCCTCTAGGGGGACCTTTCCTCTATTTCTGGGTGGGTAGTCTCTCTCCATTGGACTTCCTTTTCTCATTGAGGAAGTCATCATACTCCTCATCAGTTAGTTCCTGCCTTTTCTTCTTGGCATCAACAGTAAGGGCTACACCCCTTTTTCTTCAATATGTTTATCTGTTCATCTACCCAAGCTTTTGTTAACTATAGCACCCCACCTGTAAACTGATCCAAGGAAATGTCCTCTGGCTGTGTTAGATTAGGGGTTGAAATGGTGTCATTATACACCTTCTTGTCCTTATCTGGTTCAAGGTGAGTCTTTGATATTTTCTTCTCCTTACCTCAGCTTCATCCTCACAATCAGTCCAGAAATCCTCTAGATGTTTCTGTTGAATAGGCTTTCTTGTTATTTTTTGCATCCTGTCATAGGGGTCATAAGATCTAGCCAATGGAAATGGTTGCAGATACATCAGTTTCAGACCTCCCATGGCATGCTTTATGCTCTGTGAATCTGAGCACATATACTAGCCCATAGATACTAGAAATAGTACTGGAGGTATCTTCTTTTGCTCTTTGTATGCCTCCACTATGGTAGACACTTGTCTAAGAAACTCCATCAGGACCACCCCATCAGTAGGATACCTTGGTAGCATAAGGGGTTGTCCTCCAAATCCTTCTATTCTTATATATGAAAATGTGGCATACTGGATGAACCAAGCCCCATGTCTGTAAACAACTTCTTCAGATTCCATGCTCAATCTCTTGGTTCTGTCTTCCTCCATTGTTCTGACTAGATGCATAGAGAATGCATCATTCACTAATTTGTAATCCAGGAGGTAGTTTTTTCCTCTATAGTTGAGGGTAGTGATCCCATATGTGGGCATCATCTACATCACCGCCAGCCTTGCCCACTATAGTCAATGTATCAAATGTTCCTTTGTAGGCACATGAGTACACAACATATGAGGTCATATGGAATGAGCATTCCTGAACTCCTAGGTTCCTCATCTCTTTATCTAATGCATCACTGATGACCTTGGCCCATAATGGCTTGTTATCTATGTAAAGGACCATCTAGATGATTTCAAACATCCAATTCTTAAAATTTCTAGCACGAGGCATACCTGTCATCCTGCTGAGCAGGGCAATCATGTACTGGTACTCATCATCAAAATCAAACTTATACAAGTGTACGGGCAATTTAGCTGAGGCAGTGTAGGTACTTCTCTTAGACCTCCACTGGTACATCCTCTTCCTTGAATTCTTTTTATTGTTGTTATATTTTGTCTCCAGTTTATGTAGATCCACATTAACCACCTTCTTTCCAAATGGCAGATTGAAAGTAGATGTGATGCCCTTAATTGAAAAGTCTGCATATACTCTTCCATGCTTTTCCACCTGCCTAGTCTGAGAGTTATAGTTCCTAGCACATTCTACTACCAGCTCTGGGGTCTCCATGGCATACAGGAATACGGTGACATGCCACATTCTTGAAACATATATTGCATCCAAAAGGGTATTGTCTTTATCATGATCTATTCTGGTTGACCATACTGCTAGATCTGTATCTCCCTAGTGAGTGTCAACAATGATGCCATACTTGAATTGTACCCCTTCAGGTTGAACAAACATGGGCTTAAGAATTATGCATCAGACCTATTCCATCTAAGATTTGCCATGGAATCCTGCAATAAACATGGCTTGTCTCACTTCACAATATCTATATGCATTTATACAACATTATATATATCTCTACAGTATCTTGCATATTCTATTTATCATCTTCACTACATCATGATATGCACACTTACAAATTCAAACCACAAGAAAGAACATACTACCTGAACATGCAGATAATGACAACAGGATGGTTTCAAATTACTTACCTGATAGTGCTTTCCTCCTGGGTTAGATGGGTGATTACAGAAAAGGGCTACAAATGCTAATGATCAGCCATTCCATTACGCTGGAAGATCTGGTCCGTTCACAGGTAGCTCGTATGAGGGTTTGACTTCTCTACTCTATAATTTCTTGTTTTTTTTGCAAGGTAAATGAAAATAACCTTGGAAAGTTACCTTTAAACACATCCATAGGGAAAATTACGGTAAAACTACATTGGGATGGCTTAATCCATCGATCTTCTATAGAGAATCCATGGATGATGATAAGTGTTTGAATCGTATTCGCAATTGGCAAGAATCCATCTACCGCATTTATGTCCATTTAATGTTAGGAAATAGGGGGATGATCTTTGAAAGATCAGGTGATATTCAAAATATGACCCCTTACTATATAAAATGACTCTCCACCTTTGAGCGGCAAAATTAGTGCAAAACAATCGGGTGATGTGGTCAACGTTGACCACGTGTAAATCGGGTCATGAATTAAAATTAGGGGATGTTCAAAATATGACCCCCGCAACTAAAATGACCCCATTTTTGGAAAGATCGGGATGATGTCACCATGTCGGTGACCCTTTTTAAGCATTGTGTTGTAATGATGTCATTGTCATGTTATTGAATACCATGGGCATCGGATAGATACCTCCGCGGGGTAAAATAGAATGATGACTTCATCACCAAGGTGATATTCTTCGTTCATTGGGTTTAGATGATGTCATCATCATATTGGCATAGGGTGATATTTTGCGAAGAGGGTGATATTCGTAAGATGACAGATATTAAAAATATGACCCCCCACAAAATATGCAAAGTTGTTTGATGGGAAGATAATAGCTATAACGTAAAATTGACATCTGGACCTTATGGACCAAGTGATTATCAGGTGATAATACAATATCGAGGTGATCTTATATAATATGACTGACGTTTGAAATATGACCCCCTTCCTCAGAATATCAAGTTTGACCAATCTTTGACTTAACATAACTTTCTCCTCTTAGAGAATTTTGGGGTGATCCAAAAGGCAAACCTGCTTGGAATTTTGTACACTTCCCAACCATGAGGTTAATAATTTGAAATACTAACTTTGGCAACTGACCTCATCATGGTGACCTATTTACCCTCTACAGGGCTACATGCATGACTTACTTTTACCAGACTGTCCAAAGCAGGAAAACAAGCTAAAGCAGCAAAAAAAAGGTTGGGTCCCTGTTTTGTCAAGTCAAAATGGGGCATGTTGTGTAACCACACAACAATTCCCAACATTAAATGCCCTGTCTAACACTGAAATGCCAAAAATTATGAATCTGGAATTTGCCTATGAGATTTAGGACAAATTAAATCAAATCTATGAAGATGATGCATCTATCAAGAAGGCCAATTTGTAGAACTTCAAGACCACATATGAAACCATGCGAATGGCTAAAGATGAGAACATAACAAGTTACTTACAGAAGATTGATGAAGTTTTCAGCAGCATCAGTGGTCTTGGTGGAGAATTAAAGGATGAGGATGTTACAAATAAGATACTCAGAACTCTTCCCAAATCTTATAGTCACAAGGTATCCACCATTGAAGAGTTACTTGATATGGGCAAGCTTTCAAAAGATCAATTGCTTGGTAAACTGACTGCTTTTGAGATGAGAGAGTTTGGTACTACTGATGGACCTGTAAAAACTGAGACTGCTTTCAAGGCTAATGAAGAAAAGACTACTAGATCAGATAAATATGATGTGGAATCAGATGAAGAAGATTTTGCAGAGCTTGAAGCCAAATTTTCAATCAGAATAAAAAGGAGCAGCAGAGGAAAGTTTAAAGGCAAGTTACCTTTCAAATGCTTTGATTGTGGTAAAATTGGTCATTTACTTCAAGATGTCCTGACAGAGCCTTGAAAATCAATGAAAGTAAAGGAAAGATGGTAAGAAAGAGTTACTATGTTAGAGATGATGATGGTATAACTGATGATGAATCTAATTCTGATGATGGTAATAGTAGTGAATACCTATTTATTTCACTTAGAGAAGAAATTGTTTCTGCTAATCTTGCCAGTTGTGTGAAGGAAGTCCAAGAGAGTTGTATGTATTTCATGCTAAAAAGGAAGATGAATGCATTATAGACAACAGATGTTCAAATCACATGACATGAGACAAGAGTATGTTTTTTAAGTTTGAAAATATGATGGAGGACTTGTTAGGTTTGGTGATGATGCAACTGGTAAGATTTGTGGAAAGGGATCTATTAATTTTGATGACAAGCATAATATAGATGTTCTTTATGTCAAGGGCCTAAAGCATAATCTTCTAAGTGTTGGACAAATGTGTGACAAAGGGTATAATCTTTTGTTTAAGGACAATGGGTGTACAATACAAAATAGCTCCGGAACCTTAATTTCTACTAGTAAGAAGACTCATGGTAATGTTTATCATTTGAAAGGTGCTGAAAATTATTTTTTGTTGGCTAAGACAGATGAAATTTGGCTATGGCATAGGAGAATGTGTCACATTAACTTCAATAATCTGGTGAGAATAAGCATTGTTCAACCTGTAAGAGACTTGCCCAAGATTGTGAAGCCTGTCAATGCTATATGGAAAGAATTTCAGTTTAGGAAGATGACAAAGACTACTTTCAGAAGCAAAGAACAATCCTCTACCAGTTTGTTGGAGCTGGTGCATATAGAGCTATGTGGTCCCATAAGAACAAAAGTTTGCAAGGTGAAAGGTATTTCATGCTTCGTATTGATGATTTCTCAAGAATGACTTGGGTTACTTTCCTTACAGAAAAGCCAGAATCTCTAGATAAGTTCAAGGAATTCAAAGCTATGGTTGAAAATGAATTGGATTTGAGAATCAAATGCTTAAGATCTGATAGAGGTGGTGAGTTTACTTCAAATGAGTTCAATGCTTTTTGTGAAGAACATGGAATAAAGAGACATTTGTCTGCTCACCAGACTCCTCAACAAAATGGAGTGGTTGAAAGGAAGAATAGAAATGTTCAAGAAGTTGCTAGAGCAATGATCAAGGAAGCAAACCTACTAGAAGTATACTGGAAAGAAGCAATACACACTATTGTCTACATTTAGAACAAAGTGCAAATCAGAGCAAAAGAAACAAAGACACCCTATGAGTTGTAGTATGGTAGAACTCTTACTATCAAATACTTGAAAGTTTTTGGAAGCAAATGCTACATCAAAAGAGATGAAGACTTAAGAAAGTTTGATGTCAAATGTGATGAAAGCATATTCCTTGGGTACTCTACTAAGAGCAAAGCTTACTAGTGCTATAATAAAAGATTGAGAAAGATTATTGAAAGTGTGAATGTGAAGGTAGATGAAGATATTCAATCAAATGGATATGAGTCAGATGGGCCTGCTGATAAAGAAAATGGTGAAAAAGGCAAAGAAAAGGAAGTTTAGATTGAAGTTGAAACTGCTCCAGAAGAAGAAAAAGTTCAAGATGAAGATTCGGTAATAATTACTAAAACTCCATGGTATGTGCAAAGAGATCATTCTGAAGATTAGATTATTGGTGACAAAAGGAAAGGTGTGATGACAAGAATGTGATTGGAACAAAATCATTTTTTTGGAACCAACTGAATGAAGTTGGACAAGTAGTGAGAAACAAGGCGAGACTTGTATGTAAGGGCTACTCACAAGTGGAAGGAATTGACTATGAAGAGACCTATGCTCTAGTGGCAAGAATGGAAGCTATCAGATTATTTTTGGCATATGCAGCACACAAAAACTTCAAGGCATATTAGATGGATGTGAAATTTACCTTCCTGAATGGTGAGCTAGAAGAAGAGGTCTACATAGATCAACCAAATGGATTCCAGTTATTAGATAAACCATACATGGTATGCAAGTTGAAGAAGGATTTGTATGGATTGAAACAAGCTCCCAAAGCTTGGTATGCAAGACTAGACAAGTATCAGTTGCAGCAAGGTTTTAGTAAAGGGTCTGCAGACAGTAATTTGTATATCAAGGTAAGCAAAGATCAAATCCTAATTTTTGAAGTCTATGTAGATGATATCATATTTGGTGGAAATGAAGAAATGTGCAATAATTCTACAAATGAAATGTAAAAGGAATTTGAGATATCCATGTGTGGTGAGATGAACTTCTTTCTTGGACTACAAATCAATCAAACAGACAAAAACATTTTTATTTCTCAATCTAAGTATGTTAGGGAATTGTTAAAGAAGTTTGGAATGGAGGACTCTAAACTGGTATGCACTCCTATGGTCATTGGTTGTAAACCGAGCAAGAATGATGAATCTCCTAAGGCTGATCAAAGAAAGTACAGATCAATGATTGGAGGACTACTTTACCTAATTGCTACCAGACCAGATATCATGCATGCAGTCTATCTTGTGGCCAAATTTCAATCAGATCCTAGAGAATCATATGTGATGGTAGTAAAGAGGATATTCAATTATTTGAAGGAAAATCTTGATCATGGCTTGTGGTATCCCAAGATCAATGTTTTTTCTTTAAGTGCCTATACATATGTAGATTGGGCTAGATGTGCTGATGATAGGAAAAGCATAAGTGGAGGTGTATTCTTCCTTGGAGATAGGGCAATGTCTTGGCATATTAAGAAACAAGAATCAGTCTCCTTGTCTATTGCAGAAGTAGAATATATTGTTGCAGTATCATGCTGCACTCAAGTACTATGGATGAAATAGACCTTGAAGGATATCAAAGTTGAGTATGATGGGCCAATCCCTATTCTTTGTGATAACACAAGTGCCATAAATATTTCAAAGAATCTAGTCATGCACTCAAAGACAAAGCACATTTCAATCAAGTATCACTTTTTGAGGGAGAAAGTTGCAGATAATGAGGTAAATCTTGAGTATGTGCTTACAAAAGATCAAGTTGCTAATATATTCACTAAGGCTCTTGTAAAAGACACATTTGAGTATCTCTGGGAGAAATTAGGGGTTATTGCCCTTCCTTGAATTAGATACATATCAGTCTAGTGTGCTTCAAAGTATATTTCTCTTTTTGGACTGATGATTGGAGGCTACCTCTCAAGGAGAGTAGGTAGTGGTTTGAGATGATTGCTACATTCAAGGGGAGTAAAGAATGGTTTTAGACTGATCAGAGCAGCAGTGTTCAAGTATGTGCCGTAGAAGAGATATGATGCCCTTTTCCATTGATGTCAAAGGGGGAGAGAGATCATGTGAAAAATCCAGGGGGAGTAAGAGTGCAGAGGTGTAAAAAGAAAGGGGGAGTTCTGATATAGAATTGTGTCTTGATGGTGGAACATGTTTTTCACATCATATGTTTCCATCAATGACAAAGGAGGAGATTGTTGCAAGTATGTGCTAATTGTTGTTGTCATTGATGTCAACATGCTTGTTGTTATTGGTGCCAATTGTATCTTCTGATATTGTTGTTTGTTGGTTGATTGAATAACATTATTTGAGTATTTTGGTCCACATTTTCTCTATAGTGAAGACTGGAGTATGAACCTTGGATATGATTTAGAGAAATTTTTGAAGATGGTAAATCCAAAATTTGGTGGTCTGGATCATTGTGCAGAAAAAGTTCTATTCACCAGTTTGAAGACTGTGCCTGGCAATGTGTGCAAAGTGACAGGGAGAAAGTGTTTTGCTCTGCACTTCTTCGTAGAATGGATTTTTACTTTTTGGTTCTGGACTTAATCTTATAAGGTCCTTAGTTATCTTCATTCCAAAGGATTTGTCATTTGGTGCTCTGGAAAGCAAGTAATTGACTAGCAGAGTTTGACAGTGTCTGTTAAGAAGCAGTCTGTGATGTGTTCTCAGGTGATATTTGTTATTTTCAAGTGAGATATGTTGCAATTGGATTTGTCAGCTCCCAAGTGATTCTATGTTGTTTGTAGATGTCTCTAGAATGTATTGAAGGCATGTTCTTGATCCACAAGCTACAATGAAGATCTTGGAAGCATGTATCTAAGTGTTCTTGATGTTGTGCACTTGTTCTAGCTGACCTTGTTAGTCACACTTGATGTGGAGGTGATTCATGGATTGTAGAAGTGTGTCCAAGCATGTGAAGATGTATTTGGGTTTGAGCTAAGTTGTGATGTGTTCATCCATCATTCATTTGTTCCACAAGTTTGTTTAGGTCTAGTCCTAATTTGATTTATGTATATATGCCGACCTTGGAGATAGTTCCACTGGTTGTAGAATGTAATGTCGACCTTGATGTACATTTCAAGGTTGATGATAGGTATAAATGTATGTAATGAATTCATGATTGAGGTGTGATTGTGTGAAGATGTGAAGATAAAGTGTGAGTTGTAAAAGTAGAGAAGAGTAGAGGAATTATATTGCACTTGAATGGAACTGAACCCAGGCATGGTATAGATGCCAATGTAACAGTTCAATCCTAGCAGTGAGCCAACCTCGACAATGAGCCAACCTTGCTAGTGAGCCAACCCTCGGTAGTGAGCCACCCTTTGGTAGTGAGCCATTCTTTTGGGCAGTTAGCCACTTTTGATATTCGGTATTATGACTACATTATATTGTGAGCTAACATTCACCATGGATTTTCCTTGTTTAGGGTTTTCCATGTAAAAGTCTAGTGTTCATGTGTGTATGGTGTTGATGTGTTCATGTTTTGATTCTGGTATTCATGTTTAATGTTCATAATAGAATAAGGAGTTAGATTAAGTAAATGTAAAAGTGATATTGTGTAAAGAAGTTAAAGTTTTTGATACAAATGACTCACCCCCCTCTCAGTTGTCTTGTGCCTTTCAACACTCCTTTATATGTACATGGGGAACTTACTTCTAGATTGTGATGCCCTTTGGGTTGAAGAATGCAGGAGCTAGCTATCAGAGAGCCATGACAATTATCTTCCATGACCTTTTCCACAACATAATGGAAGATTATGTAGATGATTTACTGAGAAAATCAAAGACTAGAGAAGACCACTTAAATGTGTTGGAAAAAATCTTTGATAGATTAGAGCAATACAAAGTGTGGCTAAATCCCAATAAATGTGTCGTTAGGGTCACCTCTGGAAAGTTCCTAGGATACATTATGTCAAGAAGAGGAATAGAAGTTGATCCCTTCAAGGTTAAGGCTATAGTGGAGATGCCTCCACCTAAAATGCTTAAACAACTTCGTAGCCTTAAGGGGAAACTTCATTCTATCCACAGCTTCATAGCACAACTTGCAGACAAATGTCAACCATTTTAGCATCTTCTCTAAAAAAACACAACATTTGTATGGGATAACCATTGTCAGAATGCCTTTGATCAGCTAAAGGAATATCTTGCTACACCACTTGTCCTTATTCCACCAAAGCAAGGGCAACCCCTCCTATACATCTCAACAACAGAAACAACAATAGGGGCCTTGCTAGCACAACATGATGAACAAGGAAAAGAGAGAGCTATATACTATATCAGTCACACCTTGGTGACCTATGACCTGAATTACACTTCTATTGAACAAGCATGCCTTGTCGTTGTCTTCACTTCTCAAAAGCTAAGACACTACATGCTCAACCATAATACAAAGCTCATTGTCAAGATTGATCTACTCAAGTATTTACTGACTAGAGCAACTCTCACAGGATGGATGGCTAAGTGGGTTATGATCCTTAGGGAGTTTGATGTTGAGTACATAGAAAGAAAAGCTATCAAAGGACAAGTGATTTCCAATCAATTGGTCGATGCACCTATCCCAACAAAACAACCACTACTTTTAGAATTCCCAAATGAGTCAATATTGATAGTAGCACCAACAACAGATACATGGAAAATGTATTTTGACGGATCCTACAAACATCATGGCTCAGGGGCAGGCATTTTGTTATTACCCCTCAAGGAGACACTATTCCCAAGTCCTACAAAATAACATTTCCATGCACAAACAATGTAGCCAAATATAAAGCCCTATTACAAGACTTTGCATGGCCATCCAGTGGAAGATTGAAAAGCTTACAGTTTATGGAGACTCCTAGCTAGTCATTAGATAGGTCAATAATGAATACAAAACAAAAGATGACAAGCTCTTGCCTTACAAAAGAATGGTTGATGATTTCAAGGACTATTTCCATGACATCCATTTTGAACAAATTTCAAGGTTGAACAACAAAGTAGTAGATGCTATGGCCACTATAGGATCCCTGGTTAACATGAAAAAGGACAGCAAAAAATGTGAGTACCTGATTGAATAACTACCAATGCCGGCCTATGATGTACCACAATCTAAGTTAGTATGCGACATTGTTGGTTCCTTATCTCCTTGGTACCAAGAAACCTACATTTACCTCCATGATAACATCATCCCACCTAATCTAACATCTGCACAATGTAAAACCTTCATCTGTCAAGCCTCCCACTTCACCATCATAGGAGATACCCTATATCAAAAAAGTCTTAATGGTACTCTTTTGCGATGTCTCGATTCTAGGGAAGTCGAAGTGGCCTTGCAAGAGGTACATGAAGGTATTTGTGGGGCACACTCTAGTGGACCTACTCTAGCAAAGAAGATTCTCATAAAATGGTACTATTGGCTAACCATGAAACGAGATGCCTACCGCTTTGTGAAGAAATGTTTACCATGTCAGCAACACAGTGATCTTATCCATGCACCTTCACAGGAATTGCAACCCATAATAACTCCTTGGCCCTTTTCACAATGGGGACTCGACCTCGTAGGAAAAATTTACCCACCCTCATCCAATGGCCACAAATTCATCATTACCACTACCAAATATTTCACTAAGTGGGTAGAAGCCATTCTGCTCACTTTCACCATTGGCATCCAAATTACAAAATTCATCCTCCACTACATTATGTTGTTATGGTGTTCCTTTCTCCATTATCATAGATAATGTGAAACCATTTAAGAACCAGGAAGTCTGCACCCTATGCGAGAAATTCCACATCCAACATCATTTTTCCACACCATATTACCCCCAAGGTAATGGTCAAGCCAAAGCTTCTAACAAAACCATCTTACACATCCTGAAAAAAATGGTTAACAAAGCTAATTGTGACTGGCACCTTCAACTCAACCCCGCCATATGGGCTTATCACACAAGCATTCGCACACCCACAAGAGCCACACCATACTCATTAGTATTTGGTTCCGAAGCCATTTTGCCTATTGAGGCCGAGCTCCCTTCTCTAAGGATTTCATTGCAAAACATAATCTCTAAGGAGTACTAAGTTGCACGACTAAATGAGCTAGAACTACTAGATGAGAAATGCATGGATGCTCTTATTCACCTTCAAGCCTATCAGAACCGCCTATGCAGAAGCTACAAAAAAAAGATCAAGAACCACAAGTTTGAGATAGGCGACCTTGTCCTTATGGAAAATCAAATAAACCTACAAGAGCGCCACAAGAAAAGAAAGTTTGAGTCTAATTGGTTGGGACCATATGTTATCACAACTAGCTATTGATTAGGAGCTTACCAGCTTGCAACACCTAAGGGGAAACCTCTAGATGAACCTATGAACATCATACACCTGAAAAGGATCTATGCATAACCCATTGAGTATCCCAAATAAAAAATACAAAAAAATAAAAAATAAAAAAAATAAAAAAAACCTAAGTGCAATAAAGTTGTCTAATGGTGAAAATCAATTCGGTGACACCTTGGATAAGTACCATGGTGAAAACTTGTCTCAAACACCATGTGTAATGGTCGGTTCTACCATCTAATAAGTTCCCCTATCCATCATGACATTCCATATCACCTACATCCCATGGCTTGGAATTCTAAAACATACAATCCTATCACCCCACCCAAGGTAAATCCTTGAAAAGAGGATCCTTGTATGCTCTCCTTGTATAACTTAAAACTCCAAAAAGCCAAAAAAAAATTCAAAAAATCAAAAAATAGAAAAAACAATCTCAACCATCACCACAATTCGCTAAAACATCCACCACATCATTATCTAACATCATCTCATCTACCCTGAACCATTCCTACATCACCACTACAAACCAAAACTACATATTCATCATCACCCACATCTTAAAGTGCCTTGATCCCATGGACATAGGGTATGTAGGTAGTCTAGAATGCAAAGGAAGTATCCAATACTCAGGTACAAAAGGTGTACCCATCCAACCCTCTTGGATGGTCCCTATCCCCTGAGCTTACTAAATCTAAAAAAGCAATACACATGCTAAGCACACTCTCAAAACATAACATCTTATACAACAAAATCATCAATCGACAAACCAACCGTGATCATAACATATCGCCTACTATTCTTTTTCCCACCTTTCGAAGTTTATCCAACAACATCCAACCAATTCTCACCTTAATGGATATAACATTCCTACAATAGGCAGAATCCATCATCCTATCAACACTTATCTTAGCAAGAGATACAATGGTTGTTTGTATGATTCATTGGTCTTTTTTTATTATTGATTTTTATCTTTTTTCTCATTTTAGGGATCATTCCAAAGCTACTGTAATCTCACTATATCATGGTATGTAGCAGAAAATGCCTAGAATGGGGCATGGCCATTGTTTTATATATTGTGCTTGTGGGGTGATCTCATTACTCCAAGTATGGTATTCATATCTTGAAGATGTAGGGTCAATTCTAGCATATTGTTCCCCCTTTTACATCTAAGGTCAAACATACCTTTTATGTACTAAGGATTTATGCTATGAGTACCCTTCCCTCATCTAGGTAAGATTATACTACCTTGGGCATGCATGAGATCATCCTATTGTTTGTGGGTCTAGTCCATGCAAAGAAGGATATGTATCATCACCTTGGTCCTTTCATACCTTGGTGAAAATATCCCATTTCGCTATAACAAATCTAGAAATGCTCTCAATAATGTCAATGCAAACACTTATCCTAGCCCATCCATCCTTTCTACCACCAACCATTAAACACACTATTTGGACTTTGTATCTAATGATGATCCCTAACTTCATCCATTCAATCCTATGTTGCAACCACTCTAACAAGTTCACCCCGCATAATTTATCACTTCACCTATTCCAACAAAACCCCTCTAACAATGTGGTGTCTAGTGACCTAGTATCACCTATTCCAACTGACCCTAAACTATCCCAACCATCCTTAAACCTATCCTAACCACCCAACCCATCACCCATGGTTCTAAAACATCATAATGTATCATGACAAAAAAAAACATCCCATCATATCATTTACCATTATCCATTATCCATTAATCATTTACCATTGCATTAATCATTTACCATTAACCATCATCCATTTACCATTTACCATTATCCATTATCCATTTATCATTTACCATTCATAATCATTTACCATTGCATTACCTATTCACCATTTACATTCACCATTATCCAATTCATTAACCATTTACCATTATCCATTATCCCTTTATCATTAATCATTGTGTTATCCATTACCATTATCCATTAATTCATTAACCATCACAATTAACCATTACATCGCATTAGCCATCATATATTAACCATTAACCATTACATATCATATATTCCATTTACTATTTCATCCATAATATAAGCATATATTCCGTTTACCATTTCATCCATAATATATGTTTATTAATCTAAGCATATATTCCATTACCATCCATACATAATATATGTTTATTAATCTAAGCATATATTCCATTTACCATTTCATCCATATTATATATGTTTATTAAGCATATAATCCACATCATAATCCAAATACATATCATAAATCAACATCATAACATACATACATATATCCATGAACATCATCATAAACTTCCATATCCACAATGCATAAACATCATCACAAATCCATCCATATAACAAAGACATCATACATAACCATGAATACCAAAACCACAAATATCCATAATCATCCATAACCACAAATGCATATTATATATCACCATCAAAATATACATCGCTCAAAATAATACATGTCATGATACAAAAAAGCCTCAAAGGCTAAAATATACCATAAAATTAAGAGCCATGGGATGTTGAGCCCCTCATAGAATCTGTAGGAGAGCTTGGATGAGGTCCATGTGGTCTAGGCAGTGGTGGCCCCATAGGTTGTTGTTATTGTGATGGTGGCTGCTAAGGAGGTGGTGGTGCAGGAGCACCTTCTCTGTAGTGCAGGGTCATATTTTCTTTTGGTGTTTCATAAGGCTCTTAAGCCATTTCATGTTGTAATAAGGGTCAATTTGGTTTCATTGATGTAATTATGCAAGGCAAACATGTGGTTTTGCTTGTATAAAGGGTAATCCAACGGCTAACTAATTTGAATATCAGTTTGCACAGTTGGAGGGAAATAACTGTTGTCTCTACATCTTCTTTAGAGGCAAGCTGTATGCAACAGAGGAGAAGTGTATGCATTGTTGCGAAGATTTGATAATGAACAATAGAGTTTTTTGGGTGTAACATACTGTTCCATCTGTGTGTTCTCGTTTACTTTATCTTGGTCTCAGATCTGGTGTGTTCATGTATAACTAGATACCATTTGTTAGTTCCTAGCGTTCCTGTAGCGTGTAGACGGTGGAACATTGTTAATTTTGCAGAGATTGGTTTGTAACCTAGGAATTAGGGTTGATTCATAAATGGAGACCCTTTCCTCTATCCACTGAAATCCTCTATAGTATTAGTGTGATGGGGGAAAGATATGTAGACTTATTGTTTTCCACATTCTCACCCAGAAATCTGGAGAACTCGGCCGGATTCGACTAGACATCTCCATGTGGCTAGTCAGGAAATCGATGTAAAGTGAACAGTGACATTTGGGGATCAAATTGATACAAGTGGTCAAGGGTTTGATATATGAATCAGCCAAATTCCATTGTTCTGGCGAAAGGAATTCTGTTTCAACATCACAGAGCAGTTTGGAGTCCATCGGCGTAACACCGAGTATCGGAATAGCTTTTGGAAGACCTTCTGATAGATAAACTCTACCTGATGAGAAGGCATCGGTGAAAAATGGACCTTGTCTAGCCAAGGGTGTTTTCGTTTTAAGATAACCATGTTGCATAGTGTCGGAGACACATTCAACTTTGTCTAACCGAAGACGGAGGAGAGGAAGTTGATCGGCGTGAGTTGTGGCTTCGGCGAACGAGAAGAAAGCTACGCCGATAGGAAGAGTCTCACCGACGGTCAAGGTTCATCAGAGTGAAGTGAACCATCAAGAAGCATGGTTGAAGTCTGGTAGAAGTGGAGAGTCTGGCTGACAAAATAGAACCTAAGGTCATCGGGGTGACTATCGCGAAGTGCCACCGACGGGAGTATATCGGCAAGAGCGACGACATCGGAAAAGCCCATAGGAGTTGTGCCGATCGACGGAGTGTCACCAATGAGGAATTCATCAGCGTGAGATGGGGCATCGGCGTGAGTTCACAGGCGATTGCCGATGGGGAGTGTGTTACCGATAGGCCACTAACCGATACGGAGATATCGATGAGATTGGAGTCATCGGAAGAGGAGATCGGAGTCATCGGAAGAGGAGATCAGAGCCTCCACAAAGGAATAGCTTTTGGAATACCTCTGAGAAAATGGAGACATTATTTGCTACCAAAAGAATTCATTGTTTTCACTGACAACCATGCCCTTAGTTTCCTAAATAGTCAAGAAAAATTGAACCATAGACTTGTTAAGTGGGTGGAATAGTTGCAAGTTTATACCTTCACAATTAAGCACAAAAAAGGTGTTTCTAATAAAGTGGCTGATGCTTTGAGTAGGAGGTTTCTTATTGTTCAGGAAATTCAGTTAGAAAGCATGGGTATTGACTGCTTGAAGGAATTGTATAAAGAAGATTTAGATTTCAAAGAGGCTTATGATGTTTGTGTGAATTTGGCTAACACATTTCATGGTGCATATTCAAATTTTGTATTACAGGAAGGACTTTTGTTTAAGGGCAATTTGTTGTGTATTCCTAAGTGTTCTATGAGGGACAATATCATTAAGGAGAAGCATAATGGTTCTTTAGGAGGACATTTTGGCTTAGACAAAACACTGTTCTGGCCAAAGGTGCAATCTGATGTGAGAAGGTATGTTGCTAGTTGTGTAATTTGTCAAAGGGCCAAGGGTGTGTCTTCAAATGTAGGTCTATACCAGCCCCTTCCTATTCCCAACAGGCCTTGGGAAAGTATAAGTATGGATTTTGTACTTGGGTTACCTAAAACAGTCAGAGGGGTGGATAGTGTGTTTGTTATTATTGATAGGTTCAGCAAGATGGCTCATTTTGTGCCATGTAAATGCACAAATGATGCATCTCATATTGCAGGTCTATTTTTAAGGGAGGTAGTAAGAATACATGGTTTACCATTGTCAATTGTAACAGACAGGGATTCTAAGTTTGTAGGTCACTTTTGGAGGACCTTATGGAGAAAATTGGGTACTCAGTTGTCTTTTTCATCAGTCTACCATCCACAAACTGATGGTCAGACTAAAGTAGTTAATAGGTCCCTTGGAAACCTTCTACGATGCCTTACCAAACAGCATGGTTTGGCATGGGACTTAATTATCAGTCAGGCTGAATATGCCTACAATGATTTAGTGAATAGGAGCACTGGTAAAAGTCCTTTTGAGGTAGTTTATGGTTTTCACCCAAGGGGGCCACTTGAATTGAAGGATCTCCAAGGATGGCATAAAAGGAGTGCACTTGGCGAAGATTTTGCTACTTCCATGAAAACAGTCCATGATCAAGTCAAGTTGCAATTGGAAAAAGCAGTCACAAAGTACAAAGAAAGGGCTGACCTGAAGAAAAGAGAGGTGCAGTTCAAAGTTGGAGATTTAGTTATCGCATATCTAAGGAAAGAAAGGTTACCAAAAGGATAGCCAACTAAACTCCTGATGAAGAAGATTGGGCCATGCAAAATAGTGCACAAATTCGATCCAAATGCATATGAGATTGAGTTACCACCTGGTCTTGGTATCTCTCTCATTTTCAACGTTGCAGACCTGTTTCCTTTCAGACCTCCATTGCATGGTGTAGGTGGATCAAATGTGGTGGATGTAGATGCTGATTGGATCAAGGATTTGCCTCCAAGTAAGCCTTTGCAACTGGAATGTATTCTAGATTCCAAAGTTGTCAAGAAGACAAGAAAGGGTGTGTACAAAGACTACTTGGTCAAGTGGCAGGATCTTCCTGATTCAGAGGCAACCTGGATGAGTGAAGCAGATATTCTGAAGCATGGGAAGACACTTCAGCAGTTAGCAACTCAAGGGACTTGAGTTTTTCCAGTCGAGGGAGTATGGTGCAGGAGCACCTTCTCTGTAGTGCAGGGTCATATTTTCTTTTGTTGTTTCATAAGGCTCTTAAGCCATTTCATGTTGTAATAAGGGTCAATTTGGTTCCATTAATGTAATTATGCAAGGCAAACATGTGGTTTTTCTTGTATAAAGGGTAATCCAATGGCTAACTGATTTGAATATCAGTTTGCACGGTTGGAGGGAAATAACTGTTGTCTCTACATCTTCTTTAGAGGCAAGCTGTATGCAACAGAGGAGAAGTGTATGCATTGTTGCGAAGATTTAATAATGAACAATAGAGTTTTTTGGGTGTAACATATTGTTCCATCTGTGTGTTCTCATTTACTTTATCTTGGTCTCAGATCTAGTGTGTTCATGTATAACTAGATACTATTTGTTAGTTCCTAGCGTTCCTGTAGCATGTAGACGGTGGAACATTGTTAATTTTACAGAGACTGGTTTGTAACCTAGGAATTAGGGTTGATTCATAAATGGAGACCCTTTCCTCTGTCCATTGAAATCCTCTGTAGTATCAGTGTGATGGGGGAAAGATATGTAGACTTATTGTTTTCCAAATTCTCACCCAAAAATCTGGAGAACTCAGCCGGATTCGACTAGACATCTCCATGTGGCTAGTCGAGAAATCGACGTAAAGTGAACAGTGACATTTGGGGATCAAATTGATACAAGTGGTCAAGGGTTTGATATATGAATCAGCCAAATTTCATTGTTCTGGCGAAAGGAATTCTGTTTCGGCATCACAGAGTAGTTTGGAGTCCATCGGCATAACACCGAGTATCGGAATAGCTTTTGGAAGACCTTCCGATAGATAAACTCTACCCGATGAGAAGGCATCGGTGAAAAACGGACCCTGTCTGGCCAAGGGTGTTTTCATTTTAAGATAACCAGGTTGCATAGTGTTGGAGACACATTCACCTTTGTCTGACCAAAGATGGAGGAGAGGAAGTTGATCCGCGTGAGTTGTGGCTTCGGCGAACGAGAAGAAAGCTATGCCGATAGGAAGAGTCTCACCGACGGTCAAGGTTCATCAGAGTGAAGTGAACCATCGGGAAGCACGGTTGAAGTCTGGCAGAAGTGGAGAGTCTGGCTGATGAAATAGAACCTAAGGTCATCGGGGTGACTATCGCGAAGTGCCGCCAACGGGAGTATATCGGCAAGAGCAACGACATCGGAAAAGCCCATAGGAGTTGTGCCGATCGACGGAGTGTCACCAATGAGGAATTCATCGGTGTGAGATGGGGCATCGGCGTGAGTTCACAGGCGATTGCCGATGGGGAGTGTGTTGCCGATAGGCAACTAACCGTTACGGAGATATCAATGAGATTGGAGTCATCGGAAGAGGAGATCAGAGTCACGGCGAAGAGGGAAGTCAACTCGACGAAGGCAATTAACTGTTGTGGTTAAGTATTTGGAAGCCGCGGTCATCAGGAAGAGTATGGGGTTCAGCGAGAGAAATTGGAAGTAGCCTGATAGTGATATGTTTGGCCGATAGGGAAGTTATCACCAAGACATAGCTCGGGTCTGGCCGATCGTCAGGGACTTTTTGTTGCACACTCTGCATCAGGTGGCTAATGTACCGACTGCTAAGATCTCCTAGATCTTTGCGATCCTGACATCCCAAATCTACTCCTCTAGCTGTAGCTAGGAACTCACTAACCCTCAGATACTACAGTGTAGTAGGCTCCATAGTAGTACTCAGCCCTCGTCTGCTGCTCTAAAACCTGCTGATGTAGCTGTTGTATATGATCCTAGACAACTGTGTAGTCTAACCGTATCCTCGCCATGTCTATCCTGACTATCACACCCTACATACAGGTGATATCAACCTACATCCTAGCCACCTCACTCTCTGCCTATTGTGCCCTAGTCTCAACACTTTGTATCCTCACCTCAGCTGCCTGCCACAATGATCTCTTAGTAACTCGCTTGGTAGTAATCTGAGCCACCTATGCTTATAGCTGTCCTCATAAGTGCCCTATCTGGGCTTGCAACATGAGGATCTGAGGATTCCTGTATCCACCACTTGCTCCATCTATCAGGGCCTGAACTCCCTGTAGCCTCTATAACTCCTACCTCTGACGGGCCACCTCATCCTCTAAGATGGCCACCTCAACCCATAGAATATCTACCTCCTCCTCTCCGTTGGCTCAAGTTCGTCAACACCTAATACAAACACCAAGAAGAGGGCTAGGTGTTGTCCCTGATGGCCCTGCCTCTGAAGTCTCGGCATCTGAAGTGCCTAGCTGAGATGTCCCCACCTCCACTGGTACCTACTGCTGCTAGGGTACCTACTATGCCTATTGAGGTGGCACCTGGCCCTGTCCCTACCCCTACTGCAGTGGTGCCTGTGGTGGTGGCATATGTCCTCTCTACACCTTTTGTATAGGTACCTGCTGCTATTAGGGTGCCCATTATCTCTGCCCCTGTCCTCTCCTTATTGTCTGCCTTGTTGTTGCAACCAACACACCTATACTGTCATCATCACTAATGGGCACCTCCTCCATCACATACTCCACCCACACCTCATCTCCCTCCTCTCCCTCCTCCTCATCCTCCACCATCATATTGGGCTCTGTCACTGAATCTATCAATCATATCAGCCTCCACACCTGCCACCACTGATCATACGCTGGAGTAGTGCCTGCTTCCACTGTCTGGCTCCTCCAATCCCACTGAACTAGTTGTAGTCCAACCCAATCCAAAAGAGCCACATGAGTTGCTATAGGTGTTGGCCATCCTGGCACATCTTGTGGCATCCTCACAAAATCACCATCACCTAGGGCAAGTTCTACACCTGCCCAAACTACCTCATCACTCGTGACAAGATATACTTGTTTATGGTATGATCCCATTGCCCCATCAAATAGCGAGCCTAGAATGTGTAGGGCATATGAATGTGATCATCGACCCAGGCCTCTACACCTATGTAAGGATGCCAGATAATAGAATCCATGTCATCCAAAATCTGCCTCCAGTACCACAACCACCCTATGTAGGCATACATAATAGGTGGCCTATACAAAAACACAAGTGCCTCAAACTGAACTCAGTGATAACCCACCTGTGGCTATGCAATCGCTATATGCTCAAATGCCCACACATGAAGAAGTGTAACCCCAACAAATAAGGCCCTATCCATATGGTACACCACCATATGCATCTCATGATATAGTTGCACTAACATGCAAGGCCCCCATGCATACATAGTCTATTAAGTCACCATCTGCTCTATCACCACACCCCAACCAACCGATAAGCCTTGAGATCACTAATTTGGCATAACAAGTCCTCCAATTGCTACACACATGAACAAAGTAAATCTATCTGCTCCAGCCAATAGAGTCTTCCTGTAACTCATCTATCACTGATCATCAGTATACACTAGATGCTTAGGTGCAAATGCTTTGTCCACCGCTACCACTTCTGAGGGTACATCATATGTTGCCCTCGCTCCAGCTATAGGGAATCGTAAAATCCTCCACACATCCTCTAAGGTGATTGTGATCTCACATGTGGGAACTAAAAAGGAGCATGTCTCGCTCCTTCACCTCTCCACTAGGGCTGCCATCATAGCCCTCTGACCTCGTATCCAAGGCATCTTAGCAACTATCCGTAGTCCCAACCTCCCTAATCTAGCTAGAGTAGCTAGATCAAACTAACCCCGTAACCTCATCACTAAGGGAACCCGTCGCTCTCGTGACTACAATATCCCACCTAAAATTTGCATCCAAAAATCACCCAAACTTATCTTTTTCTCCCAAAATAGTGCTATGGTACTAATCCATCACCTTATGGCGCCAAAACAGAACTTGGTACTAATTCTAGACCATATGGCACCATTCCACACAATGGCACTAATCCCTAAGATTTTGGTGCTAAACATAATTTAGTGCTAAAAATATCCTACATGGCGCTAAATCACCATTAAGCTTAATTTACCCCAAAACCCTAGCACTAATGCAAAGAATGGCGCTAAAACCCTCCCTTATCACGTTAATCTAGAGCTTAGCACTAAAGCACCTGGAGATGGCGCTAAAACTTCAAACCCTGAATCTATGGCACCAAACAAGAGCTTAGCACCAAAACTGATCATGGCACCAAAATTTTACTATATAGCACTAAAACTCCCAAACCCCCCATTTAACCTATGGCACCAATCTAGAAGATGGAGCCAATCTAGAAGATGGCGCCAATTCACCTAAGGATGGTGCCATGCGGCTATGCTATGGCGCCATTCTTCCTAACTACCCATTTCTTGAGATAATAAATGACCCAAAAACCCAAAATTGACAAATTCAAGGTTGACCAACATACCTAGGTGCTTGCTAGTGGTGATCTCATGTAATCACAAACTCTCTCAAATTGATGCTCGTAGCGTGGGAAGGGAGGTTGTGCCATCTCGTCTCCTTCTCTCCTATCGTCCAATAAGCTCAATGTGTGCAAATGTGGCACTTTGGGCCCACACTTTCTATTTATAGTGTGCCATGTCATACCCCATACACCTTTTTCTCTCCCCAAGGTGCAAAATGTAACCTTTTTCACCCGTTATTTTCTTGTCTGCCTAATTTCCTGCCCTCTATCCATTTTTCATCACCATTTCCTCATTTGAAGAGTTCACCTGAAAAAAATTATTATTTTTCACTTGACCTCTCGAGGGAGACATCTCTCATCCATTTAATTCCTTCCCTGCAACTGGGGCAAAATTCTTTGACTTGATGCCAAATTCCTACTAGGTCAAGACGCCACGTCAAAGACGGGAAAATGTAAACACCTAAAAATGTCTCGACCCTTCGACCACCCTCCAACATCATCCATACCACTAATTTCTCATCTGATTAATTAATTTAATTTGTTATTAATTAATTAACCTATCCAACCCCTGAGCCATCCATTCATCCTTCATCAATTAACCCCTAAAATTGAATTAATTTAATTAATTCAACATTCACACCTTACTAACATCATCCCAGTTAATTAAATAAATATGTCAAATATTTATTTAGTTAATTTTTCCACTTTCCTAAACCCAATTAATTAGGTAAATCATACTTATCTAATTAATCTACCCTACTAATTAGCCTACACCTAGCCTAGTTGATTAAATAACTATTATTTAATTAGCTACCCTAGCCTACATGACCCCTAGACCTGGGTTAATTAAATAAATCATTATTTAATTAATCCTAAACCTTGATTACCCTACTCACTAATTTTTTCCAACCACATTAACTAAGTTAATCACCCTGATTAACTTGGTCAAATCATGCTTAACACCTTCTCCCACACCCACAAATTAAAAATTACAAAAAATACAGAACCCCTCCAACTCATTTTTGCCATTTTCATGCTAAAACATCTTCCACATTTTTAGCTTACAAATGTAAGGCCCCAAAAATGTGCATGTGTCACATTGCCTTCACATTCCCACATAAAATGGAATTTTTAATTCCACCTCCCCCCAAGGAAATTAATTTTTAATTTCCTCACACATCCAAATCACATTTAATGCAAAGTCCTCCCCAAAATGAATAAAAGATTCATTTTTATTCTCCACCTTCAAATTTTGATGATCAAATCCTAGCCCTCCATCTTACAATCAAACTCATCCATTGATCTCAACATCCAATTTCCACCATTGGATCAAATCCCCTCCAATTTGTCTATAAATACAAGCCTCCACAAGGCATTTCATCATCCAATTTTAGAGCAAGTCTATTATGCTAAAATTTCTCTCAATTTCCTCCATCATAGCTAGGTTATAGTGAATTTTGCATTGACTATAGAAAGCATTTCACATTGCAAGCGTTAGTTGGGTAAAGCTAGGAGCTCAAGGGTGCAAGTTCCTCAACATTATCAAGGAGAGAGGGGTTTGGAAGCTTCAAAGGTATAAATTCTCTTGTATTTTGAGTTCCTTTTTTGTTTTTCATGTTTTCCAATTTTTTCATCTTCACAACCTTAGCCAACTAGACAAACGTTGTCCAAGTAAAAACAATCAACCTCAACAACTACTCATGTGTCCTCTATTATAGAAACAAGCTTGCACAAAACCACTAAGTGGTATTACATAACCATGTCCCTAAAGACCATGAGATCACTAAATCATGTCCCCTCTCATTTACTTATTGGTATTAAGTTTTTCTAATATTAAATATTTTTCCAATGGCAACCCACATTAAATATTTATCTCAATGTTACAACTTGAAAGTGACCCCAAGAATGCCTAACCCATTGTGATGTTTACATCTCTCTAACACACCATAATTAATAATTAAATTTTACATTATACATATTATGCAAGGTGTACAACACACCTTTCCCAACATTCTCCCATGTGTATACATTGCATAAGGGGTCAAAAGTAAACTCAAACATCAAAGTAAATGATCCCTGTACCCAACATGTACCATGTAAAAATCCATGTGCTCCATGTGCTCCATCAAGATACCTCCAATAATAACCAAGGTGACCACCATCTCAAACAACAATTCTCTTATCCTCCACCATGCCAAACCATGAAAGATAAGATCCTCCTGTGAGGGGGAGATTGTGAGTTAGCTCAAATACATGAAAAACAATAAAAACCCAAACACCAATAGAAGTTGAAAGCAAAGAAGATTAAAACCAACATAAGTAAGAATACTTACAAACTCCTTTACCTATCGTTTTCCATTGTTTGCCTATCTTGCATTGATCTTGATTGTGAAGCCCTCAGAAGCTTTCCTTGCTTGCTTGCTTGTTGAAGATGACAAAGGAAGAATGGCTTTTGTACCTGTTTGTATTGAATGTGAGCTTCAAACACACAATGATGGAGGATACTAGAAATGGAGAGAAGAAGAGAGAATGAGAGAAATTTTGGTATAGTGATTGTGCAAATGAACTCCCCCTCGATGGCTTAGAAGAGGGTTCTATTTATAGATTTTCTGAAAATAGAATGGATGGTGAGGATCAAAGGATGAGATCAATGGCTCTCATTTTTTGTGAATATTTAATTCATAATGGGTGAATTAAAAACTCTTTATTTGAGAATAGTGGATTATGACAATTGAATTTTAAATTCAATTGGTGGAGGCTAGTGGGGAACATTGAATTAAATATTCAATTGGTGAAGGCTAGTGGGGAACATTGAATTAAATATTCCATTTGTGAAGGCTAGTGGGGAACATTGAATTAAATATTCCATTTGTGAAGGCTAGTGGGGAACATTGAATTAAATATTCTATTTGGTGGAGGATAATTGATTTAAAGATTTATTTTGGAAAATGGAGGATATTAGCTAATTAAATATTAAGAATATTTAATTAAATGTGCAACATGGTGAGGTGGAAGAGATGAGGTGGAAAGATGAGGTGGATTGATAAGGTAGATTTTGGACTTTAGACATTAGAAGAATTTAGGGAATTGATGTGAGACATAAGAAGAATTTAGGGAATTTAATTAAATAAAATGACTTTATTTAATTATGGGATAATGAGCCAATTAGATAAATTTATAATATTTATTTAATTGACAGAAGAAAATAGGAATTAAGATAAATATTAAAATATTTACTTAATTCTACCCGAGCTAATTTTAGGTGTATACACCTCCAAAGAGATTCCACACTAAACTATCACAAAGAAGCAAGAATCTTCCCTCAACTAATATCCAAACACAAACCTGAAAAACAATGGTAACAAATTGGCCAAATTAGCTATCAAGACTTAATCACCATAGCTAGAATAGTAACCACAACTAGTTGCTGACACATCCAACTAACCATACCTCCAATCTAAGTTATAATAATCATAACAAGTAGACCTTATGCCATAAACATATTCAACCCAAACCACAATGATCAGAAGTCCCCATAAATACATTATCCTACATAAAGAAGTCCTTCAAGATAACAACACAAACATTTTATAACAAACCTCAAGACCCTCAACACCGCAGTATAATGAGAACATCCAACAAAGGACACATATACATTCTCGAATACCCATTGCATGGGTAATTTCAAATCTGAAATCAAACAAGGCATTCAAAGATCCACCAAGAGCACTCACATAGAAGATGTGGCTAAATCCTTTATCACACAGTGTCAAATAACACACACTGATATGCAAAAACTACAAACTAAAACAATTGCAACATAACTCTCTCGCCACAAGTCCATATCTCTCCCAAGTTCTCCACATCATAGAAGATAGACAAACCTTAACTCCAATGTCATGTGAACATGAACATCTAGGAAGAAGCATAGACCAACAAGAGAGAACCTGCAAATCAAAACCATGTCTTTCTACCATCACCAATATGCTATAGTTGTGAAAAAGATAAGATAACCCCAAATCAAGAAGCCTCCTCAACATCTAAACTAATTAAGATGTGAGCCTCTCAAACCAAAGGAATATCAAACAAAACTCTATTCCCTTAACAAGGAATGTGCCCAAAGCCACTAACCATATCCGTTTTCTTTTCAAAACACAATGACCCAAAACAAATCATAACCATGCATCTTCTCCTCAAACAAGTCCTCAGAAACTAACATCCATATCTCAAGACTAAAGCATACATGAGAAGATAATACACAAAGAAAGAACGCATCTAAAAATTAGGTGGACAATACCTATCAAATCATTCACTGTCGAGAGGACCATTGAGTGGGGAATGAAATTACTCCTCCAAGATACACCAAGCTACAATGATTCTCTCCAATAACAATCTCCTCAATATGTCCGTGTTGAACTCACATCCAACCTAGATGTAGGCTCCTCGATCTTCTTGATGAAACCTATTCAAAGAGTAACCATCTCAACACACAATATCCAATAACAAGAGATCTCTAGCCTCACTCAAATCTGAAATAGGTGTACAACCAATCATATCATGCCAATTGAACTCTAAGGCAACACTACAATAACTAGAATCTCACAAGAAAAATGATCACACCACTCATCAATCTGATTATCACAAATCACTGCCAAAGCTCCAAATGCATAATCAAGAACTCACCATGACATCATGATCTACATCTCCTCAAAGGATTACCATATGTCTCAAATGAACATATCACCAAAGAGCACCTGTATCGTGCCAAAACTCTAATGTGCAATCAAGATTCATCATGGCACAATAGCATCCATCCTATAACCAAGGATCAACTATTTAAAATGACAAATTATAAACTAACACCTCAACCAAAGACTCCAAGGGTCCTCCATGGTACCAAGATGTCAACATCTCCAAATCACATGAAGATAACCATTTTCTGGTAATAGAACTCAAGATGTCAAAGAAATCTCATTGCATACGAAAATAGGATCCAAGAGCTCCATGACACCAACAACCACTGCACAAGATCATCCATCACCAAGTGATGAATCTACATCATTGCCAAAGCTCCTCCTAAACCATGATACTGAGCTACACATGACATCATGATAACCATCTCCTAATTGAAGATCATCTATGGCCCCAACACAATCAAAGAACTCAATTGCAATATCAAGAGATCCCATAGGGTAAAGTAAAACCATGATCTATAAACTGAGAAGATAGACCACCATCTACAATATAGGAATCAATTCAGTAGCACCAATTGTTGGAATAAGGTGCCATTAACCTTGTAAATTCCAATATTGTATTTTATTCCATTTATTATTTATTATTTGTAATTACCCATAAGGGAATGAGGTAGTCTCAGTGACAGTTGTAATTTCAGAGTTACTAGCGGCAGTTACAGACTGACATTTACTGTTGGCAAATGTAAAAACTCATAGTAAATGAGGATAGGCATGCTCCCTTGAGGAATATACTATTTTTTTCATGTATGACAACTGTCATAATGTTTGGTGAGTGAATCTATGACAACTGCAAGTTGTCATAAGATTTTGTGATTCTATGACACATATGACGAATATGTTGTATATTTTCTATATTTAGCCCAAGGTTCCTATCTTGGAAGGATACTCTTTTGTGGAATCTATGACAATTATGATGCGTCATAAGATGCTGTAAGAGGCCAGATTTAGTCTTGGGAGCCCAACCTTTGCATGGCTATTTTTGGACAAGTGTAAGATGCTTGTAAGATGGTAATTAATGTTTATGGGTTGGAGAATCTTAGGAGAGAGAAGGTGAATGCCTAAGATGAGTTAGAAAATGTTTCTATAAGTATTTTCCATGTATTAGTTGCTGCAATACAACTCTGAGGCACTTGGGTGCTGTCAGATTGAAGACTGGTGGAGAGAGTTGAAGTTTTGTTGTATTGTAAATCATTTTTAGATTAATACAAACATTGGACCTCTTTCCTATGTGGATTTTTTACCTAAAAGGGTTTTGTCTACGTTAAAAATTGTGTTATGTGTTCATATTTCTAATTTTGCATTTCTGTGAAGCATAGTTTTGTTTTTGTGTTACAATCTCCATTAATAACACATAGTTAAAGATTATAGAAATTAATATTAAATTAGATTTCCATTGAAGTAGTGTTGCTTTCATTTCTAACATTTGGTATCAGAGCCTGGCTAGCTTTGACTCTTAGGTGGTACTATGGAAGTTGTAGCTGCAGTGGGAGATTTGGTTGTGTTTGTTTTGCAGATCTTGTGTTGTTATTATGGCTGCATCCACCGTTGCATCAGCCTCTCGATTGGACATTGAGAAGTTCAACGGAACAGGGTATGAGTTGTGGAATCTGAAAATGAAAAATTTGTTGGAAGAAAGAAACCAATGGTTGGCTATCCAAAAAGAGAAGAAACCTGACGATGTCTCTCAAGATGAGTGGGATAGACTGGATAAGAAGGCACGGGGAACCATCTGGTTGTGTCTTTCAGACTCTGTCCTGTTGAATGTTGCAAAGGAAGGGACTACATACAAGTTGTGGAAATAGTTGGGTGAGATCTATCAATCCAAGAGTATGGTAAATAAACTTTATTTACAAAGAAAATTGTTTTCCATGAAAATGCAAGAAGGTGAATCAGTTGCAGAGCATTTAAATTCTTTTAATTTGTTAGTGAGTCAGCTTGATTCAATAGATGTTGAGGTTAGTGAGGAACATAAATGTATCTTACTTCTTTGTTCTTTATCTGAGTCTTGGGAGAATGTTATCCTTGCTATCACTGCTAACCTTGCGGATCCGAAGTTGGATGCTCTTGTTTCAGTGCTACTGTCATAGGAATTGAGGAAGAAGAGTTTGAATAGTTCAGGGGATGCTCTCAGTATCAGGGGAAGGTCTAAGGAAAGGGGACCTAAAGGAGATCAGAAAGGGGCTAAGGACAAGTCCAAGGGCCGGTCTAAGACTCTTGGTAAAAAGAACTATTGGAACTGTGGTAAAAGGGGACATGTGAAGGAGTGCAAATACCCCAAGAAACAGTGGGAGAGTGCTTTAGATAAGTCCTCGAATGCAAGTGAAGAAGTTTTACTTTATGCATGTAATGTTGTATGAAAATTGGTTGGTTGACTCAGGATACTCATTTCATATGACTCCACATAAGGAATGGTTCTCCTCATATGAAGAATATGACGGAGGTAATAGCTACCTTGGTGATAACTCTACATATCCGATTGTTGAGAAAGGAAAGGTATTGTTGTGTTTTAGTGATGGGAGGATTAAAACCCTCCCTAGTGTTTTGCATGTTCCTGGATTAGCTAGAAATATGATTTTAGTTTCAAAGTTGAATGATTTGGGAATGCATGTGACATTTGACAAGCATGGCTGCAAATTAGTGAGAGGGAACTTGGTGGTAGCAAAGGGGAAGAGATTCGGAAGCCTATTCAAGCTTGAAGCCACTACAGTTTATAATGCCTCCTATGTATCTGAGGCTAATACTAAAAATGCATGTATGTTGTGGCACTATAGCTTGGGCCACACAAGTAATAATGTATTAAAAACTACCAAGAATAAAAATTTGTTGGATGGTTTCTCCTATTCTGATGAGCACTATAATTTCTGTGAGCATTGTGTGTTTGGTAAACAAAATAGAAAATCATTCCCTTCAGGAAGCAATAGAGCAAAAGAGAAGTTAGAAATTATTCATACGGATGTGTTTGGACTTGTGGATAATGAATCTATCAAAAAATCTTATTATTTTGTAACCTTCATTGATGATGTATGCAGATTTACATGGATTTATCAAAGTCTTAGTAGAGAACCAATTAGGTTTAAAGATAAAAATATTAAGATCTGACAATGGAGGGGAATATTGCTCTAAGGAATTTGATGAGTTTTGCAAGCATGTAGGTATAATTAGACAAAAGACAACTCCATATACACCACAACAGAATGGTGTTGCAGAAAGGATGAACTGAACAATTATGGAAAGGGCCAGAAGTATGCTTAGTGATGCATAGTTGGATAAATGTTTTTGGGCAAAGGCTGTGTGTACTACTTGCTACTTGATAAATAGATCTCCTTGTAAGGCTCTTGATTCGACAACTTATGAAGTGTGGATAGGTAAGAAACCTTCTATTTCACATTTAAGGGTTTTTGGCTATGAGGCTTTTGTTCATGTGCCTAAGGAAAAGTGATCTAAGTTGGATCCAAACGCTGAAAAATGTACATTCATTAGATATGGTGATAATGTCAAAGGTTATAAGCTTTGGAATCTACTAACCCACAAGATTATCTTTTCTAGAGATGTTATTTTCAAGGAATTTAGAGCTATTTCTGAACCTGAGCAGCCAAAAGAAAAAGATGAAAAGGTAAAGAAGGTGCACTTTGATTTAGAGCAGCAAGATGCACCTCAGGAAGAATAGAATGATGGATTGGGGGGTGAAGAAGAAGAAGAAGATTCAAGTAGTTCTGATGAAGATGAATCTGTTGTGACAAAAGAAGTTGATACATATGATCATGCAAAAGAATGAGTAGAGTCTCTTACTCCACCCTTGAGGAGATCCACAAGACAACGGAATCTAGTTGACAGGTATAGCCCACCAGATTTTTGTTGTGTATATGATTTATTGAGTACTATCAATGAACCTAGATCCTATAGGGAAGCTATTTCTGCAAATGATAGTGAGTCTTGGCAGCTAGCCATGTAAGAGGAGATGATGGCTTTAGACTCTTGTAACACCTAGGATCTTGTTCGTTTGCCCAAAGGAAGAAAGGCCATAGGATGTAAGTGGGTCTTCAAGAAGAAATTTGGAGTAGACATGTCATTGGAGAAGTACAAGGCTAGACTGGTAGCCAAGGGCTACTCCCAGAGAGAGGGAGTTGATTTTGGTGAGATATTCTCTCCTATTGCTAAATTGAATTTTATTAGATTTCTCTTATCCATTGCTGCAACTTATGATTGGGAGATTGAGCAAATGGATGTTAAGACTGCGTTCTTACATGGAGATCTTGAAGAAAAAATTTATATGCAACAACCTATAGGTTTTGAGGTAAAAGGAAAAGAACATTGGGTTTGCAGGTTAAAGAGGTCTCTTTATGGCTTGAAATAATCCCCCAGAATGTGTATCAAAAGTTTGATTCATTTTTTTTGAAATTGGATTTTGTTAGAAGTGAGGAGGATCATTGTGTTTACATTCATTGTGTTGATGATTCTATACTGGTTATTGCTTTGTATGTTGATGACATGTTTTTCAGCAATACTAAGGGTATGGTCAGTGAGCTTAAACTTTCAAGTGCATTTGAGATGAAGGATCTTGGTGCTACAAGGTATATTTTGGGAATGGAGATCAGGAGGGACCGAGTTAACAGAAATCTTTGGTTGTCACAAAGTATGTGAATACTATTGTACAGAGGTTTAGTTTGCAGGACTGTAACCCAGTTAGAGTTCCTTTACCCATTGGTACTAAGCTTTCATTAGATATGTGTCCAAAGACAAAGGATGACCTTGAGGATATGTCTAATGTGCCATATGCTAGTGCTATAGGGAGTTTGATGTATGCAATAGTTTGCACTAGACCAGATATTGCCCAAGCAATGGGAGTTTTGAGCAGATTTATGTCTAACCCTGGTAGACAGCATTGGAACTATGAGAAGAGTGTGTTTAAATATCTTGTAGGTACTCCTGATCATTGTTTGATTTATTTGGGTACTGATAGTGTTGATAAATCTTTGGACATACAGGGTTTTGTTGATGCAGATTGGGCAAGTGACTTGGATAGTCGAAGGTCCACTAGTGGCTATGTGTTTACTCTGTTTGGAGGTGCAGTGAGTTGGATGAGCAAGAGGCAACCCACAATTGCTTTGTCCACTATAGAAGTAGAGTATATGGATGATACTCATGTCTCTAAGGAGGCAGTTTGGTTGAGGAGACTATGTACAGGTATTGGTTTTGATTGCAGGATCATTCAAATTGGTTGTGATAGCTAGAGTGCTATCTATTTGGCCAATCCCATGTATCATGCTCAGACTAAGCATGTTGATGTTCAGTATCACTTTGTTTGAGAGTTGGTTTCAAATGGAGAGATTGAACTAAAGAAGATAGACAATCAAAAGAATGTTGCAGATTCATTGACTAAACTTGTGAGCACAAACAAGTTCGTGTGGTGCAGAGAGGCCATGGGCCTTGTTTCTAGTGCTTGATTATTTTCATTGGTTTTCCTATGGGTTGATTTACAATGTATAATGTCAAGTGGGAGAATCTTGGAATAAGGTGCCATTAACCCTATAAATTTCAATATTGTATTTTATTCCATTTATTATTTGTTATTTGTAATTACCCTTAAGGCAATGAGGTAGTCTCATTGACAATTGTAATTTCAGAGTTATTGGTGATAGTTATGGAGTGACATTTACTGTGGGCAAATGTAAAAACTCATAGCAAATGAGGATAGGTGTGCTCCCTTGACAAATATACTATTTTTGGCATGTATGACAACTATCATATTGTTTGGTGAGTGGATCTATGACAGCTGCAAGTTGTCACAAGATTCTGTGATTCTATGATGCATATGACAGATATGTTAGTTGTATATTTGCTATATTTAGCCCAAGGTTCCTATCTTGGAAAGATACTCTTTTGTGGAATCTATGACAATTATGATGCATCATAAGATGTTGTAAGAGGCTAGATTTAGTCTTGGGAGCCCAACCTTTGTATGGTTGTTTTTGGACAAGTGTAAGATGTTTGTAAGATGGTAATTAATATTTATGGGTTGGAGAATCTTAGGAGAGAGAAGGTGAATGCCTAAGATGAGTTAGAAAATGTTTCTATAAGTATTTTCCATGTATTAGTTGCTGCAATATAGATTTGAGGTACTCAGGTGCTACCGGAATGCTGCCAAATTGAAGACTGGTGGAGAGAGTTGAAGTGTTGTATTGTAAATCATTTTCAGATTAATACAAACATTGGGCCTCTTTCCTGTGTGGAGTTTTTTACCTGAAAGGGTTTTCTCCATGTTAAACATTGTGTTATGTGTTCATATTTCTGATTTTGCATTTCTATGAAGCATAGTTTTATTTATGTGTTATAATCTCCATTAATAACACACAGTTAAAGATTGCAGAAATTTATATTGAATCAGATTTCCATTGAAGTAGTGTTGCTTTCATTTCTAACACCAATAATTCATATACCTAACAACCATGTCGTGCCAACGATCCAAGCATGCAAGGAACTTCCATGACATCGTGATCAATATCACCACCTAATGTACCTGCATCAAACTCCTATCAAGTCTCCTATGTCTATATCATATAGTCAACAAGTCTAGGTCCCATAACATATTTGTATCAGGTCATTTTGATCTTTTGAGTTTTTGGCTATGCCTGGGCAATGCCTTCTTTTCCTGCAGCCGCTAGGGTTTATAATGATGGATCCACACGGTGGGTTGATGGAGGGAGTTCGTATGGTCAGCAACCTTCATCATTTGCTGCTTGTCTGAGGTCTAATCACCCTCCCCTAGAGTCGTTAAGGAAGGAGGCTGCGAAGCGGGTAGCTAATGTTCTTATAGCGGATGAGAATCTTCAATGCCAGAATGGTTTGTAGCGAGTAGAAGGGTTGCACGACGGGGGTAGGATGCTTGCCGGGGGCGCTAGGTGTGGTTGAGGGTTTTTGCCTTTGTCTAGGGCAGCAAAGGGGTAGTGGTGGATCCATCCCATGAAGCTGGCAAGGGCACAAATAAACAACAGATTGAGCCTCTCCCATGTGTAGACACCTCCCCATCTGTGGTCTTTGGTGAGGAGATATGTAAGGAGGTTGCTGAAAATATAGCTTATTTCATTGAGTTGGGTTTAGTTGAAAGATTCAAAGGGTTTTGGTCGAGCCTCTCTGCACTGCACCAATGGATCACTAAAACTTGGTACCCCATCTTGGGCGGTGATGTGGAGATCTATCCCTGTGCGTGGGGATTTTTTGTGGTCATTTTTGGCAATGTTCAAGATAGGAACACAATCCTATGTGACTACCAATGGAACTTTAATCAACACCTGCTTATGCTAAAACCGTGGCACCCCTCCTTCAATCTAATTATTAAGTCCTTTGATGCTACTCCAACTTGGGTAAGATTGTTGAACCTTCCATTATAATTCTGGTGTGGTTCCTATTTTGAAGCCATCGATAATTCCCTGGGGAGGTTCTTGGGGGTAGATGAGGGTTCTTCAAAATTCTTGCACACAACCTATGCTCACATTTTGGTGGATTTGGACACTTCCAAGGCACTCCTGGCTGAGATATCCCTAAAAATTGCTAATGGATGATAGAATCAACTAATAGACTATGAGGGTATTCCATTTCGTTGTCGTAGGTGCTTCAACACTAGACATATTGCAACCCATTGTTCAAAGCGGCGAGGCAATAGTCAAGCCACTTAGTGGAAGGATGTTTCACCCCAACATTATTTGATAGAAAAGGAAGAGTCACACAAGGAAGATATTGATATTGATGATTCTCCTATAGGTAGGGAGGGTGATCACATGGCATCACCATGTAATCTAAATATGGGGAACAAGGAAGGATCCCCGCAAAAGGAAGAAATATCTTACTCAAAATGAAAGAGTCCAATTCAAGTGATGGGAAGGGGGATCAAGCAAAAAGCACAGGGTCTTTGAGTTCTGGGGGGAGGAAATTAGTTCTGAACTCGAGCGAGGCTGAGTGTGATGTGAAGCATGAGGACAATTGGACCACAATCCAAAGGAGAAGGAAGAAAAATGAGGTCTAATTTAACATGTAGCTCCAATCCCACTCCAATTATAGAACAAAATTGTAGTGTTTTATGGTCTTACTTCTTGAGCTTGAGTTTGTTGGGGTGGGTTGTGGCTTCTTTGTTTTAGGTGATGGTTCTACTCCAATTGGTTATGGAGCTTTCTGGTTTGAGGGTGTGTTGTTCTTCTGTAATATGTTTTTGTAGGTTTAGAGGTGGGAGGTGTAGGCTTGTGATGGCTATGGGATACTGATTACCATTTTCTCAATGTAATTTTTTTGAAATTAATATAAAGGGTGCTTCCCCTTAGCAGTTATTTACCGATAAAAAAACACAATTGTATCAGGTAACACCATCTCTCTCTATCTATCTAATCATGACAAGCAAACTAATGAACCATGTCACCAAACTAGGCCAACCAAATAGAATCTGCATAAACATTGAAATATCTATGGGTATAGACTATTGGAGGATAGGACAACACTAAGAGGGCGGGTGAATTAGTGTTGTACAATTTTAAAAATATTTTCACACCTTTTTAATTTACAAGACAGAGAATAAAGGAAGACATCAATGATATGTTAAACACATGCAAAAGTATGATAAAGATATGAATCAGGACCTTAAGAACATATCATTAGAGGATACAAACACATGAAGACAAACAAGAACCATGACACCTGATTTGATGAGTGGAAAACCCTCTAGGGGAAGAAACACCACTCTGAAATGCTTCAATAGCTTAATCAAGAACCTCACTGGTTACAAACAGGTCTCACTGACCATACAAGCCTCACTAGCTACAAAGAGGACTCACTGACCATACAAGCCTCACTGGCAAATACAATCACCATCATCAAAACATAATGCTTAGTATGCAAGAAATGATTGCAAGTCAATCTAATTTGCACCATTACATAACCTGTGATTCATCACTCATACAAAGATTCAAATACAATCACTGCACAAAGAATACAATAACATTCTTCCCTGACCTTGCATATCCCTTTGCAATCAGAATCAATTCAATCTGCATATCATTCATGATCTCTACACAATCAATTCACCTGATGCACAATCAATTGCATATTTTCTTCATACTTGGCATGGTTCAATCTGTAATTTCTTTGCATAGTGTCTTCATTCTTTGTTTGATTCATTCCCGTAAAAACATGATCTCACAATATCATGATTCATCTGTATTTTCTCTTCAAAAGAATCTTCACAAAAATGTCTTCACTACATATTAGTCCACACACAAATTCACCCATCAAACTACCTGTAATACCATTATATAAAAATTGAATGTCCTTTCATATTCCTCTCACATTCTTCTTCTTCTCTATTTCATTTTCACTTTCACAAAAATAAATCTTTTTCATCTACTCACAAAAAACATGACCCTTGACATTTCTTTTCTCTCCATATTCATCTTCTCCTGCAAAATAAAAATAAAAACATATTTATCTCTTCTCTTTATTTATCTTCAAAAAATTGCTTCCATGTCTTTGATCTTCAAATCCATTCTTCATTTCTTATTTTCTTTGTATAAAAAATCTTCCATCACATCACAAAAAATCTTCAATCAATGTTTAATCAATCTACCTTGATGAGAATAATATCTCTCTATCATCTTCTTTTATTAATATCTTCCTTTAAAAGAAACTCTTTATATTCCAAAAATATATATATCCTTCCTTTTTATTATCTTCAAACTACACGAGAGAGAGAGAGAGAGAGAGAGAGAAAGAGGCCCACTTTGAGTTTTAAAATTAGAAAAATCTTTCATAAAAATTTCCTTAAAGAACTCAAACAAATCTGCCTTAAAAATGTCTAATAATAGGCTTTAAAAAGCACATTCACTGTAGATAACACATTTGTGACATTCCCATGCATGTCAAAGGAGGAACTCAGGAAATGGAAGCTAAGTTTAAACTGTTAGGGTAAAATGCGGATTAATCAATTTAACAATAATAAACCCAAACATCAATAGAATAATGAAACTAAGAAAGATTGAATGAAATGAAGCAATGAACAATATAGTGCAAACCTTCCTTGAATCAAAGCTTCTATTGTTCGCCTATTAAAACCATTCTTGCTGGTATGAAGTAGGCCCTCAGTGAGTGCACTCCTTTTGCGGTGTTGTAGGATGTCGGTAGTTAATGGCTATATTGATAGATATTGCTATGAAGTGGAGCCTCAAAGCAAATGGTGATCTCAAGTAGATTGTATTGGGGGTGCCAAAGGCACACTGGTGAATTTCTGCAGAGTAACAATACAAATAACCTGGATGATTAGAATGGAAGAATGAGGTTTCATTTATAGACGCAGAAGAATGAGAATCAATGATTGAGAAGAAGTGTGATGATCAATGGCTGAAAATGGTTAAGGAATGTGCAACCAGTAGAAATATGACAAGTGTCTCATCTCCATCATGAAAGAGGGGATTTGACAACATTGATTGGAGAGTTAACTCCTTTAACTGATCAGTTAACAAATTTGATTAGTCAGTTGGAAGAATGGGTTATGGGATTGACTAAATTGATTGAGGAATTAACTCAATTGACTAGTTAGTTAACACTTTTGATTGATTAGTTAACTAACTTTGATTAGAGAAGAAATAGGACATGTGGGTGAGGGAAAATTAGATAATTAAATATTTAATATATTTAATTACATGTACAATAGGGTGAGGTGGACAAGGTGAGGTGGATTTTTGAATTTAGAACTTAGGATAGGGGGGATTTATGATTAATTAAATAATGTAGGATTATTTAATTATGTGAGATATTAGAAGAATTTAGGGAATTTAATTAAATAAATTGATTTTATTTAATTATGGAATAGTGAACTTATTAAATAAATTTAGAATATTTATTTAATTGATAGAAGAATGGAATAAATATTTAGAATATTTATTTAGAATGAATCGTGTCATTTTTAGGCGTATACATTTTGCCCCTCTTTGATGCAATGCAGTTTACAGTGTTGCTTCATAGAAATCGATAGTCTAATAGTGATACATGCCCCAGTTTGCCCCTGGTACAAGTTTAATGACAATAGGATGCCCCCTCGGGAGATTGGACGGGAAACGGGCAGAAGGCGTGAGACGGACAATCTCGCGAAGATGAAGGGGTATAGGTGCGGTTTGAAAAAAAAAAGGTGAAGAAAGAGCCAAATGATACATGATGTAAGAGAAAATGATAACACACACAAGCAAGTAAGCAAGTATGCACAAATGATACAAGAACAAACAAGGTATTGCCCCTGTCAAGCAGTAAACCAACTATATAATGATAACGATATACGATAGTGTTGTCATGGTGGGAAACAATCTATCCCTAGAGCAACACAAAGGATAATGTCTGGTTTTAGGAAATGAAACATGTCGTGTAAGATGCGTGTATTGGTCTGATTTGGATAATGCAACATCCTGTATAAGACAAGTGATTGATTATAACTGATTGAGTTGATTTATGACCAAACAAGGATCAAGACCACTGATTGTGATTGGATCATTTGTGCAAGATTGACTTGACTTGATTGGTATGGATTAAGGATGGACCTGCATTTGGATCATTGCTTAGACTAATTGGTCAAGGAAGAAAGATATGATGATAGATAGAAATCTGATTGATAGAAGGACTCACAAGCTTTTGTAAACATTGATACTCTACATTTTGTGGATCTTTTATTGCATGGGATATGGATGTGTATATGGATATAGGATGGATGCTTTGCTTTTGGAGTGCTTTATTTCATCATTGGGTGATTTATTTTTGGTACTATTCTGAAATGTTGTAGGTTAATACAAGCATCTAGGTATGATTGAACCAAGATGACCTGAGTACTACCTACATGGGTTTTGATTTAGCAACTTGATACAAGCATCTAGTCTAACTTGAATCTAGATGACCTGAGTGTTGCCTACATGGGTTTTGATTTAGCAAGTTGATACAAGCATCTAGTCAAACTTGAATCTAGATGACCTGAGTGTTCCTTGCATTTCAACAAACAAGGATTGCCCCCGTTCATGTTTGACCTTTGATGTCCTCG